>OY728133.1:1806087663-1816087663 GCA_963277665.1 Viscum album | reverse complement strand
CCCTAGATCATTTTTCATATGATGAGTCTTGAGCATGGCATCTTGACGTGGCAATCCGTCCATGAATCATGTATGTAATTGCACCTTTTACATTTCCAATGTATCTAGATTATTATAAGAAATAGAGGGGATAAAGTGGATTCACTCATGAGGAGATTCTCAATGAGAGGGGAACTAGTAGGGTTACTTTCGGGTTAGAGTTACCAGTGGTAGGTCTTAGGCTCCAGGGCCTTCAAGGTTTCGATCATCTAGGAGTCAACCTTAGTGGCTTCCCTTTCATCCTCATAGTTTCCAAACCTTCCTTGATGGTACTGGGGATGATGTTTTTCTTATATGGGGTTCACATTCTTCTTTAAGACCAATTCATAGTTGTTTCTCGAGCTCAGTTTGTATATGGTAGGAAGGGTCATCATCAACCTCTTCAGTAGATTCCCACAAGGTTGTTTTGACAAGAGGGGAATAATTCTTATGGTCTAGCTAGGGAAGATGTGGCATGTATAAGCCGTCCAAATGATTTTCCATGAGCATAGGGACCACTATCAAATCATGGTCATATAGGTGGCCATTAGAAGAGAGTTAGGGGAGATGGGTATGGTTAGTTGCATGTAGCAGAGGTAGCAATATCAGATGGTTCAAAGATAATTAAAGGTATGATCAGTTTATCATATAAACTTGTTTGTTCCTTGTTTGAATCTAGATCTTTTAACTTTATTATAGAACCCACTCTACTTTTTTTATGTCTAGATGTAGAAACCCTTCCCATTCCCAGGGTGATGACTACACCAGTCGGAGGCCAAGAAAATCATGCGTGATATTGTTTAGGCATGTTCATTGATTATGGGGAAAATCAGTAATTTTTGGAACATATCATTTTAGAAATAACCAAACAATTTCATTCATGTCATATACCAGTTGTATTATTTTCATACTATAATTTAATTCTATCAAAGTATAATCATGTTCTTATAAGTGGATGAGAAGTAGGCAGTTTTCGGTGGTGAGTAGTTTTGACAAGTGGGAAAAATACCAATGGATCATCTTCATTCATTGGTGTCTTACTTTTCTATAGAATCAGTAGACACATATATAGTGGAGGCTCACATAGTTGTTAGTGAATTCCGAGAAAACCTTCCCAATGAGTTTGTTACAATACCTCCTCAATGTGACAATGAGTTTTTGACAGACATGTTTCCTGGTGCTTGTCAAATTTCGATTGATCCTTATCTGAGGAAACATTTTTAGTAGTAGGATTGGATGATTCTGATTGATGATTTGATATAGATGGTTTTTATCTATCCTAGTGTGTAGTCGTAGGCTTCTCAGGTGTTGTTTTCCAAGAATGCATATGGTATTCTATGGTTGTGTGTGGGCCACCAGAGGTTGAACCAAGTAATGATTAAGAATCGGTATCCTCTAATGAGGATTGATTAATTATTCAATGAGATGAAATGGGAATGTTTGGTTTCATTGATCGACTAGTGGTCTAGAAATCACAAGTAAAGGGTGAAGGAGGGTGATGTCCTGAATGTTACCTTTAGATGTAGGTATGAGAACTTCATATTCATGTTCATTCGTTTAGATGGTATGAATGTACCAGCCATGTTCATATGGATTATGGATATAGTGTTCCATGATTTCCTTGACCGATTTTCCATTGTCATCATTGATGGCATACTGATTTACTCAATGTTATAAGAGGAGGATGTTAAGAATCTCCAAGATATATTTCAGTTTCATCAGCACCACCATCTCTATGGAATGTTGTCTAATTGTATTTTTTGACACCAGTGGACCATTTCTTTAGGAATGTGGCTTCTCAACAGGGTGTGGAAGTTGATGAAAAAAGGGTCAAGGTATTTGTTTCTTGGAAAATACCCAATAATGTGGGAGAGGTACATAACATTCTTGATATCATGGGCTATTATCAGAGGTTTTTACAAGACTTCTCTTGAGTTTCATCCCCATTGATATTATTGACCAAGAAAGTCCATGATTATTTTTTGGAACAATCAATTCTAGGAAGCATTCCATTGGTTGAATGAGAAATTTTTTAGGTACTCTAGTGATCAGGTTTCCAGGGGAATTGGTAATGTCTGAGGTACCTTGGGAAGATTTCCATCTAGGATTGGGATGCATCCTAATGTAGAATATTTCAATGATCTCTTATGGGTGAAGGCAGTTATTCCCTCATCAGCATAAGTATTCAACACATGATTTGAAGATACTTGAAGTCGCGTTTGCATAGAAGTTGTGGAAATATTACCTCATTAGGGAGATCTTTGTGGTTTTTATAGATTATATGAGTTTTATGTATATCTTTTCCCAGTGAAACCTAGATCTAAAATAGTGGACGTGGATGAAGATCCATCATGAATATGATTTTGAGGTCTCAAACACATATGGAATGTGAAATTTCATGGTTAATGATTTGAGAAGAAGGTTATTGAAGGATCTTGTTCAGCAGTTTACATATTGTTGGAGAGTGATAGAGTAGTTGGAATCCCTACACATGTATGAAATGGTTGTTGGTGATAGAGGATTTTTGATTCATATATTGGTTTATTATTAAATTATACAACACATAGTTGAATCTTAGTGGGTAGACTCAAAGGTATGGGCGTTGTGTGAATGTATTGGCCATGGTGATGCTCTAGATGGGTGGTAATAAGATAGTCATAAGCATATGTTGTTTCAAATATGTCTAACTGTTCTAGTATAAATTCTTGAGGTAGTGCAATGTGAGTATAATAGGACACCCAAGATTTTCCAAAATGTACCATATATTAGGGATGTAGTTTGGGTGGCCCATGATGACAAGTTTAGTGGTTGAGTTTGTGGCAAGGTGCTTGGTTTTATAGTAGGTAATTGAAGTAAATCATGTTCTTTGTGTATTTTTGGTACACATGGATATAGATGAGGGGGAATGGGATGAAATATCAATGTATTTCATCATAGGGTTACGCATAGCTCCAAATGTTCATCATGATATGGGGTGAATGTGGATCAATTAACGAAACTGGATCACATAATAGAAATCAAATAAAGTAGAAAATCAGATGATTTGGAAAAGATGTATTTGTAAATATTAGTGTGGATACATGGGTTTATGAGGTCAATTTACATGATAGGATAAGCATAATTTACCTCATGAGTCTAGAGGAGATTCCTTATGGATTTTGGAACTCTATTGTGGCTCAACACTGATTTCCACCCTTAGAAAGATGGAAAAAAATAGACTATTTAGATGCTGATGTATTTGTTGTGGGCATGTGTCTTGAACTTCATAGGATAATGGGAACAACATCATTCCATAATAGTGTTTGATTATAACAATAGCTATTAGTATTTAATTGGCATTGTTGCATTTGAGACTTTGTATTGAAGGTTGTATCATTCTCCATTATATAGGATTTAGGATGGGGAAAAAGTATTTCTTGGTCCCGATGTGGTGTAGAGAACAATTGAGAAGATTCAGTTGGATTTTGGGTGGATGAAAGAATCACAAGACTAAAAGAAGTTGTATGATGATTTCAAGGTGAGGCCCCTAGAGTTTGAATATGGAGACCATGAATTCTTAATGGGTTTTCCTTGACATGGGTAGAATAGTTTTGGCAAACAATTTAATCTCCTACCGTGGTTTGTTAGATATTTTCAGGTGTTGGGGTTATTTGGTGAGGTGGAATATCAGTTGGTGTTTCCACTATATTTATTAAGTGTACATGATGTCTTACACATATCTCAACACCATCGGTATCTTCATGGGGACTCCCATATTATTGAATGGGGATATTTGGATATTAAGAATGACACAACCTTCATGAAGCATCCAGAGGAGATCCAATACCATCGAGATAAGTTTCTTAGAGAATGAAAAATTTCCATGGTTTTAGTTATATGGATGCATGGTGGAATGAATGAGAGTATTCAGGAGCTTTAGAAATAGATGCAAGCCCAGTACCAAGAGTTTTTTTTAATTTCCCATTCTATTTATTTTTTATGCGATGTGTTGATTGGAAGTTCGGGTTTTATGAGATATCTTTTCCTCATTTATGTTATGTGTGTTTTGTGATGTGTGATGATGTTCCAATATGAGAAAAAGGGAATACCTGATTACTAATCATGACACATTCCACTATGATGTGATTAAAAAGGTGAGTTTGAGCCAGTGTCACCCAATGTGGATAGTATCTTAATCTGGAGGATGGAGTTCTCTAATTATTATGCTCGATATAGTATGGTTTTTTAGATTTTATTGGAGTTTTGGTTAGTGGGTTTGATTTGTGGGGGTTATTAAGGTATGATGAGATCCATGAGTGGTATATCAGAGGATGGGTTTTCAGAAAATTCCTCTATTTTCTGTCGTGTTGGTTTTGAATTCATAAGGGGGAGAATATTTTATGAGTTATCTAATGCAATGCCCAAACATTCTAGCCCATTACATTTCCAGAAAACTGACGTTTGAGGTGTTCGGGGATAGTCATTGGTGTTTTTATGATAAGCGAGTCATTCAAATATTGAATCATTTCTATAGTTATCTAAATTTTTTATTTTCAAATGGTGAAACATTCTAGTGATAACCTATATAGAGGTGACTCATCAGAAAATAATTCATCTAGTGGAGACTCGTCTAGTGGTGACTCATTTGGTGGGAACTCATCTGGTGGTGAGTCATCTAGGAGTGTATCGTCTGGCGGTGAAACATCTATTGGTGAATTTTCTTGGGGTGACTCATCTTGTGCCGACTCATTTGGTGGTGACTTTTCTAGATGTGAATGTTTTGTGGGGACTCTTCCTAGCATTGAATCATTTCATCTATTTTCAATTTTTTCACGTTTTTCCATTTTTTCCAATTTTATAAATTTTTTGTTGAAAAATGTGTTTAATAGCAAATTTAAGGATTTTTAACGCCATTTTAAAATTGATCAATAATATATTATGTTAATAAAAAGGAAATATGCTTTTAAAATGCCTAAAATTTTGGGTTTTAACAAGATCATCCTTTAGTGGTCAACTAAGCCATTTCAATCCCGTTATTTTTGGATCTAGTCTTTCTATGGTCGGGATCTTCCCATAGTACATATCTTCTTATTTATCATGCTTTCTGAGGTCCCAATATACTTCTTCCTTGGAGGATTGGAAGGAGGTTATATAGTTGGTTTAAGTCCACCTGAAGAAGTATCATCCTATATGCAGGCCCCTATTTAGCTACAGGAAGTTACTGTAACGATTTCTTCTTCATGGTAGGATTTAATTCATCTTTATTGATTATGTATCACGCATCATCGGTATATAAATTTTTATCCTTATGGTGATATTATATTCCGAATTATTAAAGATAATATAATTTTTAGAACCAAAAGGGGCCTAGATACCCTGAGAGGGGGGGGGGGGAAGCAGGGTATAAATATTCATTATCAAAATACTTCCTACCCCACTGGATCTTGTCCTCTTTATTATTAGGGTCACTTTTTTTCTCCAATGTGATTATGTTGATCACTTATTTTTATCTTTATCTGATGGGGATTATTTAGATTCAATGTAGGGATACAACCAGGCAGACAGAGAGTTTTTTACTTGGTTCACCCTCACTAGGATACGTCCAAGGAGCATACAACGACGATGTGTCGATGTACCAAATCCACTAAATCTCACTGACAATAATGGTCAGGCTTGATCATGTTTATTCCCAGGATCATTGACTTTACAATGTTTACGGTCAGATCACTATTTTCCAATGGGTCACTCCAAATTTCTCTCTCTCTCTGGCTCACTGCCGGTAGAAAGAAAAACCATCTTCCTCTTCCTTTTCTCACTGCATTTGGAAGGGATCCACTCACAATTTATAGAACTGTAGGATTCTTCATTATCACTAATGAATACATCCTCCACTATATATATATATATATTCTCTATTGATGTCAAAATTTCAAGCACTAATGAATACCCCTTTTCCCTTGAACACTGGGAAATTAATTTTGAAATACCTTCGCACAACACCGTACTTTGCGAGGCTACCAAATTTCCGAAGCTCAAACAACCCTTTGCAATGCTTCTGCATTTTCGCGAAGCTCACAACTTTGAAAAGCTCAGGAATTTTCTTGAAGCTCGCAATTTTGCACAGCTGAGGCCATCACGAAGCTCATTTCATCACAGAGTGACTTCCTTCACAAAGCTCACAGAGCCAACACGGAGCACCCAACATTTTCAGAGCTCAAATAGCCATCGTGAAGCTCCTTCCATTCGTGAAGAACACTGCCTTCATGAACTACACTCGTGAACCAAGAGAAAAATATTTTCTCTCAAAACTCTATACTTATCTTAAGGGGGTGGAGGCCTATTTATAGGAGATTCCATTGACCTTATAACTTTCCACGCGAAGTCAGCACCACATCATCACAAATTGCGAAGATCTGAAATTTCTATCGAAATTCTCTCAAAATCACGATGTACCAAGGAAATTTACAATCGCAGAGCTCATCGTAATCATGGAGCATCCCATAAATTCATTCATGCCTTTGTTGTGAATCTCCACTCGTAATGACCTTCTCCACCACAATGCTCTTCAACTCTTCCATTCGCGAAGCTTGTTTTAATCACGAATAATCACCGTCAACATTATTTTGGTCTTTGCGAAATCCAATCCATGAATCCCATCTTCATGAAACTCATGCCATTTCAATATTTTGAGGAGATATTCAAGGAAATACATATTTCGTGATGCTCACCAAACTCCAAATTTTGGACCCCAAAAAAATTAGACAAACACATGAGGATGGAACCACCTTGTATCTGTTCTTTTATACCACCTCTATATCATCCATTCCTTTTTCATGGTTCTTTGTCAACATTTCATGTTAGAAAAATCTCTAGAACATGAAAATTCACCCTGGAAACCTGCTTTATCAACAAAAACAATCAATCCAAAAATGCTGTAATGTTTCCTTGATGGATTTTTCCCAACAATCTCCCCCTTTGGGTTTGTGGACAAATCTTCTCAGAACGATTTTATGCACATTGATACATCACGGTGTCTCCTTCCATCATCAACCATATTTTGCCTCTAATGATTATGATAGTGACCAATTATTCACTCACCACGTACTCTAAGCCCACATGAGCAATGCTCCACGTGAGAGAAAATAGTATTATGAAAAGTTCATCAATGAATCACTTCATTTCAGACACCATCTGTTGAGACCAAATTGATACCAATTTCCAAATTGATACCAATTGTTGATTGCTGTAACCCTTATCACACAATGCCAACATGAATCTTCTGATTTTATCATGATCTATAGATATCATGATATCTAATCTTTGATCGATCACTTCAAGAATTGCCATATTTGAAACACTCCCTTTATCTCATTTCTATCTCACTATCTCGCTGCTCCACCTGTCAAATTCTCCCCGTGTATTTTACTAAGACATTTTTCACCTTCCTTATCCACAGTTTCTCCCCCTTGAGGAGTCACTATTTCTCTCCCTTTTTCAATGAACCACAAGGTCACCCCTTTGCAGTCTGCAAAATTTGAAAGAACACAGATTAGCGCATTATAGAAAAACATGTAGTACCTCGATGTGAGTGGGTGTGTGTGTCCCACATCCGTAATTTTTCAAGTGAGGAGAGTCTACTGGACTCTCAGATCCAGTCGATGCTACTCAAAATTTTCCATGGGTAAGTCCTTCATCATAATTTCTGCAACCTGTAGTTCTGTAGGCACATACTCCAACTTCAGAATTCTCGGCTCAACCTTATCCTTGATAAAATAATAAATTATCTCAATGTGATTTTACTTGAGTGATGGACGTGATTTTTTTTAGATTTATTGCACTTGAGTTATTGCACTGTATTTTGATCGGAGATTTCACCTCAACTCCCATATAATCAAGCCGTTGCTTCATCCACAATAACTATGTGCATGCTTGAGTGGTGGTAATATAATCAGCTTCTGTGGTGCTTAATGAAATGATATAATGCTTCTTGATTAGCCCAATAATACATAGTCCACCAAGATAGAATGCACCTACTGATGTCGATTTCCTGTCATCCGCTAAACTGGCCCTGTCTGCATCAGTATATCCCAATTACTCGGTCTGAGATTTCCCATTATACATCAAGCCGAAGTCCACCGTGCCCTTGATATACCAAAGTATTCTTTTCAATTCAAGAATTTTGATTTACTTGGTATTTCATTGATATCGTGATTCTTGGCAGGTGGTGAAAACAATATCATGCCTCGTCACTGTCGGGTACAGTAAACTCCAAATAATATTTTGGTATTCTATGATATTAATTGCCTTACCATTATCATATTTTCATAATTTCATCTGGGTAGCAACCAGTGTCTTCATATCCTTGTAATTCTCTATACAGAATATTTTCAAAACGTACTTGGCATATTTGGATTGAGAAATGAATGTTTAATTCCTTCCTTGTGTCACCTATAGGCCAAGGAAAAATGTAAGCTCTCCAATCATTGACATTTCAAACTCACTTTTCATTAATTCATAAAACTATCTTCACTGAGCTTCATCTGATCTGCCAAATATTATTTCATTGAGATAAACTAGGACTTTCATCCTTTGATTACAGTTGCTGTTGAAATACATATTTTAATCAACTCCCCACACTGAAAACCAAGCTTCTTCAAGTACTGATCAAGCCTTGAGTACCAGGATCTTGGTTCTTATTTCAGTCCATACAATTCCTTCTTCATCTGGAAAACCTTGTTCTCATACTCATGAATGAGAAAGCAATATGGCTGCTTGATACACACTTCTTCCTCCAGAACCCCTTTAAAAAATGTAGATTTGACGTCCATCTGGAAAACATTGAACATGCATTGCACTCTAATGGCTAGAAATAATCTGATTATCTCCAGTCTTGCAACCGGTACAAATTTCTCATCAACATCTATTCCCTCTATTTAGGAGTACCCATTTCACAACTATCATGCTTTGTTCCGAATCACTGTGCCTTATTCATTCATCTTGTTACAATAGACCCATTTAGTCCTGATGAAATTCTTGTCTGCTAGCCTCGAAACAATCTCCCTTGTGTAATTACCAATTATAAATTTGATGCTCAGTTGTAGCTCGACTCTTCAACTTTCATGATGATATAGAATGAAATTCCTCAGGTTCATTATCATTATACGATTCTGAATTATCATTTTATACTATTGATCCCACTAATTCTCTTACCACATCATCACTTTCAATAGACAACTAGTCATTGTGTCATTGTTCAGTGGCATCATTTCATTCAACTACTTTTCTGATCTTCTGGTTGAAACCTTGTTGATACTCTCTTGGAGATTCTAGGTATCCTGAAAATAGTTAGTTGATACCACATTTTTAGAACAAATAGAGTAACACCACGAGATTTTATGAAAAATATTCTTTTAATTTTATTAATGTCTTGTGCTACACCAAGATTACCTTGCGCTATACGTAACTCCGTATTAGCTTGCAGTATACGCAACACTATTCTTGGATCATGTCACAGACAATTTTGATAATAGTTATTCTACGCAACATTGAGTTTATATATATATACTCAATTTATAAAAGAAATATGGTTGGATTCCATTATACGAAACAACGAAGGATTCATGCACAACACACAACCCTGACTTGGCTTGCATTACATGCAATCACGACCTTCCTCGATAGCGTGTGTTGTACGCAATACCGGGTTTTACTAAACAACGATATATTATTATAATATTATTATTAACTAGCCGTTATGAATAATATTAACTAAATTTTTAATTTTATAACATTATTATTCATCTTACACATTTTCTATAACATGGTATAAGAACAAAATCAATTTTTTGGGTAAAATTAGTATTTTTCAAAAAAATGCAGTTTTTCCGCCTTTTGATGGCGCACCCACATTAAATCTATTTTTTGACATGTTTATAAGTTCAATTTTACAAAATAAAATTCTTATTTAGAATCAAGAAATAAAAATTTACTTTGGATAAATTTTTCATATTATTCTGGTAACTTTCACATTTTAATGAATAGTAAAAACACGCTATATTTTAATTAAAAACCACTTGTTTTCATCGTAATATATTATGTGGTTAAATTATAATATTGAATGGTTTTAAAGTATAAATAGAATATATTTTTACCATTTAATATAATTTATGTCATTAGCATTGATTTTACCTTGAATTCGTAGGTTAAATCAATTCAATCTTTTGTAATGTTTTAAACAAAAACCCGTTTTTATTCGACAACGAGATTAATTTTAATTTAATTTCTGAAACTTATGTGTATTTAATTTTAAAGAATTGATTCCATATTTGGAATCAGTGGGTCTAAATTATGTTAATAGGATACTTTTTATTTTCTGTAATTATGAATAGTAACTACGGTAAATTTTATTTAACATAGTTAAAGGTAAATCAGGTAATTAAGGGTAAATATAATATTTTAAAATTACCCTAACAAATGAAAAAATCCTATTGGGTGACTAAAAATAGACCCATATCACCTAAGGGTCGGATTATATTCATTTAATTAAATTTTTTCATTGAAAATAATTTATTTATTATTAAAACCAAAGAATGCGACAACATGTCACTTTCTTAAATATTATAAGTATAATAATTTTAATCTAGTGATAAATGTCATGAAACATAGAACATGAATAGTGTCCAGAAATATAATACCATTATCTACATCATAAGAATTTATTTATAATTTTTAGGGATTAAATAATTATCATTTATTATGACACAAAGATGATGCAGTAATTGTCGTATTAATGAAATATTGACATAATTGATGTTATAAATGCCCAAATAAATGTAATTTTAAACTTTTTATGACTTACACTAATTTTATAGGTTACTATGACATGTTATTGTTGATTTAAGAAACTTGTTTCGAACTTATCATTCTGTTATGAATTTCATAATAATCATGTACCAAATGGTGTCAAAATTGACATAAAATAGTTTTTAAAACAAATATTATATTATTAATTGTTATTTTATTCCTAAAAATCTAAGGCTCGGCCAAATGACTTAGATAAGATTATATATATTAATAATAAACAAATTGGGGTTATTTTGGCTGGATATAGTAAGTTTATTAACCATATAGTGTAAGAAAAGAAAAAGACACGGTAAAATTTAAATTATTTAACTTAGATTTAAATCTAATTGATAAGGTTAAAATAATAAACTAAACTTGTATAAATCCTATTTTATTAGAGTATTTCGACCCATACCCACCTTATCCTCTAAATAAATCAATTTAGATCTATTTAGAACCGAACTTGACTTTATAATAAAATAATATTTTTAGTTATTCCAAAGGTTCCCCTCTCCTCCCTTATAAAAGGGCACCTCCTCCCTCTCTTCCTCACACAACTTTGTGCCTTATATCTCAGCCAATCACTTACAAATTATCTTCTACACTTCCCTAGAAACATCCTAGAGGTTCTGGTCTTCCTCAAAGACCAATTTTAGTGCCCTAAGAGGAGGTCTCAAAGAGGCACTTCAAAGAAGAGGTAATTTCCGTTACCGATTCTTTCACCTTTATTTTTTTCTTCCACTTTTTCTTCTTAGGTTGTTTCATTATGAAGTAATAACATCAGTATCACTCATATAATGATATTTTATTATAAGTATGAAACAAACCTATTTCACCATCTATCCATCCTACGGAAAACAAAATCACCGCGCGTGCGTACGTACGGAATACAGTCTCCACGCCGTGGTGTAATATGTTTTTCCACCAACACCTTACATGGATGGGTATTATGGTGTAAATAATAACTATACATAGTTATTCTGATATATTGTATCATCCACTCCAATTAAATTCAATAATTATGGAAATGATATCATCGCTCGTGCGTACGTACGGACTACCGTCTCCACGACGCGATGAGATTCATTCTCCATGTTAACCATTTAAAATGATTATAAAGTATATATAAGAAATAATAATGAAATATATGACATTATAACTCTACTGGATTTATGTGTATATATATGTATTTCATCTACTTAATTCCATTCAACTCAATAAGGAAACGAAAACAGTGTTCATGCGTACGTACGGCCTGCCGTCTCCATGAACGGTGTATTTCTTTCCATTTACTGATTTATTATATATATATATATTATGAATATATATTATATATAAATCATGTTTTATATTCTGGAATTAAGTAATCATGATCTAATTAATCATATGAATAATTACAAGTCAAAACATGGACGACAAATGAAACGATTTTACCCAAAACGCTTCTTTAACATGGAATTTACAAAAGAACGGGTAATATAAAGTCATAAGTGAACCATATATGATATCATAACAATGAATATGATTCTGGAATAAGTCAATTACATTATTTAAATCATTATACAGGAGTTCGGACACTTAAGAATCAAATCAGACCAAAGGTAAAGGAAATATCACAATCTCATTTTTATCCGAGATTGTTTATACTTTAGTATTTACTGGGGTGTATTTTATAATCCACATCCATCCTTCCTCAATATGTAATATTATTTACATCCACATACAATTTTTTAAATTCAATTTTACCCTTCGGCGAGTTTTTAGTAAAATATATGAAAGGAATCTTTTGTCGTTTTTCGTACGAGGTACTTTTTTGACTTTTCCGACAAAAGTACGAGAAGAATGTTTCTTTTAACTTATACGGCACAAACAGATTTTTACGGTTTTATAAAGCCATATTTTCATGAAGCTTCCTTCAAAAGATTTCATGACTATTTTCAATAAAATCACTTTCTTTTAAAGTTGCATGACGTTTTGTGAAAAGAAATTGATTTTGAAGAAGAAAGGATATTTTCCTCAAGAATTCATTTCAAGTGTTTTATCAAACTTATTTTCCATCTAAGATAATAAAGGGTTATGTTTCTATCCCTATTATTACATGGATTTGATTATGTTGTGATGGGAATATTTTTTATGAATTCCTTTATCTTATATGAATTGTTTTATGATGTCATGATGTTTATGATTCCCATTTGTATTACATGGGTTATGCAATGATGTATGATTTATGATTTTGTGGAACACATAAGAATGGTATCATTATGAGATGGGTGGGACCTATATCTCCCTCCAATGCATTGGGTAAATATTTTATATCTCATGAGATAGACATGGCTGGAATGGTAGGTTATACCGGTTCAGTGAAACAGGACTGAAACGAGGGTGACTCGGTTCAGAAAGGGACTTTGTCCACTAAGATAGTCTTGGAAATGAGTCTTGACTACTAAGATATGATTCTCTATGATTATGTGTGTATTCCACAAAGTTTCATGTTTTATGTTATGATTATTGGGATTTCATTTCACTACTATGATTTATCCCATGTTATGAAATTATGCTCTCTTTTGCAGGTTATGTTTTCCAAAATGTTACGTTCTTATGAAAATGATGTGATTGATATTTCTTTTGTTTACCCTTAATGAGCATTTGAGCTCACCATTTTATGTTTTCCTTTCCCCAGGATATAAATAATGGTTTTAGGTTAAAAAAAAAGGAAGATCTTTATGGGAGATGTTGAAGATCTTTCACCATGATTTGAAGATTATATTCCGAGTTTCCAAAGACACTAAACTATTACGATCCTTGTGTGTGTGTTTTTTTTATGTACTGAGCATTCCGCAAAAGTAATGTAATGTCCATGTACGTCAAGCTTCGGGTCTCTATAGTTGGTATCATAGGGAGGTTTAGTCAACCTTTGGAAACTAGGATGCGAAAACGTTAGTGAGATCCCTAGAGACATTTCTAAGGTATGTATAGGGATGTCCCTAAGGATAAGTATACGTATAGGATATAGTCCTAGAACTATGGTAACGATATTAGATTAAACCAAAGATGTTAGATATTGAAGTTACTCCCCCTTTATTATGATTTTTTCCTCTCACACTATTCTTTTTGGGTTTTAGAAAATGGCTGGAAACAAGATGATTCAGGATAATGGAGGATATGATGGACAATGGAATGATATTCTTCATGAGAAACCAAATGAAATGGGATTTGGAAGTCCAAACATCATTATTATGCCGAATCATCAATCTCATAATATGATCAATAAAGTAAAATTTGGTATGTTTCCTGACTCGACATATAAGAGAAATATGGAGTTTCATGATGATCATAGAGGAAAGAAAGTTCAATTTCCCCTATGTAAATCATGTGGGAAGAGGCATCAAGGAGAATGTTTCAAAGGAACTGAACGATGCTTTGGGTGTGGAAAAGAAGTACACAAAGCCGGTAAGTGCAAAGGAAAAGGTTTAGTTAACACCAGGGATGAGGATAATGGTATTGCTACGACATCAACAATGGTTAAATGTTTTAAATGTGGAATGTACGGGAATTATGCAAACCAATGCCCTAAGGGAAATTCTCATGAAGAGAATCAGTATGGTTGTAGGGGTTGTATTTATGTGGATGATGATGAAGAGACTGCAAATGATATGTGAGATGAAAGAATTGTTGAAGCTCGGTCAATGGTTTAAGAATGTAGTAGAATGATTACATGTTTATCATGTTTAATGTTGTATAAGTAATATCATGGTACTATGGAATAAAGAGACATCTAAGTATTGTTACACTATTGTCTTTCCTTGAGTTTTGGAAGTGTATGATTAATGGTACCAGTATCCATGAAAGGTTATTCAGATATTTTTCGAGTGTAGATGATATGCTCATAATGAAGGGATAAGGAAAAAATTAAATGTTTGATAGTATTCATGAGCTCATGATTGATATAAGGAGTAAGTGATATCATGGTTTGAGTATTTAGAATTTTGAGGATTTTGGTATGTGGAAAGAGTTAACTTTTGATAGCATTCATGTTTTCACTAAGTTTCAATGGGTATTCAAGAGAGTACATGATTAAGGACTTTGAATGTTTTGAATGTTACCAAAAAAACATATCTTATGATATATGGGGATCAACGATGGTATTAAATCTCTGGTAATCGTTTTCACTATGTTATGAGAGTGGACTTCAGTATTATGGATAAGCCTAAAGATTAGAATGGATTATGTTGGACATAAGTTAGTATTGTTTAAGGATAGATGCTTTTTCGATATTATTGATGGGATGTTATAGTAATATAGTTTTAGAAAAACGACAACCTGCAGGACGGGTGACAACCCATCGCGTCAGACAAGGATGTGGGAATCGAACCCACAACCGAAGTGCGACTGGCCTTTATCGCCTACCACTGGCCTATAGAAAGTCCCTGGTTAGTAAAAATTAGTTTTATTTTATTAAGAGGTATGATATATGTAGTATAAGTTCAACATCACAAAAGACGGACTTATGAATATTTGATAACTATTTCTAACCTTTTTTTTGAAACAGATGGAATGACCCATCATTCTATCACATGATCTTTTAACACTTCATTTCATTAAGAGATGAAGTGGAAACTGTTCAAAGCAGGAACAACAGTGAGATTGTACCAAAATCAAGTAAGTATTTCTTATAATTAAAAATTTTCAACTTTAGGGAAATGATATTGAAAACCAAAAATGTTTTCCTAGTGCTCTTATATCTGATTAATCAGATGGTACCTTAGATCATCACAAATTTATGGATTTGTTATTGTTGTCTTTTCCATAGCCATGTTCTCTACCACTCTCCATCAGAACATTATGGTTAGATTTTTCTTGCATATCCATATTTTCACCTATGTGGAAAACCATTGATTAGTTTATTTGGGAAACCGTTACGTTTCATACATTTATTTTTAAAGATTGTTTTTGGTATTCCTTTTTACGATGTGGGTTTCTATTAATGAAACTTTCAAGTAGTAAACCATTTATAACCCCGACGAATATCGAGGGAACAATTCATTTTAAGGGGGGTAGAATGTAACACCCCGAGACTTTATGAAAAATATTCTTTTAATTTTATTAATGTCTTGTGCTACACCAAGATTACCTTGTGCTATATGCAACTCCGTATTAGCTTGCAGTATACGCAACACTATTCTTGGATCATGTTACACACAATTTTGATAATAGTTATTCTACGCAACATTGATTTTATATATATATACTCAATTTATAAATGAAATATGGTTGGATTCCATTATACGAAACAACGAAGGATTCTTGCACACCACGCAACCCTAACTTGGATTGCATTACATGCAATCACGACCTTCCTCGATAGCGTGTGTTGTACGCAATACTAGGTTTTACTAAACAGCGATATATTATTATAATATTATTATGAACTAGCCGTTATGAATAATATTAACTAAAATTTTAATTTTATAACATTATTATTCATCTTACACATTTTCTAAAACATGGTATAAGATCAAAATCAATTTTTCGGGTAAAATAAGTATTTTTCAAAAAATGTAGTTTTGTCACCTTTTGATGGCACACCCACTTTAAATCTAGTTTTTGACATGTTTATAAGTTCAATTTTAAAAAATAAAATTCTTCATTATAATCACGAAATAAAAATTTACTTTGGAAAAATTTTTCATATTATTCTGGTAACTTTCACATTTTAATGAATAGTAAAAACACGCTATGTTTTAATTAAAAACAACTTTTTTCATCGTAATATCTTATGTGGTTAAATTATAATATTGAATGGTTTTAAAGTATTAATAGAATATATTTTTACCATTTAATATAATTTATGTCATTATCATTGATTTTACCTTGAATTCGTAGGTTAAATCAATTCTATCTTTTGTAATGTTTTAAACAAAAACCCGTTTTTATTCGACAACGAGATTAATTTTAATTTAATTTCTGAAACTTCTGTGTATTGAATTTTAAAAAATTAATTCCATATTTGGAATCATTGGGTCTAAATTATGTTAATAGGATACTTTTTATTTTTGGGAATTATGAATAGTAACTACGGTAAATTTTATTTACCATAGTTAAAGGTAAATCGGGTAATTAAGAGTAAATATAATATTTTAAAATTACCCTAACAAATGTCAAAATCTTATTGGATGACTAAAAATCGACCCATATCACCTAAGGGTCGGATTAGATTCATTTAATTAAATTTTGTCAATGAAAATAATTTAATTATTTTTAAAACCAAAGAATGTGACAACATGTCACTTTCTTAAATCTTATAAGTATAATAATTTTAATCTCGTGATAAACATCATGAAACTTAGAACATGAATAGTCTCCAGAATGATAATACCATTATCTACATCATAGGAATTTATTTATAATTTTTAGGTATTAAATAATTATCATTTATTATGACACAAAGATGATGCAGTAATTGTCTTGTTAATGAAATACTGACATAATTGATGTTAAAATGCCCAAATAAATGTAATTTGAGACTTTTTATGACTTACACTAATTTTATAGGTTAATATGACATGTTATTTTTGATTTAAGTAACTTGGTTTGAACTTATCATTCTGTTATTAATTTCATAAAAATCATGTACCAAATCGTGTCAAAATTGACATAAAATATTTTTTAAAACAAATATTATATTATTAATTGTTCTTTTATTCCAAAAAATCTAAGGTTCGGCCATATGACTTAGATAAGATTATATATATTAATAATAAACAACTTGGGGTTCTTTTGTCTTGATATAGTATGTTTATTAACCATATAGTGTAAGAAAAAAAAGACACGGTAAAAGTTAAATTATTTAACTTAGAGTTAAATCTAATTGATAAGGTTAAAATAATAACCTAAACTTGTCTAAATCCTATTGGATGAGATTATTTCGACCCATCCCCACCTTAGACTCGAAATAAATCAATTTGGAGCCATTTAAAACCAAACTTGACTTTATAATAAAATAATATTTTTTGTTATTCCAAAGGTGCCCCTCTCCTCCCATATAAAAGGGCACCTCCTCCCTCTCTTTCTCACACAACTTTGAGCCTTCAAGCTCGGAAAATCCCTGACAAATTCTCTTCTCCACTTCCCTAGAAACATCCTAGAGGTTCTGGTCATCCTCAAAGACCAATTTTAGTGCCCTAAGAGGAGGTCTCAAAGAGGCGCTTCAAAGAAGAGGTAATTTTCGTTACCGATTCTTTCACCTTTATTTCTTCTTCCACTTCTTCTTCTTAGGTTGTTTCATTATGAAGTAACAACATAAGTATCACTCATATAATTATATGTTATTATAAGTATGAAACAAACATATTTCACCATCTATCCATCCTACGGAAAACAAAATCACCGCGCATGCGTACGTACGGAATACCGTCTCCACGCCGTGGTGTAATCTGTTTTTCCACCAAAACCTTACATGGATGGGTATTATGGTGTAAAGAATAACTATACACAGTTATTCTGATATATTGTATCATCCAATCCAATTCAATTCAATAATTATGGAAATGATATCATCGCTCGTGCGTACGTACGGACTACCGTCTCCACGACGAGATGAGAATCATTCTCCATGTTAACCATTTAAGAATGATTATAAAGTATATATAAGAAATAATAATGAAATATATGACATTATAAAGCTACTGGATTTATGTGTATATATATTTATTTCATCTACTTAATTCCATTCAACTCAATAAGGAAACGAAAACAGCGTTCATTCGTACGTACGGCCTACCGTCTCCATGAACGGTGTATTTCTTTCCATTTACTGATTTATTATATATATGTATATTATGAATATATATTATATATAAATCATGTTTTATATTCTGGAATTAAGTAATCATGATCTATGTAATCATATGAATAATTACAAGTCAAAACATGGACGACAAATGAAACGATTTTACCCAAAACGCTTCTTTAACATGGAATTTACAAAAGAACGGGTAATATAAAGTCATAAGTGAACCATATATGATATCATAACAATGAATATGATTCTGGAATAAGTAAATGACATTATTTAAATCATTATACAGGAGGTTCGGACACTTACGAAGCAAATCGGACCAAAGGTAAGGGAAATATCACAATCTCATTTTTATCCGAGATTGTTTATACTTTAGTATTTACTGGTGTGTATTTTATAATCCACATCCATGTTTCCTCAATATGTAATATTATTTACATCCACCTACAATTGTTTAAATAGAATTTTACCCTTCGGTGAGTTTTTAGTAAAAGATATGAAGGGAATCTTTTGTCATTTTTCGTACGAGGTACTTTTTTGACTTTTCCGACAAAAGTACGAGAAGAATGTTTTTTTTAACTTATACGGCACGAACGGATTGTTACGGTTTTATAAATCCTTATTTTCATGAAGCTTCCTTCAAAATATTTCATGACTATTTTCAATAAAATCTCTTTCTTTTAAAATTGGATGACGTTTTCTGAAAAAAATTGATTTTGAAGAAGAAATGATATTTTCCTCAAGAATTCATTTCAAGTGTTTTATCAAACTTATTTTCCATCTAAGATAATAAAGGGTTCTATTTCTATCCCTATTATTACATGGATTTGATTATGTTTTGATGGGAATATTTTTTATGAATTCCTTTATCTTATATGAATTGTTTTATGATGTCATGATGTTTAAGATTCCCATTTGTATTACATGGGTTATGCAATGATGTATGATTTATGATTTTGTGGCACACATAAGAATGGTATCATTATGAGATGGGTGGGACCTATATCTCCCTAAAATTAATTGGGTAAAGATTTTATATCTCATGAGATATACATGGCTGGAATGGTAGGTTATACCGGTTCAGTGAAACAGGACTGAAACGAGGGTGACTCGGTTCAGAAAGGGACTTTGTCCACTAAGATAGTTTTGGCAATGAGTCTTGACTAATAAGATATGATTCTCTATGATTATGTGTGTATTCCACAAAGTTTCATGTTTTATGTTATGATTATTGGGATTTCATTTCACTACTATGATTTATCCCATGTTATGAAATTATGATCTCTTTTGCAGGTTAAGTTTTCCAAAATGTTACGTTCTTATGAAAATGATGTGATTGATATTTCTTTTGTTTACCCTTACTGAGAATTTGATATCACCCTTTTATGTTTTCTTTTCCCCAGGATATAAAGAATGGTTTTAGGTTAAAAAAGGAAGATCTTTATGGGAGATGTTGAAGATCTTTCACCATGATTTGAAGATTATATTCCGAGTTTCCAAAGACACTAAACTATTACGATCCTTGTGTGTGTGTTTTTGTTATGTAATAAGCATTCCGCAAAAGTAATGTAATGTCCATGTACGTCAAGCTTCAGGTCTCTACAAATAGATAAGCATGAGAAGCATGATTATTGCTACTTTTCCGACAATATGTCTTCTCTCGATAGACAAAACCAGAGTTAGGTCCTCAAATTATTTCTCTGATGGATCTTACATCTGATTATGATATTTAATTCTCCCTTTTTTCTATGCAACCCATACTATGGTTAGGAACCTTGTTTAGACTCATAACCATTCGCCTCTAACTATATCATTTATACCAATCTGGCACGCAACATTGAGCCATTATCAAAATCTCTATGCCAACTAATTTGGAACTCAATATAGGAAATAATGTAAAAAGGTAATAACACAATAAATTCCTATTGCGCTCTGTTTCTCCCTTTATTCATAAACTCTAGTACCTGATATGAGTCAATTGAAACTCTAAATCATGTCACTTTTCAATTGGGAATCTTTATATTCCCCTTACCCTTGGATCGTATCTCCCTAAATCCAGAAAAACATGAATCATCAGTAAATAGAATTTATATACATAGGGAGAAGGGTTGTTTATGGAATCCTCATGGTGAGGATTGTGGTTGATCCTGAAAGGTCAACCCATTGATTCTTTCTTGGAGAGCATCACACTCCATCCTTACTTCTTCAAGCTGCCTAGAAACCTTCAACTGATCTGGACATATGACTAAGCATTCTTTACCCACATGATGAGTCTTTATCTAATATATATATTTTTCATGCTTGGAATTTATCAACATTTGGGGTTTAAACCCAATATTACACATTTACTTCTCTTAGGTTCCACCCATATTCCATTTTCCTTGATTCCTTCTCTGAGAAGGAAACTTTCCACGAGTCATCGGATCTTTCTTCTTCCCCCATTGGAATGCTCATTATCTTGCCTTCAATTCTCAGTATGTGGCATGACATGTGAATTTTCTAGGACATTATTTATTCATATTTATTTTATAAATTGTCTGATTCACTCCACCTTTTCTGAGTAGGGTGATTCTTCCAATAAATTCACAATCTTGTTACTCAAAACTGGTCTTGATCGTCACTTAATCATCTAGGATTGTTCATATTCTCTCCTTGAGGGCTATTGTGTGTGTGACAAAGAAGGTGATTGATACACCTTTTTTTTATATCCGTGTGATTATCCTGAGGTAGTAAACTTATTTTTAATTTACCACTTCGTCTTCCAGTGTACTATTTCTCATTATACACCACTGGAGACGAGAATATCCTCTCGAGTTCCTTTTCCATTCTTACTTCATTCTTGCGGCAATGTCTTGACAAATTCCCATAAGCTTAACATATAAAAAGTTTTCCATAAAATTCATACCTCATTTCAACATTTCTGTATTGAGAAGTTGATGTCATTTGCATTCTTCCTTTGAAATTGAGTTTCTGAACTTCCTGACACATACTCATGGTGTGTCACATTCTTCCATAGTAATAGAATCTATTAAATACTTTTTTCTATGTGTCACTTATTTTTGATTTCTTATATCAATTATTCTTATTCTGATATTTAGAAAAGTATCAATTTTCACAGCCGGAAATGAATTTATGTCCCTCTAAAAAGAATCTTGGTGTGTGGACATGAATCTTGAAGAAATAGCACATGTCATCACTACTTCTTGTAACTGTCCTCTTGGTCCTGTCTCGAGCACCTATAAGATTTCCTCCACTAATGGAACTATTCATTTCTCTCTTTCATTCATTCATGAGAGGGAATTCATCAAATCCAATTCCATTTTCCCCAAAATGAATGGTCTTTAAGCTGGGAAAATTTGTTCTTGCCTCTTTTCAGAAATATCAGATTTTCTTTTCATTTCATCCTCACCTACCTAAGGATAAATAAATAATAAGTTGAAGGAATCCTTCAATTTAGGATTTCCTCTATCATTGGATTTATCTACTTCCTTTTTCACTGATTCTAGTCCTTCTTCCAAATATTGAATCTTTATATCCCTTGATTCATGTTGGGAATTAAGTTATATTATAAGATTCTTTCCACAACTCATCTCATCTTCTAGTTCTCATGTGATATTTTTACCATATCACTTCGCTCATTTACTTTCAATTTTTCCAGTGAAACAGATTCAGAGATAGATACATTCTCTTGTTGTAGCCTTTGATTGTTCTGAAATTTTTCAGACAACTGTCTAGCTAGATCATCATTTATGTCTTTTAGATTCTGAACTTCATCTGACTTTTGATTCACTTCATAATCATCACCCTTTTGTTTTCCCTTAATTCTAGCCATCTTTTGTATTTCGTCACCTTTATAATCATTCTTCTCCCTTAGGTCAGTAGCCGCATCAATAAGCCTTTTATTTAAGCCTCTCAGATTGATGACCTTGATTTCCAATACTTAGATCCAGATATCATTAGATTTAACTTCTTCTTCCAATTTCCAAACCAATTTCTTTGTAATGTTGACAACATCTAGTGGTGGCCTCCTTCTTAAAACATCCTCATCATCAGTTGTTTCGGTATCACTTTTAGGTTCAAGTACTTCACTAATTCTTATATCATGATTGATTGAATCAATATTTTCCCTATCAGATCCATCCAGGCCTTCCTTCAGTAAACTGTTTGATTCTTTTAGTTGAATTACACTTTTTCCATAAACACATCCACACTGAGGGGTATCACCTGACTTTTAATTCTTCTTTGATGTTTTACCCTTTTCCATGGAACATCGGGATAATAGTAGACTAATTTAACCACACAAATCAACTACATCAATTCTGAGAAAACAAATATGATAAAAGAAACATTTCTTCTAATACCAAATGTTAGGAGCAAAAGGGTCCTAAAAACCCTGATATGGGGGGGGGGGGTGAATCAGGGTATGGATATTCTTTATCAAAATTATTCCTACCCCACTAGATCGTGAACTCTTTATTAATAGGGTCACATTTTTTTCTCTTGTGTTGTTATGTTGATAAATTATTTTTATCTTTATCTATTGGGGATGATTTAGATGAAATGCAGGGACACAACTAGGAAGACACAAAGTTTTTTACATTTTTCGCCCTCACTAGGCTACGTCCAAGGAGCATACAATGATGATGTGCCGCTATACCAAATCCAATAATGCCCACTGCCAATAATGTTCAGGGTAAATTACATCTATGCCTAGACTCACTTCCTTTGAAATGTTTAGGGCCAACTCACTGCTTTCCCAAGGGTCACTACCTATTTCTCTCTCTCTGGCTCAATACCGGTAGAACAAATAACCTTCTTCCTCTTCCTTTTCTCACTACACTTGGATGGGATCCACTCAAAGTTTATAGACCTGTAGGTCTCTTTAATATCACTAATAAATACATCCTCTACTGTACGTAGATGATTTATTGAAGTCCAAATTTCATCCACTGATGAATACCCCTTTTTCCCTGAACACTGGGCAATTCTTTTGTAAATACCTTTGCAAAGAACCCTACATCGCGAGGCTCTCAATTTCGTGAAGCTCAAACAAGCCTTCAAGAAGATCCTGACTTTTTCCAAAGATCACACCTTTTCGTGAATATCAGAATTTAGAAGATCTCAGGCAGTCATAGAACTCATTCCGTCACAAAGAGATATCCTTCGTGAAGCTCACGGAACAAACACAGAGCACACATCATTCACAGAGCTAGAGTAGCCGCCGTTAAGCTCCTTCCTTTCGCGAAGCACACTGCCTTCGAGAACTACCTTCGTGAATTGAGAGCCAAATATTTTCTCTAAAAACTCCATACTTATTTCAAGGGGGTAAAGGCCTATTTATAGGTGATTCCACCGACCATGAATCCTTCTATGCGAAGACAGCACCACGTCATCACAAATCGCGACGCTCTAAAATTTCTGCCTAAATTCTCTCAAAATCCCGATGCACCACGGAAATTTTCCAATTGCAGAGCTCATCATAATCATGGATCATCCCATCAATTCCTTTGCGGATTCACCACAAAGATCCACTCACAATTCCCTTCGGATCCACAATGCGCTTCAACTCTGCCGTTCACAAAGCTTGTTGTAATAGCGAAGAATCACCGTCAACAATCTTCTTGTCTTCACGAAATCCAATCCATGAAGCCTATCTTCACGAAACTCATGAATTTGCCTTATTTTGATGATATCTTCAAGGAAATCCATATTTTGTAATGCTCACCAAAGTCCAAATTTTGGACCCCAAATAAATTTGGCAAACACTGGAAGATGGTGCCACCTTGTATCTATTTTTTATACCACCTCCAGATCATCAATTCCATTGTCATGGTTCTTTGTCAATACTGATTGTCAACATTATCTATAGAACTTGAAAATACACCATGGAAACCTTCTTTTTCATCAAACACAATCAACCCAAAAATGCTGCAAAGTTACCATGAGGGATTTTTTCCAAACAATAATTTGTCCAAAATAAGTACAACAGGACAGGGGAATATGACATTGGATATTACTATTTCATTCAAATTGATTTGGGTTAATTTTTTATACTATTATTGTATTGGTGTAATGTATTGGGAGAAATTGTGTGTATTGGTGGATTATACAGGCTACAGAAACTTCTCATGGACCCCCATTTTCATGATTAAATTGTATTATCATAAATAAAAAACAGGTTAACCACATATATTCAGTTAATGGAATGAATTCCCATTGATTCAATAGATGTTGTTATAACACTACAAATAAATGAGTGAAATTTAATAACATATATCCTTTTAAATTTAAAAATATGTTTTATTGTGTTATATGATATGATGTGTATAGGGAATGTGGGATAAATAAGGTTTTCTAGGGGCTATGGTGGAAGATAGTTTTGGACTTGGATATTGATATTTTTATTCCTTGTACTACTAATTTTGTTTTGTGCTATTTTAGTATCCCAATTAATATAAAAAAAGATAAAAATGTGTTTTCAAAATATATATGTGTATGTTTTAGTAGAACTTGTTGGAAACGAAGAATCTGGAAAATGGATTAATATTAAATAATGACAAAAATTAAACTATGGAAAGCTTATTCATGTGTGGGGTTGTTCATTTAGTCTATATAGTGGATGGAGGGGTCCTTGTGAGTTTTTTAGTGATTATATTGTAACAATGAAGGTGGGGATTATGTGGATTCATATATATGTATGCATAGATTTTATTTTCCTTGTGATTCAAATACACTCCCTAATGTTGTGGAGCACTATGAGTTGACACCCGTATAGTCATGCAAGGGGAGTCTTTCCTAAAAATCCTTGCTGGGGGATGGATGGATGGCCCCCCACACTTCTATTCTATTTATTCTAGGTGATTATGGCATAGGTTTCTTCGGGTTTTTTGTGATGTGTGGTCCCAGGTGGCCTTAGGATGTGTTGTGATATGTGGTCCTAGGTTCCTTAGGTATGAGTTGTGATGTGGTGTCAAGGTTCCTTCGATATGAGTTGTGGTGTGTTATCCCATGTGTCTTCAAGATTCAATGTGACATGATGTGTGACCCAAGTGTGTGTTGGTGGGATGTGATATGATAAATTCCCCGAGAGCGTGCAGGTGAGATGGGATGCGATATATTTAGAAGAGGTTGGAGTGCCAAGACATTTTTCGTTGTAGTGTGGGAGCATCTTATCAGTGGGAAGATGGTACGGGGTACTATATCATCAATTTAATATATATTATATTATATTAGATGGATGAATTAATTAGTGAGATATCCTTGGTGATGCTAGGATTATGGTTAGTCAACATGTTTGGTGCTATTTGGTTTTTTTGTTTTCTTATGTGTGCATTAGAATGGATATTGGACTTGTTCACGAGAGACTCTAGTTTTCGGACTGAGTATACATGGATTATCAACGTACATATAAATAACAATTTTTAGTATTTTAGGGAGATTATATGGACCATGTTGGGAATTACTAGCTACACCCTTAGATATTTTTTGTTTTTCTTCTATAGTTTTTTTCGAAATTTACTTCGGAGACATTTATTTGTATCAGTTTTATTTATACATGCAGTCTCGGATGGTTTTTGGTTTTCCTTATATATATATATATATTATGGAGTTGATTATTGTTTATACATATTATCTACAGATAATGTTTAGTTTTGAAGAGTAACACTTTACATATTATGAGATTTATTATCCCTTGGTGTTAGTCTCCAACTCAGGGCCTACTAGAGGTGGGAATAAGGATTCTTATATCTATCTACTTATTGTGGTATCTTTGGTGGGAGGGGGTCTTTAAATTAATAGTATATCAAGACTCATTTATTCTTGTTGTTTCATGTAACATAAGGAATCAAATATATAAATGTATTTTAACTGAAATATTTCATGAATATCTTTAGGTGTAATAGTATACCCATTTAAAATATTTTTACCTTGAAATTCCTCACTCTGATATAAATATATTATTATACCTCAACCTCATCTCATACTAATTTCCCCAATAAGATCAAGTAATTTTTTAGTTTCTGCAGAAATCATTGACCAGGATAGTGGTCGTGTTTTATATAATCGTTTCACTATGGTTTAGAATCTCTATTGGTTTCTCTTCAAAACAAATATCTAGATCTAGTGGTATGAGATCCGTGTTCAGCCCTTGGGAAGGATTATGTTTTCACACACTTATTATAGAAACATGGAACACATTAATAACATTAGAGAGATTAAATTAATGATTAAATCGATAATATATCATCCCAATATGATCATGAATTTAAAAAGGACAAATATACATATGGATTAGGTTTACTTACATTCCAAATATCATAAAACTCTTCTTGGGAGATAACCATATAAATAACTTCTCATTATCATAAAAATATTGTTCTTTCTAACAATTATCAACATAATGTTGTGTTCACACCAAACTACTCTTATGTATTGATAAAAAACACTATCCTTATACAATATTTATTCATCTACAATAGATCCCAATAGCTATGATCATTTAAATTCATTCTAGGATGTTATAGTTATACACTTACTTACAGAGAGGGATTCATAAGGATCCATAAAAATGATGGAGTGAATAACATTTTTGTAATAAAAATCCACCAAAGGAAGGTGTTAACACAAACCACTTTTGAAATCCATAGTGTACGCTCTCAATATGTCATATTTTATTTTAATGTACCTCTAAGATGGGCCGTATATTATAGGATGATAAGAATCTCCAAAACATATCTCTATATCTAGATAATTCTAGAAACTTCTCTAAACCATTTCGGTAAACTTTATATCCCAATAACATATAATTCATAGTGGTATACTATAAAATATTACCACATCCTGAATGTATAACTAAGTAAGTTGAGCAGAATAGAAATCTTATCTGATAATGATGATTTTTGATAACATTGAAAATGATCAACTATAATCTATATAGTATTATGCACATTAGTTTTCTTGGGGGGAGTTTGAAAATAATATAAATGGTGATATATTTCCTTATATGTTATTGTATGGGTATTGGTTGGAACATCCACCTAGAATTATATATCTCAAACTCATCTTACATATATATCAATCCCTAAGATGAAAACTATGAAATATCTCTCTTTCTCCCTTCCCATTGGAAATACTCTTTAAAAAATATATAAATATTTCTAATTATATAATTAATAGAGAATAATATATCTATGAAAATGATCCATTAGATCATTATTCAAATCAGGAACTAAAGGGATAGACATATAATTCCCGAAACTTATTAATACATCTATGTCAAGGTTGAACTCGTGAATATTTCTCACCTTTTCTTGAATATCTACATCATCCAACTGTGCCCCTTTAATCATTACATAGACATATGGTCAAACACTCATTTGAGGTAAAAAATATTTCTCTCATTACATCAATAGTTTATAAGCATAATTACTATATATTGAAATATTTGAGATTTTACGATACTCAAAATATATGAGAAAAAATTATCCTATAGACACAGAGCATATTCTACCTTGTTCATTTTCCCAGGGTTATAATGTAATGAGAATTCATAATATTTAACCAGTTTCATCCCTCATCCCTCATGAATGTTTATCTATTTTGGAATTATTATATACATTAATCTTTTTTGATAAGTATATATGTCACAAATTTGTCCATAGTGAAAATTAAACCATAAATTTAATTCAAAAATTATCGCAACTAATTAAAAATCATGAGTTAGGAAATGTTAGTTATGGACATTATCTTTTTATGATTTATCAGATATAACCATATAATTATGAATCCGGGTGAATCCTAGAACCTCCTTTGATGCATGACAATAAATTTAAAACCATCCACCACTATAGGGTAATTTAATTTTTGGTTCACTGACTATCATTATATTAGGATACTTCAAAAATTCATCACATTCATCCATCCAAAGGAAGATGGATCCCATCCATGCTTACATGCTTAGTGGATAAGATATCCATGAACAATTATCCATAAGGAAACACTAATATCTATCGAAACCTAGAAAAAGATAGATTATAATCACAGTGGTGGGTCTGGTCCAATGCTTAATAAAATATTTCATTGATGGTTCAATTAATATACCCTCACATGAGATTGTATGATATTTGAATGAAACGTTACAAATCCAAAATTAACAATGGGTGATTTTATCTTAAAAATTCTCTTTATTTTGGATATCTATTTCATTTCTCAAATGACCTTCAGGATAATCCTTTCACTTTGAATGAATAATAATTTTGTCTATATAGACTACCAGAAACTTATCAATGTAATCTCAAAATTTTATATTCATAAAATCCATTATGATAGTTGGGAAATTAGTTAGACCAAATTGAATTAATATAAATTCATAGTATCCATAATTTTTATGCGTACCTTCATCTGTATATTCTCTTTATTGTCCCTTAGTTCATGATATATAGAACAATTATCAATAATGGAAAATAATTGATCACTATATAGTTGATAAACAAAGTCATAAATAAATGATAGAGGATAATTGTTCTTTATTATGATCTAGTTTTGTTCTTGAAAATTAAATTAGAGACATTTATCCATATTTATTTTATTAATTAGAGAAGGTTCTCTATAAGGTGATTCACTTGGACAAAATAATCACTTATCAATATTTTCATAGATTAACTTCATCAATTATTTCAACTCAATTAGGGATATTTTATATAGTATCTTGAAAATTCATATAGTACTAGGTATGAGTTTTATTGAAAACTAAAATTCCTGATTCAATGGAAGATTATAAAATATTCTATAAATACACCTATTAACTCTCACACATTATTAATATCATCAACGTTGAGTTTCTCACCATCCATTTGAGATGAAAAACCCTTTTTAATTATAATCATGACCTATAAATGGGATTTAATTTTGAACAAATGTTTATCTCTATCATCATAATAAAATGATTTCATAAGTTGGTTCCCAATATCCAAAATGACATCCCTTACATAGAAATTTATGATGGATCTATGTAAATAAATTTAATAAATTCCCAGAATTAAATTAAATTCAAGTAGATGAGTAATAAAAATATTAGTTGGAAAATCTTTCCCAAAAACATTACTGGAGAATAATCATAGACATAAGATGAGATCATTATACCATAAATAATTTTCACTACTTACTCAACATCTAATTTTTATGCTGGGACTTTGATAAACTGTGAAAATACTTCAAAAATAAAATAGTGGTTAGATTCATAATAAAATAAGATATCAACAGTTCTAGAGAAGATGGTCTATAAACCTTTCACTACAATATTATTATAATCTTCATAAGAAAGAGTATTCAGTTGATATTTCCCTTTTTCTCTAGGATTAAGAGTTTTTTGGTGTCAATCATCATTTTTCATATTGAAATTTAGGAACCAGTTAGTATAATGTATATAATAAATGTATTTAAAATAGTATAGGGTTAGTGAGGTATTCTTTCTAGAATAGTATCTATTCATATCATTAGCTAACTTCTTCACAAATCTTCACCATTTGATTACCCTATGACCATTCTTTACATACCACAAACAATTACAAGTTACCTTAATAATGTTTCCCATATATTTCAATCCACATTTTTAGTGTAAAGGAATGTTCTTCTTCACCTATCCATAGTTTTCATAATTTTACTTGAATTACATTTTTTCTTTTCAATAAAAGAAAAAGTTATTTATGGGTTACTCCAATATCCTTCTCTTCCATGATAGATCATTGAATAATTTTCATCATATCTAATGAAGTGACTTATGGATAATACCCATAAGAGACTTATTTTTATGTATGTTAACAATTTATTAACCTTAAATTTAGGCTGACTGATAATTACAGATGTATACCATGAAAATAATGTAAAATATTCATGTTTGGTAATAACACATTACTCATACTTCTTCTTTGTATCAATGAAATCATTATCCATTTTTTTGAAAAAAATATGAGGAAAATAAATCTTCAAAATTTTATTTAATATTCTACACGTTGTTTTGAATGAATTTATTATGTTTCTCTTATAATAATTACAAAATTCAACCACTGATGTACTCTTCCTCTCAAATGAAAAATAACCGAATAAAATTTCATGTTACTGACAATGGGGAATAGTAAATATATTTTTAGTTCTGCATATCCTTGTATCCAAAAGTAGGATATTAGTACAACCTATATAATAAGGTGGAAATTTCCTAATAAAAGGATCAATATAACAATGCTCCCTCTTTCGATCATTTGGTAGCTCAGTATGATTCAATTCTAGATAAATGTTTCTGAGTATAGAGACCCAATTTTTCATTTGATCAACCAAAAAATTAGGTTTTTCAAGTGGAAAATCATTTCATTTTCAATATCATTCAGTATTAACACATTTCTATGGAGTTTCAACTCTTGAATAATTTCAATAGAAATAGTGTGAAAAATAATAATATTGGTGAGAAAAAATTTAATCAAGAAGCATATTTTATATAATGGATAATTAATGAAATCATATTTTATGAAACATTATGTTTAACCACGGTCATTCATGATCATTACCAAAAAAATAAAATATTATCCAATACCTATAATTATACCTAGGGTCATCACTAATGATTTTTAACCTATTTTACAATGGTAAAATAAAACTTTCTCGGATACCAACTCTATTGATCATTAATTTTCATGCATATATATAACATGTTAATATATGCATATTATTTAAATAATAGTTCAATCTACATAAAAAACATTTAGGTATACTATATTTGGGAATTATAAAACCTAAATATGTATATCATAAAATATTTTTATCATTCCACACTTATATCCTCATAATTACCACCCCTCTACATCATATCCTTCATAATACCATTCCTTTTAACCCAATGAAAAGAATACATAAGAAAATAGTGAGCTTAGATACTCAATAAGGGTAAACAAGTGAGATATGAATAGTCACATAAGAATGATATGAGAATATGTGTATAAGAACATGATCATAATGTTTGAAAACCATACCTTGTATATCAAGGATCATAATTTTATGTGATTCCCCAAATCATTGTAGTCTATGACACATTAATGATAATGGAACCAAAAAACGTGGTACATGAGTGCATAATATAGGAAAACAATTGATCTTCTGAGAACACATAAGTATAAAAAATAATTTTCTTAGTAGAAAAAAATATTTTGGAACGCAATAACGGTGGAATGGAATCACTCCCCAAGACATCATAGTTGTAATGGTTCACTTCCAAGACTACTATAGTGGATAGATTCCCATGATAAACATGGTTTACTCCCCATTCCAGTCCTATTTATCTTTTCAGATATAAATATTTACCCAATGCATTGGAGTGATATATAGGTCTCACATATAAAATTATGAATATCATACATACATTTTCCACATGATCATAAAACATTAATTATATAAGAACCAATTAAATGAAATAGGTTTCATAAAAATATCATCATAACATAACCCACAGAAAGGAAATGGGATTAATAAATATATCATCCTTTGATTAGAAATATATTCCATATAGAGAAAGAATAATTAAATTATCCTTTTATAATATCCCCATAAAAAAATATTTATCATCTAATAATTTTATCTTATATGTAAAATGATATTGAAAAATCACACGGAAAATTTCACAATGAAAATAATATTTCCATTTCGAATTTATTTATTTTTGAAAGGATAAAAAATTTATAATGGAAATTATTTACATAGAAAAAACATGGTAAACATGTAGACGATTCATCAAATAAAATATTAGACATTAATTTGGAAAGACCCAATAATTTATGATTTTTTATGTAACACATTTATCTATATTGTCGTTGAAAACTTCAACAATTTCCTCTTTATGGAAAAAAGAAAATATTCAATTAAAACCAATCATAAAAATTAAGACACGGGTAAAATAACATTATTAATTAATATATAAATGGAAAATAAACATTATATTTTTATAAAACATAGATACAGATGATAAATATTGCCATGCTAATGATTAAACATAAATAATCCCAAATATTGATGAGATTTTGAAATAAATCGTAACCTCAAGTTCACATTTCATAAAAATCAATATAACCATATATATAATAAATTAAAAATTATTATAAATTTATAATATTTTAATTTTAATATTTATAATATCATATATGATCCATTTAAAACATTTTAATACCATCTTTTATCTATAATTATGTATAAAAATTATTACTTCTAGGTGATACCTATTTCGTTTTTCATGAGTATATCAGTAAAATTATTATGATCCTTGCAAATTTATCTTGTTTCCAAAATATCCAAAATATATTTCATGATATATTAATAATAAATATTCATTTTATATTTATTTATCTTTATCTGTATAATTTTGAGATAGATAGATGAATAACATTGTTCACAGTGATGGTGGGCCGTATGTATGCAAGAATACTATTTTGATTTTTCGAATGACATAAAAAATATATAAATATTAATTAAACCTCGATATATTGTTATTATATCTTAAATATTCATTTAATTTATCATCATTACCATAAAATTAATATATTAAACAGAAATGGACCACATAGCTTCGATTAGGTGGAAATACACATGTATGAAGAAGGGATGTTATCGTGTCTCAAATGATTGGTTAGAAATAATGAAGAAATTAAAATATTATTACAAAATTATAATTATGTTATTAATATCATATATTAATATTCAAAACATCATAGTATTTTTTCATAGAATATTCTGATGTGGAATAAATTGTTTCCATATGTGGAAATGATATGCAGAACATATGCATGAGAAATACATTCACTTATCGTTTGATGGGAAAGGGGGTGTGTAATGGTGTTTTCACAATCATAATAACATTTGGTTATATATTTTTTTAATTTGTTATTTAATAAAACAAAAAATATATTTATAGCAATTAAATAAGAGTAGAAAAAATTGATTGGTTAAGGTGATTACATATTCTTATAAATGAATCCTTTAGACCTCCTCTAACAAGATCTAGGGTTGGTATTTTTTAAAGGAAAAAAATATATAATGTGTAGTGGGAAGTTGATAGTGGAAATTTGAATATATTGGTAGAGTTATAATTCTCAATGTGTATTAATGAAGTGAGCGAGGATGTTCCCTTTTATAATTTTGGTGATCGACACTTACAAATTTTTTTAAAAGATTAAATTATAATGAATTCACTATGAATCCAAATGAACACAAATTTTTAGATAATTTCGAATATGTATGTCCAACCATAAAAAAATATAATTTAGACATTTATTGGGTTAATTTTATACCTTATAATTTTGATTAATACCTAGTTAAAAAATTTAATTGTAACTATAATAACCACTTTGTTTTAATAATTATGTTCACAATTTTGAAAAATATTGTGTAAATTAGAAAATAAAAGTCAAATATATTAAATTTTAGATGAAATCCTCTCTACCTTGTATTTTTTCAATATTTATATGGTATTTAAATAATTTAATAATATAATATTTTGATAGAATATCAATATTTAAAATTTTGACACTATTAATTTAATTTAACATTAAATACATCAATCCAATTGGGGAATTCAATATAATGATTCTAAATATAAAAAATATTTATTATTGTAATTTCAAATTTATAGGTCACATTAAAACATTAATATTCAATTAGTCATAATTATATTGAAATCATTATTTATAAATGGTTTATTAAATGGAGACATATTGCATTGATGTTTCATATGGAATTAATGTAATTATTTAATAAATAATATTTAAAAGTAAAATCATTTCATGAAATTTGTTTTATCAAGATCTAAATAAACTCATATATTTATTCATTACAAACTGATTCCACTATATGGATACAAAAATGATATTTAAAATAAAGTGAGTGAAATTTTGTAACTTTCCTTGATTTAAAAAATATATAAGTAATTTTCATTTACAAGTATGCATTAAAAAGATAAATTTTTATGATAATGTGTTATGAGAATAATTAATTCCATATAATAGTAATATTTTAGAATAATTATGTCCTTATAAATTATTTATACACTAAATTATCATGATTTAGCCTTTGCCAATGTGATGATTTTTTACAACGGTTATAATTCATGTTGACCCAAAATAAAAGAGGCATAATTACCAAATTTTAACATCCAGACTCTAAATATTTAATTTATTTTATTTAATTGAATACCAATAAATTATATAAATTAATTTTAAAATATGTGTACAAAATTGGACAAAAAGTTACTTTTTGAAAAAATATATTTTTAAGAAAAAAACTAGATATATTCATATACAATTCCTAGATAAATATTTACTAATTTTTAAAAAGACTTGATTAATTAAATAAAATATAAATTTATTTAGAATTATTAAAAATATATAATTTTTAATTTTTTTAGATAAAAAAATTCATGATTCACATTAAATATATTTTTTATAAAAATAGTTATTTCTTTCTTTAAAGTGATTTTTATATTCATTCATAATTAATTGATAAACAATGAAATAATTTGATATATATATATATATATATATTATAATGGATTATTTATAATTTAGATACCCTGATTCATTAAATCAATCCAATTGAAAGGCAACAATAGTCATTTTAAATAATTATATTTTAATAGTATATCATGATTAGCGGAAACATAGTGTTATGTACAAAAAAATTACACAAATATATCAGATAATTTAATGTGGACTATTTTAAAGTATTGGGGTGTAAAAATTTAAAAACTTTATGATATTCTATGATCATGTTCAATGAATTTACAATAATGTTGCTATAATCGCCTTCCCTAAGAGGAGTTCTCATATATAAAAAATTCTATTATAGATTTCAAATGGTTTCTCATATGGATATGGGTGGGAAGAGGTGTTAGACACCAACATACTAAGATGATGTTGGAGACTAAAATATGATTACACATTACCTTTTTAAATAGATGAAATATAATGATTAAACTATTTAGCATCATATGAAATCCACACAAATTTGACAAAAAATATGAGTGGACAATCATTGAAGAGACATATATTTTGAGGTCTGAGATAAAGTGTTCCATATAATATCACCATGGAAGAAATTCATGAGGTTTTTGAATATGAATAATATTATTCCTAGAAACATAGACCATTTAATATCCTTAATTTCATCTAAGTAGTGGCCAAAACACTTGCTCTCCCTCCTAAAATATCTCATGTACATGATTTGTTCAATGTATCCCTATTAAGAAATTAAATCAAAAAACGTCATATATATTTAATCAAGTGGTTGTACAATTATAAAATGTTATTTAATATTTGGATATTTTATGTAAAATCATATATTTTTTGAAAAATTTCTACCAAACATGATGAATCACCAAGTCATTGTTCTCTATTGGAACCATATGTTTAGGGAAGCTACTTGGGAACAAGAATAGGTGATGAAAAAAATGTATCCTAATATATTTTAGTGTATTAAATGAATATTATTATAAAGAAATTTATGAATTGAAAAAATTTAATAACCTGAGATTATATAAATTGAATTCCATTTTTAAATAAATAAATTATTTTTTAGGTAATGTAGTTATAGAAATTAGATGCACTAATTTTGTTATTTTGGACTTTTATAAGTTATATCCTATAAAATATGAATTATGTTTAAGCTTCAGAACCATTGATAATATAAAAATTGTATAGTGACTCTTGATATCAGCATTTTGAGAGATATTATAATGAATAATTTGTACAGACAATGAAAGAGGACAGATCAACTAGTAGGATCATACAATATGAATCACATTTATTAAATATTCTGGGGAGGTAGAATCTCTAGGAATTTTCCTTGACCCAGCCCAATCCGAGGTTAAAAATTTATATAATGAGTGCTGTCATTTTTAAGATAATTTTTAGCACATTGAGATCATGACCCAAACCATGTTCTCAGAACCAACCTTTGAAAATATCACCATCACACACCTTACCCTTAAAGAATTATCAAATTTAAAAAAAGGATATGCATATATACACTAATAGTATGAATATATATATATATATTATTTAATATAATAGTTATTATATTTAAATATTTTTATTACATAATAATGATTAAATAATTATTTTGGGAAAAATTAAATTTTGATAAGATGAGAAATAAAAAACAATTTTCGAGAATACATAGCTTCATCAATGACTATATTTTTTGATAAAATCTAGAATTTTAGAAATAAATATTAATGTAATAAAATATTTTTTATTAAATACAAATAATAATATAATTTTATCAATTCAAATGTTATTTTCCTGTTGGACAAAAAATTACAATTGCAAAAAATGATTATTTTTCAATGAATGGAGATTTTTAATTAATAAGACTAAATTATAATCCTTAGTGTATTATTTTGATAAAATTAAAATTATTTTTGAAATATGATTGTGTATATTATGAAATATGGTATTTTTCGAAGTCTTCTAAGAGGATCAAATGTTTGGGTAAGAATTAAATATGTTGTAAATGTACTGTATGATTTCTTACATCACAACAGTTTAAAAGTGATGTAATATATTCCGTAAATGATGTTAAGGAACAAATATATGTTTTACCATTATAATAATTTTTTATGTTATTTTATTTATTTTTTAAACCATTAATGAATCCACCAAAACCAATATTATATTTCAATGTTTTAAAATTAATTCTTCATAAACACAACTCTCTTATACATCACCACATGAATTTTTTTAATGTGTTATGTTCTTGAAAATTAAAATTAATAAAATTAAATCTTATTTTTTGGAATCCATGGGAAGATACCATGTTAAAGATTGTTGTTTTGATTACATTATCACATAGAGTCAAAAACATATTTATTGGTAATAAATAATGATTCTCCTCTGTTTGAAAAAATAATCCTACCCATCCTATCATTCCTATACCCTCAAAAATATGATAATGAATTTACTATCCCCTTACCTCTCTATAGTCCCCCCAAGGTCCCCATATATCTTAAAAATTCCATCTCAATCTTTAAGAGGAACCATCTAGAGTTACGAGATCGTATTATCCTTATATTTTTTAAGCACCTTCTTTATATTATAACATTTTAATTTTTTAATTTTTCATGATAGAATTTGTTTTTACACCAAACATTTACCTTCCATTTGATTTCCAAGTGATTATAGACCCTGATAACTTTTATTAAACCCATCCTTGTATATTTTTGTACCCTCTCTATGCTTCTCAAATTATCCGTTGATTTTTCCTTAAAATAATTTTTTAGTGAATACCCCTCACCATTTCCAGACAATGTTATTAACCTATGTTTATATATACATAATTTATTAGGGACTAATATTTATGTACCAAAAACTCCATAATCAATGGATTAAATGTGATAAAATATGATCCTATGTTAAACAATCTATGTGGCACAATAATTCATGTATATAATATGAATTTGACAAGTGGGCCCAAAATTACATAGCACAACAATGGATTGGGTACTATTTTATCTCATTATATTCTATTTAGGCACATAATTGGTAATCCTAAGAAAACTCTATTATGCTTTCTTGGTGGTTAGACATGAATTATGCTTATGATTTCATGTTTTATATTGTTTCTACATTCATATGTTACCTTTTTTATCATTTTATATCATGTCTCATTGTTTAAGATAAGGGATCTCACCCCCCTTATGTTACCTTGATATTCATGTCATATTACATATACTAATTTAACTTATTCTTTGGGTTGTTTATTTTGTTACATGGATTTATCTCTCACTTCTTTATTTTGGACATCACTTGGTTTTCCTGGGTTGTTTTTGAAAATCCAATGAATTTAAGGGCATACATCAGAGATTTGAAATAATAATGTTTTACACATATTTAATGTTAATGTTATATGTTTCTAATATACAAAAAATAGTAGGACTCACGATATTATAGAGTTTTATTAAGCATATATTTATGTCATAAATCATAAATTAAGGTGTAATAAAATATAGGTATTCATAAATACGACTTAAGTAATTTAAAAAAAATAATCCTTTCAAGTGAACAATAAAAGTTATATTTTATAAACATGTGAAAATATTAAATATTAACACAATTGAATTTGGAATTATATTTTAATATTTAATAAGTCTATAAATCGTAATTAATATTTTTCATAAAAAATATATTTTGAAATTATATTTCATGAAATATAATTTGAAAAATGTATTTTAATAATAATTACTATTATTATGTAATATTTATTTATCAAAATTATCATAATTAATAAATAAATAAATTATTAATAGTTTATAAATAAATTATTTATGAAAAAATTAAAAAAAAAATTATTTGAAAATACTGATTTCGATGATTTGTAATATTTTTTTAAATATAAATGAATTCATTATTAAAATTTAAAAAATAAAATTGTTTTATAAATATTATATTTAATGATATAACCATATCTTAATCAATGATATATAATCCTAGATATAAAAAACACCTTTTGGATATCAATAGTATTTTATAATTGATATTATTAAACAATGAAATAATATACCACAATATCCCTCTAGGTATGATTAATTAAGAATACCTTACTATTGTAATTTACGATATAGGCCCTACCTAGTATTAAAAACTTAAACATTAAGGATGTACCTAAATTCTATATCTAGTATATCATATGTTTGGTATAATGCAATATTTTTCAGACATAGTACAATACTATCATCCATTACCACATGTTAATGATGTATTCATTGGAAAACAATGTTGGATTTGTTCATTTTTAAGCACTATGATATCATATATTTTCTGTCATAATCCAAAAATATATTTTGAAATAATATACTGTAACTTTATCATTGAAAATAATATTTCATAATAGGGATTATTTTATCCATTTTCCATAATGAATAAATATATCACAACCAACAATAGACTATAATACATGCATTAATATGAAATATTAATTAATTTTTAGCATTATTTAGAGAATCAATGAACTTGGTAATTCAATTATACCATTAATGGGTTTTTAAAGATAATGTAGCATTAATTTTAGGCAATTGAAATGTATTGAAACCAATGAACGAAATAAATACCTTTAATCATCCTAAAACCTTGATTTTAAAAAATTTGTAACACTGTATATTCTTCTTACACTAATGATCATCCTCATCTATCATCAATTGGGTCATCTTGATAGAGATACCCTAGTGAAAATAGAAAGTATCTATCCAATATGGTGAATGACCATGTTTATTTGTTTCCCCCATTATATGTTGTGTGAACTCATTCACTCTACAACATGATACTACATCCCATAGAAGATAACAATGAATGAATGGTTCTTTATGTAGTGTGAGTGTTGATAAAAATAAAGGTATTATTACAGTATTCCATATTAATAGTATTTTCTTCATTATATATGTATATATGGTTATATTTATGGAATTATATTATCATAATTTATGAGCTGATTCTTTCTCTAACAATGAATTCAACCCATGAATGAAATAATCCACCAATGTTTTTAAATATAAAATATTGTTACATTTACGATAGATCGACATAGAATATTTCAGTGAGAAAACTATTATCATTCAAATTCCAAGTAATCATTGGAAATATAATTATGTGGTAATAAATGATTATACTTATAAAACACCATATAATATTACATAATATTACAATAAAATTGGATAATTTACTGGCATGAAATATATAATTCATGAATAATAATATACCCATATAGTGACCAATAATATGAGGAAGTAGATTACAAGAATAATTACAGTGATTAATATATCCTTCGTTACATAGAGGGTAATTAATTCAACTCAATCAATGAATTTTGTTCTGACTTATAATGTGGAACCATTAAAACATATACGAAAAAAATAATGTGAACTGAAAACAAAAAAAGCATCTAACATACTATTATGCATCATTTCTTCAGTTTTCAAAAATAATAAATAGATAGCTTGTAATCATTGAAAATAATTTTATGATCACACCAGAAAAAATTAATCTTATTCACAAAAACTATAATTAATAGAACTACAATCTAATGTCTTATAATGTCACATATTTAATTTCATTAAATTTTTTGATGCCATTCGATACAGTGTATTATCTAAAGATGAGGTAAGTACTTATCTTAACAATTTTTTTTATGATATAAAGAAAATTATTGGATAAAATTTCAACCCAAATAATCCTTTTATACATGAGATTTGATGATTTAAAAAGTTCATCAAAAAATTTTCCCCCTGGTAAAAAAAATCATACAATCGTCTCAACGTTCAAAAAAATAATGGATAATTCATGAAAACCCCAGTGATTCCATTAGCCTTGGACTTATATTGATAAGTGATATTTATAACATTTAACTTCTATTGTGTTCGATTTCAGTAATGTTTTAGTTGTTGATTCTCAACATGAGATTACCCATGTGAAAATCCAAGTGATTCTATCTCCCTTCTATTTTCCAATAAATGGTTTTTGTAGAGTATGACCCAACGATTTGAGGCCATCAATTATTCTTCATATGTCAATTATATTTTATCATTACTTTTAATAAATACTAATATTAACAATCGATGTATAATGTATATATTAAAATTTCTTATGATTCATAAAATTATATTAATCATTATAGAAAAATAATTTATATATTATAATTTCCCCAATTTAAAATTAAATATAATTAATATTACATAATAATTATTATATTAATTTAGAAGGGAATTCAATTTTTAATATATTGTATTGTTACATTCTTCACCCCTTCTGAAATTTGAACCTTTAAATTTTATTTAATACACTAAAATAGATAATGGTACTTCTGTTTCATCCTATTTTATGGTTCCCATGTTTCTGCCTCAATCATTTGATTCCACTATAATACTCGATACCAGTGATTTGTCTAATTTTGTATAACATGGTCTCAATAATATAATATTTTCACTAATTGTTCTTTATATGAAATATAATTCCTCAAAGGTGTCGCCTCTAGTTTATATACATGTGAGAGGGTTGTCTATACATCATTAATTATGATACATGGAACACATCCTGTAGTTAAGATAGGGTTGGTGGGAGTTCTATTCAATTTTATATAAATCTAATGAAATAATTTATATTAATGTGACCAATTTATCATGGAATCATATATATATTCTTCCAAAATATCAATAATTTCATTCATGGTGATATATAGAGTAAAACCTTATCTTAGACGTTAAACTCTAGGTCTCATCAACAATTTTCCACTTAACATTTCTATCAACATAGTGTGGATTTAATATGAAGTTTAATGGTTCAAAAACTCTATTAAATTATATAGATATTATCATGTCCCCTAGTCTTACACACAATAAAATAATCATATCATGTTGTAATCTAACACCTTTTACATTACATATCACCATAATGATCCATTTTAATACTATAATATAAACTATTTATACAAGAGATATCCACTAGGGTAAGATTTGGGTTACAATATATATTGAATTACATTGAAAATGATTTAATTTATTCCTATAGATTTGTAATTGTTCTATTTGAGTAAAAATATTTTTGATTTGGATATGTTGTACTGAATCTATGATTTGTATCTAATATCTACCCAAAGGATTCTCCAAAACCCTGAAGTGAACCTCAAATCATGATTATATATAGAAGAGAGTGGTACACTGTTCCATAATACCACTTCTATCATGTATATGTTATTGATATTTCTGTGAGATATATCATCATTGATATAAAATTAATCAAATATCTATATAATGTGATCAACTACCTCCCATGTAGTATAACGGAATATAGATATCTTATGGAGTCTTATAACAAAAACCATTGTTATGTTTTCTAATTTTTATACATGTTTGGTCAATGGTTATATCGTACCCTTCTACTTTTTTATTAATCCATGACATGTTGGAATAAAATGAATCAACATATACATTTGGAATTCTCTCTCACATGGTTATCCCGCTAGATTTTCTTTCATCATATCATTATATATATTTAATCCACCTAGATGAATAGAGAAAGATGGTTTATATGCATTATCCAAAAGTTCAATATCCATTTCTTTTTTATTATGGGACACATATTAGGGTTCCAAACCATTTCACTCTGTCTATGGAAAATATAAATTCTACAATATTATTTTACTTTTCTCTACATCAAAATATTTATATTTTTTCCTCCTTGAACCTCTTAAGAATGGATGTTTTAGAATTCATTTGAGAAATATAGGATAATGTTTCATTTATTATTCCTATATCCAACATTTTCATGTCCAAAAATATTAGAAACATTTTTAATCGTACTCATGGATAGTGTTGGATGATCCAATATACACAGAGAAACATCTAATTTATTCACCATACTATCAAGTTAATTGATCAGATACTCATTATCCTTGATCATATGTATCCACATTTATTTGAAAATTTCTATATTTTTTTTTGTGTGAATATGTAGTTGATACTCCTATGTTATATATATGTGTTTCAATTATTCAAATAGAGATAATTTCACTATTTCTGACGCTTTTGCCGGGGTGAACATGTCCGTCTCTTTTGGGGATGAAAGGCGCACTTTTTTTGCCTCTCATTCCCACTTTCCAAAGGCGGGAAACATTCTTCACTTATTCTAGGATGTTTTCTCCTTGATCGAAATAGGATGATGGGATTTCCATTCCTCCTTCCATGGAATCCTCCTCAGAACTCGTCGCCTAGTTCGGGTCTCCCTAATAAATTTAATACGTTGTTCATGAAACTCTTCCTAGTGCCATATCTTCATGAACACTAGTTAATTACACTGCTTCGGTTGGGACATTCCAAGGGGTCTGGTCATGGAAGTATCCTTCGGTATGGAGCGTAGCCACGTAGGGCATCATTGGCGTGTCTGGGCGCTGGGACACTAGCGTGTCAGTCTTCTGTCCCTTATTATAGGGCTTCTTGAGGGCACAGAATCCCGAGGGATCCCACATAGAATGCGGGGAATCATATGCCATGGGAATGTATCTGAGGTTTTCCTCAACATCCCATGTTTAACATAGGGTATGCCTCATGTTTAACGTCCAGTGGAGATAGATCTGACTGATAGAACACTGAATAGAGTGGATCAGATGGTTGCAACCCCTGGAGGGAACACTGATGTTGGGGCCAACACATGTTTGACATCCCGGTTACTGTTGAGGGGAATGGGGAATGAGGTGGCATGATCCCACCGAGATGACGTGGTCTGGGTAAGAATCAAGATGGATGTTGGAGCGGTTGAATGAAGTGCATGGTGAATGAGACGGAACCGTCATGGGGATGACAGTATTATTGGGATTGAGCCTCTAAGTGGCTTACTATGTATCCCCATGGTAGGGAATAAATGTCTATGTAGTTAATATGATGACTTATTACCACCGATTGGGGTTCCAATGGCTTACCGCTGAATAGAGTGACAACGGCTTACCACTTAATGGAGTGACAACAACTTACCGCTGAAAGAGGTCCACAGTTTAGCATCATGCGGGATGGGGGTGAACCAATGTAAAGATGATTGGAGAAACCAAATTATGGGCTTGAACCTCAGAGAGGCTTCCTACGTACCTTGCCTTGGTATGGATCAAAGAATGTGTCGTTCAGATGGTGGAATTTGGGGCTTATGCTCTGAGGCGGCCCATGGTGTTGGTAAACTGACGTGAAGGGTGTCTGGATGACCAATGGATGGTGGGATTGGACATCATGGAGTCTTCCTACGTACCTTGCCTTAGCAAGGATCAAAGACCACATAGTTCATGTGGTCGGTGAACCGACATGAAGGAGGACCTGGGGTCCCATGGGTGGTGGGCTTGAACCTCGTGGAGGCTTCCAACATACCCCTCCTTAGCAAGGATCAAATACCACGTAGTTTAGGTGGGTGTCGGTGAACCGACGCGAAGGAAGACCTGGGGTCCAATCGGTGGTGGTCTTTAACCTTGTGGAGGCTTCCTATGTACACTGCCTTAGCAAGGATCAAATACCACATAGTTCAGGTGGCAGTGTGGGGCTTACACTCTAGGATGCCCAAGGTGGATTTCGTGGTCGGTTCTAACACTAAGCCCACATGAGTCATGCTCGGTGTGAGAAACAAGAGGCAGCAGAGACATAACGATCACATCGCCAATGGTGCATCCATGATAAGTGAAGCGGGGCTTACACATTATCACAACCCAAAGAAGAAATAAGGTCTTATGCGTGGTTAGAAACCCGAAGAGGTTGGGACTGACTCCAGGATGGAGGCCCGGGGGAAACAAATCCTAGAGGGGGAGGGTTTTGGCACCGAAGAAAGGTGGGGTCCAATGTCTATTCCCCCTGGTCCTTAGAACCAAAGAAGAAAGGAGGAGAAGGGATGATTCCTCCTATAAGAAGAGCTTGGGGCTTACCCCTAGATGGTCGCCCTTTCCCCACGGACAAACACCACGCCGATAAAGAGGATATCATCCAATTTGAGGGAAGATCTCATCCTCGTGGAGACCAGTGGGTGTGGAGAGTATCCATGTTGGGGCCACCCCATGTGTGGGGCATGGGGAGAGGTCATAGTTTAACATCATGTGGTGAGGACGATGGTGCTTGGCAGTTTAATGTCCTACAGCTCGGATGAGGTGGGTTTTCTCTGCACTGCTAGGACTTACATTACCAGTACACTCTTCTCCTTGAGGAAGAGAAGGGACAAGAAAAACTGTGGAGAGAGGGCGTTATGGAGCGATCCATTGGGGGTCCACATTAGCGTGGCTATACAAAGAAGCCATAGCCATTACCATGCCTATGCAATGAATTATGAGGTGATTCAATGCAAGGGTAGTATCATTCGAGGGACTTGGAAATCACATCGTACAAACCTAGAGGGTCACACGGGAAAATGAATTTCAAAGTAGAGGGGTTCAAAGTCAGGGGACTTGTGAAACTCTACTACTCCGCACGACATAGGTTAGCTGTGAAGGGGTGTACTTCGTGAAGTGGGGAAACTCATCCTAAGCATAGTGTAGAGGTGCATATAGGAGGTTCTTCGTGAAGTGGAAAGGCATTCGCAGAGCACTTCCTTGAAGAGAAAAGGTTCCTTGTGATTAAGGTATTGTGAAGCAATGTTCTTTGTGAAGTACAGTGACCCTGCCATGGCATGTGGATCACGTGTACATGAAGGTTGATTCACGAAGCATAAACGCTCTGTGATGACCAGGGTTCCCTTGGAGATCCCCTTCCTTCGTGGAGGCCCTTAGGATCCGTGAAAGTCATCTCTCTTGTAATATGGGCTTAAAACAAGGAAAAGGGGAGGAAATTCACAGAGAAGAAGTACCTCGCACAACTCATGGTTCACAGAGTAGAAGGCGCTACATGATTCAGGGTCTAGGAAGTTGAAATGTCGAATGATCTACCCTTGGGACGTGGGGGAGGCCGATATTTATAAGGGAGAGGTGCTACGATGCAGAGAATGCTCGAAGTGAAGATGGAGCTTGCTCCGCGGAGGGCTCGTGAACGTCAAATGCAGTCGCGGAGCATTACCACCTCCTTGATTTTTGGTGGGCTCACGAACATCAAGGGTTCTCATGGAGGAATATAGCCTCCATGCTCGTTAGTAGGCTCACAAAAATCAAATGTCGTCACGGAGCATTTCCTCCTCCTTGATCCATAGCGGGCCCGTGAATGTCTAGTTCTCTCACCGAGGGTTATCACCTCCTTGCTCCACGATGGGCCCACGAATGTCAAATCCATTCATGGAGCGGCCCACCTCCTTGCTCTGCGATGGGTGTAGTGCGATTAGGGCTCCGTGAATGGTCTTCACACGACATCCCATTGAGGCTTTCCATTTCTTCGTCTTATTCTCCCATTTTGGCACCAAAAAATTCCCACCTTAGACATGGATCCATCGAGAAATCAAGGATCTATGCCTGAGGGTCAATTTCCTAAATCTTCATTCATTCGTGATGCTGTATCGCAAAGAGGGCTTGTAATGTAGATCAACGACGCACAGGCTGAGCGCGCGACGAGGCACGATGCAAAATGGATCCGCCACGAAGCTCCAAAGTTCATCAACTATATAAGAAGGAGATGGCCTCTGTTTTGTCATTTCCCCTCTCCAAAAAATTGTCTTTTTGAGCTCTCTATTCATGAAGCTCCGCGTACCCTGCAATTTCTCTCCACGAATTGGGTCTACACTTTGCGGCGCATAGTGATTTTTTCACTCCACAACAGCGCTTTGTGATCCAGCGCTTGAAGTAATAGGCAAGACTCTATAAACAGGCTTCGCGAATGCTCTCCACGAATGAGCTTTGTGAACCATCCCTAAAATCATCCACTTTCTAAAACTGAATGTCTCATCATGAAGCTAGTGAGGGGTTCATGAAGATGCCTCCCAGAGGGATGAGATGGAAAACAATCTAGGTCTAGGAGAGTTAGTTCGAATCCACTCTGACCATGATTTGTTGGTGGCGCTGCTATTAGAGAACCATAAGAACTACCCACTATGTAAGAGGCTTCCTTTGTATGGATTTGGGTTGCGGGATGATGTCTTCATCCCTGAAGCATGTAGAGATGACCCAACTTAATGGTTCATGAGTAAATCATGTCAGTGTCAATGGATCAGGGCTGATGACAACCATGCCCAGTAAGACTTCACACCTGTTGTTGTTGACTACCTATACAACCATATGAATAACGTCCATGGGAAGGGGTTGTAGCCGGAGACATATTCTCCTCTATACCACACGATACTAAAGGTAGCTTTGATGAACCTCAGGAAGGGTTGGTCCGAGGAATGGGACCTTCTCTAGGGTGGTAACTTCATAGACGATTGGGCCTGGGCCTTCTGGGTATGAACCTTGTGTGCGGAGTTTGGGGGTGAGCTGAGGAGAGTGGGTTTGTATGAGGCAGCTTGAGCCTCCCAAATCAACATATATCAACTGAAATAGCTAATACTAAAGCTATTGAGTGGATGGTAATTATGGGCCAATACCTTCCACTTTCACCATGGGGAGGTTGGTATTAGCTTGTGAGATGTCCACCAGATTTCGGGGGTCCCGATATCAGGGTCTATAGACGATGAATTCCTCCCATTCATGAGCGTGTGGGATGATTTGGAGCAGATGTCATGACTGGAAATGCCAGTGATGGAGCTGGTTCTGGGAGAGGACAAAGAAGCAGTGAGTGATGTCCAATTTAAGTGGTGGTTTAACCAGTTCCTGAATTTCTTGGTAGACCGACGATTTCTAGTGAGGCCTCAGACTTTCTCGACGGGGGATCAATGGGGCAAGGAGAACTCATACTAGAGAATCTTGGAGGATAGCCAGTGGAAGACCTGGGGGTTTAGCATCAGTAATGAGAATCAGCCAATAGTCAGGTTTTCAGCATTTATTGCGGCTATTTTCTGTGGTTGGATCCTGGTGGTGAGGGATACAAACATGGAAGTACGCCCAAGAACATTTATCATGGCGTCCACATTGGCAACATGAGGGTAGGTCAACCTTGGAATCACGATGCTCACAAAACATTATAAGATTTTGTGACATATCAGCAAGGGGAAAGTCCATAGAGGGCATGTGGGACATTACACCACATGTATGGGTGGATAGTGACACATATCAGGGGGTTTACAAATACTCTAACCCTATCTCTCCTCCCGGCTCGAACTTACGCCCATAAATGCTGAATGTAGCGTGGAGCGTTCCAGCCAAGTTGACCACACCGTTTATATTGAACTGGGAGTGGAAGGCTGACGTATTCAATTTTCACCAGTTTCCATTGCTGACCAGGGTATTCATAGATAATGGCCAGGGAACAGAAGAGCATTGTGCATATCTTTTGCCCTTTTGAGGTGGAATATTGGTTGAAAGGTTGGACCATGAGCCCCTCTGTGAGCCGTACACCCCACACCAGTTTTCAAGGAAATTCTGGTGCATGATGTAAATGACCTCAAAGGTCGATTTAGAGGGGAGCCGAGAGGAACACCCATGTCTGTTGAGGAAGATGTGGCTCATGTTCACACGAGACGACAGGAAGATGTGGAATGAACTACCTCCTCCTAACGCCATTTTTGGGATGGTGAAGGAGTATGCAATATGCTGGGAGGCAGCTTACCCAGGGGAGATACTGATGCAACCAACCATTCAGGTCGGTGATGGAGAACCTCCCCGACCTTGGGGTCGGGGCCGGAAGGTAGTAAGGGCATCCCAAAGTTGCGGGGCTGCCGTGGCAGTGAGGACCACACTAGTTTAAGGTGAGCTAGCAGGCATAGATCCAGCAGTGGTAGCAGACCCGACAGTTCTAGAAGAACAAATCCCTCCAGAGGGGAGGCCACCGAGAGGATTCCACAGGATACCCACGTAGGTTCTGGGGATGATGCTATGCCATATCGACATGCAAGATAATGTTGTCTTCCCCGAGGCCTGGGACATCTGAGAAGTCAAAAAGAAATTACTCGGCCCCGCTGAATTGTGGAAACACCTGAACCATCTCAGGATGGATTTACTGGGGATATTCCCTATCTGGGTTGGCTTTGCGGTGCCCCAGGTAGAGGCAGAGCAGTACCCAGTAGAGATAGAGGAAATTTTTCATTCCCAGGGTGCCCCTTGTCTAATGACAGACCGCGTCAAACTGATGTTGGACCGCACTAGTCCCCCTTATTTGTCGCCCTTTGATTTAAGAGAGGGATTACCTCTTCTAGAAAAATCAGGAGAGTCCTCCTGGGGAGACGAGGCTGGCAGAGGAATCCCATTGGAGGAGGGAGAAGTTGGAGATCAAGACTCTGATCATGAAGAGTTCGTAGAGCCCCTTGAGGAAAAAAATCCGAAACCCCCTTCTCTGAGACTGACTTTGAGGTCATTTAGGACACTTTCATAAAATCTTAACCATACAGGGGAGTCTTATATACAAAACTCATTCTCATCCCTCAGTGGATACAGATGTGGGACCATCGGGATCTATACCTACCGCCGCATCTATTGCTGCGTCTAGTGGGGCTAGGATACCTGAGGCGACCCCTCCAGAGTTTTAGACCATCCGACCATATTCGGGGGGCCATGCATTGGGGACCCGAGGGCATCAACCCAAGGACAAGACCAAGAATTTCAACTCAGTATGTCCCCACTACCAATTTTATGATTGTTATACCCTAACACTACTTGAAAAAACAACCTATATCAGTGCTAAAAATTGGCTTTAACAATGCTAAAAAGATCTGTAAACCTCAGCACTAATATAGGGGGGGTCCCTTTTTTCAGTGCTTTTCAGAAAGAACTGATAAAGGATCCTTTTATCCGCCTTAAAAATTGCGCTAATAAAAGACCCCTTTATTGGCGCTTTTTTTTATCACTAATAAAAGGGACCTTTTTCAGCGCTTTTTAAAAGCGCTGATAAATGTCAAAAAATAAAATAAAAATTAAACAATTGCGGGGAGATCTTTTAATAGCACTTGACCCACCATTTATCAGTGCTAGGAGGTCTCCCGCATACTGCCCTTTCCACGCATCCTCATACGTGCGCACAACTTTCCTTCCACCTGAAATCGAACCCGCACCCTCCCCCTTTCGTGGCTGCGACTTTACAACTAAGCAATTTCATTTTTTTCTCTATTTAATGATATATCTATTTATATATATATAGTTATATTTATTCTTATATTGATATAGATTCATATTAATATTAATATATTTATTCATATATTAGTATATATATATATTTTCATTTGTAATTTAATATATATTTATATATATTTATATATATTTTTAGTTATATTTTATTATTCTTATATTTATTTTTATAATTAATATATATTAATAATATTAGTTTTAAATATATTTATGAAAAAATATATTTTTTATGTGTGTTTATAAATAAATAAATAAATACATATATGGATATATATACACAACAAACAGACACACACACAGACACACACACACACATAGAAATATATATTTACGAATAAATACATATATTTGTGTATTTGAAAATACATAGAATGTTAAAAAGACCATAACATATAATAGAGAAGTCCGTTTTAACTTCACAACTAGTCAAATCGAAGAAAATTAATGAATCTTCTATATGATATGTGGTACAGGCCTAACGAACATCCAGATCAAAAATTTTACTTGTTTGAATGTTAACAGTCCAGGGTATCCTGACTAAAAACAACGTTTTGGAGGCATTATGTGCCTTTGTTGGCCTTGAAAAATTTGAAAAAATCCGTTCTTGGTTCACCAGCACGTAGATCTCATCACATGCTTTGATTTGATATGCGGCAGAGCTCAAACGGAAACATGGAAAAAAAGTAATGGCCGTTTGAAGTTTGAGTTACATTTTCAATTTATTTTATATCTTATATATTTTTTTTTGTGCTATCAAATTGATATTAAATGATTTTTAATTGATAATAATTATCAAATAATTAATTAATAATATTTCTTTAAATATTTTAAATCCATTTTCACTAAATTTCATATATATTAAATTTAATAGTCTATTTATACATATCCAAAACATATTTAAAAATATATATATTATATTTATATCAATATAAATATACATATATATATCAATAATTTATTTTTCATGATTTTTTTGAAACATAAAATTTATCACCAGTAGGAAAAAGCACTGATAAAGGGGTCCCCTTTATCAGCACTTTTTTTGAGCACTGATAAAAGGGTAACGCTTCCCTTTCCTGTTTTTGTGGTAGTGTAACCATGTTTGCAGACATCCATTTCTTTTTATCATGCGTATAGTTCTTCGAATGGTGTGGCCCACCTAGGCGCAGCTGGCCAGGGCATCTTGCTGCATCCTTCCTAGGGGAATACCGATGCTTGTGGAGGCAGAGAACCAAACTGACCAAGTGGCAGCGCTCCTGATCACTGGTGGGACCGTCAGTGGTGCTGAACTCGAAATCATTGAGGTATGATCTGATGATAAAGATTGATCAGATAGCCCATCTCCCACCATGCCCAATAAAACACCATACGTGAACCCTGGTGAAGAGTTCCTGGGGGAGCTCCCTGCATATGAGCCTATCCATCGCGCCGACAAGGACAAGACGACCTCTGACGAAGAGGATAGCAAGACAGTCCATCTCTGATCATGGAATCAGATCAAGCACTTCATTGATGACACCTCCAAGCACTATGGTTGGATGATATTGATAGAATTCTCTCACGACTGCGTGAACTATGTGTTGGGGGAGTGGATTCCCAGTGTCCCCACATGCTCGTCCAAGATCTTCTGGGAGAAAACATTCATGAGTATGATCGTGGCCTCGGTGTGGGATAACAACGGAGGAATGCAGTAAACATCAAGAGGCTCCAAAAGGCTGATGATGAGGTTCAACGACTGCAGGCCTCGGCGGATGAGCATTCTTCTTCCTTTGTGGTGCAATCAGAGCTCGTATCGCGGCTAAAATCCCAGATGGTGGAGTGCGAATAGGGAATTAAGCGAGCCTTTGATAAGATGGCCTTCATTCAGACCGACGTAATGCAGGCCTAGATTTCGGCCGATGAATTGCGCCCCATCACTACTGAGGAGGAGTGAGAGCTGAACAGGCAGCAGTAACTCCTGGACGCCACGAGGCAGAGGGTAGCGGATCTGATATGCTCTTTTGATGAGGTTAACCCGTTCGTGGGGGTAAACGACCATTAGGTACAATAATTATTAATAAACATCAACCATACTGATTTTTTGATTGTTTTATTCCATAGAATGCATGAGTTTCGTTGTTTACATTGATTTTTTTCATTCTCGTGATATTCGTGGAGAGTCCAACGATCAGTCCCTAAACTCTCGTGGGTCGGGCCCAATGTAAGAAACTAGGGACGACCACCTTATCACCCCCATCCAAATGTAAGAGTGCAAACCAAGCTTCGGGCACCCAGGGTTTGAACAATGAGCCTAGATTTCTAGGAAGAAATTGTATAGACCTTACATGAGAAAGAAGCTCTTAGAATAAGTGAATTACCATTTTCCCAGTGTTCTCTTGTGCATGAATGGGGTAACACCAAGGGCGCTACAATCAATCCAAACGAATTGGAATGGAAGGTGTGAATCATGATACCCAGGATATGGAACCCTGTAGGGGGGGCATGAAAATAATGAATAACTATTGACTGCATTAGAAACACAGTATCCTTATTGCATTATCCTGGAATGGTGATAGAAAATGAGGGCCAAAAGCTGACCACGTTTGAAACACGGGGCGTGACTCAAAATGTCATCCATTAGTCTTCCAGAACATTGGCCCAAGACAATAGCCAGACCAAAGGACGAGCATCCATAATGTTTGGGGGTTCCCTTAGAAATGAATGAGGATAAGGGTTCAAATAAAAGGCACGTAAAGCATGGAATGTGTTATGATGTTTTGTTCGAATAGAATCATACACTCTCTAAATTACGCCACTATGGTGGAAGCACGTTAGATTGGGCACATCGGTCTGATCATGGATCATTATTTATTTTAGACAGGACCTCTCTGGAGAGGGATCTGTCTCTTTCCAATGTCATCGTGGGGCATCTCGAACATTTTTAGGGAAACGTTGTAGTTACATGGTTCACCACAAGGGGTCAATACTAGGGGAAGGAAATAAGGAGTAATAGTATTTATAATTCCTAGGGCTGGACCCAAGGAGAAATTCTTGGGTGTCTCAACATATCCCAAGAGGATGGGAATCAATCAATATATAGTTCTAGAAGATGTCATGTAGTTTAACGTCTTGCGGTCAGGATGCAGAGTGGTCTTAGTTTATGGTCATATAGCTCGGACCCTAGATGGTAGGAAATGCGGGAGACACCTTATGGGGTAATTATAAAACCCGACGTGAATGGGAACCTGGGGTCCCAACCACCACGTGTTCCCCTGGAAGGTTTTAGGTCGCAGGACCGGAAAAGAGAGTTAAGCTGGGCCCATGGGGTAAGTTCTCAGGTGTTCCTATGTATCTCTTGAGAATGAGAATCAAGCCGTACATAGTTCTATGGGTTGGCACTATAATGTACCAGTACTGGGGATAAAAGGGGCATCTGGGTGTGGCCCTCACACCAAAAGAAGCAGTATTTGATGTATCTTATTTGTCCATTATGGTGAATGAGCTCTTTTTTGTGAAGCGACAGGACTAGGATAGCATGTCCCGACATCGCCACGGGAATCAAGCCATATGTAGGCATTGACAAATGGTATGGTGTGTGACTAACACCAAACATGGTGTCCACCTGAGTGAGGACATCATGATGTATTGTCGTTTTTCATTGTGCGGTCAGGATGATAATTTCACAGTTTAGGGTCATGTGATGGGACCAGGTGTTCATTTTTACGTCATACGACATAGACTTAGTTAAAACGAGGCTAAAGGGAGAATGTGAACGGTGCAATAAAACATACCCGATGTGAATGATGGCATAATCCCATACCACACCGTATATGATTATGTAAAAGAAACCTTAGGCCAAGGGGCCAAAATAGAGGTAAGAGGGTAAGGGGGTAGGAGAAACTAGCTCCCAATTGAGCTGAACCCAAAAATCAGACGTATGGGTGTTCTTACGTATCCCATTGGGATGGGAATTAGACCACACGTAGTTTTAAAAGAGATATTAGTTTATGGTCTTAGAGCTCAGACCATGGAGAATGGAAGTCAGTGTAGAGCCTCAAATGACACATTTACAGCGACTTTTCCCTCCTAACGTGCAAATGGGCACTGAGGGATAGTGTCTGAAGTGTCAAAAGTCCACTTGGACATGATGGGGTGGAAAATGATGTGAATCATGTAACGAACATTCAAGGCTTAAAGGGGATGGTGTGACGATGGAGGATGATTATTGATGGTGATCGCAACACAACATCCATATTGTGTTAGCCTGTAATTGGGAAAAACAAATTAGCGTCGGACACTGACCATATTTGAAATGAGGGACATGTATCTATTTGTTTTCTAAAACCCATGAGGATGTTTTCTCGTGATGTTAGGAGAGACCTTAGGCCTTTAATCAATGCCATCTGGGGGTCCCTTCTGGTGTGGAATATTATGGAATCCAAAATGAAGGGGAATATAAAGCCTCAAAACTGGAGAAAGCATATCCACGTAAAATCTGACACTCCAAACACTGAACCAGAGTACCCTTAGACCGATTGGTGAATCGCCGATTAGGGTCGAGGATGGTTCTCAAATTGAGTGTAACTAATTTTAAGGGATAGGTATAGAAAATAGTGATAGAGAACCCTCAGGAGGGAGATGTACGTGGCGTGGTTGTTACAACCTGACATGAATGAGGACATAAGTCCACTCCACACCATATACTCCCCTCCTCGGCAAAGGTTAGAACAAGGGGCCAAGGTGAAAGGGATATTTCTGAGCAATTGGGTGGGAACTGAAGTGTAGACGTTGGAGCGGTCCTACGTATCCCATGAGTAAGGGAATCAAGATACACTTAGTTCTATGAAGTGGATATACATAAAGATCATAGTTTAAGGTCTTAGAAATTGGAACATGGAGATGCAGGAAAATCCCAAGTAAAGGAGGACCTTAGCCCAATCCCTAATCCTACGCGAGTTGAACTCAGTGTAGGAAATAAGGGTGGGTAAGGTATTTGCAATACATGAAATATATGAAAAAGGGAAATCGGTGGATCCCATAATGATTTCCATATCACATATTTTTCCTCCTAACATGCGGATGTGTACTGAGGAATTATACCAAGATTTTTGAAGTTCTACATGGACATGATGAGGTGGATAAAGATTTGAATCATGTAACTGATATTTTGGTCTTAATGGGGTTGGCTTGATGATGGAAGATAACTATTGACTGTGTTCGAAACATAACATCCATATCACGTTTTCTTGTAATGGGGACAAACAAATGAGCACTGACCGCTGACCATATTTGAAACGTGGTAATTGTATTGATTTGTTGTCCATAACCTTGGAAGGCGTTGGCCCATAATGGTATGAGATACCTTAGGCCTAATATCCAAGACATTTGGGGTCCCTTCGGGTGTGGAAGATTATATAAGCCCAAATGAAGGGGAACATGAATCCTGAAAAATGGGCGCAAGCATATCCGAGTAGAGTATGACATTCCATGTACTAAATCAGAGCACCCTTGGGAACATTGGTGAATTTCCGAAGAGGGCCTAGGGGGTCATATTGAGAGTGTACAATTTTAAAATATGATTATAGCACAAGGGGATGGAAAACTCTTAGGAGGAGGAGGTGGATGGAATGGTCGTTAAAACACTCAACGTGAGTGATAGCATAATCCCATACACACCATATACTGCTCTCTCTTGGGGAATTCTGGTCAAGGGGCCAAGATGGGGCTGGAACTGAAGATGAGATTCTCAGGTGTTCCTACTTATCCCATGAGGATGGGAATCAAGCCATACATTGTTCTAGAACCGCACATATGGGTAAGATACCCTAACAAGGTGGGTGTACGCTTCAGCGAGTAACCTGACGTGAATGATGACATAATCCCATACCAAACCATACAACCCGAAATAGGAACTTGGGATAGGGCCAGAAAAGGCCAAGGGGACTGTGTTTAGGCCTTAGATTGGAAGGCCTAGTCAATTTGAAGTTTAACATCTTCCAGTGAGGACGAGTGTGGATAATGTATCTCATCTGGGGATATGTATTGCACGACGAGTAACCCGACGTGAATAAAGGAATAATCCCATTCCACACAGTACAATCCTATAAGAACATAGGATGGGTCCTGAGAAGGCCATGTGGTCAGAAATGGTCGGGGGCATGAGGCTAGGCCTCGGTCCGAAAGGCCCAACCAGTCTGCAGTTTAACGTCTTACAGTAAGGACGAGGAAAATGGTAAGATACCCCAAACATGGGAGGTGTACAACACGGTGAGTAACCCGACACGAATGAGGATATATTCCCATACCACAATGTACAACCCTAAATAGAAACTTAGTCTAGGGCCTGAAAAGGCCATGGGGCCTGAGGCTAGGCCTTGGATGGTAAGGCCCCGTCAATTCTTAGTTTAACGTCTTACAGTGAGGATGAGTGTGGATAAAGAATCTCATCTGGGGATGTGTATGAAATGAAGAGTTACCTGACGTGAACGAGGACATAATCCCATACCACACCTTAAAATCCCATAAGAACTTTGGATTGGGCCCAAGAAGGATAAGGGGCCAGAAAAAGTTGGGGGCTTGAGGTTGGGCCTCGGTCGGAAAGGCACGACCAGTCTGCAATTTAACGTCTTATAGTAAGGACAACGAAAGGGGTAAGATGCCTCAAATAGGTGAGGTGTATGGTGCAGCGAGTAACCCTACACGAATGAGGACATAATCCCATAACACACCATACAACCCTAAAAAGGAACTTGGGTCAGGTGCCTAAAAAGGCCAAGGGGCTTGAGGCTGGGCCTTGGATGGGAAGGCCCAATCAATTTGCAGTTTAACATATTGTAGTGAGGACGAAAAGAGGATAAATTATCTGATCCAGGGATATGTATGGAACAACGAGTAACCCGATGTGAAAAAAGAAATATTCCCATACAACATTTTACAATCCCATAAGAACATGGGTTGGGGCCAGACAAGGCCAAGGGGCCAGAAAAGGCTGAGGGCCTGAGGCTGGTCCACTGTCGGAAATGCCGGACCAGGTTGCCGTTTAACGTCTTTTAGTAAGGACGAAAAGGGGTAAGATACCACAAACATGGGGGGTGTATGACACAGCGAGTAACCCGACGCGAATGAGGACATAATCTCATACCACACCGTACAACCCTAAATAGGAACTTGGGATGGGGCCCGAAAAGGCCAAGGGACCTAAGGCTAGGCATCCCAACAGACATTATCCATACGACCTCTTGTGCGGTTAATGCCTCATCACATCTCCTAATCCCTCATGAGAAGTTCTCGGTGTTGGAAACAAGGATCCGGAATCGGATTTCACCTCAATATGGGGGATTAGTGGTTGGCGTTTCCCGATTTGAGTTCGTCATTTTGATATAAAATGGGGCAGAATGAACCACTACACTCAATGTTTGGGACATCCTGGGGTGGCTCTAATTACAATGGATTGCTGTTGACCACGTTCGAATCACAGTGTCCTTATAGTGACCTAGAATGGGAACAACAAATGATATGGACAACTTACCATTTTCGAAACGTGGGACTTGTATCAATTTTTTTTCTCAAAATCCTTGAGGGATTTGGCCTGAAGTGGTAGAAGAGCCCATGGGCCTAGCATCCCTTCTATTCAGGGGCCCTTCTCGATGGGAAGGATGATGGAGTCCCAATAAAAGAAGTGGGTGAAGCATAGTTGTACCCATACATTTTAAAGTAAACTAGGGAGGTGAAAGAGACAGAAACTTCTAGGGAGTGGTACATACGATAGAATAGAGATTAGATCAAAGTGTATAGAGGTAGAAACATGAACCACACCATATGTATTGACCCGAGAGGAGGTTCAGGCATTTGGGCTGGGCCAACAGATGAAATGTTCGAGCATTCCTACGTATCCATTAAGTTTGGGAATCAATCCGTATGTAGTTCTTAAAGGCCATGAAGTTTAACAAAAAGCAGAGAAGAAGTGAGAGGATATAAGATTTAGGGATGGTGTTCTGAGAACCAATTTTTTATTACTTTGATAAAATGAATGTACACTTATTATATATTGTTCATTGTTCTGAATGAATATAATATAATAATGTCTTGGAATATTTGTTACATTGATAAGGTCATAGTAGATCCCCTCTTTGGTGAGAACCTTGAAATTCTGTAACAATATTATTAAATAAATTTCTACGGATGGATGACATACTATGATATGACAGAAAGTAAACAGATTCATTACTAGTGGACACATTTACTCATTGTCCATTTTTTCACCGAACAAAAAATTTAAAACTAAAACATGGTTTCTCTACATGATATAATATCAAAATTTTCAAAATTTCCACATCCTTATCCTTACTAATCCTTTAAACATATGAAATATATTTTATGAATTGGGAAGAGAACAAAAATATTAATAAGGGACATAAAAAAGAATGAAATCTATTAAGCCAATGAAAAACTTGAAAACATATTTATTATTATTTTAGTGAATGATAAAAAAATTCATATGGGAATGATACATATGTTTTTTAAAGGAAATCGTTAATACAAATAAAAATAAATTCAAACGCTTTTAAATTATTTAGAAATTCATATTCCTTAAAACCTTTCAAATCCCTATAAATGGGAGTAACCATATAGTTGAATTCAAATATTAGTCATACCCACTGCATTGGATATATATAATTGGGAATAACCTTCATATAAGCTATATCTATCTCACACATGATCTATAATGAGGCTCAACCTTTTGTATAATCTATATCAATATAACTCTTTTCTTATGAGCTATAATGGAAAAAATCCTCTATATAAGTAATACTTGGCTCACCCAGAAGCTATAACGGGGCTCAAAAATACATATAAGCTACATCAGGTTCACCAATTTTTCATAATTATCATGTAACATTTCATGAATAAAAAACTATCATCATAAAACCCTTTAAATATATCTTTTAACAACATATGAAAATCAAATTTGTATAAAAATACCATTTTATTTTAAAAACCCATTTTCCATACCAAAAAACCATTTTCATTGAAAACCCATTTTCAATAAAAAAATACCCAAAAATATAAAGATGGATAATCATTTATGGAAACACGAAATATTTTAATGGAATAACAAAATGAAATAATGACTGTAGTGGTGGAAAATCCATTGTCACTGTGTATGTTATGAATATAACATTAATTTTTTGGTTTATCCAGATTTTTCGTATATGACATTTATAAAGTATCATTTTAAATATATTTGAATAAAATTAAAAATCTAAATTATAATAATTTTTTATTTGTATAAATAAATAAATATACATAATATTTACATGGAGAAATGATTTTAAAATTAAACCTATAAACATTCAAAGTGTCCCAAACCACCTTAATCAATTAAATCATAATCCCCATGAAATAATAATATTTAACAAAGAATGAAATAACTTTATAACTAATATTAATTTCATGATATTTCAATAAGCTTTTTAGAGACCACATAAATGAAGGTGGGTGTATAACATCAGGATATTCCACTATGAGAGGAGATTATGATTTGGTCCATTACCTTGGGTCTGAATCATCATTTAAAATATTTATCTTCATAAAAAATAATCATATGTTAATTATTTACTTTCATGTGTAAAATTTTGTAGTTTATTATTAAATTTATATTACTTATTAATAGGTTACACCAATTACTAAATTATTTGTGATCACATCAGATGTTTTGATGATATACGGTACATGAGTCCAAAATTAATTTTGTAGGATGCCTTTAGTAAAAGTGTTCAATAGTCAATCATATATAAAATAATATTGATTAAATATAATTAAATTTTAAAAAAAATTCTATTAAATCCACACATTTCATATGGATATAAAAAATGAAATTTGTTATAATCATGGAAATGATAAATCATATGTACACATGATTGATGTTTCCATTTTCAATAATCATAATTCTTAAAAGGTATGTATTATATCATATTTATATAATTATCATAATACAATTATATGTTGTTAATATTTTTATTGTATTTATATATATAAATATAATCCATGAATTGTAGTTATGAAAAATGAATCACATCACTTCCTAGAGGTGATAGTTCACAGATACACATGAAGGATGTTGTCAATTTTCGGTTCATGGAAAGGTAAGAATGTAAATGAGTTATTATATTTTCATAATTATAATTATTTCATTAATATCATATATAAACAATAATTCTTTGATTTTTACCATTAGTGAGAGATGACAGTGGAAAACGAATAATATCGCTTCACAAGGCGGTAGTTCGTTGTACACACGAATGGTAATTATATTCCTACTAGATTGAATTATGGATAAATTTAGGAGATAAAATTAACATAATAACATCTTTGTAGATTTAAGTTATTTTATTTATTATTTCATCACTTTTTTAATATTATTTCAATGAAGTCCAGGAAAAAATAAAATTGAAATACTTAATTAAAAATGGTATATTTTCTTTAGACATTTCCATTTTATTAACACCTTATCAATTATAAGGAGTTTTTATTCCACATATTGCCTATAGAATGTGGTGAGGGATTATAGGATATGATTTGGGTAGAAATTGGATAAATAAATCAGTTTTTAAGAATGACTAATAGATAAGAATTGGTGACAGTTTAATATATAATTTAGGGGAACTCTTAGAAATATTCAAAAAATAAATTAATATAAATTATTTTTTTTAAAAAAATAGATCCAAACATTTAAATTTTTATGAAAAGATTAGTTTGGTTTGAAATACCTTCATCTGATGAATCATTGATAAGTATCATCATATTTTAATCCTAATATATTAGCTTGATCCTTTTTAATTATTATCATGATATCAAGTGAATTACATATTCATGGTAAATATAATTACTATAAAATTTAAAAACTCATAAAAACAAATAATTTATGAAATTTGAAGACATATCCAAATACTTTAGTTGAATTATATATTTTTATGAATTATATATCATTTAATTAAATATAATTTTTTTTAAAATACCATTAACATCAATTTTAACAGTATTCATCACTACGATTTTTAAAAAATATCATAAAAACATTATATAATAAGAAGAAAAAATTTAACTCATCAATAAAATTTCAAAGTTATTAAAAAATAATTGGTTCACATTAATTTAATAAATTTATATTTATTGCCACATTTTTAATATCATTAATTTTATTATTCCCTTAATTAAACAATTACCATATCAGTATTGTGTCCCAATTTAGATAATTATTTTAACAGTAAAAATTATAAATAAATTACCATGATGTAGGTAAAAATTTTATATTTTTAATAATATTTATAGTCACACATATACCTTATATAACCCCACATAAAAAATATTGTTTTATTAAAAACAAAAGTATAAAAAAGTTGACTTCCATTTAAATATAATGTTATAAATGTTATATTCATATCCAAATGCCCATAAATGGTCTCCTAACCAATATTTAATTCTCAAGGATAGAATATATTTTTCCAATCAAATTATTACAACTTCTATTTTAATTTTATAATTTTTATAATATTATTTCTACCCCTAATTAGGCGATTTACACATAACCATGGTAATAAAAATTACCAAAAATACTATTCAAATTTTTTCCAAAAAAATGGGAACTATATAATAAATTTGGACCTTCTAATAAAATATATAGAATATATTTTCCAAAATTCAAAACATATATTTTTCATAATTTAATTTAAAATTAATCCTTTTGATGGATTGAGAAAGTGAGTTTTTATAGCTAAATGTCCAAAAGATTAAAATTTTTTAATATCCAAACTCAACATGATGTTTATTCCTATGACCATAATATTATTAAATAAAAAAATATTTATCAAATTATACATTAAAATCGGTTTAAATATTATATATCACTATAATTAAATTAGATGAAAATGATGTTTTCAATTGAAATTCAATATTTTTCACTATTTATTAAAAATTGAATCTTATCAAAAAAATCACATAAAATTAACCCAATGTAAATTTTTATACTCATATTCCATGTAATTTTTTTATTTCATCATACATAATTTATAAAAGTGTCAAAAACTAGATTTATAACAAGTGAACCATTAAAAAGTGGCAAATACGACTTTTTAGAAAAGTACTTCTTTTATCAATAAAATTGTATTTGTTCTTATTTAATTACTATAAAATGCATAATAAGAATTTTAAACAGTATATTAAATGTATTAAATATATATTTTCATAATATAAACCCAGAGTAGTGATTTTATTAATTATTGATATGAAATTCATTTGTGCCCATTTAAATAGTTTTTTTTCATAATATCATTGCGTTTTTGGTGTGTTTTATTTGCATTCAAAATACATTTTTCACAAAATAATAATTATATAAAAAACGATAAAACATTTTTTTATAATTCATTTAATCTTGTTCATTTCATCCATTATAACAACTATTTCATCACTATAATATTTAATAAAATATTTAGTTGTCTACTTAAACATTCTGTGGTGTATTGTGTATGCTTTTAAACATAGTGTTTCCTTTTAAAAAAAGTTAGGTTGTTACAAAATAAGAATAAAATTATGATAGATAAATTTAAGAATCATAGAAATAAACATTTATGTATGAAATATGATGATACCATAAATGCATAATAGGATTGTGGGAAGAACATACAACATGACATTGTAAGAATTATTCAAGGCTCAAAACTGATAAATAATAACATAGTGATTTGAGGATCGATTATCATGCTCCATTCAAGGTATATAATTAGATAAAAACATTATCCAATACATTAGTGTGCTATATAAGTTTTCCCCTTCCCATTACATTCATACCCTATATATTCATTTTCTTCCATACAGATCACCCAACATGAGAATATATTTAATCACTTCTAATACAATCACCAAAGAGTGTTGGATAAAAAATAAAAATACCCAATAAATTAAGAGTACTTATAAATATCTGAGTGTATTTGAGTGAAAATGGGTATGGGTGTTTACAACAAAATTGTTCGGAATAGAAAATCACAGAACAATTCTAGAAACATTATTGGTGTACATAAATGTCCATTGAAGGGATTAATGATAGTGGACTGTGTTCTATCATAACATGGGAATTATAAGGATAGTAAAGGTATGTATAAAAATATAAAATAATATGAAATACAAGAAATTTGAAGGATTAATATAATGAAAGTGCTTAGTTAGAGGAAGAGGAAAATTATTCCCCACTATAATGGGTGAATTTAAAAGATTAGGAAGAAGCTCATAACAGCTAGGGAAAACAATAGGATGGATTTAGAAATGTATATAATGGTTAAGTTTTGTCAATTGTGGATTTAGTTAATAGTAATTTGATTCTTGGGGGTTGTTTATAAAAAAAGAGATTTGAATTCCTTATTAATCTATAAATTTTAGTTTTGGACTCTAGTTAACAAAATATTCCTAATCAAAAACATTTCCATGGGTTCTGAGCCTAGTCTATTTTATATAAGAGTGTTTATATAATTTTAGTCGGTATGGAAATAGAAAAAAAATAACTCCATTCATGTTCTATGAGTGAGTCAGTTTCATAAATATTTGTATTGATAACCATAAAATATAATATATGTTTTGGAGGATTCATTATAGGTTTGTAGAAATAACCAAATATAATAAAAGACATTATTTTAATTGAAAAATAAATTTTTGGTTTTTTATTACATAAATATAGTTTATTTTACCACATTATGGATACTATAGTATCATAAAACATGTTCTGAATATATACCATATTTAATTTCTACCCAAAAAAATTTATTATAAGATAATACTATTAAAAATTATCCATTTGGAATATTTGATGTGTTGATATTAAAAATTATATTTATATAATCAAAGAAACTCAAAATATTGGAATTTCCACTTTTATATATAAATATTTTTATTTGATAATTATGAGTTTATAGGAAAAAAACAACATAATGGTCCTTATAAAAATGGGACTTCATTATCTTTTTCTCCATGTATATTTCAATAAATATTATTTAATAAGAAAATTTCATAAGTGTAAAATTTATTTCAAAATAAATTGATTTATCAAAAAGTGTTTTTTAATTGAAATTATATATTTCAAATAAATACACTTTTTTCTTAATATCAAAATAGTGTTTTACCAAACTCAGTTGTAATTTATTTATATAAGATAAAAATGAAAATTTATCTATTTAATAAGTAATTAATTAAAATAGAAATAAAAAAATTCATAAAACTGGGTTCTAGATATGTTAGACCATATCACATCATCACATACCTAGATGTTATGTCGTGTGAGAGTTGTAGTTTTTGAGGCGGTTCGACAAACATGGTTTGAGGTGTGATTTATAAATAATCAAATTATTATGTAAAAAGATTCCCTGGAGGTTTAGTTAGTGAATATATTTTTAGTCCTAGTTAAGGTAAAATCCTAGGTATTTCATCTCCCCTATAAGAACCAATAAATGGGCTTCATAGGGTATTATTCTACTCATTTAGGTAGTCTCTTATTTATTCTATGTCAATTATATTTTATCACAACGCTTAATATATAAAAATTTTAATGTTAATTATAGAGTGACTTTATTAAACACCAATATGATTCTAAATGGTATTTTAATCTTGATTTATAAATTATTACTATATTCTATAATATTCCAAAATTAAAAATGAAATATAGTGCATATGAGTTAATTAGTTATATATTTATTTTAAAATGAATTTAATTTATAAATTTGGGGTCATCATAAAATTAGTATATATGATTAATTTCAATTAAAGTTTTAGATAATGTTATTAATAAAATAAAATATCATTTATCAAATCTTTCTTACTAGATACGGAAAGTATATAAATTGACATTATTCTTCAAAAATACATTTACATCAAAAATAGATTTTATTGAATTTTCTTCACAATTATTATGAGTAATACATACCATTTAATTAAATGTAATATGATAAAATGGAATTCAATTTTAGATTGATCATTTCAAAATTATGTTATGATTTATGATTTTATGTTTTCTAGAATTAATTTATATTTATGTAAATAATGAAAAATTAAGGGTGTTCATGTATTTTTAATTTTAAGACAATATCATGATATAAAAATTAAAGAAATTTTTACGAAAACTTTATTAAATTAATATATAAATATCAATATAAATATATATATATAATCTAATATAATTAATTTTTAAATACATTAATCATATTAGAAATCAATGTTTTTTGTTTTAGTAATTTAATTTATGTTTTTATTTAAATAAAAATTATTTTGGTTCATTTCATTTAATTATGTATTTATGAGTATTCTTTATATTTTGTATTGGTATTAAATTAAAATACATGTCCTTGTATTTTACATATTTAAAATAATTCCATAGTAATTATAATTTTACTATATTATTGAATAAAATCAATTTATGCTAAAATGATAATTTTATAAAAAAATATTGTCATTACAATTTTCACACACACATATATATATATAAGAATGAAATTTCACCACTTATAGTAATTTAATATTTTAAAATTGGAATCATATTCTAAATTATGATGTTAATTTTATTTAATAAATTCAATTTAATTTTTGATCATTATAAATATTAAATTTGGTAAAACATTATAACTAATGTAATGGTTAAACAAGATAACAAGTGGTCAAACCAAGAGATAAGATCTAAATAAGACACAAAATTTTGAAAATTTTATTGGATGAATTTATTTGGATATATATTTCTCCTATATAAAAAATATATCATGTTTATGATGTTTTACATTGAAAAAATCATGTAATATATTTAAATGTTTTATGTATTTACAAGACTGACACTCCCTTAAATTTAAAAATGGAACTTCCACTCCAATGTTCATTACTTATTTCTAGTACTACATTTTAACCAATACCAACCCAATTACAATAGAAACTCATTTAGAGACTTCATATATTTCATAGCCTCACTAAAATAACAAACAATTATGACTTAATGTGAAATATAAGGGATGTTTTTCAAAGAATTGGAATAATTCTTAATCGGGAGATTGATGTTTATTTCTTCATATAAATACATAAAATGTTTTATATCCATGTTGATATTATTAAATAAATATCATTCCTATATAAAAATGTTATTATTTTGATGAATTAAAAATCTTCTATATCATTTTTCAATCTTATGGGAAATGAAAAGGACATTGATTCATATGTGTGGACTACCACCTCTATGAAGTGATATGATTTCATTATATAACACCTCATATGGATGAATAAAATATAAAAAATAATAAATTTATATAATAATATTTATACAATTTTGGATATTTAAGGATAATATAATTCATCCCTTATTACCACCCAATTCACTAGAAAATGATAATGTTTCTTGTGCTTACGTGTGGATAAACACCTCCAAAAAATCAATGTAATTTTTTAGTTACTTACCAACATAGATGGTCAAAAGGATAATAATATGGAATAAATAATTCATTTATAACATTGAAAATAAATTTTAAATGTAAATAATTTATAATTTTATTTCTGATCAACATAGTAGAAAAATAGGATCATTTATCTTGAGTAAATATAAACTACAAAATTCAAGAAAATATGTGATCCATTTTTCATGAACCCCATAATTGTCTCTTTTTGGTAATGTATTTAATTTATAATTATTAAAGTTATGAAATGTTTATAAATATTTATATTATTATGTGATGACCATGGTGTATGGACTGATCCCACTGAATCGAAACATTCATGGAAAAAGAGATAGTTCAGACCTTAATAGTGATTTAAATAATGTAATATTTAAATATGGGTAAAATTTATTTATAAATGTGTAATATATAGTGATTTAGATATAAATATGGAATAAATATTTATTTGTTATAATTCTAAAATTAATATAGAGTAGTTTAGAATGTGTATGACTAAGTGGATGTCTGAGTTAAGGGACCGCTCACCTCAACATCAATTCTTTGTGACTTATTCCATTATCACTAGACATTTTATTTTATGTGGTGTATAAACAAACATATTAATATATTTTATAACCAATTTATAAGAATTAATTTTTTTTATATTATATTTAATATACAATATATTCACATATTACAGATGTTATATGTGATTTTCCTGTAAAATATTGTAATAAACGTTTTAAAATATTTCCCCTATGTAAACAAATTATTTATAATATTTCAATAATATTATTTTTTATATGTAAAATATTTTAAAGGGTACTTTAAAACTATTTATTAGTTTTTAAAAATATTAAAATGATGAATTCCTAAAAAAATCGGTTTGTGTTTCTTTTGAGCCATTTTTTCCAAGGTGAACAATAACGTTTTTAATTTTTATCGCATGATAACCTTTACCACCGTTATAAACATTAATAATCCTACACATTTATCTATATGGTAATTTTTTTTGTTTTCAAAGAATATTATAATCCCCCTATTATGGGATTTTTTAGTTTTAAAAATTATCTATAAGGAAATTGTAATATATTATCTTTTTTATGATATAAATAAAAGTTCAATTTCACATGGGATTGAAATATTGTTCAAATGAATTAATTGGATAATGATATATATATATATATTATTCATCATATTGTTCCTTTATATTTTATATGATATATGGGTGAGCCTGTTATATTAATGATGGTGATTGATCATGATGTAGGTTTCTAATACAATTGGTCAATTGATGAAGTTTACCAATAATAGGTTACTCCTAAGAGGTATAAAAATTATATGGTAAAGATATTCCACTGTATGGGTTATACTAAGAATGAATTTAAGGATACTATTAGAAGGCACCTACAATGATAATGGTATAATGGTATTAAAAGGAATAAATTGATTTAAAATGGTAAAAAGGGAGATGATGGTCTAAAGGAACTTTCCTTACATATTAAAATTTTAGGGGATCATATTTGTAGAGAAGTTATTCCTCAGTTTTCTTGTTTTTCAAGAAACCCTTATATTTATGATTTATTATTAAAATGTTTTTTGATTTTTTTGGAAATTATGTTGTTCTGATTGATTATTAAATAAAAAATTGTGGTATTTTTTTATTATGAAAAATAAATTTTTTATATTTTCATTGTATCCAGTTAATTTAGAGTAACACTTTTTGGATTATGTGTATACATGATACACTAATATTAAACCAACCTTAAAAAATTATTATATGAATGTTATATTTATAAAAAGAAGTTAGATTTTTTGTTATGAATATTATCAACCAAATATTGATAAATATATATATATGCGTCTCACTAAAAGAAACATTTTTATTAATTCTTAAACAATAATTACTCTATTGTTCATTGAAGTAATTTAATGGATCATATTTTGGTTTTCATCACAAATGGTTTTTGGGTGAATATTAATAATAACATAATGAGATTGATGAAATTTTATTTTATAAAAAATATAATATTTTCTGAAATAATCATATTAATAATTTATTATGTGTGAATTTTTGGGATATTTCTTTAAAAAATGATTTTTTTCATGAGTAGTAAAAAAGATAATTTTTATTGAATACTATAAATTCATTTCAATAATTTTAAATAAAAAATTGAACAAAATATTTTAATTAAATAAAAGTCCATTTATATTATAAATTATACAGTTATGATAATTATAATTTAATTTGTTCTTAAATTTTGAATAAGTGAATTTTTTTTCTTAAAAACAGTTTTTTTAAAACTATTTTCCATTGTATTCTACACATGTATTTTGAAATTAATTGATGTATGTTATTGGAATTTTAATTTATTAAATTTAAATAATAATACTTATACATCAATGTCAATTTATCATAGAATTAATTTATAATTTTTTATGAAAAAGTAATGTTTTTTAGTTAATAGAAAGAAGTACATATTTTAGATCATATGTATTCTTTTATGATATCACCAAGACATAAGAATGATATAATAATTTATTAAAATTATTAAAAAAATTATTTATGATAATATAAAAAACATAGATTGTAAAAATAATTTAAATAATTTATATTAGAATATATTTTATGATAATTATGAAAATCGGTTTTATTATAGTCATAGTGGAAGTATTTTTCTAGTATGTGTAACCCTATAGTTTTATGTGAAAACATTTTTTGACAAATAATTATGATATATTAAATTTTAGAATTCAAAATAAAGGAAACGAGATAAACATTACGATTAATATATGTTACGGTAATTTTAGAAAATTTTATCTCATTTTGTGAATGAAATATGAATTATATATATTTAAAAAATGGTTACCCAAAGGAAGGGTCAGAACCGGATGTGTTGGATAAGGCCATGGAGATCGAACCCACAACTAAAGTGTGACAAAGCATTATCTCCTACCACTAGCCAACATGAAGTCCCAAGTTAGTATGTCCTTTCCTTTTAGTGAATTGAGTTGAGGAAGTAATACTCAATTTAATTTTGTAACATAAATTTTATCAAATGGATATCATTGTAATGGGAAAATTATTTGAGGAATAATTGATAAATGTTATTTTGGAAGAAATTTACTATTTTGGGAGCCCTTTGTGATATAGATATATACAATACAAAGGAGTTTTATTTTTAGGAATAATCATTGAATTAGTTTTTGTGAAATATATGATTTAGTTATTGAATTAAAAAAATTTGGGTTATTTATGGAATTGATTAACCTATCTTATAGAATGTGTAATTTTGGAAATTAATTTTGGGTATGATCCTTTAATAGTGGTTAAAGTTATTTGGAGATAAATGCTATAATTTCTCTTTGAAGAATATGTTATCAAACCCTTCTCAGTTTTTGATTTCAAATTTAGTTGGGATTATTTGTTTATAAATAACACAGATAATTATTTTTTGAATAGTATTTGTTGGACTTTTGGTATAACTGTGGAATTTTAGAGATTAAAAGTTGTTTTCTTCTCTAATAAATTATTATTATTTTTGGAGAATTTTCATTTCTTATCATAACTATTTTTTTCTTGTTATTGTATCAAGATAGGATGAATAGATAATTAATATTTTTTGGATTATTTGATTCTTTATAAGTTGATTCTAGTATTTAGGAGTAACCTGGTCATCTTGAATACTCATTGGATAGAGAAAATATGAGTTTTGGGTAGAAATTTATTATAGGATGAGATTCAACTAGACAAGTTAGTATTTTTTTCTTATGTTCTTAGTCAATATCGTAAATAAATTCATCACCTTTTTGAAAAATACCTTAAAACAAAAATGTTCATTTTTTAATTTTCCTAATTCGAAATAAAATACTGTTTAACCCATAATAAGTTTGTGGTTTTCTGATTTTTAACTTCCTCATGATATTGTCTTCTATCACTCTCAACCTGAACAATATGTTTATTATTTCTTCCATGTCCATGGTTCCCTTCATGGAATACTAGTATGTGTTATATCAAGTGACCTTTATACTTATATTTTATTATTTTAAAGTGGTTGTTTTATTGTCACTTGTTATGATGTGATATTTTCAGTAATGTTACTGAGGAAAATTTTTAAATTGCAAGGACTGAATTTCCAAAAGGGCTGAAGGATGTAACATCCCAGGTAGTTATAAAATAATAAATATATTAATATATTAATATTTACTAACGATATAGTAATTTAACGTTAATGGAGACACTTTTTCTAATAGCATACTTGACAATCATCAACAGGTTTATCAGAAATCTTACATTGCACACATCATTGTGTTATATCAAAAAATAATACAATAATATTATTATTATTTTAAATGATAGTTAATGCCTAGACAATGAATTGGTGATAATGAATTATGTAAATACAATATTAATGCACGTGTTTGAAAAATGGTTTAAATTCATCCAATAAATTTAAGATGCTTAACATGATAATTAATTCATTTTTATACATAAAATACTCTTATATTTTTAATAGGTTGTTTTACCGGATTTTGATGGATAATTTTTTTAAATCTAGTTATTTTCACTTTTTATGTTCTATTTGAAAAAATGAACTTCTTCATTAGAAGTGGGACATAAAAATTTAATTTGGTTGATTTTTTTTCTAATAAAATCCATATTTTAACGAAAAGAGAAAAATAGTACATTTTAGTTCAAAACTGCATTTTCATATAATATTTTTATATAGATATGTTGTACATTAAATTGGTTTTAATGTGTAATTGTATTAATTTTTATCATATAATCCATTTTTTATATTTTTTTAAATTTCATAATTAAATTGGACATAAACACCTATCAATATTTTGATAGTTCTTACTTCTTAAAAACCTGCTTCCTGGTTTTGACCACCAGAATTATTTTTAAAATAATTTCTTCTAATTCGATGATTTGAATTAGAAAAAATGGATTCCATATTTGAAATAATATGTTCCAAATTTTATAAATAGTTACCTTTTATTTTTGAACATTATGAATTTTAACTTCAGTAATTATATATATTTACCATTATAAAAGGTTTAATGAAGAAAATAAGGGTAAAAACTCATATTATAATAATATAAAAAAATACTAAAAAATGTCCCAATAATATTTTAAAATATATGGATGACCATGAGAAAAAATGGTTTCATTTTAGGACCCCAGGGGGCCATTTTGATGTGCTAATGACAGGTTATAAAAATAAATTTAAAGTAATGAGAAATATAATATAAACAAGTAACTTTTTAATAAACTATTGTAAGGTGGGGTTATATAATTCCTATATTTGAATATAAATATTCATTATAATTATAATAATATTTTGTAAATTATTTTATTTTATTTAAATTTTTTAGACACTATATACAAAAATTTATTTATGACATAATGATGATAGAGTGAAAACTTAATTAATGAATTATTCAAATAATTGTTATTATAAATATTAAAATAAATGTAATTTGAAATTTATTAAGAGATTAATTTTTTATAAATTCTTATGAAATGTAATAATTTATTTTATTTAGTTTTTTATAATTAATAAAGTTGTTATGACATTAAAAAAAATTACTAAATAGTGTCAAAATTTTCATTAATAAGTTTTTAAAACTAGTACAATTTTATTAAATGATATAATAGTAAAAAAAATAATAGATCTGTCCAAATGATTTATATATTGTTAAAAATTAAATTAATGATATACTTGAGGTTCCTTTTTAATTTTATAGAAACAATATTAACCATATATGGTAATAAAACATGACGACATGGTAAGAGAAAATTTATTTATATAAGTGTTAAAGCCCAAACACTAAGTTATATTTGTGACAAAAACATGTATAAAACCAACAGGTTGAGAGGATTTAAACCTAACACATATTATGCTAAAACTATATCACTTTGGAACTATTAGAATTAGAAAATAAAATTATGATAAAATAATATTCTAAAACATTCCAAAAGTGCCCCTCGTCCCTCTTATAAAAGGAAACCACCTCTGCCCACTTACTAACAGCTATAAATCCTTTGAATCACACAAATTATTCTCTAATATGCTCCAAATATACATCCTATTCAGCTATAATACATACCTTGGGCATAAAAAAACTCAAGAAACACTTTTGGATCAAATAAAAAGGAGTTACACGATTTAGAGGTAATGTCTTATCTAAAACTTCGTTTATTTATTTTTTTGTACCCCCTAACAACTCTTTATACTAATATATTATAAAAAATAACATCAACCTAATTATAATAGTATGTATTTATGCTAATGTTTATACCGACACTTACACACAATTCTATCTAATTGATATAGGAAAAACACTTTCTGTGTACAGAGAACTACAGTCTCACGAAACAAAGACTGTTCAATTTTCTCCTACCACCAATCCCGGTTTCCATTATTATGTAAATGTATTTATATATGATCTATATTATGTTTATATTGACTCTATTCTACTTTATGTTTTATTTTTAATATAGATATTTTTTTATGAGGAAGTTTGGACTACCACCCCCTCAAAATGACGTGGCTCATTTCTATTATACATGGAATGTGTAAAGGATGGTTTTAGTAAAAATATGAGACATACATGAAATAAATATAACACCGTAATTATAACATACATTTTTACAATTTGATTATTATTATTATTTTAATAGGAAAAAATAAATGTTGCGTTCATATATACGTACGTCCTACCATCCCCATGAACAATGCATTTCATTTCTTATCTCCAAATATTATAGATATTAAAAATGCTTATATAATAGATATATATAATATTTAAATCATGAATAATATTCTTGATATTATGGAATTTTTACTACATTTACAATTCACTTCAAAACAAGTTCATTTTCTTCTCATGTACCAAATATCAACCAAACATCTGATATGAAGTTAAATAATAATGAAATTTCTATAGCATAGTAAGAAAAGATATAAAAGGAATAATAAATGTAAAAAAGTATATCTATAATGTGGAAATAAACATAAATTTTTTATTCAGGGACAAAAATATTATATGTGACGAGTCAAACATGTGGTGAGGGACTTCATCTCAATATTCATTCATTGCGTCATATCTTGATGTTATGAACATTTATTATCCTATAATGTGTATATAAAAATATTTTAAAATGTTATATAAGGAATTAGAATATTCTAATAATATTTAATGTTTTGTTGATTGTTATTTTTTAAATATTTTCATTCATGTATTTCTCCTGTGGTAAGCGACATCATCTCAATATCCTTTAATCGAGGAATAATTTTATGTTATATGCCACCATCTTTTATACAGTCTATAATAAACACAATTGAAATTCAATTTTATTCTAATAGAATATATTTTATACAGACCAATTTATGAAACAACTAAAAGGAATGTTTTTAACGTGTGTGGCAACTAAAAATCCTCCTTCACCATAACCGTTAATTTATATTTGGATTCCTCTATAGAGCATACACTTTTTGAAAGGAAAATAAATCCCATATTCCATTTGTGGGTGTTTTGGTATTGAAAATGGTTTTGAAAGTGGATTTAATATAACTTAATATAATTTCTTGTGACTAAAAATGAAATTTTATGAGTGAAATTTTCATAATGGTAATATTTTATGTGTTATTATTATATAGTGGTACATAGAAATTTGACAGTTGGTTAAGGGATAAACTATTGACAGGTGGTTTTGTGATTAACCAAATACACGTGGTTCTGTAATAAACAATGAATGGTTGGGTACATTATAAACTCAAATGAATTGGGTATGGATGTCAGTCGTATGGCTATTCTATATAGTTATATGTGTGCAAGTTGATCGTATGGTTATTCCATTTCTGTATGTTTATGTCTCAAGTAACCTTTATATTTTATATGTTTCATTCTATGGGAATTATGGTAACATTTTTGTAATAAATAGGGTTATCAATGATCTTATATTAAGTGAAATTTTTTCTACTACATAAAGTTGAAAAGTATTACTTTACGCTAATGTATTCATGGTTTACATGTTTTGGAAAGAATAACAATTTTTATTCATTATTTATCAGTTAAAGTGATTTTAATTATCATCTCATGTTTTGAATTTTTTTTCATAGGAATTAATGAATAATAGTGTCAAGGACGGGATCAAGGAAAATTCAAATTGATTAAAGATGAAACAAACCATATTTTTTAAATAAAGTTTATATTTTATAAAAAATTATATTGAGTAGAAGTGTTTACTTTTAATATTTAAGTGTTATGTCTGAGTTATGACACAATTTCTTAAATATATAAACCTAAAACTATACAATGTGTAATAAAATGTCAAATTACATACATGAATCAATATTATGTAATTTTTATAGATGATTCCTTATAACAGTTATCACATGTTGGATAATTCTTTTTACACTTTGACTTTTGGGATTCAACATATTTTTCATGGTGCTCAGATGTCTTCATCTTATATTAGTTTCTATCATAGTCATCAGAATTGGAAAATTCATTACCCATCTCAACATCACTTGATACTATGTCCTCATAAAATGAGGTTGTTTTGCAAGATTGTTTCACATTGAAAATTTGGATTAAGACTATGAAAGATTTCATCATTATTACTATTGAAATCACTTGAATCTATGAGTTTCTCATTCCATATACTAGTTTTCATTTTTAAATAATGAAATAAACTATATTATCACAAGAAAAGTATGAAAATTCTATAAATAATTACATTATATATCACATAAACAAAATTTATTCAACAAAAAATCCTAAATCAGAAACTTTGGTTATGTTGGGGAAAAAAATTCTTCATAACGGTAGGTAAATAAAAAGTAAATTATCCAAAAAAATGTCCCCCAAAAGTGTCAAACCAGGTTCATTTCAGTGATCATTGTTATGTACCATGATACCCTGAGTCCGGCCCGAAACACCTTCTATGAGTTTTTACTCCTAGGTAAATCTATTCCAGAACCACACCCACTTTTAATATCCATACTGAGATGCATTGATAAGAATACCCAAATAATATCTACTTAACCAAAATTATAAGATGATCTTTTATACATATCATTATTTTCTATCTAGGGTGATTCTCCATAATCAGTGTTTTCTTAATCTAGTTTCCAAAGTTGTTGTTAAAATTCTATTGATACCAACTGTAATTCCCCAGCCCCAAATGCCCGGAGGTGGTGCAATATTACATCACATTGGCATGTTTACAAAGAATCAAATCCTGAAGGAAGTTTTAGTATATAAATCTTGGAAATCATGATTATATACACGATGCCCATAATATAATAGGAAATAGAAAATAAAAACATGATAAATAATAAAATGAAATAAACTAAATCTTTTAATTCTTATCAATGATTTATTCTTCATAACCTGAGGAATGAAACATAATAAGGGTGAGCTTAAATTCTCAGTATGGGATATTAAAGTAAAATAAATAATGAATAAACCTATATGGAAAAATAAATAACCAAGCACACATTCTATTTATAAAACAATATAACGAAAAAATAATATGGAAATTTTGAACCTAAAACACATTCCATACATCAATAAAATTATAATAAACTACATCCATATATATTTCAACAAAAATTATAATGGAAAAAGAATAGCTAAAAAAAGGGGGAAATATTTTCTTAATAGAAGTCATGTCTAAGTCACATGAAAACCTATTACCATCAATACCATTCATGGGAAGGTGTAAAACAGAAGGCAGAAACCCATTTGGCCAAAATATTCATCTCATGAGAACCTATAGATGCATCAAAAAGAAATATAAAGTTACGGATTTACATGTCATTGAAAATGAAAAAAATTAATCATTTTTAATTATCAAAAGAACAAATATTCCACATAAAATAACCATATTTTAGGATAAATATAGATTTAACAAGAAAACTATAAATAATCAAAAAAATTTCAAATTATCCACCATATGAAAAATTGTTTCATTTTACTCTATACTAATTTCTAATGTAGGGTAATATAGATATTAAACAAAATTTTAAATGAAAAACAATTACAATAATGTTATTATTTCATGATAAAGTAAAAAATCCCAAAGGAAGTGAGATTAAGAACATTTTTAAGGAGAATAATATTTAAAAACAACTAAGTGTCGCATACTGCTTTAAAACATTTGAACTATAATCACAAGAAATGATTGAAATTAAATGAATCTTATTGTATAATTATTATAAGAGTATTCATGAAATAATATATGTAAATAGGCAGTAGGTGTGTAATAAAAAAGAATGATGGGGGATGTTACCTAATCAAATTATCCACTATATACATATTATTTCATTGTAGATATGGTTCTTCTCTATCATGGATACCCACACCATTTATATTATGTGTCAATTAATCCATATAAAATATTCTATTCCAATTCAAAGCATCTTATGATGTTGATTTGGAAGGCTGTTTTCCTCCCAATTCCTTCTAATGACATATTTTCCATTTTATATTTTGAAATCCATTCAGAAAAGGAATATTTAAGATGAATCAATAAGGTAATCTTATGATTATACATCATTTCAACATAACCATAATGTAAAATTTCCAAAGGGAATTCTACTCACAAAATCAAAAACTCATGTTTTATCTAAACCATCCTTTGATACCTTCTATAAAGACTAACTATAAAAATTACATATTATAGTGTTTTTGTACTATAATTCCCTAGAGTATATTTTCAGTTGAGATTTTTGAAAAATTAGGATAAAATCTTTCAATGTGAACTGATACAATAATAGTGGACACGTTTACTCATTGTCCATTTTTCCACCAGAAAAATATTTAAAAATAAAATAAGGTTTCTTTACATGATATAATATCGAAATATTCATCTTTTCCACATCCTTGAACATAATAATCTTTTAATTGTATGAAATATATTTTAAAAACTGGAAAGAGAACAAAAATATAAATAAGGGATATTAAAAATAATGAAAACCATTAATTCAATGGAAAACATGAAAACAAATTTATTATTTTTCGAGCGAATGATAATAAAATTATTATTGAAATCATACATATGTTATTTAAAGGAAATCATTAATACCAATAGAAATAAATTCATACTTATTTAGGTGAATTATAGATTCATATGCCTTAAAAACTTTTAAATCCCTTTAAATTAGAGTAACCATATAGTTGAATTCCAATATTTTTCACACCCAATGCATTAGATATCTATAATAGGGATTAAACATCGTATAAGCTATATTTATATCACCCATGATCTATAATGGGTCTCAAACATTCGTATAATCCATATCAAGCTACATTTATTCTTATGAGCTATAATGGGGCTAAATCTTATATATAACCAATACTAGGCTAACCCAACTACCATAACAGGGGTCAAACCTTCATAAAAGCTACCTCAGGTTCACTAATTTTGTATTATTCTCAAGTAAAATTTCATGAATAAAATACTTTCATCATAAAACCATTTTAATATCCATTTTAACCACATATGAAAATAAAATTATTTTAAAAATACAATTTTAATTTTAAACTCATTTTCCATACCAAAAATGCATTTTTATTTAAAACCCATTTTCAATTCCAAAACACCCAAAAATATAAATTTTGTTTTTCATTTATGGAAACATAAATTTTTTTGATGTAAGACCAAAATAAAATATTGGTCGTATTGGCAGAAAATCCATTGTCGTTGTGTAAGATAAGAATAGAACATTACTTTTTTGGATTGTAAAAAATTTTCATATAAGACATTTAAAAAGTCTCATTTTGAATATATTTTCTTTTTGTATTTTTATAAATAAATATATATAAAGAATATTTACATGGAGAAATTATTTTAGAATTAAACCTATAAACATTCAAAGTGTCTAAAACCGCCTTAAACTATTAAATCATAATCCCCATTAAATAATAATTTTTAACAAAGCATGAAATAACCTTATAATAAATAAATTAATGATATGATATGTCAATAGACATTTAATACACCACATAAAATAAGGTGGGTGTATAACTTCAGGATATGCCTCTATAAGAGGGGATTGAGATTATGTCCTTTACCTAAGGTCCAAATCATAATTTAAAATATTTATCTTCCTAAAAAATAAACTTATTTTAGTTATTTACTTTCACGGATAAAATTATAATATTTATTATTCCTTTTATATCACTTATTAATATGTTACAACAATTACATAATTATTTATGATCACATGAGATGTTTTGATGATATATGGTATATGAGTCCAAAATTAATTTTGTATGATGTCTTTAGTAAAAGTGTTCACTAGTCTATCATATATATAATATTATTCATTAAATATAAATCACATTTGAACATAAATTATTCTATTACATCCATACATTTCATATGGATATAAAAATGAACTATGTTATAATCATGGAAACGATAATTCATACATAGACATGATTGATGTTTCCAATTTCAATGATCATAATGTTAAGGATGTGTGAATTGATTTTTTTAATATAATTATCATAATATGTTTTATATCATTTTAATATTATAATTGTACCTATATACTAATTATCCATGCAATATAGTTATGAGAAATGTTTCAAATCACTTCCTAGAGGTTATAGTTTACACATACTCATGAACGATATTGTCATTTTTATGTTCATGAAAAAAAAAACATAAATGAGTTATTAGATTTTAATAATTATAAATATTTCATTAATATCATATATAAATAGTAATTCCATGATTATAACCATTCATGGGAGATGACAGTAGAAAATGAATAATATCAGTTCACAAGGCGGTAGTTCACTATACACACAAATGGTAATTATATTCCCATTAGATTGATGTGTTGATGGATTTAGACGATAAAACTTACATAATTAAATCTTAGTATATTTTAGATATGTTATTTATTATTTAAACATTCTTTAATATGATTTGAAGGAAGTCAAAGAAGAAATAAAATTGAAATACGTAATTAAAAATGATATATTTTCTATTGACATTTTCATTTTAACACCTTATCACTTTTAAGGAGTGTTTATTCCACAAAATGTCTATAGAATGTGATGAGGGATTTTAGGTATGGAGTTAGGTAGAAATTGGACAAAAAAATGTTTTTAAGAGGGACTAATAGATAATAATAGGTGAAAATTTATAAGATAGTTGAGGGGAACTCTTGGAAATATTCAAAAAAATTAAATTAATATAAATGAATATTTCAATAAAAATAGAACCAACAATTTAAATTTTTTAAAAAATATTATTTTTGGTTTGAAATACCTTGGTATATTGAAATATTGATATGTTTTACTATATTTTAATCATTTTCTATTAGATTTACCTTTTTATTTATTATCATGATATCATGTCATTAACACATTGATGGTTCATATAATTACTATAAAATTTAAAAAGTCATAAAAATAAATAATTTATTAAATTTTAAAACATATAAAAATTATTTAGTGAAATTATATATCATTTAATGAAATATAATTTATTTTAAAATATCTTTAACGTCAATTTTTACAGTATTCATCACCATGATTTTTAAAAAATACCAAAAACAGTATATCATAGAAAAAAACTTTTAAGTAATCAATAAAATGTCAAAATTATAAAAAATTAATTTGTTTACATTAATTTATTAAATTTATATTTATTGTAAAAAAAAATTAATATCATTTATTTTATTCTTCCATTAATTAAACAATTATGATTTCATCATTGTGTCGCAATTTTAGATAATTATTTTATCAAAAAAATTATAAGTAAAATACCTTTATGTTGGTAAACATTTTTTATTTTTTAATATATTATATAGTCTCACATATCCCTTATGTAACCACACATAATAAATCTTTTTCTTACTAATAACAAAATTATGATAAAATCGACTTTCCTTAAAATATATTATTATAATGATTATATTGTTATACAAATTTCCATAAGTGGTCTCCTAAAAAATAATTTAATTCTCAATGATGGAAAATATTTTTCCAATAAAATTATGACAACTTTTATTTTAAGTTTATAATTTTTAAATTATTATTCCAACCTCTAATTAGGTGATTTACACATAACCATGGTAATAAAAATTATCAAAACTATTATTCACATTTTTAAAAAAAAATTGGAACTATATAATAAATTTGGACCTTCTAATAAAATATATATAATCAATTTTCCAGAATTGAAAACATATAATTTTCAGAAATTAATTAAAAATTAATCCTTTTGACAGATTGAGAAAATGAGTTTTTATAGTTTAACGTCCAAAATATTGAATTTTTTTAATATCAAAACTCAATATGATGTCTATTACAATGACCAAAATTTGATTAAATGATAAAATATTTAACAAATTAAACGTTAAAAACATTTTAAAATATTATATAACATTATAAATAAATTAGAAGAAAATGTTGTTTTCAATAGAAATACAATATTTTTCACTATTGATCAAAAATTGAGTCTTATCCGAAAAATTTAAAAAAATACCCCAATGTAAATTTTTATACTCATATTCCAAAGAAGTTTTTCATTTTATCATATATAATTTATAAATGTGTAAAAAATTAGATTTAAAACAATTGAACCATCAAAAGGTGAAAAATATGTCTCTTTAGATAAATACTTCTGTTATCCACAAATTATATTTGTTCTTATATAATGAATATAAAATGAATAATCAGAATTTTAAACACTATATTAAATGTATTATATATATATATATATATATATTTCAATAACATAATCCCGAAAGAGTGATTTTATTAATTATTAAAATGAAATTCATTTGTGTACATTTAAATTGTTTTTTTCTTAGTGTTTTATTTGCATTCATAATAAATTATTCACAAAAATAATAATTATATATAAATGTATGAAACATATTTTCATAATTCAGTTAATCTTTTTCATTTCATCTATTATAACAACTATGTCATCACTACAATATTAAATAATAATATTTAGTTGTCCATTTAAACTCTATGTGGTGTATCGTGTGTAGTATCGAACATAGTGTTTCCTTTTAAAAAAACTGAAGATGTTACAAAATAAGCATAAAATGATGATAGAGAAATTTAAGAATTATAATCATAAACATCAATGTATGAAATAAGATGATACCATTAAGGCCTAATAGGATTGTGGAAATAACATACAATATGACATCATAAGAATTATTCAAGGCTCAAAACTAATAAATAATAACATTGTGATTTCAGGATCAATTATCAAGAACCACTCATGGTATATCATTCGATAAAAACACTATCTAATACATTAGTGTTCTATATAACTTTTCTCCCCCCCATTGTATTCATATCCAATATATGAATTTTTTCTGCACAGATCACCCAACATGAGAATATATTTAATCACCTATAATAAAATGAAAAAATATTTTTGGACAAAGAATATTATTACCCAATAAATTAAGAGTAATTATAAATATTTGAGTATATATGACTGGAAATGAGGATGGGAGTTTATAACACAGTAATTTGGCATATAAAATCCCAGAATCATTTCGGAAACATTATTGGTGTAAATAAAGGTTAATTGAAGGCATTAATGATAGTGAAATGTGTTTTATAATTACATGGGAATTATAAGGAAATTAAAGAAATGTATAATAATATAAAAGAATATGAAAAACAAGAAATCAAAAGAATTAATACAATGATAGTGCTTAGTTAGAGGAAGAGGAAAACTATTCCCCACAACAAGGGGTGAATTTAAATGATTATGAGTAACCTCATAACAGCTAGGGAAAACAATAGGAGGGATTTAGAAAAGTATATGAAGATACATTTCTGACCATTGTGGATTTAGTAAATAGTAATGTTATTTTTTGTGTTTTTTTATAAAAAAAAATATATTGGAATTCTTTATTAATCTCGAAATAATTGTTTTGGACTCTAAATAACAAAATATTCCTAATTGAAAACATTTCCATGGGTTTTTTGCCTGGTCTATTTCATATAAGAGTGTGTATAATTTTATTAGTTATGGAAACAGAATAAAAATAATAATTCCATTCATGTACTGGGAGTGAGTCATGTTCATAAAGATTTGTATTGAAAACCATAAAATATAATATAAGTTATGGTGGATTCATTATTGGTTTGTAAAAATAACCAAATATTATAAAAGGCATTATTTTAATTAGAAAATATATTAATGGGTTCTTATTACATAAATATAGTTGATTTTACAACATTATGGATACTATAATGTCATAAAACTTACTATGAATTTATACCATATTTAATTACTACCCAAACAATTTATTATCAAAAAATACTATTAAAAATTATACATTTTAAATGTTTAATGTGTTGATATAAATAATGATATTTATATAATCAAAAAATTCAAAATATTGGAATTTTCACTTTTATATATAAATACTTTTTATTGGTAAATATTAGTTTTCATGAAACAAACAACATAATAGTCCTTATAAAAAATGGGAATTCATTATCTTATTTCTCCATGTATTATTCAATCAATATTATTCATTAAGAAAATTTCACAATTGTAAAATTTATTTCAAAATAAATGGATTTATCAAAAAATGTTTTTAATTGAAATTATATATTTCGAATAAATACAAATTTTTGTTTCTAAAATATCAAAATAAATTTTTTACCAAACACAATTGTAATTTATTTATATAAAATAACAATGAAAATGTATGTATATAATAATTAATTAATTAATATTGAAATATTAAAATTCATAAAACTGGGTTCTAGATATGTTAAACTATATTACATCATCGCATACCTAGAGGTTATGTCGTGTTATAGTTGTGCTTTTCGAGGTGGTTCGACAAACATGGTTTGAGGTGTTATTAATAAAGTATCAACTTATTATGTAAGAGGTTTCCTTGGAGTTTTATTTTGTGAATATATTTTTAGTCATTGTTAAGGTAAAATCCAAGGTATTTCATCTCTCCTATAAGAAATAATAAATTGGATTCAGAGGGTATGATTCTACTCGTTGAGGTAGTCACATATTCATTGTATGTCAATTATATTTTATCACAACCCTTAATATATACAAATTTTAATGGTAAATATAAAATGCCTATACTAAAAACTAATATGATTCGTAATGGTATTTTAATCTTGATTGATAAATTATTACTTTATTTTATAACATTCCAAAATAACAAATGAAATATATTCCATATTAGTTAATAAGGTATATACTTATTCACAAGATAAAATCAACTATAAACTAGGGGTCATAATAAAATAAGTTTATAGGACTAATTTCAATAAAAGTTATAGATAATATTATTAACAAAATAAATTAACATTTATCAAATCTTTCTTACTATATAATGAAAGTGCATAAATTGGATTTATTCTTCAAAAATATATTTACTTAAAAAATTATTTTTATTGAATTTTCATCACATTTATTATGATTAATACATACCATTTATGAAAAATTAATATGATAAAATGAATATTAATTTCTAATTGATCATTTCAAAATTATCTTATGATTTATGATTTTTATTTTTTTATAAATAATTTATATTTATGTAAATAAAGACAAATAAATGGGTTTCATGTATTTTTAATTTTAAGACAACATAATAATATAAAAATTAAATTAAGGTTTTTGAAAAAAAAAATTACACACACACACACATATATATATATATATATCGAAATATACATATATATATATATAAACTAATATAATTAATTTTTAAATACATTTGTGAGATTAGAAATCAATGGTTTGGGTTTCGATAATTTAATTTATGTTTTTATTTAAAATAAAATTATTTTAGTTCATTTCATTTAATTATTTATTTATGAGGATTGCTTATATTTTGTAGTGGTATTAAATTAAAATATATATCTTTTTATTTTAAAAAAATAAAATAACTCCAATGTAATAATAATTTTACTATATTTTTTTTATAAAGTCACATTATGCTTAAATGATAATTTTTTAAAAAAATATTTTCATTATAGTTTTCATATATATGTATATATTTGAATAAAAATTTACCACTTATATTAAGAGAATATTTTAAAATTTGAATCATATTTTAAATTAGGATGTTAATTTTTTTAAATAAATTCAACTTAATTTTTTATAATTATTAATATTAAATTTGAAAAAACTTTTTCACTAATGTAATGGTTAAATGAGTTAAGTAGTGGGTCAAACAAAGAGATAAGATTTAAATAAAACACAAAATTTTTAAAATTTTATTGGATGAATTTATTTGGATATATATTTTTCTTATATTGAAAATATATCATGTTTATAATGTTTTTCTTTCAGAAATACATGTAATATATTTAAATGTTTTATGTATTTAAAAGTGTGACACTCCCTTTGATTATAAAATGTATACTCCCCTCCAATGATTAGTACTCATTTTTAGAACTATATTTTAATCAATGCCTACCCAATTACTATAGATTCTCATTTAATAACTTCCTACATTTCATAGTATCACTAAAAGACCAAACAATTATTACATAATTTGAAATATAAGGGATTTTGTTCAAAAATTTTGTTTAATTATGAATCAAGAGATTCATATTTATTTCTTCATATAAATCCTTAAAATTTTTTATAACCATGTTGATATTTTTAAATAAATATCCTTCTTATATAAAAATTTTATTATTTTGATGAAACAACAATTTTCTATATCGTTTTTCCATCTTATGGGAAATGAAAAGATGACTCTTTCTTACGTGTGGACTACTAACTCTATGAATTGATATTGTTTTTCTATATAACACCTCATATGGATGATTAAAATGAAAAAATAATAATTTTATATAATAATTTTTAGACAATTATGGATTTTTATGGTTAATAGAATTACTCCCTTATTAACACCCCATTTATTGGAAAAAGATAATGTAACTTATGCGTACGTGTGGATAAACAGCTCCACAAATAATTGTTATTTTTTAGTAACTTACCCACATAGATGTTCATAAGTATAATAATTTAGATTAAATATGTCATTTATAACATTAGGAATATTTTTTAAAAGTAATGAATTTTAAAATTTATTTATGTTTGATAGAGTAGAAAAATTGGAACATTTCTCTTGTATACATTTAAACTAAAAAAATTCAAGAAAAGATGTGATACTTTTTTAATGAACCCCTTAAGTGTCTCATTTTGGTAATGTATTTGATTTATAATTATTATAATTATGAGCAGTTTATGAATATTGATATTATTATGTGATGACCATGGTGTATGGACTGATCCCACTAAATCGGAACATTCAGGCGAAAATAGATAGTTCAAACCTTAATAGTCATTTAAATAATGTATTATTTCAATATGGGTAAGAATTATATATAATAGTTATTTAGATATAAATATTGTTCAAATATTGATTTATTATAAGTCTAAATTTATTTTATAGTAGTTTAGAATGTGTTTGACTAAGTGGATGTCTGAGTTAAGGGACATCTCATATCAATTTCAATTCTTCGATACTTCATTAATTATCACTAGACATTTTATTTTCAGTGGTGTATAAACAAACATATTAATATATTTTAAAACCAATTTAGAAGAATTATATTTTTTCCATATTATTTTCAATATTCATTTTTTACACAAATTACAAAAGTTATATGTGATTTTCCTTAAAAAAATTGTGATAAATGTTTTAAAATATGTTCCCTATGTAAATATATTATTTATAATATTTCAATAATATTATTTTTTATATGTAAAATATTTTTAAAGGTAATTTAAACTATTTATTACCTTCAAAACATATTTAAATGAATAATTCGTAAAAAATTCAGTATGTGTTTCTTTTGAGCCTTTTTTTACCACGGTGAACAATAATGATTTTAATTTTTATCGCATGGGAACCATTACCTCCAGTATAAAAATTAATAATCATACACATTTATTTTTATGGTTGTAAAGACCCAAAAATTTCAATGATTTGTTTTAAATTCCATGGAAGTTTCTGAGTCCATGGTTTCTAACGGCGCCTGATTCCGAGGACCGGTGTGCCCGGAATCAATTTCTAAAGTTTTGTTCGGGCACGCTCAGTAAACGTACTTGCGGGTTTTTCTATCTTTTGAACAGGAGATTATAATTGAAATATGAGGGCACCGTTGAAATCATAGAACCTGTTTTCTCTTAATAATACTTTCACCTTGACGGTGATTGATCGGGTGTGAGAGTTGGTTTTTAGGTTTCACGTGGATTAATAAAATACAATAAGTAAGAACTTATTTTATTTTTGGTTGAACCCTTGTCATGTGGTTGTGTCACTTAAAAGCTCCACATGGGGGTTGGTGGTGGGACCACCACAACCGAAAATCCCATGGGAGGATAATTTGGGTGGGGACAACCCAAGCAGCAAAACCTCCTGCGATAGGTTATGACGTGGGGTCCCAAAGGGGCATAAAAACCCATTTTATGGGAGGGGAGGAAACCTCTCAACCCCCCTCATTAATGAGGGAGATCCACTTGGTCTTTAACTCCTCTCTTAATGGAGGAGAATATAGCCTCCTCCAAACCACCACCCCCCCCCAATTAAGGGAAGGGAACCCCTTGACCCTCCTCATGTTAATTAGGTGGGGAAAACCCGGGCCTCTAACTACCTCTAAATCCCTTGAAACTCCCCAATTTTATTATGCCAACAACTCATTCACTTATTTTGGGGGAGCCACACCTCTTTTTTTTTTTAATTTTTAATATTGTGAAAACATGAACATAATTAAGTGGGGCCCACTAAATTAATTCACGACATCAGACATAATAGATTAAAATATATTATTTTGGAATGTTTTTCTCTATTTAGTGGAGAGCTTGGGAGTATATAATTATCCAACGAAGAATGAAAAGACACCAGTGATGACAAATTCTTCCTCGTAACCCCCTTCCAACGTGGGATCTCTTTGACGACCCTTCATCCTTTCTCTTCTTCATCAAAGGAAAAACGTACAATCTCATAAGTGGTAGCGTACGACAAAGAAATTCAACATCATCTTCCCCTGCGACGAATGAATGCCCATCGATTAAAAAGGTAAGGGTGTGTTTTATTTTTTTTAACGCTTAATCATCTTTCGTTAAATCGGCTTCATGAGCCACTTTCTATCGTTCTAACGTGGAGGGTTCGGGGTGAACGAACATGGACCGACCCCTCTAAAACATTTATGGTTTACGAACCTTGGATCGATAGTGAATTAAGAGAGACATGGCAATGTGGCGATGACGATGAAGACGGTGAATAGAGGTCGCTCTACCCGCGGCCTCCGCGAACCGTGTCGCTGGCCAAGTATCGCCCGACCAGCCAACCCGTGTGCTGACCGGCGCACGCTTCGACCGAAAATGCGACCCGCCTAGCTGCCGACATGCTGCCTGTGACCCCGAGCGCTGTTGGCATGCCAGGCGCATGCCCGATGCCCCCCACTCCCAGGCCGCTTTCCCGACGCCCTCCCTGCGCCCAGGCCGCCTGCCCGGTGCCCCCTGGTGCCCAGATCGCCTGCCCGGTTCCCATGATGGCTTCCCAGCATGGCTCACACCCTTCCTTGGACTCTCGCGGCCTTCTCGCGCCCCGGGCGGCCCGCTATTGGCCTCTCAGGATGAGCTGCACCCCTGGCGGCGTTGGCCGAGTCTGACAGTGGCCATCGGGCCGAGTCGCCCACGTGGCGACTTCGTCCCGGATTGTCCACACTGTTCACCGGGTTGGGCCCAGGGGACTGGGCCAAACTGAGCAAACTGAACCGCCCAACCTGTCAGGTCTGACCCAACAAGTCTTACTGGGTCAACCTAGACTGGGTCGAGCCAGACTGGGTTGGTCAGAGTCTGTCCGACCGGGTCGTACCGGACCTGGGCCCACTAATGACCCATAGCTTACATTGGCCATATCATTGGAATCGGACATCCGTTTGGAAAACCTTCATCAGTGCCGATAATCTCTTTGATAATTGGTCCCTTCAAAATTAACCCATGGGAGTTTGGGGTATAGTTGAGATACAGTCGGTTTGGTTCGTACACGAAACCTACCGGGCCCCCATGACAAAAAGGCCAATAACTCACAGACTGGGCATCCTATTGACGAGCCGTCTATTTTGTTGAGCCCCCTATGCTGTGGCAGACCTTTGAGATACATATTTGTGGGGATTCATGTCGCTTAGAGTATCCACTTTTAGCTTGTGGAGCGGACCCTCCCGGAGACGAGCAAGTAGAGTACGGAGACCTAGATGTTGGCTGAGACCTGATGACTGGTTGTCCAATTCGTTTCGGAGTGACATGACTAGCCCAGTGGGGAGAGATACTGTATGAGGTGGCAGACCCATGGAAGATGAGTGCTATTCTGTGAGGCGGCAGACCCGCGGTACTCGACAGGAGGAGTACCTCTATAGGCTATTAGTGGGAGAGACACAGTGTGAGGCGGCATACCCATGGCAGGGAGCGCAACTGTGTGAGGTGGAAGACCCTTGGTACTCGACAAGAGGAGTACCTCAGAAGACTAAGGTTAGTGAGTAGCACCTTGGAGTCACGACTGGACCACTATACTCGACAAAGGAGGAGTTCTCCAGAAGTCGTGGTTTCGTTAATAAAATTCATGGTTTGAGCTGAGTCAATGACCTTTGTGTTTTCTTCATGTTTGAGATGGGTTACTCGATAACTTAGGTATATATATGGGCATATACCTATGTAATTGGTTATCCATTGAAATCATACTTTGTGTTTTATCCTTGTTGGATTTTTTGAGAGCTTGAGGGTCTTACGGTCTGTAATGAGTATCATTATACTCGCCCCTTCACGGGTCAAGCCCACACCTCGTTGTGTTGGATGCAGACGAAGGACATCACTGACGGAGGCTGAGGGCTCCAGGACAGGACGGTACCTGGTGGTGGACCATATGACATATTGGTACACGGTGGAGTCTGATGGACATGGAGTGCTGAGGAGGCCATCTGTACCTACCCTTTAGGTAGGAACCCTAGAGGACCATCCAGGAGCTTCTTTCACCTTCTAGTTGTTTGTACATTTTTAGTAGTACTTGCTTTCATTTTTATTAATACATTACATTTGGGATTGTATTTTGGCCCCTTTTACATTCCAACACTTCTTCTGTATACATTTTTTCATAGTGTTTTCTTTCGCATGTTCTCTGGTTGTGTGTTCATCTATTATAAAGGAAATTCCTTCCATGTTTTAGGGAAATACGCCTTTTGTACTAGTTGCCAGCCCCTAGCCTATGGAAGGCAGTCTTGGGGTAGTCACGATATGGGCCCCAGGGGATGGGTCGTTGGAAATTGGTATCATAGAACATCGGTTATAACGCAGAACATAGGACTCTGATATTTCTTTTATGTGAAGAAATAGTGTTAAGGGTACTAAGTCTGGTTTTCAGTTCAGGGAGTCTAGTGTTGGTGCGAGCGACCGACATATCCATACACCAGGACCCTGGCTTCTGATTTCAGACATAGTGCATGGAAACACTGATGGCGTGTGGGTTTTTAAAAAGTTTTCTTTTTGTCAGCTCAAACCAGGTCAGCTCACTAGGTATAGTCTTTTTAACGTGTCACATATGTTTTCTTTCTGGATGCCTCCCCACAGACGTCCAATTAGAGCCCCGAGAGTTGTACGTACTGACAGCCCGCTGAGCGACGAGGCCTCAATATAGGGCCCACTCCCAGTTGAGACACCAATGGTACTACTCCCCGTTGGGCCACCGATGCCACCAGCCCCAACAGCAGAGGATGCACACCACTTGAAAGCATTGCATGAGATCCAATGATAGAGGCCTCCCAAGTTCCGAGGAGAGACAGACCCACATGCGGCTGAGGATTGGCTTGAGTCCGTGGTGAGAGTTTTTAGGCTAGTAGGGACACCGTCAGACTTTATGGTGATCCTTGCTGCAAGCCTCTTTCAGGAAGCGTCAGGCAGATGGTGGAGCATGATGCTACAGGTCCACGACGAGGAGACACTGCTCTGGGTAGAAAATGAGAGACTATTACGGGTGGATTTTGTCCCATCCACTCTTCCAGCGGTGCAGATAAATGAGATATTACATCTACAGCAAGGTAGAATGACAATGGCGTAGTACTCAGCGAGGTCCACTGACCTCTCACACTACTCCACATATATGTTATGTGACCTGTTCTTCATGGCATGGAACATTGAACAGGGACCCATGCGAGATATCAGAGCTTCAGTTATCTCTCACATCATTCCGACGTTGACAGGGGTGTTGGAGAGATCCTTTCTAGTGGAGAGTTTCCTTGCTGAGTAGTCTCCAGCAGCGAGACACACCACTAACTAACATGCATCGGATTCTTCTGCAGTTGGTAGTAGACAGATGACTCAGAGGTATAAGAGGACTAGACCTACAGGTGTTCGACCGCACGACTCAGGACTGGTAGTGCAGGGAACCCAGAGTAGAGACATTGTTAGACCAGTCAGGCAGTGTTACTCATGCGGCGGACAGGGTCACATGGCGCGTGACTTTCCGACCCACCGCACGTGTGATCACCAATCACTTGAGGGACCTCCCAGGAAGAGGTAGAGGTTTGATTGAGGAGGTCTTCAGGGCGGTGGCGAACGTGGTAGAGGAGCAGGTCGTGCTGCTGGATGTGGACAACGTTACAAGGTGTTTCCACCACCACCACTAGGAGGTCCACCCCGACCACAGAGAGCGCGTTGATAAGGTAGATCACAACTTCAGGCAGCTGAGGCCTACGATCACGGTGCTCTAGAGATGATTCGAGTTACGATCTGTGTCTACTCCACCCTAGCTGTAGTTCTTATAGACACAGGTTCCAGTCACTCTTTCATACAAAAAAATAATTTTTATTGAAAACACATTTTCAATAATTAAATACCCAAAATTAGAAAGTTGGTTAATCATTTTTGGAAACATGAAATTTTTTGATGTAAGACCAAAATAAAATAATGGCCGTATTGTAGGAAAATCCATTTTCGTTGTGTAAGATAAGAATAGAACATTATATTTTTTGGTTTGTCAAATTTTTTCTAATAAGACAGTTAAAAAGTTTCATTTTGAATATATTGGAATGTTTTATTTTTATAAATAAATAAATATAAAGAATATTTTCATGGAGAAATAATTTTAAAAATAAACCTATAAACATTCAAAGTTTCCAAAACCACCTTAATCATTTATATCACAATCCCCATAAAATAATAATATGTTACAAAGAATGAAATAAAATTATAATAAATAATTTTATGATATGATATGTTAATGGGATTTTTATACACCACATAAAATAAGGTGGGTGTATAAATTTAGGATATGCCTCTATGAGAGGAGATTGAGATTATGTCCTTTTCATTAGGTCTGATTCATCAGTTAAAATATTTATCTTCCTAACAAATAAACATATGTCAATTATTTACTTTCATGGATAAAATTTTAATATTTATTATTCCTTTTATATCACATATTAATATGTTACGACAATTACATAATTATTAATGATCACATGAGATGTTTTGATGAAATATGGTATATGAGTCCAAAATGAATTTTTTTTATGATGTATTTAGTAAAAGAGTTCACTAGTAAATGATATATATAATGTTATTAATTAAATATAAATCAATTTTGAAAAAAAATCATTCTATTAAATACGCAGATTTCATATGAATAAAAAAAATGAACAATGTTATAATCATATAAATGAAAATTCATATGTCGACAAGATTGATGTTTCCAATTTCAGTGATCATAAAGTTAAGAAGGTATGTATTAATTTATTTTTATATAATTATCATAATATTTTTTATATCATGTTAATATTATAATTTTACTTATATATATATATATCATCCATGCAATGTAGTTATGTGAAATGAATCACATCACTTCCTAGAGGTTATAGTTCACACATACGCATGAACGATGTTGTCATTTTTCTGTGCATGGAACGGTAAGAACATAAACGAGTTATTATATTTTAATAATTAAAAATATTTCATTAATATCATATATAAATAGTAATTCCATGATTATAACCATTCATGAGAGATGACAGTGGAAAATGAATAATATCGGTTCACAAGGCGGTAGTTCCCTGTACACACGAATGGTAATTATATTCTCATTAAACTAAGGTTTTGATGGATTTAGGTTATAAAATTAACAAAATAATATCTCAGTATATTTAAGATATTTTATATATTATTTGAACATTTTTTAATAACATTTGAAGGAAGTCAAAGAACAAATAAAATAGAAATACTTAATTCAAAATGATACATTTTCTATTGACATTTTCATTTTATTTACACCTTATCACTTCTAAGGAGTGTTTATTCCACAAAATGCCTATTGAATTTGGTAATGGATTATAGGTGTGGATTTGGGTAGCAATTGGATAAATAAAAATGTTTTTAAGAGGGACTAATAGATAAGAATAGGTGAAAATTTATAAGATAGTTGAGGGGAACTCTTGGAAATATTCAAAACATTAAATTAATATAAATGATTTTTTTAATAAAAATAGATAAAAAATTTTAAATTTAGAAAAAAATATTATTTTTGGTTTGAAATAACATGGTATAATAAAATATTGATAATTTTTACTATATTTTAAACCTTTTCTATTAGCTTTTACCTTTTTAATTCTTATCATGATATCATGTCATTTACACATTGATGGTTAATATAATTACTATAAAATTTATAAAGTCATAAAAACAAATAATTGATGATATTTTAAAACATATCAATATAATTTAGTCAAATTATATATTTTTATAAATTATATATCATTTTAGGGAATATAATTTGTTTGAAAATATCTTTAACGTCAATTTTAACAGTATTCATCACTAGGATTTTTAAAAAATACCATAAAAACATTATGTCATAGAAAAAAAACTTTTAAATAATCAATAAAATGCCAAAATTGTAAAAAAAATATTAGTTTAAATTAATTTTTAAAATTTATATTTATTGTATTATTTTTAATATCATTTATTCTAATTATTGCATTAATTAAACAATTACTATTTCATCATTGTGTCACAATTTTAGATAATTTTTTTATTAATAAATATTATATATAAATTACCATGATGTAGGTAAACATTTTAATTTTTTTAATATTTTCTATATTCTCACATATTCGTTATGTAACCCCACATAATAAATACTTTTCATACTAAAAACAAAATTATGATAAAATTGACTTTCCTTAAAATATAATATTATAATGGTTATATTCTTATCAAAATATCCATATGCGGTATCCTAACCAATAATATATATCTCAATGATGGAAAATATTTTTCCAATAAAATTATGACAACATTTATTTTAATTTTTTAATTTTTATAATATTATATCAACCTCTAATTAGGAGATTTACAATAACCATGGTAATAAAAATTACCTAAACTATTATTCAATTTTTTTACAAAAAATTGAAACTATATAATATATTTGGCTCATCTAGTAAAATATATATAATCAATTTTCAAAAATTCAAAACATTTAATTTTCAAAAATTAATTAAAAATTAATCCTTTTGACAGATTGAGAAAATGAGTTTTTATAGTTTAACGTCCAAAAGATTGAAATTTTTTAATATCCAAATTTAATATGATGTATATTCCAATAACCAAAATTTGATTAAATAATAATATATTTAACAAATTATACCTTTAATTTTTTTTAAATATTATATAACAATATAATCAAATTAGATGAAAATGTTATTTTTAATTGAAATACATTATTTTTCACTATTTATCAAAAATTGAATCTTATCAAAAAAATTTAAAAATACCCCAATGTAAATTTTTTTACTGATATTCCAAATAATTTTTTAATTTTATCATACATAATTTATAAATGTGTAAAAAACTATATTTAAAACAAGTGAACCATCAAAAGGAGAAAAATCTGTGTTTTTAGTAAAATACTTCTTTTATCCATAAATTGTATTTGTTCTTATATAATTACTACAAAATGCAGAATAAGAATTTTAAACACTTCATTAAATGTTTATATATATATATTCCAATAATATAATCCCAAAAGAGTGATTTTATTAATTATTAGTATGAAATTCATTTGTGCACATTTAAATAATTTTTTTTGAAAATAATTTATTTTTAGAGTGTTTTATTTTCGTTCTTAATAAATTATTCACAAAAATAATAATTATATACAAATTTATGAAACATATTTTCATAATTCAGTTGATCGTGTTCATTTAATCTACAATAACAACTATGTCATCACTAAAATATTAAATAATAATATTTAGTTGTTCATTTAAACTCTGTGTGTTGTATCGTGTGTGGTATCGAACATAGTGTTTCCATTTAAAAAAACTCAGGATGTTACAAAATAAGCATAAACTGATGATAGGGAAATTTATGAATTATAATCATAAACATCAATGTATGAAATTAGATGATATCATCAAAGCCTAATAGGATTGTGGCAAGAACATACAATATGACATCATAAGAATTATTCAAGTCTCGCAACTAATAAATATTAGCATAGTGATTTCAGTATCGATTATCATGAACCATTCATGGTATATCATTAGATAAAAAGACTATCTAATACGTTAGTGTTCTATATATATTTTCTCCTTCCCAATGCATTCATATCCAATATATGCATTTTTTTCCACACAGATCTGCCAACATGAGAATATATTTTGTTACTTATAATAAAATGACCAAAGAGTGTGGGATAAAAAATATAATTACCTAATAAATTAAGATTACTTATAAAAATATGAGTATATTTGACTGGAAATTAGGATGGGTGTTTACAGCACAATATTTTGGCATAGAAAATCAAAAAATAATATTAGAAACATTATTGGTGTACATAATGGTTCATGAAAGGGATTAATGATAGTGAAATGTGTTCTATAATAACTTTGGAATTATATGGAAATTAAAGTAATGTATAAAAATATTAAATAATATGAAAAACAAGAAATCAAAAGGACTAATACAATAAAAGTGCTTAGTTAGAGGAAGAATAAAATTATTCCCCACTATAATGGGTGAATTTAAAACATTAGTATGAACCTCATAACTGTTAGGGGAAAAATAAGAGGGATTGAGAAATTTATATGATGATACATTTTTGACCATTGAGGATTTAGTTAAAAGTAATGTGATTTTTTGTGGTTTTTTATAAAAAAAAGTGATTGGAAATTCTTTATTAATCTCTAAATTTCTGTTTTGAACCCTAAATAAATAAAATATTCCTAATTAAAAACATTTACAAGGGTTTTAGCCTGGTCTATTTCATATAAGAGGGTTCTTATAATTTTATTAAGTATGTAAATAGAATAGAAAAAATAATTCCATTCATGTACTGGGAGTGAGTCATGTTCATAAAGTTTTGTTTTGAAAACCAACAAATATAATACATGTTTTGGTGGATTCATTATAGATTATTAAAAAAAACCAAATATTATAAAAGAAGTTATTTTAAAATGAAAATATTTTATTGGTTTTTTATTACATAAATATAGTTTATTTTACCACATTCTGGATACAGTAATGTCATAAAACTTACTATGAATTTATACCATATTTAATTTGTACCCAATAAATTTATTATCAAATAATACTATTAAAAATTATCCATTTGGAATGTTTAATGTGTTGATATAAAAAATGATATTTATATAATAAAAAAAACTCATAATATTTTAATTTTAACTTTTATATAGAAATTATTTTTATTGATAAATATTAGTTTTCATGAAACAAAATACATAATGGTCCTTATAAAAAACAGGACTTCGTTATCTTATTTCTCCATGTATTTTTCAACAACTATTATTCATTAAGATAATATCACAATAGTAAAATTTATTTCAAAATACATGGATTTATGAAAAAGTGTTTTTAATTGAAATTGTATATTTCAAATAAATATATATTTTTGTTTCATAATATCAAAATCAATTTTTTTACCAATCACAGTAGTAATTTAATTATCTAAAATAACAATGAAAATGCATTTCTATAAAAATTAAGAAATTAAAATAGAAATATAAAAATTCAAAAAACTGGGATCTAGATATGTTAAACCATATCACATCATCACATACCTAAAGGTTATGTCATGTTAGAGTTGTATTTTTTGAGGCGGTTTGAAAAACATGGTTTGAGGTGTGATTTATAAATGATAAACTTATTATGTAAAATGTTTCTTTGGAGTTTTATTTAGTGAATATATTTGTAGTCATGGTTGATGTAAAATCCTATGGATTTCATCTCCCCTGTAAGAACTAATAAATGGGATTCATATGGTATGATTCAACTCGTTGAGGTAGTTGCTTATTCTTTCTATTTCAATTATATTTTATCAAAACCCTTAATATATAACAATTTTAATGGTAATTATAGAATTTCTATACTATAAACTAATATGATTCGTAATGGTATTTTAATCCTTATTGATAAATTATTACTATATTTTATAACATTCCAAAATACCAAATGAAATATAGTCCATATTAGTTAATACAATATATATTTATTCAGAAGGGAAATTCGTCTATAAATTTGGGGTCATCATAAAATAAGTATATAGAAATAATTTTTAAAAAACATATAGATAATATTATTAATAAAATAAATTATCATTGATCAAATCCTCATTACTATATAATGAAAGTGCATAAATTGAGTTTATTCATCAAAAATACAATTACTTCAAAAATGGTTTTTATTGAATATTCTTCACATTTATAATGATCAATACATAACATTTATGAAAATTTAATATGATAAAATTAAAGTCAATTTTAGATTGATCATTTCATAATTATCTTATGATTTATGATTTTTATTTTTTTAGAAATATTTATAATTATGTAAATAATGAAAAATAAAGGGGTTTCATGTATTTTTAATTTTTAGACAACATAATGATATATAAAATTAATTAGAGGTCAATGAAAACTTTTTTACATTAATATATATATATATTTCTAAATATACACATATATATATAAACTAATATAATGAATTTTTAAATACATTAATGAGATTAGTATTCTATGTTTTGGGGTTTCGATAATTTAATTTATGTTTTTATATAAATAAAAATTAATTTTGTTCATTTAATTTAATTTGGTATTTATGATTATTCCTTATATTGTGTATTGGTATTAAATTAAAATATATGTCCTTGTATTTAAAATAATTAAAATAACACCATTGTAATTATAATTTTACTATATTTTTTTAAAAAATCACATTATTCTTAAATGATAATTTTACAAAAAACGATTTTCATTATATTTTTCATATATATATATATATATTTGAATAAAATTTTACATCTTATAGAAATAGAATATTTTAAAATTGGAATCATATTTTAAATTACGATGTTCAAATCCTTTAATAAAATCAATTTAATTTTTTATCATTATTAATATGAAATTTGAAAAAAAAAATTCAATAATGTAATGGTTAAATGAGTTAACTAGTGGGTCAAACCATGAGATAAGATTTAAATAAGACACAAAATTTTTAAAATTTTATTGGATGAATTTATTTGGATTTATATTTTTCCTATATTCAAAATATATCATGTTTATGATGTTTTTATTTGATAAAGTCATGTAATATATTTAAATGTTTTATGTATTTAATAGTGTGACCCTCCATTTGTTTATAAAATGGATACTCCCCTTCAATGTTTAGTACTCATTTTTATTACTATATTTTAATCAATACCTACCCAATTACTATAGCTACTCATTTAAAGACTTTCTACATTTCATAGTCTCACTAAAAGACCAAATAATTATGACATAATGTAAACTACGAGGGATATGTTTTTCAAAAATTTGGTATAATTCTGAATCAGGATATTCATATTTATTTCTCCATATAAATACTTAAAAATTTTTATAACCATGTTGATATTATTAAATAAATATTCTTCCTATATAAGAATGTTATTATTCTTATGAAACAACAATTTTATATATCTTTTTTCCATCTTATGGGAAATGAAAAGATCAATCATTAATACGTGTAGACCACCACCTCCATGATGTGATATTATTTGTTTTATATAACACATCATATGGATGATAAAAATTAAAAAAAAATATATTTATTAAATAATTTTTAGAAAATTTTGGATTATTAAGGTTAATATAATTCTTCCATTATTACCACCCCTTTTATTGGAAATTGATAATGTCACTTGTGCGTACGTGTGGATAAACACCTCCACAAAATAAATGTGGTGTTTTAGTATCTTACCACCATAGATGGTCATAAGTAAAAAAATATGGATTAAATATGTCATTTATAACATTAGAAATATTTTTTAAAAGTAATGAATTTTTAAAATTTATTTATGTTTGAAAGAGTAGAAAAATTTGAACATTTCTCTTGTGTACATATAAACTAAAAAATTCAATAAAAGTTGTGATAAATTTTAAATGAACCCCTTAGGTGTCTTGTTTTGGTAATGTATTTAGTTTTTAATTATTAAAATTATCAATAGTTTATGAATATTAATATTATTATGTGGTGACCATGGTGTATGGACTGATCCTGCTAAATCGAAACATTCAGGGGAAAATAGATAGTTCAAACATTAATAGTCATTTAAATAATGTATTAATTTAATATGGGTAAAAATTATTTATAATAGTGATTTGGATATAAATATTGTTCAAATAATGATTTATTATAAGTCTAAATTTATTATAGTGTAGTTTAGAATGTGTTTGACTAAGTGGATGTCGGAGTTAAGGGACTTCTCATATCAATTTCAATTCATTGATACTTATTCCATTATCAGTAGACATATTATTTTTAGTGGTGTATAAACAATGAAATTAATATATTTTAAAACCAATATAGAAGAAAGAAATGTTTTTCATATTATTTTCATTATTCATTTTATACAGAAATTACAGAAGTTATATGTGATTTTCCTGTAAAAAATTTGGATAAATGTTTTGAAAATATTTCCCCTATGTAAACATATTATTTATAATATTTCAAGAATATTATTTTTTATATGTAAAATATTTTTAAAGGTAATTTTAACTATTTATTACTTTTTAAAAATATATAAATGATGAATTTGTAAAAAAATCAGTATGTGGTTCTTTTGAGCCCTTTTTACCAAGGTGAACAATAATGATTTTAATGTTTATCGCATTGGAACCATTACCACCATTATAAAAATTAATAATGAAACATATTTATTTATATGTTTGTAAAGGCCTGTAAATTTCAAGGAAATTTTTTTCATTAATTCTTTGGAATTTTATGAGTCTGATGTTTATGACAGCGCTTGATTCCGAGGCCCGGTGTGCCCAGAATCAATTTTTGATGTTTTATTGGGTACTTTCAATAAACGTATGTGCAGGTTTTTCAATTTTTTGAATAGGTGCTCGGAATTTAAAATCTGAGGGCACCATTGAACTCACAGCACCAGTTTTCACTTAAGAATACTTTCACCACGACGACCGTTGATCGGGTGTGTGAGTGGGTTTTTGGGTTTCACGTGGATTAATAAAATAAAATAAGTAACAACTTATTTTATTTTTGGTTGAACTCACGCCATGTAGTAGTATTAGTTAAAATCTCTACATGAGGGTTGGTGAAGGGACTGTCACACCCTAACCTCCCAAGGGAGTATAATTGGGGTGAGGTCCACTCGAGAAGCATAACCTCCCGTGAGAGCTTATGACATGGGGTCCACACGAGGCATGACCCCCCATTTAATTGGAGGGGAGGAAACCTCTCAACTCTCCCTCATTAATGGGGGAGAGCCTCTTGGTTATTAACTCCTCTATTAATGGAGGATAATAAAGCCTCCTCAAAACCCAAAAATTAATGGAAGGGACCCCCTTGACCCTCCACATGTTAATTTGGTGGGGACCACCCATGTCTCTAACTCCCTCTAACTCCCTCGAAACTCCCCAATTTTATTATGCCAACCACTCGTGCATTTATTTTGGTGGAGCCACTCCTCTTTTTTTTGAATTTCGAATATTGTGCCAAAGTGAACTTCATTATGTGGGGCCCACATAATTAATTCTCGACATCAGACATAATACATTAAAATCTATTATTTTGGCACATTGTTATATCTTTAGTGGAGAGCTTGGGAGAATAGAATTATCCAACAATGAACATGAAGATGCAGAGGATGACAAATTCTTCCTCAGCTTCTTTCTCGGAACTGCCTTCTGACGTGGGTTCTCTTCAACGACCCTTTATCCTTCCTCTTGGTCGTCAATGTACCGACGCACGAACTCGAAAGTGTAAGAATACGACAAACAACTTCAACATCATCTTCCTCCGCGAAGAATGAACACCCATCGATTAAAAAGGTATGGGTGTGGTTTAAGTTGTTTAACGCTTACTCAACTCTCATTAAATCAACTTCATGAGCCACTTGCTATCATTCAAATGTGGAGGGTTCGGGCCGACAGAACACGAATCGACCCCTCCGCAACCTTTATGGTTTTCGAACCTGGGATCGACGATAATGTAGTTGTGGCATGAAAATTTGGTGATGACACCAAAGACAACAAATAGAGGATGCGCTACCTGCTGCCTCCGCGAACCGCGCCGCCGGTCGCGCGGTGCCCGACCAGGCTACCCGCGCACTGCCCGACGCACACACCGGCCGAAACCATGGCCATCCTTGATGCCCAAACCCTTCCCGCACACCCAGTGCACTACAGGCACACCCTACGCCTCCCCGGCGCTCCCAACGCCTAGGCCGACTGCCCGGTGCTCTCCCGGCACCTGCCCGATGCCCTAGAAACCCTCCCAGCACCTGTCTGGCGTCCAGGCCAGCTACTTAGCATGCCCCGTGGCCTTCCAATAAGACTCGTGGCCTGCCCGGGCCCTGCGCGGCCCACCGTTGCCTCTTGGGACGACCCTCCAGTGCCACGCCTCTCACGGCACCGACCGACCCTACCACTGACCTTCGGGCGGAGTCGCCCACATGGGAACTTCCGCCCGGATTTTCCACAATGTCCGCAGGGCTGGGCCCAGTGAACTAGGCCAAACTGAGATGACTGAACTGCCCAACAGGCTGGGTCAGACCCAACAAGTCTTACCAGGTTGACCCAGAATGGGTCCACCCATACTGGGTTGGTCCGAGTCGGTCCGACCAGGTCGGACGAACCCAGGCCCACTAATGACCCATTTCTTACTTTTTCCATATCATTGGCACCAGACATCCATTTCAGAAACTGTCAGTGAAACTGGAAATCTATTTGATAAGTGGTCCCTTCAAAAATACCCCATGGGAGTTTTCGGTATTTTTCAGATATGGTTGGGTTGGTTCGTAGACGAAACCAACCGGGCCGCCAGGAAAAAAGGAAAATAACTCACTGACCGAGCGTCTGATTGACATTCCATCTGATTAATTGAGCCCTATTTGACATGGAGAACCTTTAAGATACTTTATCTTGGGACATTGTGACACATGGAGTATCATATTAAAGCTTGTGAAGCAGACCCTCACAAAGATGGGAAAGTGGTGTGCAGATACCTAGAAGCTGGCTGAGACCTGATGAATGCTTGTCCGATTCATTACGGAGTGAAATAACTAGCCCAATGGGGAGCGCAAGTGTTAGGCGGCATACCCATGGCGGATGATCACTACTGTGTGAGGCGGTAGACCCACAGTACTTGACAGGAGGAGTACCTCTATAGACAACTATGGGGAGTGCTACTTTGTGAGACTGCAGACCCATGGTGGGGAGCGCTACTATGTGAGGTGGAAGACTTGTGGTATTCGATAGGAGGAGTACCTCAGAAGTCTATGGTTAGTGGGTAGCACCTTGGAGTCGCGACATAAACACTATAATTGACAGGGGAGGAGTTCTCTTGCAGTCGTGGTTTCGTTAATGAAAATCCTGGTTTGCGCTGAGTCAATGACCTTTGTGTTTTACTCATGTTTGAGATGGGTTACTGGATAACATAGGTATATGTGTGTGAATATACCAAAGTAATTGGTTATCCATTGATATCATACTTTGTGGTTTATACTTGTTAGATTTTGTGAGACCTTGAGTGTCTCGGGGTCCCTACTGAGTATCATTATTCTCACCCCTGCACAGGCTACGCCCTCACCTCGTTGTGTTGGATTCAGACGACGGACAGAACTGACGGAGGCCGAGAGCGCCAGGATGGGACAGTACCCATCGGAGGACCTTACGATGTATCGGTACACGGTGGATTCCGACGGACCTAGAGTGCCGAGGAGGCCATCTATACCTACCCTTCAGGTAGGAACACCGGAAGATGATTTAGGAGCTGCTTTCACCTTCCAGTTTTTTGTCCATTTTTAGTTGTACTTTCTTTCCGTTGTATTTCTACATTATAGTTGGGCTTGTATTCTGGCCCCTTTTACTTTACAACACTTCTTCTGTATATAGTTTGGCTTAGTGTTTTCTTCCTCTTGTTCTCTGGTTGTGTGTTCACATTTTATAAAGGTAATTACTTCCTAGTTTTAGGGAAATATTCCTTTGGTGCTAGTCGCCTGACCCTGGCCTATGGAAGGCGGGCTAGGGGTAGTCACCCTACGAGCCCTAGGGGACGAGTCCTGAAAAATTAGAATCAGAGGGCATCGGTTCTATCGCATAACTTCAGACTCTGATCTTTCATTTATGTGAAGAAATAGTGTTAAGGGTACAAAGTGTGGTTTTCAGTTCTGGGAGTCCAGTGCTGGTGCGGGCGGCCGATGTATCCATACACTAGGACCCTGACTTCTGATTTCCTACTCAGTGCATGAGAGCACTGATTTCGTGTGTGTTTTTTCTATGTTTTCATTAAGTCATCTCAAACTAGGTCAACTCACCAGGTATAGTCTTTTGACCATGTCAAATCTGTTTTCTTTCAGGATTCCTCCCTACGGATGTCCAGCTAGAGCCCCAAGAGTTGTACGTACTGACAGCCCGCTGAGCGACGAGGCCTTAGTACATGGCCCACTCCCTGTTGAGGTACCATCATTACTACTTCCCTATGGGCCACTGATGCCACCAGCCCCAGCAGTAGAGGATGCACAATGCTTGAGCGTATTGCATGAGTTCCATTGCCAAAGGCCACCCTGGTTCCGGGGAGAGACAGACCCTCAGGCGGATGAGGATTGGTTGGAGGATATGGTGAGAGTATTCAGGCTAGTAAGGACACCACCAGACTTTATGGAGATCCTTGTTGGCACCCTACTTTAGGAAAAAATAGGCATATGGTGAAGCCTGATTCCACAGGTCCCCGATGAGGTCACACTCCTTTGACAAAACTTCAAGATCATGTTCCGGGTGGAGTTTCTCCCAGCCACTCTTCGTGTGGTGCAGATACATGAGCTAATACATCTACAGCAGGGTGGCATGATAGTGGTGCAATAATCAGCGAGGATCACTGACCTCTCGCACTACTCCACAGATATGGTATGGGACCCATTCATTAGGTCCCAGACCTTTGAGAAGGGACACAGGCGAGAGATCAAAGCTTCAGTTATCTCTCATAGCATTCCTACACAGACAGGGGTGTTGGAGTGAGCTCTTATAGTGGTGAGTTTTCTTGCTGAGTAGTCTCAAGCAGAGAGACCCACCACTAGTCGACATGGAGTGGAGTCTTCAATAGCTGGAAGTGGACAGATGACGCAGAGGACCAATTGGACCGGACCTACAGGTGTTCGACCGCAAGACTCCGGATCGGTAGTGCGGGGCACCCAGAGTAGAGACAGAGCCAAACCTATCAGTCAGTGTCACTCATGAGGTGGACTGGGTCATAGGGCTCATGACTGTTTGACCCACCGCATGGACGATCAGTAGTTAGTTGAGGGACCTCCGAGGTAAAGGTAGAGGTTCGATCAAGGTGGTCCACAGGGCAGAGGCAAACATGGAAGAGGATATTTTCATTTAGCTGGCAGTGGAGGACGTTACGAGGTGTTGCCACTACCACCACCAGGAGGTCCACCACGATCACATGGAGTGGGTAGAAATGGAAGATCTTAGCTTCAGGTAGATGAGGCCTACAATCACGATGCTCCAGAAATGATTTGTGCTACGATCTGTGTCTACTCCACCCTATCTTGAGTTATTATAGACACAGTTTCCAGTCACACTTTCATTGCCACTTCCCTCATTCAGTACTCGGAGATTCTGAAGGATCCATTAGTTCGATCCTTATGTCTAGAGACTCCTACGGGAGCTGATTAGACGATCACGCACTGGTTTCGGGAGTGCGAGCTTACTCTAGAAGGTGAGAGCCTCGGCTAGGATATCCTAGTAGCGGCGTCACGCCCTTACGATGTCATCTTGGGTATGAACAGGTTATCTATAGTCCATGCTCAGATTGATTGTTTTAGGTGAAAAGTGTGGTGTATCTGCACGGATGGGACCAGGTTTACCTTCAACGGCGAGAGGGTAACCTTTTCAGTGCAGGAAGAACTTACTTGGAGGAGGATGCACCCGATCACTCACCAGTTACTTGCCTTAACCTCAGATCAGTTGATGTGGAGAGTCTGACATATCCTATTGTGGTGGACCAGTACCCAGATGTTTTCCCTGACGATGTTCCAGGACTAACTCCTCACAGAGAGGTGGACTTCTACACTGACCTGTACCCTGAGATGGCCCAGATATCAACTCCAGCATATCGGATGGATCCCGATGATCTTTGTGGGCAGCGGGTACAACTAGAGGAATTGCATGAGAATGGATTTATCTGACACAGTGTTTCACCCTAGGAATCTCTAATTTTGTTCACTAAGAAGGCAGATGGGAGCTTGCGACTGTGTGTCGACTACCGTCTCCTGAATTAGGTGACTGTGAAGAACAAGTACCCACTCCCGAGGATAGATGATCTCTTTGATCAGCTCAAGGGAGCTTTATGGTTCTTGGAGATAGACCTTAGAGTAGGCTATCACCAACTCAGAGTTCGAGATGAGGATGTGCATAAGACGACCTTAAGGTGTCAGTACAGCCACTACAAGTTCTTGGTTAAGCCCTTCTGTGTAACCAATTCTCCAGCAGTGTTCATGAGTCTCATTAATAGGATATTCTAGCCATTCCACGATCGCTTGGTCGTAGCATTCATCGACGACATACTGATTTACTCGACAACTGAGGAGGATCATGCCTACCATTTGCTGGTGGTACTAGATAAACTTTGAGAGCACCAGCTTTATGGTAAACTCTCGAAGTGCCAGTTCGGGATTCGAGAGGTTCACTTCTTGGGACACGTCATCTCGGAGGCTGGAGATGCAGTGGATCCTGCGAAGATTGACGCAGTACTTTCTTGGGAGCCACCCAGGAGTGTAACGACGGTGTGGAGTATCCTGGGCTTGGCTGGGTACTACTGGAGATTCATTCCAGACTTCTCCAGAGTTTCAGTGACACTAACATCCTTGAAGAAGAAGTTATATCCCTTAGTATGGTTTGAGAGGTTCCAGTAGAGCTTTCAGGAGCTAAGGTAGAGGCTGACTAGTGCCCCCATATTGAGGAATCTAGAAGAAATCCTAGGGTACGTAGTCTACTGCGATGCATCAGGGACCAGACACGGGTGTGTCCTGATGCAGGAGAAATATGTGATCACATATGGTTCTCGGTGGTTGAGATAGCATGATCAGAACTACACTACCCATGACCTAGAGTTAGTAGTAGTGGTATTTGCCTTGAATATGTGGTGGCGCTATCTTATTGGAGAATGTTTTACCATGTACTCTTATCACAAGAGTCTCAGGTTTATATTCTCTCAGAAGGACCTAAAATTGTGATAGCGGTGGTGGCTTGAGTTCCTCCAAGACCATGACTTCGATATATTCTACACTCCTAGGAAGGGGAATGTAGTAGCAGATTCACTCAGCAGGAGATAAGGCATTCATCTACTACGAGAAGTGACAGAGCATCTGGCCACGTTGTAGATATCCTTTGTGGATAAGGATAGATCATCCAATCTACAGTCTCTTATAGTCACACCCCCACTTCTTCAGCAAGTTAGGGAGGCATAGATTGGGGACACTGACTGCGAGATGCGACATGCTTAGATATCCATAGGGCGTGCAACTGATGGATTTTCTGAATATGTGGAGCACGTCATCCTATTTAGAGGGCATAACATTGTACCAGTTTCACTTCTGGAGAAGGTGTTGAGGGAGTTTCACACTTTATCTCTTAGAGTACATCCGGGAGTGGCGAGGATGTACCAGGACCTTCAACGAGAGCATTGGTGGCCTGGTAGGTGGAAGGAGGTAGTAGAGTTTATCTCACAGTGCATCACTTGTCAGCAAGTGAAGGCAGAGCACCAGGTACCTGCAGGGTTGGTTCATCACATAGAGGTCCTGGAGTGGATGTGATATGGGATATCCATGGATTTAGTGGCAATTACTCCACGTACATTCATAGGACACGCCTCTATCTGGGTGATCGTAGACCGACTCACCATGTCGGCCCACATCCTACCAATCAGAGAGTAGGACATAGTTGATTGCTTGGGACGCCTCTATGTGTAGGATATAGTGCATTTTCATGGAGTACCGTCTTCTATTGTCTCCGACCGTGACACCCGCATTACTTTCCAGCTATGGAAGGGGTTGCAGGAAGCTTTCGGAAAATAGCTTCGCCTGAGAACCACCTTCCATCCTCAGACTGATGGTCTAACCGAGAGAACCATTCAGACCCTCGAGGACATGATCCGTACATGCATCCTCGACTTTGGTTGTAGCTGGGAGGATCACTTACACTTGGTGGAGTTTTCTTACAACAATAGATACCACTCCACCATTGGTATGGCCCCTTACTAGGCATAGTACGACTAACCTTGCAGATCACCACTATGCTGGAGAGACACAGGGGAGTCAACACTAGTGGGAACAGAGGTGGTACAAGCTAACATAGAGAAGGTGCAGATCATCCAGGAGCAGATGAAGACTGCTCATAGCAGACATAATTCCTATGATGATAGGAGACGAAGAACACTGGAGTTCGAGGATGGCGACCACGTCTTTCTACGGGTCTCACGTCGATAAGGTCTACAAGGATTTAGCCGAGGCGTCAAGTTATCTCTGTGTTTCATCGGGTTGTTCTAGGACCTCAGCAGAGTAGACGAGGTGGCTTACCACCTGGCCCTTCCACATCTATTGCATCAGGTTCATGACGTCTTTCACGGATCATAACTGAGGAGATACGTGCATTACCCGTCCCACATCATCGACCACCGGGAGCATGACATCGATGACGGGGATACTTTCACAGAGGTCCCAGTGGAGATTGAGGATCGACATGAGCAGGTCCTGCGTGGACGGTCGATAGTTTTAGTGGGCATTCACTGGTAGCACGGGAACCTCCAGGTGAGGACATGGGAGTGGGAGGTTCAGATGTGTCCTCAGTACTCCCTTTTGTTTTACTAGTGTGTTTTGTTGCTTTACGGGGATGTAAAGTTTGGAGGTGGGGGTAATGTAAAAGACATGAAGTTTCAAGGAAATTTTTTTCATAAATTCATTAGTATTTACAAGTCCTCAGTTTCTAACGGTGCCTGATTCCAAGGCACGGTGTGCCCATAATCAATTTCTGATGTTATGTTCGGGTACATTCGGTGAATGTACATGTGAGTTTTTCTATATTTTTTACGGGTGCTCGGAATTGAAATATGAGGGCACTGTTGAACATGTAGGTCATGTTTTCGCTTAAGAAGACTTTCACCTCTGTGGCAGTTGATCGGGTGTGAAAATTGGTTTTTGGGTTTCACGTGGATAAATAAAATGAAATAAGCAACAACTTATTTTATTTTCGGTTGAACCAACGCCATGAGGTAGTGTTATTTAAAATCTCTGCATAGGGGTTGGTGGTGGGACCACCACACCCTAACCTCCCATGGGAGGATAATTGGGGCGGGGACCACCCGAGCAGCATTACCTCCCACGAGAGGTTATGATGTGGGGTCCACATGGGGCTTAACCCCCCATTTATTGGGAGGGGAGGAAACCTCTCAACATCCCCTCATTAATGAGGGAGAGCCACTTTGTCTTTAAATCCTCTCTTAATGGAGTAGAATCAAGCCTCATCAACCCCCCCCCCCCAAATTAATGGAAGGGAACCCCTTGACCCTCCTTATGTTAATTAGGTGGGGACCACCTGGGCCTCTAACTCCCTATAACTCCCTCAAAACTCTCCAATTTTATTATCCCAACCACTCGTGAATTTATTTTGATGGAGGCACTCCTCTCTTTTTTTTTGAATTTCAAATATTGTGCCAACGTGAACTTATTTATGTGGGGCCCACTTAATTAATTCACAACATCAGACATAATAGATTAAAATCTATTATTTTGGCACGTTGTTCTCTCTTTAGTGGAGATCTTGGGAGAATAGAATTCTCCAACGAAGAATGTGAAGATGTCGAAGATGACAAATTCTTCCTCGGATTCTTCCGTAGAACCCCCTTCCGATATGGAATCTCTTCGACGACCCTTCATCCTTCCTCTTCATTGTCAATAGACAGTTGCAAGAACTCGGAAGTGGAAGCATATGGTGAACGATGTCAACCTCATATTCCACCACAATGAACGAACACCCATCGATTAAAAAGGTAGGGATGTGTTATAAGTTGTTTAATACTTAATCATCTCTCATTATATCAACTTCATGAGCCGCTTTCTATCATTCTAACGTGGAGGGTTCAGGCCGAATGAACATGGCCCAACCACTCAAATCCTTTATGGTTTCAGAAACTTGGTTCGACGATGAATTAGAAGTGACATGTAAGTGTGGCAACGATGATGAAGACGACAAATGGAGGTCGCGCTACCCACGACCTCCATGAACCACGCTACCAACCGAGCGGCGCCCGACCAGCCTACCCGCGCGCTACCCAGCACGCGCTCTGGCCGAAACCACATCTAGCCTGTCCGTGGGTACCCTTCCAGTGCGCCCCACATACTGTCGGCACGCCCAGCGCCTTCTCGGCGCCCAGGCCGCCTGCCTGGAGCCTCCCCCCCGATATATTGTCCATTAAATTGGTTTAAAAGTGTAATTGTATTATTTTTTATTATATAATCAATTTTTTCATTGTTTGTAATTTCATATTGAAATTGGACATAAACACATGTCAATGTTTTGATAGTTTTTACTTCTTGAAAAACCGCTTCCTGGTTTTGACCACTAGAATTAATTTTAAATTAATTTCTTCTAATTATGCTCTTTGAATTAGGAAAAATAGTTTCCAAATGTTATGTCATAAGTTTAAACGTTATTAAATAGATACCTTTTATTTTTGACTATTATGAATGTTAACATCAGTAATTATTTATTTTTTCTATGATTAATGGGTTAATCAAGAAAATTAGGGTAATAACTAATATTATAATAAAATTAAACTATACTAACACATGTCCCAATACAATTTTAAAATATAGGGATTACCATGAGAAACCATTGTTTCATTTTAGGACCCCAAGGGGCCATTTGGATGTGCTAATGAGAGGTTATAAAAATAAATATAATGTAATGGGAAATATAATATAAACAAGTAACTTTTTAATAAACTATTTTATGGTGGGGTTATATAATAGATATATTCGACATATAATTATTAATTATAAATATAATAATACTTTTTAAATTATTTTATTTTATTTATATTTTTTAGTCACTAAATAATAAAATTTATTTATGACACAATGATGGTGGAGTGATTACCTAATTAATGAATTATTCAAATAAATGATATTATAAATATTAAAATAAATGTAATTTGAACATTTTTAAGTGATAAAATTGATTATAAATTATTATGACATGTAATAATTTATTTAATATTTTTTTTAGGAATTATTAATGTTTTCATGACATTAAAAAAAGCAATTACTAAATAGTGTCAAAATTGACATTAATGAGTTTTTAGAACAAATACAATTTTACTAAATGATATAATAGTAATAAAAATATTAGATATGTTCAAATTATTTATATAATGTTAAAAAAGTAATTAGTTATCTACCTTATGTTCTTTTTTAATTTTATAGAAACAATATTAACCATATACTGTTATAATACATGATGACATGGTAAGAGTATATTTATTTATATAAGTGTTAAAGCCCAAACATTATGTTATATTTGTGACCAAAACATGTATAAAACCTTCTGGTTGAGATGATTTATACCCAAAGAATATTATACTAAAACTATATCACTTGGTAATTATTATAATTTGAAAATTAAATTATAATAAAATAATATTTCAAAACATTCCAAATGTACCCCTCCTCCCTCTTTTAAAACGAAACCACCTCTACCCACTTACTAACACCTATAAATCCCTTTGGATCACATAAATTATTCTCCAATAAGCTCCAAATATACCTCCCATTTAGCTATAATACATAACATGGGCATAAAGCAACTTAAAAAACACTTTTGAATCAAATCAAACGGAGTTACCCGATTTAGAGGTAATGTCTTCTCTCAAACATCATTCATTTATTTTCCTTCATCACCGCGTAAAATAAATTTATACCATTTTTTAATAACAGTAACAGTATCCTAAATATAATAGTATGTTTTATGCTAATGTTTATACTTACACTTACACATAGTTCTATCTAATGGATATAGAACATTCTGTTTCAATGTACAGATAACTACAGTCTCATGAAACGAAGACTGTTCAATTTCTTCCTAAAACCAAACACAGTTTCCATTATAATGTAAATTTATTTATATATGATATATTTTCTCTATTCTACATTATGTTATATTTATAATATATATAATTTTTTTGAGGAAGGGTGGACTACAACCCCTTCAAAGTGACGTGAATCATTCCTATTATACATGGAATTTATAAAGGATGGTTTTAGTAAAAATATGAGATATACATGACATAAATATAATACCGGTATTATAAGATACATTTATAACAAATTATTAATATTATTTTATTATTAAAAATGTAATGTAGCGTTCAAACGTACGTACGACCTACCATCTCCATGAATGATGAATTTCATTTCTTAACTCCAAGTATTATGGATATTATAAACACATATATACTAGATAAATATAATATTTAAATAATGAATAATATTTTGGATATAATGGAATTTTGACTAAATTTAAAATTTACCTCAAAATAAGTTCATTTTCTGCTCATGTACCAAATATCAACAAAACGTCTGATATGAAGTTAAATAATAATTTAATTTCTATTACATGGTAACAAATGATTGAAAATTAATAATAAATGTAAAAATGATATCAAAAATGTGGAAATATGCATAATATTTTTATTCAGGGACATAAATATTTTATGTGATGAGTTAGACTTATTGTGAGGGACTTCATCTCAATATCCTTTAATTGTGGCATATCTTGATGTTATAAATATTTATTATCCTATAATGTGTATATACAAATATTTTGACATGTTATATAATGAATTAGTATATTTTAATGATATTTAATGTTTTTTTTGAGTGTTATTTTTTATTGATATGTATTCAAGTGTTCCTCCTGTGGTAAGGGACTTCGTCTCAATCTATTTTCATTGAGGAATAATTTTATGTTATACGCAACCATCTTTTATATGGTCTATAATAATACCAATTTATATTCAATTTAGTTCGAAGAGAATATATATTCTGCAAACCAATTTACGAAACAACAAAAAGGAATGTTTTTAATATATGTGACAACTACAAATCCTCCATCCCCATAACCGTTATTTTATATTTGGATTCCTCAATAAGGAATAATATTTTTAAAAGGAAATTAAATACCATATTATATTTTTGGGTGTTTTGGTATTGAAAATGGTTTTGAAAGTGGATATAATATAACTTAATATAACTTCTTGTGATTGAAAATCAAATTTTATGACTGAAATATTGATAATAGAAATCTTTTATGTGTTATGATTATATAATGGTACATGGACATTTTGCCGCTGGTTACGGGATAAACCAATGACCGGTGGTTTTATTATTTACCAAAGACATGTGGTTCTGTAATAAACCAATAATGGTTGGTTAAATTATAAACTCGAATGAATTGGGTATGGATGTCAGTCATATGGCTATTTCAACTAGTGATATGTGTGGAAGTAGATCATATGGTTATTCCATTTCTGTATGTTTATGTCTCAAGTTACCATTATATGTTATATGTTTCTTTATATGGGGATTATGATAATATTTTGGTAATAAATAGGGTATTCAATGAGTTTATATTACGTGATGTTTTTTTTCAACTACTTAATGGTGAAAACTATTAATTTATAATAATGTATTCATGGTTTACATGTTTTGGAAAGTCTAACATTTTTTATTCATTATGTATCCATTAAAGTTATTCTAATTCTCAACCTATGTTTTGAAATGTTTTTCATATGAATTGCTGAATAATATTGTCAAGGATTGGATTAAGGAAAATCCGTACTGTTTAAACATGAAACGAACCATATTTCTTGTTAAAAAGTTCATATTTTCTAAAAATTGGATAGTTAGTGGAAGTGTTTACTTTTAATATTTATATTTTATGTCTGAGTTATGACAATATTTTCTAAATCTATAAACCTGATAATATCCTATGTGTAATTAAATCTCAAATTACATAAATAAGTCAAGATTATGTAATGTTTATGGATGAGTCTATATAACAATTATCACATGTTGGAAAATTATTTTTTCACTTTGTCTTTTTGGATTCATTCCATTTTTTATGGTGCTCAGATGTCTTCTTCATATATTGGTTTCTATGAAAAACATCAGAATTGGATAATTCTTTACCCATCTCTTCATCACATGATACTATGTCCTCATACAATGAGATTGTTTTGGGAGATTGTTTCCCTTTGAATATTTGGATTAAGACTATGAAAGATTTCATCATTATTACTATTGAAATCGGTTGAATATATGAGGTTCTCATTCAATATACTGTATTTCATTTCTAAATAATGAAATAAACTAGATTATCACCTAAAATTATGAACATTCTATACTAATTACATAGTGTATAACATAAACAAATTGTATTCATCATAACACCCTAAATCGTAAACTTTGGATACTTTGGGCGAATAAATTCTTCATAATGGTAGGTAAATAAAAAGTAAATTCACTACGGTAAAAAAAGATTTTTGTGGCGGTTTGGTTTTACATTTCGCGGCGGTTTAAAGTGCCACCAAATAGATTTGCGGCGCTTTTGAAAAGCCGTCGCGAAATCATGCGTCGGGAAACTATTCGCCGCTGTTTTCAAAACCGTCGCAGAACGTTTCGCGACGGTTTTTAATTTTTTTTATTTTTTTATTTTTTATTTTTTATTAATTTTTTTATTAATTTTTATTATTTTTTATTATTTTTAATATATTTATTTATTTATTTATTTATTATTTATTTATTATTTATTTATTATTTATTTCGTATTTATTTTATTTATTATTTTTTTATTTATTATTTTTTTATCTAGTATTTATTTATTTATTTTTTTATTTAATTATTTATTTATTTTATTTATTTATTTACTTTATTTATCCAGGCATGCACATCTCATGCACATGCACATGTGCATGCCCATGCCCATACCCATGCCCATGCCCATGCTATATAAAGAAATACTGCGTTTGGTGGGATTTGAACCACTATCCTCTTGCATATTTTCCAAAGACTTTACCATTACAGCAAGCCCCCCATGTGGTTAATAAACAGAATTTAATATACTTATATATATTAATTGAAAAAACAAATAATATATAACTAATAGATATAATAAATAATAATAATAATAATAATAAATAATATGTCAGAATAAATAATAATAAAATAATAATAAATAATAATAAATAATAATAAACAAATAATAAAATAATAAAAATAAATAATAATAAATAATAAATATTTAATATTTAATATTTAATAATTAATAATTAATAATTAATAATTAATAATAAATATTAAATAATAAATAATAAATAATAAATAATAAATACTTAATAATAAATAATCAGTAATAAATAATAAATAATAAATAATAAGAAATAAGAAATAATAAACAATAAACAATAAACAATAATAAATAATAAAAATTAATAATAAATATTAATAAATATTAAATAATAATAAATATTAAATAATAATAAACAGTAAATAATAATAAACAAATAATAAAAAATAATAAACAAATAATAAATAATAATAAACAAATAATAAATAATAAGTAATAAATAATAAATAATAAATAATAAATAATAAATAATAAATAATATATAATATATAATATATAATAAATAAGAATAAATAAGTATAAATACTAAATAAGATATAAAATATTATTATTAATAAATAATAAATAATAAATAATAAATAATAAATAATAAATAATAACTAATAACTAATATATAATAAATAATTAATAATTAATAATTAATAATTAATAATTAATAATAAAAAATAAATATTTAATATTTAATATTTAATAAATATGAATAAAAATATAAAAAATAAAAAATAAAAAATATATAATTAATAATTAATAATTAATAATTAATAAATATAAATATAAATATTAAATATTAAATATTAAATAATATATAATATATAAATATAGATAATAAATAATAAATAATAAATAAATATAAATAATAAATAATAAATAACCAGTAACAAATATTAATAATAATAATAATATTTTAATAATTATAATAATAATATTTTATTATTAATAATAAATAAAAAATAAAAAATAACAAATAACAAATAACAAATAAAAAATATTAAATAATAAATAAATAATAAAAATAAATAAAAAATAAAAAAAAATAAAAAATAAAAAATAATAAAAATAAATTATAAAAATAAATAAATATAAATAATAAATAATAAATAATAATAAAATAAATAATAAAATAAATAATAATAAATAAATAATAAATAATATTAAACAAATAAAAAATTTAATAATAAATAATAAATAAAACAAATGATAAATAATATATAAAAAATAAAAAATAAAAAATAAAAATAAAAATAAATAATAAATAATAAATAATAAATAACCAGTAAAAATATTAATAATAATAATAATATTTTATTATTATTAATAATGAAAAATAAATAAAAAATAAATAATAAATAATAAATAATAAATAATAAATAACTAGTAAAAAATAATAGATAATAAATAAATTAATTTATATTATAAATAATAAATAATAAATTAAACAAATGAAATGGTATGAGAAGTCGTGATAAGGGATGAAAAATCATGAAAATGCATGAAAATGGATGAAGAAGCATGAAGAATGAGGCATTAGAATGAATGACAACACATGAAAACTCATGACATCTTTAGAAAACCCATTAATAATTCAAAAAAATCATTATAATAAACCACAAAAAACCATTGATAAAGATATTTATTCATCGAAACCCCAATAAATAGTAATAAATGGAGCAACCGTTGAAACTCATCAAAATGGTCATAAAGTGACAAAAACATTGTACTCACATTAACGGGGATAACATATGATATGATATTCCATTCTAGATCCGCGACAAGTCAAATCAATGATCCTAAAATGATCTTCGAGCTGATAGGTGAAAGAGACCGAATGGACGGACGGATCGGAAGTTACGACTGTTTAAAAAAAAGATGACGGGGAACGGGTGCTAGAAATGAGTCATCGAAAAACACAACAAACCCGACACCCACTAAAAGGACATAACTTATGATCCAAGAGTCCATGTGGGCGCCTCGGCTAGTCAAACCGAAACTTATAGAATGACCTACAATCTGGCAGGCGGAGGAGTCCGAACAGACATGCGGATCGAAAGATAGGTCCGTTTGAAGACAAGTTCGACGGGACATCGGTGACATAAACGAGGTTTTTGAGGCCTTCAGAGGGGTATTGGGGTCGAAAAACACCACAAAATCATGCTTCTCTTGAACCGGTGCGTAGCTCTATTCGCTGGCTTCGATTTGATATGTGGTAGAGCACAAATGGACACACGAAGCGAAAGTTATGGTCATTTGAAGTTGGAGAATTTTTTTCAACTTTCTTATAACTCTCATATATTCCGCACCTTAGACCTTCTCATAGTTTTGATTATACGTACTTCTATATCACTTCATAAGCTTCTATTTGACTAGTTGTGGCGCTCCAAGGGATGCTCTAATCAAAAGTTATGGTCGTTTTAGTGATTTCTGGGGTTCTCATGTATTTTTATTTTTTTTCTTTTCATTTCACGGCTGTATTACCCAAACCCCCGCTATTTCACGGAAGTTTTTTTAAAAAACCACCGCTAATCCTCGAAAAAACAAATTAAAAAAGAATTAAATTTTATTTACACATTTCGCGGCGGTTTTAAAAACCGCCGTGAAACACCTGTTTTCTTGTAGTGATTATCCTAAGCATGTCCCCCAAAAGTGTCAAACTAGGTGCATTGCAATGACTATTGTTGTGTACCGGGATACCTTGATTTATGCCCGAAACACCTTATATGAGTTGTTTCTCCTAGAAAATTATATTCCAGAACCATATCGACTTGTAGTATCTAATCCAAGATGTATTGATAAGAATACCCAAATAATCTCTACTTCACCAAAATTCTAGGATGTTCTTTTATACATATCATTAATGTTTATCTAGGGTTATTCTCCATAATAAATGTTTTCTTAATCTATTTTCCAAAGTTATTGTTAAAATTCCATTGATACCAACTTGAATTCCCTATCCCCAGATGCTAGGAGGTGGTGCAATATTACATCACATTGGCCTGATTACAAAGAATCAAATCCCGAAGGAAGGTCTAGTTTAACAGTTTTAGAAATCATGATTATATAAATGATACCCATAATATAATGGGAAATAAAAAATAAAAACACATTAAACAATAAAATGAAATAAACTTCATCATTTAATGCTTATTCAATGATTTCTTCTTCATATCCTGGGGAATAAAACATAATAATGGTGAGCAGAAAATCTTAGTAAGGGTATGTAATGAAGAATAAGTAAGGAATAAACCTATATGGAAATGTATATAATCGAGAAAAATTTTTATTTAAAAAACTATATAAGGAAAAAATAATATCGAAATTAAGAAACTAAAATACATTCCATAAATCAATAAAATTATAATAAACTACATCCATATATATTTCGACAAAAAGTGTAATGGATAAATATTATCTAAAAAAATGAGGGAAATACATTCTTAATGGAATTAATTTTTATGTCACATGAAGACCTATTAACATCAATACCATTCATGAGAAGGTTTAAAACAAAAGTTAGATACCCATTTGGCCAACATATTCATCTCATGAGAACCTATCGATGCCTCAAAGGTAAATATAAAGTTAATGCTTTACATGTAATTGACAGTGAAAATAATTATTCATATTGAATTATCAAAATAACTAATATTCCATTTCAAATAACTGTATTGAATGAGAAATCTAGATTTAACAATAAGACACCAAATAATAAAATAAATTTCAATGTATCCACCGTATGAAAAATTGCTTCATTTTAAACTATACTAATATATAATGTAGGATGATATGGATATTCAACTAAATTTAAAATGAAAAAAAGTTCAATAATGAAATTGTTTCATAATAATGTTAAAAATCCTAATGGAAATGAGATTAAGAACATTCTTAAAGAGAATAATCTTTAAAAATAACTAATTATCCCATACCGCACTAAAACATTTAAACTATAATCACCAGAAAGGATTGACATTAAATGAATCTTATTGTATCATTATTATAAGAGTATTCATGAAATAATATATGTAAATGGGAAGTAGTTATGGAATAAAAAAGAATGATGGGGGATGTTACCTAATGAAATTCTCCTCTATATTCATATTTTTTAATTGTAGATATGGTTCCTCTATAGCATAGAAACCCTGATCATTTATATTATGTGTAAACTAATCCATAAAAAATATTCTATTCAAATTCTAACCATCTTAGGATGCTGATTTGGAAGGCAGTTTTCCTCCAAATTCCTTCCCATAGAATATTTCCCATTTCATCAATGGAAAACCATCCAAAAGAGGCATATTCCAGATGAATCAATAAGGTAATCTTGAAATTCTACAACATTTCAACTTAACCATAAAGTAAAATTTTCTAAGGAAATGATACTAACACAATCATAAACTCAAATTTTATCTAAACCATCCTTTGATACCTACTATAAAGACTAAATATATTAATTTCATATTACAGTGTTTTTGTACTTGAATTACTAAGAGTATATTTCTAGTTGAGAGTTTTAAAAATTTGGAAAAACTCTTAGAATGTAGACATATACATTAATAGTTGACACCTTTACTCATTGTCCATTTTTTCACCAAAAAATACATTTAAAACTATAATATGGTTTCTTTACATGATATAATATAGAATGTTTCATTTTTTCCACATTCTTGTCCTTACTCATCCTTTAACCGTATGAAATATATTTTAAAAATTGGGAAGAGAACAAAAATATTGATATGGGACATTAAAAGGAAATAGAACTATTAATTCATGGGAAATCATTAAAACAAATTTATTATTATTTGAGTGAATGATAAAAAATTTCTTATGGAAATCATATATATGTTTTTAAAGGAAATCATTAATACCAATAGAAATAAATTCATACTCTTTTATGTGAATTAGAGATTCATATTTTTTAAAACCTTTCAAATACCTTTAAATTGGAGTGACCATATTGTTGAATTCCAATATTATTCACACCCAATGAATTGAATATCTATAATGGGTATTAACCTTCATATAAGATATATCTATCTCACCCATGATCTATATTGGGGATCAACCCTTCTTATAACCTATATATCACTACCTATTTTTTATAAGCTATAATAGGGATCAATCTTATTTATACGCAATACTAGGCTCACCCAACTACCATAATAGGGCTCAATCCTTTATATAAGCTACCTTTGGTTCATTAATTTCATATAATTCTCACATAAAATATCATGAGTAAAACACTTTCTTCATAAAACCATTTTAATATCCCTTTTAACAACATATAAAAATGAAATTATTTTAAAAATAAAATTTTAATTTAAAATCCATTTTCCATACCAAAAAACCATTTTCATTGAAACCCCATTTTCAATACCAAAATTAGCAAAAATATAAAGCTGGTTAATAATTTATGGAAACATTATATTTTTTAATGTAAGACCAAAATAAAATAATGGCGGTACTGGCGAAAATGCCATTGTCGCTATGTAAGATAAGAATAGAACATTACATATTTTGGTTTATCAAGAATTTTCATATAATATATTTAAAAAGATTCATTTTGAATATATTTGAATGAAATTAAAAAGATTAACAATAATCATTTTGTATTAGTGTAAATAAATAAATATAAAGTATATTTACATGGATAAATGATTTTAAAATTAAACCTATAAACATTCAAAGTGTCCCAAACCACCTTAAACTATACATCATAATCCCATAAAATAATAATATTAAAGAAATAAAGAAATAAAATTATAAAAAATAAATTAATAAAATGATATGTCAACGAGATTTTTATACACCACATAAAAGAAGGTGGCTATATAACTTTAAGATATGCCTTTAAGAGAGGAGATTGATATTATGACCTTTACCATGGGACCAAATCATTATTTAAAATATTTATATTCCTAAAAAATAAACACATGATAATTATTTACTTTCATGGGTAAAATTCTAAAGTTAATTATTCCTTTTATATCACTTTTTAATATGTTACAATAATTACTTAATTAGTTATGATCACATGAGATGTTTTGATGATATATGGTATGTGAGGCCAAAATTAATCTTGTATGACGTCATTAGTAAAAGTGTTAACTATTCAATCCTATATATAATATTAATCATTAAATATAAATCACTTTTGAACATAAATTATTCTTCTAAATCCACACATTTCATATGAATATAAAATATGAACTATGTTATAATCGTGGAAATGATAATTCGTACGTACACATGATAGATGTTCCCAATTTCAATGATCACAATGTTTAGAATGTATGAATTAATTTATATTTATATAATTATAATAATATATTTTATATCATGTTAACATTTTAACTTTACTTATGTATATATATACCATCCATGTGATGTAGTTATGAAAAATGAATCACATCGCTTCCCAGAGGTTATAGTTCACACATACGCATGAACGATGTTGTCATTTTTCTGTGCATTGGAAGGTAAGAAAATAAATGAGATATTATATTTTAATAATTATAAACATTTGATTAATATCATATATAATTAGTAATTCCATGATTATAACTATTCATGAGAGATAATAGTGGATAATGAATAATATCGGTTCACAAGGCAGTAGTTCCCTATACACACAAATGGTAATTATATTCCCATTAGATTAAGGTGTTGATGGATTTTAGTGATAAAATTAACATAATAATATCTCAATATATTTAAGATATTTGATTTATTATTTCATCATTTTGAATGAGATTTCAAGTATGTCAATGAAGAAATAAATTTGAAATACTTAATTAAAAATCATACATTTTCTATTGACATTTTCATTTTATTAACCCCTTATCACTTATAAGGAGTGTTTATTCCAAAAAATGCCTATATAATATGTAGAGGGATTATAGGTAGGGATCTGGGTAGAAATTGGATAAATAAATAGGTATTTTAGAGTGGCTAATAGATAAGAATAGGTGAAAATTTATAAGATAATTTAGGGAACTCTTAGAAATTTTCAAATCATTAAATTTATATAAATTAAATTTTTAATAAAAATAGATCCAAACATTTAAATTTGGAATGAAATATTATTTTGGTTCGAATTACCTTCAACTAATTAAATATTGATAATTTTTACTATATTTTAATCTATTTCTATTAGCATTAACTTTTGTAATAAATATCATGATATCATGTCATTTCCACTTTGATGGATAATATAATTTCTATAAAATTTAAAAAGTCATACAATCAAATAATTGAAGAAATTTTGAAACATATCCAAATAATTTAGTCAAATTATATATTTTTAAGAATTATATATCATTTAATGGAATAAAATTTTTTAAAATTATTATTAACGTCAATTTTAATAGTATTCATCACTAGGTTTTTTTTAAATACCATAAAAACATTATATCATACAAAAAACTCTTTTAACTCATGAATTAAATGTCAACATTTAAAAAATAATAATTGTTTTACATTAATTTAATAAATTTATATTTATTGTAACATTTTTAATATCATTTATTTTATTCCTCCCTTAATTTAACAATTACCATTTCATCAATGTGTCATAATTCTTGATAATTAGTTTATCAAAAAAAATTATAAATAAATTACCATGATGTATGTAAAATTTTATATTTTTTATGATTTTTTATAGTCTCACTTATCCCTTATATAACCCCGCATAATAAATATTTTTCTTACTAAAAATAAAATTTTGATAAAATTGACATTCCTTAAAATATACAATTATAATGGTTATATTCTTATCAAAATATCCATAAGTAGTCCCCTAACAAATAATTTCTTTCTCAAAGATGGAAAATATTTTTCCAATATAATTATGACAACTTTTATTTTAATTTTATATGTTTTATAACATTATTTCAACCCTTAATTAGGTGATTTACACATAACCATTGTAATAAAAATTACCAAAACTACTATTCAATTTTTTTCCAAAAAATTGGTACTATGTAATAAATTAGGACCTTCTAATAAAATACATAGAATCTATTTTCCAAAATTCAAATCATATAATTTTTAGAAATTAATAAAAAATAAATCCTTTTGAAGGATTGAGAAAATGAGTTTTTATAGTTAAACGTCCAAATGATTGAATTTTTTTAATATCCAAATTCAATATGATGTATATTAAAATGACCTTAATATGATTAAATAATAAAATATTTATCAAATTATTGATCAAAAACATTTTAAATATTTATATGACACTGCAAATAAATTAGATGAAAATGTCGTTTTGAATTGAAATACAATATTTTTTACTTTTTATAAAAAATTGAATCTTATCAGGAAAATTATAAAAAAAACTCCCCAATGTAAATTTTTATAATTATATTCCAAATAAATTTTTTGTTTTATCATAAATAATTTATAAAAGTGTCAAAAACTAGATTTAAAATAAGTAAACCATCAAAAGGTGTCAAATATGGCTTTTTAGAAAAATACATCTTTTGACCAAAAAATCATATTTGTTCTAATGTAATGACTATAAAATGCATAATAATAATTTTAGAAATTATATTAAATGTATTATATATATATATTTCAATAATATAACCCCTTAAGAGTTATTTTATTAATTATTAGTATAAAATTCATTTGTGCACATTTAAATAGTTTTTTTTCAGAAAATTATTTCATTTTTAAAGTGTTTTATTTGAATTTGTAATAAATTATTCACAAAAATAATAATTATATATAAATGTATGAAACATATTTTCATAAATCAGTTAAATTTTGTTCATTTCATCCATTATAACAACTATATCATCACTACAATATTAAAAAATTATATTTAGTTGTCCATTTAAACTCAATGTGGTGTATCCTATATGCTATCGAACATGGTGTTTCCTTAAAAAAAACTCAGGATGTAATAAAATTAGCATATAATGATGATGTAGAAATTTATGAATTATAATCATAAAAATCAATGTATGAAATAAGATGATACCATAAAAGCCTAATAGGATTGTGGTAAGAACATACAACATGAAATCATACGAATTATTCAAGGATCAAAACTAATAAATAATAACATAGTGATTTAAGGATCCATTATCATTCACCATTCATGGTATATCATTATATAAAAACATTATCTAATACATTAGTGTGCTAGATAATTTTTCTCCTTCCCATTGCATTCTTATACTATATATGCATTTGTTTCCACATAGATCACCCAACATGAGAATATATTTAATCAATTATAATACAATGACCAAAGAGTGTGGGATAAAAAATTATAATTACCCAATAAATTAATAGAAATTATAAATATCTGAGTATATTTTGACTAGAAATGGGGATGGGTGTTTACAACACAATAGTTTGGCATAGAAAATCACAGATTAATTTTGGAAACATTATTGGTGTACATAAAGGTTCATGGACGGGATTAATGATAGTGAACTGTATTCTATCATAACTTGGGAATTATAAAGACATTAAAGGAATTCATAAAAATATAAAATAATATGAAAAACAAGAAAGAAAAAGGATTAATACAATGAATGTTCTTAGTTAGAGGATGGTGAAAATTATTCCCCACTACAAGGGGTGAATTTAAATGATTAGGAAAAACCACATAAGAGTTATGGAAAATAATAGTAGGGATTCAGAAATGTATATGAAGATACATTTTTTTTACCATTGTGGATTTAGTTAATAGTAATGTGATGTTTGGTTGTTGTTTATAAAAAAAGTGAATAGATTTCCATATTAATATCTAATTTTTTGTTTTGGACTCTAAATAACAAAATATTCATAATCAAAAACATTTCTATGGATTTTGTGCCTGGTCTATTTCATATAAGAGTTTTAATATAATTTTATTAGGTATGGAAACATAATACAAAAACTAATCCAATTCATGTATTGGGAGTGAGTCATGTTCATAAATATTTTTATTGAAAACCATAAAATATAATATATGTTTTATCAGATTCATTATATGTTTGTAAAAATAACCAAATATAATAAAAGTAATTATTTTAATATGAAAATATATTATTGGTTTTCTATTACATAAATATAGTTTATTTTACCACATTCTGGATACTATAATGCAATAAAACATATTATGAATTTATACCATATTTAATTTCTACCAATAAAATTTATTGTCAAATTATACTATTAAAAATTATCCATTTAGAATGTTTGATGTGTTGATATAAAATATGATATTTATATAATCAAAAAAAATTAAAATATTGGGATTTCCACATTTATATATAAATCCTTTTTATTGATAAATATTAGTTTTTATGAAATAAACTACATAATGGTCCTTATAAAAAAAATGGGACTTCATTATCATGTTTATCCATGTATATTTAAATCAATATTATTGATTAAGAATATTTCATAATAGTATAATTTATTTCAAAATAAATGGATTTATCAAAAAGTGTTTTTTATTGAAATTATATATTTCTAAAAAATAAAAATATTTGTTTCTTTATATCAAAATAAATTTTTTTCCAAACTCAATAGTAATTTATTTATATAAAATAACAATGAAAATGTATCTATATAAATATTAATTAATTAAAATAAATATAAAATTCCATAAAACTGGGTTCAAGATATGTTAGACCTTATCACATCATCATATTCTTAGATGTTATGTCTTGTGAGAGTTGTATTTTTTGAGGCGGTTCGACAAACATGGTTTGAGGTGTGATTTATAATGCATCAACTTATTATGTAAAATGTTTCCCTTGATTTTTAGTTTGTGAATAAATTTTTAGTCATGGTTAAGGTAAAATCCTAGGGATTTCATCTCCCTTATAAGTACCAATAAATGGGCTTCATAGGGTATGATTATTCTCGTTGAGGTAGTCACTTATTCTTTCTATGTCAATTATATTTTATCACAACTGTTAATATATACCAATTTTAATGGTAATTAAAGAATTTCTATATTAAAAACTAATATCATTCTTAATAGTATTTTATCATTCATTGAGAAAATATTACTATATTTTATTACATTATAAAATAACAAATCAAATATAGTGCATATTAGTTAATAAGGTATAAATTTATTCTGAAGGAGAATTCATCTATAAATTTGGGGTCATCATAAAATAAGTATATATGACTTATTTCAATAAAAGTTATAGGTAATGTTATTAATACAATAAATTATCATTTATCAAATCTTTATTACTAGATAGGGAAAGTGTATTAATTGACTTTATTATTTAAAATTATATTTAGTTCAAAAATGATTTTTATTGAATTTTTGTAACATATATTATGAATAATACATACCATTTATGAAAATTTAATATGATAAAATTAAAATCAATTTTATATTGATCATTTCAAAATTATCTTATGATTTATGATTAATAATTTTTTAGAAATAATTTATATTTAAGTAAATAATGAAAAATAACGGGTTTTGATGTATTTTTAATTTTAAGAAAACATCATGACATAAAAATTAAATAATGGATTATGAATTTTTTTTACTTTAATACATATATATATATATATCTCAATATAAATATATATAAAATAATATAATTAATTTTTAAATACATTAATTAGATTAAAAATCTATGTTTTGGTTTTTGATAATTTATTTTATGTTTGTATTTAAATAAAAATTGTTTTGGTTCATTTCATTTAATTAAGTATTTATAAGGATTCCATATATTTCATATTGGTATTAAATTGAAATATATGTCCTTGTATTTTAAATCATTAAAATAAATTTATAGTAATTATAATTTTACTATAGTTTTTTATAAAATCCAATTATGATATAACGATAATTTTATAAAAAACTATTTTCTATATTGTTGTCAGATATATATATATATTTGAATTAAATTTCACCACTTATAGTGATTGAATATTTTAAAATTGGAATCATATTTTAAAATAAGATGTTCAATTTTTTTAATAAATTCAATTTAATATTTGATCATTATTAATATTAAATTTTCAAAAAAATTACTAATGTAATGGTTAAGGGAGATATGTAGTGAGTCAAACCAAGAGATAAGATATAAATAAGATGAAAAATTGTTAAAATTCTATTTTATGAATTTATTTGGATATATATTTTTCCTGTATTAAAAATATAAAATGTTGATGATGTTTTTATTTGAGAAAGACATGTAATATATTTAAATTTCTGCTGTATTTAGATGTGTGACAGTCCCTTCGATTATAAAATGGATCTTCCACTCCTTTGTTCAGTACCCATTTATAGTACTATATTTTAATCAATACCTACCCAATTAATATACTTACTCATTTAAAGACTTCTTATATTTCATAGTCTCACTAAAAGACCAAACAATAATGACTTAATGCGAAATATAAGGGATGTTTTTCAAATAATTGGTACAATTTTTAATTAGGAGATTCATATTTATTTAATCATATTAATCCTTAAAATATTTTATAACAATGTTGGTATTATTAAATAAATATCATTCCTATATAAATATGTTATTATTTTTATGAAACAACAATTATTTATATCTTTTATCCATCATATGGGAAATGAAAATATCACTCATTCATACGTGTGGACTACCACCTCCATGAAGTGTTGTGATTTTTTTATATAACCCATAATATGGATGATTAAAATGTAAAATAAATAAATTTATATAATAATTTTTAGAAAATTTCAGATTTCAAGGATAATATAATTCTTCCATTATTAAAACCCCATTTATTGGAAAATGATAATGTCACTTGTACGTATTTGTGGACAAGAACCTCCACAAATAATTGTGATTTTTTAGTTACTTACCCAAATAGATCATCATATGTATAAAAATTTGGAATAAATATGTCATTTATAACATTAGAAATATTTTTTAAAAGTTAATAATTTTAAAATTTATTTATGTTTGATAGAGTAGAAAAATTGGAACATTTATCTTGTGTATATATAAACTAAAAAAATAAAGAAAAGATGTGATCCATTTTTCATGAACCCCATAAGTGTCTCATTTTGGTAATGTATTTAATTTATAATTTTTAAAATTATGATATCTTTAACAATATTTATATTATTATGTGATGACCATGGTGTATGAAATGATCCCACTGAATCGAAACATTCATGGGAAAAGAGATAGATCAATCCTTAGTTGTGATTTAAATAATATATTATTTTAATATAGGTAAAAATTATTTATAAATGTTTAATATATAGTTATTTAGATATAAATATGGTTCAAATAATGATTTATTATAAGTCTAAATTTATTATAGAGTAGTTTAGAATGTGTTTGACTAAGTGGATGTCTGAGTTAATGGACTTCTTATAACAATTTCAATTCTTTGAGATTTATTCTATTATCACTAGACATTTTATTTTTAGTGGTGTATAAACAATCATATTAATATATTTAATATCAAATTTAAAAGAATTATTTTTTTTCATTTATTTTTCAATATTAATTATATTCACAAATTTCAAAGGTTATATGTGATTTTCGTATAAAACATTGTAAAAAATGTTTTAAATTTTTTCCCTAAGTTACCATATTGTTTATTATTTTTCAAGAGTATTATTTTTTATATGTAAAATAACTTTAAAGGTAATTTAAACTATTTATTTCTTTTTAAAAATATTTAAATGATGAATCCCTAAAAAATCAGTATGTGTTTTTTTTGAGCCTTTTTACCAAGGTGAACAATAATGTTTTGAGGTTTATCGCCTGGGAACCATTACAACCCTTATAACCATTAATAACCATACATATTTTTTTTATATGGCAATATTTCTATATTCAAATAATATTATAATCCCTATATTATTTGATTTTTAGTTTTAAAAATTATTTATAAGGAAATTATAGTAATTCTCTTTTTTATGTGACAAATAAGAGTTCAATTTCTCATGAAATTGATATATAGTTCAAATTAATTTAATGGATAATGATTAATATATATGTTTTTTATTCATTATATGGTTCCTTGAGATATTATATGGTATGTGGGTGATCTTGTTATATCTACGGTGATGTTTGATCTTGATGTATATCTCTAATACATTTAGTAAATTAATGATGTTTAATAGTGATATATTACTCTTAAGAGATGTAATAATTATTTGGTTCAGATATTTCATTGTAAGGGTTATTCAAAGGGTGAAATTAAGGATACCATTATAAGGTACCTACATGATAAGGGTATAATCGTTTTCAATGGAATCCATTGATTTAATATGGTAAAAAGGAGGCTTATGGTCTGAAAGAAGTTTCCTAACATATTAAAATGTTAGGGGATTTTATTTGAAGAGAAGTTACTCATGAGTTTTTTATGTTTTTCAAGAAACACTTATATTTATGATTTTTTATTTATGATTGATTGTAAAATGATTTTTGAAAACAATTTATAAATTATGTTGTTCTTATAGATAATTAAATAAATAATTATTGTCATTTTTTATTATGAATAAAAACTTTCTTATAGATTCTTTGTATCCTATTAATTTAGAGTAACAACATTTTTGATTATGTGTAAACATTAAACACTAATATTAACCAAAAAAAAAATTATTATTTAAAAATAATAGTTATAAAAAGAAGTTAAATTAGTGGTTATGAATATTATTAACCAAATATTGATATAAATATATATTCGACTCCCAATCAATGTGAATTTTTTTAGTAATTATTAAAAAATTATTACTCTATTGTTCAATGAGGTCATTTTATGGATCATATTTTGGTTTTATTCACAAATGGTTTTTTTAGTGAATATTGTTTTTATCTTAATGCGGTATGAGAAATTTTATTTTATAATGAATATTTTATTTTCTGGAATAATCATACTAATATATTTTATGTGTGAAAATTTTTGATTTCTCTATGAAGATTTATTTTTTCGTGAGTTGTAAAAAGGAATAATTTTTATTAAACACTATAATTCTATTTCATGAATTTTAAAACAAAAAATTGAATGAAATATTTGAAATAACAATTATTCCATTTTTATTATAAATTATAAATTTATGAAAATTAGAAATTAATTTGTTCTTAAATTTTGTATAAGGATTATTTTCTCCTAAAAACATGTTTTTTAAAAAAAAAATTCCATTGTATTCTACCATGTATATTAAAATTAATTTATGTATGTTATTGAAATTTTAATTTATTAAATGTAAAAAATATTTTTTTCATTGATCTCAATTTATCATAGGATTAATTTCTGATGTTTTTATGAAGAAGTTACGTTGTTGTGTAAATAATCAAAAGTACATATTTTAGAACATATATATTCATTTATTATATCACTAAGACATAATAATGAAATAATAATTTATTAAAATTATTAAAAAAAGTACATCTGATTATATAAAAACGATATACTATAAAAATATTTTAAAAAATTTATATTAGAATGTATTTTATTATAATTATGAAAATCAGTTTTATTGTAGTCATAATGCTTTCACAACACTGGATATATAAATTTTCGGTTCGTAATGATACTCATTTTAAAAGAAGAAATTCTTTTATTTAAATTATTATTTATTGAGAGAAATTATTTCTTATTTTTATATTTTTTTTGAGTTTTTGAGCTATATAACAGGACACTTATCCAAAGTATTATTTAAAGTAGGCATAAGTCTAGGTAACATAAAATATTAAATAATTTTATATGACAAATAATTGGGTAAATATATATTTAATGAATATATAATTATATTTTTAACATTATTATATTAATTTTTTTGTCGTAAAATTTTATTACTTTTTAACGATGAAATAATTACCCTAAATTTTTGTGGAACATCAACACAATGATTGTGCTGGTTGTATAAATATCATTTAAATTATTTTAAACACACTAATGTGATAATATTTAATTAGTTTTAGATTAAGCTGAATTATATAGATTAATATAATACATTTTCAAGGTTTAAATTTATTATATTGTAATTTCCTTGATTACATGATTTTTTCAAATAAAAATTATGAGGATTGTTCTCAAAATGAAATTTATATTATATTATGTAAAATAATATTTTATGAAATTATTAAAAAAATTGAAATAAAACTGAATGAGGAAAATTAATATGGTAAAGGGACAAAATATTAATCCCTTGGAAATCAATGTGCTAGTTTTCACATTATAGATTAAATTATTGTTCTTTAATATTTAAGAGGCATTTCTATAGTTATGGTATTTTATTTTCATATTGGCGATGTATATTTTTCTCAATTTTTTATATGTGGGGATTTATTTTCATGGATTATTTTAACCGGGATTGAGAATTATCATTCAAGTATGAACCCTATCTATTTTTTCAAAATAGGGAAAAACAATATATCCAGGTGATATTTCACATCATAGAAATATGGGTGTCTCCATCAAGGAAACTTTATCTAGTTTCTCTAATTTGGTTAAGGAGTTTAAGATAAGATACTCTAATATCAACATGCTTGATGGCAGTGGATACTTGATTGTAGTAGATATATATGCTCTTTAGTAGCAGTATAACATATATAAATTTGTGATAACTTTTTGTGTCATCTATTCGAAGGGAGACATGACCTACTATAATTCTATTCTAATAATATAATTCCTTATTATAAGAACATTCATAATAGGATGATTATCCCAATTAGAAGAGCATATTTTCATTTTATTTTGGTTTATATGTAGGATTTCATTGCTTCTTGGAGTTTCAGTAACCTTCACCTCAGACTAGGCATTATTCAAATTTATGAATGGGATATAAATTGTAATCCATTTAACGAAAAAAAATCCAATGCTTATACATGGGTTAGATATCATGGATTTATTTGGGTGTATTATAACTATAAAAAAGTTAATTATTTGGAATATTATCTAGGAAATTTTATCAGTCTAGACCAATGTACTTTTGGAGGATATCATGGGTTCTTTACCCACATTATGATGGACATTAACAAGTAATCCAAGTATTTATATGTCCTTAAAATTCATGATAATGATGTTAGAATTCATTTCAGGGTTAAATGTGAATGGGTGCCTCTCTTTTGTAAATTATATAAGATCATGGAGAATTCATTTTTTAATTTGAGGTAAATTCAGAGAAAGGAGAATAAAGTCCCAAAATCCAAAGATTGGAATGAGGCTAATAGTGGTAAGAAAGATAAAATTTGAATCATTGAGAAAGAGGGGGTTTTAAAATCATTAATGAGGTATGATGGGGATAATTCTGTTCATTTATTTATTTTAGTTAATCTTTAGTCCACAAACAATTTTTTTTTTATTTTCAAATAGACACTTTTTGGGTAAGTGGGAACCGTACAAGAAGAATCCAACAGTTAACAAAACAAATCCACAAAACCACACAACTACATTCAAAATTCAAAAGATGACATTCAAATTTCAAAAACCCAAACTCTGGAAACCACCATATCTATCTCGGGCCACGAGCTTACCCACTGCAGTCCACAAATAATCCTTTCCTACCGCCAGCGTAAGGGACCTTGAACCAAGAGGCCGCTCATTTCGCGGCGTTCCTCCATCAATAGAGGCTTCATCATCGCGATCCTCACTTCCAGATAATGTAACCATAAACATTAAATGAAATCCAATTCATATAGATACATCACCACAACCATGGAGCCTCTAAACTTAAGCTTCATCACCATTGTCGGCCGAAGGGAACTCACACGATCTATAGCCATCATAATCAGGAACCAATAAAACCATAAACCAGAGACGAACAACATAGTGTTTGTAACATTGGAAAAGTGAAACTGAACAAAATCCATAAAATAAGAACCAATATTTTTTTTCATAACCATCGCCACCACTAATGAATGAAATCAGCAAATAGAGAGAGAACGAAATCCATCACCATACAAAAAAACTTCCAAGAAAAAAAAAGGATAAAGCTTCCACCATTCGCCCTACCCGTAAACTCATTCCACTCCCCAAACACAACCCAATACCTACATGGAATCCTTCAAACCCAACCAACCTAGAAGGGAGCAATGGATCATGAGGAAAGGGAAAGAAGGAGAAGCAGAGACGGGGTAAGGGAGAAACAAAGACAACGGGGGACATGAAGGAGGATCACTGGGACTGAAACCCTTAGGGAAATCTAAAAATAGTGATTGAGGAAGAACAAAAGAATGAACTACCGAGAAACGGGAAAAAGGGGACCGGGGTTGAAACCCTAAGGGAATTAATCGAAGTTGGAGGAATGGAGAAGTCTGAAGAATCTTCATTAAGATAATCTTCCAACACCTCCCAATCGATATTTCTTACCATCGTTCCTGACTAGGAATGTAGTCAAGAGTGAGGGGAAGATCAAAAGAGCAGAAGGAGAAGGTCGCAACTGTAAGTCCAAAGAAAATAAAACCAAAGAGAAAGCAGCAAAAATGAAAAGAATAGTGGTAGAAATCTCAGCCGATGAAGGAAGCCCCGAAGAAAGGAGGAATAAGATGGGGATTTTGTTAATTAATTGGGATAAAATAGATTGTATGGATGGAAAAAATATAACTATAGAAATATCAAAACACATTAATGATTTGGTTTACATGACAAAGATGGAAGTGGAGGGGAATAGGATAGCCCTTGAATTTTCCTAATTTATCATGGAGTTTTTTCTTTATTATAGGTTAATTCTTCTCCTTTATATTCAATTAGGTATGATACCCTGTTTGATCATCTTAATTGGATGGAACCTAAAAATTCTCCATATTTTCATTATAACAATAGATTCCACTCTTAGTCTGTTAATATGAACTCATTCTGTTATATGGTAATGGTTGATGAAATAGTGTATCATCAACGAAGGATTGATGACAATTAATCACTTTCCATGGAATTTTAAAATAAGGGGATTGAACCTCTTAAAGGTAATCCTTCTAATTCAGTCATAAATTCTATCCATGTAGCTTCTCATGTGATCGATATATAGAAGGCACATTATAATGGATCTGAAAATGAGGGGGTCGAATTTACTAACATTAGTATTCTTATTCAAGAATTTTATTCCCCAAAGAAGAAGGTAGGAGAGCCTACTAAAAATATTAAAAATAGATTAGGAGAAGGTAATAAGGGGTATTTAACCCAAAATAAAAAAACAATGAGGGCTGTATTTTGGAATATCATAGGGATGACCAAAAAAAACTTCCACATCCCTTCGGACTCACATTCAAAAACATGGGACTTTTATTATTGGGATAGATTAACCAAAGATTATGTTTTATAATAGAGTTTATAATCTATAAAAAAAGTGTTTTCACCTACTGGGAACTGACAATAGCTTGCAAAAGGATGAAACTTTATGGGTTATGGCTTACACATCATTGATTGACCCTTTCATGGTAAATTCATGTAATCAAAATTAAACCTGTTTCATATTATAATTAGAACTAAAAATATTTGTTCCTTCATATAAGCTCAAAAAATAAACTAGGATCATAGAAGTATTTGGATGGAATGTTATTCCCTTAGGAATATCATTCGTGGTTCTTGGAATAATCTTGGAGACATTAACTTGATTTTTAATTGGAACTGAAAATATGAGTTTGGTGACATATTTAATTTCTTACAATGATTTTAGAGATTATATTCAACAAAATGATTTTATTAAGGTCATTCGGTTATGTTCCAAATACACATGGAACATGAGGTATATCAATGCTATGGTGTCAAGATAACATGGAAGGGATTTTGTTAATGAGTTTGATTTAAATACTCAGAAATCCATTTCTTGCAAGAATATAACAATTATGAACTTAGATATTCTTCCAATCATGGTTGATCTTATTAGAAAGAATTCTAAGCCTTTTATTTCTTTTTATCATTATAAATCCTTGATGACTTGTCCTAAATTTGACAAACATTTTAGGGTTTTTATGAATTAGTGGATTATATGAATAATTGTTTTTCTTTCATCTTAAAATTAATATTTCTCAAATGGAATCTAAAAATGTCAGGAAATGATTTATTTATCCACCATTAATATGAAATATCCACTCTTGATATATCCCTCAAGCACATTCCGGACCATTTCACTTGTAATGACTCCTCTGATGGAATTTTGAGAGAAACCTTTTCAACTTTAATGCATAATAATCTTCTTAACATTATTGATTCCATGCTATGAGTTCCTTTCAAGGATAATTGAATTAAATATGGGCATTCAAAATCTATGTTTTTTTACTCCCTTCAAAGATATATAATGGTTTTTAGGACCATACCTTTACTAAAAATATGGGGATTTGGTTTTGGACAATAGGAATTCCCTCTCAGTGCATGTTACCTCATAAAACATGGAATCGTTTATTGGATCATCCCCCATATTGATCATGTTTATGGTATTATTCCAGGTCTTGTTTATAAATAGGAAAACTAAGTACTTATTTTTATTCCCTTAGAACCTGTGATCAATGATGATGTATTTGGTTTTAATCCTGATAGTTCTTATATCCTATATGGCTTTAGCTACATCATATTTCAGACTTATTGGGATATAATTTAGGATGGTATTTACCGGACCATTCTCTATGCTTATAAATCATTTTGGTTATCTAAATCATGGGAGGAATCCTCATTCGGTTGATATAATTTGAATATTTGATAATTCCAATGAGATCCATTTTTTTATGAATGTTCCATTGTAAAATAGCATTTATAAAATTATCATAATGATAATAGAAAATTGATTGGATCCTATTTTCTATAAAATTATTACATAAAAAAGATTTTTTTTCATTAAAGGGAGTTCAATTTTAGGTCCTTGTAACTATGTCAGAATTTTTCAATCTTTTCAAAATGTTTTTTAGAGGTGGGAACTTTTGTAACACCTAAAGATTCGGTGAATTGATATTATTTTAATTAATTTAATCATTTTGATATATATAATTACACACAACACTAAAAATAGTTTTTAATATTAAATAACTAGGTTAGAATTTTTTTTACACACACTACAGTATAGTATACTTATAAAACACAAAACACATACCTGGTATGCACTACACTCAATAAAGTGTTTCTATGAAATAATAACTTATTATTAAAATTATTTAGATAATATAGTTATATCTTATGATTTATAATCATTAATATGGATAGTAATAATTAAATATAAAATAATATTTTTAATATTTTTAAATAATAAAACATATTTATAATGAAACATTTAATTTTGGTAAAGTCATTATAAATTTAAAAATATTATTTTATTAAAGGAATTATTTTTTATATCATCCTATAAATATTCATAAATATAATTTAAAAAACTATTTGAAATTAAATTTTATAAGATAATATTCATTTTTTAATTAATAATTACATAATTATCTTGGGGGGGATTGTTTTACTTTTTAGAGAAACTTCATTTTCGGACGAATAATGAAAAAGACTGAATTTTAATTCCAAACTACTTTTTCATCTATTTTATATATATAGTTAAATCATATTTTGAGTTTTTTAAGTAATAATAATTACTTATGACTATATTAATTCAATTTGGTTTATTGAAATCAATTTTTGTTTCATTGAGATATAAAATACAAATTACCTTTTTAACAATCTCATGTTGAAAACCCAATTTCTCACATTTCCTGTAGGATTAGAATTAAAAATTATTTTACATTTTCAAGGAGTTGAATTTATAAATACTTAAATACAAATTTTTAATAATTATAATATTTATCATCTGATATGATCAATTTATTTTTAGACCAAAAATATTAGTGAATGTGATAAAAATTAATTACCAAGATTAATGTAAAATTAAGCATAAAAAGGGACTAAACATTAATATTATCGAAAAAAATGACATATTCACTTGTCTAAATAACATTTTACATAAATATTTCAAAAACAAAACTTAAAATATTTTGTTTTTTGGTTATATATAATAATTTTCTAGTTAAAAACGTGGGTCCACATAACTTTTTTTTAAACGATCCATGTGTTTCCCCTCCCTCAAATATAAAAAAACACCCTCCCCTTACACATTGTCACACCTCTCAAGAAAATTTTTATCAGAAAATATCTTTCCAAATATCTACTCAAATTAAATAAACTCATACTATAAGACTCACCTTTAGAGTAAAGAAATACAAGGTATCCCTTTGGTGAAAACCCAAAGTAGTTACGCGAATAAGTGGTAACATCCTTTCTCAGGCTATTGTATTTTTTTCATTATAAAACACCTCCATTTTTATTATCTTATGCTTATTTATTAACACCAGTATCCTTAATGTAAATATATTATTTTACTATAATGAGGTTTCCATCACTTACCCAAACTTCTATATAATAGGTACGAAACGTACCATTCTTGTGTAAGGAGAACTACCACCGTTGGAAAAAAATGTTTTTCATTTTTTCATTACCACATTTCATTTCTAGGAATCATGATAGAAACATTTTTATAAATGATATATTTTATATTTATAGTTTTTTTTACTCTTTTTTAATTTTTATATAGAACATACCATTATTCATTCCATTTTGTGTAACTATGATGACATAGTTAGTGGAACTGTGGACTACCGTAACCTCGTAGCGATGTGATTCATTCACACATTGAATGGAATTTTTTAATGATTTTTTATTTAAAATTATATGATCTTTTTTATATAATAATTCTAATGTTACATAAATAGTAAGGGTTTTGTCAACTCACTTTTATTTTTCATGAGACAAAATCCATGTTCACCACTCATTTCTATAGTGTGGTGTGATTACTACCCATAGATGTATTCTATTATTAATATAATTAAATTCATAGTTATTTAAATACATATTTGAGTATAATTCTTTTATGGGGGGTCATGTTTCAAAAGTTACCAAATTATTAATGTAATGTTTTCTCAATTTTTCTTCTTTAAGTGAAATTCCATGTTATGCACCACTATTTCTCTATGAGGTGTATATGATTCTTTTTTAAAATATGATATGATAAATAAAATTATTTTATTTATAGGTTTATCTTCCTGTAATGTAATTATTTCCGTAGTATTATGCTTTAATGATAAAAAAGTGGTAATGGTATATAGTTCAATCTTATCTTTTATCAATATTATTTATGTTTAGGCTTCAATTGATTTAATATTATGAACCATATCTGAATAACTCTAATGAATCTTATAAAACTATGTATATACATGTTATATCCATGTTATGTTATTATTTTATACTCTTATGTACTTATGATAATTTATAAAATGTTTTTTTGAATACTTAACTGTATTTCTCATTTTATCCAGAAATCTATGTTCTTTCAAGAAAGGGTTTTCGAAAATAATGTCGAAAATGTTTTAATATTATCCTATTCTGTTTAAAGTAAATTTATAATGAATTATTAACATTTTAATAAATGTGCTATAAAGGTAATATTCGTTTAATTTTCAGATTAATGGAATTTTAAGAAATTTTATGGTGAATAAATATTGGTCAGTATGTAGGAACCTGACTATTATTTACATGATGGTATATTTTTAAGATTGGAAGAATAAAATTTTAAAATAGAAATTTTCATAATATTTTTGAAATTTGTTAATTTTAATATGGATTTTCAAAATAAGGGTATAAATAAATATATCTTAAAAAAATTAAATGATTTTCAAAGCTTCCATTATATGTCTTCGAAGTGGTGTTTTCAATGAAAATTATTTCAGTAACCATAAAGATAATTTTATATTGTCTCTATTTAATTTCAAGGTAAATAGTTTTCAAAATATTTTAACGATTTTTTATATGTTATAAAGAAAAATTGTTTTCAAAATGTTTTCATTCTTCTTTAATAATATTTAAATGAAATAAAATTTCTAAATGATTTCATTCCATCTTTATAAGAAATCAGTGTAATTTAAATGTAAATGGTTTTATTAGGGTTTGGTGTTTTCTGAATCCATATTCATTGAATAAAGGATATTTTCCCCATGAAATGTTATTAAATTATTTCTTGAAACATTTTTTACATAAGGTGAAATACATTAATGTAAATGATGCCTTTTATTTGAAATTAACCAATGATTATAATAATATTATTTCATAGAATGCATTATATATTGATGCCATGATCTTTATGAAAACATGTTTCTCTTTCAGGGGTTATGTGACTATGAAACTAATTCCACTTTGATGGGGCATATTTATATAAAAACTATTTCCCAAACAATATATATATGCTTATGAAACATGTTTCTATTCTATGGGATATACTATAATATGTGCTTATCAAACACCCTCATTTAATAGTCTATTCTATGATGAAATGATCACAAAACCTATATATTTTTGGCAGTTTATGATATGATTAAAAATTTATGATACCCATAAAAATTTAATGGGATATGGTATGATGTTTATGAAACCAATATCTTTTTTTGGGTAATGATATTATGCTTGTTTTATTATCTTATGGAACATTCATGTATGATTCTATTATGCGATGAGTGGGAAATATATCACCGAAAAAATAATTTGGTAATGATATCTGTATTATAATATCATGAGTGTTCACGAGAGGGTGTTCCAAGCCTGAAATAATAGCCTACATCGGGGGGGGGGGACCTAGGCCTGAAATAAGAGGGTACATATGAGGGAATCCCATGTATGAACGAATATGGTACACAGGGCGGAATACTAATCTTGAAATAAGAGGGTATACAAGAAGGAATACATGAACGAAACAATAGGGTATAATAGAGTTCATCCCAAGCATGAAGAAGGAATAAAAATAATTAGACCAAGCCTAAAATGTTAGGATTATCTTGGCTTGTTTACTTGACCTAGGGTGTTCTGTGTTTATGTGTATTCCACATGTTTCATGTCTTATACATTTATAATTATTTCACAGATTATTCATTTTAGTCTCATATGATTCATGTCTTATTAATTTATATTCATTTTTCCATGTATCATGATTATGATCTTTGATATGTTGGGTATGATCTGAAAATTAAATACTCATGTTACCATACCATTTTTTTCATGCAAGGCATATGTATTTACTTTATTTACAATTACTGAGCAGTTGAGACCACCCCATTCTTATGTTTTTCTTCCACATGCTTTGAATAAAATTTTTACCTAGCTTTAATAAGGGGTTAATTAGTTATGGAATATGTTCAATATATTTTATCAAACTAGGAAAATGTGTTCCATTTTCCAAAGACACAAAACGATTATGGTTTTCAGGATTGTATTTTTTTATTATGATGAATATTTAGATAAAATGATTTAATTTCAATGTATATCAATTCTCAATTTCTATATTTGATATTAGAGGAATGGTTTATTCAACCCTCTAAAACTAGGATGAGATAATTTAGTGTGATCGCTAGGGATATTTCTCATGATATATCAAGGGGTGCCTCTAATGATAAGTCTTATGATAAGTTAATGTTTAGGATAATATCCTAGAATTTTTTTAAAGGATAGAATGACATGTTTACTATAATAAAATCAATATATGGATACTGTAAGTGGATGTTTCTCTACAAAAAATGTATGTTGGGGTAACAACTTCAACACAGTGTGTCCAGACTGCATCGAGTATAACCCGGTATATGAAAACATGCCATTCTATACATTAGGGTTGACACTCTAAGGAGATATAATTTGGGAATTCAAAGACACTTTACCTACCATTGTGAAGGATATAACTGAATAATGAATATTAATAACATAGGATAAACCAAATGGGTGATATATTAAATAAGTATGCATCATTATTTAGAAATATTTTGAGTAATATGTTTTCTCGATTATCAGTTTCTCTACTATGATAAGTGTTTCTAACCCTATGCTTTCTGGTTTAAATCAATAGAGGGAACAAAAAGGAACATTATTACAATTAAATGATTTATATGTGTAAAGTACGGACATGATAAAATTATATATGAAATTTCATTAAGAAAACAATGAAGGTCCAAAATAATAGGTTATACCGTTAAAGATAAAGAGAAGGCATACCACATGTAAATGGAATCAGATGTACTTCAAGTGTCAATTACATTAAATATAATGAAGAAAATTACATTGAGTTTGAGGAACCTTAAGACATGATTAATATTTTATATTCTATGATAAGGGGTATTATATAATATGACGATAAAGATTATTTAATGGTTTAATAATAAATTTGGATGAATAAAGTATTTATGTTTTCGTATTCAATGATTATGTTATATGAATGATGATATATGTTTGTATTTTAAATAATTTTTTATTATGTATTGAAATATAAATGTTGAATTGACTGAAGACATAGAAATGATATTTTATAGAATGGAGATATCATGTTTAAGTGAAGGTAACACTTAATGTGTTCATGATATAGAGGAAATGGTGATTAGGTTGGATGAAGGAATAATTTAGTTTGATAAAGTAAATTACATAGAATAGATTACCATAAAAATTATTGTGGACTTGTTAAATAAGTGTTTTATGTTATCATGAGTTATATATAATTTTTTTTTGATTTTTAATATATATCCAACATTCTATCAAAAAGTTCAACCTGCATGTGTTAAAAAACTATTTTTTTGTAATTCTGGTTATTGCCATGTTTAAAGAGAATATATGTTGAAGGTATTAAATTTTTTGGAATGTGATAATAAAGAGCCAAATTATGATATATTTTGGACCAATGATAAAATGATTTTGTGATATGTTAATTAAAATTTAGATTTTCATGTTTTAGAGGGGTTACAAGGTTAAACATTTATTGGATGTTTTAAGTTAATAATCAGATGAGGTTTTAGTTATTAAAGTATTATCTCACCATAGGAGGGTTTATGAATATTGGATAACATGTTATAACCATTTTTGTGTTATGATAATAAAAATGGAATGATTTATCAATCTGTTTAAGGATATGTGGATTTTTTAGTTTTTTAGAAATGAAATACTCCCCATCATATTTAGAGTAAGGCATGTAGTTGAAATTGGTCAAGGAATAAACCAAGGGTGAGATCATACTGAAACCATGCAATTATATCTTCATGTGAATGTTCTACATCTTCAGTAATATGATCATAAATAAAAAAATATAATCCTAGTACCTTCATTTATGATGATCCAAATGGACCCTTGGATAATTTAATATTTCTGTTTTCATGATCACACAGTTAATATGATCAATTTTTTCTATATATATCCATTAGAACATGGTAGTAAGAGTTTTTCAATGATTGTGGTTTTACTTCTCACCATTGTTCACTTATGTGTGAATCTTGTTATGAGTTACTTTGGGTAACTGTTATATTTCCAACTATGAATTTTTTTGGATGTGTTCATATTTATTTTTATGATGTGGGATTATATGAAAGTAATTGTCATATATTAAACCATATATTGACTAGTTGAATATCGATGGATAAATCCCTTATAGGGGTGTTGGGTTACAATGCACCACATTGAGATTTCATGAATTATTATTTTTAGAATTAATTTAGTCGCCTTTATTTTTATAATTTCACACAACCCGAAAAAGAGTTTATTTTTATATAAAATATCTATGTCAAGTATTCTTTATATGCTAAAACATGTAAATATTATGTTATTCTCTCATAAGGATCATGATTCACAATTTACCAAAGTAGTGATGATTTTCTCATCTCACTTTTATATTCCATGAGACACAAGACATGATCAACACTCATTTTATTTGAGTGGTGTGATTAGTTCCCATGGATGTATTTAGTGATTCTTATAATTAAATTAATGGTTGTTTTAATTTTTATTTTATGATCATTCTTTCACGTATTTTATGTTTCATAAGGTACCAAATTAGTAAAGTAATTGAGTCTTAATTTTCATTCATTCGGACACATTCCATGTTATGCACCTATATGTTTCTATGAGGTATATATAATAACATTTAACATGTAATGTGATTAATATAATTACTATCGTGATATGTTAATATTCATGTAATGTTATTATTTATGTGTTATTTTAATTTAATGTTACCTAAGTGGTAATATTTTATATGTTCAATATTATGGTTTCTCTATACTATTTGTGATTATTCTTTCTCTAATGAAATATTATGATGCATCTCTCAAGAAATCACATTAATTTTATTACCATATGTATATTCATTTTATATCCAAGTATTAGTAAAATTTTCCACTCATTGGTCATTAATATAATTACGAAAAAGTTTTAATGAAAATATAACATTATTTCTCCTTTAAGAAAAATATATTTGTTCTTTAAAAACTATGTTTTCAAAAAAAAATTGATAATTATTTAATATTATCCTATATTTTCAAAAATACAATTATACCAATGTATTAACTTTATAAAAAATGGATTTTAAAATAAAACAACTTATCATTTTTTCTTCGAGGAACTTGTCTAAAATTCTAATGTAAAAAAAGAATGTTCGACATGTACATACCATCACGTTGTATAGACCAACATATCATAGATTGTTCCTTTGTATGTATATAATTTTATTTTTTTACAAGTAAATGTTTTCCAAATATTCAAGAAATTTTTATTAGTTTAATAATGTTTTCAAAAAAAATCAAAAATGGTTTTATGTAAAAAAGTGTTTTAAATGAAAATAAAAAATTATTTTATATGTTTTATAATGGTTTTTTTAGAAAAATGATTTCTATTATCTTAAATATCTTTCTATATATATTCAAATAATTTCTATGAATATAATTTTCAAATAGATTTCCTGGTCCATTAATAAGATTGTAATGAAAACAATTTTCAAAATGGTTTCAATATTATTTTATACGTTTCCATGTAAAAAGTTTTCAAAATGAATTCATGAATTATATATAAGTTTTCATAGTAATTATAAATAAAATGGTTCACTAAAGGGTTTGTGTTTTGAATTTTTTTTTGAAAGAAGAAAATATATTTTATGAATTAAATTTTTTTAAAATATATCTTAAAATTATTTTACACATGTGACAACAACCATAGTTGATACTAATTCCATTTTGGGAAATGATAAAACTGTTCTATTTATATTATTTCACTGAATGGTTTATGTTTTGATGGAATATTTTATATGAAAACCCATTTATCTTTCAAGGGTTATATACATATGTGTCATTTTACTCTTCTGCATGTTATATTGTTATTATTTGGTATAAGTTGAAGTTAAAAGTGGTTATTTTCTAATATTGTATTTTTTTTCAGGGAATGTCTTTGAAGAATGAAAATAACCTCACTTTTTATTTTTTGATTGTTTTCAAAAAAATTAGACTCATGTTTTCTAAAAAATTAGACACACTTTGTTCATTGTAATGAGAAGAAGAAATGTCTTGACTTGGACATATAATGGGTCAGGTATCAAAGAGGATTACAATGAGTAATTTTTTACCATCATATTCACTATATATTCTATATAAAAGAAGATATTGTTTTTATAATGTAATAGAGTATGCATGGGTATGATAAAATTATTAGTGGAAATGTATTGTTGATTTTTATTTCATAAATAATAAGTTATTTAAAGAAATTATGTTGTAATAATTTTGAAAGAAATGGGCGAAAAAAATTTCATTCTATTTGTTTTCAAATATCCAAAGGTTACTATAAATCATACTAAAGATACCTTACTCTAGAAAAACATATCCATTCCAATCATACGAATTAAAATCGGATTTGGTGTGAGAAAGAATGAAAGAAGGTGCAAGTGATCAAAATCAGAATGATCATAACTAGAATGATTGTACTCATGAACTATAGAATCTGATCATCAAATGATACGCATAAGAAAAAATTCATAGAATGTATAATTGTACTTAGGTTAATGAAGAAAAATATTAAAACCAGTATAATCATATTCAGAATTATTGTCCCCAAGAACAATTGTATCTAGAATAATTTTATTCTGAATAATCGTATCTAGTCCAATTGTACATAGAAAGATCATATACAATACAATAGTATTCAGAAATATCATATTTAGTCCAATCATGATAAAAAAGATCATTCTTTAAACAATTGAACTCTAAATGAGATGGATGACTGAATGAATTTCTAAAGGAAGATATAGATAAACTATTTTTTTAAAATTCATCATCAAGTGGGTCATGTGATGAATTACATTGTTATTCTCATCATGTTATTTTCAAGTGGGTAATGATTAGAGGAGATTAAAAAGATTTGTATCTTAATTGGGTCAATAGAAAAGGTGAAGAAATGATGGAGATGATGTGTATTTCAATTGGCTCACGATTCATTGATTAGAGTTGAATTGTTTTATATATCCTACTGGGACCAGGGAATAAGTGAAGAGGAAAATATTCATAGAAAATAGATATTGATAAATGAATTATGAATGGGTAGCTTGAAATTAAAAATAATGTTTGTATTCACTATTCAAAAGTTGTATCCATTTCATCATACATTTATATTCAATCGATAAATTGCATTATTTTCAAAAAAATATGATTTGAAAAATTAGAAATCATCTATCCTAATAAAATTGGAAATTGAAACAAAATTATGATGAGGAAGTGATGACTTTAGAAGAATTAAAAATACTTGAGAAGTCTTTATGAAGACAAAATACACAAGAGATATTAGAAGAAATTGATATTAGAATGAATGTGAATAAGTGGGAAATTTTTGGGATTCCCACTGAATCATCTTGAGTGTCACCTATAAAATGTGAAAAGAATGTTATACTTTTCAGATGATTGATGTACTATTAAAGAGAGATATTCTTTATGATTTAGAGAGAATAATTTTCCATATTCACTTTTATTGAAATATTTGTATGGATTAATGTGACATAAATGACAAGATCACAACATTTCATTTTTCCCATAATCGTACTATATAATTATCATACTTAGTTGATAACCATATTTGGATTGTTAATCATATTCATATGATCATAATATCGAGATAGTTTAATCGAATTGGGATTTCTATATTGGATTTTTAATACTAAGAATGAATCATAGATAGTTTTTTCATATATATAATTGAATCGGTACTAATTCATCTCAATCATCTTCCATAAAGGTTATATTTTTTGTATTGGGTATAATCATATTGGGATGTATCATACTGAGGGGAATCATATTTGGATGTATCTTACACTAAATAATATATCTGGAAAAAAAGGAACAAGAATACCAGATTTTTTTTCAGAACAATGTCCAAGTTGTTATTACAATCTTCTAGTAAAGGAATTGAAGAAGTGTTTTCAATTGAATACATTTTTTGTATTTAAATGTAGCACATGTATCAATAGTTGTTAAAAATTCATTTCATTGCCCAATTTTTGGAATGAGGGTGAACACACACTATTGTAATTGTTTCATGAGTGTATGGGTATATCATACTTGTTGTAATAATGGGATTGTTTTCTAGTGGATTGTGTGGTATATAATTATTTCCAAAACATACCAAGGACCTACCTATTATTACTGAATAGTGAACCATGTAAACACATGGTTTACATTGGGTGTGTGGTTAATTTTTTTCAACATGAAATTGAATAATTAACATTTGGAAAAGGTTGTTTCATGTAAACATAAAAGAAAAAGTATCAAAGATTCCCCCCACTACCTCTTAGTGATACAATCATCCAGACTGGGAACATTCATTTGGTATGAGAGTGTGTATTCTTTTCTCTTATTCTTAGATGAGGGAGACTTTAAATTGTGTGATTAATAATTTTAATCCATTATTCTATGGAAATTATTATCATATATTGAAATTTATAATTTTTTCGTAGTTTATGCATCCTCCTATTGATTTTAAAACTCCTCTTTCAAATGATGATAAGAAGAATTGTTAGAATGATGGAAGTGCTATGAATGATAAATTAACATCACTCTATAAAAAGAAATTATTAGGAGTTAAATGTGTTACCACTGCCCAAGGTATATGGGATAAACTGAAAAACATAAATGAAGGTATTTCAAAGGGAAGAAAGAAAAAGTTAAAAATATAGTGATTGATATATAAATATTTGGTGATGGGCGAGCATGAATCTGTTGGAGACGTTTTTACAAGGGAAAATGACATTATGAGTACTATGATATGTCTTGGTGAAATATTATATGATTCTATAGTTGTTGAAAAGTGATTTAGAATATTTCACGACATGTCTGATGAAAAATTTTCTTCACTAGAAGATAGAGATCCTGAAACATTATCTCTTGATGATTTTCATAGAACTATCATAACATATAATATTATAAGGGATAGATATATTAGAAGAAAATAAAAGGTTGATAGATAAATGTTATTCAAGGCTTCAAAGATGGAAAATAAAATATATATTCTTATTGAATATTTTGTTGGCGATTCGGACTTAGAAAATGAGGTATGTTAAAATTTTGGAAAATGTCATCCTTCTTTTAATGAAATATGAAAATATTTACATTGAAATAAAAATGAAAACATCACATGAAATGTTTTAAATATAAATTTGTTGGTTAATTTTCTTTTAATTATCCTCAAATAATGAATGAATATAACAATGATGAAGATTAAAGAAATCCAAGATGATCATGGAAGAAAGTGGGTGATAAGGAAAAATTGTTTTTAAAATGGAAATATTGCAAACTCTTCAATTTAAATAGAATGATAATTTTATCTAAAGATGATAAAGTAGAACTTAGTGATAATGAATCTGAAAAATTAGTTGATTATATTACTGATGATTCTTTAAATGAAACAGTAAATGATGAAGTATTAGAAGACACTAGTTCTGATGAAGAATAATCCCAACTTGAATATAATTTGAAATAAGAGTTGGTTGAATGTCTGAGAAATATTATAATACATGAAAATAAAAAAAATCAGATGGAAGATAATTTTTTTAACTATCAACAATGAATGTTTTACTAATGAGGAAGTAAATATATTAATAGAGACATATAAATTTATGAAATATATTGATTAATGAATTAATCATAGGGAGTATCTAGATTTGATGTTCAAGGGAAAAGAAGAAGAGTTAAACAAGTCCCAAAAAACATTCTGTAAAAGAATTTTGAAATGAATGCTTCCAGCAATTTGGCACTAAAATTTTTTTATGCTCTAGAAATGAGAAACCTGAGAAGGATCCAATATTGTTACCTTTAAGGGGTGAGAATAAATATAGAATCATATCTGAGAGAATGAAATATTGGAATGTTATGTGTCTTTCCAAGATTGAAAAATTACAGAATTTATAGGACACATAACCTCCTGATTTTGAAAATGTTTTATTTTTATAAAAAATTATCCAAACATTAATGATTCAATTATGTCCAAAACGAACAAGAAGAATAAAATTAATAACAAAATGGTCGATGAGATATAAAATAAATATAGAATAGTTTTTGAGAATCACTTTCACGATTCCAACTAACATGGAGTTTTTAGAGATAAATACTCATTCTATGGATATTTCTGGTATTCTGGGGGATTCATAAATATGAAAAAATTTGTTTTTTTACAAACAAAATTACTATTAATCCTTTTTTAATTAAATAAAAATGTTGAGGGGTAGTAAATTCCCTAAAAAAAAAAAGATGTCTGCGATGGGGTTTTTAATAATCTTTGGAAAGATTGAGTAAAAATTGAAAATAGGTTCCAACCTTTGGAAATTATTTTATAATGAAATGAACAACCTATACACCTTTTAATAGGATGTCTTGTCTTGTTACCGTAAGAAGAAAATATTCTTAAAAATCCTCTAAAAACGAAAAATAATAAAGAATATGAAGAAATAAAAGCTCTTGATCTTGAAATAGCATTGAAATATACAAAAAGAGAACAACATTTGATTTTAATAGTGGGTGTTATTATTATATTACATGAGATTTTAAATTTTTGAATAATTTCAATGACTTTAAATATGGAATAGTGTCATTTGGTAATGATGAATTCGTAGTAATTAATGGTTTTGGATCGTCCATCATTGGGAAAGAAAAGATGAAGTCAAAGATATCTCTATATTTTGATGGGATGAAACACTAGTTGATAATTTATTCACTATTGTTTGATAAGGGAAACAATGTTATCTTCACAACATATGTGTTTCTGGGGAAATGTGTGGAATATATAATGATTGTTGCAGGATACCAACGTACGAAATGAAACTTCATTTGAGGTTGGGGAAATAACAACCTCTTTTTAGACGATAATGATGGAAGAGGATCAATTGGGTTATAAACGACTATGACACATGTCTAACTGACCCATGAGAAATTTCCCTAAAATATATACTCTCTATGATATTCTAGATATTCCAAGAATATGATATTTCTATTGCAATATTTTTTATAAAATAAATATTTCAACTATTGTGCATAATAAAGATGATATTTTTTCAAAGAAACCCCTGGAGCTAATTCATTGCGACATTTTTTGGATAATGACCAAATAATCAACAAATATAGATAAGTAATTCATCACATTAATTGATGATTTTGGTCGCATTTCTTATGTTATGTATATGGGACATAAATAAGTTAATTTGAAAATGTTTAAAAGTTATAAAAGAAAGGCTAAAAAAGAGTATGATTATTCATTGAAGAAGTTAAGAATAGAAAATGGTGGTAAATTTAGAATTGTATTATTCTATAGATATATTTAGAAAAATGTAATTAGGAATTTGTATAATTACCCATACACTCCTCAGAAAAATGGGGTTTCTGAAATAATGAATATACGTGTTGTGGAAATAGGAAGAACCCTGTAACATGAAATGGTATTTCACAATACATTGGGAGGAAAGACATGTGCTTTAATATTTATATTCAGAACAATTTTTTATATAGGCATAAATCATATTTTACTCCATATAATATTTTTATGAAAAAACACCCTGTTTAAAACAGATATTTGTTTTCAAGAGTTCATGTATTATAAACAAGGATAGTGGGAACTATATAAAGGTTCAAAAGAATGGTGAAGATGGAATCTTTCTTGGCTATGATCTAGAAAGAAGTGGATATAGTTAAATCATAAAAATAGTAATAATTGTTTATTCTATTGATGTGAAAGTAATTGAGAGAGGTGAGAAAGAAAAACATATTCAGGTAGAAAATGAAGTGATGAAAGTTGAACATAAATATTTTGATAAGGATACAGACAATTGTATTCCAAATAAAGAAAATGAATTAGACTCTTCTATTTCTAGTGATGAGGAAGATATCTAAAAATCACATCCAAGGATGAACTATAGAGTTGATGCTCAAAATATAATTTTTGATCAACATCAGAAGGTTCAAACAAGAAGATAAAACACATCCAATTTCATATACTTATTTTTATTCAAAAGTGGAGCAGAATGATGTGAAATAATATTTTGAGTATTCAGAATTTGTTATGTTCATGAATGAAGAGTAAATCATATTGAAAAGAATTATACATGGTAACTCATACCCAATACTTAAAATGAAATCATTATTGACACAAAGTGGGTTTTCCAGAACAAGTTTAATGAAGAAGGTGAAGTGATAATAAATAAAGCATGAATGGTGTGAAAAGAGTATTCACTAATTTATTGTATTTATATTGATGAAACCTTTTCTATAGTGGAAAGGAATGAAACTATTTCAATATTTAATTCTATTTCTTCAAAACAAGGCTACAAGATATTTCACATGGATGTTAAATCTGCATTCCTGAATGGTGATCATGAAGAGGATATTTATATTGAATAACCTTATTACTTTTTTATAGGTAAATATAAATTTTAAATGTAATGATTTAAAAAGACTTTATGTGGACTAAAACATGATCTCAGGGTATGTTATTCCAAATTGGATACATGCTTAAAGGATGATGAATTCCTAGAAAGGAAGAGTGGAAAACAATCTCTATATTTCAGAAAGTCAATATTATTCCTTTATTGTGATTATTTGTGTTAGGGAATTTATCATTACTAGGAATGATGAAAGAATTTTTGGAAGGTTTTCTAAATAAATGATGAATAAATATGAAATGTTCATGTTAAGGGAACTGAAATACTTTCTTGGGTTATAAATACATCAAAAGAAGGAATACATTTTTCTTTATCAAGAAAAATATTCTAATGAAATTATTAAGAGGTTTGTTAGGGAAAAATAAAAACAGGTTTCCACACCAATTTTGTTGGGAACAATGTTAAAATAAATGGATATGGAAAAGCAGTTGATCAGAAGGATTTTAGAAAGTTGATTGGGAGTTTTTTAACTGCCTCAAGACCAAATAATTTTTATGATGCTACCTTATGTGAAAGTTTTCAGAGTTCTCCAGAAGAATCACATTTAATTACTATAATAATAATTCATAGATACATTAAATTCATAACATAATTTATAATACGGTATGGAATCTTAGAAAGTATTTAATTGTTTGGGTATTATATTCTGATTGGGTAAAAAATATTGCTTATAGAAGATCCATAGTTAGTGGAGTATTCTTTTTGAGAAAGGATTATGTTATTTGGAATTTAAAGAAATATCATACAGTACCACTCATTAGAGCTGAAGGTTAGTATTTTACTTCTACACAAGACACTACTCAAATTATGTGGATGAAAAATCAATTGGAAGATTTACTTGTTGGTGTAATGTTACCCTTTATCATAATTTGTGAAAATCAAAGAACAATAAATATCATGAGGAGTCATTTTTTCCATTCTGATTAAAAAAATTTATATCAAATATCATTTCATCAAAAGTAATGTGGAGAAGAATTAATTGAAGTTGGAGTATGTTCCAACATCAGAAAAAGTTGCTGACATTTTCACAAAAACTTTTTTGAAGGAATCAATTTTTAAATTAAGGTTGACCATGGGTGTCTAACCTCATTATGTTTATGGTAAAGGTATGTGTTTCTATACCCTCACCCATCTTACCTTCGGATATTATTATCAAGGGGTGCAACTGAATAATTTCCTAAATATATCCATTTGATTCATACAAAATGGGTGGGTTATGGGTAATATGTGAATTGAACATTGTTTTTTTCCTGAACTATTATTACTATTTGTTAGAGTGGTTATAGGAAATGAATTTTTTTATTATAGGTTGGATGAATATAGGATAAGGTTTAATAAGAGATGAGGAAGGAAAAAAAGGTTGTAAAATTCACTATTTTTGGACAGTATAATTTTTTTATCTATGATTCATGTTTCCTACAATGTGTTCTCTCATATAGGCTTAGAATTATTGATATGTATTCTATTACAGGAGGATAAAAAGATAAGTTATTTATGAAACATGGTTGAAAATAAAATCCAATTAGGGAAATTGTCAGTACCAACTTGAAGATAAATATGGTTATTTTCAAATATTTTCTTCTGTTGTAAATGAATGATTTTGAAGAAAAAAATCACCTCACATTGTTTTTGGTGATTTTTTTTTCAAAAGAATCAGACTCATTTTTTTCATTGAAATCAAAATCAGTTTCTCAATCATAATGGGAAGAATAAATTTCATTGATTAGACTCAACCTGGGTCTTCTATGTGGGATGATTGTATTGAAATTTTTATATCATCATATTAACTCTTGAATCTATATGAAAAAGTGATCGTTTTGATGACGTATCATAGACTTAAAAAGTATGATAAAATATAATGTGGCGATTCCTTGCTAATTTGTATTTCATAAATAATAACTTATTTTCAGAACATATGATGAAAACATGTTGAAATAATGGGGGGGGGGTGAAAAAGATTCAAGATTATTTTTTAAAGAAGAAAAAGTTTCTAGGCATCATACTAAAGAGATAATTCCAAGGATAATTTTATCCAGGATGATTGTACTCATGGAAATCAAATTCTGGTTGAGAAGGAAAGTAATAAGTTGTTGAGGATCCTAATAAGAATGATATAATCCAAAATGATCATAATCAAGAAATGTATAAACCTATCATCCATTGTATCTATAATAAAACATTCTAACCTAGTGTAATCTTAATCAGGCTCAGGATGAAAAATATCATACCTTGTATAATTATATTTATAATGACAATTCCATTGAATGATAATATCCATAACAATCCTATTGAAAATGATTGTATCAAATAAATTCATAATTTGAATTATCATATATAGGAAAATCATATTCAGAATGATTATATCCAGGCCAATCGTAATCAGAATAATTGTACTATGGACCATCATACTCAAACTAAGATGGATGACAGATTGAATTTCTAATGGAAGAGATAGATTAACTATAATTTATTTTCAAATTTGTTTACTAAGTGGTTCTTGAGTTTAATTACAATGTTATTCACTTTAAGTGAGTTTTTTCAAGTGGGTCTATAGAGTAGAAGAATAATATGTTTTTTTTCCTCAACTAGTTGTAGAGAAAATGTAAAAAAATCAAGGAGATGATGTGTATTTTTATTTGGTCAAGAGTCATTATATCAAAGTTAAATTGCTTCATATATCTAAATAGGTCATGTAAAGATGTAAATATGTAAAAGTGTTTTAAAATTGTATATTTCAGAATTAATTATTAATGGAGTGATTGATATGACAAATAATTATTTTATTCAACATTAATAAGTGGTATCCATTTCTTCATGCATTTATATTAAATTGATATAGATATTTGTTTTGAATAAAATAGATTTAGAAAGTTAGACTAATGTATTGAAATGAAATTTGAAATTCAAATGAATTTATTAAGAGGAATTGAAAATTATATAAAAATTAATAACCATTGATTAGAGTTTATGATGTCAAAATTAACCTATGATTTTATGGTAAATTCATATTAGAGTTAATATTATTATGTGTGAAAATATTTTTGGATTCTCACCAAATGATATTGAGGGTAACATATAATATGTAAAAAGTATATTTTACCTTTCATATGACCAATGTACTATTCACATGAGAGAGGATTTGATTTTTAGTAATTAGATGAATTTTTTGTATTAACATGTTTAGAAGATGTTTTTACAGACTAATGTTGAAAAGAAGAGACAAGATCGCAATGTTGTGTTATGAATATCATCATACTATGTAATTACCATACATGGTAGATCTCCATATTCAGATAGTTAATCATATTGGACTGATTATCATATCAAGCTAGATTAATTGGATCTAGATTTGCATGATAGATTTTCCTTACTGAAGAATAATCATACTTAGTTTTTTATTAATTAAAATTTTAGAAGTGACAATTCATCTCCATTGTATTCCATAAAAGTAATATTTTTTTATACTGGGGAGAATGGTATAAAGATGTATCATAAATAGAAGAATAATATTTGTGATAATCTTACATAGATAAATCGGACTGGGAAAATCTTATTTGGGTTTTCCATAACAAATTCCAAGAATTTATTACCATCTTTTAGGTAAGGAATAGAAAAATTGTTGTCAATTAAATAAATTTTTTTAATTGAAAAGAATAAAAAATAACATGATTTTTTACACAATCATTGTATTATCTTATTTCAAACAAGAGGGTGCACATACACTATTTGAATAGTTTACAAAGTGCTACACATGTTTAGGGGTATGTCCTACTAGTGGTAATACATTGTTTATTTTCAAGTAGATTTTGTGGTATTTGATTACTTCCTAAACACACCATGGAAATATATATTATTATTTAATTACAATCCCTATAAGTACTTGTGTTCCTTTGGATGTGTGGTTGAATTTTTTTCAGTAGGTAATTAAATATTTAAAATTAGGATAAGATTGTTTTGAGGAAATAAAAATGAAAAGTTATCACTGATTCACCCCCCTTTAAGTGATACCATCATCATGACTAGGCACATTCCGTCATAAAACATGTTCCATATCGACAAGATATATTCAATTTAAAATCATTTTTCTTCAATGGGTTATAGAATAAAAAAATTATTATGAAACCAAATTCCTTTAATATGTTCTTCTAGGACATGAAACCTATATATCTTCCCTAGTTTATGATTTGATTAAATTCTTATGATACCCATTTCATTTTATGAGTTTTTATTTGATTTTTATTTAACTGTTTTCTTTTTGTGGGTCATGATATGGAATATGACATAGGTGATAAATATAACTCCCTCCAATTATTTTGATAATGGTATATATATTTTGATCCCAAGAGGGTACATGACAGAGTATCCCAAGCCCAAACAAAGAAAGAATTTCTTGATCGAAATGAAAGGGTACAAGGGAGGTCATCCCAAGAATAAAACAAGAGGCAATCTTAATCCCAAAATAAGAGGGAATAAGGGAGGGAATCAAAATCCTATAATAAGAGGGTACACAACAAGGAATCCCCTGAATGAAATAATAAGATATCATAATCTCGAAAGAATAGGGTACAAAAGAGATAACCCCATTCCCAAAATACGAGGGTACACCAGAGGGAATCCCATGCCCGAAATAAGGGGCCACACAAGAGGGCATCCCAGGAATAGAACAAGTTAGTAGACATGTTGGATCCCAATCTTGAACCCGGTAAACATGATACTATCGCAATCCTAACATGTTATGAAGGTCTTGGTAGGTATTCTTGAAAATTTATTTTCTATATTTATGTGTATTCCAAAATATACATGTATTATTATTATGTTATAATTTCAAGGAATATATCATTGATTATATTATGATTAATTTATTAAGAACTCCAACTCACTATTTAATGTATCATGACTATGATCCGTGATATATAGGGCATGACCTGTAAATAATATGAACATGTTCTCAAACCCTTATGATGTTGTTATGATTACTTATTTCCTCTATTTACCCTTATAGAGCATTCGAGATCACCCATTACTTATGTTTCCTTTACCATGGTTATGAATAAAAATTTTATGTAGAATTATAAAATGGGATTATCTTTTGGGAAGATATTGAATAAATTTCCCTATACTATAAGAATGTGTTCAAAGATTCCAGAGACTGTTAACTATTGTGGTCCTCCGAAATGTATTTTCATAATATGATGAATATTGATAAAAATTATGTAATATCAATATATATTAATAATGGGTATCTATAAAATTGACCTCCACATCTATATAAAATGGATTTTGATATGATGGATTGACCTTTTTTAAAAATGTTCTTACTGTGTGAGGTTTTGATGGTGCTTTTATTAATTGATTTAAAAGAATTTTTTTCTCTGATCATATATATGTTCTTATTAATATATCCACTATGGGATACATCAATTATTCTAGATGTGTCAAGAAGAGTGACCCTATATCTACTATTATTTTTCCCATTATTATGTACTACCTTAGTAGGATAAATTCCATCATGGCTCACAATGGGATGTTTATGTATAAATGTGCTGGTAAGGGGATTTTTATACCTAATCATAACTATTATGGTGATGATATTATTATATTTATCCAATGGGATGAGAGAAAAATTTTAAACATTACAAAATCTATCTTACATTAGGATGAGATTTCAGGAAATTGGTTATCTAGAACAAATCATTTGTATATTTTGGAAGGAACATTGATGATTCTAAAAAATTTGATATTATTAGAGAGTTGGGAATCCAAGAATGATTTTCCATTAATATGAATTGGTGTTCCTATGTTCTAGGGACTAAAGAAATATTTCCACATTTCTATAATAATTAGTTAGATTATAAGGTTATTTTCTTCCAATAAGGGAGAATTTCTCCCCAAGGCAGGTCATGCTCATTTGGTGAAATATTTCATCATATTTAATTTTTGTATTCCCTAGTGGGTTAAGAATGGAATTCTTCTATCATAATGATTATTTATTTTCCATGATTAATTTCATTTGGTGTGGAAATATTTTAAAAATAATATTGGCCCATGTTCCTTGGAATACTTATTGAAATATTTTTTAGGGGGGATTGTGGAAAAATAATTCTTGTATTTTAATCATTATTAGAATAATTATTTATTATTTAATATTGTTAATGAAAAATTAGAGGCCCTAAGATTTTTTCATTATAGGTTATTAAAGAATCTCAAATATATAATTTATAACCACTTTGACTCTTCATTTTTTCCTTCCTTCAAGTCCATTTTCCCTTAATTTCCTCTCAATTTAGATTTTCATTTTCTAGACACTATTTACCTAATTTCTAGACATCTAATTAGAGATGTTCTATTTTTATTGATTATATTACTCCTTATGATATAAATATTTATTTGTATATTTTGAACAAAGAACAGATGAATTACTTTTAGTTTCAACGAGACCACATTCAGGGTATATTATATGATTACTGATTCTCATCATGTGAGGAATTCTGGATATGTGATTCTACAGTAAGTGGCGTTTTTTACATATATATTATTTTATCACCATGTTAGTAGTTCTACTTTCTGTATTCAATGAATCACGAATTTGAACAGGAATAAGATTAAACATTTTTCATTCTATCTCATGTGGTGGATCAATCACAGAAAGATCGAAACTGTGGATTTTTTGTAAGTATGTGGTATATCATTATGTAAAATTTTCACTCATTATCATCATCACTGGGATGATTTAGATCATCTTTCTTTGAACTATCTTATTGGTTCATCCATATAGAAGGATGTTCTAGATATTATTGAAAATCGTATTTCATATACTTTCTCTATTAAAGAATTAATCACATGATGGTAGGATATTTCCCTTTATCCCAATATTTTTTACCCTATCAAGTTTCTATAGTGGAATGGCTTACCATTTTCTACCAGGAGTAGAATAAATGAATTCATGATAGCGTTTCATTAATTATTTTTGTTTCTATAAATCATCTATAAGATTATATCAAAAATTATAATTTTCGTAAAAGGAATTATTATCATTGTTATATTCATGATCTGTTTTGTTCTCCGATGAAATTGACACTAATGTGAATTTTCATCATCCCTTTTCCAAAATAGATGTTTTCTGGAAATTATCATTTTCATGATGTATTACAATTAACATTCTTTTATAATCATGTGGCAATAGAGGTCTATTGTGATATTGGTAATTATTTGTTGGATGTTTAGGGTGTTGTCTTAGGGTGTTAACATGGCAAATGTGGTCGTGCTTCTTCCCTCTGAGTTGAGATGTTTGGTGTTATATTTTTGAATGATCAACCCTTGTATAGTGGCATGATCAATATTTTTCATGAACATGACTCCAAGATTCGTGTTCATGTTATTAGAATATGATATGTTTATTTCTTTTAGAATATCACTAATTGATGGATGAATTTCATGTATTTTCTTTCATCCACTGATTACATTATTACTCATGTCTATAGGCACGCCCATTCCCAAGAAGTTGGCCTATCCAAAAATTGTGTAGATAGAAAGGACCTCATTTCATTTGATCAATTTTCTATGGATCATATTTCTATCCTTCATAAGAAAAAATGTAATGTTCCTTTTTGAGGAAATCTATTTAGCATATTTTTTTAGTAATGGAGTCCTCCCTTATAGGGGGTGTGCTCATATTACCATTAAAAAGGTAAAAATTACTTATCCATTTAGTTAAACCCAATAATAAGGGATTATGGGACATTAACACATACATAAATTTTATTTTATATTATATAATAAGAATATTCCTATTATTATTAAATAAATTTCATTTTTGAATAATTTTACTAGATTTAGGCCCATTATTTATTATATTATTTCCTTTATTTTCAAAAACGAAATTAAATATATTTTATAATAAATATTATTTTATTAAATGATTTTAAATTAATATAAATTTAATAAGAATTAGTATTATGTAGATATGTTTTAAAATATAAACAATTTTCTCCTTATGGGTAACATTTTCTTTTAGTGTAACCTTCCTAACTACTAATTGGTATATAAAATTGAAATCCCAACAATTGTATAATGGGTTATAAGATAGTTAAAAAAAGATGAAGGGGTGTTAACATCCCATAAGCTTGTCCAAATTGTATTGGATGAGAGGATTTGGGATCATCCTCATCATATTTTCAAATGTAATCAATTTTTATCCATTATAAATGAAAATTTATTTACATTATTTTACTATAATAATAAATTTTAAGATTTATACACCCATAATTTATAAAAGGTCTTACCTATATTATCTGTAATTCACATCAATATATATTTGGTTCATCCAAGGCCAGCCTAGATCCCTTCCTAGTATATCTACCCACATTTTATTGGACTTAGATTTGGATGAATATAAACCATAGATTTTGTAAGGTGTGTGGTTATGATGCTTTCATGGTAATAAGAAGATAAATAATTTTAAAGGAAAGTCAATCTCTAGGTAAGGGACATATTACATAATAGATCATATCATTAATTATTTTAATGAATTATTTTACAAATAATTTTTTCCATTTTTTATTCTTCAGGTTCATTTATTTATGTACTTATATAGACATGAATTAAATATAATGGAAACTTCATAACATACATATAATGGTTTTTAAAAATAATATTTATATGGATTGTTTTTAATTTTGTTAAAAAACGGAATGTTATAATTTAACATATATAGTTTTATTTGATTTCCCCAAAACCATAACAATTATTTGATATTTGTTATTCTTTAATGGATTTCATATTATATTCAAAAAATATTTTCATTTTCATTATTCTATGAATTTTTTTATTTTGAATATGGGTTTTAAATGGAAAGAGTATTTCAATACATGTAATTGGTTTTCATATGTGTTAAAAAGTGTATTTCATGATATTTAGGATAAAACAATGAAATATTAATAAGTTTTACTAATGATATGGTTCTATAACATTTTATATTAAGATATGTAAGAACGATATAACTTATTATAATGTGTGATCATAATATAGCTTAAAATGAAGAGTTATCCTGATATAAAACACCAATTCCTGGGTAATGATTATTTTCCCTAGATAAATTTAATCGAATATTACTATAATTGTTTAAAAAACATGTAAGGGTTCCTTTTAGAGCTGTAGGAGGGTGATTTAACTAGGTATCTACTTGAAGATTCTATCCCTACTCATATGTTTTCATTAAAATTTCATGAATTCAAATGGCCAAATAATAATTCACAAATTTAAAGGATATATATTCATCTTCATGCTAAAATGGGTTTTTAAGAAAATTTTTCTACATTGGTTCTCATGTTTTATATGAGAGCCTCATAAAAATGATTTTTCAATAATGTTTTTCTAGTAAATTGTTTTATGAAAAGAAGTACAGTAAGGTTGATTTTATGTGTATGTAAATTATTATTTGATCTCACAGATTATTAAGATAAATATAAACACTATATTATGTTCTCATGTTTTTAAAATAGATTAATGAGTCTATTTAATATTTTTTCCCCTAATATATATTTTGTGCTCGTCCCATGTTTTCAAATATTTTATTATAGGGATTAGGGATGAGATTGAATTAAGAGTATGCAGGTGGAAAATACTAAATATTTTTCATGAAATAAAATATATTTTATTACTAATGTTTTGTATTGTTGAAGAATTGATAATAAAAGAATGTATCGAAATTTTAATTTTTTGGTTTATTATGTAAGAGTTGTTACATAATAATTTACAATTTAAAGGGTGAAGGTCCTAAAGATGCAAGATAGAAATTTATTTACATAAAAAACCAGATTATGTAATATTAATGGTTAGGTAAAAATTATTAGTATCATAGGAACGGTTCGAATAACATTGGAGATTAATAAATTTCCATTTAATTTTAATTAATGTTGGATGAATACCATCATGAGTTTATAAATATAATGTGGATCATAAATTCAAAGGTGTAGATGACCCTATTCACTACAAAAAAACATGACAAGGGAAGCGCTACACATTTATCAGCGCTAGTAAAAAAGAACTAATAAAGGGTAAAAGTTTAAAAAAATTAAAAAAAATTATTAATATATAAATCTATAAATCTATTTATATTGATATAAATATAATATTTATTTTGTAAATATGTTTTAAAAATGATGAATAGGAATAAAATATGAATGTATCTGATATTTAGTAAAAGATGCTTATAAAATAATTTAAAAAATACGTTTAATTAATAATTATGTAATTTTTATCCACCAATAGACATTTAATAACACTTTGAGTATAAAAAAAATCAAAAAAATAAATAAAAAATCAAAAATACGTTGAAAAAACCTCTCAAAATTAAAACGGCCATAACTTTTGATCCGGGACTCCGTTTGAGCTCTACAGTATATCAAATTGAAGGCTGAGACGAACTCTACAACGCAGTGTATCAGTGAAAACCATCTAAGGTATATTCAAGGCCAAAATATCCTAAAAGGCCTCCAAAACTATGTTTTTAGTTGGGGTACCTTGATTCATTACCATTACAACAGCTATAACTTCTGATACCAATATCTGATAAATGTGTTCCATATATCATATTAAAGATCGTTTCATTTTCATCAATTTGACTGATTTTGGAGCTGAAACAGACTCCTGGATTAAAAGTTATGGTCATTTTAAAATACAAACGCCTCTAACTTCTGATCCAAATGTCCGTTTTTCTTATACCACATATTATATCGAAGATCGTTTCATGTTTGTCAATTTGACTGTATTTTGAGTTGAAAAGGACTTCTGAATTAGAAGTTATATTTGTTTTAACATTCTCGATGAATTTTCACATCTACATTTATATGTATTCATATATATATATATATATATGTGTTTGTGTGTGTATGTCTTGTATATATGTATGTATGTATTTATTTATTTATAAACACAAGTAAAAACACATATTCTATAAATTTATTTCAAATTAATCTTATAAAAATATATATTAATATACAAATAAATATACAGATAAAAAATAATAACTATATCAATATATATATATATATATATATATATTAATTTAAGAATATATATATATATATTAATATAACAAAATAAATATATATTATTATGGATCTGTATTAATATAAGAATACATATAAATATATATATATATATATATATATATATACTTGATATATCATTAAATGGAGAACAAAACAAAATGGATAAGTGGTAAAGTTGCAGCACGAAAGGGGGGAGGTCCTGTGTTCGAATTCCAGTGGCAGCAGGGTCGCACGGGGACAGCGAAGAGGGGTGTAGTGTGCGGTTGAGGGGGGTGCAGGTGCAGCGAAGCGAGGTGCATCGTGCAAACCGCCCACAAATTATATATATATTTTTTTAATTTTTTTCAATTTTTTTGACATTTATCAGATATATTTTTATATATTTGATAATATAACCCTTTTATCAGTACTAAAAAATAGTGCTGATAAAAGGCACCCCCATTTATTAGCACCTCGCTTTACAGCGCTCATAAAAGCACTTCTAATGGGGTTTTTTAACGCTGATAAAAGTGACTTTTGTAGTAGTGACTTTTGGTTTTATGTTATCGATATTTTATTCCAATAATGATATTTAGGGAGATGTCTTATTTTTTCCTACTATATATAATTTTTAGGTCTAATATGATTGATTCAATCAAAATAATGAAAGCAGTTTTTTGGGATGTAAGATGAAAGGAATGAGATATACATTGATGTTAATACATTTCATAATTGAAAAGTTATTTTGGTTAATTTTTATCATTTTCACTATATATTGGGTAACGATATTTTAGTTATCATTATATGGAATAAATTAAATGAAACATTAAGGATGAGAATCAACACATCATATCAGACAAATCCAAAAGGACTAAACCCACTACCAAAGATTGACAAGGGTATGGATCCTTCCACTGTACATCATGATTCCTAGATATGTATGAAAATTGTTTTTATTCATAAGTGATTTGATAGATAATTATTAAGTATATTTTGGGAAAATATATTTTATTACATAGATAACCATGATATAGAAAAGTGATTCTGGGATTAAGTGATTGGTTTTATTTTAGAAGAAGATAACAATATTTTTGGGGAATATTATATTATTATGGAAAAAGATTAATGTGGTATTGTATTTGAGTATTTGAGGTTTCATTTTAATTTATAAGAGCATGTAATTTTAATATGGATTTGATTGGATTTAGTTTTTTTATTGGAAATGATTAGTATATTTCAAAGAATAAATTATTTTCTTATTCTCATTTTTTGGTATAATAAATTATGAATCACTAATAATTATAAAATATAAATTTTAAATTATTATCATATTAATATGTGGTCAAATAATTCTGAATCTATTGTTTAAATATTTCTTGGGAATACATTGTGAATTTTAATGTTATTTTTTTATGGAATGATCTAAACTAATATTTGGGTGTTATTGTTGGTTATTTAGAGATTAATGTTGTATGTAATCGTATAAGTGTTTATTAACTTAATTTTTTTGAGAGGGAAAGATACATGAACCATATAACCAAAAGTATAAGCCTATTACATGACCTGGATGCCCAAATACCTGACTAAACTAGAGATTCTACTCCTCAAAATGTGCTTAAATAATGGAGCCAAACTACTCTCCTTGCGTGACTGATCAACTATAAGGACACAAGCATAAACATTGCATATTCTAGTGACATTAGATAAGAAGTAACATCATTTAAAACAAAATATTTTATGTTTAATATTTAATAAATCCGACATAAAAAATACATAAATTAAAAGGTGAATACTTTTACTTAGTATATATTTTTTCACAATAAAAATGTATTTAAACAAACCAATATTTATTATCACGAAAAAATATTAATGCATTTCAAATAGATATATTAATTTCCTTTATCAACCTCTAAAACACTTTATTATTTTAAATAATGTATAATAACAATAATATAATAATTCTACTTACAAATAATGAAATAAACTTTTACTAAGTAAATACATATAAAAAGATTCATTTTCCCAAAAACAAATTGTGCGCAAATTAAGCATTTCTTACCCAATAAAATCAACTTATATACTCGAAGATTTTCATAGAAGATTTTATAAAAAAAAATTCCATGAAAAATATAATTGATAATGCTATCTTAGATATAATTAAAAACAAAAAATAAATTTTTCATAAAGGTATACATTTTAACCTTATAAAGTAGAATATACATTTTATTACCTATTGAATTCATAATATTTCTGTAATAACACATTGAAATAAAATATGTATTTTGAGGGATTTTCTTTATATCATACTTAATAAAAAAAGAATAACCATCATTGTTACACTTCTAGTTTACATTTTTGTCACTCAGAGATGGCATTTGTAGTTAACTTCTGAACATTACTGTAGATTAACCATCATAGCTACTAATGGGTTAACCATCATAGATAATCATGGTATAACCATAATTTTTTTTTCAAAGGCTTATTTAGCTAAACCTAATCATTATAATATATATCTTCACCCAATTTTTAGAGAAATATAACGAGTTGATGTACCTTCAGGTTATAATGGAACCACCCTATAGCCATAAAAAAGTTCTATAAACCAATGAAGATTACGAAAAAGTATGCATCATAAAAACAATTAATGATGAAGATAACTTTTCCATTTTAATGATATATTTTTAAAAATTTGTGCATTTATAAATTAACACATATTACTATAAAATATAATTTTAAAATACTTACGGAGTCATAAAATTATTGATTAGTCATTGTGGTGGGGAAAGAATTTCATTCCATATTAGATAAAAAATCATTCCTTTAAAAATTCTGTTGGAGAAATAAAAAAGTATCTTATTTAGAAAATGAAAATAATATCATATTAATTTTTTTATGAAGTCAAAAAAGATTTAAAATAACTTAAAAAATAATTGTAAAATATTAAATACCAATTAGACATCTTATTCAGAGAACATATACACATATTAAAACATGTGTTTTAAAGGGAAATTTATAATATTCCTTTTAAAATAGAAAACCTTGTCTTGAGTCTAAATCATCACAGCTGTATTCATATTCCAAAAATTAAAATTAAATCAAGGATTTAATTTCTTAAGATCATTTTCAAGTTTTTTATTCTCGTTATTTCTCTCATATCCATGTTTTACTTAATCAGTTAACATCATGTTGGACATTTTGAAAATATTCAACTCATATATACAAAATGAAATTTTCATGTTGAATATGGACAAAGTGGTCATTATTATATCATATCAAGAATAATTATCATTACATAATTATCACTTTTATACATAAATTATTCTTTAAAAAAACGTGTTAAATATGTTTTTGAAAAAGTAACCATGTTATGATCATGAAGATGGTAGGTCGTACATATACATGAATAATTTTTCAAATTTTCAACTATATCTATATGAAGAATATAAGTATAATTTAATCGTTATATAATGATAATAATATCATAAATATTACATTAAAAATATAATTATAAATATATATATATTTTACGTGACGTGGGGATGAAAAAGATCACATCGCCTCGTTGAGGTGGTAATTCACAATTACCCACCAATGATAGTATTGTTTTTTGTGATAGGAAGTGTATATAATTAAATGATAAATTATATTTTTTTAATGGTAAATATTACTTGAATATAAAATATTTAGATGAATAACATCATTATAACTTGTCATGAGATATGGTAATGGAAAATTAATTACATTAGTTCGTGAGGAGGTTTCCTATAACAAAAAAATTGAGGAATTCATCCCCAATTTGATAAAGGATGGTGATTGATATAGGTAATTCCAATAAAGTAATGAAATAAATGTTTTTTAAGACATTGTATATATATATTTATTTATTTATAATAAATTATATTTATTTTTATGTTTTTGGAAGATGAATCCAAACTAAAACATGCGAATAAAACCTATGCATCTTCTTTGGAAACGTTTATTTTTCTAACACCTTAGGACCTACAATATTGGAAGAATTATTAAAAAAAAGACCAAATTAATGAGGGTAGGGGTTTTTTAATAACAAATATTATGTTCACTGCTAAAAAAATGGTTCTTGCGGTATAAATTAATGAGGATAATGAATTCCCTTTTATTAGAGATTGAGGGGAACTATTGGAATTTATTGAAATATTAAACTAATAAAAAATATTATTAAATTAAATATGTATCCAAAATAATATATATTGAATATATAATGATTATGGGTAAAAATAATCTCTTAAGAAAATATTATAAACGTTTTAAATATGTTTGAATGAATATTTTTTAACGCTTCATTATACCATTTCAAACATACCATGAAAAATGGAGTTTTGTATTTTTATGTGTCTGGATAGTTACTATAAATTGAGAAATATCCCATAAATGAACCATGGATGATATAATCCAATTTTTAATTATATTATATCTAAATAAAATATTTTTTATAAATTTTATAAAAAATAAAAAATATTATCTCGAATAATATATCATTAATCTAAATTTATAGAACAATTTTTTAATTTGATCTAAATAAAATAAATCTTATAAGTAAATTTTGAAAAAAACTTTATTTTAATACATTGGTAACATGTAATTTACATCTATAAAATTCTTGGACAACAATAATTATCTAAAATTATAATACATTTAGTTTTAGTAATATTACTTATTTGACTTTTTTGTTAATTGATTAATTATCACGTCTGTGTTGTTCGATAATTTAAGGTAAATATAATTCAATATAAATTTAAAATAAATGATGATCACAAATATTAAAAATTGGGATTCCAAAATACTATTTACAATCAGTAATATCCTATGACTGACCACATATTAGAACTATTAGATTTATTGAAAAATATTGTCATATTCTTGAATTTTGTTAAAATAAAATATTATAAAGGTCATAATCACTTACAAATTAGAAAATATTCATATATTTCTAAACAAGAGTCTTAAGTTACCTCTAATTTTGAGGCATGGTGATCCCAGAATAGAATTTAAAACTTTTTTTGGTTCATTAGAATAAACATGCAAGCCAGGTTTTTCTATCATTTAAACTAATGCTAAGATAAAAACTCTTTGGACACTGTTGATCCTAGAATGTCGGGATTCTCCTAGAAAGGATCGACCTTCTTTGGAAGGGGTTAACTATGAAATTTATATTTTAGACTTTTCATGATAAAAATAAAAATAACATAAAATGTGATTTTATTTTTCTGTTGTCACTGTTGAGAGTTGGAATGACCGCACTATAGCACGACGTCGAGGCGATGACAAGTCCCATTAAATGGATCCCATTAATAGCTCGTTAATGTGTAGAATAACAACTCATTTATTTATGTTTAATGACATGATGATGCAAGGTAATAGAATAGATGTGACACATTTTTCTTTTAACGGGTTAACTTGTTGGACAAATGGGGAAAAAAATGGAACTCCTCTGTAGAATCTACGATAAGAATCCTCTGTAACAACAAATGAATAACATTATAGAATCATCATTGACATCGATGAACACTGAAGAAAGGGACAAGTGAGCGATGAACACCAAAAAAACCCATAGAATTGATCACTCCAATGATATAACATGTAGTGACACGAATCTTGACGTAAATAGATATTACATTACTTTTGCAGAATGATTAATACATAACAAAAACAGACACACAAGGACCGTAATAGTTTAGTGTCTTTGGAAATATGGAACATAATCTTCTAATCCTGGTGAAAGAACTTCAACATCTCCCATAAAGATTTTCCACTTTTTTCTTCCTTACCTAAAACCTTTCTTTTAATCCTGGGGGAAAATAAAACATAAAAAGGGTGAGCTCAAATGCTCAGTAAGTGTAAGCATTGATAAAATAAAACATACCATATACATTTGAACTTAAAAAAATGAACATAATGTTTAAACATCAAAATCTTGAGCAAAGACGTAAATCGTGGAAGTACATATTGCATAGATCATAATGGAACATAAATCATGATAAAATAGAATGGGAATAAAACATGTAATTGTGGCATCCATTAATCTCATGTAATTATTTCCATAGTAGCCAAGGCATTGCATCCAAGACCATCTTAGTGGAAAAGACCCTTTCTGAATCGAGTTCACTCCTCGTTCCAGTCCTATAATACTGAACCGGATTAACTTACCGTTCCAGCCATGTCTATCTCATGAGACATAAATCTTTACCCAAATAATTGGAGGGAGATATAGGTCCCACCCATCTCATAATGAAATCATTCTTACTTGTGCCACAAAATAAACATAGATCATTCATAATAACCCAATGAATAAAATGGGTTTTACAAACATCATCCCATCATCACATAATCCATATAAAATAAATGGATATCATTTCATAATAAGAAAAGTGAAACCATGTAAATCATAGAGACATTATACTTGAAACATACACATATGAAATAATGTCATCTTAGATGGAAAATGGTTTTGATAAAACACTTGAAATGAATTCTTGAGGAAAATATCCATTCCTCTTCAAAATCATTTTCTTTTCACAAAATTTCATCAAATTTTAAAAGAAATTTTTTTTGTTGAAAATAGTAATGAAATATTTTGGAGGAAGCTTCCTTAAAATAAGGATTTATAAAACCGTAAAAATCCCTTCGTGCCGTATAAGTTAAAAAACATTCTTCTCGTACTTTTTTTAGAAAAGTAAAAAAGTACCTCGTAAAAGAAATATTCCATACATACCATGTATTAAAAGTCAAAAATGGGTAAAAAGGAAATTAAACATACATGAAACCATTTTTAGGAATCATGGACATGGATGATAACAATAACCCCAGAAAATACTTACGAATAAGAAATCTCGGATAAAAATGAGATTTGCGAAATAATCCCTTACCTTATGTCTGATATGCTTCGTACGTATCCAAACCTCCTGTATAATGATTTAAATAATGTAATTGACTTATTATAGAATCATATTCATTGTTATTATATCATATATGGTTCACTTATGACATTATATTACCCGTTATTTTTTAAAATAATGTTAAAGTAGCGTTTTGGGTAAAATCGTTTCATTTGTCGTTCGTGTTTTAAATTGTAATTATTAATATGATTACATAGATCATGATTAATTGCATCCAGAATGTAAAACATGATTTATATATAATATATATTTATAATATACATATATATAATAGATCGATAAATGGAATGAAATACACCGTTCATGGAGATGTTAGGTCGTACGTACGCATGAACACTGTTTTCGTTTCCTTATTTAATTTATTGGAACTAAGTAGATGACATAAATATATATATACATAAATCAAGTAGCATTATTATGTCATATATTTCATGATTACTTATTATATATACTTTATAATCATTCTTGAATGGTTATCATGGAGAGTGAATCTCATCGCGTCGTAGAGACGGTATTCCGCACCTACGCACGAGCGATGATATCATTCCCATGATCATGGAATTGTATTGGAGTGTATGTATACTATTTCAGAATCAATATTAATTTACATTAATTATATATAGTTATTATTTACACCATTATACCCATCCAAGTAAGGTGGTGGTGAAAAATAGATTACACCACGACGTGGAGACGGTATTCTGTACGTACGCACGCGCGGTGATTTTGTTTTCCGTAGGATGGATAGATGGTGAAATAGGTTTGTTTCATAATTATAATAACATATCAGTATATGAGTGATACTGATGTTATTACTTCATAATGAAACAACTAAAGAAGAAAAGGTGGAAGAATAAATAAAGTTGAAAGAATTGGTAACAGACATTACCTCTTCTTTGAAGCGTCTCTTTGAGACCTTCTCTTAGGGAAATAAAATTGGTCTTTCAAGAAGACAAGGACCTCTAGTATGTTTATAGGGAAGTGGAGAAGAGAATTTTTCAGGGTTTGTCCGAGCATGAAGGCTCAATGTGGTGTGACGAAGAGAGGCAGGAGGTGCCCTTTTATAAGGGAGGGGAGGGGCACCTTTGGAAAAACTAAAAATATTATTTTATTATAAAGCCATATTCGGTTTTAAATAGCTCAAAATTGATTTATTACTAAGCTAATGTGGGGATGGGTCGAAATCCTCTCATCAAATAGAATTTGGACAAGTTTAGTTTGCTATTTTAGCATTATCATTTTGATTTAACTTTAAGTTAGATAATTTTACTTTTAACGTGTCTTTTTGTGTTCTTACATTATAAGGTTAATAAACATACTATGACAAAAAAACGAACCCCAAGTTGTTTATTATTAATATATATAACCTTATATAATTCATTTTTCCGAACCATAGATTTTTAGGAATAAAATAATAATTAATAATATAATATTTGTTTTAAAAACTATTTTATGTCAATTATAACACTATTTGGTAATTGATTTTTGTCAAAATCATAACAGAATTATTAGTTATAAAAAAGTTCATTAAATCAATAATAACATGTCATATATACCTATAAAATTAGTGTAATTCATAAAAAGTCTCAAATTACATTTATTTGGGTATTTATAACATCAATTATGTCAATATTTCATTAATAGGATAATTACTACATCATCTTTGTGTCAAAAATAAAATAAATTATTTAATTTTTAAACATTATAAATAAAACACCATTATGCAGGAAATATTTTTATCTTTCTAATGAATATTTTTAGTCGAATTTATCTTATGTATAACCATATATTAAAAATGATTTACTTATTAAACATTGATTTTAACTATTTTAACCATTGTTTAAATAAATTAATATTAAATGTCCTAATCTAATTTAAATGGGTCTAAATGGTCATATTTTATTCTTAAGGTTGTTTTTGGCATAATTACACTTATCCAATAGAATTAGGACATGTGTTAGGGTAATAATATTATCATTTTTACCCTTAATTACCCTATTTACTTTTAACCACGGTAAAAAAAAGTAAAAATATACTATTCACCAAAAATTATTTTCATCTCATTGAACCACATTTTAGTCTTTGATATTAACTGTGGTTCTCAGATTTTCGAAATTCCACTCACAGAAGCAGTAAAATTATGTTTTATGAAAAATTCAGTTTTTTAACTACCACTTAGTGGTTTCACTATTCATCAAAAAATGAAAGTTTCATAAAAATACCAAAAATTATGCCTAAGCTATATTTGATATTCTGAATTAAAAAATGATCTCTATTTTACCAAATTCAAAACATATCATTTTCATTAATTAATTTAAAAATTAATTTCCGTCGTCAAAACAAATAGCGTGTTCTTAAAAGATAATAACTATCAAAAGATTGACACTTGATTATGTTTGGTTTAAATGTGAAATTAAATCAAATGAAAAACACTGTATTAAGTTATAAAAATATTTTCTAAATATACTTTAAAAACACTCAAATTAATAATTTATCTCTATTAATTATTTAGATTAAAAAAGTTGTTTTTAATTAAAATTTAGTAATTTTTACTATTCATCAAAATATGAAAGTTATCCAAAAAATACCAAAATTTCACCCTAAGATAATTTCGATATTCCGAATCCAAAAATGAAGTCCATTTTGAAAGATAAAATTTATAAAATTTCAAAAAGCGGGTATTACTATTCATAACGGCTAGTTCATAATAATATTATAATAATATCTCGTTTAGTGAAACTCGGTATTGTGTACTACACACGCTATCAAGGAAGGTCGTGATTGCATGTAATTCAAGGCAAGTCAGTGATGCGTGTTGTGAAATCTCCTTTTGGTGTACCGTACAACACAAGACATTAATGAAATTAAAAAAGATATTTTTCATAAAATCTCAGTGTGTTACATTATACCCCCCTTAAAATGAATTTCACCCTCGAAATTCTTCAGGGTTATAAATGGTTTACTACTCAAAATTTTCTTTAATATAAACCCACATCATAAAAAGGAATACCAAAACATGGATTTAAAAACTAAAGTATGTAACGTAACAGTTACCCAAATTAACTCATCACTGGGTTTCCACATAGGAGAACATAGGTGAAAATATGGATATGGAAGAAAAATATAACCATCAAGTTCTGGTGGAGAGTGGTAGAGAACATGGCTATGAAAAATCCAACAATCACAAAGCCATAAATTTGTGATGATCTAAGGTACCATCTGATTCATCGGATATAAGAGAACTAGGATAGTATTTTTGGTTTTTAAGATCATTTCCCTAAAGTTGATGAAATTGGAATTAGAAGAAATACTTTCGTGATTTTGGTACAGTCTCACCGTTGGTCATTCTTTGGAAAATTTCCACTTCATATCTTAAGGAAATGAAGTTTAATTTGTCATTCGTGATGTGTTAGCAGATCATGCGATAGAATTATCGGTCATTCCATCTGTCTCAAACAAAAGGTTAGAAATGTTATCAAAAAATATATAAGTCCATCTATAGTGAGATTAATCATATATGGTTCTAAAATGGTCTTTTACTTCATATATCATACTCCTTAATATAATAAAAATAGTTTCTACTAAACAGGGACATCTTGTAGGCCAGTGGTAGGTGATAAAGGCCAGTCGCACTTCGGTTGTTGTTCGATTCCCACAGCCTTGTCCGACGCGATGGGTTGTCGCCCATCCAGTAGGTTCTCATTTTTCTAAAACAACATTACTATAACATCCCATCAATAATATTGAAAAAACATATATCCTTAAACAATACTAACTTATGTCCAACATAATCAATTCCAATCTTTTGGATTATTTAAAATACTCAAGTCCAAGTTCATAGTATAAAGAAAATGATTACTTGAAATGTCACATAAAAATCATGTGAATTCCATCATTTAACCCCCATATATCATAAGATATATCTTGTTGGTCAAATTAAAAACATGTGAATACCTTAATCATGTATTCTCTTGAATAATGAATACCCATTGAACCTTAGTGAAAATTGAATGCAGTTAAAAGTTAACACTTTCCACATACCAAAATCCTCAAAATTTTATATACTCAAACCATGATATAACTTAGTCCTTATAACAATCATGATCTCATGAATACTATCAAACATCTCATTATCTTCTTATCCCTTCATTATGAGCATATCATCTACTTTCCAAAAAATATTTCAATTTCATTTTCATGGTTACCAGTACCATATAATTATTGAAAACCAATACATAGATATTCAAAAATTCCACAATACAATAAATGAAAATCCATGATACTATTTTGAAATCCCATTACATAAACACTTAATCATTACACAACATCATTTTTATACTCAACATCACAAATAGTGATCGCATGAGACTTCCCTTTATCCTTTTCCTTAAGAGGATTCTCACGTTGATCATCATTAACCCATGGATTAGGGAATTTATTAGCATAATGCCCCATTTCCTTTCACTTGAAGCATTGATGTGTTGGTGGAGAGTTCTCTGTATTCTTTTCTCTATTCACATCATTAGAAACCTTTTTCCCATTGCTTCGACAATCAACTGCTTGATGACCTTCTTTTCCACACATAAAACATTTTCTAGTCCCTTTAAGACAATCTCCACCATTCTTCATTCCACACTTTGAGCATAAGGAAACATTCAACTTCATTTCACCATTATTCTGAGATTTCTCCTTGAACTCCATCATTCATTTCTTGTCAAAACAATGAGATGGATATGTAAAACCAACTTCTATTTCTACCTTGATAGCACAACGCACAATTTCTTCATAGATACTGAAGTCTCTTATAGCTAATTCCCTTTGAAGATTTGGTTTTAAGCCACTAAAGAATCGATCAACTTTACTTTCAGGTTGGATGATAAAGCTAGATGCATACCTTGCAAGCCATGTAAAATTCGCTTCGCATACACCAACATATTCATCATCCTTTTGGTTTAGTTCAAGAAACTCCTTCTCCATCTTTGTTCGAAGAATACGAGGGAAGTACTTATTGAAATATATGTTCTTGAAGTCGTCCGATTCCATGGACTCAATTTCATCACTTGGCCTAGTATTCTTGATAAGATTCCACCATTGATCCACTTCACCTTCCAAACGATATACTACTAAGATGAATTTATCATGTTCAGAACATTGAAGAACCGAAAATATCCTTTCAGTGGTACTGATCCATTGTTCAGCAACAAGTGGATCAGAAGACCCACTGAAAGAAGGTGGACGTTGCCTCATGAAGGACTCAATAAAATATTGTTCCCTTCTCTGCTCATTTGGAAGTCCAGAATGATTCATAGCTTGTGTATGTATAGCAATAATAATTTTCACTCCATCTCCCATAACATTTTTTTGTTCAGGATGAAAAACTGTGCATTTTCCATTTCATTGATCAGCACGGTCCCTTTGGGTTCCAACCATTGTCTAAAACCCAAAAATAATAGTGTGAGAGGAAAAAATCATGCTAGGGAAAACAACATAATAAAGGGGGAGTACCTTCAATATCTAACATCTTAGGCTAAATTCTAAGATCGTTAGTGTAATTATAGGTCTATTACCTATACATATACTTAACCTTAGGGACATCTGTAGACATACCGTAGAAATATCTCTAGGTATTTCACTAAAGTTTTCACATCCTAGTTTCCAAAGGAAACTAAACCTTTCCTCTAATACCAATTGTAGAGACCTGAATCCTGATGTACATAGATATTACATTTCTTTTGTGAAATAATTAATACATAACAAAAATAGACATACAAGGACCGTAATAGTTTAGTGTCTTTGGAAACATGGAACGTAATCTTCTAATCGTGGTGAAAGATCTTCAACATCTCCCATAAAGATCTTCCACTTCTTTCTTCCTTACCTAAAACCATTCTTTTAATCCTGGGGGAAAATAAATCATAAAAAGGGTGAGCTCAAATGCTCATTATGTGTATGCATGGATAAAATAAAACATACCCTATATATTTGAACGTAAAAACATGAACATAATGTTTAACCATAAAAATCCTGAGAAAATACATAAATCGTGGAAGTACATAAGGCATAGATCATAATGGAACATAAATCATTATAAAATATCATGGGAATAAAACATGTAATTGTGGCATCCATTAATCACATGTAATGATTTCCATAGTAGCCAAGGCATTGCTGCCAAGACCATCTTAGTAGAGAAAGTCCCTTTCTTAATCGAGTTCACTCCTCGTTCTAGTCCTGTAATACTGAACCAGATTAACTTACCGTTCCAGCCATGTCAATATCATGAGATATAAATATTTACCTAATGCATTGGAGGGAGATATAGGTTCCACCCATATCATAATTAAATCATTCTTACTTGTGCCACAAAATAAACATACATCATTCATAACAACCCAACAAATAAAATGGGTTTCATAAAAATCATCCCATCATCACATAATCCATATAAAATAAATGGATATCATTTCATAATAAGAAAAGTGAAACCATGTAAATCATAGAGACATTATACTTGAAACATACACATATGAAATAATGTCATCTTATATGGAAAATGGTTTTGATAAAACACTTGAAATTAATTCTTGAGGAAAATATCCTTTATTCTTCGAAATCATTTTCTTTTCACAAAATGTCATCAAATTTTAAATGAAAATGATTTTTTTGAAAATAGTCATGAAATATTTTAGAGGAAGCTTTATTAAAATAAGGCTTTATAAAACCGTAAAAATCTGTTCCTGCCGTATAAGTTAAAAAACATTCTTCTCGTACTTTTGTCAGAAAAGTAAAAAAGTACATCATAAAAGAAATATTACATACATACCATGTATTAAAAGTCAAAAATGGGTAAAAAGAAAATTAAACATACATGAAACCATTTTTATGAAACATGGACATGGATGATAACAAAAACCCCAGTAAATACTTACGAATAAGCAATCTCGGATAAAAATGAGATTTGCAAAATTATCCCATACCTTAGGTCCGATATGATTCGTACATATCCAAACCTCCGGTATAATGATTTAAATAATGTCATTGACTTATTAAAAAATCATATTCATTGTTATTATATCATATATGGTTCACTTATGACTTTATATTACCTGTTGTTTTGTAAATTCATTTTAAAGTAGTGTTTTGTGTAAAATCATTTCATTTGTCATTCATGTTTTAAATTGTAATTATTCATATGATTACTAAGATCATGATTACATACATCCAGAATTTAATACATGATTTATATATAATATATAGTCAGAATATAAATATATATAATAGATTGATAAATGGAAAGAAATACACCATTCATGGAGACGGTAGGCCGTACGTACGCATGAATGTTGTTTGGGTTTCCTTATTGAATTTAATTGAACTATGTAGATGACATAAATATATATATATATATATATAAATAAATTAGCATTATAATTTCATATATTTCATGATTACTTATTATATATACTTTATAATCATTCTTGAATGGTTATCATGGAGAGTGAATCTCATCGCGTCGTGGAGACGGCATTCTGTACGTACGCACGAGCGATGATATCGTTCCCATGATCGTGGAATTGTATTGGAGTGTATGTATACTATTTCAGAATCAATATCACTTTACAATAATCATATTTAGTTATTATTTACACCATTATACCCATCCATGTAAGGTGGTTGTGGAAAATAGATTAGACCACGGCGTGGAGACGGTATTCCGTACATACGCACGCGCGGTGATTTCGTTTTCTGTAGGGTGGATAGATGGTGAAATAGGTTTGTTTCATTCTTATAATAACATGTCAGTATATGAGTGTTACTGATGTTATTACATCATAATGAAACAACTAAATAAGACGAAGTGGAAGAAGAAATAAAGTTGAAAGAATCGGTAATGGACATTACCTCTTCTTTAAAGCACCTCTTTGAGACCTCCTCTTAGGGCACTAAAATTGTTTATTGAAGAAAACAGGGGCCTCTAGGATGTTTCTAGGGAAGTGGATAAGATAATTCGGCAGGGTTTGTCAGAGCGTGAAGGCTCAATGTGGTGTGAGGAAGAGAGGAAGGAGGTGCCCTTTTATAAGGGAGGAGAGGGGAACCTTTGGAAAAACTAAAAATATTATTTTATTATAAAGCCATATTCGGTTTTAAATAACTAAAAATTTATCTATTTCGAAGCTAAGGTGGGATTGGGTCGAAATCCTCTCATCCAATAGAATTTGGAAAAGTTTATTTTACTATTGTAACCTTATATTTAGATTTAACTTTAAGTTAGATAATTTTACCTTTACCTTGCCTTTTTGTGTTCTTACATTATAAGGTTAATAAACTTACTATAACAAACCAAACGAACCCCAAGTTGTTTATTATTAATATATATTACATTATCTAAGTCATTTGGCCAAACCTTAGATTTTCAGGAATAAAATTATAATTAATAATATAATATTTGTTTTAAAAACTATTTTATGTCAATTTTGAAACTATTTGGTAATTGATTTTTTTGAAAATCATAACAGAATAATTAGCGCAAAAGAAGTTAATTAAATAAATAATAACATGTCATATTTACATATAAAATTAGTGTAATTCATAAAAAGTCTCAACATACATTTATTTGGGTATTTATAACATCAATTATGTCAATATTTCATTAATAGGATAATTACTACATTATTTTGTCAAAATTAAATTAAATTATTTAATGTCTAAAAATTATAAATAAAATACCATTATGTCGGAAATATTTTTATCTTTCTAATGAATATTTATAGTCGAATTTATCTTATTTATAACACTATATTAAAAATGATTTACTTATTAAACATTGATTTCAACTATTTTAACCCTTGATTAAATAAATTAATATTAAATGTCCTAATCTAATCCAAGTGGGTCTAAATGGTCATATTTTATTCCTATGGTTGTTTTTGCCCGAATTACACTTATCCAATAGAATTAGGATATGTGTTAGGGTAATAATATTATCATTTTTCCCTTAATTACTCTATTTACTTTTAACCGTGGTAAAAAAAGTAAAAAGTTACTATTCACTAAAAATTATTTTAATCTAATTGAACCAAATTTTAGTGCTTGATATTAATTGTGTCTCTTAGATTTTCAAAATTCCACTCACAGAAGCGGTAAAATTATGTTTTATGAAAAATTCAGTTTTTTAACTACCACTTAGTGGTTTCACTATTAATCAAAAAATTAAAGTTTCTAGAAAAATACCAAAAATTAGGCCTATGCTATATTTGATATAATGAATTCAAAAATGATCTCTATTTTAACAAATTAAAAAAATATCAGTTGCATTAATTAATTTAAAAATTAATTCCCGTCGTCAAAACAAATAGCGTGTTCTTAAGAGATAATAATTATCAAAAGATTGACACTTGTTTATGTTTGGTTTAAATGTGAAATTACATCCAATGTCCAAAATTGTATTAATTTGTAAAAATATTTTCTAAATATACTTTAAAACCACTCAAATTAATAATTTATCACTATTAATTATTTAGATTAAAATAGTTTTTTTAATTAATATTTAGTAATTTTCACTATTCATCAAAATATGAAAGTTATCTGAAAAATACCAAAATTTAACCCTAAGATAATATCGATACTCCGAATCCAAAAATGAAGACCATTTTTAAATATAAAATTTATAAAATTTCAAAAAGTGGGTATTACTATTCATAACGGCTAGTTCATAATAATATTATAATAATATCTCGTTTAGTGAAACTCGGTATTGCGTACTACACATGCTATCGTGGAAGGTCGTGATTGTGTGTAATGAAAGGCAAGTCAGGGATGCATGTTTTGAAAGCTCCTTTTGTTGTAGCGTACAACACAAGACATTAATGAAATAAATAAAATATTTTTCATAAAGTCTTAGGGTGTTACATTCTACCCCCCTTAAAATGAATTTCACCCTCGAAATTCGTCAGGGTTATAAATGGTTTAATACTCGAAGGCTTCATTAATAGAAACCCAAATAGTAAAAAGGAATACCAAAACCTGGATTTAAAAACTAATGTATGAAATTTAACAGTTACCCAAATTAACTCCATACTGGGTTTCCACGTAGGAGAACATAGGTGAAAATATGGATACGGAAGAAAAATCTAACCATCATGTTATGATGGAGAGTGGTAGAGAATATGGATATGAAGAAGCCAATAATAACAAAGCCATAAATTTGTGACGATCTAAGGTACCATCTGATTCATTGGATATAAGAGCACTAGGACAACATTTTTTGTTTTCAAGATCATTTCCCAAAAGTTGATGAAATTGGAATTCGAAGAAATACTATCGTGAATTTGGTACAGTCTCTCAGTTGGTCGTTCTTTGGAAAATTTCCACTTAATCTCTTAAAGCAATTAAGATGAATTTTTCATGTGTGTTGTGTTAGCAGATCATGTGATAGAATTATGGGTCATTCCATCTGTCTCAAACAAAAGGTTAGAAAAGTTATCAAAAAATACATAAGTGCATATATAGTGAGATTAATCATATATGGTTCCTAAAATGGACTTATACATCATATATCATACTCCCTAATATAATAAAAATGGTTTCTACTAAACAGGGACATCCTATAGGCCAATGGTAGGCGATAAAGGCCCGTCACACTTCGGTTGTGGGTTCGATTCCCACAGCTTTGTGTGACACGATGGGTTGTTTCCCATCCTGCAGGTTGTCCTTTTTCTAAATCTACATTACTATAACATCCCATCAATAATATTGAAAAAACTTCTATCCTTAAACAATATTATCTTATGTCCAACATAATCAATTCCAATCTTTAGGCTTATCTAAAATACTCAAGTCCATGCTCATAGTATAAAGAAAATGATTACTTGAAATGTCACATAACAATCACGTGAATGCCATCATTTAACCCCCATATATCATAAGATATATCTTGTTGGTCAAATTACAAACATGTGAATAACTTAATCATGTATTATTTTGAAAAACGAATACCCATTCAAACTTAGTGAAAACATGAATGTAGTTAAAAGTTAACACTTTCCACATACCAAAATCCTCAAAATTTTATATACTCAAACCATGATATCACTTAGTCCTAATAACAATCATGAGCTCATGAATACTATCAAACATCTCATTATCTCCTTATCCCTTCATTATGTGCATATCATCTACTTTCCAAAAATTATATCAATTACTTTTTCATGGTTACTAATACCATATAATTATTGAAAACCAATACATAGATATTCACAAATTCCAAAATACCATAAATGAGATTCCATGATACTATTTTGAAATCCCATTACATAAACACTTTATCATTACACAACATCATTTTTATACTCAACATCACAAATAGTGATCGCATGAGACTTCCCTTTATCCTTTTTTAAGAGGTTTCTCACATTGATCATCATTAACCCGTGGATTAGGGAATTTATTAGCATAATGCCCCATTTCCTTTCACTTGAAGCATTAAAGTGTTGGTGGAGAGTTTTCTGTAGTCTTTTATCTATTCACATCATTAGCAACCTTTTTCCCATTTCTTTGACACTCAACTACTCGATGACCTTCTTTTCCACACATAAAACATTTTTGAGTCCTTTTAAGACAATCTCCATCATGCTTCTTTCCACACATTGATCATAAGGAAACATTCATCTTCTTTTCACCATTATTCTGAGATTTCTCCGTGAACTCCATCTTTCGTTTCTTGTCAAAACCATGAGATGGATAAGTAACACCAACTTCCATTTCTACCATGATAGCACAACGCACAATTTCTTCATAGCTACTGATGTCTCTTATAGCTAATTCCCTTCGAATATTTGGTTTTAAGCCACTAAATAATCGATCAACTTTACTTTCAGGTTGGATGAAAAAGCCAGATGCATACCTTGGAAGCCTTGTAAAATTCGCTTTGTATACACCAACAGATTCATCATCCTTTTTCTTTAGTTCAATAAACTCCTTCTCCATCTTTTTTTGAAGAATACGAGGGAAGTACTTATTGAAAAATAAGTTCTTGAACTCGTCCCATTCCATGGACTCAATTTCATCACTTGGCCTAGTATTCTTGATAAGATTACACCATTGATCCACTTCACCTTCCAAACGATAGACTGCTAAGATGACTTTATCATGTTCAGAACATTGAAGAACTGAAAATATCTTTTCAGTGGTACTGATTCATTATTCAGCAACAAGTGGATCGGAAGACCCACTGAAAGAAGGTGGACGTTGCCTCATGAAGGACTCAATAGAATATTGTTCCCTTCTCTTCTCATTTGGAAGTCCAGAATGATTCATAGCTTGAGTAAGTATAACAATAATATTTTTCACTCCATCTCACATAACATTTGTTTGTTCAGGAGGACAATCATTGCATTGTCCATTTCATTGATCAACACAGTTCCTTCGGGTTCCATCCATCGTCTAAAACCCAAAAAGAATAGTGTGAGAGGAAAAAATCATGCTAGGGAAAAAACATAATAAAGGGGGAGTACCGTCAATATCTAACATATTAGGTAAAATTCTAAGATAATTAGCGCAATTCTAGGACTATTACCTATACATATACTTATACTTAGGGACATCCCTAGACATACCGTAGAAATATCTCTAGGGATTTCACTAAAGATTTCGCATCCTAGTTTCCAAAGGTTAACTAAACCTTTCCTCTGATACCAATTTTAGAGACCCGAATCGTGACGTACATAGATATTACATTACTTTTGCGGAATAATTAATACATATCAAAAACAGACACACAAGGACCGTAATAGTTTAGTGTCTTTAGAAACATGGAACGTAATCTTCTAATCGTGGTGAAAGATCTTCAACATCTCCCAAAAATATCTTCCCCTTTTTTCTTCCTTACCTAAAACCTTTCTTTTAATCCTGGGGTAAAATAAAATATAAAATGGGTGAGCTCAAATGCTCAGTAAGTGTAAGCATGGATAAAATAAAACATACCATATACATTTGAACTTAAAAACATGAACATAATGTTTAAACATCAAAATCTTGAGCAAAGACATAAATCGTGGTAGTATATAAGACATAGATCATAATGGAACAAAAATCATGATAAAATAGCATGGGAATAAAATATGTAATTGTGGCATCCATTAAGCACATTCAATTATTTCCATAGTAGCCAAGGCATTGCTGCCAAGACCATCTTTGTGGACAAAGTCCATTTCTGAATCGAGTTGACTCCTCGTTCCAGTCCTGTAATACTGAACCGGATTAAATTATTGTTCCAGCCATGTCTATCTCATGAGATATAAATAATTACCCAATGCATTGGAGGGAGATATAGGTCCCACCCATCTCATAATTAAATCATTCTTACTTGTGCCACAAAATAAACATACATCATTCATAATAACCGAACGAATTCCATGGGTTTCATAAACATCATCCCATCATCACATAATCCATATAAAGGAAATGGATATCATTTCATAATAAGAAAAGTGAAACCATGTAAATCATAGAGACATTATACTTGAAACATACACATATGAAATAATGTCATCTTAGATAGAAAATGGTTTTGATAAAACACTTGAAATGATTTCTTGAGGAAAATACCTTTTACTCTTCAAAATCATTTTCTTTTCACAAAATGCCATAAAATTTTAAAAGAAAATAATTTTGTTGAAAATAGCCATGAAATATTTTGGAGGAAGATTCATTAAAATAAAGCTTTAGAAAACCATAAAAACTCGTTCGTGCTGTATAAGTTAAAAAAACATTATTCTCATACTTTTGTCGGAAAAGTCAAAAAGTACCTCATAAAAGAAATATTCAATACATACCATGTATTAAAAGTCAAAAATGGGTAAAAAGGAAATTAAACATACATGAAACCATTTTTAGGAAACATGGACATGGATGATAATAATAACCCCAGTAAATACTTACGAATAAGCAACCTCGTATAAAAATGAGATTTGCGAAATTATCCCTTACCTTAGGTCCGATATGCTTCGTACATATCCAGACCTCCTGTATAATGATTTAAATAATGTCATTGACTTATTAAAAAATCATATTAATTGTTATTATATCATATATGGTACACTTATGACTTTATATTGCCCGTTCTTTTGTAAATTCATGTTAAATTAGCGTTTTGGGTAAAATCATTTCATTTGTCGTTCGGGTTTTAAATTGTAATTATTCATATGATTAATTAGATCATGATTACTTACATCCAGAATATAAAACATGATTTATATATATTATATATTCAGAAGATACATATATATATAATAGATTGATAAATGGAATGAAATACACCGTTCATGGAGACGGTAGGCCGTACGTACGCATGAACGTTGTTCTCGTTTCCTTATTGAATTTAATGGAACTAAGTAGATGACATAAATATATATATATAAATTAATCAAGTAGCATTATTATGTCATATATTTCATTATTACTTATTATATATACTTTATAATCATTCTTGAATGCTTATCATGGAAAGTGAATCTCATCGCGTTGTGGAGACGGTATGCCGTACGTACGTACGACCGATGATATCGTTCCCATTATCGTGGAATTGTATTGGAGTGTATGTATACTATTTCAGAATCAATATCACTTTACAATAATCATATATAGTTATTATTTACACCATTATACCCATGCATGTAAGGTGGTGGTGGAAAATAGATTAGACCACGGCGTGGAGACGGTATTCCGTACGTACACACGTGCGGTGATTTCGTATTCCGTAGGATTGATAGATAATGAAATAGGGTTTTTTCATAATTATAATAAGATATCATTATATGAGTTATACTGATGTTATTACTACATAATAAAACAACTAAAGAAGAAGAAGTGGAAGAAGAAATAAAGTTTAAAGAATCGGTAACGGACATTACCTATTCTTTAAGGCGCCTCTTTGAGACCTCCTCTTAGGGCACTAAAATTGGTCATTGAAGAAGAAAAGGACCTCTAGGATGTTTCTAGGGAAGTGTATAAGAGAATTTTTCAGGGGTTGGCCGAGCTTGAAGGCTCAATGTGGTGTGAGGAAGAGAGGAAGGAGGTGCCCTTTTATAAGGGAGGAGAGGGGCACCTTTGAAAAAACTAGAAATATTATTTTATTATAATGCCATATTTGGTTTTAAATAGCTCAAAATTGATTTATTTCGAAGATAAGGTGGGGATGGGTCGAAATCCTCTCATCCAATAGAACTTGGACAAATTTATTTTAGTATTTTAACCTTATCATTTATATTTAACTTTAAGTCAGATAATTTTACTTTTACCGTTTCTTTTTGTGTTCTTAAATTATAAGGTTAATAAACTTACTATAACATGCCAAACGAACTCCAAGTTGTTTATTATTAATATATATAACCTTATCTAAGTCATTTGGCAGAAAATTATATTTTTAGAAATAAAATAAAATTTAATAATATAATATTTGTTTTAAAAACTATTTTATGTCAATTTTGACACTATTTGGTAATTGATTTTTGTGAAAATCATAACAGAATGATTAGTTAGAAAAAAGTTAATTAAATCAATAACAACATGTCATATGTACCTATAAAATTAGTTGAATTCATAAAATGTCTCAAATTACATTTATTTGGGTATTTATAACATCAATTTTGTCAATATTTCATTAATAGGATAATTACTACATCATCATTGTGTCAAAAATAAATTAGATTATTTAATGTATAAAAATTATAAATAAGATACCATTATGTATGAAATCTTTATATCATTCTAATGAATATTTATAGTCAAATTTATCTTATTTATTAACCTATATTAAAAATGATTTACTTATTAAACTTTGATTTTAACTATTTTAACCCTTGTTGAAAGAAATTAATATTAAATGTCCTAATCTAATCCAAGTGGTTCTAAATGGTCATATTTTATTCCTGAGGTTGGTTTTGGCCGAATTACACTTATCCAATAGAAATATGACATGCGTTAGGGTAATAATATTATCATTTTTACCCTTAATTACCCTATTTACTTTTAACCGTGGTAAAAAAATGTAAAAAGTCACTATTCACCAAAAATTATTTTCATCTCATTGAACCACATTTTAGTCCTTGATATTAACCGTGTCTCTCAGATTTTTGAAATTCCACTCACAGAAGAGGTAAAAATATGTTTCAGGAATAATTCAGTTTTTTAACTACCACTTAGTGGTTTCACTATTCATCAAAAAATGAATGTTTCCAGAAAATAGAAAAAATTAGGCCTAAGATATGTTTGATATTATGAATTCAAAAATGATCTCTATTTTAACATATTCAAAACATATCAGTTGCATTAATTAATTTAAATTTTTTTTCCCGTCATCAAAACATATAGCGTGTTCTTAAGAGATAATAACTATCAAAAGATTGACACTTGTTTATGTTTGGTTTAAATGTGAAATTACATCCAATGACCAACATTGTATTAAGTTGTAAAAATATTTTCTAAATATACTTTAAAACCACTCAAATTAATAATTTATCACTATTAATTATTTAGATTTAAAAACTTGTTTTAAATTAAAATTTAGTAATTTTCACTAATCATCAAAATATGAAAGTTATCCGAAAAATACCAAAATTTCACCATAAGATAATTTCGATATTCCGAATCCAAAAATGAAGTCCATTTTGAAAGATAAAATTTATAAAATTTCAAAAAGTGGGTATTACTATTAGAGTGGACCCAGTGGTCCACAGAAGAGGCTGTCGATAGAGGCCCGTGATGGAATGCCACCATGGTGAACCAGTGGCGGTACCAACGGTTGGGTCCGGCTGCGATGAAGCACCATGATACAAGTAAAAAGGACGGTGGCTCGTAAAAAAATTAAGTGGCCCCTTGGCCACATCGATGGGTGGGACATGCCACCCGGGGCATGATTCTTTACCGGAACACGATCCAGTGACTGCGTTCGGGGAATGAAATGATGCCAGCTAAGCTGGCCATAGCACGCTGAACATGATATCATTAGGTGTTCGGGTTAAGGGAGTCGGACACAGTTGTTGTCGGAAAAACTGGGCTATGATATATAGGATTCTACACATCCTAGGGTATGATGGAGAAAGAACATCGAGCTGCTGAGAAGCCCAAACTGGTAACAAACCTACCAGCCGGTAGTGGGTTGGACTGGATGAGACCGGGTCACTGGGCGACCCCACGAGCTCGACTCCCAGCCGAACCGGGCATGGTACAGTAAGGCCCAATGGTCTAGGACCACTGCCTATCCCTGCACAAAACTCGATAGGGTTAGTTAGGGTCAGTTGAACCGGGTCGGGTTGGTCGGGTTGGTCTGGCCGGGTCAGACCGTGCTCGGGCGCAACCATCCATTGTTTACAAAAACATAAATTTCTCTCAAACCGTGTGTCTGATTGACAATATTTTATTGAATTTGGGACCCTCGTTGAGATTCATATGATTCAGAATAAAATAATGAGTATTTCATGGAAGAAGGAATTTGACGAATTCCATTAGTAGCAGGTTCTCATGGAATCATGCGCACTATGTGCAGAGATCCTATGGCTGACTGACACCTGAAGACTACTGACAAGAGACCTTGTGTGTAATAACTACGATGGCCTAGTGGGATGTAGATCTATGTACCCCAGTAGGACCATTGTTGGGAGTTACTATATGTTTCCCAGAACACCCATAGTACTCATCAAGAAGGAGTAGCTCAGTAAGATAGCCAATGTGGGAAGCGACTCTGTGTGAACTGGTAGTCCCATATTGGGGAGAAGCTCTGTGTGACCAATCATACAAATATTTATTCAAGGATGAGTAACACAATAGTCCAAGGCTAGTGGGAAGCATCTCTATGTGACTTTGATGACCCATGGTGGGGAGAGGCTTTGTGTGACCTAGAAGTGGTACATATCATGGAGGAGTAACCCCGCATCCCAAGGTTCTTAGTGATAAAACTAATGGTATTACTTTCGATAATTTAGATTATATCTGTGAGAGATGTGTTTCATCACGATCATGTTCTATGGTTTTAAATTCATATTTCTTTTTGATCTTTCCTTTGTGGTTTGGGGTCCATAATAAATATTTTTTTACTCACCTCAACATGGGCTTCACCCTCACGTGGTTTGTCTGGTGTAGACGACCACCACTGCAACACCTCGCCCCTACATCATTTCCTAGAGGAGGCAGTGAGGGTTACATGGTCTTAAGCGACGTTCCCAAGGCGCCAAAGGCTGGAAATAAATGCAGAGGGATTCAAGAGAGAAGTGGGGAACGATTTTCCCTCAAGAGGATAACCCAATCAACCACCAATCAACAATGATAATGCATGCATTTTTTTCATCCAACAAATCCATAACACCAAAATGTTCATACAACCCAATACTTCCAAAACATCATAGTACAACAGAAACGAAAAGACAATCAAGACAATCTGTGACACCACCACAGCTCCACTCCAGCACCAAACTCCATGCACCGCCAAGCGTCATGAGGCACCGCTAAAAGATGGAGATGCCTTACCTTTTCCCATGTCCCAGTATACTACATCTCTGAAGACACTAAAGTGCCAAAGAAGGGGGTGAGTACAACTACTCAGTAGGATTTCCCCAAATGACATCCCTACACACGCCACTAGGAAAAACGTTAGCTCATTTATATAAAACATTTTATATATAACAAATCCATTTGAAAACTGATTATAAAATCCAAACATGCCACACAAGGGAAATCCATAACAATTGAGCCACACACCGGTTTCCATGTTCATATTTCACTCACAAGACCCATCCACAAACATCAAATAGTCAAGAAATCAACCAACAACAGGGGTACTTTCTTGGGCAACCCATTCACAACCAGACAAGTGGTACTTTATCGGCCACTTTCCATGATGGTGGCCCTTCCAACCATTATCCATCCATCTCCCTGATTATAGGGGCACTTTCTCGACCACTCTACAACATCACAACCCGTTCCAACACAACATCCAATCCATTTCCATAGATGCACAAGCCACACAAGATCAAACATTATTGAAAACACCATCACATTCCATTATCCTTCTCATTTTCAATGTAATTTTAAAATCAAAATTTCAAATTCATCTAATTGAAACCATTCCCAACAAAATCCATTTTCCCCAAAATCCCAATTTTATGCCAAAAACCCCCAATTTCATCACTCATACAATTTTCAAAAAAAATCCCACATAATTTACCAATTAAATTTAATACAAAAAATTTAATTTTAAATGCACCACACAGTTCCGCCAAGTGGAGTCGAGAGAGAATCCACCTACCTCATCGGGTTTGGCGAAATCCAATTTTTTCCCAAACAGAGCTCAATCCGGTAGAACTCCTCCTCAAAACTCACTTAAAACCATTTCCTAACATCAATGGGCCCAAACGTTAGCATAATAGGCCAAAACAACCCTAGATATACACACAACAGGTCTAGATCTAGAAATCCAAGAAGGAGGGAAGAGCAGATCTAGATGAAAACACCAAGGAACCATGGTAGGAGACTTACCCGGGAGAGATCGCCTTCAAACAGCCTTGATTCCTTTTCAAAACCCTCCCAAACCGAGTGGGAGAACCCTTCTAGCCCCTAAGAACCAAAAATCTCGAGAGAGGATCGATTGGAAGGAAGATAGGAGTGAAATGAGGGAATCCTGAGTGAGCCTTGGGTTTTATAACCCAAATTTTAAGTGGTCGCATGGTTATCCCGCACGGTTTGGCAAACTGTGCGCTAAGAGTGCGCACTCCACTGCCTCTAGAGCTAGGGCCCCCACAGTTTCCTCCCACAATCTAGAAAACCATACGCAGGCTGTGTGAGGCCTACTATCTCGATAACAAGGTTATGTACGGTTTCTTGGGGAATCTACATGGTTTACACTAACCGTGCTTAAACCGTGCACCCCTTTAAAAGCCTCCAGACACATCCAGAACCAATACAAACTCTCCCAAACTCTTCCAAACTCACCACAAGCACATTAAATGCATAAAATGGTATTAACTAAGGCCATATACCTCAAACCATGGGTACTAAATTCTCCCCACCATTGGACATTCCGTCCTCGGAAAGTTGTGAACTCGCCTTTTGCTGAAAGAGCTCAGGCCACTGCTCGGCCATTTCTTTCTCCTATTCCCATGTTTCTTCCTGGATGTGGCCATGTTGCCACAAAACCCAAACTAGACTGATTCTTTTACCACGCAAGACTTTCTCTTTCCTATCCACAACCTGCACTGGCACCTGCACCAATGAAGCATCCGAATCTAGCTCAACATGATTGCTTCGATTAATATGGCTTGGATCCGGCTGGTACTTTTTCAGCTGTGAAACATGGAATACATTGTTTACTAAATTGAACCTAGGTGGAAAATCTAACCGATAAGCCACCTCACCAACGCACTCTGCAATCTCAAAAGGTCCAATGTACCTTAGAGATAACTTTCCTTGTTTCCCAAAACAGCGATGTCCCAACCGAGGAGAAATCATCAAGAAAACATGATCACTCACCTCGAACGACAACGGTCATCGACGATGATCCGCATAGTATTTCTGAAAAATCTGGGACATCTCCATCATCTTTCTGATCAACTTGATCGTTGTTGTAGTCTCCTGGACAGGGCTTGATTCAAATATTGAATACTCACCCATTTCCACCCAACATAGTGGAGAACGACACAGTCGCCCATACAATGCTTCAAATGGATCCATCCGTATGGATTCTTGATAACTGTATTTATATGATAATTCATCCAAGGAATGTTGATCCTCCCACGTGCCACCAAAATCCATCACACAAGCTCACAACACATCTTCCAAGGTTTGTATCGTCCTCTCGGATTGGACATCCGTCTGAGGGTGATATGCCGTACTCATGGTCAACATTGTTTCAAGATCTTGCTGCAAAGATTTCCAGAAACGAGATGTAAACATGGGATATCTATCTGATAAAATCGATACTAGAACACCATTCCTCTTTACCACCTCCCTGATATAGATTTTGGATAGATCCTCCACCGTATGAGATTCACCAATTGGGATGAAATGGGCCGACATCGTTAGCCGATCCACTATCACCCAAATGACATCGTGTTTTCTGCCCATTATTAAGAGACATGTGAAAAAATCCATCACTATATGCTTCTACTTCCAAATAGGTATAGGTAAAGACTGCCACATTTATGCTGGCCTCTGGTGCTCTGCCTTGACCTGCTGGCAAGTTAAGCATCGTGAAACGAACTCAACCACGCTTTTTTTCATTCCAGCCCACTAGAACTGTACATTCAACTCCTTATACAACTTCTAAATTCTTGGGTAAACATCCCACCTTGAAGTATGGTACACCCCGATAAGATCCTCCTGATAAGACACTAGTACAACTATCCATTTTCGGAAACACAATAACGATTCTTTATTCAGTTGCCAACCCTAAATGGTATCTCCACCATTGAGTCTTGACCCCATGGTCACACATTCAGGATCTGATATTGGTGCCCCTCTAACAAAGGAAACCAAGTTAGGAATCAACATAACTAGAAGGAAGATCGCTCTATCACCCTGGTCTTCACATTCCATCCGCATATCGTCTATAACTGACATCAACTGCCAGTGGACCGATGCCTGCTTCACATCCTGAGCATATTATTTCCTCCATAATGCATCCGCCACCGAATTTCCTTTACCCGGTGTATAAATTAAGTCAAAATAAAACATCTGGAGATATTCCATCCATCTCCTTAGCCTCAAGTTCAGATCCCTTTGTGAGAAAATGTTCTTCAAACTCTTATGATCCGTGTAGACCGTGAATTTATCACCGAAGAGAGATTGGCGCCACATTTTCAATGCATGGACCACTAATGCCAACTCCAAATAATGATTTGGGTAGTTCTTCTCATGCACCCTCAAGTGTCATGAGCCATACGCGACCACATGATCCCCTTGCATGAGAAGACACCTCATCCCTGATCCCGATGCATCGCAATACACCACCTACCCTCTTTCTGGTTCTGGAAAGACCAAGATTGGTGCTGATGTAAGGAGACCCTTTAACTGTTCAAAACATTGCTGTCACTGTTCACTCCACTGGAATGGAGCATTCTTCCTTTTCAAAGATGTCATCGGTGAAGCCAAACGTGAAAAATCACGAAAAAAACTCTGATAATACCCAGCTAGACTGAGGAAACTCTGTATCTAAAACACGTTCTTTGGGAGTTTCCACGAGATAACGACCTCTATATTTTCTAAATCCACAGAAACACCCCTTTCATAAATCACATAGCCATGAAAAAGGACTTCCTGTATCCAAAAGTCACACTTTGACAACTTTGCATACAACCGATGATCACTCAAGATCCCTAGCACTATCACCAAGTGCTGCTCATGCTCCTCCCTTGTCGTCGAAGACATGAGAATATCATCCACAAACACCACCATGAATAAATCCAGATATCTCTGAAATATCTGATTCATCAATGATATAAACACCACTGGTGCATTCGTTTGACCGAAGGGAATCACCATATATTCATAATGGAAATATCTACTTCTGAAAGCTATTATAGGAGTATCCTCCATTCTCACTCACAATTGATGGTATCCCGACCTCAGGTCGATCTAGGAGAACCTTTGGGATCCACTAAACTTGTCAAAAAAATCATTGATTCATGGATGTGGATATCTGTTCTTTATCGTCACTTGGTTAAGTCTATGATAATCAACAAAGAGCCTCAAATTTCCATCCGCCTTTTTCACAAACAACACTGGCACTGCCCACAGAGCTATTCTAGGCCGAATAATGCCTTTATTTTCTAACTCCTCCAACTGGACCTTCAACTCCCTCAATTCTGTAGGTGTCATCCGGTATGATGGAAGTGAGATAGGACTGGTCACTAGAAAGAGATCAATTGTAAACTCCACTTCTCTTCCATGAGGTAACATGGAGAATTCTTCAGGAGAAACATTCATTAACTGATCGAACACTGCTGGAAAAACAGTATTACCGACACCCTATATCGATTCTAACAACAATACTGCCAACTGATACGATAACATGCCAACTGCAGATGCCAATAATCCTGTTGTAACCTGTTTCTCATGCCTCTCTCATCTAAAGAGATTTCCAAATCCATCATGCGTCATAAAACTCACTGTCCACACATCACAATTGATGTGGGACTTAAATGCTATTAGCCAATCCATGACCATGATTGCATCATATCCATCCATCTCAAGTACTGAGAAATCCCACACTATCTCAATATAGCCCACAATGATTCAACATGCTCTACACAAGAAGACTTGACACTCATTCTACCTAGAGGGGTTTGAAGTTTCAGAACTGAAGGCATCTTCTCTACTTTTAAACCCAAAAACTCAATAATCCGTGCAGCAATAAAAGAGTGTGAATCACCATTATCAAATAACACTTGCATGCTTGTAGAATTTAAATAATCATACCTCGAACCGTGATGGTCCCGACTGATCATCCATCACAAGATTATCAGCTCCAAACAATGTCGTTGGTGTCACATTCTCTTCTTTATTTCCCTACTGAGGAATCATGGTATTTTCGGAATCACCATGACTATCCAGTCCTTGCTGACGAGGGGTATGCTGCTGCCCCCATCCCGTCGAAGCATAGGATGCCAGCGATCCTTGTGGAGTGTCACACACGCTTGTCCTCGGAGAATTCTTATAGTAGTGCTGAAGATTCCCCATCTTCTTACATCTATAACATGATATGGGTTGTGTCGTGCAATCCCTCTTGATATGCGTCGAAGAGCCACACTGAAAACAACCAAATTTACTCTGGGGCTGATGAGGAAGGTTCATTGATCCCGTCGTCTCATTTTTTGTCATGACCTTTCTCTGGTTATATGTTTCACTCTTCCGCTTGAACACAATTTTAGTGTTCGCACTAGTCCCTATGGGTATTACCACGCTTTATCCGCCCGGAGTTCCCAGCAGATCTCGCTCAGCTACCGAGGCTCGATTTAACATTTCTGAGTAGATCCCGATAAACATCATCGCTATTTTAGAACGAATTTCCTTCCTCAAGACATCCTTGAAGATCCTTGCTTTCAGCGATGTGCTACCCGACACCTCAGGTGCAAACCGCACTAAGCTCATAAACTTAGCTGCACACTCCATTACCGACATCTGTTCTTGCTTCAAACTGAAAAAGTCATTTGTATGCGGAATCTTGAATGTATGAGGGTAGAATTGTTTGTTAAACAATTACTCAATGGTTTCCCCTATCATACCCTAGTCCATCTCTGCATGGAAAACCAGCTCCCACCATTGAAGGTCAAGATACTCTTGCTTATACGTTTCTATCTTGGCCTTCAGCTCGGTCGGGGTTCCCACGAATTAAAATATTCTATTTGTTCAGGATAACCACACCTCTTCCCTTTCTAGTTCTGCATAAACCCTAAAAACGGGTGGGTTCTGCTTCTCAAACTGAGCCACATAATCGACATGCTTGGTCTCTTCCACTCAATTTATACTTCCCATTTCTTGGAATTCTTAGACTATACTTTACACTAGCTGCTGGTTCACCTGGGGCTCAGGTGCAACCACATTCTCATCAGCCACTTCTGGTTGGTCTCTATGATGCCTACCCTGTTCCATTTATATAAACATAAATAAAAAACCATGATCCTCGCTTCTGTAGACATCACAAATCAACCACGTCAAATACCATTTCATAACAATCAATCACGACCAGGCTTTCCATTCTTGTTCATTTCCCATGTTGCACTATTTTTGAAAATCAACCATTTTCAAAATACCATGTTTATTCACATTTTAGGTTCACACATTTGAAAAATAGTTTTTCCATTAATCCCACAAATCATTAAACCCAAAGAAATATGCATCCTAGAGGGATGTAATTTCTATAATATATGTCATGCTCATCTCATTGTCTGCACCCATGACAATGAGATTTCCAATGCCTATAAGTGTCTCCAAAACACTTATGTACCCAATTCCCTGGTAACTTGAATTTAACTATAAAAGGGTTATCTACGTCATTTAATGCTATACATTCAGTGTTCCAATAGTCCTACACCTTACTTCCATCACTACTCAAGGAATAAAAAAGAACGAATGTCAACTCCAAATCTGAGAATCAACTCCAAAGGACTGAAGAAGCTGATACCACTTGTACCACCCCACCCCTACCTCATTGGCTTGAGTAGGCGGTGTGGATTACTTGGCCTTAAGAGATGTTCCCAAGGCGCCAAAGGTAGACAATAAATGCTGAGGGATTCAAGGGAGAAGTGGGGAACGATTTTCCCTCAAGAGAATAACCCATCCAACCAACAATCAACAATGATAATGCATGAAATTTTTTCATTCAACCATACCATAAAACCCCAAGGTTCATAAAACCCAATAAATCCAAAACATTAGAGTAAAACAGAAATGAAAAGTCAATCAAGACAGTCCATGACACCACCATAGCTCCACTCTATCACCAAACTCCATGCACCACCATGCGTCACGAGGCACCGCTAAAAGATGGATATGCCTTACATTTTCCCATGTACCAGTATACTACATCTCCAAAGACACCATTGTGCCAAAGCAGGGGGTGAGTAAAACTACTCAGTAGGATTTCCCCAAATGACTTCCCAACACATGCCACTAGGATAACCGTTAGCACATTTATATAAAAAAATTTATATAAAACAAATCCATTTGAAAACTGATTACAAAAGCCAAACATTCCACACAAGGGAAATCCATCACAACCAAGCCACGCGCCGGTTACCATGTTTATATTTCACTCATAAGCTCCATCCACAAACATCACATAGTGAAGCAATCAACCAACAACGAGGGTAGTTTTTCAGCCGACCTGTTCACGACCCGACAAGTGGTACTTTCTCGGCCACTTTCCTTGATAGTGGACCTTCCGACCATTATCCATCCATATCCCTAATTATAGTGGTACTTTCTCGACCACTCTACAACATCACAACCCGTTCCAACACAACATTACATCCATATCGACACAAGCACAAGCCACACAAGATCACACATTATTTCAAACACAATCATATTCCATTATCATGATCAAGTTCAATGTCATTTCAAAATAATCATTTTAAAATCATCTAATAGAACCCATTCCCAACAAAACCAATTTTTGAGAAAAAAATCCAAATTTAATGCCAAAAACCCCCAATTTCATCACCCATAAATTTTCCAACTAATTTTCCACATGATTTACCAATTAAATTTCAAAAAAACAATTTAACTGTAAATGCACCACACAATTCCTCCATGTAGAGTCAAGATTGAAGCCACCTACCTCATTGGGTTTGGCGAAATTGACATTTCTCCCAAACACACCTCAATCATGTAGAACGCCTCCTCAAAACTCCCTTAAAATCCTTGACTAACATCAACGTGCCAAAATGTTAGCTTCTTAGGAAAAAAACCTATATCTACACACAAAAAGTGTATATCTAGAAAACCAAGAAGGAGGGAAGATCATATCTTGAGGAGAACACCAAGGAACCATGGGAGGAGAATTACCCAGGAGAGATTACCTTCAAACCACCTTGAATCCTCTTCAAAACCCTCCCGAACCGAGTGGGAGAACCATTCTGTCCCCTGAGAACCGAAAATATTGAGTGAGGCTCAAGTGGAAGGAAGAGAGGAGTGAAATGAGGGAATCCTGAGTGATCCCGTGTTTTTTAACCCTAATTTTAAGTGGCCACATGATTGTCTTGCACGGTTTGGAAAACTGTGCGCAAACCATGCGCACTCCACTGCCTCAAGAGCTAGGGACCGCATGGTTTCCTCGCACGGTCTGACAAGCCTTGCACAGGCCGGGCGAGGCATACTCTCTCGAGAATAAGGGTTTGTACAGTTTCCTGGGGAATCCGCACAGTTTACACTAACTGTGCTCAAACCGTGCATGCCTTTAAAAGCCTCCAAACACATCTAGAGCCAATCCAAAATCTCCAAACCTCTTCCCAACTCATCTCAAGAACTTTAAACGCATAATAAGAAATAAACAATGTCCACATTCCTCAAACTGGGGGTACTACAACATCCTTGATGAAGGTCTAGGGGGGCATAGGACATGGTGGTTCCTAGTGAGATCAGGCAGCCATGGATTACTCATAAAACATCAAACGTCTAATATATACTTACACATTAGGTGGTGTTTTCAAAGTATGTCTTTCAAAGATTTTATGTAATTTCCTATTCTTATGTATTTCATTTTTTGGGTTTGTATATAAGCCTATTTGACATACATATTTTAATTTTAATAAGAGGTTTTTTAGTGGAATTCATGTTTTATCTTTATATTTTTAGGGATATTATTTTGTGTTTATGTGTATATGTACTCAAGAAAATTCCTCCCATTTTTAGGTTAACGCACACAGAGCTAGTCACCAACCCCTGACATTCAGGAGTGGGGATTGGGGGAGTCACAGCACAGGCCCGGGGGGCATGTCATTACAAAGTGGTATCATAGGTGGATAGTTCTACTTCAAAGATTGAATGTATGTTGTTTTTCCCTTTTGGGAAAATATTTTAAATCTTTTGAGTTCTAATTTCATATTCGGGAAATCTAGTGATGGTGCGATGAATAACATATCCATGCACCAGGACCTTTAATTTTTTTTCGACTCAATACATAAAATCATCAGTTTCAGGCATCATATAGTAATTTATTGTTTCCTTATGGTTTTATTAAATTAGAGTAATATCCCTAGGTATAATATGTTGATATTGGCCTAAATTAATCCATTTCATGATGTCTCTGCATATATGACCAACCAGGATTCTAATACATAGTCAGGAGGACATCCCACCTAGAGACGAGGGGTCGGTTTGTGGACTAGTTCTCTAGATGGCCCGCCTAGTGGTTCAGCAGCATTACCACCAACTATTGATCATTATTTACTACCGACGTTACTCTTAGAGGATGGACATAGGCTCATTTTCTTGAATGTGTTTCAGAGACATAGACCTCCCATGTTCAGGGGAGAGATATACCCTCAGGTCGATGAGGAAAATATGGACGATGTGACAAGGGTTTTCTACATGGTGGGGATCCCACTTGACCAGATGGTGATCTTATCTATGAGCCTGCTTCACGGGTTGAAAGGGAGATGATAGATTTTTACCATTCATACTCGTGATGAGGAAACCCTCTCCTCGGCTGAATTCGAGTGTCTTTTCTAGGATGAGTTCTTTATTGCGGCCTTATGCTTTGTGTTCATATAGAATCTGGTTTACCATTACTAGGGAATCGTGTCAGTGGCTCAGTACATGGAATGGGTTACATTATTCATCTTATACTCTATTGAAAATGTGAAAGACCCCTAGATTAAGGCCCTGAACTTTGATAAGGGACTCCGAAGAGAGATTGGGGTTCATATGATTTCCCTTAGTATCCCAACTTTGGTTGGATTACATGAGATATGTGTTCTAGTATAGATATTCCTCATAGAGCGAGAACTGATAGTGGGAGCTACAACTGGGAAACATGTGGCTGAGTCATCAGTGGCCGGTATCCAAAAAATGATTCAAAGATCTAAGCATGCCAGATCATCCATTGGGAGAACCCATGACACAAGATCGATGGTGTGGGGAAACCAGTACAGTGAGGGTCAACAGATGAATAGAGTGTGCTACTCGTGCGGTGGGAAGGGACACACAGCTCATGACTTCCCGAACCGCCAAATAGATGATCATTAGATGGTCGAGGTACCACCGAGGTAGGGGTTGTAGTTTGGGAAAGGATGTCTGCAGGACAACAGATGTTGTAGCGGAGTAGGACGAGCAGTAGGTTGTGGGCGACAGTTTGAGGTGCTACATCGACCAACCCCAGGTGTTCCACAACATCCCCCTAGAGCAGGTGGATAGGGTGAGATCTGCTTCAGGTATTTAGATTCTATGACCACGGTGGTCCTATGGTGATTATAGGTAATATAATCGTCTTCTCCACAATATATGTAGTTTTTTAGACATTGGTTATAATCACCCTTTCATTTCCAGGGACCTCATTCAAGACTGGGAGATTCTGGTGGATCAGTTGGCACAAACCTTATGATAAAAGACTCCTACTAGAGGGGATTTGATTATTACACAGTAGTGCCAGCATTGTGAGCATACTCATGGAGGTGAGATATTTGACTGGGATCATCAGGTAGAGGCATTGAGGTCTTACGAAATCATCATGGGTATGAACTGTTTATCCGTATTTAAATTTCAGATCGACTATATTAGGTGTAGAGTGCAGTGTATCTGTGAATATGGGACAAGGGTTTCCTTCCCCGGTGAAAAGAGAACTCTTGTAGTGAAATACATACTTTTTTAGAGGAAGTAGCAACTGATCACTCACCAAATGTCTAGAATCACTCCTGGTGTGGTGGACGAAAGGAGTCTGAGCATTCATGTAGTGGTGGAAGAGTATGAACACGTATTTAATGAGGATGTTCTAGGGATACTTCCTTATATGGAGGTAGACATATACATCAATTTTTACATTAGTATGTCATTGATATCCATAATGGCATATATGACGGCTCCCATGAAGTTTCATGAGTTGAGTGTACAACTGGAGGACTTCCATGAGAAGGTCTTTTTGAGGCAAAAAACTTCACCATGGGCATCCCCAGTGTTTCTTTCTATTAAGAAAGTGAATATCATAAGGCCATGAGTTGAATACTAGCTTCTTAAACCTGGTGATTGCGATGAATAAATATACACTTCCAATAATTGATGACCTCATAGACCAGCTGAAGGGAGTGAGGTGGATCTCTTTGATATAACACAAATCAGGCTATCACCAACTATTGGTATGGGGTCAGGACGCTCCAAATACAAAATTAAGATACGATATGTCCACAAAGAGTTATTAGGGATCCCATTCGTCATAAATAATGCCCCATCAGTGTTCACAGGACTCATGAATAGTATCATTAAGCCTTACCTCTATCATTTTCTGGTGGTCTTAATTGATGTCGTTTTAGTGTACTCGATATCAGAAGAAGATCATGCTCCAGACCTATGAATTGTCCTAGATACACTATTAGAGCACTAGAATTAGGGAATGATCTCAATGTTCCAATTAAGGATTTGGTAGGTAAACTTTATGGGACACTTAATATCAGAGGTTGGAGTTTTGGTGGATCTTGAAAAGATAGAGTCAATTCTTTCTCAGGAGCTTCCCAAGATCGTGACTGAGGTGTATAGTTTCATGGAGGTTGGCCAGATACTACCATGGGTTAATGCCTGACTTTTCTAGAGAAAAAACAGCCTTATTAGATAAAAAAATTGATTTCCCTTCGTGGGGATGGAGATGTTCCAGTGGAGTTTCTAGGATCCGAGGTAGAGACTGATGAGTCCTCTAATCATGAGACTACCAGAGGAGGGAATTGGGAATGTAATTTTTTGCAATAAATCAAGGACCATACTAGGTTTTTTCTTGATTTAAGAGTGATTAGTGATTACCTAAGACTCACGGTGGTCGAGGCATCCTAGGCAGAACTATGATGCCCATGTCTTGGAGTTAGTATAAGTGGTCTTTTCTTTTAATATGTGGGAGAACAACTTGATACGTGAAGGGTTTACCGTCTACTCTATCCACAAGATTTTAATGTATATCTTCTCCAAGGAGGACATAAACTTGAGACATCATTGATTTGTAGAGTTCCTGTAGGAATTCAAATTCAATATAATCTATTCTCCTAGGAAGGGGAACGTGGTGGCAGGAATGCATAGTAAGAGATCCTGTATGCGGTTGCTATGTAAGGCGACGTAGTAGCTAGCCGTGATGCAGATATCATTTGTTGATGATGAGGGAGTAGCTTATCATTAGTCAATGACTATCGCTCCCTCACTCTTACAGTGATTTAGGGAGTCACAGCTTGTGGATGTTGACTGCAAGGCCCAACATGATCAGTTATCCAGAAGATAAGATCATGATAAATTTTGGATATGTTGGGAGCACATCATCTCTTTCAAAAAGAGTACAATAGTTTATATGGAATTGTGAGAATAGATTTTGAAGGAGTTATATACCTCACCCTTGGTGGTACATCCTAGAGTATAAATAATGTTCCAAGATCTCTGATGTTAGTAATGGGGGCTAGGGATGAAGAAATTTGTGGCTGGGTTCACTTTTATGTTCCTCACTTTGTCAGCAAGTGATGGAGGAGCATCATTTTTAAGTAGGGTTGGCACAACCACATGAGTTACTGAATTGGAAGTGGGATGGTATCAATTTATAAATCATGGAGGTATTACCACACATGTCCAAAGTCCACAATTCTTTTGGGGTGATCATTAACTGAATCAAAAAATATGCTCACATTCTACCCATCCGGGAGTAGGGATCGATAGAGGGATTGATATTCCTCTATGTCCAAGAGATAGTAAGACATCATGGGTTTCCCTGGACAATCTTCTAAAACAATAATTATTGCTTATAATACTACCTGTGGAAGGGATTGCAGGATGTGTTCGAAACTCAACTGCGCTTGAGCATATCTTTTATCCCATAATATAATTATTAGACCGAGCTAACCATACACACCTTGGAGGACATTATTCAATCTTGAATCCTTGATTATGGTCATATTTGCGGGGCCCACCTTCCATTGGGGGAGTTTTCATACAACAACATGTATCACTCCAACATTAGAACGGTACCATTGAAGGCTTTGTAGATGTGGCCCTATTGATAACCTTTATACTGGAAATACCCATGAGAGTCAGCACTCATGGGTCCATAGTTGGTATTGGAAACTAATGGGAAGGTTCAGATAATCTAGGAGCAGATCAGTACTGTACAGAGCATGAAGAAATCTTATGCTGATAGGATATATAGGCCCATGGATTTTGAGGAGGTAAACCATGTGTTTTTTAAGGTATCACCCTAACAGGGATTGTATTGATTTGGATAGGGTGGTATGTTATTTCGAAGTTCACCAGGCATTTCAAAATTCTGAGTAGAGTTGGCAAGTTGGTAAACCACCTAGCTATCCCCCCCCCCATAAATGCATTTAGTGCACAATGTTTTCCACATGTCACAACTAAGAAGGTACATGAATGATCAATCACACATCATCAACTAGGGAGTGTTGGACCTTGATGATGGGGCAACATTTGTGGAGTTCCCGATGGAGATAGTGGATCAACAGTTGTGGGAACATCATGGATAGTCGATTCCTATGGTGTGTGTTCGGTGGATGCACAAAAGTCTCCAAAAGAGCAAATGGGAGTGGGAGGATCAGTTTCATTCTTAGTACCACCATTTGATTGTTGAAACTTGTTTTATATTACAAGGACATGAATCCCTAAAGGTGTGGGTAATGTAATGTCCGAAAAATTCCATGTAATTTTGTTAAATTTAATGGGGGTTATTTCGAGGTCATATTCTCAGATAGTTTCTGATTCCGAGACCCAGTGAGGTCAAAATAATTTTTTTATCTCTTTTATGTTCATTTGAATTTATGTGTGAGTGAGGTTTTCTACATTTTAAATGAGGGATCAGATAAAAAATATAAGGACACCATTTCTCTCAGAAAATAGAGATCATCCTAGAAAGGACATAACAACAAACCACAAGGGTTCTCTAAGAAATAATTTTTTTGTGTAATTTTAGAGAGAAAAATAAAAAAACTTAAAAATTCATTTTATTTTTCCTTTCTCCACGTTGAGTGGTGGTATGCCAGTAATGCATCCCGGAAATGAGGTGATGATGAGTCACATTAAATAATGTACAATAATGGCTCATTAATGTCTCGCGTAAAAACTCATTAATTAAAGGGTAACAACATGATGACACAATGTAAAAGAAATGTTGAAATGTTTTTTTTCATTTAATGGGTTAATATGTTAGATAAATTGGGATCAAAAAGTGGAACTCCTCTGAAAAATATATTGTGAGAATCATCTCTACTGACAAATTATGAATGCTGCAAAATTACTAGTGACATCGACGCAGCCATAAGAATGGAACCAGAGAGAAATGAAAACCAAAGGAATCCACGTGAATGTATAACTCAAATGACGAACCTCCTTCGAGTAGGGGTTGTTTTGATTTTTAATTCATTTTCCCATACATCATTCTAAAAAAACAAATGCTTATCAACCCACGAATAGGTTGGTCCGTAGATCACTTTTTCTTTTGTGATGGTTCCATATCATGGGATTTTGTATTAGGATTAAATTTATTTCGTTGATAGAACATAAATCACAATAATCTCCATGTTTAAACTCCAATGTAGAGAGTACGAGCCAACACGAACAAGGCTTGAGCCCATCCGCCTTTTGTGTTCTTCATTACCAAACCATCAAAGTGGATGTAAGAAGGTTTGGAGGCCTTATCAAGGAAGGTAGAACCCCAAGGATGATGGTGGCACATACAGCATGAAGAAAGGACTATCAATGTGGACCCCGTGTTCTGAGGAAGAGGCTACTGGTGGTAGCCTGTAGTGGCAGCTGATGGTGGGTGGCGGCACACCATGATGGAGTTCTAGGGGAATTAGCTACTAGAAACGGCAGACGACTGGAGGATAGGGTACACGACCCCTCGGCCGCAACGGTGGGTAGACCGTACCATGGTTCCCCATAGGCACATGGTCCAATGATCATGTATGGGGAATGAAACGCAGGTGGCATTGCAATCTTTGGTGCACTGAACTAGATTCCATTAGTCGTCTTGGCTGAGGGAGGCAGGCCTGCCATATGTGGGCTATGATGTGGTGCACAAGAAGGTCCCCCACATGGCCCAAGCCTGAATAAATGTCGTCCCACTTCTGGGGTTTGGGCTGAAGAAATAACAATATGCCAACGAACGTCCTCGACTAGGATTAAACCGGACCACCAGTTGCAGGCTGGGCTGGTTGAGACCGGGTCACCGGTCGACCAGGCGGGCTGGTCCCCTAGCTGAACCAGGTCGCATCCAACAACACCCAATGGGCATGGTCTGCTAGACATGCTAGTCGGTTCGGGCCAGGTAAGTTGAACCATGCTATGTAGGTCAGGTCATTCATACAGTGTCAAACCGGGCCTAGACACAATGGGCCCCTGTTTACTAAAATGATAATATCCCTCAAACTTGGCGCCTGATTAATGACCCGTTTATGGTGATAGAACCCTTGTGGTGAGTCAGATATTTTGGAATATTTTACGGAATATTTCATGGATGTTGGAATCCAATGAATGGATTGAGGAGCACTTTATCTTGGAATCAAGCACATACTTGTGAAGATCCTTTTCCTGAGTGAGACTTGAAGACTGTTGACAATTAGACCTATGTCGATCTGCTACGATGGACCAGTGGGAAGAGGCTCTATGTGATCTGACAAGACTATAGTGGGTAGTGGATCTTTGTGACCCATCATACCCACGATACTCATTGGGAAGGATTACCTCATAAAGATAGACATGTTGGAAGCATCTCTATTTGAACAGGCATGCCCACAGGGGGAGCGACATTGTATCACCCATCATACCCATGGTACTCATTAGGGATGAGTACCATAGTAGTCCAAGGCTAGTGGGAAGCTTATCCCTGTGACCCAGAAGACCCACGGTGGGGAGAGACTCTATGTGAATGAACATAAACATGGTACTAATTAGGGAGGATTACCCCAGTATCCCAAGGTGATTTGGCGATGCCACTGATGGACTTTCTTTCCATACATTAGCTCATAACTATGTGATCTATCATACTTCATGATCATGATTTTTTTGCTTTGGGGATTCATTTGTGATAATTCCTTTGTGTTATGGCATCCCTATAAATTATTTCGTTACTCACCACTGCACGGGCTTCGCTAGCACATGTTGTGTTTTGTGCAGACGAACATCACCTTGATAGATGAATTGGTGGCCATGGACTTAGTGGTGCCCAGTGAGATCAGGATTGCAGGACATACTTCAATAACTTCTAGAAACAACACTACACTTAGCCATTTTGTGGGGTTATCATCAAATATCTTTTCAGAGATGTTATGTACTTCCATGTTTTTCAGTTTGTCTTTTTTGGGTTTGTATTCTGTCCCATTTGGCCTATAACTTTTACATTTACCCAGTGGTTATTTAGTGGTATGCATGTTTAACCATTGGAGTTTTTTGTGACATGGTTGTGTGTGTTTGACTTCAGGTACTCAGTAAAAGGCCTCCCATTTGTATGTTTATGGCTTCGATGTTTGCCACCAACCCGTGGCCTTCAGGGGCGGGCCTGGGGGTGTCACGACATGGTCCTGACGAACAGGTCATGACCAAAGGGGTCATTTTTACTAAATTTAGACACAATTCTTCCAAATGATAGATCTTTGTTTCAAAATTAAAATAAATAATGTGGTATAACTTAGTTGAAATTTAAACAGGCAATAAAAAACAATCACCAATTTTTTTAAAAAAAATTAATTTAAATATAAAATTATTTTATACTAAATTCATGTATAAAATTAATTTCAAAAACCATAATTGTTAAATGAAATTTCAATAAATGAAAATTTAAATGTCATAAAATATTTTACTATGTAAATACTTTTAATGAAATTACATTTATTTAAATAAAATCCTTATTCATCACTATTTATTGAAAAATAAATATTTTTATATAATTATGAAATATTATTCCTAAGTAAATTGTGAGGAGATAAATTATAAATTCAAATCCATTTTGTAAAATTAAATTTTAATAATTTAAATATTAAATATTTTCATAAAACCTTATATAAAAGGAGTTTAAAAATACAATTTCATGTTTTATTTAAATAACTACTTAAAAAATGTCTTGAATATAAATTTCATATTCATGAATACTATTAAAAATGAAAATTATTTATTCTATCATTACTTAGGTTAAAAATATTATCACCCCCAATGTGAACCGTCCTCCTCACAATTTATATTAAGTTATTAGACATACATGGATACCATTATGTCATAGTATTTTCAGATTCACTTATCGGATCTGCAACCATATTTTTTTGAGAAAATATTAACCAGGTGAATTAACACGATTAAAAATACATGATATCTACGGGTAAAAATCGTAATAATCTATACCTCAAAGTAATGTTATATTCTAACTAAAAACCCTCATTCAATTGACCAATATAGGAATCTGGAATATTCTGTATTAATATTGTATCATTAGAAATGAATTTAACATTTGATAAACTCAGTGGAAAAGTCAAATATTAGCAATATAATCTAAATTTATCGAGGATTTCATATGGTCCAAATAATTGTGGAATTATATTTCCCTTTTTATCAATAAAACGAAATAGTTTTCCATGGAGATACGTTATGAATAATATAATCATCAATATAAAAAGTATGATGCCACCACTATTTTTTTGCTAAATGTTTTTTATCTGACGCACTATCATCATTTTTTTCTGAATAATATTACCATATCATCCATTTAGTTTGTATATTCTTTGGAAGTATACTTCATTCAATCCACTTCACCCAAAAAAGATAAATTTTTACATTAATCTCCATACAATGCTTCAAAATGTTCCATATGTAAAATTGAATGAGAATTTTTATTAAAAGAAAACAGAACTAATAAAATATATTGATCAAAATATCCAAGGTGATTCAATGAAAAATCCAAAAGAATGTATTATAATGATTTAATTTTTTTATTATACTATCCATTTTATTTAGGATGAAAAGTTATAATGAAATTTAATTCAATGACTAGAATATTTTGAAGACCTTTCAAGAAATTACATCTGAATATATAATCATAATCATATACAATGGAGTGTAATATAAAATCCTTGTAACATTACTATATCCTCTAGAGATAGAAAATAATGATGATATAATGACATTATATATTGAATTATATGTATATTTTCATCTTTAGTTAATCGATCAACAATAATCCCAATCACTTTATTACCTCAATAATTCCTTTGAAATCCCACCATAAAATACAAGGATATATTTTCCCATTTCAAACATAGAATTGGAATAGACTGATGGATCCAATTTATTAGTATCCATTTTTATTTATTGTTTTAACAATCTAAATGTTAATTTGTAGAGTCAGCAATAACTCTTTTCATTCCATCCCACCGGAAATAATCACAAAGGTCTATTTACAACTTAGTGCTTCTCGGATGAATGGAAAACAAAGAATTGTGAGCTATACATAAAAAACACCCTCTTAAATATGGAATAAAAATGGAAACATAATCTATTTCAAAAATTAAAAAAATATTTATTTTCAATTATATGTTCATAAATAAAACACATTTAATCCAATTCTACATTTTATTATAACACAGAATATTATTTGTAAAATTTCATAACTATTTTTGATAGAGGTTATCATAATAAAACCCATAACAAAATTAATTGGTTTTTCTGCATTCAAAAAATATAGAAATATATCCATCCAAGAATTAATTATATGATCATTTTCAAACCATTACATGGTTTATATAGCATTATTTTGATGATAGAATGAATTATCCACTTTGTATTCTTTAACAAGATGGTAATGGTTTATAAAATCATTATCTTTAATAAATTTTATACATCTTCTCCACATTAAGTTAATATATGTTTGATTAATTATATACTCAAAAAATTTATGATCTATATATATTAAACACCACGGTCTATATAAATGTTGCCTCCAAAATTTGAGAGACAAAACCATAACATCTTATTCCATGTCATGTGTACGAAAAAAATAACCGATTAAGCTTTATTTTTCTTAAAGCATAAGTAATTACATGATCTTTTTGAATCAGAATATATCCTATTCCTATAAACAAAGGGTCAAGGGAGAATTCAATATTACCATTTCTTGATGGAAATATTACTATACAATGTTTTAAAAACAACCCATTATAGATTTTTGACCAAATAAAACTACGATTCCAAGAAATGATTTTTGGGCATGTACATTCATCATTAATTTTTTTGGGGGGATCAACTATTATTATAGATTTATTTATAATGTTCTCAATGGAATAAATATTCTATAAAAAAATAAATTTTGTTTTTTATAACTTGTTTTTGTTGATGGATTGTAGAACAATCCTTATATGTTTTCATGATCCTAAAAACTTTTTAATTTAATATAATTGACCAATATAAACATCAAATAATTTGTCAAAATATTCATGGAAGACACGATTTATAAAATCCTTAAAAAATATGGTCCATTTTCTAATACAAATTTTATATCTAGGAGATCATAATTTCCATTTCTAGTTTAGAATGATTGTTTGGGGAATTTCATCATCCTTCACCTTCTAGTGATGGTACCCAGATCTCAATTAAACCATTTAAAAATAATGAGATAACCATAACTGAAAAAAAGGAATCAATATGACGTAACATATACTTATCCACAATATAAATCCTATTAAAATCTCTATATTCAATGAAAATAATCACGAAACCACCATTTATTCTACAAATTAAAATTAAATCACCCCATGGTAAATTGAAAGGAAACATTCTACCATTATTCAGAAAGAACATTATTTTTTTCAATTGTAGAAGTTCTACTTTTACCATTACATAAGGTGGTTTTGAAATTTGATTAGAATCATGAACTAATTCAATAGTATATTCAGAATTCTGATTAGGAATGACACTAAGAAAAACATCATGAAAATATAAAGGTATAATTTTACTATGAAAACATCATTAATCATAACATTTCCTTTATTATCATGAATATATGCAATAAAAATTTAATTTAAATGTGTTAAATTGTTTCAATGTGTTATGATATGTTTCCAAATGTACATGTATATTATTACATTAAACCAAGAACTTATTTTCAAAAAAATACTATTTATCTATAATATTTCGTAACATGGTAAATAGAAAGACTACTCACACACATAATAAAAAAACTCTAATAGGGGGGTGAAAATAATTTTTATAGGTAATTTATTTTCATAGATACTCACATGAAGATCCTTGTATCTTCTTTTGGGTGTAATACCTCCTACATGTGTTTTTAGGATTAATTATGACATCATTTTTTTGATATTAATCTCTTAATTTAGCATAATATTTCTAAAAAATGAATGAATGGATATACCCGAAATTAAAAAAAAGACAATAAATAGATCTTAATAAAAAATAAATTTACCAGATGTCATATCATTCTATGCCTTATCATCAATTGATGTTGTTTCAAGGGATTTTACCACACATGTCTTCCTATAGTATGGCTTCTTCCCATCATTCGGGTTCTTCATTAGACACTAAATTGCATAATGAACCACATCATTACATTTAATACATTATAATAAATGTAAATCAGAATTTGGATTACCACTACCATGATTTTTTCATTATAATTAATATCCATATTCTGACATTACTACCTAATGTAAAATTACTAGACTTTATATGGAATTCCCCATAGTGATTTTCTACCACAACTATCAAAAATGAATAAATTCATTTTCTTAATGATAGAGTTAACTGATTTATTGTTTCTTTAGTAATTTTACATTAACTTATTTTTTCTGATGATTTTAAATGTACACATGATGATATGGAAATTTAATTTTCCCCCTTATTAGTACAACAAAAAATTTTCCCACAACTTTTGAATTCATGGGAATACAATTACCTTTATATCTTGGCATCAATCCAAAGTAAAAATAATTTATTTTACTATCAATAACCCAGATAAAATCTATAGACTATCTTACCATTCAAGTGAAATTTTCATCATATGCATCCTCCAAATCGTCACACTTTTGTTTAAATCAAGGAATTTATTTTCCATCATAATTTGAATCACATTTAGAAAATATTAATTAAGGAAATATTTATAAATTAATTATATTCCATGGTATCAATATCATATCATTCCATGATATTGATGAAAATTCACTTCCATTGGATAGATTAACAATCTAAAATAATAAAAAATATTATCATTTTATTATCTAAATATACCATGAAATTGATTATATTTTCTAGGGATTTAACTAACTCCTTAGCTATAGCTGGGTCAAAAAGCCAACTAAATAATAGAGGGTGTATCCAAAAACAATGTTATATATCCTTCATGATCCTATGGGGTATATTTCGTTTCTCTCTCATATGGATGCCACCACAATTTATAAAATTTTTCAACTGAGTAATTATCTTCCCTATATCATCTATGGAAAACTATTCTGAGTATAAATATTTTTGTTGAAGTAGTATGGTAATATTTTAATTCTATATAATTCATATTTATCTAAAAATTAAACTCCATTTAAGGGTATTCAATTGAAATTATCCGAACCTATAATTCCATAAAAAATTTCCCTGATAGTTATTGTTAGAAACCAAACCTAAAAATTATTTATTATATTGAAATAAATTTACACATCACTTTATTTTATTAAATATAATTTATGTTAATAGTTTTAGAGAATTATTTCATAACTCATACATAAAAGCCATTAATTACTATGTCGAAACATATTCTTAGTATTTATTTTTCAACAATATATAAGTTTTAAAATAAAATATTTTATCTTTTATAGAAAAATATTTTTAACATTCTACTATAAATCTCCATTTACCTTACCCATCCATAAAAAATTATGAAAATAATTTACTAAATTTTGGATGAGGGCAAAAAAATTAAGGGACATTAAAATAAATAAATAGGTCATTAGTCCACGAATAATTTCCATGATTTTCCAATTTCAAAATGAACATTAGGTTTTAGACTAACATATCTTTGAAAAGAATATCACATTCTATAACAAAATAATATTCATAAAACATTTCATATAAAATCTTAAATCAAAAATGTAATTAATATTTATATCTCTGAAATAATCTAAAACTAATAAAAATTTTGTTCATGAATATATAAATTTAAACCTTATGAATTTGTATATATTTCACTTTACCTTGTGAAATAATAATATTTCTATAATGACATATAGAAATCTTATATTTATATTGGTAAATAATTTTCATATCATTCTAACAAAGAGTTGTAATAACTATAACATTTATACATGGATAAAAGATTGTCATTATGGATAGAATATATTCATTATTACCATATTGAAAAATAAATTAAATTCACTATCACTACTACTTACAGATAAACCATGAAAATTATTCATGGAATAAATATCACATTATGTTACCATATTTTATTAATTGAAACAACATACATTAAATATATACATTTACTAAATTAATTCGAGAGATAAAATAGTATCACCAAAATTTAAATAAAAATGAAAGAAATTATCCAAAAAAATAATACCCATGAACCATAACATAATGCATAAAATAATTGATTATTAAAACATTTTTAAGGAAAATAAATTTTCCATTTTGTGATAAATTTTTAAAAATATTTTCTATAAAAATGAATTTTTTTCATTGAAAATATCCTTTGAAGTATCTAATATATTCTTTAAAAAAATATTTGTATTTATGGGGGAAAAATGATTCCCCTACCATATATGTTAAAACAAATTCCTTTCACACTATTGTTGGAAAATTCTAATAGTACATTGTTTTGAAAATAATAAGAGGATTAATTTCAAAAAAATATTGTAAAAAATTTCCCTGGATAACAGTAAAAAACTTCTTTGAAACTATTTATAAAAATACCAAAATGGAAGAAAATGTAATATTATAAGGGAATTGTAAAATATGATTTTTATAAAAGTATCATACTAGAGTTTGACTCATCACATACATTCTTTATATGCCACAATAATAAATATATGTTAATTATTTACATTCGTAAGAAATATTTTCAATTTTATTATTTCGTTTATTTCTATCATATCCATTTTATAATTAATCCATTAACTTCATTTTTCACATTTTTTTGATAATCCAGTGATATGATGAAAATGAAATTGGTAGGTCAATTATAATCAAATAGGTCATCGTAAAATCCTTTAAAAATACTTATAGTTAAATTATTATCAATTTCATAGATTAATTACAGTTATATTTTAAAAAAATTAAATATTGTTATGATAAATGAACTACGTTTTGATCATGGATACAATAGTTCATATGTACGCAAGAAGAAGTTTTCCATTATGAACGACAATTATGAAAAAATGTAAGTATTATTTTATCATCCCATTTGGGTAATAATATCATAAATATAATATTAAATAATAAATATACTTATATATATATATATCATCCATGTGATGGGATGATGAAAAACAAATCTCACACCACACGTATGACCAAAAAACGTTATTTACTTTTTGTGAAATGGATGATAATAAGGTTAATTATATATAATATCATATAATAATAAATATTTCATTAATTTAATATATAAAAATTAATTGAGTAACTATAACCAATATTTTGGGATGTTGATAGAAATAAAAAACATTGGATTGTGAAGAGGTAGTCCTCCATACATAAGAATGATGAATTCCTCTCCCATATGATGGACACTAAATATGGATATTTCTTATTAAATGAAAATAATAAATTTGTTGTATATGGAGGGTAATAGAGATATTAATTTAATATGGTTTAATAATATATCATAAAGGTGGATGATGAACCAATACTAAAATATGCAGATACAAACTATACCTATATTTGGAAAACCTCATTTTCATAAAATATTAAGCTATATATGATTGGTATTATGCCTAAACCAAAACATCAAGAATTAGGGGAGGGTTTATATGTAGTGATTTGGGTAGGTAATTTACAATCCGAATTTTTATTGAGGTCTGAATTAAAAAAGAGATGATATTCCATTTTATATGATAATGGATTGAATCTATTTGAATTTCTCTAAATATCAAATTAATTTATTTTTTTAAATTCTAATATATTAAAATATATTAATTTTTAATTCATGATGGTTATGTGTATAAAAAATATCATATAAAAAAATTAGATAATTTTTAATTATTTTTTACCCTGTTCATTTTATTTTAAAATCCTTGTTATCCTCATTAATACATACTGTGAAAGCAAAAATTTTCCACTCATTGCATGTCGGATTAATTAAAAAAAATTGGAAAAACATATTATAAATGTATCACTATTGATATTATATACAATTGGTAGAATTAAATATTTATATGAATTTTATATAATATAATAAAATATTTTTTATTATAATATATCATTAATGAAATTTTATAAACCTATACATTATTTTGATATTAATAACATCAATAAAATATGTTAACAAAAAAATATTTTAAGAAATTATTAACATGAAATATTAAACAAATAAATTAACAAATAACATTTATTATATAAAATTATTATACTATTAGTATTTTTAATATCATTTGTTTGATTTATCAATTAATTGTGTAATTAATAGATCATCATTGTGAATGAATTTAAGAGAAATATTTCTACCGAAAAAATTACCAAAAAAATTCCATGAAGAAGATAAATTTTTCTTATTTCAAAATAATATATATATTTAAACAAAGAATCTGTTGAAACCATACAAAGCGTAGTTTAATGATTAAAAATGATAGTGTGACATTTTAAAGTTTTCATAATAAAATATTATAAAAGTCATAATATTATGTAAATGGAATGGCCATATATTATTTCTTGTTCAAAAAGGGAATTCCCAGGAGTGGCTTTTTCAAACCCTCCACACCTAGGCACCCCCCTCCCCATGTAGAGGTCATCTGGTGAAGCCTCATCCAGGTAGGAGTCATTGTTAGCCGAGATGACAGAGCATCCCCAAAAGGTTACACCTCAATCAACGATAGTTCGACACATCAATCCGCTAGCTAGGTGAAGTGCGCCCTTTCATCCCACCCAGTGAGACATCGGGTGACTCGGCAAGACGAGAGGTTAATGCGAGGTGGATATTCTCCCAAGAGTGGGCTCCCAGTAATAGAACCCCAAACCTCACCGAATGCCGATTGTATGGCCCTCGACCACCCACCACTATGACACCGCTGAAGCGGCAATAGTACACTAGGTTATTTAGGCCCAACAGGTTATATGGTATATGTGGGTTGTCACCCACCACCGAGTGCCTTTATGTACTTCCCCAGCTGTAGTCCCAGGTGTAATGACACCCTAGCTTTTAGGCCAGTTCTTCATGAGGTAGAGGGGCCCACAAGAGGTGATAAAGGTATATAGTGTGCGTTGCCTTGGGAGGACTCGAACTCGGAACCATGGGGTCAGGGTGCCCTGACCGCTCAACAACTCACCCACGCCCCGTGGGCTAGAAAAAAGGACCATATATTCAAACTTTTTATGATTATGGATAAGTTATATTCAAAAAATAAAAACAAAGCAAATTTTATGGTCATTTTATAGTCATAATCATTTTATTGTTTCTTTATTTACCTGATTTACCCTTTAATGTAGAAGAACAATTACTAATTTAAATATTATTATTGACCAAAAAATGGGAAAATAGTATATACATAACCAATGATTCCCAATATGGAATCAATGTTTTGAAATTCAAAATATATGATTGTTTGAATTGAATTTAAAATTAAACCAAAAAAACGAAATGAAAAGGGTTTTCCAGAAAAAATGATCTTTTTAAATATAAAATGTTTTTACTAAATTTATGTATATAATTTCTCTCAAAACCCATAAATGAATTATTTGGAAATTTTGTACCTAATTATATTTTAAAATTAATCCATAAATAAAATTTACTTTTCAAATATTTTAAATTAAAAACAATTATTTCAATTAAAAAATGATATTTCTTCAAAAATAAGTTTTTTTAAAAAAAAAATCAAAAAAATCATAGGATCAAAAATTTTACATGTGGAATTATAAATTTAAAATAATTTTATCAAATAAAAATAGAATAATGAAAAAATTTAAATTCTAAATAAACTCATGGATGAAATGAGTTTAGTCAAACTATATCCTTTTTCTATTTACAAAATAACATAATATATTTAAAATGAATATAACTATCATATTGAAGAAAACTCATAAACATGAGGATAATTTATTCTATTATTACATGGGTTTTTTCATCATCTATAATTTACCCATGAAATTATACACAGTTCCTAGTATAGATTATGATTCATCCAAACCCTCTCCTCATTCGCAATTTGATTTTCTATGCTCTCATAGATGTTACATGATCTAGATTTCTCTTAAGGTATATACTCCTATGTTTTTGAACATAACTGATTCAAAGATCATTGGAAATAGGGTCTAAAATTCCATTCCAAATGGCCTAAGGTTTCATGGAGAACCAATATATAAACATCCTATTGTGGCTCAAAGAACCAAATATGGTTAATAGTTCTAAAGAAATAGTAACTACTATAGTAACTCAAAAAAATTCTCCTAATTTACCTTCAACCAAGGTCTTTTCAATAAAATATTGTGGGGGTTACCAGTCTTGAACAACCCCAACAACAAATTTTATTAATTTTGAGAATTTATTTACCTTCTACTAATCATATTAATTTTTTTCAAAGAAACAAGGAATTGATTTTTATATTTTTATGGATTTTTTATACATTAAATTTTTTTGGAGCCTTATCCATGAAATATTCTTCCTGAAAACTCATCGTTAAGAGTAAAAGATGATATTATTGTGAAAATTGATTAAAATATGAAATTATTCTAATCAAGTATGTATGTTTCTAAATGTTCATAGTATCAATGGTAAATTAATTTCTAAACAATATGAAAAAAAAATTAAAGAATAATTTTATGATATTATTTTTATTTAAAATCAATATATGTTATATTTCACACCATATTGATTTATAGATTTGTGGTTATTAACGTTCTAATAATCATCCACATTAATATTATCAATGTTCCATTTTACTCCAAATCATTATTTAGACATTAAATTATCCATCCATGTCTATGTTTTATATACCCAATAATGTTATCATTTTTAGTATCTCATTTATCTGTTGTTCTAGATAACCTTCATACTTCCCTTTACTTATTTTTAAGAGGATATTTTATAAACCCTTTCTATGATGTTGTAATTCAACAATATAATTATAAAATTTTGAAACATTTATTAAAAATAATTTTTTTAATTTGAGAGTATTAAATATTTAAATAGATGGGGGTTTAATTAAATATCATTATATTGTATAATAAAAATATATTTTATTGTGTATGCAATATGAAACTCTAAATATAAACATAAAATTAAATACATATATTTCAATATAATAGTTATAATCTAGACCTTAAATTTTATGGTGATCGATTTATTATCATTATTATGAAATAAATATATAAAAGTATTACCCACAAAAAATAAAATGATTAATTATTTCGAAATATGAACTCAATTTTTTAGTAGTACTTATTTTTTTCAAAAATATTTTTTCAACAAAATGGTATTTAATTATTTTTGTGAGTGAAAAAAATTTTAATTTATGAAACTTTTATAAAATTTATTTGATAAAAAATAATGAAATTTTGAAATCAAAATATCAATATTATTTTAGATTGAAATTCTTTGATATTCGTATAAAGATTAAATTTTTAGTGCATAATAGATAATCAATATTTTTATTGAATATTTTAATTCCATTTCATGATTTTAAAAAGTTCAATATTCTATTGAAAATATTTTAAAATAAAGTTTGTTCATTTATAATATTTAAAATAGATTTAATATCACATGAATCAATTGTATATATTTTTCGTATATGATTTATGTATCTAACCATATATTTTTCTAAAAAATATTCTTTTTTTTGTTTTATGCAAGTATATTAAAATTTATTTCACTGAATTGTAAAATATTAATTTCAGGAAATGAACATAATAATTTTATATAATAATTTTCTTTTATATTGGTGGATTTTATTTATGTTATTCTAATAACGATAAATTTTTATTAAAATGAAAAATATTTTTTTATGAAATATATTATCATTTGTGATACCACTAAGACACAAGTATGATAAAATATTTATTAATCATTTTAACGAATAATTAATGATAATATACTAAATTTATCATAAAACAATAATTAAAAACTTATGAATTAGAATTTACTTTATTATAACGGTGAAAATTATATTAATTTTCAACATAGTGCCTACACAGTGCGGGAAATGTCAATTTTGGAGTCCTAAAGAGAATATTTTTAATTATGAAGTACATTGTGGACATTAATAATTAATATTAAATGCTATTGATTATTTGTGTCGATATATATTAATTTCGGTGTTATATACAATGGGAATTGTCCAAATTCTTTTGCATTGCATATGTAAGGACAGAAGAACCAATATAACATATTAAAAAAATTTGTTACAAAACATTACTGGTTAACTATAAATTTTTATCCAGAACATGATTAAATAATTTTTATTATGGTAATTAATATTTAATTTGTGTAGAAGAAACTATTACATTAAATTCTTACACAACGCGCACACAATGCTTGTGGAAGGAGTCAAACATTCATGTAAATTATTTTTTAATATCTAAAATTAATAATATTGTGTTGAGTTATATGTTCCCAAAATTTTTATATATCAATATATAAAAATTAATGACGTTTTTATTTATATAATGTTAATTGCGTAATTGTAATACTTTTTCCAATGTCTATTTGTGTGAATAGTTTATATAATGGAATTAATGTATTTTATGATATATAATATATTATTAAATTATAAAAAAATCATAAAGACCATGAAAGAGAAAAAATAAGATAATAAATGGTTAAAATTTCCTCCCTTGTTTATTTATGATCTAATTTTCACCCTATAAGTTAAATTATTACCCTTTAATATTTAAATTTCATTACCACTATTATGGATAAAATTTGTTTACCAATGGGATAAACAAAAATATAGTGGATAAATAATACCTATAACAATATAAATATTACTGGGTAATTATATTAATACCATATTAAGTTTATCACAACATACTTGTCATTTTTGATCAATTTTAAATGAATTAGACTAATATTATATTATGAAATTTTTGGGATATTGTAAAATGTTTTGAATGAGATTTTATAATATACTATATTTTATTAAAAGGTATTAAATTCATAAGAATACTATATTCTGAAACTGGTATGAGATTATGTCTAAAATAAAACCATTTTATATTAATGGTAAACTTATCCTTTTATAGTAACTTTATTGACCACTAAAATGTGAAATAATTTATATCATAGTAATTTTCATGGTGGTTAATGGTGAGTTTAAACAAAGGGATAAGGATAGAAATATCAGATAAACACTTCAAAATTTAATTAGATAATAGTATTTAGACACATACTTATCATATAATAAAATTATATCAAATTTGATAATTTTTCCATTAAAAAGTTATATCTTTTAATTTAATGTTGTTTGAAATTCCATGAATACCCTTCCCAAAATTTACAATAGGTGGCCCCAAATACTCTTATCTATACACCTCATTATTCATTTGGTTTATTGAATACCTACCTATATTTATTATTAATATACCTTCCCACATTATAGTTGACATAGTTTGAGTAGAATAATACCCATATAGTGATTAAGGTGTAAATATAATTATGTTTTTCAATGATGTGGAAGATATTGAACTTATATGATGAGTTGGAATGAAGGAATGAGATAGTTTTCCAAATAACTCTCAATATTAATTATATTGATGTTATATTTTCTTAATATTTTTCTTCCATAAACATATTTTTAAATATATTTATTTTTAAATTTATATAAACATTAATGAATTTTAAAGCATACACATAACATTCGAACAATGGTGTTCAATAGGAAATTTTTGATGAAGTCTTTTTATATAATTTAAAAAAAAGAAAGAATGTTTTATTTTATCTTATAAATCATCAAAAAAATTTCCCACCACCAGAACTATTATTTTATAAATAGATTAATTTATAATAATTGATTAATTAATCATATAAAAACATTCCTTAATTTTTTTTGTATTTTAGTTTTGTAATCATTTTTAAGGGAAATTTTATTATGATATATAAAATAAATTAATACATGGGTTAAAAAAATTAACATTTTTATAAAATGGACATGAAAATTTAAAAATTTATGCAAGATTTTGTCCTTGGACATTGTTTATAGTGATGGGTGAACTCGATAAAGCTAATAAATAACTGTGAGTTTGATATAGCTCATGAAAATTAGTGAGCTTAATATATATCTCAAATTGATTATTTAATTATGGTGATCCATAAAAAAATATTATGTATGTTGACCATATTTTTTATTCATATTGTATGGGTTGTTGTATGTATTTTATAAAGATGAGGTCCCAAAAACCCCACATGATGTTTATATTCAAATTGATAATCATTTTTGGAAATAAATTGATTTAAAAAAGTAAGCTAGTGGTATTCTATTTTAAATGAAGGATTGTTCCCATTAAGGGTAAAAATTATGTTTTTTTAAGAAACGTATTTCCATGGATTCTTATTTTTTATAATAATACCTCATAATTATGATTTTTACATCATGATTTTGTAAAAAAGTATTTAATGAAAAACATTTTTAATTAAAAATGATATCATGTGCAAGAAATTAATTAGTTTAACTCGAGGTTTAATATGTTAAAGTAAATAAAACTTTTACGATATCATGAATTAAAATATATTAAAAATATCAATTGTTCATATTTTTTCACGTATAATGATTTTTATCACACCTTGTTTAAAAAAACAATGTGTTTAAGGATGAGTAAAAAATAACATATCAAGTTCGAAATCATAAATATTTTTCATGAAAGAAAACATATCTTATTCAAAAAAAGTGTAAGGTGGGAAATTTATATAGTAAAATATTTTTTATATCTTGAAATGTAAGGTTTAATTAAATAATTTTTATCACAAAATTTTCTAAAACTATAAATAATGATGATCCTGAAGTTGAATGAATTTTTATTCTTGACACAGTGGTAAATATTATATAATGTTTAATCTCAGTTCCATATATATTGAATTTATAAATTGGTATAAAGTGTTTTATTTGTGTTATTACCCTTAATTATATTGTTTTCATATCCCATGTTTCAAAATATTTTTCATTGTGATAATGAATGTTCAAGATTTTTGATCATGTTATAGATCATATTATGGTAGTTATCATGGTTTTATAATGTGTGTATTTATATAGACCACATTTAGTCGTAAAAATGAACATTTTCTGGAATTTTACACTTTATAATGAAATTTCCGTCCATTTCCTTTAAAACTATAATCCTAAAAAAGTATTTTTTTTATTTAAATGATGAAAAATATTACATAAATTGGCTAATATATTCTAGAGTTTTGTGCGTATTTTTATAGTTGGTATTAGATTCAACGAGTCAATTTAATCCTTGTGAACTCTAACATGAGAATGTTCTAGGGAAGAAATATTTTTTTTCTAATAGATCCTCGAGGAAGGGAATTCTTAAAAGTATTGTTCGTAAGAGTCCCGCCCATGAGGTGTAGTCACCCATGGAACAAACTATTAGGTTCCAATAATATTTCTCTTGGTATGGTAGTATAATATTTTAATTGGAAGTAGGTAAATAGAATTGATATCTATTATGGTTAATATAATGTAAAAATAGTTGGATAATATTAATTGTTTATATATTGGTTTTGGATAATAAATAAGGAATATTATATATGAAAAACTATTAATTTATTAAGATAAATAATTTTTTTATATTTAGATTAGGTTATGAATTATAATAGAACCAAGTATATGTTAACATATCTTGAAATAATGGTGAATCAATGTTATCCTTTACTAAAGTACAGATGAATTAAATTAATACATTTCAGAGATAGACTATAAAAATTTATTTAGTTGTTTAATAAAATTTCTTTAAAAAAATAATGGCTAATAATAAAAAAATTTCATTCATCAGGGTAAAAATTATTATTTACATTAGACGGTGTAAGTCCAAAACAATACATATTTCTCTTACAGAGAATTCACATTAAATAATAATCTGAAATTATTTCTTATGTGTTTTAAGGACATTATCTAGTATTCAAATTACCTATAAAAACATTATGATGTATCAAAATTACCTTTTATACATTGACATAAATATATAAATTAGAATACATTTGAAAATGGCATAAGAAAACTAATATTTCATCATACCCATTATAGAAAATAATATAATGGAATGTATCCATTTTTACAATGGATAAATGAGAAAATGGACTTCCAACCCTCTACTCACTTACTCAGCTCAATTTAATTCGAAAAACATATATATTTATCTTGATTTCTATTTTTTGAAAATTTTAAACACAAACCCATATGTGAGAAACTAATTATAAATAAAATATTAATGAAATATGGAATTAATGATCGAGAGGATGTACAAAAAAATATATTAATAATAGTGAATTATTTTTTAGTTTTCTTCTCTATTAACAATAATTTCAATCATTATGTAATTACTATGCATGGATTATGATGTAGATGAACATAGAAATATTGTGATAAATTATTATCTTTTATGGGATCAAACTGCTGGATCATGTGGAATAAATATTTTAAATTAGGATTGGAATGAAAGTTTACTTATATTTAAAAGTAACAAGTAATTAATGTATAAATTAAGAAGCATCACTAGATTATTGTTGAAGTTAATTATAACACAATACATATTATCAATTAACTAAATAATTTATTTAGAACATGATGTAAAATATTTCATCATGGTTTCTAAATAATGTAAAATTAGTGATGTATTTATATATTGGTATCAAAATTTATGATGTTGTGATATCATATTTTAGGGTGAATATGATTAAGCATTATCACAAGATAAATCGTATAGAAACATTCGTAGATGATATTTGTTATAGTATTTTAATGGTGATAAATAATATCTGGAATGGTATTGACTTGATCTAATAAAATATCTAGGATTACATAACCCTTTAGTAGAACTTGTAATTTAGAGTTTACAGTTATTTATTTAATATTGAAATTAAATTTTTGGTACATAAAATTTATGTTATAAATACCATTTTGGGTAAATATATTCTCTAATGTTGAGGTAATTAGATTAAAATTGGGATTAAAGGTTCTTTTCATTTTGTGACGATATATTTTATCATATAGATTACCATGGAAATGATGTGTGATTTTGTGACAACCTAATTAATGTAATTTTATGGATGTTTAGTATTTTGAAAATAATATATGATTATGGAAAATTAAAAATTAAATTATAAATGGGATTTTATTTGAGTTATAAATTATGATATAATGTATTGAAGGATATATGTATTTATTGTGTCTTTTAGGGGATACATGAAATTTATGGAAAATCTAATCATTTTTAGAGATTATATTATTAGGGAATATAGTTTTTTTGAGTGTGACTTTATGAGTGATTAATTTGGTTTAAAGGTAAATATTATGTTTATCTTAATATAATATATTGTCAACTCATTTTGATATTTGTGTTTAAACATTGGTAAAGTATATTTTGAATCATTTTATAGTTTGTTATTTCTAGAGTGAATAATGTTGAACATTAGGTATCTTTGTTGGGGGTTTGGATATTTTTGTAGTATTTTTTAATATAATACATTAATTATATTAGATATGTTCTTAATATTTTTCAAGGCATGTTTTATTTTGAATAATGTATGGAAATTGTAGAAATAAAATTTCATCATTTTTGTGATCTTTTGATCCATTTGATGTTGATTTTCATGGTTTGGGTATGAAAAATTCATCTTGTTAATGAGATTTGTATTAGTTGGGAAACTACTATAAACTCAATTAAATCATTATATTTTATATATAACTCAAGTAATTATATCTTATCTTATTCTATATAACTATGGTAAAGGAATCCCTCAACTCATGAAAAAATAAGATAAATCAATCAATATTAATATGGAAAATAAAATTAAGATAACAATGTTTACTTTTTAAGACCTATTCAAAAGTATGAAAAATATAATGGTATGTACATGGTTTATGAATTATTTTGAAAATGATAAATTTCCTAGTCTTAACATATAATTTAATTTTATTTTCTTAATTATTTTATTAAATTCCTTATTTAAAAAATAGAATATATTGTAGATAACTATTTATCTCTTTTGGTATATTTCACTTCCACTGCACATTCCATCAATTTTTACCTATATTAAGGATCCATTAGTGGTGATATCATTAAATTAATATGGATGTACGTACTCATACACTAGAGAAAATTGATTTCAAATATGTTTTAATTACATTTTTTCGAAAAAATAATATAATTTGAGGATATATTTTCATTATCTGTGAGATAACATAACATCATGAAATATTAGGATATATTCAATTAAATGAATAATAAATTTAAGGTCATGCACAACACTTAACACCAAACTTAAGAAACCATGAAACACTATAGAGAAAAATTATTTTAATATGAATTTTATTACATATTTATTAGATTTGTGAGTATATGCATGACTGATGACATCATTAAATTTATATAGAAATTAATTATTAATAAAAAAATATGATTATTAATGGTGATTAAATTTCATATAATTACATATATGATTAGAAGATATATATTTTAAATGATTATTTATGTGTAAAATATATTTATAAAAGTAAATTTTTTAATCAATATATATGAATGAGTTTAAAGAAATTTATTTCTCATATTTAAATAAAATAATTCATAATAAATTTAATCGGGGCTAGTTTATATGGAATGAGTATACATTCATTTTATACATTAAATATATATTTTCTTCAAAAATAATTTCATTGTGTTTTTTTAGAAGATATTAGAATACATTTATGTAAACATTATAAACGGTATGTGATAAAATTTAAAAAAAAAATTAAATAATAATTATAAAATAATCTTAATAATTTTTTATGGTTTTCAAGGAAAACTTTATTTTTATATGAAAAGTGGAAAATACCAATTTTGTAATTTTTGTCTACATTATGATATTATAATAATATAATAATGATTATTTTTTATAATTTTTATTAGAATATACATATACATATATATATAATAATTAATATAATCGATTTTGAAATATAATATTTATCATAGAAAATAATGTTTATAATTTTTTGAATGTTAGTAATATTCTTATTTAAATAAAAAATATGTTTATTCCATTATATATATAATGTATTAATACTTATGTTTTCACCTTTTTGTTGTCTTGAATTTAAAATAATTTTAGCGTTATTTATATTAATTCAAATAATTCTGTAGAAGTCAATTTCATTCTCCATTTAGGTACAATGCTATTTTTTATAAATAAAAAAAATTTTCTAAAAAAAGATTTATATTTTTTATAAATATATAAATAATATATTTTACTACATGTTAAATGTTAATAATTTAAGATTAATTTTATATTTTTAATTAGGCATTCAAAATTTTTAAAAAATATCAATTTCATTTTTATATTTTATGAAGGGAAACCTTGGTTAAACTTTGTCACTATGGCTATTGTTCAAATAGTTAATGTGGTTTTAAAACTATGTGACAAGGTATAAAATATCATAGATGCATTTTTAAATTTTATAGGATGAGGTTATTGTAAATTAAATATATCCTAGATTTATAATATCTCAAATTTGTATCACATTCCTTTGTAAAAATCATATTATATATTTAAATTTTTTATGAATTTCCAATTGTTGTACTCCCCACACTTATTAATGTTAATCACCAATACTAACATATTAACATACATTTAGATCGACATCTCATCAAAGACCTATCTAAATACTATCCTGTCACTTCATAAAAAAATTATAGGTCCCCAAATCACCAAATGTATTGCTTATTAAGTCATAAAATATTATTAATTTGAGGGTTTCCAAAGTAATGATATGATCCTTCACATTGTGTTTCATATTAATTTCATTTTATATCGCCATTATATCATTTACAAACATTCATATATAAAAAAATTTATTTACAACCGATGTAATAATGTAATTATTTTGATTTTATAACCCTTCATTATATGTATTTTCCATCCGATATGAAATAAAATAATCGCTCTTATGCATGTGTGGAATAACACCTTCATGATATAAAATGATTCATTTTTCATCACCTCATAATATAATCCATTAGAATGATAGATAAAACTATTATATATGATATTTTTATCATATTTTTTATTCTGTAATGATGATATATTTCCTACCTTATTACCCCCCCCCCAAATTTGAAAATTATAACGTTACTCTTTTCTACATGCGAACTAATACATCCATGAAGCATTGTGAATAGTCTTCTATAACCACCTCACATGGATAGTAATGATTTTAAATTTAATGACTAAATATAAAGTCTACAATTTAATTATATGTATATAAAATTCAAATATTGACTAATTTGTTTCTTTTATATGTATTAAAAAATATAAATGTCACTCATTTGAAAGAATAAATTATCATCTACATGAAATGATGTGATTCATTTTTCATGAACACATTAAAATGTTAGTTTTAAAAGTGTATTTAATTTATATAAAAAAATCATTATAACATGTTTATGATTTTGAGAATGATTAAACCATTACCATGGTGTATGGATTGAAATTTCTCAATGAAAATATGCATGGGAAATTGAACCATAACACGAAAATGTTGATTTTAACTACGTATTATATATATACATGTAAAAATAAGTTACAATTGAATAGTATACACAAATATAAATATAAATATGATTATTATATAAATAAAAATAAGTGTTAATTTCTTATAAAGATGTTATAATGTGTTCGACTAAGTGGACGTTCGAGGTTTGGGATATCTCATCCTAATTTCCTTTCATTTAGACATAATCAATATTCACCAAATGTTTTTTTGTGTGGTTTTTACACTACTTTATTAATTTATTTTATCACAAATTATATAATATTAATGTGGTTGGAAAATAATTTCCACATTATCTCCTATAATGAAATTTGGAATAAAAAATTACTATAGTTGTAAGGGATTTTCTATTATATTGTTGTCTTGAATAGTTTAAACTCTTTATCCTCAATATCCATGTTCATTAAAATATTCTAAGAATGTTATTTTTTATATTAAAATTATTTTACTAGGTTATAATCATTTATACTATAATTTTTACATTTTTTTAAAGAAACCATTAAACCATTATCAATACATGTTAATTATTACACCTTTTACAAAGGTGAAAAAGTGTATTTTATAACTTTTACCACATTATAAACTTTTATTAACATAAAATCCATTATTTATTGTCAAGAATACTATAAAAGTTTAGTTATTTTCAAATAGTATTCAATTTCTTATCTTTCATGTATTTTATATTTGAGTTTTTTTCAATGAAAATGAAACTTTATTATCATTTTTATGAGATAACTTAATGTTTTGTTACTTATGGGATTGAATTTTAATTCAAATAATTATTACAGTTAATGTTAAATTAATACTGGTTTTTTTCTCATGGACTGGATATTATATATTTTATATGATTTATTGGTGATATCGATTCAAATATAATTATGGGTGTTCCTGATATATGACTTAAATGTATTTAGTAAATTTAATGAGTTTACAGGTGATTTTTCATTATGGTATGGGATATATCGGGTTTTGTGATTCCATTATGAGGGTTCATGTATGGATGGCTGAGAGGATCATGTTTCAAGGTACCTACATGATATTCCTAGAAATTGTTTAATGGGACTCACTAATTTTAAAAGATAAAGAAGAATACTTATTTCTCTTTTGAAAGTGTATGGAATTTTAAAAACTTGAAAGCATTATTTTTTATGATAATTTATTCATGACATATCAAATTATCAAAAATAATTTTATGATTATGATATTCTATCAACTATTTTATTTTAATGTTTAATGAAAAATATTGAGAATTTAAGTTTCCATGACATATAATTAAATAAATAATTACACTAAAAAATTATTTTGAAAATTGAAAATAATAATATTGATTTTTATTGTATAAAATTGACAAAGGGGTTTATTTTATTTTATTCTACTAACTAGAATTTTTTATTGTCATCCTAAATTCTTAAATGTTTATCATTGTCCGCTACTATGAGTAGGAATATTAATAATGTCAATGACGAGCATAAATAAACTATAAAATATTATTATTTTAAATATGACTAACATCAAAAAGGTTTTAAATTTTCTTTCATGAATAAGAATACAAAAATAATATACACATATATATATATTACTAAAAAAATGGATTTATAAAATATTTAGACTCAAGAACCTAATTTCTTCTAAATAAAATATATTCACAAAAAAATTCATCAAAAATGTTTTTAACAATATATTTATTAAATTTAATTAATTAATTTCATACACATTTTGAAATTTTAATTGATAAAAATTATATCATTTTCGAATTATAATATCAAAATTAATATAAGATAATATTTTGGGTTCTTTTATAAATTGATTAATTTTTCAATGAATAGTTAAAATTAATAATTTTTATTTAAAACAAATTTTTCTTCTCATGTATTTACAATGTCACATTAAATTATTGATTAATTTTTAAACATTCAATAGTTATTTTTAATTAAAATAATATAATAGTTATAATTTTAATCAAAATTATACATTAATTTTGTATAGAAGACTTTTTAAAAGTAAAATGTATTTTTTTCAAATTTTTTTGTAATATTTTTCGTATTTAATAATAAATTAAATTTTTCCTCATTATTGATTAACATTTGGTAAATGGGTTAAATTTTTCTAATGAGGATAATTAATATTATTTTATATAGAAATCATAATATTTATCATAATAAATTGTATAAATAGTGAAAATATTTTACCACGGTTTTGGTTAAAATAGGTTAATATGTGAAATAAAATAAATAGATAATAATTATAATTATCTAAAAACATTTATGTATCATATTTTATGATAATTTTAAAACAAAATATTTATTTTAGGACTTGTATAAAAAATTTTATTACATTCTATTGAATTTGTTTACCCAATCTTATCTTCTATGAAGATCGTTTATATTTTATTAAAATTAAAAACAATTTTTGGATTTTTTATTTTAATTGAATGGATGGAAGATTAAATTAGGTTTTAGATTTATTCAAAACTCTAATGAAAATAAATTTTTATAATTTAATAAAAAAACATTAGATGAAACCATATCATTATATTATTTCTTATTAATGGGATCTTTTCTTCTAAAACATTAACGTTGAGGAAAAATATTTTTCATGTCTTTTACATTCTTATATTATGATTAATTTCATAAAGATTTGGAAACTATTAAAAATAAAATAGTTCCAAATTTAGAAATATAATTCCTAAATTATTTTATAATTCCAATTTTATTTTCTACCTTATAATTATAATTTCATTATGAAAGGATATTTTATCCTTATTAATGATACAATGAGTTTAAAGTTGTAAAAATAGAAGATAAGGATTAAAATGTATCTAATACATATATAAATATAACCATTTGTATTTATAATTATCCTATGACATCTCATATTCATATTTGGGGTTCATGGGTCTAGTTCAAACAATTTTGATATGTATATATATATATAATTTAATCTCTTACTAAATTTCATGTATGTCTTTACCATCATTTATAAAATATCACCTATAATTATCTACTACTCACACATTTTTAGGAATATATATTTCACAATATCTTCCAATATCACTAACGTACATCCCTCCATATATCATAGTGACCTTTTACGAATCATAAAACATGTTAATAAAAGATTTAGCTATAAACCTAAAGGGGTCTTCCAGAGAAAGGGTATAGTTCTTAATTGTGCTTTATTATTTATTAATTTTTATGCATACATAAAATATTATTTACCCATGATAATATAATAAAATAAAAATAATACATATCTAAATTTGTTATCATTTAAATAGAGTAAAAAATATTCATAACATCTTCTATAAAATGTGAAATGAAAATAATTTTGGTGTGTGCGGAAGCCTACCACCACACTAACAGATGTAATTTTATTCCTATAATTACCCCTAATAGATGGTTATGATGTTAGATTTAATGAATATATATAATATTCATGAAATATTTAACATTATTTAGGGATATTATACCTTCTATTTTCTTACCTTTCCATCAATTTACATATTATAACATCATTTATGTGTATGTGTGGATTACCACATCCATTAAGATATGTAAGTCATTTTATGTAACCTCGTCACTTTAATGGTATATATAAGTGAATTTTAAAAATAATATTATATTAATTATATAATAGTAATTATGTAATGATAAAATAATAATTATATTATTTATATAATATTCATTTAAAATGGAAACATTACGGAAGCGTATGTACAGAAAACTATCTCCTTTATGGTAACATAGTTTATTTTTCATAACCATAATTCATGGTTTGTTTGAAATTTATAATTCATGCATAAATAATACAATTATTTTATTTTTATTATTATTTAGATAGTAGACAAATTTTAAATTTCCCCACATTAATTCAAAGGATTTTTTTGGGGATACAAGCTGGATATATTCAAAACATTGACACAAACATAAATGATTATGGAATTGAATATAAAAATATAATAAATAAAAGTATATAAATAATAATAATTAAAATTATTATTAATGAAGTATATAATTACATTTTATTATTATTTTGGAAGATAAATAAATATTTTGAGTAGTATGACTCAAGAAAAAGTTAAATTTACATTTATAAACACATTATAAATAATTGAATGATTGATTTTATAAATATTATTCTTTTAGGTACATACTAATATATTTATTTATATATGGATTTATATCGATAGAAAAGGATTAAAATTGACATTTTATGTCACTTTTTTCATTCAATAATATGTTTTTAAAAGGAATCATTATGTATATTTTATATGGATTTTTTTACAATATTGAAAAATTAATGTTATATATTAACATATAGAACATATACATGTTTTTTCACCACCATAACCATTATTTCATTGTTGGGTTGTTTTACAAAATATTATTTTTATTCAATTAAATAACTTATATAACATTTTTAGAAGTTTTTTCAAATTATTTTTAAATGAAATAAATATTTTGATCTCGAGATATGTTTTTCTTATGGGTGAATAGAATATTTTTTTTGTATGAAATCATTCAAATATTATGTTTATCTAATGGTCTGTGTAAATTATTACTGATTATAGGGGATCCTATATATCTCATGATAACTTGTATACTTGATATATCTCTAAAATTATTTGGTTAAGGGGATATAATTTATTAGTTATGTATATCCCAAGAGATTATTGGAATTTATCTAGTAAGTTATTTTTTTGACAGAATGGTAGAATGGGTGATATGAAAATGTTGTCTAATTTTCCTCGACTAATTTATTTATTCATGTTATAGATTTTTATAAAAATAATATTATTTCACTAGGTATGATAATGAGAATAATTTGGAAGGAATGTTTTTAATACATCGTAACACTGAAATTTATTCCATGTTGAAAAATTATTCTTGACATATTCTTGATTGGTAAGAAATTAATATGAGTTTTATATCTTCTTTATGTTCTATAATGAAATTATTTATAGAAATAATTGAGTATTAATGTTTATTTATTGGGTACGAAATTTTTTATTTTAAAAGCAATTTAAATTTTGAGTTTTTTTCTAATGTATTCAAGTTATATCCAGTATCTTTATTTATTTTTATATGTATCTAAATGAGATTATTTTTTCCTTCCTGAAAGTTTTATTGTTCATCGTAGTGTCGAAATTATGTGGTGGTAAAAGGATGAGTCCATGGAAAAAATTTGATGATATGTCTTTCTTTTTAATACTTTTATTTTGTGGGGGAAAATGGATACTGAGTGGGTCTATCCAATTTCTTATTTATGGTTTTGTTATATTATATATATGATGTAATTAAGTAATAATATAAACCATAATGATCTAAAAAAATGTAAGAGATTGAATTATGGACATAAATGTAAAAATTTTGAAATGTTTAATGTAATTTACTTATAAAATCTAAATATTTTTTCTTAATTTTGTGTACATGATATTTTATTTGAATTAAAATCTAACTTTTTAGTTTAAGACATGCACATTAAGTCCTAAAATCTATAACAAATGTCATAATATCATGTAGAAAATTTTTATAGGTCCAAAGTAAGTAATTAATCATTGAATTATAGTTTCATAAAAATATCAATTTGTTTATTCATTTTTTAGTATTTCAAGCACATTATAAACTAAATATTCACATTTAAATTGGAATTAGACAATTTTAGCCATAACATCCAAACCAAAAGTTTCAATAAAATATTATTAATTCCCAATGAAAAAAATTAATCATCTAATATTTTATTAATTTTACATGAAATTCAACATTCACAATTTCATTCATAATTTTCAAATTACAAATCAAAATAATGTTGGGTAACATCTAAAATTTCATAAAATAGACAACATTTTTTTTTTCAAAATGTATCCTAATGATATGAGTTTGTTTAATTCACTTTATGTATATTATAAATTTTATTAACTAAAGAATCAATTTTTATTTAAAAAATATACTTTTTTACACTCTAGAAACACAAAATATTAGAATAATATGACAATTATTCTTTCCAGTATATAAATAAACTATTTGACATTTAACTAATTTGGTCAACAAAATATGATCACGTTTTCTTAATTTTTTAAATGTGATTAATTTTTTAAAATATTGATGTTATAAAATACAAACATTACACTATATGGCTTTCTAAATGAAAACAATATATTAAATATTTGATTTTTACATGTAACGGTCACAAAAACGACATTGAATATATTTCTAAATTTCAATAAAAATCCTTGGAAGATTTATTGAACATAGTATATAAAACCCATTTTAAATGATAATGTCACTTTTAAATTAAAAACAAACCATTTATTTTATAGTTACCAAAATCTAAACTATAATGTAACTATTAAATAAAAAATAAATACATCCTATCATACTGACCGCACCACAATCATAATGATTCATGGTTAATTACAACATATCATAATTGAACCATACAATATTTTTATTGGTTTTAAAAATATTATGAAAACATGTTATTTTATTTAAGTATGTGATATAGGTTTTTTAATGAATTATATTTATAGTTAGGTTTGTTTTCTTTTATATTCTGATCAACCCCCATTGGGTTTTCCATTTTGGTTTAGAAATTAGTGACTGAGACATTAGTCCATCTAGTTTTTCACAAGGAAAGAAACAAATATTGGGATAGAGGATGGATTCAGGCCAAGTAAAATTATTTTATTAAATACATTTAATATATTCAATACATTATGTGTAGTGGGTTGGATAGATCCCATGTGTGTTGTGAATTAGGTTTTCATAGGAATGACAAAGATTGACTTTTACAAGACAGGAATAGTTTACATGTTGTGTAAATATGTTAGATCATTATTTTTGGGAGGGGCCAGGGACATATTTTTTATAGAAAACCTCCTCCCTTATCTCATATGTTAGCTTCTATTCATGAGATACCCCTCCACTCCTCACATAGGTTCCACTAAATCTACTCCATCTGATGTCTATTATCTTTGTTGTCTGTCACGTTGGATCTGAAGAGGTAAGATCCTTTTTCCACATCATTCATTTATTTGTTTATCATTTAGTATTATGAACTATTTTTGTTCAATTTCATATTACGTATTTACATATTTTTTCTCCTTTATCTTTATTTATCCTATTCTATCTCAATTAAGGGGTCGTTATCAGATGAGGAGAGTGGTACATTGATAAAGTTAGTGGTGTAGATTCATTACCTAAATTATTATTTCATTTTTATTATGTTTCATTATTTATCCCACTATAAATTTATAACGGGGCCTCAAAAATACTAATTAAATTAAATTATATTGATTTTAATTTTTATTAGGGTCTTAGAAACATATGAATCAACACCATTGGTAGATTTCATTGTCATAAGCTACCCCATGGGTGTACCATTCCATAAAGGAAAAAATTATCCTTTCTATAAACCATAAAAAATTATTTTTAGTTGTTTGGTATAAAATTTAATAAATTTAATTGCATGTGAATTTCTTAAGATAAATTATAGGACATGTGTCTGGACCCAATTATTTATTCCAATGTTTCAATTACAGGAATAAAATGAATTTTCTATCATGTATAAAGTGTTATGAATATATTTTTTGATAATAAATATGAATTGATGATAGTTAAACATAAGATAAGATCATGGATAGTAGGATATAAGGGGTAATTAATTAATGAAACCATGGATTAGATCAACATATTTTGTAATTAAAATTTTAAAATGAATTGTAAATACACTAGGTGTGATACTTGGAATGCCTTAGACATGCACACCATGAGGATTATTTACCTCCTTGTGAATGATAAAAGTTATCTAATATAGACCCCATGGATGAGATCAATGGAAATAGAGATATTCAATTCCACCAGTTAAACTCATTCCCCTATGTGATACACTAGGGATGTTATTGGATGTTCTGTTCTTCAGACCATAATGAGATAATTACATTGGATTCAATTCAAGATATCCTTTTACATAATTTTATACTGTTTGGTATATATGTATTCCCTAGATAAATACGTGGTATTAATTTTTAGATCACATAGTATGGGATTTGCATGAATATTTTTAAATTATAGTGATGAATTTTTGAAAAAAAATATTATAAATGGATAACTATTATCTAGGAATGTGTCTTCCATGAAAAATAACATAAATTATTTATATCCATCTATTGATACCTATTTTTCAATGAATAATTATCATTAGGCTCTTATAATATCTATACTTGTTGAGAAAGATTTACACATATCCTTCTTTAGATAAATCCTGGATTGTTGGTTGGGTATCCATGAGGAACCAAGACTGACATGTTTTATTTATTTTTTACTTCGTATTTAATGCATACATAAACACTGATAATTTTATTAACAAATTATGGAATTTTATAGAAACATTTGGTGGTTTAATACCGAGTATAAATCCAACCATATTTTGTTCCCATGCTACAAAAATATAAAACACGAATACAAGTGTGGATTAAGGGAAACACACAACTTTTGTTGATTGATTTTTGATACATAGATGGAGTACAGATGTGGTGGACCGAGTCAATGCCCATGATGCTAATAGTAGAAGAGTTTTAATTTTTTTAATGTAATGTGATATATTATTGTTTCCACTCTAACACATTTACGACAATTTTTTGTTACTATATGATATCATAATAATTTACTTGTGTACCACACTCTTATTTATGAGGGAATAGTCTCCCCACTGACACACCATATGACCTCTCTACTTGTTCGCATCCTCTTGTGTTTGGTGACGCTTGCATGAGGTCATGTGGCCGACCATATCAGGGAACCAGTTAGGTAATTACATTATTGGATAATACTAATTAGTATCCAATAATACTTTTTCATTTAACTTACTGTTTGGTCATATGGACAGAGGCTAGGTTGTATAATAATTTGGTAATGATCTTGTTCTTAGGAGTAGCTAACCCATAGACATGGAAAAACCAAATTAACATAGATGGGTTATTACTGTATAGTTTATTCCTATTACAAGTATAATTATTTCACCGTTATATGACACAAATGTTTTATAACTTTATTATTAATAATAATATTATTATAATGTATTTACTTTTTTCCTTATCCTATCATGATAAGAGGGTATCATTAAATGCATCATTTGAGGCACTGTAGGCCTTATATTCCATTCATTATTCCATTCAGTGCTTACATTATATGTTAATTCCCTACTACATATAGTTATTTCTGATATTATTATATACGTAAATGTATTAACCATTCTCATAAATATAAAATAATTAGAAAAATTACTGTTCATAAATTAATCTAAATGATGTTTTTCCATATAGATTGATTATTACAATTTAATAAAAAAATTATGCGATGTTGGGGCAAAGGAATACAAGATCTATGAAATGTAACTTTAGTTTATTTAATTGTCTTATTTACAATTCTAATTTATGAAGGATTTACTTTTATACCATTGGAATTTTGTTTTATTCAATAAAATTATTATATATGACATGTTATATCCTAATATCTTATGTAATTGTTAAGTCACAATTACATGATGTAACAATAGTAATTTATAAAGAGTATGGGACATTATTAATTTTGGATGGTGATTCAACTAAATAGAGAATAATATGTATATTCTTATAGATATGAATGGAATTTAAAAAATTAAATTTGAAATGAAAATTATACCACTAAATGAGGATTCCAATTGAAAATTAAATGGTTTTTTCCACTATACAATGATATTAACAGTACATATACCAGAACATTAGTGGAGTTTAATGAGACATTGGCCCTTACCTGACCATAGTAGAGCATGTTAGGCAGTGTTTCATATGGTCCATTGTGATATTACTTATCACCTAGACCTATATTTAGCTACATGATAAGTTCTGCGACCCATTTATTGGAAATATTGATAATAGTCATTCACTATTATCATAATTGTTAACAAATGATAAATCCTATCTAATGCATTCACTGATACTTTTGGAGATATTCCCAAAATATGTCCTCAATTAATAAAATAGAAGGGTAGGGGTGAACATGGTTTAGAGGTGGTGGTCTAATATCCACCCACAAGACCACTTATAGTACAACCAAAGGCACCACTTGTAAATCTCACAATGGGCTCTGACGCATTTTCTTACAAAATATTTTTCGACTTCATCCCATCTGCACATGAAGCTCTATGTCCTAGCTCTATTATAGATGAATTGACACCAAATTATATAAGAATCAACCTCCCAAATACCCAAGGGATGAAATTCCTTTTTCTTCTTAATTTTTTATAATTGAAATGTTATAAATCAAAAGGCCATTAGAGATGAATCCAGAGAGGAGGGTCATTATCACTTCCAATATACATCACGATTCTACAAAAATAATTCTGGTATGTCATTACCCAATATGGATGTCATCAGGGTATGGTCTAGGTGGGATTTAAAACATACTTTTATAACTACTCCTTCCCCCATACATTGATTGAAGACTATTATTAATTGAATATACAACTATAGTATGTTGCTAATTTAGTGATGGATACTTCAATTCAATTTAAAATGCTTCAGATATTTTCACTTTCACTGACTTGTGAGGAGTTGAAAACTATGAGATACTTTGTGGATAGGATTGCATACCCCATCCCATCATATATGAATGATTTCTAGATGATCACCACTTATGATATAGTGAACCGACATCTCATTACTGATAAGATCATGATAGATAATAGTTATGTGGGAAAGTGGAATTCATCATTGACAAGGGGTTAATGAATGTCTAGTGGAAAGAAGATTTTTTTTTGAGGGTTTACAAAGGGTATGTGCAAGCTAGATGATACAAATTGTATCTATTTGGTGTGCTAGAAGTTCGGTAAGATGTGATATAAGAAACCCTAGTTTACTAGGATGCTGGTCAAGTACTGAGCTTGTGGAAAGATGGGTTATTATTTACTTCTCTAATAAGTATTCTATCCAGTACTTTGTGACAATGGATCTATAATGATTACGAATTTAGGTACATGATATGTTGCTTCGAGTCAATCTTGGATCTTGTCTACTACCAACTAATAAATATTAGAAGGCTGTCATAGATGAGGTAGCCAGATATCCAAGGTTCAACGCCAATATTTCTATCCTTCATAGGTTAGTCAGGATGAATCTCTGTGATGTAGATCATGATTTAAGTATGTTGTACACCCTACCCATGATGAATAGAGTACATGGACATCTATTGTCTGGGTTATTATTATAGTATCCTCTAATTTAGTTTATTCATTGTTTGATATAGTGTCATAGAACTTATTTATAATAAAGGAAATTATGGATAATCTAAACCTAGAGATGGAATAAACTTATGGTTTGATGAATCTTGGAACACTATTAGGATTTGTATTAGAGAGAATATACCAGTATAAGGAATTACCTCTTGAGGTGGAAAAATATCCCTCCTTTGGAATATTTTCCTTATTGAGATGATAGTCATCATTCTCATTATCAAGATGGACTGTTTGATTCCAAACCCCTCCCATGTTTATTAAAACCAATAGAGGGAGTATTTTACATCACTTGAGAGAATTACATACATTGCTAATATTTAATGCGATTTCCATAATAGTTTATATGTACCTAGACATCATGGTTTGGGCAGAGTTATTGTCCATATGAATTTTCTTTTTTTGAGTGATTAGGGATTTCGACTAGTATAATTACCTCTTATGGTGGATGTCTTAAGGGACACCTAACCTGAAAACTACACTGAATTACCTTCTAAGAGAGAGGTATACATATCCATTGAGATAATTCCATGAGTGTACCAATGTTCATTCCTCTCTATATGGTGACACATAAAGATCTCAATGAACTAATGAAGCAGTTAGAATACATCAACAAAGTGTTTTATATTACTTATCATGTCACAATGGGGTTCACCTATCCTTTTTTCTAAGAAGGAGGTGGATACAAACATATTATCTATGTATAATCAATGGTTTAACCAGCATATAGTTATGAACCAATATCAACTACCTTATATAAATAACCTCCTAGATTATGTCTAAGGAGAATGTATTTTCACTATTATTGATTTGAGGTTGGGATACCATCAAGATTGTGTTAAATCATTTGCCATACCATATATAATAATTTTAATAAGAAAAAGATCTTATCGGTACATATTTATGTCGTTCATCCTTATAAGAAAACCATTTACATTTATGGATTTGATGAATAGGGTTTTCCACCTGTATCTAGATTCAATTTATATTTTTTTGTGGATGATTTCTTGAGGTATTTTTCTTCATGAAACCACCATGCCAAACATTTTTTTATCTTTTTGAATACAGTAATATATCTCCCTATATATTCTATGCTTACTAAATTCCACTCTATAATCCACAAGATTCACTTATTGGATAATATTATTTCATGGATAAGAATTTCTATTTAACCAAAGAATGGGATCATGTTAGTTTTCAAGGAGCATCCACCGAATGTCTATAACATACATAGTTTATTAGGGTCGACTTACTATTATATATTTTTCATCCATGACATATCATTCCAAGGAAGTCCTCTTTTGGGATTGAATAGGAAGGGTGAAATGTTTAATTTGGATTAATGCTTTTAAGACATAATTTCCAGTGATTAATGATATACTAACTTCATCACTAATCCTAATTCTTACATAGTAGGAGAGAATATATATAGTATATTGTGAATTATTAGGATTCAGGCTAGGAGTAGTTCTGATGTTGGGATATTGAGGTATATTATAATGAACAAACCTAAGTTTCCCTCAATCCTAGCACCTAACCCGTTCTATCACATACCCAATTGTCGTTCTTGATCCCCATGGGTAGGAGACAAGAACCTAGGCATCGAACAACAAACAAGAGAAAAAAATTCAACCAACCTGAAAAAACAAATGAAATATATATATAAACATCAATAAAAATAAGTGGAAAGCTAATAAATATATTCTATAACTGTAAGAAAGACAACAAAAACAAACAACTGAAAATGTAACAACAATCTCCCACAAAAAAAGTTCAACTGAAAGGCACCAAAACCAAACAACTAATTCATACTATGGTGTAGAAGAACTAAATCCTTCCCACCACTAGCTACCCATCTTAGCTGACATGTAACCTCATCGACTCAGTGCAAAACCATGCCTTTATATATAGTGAAAGACATATATAGTTCGACGGACCACTGAAGAGGTTTAGAATGTGTGAGATAAAATTCTTAATAGGATCCCACATGGGTGTTTTATATCATGTATATGTATAAAAATTTCAATATAGTCATATTAGTTAAAACATTTCCTGAAATGTTGCAAAGTTGTTTTATATTAAACGTAGTCAACATTTTCACTTTATCACAGCTCTAAAACAAAATACGATACATTAATTTCTAAGCATACATTCCATATCATATATCACAATAATAACCAAGCATATCAAGGCTAAACAAAATTCACAGGAATACAAAATAGAAGAATATGTATCAGCACCAAGGATCATTATAGGTCAGACCAGTAGACTACTCGTACCAAAAGCAATCAATTTGACAATCTGATTCATTGAACATACACATAAGAAGAAGAAGAATACCCCATGAGTAAAATCCTTTAATAATGCTAATATTATTCTCCTAGAACAATGGACAAAAAAAATAGATGAATTAACCATGAGAAAATTTCTCGATGATCAAAAAAATATATGGACAATGGAATCAAGCTAAACCTTCCACCTATGTACCCCAGGTAACCCCTATTTTCCTATTGAAAATTCATTTCTATTGTTTGAAAACTATTTCAAAAACCCAATTTCATGATATGGAAATACTACTTTTATTTCTATTTATCATCAACTAGGGAAAAACATTTTCTATTAAAAACTAATTTCCAAACACACAAAATTATCAAGCATAATCATTTTATAAATCAGTTTATAAAACAATAAAAATAAGGTTAGTAAACATTGGATAGGAACAGAAACACCTACCATGAAATTCGGGTTACACCCACATGCAGGAAGACCCACCAACAAAAAATCCCTAACACCGTCTATAATGAATCGATAATCTAATACACATTATAAGATTGATTTAATTTAGAAATAAAGTGGTTGAAAAAAATATGGAAACCCACATACATCAAGAACAAACCCCCCCCCCCACACCACAACCAAAAAAAAGAACAACCTCTAGAAAAAATCACATAATATATCTTAGATGAAGACAAGAGAAAAAAATAATTTAGATCAAAAAATTTAATAACATAACCCAATGGTACTACAACTATCATTAGAAATGAATAAGTGGAAATATCACTTAGTATGAGAGATGCATCACAACTATAGTGGATATTAAAAAGTTATGGATCGATCTAGATGGAATGTAGTCTCCCAAAATCAGTTGGGAATTGTCCCTGGTCAGGATAAATGTGGTTTGGAGAAAGAAATAGAAGATAAATAGTTGAATTCATATTTTAAAAAACTATCTTTGCGCCATTTGAAGGCATGTAACCTCGTTATACGACATGTATGTTTCAAAGTCACACATAATATTGGAATATTCTCACCATTGATTAAACATACAACCCTTTACTAACTCATAACATAAAAATTATCTGCACATCATGTAGACTTTCATAGAATGAATCCATTCAAGAAATTCACCCAATGACTATTACACATCGTGAAACCTTATTATAGAGCGTGAAATAAACCTCCAGCCAGCAAAAAAGATGGTTAAAGCTAGGAGTCCAACAAATATGAAAATTAACCACAATAGGTATGCTCTCAATTCTATCTCAAAATAATATAGATAATGATAAAAGGGAACCACAATGACATTAAGGACATAAATAATATTTTGGTAAATAGATGTTACAAAATACCAACCATAAATACTCCATGTCCCTGGGAAGTCTTGTAGAAGATGAAATCCCGAGAAAAATATGATGCAGTTTCTACCTCATAAATGACTGTCATTACCAAGTCTAGTGAAAATAAAATCAATGTTTACATAGTATTGTAACCAAAAGAATCAATTTTTCTTTAAGATGTTCACTTAACATTCAACAAAGTCTTCTATTTTCTCCCAAATAGAAACATATGGCACTAAATCAATTTCATCCCAATTTAGAAAGTGTGAGAGATCAGAATGGTACTTCCTAATATGAGACATATAGAAAAAATCATGAATAATAGTCAACTAAAATGTAAATGATAACAAATAAGAAACTTATCTTAGGCTCTTAGTGACCTTAAACATTCAAACATATCACGAAGCAATCTTTACCATTTTTCCACACCGATGGTGACCCAACATAAGAGAATATTTTAATAAAACCCCCACACCAATGAAAAACTCCAGAGGATAATGTCTCAGATATACCTAACATTTCAATTGACTATGGCTTTTAACCAAAATTCAATGTACACCTAGAATCATTATTGATGTCTACCAGACCAAACTTCTTAAAGAAAGTTATACTTCAACCACGAGCTCCGAAAAAAGATGTGATATTCATTGAGAATATACAATGCCTCTAATAGATCCTTTCTAGTCAATGACTGGTAACTATTGTTGTAAATAAATTGAACTAATCCCAGATTGATATCCCATGATACACTAAAATCTATGACACAAGTATGAATCATGTCCTCTAGGATAGAAATTACTTTCTATGTATGACCATTTTGTTTGTTTGTTATGTTGTTCCCAACATTTCCTTATTCCCCATAACCTCAAAGAGTCTTCTCTCTTTCCTCGAGGTAGTCCAATAGTCACTATCTAGGAAAATAGAATAATGAATCCCATGTAGCATCAAAATATCTTCCACATACATCATAGAAAAATCCCCAACTTTTGTTGTTTCCTTGATTGGAATGAAATCAGTTGTATTCTTCCACAGGTCAAATACTACCCATATTTTATTTTCTCTTAGGGTGTCTATATTAATCCAAAAAAATGCATCGATACATTTTCTAATTTCTATATTAGGACCGTATGAGGGTGAAGCATTGCATAGGGTCTCAAGTGCTCTACCTTTATCCATTGACAGGTGTGACAATGGTACATATAATATACAATGTTATGCATCATACCCCACAACTGGAATCATCATATCATGTCATAATATATGATGGTTGTGTCTTAATAGATGAACCAAAACGATATATGATCATTAACTGAGAATAAACCCATAAAATATTTTAGAATGATAAACCAATTCATTAAGGGGAGTATACAATCCTGAAAGATGGACTGATTATAAATAATCTCCCAATCATAATAGATTTCTCAAAATTTTCTAAACTCAACGTCTTGCAGCATAAAATTTAAGAGAGACTCTAGGGGAGATGATGATAACTTTACACTATTTAAAACAATTTGTGAAACATCCTCATAATAGTCTAGATGCAACTGATGTAAAATAACTATATGGTATCTCTCATCTTTTGATTCTATGAAATCCTATGATTGTAGATTAATACTAAGAGTATCCGCATTGACGTTCCCCTTTCCCAGGGTGTAGGTGATATTTTAGTAAACCATCTAAGTGTATTCTACACATCATATCTATCTATGATTAATGTATTTTTAAGAAAATATATAACTAAAAATATTATGATCAGAGTATACAATAAACGTCTCCCCAAAACAATAGTGCCACTAATATTTAATTGCACAAAAAACTAAAAAAATATCTAAATCATAAGTGGGGTAATTCTTCCCATGTTTTCGAAGGTAATGTGAGCCGTAAGCTACCACATGGACATCATAAATAATAATTCATCCCAAACCATCACAAAAAAAATCACAAAACACTACATACCCTCTACTAGGCTTAGGTAAGATCAGAATATGATGTGTTTTCATAAGTAATTTCAGTTCATCAAAATAAGAAAAATACTTCAAATCCCATTTTTAATTTCACCTCATTCCGGGTAAGAGTATTTGAAGGTGATTTCATTTAGAGAAATCCATTATACGTTGTCTGTAGTATCCAACAAAACTCTGTAATCCTTATATCACAAAGATATTCTATAGATCCTTCGAAGACAACAAATCATTCATCCTCTCTGTATCAGATGATAAGCCTTGTTAAAAAATCTTTTGAACTAATATATTCACTACATGAATCTGGATGATATATTTTTAATTATTTCAATACAAATGGTGACTGCTCGTAATTTCTAGGAACCAACCCGGATGGATCTCGTTCTCACTCTCAGATTTTGATTGGTTGAAAATTTCTTCCATGAACACAACCAAAAAAGTGTCAAGCTATTAATAGAATATCTAATTCCTCAAATCCATAAAAACATCAAGAGAATTATTAAGAAAAAAAGACATCATAAGATATTCATAATGGTCATACCTTCTCCTGATATATTTATTCTATATATCTGACTCCCTAACTCTAGGAATGTGTTATCCAAATGAAGATAAATATATTAGAAACACTTTAACCCTTATAACTAATAAAAATATCATCCATATGTGGTAGATGATATTTTTTGTTATCTATTACAAATTTCAAATTCTGATCATCCACACAAAACTGATGTAAACCATCTTATTTATTGGCAAATAGCATAAGGGGTGCCCATGGAAAAATTATTGTGTGATGAAATGGGTTTTCTAATAGGTTGTCCAACTGAATGTTGATCTCCTTCAGCCCTACTCGTGTGATAGAAAATGAAGGTATCAATATCGACTACGTACCCAGAACCAGTTCACCCATAAACTCTACATATCTCAATATAGGAAGACTAAAGAATTCATATTGGAAAATGATATTAATTTCTCAAATAAAAATTGAAAGATCAACATCAAGAGAAATGTCATTGAAATCAATATCAACATTAGAGAAAAAACTCTTATGCTCTAGGGGGGTTTTTACGAACTGATGTTGGGCCCCATACCCCATGAAATATATGAGATCTCCCATCTCTCGCTTGAAATCAGAAAAAACAAGGATAATAATCAAAATTAGCTCGATGGGTGAAAAACCAATCCATAATGACAACAATGTCAAACAGATCTAGGTCAAGAAATAGAAAACCCCATACCAACTTCATATAAATACCATCAATGAATAAGAGGGACACCCAAACCCCTATTACCACCTCTCACTAAGAGGTGTCTCTAACATCAGTACAAATGACAGAAGTTCATTTGGATTTTTTATAAAATCAATAAAATTTTCATATATATATTTGTGGGAGGAACTAATATCAAATAAAAAAAATGATACAGAAGAAGCAATAAGGATAATACCTCTCAATGTTATTGGACCTGCATTGACTTCTTCTTGATAGTCATCTACAAGATGAATGAGGTTCACTCTTGAGGCATGTTTCTAGAGTCTTTTTTCTTTAGAAGCTTTTGAATACCCTATATTGGCCTTTGTAGCTGACAAACCCTGAAAATACTGTGTTTTAGTCATAGAATGGGAAATTCACTATAAATGAACAACTCATCCACAGTTGTTTCAAATTTTACCAGGTATAGGACAAGAACATCTAGTGTGCCCAACCATGCCATGATTATTGAAAACCAATGTCTTTTTTTAGATGTAGTAAAGGTTGTATAAGAGGCTCGCTTCTAAGACCCACATCCGTGACTTTTGCAATGATCCTACCACCTTCTCTTCTTCCCAGGCATTCCAGTGAAACTAGCAGATGATGGATGAGAAGTGGTGGGGAAACCAACCTTTCCCACCATATCCATATCTACCATCATAGGTCAATATACCATATATGAATTGCTAAATAGTTTTAACACCAATACCTATGATATGATATCCCATCACAAACCCGACAGATACTTCTGACCCTTTAGGTGGTCATTATTTACCGCATCTATGAAAAAACAAAAAGGATCAGTAAATCTATTGGTGTATGCCAAAACTAGACACACACCCCATTTAAAAGAAATTATATCCATAAAAGTTTCTATCATCAATGACTCTAGTTAAAAATGCTAAATGAAAATGGTATTGAATGCCTTCCAATCTAATTCCACGTGTCTGTCTTCCTAGAATAGAGAATCCAACCATCTCTTGCTAGAACCCTCACGCTTATGTTCTATACACATGACATTGATATTATCATGTGTCTCTAAGATGTTAAATATCTAATCAATATTATCCATCTATTCCTTTACCTTTCTAGGCTCATTAATTCCTCTAAAGGTTGGTGGATTCTTGTGTGTGACATACCATAATCGATATCTCCCTCTCCATCTCATGGTTTTACTTAAACCACTATGTTATGAACTCATGGTATATCCTCAGCAACAAACCTAACTGATCATATTATATTCTAAATAATATTATGATCCATTGGTGGATTTCCTTATGATTCATCAACCACACCATCCTATGGAACTCATAGAAGTCATTTTGGAGGCATAATACTACTCACTGAATCATATGAATGATAAAAAAATATATTACTTTAAACCGTAAAAATCATATAAATATACCATGATTAAAAAAAACCCAAAATTAGAAACACATAAACCTATGTCCCTCGAGAGCTTGAGTGTCATAACGACAAGAGCTGGCTAGGCACTTCTTACAACATACTCGTCAATTCCCAACATTCTTATCTCCATTCTAACAGAAATAAAATACTAAGGAATATTTGGGATAGACCTTATATGATACCAAATTATGATGAAATGAACTAGGATAACCTCAGACCAAGAACCCATCCCATTACATCACATACCTGAATGATGTTCCTGATCACCACAGGCTGGGAAAAAAACCTCGGGCATTAAACAAAAAACAGAAGGGAATGATTTCACCCAACCTAAATAAACACATGGAATAAATAGTCACAAAGAAAGGAAGAATAATTAAAATACCATAAATGTATTCCATAAATATAATAATGACAGTGGATAAAAAAAACTAATTGAGTATCCAAAATATCATAGATTCAAGTCCAACTACAATGGACTAAAACTAAACAGCTACTCTATGTGATAGTGTGGATGAACTCCTACAACCTCAACACCAGCTACCCTACTCCACTAACATGAATCCTCACCACCGCACTACAACACTGTTATTTTCCATGAATTGGATGACATATATAGGTCTACTCACCACTAATGAGGTGCAAAGCGTGTGAGATAATATGCTCAATAGGATACCACCTATTTGTTCCAAAACAATTCATCATAAAAAATTTCTTAATTCTCATTTTAAATAAAACATGGCATGATAATATGTACATATGTTATGTAGAAAACATGGTGATAAATTCCCCATTATAAAAGATTTAAAACAAAATATGGTATATCGATTTCTAATAAGATTATCCATATGATGTTTCAGAAGAATAAACATATATATCAAGGCTAAAACATAATGATAAGAAATAAAAAACAAAATCACCTATATCAGCTCCATGTATCCTTATAGGTCAAACTAGTAGACTACTTGTACTATAATCAATCATGTGAATAATATGATTCCTATAACATCATCTTATGAAGAAGAGGAATATCCCAGGATTAAAACCCCGTAACAATGTCAATATTATCCCATTAGAAAAACGGACATAGGAAACATTGGAATGCCCCATGAGCAAACAACCTGATAATCAAAAAAATATTGACGATGGATGGAATATAAAACTTCCACCTATGTTCATTTGATAACCCATGTCCTCATTTTCATAATTCATTTCATTTACATAAATCCATTTCAATTCTATGAAAATATCCATTTTATTTCCATTCGTGAACAACCAAGGAAAAACCATTATCCTTTAAAAACTATTTTTAACTAACAGAACACAATCATGTCAACTCATTTTATAAATATTTTTATAAAATAAGAATATAAGGTTCATTAACATCGTCTAGAAACTAAACCACCTACCTTTAAACTTAGGTTGTACATGCCCATAATGTATTACACAAAAAATGAAAAGCTAATGACATCTACGATGAACCTTGAATATAGTCTACATCACAATATTGATTTAATTTAGAAAAAATAGGTTGTATGAATGGAGGAAACCCACAAAACTCAAGAATAAACTCCAAATACCCTTTATCCCACAAAGTTAGGACCTCTAGAATGGGAACACACCACTAATTTTATATTAATACAATAAAAAACACTAATTAATATCATCCTATTCAATAACGTAACCCAATTGTTCTACCACAATCAATGGCAATGATGAATTGAACAAATCACTAACCTGGAAAGACGCACCACGACCAAAATGAAGATCCAATGTCAAACAAATCAATATAAAAGGAATGAATTAATGCAAATTTACATAGTAATTGATCTATTATGTGTTCAATGAAACATGGAGAAAGAACCAAAAGGGAAAGAGTCAGACATGAATTTTAAAAAATTATATGTGGGTTGTTACCGGATGTGTAACCTGGTTACATGACATGTAACTGTCAAAGTCCCACATATGATGGAAAATTCATCAACTCTTATTATGTTTAAAAACTATTATCAACTCATGATGTGTAATGGTTTTTCACATCGTGTAACCTTTAACAGTTTGAAGCCTTTCATGATTTTTACCTAGTGACTCCTAAATGTCGTGTAACCTAGTTACACGACATGAAATCCTCCTATATCCAACATAAATAGTGTTTAATGCTATGATTCCAACAAATATGTCACTTAACGATTATATATATATATATCCACCCAATTACTTCTCTGGCATTTAAAGATAATGATAAAAGGAAACCGTGATGATTTTACGGACATTGTAGATAGATCGGAAATGGGATGGCACATGTATCATATGATTCCACACTAGAACAAACCTCATGAGTAGAATTACACTATGTACCACCTCAAGCTATAATACATGGCTAATAATTTATTCTATTGGAGGTATTATAAAATGTATTAGAGGTTGGTTGTTACCATGGTTTGAAAAAGTATTAAATATATCTCCACACAGGGATATTTAAATATTAGTAAGTATAGGCCATTGGATTACCTATAGTTTTTTGATATTGATCTTAAATATAATATTTTAAAAGGGATGTAAAAAATGATTCTGTAATCCAGAACACATGAAGAAATGTTTTATGAGAGTCCAGAAGTGAGTGGATATTAATGGAAATGTTTTCTGAGTTGGACTTGAGGGTTACTAAATATAATGGGAGCCTAGTATTAGCATGTTTGTAAGTGATATATTCCCTCTGAAAGTGGGAAATGATGAGGAATATTTTAAATCCTAAGGGACTCTTCATATAGGAGATCACCTTAGGTGAGAACCCACCAACTGGTTGGGTTGGTCATGAGAATGTGATCATGAACCTTTTTAAATGTCTTTAGGTCCCTATAGACATACATGATGAGCAAATGTTGGAATGTATGATCTTTTTGTGAGTAGTTTACCAAGGAAATTCTAAGATGTACTAAGAAATATGTAAAAAATATTGGTGGATGATTATGAATAAGAGAATTTTGGAATTCATCATGAGGTGTTCCTATGGTCTAAGGGTGAAGTCTGAGCACTAATGACATGTTTGAATTTTTTATCCTTTATCAATTCATATCTAAAAAATGTGATGACATCACATTGTATTTCATGATGGACATAATGAGATTCCCTTGACGTATTAATGCAATTTGGGTGATCATCAAAAGGTTAAATAAGGTTTCGCACTTCCTACATATTTGAGATACCTTCTCATTTGATGATATTTGGTGGAATTATATTTGATATATTGTACACCATCATAGGGTTCCCCATTTTATTGTATCGGACAGAGACACTCATTTTAAATTATAGTTTTGGAAGGGGTTTCATAATACACTTGGGTCATTAGTTCTATTCTATACAAAAAATTAACTTCAGACAGATGGGTAGTCCGAATGGATGATACGTGCTCTAGGAATTCATCCATGATTCGGTAGGATATTGGAAAAATCATATACCTATTATTGAGTATTACTATAATTATTGTTTTCAGGAAATGATTCGGATGGTTCTCTAGGAGTCCATTTATGATATGTTGGGTTGTTCACCCATGTTCTACTCATAGATAAGTGAGGCATCACTACTATGTCCCCATCTCATTTAGGAGATATCATAGGTGGTACAAATAATTCAGAAATGTATGGATTCCACTGAGTTTAAGAAGATGTTTTATACTGCTAGTTATCACTAACCACTTGAGTTTAATTTAAGACATTAGTTTTTCTATGTGTTTCAAATATATTTGGTCACATATGGTTTCTGATAAAGGGTCATCTTTTATTATCTTATGTTGAGACTTTTGATTTCAAGGATACAGTTGGGATAGTAACCTATTTGTTTGCATTTCCCCAGAGGTATTAGGCCATGCATGATGTCCTCTATGTTGCACAACATCACCATTATCATTTTAACCCACAAACCTTGTTTTATCATGAGGATATTGATGTAGAGGTTGATTTTTTCTTTTAAGAGAATCCTATACGTATCCATTATTAGAGCATAAATTATCTACAAGTATATCCAGTTCTTCATGTTCTGGTGTTATGGAACAATGGTCGTGCATAGGATGAGAACCGGGATAGAGTGGTCTATGTAGTTTCTATTTTTTATATCATTTCCCTAATGATGCTTTAACAAAATTATAAGGGCAACTCATAGATGATTTTGTTTATCGATTGGGTCTTTTAACATCCCAAATTTTCAACAAGGTTCATTTAATTTCATTTTATTTATTTCTAATATTTAATTGATTTTTTTTATTTTTGGTTATACCATAGTGACTGAGACTTTTGGGTAGTAAGTTGGCTTTTGGGTAAAAAATAGTAGGTGTACTGGAGGATAGTTTTAGGAAGAATACATTAAATGTATTTAAAATACATAGCATTTTTTAAATAGATGATGTATAATGGTTTGGAAACCCCCTTGAACATCCTGAATTTGTCCTTTATAGAGGGGGAAAATCCCAAGCTATATATGGAATATCAATATGACACATTGTGTAAATATTTTGCCTCACTTTTTAAAGGGTTCTGGGGGTCATTTATTAAATAACTCCTCCTCCCGTCTATCGACAAAAGGAGCTACACACATGATACCCCTCCACGCCTTATCCAGGTTCCACAAGATATACTTTATCCAAGATCAATTATTTTCATATTGGATCATATTGTATCCTCCATGTTATGCTCCATATTATGTATTCTTCATCAGTCAAATAATCTTTCTACCTTTAAAACTATTTTTGTGTAATCTCATAGGTTTTATTTTTAGGGTTTTTTTGTTCATCCAATTTCTTCCGTTCTAGATAGTTTCAATGGAATATACTGGGTGAGGATCGTAATTTATACCTAAGGTTTGTGGTCAAGATACTTTACCCAAATTATCTATGTATTTAGGTTATTCTTTGTGGTGCTGTGCAACCGGCTTCTCCGGTGAATCCACTAAAACAATCAATAAATTAAATTTATTTTTTTCGGAATTATAAAGGTCTAAGACAAATCAGAATCAACACCATTGATTGATCTTCTTTAAATGATCCACCTAATAGTAGTACAATTATATAGACATCTAAATTATACATCCCAAAAATTATTAATAAACCTTTTTAGGTGTTTTATAATCCATGTTATAAATGAAATGGGATGATAACTTCTTAAGATAAAAATATTAAATGTGTTAGGAAACATTTCATTATGACATAGATTTAATTAAATGAGTTAAATGAATTGGATTCATATATAATGTGTTTTTATTTTCATGAATATTAATTGGTATGAGGAGTTGATAAGTAAATATTCATTCAAATCGTACAGAGGGTGATTCATGGGTCATGTCATCAGGAAGCATTAGATGAGAATACCATGATTTATAATTATAATTTTCAAATTAATTATAACAAACTATGAGTGATACTTAGAATTAATTGTAAGGGAACACCATGTGGATTCTATACCTCCCAATGAGTGATACATGTTCCCTAGGGGACACCCCATTGATGGGATCAATGGAAAGATAGTAATACCATGCCCTAAGAGATACTTTGTCCCTTATGTGATATATTAGGGATGAGGATAGAGGTTCCTATCTTTACACCATACCAAGAGTGATAGTTGGGATTCCATTAATGGATCGTCTTTTATAGACTCTTATGGTGTTTGGTATTTGTAGTTCCCCAGAAGTGATACTTTGGATTCATTTTTTGATCTCCTTGGATGGGATTAGGGTTCCTATAATAAAATTATAATGATAAATTTTTAATTCATGGCTAATATGAATAGTTTTATCTAGGGACATGTCCACCAATTCAAATAGCATGGTTAGGTTTGGTATATCGCCTGATTTCCATTTTATAAATGATTATTATAGTTACATATATATTATATTTGTAGATATAGAACATGATTCAGATATATCCAGCTTAGTCTCAAGTAGGTATAGTTGGTCAGGTATCCATGTGACAACCAACCTAAAATGATTATTTAGTTATTTCTTCACATTTAATATGTAATTTAAAAATTATCATTTTATATTAATCGACATAATTTTTCCAGACACCATTGGGGGTGGCATACTTAGTATATCTTTCACCAATTTTCGGGCCACCTAATATACCCGAATAGTCTTCATGGATTCTATAGTGTAGGAATGGAATCACAAAGCTTCTATTGCTTGATTTCTTATTATTGGATGGAATAAAAGTGTAATGTTATGTTACCAAGACTATGTTGTTAGTAGAGGCCCCATTTGGTTCATTTTTATAAAAATGCATCGCATGTGGTATATTCATGTTTCACCTGTAACCTATGTACCTCATAATTGTGTATCTACATATGATTATCATCATCATTTTTTATGTATTTAAGATTCATCTTCCATCCATTTTTTAGTAATGGATGATATACTATTCTTATTCTACTATTGATTGTTTATTTATATTTTCACTTCTTATCATTTATCTTATTCTATTGTTCCACTCTCGGATTTTTAGGGCATAGTATCCCCATAGACACACAATACACTCACAATACTATACAATAGACTTTAGAGGTCGGGGAGGCATGCATGAGTTCTTGTAGTTTAACATATCAGGAAAAAACTCCATGGACTATGGGGTGGGATGATACAATTTTTACCGAAAGTGTCACATATAGATTTGCAACACCTAGATTTAGTAATTCAGACAGAACCATGAGTTAGAATGATTTTTGAATAATTCATATAGTATATGAATACATTATTAAAGATGTTTAACAAGTATCATATTAACATGAATTTCTTATACTAGTTTTGTGGAGGTGATAATTTTTTTTGAAAGAAATGTATATTTTAAAATGAAAACCATAAATTATATTCATATCATCCATATCAAGAATTTAAATTATTTGTTATTAATTCATACATGAGGAAAAATAATCCTAAATCAACTCAGCAATGAATCATAAAAATCATTATATTTTTTTAACAGTCATTAGTATTTTAAATATGTTTTTAACTAAATATCATTTTTAAATTATATAGACAGACATTTAGTGATTCTATCCACACATTATTATACAATGTTGTGATAATAATTATTATGGAAGAAAAATGATTCCATGATCATTTTGATCAATTTATCATGAAAATCCATTCACGTATTCAGGGTTTTGAATATATGATGCAATTTATTTTATTGAAATACAATATTCAAATAAAAATCATATTATTTTATTCATACATGAAAAACTAACGGTCTGGATGATGTTTTGTTAATTAAAAAAATTTAATAAATCATTGTAGATAGTTTTATAATGATTTTGTGAAAAATCATTAAATTTTTTATTTTTTATTATTTTTTATGACATTTAAGTTATGGTGAAAATGTAAAATAGTCACATAAGACATCCAAAATCCAATTTCATATTATAATATTGTGACGTTTTTTGTAATGTTGGAGAATGAATAATTAAACAAATTATGAATGTTTCACCATAATCTAAATTTTATTTCATGTATTTTAAAATGTCATTTTTGTAATGAAATAATAAGATATTTTCCAATTAGGGGAAAATACATTCTGTCATAGTAAACACACATTATGTTAGTATGATGTGTGGATATTTTTTAAATGTTAAAATTGATCCATTTATTTTTTAAATCATGGTAAAAAATAGTCCAAGCATGTTTCATTTGTAATGAGTGTTGTATGGTCATTATAATTAATAATGTCACATTTAAATTAATATTACAAAGTTTTAGTCATACATTCTATATCATGTAGTGGAATGATATACTATTAAAATTTATAGAGCTCAAATTATTCATCAATTATTTTTTAAATGTTTCATTACATACGAGACATGTTATATATATTTTTAGTATTTGATTCATGTTTTAATAAAAGTACATTCATTAAATTAAATACTCACCTGTTAATTAATATTTGTTATACCGCATATCAGAATGATGTTCAATGTAATACTACTAGAATAAAATGAATCATCTGTTATTTTTGACTTGATTCAATATAATCTATGTATATATTCATTATTTGGAGTTTCTGAGGAATGTATTAATCTAAATTTAAATATTTATATTTAAAAGTAAATTTTAGTCACAGTGGACAAATTTTATGTTTATATGATGGTTGATCTTTGAATATGTCAAAAAGTTATTGTTGACTATTGTTATAAATTTTCATGACTATCCGTGTTCTTTTTCACGGTTTTGAGTATATGAAATTTTCATTAATCTTATTTAAATGTATGAATAGAAAATAAAAATTTAGATATTCTAACACCAATTCAAATCATAATGATATTTTATTTGTTCATTATATCCAAAAATGGATCATTGATCATTTTGAAGATGTTTAATTATAATCCATGTTTTTCATAGTTTTAAGCATATGAGGAAAGTTTTGAATTAAAAAATAATTTTTAAATTTAAAAACACCAGAGAATGGATTGAAACTAAAACAAAAGAAATAAATTATAATAAAAAAATAAATATAAAGGGAAAATGTTTTAAAAGGAATTACAGTTCATTTAGTGAATGAATAATTATAGTATAACTATCTAGAAAGAAAATTCAAACTATAAAAAATGAATTAGAAATATTATATCAGTATTTAGAATTAAAATTTTGTTAACCAACAATGTATATAAATGTAACATGGAGTATACTATTATGAAATACATGAATCAAATTTTTAATAAGTATCTATTAGTTTTTTTCAACTTAAACCACCAAAACCATTAATTTGAGATTGTTTTTGAAAGAGAAATTTTTTTTCAAAGTAATTATCACCTTGTATAATTACTATTGCAATGATATTATTCACTCATAAAATGAACTCATGTCACATGATATGGTAGACGTAGGGGATGAAACTACGTAACCATATTTTATAATCTGATTCAATCTATATTAGTATACCCCATTCATCATACACAATTATTTATATTTTATGATACTTTTTATTCTAGATAATCAATCTAGATTGAAATCCTATATAACTAAGATCATTCATAATAATTTTTTAAGGATAATATAAATCAATAAATATGTTTTTAAATAACCAAATCTTCATTATCTATAAAAAACAATATAATTAAATACATTGTATAAAACTATTACATGATGAAATCTATGAATAACAAGAAATGATGCTAGCTACCCACTCTTCCCAAAACAATAATATTACTTCATTATAGTATATATTCTTACATTATATCTAGTTTTACTAAGTCAATATTATTATACAATTAATTTATAATTTTTTTCAATGCACATTTATTTTATCTAAAATCTAACAATTTGAGGATACTATCTTGTAGATTGAGTGTGATATATTTCATAAAATGATAATTCTAATAACCATAATAATTGTTATTAGTTTGTCAAAAAAAATGAGTAATATTTTGAAATGTAAGTAATTTATTATGATATATATTTTTATAGGAAGAATATACTAAAAATACCATAATATTCATCAAATTGTATAAGTACACTAGACTCTAGTTTTCGTAGAACATCATCATAGCATGATTGGGATGATAAAAGAACTAAACTATATTAAAATAAAACTCTCGTAAAAATAATTATTAATAAAATAACATGAATATTTTTATAAATATTTTAATATTGTGTAATAAAAAATCTCAAGGGATATTATGTCTAGTTGTATTTTTTTATATTCATTAAATATATCAAAAATATATACAATTGGATTATCAAAATTAATAAAAAATTGTATCCATTAAATACAAAAAAAACATAAAAGGAATATTTATTCCTGAAAATAAAAATATAAATTATGTATTCAGAGTATAATGTCTTAACCTTGTATTATAGGTATTAAGTTGATCATATAAGTTTTATTTATTTTTAATTAGTTCAGATACATTATGTTATATTCTTTAAATTTATTTTCATTTCAATGATAGTTCATCTATAGAAGTGACATGTAGAAAAATGAATGAAAATAGTTTTTTATAATATTTTATATTTAAATTGGTGTGTCCAAAATATTTTTAGAGAATATGAATTATGATAATTGATAATATAAATATTACATAAATTATGGAATATATTAATTATGAAAATGGAACTCATGTATACATTCATAACTGAGTCTCCCAGTCATTCATTCTTTATAATTTTACTTACAATATCAACAAAAATATTTTTATGAGTGATTGTTCTATATATTCCCATGATAAATTAAAATCCATTCATATCTCTATTTTGGAATGTCGTATCGGAAATATAACATAATGATGAAAATGTTGAAAAAATAAAATCAGTAAGGTATAATTAAATGTCCATTTTTATTAAATAATATAAATTTTATATTTTATTAAAATGATATTATCTTTCCTCTCATTCCATTATCTTAATTAATTTAATCCCCTCTTAATTCAATATAAATTATATATATATAATTAATTGACAACAATATAGTGTCATTTGGACAAGCATGAATTCTATCAAAGGACATTACCATTAAGACAATATTCAACTAGTTCCATATGTATGAAAAGAAATATGATTATATTATGGAAACATATCATTCTAAAGACCATGTTTCTATATATATCTAATTACCCAACATTCAATTACATCTTTAATATAATATAGTTTCAATAAGACAAATAATGTTTTATATTTAGTAAAATTGGCAAAAAATGATATTATTGTGGAGTTTCGTAAATTCTTAAATATATTTAAAAAATTATACATCTCATATTAATTGTATATTTTCATTTTCATAATTTCATTCCCATCAATGTTTGTCAGTATAATCATATCAGACGAATTTTAAACCACACTGTTATTCCAGTGATTCGTTGTATTTTGTTCTTCCCTATATTTATCTAAATATTTATAACTTTGAACAATTACATGATAAACCACGTTCTCTTCTAACACATTTTTAAAATAACATTATGAACAATATCTTTGTAAACATGGATTATTAATTTTACATGTTCCATTTAAATGTATTATTACAAACTGGAAGAACTCTTTAAGAGAGTCCTCATCCTCTTTTTTCATTTGACATACATGAAAATACTTTTTATTCATATTCATCAAATTATGTTTAAAAATATTAATAGTATATACCCTATATCGTATAATATATAAGATAAAAATTGTTGATTCATATGTTTCATAGACTAAATGTGACCCATCACTATATCAAATAATCACAATTAATTGTGGATATCTGTTCTTAATGAGGTGCATGACATTTAAATCTAAATCTATTAGACATTTTACCATCATTAAAATAACTATTTTATAATATTAAAAGTATGTTTAGAGTTTTATTCATTAATGAAATGTAATAATAATAATTGAAATTAAGTCATTTGTTATAAACAACTGATATAATGTGTGGATAATCAAGGAGTTACCTCAAAACCTAACCAATGAAACATCTATGAAATGGAAGTGTTATTTGTTTTTATTCGTGATATGTATAACTCTCATTAATGAAATCTCTCTCTATTATAATCCATTGTGTTTGTAGAATTAAAATTCCATAGTGATATAATAGATCTTATCCGAACCTCAAATAATTCACTTGAACAATGGATAACTACACAGGTGGAAGGCCTTAATCTTATATTTATGAAGGACATTCAATGGTTTTAAATTATTTTAATGATGACACATATTCCTATAAATTAATGATATTCCTGATTTATATAACTTCTTCATATATAGTATTTATGTTTTTTCATACTTCACCCATGATAATCCTAGATTTTTATACATTATTACATCATTTCCTAATATTATGTGTAACCCACCATGTAGAATCCCTACATTGATATTAAAGTGATCCATGATATTAGTTTTATGAAATTATTAATGAGAAATATATATATTAGATGAATAGAGAACCATTTTATCAATCACCAATTCTTGGCTAGCCCATCACCAATCTCTAGGGATACAAAATTCAGAACACTTGTTAATCATTACTGTATACAAAATATCAATAGTACATTCACTATAACATGGGTAAGATACTATTCTACATGATGTGTTAATAGTTAACACATGAAAAATGGCCACCCTGTATTATGTTTATTATGATTTTTAAATATTATAGACAATTCATTAAGTGTTAACATTTGAAAAAAAATATGGTAGTATTTACTAGGGTTTGGGGAGTAATCCAATTTACCCTGGTGTTATGGTTATTCAAAATTGAATTATTAGGTTTTCCAAGACCTATCTCTTTCAATATTCCATAGAAATATATATATTTTTTTCAATTATGATTTCAATAAAAACATAATTTTTTTATAAATTAAAATAAATACAAATTTATGGATATTTTATAATTAATACTAATTTATGTAATTAATTAACTAGGAATGGTTTATTAACAAGTTATAAATGAATATGATATATTTATTATTATATATTCCATACATGTGAAGGTTTAATATTTGGATTAAAATTTAACAAATTATTAATTCATATTTTATAGATTATAATTAAAACAAATTATTTTTTAAAAATAAAAGTGTAAGTTATAATGAGTTATAAATTACATAGTAATTCTAATGTATATACTATTAATATTAATACTATGAATGGATCATAATTAATTAACTTGAAGGATTGAATTAAGTGACCATATTTGGGATATTATTTAATTCCAATAAAAATCTTTTTGATTATTGGTATGATCATGTTAAAAATAATAAGAAGCATATGATATTTACTGTATTTATAATGTTTATAGAATTGAAATCAAAAAATAAAATATTTATAAGTCTTAAAATAACATAAAACGAAAAATGAAAAATAATTAATAATACTAATGAGTTCTTATAAGAATGAATATAAAGGGATTATATTTGGAAATATGGAATGCACATAATTATATGAATAATTATAATACATTTATATTTTCATAATATATATTAAATTTTTTATTAATGGATATATCATGATTTTATATTTGAATGTTTCATTTTTTTAAATGGTTATTTCTAAAGTAACTAATTGTAAAAAACTATTTATATTAATATATATTCATTATTTACATTAAATGACCAATTACTTATTTGGAATATATCCAATCATTACATGTTAGTAATAAAATTGAATTATATTTTCCATCCTCCTTGAACTCGGTTTGAAATTGACGTTATAAACATAAATTTTATAATTCAATATTATTTTCACGGATTAGATTGTAGAGTTACAATGATTCAATTTTATATTGATTAAATTATCCCCATGTAGAGGGTATTTGTGTTGAAAAACCTACCATCCTAGAGGCCCAGTCATTATCAATAAAGGTGAATGTGGTTTTCTATATTTCACTACAGTCTTACTCATGTGAATATATTTATTCCCATGCAAATCCATTAATTTAAATTTAAATTCCATGCAACATATTAATATGAATAATTTAGATATCTACAAATGTACTTGACGTCTGTTCTTGGTTGGGTAACACAATGAAGCGTGTTGTTGAAAGAGTTTCACATCAAAAGTTTTTTAATATATTTGTTTATAAGAGGTAATAAGATTACAGAGAAAATTATTATAAACATTCACATATAAATGGGATATCATGAGATAAAATTGTGATATTGATCAAAATTAAATACAAAATGTTAGGTTCTTTCTCAAGCATTACTTATAAACTCATTGATTATTCAACTGGTTAGTTTCATGCTCACAAGGGGGTACAATTGGATAAAATTGTTTATGGTAAAAATATAATTGGTGAAACTATATTATCCTTGGTTTTCATTATAATAAATTTGGGTTCCCATGGACTATCTAAAAGGATAATTTTTTATTTCGTTATTTTAATGTATATTACAAATCTATGTCAATATGATACATGAGAAATACAATTTGGATAATCCACATGACAGATATGAAAAAACGTTTTTATCTTAACAATCCATGAATCATATATAAATTAATAAGGATGATGCATTACCTAGTTAACATTATATGGTTTTTGAAAGAACATAATGGTCATTTTCATCGAACATTATGGATCATGGTCAACTAATGGGTTTGAAGAATATAAAAAATGATCATATTTTTAATGGTTTCCCAATTTGGAAAATTATGACAAAGTGTTAATGAAACACTGTAATCATATGATAAAATCTTCTATTTTAGATATAACATCAATAATCATTAATGTAATGATTGAAATTAATCCATAGAAGGAGGTGATTAATTTATATTACTCAAAATACTGGTATATTAAAATAAATCTTAAGCATGATTTTTGATTTAACAAATTATTTTCAAGATAATTCTATATTTCAGAACAGTTCAATCTCGAGTAATTTTTTAATGATATATTTCATACATTAAATATAATTTATTATGGAAATTAAATGTTTCACTTGAGGTATAAAAAGTGTTGGATAAAAAATGACTAAAGTAATTTATTTCTACATAAATCTACATATTTTAATTTTTTACAATAATATTATATACAATTTTAGTTTAATATAAATAATATGAGTCGTTATTCCAAAGACATTATATTTGATTCAATAAGTTAATGACTAGATGAGACAAAATTTTCATTGAAAAATTCTTTGTCATAGCATAAAATTAAACTATTCAAATAGATATTTCATATCAAATAATTTTTAAAAAAACTGAAAAATATAAAAATTAACAAAAAGATAAAATATTTATTGTTTGGATATTTCTTTAACGAAAAATAAGGGATTCAATATTGATAATATGTATTCTTAAATAGTTTCTTAACTTGTAATACAATTTTTATTACCTTATTTTAATCTTTAAAATACCATGTAAACAATTGTTTCTGAATAAAATGGTACATGTTATTTTAGTAAACATTGTTTATTTTTTTTCAATTCAATAACAATATTTTAGTGAGACTCAAATGTATTCTTATTTTTAGAGAATATACTGGAAATAAATTTAAGGAAATTTTCTACCAATGTGAATGAATTCAAGAAAAATATACCTGATGTTTCCAAAATATTGAGAATAGATTAATTGGTTATATTATGCCCCAATTATGGTACTATAAGAATTATATGACTAGGTAAAATGTCAATAATTGAAGAATAAAAGTTCAATCAAATGTTTCAAAATTATTCTCCAAGGATATTTTCAATGTCATTAAAAACTATAGCTTTGTGTAAATATGAGTTATAATTCCATATTATGGGATTATTCTTAATACCATAAGGGGATGGGAAACTATATGGATTATACATGTTCGGTATATGAATTATATAAAAAAGTATATAATTTTTAAGGGTATGTGATAGAGATTGTATATAATAAAATGTTTTTAATTATAACTGATATCAATATCAAAATGATGTATTTATATTTCTTAAATATTGTATAAAAGTGATGTAATAAAAGTTTTTATATTAAAAATTTTAATGTAAATGAATGTGACATGCCTATGTATTTTTAATAATGATCTGTATATTAAAATTTAATATTATATGATAAGAGAAATTCCTTGATATAAAATATTTGTCATTAATAACATATAATTGTTAATTTCATATAGATGTTTTATGATTCATCATGTTTTGTAACATATTTTGTGTGTAATATTAGGATAAAAATTTTAGATATAGGTTAATATTATTATCCCACCATTCTTTAATATATAAGGAAATGTTATTCCAATGTTTCGTTGTTTTGTTTTAAAATATATTACAATATCTAATGAAAATACTAATTAATATATAGAGAAATAAATGTGATATAAAAACAACTAATAATTTGATAAACATTATTACTATAAAAATAAGTGTTGTTTACCATACACAAAATGTGTTTATGTTTATCCTTCAACCTATATATTTAGAAAAAAATAAAATTAACAAGAGGCCAGTGGTAGAATGTTTGGTGTTACATAACATTAAAGGTAACAAAAAAATTTTATGATATTATAAAGGTAGAGTAATTTCTACTTAAATACAAATGTGTCTATGATATGTGATTGTAATTAAAAATATATATTAATAAATTTTTTACCATTTAAAAAGTTAATGTCAGTATTTTCTGAAAGAGTATTCCTCTATTTGGATAAATTGTTCTTTCCAAAATTTCATTAAATGCCTGTGACATGTGATGATAATGAAAATTTATAATTTATATTTCGTTATTATATTATATTTATTTCACAATGATCTTAAAAGGATTTAGTAAAACATGTTAATTTTATAATATAAAATTATTATTATTTGTAAAATATCATTGAATATTTTTATATGAATTCTATTATTGATGATCATGGTGAATAAAGAAATAATTATTCATAGAAAACATAATTAAACATTGTAAAATATTATATAATAAAGTTAAGAATCATCAATATCTATAAAGAGTTAAACAATTAATAATATGACTAAAAAATCTCACAAGTTTTCATATTCATATATTTCATGATGTTTTTAATTGATGTGTAAGGGGGTGGTTTTATCAATGAACAAAAATATAATTTTAAAAATTAAACATGCTATAGTACGTTAAAAACCTCCCATAATTGAAAAATACATAATTATGATTTGGAAATTTTTAATATTTGATGTCATATATTGTAAATTATGTCGGGTTTGTTATTTTTTCTTAAAATAGTTTAGTAATACATAAATGTATAACATTAAATTAAACCATTATTTTTTATTCATTTATTCATTTTTGATGTATAAATGAATATATATAAATATATATATTTAGTGAATTGTAATGTTAAATAACCACTCAATGTAAAACAATTATTTATCCCTAAATAATTGTCCATAATTATTTTTTTGTTTAGGATGAAATTTTATACTTGGAGTTTGTTTGTTTCTTAAATTGGGATAAAAAATATAATCATGAGGCACAAAACAAAGACTAAGATCCATTATTTGAATTGGATGATCCACTAAATATAAAAAATGGAGTCCATACAAGGGACTTTGGTATAAATGGTATATACGAATAATATTTGTTTCCCCATTTCCTATGTAATGATAGATATGTCACAATAAAATATTCATACCTTGATACCCTATTTTAAAAATAAGGAAATTATAAAGCTAGTTCGAGTGGGTTTTCAACATATTAATAATAGTTTTTTCAGTTTGATCCCAACAAAGTCCTGATGTTTCCTCTTATTTTTTTTAGACTTGACAGCTCGATTGAGGTATAATATCAAGTGTGAAAGAACATCTAGATATTACATATGTTTCACTTATCCATTTATATAAAAAGAATCTGATATACTTATCTTAATGTATAATGGAATATCTTTTACTCAATGAACGGTTCAGTATATACTCTATGAATAAACAGTGAAAGAGTATGATATATCACATTGACATACTCACAGTCCCATGGTAAAATCATGTCTTAGATATAGGTAAAATATGAGAATATATATTTTAATTAGATTTAGATTGGTGTAGTGAAGTGTATAAATACATGTTTTTGATTATTATCACTCTTTATTACTTTTTAACATGAGTAGAATTCGAATATTTCCTAGAATATTATTTTATGCCTATAAAATCAGATTTATATATTGTTATTTGTTTTTAATTCAAGGAACACATATAGGATCTCACATTGTTTTCACTTAGATTATTATTGAATTTTTATTCATAGAGAAAAACTAATGTGTTTTAGAGTTTGTCAAAAAATGTCATGGATTATTTTTTACAAGGTATTACATAAAATTTGATACAATTTTCTATATATGGATTCATTTAAAATAAATCTTGGATTATATCTAACATGATTTCTGATATTATTTTAGGATTTATTTTATAAGATTTAATATAAGGGGGTACAACAAAAATACAATGAATTTGTTAGTTCCTGTGGGAGATTAAAAGGTATTCTACCTAATTCAAATTATGTATGAGATAAAAAATGGAAAACTAATAAGAGTTATATCAAGTATATAAATCAAAACTATATTATTTGATCTAGAAATTATGGGTATAATTAACCTATATCAAATGTATGAAATTAAAATCTGAATATTCAGTGTATTTTTATATCATTAAAATAGTAGTTTCATAAGAAACTTCATGTGAGTGGAATTCAAATAATGAATATGTAAAATAAACTAAAATTAATATTTACTCATCCAATATGAATGTATGGGAGGATGTGTGTATCATATAAGAGTATAATTATAACATGTTTAAATCCACTCTCATATGATTGTTGTAGTAGTGGTTATTCATTATACTGGACCAAAACATGCATCACAAAACGATTTATTAATTATTATAATTTTAATTTGTGGTAGTACATGGTGTTAAGTGAGAATATATATCATAAAAACAAAAAATTATTCCTTCGACCTAAAGATACCTCTTGAGTTTTTTATGTTCACCCAAAACACTGAGAAATTCATCAAGCATAGTCAAAGGATCTCGATACTGGTAATGTTGTTGTAGATGCACATTAGGTTATTGAAAAATTATTTAAAGAAGTAACTAATATATAGAATTTATCGAGTTTAATATTTTTAGTTTGGAGATCCATGAAACTTTTGTTAATTTCTTTTGTAGCTATTAGAATTTTTTAATCAACCATACCGAAAAAAACAATATTCATATTTTTTCTAAAAATTACATACAATAATGAATAGTGTTAAAATTTTCATTTACGAACTCACATGAGAAATTTTTAATAAAGTTATTTCTGTATTTTTAAATGAACCACAACCATTGCATATCTCATCCATACAATTTAATATCTCACAGTAGAATACCCACACATCTCTTTCAAAAAAATTGTTTGGATTAATCCACTAATGAAATAAAAAGTATGTTATTCAGTACATATTTTTATATATTTAAAAATTGATCATATATGTGTTTGTATTATTTATTAGCTTCAAAATTAGCAATAATGAAGCACAAAAAAACCTTCCATGGGATAATAAAAGAAAATAAAATATTGTATAATATATACAAAAAATTATATAATTTTTCATTTTATGTTCTTATGAATAGTTATATTTTAAAATAATTAAAAATTATTAAAATCTAAACATGATTTTACAATATATTTCAAATCAAATAACTATCTAACTATATATTTATATTCTAATAAAAAAACATCTCGAGTAAATAAATCAATATATAATTGTCTAAAATAACTATAATATTATCATATAGAAATATAATTAATTATTTTTAAATATTATCAATATTTTTTAATATTTTTTATTAATTATATAAATGAATATATATTTTTAACTGTATATAAATATATATTATTTAATTACAGATAATAAATGAAATATATTTACACACAATATATTTTCAATATTTTTATTAATAAATATAAATATAAAATTTAATATCAATTGTATTTAATTTTTTCAATGTTATATTTTTTTTATTATAATATTAAAATTTTAGAAATTAGATAATTAATTTTTATTATGAATTAATTTAAATTTCCATATTATACTTATATAAACATGTATATATTTATATATTTTTTAATTATTTTTGACTAATATTTTTTATTATTTTTATAAATAATGACACATAAATAAAATTGATATTAATAATACTTTCTTTAATGATCACGATAATTTTATTAAAAAAATAGAGATATGGGTTACATGAATCAGATTGATGGTATCTTATTACAAACTCTTACAAAGTGATGGAGAAGGTCAACTGGAAAAGTATCACTCCATGTCAAAGCATGATTAACTCTTTTATTGGCAAGGCCATCCGCCACCATGTTTGCTTCTTGATACGTATGGGTGGAAATGTATCTGATTTCAAGAAGATAATTGAGGTAGTTCATCCAGCGAGCTGTGAGAGGCCAAGAATGGTGGATCACCCCATTCCAAAAATAATAAAAAATAGTGGTGGAGTCACTTTCAATCCAGATGCTATTACATCGTTTTTAGGTTGACAAAAATAATGTCCTGAATCATCTCCATCAATTTTGCTTTAAGAGTAGAGGCATTGCCACAGCTTCCAAAGATGCATCTGTGACATCGACCGAGATAATCTCTAAAAATGGACCCACATCACACAGGACATGGGTTTACTCTGGAAGCTCTATATATGATCATATTTATCCATCAATGAGTTGGATATTGCCAAAAAAACCTCGAGAGAATGCTTCGGCTTAGTGTATACACCATCGATTTTGAGACGTCAAAGAATCAAAATGTCCCCAACTGAATTGCCGAAGTGGGATTTCTGAAGCATGGTTGTTTCCCTGATGGAAATATAGATCCTCCTCTGACCTGCATTAAGATTAAAGGAGTAGTTTTTGTGAATATTTGAATTTCTATCATACCAGATCACATGGAGGAGATCAGCATCAGTGAATAGAAAGATCTTCTTGATTTTCTGAGAAGATTCAAGTTCCACAAAATGTTTTAGCTGAGAGAAAATTGAGTCAGAGGATAACCATCAGGAGTCAAACAGTTTAGTAACATAATTACAAATAGCAGAGGATATATCACAAGATATGAAATGATGATTGGTGTCCTCCTTGTGTTGATGGAATATTTTACATTTAGAGAATAGTTAGACACCAAAAGACTGAAGACAAACCTCTGTAGGAATACATTTATAGGCAATGCGCCAGACGAGGTTATGCATTGAAGGCTTAATCAAAGGTCTATCAAAAAACATAAATCATGATAAAATGGTGTCAGAGTTAGTGAAAAATTGATTATCGATGTTTTTGGAATCCAAAATACCCTTGTGAGCAAGCTCCAAAGAAAGCAAATCATCCCCATTTATAAAAGTGTAATTTTCCACAATGTGCATAATTTGATCAGGGATATTATATGGACTAGAGTGCATTAAAAAATTTATAGTGAGGTTGATGTTATCTGGAGAAGAATCCGTAGATAGCATGGAAGTGAGGGGTCTTCCAGTCCAGTTATGAATCTAAAAGTTCATAGTTGAATCTGAACAAACAATCCATCTTGAGTAATTCATGATGTCAACATCCAAGAGGTCATGAGTTCAACCCCCAACAACACCTAAATTGGTATAGATTTTGACAGTGCACTTTAGTAATGTAACAGGTAATATTGTAGCATATGTCTTATTAGAGCATTTAAATGTATCATAAATATCTATTATACCAAAATATTTAACTATAAAAAAATTATTGAAATTATTTTACTGTTTAATTATTACTCACTGATGGTGCCTTTGAGAAAAATTATTCGAATTTGGCCAAAAAATTATTTTCATGCCACTAGGTCAATGAACCATCAAATTGAAATGAGTTATCATGATTGTGGGTTTATCCTGGGTGGTATGAGTTTTGATCCATGATATCCTAATCAGTTTTCAAGTGTTTCTATTTTCATCTTCATTTTAACCCCACGCCTAATTAGATTCTAAAGATATATATATATAGTATTTATATATATGTATATAATTTTATAATTACCATATTTGAGAGAATGTGTCTATATATGTTTTGGTGTGTATACACATACAAACTTTTTAATGATATATGTTAAGGTAAAAAACCACATATCTTTATTAATATATATATATATATCAGTGTGTGTGGGTCATGACACCTCCCCCCAATGATACTTCTCCTAGGAAAACATGAGAGAAGGGAGATAATGTACCCTAAAAAAAATAATAAGAAATTGGTTGGTGAAAAGCATTGAGTCTTCAATATACCCATAGATCGTTGGTATTAACATGAAACGTATAAAATATGAATGAGTTAAGATTGATACAACCAACAAGAAACTGATGCATATAAAAAATTTAGAAACAATCCCAATACATGAATATAATAAAATAAAACATAAAAACTTAAAAAATAAGACCTTGATTAATACTAAAAATCTCAAATAATGCCTAATAAATTCTTCAAACTAACACTTTCCAGCTTGATCACATACCATATTCTCACTCATTCACCCAAATAAATTTTTTATTCCTTGAAATAACAAGTAAATAAGATTCACATCGAGGGAAAATTTTATGAAATCCAATTGCATCATAATGTGATTATGATACTAATGTAAGGGACCAGTTCAATAATAAAGAAGTAATTCACTACTAGCACCCCTTTGTTGGTCGACATGTCTGCTAAAAAGTTCTATTCACTCCATGTATGACTCACCTCAATCCCCCAGTCCCAAAAAATCACCACTTCCTTATAATTAAGGTTAGATCCAATTAAATTACTTTTTTCATTAATATTATCATCCTAAATATAGGATTCATATTCCACCACAAAAATATAAATTCTAGACCAATTTCATAAAGTGAGACCACCGAACATCTCCTAATCCTTCACACTGATAGAATTTACTCACCAATATAAATAACATATCCCATGAACCCCCTAGATTCTATTATCCCTAACTATGTAATCTCCCCACATCTCCCTTGATACATAGGATTCATCTTTTTTTGAGTCCACTTTTAGGAGGGTTATAATAGACCCATCACCCTAGATAACTGATAATCATATTCCCAGTGTGCCATAGCATATGCAGAAGGGATCCCTTAAGAAATTAGGATGATTCCATTTCTTCAAGAAGTAGAAAATGTTAAACCAAAAGAGACGTCGCTCAAACTTGAATGGTGATGTGTGAGTAGTGACTGCCTTCATTAACTCGGTATCTAGGTTCCAATAACACTAACACACATTATAGAAAACCATTAATTAAATTTTTATTCCTTTCCATTATGGAAGATCACATGATACAACACCTCCAAGAATTCTAACAACAGATTTACACTAATTGAAAAACCCATACAATGATTTTGGGATTCCTATATAATATCGTCCCATTTCCCTTTGAAAAAGTGGTTCCACACTAATTTGGAGGATGGGGACTCAGAAAACATGCAGTCAAAGAAAAAATACATTCCTTACCTCTATAAATTTTATCAATATCAATGTCCTTAGGACTTCAATGGAAAATAGATAAGTTATATTTTTTTAGGATTTTCTTACACTAATGAAAGCCTTCCCAAAAATCTTATATATTATATTAATGTATCAACACATGATAATCCTGATTATTGAATCCTATGGTAAAAAAATTGATAAAAAAAATTGCCATGATCATTTGATAACATAATCTCCCCAAGGAAAAAATTTATTCCTTATTGAAAATTTAGTTAATAATACTAGTAATGTAAACATTTTCCGAAAAAATCCACTCTAGATATGGGGAACCTAGGAATGAAAATGTCATACCCAACCAATCATTAACCAAAAAAATCCCCATTCACCATAACCCACCATACATTCTCATTAAGAATATTCATATAATCAATCATACATAGTACAATCCAAGAATTCATACCTGAGTAAGCGGACCACTGTCTCCAATCCGTACTCTACCTACATAACCTAAAAATTACCTTTTTATTATTTGAAACAAATTTATGGTAAAACTGAGAAACCGCACATGTAAAAAAAAATAATCATGTACCATAAGAAATAGTTTAACTATTAAAATATTTGTTAATCCTAAAAGATGTATTGTCTTCATAATTTTTCCATTAACGACCACTAACCTTTTTTTCCATGTCATCCTTCATCCGATCTTCAATCTAATATTCCATCACTTACCATATTTTAATGAAATCGTCTATAGTGAAATTAATTTCCTTGAAGACTCTTATCATAATAAAGTATTTTTTGTTTATCCAGTTCTTGTTCATTATTCGTTTCCATGAGTATTAATCACTCATAAATTTGATCAAAAACCTCATTAGTTTTTTTAATATGAATTTACAACTCCAACACATATTAATATGAATGTTTTGTATTATCCCATGTTTACACTATATGATAAACCAATTAATATATATATATATATATATTCTAGTTGGTCAACCCAAAAAATCCTCAGGAAAGGTATGTTCCTCCACTACAGAATCACCCTTCATCTGATTAGAACCTTCTATCTTACCATTTTTTTCACAAGTACATTGAGAACTCCACCTTCATAATACTTCTACATAGACATGGATACACTCTACATATCCTTGATCATTTATTGTGAGAAGGACCTTGTCAGCATAAGTTGGAATGGTAATAATAATCCTTCAACCCGTTTGAATTATTCCCCTTAGAAAAACTGAATCTTTCAAAGTCTTTGTTACCGTTCCTCCCATTTTTCCTTTATGGGATATGAAACCAACAACTGGTATAACCCTCCAAACTATCAGAATAGAGATGGTAAGAATCACCATTACATTATTCATATCTAGACAATTATTTCCTTCATTAAATAAATCCCATTGCCTAATATGGCCTGAAAGAGACTCTATAAAACCCAAGACATCAAAATGAACATTTATAATTAAACTAGGAAATGACCTTATTGGGTAGGACCCTTTCAAGGCAATCACCATGAAATAAAAAACATTCATTGAGGTAACCCTTTTTTCAAATCCCATTGAACCACTGTCACATGAAACCTAATCAACAACATTAAGATAAATTCTACACCCAGATCTCACAACCCCACCATAGGATCCCAAAATCAGATGGGTCAATGGACTAATAGAAGTAGAAACAAGAGTCTCCAATGTTTACACTAACACAAAAGAAGATTTATCATATGGATGTGGACTAATAGGATCATTACTTCGATGCTTGAAATTCCAACCACCTTTTTTTGATCAACTCTAGTTCTGATATCTATATGATATGGATGCTCCAAGATAGAGCCATGAGGACCCCCATTGTTCCCTAGTGGGATATATGTCTTATCATTGTTTAGTTATTTATAAATCATTAAATTGGGAACCATAAGCCCCTCCTTCCCTCCTAGAAGAAAATTTTAATTAAGGATACACATATACATATAGGAAAGATATAAATCTTACTAGGATTGGAACACCACAAGTTTCTTTCATTAGAACTCCTCACCTTATTTGATCTAAATACACTCAACTAGATGTTTGAAAATGTTGATCCTAACACATATGTAGTGGGATATTTGGTGGGAGATATAATTTGTTCAACTATGATCACACAGGAAATGTATGACAAGGCCACCAAGAACCCGAATGAGTCTAGTATTTTGGAAGGGGAGAAGATTCTTAAGAAATTATACCCACAAAGTCGTTGGAGGAGAATCCCATTTCACATACAGGTCGTATTTCCATCAAAAGTGTTATTAGTGGATCCCATTACAGATTTATAGATCATTGAACCACCCTCAAATCATATAATATGATGAAGAAAACCCGGTCATGAAGTGATTCTTATCCATAATACTGATGACTGCATAACCTTGAAAACCCGAGCAGCTATTGATAAACCTAGAAAATTGGTAACAAGAGAGTTAAATGATGGGAGCGTTCTAGGAGCGGGGGTTCGAGAATGGAAACAGCCGCCGTAGGTGGTGATGACCTTCGAGCAGATCCCTCCCCCCTTGGTAGAGGAGGGATTTCCATAGTCCCCTAGTGATCGACACTTTCTACCTTTCTCAAAACATGAACTCTTTACTTCGTTCCCAGAAATCATTCTCTCATCAAAAGTTACTGAGTTGCATGAAGGGATTCCACAGCTCTCGGTCACGACTCGGGAGTTTAATTATGCTTTGTCCCTCATGAGTCTGATGCTGATACCTCACTTCAAGCATCGATGTCCGTTTGTGGATTGTTTTGATCGATTCATCTTTGGTTTGAGGAATCTTCAAGAGCATGCCATTGTGGGTCTTCTGGATTCGAAACATATAATGGTTCGCTTTGAGTCGGAGGCTGATTTGATCCTGGCCTAGTCCTCTTCCCCGCATACCTGTGATGGCTGTCATTTCCTGTTCTTATGATGGTCCTATGATCATTATATAAAGTGTGACTCCTCGACTATGGAAATATGGGTATGATTTCATGAATTACCGCTTCCATTTCAAAATTCTTCAATCATCCGCATGCTGGTAAATCTTGTTGGTTGTTACTTATTCTAGGATAGTAGGACTAGGGTTTTTTTCCATCCTATTTCACCAAGAATTTGTGTGGAATTTGACCTATTGAAACCACTGGTGAAGTCGATCTTCATTGCTATAAGTGAGGAATTTATATGTAAACAGTCTATTGTCTTTGAGTCCTGGTTTGATTATTGCTCTCAGTGTCTTAAAGTCAGGCTTTTGAGGGAGGATTTCAGAGGTAGGAAGGTGGTTTTTCAGGTGGTATTGGCCCCAAAGGTTGCAGAGATGGTCACATTACAACCCCAGCAAAGGCCACAGAACCTGGATAATGGACTTCGGACAGAACCAGGTCCTATGAGTTCAAGTATTTTGGATGGCAGAAGAATGGGGAAACTGAGGGAGTCTTTGAACCTGAAGGTTGATGAGGTGTTTGGAAGACATAGAACTGATCTTGGGATACCTACTGTAGGAGGTTTGAGGAATGATGTGAAGTAGGCAGTCCAGTCTGCTAGGGTGTCCAGTGGCCAATTGCTGGTTTCAGCGGGGGTAAGGAGACAGTGGTTGGAGCTGTTGAGTATGTGCAGGCATGGTATTATACAGAGGAAGATGATGGTTAGGTGAGGTCCTCACTTAGGCTGAAGTCTCTTCATGTGCAGCAGGTGGAGATCATTGTAGTAAGAAACTGGATTTCTGGTCTGGTGAATGCAGAACTGGAGGTGGGTCAGGATCAAAGTACTCCTGATTTGGTTCCTGGCTGGTTGTCTGCTGAAGCTCATGAGTTTCATGATAGTGGAGAGATGGGCCTGGGTCTTACTTGTGCTCAGAATGGTAGCAAGAATGAACAGGTGCAGAGCCAAGGACCCTTCCTTTGTGCTGAAGATCAGGATCATGGTGAAATATTTTATGATGGTGATTATTCTCCAAGGATTGAGAGTGGTAATATGTTGGTTGGGCTGAACTCCCAATATGTTGTATCTAGTGAAGTTTTCTTGCTGAACATGGTGCTTCGAGATCTTGAGATTGTGGTGAAACCACAATGATTAGCACAGATTGACCCTAAAAGTCATGTGGAGAAGGTGCATGGTGCGAATAATGGTCATCAGACGGTGTTTTTACCTGGGAAATGGGGGGACATATCTGATAGTGAGATGGAGAATGATGGCAGAGACCGAACCTTTTTTGTGCTGTTGTTCAATATGGGAAGAATGTTATGGCTGGGAGTGAGGGTAATATGACCGCCCCCCAAGAAGAAGGCAGCAGAAAGACTACTCGTCGATGCCAAGGCTGATATCTACCAGATCTGCTTTGAACAAAGGTAAAGGGATGAATTTTGCTGAGGAGTTTTTCAATTGGTGAAATTAATTCTCAGATGGAAGTATGTGAAGATTATAAAGCAATATGAAAGTGTGTAATGGGAGTCATCAATCGAAGATGAGGCATTTGATAATGGAGCTGGCAACAGGAATGACGACGGGTATGGTTTCTAACTTATAATTGTATGCTCTTGTTTTCAATGCTTGCCCGCTGAACATTTCCTTTATTTTAATAAATGGTCAAGGACTTTGTCTCTGGCTGAGCTTTTCTGGTAGAAAATTTGTAACAATTGGCCTAAGAGATAGATTGAGATCCCACAGATTCAGATCAAAAATACTCAATGGTTTAGTGACCTCGGCATATGAGATCAAGATCAATGGTTCTCCGTTGAACAATGAAGAACCCATTGGTAAACGGGAGATTGACAGAATAAATGGATTATAATTAGGAAGTGAGTGATTTCAATGTGGGTGGGGGTAGTCCCATCCATATACCACAGGGAACCATATAAGAGAGCGGAGAGAGAATAAAGAAGGGGGGAGGTCTATTTGTGAGCTACCAAATTAGTATTGTTTCAGTACCATATTAAAATTTCATGAAATTACCCCTGAAATTATTTTCATTGATGATATCTCTTTAAATCATATTTTTTACATTTCATGGAATCTAGCATGATCTACAATGTGATACCCCTCATTTATAGGATTTACAATCCTTACAAAGGATTACCTATGAAATATTCGTCCCTATATAGAATCCCATATACTAAGTAAAATCATCCCTATAACCTCTTCTGGAAAATGATAATAATTTTAATTAAATATCAACGAGTAAAAAAATGAATCTAAGTGATTTCCTAAATTGATTTAAAACTAATTTCCCATAATAAACATATTTTTATATTGAAAAATATTTAATATAATAGATAATATAATATAATTAAAAGGGTTTATCCCTCTACCACATCTCTGCTAGTTTTTTAATATTCTTTAAAATATCATGTCTTGTGTCAAATCTTTCTGAAATCATTCTTGAGGAAAACTGGGATAAGTAATCTATTCTATGGATCCCAGTGAAACAATTTCATGACCAATGTGTGTCACATCATCTCATTATCCAATCCATATCACCAGATAGTGACTGAGTAATTTTTGGGATCCTCCATTGAACAAATTTTTTCTATTATACATCGATTATTTCACATTAACCTAGAAAATGACTAACATTTGGTATTATACTCTAATATATCATATCATTGATACTACATACCTATAATAACTATTAGGATTCTATAATCAGATATATTTTAATATGAATCAACCTAAATACATTACATCCCTCTACGCATATATATGAGGAGAGAAAAATTCCATTTATACCCGCATGAATTACTACCAGAGAAGTGGGCTACGTTAGATTGGTAGTCAGACATCCATTTTTATCCAACCTAGATATTAGGGAAAATACCCTCCCATAGTAAACATGGATCCATACACCATACACACATTAGCATGGTATCATAGGAAAATAAAACATATATGACATATATAAATATCATAACCACACTATTGGATACTTCCTAGTGTTATACTTTTCCGACACTATTATCAAATGAGACTCCCAACTTCAGTCATTTGGGCCTTGGTATCAATATATTACATGTTTCGTGATCTATTTTAATTCATTATTTAATTAGATAGTAGTAAATTTTTAAAATTTTATTTCCGTGAATAATATTTCAATATTCTAGGAAAAGTATTGACATGTCTATTAATTCATTTCTTATATTCTGATGTATGTATCCATTATATAAAAACATCATGAACCAAGACATTTAATTAATTAATTAATTACAAATTTCAAAACAATTCATGAACTCAGGGACCCATTCCATATTTTTATAAAAATTATTCAACAATATATTATTGAATCAACAACTTCAAGACAGTTTAAATATAATATAAAAATAAAACCTGGCCATTAGTTATCAAGATATAATCTTATATTTTTGTAATAAAATAGACATAACTTGCCTCAACCCATTCTATCTATATTATAACATCCTAAAAAACAATACACAAAAAAATATCTAACAACCCTTTCCAAAAGGAACAACGACATAATAGTCAACTTGTGCCTCAATCACAGCCTTATGCATCCCCACCCATACAATCTCACTAATCGAAATCTCATTCCATAGTTTCAGGTACCCATACCAACTGTTCCAATAATTAAATTTTATCATTAACTGAAATTAATTCTCTAAATTCATAGATCAAAAATACACATTAAATTTATTATTCAACAACAAATTTCAGGGTAATTATGTGAAGAAACAAGGAATATTTTCAATTATCAAACATGATTAGGATCCCTCTTCAACAATTCAATGAATTATGAAAACAAAAAATTCTAATTTACATATTTAATTATTTAATTAATTTTATAATTAATCTATAAAAATCTAGACTTATATATTTTCTAGTATTTTTTATTATTTATTTCATTTGGTTTTTCACCATAGGCTATTTTTTCCTATATCATTATTCTCAATGATAATTTTTTCTTCAAAACACTTCTAATATAATCAAATCATTAACATCATTAAGATATTATCATATTTCAATGAATATAAAATAATATTTCAAAATTTAACCATAGATATGAAGTTATACAGTAAATCTTATAAGAAAAAAATCATATCTCATGGTATATGATAACACATCCTAAAAATTTCAATCATGAATAGAAAATGAGTCGACAAAAAATAATATTCCTGCTTCCCATAATTTAATTAAATTTTAACATTTGATAATTTCATTCGAATCTTTTAAAATGAATAATTAGAAGAAAAAAAATTAATCCACATTTTTAATGAAACATTATATTTATACATCCTTCAATTTGATTTTATTAATAATAATTTTAAAATATCAGTTGATTTTCTATTTCTATCTCTTTTATATATTTATGAATAATTATAATTATTTTATAACATGAAGAAACCCATTTCCCTTTTCCTTCATAAATCATACAAATTACCAAACATGTGTATCTACTACATGTTATAATTTACTAAACATCATTTTTAAAAATTATAATAAATAATATTTATTTAATTATGTAGTATATAGATTCTAACGTAACATTATTTATATATTTCATGAATCTTTTTTTTAATTTAATCATAGAAATTAAGAACATTGGGTGTTTATTTTCTTTATGTAATAAAATACTATTTTATTACTTCAAATAATGTTAACACGTGTATTATATTGTACGAAAAATTTATTATTAAAAGGATAAATCATTATATTGTAAGAATTAATCAGCCCTAGAAAATATGAAATTAAAATTTTGAATGAAATAATTATTCAAAATGTATTATTATAAATCATTTAAAAATATACATTATCACATATTTATTCAACATGCGGTTATTCTTCCATATTAATTTTTAAATATGGATAATAAAATCTATTTTAAAAAAGTACTTAAATCATGAAAATTAAAAACATGAATAATTTAGAACATGAAAATTCATATATCCCATACATCTTGAATGAAGACATCAAATACAACATACAAAATGGAGGATGATGGAAGAGGGTATGAATATAGAATGTAGTCAAGTGGAAACTCTGATGAATTCGAAACTGGATTTCATCTTCCAAAGGGAATTTGATAGATTACACTAATATGAGGAAAAGGATGTGAAAATAAAATGGTTGGATGAAACTGATTTTTTAATATATATATATATAAATATCCTTTTAGAATACCTATGAAACTCATTTGAATATGATTTATTTTATTACACTTCAAAATAGTTTCTATTTAATATACATTTAAATATATCAATTTAATCGATAACATTTTAAACTCTTAATATAGATACAAACCACATATTTCCATTTATTATAATTTATTTATAATGGAAATATTTTTAAATGAAGGATCGAGGATGAAAAATGGGTTTTTGAAGGTAAAACATCTACCGTTATATTGGAGGAATGTATTGTGAAAGGGTAATGTATTGTTACCCTTAATTATTCATTTACTATTGTGAGATTAAGAAATTATCTTGTACCCTTAGAAAGGTAAGACATTACATTTACATGATTTGGGGGCACCCTTATATGAGGAAGGCTTACCCATAAGTGAATATATTAAAACTGTGGATACTATTAAAAAATAAAGGGTTACCTTTATGATGGATTTGGATAGCATGGATGACCCTTACACATATTTATAGGGAACCTTATACAAGAATAACTAATTCGTATATAAATCTACAAAACTATGAGATAACCTTACATAACTGTTATAACTTTAGAAAAATCCTTAGGAACCTTTGAATTGTTTACCTTTATGAAACCATGATAAAATGTAGTTACCCTTTTACAATAAAGTGTACCATTATAAAAAACATGAATGTATTAACTTACCATTATGAATGGTTGGTAAACTAATCCTTAGCCTTACATAATTCATGGTAAAAAATCCTTTCCCTTAGAAAACACTTTAAAAACATGACTTACCGTAAACAAGCATCATTCCAATGTGTAATGGAATATATATATTTTAAAATTGTATATTTATTATTCAAATTACATATAAGTAAACAATAAAGTGCTTTATTATTAATTCCCAAATAATAAAACAAGACATAAAATTGTAGAATATTTTTAAATAGTCTTGATTATTTTCCAAATATTTTTTAACTCTATAAAATTAATTCCTTAACATTTATTTTAAATTTAAAACAAATTATAAAATTTTAGAAATTTTTCTCAAATCAACGGAAATCCTGAAACGATAATGGAAGGCTCCAGAATATTCCAGAGCCTTAGATTATGTGTATATACATATGAAACAAATAAAATCTTAATTTAATATTTTCATATATATATATATACATATGTACATATTATAAAATATACTTAAATAATTTGAATATTTTTGATATATTAAAAATTAAATATAAATATTAAAAATTACTAAAAGTATTAATTTTAGAAATTGTATTCATTATTATTTTAATGAATTTTTTTTTTATTTAAAATTAAATAAAAAATACTAATGGAATATTTATTATTAAGAAACACATTACAAGATTATATTAAATAATAAAAAATCATAAACTCTAAATATAATTTTTTTTATGAAAAATATGTATATACTAATATTAATTATATTTGAACAATTATATATAATATTATTTTCAATAAAATAATACATTTTATCAATTTAATGATAAATGTTTTAAAAATATAAAAACATTATTTAACTTATAAATACGAAATTTATATATATTTTCAATGTAATAGGAAAATTTCTTGTATATATATATATATATATATAAATTATGATACAATATTTCTAAATATATATACACAGACAGTTTTTCCTACACCAAATAGATATATACAACATTATATGTGATATATATATAATAAGATATGTGAAGGTATGTGTGTATATTTTTTGATAGATAGATAGATATATATATATGTTAAAAATATATAATTTAAAATATACTGTTGTGTAAGATAAATATTATATCATTGTTAAATAGAACACTAACCATTTATTATATTTATTAATACTTGAACATGGATTTATATTGAATTATTTTATGAGTTCTATAAAAAAAATTGTGAAGTGTCAAATATTTATGTACTATGTCTAAAAAATGAAAAATTTATTTTTTATCCACACATATAGAAAGTAATAATAAATTATAATGTTTATTTTTACCAATTATACTATTGTAAAACAAAACTAAATAATATTATTATGTACATATGATATATTTTTGAAATGAATAAATTGATGTTATTTATATTCTTGAAGATTAAAAAAATGATACTATATAATTCCATTCCATATTATTAGTAATTATCAGGTAGTCTTAAAAAACCATCAACTAGTTCTTATTAAACTAAAAAAATATTTTCCCATAAAAGGTCACAAAAAATAAACAAAATAATATCTAGGACATCTAATAACCCTTACCCCTATCATATAAAAGGTTTTCTGACGTGGGGTTTGGGATGAATGAGTGTAAAAGCATTTACATGATTTAATATAATGAAATGGTATAAAATTTATTCTATAGTAATATTATTAAAAATAAAATCTACCGGAACAAAAAAATGTTCCCAAAGAAATTAAAATAGTGTAAAAATTTATGATTCTAATATGTTAAATTGGGATGCAAGAATAAAAAATTAAATTATTAAAATGATTAAATATAGGATCAAATAAATTTAAAGCACATTCGTCTCATTTTAAAACCATTAACAAATTATATTCAAAAAATAAAGTCATAATTTAATAATATTCTGCCTCTATATGGGTTTTGGAAACAATATCAATCATTATTGGGAAAAAAATATAATAAATTTCCATATAATAATAAAAATGAAAGCTGTGTTAAAGTGGTCTTATGGATATGATTCTCAATTAGTGTTAATCATTTCAATGATGCATATATGAGAGATACATCTAAACACAATACCATGATATATAATGTCATTCAAATACAAAAATTTCACATATTTTAATTTTTCATAATTTTTTTATAAGTAAATGTATAAATTAACCAAAAAAGTAAATAATATATCAATTATTAGGTTTAATGAAGATTATATACTATAATGAACTAATAATAGAGAGAAAAAGAAATAAACCCAATAATTGAGAGAAATATGACACAAATTTTTCATCCTAGAAACAATTGGTGCATGAAAAGGTGTATAATAAGGCATATAAGTATAAATAAGATGATATAGATTATAAATTGTTACATATATGAGAATCAAAGTATAGTAAAGAGAATAGTCCTATGAAAAAAATTAATATATGAGGACCCAAAAAAATTAAATAAAGACTATAAATGAAGTGTTGTTATGAGATTAACAATTTTTGGAATATAAAATACTTTTATAATTTTTTTTTCAAATAGACCAATACAACTAGATTTATATTATATAGATTAAAGAGATTAACTCCTAGGGGTTCAAAACATGTTCCACGTAGAGTGATGATGCTTTCACACATATGTACAACTTTTTTCACGACGATTTTTATTTTAAAATCCAAACATATTATTTTAAATACCCCATTGATAACCACATTATTTCCATCAACATTCTGAATAACACAAAATGGTGACCGGGGAACTCTAAAAAAACTAAAATTGTGTGAAATTTTTTATTGTGTGAGTAAATTTATAAATTTAAAGAAGATCATGTTTTTAGTTAACAACATTAGAAACAAGAAAATATTTTTGTTTAAGAAGAGATCAATAAATAATTTAATTATATTAAAAAATCATTCGGCAACCAAAAAAATTTATTCCATCATGTAAATGAATTGAGGAAATGTTATAACTCCTAGTTCATGAGAATTAATCATCTATAATTTCATATTAACATTTATTTTTAATAATTTCATTTTTAAATTAACGAATTTTATAAGAAATTGTAGAAAATGTTTGTCTGAATGTAAATTACATACAACGTTTTATCAAGGAATGAATATTTTAGGGTAATGATGTAAATAAATCAATAAAATGAACAATATATAAGTACCCAAAAAAATATATAACCTTTGGAAACTAATATAAATATACAAACCAACCCCATTTTCCTGAAGCTTTTGCTAAAAAATGCTATGTAATTCTTTTATAAATAGAAACATAAAAATTACACAACAAAGGTCCTTTACCACTCTATGTTTTGGAGAACTAAATTCAACTGTGTTCATCCATAAAAATGTATAAAATAATATTAATTATATAAAATATTCATCATTTCACCTCCTTCACATAAAAAACTTCCCCAATAAATCATTTAAATGTATAAAAATGAATTTAAAATCTGGGGTGAGTATTTAAAATGCCAAGTAATGGGTTTATAAACAATGAATAGATTATTTTAAAATAGTTATTAAAATTAAATATACATAATTAAAACAAACTTTTATATAATTTTAAATTCCAATATATAAATTTATAAAACCCTTAATTTCACAAAATAAATATAATTTAAAAGATCATTGATTATTATCCTTCAAAAATAATAATTTTCTAGTGGATCATTCTTGATACATGGTAGACCATAATAAAAAACATAATATATGTGATCTAAAAATAACTAATGGGGATAAAATTTACCTTCATTCTTATTCCTTAATTCATCATACAATATCATTCCTTATAATAGTGCAATTTTCTAAAAAACATTATATGGAAATTCATTTCTGAGTTCTAACCCATAACATTTTCAAATGACATACATCAAATTATTTTCTCTTAAATAAATTAATTTTTCTTATAAATTTTCCTAAACATTAAATTAAATATTTATTATAAGACCATTTAAGATAATTCCATTCTTCTAATAACTATTACTATTTGAAACTATAAATTGTTCGTGATATAAAATAAGAGCATGCATGATCTCAGAATGTGTGGAATGTCACATATTAGCTAGATGATTGTCATACTTATCGATGAATGACATATTCAGGGATAAAAATTTCTTATTTTCACATAAAATAATAGCTTGACTTATAATTTCAAATAATTGATAAGAATTATCAGGAAACACATTTAATTTTGTGTACAATTTGATTATAAGAAATAATATTTTGCATTAATTTTAAACATCAATTTAATGGAAGAAAATACCATTTATAACTTCTAAAAACAAATTAGGAAGATTATCTAAACTTAAATATATATATTTATATATATATTCATATATATGTATATGTATATATATGCATACACTTATATGTATATGTGGGTTGAAAACATTTAAAACAACATATCCCCTACAACCGTATGTTTTAGGAGTTACGTTTTAAAAAAATACTTGAATCTAAACTATTGTAAAAATTGATGGTATTATATGTGTACAGACACACAAAGATATATATATATATACACATATACCATTTTAAAACAAAAAAAATAATTTGATAATATAAAATAAACAATCACAAAACATCAGTTTTTGAAGTTATGTTTTAAACAAGAGTCATTTATATATATATAAACCAAAATGGATTTATATATATTTGTATATATGCATGTATATACAGGTATATAAATATATATATCACCATTGTAAAACAATATTAAAAAATTGATTAACTAAAATGAACCATTATAAAATAAAATAATAAATAATAAATCCTTTACATGGTTTGGACGAATCAGGGATTAGAACTTGAGCGGAATGGGAAAGAGAATGTGGGAAGTTTTGAATCCGGTATATTGGCTGAGTAAGGAGGATTTATATAGAATAATAAATATATATTTTATCCTTCACCGTTGAAAACAAATGTATTAACATCTGTCAAAGAATATTGAAATAATCTTGGTAGTGTAGATTTAATGGGAAAGATAATTAAAATATATATTTTTATATATATGTCTTCCTTAAGATTCCATAGTGGGAGATCCAATTGAAGGATTAAGATTACTTTAAACTAGTATTCGTGTATTTATTAGAGAATACATACCCGAGATAGGCATGCAATGGAAGGAGACAACAACTGGTGAGAATAGAGGGTCAGAGGCATTGGTTCTACTTTGCATGATCGATGAATCAAGAACGATGAATAATATTATCTTTAAATATATAATTTGTTCCTATTTATCCAATTCATGTTTCCTCTATTGTCTATTTTCTATCTTTTTATTTGAATTTTTGCACGATTTATGATTCATCGTTGTTTTTGTGTGTATTACACATTCCCATCATTTTATTTTCATCATTAATACTTTTTATTATTACTTATTTTTCTTCTCTCGTGTTTATTATAATATAGAACATATATTTATGAAACAATATTCTGTATATATTTAAACGCATATAATTACAAAACATAATCACACACACACATATATATAAATGGTAATTTCATATAATTATATATATATTTATCAAATAACATTTATATATATATAATAATTATATATATTTATAATTTATAAATTTTATAAAACAATAAAATAATTTATTTTCACATATTTTTAATATTTATAATAATATTTTTTCTAATCATAATTTTTAATTCCATAACTAATAATTACAATCATATATATATATATATATCATCTTTTCAAACATAAAAAATTCTAAAGACGAAATAATTATATTCATATATAATTCCAATGTATTGTTTTTAATCTTAATCAAATTTTATAAACAAAAAATTTATTTAATTTAAAAAAGGCTGTAATCATATAAATTACTATCCATTTTATTAAAAGAATTATTTTTAAAAACATCATATTTTTATTTTATAATAACTCATTTTAATATGAGTATTCAATATTTATTTATTTGAATAAAGTATACAATGTTAAAATTTTATTAGAATGTAAATAATAATACCAAGTTTTTTATTATTACATTAGACTAAAATAAAGTTACATAAAATATTTGACAATTTAAATATTAAAAATTATAAATCATGAAAATAATATTTTATTATAATATATATTATAATATAAGGGATGAAAACAATATTTTTTATAAAATCAAAATTAAATAATTTTATATTTCATCTTATATAATAATAGTGATGTTGTTGAAAGATTATATATTTCAAATTTTATTTTGATAAATTCACATTATAAATTATTTAATTTAAATTAAATTTTTTGGGATGTCACATTATTCCCTCTCAGGTGAATTGTTTCCTCAAAATTTGTTCATCAGACGAATAAGAATTCATGATTCGCATCTTCAGAATTAAAAAACAGTAGGACTGAAAAATTATTCCACTGTACCACATAGAAAGAAACATCTAATATTTAATGTTGTCTAGACTGTTCCTCTAATACAAACTAATTTGACCCAACCCCAGTTTCCTAGAGCTGGTCTATAAATTCGATGTGTAATTTTTCTATTATAATAAGAAACTAAAAAATTACACAACACATTACACATTAGAGGACCACTACTTGTCATTGTCTTGGAGAATAATATACAACTATTACCTTCTCAAATAATTTTACAAAATAAAATTAATTAAAAATATTAATATTTACCGCGCATCCTTGACATAGAAAAACACATCACATAAAAATCAATTAAACGTAAAAAATGACATTAAAACATAGGGTGGGAATTTAAAATTCCCAATAAGGGTTTTAAAAATAATAATATAATCTATTAAATCATTTCCTAATAATAAATATACACACATAAAATATATTTTCAAAGATTTTATTTCTAAATATGTATATTTAATAAATAAATAATTTCTCAAAATAAATATAATAGAAAAGATTGTTGAAAATTATTCTTGAAAAATAATAATTTTCTTGTGGGTCATTCCTCATACATGGAAGACCATAATATAAATCAAAGAGTAAGGCCACTAGACAAAACTCGTGTGGAACAAAGTTACCTTTAATTTTATGGGTTAATAATACATACCATAACATTCATCATACTAGTTTCATTTTCTAAAACATTTTCAATGGAACTACATTTCATAGTTCTAAAGAAAAACATTTCAAAATCACATGAAAATAATTATTTTCATTTCATTAAAATATTTTTTTCATTTCACGAAAATAATTTTTCATATAACATGTCAAAAAATTTACATTAAAACAGTTCTCCAAAACCATTTTAGAGAATATATTTCATATAATAAGTATTAATATTTTAAAAACACATGTTTTATGAAATGTAAAATAATTGTGTACATGATCTCATAATGTGTGGAATGTCACATATAGTCTAGATGATGACCATACCTACCCATACAAGACATGATAGGGGATACATATGCATGTTTTAACATAATATAATATCTCGATAAATAATTTCACATAAAATGAAAATAATTATCAAGTAAAACATATAATTTGGTGAAAAATGTAGTTAAAAGAAAAAATTACATAAATTTTAAAAATTAATTTGATTGATGAAAATACCATTTATATCTTTTGAAAAAAATAACAATAACTAAACATAATCATGTTTATATTTATGCATTTTTGTGTGCATGTGTTTTAATATATTCGTATATAAATTTGTTTTACTGTGTTTTTGTGTGTCCATACACACATATATATATATTATGGACTGAAAGAAATTAGATCATAAATCCCTTTCAAACATAAATTTTATGAATTAAGTATTAAAAAACACAAATATCATTTATTCTGATAATTGTTGGTTATATATGTGTATTTACAGACAAATATATATACACACAAATACCATCAAATATATATATACATGTAACTTCGTAAAAAATAATTTGATAAGTTAAAATAAACCCTTATAGAACATCAATGTTAGACGTTAAGTTTAAAATAAGATCTCATTATATATATATATCAAAATGGATTGATATATATGTATATATATTCATTTATACACAAAAAACTATACACACACATAGATATATATATATATCTCTCTCACCTTTATAAGATAATAAAAATTTGAAAAACTAAAATGAACCCTTACAAAATACCTTGGAAAATAATTAATCCCTTAAATGGTTTGGATGAATTGATGCATTCGAACTTGATCATAATGGGAAGGATAACATGGGAGGTTGATAATAGGGTATTGGGTGAGAAAGGAGGGTTTAAATAGAATAATAAGTATATTTTTAATTCTAAACCATTGAAAATAAAAAGGGAATTTAAATCTTTCAAAGAAGATTGAAATAAATATGATCAGGTGGTTTTAATTGGATAGATAAGAATATATATATATATAGGCCTCCTTTAGAAGAAATATAGGGAGAACCGAGTCTGTGATTCTGTTTAATTTAAATCAACAAACATTTCAGAATTAGGGAAAATGGATCTCAGATGGGGCTGTAGTAGAAGGAGAAATTGACTGTGGATAATAGAGGTTTGGCAGCATCAGTTCTACTGGTGAATGAAATATGAATCAAGGAAGATGAACAATATATGATTTTAATATATTTTTATTTGTTTTTAGCCAATTCATGCTTCCTATATTTTCTTTTTTTCCACCTTTTTTTCTTTCTACATGATTCAAGATTCATCATTAATTTTTAGTGTATTACACATTTCCTCCATTTATATTTCATCATTAATACTTTTTATTATAATTTATTTATCTTATCTCATGTTTGTAATAATAGAACAGACATAACATAAAAAATGATAATATATATATTTAGAAACATATGATTCTAAATCAAAAATATATATCAATAATTTCATATATATATATATATATTAATTTACTCATGTTATCATATATCAAATATTTATATATAATTATAAATTATAAATTTTATAAATAAAAAATATAAATTATTATCGTATATTTATAAAATTTATAATAGTAAAAATTTTCAAATCATAAATTTTTAATTCCAAATAATAATAATTACAATAAATATATATATATATAACATGTTTTCAAAAATCAAAATTTATAAATAAAAAAAAATTATATTTAAATATAAATTTAATAAATTCCATATTAAACATAATAATATTTTATAAAAACTTCGTTTATTTAATTTATAAATTAAATTAAAATCAAAAAAAATAATAATCATTTAATTAAAACGTTTATTTTTTAAAACATCATATTTTAATTTTATAATAAATCAATTTAGTATGAATATTAAATATGTGTTTATTTCAATAAATTATACCACCTTAATATTTTAATATAATGAAAATATTAATAATTTGGTTTTGTAGATACATTAGATTATAATAATGTTACATAAAATATATTATATTTTAAATATTATAACATATAATACATGAAAATAACATTTTATAAAAAAATATTATAACATGAGGTATGAAAACTACATTTTATATAATATAATAATTAAATAATTTAATATATCATCAAATATAATATAGGTGATATTTCAGTAAGATAATATATTTCAAATTTTATTTTGATAAAATCAATTTATAAATTAAATTATATAATTAGAATTTCCATGAAGTTATTGTAATCTTAATAGTAATAAAATTTCAATCCATATTAATATTCTTTAGTTGATTTTATAGGCTAATATTCTCAGAAATATGTTTATATCGAAAGCAATATTTTTATTTTAAGTAAAGTGTTTTCCGGGTATTATATAATGTCATTTATATTGAATTTGATAAATAAGACTTCATTTATTATATCATCAAATATATATATATATATATATATTAGATTTAATTTTTGGTATATTTTTAAATTTATTGATATTTTAATAAATAGTGATATTTTTTTATTATTACAAAAACTAGCATTTATATTTTATATATAAGTAAATTAAAAAAGAAAATACCATTATGGATGTTTTTAGCGAAAAATTACATCCATTTGATTAAATAGAATATATATAATTCCATCTCAGTATATCATATATTTTTTTATATAAGGTTGGTTTTCTTCTTGAAGCAAAACTTTCTATAAAACAAATTTTCTTTCTTTTTTCCCACATATATTTGAATATTATTCTGAAAAATATGAAAATAAAATCCTAAAAACTAATTCCATATTTTGAATTATTTGGTTCAAATTTTTTAATGAGTTAAATTTCATTTTTGATCATTATAAATAGTTACCACTGAAGTAATGTGCCACCAAGGTATATGGTAAATCAGGTTAATTAAAGGAAATAATTTGTACAAAGGCCATAAAATTTAATCTTAATTATTATTGGATAATAGTATTTAGAAACTTATATCTTTATATTCGGAAGTGGATATATTTTAGATACTAGACCATGATTAATAAATTTTTAATATTAATATGTATATAAAAATTACAAGTGGACCACTCCCCATACTTATAAAAGTTCACCACTTCTCCTCTATTACAAACTTATTTTTAGCAATCCATGTTATCTAAGAATTCAATAAATCACTCTAAAACATCCCTATACACATTCTATAAGCCATGGTCTTATAAAATTTCCAATCAATGAAGTAATAATTTGTAATAATTGTGGGATTATATAACATATATAGTTTTTCATAAATAAATATCAATATTTGTAGTGTAATATGTAATTTATTTCATCAATACATACTAGAATAACATAATCATTTGGTCTAATAGTCTATTTTAAATATAATATTTTTATTTAATTAATGGTCTTAAACATATCCCATAATTATCTTCCCCTTTTGTAGACTTTCAAAAAAATATCCTATATAACACCTTTCTTTATAACACGGTTAACAAAAACAAAATAAATCATCATCATAGATGCTAAATAATGGTAAACAAAGAAGACATCATTAATAGAATATAAGAAAGTATTATATTATCATAAGGGTAAGAGATAACAAAAATGAGAAGAAAATATCATACACAATCTATCATGGATCATCAGCATTATCTATGGAATAAACATTATTATTCAAAATTACATGAACTATAAATGTTAGAAATCATCATAAATCAACCATGAACAAAAATTTAATTTCATATATGTGTTCCAACAATATAAATATAGAATCCAATTTATATTTCGTGGTTATCAACCAATAATATGAAATCATTATAGATCAGGAATCAAAACCTTATTTCCATTTCATAATGGTTCAAACATCATCACATGTTTCCCATTTCAAAATAAATTAGCCATCATCAACTATTTTTCATAGTGGATCAGTACCATAGAAATATTTTCCATATTGAAACAAGTACATTACATTATTCTCAATATCTATCTCACAATATATAGTACTTTATTTAATAAATTGGAGTGAGATATATGACCCGCTCATCATTAGTTATGACATGAACATTGTTCTTATTTATAACATATCTAACATCACATAATAAAAACATTGCATCAATATGGAATAAAATAATTTAAAATCCATCATATCAGAACCCTTGAAAATAAATTTGTTTTATAATAAATTTAATATATCACTACTCAAGAAATAAATTGGTATCATAAAACATTTCATCAATGCATAACCCATTGAAAAGAATCATGTCTTAATAACATCGTGTCATTATACACATAAACCATCTATAGATAGAATATATATGGTATTATTTGATAATATACCTTTTAAATTGTATTCATAATGAAAGAAAAATATATTATAGGAAAAATTATTTATATGAAATCACTTGAGAAACTTCATGTGGAAATTATCCTTTCAACATTGGAAGTTTTCTTTTCAAAAATAAAATTTCAAATAATAATGGTAAATAATTTTATTTGAAAAAAACATTTTATTATTATAATGGAACCCTTAAAATATTTAATGATCATGAGTAATGAATATATAGTTAAAAAATACATTCTAAAAAATATTACTATCAATGTTTTTATGAAACTAAAAAACAAATCATTCAGAAAAAGGAAAGAATAATACCATAAAAACATCCTATTAAAAATTTAAAACATGTGGAAGAATGTTTTTAAACAATCATTTTAGAATAGTAAAATATATATTTAATTTTTTTTAGAAAATATAGTAATGGGACAAAATGTTCTTTAAATTGAAGAGATAAATAATATTGGTTTTTCTTAAAATGAAACTTATAGACAATTATATACATAAATTGGAAACAATTAGGGGAAAACATTTATTCTCAACAAATAACCATGGGAGAACAAAAAAATGAGTTTATTGGGATATAAATTATAGGACATCAACAATGCAATCAGATCATTAAAAACTATTAATGAATGAAATTGTAACATTTAACAATTACCACTTTGGTATATATTGAATCATATGCCCCATAAAATAGAAAAATATAGACATTTTTATCCAATATTTATCATGATAATTATTAGAAAACACATTCATGGGTAGTATACACACCAAAAAAATAAATAGGTGATGTAAATGTTGTGTGTCCCACATAAGTAAAAGTGAGATAAAAATCCCTTACCATTTTTTGAAACATCTGATTCGTGTTCCCACGATAATAATTAAATATAATGTAACATTGAATATCATGATAATAATTATATTAATTTTATTACTTTCCAAATATTCATTATGTACAACTCATAAAATAATATCAGCACATAACCATAGCATATGTCTGAAATAAGACAGCTTGGGAGCAAATTACCTTACCTTATGTCTTGAATTCCTTCGTAAAAGTGATAAACTACTTTATAATAAATATAAGACCATTTTAATTAAATTATATAACCATATTAATATGTATCACATGAATTTTTTATATACTTATAAAATTTTTATACCTTCTTGTTATAAATTCCTTACTAAAATCATGTTTGAGGTAATAACTACTTTGTTATTATGTATGTTTTGGTAGGTAAATTTTGGAAATTTTTCATTTATCATGGTTAAAAAATCACAATATTATTATCCGTGTAATATATATAATATATATTCATTACATATTTTTTATATTTATTAATTAAATATAGAGACTAAACTGGATTACATCGTTCATAGATAAAATATGTGAAATATATACAAGAACATTAATTCAATATTCCTCACGAATGAGACGACAGAAAGGTAATTAATATAATAACATTCGAGAATACTATCTATTTTGTATAAATCATATATATTTATTAAATATATCCTTTTTACCTTCCCTTTAAATAGTAATTGATGATTGAATCACATCACTTCACGAGGTGGTAGTCCAATGTATACACGAGTGACAATATCATATTCTTATAAAAATGAACATTATGATGATATATTTGTTATTTAAATTGAAAAATTATAAATATTTCATCAAAATATTATAAATTTTTTAAATACATTCTTATATCCATCCATGATAAGTGTTTAGGGAAGAAGAATTACATAGTTTTTGAGGAGGTATTTGGTCATACAAAAGATCAATCACTTCATTTCATACTTATTGAAAAATGATATTTTTTTAGGTCATGAAATTAACATAATAAAATATAATTACATTTATCATGTTGATTCTATTATAAAATCATTAGTGAACAATATTTTGAGGGGTTAGAGATCCAAATAAAATTAAAATCGTAGGTAAAGACTATAACTTTTATCTAGAGAACCTATTTATGATTACACGTAAAGCCTGATTAAATGGATTTAGTAATAAACACTAGGTCTTCATGGATTTTTAATGGAAATAACAAAAGGTCTTAATTTAGGTATTATATATTTTTTTAAAAAATATGATGAGCATAGGACTAGGTGTGTCCTTTTTTAAATATGGAGAGGACTCATAAGGAATATTTGAGAAAAATAAATTGTTCCTATGTTTCTCACATTAAATGAATATTAAATGTGGTATTTGATAATATTATATGATATTAGGTATATAAATGATCATATATTGGGTTTGGAAAATATTATTGGTAATTGTACCCCTTACCGGTTTAGTTTAACCATCGATAAACACGTTTTAACCTTCAATATGGTAATTAAATTTTATAGTTTTTATTATTATTTCAGATGGAAAATAAAATTAAACTTATTATATGGTATTAATTAATGAATTTTTAAATATTTATTCAAATATTCAATATTAAATTCATCAAAATTGAATGTCCTCAATTAAAATTAATCTGACACACATGACAAAATAGTCGTTTCCAATGAGAATAGTTTCTTCTGTATGGAAATTCTAAAAATAAAAATTCGATATTAAATGGATTAAAATGAAATAAATTGAATTAATAAATATATAATTGAACTAATTTTACTCATAAAATAGTTTTAAAATAATGTGTATCATGTAATATATTTAAATAAAACGCAGTTTTAAATAAAAATCCATAAATTAATACTATCAATAAAAACATTTATCTTTTGATAAAATTATAAAATAATAATTTGAAGATAACATTGATATATATATTTAAAAAAATGAATATTATTTTATTCAAAATAAATTTTATAAAAGTGTTAAATAATAATTTTGTAATTTTTTCAAAAAAATCAATAAAAACAATTTTTTAGAAAATTTTAATTTGGAAACATATAAAGGAATAATATAAATTAAGTACCTTTAATCAATAGGATTGATTTATAATAAAAAATAATAAATGGTATTAAAATAGTTATTATTAAAATTCTTAATTCTTAGTTTAATGTCTAGGTAATAATATCCATGTTTAAATAACAGTACAAATTATATATCATGGTTCGTTACAACATGATGTTGTGTGCAATAAAAATGATCAAGGAAATTAAATTTATTTAATAAAATAATAAAATATATGGGTGTTACATTCTCCAAAAAATAATTTTAATATATTACATGATTTTGTTCACTATTGTATAAACAACCAAGGATAAATCGTCCTCATTACATCCTCAGGTTCCCACGTATCATCCAAAACCATGTTGTTTATCCACAAAACATTGACTAGGTGTGAGGTCTGGTTGCGTAAAATTTTATCTGAATGATCAAAATTTCCAGGAGTTATTCCTTCTATAAATGGCCATTATCCATATGTATGACTTATTATTTTATTATATGTGAAGTATCATGTTTGTACTTCCTTAGGATATATATGTGGAACATGTCGTGGATTTGAGAGAGGATTGGTGGAAGCACCATTTCATAAGTTACTGTCTCAATACTATCAATAATTTCTAACGAAACAATATACTATACATTTCTAGCTAGATAAAATAGCTTGTAAGTAATTATTAATGATAAATTAAAAACAATAAAAAGATGTTGGATGTGGTCATACAAAGGTGATTTCCCTCATCAAGCGAACAATAATGTTAAACATCATATCATGACATATCATTTCCATTATCATATCCATTAATAGTATTCTACATAGATTTATAATTATCTTGAATGGAGATCATAAGGATCCTTACAATGGCCATTCATGAAACCTTAAAGGATGATCTAGTTGGAATAATTCTTGATAGGTTGTAATAGTCCTTCCACAACCATCTCTTTGTAGGAGAAGATGTGAAATCCTAATTATCAATCATGTATTTATTTCCATGCCTGATAACAACCTTGAATAAGGAAAGAACACTCCCCAAAGCCTTAATATGAGTGTCTGCACTCTCCCTTTCATTATAAAAAATAGTCCCTGATTGATTAGATATTTTTGAAGAATTGAAGATATTGTGGATCTCCTAATGAAAATTAGATTTTTATAGAGCATCAGGGATGAGGACACCATCTTATAGATTTTTTTCTGACTGACTTGGTTCCCCAGATGTATAAATTCATTCCCCAGAAACCATGGATTTTTATTATTTTCCCCCAAAACCACACACTAATTATCCGCACATGGAGCTTCTAAATCAGGATTGATCTCATCATGCACATCACTATCATGGTGGCTAGTAGTGTTGCCTAATTGTTTCCACTAAATGTTCGTTCCATATTTTAAAGAGGCCCCACAAAGACCAAAATTTTATGATTTACCCTCAAAATTTGAAAAAACAACTCTTTTATTTAAAGAATTTCCATTACTATTTTATAATTTCCCATATACTTATTTGTATTCCTAAATAAATAATCAAATTTCCCATTAAAAGATCATGAGGAACATATTATCACATGTTGTCACTTATCCATTAAGATCACGATTATCTTGTATCCGTAATAGAAATCAGTCAACATATAATATTTTATTTTTAGATCAATATCATAAATATGTATTTAATGAACAACCTTATTAGTGAGTATATAAGATATATATACATGAACAAGTATCCATGAAATATATTTTAATCAAGGCTATTCAGTATCCTTGTCTGTTTCATAGAAAACCTTATCACCAACATTATATTTTAGATCACACTAATAATTGCCCGAAATTTTTGTTTTTTTGACATTGTGATTCCCTTATGAGATATTGGTTGACCATAACATTATCTAAAGTTTCATTAGCTATTTAAGGCCAATAAATAATTTTTTCTCAAAATTCAACCATGTGCATTATATTTATACTCTTCTCTCCATAATGTTCATTCTAATGATCCATCTGAATGATTGATTAAATTTTATTATTATATGGAAACTAAAATATATGAACTAATTGATCAAAAACTACATTGAAACACAGAGATCAATATATAAATACAATATATTGGTTTTAAATTTTTCTATCATATTGAACATATTTTTGTGGATTATAAGTTTTGATTGAACTTACCAGCTTATACAATGATTGTTGATAAATTTATCACAATTTCGAGAAAATATTCAGATGCCGATAAGATACAATATAAAGTTGTAATCTATGAAACCTTATCAAATTCATTATTTATATCCTATAAATATGTTCTGTGATGAAATTTTCTATGATAATTACTAAAATATGCTATCCTGGCTAGAATATCAACTCCAAAATATTTAAAATTGTGACCATAATATGGTTTTGGGAGTTTGATGACAAAAATTCATGGGGATGATTTCTCATTTCCACTATAATATGTATAATTGTTGTACAATCCCCTTAAAAAAATTTATCTCAAAAATAACTTGTTGAAATTAGATATATAGAGATTCATGTTCACCATTATATCTCATCATGTAGTCCCCCCAAAAATACTCATACCCATTGGCCAGGGGTTGTTTATATACCCTTTTCACCCTTCGATTATGGGTTCTAGCCGAACAACCTTGCATAATTTGACAGGTTGTTACCCATCATGTGGGTTATATTTTAATAGAAATATTTTAAAATAATTTAAATTATATACACCAATTTAAATAACCCTTAATAACTTAAACATAACTAATATGAAAACCCGAATGGTTTCCAATACCATTAATCACGTGTTTATAAAATGTGTAAGAATTCACATTCAATAAATATTTTCACTGAATCATATGCTAAACTAATGAGTTTTATTTCCAAATTTGTTTCTCAAAATATCCTTAATATAGATAATATCTCATCATATAAAACCTAAAAATAGGTTTATAAGAAAGTAAACATATGATGATACTTATTTTCATAAACACATGATGATATCCAAAATAACTAAGATAATATTACATAGAGACATTTAAACTTCTAAAATATAATTAATTAATTATTTCCTAAGTATGCTCCTATAATTGACCATGTACCTTTCCATAGAACATTTGAGCTCATCCTTACTCCCGCATATGATCATAACTAAATTTAGAATATCAAATGTGATTTTAAAATTATAGAATCTATATATAGATAGAAAATAAATGACTAAAATAACATAATATTCTGGTAAAGGGTAAAGAATAATATGTTCATATGTATCCTTCATACAATATAATGCATGACATTACCAACATTTTAGTAGTGAACCAGTGTTTCCTAATTATTATGATACTTCATCTATTGTGGTTGATTAATCTTTACATTTATCGATTGTCTTCAGTGGTTTTTTTGTCTTATCATCCTCGTTAACAATTAGAATAGGGCACTAATTCTCATAATTCCCAAAATAATTTTTCAGAAATAAATATATTATGGTTGTGTAATTATATGGAACATTCACTATATTGGCATCATAATAAATGGTCTTCTCATAACATCAGTGTTCATCAACTCGATAACCATTCTTTTCATTCATAAAACATTTAGTTTCCCCTTGAGATAATTTATTCCATGTTTCCTAACAATCATTGAGAATAAATGAAAAAAATCATATTCTTTTATTCTATTGTTTTATAGTATCATTTGAATTATATCTTTCTTTTCATTTCAAAATAGTGAGATTGAGTGATTAAGAGAACCACAATTCAAGATAGATAGATAAATGGCTGATTTGTTTTCTTATTTAGTAAATTCCCTTATGAATAACTCTAATTTAAGAGTTGGTTTTCAGACATTGAATAATAAAAAAATTACTTTTATATTGGATGATAATATTATAAGAATTAATTATATGTGATAAAAAAAATTCTCAACAGTACCTCCTAATTCATTATCATTCTATTTTAGCTCAAAGTAATACTTCAAAATTTACGTATGAAAACTATGAGGAATTTACTTATTGAATAAATATCATAAAATCATCCCACTCAGTGGTGTTAAATTGTCTACGTTATATCATATTCTTGAAAGGAGTACACTATTGATCTTACCTGCCTTCCAAATAAGATACAACCAAAATGAATTTTTCATGATATAGACATTAAATAATGGAAAGCATATTTTTAGTGGCATTAATTCATTTCAAAATAACTTTTGGATTTGTAGAACCACTAAATGAAGATATTATTTTTCATTATTGAAGAATAAATATAATAAGTTCCCTCCTACGATTGATTTTATGTTTATAATAAAATGTATATTAACAATGTTTTGGGATTATATAAATTAGTTTTTTAATTTCATATCGAATTATAGTTTTTTCAAAAGGGAATAATCAATTCACTGTCTGATGGATTTAGAATTAACATGGTTCATTTAAGTTTAATCAGTTGAATAAAATTTTAGTTTAAGAATAAATTATCATAGATGAAAAAAATAATCATGGTACAATATTTATAAGTTGTATAAATCGTGAAATTCCATTTTAAATCCAATACACATTAGGTTTTAATTAGGTCATTCATGGTCATTATCTATTCAAAATATTCCTAATGGTTTATAATGATTTTATGAATATCTAATGCATATATAAAAAAAGAGTCAAACTTTATGGTAATGATATCCTATTTTCATGCCCATGAAAATGACCGAGTCAATATTAATGTTCCATTGTCAAAGTTATTACCCCATGATAAAACTACGATAGTGGAACATACACTAATAATATCTATATATGGATGTAATTTCATAGATACACTCACAATACCCATCACTAAAATTCCATGAAATATTCCAATACTTTGAATCATTCTTAGTCTTTTCCCCAAGGTTCCTAATAATGTGTATCATCACATTTTTTATGATTGATAAAATATTTTATCTAATAAAAACTATAATGACACAATAATTTCAAATATAAATATAAAATCTTTTTATATGAATATTTAATACTTTTCACAAGTTCATTCCCATATAATGAAATGGTTTGATGTCTTTAGAGGCTTGGAACACATTATACTAATTTAAAGAAAGATATTTAATTTCTTTGAGAAAGAACATAATTTTTTAATATTCATAAACACACCCTACTTAAAACCTATTTTTCATAAACTTGGTAATGGATATATGAGAAACTATTCGATTAGATTCTCTTTAAAAGTAAAAATTTGAGATAGCATTTAATGATCACTAGAAAGAAGAAGATACTCTTATGTTTATAAGTTCATGAACATAACATAAAATGTTTATAAGAATTATTTCATAGATCGTATGCATGAATCATGGAACAAATTATCATTTAAAAAAATGATCCGTATGATTTCCAAATAATCATAAATAAACCATCAAAAAAAATTTAATGTCATATAATTGAAGCCTCATTATTAATATAAAAAATATTTCATATGTCATGATTAACATCTAGGACCATAAAATCAAATGGAACTATGACCAAAAACCATTTACCTGTTTCAGTTGGGATAATCCTTCATCACATATTTTTCATTTTATAAAGGATTAGTCATTATCACCTATTTCACTTATTGAACAACCATATCAACCTATTTCCAATTGTGACACAAGAACATTATTATGATTCATATAGACATATAATAAGATATAAAACATTATACAATGAACTTGTGGGAGATATAGGTATCAAAACCCATTTGTTATAACATAGCCACAACGAAATATAAAAATGATATATAATTGGTCTAAATGACAATGAAAAATTTAAAATGTCAAAACCCATAAAAATAAAATGGTTTTAAAAAACAATCACTATATAATAACCCATTAAAACCTGGGTTTCATAAAATATTTCAACATAGAATTACCCATAGAGAATAAATGTACCTCATAAAAATTACGTAAACATAAACACAGACCATAAAAATAAAGGATAATGACATTATTATTTAATAATATCCATATAATAGCTTAGGAAACATCAAATTATTTCATATTAAAATAAAAATTTATTTGATTAAATATTATAGAACATTTCTTAATCAAAATAACATTTCCAATTTTGAAATAACCATTTTAAATATAAAAGTTTACAAAATATTGTGAAAATAATTTTATTTTAAATTATATTTAAAAATTATTAATTTTAAATTTTTTTATGATGGAATAAAAACAATTCATTACATACATGGAAATATATATATTCCTTTTACATTATCAATAATAGTTAAAAGCACCTTATTTGGAAAATGAAAAGAACATTACTTGAATTTATTTTTTGAATAATAAAAACTTCAGTGAAATTTTCATTAAAAAACCACTTGTGAATATTAAAAACATCCTTTAATATAATTTTTAAAACATATACATGGATAAAGTGGGTTTTCAATTTTATTGTGATGTAATGTTGGGTTTTTTTAAAAAAAATATTTTGGACCCATGAGTACATAATGATAGTAAAATGATGAAAAAATATGCATTTTCATGAAATAAAATAATGAGGATATAAGAAATCAGTTTCATGGGTGGTATATTATATGATATCATCAATGGAATCCTATCATAAAAATTCTTTTTATGAAATGAGTTTGTAATATTAATCCATTACCACAATGTAATATTTTGAATTGTAACCTCCTTGAAAGAATGAACACTAAATAGTTATATTTATAAATTTATTATTATGATAAGTATCATAAAAGTAAATCATGGTTAGTATACACACAACACAAAAGAGAAAAGGGGTGTATAAATCTTGTGCCCCCTCTCCCCCCGAAATAAATGTGAGATGAAGATACCTTTAAATTTTGGAACACTTTGAATAGAAATTCAAATTATTGAATAGAATAAACATAAAAAATAAATATAATTTAAATAAATATATTTATGATGTATAATTTAAAGGTTGAATTATTTATACCTCAAAAAATAATATAGGTTCATAAAATTACATACGTCCCAAAGAAGACAGTTTGCAACAAAATTCCCTTACCATCTATCCCGACCAACATTGTACTTTTTTGAAACACATGAATAATATAATTTTACAAATAAATTTACTATGTTACCAATAATAAAATTTTATATACCATATATGGTTTACTTATGACCTTTTGTCACACTTCTATTAATAATTCATAGTTAGAATCATGTAACATATAAACACTACGTTATTTTTCATGTATGTTTTTGTTTGGTATATATGGTACATTTAACTTGGTGATAGTTCCATAATCCCCCGATTCATAACCATGATATAAATAAAATATTTTTTCATTACATATTTATAGTTCATAACTAAATAATGTTAGATATATAAAACAAATTACACTATTTATGGGGATGGTAAAACATACAAACGCATGAACTTTGTTTCCATCTCCTCGAATGATGAGAACATAGAGATGAAAATAATATATTTCCTTTTCAGAATTCTTTTTATGAAATATATAACACAAATTATCATAAAAAATTTCTTATTACCTTCCATGTAAAGCATTTGTGTAGAATGAGACAGGTTTCTTCACGAGGTGGTAGTCTATTGTACGGAAGATCTTCATTATCATATTCACACAGAATAAAAATTTAGATGATATATGTGATATTATAATTAAATTAGTTTAAATTTTTGATAAATTTCATATTAATTTTATAAATCCATCATTATATATATATGTGTGTGAGAGGTGATGATGTAATAATGAATTACATCGGTTCGTGATGTGGTATTTCACCACACACAAACCAACAGTTTCATTTCCCACTTGATGGATGAATAGATTTATGTAGGTTATGACATTAAGATAATAAAGTATTTGCTTACGGGAGATATTGATATTTTATATCATCATGTTTAATTTTAATTTGAGGTCTTTTGAGAAATAAATAAAATGAAAACACACTGTTAAGGACTATACCTTTTGTTTTGAGAACCACATTTCTTTACACAAAAATAAATCATAGACTAGTTTCCTAATAAAAAATGATATCCAATATATGTTAATGTATTTTTGGATTATATTTGTTTAGGGTTTCACTGAACCGATATTTTTTGCACTGTAAATAGTATAGGAGTGTCTGTGGCCTTTTATAAGTGGGGGAGATGACACCCAAGGAAATTTTTAAAGGAATTTAGTTCACCCGCTTTCATCACAATAAATAGGGATCCAAAATGTTTCATTATCAAGTAATATGTTATATAAGGATCCAATAATTATATAAAATATGTTTTGGAAAAGGTTATAGTTCATTTTGTATCTTAATTTATTTTATTAACACATAGTAAACTTATTCTCAAATAAATTACAAAAAAATAATTTTTTTGGTAAGAGTAATTTTGAAAAAAATGATATTTTATCTCTTAAATAATATTTTTTTATAAAATTATAATTATGTAATAATTTTTTAAAAATTTCATTCAATAATGTGGAAGGATTTGAAATAAAATTCAACAGCCAGATGCGTTGAAAAATTGGTTTTCAAAACAGAAAATGTTTATAAGAATAAAAAATTTTAATATCAGAATTAAATATTAAATTTATTAGAATTACCTATATTTGATTAAAAAATATAAATTCGAATAACTAATAATTTTAAAACATCATAAAGTAAAATGGTACTTATAAATGAATAAAATTAAAAGGTAGTTTTTAAATAAATTAATATTTTGGTACTATTCATTAATTACATATTTGTTTCATAAAATTCTTAAAAATTTAGTCAATAATAATTCATATATGTATTTTTCTAGAATAAAGATATTTTTGAAACAATTTTTTTAAAATATGAAAAATATTCTTTTATTATTTGTATAAAATATCTAATGAAATAATTTATTGAGAAAAAAGTATATTCAAATAATAAAATGGATTTACAAAAAAATGATGTTATTTTTTATCAATATTTTTAATTATTAAGAGACCATTAAAAATAATAATTTACAGTTTGGTTTTATTATTTATACCAAATTTTTAATTGATATGACATAATGATTAATATAAAATATTAATAAAAATTGTATACTGTTTCTCATTAAATCTGGATATTATTTGCTACACAAGCTAACAAATAAATTAAATTTATTTTAAACAAATATCATATATTCATGGGATGTTATATTTTATATAATTATGAGTATGATTTCATTAGTGAGTGTCTCAAGTTTCCTTCATCTTCCACAACCTTAAAATAATATTTAAATTTAAAATATAATTAAATTACTAACTTATATATATCTTGAAATATAATTACGATTATGACACCACCCATTTTCATCTTCTTTTACATCGTATGTAAAATGAAATAATCACTAGGCCATGCATGAGTAATAACACCTCCAGTAATTAGTGTGTATTATTTTTCATCACTATCTCAAAAGGATGACTATTAGGATGTATTTAAGGAATATATAGGATATTGGTGACCTAAATATGATTATTTGAGTCTAAATTGTTATTTATTCTTTCACATCACCTTTATCCAAATGTGTACCACTGTATCACCATAAGTTAAGGGAGGGAGATAGTTACTTCATGAATCCCACCTCTAGTAGGCCACGAGTTGGTGAAAATCACTAAGGGAATATCTAAAAAATAAATTGGAGGTATTACCCTCTAAGTGAAATACGAGGAATGATGGAAAAGACTGGTGCACCAATTGAATCTTGACATGATAAAGATAAAATATATCTTATGAACATAAATGAAATTTCCAAAAAAAACTAAAAGAACTAAAAAGGGAGTACATTTACAAAAATACAAACACAGTAGAAAACAGAAATCGTGAATATCTTCTAAAAAACAATGAGATAATAATATTGAGCCCAATCTCTGACCCACTCAATTTAACCTAAAAAAAGTATATATATATAGGGTGATAATATAAAGAATTATTTTTAATGATCCTTATATTTTCACATCCTTAATATTTACATATTGTAGTGTCTTTATACTATAATTGTCATTACTAAAATCTCAATGATATTTTAGGTTTAATGTTTCAGAGAATCTGTTTATAACTCATACATAATAACTCATATATTAGAAAGTAGGCCCTTATACTCAATTTAATTTTTTCGCAATATAAAACCATTAAAGGAAAACATGATTTCATTTATTGAAATAACATCATGACATTAAACTAGATTTCTTGTTTTCCAATACAAATCATTAAACACTTTTAAAAATTATTTTAAAACATACAATGATCAAAAAAACATCAGTAAAGAATATTAAAAAAATTGTTAGTATAATGAAAAACATAAAAAAATTAAATATTTAACATTATCTCATTTTTCCTTAAACATTTTAAATAAAAAAGTTTCACAAGAAAAAACACATTTAGCTGAAATATAATCATCAAAACCCGTAGTTAGTAAATAAAATCACTTTTTGGAAACATATAGAATGCCATTCAAAAAACCCTTTTAAGACCCTTAAAATTGGAATAGTCGTGAAATTGTTATTAACTAAAAACATTTCATTAAATATTCCATAACCAATACATTGGATTAATATAATGGGGATCATTATTCATATAAGATACATTGGGTTTACTCATTTTTCTGGAATAATAATGGAGATTAGACCATTATATAAGCTATATCAAGATCACCCATTTTTCAAGTAGTTATCATGTACTATATCATGATTAAAATAATTTACAAATCCCTTTTACATTTTTTCTAAATTATAAAATATTTAGATATCCACATAACCCTTCCTTTCAAAAATTATATTTTATTTAAATTTGAAAAAACTCAAACATCATAAAGAAACCATTTTACTTAATTATAAATTTGAAAAATTATAAGGAAAACATTGAATCATTAAAGAATCACTATGGGGAGAAAATTTGTTCATGAAGTATTTGTTTAAAAATAATCCATATGTATTTTTTCAAAAATTTTAAAATTTTCTTTATTTGGGGAAATGAAAAAATTCTCTTTCAAATTATTTGATAATAACTCAAATATGGTATAAATGGTTACAATGACTTCTAAAAATGAATAAAGAATAATTAAGGGTTTTATGATTATTTATTAGAGAATATGTATATGAAAGTAAAATATATTTTTAACACAAACATTAAAATAACAATTTTAAAAATAATGTCCCTTACCTCAATTTTGATTCATCATCTATATCATATATTATCATGAATAATAAAATTATGTTAATTTTATAATTTTTATGAACCCATTTCAAGTTCATTATTCCAATTCTATCACCTATCTCAATATTATATGAAATTACATAATCAATTATGTTCATGTTGGGTGTTTTGATTTAATTTGGTATTTAATTCCAAAATGAAATTGTTATGTTGATTATGCTGAAGAGTTCATTCTTGAGTCAATTTTTTTACTTTCTACTTAATCTATCATTTGTTTTTAAATTCAACAAACATTCTTTATATGTTTTTTACCTACATTATATTTCCCAATGTTTTTAGAATGTTTTTTTGAAGAAAAATTATTCGAACAAACATATAAATAGTTCACTAATACAAAATATTAACTTTCCAAACAAGTCCAATTCATCATACTAACATAATTTAGATCCATCAAACGATCCTAATTCATGTCCATCAGATTATCCTAAGTCAAGTCTATAATATTTTCCTATGTTATTTCCATCATATTGACCTGTAATTTCTAGAAAATTCATCATATATATATATATATATATTTAATTATATTGAATTATTTCGAGACCACAAAATCGGACGGCGCGTGATTCTGAGGCCTGGAGTTCGTGGAAAGACCCGTCGATGTTTTGTTATGATTTAATTAGCATGTGTAATCATTTTTCCTGAAAAAGTGGAATAAATATTCAATGGATATTCAAATTAGAAATTCTATTGCACTGTTGCACTCAGGATGGCAGATTTACCCAAGGAGTGACTTTCATTTAGTCAGCGCAAGCCCACGATGAGAAAAACCCGAAAATGGAATATTCAAAAATAAAATAATTAAATAAAGATATTATATTTTTCGAATTCTTAAAACTCACAAATGGTATCTTGGATTAAAAATATAAGACCATCTCTGAACTATTGAAGGTATTCTTTCATTAGGCATATACTGACTTTAGCCGGTGCGAGCCACCAGAGAAAGTTAATTTTTATCCGTAAATATAATAATTAAGTGACAATTATTTTATTATAAAATACATAACATTGAAATGGTAACTCAGATTAGAAATCCAAGATTATAGTTAGGTTTGTTGGGGGTGTTATTCACTTAGGCAGTGCCTAACCCTGACTAGTGCTGGTCGAGGGTGACTATAATAAATTTCCAATCCTTTTTTGGGTAAGTTAATTAAACACGTGAGAGACATTTTCAAAAATTTGAACCAATTCGTAGATTAAAAATCCATGGACATAGTTGAATTTGAAGAGCTGAGATTCACTTAAGGGTGACTTCCCTTTGACTACAGTAGGTCTGGATAAAAAATTGTGTGTTGGGACATTATAATTTTTTTTTGTTATTTTCTTTTCATTATTTTCCTCCAATGGACAAGTGGAAATGTGGGAGTGGGGATAAGTCAAGCCAATAAATGGGATGACCATTCAATTCTATGTAACTCCACCATTGGGGAATTGGGAAGGTTCTTAATTAATGGGCCTCCATTAATCACACGAATGTTGCACAACCACCCCCTCTCCTATTTATATGGAGCATGGGAAGAGGTTTCGGTAATAATTCTCCAGGAAACGAAGTGCAGGGATGCCAAACCCATGGAAGCCGGAGCTGGTACCAATGATAGGTGATGAGTGACGCTGAAACCCTAAACCAGAGATTGACTAACAAGTGACATCTTTGAAGGCTAGTTATGGGGGACCGAAAATAGTTACCCGCTTCCAAAAACGAGTGCTCACCATCATTCTTGATGTATAAGTTTTTTTTAATATGATTTATTTTATTTATCGATTCTTTATATTCTAGTTTCGCAACGATTATATCCATACTAGAAAGGCCATCATCCCGCACATATACGTTGCCTCTTATCTTCAGGTTCTCAATACGTTCTTCATGAGTTCTTCATCGCCAAATATTTATTTGTACTGGAAACATAGAGTTTTTCTAACTGTGATATATGGACATGGATCCCATGATGCAAGGATCATGATTATGTGATTGTTTAATTTTTCCGGCTTGGAATGAAGCCGTAGTGGCTCGAGGAAGAAGGCAGTGGCCTACCCCCGGCTGGTCGTGAGGAAGGAAAGGTGGCGCGCATCCGCTCCGCGGGTTGATGAGGAGGAGGCAGACCATCGACCACAACAGGGCAGGGTGGAAACCGGAAACAGGATAAACGTGTGGTAGAGCGGTGGTGCATGTCCATGTCCCTGGTGGAGCAGGGGGGCCGCAGCCGCTTGGCCATGGTAGAAGCCAATGGTTGGTCTGCCTTCAGGGAGTCCGTGGTGGAGTAGCGATGTGCGACCACACTACTGGGAGGAAGATAGGTCGTCCTTCCGGTTGGCCACACCAGACCGGGTAGGACCCCTATGGCGGGTCCCGTGTGCCATCCAGCCAAACAGCCTGATGGACTGTTTGGGGAAACCGGAAGGGGGGCGCTCCCCCTTCGGTGACCGCTTGAGGTGACTGCGCCAGCAGCTAGGGCCAGGCCGCCCCTTCACCGGCTGGGCCAAACCACGGCCCAGTGGGCTGAGCCCGCTGAGGCCTAGGACATCTGGATTGGTCCTGAACCTGGCTGGGTCATGCCGGGTTGGTCTGACTGGGTCGGACCAGACCCAAGCCCAACGAAACCCAGTTTTTCCTTTTTTGCCAAAACTTGAGAACCGGGCATCCATTTGATGAACTGTATACGACATCATAATTCTAGTATCAAGACGATCCTTTTGGTACAATACATATGGTTTTTAGATAAATTTGGAGTACAGTCGGGTTGGATCGAATCCTGAATCCCACTGAAACCACAAAGCAGAAACACTAATAACATACATATAGCGCATTTGATTTATGTGTCATGGATTGCATTAGGTCCCTTAGTACATTACGGACCATTGTGATACTTTTTCATGGGACTTCGGGATGGTGGAGGTATAACCGATGTGTTGGGAAGTGGTTCTCCCAAGAACGCTACGTATAGAACACTACAACTAGCTGAGACTTGACGACTGCTAACCATTACGACTCAGAGTGACTTGACAGGCCTAGTGGGGAGGGCCTTTATGCGATGCGGCAGACCCTGGTTGGGGAGTGCCTTTGTGTAACGTGGTAGACCCCGAGTACTCGACAGGATGATTACCTTAGCAGGCCACAAGGGGGAGGGCCTCTGTGTGACGCGACAGACCCATGGTGGGGAGAGCCTCTGTGTGAAGCGACAGACCCACTGTACTAAACAGTATGAATACCTCAACAGTTCATGGTTAGTGGAAAGCACCTATGTGTGACGCGGTAGGGCCACTGTATTCGATAGAGGAGGAGTTCTCTAGGAGCCGAGGCATTTGACATTGTGACTGGGGATGTTATTGATCACTACCCCTAGAATAAATCTTGGTGTGAGCTGTATTTACCTAGTTCTTGTGATTGGGGTTATGCTATCTGGTACATTACTTATGTGTTAGTCTACCATCGTGGTATTACCTGTGTGTTATTCTTCCCTCTTGTGTGAGGTGGATATTTTATGATAACATAGGTATATGTATGGGAATATACCTAGGTAGGTTAGACTGTTGTTTCTATGTTTTTTTGTTTATCCTTTGTGGATCTGAGATCCCTTTGGGGGTCTAGGGGTCCCTACTGAGTATTTTTATACTCACCCCTATAAGGGCTATGACTGCACCTTGTTGTGTCTGTTGAAGACAATGGATAGTTCCAACTGAGGATGAGGGTACCTGGACTAGAGACTGCTTCGAGGTGGATCTTTGACGAGGTGATCCGCAGAGACGATCGTTCACGAGTTTTACCTACACTTTAGGTTGGATCCTTGCGGGGTGTTTACAAGTGTTGTACTCAGTTGTACTTGTACATTCTATTTTTTCTTGTACTATCCATTTGGGATTTTATTCTATCTAATTTTCATTCTGTATGCACCCATTTTACTATATAGTTTAATTTTTGTTTGTATATGGATGTTTTCTTGGTTTGTGTGCGTTTACATTTTATAAAGGCAATGCCATCAAATTTTAGGGAATACGCCTTTTGTTGCATGTTGTCACCCCCAGGCCTATGGAAGTCAGACATGGGGTAGTCATGGCACGGGCCCTAGGGGATGGTTCCAGACAAAGTGGTATCAAAGGATTTCAGTTATACCGAAGAACATGGACTATGATATTTTCGGTAAAGCAATGGTTTTACGTGTTATGAGTGTAGTTTTTCAGATCGGAGAGTCCAGTGTTGGTGTGGGGGCCAACGTATCCACACACCAAGACCCAGAATTCTGATTTCAGAATTAACGCATGAAAATAATGATTGCATTTGTTTTTGAAATGTTTTTTTATTTTTTTAGAGTCAGGTCACTAGGTTTAACTTAATTACCATGGATCACCTATTCCATATAAGGATACCACCATAAATACAACAACCAAGGTTTCATGAGAGAGTACATGATGACGGCCCACCGAGCGATGAGGCTCTAGTGCAGGGCCCTGTTGCTACGTTGGCACCTTCGAGTGGTGTACCAGAAGAAAAACCACCCATTGGGTGGCGGTTACAACCAGTGGTACCTGTAGAAAATAAATTTAGGCTTAGAATCATACACTAGTTTCAGCATCAGATACCTTTCAATTTCCAAGGCAAGCCAGACTCACAGGCGGTTGAGGACTGGCTTGTAGATGTGGATGAGAGTTCCCTAGAGCTTCTACACCATTAACCGGATGACCTGTCAATAGCTGTATTTTCATTGAGGCATATCGGCCAATCCTATTACTCGATGAATATGATGCAATCAGTGCTTTGGGGCTCAGACGTCCAAGTGTGTTGTTTCTAAGGATTTCTATGCCAACACTATTCCTCTGCGAGTTCCTACATATGTTAGGGTGCTAGAGAGAACCATTGCGGTTGAATGTTCTTTGGATGATAGGATACAAAAATTTAATATTCGTATTGGGAAAGCAGGAAACTAGATCCAGTCATTGAGTCTTGGGAAACTAATAATTATTTTGGGAAGATGATATATTAGTGATAGATAAATCTGCAGGGTTGTAGACATGGAAGTAGATCCAGGAGAGTAGCATGAGATGGTGTAAATTTCAACATGTTACAACCAACCCCTTTGTGGTCCCCACTAGGCTCAGGGATCTGGAGGAAAGGGGAATGGAGTAGCATCATATGGTCAAGGAGTGCGACATAAGGGCTCATGGAATGATTCGATGAACGGTCTGTGTCAACTACTAGCTGCTATTTTAATAGACATAGGTACCAATAATCCTTTCCTTCCATGAATCCAGTCTAAAACCTAGATTTTTTGGTTAATCCATTGACTTGACCCTCACTTCTAGAGATACCTATGGGAGGATACTCGATAATCACACTTATGCCGATAGTGTGATCTAACCCTTGAGGTGAGAGTTTCGGTTGGACCCTCTTGGTGGTAGCATCGGGGCCTTATGACGTTAGTTTGGGAATGGACTGGAAATCCATAGTTCATACTCAGGTCGACTGTATTAGGAAAAAAGGTTGTGGTTTACCTACAATGTTTGAATGGGATTTTCCTTAGTTGGCAACAAAGGAAACCCAGACAGCACAAGAAAAACTCATGCATAGGGGGGTGTGACCGATCACTCGTGAGTCGACAACCTTACCCTCGTGTTAATAGGAATTTTGAGTTTTTAGCTCCCAACAGGAGTGGATACAATTCCTTCAGGACAATGAATTTGTGATAGTCTATACCCTTGGGAAGGGGAACATATTAGTAGATGCACTATGTCAAAAATCCGGTATACAATTGTTGAGTGAGTGACTGAGCAGCTATCCACTTTGTGGATATCTTATGTGGATAGAGATGGAGCTAGTTATCTTTAGTCTTTGATAGTCACTCTCCCACTCCTTCTGTGATTTTGGGAGGTACATCTTTGGGACACTGGCTATGAGGCTGGATGTCCTCATATATTCATAGGATAGACACCTGATTGATTTTATGAATGTGGGGAGTACGTCATCCTCTTTAGAGGATGAAATATGATACCAGGGGCACTATGGGAGGATGTTCTGAGGGAGTTCCTTACGTCCCCTCTGACGGTACATCCTGGAGTGGAAAAAATGTACCAGGACCTCCTGTGTCGGTACTGGTGGCCAAAGATGAAGAAATCAGTGGCGGTGTTTGTATCAAGATGTCTCACTTTTCAGTAAGTGAAGACTACACATAGATTGAAAAAGTTTTATTCATATAGGATATAGAGACATTGGAGTTCTCTATGGGGGACCACATATTATTTCTAGTCTATCCTCGATTGGGACTGCGAAGCTTTTTCTGAGGTGGGAAGTTATCACTGAGTTTTATTTGTCCTCTTCAGATACTTCATAGAATAGACGAGGTAGAATACCTCTTGGATCTTCCGTTGTAGTTTGAGATGCGTGCATGACCCTTTTCACATCATCAACCACATCGAGATGGACTTCGATGATGGGTGATGTTTACAGAGCTTTCAGTGGAAATTAAGAATCGACCTGAGTGGGTCCTTTGTGAGCATTCGAAACCTATTGTGCACGTATACTGGCAGCAGAAGAACCTCCTGGAGAGAACATGGGTGGAGGAGGCTCAGATTCGTGCTCAGTACCCTCTTTCAGTTGTTTTTCCATTTTTTTGTCTTTTAAGGACGTAATGCCCTATTGTGGGGGAAATTTACTATTCTGGAAAATCTGTATATTTTTCTAATTATATAGAAATATTTCAAGATCGAGAAATATGAAAACAAACAATTCTGAGTCCCAGAGTGTCCAGAATGATATGTCAATGTTTTGTTAAGGTTTAATTAACTTGTATAAGCAGTTTTCCAGAAAACTGGAATAACCCTTAAATGGTTACTCAGATTAGAAACTTGAGGGTACCGTTGCGCTCAGGATGGTGGGTTTACCCTAGTCACGACTTAAGTTTAGTCGGTGCATGTGTACGGTGAGAATCCCCATAAATGGAATAAGCTTAAATAAAATAATTAAATAAAGTAATTTTATTTTTCAAATTCTTATAACTCACGAATGGTAACTCGGATTAAAAGTACATGTCCACCACTGAATTCATGAATTTATTCTTTATTTATGCAGATACTAGCTTTGGTCAGTGCGAGCCACCATAAAAAGTTTGTTTTTGGAAGTAAATAAAATAATTAATTGAAAATTATTTTATTTTAAAATAAATAACATTGTAACCGTAACTCTGATTGGAAATATGAGAGTACCATTAAGATCTATGGTTAGTGTATCACTTAGGAAGAGCCTAACCCAGATCGGCATGGGTTGAGGGTGACTGTTAATAATTTTAAAACTTTTTGTTTTAGGTACGTTCAATAAACGCATCAGTAACATTTTTTAACTTTTGAACCATTGCTCGGATTAAAAATCCACAGACACTGTTGTATCATTTGGGTTTAGATTTTCTATAGGGGGACTTCACTTTGTCGGCAGTAGGTCTAGAGAAAAAAATTAATTTTTGGTACTTTTTAAAAGAAATAAATAAAATAAATTTGTTGTTTTATTTTCATTCTTTTCCTTCAACAGACAATTGGCAACGTGAGACCAGTTATGTGTCAAGCCAATAAATGGATTAACATTTCAATTCCAAGTAACTACACCATTGTGGAATTATAAAGGTTTCTAATTAATGGGGCTCTATTAATCCCATGAACGTTGCACACCCTCCCCCACTCCTATTTATAAGGTTCTTGGGAAGAGGTGTCGACACTGCTTCACCAAGCAATGAAGTGCTAAAAAAGTTCAGTGACTCCAAACCCTTGGAGGACAGATCCGGTACTAGTAGGAGTTGACAAGAAAAAATGAAACCCCGAAATGAAGATCAACGAACAAGCGATGTCGTTGGAACGTAGTATCGGGGGATGATGAACACCGACCCGCTTCCACAAACGCGTGCTCACCATCGTTTGTGAGGATGGGGTTTGTTTTATAATACGATTGAATGTATTTATCGATTCTTCATATTATGGTTTCATAATGATGATGGAAAAACTAACATGGTTTTCATCTCATGCATATACCTTGTCTCTTATATTCTTATTCTCCACACGTTCTTCGTACGTTCTTCAACGCCAAATATTTATTGACACTGGAAACACAGAGTATTGGTGGTAACAATATATGGACACAGATCCCTCGATGCAAGGATCATGAATATGTGATCATTTAATTTGTCAGGCTTGGAACGAATCTGTAGTGTCTCGCGGAAGATGGCGGCAGTCGGCACCTGGCGGATCGCGAGAAAAACGGGCAGTGTGCGTCCACGTCGCTGGTTGATGAGGAGGCCATGACCCTTCAGCCTTGGCGGGGTAGGGTGGAAGCCAAAAACCAGCTGGCTGCATGGAGGAGCAGTGGAACATGTTCGCGCCGCCGGTGGATCAGGTGGGCCGTGACCGCTTTTCCACACTTGAGGTTGAAGGTCAGCCGACCTTCCTACCAGCCGCGGTGGAGCAGAAGAATGCAGTTGTACCGCTGAGAGGAAGATCTGCCGGCCTTACGGCCCGCTGCACCGGACCGGTCGGGACCCCAACGGTGGGTCCCACATACCACCCAACCCAACGGTCTAATGAGCTATTCGGGAAAACATTAAGGGGGCGCTTTCCCTTCAGCGCCATCTCAGGCGGACTGCGCGCCCAGCGGGCCGCGCCTAGCGGGCCGCACCGTAGCGGATCACTCCCAACAGGCAGTGCCACAGCGGGTCATTCCTAGAAAGTTGTGTCCACGTTCTGTGCCAGTGGGTAGGGTTAGTCCGCCCCTTCAAAGGCTAGGATGAACCACGAACCAGTGGGCCAGACCCAGTGAGGCCCAGGGTAACCAGACTGGACCTGGGCCCATCCGAACCCATTTTCTCCTTTTGGGCCATAACTTGATAATTGTGTTTCCATTTGATGAACCATCTACAACACTAGAATAATTCGATCGTGACGGTCCTTTTGGTATAATTCACTTCATTTTTGGATAGTTTTTGAGTATAGCCGGGTTGGATTGAATCCCGAATCCAACTGGTACTTCGGAGCAGAAATGCTAATAACATATAGACCAAGCATCCGATTAATAGGCCGACTATTTCATTGGGTACCTTATGATGTGATAGACCTTTTGGATTTTTATTTGTGGGACTTAGGGATGATTGAGGTATGACTGATGTCTTGGGAGGAGGTTCTCCCTAGCGCGCTACGTACAGAACTCTACGACTGGCTAAGACTTGATGATGACTGACCATTACTACTTGGAGTGACTCGACAAACCCATTGGGGGGCGCCTTTGTGTGACGTGGAAGACCCATGGTGGGTAGTTCCTCTGTGTGATGTGGAAGACCCATGATATTTGAAAGGAGGAGTACCTCTACATGCCAAGAGGGGGAGTGCCTCTGTTTGATGCAGCAAACCCATGGTGGGGAGAGCCTCTATGTGACGTGGAATACCCATGGTACTCGATAGTAGGAGTACCTTAGCAGTCCAAGGTTAGTGGGAAGCACCTCCCTGTGATGCAACATGCCCACTATACTCGATTGAGGAGTTTTCTAGTAGCCGAGGCATTCAACATTGTGACTGGCGATGTTACTTGTTACGAATTATAGAATAAGTCACGGTGTGAGATGTATTTACCATGTTCTTGTGATTGAGGTTATTCTATGTGGTACATTACCTATGTGGTAATCTACCTTCGTGGTATTACGTGAGTTGAATTCTTTCATCCTGTGTGATGTGGGTAAATTAATGATAATATAGATTTATGTATGGGCATATACCTAAGTAGGGTAGACTATTGTTTCTATTTTTTTTGTTTATCCTTTGTGGATTTGAGAGACCTTAGGGGGTCTTGGGGTCCATATTCATTATTTTTATACTCACCCCCGAACGGGCTATGCCTGAACCATTTCATGTCTGGTGCAGACGATGAACAATGCTGAATGAGGATGAGGGCACCTGGACTGAAGACTGCTCAGAGGTGGACCTTTGATAAGTTGACCTTCAGAGAAGATCATTCAAGAGATATACCTACACTTTAGGTTGGAACCTTGGTGGGAGTATGTAGTAGCTGTTCTAATTTATACATGTACATTCATGTTTTTCTTTTACTTCCTAGTTGGGCATGTATTTTGGCCCCTTTACATTCTGTATGCACCCTGTTCACTATATAGTTTACACTATACTTTTACCTATACATGTTCTTGGTTTGTGTGAGTTTATTGTTTATAATTGAAACACCTTCCCATTTTCGAGAATATACATTTCGGTGGTCGTCACCAGCCCCTGCCCTATAGAATTCGAGCATGGGTTAGTCACGGCCAGGGCACCAGGGGACGGGTCATGACATGACATATGTCATTCCCATCAGATTGACCTATGATTATTCCTACAGTATAATGATATCTATTCTATTGGTGTGATGATATCATATCAATATATATAATGATATTCAATATAACAGTTTGATAATATCTAATCAATAAGAGATTTGATATATACTCTATTTTTATAATGATATTCATTCAATAATTATGATGACATTTTATCTGTCAAAGTGAAAATATTTATTATATTATTATAATAGAGATTATTCTATCAGAGTAACATAATTTATTCCATCATAATAATAGCTTTATAATAATAAATATAACTTTTAATACTGATCAAAATATATTTTTAAGAGTGTTGTAATGATGCAACTCAAATCACATCAGATTAATATGTATCTATCGAGCAGTCAATTTAAGATTATCTAAGGCTCTTGCAACCAACTCCATGAATTGAGGAAATATGAAATGTTTAAAGATATATATAAATAAGAGTTCATTTAACGATCGATGTGATTATTCTTTTAATTAAATCAACCTGTTAATGATTTTTCTATTTTGTAACCACTTTTTATATTCACTTTGTAATGTTTTAAAAGTGATTTCAACTCTAATGAATATATTTTATGAATTTTAAAATAAATCAAAAATATTTTTCATTTTTATTATAAACATTATTGAGATTAAATTTGAGGGGTTTTAGGGATAGAAAGAATGATATTGTAATAATCAGGTAGATCGAGGGCGTTCAGGGATATGAAGACAAAACTTAATCCAATATCAGTGATCGAGAGATTTAAACTGATGAATAACTGACCAAGAAATTTCGATTAATATCTGGATACATAATGATAGTTTTTATTAACTTCATGAAATCTTATGGTTAAATATCTATAAAAATTTTCTAATCCATTGGAAACTCATTCTTATTTTTACATTATACATTACTTTTATTTTTTTATACAAGTTCTAATTTCTATTATGAATATTTATTTGATAGTTTATTCTAGAAAAATATTATACTCTGATTTATTTTGGAACAATCACAATCTAATACATATTACTCTGATCTTGTGATATGGGCCCAGTATGAGAATCCTTAAAATTTTCTTGGGTTTTATGTTGATTGTAATTTAAAAGAAATAATTCAACCTCTATTTTATTCATTTTAAACTCTTATGATCAAACACTTTGTATCTAAGGAGGTTCAACTACTTTAGTTCTTAAATTTGTTTCATTTTTATCTACTAGTTGATATTAATGTTTTTATAAACATTTTTTTTATAAATTGTTATTAAACTATCATGTAAAATATGAAAAGAGTTTTGTTTCTATAATATTTCAGGAATAATCATTGTTAATATTAAAAATATAAATCTTATTAGACCACCAATCTAAATTGGTTTTGATTATAATTATTATTGAGACATGATAAATATGTATGTTTATAAATATAGTTGTTGGAAAAATTGTTATGTTAACTGATGGTTATATGAATCATGAGAATGGTGTTACTTATTTTAAAAATGAAGGTAATTTGGAATATATATTGAATTATTTGGTGAGAAAAAACATGATATATTATATGAATAAGAACATTTATTAATAAAATATAACTTATTATTCTAATAATAGTATTTGGAAAGTATTAGAGGTAACACATTTTGAAACATCAATGGTTTTTTAAACATAAAAGAAATAATTTTGGATGATTATCAAGATTTTGATTTCCTACCAAATGAAACAAATCTATGGATGAAGTAATTATTTTTTACAGTTGTAAAAAATTTAAAATCCAAAGATGATAAATATCAAAAAAATGATATCATAGAAGAAAAAACTATATAAATCATTCATATAGAATGGAATTCCAAGAGAACTACTTTAGATTACACAATAAGAATTATACATTAGACTCTAGATGATCTGATTGGAACCCATATGCAGTATGAGGCCTGAATGAAAATAGATGCTGAAAAAAGTAAAAAATGAATAGAGGAGTTTAATTTTATATAACTTTTAATGTTTCTAATATGGTTCATTCTATTGAAAAAGTTTACATGAGATCGAATAAGAATTGTGTTACAGTTTAATCAGGAAGTAATGTATCAAAATAATAAGGAAATTAATTATCTAATATTTTTAATATGATAAAAAAAACATATTTTAATGAAGGATTTTCAATATTTATTTTAGAATAATCACTAGAACTGATATAATTAAAATTATTACATAGAAATTATATGTCATTAATGTAAGAAATATGTACATATAATTCAAAATGATTATACGTATAAAATATATTACAAGAATGATATAAATTGTGATTAAAAAACTACTATGAACTACATGAACAAAAAGAAAATATTTTGAATGCTTTAGACACATGGAGTAATAGTGGTGAATATATTTTATCTCAATGTTATTCTATTAGTGGTAGTAAAGATAAAAGGAATATCAAATTATATTCTATGATTTTGAAGACAAATAACTACTTCATTGAAAATGTAATAGATGCATATATATAAAAATATCACTTTAAATGAATTCTATCCTAATAAAAATATTAAACGTAATAGTTACAAATAAATCAATAAATAACAACTGATGTATAATTTCAAGAGATCTAGTTCACAAAAAAATATTTAAGAACTAAATTCAAAGGCAATTCATAATTAAGAAATAAATTTAGCTGTAAAACTAAAATCATAAATATCTCATTTGAAAAAAGATTTAATAAAATTATGCACTAGTATGGAAAAATTTAGCAATAGTTATAGTAAAATTATTCCTCATTGGGATGTTTTTAGAATTTTTTATTCTAATAGAAATACTATTTTTAAAAATAACTGTTTTGTTCTAAAAAAAATTCAATTTTCACAAAATTTTAATGTAGTTTTATGTGATAGAATAAATCTTCTTTGACTAAAATTAAGTAGTTAGTTTATCAAAAATATTACTTTAAAAAAGAATTATTATTGTCGCATAACATTTACTTTATAAAAATGTGGATTCTAAATATTTTATTTTATAATATTAACGAACGTAGGAATGTGTGGGTTCAAAAAAAACAAATCTTTTTGTTTTTTGATAAAAATAAATATACCATTATCATTTGGTATATATTTAGTGGTTTCTCTATAACTATTAATGTAAACATGGATTTATTCTAGAAGATTATGAAAATTATTTGTGTAAATATTACTTTGGGAGATAATGTTTAGTGAGAAATAATCGTAAAAGAAACAATTATTTTTCTTGGGAAAGCCTTAATTTTGTTTTTTAAATTTACTTCTTGACCAAACCACAACCATATTATCATTAAAAAATTATGTGATGAAGGATATCTTTTGAGCATTAGAAATTAAAATGTAATATTCATTGTTTTTTCAATATGAGAATAAAATGCTTGATAATCGACATGAAAATGTTTACACAAATAAATTAGATGTATTTAAGATCCATTGTCAACCTTTCCTTATTGTAATATATGATTAACCATAGTTATGGAAGATAATATTAGGACATTGTAATGTTTGAACATTAGATAAAAATATCTATGAAATGAATAGTTTAATACCTTCGTAAACATGTGTTCAATAAATCATAATTATATGATTCTTATCTATTGAAAAACCTATATAAGTCATGATTTAAATCTATTTTTGGTGTCTAAAATTATAATACTTTATAGTTAGATCAAATTAACTTATTCAGTCCTACAAAACTATTTTTATCCATAGATAATACTATATATATTTTTAGTTGATTATTACCCAAGATATGTATTGGCCTATTTTCTTGAAAATAGGTCTAATTAATTTTGTTATTTTTTAAAATATTGTATTCAAAGTTATCAATGATAAGAATTTATCCTTGAAAACTATTCACTGTGATCATGGTAGATTGTTTCTAAATTCTAATTTTGAAATCTATTTAGTAACAAGGTATAATACATAATATTTTTAAAACTATAACTCCATCAAAAAATGGTGTAGTTAAAGGATGAATTATAATTGTTTAAAATATTTCTAGAACCATGCTATATGAATAATCAGTTTCTAATCAATTTTTTCTGAAGTAGTTAGTAATTCATGTTATACATTAAATAATGTATTAATAAGAAATTTTATTAATAAAAAGACTTATGAGTTGGGGAATGGAATGAATCCAAAATATTCCTCACTTAAAATATTTTGGATGAAATGTATTCATTTTGAATAATATTGATTGTTTGCATATGTTTTTATCCCAAATCTGAAGATGTAATATATTTAGTATATTTTACAACTAATAAGGAATATAAAGTCAGTAATAAAAGCATAATTACTAATCATAAAACAGTAAATGTTTGATTTGATAAACCAAATCCTTTTGTTTTAAAATAACCTCACCTACATCGTGGGATGTTATTTAAAAAAATTATTTTTAAATGTATGTTGGACTATTCATCTCATGAAAGAACAACAGAAGAATATATTTATAATATTCATCCATAAGATTAACTTGAACATGTTTTTGAATAATATTGTTTTGTAAAACAATGGAGTTAGTTGATTCATAAGAATAATCTTACTAAATGAATCATTAGTGATGTAGATCAACAAGTTATATAAAAATGTTCTTTAGTAAATACTGTTGAACATATTGAATTATTTTCACAATAAAATCCTAATAATTTTGTTGATGATTTTAGTGATGAATATCGAATAAAATAATTCCATAATTAAATAAATATATTTGAGTGAAAATGTATGAAATTTGGTTAAATGAGATAAGTATTGTTCATTATTTGTATTAAAATTGGATTATTTGGAAAGATTCTAAAAAATGGAAATATTTTTTGGAGTAAAGAGATGAAAATTTCCAAAGGATATAATCAATAATATTTCATTTATTATGTGTACACATATTCTATAATAACTTGGAATTAATCTATTCATATTCTTCTATAATATGCAATATTTCTTAATTTGAAACTATTTCAAATGATTGTAAAGTGTTCAGACCTTGATGAATATGTCTATGAGGATTTTTAGGTTGACTGACCACTAGGATATGAAAATCGGAAAATTCTAGAACTTGTTTCTTAACATACTATGTCACTTTATTTTATTAAATAAGAACCCTGATCTTTGTATTATAGGTGAACTTGATTTTGGTTACCAAACAACTTTCTAAATGGAGTTTCATATCCAAAAATATTAAAAAATTAGTTTTTAAATACGTTATCATTGTTAAAAACAATTGATCATTTTATATTTAGTTCAAATAAAAAATATTTATCAGATTATTTTATATCTTGTTAAATATGAGTTTGAAATGAGAATAATGATATAAATTACATATTTTCTTGGATTTTATATTTATCAAAAACTAAATGTAAATTTTCTAGTTCAAAATAAGTATATAAATGATATTCTTAAAAAATATCGATATTACTATTAACATTATAATTACTCCAATAAGTTTATTTATTGTTTATATATTGATGAATTTTTTAAACCAATTGAAAAAAATGATCTTTACAAGAATGATTATATGATTACTATACTTAAAAACTAGTCATCCATATTTAATGTTTTCATTTATGATTTTGTTTAAGAAATCAAAAAAATCCAAAATAGTCGCATATTGAATATATTAAATGAATATTCTATTATCTTAATGTAAGTATAGATTTTGGGATATTATATATGTTTGAAAATAATTTTTGAATTAAATTTTTTTCTGGTACCTACTTTTGGTGGTTTTAAAATTTCCAGTTAATGTACATCCATAACATGTAATTGGTTAGGAGAATATTTAATGTCTTAGTATTGAATGAAATAAACTCAATATCACTTTCCACTGATGAAGTTTAATATTTGGTAGATGAATGTTTTTTGGTACAAGGGATGTAGATGCACCTCACACAAGATGACTATGACATGAGTTTTAGTAAAACAAAAATATTCAATGATAACATAACTCCCATTTAAAATATTAAAATCCCAATAAATTACCCTTCATCAAATAACATAGATATGAGTCACTATTTTATTCAGGACTACATAGAAAAGGATAAATAATTTTATATTTTATTGAAAAAGAAGAGCATCTTGATGGTTTTTTTATTAAACACCATTATTATAATAGTTTTGAATTTAATATATATAATATTGGAAGGTTTTGTATCAAATTATAATTCATTTCTAATTCTTATAAAAACAATCATATATTAATGAACTCCATTTAATAGGGGGATTGAATATTTTTTTATTTTTTTCTAAAAATTTATTTTATTCAAACAATTTGAGTTTATTAATTTTATGCTTACCATATTTACTTATTTTTTTGTTTAATGGAATAATAGTTTTTTATTTACTCAAGATCATTTTTAAACTTAACATTTTCCAAACTGATCATGGTTTTTTTACAGAAACATAGATTTTCTATAATATTAGTATTTCATAAAATTTTTGATTCATACTTATTTATTTTTTACTAAATGAAAGAAGAAATAGTATCAATATTGAATTTCTTTTAGACTGATCCAATTATACTCTGAATGAAAATTACTAATCATCAAATTTATTTACTATATTTTTTTATACAATTATATTTTTTCATTTTTTTATAATTTTTTACTAAAAACAATATTATATAAAAATAATAAGAGTTCAAAAAATATATTTTATTATTTATTGATTATTATATTAGTCATAAAATCATATTTTAAATTTAATTTGAGCCCTCAATACATAAGAATTTGAACCATCACACTATACCTATAAATAGAAATGTGAGTAAAAATGACCAATATCGTGTTTTTAGATTAATAGAGACACCTGACCCTTATTTTCTTCACCATTTTGATAGTTTGGCGTCATTCATATTCAATTATTCCTTCACAAATATTAAATTATCATGAATATTAGTAATGTAATATGAGAAAATCAGTATACATTATTGATAGAGTGTACGTGAATAAAATGTGATAAAAAAGAAAAGGTACACATAGAAATAATCTTCTAGGAAAGAGATAATAAAATTTCATGCTGACATAATTCTATTTATAAAATTCTGAAGCCTTATCTCTAATAAAATGACTTTATTAAGAGATAAAATAATATTAAAATAATATTAAATGAATGAAAAAAATGGAATATAAATATGTTTAATAATTTATGATTTTTTTTAGAGAGAACATGGAAATTTTAATATTACTACTAAAGAGGAAATACAAAAAAAATTTACATTTCACTATTATCAAAATTTTAAATTATTTATCATTCGATCGTTGTTCTCGAAAATTATGTTGTTGGAAAATATGATGTTCTTATATTTTTTGATAAATGGAATGGCATGGTTGTTGATGATTAAAAGTAGTTTTGAAAATGTTTTTGAGGTTATGAAATATACCAAAAACATGGAAATATAATTAAATAATTACAGAATTTTTTGTAAGGAAATTAAAAGAAAAAATGAAAGATTGATCGAGGAAAAATTCATTAGAAGATGAATCTGAATAAATAGAAGAGGAAGGAGATGAATAGAGTTATAAAAAATCATCTTTTTTTACTCAGTCATAAAATGATTTTGATTTAGTTTCTTATGAAATGAATCAGTGTACAAAATGGGACGATGAGAATAAATAGTACATTAATATAATATTGGAAATAGTGGATTATGGCCGAATTTTTGATATAGAGTATGTTCTAAATATTGAAAAAGAAAAAGATATAGATTAAGATAAAGTCACTCCTTGACCTTTTGAAATAAATGTATTTGATGTTTCATCAAATTCACTAGATTTTGATAAACCCATTTGGATACTTGAATGGAATCATAATCCACATATTTTTGTTAATCATTGAATATTTTTGGTGGATTACATTCTATTATATCCAAATATTGAATAAAATTTTAAATATATTCAGAAGATATTACATGTGTTTGAAAAATAAAATACATTAAATCTACTAGTTGAGACCATTTTATTGAATGAAGAATAATATAAGGCATTAAAACATTATTCAAAATAGAAATGAATAAAAGTTTCATAGATATTTTGAGGGTGGAAATATACAAATAGAGATATGATTGTTCATGATGAATTTTTTTTTGTGTTTAAGAAGACATCACTTTAAATTGATGACCCATTTTAAAATTTATCTTCAAATATTTATGAAAATATATATTTGATTAACCTATTTATCAATGTAGTGACATCATCTGATATTTGATTTAAATGAAAGGAACTCAGTTTCTAAATAATAATTTTATTCGATTAAAAAATATGTATAGATATTTGATGTTATGGAAGAAATTATAGAAAATATAGATTCAAAATATTAAGAAGATGAGAAGAATCCAGACAAGTATAATAAAATGAAACTCATTATGAAGAGTATTCAAAAGCACATATAAATTTTTTCATTGAATAATATTTTTTATTATAACATTAAAACAATTTTTTGATTGAAAGAATGTATGAATATTATTCTATATATTGATACGATTGAATGTTTTCCAATTTTGGTTGCATAATTGTTCTATCTATATTTTGGATGAATAATTATTGTTCATAAATTGTTTAATAGATATATTATTACAATCATTTTAAGAAATGTTTACCTCCAATGTTTGTTTTTTAAAGTCACATTGGGAGAGAAATTATTCAGTGGGGATAATGATTTTATGAAATTATATAATGGGGGATAATTAATTTTGTGAAGATGTTATTAAATAGTTTCTTCCCATATATCTAATTTAGGGGGAGTTTTTTGAAATTATTTTTTCTTATATTTCATTAAAATAATGTCTCTTTAATGAAATTAGTAATAAAAGAACGTGGAAATAAGAATGAAAATTTGAGAAAGAGTTCGGATAAATATGGAATATATGTTTTTGAAAGTTATTAGTTTCTGTTTCTTAAGTGTTTTATATTGTTCTTTTCCCAAAGGAGGAGATTATTGAATCAAATGTTCATATTCTACCCATTCTATACTTTGTTTTGAAAATCAAAACAGTCTATTGAAATTTCTTACTAAATTTATATTTAAAATTGGTTTTAGAAATTTTTTACCAAAAATTAATTATTCAATAAAAAGTTGAAATAATTTCTAACTAAATTTTATAAAATTTTCAAAAAAGTCCAATCCATCAGACTAAGATATGTATGATCTATAAGAGTGGCCAAGGTCATATCAATCAGATTAACCATAGTCTTGTCCATTAGATTGACCCAATTTATGTCTCTCATATTAAACTATGTCATGTTTATCAGAATTAACTAATATCATTCCATTGGTGTGGCAATATCTTTCACATCGGTGTGATGATCACTAATCTCTCGGTATGATGATATTCAGTCAATTTGTGTAATGATATCTAATTTGATGGTGTAGTGATATCTAATCAATTATTGTGATGATATTAGTTCTATTTGGGGGATAATATTGAGTATATAGATGTGATTATTTGTGGTTTATTGGTAAGACATAGTTTAATCTAATGAACTAACATATTTTATTCCATTGGAATCTGAAGTTTACAATCCGAGTAAGAATTATTACTACTCATTTGAATACATTTTTGAAAACATTGTAACGGTACTGCTGAAATGACATTAGATGAAGATTCATTTCATGATTATTCATATGAATATCATTTTATTCCATTGAAACAAACTGTAACATCCTGGTTTTTTAAAATATTGTCTGTGTTCAATAGTGTACATGATAAACAACATCATGTTTAAATGAAAAACTAAATATTATTATTTAAATGATACCTTATAAACCAGATATTTATATAAAAGGAATGAATAATAATAATTTAATTTATCATCTATATATTTAATCCTTTTGTGAAAAATAATTTATAAATGAAAATTAAATCCTTTTTATGTATAAAGGAAATGTTTTATAAAAACTATTTACATTAAAATAAGGGAGTTTAGAAAAATAATAAAATCACTATTGAGGGATTTTATTTACAAAATATATATGTAATATATTCAATGTAATGTATAAAATTTTCTTATATGTTTTATAGATGTGATATAAGAACAAATTCATTTTTTAAGAAAAACATGTATTAAGAAAAACAGTTTTGTCACATTTTGATAGCGATCCCATTTTAAATATATTATTGATAAATTAATATGCTCTATTTTAAATAATAAAATTATTATTTATAATAAATACATAATTTTTTTTGATATTGTTTTGTTATTTTGATGATAAAATTAATATTTTAATAAATATTGAGAAATACATCATTTTCCTTCAATAATGATTTTTCATCAAATTTATTTATATTGTTATATTTCATTTTTTTATTTTTTTTATTTTCTAATTAGATTATTTTTTATCATTTAATCCAATGTAGTTCATTTTATGATATTTCAAATTAAAAATAAATAGAAAATCTATGTGAGCTTTTTAACATTTAACTTAAAAACCCGTTTTATCAATCCTTATATGAGAGTAGTGTTAATCATAATTTTACCACTTATCTGAATTGAATATTAAACAATTTCTATACATAGTTGTTATTTGTATTATAAATATCATCCAATATGAACAAAATAATTTTGTTATGAATATTAACATTATTATTTAATTTATCACGATAAAAGGGTAAATCATGTAAATCTTGGTAATAAATAATTGGATAAGGATATTAAAATTACCCTAAATCATATAAAAAACATATTGAATGAATATATTTCTACCATTGACACCTAATTATTATAAATGAATCATTTAATGGACTTTTAACTTTGATAGTGATATAAGTATTATTAAAACAAAAGAAAGTGGAAACCTGTCACACCTTTATTTCGTATAAGTATAGAAATTTTAATATGGGGATAATAAATTTTAACATTTTGACCTTAAATAGTCTCAATAAATATATTGAATTTATTTAAATCCTGGGAATTTTTCTAAGTTTTAGAGATTAAATAATTACCATAAATACCAACACAATAGTGATAGAGTAATTATTTTATTAATAGAAATATCAAATAAATGATATAAAAATTTTAAAATATTTATAATTAGAAATAATTAGGTCACTCCAAAAACATTATAGCTGACTATGAAAAATTATTATCATATTAAATCCCATTTTTTAGAAGTTATATCTATGATTTTGATTTTATTTAAAATCAATGAAATGAATACTCTAAGAAATGACATTGTTGTTATTTTATAAAAAAATATTTTTTAAAATTATTCTGTTTTCGAAAAAATATTTAAAACTTACAAGTGAAAGTGATATGGTATAAAATTTCCTATATTGTCTATTTATCTAAAAATTACCCCATATAAGAAAAATTTATAGCCCTTTGTAATTAAAAATGTTGTTACCACAATTAAAATTAATATAGATTAATGAATTTTAAAACAAAAAGGAGAGGTTTATAATAAATTAAATACAAGCATAAAAACTATTTTATGGTATTATTCAGAAAAATAATCAAATTATATTAGACATAACTCATGTTGGAGTAATTTGAACATAACAACTCATTTAAATTAATTTAATATTTGAATATTTTCCATGGGTTCCTCTACCCTCTCCTATAAAAAGGTACCATGTAATATCTATTAATAACACTTCAAGAACGATTTTTCATGGAGAAGATATTCCCAATCCCCTTACTAAAATACCTACTCATATCATTGAGGCCTAATTTTAGGCATGACAACCACCTTAGAGGTGTTAAGGTGTTCTTCAAAGGTTATTAATGGGGGAAGATGTATCATTTTGTATAAGTATTTCTATTTTATATCTTCTTTCACTTCTTTTAAATATCCTCCATACATTATGAAAAAATAACACTATCATACTAAATATAATAAGATGTTATTATTTTAATATCATGGCCTAAATCCATCTACAATTTTATCAAATAGGAAGTGAATAATTCCTTCGTGTGTATGATGGACTACCGCCTCACGAACCGATATAGTTCATTTTTCATTAGTGTCTCTCAAGATTGGTAATAATTATAGAATTAATGGTTATATATGATATTTATTACATATTACTATTTATAAGATAATAATATTTCTAAAATGCTATTACTTTCCATGCACATAACATTTATAATGCCGTTTGTGTGTGTATGTGATCTATAACCTCCACAAAGTGATGAGAATCGTTTTTTTACTACATAAATTATATGATATATATAACTATATTTAATTTAATAACATGATATTGATGATTTTAATGTCATTATGGAAAGAAATAATTGTACTTACCTTCTTTCCAAAATAATCAATAAAAAATGGAAAAATGTTACTCATGTGTCTGTACGACCTACCTTCTCCATGATTACAATGTTGTTCATTTTTAATTACAATACATAATTGTTTTATTTAAAATTTTCTTTTAAATTTAAATGTTATAGTAATTTTTTTAATATTAATTTTGAGATGAAGGACATTTGATCACATCGACTAGTGACATCAAACAACGTTCATTTCTGGATCATGTACGGAATATATTTAAAACATCTTAAGTGAACTAAGATAATTAACTCATTATTATGACATTTTATTAGTGATATAAAAGGAATAATAAAAATTAAAATTTTCTGAATAATGAATAAATAATTAAAGTTTATTATTCAGAAAGAATAAGGAACATATGTGAGGAATCAAACTAAATGTAAGGGACATCATCTCATTCTCCTTTCATTGAGACATTTCTTGATAATATGCACCTGTATCATTTTATAATGTGAATATACATCTAATATGGAATTTCATATCTATATTTTATCTATAATAATTTTATTTAATTTTTTGGTAAACCTATTCATTTATTGATATTATGATTTAAATGATCAATGCTTTATGTTATTCCTCGAACATTTAAATATTTAATTATCAAATCATATATTTATAATATTAATTTAAATATTAATTATAAAGATATGAATATATTATAAATAATATCTGATGTATATATTTTAATTTCATTTAAATGTTTTTAAAATCAATATTTTTTACATTAATCATTTCACATTCCTTACAAAATAACAAAATGAATGTTTTTCCACGTATGCGACGATAATGAATTCTTTGCTATTGTAACCCCTATTTTTTTATTCCTCTATATTCTATATCGTGTCTTAAAGGAAAAAAGAACCATTATTCCCCTTTTTGGTATTTTGATATTGAAAATGGTTTTGAATGTATTGATTATATTGATATCATGAAATGATATCTTTTGATTGTAATGTAGAAATGTTAATTATCCTTTATGCATGTTTTTGTTATGATTATGATATGTTTCTTAGGAATTTATTATGTATATGGGTAGTTATTTGATGAAACGAGGGTGGTCGAGCCTCTGGAATCTGTCCAATGCATTGGGTAATGTGACATAGTTATATGATAATGTTTCTCCATCATATCAAGGGAATATAGTATGGTTGGTTTTATAAATGTAACCATGAAAGGATAATCTATATTTATTTGTGAAATATACAATGTAATTATGATATTGATTCCACAATTTACCCTTATGATTTATAATTACTAAATAATTTTTCAGTAATCTTATGATTTCATCAGTTATGATAAATACTTTATGTTTATCGGTGAAAAGTATGATTTTGTGGAAATTATTTCAAGGGTTTATAAGTATTAATGGTATAAAATTGTTGTTGTTTTTTTATATAACTTTTAGAGATTTTTTTTAATCAAAATTAGTTGAAATGTTTTCCAGATGGTATAATGATGGGTAAGATAATGAAAAAATTCATGATGAATATTATAGAGGTATTTATCAAAAAAAATCATGTTTTATCTTAAAGAGTTTTATATTTTGAAAAAAAGATATTGAGTATAAGTGTATACATTGTAATATTTAATTTTTTATGTAATATTTATGTTCTAATTCTATATAAATTCAAACCAAAAAAGATCATGAATGTGAATTCTTACTATCACTCAAGATTGTGTAATGTTTATGGATAGAGCCTTGTAGTTGCTATCAGAGGATGGTGTAATCATCATTGGATATTAAGATATATTTTTAATATAAAGGGATATCCCATGAGTTTATAATTTTTGTGCTTATCATAAGGTTAATTCATTATAAATCCCTTTTGAGGATTTATGTTCAAAAATATTAAGGTGATTAACATTATATTTGAAGACATTTTTAGGTAATTATGGGTTATTAATTTTTGAGATGAAAAATGAAGGTATGATATAAAAATTATGGTTAAAACATTATATGGTTATTTTAAAGTACTTTATGATATATTGGTAATGTTAAGAAAATTAGACAATTTGGGAAAAAATGACCACCCCCAGGAAGGGTGACAACCCATCATGTCAGACAAGGTTGTGGGAATCAAAACAATAACCAAAGTACGACATGTTTTTATATCATTCCACTAGCCTACATAATGTCCCTGGTTAGTATTAAATTTATGCCATATTTAAATGAGTTTAAGAAAAAAAATTAGTTGACTTTGAGAACATATATTTTATTAATTGGATATCCTTGGTACTAAAAAATGATTTGGGGATTCATTGAAAATATTTATTATTGAAGATTTATAAAATTTTTGGAAACCAATATGGCTAAGGAAAATAGATAAATATGAGTTATTATTTGAGGAGTAATGGTTAATTTTTTAGATAAATCCACAATTTTATTATGGACTTATAGATATTTGAGTGACTTATTGTAATGATAAACTTATCTTGCATAATATGTGAGTAGGTTAATTAATATTTGGTATGAAACATTAATAGTCATTTATGTTATTTGGAGTTAAATGTTAAAAGTAATCTTAGAAAACTATGTAATAAAATACATATAAATTTTGTGTTTCAATAATAGATTTGATCATATTGTAGAATTTTAGGGATATTAATTTGTTGAATTTCCTATTTTGTTCTTTGGGAATTAGAATTGAATTTTAGAGATTAAAAGTAGCATTTATTAATATAAAGGACTATTATTTTTCTGGAATTATATCATCATATTATAACCATTTTGGTTTTTGTTAAATTTTCATGATATGGAAAATATATAGTTAATATTTTAAGGATTATGTGATTCTATAAAAGTCGATATATCTCAAATACTCTTTATTCGGAGAAAAATATTCTCTTTTCAAAGGAAATTGATAAAATTATGAAACTATACTTATCATGTAAGTTTGTTTCACTATATTTTTATTCAAGTTATTAAAAAAATCCTTGACAATATGAAAATGATCCTAAAACAAATAAACATTCTATTTACATTTCATACAACGAAGTTAAAGACCTCTTAACCCCTCACAAATTTATAACATTTTTATTGTTAACTTTTTTCTAAAAATGGTTTCTCTCACTATCCATTCGAAAATGATAGTTATTTTCTTCCATATCCATGTTTTATTACATAGAATACTAATATGTGTTATCTCCAATGACCATCATCTTGTATTTTCTTTCTTTTTTAGGTAGAGGATTTATTAATACTTTTTCAGATGTGGGAATGAAATTAAGGTATTTTGATAATCCATTAAATATTTAAAAATCTTGAATTCAAATTTATTGGACACAATTTCCAAAAGGCGAAGAGAATGTATCATCCTATGTTTTTAAAAGAAATACTATGTTCAATAGCGTACATGGTACACAAAATCATATTTATATGAACACCTAAATATTATTAATTAAATGATAACTCATAACCTAGATGTTACTATTCTAGGAATGAACAATATAAATTTATTTGAACATGTATATAATAATATTTTTTGTGAAAAATTAATTATAAATGAAAATAAAACCCCTTTTAAATTAAAGGAATTGTTTTTCAGAAAACTATTTAAATGATAATAAGTGATATTATATAACAATAAAATCACCATTTACATATTTTATTAATGAAATTTATATGTAATATATTCAATTTTATGTTTAAAATTTATCTTATTTGTTTTCTATATATGATATAATAACAAATTCATTTTCTCGATAAATGAACTATTTTTCATCAAAATGATTTATTTCCACCTTTCGATGGAAAAAAAATTAAATATTGTTTTTGAAAAATTCATATGTTCTATTATTAAAAAAAATTCTTCAACGGTATATTTAAATCAAAATTCCTTTCATATAATGTTTTGATATTTTTCTAATAAAATGCATATTTTAATGAATAGTAAAAATTTATACATTTTAATTCACTACAAATTTTTCAACAAATTTATTCATATTGTTTTATTATATTTTTTATTAGGATTAATGTATAATTTTATGGTGTTTTGATCATTTAATCCAATGTATTTTATTGCATTCAATTTCAAATTTAAATTAAATAGAAATTCTATGTGAAATTTTGAAAGTTTTACTTGAAAACGAGTTTTCTCGATCTATCTACAAGATTATTGTTGAACCAAATTTTACTAATTCTCTAAATTTATATAAAATAAATGGGCCTACATTGTTTTAATAAGTATGAAATATTTTGTCAAATATAATCAATATTATTTTTTCAATAGTAACATTACTATTTTATTTACCACGTTAAAAGTGTAATTCCGAAATATTTGGGTAATAAATAAAATGTTAAGGATAATAAAATTTCCATAACATATTCCTACATCCAATTTCATAAATAAAATTATACCCATATCGCATATGGATCATAATTTACTCATTTAATGGTATTTTATCAAGTAATGTGATAATAATATTAATAAAACAAAATTAAGTGAAAAAATGTCAACCTATTATTTTTCAGAATTATAATAATTATAATATAGGTATAAAAAATATGAAACCTCAATGAAAAATTGTATCCATATTGATAATTAAATTATCTATATTATTTGAATTAATTTAGTTTTTTTTTGAGATTAAGTAATTAAAATAAATACTGACACAACACTGATACAATAAATAATTTTTAATATAAAATTTAATTAAATGATATGAAAATTTATAAATTAATTAACATTATCCTTAATAATATTAATACATGAATTTCCATGGTAACTATGACATATTATAATTATATTAAATGTTTTTCCTATGTTTTCTTATTTTTATATTTTATTTAAATTCAATGATAGAAATAGTGTAAAAATTGACACTACTGATATTTTTGGAAAATAATATTTTATTAACATATTTGGAAAACATTAAAATATTTAAAAATTATATTTGAAGATAAATTAGTCTTAAATTTCTTTAAAATTCAATTTATAATAAATTTAAATCAAATTTTTAAATTTATTAGCTCTTAATATCTAAAATCCATAGACCAAAATTAAAATAGAAATTGATTATTTAAGGGTAAACAGAAAAGATAAGGATTAAAATAAACTTAATACATATATAATAATTATTGGATGAGAGGATTTATAACCAAAATCATTTTATCTCTTTCATAACTCATTTTGGAGTCATTTTAAGTTATAAATTAATTAATATTAATTTAGTATTTTAAGAGTCTCAAAGGGTGCCTCTCCCCTCTCCAATAAACATGTATCCACTATTCTTTATATCTACAAAATGAAGAATTATTTGGTTTGAGAAATGTCTCTCTAAAAACAATTAATTGGATTCGTACCCATATTATTGAGGAAATAGTTTAGGCATAAAAAAGTCCTTAGTGGTGTTTAGGTTTTCATCAATGGCAATTAACCGAAGAAGAGGGATCATTTTCTTTTAAGAATTTTTATTTTATTAATTCATCCACTTCCTTTAAATATCTTTAATACGTGTTGAAATACTAATGATATAATAATAAATATAATAACGATTTTTTATGATAATATCATCTATTAAATCTATATCTAATTTCTTTAAATGGGAAATGTACATTTTTTTCATGTGTACGGAGGAATACCACCCCGCGAACCGATATAGTTATTTTTTGATTATCAAATCTCAATACTGGTAATAATGATGTAATTAATGTTTATATATGATATTAATTACATATAACTCATTATAAGATAATAATATTTCAATTAAATTCTTATTTTCGATCCAAATAAAAATGATAATGTCGTTCATGTGTTTGTGTAAACGATTATCTACAAAAAGAGATGTGATTATTTTTTATTCACATCTTAACATGAATGATATATATAAGTATATTTAAATGAATAAAATTATTTTAATGATCTTATGATATATCTAGAATGATAAAATAGTAAATATATTCTTTTCAAATTTATCAATGAAAAATAGTATATGTTACTCATGCGTATGTACATCATACCTTCTCCATGATTAAAACATTGTTCATTTTTTAATAATAATATATAATAGTTTGATTTAAAGCTAAATTTGAGGTATAAAAGTGATAAAAATGTCATTAATATTATTCTCTAGATGAATGAATTAGGATCACATGGATTAGTAACATCAATCCATTATCATTTTCGACTCAAATAACGAATATGGAGAAAATTCCCGCATGAACTCAAATACTTAACTAATTATTATAACATAGAAATTAATGATATAAAATTATTTATAAAAATTAATAGTTTCTAAACAAATTATAAATTAACCTAGGTTTATTATTATGTAGGAATAAATAACATACATGACGAATCGAACTCACGGTAACAGACTTCATCTCAATCTCACTTCATTGAGACATTTCATAGTAATATACACCTTTATTGTTTTATAAGGTGTATATATAGCCACTATGACATTATATGTTGATATTTTATCTAATATAATGTTATTTAAAATTTTAGTAAATTTAATAATTCATGGAGATTAGTATTTAAATGTTCGAAGTGGTATGGGACACCTTGAACGTTTAAAGGTTTAATCATCAAATATCATCTTAATAATATTAATTTCTATATTTATTTATATATAGATTAAAGAATTATAAATGTTTTTTTTATATCTGTTAATTTCATTTAAATTCCTTCGAAAGGAATATTTTTATTTGAAGCGTTTTACTTTATTTACAAAATGAAAAAAAGTAATTTTTTTAACATATGTGGTCATAATAACTTCTCTACCGTAGTAACCATTATTTTATATTTGGCTTACTCTATAATCCATAATGTTTTTAAAGTAAATGAAATTTCTTATTACATTTTTAGGATTTTTGTATTGAAACTGGGTTTGAATGTAATGATTATATCAATATATTGGAATGATATTTAATGACTTCGAAGTTGAAATGTTATATTTCTTATATGCATGTTTTTCATGTAATAATTATGTTATGGTTTTGGGAATTTCTTTTAAATATGGGTGGTTTCGTGATAAAACAATGCTGGTTGGGGTTACGATCGCTCTCCATTTAATTTTTTAATGAAACTATTATAAATGATAATTTTCTCATAAGAGATTTATGGAGAATATTGGGATGGGTATTCAAAATGTAAATGTGAAGGTTACTCCCGATATAGCGGTGAAAGCTATAATGTAAGTAAGTTATTGATTCTAGAAGTTACAATTACGATTCATAATTTTGTAGAATATTTTTAACATCAAATGATTTCATTAGTTATGATAAATTGTTTATGTTTTATGGTTGAAAAGTTTTTTTTGTGAAAATGATTTCTTGTGTTTATAAGTACTCATGGGTAAATGTTTCTTTCCATGTGTAATATACATTACTGAGATTTTTGTGATCATCCCCTATTTTTGATATGTTTCATGTAATGGCCCAGATGTAGTGACATGTATCATAACGTACATGGACATTACATTACTTTTGCAGAATACTTAGTACATTACAAAAACACACACAAGGATCGTAATAGTGTAGTGTCTTTGGAAACTCAGAATATAATCTTCTAATCGTGGAGAAAGATCTTAAAAATCTCTCATAAAGATCTTCCCTTTTTTTAACTAAAACCATTATTTATATCCTGGGGAAAAGAAAACATAAAAGGGTGAGCTCAAATGCTCAGTAAGGGTAAACAAAAGAAATATTAATCACATCATATTCATAAGAACATAACATTTTGGAAATATTAACCTGCAAAAGAGAGCATAATTTCATAACATGGGATAAATCTTAGTAGTGAAATGAAATCCCAATAATCATAACTTACAACATGAAACTTTGTGGCATTCACACATAATCATATAGAATCATTTCTTGTTAGTCAAGACTCATTGACAAGACTATCTTAGTGGACAAAGTCCCTTTCTAAACTGAGTTCACTCCTTGTTTCAGTCCTGTTTCACTGAACCGGTATAACCTACCATTCCAGCCATGTCTATCTCATGAGATATAAAATCTTTACCCAATTAATTGGGGGAGATATAGGTCCCACCAATCTCATAATTATACCATTCTTATATGTGCCACAAAATCATAAACCATACATCATATAATAACCCATGTAATAAAAATGGGAATCTTAAACATCATGACATCATAAAACAATTCATATAATATAATGGAATTCATAAAAATAATTCCATCACAACATAATAAAATCAATGTAATAATAGGGATAAAAACATAACCCTTTATTATCTTAGATGGAAAATAATTTTGATAAAACACTTGAACTCCATTCTTGAGGAAAATATCCTTTCTACTTCAATAACATTTTCCTTTATTAACATGTCATACAATTTTAAACTAAAAGAATTTGATTAAAAATAAACATGAAAACATGTAAAGGAAGCTTCCTGGAGATAATGTTTTAAAAATCCATTCATGCCGTATAAGTTAAAAAAAAAAATTTCTTGTACTTTTGTCGGAAAAGTCAAAAAGTACCTCGTATGAAAAACGACAAAAGATTCCTTTCATATCTTTTACTAAAAACACACCGAAGGGTAAAATTGAATTTAAACAATTGTATATGGATGGAAATAACATTTCATATTGAGGAAACATGGATGTGGATGATAATATACACCCCAGTAAATACAAAGTATAAACAATCTCGAATAAAAATGAGATTGTGATATTTTCCTTACCTTATGTTCGATATGCTTTGTACGTATCCGAACCTCCTGTATAATGATTTAAATAATGTCATTAAATTATTATAGAATCATATTCATTATTATGATATCATATATGGTTCACTTATGACTTTATATTACCCGTTCTTTTGTAAATTCCATGTTAAAGAAGCGTTTTGGGTAAAATCGTTTCATTTATCGTAGGTGTTTGGACTTGTTGTTCTTGACATTATTTTTAATTATATCATTATTTACTTACTTCCAGAATATAAAATATGATTTATATATCATATATATTCAGTATATATATATATATAATAGATAGATAAATGAAATTAAACACACCGTTCCTGGAGACGGTAGTCTGTACGTACGCATGAACGCTGTTTTCCTTTCCTTATTGTCTTGAATGGAAGTAAGTAGATGAAATATATATATATATACATAAATCTAGTAGATTTACCATGTCATATATTTCATTATTATTCATTATATATACTTTATAATCATTCTGGAAAGGTTAACATAGATAATGAATCTCATCGCGTCGTGGAGACGGTAGTCCGTACGTACGCACGAGCGATGATATCGTTCCCATGGTCATGGAATTGTGTTTAAGTGTATGTATACTATTTAGGTATCAATATAACTTTATAATAATCATATATAGTTACTCTTTACACCATTATACCCATCCAATTAAGGTGGTGGTGGAAAATAGATTACACCACGGCATGGAGACGGTATTTTGTACGTACGCACGCGTGGTGATTTCCTTTTTCCGTAGGATGGATAGAAGGTTAATTAGAGTTGTTTCATATTTATAATAACATATCAGTATATAAGAAATACTGATGTTATTACTTTATCATGAAACAACTAAATAAGAAGAGGTTGAAGAAGAAAGAAATTGAAAAAGATCGGTAATGGATATTACCACTTTTTGACGCGCCTTCACTTAACCTCCACTTAACGAACTAAAGATGGTCTTTGAAGAAGACCAGGACCTCTAGGATGATACTAGGGAAGTTTAGAAGAGATTTTTGCAGGGTTGTTCCATGCATGAATGCTCAAATTGGTGTGAGGAGGAGAGGGAGGAGGTTCCCTTTTATAAGGGAGGAGAGGGGCACCTTAGGAAAATCTCAAAATATTATTTTATATTAAGGTCAAATTCGGTTTATAATGGTTCCAATGGGTATTATTTCGAAGATAAAGTGGGGAGGGGTCTAAACCTCTCATCCAATAGGATTTAGACAAGTTTAGGTTATTAGTTTAACCTTATAAATTAGATTTAACTCCAAGTTAAATAATTTATCTTTTACAGTGTCTTTTTGTTTTCTTACACTATATGGTTAATAAACATATTATATCAAGCCCAACGAACCCCAAGTTGTTTATTATTAATATATATAACCTTATCTAAGTCATATGGACGATCCTTAGATTTTTTGGAATAAAATAACAATTAATAATTTAATATTTTTTTTAAAAACTAATTTATGTCAATTTTGACACTATTTGGTACATGATTTTTATGAAATTCATAACAGAATGATAAGTTCGAACCAAGTTACTTAAATAAACAATAACATGTCATATGAACCTAAAAAAGTAGTGTAAGACATAAAAAAGTCTCAAATTACATTTATTTGGGCATTTATAACATCAATTATGTCAATATTTCATTAATAAGACAATTACTGCATCATCTTTGTGTCATAATAAATGATAATTATTTAATCCCTAAAAATTCTAAATAAATTCCTATGATGTATATAATTGTATTAGATATCTGTATACTATTCATGTTCTATGTTTCATGAAGTTTATCTCTAAAGTAAAATTATTATACTTGTAAGATTTAAGAAAGTGACATGTTGTCACATTCTTTGGTTTTAATAATAATTAAATTATTTTAATGGAAAAAGTCCATAAAATTAATCTAATCCGACCCTTAGGTTATATGGGTCTACTTTTAGCCATCCAATAGAATTTTTCCAAGTTCTAGGGTAATTTTATAATCTTATATTTACCCTAAATTACTCGATTTACCTTTAACTATAGTAAATAAAATTTAACGTAGTTACTATTCACAATGCCCAAAAATAAAAAGTATCTTATTAACATAATTTGGACCCACTGATTACAAATATGGAATCCATTTTCCCAAATTCAATACACAAAATATGCATAAATTAAATTAAAATTAATCCCGTTGTCGAAAGAAAACGGGTTTTTCTTTAAAACATTGCAAAAGATTGAATTGATTTAACCTACGAATTCAAGGTAAAATCAATGCTAATGATATACATTGTATTAAATGGTAAAAATATATTCGATTTATACTTTAAAACCATTAAATATTATAATTCAACCACATAAGATATTACGATGAAAAAAGTTGTTTTTAATTAAAATATAGCGTGTTTTTACTATTCTTTAAAATATGAAAGTTATCGGAAAAATATCAAAACATTATCTAATGTAAATTTTTATATCCTTATTCAAAAGAAGAATTTTATTTTTTTCAAATGGAACTTATAAACATGTAAAAAACTAGATTTATTGTGGGTGGGCCATCAAAAGGTGGCAAAACTACATTTTTTGAAAAATACTTATTTTACCCGAAAAATTTATTTTGTTATTATACAATGTTCTAGAAATGTGTAAGATGATTAATAATGTTATTAAATTCAAATTTTAGTTAACACTATTCATAACGGCTAGTTTGAATAATATTTTAATAGCATATCGTTGTTTAGTGAAACTCGGTATTGCGGACTACACACGCTATCGAGGAAGGTCGTGATTGCGTGTAATGCAAGGAAAGTCTAGGATGTGTGTTGTGCAAGCTTGTATTGGTGTAGAGTACAACACAAGACATTAATGAAATTAAAAAGAATATTTTTCATAAAATCTCGGGGTGTTACACTCTACCCCTCTTAAAATGAATTTCGCCCTCGAAATTCGTCGGGGTTATAAATGGTTTACTATTCAAAAGATTCTTTAATAGAAACCCACATCGTAAAAAGGAATACCAAAACATGGCTTTAAAAACTAAAGTATGAAATGTAACGTTTACCCAAATTAACTCATCACTGGGTTTCCACGTAGGAGAACATAGGTGAAAATATGGATATGGAAGAAAAATCTAACCATCAAGTTCTAATGGAGAGTGGTAGAGAACATGGCTATGAAAAGGCCAACAATCGCAAAGCCATAAATTTGTGATGATCTAGGGTACCATCTAATTCATCAGATATAAGATCACTAGGACAACATTTTTGGTTTTCAATATCATTTCCCTAAAGTTGAAGAATTTGAAATAGAATAAATACTTACTTTATTTTGGTACAATCTCATTGTTGTTCGTGTCTTGAACAATTTCCACTTTATTTCTTAAAGAAATGAATTTTAATTTGTCATTAGTGAAGTGTTAGAAGATCATGTGATAGAATGATGGTTCATTCCATCTGTTTCAAAGAAAATGTTAGCAAATGTTATCAAATATACATAAGTCCATCTATCATATATCGTTCCAAAATGGACATATACTTCATCTATCATACCACATAATAAAATAAAACTAGATTATACTAACCAGGGACTTCTTATAGGCCAGTGGTAGGTGATAAAGGCCAGTCACACTTTGGTTGTGGGTTCGATTCCCACATCCTTGTCAGATGCGATGGGTTGTTTCCCGTCTTGCAGTTTGTCCTTTTTCTAAAACTATATAATATCAAAAGTCTTATCCTTAAACAATACTAACTTATGTCCAACATAATCCATTCCAATCTTTAGGCTTATCTAATATACTTAGGTCCACACTCATAATATAAAGAAAATGATTACTTGAAATGTCATCAACCAAGCATGTGAATACCATCATTTATCCCCCATATATCTTGTTGGTCACATTCCAATCATGTGAATATCTTAATCATGTATTCTCTTGAAAAATGAATACCCATTAAACCTTAGTGAAAACATGAATGCTATCAAAAGTTAACTCTTTCCACATACGAAAATCCAAAAATTATATATACTCAATCCATTACATAACCTTCTCCTTATATCAGTCATGAGCTCATGAATACTATCAAACATTTAATTTTATCCTTATCCCTTCATTATGCGCATATCATCTACATTCCAAAAATATCTGAATAACCTTTCATGGATACTGGTACCATTAATCATACACTTTCAAAACTCAAGGAAAGACAACATTGTAACAATCCTTAGATGTCTCTTTATTCCATAGTACCATGAGATTACTTATACAGCATTACACATGATAAACATGAAATCATTACACTACATTCTTAAACCATTGACTGAGCTTCAACAATTATTTCATCTCACATATCATTTGTAGTCTCTTCATCATCATCCACATAAATACTACCCATACGACCATACTGATTCTCTTCATGAGACATTCCCTTAGGGAATTGGTTTGCATAATGCCCGTACATTCCACATTTAAAACATTGAACCATTGTTGATGTCGTAGAAATACGATTATCCTCATCCCTGGTGTTAACTGAACCTTTTCCTTTGCACTTACTGGCTTTGTCTCCTTCTTTTCCACACCCAAAGAATCTTCCAGTTCCTTTGAAACATTCTCCTTGATGCCTCTTCCCACATGATTTACATAGGGGAAATTGAACTTTGTTTCCTCTATGATCATCCTGAAACTCCATCTTTCTCTTATTAGCCGAGTCAGGAAATTTACCAAATTTTACATTATTGATCATATTATGAGATTGTTTATTCGGCATAATAATTATGTTTAGACCTCCAAATCCCATTTCATTTGGTTCCTCATGAAGAATATCATTCCATTGTCCATCATATCCTCCATTATTGTGAATCATCTTGTTTCCAGCCATTTTCTAAAACCCAAAAAGAATAGTGTGAGAGACAAAAATCATAATAAAAGTGGAGTATCTTCAATATCTTACATCTTTGGTTTAATCTAATATCATTACCATAGTTCTAGGACTATATCCTATACGTATACTTATCCTTAGGGACATCCCTAGACATACCTTAGAAATATCTATAGGGATCTCACTAACGTTTTCGCATCCTAGTTTCCAATGGATGACTAAACCTTTCCTCTGATACCAACTGTAGAGACCCGAAACTTAACGTACATGGACATTACATTACTTTTGCGGAATACTTAGTACATAACAAAAACAAACACAAGGATCGTAATAGTTTAGTGTCATTGGAAACTCAGAATATAATCTTCTAATCGTGGTGAAAGATCCTCAACATCTTCCATAAAGATCTTCCATTTTTTACCTAATACCTTTCATTATATCCTGGGGAAAAGAAAACATAAAAGGGTGAGCTCAATTTCTCAGTAAGGGTAAACAAAAGAAATATCAATCACATCATATTCATAAGAACAAAACATTTTTGAAATATTAACCTGCAAAAGAGAGCATAATTTCATAACATGGGATAAATCATAATAGTGAAATGAAATCCCAATAATCATAACTTACAACATGAAACATTGTGGCATACACACATAATCATAGAGAATCATTTCTTGTTAGTCAAGACTCATTTCCAAGACTATCTTAGTGGACAAAGTCCCTTTCTGAACCGAGTTCACTCCTCGTTTCAGTCCTGTTTCACATGAACCGGTATAAACTACCATCACAGCCATGTCTATCTCATGAGATATAAAATATTTACCCAATTCATTGGAGGGAGATATAGGTCCCACCCATCTCATAATGATACCATTCTTATGTGTGCCACAAAATCATAAACCATACATCATAGCATAACCCATGTAGTAAAAATGGGAATCTTAAACATCATGACATCATAAAACAATTCATATAATATAAAGGAATTCATAAAAATAATTCCATCGCAACATAATCAAATCAATGTAATAATATGGATAAAAAAAGAACCCTTTATTATCTTAGATGGAAAATAATTTTGATAAAACACTTGAACTCCATTCTTGAGGAAAATATCCTTTCTACTTCAAAAACATTTTCCTTTCTTAACATGTCATAAAATTTTAAACTAAAATAAGTTGATTAAAAATAAACTTGAAAACATGTAAAGGGAGATTCTTGGAAATAAGGTTTTAAAAATCCATTCATGCCGTATAAGTTAAAAAAACATTCTTCTCGTACTTTTGTTGGAAACGTCAAAAAGTACCTCGTACAAAAAATGACAAAAGATTCCTTTCATATCTTTTACTAAAAACACACCGAAGGGTAAAATTGAATTTACACAATATTATATGGATGGAAATAACATTTTATATTGAGGAAACATGGATGTGGATGATAAAATACACCCCAGTAAATACCAAATTATAAACAATCTCGGAGAAAAATGAGATTGTGATATTTCCCTTACCTTAAGTGTGATATGCTTTGTACGTATCCGAACCTCCTGTATAATGATTTAAATAATGTCATTAACTTATTACAGAATCATATTCATTGTTATGATATCATATATGGTTCACTTATGACTTTATATTACCCGTTCTTTTGTAAATTCCATGTTAAATAAGCGTTTTGGGTAAAATCGTTTCATTTATTGTAGGTGTTTGGACTTGTTGTTCATGACATTATTATTACTTATATCATGATTTACATACTTATAGAATATAAAATATGATTTATATATCATATATATTCAGTATATATATATAGTAGATAATAAATAAAATGAAACACACCGTTCATGGAGACGGTAGTCCGTACGTACGCATGAACGCTGTTTTCCGTTCCTTATTGTCTTGAATGGAAGTAAGTAGATGAAATATATATATACATAAATCCAGTAGATTTACCATGTCATATATTTCATTATTATTCATTATATATACTTTATAATCATTCTGGAATGGATAACATGGATAATAAATCTCATCGCGTCGTGGAGACGGTAGTCCGTACGTACGCTCGAGCGATGATATCGTTCCCATGGTCGTGGAATTGTGTTGAAGTGTATGTATACTATTTCAGTATCAATATCACTTTATAATAATCATTTATAGTTTCTCATTACACCATTATACCCATCCAATTAAGGTGGTGGCGGAAAATAGATTACACAACGGCGTGGAGACGGTATTCCGTAGGTGATTTCCTTTTTCCGTAGGATGGATAGAAGGTTAATTAGAGTTGTTTAATATTTATAATAAAATATAAGTATATAATAAATACTGATGTTTTTACTTTATCATGAAACAACTAAAGAAGAATAAGTTGAAGAAGAAAGAAATTGAAAAAGATCGGTAATGGATATTTCCTCTTTTTGATGCGCCTTCACTTAACCTCCACTTAATGAAATAAGGATGGTCTTTGAAGAATACCAGGACCTCTAAGATAATACTAGGGAAGTGTAGAGGAGATTTTTTCAGGGTTTGGCCGATCTTTAATGCTCAAATTGGTGTGAGGAGGAGAGGGAGGTGGTGCCCTTTTATAAGGAATGAGAGGGGAACCTTAGGAAAATCTCAAAATATTATTTTATATTAAGGTCAAATTAGGTATATAATGGTTCAAAAGGGTCTTATTTAGAAGATAAAGTGGGTATGGGTCGAAATACTCTCATCCAATAGGATTTAGACAAGTTTAGGTTATTATTTTAACGTTATCAATTAGATTTAATTCTAAGTTAAATAATTTAACTTTTACCGTGTCTTTTTGTTTTCTTACACTATATGGTTAATAAACATACTATATCAAGCCAAACGAACCCCAAGTTGTTTATTATTAATATATATAACCTTGCCTAAGTCATATGGAGGAAACATAGATTTTTAGGAATAAAATAACAATTAATAATATAATATTTGTTTTAAAAACTAATTTATGTCAATTTTGACACTATTTTGTACATGATTTTTATGAAATTCATAAAAGAATGATAAGTTCGAACCAAGTTACTTAAATCAACAATAACATGTCATATTAAGCTATAGAATTAGTGTAAGTCATAAAAAGTCTCAAATTACATTTATTTGGGCATTTATAACATCAATTATGTCAATATTTCATTAATAAGACAATTACTACATCATCTTTGTGTCATAATAAATGATAATTATTTAATCCCAAAAAATTATAAATAAATTCCTATGATATGGATAATTGTATTAGATTTCTGGAGACTATTCATGTTCGAAGTTTCATGAAGTTTATCACTAATGTAAAATTATTATACTTATAAGATTTAAGAAAGTGACAGGTTGTCACATTCTTTGGTTTTAATAATAATTAAATTATTTTCATGGAAAAAAGTCCATTAAATGAATCTAATCCGACCCTTAGGTTTTATGGGTCTACCCTTAGCCATACAATAGGATTTTTCCAAGTGTTATGGTAATTTTATAATCTAATATTTACCCTTAATTACCCGATTTACCTTAAACTATAGTAAATAAAATTTACCGTAGTTACTATTCACAATGCCCAAAAATAAAAAGTAGCTTATTAACATAATTTGGACCCACTGATTCCAAATATGGAATCCATTTTTCCAAATTCAATACACAAAAGATTCATAAATTAAATTAAAATTAACCCCGCTGTTGAAAGAAAACGGGGTTTTCTTTAAAACATTGCAAAAGATTGAATTGATTTAACCTATGAATTCAAGGTAAAATCAATGCTAATGGCATAAATCATATTAAATGGTAAAAATATATTCTATATATACTTTAAAACCATTAAGTATTATAATTTATCCACATCAGATATTACGATGAAAAAAGTTGTTTTTAATTATAATATAGTGTGTTTTTACTATTTATTAAAATATGAAAGTTATCGGAAAAATATCAAAACATTATCTAATGTAAATTTTTATATCCTGATTCAAAAGAATAATTTTATTTTGTCAAATTTAACTTATAAAAATGTAAAAACTAGATTTAAAGTGGGTGCGCCATCAAAAGGCGGGAAAACTGCATTTTTTGAAAAATACTTATTTTACCCGAAAAATTTATTTTTTTCTTATACCATGTTCTAGAAATGTGTAAGATGAATAATAATGTCATAAAATTCAAATTTTAGTTAACACTATTCATAACGGCTAGTTTTAATAATATTATAATAGCATATCGTTGTTTAGTGAAACTCGGTATTGCGGACTACACACGCTATCGAGGAAGGTCGTGATTGCGTGTAATGCAAGGCAAGTCAAGGATGTGTGTTGTGAAATCTTCTTTTGGTATATCGTACAACACAAGACATTAATGAAATTAAAAAGAATATTTTTCATAAAATCTCAGGGTGTTACACCAGACCCTCATGATCCATCCCTTTGCCAAATTCTATGATCATAAGGGGTCGCCCACCGATCGGTGTGACCCATCAGCATGACCAATCTTTGCGACTAATCGGTGGGACCTATCGGTGCGACTGATTGATCGGTGTTGTCCAGCCTTGACGGGTTTTCCTTCTACAGTTTTTCCCGTAACCCGACTTTTGGACTTTTTAACCTTTTTAAGTGTTTCAAGGCCGTTTTTGAAGCCCATAATTAATATCTAAAAATCCAAAATGACCTCTCTATTGAATAAAAATTAATCCAGTTTTGTGTAACCTCCCAACCGTGTGGAAGAACCGCGATCCGAATTCCAAGGCGTTCAAATTTCTTATCCTGTAACATTGGGATCTCATCAATTTATACTTTTATTTTTTTTCCTTCCTATTCTCACCCCACCCATGTTGAGTACTTACGTGCCGAACACTCCCATTTCATGGGGGAGGGTGTTTTTTACAACCCTTCTATTTGTGGCAGGTTATTAGCTCATTTCTACTCCCTTTCCCAGATAGACCAAGTATCTTTGGGCATGCTGTAATGGCCTGAAATCCATTATTAGCCCAATAATCTTCAGGAAGGGTAGTTGTGGTGGTTGGCCTAGGTGTTTTTGGGTAGGTTGTTTCCCAAGTGTCTTCGGGATGAGGCCCAGGTGTCTCCAGGCATGGAAGTAGTTGTTCAGAACCATGTGTCTGTGGGTATCTTTATGTGTGGTGGTTGTGGTCCAGGAGTCTACGGGCGGGATAGTGGTTATGGCCCATGTGTGTGTGGGTGGGGTTTGGCAGTGGGACTGCGGTGAGGTTGTGGCCCACGTGTGTGCAGGCGGGGCTTGGCAGTGGGACTGCGGTAAGAATGGTGGGATTGGTTCTATTCATATGATGTCTCTAATAACTAGTGGGAATGTGGCACGGGGTACCCAATTATCAATGTGCTATTACTATACTTTACATGACTTTAATTATTTGGGGAGCATGCCTCAGTGAGGTTGGGTGGATATCTTTTTTATGGATGGGTGTTTCGTTATCCCTTTTTCCATGATACATTAGGATGTCTCCTCACCTTTTTCTGAGAGTCATTGGTTTTCCCTACTGAGTGTACTTGTATGCTCACCATACGTATATAAAACTAATTTCTGGTTTCTAGGAGGACTTTAGAGATCATGAGGGGCCGTACTAGCTTGGACCATTGGGGCAGTTACTGTTGTTGTTTTACTTTTTGTTGGAATCTTTTAACCTTTGTAGTTTTGTGACTTGTATCTTTTACCTTTGAACATGCATATAGGAATGGTTTACTTTCAGCCGTACTTGCACTTTCAGTTTTGGTGTTGTGGGATTTACTATATTATCTCCTGATCCTATTAAAAGAAAAAGGGTAATTCCTTCCATTTAGTGTCTGATTCTATACACATGGTGTTGGTCGCCACTCTGGTACTATTTAAAGCGGGTTTCGAGGGTTGTTATCTCTCCTTCAACTTAAAGATGGAAGGTCCTGACAATCTGTTGACCCTTCCCTCCTTTTGGTAAAGGCGGTTTGTGACAGAATGGTATCAGAGGCACATTGAGAGATAGGATGGAGTCTAGAGTTAGGCACAATGAGGATTGCATAGGATGGTAGGTCAATGGTGTTGGGTGTCCTTGGTACGTGAATTAGTCTGGGGAAGACCGGCTAGGAAACGGGATTTTAGGGCCCCCATGATCCAATGCAAGGACTCTAGATATACCGAACGACCAAGTGAGGCCACACTGATTGTGGGGTAGAGACCCTAGGAAAGGTACATGCATCATAATTACTTGTGTTCTTGTTTTTTTGGGGTGTTTTGGGAAATTGAAATAAATAAGAAGCTTAGGAAATTTTAAGAACAATGTTCTCCAGTACTTGGGCTTAGGCGTTCTTTATTTACCTTGCAGCTATGGCACCCGGGAGACGACCACGAGTTGTACGCGAAATCGAGACCCAGGATGATGACTTAGAAAATCAGTAGAGGGATGATCGAGAGGAGGAGGACGACCAGTGGTAGAAGACGCTTCGAGCATTCCAGCAATATACCCTAGAGAATTATGAGAGTAGCACCTCTAAAATGAAGACGGAGGGCTGGATAGAGAAGCTGGGGACAGCTTTCGGCTTGATCTAGGCTTCGACTGAGTACTGGGTTCCTCTGGACGTCAGCCAGATGCAGGGAGCAGTGCGTCCGTGGTGGATACCTGGGGGAGAGGAGGGAGGTTGAGGTGGCATGGGCTGATTTCTAGGAGGTGTTCCGGGCGGAATTCCTCTCTTCTACGATGAAGGCAGAGAAGAGGCATGAGCTACTCTCCCTCCAGCAGGGGAGTATGTTAGTAAGGGAGTTGGGGATCAAGTACAATGACCTCCTCTGCTTTGCTCCGAACCACTTTCTAGATTAGGAGTCTCGGGTGAAATGTTTAGAGGAGGCGCTCCGACCCTCCCTCCAGTACGCTGTTACCTCCTTCACCTTGCCGACATACTTGGAGGTCTAGAAGAAGGAAGAAGTGGTGGGGAGGATGCATGCTCTAGGAGGTGTGTCATGAGAGGGGATTCATCTAGGCCCATTAAAGGGAATGGTCGTCAGCACCAGACCTCCAGCATCGGGAACCTCTAGGTTCCAACCAGTAGGGAGCAGGCCGTAGTAGTTTCATTTCTGGTCCCCCAGTCCTCGCCCGTTCTCTTCGTGCCCTGGACCTAGGTGCTTCATCTATGGGAGCCATGGAAATCTCTAGAATCAGTGCCCGGACCGAGTACAGTACAGCGGTGGCAGATAGGCCCAGCACCCACCTTAGCAGCAGCTTCTAGCAAGGCCCTTTTAGTAGTAGTAGCAGGGGCAGCGAGCTCCGGCTCTTCCGAGGGAAAACATTGCAGGGGGAGGCCAACCTCAGGGACATCCTCGGGGACCTCGACCAGGGCGTGGTCGGGGAGGTGGCCGATAGCCGAGGGGCAGAAGAGCTGGGCGTGGACAGTTGCACGTCGCGGAGGCAATAGTTCTAGCAGGACCGGAGGTTGTTCGAGGTACGATCAGTTTGTTCAGTAACCTTTCTTACACCTTGTTCGATACAGGATCTTCACACTGATTTGTTGCACCTGGTCTAGCCCGTTATCTGGGTCTAGATGCCGAGAGACTTCCTGTGCCCTTGGTGCTGAGCACACCAGTCGGAGGTTAGACAGACTTGTTATATGTTTGTAGAGGATGCAGACTCATGACAGGGCCACATCAGTCAGTCAGGGATGTACTACTAATACAGATACACCCATATGATGTCATCCTGGGCATCGACTTGTTGTTATCTGTGTGTTCCATCATTGAATGCTTCCGAGGAAGGGTTGTGTTATCAGACTTGGGTGGCCGATGTGTTACTTTCACTGGCGAGAAGAGTGGCCAAGAGGGCAGCAGGTGAGAGGAACCCCTCCCCTCTTTGTCAGCCGAGCTATCATTAGAGTCAGTGGATGGTGATATGGTAGAGGTACCAGGGATCTTCAGTAAGATTATGGACATCTTCCCTTACAAGGTGATGACTCTTCCCCCTCGACATGATATCATGTTTGGGATAGACTTTCAGCCTATTTCTCATTTGATTTTGATGGCTCCATACCGGATGGAACCTTCGGAGCTATGGGAGTTTCATATTTAGATTGATGATTTGATGAAGTGTGGTTATGTTCGACCAAGCGTGTCACTGTATGGTGCTCCAGTCATGTTCTCAAAGAAGGCAGATGGTGGTCTCTGGTTGTGCATAGACTACATGAGGCTAAATCAGGTAACGATCAAGAATTTCAAACATCTTCTGAGGATAGATGATCTTTTCGACCAGCTGAAATGGGAAGGATGGTTCTCCAAGAACGACCTATGGTCTGGGTATCACCAGTTGAGGGTAAAAGAGGGCGACATCTCGAAGACATCCTTCAGGTGCAAATATGGGCACTTAGAGTTTTTAGTCATGCCTTTCTGCGTTATGAATTCTCCAGCTGTGTTCATGGGGCTGATGAAATCCGTCTTTCGGGAGTATCTAGAACGGTTCGTAGTCATGTTCATTGAAGACATCCTGATCTACTCAAGATCCTAAGAGGACCATGCTGAGCCACTGAGGACAGTTTTGGAGGTCCTCCGACAGCACCAAATCTATGGGAAGTTGTCAAAGTGAATGTTCTGGACATGAGAGGTGTACTTCCTTTGGAACTTAGTGTCCGAGCAGGGGGTAGCGGTGGACCCATCAATGGTAGAGGATGTTGTTTCCTGGGAAGAACCCAAGAACGTGGCAGAGGTTCGTAGTTTCCTCGGGCTGGGAGGTTACTACCAGAGGTTCGTACCCAACATATCTCGATTTGCAGCACCTTTGACGGCCTGGACCAAGAGGGACCAGGTTTTCGTGTGGAGTGAGCAATGCGATGCAGCATTCATCTATCTGAAGGAGAAGTTGGTTAGTGCCACAGTGCTAAGACTACCGGAAGAAGGGGTGGCTTATGAGGTGTTTTGTGATGCTTCAATTCAAGGGCTCATATTTTTGTTGATGCAGTGACAAGGGGTGATCTCTTATGGATCTAAGAAGCCACTCCCTCATGACCATAATTATTCCACCCATGATCTGGAGCTTGCATCGGTTGTTTTCGCATTAAAGTTGTCGTGTCAATACCTCATCGGAGAGTGCTTTCTGGTCTTCACATATCACAAAAGCATGACGCATATCTTCTCCCAGTGGGACCTAATCATACGGCAGCGATGGTGGATGGAGTTCCTCCATGATTACGACCTTGAGATTTCCTAAACTTTAGGAAAAGGAAACGTATTGGCCGATGCATTGAGCAGGAGGTGGCAGAAGGATGCGGTCCGAGATTCGGCAGACGCTTGGAAGGCGATGGAGGAGTTTGCTTCCATGCACCTGGATGTGAGGATGGATAGTGGTAGAAGTTTCCTATATCAGATGATAGTGTAGTCTTCTTTGTTGTGTCAAGTGGAGGAGTCTTAGTGGGGAGACCCATATTGTGAAGTGATGTGAGACCGAGTTGACCAATGCGTTGCTCCAGAAGGGTGGACGGAAGATGGTCAAAATCAGATGCTCTTCTAGGAGAAGATGTTTTTTTGAGAGGAGATGTGTGGCAAAGATCTTAGTGAGTTCCACAACTCACACCTAGAGGTACACCCAGGAGATTCCAAGATGTACCAGGGTCTGAGGAGATAGTTTTGGTGTCCCAGAGTAAAGAGAGTTGTGGCAGAGTTTGTGGCCATGTTCCTAGTGTGTTAGCTGGTAAAGGCTAATCACCATGTTCCAGGCGTGTTCTTGCAACATTAAGATGTCCCCAAGTAGAATTGGGATGAAATATTGATGTATTTTTTCACGGGAGTACCCAAGTTGCAAGGGGGTTGTGACGCCATCTGGGTAGTAGTGGACCGCTTGACGAAGTCGTCTCACTTTCTGGCGATTAAGGAGTCGAGTGCAGTTGATGCTCTAGAACGAAAGTATGTGGATGAGGTAGTGTGGTTGCATGGAATTCCGAATTCTATAGTCTCGAATAGGGATACACATTTTACCTCACGAGTCTGGAGGGGATTGTAGTATGCTTTCGGCACCTAGCTGCGCCTTAGCACTTCCTTCCACCCCCATACAGATGGGCATACAGAGTGCACCATCGAGACCCTGGAAGATATGCTCCGAGAATGCATTCTGGACTATGAGGGATCATGGGTGTGACACTTTCCTCTGGTAGAGTTTGCCTATAATAATAGACATCACTCTACCATTATCATGGATCCATTCTAATCCCTATATGGATGGTCAGGTCGCTCACCTGTGTGCTGGACTAAGGTTGGGGAAGCAAGTGTTCTTAGCCCGGAGATCGTGTAGAGCATGACAGATATGGTTCATCTTATTTGAGAAAGGATGAAGGAGGCTTAGGACCAGAAGAAATCATATGCCTATGATAGGAGGAGACCCTTGGAATTCGTTTTCGGGGACCACGTGTTCTTGAAGGTCTCCCCACGTTGTGGACAACAGAGGTTCGGCAGGGGAAGTAAGATTTCTCCCAGGTTCATCGGACCATTCGAAGTGTTGTGGTGGGTCAGTGATGTGGCTTATCAGCTAGTGCTACCACCACCGCTACTGAGGATACACTATGTATTCCATGTGTCCCAGCTCTGACGATATCTGCACGACGATTCAAACATTCTCAACTGGGGAGAGCTAGATATCGAAGACGATGCAACCATTGTGGAGTGACTAGTGATTGATTGAGGGTCGTGAGGATAAGGTTCTTCATGGGCGAACCATTCCGTTGGTTGGTTAGTTGTGGAGACATGTTGGGATTGAGGAGAGTACCTGGGAGAGGGAAGTGCAAATGCGTTCCCAGTACCCAGAGTTGTTTTGAGTTTTATCCTGGTCGGTCAATACTTGTTTACTATGTAATTCTCTACATTGTTGACTATGGATGTGTAGTTCCTTTTCTGTGGATGTGTGTGTGAAGTGTCCTAAATAATGGGGAGGGGAGGACCTCATCCCTAGTTAAGACACATTAATGTGGATGCGCCTAATCCTGTGTGGGCGAGTCAGTGCCGCCCAAACCAGATAGTATCTTAACATGGAGGAAGGGAGACCTCTCTCCCACTGTACCAGATGGTTTGGCCCTTGTTTTGCATTGTTGCACGGGGAAAGGAGTGGTAGGTTGTTTGTTTTTGTTTTGGGGATAAGTTGTTCCTTTTTCGGAGAGGTTCAATCCTGAGAGGTATCTTCCGGGCTGGTTGTTCAGACCCCCCCCCCCCCTCTTTCTATCTATCTGGGTTTTGATTCTTGTGGAAAAGAATGTTTTGAGAGGTATCTAATGTAATGGCACAGACCCTCATCATCCATCCCTTTGCCAAATTCTAGGATCCTAAGGGATCGCACACCAATCGGCATGACCGATCGGCGCGACCGATCGGTGCAGACGATCAGCGCGGCCGATAGTCGCGACTAATTAGTGGGACCAATTGGTGTGACAAAACGATCGGTGTTTTCCAGTCTTGACGAGTTTTCCTTCTACTGTTTTTCCCGTAACCCCACTTTTAGGCCTTTTTAACCTTTTGAAGCATTTCAAGGCCGTTTTTAAAGCCCATAATTAATATATAAAAATCCAAAAAAACCTCTCTACTGAATAACAATTAATGTAGTCGTGTGTAACCACCCAACCGTGTGGAAGAACCACAATCCGAATTCCAAGGAGTTCAAATTTATTATCCCGTAACATTGGGTTCTCATCTATTTATCACGTTGGATTTTCATCGCCTTCATCTTGGATAGTATCCTCTTCCTTGTGTGTTTGAAGTCCGTTGTTCCCGTGGAAAGTGGTGAACATGTTCTGGAGCCCTGTAAGCCGCGCATCCCCTATTCCTAGCACGTGGAGAAAAACTTTGATCATTGATCAATAAAGTAGGGATTTTATCCTTCGTCTCTCCTTCTGTGTAGCATGCTGGGTGGGAATGATTTTATCTCTGTGGAAATTGATGAAACCTAACTTAATGAAGATAATGAATGGAACGTTAAATAATGAAGGGGGGGGGTGTGACTGATGTTCTAATATACTCTTTTTATATTGTTATGTGTTGTGAATTGTACGGGACTATACTCACTGAAAATCATGGTCATTGGTGGTATTTCTTTGCGCACTAATGAACCTTTATACCCTTGTATGTTTAATTAACCGTAACATGGAATTGGTTAATTTCGTATACCTGGTTAAATAAATTGAAATCACGAGGATCAACCCTTTTTGTGGTAACCCCAGTTAATTTATAGTGGAATTGAATCCATGGAGTTTGTTAAATCATGTTAATCTGAAAATACCTACATGGGCCTGCCTTGTGTTGGTGGTAGTGGTTTGGTTGTTTTTCATTCACAGGTCGATTGTGGGTGAACATATGGTTTTCTTGGATGGGGGATTAGATTTATGGGGTGATATAGGTGGGGATGGGATCCTCTATTGTTATTATTTCACTGGTTGTGAATTTGAGGATGTGTGGTTACTCTGCTTATATCATGAATTGGGGTGGAATCGTCTGTTGTTGAGAATCCATTGGCTCCTGGATTTTGGGGACATGGGGCTGTGTCTCGAGTTTTTCTTTGGTTCTAGTACTTTGAGGGATCTCACTTATCCCTTTGTTGTTGTGACTTTTCCAGAGAACCGGTTGTGAATGCCTAAATTGTTGTTTGGTTGTTTCTATCATTTTGGCTTGTGGTTATGCATGTTAGTTGCCCAGTAGTGAAGAATTCACCCTAATGGGATCCCTTGAACATGAAAACAAGAATGTATTAAATGGGGAAATTTTTTCTGGGATGGATTGTGACCTAGATGTGGGTGGTATACCTTTCAGGAATGAATAGTGATGCGGTGTTTGTGCTTAGGCAGTATTCAGAACCCTAGGATGGGTTGAGTCCTTGTTTACTTATGTATATACTTGTAGTTTTTATGCTTCTTATTCGCACCCCACCCTAGATGAGAAGTTAAGTTCCTAACACTCCCATTTCATGGGGGAGGGTGCATTTCCCAACACTTCTATTAGTGGCTGGTTATTAGATCCTTTCTACTCCCTTTTCCAGATAGCCCAAGTATCATCGGGAAGGCTGTGATGGCCTGATGTCCATTATTTGCCCAAGAATACTTGGGTGGGGTTGTTTTGGTGGTTTTCCCATGTGTTTGCAGGCATGTTGTTTCCCAAGTGACTTCAGGATGAGGCACAGGTGTCTTCGAGCATGGAAATAGTTTTTCTTACCCAGGTGTTTGCGGGTATGGTTATGTGTGGTGGTTGTGGCCCAGGGGTCTGCGGGCGGGATAGTGGTTATGGCCTAGGTGTGTGTGGGTGGGGTTTGGCAGTGGGACTACGGTGAGTTTGTGTCCCAGGTGTGTGCAGGCGGGGTTTAGTAGTGGGATTGCGGTAAGAATGGCTGGATTGGTTTGATGCGTAGGATGTCTTCAATAACCAGTGGGAATGTGGCGTGGGGTACCCAAATATCGATGTGCTATTACAATACATTACATGACTTGCTTTATTTGAGAAGTGTGCTTTAGTGAGGATGAGTGGATAGCTTTTTCTTCGTTGGGTGTTTTGTTATCTCTTTTTCCATGGGACATTAGAATGTCTCCTCACTTGTGCATGAGAGTCTTTGGATTTCCCAATGGAGTGTACCTGTATGCTCACCCTACCTATATAAATCTGCTTTTAGGTTTCCAGAAAGACTTCAGATATCGGGCGAGGCCATACTAGCTTAGACCTTTGGAAAAGTTTCGGTTGTTCTTTTCCTTTTTTGGTATATGTTCACCTTTGGAGTTTTGTGACTTGTTTCTTTTACATTTGAACATGCATATGGGAATGGTTTACTTTCTAACTAACTTTCACTTTTAGTTTTGGTGTTATGGGATTTAATATCTTATCTCACGATCCTATTAAAAGAAAAAGGGTAATGCCTTCCATTTAGTGTGTGATTCTATACCCTTGGGGTAGGTCACCACTCTAGGACCAATTTAATGTGGGTTTCATGGGTCATTATCTATCCTTCAACTTAAAGAAGGAAGGGCCTAGAAATTTGCTGACCCTTCCCTCCTTTTTCTGAAGGTGGGTCGTGAAATTTCCCATAGGGAATGAGGATAGGTAAGAGAAAGGAATGAGTTAATATGAATATTATGATGATTTTTATCAAGAAAAATAAATCATTTTTCTTAAAGAGTTTTATTTTTTGATAAAATCTATATTGAGTAAACTTGTATATTTTTTAATATTTTACATGTTATGTAATAGTCATGTTCTAATTCTCCAAAACTATAAGCATGAAATGATCCAAAATGTGAATTATTTACATAACTCATGATTATTTAATATTTAAGGATGGGGCCTCATACAAGATCAATGATTTTCCAAAATAATACTATTAGATGGATTCCTATAAATAGTAGTTCATTTGAAGAGATCAATACTGTCTCTTTTTGAAAACTCTACCCAAATGAGTATTTTCTCTATTAAAAATATTTATTTTATTTTCTTTAAAAAAATTTAAAAAATTTATATTCTATAGATTCGATGTGATTAATTTTAGATAAAAATGATGATATTAAGAAATTCCATTATGAGAAAATTTGAGGTTAATATTGTGGTACTTCGGGGATAGGATTACAAAGATGATTCAGATTTTGAGGGATGAGTGGCTATGGGGATGTGAATTTGGATTTGATTCACATCCTATTGATCGAGGGATTTTTTTGAACAAAGAAAGACATGATAGTTTTGTTTAAATCATGGTTACATAATGTTTAGGTTTATGGAATTACTTAATTACTATTTTTTATGAGTCATGTTTTTTATAAATATTTAGTAATTCATAATTTCATTTCATTTAAGATTTACTTTTAATTTTTTTAAATGTTATACTTTCCTATGTGAGTATTTTTGGAATGTTTATTTTATCAATATTTTTATACTCTGATTTACCATACACATTTCGAGTTTGATAAATATTTATATGATCATCATATTCATACTCAATATTATAAGCATACTAAGATAATTGTGTTTTAATTTGATTAATGTATTAAAACTACAATTCACACACTCTTATAACCATCATATACTCTAATGATCTAACTTCCATTATTCAATAATATCTAGAATAATAATCATAACATAATTATCATTCTTATATAAATATTATACATTTAAATCTTACCATTAAATATGGATAAGAAAAATTAACTACATTACAATAATAAAGACGTAAAGTCATACATAAACACGTGTAACATTTCAATTTTGTAGTGATCATTATGGAAAAAGGGTATGTATTATATTATTTTACAATAATTATCATTATATAATAAATATAAAATTATAAATTTTTATATACATATATACATCATCCTTCTAGTATAGGGATATGAAAATAATCCCATCACATGGTGGAGATGGTAGTTCACACACACACAAGAATACAATTACAATTTTCTAATTAAGGGAATGGTATGAAATTTAAAGATATATATTATTTTAATAATAATAAATATAGAATGAATGTATTATATTAGCAGTACTTCAATCATTATAACTGGTTTTAGAGGAATTATAATCTAGTTTTAATTTTTTTATTGTTGAATATGGTTTTAGTGATGTGGTATAAGACATAAAACTAATGTATACGGATAACAATTATACTTCTTCTTTGAAAAACAGTTTACATAACCCCTTAATAAATCAAATATTGGTATTCATCATAATACAAGACTTATAGAATATGTGTATAGATTATATTAATGGATTTAGCATGTTATTTTCCCTACTAAATTGGGTTTTATTGTGATGAAATTATATATAGAGGTTTCCTCTTATAAGGGATGGGAGGGGAACTATTGACTTTTCTAAAAATATTAAATTAATTTAACATAATTACCGATAAACAAATTTAAAAATTCGATTTAGTTATTAGATAAAAGGTGTTTAGGTTGTAATCCCAATGTAAAATTAATATTATACACGTTTATACATTATTTCTACACTTATTTTTTTTTTGAACGCCTATTAAAGCCCATTAACTCTTATCATAACAACATGGTATTTTACTCTTTGAGGGTCAAAATAGTGAAAATAAAATGATAAAAGACACATAAATGGATCATGGATGAAATTTTAAACCCTATAATATCCACATGGACTAATATAATACTTATAGGAATTTAATATTAGTTAATAAAATATTATTTGTTATAAAATATTTATTATGAAGAATATTATAACAATTAATTACATTTAGTTTGATAATATCAAAATAAAAATTATAATTAGATCCAATTATTTATACACATCACCTATGGTTAAAGGTAATATATAATATTCTTTAATTATGTAAATTTTCAAAAATTATATTTATCTTAATATTTAAATTTTATTAATTCTATTATTGCACAAATTGAATATTCGCTATACCAACATTAACGATACTTTTAAGGAAATTATTTCTTCACTAAAAATAAAAAAATAAAAAATATGAATATAATTATTTTATATTTCAACATTGTATTTATAGTTGAATATATATTCTATATAACCCCACATTAAAAATATCACAGTTATTAAAAACTAGGTTGTGACCTATTTGACTTTTCCTTAAATAAAATTCTATAAAGGTAAATATATCAACCATGTTTCCGAAAAGTCCAAAACATAAATATTCGGATGTCTACTGTAGATATATTCTGATAAAATAAGTTCTAGGTAACTGTTTGTGTACATTTATATTTCTTATCATTTTTAACACAAATTACCCAATTTTCAATTTACATTTGTAAAAAAATGACACATGTTAATATTTATATTCACAAAAAATAAAATGTAAATTTTGAATAAATATTGACCATATAATTAAAAATATATAATATATTTTTAAAATTTCTAAATACATAAGTTATAGTAATTAATTTAAATTAAATAGGAAAAAATAATGAAGAATAGTTCTTTAGAAAAATTTGATTTATAAATATAAAATGTTTTCATACTAAATCATTGAATAAAATGTTTTTTAAATATAATTTCAGTATTTATAAAAAAATAAACTATATAAAATTTAAAACAAATACAAGATATAATTTTTTAATATATATTAAAATACAATGTATATTTCAATAAAATATATATTTTTTTAATATTCATTGTAAATTCAATATATTCTGAAAAATCTAAAAATATAATCACATGTAATTTTAAAATGATGAATTTAATAATGAAATTAAATTTTTCATGTTAAAAGTATTTAATTTTAAAATTATACTTTTAAATAAAATCATAAATGAAATGAATTTAATAAATCATTATTCTTTTTTATTTAAAGATTTAATTAATAGTTTTATAATTAATATAAGATCATAATTTTAAAAAATAATCAAAAAAATTAGAATTACTAGTTATGTATTTACCATGGTTTTTATGTTCTCCCCCATTTGAAAATGTCACCAACTTAACTTCTGACTCGGGCTTGGTAACTACAGTCTGATTTTTTAATATAGCATTAATGGAAACCCACATCGTAAAAAGGAAAAATAAAACATACACATGATAAGAGAGAAAAGTGAAGTCAAAAAGTCAATATAGAGTAACACATACTGGGATTCTATGTAAAATAATATAAGTGGGTAGTGAAACTATTGATATAGAAGAGAAAAATAAATCCCATGCAGTAATAGAGAGTGATATATAATACATTCATGTGGAAGTTAAGAATCCCAAAACTGTAAATCTGTTATGGGTTAAAATTCCATTAATTTGTAGATAATAAAAGAGAATGAATAGAGTTTTTTAAAATATACATTTCCAAGATTTGAAGAATTTTATTAATTACTAGTCTAAGGACATATAAAAATATACAATCTAGGAAAGAATTATTTCATCCTTTAATCAATTTCCACCACAATCACACACATTTCACTGAATGATGACAATTGAAGATGAATGTTTCAGGATTGATGAATTAGAATCAAAATCTAAAAAACATAAATCCCAAAAATTAACAACTATATATTCCTCCAATCAGTAACAGTTATGTGAAACCAAAATGGTTAGAACATGATAAAAAAATTACTGAAAAATAAGAAACCTTTAAATGGTAAATACTACATTATTCAAAAAACTAAATTGTAATAAACGATGTTTTACATATATCATTCATTAAAAAACAATAATTAAGAGCCATCAAAATATTCTAGTATAATTTTGATAAATAAAAATCAGAAGGATTTTTTCACATTGTCTTCAAAGAAAAATTTTGACATTTTTTTCCAAATGACATCAATCTCTTTTAATGTCTTATACCAAAAAATTAACTTCCAACATCACATAATATTCCATGACATGTTAATAATTTCGATAAAAACCTGAATTACCAAAAATCCATAATAAAAAAATATATGCCTCCAATATTAAAATGAACCTTCATTCCTATAATGAAATCCCATATAAACTGATTTACCATAATCATATTCTAATCCTAAAAATTATAGTGATATTATTTCAAATAAATAATTTAATCACAAAATAAATTTCTAATCACATGGTTATATATATGTTAAAATAGATGTTCAGAAAAAAAAATGTATTCTTTATCCAAAAATTGGTTTAACTGAAATGAAAATTCCATACAAATCTGAATTTTATGTAGGTCAATGGTAGGTGATATAACCTTGTCACAACATTGTTGTGGCCTGAAACCTATCAAAATTGCAGGATGTGATTGTTTGTCACCTAACATGCATGTTTTCCTTTTTCTAAAACAATATTTCATATAAGATTTCTTGAAATATGACATAAATCCAAAACAAATATAACTATAAAATATTCAGCATTAGAGAAATGTTCTAACCTCAATAATTATCTTATACCATTGATTTTGTATCCCAAAAATATAATAACCTTTAATTACCTAAAAAATAAATGTCTCGAAACATATTTTTAGTCACTATAAACATTCCTAACTTAAATCCTCAATAGGGGTTTTTGTGAAACTGAACATATGATGAAACATTAATTTATAAACCCATGATTGTCTCCATTAATCATAATAAAAAAACAATTAAAAACATCATAATATCCAAATATATCTAAACCCTCATCTGATACCAATAGTAAATAGTTCTCCTTATGTATGACATATTTCGGTATATTTTAACTCGAATTACAGTTGTTAAAATACTTATGATAATTATGAATTATAGTACTATAAAATTAGATCCCAAAGAATATATTAAAAATAAAATATTAAAAAATAAAATATTATAATCAATATCCATTTATTTAAAATATGATATATTTTAAATAAAATATGTCTTCTTTTTATAAAATAATTGGGTTGTCATTAAACAAATATACATATTTTCCTTTACCCTTCACTAACCACATTTATTTTTCCAAAAACATTAAATGAAAACAGAAATCTCAGTGAAGGATATAAAAAAAATGTTAGTCTAGTGAAATTCATGAAAACTCAAGGAATATCACTGGTACCTAAATTTTCATTTAAAATATAATGAAATTTATTTTTACATGAAAATATTCACTTTTGACTCAGGTAAAATCATTATAAACAATAGAAAGAAAATAAAAACATATATTGGAAAATTTGAGTATGGAATTCATAAAAACGTTACTAGAAAACAAAAATAGTATTAACTATATGACCAAATTGAAATAAAATTATCAGGAGGAAATAATAATTACTCAATGTATTGGAGAGAAATAACAAGTATCACCCTTCATATAAGATATATCAGACTGAAGAATTTATTTTTGTGGGCTATAATGGGGATCAACCGTTCGTATAACCTATGTAGGGCTCACCCTTTATTCATTTAATCTTCAATCACCATATAATGAAGATTTTTTTTATAAAATCTTTTTCAAAACACTTTAAGTAAAAACTCATTTGATTATCAAAGCATCCTTTTAATTTTTCAATGTTTTTTTAAAGATAAAAAACAATGCACATTATAATAAAATAAATTTCATTAAAATTAATCATGAAAACTTTAAAATAAATCATAAAATCATTAATGATTCATAAATATGTTAAAATATAATCACGTATTATAAGTATATAAAAATATTTTATCCATATCTTTGTCAAAAAATCCATAAAACACCTCATTAAAAAAACTTTAAAACCATTTTAATTGCAGTAAATATTTAAAAATAGACTATAATGTTATGATTATAATAATTATATTTTCTAAACCATTTTTTTAGAAAATATGAACATAGATTAAAATTTTATTTTTAAAAGATACTTTAAAAAATAATATTTAAATGAATGTTCCTTACCTCGAGTGTGATTTGTCATGTATGTCCATTTTAATCCTAATTAATAAAATTATGTTAATTTTTTAAATGAATAATATCCTTTTACCATTTATTTTTTTCCATTGTATCACTTATTACCATGTTATTAAAAATTAATTATTCATTTATGTTATTGTAGGTTGTTTTGATGATATTTGGTACATAAGTCCACAATGACTTCATTATGTTGACTATGGTAAAAAGGTACACTATTCCATATTCACTATAATAATAATATTGAAATAATTATCGTTATTAGAAACCAATTATAGTTTTATTTCAAACCACTAAAAATAGTTTTGAGAAATGAACTATGTTCCAATCATGGAGATGTTAAGTTGTACATACACATGTGTAATGTATCAATTTTTCAAAGATCATTATGGAATGAGGGTAACTATTATATTATCTTTATATAATTATAATAATAACATAAATATATTATTATTAATTTAAATATAAATATATAATTGATCAATGTGATTTGATTATTAAGAACACATCACTACGTGGAGGTGGTAGTCCACATGTACACTGAACGATGTAATTATTTATCAATGTTTGGAAAGGTAAGAACTATAATTATATATTATATTTTAACAATTATAAATATTTCATTAATATAAAATATAATAATTATTTCCAAATTTATAACCATTATTTTGATATGGTGAGGGAAAATGAATTAAATCGGTTCGTGAGGTGGTAGTCCTTCATAAACATGAATGATGAATTATTTTCCAAACATGATGGAAGAGGAAAAGAATATATGTAATCATAGTAACATAATAATATCTAAGTATATTTATTATAATTGTTTTATTGTTTTCTCATGTGGGAAAAAGATTTTATGTATTCGACTGATCAAACAAAATGAAAACATGTAGATGAAAATTATACATCTTCTTTGGAAAAAAATCTTTAAATAACACCTTATGACTTATAATATTTGTATTCTACCTAAAAAATACCTATAGAATTTGCGTATAGATTCTTTATTTTTATTTTGGTAGGTATTTAAAAACCCAAATAGTTTTTTAATTGAGAATGAAAGAGAATAAAATCATCTGTTTTATATTAGAGGGGAGGGAACTCCAGGTATTCATTAAAATATTAACTTAAGATAAATAATTTTGAAATGTAATAGGTTAAAATCATTGGTATTTGAAATATAATTTTTAGATGGATCCAAATACCTTATTAAAATAAATATTATACACGTTTAACTATATTTATAACAATATGTTTTGGTTTTAACCTATATTTTACCCCATTAACTCTTATCGTGACTACATGTATTTTTAAACATTACGGGTGAGATAATTTCAATAAAATTTAAAAATCAAATAATTTTATCATATATAAAATTTTAAACCTTAATGTAATCACTTGGATTAATAAAATATATTTTCTAAAATATTTTATATCTTTTATGAAAATAGAATTTATTAGAAAATATCAATTATGAAAATTTTTAGAACTATTGATTACATTAAATTTAATAGTTTCATGATAAAAAATTTAATTTGAACCAATTATATTAACACATAAACAAGCTTTAATGGTAATATATATTTTTTTATTTCGTTATTTATCTCAAATTATATTTATTTTAATATTTTTAATATCATCCACATTATTTTTCCATTTATTGAATAATTAACGCATCACCGTTGAGTATGAATTTTAACTGGTTATTTCATCAATAAAATCTGAAAAAAAAAATTATAATGATTCATATTAGACCTGTTTATTCCAATATAATTCTTTTACAGTGTAACATTTCCTCTAGATGAAACCATATTTAAAATATTACACTTATTAAAACTAAAGTGTGACATTTTTGACATTTCATTAAATAAAACACTATACTGGTCATAATCTGATCCAAGTAGTCTCAAATAGTCATAAACTAGATATTTGGATTATTAATTTAGAAATATACTCACCTTATATGATTTATGTAAGTGTTTGATACATTTATTGTTCTTATAATTTAATTTTTAAACCAAAATACCTAATTTACTCTTTACAGTGGTAACCCAAATTAATAATGATGTTATTCATATTGTATAAAAATAAAAGTGGAATATTTAATAAATTTTTAACAATTAATTAATATTATGTAATTTTTTTTACAAATTCAAAAACATTATTTTCATAAATTAATTTATAAATAAATTGAAAAAATGCAACGAAAAAAAATTTTTAAGTAAAAATTCTGTTTTTAAATTTAAAATATTTTTATACAATATTAAAGTTTGAAATTTATTTTAATAAGGATAATTTTTTAGTTGAAATAAAAAATAACTAATAAAAATTTGAAACTAATCTAAATCATAATTTAACATTGTAAATACTTTAAAATAATATACAATTTAAAGTTAAAATAAATATTTTTCATCATTACTTGAAAAATTCATTTTTTCATAAAATTATCAAAAGTTATTCCTAGGATAATATTGAAATTATTCAATTAAAATGATATTTAATATTTTAAAATTAAAATTATTTAATTTATGAATAAAACTTATTAATAATTTTCTATAAGAAATTATATTTATAAAAACATTTCTTTTTTATATTATGAATTATTTAATATATTGGTAATAAATATAAATGAATAATTCAAAAAAATAATAAATATTAAAATGATTTATCCTATCAATACTTAGGTTGTTTAATTCCCGAATAGTGTCTCTCATGTATGAAATAAATAAATAATATTAATGAAAAATGATTAAAAGGTAATGTTGGCTCGTCATGTAAATATGTATACTAAATTATTATCCTCACTATGGATATGTATCTCCAAGAATTTCAAAAAAAAGTGATCATAATATATCATAATATAAAATGGGTACCCAACTACCACTTCTCCTTTGGTTTTCCACAAAGCCCAAATGTCGTACTTACAAAGCCATCACTCTCTAAATGAATCTAGTCCATAAAAACAAGGGATCAAGTATTATAACATCAATATTTCACCTCAAATTATTAAATCATACTTTTCCACAATTCCATATATAAACAATAATGTTTTTGGAAACCACCAAACCCCATATTATGTGTGTCATACATCAGGTATTATATCATAAGCTATCATGTCCCATACCCTGAGTAATGTTCATCAATCCTTTAAAACCCATACACATCAAGCCTATAATTATCATTAAGATAATATATATGGATATATATGTGTTTGAAATTATAACATGACATTACATCCCATTATACGCACATATGTGAAACTAAACGCTATGTGTTCTAACTTATAACACTACCATGAGAATAGGGAAGGGCTGGAGGGTGTAGTTATCCGCCCATTCCTCAGCAACCAAGATGTTGTGGGAAACACCATAATAGTGGTCATTGTGTGTCACTCACCCTACTATTTTTTTGGTTTCTTATGAACTCATAAAACATACATGATACAATATTCATCACAACTACACTACGAGAATAATATACTCCAAGGATCAACTGTAGCAATGGGCACTCAAACACTTGACTACTTTTACTAAGGAAAACATATCCAATATGAATAAAATATTATAAGAAGTCATAAAATAAAATAATTATTTTCATTTTAAAATTTATCATTTCAATAATAAATTAATTATTCTTTAATTAAAATACAAAATTATTCCATCTTACAATTCATTAACTACCACGAGAAGTCCATTCCCTCCGAGGATAATCAAACAGTGTCTGTAGTATATGTAGATAAAATTAATTAGCCTTTAAATAAAATATAGAACTAAACTGATTTGTTAACACATATATGGAGTAATACCATTATATAATTCCATGTACTCAAGGGAAAATCCTATGCTACGAAAAAATATATTCATAACTAAGAACATCAAAATGAATCAAGTTGTGGTAATGTATTATAGATAACAAAAAACATGACCAAATGGCCTTTAAATAGATTCTTAAAAAATAAAACATCTAACATTCTTAATAAAAAATATCAATCCATCATTTGACACATTCCATAAACCTGGTTTCACCCCTGACATATTCATATATATCACCAAGCATCTCTCCATCATCGTCATTAACCACCAATATATACATTGGGCCTCCCCACCAACATTTAATTATTCATCACATGCTTGTATCACATCACATAGTATGGATACTATCTATAGAAAATATAATTTAGAAAGAAAGAAACATAATTAGTAGGGAATCAATTTTAAAAAATAATGAATCCAACTATATCATGAAATAGGCTCTCACATCCCAAACACAAGTCATTACTCTTTTACAAGAAAACATGAAATTGTGGCCTTAAACATATTTATTTTACAAAAAAACCAATATATATTCCATCATGATATATATGATTCATTTTTAGAGGTTATATTTATCGGTAACCTATGTCATCATCTATCATAAGCTATTATTTATTTAACATGATTCATATAATAACATCTATTTATGATAAGTCCTCATTGAATAAAAACTCATATCAGGACATCATTGATCATTAACAACAATAATTATTATTATCATGCTCTTTAACCCATTTCATTAACATAATTAATAACCAATATCAATTCAATAGGCATTAATCAACATTTTATTACCATCAAATTATGATAAATAACAAATTTTATAACCAAGACACATTAATTCTTTATCCAACAAAACAATAACAGTTATATGTTATCTGAAACATTTTCTCCAAACTAAATCGTTTTGTGAAAGGAATATAAAAAATGAAAATAATTATTGATAGAAAACACACTAGATAGTAAATAATATTTAAATCATTATTATAGTGTAAAACACCTAATATCACTAACTCTAAACTATTTCTCCATTAATCTAGATTATAATTTATTAGGATTATTTACACTACATACCAAAAAGGTATACCATGATAACATTAAAATTACAATTAATATAAAAAATATTCCATGAATCCCTTAACTTATTATGTCAATGATATTAAAATCAAAATGGATCCACAACAAGTATCTCCAATCACCTTTTCCTCAAGAAAATCTATTCCCTCTTCGATTAATTTTCCAAAACAATGAGATCAAAAACTAAATAAACTCCATTATAATGTTGTATAACATACACCATAGCATTAAATTATAGAATTGGAGTAATAATGACAATATAAGAGAAAAAATAGTATTAAATAGGAATAATTCACTTTAGAATACCACATATAGAACATGAGAATTTTGGGATCCAATCCAATTGAATAGAGCATAAAAAGACGTCAAAAATACATTCCATGATCCTAGTGGTTATGGGGGAAGGTAGGGAGAAAATTTGGTTCGTATTGGGGTTCTAGTATTTATAACCACTATATATGTTAGAAGAAAGTAATGCGGCCACCATTACCATTGCATAAAATTTCATAAAACATAGAATACTATGACACAACAAAAGGGACCATGTCATATCCTACCTAGTAAAATATGCATATGAGGAACTCAATGTATTATATAGTGAAGCTCCTATATACCTCAGGATGTACTATGTCACAACCAATAAAACCATAATGGAAAACATAGTTTTCAATAAATGAACTTCTCCATATCATTCTATCCATGATGATACTACAACTAATTTGTCCAATCCTCCCAATACCTATATTCCACATCTATGATTCCCTTTTCCACAATTCTCATCCACTTATTAAAGGACTACTCCACAAATTACCTCAAAATTATCTCAATTACTAAAATGGATGTTAATATGAAATCCACACTCTTGGAACCCTAATCCATATCAAGAACCTTTATTCCACTAAAACCAAATGTAGGATATGTCCAAAGTATCCACAGAGTAAATTCTTATATGATGATGATATTTCATCTTAAACACTTTTATCCTTCTTTAAACCCAATGAGAAATTGTATGGACACCACTATTTTCCAATAAAATCAATGAAATGTGATACTATTGTTTGTGACATAACATATAATATCTCTCAAACAATTATATTCATTGATAATCCAAAACCAAACTCAGGTTGAGAAAAATGAAGATTTTTTTGCAAACAACCACCCAATGAGATACCTCTAAAATATCCCCCTATTAATAAAGAATAACCTCCTATATTATAGTAAATAATTTAAAAACCATGAAATAAAATCAATTAGATCCTAAAATAGTTTTTATGGGAGATCCATATCAATTAAAATAATGGTTACCTACAAAAAGCAATAGGAACACATCTCATAAATCCAATAGAGGTCAATAACTAAAAACATGAAACACTACTTCAAAATAAAAATACACGAAACATTTATGGATATAGAAAATATATCTATATATAAAATCCCATTACAATCATCTCCATGACACGATGACACAATAATACGTGTACCAATGTACTTGAATTCTCACACAACAACTTCTCTAAATAGTCATACATCACTATAGGACGCACCTCAAAGTTATCCTTATAGTCAATATAGATCCCTCCCAAATAAATGATGTCAGTTGCTTAATGATTTTAGACATAGAGTTTTGCACCATGAAAAACATTCTAACAAGTCTCATATTTTATGTAAATATTATATGATATTCCACAACTCTATTGTGAGCCAACTCCTCAAAAGGCACTACAGACCATGGGAAGATTACACCCATGAAAACTCATTACTTCAAATGAAAAGGAATCACCATAAATAGTGCATGGTATCCAATATAAAACTCTAGAAGTATCCTCACATGATATAAATAGTACATTTGGAGATCATATGATACATCCATCCTCTTGAAAATTATTTAAACCAACTCATTCACATTATGTACTAGCTTCGGCCCATGAATTTACCACTCTTTGAACCCTATCTATAAGAAGAGAGAATTGTGAGGTTGGACTCAAAAATATTCAAATAATTACATTTTTTGGAGGAGATAAACCAATTATTATAGGAATACTCTACCATGTGAGATTCCTTATCTATGAACCTCTAAAATCAAAGATAGATGAACAAGAAAATTTCTTAAAGTGTATGTATTGTACAATTTGTCATTCCATAAATGTGTAGATCAAACTTTTTCTATAGTATAGGTGAGATAAAAAATAATAATGGAGGTCTCTCGTCATTTTATAGGTTAAATGCAGATCATGATTAGATATGATCGTCCCTAGGTCTACGTGGAACCCCACCACTTCCTCCATATACTGCTTAAATGAAACTTATAATAATTTCAACTTCCTATTTACTATATTATGTGTTGATTTTTTTAAATTATCCACTGTATGATTTAGAACAAAAGTTCCTTCCTAATATCAAGTTAAAAATTTATCAAATTATATTAATATTACCTTAACCATCTGATGAGGAACACTTAACACCTAGATAAAACCACTAAGAATATAATGCTTTAACATTATTTTCTAAATGAAAAAATATCAAGACATGTCCACTAAAACTAGATGATTCATCGCAGGCCCACAGAACTACCCACATAATATCCATAGGATACATCACCTAGGATCATCTATGAAACTCAGGGAGAACCATTTCATGCATGATGAATGGACAAAAATCCTGTCATGGACCAACATCATTTGTTTTTCATCATCAGACCGATGATCAAGAGAATCACTAAAGACAACTCAATCTTTATATACCACTACTTTAGAATATTCTAAACATGACTCTTCCTGTAGTTGCAGAAAATATGAATGTATTTTCATTTGAAAAATACAACCTCTACCACAATCTTCTCCAATATCTACATTCATATATGATAATATATCATTCACTATTCACAAATCTACATATTCATGAATAACTTTTAATACATGATATACTAGTCACTTATTCAGATAAAATTATCCTTTATTTGTGTATATGAGATCTCAATGTCATAATAATGTTGGAATTACATCCATAATCACTAATTTAAGATAATACCATGTTTTAAGAAGACATACCATAAGCTCTTATGCTTGTCAAAACCACTAAATTCTTCTCCATTTGGTTATGTTGCGGTAATGACATAAAAAACAATACTACTTATAATTCTAGATCATGGGTGGAATAGGAATGATAATGGGAACATAATAACTATACCTATAAAAAAAATCATATATTCCACATTATAAAGAAACCAAAAAAATTACGATAAGAATCATTGAAGAAATCAAACATAAATACCACTTTTAATAAAACAAATTATAGGAGAACTAAATAACTTATTCGAAAAGAAGATAAAGTCTACCTAATATGATTCATCTTATAACAATTCAAAATTCATTCTTTTCATCATTTTTATAGATGTTTGAATAAGATATATTCAACTAGAAACCCCATATAACAGCCTATAAGACTATGAAAATTCTGTAATTCTACAGTAGTCACCGGGGTTTCCTGATAAATGAATTATTTAATAATTTAAGGAACTACATATAATCCATTATGGTACATTATATTCAAAAATAAATTATCATCCTTGTCCTAGGAACTCATACTTTGAAAAAGTATTGAATAACTTATAATGCAATAGAACTCTAAAAACTACCCATAGATGCTATTTTTCTCCACATAAGACATATTGCATAGAGGATTTCATCATTAAAAAACACAAAGAACAAATTAATAAATACATATAAAACCCCATACAATAAACCAATGAACATGGATGGGAATTCATCACGCTAAAAGACATCACAATGAAATCATAATTCCAATGAAAACATCGGTATGTGGTTTTCAAAATATTGTCTTCTTTAGCCTACATTTTATGACATCTTAACAACATATCAGTCTTAAAGAACTCACACTATCATTTTAATTGATCAACTAAAACAAAAATCCATGAAAGATGATATAGGCATATACCAACCACCTCCTTCAAGTAATGATAATAAAAAAAAAATACAATATACAATCATAATTATTTACTAACACTATTGTTGCACCCCAAGGTGACCCACATGGTCGCAAAAACAACTCTATAATATATCATCAAGATTCACTAGAGGTTACCTGAAATTGGAAGAAAAAAATCCTATATGGATATATAAAGATAGTAAATTCTCCCAATTAATGATAATACCAATCGAAATATCTCATTGTGGGGGTAATTCCGCAACATACTGTAGAATAACATCTGGGTGCCCTTAGAAAAAATAGGGAAAAATATATTCTTAACCTCTAATGAAATCAAAATTAGCTTGACAATCAATGAATAGAGGAATACAATATTCTTATAAATCATACAAGGTTATTTCTTGCTTTATAATCCAATATACTCTTTTTCCTCCTTATAGAACACATATTTCCTCAAGATTCAAAATATATAATAGCTCTCAGTGAATATAAATATTCAACACCACATATAACATTATAATGATACACCGAAAATAATATAACGTCTTCCAAAGATATATTCTACCCTTGTACATTCTAACAGTATCTATATACTTTATACATATAAAATCTAACTATAACAATCATAGTTAATTCTAATAGAACTGGAATCCTCTACACCTCAGGTCACAAAGAATATATTTTGGTAGATGATATAGTGGATTTCATTCCTCCTAAATTAATCAATCAATATACCAATATAGAAAAAAATGAAAAGGGTACCTTGAACTGTGTTTGGATTTCCTCATACTATCAATGTAAGATATTGATACTTACCAGGAAAATTTATATGGAATCTTGAAGCATGAGAAAGATGACCCACATGGCCTTGATCTTCTCTATGAGGATAAGAAACATCTATGGAAAATCCAATTTCAATGTAGATTCCTCTCAATTAATCCCATTCCATAAACTATGACTACATATTACATGGATATAGATAAATCTAAAAAACTATGTGCCTTCTGAGAAAGAAAAATTACAAATTTTTGGAGTTTGAGGTGTTATAGAAGGATATTATGGAGGCTCCTTGGGTTTTAGTTGGAGGCTTGAGCTACTGTAGAGCCTCTACAGGTAGTTCACATCATCCCATTTTTTATAGGATATGTAAAGGTGATTCATGAATTGTATAGACAGATGGTTTATGAATTATATACAGTTATAGGGGGGAACCCATGATAAAAATAAATGTCATGTGAAACAAAATCACAATGTGTAATAAATAATGGTCGAGTTTATGATTTTCAGGGAAAATGCTAAAATTTTGTCATTTATCATGGAATTAAAGAAGAAAATATATATTAAATGATTTGAAAAATGGGAGTATTTGATTTAATTTACCTTCCCTAATAATTATTATCATTCATCCATGGGTTCCTTACCTCTAATTCTAGATAAATCCAACTATCCCTAAAGGGATATTCCATCCCTCTCCTCCTAGATATGATTCATTTAATCCAGTGGATTCCTGTTCCAAATATTTGGTAATCCATTCCTTATTCATGGTTAGTTTCCTCTTAATATTCTCAGGGGGGATCCCTAAAAGTATTTTTATTGGGTATTGGGTGGAATTTATGATTTATTTTTATGATTATTAAGTGTTGTTGGGTTTTTCAATGGATTCCCATTTATGGTTGAGGTTTGTGGGAGTTTATTTTTCAACCTATCATGTGTAGTGAGTTAGTAATTCTCATTGAAATGTTAAATGCGAATTATTAACATTATTTTACATCTTTCAGGTTATTATGATATGGTGGATTGTGCGGGCCAAATTCCTTACTGATAATTGTGGTCATTAGAGGAATTTTTTATATTGGGTGATATGTGTTGTGAATGAAATTTCTATTTTGATTTTTTAGATATCACCCTAAAATAAAAATTAGATAACCAATTATATTTTTTTAATGAAATGGTATCCTAAAATTAATGGATTGTGCGCTAACAACCTTAAAAAATGTGGAATTTCATGAAATCCAATTTTTTAAATATTTAAAATGGTTATTTATGTGTTTTGATGGGCGTTAATTCTAATGTTGTGGCTATGTGTGTTTTGGGGGAAATTTTTGGATATTGGTTCATTTTACCATTATTGTGGTGTAGTGAGAAGGTGATTCTAGGAAATTCCTTTAAGGATATTAGGTGATAATGTTAGGAAATTCTTTTGGGGTAATGAGTTTGTTTTTATTTTGCTACTATTTTAGGGTTTTATTGAGGTGTTTTTGAGGATTTTATTTGGGGTAGTGTGGTAGTGGAAGCTTGAATTTTCTTTTAGGGTGGTGAGATAGTGATGTGATGGAAATGATGATCCACTTGTGACACATGGTTCTGTTGTGATGGATTCCAAGGTAGTGTTTTATTAATAAATTAATTAATAATCATGGAAAATCATGGGGTTTGGTTTGGTTAGTGGGATGTAAATGACTAATGAAAGAAAATGATTATAGGTATGGATAAAAGTGATAGATACATAATAATGAAATTAATTTTCATGATAATGGGAATCATATGGAAATGAAAAATGGTTTTGGTGCCTTATTGTGTGGTGCTAGTCTTATATAGGTGCTAGTTAATATGGGGATGTTGTTGGTTGGTTACTATTTGGCTATCAATCCAAAGGTTGGGATTTTGTGTGTGTATATTTATATAATTTTATGTTACTTATGATTTCAACACACACTACAGTAGTGTTATGTACTATGTGATAACACTCATATATTCCCTTGATTGGTGTTTTTTTTCAATATCTTGGTGATGTGGAAAGTTCGATGGATAATATCGATTTTCTATTCTCTCTTCTAGGATAGTTAATATGCACATTAATTGATGGTTAGATGACTATTAGTTCACATGGTGATGACTCTAGGGTTTTCAGGTGAGATGTGATTTGACAATGATGTTGGGTGGTGAACAAGGTTCTTTCAGGAAAGATGTGATGATACCATGCTGCGAGGTGGTAGCCTAGGTTTTTTAGTAAATATGTCATGTTCCAGTGAAATTAGGTGGCTTATGGTGGGGTTTTTTCTCATATTAGAATGTAATTATGTTGATTTTAATCACGTTCTTTAAAACCTACTAATCTAGTAATGGTTGTGATGTGATGAACCATATGTTTCTATATGATATTTGATGTGACCATATTTTGGGGTTGTGGATGAAGAGTTTTCATGTGTTATGTGGCATGGATATCGTGTGGGGAGGTGGTATTTGTTATTTAGAAAAAATTGGAGTTATAGGATGTCTGATGTTGCGCTTTGAGGGAGGAAACATAGTTGTATAGTGGTTTGGGGTACCCTTCATCAATTTGCTTCTTTATAAATTATTATACATGGATTTAATAATTTTTTGAGCATGCCTTGGTGTGGTTGGGATGTATATTTGACATGTTTAGGTGATTATGTATCAAATATATACTCATTGGTTCATTATTAATCATCATTCACATGATCACAAGTTGATTGTTTTTTCCAACGTAATATAGCTATATTCTAAACCTACGTAAATAAAAAAATTAGGTTTCGTAAACGATTGTGTGAACTATTCTAGACATTACTAACTCATACCATGGAAAACTATTATTTCTATTCTTTACCTTTTCTTTTGGGTATTTCTTTTGTGGACTTTTATATGTGACAATATTATTTATACAGACAATGTTGGACGGTTTTGGTTTATTTTTATATTAGTCCATGGTGTTTATTATCGATTATTCACCTAAACTACTTATTTTATATTATTATTCATGTTAATGACTCTCATTTCCTAATAATTTTATACACACATTTCCAGTTTCATACCATGGGCCTACTGACGGTGGGACTTGGGGGTAATTACCTCTCTCCCTCACTAAGATATATTTAGATGGAGGGGTTTGTGACTGAGTGGATACATATGTGGTGGTTGAGGGATATGATCATTTTTTGATTTTTTTATAGTAATTATTTCATGTTTTGGTTTGGAAAATGTTCCAACTAACCCTGGCATGTGACATATGATAGGGTGACTAGTTCGGATATAGTATCTTAACCCCCCAATGATCCACTGAACAGATTGTGATCTTTTGGAACAAAAAAGTGAGGTTGGTCTATTTTAATGGTAATGAACTCAGTGTGGTACATGAAACATGATGACATCTGATAAAATTTTATATGTGTTGTTATTGGTATGTAAAAATGAATAAAGATAATGAAAACGAATCTAAAAAATTCCATACTACATTGATTAAACTAATATTTCTTCCCTATTTTAGTTATGGTTCCAAGATATTGACCTCTTGTAGATTGGGTAACAATGCATCTGTAGGATGATCTAGGTAATCATTATATGTTTCATCTAGAAGTTTAGAATTAGCTTTGTTATAGTTCATTGCAAACTTTTTAGATGTATATTTTGGCGAATTAAAATGGATGTGCGTTTTCGCTGGGTACATTGAGTTGGATGGAGGATGATGGTATCACATTTAGTTTAATCCAATACCTTATGGGGTACTAGGTCACTATGCCAGTTAGTCCTACGTAGAGTGCTACTTTTCAGTGGTAGAAGTTGTATTTGGGAAAGAGTAAGGGGTATGATGTGTCATGATTCAAATTTCAAAAATAGTTACAAGAAGAGTTCAATTCATAGAACAATAAGGAATTTAAGAGGAAAGATTATTTTTCTCTTTTATTAGGGGATTTTTTTAGTGTGAGAGTCGAGAATTAGGTTCCAAAACCATATAAACCTTTCACCATATCATTTTCTATATTATGATTCTCATTAATGATAACATGAGGATAAACTCTTTCCTTCTATCCAGTATATAAATACTTGTATGTTTCCAATGAATAAGGAGGTTTTAATGAAGGAAGATATGATCGAACATAGGAACTCTGTATTAGGATTTTAATGAGAGGGGAAACAATAGAATTCCTCAAGGAGAGGATTTTTTAGTGGTAGGAATTAGGTTATAGGTACACAAAGAATTTGATTGGTGGGGAATTTACTTTAATAATTTTCCTTTCATCCTTCTATGGATATGGGGTTTATTTTCTTCTCCTAGAGAAATTAGTACAATGTGTTTAGTTGTGGGATTTGTCAAAATATCATTAACAGGATCACATTGATTGTTTGAGCTCAGTTTGGGGGAGGTGAATATGTTCAAAATAATCCTCATTAGCAATTTATAGTGAAACCATTTTATTATTAGGGGAATCATGATTATTCTCCACCGATGAGAGATTGTGTTTGAAGAGGACATCCACATGATGTTCCTTGGGTTTTGGTAGCTCGAAATTAGTGAGGTAATGGAGGTGTTCATCAGCATAGTGGAAGAGGATCTGGGCAATGTTAGTTACTTATAGTGTCAGATAAAATATTAGAGGGGATAAATATATTTCTTGGGTTTCTCCATTTTTATATACCATTGTTTTTTCCTTTTTTAATTACATGATTAATGAATATTTTTTTAACCCCTACTGGTTCATTCTGTAAGACTAGATGAATATGGGCCCTTTATGCCCTAGTGTTTTCTACGCCAATCTGAGGCTAGACCAGATGGTTTGATGTGTTCCAGTGGTTTTGACCAATGATGGGTCCATATCCACCCCAAGGGAATATTTTATTGAGACATATACATTCATAAGACATTATCGTAGGATTTATTTGTTATAATCAATATTATTTGTAATATAATTCTCTTGGAGTAGGGTTATGCTCTATGATATGGATAACTGGTATGCGGTTTTTGTTTCTGGGAAGGGATGTTTGGTGTAAAGTCGATATATGGGGACCATATATTATTTTATGGAATATTTGTTAGTATATGCTCGGTTTGAGGGTATTTACAGGGTTTTGAAGGAGTTAATAGATGTTCTCCAAGATGATATTTTAACATTACCTATTTGAAATCATTTTTTTTGGGATAGTGTTGTAGTTGGGTGCCTCTCTAATTTTGATGGACCTTTATTGAATTATTCCAACAGGGTTTCATGAGTTAATTTTGTAGGTTGATGATCTAATAATGATGGGTTTTATAGGACTGAGTGTGTCACCATGTGGTACTCCAATGTTTCTCTCAAAAAAGGCATATGTTATTTTGATGTTTTTATACACTTAATCATGTAATATTCAAGAACTATTACCCACTTATAATGATATAAAATATTTTCCACTTACATATATGGGTGATTTTGTCTTCTTAGAATGATATGTGTTCTGGATATCATAAGATTAGGGAAATGGAGGGTGATATCCTAATGACTACATTTAGATAAAAGTGATGAAATTCTCTGTTTTTATTCATGATGTTAAGTGTTATGAATACACCAACTATGTTTGTGGCGCTTATGAACACCAAATTACATGAGTTCAATTACTAGTTTATAATCTAAATAATTGATGAAATTTTAAACTACTAAATGTTATATATGGAGCATGATGAGTATCATAGAGGTTTTTTATGGATCATCTAACTCCACCAGCATTGTAGAATTTTGTTGAATTTGGGAGTTCTAGATGCAATAGTTTCATTTACATGGGAATGTGGGGTCTTATCAAGTTTTGATAGGGGACACTTTGATGCTCAAAGAAGTGTTTTACTAGGATGTACCTAATATCATGGTAGAGTTCCACAATATTCTTGGTAATAGAATCTATTACTTTAATATTATGTCTAATTTCTATCATGTTGCAGCCTCATAAATAACACTGAACTGGATGGTTGACTTTTTTAATGATTAGTGAAAGGATGGTTTGGTTACCTGAAGGGGATGTTGGTTAGCTTTCCATTTCATTTGTCGCATTAGGAGGGTTTGATGTTTGAGTTGTTTTATAATTCCTCCAATTTAAGATTGGGATGTATGATGATATAGGATGGATAGGTGATCCCATATGGGTCTGGGTAATTACATCACTACAATCTTAAATATAGAGACCGTTACCCCAGCTGCTTCGATCTTGTTTATAACATTATTACATTGGAATAATAAATAAGGATGTCTTATCCTAAAGGATATAACTATATAATATTTTTGGAAATTCATATTAAAAATTAAAATTTTCATTACAAATTGATTGAAAAAAAAACAAATGAATTCCATTGGAAACACCAATAAAATCAAATATTATCCATGTAAGTAATTCAAAATTTAAATTTTCACATCTCAAGAAAAAACATATTAGTGAGATTAGATGTTCAGTAAGGGTAAGTAATAAAGTATAAGATAATATAAATAACAAATAATGGTGAATGAATAAAAACACATAACATTAAAACAGAAACTACTGTATAATATTGTTGGAATAATGATGGAATAAATAATTCAATAAAAGTAATCACATTTAAATGAATATGAACTATGAATATTATGCTAGGAAACTATTCAAATGTATTATCAATTAATAATATAATAATGAAGTAATTCATATATCATACATTATAAAAAATACCATCAAGGCCTCAACCAAGAAATCTAAAAAATTATTTATCCCTTGACCAAAATCTATTTTTGTTTTGTCTCATGAGAACAATGGATGCATCAATGGGCTATAGTGGCCCCCGTGAGTGACATCATATATACAATGAATTACTCATTTGTCTAATAAATAGATATATTTAAATCATAGAGTAAAAAACCATTTTTCAATATTTTAAACAAAATAATAGATGCAAATAATTCTGTTAAAATCATTGATAAATTCATGAGGAAAATAATTTTTAAACATCCCTATGTGTCCCGTACCACTTTAAATAATTTAAATCATCAACCATCTGAAGGAATAACATTAAATTAAGGATATAATATCATAATAAAAAGTTGAATCATCATATTAAATATTAAATGGTATTACATATACAACTTGTTACAAATAATTGTTGAACGGGGCATAAATTTCACAGAAGTAAATCTCAGCTGTTAGGAACACTTTCAACATTAAAAAGAATTTTTATTTTGGAAAATAATTTGAATATTTCAAAAAATATGGCATTAAACATTTATAACTTGAAAAATAAAATGGGTGGACAATGAAACTATATTTTTGGAATATATTGTTTACATCTAAATTTATAACATGTATGAAGTGTTTTTTAGATACTTTAGAATTGAGTCACTTTAGTGAAGTTTGAGGAAAACTTTTAATGATTATTTTAAACAAAAAAGAAAAAAATATTGTGTAAACCCCTAAATTAACCATGATAATTTTAAATGTTATAATATTTTACTTTTATAAAAAACATTTTTCTTAAAATAGACGACAGAGTGCACTAAAAAATGAGTTAGAAATCATGATTTTCCCTTTAATTGGGCTAGATTTCTTGGACCAAAAATCCATTTTTATCATTTTCTAAAAAGCCGGTTTATGGGTTACTGGTAAACATACAAACAAGATCCAACATCATCAACGGCGGTCAAAGAACCCGCTTACTAGAGACCAACTCACAATATCATCAACGGCGGTCATGAAACCCGCATACCTGAGACCAAATCACAAACACTTAAACACTTCAAAAAGACAGTCAAGTAGAAACCACAAGAGAAAAACCAGGAAGTCACATATCATAGTAACCATAGTCTTCCCCGACTACCAAGAAGGATTCTTCTTCCCCTGTAGCCGATTCCCACTCAGGATGTCTCCAAAAACCTGCACTTTTCACTCGATTCTGGAGATTCTCAAGAACCCGCATATCCGGGGGTGCCTTCTTAATCACACTACTCTTCTTGACCGCCAGAACCACTCCGCCATTCCGTTTGGAGGCAGACCTTGTCTGTATCGGTCGTGGAAGATAGGAATAATCCTTCCGTGGCCTCTTTCCCAGCATTGCAGGTATTGATTTTCCCCGAGCAGACACCTTATGATTCCCCTTTTGGACAATTTCACTATATGAACAATTTACAGGACTCAAGTTCTGCTTTCCTCACCCAGACATCTCCATTTCTTCCCCGGCCTGCTCTCTCAAAGGAGACCCAGTGCCCTCTGAAATATGCCTCGGCTCCTGATCAGTAGAGATAACATATTCCCCATCCATAGAATCCGGGACCATCCCCTTACCCTCAGCAACATAATCTTCCAAGACAACACCATTATCAATATAATTTTGCACTTGAACAGCTTGACCCAAAGGCCAGTAGACATTCCTACTACTTCCCTCCCCCATCCTATGATCAATACCTTCAACTAGACAAAGAGACCTTGCACCATTTTTCGGAATTTCCCCATGGCCTGCACCTTGCTCCTTCTCCTGGAAAACAGTCCGCAAGTCTCCCAAGATCTCTGCCTCCCCATCAACTTCTGCACAAACATCCTCCTCTCGGCCCATAGAAAGTCGGTCCACATCAAGTCCTTCAAACCTCTTACTTATGGGTACAAAAGTTCTGGCCATAGAATCAAGGCAATTCACAGCCTTATCCTTGTCCCTGTTGGACACCTCCACAAAAGTAGATCCTGAGACAGCGCCCACCTGTTCTGGTTCCAAAGAAACTGCAAGCCCTCCATTCACCTCCTTCTCCCTAGGCCTACCAGAACAGGAAGAACCAGCAAAGACACCCTCATCAAAGGAGGCATTCTGATGTCCAGGGGAAGAGGCCTCCCCATCTGCTTCATCCATTCGAGAGACTCTCCCTCCAACAGCAGGTCCTTCAGAAGTCTGAGCCAGATCCCCTTTCACACAGAGATCCATTGACTTGCTCTCTTAGCCCTCCACAGCGCTGAAGATAGCATCCTTCCCACTAGTACGAACCCTTCTCACTTGATCATGAGATCCTAAATTTTTCATAAATATATAAAAATAACACAAAAAATTATATACAAATAAATAAGAATTTCACTGTGGAAAAGTGGGGGAAAGAGTTTCAGAAAGAAATATAGACGTTCTAGTAAAATCCCTTACCACTTCATAATCAATCAAATCATAGGACTAAAAATTGGTAATAAAAAATTTAATTAATTAATACCATAAATATATATATATTATTGATATTAAATATCATATGGATGTATATATACACAATATATATGAAATCAATGAAAAATAATGGAAATCTCACGAGAATAAAAGTAAGATGACAAGCATGTTACGTTATGTAAGAATGTGTTCGACACATGATCTAAATATCCAATATAATCAGACTAAATAAATAAATTAATTAGTTCATAAAATATTCAACATTAATTATATTTATTGTACTTTTATTTATTTCATTTATCATATTTCTGATGAGTTATAAATTACAATTTTTTTCGTTCGAGAGCGTTAGTTTTCTTGGTTTTCATGATCAGTTTACTTGTATATGAATATGGATGTTCATGTAAAGTGGGATTAGTTAACATGAATTTAATTATTATGTTACTAATTAATATCTAGAATATAAAATGGTTATATAGGTCATTTGGTTATTTTGGGTGAGGATGAATCATTAGATAAGTTGTTAGTGATAATCGTTTAGATTATTTTGGCGAGTTTTCATTCATCACAAACTAGTTATTTTATTGATTAAAAACATGTAAATATAATGGATATAGAAAATTAAATAGGTTTAAATACATATATAATAATATTTCTAACCATAAAAAATGTTTTATTACCATCCTTGAAGGTGTTAATGTAAAAGTAATATTTATCATCCATGATGTCTCTAAATTCACACATCAAATGCGATGTTTTCATTTATAGAATAAATGAAAGAGATGAAGGTGTTATATTATGGATATTACATTAACATGTTAAAATTATAGTATATAAATTATATGGTGGTTATAATGTATTTTTGTACAATGAATATAAGGGAAGGATAAGAAAATAAAATAAATTGATAGGAAAATAATAGAAAAGAAAGTTCATTTTTACAACTCCAATTATCCGCTATGAGAACCTCATTAACAGGATCAGTTTGGTCTTTTTTTAGACATATGTCTCTTAGACACATGAAAGGGGCATTAAAAGATTATTGGGTATAAATTTTTCAAGTCTCAATGCTTGAATGGTGTGAGGAGAACGGGTGTGGAGGGTTGTATTTATAGTGGATGGGATGAGTGATTTTTGAATATTTTATTCATTTGTTTTTTTTAAACAAGAATATGAATAGGTTTGGAATTATCACAAAATAAATCAAATTAAGTAATGATAGTTTGATATTATTGTCTTACAGAATACATACATCTTTTAGGACTCCATATTTCACGTATCTTTTATTATACCATTGGTTATCGTATTTTACTATTGACTAAAAATTCCACTATTTTAGAAAAATCTAAAAAATCGCCCAAAATACTTTTTCATGTTTATAATGATGAAATAATATCCATTTTAAGAAAATAATTTTATAAATATGAAATTTTTTTACTAAATAAGATCATTATTTATTCAAAAAATACTAATTTTAAAATTACATTCTATTTCAAAACACTTTGAATATTTTGTTATGCTCTCATTCAATTATCTTATAATCATAGTAAAACAAATTATTTATTTTTAATAAATTGTATAAAATTACATTTTATTATAAATCATTATATTAAATATAAAATTGATAATAATCATTTAAGTTTTACAAAAGAATCATTAATTATTTAATATTTTCTAGCAGAATAATTAACATATAATTTGATATAGTTATATGATATTACATATTATAAGATATATAAATTTTATTTAATCTTATTTAGGTTATATTCTTATTCTAATAACCCCATTAATATTCCAAAACATCACATTTTTATTCCGATCGTTAGACTACTATTTTTATAAATGAATCTTATCATAAAAATACCAAATATTTAACAAAAGAAAATTTTGGTAATACACTATGGAAAGTACAGATTATTATATCAAATTTAATTTATAAAATTGTCAAAATTTATATTTAAAACAGGTTCTCCATTTAAACCAAATTTAAAAAAATATAGCATTTTATGGGTTCGATTTTATATAGTCTTATCTTATTCCTCTAAAAATGTAATCAATGAATATAAAAATATTATATTGGATATATGTAAATATATTTAATATATTTCTCTAAATATGACTAATTTAATTTAATAAAAATATTATATTGAATATATGTAGACTTTTTAGGGAGCGCCGCCTCCTGCCCTGTCGATGGCTGATTTGACACAGGTCTCCCAACAGCAGCATCCTCCCACCTTCTCTAGGGTAGTAGGACCTCAGGCCGTAGATTCACGGATCGAAGCCATGCTGACGATCTTTGAGTATCTGGAGACGCCTCCATAGAGGACATCCAAGCTTGCTACCTATATTCTAATGGATTTCACCAAGATATAGTGGGATGTGATCTCACAGGCAGTTCATCAAGAGGTTATGGTTTGGGAGGTGTTCTAGCACATCTTCTATGACTACTTCTATCTGGAGACCCTGAGGGCCGACCGAGCCTTGGAGTTTATGAGGCTTTAGCAGGGTACCCTATCGGTTTTGGTGTATTCCTCTCCTTTCACCATGATTCAGCATTTCACACCCTTCCGAGGAGAAGATGGGTTATTTCTGGAAAGGAAGTTCGAGGATGGCCTCAGACAGGACATCTGCTCTCAAGTGAATATCTTCAAGTTAACTTCCATTGCTTCCATCGTTAACCATGCACTGTTCACGGTGTGGAATATGAGGGAATCTGGTGTTGTTTTACAGGGAAGCTCGATATCCAAAGTTAGTGCTCCTCCAGCTGATAGCTGGAAGCGCTACATGGAGACTACATGGGGAGATCTGAGTAGGCGAGTTGCATCTTCTGGTAGCCAGGTGTTGTGGAACCACTGTAGGAGATGCGGGTATACGAGGCCGCAGTGCCAGAGAGACCCGGTGAAGTGCTGATCTTGCAGAAAGTTGGGACACCTTCAGTGTTTCTGTCAGGTCTTATCACTAGCCACTGGTGACAGGGGTTGTTCTATGACTCCTCATCTAGGAGCAGCACCACCAGTTTCTCACTATTCTGGGAACTGGAGTTCCTCTGACAGTTTAGGATGAGCTGGAGGTTGTGGTCGTGGTAGCCAGTCGCCTAGTTCTCTATGACATGAGGGGGGATCAGATCAGTGTAGTCAGGCAGGGTCACAAGCTTGTGGAGCTAGAAAGACATTTGTAGTGTATTTGACCCATAAAGAGTAAGATCTAGGACCCTCTACAGTTAGAGGTACGATCCTAGTTGCCTCAGTTTTATCTTCATCACTTTTTGATACTGGTGCTACTCATAGCTTTATATTTATCGCTGTTGTGGAGAGCCTTGGGATCTGTATCTTTTCTTTTGCCAATGTTTTGACACTAGATAATCTTTTGGAGACATGAACATATTGTGTACGTCAGTTCAAGGAGTCCCCTTTTGAGGTTGGTGGGTGTCACTTCCTCTGGGATCTCTATGTCCTACAGATGAGAGGCTATGATATCATTCTCGGAATGGACTGGCTAGTTCCCTTCCAAGAATTCATCGACTGTTATCTCCCCAGGGTGAGTTTCATATCACCAGAGGGTGGGTATTTTCATCATAAGGGAGTGTCAGATGTCCAGGAAAGCAGAACAGGTTTAGAGCATCATGGGTTGGGAGCAGTTACACACCAGATTTCCAGTCTTTGTCTGGATGACCAGGGGAATTCATAGTTAGACTTTCCCTTAGTGGTGGATCATTTCAAAAATTTCTTCTCAGAGGAATTTTCAGGTTTTCCTCCAGAGCATACGGTTGACTTTTTTTATTGATCATGTGACAAGGGAGGAACTGGTGTCAATTCCCCCTAACATGATGGCTAGACCAGAGTTTCAAGAGAATAAGAAGTAGTTTGAGGAGTTGCAAGCCAAGGGTTTCATCTGACCCAGTACTTCTCCTTGGGGTTTTCCTATCCTATTTGAGAAGAAGGAAGATGGTACCATTAGGGTTTTTGTGGATTATCATAAGCTGAACCAGTTAACAGTAAAGAACCGATATCCTTTTCCTAGGATTGATGATCTCTTTGATCATCTTTGAGGAGCCTGGGTTTTATCGATGATTGACTTGAGGTCTACTTATCATCAGTTTCTCATCATACCATCTAATATACCTCTCACAGCCTTCCGAAGCAGGTATGGTCGATACGAGTATATGGTTATTCCCATCGGTATCACAAATGTGCCATCAGTTTTCATGGCACTGATGAGCTGATTTTTTAATCCATACTTGGATTCCTTCGTGGTGGTCTTCGTGGACAATATCTTGGTGTACTCTCACACTCGACACGACCATGATAGAAATCTTGAGATCATTTTGAGTACACTAAGGGATCATTATTTATATGCTAAGCTCTCAAAGATCCACTTTTGGATGGACCAGATTCACTTCTTGGGTCATGTTATATTAGAGATAGGAGTGTATATAGACCATGATAAATTGAGAGCAATAGTTTTCTAGGAGCAGCCGAAGAATGTATTTGAGGTGCAGAGTTTTCTAGGGTTGGATGTATACTATAGATGTTTCATACAATACTTTTCATGATTTGCAGCCTCACTAATGGGTCTGACCAAGAAGTGTGTGATGTTTTATGGTCAGATTCTTGTGAGTCAGCCTTCCAGGAGCTGAAAGAGAGGATGTCTTCAGTACCGATTCCATTCTTTCCAGATTCAGGAGTGAGATATATTGTTTACTGCAATACATTATGTATTAGGTTGGGAGCTGTGCTTATGTAGTGAGATGTAGTTTTTGCATATGAGACTGGGCAGTTTGAGGCCACATGAGAGGAATTACCTGACCCACGATCTCGAGTTGGAAGCTGTTGTTTATGCCCTACACTATAGGATACATTATCTTCTAGGAGATCATGTTGTGGTTTTCACCGACCGCAATAGTCTCAAGTACATATTCATTCAGCATGATCTAAATTTGAGAGAGCAGAGGTGGGTAGAGTACCTGCAGTCCTTTGACATTGAGCTTTCATATACGCTTGGGAAGGGAAACACCGTGGAAGATGTGTTGAGCAGGAGGACTCAGATACATGCTTTTCGAGAAGACAGCAGGTAGTGGAATCTTATGGCTATGTTCTCTGAGATGCATTTACAGGTTCACGACAGTTAGGGGTAGATGTTTCTTTCTTCTTTCGATGATACCTCTACTCTTTTGGATTGAGTTTGAATGCGGTAGTTATCATATTCTAAAGGACTATTCCTAAGGGAGAGTGTTTCAAGAGAGGACCCTATTTCTAGATGGACCATAGGAGATGTCGATATTTTTCATTTCCAGGGATGCATATGGGTGCCAACAAATATACACGAGGAGCTGATGAGGGACTTTCGTTCCTCGGTTTGGGCAGTTCTATCCTAGCGTCACCAAAATGTATCGTGATCCACACCGTTAGTAATGGTGGCCAGGTATGAAGAGTGAATTTGTTGGTTTTGTCATGAGGTGTTTTACATGTCAACAGGTAAAGGCGAAGGATTAATGACCAGCATGGCCTTTTCAGCAGTTAGTCATTCCCGAGTGGAAGTTGAATGATGTCTTGATGGACTTCATGACTGGTTTACCGAGGTCGCCTCAAGGGAATGACATAGTTTGGGTTTTCATTGATATACTCACGATGGTTTCTCACTTCATTCCAATCAAGGAGACCATTAGTGTTGATGAGTTGGTTCATTCGTACATCCGAGGGATTATATGTCTACATTGAGTTTTACACTCCATTTTATCAGAGAGGGATGTCCGTTTAACTTCTCGGGTCTAGAAGGGGCTTTAGAAGGATTTGGAAATACATATACTTTTGAGTACATCTTACCTTCCCCATACAGATGGCCAGTCTGAGGGTATGATTCAGGTGCTTCAGTACATGCTCCGAGCATGCATTTTGGATTTTGGAAGTTTTTGGGAGAAGCATATAACTCGTGTAGAGTTTGGATACAACAATAGTTTTCAAGAAACTATTCAGATAGAACTTTATAAGGATTTGTACGGTAGGCCATGACGATCTGCTTTATGTTGGATGGAGGTAGGATAGGCATCTTTTCTAGGACCTCGTCTTGTTCAGGAGACCACAGAGTAGATAGAGTTGATTTAGAAGAGAATGGCTACTGCATAGTCTCGATTGAATTCTTATGCTGATTAGCGGTGATGACCTCTGGAGTTTGATGTTGGGGATCTGGTTTTTCTTTGTTTCACACCGAGGTTGGGACACAAATGGTTTAGAAGACGGTCTAATCCTTCACTGAGGTACGTCGGGCCGTTTGAGGTGTTGGATAGAGTTGGCCCGGTTGCCTATCGATTGCAGTTACCTCCGTGGTACTGAGAAATGCACGATGTTTTTCACATCTATCAGCTCTGAAGTTACTATTCTGAACCGTATCATGTATTTCAACCCATGGAGGTTGAGCTTGATGTGGATGTGTCATTTTAGGAGCATCCTATACAAATTGTCGACCGCAGCACAAAGGTTCACTATGGCCAGTCTGTTCCCTTGGTACGAGTGTTGGGGCAGCACGGGCGGGTGTAGGACGAGACATGGGAGAGGGAGACCGTTGTACAAGAATAGTGGCCGGAAAAATTCAAGATTTATTCATCTACGCAGTTCTAGGGAAATTCAGGGGTGAATGACTTTATGGGGGGATTTTTTTTAAGAACCCAGACCTTCATTTTAGGTATGCTTTTCCTTTTTCTGGAGATTTTGAGAAAAGGAGAGTATCTGGAAATTTTATAAGTACACGCCCTTTAATTTAGGATTACATGTCATGTACTTATTTGTCGTACCAGGACGTGTGCTGGCCGTGTAATGGGAACACACATGGCCATGTGAGAGTGACTTCGAGGCAGCTTAAAGTGGATTATGGAATAGGCGAGTACACCCAGTGTACTTCAAAACTACACACTGTGTTCTGTATTTTTCAATAAACAAACTAGGGTAGCATCTCATCACCAGAATGAACTTTTTTAGGCCCCATTTGTCCGAGAGCACCGAGCAGCCACGGATCTTCGATGATCCCCTGAGCCTCCATCTATCTTCTGAATCGAACACCATTTATTGCGTTGGAATCACATCAGTGAGTTATCTCTTCTATTGGAACCTCATTTAATGATTTCTCTTCTTTTCCCCATTATCATGGGATTAATGTTTTAGAAGTTTTTGTATATCTACAATGTTCTAAGAAGATTCATCCTTTGAGGATTAAGTATATCGATCTCTTAACCCCATGGTAGGTTGTTTGTGCCTTTATGTAGGAAGTATTTGAGTTATATGTGCAATTTCTCCCAATACCCATGAACTTGGTATTTCATGTTTACCATTTATCCCTATTCATTATCTTCTATACTGGTATGCCTGATTAGATGATAATTTATTGTGAATAGGGTGAATTGTTGTGATTTGGATGTATTTCCCATGCATGTTTGGCTTCTTTTGACCATTGGGTCTTGTTTTCCTATAGACTGTTTTTTACTATCCATGCCTAGTATTATAGTATTTTGTGCTTGTTCTTCGGTTATATTGTTGTGCTATAGAATGCTAGGAAAGTATTTCATGAGGTTTATTTGGTCCATTACGAACTGCTAAACTTGCTAGAATTACACAGGGCCATGAAAACATGGTGTATAGACCATAGGGAGAATTGACATTGAGGGATTCTCTCGAGTGTTTTTATAATTATACGATATGAGACCACTGGAGGAATCGACGTTCAGTACTTCCCCAGAGTGTTTGTTGTTCCTCAACACGGGCCACTGGGTGAATTGACCTTGAGTTCTTCCCTAGAGAGCCTTTAGTATGATATGAAACTATGTGGGGAATTTTCGGTGACTGCTTCCTCAGAGAGTCCATACTTTAGCTAAACCAAAGGGGTGAGACTATGTGTGTTTCCCTGTGGTTTTCATTTAACCGATAGATAGGTCCTGATGGAATAGTATATTGGTACTTCCTAGAGTGTTACCTGTTGTGTTATCTGTTTTGTTGTTGCATGTTGTGTGGTGTTTTGAATTCTTAAACTGTAGATTGTTTACTACTTAGTGCTTCCTTGTTTACTGCTTTCTGTACATTAACTTGACATATACTCAAGGACTGTTAGGCACAGATCATCATATGGTTGCCTACTAGGATTTAGTCTCAAACCCTATTTGGGCCATGTTTTTGGGCCCAAACTGATTATATTGATGCAGGTATAGAAAAGGGCAAGCGCCCTTCGACTTCAGGTACTTTGTTGCATTGGAGCTGGAGAGCATGGGACCAAGCCGAGGCTTGCGATGCTGAGGAGTTGTTCTTCTGTCTTCCTTTTTTAATTTGTTTTAGTATTGTATTCATCCTTGTGATTTGTTTGGATGCATTTTAGGACATATATGTATCACGCATCATTTATATATATTTATGCACCAGTTGTTTCTTTTTCATTCTTTCACTATTTACTATTGTAAGATATTTACTGCTTTCACTATTTTGTGTTGTTTACTTCTGCTGTGTACTCTGCCAATGAGGGCATTGTTTCCCCACTATCACACCAAAGGACCTCGCTGCAAGTTGGATGCCTCTGGCATTCGGGGAAATTCGCTTGAGGCCATGTGACCAACCGGGTACGGGGCGCCTCTCGGTGGCTTCCTAAACTGGAACGTTACATGAATCATTTATAGAGACAATATTAGGATATATGGAATTCCATACAAGGATCTCATGATAGTTCATGTCTTCCTATAGATATTTTATTTTACTCCGTTGATGTGAGATGTCATATCTTGTTGGATTTCCTGATATATTTTACAATAGTGAGGGAAATAGTCATCGGACATCCATGAAAGAGACATCAATTAGAGAATGGTGGTTTTTGGAGTGTATGATATCCAATACTATCATTGATATTAGTGAGATAAAAGCAACATTTTGATCTATTTTAACCACCCCCATCTTTTTCTATAATAAGATTTGGGAAATTGTGTTCATGAATGTGGGAATCTACAAGTAGTGGTGCCCTATGGTGAAGAGGAACTGATGATTATTTGAGTTATGAAATGTTTCTTTTTACATTAGTTTTTTTAATAAGATACATATGTGTGAACCAGACATTAAATAAAAATCACTTTTTCAAGATATATATATCATAGTGAAACCTCTTGCTTATCTACTTCATTTTGAGGCTCCTACAATGGAAGATTTAATGATCACACACTTCTACTCGTACTATTACCATTCTCTTGTAAAATAAAAAATATTTTGTGATATTTTAATGGAAATGATGAGGTCATAAAATAATTTTACTTCTGTACTAGATCTCCATGGTTTAAAAAAAGTTTTCTTAGGCGGAGGATGTGGTTGGTCTATGTTGATAGGATGATATTTTAATTTAGTGGTGATAAAGAAGTCATGGAAGAGAATGATGGGATCATATTTAAGAGGTTACAACAAAACACTCACAAGTTGGTTACTATTACCCATATAGGGTCATATGTTATGATCTTTGAGTTTTTGAATGTATCAAAATATTATAATGATGACATCCCTATAGATGTGTCTATGTTACATGCCCTTCAAGATGATGATTTATTTATAGAAATAAACCTAGATTCTACTCTAATATAAGAGAAAACATATCAGATAGACCCCATGGATCTTGGAGTTCCCAATGTCTAGTTAGATTCTTTTCCTAGGAAAGACGTTGTCATATACTATGTGTCACCATAGGAATCCCTCGTTTTGTTCTTAATGGTGGACCAGTGATCATGAGGTTATTTAGGTATTATTTACACGGAAATCCGGATACATATTAGAATAATTATTTACTTTTTATAGTATGTGACTGCATAATCCACCTACATAGGGGAAATGTGGTTATCAATAATTTTCCATAGTCCATGTTATCACCTACTCTGAGATCAAGAGGATGATATGCAAATAGTTACATTTTCATGTAGTTGTAGTCACTGAAAGATAAAGGAGGCACCCTTTTTTTATGAATTCACCAAAAGTGATTACAGAACATAGAAGCTATATCATTCAATCGTTCTTAAAATAGTTCTTAGACTTACTCATCAATGACATCCTTATTTAATTAATATCATTTAAGGATCATGGGAGAACATTTGTGGGTTGTTATGGAAATAATTACAGAGAACATTTTTTTGAAATTTCTCACAAAGTGATATATGTAGAGTTCATAGGACTTTACCCTAGGACATTACAAATTGGAAGAGTGAATAGTAGTAGACCTAGAAAATGTTGAGGGAGAACCAACTTAGTGAACACAAAATATTGTGACAGAGATTTATTACTTACTTAGTGTTGGAGGAATGTTATCTGATATTTATTCCATATTGATCCAGGATTTCAACACCTTTATCTACCTTTTATGAAAATGGGTATCTGTTAATATGGGAAGAGATATGTGAATAGGGCATTTAGGTGATGTGGGAGAGGTAGATGAGTTCACCCATATTGTGACTACAAATGGAAGGATTAGATTATGTTTTGTTCTATGATGCTTTTGGAATTAGAAATGATTGTGTTTATATTAATAGTATATTTTTGATTGTTTAAGGTTCTCTGTAGTTAAGACCACATGAGCAGAACTACACAACCGACTATTTGATGTTGAATTCAATATTCCATATTCGGGTTATTGAATGATAATATTAAATGAGATAGATATTTATCTGAATATATTATTCTTATATTTAACATATCAAGGAAATATCTTAACATAAGGTATAAGTGATAGATATTGTTCCTATATCATTATGAATTTTAGATTTTTTATACTCATGGATTGGGGGACATGGTGTCGTAATATCCATGATTAAATTCATTTTAACATTGTTTAATGAGGCATTAGATCATTTTTACTCATATTAGTTGTCCTTAGTATATGAGGATGGTGTAGTTCACCAATTGTCAATGTTGGTTACCCCTCCAGTTCTCATACATGTTATTGAGGCTCATATTAGAGAAATATATAATGAGGCCTTTAAAATATAGATATCCCAAGGGAGTTCTCAAGATGGATTTAACGAATATGGGGAGCATGTCAACTTTTCTTGAGGATTGATGGTGGTACTAGTCACTATACGAGAGGAGGTACATAGGGAGTGGCATACCCCCCATCACTTAATTTTTTAAAAGTACTGATTTTTAAGGTCGACAATTTCAATTCTAGTGGACAATGAGAAATCTATGTCTCTCAATGTTTATCTATTGTTATCTCACATTCTATAAGGAAATGGAAATTCACCAGTTTCTAGCAGGTTTGGATTTTCACTATGACATTATATAGTGGAAGAAGGAAATCATCTTTACGAATTTCTAAATAATACTTCCTTGATCAACAAGTGGTTCTGACACTATCTTGGTGATTTTGAACTGACTCACAATTTTAGTCCAACTAATTTTTAGTTAATAGAATAGTTTAGTTGATATATTAAGATTCCATTATATTTAGGCTATAGTTTGGCTTCATGGAGTTTCTTCAACCATTGCTTAATAATATGATTCTTGTTTAATTTCATGAGTATGGAGTGGATTGCATGAGTACATTGGGACTCTTTAGTGACTGATGTACAGAGACACATACTCTAAAATGTGTGGACTATATTGGACACATCATGTATTTATAATACATGTTCTGTAACCCCTCCATGATAAGATATAGACCACATTCTATCTTTTATATTTCAGGTATCAATAGTTTACATTCCCTTGGTCCATCTCCATGAGGTTACAGTAAGTCATCTAATATTAATAATATGATTAGATATCCCATATAGATGTTATATTTGGATAGAGTTAGGTATCCCATCACATAATTTAATGGTGTGTGATTCCCATCCTTGTATTATATATTGGATATGTTTAGGTTTCACCCAAATTACTTGTATGTGATCCCCTTAACTGGTATCAAAATACTTTTTACTTCATTAATGTTTCTCCTCATTGATGAGGGTGACAAGCGTGACATCTCAAATGATAAATCTCAATAATTACATGAAATAAGGAGTCAATTCTCATTGATGAAAATTACAATAGTAATTTGAGTGAAATCCTAGTCAATCAATGTGAAAAACACATTATAGTGACACTTTATGTCTATCATTGGGAATATATGGCTTGTTATCATCCTTAATGTTATACTAATTATATTTTATTCTTTTTCCTTTTCTATTTTAGGTTGTTTTACTATATATTTTTAAAATAACCCCTCTTTATTTTATCCCAAATGTATATTTTCTCATTTAATTTATATGACTTGAGATTGTTTCCTAGGAGGAATAGGTTATGGTGGATCGTAGTTATTCTATATTGAACATATATTGTTCTAGGAGTTTTATCTAGATAGTGCTCCACTTTTTATTTGAAGGTTTTTGTATTTATAGGTTTTGGTGGGATTATATATGGACCTTTTCCCCATACATTTATTATAAATTATAGTGGTATTTAGTAATTTTCGTAATTAGGTGTCATAGTCTCATTTAATTTCAACATTATTTTAGTGTTATAATATTTCTACCTTTGTACATTTACCTTGGGTTAATGCCTCCCATTTCTGTTACGTGCCTGCATGTTGAATTTCAAAATCCCCAGTCCTATAGGAGGAGGGATTGGGGTGCCACACATGGATGACCAGTGTCTATGTGGGAAATATTAGGATAATTCATGACAGTCCACATGGATCAAACAAGTCACATGATCCAATTTAGTAAAACGTATCAATATAATCATTAACAGAACAGTATCCTTAATTCATAATTACAAATACATGGTCATTCCCACCCTTAAGAAACATAGAAATATTATTTTATTAAAACACATTATAATAGTAGTATATGTGATGTGTTAATGATTCTTTTTTATAACCATGCATCTCTACAATTTTCTTTATTTTCCTTCCAATAAATAATTGAAAAATCCAACCATATATGTTTCAAGGGACTTAAAATAAAAAAAGTATGCACTAGATATGTTCTATTCACTGCTAAAGATATAAGGGTCCCTTTCCAACATGTAATACCCTTGGGGTTTTTTTAGAAAATTATTGAGTATGGTCCAACTCTCATTTTTGTTATTGACTACCATAATGGACTTAGTAATAGATCATATAGACAACTAAATCCTGTAAATAGATATCAATTGGAGTGTTCCCGTATATGTTATTCTCTGTAGCACCCACCCTATTCCTTGATGGAAACCTTCTTGATGGAACATTATGTAAAAAGATATAGAAGTTTATTTAATGCACACATGAATCTCAATTAAAATAAATTCAACCATAATAAATATCCATAATGATTATCAAAAGAAGAACATTAACATCAACAAAAATTTGAAATGAATATAGTTTGAAAACATATAAAATTTAATCATTCGTTAAATATATACATTTTATCTTTATGTTTAGTAATACAATTTTCCAAACATGGAAGTGACACTAGAGGATAACAAGTGAGTATTTAAAAGTATTGTAGGATTAATTTCATCAATATTTCTTCACTCAGGGCCTCTATTATCCTTCCTCATTTCACCCCAACACTCAAAAAAAGTAATGTTCTACCCCAATTACTATAAAATGAATATGGAAATATATAAAATTAAACTAAAGAAACCAATAAATAGACTCAAAATATAAACACATTACGATACCACCCATGTAAATTTCATGTATTTCATGAACAGATATTGTCTAGGAACTCCTTTGATCGTACCTCTCAATATCTGATGGTCCTACCATTATCCTACCATTCACCCAAAAATAAAATTGGCATTATATAACAATTACTAGCCAACATTATCGGGTTAACCCGACCTCTCAACCGATCGGACATTATAGAAGGACAAAAATGCCTTCCCACTTTCCAGAGGGTGGTGAAAATAATAAGGGAATCATAAATAACTTACTATGTATGGTTTTGACCATTGAAAATAAGAATTAACTATTAATGAATTCGATATACCCAAAACTGAGTAAAAATGATCAGGAAATATATTTATATATATATATAATACTGAACACAATAATGTATAAATTTAGATATTTTAAACACAATAACATTAGCATACATAACATGTTTTATACAAGACATAAAAAAGATATACATAGTCAAAATCACAACAAAAAAATATAGAAATCAAGATACACATTGGAAATACATATACATGCAAACTAAAAAATTAAAAAATATTAATTAATGAGCTACACACCAAGAGACCATGTATCATACCTCATAAACAACCCCAAATAAATGAAATTAGGAAGATACAATTAAATGCATGGTTTCACTCCCATTATTTATGTCATGAAAAACTATGTATTCATATGCACAAATGAATATAATGTGTTTGATGCACTAAGACTAATATTATACAAAAATTAATATATATTTTACCATTATCACAATAAAAAAAATATAGTTTTTAACTCATTTTCACAACCACACTATCTTTTTAAAACATGTTCACTTGAATGGAAATAATTTATAAATACGTTTGTTTTTCTAAAATAAACCTATTTTTTACACATGGAAAACATGTCAAAGGGAAGAAAAGATTCCACCAAAAAACTTATTCTCATCCCATCCACAAATGGAATCGTAATAATAATAACCATAAAAAACATCACATATAAACATTATGAGACCTAGTTATAAGAATAAATCATTCTAATCAATCATGGAACAAGCATCATGGATAATGAAAAAAACCAACCATAAATAAATAACACACATCATGGGATATTATTATATGGGTCTTGAGTTATATAGTCCAATATATTGTATCATAGCTACCTTGGAAATAGAATTATGTTTGGAATCTATCATAGTCTACTCTGATATCAAATATCCAAGACCTCAATATGTCCCCATGTTAATGTTTTAGAATCTCACTCTGCCATTCTTCTTAATGGATCACATTGTCCCTGTAAATTTTTTATAGGATCACTCTATATACGAACAAAATGTATACTCATCCCCTTGAGAAAAAAATTAGAACATCACTTTTTCCTTTCTAAAAATGGAAATATCATCCCCTTATAAAACACACACATTTTCTATATCATGTACACACACACACACACACCAAAATCCACCTCCTCATGTGATACGCATTGACAATAATTCATGTTCAAAACTATTGATTAAAAAATAAACCATTTAAACCCCAATTTAATAATTTTTTAATGCACATTATATATTGAGAATTAAACAAAATGAACGTACTGATTGAAATAACAATAACAAATTTAAAGGGGAAAAATATATGTCTCTAAGAATAATTTTAATATTATAGTGAGGAATAATGAGTGAGATAACTCTTAAAATGAAGAAATGATTTTTGGTAAAAAAAACATGTTTTTAATGAATGAGAGAAACTACAAGGTTTGGATGATTTATTAGAAAAACAATACAGTAAGTGTGTGAGAGTCGCTATATACCCATAACATAATCATCATAGTTTTAGATACAGTTTATTGATTATAAAAACCATTCTATCTTTTTGAAATATAAATTTAACCCCCAAAGATCCTTCTTTATCAATTCTCTATTTATGTAGATAAACTACATGTTAACCATGATCATAGGTATATTCTCCAATGTGAAATATTATTAATGACCCCAACACATTGGAACACTATGACCATGTAAATAGATAAATAAAAACTCAAATAAGATAAACGAGTTACCGAACTGGTTTCACATAGATTCTATTAGAATTTTACCCATTTATTATGTAACGATACTTTCTCACATCATCCACGTTTTTAAGGGTACTATTAGCTTCATAAAGAAATTATAAAGGTCATTGATGATATATAAAAGGGTATATCTATGCTCTTAAAGATCATGTAATGGTGTTTCATAAAAATTGTATAATATTCATCATTGAGAACATGATGACATGTTAAGGAAACAATTGATTTCACAAGTGTAAAATGTAGAGAGTAAATTAACAATATAATAAATAATAAATGTGATGATGTATCAAATATCATGAAAGTGTAAACGAGAGGAACCTGAATCATGTAGGTGATGTAATAAGATGAATAATGAAGAAGAATAAAGAATTGATATGCTTGTTTTGGGATAAACATGAGTCACTGGAGGTGGAATACCATCCATATTAACACAAAAAAATATAGATGAGTTATTTGAGCTTACATGCACTGATTATGACTAGTGACATGGTATATATGGTGACAAATCATTCAAATGGTCTACGATGTTTACATTATTTTGGGGATTTATTCATTATTTTGATTGATAATAACGGATGAGTGGTGGAACAGACCTAATGACTGGGAACGAACCTAGAATTAATGTACTATTTCTAGACACTGTTCCACATTTATAATGAATACAACCACTTTAACCATCCCCTAAATTTTTTTTTTCCACAATTAATATTTTTTTAATAATTGATAAAAATGGATTGTTTTCTAAATAATCCATAGTTGAATAGTGATCTATAATTATTTTTTTGTTACCATATTCTAATTTTTTACTATTGTATCATAGATCCTCTAAATGACTCATGAAAGGAATTAATTCAATAAAGCATTAGTGTGAATGATATCCCCCCTAATTGAAAATTTAATATTATTGTGAAAAAATAATATCGGTTATATCTTGTTATAGGTAGATTTATGATTATGATATTATTTTAACTATAATTGAATGCTAATAGGGTTTTTTATTAATTTCTAATTTCATCATAAGAACAAAAAAGTATTAGTTATATAATATAGAACCTAATATCTTGTAGTTAGTATTAACCTAAAATACCAATTTTATTTCCATGTCACATAATATCATATATTGTTTATTTTCAATCTTTTTCACTTCATCATTATTACATTATTCTTCACACCTAATATGAATATATTTCCACACTTATATGGATTACTTTAATTATACTATCTAATTTAATTACTTTTTTAGTTTTTTTTAATTTATCTCTTTTTATCTATGATTTTGAAAAATTATTTCACATACAAAAATTTTATGTACTGAATATAAATATATTTTTTTATTTTTCTTAATGACCCTCATCTTGCATGTGTTATCACAAGGACACGAATATAGGGTCATGCAAGATGGTAAAGGCGAATATACTCCCTTCATGATAAGAAATTTATTTACTTGGTAAAGAGATATACAATGCACCATATAGCATAATTCATAATACTTGACTTTGTAAGAATTGGGATAAAATAAATTGTAATACTATACAACTTCCACATTTGTATGTGGAGATGTTACATCAATACATTCGAGAGTTTTCTATCTGGATTTACTTGTTGGAATATATAGAATCATTACATGTTGAAAATATTTTATCACAGTATTTTTTCTAAAATAAATTTATCCTTTTTATTTTGATACATTAGGGTTTTACTAGGTTTTATAGAGTAATTTAAAGTTTGAGAATAATTCAAAAATTTCCTCTTTCCAATTTTGTAATGATGGAATAGATCGTATCCCTATAAATGATAACATACTATTTTCCTAGATTATGGAATTTATTTTTAATCATACATAAAACTAATATTCAATTTTTTAAACCTTTTAATCTTATAGTAACTTCATTATCCTATTTCGAAATGTTGGTAGGGAAATTACATTGAAAAAAAATAATGATTCCTTGAACAATTTCCATATTCTGATTTATTGAAACCATGATTTGTAATTATTTTTTCTTATATGTCAGTGATATAATTCAATGATACTTATTAAAAAATGAATCTTCAACTTTTTTTATTATTCATAAATGGTTGGGTATATCATATTCATGGTTAGGGAGTAGTTCAAACCATATAATTTTCATGATGAAAAGATCTTTCTTCCTGAAAAAATTATCTCAACTTTTTTGAATTAAATAAATATCACATATCTACCCATAATTATGGTTATTGATTTATTTAAACACAATGATTATGGATAGAAACACCATATCATGAGGAACATGTAATTTTTAATGGGTCCATAATATCATTAATGTGTAAGAAACAACTCTATTATTCTATATAAGGGATAACACTATTCCTCTAATTGATAAATCGCTATATAAAAGGTTCCCTTCCTTCCTTGAAGTTTTTTTTTCAATATTGGTGCATAGGTAATTGTTTTTTTAATTCATCATATATTTCCTTATATTCCATTAACCATTTGAATCTTACAACTGTGTGTGTGAATTTGGATTACATATTAGGTAATAGGGAATTAATTTCAACATATTTTAGATATTATCCATTTAATCCAAGATAAATATATATATTACCTATATTAATTAGCATGTGGAATTATTTTTTCATATATATCATTTAGGGACTTCTGATATCTTCTACAGGGATAAAATATGGCCTACAAAAAATAATTTTAAAACAAAAAATTTTACTTAATAAATTTGTAATATATCTCTTCTGTCATTATAGTGTCAATTATTATCCATAAATAGTTATCATTATATTTTTTAGAAATTATAGTATATCAATATTTAATTAATAAAATAAAAATAAAATTTATGGATATGATACTTGATTACATTATTACTTAAACACATTAATATAGATGGTTAATTTTTTAACCCAAAGGGAATTGTTATGAATTCATATTTCCCATAACGTTGTCAAAAACCATCCATCATTATACCATCCATATTAACATTTATATGATGATAATGATAAGGGAGATCAATTTTTTATAATATTTAACATCGATTAAATTGATCAAATAGATCATCAAGGTGAGGTAAAATATACTTTTTCGTTACAGAAATGACATTAAATACCCTATAGTAAATTAACAACCTCATATAACTTTTATTATTATTAAAAAATTACATTTCTTCTCCCAATGGTTAATCCAGACAAGAAATTATCCCCTTATCAAAAAAAATCATATTGTTTTATCATAATTTATACTATTTTATTAGGTCCATTCATTAGGGAAGGATTAGATATGGGATTTCCATCAAGGTTATGATGCATAGAGACCACAAATTCATGGTTTGGTGGATATAGTGGTTGAACCTTAGGATATATATCAATATAAATGGTCACAATAGACACATTCTCTACTATAAGTATATCCCTATAATCCAAAGATTCAGATCTCATTAGAATGAACATAAGATAATCTAAATAATGGAGTTTCGTGAATTAGTTGGGATATAGATTATCTTCTATAATAATATATGATTCAATTACATCATTAGTGATTATAATTTACATCCCACGTAAAAAATCAATTTCCAAATCATTAGAAAATACTACACATAGATTTTTTCAAATTCAACCATAAGTATACCAACATGATTTTCAATTAAAATCCCTCTAGTCATTTTAATAGAGAATGTGAAATTAATATTTTCATCAATAATATTTACAAGGGGAGTTTTTACTAATCTCTTCATATTTGGTTTTCGAATAGTTTATTCAATTTTCATAGACAAATTACTATATATAAAATAGTCAATTGATACAAAATATAATAATATAGTTGATAAATTTTATTTTATGATCATTGTTTATAGTATAACATCCATTTTAACCTTGACATATACAATAGGGAAAAAATATGTCTAGTCCTCCACCCATGGCTTCTTATAGTGTAGTATTCCTTGATAATTAAGGGATTGTTTTGAATATTTTTTTATCACCTTTTAGATAAATATTTGAACATTTTTGGATTATTTTTTCAGCTAAAATAATTAGATTGATGAACAATATCTCTACTCATGAATATATATCATTCCCCATAAAAAATATATTGAATTATTCACCAAACTATTATTTCATGGAATAAATTGTATTGGTCACCTTTCTCCATTGATATGTTATTTTCATCATGGTGTTCTTTTCCCTATTATCTAAAAGAATACCATTCAATTTAACAGTATTATATAAATAGATAGTTATGAAGGAAGTAGACCCTATAAACTCATATGAGAAATTTTTTTAGAGACCTATACTCTTTAGAGTGTTAGATTCTACCAATAAATGAAGTGATCAATCATTAATTTATATTATGAATACAGTTTAAATCATGTATTCATAACTATTAAAATTATTCATCATACTGGAAAATATCATCATCATCATTTTTTCTTTAATATAGGTATATACATTACATGTTTTCTCATTACTCGTGAGAAAAGTACTTCTCAAATAATAACACATTAAATAATTTTATTCTATATTTAATATCTTTTTTCATTATTGGTGATTTGAATGAATGTCCACTATTGATCAAATTTTCTTTTTAGATGGTATATATCCATGATTAACTTCTATATTTATAAAATCTCAATGTAATGAATACCCAATATTTGGTTTTTCTTTCATTACTAAAACACTAGAGGATTAGGTGTTCCACTAAAGAATTAATGTGGAAATCTCAAGATGTTGTAAAACATTTTTAGACTTTTTTATGGAGGACAAAGTACTTTATTTAAGAATAATTATCATTCATAACTTGATTAAACAACTAGAATATTGATATAATCTACTATTCTTAAACAATAGATTGAGTGAATTTATCTAGAGAGATATACCTATATTAATTATGATTGTTCATGATGTATTTGGGCCTTATATTAGGTTTTAATTCTAAATTATTGTATATAATAAATTACAATCAAATATAATAATAATCTATAAATAAAAAAATTTAATCTATAAAAATTATTATTCCAAGGAGCATGAAATATATCAATAATATTCAATGAATTTTTATTTAGTTATATCCTAAAAATATTTTCCTTTAAATTTATTTCATAAGTATTCTACATAATGTTTTTGAAACAATTTTTATGTCCCTAAAAACACTAACATAGTGCTATATATTGATTTCTTACACTGAGAAAAAATACATAGATCATATGATCTAATATTTTAGTAGTATAAAGAAAATAGATATGTAATTAAACATTTCATTTAATTGAATATTGAAGATACATCATAAAAACATTAATTTTCTTAATTATTCATTTAAATACATAAATCTCACATTGTAATCTTCTTGGATTACTTGAGAAATAGATAAAAATCTTAATCAGTGAGATCATATTTGAAATAATTGGTTGTCTATAGTTGAATCTATCACACACATATACATGGAATCAATAATACATCAGGAATAAAATATTCAATTGATAAATATTATATCTATTGTGTATATAATATAAAAAATATATTGATAAGAAAAAATTAAGTCATAGACATGGACTGTATAATGGAAGGAATTATAAAAATACTATTAAGGACATGTGATAAGGAATCATAAAGAATCATTTATGTAATATTCCAAATACAAAAATAATTTTTAGTGTCATACCTACTAATGCATGAAGAGTGAATTTATTTCATGGCCACATCAATCACATAATAATTCTAATGCATCAATAATATGTGGATAATGGATAATAAACAAAATATATCCAAATGATACATAACATAAATAATTGAGGTGTCATAATCAATATTTTTCTATATATGTATAATGGATATAATTAATATCAGTAGTTTATAATTCAATAGAGAAATATATAAATTGTGGTGAATATCCCAACGACACACTAAAAATAATATTTTGTTCACAATGTAATAGAATATAAAATTATTAAATGAATAATTATATGGTATTATTGAATATTATGTTCACTAGATTATTACATTAATATAAAATAATATTTCCTTGTGATTTCTATTGAGTTAGTGAATTATTAAAAGAATATCCCTCAATAGTGTCAAATAAGATGTAAAATTTTTACCCATTATCATTCATTGAGAGAAGGTATAAATGATAAAAAAATATTTTTTTAGATTCATTATTTCTAGTAACATCACCAAAAATACCACATTCAATTTTTTTACAATACATTGACTTCATTACTAGGATAACACACACTCATTAAACTAAAAATTATCAGGTTTGTTATATAGATATAGGGGTGTATGAGCATTATAATGGATTATGAAGCTACTATAAAGATCAAAAATAATTATATATCAATAAAAATAAACATTGAATTGATAATAATTGGAAAAAATAAAATTCATTTTGATGAATTATTCTACATGGAATTCATGGAATATCATAATTAAATTCACTATTTTAAGCATCATATTATTCCATAATTATAAACTTGTATGTTAAATGTCCAATTCTCAACATCAAAAACAATTCAATGGTAATTTACCTAAAAATGATCATTTAATCATTATATAATTATTTATTTGAGTGAAATGAGTGAGTATTACAACAAATAAACTTATTTTTACAAATTAAGATAGTTTTACCCATCCCTTATATAGGTCATCCTCATCTCATTATTTTATTAATTCATTGAGAATTCTCTAAAATATTTTTTATAATTGTAAAATAAACATCAAAGTAACATTTAATAAGAAATAATAATACTATATTTAATATATAATAAAAGTTAACATTTATCATGATATTAATGTTCCAAAAAAATTTAAAAAAAATCAATAATAATCAATACATAGTATCTTCTCAATAACCATATTATCAAATAGTTTCGCATCAATACCTCTAATTGTGATTTTAATTTCATTTACACTATTGAAGAAGCCAAATAATTTTTCATCACTATTCATCTAGAGATCTTCATCTCTCAATATCCTATCATTTTTATAATATTGAATCATATTTTAATTAAATTCAAAATTTTTTTGATTTATTCAGTATGGACATTATTTTATTCATTCTATCAAATATTTAATATTACTTATATGATAGATATGAAAATATGGATCTTCAATCACAACTATAATTGGCCACATTTTTCAAATCTACTAATATCATTGAAGGACCTTTAACATTTAGATAGAATCCATTATAAGGAAACCTAAAATACATTACAATTTATAAAAAATTGATATATTAAAATATGGTATTTCCATATATTCTAATTCATGTAATTAAAGTGTTAATCCCCAAATAACTCAATGATGTGAAATTATCCATATTTGAAATATAATTTTTGAGGCCAATTCACTAACCATATAGAGAAAATATCTTGAATGAAATAAAACTATATATTATTTAAAAATCCAAAAAATATAGTAACCACTAATCTTTTAGAGAATAATATTATAATTTGTTGTTTTGATAATAATTGTGGTTTCTCAAATCAATTAGGTTTACTAAAAGGGATGAACTGGTGACCATTATCTCTTCACATTTTTATTGTTGATATCTTGAAAAAAACACTATAACACCTATTAAATTGAATAATCTCACTATATAAATATCACACACACATACACTAAAGAATGAAATAAATCAATGTAAAATAGATTTATAATGACTAGTGATACAAATACTGTGTAATATTTTGAATGATTCCGGCTCACCTAAAGGTTATGAACTAGAAGAATATCCATTATAGTGAAAAATGATTAGGGAATATCCTTTACTCAAGATACAATATGTTTAAATTAATATCTCACAAAAGACTCCATATAATGTACACCACATTCTTTTTTTGGAAGGGATAATTTTGGATAACTAATAAAAATTAAAAAAATTAATGTTATCCTTCAAAATATTGTTTTAATGAATATATATGTCTTTATATTCTTCTTCACCCAAAAATAACTATTATAATTTCCACACAAACCATTTTTATCCCATTATCTTCATCTTCATGTTCAAGTGAACTATTTCATGAATCTTCTGACAAGTGTACCATTTTCAATAAGAAATAACTTCTATCAATTATTCTCTACATAATGATAATAATTATTTAATACATCCTCTGTGATTAACTTGAATATTCATTTTTTTCAATATAATAGATTCATGCATCTTATGTATAAAATTACTTAATCAAATATATTTTGAAAAGAACCAAAATATCATGTTATTTTTTTAATATTAATTTAAAATTAAAACTATTAAATTCATTCAGCCACATAATCATGATTTATATTTTCATATTTAATACATATAATTCATTTTAGGGACTGGATTAAGCCATGTTTTATCTGAGATAATTTATATATAACTATATGCATTGATAATTAACATACCATTTACCTCCAAATTAAAATTCATCTTTGTTACCATTTAATGTATTGAAAAACATCATCATGATTAAAAACACCTTATTCTATAAGAACAAATTGATCATTAATTTTTATTATTTCTCTTCACATTACATTTATCTTATATTTTTTATCTCCAACTACATCAACACAATTCAATAATAATTTCTATTCAGGGAACAACTTTATCCAAAGAATTGTTTTTAAATTTACATAGTGATATTTAAATCCTGATAGAATGGTATAAGCATGGTCTGATTTAATTTGGGGGATACATTTTAGTTTTAAATAAATCATTTAATTGAAAATCTTGGGTAATTTTTGGAATCCTTCATTGTAACATCAAAAAAATCATAATTTTGGTTAAATCAGACATTATATGCATCTTAAAAAATATTAAAAAATTTAATTATTTATAAAATTTTACATATAAACATTATACAATGAAATTTATTTATTATCTACTCAACATAAAATAACATATTCATCCTTATAAAAAACTGATGTAGTATTCCAAATATATTTAGTATCATGTGATAGTTTTAGAAAATTTGACATCACACCTTATTCTCTCTTGCATACAAATATTACATATCAGGGAAAAATTGAAATTTACAAAAAAATATTACAAAATATGTATGATTATTTCATTTAATGTATTCTAGTACCAACTGCACAAAATATATTATATATTCATATTAATGTTATTCATATATTGGTAACTAATTCAATTAGTAAATTTTTTATCATAATATGAGAATAATATTTATTTAATCAAAATACATACACATTAGAAATCATTTCTTAGTTTCAATGTCTACAATATAAAAACATTATAAATAGTAGTATGTCTATAACTTTGTTGAGTAATAATATATTCATGATAATAAAATTACAGATTGTGTAGGTTTTATGATTTTTTAATGTCCTTAACATTTCAATACAAAAAAATATAAGAATGGATGTATTAGGAAATTGTTTTCGATCAATAGTTCTCAAATCATAAAACATAAATACTTATTCTAGTAAACCACAATCCATTATCTAGAAGATCTATTCATCCATGAAAAACAACTCCTCAAATTGTAAATTTTAATTTATATCATATTTAAATAGATTTATTTATTGATAGTAGAATAAATCATAGTTAACATAACTACATTATATGCAACAATTATTAATTACAAGATACAATAATAAGTTCATAGGGAATATTATTTAAATTAAATTCTATTATAATTCCCATAAGACATCAATATCATTAAAATGGTAACACTTAATAATTCATGGGTTTGAATATATAAAAAATAAAACTCTTGGTCTCAACATGTTAACAGTTGTCTCATTTTCAGGTCATTGAACAGAAAATTTCATTCAAATATCTTTATCCAATCAGGTTATAGTTTAAAGTATTTACAAATACATGTTTATATGGTTTCCATTTATATTATTTAGTATATCATGTTATATTATTAAAATTATTCCAACTGTAAATATTATTATCAATTTTATTAGATTGAAAGAGAGTATCCTTTTAGAATTCACTCTAATATAACAACATCACTTTCATATTTACAATCCATTTTGGATGATGAGTGGTGTTGGGGTTTATATTTTAGTTAAAAAGTTATTTAGTTATTTATTTAAAATATTAACGACAATTCAATTTATTAATCATATATTTATGATATTTATACATAATAATTTCTCATTACTTCATTAAACAATATTACACAAAATGATGAGTGGAAAAAATTTCTTCGATCTATAGGAAATGTTAAATGCTGACAATGATGACTATAATAACCCATATTTCTCCATTTATTTCCTTATCATAGAATTATCATTGATAATATCTATTAAAATATTATTCAACTATGATATAGGAATATGAAGAGGACACATATCAAATTTTAGATGTTTTTTTCATCCTAAAAAATCAATGAATATTTTTAATATTTTTTTGTCTTTCAAAATATTGCACATTTTGTATGTCACAAAATGTTTTATGGGGGATTCTTATACATCATAGTGCTACTATGGTAAATGAAAAATATATAGTTTTGAGCATTATCTATTAAATCTTTGATTTTCTCTAATAGTGACTAAACTTATATATTCATTTTAATACTAAATAATACTATTTCAATGATGAAATCTTATATAAATCAATATTTATAATCATTGTTAACGATTAATAGATACATGTTTTCATACCATCCCTTATTAATATTCTCCTTAATTATGGTTAGAAACTATTTGAAAATGCCTGTGACTTCAATAACGTTTTTTAGATAACACTCCCATGATCCATGAGTTTTATATCATTGTTATTTTAAATAACTATAAAGGATTTTTAATCCTTCATATGTAGTGAAATTGTCTTATCAATTATCCTTTTAAAAAAATTCATAAAATATTTTTTTTATTTTCATAGTTTCATTTTATTTGTTATTATCTCATTTGGTTCCTAGTTATATTATGGTTGATATAAAATATAAATTTATAGTACATATGTGGGAGATCATGTATAATACCTTATATATCATAAAAAAAATCTTGGAATGGAAAATCCACCATCATTGAAGGACTTGATAAAAATATATATTTAAAAATACAGTGATAGAATATTTAAAGAATTGTTATTTATTTTATAATTAGTCTCTTAACATTAAAATTAAAATCATGTTAATTTTTTTAATCTTATTCAAGAAATTATAGATACACATTCTTTAATTTTAAATCAATATTTTTTTGATATTTTTTTAAATAGATTGATGGAAATATTGATGAATATTGATGATAGTAGTTGGCCATAGAAGAATAATTTTTCACTTCCCAATTTCCCCAAAGTTGTGATCCGTCTTTTTATTTATCATGATCTTCTATCCATAATTGTAATTGGTTTATCATATATAAAAACCCCAACTATCAATCCTACTATACCTCTCTTTTTCTTTGTCTTATATTGAATAATGTACCACCATCCATATTTGTGGCTAGCAGTAGAAAATGTGGTGATGTACTGTCAGGGAATAGGCGGGGTATGTGTACAACATAAAGAATTTATATTAATAATTTGATGTGGTGTGTGGGTTATTGCATGATGGTGGGTGATGACCTAATGTAAGGTGGTTGAATCTACCCCCACTATTAATCATGAGGCATGGATGGTAGAGATAGCTAGGGGACCACCGATTTTTATTTTATTTGAGTGTATTCGATTGACATCACTCACTAGAGATAAGGAAGTGATTCTAACAACATCGGGATGGACCCTCTAGAAAGATGAGAATGGACGATCACCATAATATTGTAAGAACCATTAGCTTCCCAATAAGGTCAACACAATGCATTGATCACAATATCGTGTCTTGGTATTGTTGATGAGTTGGGCAGCAAGAATAACATATCCTACAGGCATGGGTCATCACAAACGTCTGGATGTGTGAATATTATTTCCATTAAGAATCGTCCAAGATATAGATTCAGGTTGGAGTAGGTTCAAATGTAAACATTCTCTATAAACACCACCAACACATGAAATTACATGTGTCGCATTATGGATCTCCCTCTTCCTAGATGTAGTTTGTGGTGGGCCAAGAGGTATTCATTTTTCTTGGTTATTCTTAATAGTTTATTTTTCAATTAATTTTCATTATGAATTTGTTTTGATTGAATAAATAACTATATTTATCCATTAAATAATATATATCAAATTAATGTAATCTGATATTTTCATTGAAGTCCATTTTCATTGGGTTTTGGGAAGATTATACTTTTAGCAATATAATAATGATATTATGGTCTGGTAATAATGAGTGGTGCTTGAATGTGGACTAGAAATCCTATTAAATATTCATTAGTGATTTGGTTTGGTTCCACCATATAATCATAGTTATTTGTACTTCCATTATACATTGGGTGTGGAAAATCCATGTTTGGGCATGAGGGTAGTACTCCCATGGATCCTATCTGGTGTAGATCCATAACATAATCAGTAGATTCGAGAAAAGTTAGATAAATGGGGTGTAAGTCCCCTTTTTATAGAGTAATGTACATTGTTATTTAACATGCGTTACTTGATGAATCCCAAGTCATCTAATGGAGTTTGTAGTCAATGGGTAAAACTCAAACCTTGATAAGGTGTGTGTCCCAAATAATGGTTTTTGAGAGGAAATGTGGAATTTTATAAGATAGTATGACGTGTTCCATATATTATTCTCATTGTATATGATAATCAAAACGTTTTGATATGAATAAATATATTCTTAAAACCAATTTTTTCTATAATTTTATTTTATATATAGGTTAATTTTTCATCATATTTTGGTAATCAGATTTCTTGTACCTCTATCATTGCATGTTGTTTTTTAGGGAATAAAATTTGTCATGTAAAAAATCACCCTTCCATGGGTATCATTCCAAGAAATATCATGTATTATTTTAGTGATAATTAATTTAGTGGTGATTATGACAGACACAATGTTTTAAAATGTATATCTTAATGGTTGTTGGAAGTGATATACATATGATGGTATTAATAACTGATGATATTTTTCAACAAGTATCATTACTTTCTAGAAATTATAATTGGATTTTAATTTGGGATATTAGAAACTTATATTATTATATTAAATTATGGATCAATTTTTATTGAAATATTTGTATGGTATATGTGTTGCATGAATTTATATGTTTCAAAAAGTATATATTTTTACCATGCATTATTATATCTTTTTTTGTAGAATATATTCTATATTGTATCATCAATATATTTCATACTATATTGTGTGATATTACAACTCGATAAAATTAAATATCCCTAGTATTATATTTTATGAGCTTATTGTGGCTTTAATCACATATATAAGGCAATTGTAGGGCCTTGTGTGGCAAGATCATACAATAAAAGTATTATATAGGGGTTTTCATGTGAATTGAATTTTATGTTAATAGACATGATGGGAATATAAATTTATTAGATTGTTTTAATGGGACTCAAGTATAGTATTAATTATAATGAGCTTGATGTTGGTCTGAAATCTAATTTTTCCATTTTATCAAACTCTGATAAAAAGATAAGGGGCATAGACACTAATGAGTCATCTATAGGGTATGGAAAAGAAGGAAAATTAATCATGCAGTTTTTAGGTGTTATTTTTGTATATTTTTAATTTGTTCCATGAAATTATAAAAAAAATCCATTGGTATATCTTGTTGAATAATGTATACAACCACGTTGAAAACTAGTTAGTATTCTGAGGTTGGGTCGTTATCTATATATGAAATCTCTAAAAAATCATTTTACTAACTTGATATGTGGTATTCCATCATTAAAAGGACTAGATCGTGATATTCCTTAATTGAGAGTTGAGAAGTTTGTCAACTTATTTTTGTATATAATCAAAACCACCATAAATACTATAGTAATATGATCCTAACAATTTTATGAAGAAGAAGATTCTAGTTATAAATAATTAACACTATTTTTAGTTGAATGTAACATATGAATATTAGTGATAGACACCACATAGAGTAAATTGAATTTATAAAATTCAAGGAATGTGGGATTTCAATTAGGTGGTGAAATATGTAATTACATTCCTCTAAAAACTTCTGATTTTATGTTTTTCATAGATTCTATATTTCATTATAGATTACAGATTCACTAGTGTAATTTTATTTTTTAAAATATGATAAAAAATTATCCATGTTTAGATATTTATTACATACTTCAATATATTTATTACCGTGTGATATTTCATGTTGTATGTCTCCAAAATCATTTAAACCTACACTTGCATTGGTTTTCTAAGATGCATCACCCATCCAGGTACTGATCAAAAGTAGTAATTTCTTGATATGATAAATGATGGAAACAATTATGTATGGATGTTTCATTGTGGATAGAAATGAGATATCTAAGATTATTTTGTAAAATTTTATGTAACTATTTCATTTTATTTAAAAATAATTTGTTGTTATTTAAATTTTTGGGTGCATCGACATAAAATTTATGAATTTTTTGAAATTTATTTATTTTCCTCGCCATGGATTCATCAGTACATGGTAATCATATAATATTTTTACACACATGGATATTTATAGTTCAAATTGTTGATGAAAACATTATGTTTATTAAAATTGCATTAATTTTTCAAAAACTGCACAATTTTTAGTTAAAAAATCCATGTCTATTTTTTTGGTTAATTATAATATTCATAATGGTCAATACAATTCATACAGTGTTGACGTTCATAGTGATATTGTTTAGATTATTGTGGTTTTATAGTTAGTTCATCATTTTGTAAAAAATGTTTTCAAACAATGATATAGTGTAGGTTCATTCAAGTGAATTTTAGTGGTTGATGCACAATAGGATAAAACATAGGTCCAAACATTACATCCTTTTATAAAAATGGTTTTCAATATTTCCTTGTTAAAATTTATGGGGATCATCATTGTATCTTCCATATTACAATTGTAACAATACACTCACACTTAATGGGTGGTCTATACAATAATATTCATCTTGTTTTGGTTGTTCCATTCTAATTTTATGTTTCTTATGAAGGATATCCCCATAACTTTTTCTTATATTTTTTTCGTTTCATCCTTCCCCATATATTTTCATTCATCCAAAAAACCTCAATAAATACAGTTATGGAATTTATGGTTTTCTAAGTTTTAAACATCAATTTTTTGGATGTATATAGTTTGTATGGGTGTTTCTATTCAAAATTATTCTTTCATTATTGATGGTGGGGTGTTGCAACATTGTCTAACTTAAAATAGATTTATTTTTCTATGAAATAATATTTGAATTATATTACATTGAATGATTGGTTGTTTTTAAATTATTCTGGTTCAAAAGTATCCCTATATATGTCCCCCCATAGGAATTTAAATAGGTCTAAAATTGGTTTCTATAATATTAATGAATTTATTTCTTAATACATATTGTTAGTATTTTGTGAGTGACTCTATAAAAATAATTATAGCATTTTAAAGTGGTTAATGTAATTTCAAAATAGTATTGTTGGATATATGGTTCATGGTTGGCCCACGTTGATGTGTGTTTTTTTAAATATTTATATTTTTAATAACTAAAAAATTGATATTAATTAAGTGTTTATATTATTTATCGATATTGAATAATTTTTTAATCATTACACAAAAAAAGACGTGAAATGTTGGGATCTTGATATTATTAGTAAATGTCTTATTTTTTATATTATATTAAAACAACGACATGATGTTGTTTCTAACCTCTATTTCGGTCCACTTCAATTATATTATTCTCATTAGAGATTTTTCCCCATGGGGGATGTTTGATTTTTATGTGTATCATAAATGAAAAAGGGAATATAAACTGATAGTAATTTTTATGTGAGATAATGTTTATTGATATTAAAAAAAACAAGTATTTATTTTACTTTATTATGATTAATTTTATATTTTCACCTCAATTTATTGATATAAGGTATCATTATATGATTATTTATATTTTTATGATTCATTTTATACTAGATTATTATAAATTGTAATGATAGTACCCTATAAATTCTATTCCCTCATATGAGTTTATTTTGTACTAGGTGACCCCAAGAGGATTCTGGGATGAATATTATTATTTAACATAGGGGTCCTTCAGATATATAACAAATGTAACAGTTCAAGTAACATTGATTTTTATTACTGTTAAATGTTTCCATATTCAATATATCCCAATGATGATAATTTAGGGATTCAAATTTTATATCATTTTTTTATCCTCAATTATATACATGGTTACATAGAACTATTTAATTTTTGGTGATCTGTTCTATTTTTTCCCAATAATACCATGGTTCATGTAATGTCTTATCATTGTATTTGTTTTTTTGTATTTGTGTTACTTTGAATCATATTTAAAAATGGTTTCAGTTTTGTAGGTTCATTAAATATGAATGTAATGTTTTTTCATGACATTTGAGATTTTTATTGAGAAAATAGTAGGTATTTATTTTGTTTTTTTATAAATTTAAAATTCCAATATTTTATATTTTACAATATTTTTGAAATCAATAGATGTCTTAATTATTATAATTAATAATAATGTTTTAGGATTGATAAGACTTTATTATTTTGAAAATGGATTTTTATATTGTGTCTATAATGAAAATGGGATAAATATAGAAACTTTTAGCTTCATTTTTCTCATAAGAATAGCCCATTTTATAAATATAGTTCAATTATAATTTATGTAATGTATTATGATATTAACCACATTGATACATTGAGAAAAATACTACATGGGCATGTTTTTCCCACACAATATATACACACTAGTGTGCATTCATGTTTTTATATGAACATATTATATTTTTCTTAAGTTCATAGTATTTTAATCATAATTATTAGTGATTTATGGTTGTGTATATTGATGTGGTGGGATGTTCTTAGTTATTTTGGGTCACCTGGATGTTTGGTTATAATTTTTCTAATTGTGGTTAATTGTTGTGAGGTTGTATCAATCATATTGGCCTACTGTATTTGATAGTTTATTCTTCTTTTTATGATTCCCAAATATTGTAATAGAATATTATATGTAAACATATTTTATAGTGATTTTTTGTATAAATTGTTTAAATACCCAAATATTTTATATGTGGATTTCCAACTCATTTATAGGATATATGGGATTGATAATATATACGACAAATTATGTTAGTATTATTATTATATTAAGATAATTCTGAAATATTCCTGTTGTTACACTAGATACATGTCTCAAGCATGTGATGATCTGGAAGAGTATTTAAGATCAGTGTCAACCAAACCTATGTGAATTGTAATGATGCCCAATTATTGTTCATTACAAATATTATTATAAATAATGGTTTATTAAAGGGGTTATATGTTCTTTCAATCACTCTCATATAATTGTTTTCATTTAGATAATATAGAGATAAAAATCATTGAATTATCAAGGTAGGTGAAAGAAGAATCTAGGTTTATATTTCTCACCTATATCCAAAAGATTATATTTATTATTGGGTTGATATTTATTTTTTCAATATAGTTTTTTGGATTCAGTATTGATATGGGTGTTTTTTATCTTGATTTTTATTGTATTTAATAGGGTTTTTTACTACAATTTTGGTCTGCAAATGTAATGAAAATAATATTAGTGAGGTCGGAATGCATGACCTTATAAATAATGATATGACTCAATAATTGATTTTTAAACTATTTCATAGAACTATGTCATGATTGGTACGTGGACCGTGAAAAAAAAAATAATGGTAAACATTGTTCTACATAACTTTTGGTTTTATTAAATTATTCACAAGAACCATGTGTTAGTTTATAATAATTATTAATATTTTTATGAGAACAATGTCGGTACTAATATGTGCTGATATTTTTTTTGTAAGATTTCTATTGAGTTGTGATGTATGATATTCATATATGTCTGATGTGAATAATTATATTATATGTAAAAATTAGATTATAAATAGTTATTATTTGTTAAATAACAATGAAATGTTTTATATAAATTATTTGGTTATTATGATTTTAAGTGGTTTATTTATAAATGAATTCAAGAATTTTGATTTTGTTTAAAATTAATTTCATGAATTATTTTAAAAAAAATTCATTCTCATGCATTATATTTTCATGAATTGGAGTTTTCATAATGTAAATAGAAATGTGTTTATAAATTCATTAAATTTTAATGTGTTTGGGATAAAGGATATTTTTAATAATTACTATTTGTTTGTGTGTATTAAATTAAGCTCATGGCCTTAAAAATTTCTTAGTGTTTTGGTTTATTTTTGACCCTTTATTGGTGTTTAATGGTGGGGGATTTTGAAATATTTTATGATTTCATTTTTTTAAGATTGAAGTATGATTTTATTTTGCTATTTGAATTAATTATTTTTCAATTTAACTCATAATTGAAATATTAAACTATATTTCTTTAGGTTTTCTAATGTGTATGTATTATTTAAAAAGTTAAATTTATTATAAATATGTAATCAACTGTAAAATAAATTTGGAGAATTTGTTAGGGTGTAATGACTTCAAAGAGTTTTTAATGTGTTTTTATTAATTTACTTAATATATAATACATATTTACCCATAAATTATATTTATTATTTTTGATGTTATTTATTAATTGTTTCCATGTTGGGATCGTGTTTTTGTTTGTTTAAATTATGAATCCCATAATGATCTAGATAAAATATGAGAATTTACATTCAGGGGGAATATATTTATATTTTTTCACAACACATATTCCAATGGGAATATATGGTTTTTATTCTCTTATTGATATTGTTGTAGAGATTTTTGGAAATAATTATGACCTTAATACTCTGAAGTAGTGGTCCTGGGTTGGATGTTTGAATGTGTGATGAATATTTTCATGGTGTTATAGAGTCTATCAATAGAAGATGAGTCTCATTTGTATTTCATGAATTAATATTATAATAACTTTTTGGATTCATGTTTTTATTTTTTAGATATTTAAGACTTCTTTTGGTTTTAGTTTTTTTATGTATTACTTTATAAATCTTCCTGGTATGATCTCTATGTTAGTGGCACATATAATTAATAGTGCATGCCTCATTGTGGATTTAATTATGTAATATATTGACTGGGTTTTGGATTACTGATACATATATGGTGAACCTTGGGGGATTATATGTGAAACTAATTTGTGTAATTAATTCAATTTATATCCCAAGGCTACCAGGTTACAGTTTTTATTCAGGATCACTATGAGTCAGGGATCTTTTGTATTGAACTTTAGTTGACCTCAAATGATGTTCCATGACTAAAATTTTGATGAAATTTGGTTTTTGATAAAGTTTATTTGTGATTTTTTATACCTTTTGATTTGGTTAAAAAGTGATTATTTTATTCTAATGGATTTGGTGACATGGTTTTATGGTATTTTGGATGACCATATTGGGGTTTACATTGATAAATTTTTATTGTTTCAGTGGTTCTATCATTATAGAATTGGTGGTCCATTTCTGAAATAAATTTTACTGAATTTGAAATATTTTGGGTACTTTTTTGGTTTTCCATACTATACAAACATATAGTTAAATGGTTGTGATTTTAATTTCTGATTAAGTTATTTAGAATCGATTCTTGATTGTTTTTAGGTCATTTTAGATTAATGATTATTTAATGGTCTTAGTATATTACATTATTTCTCACTTACCCCAAACCTTGACTGAAACAATTTTGTGGAGATTTTTAATTTTTTTATTACTCTACATATATCAATTACTTTTACGGTTTAAAAAATATAATGGTGGGGGATATTTATACAATTCATGTCACAATTTTATTATATAAATTGATTTCTATTAATACAAATTATAGACAATTTATTTTTAAAACTTAATAATTTCAAGAAATAAACATCTATTTCAAGGTCTGTTTACATATTTAAGGAAAAACTTGTGGGAAATTATACCCCAGGGGATTTCCGGTACATCATTTTACTTCAGAATTGTATTGCATGGGTAGAAAGTTGTTTTTCCAAAAAATATATTATTACTAAAAACCATGTGATCCCATTTCTTTGTGAGGGTTAGTGAATGTACAATGAATTATTTTTGGAATCATTCTGAATTATTCCTATTTATTTTAACTATTCCAATATGTGGGATTCAAATAGCTAGAAAATATATCGATTACAGATTCAGCTAAACCATACATGTTTGAAAGTGACTTTTAGAGCCTCAGAATGATTGAAATATATTTTATCCAAATTTTTATCTATACTATTCAAACCACAATGTTTTACATAAATTTTGGATTCTGTTTCTCTCCATTAAAACTAAATTTTTTAATCAATATCTTCCCTTATATTCTTCTCGAAAAAAGCCATAATAAATTCAAGGATTCTTCCTCCTACAAGTTTCTGGGAATTTTTTTGTTCCATCATGATTATATATATATTTTACCATGTAAAACACCTCATTATTCCATTCCTATTGTCCATTCATTATTATCTTTTAACGTTCAGTCTTTTTCAATCCAAAATATCATTATGTAAAGAATTTAATTATTATTATTTAACATTCCATGGGGTTTGGACTGTTTAGGGAGTGAAAATGGTGTTTATTAATCCTTTATTTTTTTCTAAATTATAAGTGGTGTGTTGTGATTGGTACCCACTTGAAATTAGGTGGGACTTAGTTCATGTAGAATAAAATTATATTCCGCGAATTAATTTTATATTTCTAAATAAATTCTTATATATAAAAATTATCCACATAAATTATACTCATGATGATTCTAAAAAGTTTTTAGGCTTCTTTTTATTCATAGAATGGATTTTCCCTATTTCACGTGTCTATGAAAATTCATTTATTATTCTATTAACAAAATTTTAGTGTTTTAATGAAATTCATGTAGTAGTAAATATAATTAATTAAATGAATGGGGCATGTATTTCCCATAACAATGTGTTTTTTAAACATCATAGGCAATATATTTTCTCCAAAATGGTTTATAAGAAGTGGTTTGATTTGATATAGATTTCAAGGGATGATTTAATTGTTAATCATTGAAATATATTTTGATGTATTATTATAAATTATTTTAAATATAATTGGATCTTGAGTTATAATTAATAGGTTTGTTACAAAATTACTAAAAAATATATCATTTAATAATGTATATAAACTCTATATTGAGTCGTTATATATATATTGTTCTTGTCATGAGTTGTATCCATGTGTAGAATTTTTTATATTTATTCCTATACCTAACTAATAAAACCGATATTTTTATAGGTTTTTTTGAGGAGAAATGAGATCGATTTTGTCCCTAAGAACCTTGTTCACTCATATGTTTTTATTTTACAATATGTGACCCACAAAGGTACTATGGTGGATGTTATGAATTTAATTTAGGGTACACTAGAGAGAGTGAGTATATGATCCATGTCTTGTATCATTCATTGGAGAGCCTAGTGGGATTATCATGATTCCAAGATCATATAGAGGATATTTTATGTGGGAAAAATTATATATATTAATTTTATCTTATTGAATTTATTTTTTTACATACAACCATTTATTGGTTGTTGGTTATTTTATATTATTCTATTTACATCTTGGTGATGGTTTCTTTTTCTAAATATATTTTTTAGTAGTTTTATGTGTACACTAAAAAAAATTATAATAGTTTCTGTAAGTATAGTTTCCCTAAAATGGATTATGATGTTTTGTTTAATATGTCAATTTTTTGTTTTTGGAAAATTTGATGAAAATTTTGTTTTCATATAAATTTAAATGTTTCATCATCATTTTTTGAAATATATTTATAATTTAAATAATTAAATTATTTTCTATGACAAAAATTATGGGGTAGTCCATATAATGATCACTTTATTAGAAAATATATTTAATTTACTAGTAAAACTAAAAAGTGGAGAAATATTATACATATTTTATATATTATTACACATCTAAAAAACCATTTTTATATATTTATATTAAACTATAAATTAGAGAATTTATTATGAATTTAACCACATATTATCTTTTTTGAACTACTATTCAACATACATATCCCACAACCATCATTTGACTGGTATTCGTTTTGTTTGTTTGGAGTTATTATGTTTTCTTCTATTTATCAAGTATTTTGGACAAAAAAATTTATGTTCATTGGATACATGATTATAGGAATTATGATGTGGTGAGTATCAATGGGTCACATGTATGTTTTATTAGTGATGATAGAGATTAATTTTATTTTATATATTTTGAATATACCATTTTTTCATGGGGTATTTGATAGTTTGTTCCCACTATATATAATATTATTGTATGTTATTCACATGATAAATGAATATTTTACTTATTATTTATTTTAGAATTTTATTTAAAAATATCATGTTATATAATATACTAAAGTTCCAATGCTTGTATATGTCATGTAATATTTCTAGAATTTTCTACTTGTTATTTTATTATTATTATTAGGGTAAAATCATTTACAAAAATTTATATTTAAATACTAGGTTCATGTATCTTGTCTATAGTAAAAAATATATTAATTCAGGCCCAGTGTTCATTGATCAGACTAATGTTCAATGTTAACCCGCATTGGTTCATTTTATGTGTTTTCACTTGTAAGAACCTTAACATAGAGATAATCATAGTGAAAGACCTAGTTATTGAGACACTACCAAAAAGTTTCATACAAGGAATAAGAATTGTTAAAACATTATAAGTAAATATTCTTCAATAATTATTAGCTGATGTAGGAATTAATATCATGGAATAAGTGGGATACAAATGTGCTATTATAGTCAAAATATCAAATTAAAATATTGTCACATTGATGATTTGGTATGTTGGGAAACCATAAATTATATTATAGTCAGTGGGATTGATATTATATTTTAGAACACTTTAATTGATGTGAAATAAATAGATTTTAGGGTGATAGAGGGGGTATAACATTATGTTAGGGGATATGATGTGATTAAGTTCATATCTATCTCTTACAGGATATCCCTTTAATAGAATGATTTAGTATAATATTTGGTAAGTCACCCAGATGATCTATTAGTTTAGGGGGTAATTTTACAAATCCAACAACACCAACTCCCACAAGATGATTCATAACATATATAGATAGTGGAAAAAGACACATGAAAATGTAGAAGATGGTTGGGATCAATTTAGTAGCTCAAAACGTTGTTTGAATATGATTTTCCTTTTCAAAACTGAATCATTTACTCGCCAATAATAGTATTGATTTTTTTTCATCTATAATTTAAGTGTGGGAATTTCTATTATAGAGTATACCATGACCAGTGCATATAGAGGTCTCTATTAAAAATGATATAATAGTCACCTATATCTAATTACTATGGAAACTAATGTTATTGGTGTTACATTTTCCTAATAAATTAATATTTCTAGGTAGAATCAGTATCAAATCATCTTTTGAATGTACTAGAAAACCATAGTCATTGATTGAATCCAATTTTCTATTTTCGAGTGTGATGTTTTTGAGCTAGGTTATCATTTTAATCCTTTTGGGGAGTAAGACCTTCTATTTAGGCTAGTAATTATTTATCAAGGAATTATGTAGTCGATCATTCATATGATGGATATTTTGGATATTTTTTTATGGATCATTTAAATTATATTTATTTTCATAGTTGTGGTGGAGTACATAAATTCCATTTTTAAATATGTAACTATATTTCCCCATATCTAATGGATTAGTATCTGTATTGATATTCACATATTGAAAATAATAAATAATTATGTGTTACATTAGGTATTCAAGGAATATATGTAGAGGAAGGTACAACTTGATAAACATTTTTATAAATGTTTCATTATACCTAATGTGATCCCAACGAATACTTTTGTATAGTTGAATTTACATTTGACTTAGTACCTAAACCTAGACTATTTTTCCAACCCATATTGTTAAATGGACCCAGTAGAAAATTTAGACTTTAAAACTCAATAATTAGTGTTTTTTAATAAGGGTTTCACCCAACCAACACATCATGTTGTAATAGAGTTTTTCGTGTAAAAAAATGAAAAATGATTTTATGAGCCTTTACACTGATTATTGAATTCTCAAAAACATTTTTGTTATGACTAATTCATATTTATTACATATTTTAACTCCTATAGGGTTCTTTATTTTCATGAATATTAATCTTACCTCCTTATATCCCTAGCGCATGGTAATGTCCGAATACATTTCGAGGTTGATATTCCATGCTAGTTTTGGGAATTAAAATTATTGGTTTATTCCATTTGGGATAAAAAATAAACTTATTTTATTTATGGTTACTATAAATATAGTGTTATGTGTGTATTTAGATAAATATATTTTGGTTATTATTCTATACATTATAGATTATTCAAAAGGAAATGATGACCATGAAAAACAGGTAAGGATTTTTTTTAAACATTAAAAGAAATATTATTATTAAGAATTTTTTAAATGTAAAACATTGATAAAACATCTTCATTATAAAGAGATATTGTTTCTAATGATGGAATAATTGGTGATACTATTAAAACTAATTTCTCTCATGAGTTTCCAAGACCAACTAATATAATTATGATATTTTCCTTTCTCATATTAGCATGATAAGATTGATAGTTGTTTGAAAAATTATCTCATTTATCCAAACCACAACATATATTATCTAAAAAGGATTTAAATTCATCTATATTAGGGAATGTGATAAATTCATTCATGAATTGGAAATAATAATCCTTAATGCTCTATTTTGGGACTTGCTAAAAAGAAATTCATAATTTAATTTTATATTGATAATTACTTGATGGGGCTTCGACTTTCCTTGATTCATGATGATTAAGTATACAAATTTTTTTATTTTAGTAACAATTCAATGTGAATAATTACCGTACATGATATCATGAGATTATATTTGTGGTTTTTTCTTTATCAATTTTGGGAAATATTTTATATGGATTGAAATGTGATATATATACTGACAACAAATAATCAAATTAAATATTTAATTAAAAATAGTTCAAAAATAAGTTTGTTATAAATATTAATGATTTATTATTTCATGATATAATATAATATTTATAAATAATAAAGGTAAAAATTCTATTTGATGGAATGATAATGTTCCAGGAAAAATTTTATATTTTGAATATTATCATTTTGATAATGTGTTGAAGAATGTTGGAATAGTAATAGTTTATGAATCAACTCCCACATTTTTGGATCAGGTGTTATTCTAGTTATCCATTTGAAAATGAATTCATCATGCTCGTAATTGATGATGTGGTAATCACACTAAATTGGGCCTCCTAGGTATGTTCTTATTACACATTTCCATTGACACATGAGCTTTGAAATTGGTCTCCCTATACCAGGATATAAACATATCATTTATTTATTTATAAGAAGTATGACAACCGTACTTTTATTAAAAACATAAACATGATTTATTACATAAAACTTAACTTGATACAACAAGAAGATCGAGAGTTTTAGTGTCTTTGGGGCTTAGGATAATTACATAAAAACTGAAAACAAGAGATACAACATCATTATTGAAAACATCCTTTACATGACCACTACATTCCCTCGTACTTAGCATACATGGGATAACCTGAGGACATGCATTTAAAAAGGGTGAGCTATAAAGCCCATGTAAGGGAGTACAAATGGAATAAAATGAGGAGTACAATTCATGTTAGACAATAGGCATATCCATAGAGCATAAAAGTAACTTGAACATAAAGGCATGATAAATCATGATAATCATAACATGGAAATGTGGCAACAACACTTAACATGGAATTAGCATGAGCCAAGGCTCATTGCACATAGAGCATTAGTAAATCCTCATTGCACATGGAGCACATGTAAACCCTCGTTTCACTTTAATTAGCATGAGTCAACACTCATTGCACATGACGTATCATGATACTATACTTTATCCAATGCATTAGAGTGCTATAAGGGTGCACCATTCTTAAACATTTCATTTCATGCATAAGTGTGCCACATGGATCATAAAACATGGATTCATAAAACATAATAATTTATTCCATGATAAAGTAATGTGGAATTAATACATGAAAATTCATAATCAATAAGTAAATCTTTATAAAAGTGAATACCCATTATGGAGAAATGGAAATGGTATTCACTACACAATGTCTTTTGCTTAGAAAATCGGTGCGATTTCAGTAGCGTAACGGCGTGACATAAGAATTCATAAAAATGGTTGATGAGAGAGAAAGTGGTTACACATCATATTTACATGTAATGGACAGTAATGAGGTCATTTAGATACTTTTCCCGACAATTGTAATGGAATTTAGATTCATGATACAAAAGTGTTGCTTGAATGTAAAAGAAGAGAGATAAGATCCTTTCGGAATTTCAGCATAGTAACGGGTGTACATGGGAGGCATTTAATGAGAGAGAAAGGTGTCTCCCATCATTAAATTAATAAGAGGGAAGTATGTGGGAGGTGAAAAACCATATCCCAACATTCATAATTGAAATTAAATGGGAAATACAACTTAAAGAAAATTGACAAAAATGAGAAAGGAAGAAAAAATCCCTTACTTGAAAGTGTACTTCCAAAGGCTAGAGAGAGGCTTGTGAGAGGCTTCTTGGGAGCTTGGGGAACACTGGGAGGATTCTAGAGAGAGTTGGGCAGAGGTTGGACAAACTCCAAAGGATTTGAGTAAGGAGGAAGTGGGAGCTTTGGTGGGTTTATATAGGAAAGGTGAGGGAATTATTTATTATTTAGTTTTGGGACCCCTTATATTAAATTAATCCAAACCACAAACCATCCCATGGTTTTTTCCCATGGTTTTTGGAAAAGGGAAAAGGAAAAAAATATTTTATAAGGCCAAAGTCCGTTCTTCTTAAAATATTAGGGTTTCTTATGTGGAGGTGAGTCACACTCCCATGGAAATTAATTTAAAAAGGCAAGGTGTTGAATATGTCTTGAGGGGTCCATTAATGCTTTGAAAAGTAAGTAAAACAAACCCAAAATCACATTATTTTAATGTTAAATCATATATTGGCCAAACATAATGATTATAGTATTTTATTACATTACTATTCGGTCATTATGATGTCATACAACACATTATATATTTAAACAGTATTTAATTTTTACTCAAAAATTTGACTGTCTCAGAAAATTATGAAAAATTCACCATTGGATAATTTCAACATCCTGATTCCAAAAATAACATTTATTTTATATTAATAATTTTCTAAATATGTTAATTTTCACTTTTAATATAAAAACTGACTTTTATAAAAAATTCATGGGTTTTGACAGAAATGGATTTCAAACCTTAATAAAAATTATAATTGCATTTATATAATTGTATGATAATTTATATTTAATAAAAATTAATTTATTATTATTATTATTATTTTATTAAAATATTATTTAATTCAAAAATCCATTAATTTTATAAAATATAATTCTTAATTAAATAATAACTAAACACACTATTTGTACTTTAAAAACAATTTACAAAGTATCAATAATTGCTATAAATTATATTAGTTATTATATAAAAAAATAATGTACATGAACATAGTACTAGCGATTCATTACATAATCCCATAAAACAGCCGCATAAGTCATAAGGGTAAGGTGTGCGATGGTGACAGACTCTTGGGGTGGCTCAGCTAACATTGCTCGAGTGGTAATCTCTATAAACTTCCATTTTTCCCATAGACGGTCTCGTTCGAGCTTTACATGATGAAGCTTAGCTGGGGCTTGGTCCAGGGCGATGCCCAAAGATGCCACCTCTTTTCTGAGCTCCGAAAAATGGGATTCATATGGGGCAATTCTACTAGATGAGGCAATCGCTTCCTTTTTCTGAGTAAATTGGATTTGTTAAACTCTTATATTTATACTAATCATGTGATCACTGTTAAACAGCTATATTAGCAACAATCAAAATTTTATCATAAAACCAAAGAAGTTGAAATTTTATATAAACATAAAGAGACATTTAATTAGATCAAGAAGGGTTTTCAATTAATGAAACTTTGGGTTGTCACAATATTCCCCTCTTAAGAAATTTTGCCCTAGAAATTTTTCTTTTCCCACACTAAAAAAAGTGGGTAACTCAGCTTCATCATATCCTCTGATTCCCAAGTTGTTTCTTCAAACTTGTGTTTTCTCCACAACACCTTATTGAGGGGTATTGTCTTATTTCTTAGAACTTTTTCTCTATGATCTAAGATCTTCACTAGTTTCTCCTCATATGAAAGATCATCTTCCAATTGTACCACCTCAGAATAGAGTACATGTGAAGGGTATGGTATGTACTTCCTTAAGAGGGATACATGAAAGACATCATGTACTTTGGCCATGGAAGGTGGAAGTTCTAGTCGATAGGCCACAACCCTGACACGATAAATAATATCTAAGGGGATGATGTACCTTGGAATTAACATCCCATTCTTTCCAAACATCATGACATTCTTCCACGGAGATATGCGTAGAAACACCATGTCTCAAACTTTAAACTCAAGGTCTCGTCGACGATTATCTGCATAACTCTTCTGTCGACTCTGGGCTTCCTTGATATGCTGCTGAATGTTTTTCACCTTCTCCACCATTTCCTCGACCATTTCTAGTCCAAGCAGCTTACGTTCACCGACCTCATCCCAACATGTCGGTGTTCGACACCTTTTCCCATACAGGGCTTCATATGGTGCCATTTGGATTCTCGAGTGGAAACTATTATTATAAGAGAATTCAACCAGAGGAAGATGTTGATCCCATCCTCCTTAAAGTCCATTGAGCACACTCTCAACATATCCTCATGTGTTTGGATAGTCCGCTCAGATTGTCCATCGGTTTGATGATGATAGGTCGTACTGAAGTTCAGTTAAGTATTCAGAGCATTTTGAAGACTCTTCCAAAACATAGAGGTGAATCTTTGATCTCGGTCAGACACAATAGATAGTGGTACTACATGAAACCTTACCACATCCCTGATATATATCTATTCCAGTTGATCTGAAGAGAAATCCTCCTGAATATAAATGAAGTGTGCAGTATTTTTAAGGCGATCCATAAAAACCCAGATTGCATTGTTGCCTTTGGATGTACTTGTAATTCCGGTGACAAAGTCCATGTTGATGTTCTCCCATTTCCATTTTGGTATTGGCAATGGTTACATCATCCCCTTAGACATCTGCCTCTCTTCCTTCACTTACAGACACACTAGGCACTTTGATGTATATTCAGCGATCTCCTTCTACATATTATTCCACCAAAAGTTTTCTCATAGATCTCGATACATCTTTGTGCTCCCTGGGTGAATAGAGAAATTTGAACTATATGCATCATCCAAAAGTTCCATCTTCAGCTCCGAACTCGATGGAACACATAATCTTTCCCCAAACCGCACGATTCCTTCTTCATTAACATTAAACTCTGGGTATTTTCCCTTTTTGATAGCTTCCACTTTTTTCCCGAATTCCCACATCATCCTTTTGAGCATCCTTTAACCTTTCCAAAAGAGACGGTTGATCAATCATTTGTGAAAGGATTTATGATGTTCCCTTCTCTATGATTCCCATGTCCATCTTCATCAAGTCTAAGAAGATTTGATCCTTCTCAATTCTCATCATTGATAGAATTGGTGGGTCCTTTCTACTTAGGGCATCTGCCACCTTGTTCGCTTTCCCAGGGTGTTAATGTATTGAACAATCACAATCCTTGATGAGCTCTATCCATCTTCTCTGGTGTATTTTAATCTCTTTCTGTCTAAATATATATTTAAGACTCTTGTGGTCAGTATATATCTCACATTTCTCTCCATAGAGATAGTGCCGCCAGATTTTCATGGAAAAGATCACCGCCGCAAACTCTAGATCATGTGTTTGATAGTTTCTCTCATGGATTTTCTACTGCATTGAGGAATAGGAAATAATTTTATCATTCTGCATCAGCACACAGCCTAAGCCCTTCTTTGAAGCAACACTGAATACCACAAAAAGTTCCCCACTTGTGGGAAAAGTGAGAACGGGCTCAGTGATAAGCCTTCTTTTTCACCTCCATGAAGATTTCTTCGCATTCATCACTCCAAGAAAACATTAATCCCTTTCGATTTATCTTGGTAAGAGGGTTGGAAAATCGTGAGAAATTTCTCACAAATCGTCGATAATATCCAGCTAACCCCAAGAAGCTATGGATATCTGTTACCGATGTTGTCCTCGACTATCCCTCAATTGCATCTATTTTGGAGGGGTCCACAGATATCCCATTTCTTGTGATGATATGGCCCAAGAATGAAACCTAATTCAACCAGAACTCACACTTGCTATACTTTTCATAGAGCTTCTCCTCGCACAAAGTATCTAGTACAGTTTTTAAATTCTCTTCATGATCCCTCGTGGTTTTGGAGTATATTAGAATATCATCAATAAAGACTACTAAAAACATTTCAAGGTAGTATCTAAAGACTATACTCATCAAGTCCATGAATATTTTTGGAGCATTGGTGAGTCCAAAAGGAATTACTATGAATTCATAGTTCCTGTATCTTGTAAAAAAAAGCATTCTTGGGGACATCTTTCTTCTTCACCCTTACTTGATAATATCCCAACCGCAAGTCCACCTTGGAGATGTATTGTGCTCTACGCAGCTGATCGAACAAGTCATTGATTCTTGGGATAGGATACTTGTTCTTTAACATTATTTTGTTAAGTTCACGATAATCGATTCAAAGCCGCATTGACCCATCCTTCTTATTGACGAAGAGGACTGGTGCACCCCATGGTGAAGCACTTGGGCGTATAAACCCTTTATCCAGATTCTCCTGTAGTTGTTTCTTCAGCTCTTCAAGCTCAACAAAAGCCATTCTATATGGAGTCTTGGATATTGGTAGTGCCCCAGGTATATGTTCAATTGAGAACTCAACATCTATTTTAGGAGGAAGACCAAGCAGTTCCTTGGGAAACACTTCAGCGAATTCCCTCACAATAGGCATTTATTCAAGGATGGTTTCTTCCTTATACTCAATCATCTGAGCCAGATACGTGTTCTCATAAGGCAGTAATATCCATGCTTGAGATGATGGATCTAAAAGAGATTCATCTTCCTCCTGACACTTTTTAAGAATCGGGGGTTGATTCTCTATATGGAGTGTGATTTCCCTCCCCCGATAATTTATGTTGGCTCTATATAAGGAAAGCCAATCCATGCCAATAATTGAATCAAATTACACCAGAGGGAGTATGACGAGGTTATCCGGGAAATTAAATCCATAGATTATAACATGGGAGGACTTATACTCATGGGATGCAATGATTGCCCCATTTTCCGTGCTTACTGACATCTTCACTTCCATGATTTGTGGTGGTGCTGGGATTGTTCTAATAAACATTCTAGATACAAAATAATGCGTAGAACCTGAATCAAAAAGTATGCTCGCTATTCTATAATGAATAACTAGCATACCTATGACCACTTCATTTTCAGGGTTCACTTCGGCAGAAGTGATGGAAAAATCTTTTCCTTGCTGCCTTGGAGGTTTTTGGTTGTCTCTAAAAACCCTTGGATTAGGGCACTAATTTGAAAAATGACCTGGTTATTTTCATTTGTAACATTGATCAACGTGTTGAGATTCTAACAGAGCGTTCCTTTCCTCAGTCTTAGTTGTGGGTCTATCTTTCCAACAATTAACAGCTAGGTGCCCTTCCCTTCCACACCTGAAGCATTTTATCGTCCCCTTAAGGCAAGTTCCAGGGTTCTTCTTTCCGAACTTTTGGAAAGTGGGGTGCTGGATCTTCTTAACACTGTTGGATTTATCCATCGGACCACCATCATTGAAGTCCACCATACGCTTCTTGACCCCATGATACCCTTGTGATTCCACGATCTCCATTTCAACCTTGAGGGCACATCAGACAATTTTCTCATAGCTGTCGAAGTCACAGATCGCTAATGCTTTCTGGAAGCTTGGCTTCATCCCACCAAAGAAGTGTTCAACCATGCATTCGGGGGTAACGACAAAGCCAGATGCATATCATGAAAGACTTGTGAAGTTTTCCTCATACGCTCTAATAGATTCTTCATCTTTTTTCTTGAGGGAAAGGAATTCCATTTCCATCATAAGCTGGCGGGTGCGTGGAAAATATTTATCGAAAAAAAATCTACCGGAAATCCTTCCATTCCAACGCCTCAATCTCCTACTTAGGCTTCGTATTTTTTATCAACGTCCACCATTGATCAGCTCCACCCTCCATATGATAAGAATCCAGGAGAACCTTCTCTTGTTCAGAACATTGCAGGATGGATAAGATCTTTTCAATGGAGTTGATCCATTGTTCAGTGATCGTGGGATCAGATGATCCACTAAAAGTAGGAGGCCTTTGCCTCATGAAGCTCTCGATAGCAACTTATTCCTTCTTAGGGGGGTTTGGAAGTTCCTCTTGACCCGTGTTTCTATTCAAAACTTGAGTTAGCTGAGAGAGAAGCGTGACAATGTTTGCGATTCCCGCTCCCATTGGATTGGGAATCTCATTAGTGTTGTCATCACACTAATCTTCACAACGGTTGTTAGCCCGAGTGTTCTTATTACCGACCATTGTATGGAATAAAAGGAAAGTTAGGGGTAACACATAAAGGGTAATCCAAAGACAAAAGTTGATGACTTATAAATAAACTTTTATTTCCATACTCATGAGTCTATACGCTTCAATCTAGGATTTTCATGATATACTTTCTAACATATTTTCATAGGGGATTTTTTTTAATTCCCTTAATAAGGGTTCATGATAAGATTTTGAATTTATCAAAACATATCCCTTGGTAGTTTCGTAACCAAGAGTACAGCAAGGCCTGTTGTTGTGCACCAGTTCTCATTCAAGTCTAGCTCAAAGCGGTGTTTTCCAGTTTTACCCCTAGGATACATCTGTGCCAGAGCCGCCTCTACCTGCTCGTATACAGACAGGGATGTATTTCTTTGATAAACCACTTACTCAGTCCTTAACAAAACTTAGGGATGTTTTTATTATACTTGGTCTTCTATCTAAGGATTTACTAGGTTTTCCTAATCCCCAAAATAACTAAACCTATCCTCTGATTCCAACTATGAAAACCCTACTTTTATTAAAAACGTAAACATGATTTATTACATAAAACTTCACTTGATAAAACAAGAAGATCGAGAGTTTTAGTGTCTTTGGGGAATGGGATGCTTACATAAAAACTTAAAACATGAGATTCAACATATTTATTGAAAACGTCCTTTTCATGACCACTACATTACCTCGTACTTAGCATTACATAGGATAACCTGAGGACATGTATAAGAAAAGGGTTAGAAATAAAGCCCAGTAAGGGAGTTCAAATGGAATAACATGAGGAGTACAATTCATGTTAGACAATAGGAATATCCATAGAGAAAAAAAGAAACATAAACATAAGGTCATGATAAATCATGATAATTATAACATGGAAATGTGGCAATAACACTTAACATGGAATTAGCATGAGCCATGGCTCATTGCACATAGAGCATGAGTAAATCCTCATTGCACATGGAGCATGAGTAAACCCTCGTTGCACTTGAATTAGCATGAGTAAACACTCATTGCACATGACGTATCATGATACTATACTTTACCCAATGTATTGGAGCGCTATAAGGGTGGACCCTTCTTAAACATTTCATTTCATGCATAGGTGCGCCACATTGATCATAAAACATGGATTCATAAAAAATAATCATTTATTCCACGATAAATGAATGTGGAATTAATACATGAAACTTCATAATCAATAAGTAAATGTGAATAAAGGTGAATACCCTTGATGGAGAAATGGGCATGGTATTCACTACACAATGGCCTTTGCTTAGAAAATTGGTGCGATTTCGGCAGCGTAATGGCGTGACATAAGAATTCATAAAAACGGTTGATGAGGTAGAAAGGGTTCCTCATAATATTTACATGTAATGGAAAGTAAGGATTTCATTTAGATACATGTCCCAACAATTGAAATGGAATTTAGATTCATGATACAAAAGTGTTTCTTGCATGTCAAAGAAGAGAGAGAAGTTCCTTTCGGAATTTCGGCATAGTAACGAGTGTAAATGGGAGGCATTTAATGAGAGAGAAAGGGGTCTCCCATAATTAAAAAAATAATAGGTCAGTATGGGGGATTTTCTAAACCATACCCCAACATTCATAATTGAAATTAAATGGGCAATACAACTTAATGAAAATTGACAAAAAGGAGAAAAGAAGAAAAAACCCTTACTTGGAAGTGTGCTTCCAAAGGCTAGAGAGAGGCTTGTGAGAGACTTATGGGGAACCTGGGGCACCTTGGGAGGATTCTAGATATAGTTGGGCAGAGTTTGGACGAACTCCAAAGGCTTTGAGTGAGGAGGAAGTGGGATCTTGGGTGGGTTTGTATAGGAAAGGTGAGGGAATTCTTTATTGTTTAGGTTTGGTACCCTTTATATTAAATTAATCCAAACCACAAACCATCCCATGGTTTTTTCCCATGGTATTTGGAAATGGGAAGAGGAAAAAAATATTTTATAATTCCAAAGACCTAAATTTTTAAAATATTACGGTTGCTTATGTGGAGGTGAGTCACACTCCCATGGAAATTAATTTAAAAAGGCAAGGTGTGGAATAAGTATTGAGGGGTCCATTAATGCTTTGAAAAGTAAGTCAAACAAAACCAAAATAACATTATTTTAATGTTAAAACATATATTGGCCGAACATAGAGATTGTAGTATTTTATTACATCACTATTGGGTCATTATTATGTCATAAAACACATTATATATTTAAACGGTATTTAATTTTTACTCAAAAATTTGACTGTCTCAAGAAATATTGAAAAATTCACTGTTGGATAATTTCGACGTCCTGATTCCAAAAATAACATTTATTTTATCTAAATAATTTTTTAAATATGTTAACTTTCACTTTTAAAATAAAAACTGACATTTATAAAAAATTCATGGGTTGTGACAGAAATGGCTTTCAAACCTTAATAAAAATTATAATTGGATTTATAAAACTATAAGATCATTTATATTTAATAAAAATTAATTTACTAATATTATTATTATTTTATTAAAAGATTATTTAATTCAAAAATCCCTTAATTTAATAAAATATAATTCTTAATTAAATAATAACTAAAAACACTATTTGTACTTTAAATACTATTTACAAAGTATCAATAATGGTTAGAAATTATATTATTTATTATATAAAAAAATAATGTACATGGACATAGTTCTATAGATTCATTACATAACCCCTTAAAACATCCGCATAAGACCTAAGCATAAGGTGTGCGATGGTGACATACTCTTGGGGTGGCTCAGCTAACATTGCTCGATTGGTAATCTCTATCAACTTCCATTTTTCCCATAGATGGTCCCGTTCGAGCTTGACATGATGAAGCTCAGCTTGGGATTGGTCAAGGACGAAGCCCAAATAAACCACCTCTTTTCCGAGCTCCAAAAAATGGGCTTTATATGGGGCAATTCTACTGGATGAGTCCATCACTTCCTTTGTCTGAGTAAATTGGATTTGTTAATGTCCTATATTTATACAAATCATGTGATCCCTGTTCAATGGCTATATTAGCTGTAACGCCCCGACCCTAGTTACCCAGAGTCGGTGCATTATTACATAACATTGGCATGATCACAAGAAAGATCAAATCTCAAAAGACCGATTGGTTTAGTAGCCTTGGAAACACTAGATATATTCATAAGTCTTACATTACATCATAAAATGAAAAACTACTACAACAACATATTGTCTCCATAATTCACACTCATATCCCCACATAATATCCCTGAAGGTCATTCATAATTTACTTCTTCACTTCCTGGTAAAAATAGAACATAGAAAAGGGGTGAGCTCAAATGCCCAGTAAGGATAACAATATAGCGGAAACTTTCATAAATAAGAATAAACATTTAAGGCAATGTATAACTAAAACAAAAGCCTTTCAAACATGAACTTTCAACATGGTACGACATAAATAAAATTAAATAATTCCATTTACTTATTCACATGGATATTCTACTAATCGAATAATCACATGAAAAAATCAATAACCACTTTCCTAATGTTGGAATGCATAATGCCAGACTATCATAACCACATGGTCAAGGCCTCGTGCAAAGACTACAAATAAGATTTTGTCAAGGCCTTGTGCCAAGACACTAGTTTGTCTCATGAGACCTACCGATTCATCGAGGAGCTATAGCGGGCTCCACCCATCACATATTAAGTCCAATGCATTCCCATATGAAAAGGTTTAAACATAACATAAACATTCGTATTAAAAATAGCATACGAAATGTCAATACTTTCACCATAAACTATGAATGGTATAAAAATAGAACATCCACAGTCAAACATATCACAAAACCTTCAATACAATATATAAGTTTTGTATCATAATAAATCAACATCAAATAATCGTAAAATCCATCAAAGGATGTTTACATAGATGAAATCAAAATTATTTTTAAGGAAATATCTCCTTTTATTTTGAAATCATTTAAGATCCATATAAAATAAAACATTTTCTTTGAAAATATTCTTATAAGCTTGTAAGGAAAGCTTTGAATATTTTATAATGGCGGAAAATAACCGCACCCGCCGTATAAGTTTAAAAAAACATTCTTATCTTAATTCTGTCGAAAAGGTTAAAAAGCACCTTGTTTGGAAAACGACGGAAAGATTCCCTTATAAACCTCTTATAAAAAGTCAAACAAGGGTATAAATGACTTTAACCCATATTCTTTTAAATATTAAAAATGTTTTGTAATAAATTTTGAATAAACATGGATGTGGATGATAACGAGATCCCAGTAGATTTTTACGTATAAACAACCTCGGATAATGAAGAGATTGTGAAATAACCCTTACCTTGTACTTTTCCTTGGTTGTGGTAGGTTAACCTCCTGTATAATGGTGAAATAATTGTTATTAAATTATAAAAGAATCATATACATTAATATGATATCATATATGATCTTTTAATATTGATTTGATTATAATATCTTAGTATTATCGTTGTTTCGGGTGTTAACTTACTTGTTTTATTTTATATGTTTTGTTACGTAAGCCATGTTTGTAATGGATAGGTTGTATATTATTTATATCCATAATGATATCAAGTCCTTAAACATCATTTTTAAATCATCAAATGATAATTATACTTGAATGGATACGATGGAGAATGAATCTTATCGCGTTTGTGGAGACGGTAGTCCGTACGTACGTACGAGCGACAATATCATTCTTTTGATATTAAAATAATATATAAATGGATGTTATATCATATATATATCATAATTAACATGTTATATTTATTTTTTACATGAGTTGAACATCATTATTATACCCATCCAAATAATAATATATTGAATAACAATTACACCACGACGTGGAGACGGTAAGTCGTACGTACGCACGTATGGTGACATGTTATTCAGAGGGTGGATAGAATACTGAATATGGTTGTACCATATTTATAATAACATCACAGTATATGTGAGATACTGGAGTTATTATTTTAGAATGATAAGAACAAAGAAAGAAGAAGTGGAAGAAGAAAGGAACTGGAAAAGGGGTGGTGAAAACATTACCTCTTCTTCGGGTTCTTCCTTTTGATTTGATCAAAAGGGATCCTTAGGATGGATTTATGATCAAACTAAGGCCTCTAGGTTGTAGTGAGGGAAGTTGGGAGAGTATTTGGGCAGAGTTTGGCCGAACCAAAAGGCTTTGAATGTGTGAAGAAATGAGAAGGAGTGGTCTCCTTTTATAAGGGAGAGGAGGGGCTCTTTAGGAAAGAGTGAAAGTATTACTTTATAATATAATTATATTCGGTTTATAATGGTCCAAAAATCATTGAGGTAGAATCTAAGATGACTCATATTCTAAATAACATCATCCAATAAGAATTGGACAGGTTTTAGATAATATTTTAATCATTATAATCTTATTTATTTAAATGACTTATTAATGAGGTAAACATTGCATCATTATTGTGTCATTAATAATTTAAATTATTTGATGTCTAAAAATTATAAATAAAATATCATTATGTAGGAAATCATTTTATCTTTCTAATTAATATTTATAATCGAAAATCCAACATGTATAACCGTATGTAAAAATTGTTCTTCTAAAAGATGTAAGCTTATGCCATTTTTATTTTTATATTAACTTTATTAATATAATGTGTCCCTACCACATACAAGTGTCTCTAAGGGGTCCCAAAATCGACCCAAGGATGCCCATCGTCCGGTATGTGACCACCAATAAGGTTAGGACACGTTTTAGGAAAATTTTGTATTATTATAATATTATTTTTTAACCCTTATTTACCGGATTTACCCTTTAACCATGGTAAATAAAATATTTACCGCAGTAATTATTCAAAATGTGTAAAAATAAAAGTTACCTATTTACATAATTTGGACATCCTGATTCCAAATATGTAATCCATTTTTTCAAATTCAAAACACAGAAGTGGCAGAAATTAATTTAAAATTAATTCCCGTTGATAAAATAAAAAGCGTGTTTTTAAGAGATAATAACTATCAAAAGATTGACACTTGTTTATGTCTGGTTTAATTGTGAAATTATGCCCAATGACAAAAATTAAATTAAATGGTAAAAATATATTCTAAATATACTTTAAAACCACACAAATTCATAATTTATCAATATTAATTATTTTGATTAAAAAAGTTGATTTTAATTAAAATTTAGTAATTTTCACTATTCATCAAAATATAAAAGTTATCCGAAATGTACCAAAATTTCACCTTAGGCTAAATTCGATATTCCGAATCCAAAAATGAAGTCCATTTTGAAATATAAAATATATATGATTTCAAAAAGTAGGTATTACTATTCACAACAGCTAGTTTAATTAGTTGTGGTGTGTGTTAGAACTCGAGGTTGCGTACAACACACGCTATCCCATTATTCGAAGGGAAACGTACCATGGAAGCTTGGGGTGTTACATTCTCCCCTCCTTCAAATAATTGCGTCCTCGCAATTTCTAGGGTATTACTGCATAAAAAGACTCAGGTGGTTCTTCATCATAAGTTCCTCGGGTTCCCACGTTGCCTCTTCCATCTTATGATTTCTCCACAAAACTTTTACCAGACGCGTCGTCCGGTTTCTCAGTACTTGTTCTCTTGTATCAAGAATCCTGACAGGCTCTTCACAATAAGATAGATCATGTTCCAGTTCTAATTCCTAATAGGTGAGTACATGCGTTGGATCAGGCATGTATTTCCTCAACAGAGATACGTGGAACACATCATGAACTTTGGAGAGACTTGGCGGCATTGCCAATCGGTAAGGTACAACCCCAATTCGTTCTCGAATTTCGAAGGGTCCGATGTACCTGGGACTCAATTTACCTTTCTTACCAAAACATATGACTCCCTTCCATGGAGATACCTTCAGGAAAACATGATCACCGACTTGAAATTCCAAATCCTTCCTTCGATTATCGGCATAGCTCTTCTGCCTACTTTGAGCTGCTTTGATGTGATTTTGGATTACCTTCACCTTTTCCATCGTTTCCTCCACCAGTTCGGGACCTAAAAGTTTTCTTTCACCAACCTCATCCCAATAGGTTGGTGTACGACATCTCTTTCCGTATAACGCTTCATATGTTTCCATCTAAATACTCGAATGGAAGCTATTGTTATAGGAAAATTCTACCAGTGGTAAATATTGATCCCACATACCCTGAAAGTCAAGTGAGCAAGATCTCAATATGTCTTCTAGGGTTTGAATAGTCCGTTCTGATTGTCCATCTGTCTGAGGGTGGTAAGCAGTGCTCAAATGAAGTTTAGTATCCAGAGATTTCTGAAGACTTTTCCAAAATCTTGAAGTAAAACGGGGATCACGATCATAAACAATCGATAGGGGTACTCCATGAAGTCTCACAACTTCATTAATGTATAGTCTTGCTAGACGTTCCAGGGGTAGATCTTCTCTTATAGAAAGAAAATGTGCTGACTTGGTAAGACGATCAACAATAACCCATATTGCATCGTTCCTTCTAGGATTCTTTGGTAGCCCCATGACAAAGTCCATTGTAATATTGTCCCATTTCCACTCCGGTATGGGAAGAGGTTGCATGACTCCTCCAGGCTGTTGCCTTCCAGCTTTCACTTGTTGACAAACCATACATCTTGACACAAAATATGAAATCTCCCTCTTCATGTTGTCCCACCAAAAATGTTCCTTCAAATCTCTATACATTTTTGTGCTCCCAGGGTGTATAGTGAAATTAGAACTATGAGCATCATCCAGCAATTCCCTTTTTAGATCAGGTAAATCGGGAACGCAAAGTCTCTTCCCGAATTTCAAAATTCCATCTTCATACACAAAGTCTCTCAATCTCCCATAATTCACAGCTTTAATCTTCTTTTGTAATTCTTCATCATCGGTCTGAGAACTCTTAATCCTTTCTAGTAAAGATGGTTTGGCAACCATTTGAAAAATCATTGATGTTTCATCTTCCCTAGTTATTCCCATGTCCATCTTCACTAGATCCATGAAAATTGGATCCCTTTCAATTCTCATCATGTTCAAAACTCCATGGTCTTTTCTGCTCAAAGAATCTGCCACCTTGTTTGCTTTCCCCGGGTGGTAGTGTATCGTGCAATCATAATCCTTGAGTAATTAAAGCCATCTCCTTTGCCTCATGTTGAGTTCTTTTTGTGAGAAAATATACTTCAAACTCTTGTGATCAGTATAAATATCACATTTTTTACCATAGAGGTAGTGTCTCCATATCTTCAAAGCAAATATCACAGCTGCTAACTCAAGATCATGAGTAGGATAGTTTTGTTCATGAATTTTCAGCTGTCGTGATGCATAGGCAATAACTCTATCATTCTGCATAAGGACACAACCAAGTCCTTTCTTTGATGCATCACTATAAATAACGAACCCATCATTCCTCGATGGTAGAGTCAATATAGGAGCATTGACTAATCTTCTCTTCAGTTCTACGAAACATTCTTCACACTCTTTTGTCCAAACAAATTTAACCCCTTTTCGTGTGAGCTTCGTTAATGGGTTAGCCAATCGGGCAAAATTCTGGACGAAACGTCGATAATAACCTACCAAACCAATAAAACTACGTACCTCAGTTATACTCGTAGGTGCTGGCCATTCATGGATTGCCTTGGTCTTAGAAGGATCAACAAAGATTCCATCTTTAGAGACAATATGGCCAAGAAAAGAAATATCCTGAAGCCAGAATTCACACTTGCTAAACTGTTCATATAATTCATGCCTCCTCAAAGTCTTCAAGATAATGCGCAAGTGATTTTCATGATCTTCATAGGTTTTGGAGTATACCAAGATATCATCAATAAATACCACCACAAATTCATCGAGATACTCCTTGAAAACTCTATTCATCAAATCCATGAATACAGATGGTGAATTAGTCAATCCAAATGGCATTACAGTAAACTCGTAATGCCCGTACCTGGTTCGAAATGCTGTCTTCGGAATGTCTTCCTTCTTCACACACAACTGATGGTATCCAGATCGAAGGTCAATCTTTGAAAAGTATTTAGCTCTATGCAGTTGGTCAAATAAATCATCAATACGAGGTAGGGGATACTTGTTCATTATCGTTATAGAATTGATCTCCCTATAGTCGATACATAACCTCATAGATCCATCTTTCTTTTTAACAAAAAGAACAGGGGCTCCCCATGGAGAAACACTAGGGAGAATAAATCCCTTATTACTCAATTCCTCTAGTTGTTTCTTTAGTTCGACTAACTCTACAGTGGCCATTCTATAAGGGTTCTTCGATATAGGCCTTGATCCAGGAATCAAATCAATGGAAAACTCAACTTCTCGTTCTGGAGGATGTCCAGGTAAATCTTCCGGAAATACATCTACAAATTCTTTCACAACAGGTACATCCTCTATTTGAACATTCCTTTCCTCACCGACAGTTATTTCATTCTCTTCCTCCCCAAAAATTGAATTAAGTTGAGCTACTGGGGGTAGATCTAAATAAGAATTAGGTGGTGACGATTCTGCTCTAAAGATAAGGTGTTCCTTATCCTTATCATCAAGAATCGTAACCTCTTTCTTCTTACAATAAATCTTCGCATCATTGTCTGAAAGCCAGTCCATACCGAGGATTATATCAAACTCAATCATAGGTATGACGATGAGATCAGCAGATAAAGAAAATTTATGTGCTCTAATGGGGAAGGATTCACAAAACAATGTTGCAATGATACTTCCCTTATGAGTTTTAACTGACAAATCCCTTATTAAATCAAATTGGAAATATCTAATTTTCTTAGCAAACTAGGAAGATATAAAACAATGCGACGAACCAGAGTCAAATAATGCATTTTCTAAACTTGAGGAAACCATTAAATTACCTGCCACCACGTCTTTTGGAGCTTCTACCTCTACAGTAGTGATAGCATAAGCTTGGCCTTGATCCCTTGGCCTTTTCTGAGGTAAGTTCTCCTGACGCTTAGGACATTCATTCTCATAATGTCCCATCTCCCTGCAATTGTAGCACTGAACGTTGGTGGCTTCCTTCTTCCCTTTGCAATCACGAGCTTGGTGGCCTTTTTCACCACACTTGTAACAGACTCACATTCCCTTCAAGCAAGCACCGGGGTATTTCTTCCCACATTTACCACAGGATGGATATTAAACCTTTCCTTTCTTCCCCTTACTTCCATTAGCAGATTGATCAGCAGGTCTCTTCTTCTCTTGCTTTCCATTAAAGTCATAAGACTTAGAGAATTCCTTTTCGGTCTTGATAGCACATGAGACAATGTCTTCGTACGATGAAAAGGATTGTGAGACTAATGCTCGACGGAGAAATGGTTTTAACCCATCAAAGAAACGATCAATCTTACTTATTGGGTTGCGAATATAATCTCCAGCATACCTCTCTAACCTTGTAAAGTTAGCCTCATACTTTGTGACATTCTCATCCTCCTTTTGTCTCAGACTCAGAAATTGCCTTTCCATATCTGCTCGATGGTCACGAGGAAAGTATTTTTCTAAAAACAGATCTTTGTAATCCCTCCATTCCATATTTGATACTTCATCATCTTCCTTCATGTTTTGAATCAATGACCACCGTTGATCAGCATCTCCAGTGTGGCAGTAAACTACCATGATAACTTTTTCCCTTTCACTGCTCCCCAAAGCCTGAAATATTTTCTCTAAGGAATTTATCCACTGCTCGGCTACTAAGGGATTTGTATTCCCATTGAACGTTGGTTGTTGTTGCCTCATGAATCGATCTAACATTGATCCTCCATGCTGCGGATCAGGGTGCTCCATACGGGTAAGGTTATTATTCATAACCTGAGTAAGTTGTCCCAGTATGGTGATTAGCTGATCGGCTCCAGTTGCATCACCAGCTCCACTATAATTATCTTGAGCAGGAGGGAAATCCCTACATGGAGTGTGTGCATTGATACGGTTTCCATTTCTTCCACTAGGCGCCATTTCTAAACAATGGAATAAACTAGATCAGTTTATGATTCAAAATACATAATCCCATGCCTATAAAACACTTAACATAAATTGAACTATTTATGGATATAATCCATAATCATAAAAATGTTTTCTTTGAGGAAGTATATACTCATAAATCCTTCATAATGATTTGTAAAGAAAATGAGAGTTATCCTAAGCATATCCCCCAGGAGTGTCGTAACCAAGAGTGCAGCAAGGCCCGTTGTCGTGCACCAGTTCCCGTTCGAGTCTAGCTCAAAGCGGTGTTTTCGGGTTTTACCCCTAGGTACATCTGTGCCAGAGCCGCCTCTACCTACTCGTATCCAGACAGGGATGTATTTCTCGGAAAACTCACAAAATCTCTACAATACCAAAATTCTAGAAAGTTCTTCTATACTAATCCTCAAAGTTCATCTTAGGTCTACGTTCTCTAATCAGAGTTTATCTAAATCTAGTTTCCAAGGTTTGTACTAAACTTCCTCTGATACCAACTGTATCGCCCTGACCCTAGTTACCCAGAGTCGGTGCATTATTACATAACATTGGCATGATCACAAGAAAGATCAAATCTCTAAAGACCGATTGGTTTAGTATCCTTGGAAACACTAGATATATTCATAAGTCTTACATTACATCATAAAATGAAAAACTACTACAACAACATATTGTCTCCATAATTCACACTCATATCCCCACATAATATCCCTGCAGGTCATTCATAATTTACTTCTTTACTTCCTGGGAAAAATAAAACATAGAAAATGGGTGAGCTCAAATTCCCAGTAAGGATAACAATATAGCGGAAACTATCATAAATTAGAATAAACATTTAAGGCAATGTATAACTAAAACAAAAGCCTTTCAAACATGAACTATCAACATGGTACGACATAAATAAAATGAAATAATTCCATTTACTTATTCACATGGATATTATACTAATCGAATAATCACATGCAAAAATCAATAACCACTTTCATAATGTTGGAATGCATAATGCCAGACTATCATAACCACATAGTCAAGGCCTCGTGCCAAGACTAAAAATAAGATTTTGTCAAGGCCTTGTGCCAAGACACTAGTTTGTCTCATGAGACCTACCGATGCATCGAGGAGCTATAGCGGGCTCCACCCGTCACATATTAAGTCCAATGCATTCCCATATGAAAAGGTTTAAACATAACATAAACATTCGTATTAAAACTAGCATACGAAATGTCAATACTTTCACCATAAACTATGAATGGTATAAAAATAGCACATCCATAGTCAAACATATCACAAAACCTTCAATACAATATAGAAGTTTTGTATCATAATAAATCAACTTCAAATAATCTTAAAACCCATCAAAGGATGTTGACATATATGAAATCAAAATTCTTTTTAAGGAAATATCTCCTTTTATTTTGAAATCATTTAAGTTCCATATAAAATAAAAAATTTTCTTTGAAAATATTTTTATAAGCTTGTAAGGAAAGCTTTGAATATTTTATAACGGCGGAAAATAACCACACCCTCTGTATAAGTTTTAAAAAAAACATTCTTATCTTAATTCTGTCGAAAAGGTTAAAAAGAACCTTGTTTGGAAAACGACAGAAAGATTCCCTTATAAACCTCTTATAAAAAGTAAATCAAGGGTATAAATGACTTTAACCCATATTCTTTTAAATATTAAAAATGTTTTGAAATACATTTTGAAGAAACATGGATGTGGATGATAACGAGATCCCAGTAGATTATTACGTATAAACAACCTCGGATAATGAAGAGATTGTGAAATAACCCTTACCTTGTACTTTTCCTTGGTTGCGGTAGGTTAACCTCCTGTATAATGGTGAAATAATTTTTATTAAATTATAAAAGATTCATATACATTAATATGATATCATATAGGATATTTTAATATTGATTTGATAATAATATCTTAGTATTATCGTTGTTTCGGGTGTTAACTTACTTTTTTTATTTTATATGTTTTGTTACGTAAGACATGTTTTTAATGGATAGGTTGTATATTATTTATATCCAGAATGATATCAAGTCATTAAACATCATTTTTAAATCATCAAATGATAATTATACTTGAATGGATACGATGGAGAATGAATCTTATCGCGTTTGTGGAGACGGTAGTCCGTACGTACGCACGAGCGACAATATCATTCTTTTGATATTAAAATAATATATAAATGGATGTTATATCATATATACAGAATAATTAACATGTTATATTTATTATTTACATGAGTTTCACATCATTATTATACCCATCCAAATAATAATATATTGAATAACAATTACACCATGACGTGGAGCCGGTAAGCCGTACGTACGCACGTATGGTGACATGTTATTCAGAGGGTGGATAGAATACTGAATATGGTTGTACCATATTTATAATAACATCACAGTATATGTGAGATACTGGAGTTATTATTTTAGAATGATAAGAACAAAGAAAGAAGAAGTGGAAGAAGAAAGGAACTAGAAAAGAGGTGGTGAAAACATTACCTCTTCTTCGGGTTCTTCCTTTTGATTTGATCAAAAGGGCTCCTTAATTTGGCTTTATGATCAAACTAAGGCCTCTAGGATGTAGTGAGGGAAGTTGGGAGAGTATTTGGGCAGAGTTTGGCCGAACCAAAAGGCTTTTAAGGTGTGAAGAAATGAGAAGGAGTGGTCTCCTTTTATAATGGAGAGGAGGGGCTCTTTAGGAAAGAGTGAAAGTATTACTTTATAATATAATTATATTCGGTTTATAATGGTCCAAAAATCATTGAGGTCGAAGATAAGATGACTAATATTCTAAATAACATCAACCAATAAGAATTGGACAGTTTTTAGATAATATTTTAATCATTATAATCTTATTTATTTAAATGATTTATTAATGAGGTAATCATTGCATCATTATTGTGTCATTAATAATTTAAATTATTTGATGTCTCAAAATTATAAATAAAATATCATTATGTAGTAAATCTTTTTATATTTCTAATTAATATTTATAATCGAAAATCAAACATGTATAACCCTATGTAAAAATTGTTCTTCTAAAAGATGTAAGCTTATGCCATTTTTATTTTTATTTTAACTTTATTAATATAATGTGTCTCTACCACATACAAGTGGCTCTAAGGGGTCCCCAAATCGACCCAAGGATGCCCATGGTCGGGTATGTGTCCACCAATAAGGTTAGGACACGTTTTAGGGTAATTTTGTATTATTATAATATTATTTTTAACCCTTATTTACCGGATTTACCCTTTAACCATGGTAAATAAAATATTTACCGCAGTAATTATTCAAAATGTGTAAAAATAAAAGTTAAATATTTACATAATTTGGACATCCTGATTCCAAATATGTAATCCATTTTTCCAAATTCAAAACACATAAGTGGCAGAAATTAATTTAAAATTAATTCCAGTTGTTAAAATAAAAAGCGTGTTTTAAGAGATAATAACTATCAAAAGATTGACACTTGTTTATGTCTGGTTTAATTGTGAAATTATGTCCAATGACAAACATTAAATTAAATGGTAAAAATATATTCTAAATATACTTTAAAACCACTCAAATTCATAATTTATCAATATTAATTATTTTGATTTAAAAAGTTGATTTTAATTAAAATTTAGTAATTTTCACTATTCATCACAATATAAAAGTTATCCGAAATGTACCAAAATTTCACCTTAGGCTAAATTCGATATTCTGAATCCAAAAATGAAGTCCATTTTGAAATATAAAATATATATGATTTCAAAAAGTAGGTATTACTATTCACAACGGCTAGTTTAATTAGTTGTGGTGTGTGTTAGAACTCGAGGTTGCGTACAACACACGCTATCGCATTATTCGAAGGGAAACGTACCGTGGAAGCTTGGGGTGTTACATTAGCAACATTCAAAATTCTTATCATAAAACCAAAAAAGTTGAAATTTTATATAAACATAAAGAGAAATTTAATTAGATCAAGAGGGATTTCAATTAATGAAACGTTGGGTCGTTACAAGAAGTGTCTCCAAAACCAATTTGTTTTAAAACAATTATTGGAGGTCATATTTTGAATGAAAAGGATGCATTTATAATAATGGGTTGTACAAATAATTATAACCAAAAAATGCGTTATTAAATATATAATGTGGTTTCTTCTGCTTGGTGATTCCCATTCGAAGAAGGAATTGTTGAGTGACTCTCGTTACTAGATATTTTAAATTCATCCTAGAATTAGTAATATGTAAGGTGACCATCAAGAACATTATTGGTGGAATTGAAAGGAACATTATATTTATTTCCATTCAATTAAATATATATGTTTTCAAATGGGTAAGGTTGTGAGGTTACTACCAAAAGGGATAGTTCAACATTTTCCATTTCCTAAATAGAATTGGGAGAATATATCTCTAGATGTTGAGGTATAATTACGAAAGACATATCAATGTAGTAATTGGATTTTTGTTGTTGATGATCAATTGAAAAAATATGTAAATTTTCATGCTTTTCAATATCAAATGTATTTGGATCAACATTCTATACCTTATATTAAAATGGTAATCATATTACATTGTGTCCTAAACTCTTTTTTTATTTGACCATGATCATAAATTCTCATTAATTTTTTAAATGGATTTCAAATGTCATTGGAAAATTTATTAAATATAAATATAACTTTTAATCCTAAATATTCTGAATTTTTTGAGAAAATAATTAACAAATTTAAAAAACTAATTTTCTATTTTTCTCTACGTAATCATTGGAGGTGGGATGCGAATACTTTATTATATATTTTTCCTATAATAAATTTTATAATAAAAGTATAAAATTTAATCATTTTGAAGTATTATATTGAATGTAGTGTAAAACACATTCAAGTCAGGATAATGTTTTTGAGGGAGATTATTCTGACAAAAATTGGTATATTGAAGTGTTTAGATAGTAAATATGATTTTCTGTAGCATGTGGGATTTGAATACCCCTCCCCTAAAAGATACTGTAATGAGGGTAGAGATATGGTGGATGTCTATGTCCTTCCTCTAGTAGGCCCTATGTTAGAGACAAGTATTGAGTGTATGATATAAACACATTTGAGAGGAATTATCCTCTATGAGAATCACGAAGAAGTGATAGATAATAAGGGTAAAAAAAATTATCTTACATGTATATATAATGAAAATATAAGTGAGAACACGAAATTTCATAAAGTACTAAAAATTGAAAGGAATGTACAAGTACCAAAAAATTAAAAGACAACAATTACCAGAAATCCTAAACAACTCCTATAAAATAGAAAGATTTTAAAATCCATCCTGATCTCCAACGGTCTAAAGATGAATTAAAATGTATTTTATATATACATAGAGTGAGAATAATGGTAAGATTATTAGGATCATCATATGATCATCTTAAATAAAATATAAATAATGAATGATAAATCACAATGAAGAGTAGTGAAACAAACTCACCAAATATGAAGATATAATATGTTCCTAACCTCAACATGGATGAAACTATCCATGTGTCACATAAGATAGAGGATATAATATAATGAATCATTAAGGGTATCATATCCATCTTCCCAATTGCTTTGATTCTCATCCCAAGAATTGCATGACCTGAGTGATCTGTCACTAAAATAGGCCATCCTAAAGGAACCATGGATATGAATAGAAACATTAACCTCATAAATCATATCACCACAAAATACCATATCAAATATCCACATATAATAACCATGTATAGATTCATATACACACCATGTATGACGTATATCAAACATTGATTATTTTACCTCAAGAGATTATAGCTCATACATCGAGCATGTACCACACTCCATCATAGAATATACATGTCACACCAATAATAAAAATTTGAATGCTATATCTAGTAATACATGTGGGTCAAATAAATACAATCCTTCATAATCCTCTAGACGCGTATATTGGAAAACTAAACAAAATTTTATCTAACACAAGTATGATCAAAGAGAAGATGGAGTGGATATAGGGAGTATTCATCCATCTATCCTCCCACAGGGATGTTGGTGAAATACACCCTCCCAGAGTCCAATGGGTGTGAATTTCCCAAACCGTCTATGGTGGGGATGTGTATAAAATCATAGAATATACAAGATATAATATATCTCACAGCCACACTATAAGGAAAATTATGATATCATCGTTAAACCATGTCATAGATTTAAAACATATATTTTCCAACATACTACTACATAATGTCTAATAGGGTCCAACCCATATGGAAGTAATAGTAGTGAGATATGTGACCAATTTTTCATATAATTCCCACTATTATCAGAATATGGTAAAATTATTTTTCAATAATCATTATTTTTTGAAAAAATATTTCAATAAGATAAAACGAGTTTTAAAAAATATAAATGGGGAAGGTGATCAGTTGAACAAATAGAAACAAAATAAAAGATTACCCAGAATCTAGATCAAATCAGGAAACACATTAAAAAATTTATTAGGGAAATAAACATTATAGGAATAAAATGATATCTTTTCCAAAAAAAACATAATTGAATTCACAACTAAAAAAGATATAATATTTTAATATCACACTCAAGGAGATCAAACACTCATAATAATGAAGTCTTAGAATACAACACTCCATGATTCATCAAACTGGAATGACTTTTGAAAGAAATCAGTTGTGACCACCCAAACATTTATTAATGAATATTTCTCCCGATTTAATGAAATTTCATATTATTCAAAATGGTGTTATTAAATTTATTCACTTAATTATTTTTATATCCATGGACTTTTATATAACATTATGAATTGATACAATTAATAATATAGCAGTTGAACATTTATCACAGTATTAGTATTAATGTAGGGCTTCAACAAATCCAATTTACTTAGAAGAATGATGAAATGGACCCATCGAAAAGATTTTCTCTATACAAAGCACATTTTTTGGAGATCATAAATGAATTATCGTCACTGGGATTCAGCCTTTACCATACCCAAGATATGCTTCAACACGTTAGGATTGATTAGAATCGCCTTCGTCAGAAGTGGAAGTTAATAGAGATTACCACCCAAGCAATGTAATCCAAGACACCCAAAGAGTCATCCACCATCACACACCTCACACATAGTTCATATGCAGTTATTATAAGGAGAAATGTAACAATACCACTAAACTATGATAATGTGACTTATTTTTTATAATAATATACATTAATTTTATTATTGTTACTTTGAAAATGATTTTGAAGCACAAAAAATATTTTTAGTCAATATTTAAATTCAATTAAGATATATATTTTGATGAATTAATGGATTTTTTTAATTAAATAATATTTTAATAATTTATTATTACTAAATTAACATTTATTAAATATAAATGATCATATAACTTTAAGAATATAATTGTAAATTTTTTTATGGTTTAAAACTGTTTTTGTCAAAACCCCTGAATTTTCAATAAATGTCAATTTTTATTTCAAAAACGTAATTCAAATGTTTAGAAAAATATTTATATAAATGAATATTATTTTTGGATTTAGGATGTCGAAATTATATAATGGTGTATTTTTTATAATTTTCATTGATAGTCAAATTTTTTTGTAAAAATTAAACACCGTTGAAATATATAATGTTTTTATGACATCATAATGACACAATAATGACGTAATAAAAAACAATAAAAAGTTTTTTCAGCCATATATGAGATACCTTTAATATAATGTGATTTTATATTGGTTTGATTAATTCTGTGGTGCCATAATGGACCCTCCAAGGCTTATAAAACATTTTATCTTTTAAAATGATTTCCTTGAGAGTGTAACTCACCTCCACATAATCAAGAAAACAATTTTATTTTGTTAGGGGATTTTACATATTAAATATTTTTTCCACTCCAATATTGATGAAACCATTGGTGTAACACCCCAAGATTTCATATTGTGTTATTTCTTCAAAATAATTCAATAACATGAACTACACGCAACACCGAGTTCAATCACACCTTGAATTACAAAAAAAGCCATTAAAAGAGGTCATGAATAGTATTAATTAAATTTTAAACTTTATATAATCCTTATAATTTTAGAATCCATATTATGAGTTTCTTAGTCATAATGCAAGAACAGATTCATTTTCAGTATTGCACTTTTATCAACTTTTAATAGTGAAAACTTTTTAAATACAATATTTTAAAATTTTTGACTAAATGGAGACATCAAAAAAATTTAAAATGAAACATCCCATGCTTCCAACGGTATGCTTTCCTTTGAATAAAACAGTAGCGTGTATTGTACGCAACTTCGAGTTTTTACACACACCACAACCGATCAAACTAGCCATTATGAATAGTAATACCTACTTTATAAAATTATATATATTTTATATTTCAAAATGGACTTCATTTTTCGATTCGGAATATCTAATTTAGCCTAAGGTGAAATTTTGGTACTTTTCAGATAACTTTCATATTTTGATGAATAGTGAAAATTACTAAATTTTAATTAAAAACAACATTTTTAATCAAAATAATTAATAGTGATAAATTATGAATTTTAGTAGTTTTAAAGATTATTTAGAATATATTTTTAACATTTAATATAATTTTGGTCATTGGACATAATTTTACAATTAAACGGAACATAAACAAGTGTCAATCTTTTGATAGTTATTATCTCTTAAAAACACGCTTTTTGTTTTGACAGCGGGAATTAATTTAAAATTAATTTCTTCCACTTCTGTGTTTTGAATTTAGGAAAATGGATTCCATGTTTGTAATCAGTATGTTTAAATTGTGTAAATAGGTAACTTTTATTTTTAGACATTTTGAATAATTACTGCGGTAAATATTTTATTTACCATGGTTAAGGGTAAATCCGGTAAATAAGGGTTAAAAAATAATATTATAATAATACTAAATTACCCTAAAACGTGTCTTAACCCTATTGGTTGATACATGGTCGACCATGGGCATCTTTGGGTCGATTTTGGGACCCCATGGATCCACTTGTAAGTGATAATGACACTTTATTTTAATTATGTTAAAATGAATACAAAAATGACACAGGCATATATCTTTTAGAAAAACAATTTTTACATAGGGTTATATATGTTGTATTTTAGATTATAAATACTCATTAGAATGACAAAAAGATTTCATACATATTTATATTTTATTTATAATTTTTAGACATTAAATAAGTTATTTTATTTATGACACAATGATGATGCAGTAATTACTATAATAGTGAAAAATTAAAATAATTGATATTATAAATACCCAGATAAATATAATATGAAACTTTTAATGAATTAAACTAATTTTCTAGGATAATATGATATATTAGGATTGATTTAATTGAATTTGTTCGAAGTAATAAATCTGTTATGAGTTTCACAAAAATCAACTATTGAATAGTGTCAAAATTGACATAAAAGAGTTCTTAAAAAAAATATTATATTATTAATTGATATTAAATTCCTAAAAATCTATGGTTCGGTCAAAAGACTTATATCATGATAGTTTCATAATTAATGGACCACTTGGGGGTCGCGTTTATGTATATAGTAAGTTTATTAACCATATTATATAAAAATACAAAGAGACATTGTAAAAGTGAAACTAATTAACTTAGAGTTAATACTTAAAGATAAGGTTAATATAAGTACCCAAACCTGTCTAAATTCTATTGGTTGAGTGGTTTTCGACCTATCCCCACCTTAATTTTTGAATAGTCAACTTTGGAGCCATTATAAACTGAATATGAATTTATTATAAATTAATATTTCTAGCTTTTCCAAAGGTGCCCCTCACCCCTCTTATAAAAAGGCACTCCTCCTTCTCATTTCTTCACACCTTCAAAGCCTTTTAGTTCGGCCAAAAACTGCCCAAATACTCTTCCAACTTCCCTAAATACAACCTAGAGGCATTATTTTGATCAGAAAGCCAACCTAAGGATCCCTTTTGATCAAATCAAAAGGAAGAACCCGAAGAAGAGGTAATGTTTTCACCACCCCTTTTTAAGTTCATTTCTTCGTCCACTTCCTCTTTCTTTGTTATTACCATTATAAAATAATAACTCCAGTATCATATATATACTGTGATGATATTATAAATATGGTACAACCATATTCAGTATTCTATCCATCCTTTGAATAACATGTCACCATACATGCGTACGTACGGCTTACCGTCTCCACGTCGTGGTTATTCAATATATTATTATTTGGATGGGTATAATAATGATGTGTAACTCGTGTAAATAATAAATATAACATGATAATGATTCTGTATATATGATATAAAATCCAATTATATATTATTTTAATATCAAAAGAATGATATTGTCGCTCGTGCGTATGTACGGACTACCGTCTCCACGAACGTGATGAGATTCATTGTCCATCATATCCATTCAAGTATAATTATAATTTTATGATTTAAAAATAGTATCTAAGGACTTGATATCATTCTGGATATGAATAATATACATCCCATTAATAACGAATATGGCTCACATAACAAAGAATATAAAGTAAAATGAACCCGTTAACACCCGAAATAACGATAATTCTAAGATATTATTAACAAATCAATGTTAAAAGATCATATATGATATCATATTAAAGTAAATGATTCTTGTATTATTCAATAACAATTATTTCACCATTATACAGGAGTTAAACCTACCATCGACCAAGGAAAATGTACAAGTAAGGGATTTTCTTATCTCACTTTCAATTCCGTGAGATTTCCATTGTTCGCCACTGAATTATTGAAAGTGGTGTATTGTGTACTGCCATTTGATATATATTATCATGATTCTCTTTATATTCAAGTTATTCTGTAAATCATTTGGTGGTTATTAACTTTTGGCCATACGACTCATTTGATTAACGTGGTAAGGGGTTTCTTAACTCACTCTTAAATTCGAGAGAATTCCAATGTTCACCACTTAATTATTGTATGTGGTGTATGTGTACTGCCCCTGATTGTATTCATTGTGTAATATACGTTAATTTATGGGTATTTACATCATCATGGTATGATACTTCTTTCGTGGGTGTATGTTTCGTAAGTTACCTAATCGATAAGGGAATTTGAGATTTCAATTTCCACTCATTTGGCTTTACGCATATTTCATTGATTATATTACCCCTAGATTATGTGTGGAATCACTATTCATTTGATTATGTCATTATTTCCACTCCCCTTCCTGTGGATATACTTTTGATACACAAAATCACTCCATTGATAATTCTCAAGTCATTGATATGAACTTGATAAGAGTAATTTTAACCCATTCACCATTTGTTGAGTTAAACATCCAATTCGTTGGTGTTGTTTTTACAAGAATATGTGTGAATATCCTTTGATTGTTTTACACTGAATATCCAATCATATTTAGTGTATTTATATTTTTCACACATAATTATGTCGTTGATTTATCCTTAACCTAAGGAAATGGCCTTTATGAGAGATTTCATCTCAATTTACATTCAACTGAGACTTCTTTGTTGATATACACCAAATCACTTTTATGTGGTGTATATAATGTACTTTGACATAGTATATCATGAATCCCTTTATTCTCATGATATTACAAATTTTTGTTTACCTCAAATATTTGTATTCAAGTGTCTCTCTTTTGGTTAGAATCTCTAACCAAAATACCATTTTAAAATGTTTTAAAGACTTATTCTTCTATATCTTGCTCATTAATGTCCATGTTTTAAAAATGGTTTTAAGGATTTATTTATATGGACATTAATGTTTTAAAATTAAAACTCCTTTTAAAAGTTTCAACGTGGTATGGGACACTTTGATTCAAAAAAAATCTATTTTTAAATGGCTTCTTGAAAAATAGTGTGACTTTTTAGTGATTTCAAGAAAAGGGGGATATTTCCCTCAAATAGTTTTGATGATTATTTTCATCTACGTCAACATCCTTCATTATTCATGATTGAGGTTAATGTGATACAATAAAATCTTCCATATTGTATCAAATGAGTTATGTTTGACTGTGGATGTTCTATTTTTATACCATTCATGGTTTGTGGTTAAAGTATTGAAATTTTGTGTGCTAGTTTTAATACGAATGTTTATTTTATGTTTAAACCTATTCATATGAGGAATTTATTGGACTTAATAAGTGACGGGTGGAGCCCGCTATAGCTCCTCGATGCATCGGTAGGTCTCATGAGACAAACTAGTGTCTTGGCACAAGGCCTTGGCAAAATCTTATTTGTAGTCTTGGCACGAGGACTTGGCTATGTGGTTATGATAGTCTGGAATTATGCATTCCATCATTATGAAAGTGGTTATTGATATTTCATGTGATCATTCGACTAGTAGAATATCCATGTGAGTAAGTAAATGGAATTATTTCATTTTACCTTTGCCATTTTATGCTGAAGTTCAAGTTTAAAAGGCTTTTGTTTTAGTTATAAATTGCCTTAAGTGTTTATGCTTATTTATGAAAGCTTCTGCTATAATGTTATCCTTACTGAGCATCTGAGCACACCCCTTTCAATGTTTTAATTTTTTTCCCAAGATTATGAAGAAGTAATTTATGAATGACCTGCAGGGATAGTATGAGGGGATATGAAGACAAGATGTTTTTTTATGATGTAATGTAAAATTTATGGATGTATCTAGTTATTCCAAGGCTACTAAACTAATCGGTCTTTCGAGACTTGATCTTTCTCGTGATCATGCCAATGTTATATAATAATGCACCGACTCTAGGTAATTAGGGTCGGGGCGTTACAATTGGGAAAACTCATGTGATGGTTTGTGGTTTCGATTTGTTTAATGTGTATTGTTAAAAACCAAAATCATAAAGAATTTTTCACCTTTCCCATATAAACCCTCTCAATATCCCATTCCACTCCACTTAAAATACTTGGAGCATGACCAACCTCTTCCGTCCTCTATATATAATCCTCCATAGGAGACTAAATCTTCCATGAAACCTCTCTCATTCCTTTCTCATGTTTTTTGGATCACACTTCCATGTATAGAATTTTGTTCCTCCATCATTTTTGTCCATGTTTCTTTATGTTGCTAAACCATTTTATTTTCAATTTAAAATATTGGGGTTTCATTTTACACCTCCCTTATACTACCCTAGTTATGTTTTATTGATTATGGACACCTTTATCTGTCATTAATTCCTAGCATTAACACCATTTAAACTTCCAAAATTCCGTAAGGGGTTTATCTCTCCTCATTTAAATTCAAGTAATTCTTTTATATTAAGAATCTCAATTCAATTACATATCTTGGGACATGTATCTATGTATCTCCCTTACATTAAATTTCATTTACACATGATGAGATACCTATTTCTATCTCATCAACCATTTTTATGAATACTTTTGTCCAGCCCTTATGCTGCCGAAATTACACTGCGATTTTCCAAGACAAAGTCATTGTGTAGTGAATACCATTCCCATTTCTCTATCAAAGATATTCACCTTCAGGAACATTTAATTATTGAATACATAGTTTCATGTATTAATACCACATTCCATTATCATATAATAAGAGAATATTTTTAATGAATTCATGTTTTATGATCCTGGTGTCCAACTTATACTTGAAATGAAATGATTAAGAAGGGTGTTCCCTGATAGCGCTCCTATGAATTGGGTAAAGATTATTATAAGGATACATTAAGTTAAATTTGGGTTTACTCATTATAATTCACGTGTACTGAGTGTTCACTCAATCTCTGTGTGCAATGATTCTTGGGCCATGCTAATATCATGTTAAATGTTGTTTCCACATTTCCATGTTATGATTATCATGTGATATCAGTCATTTATGATCATGTCTCTCTAGTGCTCCATTGATATGAATATTCACTAAAATATACTATATTATCCATGTTATTCATTGTTTAATCCTTTACTGGGATTTTTAGATCACCATTTTCATATTCATGTCCTTAGGTTATCCCACACAATTCTAAGTACAAGGGAATGTTATGGTCATGTAAAAGAAGGTTTCAATAAAGATATTGTGTTTTATGTTACCAGTTGTTAGGTTTTGTTCCTAATTTCCCAATAAACTAAACTGCTAGATCCTTATAGATTTCTTAGTAGTATGTTTATGAAATAAATCATGTTTAACTGTGTAATAAATATAATGGTTGTTATTGTGGGTAAAAAATGACTTGTTTTTTTATTTTTGTGATTAGGATGAGAGAACCCTACTGAAAGCCTTACGGATAATACTAAGAATAATAAAAAATCATTAAATTTTGGTGATTATTTAGTTTGTGGTTTATATTGAAAATGCATATTCATATGGATATGAGCAGGTGGAGCTGGCTCTATCACAGATGTATCTATGGGTAAAACCCCAAAACACCGCATTGAGCTAGACTCGAACGGGAACATGTGCACGACAACAGGCCTTGATGCACTCATAGTTACGAAACTATCATGGGACAATATTTGGTAAATTAAATAGCATAGTATGAACTCTAATTTAGGGAATTAAAAATTTCCCCCTATGAATATATTTTGGGAATTAGATCATGGATAACATATATTGAAGCATATACATTCATAAGTTATGGAGATAAAATTATTTTATAAGTTATACCTTTTTGTATTTGGATACCCCATTATGTGTTACCCCTAAAAATCATTTTACTCTACCAAAAGGTATGTAATAAGAGGACATAGGATAAAAACTGCTGTGAATATCAATGTGATGACTATTCAATTGAGATTCCCAATCTAATGGGTGTAAGAATCACAAACATTGTAATGGTACATTCTTTTTTGAGTCATATTTTGAATAGAAAAATGGGTCAAGAATAATGTTCAACCCCCCTATGAAAGAACAATCCACAATCAAGAGATTAATGAGAAAAATGCCTCCTAATTTTATTGAATCGTTCGATCCCTCAATTGTCGAACAATGGATAAACTCTACTAAAAATATCATCTCCATCATTCAACATTCTGAACAATAGAAGGTTCTTGTGGATTCTTATCGAATAGAGGGTAAAGATAATCAATTTTGTACAGTGATAAAAAATATGATGCATGAGGAAGAGATCAAGTTGTTGTAAGGGAAGGTTTTAAAAAAAATCAATAAATATTTTCCTCACACCATCCAACTTAGGATTGAAAGGTACGTCAAAACCCTCATGAAAATGGGTGACCAATCCATCGAAGCATACAAGGAAAATTTCAAAAGTCTTGCATGATATGTCTCATGCTTTTCATTACATTTTAATGCAATGATGACTAATTGTTTTTGACTATAAACTATCCTATGGAAATCCCTAGAAGTCCTTGATATTGAGAGATATGAAGAAATTGTCTGATGTTCACTAAAATTTGAAATAGATATCGGTGAATCATAAGGGAATCTTGTGGGTAAGAATCATAAGGAATTAATTAATTATAAATGACATATGGATATATCCAATGGTGCTATGAAATTTCAGCACCCCACTTGCCAATGGTGATGAATGGAGCACCTTGAAAATTGTTTAAAGGGGGTGAGCAAATTTTTTTGGTGTGGAAGAGAAGGGAACCTCGATATTAACTACTGACAAGAATAATCTAATACTGTGGCAGAGGAGAGGAATGCTTTGTTTGACCCACAAAACACTATTCATTACTTCAACTACAAAGAACCTAGCATCTTTGCTAAAATAGTTCACTAAGACATGGGTTTTCGGAAGCAACCAACAACCTCCAAGGTAGCATGTGTGAGCTTTTTCCATAACTACCAATGAAGAGAACACCAAAAAACTAAGTGGTTACAATTATGAAAGATATGAATTTATGAATAGGGAACATACTTTTTTATTCTGGTTCTTCGCATTATTGTTTTTCCTGAATGTTTCATAGAACAATCCCAACAGCCCCAAAAATCATGTAAGTAGAGATGTCGGTGGAGTCATCAAATGGGGAATCATTGCATCCCATGAACATATCTCATCCCCAGTAACAATTTGTGTATTGAACATCCTAGGGAACCTCTGCATACTTCCTCTGGTAGAAATTTATGCAATTCATTTCATGTATTGTTTTTTCATATATAGATCCAACATAAATTTCTGTGATAGGTAAATCACTCTTCATATTCAGAATCCACCCACGATTCCTTAAAAGTTCAAGGTGGAGGTTGAATCTTATTTATCCCCATCATATCAATTGTGGATATTAATTCTCTATGAGCATGTTAATATTTCTCATATGAATGAGCATAAGGAAAAAACCATCATTGATGACATGACTATTGTGAGGGAATTCATTGAAGTGTTTCCAATGAAATTGTCTGGTCTTCCTCCACGAGGATATGTTCAATTATTGATGAATCTTATACTATGGAAATTTACAATATCTAATACTATATATAGAATAAATTTTGTGAATATTAATTTCTGATGAAACACCTATTGTAGAATCTGGATAAAGGTTTTATATTTTCTTGTACATCACCATAGGGTGAACCATCCCACTTCTTCAAGAAGGATGGGTCAAATCACCTTTGCATTGATTATCGTGAGCTCAACAAAATAATGAAAAATAACTAGTATCCTATTCCCTGAATTGAATACTTTTTTTATCATCTATGTGGTGAGAAATACTTCTCCAATGTGGATTTTCAGTCGGGATATTATCATGTATGGTTGAATTCAGAAGATATCCCTAAGATTTCTTTTAATACAAGGTATCAGCACTTTTAAATCATAGTAATATCTTTTGGACTCACTAATTCTCAATATGTCTTCATCGACTTGTTGAATGGAGTCTTTTGAGATTATCTGGATAAATTTGTCGTAGTCTTTATAGATGATATACTAATGTACATCAAAACCATGGTGGAGCATGTTGAGAATCTATGCACTATACTACAGATCTTGCAAAATGATAAGCTATTTGAAAAGTATAGCATGTGTTAGTTATGGTTGGAGGAAGCCTCAATATAGTGTCATATCATTTCAATAAATAGGATATCATTGGATCCCTCCAAGATAGATACAATGGAGTGATGGCCAAGGCCAACATCGGTGATGGATAACCGTAGATTCTTGGGGTTAGATAGATATTATCGCCAATTTTTGAGAAATTACTCATGATTGTCAAAACCTATTACCATGATAAATCATAATGGGGTCATGTTTTAATGGAGTGATGAATGTGAAGAGTGATTCATGGAGTTAAAAATGGGGCTTATTACTGTGCTCGTGCTCAAAGTATCCACAAGTGGATCACTTTTTATAGTATTCATTGATGCTTCAAATATGGGCATGAGATGTGTGTTGATTCCAAATGGAAAAGTCATTGCCTATGCTTCAGGGAAATTGATTAATATTGAGAAACATTATCCAACACATGATATGGAGTTGGATGCAGTAATCATCACATCGAATATTTGGTGACATTACATATTTTGGGAGAAGTGTGAAATATATACGGATAAAAAAATACTCAGGTATATATTTACAAAGATAGAGTTGAATATGCGCTAACGAAGATGGATAGAGATAACCAAAGAGGGTGACTGCTCAATGCTTTACCACCCTGGGAATGCGAACAAGTTAAAAGATTCTCAATGTAGAAAGGACCCAACAATTATATCATTGACGAGAAAAGAAGAGGTTCCAATATTATTTGATTTGTTGAATATGGACATGGGAATCATAATGATGAGAACATGATCAATCCTTTCACAAATTATTTCTCAACCATCTATTTCAAAATGGTTAAAGGTTTCCCAAATGGATGATGAGGGAATTCAGACGAAAGTGGAAACTATCAAAAAAGGGAAATACTCAAAGTTCAATGTTAATGATGATGTGATTGTGAGATTTGGGAGAAGACTCTGTGCTTCATGAAATCTGGAGTTAGAGAATGAAATTTTGGATGATGAACAATATTTGAATTTTTTAATCCACCTATTAAACATGACAATGTATCGAGATCTCCGAAAAAGTTATATGTAGGATAACATGAAAAATGAGATTGCTGAGTATACATCAATGTGCCTAGTATGTCAACAATTTTAGGATGACAAGTGAATGTCTAATGGGATGATAAAACCATTACCCAAACCAATATATAAATGTGAGAACATCACCGTGGATGTTTTCACCGGACTTTCAAATAAATCCAATGGAAACAATGTTATGTGGGTTCTATGGATTGTCTTATAAGGACAACACACTTCATTGTAATTTTAGAGGATTTATCATTAGATCAAATGACAAAATTATATATCATAGAAGTTGTAAGGCCTCTGGTAGAACCATTATCTATTGTATCTAATCGAGATCCCAGATTCACTTCTATATTCTGGAAGAGTCCTCAATATTCTCGTAACGCTGAGAAAAACATTAGTATGAATGATCACTCTCAAACTGATGTCCAATCTAAGAGAACTATCCAAACACACAGGGACATGTTTAGATAATGAAAAATATACATCAAAGTTGGATGGGATCAAAATATTCCTCAAGTTCATTTCTCTTAAAAAAACTATTTCCACTCAAGCATACCACTGGGCCCTTATGAATCCCCATATGGGAAGAGGTGTAGAATACTCTCATGTTGATATGATTTTTTTGAGAGAAAACACCTAGGTCTAGAAATAGTGAGGAATGGGTGAAATGTTTAAGACCTTCCAACAACACGTTAAAGCTGCTCAGAGTTGACAAATGATCATTACTAATAATTGTCAACGAGACCTAGGGTTTTATGTTAGAGATTTTGTAAAGACCTAGATTTTTTATCTAATTTTTAATTTTATGGAATTATTTCGAGACCATGAAATCTAATGGAGTGTGATTTCATGGTCCGAAGTGCCTAGGGTGATCTCTCTATGTTTTGTTAAACATTAAATAGAGTGTGTAAGGGGTTTTTCTGAAAAAAGGTAATTAATATTAAACGGTTTCTCAGATTAGAAATATAAGGGAACCAATGTGCTCAAGATGGTTTGATTACCCAAGCCAAGACTTAAGTTTAGTTAGCACGAGCCTCATGTGAGAAAACACAAAAATGTCAGAATCGTAAATAAAATAATTAAATAAAATTATTTTATTTTTCAAATTCTTATGACACATGAATGGTAACACATATTGAAAATATGAGACCACCGATGAAATCATGAGGGTATGATTTCCTTAGGTTGATACTAACACTGAGGGATGTGGGCCACCATTGAAAGTTTGTTTTTTCTGTAAATAAAATAATTATGTGGTAATTCTTTTATTGTAAAATCCATAACTTCTAAATGGTTACTCAGATTGAAAATCTGAGAGATCTATTCAGTTCATTGGGGCATGGTCACTTTAGGAGGATCTTAACCATAACTGGTGTGGGTTGAGGGTGAACACTAATACGTTTTTTTTAAAAAAATTCAAGTACGTTCAGTAAATGCACGAGCACTATTTTCTATCATCTGAACCATTGCTCAGATTAAAAATCTGAGGGCACCGTTGAATCCACAGTGTCGAGATTCGCTAATGGTAGGATTTACATTGACAACAGTAGGTCTATAGAAAATGTTATGTTTAGCGACTTTTTAAAAGAAATGAAATGAAATAATTTTATTATATTATTACATATCCTCCTACAAACATGTAAAGGTGTATGGCTAGCGATGTGTGAAGCCAAAAAATGGCTTGACCGACCATCCCTAATTAATGAATTCATTGTATAATTATGAATCTTATTAGTTGATGAGCCCATTAAATTCTAACTTCGTTACTTACCCTCCCCCTCTTCTTTATATACGGAGCATGGGGAGAGGTTTCAGCATAGATTCACTAAGCAACGAAGTGTTGAAGGAGAACTATGATGTCGTACCCTTAGAAGATGGAGCAGATCCTAACAGGAGGTGATGGGTGACACCGAACAATGAGGAGGACGACGACATGCAGGTGGAGTTGTTAGAATCCTATGGCAAGAATTAAGAACACCCACCCACATTCAAGTGCTGACATTTATCTGATGATTCAAGGTTTGGGTTTATTCATTTACATTATCTTATAAGATTTCATCATCCCCATTCTTGAATATTATATGAATAAAATGAGTAAACTAAAAAATGAGTTGATCAGTGAATCGTTCATTTTTCGAGAGGTTGTTATGGGGTATCCTTGGAAGGTTTTGTTTGTTATTTAATATAAGAAATTGTTAAGCCCATTTTATCTTCCCATTGATCACGAGCTAACAAGGAGGGAGTGGGCCTAATGAACATGGACCAAACCCTCCAAAACATTTTCACCCTTGCGTAGTTTGTTTAAGAGCACTGACTCGATGACACCAACCGACTTTGAAGGAGGTGACCCGCCAACACATGCCACTAGAGGAGGCCATGACACGAATCCATGATATACATTGGAGCAGCCTTCACGAGCCTGCCATGGAGGAGGTGTGGCACGCCGTCATGCATCACAAGTGTGAAAGGGGGTCATGGATTATCAGCGGTGGAAAATGGAGAATGCATTCGGCTCGTCGGTCAGCTATAGAAGGGAAGTGTGGTGTGCTGATGTGTGCTACTGGTGAGCAGGAGACCGCGGCCTTAGCCACATTGGAGGAGGCGGAACCTGCGCCCCTAGTGGGTTCTGCGGCGATCGGGCGGCACCCACATGATCCCACCACTTCAGAGGCCTAACGAACATTGGCCGTTTGGGATCTAGGGGGAAAACATCTCCCAAGACATTTGGAAGATACACAGTGGGCCGTGACCTTTGTGGCTGAACTACCCCCAGTGGGCCCAGCCGCAGCCCAGCGGGCCGAGACGCAACCCCCTGTGGGGCGGGCCACCCCTTTGTGGAACCTCCCTACACGGGTCCGGTTGCCCTTGTGGGACACAACTTTTTGTGGGTCAGGCCGAACATTAGCCCATTAGGCTGAGTACGCAGCATCCCAGCCTAGACCGGGTTGGGTCGGGTCGGTTCAACTAGGTCGGACTGGACCCGGGGAAAATCGGGCCCAGAAACACTTAAAGGGCCTTATCATGAAAACTAGCCGAATTTTTGATGAACCATATGCAGAATTGGGATATTTTTTGCGAAATGATCCTTTAGACTTAATAGATGAGAGTTCTAAGGAATCTTAGCATATGCCCAGGTTGGATCGCCACTGAATCTAACCCGGACCTCAAGACTAAAATGCCAATAACGCATAGACAGAGCATCTGGTTGAAGCGTCATCTATTTCATTGGAACACTAATGACATGATACATCATCAGGTAACTTCTTTGTGAGACTTCGCGATATTTTAAATATGGTTTATGGCTTGGGGGAGAGGTTCTCCCAAGAGCACTACATATGGAACCCTACGACTGGATGAGGCCTGACGACTACTGACTTTTCTACTCGGAGTGACATGACGACCACAGTTTAAGATGGGGAGGAGTACCTCCATAAGCCATGATGGGGAGAAATCATAATACACGATGTGTAGGAGTACCTCAATAGTTCATATTTAGTGGGAAGCGCAATTGTGTGACACGACATGCCCACTGTACTCAATAGAGGAGGTGTTATCACAACTGAGGTGGTCAACATTGTTACTATGAATGTTCTTGTTCCTAGAACTAGAGAATCCATGGCTGGATATCAGCATTAATAGTGATCTTTTGTAGGTCAGCATCATATCCATTTTCTCATTGTTGTGTACCTGGTTTGGAGAGTGACCTTAATTGAGCAGTTTCTATTGCTTTGTGCTTTATGATTCTGATCAAGCATTGTAGTTTTCCTTGTGGAATTCTGAGAGACCTTTCGGGGTATGGGAGTCCCTACTATGTATATTTATACTCACCCCTGCATGGGATTTTCCCACACCTATTTGTGTCTTCTTCAGATGATGAGCAGCTGGGTTAAGGCTTGAACGAGCCAGGAATAGGCAGTACACAGAGGATACATGTGGAAGTGTAGTTCTGAGGAGGTGATATGTGCCTATCTTTTAAGTTGGATCCTTAGAGGGCGACACAGTAGATGTTTTCCCTTTTTTAGTTGTATCGTTCCATTCAATTGTATTTGTACATTCAGTTTTAATCGTACATTCTTTTGGGATTGTATTTAATCCCCTTTTACATTCAACACTCCTTTTTTACTACAGTAGTTTACTTCACAATTGCTACATGTTGTGTTCTAATACCATGTGTTATATAGGTTTAAAGGCAACACTTTTTCGTTTTAGGTAATATGCATTTCGGTGGACGTTTCCAGCCCATGGCCTTTAGAAGGTGAGCTTGGGTTAGACATGACATGGTAGCTAGAGGACGGGTTGTGATAGACATGGTACTCTTACTCATATCATTCTGGAATAATTATATGAGATTTGGGATGAAGGGAAAGCATATTCCGAAGTACATCATCCATTTTGAGATCTTGGATCACATTAGAGCAAGGGCCTATCGACTAGAACTCTCACCAAACATGTCTCAAGTACATAATGTATTTAATGTATCACTTTTGAAGTATTACATTCATGATTCATCACATTTACTCAATCCAAAGGCGGAACCATTTGAGAATTACATATTTTATGATGAGAAGAAGGTTAATATTTTAGATCGTAAGGAAAAAGTTCAACTAAATAAGACCATTACCTTTGTCAAGGTGTTTTGGAGAAACCAAAATGTCAATGAAGTAACGTGGGAATCAGAGGAGGTGGTGAAGAAGAGTTACCCTCATCTATTTTAGGGTTGTAAAAGTGAATTTATAGGGTTAACTTTTCTTTAGAGGTGAATAATGTAACGATTCAATATTTTATTAATCAATATTCCTCTTGATTTAACAAAATTTATTTTATGTAAAATTGTTGTATAAAGTATATGCACTTCCTTGTTTTAATGTTTTTGAATTTTAAAATAAGGTTTATAATTGTTTCCATTTCTAATATTCCCATTGAACAATGATCACATGATTAGTATAAATATATGGCCTTAACATATTCCAATTTACTCAGGCAATGGAATCAATTGCCTTATCTAGTAGAATTTATCCATACGATGCCGATTTTTCAGAGTTCAGAATGGAGGTAGAATCATTGGGCTTCGCTCTGGACCACACCCAAGCTAAGTTTCCACACAATATGCTTCAACAGAATCACCTATGAGAGAAGTGGATGTTAATAGAGATTACTACCCAAGAGATGTTATTCAATCCACAAAAAGAGTTTGTCACATTCACAAACCTTTCACATATGTCTTATGCGATTGTTTTAATGTGTTATGTAATAGGACCCTAGAATGATTATTATGCGCATTATTTTGAATAAATAATATAAATTCATTTTATTATTGTCACTTGGTAATTTTTTTGAAAGAACAAATAGAATTTTAAGATAACATTTAAATTCAATTAAGAAATATATTTTAATGATTTAATGGATTTTTTAATTAAATAATATTTTTATAAATTTTATTACTAAATAAATTTTTATTATATATAAATGATTCTATAATTTTTGGAATAAAATTGTAATTTTTATTATGGTTTGAGAACAATATTTATCAAAAACCCATGAATTTCCAATACATTTCATTTTTTATATTAAAAATAAAAATTCACATATATTGAAAATTTGTTAGTTAAAATGAATATTTTTTCTTTCTGGATGTTGAAATTATCTAACGGTAAATTTTTCATAATTTTCAGAGACAGCCGAATGTTTGGGTAAAAATGAAATATCATTTAAATATATAATATGTATTATGACATCATAATGACCCAATAGTGATGTGATAACATAATTTAAAAAGGATTTAACAAAATATATGTTTTACCATTAAAATAATGTTATTTTATATTTTTTTGGATTAATTTTATGGTTCCTTAATCGACCCTCGAAGAACTATTTATAATTTTGACATTTAAAATGATTTCTTTTAGAGTGTGACTCACCTCCCTAGAAGAAATAATAACATTTTATTATTTTTGGCCACTATAATTACAAAATATTGTGTTCCCTTCCACTTTGGGAAAATCCATTGGAAAAAACACAGAGGATAGTTTATTTTATTGATTAATTTATTGTTCAGTTTCCAAATCATAAATAATAATTAATTCCCTCTCTTTTCATATATAAACCCACTCAATCTCCCATTCCTCTTCACTCAAAACATTTAGAGCTTGACTAACCAATTCCATATCTTATCTAGAATCTTCTGAACGTGCCCCATGATCTAATTAATCCTCTCCCAAACCTATGGTATCACACTTCCATGTAAGGGATTTATTTATCCCCCAATTTTTTACATGTTCCATTATGTTTCTATACCCTTTTATTTTTAATTTAAAATGTTTGTGTATGATTGAAAACCTCAATTATACATTTTTCCTTATGTCTAAATGATTATATACCCCTTTCACTATCATTAATTCATCCCATGTACAACTCTTACCATATCGAAATTAAGTAAGGTATCTCTATCTCCTCATTTACATTCAAGAATTTTTTTAAATTATGAATATAAATTTCATTAAATATATTGGAAAATAAATTTATATGACCCCCTTATTGACGATTTATTCAATATATGTTGAAATACTCCTTGATTTATCATCAACCATTTTTAGGAATTCTTATTTCACGCTGTTTTGCTGCTGAAATTGCAATGTGATTTCCAATTCAAAGTCATTGTCTAATAAATACCATTCTGATTTCTCTATCAAGGGTATTCACCTTCATGAAAAATTACAAATTTATTATAGAGTTTCATGTATTAATTCCACATTCCTTTATCAGGGAATAAATTATGATTTTAATTGAATCCTTGTTGTATGATATATGTGGCACACTTGTGCATTAAATTAAATGATTAGAAAGTGTACACCCTCCTACCACTCCAAAGAATTAGGGAGAGATTAGTATAATTGTATTTCAAGTGGATATGAGTGTTTACTCATGGAAATTCAAGTTCAATGAGGGTTTACTTGTGCTCTATGTTAAATGAGCATTGGATCATGACAATACCATATTAAATGTTATTACCAAATTTCGAAGATATGATAAAAATGTTATATCTTGCCTTTCTGTTCATGTTTCTCTTCTTCTACCTTGATATGCCTATTTCCTAACATGTAAAATATTATGCATGTTATTCCTTTATTAATCCCTTACTAGGATTTTAAGAACACTGTTTTTTTATTCATTTCATCATGTTATCCCATGCGGTGCTAAGTACGAAGGAATGTTTTGGTCTGGTAGAAGATGTTTTCATTAATGATGCTGTGTTTTATGATATAATTTGTAATATAATGGTCCTAATATACCAATACAATAGACCTATTAATCCGTAGAGCTATCTTAATTGCATGTTTATCCAATAAATCATTTTTATGATTGTAATAAAGGGAAGGGTTGTTAAATAAAAGGAATAAAACTCACCATAAGAGTGAATGGTTTTTGAATTTTATGTTTGAAGAAATAAAATCAATATCAATATCTCTAAATGAACTAGAATATTTGAAGTCGTAATTAATGTTAAAATAAAAATTTAAAATGAAATCAGGGATAATCTTACTGACAAATTACGAAATTTCCTAAAAATTATTTGTGAATAGACAAAATTACATAAACCAATTGTAATGATGAACTTAATTGAAAATAATTTATCTAAGAATCGTCAAAAAAATGTAATTAAATAGAAAAATTTAATTATAGAAAATGAATTTATTAATTTAAAAGATCTATCACATTATAAGTTTTATCATCAATGAAAATAATCAAGAGAATGTTTGATTTAGAATATAAATTATTAAAAAATCACAGATACCTCATATACATCTAGAAAATTCTTGTTACAGAATAAATCACTCTAATTATATCAATTTAAATAATTTTGATATATTTTTTCAATTATTAAAATATATATAGTATTATAGTTGTGTAAGAATTGATTATAATTATATAATCACTAAAAATAAGAAATAAATTTTCACAGAGAATTAAATTTCTTTATTAAAAAAGTTGACATTTGAATTATTTCATGAAATTAATTTGTACTGATGTGGAAAATTAATATATATTTAAAACTATGAGAGTGATAATTTATGACATTATATGGATTAAATACTATATTTTTAATATATATGAAAAAGTTTATAATAAACAAATCAATTTAAATTCTAACCTGATATGTGTCGAATTACCTTTATACAATATAAATTTAAATTAAAAAATATGATCATATCTCATAGTTTTATCCTTAGCTAATCTGATCTCACATTGAACATGGTGATACATTTCACCACCATTAAAACTCATCTCAATGAAATTAAAATAGGCCTATATGACAATTTTTTACCACATGATTTATAATATTGAATCGATGTAATAAATTAAAAACTTTTATGTGGTAGAATTTAATTTATAATGAAATAAAAATGCAACAATGTTATGTTTTTTTGGAAAAACAAATATTTATGAATAAATTTTTTTTATCAAATTCAATACTTAAATTGGTAAAAAAGATCTTAATTAATTTATATGTAATATAATATAAATGATTTTATTTTAAAATAAGTTTAAAACAATATGAATAATTTTGAATTCTTTAAACAAAAACATATGTTTCAATAAAAAAATTTATTATACTCTATTCAATAAAAAATGAATCTTTCAAAAAAAATATTTAAATTTTACCCTATTATAATTTTTTTACACTAATATAATTTATAATTATTTTAAATATGATTATGTCACGACCCCCTCCCACCAATGATGCCCCTCCTGAGCTGGCAATGGTGAATAGGAGGTAATGACCCCCGATTCCCACCTCAATTAGGCCCCAGGGTGGCGACTAGCCCCAAGGGTATGAATTTTCACAAATATGGGAGGCATTACCCTTTTTATTTATTTAGGATCAGGAAATAGGACAAGTCAACCACCAAAAAGGAAAAAGAACAAGTGTATAGAAATAAATCCAAACCAAGACCACATGCATGTATAAACAATTTTATAACAAGGTGCAAGTACAAAAAATCTCAATATACAATACCAAAAGAAAACAAGAGTACAAGAACAACAACAACTCCAACTGTCCGACTAGTAGGGTTCCGCACGACCCTCGTAGACCTCCTGGAAACCTGAAAGTAAAAGTAGGGTGAGTATAAGAGTATACTCAGTAGGGAAACCTAAATCTCTCGTGCACAAGTGGTGATACATCCTAATGACCCGTGAGAACAACAGAGGAAACCTAGAAAGGAATTCTATCCACCCAAACTGACCAGCCACACTCACCAAGACACAAGCACAACAGGTTGTACTATATAAGAAACAAGATTAATGGGTACCCCACACCATTTCCCTTTAGTCAGATGCTCTTCCTAACGGCGGACGTCCTGACGCTGCCACACTCTCCCCGCCCGCACACACCTAGGCCTCAAAACCACGGATCCCACCCACACACACCTGGGCCTCATCTCGAAGATTATTGGGAAACATTAGACTCTACCTGAAGAGTCTTGGGCTAAAACCACCCCAAACGAAAGCTACCTGAAGTGTCTTAGGTGTAAGGTCACCTCAATCCATCACAGCCTAGGGGAGAAGGAGCATGAAGGAGCTAGTAACTAAGGGAAAAACACCCTCTCCAATGAAATGTGAGTGTTCGACACTAAGTTCTCAAAATGGGTGGGGTGCGATAAAACCCAAAATATATAGATATATATATATATATCCCAACCACACAGCCCACCCTATGGCTTCTAAATAGAGAAACTGAGCACGTGCCTTGGCACTGCTACTACGAAGCATGCATTCAACAAACAACCCCAACCGCATTTAGGTTTTCACATTTTTGCAGATTTAGTTTATTAGTTCCTTAAATACTGGGAAACTATCCACAACCAACCACATTGATCATTCGTAAAACATAACCCTACCATCTATAAATCAAGTTAAGAAAACACAAGCAACACAACCAAGTCCTTATTATTAACCAAATATCCCCATTGATTATTAATCTTGTTTCATTACCACGCCCCACCATTCATTAACTATTCCGATTTTATTATTTATTATTCACAACCCAAAGTACGTTCACATTCAACCCATCTCTGTATCCCTACTGCCAACCGCCATAACCACAACCGCACCGTACATCATTATCCCTTTAATACCATTTATCGCAGCCCCCCTGCCCATTACCAAAACAACATTCACACCAACCCACAACCAAGTCAACCACATCCCCACTACTCACCCTATCCAGAACAACCCACAAAACATCCCCATCACATGACACATAACCAAGTCAACACCCACATGTTCATTATTCCATTTTTTGTTTAATCGGGGTGATCACACAAGGGTTCTAGATTTCAAACAGCCAACATTACGTGATTAACCTATTTCCGCATTTCACCAAGTTTCCATCCATAAGAAAATCTAGAAGGAGAGGGAAACATTTAATTGCACAAGCAAAGGCCCCCAACGACCGTGATTTTTAGTAGGAAGAAGCTCATTCAATTCAGAATATAATATCCCAGGAAATAAAGTAACATCAACCTCAAACTTCCCAACCTAGTTCATTAACCAGTTATTATATTCATTTAATGGTTCAACTGATTCTCATGAAAACAAGCGGATACCCACCATCCATGATGAAAAAATTAGAGAGATGAAGGTAAGATCCCTACCTCAACAGGTTCTGATCACAACGCTCCACCGGATCAACTTTAGAAGAAGTACTTCGGCGTCCGTCACTTCTGTCGGGTCCCGGAAAAACCTCCTCGGGTGGAAGTCGGAAAGGAAAGGCGGAAGGAAAGACAACGGATCCAAGCTCGGATGTTCTGCCTCGTCATTACCATCCTGTGGCAGCTAACAGATCTTAAATCGGAGCTCAGACGAAGAAGTTATGAAAGAAAGAGCATTCGAGTCTCCTGGGAGAACTCTGCTCAGAGGAAAGGGGAGGAGAGAAGTGACTTGAAAGGAGGAGGGGACCCCTCGTTTTATAGGTGAAAAAAGGAAAAGTACACTTCATGTACTTTATGGTACATGGTGTGTACTCACTTATTTTACACGATCTCCATGCGGCTTCCATCATGGCTCCATGGCCGTTGAATGGTCAACACACGGTTTGAGGGTAACGCATACTCGGGGAAGGACTACACGGCGTGTAGTTTAGACACACGGAATGTACTCATTTATTGTACACAGCAAGGACACAGCTCCAACATGGTACACGGCTGTTGACTAGTAACGCGTATGCGGGAGAGGACTACACGGCGTGTAGAACTGGACACACGGTGTGAACCCATTATTTCACATAGCGTTGACAGGGCCTACAACACAGAGTATACCCGGAAAGGGGGTACATGGCGTGTACTCAAACTACACGACGTGTAGTTTCAAAATTCTGGAAAGTGTGGGAAAAGTCCATCTTACCCTCCAGAACACCTCGTGACCTTCATTTTGACAATGGAATGGGCCGGAGAGGTCCAGGCCATTACATCAGATACCTCTTAAAACATTCTTGTCCCCAAGAATTCAAAACCAACCCAGAGGAAACCCAACAAGATACCTCTTAGGGTTCTCATTATAACAGGAACCAACCAAAAATCCCAATCATATGTGTTAGGAATTCCTTCTCCTATGTCGAGATATTATCTGCTTTACGCGGCACTAACTCGCCTTCACGAGTTCAATCTCGTCCTCATTAACGTGTATCGATTAAGAATTGGGTCTCCCCACTTTCATAAATTAGGATTTTTCAACTCGCACTTCCCCAACACCACACAACCAACACAATGCCCGAACACTGGGGATTGGGAAATTCCTTCTCCTATGTCGAGATATTATCCGCTTTAGGTGGCACTGACTCACCCGCATGGGTTCAATCGCATCCACATTAATGCGTCTCGATTAAGGGTCAGGTTTTCCCTTTCCCCACACATCCGGACATGCTACACATTACCAAGGAATACGGAAACAAAAGGACTTACAACTGACAAGCCAAGCATTCCATAAATCAAGGGTACAGAGTACAACAGCAACACAAAGCTTAGAAGAACATTTTTAATGCAAGTCAAAACAACTCTGGGTACTGATCATGCATCTGGGTCTCCCACTCCCAAGTGCTCACTTCGAGGCCTCCATGCCTCCACAACACACGAACCAACGGAATGGTTCAACCACGGAGCACCTTCTCTTTACGATCCTCTATCTTTACTGGTCGTTCCTCGAAGGTTGCATCGTCTCCCATATCTAACTATCCCCAGTCGATAACGTGAGAGTCGTCTTGTATGTACCGACGAAGCTAGGAGGTATGGAAGACGTCATGAACCTTCTCCAACTAAGGTGGTAGGGCTAGATGATATGACAGCTCACCAACTCGCCTCAACACCTCAAAAGGTCCGATGATCCTAGGTGAGATATTTCTCCCTTTTCCAAACCTCTGTTGCCCCTGTTGAGGGGAAACCTTCAATAACACATGATCTCCCACCTTGAACTCCAAGGGCCTCCTCCAACGATCATCATAAGACTTCTGTCGGTCCTGATCAACTTTTATCCTCTCACATACAAGCAAGACCTTCTCTGTGCTACTCTGCACGACCTCTGGCCCAAGAACACCTGTCTCGCCAACCTCTGCCCAGCAAATGGGTGAACGGCATGGCCTTCCATATAAATCCTCAAAAGGTTCCATGCAAATAGTATAGTGGAAGCTGTTGTTGTAGGAGAACTCTACTAAAGGCAAGTGTCGTACCCATGATCCTCCGAAATCCAGAATGCATGATCATAGCATGTCCTCTAACGTCTGTATAGTCCGCTCCCTCTGCCCAATCAGTCTGGCGGTGGAAAGCAGTGTTATGGCATAGTTGGGTTCCAAAAGCATGTTGTAACCCCCTCCAGACTCATGAGGTAAACCGATTATCCCGATATGAGACAATAGTCTTTGGGACTCCATGCAATCGCCCAACCTTGTCTACGTACCTCTGTGCTATGGTACTCACCAGGCCTGACTCCTTAATTGCTAACAAGTGTGCTGATTTTGTCAGTCGATCCACCACTACCCAGATACCATCATAACCACCCTGAGCTCTGGGTAGTCATGTGACTAATTCCATTGAGATGTCATCCCACTTCAACTCAGGGACATCTAAAGGGTGAAACAACCCACTGGGAACACGATGTTCAACCTTCACTTGATGACACACTAGGCATTTAGACACAAATTCTTCCACAGGCCGTTTCACCCCAGGCCACCAAAACTGTTCCCTCAAGACTCGGTACATTTTTGAAAATCCTGGATGTACCTCCAAGGCTGAGCTATGGAACTCACGGAGAACTCCCTCACGCATTGCCTCCGGGAAAAACCACCTTCCATGGAAAAGACTCTGATGTCGACTGTCCTCTGACCATCCTTCTGGAGCGTTCCCCTGATTGACACGATCCTGCATCACTTCCGCCTCGGAGTCCCCCCATTGAGACTCTTCCACCTGTTGCAACAAGGAGGACTACACCGTCATCTGAAACAAACAGCCTCTAACACCTTCTACCTTGGTATCCAAGTGCAAGGAAGCCAACTCTCCCATTGCTTTACAAGCATCAGTGGATTCCCGAACTACTTCCTGATGTGACTTCCTGCTCAGGGAATCAACCACAACGTTGCCCTTACCTTCAATGTAAGAGATCTAAATGTCATAGTCTTGGAGAAACTCGACCCATCTCCACTTCTGTAAGTTCAGGTCATGATGGGAGAAGATATAACGCAAGCTCTTATGATCTGATAAGACCACAAAGCACTCCCCAAAGTGGTAATGTCGCCATAACTTCAGTGTGAACACTATTACTAGAAGCTCTAGGTCATGGGTGGCATAGATACGCTCGTGAGGGCGTAACTGCCTAGATCCATAACAGATCACTCCCTTCTTCTGCATCAGCACACACCCCAGACCAAGGGCATAAGAATAAAAAAACACGTCATAGAACAACCCTTCCTCTGGAAACCTGAATATGGGAGCACTGACCAACTTCTCCTTCAGGTAGTCAAAATCTTTCTGGAACTGCTCGCTCCATAGGAAGACCTGGTTCTTCCTCGTCAAAACTTTCATTGGAGCAGAAACTCGAGATAAGTCCTAAACGAACCTCTGATAGTAACCTGCTAACCCCATGAAACTACAAACTTCTGCCTCGCTCTTGGGTGCTTCCCATGAAACAATTTCCTCCATCTTCAACGGGTCCACTGACACTCCATGTTGAGACACCATGTTCCCAAGGAAGTGTACTTCTTGTGTTAGGAACTTACACTTCGACAATTTCCCGTAAAGCTGGTGGTGTCGAAGGACTCCCAAGACTGCCCTGAGATGCTCAACATGCTCCTCCTCTGACCTTGAGTAGATCAGGATGTCATCGATAAACACAATGACAAACCAGTCCAGAAACACCCGGTAGACAAAGTTACTAAGTCCAATGAACACAGCCGGTGCATTCGTAACTCCAAACGGCATCACCAAAAACTCTAAGTACCCATACCTGCACCAGAAAGCCGTCTTCGAGATGTCACTATCTTTTACACTCAGCTGATGATATCCAGATCATAGATCATCTTGGAAAACCAACATGCTCCCCTCAATTGGTCAAATAGATCATCTATCCTTGGGATGGGATAATGGTTCTTGATCGTTACTTGGTTCAAACTTCGGTAGTCTATTCATAGCCTGAGACCACCATCTGCCTTATTCACGAACAAAACTAGAGCACCCTATGGCGATATGCTGGGCCGAACAAAACCCTTATCCCTCATATTGTCAATCTTAATCCGCAACATTGAAGGTGCCATCCGATAAGGGGTCATCGAAATCGGACGGGCACCAGGATGTAAGACTATCCTGAACTCAACATCACGTCGGGGGGGGGGGGGGGGGTAGAGTCACAACCTCCTTAGGAAAAACATCGAAGAACTCCCCAACAACCTCCGGGACATCCATCATCTCTGTATCAGCTGGAACCACTGATATCCCACCTAACAAGGAAAGGATAGGCTTCACATGCCGGCTTCCCACCTGATAGCTCCTCTCGCCAACAAATGCTTAACGCTTCCCGTCCACGTCGGAGAACATGAATCTTCTACGGAAGCAGTCGATAACGGCACTAACAGAAAACAACAAGTCGATGCCTAGGATGGCATCGTATGGTTGCATCTGTAACAGAAGAAAGTCCCCACTAGATTGATGTGGTCACAACGTCATCCCACATCCCCGAAAAACACAAGATACGCTGGTCTGGCCTCCAACTAGTGTACTCAACACCAGTGGTCCGGAAAGTCTCTCTACATCTATTCCCATGGTATGGGATAGACCAGGTGCAACGAAGGAGTGTGAAGCTCCCGAATCAAACAAAGAAGAAACAAGAGTGTTGAACTAACAAATCGTACCTCGCACCACCTCTGGTCCTACTGGAGCTGTCAACTCTGCTGCGTGCAACTGTCCACGCCCAACTCCTCTTCCTCTCTGATGTCATCCACCTCCTCGACCACACCCTAGTCGAGGTCCCTGAGGGGCACCCTGAGGTCGGCCTCCTCCCGCAAAGTCTTCCCTCAGAGGAGCATGGTCATGCTGCTGCTGGAAGGGCCTCATTGGAAATTGGTGCTGTAGAGGTGGGAGCTGAACCTTCCCACCTCCATTGTACTGAGCTTAGGTCGGGCACCAACTCTGAATGTTCCCGAATCCTCCACAAGAAAAACACCTCGGTCCTGGGCTCGTGAAAAAGGGACGAGGACCCGAAGATCTAAACTGGAACTGCTGGGGCCTGCTCCCCACTGGCCTTAACATGGAAGGATCCATCGCAGGAGACCTGCTGCTGAATGCCTTCCCCTTCGACGAGCCTGGCTGGATCCCCTCTCGTGGTGAACCTCCTAGTGAGTGAATCCTCTCTAAAACCTCTTCCTTATTCATGTACCACCATGTAAGTCGGGTGGGTGAAGGGGGTGACAGCATACTGGAGCGAAGGACGAAGCGCCTCCTCCAAACATCTCACCCGAGACTCCTCATCCAGAAAGAGATCAGGAGCAATGTGAAGGAGATCCTTGAACTTGATCCCCAACTCTCGTACCAACATACTCCCCTGCTAAAGGCAGAGTAACTCTTATAGATTCTCTGCCTTGATAATGGAAGAAAGGAATTCCTCTCAGAATTCCCTCTCAAAGTCATCCCATGGAACCTCTGCCTCTATCCTCTCTCTGAGGTAGAGTGTCCACCACTATCTCACTACACCTCTCAGCTGACTGACCGCTAGGGGAACCCAGTACTCCCTCGGAGCATGGATCAAGGTAAATGCGATCCCTAGCTCCTCAATCCACCCCTCCGTCTCCGTATCCGAAGTACTAACCTTGTACTTCTTGAGGGTCTGCTGCTGGAAAGAACGGAGAGTCTTCAGCCACTGGCTATCTTCCTCCTCTAGGTCAATCCTCAACTGATTGACCACCTGAATCTGCTGGGCTGCGGCCATCTAAGTCACCCGGGGACGACGTCCAGGTTCCATAGCTGTATGGTAAACAACGATCACCTAAGCCCAAGTCGTAAGGAAAATCTCAAGGTTTTATTTTATCATTTTATTTCAATTTCCTTCCCAGAACACCCAAATAATGTAAAACACAATCATGATAATGGATGTACCATCCCTAGGGTCTATACACTTCAATCAATGTAGTCTCACATGGTCTTTCGATAGGCTCAGAGTCCTTGCATCTGATCACAGGGGGCCCTAAAATCCCGTGTCCTAGCCGGTCTTCCCTGGCCTATGTCACGCACCAAGATTGACTATCATTGTTACCCTACCATCCCATGCAATCCTTACTGTACCTAACCCTATAATCCATCCTATCTCTCAACCATCACCTCTGATACCATTCTGTCACAACCCCCTCCCACCAAAGATTCCCCTCCTGAGCTGGCAATGGTGAAAGGGATATAATGACCCCCCCGAGTCCCGCCTCCAGTAGGCCTCGGGTGGTGACTAGCACCAAGGATATGAATTTTTACAAATATGGGAGGCATTACCCTTTTTATTTATTTAGGATTAGGAAATAGGAGAAGTCAACCACCAAAAAGGAAAAAAGAAAAAGTGTATATAAATAAACCCAAACCAATCCCATATGAATGTTTAAACAATTTTATAACAAGGTGAAAGTACAAGAAAGCTCAAAGTACAATACCAAAAGAAAACAAGAGTACATCAACAACAACAACTCCAACTGTCCGACTAGTAGGGTCCCACAAGGCCCTGGTAGTCCTCCTGGAAACTTGAAAGTAAATGTAGGGTGAGCATAAAAGTATACTCAGTAGGGAAATCTAAAGCTCTCGTGAACAAGTGGGGAGACGTCCTAATGTCCTTTGAGAACAACAGAAGAAACCTATCAAATAATTCTATCCACCCAACCTCACCAGCCAAACTCACCAAGACACAAGCACAATAGGTAGTAGTATATAAGAAACAAGAGTATTGGGTACCCCGCACCATTTCCCATTAGTTACCTGCTCTTCCTAACGGTGAATGTCCTGACGCTGCCACACTCTCCCCGCCCACACACACATGGGCCTCACAACCACGGATCCCGCCCGCACACACCTGGGCCTCATCTCGAAGATTCTTGGGAAATAGTTGACTATGCCCGAAGATTCTTGGGCTAAAGCCACACCAATAGAAACCTAACTGAAGAGTCTTAGGTGTAAGGTCGCCTCAATCCATCACAGCCTAGGGTAGAAGGAGAAGGAAGGAGCTTGTAACTAAGGGGAAAACACCCTCTCCCATGAAATGGGTGTGTTCGGCACTAAGTGCTCAACGTCGGTGGGGTGCGATAAAACACAAAAGATACAGATATATATATATATATATATATATATATATATATATATATATATATATCCTAACCACACAGCCCAACCTATGGCTTCTAAACAGAGAAACTGAGCATGTGCCTCGGCCCTGCTACTACGAAGCATGCATACAACAAACAACCCCAACCCCATTTAGGTTTTCACATTTCAGCAGAATTATTTTATTAGTTTCATAAATACTGGGCAACTATCCACAACCAACCACATCGATCGTTCGTAAAACATTACCCTACCATCCACAAATCAAGTTAGGAAAACACAAGAAACACAACCAAGTCCTTCTTATTAACCAAACAACCCCATTGATTATTAATCCCGTTTCATTACCACGCCCCACCATTCATTAACTCTTCCAATTTTATTATTTATTATTCACAACCCAAAGTCCGTTCATATTAAACCCATCCTCACAGCCCCACTTCTAACTACCATAACCACAACCGCACCGTACATCATTATCCCTTTAATACCATTTATCACAACCCTGCTTCCCATTACCAACACAACATTCACACCAACCAACAACCAAGTGAACCGCAACCTCGCTGCTCACCCTATCCACAACAACCCACAAAACACCCCAATCACATGCCATGTAACCAATCCAACACCCACATGTTCATTATTCAATTTTTTGTTTAACCGGGGTGATCACACAACGGTTCTAGTTTTTAAACAGCCAAATTTACATGACTAACCAATTTCCACATTCAACAAAGTCTCCATCCATAAGAAAATCCAGAAATAGAGGGAAACATTTAATTTAGAACAAAAATTCCCCCAATGACCGTGATTTTCAGTAGGCAGAAGCTCATTCAATTCACAACATAATATCACACGATATAAAGTAACAGCAAAATCAAACTTCCCAACCTCGTTCATTAACTAGTTATTATCTTCATTTAATGGTTCAACTGCTTCTCATGAAAACAAGCGAATACCCACCTGACATGATGCAAAAATTAGAGAGATGAAGGTAATATCCCTACCTCAATAGGTTCTGATCACAACGCTCCCCCGGATCAACTTTAGAAGAAGTCCCTCGGTGTTCGTCACTTCGGTCGGGTCTCAGAAAAACCTCCTCGGGTGGAAGTCGTAAAGTAAAGTCCGAAGGAAAGACAACAGATCTAAGTATGGAAGTTCCACCTCGTCGTTACGATCTCGTGGCCACTGACGGATCATAAATCGGAGCTCGGACGAAGATGTTATAGAAGAAATAGCCTTCGAGTCTCTTGGAAAAACTCTGCTCAGAGGAAAGGGGAGGAGAGGAGTGAATTGAAAGGAGGAGGGGACCCCTCCTTTTATAGGTGAGAAAAGGAAAAGTACACGGTGTGTACTTTATAGTACACGGCGTGTACTCGGTTATTTTACACGGTCTCCATGCGGCTTCCAACACGGCTCCGTGGCCGTTGACTGGTCAACACACGGTTTGAGGGTAACGCATACGCGGGGAAGGACTACACGGCGTGTACTCATTTATTGCACACGACAAGGACACAGCTCCAACACGGTACATGGCCGTTGACTGGTAACGCGTTCGTGGGGAAGGACTACATGACATGTAGAACTGGACACACTGTGTGCACCCATTATTTTACACAGCGAGGACACGACCTGCAACATGGGGTATACCCGGAAAGGGGGTACACATCCTGTACTCAAACTACACGGCGTGTAGTTTCAAAATTCTGGAAAGTGTGGGAAATGTCCATTTTACCCTCCAGAACACCTCGTGACCATCTTTTTTACAAAGGAATGGGCCGGAGAGGTCTGAGCCATTACAGATTATAATATTTTCTCTCAAAAAGTAATATAAATTATTTTTTTGTATTTTTTTTGAATCATAAAATATCCATAATGAAAAATAGTGAAATTATTTCTTAAGGGTTAAATAAATATTTTTATAGAGTAGACCCTCTATATTTGATTCATAAATTAGTTAATACTAATCATACCCACCAATTCAATCGATATTCTATAACTATGACATTAAATAATAATATTTTAACATTATTTTTCATCGTGTTTTGACATGGTGTTGTGTGTTTTGTATGAAATCAAACACAATGTTATTTTAAAATATCAAGGTGTTACACAATTTGATCCAAATAAGAGAGTTAAGTTAGAACTATTAAAAAATGATCTGAATCAAGATTGGGTGTCCAAGATTACAGGAATACATTGGGTTGGTTGGCTTAACAAGAACACCACATGTGAAATAGTGGGTGGTGTAATAGTGTGGGGTGGTAGGACAATGGTGGAGGTGTTGGCGCATTTATGTGCTAGTGGAAGCCTAAGGAAGAGCCAGATACTCACAATTGAAGAGATTATTGAACAACCATTTTAAAATTTTGAGGATATACAATGTGATGATTTATGTGATATTCATCCTATACAGGATAATATTCAATAAATCATATTCATACCTTCAAAAAATGAGTCATAAAATAAAGTGAATCTATTCAATATAGTCATCATCATATATTCTACTATATACCAATGAGTTGTTTCTTTTTTTTCATGTCAAGTGTTTGATATTTATCATAAAGACTATCTAAATAAATCATATTAAAATAAAAAGGAATTATTTATTGTCTTATACAATGCATGCAATCTGTGTATTTCATGAATTAGATAAATTATAAAAATATTATAAGGTTAAAAAAGATATGAAATTTCAAAATATTAATCATGAGATTAAATAAAAGAACTACCACACCTTCAATAGTTAGAGTATTAATGAATCACATTAGTATCTATGGTTATAATAATTATTATGTATTAATTGATCATGTATCTATGAGTAAACTCATGATTAAAAAATACCATTATACAATCTCATAACAAAAAATATCAACATTGTGAATATTTTTTTTTGTGAGAAGAAATGATTCAATTTATAAAATCCATGATTCCTTAATATTTTATATCACTCAAGTATATTTTTCCCAATATTTTCATTATAATAAATATAGTTCTACCCTATAGTTTTTTTAATCGTAGGGAGTGACTGATGTGTAATAATTCTCAGATATGATACTCTATGGAAAAATATTTCATGGATAGGGTTTAGGTTAATTATTTGTTGTGAGAGATATTGTTTCTATTGAAATTGTGAATGCATGTTTTTTTGGATTCACATTCAAATTCCTCTACACACAACTATCCTAGTATTATTGATGATCTACATTCCATGAAATGGTGAATGATCCTGTGAACATTACATTACTTCCCAATAGAGAAAAAACACATTGAAATACCACTTTATATACACACATTCAGGGAGTTACAACAAGGAATCCGATACTACGGTCTATTCTTGTAATCATCATACTCATTTGTCTCTCAAATAAACTGATCAAAATAATTTTTTCTTCCCATAAAAAACACAAAAAACAACGACATACATTAAATATTTGAATCATTTTTGAGGTTTTTAGGGCACATACTAATTTTCAATGTTCAAGGGTATTTAGTGACATTTAGTGTTTCATCGCTTCATTAATAAGAAGTATAATACTGAATAATCATCTGAAACTCTTGTTTAGAATGATATATTTTTATTTAGAGGATCTTTAGTGAATAATACTATATTGATACTAGAAATTTATATATATATATATATATAGAAAAATCATATAGATTGTATGATGTTTTTGTGAGATTTATATAAAATGAATATTGATGATATGTTTGAACAGAAATTTTGGAACACCTAACATTGAAATATAAAATAATGAAAATATTGAATTATAATGGCAATTTTTCATAATCCAAGATTCTATCTGCGATAATTTATTTTGATATTCAAAAGAGAAGCTACATTGAGTTGATGGTGTTATAACATGAAAAATATAATATTGAATATATAGTAACTATGTTTGATAATTGAGAAATATGTTGTAGTATTATCTACTCATGGTCTTAATGATAGAAGAGGACTTGATCATTCCTTGAAGGCCATCTGTTGTTAAGAATGACTAACAGGCTAGATCAATTGTAACACCCCAAGCTTCTATGGTACGCTTCTCTTGGAATAATGTGATAGCGTGTGTTGTACGCAACATCGAGTTCTAACACACCACAACCAATAAAACTAGCCGTTATGAATAGTAATACCTATTTTTTGAAATTATAAATATTTTATATTTCAAAATGGACTTCATTTTTGGATTCAGAATATTGAAATTATCCTATGTTGAATATTTGGTCTTTCTCTGAGAACTTCCAATTTTTATGAATAGTGAAAAATACTTAAAAACAACTTTTTTAATCGAAATAATTTATAGTGATAAATTATATTATTTAGTGGTTTCAAATAATAATTAGAATATATTTTCACCATTTTATCCAATGGTGTTCATTTGAATTAATTTCACTTTGAAATTGCATATAAACAATTGTCAATCTTTTGATATATATTGTTTCTTAAAAAAACGCTATTTGTTGTAACAGTGGGAATTAATTATAAAATTAATTAATGAAACGTATATGTTTGGAATTTTTTTAAAATAGTCATAATTTTTGAATTCGGTATATGAATTATAGCTTAGGGTGAAATTTTGGCATTGTTCTGAAAAACTTCAATTTTTGATGAATAGTGAAATTACTAAGTGGTAGTTAAAAAACTGAATTTTTCATAAAACATAATTTTACATTTTCTGTGATTGAAATTTCGAAAATCTGAGAGACATGGTTAATATCAAAGAGTAAAATTTGGTTCAATGAGATGAAAATAATTTTTGGTGAATAGTAACTTTTTACTTTTATTTACCACGGTTAAAAGTCAATAGGGTAATTAAGGGTAAAAATAATATTAATATTACCATAACACATGTCCTAATTCTATTGGACAAGTGTATCTCGACAAAAAAAAAACCTTAGGAATAAATTATTATCATTTAGGTTCACTTGGATTAGATTTGGACATTTATTATTATTTAATTCAAAGAAGAGTTAAAAGAGTTAAAATCAATGTTTATTTACTAAAACAATTTTAATATAGGGTTATCCATAAGATAAATTTCATTTTAAATATTCATTAGAAAGATAAAACGTTTTAATACATAATTATATTTTATATATAATTTTTACATATTAAATAATTTAATTTATTTATGACACAATGATGATGCAATAATTTCCATAATAGTGAATCATTAAAATAATTGATATTATAAATACCCAAATAAATATAATTTGAGACTTTTAATGAATTTCACTAATTTTATAGCATAATATGACATATTAGGATTGATTTAATTTACTTTTTTCGACGTAATAATTCTGTTATGAGTTTTACAAAAATCAATTATTGAAAAGTGTCAAAATTGACATTAAATAATTTTTTAAACAAATATTATATTATTAATTGCTATTAAATTTCTAAAAATCTATGGTTCGTCCAAAAGACTTATATCATGATTTTTTATCATTAATGGACCACTTGGGGGTCTCTTGGATGTATATAGTATGTTTATTAACCATATATTATAAAAATACAAAGAGACATTGTAAAAGTGAAACTAATTAAGTAAGAGTTAATACTTAATGATAAGGTTAATATAGTAACCCAAACCTGTCTAAATTATATTGTCTGAGTGGTTTTAGACCTATACCCACATTAAACTTTAAATATTCCACTTTGGAGCCATTAGAAACTGAATATGAATTTATTATAAAATAATATTTCTTGCTTTTCCAAAGGTTCCACTCACCCCTCTTATAAAAGGGCACTCTCCCTTCTCATTAACTCACACCATAAAAGCCTTTTGGCTCAGCCAAACTCTTCCCAAATACTCTTTAATCTTCCCTCACTTCATCCTAGAGTCCTTTTTTTAGTCAGAAAGTCAACCTAAGAGCCCTTTTGATCAAATCAAAAAGAAGAACCCGAAGAAGAGGTAATGATTTCACCACCCATTTCCAAGTTCCTTTCTTCTTCCACTTTTTTCTTATTTGTTATTAACAATATAAAATAATAACTCCAGTATCTTATATATAATGTGATGTTATTATAAATATGGTACAACTATATTCAGTATTCTATCCATCCTTTGAATAACATGTCACCATACGTGTGTACGTACGGCTTACCGTCTCCACGTTGTGGTGTAATTATTATTCAATAAATTATTATTTGGATGGGTATAATAATGATGTGTAACTCATGTAAATAATAAATATAACATGATAATGATTCTGTATATATGTTATACCATTCAATTATATATTTTTTTATTATCAAAAGAATGATATTGTCGCTCGTGCGTACGTACGGACTACTGTCTCCACAAACGCGATGAGATTCATTCCCCATCATATCCATTAAAGTATAATTATCATTTGATGATTAATAATAGTATATAAGGACTTGATATCATTCTGGATATTATTAAGATACAACCTATCCATGAGAAACACAGTTTACGTAACAAAACATTAAAAATAAAATGAGTAAGTTAACACCCGAAACAACGATAATACTAAGATATTTATTAACAAATCAACGTTAAAAGATAATATATGATATCATATTAATGTATATTATTCTTGTATAATTTAATAACAATTATTTCACCATTATACAGGAGGTTAAATTACCCCCAAACAAGGAAAAGTACAAGGTAAGGGTTTATTTCGCAATCTCTTCATTATCCGAGTTTGTTTATACGTAATAATCTACTATGATCTTTTTATCATCCACATCCATGTTTCTTAAAAATGAATTTCAAAACATTTTTACTATTTAATAGAATATGGGTTAAATTTATTTATACCCTTGTTTGACTTTTTATAATAGGTTTATAATGGAATCATTCAATCGTTTTCCAAACAAGCTACTTTTTAACCTTTTTGAAAAAATTATGGTAAGAATGTTTTTTTAACTTATACGGCGGGTGCGGCTATTTTCCAACGTTATAAAATCGTTGAAGCTTCCCTTACAAGTTTATAAGAATATTTTCAAGGAAAATGTTTTATTTTATAAATATATGAATCTTAAATGATTTCAAAATAGAAATAGATATTTCTCTAAAAAGAGTTTTGATTTCATCTATGTCAACATCCTTTCATGGATTTTACGATTATTTGAAGTTAATTTATTATGAAACAAAAATTCTATATTATATTTATGTTTTTGTGATATGTTTTACTGTGGATGTGTTATTTTTATACCATTCATGGTTTATTTATGAAGTATTTACATTTCGTATGCTAGTTTTAATACGAATGTTTATGTTATGTTTAAACCTTTTTATATGGGAATTCATTAGACTTAATATGTGACGGGTGGAGCCCGCTATAGCTCCTCGATGCATCGGTAGGTCTCATGAGACAAACTAGTATCTTGGCGCAAGGCCTTGGAAAAATATTATTTGTATTCTTGGCACGAGGCCTTGGCTATGTGGTTATGATAGTCTGGAATTATGCATTCCATCATTATGAAAGTGGTTATTGATATTTCATGTGATTATTCGATTAGTATAATATCCATGTGAATAAGTAAATGACATTATTTCATTTTATTTTTTCCTTACAATGTTGAAGTTCAAGTTTAAAAGTATTTTGTTTTAGTTATAAATTGTCATAAATGTTTATTATTATTTATGAAAGTTTCCGGTATATTTTTATCCTTACTTGGAATTTGGGCTCACCCCTTTTCGATGTTTTATTTTTCCCAGGATGTGAAGAAGTAAATTATGAATGACCTTCAGGGATATTACGATGTGATAATAGTGTGGACTATGGAGACAATATGTTGTTGTAGTAGTTTTTCACATTATGATGTAATGTAAAACTTTATGAATATATCTAGTGTTTCCAAGGATACTAAACCAATTGGTATTTCGAGATTTGATCTTTCTTGTGATCATGACATTGTTATGTAATAATGCACCAACTCTGGGTAACTGGGGTCGGGGAGTTACAGTTGGTATCAGAGGAATTTTAGTACAAACCGTGGAAGATAGATTTAGATAAACTCTTATTAGAGAACATAGACCTAATATGGACTTTGAGGATTATAATTTTGGTATTGTAGAGATTTTGTGAGTTTTCCGAGCAATTCATCCCTGTCTGGATACAAGCAGGTATAGGTAGCTCTGGCACAGATGTACCTAGGGGTAAAACCAGAAAACACCTCTTTGAGCTAGACTCGAACGGGAACTGGTGCACGACAACGGGCCTTGTTGCACTTTTGGTTACGACACTCCCGGGGGATATTCTTAGGATAACTCTCATTTTCTTTACAAATCATTATGAATTGTTTAGGGGTATATACTTCCTCAAATAAAACATTTTTTATGATTATGGATAATATCCATAAATAGTTCAATTTATGTTAAGTGTTTTATAAGTATTGAATTATGTATTTTGATTCATAAACTGATCTAGTTTATGCCATTGTTTAGAAATGGTTCCTAGTGGAGGAAATGTAAACTGAATCAATTCATGCACTCCATGTAGGTATTTCCCTCCTGATCAAGATAATTACAGTGGAGCTGGTGATTCAACTGGTGTCGATCAGCTAATCACCATACTGGGACAACTCACTCAGGTTATGAATAATAACCTTACCCGTATGGAGCACCCTGATCTGAAGTGTGGAGGATCAATGTTAGATCACTTTATGAGGAAACAACCACCAACATTCAATGGGAGTACAAATCCCTTAGTAGCTGTGCAATGGATAAATTCTCTAGAGAAAATATTTCAGGCTTTGGGGAGTAGTGAAAGGGAAAAAGTTATCATGGCAGTTTACCACCTCACCAGAGATGTTTATCTATGGTGGTCATTGATTCAAAACATGAAGGAAGATGATGAAGTATCAAATATGTAATGGAGGGAGTTCAAAGATCTATTTTTAGAAAAATAATTTCCTTGAGACCATCGAGCAGATATGGAAAGGGAATTTCTGAGTCTGAGACAAAAGGAGGATGAGAATGTCGCAAAGTATGAGGCTAACTTTACAAGGTTATAAAGGTATGCTGGAGATTATATACATAACCCAAGAAGTAATATTGATCATTTCTTTGACGGGTTAAAACCATTTCTCCATCAAGCATTAGTCTCACAATCCTTCTCGTCGTACGAAGACATTGTCTCATGTGCTATCAAGACAAAAACTGATTTCTCTAAGTCTTATGACTTAAATGAAAAGAAAGAGAAGAAGAGATCTGCTGATCAATCTGGGAATGGAAATAAGGGGAAGAAGGGAAATGTTGAATACCCATCCTGTGGTAAATGTGGGAAGAAACACCCCGGTACTTTCTTAAAGAGAATGGGTGTCTATTACAAGTTGGGTGAAAAAGGCCACCAAGCTCGTGAATGCAAAGGGAATAAGGAAGCTACCAATGTTCAATGCTACAATTGTAGGGAGATGGGACATTATGAAAATGAATGTCCTAATCGTTAGGGGAACTTACCTCAAAAAAGGACAAGGGATCAAGGACAAGCTTATGCTATCACTACTGCTGAGGTAGAAGCTCCGAAAGACGTAGTGGCAGGTAATTTAATGGTTTCCTCATGTTTAGAAAATGCATTATTTGATTCTGGATCATCGCATTATTTCATATCATCCCAGTTTTCTAAGAAAATTAGATATTTCCAATTTGATTTAACAAGGGTGTTGTCAGTTAAAACTCCTATGGGAAGTATCATTGCAACAAGGTTTTGTGAATCGGTCCCCATTAGAGCACATAAATGTTCTTTATCTGCTGATATCATCATCATACCTATGACTAAGTTTTATATAATCCTCGGTATGGATTGTCTTTCATACTATGATGCAAATATTTATTGTAAGAAGAATGAGGTTACGATTTTTGATGATGATAATAAGGAACACCTTATCTTTAGAGCAGAATCATCACCACCTAATTCTTATCTAGATCCACCACCAGTAGCTCAACTAAATACAATTATTGGGGAGGAAGAGAATGAAATTACTGTGGGTGAGGAACGGAATGTTCAAATAGAGTATGTACCTATTGTGAACGAATATGTAGATGTGTTTCCAGAAGATTTACTTGGACATCCTCCACAACGAGAAGTTGAGTTTTCAATTGATTTAATTCCTGGATCAAGGCCAATATCGAAGACCCCTTATAGAATGGACACTGTATAATTAGTTTAAATACAGAAAAAACTAGAGGAATTGAGTTATAAGTGATTTATTCGCCCAAGTGTTTCTCCATGGGGAGCCCTTGTTCTTTTTGTTAAAAAGAAATATGGATCTATGAGGTTATGTAACGACTATAGGGAGATTAATTCCATAACAACAAAGAACAAGTATCCCCTACCTCGCATTGATGATTTATTTGACCAACTGCATGGAGCTCAATACTTTTCAAATATTGACCTTCGATCTGGATACCATCAGTTGTGTTTAAAGAAGGAAGACATTCCGAAGACAGCATTTCGAACCAGGTATGGGCATTATGAGTTTACTGTAATGCCCTTTGGATTGACTTATGCACCCTCTGTATTCATGGATATGATGAATAGAGTTTTCAAGGAATATCTCGATGAATTTGTGGTGGTATTTATTGATGATATCTTGGTATACTCTAAAAGATATGAGGATCATGAAATTTACTTGCGCATTATCCTGAAGACTCTGAGAAGACATTATTTATATGGGATGTTTATAAAGTGTGAATTCTGGCTTCATGATATTTCTTTTCTTTTACATATTGTCTCTAAAGATGGAATCTCTGTTGATCCTTATAAGACCAAGGCAATCCAAGAATGGACAGCACCTACGAGTATAGCTGAGGTACATAGTTTTATTGGTTTAGAAGGTTATTATCGACGTTTTGTCCAGAATTTTTCCCAATTGGCAAACCCATTAACGAAGCTCACACGTAAAGGGGTTAAATTTTTTTGGACAAAAGAGTGTGAAGTATGTTTCGAAGAACTGAAGAGAATATTAGTCAATGATCCTATATTGACTCTATCATCGGGGAATGATGGGTTCGTTATTTATAGTGATGCATCGATGAAAGGACTTGGTTTTGTCCTTATACAGAATTATAGGGTTATTTCTTATGCATCACAACAGTTGAAAATTCATGTGAAAAACTATCCTACTCATGATCTTGAGTTAGAAGCTGTGATATTTTCTTTGAAGATATGGAGGCACTGCCTCTATGGTAAAAAATGTGATATTTATACTGATCACAAGAGTTTGAAGTATATTTTCTCAAAAAAAGAACACAACATGAGGCAAAGGAGATGGCATGAATTAATCAAGGATTATGATTGTACGATACACTACCACTCGGGGAAATCAAACAAGGTGGAAGATGCTTTGAGCAGAAAAGATCATGGAGTTTTGAACAATATGATAATTGAAAGGGATCCAATTTTCATGGATCTAGTGAAGATGGACATGAGAATAACCAGGGAAGGTGAAACATCAATGCTTTTTCAAATGGTTGGAAAACCATCTTTACTAGAAAGGATTAAGAGTTCTCAGACTGATGATGAAGAATTTCAAAAAAAGATTTAAGCTTTGAATGATGGGAGATTGAGAGACTTTGTGTATGAAGAAGGAATTTTGAAATTTGGGAAGAGGTTTTGTGTTCCCGATATACCTGATCTAAAAAGGGAATTGTTGGATGATGCTCATAGTTACAATATCTCTATACACCCTGGGAGCACCAAAATGTATAGAGATTTGAAGGAACATTTTTGGTGGGACAACTTGAAGAGGGAGATTGCTGATTTTATATCATGATGTATGGTCTGTCAACAAGTGAAAGCTAGAAGGCAACAGCCTGGTGGAGTATTGCAACCTCTTCCCATACCGGAGTGGAAATGGGACAATATTACGATGGACTTTGCCATGGGGCTACCAAATACTCCTAGAAGGAAGGATGAAATATGGGATATTGTTGATCGTCTTACCAAGTAAGCACATTTTCTTACTATAAGAGAAGATCTACCACTAGAACGTCTAGCAATACTATACATTGATGAAGTTGTGAAACTCCATGGAGTACCCCTATTGATTGTTTCTTATCGTGATCCCCGTTTTACTTCAAGATTCTGGAAAAGACTTCAGAAATCCTTGGATAATGAACTTCATTTGAGCACTGCCTACCACCCTCAAATAGATGGACAATCAGAACGAACTATTCAAACCTTAGAAGACATGTTGAGATCCTGCTCACTTGACTTTTAGGGTATGTGAGATCAATATTTACCTCTGGTAGAATTTTCCTATAACAATAGATTCCATTCCAGTATTCAGATGGCACTATATGAAGCATTATGCAGAAAGAGATGTCGTACACCAACCTTTTGAGATGATGTTGGTGAAAGAAAACTTGTAGGCCTCGAACTGGTGGAGGAAACGATGGAAAAGGTGAAGGTAATCCAAAATCGCATCAAAGCAGCTCAAAGTAGGCATAAGAGCTATGCCGATAATCGAAGGAAGGATTTGGAATTTCAAGTCGGTGATCATGTTTTCCTGAAGGTATCTCCATGGAAGGGAGTCATACGTTTTGGTAAGAAAGATAAATTGAGTCCCAGTAACATCAGACCTTTCTAAATTTTAGAACGAATTGGTGTTTTAGCTTACCGATTGGCAATGCCGCCAAGTCTCTCCAAAGTTCACGATGTGTTCCACGTATCTCTATTGAGGAAATACATGCCTGACCCAATGCATGTACTCACCTACGAGGAATTAGAACTGAAACCCGATCTATCTTATTGCGAAGAGCCCATCAAGATTCTTGATACGAGAGAACAAGTACTGAGAAACCAGACGACTCGTCTGGTAAAAGTCTTGTAGAGAAACCATAAGATGGAAGAAGCAACGTGGGAACACAAGAAACTTATAATGAAGAACCACCCGAGTATTTTCATGCGGTAGTATTCTAGAAATTTCGAGGACGAAATTATTTTAAGGAGGGAAGAATGTAACACCCCAAGCTTCTACGGTACGCTTCTCTTGGAATAATGTGATAGCGTGTGTTGTACGCAACATCGAGTTCTAACACACCACAACCAATAAAACAATCCGTTATGAATAATAATACCTAATTTTTGAAATTATATATATTTTATATTTCAAAATTGACTTCATTTTTGGATTCAGAATATCGAAATTATCCTATGTTGAATTTTTGGTATTTTTATGAGAATTTCCAATTTTTATGAATAGTGAAAAATACTTAAAAACAACTTTTTTAATCGAAATAATTTATAGTGATAAATTATATTACATAGTGGTTTTAAAGTATAATTAGTATATATTTTTATCATTTTATCCAATGGTGTTCATTAGAATTAATTTCACTTTGAAATTGGATATAAACAATTGTCAATCTTTTGATATATATTGTTTCTTAAAAACACGCTATTTGTTGTAACAGCGGGAATTAATTATAAAATTAATTAATGCAACTTATATTTTTGGAATTTTGTAAAATAGACATCATTTTTGAACTCGGAATATCAATTATAGCTTAGGGTGAAATTTTGGCATTGTTCTGAAAAACGTCAATTTTTTATGAATAGTGAAACTACTAAGTGGTAGTTAAAAAATTGATTTTTTCATAAAACTTAATTTTACCATTTCTTTGATTGGAATTTAGAATATCCGAGGGACACGTTTAATATCAAGGAGTAAAATGTGGATCAATGAGATGAAAATAATTTTTGGTGAATAGTAACTTTTTACTTTTATTTACCACGGTTAAAAGTAAATAAGGCAATTAAGGGTAAAAATGATATTAATATTACCCTAACACATGTCCTAATTCTATTTTAAAAGTGTATCTCGACCAAAAACAACCTTAGGAATAAAATAATATCATTTAGGTCCACTTGGATTAGATTAGGACATTTAATATTATTTAATTCATAGAAGAGTTAAAAGAGTTAAAATCAATGTTTATTTTCTAAATCAATTTTAATATAGGGTTATACATAAGATAAATTAGATTTTAAATATTCATTAGAAAGATAAAAATATTTCCTACATAATGATATTTTATATATAATATTTAGATATCAAATAATTTAATTTATGTATGACACAATGATGATGCATTAATTACCATAATAGTGAAAAATTAAAATAATTGATATTATAAATACCCAAATAAATATAATTTGGGAATTTTAATGAATTAAACTAATTTTATAGGATAATATGAAATATTAGGATTTATTTAATTGACTTCTCACTAAGTAATAATTCTGTTATGAGTTTTACAAAAATCATTTATTGAATAGTATCAAAATTGACATAAAAGAATTTTTAAAACAATTATTATATTATTAATTGATATTAAATTCCTAAAAATATAAGGATCGGCCAAGAGACTTATATCATGATAGGTTTATCATTAATGGACCACTTGGGGGTCGCTTGGATGTATATAGTATGTTTATTAACCATATAATATAAAAATACAAAGAGACATTGTAAAAGTGAAACTAATTAACTAAGAGTTAATACTTAATGATAAGGTTAATATATTAACACAAACCTGTATAAATTCTATTGGTTGAGTTTTTTTCGACCTATACCCACCTTAATCTTTAAATATTCTACTTTGGAGCCATTATATACTGAATATTAATTTATTATAAAATAATATTTCTAGCTTTTCCAAAGGTTCCCCTCACCCCTCTTATAAAAGGGAACTCTCTTTTCTCATTAACTCACATCATCAAAGCCTTTTGGCTCAGCCAAACTCTGCCCAAATACTCTCTCATCTTCCCTCACTTCATCCTATAGGCCTTCCATTAGTCATAAATCCAATCTATGATCCCTTTTGATCAAATCAAAAGGAAGAACCCGAAGAAGAGGTAATGATTTCACCACCATTTTCCAAGTTCCTTTCTTCTTAAACTTCTTCCTTATTTGTTATTACCATTCTAAAATAATAACTCCAGTATCTTATATATACTTTGATGTTATTATAAATATGGTACAACCATATTCAGTATTCTATCCATCCTTTGAATAACATGTCACCATACGTGTGTGCGTACGGCTTACCGTCTCCACATCGTGGTGTAATTGTTATTCAATAAATTATTATTTGGATGGGTATAATAATGATGAGTAAATCATTTAAATAATAAATATAACATGATAATGATTCTTTATATCTGTTATACCATTCAATTATATTTTATTTTAATATCAAAAGAATGATATTGTCGCTCGTGCGTACATACGGACTACCGTCTCCACGAACGTGATGAGATTCATTCTCCGTCATATCCATTCAAGTATAATTCTCATTTGATGATTAATAATAGTATCTAAGGACTTGATATCATTCTGGATATGATTAAGATACAGCCTATCCACGGCAAACACATATTACGTAACAAACCATATAAAAGTAAATGAGTAAGTTAACACCCGAAACAACGATAATACTAAGATATTATTAACAAATCAATATTTAAAGATCATATATGATGTCATTTTAATGTAAATTATTCTTTTATAAATTAATAACAATTATTTCACCATTATACAAGAGTTTAACCTACCCAACCATGGAAAATTACAAGGTAAGGGTTTATTTCGCAATCTCTTCATTATCCGAGGTTGTTTATACGTAATAATCTACTGGGGTCTCTTTATCATCAACATCCATGTTTCTTAAAAATTAATTTCAAAACATTTTTACAATTTACTAGAATTTGGGTTAAAGTCATTTATACCCTTGTTTGAATTTTTATAAGAGGTTTATAAAGGAATCTTTCCGTCGTTTTCCAAAAAGCTGCTTTTTAACCTTTTCGACAAAATTAAGGTAAGAATGTTTTTTTTAACTTGTACGGCGGGTGCGACTATTTTCCACCATTATAAAATCGTCGAAGAATCCCTTACATGATTATAAGAATATTTTCAAAGAAAATGTTTTATTTTATAAATATATGACTCTTAAATGATTTCAAAATAGAAAGAGATATTTCACTAAAAAGAGTTTTGATTTCATCTATGTCAACATCCTTTGTTGGATTTTACGCTTATTTGAAGTTGATTTATTATGAAACAAAACTTCTATATTGTATTGAAGGTTTTGTGATATGTTTGACTGTGTATGTGTTATTTTTATACCATTCATGGTTTATAGATGAAGTATTTAGATTTCATATGCTAGTATTAATACGAATGTTTATGTTATGTTTAAAACTTTTCATATGGGAATGCATTGGACTTAATATGTGATGGGTGGAGCCCGCTATAGCTCCTCGATGCATCGGTAGGTCTCATGAGAAAAACTAGTGTCTTGGAACAAGGCCTTGTCAAAATATTATTTGTAGTCTTGGCACGAGGCCTTGGCTATGTGGTTTTGATAGTCTGAAATTATGCATTCCATCATTATGAAAGTGGTTATTGATATTGCATGTGATTATTCTATTAGTATAATATCCATGTGAGTATGTAAATGGAATTATTTCATTTTATTTTTTCCATAATATGTTTAAGTTCAAGTTTAAAAGGCTTTTGTTTTAGTTATACTTTTCCTTAATTGTTTATTCTTATTTATGAATGTTTCTGGTATATTGTTATCCTTACAGGGCATTTGAGCTCACCCCTTTTCTATGTTTTATTTTTCCCAGGATGTGAAGAAGTAAATTACGAATGACCTGCAGGGATATTATGAGGGGATAATAGTGTGGACTATGGACACAATATGTTGTTGTAGTACTTTATCACTTTATGATGTAATGTAAAACTTTATGAATATATCTAGTGTTTCCAAGGCTACTAAACCAATCAGTCTTTCGGGATTTGAACATTCTTGTGATCATGCCAATGTTACGTAATAATGCACCGACTCTGGGTAAATGGGGTCGGGGCATTACATCAATAACTATTTATATTGTTGAATAACTATAAATTATAAATCCATTAGATATAGTAATCATATGTATGATGAACTAAATGAAGTGGTTGAAAAGTAATCTAGAGTATATAAATGTGTTTATATAATTATATCAACATATTCTGAAGACATATATGACATGTGTGTCAAACTAGTAACTAAAAAGATATTGTAGTTGGACTGTACAACCAATTTCTGGTGAATTTTAGGTAGGGAATCTGACCAACCATTTTTCTAGTGATAAATGGTTATTATAGATTCCATGATGGGGAATCTAACCCACATGTAAAGTTGTAGGTCCTTGTAAGTATCATTGTAAATAACAATAATTTTTCTCCTTATTATTATTTCTTAACATGAGGTGAACTTTTAAAATATTATATAGAGGACCAAGAACTATTATAAGTTCAATAAGATAAAAAATTGAATTTTATTTTTTATTTTTAAATGTAATAAAATGAGTACCCCAACTCAAAATGGTCAATCTAGGTTATGAGTCAAATAGTTCTATCAGATGAATGGTTTCATCTAATAATCATTGATTTTACCTATTGATTTTAGTAGCATAAATTATGTTCATAATTCTTAAATTTGTTCTTAAATCATAAATTGAGATCTATTTATATACACTTAATAATTTAAATATGATGTTTTCTTCCAAGTTTGAGATATATAAAATGAGAAATATTTAAATAAAGATGACGATAAATCCAATATTATATGAAGAAACATTTGTAACTGATCTTAATCATAGTATTATCAAATGTATTTTTTCTTTTAATTGGGATTGTTCTATTGTAGCACATTTTATCAATGATGATGATATATCACATAATAGTCTTCATTTAGAATTCAACAAACATCTGGATTATGTTCCCAAAAAGTTGTATATTATGTTATATGTTCTATAAATTTAATTATTTTTAGTAATGTACAATTTGAATAATAATTATATAAATCAACGAATTCACTATGCCAGGTATTCATGACATGTATGAATCTCATAGGACTATATTAATCAAGAGAGAAATCGTTTTCACTTTATTTATAAATAGTTTCCCTGCTTGAGATAATTTTAAAATGTTTAATTTTATGAATGTGGTCGATAAGAAATAATTTCCTAATTTTTGATATTCACATAAAAAAATTGTACAAAATTTAAATGGATGAAAAATATTATAAACTTGTGGTATAAAAGATTTATTGAAATAGTTAACTCTTTAAAGGAATAAATAAAAGTGAAAAAAGAAGAAATAATGAAGAAACATGAGTAATGATAAGACAAGTTGTGATCTATTGAGGATGAGAAAAACTAGCTCAACAAGAAGTGTTTGAAGTTGGTAGTGATATTATTGAATCAATAATCACTGTATGTTGGAACATTCCATATTTTAGGCAAATGTCATGCTCCCTATATGTTTTCATTTTGTATTTTTACTATATTTAAAGTATTGTATAATACTATAATAAAAAGGAGTCATCTTCTATAATATATGTTACTATATTGATAGATAAATTTGAACATATACTTTTATTTTGATAACTAATATATATTCAACCATAAAATAATGAAAATAATGTATGGATGTTTTTTTAGGAATTCAATACATCATCAAAGGTGGATGTGAATAAGTATAGGAATTATTATTCCACAAATATATTAGAAATGATGAACTATGTTTTATAAATGCATAATGGTGTCAATAATAGGAAAAATATTCCAAATTATAATAAATTAAGATTTGTTAACAACTATTGGTGATGTATGATGTTTGGTAATGAAGCCTTAAACTTTTCATACCACATTTCATTTTTAGATAATTATATATGTCCAAAATTTCGGTTATTTAATGATGAATAATGAATATATATTACAAAGGAAATAAAAATTCACAAAAATTAATCTATCTATATAGAATAAATTTTAATTCCTTGAATATTTGTTTGAGTAATATAATAGAAGTGGAAGTTGTTATGATATGTACTAGAATGTAAAATGAATAGAAAAATCATATTATTTAATAATGAAATTCCATAAATAATGTGATTCATGTTAAAAATAATAAGATAAGTCAAACATGGGATGTGAAGAAATGAAGAAAATTTATATATAGATAACTCACATGATTTTTGTGATGAATGATGTAGAGGGTGCCACACAAGAGAAATATTTATTATATTAAATATGGAAGTTAAATATCTTGGAACACTTCAAATTTTCCATTAATATCAGTATTAATGGTTGAAAGATGGAATAAATGAATGAATAAATCTATAAATGAAACCATACAATTGATTTAATGAATTCTATTTCTGATGAAAAATAAAAAATGTTTCCTAAAAGTGTTAACTTGATGAATACAAACTATTTGGGTGAATGGAGTAATATATATGAGAATTTATGTAAAAAACATCACAAGTATACTTTGAAATGAGAACTATCAATGAATTAATAAAATTTATATATGAAATATTGTTCCAATTATTTTCCAAATGAGTATATTAAAAATGATGAATGAGAATATTTCAATGAAATTATTAACATTATTCCTAGAAAATTTAGAAGTGAAATGGAGGATTGAGTAAGAACGGAAAACTAAATGTCTTTTCTATTTAGTGTGAAAAAGAATACTCCATCTAATAAAATAGATGTTTTTGGAGTAAATAATAAAAAATCTGTCTTTATCAATGGATAATTGAATAAGAACATTATTCACATGTATATATTGTGTTAACTTTTCTTTATGGAATTGAAGGTGAATCCTAAATTTAGGGGTGACCAAAACCTGATTAAATATATAAGTATATTACATGCATAATGTTATGCATCATATATTACTGTAACTATAATGATTCCCCTTTCTAATAGTTCCGTAATATAAAATGATTCTAAGTGTCTATACATAATGAAATAAAATCCTGATAAAGAAGAATACATTTCATATCTTCTGGGGAATAAAAAAAGAACAACCACCATATATCAATATATCATATGGTATCATATGGATATCTGATGTACTGGTGTGAAATGCTTCTGATATATCAGTTTGATAAGTGTTTAGATATTGAATATTATTATAATTGGGGAATTTAGTTTACATTTTATTATGTATATGAGGAAAAATAAACCATAAAAGGTGATATTGAAATTATCATCACAAAATAAAATATATTTGATATTGGGGAAGAACATTCTTACACTAGCATATTTTAAATTTCTTTTTTTGATAAGAAATCAAGACAATAGTTTAAAATATTATGAAAATACAGTTAAAGTATATTTTCTAGGTTTGTTAAAATGTACCACACATATTATTTACATCATTAATCTCCTTGGTTATTCAGATATGTTTTATTAAATGTTATATCCCACATGGTCTTATATTTGTCACGTTAAATGCTATTTCTCAATAAAATCATGTTACCCTATCCTTCAATAACAAGTGGATTAGGTGAAGGCTTTAAATGAAGAGTGTATGAGATGACTACATGATAATTATTAATGAATAATAATAAATGTGAATACATGAGAAAATGTACAAAAATAAAAATAAAATAAAATAAAATAAATAAAAAAAAGAATTAATAAAAATTAGAAAAAATTAAAAAAAAGAAATAGAGTAATAAATATATATATCAAGACAAGATGGTACTTTTTATTTTTCTAGTAAGGGGGAGTGGGAACTTGACATTATAAGCAGAGAAACATTGACAATGAAATCAATGTAAATGATCGATGATCTCCTAATGAAAAAATAATACTATTGTTGTACTTGATTACAATGTATCAAAATACGTACTTCTAATGATGTCTTAAATGAGGAGGTAATGATTCATATATAATTGATATGTGATCTTGATAATACTTAAGTGGATTGTGATTTTTTCCCCATTAATGGAATTAGAAATTTGTGAAGCTATTAGCTGGAATATTTCATGGTTAGTTAAATATATTGTGGACATGGTAATTTTGATAGTCATTAAAATGGTCTTAAATATGAATGAATTGTGTCAATGGTGTTGAATAAATATCAAATTATTTATAGTTTTTATCAAATATTTAATGACACATTATTTTTAGAATAATTACAAGGACCATGAAATTTTTTTTACTATCTCGTGGAATGTGAATAATATTTATTATTAATATATTTTAGTTGCATAAAATTTAGATAGTACATAATAAGAATATTTTTTTGGACATTATTAAAAACATTGGACAAAACATCACCCCATAAGATCCAAATCAAGTTAAAATGAGATTAATATCAATTATTAGGGAGTTGGACCATGTCTACGAATCCAAATTCTTAGGTGTCCATTGTGAAGGTTTGGATATCCACGTGCACTGTAAATGTGGTTCCACCTAATGGGGTGTCATGGTGGAGTATGTGTTACTCCCATGAGTTACTGCTAAAAAATTTCATTATGGACCTAGAAACTATAAATTGAATAGTTGAATCATCATATTTTCTTATAAATTTGAATATATCCATTTCCATTATCAATGTGGGATTTAGATAATAAGACAAACTATTCACACACTTTAAAAGATACAATTATAATCTGTACCATTATATGTGATGAATCTGATACATATCATCATTACTAAGTGATATCTTATCTTCCAATGAGGGTTATTTGTGTGGTTTCAATCTTGTATTCAATTAATATCATTATAGAAATATTTATTGATTATACTAAATGAAAAATATTCATTGTAAAATTCGACGTACAATGAACTCAATATATATCATTCATATATGCCATTATTCAAAGAATTAAATACTATTAAATCGTGTTTCAATGTTATATTAATTTTTTCATACCTCAATATACATGCAAGTGTTCTAGTGAACTAGTAAGAAGAAGCATTATTCACATGGAAATCCTCGGTCTCATAAAGGATTCAGTATAGAAAATCATGTATCACTAAGGCATTTCATGATGAAAAGAACTAAGAGATGGTCACATCCTATTCAAATATCATAATTTGAATCATTAAGTATTATGAAGAAAAAGAATTTTAAATATCAAACCCCAACACCTAATAATTCAGCGACACATGAGTTTATTTCTGGATAAATGTATGTTGATAATAAGATAGGCATGACACACAATTATGTATCTATATATGATGTTTAATAACATTTAATTATTATCATTGACAAGGTTATTTAAACACTAAGGAAATAAAAAGGGATTAGGTTTTTGTTATTTGGTGAGATATATTTTTTCTATTCAAATAGGATGTCAATGTGTTTCCATTGTTCATGTGAGGGTGTATTTTTAGGATAATCCATAAAATGTATCACACAAACCGCATTATTTTTTAATAAAATATGAATAATTCAAATAATGATTACATGAAAATGGAAAGGAGAGATAATTTTATAGAATTCTCATTATCATCCTCACAATTATCGCTCTATGAAATAGAATGAAAAAATGATGTTCCATGATTTTTATCTTCACACTAAAGAGTCTTGTGAAGAAACTGTGAATGGAAATATCCCCCATTTTAAAAATAAGAAGAATTACATCCATGTACACTAAATAACTGAATAATTAGTATGGTCCCATAATGAAGATCTTTTTTTCCAAATATTAATATAAAAATGTATGGTGATGTTTTTGGTTCCTTCACCAATAATATGAATGAGAGTTATGAATTTCATGATAAACTTAGAAATATAAATTAAATGTTTAGGAGATAATTTTTAGTTGGATACATATCATTTCATACATTCAAATCACATTTATATGTATAAGAATATCAAATATATAGTAGGAATGATTTCAAATAAATATATCAAATACTACTCACTCTAACTATGATTATGAATTGAATAAATATATAATATTTAAATAAGACCTTGATAATATTCAATTATAACATTAAATGTTTATAAAACTGTAATCGCTCTTGTGATAATTGATTTGATAATACAAAATGGATGATATATTTATTTTTTCATGTTATTACATGAAAAAAATTTAATTTAAGATAGAATAACTATGGTAGGAGATTAATTAATAAAAAATAGGAAAATATTCCCTTGAATTTATGATTGAGTAAGTCCTTATAATCCACTAAAGATAAGATGCGGTTGTGATGTTACAACATTCTAGACTAGTAGGAATAAACAATAATGAATAAATGTACGTGGTATTGACAATAACTATTGAGATCACATATAGTATTACAAAATTCATGTGGTGGAGAAAAAACATGGAGTATACAAAGATCATAAAATTATTGGGATGATAAATGTCAAAGGAGTTTGTGATAGTGGTGTCCAATTAGTCACTAAAAACGATTTTAGTTAGGATGTAGAACAAACTAATGAGGGAGTTTTATTTATGTTTTCGAAATAAATATTATGGTTATCAATAGTGTATATAGTATAGAATCCATGATTTTTTATTTATACAACCTTTGATGGAGTGGTTCTTATTATAGAACTATTTGAATACTATGTGTTGTGATATATTGAAAACATATTCAATATGAGTTTATTATATGAGATATTATTTATATTGAGAGAATATCTATGTTAAATATGTTGATTTAAAATGATATGATTTTATAAAATTGATTCATAGATTCACCTCCAACGCTATGTGGCAATTATAGTTGGGGGATTAGTTATGGGTTTTTTATATGTGTTATAAAAATAACCTTACCCATGTATCATAGAACCGGTGTTGAAATTTTTACATTTTCATACAATGAAAATGATAATATCTAAATGTGATAAATATTTTACTAGTATTTGATAACTAGATTTATAATTTAATCTCACATTAAGACTTCCTGACCTAGTGTTACACTCAACGTTTCCATATAGGTGGATGGCCACAAGTCATCTAAAATGTCTCATTGAATGATAGAGGCTTCCAATAAGCAAGGAGGGCCTAGGGTGTGTGGGTGGAGAGAATATTCCCCCAGTACCAAAGTGGGGAAAACCATATAAATATAATAAAAGTTATATATTGGGATTAATATCTGTAAACAAATGACACAAATAATAATTTGTCCAATAAAGTTAGAGACCCAAATCTTGACGTACATGGACATTACATTACTTTTGTGGAATACTTAATACATAACAAAAACAAACACAGAAGGACCGTAATATTTTAGTGTGTTTTGAAACTTGGAACATAATCTTCTAATCGTGGTGAATGATCTTCAACATCTCCCATAATGATCTTCCTCTTTTGTTTTCTTACCTAAAACCATTCTTTATATTCGGGGGAAAATAAAACATGTAAAGGGTGATATCAAATACTAAGTAAGGTTAATAATGAAGAAAATAAAACAAACCATATATGGTTGAACTTCTAAACATGAACATAAAGTTTACGCATCAAAATCTTTAGTTGTGAAATAAATCTTTGCAGCACATAAGGCATAGGTCATAAAGTAACATTAATCATGACAAAATATCATGGGAATAAAACATTTAACTGTGTAAAACCATTAATCACATGATATTATTTCCATAGTAGCCAAGGCATTGCTTCCAAGACCATCTTAGTGGACAATGTCCCTTATTGAATCGATTTCACTCCTCATTCCAATCATGTATCACTGAACTAGATTAACTTACCATTCCATCCATGTCTATATCATGATATATTAATCTTTACCCAATGCATTGAAGGGAGATATAGGTCCCAACGATCTCATAATGAAATCATTATTTCATGTGCCACAAAATAAACATAAATAATTCATTCTAACCCAATAAATAAAATGGGTTTCATAAAAATATTCACATCATAACATAATCCATATAAAAAAAATGGATATAATTTCATCATATGAAATGCGAAACCATGTTAATCATAGAGAAATTATACTTGAAACATAAACATATGAAATAATGTCATCTTATATGGAAAATGGTTTTCATAAAACAATTGAAATGAATTCTTGAAGAAAATATCCCTTCTTCTTCAGAATAATTTTCTTTTCACAAAATGCCATGAAATTTTAAAAGAAAATCATTTTGTTGAAAATAGTCAGGAATTATTATAGAGTAATTTTCATCAAAATAAGGCATTATGAAAGTGTAAAAATCTGTTCACACCATATATGTTTAAGAAACATTCTTCTTGTACTTTTTCCAGAAATGTCAAAAAGTACCTCGTATGGTAAATAATAGACAGATTCATTACATACCATGTAGTAAAATTTAAAAATGGGTAAAAAGGACATTAAAAATACATGAAACCATTTTTATAAAATAGTGACATGGATGATAAATATAACCCCAGTAAATACTTATGAATAAACAATATCAGATAAAAACGAGATTGGAAAAGTTATCATTTACCTTAGGTCTGATATGCTTCATATGTTTTAGAACCTCCTGTATAATGATTTAAATAATTTCTTTGAGTTATTACAGAATCATATTAATTGTTATGATATCATATATGGCTCATTTATGCCTTTATATTACCCGTTATTTGTAAATTCCATGTTGAAGCAGCATTTTGGGTAAAATCATTTTATTTATCTTACGTGTTTGGACTTGTTGTTCATGATATTATTATTAATTATATCATGATTTAATTACTTCCTTAATTTAATTCATGATTTATATATCATATATATTCAGTATATATATAATAGATAGATAAATGAAATAAAATACACCGTTCATGGAGACGGTAGGCCGTACGTACGCATGAACGTTGTTTTAATTTCTTTATTGACTTGAATGGAAGTAAGTAGATGAAATATATATGTATATAAATCTATTATCTTTATCATGTCATATATTTCATTATTATTCATTATATATGCTTTATAATAATTCTTGAATGGTTAACATGGAGAATAAATCTCATTACGTCGTGGAGACGGTAGTCTGTACGTACGCACACGTGATGATATCATTCCCACAAATATTTGAATTGAATTGGAGTGGAATATATAATATCTTATAATAATTATGATGTTATAATAATCATATATAGTTATTATTTACACCATTATGCCCATCCAAGTAATGTGGTTGTGGAAAAACTGATTACACCACGGCGTGGAGACGGTATTCTGTATGTACACACGCGCGGGGATTTCATTTTCCATATGATGGATAGAAGGTGAAATAGGGTTGTTTCATATTTATAATAAAATATCATTATTTATTTAATACTTATGTTATTACTTTATAATGAAACAACTAAATAAGAGGAAGTAGAAGAAGAATGAAACTAGAAAGAGTCGGTAGAAGAGATTACCTCTTCCTCGATAAACATCATTTAAACTTCTTTTTAGGGCACTAAATTTGGTCTTTTTAGAAGAACTGAACCTCTATGATAGAACTATAGAGGTTTAGAAGAAGAATTTTCAGGGTTTGGCGAAGCTTCAAGGCTCAAAAGGGTGTGAAGGGAAGAGGGAAGGGGTGCCCTTTTTATACGGGAGGAGAGGGGTGCCTTTGGAAAAACATAAAATATTATTTTATAATAAAGTCATATTCTGTTTAAAATAGCGCAAAATTGATTTCTTTAGAAGATAAAGTGGGTATGGTTCGAAAACTTCTCAACAAATAGGTCTTAGAAAAGTTTAGGTTACTATTTTAACCTTATCATTTAGATTTAACTCCAAGTTAAACAATTTATCATTTACCATGTCTTCATGTTTTCTTACACTATATGGTTAATAAACATACTATAACAAGCCAAATTAACCCCAAGTTGTTGATTATTAATATATATAACCTTATATAAGTCATTTGGACTATCCTTCTATTTTTAAGAATATAATAACAATTAATAATATAATATTTGTTTTAAAAACTATTTTATGTCAATTATGACACTATTTGGTATTTGATTTTTGTGAAAATCATACCAGAATTATTAGTTAGAAAAATGTTAATTAAATAAATACTAACATGTCATAGTAACCTAGAAAATTATTTTAATTCATAAAAAGTCTCAAATTACATTTATTTTGGTATTTATAATATCAATTATTTCAATATTTCATTATTTAGGTAATTACTGCATCACCGTTGTGTCATAAATAAATTAAATTATTTAATGTCCAAAAATTACAAATAAAATCCCATTATGTAGGAAATCGTTTTATCGTTCTAATGAATATTTATAGATTAATTTATCTTATGGATAACCTTATATTAAATAGGTTTTAGTTATTAAACATTGATTTTAACTATTTTAACTCTTGTTTAAATAATATAATAATAAGTGTCCTAATATAATACAAGTGGAACTAAAGGGTGATATTTTATTCCTAAGGTTTCATTTGGTTGAATTACACTTATCCAATATAATTAATACATTTATAGCATCCCTCCTTTTTATCACAAAAGATTCATTACATTTTACAAAACCGGGGATTTTTAAGGTTTAGTGTCTTGGAAACCAGGATCTTAAAACATAAAAACATAAAACATTCTTTATTAACACTTGAAAGGCTTATCCTTATTTTCATCCTTGGTTCATTAGATAATTTCATAACCTGGGGACATGCATCAAAAGAAAGGGTGATCAGAAGGCCTAGTAAGGGAAACAAGGGGAAACATTTAACATGTGAACTTGAGATACATCAATAATGTCATGAAAAAGAACATTAAGGCATGCAAAAGAAATAATGAGGAATATAATAATAAAAATAACATATTTCATAACATTAATATGTTTCTTCAACATTAAACATTGACAATCATTTCCGTTTCACCAAGGCCCATCCCCAAGGTGTCATTAAAATTACCAAGGTTATTCACCAAGGCATCGTTAAAAATGGTCATCTCTATAGATTAAGTCTTTACCCAATGCATTGGAGCGCTATCAGGGCGCACCCTTAAATTTGACTTTATTATCATTTGATCCACATATATCATCCTAAAAAATTTCATAAACAACCCAAATAGCATAAAAGAAATGGATTTCCTTTCATAATCATAACTTTTTAAAAACTGATTTAAAGACATGATCTTAAACCCACGAAAAAGGAAAGTGTGTTTCGTGTATGTAAATCCCATAATTAAAATAGAAAATTTTGATATATATCTGAATACCCCTATAGAAAAATATCTTTGAGTATTCACTTAATAAATTAAAATAATTTGTGAAATGGGAGAGAAATTTTGAGACGAAAATTCTGCAGCATAATGGCTATGTTACAGGGTTTTAGAAAACATTGAAAAGAAAGGGGACATGAGTCACCCAATCATAAATGATTAATAACACAGTATAGGGACAGAATATAATGGATACATGAACATGGTAATGAAATTTGAAAGACATACCATAGGAATTGAAAAAACATGGAAGGAAGACAAAAATAAGATTTCTCTTATAAAAATTCAGCAGCCTAACGACGACACTTAACACATCAAAAAAATGAATTGATGAGGTCAAATAGGGTCTCTCATAATATGAACATAAAAGATAAGTATGATAGATTTAACGATCATACCCAAAAATAATAAAAAGGAACATGAAAGACTTGACATGAAAATAGATCTTTAAAATGAGAAGGGTGAAAGAATCCCTAAAATATTTGGTAGCCTAACGGTGCCACTTAAAACATTGAAATACTGAATTGAAGAGATAAAATAGGGTCTCTCATAATATGAACATAAACTATCAATATGATAGATATAGAGATCATACCCAAACATAATAACATTGAACTTGAAAGACTTGACAAGAAAGTAGAACTTTAAAAAAATGAGAAAGGTGAAGGAATCCCTTAAAAATTCAGCAGCCTAACGCCGTCACTTAAACATTCTTAAAACGAATTGATGAGAGCAAGAGGGGGTCTCTCATCATATGAAAATGAAAAGGGCATTAATATGAATATAAAAGATCATCCTCCAACATAATATCATGGAGTATAAAAGAAATTACATAGAAGAGATTACTTGAAAAGAAAGAGAGCGGTAAGATCCCTTACCTTAAACGTAACTCTTAAAACTCAACGGTCGGGACCATGAGGGCTTTGGGGAACCTTGGGAAGACTCCTTGGGAGGTAATGATACCAGATCTTTGTTGGGGGATATTTTGGAGTAAAAACTAAAGGAGTTAAGGGTGGTTAATTATAGGGAAAGTGAGGGGACAAGGCATTAATGGCCAAGGGACACCTCATTGGTGGTTTTGGCAAAACCATGGGCTTGCCCAAGGTATTTTCCCATGGTATTGGCCACTTGGGACACCTCAAACCTTATATTACTATTCATAAGTTGACCATATTGATTAGATACTTAATACATCATTTAATGATGTCATTAAACACCCGTAACTTAAAAACTGTATTTTCACTATTCGTCGAAAATTCAACTTTCTCATAAAAATTCCAAAATTTCACCTTTAAAAAATATCGATGCTCTGTTTCCAAAAATGTACTCAATTTTATAAAAAAAATTTCTAAATATTTTTAATTTAATTTTTAAATAAATACACTATTAAACAAATAATCATTTTTTTCGAAAAAACATCAAAAATTACCAAAACATAATATCGAAGCTCTTAGTTCAAAAATAAATTCCATTTTATAAAAATAATTTTCTAAATATTTTTAATTTAATTTTTAATTAAAAACACTATTCACTGGAAAAAACATATACTTGACTAATAATTTATGAAACCGTTATTTAACCATTTTATTGAATCACATTACTAAATCAAGATTCCTAGATTATATTAATAATTTCTTTAAGTGAGATTACTAATCCATTTGGTCACATTACTAATCCTAAGCATAAAATCACTATTCATAATTTATTATTCATCAAAAATTATGTTGATCTTTTTAGACTCTAAATTCCATACTGAACGTAATTGTAGAATACATTTTTTGGAAAATCATTACACATTTTTAATTATTTAAGGTTTACATAAACATTTTTAAAATATATTTTCTCTAAAATTCATCAAAAATATGCATACTATATTTATCCGGACATTTGAAAATTCATAAACTTCATCATAATAAGAAAAAATAATTTATTTAAAACAAAGGATTACACAAGGCAGTTACAGTATCCTTACATAGCCCCTTATCACCCCAGCATAGGACCTAGGTGTAAGTTTTGCTAAGGTGAGAGAATCTGAGGGCTGCTCAGCCAACATTGCACGAGTAGTAATTTCTATCAGTTTGAACTTCTCATGTAGGAGATTCTGTTCTAGCTTCACACGATGATGTTCGACTTGGGTTTGGTCCAGAGCAAAGCCCAATGGTGCTACCTTCTTTCCATGTTCCGTTAGATGGGATTCAATTGGCCCGAGACTATTGGATGAGACCATCGAATATTATTTCTATATTAATTAACCAAGATCACTTGTATTTAGAGACAATAATCGAAACATTTAATTCCAGTGATCATATTGACCAATGGTTATATAATAGTCAAAACTCAATGGTCTCATTTTAATTATACTCATGCTATCAAATGAAACAGTTTTGTTGAGTATTGAAATCAAATAACACACAAAATTAGGAAAAAATATTTATTCAAAATTTTGGGTCGTTACAATCTTCCCACCTTAAGAAATTGCATCCTCGAAGTTTTTAAAATTGGGTTTTGAAATTTCATTGAAAATCCCACATCGGAAAATGATTCAGTAAAACTATTACATTAAAAGAAAGAAAGGGAAGTACAAAGGTCACCTGAGTTAACCCACACTAGGAATCCATGTAGGAAAACATGGACATGGAAGAGAAAGCAAAGGGTCAAGTTCTGATGGAGAGTGATAGAAAATATGATTAGGAGAAAGTTAACCACAAGAAAATCACAAACTTATGATGTGTGTAAACAGTCTTTGATTACCTAGCAGGAAACGTAAACCAACAACGTTTTTTTTAGTTCCTTTTCATAATTTTGAGGAATTCATTTACTACATAAAACAAAAACATAAGGAAATATACCTACCTTCAAGTAGAGTTTCATACTTTAATAATTTTCTACCAAAACGAATATTTTCTCCAAACGATGAGCATTTAAAACACTTCGCCTCATCAAAACAGATGAATCATCTTCTTGAGAGTCACGTATTCCACAAAAGATTAACTATCAATTTCTTATATCTTTAAATATTATCCCAAAAACATAAAGGGTAAGATAAAACAACTCTTCAAAATGAAAGAATCCCATAGGAAGGGAAACTACTTTTAAATCTTCACAGTTCCATGGTACTACCCAAAGTTCATCATAGACCATTTCATAAATAATTTTCCTTAAAATTACTCAAAATAAACCAAACTATGATTGTAACCCAATTATAAGAATGATCTCATAACATAGTCTTCCAAGATAGACTTTATCGTTCATCTCCAAACAACACCATAAACTCTTATCATCTTATAACAAAAGTAACTAACCAAATCTCTTTTTCCCCAAGATAGGTTAATCATTTCCAAATTTATCCTAAATTAATATATGTTCACCTTAAATTCATCGACTGTTCAAAATATAATTCAAACTTTACTCCTCAAAGAAAATAACATAGCAATATATTTACCTCGATCAAATAGGGTTCCCAAAATAGTGAACGTCTTCCAAAATAATAATCATCTTTTAATCCCGTAATCACCATTTTTTTTAAGATGAGCTGCTTTACTACATCAAAATGTGGTACATAAAAATAGATTTTTTCCTTAATGATATAAAATCATCTTAGATAGTGACTCGATGATCTTAGAAAACATAAAAGATATGCTCATAGAGCACGAACTAAAATACAACATGACATAGACAATTATTGCGAAGAAGTTACATGTACTTCAGTCATCATGATCCATCTCAACATAGGACTTTCATTGTTCCCTTGTCCTTGATGATTATTGATTCCCATCATGCTTCTCATCCCTTCCAAGAGATCACTGCATTTGAAAATGTCTAACTCCTCCACATTTACGACATTGAAAATTATAAGGTATATTAGATCGATCCTTATCTCTATTCATCACATTATCCATTTTTTTGAAGCAATTGGACAATTTATACCCAATCTTCCCACACATAAAACATCTCCCGGTTCCTTTGTGACATTCTCCTTGGTGCCTCTTCCCACACTTTTTTCAAAAAGTAAATCGGGTCTTCTTTCCCTTATCAACATTATCAGATTTACATCCTTGAGACATTGTCTTCTTCTTCCTTAATTAATTTGGGCATTCAAATATGTACCAATTATTAATTGTGATTTTTGATAGCTGGTTTAGCATAATAATAATATTTTCAACTTGATATCTCATCATCGTTGTCACATAAACATAGAAATCTTCACATTTCCTATCACATTGGTTGTTGAGATGTGTTCATCCATTTCCCTCCATTAACTATGAAAAGAAAGTATATTAAGGGGCTTAAATACTTAGCCAATAATCATTACAAGGAAACATTAATCATAGAAGGATAAACTTGTAGATGGAAATTATAACCTAAATTGTGATCCCTAGGTTCCAATCTAGGTTATCCATGATCATATATTCTTATGTGAATCTTTATTTTATTTTATCTTTGTTCCTTTAATAATGGTTCATAATAATCCTATCAATTTACCAAAGAATATCCACCGGGAGTGTCGTAACCAAGAGTGAAGAAAGGCCCGTTGTCGTGTACCGGTTCCCATTCACGTCTCGCTCAAATCGGTGTTTTCGGGTTTTACCCCTATGTACATCTGTGCCAGAGCCACCTCTACCTGCTCGTATCCAGACAATGATGTATTTTCTTGGCAATCCCTTACTCAATACTCACCAAAATACGAGGAAGATTTCCTATAATTAAAATTTCCTATAGGGTTTTTCCTAGAGTTTTCATATCATAATTTCTACAAATAACTAAACCATCCTTTGATACCAACTATAGAATCCCACCTCTTTATCACATAAACTTTCATAACATTTTACAAAACCGAGGATCTTTAAGGTTTAGTGTCTTGGAAACCAGGAACATAAATCATGAAAACATAAAACATTCTTCTTAAACACATGAAAGGCTTCTCCTTATGTACATCCTAGGTTCATTACAGCATCTCATAACCTGGGGACATACATCAAAAGAATGGGTGAGCCGAAATCCCAGTAAGGGAAACAAGGGGAAACATTTAACATGTGAACTTGAGATACATCAACAATGTCATGAAAAAGAACTTTAAGGCATGAGAAAGAAATCATGAGGCATATCATAATAAAAATAACACATTTCATAACTTGAATATGTGGCTAAAATATTTAACATTGAAAATTATTTCTGTTTCACCATGGTCCATCCCCAAGGTGTCATTAAAATTACCATGATTATTTACCAAGGCGTCGTTAAAATGGTCATCTCTAGAGATTAAGTCTTTACCCAATGCATTGGAGCGTTATCAGGGTGAACCCTTAAAGTTTTATTTATAATCATATGAGCCACATATATCATCAACAATCATTTCATAAAAAACGCATATAGCATAAAAGAAATGGGTTTCCTTTCATAATCATAACGTTTTAAAAACTGCTTTTAAGACATGATCTTTATGTCACTTTAAACCCACGAAAAAGGAAAACTGGTTTTGTGTATGTAAATCCCAGAATTAAAATAGAAAATTTTGATATATATGTGAATACCCCAGTAGAGAAATATCTTTCATTATTCACTTGATAAATTAAAATAATTTGAGAAAAGAGAGAGACATTTTGAGACGAAAATTCTACAGCATAACATCTATGTTACAGGGTTTTAGAAAACATTGAAAAGAGATGGGACATGAGTCACCCAATAATAAATGATTCTTAACACAGTATAGGGACAAAATATAATGGTTATAAGAACATGGTAAAGAAATTTTAAATACATACCATATGAATTGAAAAACATGGAAGGAAGACAAAAATAAGATTTCTCTTATGAAAATTCGGCAGCCTAACGACATCACTTAAAACTTCAAAAAAATGAATTGATGAGGTATAATAGGGTATCTCATCATATGAACATAAAATATTATTATGATAGATATAGAGATCATACCCCAACATAATAAAAAAGTACATGAATGACTTGACATGAAAATAGATCTTGAAAACGAGAAGGGTGAAATAATCCCTTAAAAATTCGGCAGCCTAACGGCGCCACATAAAACTTAAAAGTACTGAATTTAAGAGATAAAACGGGATCACTCATCATATGAACATAATAGATCAGTTTGATAGATATAGATATCTCACCCAAAAATAATAAAAAGAAATTGAAAGACATGACATGAAAGTATAACTTTAAAAAAATAAGAAAGGTGAAAGAATCCGTTAACAAGTCAGCAGCCTAATGGCGTCTCATAAACATTCTTAAAACGAATTGATGAGAGAAAGAGGAGGTCTCTCATAATATGAAAATTAAAAGGGAAGTAGAATGAATATAAAAGCTCATCCTCCCATATAATAGCATGGAGCATAAAAGAAATGACATAAAAGAGATTATTTGAAAAGAAAGAGAGAGGTAGGATCCCTTACCTTAAACGTAACTCTTAAAACTCAAAGGTTGGGACCTTGAGAGCTTGGGGAACCTTGGAAAGACTCCTTGGGAGGTAATGAGACCAGATATTCGTTTGGTGAGAGTTGAGATTTAAAACAAAAGGAGGGAATGGTGGGTATTTATAGGGAAAGTGAGGGGAGAAGACATTAATGGCCAAGGGACACCTCATTGGTGGTTTTGGAAAATCCATGGGCTTTCCCATGCTATTTTACCATGGAATTGTCCACTTGAGACACCTCATACCTTATCTTACTATTCATAAGTCGACCATATTGATTACATACATAATACATCATTTAATGATGTCATTAAACACCCGTAACTTAAAAACAGTATTTTCACTATTCATCGAAAATTCAACTTTATCAGAAAAATCCCAAAATTTCACCTTAACCAAATATCGATGCTCTGATTTCGAAAATGAAATCCATTTTATAAAAATAATTTTCTAAATATTTTTAATTTAATATTTAAATAAATATAGTATTCACCGAAAATTCCTTTTTTCAGAAAAACCCTCAATAATTACCATAACTTAATGTCGATGCTCTGAGTTGAAAAATAAAGTTCATTTTATAAAAATAATTTCCTAAATATTTTTAATTTAATTTTTAAACAAATACAATATTTAACGAAAAATCGTTTTTTCAGAAAAAACCCCAAAAATTACCATAACATAATATCGAAGCTCTGGGTTCAAAAATAAATTCCATTTTATAAAAATAATTTTCTAAATATTTTTAATTTAATTTTTAATTTAAAACATTATTCACCTGAAAAAACTAATAATTGACTAATAATTTATGAAACTGCTATTTAACCATTTTATTGAATCACATTACTAAATCAAGATGCCTAGATTATATTAATAATTTCTTAAAGTGAGATTAATAATCTATATGGTCACATTACTAATCCTAAGCATAAAATCACTATTCATAATTTACATTTCATAAAAAATTAAGTTGATCTTATTAGACTCTAAATTTCGTACTGAATATAATTGTAGACGACCTTTTTTTTAAATCATTACACATTTTTAATTATTTAAGGTTTACTAAAAAATTTAAAATATCCTTTCTCTAAATTTCATCAAAAGTATGCATACTATATTTATCCGAACATTTGAAAATTCATAAATTTCATCATAAGAAGAAATCAAAATTTTTATTTAAAACAAAGGATTACACAAGGCAGTTATGGTATCCTAACATAGCCCCTTATAACCCCAACATAGGACCTAAGTGTAAGGTGTGCTAAGGTGAGAGAATCTGTGGGCGGTTTAGCCAACATTGCACGAGTAGTAATTTCTATCAATTTGAACTTCTCATGAAGGAGATTCGGTTCTAGCTTCACACGATGATGTTCGGCTTGGGTTTGGTCCTGAGCAAAGCCCAATAGTGCTACCTCGTTCCCAAGTTTCGTTACATGGGCATGGATTGGCCCGAGACAACTGGATGAGGCCATCGAATCTTATTTCTATATTAATTAACCAAGATCACTTGTATTTAGAGATAATAATCGAAACTTTTAGTTCCAGTGGTCATATTGACCAATGGTCATATAATAGTCAAAACCCAATGGCCTCATTTTAATTATACTCATGTTAGAAAATGAAACATTTTGTTCAGTATAAAAATAAAATAACACCCAATATTAGGAAACAAGATTTATTCAAAATTTTAGGTCGTTACAACATGTGTTAGGGTAATAATAATATCATTTTTACCCTTAATTAGTCTATTTACTGTTAACCGTGGTAAATAAAAGTAAAAAGTTACTATTCAGCAAAAAAATATTTTTATCTTCTTGAACCACATTTTACTCTTTTATATTAACTGTGTCTCTCGGATTTTTGAAATTCCACTCACAGAATGGTAAAATTATGTTTTATGTAAATTTTCAAATTCTCCTAGGAGGTGGGTAAAAGACGATGAAAAGTTCAATAAAATTTTTATATATCTAAAATTATTATAAACTGACTCAAATGAATTATGTTGAACTTATATAGGTATTATGTATCAATTTTGACCTAAAATAAATTTAAATAAAATAAATAATTATTTAAATAAAAACTCGGTTTTTAAATAGTAACCCATTGTTTTCAATATTCATCAAAAATTGAATGTTTTCAGAAAAATACCAAAAATTCACTCTAGGCTAATTTAGATATTACCAATCCAAAATTATAGTCTATTTTAAAAGATAAAATTTATAAAATTTCAAAAAGTTGGTATTACTATTCATAACGGCTAGTTCATAATAATATTATCATCATATCTCGTTTAGTGAAATTTGGTATTGCGCACTACACATGCTATCGAAAAAGGTCTTGATTGCGTGTAATGCAAGTGAAGTCATGGATGCGTGTTGTGAAAACTCCGTTTGGTGTTGCTTATAACATAATCCAAACCTTTTTCATTTATACATTAAACAAAATCTATACATAATGTTTTGTAGAATAATTTCCACAAAACAAACATGAAATTGTGTGTAACATGAGCCAAGAATTGTGTTGTGTATACTGCAAGCTAATACGGTGTTGTGTATAGTACAATCTAATATTGGTGTAGTGTATAATAGAATACATCAATGAAATTAAAAATAATATATCTCATTAAATATCGGGGTGTTACATTCTACCCCCTTAAAATTAGATTCTCCCATGAAATTTGTTGGGGTTATAAATGGTTTAGTACATGAATGTTTTTTTTCAAAGAAACTCATATCGTAAAATGGTGTACTAAAAATCATTTTAAAAAGTGAAGTTAGAATCATAACAGTCACCCAATGTAACTTAGCACTGGGTTTCCACATAGGACAACATAGGTGAAAATATGGATATGGAAGAGAAACATAACCATCAACTTCTAATGAAGAGTGGTAGAGGACATGTCTATGAAAAAGCGAACAATCACAAATCTATACATATGTGATGATCTAAGGTACCATCTGCTTCATGACATATAAGATAACTAGGACAACATTTTTGGTTTTCAAGATCATTTCCCTAATGTTGATGAACTTTTACATGAGGAGAAATACTTACTTGATTTCAGTGTAATATCGTCGTTGGTCATTCAATGGTCAATTTCCACTTCATATCTATTTAAAGAAATGAAGTTTCATTTTTCATTCATGAAGTGTTAGGAGATCATACGATAGAATGATAAGTCATCCCATCTATTTCTATCATAAAAAGGTTAGCATAAGTTATTAAATATACATAAGTCCATCTATGGTGAGATAAATCGTATATGATTCCAAAAATGGACTTATACTTCATCTATCATACCGCTTAATAAAATAAAACAAGTTTCTACTAACTGAGGACTTTATGTAGTCTAGTGTTAGGCGACAAAGGTATGTCTCACTTCGGTTGTGGGTTCGATTCCCGCATTCTTGTCCGACGCGATGGGTTATCCCCCGACCTGCGGGTTTTCCTTTTTCTAAAACTATACTAATATATCATATCCAACATTTCTATCCTTAAACAATATTATATTATGTCTAACTTATTTTATTCCAACCTTTATGATTATCGAAAATAATTTTTTCCAATAATTAGAAATGTTATCTAATGATCATGTGAATACCTTCATCTATCTCCCTTATATCATAAGATATATCTTGTTGGTCACATTAAAAATATTTTAATACCTTAATCATGTATTGTCTTCAAATATGTATACCCATTGAACATTAGTGAAAACATGAATGCTGTCAAAACATAACTCTATCCACATACCAAAATCCCAAAATTTCTATATACTCAAACCATGATATAACTTTGTCCTTATATCAAGAATGAGCTCATTTCATTTTTTCTTTATCGTGCGCATATCATCTTCTTTCCAAAAAAAATTCAATCACTTTTCATTGTCACCGGTACCATATAATTATTGAAAACCAATACATAGATATTCCAAAATTCCATGATACCATAAATGATATTCCATGATACTAATTTAAAATACCATTACATAAATACTTAATCATTCCACAACATCATTGTCATACTCAACATCACAAATAGTGATAGCATGTGACTTCCCATAATCATTTTCCTTAAGAGGTTTCTCACATCGATCATCATTAACCCTTATATTAGGGCATTGATTATCATAGTGCCCCATTTCCTTGCACTTGAAGCATTGAAGTGTTGGTGGAGTATTCTCTACAGACTTTTCATTATTCACATCATTAGCAACCCTTTTTCCATTACTTCAACACTCAGCTACTCGATGACCTTCTTTTCCACACTTAAAACATTTTCTAGTCCCTTTAAGACAATCTCCACCATGCTTCTTCCCACACTTTGTGCATAAAAAAACATTCATCTTATTTTCACCATAGTTCTGAGATTTTTCCTTGAACTCCATCTTTCATTTCTTGTCAAAACAATGAGATAGATACGTAACACCAAATTCCAGTTCTACCTTGATAGCACAACATAAAATTTCTTCATAGGTACTGAAGTCTCTTAAAGCAAATTCCCTTCGAAGGCTTGGTTTTAAGCCACTGAACAATCGATCAACATTAATTTTAGGTTGGATTATAAAGCCACATGCATACCTTGAAAGCATTGTAAAATTTTCTTTGTATATTCCAATAGATTCATCATCCTTTTTCTGAAGCTCAAGGAAATCCTTTTCCATCTTTTATTGAATAATACGAGGGAAGTACTTATTAAAAAATAAGATCTTGAAATCAACCCATTCCATTGATTCAATTTCAACTCGGGGCCTCGTATTCCTAATTAGAGTCCACTATTGATATGATTTACCTTCTAAATGGTAAATAGCCAAAATGTCTTTTTAATGTTCCGAACATCGAAGTATGGAGAATATCATTTCAATGGTATTGATACATTGTTCAGAACAAGTGGATCATGAGACCCACTGAATGAAGGTGGACGTTTCCTCACGACGTACTCAATAGAAAATTGTTCCCTTCTATGCTCATTTGGAAGTCCAGAATGATTCATAGCTTGTGTAAGATTAGCAATAAGATTTTTCACTCCATCTCCCATAACATTGGTTTGTTCAGTAGGACAGTCATTGCATTTTCATTTACATAGATCAACATGTTTCCTTCAGGTTCCAGCCATCATCTAAAACCCAAAAAAATAGTGTTAGAGGAAAAAATCATGCTAGGGAAAACAACATAATAAAGGGGGAGTACCTTCAATATATAATATCTTAGGGAAATTTCTAATATTGTTACCATAATTCTAGGACTATACCCTATACTTATAGTTAACCTTAGGGACATCCCTAGACATACCTTAGAAATATCTCTAGGAATCTCACTAATGTTTTCGTATCCTAGTTTCCAAAGGTTAACTAAACCTTTCCTTTGATGCCAACAATAGAGACCCAAAGCTTGACGTACAAGGACATTACATTAATTTTGCGTAATACATAATTCATAACAAAAAACACACACAAGGACCATAATAGTTTAGTGTCTTTGGAAACTCATAACCTTATCTTCTAATCATGGGGAAATGAATTCTTGAGGAAAATATCCTTTATTATTCAAAATCATTTTCTTTTCACAAAATTACCTGAAATTTTAAAAGAAAATGATTTTTTTGAAAATTTTTATGAAATATTATAGAGTAAGATTCATGAAAATTAGGCGTTATGAAACTGTAAAAATCCGTTCACACCATATAGGTTGAAAAAAATTCTTCTCATACTTTTTCCAGAAAAGTCAAAAAGTACCTCATATGGTAAACAAAAGAAATATTCCTTACATACCATGTAGTAAAAGTCAAAATTGGGTAAAAGGTCTTTAAGCATACATGAAACCATTTTTAGAAAGCATGGACATTGATGATAAATATAACCCCAATAAATACTTACGAATAAACAATATCGGATAAAAATTAGATTAGAAAAGTTATCCCTTGACTTAGGTCTGATATGCTTAGTACATATCTGAACCTCCTGTATAATTATTTAAATAATGTCATTGACTTATTACAGAATCGTATTCATTGTTATAATATCATATATGGGTCACTTAGGACTTTATATTACCTGTTCTTTTGTAAATTCAATGTTAAAGCAGCATTTTGGGTAAAATCGTTTTATTTATCGTATGAGTTTGGACTTGTTGTTATTGATATTATATTACTTATACCACGAATTAATTACTTCCAGAATGTAAATCATGATTTATATATCATATATATTCATTATATATATATAATATATAGATAAATGAAATGAAATACAACGTTCATGGAGACGATAGGTCATACGTACGCATGAACGATGTTTTCCTTTCCTTATTGACTTGAATGGAAGTAAGTAGATGACATATATATGCACATAAATCTTGTATCTTTTTCATGTCATATATTTCATTATTATTCATTATATATACTTTATAAAAGTTCCTGAATGGTTAACATGGAGAATGAATCTCATCGCGTCTTGGAGACGGCAGTCTGTACGTATGCAAGCGTGATGATATCATTCCCAAAAATATTTTAATAGAATTGGAGTGGATGATATAATATCATAGAATCTGTGTTATGTTATAATAATAATACATATTAATTCTTAACACCATTATACCCATCCAAACAAGGTGGTGGTGGGAAAACTGATTACACCATGGCGTGGAGACGGTATTTCGTACGTACGCACGCACGTGTATTTCATTTTCCGTAAGATGGATAGAAGGTGAAATAGGGTTTTTTTATATTTATAATAACATATCTGTATATAAGTAATACTTATTTTTTTACTTTATAATGAAACAACTAAATAAGATGATGTATAAGAAGAATTAAACTTGAAAAAAGTCGGTAGAAGAGATGACCTCTTCCTCGATGAACCTCCTTTAAACTTCTTCTTAGGGAAATAGAGTTGGTCTTTTGAGAATACAAAAACCTATATTATATAAATAAAGAGGTTGAGAAGAGGAATTGGTAGGGGTTCGCCAATATTCATGGCTCAAAAGGGTGTGAAGATAATAGGTAAGGGGTGCCCTTTTTATAAGGGATGAGAGGGGTACCTTTGGAAAAAATTAAATTACTATTTTACAGTAAAGTCATAATCGGTTTACAAAAGCTACAAATTGATTTATTTCAAGGATAATGTTGATATGGATCTAAATATTCTCAACCAATAGGTTTTATACAAGTTTAGGATACTATTTTAACCTTATCATTTAGATTTAACTGTAAGTTAAACAATTTAACTTTTACCATGTCTTCTTATTTTCTTACACTATATGGTTAATAAAATCACTATAACAAGCCAATATAACCCAAAGTTGTTCATTATTAATATATATAACGTTATCTATGTCATTTGGATGAATATTATATTTTTAGGAATATAATAACAATTAATAATATAATATTTTTTTAAAAACTATTTTATGTCAATTTTGACACTATTTGGTAATTAATATTTGTGAAAATCATAACAGAATGATTAGTTCGAATAAAGTTATTAAAATAAATACTATCATGTAATATTAACCTATAAAATTATTTTAATTCATAAAAAGTCTCAAATTACAATTATTTGTGTATTTATAATATCAAATTTGTAATATTTCATTATTTAGGGAATTACTGCATCATCATTGTCCCATAAATAAATTAAATTATTTAATGCCTAAAAATTATCAATAAAATATAATTTGTTGTAAAACCGTTTTATATTTCTAATTAATATTTATAGTCGAATTTATCTTATGTATAACCCTATATTAAAAATGCTTTAGTTATTAAAATTTGATTTTAACTATTTTAACTCTTCTTTAAATAAAATAATAATAAGTGTCCTAATATAATCCAAGTGGATGTAAAGAGTAATATTTTAATCCTAAGGATGTTTTTGGTCGAATTAAACTTATCCAAAAGAATTAGGGTATCTGTTAGGGTAATAATAGTATCATTTTTACCCTTAATTACCCTATTTTCTTTTTACCGTGGTAAATAAAAGTAAAAAGTTACTATTCAACAGAAAAAAAAAATTTATCTTATTGAACAAAATTTTACTCCTTGATATTAACCGTGTCTCTAGTATTTTTGAAATTCTACTCACAGAAGCGGTGAAATTATGTTTTATGTATATTTTTAAATTATCCTAGGAGGTGGGTAAAAGACGGTGAAAAGTTCAATAAAATTTTTATATATCTAAAATTATTATAAAATGACTCAAATGAATTACATTGAACATATATAGATATTATGTATCAATTTTTACCAAAAATAATTTTAAATAAAATAAATAATTATTTAAAAAAAATCTATTTTTAAATAGTAACCCAGTGTATTCATTATTCATCAAAAATTGACAGTTTTCAGAAAAATACAAAAAATTCCATCTAGGCTAATTTCAATATTACGAATCCAAAAATAAATTCCATTTTGAAAGATAAAATTTATAAAATTTCATAAAGTGGGTATTACTATTCATAACTGCTAGTTCATAATAATACCATAATAATATCTCGTTTAATGAAACATGGTATTGCGTACTACACACTCTATCAAAGAAGGTATGGATTGTGTGTAATGAAATCCAAGTCAGGGATACGTGTAGTGAAAGCTCCGTTTGGTGTTTTTTATAACCTAATCAAAACTAATTTCATTTATACATTAAAAAAATCTATACTTAATGTTGCGTAGATTTTTTCCACAAAATGAACTTGGAATTGTGTGTAACACGAGCCAAGAATAGTGTGGTGTATACTACAAACTAATACGGTGTTGTGTATAGTACAAGATAATCATTTTGTAGTGTATAATAGAAGACATTAACGAAATTAAAAATAATATATCTCATAAAATCTTGGGGTGTTATAATAAAAACTTAAATATTATACCACTATAGCGAATATTGAAATGAATAATAAATAAAAAAAGAAATTAATAACAACACACTATAGTTTATTATAATGTATGTCATGTGATTAAAAAACTAGAAACTATATACACATGGAAGTGTGAAATACATGAAAAAAAGGAAAAAAGACAAAAAGTATCCTTCAATTATGAGCCCATCTTGGTCGTCTACTACCAAGAAGCTTCCTAAATGAGATCAAGAAATATCTGGTGTCAAAGGAATGATTCTTCCCTTTTTCAACACATACATACATGTAGTATTCCTTGGTATAAATGAGGTCATGTATAGGTTGTGATATAAATTTCAAAAGTCCACCTCCATAATTATATATACCACCCATTTTGTGAAATATAAATTGATAGTGTGCATGTATATATATTTTTAAAGAAGAATATTGATGAAAATACCCAAATACTCTCTTGATCCTCTTCTGGTAATTTATCTTAATAGGATATATTTTAATTAATTAATTCATGTTCACTTTATATAATAACTCACCTAAGGTATAAAGTAAAATGACATCATATCATGGTAGTAATAGTAATGGAACCAAGATGTAACAAGGAATACTAAAATGAATATAATATGGAATTGATTCAAATGTAATGGCCAAGTATCCCAGACCTTAAGGGTTAAGTGTAATTAGTGAAATCATGGATCCTAGATATAAGGGGTATGAACATAATCGAAGGGATATCACTCAAGGCATTCAACTATAATATGATTCTAATTGATTTCATGTATCTCGTCCAAGGCAAATTTGAATAAGAAATGACTCCAACCAATAGATGTATCTATGGATCCAAATGTTTATAGATGTCACTCTAGACCCAATAAGCTTATATAATGAAACCTATAATGATATTTTAGTGACCCCACAATTTCTTGTCGGGTATCCACAGGTAGAAAAATACTCGGTTCCATGGTGGGAATCTCCCTTTGAAAAAGGAATCTTTGAATTAGAATTGCATCTATGCTTGATCAAGGATTTCCATTAGTAATCCATGTCTGGATAGAGTCTGACCATTCCTATAAAATTAAAAGTTCCATATACTATAGGGACCTTATACAAAATTCATTATTTAATAAATTTTTATATGTAATAACCATGCCATTTTATAAGTCAATTTTTTCGTTTCATTGACTTTAATTTCTATGATTAGGATAATGGTGCATGCCCTCATTTAGTTGTTTTATAACTAAATATTATTATTATTTTATTAACATCTATTTTTTTACTTACATAAGTATAATATAGTGAGCTGAAGACATATAGCCATGTATAGTTCCATCTTATGAAATCAGGATAATGGATAAGTTCCAATATATATTCTATTTATCATTAAAATAAATCATTAATTAATTTGAAAAACATACCTTAGAAGGTTAAAGTTATATAAACCTTTAATATTGATATATATCACATTAATATTATGAAAACACATTCCATTATCAATGTCATGTCACAACACACCTGAATGGGGGAACATATGAAATTCCCAGCCCTAATAATTGTATCACAGAGAGGGGGAGGGGTGAATAAGTTATAACATTTCATGTAAGCTTCCTTGGAAAAATTGTAGCCTCATGATAAAAACTTCATTCCCTAAGAAATAGATCAATCACATTTCTAAAGGAACACAATATTTTACAGGGTTCACTATTAAATTATAATAGCTATTTCCATTTTATGGCATTGTTATTAGGCAATACTATACAATCCACTAGAAAAAAAAATCATTTTTATACTAAAATGAGTATGATATACCATTTTATTCATGTAGAATTATGAGAAAAATAAAATAGAGTGTGTGCACCCACATAGAAAAAATAGTATAAAACAATGTTTGTGTAACGTCTCACATTTCATTTTATTACATTCGACATCCAAAAATATATTATTCAAAAAACAATTATTCAAATTAATTCTCAATATATGGTATGAACTTTTAGAAATTTATATAGAATTCATGTTTGATTTTTATTTCTGAATACACACCTCAATTCTCTATATTGGTTTTCCCAATCCGACCCTCCCACTTTAATTCTCAAATATGATTTCCCCATAAGATAGATGTAGCAGTGGTAGAATACAATTGAAGAAAATTTGAACACTACCTTCCTCAGTCTAGAAATATCAATAGAGAAATCTTAATGTGATTATCTAAACCGATATGATGATCTTATGAAAACAATGATAAGAATAATTTGATAGATAACTGAGTATCATGATCACTGAATATGATGATCAGATGAATATGGTTTCAATATTTTCTATTCACCAATCATTATTTATAAGTTGAATGCTTTTACAACAAAGGTTATATATTGAAAAACCTCTCTATAATTTAAACATCAGAGCTTTCCTGTCTTCTATCATTAAAAATACATTCATATTATTCCTTATAATAAACACAATTTACATTTCTACATTTATTGTTCACCCATGTCAGGTGTTATAAAGAATACCCAAAACATCCCCACACAACAAAATTCATCCAAATCATGGTTTACCTTGAATTGTAGGTTCATTAATGTCTTCTTCAATACTTCCCAAATCTTCCCAAATAATCACATATCTTCTTCAATCATAGTCTTTTATTTGTATTTTTTTTAAATAATGGTCAGATCTGATTTATCAATCCAAAATCAATTTGGATTATTCTAAATTAGTCAATAATGTTTCCCTATAGAAATAATTTATAATAAATGCTCTTTGAATTTTAATCTCCCACTCAAAAACACATCTATCTATTATCTTCATCTATTCTCTTGAATTAGTTGAAATAAAAAACTTCATATTAATCTATTTTCTTGACTATCATGAACATCAAATTATAAAATTCAAACACCTTTTGAATGTTTTAAGACATTTTTGATCATCTCATTTACGTTTCATTTCTTTTCATTAATTGGTTTCATAAAATACATTCTTGGATTATAATGGATCTTGACCCAATTGATGAAATTACACATTTTTTGAAAAATTTATTGTCTTTAATGAATGTAATGATCCCATTATAATGGCTTCACTAATGTTTTTATTTGATGAATCTACCTCAAAATACATTGAAAATCAGTTTCTATAGAATTTTTATTAAAATTGAAAGTATAGTAATCCCAATCATCTAATAATCCTCGTTTATTCCTTCTCAACATGAAAAAGATTAGGCTGAATATGATATTTTGATCGCCTTTCCTCTAGTCATCTAGATCTAATCAATATGAATATGAATGGTAGCATATAATTAACATACTATTTCTTCCAAAAATATTGCATTATATGATCCAGAACATACTTTTGAGTTATGATTACTCAATGTTCACAACAGAATCATCACATTTTTTATCATAAACTTATATACATTGATACTCCCATTATAATAAAATCTTATTTATTAGATTTAGAGTGAATCTTATGATCATTTACTTCCCCCAATATTCTTCTTAAAAAAAATCAACCTTGTCATTCTAAATTTAGTGTGAATATAATGAGGTTCTTCATAGAGAATAATTCAGCCTAATATGATGGAATTTTCAAACATTGTAATTGTAATTCATTGTATTACCATCGTCAAACTAAATTTCACAAAAATAAAAAGTGAGTTTATTTTCCATTCTTCTAAAATATCCTTTAAAAATGACAATACGTTGAATATAATCAACATGGTTCTTATAATCTCCGCCATTGTATTTTTTTGACAACCATGTGACATAAAAAACTAATCTTTTTACCCTTTTTAGATGGAACTCTTATCAATAATTATAATCCTACATGATCTAACTCATCATATGAAACAATAATAATTGAATGAATAACCATGTTGTCAAAAATAAGTAGTCTTGAAAAAATCCTCATGTTTTTTTCGTTTCAATATCATCTTCTTCACCATTCTTGTAAAATAAAAAAAATCATTTCCTATAACCACTGAAACAAATAGTTATAATAATTCAGACACAATACAATGTTGAATTCACATCTTACCCATAAATCCCCATTTTTAAATGCCTCTTAAGGATATATTTGCGAAGCAATACAATTATCCACCATGAAAAAAAATCCAAATGTATGTTGAGAGTGGGAAAAAACACATACCTAAACCTTTTTTAGATGAGGTTGGAAACTCAAAGTTATCCTCATTTTAGAAAATGATTCGTTTGGTAATGGTTTTCTGAATATTTCAGCAACTTGTTTCAATTTTGGAACATAAACCAAATTCAATTCCATATTTTCCACATCCTCTTTTATAAAATGATATACAATATCAATATATCATGAATTGGAATGTTGAACTCTATTATTGGTATTATTGATTGTTATTTCTTGGTCACAACCCAAGAGAAAATGTTATTTCACTTCCACATGTTTGTCTACTAATTGAATTTTCATCCACATTATTTGAGTAGTGGTGTGAGTAGAAACTAAATTCCCTGTTTTGGCCATACTAAGAGTTAAAATATTAATTTTTGTTGACAAACTACTATCAAAATTATTTACCATATAAAATACTACCTCGTATGTGGATCTTCTATCATAAACATTTCCTACCCAATTAAGATTTAAATATCCAAAAAATCAATACATTATGAGATATTATATATGATTCTTCATTTTATTGGGCCCATGATTCCTCTTTGAATTATTTTTCTAGTAACTAAATTTTATTCATTTAGAGAACTTTGAAATATTTCACATAGGGTAACAATATAAATGATGTTGGGACTTTATGTAGTAAAATACAAAAAACCAGAAATCAATTTCCTAAATTCATTCATATACAATTATTTTACACCTCCATAGTTTTTCAAATGTGTTCCCATTGAAATTAATTTGGATAATGGTATTCATTTTTTCATATAGAACATCATCAGATGTTCCATAGCACACTTACATGGGATAAAAAGATATGTATCTTCTTTTGTAAAATTTGAAACCCAATAAATTATTTAAGTTACAATAACTTGGACATTTCAAATATCATTTTTATCTCTATTAAAAGTCATTTTCATCTTCATAAAACACTCCCCTCAAATATAATATCATCTATATAAGCAATTAAGATGAGGGAATACTCTTGACATTCTATGACATAATGATTGTAATCAAATTTTCTTTTTTTGAAACTCATCTTCCTTAAAAAAGTATCCAATTTGGAATGTCGTGATCTTTGAGATTATTTTATCCCATACGATGATTTATTCAATAATACCAAATAACATTTATCTTTCTTAATAAAAAATCCATAATTTTTTTTAATGTAAAATTCCATATCATGATCACCATTTAAGAATGCAGATTTAACATCAATTACAAATATATTTTAGCCTCATTCTCTGTTAATAGAATGAATATTCATGATTGTTTCATGTATTTACCCAAGGTAAATGTTTTCATTAAAATAAATATCTTCAACTTGTTAATATAATTTACACACTATTATTTCATTATTTCATATAACTTAACATTCAACATCTAAATTTTTCTAGAATACCCACTTTGTTCTAATTTTTTCAAGATTTCTTAATTGTTTATGGTTTACCATATATTATAAATTTAAATCTGATCCAACACTTCATTAATGGAATAAACCCAAAGTAGATGCTCAAAAGAATCATTAACATAATTGGGCTCCACATTTTAATACAAATAAGTATGTGTAATAGAATATGTTGTTCTTATTGTTTGAAACATCTGATTTTGATCCCTGATGATATTATGGGCTTCCCCATGCTTTCTCAGCTTCGGATGGGATTTTTGAGTATCATCCTCATAATTGTAAATAACTGAGTCTAATGATTCTTATTTATTCAGATTAAAATTTCCTATATCTTTATCAAAAATGTTTCAAAAAATCCCTTATCCTACTTAAAATTTTATCTTCCAAAATCAACTTGTCTTCCTCATAAATTTCAGTTATTCTTACTGAAACTAAACCAAAAATTATTTATATTTATTTTTTAAATCATATGTATCCTATTAATTCTGAACCATAGACAATTAATATTTAATATTAACCTTTCAGTTCAAAGATTACTTAGGTTGTACCTTTGTTCTTTATAATACATTGACTCAAAAAGATGTATTATTTTTCAAACATGGAGGTTCAACCATTATTCATTATAATATATCGACTCCCAAAACTATAATGTTTTTAAAACATAATTTTTTTCAATAAAACATTTCATAAGTATTCATAATAGATGATGGCCTATTGAAACATTGGTTTTGAAGATAATCAATAGTACACATGGATTTCGTCAAAAAGTAATTTGATGGACCATGTTCTAGTAAAATAGTTCATCCCATTTAAACAAAAATTATATTCTCTTTCAGGAAACCCATTTTGATAAGGTGTACATGGAGAACTGTAATCATTAATAATTCCATACTTCAAATTTTATCATTAAAATTTTTCATTTATGTATTCAACACCATTATCAGTTCTCACCTTATTCCCTGATTACATTGATTTTTTCTAATCTTTCTTTCTGAAACATTCATGCAATTTTAAAGCATCAGGCTTATGATTCATATACATAAAAAAAGTAATGAGATTAATATAATCAATGACTATAATAAAGTACATACATACATTTCTTAATTTTTTCTCATTGTCCCATCGATATCGGAATAAACAAGCTCCAGAAGTTGTTTTGAACAAATATCAACATTTGTATGCACAACATTTTTAATACTTACTTTCTGAAAAATAGTGCAACATCAATCACTTCATCATTGAAAGTAATGAAAGTCCCGAAAAATATATAACATTTTCAATTTCATCGAGTTTTTTAACACATGTGTCCCCACATTTTATGAAAAAAAATATTATCGTCTTTTTTAATAATGTAAAAATTATTTCTTAATTCACCTAGAAGGAAAAAAGTTCATCTTGTATGTTTTCCACTTGAAACAATTTTTCTATCTTATTATCTTTTCATAGAAAAATCCATAAATTTTTTAAGATAACTTTTTCAACATTAAAACACAATTTTGAAACAATCAGATAATTGGTTTTCAACACATTACTATTCATATCATTCTTAGATTTGATCATTTATTTTCCAATGACAGATGATTAAATATATTTGATTCTCGGAGATTCATCATTTTAAAATATCAAAGTATCTTTTTTAAAATCTAGAAAATTATTTCAAAACATCAAATATCATATCATATAAAAATAAAACCCACTATCAAGTATCCATGGTTGTTATCCTTTTTTAGCTTTTAATGCAGTTTCAACAGATATAAAATTTTCAAATTAATTTTTATTAATTTGATTCATCCTCAAAGAATATTTTTATATACTTTTTTAATGTTGATAACAGAACAAAAAATCCTTTGGAATGGTTTCTAGGTTAGTCACATGTTTCACAAATAGTTTTTATTAGTTGGATTCTATTTCCGATATTTCCATATACCTTTACATGTTTCTTCATAAAAAATCTCAAAAAAACATTATTGAGGAGATTGACTTCACCAAAATATTTTCTTTCCATAACCTATGAAATAATATAAATGTTTTGGGATAAATAAACACATACATTTTATGTGACTGAATCCACCATAGTACAAATATTATCCATAGAATGATTATTTTCAATTGAATCATCTATACTGACCAAAATTGTGAATAAATTTCTTAATAACCTTCCTATTTTTCTTTTCAGAGACGACAATATTTATGTTTTCAGTCATATTCATCCTTTTATTTTCCCCTTTAATAGATCAATAAGTAATGTAATATTTTTCGGATTCCATGTTTTTTCAAAAAAATTCAGACACAATGTTTTCTGAATTTTCAATTTTTTGTTATGGCTAAATACATATGTTGTCCATATTTTTTATTTTTTAGAACTCTCACCAATATCAGAGAATGATTTTTTAAATGTTTTATTAATCTATTATGATTTATAAAGGTTTTTTGGACATGATCCAACTCTTTTATTCCTTCATATTTACCACCAGAAGCCCATTATTATTCTATTTCATCCTCAAAATATTTATTTATATTTTCAATTTCATTCTTCAGATTCACTATGTCATTAGAAAATCCTTCTTGATTTCTTAATGTGGAAAATCCATCTTTAATCATTTTCTTCAAGCCTTCTGATATTTTTGACATATTTTTTAAATTATTCATTCCAATAAAATTCAAGCCAAGTTCATTTTTCATTAGAACATATACTTCTACCTTCTTCAACATTAACTATTTCTGTTAAATTATTCTTCATAAAATACTCAATATATTTTTATGATTCAAAATCAGATCCATATTTTTATTCATCTCGTGATAAGAAAGTTATTCTTTTGGATTTGATGGATTTTATATATCTTCTAATAGAATGTAATTATCCTTTATATATATATATATATTCCTTCAATGATATTCTTGTTCTTATTTTACATTCATCAATATTCCCTTATTTCATTAGTTATAGAAAATTATCCAAAAACTTCCAACTGCACCACAATCAAAAAAATAAAATGGAAGTAAATTACATGTTCCTCATTTAAATTTTTTAGAAAAAAACATATGTATCATAATTTTTTTTCTCAAAATTCATTTTGAAAATATGATACAGTAGCTTCATCATTAATATAAATTTTATTTGAAATTTCATTCATATTGGCCTTAAAAGGCATTTGTCTTTGAAATTTTGTTTTTATTATTATATTTTTATCCATTCTCATTTCTTATGCAATGAGAGTGCTCTGAAAATAATCTAGTGATAAAGATTTAGTATATTTATCTTCTAGTGAATAAACATTTACATCAAACATGTCAATAATAATTCACAATGTCATTTCAACCACTCTTGAATCATCTATCTTTTCACCAAGACATTTGATAGTGCTGCAAATGATATTTAACCTAGTAAAGAAGTCCCAAATAGATTTGTATTCTTCCATCATACAATCATCACAATTCAATTTACATATATTTAAATTTTAATTATTACCTTTTTTATTTACTTCGAATATGTTTTCAATTTATCATATATACCTTTGGATGTGGCTAATACATTAACCCTTATGAATTCACTTTCTGAGTGTGATGACAATAAAGGATTCTTGGACCTTCCACCATTCTCAAGATACTTTTATCAATATATGTAAGGGGATCATTATAATAAACAAGTGGAAACCCTTGTGTTGCAGGTTAAATAACATCATGTACAAAAAAAATAAGGTACTAAAAATATTTATCATCAATGATATGATATTTGTTTCCATATAAAATAAAAAACAATATTTCTCACACAATTTAGATTCTCCATCAGATACAAATGAGCGAAGTGTACCTATGTTCTAAAGAAAATAAAAGTTCCCATTATCGATAATTTTATCACTTAGAGGTGGAGGGGTGAATTAGTGATATTTTATGGATTAAATATCCTTGAAACAACCTCCATCACCTATTAAAGACTTCATTACCTACCAAAAAAATTGAAAACATATCCAAAGGAACAAAAGTATTTAAAAGGTTCTCTATCAAATATGAAAATCTAGGTCCCCGATATGGTTTGGATGTGATCCAATACCACTCAATATAGTTTAAATTATTCATTTTGGGGGAATATAATGAGTAGTATATACACTTTCACTAATGTAGCACAATGAAAACAATCCAATAAAGCATGTTCACACAATTATAAAAAATACCGTAATACAATCTTTTTGTAAAAACATATGTTACCTTTTCTTCTATTCAAAATACTCAAATGTAAACTTTGGAAAATAGGATTTTTAGTATCTTACCATGAAAATGGAATGTGAATCATGAATTTAATATAGAATTCATATATACTTCTCATGACTGATTCTCTCACTCTAATTCTCAATATATGTTTTCCCAATCTGATACACCCACTCCAATTCCGAAATCATATTGTCCAATATGATAGATTTAGATTTTTAAGAATATTATTGATACAATTCACAACAATTACTCTATCAAAAAATCCCAATATGGAAATCCTGAACTGATTATCTAACCCGATACAATGATCATCTAAATATGATGACAAGGTTATTATGAAATAAAGTAGAATATAATACACACTAAATATCATTATTAGCCAAATAATGTTTCAATATCGAATCTTCTCCTTTCACTCTATCTTCATCAGAAACTTTATCAACAATGCTTCAATAAAGAAAACAATTTCTATCTATTAATATTCAACGATTCTCTCACTGATTTCATGAACCATTCTTTTTTGTCACACCGCTTAAAAAGTAAAATGTACTTTTTCCTTTTTTATAGGTGTCCCAGGAGAGGTTTTGGTGAAAATCTTCAATACGTTCCAACTCAACCAAATTTACCCAAATCTCGATTATATTAAATTTATGATTTTTTCAATGTATTTTTATAATTCCTCTAGAATATTCTTGATTATTCATCAAATATCATCATGTTATTATATTTTTCCATTTTCAATAACTATATTGGATCTAATTTCTTAATTTGATATCAATTTGGCATAATAAGATATCTTCAATAGGATTTTTCTATACAAATTACTTTTAGAAAACTCCTTTTGAATTTATATCTCCCCATCAATAACACATATATCTATTTAATTCTAATATAATCATGATTGAATTAAAATATAAAACTTCTTATTTATCTCTTTCCATGACACACATAATGATAATATAGTAAAATTTAACCCATTTAAAGGGTATAATTCCATTTTGGTCATCATTTTTCGATTTTTTTCATTCATTGGTATCATAAAAATAATTCCCCGATTATGATGTCTCTTGACCCAATTAATGAACAAAAAAATATGTCACAAACATTCTCAACCAATATGAATATGATGATCCCATTACAATGGATTCCACAACATTATTATTAAATCATATTCCTATAAATATGTTTAAAATTAGCTTCTATTGTGTTTTATTACAATTAAACGTATTATAACTCCTCAACACTCTAGAAACAACAATATTTCCATTTTAGTCTCAATAATATTTGGATAAATATGATCTTTATCGCCCATTATCACATGACATCTAGATCTATCCAATCCGAATATAATTGGAAATATCTATTTCAATAACCCTTTCATCCATTATTCTTGAATCATATGTTTCAGAAATTATGTATGATTTATGGTAAATCGAGGATCAACAAAGAATATTCAATTTTTTTTTACCATATAAACTCAATCATTGATAATAAAATTTTAAAAAAATTATCCATACCAGATTCAATGTGAATTTGGGGACCATTTTCTTCCAATAAGATCATTCTTCAAATGGATCGACCATCTCATTCTTGATTTAAGGTGAATCTAATGAGGCATTTCATCCATCCATGTTGAACTGAATACAATGGATCTTTTCAAACATTATGAGTATTTTTCATCCTAATATAATTGTAAAATCCATTTTCAAAAAAAAAGTGAAATGATTGTCATTTCTTCCAAAACATACTTGGTAGTAATAGAGAATAAATATTATATGATAAGCTTGTTCAAAAAAGAAAATAGAAATAAAAAATTAGTTATGGAATTGTGATTGAAAATTATACTTGGCACTATTGATGTTGAGGTCATAACCTATAAAGATGGATACAATATATAATAAACGTCTTAGAATATTATTTTAATGGCTACACTCTTGGTACATGAATTAAACATGAAACAATTGATAATATTAGCATGTGCACTACAACGATTGTTTATATAATTAAGATAATTTATGTATGAGTAATATGAAACCTAAAAAAATCAGGTACAACTCACCTCATATAGTATCATCCATTAATTTGGCCTAGAATAGAATAAATATGAAGAATGAATCAGTTCCATGAAAATAGGGCATATGTACCTTCATCTAAATAGCATTATCGATGTGAAGAAGAACAATTAATTAATATATATGATCAAATAGATTACATTGAGGAATCCAACGAGACCTGTGAAAGATGAGTTGGTCTTCAGATGAAGTAACAAGAGAAAAATTAATGAAGGATCCACTTGAGTAATCAAAAGGGGAAAAGAGAACATCTGTTATTTACTAGAAAAGAAAATTTTGGTTAGGGTGTGTTTAAAATAATGTATGGGTAATTTTGATATTTCATCCAAAATTTTAGTGGTGTATGGTTTGCCCACATTTTTAGATAAACATTTTTCAATAATTTAGTTCTCACTTCCTCAAAGATGTTATCACATGGTTAGTCTTACTAAACTTTGATAAAAAAATTCCAACCATTCAGATGGTTGTATTATATATATTTTTTCTACTCACAAGGCCATGCTCCCCCAGATGCATGGTTATGGTAAAAAATGTTCCCATTCACACTAATTTTTTCCTCCTCAGATGGTTAGGGGGAACTATGTGGACTGGTTGGAATAGTTTCTATAAACTGTGCGACCGATGTAGTTATTCCACCAATTAGGGTTCTGATCCACAAAAAACCACGTACATCCTTGAAAACATTTCAACCTCAAAGGGCATCCACATTAGGACCAAAATAAATATATAGACCAAATTTAAAATTTTCCATATGTTGGAAGAAATTAGTGTTATTACTGTCTTCCCCATTAAAGTAAATCATTTCTGACTTCACCTTCCATGGATGGAAAAGCTTCATCTGAAAACAGATCAAACAACATACCACATATATTGGTTTCCAACAGTGATGTCTCATCCTGTGCATGGTAGTACTTCCATAGAACTCATAACAACCTGGAAATACGACCAAGGATAACATCTCCTATCTAGTAAATGATTTATATAGTATACTTCAAAAATGAATAATAAATATCCAACTCATCCTCCTTGGGATAGAATGTATGAGACTTTTTAGAATTATAATACTAAAGATGTGAAAAATGAATGATGTCTTGCATGACATGATACCTATGAGGAAATATCTACTAAAAGACTTCCAGTCAGACTCCCCATAGAATAAAAAATGGATCAATCTAACGAGGAGAAAACAAACCTTACCTCTATATCTATCTATTCCCAAAACTAAGGGTTTTTTTAGAAAACATGATCCCCAAACTCAAACTCTATAGGTGATCAATACATATCAACATAATATTTTTTTAGACTGTGCAGTAGACATACATTTCTTAATTAGATGATCCTACTCCAATGTCTCGTGAATGAGATCAGGACCTTTTAGAGATTTATATCTTTCCTATGACAATCATAGGAGAGAATGGAATGGCCTACCATAAAAGACCTCATTATGATCCCTATGAAAAATATTTTGACGTCAATTATTGTAGGTGAACATGAACAGATGGATATGGTTCAACCATGGACCAAAAAAATAAATGATACGTGTTCGAATCATTTAATCTAAAACCTGTATCGACTGTTGTCAAATTCCATTGAACTGAGGATGAAATGAAATGATAATAAGCACATATGTGCCAATAGACTTCTTCAACCACTTCCAGAATAGTAAAGTGAAGTGAGGTTCCGTATCTAAAATGATAGTATGAGGGACCCCCATGTTTCCATATAATTTGATAGACATATAGTATTCACAGCTTATAAGAATATAAATGTCGTAGATAGGATGGAAGTTCGATAAATTTGTCAATAGATCCTCAACTACCAAAAATATGTGTATACCTCGAGGTGACCATGGTAATATGGTTACAAAATATATAGAAACATCATCCCATTCACATTACCAGACTAGAATAGGATGCCAAAAATCATAGAAGTAATTTTAAATCCACCTACACCTGTTCAAAGGTGAAACACATAATGATAAAATATTCCATCACATAATTCTTCCCATTCCACCAATATTTTAGTCATATATCTCAAAAAATCATAGAGGCTCCTCGATGAAATACCAACTAAGATTCATGAGACTCCAAAATTAATTCCTTTATCATATATGTAGCAATCCTAACACATCTATGTACATATCCAATTTTCCCCGTACACATAATATCTTAGAGGCTAGTCCTATCTAGTGATACTATCTCAAAGAATCAATCCTCGAGGATCTGAATATTGGGAAATATTTACCCTCTTAAGGGATGAATATGTAATAGTTCCGGATAAGAGATAAAAAATTTCATGATGATCATGAAACTCAAAATGCATCTCATAGATGATGGGGGTTAATTTCCATTCATCTTTGAATTCATGTATGGCCTATGTGTGAGTTTTAATTCTCAGTGCTTATATTGCTGCATTAACCATTATAGGTGTATATACATGCTAAAAATTGAAGGACTAAAGGTATTCAATATATCATCATTATTAGAGATTTATGATACAATATGGAAAAATAACATTGAGGCTCTTGTGGTCCATAAAAACCATATTTCTTTCACAGAACACATATTGTATCCATAAACATATTTCATGTATGAATATCGCTAGATCAAGGACACGTGTAGGTTTATTTCTCTCATAGGGCCTCAAGTGCATTTTCTAATATGTAATGACTCTATAACCCTACATTAGAACTATACCTATATTGATTCATAATTCATTACATAACACTATATATCATCTTCATAGTTCAGGTATAATCAGAATATGTGTCGATGCGAGCATTCCCTTCATCTTTCGAAATGATTTCTCACACACTTCTAACTACATGAACATGACACACATTCTTTGTAATATTAGAAAGAGTTGTATATATGTGTGAAAATTTGTATATGAAATTCCTATAATATCCCACCATCCCAAATAAACTCTATATATCAAACACGTCCTTGGGATACTCCCAAAAAATCATAGCTCTCCCGTTCTCTTTTTTAATAGATACACCTAATTTTATGAAAACATTTTCCATGAAGTTTACATTTACACCCTAAATGTTGGACTTAGTAAGCATGGAATAAATATGATGACCTATCAGTATATTTAGAAAGTTATCAATATCCTTAACATAGTCAAAATTATTGTTATAATACAATATGATTTATTACATAAAATCATAGAAAATAGAATCCATATAGAGATGAAATATCATCATCACCAAATACATGAGAATGTATGCTGAATTTTTATGAACTAACAAGTTAATAAGAAAATCATACAAACCATAAATAATAAAAATTGTTTTTTGATGTATGATTGATTTATTGACTTGAACTTTCTAATTGACCCCTCTAAGATCAATCATATAAAACACCTTATATCCTTGGATTATGTCAAAGAGATCATCAATCCAAGGTAGTGGATACTGATTCTTAACTATAAGCTGGTTGAACTGTAAAGAATCCATGAATACACATAGTTCAACATACTACTTTCTGGTGAATATGAAATGGTAACCAAAAGATGATGTGTTATGACATATTATACCATTTTCATCTACATCCTCCAACTACCAAAATAGAAGTCGGATCATAGTAGGTGTCATCATAAAAATTGGAATGGATACTAAATCTAATCATGGAATTATATTGATCATAAAATCAACCTCTCTTATAAGTCGTATTCCTAGAAACATATTTGGAAAAAATACACATGAAACAATATTAAAATTTAGGAAAATATTCTATGAATACACCTTTTTCCTCCATGAAGAGACATGAAACATTAGTGGTGACTCCACCTATCATATAATCATCTTTTCAAGATCTAATAGCATGGAAATTCCACAAACCATTATAGAGTAATATGATTCTCTTGAGTGAGGTAAATGATTTCACGTAGAGATATAAGTCTAAAATGGAATGATATGTGACTAACCATTACATCCCATGAATGAAATCGAATCCAATTTTCTCAAGAAATAATAGGTAAGCTTGGAAAGGGTAACTGCATACATTGAAGGGAAATACTTGCATTGTCATAGGCCCTCATAACATACACCCATATATGTATCAATGTTCATGAAACAAAAATAATATTCAATTCCCACTATGAGACCTTCCATTATAGATATCAAAATGACTTATTTTTAATCACTTATACCAAATAATATAGATACTATGTTGGAAGATAAATGAATAGTACCTTATAATACTAATGATCCTACACTCTGATACTTGGGTATCATATCTAAATCATACCAATGACCTAATCCAAGGAACCATGCAATAGATGTAATACCATATGTATGAATGGTTTGATAGAGACGCGGAATTGATTTTTTTCTACCATAACCACAACCTTCTCCTTGGACAATCCTTCATGTTCAATAATAACTTCCTGCGTGATACAATATTAATTATCCTGCCCATGAACGTGTATTAGGTGGAAATATTCTTCAATTTCATGATTATATAGAGTTCCAATGTATTATATGATGATTTCCCATGTGGCCTAAATACCATCACTCTAGAGTGTCTCTATCACACTGAGGATTCAAATTTCTTTGTCATCCATTCATATGGTGTACTATGTAGATACCAGTGTCATTACCCAAACTACCACCACTCTAGGTATAATCCTTTTGGGAATGATTCCTTATACTCGATGAACATTTGGCCTTAGTCAATAGAAATTCTATGTTCCATGAAAGAAAATTTCCCCTCATTTTCACTTATTGATAACTGACTTATTGATTATCCCTTAATAATTAGTTAGTAAAAATCATTCACATAAGATCATTTGGAATTTGTTTTCAATAATTAATGTGTCTAGAATATGAAATTTTATCACTACATATAAGTAGTGGGATGTGCTAAATTTCGGTAAAAAGTGCTCTATAATCCAAGATTCAGATTGCACCCTACTCTTGATTCACGGACTATCTATCTCAGTCAGTTATTAGCATCATAAAAATTAATTTTTCATAGAATCTAAACTGAAAATATTCTTATAGCATTCTCTGAGGTCGAACATATTCGGTAATCACATCCTACTAGGGCTTGGACTCACCTTGAATCCTATAGATAGAATAATTTACCCTCTGATCTGGATCCATATCCCGGTGCATAAAGATATAAGCAATGGATTTCATCCAACAATTGATTGAAAAGGGACCTCATACCCTATGAAGGTGGGAGGATGATGAAACTAGGACTCCCATGTTTGATCAAACATCATAGGGGAAGATCACATAGGAACCACAATGACTGAAACAATTGTAGGAAATTTTCATAAAGCTAACATTAGTTCCCATATAAATATAATAGGGGGTTTCTCAAGTTGATCTACCAGAATCAATACTAGAGCCTTAGGGCCCACAATATCTACTATATGGTTATCAACACCCCCCCTGACAGAGAACATATGTACGTCGTGGTGTAATTTATCAAAAAAATCAATTAATATGCATTATAACATGATTTAATAATAGCTATAAGTAATGGAAGAATAATATTATATGATTAAAGGCTTAATAACAATGATATAGTACCCTAACAACACTATAAAGAATACTGGTATTGGTATGTTATCATGTTTAAATTATAGGGGTGATAGATGGTGAAGGGATTGTAGAACCATGCCCCTTCATTTACATGAAACTATTTATTTTTAAGTAATATTTTACATTTTATGTTTAATTTTCTTATAAATTTATGTCAATATTTAAACAAAATGAATTTTCATTCCCAGTGAGTCAGGTCCCATTCAAATAATCACTAAAATCGATACCCAATAAATTTATTTTTATCATAGTCAATAATCAGTATCAAAATGTGACAATAAATATATGGTTAGTTGACTCGGTAAATTTCCCATTCCAAAAATTGAGGTCCCATACACATCATTAATTGAAACATGAATTCACTCAATAATATAAAAAGTGTCACATAGACATATTATAACTACCATATAATCACACAGTAATCAATGAAACAAATAGGAAATTAAATTAGTGGAATGGACTGATATGGAATAGAATATTCGGGGCATATGAGTTCTAGGTACTTACTATGATTAGCGTACCAATTATCTTTTCACTCATGAAATTGAGATAAGGATGAAATGAAATAATCAATCATAATCATAATAATAAATATCAAATAACAACTATGTCACCTAGTAGAGAAAGGATATCACCTATAATAGGGAAAAAACCAAAACAACTGATATTATTCTAGGTGACATGACATTTAACACATTTGTGGGTTGGCTATTCCCAATCATAGATTATATCCATTTTCCAAGGATTACTAATCTAAATTATTTAGTCTCAAAATAATGAATAAATAAAGGAACCCACTATTACCACTTTGTGACGACCCAACCTCGTGTTCCACTCAACGGTGCCCTTTAATCGATTGACCACATGGCCTCAAGCACATATCCTCGAACACAAATGGTTGTTAGTAATGTGAAATGGGTTGGTTGGGGTGGGGTGGCCCAATCCATAATATGATTTATTCCACATGGGTTTTCTTCAAAATCCATCATATAATGAGAATAAAAACATTCAAGCCCATTCTCTACCATAAAAGAACATGAGTAAGATTTTTTATTTACCCATTTCAAAAAATATATTATTTAGTGATATTTTAATAATTTCTTTTTTAACATTATTATATGTAGTTATTGGAAATGAATGGAATAAAAATAGTTAGATTGATTATGGATATTGACAAACAAATTATACTGGTTAATAGTGTCATGAAATGTTGCCAATGTCATGGAAAACTGTTACAATGAAATGTAGGCTACTGATCAGTGCAAGGTGATGAATAAAGATATTTCTTTTATGGTGATGTGAACAGATAGACATGTTACTGAATGAAGACTCTCCAGGTAATAGAAGATTTTAGAGGAGGATATTATGGATTCCATGTGTTTCTTTCCAATTTAATAAATATGAAAATAAATTTAAAAAATATAAAACTAAATCAAAAAAATATATATTACGATTTCCATAACTCCATTATAATTTAAACCATGTATAGGGGGTAGTCTTCAATTATTCGAGAGGTGAGATGACCGGCCATATGAATTTTATTAATATTTAATCAATAGAAAATATAATGTCATATTATTACAACAAAAATTGTTCTATTTAAAATTCAAATTTCAATGATTGGGGAAATTTTTTTATTTTTACATTCATAAATCAGATTTCATTTTTTAATTATGATTATGTAATAAAAAACTCAAATATTTAATAAGATTATATTAAAAATATATATTTTTTATACTATTTATGCGATAAAGACTATACTCACATGGGATCATCCCACCTTAGCCTACACCCAAGCGGGATCATTCCCCATTTCCCCTCATATTAAAAGATCATAATTTTTACGCATTCCCCTATCTAAATTTTCCCGATACCCACGATGCCTGTAGGATGCATGCCAATTTTAAATCACTAGAGTCTACCGACTAGTAGCGATGTCCTATGGTCTGCCTATAGGGATACTATGACCTAATTAATGTACTGGATAATAGTAAGGAATATAATAACATATAAATAGAAAAATAAATATCATTAAATAGTTGTCACACAAGATTATTGACACTATAAAAACTAGACTGATAACTCTCTATTGTGGAAGAAGAAATGAATTGTAAATAACAAAAACAATATATAATTATATTGAAAGGATAATGAAAATGTATGTCATCTATCTAAATAACTGGAAAATTGGTATACATTGTGTTATCAAATACATAAAATACAAATGAGTGAAAAAGTAACCAGTAACTATCCAAGAATCTCGAGCTCCAACTCAGTCACATGATACTATTCTCAATCCAAAATTAAAGTAAGAAATATTTTCTATCAGAGGTGGTACATTTTAATTTTTAAAAACCTATATACATATAATCGTTTGGGGTAAAAATGGAAGCCCATATTGGGTGTGATGTAAGTCTCAGTAGGCCACCACCAATGACATTTATACCACCCTATCGATGAAACATAAAGTGATAATTTACAGTTATATATAAATGTAATGCTTGAAAAAAAAATTAATACACACATAACTAATTCATACGTAGATGGTAATGATTATGAAAATAATATCGTTTAATTAGTTCATTTATTTTCAGTTTATATAAAAATTATTGTGAGGAATAATTGTCCCAAACATCATATCATGACAATAGTAATAAAAAATCCAAGATGTTACAAGGAATCTTGTAATGATTATAATTTGGAACTAGATCCAAAGTAATAACCAAGGAATCCTTGAAATTAGGGGTCGATCCAACTCAATGAAAACCAATGTCTGTCTATAAGGGGTCATCATATAATCCAAAGGGCATCTCTTAAGTCATTCCAAAAGAAGATGTTTCTAACAATTTTAAATGATACCATCCAAGCTAAAATGGGATAAGAAATGATTGTTCCCAATGGTTGTATCTATGGATCCACATTCCCATAGACGTCATGCAAGATTATATGATTGTATCCAATGAATCCTATAATTATAATGGTTGGATAAATTGATTTCATGTAGAGTTTCAACAAGTAGAGAATGTTGGGGTTCCAAGGTGGCCATCACACTTTGAAACTGAAATCTAGGAATCATAATGATATCAATAGTTTCTCAATTAATTCCCTATGGAATCCAAGGATGTCCCAAGTCTAACCATTCTTATAATAGTTAATATTTCTTTATGTAATTGGTACCATATACATAATTCATTATTCAATTAAATAGTCTATGTTATTCTAATGAAATTTAATATGTGATTTGGTTCAAATTTTTTTTCAATAGTGTAACATGTCTAATATGCGATTAAACCATTTATTTATTTCATTGCATAATTATTTATTCATTTATTATCTTCACTCAAGTGCCTCCATTAATATAGGAATGGTGTGATACAGATGTGTTACCAACTGTAGTTCTACTATAATAAATGAGGAAAAGTGATAAGTAACAATATACGTTCCATATATAATATAAATGAATCATTGATTAATTTTAAACACATATCATATATTTTCCAAGTGATACATACATTTAATACCCATTTATAAGTCAATCATTTAGTTTGAACACTTACCCTTATCATGGTAAAGTCATAAAACACATTAATGGTGGCATATATATGAGTAGCATGATACTAAAAGAAAAATTATGGAAATATCCTATATGGGGAGGTATATATTAAGGTTATAACCTCAAATGAAGTATAATATATATAATATGGGTCTTAAAATATGATTCTAACAAAAATTATAATGGAACATTAAATAACTAGGAAAAACTAGATAAAATCGTCATGCACACAATGATGAAAATTGATAAAATGGAGAGACTGAATGGATGAGTCATTGGATACCTTCCATAGGCTCATATTACCCTATTATTTGTGTATCATCTTTTATATTATTATTTATTATAAAAAATATGAAGAACTAATCATTTCTATAAAAAAAGGGGCATATGATCTTGCTTCAAAATAGAATCGTAGAGGAGATGAAGAAATACTAACCATGTTAAATTATTTTAGATATTTCATGGATTAATTAAACGAGTCTAAGAAATTGGAATCAAACATTTGAAAATGGGTTGAGGGGAAAACCTTTAACAGATAGTCTTGAGATACCAAAAAGTTTGAAGAGATCCTCTATTGTATGATAGAAATGAAAATACATTGGTTGGGTGAGTTTTTATTGAAATAAAATGATTTTTCTAATTTCAATAAATTTTCATTGGGTGAATGATGTTCAAAGCCATGAAGCAACAGAGTGTGGAACACTACCTTAAAGCGTATGTCACACAGTTTGGGATGTATGGATTGATAAACTATGGCCAAATTGCACGAATGATTCACCTACATTTTTCTTGTGGTACACTAACTAGAGTGTGGAAATGAAGAGACAGTTCAGAAAAACAATGAACCCTAATTCATCCCTATATCAATCCCAAAAAAGTTAGGTGAAACCTTGTCGACTACCTCAAATGGTTTCTAGTAACTATGCGACAAGGGTACTTTTCCCACCAGATAGTTTTATGAGGTCCAAACGATCCCTGATCACCCTCGAAACCTTACAATCCTCCAAAGTAATCCAAATTAGGTATAATATAAGTAATTTTACTGAATTTAAAAGTATCTATACCTATGAAAAATACCAGGTACCAACAGCCATTTAATTTGAAAACATAAAAATAAATCATAGTGAATGTAAATATTCAAAAACCACAAAACTCATTCAATGATTCCCTATTCACATCCTATGGAGAGGAAAATATATATGTGGTGAGATAAAATTCTCAGTATATGTTACTTATAATGGAAAATATCATTTGATAACAAGGAATAATCAATATGGAAAGGTTGAAAAATACAAAATCATTCCATTTAACCAATAACATGAGTACAAAGAATAATATGTCATGAATAAATGACGATCAAATAATTACAAATAAATAATTACATGAAAATGTTACTTAACCCTTGATATCATAACTATTAAAAAAACATGGAAAACATTTTCTAATATCATAAGGATTGAATACAAAATTTGGGCATTATAAACATACCATCAAAGCTTCATTCAAAAATATATATCGTAATTGAGTAAGATATTGACCAAATACCCAAACTAGATTGTCTAATGTGACATACCAATGCCCTCATGGGATAAAGTGAGCCCCTCCATTCACTTTTCATGTCCAATTCATTCATCATATTAAATGTGAAAATAAAAATTCATTACATAATTTACATAAATATTGGTATTGAAAAACTATCATATGAAAAGATAATATTTCCATAGTTAAACTGATCACAAACCATCAAGTGAAAGATTAAATATGGTATTGTTACAACATATCCTTGGTGTATTATATGAAAAATGAATAGTTATTATCATTAATGAATAAAAATACAATAACAATATTTAAAACCACAACTGTCAGAAGTTTCATTTTTATGCATTGAAAATTGATTTTGATAACCCAATATTCAATATAATTTAAAATAACCTTTGAAATGATCGATGAAAAATCATATTGAAAGATTTAATTCATTGAGGAGTCACAGTGGAGTGAATTTATTTTGATGCCTAGTATGTTTAAAAAAATATTCCTTTCACATTTTTTCATAAGTGATAATAGTACCTCATTCTGAAAATGATAATAATATTTATTTTTTATGATTTTGTACAATATTAAATATATGTTATAATATAAAATCACTGGAAAATTATAAAAAAATTGTTTAATAATTTTTAAATAAAATATATACCTAGAAGAAACGGATTATAGGCCAATTATAAAAAATCGAGTCTCTGTAAAAACATTATTTCGAATCATCTGTAATTAAAATAATAAAATGAATGGGAAAATATTATTTTTTCTAATTATATAATGGATATTAAATTATATTAGGTTTAAGATTGAATGATCCAATAATTCCTCCAATTATGAAATATATATTATAAATACAAAATCATGATGAGATGGAGAAATAAACCCATACCCCATTGGTAAATATTGAATCATAACCGCAATGGGTTGAAAAAGATCAAATTACATATTAACTAACTTGAATATAATGTGATTCCTGGTTTCATATATCAATGGTGTGGTAGATGAAACTCAAAAAAAGGTTTATAAGACTATATATTTCTCAATGGAGTGAAGATTGAGATATAATATCTTACACCGATTATTCCGTTGAAGTAAGTATCAATCAATGAATAAATTAATTATATGAAATGTAAAACTATATAAAACATGTTTAAATATAAATAATAACATATCATTACCCAAAAAATTAAATAATATCAATGAAAATAATGAAGTAACATCACCCAATGAAATTAATTTGTGTTACTGAACCACTTACCACATGGTAAAATTGACGTTCAATACCCTAGGATAAAATATTTTTTATTAAAATTTAAATTAAAAAAATTGTGAAGGATTCGTTATATAAAATGTAAAAGGGAAGATTATACACAATACAAATTAAATCGGTTCAAAATATTAAAATATGCCTAAAATATATTAAAGTGAGACAAAATCCTTTACCTTAGGTTTGACTTCCTTTATTTTTTTCAAACCTCCTGAATAAAAAATATAGATTTTCTTGATATATATTCATGAAATATACACATATATATCATACCATATAATATTTACTTATAAAATTTCATCACCCATTGACTAAAAATTCTGTGTTAATAATATAATTATTAGAAATTATTTCATCGTTTTTCTTGAATGTTTTGTTTCTATAGATTCAATTAATTTACATTGACCATTGTCACATTGTTTACAGAATGATAATAATTATATAAATATAATATATGTTCATTATTAAATCATGAATATTAATCAATAAATTTTTTATATAGAATAATTAATTTCATTTTACATGGAGATGGTAGGCCTTACGTACACATGAATGATGTTTTCATTTTTTGGAAGAATATAAAAATTGAGGGAAAAAATAAATAAAATTTATAGAATCATTGTTATGTAATATATAAATCATTTTTTCTTTAAATAAATACATTTTACCATCCATTTAATGTGGAAATGAAAAACTAATCACATCGCTTCATTGAGGTGGCAATCCACACATACACACAAGCGACATTATCATTTTCCAATGGATTAGAAGGTATCAACGTTGATGTGATATAACAATTAAAAATGTATAATTATCTATGAAATATTTTAAATACTATAATTATAACATTATATACATCCATGAGTCATGGTGATAGAAATGAAATCATATTGGTTCATGAGGTGGATTTCCATCATGTAGATAACTGACAGTTACAACTCAAAATTGAAGGATTAGTTAATGGAAATTGGTTTTTAACTCAACATAATACAATTATAGTATTGGATAGCTAATTTTTTATATTGGATTTACTTATAAAATATTTAAGGAGAAATAATACAATGTAAAAGAAAGGGTGTGGAAAATATAACTACCTTCTCTTAGAAAAAACTCATTTGGATATCTTATTAAAACCCGTAGGGTTTGTATTTTGGGAATACCATAAGATATATAACATTTATTAAAATAATGGGAAGGTATATTTTTAGGTTTTTATGATATATATAGTTATTAGGTGAGGATGTTCATTTTTATTATTGAGGTGGGTGGCATAATTGTAATTTTTTAAAATATTAAAAAAAATCATCCCACATTGATGACAAAATGTATCTAAAATGAGCCATTTATGAACCTTGGTTAACATTAAGATCAAATATTAATGTAAATTTATAATAAAAACATATTAATTTATTTTAAACATTATCATTATTTCATGACCCCTGAAAAACCTGTTTTTACCATAAAAATGGTAAAATATTTTTACAGATTTTACTTGTCATTAGGGAAAACAATTAAGTTAAACAAATTAAATAATATTAATTATTATAATTAGAAATATCTAAAACCTTTTTTAATTTAAATTCAAATAATATGTAAATTTAAATTTTAAATTAAACATGCAATAAGAGAGAATATATAGTTTTCAAAAGAAAAAGTGTTCATAATTATTAAAAGTATTTATAACTAAATTTAAAATTAAACTTGTTATAATAATATAAATTGGATTATTGAAAATAACATTCAAATAAGTTTTTTTTGTAAACCCATTTAAAAATTTTAAATTAGTAAATTATTTAAACGAAAATAAACAATTTGAGATAAATTTCATTTTTTATTATTCATAAAAAAAACCCATTTAGAAAATTCTCAAGAAATTAATTAAATATAATATTAACATTTTAATTTCTAAAATTAAGTTCATTTTTAATTTCATTTTATACATCTGGAATGATTATAGTTAAAATTATCATTCAAAACATGATATAACTTTTTTTAGAAATATTCAATTTTTTATCTTAAAATTAGATTTATTCTTATAATATGATCCATAATAATTTTATATGAATAATAAAATATTTTTTTAATATAAAAGTAAAAATATCCTAAAAATAATTCAAAAATTTGTATTAATTTAGTTTCTTAATTTAAAAAAGTTTCTTATAAATCAATTTTTCGGAAACACATTTAATTTATATTAAAATATTTTTTTTCATTTCTAATAAATTTATAACCAAAGTATGTATTTCATAAATGTGTAAACCATATAATTTTCATTATTTGTTTACTACATATAAACACCAGTTTAATGGGATGAATATAATGGTATAATATTGTATGGTTCATATATAATTTGGATTGTGAGTATCACAAGTTATCATAGAGATGAAATTTAAATTAAAAGAAATATATTTTAAAATCATGTGTTTTAAAATTATCCCCACAATAAATAAATAAATTTCTTATAATTTTAACTTATTCTTGTAAATCAAGTTTTTGACTTTAGAAAATTATTTTCTCCCAAACCCCGCCATAAAAGTGTTAATCAAACTGCCTCTTAAAGAGAGAAAAATAGTAATATGCAGGAAATCTAGAATAACATCACACTATGTTTCAAAAAAGGATAAAATTAATAGGGAGAGAAAATATGGACATTATGGTGAAAAATAAATCCCATGTACTAGTATTGATTATTATATAACATTGAAATAATAATCTTAATGACCAAAAATTCATAAACATTGAATGCATGAAAAGAATATTGATTCATTATAATTTAAGATAAATGAAAAATATGTTTTATTCAACATCATTTTCTTAATACTACTGTGTTATTTAATTATAATTAACGATGTAAACATAAAGTACACAAACATAATATATTTTCACTACCTGATCACAAATTAATCCTTCTATTATGCTTTATTAAACTACCACTCGTTTTCTTAAGAATATTCAAGAACTATTTATTATAAATAATGTAATAGAATTAACATTTAATAGATTAGAAGATTCATAAAATTGTTAAAAATCCTTCTGTATGTCACCAAATAATTACCAAAAACAAAATAGTTTGCACAAGTTATCCAATATAATACATTATCCTCAAAATCCGGATCAGTGAACCCAAAATTTAAACTACATCCATTTCATATTTATTTACACATAAAACCATTCTGAAAATCCTCTGACAAAATTCTAAATTTAAAAATACAAATTATGATTATTATATTTCAGTAATAAGGTTTCAATTAATCCCCTTAACATTATAATTAAACTAATAATGTCATATAACATATATTTCAATATATTATTGGTTGATAATTAAAAAATATTTTTATTAATTATAGTATAAATATCTAAAAAAGGTCAATATGAAAATTAGGATTAAAAGAAGATTTTGTAAATTTGAAGTATTATTTGGAAAGTGTAAAAATATAAACAGTATTGTTAGGAGAAATTAACCTTTTAAAATATTTAACATTTTTTTGTTAGCATAACAATTTGAGATATTAATTAATATGTATACAAATCAATAGGCAATATTAATAAAAAATGGACATTATATTTATAGTATAAATAAATATAGAATTATTATAAATCGGTCTAGATAAAGAAAGATAGCCCAAAAAATTTTGATTGAGAGTGATTACACAAATGTAAGTACCACATTGTTCCATTATAATTAAACACCCCCTATAGTCATGGAATATTTTTAAAAAATGTTATTTTTATGTATATAATTTTTTTATTTTAATTTTCTATAATTATAATGATTTGAATTTATTTATTAATTAATTTTTAAAAGTGAAATAGTAAATAAAATATTTATTTATGTTATAATATTTTTTATGGTTCATGGATTCTATTCAATATTAAATTTTTATTTTACCAATTACCTCTTGATGATTAAAATTACATAAAATCAAAAAATTAGTCTTTAAAAATTATGTATGTATGAATTGAGAATAAAATATTTTTTGTGATCATTAAATTAAAATAAAACTTTAAAAAATTAATTTTTTTATTTAATGGGAAAAAATAAATATTTTATAATATAAATCTAAATTTAGAACATACAAATTCAAATAAGCTTGTAATGTGTTTTGAAACATTCAATTAGAAATGAAATTTTTGAATATTTGGAAAATATAATATTTAAATATTACTCCATTTATTTATAATATTGTTTATCAATATATATTACTTATAATATATTGATGAAAAATATTATAAAAATATATATTCGATCATTTTGAATTAATATGTATTTTTTATATAATACTTTTCTTATTGAATAATGTCATAAAATTTTAATTAATTTAAATAATCATTCATGAAAAATTATATAAATAATCTTTATATATTATATAAAAAAATTATATTATTTTCTCTTATTTTAATTATTATTGATAACTATATAGCTAATCTAAAATAATTTTATTCTTGAAAAATATATATCTTGAAAAAATGTTTTGGACACGTATCATATGTTTATTTTTATGCTAAATTATTTTACTTTTGTGAATTCAATATAATAAAAATGATTTGAAATCTCAAATCTTAAAAATTTATTTCATTATATATGGTACGCTTAATTTTTAGTTATATTTAATAATAGAAAAATAGAAAATAAATTATCATATTTATGGATAAAATGAGTTTATTAGAGGTTAACCAAAAATAATAAGTGTTAAAATTACCTAAAAAATTACTTAAATAACTTTTTTTGTTTTATTTTTTATAAAGTATTATTAAAACCAAATCTGAGAATTTTTTGTGCCATTTTTAATGAATGTGACATTATAGAATTTCAAATCGTTGAAAAAATACAAGTGTGCCACTCAACAAAATTATTTAATGTTACATCATCACCTCACTTTATCAATAATAATGAGCTATTTATCCTGACCAACCCAATAAATATATATTCCCAACATCCTAATACACATTATAGAGTTCTTGTAATCGAGAAATACCAACCATATGTTATTTATAAGAGATGTAAAATTGATTTTCTAAGAAAATGCAATAATCTTCACTAAGCTAATTATTATTTACTTATTTTCTTTACCACATTATAATATGTATTAAAAAATAAAATATAACAACTAAATTATATTCAATATAAATATATGTTATTATATTAATTTTATAAAATTCATAATCTTATTCTCTATCAAATGGGAAATAAAACCATCACTCGGGAGTCAGGTAGGCTACAACCTCACAACCTGAAGTAAAATGTTTTTCGTGACCCAATAACATGGATAGAAATAATTATGTAACCATTTAATCTATATGAAAATCATTAGATAATATATTTTTTATAAATTTAATATTTCATCTACTCCCTTATCATTTCATCCACTTAGGAAATGACATCTTTTCTCTTGTGTGAGTGGAATATACTATCTCAACGAAGCGATGTGATAAATTTCAAAAGATGAAAGTTAAAAAAAATATTCTAAACATAATTATAATTAACAAATATTATATTTATAACATTAAAAAAAATTAGAGATAATTGAGCTATATTTTAGTCACAAGACATTAATATTCCACAATAAAACACGAATCATAAATTAAAGGAATTGACAATAGAAAATATGGTAATAAAGAAATATTATTAATGAAAATGTGATAAGATGTTATAAGGGGGTAAATATGATATTATTATTATAAATAGGGTTATAGTATAAATTTATTTCAATTTTTTAAACCTTTATACAATTTTGATTAATTTCATTGATTCATATTTGATATTACACACCTACTAACATTTATGTGTTTTTATGAAATGTTTTTTATATTTAACAAGAATTAATATTTAAAATATATGATTATTGTTTCAAATAATGTTTATTATTTCAAGGAGAAACAATTTAGATGTTATTAAAAAGGTGAGGATTTATATTACAACCTAACTTTTTTGGGATTTTAGGAATTTAAATTAATGGAATATTATAAAACATCCATCATAAAATCAACATATTAAATTTTATAAATAAAATTTATGTATTTTCAATAATTTATTCCAAATATTCTTCTCTTTTTCACTTGAATCAAAAAATTTAATGTTTAAAAAATTGACTCTACTTCTCTTTTAATTGGATATATAATTCATGAATATCATAATTTATTAAAATTATTTTACAAATGGTCGTTTTACAATAAAATAGATTCCATAATGATATTTTAGGATATATTTATCATAATATAGTTTTAGAGGATTATTTATTATTTTTTACAAATTTTTTAATTTATAAATTATTTATAGAATGTCAAAATGATTTATTTATCATATACTGTGTTGACATACATCCCCACCACCATAATAAATAGATGATATCTATCCCCTTCTATATGTTTCAATTTAATTCAACAAACTCTCTTTAATATAGGAATATTTTAATATTTCATATCTATTTTTTTAATTTTTTCAAAGATATGATTTTTTTACTAAACCTGTATTTATAAAGAACCAATGGTTATAACTTATCCCTTCTTAAATTTTATTCCATAAAATTCTCTTGAAACAATCACATTCTTATGATAATTAGATATAATATTTCCATTAAATATCTATATTCATTATATCATGGATATTATTTTCTCATAAACCCAATAAAATATTTACATATGGGGGTGTACAATGAAACTTATTTGATTGTTTGGGTAATATATTGTTAAACCGTTTTTATTTATCTAATATGGATATTATTTGATAATGAATATTATTGAATATATGAATTAATCATTAATTATATAAAAAATATATTAGAAATTCAATTATTGGTGGGGTTTAAGTTTAGATATCCTTTAGATTCATCGATATGTTTAGCGAGATAAATCAGTTGGCTAGATTCTCTAGGTTGTTTGGTGTATACCTACCATTTGATTAAACTATCTTAACACATGGTCTTGATGGTATAAATATTATGGTCTCTATTATCATAAATTTTAATATTTTTCATTTCAATTGTTGATTTTTTTATCTATTAATCATGGTTTTATTAGATTGATATTTACCATGGAATCATTTTGTTATTAGGTTTTTGATTAAATGGAACACGATTTTAGTTATTTACCATTAAATATTGGAAATTACATATTTACTCATGATAGACTCACCTATATGTTACCAATAATTATTACTTGATATCACCCTTATATTTTTTCCATTCCCCAGGATATGAGAACGAATTATTTTAATGAATTATCTTATTCCAAGAATTTTCATTTATTGTGTTTTGTATTTTATTCCCAATGTAAAATGGTTATAGTAGTTTTATTTGTATCAATAAGAATATAATTTAATCCATCTTGCAGGAGTATATATCTTGTATATACCAACATAATTAAACAACCACCATCTCTGGGTCCCTAGATTCATTGTTGATATAGTTGGTATAAAAATACAATTTGTAGAATCCTTGGAAACTCGATTTAAGTAAACATTTATTATGAACTATAACTCTATTATAGACTTTTATGATATGTATAATTGTTTAAAAATTAAATTGATTTTTTTATTGGTATATATTATGTTTTTCATACTAATATATACATTTTTGGATAGTAGATGTAGACATGGTTTGGGAAAAGATGCATCTAGGGTTAGTAATGATAAATAAGGTTTGTCAAGTAAATCTCATAATCCATTATGGTGAAGGGTGAATAAATCCTTATTGCACACATAGTTTGAGACTGTATTAATATATTCATGAGATAATATAATATTTCTTCAAAAATCATTATGAATGAATTGAAAATATTTATTTTTAAAAAAATATCCCAAATGAAACCAAATATATATATTTGCTACTAAAAATGCATAATTATTAAATTAATGTTAAGTGTTACATCAAATTAGTAATTATATATTTTTAATTAAAACTATAATCATTTGATCTATTATAGTATATTAAATTATTTAGACATTTTACATATAATAAATAATGGAATAAATATTCATTGAAAGTGTATCAATTTCTCAACAAAGAAAGATAATACAATTGGTGTTGGAGTTGAAAAAAAATTGGTATATTAGGATTTTAGACTAATTTATTTTTAATAAAATTAAAAAATAGATATAGATGCTATTAAATGACATGATATACCTATTTGAGCATTCTATGTGTAAAACTCTCCCATCAATTAGTAGGAATATTAATCAAGTTGTAGATAAGTAGTTGATTTTGTTCCTCAAAAAGATATTTCTGGCCTTGGGATGTGATGATAGAGAAATGGTCATTCTATATGTATATCATATAAATGGTTATTATAATCAATTGTGGTTTTTGATCCAAAATACTATTAATGAAGAAGAAATATGACACACAGAATGGTGTTATTTTAATGTAAAATTCTTTGAAAAATATTTCTCTAGTGGGAAACATAAAACAAAATGAATAGATAGCAGTTTTGTTTAATGAAAAACGAAGAAGAATTTATTATAAATTATGAGGTGAAATTTACAGGATAAAAAATTCAATTTAAAAATTACTTACATAATATGAAATGAAAGACTAGCCATTTCATTCCTGGTACTTAGTTAATTCAATAAAGGGCTCTGTTTTTTCAAAATAATTCATTATCTTATGAAATTGTTTTATGTTTCATCAATATATAGAAGAAATTTTAAAGATCCCATATGATCAATGTTAAATAAATTTAATAAAAAGATCATATGTACATGAGTAAAGAAGGAAAATATCAACATATAAGAAGAAAATAAATAAAAATTTGTCATGTGAATATTATGGAAAGAAGGATTGTAAAAAAAATTAATTTAATATGAGTATGTTATAAATTTGAAGATAAGGATAACCTGGTTAATGAATTTAGGGTAAATAATGACACCATTATTATCTTATGTCGTAATTGTAATGAAATATGGTATTATTTAGACTAATAGAATAACAATCAAAGGAATCAACCACAAAAGAGTAAAAGGGATATGTCCAAGCATAGAAAAACACTATAGATGATGTTGAAGTCCCATTTATTTTTATTGGTGGTAACTTAATCATATAATAAAATTTAGATAATTCTCTATTTCATTATAGATCCTTTAATTATTTATAATATTTTATTTTTTCTTAAGGAAATCAATTATTTCACTATCTTTTTATGAATTATGTTTCAAATCAAATATCATAGTGGAAATCTCATTATAACAAGGATATGTTAGTATGCCATATTTATTAAACATAAACCTAATATATATGATGACATTATTATTATAACCATTATTTATTATGATATAATCTTTGGTATAGATTTTATTTCAAATTATTATTATTTTTAGACGAGAATGAAATATTGATTTATGTTTAAGATGTAAAATTTATAATAATTAGAGTGGATACATAATCATATTGGTCATGTCTAGATACACAGTAAATAGCACATAAAATCATATTCATGGGTACTAAAAGAATTTTTTTTAATTGTGGGATCCATATATCAAAATGAAAAACTACACTTGCTAACCATATCAAGTATAAAATTAGATATAAATGATGTATTCTTATCGTTGAAGTGCAGACATTCATATAGTGACTAATTAAATTGTAATGTACATAGATTAAATGTCATTTGAAAAGGTTATAGTAGATAACATCCTATAACAAAAACCTTGCGATTCCATGAAATTAATATAAAAATTTACCGATGGCCTTGATATATCTTATTGACTGCGCACAATATATGTTATACTTCCAGGTTTTGGGGGATTATATTAATTGAGGTTTATTCTCAGTATGTTCACACTTGGTGATCACTAGTAGTGAGATCATGAGACTCTAAAATCAGTTACTCAATCTTATATTTTGTGATCTAGACACATATACATATATATAAGATTTATTTGGCATCCACATATTATCTCCATGGAAGGTCCTCTCCTATGATACTGTCTCGAAGAATCGATATTCAAGGATCTGAATAGTATGTGCTCTTTACCCGATCAAGGGGTGAATATTTAATAGACAAGGATAAGAGATACAAATTCTCAGGACTATCATGAAGCTCAAAATGCATCTCATAGATGATGGGAACTATTTTCCATTCAATATTTGATTCTTGTATGTCATGTGTTTGAATTTTTATTCTCAGTTCACCCACTACTGTATTTCCCATTCTAGGTGTTTATAATAGAAAATATTGAAGGATATAAGGTATTTAATATAACATCATTTTTAGAGATATAAGTAAAAATATGAAAACAAAATTATGAGGCTCTTGTTCTCAATAAAAACTAAAAAAATTTCACTTAACATATAGCATATCCATCCACATATTTCATGTATGACTGTCAGAAGACAAAGGAAATGTGTCTTTTTATTTCTATGATGAGGCCTCATGTAATTATTTCCATATAAAAATACTCTATACCAATGTATTAGAACTATACCTAGCACCATTCATAATGCATCACATAACACTATATATCATCTCCCAAGATCTAGTAGAATATGAATATGTATCGAGGTAAGAATTCACTTCATCTTTTGAAATTATTTTTCACACACTTCTAAAAACATGAACATCACACCATTAATTGTAAGATTATAATGAGGTGAAGATAGGTGTGATAATTCATATATGAAATGACTATAATATCTGAAAATCCCTAATAAACACTATATATCAAACACTTCCTGGGGATACTCCCAAAAAATCATAGCACTCACCTTCTCTTATTTAATAAATACTCTTGATTCAATGAATATATAAACCATTTAGTTTACATTTCCCCCCATATCAGGGACTTATTAAGCATTTCATAAAGATGTTGATATCTAAGTATTTTTATAATGTTATCAATATCCTTTGCATGGTCAAAATGAGTGCTTTTATACCACATGATTTATTCCATAAATACCATGAGAAAAGAATCCATATAGATATGAAAGATCATAACCATCAAATACATATAAAAGAAGGTGATTTCTAATGAACTAACACCATAATGGGATCATCATAGAAAATATACATAACAAAAATAGTTTTAAGATGTATGTTTTAGGGATTGACATGAACCTGATGATAGACTGATCTCAATACAATCATAGAAAACACCATATATCTTCTGAGTTGGTCAATGATATCATTAATCTAATTTAGTAGATAATACTTTTTAACCACAACATAGTTGAACTATTAGTAATCCAAAAATACACATACTTCCACGTACTCCATCTGGGTGAATATAACATGGGATCCCAAATATAACATGTTATGCAATTATATAAAATTGTCCTCTACATCCTCAAACTATCATTGGAGAATTTGGAGCACAGTTTATGTCATATTATAAATTCGAATGGGCACTAGATCTAGCCATGGAATAATATTGAACATAAACCTAACTTATCTTATAAGAGGTAATCCCAATTAATAATCGAAAAAAACACACCTGAAATGATATACTATTGTAGGAATATATACTATGTATATATCCTTCTCCACCCTAAAGAAACTTGAAACATTAGTGGTCACTCCCCCCATCCCTTGATGATATTCTCTATCTCTACAAGCATGGACCTCCCACTAACCCTTATAGAGTATGATGATTATATTGGGTGAGGTAAATGATGTCTTGTGGAGATAAAGGTTTAAATGGAACGATATGGGACCAACCAATCCATCGCATCAATGAAATCGAATCCAATTATATCTAGAAAGAGGACGTACCATAATAAAGGGGTACTGCATTCGTCAAAGGGGAATACGTGCATTGAAATATTCCCTCATATCATTCACTCATTGTTGTATCTAGGTTCATGAAACAAAAATAATATTTATTTACCATCATGAGACCTTCCATGATAGAAAATAAGGTGATGGATAGTGAAGAACTTATATGAAAAAATGTAGATACTAAGGTGGATGATAACCGAATAGTACCTTATACAACATATCATCATACACTCGGATCCTTGGGTATCATATGTAAATCATACAAATGATATAATCAATGGACATAGGATGTAGATGTAATACCCCGTGTATGATTTCACTGTTAAAGATGATGAATTGAAGTTTTTCTATAATAACCACAACCTCATCATTAGATAGTCTTGTATGTGCTACTATAACTCCACTCAAGACACTATGTAAATTATTCTGCTCATGATGGTGGATTTTGTGGAATGATTCTTCAATTAGACAATTACATAAGGTTCCAATAAAGTCGATAATGATTCTCCCTGTGGATGAAATACCAATACTCTAGAGAATATCTATCAGACTGAGGATTCAAATTCTAATGTCGTCCAAACTGATGGTGAACAATGGAGATACAAGTGTAGTTACCCTAACTACCACTACTTTGGCATGAATATTGGATAGAATTTTTCCTTGTATTGGATGAACTATTGTCCTTACTCATCCCTAATTTTATGTTCCATGAAATAAAACATCCCCTCGTGTTTCAAAATGTTTCAAATGACTGATTGATTATCTTATAAAAATTATTTAGTAAAAATAATTCACATAAGGTCATATGTAATTTTGGATCCCATCCTTTTGGAGTCTAGAATGTTAAATCTTGCCACTAGCTATAAGTTGTGGTATTTTCTTAAACTCAGTAAAATAAGTTGAATAATCCAGGATTCACATAGAACCCTACTCACGATTCATGATATCTTTTTCTATTTGGATATTTGAATTATAAATATTAAGTGCTCGTCGAATTTAGTCTAAAAATAATCTTATACCCTGCCCTGAGGTCGAACGTTTTTGGTAATCTCATCATACTAGGTCTCGGCAGAATCTTGAAGCATATAGGTGGAATAATTTACCCATCGCTTTAGATGCATCTCACGATTCTTAAGAATATAGATAATGACTTTTAGCCCACACTAAATAGACAAGATACCAACATCCTTTCAGAAAGTCGGTGGATGATGTGTCTAGAACTCACATGTTAGATCATCCATCACAGGTGAAGATCACGGTGAAACCTCAAGGGATGAATCATATGTATGAAATTATCACAAATCATGCATTAGTTCCCCTATAATTATAATAGGTGGTTCCTCAAGTAGATATCTTATAAGTAAAACTAGTGCTTTAAGGCACTTAATATCTAATTCATGGTCATCACCACCCTTCTATCAGTGACCATGCGTACTTTGTGGTGGAATTTCTCAAAAAATTCCTTGAATATTCCTTATAACATGAATTAATAATTTATATATGTAATGAAAGATAAAGATAATAAGAATAAGGTCATTATACCAATGAAATATTACCCCAACTACCCACTAAATAATCTTGGTATTGGTATGTGTTCATTTTTAAATTACAGTGGTTATAGAATTTGAAGGTTTAGTAGAACCTAGCCCCATCATTTACATGAAACCATTTATTTTTAGTCCATATATTACATTATATGGTTCATTTTCATAAACAATTATATCAAATTAAAATTAAAATGGATTTTCATTTCCAGTGAGTTAGGTCCCATTCTAATCATTACTAAAATCGAAACCTGGTTAATTTATTGTCATCCTAGTCAACATTCAGTATAAAAATGTGAAAATAAATATATGGTCACTCGACTGGGTAAATTACCCATTCCATACCATGATGTCCCATTCTACTCATTAATTGAAACTATAAATCACAAAATAATAGAAAAAGTGTAGATTCTTCATATTATAACTACCCTAGAATAACTCAAAAATCAATGGAAATAAAAGAAATGAATGCAGTGGAATGCACATATATGGAATAGAATAGCTTGGAATGTGAATTCTAAGTGCCTAAGATGAAAAATGTACAAATTATCTATTACATTTTGACTTTTTGACAAGTATTAAATGATATAATCAATAGAAATAATAATAATTAACATCACATAACAAGTGTGTCACCTAGAAGTGAAACGATATCAACTCAAATGGGAAAAACCCAAAACAAGTGATATTATTCTAGGTAACATGACATTTTCCACATTTGTGGTTTATCTATTACCAATCATGTATTATAAAAATCGTCTGAAAATTCTTAATCTACGTAATCTTTTAACAAAATAGAAAATCAAGAAATAAACCCTCTAATACCACTCTGTGATGACCTGACCCCGGGTTCCACTCAGTGGTGCCTTGTAGCTGATTCGCCACATGGCCTCAAGCGCATATCCCAAAACACCATAGGCTGTTAGTAATGTGAAATTGGTTGGTCAGTGGGTGGTGTCCCAGTCCATTATAGGTTTTAGTCCACATTCTTTTGTCCACCAAATCCATCATATAATGAGAATAAAAAAATTTATGCCCATCCTGCACCACAAAATCCTATGAGTAACATGTGCTCTTAACCCATTTAAAAAAACATACTTTTTATCGTTGTTTAAATAATATATTTTTTAACATTATTAATGGTATTTATTTGAATATTAAGGAATATAAATAGATACATATTCAATGGATGCTGATGAAATCTTTTCTAGAGGTCAATGGTGACATGTAGTTATGTTAATGTCATGGAAAACTATTGCATTAAAATATAGGATAATGATCATTGTATGAGGATGAATAATGATATGGATTGTTTGGTGATGTGAACAGATAGACATGTGACTGAATGAAGACACTCCATGTAATGAATGATTTAGAGGATGATATTATTGTTCCCATTTGTTTCTTTCCTATTTAATTAATAAGAAAATAAAATTATATAATAAAAAACTAAATCAAACAAAAAAATATTATGATTTCCTCAACTCTTTTAGAATTAAATCCATGTGCAGGGGGGATGAGTTCATTTTTTTGAGAGGAAAGATGAAAGACCATATAAATATGATTAATAATAACTCTATAAAAATATAGTATCATATTATAACAATAAAAAATAGTTCTATTTAAAATTAAAATTTCAATGAATGTATAATTAGTATGATAATTATGGACATAAATAAAATTTCATAAATTATTCATGATAATGTAATAAAAAATATATATTATTGAAGAAGATTATATTAATAATAAATTTTTTATTCTAGGGAAGTGGGAAAGCCTGGACTCACATGGTCTCAACCCGCCTTATCCCACACCTATGCAGGCTCAATCCACATTTCCACACACATTAAAAGTTCATACTTATTATTCCTTCCCTAGTTTGAATGTGCCCCTTACCCGCGAACCCCATAGGCTGCTGACCCATTGTAAATAACTATAGTCTACCAACTAGTAGCGTGGGACTAAGGTCTATCTGTGGGTAGACTATTCCCCCATTAATGTATTATATATTAGATAAAAAATATAGTAACATGTAAATAGAAAAGGAAATATCATTAAACATATGTCACAATAAATTATATACATAATAAACATTGGACTGATAAATCTCAGTAGTGGAAGAAGACATGAGTAATAAATAATAGAAACAATATATCATAATATTTAAATGATGAAGAAAATGAATGTCATGTGTCTAAAAAATAGAAAAATATATATAAATTGTTGTTGGAAATACATAATATACAATGAATGAAAATGAAACTAATAACTGTCCAATAATCTCGATCACCAACTCTCTCATATGATACCAATCTCCATCCAAAATTAATGAATGATATATTTTGTGTCTATGGTGAGACACATAAATTTTTCAACACTGGTATACATTTAATCATTTAGGGTACCAATGGAATACCACATTTGGTGTGATATAAGTCTTAGTAGGACACCACCAATGACATTTATACCACCCAATCGCTGAAATATAAACTAATATATTTCATGTATATAAAAATCTAATGTAGTAAAAAAATTAAAATCTCACATAAGTACTTCATAATGTTCTGGTAATTTCTATAAAAATAATATCATTTAATTAATTAATTTATGTTCAGTTTATATAAAATGTCATTTGAATAAGATTCATTAAAGACATCATATCAATACAGTAGTAATAATGGATCAAATATGTTACCTAGTATCTTATAGTAATTATAATAAGAAAGTGGATCCAATGTAATAACCAAGGAATCATTGAAATTAGGAGTCGAGCCAACTTAGTGAAAACCTACAATCTGTCTATAAGGGTTAAACATGTAATCTAAATGGAATCAATTAAGAAATTCCAATATAATATGTTTTTAACTAAGTCTAAGGATACCATAAAAGGTAATCAAGAAATTAAATGATTGTTCCCATTGGTTGATTCCATGGATCCACATGAACATAGACGTCATGATGGTTAATAGTATTGTATCTGAGGAATCCTATAATTATAATGGTGATAACTTTTGATTTCATGTTGAGTGCCCACTAGAAGAAAAAGTTGGGTTCTTTTGTGGGTGTCTACCTTGGAAACCAACATCTCTTAATCAAAATGGAATCTGCAGTTGCTCAAGTAATTCCCTATGGAATCCAATTTTCACTCGAATATAACCATTCTTAAAATAGTAGATATTTCCCTATTCAATAGGTACCTTACACATAATTCATTATTCAATAAATTTGACCATGTGATACTCAGGAAATTTAATATGTAATTTTGTTATGTTTTTTTTTTTTCATTAGTGTAACGAGTCTAATATGGAATTAAAACAATTAGCTATTAGATTAAATTTATACAAAAATTATATTCACTCCAATTCCTTCCATATTATTGGAATGGTGTGCTATAGATGTGTCACCAACTATAGTTCCACTATAATAAACTAAGAAAAGTGATAAGTACCAATATACATTCCATTTATATTTTAAATGAATAATTGATTAATTTAAAACACATGAAATATATGGATCAAGTGATGGATACATGAAATAAATATTTTTTACTTAATCATTTAATTGAAACACTAACCCTGATAATGGTAAAGTCACAACACACATTAATGGTGGAATATACATGGTTAACATGATAATAAAAGCATAATTATTGAATCATTCTACTTTGGGGGTAGATGTTGAGGTCATAATCTCAAATAATGGATAACATGTATAATATGGGTCTTGGAATATGATTCTATCAACAATAAGAATAGCACCTAAAATTAATAGGAAACACTGGATGAAATCGACATGCACCCAATGCTAAAAATTTATAAAATGGTGAGACATGAGGGATGAATCATAAGCCACCATCCATATGCTCATATAACCCTCTTATTTTTATATCATTAATTACATTTTTCATTGATTGGTAAAAATATGAATAACTGATCATTACTATAAAAAAGGGCCATTTGATCTTGCATCAAAATAAGAATCATATATGGTATAAGTAAGGATGAACCATGTTAAATTATTTTATATATTTCTTGGATGATTCAATTGAGTATAGAAAAATCCAAATCACACATTTAATAATGGAATGAGAAAATAATATTTTATAGATGATCTAGAGAGATAAAAAAATGTAGGAGAGAGCATCTACTGTATACTAAAAAATAAAATATAGAGGTTGGGTGACTTATATAAATTAGAAGAATTTTTTCATTTCACTGAAATTTTTAAGGGTGAATGATTGTCCAAACCATTATGAAATAGTGTGTTGGACACTTCCTCAAAGAGTATGTCAGACAGTTATGGCTGCATGGTTTGAGAAATTGTGGCCAAATGTATGCATAGATCTATTACATTTTTCTCTGATACACACATAAGAACATGGCCTCGAGCACATGGTTATGAAAAACTGTGAACCCTGCTTCATCCCTCTATCAATCCAAAAACAATTAGTTGAAACCCTGTAAACTAGCTCGTATGGTTTCTAGTAACTGTGCGACCAATGCACTTTTCCCAACATACAGTGTAATGAGATCCAAACAATCCCTAATCATCCAAAAAATCATACCAACATCCATGGGAATCCATATTAGGAAAAATATAATGAATTATACTTAATTTAAAAGGATCCATACTGGTGAAAAATACATGGCTCTTACACCCATTAAATTGGAAAACAAAAAAATAAATCATAGTGAAATTAAATATTTGGAAACAACATAACTCATTCAATTATTCCTTATTCACATCATATATAGAGAAGAAAATATATGGGGTGAGATAAAATTCTCAATATGGGTTCTTTAATGTGGAAAATATCATGTGGTAAAAGTAATAATCAATATGGAATGGTAGATAACTAAAAAATTCCATTTAATCAATAACATGGGTACACAGAATAATATGTCCTGAATAAATAACGATCAAATAATTCCAAATAAAAAATTACATGAAAATGTTACTTATCCATGGATATCATAACTATTAAAAAAATAACATGAAAATAATTTTATAATATCTTAATGATAAAATGCATAATTTTTTAGAACATTAACATACAACCATGGCTTCTTGTTAATATATCTATTATATATGGGTAAGAGCTGGACCAAATACCCAAATATGATTGTATAATGAGACATACAAATTCAAAAAACGGATAAAGTGATCCCCTCCACCCACATCTCATTTCCAATTCATTCATAATTTGAATAGTGAAAATAAAAATTAAATAGATAATATACATAAATATTTTTTTTGAAAACCTATAATATAAAAAGAAAATATTTTGACAGTTTAACTAATAATAAACCATCAAGTGAAATATTAAACATGATATTTTTACAAGATATATATGGTGTATTATATTTACAATAAATGGTTATTATCATAAATGATTCTAAATACCATAATAATATTCAAAACCACTATTGAGGAAAATTTTATTTTTATACATTGAAAAATGATTTTGAAAACTAAATATTCCAAATTATTTTTAAAAAATTCATTAAAATGATCCAGGAAAAATGTTATTGAAAGAATGAATTTATTGAAGTGTCATAGTAGAGTGAAATTTGTTTATGTATAGTATGTTTAAACAAATATTCCTTTCACATTTTTTTCAAAATATATAACAGTACCTCATTTTGGAAATGATAAAAATATTTTTTTTATTCGATTGTGTAAAAAATTAAATATGGGTAGTAATTTATATAGTAAATCATTTAATAATTATAAAATAATTCATTAATTTTTTTATGGAAAATATATACATATAAGGAACAGATTATTGACCAATTATAAAAAAAGTTGATTCTCTTTAAAAACATTTTTTAGACTCTTATGTAATTAAAATAAGAAACTGAATGGGAAAATTTTATTTTTCCTAATTATCTGATAGAGATTAAAATATATTATTTTTAAGATTGTATGATGAAATAATTCCCCCAATTAATACATCATGATATAAAATACAAAATCATGATTAGATGTAGAAATAAACCCATACTACATTAGAAAATTTTGAATCATAACCCCCAAGGGTAGAATAAGAACAAAATAATTAATAACTAACATGAATATAAAGTGATTCAAGATATCAAATATCAATGTATTGGTAGAAAAAAATCAAAACATATATAGGTTCATAAGACAAAATATGTCATAATGCAGTAAAAATTGAAATGTAATATATTGAAATGATTATTCCATTGAAGTGAGTGTCAATCAATTATTTAATTAATTGTATCCAAAGTAAAACTATATAAAATAAGTGTAAAAAATATTAAGATGTAACTATAGAAGAAATCATAGAATATAAATGAAAATATAGATGTAATAAAACCCAATGAAATTAAATTGTGTTATGGAACCCTTACCACATTGTAAAATTTATGTAAAACACACTTGGATGAAATAATTTTTATTGAAATTTAAATTAATTTTTTTGAAGGATTTGTGAGATAAAATGTAAACTGATGATTATACACCAAACAAAATAAATTGGTTTATAACATTAAAATATGCCTCAATTAGAGTAAATTGAGACAGAATCCCTTAAATAAGGTTCGACTTCCTTTATTTTTTTCAAACATCCTAAATAATAAATAAATATTCCCTTAATATATATTATAGAAATATAAACATATATATAATACCATATATTAAATATATATACTATTTCATTACCCATTGATTAAAAATTATGTATTTATAATAGAATTCCTAGAAATAATTGCATCATTCTTCATTAATGTTTTGGTTCAATAGTTTCAGTAACTATACATTTAGCATTGTCACATCATATAGAGAATGATAATAATGATATAAATATAATATATGTTCATTATCAATTCATGCATATTAATCCATAAAATTTATATATAGAATAATTAATTTCATTGATCATGTAGATGGAAGGCCTTACGCGCACATGAATGATGTTTTAATTTTTCGACATAAGAATAAAATAGAGGGAAATAATTAATAAAAATTTATAGAATAAATATTATATAATATATAAATAATTTTTTCTTTAAATTTTTTTTTACCATCTAATTAGAGTGAAAATGAAAAATGAATCGCATCGCTTTACTGAGGTACCAATCAACACATACACATAAGTGACATTATCGTTTTCTATTAGATTAGAAGGTATTAATGATGATATGATATAATAATTAAAAATGATTAATTATATTCGAAATATTTTATATAATATAATTTTAACATTATATACATTCATGAGTCATGGTGATGCAAAATAAAATCACATCAGTTCATGAGGCGGATTTCCATCAGGTACAAACGGATAATTGTTATTCCAATATGAAGGAAGAGTTAAAGTATATAGGTTCTAAAATCAACATAATAAAATTTTAGTATATTTTAGATATTTTTTATATTGGATTTATTTATAAAAAATATAAGATTACATAATTCAATGTAAATGAATGAGCATGGAAAACATAACTACCTCCCCATAGAAAACACCAATTTGGATATCTTGTTAAAGACCATATGGTAGGTATTTTAGGAATACCATATGATATATAACAAGTATTAGAATAATGAGAAGATATATTTTTAGATTTTTAAGAGATATATGCGTTTTGAGGCAATGATGTAACTTTTCATAATTAAGGTAGGAGGCACAATTGTAATGTTTTGAATTTTTAAAATAATTTCATGTCACTTTATTGAAAAAATGGATCCAAAATGATATATTAAAGATACTCTGTTAACATAAAGATCAAATATGAATGTAAAATTAAAGATTAACAATTTTTACATCATTTTAACCATTATCTATTTTTCATGACCCCCGAAAAAACCCATTTGAACCTTAACCATGGTTATTGATTTTTACTATTTTTATTATTCATTAAGGAAAAAAATTAAGTTGGATATATTAAATAATATCAGTCATTCTAATTAAATATAACAAATCCATTTTTCAAATATAATTTTAATATTGGGTAATATGTAATCAAAAATTAAATATACAATAACAGATAAGATGTGGTTTTTAAGAAAAAGTGATCACAATTATAAAAAGGTTTTATAACTAAATTTAATATTAAATTTAATAAAATAATCAAAATTAGATTATTGAAAATATCATTTAAATAATTATACTTTTAAAACCTTTTATAAAATGGATATTTTTATATTATTTAAATGAAAATAAACTCTTTGAGAAAAATATTATTTTTTATTATTCATCAGAAAATTAATTCTTTTAGAAAAGTATCAAAAAATAAATATAATATAATATTAAAATTTTAATTTTCAAATTTAATATAATTTATAATTTCAGTTTATACAGGATTGAACATTAGATTTAATATAATAATTGAAAGCACAAAATAATCATTTTTTAGAAAAAGATAGAAATTTTATGCATTAAATAGGATTTATTCCTATAATATTCCATATAATAATATTATATGAATAAGAAAATATATATTTTAATATGTAGTGTATAAATATCATAAAAATAAATCAATAAATTGGAATAATTTATGTTCTTAATATAAAAAATAACTTATAAAAAAAATTTAGAAACACCTTTAATTTACATTAAAATAATTTTTATTTACATTTATAATAAATTGATAACCATTGTTTTTATTTAAAATATGTGTAATCCATATAATTTTCATTAATTTTTCCATACATATAAACACCAATTTAATGGGATGTTTATAATGGTATACTATAGTATATTTCATTTAAAATTAGTGTTATGAGAATATTTACTTATCATAGAGATTAAATTTATATTAAAAGAAATATATATTAAAATCATGTGGTTTAATATTCTCACCACAATCACTAAACTCTATTCTTATAATTTGAAAATTTTCATGAAATAAAGGGTTTAACATTTTAAACATACATTATTTAAAACCCCCACTAAAAAAGGGATAGCAAAACAACTTCTTAAATATTGTGAAATAGTTATATGCAGGTGTTCTAGAATAACATCAATCTATGATTAAAAAAAGGATTAAATAGATAGGTACAGGAAATATGGGCATCATGGTGAAAAATAAATCACATTGACTATTAAAAATTAATAGATAATATGTAATCAATAAACTTAATAAACAAAAATAACTAAATCTTAGATGCGTGAAAGGGATATTGAGTAATCATAAATTAAGGTAAATGCTTAATATTTGTATTCAATATCATTTTCATAATAATACTATATTATTTAACTACAATTATTGAGAACATCAAAATGTATACTCCAATAATAATTTTTTATTCCATTATCACAACTTAATCCTTTGGTTATGCTTTATTAAACTACCAATAATTTTATTATGAATGTCCTTGATCATTTTATTATTATTAATGTACTAGAATTAAAATTTAATAGATCATAAGATTCATAAAATTGTGAAAATCTAACTATATGTTACCAAATAATTACCAAGACTAAAAATGTTTTTACAAGTTATCTAATATAATGCTTTAATCTCTAGAACTCAATAAGTGAAAACCAATGTTCAACTAAAACCATTTCATATTTATTTATCCTCAAAATTGTTCCCAAAAACATTTGATCAAATTAAAAATTTAAAAATTAAAATTATAGTTATTAGATGTCATTAATAAAAATAAAATTAATTCACTTAACATTATAGTGAAACCCTTAATGTCAGATGACATATATTTCAATATATTTTTGATTAATAACTAACAAATATTTTTATTAATTACAATATAAATATCTATAAAATGAAAATATTAATATTAATATGAAAATATGAATTAAATAAAAATTTAATGAATTTGAAATATTATTTTTAAAAGATTAAAAATATAAATAGTAATATCAAGAGAGAACAACCATGTAAAATATTTAACATTTTTTTGCTAGAATAATAATTTGTGATATTAATTAATAAATATATGAATCAATCAGGAATATTAATAAAAAATGTACATTATATGTATAGTTTAATAAAATTCAAAAATATTATAAATATGTCTAGATAAAAAGAGATATTCCAAAAATATGGGATTGAGAGTGATTACCCTAAATATATGTACAACTTTGTTCCATCACATTTAATCATCCTATATAATCAACAATATTTTTTCAAAATTTAATTCATATGTATATAAATATTATTTATTTTAATCTTCGATAATTATAACAATTTGAATTATTTTATTAATTAATTTTTAAAAGTGAAATGGTAAATAAATTTTTTATTTCTATTACACTATTTGGTTTATGTTTTATAGATTCAATTCAATATTAATTTTTTATTAGTCCAATTACCTCCTCATGATAAATATTCCCTAAAATTTAAAAATTAGTCATTAATATCATGTGTGTATGAGTTGAGAGTAAAATATAGTTGGTGATCATTAAATTTTAAAAGTAATATAATAAAAATAATTTCATTTATGTTATGAAATACAAATAATTGTTTTATTCTATAGATATAATTTTTTAACATATATAGTCAAATACACATATAATGAGTGCTTAAATTTTCACTTAGAAATGTGGTTTTTAAATATTTGAAAACATAGTATTTAAATATTACTCCAATTATTAATAAGAATTCCTAATAATATATTTTAAATATAATTTATTGATTATAATTTTTATTGAATTATATATTGGATAATTTGTAAGTAAAATGTATTTTTTATAGAAAACTCTTTCTAAGGAATATTGTGATAAAATTTTAATTAATTAAAATAATCCTTAATGATAAATTATTTAAATAAATTTTATAGATTATATATCAAAATATATTAATTTAACATAATAATAATGATTATTAATACTTATATAGTTAATGTACAATAATTTTATTCATGAAAAATATATCTCATGAAAAACGTTTTCTTGACACGTATTATAGGTTTATTATTATATTAAATTGTTTTAATATGTTGAATTTAATATTATAATGTATATTTAATATCTATAATCATTATAATTTATATCAAAAAGTGTGGTAAACTTAATTTTTAGTCATATTTAATAATAAAACCATTAAAAAATAAATGACCACAGTGATGGATAAAATGAGTTACGAGAGGTTAACCAGAACAATTAGTATTAAAATAACAAAATAAATTCATAAATAAATTGTTTTTGGTTTTATTTTTTCTATAATATTGTTAATAACAAATATAACATTTTATCTATTCCATTTTTAATGTATGTGACATGATATAATTGCAAATCAGAGAAAAAATACAAGTGTGTCACTCACCAAAATTATTAAATCTACATCATCACCTCACATAATCAAACAGAATAAGATAGTTATCTTGGAAAACTCTTACAATATATATTCCCCACATCCTAATGCACAATATATTATTTTTGGTCGTCCAAAAATACTAACCTTATGGTATAAATAAGAGATATAAAAGAGGTTTTCTATGAAAATGCAATCATCTTCACCAAGCTAATTCTTATTTCCTTATTCTTTTACCACATTCTATTATATATTAAAAAATACAATATAACAACTAAATTATATGTAATATAAATATATTTTATAATTTTAATTTCATAAAATTACATATCTTATTCTCTATCAAATGATAAATAAAACCATCGCTCGTGTGTAAGGTAGACTACGACCTCAAAACCCGATGTAAAATGTTTTCCATGACCCATTTACATGGATAGAAATAGTTATGAAACCATTACATCTATATGAAAATTATTACATAATATATGTTGTGTAAATTTAATATATCATCTACGTCCATATCATTTAATTCACATATTAAATGACAACATTACCCCTGTGTAAGTGATATATACCATCAAAAATAAGAGATGTGATATTTTTACCATGTTGAATGTTATAGATTGCTTCAAAAATATTTATAATTAATAAATAAGATATTTATAAAATTAATAAAATTTTAGACATAATGTAACCATATCCTAATCACAATAACTGAAACATTTACAATAAAACCTAAATAATAAATTAAAGCAATTAACAATAGAAAATATTGTAAGGATAAAATATAGTTAACAAAAAAGTGATAAGATGTTATATGTTGGTCAAATATGAAATTATTGTTATGAATATTTTTATGGTATAAATTAATTACAAAATTTAAACCATTATAAATCAGAATAAATCATGTGTAACTAAACCAAAGAATGAGGTAAGAAATGTTTCATCAATATTAATTTTACTAATTCATATTTGATAATACACACCTACTTACTTTTATGTGCAGTTATGAAATGTCTTTTTTATATTTAACATGAATAAATATTTATAATATATGAATATTTTTTCATTTAATGTTTATTTTTTAGGGATTAAAAATTATGATGTTACAAAAAATGTGAGGATATATATTACAGCCTCATATTTTTTGGGTTTTCCATAATTTTAAATAAAGGAATATTATAATAATTAAATAATAAAATCTATTTATTTTATTTTAAAATTTATATATTTTCAATAATTTATTCCAAATATTTTTCTCTTTTTCATTTGAATGAAAAAATTTAAACTTTTTTTTAAATATAATCTATATCCCTCTTAATTAGACACATAATTCTAGAATATCCATATTTATTAAAATTCTTTTAAAAAAGTTGGTTTTATAAAAAAAATGATTCCATAATGATATTTTAGGATATATTTGACTTCATATAGTTTTATATGAATATTTATAATTTTTTTAAAAATAATTTAATTTTATATTTCTTATAGAATGTCAAAATTATTTTGTTAACATATACGATGTTAACATACTTCCCCGACACTATTAATTATTGATGTTTTTTACTCTTTTATATGTTTCCATTTTATACAATGAAAAATATTTAATGAATGATTATTTTCATATTTGACATCGATTTTATTTATTTTTACAAAGGTGGGATTTTATTACAAACCCTATATTTCTAACGAACTGATGATCATCTCTTATATCTTATTAATTTTTTAGTCCTTAAATTTCTCTTGAAACAAGCACATTATTATGATAATTGGAGATAACATTTAAATTAAATATCTATATTCATTGTATCATGGATATTATTGTCTCCTAAACCAAATAACATTTTTAACTATATTGTTTTACTATGAACGTTTTTTGATTGGTTGGGTAAAATATTGATAACACATTATTATTTACTCAACGTGAATATAAATTAGTAATGAATATTATTGAACATTTGAATTGATCTTTCATTATATGAGGATCCTATTGGAAATTAAATTATGGGTGGGGTTCAGTTATAGATATCCTTTTGATTCATCGATATGTTTTTTGAGATAATTCAGTTGGCAAGATTTTTTTTTGGTTTTTTAGTGAATATCTACCATTTTACAAAACTATCATAACATACTGTCTTGATGGTATAGATATCATGGTATATATGATCATAACTTCTAATATTTTTCATTTCAATTATTGTTTTTTATTTTTAATAATGATGTTATTACATTTATATTTACCATGGAATCATTTGGTGATTAGGTTATTGATTAAATGGAACGTTCTTTTTGTTATTTACTATTAAATATTGGTTCTTCCTTATTTACCCATTCTAGATTATACTATATATAACCAATATCGATTACATGATTTTAGACTTATATTTGTTCTATTCCCCACGATATGAACACAAATTATTTGATTGAATTCTAGGATTCCGCGAATTTTATTTTGTTATGTTTAATATTTTATTCCCCATGTAATATGGTTATACTGTTTGTATTTGTCTATGAATGAACACTAATATGATTTGTCATACTGGATTATATACCTTGTATTTATAGAAATCTAATAAAGGAACCACCATATAAAGTTCCCTAGATTCAAAGCTGTTATAGTTGGTATAAAATACTTTTAGTAGAAACCTTGTAAAGTAGATTTAAGTTATCATTTAGTAAGTAATATAAATCTATGATTAACATTTAGGATATGTATAATAGTGGAATACATAAAATTACTTTATTTAAGGTATAAATTATGTTTTTTCCTACCATTATATTAATTTCTAAATATTAAATGTTGACTTGGTTTTGTAAAAGATGCATCTATGGGTAATAATAATAAATAGAATTTGTCATGTATATCTCAAAAACCCTTCCAGTGAAGGGTGAATAATGTATTATTGCACACATAGTTTGATACTATCTCAGAATATGCTAAATACAATTTAATATTTCTTGACAATCAATTAGGAATGATTTGATAATATTTTTTTGATTAAAAAATATCCCAAAAAAACAAATTTATAATTTTGATAAAAAATGCATAATAATCATATTTTGGTTAATTGTTACATCACATTACTAATTATATATTTTTATTTAATAAAAAAATGATACTATCAATTAAAATATATTAAAATATTTATAAATTTTTCATATAAGAAATAATGGTATCAATATTCAATGAAAATGTTGAAATTTCTCAACAAAGAAAGATAATACAAGTGGTGTTGGTGATATGAAAATTGCGGATATATATTTGTGTTGATAGCCAAATTTATTACTAATGACATTTAAAAATTAGAGAAACATGTTGTTAAATGGCATGATATACCTATTGGAATATATCATGTGAAAACCCCCCATCATTTAGTATGAATATTTATCAAGTTGTAGATGAGAAGTGGATTTTGTTACTTGAAATGATATTTCTGGAATTGGGATGTGATGATATGGAAAGGGTAAATATATATTTATATTATATAAATAGTTATTATAATCAATTGGGATTTTTCATCTAAAATACTAGGGAGAAAGATGAAATAGTACATATGGAATGGAGTTATTTTAATATAAAATTCATTAACAAATATTTTTTGTGGGAGAAACAACAAACAACATGAAGAGATAATTGTTTTGTTTAAATAAATATGAAGAAGAATTTGTTATAGAGTATGAGGTGAAATTTATATGATAAAATTTTTATTTTACATATTACTAAAATAATAATAAAACAAATACTCGTCATTTCATTCATGGGTCTTAGTTAATTTTCTAACTGGTAGTGGTTTGTCAAAATAATTCCTTATCTTATGAAATTGTTTTATATTAAATCAAAAAATAGATGTAATTTTATAGATACTATATGATCAAAGTGAAATAATATAATATAAGATCATATGAACACTAGTAAAGTGGGAACATATCATTGTATAAGAAGAAAATAAAGTAACTTTTATCATGTGAATATTGTAGAAATAAAGATTTTGGAAATTATTGAAGGCCGTATAAGTTTGTTATAAACTTGATGATAAGGATAACTTGGTTAATGAATATAGGGTAAATAATTACACAACGTATATATAATTTCTCAACTGTAATGAAGTATAATATTATTCAGAATAATATAATATGAATCGAAGGAATCAACCACAAAAGAAGAAAAGGGGATATGACTAAGCTTATGAAATCACTAAATATGATGTTAAAGTCACATATATTTTTTATGAGGTAACTTAATCATATAATAAAATTTTGATAATTCTATATTTCATTATAGATCCTTTCATTCATTATCACCATCCATTCATTCCTATGGAAATCAGTTATTTCCCAAGCTCTATAAGAACGGTGTTTCCAATCAGAACTCATATTGGAAATATCATTATAACAAGGATGTTTTTGCATGTTATAATTTTGCGACATAAACTTGATATATTTGATGAAATTATTGTTATAACAATATTCGAGTTTGATATAATAATTGGAGTGTATTTGATTTTCAAATTATGATGATTTTTTTTGAAGAGAATGAAATTATTATTTATGTTGAAGATGAAAATTTTATGATAATTATAGGGGAGATGTCACCATCTATGACATTTCTAGATCCACCCCCCAATAGCACATAAAAATCATATTCTTGGGGGCGAAGATAATTTTTTAACAGTAGGTTCCATATATCCAAATTGAAAATTAAATTTGATAACCAAATCAAGTATACAGTTAGATATAAATGATGCATTTTTAACATTAATGTGTATTATTTTCTATAACCACTAATTAAATTGTATTTCAATAGGTTAAATGTTATATGAAAATGTCATAATACATTCCATTCTATAATGAGAACCTTGAGATACCATGAAATTAACCTAAATAATTTTCACATGTTATAGAGATATAATATTGAATGGACACAATATATGTTTTTCTACCAGGTTGTAGTGGCTCATATGAATTGAGGGTTATTCTTATGAAGATCATATGTGGGAATTGGTAGCAGTGAGATCATTAGGATTGAGCCACCAATAGAAACACCATATGTTTTGAGTTTCATTGACTGTTCCTATCTATGGACATATGTATTGGTCACCTGACATTATATTATTACTAGTGTGTTCCATTTTGTCATGTACATTGATGAAAGTAAAACCCCATTAAAATAAAACTAGGGTGAGGTAGATTCATATGGGTGCATTATTAGTGGTTGAACATTGGTTCAATGGTCATGAAAAGTTATTTTCGCTTCCAGGATAGGTTTGTAATATATCATGGGACATTTTTATCATGATGATAACACCTTTATAAATCATGGAAATAGAAATAAAGGGTAAATCCTTCTTGTTGGATCAGAAAACTATAATGAATTTAAAGGATGATAATACATGTGGGAATCCTTCATTATGAGATATTAAGGAGAAATAAATTATATTACATAGTACATGTTCATCAGTAGGTTTTTGTTTTTATATAATTTCTTATCTATTTAAAGGCCATGATGGGATGTTATATATCACTCTTGGTCTATGAATAGTGTACACTATAATTCATTTAGGGCCTACAGGGTCACACACAATTGCATATTCAATAATCTTCCCTATTTAGTTGAATATGTATATTGGACATGGTGAGTCGTGTCACTGGGGTCCAATTATAGTTAAGTACAATTAAATGACCAATGTAACACATAAATTAAAATTATTCAATTTATTAATAGATGATACTAAATTTATATATTGAATTTATCTAAAAATTTTACATTAAAGGTGTAAAAATTATATTTGAATGGATTTTAGTTTAAAATATTCGAGGGTATTCATTATTTTTTGGAATGACAAGTTGATTTAATAGAAAAAATATTGTCATGATATATATTTATTAAATGAATGTGATAATAATATGAAGGATTTTTATAACTCAATATAGTTTTCATAATATACTTCTTATTAAGTGAAAAATAAAATATGGGTATTGGGAGGTTATTACAAATATTTATTATTTCACTGTATAAAGAAGAAGATAAAAATTAACAATGAACTGTTAACTATACCTTTATATCATCTTCTACCTCACATAATCTAGAGATAGAGGATCTAGATGTATGAGTTTAGAGCTATATCACTCTCATTGACTGCAGTAAAGGATATTCAGTTATCTTCGGTGCATTTAAGGTGATATTGAAACTCCATGCTAGAACCCAGATTTCAATGACTGAGGATCTAATATACTTTTGAAGAGTGAGTGGATGATTTAAAAGAATTATACATTTTATTTTTTATGTAGTGATCACCAAAAATTAGAATAAGTCAATCATGGATTCAGATCAAAGCAGATATTATGGATATAATATTTATTCATAACAACTCTTCAAGAAATATCATTAGATTACACTGGGAAACAATTCAACGATTTTGATGAGTTCATTTTGATCATCAATGGAATATTTCTAAAAAACTAATCATCTGAGTCTTCCATGGTGTGCCTCAGACCTTCAATGCATAGAATGTCATTGGATGGTAATGGTCATATTCAAATTGATGATGAACCAATTTTTCAAGAATTCATGGATGTATTTCTGAATAAAATATCAGGGAATTAACTATTTTTTGAATTTTTGTATTCCATTTTTTTAATATATAATTAAATACATATATAAAAAAATGACTAATATAATGGCCATTGTATAATTATTGGTGTTTAAGAATCAACATGATGATTAGTGTGATAACATATGTATATAGGCTATTGTTTAACTGTGGGGATCCCTTGTTATTTTCATAAAGAAGAATGTGTGATATATGGAGATCAATAATTATTATATAGAAATCATGATTATTATGATTATACAATTCATCATGTACTACACGTTGAAGAATTATTTGATCAGCATCACCAAGATAAATATTTTTAAAATATTTATTTTTTATGGGCACCATCAATTGAATGTAAATAAGGATTATATTACAAAGGGAATAATTCCATCATGGTATTGAAATTACTTGTTATTATTAGTACTAATTAAATTGACTAATAAACCCTTTTAAGGATATAATGAATATAGTATTCAAGGAATATCATCGTAATTGTTTGAGTATTTATTGACGATGTCTTATTATATTATAAAATCTATGTGGACCATGATACTCACATTATGATCATTTGTGAGACTCATATGGGAAATGTGTTATATGTCAAATTTATTATGTTATAAATATAGTTTTAAAAAATTTCATCTTTGGGAAACATTGTCTATATGGATAGAATCTTAGTTTTCCTGTGAAGAAAAAATAATCCTATTAATGCTCTATAATAATGAACACATTATAGGTGTGTAATTTTGATATTTTTAGTGAGTTACCTTCAGCTATTTGTTAATTTTTTTCCAAATCTTCTAACCCATTTCCCTATATTACATGTAAAGTAGATATGTTCACATGGAAAAGGGAGTGTGAATAATGTTTTGAATTACTGAAAATTAGATTCATCATTGATCTATTTTTGAATATTCCATCAAGAAATGATGGATTTCTGATATATAGTGACACATTAAATAATAGAATTTGTTATATTTGTAATAAAATGGTTAATGTAATTTAATATATATCAAGGTAATTTAGGACATTGGAATATAAATATCTATATCATGATTTGGAGTTTCTATACATGATATTTTCTTTGAATATATGGACTCATTATCTCTCACATGAAATATTGGATATATATATAGACCAAAAGTGACAGATGATATTCTTTTAAAGAATTAAGTCATCTTGTGGGAACTTTTATGGATCAATGTACCAATGTATTATGATTTCCCAATACACTACCATGATTTGGAAGGAATATATGGTAGAAAAAATAATTAAGAAGGAATGGTAATGAAGTCCTAAAAAATGAGTACAGAAAAAGATCATATGCTTGCGGAATAGGTAAATGTATATTTAGAATTTTTTGTGAGGGTTTACTTCAATCCATTTTAAAAATATTTCCCAACATTAATTATTAGAAAATATTATCTTTTATCAACCTAATAATGATAATATTAAGAATTAAATTAAATCCATGAGGAATGGAAATTTGGATAACATTATTTATGAAGATGGTCTTCTAAAATTTGGAAATATACACTGTGTTCCTTCTATAACAAATGTAAAAAGGTAATTGTTGGATGGTTTTCATAGGTATATATTCATTTTTTACCATGGTAGCACCATGATGTATGTGGATTTGAGGTAACAAAATTTGTGGTGTCATATAAAGTGTGATATTTTTATTATGTATCATGATTCTTGTGTTTTCAAAAGTTGAAGTCAGTATGTCAACATCCTAGAAGATTCATCAAACCTAAAACAAATAATATATTTATATATTATGACATTACTACAAAACTTTTATGTATATTACCAAAGTATTATAGAAATAATGGTGAAATAGTGATATTTTTTATCTCCTAACGAAATATATACATTTTTTCAATAAGAAATGATTTATATATTTAGTTACATGAATGATTCTATAGTAATGAATTTTTAATACTTCATGGAGAACCTATTTTAATTGTATATGGTGTTTATCCATTGTTATCATTAAAATTTAGGAACATTTTCTAAAATGATCCTGATACAAAGATTCATATGAAAAATTATTATCACCCCAAACTGATAGACGATCAAAAAGAACTATTGAAACATTAAAAGACATATTGAGGTCATTATTTCAAAAAATATATGGTAAATAGGATCATTTTTTAACATTAGTAAAGGATTTTTTTAAAAAATAGTGTAAAGACCCGGAAATTTCAAGGAAAAGTTTTTCTTAATTTTCTTTGGAATTTAACAAGAACGCAGTTTCTGAAGGCACCTGATTTCGAGGCCCGGTGTGCCCGAAATTAATTTCCGAAGTTTGGATCTGGTACGTTCAGTGAACGAGCGAGCGGGTTTTTCTAACTTTTGAATTGGTGCCCGGAATTGAAATCTGATGGCATCGATGAACTCCCAACGCCTGTAATCGCTTAAGGGAACCTTTACTATAGTTGCGTTTGTGCGGGAGTAGAAGTTAATTTTTGGGGATTAATTAAATAAAGTGAATAAAATTGTTTAATCAATTTTATTTCATGTTGTGTGGTTAACTTCTCCCATGGGGTGTGGATATTTGAAAGGGTGGGGCCCACACAAACCCCCCACCTTTTCAAATTCCTTAAACTCCCTAACCCTCTTAACCCCTCACATTCCAACTCCCCATTAACACACCTTCTTTAATATTTGACAACTTGTTGTAATTAATTTGGTGAGTTACATGTAGGTTTTTGAAATTCAAACAATTGAATTTCAAATGCTTTGGTGTGTTAATAAAATATGTTTAGAACTTATTTTATTTGGGTTGGAGTTTAGTTGATTGGGAGCCTTTGGAGAAAAAGATTAGGAAATCCTGAGTCCTGATTTCTCTACGATGAAGAACACAAAGAACGTCTCTTCTGCCACTGAAGCACGTCGACGTCATCTTCTTCATCGTTTTTCAACCGAGGAAAGAAAAGGGAAGCGATGCCCGCGACATCTCCAACGACCTTCATCCGCGTCCAAGGAGAAGACGTCGCCTGCGAAGAACGTCGTCAACAACGACGTCACCTCCGAATGCTCGTCCACCAAAGACGAGTACCCTTCTTCCTTTCCGACGCATGAGCATGAGAATTAGGAGTGTGTGACGAACACGACAATCGAGGAATCGATATCCGCCCTTTTTCCGAGATCGTCAACGAATGACAATTACGAGGTAGGGGTTTGTTTAAATTGTTTATATTTGTTCGAGAATTCCGACTTGATGATTCTTCGTGGTTTAAAACCTTTTGTTATCGAATAACGCGAGGGGGTCGGACCGCACAAACATGGCTGAACCCCCCTCCTATGTTCATGTTTGATTCTTGTGGATGGAGCGGAATGATGTGGTTCTATCGCACCACGCAAGAATCACACGGCAAGTATTACGCGACGCCGTCACGCCGTGTCGTGAAAGGAAAGAACAAGGAAGCGACACTGTCACGCCGCGTCGGAGAAACCGAAGACGGCGCGTTCCATTTTTGACGTGCGGATTGACGGGCGACGACGAAGCAGGCCGTTTGGGAGTTTGAATCCCTTCGCAGTGAAGGTGGGGTCCTGGGGGGACCATAGGCGAAGACAGCAGAAGGAACGGACCACCAGAGCACGTCCAGTGGTCCGCGGAAGGCAGCGGCGGCGCACCACACTGGGGCGGCGGCGCCGGTGACCGATGGCGGCGGCGCGCTGCCGGAAAAAGGGGCAGTCGGCGAACCGCCGGCCTCAATCAGCGGCGAAGGGCGGGGGATCCACGCGCCCCACCCGCATGTCCACTCGGCCGAGCTAGCTGAGCTGCGGCCGGCCGGTCGGGCCGGACCGAACCGGACCACGCCGAACCGGACCAGGCCGGGCCGGGGCCCGCCGGGTCGGACCCGGGTCGGCCCGGGCACAGACCCCCGTTTTCAGACCACTTTCGTTCAAATGCCCGTAACATGAGCTACAGGCCTCCAAACGACTCGCTGTTAGCGGCAACACGATCCTTGGATCGAGACGATCGTTTTGGTATATTGCACTCAAGGTTTCGGAGAACTTTGGGTTTGGCTGGGTTGGTTCGTACACGAAACCAACCGGGCCCTCGGAGCGGAAACGCTCGTAACTTGAGTTCCGGACGTCCAATTGACGTGCCGTCGAATTTGATGGAATCCTCTAAGAGAGACGGAATTATTGGCATACTCCGCTCGAGGTTTGGATTCCGTCAGAGTGCGGTCGGGTTGGTTCGCTCACAAAACCAACCGGGCCCCTGGAACGAAAAAGGCAATAACTCACAGACCGGGCGTCCGATTGACGCACCGTCTGTCTCATTTTTTTTCCTCATGTTGAGACAGAACTTTTGGCATACTTCGCCTGAGTTTTGGATACAGTTGAGATACGGCCGGGTTGGATTGTACTCGAAATCCAACCGGGCCCCTGGAACAGAAAGGCTGATATCTTTCTGACCGGACGTTCGTTTGACGAACCGTCAGCGGCGTTGTTGATCATGTTGAGAAACGGTCCCTATGAGTATACCCTATGAGTGTTCGGGGTATAACTGAGTTACGGCCGGACTGGTTCGCACATGAAACCAACCGGGCCCCGGGGACGAAAAGGCTAATAACTCGCAGATCGGGCGTCCGATTGACGAGCCGACTATTGCGTTGAGACCCCTATGACGAGGCAATCCTTTGAGATACTTCTTCGTGTAACTTTGAGATACTTGGAGTATCGACTTGTAGCTCATGGAGCGGAACCTCCTAGAGACGACCGTACGGAGTACGGAGACCGTGTAGCCGGCAGAGACCTGAAGACTGCTTTTCCGATTCGATTCGGAGTGACTTACGTAGCCATTGGGGAGAACTACTTTGTGAGGTGGAAGACCCACAGCGGAGGAGCACTACTATGTGAGGTGGCAGACTCATGGTACTCGACAGGAGGAGTACCTATTTAGGCTATGAGAGGGGAGAACTACTGTGTTTGGGTGGCAGACCCCGGCGGGAAGCACTACTGTGTGAGGTGGCAGGCCCGCCGTACTCAACAGGAGGAGTACCTCAGCAGTCTTAGGTTAGTGAGCAGTACCTCGGAGTCATGACAGGACCACTGTACACTCTAGAGACGGAGCTTTTCAGCAGTTACGGTTTCGATAATGAAAATCCTGGTTTGAGCTGAGACTTTTGACCATTGTGTTTCCTCATGATTGAGATGGGTCACTTGATAACTTAGGTATATGTATGGGCATATACCTAGGTAGTGTTTATCCTTTTATTTCACAATCCTTGTGTTTCCTCATGATTGAAATGGGTTACTTGATAACTTAGGTATATGTATGGGCATATATCTAAGTAGAGGTTATCTTTTGAGATCTTCTTGTGGTTATCCTTGTTTGTTTAGTGAGACCTTGAGGGTCTCGGGGTCCCTACTGAGTATCGTTATACTCACCCCTGTATGGGCTATGCCCACACCTCGTTGTGTTGGTTGCAGAAGACGGGCAGTGCTGACGGAGGCCGAGTGTTCGAGGACTGGTCAGTACCTGGAGGTGGACTACACGACGAGTCAGTACCCGGAGGTGGACTACACGACGTGACGACTCACAGAGGAGGTTGGCGGAAGAGAGCGTGGAGGAGGCTATCTGTACCTACCCTTCAGGTACGATCTGTGGTGGATGACCAGGATCTGCGCTATCTGTACCTACCCTTCAAGTAGGATCCGAGGAGGACGACCCAGGAGCTGCTTCCTTCATCCAGCTGTTTGTCTTTTTTCTATTGTACCTTGTTCAGTTGTAGTCGTAATTTCTTTTGGGTTTGTATTCTGGCCCATTTACTTTTCAAAATTTCTTTTGTACTTAGTGTTTTGCGTCCGCTTGTACTATGTGGTGCTTGTTTTCTTTTACAAAGGAAATTCCTTCCCAGTTATCGGGATTTTTACGCCTTTGGTGCTAGTCGCCAGCCCCTGGCCTATGTAAGGCGGGCTTGGGGTAGTCACGACATGGGCCCCGAGGACGGGTCGTGACAAATTGGTATCATAGGAGTTCGGTTCTACCGCAGAACTTATAACTCTGATGTATCTTTCTGTGAAGCAATAGTGTTAAGGGTACCGAGTGTGGTCTTCAGTTCAGGGAGTCTAGTGTTGGTGCGGGTGGCCGACATATCCATACACCAAGACCCTGACAACTGATTTCCGAATTTGTGCATGAAAACACTGATTGCGTGTGTGTTTTCAAAGGCTTTCCCTTGAAACAGCTCAAACCAGGTCAGCTCACCAGGTATAATCTTTTGACCATGTCACATTGTTTCTTTCAGGATGCCTCCCTGTGGACGACCAGCTAGAGCCCCGAGAGTGGTGCATACTGACAGCCCTCCGAGCGACGAGGCCTCAGTACAGGGCCCTATCCCAGTAGAGGCACCAGCGGTACTACTACCCGTTGGGCCACTGATGCCACCAGCCCCAGCAGCAGAGGATGCACGTCGCTTGAGCGCACTGCATGAGTTCCAGCGCCAGAGGCCACCCAGGTTTCAGGGAGGGACGGACCCGCAGGCGGCTGAGGATTGGCTGGAGCCTGTGGTGAGAGTCTTCAGGCTAGTGGGGACGCCAGCAGATTTCATGGTGATCCTTGCTGCCAGCCTTCTTCAGGAAGCACCAGGCAGATGGTGGAGCCTGATGCTTCATATGCATGATAAGGCGACACTTCTATGGGAAGACTTCGAGAGCCTGTTCCGGGAAGAGTTTGTACCAGCCACCCTTCGACCGGTGCGTATACAGGAGCTACTTCAGCTGTGGCAGGGCATCATGTCAGTGGCGCAGTATTCAGCGAGGTTCACAAACCTCTCTCGCTACTCCACAGATATGGTACGGGACACGTTCTTCAGGGCCCGAACCATTGAGCAGGGGCTCAGGCGGGAGATCAGATCTTCGGTTGTATCGTACAACATTCCGACGCAGACAGGGGTGTTGGAGCGAGCCCTCTTAGTGGAGATTTTCCTTGCTGAGCAGTCTCCAGCAGCAGGACCCACCACTAGCCGGCATGCGGTAGAGTCTTCTGTAGCGGGCATTAGACAGATGACGCAGAGGTCCAAGAGGACCAGACCTACAGGTGGTCGACCGCGTGACTCAGGGTTGGTAGTGCGAGGCACCAAGGGAAGTGATAGAGACAGACCTTCCATGAAGTGTTACTCCTGCGGCGGAATTGGTCACATAGCACGTGACTGTCCGACCCGCCATGAAGATGACCAGTAGTTAAATGAAGAACCTCCGAGGCAGAGGCAGAGGTTCGATCAGGGCAGACCGCAGGGGACAGGAGGACATGGGAGAGCTCAGCTTCAGGCAGCTGAGGGCTATGGTCATGGAGCTCTGGAAGAAGATGGACAGGAGAGGGACTAGATTCCGACCTGGAGTCTATTGATCCTATTGCTTCTGGTTTTGTTGATGTTTGTCTATAGTTGCTTTGTGTCTTGTACTATGAGATGCAATAATAAAAAGACACTTGACTTTGTTTTCTTTCATGTCCTTTTGTTTGGTTGTTACTGAGTGGTCCCAGTTAAGACTGTTGACTTGACCCTCACTTTTGAGTTTTCTATTGAAGGAGACCTAGTGACCACACACTGATGCCATCAGTGCGACTCGACCCTTGGAGGTGAGAGTGCCAGTTGGATCTCTTGGTAGTTACGTCGAGGCCTTACGATGTCATCCATGGCATTAATGCATCATTCATGTCAATATTGACTGTATTAGGCAACGAATGTGGTTCATCCAGGGGATGAGACCAGATTTCTCTTATCGGCATGGAATAAATCATAGCAGCTCTTGTGAGACTAGAGAAGGTCCAGGTCATCCAAGAGCGGATGAGGACGGCACAGGGCCGACAGAAGCCTCATGCTGACAGGCCTTGGCAGCCTCTAGAGTTCGAGGATGACCATCACGTCCTTATACGAGTCTCACCTCGACGAGGTTTACGGAGATGTGGCCAGAAAGGCAAGTTATCTCCGAGGTTCAATGGACCTTTCTAGGTCCTCAGCTGGGTAGGCGAGGTGGTTTACCGCTTGACCCATCCACTTCAGTAGCACTAGGTGCACGATGTTTTCCACGTATCTCAACTGAGGAGATACGTGCTCGACCCTCTGCATATCATCGACCATGATGAGCTGGACAATGGCGATGGGGTGTCTTTCACGGAGGTTCCTGTGTGGATCGAGGATCGATAGGACCGGATCCTAGGAGGACGGTCGATTCCTCTCGTGCACTTTCTTTGGCAGCACGAGAACCTCCAGGTGAGCACATGGGAGCGGAAGGCTCAGATGTGTGCTCAGTACCACCTTTGTTTCCCTAAGTTTGTGGTGAATATTTACGGGGACGTAAAGCCCTGTGGTGGGAGTAATGTAAAGACCTGGAAATTTCAAGGAAAATTTTTTCTTAATTTTCTTTGGAATTTTACAAGAACATAGTTTCTGACGGTGCCTGATTCTGAGGCCCGATGTGCCCAGAATTAATTTCTGAAGATTGGCTCGAGTACGTTCAGTGAACGAGCGAGCGGGTTTTTCTAACTTTTGAACCGGTGCCCGGAATTGAAATCTGATGGAACCGATGAACTCGCAACGCCGGTAATTGCTTAAGGAAACCTTTACCGTAGTTGTGTTTGTGCGGGAGAAGAAGTTAATTTTTGGGCATTAATTAAATAAAGTGAATAAAATTGTTGAATCAATTTTATTTCATGTTGTGTGGTTAACTTCTCCCATGGGAAGTTGGTGGTGGGCCCACATCCATCCAACTTCCCATGTGTGGATATTTGAAATGGTGGGGCCCACATGAACCCCCCACCTTTTCAAATTACTTAAACTCCCTAACCCTCTTAACCCCTCACATTCCAACTCCCCATTAACTCACCTTCTTTAATATTTGACAACTTGTTGTAATTAATTTGGTGAGTTACATGTAGGTTTTTGAAATTCAAACAATTGAATTTCAAATGCTTTGTTGTGTTAATAAAATAAATTTAGAACTTATTTTATTTGGGTTGGAGTTTAGTTGATTGGGAGCCTTTGGAGAAAAGGATTAGGAAATACTGAGTCCTTCATTCTCTACGACGAAGAACACGAAGAACGTCTCTTCCGCCACTGAAGCACGACGACGCCATCTTCTTCATCGTTTTTCAACCGAGGCAAGAAAAGGGAAGCGACGCCCGCGACATCTCCAACGACCTTCATCCGTGTCAAAGGAGAAGATGTCGCCTGCGAAGAACGTCGTCAACAACGACGTCACCTCCGAATGCTCCTCCACCAACGATGAGTACCCTTCTTCTTTTCCGATGCATGAGAGTGAGAATTGGGAGTGTGTGACGAACATGACAATCGAGGAATCGATATCCGCCCTTTTTCCGAGATCGTCAACGAACGACAATTACGAGGTAGGGGTTTGTTTCAATTGTTTATATTTGTTCGAAAATTCTGACTTGATGATTCTTCGTGGTTTAAAACCTTTTGTTATCGAATAACGTGAGGGGGTCGGACCGCACAAACACGGCCGAACCCCCTCCTATGTTCTTGTTTGATTCTTGTGGATGGATCGGAATGACGTGGTGTCGTCGCACCACGCGAGAATCACACGGCAAGTATTACGCGACGCCATCACGCCGCGCCGTGAAAGGAAAGAACAAGGATGCGACTCCGTCGCACCGCGTCGGAGAAACCGAAGACGACGTGCTTCATTTTTGACGTGCGGATTGACGAGCGATGACGAAGAAGGCCGTTTGGGCGTTTGAATCCCTTCGCAGTGAAGGTGGGGTCCCGGGGGGACCATAGGCGAAGACGGAAGAAAGAACGGACCACCGGAGCGCGTCTGGTGGTCCGCGGAAGGCGGCGGCGGCGCGCCACACCGGCGCGGCGGCACCGGCGACCGACGGCGGCGGCGTGCTGCCGGAAAAAGGGGCGGCCGGCGAACCGCCGGCCTCAATCAGCAGCGAAGGGTGGGGGATCCGCGCGCCTCGCCCGCGTGTCCGCTCGGCCGCGCTGGTTGAGCCGTGGCCGGCTGGTCCGGCCGGACCAAACCAGACCGCGCCGGAACAGACCAGGCCGGGCCTGGCCCATCCGGGTCGGCCCGGGCCTATACCACCGTCTTCGGACCACTTTCGGTCAAATTCCCGTAACATGAGCTACGGGCCTCCAAACGACTCACCGTTAGCGGAAACACGATCCTTGGATCGAGGCGGTCGTTTCGGTATATCGTACTCAAGGTTTCGGAGAACTTTGGGTTCGGCCGGGTTGGTTCGTACGCGAAACCAACCGGGCCCTCGGAGCAGAAACACTCGTAACTTGAGTTCCGGACGTCTAATTGACGTGCCGTCGACTTTGATGGAATCCTCTAAGTGAGACGGAATTTTTGGAATACTCTGCTCGAGGTTTGGATGTCATCGGAGTGCGGTCGGGTTGGTTCGCTCACGAAACCAACGTGGCCCCTGGAACGAAAAGGCCAATAACTCACAGACCAGGCATCTGATTGACGCACCGTCTGTCTCGTTGTTTTCCTATTGTTGAGACGGAACTTTTGGAATACTTCGCCCAAGTTTTGGATATAGTTGAGATACGGCCGGGCTGGATTGTACCCAAAATCCAACCGGGCCCCTCGAATGGAAAGGCTGATATCTTTCTGACCGGACGTCCGTTTGACGAACCGTTAGCGGAATTGTTGATCAAGTTGAGAAACGGTCCCTATGAGTATACCCTATGATTGTTCGGGGTATAACTGAGTTATGGCTGGACTGGTTCGCACACGAAACCAACCGGGCCCCGGGGACAAAAAGGCTAATAACCCGCAGACCGGGCGTCCGATTGACGCGCCGACTGTTGCGTTGAGACCCCTATGATGAGGTCGTCCTTTGAGATACTTCTTCGTGGAACTTTGAGATACTTGGAGTATCGACTTGTAGCTCGTGGATCGGACCCTCCCAGAGACGAGAGTACAGAGTACAGAGACCGTGTAGCCGACAGAGACCTGATGACTGCTTGTTCGATTCGATTCGGAGTGACTTACGTAGCCGGTGGGGAGCACTACTTTGTGAGGTGGCAGACCCACAGCGGAGGAGCACTACTATGTGAGGTGGCAGACCCGCGGTACTCGACAGGAGGAGTACCTCTGTAGGCTATGAGAGGGGAGCACTACTGTGTTTGGGTGGCAGACCCCGGCTGGAAGCACTACTGTGTGAGGTGGCAGGCCCGCGGTACTCGACAGGAAGAGTACCTCAGCAGTCTTAGGTTAGTGAGCAGTACCTCGGAGTCATGACCGGACCACTGTACACTCCAGAGACGGATCTTTTCAGCAGTTACGGTTTCGATAATGAAAATCCTGGTTTGAGCTAAGACTTTTGACCTTTGTGTTTCCTTATGATTGAGATGGGTCACATGATAACTTAGGTATATGTATGGGCATATACCTGGGTAGTGGTTATCCGTTGATTTCACAATCCTTGTGTTTCCTCATGATTGAGATGGGTTACTTGATAACTTAGGTATATGTATGGGCATATATCTAAGTAGAGGTTATCTGTTGAGATCTTCTTGTGGTTATCCTTGTTTGTTTAGTGAGACCTTGAGGGTCTCGGGGTCCCTACTGAGTATCATTATACTCACCCCTGCACGGGCTATGCCCGCACCTCGTTGTGTTGGTTGCAGATGACGGGCAGTGCTGATGGAGGCTGACTGTTCGAGGACTGGTCGGTACCCGGAGGTGGACTACATGACGAGTCAGTACCCGGAGGTGGACTACACGACGTGACAACTCACAGAGGAGGTTGACGGACGAGAGCGTGGAGGAGGCTATCTGTACCTACCCTTCAGGTAGGATCCGTGGTGGATGACCAGGAGCTGCGCTATCTGTACCTACCCTTCAGGTAGGATCCGAGGAGGATGACCCAGGAGCTGCTTCCTTCTTCTAGCTATTTGTCTTTTCGCTGTTGTACCTTGTTCAGTTGTAGTCGTACATTCTTTTGGGTTTGTATTCTGGCACATTTACTTTTCAGCATTTCTTTTGTACTTAGTGTTTTTCTTCCGCTTGTACTCTGTGGTGCTTGTTTTCTTTTACAAAGGCAATGCCTTCCCAGTTATCGGGATTTTTACGCCTTTGGTGCTAGTCGCCAGCCCCTGTCCTATGGAAGGAGGGCTTGGGGTAGTCACGGCATGGGCCCCGAGGACGGGTCGTGACAAATAGCATCTATTCATGTATTTGAATGGCTGAATATGAAAAAATATATGTAATGAGGTTTTGTAATCCAACTTGTAGGTATGAATTCGGTGAATGAATGCATGTGGGACCATTAAATATTGAGAAAAATGAAAAATGTAAATATGATTAATAATCATATTAAATATGTTCAAAGTACAGAAATGATTTATTCTAATTATTAGAGTAATGATATGGAATTTCAAGTGGGATATCACATTTTATTGCAAGTGTAATTGGAAGGTTGTTATGAGTCTCACTAAGAAAGAAGAATAAATCAATAGGTACACAAAACATATTGAAATTTGGTAAAGGATTTGATATGTTCAAAACTAATAAAAATTTTAATTAATCCCCTTTAAATAACATCATGTGATCATTATATCTTTGTAATGTAAGAACACGATAGAGGCAACATATGTTCTCACCTCTGATTAAGTATAATTGGAACCACCTTATCTTACTGTGAGGAGACTGCTCAAATTTATGACATAATAAAGAAGGTATTGTGGGATAATATTATTGTACTAGTAAAGGTACATTATATAAATCATAAAATGGAAGAAACAATATGTGAACAATAGGATGCTATAAAGAATAAACCCTCATTTTATGGGAAATGATATTAGCTAAAATTTCAAAGATTCAATTTTTTTTGGGAAATAATGTATGACATTATTTTTATTTTTAGTATGAGAATTTATAAGTTTAATAAAAAAAATTAAAATGATCATTTAAATTTTTTATGGATTAAAAATTCTAATTTTATGAGATAAATATCAATAATAAACTTACATGGTCAATATGAGCTTGGAATGTGTTGTTGAAATTTCCATTAGAAAATAAGGGCTTATGAATGACTGAATATATAATATTTAAATATTAATAATTCTAATTATAATATTGTTTTATAATATATAGAATTAAAATTTAATGAACTATTGATTTTATAGAAATAATGATAAGATCTTGTGGATGTAAACATGGATTTTGTATTCATGAAATTGTTTTTTAGTAAAAAGTGAAAAATGTCATTTGATTATGTCATTAATATAATAATAATTATTGAATGATTTACATGAAATTAATATATTTTATATATATCTATATAAATTTATATCCATATAACTATGAATACACGAAATATATTTATTGTAATATCATCTTATAATTGAAAAATTAATTTCATGAAAAATTGTTTCTTGATGTGTTTTAGTGGTTTATAATTAAATTATATTATTAAAAATTATTGAATTAAATTTATTAATATAGAAGTCATATTATAAATCAAGATATTTAATATTTTTTCCTTTTATGAATAATTTTATTGTAATATTGAATATTAAAACTAGAATAATTTTTTTTCATGGTTAAGTTTAAAATTAGTTTACCAAGGGGATGACATAAAATAATAAGGGTTAAAATTACTTAAACACATAATAAAATTGCATTGTTTGTTTTTATTTACACCATAAACATATCATATTGAAATATGATCCATTTTGATCGATTTTTTCAAATTAATTGACATAAATGTTTGGTAAAACATTGAATAATTATGAGTGTGATACTCTCTTCTATTACAAAAGGAAAAATCATATCCTCACATATTCACTCCTCATGATCCATTTATCTAAACTAAATTAAAAAAATATCCTTCCAAAAGCCTTATACATGTTCTAGTTCAACATTAATTCAAAAATACAAAACCCAAGGTCCTTAATAATAGATATGAAGATGGATTTTTAAATAAAAGGTAACTATCATTTTCAACCACTAACTTATTAAAACTTCATTTACCAGATTCAATTATGTCTAAAAATTTTCAATATAATAGCACCTATATTCCCAATTTAGTAATATTTAATTATTTTCAAGAAATAATATTAATCTATACGTTTCTCAACCAAATTTGAAGAAAAACCATTACTCATGTGTATGATAGACTACCACTTTATGGAAAAATGTCATTTCTCTTCCATGAATACCACACAAAAATAGTCATAATGATTAAACCAATGAATATATATGATAAAAATGAAATAATATTGAATCTATAAATTTATATATATTCTAATAAAATTCCATTTTTCCCATTAATGATATTATAATGGTGCTCGTGGATACATATGTCTTATCCTATCTACGATGCGATGTGTTTCATTATCTATGTTCACATTTAATGAATGATTATAAACATGTATATAATTAATAAATTTTACATGAATAAATTTAATATCATTCTATATATGATTGAACAATATCATATGAAAAATAACCAGAGCTTCCATGATAATACATGCCTAAGAAAACAAAGTAGTTAACACACAATGAAATGGTAATAATGAAATACTTTCATTCTACAAGGAATAAGATATCATAATAGGATCCTATATAGAAATAAAAAATGGATATTTCTTTATATTAAATTTTTTACCAGATTAAAAATTTTAAAAAAATTTTAAATTAATAATTAACTGAACGAATGTTCGAGGTATGAGGTTTCAACATAATTTCCATTGTATATATACTCATTTGATATTATCCCCTTAATTACTTTTATATGTTTTATATAATACACATTTTATATATTTAACATGATTAAATATTTATAATTGATTATTAATATTACAATAAGAATTCATTATTTTACTATGTTACTAATTAAATGTCAATAAATATAGAGTGATTTGTTTAACAATCTCATTATTTTGGATTTCATTAATTTTCGTTGGAGGAATATTAAAACAAATCATCAATATAATACATATATTTTCTTATCCTATGAATATATTTGGAGTTTCAATATTTTTTTATATAATGAATATATAATTAAATCTTATAATAGTATTTCACTTAAACATTAATTATTTCCCCAAAGGATCTGATTTTATAATAAAAACTTTATTTTCGTAGAACCAAAGGTCATCTCTTATCTTCTTTTTTCCTAGATATTCTGTTTAAACATTACAATTCATGACATAATTATTTATTGAATTTAAATTAAATATAAAAATTATTTTAGCATTTATATGAATATTTTTATAGAATTTTTTTAATAAATGGTATTTTTCAATAAATGTTATTTCAGAGACTGGGGAAAATAACGATAAATATTTATTATTTACATAATAAATATATTTATTAATAAGTGATATTTTTTATGAATTGAATTTAAATTTAAATAAAAGAGGAATTGTATGGAAATGTAGTGAAGAGTAGGGCCTAGTTATAAATAGTGCCTATATGCATTGAAAAGTTTCATGAGAGAAATCATTTGCCCATATTAAATGGGTTATCAATATATACCAACCCATCAATTAAACTACCTTTATGTATGTTATGTATAGTATATAAGCCATTATATCTTAGATCATGACATCCAATATAATTACTTTCATATTTGATAGATCATTTACTATTATTAATGAGGTTATTGCATTGATATAATTCACTTCCTTGTATATATTCCTACATATTGATATTACAACTAAATCAATTTTACTAGGGTCATATTTTTAAGAATATATGATTACTATAAATGAATGTGGTTCTAATGAAATAATTTTCACTATCCACATAGGTGGATAAAATTGAACATTAACATGAAAATTTGATAATACTATAATATTTTTCTATATATAGTCGTTGAAAATAAATTATTTGTATTTTATTTCTAGACCAACATGAAACACATATCAATAATAAGCCTAAATATTTTATAAATATATTATTCATAAAAATTTTTGAATAAAAAACCACAATTAAATAAAAGATAATAAACAAATAAAATTACATTCCTTGAGTTGATAAATTATTTAAATTATTTTATATTAGTAGGGATAATTAATTCTGAAGTAATTGTTTTATGTTTTTAGGCTCTATGTTATTAAATAAAATTTACTTCTTTAAAAATATTAATATAAATTAATTTCAGTATAATCAATTTATAAATGTGAAATTTAATGGAAATAATACTAATAACATATAAGAATTAATTTTTTAAATAAAATTATTTTTTTATTATTTTTTTTTTATTTTTAAAAATTAATTTAAAAATATTAGATTTATATTTATTTATAATTAAATTTTTTGAATTCATTATGTCATAATTTTCATTGGATGAATTTTTTGTATTTCTATGTAATATTTTATATTTAGGATAATAGTGATAAATAAAAATTTTATTAATTTTTTTGTGTTTATGTAGGGACTAAAATCTTAACATTACATATTTTATTGTTTATAAACTAAGATTAATATAAGAACCTTTGTCTACATTTTTTAACAGTGTTTTCGTATTTTTGAAAAAATAAACTTATTATATATCAATGTTTTTGTAATCCAGTAATCAGATCCATCTATATCATATTCTGCTAATCAGATTAAATAGAATCAGAGGTAGAAATTTTTTTTGTTGGATGTTCTACTTTTTGTAGTCATAATGAGAATGTTGTATTTGCGGGAATAATTTTTATTGTTGCTGAAGAAATTTGTTTAATAATTTTATGTGGGGAGTTTTAATGTATTCATACATTCTAAAACCTCATACAATGATTTGGAGGTTATAAAGTTATCTCAAATCATGAAAAAATTCACAATATTTTATTATGAAATGGTGGAGTGGTTTGAAAAATTAAAAAATAAAAAGTAAAGAATTCCATCCTAATGATAAATGCAATCATATTAAGGATTTCATCGTATTCAGGATTCCATCATTAGGAATAAATTTGTCGAAGACAAAATGTTTGAATCTGATGATATTTGAATAATTTCAATGTTAAAGTATGGAGATTCCATTGTAATGGGATTTCCATTGTAAAGAGATTTATATATGAATGCGATTATTTATCATAATTTAAAATTCAACATAATGGGATTTCCATCATAATAGGAATTCCATCATAATGATCTGAAGTGAAAATATAAATCGTAACTGGAGGAATAAGAAAACAAAAATTGTAATGAGATGGAGAAGAAACAGAAATCACAATGTGATGAAGAGAAAACATAAACTCTAATGAGATGAGAAAGGGAAATTATAATGAGTTGATATGTAAACTCATCATAAGGAGATAATAATGAAATATATTTGTAATGATATGATTATAAAGAATACATAAAAAATTTAAAAAAAAATTATAATGAACTAATGTGGGAAACACAAAAATCCATTTTTTATAAATATTGGTAAAATTTAAGCAGGATTGAAGAAGTCAATATTGAGGTTTAAATGTGATAGATAATGAGAGATTTTAACATTAAAGGAAGTGATTAAAGGATTAAAGTTTCTTTATTTGGTTTTCAGAGTCTCCTATAAAAATGTTATCAGATCATTTTTTTCATTGATGAAGATTCACTCAATAAAAAATGGCATAGTATTGAAGAAATCCAGAGCGATAGTAATTTTAGGCTATTGAACTTTTAAGAATTATATAACATTTGAATTATTGTTTAAAAGATTTATCATGTTAAAATTTATAAGATCATATTTTGTTGATTGGATTTAGATTCTAATATTTAGTTGATCAGAATGACAATGTTGATATTGAAAATTTGAGAAGAGTTTGATTTTTGTATATTTAGAATGTGTTGATCATATTGAGTCAAAAAGAATGGAAAAATAGAATCCAGACTCATCTAACTGAGATAAATGAATCGAAACTCATCAATTTCATAGAATCAGATATAGACTGACTATATTGAAAGAATCACGTCGAGATGCAATGAATTGTGAAAATCGAATCTCACCAAATCAGACTAAGGATCTGGACAACAAAATTTTAAAGTAGTTTCAACAAAAACATTGTAATTTTGTCTATAAGAATTGTTTTATAAGAGAAAAATGTGAATTTAAGGGTGTAGGTATAATAATTATTATCAATATATATAATGTGTCTAACAATATTTGGAACAAGTTTTATTCTCTTATTAAGAATAAAGTATTTCTATTGACCCATAATAGAGCATATGATAAGGATATGAGTTCTATCATTGAGTAAGAATCATATAAATATTGTGTTGTTGACATCATATCCTATATTTTTATGCATTAGTAATTAGTAAAAGTTAATAATGAAATAAATCACAACAGATTTTTTGGGTTATGTTTTGAAAAGTATTGAAACTTATAAAAAGTGAAAAACTAATTCATCCACACTTCTCATTTGTTATTTGGTCCTTTGGAACTTTATTAACATTCTTACATTAAGAAAGTCATGTTATATGTATAGGTGTTGATATCATTTCCATAAATAAAACATAATAAACCCATATATATTATATTGGACACTTCTAATATTAACTATGTTTTTCTATAATAGAAAACAATTAAAATGAAAAAAAATTCTATTCCTGGAATATCTTTAGGTTATTTTACATGAATTATAATTTTTTCATATGTATTCATGAAACCTAGGTAAAATATTATAATCTATGATTTTATTATGAATTTATCAAAAATAGACATAAAATTATAGAAATAAACTCTTATTCTATTAGTACTTATAAAATATTTCATTTTTCAAAATATAAACTGGGATCATAATAAAAACTATTATCACACAATAAATCACCCTCTCCAACCATATATTTTTTCAAAATATTTCATAAGAAATATAAAAGAACTCATAAGGTTTCATTATGAAAAAAACTCTTAATAACATTTTTAAAAAATTTATACATTTCACCCCTAAAAGGATGCATATAACTTCCATTAAACATTTGTTCTTTTTAAAAACATTATAAGACATTATATTCCTACTAAAACTACGTAAATTATATATATATAATTTAGTCAATATGGTACATCATTCCCCTAAAACATATACCCTCACTCTTTCAAATAAAATAACTACACAACAAACTACCACACCCAACGATTTTGAGGGATATGTTAGGCCCACATATCACTAGTTTTTCACAAAACCACCCAACTATGGTTCATAATATAACCAAATCTCGATGGTATATAATAGATCAACCCATTTATGGTTCATAATGGAATCACCATTAATCATAAATAATTCCAAATAACAATGACATAATTATAAAACCATAAATATTTTATTTTCATCATAACTCCCATAAAACATTTCTTTCAACCTTAAGTAAATATGTTTGTGATATTATAATATAAATTCCTATTAGAAACCATTTTAAAAAATATCTAGAATAATTTGAGAGTAGTATTTCAATTATCTAAATGGTTAATACCTGTAGATTATGATAAAAATAAAATAAATTCTATTGAAGTGGGAAAATTCATTGTCACCCTTTATTATAAAATAGAACATTCCATTTGACTTTTTTAAAGCACATTAAAACATTCAGTAAAATTATTCCATTAGAAAACCATTGATATAAAGTTGAATGAGACATAAAATTTAGTTTATAATTAGTTTATTACTATATAAATGAATCTATTAAATAAATCTAAAAATAAGTGGCGTTTAAGGAAAATATTTTTAACGGAAACATTAAGTGATGATTTTTAAAATAAAGTCCCTTACATTGATTCTGAAAAATTCCATACGTACTTTATCATCCTAAATAATAAACATATGTTAGTTCTTTTATTTCTTGACAAAATTATTTATTTTTATTATTCATTTTCAATAAGTTATTACCATCTAATAAAAATTACATAACCATTTTATTTCATGTTGGATGTTTTGATGATATTGGGTTTATAAGCCCAAAATGACTTTATTAGGTTGACATTTATCAATGTAGTCAATAATCTAGCATACCAACAATAATTGAAATGACATAGTTATATTCTTTATAAAATATTTTTTTGATTTATATTCAAAATTTATATATGTTAATGAAAAATGTACTACATTTCAATCATTGAGACAGTTTTCCAAACATATGAATGAGTAACGTTTCCTTTATTACAGATCAATATTGAAAGAATTTATATAATATTTTATCTTAATAGAATGATGAATATATAATATATATATCAAATTAATTAAATAAATGTATATATATATATATATCATCCATGTGATTAGGTGATGAAAAAAGAATCTAATATCTTTATTGTGGTGGTAGTCCATACGTAAGTACAAATCACGCTATCATTTTTAGTAAATGTAATAGTAAGAAGTTTAATGACATATTAATATTTATGAAAGATAAATATTATACTAATATAATAAACAAAAATTAATTCTTTAATTATTATCCATATTCAAGGGAAAATGATGTAAAATTCATTACATTAGTTCTCAATGTGGCAGTCCTCCACACACATGGATAATGGTTTCATTTCCAATTTGATGCAAGGATATAGATATATCTTCCTCCATTTTCAAAATTAAATATAAATACCAGTAGGATAATTATGTCAATATATTATCATAGTTTAAAAATATGTATAATATGTGCATGACGAAATAAAACTAAATCATGTGTTCAAAAACTATTCATACCCAACAGATAATATACATTAATTAACAAATTAAGATATAAAATACTAGTATTTTTTTCAAAAATAAGACATATAGAATCTGTTGAGTAATTTTAAGATGGTATATTTTAGATATTATATTATCTAAAAGTATGAACCTATTTTTTCTAGGAGGTATATATCCTTTAATTTTTTGATTAATTACAGAGATTGACTAAATGTGAGTTCCTAGTGAGGAAATATTTTTTTCAAGGGTGGTCAAGGATTTGTTTGATCATAGAACCCCCAGAAATGAAATAAAACATTTGGGATCATTGTAAGTAGAAATATATTCACTTAGTCTGCACATTTTCTCCTAATCGTCCAGGAAATTTATGTTCTCAGTAGTGGTCTATACGATTTTCCCTAACCTTGCATCCTAGGTCGTATGCACATATATGTGTTTTAGGTATTTTGGTAAAATTTTTCTTCATATTCTACCCATTTTTAGTTTAAATGTTCTACTATAAAGTGACTAGTGGTCATGGGACAGAGCATGGTGCACTCTTGGTGCTTGATTTGGCCAACTATACCTCCAAATAGTGGGTTCTATTTTTAAAGGGTAAAATTATTTTTTAACCTTAGTGATTTTTAATTTTAAGTAGACCTATATTTAATAATAAAATATACAAGAGGACTTCTTCATCTCACATGATGTGCTCCTTAATCACATTAATCTAGTTTATTAGATACCTTCAACATCCGAACTCAGAATCAAGAGCTAATTATGACATTTTATTCCTCTCGGTAAATAGTTTAATCATTATTCTGTTTTTTCATTCTTGTTTCTATAAGTGATTATATTTTTCTGATATTTAATTATATGTGTTTTCTTGGAATTTTAAAACTATTCAATTTTTATTTTGATCGAGTCCAATATAAGGGCCAATACTGTAGGTGAAGTTTACTAAAGGCATAAGGTATTTGGTCTATGACTCATCACATAATTTCATTCCACATATAAATTATTTCCATTGTTAAAACTATAGTTTAACTAGGGGTTAATCCTTAAATACCACTAAATTAAATTTAAATTCTTAAATTGAATGATATTACCATAGTAGGACCACATTATCACTAAGGTAGGTTGATATATCCTCATAGAATACCCATTTCTCTTTAATTCATTATATATTAATTCTTGACAAAAACATGATACTATTTGAGAGACTGTTAAGGTGTGCTCGACTTTTCCTTGTTCTGAGAAGTCTTTCATCAAAAATCAATCAATATTTAAAAATTAAATAGAAATTATAGGTATATATATTTCATGTTCTTTTTCATTTTAATTTAATTGGTATTGGTTTCATGTATTTAACACCTCTTTAAATTATTAATGAAAGGTAATGGTATGAACCCATTAAATGATTATGTAATCTATTTGATATTTGGTTGAAATACCATACATCACCATTTTATTATTAATGAAAGTTAATGGATAAACCCAGTAAATGATTATTTAATTGAAGTGATAATTAGTTAACAGTTTCTATTTCACCTTTCTGTGTTTATTGAAATGTAATTGAACAAACAAATTAAATGATTAAATAGAAGGATTATTACATGGCCTATGATTGAATTCATGATATAAATGAAATGTTCATATTACTTTGAATATTTATAACCTATATATTGATGGTTAGACACAAACTAGATAAGAATTTGATAATGAATTCCATGACCAGACAGTGGATTCCATTTTGATTCATTGAGATGATTACATGGGAGATAACCAACCTAGAACATGGTCGTTGTCGTATTATATGAATTGATCAGTGTTAAACAATTGATTCACATGAATCATTTATGGATATTATAATTTCGTTGATATACTACTTGGATTCAGCTTGATTTCATCGGAAAAATGACACCATAGTTTCACCCCATTGGTCCCAATAATTATTATCCCTAGATTACTATGGATGATATCCAATGACTTGGTTTGGAATTTTTATAATTTATTTCACTTGAAATCCCAGATGGATAGCACTCAGAGACTTATTTCTAGACCGCATGGGTATGTTCTATGATTTGGTCATACCCATAAGATCAAGGATACATCTATTTCACCTTGGATCCTCAGTTATTATTATAATGACCTATTTCATTTATATTAAAAACTTTATGTTTTTCATCCATATAAACCATGTATTATATTAGTAAATAAAATGGTTACACATAAAGACACCATTAGAGGATAAATAAAGTATTAGTTATATATTTTATCCTAATATAGTTATATACATATGCACAATATAAAATTACATTGAGAGACTTGATTGTAGAGACACAGTAGGTAGTGTCCTAATATGGTTTATCTCCCTCTATATATGGATTGATATTGGCTCCCATAAATATTATATGGTCTAATGTGTGGACAAGGGGTATTTTCCTATTATGGAAACATGATATTCTTATTGTAGTATAAGATCTGGTTAGTATATGGTTATTCTTAAGATTGGAATTATTAAATAGTTTTTGGACTTTTTGATTATTTTATATAGAATGTATTGTAATTAATTTCACTATCCATGTATTCTTGGTTTCCCTTTTTTCGAAATACGAAATTATGTCATCATTTTTGTATATTATATAGTTCACAAATCCTACATTACTTATTTATTCCATATATTTTTACACTCACATTCATTTTTATATTTATTATACAAAATATTATATTTATTAATATATTATATCTCAATTGTGATACACTATAACAAGAGTCGATATTATCCCCACAGACACACCCTAGGTCCTCGCTTCTATTAGGAAGCCTATAGTATAAGGGGAGGTGAACATAAGGCCATGTGGAGAACTAGGTTCAGTTACTATGTAGTGAAATAGGTCCTTCAAATCACAATGTAGTTTTAGAGGGTTTTTTTTCATTTTCTTATTGTTTTTTATATTTTTTTCATATAATAAGAACATGTTTGAAGTTTGTTATAAGACATTCCCATTAGTATTAAACCAACATTTTGGTTAAACCCTTTTTATTTTGGGAATGGGAAATTATTTAATGTATTTACCTTTTTATCATTCTTATACATTAATGTTTGGATATGCACATGAGTAGTGGTATTTTTTATGAATTATCGATATTCTACAGTGTCTGTTATTGAATGTATAATTTTGACATGAATCATTATAGGAACCTTGTAAATTCATATGTTATGAATATGCCATGAACTATAGGTTTATTTCACTATTATCATTTCATGTGTTACAGAAAATTAATGAATCTTCCTTGGTTGTGATATTCACATGTTCCACTATTAACATATATTTGGATGGTAAATTGGTTATTTAAAATTTCAACATCAACCTAGTTGGTTTTTCCCATATATATGGATGGTGTAATGTTCAAAATACAATTCACATCCCTATATAATATAACCCTAGTAACATGAGAAGGTCTTTGACTATGATTACATGACTACCAATTTCAATTTACAAGGTGTATGTGACCATACAAATTAAAAATTGTATTTCATCATAATAAAGCCATCATATTCTTATATCTTAAATTCTAATACTGGATGTATGGGGATGACTGTAGTTAAATGGGTGTCATTTTCAATTTATAAAGTGTATGGTACTTTATTAAATTGTAATTACAATCTATTTAAATGAAACATGTATTATATTCAATCTCAGAGTCACTATTTATATATGAATTTTGAGTTTTAAATAAAATTATTTCTTATAAATGAGAAGTCCACGTTGAAGTTATAGTGGGTTTTCCCATACAAATTTCAATTAAAAATCCATATATCGGAGCCCATGTAAATGAAAAAATGAATAGTAACAAATATCCTAGCCTTTTATGTGGGTAGTTGAGCTATTATATTTGGAATAAAACATTTTATTTTTTTCCATTTTTGTTAGTGATGGTATATACCTTTTAATATCATTTCGTGGTGTGTACATGGCATTGTTGTACTTCGGTACCATGATTTCATGTAGTCGTGTTCCTGGAGGGTGGTGGAGGCCATGTTATGAATATGGTGGGACATAATCCACCAGTGATACATCATGTTGTTGCACTTTTAAGGAAAAATTATATATAAAATATAGTCCCTGACTCTTAACTTCAATAGATATTTCAACGATTGATATAGTCTATATAGGGTTCTACATGACCTTAAAATACAATGTCTAATTTGAATAATTTGTTTTATTATTAGTATAATTCTATGTTCACTATTAATTGTGGTATTCTAGCTATAAATTCCTTAATAGAGGATATTCATTATCTATTTGATCATCTAGAGATGCAACCAGGGTGTAACGTCAATCTTCTAATCTCTATGATACTCATTTCATCCTTGTATTTCTTGGATTTTATTACCAAGGTATCTCTCCATTCAAGAATGGTCTGGAAAAATTATCATACTACCATTGAGAATATATATTTCCTCAGACACTGAGAGATGATAGAATCTGGGAGTTCGTGCATTTGGAGAAGGGTTCTATAACATCCTTGTAAAAATCTATGTGTTTCAACAAGATTTTACCTTTCACACTGCATCTTAAAGGTGATGATATATCACAAGTAGGAGGGTTTTATGATTTTATTATGAAATCCATATACTCAATAGTGAATATTGTTTTCCAATAAAATTATTTTGAGATCATGAACCAATATATTATCAATAATCAGAACATGATAAAATATCAGAGTACTATGAATTGAGGTTCAATGTCAAGATAGGGTTGTTGTTTTTCTAGAAGTAAGAAGCATAGCCTTGAGATTTCTCATCAATGTACTGGAATATCTTGATTCCTCATTTTATTATTTATTATTTTCAATTAGTGCAGATTGAAGAGGTATATGATTCCTCATTGTGATAGTGACCTACCTGAGTGCAAATCTTTAGGATGGATGGGACATGATCCACAATTTTTCTAGACAAATAAAATAATTTCTAGAATAATGGGGAATTATCCATATCTATATTTTGAATTAGGATTACTGATATTATGTCATGAAGGAAGTTACCATTTTATCTGATGAACATAATGAGGAGGATGTCGCGTCTGAGGTTTCCAGAATTATGGTAATCAATTTCAGGTTTGCAAACCCACTCAAGGTACTCTACATGTTTCTCAAGGCCACAGATATAGCCAGCTTCTTTCATTACGGCTGATACCAGAGGAGAAGAATGAAGATCCATCAACTATATTAGTTAATATTCTAGTATCCTCAATTGTTGTATATCCTCTATTTGATATAGTTTTCAATCACTTATTTATCTCATTGTCAATCATCGAAAATCATGGTGAGGGGATTATTAAAATTATTGGGGCGATGAACCTAGAAACGCTATTGGATATTTGTTTAGAGGTTTTATAAAAATTAAAGGAATGTCCCCTTGAGTTTGGATGTAATCATTTAAAATGGGACCTCTTCATCGTCAATATGACATGCTTTTATGGACTTCTCTGGATGGATTGGTATGTCCCCTATACCACCTATGTGAATAAATATCAACATAATGTGTCAATTAAATTACCAAAGGGTGATAGATATCATCTCAAGTGTGAGTGGAATTTCAAGTCAGGTAGAGTTATACCAAATAGTTGTGGTCTAGGAGGAGTGACAACCCATATTTCATTCCTTGTTAATGATTACGATACAATGAATTTTATAAATTTTCCACCATTGGTGGATCATTTTAGGGATATTTTCTCTGTATAATTTTATGTAATTCCTCAAAAAAGAGAGATAGTGTTTTATATCGATCTAATTCTAGTAGAATCTCAAGTATCTATTCATCCATTCATTGTGTTACCTATTGAGATCTAGTAGATAAAGAGAAAATAAGAGGATTTATAATATAAGTGTTTTATCTAACCAAATACATCTTCTTGGTGTTCACCTTTCCTTTTTATTTTAATGTAGATGGAACCCATTGACTATGTGTTTATTACCATTAGTTAATCCAACATACTATTAATAACTAGTCTTCATTTCCATTAATTTATTAACTCTTAGAGAAGCTCTGAGAAGTCAGAGTGTTATCTATGGTTGACATGATATCATAGTATCATCTATTCTGGCTCAGTCCTTCAGATATACCATAGTTGACTTTCCAAAGTCAGTATGGTTTATATGAGTATTTTGTCATTCCATTTAGTATTTTGAACACCGATTCTATTTTTTGTCTATTAGGAATTAGGGTTTTCAGAAAATTATAGAATTATTCCTCATTGTATTTGTGGGTGACACCTTGGTGTATTCTCAAAATCAAAAAGAACATACTAATAATCTTGAGATCAATTTGAATACATAGATATATAATTATTAATATGATAATATTAGTAATCACCACATATGGAATTGACATGGTTTACATCATTGGTTATCTCAGCTTAAAATAACGACTATCTATTAAGACAAAGAAGGTGAGTGCTTTTTTTCCTAGGATCAACCAAAAAACATGTTTTATATTCATAGTCTATTGGGGTTGAATGGATATTGTAGGAACTTCTTAAATAATTGTCACTCCTTCATGAACTCCATACAAGTATTGATAAGAATGATGTGGTGTTCTTCTGTTATGAATTGCGTAAGATTTATTCAGCTCTAATTTTGAAACATCTATATCCTAGAAAAAGATATGTAATATTGAGTGATGCATCAAACATTGGGCTAGGTGCAATATTGATTCAGGAAGTTCAACTAGTTAGATATGTGTATCTGTAGTTGATACCTCCTGGGAATAATTACCAGACACACTTCCTCAAAATTAAAATAGTTTTTTCACACCTTCTGTTATTAGAGGCATAAACAGATGTATGAGATATGTGTGGCATAAAAAGACCATGAGGGATTAAAAAGTATCTTTATTCAGTGTTACATGAACCTCAAACAGTGAATATAGGATGAAATGAATCATTATATTTTATTTTTCACTAGCCAATATGATTTGTTTAAAGAAATGTGGTGGATGATGTGCTGAGTTGGAAAAAGTAGGTATAAGATGTTTGGGAAGAAAGTGATGAATGGAAATTGATAAACCTTGTTTTTTATATGAATATGGAATTTCAAGTGATCCAGGAGTGGTCCCTCAATTTTTAATGATCAATTACCTATTCACTTGTGGGAATGTTTAAGTGGTGATTGTTTGAAGATCCTAACTGTTTGGTCCAATGAAAGAGTATTTACATGGAGGACCCGCATCCGGATTAGTCTGTTGATGGGGATAACATCATTTATATACATGGGTGTATCTGGATTTGTACTCATAAGATAAAGGTTCTTATGTGAGAGTTCCATGATTCTAAATGGGTTTTCTGCCCAGTTATCTCAAAGGTGTATTGTGATGCACATCGAAAATAATGGTAGTCTGGGATGTTACATCATATAGTATGTTTTATCACTATATAGTTCACATGTCAGTAGGGTAGGGTGGAAAACCACAATCCCATTATATTAGTAAATTCTATAAAAGCCTTGGAATTCAAATAGTATGATATCCTGATGGATTTTATGTCTATTTTACCAAAATCACCTCACTCTTTCAGCATGGTTTTGGTATTCAGGTATCGAATGATGAATTTATACCAATTCCCTTCTTTCTGGGAAATATTCGTAGTTTATAAGAATAAAAGAATGTTTTCCCATGATATAATTCCCCTACATGATGTACCTAAAACTATAATTTCATATAGGGTTTCCCATTTCACCTCAAGGTTCTAGAAAAGGATATATAAAGCAATAGCTGCATTGGTGCTTTTGATCATTTCATTCCACTAATAGATAAATGGATAGTCAGAACAGACTAGGAAAGTGTTGGAGGATATGCTCCAAGCCTGTATCCATTATTTTGGAAGTTCATTGGAGATGTATATCCATATAATTGAGTTTTATTACAATAATAAATTTTAGGAGCCAATTTAAATGGCTCCACATGATGCCTTATATTGAATGCTAGGTCAATCACCCCTATGCTAATGACAGGAAGAAGTGAAGAAGATACTAGCTCATTTTCTCATGTAGGATACTTTCAATAATTTTCATTTGATCATAAAACATTGTTCTATATCTTCTTTTGGATAGAAATATTATTCATATCACTACAATCAACCTCTGGTGATTGAGGTTGTGGATCGTGTCTTATTAAGGGTATCTCCCGGGTGTGGGAATAGATGTTATAGAGACAAGGGAATTTGTTTCCTTGTTTTTTGGCCATTTAAGGTCATTGATAAAGTTGGTCTGGTAGAATATTTATCATTATTACTTCATAGGAACCATTCCTTTCACAATGTATTCCATGATTTATATAATAACCATTACCATGAAGACCCATATCATAAATTTGATCCCGTTGATGTTGAATTGTATTTTGATGTTTTTTATTAGTAGTATTCGATATGAATCATTTGATATGATCATGAATTCTCCTCATGAAAGTAATGTCCCCTTAGTATGGGTTATATTGTTGTAGAGAATTCTATAGTATGAGACATGGGAGCCACAGGCTGATGTACATGGCCAGTGTCCATAGTTTTGTTGCGACAATTCTCAACAACCCAAGAAAAGGAAACTATGTGATGAATTCATTTAAGGGTGGGAGATTATAATAAATGTATTTTTTATGTAACACAAATTATTTAATTTACATTTTAATATCTTTTTATCGAAATAATGTAATTTCTTATTAAGGATGAATAGGTTTCGAGGTTGTGATGGGCTTATTCATGATTCCAAAACCCCAACGGGTAGATGAAACAGATGGTCTTCATGTTTAGTTAAAACCATGCATCCGGGTCTATTAAATTTCTCCTAAAAGTGTGGGGAGTTTCAATGCTCGGTAGTGGGATGAATATTTTTTTCCAAACAATTAAACCAAGGTCACACACCAATTTGGGTGGCTTAGGTAATTTTCCAGAGAATTTTCACCCAGTGTATGCAATGTCAATCTAACTATACACCTAGACCATATCAGGGGGTCTTGGTAAAGTGTTAGAAACACGGAAAGCGCATGTTTCTCCAAACTATGCAGCCAAACTGTGTGAACCTATTTTAATGGGGTGAAATTAATATATCTATTTTAAGGATTCATAATATTAAACCTTATTATTTTCATCACTTGTGTTTATAAGGCATTGTTCTATATCCATAAAGAGCTCTACAGGCCTCATAATATGGGATCACTGATTCCTTCATTTTTCGTACTCCTAATAAATAGATGATCATCCCATTGGATTATTCATGTTATGTGGTTAAATCATTATACTCATTTCTTAGTTATTATTTCAATCATTTATGATCTTATTGTGAGAGATCATACTCACTATTTTTTCATTTGACAGTTCTACTATTTTCTTATGATCTAGGAACAAATAAGGAATAAAAAAAATGTGTGATACTCTATGAGAATATGGAAGGTCTTCTATGAATCATAGCTTAATGTCTCACTATCTATATTTTTATTTCATTTTGTGCTTGGAGCTTTAATAGGGAATTTCTATTTAAATACATTCACCTTAAATTTGAAGGATTCAACTGAATGTTATGTCCCTAGTCAGACATCCTTTACATCATTGTTGGTTGGGACCTTAAAAAAGATCACCCATTTAGTGTTTGTTTCTTATTTATTCCACAATGAACTAAATTGGGATTATTTGATAACCCATTCTATATTTATTTAAAAGGACATTTCAAGGAAAGTATACTATCACAATTATATAAACCCAAAAATGATTATATAGAAAGTAGACTAATAAATAAATCATGTAATTATCCTTTTTAATTAAATTGATATTGGTTACATGTCCTTAAATCCCATATTCATGATAAATGAATTTTAATGAAATGAACCTACTATAAGATTATTTAATTGAAATGGTATTTTTTGCATCACTTTAACACACCATGTCATTATTAATGACAAGTAATTGAATTTACATATTTAATGATTATGTAAATGATGTGACAATTGGTTGCATGACTCTAATGAAAATCCACATGATTAATGAAATTTAAACCAATAAACCTATTAAATGATTAAATGGAATGGGTATTACATGTACTATGATGAAAGCCATGATATAAATGAAATATGTATAAGGTGTATACTAATTTTTACCAATCTAATCTTATTTCAAATTGTCATACTTAAGACAAATTTGGATTCCAAAGGTAATTTCATTATCACACAAATGAAACTATTTTGATTCATTGATCCATCTACATGGTAAATAACCATGAAAAAATATGATCTTTATTTTATTACGTTAATTCCACAATATTTTAATGAAAATTCCCTTAATTCTTTTTCAGATATTAAATTTCCTGGGGTACAATCATTAGATTCATATTTAAGTCTTTGAAAACATGGCCCCATGGACTCGCCCCAATAGGCCCATTCATTCTTACCACAAGATTAATATGGACATGAACCATGCACTTTGATAGAACCTTTTACATTGGAATTATTTTATAGGGCCCCTTGGATTACACTCATACCCTTATTTCCAAACATACTAAGTTAATGTACTAAATTGGTGTGACCCTTGAGGCCAAGTATGCCTCGGTTTCACCTTAGATCTTGACATATTAATTTAATGGTCTGAATTATTTTTTCAAATCATTTTTTCCTTCTAAATAAGATAAAACATAAATAAATTAATTAAATTTTTACCTTTTTCGACACCAGTTGAGGTTGAATCATGCGTGAGTTATTTATTTTATAACTTATTACACATAATAATATAAATATACATAGATATTGTATAGTTTATATTCAAGGAATATATTGTATATATTCAATTGGTGTTATCATGTGGATATTTATCTCACACCTTATTTAGGAGACCATTGAATGTTAGTAAAAATTATAATATCATAGGTGTGGATATGGGGAAGTATCTAACCGTAGACACCTGCCGTTATTAATTTTGAATGTGATCTTGGTTATAGTTTATTGAGACCATGTTCATGATGATTTCATTGTTTTTATCATTTTTATTATTATATATATATAATCTATTGTGATGACTCCCTTTTTCTATGTATTCATGTTTTCAATTTTTACAAACATGAAATTATATCATCATTTTGTATAAGATACATTTTACTACTCCGATATTACTTATTAATTACATATAATTTTATTATTACTTAAAATTTATAGAAATATCTTATTTATTAATATGTTTAATTTCTATTGTGATCCACTATGATAGGAGGGAATATTCTTTCCAAAGAAACACCCTAATACCTATCATCAAGTTGGATACAATTGGACTACGAGGAGGGTTGATTAAGGCTATGTGTCCAACCAAGGATGGTTACCAACGAGTGTTCTTAGTCTGCAATATAACAAATAATGGGATTTATAGATAAATTAAATGAGAAAAATTGTTGATATTTTATAAGATATGGGAGGGAAACTCATTGAATTTTATAAAATAATAATTGAATATAAATTAATTTTTATGTCAAAATGGATCCAAAATGGATTTATAATAATCTCATATATTCATTAGTTGAAAAAGGACATTAAATATTTTTTTGACATGTTTATTTCACATTTTTACCTTTATCGTTTGGTTATCCCCAATTAACCATTTTCACACATACTGTGAGGATAAGGATATATACTCTTTATGGGTCAGGACAGAAACTATAAAAATAAAAAAAACTCCATAAATGGAAAAGAGATGATATCATAGACTATATTCTGATAACATGGATGTAAATATGATTTTTATCTTTCATTATATAATTTAATAATATATTAATTTCATAAAATATCAATAATGAAAATTTTATAATTATTCATGTAATTTGAATATTACAATGCACCAAAACCAAATGAAATTTGATTAAATTTTTTTAATACATTAATAATGTGTTATTTTAAACCATACAATTATTGTTTCACCTTAATTATATCTAATTTCACTACTTTAATTATTTTTAACATAAATTATTTTAATTTTCAATTAATTTAATAATAAATTCTTCATTATTGTGTATGTATTTATGTAATTATATATTCACTAAAATTTGTTAGGAATGTTCCATGATGAAGATAAATTATTTATATTTTGATAATTCATTTTATAAATGACCATATCGTTTATATATACATATGGTAAAAATATTATAGTTATTGAAAATAATAGTGTGACATTTTGGAATTATCATTTAATAAAAAATCATGAAGGTTATAATCATTGGAAAATAGAAAATTTGCTTTATATTATAGCTTTGGATATATATGGATGATATATAATCATAATATAAAATTTATTCATGTTTTTGAGACATTTTTTTGAACATATTACTTTATGTTTATCTTTAATTAGTTTTTTACCCTTTAGTGTGATAACAAAATTAATAATACTACTATTAATATTGAAAAAAATAAAAGGGGAAAATTTACCAAATTTGGACCTCATCATTCTGAATATAGAATTAATTTTTTCATATTAATAAAACATAAGATTAATATTTTAATATAATCTTATACTAAACAAACACGATAAGAATTGGTTTTTCTCAAAAATGATTTTTTAAGTATTAAAATATTTTTATTCTAAATTTAACATAAATATTCATTATAAACAATATAATTTGATTTTCGTTAATCAAAAGGATCTAATTATATTTTAAAACAAATCTAAAAATTAATTTCACATTATAAAAACATTAAAATAAAATAAAATTTCTAAAAAAGATCATTATTTTAACTACTTTTAGAAAAAAAATTATTTTTAAAAAATTGTCAAATGATCACCCTTATATAATTATTTAAATTTTAATAAAAATTTAAGAAAATTTTTTCAAATTTAAGCACTATTATTTTAATAAAAATATTTTAAATTAAACTATATAATTCATAAATATAAAATTTGGTTAGAAATAAATCATTTTTCCTCTAACTGAAAAATAATGGAATATTTTTTTATTTAATATTGCAATATATTATATAAAAAATTAATGTTTTATTCTAAGAATAAAATGTTAGTTACATTCATCCCTCATTTAGAAATTTCTTCCTCATAATTCTATTCATTTTTCAAACATGTTAGGATTCAATTCCCTCTTTACTTTTTCTAAAATCACCTGATACTTATTTAATAAAATTGTAACTCTACAAAACCTTAACCTATTGCATTACATTATTTTGTAATAAATTCACTCTATGATCAATAATATAAATATTATATAACTCATGATATTTTATATGTTATAACTGAAATACCTTTAGTCTCAAAAACATGATATGATTCTAGGAGATATTTTCATATCATCAAAACATGTAAAACGTTGTTTTCCTAAACAAATTGATGGAATATCCACTCAATTGGAATGTAATCCAGCTTTCTATAGGATTAAATATGGTAAACGGAATCATGTAATTACACTCCCATTCATACAAAATTGAATTATGCTTTTACATAGAGATACTTGAATAAAAACACGAACACCTATCAAGAAATAATAATATTTACTCCGGTTATCCACATAAAAATTCTAACTTCTCTGAACTATCATTACATATTGTTGAATTACATTTCCATTTGCGACCATTTCCTATAAAACATATTTTCTCATCAATATACTTTCACATATTAATCCTAAATAAGGATTTTTATTCCACATTCCATACAATTTAAAAAAAGTTTTTATCTACACAATCCACCCCATTTCCTGAACTAGGAAAACTGTAATTATAACCATTATTGCGATAGGTTGGAAGCCTTCATCTTGGGAATGATCTCAATGGATAATGTTTTTAATAATCAATACATAATTACCTCAATCTATGAATACAATGTATTAGTAAAACATGAATTATGCCCACCTAAATATCTATTTCTCTCTGAGGGCCAGAAAACCCTGTGAGACTTACCGAACTATATGGGAATTGATTCCCATTTGAGTGGGATATATAGGAGTCCACCCTATGGTTCAAGAATTGACTACAAACCTTCCTCTTAGATGTCCTTACCACAATACATTAAATAGTATAATTAGGTACTTATCATATTACTTTAAAAATGTTGATATTTCCCATTAAGATTCAATGAATTACGAGGGTTCTCATTCCTTTCACAATGATATCTATGTATTCCATTTATTGGTACGACCCCAACATCAAAACAAATTTTTCCTACATGGTTGACCATATATTCTAGAGTTCCCTAATATGTGGATGAAAACCCATCATCATTATATAAATGACTAAAGGTTCTCAATGTAGTATATAAGAGGATACCTTTAATCGAGTACATCAAATACATAATGATAACTCTATTAATCCTGAACCTCAAATACGTAAAGATGACTAAAAATCACACATTTGATGATAATTTTTTGAAAATTTCATGGTAAACCTATGTTATAATTTGTAAATTAAAGAGGATTAATGAACATATCTCAATATATAAATGTTTCATGAGCTAGGAAAAAATTCCCCCCAAAGTGTGTGATGAGCCTGACCTCAAATCCTTTTGACCAATGTGAGTTCTTATGAATTGTAGGCCCAAAACTAAAAAAGAAACTACCTTTGTAAATTTGGTCCATTTTGATACAGAACTGTTGGATATTTTGGGTTCTATAAATTAATCTGATGGAAATTATCCAAAAGTAGTGATTCCCTACCAGAACACATGTTCCAAGGGAAATAATATCTTCGGTTCCTTAGTTTTGATTCGGAATATATATATTTATATAAATAATTAATAATAAATAACATTTCACCTAATCCATATAATATATAATATCATTATGATATAATGATTCCTAAATAGTTTTATGGCTAGTTTTTTTATTATTCTGAGAAGAAAAAATTGAATTAAGAGATATGAAATGAAAAAAATATAATATTTAACATATCTTTAATTATACTCCATTTATTTGAATTTATTCTCTTATATGGTATAATTTTGATATAATAATTTCCTTAAGGGTTCTATAATTCCAGGAATGATGGTGTTCTTTAAAAATATAGAAAGTTCATGTGTGTTGTTGAATTGAGTTTTTATATCAAATTATTAATCACACTAACCCATGAAAGTACACTATATAGAAGTTAAAAACATTGAACACATTCGACTACGATGATAAATTTATGTAATAGAAAATAAATCATATTATTTTATAAATATAATGTGATAAAAAGTATTTATTTAAATGGGGACTACATTGAGTGAAAAAAGAAAAAATATTTGGATAACAATATTGAATCTTCATTAAAAGATTTTATCAACGGTATAAACTAGTTCCACTTTATTGAAATTTTGGATTTCATCTTAAACCAGTATGAGGATAATATTATAGTCCCAATGGATATGTGTTTTGGTACCCTAGATCATCATCAGTATTCATGATCATAAAACGATTCTTCTAAATAATGGAATGTCATAGAAAAGACATTTATAGTAGGAAACATTATACATTAGCACCTCTTTGATCAATATGATTGTATGTATGAAATCACCAAAATATTATTAAAATAACAATCTAACCGAAATTATATATACAAAACTAGAATTACTTTGATCATATAGGATCAAAGTAAAATTATTTCAAATATTAAAAAATTTAAATTGGAAATTAAACCCACAAAAAATATATATATTAATTCAGTTAAAATTACTACCAACGTAACATATGAAAATTAGATTGTTAGTGATAATATTTTCTGTAACAAATATTAAAAACATAACAATGTTGTCTAGTATTTACGTCTCTATGAATTTTTTCCACAAATACATTATAATAATTTATCTATATTAAAGTAATAATTGGATCATAGTTCTTTTATTTTGTTTTCTATTTTTAAAACCTCAACAATATATAAAATTAGATATATTTTAATTATATATCTAGATTCTATGATTAAAATTAAAACTCTGTATCTAAAAACATAAAAGAAATGCATGTTCACATAATTCGATAATAAATAGTATTTTCATATTAATTAAAATGTATAAGGATGAAATAATTTTTAAAATGAAACAAAAATGTAACCAATTTTGGAAAGAACAAGAAATATAATAAAACATTCATTTTACTAAAAAAGAATAATCGCTATATGTTTCAAAACATACCACAGAGTATAACATCCCAAATACATTAATTCTCCATTTTAAAAAATCACTACCAAAAATATTCATGTCAGTATGATACTTATACCAATTAATAAAAAAAATTCTAAGAAATAATTTTTCACCAATTTACCCCATTTATCACCATTTGAAATTAATAAAATGATGAATAAAATATTTGACAATTTAATGACAAATTATTTTATAATAATCATAATGTATAAAAGTTAAAACATTATTTATTGATATTAAATAGTTTATCAACAATAGTTATATAATAAAATGAAAATGGATTCCTTTCATAAAAATTAAAAATAATTTATATCTGGATATTAAATAATAATTCTTATATATGAGATATACTAAATTTAACTTCATGAATATTCAATCACTAAAAAATTTCATCTATCTTATGGTTTATTTACTCATTTCAATTCATATATGCTAAACATTACTTGAGTAAATTAATCTCTATTAATAAAGATAAATGTTTTAATTAATTATATTTTATATATATATCTTACCCTATAATTATCATTACTATTTTAAATGAATTAATAAAACAAAAATAAAAAACTTAATTGTAATTTCATGAATCATCCTCTAAAGATCCCTGTGGATATAATGATTTTACAGGATAATTGTATTTGATATTATACCCTTCTATTCTGTTAAATAATTCCATGAGAATTCATGTCATAGAGAATTTAATTGAATATTTTACTACCAAGTAAAAGGTCTGACAACACTGATTACTGAATTTCAATTACATACATTCTTGAAATTTCATCTTGTTTTGAAGATTTGACCTGAAGTTATTTAGCATTATCTTCCATGTTATATTCTATATGGTTCTTCTAGGTATGTTGGGTTATTTTAAATATTGATAATATTAATAAATTTAATTTTTTTTCTCACACACATCTATTAAATTCTAGTGTTAATTTTATAACAATTATATCTATTTGGATTCCATTTGATAAATATTTTTTTATTACATTGTATCTTATTTATACAATATATTTCTATACATTCTCTAGATATTTTGAATTAAACATTGTAATCTGCATTTCCCTATAAAATTTACGCTTGAATTCATATTAATATAATTTATGAGTATTATTCTAATAATGTTATACAAGTACTATCATAGTGTTTATTTCATTGTTATTACTACATTAAAAACATATATTAATTTTTTACCCCTATAAGTTATTTGAAAAAGGATACTCCAAGCGGATTCTGATAAATATTTATTATTTTCTTTATTTATTATAGAATTACAATTTTTTAATTTAGAATATGATTACAAATAAATCAATATAGTTATATTATATACATCATCAGTAGGGACATATTAAATTCTAGAGGTTTAGAAATTCTTGATATGTATAAATTTAAAAAATAAATTTTCTCATTACATGTCTTTTCCACTTCTCTGAGAGAATTATAAACAATTTGTTAAAAATGATATATGTATTTAACATCTAATAATAAATAATTAATTTTAATACATATACCTTCAATTCTAAGTCAATCCTATATCATTTTTTGAACTATAGTTTCCATAATTCTTGAATCCTTCTAAATTAGTGATTTAGTTTTAATAGTAATGTCCTATTATTCCAAAAAAATTATTTCCCCTGACTTTTTTAAAATTATTCTTATTGAGATTATAGATCTATTTATTTCATTAAATTATTGAAACTTTTTAAAAAAAATTATTATACCAAAATTTTAAGTCTAACCAACTTCTTATTCAATAGACTATACATAATAATCACATGATTTTCCTTCTTCTCCAGAATTTTTAAATATAATTAGTAATATCTTATTTTTGATTTTGGAATATAATATGTTTATTATCTTAACCATAATAGTATATATTTCAAAAATATAATCCTTTATTACCTTCATAACAATAAATATTCTCATTATACAGTGGAAATCAAGAATAAAAATGTCATTATTACTAATAAACTAAATTTCCTCTTTCCATTGAACTAATAATATTTGTAATAAATGAAATATAATTAAAGAGTCGATATCCAAATTATCCATATAATATAAAATATTTTTCATTTTAAATAATCATTCCACATATCTCTATTGTTCATTTTTAAGGAATGATATAGAAACATCTGAATTTTTTTTTGGAAAATAAACACTGACACTTTATATGGTAGTAGTCTCACATATTCCATATGTTTATCCAAGGCAATGAATAAATAATACAAATTAATTGTTTAATTTTTTTCTTCTCCGAATTATACTCAAAAAAACAAAAAATAATGTAAAAATATGGGATAATATGCTGAAATATTTACTAAAACAACCTACTTGAAAGAGAAATAAACTGACACCAATGAAATTAAATAGATATACTCATTTAATACACATTGATAGAATACATATGATTTCCTAATATTTAGTTTCAGTTTACAATAAAAGATAATTGATTAAACATGGGATCAATTTCCATTATATAAATACAATTTTCAATGAATAGAAATCTATAAAAATGTTAGAATCCATTCCTTAAAATAAAAAGAGTTCAAATATCAAGAGAGTGAAAATTAAATTTTTTAAATCTATCTCCACAATGAAATTTAAAAATTAATTAAGACTAATTTTCATTCATAAAATTTTAAAATATATATTAAACATACACCCTTCAATAATTTAACTTTTAATACTCATGGAAAATAGAATTATTATGATAATAGTACTGAAAAATTAAATAAAAAACATATTATAACTTCTATTAATAATATCTCGAATATATAAATTATTTGTGTTAAAATGTTAAAAAATTCACATTTTCACATGGGTAAAAATAATATAAAAAACATAAATAAAGAGTGAGTAAACATTGAATGCATGAAAACATATTAATATTACATATAAAAGGGATTATATGTAATGGTAATAAAATAATTAATAAATTTTTAATGAGCAATATAAGTTTTCATATACATGTGATAAGGGATCACACATTAAAAATTGATCATTCATTCTAATTTTTTTAATTATTTCTTATGTATTATTATAATGTACTTATATTCTAAATTGTAATCATATAGATTCATTCTCTAAAATCTAAATTTATGAATTTAGAGACTAGATCTATTTTGGTTGGTTGATCTTAATAGAAACACATGTAACACCCACATCTGTCAAACATAACTATTATGAATATTGAAAATTTCTTTTGAAATAAAATAATTTATTATTTTGAATTAGTATATCTTTTTTAAAGAACATATATATTTCTAAAATATAATAATTTAACATTTCAAGCAATATGAAACAATTTCTTTATAAAATACATATTTTGATAATCCGATGTTCTAATATATTTACAACCATCTCTTGAAGATATTATGGTTAGTATTAATTACCTATGAATATTATAGAAATTATCCATAATGGATGTAAAATTTGAAATCATTTTCTTCAAATTAATTGATTCTAAAATTAAACTCAAAGATTCATTCCCATTAAATATAGAAATGTAAATAATCTTTCAATTAATAACAGTTATGAGTTTAGAATACTTTCATATAGATTTATAAATTCATTAATTATCATCAGTCTATATATAAAAATTTATTTAGTGTGTTTTCTTACATTTTTTCACATATATATTCATTTCATCATATAAAATACACACTTCTTCCAAATCATCTCTTGAATAAATATATGTTGAGTCAAATGAAATATTTTTCAACACCTCAATAGTAATATTTCTTATAAAATACAACCCATTTGAAGGATCTTACATTTAAAATAATATAATCACTCGATTAACTGAAAATTTCTTAACAATAATAGTAGAATAAAAATATTCACTATCAATACACAAAATGAAAGTTTTTATCAAAAACAATGTTTAGTTACACATATAATCTTTTGAATATATATCATTTTTCTTCCACCTAGTAAAATTTTGTATGATATGGCCTAGTTTATTTACATTATTAATAGATAAAAACCAAATAATACTCTTTAATTTATGATATATCATATATGTTAATTTTTTAACAATCAATTATCTTTTTATAAATTATTTTTTAAAAACATCCTCATTTCCATCTATCTAATAATAAATTTACAATATTTTATACTACTCACATATAAATAATTATTATTATTAAATAACATCAAATTAGTAATTATATAATTATTTACTCTTGAAGATAATTTACTCAACCATTTTTCCATTTTTTACTTTTCCATATAGCTCTTTATACTAATTTATATTCTATTTATATAATGATGAGATCATCTAATTTTAGCTTTAGAATTTGATTAATTTCATTACATAATATCCTATTTGAATCCTACCCCATTATAATTATATGTTTAATTTTACCAAAAACTCAATAATCTAAAATATTTCTCTTGTATAGAGAATGAAATCCATCAATGAATGTCCGAAACCTTTAATAAATCTGATCCACTAACTGGATATGTATAAATTCAAATGACTAACAATACATCAACAATATATCTCACATCATCTCCATTATTTTGGATGTTTTGTAATTGGTAAAATTTGGATATTTCTAAATACTATAGATTTTCCATATTGAAGATAATTGGATATATATTATACAATTAGTAACATAAGAAATAATATTTTTTTACATTGTAATTCAATTAAAATTTATACTTATACTCATTACTGTATATAAGATTTCGATTACATGGAATCATTTAATCTTTTGACAATATTATAATGTGAAAAACTATAGTTACAACAAAATATTTTTTTATATTATCTCCCCATTACAGTTAGTACACATCATAAAAAAATCAATAGCTGATTTGAATTGATATTTTATAATGTTTCATGTGATACTGAAACTCTAAAAAAATTTCATCTTTATTATGTTATATATTACTATAATTAATAATAAAATCATATGGTAAATACTATTTAAGAGGGATAATATGAATTTTATTTTTTATATTTCATATTATGTGTTCTTTTAGAATGGTATCTATTTGAACGAGTGAATTGAAGTTTTATTTTTTTTTCAATTTTTCAATTTATAAAATAAAAGTGTCCATAATTTTAAAATATTATACATATTAGAGTTAAAAAAGTAAAAATAACATAATATGCATAACTATGAATATAAAACCTAAATGAGATAAAACATACTAATCCAAATAAGGATTTTTCATGGAAGAAATTATAGTTGAGTATAGGAAATATATTAACAATCTCCTCAAAATGATATTATAATGTTTAAAAATCATTCCTATGAAGAATATATGCACTTTTTTCATTAATATGTACTATTATCAGAACTAATATTTAAAGGATATATATAATATTACTATTGATCTTCATTTACCCACCTCATCAAAAAATATCAGACACACACCCATGTAATTATTTGAAAAATTATATATGGTAGGGATCTATATCCCTAATATCATCATTAATCCAATTGATCTGTAGAAAGTATCTTCCTAGGCATTGTCAAACTAAATATTTGGAAGGAAAAACAATCCATTACCAGAAATACCATCAATCGTATATAATTAAAAGGAAATCCCTAATATATGATTTCTGGGAGATCTTAAATTTATATCATCACTAATAGTGCCTATATGAACACAATAAAATATAATAAAAAAATATAAAATGAATTGTTATATTGTATTACAATAATTTAATATATATTTTACAATCATTAAATAATATTTTTATGAATTTTTTCAAAAAATAGTATATATATAATTTAATTTAATTTTTTTAATAATAATTATTTGTTATTCATATATGGTTGTAATAGAAATAGAAGCATGATTACTATATCTTATTTGATGTATTTTATATGAAAACCAAAGCCATTATATATTATTTTATTAGAATTTACTCTCGAAAAAGTGTGATTTAATATGTATCACTTCAACTAAAAAAATACACTAACATCATGTTAACAAAAATTCATAATGGAGTGCATTGTGATTTTAAAAGCAATGTATATGGAAGTCATAAATAGGACAAATGCACATAATATAATTTACAGATAATCATAAAGGATATTTGTTTCAAAGGTGGATATTATATGGGTGAGAGGTGTATTCATAATTGTAAAAGGGGGTTATTTTTGGTTAAAATAATGATTAATACTAAATGATTTTGTGAAATTTAAATTACCTCGCCGCCAAAATTTATTAGTTAATATGTATGGGGGGAAGGAAAAATGTTATTAGATCTTTTATATTGTTAACCATTAAAAATTAAATTATTTTTTTTTAATTTCTTTTTATAATTTCTAAATGAATAATTAATCATCTTAAAAAAAATTGGTTCAAGATTACTATTTTATAAAGTATTTTCATATTATTTGTTACATTAAATTTTAAGAAGAATTCTTTATTTTATGATATAGTTTCATTAATATTCACCTAAAATTAATGTTTTCATATCACTATTGGAAAATTTAAACATGTCAATTCATTATCTGTAAGTAATTTTTTCCAAAATGAACATTCTAATAGTAATTTTTAATTTTTTAAATAATTATTATGGTTTTTATAAAATACGTTAAAATATATTTTATTGAAATTTCACATATACTTTCCTTGAGTTTAAAATCTTAATAATGGGTTCATTGAAATAAAAAAATGTATATTCATGTAATTTTTATGAAATATATAATTTATATTTCATATTATATTTATAATAATGATATAATTATTCTAACATCAAAATTACTATTTTGACAATTTTATTACTACTATAATGGTTACTTCTCAATTTTTATGATCATAATTCATTTTTAAATCCAAAAAATACATCTCATTTCATTCTTTAATTCCTCCATTTATATTCTGTAATGGTAATATATTTCCATAAAAAGAAAATCATATTCTAATTTTTTTATTTTATATTGTTTTATGGATATTCTAATTCTATGGTAAATTAATGTTCTATAATATTAACTTCTTATTATTTTATTTTTTCTTTTTTCTAATCATATTTTATTATTTTCAATTTTTTAAATTTTATTTATATCCATATTTAATATTCCATTTTAATGGAAAATATATCTTCTATTTATATTACATGGTGCATGAGTTTTATATTATATTCCAAAAAAATCAGACTTATTAATTCAGTATAAAAAATCAACATATAAAATTTTTGGTCACTAAAATAAATCCACATATATAAAATTTATCCTTTATATTTGAAATCATATTCTCATTTGACAACATTTTAGTTTTCATTTTTTAGATTACATCCTATTCATCCCTTATTTCCTCAATATACTTTTGCATTCTCTAAATTAAAAATATAATTTTGATTTTCAGGAATCATTTTTTATTGTCTCTATAGTAAACTATATTTAGTATTTTATCCTTGTATTTTATTCATGCTCATGTGTTATGAAATTTACATTTAGAAAAATTGAGGGATGGGAATGTAATTTCTTAGGAGTGATACATGTAATGAATCATGAACATGAGCCATGTTTGTTGAAATATATAGTTCATGTCAAAAGACTCTATTATATCAAGAATCATGGATGGTAAAATGAAACAATGTATGAGTTTTACATTATTATATTTCACATTTGTCTCTTCAATGGTTATAGTGGATGGAAGAATTTGAGCCCAAATTCTAATATTTTGAATCTTTATTTATTTACCATAGATGATATATTGGATATGGGTAGTTTTTATATATTATTGAATTTATTAAATAATATAAATTTATGAATTATAGAATTTTTGGTCCATGTCTTATGAATTCATCAACATCATCATATCATGATTTAGTTCTTCATATCTTTAATATGGATATTTGTATGGGGAAATAAAAATACAATAGTGAAGTATATTGTAGTTTGAGGACATGAACTTGTGATGATAATTATTCCAAAATACTTTATATTACTTCTTGAATTATCAATACATGTATTTTCATGTATTAATGGATTTTCTAGACTTACCATCAGTTTGAGGGTAATAGTTTTCTCTGAAATATAACACAATATCTATGGTCTGTGGAATGAATCATCCATATTATAAAGTTGAACCTTAGTTCTAGATCAAATAACATCGATAGTATTTCAACATGAATCCTCACAATGTATAGGTAATAAATATTGCTAAATTGAATAAGAATGATATATTAAATAATTTCAATGATATGAATAGTATATGTTAGTAAATCCACTACAACCCATATGACATTTTATCTATTAGAAACCATCCGATGAACCTTATTAAATTTTATTATTATTATTATTTCTTGGATGCATGTTGTTTTTTTTAATGGTTGAAAATTCCCTTAGGATTTTTGAGAATCTTCCTTAAATTTCCTTTATACAATGTTGTTTTCGGTATATGTGGAAATTTCAATATTCATGTTTCCTAAAAAAAGATAATTTTAGAGATCATAGTACATCTTGGTTCATCCATGGTGGATGGATAAATTGTATTACATTATAAAAATATAATCTAATTATACTTCCAAACCATTCAATTGCATAAGTTATCACTATAAAAAAAATTGATTAAAAAAGTTGTTTTCAATTAAAACATAGTATTTTTCACTATTTATAAAAATATGAAAGTTATCAGAAAAGTAAAAAAAAATTATCTAATCTAAATTTTTATGTCCTTCTTCTAATGAAAATTTTAATTTCATTAAATTAAATGTATAAAAGTTTCAAATATTGGTTTTAAAAAGGGTTCACCGTTAAAAGGAAAAAAACTGCATTTTTTGTTGGGAAAACATATTGTTGGTCTGAGTGGACACTCAAGAGGGTGTTGAATGGAGTCCCAATTAAAATTTATATTAAAAATATTTCTCTTAAAATCCCACTATTTAAAAACAAATTAAAACTATAGTGAATTTTTATAGATTGTAAATGTTCAATTATTTTCTCAAAGATTGATTAGGTCTCAGTTAATTTAATCTGAAGATTAAATTGAATTTTTAAACTAACTTACTGGTTTACAATAAGTATAAAAACATACTAATTTAACTATCAAAGTAACTTTAAAAAAAATTATATTTCAATGTAGTTAGCAACAAAATATGAAATATATATACTATACTTATGACTTAACCTAAAATGCACAACATATGTAACCAAGAGGTTCAGTCTCAAGCTGAGACATTGTCCTCTCAAATAATTTATATAAATTGATCAACACCCTGGATCGGGGTAAACAATAGTACAATACTGTCTAGGTCCAAAGACCTCTACCACAGTTCTACGTGGGAAAACAATGACAATTTCTCACAGTTGTCGAGGTCTTAATCGACCTCTACCACTATCCATATTGGGATACAAAGAAGTTATAGAGTTTGAATGAGGATTTAAGAATCCTCCACCTTAGCTCAAGAGATAGTGTGTCTGTAAAATAAACAGGGTACACACACTGCCTCAAATGTAAATGAAAGAATCACTAAAATAAGTATGAGTGAGTTTAGAAAAGATTTAGTGATTGGTAGTGCAGCTCTGGACTCGTTTGATTGGTCAGAAAATCATTTGAGTCCTTCTCTAGTTTTTGATCTGAAAAATAGAGTATCGTTCTCATCCTTGGTTCCAGGTTCAGCCTATCAGCCTGATTTCATGAAGTGTTTGTTGTAGTTCTTCACTCAAGATGCATCTTGTGTTCTCTAGAAAAGAATTGCTCCGTGTTATCGGTGTATGGATGTAGCCTTGCGCAAATGCACAACATTTGAATGCTGTTGAGACTTTTTCTCTTTCAACCTTTGTGTGCCTTCTATGTTCCATGATTCTTGATGTATGCACACCCCGTGTTCACTTCTTTCATCTCATCTCTAGCTAGGTCTTTATCTTCCATTTTATAGATTTCAGTACCGACAAATGGGAATGATTACCTTTTTCATGGGTACTAGGTACGGTTCCCTGACATGCCAACAGGTATCATTAAATAACATTAACTGCATTAAAAACATCAAATGTAACCTTTAGCATAATAAATAAATAGTATTGATAGTATAGAGTTTGATTGGTTGGTCAATCATTAGTATCCTCCTGTTGGTAGACGTGTTCGATGGATTTTTTTGTAACAGTGGCATTCCATCGGTAGCTCTTTGAACTTGTATCGGTAGCTCTTTTCATCAGTAGCTCTTGGAATCGGTAACTCCTTCTATAGGTAGACCTACTCTATCGGTATCTCGGTAGACTTGTTCTATCAGTAGCTTAATTGTGTTGGTAACTGTCTGTATTGGTTTCTCTTGGTATATCAGTAGCTCTGGTCTGTCGTTAGCTCTATGTATTGGTGACTGTGTATTGGTAGCTTTCTTAGTTCCAGTGATTATGTGTATCGGTAGACATATTCACATTGGTAGCTCCATTTTGTACTATTGGAAAACTTGTTCTATTGGTAGCTATATGAATCGATGACCTTATTCTATGTTTATCGGTATATTTGTACATATCAGTAGCTCTGTACATATCAGTAGCTCTGCGTATCAGTGACTCTTTCTATCATTAGACTATGTACCGGTAGATCTGTATCAGTAGCTATATACAGATCAGTGACTAAGACTTATCTGTTTTATGAAAAACATATCCGATTGGATTAGAATTACTTAAAAACTCATACAAACATGGATAAAAATTGATTAACATATTTCAAGGATTATTTTAATATTATTATCATCTTCATAGTATAATATCAAAGATTGAGCGAATTAGAATATAGATAAACATTAATTGGGATTATCAAATTATGTAAAAGCATAGTTGGGATTATCAAAACAGGTGAGGTCAATAATCTCCCACTTTTGATAATCACAACTTATGATATTATAGTTTTAAAAACAATGAGTATTTGTATCAAAGGATATATCATTAAATTAAATTATCTTAGAGAAAACAGTATGTTATAGAACATAATGTATCACAGTAGAATTAAATACAATGATATCACAGGGGCAAAGCATGGTAGCTCTTCCTTAGATAATATTGTTCCACCTTTGAAAATATCTCTACCTCTTTGATACTTAGATAATTTTAGCCCCTTTTGTGATAATCAAAAGGTGGAAAAAAAAGAGGAACAAAAATGAGAAATAAAAGAAATAAAATTGTATTATATGTTGCAAAAAGGTACATAGACAGAAAAAAAATCACAAAGGATTCCAATCAGACATCTTAGCCACTTTTTCAATCCACATCCTCAATGTGTGATTGGTTCTTTTGATCAGAAGATGATTCAGACTCTGTGGATGTAGGTGAAGGCTTAGGAATTCCGGAAATGATCATAGGAGGCTGAGCGACTGAAACTGTGCCTGGAATATACTGAGGAGTAATTTGAGTGATCATAGGTGTAAGGATTTGAATGGCTTGAGTAGGAGTCATCTAAATAGGAGAAGCAGTAAAGGCAATGGTTGTTAAGGCTAGAGGTACAGTCGATGGCCTAGCATCAACATGCAGGAAAGGCAGCAAACGATTTCTGAAATCCATAATTATTCCTCCTCCTCTCTCCATAGCAGATATGAAGTCATCCTTGTTCTCCATGAATTTGTACAAGGCTAGAGTCAATTCCCTTAGTTTGCTGACATTCTCTCTGAAGGCTTGATTAACATGAGGTAACTTCAGGTTTTCCAACAGAAGTTTGAAGTGATTGTTGAGTTGGTTCTTGGTGTTAACATTTTTGGAAATAGGAATCCACATTTTATCTCACTTCTTTCTGAGAGGAAGAAGATTATCTCTTATAGTATTGGACTATCTTCATTATTTCTATAGCTGGATCTCTAGTAGAGATCACAACTTCTATAAGGTCGGATGAGTCCACAGAGATACTGGTTGAAGCTGAACCGAGCTCCTCCTTCATCACGGCTCGAATCTGATTCAAATCCACTGAGGTTTTAGAAGAAATAGAACCAATAGAGAAGATTACTATTTCCATGAAGTTTTTTGTCAACCCACTGATCATATTTTGGACTTGGGAATCATGGGTTTTAACATGATCATTCATGGAGGTTTTAAAACCTTCAAACACTAAAACCATCTGGCTTACAATGCTTTTGACATAGGCTAAGTCCTTGTCTGCTTGGGATTTTGAGCTCATGCTAGAGTATATAGAGATAACCGATATCTTTAGAGCTTCAACATCAGCATCCAGTATAGACACTTGAGTCTGGAAGTATATAACTTCTTCCACTATTTCGGCCACAAATGTTGAAAAATTACAACCGAGAGAGAGTTGAAAAGATTTTTCCAAATTACTCATATCTTCAACAAACCAGTGCTTCAAATCAGCAATAGAAGAACTAAAGTACTCTTTTAGCTCATCCATTAAGTATTCAAGATATGTTCTCGTGATCATATCAGTAGGAGCAATTACAAAAAGTGCTCTTTCGGATGTTATGCTAGCCACTGAGTCATTCATAATCAATTGAATTGATGACACCATTGAAGCTTCCATCTTCCATGTATCTTCCACAAAACTGTCCTTAAGCTTTTTCTTCAAAGTATCGAGTTCATTAATTCTAACCACATCTTCAGATAGCAACTCAGTCTCAACATCATAAATGATTTTTTGTCTATTTAGAGATTCCTCATTCTCAGAATCAGGATAGTCTAATCAACAAACCAAAAAAAAACCTGGGTCTTCTGCCCAGTACTCAATCTCAATAGCCACTAACACACTTCCAAAATTGGTTTGATGATCCCCCTCAATGGGTGGATTCCCTTGTATAGCAACAATATTCTCAACAGTTCTTTCTTCCTCAGAATAATCATCTACTATCAAATCTTTCTCTACAACAGCAGTAGGGACCTCTGGATTAAGTAAAACTTCTTACATTTCTCCTACTACATCCTCAATAGGCATAATTGAGCTTCCAATTAATGGAATCATACATAAGTAGACAGAATCAGAGGCTTCAAGTTCATTCACCTTTTCTTCTTTATGCTCAGGGGTCGGCTGGTCTTCCTCATCAGCAGGAGTCTCTCCTTCTACTAAGGCTCCCTTTCTATACAATACAACTTTAGCAGCATGACATGGAGGTAAGTCCGGATCTCTTCCATCATCCATAGAAGTCTCTTATTCTTCTTCAGTATCATCACTATATTCAGTTTCTTCTTCATCAGGTTCTATACCTGGATCCCTCACATCCTTAGGTCTTGAAGGTTGATCTACAGGATTAAATTTATCATATACCTTCTGGTCATCATTAACCCACTCTCCTCTCAATGGGTTCCAATTTATCTTCATGTATTTGCAAATAGTGGTTTTGATACAGAATTTTTTCTTTACTACCACTGTCTCATCTTGAGACTCAGCTATCCCATTCACTTTGATCATTACTGACATCAAATTGGAAAAGAATACAGCATTAGTCTTTGATTTTGGCCTTGTCATATCTCCTATTTGAATCATCACCAATCTGCACAGATTTACTTTTACACAATGTCTCAAGAGATGCAGGAGATAGATATCCTTATATCTTAAATTCGCAAAGTCTCCCCTCCTTGGTAATAAGACATGCTAAACAAATTGGAATAGCAATCTGTTCTCTCCATCCATTTCAGCAGCTACTACTTGCCTTTGATTTCCTTCACTGGTGAGCTCCTCCAAGGCAGTCTCATAATCGAATATATCACTTTTAGGTGGTATATATTTTGATACATATCCATATACACCTTCATGTGTAACCTTCAAGCATTCATCCCACTCAACATATGAAAAAGACATCTCCTTTCCATTCACAGAAGAAGTCACTATGTTCTCATGTTATGATTTCTCAAAACTTTAAAACTCATAAAATTTTTTTACAAGCTTCAGATAGTAGGGGTCATTGTTGTTTGAAAATTAATCTACCCACTTTTGATCTTCTAGCACTTCGAGCACTAACGACTTTCTAGGCAGCAACCATTCCACACACAAAAAAATTTCAAACACAGTAAATCTATTCTGCAAATGAGGATTCACTGGTCGCCTACCCGACCTAGTTCTACCAACACTACCACTTGCTTCTGGCTCAGTCTTTTTTTTCTTTGCACTCGGCTCATTAGTGTCATCTCTGATGGTAGGAAGTTTGGTTTTTTCCATCACTGGTTCGAGGGATTTAGGGTTCTCGAGAGATTTAGGAGCTAAGGATTGAGGGTATGTGATTGAGGCTCAGTGTATTGAGAAGTATCTAAAACATTTTTTTATCATTTAGGAATCATAAAATAAATGAAATAAAATTAAATAAGGTAAAAATGATTCATATTCTTGTGGCAGACAGAAGTTTAAAACCATGCACTCATCGGTAGGGTCTATTAGTGAGAATTCCTATCATTGAGGTCCATCGGTGAAGTTACATCGGGGAGGTTACATTGGTGAGGTAGCTACCGATCAAGGTTAATCATTCCTAACTCAAAGGTTTTTCGAAAATGTCAGCTAATTGACATTCAGTACCGGAAAATTCAAGAGTAATATCACCCTTTTGTTAATGATATCTCAAGAAATGGTGCCTTACATCAATTTGTTTGGTCCAAGATTGAGATACAGGATTCTTCGAAATGTTTATTATAGTAGTGTTGTCACAGTTGATAGAAACATGCTTAAAATCATATCCATAGTCCAAAAGAGTTTGTTTCATCCACATAATTTTTTTCATAGTAACTACTAGCAGCTATATACTCTACTTCGACAGTGGAAAACACTACATAATTCTTCTTCTTACAACACCAGGATACTAAGGATTTTCCCAATAAATGACATGTTATAGATGTGCTTTTTCTATCCAAATTTCAACCAACAATGTTAGCATCTGAATAACTCATTAACTCAAAGGATTGTCCTTTTGGGTAAAACAAACCTAAGTTTACAGTGTGTTTAAGATACTTAAAAATTATTTTCACATCATGTTAATGAGATTATTTTGGATTATCTTGAAATCATTCACACATACACACACTAAATATAATATATCGTCGACTAGCAGTAAGGTAAATTAAGCTTCCAATCATACCTCGGTAATTGGTTTGATCCACTGGTTTCCCAGTTTCATCTACTGGTTTCCCAGTTTCATCTACATCCAATTTGCAGACTGTACTCATAGGAGTATCACATTCATTAATACTATCCAAACCAAAACGTTTTAAAAGATCCTTTTTATATTTACTTTGATTCAATGTAATTCCATTTTCATTTTTAAAAACATTAAATCCAAGAAAATATTTGAGTTCTCCCGTTAAACTCATTTCAAATTCATTTTGTATACTCTTTGAAAAATCAGTACATAAAGAGTGTTTATAAGATCCAAAAATAATATCATCAACATAGATTTTTACTATTAAAACATCTTTAGAAATTCTTTGGATAAAAAGAGTTGGATTAGAAATAAATTTAGTAATGCATTTTGAAATAAGAAAATTACTATGCCTATCATACCACGCTCTTGGAGATTGTTTTAAACCATTTAAAGCTTTTGAAAGTTTAAAAACTTGATTTGGAAAATGAGGATTAGTAAATCTAGGTGGTTGTTCAACAAAAACATATTCAATTATAAAACCATTTAGAAAATCACTTTTGACATCCATTTGATATAACTTGAATTTCAGATGAGCATCACAGGCAAGTAAGATCCTAATAGCTCCTAATCTAGAAACAGGGGCAAAGGATTCCCCATAGTCTATACCTTCCTCTTGACTATATCCTTGTGCAACTAGCCTAGATTTTTTTCAAACTATATTTCCAGACTCATCAACATTGTTTCTAAAAACTCATTTAGTGCCTATTGTCAAAGTGTCCTTGGGTCTATCAAAAAATTCCCAGACATTTTTTCTTTCAAATTGATTAAACTCTTCTTGCATATCCATTATCCAAAATTCATCATTTATTGCATCATTGACATTTTTAGTTTCTAGCTGTGAACGAAAGGCTTGATGTTCAACCTGGTTTCTTAGATAATCTCTAGTCCATGTCCCTCTATCAAGATTACCAACAACAACATCTAAAGGTTGATTCTTTAGAATCCTAGTTGATCTAGTAAAGGTAGGACTAGAAATTTCATGTTCATCTATAGGTTCGGGTTCTACAGAAGAATATTCTGGAATATGTCCAGAACTAGATATTTTTACAGCAGGTTCATTAGTTTTATCATTAAGGTCCAGAACAGTCAAATCTTCTTCAATATTTTCAAGAGAGGTTTTAGGCTCCTGTGGATCAGTTTCATCAAACATAATGTGAACATATTCTACCACACATTTTGTTCTTTTATTAAATACACTATAGGCTTTTCTGGTTAACGAATAACCAAGAAAAATTCCTTCATCACTTTTAGAAGCAAACATGCATAGATTATCCTTTGTATTGAAAATAAAAACATTGCAGCCAAAGACTCTAAAGTAACAAACTTGGGGTTTTATATTATTCCATAGTTCATATGGGGTCTTCTAAAGAACATGTCTAATCAAGACTCTATTAATAATATAACAAGATGTATTCACAGCCTCATCCCAAATGTACATAGTCAGGTCATACTCATTAAGCATGGTTCTTGTTATTTCATGAAGGGTTCTATTTCTTCTTTCTACTACACCATTCTGCTAACACGTCCTAGGCGCAGAAAAGTTGTGACTATAGCCATTGTGTGAGCAATAAGATTCAAACTCTTGATTTTCAAACTCACGGCCATGATCACTTGTCAAGGTTTAAATCAAAAGTCCACTAAGGTTTTCTACATACTTGGAGTATTTAACAAAGTAAGAACAAGCTTCTCTTTTGTGAGCTAAGAAGTATAACCAATTATATCTTGAAAGTCATCTAATAGGACATAGACATAGTGCTTCCCATTTAAATTAGAAACACTAGAAGGTTCAAACAACTCCATGTGAACCAACTAGAGAGGTTGAGAATTTGAAACTTCTTTCTTTGATTTAAAAGAAACTTTACGTTGCTTTCCCTTTTGACAGGGATTAAAAACTTTGTCATTTGGGAATTCATGTTTTGGTAGGTCTCTAACCAAGTTATTCCTAGTCAATTTTCTAAGTGAATAGATGTTGCAGTGTCCTAATCTTCTGTTACATATCCAATATTCTTTATAAAAATCATTTAAACAAGTAACATGTTGCTTAGATAAAGAATTTAAATCAACAGCATAAACATTTTCATTTCTCAAAGCATAAAACACTAAAACATTTTTAGAGTTCAAAAAATAACAATAATAATTTTCGAACTTCACATTAAAGCCATCATCGAATAATTGAGAAATACATAACAGGTTATATAAAAGTCCATCAACAAATAAATCATTAGAAATCAAAACTGAATCATTTTACCAATCTGGCCTAGGCCGATGATTTTTCCTTTAGAGTTATCACCAAAGGTGCATGGCCTCTATCAACTTTGATTACACTCTTGAATCATTAGTAATCTCCATATATGTGCCTTGAACATCCATTGTCCATGTACCATATCTTCTTGTGAGAACTCTTCAAACATGTTTCCTATAAAACATATTTAGATAGAAAATGATTTTGGTACCCATATCTTATTGGGTCTAGACAGGTTAGCAATCAAAGCTTTAGGTACCCAGATTTGTCTTCTGGGTCTCATATAATTTACAAAATCAATATATTTTGAAAGATAAAATTTATTTGATCTATAACCTTATGAATAACTGTTTGAGGCATATGAATTTCCAGAACTGGAACAAGTAAAAAAAATTAAAGATTTAGGAATAAATTTAGTTTTAGCAAACTGTCTTTTTCCAGGTTGGTATCCAAAACCAGTAGTGTATTTTGGTTCAACTTTATTTCCTAATATTTGAGTAAGTGTATCTTTTCCCTTTGTGAATTTTTCTAAGTCCTTTATAAGTTTCTAATTAGACATTTTCGGTTCAGTATTTTCCTTCAATCGTTGAACATTCTTTTCCTTTTCTATATCAAAGGCAGATTTAACATCGGAACAGAGAGAATGTTGTTTCATTAGTGACTTATATTTGTCCTTAATTTCATTACATGTTTCTTCTAGCATGTTACAATATTCAAACAATTCATCCTTAGACATATCTTCATAATCAAAATCAGATTCTGCATCATCTTCAAAATAATAAGAATTTAGAACATGAGTATCTATGGTTAACTCAGATGTGTTGGACATGAAGCACATGTTGGAACGATTCTTTTCAGAATAAGAAACTTCATATTCACTTTTGTTGTCTTCTGAAGAACTTCAGGTTGATTTCATAGATTTCTTGTACATCTTGTCCTTATAATCATGTTTTTGTTGAATTTTAATTTTGGACAGTCAGCCTTGATGTGTCCATTCCTCTTGCATTCATAGCAGAATATATCAACTTCTTTATAAGATTTCTTCTAGTCCTTCTTCTAGTGACCCTTGTTGTCATACATTCCTTTATAATATGATTTTCTGATGAATTTCGTCTTCCTATAGAACTTCTTAAATCTCTTGGCTATTTGAGCCATTTCAGCATCACTGTCTGAATCCGAATCTTCACTGGTTGAACCTTCAGTAGGTACATGTATTTTCCCCTTAACTTTTCTCTTAGAAGCAGTAGTCTTGAATGCCACGGATTTTCTCTTGGGTTCATCATCTTCTTCTTTGTTCACTTTAAGTTCTTCCTCATACATCATAAGTTTACCTATTAATTCCTTAACAACCAAAGTGTCCCATATATTATAAGAAGTTTTACAAGAAGAAATTATATTAAACTCTTCATCTCCTAAATCACAATACAGGGCATTCGTAGCTTTACAATTATTATTGTAAGCAGCCTTTATAGGTTCATCCCAAGTTGTTCATTCGGTTTCTGGAATTTTATATTGTGACTCTATAACAGTCCAGATATCAAAACCCATACGTTCTAAATTAATATTCATCTTAAGTTTCCACTGGGCATAGTTTGTACCACTAAAGAAAAGTGGTCGGTTAGTAGCAGCAACCTCTAGTCTATTATCAATAACTAGATTTTAGAAAATAATTTTAAAGATATAAAATTTAGAACTAATATAAATTTATGATCTTTAAAAATGCAACTAAAATCACAGTTGAAAAACATAATGTTTTGAAAAATAAGGTTTTGAAAACTTGTATTAATAAAACCAACCTTCTGATACCAAATGTTGGTCGGAGTGGACACTCATGAGGGGGGTGAATTGAGTTCTAATTAAAAATTTTGTTAAAATTTTTTCTATTAAAATCCCCTATTTAAAAAAAAAGTTAAAATGTTGTGAATTTCTATAGATTGTAATTTTTCAATTAGGTTCTCAAAGATTGATTAGGTCTCATTTAATTTAATCTGAAGATTAAGTTGACTTTTGAAACTAACTTACTGGTTTACAATAAGTATACACACTAGCTAATTTAATCAATAGGTTCGTCTCAATTCGAGACTTAGTCCTCTAAAATAATTTATATAAATTGATCCACACCACGGATCGGGGTAAACAACAGTACAATACTGTCCTGGTCCAAAGACCTCTACCACAGTTCTACGTGAGAAAACAAAGAAAACAACTCATAGTTTTCCAGGTCATACTCGACCTCTACCACTATCCACAGTGGGATGCAATGGAGTTATAGATTTTGAATGAGGATTTAATAATCCTCTAGCTTAACTCAGGATACAGTGTGTGTAAAATAAACAGGGTACACACACTGCTCGAAATATAAATGAAATAATCACTAAAATAAGTATGAGTGAGTTTAGAAAAGCTTTAGTGATTGGCAGTGAAACTCTAGACACATTTGATTGGTCAGAAAAGCTTCTGAGTCCTTCTCTGGTTTTTGTTCTGAAAAATAGAGTATCATTTTCTTCCTTGGTTCCAGGTTCATCTTATCAGCCTGAGTACATGATGTGTTTGTTGTAGTTCTTCACTCAAGATGCAGCTTCTGTTCTATAGAAAAGAATTTCTCCGTGTTCTGGGTGTATGGATGTTGCATTGCATGAATGAACCACATTTTAATGTTGTGGAGCCTTTTTATTTTTCACCCTTCATGTTCCTTCTTAGTTCCTTGATTCTCACTGTATGCACACTCTGTGTTCACTTCTTTAATCTCATATCTAGCTAGGTCTTTATCTTCCCTTTTATAGATTTCAGAATCGGAAAATGGGAATGATTAGAGGTTGCTGCTAACACTTATCTGTTTTATGCAAAACATATCCGATTAGATTAGAGTTACATCAAAACTCAAACAAACATGGATAAACATTGATTAACATATTTCAAGGATTATTTTAATATTATTATCATCTTGATAGTATAATATCAAAGATTAAGTTAATTAGAGTGTAGATAAACATTAATTGGGATTCTCAAAGTATGTAAAAGCATAGTTGGAATTATCAAAATAGGTGAGGCCAACACATATTTTATCTGAAAAAATTAATTTGTTCACATATTATGTCTAAGAAACAGATAATATGAAATCTAAAATTATATAGATTCTATAAGATGCAAAATACAGTTAATAATTTTCAAACCCACTTTTTGAACAGTTAGTGCGGTAAGGTGTGGTGTGCTCAAACTCAGTGTTTTGTGTAGCACAAGCTATTGAATTACTTTAATGAGACAACGTACTATGAGACCTTGGGGTGTTACATTCTTCTCACCTTCAATAAATTGTTTCTTCGCAATTTGAAATTGTTTTTCAAAAATAAATGGTTAAAAATATAAAATTAACTTTTCAGAAAAACCACATCGGAAATTGGGTTAATAAAATTTTTTCTTAATAAGAGGGAAAGGGTAATGAAAAAGTCACTAACAAATTATGATCTCGATTAGGAGAACATTGGTGGAAATTAGAGACACATAATTAGAGGGACAATGTAAATATTTATAGGAATTGATTGTGGTCATCAATAATACACATGTGTAAAATTGAGGGCCTCAAAGCCACCAATCTAAAATGATGTAAAATATCATTGGTTCCACAAAACATATGTTATTATGGTAACATAATTTTGGTTTTAATATCCCCTCCCTAATTTTTAGGAAATAATTTATTCATAGAATAAGAAGAAATATATATATATATATATATATATATCTGACAAGTAGAGTTTCATCCTTCAATTAATTCTACCAAAATCTCATATTTTACTCCTAATGATACTAGAATTCCAAAAAATTCTATTTATTCTAATCCTATAGGGTTCCAAAAATAATTAATTTATAATTCATTTTTTAGACTATTTAAAAAAATAAATTATAAAAACTAGGACATCGCGTAGGCTAGTAGTAGGTGATGCACCTATGACACCCTTTGGTTGCAGGTTCATGTCTTGTGGCCTTGCAGGATGCGACGAGTTGTCGTCTGACCTCCGGGTTGTTCTTTTTATGAAAATCCAAAAATAATCTCAAGAAATGATTTAACCTTAACAAAAGAATCCAATGTCAAAATTAATCTATTCCAACATTTAGACTTATCCAAAATACTTCTATCCAAACTCACAGTCCACGATTTATAAGGAACGTAAACACACTAAAATCCTTTTTTCATGTAATAACATGTGAATACCTTCATATTGTATTCTTTTAGAACACCATACCACCCTGAATTTTCATATAACCATACGGATTACATTCATGCTCCTTTATTCCTTATCGAATACTGGATATACTCTTTATATCCAAAAATGTTTTAAACTCAAACAACGATGGAATAAACAAACTGTTAAACAGTTCCATGGATGCCAATAATATCCAATATAATTTATCCAAATCAATAATATATTATTCCAAAATCAATACCTCAGTATCAGGAAAATGTTAAAGTTATGTCTTTCCTTAAACCATGTATTTTCCAAGAATTTTAACTTTCCATTGAGTCACTTTTCTTGGTTCCACTAATATCATGTCATTAATGAAATAGTACTGTAGTACAGTCATTATTTACTCTATCATTCATATAACATTTACATCATTAATACAATACTCAAATGACACAATACTTTAATAACTACATAAGAACTCTTAATAATTCCTCTTCATCTTCTGTAGTATCATAACTTTATTATAATCCAATAACAGCATTAGGTTTATACTCTAATGATTTGGACATTTATTCGTCTAATGTCTTAACTCCTTGAATATAAAGCATTGTACATTTGAAACATTTTTTTTCACCATTGAAATCACGTACTTGAAGTCCTTTTTTCACACTAATAACAAACTCTCATTCCCTTCAAGAATTTTCCAAGGTGATTCTTTCAATAGTTATCACATATGGGAAAATCCTTCATTACCTTATACCCTTCAAACATATTTATCTCTATCATATTTTTCTTCTCTGGATTCCCTTCAAAGCCATAGGTTTCAAAAAATTCATTACTTATTATATTAACACATGTTATTATTTCTTCATATGATGATAATATGTGAGGGACTATTTCTTTTTAAATGTTATCTTAACACAATTAAAGATATGACCCTTCTTACTCTTTGGATAATGCTTATTGCTGGAGGTCTCATTCCATCTACTAGGCGCCATTTCTAAAAAATGGAATACACTAGGTATGTTTATGAATCCCAATTCATAATTCAAAACATGTAAAAAAGTTAACACAAATTTAACAGTTCATGAATATAATCCATAATCATAAAAATGTTTTCGTTGAGAAGGTATATGATCATAAACCCTTTATAGTGATTTTTAAAGAAAACGATAATTATCCTAAGCATATCATATGGGAGTGTTGCAACCAATAGTGCAGCAAGGCCAGTTGTCATGCTACATTTCCCATTTGAGTCTAGCTCAATGCAGTGTTTTCGGGTTTAACCCATGGTACATCTGTGCCAGAGCTGCCTCTACCTGCTCGTATCCAGACAGAGATGTATTGCTTGGAAAACTCACAAAATCTCTACAGTACCAAAATTCTATGATGTTCTTCTATACTAATCCCCAATGTATATCGTAGGTTAGTGTTCTCTAATCAACATTTTCCTATTTATAGTTTTAAAGGTAATTTCTAAACATCCTCTAATAACAACTGTAAGGCCCCAGCCTCAGTTATATGAGTCCGGGCATTATTTTAATACATTTGCATGATTACTAGGAATCAAGTCTCGAAATACCGTTCTGTTTAGCAGTTTTGGAAAATAGATTACATACATTAACATTACATTACACATTAGAAAATAAAACACAACATAAATGATACTTTGAGAATTACATATATTCATTATCATAACCCTAATTATCAATCATAAAATGCATCTTCACATTATATGAAAAATAAAACATAAAAAGAGGTTAGCTCAAATGCTCAGTAAGGATAACAATATAGTAGAAACATTCACCAATAAGCATAAACATTTAAGGCATTTTATTAGACTAAAAAAACTTTTAAAAATTTATCTTCAGCATAATATGGGAAAGATAAAATCAAATAATTCCATTTACTTATTCACATTGATATTATAATAGTTGAATATTACTTTTAATATCAATACCAACATTCATAGTGATAGAATGCATAATTCCAGACTTTATAACAACATAGTCAAGGCCATGTTCCAAAACTACAAATAAGATTTTTTCAAGGCCTTTTTGCAAGACACTCGTTTGTATCATGATACCTACGGATGCATCGGGGACCTATTGTGGGCTTTACTCTTAAATTACTAAGTCCAATACATTCCTCATATGAGAATTATCAAACATAACATACACATTTGTATTAAAAATAACATATGAAATGTTAATACATTATCCATAAACCATGAACGGTATAAAAACAACACATCCATAGTCAAACATATCACCAACGCATCAATACAATATGGATGATTTGTTTAATAATAAATCAACTTCAAAAAAGTAAAAATCCATCAAGGGATTTTGATATAGATGAAAATGATTTGGAAAAATCTTTTAGAGAAATATCCATTTTTAATAAAAACATTAAAAAGTAACATAATTTATAAAGGAATCCATTTAAATAAGTTTTTGAATTAAAGTGACCCACACCACTTTGAAACTTTGGAATGTAATTATCATTTTAAGAACATTCATTTCCATATAAATAAATCCTTAAAACCATTTTGAAAACTGGATATTAATGAGAATGATTTAGAAGAATGAAAATTTAAAACATTTAAAATGATGTTTTAGTAAGAAAGTCCCTTTAAAAATAATCCCTTTGAAAACACTTTATTGAAACATGGACATGGATAATAAATATGTCCCAGTAGATACTTATTTAAAAATAGCCAAGGATAATAAAGAGAAAGTGAAATTTACCCTTACCTTGTACATTCATTTAGTCGTGGGTACATTTAACTTTAGTTATTAAGGAAAGAGTATGTTTTTAAATTATACCAGAACCATATTAATATTTATGATATCATACATGATTCATTAATTAATTTATTTTACCCATTTAAGTATAATTTCTATGTTAAATTAATATTTCGGGTAATAATCGCTTTGTTTATCTTACGTGTTAGAACTTGTTACTCTTGATTGTGTCACATAGATCATGATTTTAATATTTCCAGAATATAAAACATGATTTATATATCATATATATTTATAATATTAATATGTATAATAGATGTATATATGAAATAGAAAACACAATTTATGGAGATGGTAGGTCATACATACGCATAAACGTTGTTTCCGTTTTCATATCATATTGAATGGAACTAAGTGAATAAGATATATGTAAGTACAAACACACACACATATATATATAAATATATATCTCTCCAATATAATTATTATGTCATATATTACATACTTATTAATGATATATATTTTATACTTGTTGAATGGTGAACGTGGAAATGAATCTCATCATGTCGTGGAGACGGTAATCCGTATGTACACACGAGCGATAATATCATTTTATTGATGGATAAATCTTATTTAATTGGATGGTATATCATATATATCGAATCATTAACATGTTATATTTATTATTTACATCATTTATACTCATTATTATACAAATCCAAATAATGAAGTGTTGGAATAACAAACTACACCACGACATGGAGACGGTAATTTGTACGTACGCACGAAGGGTGACTATGTAAATTATAGGATGAATATAATAATGAATATGCATGTACCATTTTTATAATAACATCACTGTATATAGAAGATACTGGAGTTATCTTTTTAGAATGGAAACAAAAAAGAAAAATGATGTGGATGAAAAAAAAACGTGAAAGAGTTGATGAAATATTTACCTCTTCTTCGTGTTCGTCCATTTGATTCGATCCAAAGGGATCTTTAGGTAGGAATTATGACCAAAGAAATGACCCTAGGATGAAGGTAGTAAATTTTGGAGGATAGTTGGTTTGGGGTTGGCCGTGAAAAAAGACTTTGGACTTGTGAAATTATAAGAATGGGAAGTGCCCTATTAGAAGAAAGGTGAGGGTCACTTTAGGAAAAGATGGAAATATTATTTTATAATAAATCCATTTTCGGTTTCTAGTGGCTCAAAAATGAATTATATAAAGGCCAATGTGGGTATGGGACTAAGAAATCTCAACCAATAGGTTTTATACATGATGAGGTCATCATATTAACATTATATTTTTTATTTAACTCTTAGTTAAATGGTTTGACATTTAACATGTCTCTTTGTATTTTTATATTATATTGATAATAAACATATTATAAACTTCCAAGAGAACCCCAATTGGTTCATTAATTCAATATATGATATTAATAAGGCCCTTTTTTGTGATCCTTATATTTTTTGAAATATTATATCAACCAATAATATAGTATTTGTTTTAAAAATTCAATTATGTCAATTTTGAAATTATTTAATAAATGATTTTTGTTAAAGGCCTAAGAACATTATTACTTATAAATTAATTCAGATGATCTATACTAACATGTAATATTAAAATAAAAAATTAGTTGAATTAATCAAAACTCACAATTTTCATTTTTTTTGGATATTTATAATATCAATTATTTTAAAATATCATTATTAAGGAAATTACCTCGTCATCATTGTGTCATAAATAAATTAAATTATATAATGTCCAAAAATTATAAATAAAATATAAATATGTAATAAATATTTTTAGCTTTTTAATGATTATTTATAGTAAAATTTATATTATGTATAACCCTATATTAAAAATATTTTGTTATTAAGATTTGATTTTTACTCTTTTAACTCTTCATTAAATAAAATAATAATAAATGTCCTAAACAAATCCATGTAGACCAAAGGGATCATATTTTATTCCTAAGGGTTTTTTTCTTGACAAATTAAACTTATCTAATAGAATTAATCCATGTTTTAGGGTAATTATAATATCATATTTACCTTTAATTACCCAATTTACTTTTTACCATGGTAAATAAAAAACGTTACTATTCACCAAAAATTATTTTCATCTTATTGAACACATTTTACTTACTTATATTAACCATGTCTATCTAATTTTTGAAATTCAACTCACAGAAGAAGTAAAATTTTGTTTTTTACAAATTTGCCAATGCTCCTAGGAGGTGGGTAAATGACGGTAAATAGTTTGACAAATGTTTATATATCAAAACTTATAATAAAATGACTCCAATTAATTATGTTGAACATATATATGTATTATTTATCTATTTTTAACTAAAATAAATTAAAATAAAATAACTAATTATTTAAATAAAAAGTCAATTTTATCCAATAACGAAGTGTTTTTTAACTATTCATAAAAAACTTGAATGTTTTTCAGAAAATAACCAAAAAATTTCCCTAAGATAATTTTGATATTTTGAATTCAAAAATTATTTCTATTTTACCAAATTAAATACATTGAAGTTTCATTTATTAATTTAAATTTATTTTTCAATTTCAAAAATAAAAAGAGGGTTTTTAAAAAGTAAAAACTAGCAAAAGGTGGACATGTGATTATATTAAATTTAAATGTGAAATTACTTATAATGACCTATATTGTATCAAATGATAAAAATATAATCTAATTATAATTTCAAACCATTAAAATGCATAATTTATCACAATAAATTATTTTGATTAAAAAAATTTGTTTTCAATTAAAACATAGTATTTTTCACTATTCATCAAAATATTAAAGTTGTTAGAAAAGTACCAAAAAATTTTCTAAACTAAATTTTTATGTCCTGCATCTAAAGAAAAAAATTAATTTCTTTAATTTGAATATATAAAAGTGCCAAATATTGGTTTTAAAAAGGGTTCTCCATTAAATGCAGGTAAAATTCCATTTTTTTTAAAATACTTCTTTTATCTGAAAAAATGGTTTTGCTCTTATATTATATCTAAGAAACACATAATATGAATGTTAAAATTATAGAGTATATAAGATTCAAAACTCATTTAACAAAATTTATAACCGCTTTTTTAACGGTTAGAGAGGTAAGTTGTGGTGCACTCGAACTCGGGGTTTCGTGTAGCGCAGACAATTGAATTACTTTAACGAGATAATGTACAATGAAATCTTGGGTTGTTACACAATGTATAAAAATTCAATGAAATATTCAATTCCATAATGGTAGAATACTGTAATTTTCTCTTATGTGTAATTTCTCTCTTATTTATTTTTCAACCACCAAAAAAATTTAATCATCATACATGACATTATATTTGATTTAGGATAGAATAACTGATAAAAATACTTCAAACATGGTATATTGATTTAATCTATATTCGTTGAATTAACATACACATTTAACCATGATATATTTTAATAGAATATATTTCTATAGTATGATGAAAGGATCAAAATAATTTTATCTTACATTTAACAATATAACTGGCTATTAAAATAATTAGTAAAATGAAATGAAGGAATATCTATTTTGTGAACCACCATGTTGGATCCATATTAGTATTGACTTCATGAACAGTCATTTCTGCCCAAAAATTTTACACATATTTTCATATCTTTATGTCAAATTTTCACTTATTTTTATATAATCCACAGACAATATAAAATATTTTTGAAATATAATTTTATAATAAAAATTAATAAAGTTTAATTCAAAGGGAACAGTAGAATTCATATGAAATTTAAAAATTCATTAATCATCATTCTAATTAAAAATTTGTTTATTAAATAATATAAAATTAATTGGATAGTTGATGTATTTTATGACTATAATCATCATTTTAAAAGTTAATTGGCAACCAGAGATGTTTTAATTACTACAACCCATAATTGGTAGGCCCTAATGGAAAAATAATTTTTATTTAAAACCTTTAAACTACCATCGTAAAGTATAAATACCAACAACCTATTCCAATTAACCAAAATTAAATTAAAATTTCAGTTATCATATACAACTAATGATTGTCTTCCATATCTATATTTTCAATCATGAATTGTGTTTGGGTTTTTGAGTTTCTTCTGTAGGATTTAAGAAGTTACTCTTCAAGTTAAGGTAATTTTACTCATCACCTTTTTCACCCATGTACCTAAATTTTGGACTATCTATTAATAATGAATTATGCTCCATTAAAAAAATATTTAATTAAACCTGTAATTCCAAAATAGCATTTTTTCAATTGGAGTCCATCATTCCCACCAATTAGGACATCCCTCTATTCCATGTTATATATGAATGTGTACCCAAATTTATTTCATGATTTTCTCTCTTTTTCAGGTGTAATTAAAAATATTTTGAATACCCAAAACACATCCTTTTAAATTGATATTAACTAATATATAAATATATCTTTTTTATACTAGTATCTATATATATGAAACTCACACACCCTCTTTAAAAATAAATAATATATAATGGTCAAGTCATTAATAACCTATGTACTCTATGTTTTTTTATAAAACCCATTATTTTTTTCGTTGGGTTACTAAAGAAATAATTTATTATTATAAAAGTGGGTAACATGAATTATGTTATATGATGGTTTTTCCATGATAGAAATCGAATAAGTTGGGTAAAGAATTAATCTCTATAGATGTAATGTTCATGATAACATTCAATTATTTCATTGTAATGTTTTATGATACCATGATGAATAGCCTTATTAGTATGAATGGTGAGACCTTATATAAATCCAATGTATTGGTTAAAGAAAAAACATGTGGATATGGCATGTTTTATGATTCCATTTTTAATAAACATAGTAAATATGTTTTATGAATCTTGGTTAAAATCCTTTATTATATGCTTATTAATTTATTATTTTTATATTTTAGTGACATTTCAATGTTATGTATCATGTACATATGATTATTCTCCCATGTAATGATTTATTTTTTTAATCAATAATGTTCATTAATATTCCATTTTATTAGTTTTTTCATATATAATACATTATGGTCGCCCTATTCAATTGATTTATTTCATAGTAAAATTATGATTACTAAGATGGAATATGTTGGAAATTTTAAATATTTATTCAAAAGGGATAAAGTAATGCATTTTTTCATGTGTAATTCTTGAGTGACATAGATTTTTTCAATGTCAATAGACCTCTAAAGAACCATAAATGTTGTTAATGTAATATTTTTTATAGGGTTTTGTTAAATGTAGTGTATTAAACATAAGGGTCACTATATTTGGTATTGAAAGATGTGTTAGATTTTAATAAAAACGTGGACTAAAAAAAATTAATAACAATGCCTAGGTGTAAGACTAAATATAAAAAAGTCCAATAATTTTGGTATATTATTAATTGATTTTTTTTCATGAAACTATGTCCCTCTATGAATAATAAAGTGTATGTGGATATGGAATAATTATTCCCATGTATAATAACCCTAAAACGTGTACATTTTTTAGACTTTATCATCACATGGTACATTATAGTGGCCCTTGATGCACACCATTTTTTCTATCTCAGGGGATATGATTTGGTTATTTAATATGTTTACGAACTTTTATTAAGGATTTATAAATAATGTCACCTTTTATTATGACTAAAGTATATCATTATCAAAGCATGATATTAGAATATTTTTCGATTAATAATTTGTTTTTAATTGATATTATAACATTCCCCATAAGTAAAATATTACTCACGTAATGTTTCTCCTTATATGGAAAAATGGAATTTTATAGACATAATCATGAAAACAATTTATGAAACACTCAATGAGATGATAACCTTCCCAATGTGGGGGGATTTGGTGTTGAAATTTTGAATATGATATTTATTTTAGGGTGTTAGAATGTAATAACATATGTATCTTAAAATGTATATAATTGAATGAAAAATTAATATAATAATTCATAGAAATATATTTTATATGGTTGTAATATAAATTAATATTTTTTTATCATGATAATTAATTTTTGTGCCATGAATCATTCTAGGTATCCTAGAATCTTGATATCTGAGGTAGAACTGCGTAGCCCCAAGGAGCCTTCCCAAACCCCATAAGTTGGCGACTAGCCCATAGAATCAGATAAAATAAATGAGGAAATTATTTTTTAGCGAAAAATACAGACGTAAAAGAATAAATTCAGTAATGAATACTAATTAAACTCTACTATGGGAAATGTATCAAATGTAAAAAATGAATAATATCTACAATTATACATCAAAAGTAATAAAATAGGTGAAATTGAATAATCCGAAAGGACGAAACTCAAAATGTCCATACATCAACAGTAATAACAACCTCCAAGTGATCCTTGTCTGTTGATCAATTGTAGAATGAGGTAATCTAAAAACACATGGATATAGTAATAGGTTTTGATCCAAAGGCCTTTTAGATTTCATGAAAATGTTTCATAATAAGATTCAAATAAATAATAAAATTTATTAATAACATCTATTAAAAAAATGTTTGGAATATTCAAATAATATTTAAAAAAATCATGATTTATGAGTCAAAATATGGAAATAAATTAGCAACTCATCCTTCACATTTAAAATTATCAAAATAGTTTTAAAACAAATATTTATAAAAACCTTGAATATTTTAAAAAATGGAACATTTAACTATTGTATTAATTAAACACTTTTATATGAAACAATTTATATAAATCATAAGGCATTAAAAATGTTTTACTATAATGTAATATATTCATTTGAAGTTTAAAAAAGCTAAAAAGAAGGTCATATTCTGAATAATTCATAATTGTTTCAGGCTATAAGGGATTGACACTATGAAATAAAAAATATGTACATATAACCCATTTGGACAAAGGAAAAAAGAAGACTCATCACGAATGCTTAAGGGATGTGATGTGCTATTATGATGTTTTAGAACATTGTATGTCATAAAGTGCTATCCAAATGACACACTGACTCTATATGGCATTCATGTACAATAGTTCAAAACATCTCTAGTAAATTTATTTCATGAATTAAAAAAAAATCATCTCATTCAATATTTCAATTTTCTTATATTCCTATTAGAATCCCTAATGGGTATTTTACCAAAACGTTAATTTTATTCAGGATAAAACCCCAAGGATTATATAAAACCCATTTACTGTCCCTTCTTTGACAAATTAGGATTTTAAAACAATTAAAAAAAATCAAATTCCACTTTCTCAAATTAAAGTCAACAATCTTAAATATCAAACCAATTTCGTCAATTTCAAAACATCCCTCCCCCCACCAATTCAACGGAATTGGGTATTTTTCCATAACATTCCATCAACTCAATTTTTCAATAATCAAATTCAACCATTTAATTGAATGAATTTCCAAATAACCCAAAAAAATAAATAATTTAAATCTTATGAATGCCCATCAATGAACCCCACATTAATAGAATTCTAGGGTTTCCAATTTCATTCCAAAACCACATTTGTCATTAAAAACTTCAATTCAATGGAATATTTTTTGTCCAAAAAACTAATTGAACCCATTTAATCAAAAACATGAAGTTAATTTTAATTAAAACTATTTTAATTAAAGAAATAAGTGTATGGTTAATAAAAATTTGTCATTATAATAGAACTACATACCTGATGACCAAATATATCCCGAAACACATCTAAATATAATAAAAACTCTGTCATAGTATGGAATCAAAAATATATATTTGAATCAAACCTGTTTTTTGGTAAAAAAAATGGGAATTATATGCGAAAAAAAATGAAGATCCTCGGAACCCTTGAGTGAAGTATAGAGGACATGAAAGAACAAGAACTGAAGGAGGAAACTAATTGTGTAAAGATCCAAGGGCCTTCTTAATGATTCTGATCACTTATAAGAGAGATTTTAGGTAAAAACCATTCTTCAGAGAACCAAAGATGGTATTAGTCAATATTTGGTTATTCTACTATGATAGGGACCGAAAATAAGGGTTTGATAAAATTTATTAACAAATCAGATCAATTAAAATTATGTTTTCATAGTTTACTTGTGAGAGGCACACAAAAATTTCCAATTGTGTGAAATGATATAAACCTTTTTAAAATATTTTGATTAGTTTTTCTTTAGTGAGAATACAATTTACAAATAATTCACTAACCATGTAGTTTCCATTACATTGTTTTTCTTGTTTTCTCTAATAGGTAACACATTTTGGGAAACTATGTCTCAATTGTGCACTATCCATACTCTAGTTTAGAATCATCCCGAAATATTAAAAATATATCCTTGATTGACCTCAAATAAAACCCAACCCATGAAAGGTAAAAATATTTGGTTTTGTAACACCAAAAATAGTAAAATTATGTTTCAGAATACCCACCATAGGAACATTCTGTCTATTGAAAGACATCAAAGGAACATCCAAAATGAAAATATGAGGTTGCTTCAATCTCATCAGTCTCTCCCACTACAATATATCATGACTATCAGAACTTTTTTTTCATATCACTAGAATAAAATATATATTCCTCAAATTAAGTACACTAGTTTTATTATCAAATATCCTCACTAGCCATTCAGTCATTGATAAATCTGGTTCAACCATAAGATCACTCATCCTAAGAACATGAGATGGATCAGATAGATACTATCAGAGCAGAGATACATAAAAACATTATGTATTGAAGTCAGCTATTTGTAGAAGATTTAATTTATTTTAATATTTTTCAATCGTCTCAACAACCTTAAATTGTCTCTCAAAAAAGGAGAAAACTTCCATTACCTCACATGCCATCGATGACCCATTCGATGTGAAACCTTCCATAATACATAGTCACTAATAGATAATTCAAATGGTCTACTGTGATGATGATAAAAATAATTATATCATCTCAATGTCATCACCATTATCTAATGAAAGAATTGAATCATCAATTTCAACTCTTTGAATAAGCTAGGTCCAACAAGGAACATTCACCAATCTCCAACTAACACATGAGGATTTACAAGGCTGGACACATAAGGACGTAAAGTTATCCATTATGATTGTGTACGAGTAACTATTATTATAATTGAACTCAACCATCCCAATGTGATCATCTGAAGACAAAAAAAATTAAATAACATAATTGATATGAATAAACCCAATAATCTTTAAATCTCTTTATATCTATCCATCCAACTACAGATGGTATTCTATACTCAAACAGATGAGAGATCCCAATTCCTTCTAAAGGCCTTTACAAAAAAGGAGATGTGTTATAAAGATCCCTATAATGGAAAATAGAATATGAAACTCTATGAAAAGAAAAAATATTTATTTTTACATAGATATTTCTCACCTGCTCAACATTGGATTTACCATAAACGGGTATAATGTGTGCCAACATGATTAGCATAATTATCATAACCCAAATTGAATTCTTCATTCTTTTTGTATATTGAATTCCACAATGAAATTCAATATAGATTTCATAAAATTTATATGTAGGGTGTATAGTTTACTAATGAAATCATGAATATTTCTAGGGATCATCATTAACCTATTTCCATGTATAACAATGAGAAAGAAACTCTACAACACTTCGTCTCATACCATCCCACCAGAAAAATTGGGACTTTTAATTGCACATAATTTTAGTTCATGGGTACACATTCAATTGAGATATATGGAAATAAAACACCAAAACATTCCTTACTAAGGATGATATAAATAAATGTTTTTGAAATCATAAAACACCATATTTGTGAACGAACAATCAATCATGGTTTCCCCAACACAAATAGACTATCTAATTCCACAAAAATCACCAAAAATATTAATTTCTTGATGATTTAGTTCAAGAAGAGTGGATTCCAAATAGAAGGTATTAATTTAAGTATTACCCACTAATTCTAGAACTAAAATAAGAAACTAGGCCAGGAGACCCATCAGGATACATATTGTAGTAATTCTTTTAATGAATTTGTCGAATTTTTTTGGATTAATGAATCTATACTAAGACTATATTTGCCTGGGGTATTAGTGATGTAAAATTTTAAGGATTCATTTTATTCCTACCAATGCGTCTGGTGAAGATTAAATTATTTTAATGAAATATATAAATCATTTTCTTGTGGAATAAAAACATAGTATAAATTTATTTTTAAAGTTAATGCTACCAAATTTTAATTCCATTCATCATAGCTAAATTTTTAGGGTCATGGGATGGATAATTCTTCTCATGTGGAAAAAGATGATGGTATCTATATACAATAACATCATTACCTGTGTCACGACCCGTCCTCGGGGCCCGTGCCGTGACTACCACAAGCCCGCCTTCCATAGGCCAGGGGCTGGCGACTAGCACCAAAGGCGTAAATCCCGATAACTGGGAAGGCATTGCCTTTATAAAAGTAAACAAACACCATAGAAAACAAGCGGAAGTAAACACTAAGTACAAAGAGAAGTGCTGAAAAGAAAATGGGACAGAATACAAACCCAAAAGAAAGTACAACTACAACTGAACAAAGTACAACAGAAAAAGACAACAGCTGGAGGGACGGAAGCGGCTCCTGGGTCGTCCTCCTCAGATCCTACCTGAAGGGCAGGTACAGATGACGCAGCTCCTGGATCGTCCATCATGGATCCTACCTGAAGGGTAGGTACAGATAGCGTAGCTCCTGGATCATCCACCACGGATCCTACCTGAAGGGTAGGTACATATAGTCTCCTCAACGCTCTCGCCCGTCAACCTCCTCCGGATACTGACTCGTCGTGTAGTCCACCTCCGGGTACCGTCCAGTCCTCGAACACTCGGCCTCTGTCAACATTGTCCGTCGTCTGCAACCAACACAACGAGGTGCGGGCATAGCCCGTGCAGGGGTGAGTATAATGATACTCCGTAGGGACCCCGAGACCCTTAAGGTCTCACTAAAACCATCAAGGATAACCACATAGAAGATCTCAACATATAACCTCTACTTAGGTATATGCCCATACATATACCTAAGTTATCAAGTAACCCATCTCAATCATGAGGAAACACAAGGATCATTAAATCAACAGATAACCACTACCCAGGTATATGCCCATACATATACCTAAGTTATCAAGTGACCCATCTCAATCATGAGGTAAACACAAAGGTCAAAAGTCTCAGCTCAAACCAGGATTTTCATTATCGAAACCGTAACTGCTGAAGAGCCCCGTCTCTAGAGTGTACAGTGTTCCTATCATGACTCCAAGGTACTGCTCACTAACCTAAGACTGCTGAAGTACTCCTCCTGTCGAGTACCGCGGGTCAGCCACCCAGACACAGTAGTTCTTCCCGCCGAGGTATGTCACCCAAAACAGCAGTGCACACCCCATAGTAGCCTGCTGAGGTACTCTCTGGACGAGTACCGCGGGTCTGCATTGTCACACAGGTAGTTCTCCATCCGCCATGGGTCTGCACCTCAGAAAGTAGTGCTCCGTCCACTGGGCTAGTCGACTCACTCCAAGTCGAGTCGGTCAAGCAGTCGTCAGGTCTCAACCAGCTACACGGTTTCCGTAATCCGCACGCTCGTCTCTGGGAGGGTCCGCTCCACGAGATACAGGTAGATACTCCAAGTATCTCAAAGTCCCATGAAGAAGTATCCCAAACGACCGCCTCGTCATAGGGGTCTCAACGCAACAGACGGCGCGTCAATCGGACGCCCGGTCTGTGAGTTACTAGTCTTTTCGTCCCGGGGGGCCGGTTGGTTTCGTGAGCGAACCAAATCCATCCGTATCTCAACTGTACCCCGAACTCTCATAGGGTATACTCATAGGGACAGTTTCTCAACGTGATCAACAACGCCGCTGACGGTTCGTCAAACGGACGTCCTGTCTGAAAGATATCAGCTTTTCCATTCCAGGGGCCCGGTTGGATTTCGGATGCGATCCAACCGGCCACTACCAACTGTATCCAAAACTCGAGCGAAGTATGCCAAAAGTTCTGTCTCATTAAGAGGAATTCAATGAAACAGACGGCGCGTCAATCGGACGCCTGGTTTGTGAGTTGTTGACTTTTTCGTTCCATGGGCCCGGTTGTTTTCGTGAGCGAACCAGCCCAACCGCACTCTGTCGGCATCCAAACCTCGAGCGGAGTAAGCCAAAAGATCCGTCTCACTTAGAGTATTTCATCAAAGTCGACGGCACGTCATTCGGACGTCCGGAGCTCAAGATATAAGTGTTTCCGCTCCGAGGGCCCGGTTGGTTTCGTATCCGAACCAACCCGGTCGAACCCAAAGTAATCCGAAACCTTGAGTGCGATATACCGAAACGACCGTCTCGATCCAAGGATTGTGTTTCCGCTGACGGCGAGTCTTTTGGAGGCATGTAGCTCATGATACAGGCATTTGACCGAAAGTGGTCCGAAAACGGGGGTCTGGGCCCGGGGCGACCCGGCCCGACCCCCCCTGGGTCGGCCGAACTGGGTCGACCCGACCCGGGTCCGACCCGGCTGGGCCCGGCCCGGCCGGTTGCTGCTCGGCCAGCGCGGCCGAGTCGAAACGCGAAGCAGCGGGGTGTGCGGCTCCCCCGCCCTTTGTCGCTGATTGAGGCCGGCGGCGAACCACCGGCCGCCTCCTTTCCGGCGGCGTGCCGCCGCCGCCTTCCGCAGACCACCGGACGCGCTCCAGTGGTCCGTTCCTCCTGTCGTCTTCGCCTATGGTCCCCCCGGGACCCCACCTTCACTGCGAAAGGATTCAAACGCCCAAACGGCCTGCTTCGTCGTCGCCCGTCAAACCGCACGTCAAAAACGAAACACGCCGTCTTCGTGGTTCTTCGGCGCGACGCGTTGGGGTCGCGCCCCTTTGTCGTGGCCCGACTCCGTCCGCGGATGTCTTCGGGTTTCTCCTCCATGACGCGATGGCATCGCGCCTTTGTTTGTTTTTCACAACGCGGCGTGACGGCGCCGCGCATTACTTGTCGCACGTTTCCGCGCGGTGTGATGGCACTGCACCATTCCCGTTTCAATCCACAAAAGAATCCAACATGAAATAAGGAGGGTCGGCCGTGTTTGTGCGGTCTGTCCCCCCTCGCGTTATTCGATAACAAAAGGTCATATTTCACAAAGTTCGTCAAGGCAATAAACACGAGCAATTTAAAAAAATTAACCCTCAACATCAAACCGCATGATCGAACGATCCGCGGATCAACCCGGTATTGGTTGGTCCGCGCTCGTCGTTCTTTTCTCAAAAGATAAGAGAATTCCAAAAATAAATTCCCCTACCTCGTGTCATCCTTTGTTTGTTGACAAAGTCGCAGAATGGTAGTGTCGTCGTAGAACGGTATCAATTCCGTCGTCGTCGGAGTGAGCGCCGTCGTCGATGGCGACGTTCCCCGCGGTGATGCCTCCTCCCTTGACGCAGAGAAAGAAGAAGAGAAGGCACGTTGTTGGTGCCTTCGCGTTCTCCATCGGAGGGTCGGTGTTCATCACATTCTTTGTCGAAGTCTCGACGTTCTTCAACGATGGTGATGGAGTTCTTAAAAACTAAGAGCTTCCTCTCTCAAAATCCCCACTTTACAAAGCAACCTAATAAAATAACGTCCCCCATTATTTTATTAACACATGCCAAGATTTTCAAATTCCAAAATTCAAATAACTTAATTAATTTAAGAAGTTTAACTCATTAATTAAAAAGTGTTGGTATGCACTTAAGAGGGGGAGTGGAATGAGAAGAGTTTTCATTAATAAGGGGGAGAAGTTCAAGAGTTAAAGAAAGGGAGATTAAATGGGGGGTTAAAGGAGAGTTATAGGAATGTGAAAGGTTGGGGCTCGTGTGGGCCCCACCTTTAAAGTATCCACTCATGGGAAGTTGCTCGGTCATGGGATCCACCAACAACTTCTCATGGGAGAGAATAACTTCCAAAAACATAAAATAAAATTGTTCACACAATTTTATTTATTTTAAACTAAAACCCCAAAAACAAAATCTCAACCCGCTTAAAACGCAACTGTGGTAGAGGTCCCCTTAAGCAATTACCGGAGTTGCGAGTTCATCGGTGCCATCGGATTTCAATTCCGAGCACCGGTTCAAAAGATAAAAATTCCCGCTCGCTCGTTCACTGAACGTACCCGAGCCAAACTTCGGAAGTTGATTCCAGGAACTCCGGGCCTCGGAATCAAGTGCCATCAGAAACCACGTTCTTGTAAAATTCCAATGAAAATTAAGAAAAAAATTTCCTTGAAATTTTAGGGTCTTTACATTATTCCCACCTCAGGTCTTTACGTCCCCGTAAAGCTTCAACACAAACTAGGGTCACAAAAGCGGTACAAAGCACGCATCTGAGCCTTCCGCTCCCATGTGCTTACCTGGAGGTTCCGTACTGCCAAAGAAAGTTCACCCGAGGAATCGATCATCCTCGTAGGATCCACTCATGTCGATCCTCGATCCCCACTGGAACCTCCGTGAAAAAACACCTCATCGCCATCGTCGAGCTCCTCATGGTCGATGATATGCGAAGGGTCGAGCACGTATCTCTTCAGTTGAGATACGTGGAAGTCGTCATGCACCTGGTGCAACTGAGGTGGATGGGTCAAGCGGTAAACCACCTCGCCTACCCAGCTATGGACCTAGAAAGGTCCGTTGAACCTCATAGTTTACTTGCCGCCTTGGCCATAACTCCGTAAACTTCGTCGAGCTGAGACCCGTATAAGGTCGTGATCGTCATCCTCGAACTCTAGAGGTCTCCAATTCCTGTTAGAACTGGATCTCAAAATGACTGCCGCTACGAGGGTAAGGTTGACCGACTCAAGAGTGATCGGTCGCACCCTCCTGTGAATGAGTTTATCCTGTGCTGCCTGGGGTTTCCTTTTCGCCGACCAAGGAAAGCCCATCCCGACGTTTGCCTAAAACCGTCAATTTGAGTATGAACAGTTATTGCCCATTCCATACTCAAACTAACGTCGTAAGGCCTCGATGCTGCCACCAAGTGATTTCCAACCGGAACACTCTCCTCGAGGGTCTGACCACGCCGTTGGCGTAGGTGTGATTATCGAGTCTCCTCCCAAGGTATCTCTAGACGTGAGGGAAAAGTCCACGGATTACCGGAAACTCTATGTCTGGAACAAGATTTTTGAAAGCAAGGAATGATTCATATCGACGTCTGTTACTACAGCAGCTAGTAGTGGACACAGACTGTCCCTTGAATCATTTCTAGAGCCATTTTGTCACACTCCTTGACAGCATGCAGCCGCACTCTTCCTCCACCCTCCAGCTCCCTGAGCCTGGCGGGAATAACTAAGGCGGGTGGTTGTACCATGTTAAGATGTACACAAACTCATGCTGCTCTCCTAGCTCTGCCTCCACGTCTGCTACTTCGTAGACTCATCTCTCCTTTAATATTCCTCTTCTTTAACATTTAACACGCTCGAGTCTCTAAGACTGGAGCCGGTTTCCTATTTCTTACTGCACTGTGCAGTCTTCATCCGCTCCTGGATGATCTGCACCTGCTTTGCCTATGATCTGAAAGAGCTGCTAGAATTTCTCTTTTTCCGAAAATAGAAACTCGGTCTCATCCCCTGGATGAACCACGCCCATTGCCTAATACGGTCAATCCTGACATGAATGACGCATTCATGCCTTGGATGATGTCGTAAGGCCTCGACGTAACTACTAAGAGATCCAACTGTCACTCTCGCCTCCAAGGGTCGAGTCACACTGTCGGCATCAGTGTGAGGTCACTGGGTCTCCTCTAGTAGAAATCTCAAAAGTTAGGGTCAAGTAAACAGTTTTAACCGGGACCACTCAGTATCAACCAAACAAAAGGATATGAAAGCAAACTTGCAGCTCATAGTACAAAGACACGAATACAACAACAACATGGAACTAGAAGTAAAAGGGACGTATCCACTAGTTCCGCTCCTGTCCTCCTGCTCCCGGAGCTCTACTACCTTGGTGGATCCTCCAATGCCTACGGATCAACTGTACGAGGAGTCGGACAGTCACGTGTCAGGTGATCCTTCTCGTCGCATGAGTAACACTGTCTGTTTCTGGCACGCCTGGCTCTGACCCCACCCCGGGTGCCCCGCACCACCGGTCCTAAAACCCGAGATCGTCCAACTGCTGGTCTGGTCCTCCTGGACCTCTGCATCATCTGTCTACTTCCCACAGATGACTCGGCTACTGATCGAAAAACACGCGGCAAAGGCAGAAGCTCCTGTACACGCTCGGGGTGTAGATCTACTGGCACAAACTCCACCCTGAAGAAGGTCTCTAAGTCTCCCCATGTGAAGGCCATCCCGTCGCAAAACTGAAACAAGTGGCCCCACCACCTGCCTGATGCTGCCTAAAAGAGGCTGGCAGCAAAGATCACCATGAAGTCTGCCGGCGTCCCCACTAGCCTGAAGACTCTCACCACATCCTACAGCCAATCCTCAGCCGCCTGTGGGTCCGTCCCTCCCTGTAACCTGGGTGGCCTCTGGCGCTGGAACTCGTGCAGTGCACTCAAGCGACGTGCACCCTCTGCTGCTAGGGCTAGTGGCATCGGTGGCCCAACGGGTAGTAGTACCGATGGTGCCTCCGCTGGTGCCTGAACTGGAAAAGGGCCCTGTACTGAGGCCACGTCGCTCGGCGGGCTATCAGTACGAACCACTCTCGGGGCTCTAGCTATTCGTCCAAGAAAAGGCATCCTGAAAGAAACAACGTAACACGGTCAAACGATTATACCTGGTGAGCTGACCTGGTTTGAGCTGTTTTAAGTGAAAACCTTTGAAAACACACACGCAATCAGTGTTTTCGTGCACAAAGTCGGAAATCAGTTGTCAGGGTCCTGGTGTACGGATACGTCGGCCGCCCGTACCAATACTGGACTCCATGAACTGAAGACCACACTCGGTACCCTTAACACTATTTCTTCACAGAAAGAAAATATCAGAGTTATAAGTTCTGCGGTAGAACTGACTCCTCTGATACCAATTTGTCACGACCCGTCCTCGGGGCCCGTGCCGTGACTACCCCGAGCCCGCCTTCCATAGGCCAGGGGCTGGCGACTAGCACCAAAGGCGTAAATCCCGATAACTGGGAAGGCATTGCCTTTATAAAAGTAAACAAACACCACAGAGAACAAGCAGAAGTAAACACTAAGTACAAAGAGAAGTGATGAAAGGAAAATGGGCAAGAATACAAACCCAAAAGAAAGTACAACTACAACTGAACAAAGTACAATAGAAAAAGACAACAGCTGGAGGGACGGAAGTGGCTCCTGGGTCGTCCTCCTCATATCCTACCTGAAGGACAGGTACAGATGACGCAGCTCCTGGATCGTCCATCACGGATCCTACCTGAAGGGTAGGTACAGATAGCGCTGCTCCTGGATCGTCCACCACGGATCCTACCAGAAAGGTAGGTACAGATAGTCTCCTCAACGCTCTCGCCCGTCAACCTCCTCCGGATACTGACTCGTCGTGTAGTCCACCTCCGGGTACCGTCCAGTCCTCGAACACTCGGCCTCTGTCAGCACTGTCCGTCGTCTGCAACCAACACAACGAGGTGTGGGCATAGCCCGTGTATGGGTGAGTATAACGATACTCAGTAGGGACCCCGAGACCCTCAAGGACTCACTAAAACCAACAAGGATAACCACATAGAAGATATCAACAGATAACCTCTACTTAGGTATATGCCCATACATATACCTAAGTTATCAAGTAACCCATCTCAATCATGAGGAAACACAAGGATCATGAAATCAACGGATAACCACTACCCAGGTATACGCCCATACATATACCTAAGTTATCAAGTGACCCATCTCAATCATGAGGTAAACACAAAGGTCAAAAGTCTCAGCTCAAACCAGGATTTTCATTATCGAAACCGTAACTGCTGAAGAGCCCCATCTCTAGAGTGTACAGTGTTCCTGTCATGACTCCGAGGTACTGCTCACTAACCTAAGACTGCTGAAGTACTCCTCCTGTCGAGTACCGCGGGTCAGCCACCCAGACACAGTAGTGCTTCCCGCCGAGGTATGTCACCCAAACACAGTAGTGCACACCCCCTAGTATCCTGCTGAGGTACTCTCCGGACGAGTACCGCGGGTCTGCACTGTCACACAGGTAGTGCTCCGTCCGCCATGGTTCTGCACCTCAGAAAGTAGTGCTCTGTCCACTGGGCTAGTTGACTCACTCCAAGTCGAGTCGGTCAAGCAGTCGTCAGGTCTCAACCAGCTACACGGTTTCCGTACTCCGCACGCTCGTCTCTGGGAGGGTCCGCTCCACGAGCTACAGGTAGATACTCCAAGTATCTCAAAGTCCCACAAAGAAGTATCCCAAAGTACCGCCTCGTCATAGGGGTCTCAACGCAACAGACGGCGCGTCAATCGGACGCCCGGTCTGTGAGTTACTAGTATTTTCGTCCCGGGGGGCCGGTTGGTTTCGTGAGCGAACCAAATCCATCTGTATCTCAACTGTACCCCGAACTCTCATAGGGTATACTCATAGGGACAGTTTCTCAACGTGATCAACAACGTCGCTAACGGTTCGTCAAACGGACGTCCTGTCTGAAAGATATCATCTTTTCCCTTCCAGGGGCCCGGTTGGATTTCGGGTGCGATCCAACCCGGCCACTACCAACTGTATCCAAAACTCGGGCGAAGTATGCCAAAAGTTCCGTCTCATCAAGAGGAATTCAACGAAACAGACGGCGCGTCAATCGGACGCCCGGTCTGTGAGTTGTTGACTTTTTCGTTCCAGGGGCCCGGTTGGTTTCGTGAGCGAACCAACCCGAACGCACTCTTTCGGCATCCAAACCTCGAGCGGAGTAAGCCAAAAGATCCGTCTCACTTAGAGGATTTCATCAAAGTCGACGGCACGTCAATCAGACGTTCGGAGCTCAAGATATAAGTGTTTCCGCTCCGAGGGCCCGGTTGGTTTCGTATCCGAACCAACCCGGCCGAACCTAAAGTAATCTGAAACCTTGAGTGCGATATACCGAAACGACCGTCTCGATCCAAGGATTGTGTTGCCACTTACGGCGAGTAGTTTGGAGTCCCATAGCTCAAGTTACGGGCATTTGACCGAAAGTGGCCCGAAAACGGGGGTCTGGGCCCGGGGCGACCCGGCCCGACCCCCCCCCCCCCCCCCTGGGTCGGCCGAACAGGGTCGACCCGACCCGGGTCCGACCCGGCTAGGCCCGGCCCGGCCGGCCGCGGCTCGGCCAGCGTGGCCGAGTCGAAACGCGGAGCGGCGGGGTGTGCGGCTCCCCCGCCCTTCATCGCTGATTGAGGCCGGCGGCGAACCGCCGGCCGCCTCCTTTCTGGCGGCGCGCCTCCGCCGCCTTCCGCAGACCACCAGACGCGCTCCCGTGGTCTGTTCCTCCTACCGTCTTCGCCTATGGTCCCCCCAGGACCCCACCTTCACTGCGAAGGGATTCAAACGCCCAAACGGCCTGCTTCGTCCTCGCCCGTCAAACCGCACGTCAAAAACGAAACGCGCCGTCTTCGTGGTTCTTCGGTGTGACGCGTTGGCGTCGCGCCCCTTCGTCGTGGCCCGACTCCGTCTGCCGATGTCTTCGGGTTTCTCCGCTGTGATGCAACGGCGTCGTGCCTTTGTTTGTTTTTCACGACGCGGCGCGACGGCGCCGCGCATTACTTGTCACACGTTTCCGCGTGGTGCGATGGCACCACACCATTCCCGTTTCAATCCACAAAAGAATCCAACATGAAATAAGGAGGGTCGGCCGTGTTTGTGTGGTCCAGCCCCCCTCGCGTTATTCGATAACAAAAGGTCATATTTCACGATGTTCGTCAAGGCAATAAACACGAGCAATTTAAAAAAAATAACCCTCAACATCAAACTGCATGATCGAACGATCCGCGGATCAACCCGGTATTGGTTGGTCCGCACTCGTCGTTCTTTTCTCAAATGATAAGAGAATTCCAAAAATAAATTCCCCTACCTCGTGTCGTCCTTTGTTTGTTGAAAAATTCGCGGAATGGTAGTGTCGCCATAGAACGGTATCAATTCCGTCATCGTCGGAGTGAGCGCCGTCGTCGATGGCGACGTTCCCCGCGGTGATGCCTCCTCCCTTGACGCGGAGAAAGAAGAAGAGAAGGCACGTCGTTGGTGCCTTCGCGTTCTCCGTCGGAGGGTCGGTGTTCATCACATTCTTTGTCAAAGTCTCGACGTTCTTCAACGATGGTGATGGAGTTCTTCAAAACAAAGAGCTTCCTCTCTCAAAATCCCCACTTAACAAAGCAACCTAATAAAATAAGGTCTCCCATTATTTTTTTAACACATGCCAAGCTTTTCAAATTCCAAAATTCAAATAACTTAATTAATTTAAGAAGTTGAACTCATTAATTAAAAAGTGTTGGCATGCACTTAAGAGGGGGAGTGGAATGATAAGAGTTTTCATTAATAAGGGGGAGAAGTTCAAGAGTTAAAGAAAGGGAGATTAAATGGGGGTTAAAGGAGAGTTATAGGAATGTGAAAGGTTGGGGCTCGTGTGGGCCCCACCATTAATGTATCCACTCATGGGAAGTTGCTTGGTCATGGGCTCCACCAACAACTTCTCATGGAAGAGAATAACTTCCAAAGACATAAAATAAAATTGTTCACACAATTTTATTTATTTTAAACTAAAACCCCAAAAACAAAATCTCAACCCGCTTAAAACGCAATTGTGGTAGGGGTCCCCTTAAGCAATTACCGGCGTTGCGAGTTCATCGGTGCCATCAGATTTCAATTCCGAGCACCGGTTCAAAAGATAGAAATTCCCGCTCACTGGTTCACTGAACGTACCCGAGCCAAACTTCGGAAGTTGATTCCAGGAACTCCGGGCCTCGGAATCAAGTGCCGTCAGAAACCGCGTTCTTGTAAAATTCCAAAGAAAATTAAGAAAAAAATTTCATTGAAATTTCCGGGTCTTTACAACCTGTATAAGAACAAAACCCATGCCTTAAATTGATTCCTCAAAAAATACTTTATATCCCTGCCCGACATCTAAAGAGTCAACACTGACACGGTTGTAAAAATTTGTTTCATTTTAACTTTTTTTTTTGAAAATTTTCATCCCATTTAAAAATTACTTGTTGTTGAGGTAAATAAGTCATCAACGAGTCTATCAATGGGAATACCTTAATTATCCACTGATAATATAAAGTTATTCCCATGAATCATTGAATCTCGAAGGTATTTTATGGTTTCTACCAATTCATAACATCATTTACCTTCTCAAGATCAATTGGTATTACTTTTTTCCACACCTTGTTAGCTAAGAACATTACCTCTTGGGTTCATAAAGGTAATTAGATGTGTTTTTTCTCATTTTTATATGGGAAGTGGTGTAACGCCCCGACCCTAATTACCTAGAGTCGGTGCATTATTATCGAACATTGGCATGATCACGAGAAAGATCAAGTCTCGAAAGACCGATTAGTTTAGTAGCCTTGGAATAACTAGATACATCCATAAATTTTACATTACATCATAAAAAAACATCTTGTCTTCATATCCCGTCATACTATCCCTGCAGGTCATTCATAAATTACTTCTTCATAATCCAGGGAAAAAAAATAAAACAATGAAAGGGGTGAGCTCAGATGCTCAGTAAGGATAACATTATAGCAGAATCTTTCATAAATAAGCATAAACACTTAAGGCAATTTATAACTAAAACAAAAGCCTTTTAAACTTGATCTTCAGCATAAAAAGGCAAAGGTAAAATGAAATAATGCCATTTACTTACTCACATGGATATTCTACTAGTCGAATGATCACATGCAATATCAATAACCACTTTCATAATGATGGAATGCATAATGTCAGAGTATCCAAACCACATAGCCAAGGCCTCGTGCCAAGACTACAAATAAGATTTTGCCAAGGCCTTGTGCCAAAACACTAGTTTGTCTCATGAGACCTACCGATGTATCGAGGAGCTATAGCGGGCTCCACCCGTCACTTATTAAGTCCAATGCATTCCTCATATGAATAGGTTTAAACATAAAATAAACATTCGTATTAAAACTAGCACGTGAAATGTCAATACTTTAACCACAAACCATGAATGGTATAAAAATAGAACATCCACAGTCAAACATAACTCATTTGATACAATATGGAAGATTGTATTGTATCACATTAACATCAATCATGAATAATGAAGGATGTTGACATAGATGAAAATAATCATCAAAACTATTGAGGGAAATATCCCCCTTTTCTTGAAATCATTTAAAAGTCACACTATTTGTCAAGAAGCCATTTAAAAATAGATTTTTTTGAATCAAAGTGTCCCATACCACTTTGAAACTTTTAAAAGGAGTTTTAATTTTAAAACTTTAATGTCCATATAAATAAATCCTTAAAACCATTTTTAAAACATGGACATTAATGAGCAAGATATAGAAGAATAAGTCTTTAAGACATTTTAAAATGGTATTTTGGTTAGAGATTCTAACCAAAAGAGAGACACTTGAATACAAATATTTGAGGTAATCAAAAATTTGTAATATCATGAGAATAAAGGGATTCATGATATACTATGTCAATGTACATTATATACACCACAAAAAAGTGATTTGGTGTATATCAACAAAGAAGTCTCAGTTGAATGTAAATTGAGATGAAATCTCTCATAAAGGACGTATCCTTAGGTTAAGGATAAATCAACGACATAATTATGTGTGAAAAAAATATAAATACACTAAATATTATTGAATATTCAGTGTAAAACAATCAAAGGATATTCACACATATTCTTGTAGAAACAACACCAACGAATTGGATGTTTAACTCAACAAATGGTGAAAGAGTTAAAATTACTCTTATCAAATTCATATTAATGACTTGAGAATTATAAATGGAGTGATTATGTGTATCAAAAGTATATCCACAGGAAGGGGAGTGGAAATTATGACATAATCAAATGAATAGTGATTCCACACATAATCATGGGTTAATATAATCAATGAAATATGCATAAAGCCGAATGAGTGGAAATTGAAATCTCAAATTCCCTTATCGATTTGGTAACATACGAAACAAACAACCATGAAATAAGGATCATACCATGACTATGTAAATACCCATAAATTAAAGTATATTACACAATGAATACAATCATGGGCAGTACACATACACCACATGTAATAATTAAGTGGTGAATAATGGAATTCTCACGAAATTAAGAGCGAGATAAGAAACTCCTTACCACGTTAATCAACTGAGTCGTATGGCCAAAAGTTCATAACCACCAAATGATTTACAGAATAACAATAATATAAAGATAATCATGATAATATATATCAAATGGCAGTACACAATACACCACTTTCAATAATTTAGTGGCGAACAATGGAAATCTCACGGAATTGAAAGTGAGATAAGAAAATCCCTTACTTGTACTTTTTCCTTGGTCGATGGTAGGTCTACCTCCTGAATAATGGTGAAATAATTGTTATTGAATAATACAAGAATCATTTACTTTAATATGATATCATATATGATCTTTTAACATTGATTTGTTAATAATATCTTAGAATTATCGTTATTTCGGGTGTTAACGGGTTCATTTTACTTTATATTCTTTGTTATGTGAGCCATATTCGTTATTAATGGGACGTATATTATTCATATCCAGAATGATATCAAGTCCTTAGATACTATTTTTAAATCATCAAATTATAATTATACTTGAATGGATATGATGGATAATGAATCTCATCGCGTTCGTGGAGACGGTAGTCCGTACATACGCACGAGCGACAATATCATTCTTTTGATATTAAAATAATGTATAATTGGATTTTATATCAAATATAAAGAATCATTATAATGTTTTATTTATTATTTACATGAGTTACACATCATTATTATACCCATCCAAATAATAATATATTGAATAACCATGACGTGGAGACGGTAAGCCGTATGTATGCACGTATGGTGACATGTTATTCAAAGGATGGATAGAATACTGAATATGGTTGTACCATATTTATAATAACATAACTGTATATATATTATACTGGAGTTATTATTTTATAATGGTAATAACAGAGAAAGTGGAAGTGGAAGAAGAAAGGAACTTAAAAAGGGGTGGTGAAAACATTACCTCTTCTTCGGGTTCTTCCTTTTGATTTGATAAAAAGGGCTCCTTAGGTTGGCTTTATGATCAAAATAAGGCCTCTAGGTTGTAGTGAGGGAAGTTGGGAGAGTATTTGGGCAGAGTTTGGCCGATCCAAAAGGCTTTGAAGGTGTGAAGAAATGAGAAGGAGGAGTGCCTTTTTATAAGAGGGGTGAGGGGCACCTTTGGAAAACCTAGAAATATTAATTTATAATAAATTCATATTCAATTTCTAATGGCTCCAAAGTTGACTATTCAAAAATTAAGGTGGGTATAGGTCTAAAACCACTCAACCAATAGAATTTAGACAGGTTTGGGTACTTATATTAACCTTATCTTTAAGTATTAACTCTAAGTTAATTAGTTTCACTTTTACAATGTCTCTTTGTATTTTTATATAATATGGTTAATAAACTTACTATATACATCCAAGCGACCCCCAAGTGGTCCATTAATGATGAACCTATCATGATATAAGTCTCTTGGCCGAACCTTAGATTTTTAGGAATTTAATATCAATTAATAATATAATATTTGTTTTAAGAACTCTTTTTTGTCAATTTTGACACTATTCAATAGTTTATTTTTGTGAACCTCATAAAAGATTGATTACTTCGAACAAAGTAAATTAAATCACTCCTAATATATCATATTATTCTATAAAATTAGTTTAATTCATTAAAAGTTTCATATTATATTTATTTGGGTATTTATAATATCAATTATTTTAATTTTTCACTATTATAGTAATTATTGCATCATCATTGTGTCATAAATAAAATAACTTATTTAATGTCTAAAAATTATAAATAAAATATCATTATGTATGAAATCTTTTTATCTTTATAATGAATATTTATAATCGAAAATCCAACATATATAACCATATGTAAAAATTGTTTTCCTAAAAGATATATGCTTGTGTCATTTTTGTATTCATTTTAACTTAATTAAAATAAAGTGTCATTATCACTTACAAGTGGATCCATGGGGTCCCAAAATCGACCCAAAGATGTCCATGGTCGACCATGTATCAACCAATAGGGTTAAGACACGTTTTAGGGTAATTTAGTATTATTATAATATTATTTGTTAACCCTTATTTACCGGATTTACCCTTAACCATGGTAAATAAAATATTTACCGCAGTAATTATTCAAAATGTCTAAAAATAAAAGTTACCTATTTACACAATTTGAAAATCCTGATTCAAAATATGGAATCCATTTTCCTAAATTCAAAACACAGAAGTGGCTGAAATTAATTTAAAATTAATTCTCGCTGTCAAAACAAAAAGCGTGTTTTTAAGAGATAATAACTATCAAAAGATTGACACTTGTTTATGTTCGGTTTAATTGTAAAATTATGTCCAATGACCAACATTATATTAAATGGTAAAAATATATTCTAAATATACTTTAAAACTACTAAAATTCATAATTTATCACTATTAATTATTTTGATTAAAAAAGTTGTTTTTAATTAAAATTTAGTAATTTTCACTATTCATCAAAATATGAAAGTTATCCGAAAAGTACCAAAATTTCACCTTAGGCTAAATTAGATATTCCGAATCCAAAAATGAAGTCCATTTTGAAATATAAAATATATATAATTTTAAAAAGTAGGTATTACTATTCATAATGGCTAGTTTGATCGGTTGTGGTGTGTGTTAAAACTCGAAGTTGCGTACAACACACGCTACTATTTTATTCAAAGGAAAGCATACCGTTGGAAGCTTGGGATGTTTCATTTTAAATTTTTTTGATGTCTCCATTTAGTCAAAAAGTTTAAAATATTGTATTTAAAAAGTTTTCACTATTAAAAGTTGATAAAAGTGCAATACTGAAAATGAATCTGTTCTTGCATTATGACTAAGAAACTCATAATATGGATTCTAAAATTATAAGGATTATATAAAGTTTAAAATTTAGTTAATACTATTCATGACCTCTTTTATTGGATTTTTTTTGTAAGTCAAGGTGTGATTGAACTCGGTGTTGCGTGTAGTGCAAGTTATTGTATTATTTTGAATAAATAACACACTATGAAATCTTGGGGTGTTACATTCTCCCCTCCTTCAATAAATTGCGTCCTCGCAATTTGAAATTGTTCTTCGAAAATAGAAGGTTGAAAATAGAAAATATATTTGTGGGAAAACCCACATCGGAAATTGGGTTACTAAAATTTAGTGTTAATATGAGGAAAAGAGAAATGAAAGGGTCACCATCGAATTATGATCTCGATTAGGAGAACATTGGTGGTAATTAGAGACATATAATTGGAGGAAAAACGTAAATATTTATAGGTAGTGATTGAGGTCATCAATCACAAACAAGTATAAAATTGAGATCCTTAAACTCATCAATCTATGATGATTTGAAATACCATCGGTCCAACAAAACATAGGGTATTGGGATAACACATTTTTGACGTTTCAAAATATCTTAGTTGAAATCCCACATCGAAAAATGAATTAATGAGGCCTATATTTAAAATAGAGTGGAAAGTATGAAGATTAACGAAAATAACACATACTAGGGTTCCATGTAAGAAAATATGGATATGGAAGAGAAATCTAACCATCAATTATCTGATGGAGAGTGGTAGAGAACATGGCTATGAAAAGGCCAACAATCCCAAAGCCATAAATTAGTGATGATTTAAGGTACCATCTAGGACAACATTTTTTTTAAAGTTACATTACATAAGGAAGAGGAATTCATTTATGATATTGACTAATAAAATTATGAGATATACTTACATTTTAAGTATATTTTCATTCTTTAATAAATTTCCACCACTAACTCAATTTTTTTTAAACGATAAGTATTCAAGAAGACTTGGTCACACTGGAAGAGCTAGAATAAACTTCTATAGAATCACATGATCCATGCAGGATAAACCATATATTTACATTGTCTTTGAAGATTAATCAAAACCAAAATGGTTAGTGAATGATCTAATGATCCCCCAAAAGGATATTCATTGAGATAAATATGTACTAATCATAATTTCTAAAATTAAACCAACAATACCCCAAAGTTAAATAGATACCATTCAATAACCAATTGTCCTTAAAATCCTTTAATATAATCCAAACTAATATTGAAACCCAAAACATAGAAGAATTTGATTATGTAGTCTCCCATGTTACATTGTATCTCCAAATGACATCAAATACTCTTAAAGTCACATACTTAAAAGTAATTAACATCATCACATATTCTCTGTTATAGGTTATTCATTTCCATAAATAACCCAAATCACTATAAATCAACAATAAAAACATAGAAAAAAATCCACCATTACTCTACAAATGAAACCTCATTGTATTGTATTTTCCTTGGGCATATAGTGTTCCTAACAAAACGAACATCTTCCAAAATAACATTTATCACTTAATCACCAAATCATTTTCCTATACCAAGGGTATTCATTTGATAAGACATAAGAACCCAAATCATCTAATTATTGATCAATAAAATCATTTAACAAAAAAAAAATAGTCACACTAACCAAGGACTTCACGTAGTCCAGTGGTAGGCGATAAATCCCAATCGCACTTGGGTTGTGGGTTCGATTCCCACAGCTTTTTCCGACGCGACGGGTTGTCAAACGGTCTACGTGTTGTCCTTTTTCAAAAACTATATTTTATAATATTACCAAAATGAGATAAATTCCTCAAAATAACATAATTTAACCACAAATTTTATATCATACTTTTCATTTTCATCCCAAATTATAATAACTTATCATTTTCTCAAACCCCAATGATCATATAAAACAAAATGGTTATTTATACCTATATCCACAAGAGAAGAGACAATTTTTCCTCAAATATCATTCTCACATGGAAAACAGCGGGGTTACAAATAAAATAGAAAATTATTCCAAAGTAAACCCATCAACAAGGAGTGCTAATACTTTTTAAATTTTTCTCCAACCATTTATTAGAACATAGCTTCTTCTTTGACCAAGAAAATATTCTATAGAATAGGACATTCATTCGGGTAATGGCCAGGTCCCCTACATTTATGGAAAATGACTGTAAATGGTCTCTTGGGACCATTTTTATCTTCTTCCATATTACTCTTCATTTTTCTTCGGAAATTCTTCACTTTATGTCCTTCCTTCCCGCACGTAAAACATTTCGTTGTCCAATTGAGACACTTTCTTGGGTGTCTCTTTCCACATTTCCTGCATGATGAAAATTGAGGTTTCTTTTCTCCATGGTCTCCATTGCTGGAGATCTTATCATTTATCACCTTTCTCTTTCTTGTTGAGTCTGGGAGTTGGTTAATATATATGTTGTTGATCATATTTTTGGAAAACTGATTTGGCATAAAGACGATATCTTTTACGCCTATCAATATTCCATTTTATTGCTCATTGCCACCATCGTTCCCACCTTGTACATCATTCTCAAAGTCACTATGACTTCCTTGGAATCCATCCATTGACTAAAACCAGAAATCATTGTGTGAGTAATAGTAGTCGTAAAATCATTTAGAGATTAAAATGTCACCGTATTCTCAATTTGAAACATATTAGGATTAACCAAGGTCATTTACTCTCATCTTATGTATATATTACTTAAATCGGTTTGTAAAGAAAATGTAAATTATCCTAAGCATATCCCTCGGGAATGTCGTAACCAAGAGTGCAGCAAGGCCCGTTGTCGTGCACCAGTTCCCGTTCGAGTCTAGCTCAAAGCGGTGTTTTCGGGTTTTACCCCTATGTACATCTGTGCTAGAGCCGCCTCTACCTGCTCGTATCCAGAAAGGGATGTATTTCTCGGAAAACTCACAAAATATCCACAATACCAAAATTCTAGGAAGTTCTTTTATACTAATCCTCAAAGTTCATCTTAGGTCTACGTGCTCTAATCATAGTTTATCTAAATCTAGCTACCAAGGTTTGTACTAAACTTCCTCTGATACCAACTGTAACGCCCCAACCCTAATTACCGAGAGTCGGTGCATTATTACCTAACATTGGCATGATCACGAGAAAGATCAAGTCTCGAAAGACCGATTAGTTTAGTAGCCTTGGAATAACTAGATACATCCATAAATTTTACATTACATCATAAAAAAAACATCTTGTCTTCATATCCCCTCATACTATCCCTGCAGGTCATTCATAAATTACTTCTTCATAATCCTGGGAAAAAAATAAAACATTGAAAGGGGTGAGCTAAGATGCTCAGTAAGGATAACATTATAGCAGAAGCTTTCATAAATAAGCATAAACACTTAAGATAATTTATAACTAAAACAAAAGCCTTTTAAACTTGAACTTCAGCATAAAATGGAAAAGGTAAAATAAAATAATGCCATTTACATACTCACATGGATATTCTACTAGTCGAATGATCACATGAAATATCAATAACCACTTTCATAATGATGGAATGCATAATGCCAGACTATCATAACCACATAGCCAAGGCCTCGTGCCAGGACTACAAATAAGATTTTGCCAAGGCCTTGTGCCAAGACACTAGTTTGTCTCATGAGACCTACCGATTCATCGAGGAGCTATAGCGTGCTCCACCCGTCACTTATTAAGTCCAATTCATTCCTCATGTGAATAGGTTTAAACATAAAATAAACATTCGTATTAAAACTAGCAGACGAAATGTCAATACTTTAACCACAAACCATGAATGGTATAAAAATAGAACATCCACAGTCAAACATAACTCATTTGATACAATATGTAAGATTGTATTGTATCACATTAACCTCAATCATGAATAATGAAGGATGTTGACATAGATGAAAATAATCATCAAAACTATTTGAGGTAAATATCCCCCTTTTCTTGAAATCATTTAAAAGTCACACTATTTGTCAAGAAGCCATTTAAAAATAGATTTTTTTGAATCACAGTGTCCCATACCACTTTGAAACTTTTAAAAGGAGTTTTAATTTTAAAACATTAATGTCCATATAAATAAATCCTTAAAACCATTTTTAAAACATGGAAATTAATGAGCATGATATAGAAGAATAAGTCTTTAAAACATTTTAAAATTGTATTTTGGTTAGAGATTCTAACCAAAAGAGAGACACTTGAATACAAATATTTTAGGTAATAAAAAATTTTTAATATCATGAGAATAAAGGGATTCATGATATACTATGTCAAAGTACATTATATACACCACATAAAAGTTATTTGGTGTATATCAACAAAGAAGTCTCAGTTGAATGTAAATTGAGATGAAATCTCTCATAAAGGCCGTATCCTTAGGTTAAGGATAAATCAATGACATAATTATGTGTGAAAAAAATATAAATACACTAAATATGATTGAATATTCAGTGTAAAATAATCAAAGGATATTCACACATATTCTTGTAGAAACATCACCAACGAATTGGATGTTTAACTCAACAAATGGTGAAAGAGTTAAAATTACTCTTATCAAATTCATATTAATGACTTGAGAATTATCAATGGAGTGATTATGTGTATCAAAAGTATATACACATGAAGGGGAGTGGAAATTATGACATAATCAAATGAATAGTGATTCCACACATAATCTTGGAGTAATATAATCAATGAAATATGCGTAAAGCCGAATGAGTGGAAATTGAAATATCAAATTCCCTTATCGATTTGGTAACTTACGAAACAAACAACCATGAAATAAGGATCATACCATGACTATGTAAATACCCATAAATTAAAGTATATCACACAATGAATACAATCATGGGCAGTACACATACACCACATGTAATAATTAAGTGGTGAACAATGGAATTCTCACGAAATTAAGAGCGAGATAAGAAACTCCTTACCACGTTAATAAACTGAGTTGTATGGCCAAAAGTTTATAACCACCAAATGATTTACAGAATAACATGAATATAAATATAATCATGATAATATATATCAAATGGCAGTACACAATACACCAATTTCAATAATTTAGTGGCGAACAATGGAAATCTCACAGAATTGAAAGTGAGATAAGAAAATCCCTTACTTGTACTTTTTCCTTGGTTGATGGTAGGTCTACCTCCTGTATAATGGTGAAATAATTTTTATTGAATAATACAAGAATCATTTACTTTAATTTGATATCATATATGATCTTTTAACATTGATTTGTTAATAATATCTTAGAATTATCGTTATTTCGGGTGTTAACGGGTTCATTTTACTTTATATTCTTTGTTATGTGAGCCATATTCGTTATTAATGGGATGTATATTATTCATATCTAGAATGATATCAAGTGCTTAGATACTATTTTTAAATCATCAAATTATATTTATACTTGAATGGATATGATGGACAATGAATCTCATCGCGTTCGTGGAGACGGTAGTCCGTACATACGCACGAGTGACAATATCATTCTTTTGATATTAAAATAATATATAATTGGATTTTATATCATATATACAGAATAATTATCATGTTATATTTATTATTTAAATGAGTTACACATCATTATTATACCCATCCAAATAATAATATATTGAATAACCACGACGTGGAGACGGTAAGCCGTACGTACGCACGTATGGTGACATGTTATTCAAAGGATTGATAGAATACTGAATATGGTTGTGCCATATTTATAATAACATCACAGTATATATATGATACTGGAGTTATTATTTTATAATGGTAATAACAAAGAAAGAGGAAGTGGAAGAAGAAAGGAACATAAAAAGGGGTGGTGAAAACATTACCTCTTCTTCGGGTTCTTCCTTTTGATTTGATCAAAAGGGCTCCTTAGGCTGGCATTATGATCAAACTAAGGCCTCTAGGTTTTAGTGAGGGATGTTGGGAGAGTATTGGGGCAGAGTTTGGCAGAACAAAAAGGCTATGAAGGTGTGAAGAAATGAGAAGGAGGAGTGCCTTTTTATAAGAGGGGTGAGGGGCACCTTTGGAAAAGCTAGAAATATTAATTTATAATAAATTCATATTCAGTTTCTAATGGCTCCAAAGTTGACTATTAAAAAATCAAGGTGGGGATAGGTCTAAAACCACTCAACCAATAGAATTTAGACAGGTTTGGGTACTTATATTAACCTTATCTTTAAGTATTAACTCTAAGTTAATTAGTTTCACTTTTACAATGTCTCTTGGAATTTTTATATAATATTGTTATTAAACTTACTATATACATCCAAGCGACCCCCAAGTGGTCCGTTAATGATGAAACTATCATGATATAAGTCTTTTGGCAGAACCTTAGATTTTTAGGAATTTAATATCAATTAATAATATAATATTTGTTTTAATAACTCTTTTATGTCAATTTTGACACTATTCAACAGTTGATTTTTGTGAACCTCATAACAGATTTATTACTTAAACAAAGTCAATTAAATCAATCCTAATATATCATATTATCCTAGACAATTAGTTAAATTCATTAAAAGTTTCATATTATTTTTATTTGGGTATTTATAAATCAATTATTTTAATTTTTCACTATTATAGTAATTACTGCATCATCATTGTGTCATAAATAAAATAACTTATTTAATGTCTAAAAATTATAAATAAAATATCATTATGTATGAAATATTTTTATATTTCTATTGAATATTTATAATCGAAAATCCAACATATATAACCCTATGTAAAAATTATTTTTCTAAAAGATATATGCTTGTGTCATTTTTGTATTCATTTTAACTTAATTAAAATAAAGTGTCATTATCACTTACAAGTGGATCCATGGGGTCCCAAAATTGACCCAAAGATGCCCATGGTCGACCATGCATCAACCAATAGGGTTAAGACACGTTTCAGGATAATTTAGTATTATTATAATATTATTTTTTAACCCTTATTTACCGGATTTACCCTTAACCATGGTAAATAAAATATTTACCGCAGTAATTATTCAAAATGTATAAAAATAAAAGTTACCTATTTACACAATTTGAACATTCTGATTCCAAATATGGAATCCATTTTCCTAAATTCAAAACACAGACTTGTCAGAAATTAATTTAAAATTAATTACCGTTGTCAAAACAAAAAACGTGTTTTTAAGAGATAATAACTATCAAAAGATTGACACTTGTTTATGTTCGGTTTAATTGTAAAATTATGTCCAATGACCAACATTATATTAAATGTTAAAAATATATTCTAAATATACTTTAAAACTACTAAAATTCATAATTTATCACTATTAATTATTTTGATTAAAAAAGTTGTTTTTAATTAAAATTTAGTAATTTTCACTATTCATCAAAATATGAAAGTTATCCGAAAAGCACCAAAATTTCACCTTAGGCTAAATTAGATATTCCGAATCCAAAAATTAAGTCCATTTTGAAATATAAAATATATATAATTTTAAAAAGTAGGTATTACTATTCATAACGGCTAGTTTGATCGGTTGTGGTATGTGTTAAAACTTGAAGTTGCGTACAACACACGCTACTGTTTTATTCAAAGGAAAGCATACCGTTGGAAGCTTGGGATGCTTCATTTTAAATTTTTTTGATGTCTCCATTTAGTCAAAAAGTTTAAAATATTGTATTTAAAAAGTTTTCACTATTAAAAGTTGATAAAATTGAAATACTGGAAATGAATCTGTTCTTGCATTACGACTAAGAAACTCATAATATGGATTCTAAAATTATAAGAATTATATAAAGTTTAAATTTTAGTTAATACTATTCATGACCTCTTTTAATGGCTTTTTTCTGTATGTCAAGGTTTGATTGAACTCGGTGTTGCGTGTAGTGCAAGTTATTGAATTATTTTGAAGAAATAACACACTATGAAATCTTGGGGTGTTACAAGTGGGAAGAACAGCTTTGAGAGAAACTATGGATTGATCATAGATCTTTTAATCTGGGTGGACATACTTGGCTTGTGTTAGTTGGATTCAATACTATTATGTATTATTCAATGAAATGGGTGAATCCTTCATTTTGGGTAGTGCTTGAGTTTCTTTCACATCCTTCATAGCTCAAGAGGGCCACTAAGATCTTGGGAATATTAGTGATCGATATACATGGTGTTATAATGAATGAGGTCATCAGAGGACCTGGAGTAGGAATTATATGTGTTTCAGAAATCATCACGTGATCTCTTTATTACCCAATTAAATATTCCAACATATGGTTCATGCAATTTCAGAACACTCCACCTTCCATCTTGATCTCATAGGGGAAAATATATAGGAGTGTAGGTCCTTATATTCTAATAGTTGGACACTATATTCAGATTTACTCAGTATGGTATAGGTCTCCTAGGAGGTCTCCTATTCAGGGAGACACACGATTAGTTTTCACAATAATCTTCACAATATTATGAAAGCCCTCATGGCCTAGGCCAACACTCTTCTTTCAGATCTGCCAAGCCTGGATGACATTATGAGTGATATTGATCTTAAAGAAGCCATATTGGATGATTCTTTGGAAGAGTACATGTTGGTCTCCCTGTGGGTCATGAGGTAGTAGTTGAATGTAAATTTATTGAAGAAATAAATGTTCATTTGGTATATATCACAGACTACATAGCTTAGGGAGGGAGACTAAAATAAAACTTATTTTTATGATTTTATAAAAGAAAAGACTGTTGACACACCTTTCCGTCACAGAGTCCAATCAAATAGAATAGTGGAATACCTTAAGCACAAAGAGGGTAACCCATTGAAGAACATAAAAAAATTGAAAAAGTCATGGAAAAGGAACCCATATGGAGGAAGCCGCGCATGTTTCCTGTGTGTCGCCCAAGTCACTTGTGCACCACCTATGGGTCACACAAGTCACTTGCGGGCCCTGTTTTTTTTTTCAATGTACTCGGTTGCCTTTAAATACCCTCTATGGGCCCCCCATTTTGGGGACAAATTTAATACAACCCAGATTCAAGCTGTGGTCGCCCAAGTCTTCAACCCAACTCTTCCAAAAACATCTAAGGTAACTTTTTACCTAGAATAGAATAATTGAAGAAGTAGGATAAGGCCAACGTTTTTAGAATTCATCAGCACTTGTGCACCTAAGTGTCCAGACCTCCTTACATGTTGAAACACTTGCTCTCCACCCTACCCTTTCAATGAAACTTTCACGCCTTCCTTTTGGAATCATCTTAGGATAATACTAAAGGTTTGAGTTATGTCTCGCCCAAGTATTACCCTATAGATTCTTTGTTGCCCAGGTGAACCCATGTCGTGTATGTACACTTGCGCGACCAAGACATGCACGCCAAATGATTTCCACAGCCATACTTGCGCGCCAATTTCATTTGTGTGCCTCTCTCCCGTTCACCTATCCTCATCAAGATATTAGCCCTCGAAAACCTTTTTAAAGCCATTCATGGCATGGTGCCTTTTTCGGATTCCTTATCTGAAATAAATTCTATGAGAACCTCTCCCAAAACCTAGTGTCTTATAAGATTTATGTAAACACAGTTAGAGGTTTCCAATATAACCTCATCCTTTAAAGATGATAAGATATTTTTTTAGGGCATCCTCTTAAAGAGTAAGCCCCATGTTCCCTTGGTTTGGGCCTTGTTCTCAGGATTAAATCCCAAGTATCAAGTCCCCTTTACCTGGGTCTCCTTCTCAAGAGTAATCCCCATTCATAATTTCCTTTAACATTGGGCCTCCTTCTTAAGAGTAAGCCCCAAGTTATATGATCCATTTAATTTGGCATCCTCTTCAGGAGTAATCCCCTATCTTAACTTCTTTTGACTTTGGCCTCCTTCTCAAGAATAAACCCCAATAATAAGTTCATTTTGTTTTGGGAATCCTTCTCAGGAATAAACCCCAATCATAAGTACCTTTTAATTTATTCCTCCATCTCAGGAGTAAGCCTCATGTTAAAACTCTAAATCTCTATAAAGTAAAAATACCTTTATAGACACTTCTCCTGGGCTTCGTTCCTAAAGTAAGTCCTTGTCTTCATCTACTTGGGCAGTCATACATATGTAAGCCCACATCATTTCTCATGACTGTAAATTTTCATGGAACCATCGTCAAGTTTGATGATACCTTTTTTTTCTCACACTGAGCATGACTCACGTGAGATTTGGGTGTAAAAGTAATCACGACATCTCTTCTTGGGCCATTAACTATGCATAAAAACCATATTTCTTTACGTGATCTATGTGGACATTGATCTCTACCTTAAAAGTAGAGTACGTAAGAATACATTATAAGGTTCAATCCCATCTTTCATTAATTATTTGTTGTCCCATATGATGTTAAACTATATTATTTCTAATAGAACTACGTGGTTTATGATTCCTTTTTAATAAAGATACGTAGGTATCCCATATGTGGGTATGATCCAAACAATGAAATAATCCTTGTCTTTCTGAATGACAATAAACATAAAGTGCCCCACTGAGAGGCTTTAAAACCAGTATGGTCATCATATTGACCAAGATATTTCTTTAAAATATATTGAAGGATACCATTGACTAAGAATCTCAAATACATATGGATGATTCTCTATCGATGAAAAACCTCAAATACATATAAAAGATTGTCTAAATCTGATACATATCAATCATTGATTGCCAAGTCTAAAACGCATTTTCTTGCTTGTTGAATTAATAAGGATTGGTGAACAAAACCTAAATCTATAAGAGTGTCCCGTAGTAGGTAATAATTCCCCCCAAAGAAGTTGTGATGAGCCTTAACTCCCATCCTCTCGACCAATGAATATTCTTAAGCCTCATCGGTCCACAACTATTGAGCACCTAACTTTGGAAAGTAGGCCCAAATAGATATAAAATCATTGGGTGTTTTTGATTCTATGAATAAACCCATTGGAAACTGATTGTAATGTTTGAACCTTAAACAAACAAGTACATTCCCATTTCGAGAATAAACAAAAAATGGTGAACCCGACGTGAATCATTATCCAAGTTAAATGATGTTTTACTTATTTTTAGGCCCCTATTAAACTCAATATGAGGTCCAATAAAGCAATCAAACACATATGTGTTCTTCCAAAAGATGTAGTCTGGCCAAACCTATCTTGATAATGTGTGCTATATTAAACAGACACTCTTTTCCAAGATCTATCTACATCACATAATGGCTTCTTTAAAATTCATACATGTGAATGCCTCGACCCCTACTCCTGTTGGATCCTCATCCGCTCTGAGGATGACATCACCTACTCAGTGTCTTTAACACTGGGTCTCGAATTCATTGGTGAAGGAATACCGTCAACATGGTACCATTCTGACTCTAGAGGCTTCTCGACACGCCCTCAAAGTTAACAAATCACCCTGGTTATCTGGACCGCGACGACCAGTGGTCAAGAAGCAGGTGGTCCCAACCACCATCTTCAACTATTTCGGGTGGTTATCCCCATAACGTAACAACCAGTACCTCCCATATTATGGGGAGGTTAATTAATAGGTAAGTCAAGGACTCAGTTCATGAAGACAGGATCCCTTATTGACAAATCCCACCAACAATCGCCGCCAGACTCATGCGGTAGTGCACCCTCAACACGATGACGGTATCACATCTAGATTTTCGGCTCAGGTCCCTCAGACCTGAGCATGCAAGAAGATCCATCAATGGGGAAATTCGGCCAATATTGAGTAGGTTCTTACCTCTCCCCCCTATGGATAAGTCCATTAATCTAACTTGATGAAAAAAAACGAGTGTGCATATACATTCATTCGTCCTAATTTTACTAACCAGAAAACTCATCTGGAAGTAACACACCAATCCTGCCAGGAAATTCTGGCAGAGTACTATAGGCAGGCACATAAACCTGTTTATAAATCATAAGCCAGTCATCAGGCTCGTCTGACTACATCCAAAGATGCTTTCCAACCAAATGCGATGACCACCTGTAAATAGGCACATACACCAGCTTACAATCATCAATTCTGTCAGCAGTCTCGTCTTCCAGTATTGAAATAATTTCATCAATAATATTCAGTGTAGAATAATCTATAGGAACATAAACCTACAATTCATCAAGCTAACCAATATTTTCGTTTGGTAGCACCCGTAGATGTCAATTGGAAATCCCCAATGACAAACAGGAGGCAGACACAACTTTCTGCCTCACCACATGAGTACTATTGGAATTAACTAACCGGAAAAGGAGGATAGGAGTAGGAACACACACCTACTCCAAACACGAAATGGACATATATTCTCGTTCTGATAGCTGAAGTCACCAAGAACATTCTGACAATGGTGAAAGAGCAGAAGCAAATCGTTTCCCATATTCTACATACCTGTCAAAATATTATGAAAACATCAGCGGCATCATAGGGAAAGAAACATAATCTATCCCTATCAGTGAATTGACTCAACAAAAAGCCACTACGGAGAAGATAAACACCTATGTTCCAGTCTAGGAGGGTCGTGGGGCATACTCCCCCATGTCATAGTTACAATCAAGTCAGGCACATACACCCGATTTAAATGGAGATAATCAGCCTAACATCACCATTTCTCCTTAGAAGGAACATACATCTACCCATAATAACCACTTTCTTCAACAAGTGGTTTCCTACGTGAGTAAGATGGCGTCCTTGAAAAAGACCCCTCCATCACATTTGAAAAACCAAGAGCCAATCTGCAATAAGTCCTTGCTCAACGATGGAGTTCTTGAAGCCCTCAGACAATTCTCTTTTTCAACTCATGGTTCTACACTCTCATTTCCAAATTCGGGAATTAACAATAATAATTCTGAAGATCTTCATCAGACACTTCCTCATGAAGTCTTTCTTCATGAAAATTCAGTCAATCTCGAAGTATCATCTTCATATGAGAGCCACGATAACCCTCTGTGTGGCCAGAAGACCAAGGATCAAGAGGTTTCATCTTTTGTTGTAACCCACCATGGTGGTCCTCTCTATGATGATGAATTTAGCTGCAAAAGTCCTCTCCACATAAGTAATTCGCATTTCCTGGAAAATAATTCAATAAAAAACGCAGTAATGAGAAATCCCTCTTATCTTGAGGCACTTGAAAATGCGAAGCCAGTCATGTATGATTCCTTACTTCTAGCAGGTGAAATACATTCACAGTCAAAAGATAGCATGAGGTGTAGGTCATTCTCCGAACCAGACATGGGTCATTCATCTTCTAATTTGAAAATAAATTTTCTACCAATCATGTTGAATATGAAGAAGAAACAAAGAATCACCAGCTTTAGTCCAGTCATGTAGAATATTCTTCATCAAATTACAAAGAGGAAGTGTGGAATATGATAAGAAAACTGGAAAAAGGTGAAATACTAGTCATGTTTTGGCCATTGGCTGACTCTCGGTATGATATTCCAGAAACATTGACAGAAGATTGTATTCACGATATTCATCTCAATATATAGAAAACTATTTTTTCACATAAACAAAAAAAATATTACCTTTTGATGAATATAAAAACTATTTCAAGATAATAGACTGGTTGGAACTCTATATTGACTTGGAATCTCTCTCAGTTTCACGACATCCAAAGGTTGAAAAGCAACAGAGAGCCCTTCAGCGTTCATACCTTGGCATTTTTGAAAGGTTTCACCAGTTAATTTCTAGTTCCCCCATCTTGTATTAATATCGGGGGATGGGATTTTCATGAAGCATTGCATTTCACTATGCTCTGCAGTCAACAAAGCCCGCCAAAAGTGGTCTCATGCAATGTTATTTCCCATGGCTGGCCACATCTGACTAGTTTTGTGTGTAATCAAATGCTCTCCCAAGAACAGGCCTCAACTAGTTCTTCCTAAAGTAAGGCATATAAAGAACAAGTTGCCGAGTTACTCTTGCATCAAGAAAATGAGAATATCAAATACGTTTATCATTTAGAGCATGCACATCATCAGGTGACAGAAGTGTCAGAAATAATCAAACTTTTATCTGAGCGAGGTGATTTGAGTGGATGTTTGATGATGCGTCCAGCTAATTTCCAGATTATGCCCACAAAATCAGGAGAGATTTTAAGAAATTTTTAGATGTAGAAGATCAGGAGACACATCAGATTGCCTGACTGGGGACTCTTTTAATCCATCCCTCGGGATGAACAGACAGGATTTGAGGAGTTGAGTAGAAAAAACCGGAACAACCCCAGCCCACCGGACTAGGGACTATTTCAAGTTCCCAATATCTTCTTTAGTGAATGGCATTCTTCTCTCGATTAGTGAAGAAGCCAAAAGAGGAGCACATGGATGAAGTATCTGAAGATTCGATCCAAATTACGGTTCATCAAGAAGTTCCAGAGGGATCATGCAAACAAAGGGCAATGTCTCATAAAGGATATGTAAGAACATTGTATTGAAGAAGCACTAATAGAAGCGATGCAATGAAATATTCATCAATAAATTTCATCAATGCCATTTTCACTAATCCCCAAGAACATGAGGCTCACTTAGGGGGATTAGATGAAGAAGTTTAGGTTCAAGAAGCTGTACACACAGAAATAAATGTTGGAGGTGTGCGTACCAAAAGACAGAGGGTTTCCCAGGGGAAAAACATTCCTTTGGGTAATGCCCTTCCATACTCCAGAAAGTCACATGACACTAAAAGGGTAAAAGTTAGGTTACATTCAACCCTACCTATGGAGAAGTCCAATCACTCTCATTAGAGGAATGGTTTGCACAACAAGAAGAAAAAATGAAAAAATAAGGAGGTTAAATGCAGAACTAATTCATGGTACTCTTCCTCATAAGTATGCTTGAGTTAATCAATCAAGGGAATTTTTTGTAGCTACTAGGATGGATCAAGAATATCCCCATTTACAAGTACACCCTCACAGGCCCAATCCTATGGGTCATGCGTGACAAAAACCGGCAGTACTACCAATAGTGGTAGTACCAGTCACTATGCCCGTTCAAACTCTAGTTATTGAACCTTCTCAGGTCCAAGATCAACCAGATGTTTCTAAAAAATTAATGACTACCATTGAGTCATTAACAGCTCGGTTGGAATCTATGGAAGGAAAACATTCACATGTTCAAACATAAAAGAGAACTTACCCTGAATGGGTGGATGCAATTCCTCCCCCATAATATTTTGTGAAAACTACATTCCCAATTTTTAATTCTTCGGGAGAACCAGAACAACACATAACACATTTTGTTTCTTGTTGTGATACTATGATGGGAACTACTCAACAACAAGAACAAGTTACGCTCAGGTGTTTTGTGCAGTCATTAGAAGGACCTGCTTTTGTATAGTATACAAGTTTGCAATCTCGGTCAATTACTAGGTGGGAAGATTTCCGTCAATTATTTCTTCTTCAATTTAGCCCAACATTGCCAATGATGACAGTTTTTGATCATACCAATTATAAGAAAAGGGAAGATGAAAGTGTTTCAGATTTCATAGCTCACTTGAAGGGATTAACATATTCTTTATGTTAAGAACTCCATCAAAAATAATTTTGCCAATCTGTGTGGCAAATCTGCGTGATGAATTATGCACATCGTTGATTCCTGTGAAATACACATGAGGGTTTTGAGTCCTTACTTCAATCGCTCAGCAAAAATCAGACTCTCTTATAAAGTCTAAGGATAAAACTCATGTAATTCCATCAGTTTCATGATGGAGAATATGGAAAGCATAGACTTCTAAAGTTACACTTAAACAATCACCTGTAGCAACTTTCACTTCAAAACCTTCATCATATCGAAGGGATCCACCTCCTGATCGTCAAAAACAATGGCCACCTCATCAAGATGATCAAAAATATCAATGGTAGAAATAGTTTGATGGTTTTAATAACAATGTTTATTCTTTCTAGAATGAACAAGTTCCAGGATTCTTCATCTCGACTCTGGAAAACAATCAGGTTTACTTGTCAAGGCACAAAAGGCTGAACAAGGAAGGAGATGAAGACCTCCCCAACTATTACCCATTTCATCAGATGTTGGGGCATCCCATTCAAGAGTTTTTTGTATTTGAAGACCTTCTACAAAAGATAGTGGACTCTGGATAGGTAAAACTGAAAGGTTCTTCATCCCAGGTAGCATGTGTTACTGCTACTAGTCTAGAAGAAGAAGGTGGGTGACACTAAGTCAAAAGTAAAAATTCACAAAAATATGATGATTGGATGGTCAGGAAAATGATCAACCGAACTCGTGCTATTTTAAGAACACAATTCAATCAACCAATTGTGTCTTTTTCTATTTATTCCATAATAACCCCTTCATTAGAAGGAAAATCCTCAAAGAAGCAATGTAATTTGAAGAAAGAAGAGCAGTCAGAAGAAGACGAGCTCGTGTCAAAGCCTAAGTTGTATTTGACTCTGGTAGATTTTATTCTGTTTTCTTCAAAATCATGAGCACCACCCCACAAAACGGCACATCCTGAATTGGTTCATCAACCAGAATCTTTGTCAGATGAAGAATTAATATTTTGTTCTGTTAACATGATTTATTTAAAAGATTATTATGAAAATGACAGTTTCGATTATGATGTGCCTAAGTTCCATGTATATAATAGAGGAATTAAAGGAAGAGATAGAGGTCTAGGATACAGGGGAAGATTTGGATATTCCAAAAGCCACTATTTCAATCCTACCCCTACAAGAACTTTATATGCAGCAGAAACTTGTGGAAAATCCCTTCTGCGGGATCAACAGGAATAAGAAAGTTCTTCCACACATAAAATATTTGGTCCTGACATAGTTATTTTGGAAAACCGGTTAAAGGTCACCCCTTATTCATCTCAACAAATTGATAGACCCATTCGGTCTAATCTACAGAAGCCAGGAGTGTTTTCAACTCCTACCCTGATACGGGATGCATCTACTGCCAAAGCATCCACATCTAAGTCATCTAAAAAAACACATTTTCCGGATGGGAAACTAAGACCTTTAGACCAAAATAATGATGTCTTGAAACATTTTTTCCAAGTACCGGCCTTGTTATCAATTCTGGATTCCTTAAATCTATCAAAAGATCTTCAGGAAGGCGCTTATTGAGGCTTTGTCAAGTCATCAAGAATTCGAAACTGAAATTGATGTGGCTGAGGTCTACCATATAGAGAATTATTTTGAAGAATTCCATGTAGTGATATATTATACAAATGATGATGAATATGATGTTGTACATAGACATATCAGACCATTGTTTCTATCGAGAAAAGTCAATGATATAGACATTCGATGAGCTTTCATTGATAATGTCTTAGGAGTCAATCTCATTCTTATTCGTATACTTCATCGATTGGGCCTCACAGAATTTGATTTATCTTCTTATAAATTTATGTTACAAGGATATTATAAGAATGAACAAGAACCTCTGGGCGAGATTACACTCATAATTCAGTTTGGAGACCTTATGTCTAATTCAAATTTCATGGTTGTTCGTCATGACACAGCCTTCAACATTTTTCTTAGAAGACCTTGGCTAAATCAACAGGTGGTCTTACCTTATTCATACAATCAATTTCTCAAATATTGTTTTAATGATCAAAATGGGACATTGTATGGTGATAAGGCCCTATTCAAAACATGTGAATCTCAATACATTGAGGCAGAACTTTTTCCCATGGAGGGCAAGGAAAAATCCACAGCAAGGAAGGTCACCAAAATTAATTCTCCAAATGGTTTGGAAAAGATTCCAGTAAACCCATTCATACATGTGAGTACAGATTATGTGTTTCCTATCATTCAAATTGATAGGATATACCTAAATCCAAACACTCATATGGAATCTTCCCTAATTTTAGTTACAGCAATCGAGCCAGCCATCATGGGAGAAATTTTTGATTCACCAATCAATGATAAAATATTCAATGTATATGTGATTTTATTAATTTATTAATTACATTTTACTAACTCCCTTTACTGATTTTATATGAAATGTGCATAATTTGTGTGTAATATTCATATTTTAATATTAAATACAATTTTGAGCACTATTTGAATAAATCCAGATTTGAGTTAGTTTAATGTATTATCTATAACTATTACTATACTGATAAAAATTTCATGGTTTGTGTTTTTTAGGATTCCTATTTCAATTTAGAACATTTAATTATAAGGGATCATGTGCCAATTCTACCATTTGAAGGTTCATATGTACCACACAATAAGGCCCAATGAATCTGTGAAAAAACTGGACCAGCCTTGAAGATTGATTTACTGGGCTCAATCCAGAAGTCCAAAACGGTTTATTCTCCACCATAATTCTGGGGACAATATGTGTCATCTTGGATAAAAATTTCAAGGCCCAAATTCATCAACAAGTGGCCCAAATGATTCTATGAATTCCAGCCCACCATTCTGGCCGGGAATTTAAATCAGCACACAAATATGGCCTTTTCTCCTTATATAGAAATCCATTTGAGATGAGCACTTTCATTGTGAAAGAGGAGATATATGCGGCAAACTTTGTTGAAGAAACTATCTGGATTTGATGGCATATTACTATTCAAAAATCCATTCACATTTCATCCATTGAAAAGTCATGGATAGAAATGGACAGTTTAGATTTGTTAAATGAAATAGCCCTAACATTGGCTAAAAAAGTCCAATGACCGCAATATTTTGAGGGTAGACAGAAGACATCCATATATACATTTATTAAGAAGACACCAGATCGTGATTCATCTGTCTATATTGGTAAATATGTGGGTCAAGTGGATGGACAGATTTGGAATGCAAACAGTCCACTCCTTGGGCTATAAATACATCCCTCTCCTCTCCTTCCAAGGGGTTGGAATTTCAGAAGAGAGGAGAAAATATTGGCACAACCAAAGTCTTTCCAAATGCTTGGTAGGACCTGCCATACTCATGTTTTTACTTGATAGACCTTTCCTCCTCTCTCTGTTTTCACTTACTTTTGTGTTCTTCGTTTTTGTAATTTTGTAAGTCCTTTCTTTTGTAATTCTGTTCTAATGAAAGTTTCTTATTCAATATCTCTTATTCTCATACACCTTCTGTAGTTTCATTTTAATGTTCTTAAAATAGTTTAAATTCAGTTTAATCTCCTTCTTTTATTTTTCTTCCTCATTCAATCGAAAATCCGTTTTTAATTATCATCATTGTTCGTGTGTGTGTGTGTTCGACGAACCACTCTTTTCTAATCCCTTTCTTTTTATTCTATTCTTAATTTATCATCTTAATTATTATGACCAAACTATTAAACACCCATATGTCTGAGTAAATATCTCGTTGGGGTGAGTCAAAATTTAGGGATGTTAAGTGATTGAGAGTATTTTCTCGATGAGTATTTGTTAATTTAACAATGTGTATGTTGGACTTAATATGTCATGGATTAATGACATATTTTGTTTAGCATGTGGTTTCCATGGATTATTGAAACCATAAATACACTACCATAAACATGTACTGATTGAGTTTAGAATCATAGTTAAGTTAAGGTTTCGATTAAAGCTTTAACACTTAGGAATTCTAATCGACGTCAACTTGTGAAGTGGGTGTTAATTTAAAAGCAATATAAAGCAAAGCTCAAGGATATCACAAGCTTAACTCCCTAATAATAAACTCACCCCAATCATCATCAATTTGTTAAATCAATTATAGTCAATAAATCCATTCAATTAAGCTCTGCAAACAAACCCCCCTAATCAAAATACAATCAACTAAAAACAAATGACTATTACAAAGTATCATCGCTGAGGATTCGACCCGAGTGCTGCTATACACATTAGCAGAGAACCAGAACTTTGACCAGTCGACAGGTGATAATTGGACGCGCATTTCAAATGGCGCAGTTGCCGGGGATGGTGCTTTATTTATTCGTTAGTTTCTGTTTATTGTAATAAAAAACCAAAAAAACAAAATTTTAAAAAAGAAATTGAAAAAAAAACACAAAGAAAACCATGTCTTCCTCTTTCTTCCAAAATCTCTCTGAATGCCCCATAGCCTTCCAAACAATCCCTCAGATTTGTTTGACCCTGAAATTGAGTGAACACTTCGCCAACTTAGGAGGAACATAAGAGATAACCAACTCATTCAAGAACCAGTCCCCATCCAACCAGTTGAATTTGAAATGGCCAATCATAGGGAACAAACCCTTAAAGAAATCGCTACCCCAGATATTAATTACCAACCTCTTGGTATTCAATATTCAAACATAGAAGCTGACTTCGAACTCAAATCGGGTTTGATTCATCTTCTCCCTCATTTTCACGGGCTAGCTGGTGAGGATCCACATCTCCACCTGAAAGAGTTCCAAGTGGTATGCTCTACCATGAAGCCTCAAGGGGTTTCTGAATAACAAATCAAACTTCGAGCATTCCCTTTCTCCCTAGCTGACACTGCTATGTCATGGCTCTACTACCTTCCTCCTGGTTCCATAACCACATGGAATGACATGAAGAGACTCTTCTTAGAGAAATTCTTTCCTTCTTCTTATACTGCTTCTATCCGAAAAGAAATATGTGGTATCCGTGAGTTCCCAAGTGAATCACTCCATGAGTATAGGGAGAGGTTCAAAAAGCTTGTTGCAACCTGCCCACACCACCAAATTCCTAAACAACTCTTGATCCGATAATTCTATGACGGGTTATTGGCTATGGAGAGAACTCTCATTGATGCTGCAAGTGGCGGTGCTCTTGTTGATAAATCTCCTACAACGGCAAGAGATCTTATAAGTAACATGGCTGCAAACACACAACAATTCCATACTCGAGCACATGATCAAGTCAAACAAGCCCAATATAATCAATCAATTGAGCCGAAAAAGATGACCGAGTGGATGAGTGAACTTACAGGTCTTGTGCGACAACTAGCTGTGGCCACCAAATCCCCCACCTCGTCTTCTCCACAATCAATGTTTCCTGGACCTGTCAAAAACTGTGGAATCTGCAACTCTCCATCTCATCCTACTGACACATGTCCACAACTTCAAGAGGATCAATCCGATTCATCTCGACCAGTGGGTCTCAATGTAGCATATGCTCAACAGAACACCAACCCTCAACTATCAAGTCAGTTTGTTAGAAACTTCAACCAACCTCACTCTGAGCCCTTCTCTTCTTCCTATAACCAAGGCCTTATGTATGGTAATCCCATATCTCATCCCCCTCAATTCCCTCTTCAAAACCCAAACTAATTCCAATATGGTCAAGGTGGTGGTAACTTCCATCAACCTTATCCTTTTGTTCCTCAACATCAAAGGAACAATCCTCCTCCTGGATTCCACTATCCGAATGAGCCTTCCCAATTCCCAACCCAATACATTCGCTTTCCCAAGAACCAAAATCAAGGTAATCCCAATCCGGGACAAGCCTCTTCTTCCAAGAAACCACGAGAATGTGCTGTGGAAGATCTTGCCTCCTTCACCCGTTCTAGCCTTAAAAACATTGAAACTCAAATATGTCAACTTGAATCCCACCTGAGCCAGCAACAACAATCAAATTCTTCCCAACTCCCAGCTCAACCATTACCCAACCCCAAGGGTAATGTAAGTGAAATTTCACATAGATCGGGAAAGAAAATTGTTGTGCCTCAAGATAAATCCTCAAAACCTCCTTTGAATGTTGACTTAGAAAACAAAAAGAAAAAGAAACTTGAAAAAGAACCTGAATCCATTCTCTCACCTCCTTCCATTCCACTTAAGAATCCAATTCCTTTTCCACAAGCTGTTTCTAAACCAAGGAAGTCCTTTGAACCTGATCCTGAAATTCTCGACATGTTTACATGTGTTGAAGTCAACATTCCCCTCTTAGATTCCATAAAACAAATTTCTAATTATGCCAAGTTTCTCAAGCATTTGTGTACCCATAAGAGGCATCTTAGGACCTTTGAAAATGTTTCCACCCAGTAGTCTATTCCCATAAAGTTCAAAGATCTAGGGACCTTTACGATTCCATGCCAAATTGGAAGTTCCAACTTTGATGATGCACTCATAGAGCTAGGAGCCTCAATTAATGTCATACCCAAATCCATATTCTCCAACCTTGGTCTGGGTCTCTTGCACCCAACAGGTGTTGTCATTCAGTTAGCCAATCGAAGCACAACCAGTCCTGAGGGAATAATTGAAGATGTCCTTGTCCGAGTCAATGATCTTATCTTCCCTGCTGATTTCTATGTCCTTGACATGGAAGGTGAGACGAACTCTTCTCGATATCCCCTAATTCTAGGAAGACCATTCCTCATGACTGTGAGAACCAATATTTATGTCCATTCGGGTATCCTATCCATGGAATTCGGTGACCAACTGGTCAAGTTCAACATTTTCCAAGCCATGCGATACCCATCTGAGGATCACTCTGCATTCTCAATCAATGCTTCTGAGGACACATCTAAGAGTCAATCGAACCCCAATCCACCATGTTCTTCATGTTTTAATGATAAAGGATCTTGTGAAATCTGCACTGTGATTAAAAAAGTCATAAATGGTGAAGTTGATGTGGACCTCTCATTCATAGACTCTATCAATCTAGTGGATCTTGAAAACTCTCTTGAATCCCACATCAACTCTGATCTCTACTGCTCCACCTTGGACAACATTAAGGAAAATGAATCTGAAGCAACTGAATTCCCTGCATCCATTTCTTAGATGTCTAAACCACAAATGAGAGATTATACTGATCTAAAACCTCTTCCTGAACACCTGAAATATGCATTCCTCTTCCATGATCACTCATATCCTGTCATTATCTCTGCCACACATACCTAAACTGAGGAGTCCAAACTTGTTCAAGTGAAAGAAGAAAAACCAAAAGGCCTTAGGTTGGACCCTATATGACATACCAGGAATCAACCCTGCCCTTTGCATGAATCACATCCATCTTGAGGAATCATCCAATCCAATTAGACAACCACAAAGAAGACTAAAACCACTCATCCTTGAGGTAGTTAGGGACGAGTTCACCAAGCTTCTTCAAGCTGGTATTATCTACCCAATTTCTGATAGTGAATGGGTTAGTCCAATTCAAGTTGTACCTAAGAAGGGTGGGATAACTGTTGTCATAAATGAACATGGAGAGGTAGTCACAACTCGAGTGAAGAACAAATGGCGTGTATGCATCGATTATCGAAAATTGAATGCCGAGACATGAAAAGATCACTACCCTCTTCAATTCCCTAATCAAATGCTAGAAAGATTAGCTAGAAAGTCACACTATTGATTTCTTGATGGATACACCGGCTATTTTCAAATACCAATATCACCTCAAGACCAAGAAAAGACTACTTTCACATGCCCCTTTGAAACATATGCATATAGAAGAATGCCTTTTGGACTTTTCAATGCTCCTGCAACATTCCATAGGTGTATGATGAGTATCTTTTCAGAATTCATTGAACACTGCATGGAAGTCTTCATGGATGACTTCACCATTTATGGTGAGTCATTTGAGTCATGCTTGCATTCACTCTCTCTAGTCCTTCAAAAGTGTGTCAAGTGTAACCTTGTGTTAAATTTTGAAAAAGGTAACTTCATGGTTGAAAATGGGATTGTTCTAGGTCACATAGTTTCAAAAGATGGTATTGAAGTTGATCCTGCCAAAATTAATGTGATCCAATCACTTCCTGAACCCAACTTTGTTCGAGACATCCATATATTTCTCGGTCATGCTGGTTTCTATAGGCGATTCATCCATAACTTTAGTAAAATTTCTCTCCCACTCACTCGTTTGCTCTAAAATGACATCTCTTTCCATTTTGATGAGGTTTGTAAGAGAGCCTTCATTGAACTCAAAACTGCTCTTACATCTGCCCCAATAATCCAACCCCCAGATTGGTCATTACCCTTTGAGTTGATGTGTGATACTTCTGATAGAGTCGTTGGGGCAGTTCTAGGTAAAATAAGAGAAAAAATACCTCATGTCATCTATTATGCCTCAAAAACATTGGATGAAACTCAATATCACTACACTATGACTAAAAAGGAACTTCTAGCAGTGGTTTTTGCCTTAGATAAATTCCGGTCCTATCTCTTAGGTTCCAAAATCATCATCTTCACAGACCATTCTGCTATTAAGTTCTTACTCAAGAAAAGTGATTCCAAACCAAGGCTAATAAGATGGAATCTAATGCTCCAAGAGTTTGACCATGAAATCAATGATAGACCTAGAAAAGAAAACCCTGTGTCTAATCACTTGATTAGAATTACTAATTCTCCTCATTCTAAAATCATTGATCCTGAATTTCCAATTGAGCACCTTTAATCTCTCACTCCAAAACTATCATGGTATGCCTCAATTGTAAATTACATGGTTTCGGTGTTTTTCCTGAAACTTTTTCAAAAGAATAAAAAATGAAGTTGAAAAGTGATTCAAAATACTATTTTTGGGAAGAAAATAAACGTTGGAAAACTGGGGCAGACATGGTAATTAGGAGATGTGTTGATGAAGATGAATATTCTCCCATCATAGAATTCTGTCACTCAATGTCTGGTGGTGGCCACTTTGGACCACAAAGGACCTCCCGAAAGGTCCTAGACTCTGGATTCTTCTGGCCTTCCCTCTTCAAAGACTCACATGAGTTCTTTCAATCATGACCCACATGCCAAAAGTTTGTCATAATCTCCAAAATAATGAAATGCCCCAAAATCCCTTAATCTTTTGTGAAATCTTCGATGTTTGGGGTATCGATTTCATGGGACCATTTCCTCCTTCCAATGGATTCTCATACATCCTTCGGGCAGTTGATTATGTTTCAAGGAGGGTTGAGGCCAGACCCACTAGAAAGGATGATTCACATACTGTTAGTGAGTTCCTAAAGACACACATCTTCCAAAGATTTGGCACACCTCGTGGTTTAATAAGTGACTTAGGAACCCATTTTTGTAATAAAACCATGGAATCTCTTTTGAAAAAGAATGGGGTTATTCATAAAACGCCAACTGCATATCACCCCCAAACAAATGGTATGGCTGAACTTTCTAATAGAGAAGTGAAAAGAGTGCTTGAGAGAATTGTAAAACCCACCAGAAAAGACTGGCCCGAAAGACATGGTGAATCACTTTGGGCTTATCGAACTGCCTATAAAACACCCATTGGGATGTCTCCTTTTCAGCTTGTTTTTGGTAAAGAATGTCACTTACCAGTTGAAATACAACATAATTCATTTTTGGCAGTGAAAACATGTAATTTGGATCTAGAAAAATATGGTGAAGAAATATTGTTTCAATTGGATGAACTGGAGGAGCATCGGCTTGAATCCTATGAGAATTACAATCTGTACAAAGAGAAGGCTAAGGTACTCCATGACAGACACATTCTGAGAAAGGTATTTCATGAAGGTGAAAAGGTAATTCTCTTCAATTCTTGATTCCGACTTCACCCAGGTAAGCTTAATTCTCGTTGGGAAGGTCCTTTTATTATCACTAATTTTTACCCATTTGGTGCAATGCAAGTCCAAGACCTCTCCTCTAAAAGGACATTTACGGTAAATGGACATCGATTGAAACATCACCATGAGAGGAAATGCAATCCTGGAACAACATCAACTTCCACTGGATCCCCAACTTCTCTAGCCGACCTACCACTCGATGGAGAAGGCGACCCACAAAATCTAAACCAGGGGGCACCTCTTTCCCTTTAAATCTCTCTCTATATCTTCCTCTCTCTACCTCTTTCTTCTTCTTTCTCTCTCTTTAATTTTTTTACCACTTTATTCATCAAACCCATTATTTTTCTCTTTCTTGTGTGGGTGTGTATTTTATAAACACCTTAAAAACTAAAAAAACAAAAAAAAAACAGAATCACTTACAAAATTACAAAAAAAAAGAGTAATGCTTACTCACCATCGAGTTTTTAAATTTTTTCCAACCATTTTAGGGAGTTAACAGACATGTTTTCATCTCAAAATTTTTTTATTTTCATCATCACTTTGGATAAAGAATTTTGTGTCAAAATTAACAAATTTTTAATGCTCAATTTTTGATTTGGAAAATCCTTTCTGGAACCGTGATGAACAACATTTGATTTCATGCCAAGGCCACCTATGGCCATCTTTTCAAAATGTGTGTTTTCTCCCCCATTTGTGAGTCTTGAGTTTGTGGACCTTGGAGAAGAATTTCCTGCCTTATTGTGCATTAATATGATAGAGTCATTTTCTGAACCACATGAGAATCACAATAGAAAAATAGCCTCTCATTACCCTTAAATTAATCCTACTTTTGAAATCCCCTTAAAGCCTATGAAAACCTTTTCTTTGATAGCCACATTACAAGACCAATACCTTATCCCACCTAATATCAACATGGATTTTCATTACATAAGTTTTTGAAATTTAAGTGTAGGGGGAATTGATTTCATTTTTGTGTATCATTTCCTTACTTTCTGGTGTGTTATCATATGCTTGAGGGCAAGAATACATTTTATTGTGGGGGGGAGGTTTTCATTCAGTGGGATTTGGGAATGTATTGTACAAATGATATTGAAAAGTGTTCAAAAAACTCAAAAAAAAATAATAAAAATCAAAATCAAAAACAAAAATTAAAAAAAAATCAAAAAAATGGGTTGTGTCTTGGGTAGGTCAAAAATCACTTTTCCTCAAACTTTGATCTTGTTATAACTATTACAATTAGTGTCATGAGGAGATCAAACATGGTTTGGGATATGAGTGTGAGATCTGTTTCAAGGTCAACTTTCGAAAAAACAAAGAAAAAAATGAGGAAAAAAAAGAACACTTGCACTATATTCTTATTGGGGTCAGTTTTTTGTTTTGTAAATATTCTATATTCTCATTACCTTAATATTTTCATCCTCTATTCTGTCTTTCTTCACATAGTCATTCCCTTGTAAGTATGTGTTTTCATTTCCTTCCTTGTTTCATTTCAAAAAAAATTGCATTGCTTTTTCTATGTTGGTATTTTAACCCTCTTCTTCTCACTCTTGGACATTATATTTCTACCATCCCATAGCCACATAAAAACCCCATTAAAAAGACCTCTTGATTCTTGTTCACTTTGGATAGGGATTGTAAGCGGAGAGCACTTTTCAAACTCTAAGATTTTCACTTTTGGTTGGTGAATGAGTGAAGCTCCATAAATTAATTTTATCATCTTGAGTGGAGTAAGTTTTGAGTGCCCACATTTTCTATTTCTAATTTTGAGCATGAAAAATGAATTGTTTTTGGAACATTCTTTCTGTAACAATTTGTGGTGGAAATCAATATGGATGAATGGAATTGTCTTAACCTACCCTGATTGGTAAAAAAATAAAATTTTAATATTTGTTGGTGAGTGAAAATGATTTTGTCATGTTTTTTATATTTGTTGCACATGAGTACATGCACAATCCTAAGTGTGGGGGAGTTGATGTTATTCATTTATTCATTACATTTTACTAACTCCCTTTACTAATTTTATATGAAAAGTGCATAATTTGTGTGTAATATTCATATTTTAATATTAAATATAATTTTGAGCACTATTTGAATAAATCCATATTTGAGTCGGTTTAAGGTATTATCTATATCTATTACTATAATGATCCAAATTTCATGGTTTGTGTTTTGTAGGATTCTTATTTCAATTTAGAACATTTCATTATAAGGGATCATGTGCCAATTCTGCCATTTAAAGGTTCATATGTACCACACAATAAAGCCCAATGAATCTGTGAACAAACTAGACTATCCATGAAGATCGATTTACTGGGATCAATCCAGAAGTCCAAAATGGTTGATTATCCACTATAATTTGGGGGACATTATGTGTCATCTTGGATAAAAATATAAAGGCCCAAATTCTTCAACAAGTGGCCCAAATGATTCTATGAAGTCCAGCCCACCATTCTAGTCGGGAATTAAAATCAGAACACAGATGTGAACTTTTCTCCTTATCTAGAAATGAATTTGAGATGATCATTTGCAGTGTGAAAGAGGAGATATATTCGGCCAAATTTGTTGAAGAAACTATCCGGATGTGATGGCATCTTACTATTCAAAAATCCTTTCACATTTCACCCATTGAAAAGTCATGGATAGAAATGGACAGTTTAGCTTTGTTTAATGAAATAGACCTAACTTTTGGTAAAAAGGTCCAATGACCGAAAGATTTTGAGGGTAGATAGAAGAAATCCATATCTACATTTATGAAGAATACAGAATCTCGTGATTCAGCTGTCTATATTGGTAAATATGCGGGTCAAGTGGAGGGACATATTTGGAATGAAAACAGTCCACTCCTTGGGCTATAAATACATCCCTCTCTTCTCCTTCAAAGGGGTTGGCATTTCAGAAGAGATGAGAACATATTGGAACGACCAAAGCCTTTCCAAAGTCTTGGGAGAACCTTCCATACTCATGTTTTCACTTGAGATACCTTTCCTCCTCTCTTTGTTTTCACTTACTTTTGTGTTCTTTGTTTTTGTAATTTTGTAAGTCCTTTCTTTTGTAATTATGTTTTAATGCAAGTTTCTTCTTCAATATCTCTTATTCTCATACACATTCTATAGTTTAATTTTAATTTTCTTAAAATAGTTTAAATTCAGTTTAATCCCCTTCCCTTATTTTTCTTCCTCATTCAATCGATAATCCGTTTTTAATTATCATCATTGTTTGTGTGTGTGTGTTCGACGTACCAATCTTTTCTAATCCCTTTCTTTTTCTTCTATTCTTAATTTATCATCATAATTATTATAAACAGACTATTAAACACCCAAATGGCTGAGTAAATATTTTATTGGGGTGAGTCAAAATTTAGGGATGTTATGTGATTGAGAGTATTTGCCCAATGAGTATTCGTTAATTTAACATTGTGTATGTTGGACTTAATGTGTCATGGATTAATGACATATTTTGTTTAGCATGTGGTTTCCATGGATTATTGAAACCAGAAATACACTACCATAAACAAGTACTGATTGAGTTTAGAATCCTAGTTAAGTTAAGGCTTGGATTAAAGCTTTAACACTTAGGAATTCTAATCGACGTCAACTTATGAAGTGGGTGTTAATTTAAATGCAATATAAAGAAAAGCTCAAGGATATCACAAGCTTAACTCCCTAATAATGAACTCACCCCAATCATTATCAATTTGTTAAATCAATTATAGTCAATCAATCATTTCAATTAAACTCTGCAAACAAAACCCCCTAATCAAAATACAATCAACTAAAAACAAACTACTATTACAAAGTATCATCGTCGAGGATTCGACCCGTGTGCTGCTATACACATTAGCAGAGCACCAAAACTTTGACCAGTCGATAGGCGACAATCGGCCGCGCATTTCAATATGTCTTCATTTCATCCATTGAAATCCAGAAATTCTATACTACATCAACCAAATCAAAAGAAGTTATAGCAATACCAATGGAAAATAATAATGTCTATTCTCAATTCATTATCTCCTATATATCACCCCAAGAAGACCCTTCATCATTAATAGGGTCAGAAATGGCACCCACTTATCCAAGATTTTGAAATTTTAACCTCTCCCCTAACCATGGAAATTTTGCTTCGTCATATACTATGCAAGTAGAAACTGAATAAGTAACACATATTGAAGAAGAATATGAAGATCTCATGGATTATCCTCTATCATTTGATGAATGTATCTCTACCACTGTGGATGAACTCAGAGAAATAAATCTGGGTACAAAAGAAGATCCACGCCCATATTAATTATTAAATCCCTGACTCATGAAGAGAAAGAAATTTATAATTCATTTCTAAATCAAAATCGATATGTATTTTCTAGGAATTATACAGAAATGCCAGGTCTGGATCTTGATGTTTCCACTCATCATTTGAGTTTTCCTGAACAACATCGAGGATTCAAGCAAGCCGCATGAAGAACACACCCAACTTATGCTTCCAAAATTGTAGCTGATGTTGATAAGCTTATCAAGGCTAACATTGTCAGAGAAGTTCAATATCCCAATGGCTGGCTAATAATGTCCATGTGAAAAATTATAATAGACAAATTAGAGTTTGCATTTACTTTAGATATCTTAATCAGTATTTTCCCAAGGATGATTTTCATGTTCCGATCACAGAACTCTTAATTGATGCCATAGCAGGTAACAAAGATCTTTCCCTCGTGGATGGTTACTCTAGATAAAATCAATTATGAATGGACCCAGAAGATAAAGAGTCTAAAGCCTTCAGATCTTCACAAGGTGTGTTTTGATATCGGGTAATGCCCTTTGGCCAGAAGAATGTAGGTGCAACGTATCAATGTGCCATGCAACATATCTTCAAAACCTTTTTAGGGAAATTTGTTGAATGTTATGTGGAAGATTTGGTGGTTAAATCCAGACAATGTTCTGGTCACTTGTCCGATCTGGAAATCATATTTAACAAATATAGACAACATAATTTGCAGGTGATCCCCTTGAAAGGTGATTTTGAGGTAACCCTAGGAAAATTTCTTGGCTTTTTTGTACGACATCGTGGTGTCGAAGTTGATCTGGAGAAGACAAAATCAATCCTTAACATGTCACCTCCGAAAAATATCAAGGAATTAAGAGGACTTCAAGGAAACTTGTCCTATATTCGGTATTTCATTACTAATTTGGAAGGAAAGTGTTTACCCATCACCAGATTAATGAAGAAAGGAGTCACGTACCAGTGGACTGAATAATGTGAAGAACCATTCGATATCCTCAAGAAATATATCTTGAGTCCACCGATATTAACGCCACCTATTGAAGGAAGACCACTTATTCTCTATGTGATAGATATAGAGATATCATTGGGTGCCTTCCTTGCCCAAAAGAATGATGCTAGGAATGAAAACAGCCTTTACTATCTCAGTCGGACTATGCTTGAGGTATAAAATCGATATTAAAGTATTGAAAAGTGCTGCCTAGAATTAATCTTTACACTTCAAAAATTGAGACACTATCTGCAACATCATGAGGTCCAATTGGTTTCTCGCAATAACCCGCTAAAATTTATCCTTAGTCATCCAATGCTTATAGGACATCTGGAAAGGTGGGAAGTTATTTTCCAGTAGTTTGATATCCAGTACATATCTCAAAAGGCAATAAAGGTCAAAGCTCTAGCTGATTTCCTTTATGAACACCCATCTGTGGAAGATACATCGTAAAATATTGAACTTCCTTATGATGAATCCTTCTCTATTTCAAATAATCCTCAAACATGGGAAATGTACTTTGATTCTTCCGCAAGAAGTCCAATAGGGAAGAAAATGGAATATCCTAAATTCAACAAAGTTGGGTTAGGAATTTTCTTATTTCACTGGAAAAGGTAGTGCTACCATATTCCTTCTTATTATTGGAAGGAAGCACAAAAAATGAAGCATAATATCAAGCTCTCATCGCAGGCTTGGAATTGGCGCTTCAGGCACAAGAGAATCATTTGACAGTAAAAGGTGATTCATATTTGGTAATCAGAAAAATCAATGGGGAATATGCCATCAGAAGGGAAGAGTTAATCAATTTGTGTGATTACATCAGAGAGTTAATGGATGAATTTCCCTTGGAAATGTCATTTTCTTATGTCCCTTGATCATAAATTTCCCAAGCTGATGCACTAGCTAATATAGCCACAACCCTGGAAAATCCAAACTGGGATGAAACAATCATCAGTATTACCCACCATCATGTAGTTTCACCTATTGTTCAAATTAGAAAAGATTAAATCAATGAGATCATCCCCATTTATGAACCTTATGGTCATACTACAGGATGGATGACACCTATTAGGGAATTCCTTCAAAATGGAACACTCCCAACTGATAATGCCGGGAAAGAACATGTCCGGCGACGTGTGCTCAATTTTACTGTTTATGATAGTCCAAATCACCAAAAAATTGTCAACAAGAGAGGTGTTGATGAAATTATCTTCAGATATATTATTGGTGAAGAGACAATGGCTGTCATGAATGAAGTAAATGAAGGATTTTGTGGTGACCACCAGTCTAGACATAGACATTATGGTCAAATCTGAAGGCTTGGATACTTTTGGCCTTCAATACAGAAAGATAGTGTTGATTTCACTAAAAAGTGTCATTCATGCCAAAAATGTTCAAACATCATTCATCAACCCCCAATGTTACTTCATACAGCTAAATAATCATGGTTGATTGATACATGGGGAATGGATGTAGTATGAACTTATCCTCCAGGTCAAATAGCACGGGCTTTCAATACAAAAGTTTATCTTCATTCATTCATTTAAGGAGAATTGGTATTAATCCTCAGAAACCCAGTGATTCTGGGAAAGAAGCCTCCAAATCATGAGCCAAAATGGGAAGTACCTTACTCAATACACAAGGTCTACTCTAATGGAGCTTATTATTTAATCTCAATGGATGGAGATCTCATTACAACTTCAACCAATGCAAGATTCATGAAGGAGTATTTTGTGTAACACAAACACGCTATTTTTCCTTGATACAGGATGTTAAACTACATAGCTCCCTCCATTTTCCAACATGATATTAAAATGTGTTCCCTCTATCATCCAACATGATATTAAATTGTACATCATCTGAGCTATAAGACATCAAACTGCCAAGCACCCCAAGTCTGTGATACATGACATTAAACTGTGATCATCGCATTCTCAATTGTCTTTTAATCTTTTTTTCCTTACATGTCATGGGCAGCTAATCATCCATAAGCCCCCACACCATTCTTCGTGGTTTCATCATTCGCAACACGATCGTTAGGTCTGTTGCTGCTTCTTTTTCTCACACCAAGCATGACTCACATGACCTTAGAGTAAGCTTCGACCATGACATCTTCTTTGGGCCGCTAACCATGCTTATGTCCCAAAATCACCTTTGGGTCACTATCCTCAGGTACACCCCAATCACCAAATCCCTCTCAATTGAAATACGCGGTCCTTGATCCTGGACTCTTAGGTTTGGTGCATAGACAACTTCATAAGGTTCAATCCAAAAACAACTTTCTTCACATTACATCACCTCAATACCAGACGATGTTGATCTGTGAAGTCCCCGTCAACCGTCTTATTCATATCGGTTCTCCTTTGTCCTACATGACGTTAAACTGTGTATGTCCCATCGTCCTAACTATATGACATTAAACTATACAATTACACATTGTCCTTACTGAATGAAATTAAACTACATAGCACTGGTCCATGCATATGATCTTATAATATTTTCACTTTTGTCCTGTATGACAATAAACTGCTACAATCCCTGATAACCTCACTTGAGAGGAATCATCATTTACATGGTCTTCAACCGTGTCATGTTTCATGAACTACGTCTTTCTTGATTCTAATCCTTATGAGATACGTAGTGACACCGATGTTTTTAATCATGGGTCCAATCATAATTGCAATAAAGTCCCTTTTACTCCTCATATGTACAAACCAAATCTGTACAAAGAGTATTTCAAGAAAAAAAATGCATCATGATTCCCATCCTCATGGGATACATAGGAACGCTCGAGTATTCCTTGAGTCCACCTCCGAGCCTTTGGGCCTATCCCCAAGCTAAACGTTCGTCCTTTTGGCTTAAAAGTCCCCCTAGGAGCACATGATGTGATATTTAACACCCTGGTATTTTATTCGCATCGGGTTTATAGCAAATGCACGACGTGTCTCCCTCTCTATGGTACAAGATTTATGACCGTAAACTAAGTCCTTCCATACTATCGTCTTTCATGACGTTAAATTGTATTTCAAGAACTATGTGTAGTTTGATTCTCATCCTAATGAGATATGTAGTGACATCCAGAATATCAATTCAAGACCGAGCCACAACATCATACAAATAATATTCATGACATCCATAACCCTTTTCTTGACTTCTTGTCACAAAATGTCTGATACCTGAGAGTTCTTTTGCCTGATAATGCAGCACGTTCCCTTAGGTGTCCTTGCATAAGTTGTCTACATCACGGACCTGTCAGCCAAAATTTGATACTATTTAGTCATATGATTTAAAAAACCACAGATCCCTTTTTTCCTACGTTTGGGTCATACCTTCATAGAAGTCACATTTCTCCAAATCTTTGACAATTCTGATTGTAAATATCTCCTCCATATCCAAGAACCTTTCTCCATTAATTATACTTTTTTCTTTGGAAAATTTGAATCCCCACAAAACATTCTATGGATTTTAGAAATATAAATCCAAATTTCTAAGAGTTCTTTGTCCTGACTATGCAGCACGTGCCCTTAGGTGGCCTTGCATAAGTTGTCTACATAATGGACCTGTCAGCCAAAAGATGTATTATTTGACTATGCAGCTTATTCCCCATATGGCCCTTCTTAACTCATCCCCCATAACTGGTTTTTCATGTAGTGGTAACTTCAGTCTTAGAAAATAATTCCACTAATTCCTTTTAGCTATTCCTATGTCATACCTCTGATTCAAAATTTCTCAATTCACAGTTTACAATTTCCCCCTCCATTTGTGAACATGGTAATATGTTTCCAAAAAAATTGTTAAAAGTTGAGTCAATATCATCCATTTGGTCAAAGCTATTTGACCATAAACATTAGCCATTTTTTGTCCAACACGCAAGAATTTAAACTGGCAACAAGTGAGAGGGTACTCATTATATTAGGAACCTTTAATAAAAATAAATATGAACAAAAGTCGAGTCCCATCTCTCTAAAAGTACATTTTGTATGATTTATGAAATATTGAGCAATAAAAAGATTCATAGTTTGTGGTGTTGTTTGTATAATCCTAGAAAAAATTAAACTATGCTTACTAGGACCATTGGCTTAGGTAAAAAAATTTATGTAGTTAGCAAGAGAATGTAGGGAAAAACGATTGAAGATGAAATGTCTTTTTCATTGATGCACAATATTATAAGAACATCCAATGATTAGAGTGTCTTATATTTTTTCAAGAATTACAAGAGGTTTTCAACATAACTTTTCATTTGATTTGTGGCTTCCTGAGATTCATCAGCGGCCACTTGAAGTTCATTCACTCAACCAGCTTCACTGTTTTCAGCTTGATGGAGTGCTTTCTTTGAATATGTGATGGATTTCATACCATCATTTTTGACTCCTTCCAACGAATTGTTAAGATGTTCATGTTCCCCAGAAACAGAATCTAGCTATTGCTGAAGGTGTATCTGCTGGACAACTTTTTCAGTGATCTTATGCTTTAACTTCTTCAGTTTGCAGCATGATCAGCCTCAGCTCAGGATATTGCAACCTCGAATTCGATGATATTGGTCAGTATCCTCGCTCTGATTGGATCTTGATGTCACATTTTCTCTATCTCCTTCCTTAATATGACTTGTTTCACTGTGTTATGGATCTCTTGTTATCCAAAACTTTCATTTCCCAGCATGAAGAACAAGGATTACAGTCATGGGATCTTCAATGACAGCTCTTTAAGAGGTACTTTAGATACGATCTTCCATATATTCTACCATTCCTTAAGAGGAGATAATTGGAGTGCCTTTTTCACCACTTGGTCTAATTCATCATCTCTATCACAGGGGGGAATATAGTCCAGGATTAATTCACTTAAAGAAGTTCCATGTTCTTCTCCTTCTCCTCTGGCCCTTGGTACTTCACATTCTACTCCCGTTGGGGCTGAGGTTGAGGCTTCACCTCTAGATCTACCCATTGATGTTGATGTCCCTGCATAGTCAATTGAATGCTTTGGTTAGTTTCAGAGGATAAAAAATTTGATTAGTTGTATTTAAAATTAATTACAGCCACAAATATTATCATGTTTTACCCAACGGTAGATTAGAAGCATGAGAAGGCTTCTCCCCATCATTCATAGCTTCAATGGGATTTTCAGGATAGGTTTCAGGAAGATCTTCCACGTTAAGCTCCACTTGAGCTAGCATCTCTTCAATGATAGGGTAGTCTCTCACTCCTTCGGGCATCAGCAGATCAGCAGCTTTGTCAGAAAGAATAGCACAGTTCAACCATTCATGGTCAGAGATGTATTGAAAAAATTTAACAGGATGAAGGATAACTCTGACGTCCAAAATCATTTAAATCACATGGTAATTTAACATGGTCTAAAATTTATTCAATGGACTGAAACTCATGGCCGATTGTCTCCTATCAACCGGTCAATGTTCTGGTGCTCTGCTAATATGTATAGTAGCACTCGGGTCGAATTCTCGGCGATGATACTTTGAAATAGTCGTTTGTTTTAGTTGATTGTATTTTGATTAGGGGGTTTGTTTGCAGAGCTTAATTGAAATGATTGATTGTATACAATTGATTTAACAAATTGATAAATATTGGGGTGAGTTCGTCATTAGGTAGTTAGGTTTGTGATATCCTCGAGATTTGCTTTATATTGCATTTAAATTAACACCCACATCACAAGTTGACGTCGATTAGAATTCATAAGTGTTAAAGCATTAATCCAAGTCTTAACTTAATTAGGATTCTAATATCAACCAGTACATGTTTATGGTAGTGTATTTGTGGTTCCAATAATCCATGTAAACCACATGCTAAACAAAATATGTCATTAATCCATGACATATAAAGTCCAACATACATAATGTTAAATTATCGAATACTCATCGAGAAAATACTCTCAATCACTTAACATACCTAAATTATAACTCACCCAAATGAGATATTTACTCAGCCATTTGGGTTTTTAAAATTCTAGTTATAATAATTATGATGATAAATTAAGAATAGAAGGAAAAAAAGGGATTAGAAAAGAGTGGTACGTCGAACACACACACACGAACAATGATGAAAATTAAAAACGGATTTTAGATTGAATGAGGAAGAAAAATAAGGGAAGGGGATTCAAATGTATTTAAACTATTTTAAGAAAATTAATATTAAACTATAGAAGGTGGATAAGAATAAGATATATTGAAGAAGAAACATGCATTAACACATAATTACAAACAATGATACTTACAAGATTACAAAAACTAAGAAAACGAAAGTAAGTGAAAAAAAAGAGAGGGGGAAAGGTCTAACAAGTGAAAACTTGAGTATGGAAGGTCCTCCCAAGCCTTTAGAAAGGCTTTGGTCGTTCCAATATGTTCTCCTCTCTTCTGAAATGCCAACCCCTCTCAAGGGGAGAAGGGGAGAGTATTTGTAGACCAAGGAGTGGACTATTTTCATTCCCAATCTGTACTTCCAATTGCATCGCGAAGATGGAAATTCATACATCCGAATCTCCAAATATCTCCTTCTTAAAAGTTGTAAATAATAATGTTGTCTGACTACTGTCAAAGGTTGGTGGAATTTGGACACGTGGAGCCAATGTTATGGTGGTTTTATTATACAAAGGTAAACTATCCATTTCTATCCATGCTTTTTTGATGGAAAAAATATGAATGGATTTTGGAACAGTAATATGCCTTCAAATCCGAATGACTTCTTCAAAAAAGGAGGCCGCCTTTATATTCTCTTTCACACTGAAAAATATCAGCTCTATTTGATTATTACATCATGGGATATGTAATGAATACTATACTGATTTTATTTCTCATCCAGAATGGTGGGCTGGACTTCAAAGCTTGTTTTGGTCCCTTTGTACTTGGATTTGGACCTTGAAAGTTTTATCCAAGATGAAATTTTGTGTCCCCCGAATTATGGTGGAGAGTTAAGGTTTTTGGACTTCTGGATTGGGCCCAGTAAATCAATCTTCAAGGCCGGTCCAATTTGTTCACAGATTATGTATGTCATCTTGTGTGGTAAATGTGATCCTTCAAATGGCAGAATTGTCCAATCATCCCTTCTAATGAAATGTTGTATATTGAATTAGGAATACTAAAAAAATAGGAACCACACAATTAGGATCAGTAGGGGGAGATTTATAAATAAAATGGTAAACTGACTCAATTGGACTATTTCTAAAAATGCTCAAAAATTATACTTAATATTAAAAAAATAATATTTCACACAAATTATGAACATTTCATATAAATTCAGAAAAGGGAGTATATAATAAGACATTAAAATATTAACAACATCAACTCCCCAAAACTTATTTTTTTCATGTCCTCATGTTCAAAAAATATAAATACATAACAAAATCATTTTCACTCACCAACAAATATTAAATTTGGTTTTCTCCAATTAGGGGAGGTTGAGACTATTTCACTCATCCATTTTGAATTCCACCACAAGTTGTTACAGAAACAATGTTCTAAAACTAATTCATTTTTTCATGCGCAAATTTAGAAATGGAAAGTGTGGACACTCAAAACTCACACCTCTCAAGATGATAAAATTTATTTGCGGATGTTCACTCTTTCACCAACCAAAAGTAAAAAACTTAGAGTTTGAAAGAGCTCTCAGCATACAATCCCTATACAATGTGCACAAGAATCAAGAAGTCTTTTTAAGGGGTTTTTCTGGGGCTATGGGATTGTAGGAATATAATGTCCAAGAGATAAGAAGAGGGGTAAAACACCAACATAGAAAAACAATGCACATTTTTTTTTGAAATAAAACGTGGAAGGGAATGAAAACACGTATTTACAAGTGAATGATTGTGTGAAGAAAGACACAATAGAGGATGGGAATATGAAGGGGATGAGAAGATGAAATATTTATAAACCACAAAACTTCTCCCAATGATATAAGAATATAATGCAAGTATTCTTTTTTTTCTTTTTTTTTTGAAAGTTGACCTTGAAACAGATCTCACACTCTTAACCCAACCCATGTTTGATCTCCTCATGACACTAATTGTAATTGTTATAACAAGATCAAAGGTTGTGAAAGAGTGATTTTTGACCTACCCAAGACACAACCCATTTTTTCAATTTTTTTTTGATTTTTTTCATCATTTTTGATGTTTTTTTTGAACACATGTCAAAAACATTTACAAAATTACATAAATGGAGGTACATTACATTCCCCAAAACACACTGAATGACAACCTCTCCCCCACACTGAAATGGATTCTTGCCCTCAAGCAGATGATAACTCGTTGAAAATCAATAATAGGGTACCCAGAAAATGAAATCCATTCCCCCCACACTTAAATTTCAAAAAAAAAAATATGCAATGAAAATCCATGTTGATATTGGGTGGGAAAAGGTATTGGTCTTGTAATGTGGCTATCAAAGAAAAGGTTTTCATAGGCTCAAGGGGGATTTCAAAAGGAGGATTAATGTAAGGTAAATGGGAGGAGATTTGGATATTGTGATTCTCATGTGGTTTAGAAAATGCCTCTATCATATTAATGAACACTAAGGCAGGAAATTCAGCTCGAAGGTCCACAAACTCAAGACTCACAAATGGGGGTAAAAACACACATTTTAAAAATATGGCCATAGGTGGCCTTGGAATGAATGAAAATGTTGTTCCTCACGGTTCGGGAAAAGAATTTTCCAAATCAAAACTTGAGCATTCTAATTTTTTTAATTTTGACACAAAATTCTTCATCCAAAGTCCTGATGAAAATACAGAATTTTTGAGATGAAAACATGTCTGTTAACTCCCCAAAATGGTTTGAAAAAATTTCAAAACTCGATAGTGAGTAAGCATGACTCTTTATTTTTTTTGTATTTTTTTAAGTTATTGTTTTCTTTTTTTTTTCTTAGTTTTTTAGGTTTTTATTTTCTTTTTGTTTTTTTACAGATACACCCACAAAAAAAGAGAAAGTGAAAAATAAAGGTGTTGATAAAGAAAGTGGTAAAAAATGAAAGGGACAGGAAGAAGAAGAAAGAGGGAGAGAGAGGGAGAGATAGAGAGAGAGATAAAGGGAAAGAGGAGACCACTGGTTTAGATTAGGTGGGTCGTCGTCTCTATCTTGTGGTGGGTTGACTGGAGATGTTTTGTATCCAATGGATGTTGAGGTGGTTCCAGGACAGTGGGAAGTTACCTAAAAAAGAAAATTCATTATTCATCTAATGAAAAACTAAAAAGAAATTAAAATTTCATAAAAGTAAAAGAAAACATGGGTTGCCTCCCATGAAGCGCTGCATTTATCTGTCTACAACTAGACTATTCCAATGGACTACCAATAGTCTGACAGTGGCCATCGTATTTTCTCAAATCCAGTGTGCTTCTAGAAAAACTTTTTCTTTGGGAGGCATGATGATTCATTGGATAATTTCTTCCCATACTTGTTTGTGTTCTTGCAATTCAATGGGGTTGGAAAGAGAATATTTTTATCCTCGCTTTGGTCTTCAACCGGAGGAATGAAGTTGTCCACAATGTGCTAGTTTTCTATGCTTGGAAATTTAGGAAGATGGCTCAATTCTGATGGTTCATTTATGTAAGGTTCAGATAACACGAAAGAAGATTATGAGATCCCAATTGTTTTTGACTCATTTATTTCATCACTTACCAATGTAGAGTAATAAGTATCAGTGGATACATAAGACTGAATAAAATTTTCAATATCTATATTTCAATATTGTTTTATAAATAATGGAAAATTTCAACCTCACCAGTGATCTCTTTATTAAGTAGGGAACAAATCACACAACCTTCACTACCATCGGGACAATATAAACACATTTTTTTAGGGTTCACCTCACATATAACATATATTTCAGAATCATGGATAGGAAATGATGAATGTTGGATAAACTGATCTGAATCAACAAATGATCATTCTAGTTCATTTTCCTCATTACCATCCATGTTGGAGAATTTAAGGTCAATGGTGAGATGAGATTCTAAAGAGTTTTCAAGATCCATTAGCTTAATGGAGTTTGCATTTGTAATGTCAACATTAATTTCTCCATTTATGACTTGGTAAATGAGGATGAAATATTCACAAACTCCTATATTAGTAGAATAGGAAGAACATGATGGATTAGGATTCAACACACTCTCAGAGGGAGTTTCAGAAGCGTGGATAGAGAATACAGATTGATTCTCTAATGGGTATCGCATGGATTTAAAAATATTGAACTTGACCGTTTGGTCACCAAATTCCATGTATAAGATGCCAGCATGTAAATCAATTTTGGTTTTAGATTTCATAAGGAATGCTCTTCCTAGAATTAGGGGAGATCGATAAGAGGTCATATCACCTTCCATGTCAAGGACATAGAAGTCAGTTGGGAAGATAAGATCATTTACTCGAACAAGGAAATCCTCATTTATTCCCTCAGGACTGGTTGTGCTTCCATTGGCTAACTGAATGACAACACCTGTTGGGTGCAAGGGACATAGACCAAGGTTAGAGAATATGGATTTGGGCATGACATTAATTGAGGCTCCTAGGACTATGCGTGCATCATCAAAGTTTGAACATCCAATTTGGCATGGAACCGTAAAGGTCCCTGGATCATTGCACTTAATGGGTATGGACTGCTGGGTGGAAACATTTTCAAAGGTCCTAAGTTGCCTTTTGTGGGTGCACAATTCCTTAAGAAACATGGAATAAATAGGAATTTTTTTTGTGGAATCTAAGAGAGGAATGTTGACTTCAATATGTATAAACATGTCGATCATTTCAGGATCAGGTTCAAAAGAATTCTATGGCTTAGAAACGGCATGAGGAAAAGGAATTGGGTTCCTATGTGGAATTGAAGGAGGTGAGGGAATGTTTTCAGGTTCCTTTTCAATTTTCTTTTTCTTTTCATTTTCTGGGTCAACATTCAAAGGGGGGTTGGAGGACTTATCCTGAGGCATAGAAAGTTTCTTTCCTGATCTAAGTTCAATTTCACTTATATTACCCTTGTGGTTGGGTAATGGTTGAGCTGGGAGTTGGGAATAATTTGACAATTGTTTCTGGCTCATGTGGGATGCAAGTTGACCAATTTGTGTTTCATTTTTTTTAAGGCTAGAACGGGTGAAGGAGGCAAGATCTTCCACTGCACATTACCATGGTTGCATGGAAGAAGAGGATTGTCCCGGATTGGGATTTCCTTGATTTTGGTTCTTGGGAAATCGATTGTATTGGTTTTGGAATTGGGAAGGCTAACTAGGATAATGGAATCTAGGAGGAGGATTGTTCCTTTGAGGTTGAGGAACAAAAGGATAAGGTTGATGGAAGTTACCACCACCTTGACCATATTGGAATTGGTTTGGGTTTTGAGGAGGGAATTGAGGGGGATGAGATATGGGATTACCATACATAAGGCCTTGGTTATAGAAAGAAGAGAAGGGCTCAGAGTGAGGTTGGTTGAAGTTTCTAACAAACTGACCTGATAGTTGAGGATTGGTGTTCCACTAAGAATATGCTACATTGAGCTCCATTGGTCTAGATGAATCGGATTGATCCTCTTGAAGTTGTGGACATGTGTCGGTTGGATGAGATGGAGAGTTGCAGATTCCACAATTTTTGATAGGTCCAGGAAACATTGATTGCGGAGAAGAAGAGGTTGGGGATTTGGTGGCCACAGCTAGCTGTCGCACAAGACCTGTAAGTTCACTAATCCACTCAGTCATCTTGTTCGACTCAATTGATTTATTATCTTGGGCTTGTTTTACTTGAGCATGTGCTCGAGTATGGAATTGTTATGTGTTTACAGCCATGTTACTTATGAGATCTCTTGTAGTTGAAAGAGTTTTATCAACAAGAGCACCACCATTTGCGGCATCTTTGAGAGTTCTCTCCATAGCCAACAACCCCTCAAAGAAGTATTGGATCAAGAGTTGGTCAGGAATTTGGTGGTGTGGGTAGGTTGCCACAATCTTTTTGAACCTCTCCCAGTACTCATGGAGTGATTCACTTGGGAATTGACGTATACCACTTATTTAGTTTCAGATAGAAGCAGTACGAGAAGCAGGAAAGAATTTCTCTAAGAAGAGTCGCTTCATGTCATTCCATGTGGTTATCGAACCAGGAGGAAGGTAGTAGATCCATGACTTAGAAGTGTCAGATAGGGAGAAAGGGAATGATTGAAGCATGATTTGTTCTTTAGAAACCCCTTGAGGATTCATGGTAGAGCACACTACTTGGAACTCTTTAAGGTGGAGATGTAGATCCGCACCGTCTTGACCGTGAAAATGCGGGAGAAGATGAATCAAACCCGATTTCAGTTCGAATTCAGCTTCTATGTTTGGATATTGAATACCAAGAGGTTGGTAATTCATATCTGGGGTAGCGAGTTATTTAAGGGTTTTTTCCCTAGGATTGGCCATTTCAAATTCAACTGGTTGGACAAGAAATGGTTGTTGAATTATCTGATTATCTCTTATGTTCCTCCTAAGTTGGCGAAGTGTTCGCTCAATTTCAGGGTCAAACAAATCTGAGAGATTGTTTGGAAGGATACGGGGCATTCAGAGAGATGTTTTAATAATGAGGAAGATGGGTTTTTCTCGGTATTTTTTTTCCATTTATGATTTTTATGAGAAGACGGGTTTTTCTTTGTGTTTTTTTTCAATTTTTTTTTAATTTTTTTTTGTGTGTTTTTTTTTCAATAACAAGAAACTAATGAGTACTTAAAGCACCATACCCAAAAATGATTCCATTTTAAATGCACAGACGATTCTCTCCTATTGACCGGTCAAAGTTCTGGTTCACTGCTAATGTGTACAGCAGCACTCGGGTCGAATCATCGGTGATGATACATTGAAATAGTCATTTGTTTTTAGTTGATTGTATTTTGATTAGGGGGGTTTGATTTCAGAGCGTAATTGAAATGATTGATTGTATAGAATTGATTTAACAAATTGTTAAATATTAGGGTGAGTTTATCCTTAGGTAGTTAAGCTTGTGATATCCATGAGCTTTGCTTTATATTGCATTTAAATTAACACCAAATTCACAAGTTGACGTCGATTAGAATTCCTAAGTGTTAAACCTTTAATCCAAGAATTAACTTAATTAGGATTCTAATCTCAATCAGTTCATTTTTATGGTAGTGTATTTGTGGTTCCAATAATCCATGGAAACCACATGCTAAACAAAATATGTCATTAATCCATGACATATTAAGTCCAACATACACAATTTTAAATTAACAAATACTCATCGAGAAAATACTCACAAAAAATTAACATCTCTAAATTATAACTCACCCCAATGAGATATTTACTCATCCATGTGGGTTTTTAATATTATTGTTATAATAATTATGATGATAAATTAAGAATAGAAGAAAAAAAGTGATTAGAAAAGAGTCGTACGTCAAACACAGACACACGAACAATGGTGATAATTAAAAACAGATTTTTGATTGAATGAGGAAGAAAAATAAGGTAAGGGGATTAAACTGAATTTAAACTATTTTAAGAACATTAATATTAAACTACATAAAGTGGAGAATAATAATATATATTGAAGAAGAAACTTGCATTAAAATATAATTCCAAACAAAGAGACTTACAAGATTACAAAAATGAAGAAAACAAAAGTAAGTGAAAACAAAGAGAGGAGGAATGGTCTCTAAAGTGAAAACATGAGTATGGAAGGTCCTCCCAAGCCTTTGGAAAGGTTTTTGTCGTGACAATATTTTATCCTCTCTTCTGAAATTCCAACCCCTCTCAAGGGGAGAAGGGGAGAGTATTTATAGCCCAACGAGTGGACTGTTTTCATTCCCAATCTGTCCTTCCACTTGCATCTTGAAGTTGGATATTCAGACATCCGAATCTCCGAATATCTCCTTCATTAAAGTTGTATATAATAACGTTGGATGACTACTGACAAATGTTGGAGGCATTTGGACATGTGGAGCCAAAGTTATGGTGGGTTTATTATACAAATGTAAACTGTCCATTTATATCAAGGCTTTTTCGATGGAAAAATGTGAATGGATTTTGGAATAGTAAGATGCCTTCAAATCCGAATGACGTCTTAAAAAAAGTTGGACACCTATATCTCCTATTTCACACTGAAAAATATCAGCTCTGTTGGATTCTTACATCATGGGATATGTCATGAATACTATACTAATTTTATTTCTCGGCCAGAATGGTGGGTTGGATTTCAATGCTTAATTTGGGCCCCTTGTACTTGGATTTGGGATTTGAAATTTTTATCCAAGATGACATGTTGTGTCACCAGAAATATGGTGGAGAATTAACGTTTTTGGACTTCTGGATTGAGCCCTGTAAATCAATATTCAAGTCTGGTCCATTTTGGTCACAGATTTTGTAGGTCATTTGTGTGGTAAATGAGATCCTTCAAATGGCAGAATTGGACCATGATCCCATAGAATGAAATTTTGTATATTGAATTAGGAATCATAAAAAATAGGAACCACACAATTCGGATCATTAGGGTGATATTTATAAATAATATGGTAAACTGACTCAATTGGACTACTTCTAAAAATGCTCAAAAATTATACTTAATATTAAAACATTAATATTTCACACAAATTATGCACATTTCATATAAATTCAGTAAAGGGATTATATAATAAGACATTAAAATATTAACAACATCAAGGACATTCCAAGAGTCATCATTTTATCCAATGATGTCCCATATCCCAAGTTATTCTCACCATTGGGAGCACTTTGCAAGTCTTTTTCATGACTTTCATCTGGAAATCTATGACCCTGGATAGCTTCTTCAGAGACAGTTGTGGGGTCAGCATATGAAGTTTCCAAAGGTTCTGATACATGTGTTGAACCTAAAAATTCACTTAATAGAAGTCAGTTATTGTCTCATTTGAGGTTCTATAATGATTTGTTAATTTACCAGAATCATTTTCTCTCTTGGCATCAGAAACAGGAGCGGTGTTGGGAACAGATGCGGACTCAACTGCTGTCAAAATTTCTTCAGGAACATCCATTTCAGTAGGATCGTATGGCCATTATAGGACACCCTCTGTTTTACTTTGAGGATGGTCAGTCCATTCCCTTAAAGAGGAAACTGAAGAAGCCCCTTCAATCCCGAGAAGTTTGAGCACTTTTTCATAAGTTAAGATTTATGACTACCAGAAAGACTTACCACTACTAATAAAGCGTTTGACTGTGATCTTATTTATTCGTTGCTTTTTCTTCTTGGAATTTTGGGTGGACTAGCAACATCATCTCTAAAAATAGGTATCGGAGACAATAACACCCCTTTCTAACTCTTCATCCATGGCTTTCTAGCCGGGAGATACTTCGCCCGGTTCATGAGAAGACACAGTGGCTCTAAGAGCGGTGCCACTAGGGATATACCGTGGAGAAGGGATTTCAGCGGTTCTTTCCATCACAAGATAATGGATGAAGAAGTTTATTTCCTTGAATAACAAATATTTGTCCAAATTCAAATTGAAATGAAAATATAAGTATGAGAATAATGGAAAAATTACATCTTCAGGAGCCACATAGTCACGCCACTCTTCATATAATGAAGGACCAATCCCCTCAGTGGTACCACAGTCCATCATTTCCTTCACCCACTTGGTGACATGAACTGACTTATTAATGGCTTATATGATCGTTTACAGCTCATTGATGTAATCCCTCACTTCATTGGGGTTGTCCTCAAACTGGATGTTAGTGGAATCCCGGAGATTCCCCACTCCATGGATATGCAGCCCTTCGCATAAGTCCATCCAGGCATTTTTAGTATCACAATATAAACTCTGCCATGTCCGAACAGCCTCTGGTTGTAAATATTCAGAATGTGAACCAGATGGCAGTGAGAAGGGTCCCACAATCTGGGACTTCATCTTCTTACCAGCTCCTACAATCACAGATAAGGTATAAGAAAATGAAACATGCTTCTATTTAAAATAATGGCAACTAAATTTCCTCAATAATGTAACTCACCATTAGAAGATGGTGTAGGTCTCTTGACTCTGGCAGGCGGATTATATCTGTAACGAGGCCGCATTGACGCATTTTGTGCCTCATCATCCCCATCTTGGGAATCCGGTGATTCTACCCCAGGTGGGGAACCCAGTGAATCGGATCCGGGTGAGGAAGAGTGGTCTTCCAAATGAAAAAATTCTTTCTTAACAGTTCTCTTCTTTTTCCCTACCTTAGGGACCAGCTAATTTAGTAACCCTTTAGGGTATGATGCTATGCAAATCTCGACATTCCATAGAGTCAATCAACTTGCTGCTCCAAAAGCTAGTAGATCAAATACCCCCAGTCTTCTCCATAGACATCAACAACCATAGTTGAAAAGTAACCATGAGATATTTCTCTAACCTGACATGAACTGGACAGGATATGGTAATTTTCTATAGAAATTTGAATTGAAATGAAAATATGTATGGATCATAGGCCTCACATATAATTTCCCCTTCAATTCTTGTGGCTAGTGTACCATCTCTACATGCTAGAAAATATTCCCTTTACTCCAGGATGGCTATTCCATCATCAACAAATCACCCTATTGACAGATTTACATAAAGAAAGAAATAAAACTCTTTGAACATGCTCAGCCTTACCTTAATGTAATTATCATTGAGGGATAAGAGAGAAATTCCAGAAAAGGCCTGAACAGACAGCCGGAAAGAACATCTAGGAACCTTTACCCCACTTTGTACAGAATATGTCCTGAAGTTAGTGGCTATCAATCCCCATAAATCATGGAATGGTCACACTATTATTAGAGGATACTTACCTAGCTAAACATGAAGTAAGCTCCTATGAATCTTTACGAAAGCTGGGGTGGCCAACCCAACCATCTTCCTTTCAGCCAGCTTGGCTGCAATGACAAAGGTCACCGGCCTCATGCCTCCTTTCGAATCCTGAGCTGGTAAAAGGTAAACACTGAGCCACAAGGCCAAAAATCTTGTCAGATGGGTCATCGATGGAATTTTCTGGTTCACTTCATACCCCCACCTATCAAACACTCTTGCTTCCAAAATTGGCCAAAATGTGCCCGGAGCACCCCGCTTTTCTACTTCAGAGAAACTAGTAGAATGGGTGCATGAAGGTCCCTACTCATTCTTCTTAATCAAAAACATTTCCATCCACTCCTCTGGATTGATATCTTTTCTAGAGTGGGTTTTTATGGTTTCGGTATGCTTAATCTTGTGGAACATTTTCAGTTAATCTCATGAAAAATTTGGAGACTTCTCCGAATCGTTTCAGGAAACCTTGGGGGTGATGAATTCATCGTACATATCTCCCAAAATTTGTGCCCTTGAAATCTTGTAGATATCCCACAAACTGATGCCTACTTCTCCATGATTCATATAGAATGAATTCCCTTCCAGGATCCAACGACTAATAACTTCAGCACGAAATTGTCATTCCTATAAACATATGTCTCCACAGCCCAGATGGCTTCATATATTTTAGCCCTTTTCAAATCATCAATATACTCTGCACAGGATTTTCGCACCCAATATGCCCACATCCATGTCATCTTCACACCTCCTCCAAGACGGAAATCCAAACTCTTTTTCCATCCCTTATATTGGTCCATCGAAGAATTTCGGAAAATAGAGGGATAGGAATGTGGCAGCAACTCTGGATTGTGAGGCTTGAGATTTGGATCACATGGGATATGATGCATTATGAATGCCTTCTCCACTGTTTCAGCATTGGAAAATGATCCTGAAACTGAGACACTAGCTGAAGAGAAATTGGTGTAAGTCTGAAACTAGGAATGAGGAATATAATTATTTGTATATGGAATGTTGACTCCTTGAAGATGACCATGGCCATATAAAGGCAAGTAGATGCTCTGTGGGAAATTGGAATGATATTTATTCAAGTACATAGCCAAATATGGGAGAGTGTTGTTGCAGATATCAAAATAATCATGGATGACGACGTTCATCATGTCTTCTATTATCTTGATAGACAACTCATCAGCTGATCCAATTCTGTTGGGATCCATTGAATCTGCACAACGATCAAACAGACAAACCTTAAGTATGTTTGTTTTGTGAAATCTTGATGGTGGAAATAAAAAAATGGTAATGTAATTAAGGCGCACAATTATAAACTTGGATCACAAGTTAAAAGTTTCACGCAAGTATTTCCGCCCTATTCATGGCACACAAGTAAAATACCTTCTGCAGAAGAGCGACAGAATAAAATAAGGGAGATTCGCCGAAGAAAAGAAGCACCTATGTGACGAGAGCTCAAGTGTGGGAATCCGAGTGAGTTTACGTGGGAGTGAGCCAGAATATATAGGTAATCTAGGCCATCTGCACACCATTACTGCATGACCTAGAAGTTGCGCACCATACTTGTGCGACCCAGCATCTACGCACTGAACATTAGGGCCACAGACCATTGTTTCTCCATCTTTACCTCAGAGCCCGATCCTCTTTCCTTTTCGGATCCAACTCTGAGTAGGGACTTTTGTTGATTCTCCTTTCCGTAAAAAATTCCAAAAAAATTGAAATGTTGAATAACATAAGAACAAATAGGGTCACCCTTTTAAGAACATCAAATATTTACAAAGGCATGGACATGGAACCCATTTGGAAGAAACCGCGCAAGTTTCCTGCGCGCCGCGCAAGTCACCTGCGCGCCACATATGGGTCGCACAGGTCACTTGCACTCCCTATTATTTTTTTCACCCAAGGTACCCGGTGGCCTATAAATAGCTGTTGTGGGCCCCCTTTTTCGGGGAGGAATTTTCCAAAATTCAGATTCAAGCTCTGGACATCCAAGTCTTCAACTTAACTCTTCCAAAAGCTTCTAAGGAAATGTTTTACATAGAATGGAAGAGTTGAAGGAGATGGATAAGGCCTAAGTGTTTAGAATTCGTCATCACTTGCGCGCCTAAGTGTCCAGACCTCCTTAAAAGTGGAAACACTTATGCGCCACTCTACCCCTTTAATGAAACATGTGTGCCTCACTTTTGGAATCATTTTAGGATAATACTAAAGGCTTCAGTTAAGTCTTTCCCAAGTATTACCCTATAGATTCTTCATCTCCCAGGAGAACCCATGCCGCGCATGTATGCTTGCACGGCCAAGTCTTGCATGCCAAATGATTTCTGCGGCCATACATGCACGCCAATTTCATTTGTGTGCCTCCCTCCCATTAACCTCTACTCTTCAAGATATTTTCCCTCGAACACCTTTTCAAATCCATTCATGGCATGGTTCCTTTGTTGTATTATTTATCTGAAAGGAATTCTATTAGAACCTCTCTTAAAACCTCATGAATTACAAGCTTTATGTCACCACAATTAGAGGTTTCCTATATAACTTCATCCATTAAAGATGAGAAGATCTTTTGGTTTAGGGCATCCTATTAAGAAGTAAGCCCCTTGTTCCCTTGGTTTGGGCCTCCTTCTCATGAGTAAGCACCATGTCTCATGTCCCCTTTACCTGGGCGTCCTTCTAAGGAGTAAGCCCTAGTCATAATTTCCTTTAACATTGGTCCTCATTCTTATGAGTAAGCCACAAGTTATAATTTCCCTTTAATTGGGCATCCTCCTCATGAGTAAGCCCCAATCTTAATTTCTTCTGATTTGGGACTCCATATCAAGAATAAACCCCAATCATAATTTTCTTTTGATTTTGGCCACCTTCTTAGGAATAAACCCCAACCATTAGTCCCTTTTAATTTAGGCCTCCTTGTCAAGAGTAAGCCCCAAGTTAAAACTCCAAATCTCCATAAAGTACAAATAAATTTATGGACCCTGCTCCTGGGCTTCTTTCCTAAAGTAATTCATGGTCTTCATGTACTTGGGTAGTCATACATACATAATCCCCACATCATTTCACATGACTAAATCTTTTCATGGCACCATTATCAAGTTTACTGATACCTCTTGTTTCTCAAACCGAGAATGAATCACGTGAGCATAAGGTGTAAAATTAATCACGACATCTATTCTTGGGCCATTAACCATGCATAAACCCCATATTTATTTAACCAAACTATGTGGACTTTGATCACTAACATAAAAGTAGAGTACATAGGAAGCCTTTATAAGGTTCACTCCCATCTTTCATTAATTCTTTTTTTCCCATATGACGTTAAACTATATTCTTTTTAATACAACTATGTGGGTTCAGAATCCTTTTTAATAATGATACGTAGGTAGCCAATCTGCAGGTACGATCCCAACTCTGAAATTATCTCTATCATTCTGAAGGACAATAAACTTATTGTGCCCCACTGAGTGGCTTTAAAACCAGTATGGTCATCATAGGAACCAAGAGATTTCTATATAATATATTGAAGGATACCATTGACTAAGAATCTCCAATACGTATGGATGATTCTCTATCGATGAACAACCTCAAATACATATAAAAGATTCTCTATATCACATACATATCAATAATTGATTTCCAAGTCTAAAACTCATTTTCATGCTTGGTGAATTAATAAGGATTCGTGAACATAACATAAATCTATAAGAGAGTCCCAGAGCAAGAAATAATTCCCCCCCAAAAAGTTGTGGTGAGCCTGACCTCCCATCCCCTCAAATAATGAAAATTATTAATCTTCATCGGTCCATAACTAATGAGAACCTACCTTGAGAAAGTAGTTCCAAATGGATAAAGAATCATTTGGTGTTTCCGTTTCTACGAATAACCCCATTGGAAACTGATTGGAAAGATTAAACCTTAAACAAACAAGGCAATTCCCATTTCCAGTAGGCACAAAGACGTAAGACCATACCCCAAATATTCACCCTGATGATACTTATTTCACAAGTGACATAGAGATTATTGTTAACATGTTGCATTTTCATTTTAATTATATTCTGTGTGGACCAAATCGATGCATGTGGGAATTTTCTTCAGATGGGAAGATTTAGTTATTTGATTTGAGATGAATGGTATCCTCCAGTAACCAATGCGATGATATTGAGTTTGTTATAGAAGAGAAAGAGGTGTGGGATTATTTCATATCTTATAAAAAGGAGAGTGTCCCTAGACATCATGGGTTTCCATGGGCTTTCTATGTTATTGTTTTTGGAATTGTTAAGCATGCTCTAATTTTAGCTATTTATTTCTTTTTCAGATGATGGGGCTTCCCTGGGCCGCATGTGCGACTAACTTAATCTGTATTCCCATAATAATGACCCATCATCCATTAATCATTAATGGACCCTCAGTATTTATAACTTTTCTTATAAGGTTTTTTCTTCAATTATCAACAGACATCTCTCTCATTTCATTCATGGCTGGTTTGTGAGGAGAAACATATGTTTTTTAATTAGTGATCCATTTAAGGGGCTATGGGAATTTCCCTAGAGATGGTTTGAGGGATCAACAGGAATGTTTCGGGGTCTAATATTGTTATCAAGGATGATATGGATAAGGCATATGATCTCCTTTAGTGGAGTTTCATTATCTAGATTATGATATGCATGTGATTCTCAAAATGGGTTATTGATTTGATGTTTTAATGTTATAGTTTGTCCTGGTTAAATATGGTTTTCATCAGTTGGTTGTGAATTTATATAAAGCTGGTGAGAGGGATTACACAAGGTGACCCTATTTAATCAAACATGATTATCTTGAACCAAGGAACCCTTTGGAGACATGTTTCTTCCATTTTTTATATTGGGATTCTTTTTCCATACCATTGTTGTTCATATTTTATAGGGGTGTGACATTTAATATTTCTGATCATTTTATCTTCTCTGTTAATGTTTATTGATCCACTATCAGGAATCATTGTATGATCATGAGAGATGACTAAATTTGGTTTATATAATAAATTAATTATTAAAATAGATATGTTTACCTTACTACTACTTTCCCGGACATACGTAGATATAATATTGAGGCTAGATTGGGGATTGAAGAAAGAGATTCACAATATAGTACATAAGAGTAGACACTACACCTGGGAGGGTTTAATTTAGACACTATACGGTTATGGATCATAATATTATCCATTGTATTTGAAATTGAAATAATTGGTATCCTTTTTTAGAGGAATAATTACTCTGGCCAAATGTGGGATTTCCTCAATATATTTGTATATTCGATCAGTCTTACAGTGTCAAAATTAGTCTTAATGAATATTGATAACCTCTAAAAACCCTTTTATTTTGGATTCCCAATGATAGGGTTGATGCCACTGGTCCTCTTGGAAGAAACATGCTAAACCGGTGGAGAACGGAGGAAAAAATGTTTGGAATGTGGAGGTATTTATGTACTTCCTTCAGGTAAAACATTCTTGGGTTATCATTAAGGGCCTCTACATATAGTGTAAACTTATTTACTGAATGTATTGTTATGGGTTGATGGTTATGACAGTGAGACAAACATCTCTATAGAACACAATATGAGATCATTTACTAGTCCTCCAATATTATCCTTGTTAGATTATAGGTTGTGGTGACCTTAATTATTGGGAGTGCAATAGTGTCATGACCCGACCCTACCCGGGCTCGAGCCGCAACTACCCCAAGCCCGCCTCCATAGGCCAGGGGCTGGCGACCAGCGCCGAAGGCACAATAACTCGGGGAGGACTTTGCCTATGCACCTGTACACGCACACGCAGCAACCTCAATGCAACAGTGCAGAGTAAAAGTGAGGACAAGAAAAGAGAAGAAAAAGGGAAACTGTTATATAAATACCGCAAAGTGCATCGACCACTACAAGTACAAAGTACAAACTGAAAAGAAAAGGGGAAAAACACGCTCCCAACCAAAAAGTGCCACAACCCGGCAACAGGTAAACAAATGAAACTGCTGATGGGTCTCCCACCTGGAACCCGGCCATGACCACCGCACGCGGTCCAAGCTCCCAAGCTCCTACGCTCCACTAAAGTCACGCTCCACATGTCCGTCGTCTGCAAGGGCACACCAAGTGCGGGCAAAGCCCAAGAAGGGGTGAGTATAAAAATACTCAGTAGGATACCCCGAAGGCTCAAGGGAGCAACAAAAGGAGGCACCGAAGGGTGAGAAGTAGAGCGAACAGAAAAGTAAAGGAGTACAACAGAGAGTGTAGTAAAGAGTCCAGGTCAACCCAACAAGAGGAAAGAAGGTAGACTCATCCAGACACAAGGAGCTGGAAACGGTGAGAAGATGAACATCTCGTCAAATCTTCGCTACCTATAGTAGGAGAGTAGACTCTTCCAACCGTGAGAAGCTAGACACGGAATACATGTGGCATACCTCGTGCGTCTTTGCCTCTCCTGGAAGGAGAGTAGCCAAACCCAAGAAGTGGGTGCCGGAAACAAGGTATATACATTTGTATGCTCTGTCAAGAATCCCGAACAAACTCGTAAGGGGATCTTCGTCCCATAGCTCAGCCCAAGAAAGAGTAGCCAAAAGTCCCAGAAGTAACACCATCGATGCCCAGCATCCCGCACATCTGCCCCGAACCACAAGCCAAGGGGCTCAATCACCACACCTCGACACTACCCGCTTTGGGCGGCACTGACTCGCCCGCACAGTTTTAGGTCACATCACAAGGACGCGTCTCGTTGGGGAAAAGCGCTCCTCGTACTTGAGAGTTCTGGGGGAACGTCAACCAAAACTCGTCACTGCCCCGCAGTCGAGAAATCTGCTCAAAGTCGACAGGCGACCCCCTGTCCAGCCCCGCTGGAGGTTCCCTGGAAGTCAACGGGTTCCCACTACAGGGAGACCCGGAAAGTCGATGGGTGCCACACTGCCCAGTCCCGTAATAGGTTAATCCACTGGATGGCGACCCAGCTAAAGTCAGCGATGGGACCACTGCCCAGCCCAGCTGGAGGTAACCCGACATCGGGGACCACTACCCAGCCCAGCTGGAGGTAAGCCCGGCATCGGCGACCACTGCCCAGACCAGCTGGAGGTAAGCCCGGCATCGGGGACCACTACCCAGCCTAGCTGGAGGTAAGCCCGGCATCGGGGACCACTGCCCAGCCCCGCTATAGGTAAGCCCGGAACTGCTCTGGCCATCCCTGCTGGATGGTACTGCTCGGTAAACACCACTATACTGGCCATCCCTGCTGGATGGTAACCCACTGGCGAGCCCCGCTCGAAACAACCTCAGCTCTACTAGAAACAACCTCAGCCCGGCTGGAACAATATCAGCCCTGCTGGAACAACCTCATCCCTACTGGAACAACCTCAGCCCTGCTGGAACAACCTCCTGGGTAGAGGATCGGTGCCCGCGTAAAATATTGGTCACACCGAAACCACAAGCTCTACCAGGGAACACGGAGCAACGGGAGAAACTCCCCTTGCCTCACAAGGCGATCCCGCTCCAATCCGCTGAGTCACTTACGAAGCGGACCGAGACACCTCATCCCAGAAAGTGGGGAAAATTCCCAATGCGCACGAACACCCGTAGTTGCAGACGGTGTCGCAGTCCGGTGAAAGGGCACAGTACCGAAACCCCTCACAGCCGAAGAAGCAGAGGAACCAAACCATCTCTGTCGGCCAAATCATCGAGCACAAGGCCAGGGGGAGACCGCTCAACCCTGCTGGTCAGACAAAAGAGCACCAGGCCAGGGGAAAACTCTACCCTACTGGTCAAACAGATGAGCACAAATCCAGGGGAAAACTCCACCCTGCTGGTCAAACAAACGAGCACAAAGCCCGGGGAACACTCCACCCTACTGGTCAAACAAACGAGCGTAGAGGGACCCTCTACGTCGCCAGAGGTCAAGGTACGTAAAGCAGATCATGGCACGCACGTGGGGGCCATGCGACGTGTGGCCCCAAGTCAACCCCAACTGAGCGCACAAACATTCTCTAGTACAAACAACCACACGTACCTCCAAGCGCTCCCATATACTCCCAGTGTGTACCTCATTCCAGCCCAAAGGCTATCGTGCACACGACACCCAGCGTCAACGCGAAGGCGTGACGTAACAACTCCTCCTCAAAGGCCCAGGCACGACCAACCACATCTCATGAACCATTTGTATCACTCTCCCAAGAGTGCGCGATCACACGCCAAGGGTTCTCTACAAACAAGGTAGGGGGAACCACCACTGGACCACCTTCCATGCTTCCACTTTTAACAAGATCACACAAGAGGCTCCGCACCACCAAATGGATTGCACTGTTGTAACCCTCACGGAAAAAACACGCGAGATCGACTACTTACTCACCTCAAACGGATATCCGACGAAAAAGTCACCAACACCGCCTCACGCCCGTACGGCGTCCCGTGATCCCGAGCGTCAGCCCCGAAAACAGTCGTGAGCATCACACCATTGCGATCCCCTCAGGAAAACACGTCAAAAGCACTACTCATTTGAGCGCAATGGATATCCGGAGAAAAAGATGCATTCCGGCGCACCGCACACGAGCGGTGCCAGGTGGGACCCGCGTCCCGGTCCCGAAACTCAACGAACGTATCGCACCGTTGTGATCCTCTTGAAAAACTACACGAAATGGACTACTCACTTGTCCAAAACGGTCGCCCGGTGATAATGTTGGAAATCACCGTCAACTCCCGAAACGGCCCTCGCGGGCCCCGCACCATCGTGCCTAATTTGAGCGGGCGGATTGCACCATTGCAATCCCCTCGGAAAAACATCCATAAATGACTTCTCGCATGCCCCGAACGAACGTCCGATGGAAAAGTCGTGAAACGCTGCACGCAGCTCAAGAGACGGGCCATGGGGTCCGCGCCTCAACTTCGGCCTCAATGCCTGAAACCACCCTGGAAAGCTCCGTCTCGATGCCAGGGTCCCAACGCCACTGACGGCGCTCAAAACGGACGTCAGACGCGTCTACGCCGTCCAAAACAAGAATCTCGAGGATTATGCTCGTCCACATAAGGGCACGTCGCGCCTCCGTGACCCCTCGTTTCGGGAATTAAAAATTCCCGAAACCATCTCAAAAAGACTGCCTCGTCAATACGGTTCCACTGCCGTAGACGGCGCTCAAAACGGACACCCGTAGCGGAAATTACGGGTGTACGAACACCGAGGGGTCCAAACATCCCGCGCCGACAAGTTTGATGTCGTTACTAGGGTAAAAACCCCATTACGGACCCATCCGTACACTCGGATCCCTGATCCGGAACACTGTTTAGGAGTTATCCCATTTATTTGGCGTTTCCAGTGTGAACGCACTGAAAATTTAATTCTGGCCACTACGGGGCTCGGAATCGCACGCCGTCTGAAGGCACTGCTCTGGAATATCATCAAGAATATTCAAAATTCTTTTCCAGAAAAAACGGGTTCTTAAATCATTCCATACTTCAAGCTTTTCGTCCCCAAAACGAAAAACTAGGGAGCAACACATGGTACTAAGCACGCACCTGGCTTTCCGTACCCAAAAGAACCCACACATAGCTCTGCGTCACCACACACAGACCAAAGGATTGATCTGTCCACGCGAGGTCATCCCTTGCCGGTTTCGTGCACCCACTCTAGACTTTGGGGTTAGGGAAAGGCGGTAGGGTACCTCTCCATCCCTTTGCACAGTCTCAAACGGCCCGAAGGCCCTCGGGGGTAGCTCACCTCCCCAGTCAAACCTCTACGTCGCACGCCGCGACTGCAATCACCGCCCGCACCTGGAGAAAGGCCCAGCGATTCCCTCCTTGAGAATATCCATATGGTAAAACACCCAAGGATATCTGGTCATACAAGATTCCACAACCGATGCTCTCTTACACGTTCAAAAGGCGAAGGAGTCAACACCATCGACTAAAGGAAAAGGTGTCACACACTTTTTCCTTACCAACACAGGGTTGCACCTGACGCACTGCGTCACCCTGGTAACACATCAAACAAGGAGCAGGGAGGAAAGAAGAAAACACACAGAGTCTAACAATTCTACTGCAAAAAGGTAGAAGAGCTGTAGAGCATACCTTTTACCTCCTCATGCTCTACAGGATCGTAGACATCCAAAGCTCGCGGCTGCCCGCGGTCCCAACTGTCAGCTCTCGGAGCCTAACGTGGACCCCCTAGTGGTGATGAGAAGACCTCGTAACATCATCCACCACTATCAGTTCCTCCCGCTCCTCTACTAGAACCACCTCTCTGGGTACTACTCCGATCACAGCGTTGCCTCTGTCGTAGTGGTGCACCTACTGCCTGCCCGAAGTTCCCAGCAACTCGGGTCGGGCAGTCTCGTGCCAAGTGACCTCGCTCGTCACAAGCATAGCACCGACTCTCTCTGGGCTTCACTGGTGCCCTCCGGTGCCACTATGGTGTATGACCACGCCCCTAAGTCCGGTTGTCAGAAAGCCACCTGCGTCGAGGTCATGTTTGCCGACGCCCACTAGCTGCGGTAGACGTCTCGGCCCCAACGTGTCTGCTGCCACCACCAACTCTAGAACGTGACATGAAGCCCTCTATCACCATCGCCTGCTCTAGAACCCCGTCATATGTATAAATTCCCAAGGGTACTATGACAGCACGAATATCTCGGCGGAGACCCTGCTCAAACTTTCGTGCTCGGAGGTTTTCGTCATGGACCAAGTCCGGGTAAAAGCGTGCACGATTTGCAAAACTAGCCGCGTACTCGACCACCGTCATCCCTCCCTGCTGAAACTGCAGGAGCTCCTAAATCCGAATGTAGTGAAAGCAGGATGGGAAAAACTCCTCACGGAGCAACCACTGAATGTCTTCCAATGAAAACGAAGACTCGTCAAGAAACTGAGTCACCAGACTCCACCAACACCGAGCTGCTCCACGAAAAAGGGTGGCTGCCAAAGCCACTCTCTGATCTGTCGGCGTCTACACAAGCCTGAAATGGCGAACCACTGCCTCGAGCCAAACCTCTGCTGCCTGAGGGTCTGGCTCACCACTGAACCTCAGCGGTCTCAACCGCTGGGACTCACGGAGCGCGCTCAACCTGCGCTCAGGCTCAGCCTACTCTACTGAAACTGCCTACTGCTCAACAGGTGGGGGTGCTGCTACCAGCCCACCTGGAGATAGGGGATCGCATGATGGGTCCTGGACTGTGGCCTCGTAGCTCACAGGGTCGTCGTCACTAACCAGAGCTGATATCCTGGCTGGCAGTCCTCGCAGAGACATCCTGAAAATTATCAAGGAGTGCCATGGTCAGATGAGCATATATGTATATACCAATAACAACAAAGATGGGGAGCTGACTCAAGAAGGACAGTCAAGACTCAGTCCTATGTGATGCACAAACAAATTTCCCTGCAACTAGTATCTCAGCATACCGAGTCGACAAGCGGGTTATCAAGGTCCGGGTGAATGGATACGTCGGCCGCCGCACCATCCCTGGATTCCCTAGCCTGAGAGCCGCTCTCGAGACACATTAACACTGTTTCCCTAATTTCCAACTGATTCCTCTTTTAGGGACGTCTGCACAATGCCCCAAGGAACAAACCACCTCTGATTCCACTTTGTCACGACCCGACCCTACCCGGGCTCGAGCCGCAACTACCCCAAGCCCGCCTCCATAGGCCAGGGGCTGGCGACCAGCGCCTAAGGCACAATAACTCGAGGAGGCCTTTGCCTAAGCACCTATACACGCACACGCAGCAACCTCAATGAAACAGTGCAGAGTAAAAGTAAAGACAAGAAAAGGGAAGAAAAAGGCAACTGCTATAAAAATACCACAAATTGCATCGACCTCTACAAGTACAAAGTACAAACTGAAAAGAAAAGGGGAAAAACACGCGCCCAACCAAAAAGTGCCACAACCCGGCAACAGGTAAACAAAAGAAACTGCTGATGGGTCTCCCACCTGGAACCCGTCCATGACCACCGCACGCGGTCCAAGCTCCCAAGCTCCTATGCTCCACTGAAGTCACGCTCCACCTGTTCGTCGTCTGCAAGGGCACACCAAGTGCGGGCAAATCCCAAATAGGGGTGAGTATAAAAATACTTAGTAGGATACCCCGAAGGATCTAGGGAGAAAAAAAAGGAGGTACCAAAGGGTGAGTAGTAGAGCGAACAGAAAAGTAAAGGAGTACAAAAGAGAGTGCAGTAAAGAGTCCAGCTCAGCCCAAAAAGAGGAAAGAAGGTAGACTCATCCAGACACAAGGAGATGGAAATGGTGAGAAGATGAACTTCTCGTCGAGTCTTCGCTACCTATAATAGGAGAGTAGACTCGTCCAACCGTGAGAAGCTAGACACGGAAAGCACATGGCATACCCCGCCCGTCTTCGCCTCTCCCGGAAGGAGAGTAGCCAAACCCAAGAAGTGGGTGCCGGAAACAAGGTATATACATATGTATGCTCTGTCAAGAATCCCGAACAAACTCGTAAGGGGATCTCTGTCCCATAGCTCAGCCCAAGAAAGAGTAGCCAACAGTCCCAGAAGTAACACCCTCGATGCCCAGCATCCCGCACGTCTGCCCCGAACCGCAAGCCAAGGGGCTCAATCACCACACCTCGACACTACCCTCTTTGGGCGGCACTGACTCACCCACACGATTTTAGGTCGCGTCACAAGGATGTGTCTCGGTGGGGGAAAGCGCTCCTCGGACTTGAGAGTTCTGAGGGAACGTCAACCACAACTCTTCACTGCCATGCAGTCGAGAAATCTGCTCAAAGTCGACAGGAGACCCCCTGCCCAGCCCCGCTGGAGGATCCCTGTAAGTCAACGGGTTCCCACTACAGGGAGACCCAGAAAGTCGACGGGTGCCACACTGCCCAGTCCTGTAACAGGGTAATCCACTGGAGGGCGACCCAGCTAAAGTCGGCGATGGGACCACTGCCCAGCCCACCTAGAGGTAACCCGGCATCGAGGACCACTGCCCAGGCCAACTGAAGGTAAGACCGGCATCGGGGACCACTGCCCAGCCCAGCTAGAGGTAAGCCTGGCATCGGGGACCACTGCCCAGCCTCGCTGGTGGTAAGCCCGGCATCGGGGACCACTGCCCAGCCCAACTGGAGGTAAGCCTGGCATCAGGGACCACTGCCCAGCCCCGCTGGAGGTATGCCCGGAACTGCTCTGGCCATCCCTGCTAGATGGTACTGCTCGGTAAACACCACTGTACTGGCCATCCCTACTGGATGGTAACCCACTGGCGAGCCCCACTCGAAACAACCTCAGCTCTGCTAGAAACAACCTCAGCCCTGCTGGAACAACCTCAGCCCTGCTGGAACAACCTCAGCCCTGCTGGAAAAACCTCAGCCCTGCTGGAAAAACCTCCTGGGTAGAGGATCGGTGCCCGCGTAAAGTGTTGGTCACACCAAAACCACAAGCTCTACTAGGGAACATGGAGCAACGGGAGAAACTCCCCAGGCCTCACAAGGTGATCCCGCTCCAATCTGCTGAGTCACTGTCGAAGTGGACCAAGACACCTCATCCCAGAAAGTGGGGAAAATGTCCACACTGCACGAACACCCGTAGTCGCTGACGGTGTCGTAGTCCGGTGAAAGGGCACAGTACCGAAACCCCTCACAGCCGAAGAATTAGAGGAACCAAACCATCTCTGCCCGCCAAACCATCGAGCACAAGACCAGGGGGAGACCGCTCAACCCTGTTGGTCAGACAAAAGAGCACCAGGCCAGGGGAAAACTCCACCCTACTGGTCAAACGGACGAGCACAAAGCCAGGGGAAAACTCCACCCTGATGGTCAAACAAACGAGCACAAAACCAGGGGAACACTCCACCCTGCTGGTCAAACAAACGAGCGCAGAGGGACACTCTACATCGTGAGAGGTCAAGGTACGTAAAGCAGTTCACGACACGCACTTGGGGACCATGCGACGTGTGGCCCCAAGTAAACCCCAACTGAGCACACAAACATTCTCAGGTACAAACAACCACACGTACCTCCAACAACTCCCATATACTCCCAGAGTGTACCTCATTCCAGCCCAAAGGCTATCGTGCACACGGCACCCAACGTCAACACGATGGCGTGACATAACAACTCCACCTCAAAGGCCCAGGCATGACCAACCACATCTCGTGAACAATTTGTATCACTCTCCCATGAGTGCACAATCACACGCCAAGGGTTTGCTACAAAAAAGGTAGGGCGAACCACCACTGGAGCACCTTCCGTGCTTCCACTTTTAACAAGATTTCACAAGTGGCTCCGTACCACCAAACGTATCACACTGTTGTAACCCTCGCAGAAAAATACGCGAGATCGACTACTTACTTGCATCAAACGGATATCCGAAGAAAAAGTCACCAACACCGCCTCACGCCCGTACGGCGTCCCGTGATCCCGAGCCTCGGCCCCGAAAACAGTTGGGTGCATCGCACCATTGCGATCCCCTTGGGAAAACACGTCAAAAGCACTACTCATTTGAGTGCAATGGATATCCGGAGAAAAAGATGCATTCCGGCGCACCGCACACGAGCGGTGCCCCGTGGGACCCGCATCCCGGTCCCGAAACTCAACGAACGAATCACACCGTTGCGATCCTCTCGAAAAAGTACACAAAATGGACTACTCACTTGTCCAAAACGGTCACTCGGTGATAAAGCCGGAAATCACCGTCAACACCCGAAACGGCCCTCGCAGGCCCCGCACCATCATGCCGAATTTGAGCGGGCGGATTGAACCATTTCAATCCCCTCGGAAAAACATCCAGAAACGACTGCTCGCACGCCCCGAACGGATGTCTGATGGAAAAGTCGTGAAACGCTGCACGCAGCTCAAGAGACGGGTCATGGGGCCGGTGCCTCAACTTCGGCCTCAACGCCTGAAACCACCCTGGAATGCTCTTCCTTGATTCCAGGGTCCCAACGCCACTGACGGCGCTCAAAATGGACGTCGGACGCGTCCGCGCCGTCCAAAACAAGAATCACGGGGATTACGCTCGTCCACTTAAAGACACGCCGCGCCTCCGCGACCCCTCGTTTCGGGAATTAAAAATTCCCAAAACCATCTCAAAAAAACAGCCTCATCAATACGGTTCCACCGCCGCAGACGGCGCTCAAAACGGACACCCGTAGCAGAAATTACGGGTGTCCGAACACCGAGGGGGCAAGACCTCTGGGGCTGGACTAGCCTGGACCGGCCGGTCCGCCCGGCCTGGGCCGGCCGCGGACACACGGTCCCCGCGCAGACAGGCCACGAGGGCCTGTCACGGCCGCCGCGTAAAGAACCGCGTGGAGCGGGTCTTTGTCGCCGCACAGGGGTCGCGCGACGCGACCCCGCGGTCGCCGCTCCCTGGCGACCGCCGCCTCACCGGGCGCTCCGCCAGACTCCCCGGCTGATGCCCGAGCACCCCGCCGGACACCCGCTGTCGCACCCCACGGACACCCCGACAGACACCCCGCTGCGCCCCACGGTTCCACCAGACACCCGCGGACACCCCGCGGTCGCGCCCAGCGCCTCCACCGGACACCGCGGACACCCCTGCCGCGCCGTCCGCCCTTGTCGCGCCACCGCTCGAACCCGCTGGAAACCGAAAACCCACAAAGTTCGGCGGATCATTGCGGATGTCACGGAGCTCGAACTTTGAATCCGAAAGATGCGTTGAAAAGGGAATTAACTCTACTACGTATTAATGGGTTTTTTTTGAAGATAAAACAACAATTAGAGGGTATAAATTAGGTTCAAATGAAGTGAGGGAAAGAAAAACGCAAACGATAAATCCTACCTCGTGGGGCTTCGCCCGAAGCTTCGCGACGATCCGCCGTCCACCACGCCTCGCCGAAGCTGTCTTGTCAGAGAATCTCACCGGAGGTGGAGGAGGAGAGGGAGAGGAGGGGCTGTCAGGGGTAAGGGGAAGGAGAAGAGGGAGGTGGGTGTGTTAAGCGTTTAAATAGAAAACGCTTAACCACCCGCTCGTCGGCCCGAACCCGAACACCCGATGGGGTCGAGGTTAAGCCTCCCATAGGGTAAAAAACACCTCCCGAGCACAACGGCGGTCTCAGAATTTTAATCCGAGACCCCGTTCAAAAGTTATAAAATTTAACGTCTGAAGCCGCTAAATTATGAAACCACCCCTGGGGCCATTTTTCACAAACAGCCCGCGCCCGCGAAACTTATACCCCTCCTAGGGTAAAAGGCACATTCTGAACACAATGGTGCCCTCAATTTCCCAATCCGAGCCACCGTTTTAAGAGATACCTGAATTTCAACATTAAACAAATAAATAAATTAATTAATTTATCCGTTTAACATTCCAGAAGCGGGCGAGGGGTCCAAACATCCCATGCCGACAAGTTTTATGTCGTTACTAGGGTAAAAACCCCATTAAGGACCCATACGTACCCTCGGATCCCTGATCCAGAACTCCGTTTAGGATTTATCCCATTTATTTGGCGTTTCCAGTGTGAACACACTGAAAATTTAATTCCGGCCACTACGGGGCTCGGAATCGCACGCCGTCTGAAGGCGCTGCTCTGGAATATCATCAAGAATATTCCAAAGTCTTTACCAGCAAAAACCGGGTTCTTACAAATATAGGAAGTGGTATTGTGTGATATCGAGGATTCCCAATTCAAAATATGAAGTTCAACCATGAATATGCATTTCCAGATTTTATTCATGCAATCCTTAATGTCTCTAAGTAATGGGATTTCAGGAGTATTCAGTTTGATAAGGTTGCTAATTAGTTCATCTTTTTCAGGTCCTCTTCAGGTATGTGTTCAGAAAATGCCTGTATGATGTATATTATAATGAAATATATGAGTTATCCATGGGAATGGTGTATCGGGTGTAAGTATATCCCATCAATATTCAATTTTTTTTGCTTTGGATAATTCACCACTCTACGATTCCAACTGATGGAGTGGTTAGGAAATGTTTTGGGATTATGTACTCAAAGTGAATTTATTATCTTATTCCAATATAGGATAAAATGTTACAACTATTTTTTTAGAGTGATTGTGAGTCTCTTTTACAAAGAGAGTAAGGATACTTCATGGTCATTCCACACTAGGAGAACTTTTTTGAGGACTTCTCTCAAATGTGTCATGTGGACGACATTTGAAATAAAATAGAGGTTACTGAACCAGTGGTGCTCCTTGTTGATGGGTTTTGTTCCCTCTAGGAGTCCCACAACCATGTTAGGCATAAGTTTCACCATCCCTCAGATATGGAGTGAGTGGTTATGGATCGTTGTCTTATTGCATGATTGGGGGTCCTTTTCATATAGCATGGGGCATCCCTATCTCTAAGGAGGTATATGTCATGCAGGATCCTGTCAATCATTTCCCCCCCTGAAATAAAGTAATTGGGTATTTTGGAACCCTCCCCCAAGGGATTAAACACAATAGAGGCTTTTCTTTAAACCAGGGTTATATTTGGGGTTGAGGCATGGGTTGACTCTGAATTTCAGATAGGGCCAGGATATGGATGATAAAGAACAACAATGGTATTCAAAATAGATGGATAATATTCCGTGACCTGAGAGGTAGGTGCACCCAAGATTCAGGGGATATGTGAAAAATTCCATCTAGCATGAAAACTCTTGGATGCCCAATGCAACGTCAAAGGAAGGTTTCAGCAGGAACCCACCAGTACCCACCAAAGGCATTGGTGCACAAGAGAGTACGGTTTCACACCACACTCCTCCCAGCACGCAAAATCTTGCACATCCAATGTGACGTCAAACAGCACCTCGAACACTGGTGTGCTTTAATGTTAGTTAAGGCCTGAGCGCAAAGGTACCCAGTGGTGCACAAACCCTTGCGCTCTCAATGCGATGTTAAAATTATTCTTCTGCGGCGCCCCCTAAAAACCGCCAAAGTAACTGGAACGTAAAATTCTAGGAGGTGCAGAAACATTCCTCCGATGCACATACCCTTGCGCGCCCAGTGCAAAGTCAAAGGGTGGCCTCTGCAGAAACCCACTAAAAACCTCCGAAGGCATTGGTGTGTAGGAGAGAGGGGTTTCACGCAAAACTCCTCATGGCACACAAAATATTGCACGGCCAATACGAAGTCAAAGTGAACCTTGTGCACCGGTGTGCTTGGAAATCAGTTAAGGACCAAGAACGAATGTACTAAAGAGTTCACAAACCCTTCTACACCAAATATGACATCAAAGGTAGGTTTTCGTGGCACCCACAGAAACTATCAAAGTTGTTGGCATGCAAACTTCCGGGAGGAACACACACATTCCTCTATCACGGTAAGCCTTGCATGCCCAATGCTATGTCAAACAGTCATTTGTGATCAGTGTCCCTTATGTTCTACCTCTAAGGATTTTTACTTTAATATGAAATGTACCTCCCAACCTTCGGTGATTGTGATAGAAGGAAAAGTGACTCTATACTATGCGAAAGTCACCTCTTCTGCGATAGCACGAATAACATTATGGTCTAATGGTACTGGATCCTGGGAGAAAGGTCCCCCAAGGGTCCTTCTTTGGGTGGTCCCTCTTTGGATTGTTCCTTGTCCATTTACTTTTTCCATATTTCATTTGCACGCAAAAGATCCATCTTGCTCACAGGTTCCCCTATATCAGACCTATTTTGCATGCACCCTTCCGATTTGTGGGCATCCTTCCAGTATGCCCGCATCTGTTCCATCCTAAGCGCAACATTTCATCTTTAGTGTGGCCATCCTTGTGTTATCCATGTTCATTATTTACCATAAATGTACATGTAAGAGACCCAATCATGCCTGACACACCTGTGTCTCTGACCATTCTCTCGTACGACCTTCCAGGTTTGTACAAAGTTATTTCAAAGTCCCTTGGGTGGTGCTTCACATGGAATTGCACAACATTATGATTCTTCACATTGGTATGGTAATGGGTTTTTCATCTTCAAATAGGCATGAAAATATGGGCCCTCAATGGATCACACCATGACACCCCCTCGCCACAGAATTTCCGGAGGCTTCCCTTCACTAAGGGTTAATGTGTGTTGGATATGTGTGTACTAGGGTGTTAAGTGAACTCGCATTGTTCGATCTGCAGGATGTTGAACATCCAAGCATCATTATCATCATCACATGACTTTAGAATTTGACCACACCCCCATGCACTTTACCCAGGGTGCCCTGTATCAGACATTGTCTACACATGATCATATCCATCGGAGTGAGATCTTCCCCACATGGAATGAGATCCTATTTTCTATTGTAGCGCTTATACACTAGGAAGGACAACCACCTTGGTGACCCCTAGCTTTCATGCTGTAGGTATCACCCTTACTCCTACATTTTTCTTCCATGACAAACCCCTTCCTACTGGGCTTTATCGCCACCCAGGCCTCCATATTGGAGTAAGACCCAATATCCATCTCCCTCGTTTTCAAACCATGTATTAGCCCATGTTTCCTCTTTGGGCTGTGAGCCACGTGTTTTCCCCTATTTCCTTTTTGGGCTGCTAACCATGTGAAAGCCCTACTTCACCTCCCACAAATGCATCTTTCATGATGTGATCATTAGGTCTTTGCTACCACTTGTTTCTCACAACAAGAATGACTCATGTGGGCTTAGAGTAATCATTGACCATGAAATCCATTCTGAGATACCCTAGAATGTAAGTCCCAACACATCCTAAACAACATGGACTTTGATCTTTTACAAGGCAAGGTATGTAGAAATCCTCCCAGAGGGTCAATCCCATCACTTATTGGATGCTACCCCCTTCACGTCGGTCATCAAAACATTCTCAAAATATTTGTACATTGATCCTTGGAAAGGAAAGGTTTGTAGGAAGCCTCCCTAATGTTCATCCCAAAACCCCTCAGTCCCAACCATATTACATTGGTTCTCCCTCATCCTGCATTAGGTTAAATTGTACTACCTCATTTCATCCTGCAATGTGTTAAACTATACCCATATGAACTACATGGTTTTTTGTCCTTCTATCATAGACAAGGTACATAGGAAGACTCCTTGAGGTACAACCCCAATCGATGGTAAGCAATTTTGTTCCCCAAATGAAAGTAATCCATTGTGTTTCCCACAAGTGGTAAGATGTTGGGTACCCCGATCGATGGTATGCCATTGTCAGTCCCAACCAGCAGTAAGTCATTGTGTTTCTAATAGATGGTAAGTCATTGTAGTCCATTTTATTAGGACCCATATATTTGGTCTATGCCCGAGCGTTAGACCAATCTCGGGCTACTAACCATGCGTAAGCCCCAACATGTCATCAGGTCGATGTCCCCTGTGCACACCCCGATTCGATGCACCCATCCCGAACTACGTGGTCATTGTTCCATGCGAAGGAAAGGTATGTAGTAATCCTCCATAAGGTTCATTACCATCACCCATGTCTCATCCTGGTCATTCCATTGAGCCTATGTGTTTTGGGAAGGTCATAAACCAAGCCCTAGGTTCCACATCCTCTAGGTCCCATCCATACGGGTCGCCTCCGTTGGTGTCCCATCACCTAACCAAACAACGCAAACATTGATTCCCTTCACCAGGGATACGTAGGTAGTCTATTCGAGGCTCATGACCTACTTCATAGTCATCCTTATGTCAGCTCCATCTCACACTCTATCCATTCACAAAAAGTAACATCCATCCTGATTCTTCCCCAGGTCACCACATCCCTGTGAGATTATGTAATCCAGCTATTCACTTCCCCCTAGTAGGAATCAGATACCTAAGAATGTGTTAGCCCCAACACCAGGGTTCAATACTAGGGTTACATCCATCTGATCCACTCCAGTTAGTGTTCAAATCAGTTTGATCAATCTCCATTAGACATTAAACTCACGACATATGTTGTGTTAGACATGGAAAGGTGAGGAAAACATCAAAGACATGCCTAGAGAATATAATACCCTGCATTCGACATGGGATGACTCGGGATTCAACACCATTGAGAATCCCTATCATAAGAAAAAAACCACACATTCCATTGTGCCACTATCTAGACACGCCAGTGATGTCTAACATGACTAATCCACTGACTGAAGGTTGATGACCTGATCAGACCCCTTGGAATGTCCTAACATATTTGTTGTAATTAACCATCAACCAAGAATACATGGCACCAGAAAGAGTTTCATGAAAAATGTTTTAATCTAGGTGGGAAACCTGGACTTGTTAATTAGTTTGGAAGAGGAATCAATGGAAAGTGGAATTGACTGCCCATCATCCCATTTCGATCATGTAGAAAACATCCCTGAATAAGAAATGGATGCCTCCCACCTTTGGAAAGATGGAATGTAGGTCAACATAAATGTAGAATAATCCTTCTAAATAGACTAATTAAAACTCCCCAGCAAAAGTTTCCGAAATAGAAATGGTTAACCCAATGTAATTTTATCCTCATCAATGTGGAGATTAGTATCATTGGTGGATTACGTATTCTAGCATGTCAATAGATCCAGTAATTTGGTGATAGGTCTCAACAAGAAATTAGTGGGCCTAGAGTGACTCTCACAAAATTTTGGGGCAATTATACTTTGGACATTTCGATCTATGATGTTTTTAGCGTGGATCCTTCTTACTATCCATAGAAGTTGGAATGGCATTGGGGAACTTTGTATCGATTTCCTAGTTTCTGCACTAATGGTTTAATCCCCATACCATCCGGGACCCATGATTCCATAACAAGAAATTGATCACCACACATCAACTGACACAATAGTTGGGGAAATGTCAACGTGGCAGTCTCGCGTGGCTCCACAGCTTCTACAACAGTCTCCACGTCCAAAACCGTTGGGTTTCCGCGCTCCATATCCACATTTGAGTTCATTCAGCGAAGGGTGACAAACAACCTCATCCGCAGATACAAGGAGTAGGAGAGAGTCCTAACCAGGGACATGGATTTGAAAGTCCTAGAGGAATCTGTGACTCATCACTATGGTCGCCCCATTGGCCATTCTGGGAGTCACTGCTCCCCACTCTGACACACAACTGTTTCGAGAGCCTCTCTAGAGAACGCTTCGATGACACCCTCTGCTACACCGATGAGGTGGGGGATGTCCGAGCCAACCCAGGATAAATCCCGTTCCATGGGGATCCCAAGGAGGGACCCCAGTCGGCCGCACTAGTGCCATCACATGTCCCCATGGGTTGAGGAGAAGGTAAGCTATGCACCTGCACCGTCGACCCCAGTTCGAATAACCCCACGCCAGCATCGAGCGCAGGATGAGGAGGACTCCCCCCATGGGGCGTCAACATCAACAATTACCATTGAAAGTCCCACCACTGATGTATAACATCATCCCCTATCTTTGATTAATAGGGGGAACTCATATACTCAAACTGGATGAAGGCCCCAACCTTCCCATGGGTAGTTTGGGTCAACTCTCTTGGTTGTTGGTGTGGGTAGCGCCCTCTATAGGCCGACCCATGGCAACAACACCCTGTAAGGAGGTCCAATCCATACCACCACCATTGAAAACATCGGTCCTCCTCACTTCCAAACTCATCATGGAGTTCCCCCTGAGCCACCATCAATCCGAATGGGGGTCGTCCCCATGGTAGTGACACTCAGTAACAAAGCCTCTTACACACTCATTACGTCGGGTATGAATTCATTCATCCAGCCACATGACACTGTCATGAAGATGTTACACATCTGGTCAATATCTAACATGGGGTCCTCCCCCCATGTCATTACAGTTTCCAGCGAAGGTCCTCCACGCCCCAGCAATCAGAGGAGTAAAGGTCAGTCTCGCTTCATCGACACCCATCACTGAGGTCATACCCATGTTTGGATTTACTGGTACAAGGACCGTACTCACGTTGACCCTGTTAGGGGAAATATGAATGGAGGCTATACCCATGATCATACCCTCTCCAGCACTTCCCACGGAGTCCCTCTCCGATCATCAACAAGTGGACCTGGAGGTCCTTCCCATGTACCATTTGATATAGTTCCAGGTGCTCCTCACACCCAAGATCCCTCAAGAATATGTCCTCTCCACCCCAGCACTAGTTCGGCCGAAGGACCTCCCCAAGATCTAAATCATCCCTCTCTAAAGGAGCTATCTCGGGGTAGGAAGGCAGGTCGTCGCCTCCATAAAAAGAATTCCAGGATGATTCAGGTTGAGTTTAAACATGTCTACTTCTCATATTCTTAGGTGGAATACTACTTAGAAATGGAACCATCACCTCGATCAACCGTGTCAGTGGCCGGGGGAGGAACTAGGCGCATGAGCCTCATACTTCAAAAATGTGAGGCCCACTGAAACCCTACCTCCCTCCACCGAAAGATCTAGGAGGAAACAAATTGGGCAACTCCATATGATTCAGGTGTGAAATCACTACCATCATCAGTGGGGGAATTTTCTACCTCTACCAGAGGTCACAAAGAGTTATTCTAGGGAACAATAGTGACTGAGAAAAAGCAGGGTACACTGCTTCTATCCATATTCCCCATGCTAGTGATAGAGTTCACCAACCCTTCTTATCACAATGTTTTGTCCAAGTCACAACACTCTTCGTAGCATAACTCGCGATGTTGCAGTTTGTATGCCCGCTCTCCATATTCTTCACCAACCAACCTACTATATCAGCGGTCTACATTAGTAAAAATACTATTTCCCCAAATTCCACTAGTTTATGAGTGGGGAAATGAAGTTCCAAACCCCAAATTCGGGTCAAGGAGTTTTGGGGACATTCTTGCGGAAGACCATTTCTCAGAGATTTTTTTTCCATTCGCAGCACTAAACTTCAATGCCCCAGAGTCTCTCACCCCAATGGATGTTGGATGCTTTCACTAGACCCTCTAGTAGAAACAATTCCATATTCTTCATCAAAAAGTGGAATACCCCAAAAGCCAAGAACATTTTGAAGACATCATCCAAAAATGACGTCTGCCTTATCAGGCTGCTCTCCCCTGTGGCCAAGTACTCTGAGTCACCAGGCCGCTATAGGACCCTCCATAAAAGATTCATCCAGAGCCTTAAAGTGATATAATGGATTATCTAGGAGTCCTCCCCCCATGTGCAGATCCCTATATGGGTGAAATACCAGGCCCTCCACTTCATTTCCATCCATCGCCAGCCTGACTATCCTAGAGATATCGAGGATATGCCTCCAGGTAGAGTCACAGTTATCAAGGATAAACTACCAAGAGAAGATATTGAAGCATAAATCCTTGGGGAAAACATTCACCTAGGGGAGTTCCAAAACTTTTGGACATATTAGGAATGGTTAGTTTCCTGAAGAGAAATCTACTGGTTCATCTCGTACCCACCGAGGAATTGGTCCTCAACCGAAATCTCAATAAGAGTATGGAGAAACGTGGAGCCTCCAAACCCTCAAACTTATTTGGATCAGTAAAAAAGATAGTGGATGATCTCGAGAAGTCTTAGTTGCATCAACAGCTCACAGAGAATAAAAAGATGGTCGATGACTTCATTGTTGAGCATGCCATGGATCATCGACCTGACTACGGTGATCCTCATATTGGGCTTCTGGGGAGGCACAACATCCCCCCAACGAATTTATTTCAGGTGATCCTCATATTCTTTCCCATGCATATTGGGTTTTGGCAGGATCTTATGGTAATATTGGGCGGTATATGTCCCCAAATCTACCTGAGTGACATGAAAAACCTTGGGACCAAGATCAGGTTCCCCAAGCTACCCTGAAAGTCATCCTATCAGCCGCTCCTTGAGACGATGGGCCAGCATATCATGTTGAAGAACCCACCGACGCACAATTGGTTTGGGATCCCTATCAAGATAGCAACCCCTACCCAGATGATCACATGGTGGTGCTCATTGCCTGCCTTGAGAAATTGGAGACACGAAAAGTGGAAATCCTATCAGATGCAAAGACGTATCTGGTGTGGGTGGATGATATTTCATCACCCCAGGTATTGGAAATACCAATTTCTCTCCCTTTAATGGTATGGGTGATCCGCTGCAACATATTCCCCATTTCATTTCAATGTGTGGACCCATGTTGGGGACTCCGACACTGCAGGAGCCAACAAAACTTTGATGCATTGTACAGACATTGGAGGGCATGCATTTGTCTGGTAAACCAGCTATCCATCGAATCAATATATGGATGGGGTGATCTTAGTAGGAAATTTCATTACTATTTCAGTTCCACTACTAAGAATATGAGTGTTGTGGACCACTTCAACTACAAGGATAGGCCTGTTGAGCATGTCGCGGACCTTGTCGCCCGGTGGAATGGGTTCACATACTCCTTTGACAAGACATTGAATGAGGAAAAAATACTGATGACGTGTGAGGGGAATGTCAATACAGAACTGGTCCCCTATCTGATCACCTAGAACTACCCCGGGTGATTCTTATACTTCTTTGATAAGGCCGATCCACTAGTGTAAGCCTTACAGTAGGCCAAGCAGGCAAGCCTGTTGCCTCCTATGATTCCAGCAAGAATGGCCTCTATGGTTGAGCCCTCCACAGTGGAACATATAGAGGACCCTGGTAATCTATATTTATTACCATTGGAGCCACCTACATATCCTCAAAGAGTCCCTCCACCACATGTGCAGCCAACGTCTCAGCAGTGCACACCTCAGAACCAGTATGCGCCCTCCATAACGCGCTGCCACCGCCCAGGTGCAATAACTAGGCTCCACCTCCACAAAAAGATCCTCCAACCAATCATCAGGGTCAGGCTCCCAGGGCCCCATTCCCAAAAAGTATAAGCTGGAACTACTAATTTAGCAAGACTCAGGTCCCCGTATGTTTTCACACTGCCCTGGAATAGAGAATTGTACATTTTCCTGAATACAGGAGACCCCAAGAGGCGAATCACACTGATCGCGCCCAACTACTTCCACTATCACCATATCCTGGGGCCCACCCTTTAATAGTTCTATGTGTTTAAGGATATGAGTCAATACTAGGTCGATAATAACATATTCAGGTTGGGCCCAGCTTCGGGCACATGTGGCATGTGTATTCGTGAAGCCCGATAGTAGGAGTGACAACGACGGTGAGTGACATTAGGTTTATAACTGCGGGTCCTAAATGTTCGATGACTGTATGGATTGTTAGGAAGTCACTCATCTCCATGGTATTTTATGTGCATGCATGAATCAGCCTGAACCTTTTGGAGGTACAATTTCACCTACAGCTCGTACCTCTGCCTCAACGACTCAACCACACCCTTCCCATAAGATCATGCTTCAGTGGTGTAAGGGAAAACAATGTCCCCTACCAATTTCATCGTCATCTCGTACTCTCGGCGACTTCATTCACCTAGAGATGTTGATTTCCCCCAGTATTCATCTAGAAGTGGATGATAGTTCAAGTGACTTTTAAGGGTACTCCTCAGTTGATAACATAGAGCTGGTAAACCCCTACATGATTTCTGATGGTGAGGAGTGCCAGGTGGGTCCTCCCAATGTTCCTACCCATTGTCAGTGTCTATGGAGATACAGAAATATGGGCCATTAGAGTGCATCTGTCAGAATTTCCATCTAGGATGTGCATGCTTCAGAAACCATGCAGCTGGCCCATTGCAGAGCTTAGCACACACATCCTTCTTCCCTAGTGACATCAGATCGGCCTTCACTACCATTTGTGATGATTGATCAAATGGAGAAACACATACCACACTGTGACCTTTCGCGCTCAACTATAGACCTGTCTCACTCATCTTTCCCTCATCTTGTAGTCACTCCACATGCATCAACTAGTGGGAAGTAGGATATTCCCAGCACCAGTCTACTGCTCGTCCTGCCGGTAGGGCCTTCCATACCACCTATTGCAGAGCGACCTCTTGTAAGTAGAAGCATGTTCCTGCAATGGATGCATGTTGTAATCAAACATCATTCTAGCCTTATATAAAGGATCTCTATCCTTTAGGCTCATCACTTGTCAGTAGATACATATGATGCCCTTTTGGAGGCATTAAGAATCCCCCTCCAGTTCAAGACAAAGGTAGCAGCTGTAGAATCCTTCCATTCTAAGGTGGTTGAGAATGATGAATATCAAGATATCATCTTGTTATCTAGAGAAGATGAAGGCTACCCCATACAGGGCCAAATTCTCCCATTTTACATCATATTCTAGTTTAATGGCATGGAGGTTTGTCTCGGTCTTGTTGTCATGGTATCTGGGATCAACATAATCCAGACTCAGACACTGCAAAAATTAGGGTTGTCTGGGGATGATCTGAGTCCCTCTGACATAAAAATTCTAGGTTATGATTGGATGAAATAGACATCGGTCAAAAAGATCTGCCAGAAGACCCAGTTTGGTGGCCATGTTGTCATCACCATGTTCATAGTTATTTCACAGGACATCGCTTACAACACAGTGATGGGTATTCCATGTCTCCACCTTCATGCAGCGGTTCCTTCATCGTATCACTAGGGCCTCAAGTACTCCCTTAATGGTCGAGTGGGAATACTTCAAGTTGATGTTTCTCCCATTTTCTCTTTTCAAGCCCACTATCTCAATGCCGACTATTACAAGAGCATGGACAATAAGATGCAGGATATCGGGGTTAAGAATGCTCCAGCTGTGATAGGCCCATGGTCAGATCTGAATGATTCAAACATCTTTCCAATCCACCGATTAGAGGCTACAACCCTGGATATGGGACAACAATTCATTTTTTCTACAATGAGGAGGGATCACATTCCCATTCCTATGTGATTCCAGAATATCACCTCATAATCCTATGCAAAACAGGCCCGACAATTCTCAGAGCATGCTACTCACATAAGTTCTCACGATGTTCTTCCCATGACAATGACAATAGGATATAATTTCTTTTTCTTTTAGGTTAGGATAAATTGGATCAATATAACACTCCACTATTTTTATGAAATCATCATGAATGGACCCTTGGGCCGAGGACCAGATCATATTGGATCAACCGCCTAAATCGCTATGGTTTCAGCAGCACAAGAGTCCCCAATGTAGTTTCAACTACCATTCAGGCTGGTAACAGCCTCCCATCAGGGTCTATCGACTTTGAGGAAACTAATTTTTTGAGTATCCATCCTCCATGAGTAAAGAATATGACTTACATGATGCTCCTCTCACATTTAAAAAAGGCGTCTCCACCACGATCGATGAATTGTTATAGGTGAACCTCAATAGCAAGGCAAACCTTAAACCCCCATTTATCTGTGTCATTGTGCCACTTGAGGAGAAAAAATAGTACGTTGAATTCAATAAAAAACAATGTGATGTATTCACCTGGAGTTATGATGAGGTTTCAGGACTAAATCCTTAGTTGGTCGTCCACAAACTCAGACTCTTAGGAAATCATCACGGGTTTTTGTAGCCTCTTTGAAAGATTCACCCTTCTCATGGTGCCATGGTCATGGTCGAAGATGATAAGATCATAAAATCCAATTTCATTAAAGAGGTTGAGTACCCCAGATGGCTAGAAAACATTTTACCAGTTAGGAAAAAGAACAGATAGATCAGAGCCTACTTCATCTTCTGATATCTCAACGGTCATTGTCCGAAAGATTATTTTTCCCTTCTTGGGAAGGAATTGATGATCAACACTATAGCTTGGTTCCAAGCCCTCTCTTTCATAGATGGGTAATATGGGTATAACCATATTAGAATGGCTCATGATGATGAGGAGTATATGGCCTTCAGGGAACCATATAGTACTTTTTGTTACCAAGTCAGGCCCTTTGGTCTAAATAATGCAGGTGAAACCTATCAGAGTGCGATGAATCCCAAATATAAGCTGATCCTTGGAAAACTAGTGGAATTCCACATTGGTGATCTGGTGGTAAAATATCACCCTCTCTAGGACCATATCAAAACCATGAAAAAGTGTTCATCCGCCTTCGTTCCCACCATATAAAGATGAATCCATTGAATTTTGACATCGGGGTCACCTCTGGAATGTTTCTTGGATTCGTTTTCAGATATAGAGGCCTTGAGATCAACCAAGATAAGATCAAGGCCATTATCCAGATGTCTCCCCCATGCATTCTATAGTAGCATCCAGGATTCCAAGGACACATATTGTATATATGCCTATTCATAGCGAATCTGGACAACATGTGTAAGACCCTTCCACAACACATAAATAAAGGCACTATCTATGAGTGGGATGAAGAATGTCAGCCTTCTTTTGAAGAAATATAGTATTATCTACTTCATCATCTGGTCTTAATTCAACTTATCTTAAAGAATCCTCTGGTCATTTATGTGATGGCCAAGGAATGATATCTTGGTGCCCCTCTCTCCCATAAGAACAACGAGGTTACCTATAAGATCCTATACTGTCTCAGCAACATGCTTTTCAATAAGGAGACTAGATACTATTCTAGTGATAATTTTCACCTCACACTAGTATTTGTAATATAAAAATTGCAACATTACATGTTGCACCATGAGGTACATTTGGTGACCCAGGTCAATCTGCTGAAGTACATCCTGAACTTCCCAATGTTGATTGACCATCTATCTTAATGGGCAGTAATCTTTCAGCAGTTTGAAATCAGGATTTCCCTAAAAATACTACTAAGTGGAATGAATTGGAAAAATTACTCACCACTCAACTAGCTAACACAGACCAGTCTCTGGACCATTATGTTCCTAATGAGCCAATCCTCATGGTAGACAGATCTATTCCATGCTGGAAAATGCACTTTGATGGATCTTCCCATAGCCCTACTAGAAGAAGGCTCAATGACCCCAGACTCAAAAGAGTAGGCCTAGCTATCGTCTTCATCACTCCAACCCAATCTGTCTTATCATATTCATTATTGATGTCTAAAGGCTACACAAACAATGAGGCAGAGTATCTGGATCTGATCACTGGCCTTAATCTAGCCCTCAATATTGATGTTCCTCGCAATCGTGTTAAAGGATACTCCGAACTAGTCATCAAGATGATATATAATGACTATTTCATCATAATTCCAGAGCTCGTACCACTTTTGGAACGCACCCTCTAGTTAATGGCCATGTTCTCATCATGATAGAAGTTACTCATGTACATCGATCCTATAATGGTTGAGTTGAATCCTTGTCCATTCTAGATGCATCACTTGAGGATCCGGAATAGGATGATTTGATTATCCATGTGGAGAACCATATAGTTATCACCACCATCACTCTAGATGATGATGACAACCCACAAGTAAGCCTCCTTACCACCGACACCTCCACATCAGGACCTCCAAGTTCCCCTGATGCAATTATTGATGTAACTCCTGACTAGAGAACATCATTTGTTGAAAACCTCTAGAACAGTAATATCCAGGATGATCAAGAAGAGCATGAGTGAATCTGATGCCACACATTAAATTTTACCCTATAGAGTTTTCACATTGTGGAAGAAATCCTCTACAAGAATGAGATTGATGGTATTCTCCTCTATTGCATTCACGGAGCTGAGATTACTCAATTCATGTGGGAGGTTCATATCAGTTCTTGTGGGGATCATCAGACCGAGCCGAAATTATCTCACTCAATCCAGAGTCATGGGTATTTTTGGCCCTCAATGATTCGTTACTGTATCAAGTTTGACAAGAGATTCCTTTCTTTCCAAATTCTTGCCAACATTGTGCATCAGTCGCTAGAGCCTCTCCACACAACCAAGTACTATTGGCCCTTTTCAGTCTAGAGGCTCGATGTTGTGGGACCATATCCATAGCTGACAGCTCGCCAATGCATGTTCAACATGACCTATACGAGTTTATTTTCCATGTATGCAAAAGAGGTTCCACTCAAAGAGGTCAAGCCGTGTCCCATCATTGACTTTGGGAGCTCCAATATCACATATCAGTTTGGAGTCCCATATGCCGTCCTCGCTGAAAAAAGAACCATCATTTGGGATGTAGTGTTTAAGATGTATTACATCATGTAAAACATCTATTCTAACCATTCCTCATGCTTCCATGAAAAAGAAAAAGGGTAGATTGAGGTGTTGAATTAAACCCTCTATAACATTATTTGAAAAATGATTGATCAGAACAAAAATATTTGTCCTGAAAATCTCCCAAAAGCACATTGGGATTATTGGAATATGACTCATAATTCCACATTTGTGACCCCATACTCCCTTGTGTACGGATAAATGGTCGTTCGTCCCATCGAGATTTAGTTTTCTTCATATGAACATCGATTTATGATCAACAAGAACTAGATAAAGTTGCAAAAATCCATCCGGATGAATTGGAATCACCTGAGAAGAATAAGGTTGGTGCCCTACACAATCTGGAAATCCATTAGAAAAAGATAGATAAAGCTTTCAGCATGAAATTTCACCTCCTATCATTCTTGAAAGGTGACTTGGTGTTGTCCTTGAGAACACCAAGGATACCAGAACAAAATTCACAAATGTTGGAGCCCATGAGGTATAGACTTTATGTTATTCACAATGTTTATCCAAATGGAACATATTCTTTAGTTACCATGAATGCTAATCGTATAAATCCTACCAACAATGCCAAGTTCCTCAAGCGATAATTTTCTGGAGAAAATGTGGTCCTGCATGACCTTAAACTGCCTGGTCCAACATGAACATAAACTATTGGTTCCTACATTAACAAACACTGTTATGTACTACATGACATTATTCTATATGTCATTCTTCATGATGTTAAACTAAAAGAACAATGTATGTCTTGATTCATATCCTCCTGTGATAAGTAGTAATTCTTGGACACTTCATCTTGATTTCCGCCCCCAGTTTCCTCTTTGGACTATTCCCCATTGGTATAGTTCTCTTGGAAGATCCTGCATGGTGTCATGTAGGCTTTTTTTCCTCACTCATGTTAGGATTATGATGATCGCACTATGTGCTCCTGTCCACATTTGACTATTCCCCCACTTCCTCAACAAATGATGCTAAATTTCATGTCCTTCAAGAACTACGTATGGCATGATACCCATCCTTATGGGATACATAGTATCACCCATAAAATTAGTCTGTTGGCCTAGCCCCAACTTCAAAATCTCTCCCCTGGCCTGAAAACATGGTGTGGTGATAGTTTTTTTCTTTACTTTACATCGAATTCATCGTGACCGCACCATATATCCCCTTCCTTGGATATCTCCAACTCTTTCACCATCCTATTTTGATGTTAAATTGCATCGGTACGTTTATTCTCCACACACACGCTCTTTACATGGAACTCCATCATCTTTCACTTCTGAAAGGGCCCCCGAACGGTATGGATACTTAGCCTAAGGGCTCTCCTATCTTTTTGGGCCAACTTCCTAGAGGACCTCAAACGAAAAGTTGATATAAGTCCATAATTGAGGATATGGCCAACAGTATATGCTCGTTCGTTATTCCCATTTCAGGTCACTTGATATGGAACATGTGTTTCGAACCTATTCGACAACTATCCTTGGTCGTTTTCATCGCCCCCATACGTCCCCAATATTGAATGTAGTGGTTCATTCTTCCCTACTGTATCTTCGAGCGTTGGTATTTCATGTGGTTTTCCATAGGCACAAAGATTCACCCTCTCCAAAAGTCTATCCCTTTCATATGACATTAATCTAGGCATTTATGATTTGATCCCTACGACCATAATCTAAGTGCACCATCATCCTCATCGCAAGAAATTAAACTTCAAACTGGTTGAGACTATCTGTTTCAGGTCCCTCAACCTTTTCGACCCCTCGAGCCAACTATTCATTTGGTATTGTGTGATGTGGTATGATATTATGCCCTCATTCACCATAGGCTACTCCTTGTGCCAATACACATCCCTCGTTGGCATACCTAGCCCCTATTAGCCTTCTTTCTGCATGATGTTAAACTACAAAAAATCCATCCACAGACCTACATGTGGCATTATTCCCATCCTTGTGGGATACGTAGGACTGCCCAAATGTATATTGTTTGGGTTGAGCCCCATCTCATAGAAACATTTGTATCATTATGGCCAATTGTCTTGAGTCCTTCCGGAGGAGGCATACATGGTGTGTTATGGGATTATGTCCTCATTCACATTAGGTTTGTAACAACCACTCCTCCATATCCTAAGCTCCCTTTGACCCCTTTATGTACAGTCATCTTTTCATGTCAATTTCTCTTATGTTTGGACCCGCAACCCTTTTCGGTTATTCACCTATGTACCTAGGAGTACTCTGGTTCAGAAACTAGAGTGCCAGATTCAAGCTGGACATGCTTTCACCCATTCTCCAGGATTCGTGTTCCCCTTCATTTGGGATTTCATCATCATTCACTTATGAAGGGACCCCTAAATGGCATGGATTCTTGGCCCAAGGGATCTCCTACCATTACGGGCCAACATCCTTGAGGGTTTCAAACAACAAATTGATACATGTCCCGCGTTGCGAATACGGTCAACGATCAATGCTCATTTGTTAATTCCCATTCCAGGTCACATGATATGGATACTATGTTTCAAACATGGTCAACAGTTGTACTTCATCAGCATGACATATCCTTCATGACTTATATATCGGTTGCATGATTCACATCATCTTCCACCACATCATGTCCATGTGCAATTTTAACACTCTTGGAACTATACCTCAGTGCACGTTTTCACGTTATGAAGGAAAAGTCACGGTAAGGAATCATTCGTAGATTTTCACCGATTTCAACATTACTTGTATTCCATGTATTGCAAATAACTCTTCCACCCTTGTTTCGCACCCTGAGATTGACTCAAGTGGGCTTATGGATCAGATCATGGTCTGTGCTCACTTGGAAGAGTTTCACTTCTTCCTGGTACGAGTTCTAAGTCCTCAAACTAAGATCTCCTTACACGTCCCCTCCTCTGATTTATGTATGGATTGATTTTTATCCATATGGGAAACATATGAACACCTGTAAGTTTCTTCCACTGGTCCAACCCCATATTTAACACTGATAGTCCCCCTACCCGAGGATTCTTTTTTCGGAATCACGAATGGTGTAATTTGTAACTCAACATCATTCACTTCAGGTATGATTTAGAAAGGCATGTGCATTCCCCATATGTTCTCACATGACATTAAAATTTTGTGTCTTTATTTCATGATGATAAAATGATTGATTTGTCCTACCAGATGACTTTAAACTATGACTTTATCATCCTGGCCGCACGATGAAAAACAACCATCCATCGTGGTGTCCTCACTTGAGGGGAAATCATTTTTGTTATTGGTTATCCACCATACCATTGGCCAATGCCCATATATGGATTGATTTCAGTGGTAATAACTAGATTCTCTATCCTTGGTTTATCGCATCACAAAAATCACACATCTATATTAATGAAAAAAAAGAAGATCTATAAAATACTGCTTCTTTTGGTGCAAGGGACATACCCACCCAACATATCCATGGCATTGGTATCTTACCATGGTATATCTAGAACAAAATATGGCATGATTCCCATTCTCATGGGGTACGTAGGAAAGCTCAAGCACTTTTCCTCATGCCTAAAATAACTTTCACTTTTGGTCCCTCAAAGTAAAAGTTTTCTAGGGAGAACATTGTAATGATTCAGACTCTTGTTTTCTTTATTCACATCGGGTTTAATAATTACGTCACCACATGTCTCCCTCCATCAGTTCCATCTACGGTCCAAGATCTAAGACCATAAAATAAGACCACCCCGCATCCTTGCAGCAAGACATTAAACTGCATGATATCTCACATAACTATGAATGTATTGATTCCCATCCTCATGGGATACATAAGAATGCCCTGGAATCATATCTTTGTGTCTATCCCCAGGAATCTTAAATCTTTCCTCCTATTTTTCAGCCCATTGACCTGAACCTTTTTGGGATCCTGTGATGTGGTGAGTACCTCTTGGGTTCTCATTCACATCGGATTTTGTAACAGCAGCACCATGTGCCTCCCTTGTATTTTCCCAATCTGGTCTAAGTTCTATGACCCTAATCTATGATCTACCAATAGGAACTACACATTGGGTATCTCTACTTCATCGCCCTGCACACAATCAATTAAATCAAGTACCACATAATGGTCCACCTTATGACCTTAATGTATAAGTGTGTGACCCCATTAACCTTGTCCTTGGAAGGGAAATCGACTCCCTCTAGCTAATACATAATATCGTCGTACTCAAATGTGTTTTGACAAAGACCCGAAGTGTGGAATTTTCACAGGGGTGTTCCCTCATTCAATGACCAAACATTGTGAGATCATTATTTGGATCCTCATCCTCTCCCACATCTGAAGGTACCCAACATTATTGCCTGGTCCCACACTACATTGGTTCAACTACTATCTTAGTCCAACACCCCAGAATAACTCAGAAAACATTTTCAACATGTCCCGTGTTTCAAACATGGTCAACGGTCGACCCTCCATTATTTATCGCCATTCCAGGCTAATGAGAAATGGGTATTGTGTTTCTAAAATGGTCAGTAGTTATCCCCTGTATCCAAGTCACAATCATTCTGGTCCAAATCTCATGCATCATGATTCACATATTTCCACTCTCTTATGATCAAGTGTAACTCTGACTCACTCTGTTTTACACCTCCTCACATATATGAGAATTAATATTAAGGTTAATACTATAGGGATGTCATTCACATAGAGTCCCATTTCCCCTATGTTGTGAATCCCAGTACCGGGAAATCCCCATCACTACTCCTTGTTTCCCACATCGAGCATGACTCACGTGGGCTTAGTAGTTTTGGTAGGATGTGTATCGGTGCTTCAAAGCCACACATGCATTTCATCATCCTACATGATTTTAATATTATGTCTTAAAACTACATTTTTCTTGATACCCATTCTCATGGGGTACATAAGAATTCCCAAAAAACATTTCTTCGGCCCACCATGGTCTTCACCTTTATTCTTTCAACCTAATGATTCTTATGAGAGTGTGTGGTGCGACATAAAATCTTATTGTCATCATTCACCTTGGGGTATGTAACACACCACAGATTTTATTTTGGGGTAACCATGTCCTTGAATCATGGCTTTAAACAATAGTTCTACCCTGAATAAGATCAAGATTCCCCATGATAACTATGGGATGTGTTAGCTTCCTCTCGAGATTGGAATTTCCCTACCAACGTTGCCCTCCGACCACACTCTTCCCAGAACTACGTTTGGCTTGATTTTCATTTTCATTGGATACATTACGACGCCCGGGAAATTGGCCTTGGACCATGCCAAGGGTCATTAACCCTTCTGTCCCCTTGGCACCAATCTTGGTCCATGTAGTATTATTTTTATACTATGTGCTCTGTCCTCAATATACGACATTTAAACTACATGTATATTGTATTTATTACTATGATGTAAAACTGCATGGCATTCCAGTCCCTTTCTAGAGAGGTCCTGTTCAGATGTAGGTATGACCCATGATCAATCTGATTCTACAACCAAATGTTTCTTCACCACGGTGGAATAATTTCAAGAGTGTTGTACTCCATTATGACAACCCATAACTCCACCCTACAAGTTTTGTGTTCCCTTTAATTGGACCAACAACCTCTTTCATGTCTAATGGAACGCCATAACAGTATGGATTCTTAGCCTATGGCTCACCCACTATCATGGGATAACATTCTGGAATACTAATCGATTACATTTCAAGTCAGTCCTTGTGTTTCGTGCATAGTAAGTGGTTGGCCCTCATTTGTTATCCTCATTTAAGGATAACACAATAAGGATACTGTGTTTCATACACAGTCAGTAGTTATCCTACATTTTCATGACATCCCTACAATGTTCCGAATCATGGTTATCATTATTAACACATTCCACTCCCAAAATGTTTGGATTAATTCCAATGCCCTTGGCGTTACCCAGATTGTGCACTAGAGTACATAATAAATGTGATAAATTCGACTATTCTGATAGATTCATTCTACTATAAGGCCTCCCCCTTTCATCTCGGGAGCCTGAATGAGTCGTTCATACCATGGATGTATGAAATTGTCTTGGAATTCCTATAATAAAATGATTTGATGGCACAAACACCATTTATTTCTCACCTCAGGAATAGACCACATGAGTATAGGGATGGATTGGTAATTGTACCATGATTGTGGTTAGAATGAATTAAACTGAAAAACAAGTGAATAATATGTTCATTCAGATAGTTCAAATCAAGAAGCAGTAAAAAAAATAAGTTTTGGAGTTCATCCAAAATAGGGCCCTTAAAGATCGACATTTTGAATGGATCGTTTCAGTGTTTCCACCTTCCGACTTGTGGCCTCAAGCATTTCTTCCTTCCCCCTAAGATCCTTCTCTTCAGCAACAACTGTGGAGAATAATTCATTAGCCATGGCATGTGCCCTCAATTATTCTGAGTGGAGATCATTAATTTGGTAATTCTCCCGCACTATCTATTCCTAAGAATTCTCCAGCTGGGCCCTCAGTTTCTCGATGAGCTCAGAGTGGTTTGCAATGAATGCCTACCTTTTATTCACATGCAATTCAAGGTGTCGAACCTCTCGCTCTACCTTTAGAAATGCCTGAGTATTCTAAGACACGTCTTATCACCAGGAAATTTCATAACATTGACAATTATTCTGTATATTCAATGCCATTTCATATAGGATCATTAAGTTAAAATGGTGGGAATCTACCCCTCCAGCAAAGAGAAATCATAGCCAGTTACGGGGTGACCCCATCTTTCATAGGAATTCTTCCTATGGCGGGATAAGATAGAATTTGATGTGCTTCCATCCCTTGATCAATGTCATATGGATTTCCTTAGCAGTGTCTGAGTTGGAACCTTCTATTCCCACAGGGTCTATAGGCTGGTATTCTGGGAAAGCATCTAGGAATTCAGTGGGAGGGTCCTCTTAGTGAATTATTTCTTCTTCAGTGACTTCACCCTTGATAGGCAGGAACTAAACCCAAGAAGGATTTTTTCCCCTTATCGCACCCTCTAGATCATCATGTACTGGGGAGGGGCCACCACGAATGGTTTCTTCAAAAAGATTTGATGTGGTCACTGACAGGGCTCCAGTAGATGTTCCAAACCTGATGGTGTGTCGAGCCTCTAACCACAAAATCACTGCATTGGGGATCAATGTCTTGGTTAAACAAATTTCCCAAAAAATAGTAAAGGCACTAAAGATAAAGTCTTATATGTGCCAAGCGAGTTAGTTTCCAACACCTATGTTATAGATGGAACCGCCACCACAGGTGATCCTTTAGCACTTGTAAACTCAATCACTGGTACTGTCTCCACCAGGACCATGGGGATATTAGGAAGATCAGAAACTGTTATTTCATCTCTTCCTTTAGTCTCATCATTAGCTATCCCAACCATACCTAGTTCCCACCTTATTCAGTTATTTGGACAGTTTCATGTGAACGTTCCCTTACGTCCATTGGTGTGTGTTCATCCTCGGCAGGGAAGGCTTCATGGGAATCCTCTCACATTTTTTCCAAAAAAGGATAGTGTTTGGTTAGTAGGATGGTACTATGATAAGATAAAGGCCAGTGGAATAAATAGTTAAACTCACCCCAAGATTCTCATCTAGTTCTTCGTCAGAACCAATGATTTCGCCGCTCTCCTGAGTGAATTTTGGTGAGAAAGAGCTTCTGAGGGTCCCTCACCACCAAGACCATCGACTTTGTCTTCTTCTTCATTATCTTCATCTCCACCTTCTTCCCCTTATTCCTCTTATTCATTTCCTTCCTCTTTTTCTTATTAATCTCCTTTACATTCGTCCTTGGAAGGCATCATCTATGGGTCATGTTCCTGGCCAACAACAGTTTAACCAGGAGAAACGGTTCTTCATACCTCCCCAGCTGGCATTCATACATATATATAGCTATCAGGTATGATTGTTGATAATAAAATTTTACCCTATCCACCATATGGATGTGCACTTTGATTGGAAGATCGATCCCGATGCGTACCATCCTCCACCACAATTCTTAATTGGACATAGACTGTCGAAGTGTTCTCCAAGAAGACCAAAGATAGGGGATGATTGAATCGACAGTCAGTTTTATGAGGTACATGTGTTTATTTCCCAAATGTTCCATAGCTGGACCATGAGCCCACATGCGGGGCCACCCTTCCCTGGATGGTGGAGGCATGTTCTCGGCTTGCGTTTGTCCTACAGATGAAGTACCGACATGTCCCATTCTAGCCACCCAGCCCATTCATTATCTCACCTCCCCTTTGGCACCCCATCAACCTCCCTGATCTATGATCGTTTTATAGCCACCTTTATTTTTATATGTGTCTCCAATGAATTTCATTGAGATATGTTTTTTTCAGTGTTTGAAATTCTATGTTGACATATATTCACTGACGTCGGTGGGGGGAAGTGTGATGATTTCTCCCAAGCTTTCCATTATAAACATAAGACATCATTGGAAGATAATAAAAGGACTATATTCTTCATGAACATATGTATGAACACCCTTAGACATATATTTTATGCACACGAACTGGATTGATAACATGGCCTTACCATACAGTTCTCAAATGATTTTATCGTCAATCTGAGATACCAGTAAACCACCCTAGACATTTTTCTGGAATTCCCTCTACTCCAATGGGTACCTCACATCTTCTAAAATTTGACCAATCAAGGTCCAGAATTGGTGGAAGTATAATAGTAATGGCTTCCAATCTTGAGATTGATCCCTTCTACATTGAGTGTCAGTGGGGGGATTCTGGAAAACGTTTAATAGGGATGGATTCATACCATTATCAGGGGTCGAATTTCATTCAGGAAGTCATACCCACCACAATGGTATCCTACCCTACAATGAAGAATCTGGAACGGTCAACATATCCTTCTGGGCGTACATCCCCTTGAGATATTCCCCAGAATACTGTATAGACAATCCAACAACGACACACCCTGGTTAACCTAGTTCTTTCGTGCCCTAGTCAAGGCCATCACTTGCATCCCTGGGTGGACCCCCATCCTAATGTACCTCACTGGAAACAACCAGCTGCTCAATAATGCAGCATGAAACCTATAATATCATACATTTGTTTGCTAAAATTCATTTATCCCAAGCCCCAAGATCGGTACTCTCCTTCCTCTTGGACCTTCCAATATGATCCCACTTTTCCCCTCTATGATGTGTTCGGGAATTACTTCCCTCAACCTAGCATCTTTAAAGCTGTTTCCTATGTTAAGAAAATACAAAACCATCCTAAATACGAAATTTCATTAATAATTTTTTTTTATTTTCAGATCATTATTATCCAGCTTCAACAGGTGCCATGATAGGATATGGGTACACATCTTATCCCCCCAGACATTACTCACTGGGAGTAACTCGTCATACTGGTACCCATATAAAGGGATTCCTCCTGTGAAGTGGATGTCCAACAGACTAATGCCCCGCTCACCATTGTGGAGGAGGAAGGTGTTGGTTTCAGGAGATGAACAAGTGAACAATTCTGGTATGAGGTCCTTTATCTGAAATAAGAGAAATTGGGATTTCAAACAGCTTCAAAGAGCCCGATAGATTGCAGCTCTGGCACAAAATCTTCACATGTCTGGTGTACCCACTATGCCAATGCCCATTCACTATTTAAGTGTCCTCTGAATCTGAAATCCCACTCTAGCCTATTTGGGGCCCTCATCCTATTTCTACGTGCGTACGTGTCTTCCATGCACACGAAAGCGGTTGGCGTGCCCAAATCTTGTTCTTGCGTCCCCCGAACAACCACTTCCCCACTACTCAGTGTGATCATCAAAATACGACATTTGGGTCCCATTTCTGGTCTGATTTTGATGGGGGTCATTATTTGACACCGAATTTCGAATAAGGCCAGGATAGGGATGATAAAGAACATCATAGGTATTTGGTAGGGAATGAGAAGATTATTTGACCCGATAGGCAGGTGCGCTCAAGATTTAGGGGATGGATTCAAAAGGCCCGCAAGCGTGCAATCACTTTTGTGCCCAATGCGATGTCAATGGTAGGCTTCCACTGCAACCGACCGAAAATAGCCCAATGTGTTGGCGCAAAAGAGAGAATGGTTGCACACAACCCTCCTTGCATCCAGTAAAATATTTCACGCCGAATGTGACATCAAAGGGACCCTTGCAGGCCAACGTGCTCAAAAATTAGTTAAGGCTCGAGCACGAAGATACTCGGCGGCAAGCAAAACCTTGCATTCCAAATGTGACATCAAAGGCCGCCTCCTAGGATTTTGGCTATAATAAAAAGTGTACCCCTACCTTTCGGGGATGGTGACAAAAGAACAAGTGATTCTCTGCTACACAAAAGACACATCCTTCGCATCCACGCAAAAAAAATCACTATGGCCTCAAGGTATTGGATCTTACGCAACAGGCCCCTAAGGATCCCCCTTCGAGAGGGCTCTCTTGGGTCGGATCCTTATCAATTTCTTTTTACCCAAAGTCATTTTTGCGCAATATATCCCTATTTCTTTCTATTTACCCTAGTATCAGAACTATTTTGCACACACCCATCCTGGATGCAAGCATCCTTCTGGTTTGCGCACAACCATTCCATCTAGCGTGCAACCTATCATCTTGCGCATGATCCTATGTGTGTTCTCCAAGTTCCATCCTTAGCTTATGGAACCATTTCTGATCCCCTATTATGCACAACACACTGGGGTTGTGAACCTTTCTCCCAGACGACCATCCATGTTTGAATGAAGTTATTTCAAAGTCCCTTGGGTGGTGCTTGCAATGGTGTTTCTTTGCCTTATGCTTTTTCGCATAGGAACCCTAATGAATATTGATTCTTTTCAAAGACCTACTAACGTGGGACCCTCAATGGATAACTCCACGACACTCCCTTTCCATGACATTGTCGGTGCCTTCCCTTCACCAAGGGTTAAAGCATGTCGGTTAAGTAATTCCTAAGGGTGAAGAGTGAACATGTCTCATACGAGCTACAAGACGTTAAACTGAAAAGAATTATCTTCCTCAACATATAGCATTAAACTATGACCTTACTCTAGGCACTTTACGCGAGGTTCTCCATCTCACACATTCTCTTCGCCTTCTCACCTCTAGAAGAGTGAGACATTACTAACATGGAATGAGATTCTCTTGGCCATAGTTACACGTATCTGTAAGAAAGGGAATCCACCTTGGTGTAAGCCCCTATATTTCTTTCAGTAGGTATCACCCTTACTCCTCAATTCTTCTTCTATGCTAAATCCCTCTCCCACTGGGATTTTTCACCACCCGGGCCTCCATCCTTGAGTAAGTACCAATCTCTATCACCCTGGTTTGCAAACCACATGTAATACCTTGTTTCCTATATGGGATGAAAACCAAAAATAAGCCTATGTCTTTTTTTGGGTAGCTATCAATGTTTAAGCCCCACTTCACCTCCCAATGATGCATCATCAGTGATGTGATCGTCAGGTCATTGCTGCATCCTATTTCTCACACTGATCCAGATTCACGTGGGCTTAGAGTAAGCATTTACCATGACATCCTCTATGGGCTTCCCAAGATTGTAAGTCCCAACACATCCCGAACTACGCGGACATTAAACCTTTCAATGGTAAGGTATGTAGGAAACCTCCTAGTGGTTCGATCCGAACACCTATTGGAACTGAACCCCTTCATGTCGGTCCACGAAACATTCCGAACAACATGGAATTTGATCCTTTCCAAGGAAAGGTACATAGGATGCCACCCTGATGTTCATCCCCAACACCCATCGATCACGACCTATTGATGTTGGTTCACCACCATCTTTCAATATGTTAAACTGTACACCCCCTTTTTGTCTCTCCAGATGTTAAAATGTACCCTTTTGAACTACATGGGATTTTACCCTTGTCTCCTAGACAAGGAACATACGAATGCAACATGAGGTCCAACCCCAATTGATGTTAATCCATTGTGTTACCCAATCGATGGTAAGCTGTTGTGTTTCTTAACTGACTATAAGCCATTGTGTACACTGATCGACATTGATCCGTTGTCAATCCCAACCAGTGGTAAGCCATTGTGTTTCCAATCGACAGAAAGCCATTATAGTCACCATATTTCGGAACCACATCTCTAGTCAGCCCTCGAGCGTTAGACCATTCTTGGGCTGCTAACCATGCGTAAGCCCCAACATGTTATCAAGTCATTGTCCCATGTGTACACCCTGATTCTATGCCCCATTTTGATCTATGGGGACTTTGAACCTTACCAAAGCAAGGTACGTAGGAATCCTCCCAGAGGTTCGAGTCCATCACCCATGTCTCATCATAGTCTTTCCCTCGAGCCTATGTGTTATAGGAATGTCATATCCTAAACCTGAGGTTCCAATTCCTTTGGGTCTCATCTGTAATGGTCACCTCCTTAGGTGTCCCATCACCTCACCGAACTACATGGACATTGATTCCATGCCATGTGGGTACGTAAGAAGTCTCTTTGAGGATCAAGCATAACTTCATCATCTCCCTCATGTAAACTCCATCTCCCTCTCCATACATTCCCAACAATCTGTGTCCTTCCGGATTTATATCCAGGCCGCCACATCCTGGTGAGATCATGTCATCCACCTCTTCAGTACCCCTAGGAGTAATTGGGTACCTAACCATGAGTTAGCACCAATGTCAGTGTTCCCTCAAGGGGATTCACCCATCAGATCTACTCTAGTTAGTGTTCCAATCAGTTTGAGACGTCTTTGTTAGACATTAAAATCATGGCATAACTCGTGTTAAATATGGGATGTTGAAGAAAACATCAGAGGCATTCCAACGACATATAATTCAATACATTCGATGTGGGATGCCTCGGGCTTCCGCACCCCCGAGAATCCCTATCATAAAGGAATGAAACCTAGACACGCTAGTGTCCTAGTGTCCAGACACACCGGTTATGTCCAACGTGACTACTCCCCAGACTGATGGTTTCTCTTCTGACCAAGCCCCTTGGAATGTCGTGTAAAAAGTAGTGTAATTAACCATCATCCATGAATACACGGCACCATGAAGAGTTTCACAAACAACATCTTAATCTATGAGGGAGACCCATACTAGGTAACATGTTCGGGGGAGGAATCCAAGGAAGGGGGAAACGACATCCCATCATCCCATTGGGATCTAGTAGAAAATGTCCCTGCACATGAGACAAATGATGCCCACCTATGGAATGTGGTAATGCGGTGCAACATACAAGAAGTGTCTCCCATCAAAACAGATAGATTGACGCGCGCCGACAAAAGCGTCAGAAACAACGTTCTTAGAAGACCATCCTTATCACTAGTGCATGCTTTTTCTTCCTTCTACGCAGTTTGTGATTCCCTTAAGACAAAGTCCACGACCCTTCTCAATGTACTAGAAATGTGAAAGTCTCATAATATCTAGCTATCTATGTTGGAAACATACTCAAATATTATTTGAAACTCCATCAATAGAACCTCTTCCTCCTCCTATCTAGTTGTATATTTGATATGTATGTGTAAGGATCATCAACATAATGATATCACTCTCTAACATACCCAATGCAATGGGTTCCATGTTTTTAGCTTCCTTGTCCTCCCATGATGTTCATACATTAGAGTATTCTAGTATAGGTACCCTTCCCCCGGGATGTACTAGAATTTCTATTGGGGACTCACTTTTTATCCATTTATATAAACCCCCCTGAAGTACTATTTCATTTTCTCTATTAATAAAATTTAATGATATGTGTGGTTCTATAAATAACATTTAGAAAGCATTCCATAAATTTAGTGATTTCTCATCAAAATAAGAATTTTTCATCGAATATTTACCTAATACTCCTCATACATATAGTAAATGAGGATGTCATCCGCAAACACTATGACGGATGTTTGAAGATATCATGGTAAATACTTATCATTCAATCCATATAAAAGGAGGAGAATAGTTCTGACCAATTGTAATGATGGATAACTAATAATTTTCATACCTAATCTAAACAACGATGTTCTGAATATAAGACACTTTTATACTAATTTAATGGTAACTGTATTCAAGTTCTATCTTCGAGAACAACTTAACACATTTAAAATGGTAATATATATATCATCAATCCATAGAAACATATATTGGTTGTTTATCTTAAATAGATTGATATTTAGGTAATAAATTTAATATTGGAGGGAACCATCATCATTTTTAGAAAAGAGAAATAGAACCGCCCAAGGTGAGACACTCATGTGTAAGAGGACATTCACAAGAAGGTCGTCCAACTAGGTATAGTTCAGTTAGTGATATCTAGGATGAGGGAATAGATTCATGTTATCTATCATGAATTATGCCAATTGTAAACTAAACCAACCATAGTTGGTGAAAACTAAGGATGTTATATGGAAACATGTCATTAAACTCGACGATGAATTGGGGTAGTTCACCATTCAATGATTCTCACTCCATATCAGAGGAATCCACAAATATAACATTTCCCAACTCAGTATAGGATGGTTCATCACTGATCCACTTAGTTTCCCATTATCCATAAAGATACATAAAACAACATTAGTTATAGTGATGGATATCCATCGAATATAACAATCAAACCATGGAATTGAGCCAATTCATCATGAATATGACACCGATTTGCTTCATTTTGGTACTTTAAATCTCCAAGCAAGCTCGACTTATGATAGAGAGGAATCACAATAGAGAATATATATATCCTAAACTCTCTTTGTATGAAGGGGTGTAGAAATATCCATATTACATGATAATATCTCTATAGATTGAATTCATATATTAACAACACATGATGTAATAAACAAAGGATATGAACCAGTATCGAATAGAGTAGTAAATAATGAAGAATAAATATTAATTGTGGCTCTCATAGTCGATGGAACCATATTGGCTCATATTAGAGATTCTTCCACTATGTAATGAAGAATTATTCTGAATGGTATTGGTTGATACCCTTTTTCTCATTAATCATCTGAGTGAAATGTTGTTTTAAAAGGATTGTATGATTTCATTACATTACACAAAGTTGAATAAAAATGGTAGAGAAAATTTTATTTCCATAAAAATTAGAAGGGGACACAATTATCATATTCCTCAGTGCTATCCCTTTTCAATTTCCTAGACATACACACTAGTATTAGACTAATGGAACACTTACATTCACTACATCGTGTCTAGAGTTAATCTATTATCAAGATATGCAATGATAAAAATCACACATTCATTATCCACTGATTTAATTCCTGATGATTCTGGTAGAAAAATATGATCCTAATAACCCAGATATTCCATCAATGTCCATTTTTTCATTTAGTGATATATCCATCTCATCAGAAAAAAAGGATGTTTCAACAAGAAAACATTAGAATAAATACCGTAAAAAAGTACCAACTATAACCATTTATCCTTAATATTATTATTTAATAAAATATCAAGTTAAATATGAATGAGCTGAGTAGAATGGTTTTCATATTAATTGATTGTATTTTATACCTTCTAATGCTTGAAAAAAATCATAAATTGGGCCATCAACATTGAATCCAGATATAACTACTAATTGAAAAAAACCTATAATTACTTCCACTATAATCCCTCATGCTTCATCACTATTCACATCATTTCCCACTATCATCTACTATGTTCATCCCACAAGAATTATGAACACTTCAATTTTATTTCCATAGTGTGTCCATGTTTTGCACGAAATTCGGGGATGACCTCCTGGATAAGAGATTCAAACGTTCCGATCGGTTTATAACGGGTTTGTTCATAGAACCGGAAACATCCAATGATTACACATCCGTTTGGACCTATATTCCAAAGGTAGGCGCTCATTAGCTTGTGGGCTAATGAGGCTTAGGAATTTTCATTGGTCGAGAGGATGGGAGGTCGGACTCATCACACCTTTTTGAGGGGAATTATTGGCTACTCCGGGACTCTCTTTATAGATTTATGTTATGTTCGTGAATCCTTATTACATTACCAAGTATTAAATGAGCTTTCCTTCAGTTTAAAAATAAATGATTATATATATAATAAATTTAGAGGATCTTTTATATTTATTCGAGGTTCTTCATCAATAGAGAATCATCTGTATCTATTTAGAGATTCTTAGTCAATGGTATCCTTCAAAAACATTTATAAAAGTCTCTAGGTCATTATGATGACCAGGCTGGTTTTAAAGCCACTCAGTGGGGCACCTGAAGTTTATCGTCATTCAGAAGGACATGGATTATTTCAAAGTTGGTATCGAACCCATAAATGGGATACCTACGTATCCTTTGTTTTGGAAAAGGAATCAGAACCCACATGTTCGAGTAAGGGAGTATGACGTTTATGATTGATGGCTCAAAGAAGGATGTCATAATTACTTTTACACTCTAAGCTCACGTGAGTCATTCTCGGTGTGAGAAACAAGAGGTATTGGTAAAAAATTAGACAATTGTACCATGAAAGATGCAATCATAAGAAATGGTTTGGGGCTTATGTATGTATGACTGCCCAGATAGATGAAGGTTTAGGATTCACTTTTAGGGATAAAATCCATGAACATGGTCTATAAAGGTATATGTGCTTCATGGAGATTTGAATACTCTAATCTTGGGGCTTACTCCTAAGGAGGATTCCCATGTTAGGAGGGGACTTATGATTGGGTTTTACTTCTAAAAAGGAAACCCAAATCAAGGGTAAATTAGGACTGGTTAAAGAGAAATTAGGGGACTTGGGGCTTATTCCTGAAAAGGAAGCCCAAGATTATAACTGGGACTTATTCCTGAAAAGGAAGCCCAGGTTAGGGGTTAAGGTTTGGGGCTTACTCCTGAGGAGGATGCCCATATTTGAGGTTTGGGCTTACTCCAAAGAAGGATGCCCAAATTAAGGGACTCGGGGCTTACTCCTAAGAAGGATGCCCAGATTAAAGGATTATGATTGGGGATTACTCCTGAGGAGGATTCCCAAGTTAAGGAATTAAGGTTTGGGGCTTAATCCTGAGGAGGATTCCCATGTTTGGGAACTTTAAGAATTTGGGGCTTACTCCTAAGGAAGATGCCCAGATTAAAGGACTTATAACTGGGGATTATTCCTAAAAAAGGAGACCCAAGATAAGGATTCTCTCATCTTAAAGGATGAGTTTGAATGAATGAACTCTCCATATTTAGTGACATAAGGATACTTAAATCACTAGGTTTTGAGAGATATTCCATAGAATTCCTTTCAGATAAGGAAGTCAAATCAAGAAATCATGCCATAAATGGCTTTGAAGAGTGTCTTGAAGACTGAATCTTGAAAAGGAAAGGTGTAATGTCTTAAGAGGGGTAAAATGGGAAAGATGGGCACCCAAAAATGTAGGGGTACGCAAGTCTTGAAAGGCGTGCAAGTATTGCGGCGGCGCGCAGTTATTTGTCGCGCAAGTATACTTGCGCGACATGAGGGGTACTTGCGCGATTTTCAACCAGCATTAGAATACTTGAGAGACTCTTTATTAATCACTTTAAAATCCACTTGAGGTTCTTCCAGAAAATGGACGTGCAAGTTCTATTGAAGGAAATAAGGCGGTGCGCAAGTTTTTATAAGTTTCAACACTTAGGCCTTCCTTCTTCTCTTTAGATCTTCCGTTCTAGGTAAGAAATTACCTTAGATGTGTTCCGGAAGCTTTGAGAAGAGACTTGGGCGTCGGGAGCTTCAATCCAAGTTTTTGGAAAAAGATCCTCTCGAATGGGGGGCCCACAGGGTCTATTTATAGGCAAGAGAAGACCCCGGGCGGTTACCGGGCGGTTATCACTTATGTCGCGCAAGTCACTTGCGCGCCAAGGTGCGTCGCGCAAGTGGACTTGCGCGACAGTGACATAACTTGCATGGTGCAGTTGTTGTTGATCCTTTGTTCATGCCTTTGTCGATTTTTGATATTTTCTTCAATGGTTGAATCACTTTGAGCTCAGATATTCCCCTTTTCCGATTTTTAGATTCTGTGACGAAAGGAGCGTCAACAAAAGTCCCCCCCTCAGAGTTGGATCCGGAGAGAAATGAGGATTTGACTCTGAGGAAATCGAATCAATCCATGGAAAATGGGGGCGCGCAAGTCTTCAGGGCACAGAGGGCGGCGCACAAGTTTGCGTCGCGCAGGCCTTGAGCACACTGGGTCTGGCGCGCAGGGTCCCGGCCACGTCTATAAATAGAGGGCCTCACTTCCGTACAAGCATCCGGATTTCCGGACATCATACCTTCGAGCTCTCGCCGCGCAGGTCACCTTAGTCACGCAGGTTGCACTGTTTTCTAGTGTTTTCCTTGATGTCACGCTACTGTAAAGGTATTTGAACTTGCGCGGTTTACACTTGCGCGTCAAAAACTAGCGCGGAATACGAACACTTGCGCGCCATGTTTTAGACTTGCGCGCTTTAATGCCTTATCCATTTTTTCCATTTAAGAGTTAGTTTATTCTTCTTTTGTGCAGATTCAGTGGTTCCCAAGGGAATTGGAATGGCTGATGAACTGGATTGCAAGCGGATTGATGACATGATGAACATTATTGGCCATGATTACTATGATATCTGCAACAGCACTCTCCCAAATTTGGCTAAGTACTTGAAGAAATATCATCTTAATTTCCCACAGAGCATCTACCTGCCTCTATATGGTCATGGTCACCTGCAAGGAGTCAATGTTCCAGATGCAAAGAACTATACACCTGAAATGCAGCTGCGCTGCTACTCCTTCATTTCGGTTATGCTGTTCATTAAGAGCAACAACAATGGTGTGAACTTTCATATTCTTCTTCCATGTCATTTCCTTGTAGATATGAAAATGGAAAACCCATGGGCTGAAATGTTTTCCACTATCGATTGGTGGAGAGAAGACAAACATGGTATTAGAGCAATATCTGAAAAAGAGTACTCTCTCCAAATGGCTCTTTACTTCCAATGCTCCATTCTCAAATCCATGTATCCATCTTCCAAGTCTCTTGGACAGAAACAGAGTCACTGTTTGATCAGCAGAAAATTTTCTCAAACTGCACTCAAGAACATCGTTTTACAATTGTTCCAAGAAGAGCTGGTATCACTCCATCTCTTATTGTATCCAGTTGAATGAATGAATTCCAGGTGGTTGCTGATGAAGCTCGGGATGCCGTAAATCAAATGAAGTGTTACGTTGAAAGCCTCTTGTAATTCTTGAAAATGAGAAGAGACACCAGTCTCTGGATGTCCTTCTAACTCTTGTGTATCAATAAAAAACACTTTCATCTTCAATCATTTGTACCTGCATTATTTCATTACCTGCTTCAAATTTACTTAATCAAATGGGCCTAGTAAGCATAGTTTGATTTTTACTAGGATTATTACAAATAATCATAAAAACGTTGAATCTTTTAATTGCTCAATATTACCTAAATCATACAAAAAAATGTATATTTAGTGAGATAGAACTTGAATTTTATTCAGAGTTCCTTTGTCTTTTGTGGACAGTTTAAAGTCATGCATGCCGGACATAAAGGGGCTAATGTTTAAGGTCGAAATAGCTTTGACCAAAATGGATTAAAATTGATTCAATTCCTTGACAATTTATTTGAAAACATATTACCATACTCAAGTATGATAGAAAATATGTAAACTATGGCTTAAGAATATTTGAATCTGAGGAATGATATGAAAAAGAGCTAAAAGGCATTAGAAGAAGTAGATTCCAAGAATGATATTACTATTATTTAACAAAACCCGTTAGGGGGTTTAAATATGCAGGGCCACCTAAGGGCATTGGCTGCATGGTCAAATTAATAACATCTTTCGGCTGATAAGTCTGTTATGTGGACTGTTTATGCAAGGCCACCTATGGGCACGTGCTGCATAGTCAGGCAAAAGAATTCTCAAAAGTTTACTTTCCTAGTGCTAAAATCCAGTGAAAGTTTATGGAGATTCAAATTTTCTAAAGTATAGAGTTTGTTGTATGGAAAGAGGTACTTGAATATGGAGAAGATATTTTCAGACAAGATTATCTAAGAACAGGATGAATATCACTCCTACGAAGGTCTGACCCAAACGTAGGGAAGAAGAATAAAACATAGACTTGAATACTTTCAGATCATGAAAAAGGATATGGGACAAATATGTTAAGGATGGCTATTTTTTCGGATCCCTACATACTATCGTTTAAGACAAATAAGGACAAAAGAGGCATTCTTCCCAAGAATGAAGTTACAATCATTTAACAAACCCGTTAGGGGGTTGAAATATGCAGGGACACCTAAGGGCATTGGATGCAGGGTCAAATAAATAGCATCTTTTGGCTAACAAGTATGTTATGTAGATTGTTTATGCAAGGCCACCTATGGGCACGTGCTGCATAGTCAAGCAAAATAATTCTCAGAAGTTTGACATTTTTGTGACTAGAAGTCATGAAAAGGGTTATGAAGATCTGAAAATATTTAAGGTTAGGATTATAACACATAATGATGAGTATTGTCCAATATATATAGAGATACATAGGTCAATGATAACCATAATCATGTTGTGGCTGGGTCCTGAATTGAAATTTTGGACTTCACTACGTATCTCATAAGAATGAGAATCAATCCATACGTAGTTCTTGAAATGCAGTTTAACGTCGTGCAGGATGAAAGTATGAAAGATCTTAGTTTAGGGTCATAGAATTCGGACCATAATAATGAATACACAGTGTGTTTTCATGAGTAATTTTCATCCAAGGGACTGAAAGTGATATTTGGGGTTAGGCCGAAAAGACTTGGGACTGGATTCGAGGGATACTCGAACGTTCCTACGTATCCCATAGGGATGGGAATCAAGTCCACGTAGTTCTAGAACTACCCTTTGTACAAATTTGTTTCGTACATGTGAAGGGTGAAAGGGGACTTTAGTGCAATGATGGTTTAACCTAAGATAAAAAGTTTTGGCATTACCTTGTATGCACGTAGTCTTTTGAAAATGAAAACCATGATTGAAAAATCAATGTCAATAATAGTTCTCTCTCAAATGAGGAAATCAAAGAATATTGTAGTTTATTGTCGTACCGGACAGAAGTGTTGCATAGTTTAACGTCATATAACAAGGAAGAAAGTGAATAAATGTAAAGATATTGATTCTAGGGGCGGTTTCATGAATCAACATCATATGAGATGGTGGTGAACTGATGTGAAGAGATTGTTTTCGGGCTTGAACCCTGGGAGGTTGCCTACATACCCATCCTGGAGGGAAAGGATCAAAGTCCGTGTAGTTCAATTAAAGAATGAATTAATGATCAAGTTGTTCTTGGGGACAATGATCTAATAAAAAATGTTGTTGGGACTTACACATGGTTAGGGTCCCAAAGAGAGTGTTATGGTTGAGGTTTTCTCTAAGCTCACGTGAGTCATACTCGGTGTGAGAAACAAGAGGAAACAACAGCCTTAACAATGAATAGTTTAATGTCATGTAGGACATATAAAGGGACTATGCAGTTTAAAGTCTTGCAGTTAGGACTATTGGTGCTGCACAGTTTAGTGTCATGTAGTAGGGAAAAAATACAGTTTAATGTCATGTAGGACATATCATGAATTTTATGTACAGTTTAGCGTCATGTAGTTAGGACGATGGGGACAAGATATTGATTCTAGGGGAGGTTTCACGAATCAACATCATATGAGATGGTGGTGAACCGATGTGAAAAGATTGTTTTTGGCCTTGAACCCTGGGAGGTTGCCTACATACCCATCCTGGAGGGCAAGGATCAAAGTCCGTGTAGTTCAGTTAAAGAATGAATTGATGATCAAGTTGTTCTTGGGGACAATGATCTAATAAAAAATGTTGTCGGGACTTACACATGGTTAGGGGCCCAAAGAGAGTGTTATGGTTGAGGTTTGCTCTAATCTAACGTGAGTCATACTCGGTGTGAGAAAAAAGAGGAAACAACAACCTTAACAATGCATAGTTTAATGTCATGTAGGACATATAAAGGGACTATGCAGTTTAAATTCTTGTAGTTAGGACTATTGGTGCTGCACAGTTTAGTGTCATGTAGCAGGGACAAAATACAGTTTAATGTCATGTAGGACATATCATGAATTTTCTGTACAGTTTAGCGTCATGTAGTTAGGACGATGGGGACAATAGAGTTTAACGTCATGTTGGACGAAAGGGGGACTGTGCAGTTTAATGTCATGCCGTAAGGACAAAATAACACACCATTTACATCATGTTGGACGCATTGGGGATTTGTTTCCCACAGTTTAACGTCATGTTGGACGAAAGGGCGAATAGTTTAAGGTCATATGCATGGACCGTGGATGGTTATATATTTTAACGTCTTGCTGGACGTAAGGGACTTTTATACAGTTTAGCGTCATGTAGTTAGGACATCACAGTTTAACGTCTTGCTGGACGTAAGGGACTTGAAAATAGTTTAGGGTCATATGCATGGACCGTTGATGATGAAGTTTAAGGTCATACTGGACCATTTAGGGAACTTTTTCACATTTTTAACGTCGTGTGGGACGAAGTTGCAGTTTAAGGTCATGCTTAGACCGTTACTGTATAGTTTAACGTCATATAGCAAGGACGAACTGGTGCTGCACAGTTTAGTGTCATGTTGCAGGGACATATTTTCTATAGTTTAACGTCATGTTGGACGTAGTTTCAGTTTAAGGTCATACTGAACTTTTAAATTTTTATGTATTTTAACGTCTTTCCGGACGTAAGGGACTTTCCTATAGTTTAACATCATGTTGGACGAAGTTGCAGTTTAAGGTCATACTGGACCATTAAGTGCTTATGTAGTTAACGTCTTTCCGGACGTAAGGGACTTTCCAATAGTTTAACGTCATGTTGGACGAAGTTGCAGTTTAAGGTCATACTGGACCATTAAGTGCTTATGTAGTTTAACGTCTTTCCGGACGTAAGGGACTTTCCTACAGTTTAACGTTATGTTGGACGTAGTTGCAGTTTAAGGTCATACTGGACCATTAAGTGCTTATATAGTTTAACGTCTTTCCAGACGTAAGGGACTTTCCTACAGTTTAACGTCATGTTGGACGTAGTTGCAATTTAAGGTCATACTGGACCATTACTGTATGAACCAATTGTAATAATCTTGGTTATGGGGACCATATTTTGTGTTTATACAAAATATTTCTTCATAAATCTGGCATTGGTTGGAGTCGTGATGAGTTCTCCATCCATTAAGATTAATGAATAAGCTCCATTGGAGTAGACCTTATGTATTAAATAAGGTCCTTCCCATTTTGATTCAATCTTGGGAGGCTTCTTTCCTAGTATCATTGGTGTTCTGAGAACTAATACCAATTCTCCCTGAATGAATGAATGAAGATGAAATTTTTTGTTAGAAGCTCGTGCTATTCAATTCTGATAGATTTCCAAGTGGTGCAAAGTGCACAACCTTTTCTCATCTAACTGTTCCAATTCATTCAATCTCTTTTAGGATTGCTCATCTATAGATAACTGATCACAAATGGATACTCTGAGTGAGGGCAATTGAACTTCAATTGGCAAGACTGCTTCTGTTCCATACACCAATGAATATGGAGTTGACCGCGTTGCATTGCGGGTGGTAGTCCGATAAGCCCATAAAGCATGAAAGAGTTTATCAGGCCATGACCTCTTATCTTTATCCACCATCTTTTGCAGTATATTTGAAAGAGTCTTGTTAAAGGCTTCTATTTGGCCATTGGCCGCCGCATGATACCGAGATGAATGGTTGGATTTAATATTGTATTTTTGATACGATTTCTTCACCTCATAAGAATATAATTTGGTGTCATTGTCCGTCAATATGGTATGAGGGACACCAAATCTAGTAATGATGTTAGACTTGATGAAGCTAACAATGCATTTAGAACTGACTTCTTTGAGAGGTACTACCTCTGCCCATTTGGAAAAGAAATCAGTAGCAGTAAGAATGTACTTAAACAGCTTGGCCGTAGCTGAAGGGTAAGGTCCCACCACATCCATTCCCCATGTAAAAAATGGCCATGAGTATTTAGCTGTATGAAGCAACTCTGGAGGTTGATGAATGAAGTTGGAATGTACTTGACATGAATCACACTTCTTTGTGAAATCAACACAATCTTGTATCATTGAAGGCTAAAAGTATCCAAGCCTTCGAATTTGATCAGACAATCTATGTCCAGACTGGTGGGCACCACAGGCTCCTGCATGCACTTCTTTCATGACAGCCATTGTCTCTTCACCATCAATTCATCTGAAGAGAACTCCATCAAAACCACGTTTGTAGAGAATTTTCTCTAGGTGGTTTGGGCTATCATAAAGAGTAAAATTGACCACACGTCGCCAGATTTGTTCTTTCTCGTCTCTATCAGGTGGAAGTGTTCCATTTTGAAGGTATTCCCTAATAGGTGACATCCATCCTGTAGTATGACCATATGGTTCAGGAATGGGACTAATTTCATTAATTTCCACTGTTTTGGCTTGAACATAAGGTGAAATTGCACGACGGTGGGAAATACTGATGGTTGTCTCGTCCCGATTTGGATCTGCTAGAGCTGTGGCTATATTAGCCAGTGCATCAGCTTGAGCATTTTGTGATCTTGGGACATAAGAAAATTTCGGTTCTAAAGGGAATTCTGCCATTAACTCTCTAACATAATCATACAAAGGGATTAATTCTTCTTTTCTGATGGCATAATCCCCATTGACTTGTTTGATTACCAGGTCTGAATCACCTTTCAACTTTAAGTGATTCACTTGTGCTTGAAGCGCTAACTCCAAGGCTGTGATAAGAGCTTGGTATTCGGCTTCATTATTGGTACCAACTTCCCACAATAAAAAGGAATAAGGTAACACTGCTCTATCTGGAGAAATGACCACAATTCCAAAACCAACTTTGTTGAATTTAGGATTTTCCATTTTCTTCCCTGTTGGACTTCTGGAAGCACCATCAAAATACATTTCCCTTGTTTGAGGATTCTCTTGAATAGAGAAAACTTCCTCATCAGGGAGTTCAATATCTAAAGACGCCTCTTCCATGGAAGGATGTTCAGCTAGGAAATCATCCAGAGCTTGGCCCTTTATTGCCTTTTGAGATACATACTGAATGTCGAACTGCTGCAAAATAACTTCCCACCTTGCTAGACGTCCTGTAAGCATTGGACGACTAAGGATGAATTTGAGCGGTTTATTGCGAGATACCAATTGGACCTCGTGATGTTGCAGGTAGTGTCTCAGTTTCTGAACTGCAAAGATTAATGCTAGGCAGCACTTCTCAATACTTGAATACCAGGTTTCTGCTTCTATCATAGTTCTACTGAGATAGTAGAGGCTATTTTCATTCCCAGCATCATTCTTTTGAGCGAGAAAGGCACCCCTGTCACATAGAGGATAAGTGGTCTACCTTCAACAGGTGGCATGAGTACTGGTGGACTCAAGAGGTATTTCATGAGAACATCAAATGCTTCTTGACATTCTTTAGTCCACTGGTATGTGACTCCTTTTTTCAATAATTTGGTAAAGGGTAAACTTTTGCCTGCCAAATTGGCGATGAAACGCCGAATATAGGATAAGTGTCCTTGAAGTCCTCTTAATTATTTCAAATTCTGAGGAGGTGACATACCAAGGATTGATTTGGTCTTCTCAGGATCGACTTCTATACCACGATGGCGTACAAAAAAGCCAAAGAATTTTCCTGAGGTTACCCCAAAAGCACATTTTAAGGGGTTCATCTTAAAATTATGTTGTCGAAGTTTATGGAATATGACTTACAAATCAGCCAAGTGATTAGAAAGTTGTTTGGATTTAACTACCAAATCATCCACATAGCACTCAACAAACTTCCCTAAGAAAGGTTTGAAGATACGATGCGTGGCGCGTTGATATGTTGCACCTGCATTCTTTAAACCAAAGGGCATCACCCGGTAACAAAACACACCTTGAGGAGCTCTGAAAGCTGTAGATTCCTCATCTTCTGGGACCATTTGGATCTGATTATATCCGGAATATCCATCCATGAAGGAAAGTACTTCATAGCTAGCCGTCGCATCAATTAAGAGTTCTGTAATCGGAACTGGGAAATCATCTTTAGGACAATACCGATTAAGATCTCTGAAATCGATGCAAACCCTAATTTGTCTGTTCTTCTTATTTACATGGAAAATATTAGCCAACCACTTGGGATATTGAAATTCTCTGATGAAGTTAGCTTTGATCAGCATATTCAGTTCAGCTTCAATTTTGGAAGCATAAGTTGGGCGTGTTCTTCTCGCGGCTTGCTTAAATCCTCGATGTTCTTTTGGTAAACCCAAATGATGAGTAGCAACATCAGGATCAAGCCCATGCATTTCTGTATAGTTCCATGTAAAATATCTTTATTTTTCTTTAGAAAAGAAATATACATCTCTTGCTCTTCAAGGGTCATGGCCGCACTAATTAAAGTGGGGCATGGATCTTTCTCTGTACCCAGATTTATTTCTCTGAGTTCATCCACAGTGGTAGAGATACCCTCTTCAAATGATGAAGGAGAATCTCTAAGACCTCCCTATTCCTCTTCATTATGTGCTATTTCTTCCATTTCTACTTGCATAGTAGATGAAAAAACGAAATTCTCATGATCATAAGAGATGTCAAAATTTTCACATTTTGAAGAAGAAGCTTCCATTTCCGACCCTATTGATGATAAAGGGCCTTATTTGGGAAATAAAGAGGAGATGATGGATTGATAATCAACATCATTATTCACCTCTGGTGTTTCTATAACTTCTTCTGGCCTGATTGGAAAAGTATAGACTTGTTAGACTTCAGCAAATGAAATGAAAACGTCACCACTTATGCTTTCATCACTGTTTGGTAGGTTACCAATTTCTCCCATGTTGTCTGGCTCAATTGCCGTAATTGACATTATGGATATTTCCATAAGAGTATTTTGATTTGGGACTATTTTGTCAATTTGACTGATAGGTAACACATAATCTATACTCACATGTGTAAATGGATTTATTGGAATTTTCTCCAAACCATATGGAGCATTAATTTTGGTAATTTCCTTCATTGTAGATTTTTTTCTTCCCTTCATGTGATAAAATTATGCCTCAATGTATTGAGACTCACATGTCTTGAACAGGGCCTTATCACCATACAATGTTCCAACATGACTATTGAAACAGTATTTGAGACATTGATGGTATGATGAAGGAATAACTGCATGCTGATGTAGCCAGGGTCTTCCAAGTAAGACGTTGAAAGCTTAGTCTTGATCAACAATCATGAAATCCGAATTGGATACAAGATCTCCAAACTGGGTTTTGAGTGTAACTTCGCCCAATGGTTCTTGTTCATTTTTATCATATCCTTGTAACATCATGGTAGAAGGAGATAAATCAGATTCTGTGAGGCCCAATCGACGAAGTGTACGAATGGGCATGTGGTTGACTCCCGAACCATTGTCAATGAAAACTCTTCGGATATCTACACCATTGACTTTTCCAGATAAGTACAAAGGTTTTATGTGCCCATGCACAACATCATCTTCATCTTTATCAGTAAAAGATATCACTGCATGGCATTCTGCAGGATTATTCTCTATGTGATAGACTTCAGCTGCAGCAATTTCAGCTTCAAACTCTCGAGGACTTGACAAAGCTTCGATGATTGCTTCCCGAAGATCTTTTGACATATTCAAAGCATCCAAAATTGATAACTTTGCTGGTACTTGGGCCAAGTGTTTCAATATATCATAGTTTTGATCTAGAGGTCTGTGTTTCCCAACAGGAATATGTGGTTTAGCAGGTACCTTGGAAGGAGATGCTTTGGAAGTTGATGCATCTTGTATTGGGATAGAAGTTGGCAACATCCTTGGTTTTGTAAGATTAGACTGATTAGATCCATTTACTTGCTGAGATAAATAAGATGGAACCTTTAATCGGTCTTCCAAAATAACTGTTCCAAAACTGAGTTGGCCATTGGCAGAAGAACTTGCTTGTTCTTTTTGAGCTCGCTGAAGGGCTCTACCACGAGTTTCTGCTGCATACACAGTGCTAGAAGGGGTAGAATTGGAATAGTGGATTTAGAAAGATCCACGTTTTCCCCTGTATCCTGAACCTCTAGAACTTCCTCGGATTCCCTTATTTGATACAGGGAATTCAGGCTCATCAAGACTGGAATATGGATCTGTTAATTGAATCATATTAACAGAACCGAATATTAACTCTTCGTTTGATAAAGACCCTGCCTGACTAGCCTTTTTAGGCTGTGCCGTTTGATGGGGCGGTGCCCGTTGCTTTGAAGTAGATGGCATGAAATCTGCCAGAGTCAAAGACAACTTAGGCCTCGATACATACTCATCTTCTTCTGATTCCTCTTTCTTCTTTGAATTGCACTTCCCTTTTGAGGATTTGTCTTTTGATGGAGGCTCCACTGTAGATTTTGTAGGAGACACAATTGGCTTCTTCAATTGTGTTCATAAAATGGCATGGGTCCGATTGATTGTCTTTCTGACCATCCAATCATCATATTTTTGCGAATTTTTTCTTCTGACTTCCTGCCACTCGCCTCCTTCCTCTAGATCTATATCGGTAACACACGCTACATGAGCTGAAGAACCATTCAATTTGACTTGTCCCAAGTCGACCATCTTTTAAAGGAGGTCTTTAAAGACAAAACACTCCTTGATGGGATGCCCCAACATTTGATGAAAGGGACAATAATTGGGATGGTTTTCATCTCCTTCCTTGTCTGGCCTCTTGGGCACTGGTAATTGAACCAAATTATTTTCCAGAGCTGAAATGAAGTAACCAGGAACTTGCTCACTTCGTAAAGAGTATGTTTTACTCTTCATATCCTCAAATTGTTTTCGTCGTTTATCTCTTTGATCATTTGGATGAAACGGCCTTTGTTTTTGGCGTTCAGGAGGTGGAGCCCTTCGAGAAGATGAAGGTTTTGATGTAGAAATAGGTACAGGTGCTTGTTTAAGCATAACTGTAGCAGTTTCCGTTTTACCCATTCTCCATCATAGAACTGATGGAATTACATGAGATTTAGCCTTAGCCTGTATAAGGGAATCTTCAATCTGCTGAGCGATTGAAGTAAGGTCTCGAATCCCTCCTGTGTATTTCATAGGGATCAATGGCGTGCGTAATTCGTCACGCAAATTTGCCACACAGATTGGCAACAGCTCTTCATGAGGGAGTGCTAAACTCAGGGAATACGTTAATCCCTTCCAGCGAGCAATGAAATCAGAGACTCTTTCATTCTCCCTTTTCTTGCAGTTTGTATGATCGAAAACTGTCGTTTTTGGCAAAGTTGAGATGAACTGAAGAAGGAATTTTTGACGAAGATCCTCCCATCCAATGATTGACCGGGATTGAAAGCTTGTATACCAGACAAAAGCTGGTCCTTGCAAGGTTCGCACGAAGCATCTGAGTTGTCACGACCCGACCTCGGGGCCCGTGCCGTGACTACCCCAAGCCCGCCTTCCATAGGCCAGGGGCTGGCGACTAGCACCAAGGCGTAAAATCCCGGTAAACAGGGAAGGCATTGCCTTTATAAGTAAAAACCACCACAGAGTCAGTAAGCGGAAAGAAACTACCAAGTGCAGAAAAGTAAAAGGGGGCCGGAATACAAGCCCATCTGAAAGTACAACTGAAAAGGTAAAGAACAACAACTGAAGAAAAGACGGCGGCCTCGTGTCATCCACTGGCAATCCCACCTGAAGGGTGGGTACAGATAGCCTCCAGGCTCCTCGGGTCCCACGTCCGCTCCGAGCACGTCCCGCCCAGTGGTCCGCCTCCAGGTACCGTCCTGCTCCACGCCCCAACCGTGATCAGCGCTGTCCGTCGTCTGCATCCAACACAACAAGGTGCGGGCATAGCCCGTGCAGGGGTGAGTATAAGCTACTCAGTAAGGACCCCGAGACCCCCGAAGGTCTCCCGAAATCCACAAAGGATATAGCACAAAAGAAAGGGGCAACCACGAAGAAACAACTGACTCGACTTAGGTATATGCCCATACATATACCTAAGTCCCCATTTCTAGCTCTGCTCTCGAGCTCAAGGTCAACTCGATCCACACAGGAAAGCAAGACTCAAATCCACCAGGGAGAGTAAATAGTAAATAGTAAATCCACATAGGATAGTTCAACACAATCCACAAAGGAGAGTAACATAAGATTCAGCTCAACCAGGTATACTTTTTCAGATGACGTCAAAGATGATCACTGATCCATCTAAGTCGTCGGACCCACGAAGGATCGATAGGTACTAACCCCCGCAAAAGACCCACACAGGATCGGGCTCACACAGAACCTGTAGTAAGGACCCACACAGGATCGGGCCCACACAGGACCTGTAGCACTGATCCACGTAGGATTGCTGAGTGCAGTAGTCAACGCAGTCCACTGAGGATCTCCGCACAGTCGTCGCCGCAGTCCACGAAGGATCTCTGCTCTGTCGTCGTCGCAGTCCACGGAGGATCTCTGCTCTGTCGTCGAAGTCACAGCCAGCACTAGGGTTCCTGCACACAGCGAGCTCGTTTAGGAGGGTCCGCTCCACGAGCCAAGAGGCTGATACATCAACTGACATGTAGTCCGAAGTTGATGTATCCAAAAGTTCCGTATCGACAACAGGATCTCAACGCAATAGACGGCGCGTCAATCGGACACCCGGTCTGAGAGTTATTGGCATTTTCGTCCCAGGGGCCCGGTTGGTTTTTAGGGCAAAACCAACCCGACCGTACTCCGCCTGTGTCCGATCCTCGGGCGGAGTATGCCAAAAGTTCCGTCTCACTTAGAGGAAACTACCACAGCTGACGATACGTCGATCGGACGTCCGTAGCTCAAGTTATGAGCGTTTCCGCTCCGAGGGCCCGGTTGGTTTCGTGTACGAACCAACCCGGCCGAACCCAAAGTCTTCCTAAACCTTGAGTGTAACATAACGAAACGACCGTATCGATCCAAGGATCGCATAGCCGCTGACGGTTCGTCAATCGGAGGTCCTAGGCCCAAGATATGTGCAAAAGACCGAAGAGGGCCTGAAAACGGGGGTTCTGGGCCCGGGGCGACCCGGCCCGAACCCCCCCTGGGGGTCGGCCGGCTCGACCTCGGCCGAGCGGCCAAGGGGCGCCGCGGGTTTGACCCGCGGCTTAGGTGGAACGCGGCCCGCGCGGGCCGCGTGTTGGGTGGCCGGACCGCGGACGCGGTCCGGCGGTTCGCCACCGCCGCGGCGGATCCTCCGGCGGCGCGCCGGGCGCCGCCGCGCCGGCGACCCGCGCCGCCGCCGCCTTCCGCGGGCCGCCGGAGTTGATCCGGTGGCCCGATTCCTCTCCCATCTGCGCCGTTGCTCCACCCGGGGGCCGATCTTCACTGCGGGATCAACGGATCGCCCTTGCCGCACGGTTCGTCGTCGCTTTCCAAGACCGCACACGAAAAGGATCGGCGGAGGGTTGTCGGGTCTTGTTCGTTAGACCCGCACCCTCCGCGTTAGTCATAAACAACGGGAGAAAGGGGCTACAACAATTTTTAATCAAGATAAAAATTGTTCACTTCTTTTTCCTTTAAACGGCAATTCAATTTTTAATTAATTGAAAATATTCATGCCGGTTCTTTATTCAAAAAGAAATAAAAACACGGGAATGAATCATCAAGAATTAAATCCCTACCTTGTCGTCGTCGTCGGACGAGAGTTCGTCGCGGATTTGGTGATCGTCGCGGAAGAGACGCTTGTCGCACCGCGGGAAGGAGTCGCGCCGACGATCTCCAGATCAAGATCAAACAGATTTAATTAATTTAAATCCGTTGATATCGAATTATAAAAAGGGAGAATTTAGAAGATTCGATTCTCACCTTTAACCGCCGATCGTAGGTTTGCCGCGGAAGAAGAAGCGCCGAAGAAGAAGAAGAAGGTCGCGGAAAAAGTTTGTCGACGTCGCGGATCACGGTGTGCGTCGTCGAATTTTGGTTCCGGCATTCTTCGCATTCTTCGCGTTATTCGCGTTCTTCGCGGGGAGGGTGGAGGCCCAGAGAATAAAGAGTAATCCTCCAAAATAGACACGTTGGTCTATTTTATTAAATCGCCAACGAATGCAAACGCGTAAGTAACGACCAATTAAATTCGTTGAATTAATTCAACGAATGAAACAGCCCATTTAATTCACGAAATAAACCGCCCAATTAAATGGTCTGTTAAGAAATTAAAGAAAACGCGCCGGTTGACTTTTCAGTTACTTTGACGGGTTTTCGCGTGTGCGTTACTTAGCGAAAGAAACGGCGGGGCTCGTGTGGGCCCCACCTCACAAATATCCTACCAAGGGGTAGGGTATTTCCGGATAGCACCCTATCCACTTTAACTCAGTTCAAGTGGCTTCCAAGTGACTTCCAAGCGGCTTAAGTGAAATAAAATAAAGTTGTCGCACAACCTTTATTTTATTTCCGACTTAATGCCCAAAATTTTAAAAACCACGGTTGAGCAAACGCAACTCCGGAAGAGGCGTTTCTAAGCAAATACTGGCGCTGCGATTTCATCGGTGCCCTCAGAATTCGATTCCGGGCACCAGTTCAAAAGATAGAAAAACCCGCTCGTCTGTTCACTGAACGTACCCGAGCCAAACTTCGGAAATTGATTCCGGGCACACCGGGCCTCGGAATCAGGTTCCGTCTGAAGCTGTGCTCTTGTAAAATTCCAAAGAAAATTAAGAAAAAAAATTTCCTTGAAATTTGCAGGTCTTTACATTACTCCCACCTCAGGGCTTTACATCCCCGTAAAGATACATCAAAAACTAGGGGAACAAATGGGGGTACTGAGCACGCATCTGAGCCTCCCGCTCAAAGTTCTCTCCTGGAGGTTCCCGTGCTGCCATCTGACGCGCACAAGAGGAATCGACCGCCCACGTAGGACCCGCTCTTGTCGATCCTCGATCTCCACTGGGACCTCCGCAAAAGTTGCCCCATCGTCCACGTCCAGCTCCCCAAAGTCGATGATGTGCGTCGGGTCGTGCACGTATCTCCTCAGCTGAGACACGTGGAAGACGTCGTGCACCCGGTGCAACTGAGGTGGTAGAGCCAGGCGATAAGCCACCTCTCCTATCCTACTGAGGACCTGGAAAGGCCCGATGAAGCGTGGAGACAACTTGCCGCCTCGGCCAAATCTCCGTAAACCACGTCGAGGTGAGACACGCAAAAAGACGTGGTCGCCATCCTCGAACTCTAGTGGCCTCCGCCTCCTGTCAGCATATGACTTCTGCCGGCTCTGAGCTGTCCTCATCCTCTCCTGGATGATCTGGACCTTCACTGTCGTGGCTCGGACCATCTCTGGTCCCACGAGTGCTGACTCCCCAGGGTCTGTCCAGCACAACGGTGATCTGCAGGGTCTGCCGTACAACGCCTCGTATGGTGCCATCCCGATGGTGGAGTGGTAGCTGTTGTTGTACGCAAACTCCACCAAGGGTAGGTGGTCCTCCCAGCTGCGACCAAAGTCGAGAACACATGCACGGAGCATGTCCTCGAGTGTCTGTATGGTCCTCTCAGTCTGACCATCCGTCTGAGGGTGGAAGGCTGTGCTCAGATGGAGCCGCGTCCCGAACGCCTCCTGCAACCCCTTCCAAAGCCGGGAAGTGAAACGAGCATCTCGATCGGAGACGATAGACGATGGCACACCGTGAAGCCGTACGATCTCCTGGACGTAAAGACGTCCCATGCTCTCCACTGAGCCCTGCTCTCTGATGGGTAAGAAGTGTGCCGACTTGGTGAGTCGGTCGGCAATCACCCAAATGGAGTCGTGACCTCTGGAAGTGCGTGGAAGTCCAGTCACGAAGTCCATAGATATGCCGTCCCACTTCCACTCCGGGATCTCCAAGGGCTGTACCAAGCCTTCTGGTACCTGATGCTCTGCCTTCACCTGCTGGCAGGTGAGGCATCGTGAAACGAACTCTGCCACAGCTTTCTTCATGCCCGGCCACCAGTGCTGTCGTCTGAGATCCTGGTACATCTTCGCCACTCCGGGATGCACCGCCAAGGGAGAAGTGTGAAACTCTCTCAGAACCTCCTCTCGTAAAGCGACTGGTACGAAGGTACGTCCTCTGAAAAGGATGTCATGCTCTGCTCCAAGGGAGAAGCCATCAGGCGCCTAACCTGAGGATATCAGTGCACGCCGGGTCTCACAGTCAGCGTCCCCACGCTGAGCCTCTCTGACCCGCTGTAGAAGTGGAGGAGAGACTGTGAGAGACTGAAGAAAGGCTGCTCCGTCTCTATCCACGAAGGATATCTGTAAGGAGGCTAGCTGCTCCGTCGCCTCCTCAAGTAGTTGAATGCCCGTCCTCCTGCTGAGGGCATCAGCTACCACGTTCCCCTTCCCAGGAGTATAGACTATCTCAAAGTCATAGTCCTGGAGGAACTCAAGCCATCTCCGCTGTCTCAGGTTCAGGTCCTTCTGAGAGAAGATATACCTGAGACTCTGGTGGTCAGAAAAGACTGTGAAGCGCTCGCCCATCAGATAGTGCCGCCAAGTCTTCATAGAGAAGACCACTGCTGCTAACTCCAGGTCATGAGTGGCGTAGTTCTGCTCATGCGACCTCAACTGACGTGATCCGTAGGCGATCACGGCCCGCTCCTGCATCAGGACGCACCCGAGTCCAGTCCCTGATGCATCGCAGTAAACTACGTATCCAACTCCCTCCTCAGGCAACCTCAAGATAGGTGCGCTGGTCAATCTCAGTCTCATCTTCTGGAAGCTCTGCTGACATCTGTCTGACCACACAAAGGGTTTCCCCTTCTTTGTCAAGGCTGAGAGTGGTGCCGCAACTCTGGAGAAGTCTGGCACAAATCTCCGATAGTATCCGGCTAGGCCCAAGAAGCTCCGCACCTCCGTCACGCTTCTGGGTGGCTCCCAAGCTAGCACTGCCTCGATCTTCGCGGGATCCACTACAACTCCCGCCTCAGAGATGACGTGCCCCAAGAAATGGACCTCACGTAACCCGAACTGGCACTTTGAGAGCTTGCCATAAAGCTGGTGCTCTCAGAGTGTGTCTAGCACAACTCGCAGGTGGTAGGCATGCCCCTCCTCAGTCGTCGAGTATACCAAAATGTCGTCAATGAAGACCACAACAAATCGGTCGAGGTATGGCTGGAAGATCCTGTTCATGAGGCTCATGAACACTGCTAGAGCATTGGTTACGCCGAACGGCATAACCAAGAACTCATAATGGCCATATCGACACCTGAAGGCCGTCTTCTTCACGTCCTCGTCTCGAACTCTGAGCTGATGATAGCCTGACCGGAGGTCTATCTTTGAGAACCACCGCGCTCCCTTGAGCTGATCGAAGAGGTCATCAATCCGTGGCAGCGGATACTTGTTCCTTACTGTCACCTGGTTCAGGCGACGATAGTCGACACACAGTCGCAAGCTCCCGTCCGCCTTCTTGGCGAACAATATCGGGGAAGCCCAGGGTGAAACACTGGGTCGGATAAACCCCTTGCTCTGCAAGTCCTCCAACTGTACCCGCAGCTCTCGAAGCTCAGCGGGGGCCATCCGATATGCTGGAGTAGATATCGGGGCTGTCCCGGGGTACAAGTCGATGTAAAAGTCTACCTCTCTACGAGAAGGTATCCCTGGAACGTCGTCGGGAAAGACGTCCACGTACTGGTCCACCATTGCAGGAAAAACTGGACTCCGCACGTCCACTGCTCCTAGGATGAGGCTAGCCAACTGATGAGAGATGGGCTGCACTCTCCTCCGCGGAAGTCCATCCTGTGCTGCAAAGGTTCCCTTCTCGCCGGTGAAGGTAAACCTGCTCCCGTCGGTGCGAACACATCGCACCTTGCGCCTAAAACAGTCGATCTGGGCATGAACCGTGGATAGCCAATCCATGCCCAAGATGACGTCGTAAGGCCTCAACGCCGCTACAAGGAGATCCCAGCCGAAGCTCTCGCCTCCTAGAGTAAGCTCACACTGCCGGCACCAGTGCGTAATCGTCGAGTCTGCTCCCGTAAGAGTCTCTAGCCGTAAGGATCGAGCCAACGGCTCAGTCGGAATCTCCGAGTTCCGAACAAGGGCAGAGGCTATGAAAGAGTGACTCGCTCCTGTGTCTATAAGTACTGCAGCAAGGGTGGAATAGACACAGATCGTACCTCTGATACCAATTTGTCATGACCCGACCTCGGGGCCCGTGCCGTGACTACCCCAAGCCCGCCTTCCATAGGCCAGGGGCTGGCGACTAGCACCAAGGCGTAAAATCCCGGTAAACAGGGAAGGCATTTCCTTTATAAGTAACAACCACCACAGAGTCAGCAAGCGGAAAGAAACTACCAAGTGCAGAAAAGTAAAAGGGGGCCGGAATACAAGCCCAACTGAAATTACAACTGAAAAGGTAAAGAACAGCAACTGAAGAAAAGACGGCGGCCTCGTGTCGTCCACGGGAAATCCCACCTGAAGGGTGGGTACAGATAGCCTCCAGGCTCCTCGGGTCCCACGCCCGCTCCGAGCACGTCCCGCCCAGTGGTCCGCCTCCAGGTACCGTCCTGCTCCACGCCCCAACCGTGATCAGCGCTGTCCGTCGTCTGCATCCAACACAACAAGGTGCGGGCATAGCCCGTGCAGGGGTGAGTATAAGCTACTCAGTAAGGACCCCGAGACCCCCGAAGGTCTCCCGAAATCCACAAAGGATATAGCACAAAAGAAAGGGGCAACCACGAAGAAACAACTGACTCGACTTAGGTATATGCCCATACATATACCTAGGTCCCCATTTCTAGCTCTGCTCTCGAGCTCAAGGTCAACTCGATGCACACAGGAAAGCAAGACTCAAATCCACCAGGGTGAGTAAATAGTAAATAGTAAATCCACATAGGATAGTTCAACACAATCCACAAAGGAGAGTAACATAAGATTCAGCTCAACCAGGTATACTTTTTCAGATGACGTCAAAGATGATCACTGATCCATCTAAGTCGTCGGACCCACGAAGGATCGATAGGTACTAACCCCCGCAAAAGACCCACACAGGATCGGGCTCACACAGAACCTGTAGTAAGGACCCACACAGGATCGGGCCCACACAGGACCTGTAGCACTGATCCACGTAGGATCGCTGAGTGCAGTAGTCGACGCAGTCCACTGAGGATCTCCGCACAGTCTTCGCCGCAGTCCACGAAGGATCTCTGCTCTGTCGTCATCGCAGTCCACGGAGGATCTCTGCTCTGTCGTCGAAGTCACAGCCAGCACTAGGGTTCCCGCACACAGCGAGCTCGTTTAGGAGGGTCCGCTCCACGAGCCGAGAGGCTGATACATCAACTAACACGTATTCCGAAGTTGATGTATCCAAAAGTTCCGTATCGACAACAGGATCTCAACGCAACAGACGGCGCGTCAATCGGACGCCCGGTCTGAGAGTTATTGGCATTTTCGTCCCAGGGGCCCGGTTGGTTTTTAGGGAAAAACCAACCCGACCGTACTCCGCCTGTGTCCGATCCTCGGGCGGAGTATGCCAAAAGTTCCGTCTCACTTAGAGGAAACTACCACAGCTGACGGTACGTCGATCGGACGTCCGTAGCTCAAGTTATGAGCGTTTCCGCTCCGAGGGCCCGGTTGGTTTCGTGTACGAACCAACCCGGCCGAACCCAAAGTCTTCCGAAACCTTGAGTGTAATATACCGAAACGACCGTATCGATCCAAGGATCGCGTAGCCGCTGACGGTTCGTCAATCGGAGGACCTAGGCCCAAGATATGGGCAAAAGACCGAAGAGGGCCCGAAAACGGGGGTTCTGGGCCCGGGGCGACCCGGCCCGGCCGACCGGACCGGCCGGCTCGACCTCGGCTGAGCGGCCAAGGGGCGCCGCGGGTTTGACCCGCGGCTTAGGTGGAACGCGGCCCGCGCGGGCCGCGTGTTGGGTGGCCGGACCGCGGACGCGGTCCGGCGGTTCGCCGCCGCCGCGGCCGAGCCGCGGCGAATCCTCCGGCGGCGCGCCGGGCGCCGCCGCCTCCGGTCGCCGGCGCCGCTGCCGCCTTCCGCGGGCCGCCAGAGTTGCTCCGGTGGCTCGATTCCTCTCCCGTCTGCGCCGTTGCTCCACCCGGGGGCCGATCTTCACTGTGGGATCAACGGATCGCCCTTGCCGCACGGTTCGTCGTCGCTTGCCAAGACCGCACACGAAAAGGATCGGCGGAGGGTTGTCGGGTCTTGTTCGTTAGACCCGCACCCTCCGCGTTAGTCATAAACAACAGGAGAAAGGGGCTACAACAATTTTTAATCAAGATAAAAATTGTTCACTTCTTTTTCCTTTAAACGGCAATTCAATTTTTAATTAATTGAAAATTTTCATGCCGGTTCTTTATTCAAAAAGAAATAAAAACACGGGAATGAATCATCAAGAATTAAATCCCTACCTTGTCGTCGTCGTCGGACGAGAGGTCGTCGCGGATTTGGTGATCGTCGCGGAAGAGACGCTCGTCGCACCGCGGGAAGGAGTCGTGCCGACGATCTCCGGATCAAGATCAAACGGATTTAATTAATTTAATTCCGTTGATATCAAATTATAAAAAGGGAGAATTTAGAAGATTCGATTCTCACCTTTAACCGCCGATCGTAGGTTTGCCGCGGAAGAAGAAGCGCCGAAGAAGAAGAAGAAGGTCGCGGAAAAAGTTTTTCGACGTCGCGGATCACGGTGTGCGTCGTCAAATTTTGGTTCCGGCGTTCTTCGCGTTCTTCGCGTTCATCGCGTTCTTCGCGGGGAGGGTGGAGGCCCAGAGAATAAAGAGTAATCCTCCAAAATAGAGACGTTGGTGTATTTTATTAAATCGCCAACGAATGCAAACACGTAAGTAACGACCCATTAAATTCGTTGAATTAATTCAACGAATGAAACAACCCATTTAATTCACGAAATAAACCGCCCAATTAAATGGTCTGTTAAGAAATTAAAGAAAACGCGCTGGTTGACTTTTCAGTTACTTTGACGGGTTTTCGCGGGTGCGTTACTTAGCGAAAGAAACGGCGGGGCTCGTGCGGGCCCCACCTCACAAATATCCTACCAAGGGGTAGGGTATTTCCGGATAGCACCCTATCCGCTTTAACTCAGTTCAAGTGGCTTCCAAGTGACTTACAAGCGGCTTAAGTGAAATAAAATAAAGTTGTCGCACAACCTTTATTTTATTTCCGACTTAAAGCCCAAAATTTTAAAAACCACGGTTGAGCAAACGCAACTCCGGAAGAGGCGTTTCTAAGCAAATACCGGCGCTGCGATTTCATCGGTGCCCTCAGAATTCGATTCCGGGCACCGGTTCAAAAGATAGAAAAACCCGCTCGTCCGTTCACTGAACGTACCCGAGCCAAACTTCGGAAATTGATTCCGGGCACACCGGGCCTCGGAATCAGGTGCCGTCTGAAGCTTCGCTCTTGTAAAATTAAAAAGAAAATTAAGAAAAAAAATTTCCTTGAAATTTGCGGGTCTTTACATGAGTTTCACTGCTTCTTGCTGCTCTGGAGTTCCCATCATAGGATCACAACAAGACACGTAATGTATCAAATGTTGTTCAGGGTTGCCTGATCCATTGAATGTAGGGAAAACAGGGTTTCCAAAACTGGATGGAGGAGGAATTTAATCTACCCATTCAGGGTAAACTTTCTTTTCAGGTTGAACTTGCGCCCGTTTCCCTTCCATAGTTTCTAACTGAGCTGTTAATGACTCAATAGTAGTTATTAACTTTTGAGAAACATCTGGTTGAATCTGGTCTTGAGTAGGTGCAATGAATGGAGCTTGGATAGACGTGGTGGTTGGTGCTGCAACTGATGGTAGCACTTCCAACCGTTGTTGCGCTTGACCCACGGGATTAGACCTCTGAGGGTGTACTGATAAAGGAGGATATTATTGATCCATCTCAGTAACTGCAAAAAATTCCTTCGGCTGTCGGACTTCAGCATTCTTAAGAAGAAGACTACTCTGAAGTATTTCTGCATTCAACCTTCTTAATTCTTTCATTTATTCTTACTGTTGTGCAAACCTTTTCTCTAATGAGAGCGATTGACCTTCTCCAGAGGAAGGATATGTAACCTGATTCTTCTCCTTCCCTTTGTTGGATACCTTTTGGAAGGAGGGAAGTGGATTACCTAGGTTCTGAGTAATCCTTTGACTTCGTGTATGTACACCTTCTTCATTTGTATCGGTACGTACATTCTCTTGAGCATGACTCTCTTCATCTGAGTCCCCTGAGTGAGTCTTCTGTGGTGGATTAGAAACAACGACATTGATGACATTGCTTGATGCATAATGCATCGCATCCCTTCTATAAACATTTCTGTGATATTGTCTTCTTTCATATCTTTGATGAGACATTGCCTTTTGTTGATTCAATCCTTTAGGAACTTCTTGACGAGCTATAATTTGGAGGGAATCTCATGATAATTTGGCTCTTCGTTCCTCTTGGGGCTTCTTCCCCAATCGAGAAAAGACCGACATTCTCTGAGGAGGGGATTGATGATTTGAAAGAGTCCTCAGTCTCGAGAACTGGGGATGTTCCTGCTGCTTCCGCTCAAATCCTCGAATCCCATTTGTTGACTCTGAGGGTTGGGTTAGAGAAGTCCCCAGTCTGACTATCTGGGGTGGCTATTGACATGCTACGTCTGAGATCATCTTAAAATATCTCTTGATCTTGCGAATCTTAGTTCGGAAATTAGCTGGATGCATTAACCTGTATCCACTTTTATCACCTAGTTCAATAGGCCGTTGGATGATTTCAGAGACTTCTGTCATTTGATGACGTGTTTGCTCCATATGAGAGGCTTGTGCAATATTCTCGCCTGCTTTATGTAGGAGCAATTCAACAACTTGTTCTCTATATGCTTGATTTTGAGAGGAACTAGTAGAAGCCTGTTTTTGAACAGGCTTTTGATTATGAACAAAGCCCATTGACTGTGGCCGGCCATCGGCAATAACATTGTATGAGACCATTTTCAGTGGGCTTTGTTGACTGGAAGGCACTGTGAAATGTAGTGCTCCGTGAACACCCCATCCTCTGATATGAACATCAGATGGAGCATTGGCAATTAACTGACGCAATTTTCATAGTGCGCCAAGGCATGAACGTTGAAGGGTTCTCTGTTGCTTTTCAGCCTTCGGATACCGAGAGACTGATAGAGATGCCAAATCAATCTGACATTGTAGCCCTTCTATTATCTTAAGATGATTTTCATATTCATCATAAGATAATACCTTCTTCTTCAATTGACAAAGAGTTTTCCATATGTTGAGACGAATATCATGGATTCCATCACCCGTCAACATCTTTGGAATGTCATACTGGGAGTCAGCCAAAGGCCAAAACATGACTGGTACCTCACCTTTTTCCGGTTTCTTCCTCATGTTCATCATTTCTTCTTTATCATTAAATGAATATTCTTCTACCTGTTTTGACCAGAGTTGGTGTTTCCTTGTTGCTTCATCGGATTCAACAAGATTGGTAGAGAGATCATTGATCAAACTAGAAGTTGCATGACATAGGGGTGGTTCGGAGAATGACCTACACCCTGGGCTATCTTCTGATTGATAAAGTATTTCACGTGTTACCGATAAAGCATCAGACATGACTGGTTTCGCATTTGCAAGTGCCTCAAGATAAGAGGTCTTTCTCGGCACTACATTGTCCACTGGAGTATTTTCCAGGCAATGTCAATCACTACTATGGAGAGGAATTTCGCAGCGAAATTCATCATCATGGGGAGGAACACCATAATGGGTTATAGCAAAAGATGAGATCTCTTGCTCCTTGGTCTTTTGACCACACAGAGGGTTCCTGTGGCTCCCATCTGATGAAGAAACTTCAAGATTGACCGAATTTTTATGAAGCAAGCCTTCATGAGGATGTGTCTGTTGAAGACCTTCAGAATTAATGTTCCTGTTACTGGGAACTGAGGGAGTAGAATCTTGAATTCTGACAGATAAATGTCTGAGGGCTTCATGAACTCCAGCATCGAGCAAGGCCTTGTTGCATATTGGCCTTTGATCTCCTGACTGTGCTGGGCGGATCTTTTTCTTAGATGCCTTCTTACTCACTTTGGAAACCACATGTTGACGAAAGTGGTTACTCTGAGCAGGTGTATGTGCCTGATCAGGAAAGATGGTCAGGTTAGGCTGACGATCTCCACTCAAATCAGGTGTATGTGCCTGACTTGGTTGTCCGTATGATATGGGGGAGTATGCCCCATGACCCTCTTGGACTGGAACAAATGTGTGTGTCTGTTCCGGAGTGAATCGTTGATGTGTCACTCCACTGCTAGGGATAGATTTATGTGTCTGTCCTTGAGATGATGCTGATGCTGTTATGATATCCTGGCCAGCATCCAGAATATGAGCAGGAATTTGCTTCTGCTCTTTCACCATTGATAAAATATGCTTGGTGACTTCAGCCGCCGGAACGGTAATATACGTCCATTTCGGGTTTGGAGTAGGTGTATGTGCATGCTCCTGTCCTCCTTTTCCTATCAGTGAATCCTGACAGTACTCAAGTGTGGAGGCAGAGAGTTGAGTCTTCCTCCTGTTTGTCGTCGGGGCTTTCCGACTGACTTCTCCGTGCGCTACCAAGCGAGACTGTTGGTAGGCTTGATTAGTATGAGCAGGTGTATGTGCCTGCTGATTACACTTCGCCAAACGCGGTTGACGAGATCCATCATATGTAGTCAGACAAGCCTGCTGACTAATTGGTGATGCATAAGCAGGTGTATGTTCCTGCCTATAGTACTCTGCCGGAATTGCCTGGCGGGATTGGCTTGATGCTGCCAGACGAGTCTGCTGGACAGTAGAATTAAAACGGGCAGGTGTGTGTGCATGTTCGTTGTTTGCCACCAAGTTAGGTTGGTGGAATCCATCATATGTAGTCAAGAGATCCTGCTGACTAACTGATGATGCATAAGCAGGTGTATGTTCCTGCCTATAGTACTCCGCCGGATTTTCCTGGCGGGATTGGCTTGATGCTGCCAGACGAGTCTGCTGGACAGCGGAATTAAAACGGGCAGGTGTGTGTGCCTGTTCATTGTTTTCCACCAAGTTAGGTTGGTGGTCTTCTCCGGAGATGGCAGGGATGATAACCTGCCCATTGTCAACCGGATTCCGTCTCTGGCGGTTCATCTTGCCTGCTCGTGTTCGAAGAACCTGAGATGAATGCCTGGAGTCGGTACCCTCATCATGTTGAGGGCGCACTGCCGCACGAGTCTGGCGGCAATTGTTGATGGGATCCCTCTGGAAGGACTCCTGTCTTTTTGAATTAAGGCCCTGAGGGACCTGCTCATTCACTTCCTCAAAGTAAGGGAGTGAATGGAAATTGCGTTCCGGGGATAACGACCTGAAACGGTTGGAGACGGTAGTCAACACCGTCTGCTTCTTGATCGATGGCCGCCGTTGTCCGGATGACCAGGTAGAGTTGTTAACTTGGATGGATTGACGAGCGGCCTCCAGAGTTGGGATAGTACCATTGCGACGGTACTCCATAACCAATGCATTAGAAACCCAGCGTTGAAGACGCTGAGTTGGTGATGTCATCCTCAGAACGGACGACGTTCCAACAGGAGTAGCAGCATTGGTTTTCACAGCAGCTGATCTCACAGTAGAGGTGTTCACAGCAGCAGTATTCACAGGGGTGAATTTAAGGAAAGCCATTTTGCAGAAGATATTGAGAAAAGAGTGCCTGTTCCATATAACAGACATAATCAAGATGAATCCGGCCACTGCATATTTTGGATGAGCACATGTCAATGATTGCTTTGTTGGACCAAAGGGCCTAACAAATAAGAAGAATATCACTTTAACTTGGTTAAGGATTCACGTCGGGTTCACTATTTTTTGTTTCGCACGGAATTCGGGGATGACCTCCTGGATAGGAGATTCAAACGTTCTGATCGGTTTCTAACGGGTTTGTTCGTAGAACCAGAAACATCCAATGATTCCACATCCGTTTGGACCTACTTTCCAAAGGTAGGCGCTCATTATCTTGTGGGCTAATGAGGCTTAGGAATTTGCATTGGTCGAGAGGATGGGAGGTCGGACTCATCACACCTTTTTGAGGGGAATTATTGTCTACTCCGGGACTCTCTTTATAGATTTAAGTTATGTTCGTGAATCCTTATTACATTACCAAGTATAAAATGAGCTTTCCTTCAGTTTAACAATCAATGAATAAATATGTAATAAATTTAGAGGATTTTTTATATGTATTCGAGGTTCTTCATCAATAGAGAATCATCTGTATCTATTTAGAGATTCTTAGTCAATGGTATCCTTTAAAAACATTTATAAAAGTCTCTTGGTTATTATGATGACCAGGCTGGTTTTAAAGCCACTTAGTGGGGCACTTGAAGTTTATCGTCATTCAGAAGGACATGGATTATTTCAAATTTGGGATCGAAACCATAAATGGGCTACCTACGTATCCTTTGTTTTGGAAAAGGAATCAGAACCCACGTAGTTCGAGTAAGGGAGTATGACGTTTATGATTGATGGCTCAAAGAAGGATGTCATAATTACTTTTACACTCTAAGCTCACGTGAGTCATGCTCGTTGTGAGAAACAAGAGGTATTGGTAAAAAATTAGACAATTGTGCCATGAAAGATGCAATCATAAGAAATGGTTTGGGGCTTATGTATGTATGACTTCCCAGATAGATGAAGGTTTAGGATTCACTTTTAGGGAGAAAATCCTTGAACAGGGTCCATAAAGGTATATGTGCTTCATGGAGATTTGAATACACTAATCTTGGGGCTTACTCCTAAGGAGGATTCCCAAGTTAGGAGGGGACTTATGATTGGGTTTTACTCCTGAAAAGGAAACCCAAATCAAGGGTAAATTATTACTGGTTAAAGAGAAATTAGGGGACTTGGGGCTTATTCCTGAAAAGAAAGCCCAAGATTATAACTGGGACTTATTCCTGAAAAGGAAGCCCAGGTTAGGGGTTAAGGTTTGGGGCTTACTCCTGAGGAGGATGCCCATATTTGAGGTTGGGGCTTACTGCTAAGAAGGATGCCCAAATTAAGGGACTCGGGGCTTACTCCTAAGAAGGATGCCCAGATTAAAGGATTATGAATGGGGATTACTCCTGAGGAGGATGCCCAAGTTAAGGAATTAAGGTTTGGGGCTTACTCCTGAGGAGGATGCCCAAGTTTGGGAACTTTAAGAATTTGGGGCTTACTCCTAAGGAAGATGCCCAGATTAAAGGACTTATAACTGGGGATTATTCCTAAAAAAGGAGACCCAAGTTAAGGATTCTCTCATCTTAAAGGATGAGGTTGAATGAATGAACTCTCCATATTTAGTGACATAAGGATACTTAAATCACTAGGTTTTGAGAGATATTCCACAGAATTCCTTTTAGATAAGGAAGTCAAATCAAGAAATCATGCCATAAATGGCTTTGAAGAGTGTCTTGAAGACTGAATCTTGAAAAGGAAAGGTGTAATGGCTTAAGAGGGGTAAAATGGGAAATATGGGCACCCAAAAAGGTAGGGGCGCGCAAGTCTTGAAAGGTGTGCAAGTATTGCGGCGGCGCGCAAGTATTGGTCACGCAAGTATACTTGCGCGACATGAGGGGTACTTGCACGATTTTTAACCAGCATTAGAATACTTGAGCGACTCTTTATTAATCTCTTTAAAATCCTCTTTAGGTTCTTCCAGAAAATGGACGCGCAAGTTCTATTGAAGGAAATAAGGCGGCGCGCAAGTGTTTATAAGTTTCAACACTTAGGACTTCCTTCTTCTCTTTAGATCTTCCGTTCTAGGTAAGAAAATACCTTTAGAAGTGTTCCGGAAGCTTTGAGAAGAGACTTGGGCGTCGGGAGCTTCAATCCGAGTTTCTGGAAAAAGATCCTCTCGAATGGGGGGGCCCACAGGGTCTATTTATAGGCAGGAGAAGAACCCGGGCGGTTACCGGGCGGTTATCACTTAGGTCGCGCAAGTCACTTGCACGCCAAGGTGCGTCGCGCAAGTGGACTTGCGCGACAGTGACATAACTTGCGCGGCGCAGTTTCTGTTGATCCTTTGTTCATGACTTTGTCAATTTTTGATATTTTCTTAAAGGTTGAATCACTTTGAGCTCAGATATTCCTCTTTTCCGATTTTTAGATTCTGTGACGAAAGGAGCGTCAACAGTCCAAGAACCCAAACTAATTATGCATCATGATCAACCATTCCTCATCCACTTGAGGTTTATTTTAACATTTTATTGGTGTGGGATTATGGTGATGTAACTGTTGGTAACTATCTAGGAAATATCCCTATGAGGTTCGAAAAATTGATCTAGAATGTGATCTAGACGTGTTCTATAACCAATATCACGGAAAATGCACAAAATCACCTCTACCACATTCATATCCCAAAACAGGTTTCAGATGATGTGGTTCGGTTGTAGCATTCTCCAGGACCCGATTTTCACGTCTTCAATGAGGCACGATGCAACATAACATAACCATACTAAAAAAATATCATAGTAAATATCCATAGAGAAATATGTAAAATTAATCCTAATAGAAGGAACAAAACATATTTGGATTTCAATCTGTCCAAATAAAAAAATACTCGAAATAATTCTCATGAAGAAATTCCATGACCACCCTAGTGACATATGGTTTGATACAGAGAGATACGGTCATAAAAACAATCATTATTACCTTCTAGTTCTCAACAATATTTCATAAATGAATATTGGCTTCAATAAAAGAGATAAAATGGCTCTGATAGCACTTTGTGATGCAGTAGCCTAGGTACCCTGGTATCGTGATAACAAACTAGGAACTAGCATAGCTTGAAGGGTGTTCTTAATCCCCACATGTTGATGAATATGACCTAGTATCATACAAAATTATGATTGGTATTATTTTCCCACAAATAATGTTGATGTAATAGAGACAATTTACTAGTAAATAATAAAGAATATCCACTACGAGAAATTTACCAGTAGTAAAAAATGTATAAATCCTAATCTACATAAAAGGTTCCAAAATAGGAAAAAACCCCTAGAACCAAAATAATCAATTGACCATGTCCATGGTGGGATGGAATTCACCCAATGGCCTAAATTGGGTGTGATAAAATGGTGGGTAATATTTCACCCAATTGATCCCCAAAAAATACCAATATCAAATTAACAAAAAAAATATTTCAATTTTAAAACAAACAATCTAGGTATTTCTAAATCATATTTCAAAAAATCATTCCTTACAACTAAAAATATCAAAATACATTAGAAATTATTGCATTAAAATTAATATAATTGAAATAAATTTTACAAATATCATAACAACACAATTCATTGAGTATTTATAAAACTATTTCACATTTCAAAAATATCATAAATAAACACTTTTATATAAAAAATCATAAATAAAGTAGAAGGAATGTTAAAATGTTTACAACTATATCTTATATTAATCAAAAAATAAAACAAGGGAGAGAATTTTTTTATTCCTAATATGGTTCAATTGTTCTATCCTATATGAATCTGACACTATGAAATAATTTTTTTCCATATTCCCTATTTCAGGATAATGGAAGAGTGGGCTAATCACCATTGCCCATAGGATCTAATTTAAGGATATGATGTTTTGGAAAATTGTAAGTCTTAATGCATTGTCCAAATAACACACTTACTACCATTGGTTGAAATGTGTTTTAGTATAAAACCAATATGTGAAATTTATTTCATGAAATATTAAAATATAACTCATCCCATTATCCATTTAAAATATGAAAAAATTTCCATTAAAATCCACAATATGGTTTTAATTAAAACATGACTTTTCATCAAGATAAATCCCTATGGTTTCTATCAAACCCATTATAAGACAATTTTTCTCTAATAAGAACTTCCAAATTATTCATGCGATTTCGTAATCCCATACTAAAAATTAAATAAAATTAAAAAATTTTTAGTCAAATTACATCAATTTCATAACAAACCACCAATTCAATGAAATTGGTGTTTTAAAAACAATACATTAAAAAATTATTACACAATAAATGTAAATAATTTAATTTAAAAATTTCCAACAAAACCTTATTTTCAACTAAACTATTAAAATCTTAAGAATTTTCATGAACTCACCCTAGTCTAATGGAATTGGTGGTTTTATAATTTCAGGCCAAAAAACATTTTCATTAAAAACGCCAATTCAATGGAATTGACCTTCAACCACAATCCCATTAAAATCCATTTAATTGAACAAATAAATTTCATTTGTTTAAATCAATTTAAATTAAATAAATAAATATGAGGTTATTATGAACTTGGCATCATAATATTACTACCTAAATTGGGTTTAATGGATATCAACAGGAAACATTGTATCTAGAAAACACTAATTGAGGAAGATGGAATCAGGGATTTAATAATTAATCCATGTTTTTTAATTCAAAAATGTAGATGTATTATCCAAAAATAAGGATGATCAATGAAACTATGGAGAGAATAAGAGAGACTACTAGTGAATGACGAAGGAAGGTGGAAACAAATAATAAGAAGATTGAAGGTTGTTCCTCAAGCATCAGATGCCCTTCAAAATTTATCATAGGGGAAAAATACCTCAATGGAGCTCCAAGAATGGGAGAAATTTATCATAGGTCATACCGGTCCATTTGTGGCCTAAAAGAGGGGTTTCTAAAAATTTAATTAAAAATAAAATCACCAACAATATCAAATCTATGGTTTCCTAGGAAGAGGTGTGCGGTTTAGTAAAAATGTTAAAAATACATGGGATTTTATTCAATTGGGTAACATGATTTTTATTTATATTCTAAATGGATGAAAAACCATTTTCTAACTATTCTATATTCATTACATCAATTTTCATGTTTTCTCTGAGAGGGAATAAGTATTGGGAAACCATGGTCCAACCATGTGCTAAATGTTATCTATCACATAAACATACAAAACATTCAAAATTTCACCAGGCTCACCCTCAAGATAATCCATTTCAATGAGATCCTTGATCGGCTTTGGGGTAGGATTTCCAATTGGAAGAACAGGCTATTGTCGTTTGGAGGATGAGTTATGCTCATTAATAGAGTTCTTATGTACATTCCTATGCACATATTCTCTGTTATCAAACCACTGAATGGTACGGTGGAGAAAATGAAACATATTCTTACTAATTTCCTTTGGGATGCTAAAATGGAAGGACGATGCCACAGGGCATCTTGGAAGTGGCTAGCCCGTCCAGTGGAAGACAAGGGTTTTGGTCTCCCGGACATTCAGGATACCATATTGGGACTGCAAAAATGGTTATCCTGGGACGTCATTGTGGGGGAGACCCTCTGGGTGAGGGTTTTAAGAATGTGGTATGGCTCGCATGGGGAGTTTAACATGCAGGGCGCATCTGGATTAGCTAAGTCTATGTTTTCTCATATTGAGAGATTGTATTGCTATGTCAGGTGGATTGTTGGCCGGGGGGAAATTAATTACTGGGAGGAAAACTGGGATGGTGAAAGTATGGCCTTCTCTGGATACCCTTCACCGAGGATATCTTTCAGGGAAGCGAGTGCCGGGTATCATTTTATCTAGGAAACTCTTAATCCCAACCAGTTAAAACTATTTGAAGGCATCGTGATGAGTGATGATCCGGACTTGTGTTGTTTCACGGAAGCATTCTCCGAGAGGTATAACGTTAGTGAATACAAGAAAATACTTTAGAGAGATCATTCTGTGGGGGAATGGAGACCGGCTTCTTGGTGCAAGAAGATACCAATGAGAATTATCTTCCTGGTGTGGAGGATCCAAAACAGAGCAAAACCGATGGAGGATAATATTAAAAAAGGGGGACTCCATGGTTTCTCGATGTTACTGTTTTGAGCATCCGAAGTCAGAAATGACGGCACACCTCTTTTTTTCCAAGGTCCATGGACTTCTTATCTTTGGTCTCTCTTCACCCATCCCCCATTTCCTGGTGGTGAGTTTCGGCCCATCTAGGATTTTATGTCGGTCTGGTTTCCAGGTACTAAAAATAGATAAATGGAGTGGACTATAAGGACCATCATTTTGGTTGCTATTTGTTGGGTAATATGGGAGGTGAGGAATCAGGTTAGGCTGGGGTTCAAAAGGTCTTTGATTTCTATTCAGTTTCATCTTAAGTCTCTCATTGTAAAACTGGCTTCGCTTGTCAAAGGCGGGCTCTCATCAGTGGCAGTGTGCAATCTGATTAACCATCCCTACATTCAGCATAGAGGGAGAGGATGTTGGGTGAGGTGGCACCCTCTGAGCCAGGGTTTGAATCTGAACATTGATGGATCCTTTATAGGGGGGGTCATGAGGGCCGGTGGCCTTCTTCAGGGATGTTGGGGATCTGTTCATCTAGCTTTTAGTGCCTTGTATGGCCTAGAGAACTCTTTGGGTGCGGAGGTTTGGGCTCTTATTTCGGGCATGATGGTTTGTAGGCGGAGAGGGTTGCAGGTGACGAAGGTGGAGTCAGATTTAGAGGCTCTAGTTAATATGTTACAGGGAATCCATGACACACCTTGGGATTTGATATATCTCATCCGAAGGTGAAAGGTGGAGACCAACCATGGAAGGATTATTCATCATTGTTGGAGGGAATCCAAATTTGCGGCGGATGCTCTTTCTTTCATGGGCAGACAGGAGGAGTCACTTATGATCTATGATAGTCTGAGCTCTCTTCCCCTTGAGTGTTTTACTGTGGTGCAAGTGGATGCCCTTGGACTTCATTACTTTCACCCTCCTTGAAGGGCTGCTCCTTGTTTTATGTTTTAATCTTCTAAAAAGATAAAAAAAGTAACTTTCAGTTAGAAGTATAAAAAATGATACATAAGATAAGAAAACAACAGTATTAGAAGATAAAATTAATTAATGAATTCCTATATAATTTATTAAGTACCTATATGTGTTAGAATAGTGACATTAATTATAATCTATAATTAAAATATTCTTTCAAATTAATCCTCTAAATATTTATAAATTTTTATTTAATAAATGGATCAATCAAGATAAGATTCTATTATAAAATTATTTCATCTATGTATTATGTTTTACCCCTCAATAGTTCATCATATACTATATTATATTGATGATGATATGTTTGAATCGTTATAGAAAATAATTATATCCAAAAAAACTATTTATATTCAATTTACAAAATGACCATACATTTTGAATAACTTAATGGCCAAAAAGAGGAATATTACTTTATATATAACTTTTACACACTTATTAATTCACCCACAATAAAAATTTGTCCAACATACACAATATGTTGTAGGAGTTATGGTCTAATCACTAATGTAAACATTTCCATCCTGGAAGATTCATTTAATCTACATGAAATGGACACACACATGCTTTTGGCCATTATAATGTTTGACCTAGTTGTTACTTGAGTATTATGAAATGTATGAAATAAATTCATATAACTTTTTAAAAATAAATATATACATCCCATTATTGAAAAAAATGTATTTCACTGAATTTTTGTATTCAGATCCATCCAGCCCGATCCACATCACCATTGACATTATGGCCACTTATCCTCGTACAAAATATTGATATATCGTTCATTATATGAATGAAAAATGTAGATATAACATCATATACTCATTTTAAAAATTACAATATGTCCAAAAACTGTTATAATAAAATTTTTAACGTTTATTTGAAATTGGAAATGAGATTTATCAGGAAATTTTCAAATTTATAAAGAAATATTCTTGATCATATTTTAGTTATGAAATAACAAAAATGTAAACGGTTTTTTTATTTATTGGGTTAATATAACAGTACATGAAAACATTAATTGTCAACATAACATTTTAGAATTAATTCCACATAAAATAGATTTCACTACTGAAAAAATAATTATTATTTAGACATATAACACATCCACTCCTCATGTATAAATACGTACCACTTGATTCCATTAACACAGACCCAATTAAATGTCCAATAAATATTTTCATCCTTATTGTATCTATTAATACCCCATGATAATTTTTGAATAGTTTTGATGTATCATAGTTTATCAAATCTATAATTTAGGAAGTTACACCTCATGGTAATGGAATTTTATTCATCAAATTTTTCAATCAAGTGACACATTATTTAATTACCCTAAATGTTGATTTTTTACAATCACTGTTATGTTATATCATTACTACTAATGTAGGATTATACAATTTTTTTACCTTTGTTCCCTCTGATCATGAACTTTTTGTTATCCTTATTTTATTATATCATGATTGAGAAATAATTTCATAGTTATTTATGTTTATGTGAGAAATACAAAATATTTTGAATAACCAAAAAAATACCTTTAATGGGTGATAACCTAGATGTCAAAATAGTTGTATTAATTCAGGTATTTACATTTATTAAACCCACATTCCATATTCATGGGATATATTTTTTTCCTTTTGTTATCATTAAATACCTATATACGCAATGATTTTATTTCAATATGTTCATTATTATCATAAAATTATTGATGAAAATATTAGTTTTGAACAATGTGGATAACATGAATTTATTCATTACAAGTGTTCCCTTTAATAGTACAATGATGAATTTGGTAAAGAATTAATATCTAGAAATAGAATGTTAATGATACACTGGAATCATTCCAAGGAAATGTTTTATAATACCAAAGTTAATAACATTGGTAATATTAATGGAAACCATTGATAGAAAGTTGATTAATTAGTAAATAAATCAATATATAGATATATCCTTTTTTACAATATGTTTTTGAATAAAAATTGAAATTATTTTTCATAATTCCTTTGTGATAATCCTTTGTGATATATTTATAAATATCATATTTGTAAGTTGTAGCCAAATTTCTATGTTATTTATTATGTATGAATGATTATTCACTCATGATATGTATCATGTCTTAACCATGGAGATCATTTAGGAAAAATATCCTTTTTATTTCCCATAATTTCCTCCACGATCACCATATTCTGTTGATGTATTTATGAAAGGAACTACATATAGTAAGCTAATGTGGGATGGAATAACATAGGTGTCTTTCAAAACGACTAATCAATGTGTATGTTAATGTATTATTAATTTTATTATTGTATAATTTACATGGTATCATAGACACTAATCCAAAAAATATATTTCATTTTCATTTTTTTAATATTTTGGTCAGGAATTGTGTGAAAAATCATGTATTATTAAAAAGAATCCCCATGGAATGGGTTTTAATTGCATGTTTTATATAGGTTATACCATTAATGAAACAAATATGATTGTTATGGATGATTTTTGATCCCATAAATTATTCAATGAATTATGTAGGTATATAGGGATTAATAATTCCTTTGGTGGTTAGTATAGGATGTAATTAGACCACATATAATTTTGTTAGGTTCTCATTAGCTATTTTTGTGTTTCAGATCTCTGATATACTACATATCCATTTAGTTGGAAGGGAGGTTGAGATTACATTGTTACATGGGTATTTATTATTTTTTTAGTGGAAATTAGGTTATCCATGAATGGATTCCTTATACCTTATAAGAAACATGAAAAATCATTATTCTTATTGATGATATGTGGGATGGTTTTATACCTCTATCGTATTGAGATACAAATTCTTTAGGGTGGGTTATAACTTGTTGAGTGTGTTTTAGTGTGATGGGAACCTCATAACAAGGATAGATATGATAAATAGGGTTTTAATATGAGTGTTGGGTTAGGGGATCTTCTTTTGGTTAAGTTTTTTGGGTCCTAATTGGGAGACATTGGTTTTGGTTTGGATCATGGCAAGGGGATTCCAAGGGTCAGGTGAGAAGAGACCTTATGAATGTCTCATATGAATCGAAATGTTTTATGGCTAGCACTATCAATTTAGTTTAGAACCCGACATTTTTTGATTGCAAATAGATTATCTATTAGGTTGTGGTGTTAACTAAGGTGATAGTTATGGTTAGGTATTAATGTGTAGAGGCAATGTAACATTTGAACGATCCCATTAGACACGATTATAGGTGGTTTGATAGGTGTTTTGTTTGAAGTGATACATCTTCACCTGATATCACATTGAGGATTATGTGGTGGAATAGTTGAAATGTGATGATATTCTGGACTATTTTTTATGGATTCAAGTGATTTTTCATTGGATACCAATAATAATCTAGTGTGGATAATGAATCCCAAAATTGTGGACCAATTTTAGTAAGATATAACCAGCTATAAATGCCTATGTAATATGGATAGATAATTTTTATGAAGTATGGGAGAACAAAGATTGATAAATTGGGGTCTAAACCCCCTGGGATCACTATTAATGACTCTGGATTGGAAATAATGAACATGAATGAGATGGTAGTTGCCGTAATATTTTGGGTTAGATGGGATTCCTAATTTAAATGACATTTTTATAAATTATGGGAATTCAAAGAGTGATATTGTGTATGGATTTGATGTAATAGTTGATGGATGGGTCCATACATGTTTGAGGAAATAGAGGTTGATCCTTAAATATTGGACCTCCTTGATTAAGATGGTGATTCTGAATCATGGTCACAAGACCCTAATCATCACATTTGAGTATAGGATAAGAAATGAAGGATATTCTATGATTAATTATCATATACGAAATGTGTTTAATTAGTGATATCAAGAAACAATGATGGATTATTATTATGAATATAATGTATCTAAAATTATTTTTTCAGGTTGTCATGGTTACCGAATGGTACCTAATGAATTGGGAGTCATTGTGGCTTGGTATGAAAAATATTTATGATACACTTTTGTGGCATGTTTATTTATCACGTCAAGAATTCAATAATATGATTTCATATACATGGGACATATGATGATCCACTAATATGATATATTTTTCACACCATAAACATGAACCACATTGTGAGTAAAGTCCTTATGTTTATATTTTTGTGACTAGTGTGGCATTTAGTGGCTTAAATATGTACAAATAATTTATATATTTAGATAGGGTGTGTGTTTATTGGTGTAAAACTAATATTAATGATCTTATATATTATTTTGTTTGGTTTAGGTTAATTTTTATATTTTATCATTCAAATGGATGATCAATGTCATTATTTATATGATTACCAATCTGAATGAAAAATATAAATTGTCATTAAATTGTTATTAGCTTCATTATGAATACTTTAATGTTTTTATTTTAAAACAATTATTTCTTATTTATTATCCATCTATGATAGATGAGGATAATCTCTACATTCAAAAAATTACTTCAGAGACACTAGTTTGTAGCCTCTATAATATAGTGATGTATCCTTGAGTTGATGGGGTACATTGGCTCAATTCTTGGATTTGTTCCTTGAGAACATAAAACAAATAAAATTAATTATATAGATTTATTATGAGGGGGATGGTAGAGATTCAATTGTTTAATTTATTATATCATTTTATACACCTCACTCATGTGAGGCATTCGAACCATTCGAGTGGTATGTCTTAGTTACGTGGTGTTATATTATTATTGTTCTAGTTTTTCATTGTTATGTATGTGTTATTCATTTAATATGGAAAGATTTTTTGGATTTTGATCCTTATAAAACCTCTTCACTATAATTTTGGAGAAACATGAATTCATTGGATGAATTTTTATAAACTCATTATTACATCATGATTGTTTCTTGCATGACATAGTATGAGATAATTTCCTTCGAATAATTGTCACACTAAAAGGTTATAACAGATCCTTGCTATGATGAGAACCTCAATGCTCCATGAAAATATTCTTGAATATATGTTCTATGACTGGATGTTATCATTTTAATGGTTTTAAATGATACAGGATATCGAGTGTTGGGAATAAGGAAACATTGATGCACCTTCTCATTATATGAACCCTTTGTAATATACACGAGGATATTATGATAACAAGACCTTCTAGTAGAAAATAGATAAACATAAGTGTCGTTGGATGTTCCTATATATGGGAATGTACATTTATCCATAGATATTAAGATTTTTATTAATGGGTATTATAAATCACACTAATAGATATATTTAAAAAAACCGTGATGATTTATGTTCGCTGTGAGGTAGGATATGGTGGGTGTGTCATGAGTGATACTACATTAATGAATAATGTGAGAAAGGATTTATCACTTAAATAGAAGTATATATCTCATTCCCTTTTTGTAAAATGATATAGCCAATATAAATCTATGTCCATGGTGTTCCCAAGGAATGTTAAATTACAGGAAGTAAAATAATGATAAATGAAGCACATTTGTTGACAGAATGTTCATGCAACTTGATTGATTGGAGAAATCATGAAAAATGGATTATATAACACAATAAGCATACATGTGACCAGACATGTCATTGAGACATTAAATTCATTCTATTGGATGCCTTTTCCTATTGCTAGTGATTAATCTTGGACATTAGTCAATCCATCCCAATTTTAACTAGAAAGAGGCCAAGATGGTCACACACTAAGTGTGGGTAGAATCTCTGTGAAATTATTTATTTATTAATCAAATTAAAAAAATATATTTTCTCAGTTTTTGTTTAATAAGTATTAATGTATAAATGATCTCATTTATTTCATCCTTTGTTATTTGATAGAATATATTGTAGACAAGATATTTATTTATAGGAAAATAATGAAAATATATTTATTTAAAAAATTAATTATCATTATTCATAGCCCTTTAAATATTGAGGATGATTGGTGGAACATGTTATGGGTTTGGTAAGAAATTATATTAAATATTATTAGATAAGTATTATTTAAATATAATATTGATGTTATGTATGTGTAAAGGAAAAAAATGAATTTCTTTTTCTATATGACATGGTGTTTTCATTTGGAATAATAAATTATGTAAGGACACCTGCACTAATTATTTATTATTACCTGGTGAATTAAATTCATTAAACCTGTGAATTGGAAAAATAGAATTTTTATTATTATTTGGAATTGGGTTTTCACAAGGAATAATAAAGTAGGTAAAAGAACATATGTTAATTATTTATTATTACATGGTGAATTAAATTCCCGGTTATATTATTATTCCTTATATAATACAAGGGGTCATTTCATTGGATAACAATTCCTTGTGTGCACAAAATCATTGGATATAATCTCTTTAGACTATAAATCCATTACCTCTCCTAGAACTATCCAAATAATGAGAGAGATCCTATTCCCCTGGATCTAGGAAAATGCTTTGGAACCAATTCTCAAAGCAATTGAAGGCGGACATCGCAAGCACAAGGATCTTCCACACAATTACCCGTAGATTCCATAAGATTCAATCAGAGATAGATGGAGAAAATGTAGATACCTTCTATAAGATTCTTATAATTGGATTCTACATCGCAATGAATTCGAACCAAAAACTCATGGTCAGATGCATCAACGAAGAAATAATCACTTTGAAGGAAATTATACAATTATATTAAATTGTTTATAAAAACAATTTGTCGATATACGCTTCTTGGTTCATGGTTCTCTCCTATTTATATTATCGTCGATTCAATTATTTGATTCTAGAAGCCATCTTCATATTTATTCCGTAATAATAATCTATTATGGAAATTTGGAAAGTTGGGTACACATACATCCAACAAATACGCAGTACCCATAACCTACAAGTGGTATGAGAGAAGTCATATTTTAGTTTATAAGAGTCAATCAGGGTCATGTTTTGTATCACATAGAAGGATTTCCTAGTTAGTGACCCTATAACTTGGTGTCTACATGGAATGTGGCCCACTGGACAATCCATGTACTCCAATGATTTTATATGTAATCCTAAAATTTCATTTCCAGAACATATAATTCAGATGTATGCTGAGGATGTTACACACAGTGTACTATTTCTAGATTACGCAGATTTCAAAAAAAAATTGTTATATTATTTAACCATTGAGACATGTACCTTCATGTCAGCATAAAACTAGGATAGAACAAGTTATAGGTTTTTGATATATATATATATATGTGTGTGTGTGTGTGTGTGTGTGTTTAATTAATATCTATGTAGTATTTGATGATCTTCACAAAAGGAATGTGTTCTATTACAATTATAATTTTGGGTGCATGCTACATGTCACAAATAATAATGTATATACATGTATGAATACATGATGGGTAGTTTTGGATATGTATTAACTCTATTTATTCTAAATTATAAGTTATGTACAATGTTATGGGTGAGAATCTCAGGAAAACTCTTAAAAAGATTAATATAAAAAGGATTTATTAATTAATGATAATTATTATTGTATTCAAGTGTAATTTATCTTAATAATAATGATTAAATAATTAAATGCTAGTTTTATTAAATGAATAATTCATTCCTTGTATGTGGATGATCATGAGATACACTAGAACTTTGTATATGATTGGTTCCAATTTAATTTATTTATTAAAAAAATATTTTTGGCATGCGTACCTTCTCAATATTAATATGTCGGGACTACATGCATGTGGTTTCATTGGTGTAAACCCCCTTTTATCCCTCAAAAATGTGTGAGTTCAAAGAATATGTAATGGATTGATATCCCATGATAGTGGATGCTACTCAAGTTAATATATGGGATGAAACCAATCGAAGAAGATACAAGGGTAGACAAGTGGAAATCTGTAATCACAAATCTTAAAAGGGTCAAGGTGTTTCTCCCCTTGCTCAGAGTTATTTTATCAACTTTTACATAAACTAAAAAATAGAAAATCTCATGATATTTCCCAATATTTAAATTTTGTATGATTTATAGTTATTAATTATAGATTTTTGATGTGATCACATAATTAATTGAATAATAAGCATACTATAAAGAACAAAAATAAAAATGGCATACGCATAAATATTATCTATACATGGATAATCACTAATGTAAATCCCACATAATATTTACAAGATTGTGAAAAGTCAATAATTGAGAATTAATGCATAAAAGATAAATTGCCTTAATTAAATATTATGTCAGTATACCCTTCCCTTACTTCGGTTCGAATCAAACCACAGTTCAAAATGCTTTCCCAACCATAGTGGGGGTGATTTCAATTATCTAGGAATTATAATTTGATGTTATGGGTAGCCGTAAATAAGTTTACATAAAGGGTTGAATACCATAGTAGGAAGTGGCATAAGTGAGAAGAAAATATTTGTATGAAATCCAAAATTTATGATTTTAGGATTCCTGAGTCCACTCAATAGATAAAGCAGTAGTGTGTTTGTCCAGTAGGTATTTGTAATACCTACCTAAAACATTTCTAGTTTCCGTACCAACACTAGTTGGGGAAATTAAAAGGGTAATATAGATCCTCAACAATATAATTTTCCAGAAATATGATATTTTGAAGCCAATGTTAAGGGATATTCAGTTTCAACAAAATAGTGGGAGACTAATAAATATTTATTTATTTATTTTTCTATATTTATAAACATGAAGTAATAAAACTCTATTAAACATGAATTTTACAAACAACAATCAAAATGACATCAAACATATCATTATGATCCGCACTATATAAATAATTCCTTCCCACCATCTCTAATTTCAAAGAGTGGAAAAGGCACTTTCAGATTATCCTTCTCCATGAGTGGAAACATTATTTTATGGAAGATCCTTGAATAGTTGTGCCTCGAAATGAGGTGAGTCATGAGGAATTCACTAAGTATGAGAAACACTTAAATGACTATACTAACATTCAGTTCCTGATGATCTCATCCGCAACCAATGATATCTGGATGCAACATGTGGAAATGGATGGTTATAGAATGATATCTCACCTTCATGAACTCTATCAGTATAATGTGAGATAATAGAGGTATGAGATCTTCAACGCATTTTTTCACTATTAAGCATAGAGATTCTGAGTTAGATGTAAAACATGTATTCACGATTATTGTCTACATTGAGCATCTGTACATATTAGGGATTAAATTCCTTGATGTGTTTTGTACAACTCTCCCACAATCATAATTGCATAATCCCTTCCCTTGTTTTGTATTGAATTATAGTATGAACAATAATGAGACGATTCTATCATAGTTTATTACCATGCTACACAAGGTTGATAAGTAGACAGGGCATAAAAAAACACATAGTCATTATAGTGAATATAAAGTGGAAGGACAGGGAAAAGGGGCCTAATATTTATAAAAAATCTAAAGCCTCAGAGCCCTGTAAGACTAGGAAGAAGAATGTATAGTTTTAGGGTAATGAAAAGGAGGTAATATCCTTTGTAGTTGGTAGGTCAAGCCACTAGAAGAGTAACTGCACCCAAGAGAAAGGGGTAGATAATGGTTCATTCGTTATCTAGTGCATCCATTCCATCTATACACATTGGTTTTTAGATACATCTTGTGGGGATTACATCTGTATTGAAATGTATGAAACTCATAGATTCCATAAAATTGGAAGTTTTGGTGGATCTACGAGCTGCAAATAGATTGAGGTTGGATGGAATTTCCATTGCTAACTACCACATCACACTGACCACAAGAATGATTTTGTTTTTTATATTCTATGGTATGGAACATTTAAATACTGTTAATTATGTATGAAATTATGGGAACCAATTTTTGCAAATTGATAATGATCGAAGTTCAGATGACTCATACAAAAACCCATTGTGGCATCACCGACATAGTTATGTAAATGAGATGCACCAAACAATGATCTGTCAAGATTTTTATATAGACTCTACTGAGATAATACATCTTTACAGTTGTCACTCTTATTTACCAGGGAAAATGATGAAACCTCCTTTTTGTGGACATGGTTAAAGGGCCACAGAGTTTCTAGGATTGGTATATGGAAATGTGTGTGGAACATTTATAATAGGATCAAGAGGTTGATATTATTACCTGATTAAAATTAATAATTACTTGAGTAGATATGGACTTGTATTCATAATAATTTAAAATTCCGAGTCCTTTTTGAAATTCAAGTAATTAAAGAAAGAAGTAAAGAATCATCTTAGTAAGATGATACTGTATCCTTAATTGGATTTAGGTGGATAATATCATAACCAAGTGTTCGTTGACTTTTTATGGGTATTTGGGAAACTATCTCAAATCACTCCACCTTATAAATCATTGTGGAATTTTGTTAGTGAAAGGATGAACTGTAACTTCTTGGATAGGTTACAATTGATGAAGAGTAATATATATCATCCATTACTCTTTTAGGGATATGCATTGAAAACTATTACATACACATTAATCCAATTCCAAATAAGGCTACAAATGGTATTCCCTTCGATCTATATAGTGTAACCGAACTCATATTGTCACATACATGTGTTTGGGGATTTGAGGAGTTTGTTAAGGATTTATCCTGAAACAAACTATCACTGTGGGGAAAAAAGTTTATCTTTATAGGGTATCCCAAGGAAACAAAGGGATATGACCTATAAAACCCCTCAGACTAGAATGTGACTGTTTCCAGATGGGTCGTCTTTCATGATATAGAGAAAATACTCGAAAAGTATAATGGGTGCATTATTAACATCGATTAAGTGATGCTCCAGATACATAGGTATTGGTATAAGAACAAGTTCACCATGTCCCCGATGAAGAAGTAAACTTTGAAACACATTTACTGTGTAAGAGTACAAGAGAGGTATGGGAACAAGAGAGATATGGTTTCTTTGTCATATAGGATGATGACTAATTATTGTAGGAAAATGATGATCCTATCTACTAAAAAATATTTTTAGAATGATAAAAATCTAAAATATGCATAGAATCTATGAATTTTGATATGGATTCCATGTAGAAGAACCATGTTTGGGTTTTGTTTGATGTGCCACTAGATATAAATCATTTTATATTTAAATGGGTACACAAAAATAAACTAGATGTGGAAGGTAACATTAGTACCTATAATGTAAGAATAGGTGCCCAGGGTTTTAAATAGCATCATATAATTGACTATAATGAAACTATTTAACTAGTTGTGATGTTTATGTCCATAATAATTATACAGTCCATTCCAGCTTTGCAGGACTATAAGCTTTTGAAGATGGCTATCAAAACAAAATTCATTAATGGGAACCTTCAAGAAGATGTCTATATGACTTGAACAAAAGGGAATGTCACACCAGGGGATGCTAAAAATTTATTCATATTGTAGATATCCATTTATGGATTTATTTAATCAACCAAGTCATGGAACATTCAATTCAATGAAGCCATAATAGAATTTGGATTCATTAAGAATGAATGTTGGCCATGTGTTTACAAGAGGTTTAATGGGAATGTGGTCATTCTAAATCTAGTTTATTTTGATGACATATTTATTATTTGAAATGACATACCATTCACACCATCAGTCAAGGATTGGATGAAAAAATGCATCACCATTAAGGATTAAAGAGAATAATCCAACACTATAGGGATCAAGTTTGTTCATGATAGATCCACGATGATACCTTGACTATATAAATGTACTAATATTGACCAGATACTAAACAGAATTAGTATGGAACAATCAACGAGGGGATTGGTTCTAGTGTCACATGGTATAAATCATTCCAGGAAAATGTGTCCCCTAACAGGACATGATAAATATATAATGAGTAAAATTCCATACACTACAGTGATAGTATTAATCTTGTATGCCATGTTACATATTAGATTTCTTATTTCCTTTGCACTGATCATGGTAGGAATATATCAAGAAGATCCAGGAGATCAACATTTGGACTACTTTCAAGACTATCATTATATATTTGAGAAGAAATATTGATATTCTCATAGTGTATGGAAGAGATGAGAAGCTTTTCATCAGATGGTAGGATGTTTCTAGTTTTCAGACAGATTAAAATTAAATGTTGTCGCAATAAGGATATTTTCTTTTCTCATCAAAAGATCTATGAGATAGAAGAGTTCTACGTAGTCAGTTGTCGCTGATTCTATTGTAGAGTCCGATTATATAGTAAATGTGAATACACCCACATAATCTATCTGGATTTGGAATATTTTACAGTAGCTTGATGTTGAACCAACCATTAATTATTACATTACATTGTATTGTGATAATTTTCTAGTAGCGGATCTTTCAAAAGATCCAAGTTCACATCAAAGTATACAGAACATACTCAAGATATATCATATCATGATGTATTATTACCAAATCAGGGACGTTTCAGTGAGTATAGAGTTGATGGAAGAGAACATGGAAGACCCCTTGACTAAATCCCTATCTCAGAAGAAGCATGAATTTCATGTGTGATCTAGTGGACTAGATACTTTTAGTAGTATGATCTATTGCAAGTGGGAGTATGTTAGAGTTGGTTCCCTAGAAATGAAATTCACCGTGCTTTTTGATAAACATGTATTTAGTGGATAAATATTTATAAACTTCTTTTCAGATCACTATTGTTCTTTTTCATGACATAATATGTGATAATCTCCAAATAATAACTATCACACTAAAATGTAATAGAAAATCCATGATATGATGAGAACATGGAGGTTCAATGACACTATTCTTGAATATATGTTCCATGTATAGATGATATCATTTAATGGGACAAAAATGATACATGAAATCATGTTTGGGGACTCATGAAACATTGAGGCACCATTTAATGGTGTGCACTCTTGGTAATATTCTAGAGGATATTATGAGAACATGACCTAGCAGTAGGAAAAACACAACCATAAGTTTCATTGGATTTTACGATCTAAAAATTTGTCAATTGGTCCTTAGATATTAAGATAATTATTAATGTGTATTTTCAGTTATTCTATAAGATGTATTTATGAAATTGATGATGACTTATTTTCATGGAGCGAGGATATGTTGAATGCATTACGAGTAATAGTACATTAATGAATAATTCTAGAAAGGATTTGTCACTTCGACATAACTATATATCTCATGACCTTTAATGTTAATGATATAGGCAAACTAAAAAGATTTCCATGGTAATCACTAGGTAAGAAAAATTCTATGAAGAAAAATAATGTAAAATCGAGTACATGGGTTGATGGAACATGCATGAAATCCACCTAATTACAAATATCAGGACAAAGGGGTTATATTACGAAGTTATATTTTGTATGAGGTGACATGTCGGTAGGACAAAAAAATCATTATCGTGGGTCCATTGACCAGTTTCTATAATGTAATATTGGACTTTAAGAAAGCCTTCCTAATGCCAATGAGAAAAAGGCCTAAAGCGTAACACAATATGTGTAAGCAGTTTCTTAGTTAAATAATTTATTCATTTAAAAAGTTGAATAAATATTATTCCTTGATGTGGATTTATATTTATCCCAGTATTCTTGATCGAATAGATTTCATCACAAGTAATTCGAGAGAATACATTTCAGAAAAAATATTTATTTATTTCCAAATAATTCAGTAATATTTATTTAATAAATTCAGAATCATTATTCAAGGCCCAGTAAATATTGAATAGGTTTGGTGGACCAAGTTATGGGTGTAGTAGAAAATAATAGTAAATATTATTTGGTAAAATAATATCTAAATATAATGATCATGTTTATTTCATGTCATGGAGATAATAGAATTTCTATTATTATTTGACTTTGGGATTTCACATGGTATAATGAATTATGTAACGACACAAGTGAAATTCATTTATTATTATCTGGTGAAATAAACACATTAATCACATGCCATAGAAATAATAGCATTGTTATTATTATTTGACATGGGGTTTTGAAATTGAATAATAAAATATGTAAAATCACATGTTCCAATTAATTATTTTTACCTAGTGAATTAATATCCCAATTATGTTATTATTATCTATATAATCTAGGGGTCATTCCCTCGGAAAACCCATCAATGTGTGCAAACAATCCATGGAAAAAAATCTCTCATGCCTAGACAACACATCCATCTCTAAGAACACAATCAAGACCAAGAGAGATCCCCCTCCTCCAAATCATGGAGGACAATATTGAAGAAATTCTCAAGGAGATAAAAGGCCTACATTTCCTGAACATGGATCTTCTGTCCTAGATCGTGGAGACTCCTTTAGTGTAGTCCAATGATATGTGGAGAACACTTGGACTACTGCTAGAGGATTCATATCCTTAGATAATACATCACAATGAAGATGAACCTCAGATCTATGGTCAGACACATCAATGAATAAGAATCACCTTGAATGTAATTCTACAATTTAAATAAATTTATTTCAAACAAAATATGCTGAAACTCTATTATATGTTTGGTGTTCTCTCCTTTCTCCTTTATCATTTATTCAATTTCGTGTATATTGGCATTAATCATCATATTAATCATGGATTTATCATCAAATAATAAAATTTACAATATTGGGTACACACTCATCCAACGCTTCCTCTGCGGTTGGAATCTACATGTATGTCAAAGATGTTATTTATGTTTTTGTCCTTTTAGCAGTAAGAACTAGAAACTTGTTTATTCCTCTAATTTGGGATGTAAGACTCACATGAAATATTACTTATGAAGTGTAGATGATATGAGATGATATTTTTTTGGGAGGTTAATGTGTCAATAAAATAGTTATTAACTATCTACCTTATACATTATTGGTTGAATTATAGTAATATATACAATATTTATATTTATCTTAATGGTGGTTGACATAGATCATATTGTGGGATGTTCTTCAGTGATGGATATATCATACCTTAAGAAATGTATACATATAAAGACTTATAGAGTTGGTTTAGGAATTTTATGCATGGTTGATGACTCAATAAGGTCATGTAATTCTTATTATATGACATGTTGGTATGCATTGGTTGAATTGAGGATATTGGTTTTGTTACGTAAATTAAAGGAACAACCTATATTGTGTTTTCAAATATTTACTATTTGTGAGATTATACTTAATCAAACAAGGTGGTGATTTGAGTAACCATGCGTTATTTGAGGAAAGGAACGTGGATGTGTTGTGCATGGTATCGTGGCAAGGTGCGTGCAACATAACAGTTTGATACATGACCCTATTATATTATCATTAATTTTTCTAAAAAATAAAATCAATGTCCCTAGGTTGTTGGAAATAATAATATGTATTGTACGTGGGTGTATGCTTATGGATTTGGAAGTATGTATTATTTAGATGATCATGTGGTAGGTCTTGAAAAGAGTGAGATTCCATATTTTTCGAGGAATCACACTAGTTATCTGTGATGTGGCCAAAGATATAAAAACATTTTTAGTACATTTAAATCATTTATTAATTACTAAATCCATATATAGTAAAATAAAAAATGGACCTAAATGTTTTGTGCCATTTAGACTAGAAATAGAGAAATGGTTATGCAACAAGCAATGCATATTTAACCTCAATATAAATACAATATTAACAGTTTTACATGAGAGGTGATTTAAAACAATCAGTAAGGGTTAAGATAATAGAATCAATTATATTTAGATCATAATTATGTATTATATAAATATTATTGAAAAAAATTAATTTAAATGAAACATAAATTAATATGCATAACATGTATACATGAATTATTAACATAACATGTTAAATTATTACACATTTACCATGTAATGGGGTGTTATAATATGAATCTTATAACATTAACCATGAACCATAAGAATAAATTTTGAATAATAATAACTAAAGGATTTATTAATTGTTTGAACCTGGAAACGTACCAAACCATTCAATAGTAAAATTGAGATTACAACTAAAATCCATCACAATAACCCTTTTTGAAGATAGATATTTCCTAATCCACTTAGATAATATTTACATATCATGAGATATATGCATGTACCCAATGCATTAGAGGGAGATATATTTCCCAGTTGAATCATAATCTATTAATTTATATAACACTTAAAAAATATTCATCACGTTATAAAACATCCAACATTCAGGGAATGGGTTTTATAACATTTCCCAAACATCACAAAAATAACCAATAAATAAATTTTCATAAGGATCATACATAAATAAATTGGGATGAAAAAAACATCCATTTGGAATAAAAACATCATGAACTATATCATTTGACACCAATTACATGATCATACAATGTAATCACACAAAATAATAATATAGGTTGACCTATAAAAGGTTGAACTATAATTCATAAACATTTAATGAGCATAAAAAAATAATAATTAAAAAATATTTGAAATCATTTTTTATTTTCCATTAATTAAATTGATATTTATGAACCCCTTCTCAAAAGTATCATTTATATTCATGAAAAATGGAAAATATCCCATTAATGGAATTGGAATTAGTTAAATGATAGTTTTTAACCCAGTTTTGAAAATTAGATTTCATTTTAATGTAGAATGTACAGAATAAATGTTATATAAATATGAAATTTTGTATCTCAATTAAACGAGTTTGTTTTAACAAATCCCATACCATTACCATTGATTTTCAAAAATGTTACTTGACCACATATATAATATAACTAATAATTAATAAATACCTATAACATAAAAATTTTCTTATATATTCCATTTATAATATTAATTGACAACATTTCTCATCATTTATTAGAGTCATGTAGTCCCTTTTAAACATCATAGTTTAAAAACATTATATGTTTTTTTCGAATTTTTATTGATTTTGATACTAGTAGCCATCACATGATGACAAATTAATTATTGAAAAATAAGGTAGGATCTTATTATATTTTTATTAAATTTATTTAACATGAATTTAATTCATTCCATTTTGGTTTTGGTTATGTAACGTTAAAATAAAATAAATAATAATTTGATTCAATAATTTTAGATAAAAAAAAGTACCCTTAATAATATGTTAAATAAAATATAATCTTTCTATAAACATGTTCTAATAAGGATATTAATAATGTATTATAAAAATATAAATTTTTATATTCCCATAATGATCCATAATTAATTTAATTTTTTTTTCATATAGGTGGTTTAATAAACAAAAAAATGAACATGCTTTAGCTAGATTGTAGAGTATGGTAATGGAGATGTTTCTTTTGACATAATATCATTCTAACAATATCATAACTATTTTATTTTAAGGATTTTTTATGGTAAACTAGATGTGATTATTTTCAGAATATGTATAAAAAATAAAGATGAAAAACTATAAATGTTTCATCATTTCCACAATAATATCATCCATTAACATTGATAATGTAAAGAAAATTATGTTGCATCATGGTGGTGGTAATCTACATAGATCAATAATAGTGTTATTTTTATTCAATGTGGATGAATATTAATAAATAATTTTTTTAGAAATAAAATGACATCATATAAATATATTAATGATACTAAATCAATCATATTATTATGGTGATAAGATACTACGAAGAGTAATTTTATGAAGAAAATGTTATGGGGAGATAAAACATATGTCAGAAATTAGAGTTTATAATTTCATGTTACCTATAAATTTATTGAATTTGAATCCTTTTATATTGGGATAAAGGGAGATGTTTTGGAAATACTAATCATCTTTAAATAATTTTGTGATTCAATTAATGGTTAAATGGATCCAATGATTATAATTTATTGATTTTCTAGTGACACTAGGACTATCATTGAATATAAATATGTTTAGATATGTTCAATTATTTTTACACCATTGTGTACTTTAGGGAATAAATGTGAATTCATTCCCTTGGGCCTTTGGGATATGTAATGGGTCTCCCTCTTCCTACTCAAAAGAGTTAATTGCATTGATTTAATACTAAAAATATGTATGCGACCCCATCCTTTTACAAGAATATAAAATTACACATATAACCAAATTTGGGTGGGATAGAACTGAATTTAAAAATTATTTCATCCAATTGTATTCCTAAATATTATAAAATGTTCATTTAAATTAAAATTTATAATGTGTAATATTTTTTTAGTAGGAAAATCTCATTTTAATCATAATGAATTTCAATATTATTTTGAATTTATTACCGATTAAATTAGTTTTAATATATTTAATTATGTATTCATAGTTATTACTATAATAAATAATTAAATTATTAAATTTTTATTAATTTTATTGGTTTTTTTTGATATTATTTATACAATATTTTCAAAATATTTGTTACACCATTTTAATATTAATTAGAAATAATACTAATAATATAAATTTAATACCTAAAAATAATATTTCCAAATAAAAGATTATGAAAATTATTAACTATAATATCTGATTTACTAAATCCAATTAACTATCTTTGTAAATTAATATTAGTCATATCTTTAGTGCATGTAACATGTAAAAACCATATTTTTGAAAATATTGTTCATATAGAAAAAAACTACGATTTAGATAGAAATATAAATTTCATTGAATAAAAAGAGGTTAAATATTTTATTAGGATTTAAAATTAATAATTTAACCATAAACAAAATCAAAAACATCATTTAATCATGTTATAAATAAATAAATAATTCACTTAGAAAATAGTTTTAATTAAAATACCATATAACCTTTAAAATATATTCGAATATTTTTATAAATTAAACAAAGTATTTTAAAATGATATATCATAATACATAATATAAAATTTTAAATTATATGGTCAAAAAGGATTCATATGTATTCATTAAATAAATTAAATTCATAAATGTGATGAAATTTATGGAAATAAAAGTTTAACTATTCAAATGAAACTTAATTATCACTGAATAATAAAAACAATATTCTTATGAATAAATTACTATGAAAATTAAAAAATTGTTTTTTATTTTTAAATATTCATATAGTAATGTTTATAAAATTCATATTAACAAAGAATCATAAAAAACCATGAAAATAGTTTTTTATATGAAAACATTTTTTCATACATTAGCTATTATTTTAAAATTATTTCTAATAATAAATATATAAACCATGAAAATTAAACATTAAAAAATAATCATATTGATTGATTTTATCTATTTCGTATCCTTCAAAAATGTTCTGATATGTAATGTAAATATAAATATAAATAAATAAATAAATATATATATATATATATATATATTACGTAATACTATTACTATTATTTGTTCCTACTAATCATATGTATACCATACATAATTCTATATTCCCTTGGATTATGTGTTGGATGTTGATAATTCCATTGAACACTATATTTACTTACTGAGTAAATCATAGGTTGTTACATTCCACCACCCCTAAATTAATATTTTTCTTCAATATTTCATTTCCAATAATAGAAAAAGTGAGGTTAAAATTCATTAATCACATCCTCATGTTTCCACGTAGCCCCATTTAACTTATGATTAAAATACAAAAACATTAACCAGGTGAGTGGTGTTGTTCCCAAAAATCTTATCTCTTTTATTAAAGTGATCTGTGGGTAATTTATAATTGGATAGGTCATATATTATTTGTAATATACCTTAAAATCATATGTATGCTGGTTCTGGTACGTACACTCTCAAATGTTTTACATGGAACATATAATTTTCAAGGAAGTGATCTGGGGGGATTGATAACTGATAGGTTGTGACACCACCATGATCATAGATCTCTAAAAGGACAATGTACCTAGGGATAATTTTTTCAATATCCCCAATTCTCATAAACTATTTCATTTAATTTATTTAGAGATTTATCATATAACCAAAATTAAATACTTTATAGCTTTGATGACTATTGAATTATCACTTATATAAACATTTCAATAACTTCATAGGGTTTTGAATAATTTTAACATTATCCATCATTTAGTAGACTTGATCAAGCCATATTTTCTTTCATTCACTTATATCACACCAACATGTTGGATCCCAACATCTCAAAAATTTCAAATCCCCATATAGTTCTGTTTTGATGAAAGTACATTAATTTTTGATATATAAGAACTAAATTTTTTGAAGAGGATGATGCCAACATCTTCTAAATCATTTTAATAAGATCACATTTTATTAACTATAATTTTAATGGTTCTATCAAAATTAACAGCTATATTATGGTAGAATTTGGGAATACTATTTATTTTAATTCATAAAACATACTAACGTAATTTCATAAAACTCAATGTGAAAATTACAACTTCATTATATATAATAGGGAAGGGATCTTTATGAACACTAAATTTCCCATTAAATTAATCCTTTATAAAAAAATTCCACGTGGATTCCTCTTGTAATAAAATAAAGTGCATTGAAATTTTATGGAGATTGACTACAAACCATATATCATTTGGACTATAATATATCTTATAGAGTAAAATGATGAAATCCATGGAAGTTTTTTCCCACATACGTACACCAATGGATAATGGTTTCATCATTCCTGTAGTATCTTATCACTCTGACTTAACATACTATATCTCTAGCATTGAAATATATACTACAAGATTTTCATCATAATGTTAACCCATAATAAGTTTTCTTCATATATTAGTACTTTTTTGTGATGTTGGGATGGATAGAGATGGTAGATCTCTATACCGAATAAAAAATTTCAATCATTAGTTCCATTAAACAATAGATGCATATTCATGTGACAAGCTATATAAAACAATCATTATCAAATTAAAACTTTGGAATATTAAATAGATTCTCTTATAGCTCCACATATCCCTTATAATATTCTTTGACACTGACAATAATATTTGGTAGAGAAAATCCTAGGAAATGTTTTATTTATACTCATCCATTATGACATCAAGATTCATCCTTTTATGATACATTACTATTCATGATTTTTCAATCATCTACATGTATAATTTAGCATTATATTTTGAACTAAAAGAATCATTCTCCTTTTTTACATTCTATGTTGGTAATGTATCTAACCGTCATAATCATTATTCATCTCAAACAATACCCATTGGACCATGCTTAACAACTTTTAAGTGATGTTTTGATTCAAAAAAATATATTTATATGTAAATATCAATTTTTTTTTAAAATAATGTTAATTAAACCATTGATTTAATGTAAATACAACAATTTCTAAATGAAAATTATATATGGAGTAATCTTTCACATGAGTAATTAATTTTCATGAGGCATAAGTAATTACCTTTTAATTTTTAATGACAACATATCCAATCCCATTAAATAATGAATTACAATAAACCATATAGCCTTCAACTCTATAGGGTAAAAGATACATAATTATACTGAAAAAAATTTCCTTAATCTCCTTGAAGGTTTCCTCATATTACATTTTCAATAGTAAAATTATTCTTTAATAAGTTAAAAAGGTTAATGGATTTTATGGCTCTATTAAATTTCGCAAAGAGCATCAATGATAGCTAGCTGACTTAAAATATCAATGGATTTAAATCATATAGGGTTTTTGGTAAATTTATCAATAACACTAATATTTTAAGGATAAAAAATGTAACGGACCAGTCCAGCCCACGATCATGATATATTCCTCTTTGGGCCTAGCCCACATGGTTTTGTTTTCCTTGGGTTATGGCTCTTAGACACCCCCAGGAAAAAGCCTCATGAAGGGAGAGGTATCCACACCACCTTATAAAGGTGTGCTTCCTACTGCTTATCCTTCGATGTGGGATTTCCATAACCCCCCTAAAGGGCCCAACATCATCGCAGACACATCAAATGAATAGTGGCTCAGATACTATTAGTAACGGTGTAGTCCAACCCACGAGCATGATATTTTCCACTTTGCGCCTAGCCCGAAAGTATTTGTTTTCCCTGGGTTCTGGCCCTCATACACACCCTAGGAAAAGGCATCATAATGGGAGAGGTATCCTCACAAGGGACTATAATGAAAGAAATTTGAGGATAGGATCTTTGAGAACTTTTACGCAGAGACACAGAGAACTGAGAGAGATCGGGAGTTCATGAGTCTCCAGCAGGGATACATATTTGTCATGGACTATGAAACTACTTTCACTAAGTTGTCTTGCATTGCACCTGGTATGGTATGTGATGACACAGCAATGGGGAGGCACTTCGATGATGGAACACAACACACGATTAGGATCTAGGTGAATATCATCAGACTGTGGTCATTTTTAGAGGCTGTGAATCATGCATTCATAGTCGAGGAAAACTAGAGGGAGATGCCTCAGGTTGGCCAAATGACTGCTTTAGGTGAGGTTTCAGACAGTAGGAAGCGAGGAAAGGATTATTTCCAACAGTGAAGTCAGGCCAAGGACTCATCTAGACCATGTCATAGCAGTTATTCAATGGGTTTCTTTCAGTGTGGACAACTAGGACATATTCAGGCTCAGTGTTATAGGCCTCCAAAGGAGTACCAGGAATGTGGAAAAGACGGGCACCTTGAGAGGTTTTGCAGGAAGCCTTCTAAGAAAACCGGTAGGCAGGGAACATGAAAGACGATGGAATCTGATGTAGGATCAGGTTCAGTACTTGGAGAGGCTAGTCGAGGTTCAGCAGCACGCGGAGGACGTGATAGAGATAGAAGGATCCAACTAAGGTGTTAGTGGCTAGTGGATGGAGCATCACCACCGGGAGGTCAGGCATCAGGGATTCGTACCTCAGGCCAGGTGCACGCCGTGGAGTTTCCAGAGGTTGAGCTGGCCGGTGAACCGATGATGGTTAGATTCAAACCACAGGTGTGGTTGTGATTTTCCATGTTTTTTATTTGGGATGATCTATAAATTCATGTCTATTTTGAGTGCACGTGATTCAAAAGATCTATGTGGACTGACTAGATGCTAGTCAGTGGGATTGAAATTTTATCGGGTGCGTGATATACTTATATATATATATATATATGGGATGCATATCATTCACAGAATCGAGGATACATGTTACTTGAGTTGTCATGGCATTAGGGCATCAAGGATGCGGGTTACTTGAGGTGACTTTGGAATCAGGGCATTAATGATGCAGGTTACTTGAGGTGCTAGGCACCATGTTCATTTTTGAGCATCCATGCCATGCAGGAATTCATGGAGGTGGACACTGATGCAGTGCAGGTTATGTTGGGTGTCGGGAATGACACATTACCACCAATGAGGCACAGGGGTGATGATTCATCATGGACGAACTATGCGTTCAGAAAATAGGTTAGTGAACCTTTGTTTGTTGTATGTTTTGTCTTGTTGAGACTTAGTTTGGCAATTCTTAAGGTGGTGAGCCCTTGAGGAATTTAGCCAGAACCATTGAGACTGGGGAATTCCATGTTACTTTGACCGGGATGGTATGTTTGATTCCATATCCGGGTATTTTTCGATAGCTCGGGCACGAGCTATGTTAAGGTGGGAAGATTGTAAGAATCCAAGTTATTAGAACAGGTCTAAACCCCTACCCTGTTTTAATTTTTGACTTGTCTCTGAGAAAACTGGGAAAATATTGGATGTTCATGAAATTTCTAGACTACACACCATGTACCCTAAAGTACATTTCGTGTTTGAGTTGGGCAAGAACTGTCCGTGTGCTTGTAGATTACATGCAACGTGATGACCATGTAAACATTTATTAATCCACTGTGTGTCATTAGGGACACACTGTGTACCCTTAACAGCGTGGAGGCCATACATGGCGTGTAGGATAGTTCGATGGGTAAAATGTTTTTAGCAATTACACGCCATGTAGTATTTGTACATGAAATGTAGATGGGCCGTGTATGGGGATTTACATGGCATGTTGTGGCTCTCGTTCGGGTGAAGAATTACACACCGTGTACTCATGTCGGCAGGTTCTGGATGTATGTCGGTGGAAAATCATCTGTCTTTTGAACGGTAAAATGATACATGGCGTGTAATCCTAAAGCAAACTTTATGTAGTTACTTTTTTCTCTAAAATTAGATGTAGCATCGTTTTGAGGCAGGAACAAAAACGCTTTGATGGGTTTGAGCCGGGAGAGCTGACCAGAACTTATTTCCACTCTTGATCGTCCATCTGAACATTGTTTCGATCACCATCTGATCTGTTGTAACCTCCTGTATAGTGCCTTGATTCATCTTGAGCCGTTCTTCTTGATTTCAGTTCTAGAATGAGTTATACGGGTTTGAACAGTATTGATTATTTTTATATCTACCACATAATATACCAAACTGGAGGCTGTTATCGGAGGAGTATCATCATACAAGTCTTAGGTAGGTGGTGCATGCCTTTTTTTTTTTTGTGTTTTCATGGTCATTTGGGTGGCGTGGCCTTTAGCGCGTTTTCAGTTATTTTGAGCGGGACCCAGTTTTTTCTAATATTGCATGCTAAATTGTTTATTGGATATGTGGGATTACTTTGGTATACCCATTACCTATTTTTCTTGAGCAGGGCTGGGTGCGGGGTCATTGCTCTTTTGGGTCATTTTGGCTGGGGGAATCCAAAATCGTTATGATTGAACTGTGATGGTTTATCTGATAAGTTTAGTTTATTAATCCTTGATATGAATTGTTAGAGGATCTCAAGACCTCAGTGCTGGTATGGGAGAACACCTTTCTAGTGTAATTCAACTATTTCGTTGTCTTGCCTTTTTAATGTTATCCATTTTGATTATATATTTGATATGTGATCATGCATATGATGGAACCTTAAGGTTGTTCTTGGCATGGACTGTGTATTGTAGAGTGGTGCTAATCACAGGTTTGGATTGGCCTTGGTACTTTTGGTGGTTTTGACCACGAGATTGGGTGTCATGGGTGTCGGTTTGAGGCAAGATGGTTTTCAGGTTGGGCATGGCCCAGGTTACTGTGGTGGAATGGCCATTAGACTTGAGAAGTGTGGTCGCAGGGACATGGGGTGACAGAGAAGTTGTGTCCTGGGTACTATTTCTGCTGATTACCGCTCACGCAGAACTTTTAGTGGTGTGCACACATATAGAATTAATGATGAGGTGACTTTGACCACTCGTGTGGGTAGAGGCCCCCTTTAGTTGTAGTTTAGGTACTATTGGTTTGTGTGTTCTTATCATTGGAAGCCACGTGGAAGGTGAGGAGCCTTTAAGGGATATCATTGATGCTATCATGTTGAGGGGGCAGTGGCTTGCTATTATTTGAGGGCAGACATCGCTGTTCCTCCGGGTACTTTATTTGAGGGAGGACATCGATGTCCCTCCGGGTACTTTATTTTAGGGATGACATCAATGTCCCTCTAGTTACGTTATTTGAGGGAAGACATCACTGTCCCTATGGTTACTTATTTGGGGACATACATTGATGTTCCTTCGTGTTACTACAGTTGGGAATGCCTTTGGGACGTCGGTACATGGGACATGCGTTGTTAGGGGGCACATGGTGCCGAGTTTCAGGACAGAGATTCCGGCGTTGACCGAAGCAGGTGACACTCCATGGTGGATTCTGAGCACCAATGGAGTTTGTATTAATTTTTGAGACATGTTTTTTACTATTTACCTTATAAATGCATTCCTACATAAAAACTTATATTAGGTATGCACTGTTGGTGGTATCCTATGAAGATTCATCTGACACCATTCATGGGCCCTTTGGGACTTGTGCAAACTTAATAGATTTATGCGCGGGAAATAGGTCATCTTAAGGAGCTGCACTGCAATAGAAATTTCATGGAGATAGTATGGTCCTTGAGGTTTTTCCTAACTGGAGTTAATTTTTTTTCTTACTTTCATCAATCAGTATGCTTACTTGTTTTGTATCTATTGAGTTGGGTATCCATTTTCTCCTTTACATTTGTTCAATTGTAGTTACACGTGATCAACATGCTGTTGTGTTTACTTTCTGCTGCAGTTGTTTATATATATTACTTATGCTGTTTGTTGATATTGAATGTGTTTCCGCTCATTGGGTCTGGTTCGAGTCTGTTGAGTCATTAATCTGCTACTTGATTATTATTATTCTCGGACCAGTATAATTATTATTATCCTCCGAGGGGGTATGGCCTCCCCACTATACCTATAAGACCCTCGCTTCTGGTCAGAAGCCTTTGGTGTTCGGGGAGGTGCGCCTAAGGTAGTAACTGCCGACCCATTTAGCACTGTTCATGTGGTTGTTCAGGTCCGGCTCGTTACAAAAAATGTATATAGTCTTGTGATGAAATGAAACCAGAATGATAATTTTTACGTGAGAATTCACATTATCTAAAATTGAAATACTAGTTATCCATCATTATGGTCATTAAAGTTCCATAAGTGAAAATATAACCTAAAAAATACTACCACAAAAGGTTCCTTGTACTATCTAAATTCTATTAATGTGATACATGAGGAAAGTTTGCGATCTAGTAATTCCAACTAAAATCACTATAAAAATATCATTTACACACTATTTGGTGAATGTTGTCGTTGGAATATTATTCAGTCTTACTCTTAGTATATGCTACCAATGTAAGGGAAATTTTGTAGAAAAAATGAGTTCAATTGAGTTGATTAAAAATTTCCCAAATATGATGCATATGATACTTATGTTTTATTATGATATTATTGATGTCTTTATAATTTATTAATAAGAAAACTTATTTTTCATTGTTTATTAAAAAGTGGATTGTCTATTGTGTTATTGAAAAAAAATATTGTACAAAACACTTGTTAATATTATGTTTTAATTTTTCAAATAACTCTTCTAATTAAAGGGAATACATTATATTTGGTTTATCTGAGATAATAAAAGATACATGAATGAGTGTGGCTGAGAATTAAATATCAAAATCATGTAGAAGGCCATAAAATTAATCTATATATACCTCATAATATTCTTATAAATCATAATGTTCTCAGTGTTGAATAACTCCCCCGTAATATAAGATAACTACCTCTGGATGTTTGGGCTAATTGACTATGTTTTTGAATATTAATTTGCAGAATGTATAAGGTCATACATATATCGATACATTATAATATAATTATTGTGGAAATGAATAGATATTTTCCTCTCATGGTAATAAATATGAGATTTAAATTGGAAAATTCACCCAACATCCAGAATTATATAAAATATAACCTTATGGAGAGGAAATAGATTTTAAGGAAGTATATTCCCACAAATATCAATAATAATTTTTTTACAATAGATTAATTTAACATTTCAACATATATTTTATCTGGAGATCAACATCCAATGTTTCAATTAGATAATTCATATTCATTGAAAACATATAACTAATAAAAGAGTATGGTGAAATATAATAAGATAATAAATTCATGGTTCTATCGATGATAATGAGTATACATTTCATCACATCATTATTCTGTCCACTTATTGATTATTAATTTAATATTCCAACCATTACACCCTTTCTTTTTTTTTCTAATTATATCTATTTCCATCATTATCCCTATTTTTAGTGAATTGATAAAAATATTTCCCAAACTCATATAATTTGAAGAATATAAAATTGGAGGGATAATTAGTTCGAGCCTTCTTACCCATAGTGGTGTTATTCATCATTTTCCCGTATCATAATGAATAATGAGTGAGGTGGACTGATCTTGAACACTTATAAGAATTACTAGAACATCGAAAGAAAATATTTGACTGTTTAATACAACACATTTAACATGTGGATATATTTAATTTATTTTCCCCCATAAGAAAATTAATTAGGTATCACGTGATACAAAATATTTCTTTTACTATCTCAAAAATCGTGGGAGTCTACATCACAAATTTTAACCCAATGAATACAGCATAAATCAACTGCATGGATTAAAAATAAAATTATAGGTATTTTTTTCTGATGTTTGTGTGTTAACCCAGTAATAAATTGATCAACATTTTTTTATAACTAAAGACAGATGCTAAGGGGAACATTGGAAGCCTTGTGATGTTCATCTCGTTATATTTAACAAACTAAGATCCATTTTTTATGTTCATGAAATTATTCTTCAATCATAGATTGAGGAGTTTTAAAGAGATTCTATTAATGATTATTTACTTGAAATAACCCCCATGATATAATAAAATTCAACCATTTTCATTTATTCATAAATAAATTCAACCATTGGTCAATGTCACCTTATATACAAGATAATATATAAAAAATCCCATTCTATCATCATTAAATAGAAATTAATATATTTCCCTTCAAATTAATCTATTTATCACCAATTAATGGGTGTGAAGATCCATTATAGATGTTGTATTTTCAAGCATAAAATATTTAATAGAAATTTATTCCGTTATAATTCAATATTGTGGCTCCACATTATTCATTATATTATTGATATCATGGGTGTGTAGAGTGTAAAATACCTTGATAATTTGAACTCCAGTTCCCATCTCATTTGTAAAATTATCACATTTTACATTAAATTTATAATTATATATATTCCTTATCATTCCCCCAATACACATTATAGAGGAATTTTCATGGGGAGGATACATACTATAACAAACCTATGAGGTTGAAAACAATGATAATAGATGAAATTTATTAATCATATTGAGTATATTAGTCCTTAAAAATTTAATAGTTTGGATCTAGGTTATCCCTATTTAAAGGAACAAATTGTTTTCCATAATAATTATTTTTATCATGATAACCATATATTTAATAATGGCTGATAAAGAAAAAATGTGAATTAACATATGAGTATCCCCCAAGAGTTTCGATCAAGGTTCCACGTAAGGTATCAATATCCATGAAATAGAATGACAGATGAGATATACTCTGACAACTTTGTTGGGGGATACTATAAAAATATGAATATCTTCTAATACCATATCCAGATTTTGTATCATGATAGGGATTTATTTGATGTAAAACCCCAAATATAGTATGTACCAAAAATATCATGACATTATCATAAACTTTCCTATAATGTTTTTGATAATGCATTCCTATATTAATATTAAAAATAACTAAACCCTACATATATACCAAATGAAGTTACTTTATTCAAGAATAAATAAATAGTACACTAAAAACATGGTTTAATTATTACAACCATAGATAGTCACATAACACAAAGTCCTAATGGTTTTATGTCTTAGAAACTATAAACATAAAAAATAGATTCATAAACTATGAATATTTCTCTATTATCAGAATCCACTCCGAGGCATTCCATATGACATTATTATCATCATATTTTGTAGAAGGGATAACATAAGATGTTTTGATATTCAATTCTCAATTTGAGATTACATAAAAGATGCCACAATAGTTACCTCATAAAAATGTAGAAAAATATAGATAATTTAAAATTAAATATAATTATAAATCAATAAGTGTTAACCATATGAATAAAATATAGTAATAAAAACTAAAAAAATATTATTGAATTTGAAAATAAAACATGAATAATAAAACATAATCCATGAAAAATATGAATTAATTATCACAATTGTAAAAATTTGATTTATTATCATTTTTAACTAGCTACCCAATAACATTTTCACTCATAAAATTGAATGTTTATCTACAATACATAACATTAACATCATTTAACATAGATATATTCTAACCAGCTAATATAAATAAAATTTCCCATGAGATATAATCCTTTACCAAATTTATTCACCGGACATATAGGTCACTCTTATCTCATAATCCACACATTGTTTGAGCTACATAAAAACAATATTCACATTAACACATAACCCATAAAAAATGGGTTTCATAAAAGTTTAAAATCATCACATAAAAATACATTAGAAATAATTTTGGTTTCATAGAACTATGAAAATTCAAATCTTATATTTTTTAAAAGGAACCATCTTAATAAAATTGGTTCCATAAAGAATCCAAAATTTATAAAATAACATTATAAACTAAATACTTTGATATTGAAAAAAATATCAACCAAAATTTTAACATAAAAGTATAATATAAGATGGAATATGAAACAAAACCTGAGTAAATATAGGTTATTTGGTGATGATGAAAAAATTATTACAATAAGAAATATCAAAAAAACTTATTTTCATATTGAAAATTAAATAATATGATTATTATTTTGAAATTTTGATTTATTTTTATGAAAAAATGAAAATGATACCACTTATTGTTATAAAATTTTCCCAAATATAATTTTTCCACATGAGTAAAAAAGAAACCCCTTTTAAAATATATTTTCTTTTGGAAAAAGAATGATAAAATAAAAAATTGTATAACTCAATTAATGGTGTTTTTCTTACTATGTGCATTAATATTATCCATGATTTCTATAGGGGTTAACATGTAGTGTCATAATGAAACAAAATAAAGAAAACATATTTTAAAATAGTATTAAGATATATTCTATATTATACACTTAATTAATAATAATTCATTTCATGTCTAATATTTCGAAAATCTTTTTTTAATAAACAGATGAAATTATGTTAACCTCATTTTCGAAAATTTAATAATTTTAAAAAAACTATCAAAAATTTTATACCATTTTCATTATTTATATATCATTTAATAATATTTAGTAAATAAAAAATTTCAAATAAAAAATTTCTTATTTTATTCCATATGTGTTTTTGGGAAAACCCTAACTCCAGTAACCAAAATATGATGTCTACATTATTATATTATCATAAGATACAAGGGATAAGATACTGACGGACTAAAAAGATTAGTAGTATTGATGAAAAAATACCTAAATTATCCCCATCATACATTAGATGTAAAATATAAAATAAAATAGTGGAAATTTTTTGACATCCTGTAAACTCATTCAAACTCCCCCTTCTTATTTTTTAGGGAATGGAAACCAAATATGGATAAAAGAAAATTCTTATTATGTGTTACATAAATATGTATATATTATGATTAAATAATGCACAATCAAGACAATAAGGTAAATAAATGAAAAACCATGAATGTTTATCCATAAAATTATCATTAAATTAATCCTAGGATAATATGAATTAAATTATTTAAAGGATAATAATATATAATTTATCAATGATAAAAATGAAAAATATTGGATTTCGTAATCTCAAAAATCATGATATCTTTACCAAAAAGATATTAATATAAGGCACTTCAAAGTAATGGTATCTATATACTATAAGCACATTTTTTACGACTATCCAAATAATTTGTCTCATAAAGCATTTCAATGAATTAGGGAGAGATATAAATCCTAGTACCACTAAAAATACATATACAATGAATTCTTTATTTAATTAATGGATAATTAAATTCATAAAAAATCATTTATCAATAAATATTTGTATGTAATAGAGAATAAATAATATTAATAATTCCCTAGTCAATCATAAAACTTTTTAGTAAAAAAATATATGTAGAAATGGTATACAGTTTAAGAAAAATATTATCCATAGTACAAAGAACATTTATATTTGAGGGAAATGTAATGTCAAATGGTAACAAGAATGTGAATTCTTAATGGGAATAATCTTGACCAAAAAAATTAAGAAGATACAAAATATGATAATTTAGTAATTAGAAAATAAAAGTTTCTAGTAAGATAAATACTTTTAAATAATATATGATATTATAAGTGTGATAGTTAAAATAATTTTTCATAAAGAGTTTTCATTGTATAGTCGTTAAAATTTTATATAATAATACTAATAGTTTAAATTGGTAATTATCGAGTCCAAATAGTTTAATGTTGAATATGTTATAAGAACATTACATTTTCTCTTTGGTAATGAAATTTGAAGATAACACTTTCTGAGAAAATTTATAAATATTCCTTTCAAAACACTATAAAAAATGATAACATAAAATTCTTTTGGAGTAAATACATATTTATTTTAAATTAATTCTTTCAAAAAATAGATTTGGAATGAAATTATTCCCAATAAAAATGTGAATCAAGATCATATTTTTTTATTTCAAAATATCATTGGTTAGTTCAGGTGAAATAATAAAATGTTCGAAGAAAACATAGAAAATAATTATTAATCCAAATTATAATAAATTATATGGATTATATGAATGAATAATTATAATATTCATTTAATGTAAATAAGACAAATCCCAAAAATGAGATGTTAAAATTTATCCTTACTTATTTGATAACATTTTTTTATAAACCCTTGAATGAACAAACCTAAATTAAAAATTTAATCTTCATGAATAAATAGATATTCATTTTAAAAAGATCGATGATGGATTATATAAACCAAAAAAATAATAGCTTCATAATAAAAAATATTTAATAATGTGTAATACAATTTTAGAAAACATAAATGACATTTTTCAATAGTTGAACATTCATAAAACTCATCTTTTTGGTAGAAAACCCTTATATTTTCTTTTATGGGACATTGTGCTGGTATTTTGGAAAAACTATTGACACTATAACTTTTCTAGGAATAGTTATTGGTCAAATGGGAAGGTTTTGGTTGAGAGAGGATGCAAAATATGGTGTTGTTAATAGAATGAATGGGTACCTATTTATTTGCAAATGAAGTGGGACTGATGAAATTAATTAACGTATTAAATTAATACAAATTTATTTTTATTTTAATATGGAACAAAATTTGTATCATTATTTGATAACATGATTAAGAATTAGTAAACTATCAACCAATAAAATTTATAATTTTTTGTTTATTATTACACACATATATTCTAAATGTGACCCCTTGTTGACCATTTTAAAATTTTCTACAATATAAAACATTCTATTATTTAATGGTTCACAATGGTAGCATAGAAGGATGAAAACCCCATAAATTGGCAATCGTTGATATTTTTAACCATACCACATTCACTTAACCAAAAAATTTATTTACAAAAATTCTAAATAACTTAATAAAATTTTGTATATTAGAGAATATAATAAATTTCTTTGTTGGAACAACTGAATTATTTTTACATTAAAAATAACTTTTAAGAAAATTTGTTTGAATATAAACCATTAAAATTATCAAATATGTAATATAAATAAATAAATTTTTTGGGAAACTATAACTAAGTCATAAAAAATTAATTTCAATGTTTTTAGACTGATTTATTTTATTTTAATACTCAATGAAAAAAGAATTATATTATCAATGGGTAAGTATTTAAGGTAATTATTAATACATATAAAATTTTTAATAGATTTTCAAAATAAGAAAAAATTCATTATTACTTTATATAAACATATAAAACATAACATAACATAATTTTATTTAAATTTTAAAATTCTAGAGATATGATAATCTATAGAGTAAAATTTTGTTTTTACAAGTTTTCGAAAATAATATAAAATACTTTATCAAGGAAAAAGTACACCAAGTGTCCATATATTTGACACTTGGATGTAAATTGACAAACTAAACTCATAAAATAAGAAAAATTAAAGTTTTATAAATTAAATAATGTGTTATCCCAAAGATCAAACCCTTTTTTTAATGTTACACTCGTACAAAGGTTTCTAAGATGATCATGGTTAATATTGATATTTCTTAAAAAAAACAAGGGACAGTTTTACCCAATTTTAACCTCATGATTCCAAATATGAAATCCATTTTTCTAAATTCATTTTTTAGAAATGAAAAAAATTAATCTTAATATCAATATTTAATGAGTAAAAAGATTGTTTTAATAAGATATTTTTTAAGGATAAAAAATATACAATATAAAAATAATGAATTTTTTTACTAGATTAATATTTATCAAATTCATGAGGTGTAAATTAAAATAAATATAAAATATATATAGTTACTTTTTAATTAAATTATTTAATAACCTAATTTTAAATATAACATTTTCCATAAGCCATTGAAAAATAAATCATTTCAATAGAATCAAAAAATTTCTCCAAAATATATTTTTGATATGTTGAATTTAACAATGAAATTAACTTAAGAAAAAAAAATTCTCTATATTATTAATTTAGTTTTCAATAAAATTCTTGAATTAAATAATTTATCGTGCAACTGATTCTTTTAAAAGAAAAAACTACTATAATTTAAACTCGTGTGTCACATTCATCCCAACTTAAAAAAAATAATCTTTGATATTTATATAATTAAATGTAAAATATTATTTTTATAATCATTCATACACATTTCATCAAGATACCTCTTTTCATACTAAATGTTATTTTATCTCTAATGTTCCTTCACTAGTCGAGTCCTCTAATTCATTAATTTTTTTCTCAGGTTTCATAAAATAGGGAAGAATCTATGTCTTAAGTGAAATTTGTATTGAAATATATTATCTCAATGGAGATAAAATTAGTTATTCAAGGCATATAATACAAAATAAATAAGACATGAAACTCATCATATACATTAGAGTGGCTCAGTGGCATTGCAAAATTCAAATTGAAAGCTATATTTTATTCCAAAACCTAAAAATGATAAAATTATCTAGGGGAATTTTTACATTTCACCCCAAACCTTATAAAACAATTCCATATATATAATTTAAAAATATTGATCTCCCACATGAAATTATAAATCATTTATTTAGATATTAGAATAGCTATTTCTTCATTCTTTGAGCTATTTTGATATTAATTTTAATATTCTTTATCTTTGTCAATGTCGCCTCAAAATTATTTAGGACCATAAGAATTATTTTACAATATTCATCCAAACAAGTTATATTTCTCCATTTCATGACATATTACACTTCATATTATTCCATTTGAATACATCAATGGTGGGTTTAAAAATAGGAAAACTACAACAATGTAAAATAAAGATTGTGTATCCCATTATAGTTAAGTGATAAAATACACAACATAGTTTGTATGGTCTCCATAAGTATTTTAGATTATCTATCTATTTGAGGGTGATATTAATGATCCATTTTTGTTAAATATTTTGAGCATTATAATGAATTTTGTAAAATTTTTATATAAATTAGATATCATGATCAATAATAATATAATTGTGTTCATATTGATGTCTCTAAACATTATTTATATAAACTCATAAAAAGAAATCAATCGGTAAAACATATCATATAGTGAAGATGTTTTATTATTTTATTAGGTGATAAATAATAACTCATACTGCATAATTTAATATTTGAGTATATTATAATGTAGTGATAATTTCCAAATTATTGTCATCTCATTTCAAAAAAAGAATATATTATGGTTTCATTGATTCTATATGATTTTGGCTCATAACCTTATCTTATTGACAAACCAAACATCTCAAAACATAATCAGTAATTTTTCCCTCAATATTAGGAAACCAAAATTTTTCATTCAAATCCATATACATTATGGTTCTACCAAGATGTATAGAAAATTTTGAACAATTATATTCATTAAATATTTCTATTTTCTTGATCAATTATAGATGTACCACATAATAGCTTTCCAAAATATGAATAAATTAGTCATGTACGAAATAAACCAATTTACCATCATTTATAACTGTAATTTTCATTTGAATGTTGATATATTTGGGACGTGCACTTTTTATGTTTTCTAAAAAATACGGTTTGAAAATAATTTAATAATGTATTTATGTTTCCCTTTTCATAATTTTTACCTTATCAAGATATACTATATCCTTGAACATATGAGCAATGTTAATCCTCTTATTTTTCATGGATCCATGATATTCTTTTCATAGTTCTCCTTATACCTTATTTTTCTTACCATAGTGGTCATGTATTGACAAATCATAGTCCATGTGTATCTAAATCCATCGGCATTCTCCCAAATTGACCAATTTCTATGAAATGATGTATTTTAGGCTCTTAATGTATGTGTATATATCAAATAATTCACCATATTGATATTGTCTCTATATAATTAATCAATGATTACAAATTCCAAATAATGATCACAAGTTAGGGAGTATTGTTCATGATTTTTTACTACCACGATGAATATGAAATATTTATATCATTCTACATAATTACACAAATTATTCCCATATTTAATCAAAGACTATATATCATAAATACATTGTTTACCGATGGTATTATCAAAATAGTATCACTCACTAATCACATATTTTATACTTCCAATCATTATTCAAATTCAGTTGTTCATGTAAGCATTTACCAATTTTGTGTAAACTGGGAAAATGGGATAATAAATCAGGATTAATTATGAACAAATCATGAATAGTGAGATTGTAATCCAATGGATCAGAATTCCTCAGTTATGTTCATTGGTTTATGCATTTATTTGAATGCACTTATCTACATAGGATCAATCGATGAAATATCCACAGAGAAAATATAGTTAATAAATGAAACATTATTAATCCAAAAATTATACTTTTTTAATTTACCATGTAACTCCACCTCACTTTGTGTATCTAGAATAGTATATATATGATTTAAAAAGTCATAACAATTTTTTTATTACAACATAAAATCATCAATAAATACCACAAATAGTTATCATGATATTACATGAATTGATCCAAATATAGAGCTTATATTATTCATTCCAAATGTAATTACAGTAAACATATAATTTTCATACCTCACACAAATTAATGTCATCTTAATATTTTCATACATCACTCCTAGTAGATGATACACAAAATGATGGTCATCCTTGGAAAAATATTAAGTTATATAATGTTTATAATACAAGAAATTAATGCGAGGATGTAGATATTTTTTCTTTTTAACAATATCGTTTATCTATCTATATTCAATGAATATCCTCATAGATATGTATTTATTCACAATGAAAATACCATGGGCTTTCGAAGGTGATAAACATGCGAATATAAATACATTATCAGAAAAAATAAGTAATTTTTTTTTTCAAATCTACAATTTATAAAATGGAAATTCTATATAGAGTATTTAATATAAGACATTGATTAGGGATATAATAATCATAAAACTCAACTTCACATTTTAGTCAATGTCTATGAAATTCCACTAGAAATACATCAATTAATACAATAAAATATTTACTTCCTAAATTTAAATATTCCCATTTCCATTAATATATTGTTTTATCTTTTCAACCCTAATAATCCTCATAATAATAGATATAGGATGTAGATTGATTCTTGACTCTGATGAAGAATCCACCCCTCTGAATATAAGAAATTATACACCTACATCAAGAATCCGAATTTACATCCATTATTAATACATTTTCTTCATTATAATTTATAAACCAATGTATACCAATGATTATAGAAAAAAATAGTATAAGTGTAACGTATGAAAATAGTGTAGATTTATGTGTCATAATTTGAACTAACTAACACATCGTTCAGTTGAAATTACCAAATGATTTTTGACTAAAAAAACATAATTATTATGATAAGATAATATCTATTTTTCTTCAAAATATGGTTTATGTAGTAGAATATCAATTTCCATAATAAAATAAATATTTAGCTAAATTTTATGCTATGACTAATGTAACATCCACAAGAACATTAAAAAATTCAACCTCAACTATAGTGATATCAAAATCATTTCTTTCCCCCATATGACACTTCTAAAGTAAGTTCCCTTAATTCTTATGACGTGAGTTTTAATAACTCCACATATATATAGTTGAATCAATATAAATTATTGGTTTCACTATTCCCCCAACAATTTGTTTTTATTCAACCCATATCTTCATACATTTATCAATCTTACAAACCATTAAAATATTTTCCAAGAAGATTATTTCATAAGTTTTCAAATGATGAAAATTGGATCATTCTGTTATTATTCATAGAATATTTACCATTTTATAATTTGTCATTGATCCTTTTATTCTATTTATTTCTCTTAATGATATAGAACATTGAAAAATCATTCTATTATTTAATGGTTCTTTATAGTATTTCATTGTATTATAAAAATGATTGAGAAAACAATACCCTTGAGAGGCTTGAATTTTAGCCTTCAATTTAATGGTCAATATGTCACTCTATAATAAGTATAAAATATGGATCATACATAGATATTCATGTTTTACTATCCACATTCTCCTGAAAAAACTCTCTTTTTTGTAAAATATGTGAAGATTCAACTATATTCCGGTTCATTTCACATGATGGAATAATTTTACAAATAAATATATCCTAATAGATCACCATTTCATATTCCATTTCATTATACACCCTAGTATTCCATAACAATGACCTCTATTTGTCTGTGTATCTTATAATAAAATAAACTTCCAGCATAATAGATTCCATTTCATTGAATGCAGAGGCAAGAAATATAATTTCATGATAGATAATACATTCCTCAACTAGTACTAATTTTTTAGTTACAATTAAATATATTGTCTTATGTCACATAAAATTATCCATAATATGTTTATCATTATATGGAACATAATTTTTCTCCAAATGTGCATTTTTATTTTTCATAATATTTTCATATTTCCCCAATATGGCCATGATCGTTCTCACACCATCACCAAATATGATGGATTACTTATGAAGTATATACTTACATTGTTGACTTTTGTTGATTACTATTCATTCATAATGTTTCTTCATGACATAATGAAACACGTCTAGTTAATTCATAACTGTCATTAATATTTTACCATAAAAATATTAATATCTCTAAAGGAAAACGTTCTGAAATATTTAAAACAACTATAATATTTTTTTTCAACATTCATTTAAATTGTATTTTAAAACAAATGTACAAAAATTCTTTTGTTACAGACGACGAAAATCCAAAAATCAGCAACTAAGATTCGGTGTCAACATTATCACATTTTCTTTAGATATATGAGATCTTATCTAAAATGTACAATCATTTTATGAGTCTATAAGAACCAGATACACACATGATTCCCATTATACATTATAAATAAAATATTTATTAGAAAATGGTACTTTTTAACATACTCTAAAAACAAAGGTCCTTTAATCAGTAAATTGTTCACAAAATTCTTCAATGCAAAATACCAATGAAATAATATAAAATATAATAATAAGAATAATGTCAATAAAGGAAAAGCACAATTTTTTATTTAATAATCGCATACAAAATGTTATATTTCCCTCCAAGGCCTTTCAAAAATACGGATTAATCTATTTGTAGACATACACAAAAATTTGATTTTTTAAGGATAGCAAACCAGTTTTTATCATGATACATATTGATGAATATATGGGTAATGTAATTCCAGGCATTACCCATAAATGAATTTTTAATTAATTCCCATGTTTTTAATGTTAACATGAATTCAAAAATAATATTCCTTATCATGAATGGACCGTATTGATTAATGAATACATAATATTAATATTTTTTAATTTAGTAAAATAATTATTATGAAAAATACCATATATAGAAATGAAATACACTTTATGTAATGATCATATACATGATACAAATTATATAGATATTTAAGTAAAATTTTATATCCAATTATCACAATAATATATATATTTTATGATAATTTTAATTATTATATATTTATTAAGTGATAAAATATTCCCATTAGTTCAGAAAAAATTAGATATTATTGAAAAATCACGAATGTGAATGAATAGTTTAAAATTAAACACAAACATTTAAAATCATTTTTCAAAAAAATATATATTTTTGGAATTAAATTTTTTATAGAATAAGATAAATTGTGTTAAATTATTATAATTATAGGAAACTATGTTAATGAATTATACGATAAAAACCATTCATTTTCCCTTTTTGTAACTAAATTCAAAAATTAACTGCTCAAAAAACATTATAAATATTATGTTTAGAAAAATTTTTCCATTAACAATTTCATTGATTGATTCAAGTGACATATAGAAGAAAAATGGGAAGAAAAAATTTAAAATACATATAAATATATAGGTTCATATCATTGATAGATATTATGAATTATATAATGTAATTATCATTTAATGAAAATAATATATCCATAATAATGAGATTTTAATATAACTATATACCACTTATGTAACATTCATATTATAAAAAAATTAAATGAATAAACATGAATTAAATCATTAGTTGTCATGAGGAAATAAATATTCCTTTTGAATACAAAAAATTGGATTGATATACACCACGTAAATATTACTAGGTTCATAATACAATATTTGACTTCATTGTGTGGAAATTGGGATGAAACCCCTTAAATCATCCTTACCCTTAGTTGATTTTCATTATCCTCATCTTATTTGGATGAATTATTTTATATATCCATTTATGTGATTTAATTTTTTCCCATTGTAATAAAAATTACATCAAGTACATGGATAAGGATACTAGGAAGAAAAATGGAAAGGTCTGGGTCGATCAATATTTCTTAGTATGGTTTAATGCAAAGAGAGAAGGGATGTCCTTTTATAATTGAGGGGAGGTGAACATTTTAAATTACCTATATTATTAAATTATTATAAAGTAATTTCAATACAAAATGGATCAAATTTGATATATTTATAATATAATATGAGGAAAATTAAAAATATATAAAATCCAAAAAAATTGACCTTGTTTTGTAATTTTATTCTTTGTCCCATAGTCTTGATCTCGTTATATCCTTTTTTACAATTATAAAAATATAAATGTTTTATAAACTATAATAGATAATAATGTTACAATAAAAAGAGAAATTACCCATAAAATATTACATTATAGAAATTGTAAACTATATATCATTCACAAGGACAATGGTAAATTTTTACTTATTTTAAATCACTTGATTAAATATTATTTGTAATAAACTATATTTAATGTAATTATTAGAAACATACATTTATTTTTAATTTAAAAACAAAATGATAATAAATGATTTAAAATATAAACATTTCACAAATTTTTATTATTTCATATTTTTGAATATAATTTGTGGCTCATCAAAAATAAATCAATAAAAAATAATATTATATTATTTAAACAAATTTATTCAATTTTTATATTGAGTTCACAGTATGTTTTTTTTCATTGGGTAATAATATAATCTAATTAGTCACCAATTAAAAATTGAAAAAAAATCAAGAGAAAAAATTATATCATCATTCATATAAACATCTGAATCTGAGTACATCGACTTTTTAAAATTATTTCAATATATTTCTATTATTAATGTAGAGAGTGTGGCATTATTATTTTTTATAGTTAATATATATATATATATGTCAATTTAAATACCAAATGGAACCATGTAGGCTTATTTTCAATATATATAATTGTATGATAAAAATAAAATCATATAGTATAATAATGTTAAGTATTATAGAATTTAAAAATCATTATCCAAATGTTTTGAACTCTTTTAAGCAATTTACCCATAATTAGTTGACATATTATTCCATGGTTAGTATTATTAATTCATAAAACTACAAGGGACATATTTTTAAAATTTCAACATCCTAATTACAAAAATAGAGTCTATTTTTTAATACTCATTTCTTATAATTGGATGTAATTAATTTAAAATTAAACAATTATAAGAAAATAAAAACCTTTTTTTAGAAAAAAATGCATTTTGATGCATACAAACTTATCAAAATGAAAATCATGAAAATTATAGATTATATTATTCTAAATAAAATTGATCATATATAAACTTAATATAAATCCAAAACATTATTGTAATTTTAAATTACATAATATTATTATAGTAGTTGAAAATAATTATTTTAAATATTAATTGAAAAATCATTCATTTCAGTAAAAACAGAAATAATCGCCGTCTGTGAATTTGTATATAAAAATTTAAATAAAATTCATTAAAGAAAATTAAATTTATTAATTTCAAAATTTCGTTTTAGGCACATTTTGGAATAATTTTTTTTGTATTTTGATGTTGTTTCTATAAAAATAAAATATTACCATAATTGATGCATATGTGTTATAGATATTTTATGTTATGAAAAAAATGAATTGATGATGACTAATTTTGGTACTTTTAGTGAAGAAAATTGTTATCTTAATAATCCTTCAAAAACGTAAAATATGATTTCAAGTACCATATAAAAATCATGTATTAAATATTTTATTATAAAAAAATGAGTTTTTTTGCCATATTCTTCCATAATTTTATTTTAAAACATTTCTGACAATGTTTGTTAAAATGACCTAAAATAATACATGCTTTATCATCATTGGTGAGAACAATTGTGGGTTTCTTTTAAATTTTATCATTATAAAAATAATATTAGTAAATAATACTAATTTATTTATTATATATATAAATATTTCAATATTTTTTTATTATTTTAATAAATATAGTTGAAAAATGAACAATATTTCATCATGGAGGAGGGAATCTGTAGTTTTAGATGATTATCATTCTAGTTGATTAATACCTGAGAGTAGATTAAGGTGAAAATTAAATTGTATTTTAAGGAATATAATTATATAAAATATATCATATTTGTTCATCATTACATCCATTAATACCACCCATGAAAACTAGCGATAATGGAATGATGTCTCTTCATAGAAGAGGTAGTCTGCATGATAAACTTACAATGTTTTTTAATGAATTTTTTAGATGATGAAAATAAATAAATAAGTGTTGTACCTATAATATAATGTCAAATTTTTATGTATATGATACTTAATTATACATATTATTTTTGGGATAAGATATTTTTAGGAGTATGACTATGAATAAAACCTTAAGTGATGATAATAGTTACGTTGGAGACCTGATTTTTCCCTTGGAAGATCCCTTGAAATTGAGGAGGTGAAGATACTGGTGAGATTTTAGGAGATAATATATTTAAGACAAAGTCCTATAGTGGGTAAAATTTAAAAGTCCAATTTATTAAGTTTAAATACAGTAGTATCATGGAAGGTTGGTAGTGGTATCCTTTTACATTCCGAGATAATACACACTTTTAGAAGAGCTAATCCAATCTCAATAATTCCATGACACTGTCCCATTAAAAAGGGATCAAAATATTACGATTCATTTAGTGTTGGGTTTCTTTTGGTTGATAAATTTAAATCCATTTGTTTTAACCTATGTTATAAAAAAATTATTATGTTTTTACTATATTAATTCTCATTGTACTTGTTTTTATTTTAAACATATTAAAGTGTTTTTTAGATATGAGATTATATGTTTTATTAGACCTATTATATAACGCTATAACCAATTTTTTATTATAAATTTAACATATATTAAAACTATTTAATCTCGTTATCATTATATAAATAATTTTTTATATAAAAATTGAAAATCAAAATAAAGACAATTTTAGTTAGAAAATTGTCATTTTGACCCTTATGAATTTTCTATATTATTTAGTATTTATTAAATAATAAATTATTCATTATATAACTAATTAATTTTTTATTTAAAATATAACATAAAAAATTGTATCTACATAAATTTAATTTATTCGATATAAAATCAATGATTCAGTGAAACTATATGTCTATAGTTATTGTTTAACAAATATCATGGTAATTGTCAGTACTTCATATGATCATATTTTTATAACTAAAAAAGAAATCAGATATATAGAATAGTATAAAAATAATTAACTAAAATATATATTTAGTATATTCAAATTAACATTCATTTTACATGAAAATTTATGTTAACATTAACATATGTGAGGAACACAAACCTTTTTAAAAAAAATTATTTTTTACCCAAAATGATATATGATTAATATAGAACTTTCAATTCCATTGAAACCAATATGTTTAAAATAATAAAAAATAAATAAAAATTATTTATTTTTTACTAATAAAATCATGAAATCCCATTTCATCAATTTATTATTAATCAAACTAAAGAGTTAAAAAAATATTTCATTAAATAATTAAATAAAATTTTAAAAAGATGAGCATAATTTTATAGTGTTATATTATTTTGATATGATTTATCATAAAAAATAATATATATTTTATTGAGAAAAAAATTTCAAAATAATAAAATCAATTTAAATTTAAAAAATATGTTAATAAATTCGACGTAATTAATAAAATCAGAATTTTCAAAAATAACAATACAAAGAATTATTTATGAAACATCCCAAAAATTAATATTATGATAATATAGATGGAATAAATCCAAAATTGATGATATTTTTTTTAAAATATCATTTAATGTTTATAAAAATAATATAAAAATTGAATAATAAAATATCATGTAAATTCATTTTATGGAAACCATTTTTTCCATATATTAAATATTATATTAAAATTTATCCAAATCATAAATATAATAAACCTGGAAAATAACAATTTTATAAAATATATTTTCATCATATGAATATATTTTATTAGTTTCTTATTATATATATTGTTTCTGTATTTTTTATGAACATATTTATTTATTTGAATGTTTAATAATTATGTTACTAACGTGTATACCATTAAATATTACATGTACATTATATAGTCAATATCCATTTCCTTTGTTGGTGCCTGTAGAGAATGGAATTTAAGAAATATTTAATTAAGGAGGGAGAAAAGGTTGTTATAGATCATGGATGTTAGAACATAAATGCATGGAGTTCATGTAAAATATGAAAGTAACAATATCCAGGGTTAAATAAGATGTTATTCATGAGAGGGTGACTATAGTGTTAGAAAAAAATTAGTGGTGAATGTGACAATTGAGTTAGTAATCACTCTTTCTATGAGGGGGAATGTGTTATTATTGTATTTCTTTTGAGTAGGGTGTCCTAGGAATCTTAATAACAATTTGAGGAATCCCTTCAATAAGACGCGATATCAAAGATGAATAAATATCCTATCATACATATGAATATAGTAAAAAATTTAATTCTACAGCTAATGAGGCATGGCATTGTGATTTATATGAATCGATTCTCATGGAGTGGTGTAAGTGAATATACATGTTGGGTTTTTTAACATTGGATCATAGTGGATTTCGTTCTATTTTAGTTAGTAGTGGGCTAAAATTAGTGTTTTCTATAGGGTATCATATACGAGTGATATGAAAATATATATTAATTACATTTTATTAGGGTTGGAGTATGGTACATAGAGATTATTTTTTTTTGTTTTTTTGTTGTCAATAGTGATACTCTTATGGTGGGTAGCTTCCGATCGGTCATAGGTGAATGAACCTCAAGTCATAAGGGTTATTGGTGGTTATATTGATCAATGGAAGGCCATAGAGACATTTTTATTTTCGTGTGTAGGTGGATAAGTTTATATTTAGTTCCATGGAAAATATGGGAATAATGTTTTGACTTTGTGTTGGTTAGAATCAATGAAATTTCATATAGATCATGGTGGAGTTAGTGAAATCTCTATGCATGAACAATTAGTGGTAATCAAATTTTTATAGTGAGGTAATGATGGGTGGAGGTTGTTGTTTTTTATCTAAACATTAACATATAGTCTAAATCATAATTTAGACATTGGTTTTGGAATATTAATAGTTTTTTGGTTCCTCTAAATGATATTTTATCTTTGATGGGATTATAATAACAAATATTTTGGTAAGGCTCATCATTTTAGGGAAAAGTTGTTTATATATAGACTGAATTCTATTTTGGAATGAAATTTGATGTGGTTTTGTGTATATCATATTTGATGCATTATGTTGAAAATATATTAGGAGGTCATGGGATTAAGCATGATTATATACTAGATAAACCGGCCTTGGATAATTCTTAAGAGTTTCAAAGTGAATGTACATGGGATGTTCATAGGTAGAACATTACAGTTTAATAATGCATTGATGATCCGAGTAGGATAGTTTTAGTGTAGTGGGGACTACATGATTCTTCTCAAGGAAAAGAATCAATAGGATATATAGTTTGTAATGAACAATATCATAATAGGTGGTGAGTTTTATTTGAAATTTATATTGATGGTTGATTGAAGGTTTCCCCTATAACTAGAACACATATTTGGATTTCATGTTTTCATGAGTTTTTAAATGATGTTTTGGCCATTTTCTATGACACATTTGACAATATAGGTGATCAAGAATGAATCATTGATAGATTGGGAGAAATAGATCCTCATAATTAAATATTTTTACATATTATTATCATGAACATAGAGTTAATTCCATGTTAGAAGATAAAAAATAGGATACTAGATATATTCCTCTAGTATTTTATGGAGAAAAACATTGTTTACACTAGTAATGAAGTTTAGGTGTAGGGATAATCTCTATGACTCTAGTAGTTCATAGTGTGATCTAATGGTTCCCTGTCTGAAGTATGAGTTATTGCGTTGAGTTCTGTATATGGTAATATGTTATAAGTAAATGTCATACTAGTGAATTCTTTACAAATTTCTTAGAATGTGACTCTTTATCTAAATAGAAATAATATAAAGACACCAACAATTGTTTTTAATAAATTCAATTCCCTTACTAATGAATATTAATTTATGATAATATATTATAAAATAACACCCATGGGATCTCCATATATTACAACCACCCAAGAAGCATTTAGAAAATAGGTGTGTTCAGATCCCACTTGGGAGAAGGGAAACCTATGTATCCATATAAATTGAATTAAAAACAATGTAGAATATTTCCACTTAATGGGACTTTTCATTCTCTTGGGAAATTTAATGTGAAATGATCAACATTGTTCAATATTATTTTACAAAAAATAATAATGAAAATATGATTGGTATTTTTTTGTGTTTGAAAGTCACATGAAATACCATTTATGGTTGACCATGATCATAATATAGCCAAAATGATGATATATTTTCTATATATGGAATATTTTCTAATAAGATATACTATGGATTTATTTAGATAGTATAAAATACAATAATAAAGAATTACGATACTTGTATGGATCTAGATTAATTTTACTAATTATGTGTCACCTAGAGGGTATGTCTCCCTCTAGGTGGATCAATTTTTATTATCAATATGGTTTGAACAGAAAAACGGTCAGAGCATGTTACACTTGATAATGGGACATTTGGGATCAATAGAATATAATTATGTGACTTGAGTTATAAGTGATATCATAATGAAAACTCCTGCATGAAAATAGAAACAAAAGGATTATAGTGTGATGTTCTAACCTATATGACACATTGTATATATCATCTTTGATAGTATTAAAATTTCTAATAGTTCTAATGAAACAATATATGATCTTGTGACAAGGATGTATCAAACTTTTAAATGTCCTGAATCAAGGATGTGGACCATTCAATTAAACCAACATGTTTCCGGGAAATCTATGTGATGAATGGTTTAAAAATAGGCGATTGAGTGGAGATTATAGAAAGATTTAGGACATATTACTCAAAAAAAAAGTTTTTAGATGAAGGAATAGAGAGTTCAGAAATACAAAAAGTTATACACCATTGTGCGAAAAAAATTTAATTATGATAAAGGAACGATAAATTCTTTCCCCTAAACCTATCCTAGTCATGTCCAACTGCTGATATTAGAGATAATAGTAGATAATGAACATTGTATGGGAGTTAAAAATTATATATTAATGTCACCTTTCATGGAATCTTCCCATCATAAGTGAATGTGGCCAGTTAGAGACATCAATGATAGGTACCATCATAGGTATTATTCTTAATGGCGAATCTCATCATCCTGTCATCATTACCATTGGAAGATGACAGAGGTGAAAAAAGACTATAATATAAAACCCTATAATAATGACAATGTTATATCATCGAGAGGGATTCTATATCCTAATTAGTTTGTTAAATGGAGGAAAAAATTCATTAGCATGTTTGGAGTGGGAACATTAGTGTCTTTCCATGAGAGAAACCATTATCAAAGGGATCCTAGGGTTTATATTCCCCTATATTTTAAACTTATTTCATTAATGAAACTTGTGAATTTTCTTATCTAGCGAATCAATGATCAATGGGGTTCATATTGGTGTTTAAACCTAAATCATTTGTATTTCCTATCCATGGAGAGGGATTTAAGATGGCCTTATGTGTTTTTACCATGGATAATGGAATAAATAAACATAATTATGGTTTACATCATATTAATATATGGATTTGATAATTTTTATGTCTATAGGGAAGATTCGAATTCCAATTTTAGGGCTAAGTAGTATATGTATTGTGGATTTCATAGTATTTACTAAGAATGGGAGATTCTGATGTAGAATACTAGATAAATGTCATGTTTTTCCTATTACAATAAATGTATTACATTGTGGTGGTGAAAAATATATTACACAAATTTATAGCCATCTGGGGTCAATAGAGGATGATGTGATGACCATTCTTAAGGGAAATTCTAATTAGGGTATTCATCTTCACGCATTGCACATGATATGATTTGGATAATGTAATTATTTTAATGAAATTTTCCTCAGATAGTTTTAATAATTTATTTAACTCAGTTCTAATACTAAATATTCATACAAGTCTTTTCCTTGTTTAGATATCTTTTGAATATATCTTGTGGGATCGAAAAGGCTCCATGTCTATCCTTTTTCTTCTCATGGTGTGTCCTTTCTAATAAATTAGTAGTTCATGTTTATAAAGGTAATGGTTGGTGTATTTTATCAGCATGGTGAGATGTTTTTTGTTGATATAATACATGAAGAAATTTACAATAAATTTTTAAATTTTATTAAATCATATAGGAAGATAACATGTATCCATATACATAGTTTAATTACCATATCACAATCATATATTGGTGAATCCACTGATGTCATTAATGATTAAAATTGAATTTAATATTTTGAAAAATCAAATTTCCTTTCAAAAATATCCAAAAAATTACCATCAATATTCAACATTTCCTAGGATGAAACATATACATTTTTGGCAAACATCATAATGAAATTTAATATAGAATAATGCACTGAATCTGATAGGAAACCCCAAGTCTAGGATATTTCATACCAAGAAACTCAATCTTTCTACTTCCTGCCCATGTTTTATCATGCACCAAACAATGTGGGTGCACATACCTAGTTTGGTACGACTAATGTCAATATTAATATTCATGATGTTGTCTGATTGTGTAGGTGACATCACGGAAAATTACTATTCTACCGGGATGCACCATCATCATATCACATATCTATGTATGTTCCTGAATAAATATATTTGAGATTAGAGTGATCCATAAAAAACATTTATGTGGTTAATGTGGAATGATAATATGTGTATGTGAAATCACAGAAAATTATTATTCTACCGGGATGCACCATCATCATATCACATATCTATGTATGATCCTAAATAAATATGGGCTGTATGTTCCAGCCCAGTCTGCATCAGTATATCCCAATAACACTGTCTGAGATTTATCAGTATATGTCAAGAAGAAATCCATTGTGCCCTGTATATACTGAAGTATTCTTTTCATTGCAAGCATGTGGCTTTCCTTGGGATTACTCTGATATCTCGCTGCTTGGAATGTGGTGAAAACAATATCAGGCCTTGTTGTAGTTAAGTACAATAGACTTACAATAATTTTCCTATATTCTGTGATATTAACTGCCTTGCCATCCTCATATTTTGATAATTTCATCCAGGTAGCAACCGGAGTATTCATCTCCTTGGAATTTTCCATTCCAAACCTTCTCAAAACCTCATTTTCATATTTAGATTGAGAAATGAATGTTCCATTCCTTCCTTGTGTCACCTGTAGACCAAGGAAAAACGTTATCTCTCCAATCATTGACATTTCAAACTAATTTTTCATGAATTCAGAAAACCATCTTCACTGAGCTACATCTGATCCGCCAAAAATTATTTCATCGACATACACCAGCACCATCATACTTTGATTACTGTCATTGCTGAAATAGAGATTGTAAACAACTCTTCTACGTTGGAAGCCAAGCTTCTTCAAGTACTGATCAAGCCTTGAGTACCATTCCCTTGGTGATTGTTTCAGCACATACAATGCCTTCTTCAGCCAGAAAACATTGTTCTCATCCTCATTAATGAGAAAACCATCTGGCTGGTCAATATACACCTCCTTTTCTAGAAATCCATTTAAGAATGTGGATTTGACATCTATCTGGAACACTTTGAACTTTATTTACACTCGTATGGACAAAAATAGTCTGATCATTTCCAACCTTGCAACCGGTGAAAATGTCTCATCAACATCTATTCCCTCTATCTAGGAGTATCCCTTGAACACTAGTCTTTCATTGTTCTGAATCACTGTTCCATTTTCATTCATCTTGTTGCGATAGACCCATTTAGTCCCGATGATATTATTGTCTGCTGGCCTCGAAACAATCTCCAATGTCTAGTTCTTCTCAATATGATCAATCTCTACATTCATAGCCTGAACCCAATTTTCATCTTCAGCTGCATCGGAAAAACATTTCATCTCTACCTAAGATAAAAACGATGTTTGATGTAATGTCTTCATTCTTTGAGTCTGAACTGGTGCTGTCTGATCACCAATGATATTGTGCCTATTAATTTCAGCTCCACTCTTTGGCTTCCTTGCAGACACAGACTTGACACTTTCTTGTTCATCATCAGTATATTCTTCTGAGTTAGCCTCTGCCACTTCTTTTCCCCCTGTGTTTCTTACCTCATCATCACTTTCATCCAGAAACTGTTCACTAGGTCATTGAGTATTCTGTTCTTTTTAGACTATAGTGACATCATGGCTCTCAAAAATATTTCTCATCATTTTATTGAATCATTTATATGCTTCACTTTTCCCTAAGTATCCAAGGAATATCCCCTCATCTAGTCTTGACTCAAATTTCCTGTGATTTTCTTTTTTGATAATGAAGCACTTACTTCCAAAGATTCTAAAGTATTTGAATGTTGGATCCTTTCTGCACCACATTTCATACAGAGTCTTCCCTTCCTTCGGACACAATAGAGACATGTTCGATATATAGACCGATGTCAAAACTGCTTCCTTCCAAAATTTCTCTGGTAGGTATTTTTCAATAAGCATCGTTCTAGCCATGATGTTGATGATCCGATTTCTCCTCTCAACCACTCCATTCTATTGGGGAGTTTTCACTGATGAAACTTGATGCCTTATCTTGTGTTTCTTGAGATAGTCTTCGACTTGACTGTTTGTTAATTCTGTACCATTATCAGTACAAAACTTCAGAATTTTCTTCCCAAGCATCCTTACTGATTCCCTCCAATACTGCTTTATGTAACTGAACACCTCTATCTTATGGGTAATGACAAATACCCAGGACATTCTGCTATAATAATCAATGAAAAGAACACAGTACCTTTTCCCATTCATAGCTCGAGGTGAGATAGGTCCACATACATCACCATGCACCAATTCGAGTACTCTGGTTGATCTCATTCCCCTTGGCTTGTATGTCTTTATAATAATCTTCCCTTGTTGGAAAGCATCACATGTATGAGTGAGATCACGTGATAGTTTGGGAAGGTCTCTAGTGCATCACACTTTACCAGATCTTCCATAGATGGTTGGCATAGATGACCAAGTTGCTTATGCCACATCTGGTTTTCTTCCTCCTTGGATTAATGGTGCGAATCTTCTTCCCCACCTACAAGGTAAAGATTTCCCTTTTTCCTTTTTCTTTGTAGAAAAACTACTCCATATTTTACATTCACAACACACATCTTCTTGGTAAATCAGATAGAGTTCCCAGAGTCACATAGTTGACTGACACTGAGGAAGTTATGACTAAGACCCTATACTACCAAGACATCAGCACATCTCATTTCTTTTCCCCCAAACATGGATTTCCATGAGCCAACAATCTTCCGGCCTTCATCATTTAAAAATTTTACAACTCCTTCTTTGTCATATTTTATGCTTGTAACAAGATCCTAATTACCCGTCATATGAGATGTGAAACAACTATCAAGGATCCACACATCAGAGCGATCTGATTATTTAAGGGAAATCTATACGACCACGACCTTCTAATTTTTCTTCTCCTTGGTCCATACATTTTCCTTCACACTCGCCATGGATTGAAATTTTTGTTCTTTCCCAGAGTATGATGGACCAGCTTCATCTTGCAAATCCGCAAATCTATTCTGCATTTTCAACTCACCTGTTGGTTTATTAATCTATTTCTTGCAAACGTTTTGAATCTACTTTGGCACATTTATCTAAATGGTCGAAGTGCAGTACCTAGCCATGTTCCCAAATCCTCCACACCAGCAACATTTTCCTTTGAAATATGTTCGGGAAAGCCATTCTCTATTTGGCTTCCACCTCTGTTCTTGTTCCCTTCTATATCTCTTTGCTATAGAACACAAATATTGTGAATGTCCCATCTTCTCACAACAATAACACCTGATATAAGGTACTTTTATTCGTGTTACTTCAGCACTAAAAGATTCCCTTTGGGATCTATGAATATTCTGATTCTTATTTATGCCCAAATTAACCTTCAATCATGGGACGGGTTCTTGCGGTCTGACTTCAATTGCCACATATTTTAGCTTCTGATCAAGCCCTGAATCAGCAATAATGTTTGAGCTCAATTGATGATTCTTTCCTGCTGAACTACTAGGATCATCTTTTATCTTTTCAGTCTTCAAAATGACATGATTTCCCAAGAATATATAGGGAATAAAGGGTTTATCTTGGTCTTTAACTTTACTCCACAGACTGACAACTTCTTCTTCAAGATCTTCGATACGCTTAACATAATCTTTCACTTTTCTATTCAAGCCATCGATGTCCTTTTTCTGTTCTTCAATCTTGAGCTTACACTCACTAACTGATTTTGAGTTCTCTGGTGTTGATGACTTGAGTTTTTCAATTTTTTCCAACAACCCAGACTTCTCTTCTTCATGCTGCTGTATATAGAGTTTGGTATCATGAACAAAATTATTGGCTTTCTTAGTTTTGGCTCTCCAAACATCTATCTCCTCAAGAGCTGCTTCCAACTCAGCTTCTATATCAACCCTTCCTTCAACTTCTTCTTCTTCTTCCCCTGTGTCAGTTTCTTCCTTTTTCTTGAGAACTACCGACGACCGCCACCATAGAATTTTCTCCTCGATCTTTGCAGTTATCTATTTCCTTAACCTCTTCATTCTCAGACTCATCTGAACTTTCTATTTCTTGTGAATGAATATTCTTATTTTTGAAGAAATTTCTATTGAACTGCTTCATCCCTTTCACATAGGCTGAATATTTCTTCTTTGGAATTTCAACTTTATCTTCATCATTTTCTTCTTGAAACTTTTTGGGGCATCTTGCTGCGAGATGTCGAACCATTCCACATCTAAAGCATACAATAGGAAGTTTCCCTTTGAACTTTCCTTTTCCTGTTTGAATATTTTAGGAGAGGAATGTTATTACCTCATCTGTCTATTCTTCATGAAAGTCTTCAATGGAGATCTTTTTCAAGGCCTTGAATGCCACCTCTTTGGATTTCCCCTTTTCCACAGCATCATTATCATCATTTCTCATTTCATATACAATAAGAGTGCAGTGTAGGTTATCCAATGTAATCTCTTTGGGATCTTTATATTCTAGCACTGAAACTTTCATGTTGAACCAAGGTGGAAGTTTCCTCAAGATTCACTTCAAAATTTTTATGTCTTTAATAACTTCTCCAAGACCTCGCATGTCTTCCACTAAAACATTTACCATGTCAAAGAATGCATCAACAGACTCATTCGGGTTCTTTCTCAAGTCATCATACTTGTTCCACAACACTTGCAGCTTCACCTCTCTAACCTTTGTATCCCCTTCATATATATTCAAAAACGTTTCCCACGTGGCATGTGATGTTTTGAAAGACATCAAATTTGTATAAATAGGATTGGATAGGGAACCCCCTAAGGTATTGATTTCTTTGACATCAGCATCCAACTGTCTACGTTCAGCTTCTGATAATGCACCACTATTGATGCCTGCTGTTATACCATGCTTCTCTACTGTGAATACATCCATTCACAATGATGGGAAGTAGTGTTGCATATGATTCTTCCATAGCTGAAAATTGTTCCCGTCAAAGATCGGAATTCCATTATGATTAGTGACCTCCATTTAGAGAAGAACTAAAACCAACCTTTCCCTCTGATACCAATTTTTAGGTCCACAAGGCTGAATACCCTGAGAGGGGGGGGTGAATCAGGGTATGCCTGATTTAAAATTAAATCCCATTCTGATATTTTTTCGTTGTTAAGGAAAACAATCTTATCTCCCTTTCCTATTACAAAATATAAACAGAAAGTAAAGCATGCAAAAAACAAACCAATTTTACATGGTTCTCCGCTAAGGGATACGTCTACGGAGCATATGCCAACAGGTTTTCGGTCATACCAAATTACACTAATCTTCACTAGCTGTGGATTATAAGGATCAGGCTAGATCACTTCTATGCCCAAGATCACTGCCTTTACAATGTTTAGGGTCATGTCACTGCCTTCCCAATGGTCACTCCCTATTTCTCTCTCTCTGCCTCACTGCCGGTGGAGAGGATCACCTTTCTTCTATTCCATTGCTCACTACTCTGGAAGGAATCCACTCATAGTTTATATACCTATAGGTCTCTTCATTTTTATTAAGTAATTCATCTTCCACTGTATGTAGATGCTCTGTTGAAGTACAACTTTCACCCGTATATGAATATCTCTTTGCACCGAAGGAATCGAGCAATCTTCCCGCTTCCACGCAGCCCGAAAATATGGCCGGAGAATCACCCTTACATGGCGCACAAGTCTAAGATGACACGCATGTATCGGTCCGCAAGTCACAAATGGGACGCAAGTCTTCCTCAACCACTTGCGCGACACATGTTTCTGCATCTCCAAACCTGCGTGACTCACTTCCTTCCTTTCCTAAACCACCTCAGGCGCACAACTAACACTTGGCGCACAACATCCAACACTGGCGCGCAAGTCCCACTTGCGTGACACACCACCACTTGCACGCCATCCACACCTGCACGACAGGAGCTCTTATTTCTCAAAGTGTTGATCTCCGGTGAAAAATGAGGATGGGTTGTCCAATATTTATAGGCAATTCGACCACCCTGTGCGATGTCGCGCAAGTAAACCCTCAGCGCGCAAGTCTCGGCGCACAGGTCTCTTCCCCTTCAAGTCACTTGCATGACCTACTTCCAAACTTGCGCGAACCACTTTACTTTTCCATATTTTGAACTTCTGATCTTGAAAAACCATAGGTGCGCAAGTTCTCAAGCTTCCAATGCATCGGCACACAAGTCTCTTCACAGTGCGCATATCACCTGCGCGACACCACCAATACTTGCGCGACACTTATCCCTTTTCCATATTTTGATGATCTGTTCTTGAAAAAAATATGGAACACAAGTTTCCAAGCCCTCATGTACATGGAGCTCAAGTCCCTTTTCCAAAAACCACTTTGATTATTTTGTCGATTTTCAGGCCCAAAAATTTGGAAAACACTAGAAAACGGCACCACATTGTATCTTTTCTTTTTGTACCGCCTCCAGATAATCCATTCCATTGTCGAAGTTCTTGAATAAAACATGATCATTAACAATAGATCTTGAACTCGACATTCCATCATGAAATCCCCTTTTTCAACAAATTTGTATGTCATGGTTTGTATTGTCAACAATCACAACACATATGTTCACTTTTTCAACAAACACAATCACCTCAAAAATTATTTAATGATACCTTGAGGGATTTTTCCCCAACATATTTCAATATATAGATAATTTTTGAACCCATTAGGACAATTATTTCACTATAGTCATTATAAATACAATTTATATAAGTGGATTTTGGTATAACATTATATTATAGTGTGTTTGTTCTATTTACATATCCCAGGGTGTGTTAATATTTTAAAATTAATTAGTTATTATTCTTTGTATTTTTCTTATATGGTGATGAATAATATTTTAATTTGAATAATAAAAAAACTAGATCATTAAATGAGAATTATTTATAATTGATATATATGATTTACCTCTATCATTAGTTGTACTTAAGACATCAATTTCGTATCATGATATGAGGATCAAATTTTATTGTATATATGTATGTACTAAAAGCTATTGATTTTTTTCACTCAGTTGAGGTTACATCAATGATTGGGAATAAAAAAGTATTTATCATCCTTGTAGTATTTCTAAAATATCGAGGAATAAAATGTTATAAAACATATAAAAACCAAAATTCATTTTTACATTTCTTCCATTCATGTTATTTATATATACATACATTATGGTGTTCTTAAAAAATGGTAATATATAATTTGAGGACTATTAAAAATTATTCATTGATCAAATGGTACATTTGTATGAAGCATTCAGCATGGATGTGATTTCTGGTTGATCTAGAACAACAAATGGAAATTATTATTGAATATATTTTATAACGATTGAATGAATAATTTGGGGAAAATAAAAGTTTCATGGATGAGTTGAATTTAATTTTTGATATCATTCATCTACATAGAAAAACATATATACAAGATTTCTTTTGAAGTTGATCATTGATGATATTACAAAAACAAATCTTTTCATTGGTTTAAGTTTCATATGAAATGAATCCAATGAATGTAATGATGGAAATACCTATAAAATATATATTACAAATGAGATGATAAAAACTATATTATAAAATATAAATACAATGATGTAAATATTTATCATTTCAGTAAATTAATATGATTCTCATGGATGGAAATACTAATAAAATAGTCCTAATTGGTTATTTCATTACTTTTCTAAAATCCAAAATTCAAGAATAAATTTTCATTTCCAACCTAAAAGTTTTCTCTCATATATTTTGGAATATTTTGAATCATACTTCAATATTTTCTCGGGAGATTTATGATGATTAGGAAGATGAAATACTTATAAATGATCTTCAAGACATATAAAATGAAAAAAAACTAAGCAAAATTTCATTAATATGATGAAATTTCTATTGAAATAATTTATAATAAAAAATTTATAAAATTATTAGGGAAACGAAAAATTAAATGACCTGAATAATGAATATCATTTATTTGTTATATAATACAAAACAATTAATGTTGAATGTGATGCTGAATAAGTATATAATGTTGGAATTGATTACATTAATGTTAAACATCATGTTAATGGAGATTAAATATATATAACATGTTATAAAAATAATAATTCAAATCACATATTATATGAATATATAATTCAAATATTGTATTAATGATATTATAAATACAAAACTAAATTATGATATTAAAAATAACCAAATAAAAAAATGAGGAAATTTAACGAAGTCTATTCGGATGAAGGATAACATGAGACAACCAGCCTAAATTATTGGTTTTCAAATTTGGTGATTATAAGTATCAAATGAATTTATGATCATTAATGATGGAAAATTTAAGATATATAGAAGATAAAATCTAAATTCCAACATTAAATCCCATAAAATATACATTTTTCATAATGAAATATGTTATTGAGAATGATGAAGATGTCTTGGTTATTTCTTGATATCGAGGATATTAACTTTGTAAGAAACACTTTCATTATAATGACAAGCTTATTGGAGTTATGATTGTAAAAATATTTCATTTATATTTAGTGATCCAAATATATATAACACAAATATGGTAAATTTTACTTATGAGAAACCTCAAAAGATCTCTAGAACACAAATGAAGACATATAAAAATAAACTACATTTCTAATGTTATTTCATTGCGAAAATGTAGAATATTAAATGTTTATCCAATTAAATGTTTTATTATGGAGAATAAAAAATGAATAATAATGAATTGAATGTGATATTGTTTTTTTTCTTTTAGAAAGATCCATTATGATTGTAATATATGAAAACAAATACATTTTTATTAATAATCAATGACGAAAATGAATGTACAAACAACGAATAAAATGGGTACTATATTATATATCAATGAATTATAAAAAATTAAAATAAAATCATTCATTCATATACATTCTTGATAATGAGTATCGATAATTTATGAAAGAGAAACATGTATACTAACCAACTTTTTTTATGAAATTATCATGGATTGATATGAATAGTATTGGAAAGGATATTGTTGTGTATTTTTTTAAATAAATATGTTGATTATTATGATTGATTATTGATAACGGCTTTAACTCTTATGTTATAAGAAAATACAATCTCATTATATTCTAAAAATATTATATTTCAGGATCCATATGATCTGGTAAAAATAATGGCATATTGATATTTGGCTTATATATAAGCATAATTGGATAAAATAATTTGAGAAATCAGCACTTCATTTTTTTAAATTGGTGTTCATAAAAAATATAGTTTTATTAAATTTTGGAGTTTTTTAATTCTTTAAGAATTAATAGTAGACATGTAATATCCCAAATCGACCCACTAGGGTTTGTATATGGACAAACAGAATCTATCCTCTAATAGTCTAGATGCTTGATACGAGCACCAAGTGGGCATATCCCACACCTGGAATTCATTTTACAAATCCATCCTTACTCACTCACATCTAAAATCCCATAAAATGAAGAAATATAAATCAATTGAAACTTATAAATGCATATATATATATATATATATATATATATGATCCCCCCAATATAGTACGATTATATTAAATTGAATGAGAAAATTGTGAAAAATATAATCCCAAATAAAACCTGTATGGTGTTTAACCTACTCTAATGGTGGGGACTACAATCAAATGAATGAACCAAGAAAATATTGCAGTCTATCAATCTCAAAATATTCTTCCCATACCCCTTATCATGTAAGGATACCTTAAAATGGTACATCACATACATAGGACATGACATGTGCAGGATGATCCCATGTAGGGGTGAGAATAAAAATACAAAGTAATACAACCCAAAAATACATAAATTTGTCACCAATAATAGTCGACTCATAACAATGATATAAAAATTAATTCTTAATTTAAAAATAACCCAATATAATGAGGATGGACAACATGCCGCTAAGTGGTCGACTCTAATTTACAGCTAAACTCTTTTTCATGATCCAATGCTCATTGATAGAGAATGTACTCCATAAGAAATGACATTTCTTGAGAAACTAATACAATAGGTAAATATCATTGGTTACCTTCCAAGAATTCCCAATGGTCCTAGAAGACCTTGATACCTATATAGGGGGTCATTCCAAATACCTCATGGGGAACCATGAAACCAATTTGAATCAACCCTTTACATAGTAGTTGGTATTCCCATGGCTCCACAATCCCATCCAATATATACTAGATGGTGTACGACCGATTCCCTAAAAAGGGAAGTCAAGATGATTCCAAAACCCACACCTCAGGTAAAAATATGATAGGGGATCATAGTCTAATCTCATAGAGTGACACCATGAACAATATCTTAGACATTTCAACTAGAGGGGATCACAATCAAGATATGTGGACACAGTACCACACTATTTGGTTGAAATAATGTACCATGGGAAATATCTACGCCATGAATGGTCTAGGATGATGAAATTAAGGGCTACAAACACCCTCAAATGCAGTAGTTGAAATGTTTTGATGGTACATATTTTGTCCTTCAAACCACTAGTATTCCCTTATGGTTATTCATTACATATAATGTAAATCACCTTATAGATGGTGTGAGGGAGTAGTACACTTCTTGTAGATATCTCTCAAAACCATTCCCATGTCTTCTTACCATGCATGTAAACCCAAATCCATGCTCGAGTACGACACTATGTACACATAGGCAAGTTCATGTACACTAATCCATGTATATGGACATGGGATATCCATGCCCATGTATCCTATGAGAATCACACTGTTCCACCAAACATGTGTCATATTTTATGAGACTAGGTCACACGTCATGTGATATTTAATAATAAATGGATATTGTATCACCACATGGTAGGTGGTCCCCTTGGCGTGTAACCCCAGATTACACTATGTGTAACATGGGATTTTCAAGATCCATTGTCATCTCCTCCTCATTATCTTGTGTGTCAATGCCTCATTCATCCTCACAAAATATGGAAGATCCGGGATCATAAAACATCCCCATAATTTTAGATTGGGATTCCATGCATTGAATCCACTCAGGAAATTCCCACTCGTGCCATCCATAACTGAACTATCTAAATTAGGATGAAAGGAAATCATCAATCTGTTCTGATCAACCCCTGATCATCCATTATTGTCGCCTCACACTGATCAAAACCTTGGTAATAAATCTCATCCATGGTATAGATATTTTGTGAATATTAATGGTTTCTCTATGACTGAATACGTTGAATTCATTGAGTCAAATGGTAAAACATTTACAAGGATAAATGTGAAAATAATTGGGGGAGAAACCCTAATCCATAAAATTTGAGTAATAAACCACATTCATTGGTCATTGGGACTCTATTTTTAAAAAAATTAGAAGATAAATAAAAAGGAAAACAATAAAAAAAATAAAAAAAACCATAAATTAAATATTATGTCGATTATAAGATAAATGTTTTAGTGTAATTTATCATCATTTGATTGGGACAAATGAACAAGGTAGAAAAAATATCAAATCAATATTTTAGATTGGTCATTGTTGAATGAAAATCTTTTTTTGAGATCGTTGGAGAGATTCAAACATTTTATTATCAAACTGGTCCATGAATTTGATATCCTTCATCATCGTCTGCCAAGAACACTCTGTAATAGTCTATCTATGTATCCATGGTTTAGAGGCCAACAATAAAATTTTATCTAATGGTGTTAATTTGATTTGAGATATGTATCTACATCAATAAAAAATATATTTATTTATTTTATTCTTTTGTTTCAATGATAGATTTTTCAAAATAAACCCTCTCCAATATGGTTATGACACACCCGGGGTAAACATCACACACTAATATCAACACAATCGTCAGATTTTAGTTCCAGGATCTCATTTCTATGTTTTAAAAACATTCCTAGAAAACTAAATTCATGTAATATTAATAAATATAATATATTTAAAACATTTATCCATTGTTATTATGCCAAATAATCTTGTTTCGTATCAGAGCATATTTTAATCAAATTGATATAAGATCAAAAAACAATACATAAAGAATATGAGTAATTACATTCATCTCACAATTGGGAATTTATCCTTGAAAATAGAAAAACCAACTCATTATGATTAGGGTATTCTGTTTTCAACTAGGTCTCATGAATCCAAGTGTTCTCATGAAGAATCACATGTTTCCACTAAAAAAATACTAGGAGAGTTAATTTCCCATGAAGGATCATCTCCTTCCAATCCCCCATCTCTATTAGGAACTCATAAAAGGTAGATACATCATTAAAGTAAAAATATCCCCAATCAAAAACATGTGATACCACATGTACATATATCCTCAGCTACAACATATTAAATATGTCTTGTTCCTGGTCAAATTGTTTCAGTTGGGCTAAGCAGTACGCCACCTCCCCAACTCTACAATGTATATGGAAATGGCCATTATTTTTTCGAGATATATTTCATCCTTTTAAAAATATATGTATTCTAGGTCATGGTGATACCCTTAAGAACACATGGTCTCCCTCCCCAAAATACATTGGTCTTAATCGTTTGTTCGGATAAGACATATAAATTCTTGGTGAAGTCCTCCTATTATCCAAGATGATGTTCACATTATTTATAGTATCTTGCACCATCTCAAAGACCATGAGTGCCAAATTTTTTGGATCATTCTAAAAAGGGGTTTCCTATAGGGTCACCCATGTAGAACCTCAAATGGTTCCATAACTATAGTAAAATTGTAGTTTTTTTACACAAACTCTACTATGGGTAGGTTATACTCCAAACAATGGCCAAAATAAAACATGAAATAATTCATCATATCCTCTTAGGTCCGATTAGTCAATCATTTTTTCAACATTATGGGGTTAAAATTCCATTCTCAAATGAATCTGATTCCAAATGTCCTCCTACAATCATCTCTATAATAATTAAAAGAAGATATCATTAATTTCTAAAATGATCGTCGAGGGAACTCCATAGTGATGGAATATCTACATCACATAGATTCCTTCTATCATCTCTAATGATCTCTACTCTCGAATATATAGGTAGTGGGTTGAAAAGGTGAGTCAGTCTATGATCACCAAGATGTAATCATTTCCAACAAGGGATAGGGCCCCACCTTCACATAATCCATGTATATCCCATCCCCTAACCACTCAAGAAGTATTATGTGTTGAGAAAAACCCATTATAAGATAGTTCTTGTCGTTCACTTGATGAGTAGTGAGGAATCAAGAGACCAAATATGGAACAAAATGATTCATACCTATAAACCAAAAATAACATTGTAGGTACTGGTATATTTTTCAACACATTCACATACCACCAAAGGGGATTTATGAAACCCATGCATCACATAATCCAATAATGTCATCAGTAACATCATTAATAGTATAAAAAGTTTAATACGATCCACTCCTTTGGAAAATCTATTTGGAGTACATCCAATGGATAACTAGTAAAAATTGATTCAAATTAGGTTTCTATATGATGGCCATCTATGATGAACTATATAATATGAGGTTTAACAACCATCAATATCAGTTATTAAGGACAATCCTTCTCAACTAAGGATGTCTATAATGAGACTAACTGCTCTGATTCCTCAATCAACTACAAAGAACAATATCTTCTACTATGATATTCTTCCACAATGTTCCCCTAACCATTAGTATATAAAAATCCCAATGTTTTATTCCTCGAGGATCTATATCCATCATATATATCTCACATTATGACCTATCTAAAAAAGATATACATGAGACTCTTGTTGTACGAGTAGATAATAAACTGATCCCCCATCAGGTTGAGGCACCACATCATTAGAGAAAAGAATAACACTACTAGATCAAGATAATGGTTCTTATAATACTTTCAATTCGGTCTTAATTATCCTAAACCACACGCAATCAATGTCTATCTCAACATCATAACAAAACCAATACAAATAATTGTTTCAACATATACTACTATGTATTAAATACCCCCATATTAGAATCTAATTATGGGAGCCCTCGTATATATATTCCTCAACTCCCAAAATCCCTAATGCAACCATTACATTAACATGAAATGTCACAACATCCTAGTCAATTTATGTAATTATTGACTCTAATATAAAGAAAACAAGTACAATCTGTCAATAGTACAATGCTAAGACAATGAAAATCATCCCCATAGTAACACTCTAGGGTGGATCCCAATAATTCACGACATAAAAATTCCCTATTTACATTAATACTCCAGCCATAGAGATTATTTTTTCTAGGAATTGGGCTTCTTAAATCAAAAATTGACATTTCTAGAGATTTTAATAAAGCAGGTTCTCTGAGTTTATATAACGTACCATTATTATAATTTCTAACATGATCAACATCAAACACTGAGTATATAAAGATATCACCGATTGAGACCGCCATGAACCAGTCTATGATTAGCTAAAAGATATATTTCACCTTTCACATTAATACTGATGGGGTGATCATCTTGCTGGAGGGAATCGCTAAGAACTCATATAGAAAATATCATCATTTTAATGCCATTTTTAGTATATCCTCATCCAATTAACGAAGCTGGTGATAACATTATTGGAAGAACCATCATGCTCCCCTTAAGTAATAAAAGAGTTCATCTATCCCTGATAATGAATACTTATTCTTCATGGTCACCTAGTCATGAATTAGTAGTCTACAAATAACATAATGCTACCAAATTCCATATTGGAAAAAAACATTGGGGATACCTTGGGGGAATCACTACATCTCACAAATCTAATATAATAAAATTCATCCAACTACACCCTCATCTCATGAAGCTTGGTGGGATCAATCAGATATGTTGTAGTAGTTATTGGGGCCATACTGAGGAGTAAGAAAACATAGAATTATAAGTTTTCATGTGTCTGTAAACTCTGAATTTGATCAGGAAAGGCATCCTTCTAATCCACCCCTGTCACATGAAATTCTTTGCCCATGAAATCCACTTACCAAATATTAATTTTTTCCATTGGGTGAGTAATCATTTTTACACACTTATTCCTCATAAATTATTTCTTTTATAAGGATTTTTTTCACACAAAATAGAAAAACTAATCCCATCAATATGTTTAGACCACATCCTATCGAAAAACATTTGATCTGGGAATTAAATTTGGATTTCAAGTACATAAATTATATTAATTAATAATCCCTAATATACTTTATACATAGATCCTATACAAAACAGTAACCACCATGACTCGTACTTCAATTTTGATAGATGATGTAAATCCATAAGTCATTATCTAAAAGATTCTCTAATCACAAGGTTCAAGCCAAATTATCTACCTTAATCTATATGTATCGAACCAGATAAGTGAAAGGAAAAAAATGAATTGCACCACAATCTATTAATACTGAAAATAATGTTTAAAATATAGATATCATACCACATAACATTCATCAAGCCTCATTTTCAAACGTTTCCATAGCCTAATGTTGGACTTGTCCATGACGACCTTGGGATGGTGGTAGTAATAGGTTAATCCCCCAACTATCTCATTCATCACTACCAGACACTCTTCCATGACATCATACCAAAATAATTCCCTTATCCTTACTATGCCTCTACCAAATTAGTCACTCAATCTTATATCAATCCACTATACAATGGGACAGAAAATAGTGTGTCCAATTTCCTCAACTCTCAAAAGAGAAACACCACATATCCATTGGCTAATTAGAAAAATCATTAGAGACATGCACTAATGATTAGATGTATTGATATCATCTCCACAATAATATGAGATGCTCAGGGTCCTGAGATCGGTACGAATACAAATTTATGAGATATCAAATTCTGGTTAACGGCAACCAACACTAATTATCAGAACCCAGTCCTCCAATAAGCAGTCCACCACAAAGGCATGACAAAAACTATAATAGGTTATAATGAAACAGTTTATCACTAATGCCCTAAAATCCCAACATAATATATGCTCAAAAGTTCATGAGCCAAAAAAATATCTTGAACTATATCCATTTAGTATCGTGAATTTTCATTAATCATTAGGGCGTACCTCTCCATTATAAAAATCTAATACTACAAAGGATGAATCTAATGTTTCTGCACTTACAAAAACCAGGATAGATAAAACATCTCCCTTAAGAGACATTCAAATTCTGACTAGGTGTTATGTCTCATTATGTGACTGAGTAACTAAACTACACCATCACCCAGTAGATCCCTGATGACGACTCATCATGAGAACTATCATATGATCTATTGGAATCCTCCCAATGAAGAAAACCTTTGTGATTATATCCATCCATCAAACATATACCTAGGTGGTATGGCTCTCCCTGAAACCTTGGAGGTCACTACCTCTAGAATGCATGTAGTTAACCCATTCTACTTGAAACCTTAGCCAGCACTGCCAGTGTAACACCCCATGTAAATAAAGAATATGATATTTTCATATTTATCCATATTTGAGAATAAAATATTAATATTACTTTAAAGGGTACGCTATGCTCGATGGCGTACCCGATACACAACAACGAGTTTCTTGGGAATCTTACGTCACACTATAATAATAAAATAATATTATTTTAAATGGTAGTTAACGCCTAGCCATTGTAATTGAGGGAATGAACAAAACTAACTACAAAATGATTATATATGTTTGTAAAATATTTTTACTTTTTACAATAAATGTTAGAGGATTAAAAATGTGAATGAATTCAATTTTAAGCGTAAACATTCTAATATTCTTTAGAAGGTCGATTAAACGCTTTTTGATGGAGAACCGCTTTTAAATCCACTTTTTGAAAATTTTATGTGTTATATTTGACAAAATAAAATTCTTCTTTAGAATTGAGACATCAAAATTTACTTTGTGTAAATTTTTGGTATCTTTCCGATAAAGTTTATTTTTAATGAATAGTGAAAAATGTTGTATTTTAATTCGAAACCTCTTTTTAATCTAATTTATTTATATGCTTAGATTATCTTTTGAATTGTATTTTAAGTAAAATTAGAATATATTTTTACCATTTAATCCAATATTGGTCATTGTAATTAGTTTGACTTTGAAATTGGACTTAAACTAGTGTCAATATTTTAATAGATATTATTTCTTAAAAACACGCTATTTGTTTTGACAGCGGGAATTAATTATTAAATTAATTAATGAAACTTATATGTTTTGAATTTTGTAAAATAGAAATCATTTTTGAGTTCGGAATATCAAATATATCTTAGGGTGAATTTTTGGTATTTTTCTGAAAACGTCAATTTTTGATGAATAGTGAAACCACTAAGTGGTAGTTAAAGAAACTGATTTTTCGTTTAAATGAAACTTTTCCACCTCTGTGTTTTGAATTTAAAAAATCCGACATACATGGTTGTCATTAGGAAGTAAAATTTGGTTCAATGGGATTAAAATAATTTTTTGGTGAATAGTAACTTTTATGTTCTTAATCGCGATTAGAGGTAATTAGTGTAATTTAAGGTAAAAATAATGTTTTAATAATATGAAATGACGTAGACACATGTCATAACCTCATTTGATGAGTCATGGACGACCAATAAAATCCATGGGTCATCTTGGCGACCCCATGGAGCCACTTTGGTTCGAAAATGACATAAATAACTTTTTATTTAAAGTTAAAATAAAAATATCACAAGCATGAGATGTTTCACTAATTTTTTTTTTCAATGGGGTTATACAAGTCATATTTTTGACTATAAATATTAATTAGAAAGATAAAAATATTTCCTAAATAATGATAGTAATTTTATAATTTTTAGACATTAAATAAATTAAATTATTTATGACATCAAGATGATGCAACGATTACCTCATTAATAAAGGATTTAAATAAAATGAAAAGATAATGTTAAAACTATAACTTAAACATGTAAAAAACCTATTTTATGAGTATATTTAGAACCCTTAACACCTTATAATTTAAATAAATCAATGTGGGACCTTTAAAATCCGAAACTCATTTGAAAATAAAATAACATTTTGTAACTATCCAAGAGTGCCCCTCCTCTCCTCTTATAAAAGGCCCCCACCTCTACCACCTTACCCACACCTCTCAAGCCTTTTGATTGGCCAAAACCTGCTCAGGTTTACTCTCCACATCCCTGTATTACTCCTAGAATCCTCACTTTGGGCAGAAGTCTTCCCAAGGAAGCCTTTTAGCTCAAATCAAAGAGAGTTAGCCGATTTTAAGGTAATGTCTTCACTTGTGTTCTTTTGTTTTATTTTGCTTCTCCAACCCCCTAAACTCTTTTTATTCATTTCTTTTGTAACAACTACAGTATCTTAAATATACTAGGATGTTGTTATAAGAAGAATTAGAGGTACACCTACACACACCTACATCTAATGGTTAAAGAACATACTGTTTCTGTGGATGGTGAATTTCTGCCTCACGAAACGATGATTGTTCAACACTCATATAACACATTCAAAGGTGGCCATTAAGACGTAAATATATTTATATATGATATATAATATGTTTATGTTTTACTTAAGCTTCTGTATTTTTCTTTTTTGGCATACCTTTATGGTTTCCATTGTGGGTAAACACGATAATTTCATTTTAGAAAGTGCGGACTACCTCCCCCTCAATGTGATTTGATTCGTTAATTCCATATGTGGGATGTATAAAGGATGGATTTAAAGTTACTATAGATGATGTATGTTACATATAAATGATGAATATAATTCTTGAATTAAAATATACATACCTCTCATTTATTTTTAATTCCATTAATATGACATAGAAATGAAAGTAGCGTTCATGCGTACGTACGGCTTACCGTCTCCATGAACGATGCATTTCATTTCATACCTCTAAAAGATTATGTAATATTATAAATACATGTATATTATGGATATATACGATATATATGATATACAAATAATGAATATCATTCTGGATATATTGAACCTTTGACCACATGAACAACATGTAATTGTAAGAAGTCCACTTTCGACTTAAGAACCAAATATCGACAAAATAAACATTATTAACTTAAATTATTACATAATGTTTATAACATGTAAATAAGTGATATAAAAGGAATAATGAACTTGAAAAATTTTCTTAAGAAAGTATAAATTAACTCAAGTTTATTATTCAGGACGTTAAAGAATGATCGAGTCATGTCGGACCCGAGGTAAGGGATCCTACCCCTCTCTTTCTTTTTATGTACACTCTTTTATGAAATTCCTTTTAAGCTCATATTTATTATGATTGGTATGTTCTTTTATATTACTAATACTGTAATTTTTATGTTCATATGACGAGAGACTCTATTTTCTCTCATCAATCCATTTTGGAAGTTTTGAGTGGCGCCGTTAGGCTGCCGAATTTTCATAAGAGATCTAACCTCTCTCTTTCTTTTTAAGTACTCTCCTTTATGTCACTTCTTTTAAGCTCCTCTTTGTTATGATGGGGGATGTTATTTTATATTCCTCCTTCTTTAAATTTTATTGTAATATTATTAGAGACCCTATTTGATTTCATCAATCCATTTTTGGTAGTTTTAAGTGGCGTTGTTAGGCTGCCGAGTTTTTGTAAGGGATTTTTCATCTCACTTTTAGTCCTGTGAGATTTATGCTAAATTTGACACCATTTCCTTTGAGTGGTGTATGTACTACACATTATTATACTATTTGTGTAATATAATTTCATTTATGGGTATTTACATATTCATTTTATGCCCCTTCTTCAATGGGGCGTATGTTTCGAAAGTTACCCAAGTCGGTAAGGGAACCTTTCACCATCCTCTTTTAGAAGACTTATTTTGTTATATCATTTAATTAACATACTATTATGTTGGGATATGTTCTTCTATATACTTATTGATGTAAATTTTATGTCCAAGTGATGAGATACCCTTTTTATCTCTCATCAACTCTTTTTCTGAAATTTTAAGTAACGTCGTTAGGCTGTCGAATTTTTTCAAGGGAACTTCTTAACCCAATTTTGATTCTTTGGGATAAACTTGTACCCCATGAATATGTCATTCTCTGAATATTTGTGAATTTACTATGATTTGTTTCACTTAATATCCACTTATATTTGGTGTATTCATTTCTCACACATAACTATGTAATTGATTTATCCTTAATCCAAGGATACCGTCTTTGTATGGGACTTCGTCTCAATCTCCTTTCATTGAGGCATATTTTGTTTTATACAAAACATACTTTTATACGGTGTATAAACCCCTTTGACTTTTACGTTTATCAAAAAGGAATCTTTTTATACAAAGAGTTTTACTAAACGAAAAAAGGGAATGTTTTTGTCGTATGTATGCGGCAACAATGACTTCTTCGCCGCCGTGACCATTATTTGAGTTTCGGCTTCCTCTACAAGCCATACCTTTTTTTAATGAAAAATAAATACCATGTTTTACTTTTATTTTATTTTAGTATAGAAAATAGTTTTCATAATTTTTTTATATCAATGTGTTGTATTGATATCTTGTGATTGAAAAATGGAAATGTTATATTTCCTTTATGCATGTTTTATGTGATACGATTATGTTATGGTTCTTGGGAATTATTATGAATACGGATGGTTCCTTGATAAACTAAGGGCGGGTGAGCCCGATATAGCTCTTCAATGCATTGGATAACACAAAGGAGTTAAACGTTATGGTTTCTCTGAAAATATTTAGGGGATATACTATGATGGGTATTCCAAACGTAACCAAGAAGGTTACTCCCTACGTAAGAATGTTAGGAATGCCTCAAGTTACCTTTATGTCTTATGATTTCTATGTTTTATTCATGATTTGATGAGGTATGTTAAATTTATTATGTTTTATGACTAAAGTATGATTTCATTGATTCTTATGTATACATGTACTCATGTTTCCTTTCCATATTTTTATATCCCTTACTAAGCTTTTTATGCTCATCCCAAGTTTTTGAAATGTTTTACACATGACTTAAAGATGAATAGGGTCAAGGATGGGATCAAGGAAAGACATGCTATCTAAATCATGGAACTAGACATGTTTCTATTAAGAGTTTTTTTATTTATGGAAACTTAGTAGAAGTGTCTACTTTGTAATCTTTTGAGATGTAATAGTTATGTCCTAATTTTCTAAAACTCTAAACCTGAAAAGATCCTCAATTTGAATTATTCATTTAATTCAATATTAATTATGGTTTAAGGCCGGGGGCTTATATTTGGTATCAGAGGTCGGTTTAGATATCTTTAGAGGTTACGATATTCTCTAAGCATAAGTGACATTACCAGAATGGTTAGGATTTCTGAAAGAGTCATAGTTTTAGATAAAGTGAATGAGTAGGTATATATTAGTGTTTACCTTCCTCATTAGTACATGATGGTTTTGTTGATATACTCACACTGACATTTCTATTTTTAGTGAATGGAAGGATCTAGAAGGCACCAAAGTGTCAATAGGTTTGAAGGAAACTGTGGTGGTTCTCTGATTAAGAGACTGGATGAAATGGGGGATTCAATGAGGAAACTCATGGTTGTTCTAAACCAACTATCAAGGAGTCATGATCAACCACTTGAACCTTGGTAAGTTCTGTAACGCATCATGTACGATATGACCAATCAATGTGGAAGTTCAGGTAATAATTAAAAAGTTAACCATTGGGTTTTATATGATCCTTACTTTTGAAGTAATTATGGGATACTATATGTTATGATGGAATATGAACGACTTGAGATTAAATTGAGGTTAAAATATGTTATGATTATTTTTGAAGATTTTATCTCGTGTTGGGGAATGTTTTAAGAATTATATAGTTTTGGAAAAAGGACAACACGCAGACCGTGTGACAACCCGTCGCGTCATACAAAGCTGCGGGAATCGAACCCACAACCAAAGTGTGACCGATATTTATTGCCTACCACTGGACTACGTGAAGTCCCTGGTTAGTTTGACTAATTATTTTTAGTTAGATGATTTTAGGAGTCAAGAGTAAGTTTATTTTGGGTTATATATGGAAATTATTAACCTATCATGGATGATATGTGATAAGGTTAATTACTTTTCTATGTGAGAATTTAAGAGCATCAGATGTTATTTGGAGATAAAAGTTATTTTGTACCTTGCAAGACTATGTGATTAAATCCTTTAAATATTTGGGTTTCAATCTTAGTTTAGTTTACTTTGAAGAATTTTGTGGACAATTGTATATCGAATGGTCTTCGTTGAACTTTGGGTTTTGTTGGACAAATTTTGGAGATTAAGAATAGATTTTCTTTTTATAAAGGGTTATCCTTTTCTGGATTATCTGATCTTGTACTAACCTTTTTGGTTTTGGTTTTGGTTAAAGTATAACAACATAAGAAGTATATAGTTCTCTTTTTTGGATTATGTGATTCTATAGAAGTTGATTATAGCTCTCTTAATATTATCAAGTCATCCTAAATACTCGTCTTTTGGAGAAAATATAAGTTTGTGTAAGAAATCTAATAGGAGATGAGAGTCTACAAGACAAGTAAGTATGTTTCCTTAAGATCAAAAATGAATTCCTCAATTAAAAGTAACTTAAAACAAAAATGTTTCCTATTAACTTTTCCTACTAGGGAATCAAAAACTGTTTAACCCACCACAAGTTTGTGATTTTCTTGTGGTTAACTTTCTCCTAGACATGTTTACTATCACTCTCCCTCAGAACATGACCCTTTGTTTTTTCTTCCATGTCCATGCTTTCCTACATGTAATCCTAGTATGGGTTAACTTGGGTGACCTTTGTAATTTTCTTTCTTTATTTTAAAGTGATAGTTTTACTGACTCTGGTTCCGATGTGGGGGTTTCAATGAAGTTTCCAAGCCCAATTTTAAATATTGTGAGGATGCAGTTCCCAAAAGGGGGGAAGGATGTAACACCCCAGGTAAATAAAGAGTATGACATTTTCATATTTATCCATATTTGAGAATAAAATATTAACTTTACTTTAAATGGGATGCTATTCTCGATGGCGTACCCAATACGCAACAATTAGTTTCTTGGGAATCTTACGTTGCACTATAATAATAAAATAATATTATTTAAAATGGTAGTTAACGCCTAGCCATTTTAATGGAGGGAATGAACAGAACTAACTACAAAATGATTATATATGTTTGTAAAATATATTTACTTTTACAATAAATTTTAGAGGATTAAAAATGTGAATGAATTCAATTTTAAGCGTAAACATTCTAATATTAATTAGAAGGTCGATTAACCACCTTTTGATGGCGAACCTATTTTAAATCCACTTTTTGACAATTTTATGTGTTATATTTGACAAAAAAAACTCTTCTTTAGAATCGAGACATCAAAATTTACTTTGTGTAAATTTTTGGTATCTTTCCGATAAAGTTCATTTTTTTAATGAATAGTGAAAAATGTTGTATTTTAATTCAAAACCTCTTTTTAATCTAATTTATTTACATGATTATATTATATTTTGAATTTTTTTTCATGTAAAATTAGAATATATGTTTTTCATTTAATCCAATATTGGTCATTGGAATTAATTTCACTTTGAAATTGGACTTAAACTACTGTCAATCTTTTAATAGATATTGTTTCTTAAAAACACGCTATTTATTTTGACAGCGGGAATTAATTATTAAATTAATTAATTCAGCTTATATGTTTTGAATTTTGTAAAATAGACATCATTTTTGAGTTCAGAATATCAAATATAGCTTAGGGTGAATTTTTGGTATTTTTCTGAAAAACTTCAATTTTTGATGAATAGTGAAACCACTAAGTGGTAGTTAAAGAAACTGATTTTTCATTTAAATGACACATTTCCACCTTTGTGTTTTGAATTTCAAAAATCCAACATATATTGATGTAATTATGAAGTAAAATTTGGTTCAATGGGATTAAAATAATTTTTTGGTGAATAGTAACTTTTATGTTTTTAATCGCGATTAGAGGTAATTAGTGTAATTTAAGGTAAAAATAATGTTTTAATAATGTGAAATGACCTAGAAACATGTACTACCATAATTGGATGTGTCATGGACGACCAATAAAATACATGGGTTAACTTGGGGACCCCATGGAGCCACATTGGTTGGAGAATAACATAAATAACGTTTTATTTAAAAATAAAATATAAATGTCAAAAGCATGAGATGTTTCACTAAAACAATTTTTAAATGGGGTTATACAAGTCATATTTTTGACTATAAATATTCATTAGAAAGATAAAAAGATTTCCTACATCATGATAGTTTTTTTTATTATTTTTATACATTAAATAAATAAAATTATTTATGACATCATGATGATGCATCGATTACCTCATTAATAAAGGATTTAAATAAAATGAAAATATAATGTTAGAACTATAACTTAAACATTTCAAAAACATATTGGATGAGTATATTTCGAACCCTTACCACCTTATCCTTGAAATACATCAATGTGGGACCTTTAAAATTTGAAACTCATTTGATAATAAAGTAACATTTTGTAACATTCCAAGAGTGCCCCTCCTCTCCTCTTATAAAAGGCCCCCACCTCTACCACCTTACCCACACCTCTCAAGCCTTTGGATCGGCCAAACCCTACTCATTTTTCCTCTCCACGTCCCTCTATTACTCCTAGAATCATCACTTTGGGCATAATTCTTCCCAAGGAAGCCATTGAGCTCAAATCAAAGAGAGTTACCCGATTTTAAGGTAATGTCTTCACTTGTGTTCTTTTGTTTTATTTTGCTTCTCCAACCCCCTAAACTCTTTTTATTAATTTCTTTTGTAACAACTCCAGTATATTCAATATACTATTATTATTTTATATGAATCATTAGATCTACACCTACACACACCTACATCTAATGGTTAAAGAACATACTGTTTCTGTGGATGGCGAATTTTTGCCTCACGAAACGATGATTGTTCAACACTCATATAACACCTTCAAAGGAGGCCATTAAGATGTCACTATATTTATATATGATATATAATATGTTTATGTTTTACTAAAGCTTATGTATTTTTCTTTTGTGGCATACCTTTATGGTTTCCATTTTGGGTAAACATGATAATTTCATTTTAGGATGTGCGGACTACCTCCCCCTCAAAGTGATTTGAATCGTTAATGAAATTTGTGGGATGTATAAAGGATGGATTTAAAGTTATTATATATGATGTATATTACATATAAATGATGAATAAATTTTTTGAATTAAAATATACATACCTCTAATTTAGTTTTAATTCCATTAATATGACATAGAAATGAAAGTAGCGTTCATGCGTACGTACGGCTTACCGTCTCCATGAACGGTGCATTTAATTTATTACCTCTAAACGATTATGTAATATTATAAATATATGAATATTATGGATATATATGATATATATGATATCCAAATAATGAATATCATTCTGGATATAATGTACCTTTGACCACACGAACAACATGTAATTGTAAGAAGTCCACTTTCGACTTAAGAACCAAATACCGACAAAACAAACATTATTAACTTAAATGATTAAATATTGTTTATAACATGAAAATAAGTGATATAAAAGGAATAATTAACTTGAAAAATGTTCTTAAGCAAGTATAAATTAATTCATGTTTATTATTTAGGACATTAAAGAACGATCGAGTCAAGTCGGACCCGAGGTAAGTGATCCTACCCCTCTATTTCTTTTTAAGTACACTATTTTATGTCATTCCTTTTAATCACATATTTCTTATGATTGGGATGTTATTTTATATTACTCTTACTTTAATTTTTATTTTCAAATGATGAGGGACCCTATTTTCTCTCATCAATCCGTTTTGGATGTTTTGAGTGGCGCGGTTAGGATGCTGAATTTTCATAAGAGATCTAACCTCTCTCTTTCTTTTTAAGTACTCTACTTTATGTCACTTATTTTAAGATCCTAATTATTATGATGGGGGATGTTCTTTTATATTTTACTTTCTGTAAATTTTATTTTAATATGATTAGATACCCTATTTTATCTTATCAATCCATTTTTGGATGTTTTAAGTGGTGTCGTTAGGATGCCGAGTTTTCGTAAGGGATTTCTCATCCCACTTTTAGTCCCGTGAGATTTATGATAAATTTGCCACCATTTACTTTGAGTGGTGTATATAATCCCAATTATTATACTCTTTGAGTAATATAATTTCATTTATGTGTATTTACATATTCATTGTATGCCCCTTCTTCAGTGGGGTGTATGTTTCGAAAGTTACTCAAGTCGGTAAGGGAACCTTTCACCCTCCTATTTTAAAAGACTTATTTTGTTATGTCTTTTAATTCACATACTATTATGTTGGGATATGTTCTTGTACATCATCATTGATGTAAATTTAATGTCCAAGTGATGAGATACCCTTTTTATCTCTCATCAACTCTTTTTCTGAATTTTTAAGTGATGCCGTTAGGCTATCGAATTTTTGCAAGGGATCTTCTTAACCCAATTTTGATTCTTTGGGATAAACTTGTACTCCTTGAATATGTCTTTCTATGAATATGTGTGAATTTACTCTGATTGTTTTTCACTTAATATCCACTTATATTTGGTGTATTTTTTTGTCACACATAATTATTTAATTTATTTATCCTTAATCCAAGGATACCGTCTTTGTATGGGACTTTGTCTCAATCTCCTTTCATTGAGGCATATTTTGTTTTATACACAACCTACTTTTATAAGGTGTATAAACCCCTTTGACTTTTACATTTATCAAAAAAGAATCTTTTTATACGAAGAGTTTTACTAAACAACAAAATGGAATGTTTTTGTCGTACGTATGCAGCGACAATGACTTCTCCGCCGCCATGACCATTATTTGAGTTTCGGCTTCCTCTACAAGCCATACCTTTTTTTAATAAAAAATAAATACCATGTTTTACTTTTATTTTATTTTGGTATTTAAAATTGTTTTTATAATATTTTTATATCAATGTGTTGTATTGATATCTTGTGATTGAAAAGTGGAAATGTTATGTTTCCTTTATGCATGTTTTATGTAATACGATTATGTTATGGTTCATGGGCATTATTATAAAGACGGGTGGTTCCGTGATAAACTAAGGGCGGGTGAGCCCGATAGAGCTCTCCAATGCATTGGGTAACGTGAAAGAGTTAAACGTTAAGGTTTCTCCGAATAGATTTAGGGGATATACTGTGATGGGTATTCCAAACGTAACCAAGAGGGTTACTCCCTACGTAAGAATGTTATGAATGCCTCAAGTTAACTTTATGTCTTATGATTTGTATGTTTTATTCATGATTTGATGAGGTATGTTAAAGTGAATATGTTTTATGAGTAAAGTATGATTTCATTTATTCTTATGTATACATGTACTCATGTTTCCTTTCCATATTTTTATATCCGTTACTGAGATTTTTATGATCATCCCAAGTTTTTGAAATGTTTTACAAAGGACTTAAAGATGAACAGGGTCAAGGATGAGATCAAGGAAAGACATGCTATCTCAAACATGGAACTAGACATGTTTCTTTTAAGAGTTTTTTTATTTATGGAAACTTAGTTGAAGTGTCTACTTTGTAATCTTTTGAGATGTAATAGTTATGTCCTAATTCTCTAAAACTCTAAACCTGAAAAGATCCTCAATATGAATTATTCATTTAATTAAATATTAAGTAACGTTTAAGGTTGGGGCCTTATAGCCAGAACTAGATACAACTTAATTGGTGGTGGTATAAATGGTAATTAACCTGGATGTGTTATAGCTTGTATAGAACCTTTTACTAAATCTTCATCACTTGGATGATCATCCTAATGATCATATATTGGAATCAGGGAAGACTATCTTTACAAATGCAACCTAAAATAAAAAATATACACCACAGTAAAATATTATATATGGTAAACTGACTAAAGGAATTCATGGAAACCAAATACCATTCCAATATGATGTATTTACCAAAATGGTTCTCGCAACTAATGTCTACATGCAATAGGTCAAGTGACAGGTGATCAACGTTCGGGTGTATAGATACGTTGACCACAACACCAATGTTGAACTCTATATATAGACATATATACTGAAAATATTAAAGAATATTTCCCCAATCAAATCTAAAATAAATCATTCATATTACCGAATCGAATTCTCAAACACCACTTTTCCAAGACTCGACTAACACAGGATTGAACTACGACTACTCTAAGACTGACTCGAATAAGCCAATGGGTAGAGACCAGTGCTAAGTTTGTATATCCCCAACGTGGGAGGACGTATCCAACAGTCCCTGTACACATGAAAACATATTTAATTCCATAATATGATGAATTTTAAAACAAATGAAACATATTCATTCCAACATCTATTATCCCAAAAACTGAGTATGACATTAATGTACTAAAATTGAAAATGGTTCCAAATACATCCCCATCTAAAAATTATAGAGAGTCCAACCTAACCCCATGGAAAGGAATATGATCAAATGAAATAACCATGTAAAAACCTTTATCCTTCATGCTCCGGTTATGTTCCAACTTATCCCAATACTCACAGGACACTATCAAATAGAGCTTCATCTAAATAATAAATAACACCTGTAGATAGATCTCAAGTAGTGGTGATTAAAAAAAGAATTTTCTGGACTACCAAAATACACTAAAAATGGAGCATCAATAATAGTGTACTCATACAAATGATATAATAGTAAATTCATAGTATAAAAAAAATTCTCAATATGGTCACTAAGATAGATGTAGGTCACAACGAATTGTCTTCCATATCATTCTGCATTTGTAAATTCTTATTCTTGATGAATTAACTCCACATGAAATTTAATATTTGAATATAGTCCTCCATGATGTGAAGATCATTAGGCCCAAACTAAGATATTTCTATGGTCTCAAAAAACCATGATACACCGATAGGGGGTCACACCCAGGACCACATGGGAAAAATGAAAAAACCAAATATGGAATAACCTGCAATGTAGGGTATCACATGACAATGATATCATGAACTCTACTGATATAACCTTTTAGATAGAGGATCGATTCCCTACTCTAGGTGTTCACAACTATTCCATAATCCCCACATTTGGTAAGAAAATGATACACAATCAAATCGAGTCTGAAATGGGGTGACCACACACTCTTTTAGAGACACCTCCCCTAAAGGGGGTAAATATCCCCTGATTTGGGTGTAATAACACACAATACCCATAATGGAATAGATCAATGTAACACAATCAACCAATAATTGAATTGACTAAAGAAGGAAATAATAACAAACACACGTAAAGGGGGGTATAATATGTGTTCTGAGGTTACAAGACATGTCCATCCAACCAATTGTCTACCCATGTGGTGATTCCTCACATGACATGTAAGCCTCTATATACATAATGTGTATGAGTAGTGGAGAGTTTGTAAATATTTCCGAACAACATTCCATTCAAATCTTCAAATTCCTCATATCACTGGTCATGCCTATGTACCACCTCATGTACACCAAGAATTGTATGTGTACCTGATATTTCCGTTCATGTGTTTCCTCGGAGATACTCATAGATCCAGAAAATACATGTCACATAATGTGTTATATTTATCATTTCATGAAAACCCTAGCGCTGCATAGGGGGTCCAATATGGCATGTAATTCCATATTACATGCCGTGTACCCCATGATTTTCTAGATCCACCAAGATCAATTCCACAACATCCTATGAATCTGTTCCACTTTGTTCCTCACTGGATATGGTTTCTTGGTTGTCTTCCAACACTCCCATTGCCAGATATTGTGATTCTAGACTTTGAATACTATCAAGAAATATACACTTCTTCCATCTATAGTTACACCATCAAAACATGGATGAACATGAGTCAACATTATGTTCTGATCTACCTTTCATCTTCCATAAATTTTATCACACCTCGATCATAACAATGACCATGAACTTCACCCATTCTATCGATCCATTACTCCATATAATGATTTTTGGGGAGAAAATATTGGGTATTCACCAAATAAAGGGATAAATAAATTTCCAATTATAAAAATGTAGTGATTGAGAGGATAAATCCATACAAAAAAATATGAGGAATAAACTGTGTACATTTGTAGTTATAAATACATATATTATTGATGAATTAAATAAATGAATTGTGAAATCAGCACAGTAACAAAAAATAAAAATGTAAAAGGAATTTTCCATTGATGAATGAATCAATAATGTCCATGGAATTTTACCACATTTAATTGGGACAAAAAACATGATGTAAAATTAAAATCAAGTATCCTACTTAGATTTGGGATTAATTGATTAGGATGAAGAGTCTTATGGTGATGTTTTTGGAGAGATCCTCATGTTCCATAGGAACACCGATCATTGATGCAATTATGATGTAGAATTATATAATAATAACACATTCTAATGGTATCTCTAGGTCTCTTGAATTTAGGGAACAACCCAAGGAAATTTTTATAACCCTTTATTTAGAGTAATTCTTGTTCAATGCATCATAAATAAATAACACAATTTTATCATTTTATTTATTTTAGTCATTTTCAACCATGATATCTTTTTTACAAACACTCAGATCTAATAATGTTTTGTATACTCTTTGTGTAAAACCCACACTATAAAAACATTAGTGCCCTCATATTTCTGATATGAGCCCCATTTAGAATTTATGTAACATTTTCATGAAATATTGTCACGCATGATATCAATGTATTTAATATATTTCAAATAAGTATTTCAAGTTGATCAGGCCTTGGACTCAAACAATGTCTTAGATCCTAGTATTTAAAACCTTACATTTAATATATGAAAAGCACATAGAAAATCTATGATATTACATGTAATATGAAAGTGAATACATTTGAAAACATATTAAACTGAAATCACATAGTAGGGAATCTAAAATATAATTGGGGATAATAACGCAAATGATTTCAAAATTTAGAAGAAAAAAAATTGTAAAACAAAAATATTTGAAACATGACTTAAAAATCATAGAATGATTCACATAAACATTAGGTCAACATGATACTGTCATTATTTTACATGATTACACCCACATGTGAGATTATTTAAAAAAAATAAAATCATTTGTACGGTGTATAAGATTAAATAAATAAATTATACAATGTTAGTTAAATTTAACTACATTGAATTCTATTGGAATATATCACTATAAAATTTTTAGGAAAATATATATTATTTAAATTAAATTTTCTATGGATAAATGATATGGAATACTAGTAATGAATAAAAATTAAAATTGTATAATAATAATAAATTATTCTATATATTAGTATAAAATTTCCAAAATCGCAATTTTATTATATTTTTAATCATTAATAGTACATATTTCCAAAATATTGAATTATAGGATAAAGCCCAAATACATTAGATAATATATATATATATATATATATATATATATATATATATTCTTTCTGTTGAGTAGTATAATAAAAGTTTATTTTTTTCATCGGCAAAACTAAATAATCAATTAAATGGAATGAAACATGCTAATTGAAAATGATGAGTAATGTTTATTCAAGGATTGGTTAGGTATATTTTTTTAATTAAAAAAGGGATATTATATGTAATATGGGTGAGTGTACTCTATATGAGATATGGCATATAACAAATTGGATTTTGAATTATATTTGAATCATTTAATGAATGTTATTTATTATATATAATTATAAGATAGTATGTATGTTTGAATTTTAATTAAGTGAATTAACTTTTTGTTGAATATTATCAATGTTAATGGGAATAAATATTTTTTATTTTTTTTTCAATATTTTTGGAAGCCATGATTTCTCTATAATAGTATTTGGTAATATTTTTCAATAGAGTGAAAAAAATATTGAAGAGTGATATGATATTTCAAGTATCCTATGAGAATCAAATGAAATTCACGTCGATTATATAGATATTTTACACAATCTGTTCAAATTAAAAATATATTATAATATAAGGATGAAAAAGGCTTTGATTAGAATTAATGATTTTCTATTCGATAAGAAATTAATGATTCAATAAAAAATGGTTATGGAACTTATCAAAAGAATTAACTTATATAAGTTATGGAATAATGTTCTTTATTGGGGTATATAAATGTATGTTATATTAATATAAAAAATTAAAATAATGATGAAATTTATAACAATCAATATGAGAAATTTAATTGAGGACTAATTAAAAAAATTAATAAAAACATGTTCTTTTTTCAAGACATGTTTAAATAATTTGGTGTCGTAATTAAAAATATTAATAAAATTACTATAAATGATACTCAAAAATTAAAGAAATTTGTTTTACGAAAAATATGTCATGATTGAAGGTTTTAAAATTATTAAATTGTTCTAATAAGTAGCAGTTTATATGAATTTTATGTTATTAAAAATAGATCAAGAAAAAAATAATCCTCAAATGGGTTCTAAAAGAAGTAGTATATATGGAATGGCCATATCTATTTATAAATAATGAAAATTTATCCAATTTTTCTTACTTAAAAGTACATCTATATATCTTTAAGATATCACCCTTATACTCAAAATAAGATAATTATTTGAAATTATATAGATTATATATGTTAATTATAATTTCAAGTTCATGATTGAAGATGAGAAAATGATAATATTATTAATTTATTAGTGTGAAAAAATTTGTTATCATTAAGGGATCTAAATATAATATGTTTATTACAATTAAAATAATTTAATTTAAAATTTATGTGATTGGTGAATTAATATATTTCATATGTCTTGATGACTATATGATGAAATATTTGGGACATTTTTATTTCATAAAAAATATTATATATAATTTCTACATATATTTTATAGGGATGTTACTAAAGACAAAAAATAGTTGTTTAAGCATGAATACTTTTTTACGATAAAGATAATGAAATAATGGTTGATTTTATTATTGGGTAAATCCCTCATATAGTTCTCTTGGTATTTTTTGGTGTAGTTGTGTTTTTTGACAAACCCATGTGATTGATAATGAGTATGGTTGGTGTTTTCCGAAGAAATTTTTTTTAAGGTGGCAGAGTTTCTCAGTGTTTTCCATCTGTTTGGGCCTCAAAATTGGGAGTTTGATGTTATAAAATGTATGATTTTTTCACAGGAGTGAATTCTATGAAGAACATTGGAGAAAATTGGAAAAGGATGAGAACCAGGTACAATAATTCATGGGCCACATACCATGATTCGGGGATGGTACGCGGAGTGCTGAGAACGGTACACAGGGTGGTGGGAATGATTCGCCGGAGCTATCCACGAAACCAAAAATAGTTCGCATCAGAAGGTGGTGTGGTACATGGATTTCATGATGTTAGTGGAGGAAATTTACCCCATAGGAACAAATACCATATGAAGACCAGATAGAAAAAATGGATCATAGGTGGCTTTTGGTTCGCGGTGGCAGAAGCATTAGTATGCTGTGAAGGCTGGAATGAAGATTTGAGAAATCTTAGTTTAACTGATTGTAAAGGTATATTTAACTATATAAGAATCAATAATCCCACCAATTATGGTTGGGACTAAAAATCATTAGATAATATAGTTTTTGGTACGGGATTATGTTAAATTGGGAATGAGGTTCACATGAATGAATTCCGCGAATGATGAAGTGGTTCACGTGGATGAAATTCCACTATAGGTGTTTGTGGGGATTCATAACCTGCAATGGAAGACTCGCAATGTAGAGGAGGACTCTCTGAAATATTAGAGGGAAAATTACGCAATTAGTACACATAGGGGGAGCTTCGGTATGCATATGAAAAGACAATTCATGAAGAGAGAATAGTTCACGGATAGAAGGCAGTTCGTAAAGGGGGAACGAAGGCGCTGTACGCGATATCAGTTTCTGAAGGTATTCCGCGAAAAAATAATAGTTTGCAGAAGAATGTGATTATTAGGAGAGTATTTTTGAGTCAATACATAGGGGCGATACATAATAGTAATGGTAGAGGCAGTTTGCGGGTGAAGGGAGGTTCGTAGTAGCGACAACAATATGTGGAGGAGTTGATCCATGTACCGAACCAGGTATATAATATGCGGAGGAAGAAGGTTCGCGATTTTCTAAATAATGATTTCAAAAGATTCAAATATGTTTGTGAAAGTATTTTACCATTCATATCCATATCTGGGAAGGTGGACATCATCGATGGGTGAGAAAGGATCTTTAACAGAGCATCTACCTATTTTTGATGATGCAAGAATTCATGAAAATGAAGGGACCTACAAGCCCATAAACTGTGTTGGACTTACACATCCCCAAACTATGAGTGGATTACCCTCTAAGAGTAGTGAGTGAAGGATGATGAAGACAATGAACAATTACACAAGCAGTGAGCCAGAAAAAGAGTAATAATAAGTGACCCTTGGGAATGTAGTGAGAAGACCCTAATCCATTTAAAGGAAGAGATCCTGGGAATATATGATCTACCTTGAACATTGTACTCATTATTGGTAGTGAACCTTAGTGAATTTTCTACATCAGTACACTGCCATTGTATTCTCTCTAGACATAGCCCAATGACGGTGAACCAAATAAAAATTGTGGTGTTATGTTCATGATTTTATATCTTTTTTTATATTTCTCTGGTAGGAAGATAGAATTGAGTTTTTTCAAACAACAAAACAAGATATAAATGGGAGAAAGATTTAATCTATCATACCCTGATTCACCCCCCTCTCATATTATTTTACCTAGTGGACTTAACAATGGAATATATTCAAATCCAAAAGATCCTATTATTCAATATTTTATTAAAACATGGAATTATGTTTACTCCATTTCAATATTTAAGGTATAAAATAAATCTAGGGGTTAATTATTGAATATATGAAAGGCTTATAAGAATTAATTTATTATATAAAATAATAATTCCTAATTTTTATTGATATATATGGAAACCAAATGTATTTTTTTAAAATGTATATATAATTTAATTATTCCATGGTGATTCGTTATCATTGAGTTTTGTATATTTATGTGGGGTATAATATTGATTATTTTAGGTCATTGATAAATAACGAAACTATATATATATATATATATATCCACACATTAATAATATTTGTAACTTCTATATATATATAAAATCATGATTACATGTATGTTGTGTAAAAATCGTTGCACTTGGATTAGATGTTATAATTATAGTTCATTAAATCATATTAAAATATTATTCATCGTTCAATAATAAAAAATATAATGATAAAAGTTCACATTTTCAATGTGAATGATGATAATGTGATAGTGAAAATGTAATATTATTTTAATCATTATAGAATTATAGTAATCACAATTTACTCTCCCTTCATAAAATGTTTTATGTGGAATATACATTTTGTTGTATTTTCTCCATTTCCATTCTTATAATGGTTTACAGAATTAAACGAGACCCCATAAATTCCATTTTAATTATAATTTTATTTCATATAAATTGATTCAATAAATTATAATCTCTAAAACTAGTATTATATCCATAAAATGGTGATAATAAGTGGTTCATTTCAACGAATGTTTTATTTAATTGAATGAATGAATGAGATATATATTTGAAATTGTAAAAATTGATATGTTGTTTATTTTTTATGAAAAAGTCAGAGAGATTCTCATTTTTACTAGGGAAAAATATAATGACCTATTTCATAAAAAAATTAGGATATTTAATGTATTATTTCACGGGGGTACTCTTTTAAAAAAATGTTTCTGGGGTGAGATTTATAATTTTTTATCTAGGTGTTAATATAGTGTTTTGATATCATAATGTTTCATATAATACAGAAAATAAAAATTTGATATGATGAATACTATGAAAAAAAGATTTTACTAGAGTAGTATATTGATATTCAGTCCATTTATTTGTTATGTCATTAACATCATAAATTTTAGGGAGTAAAATTAATGATTAGTCTTTTAATGAATTAAATATATTAATGATTCTAATGATAAAATAAAATATATGGGTTTATTTTCAAACAAATATAAATGGATGGATTTAAGAAAATTTCTTCATTAGATTTTTATGATGCATTTACTGAAGAAGGATTTTTAAGAATTTCATCATTAATCAACTAAATAATAATTACTAAATATTTAGTGTTGTAAATATTTGATGATATTTACTGTTTATTTTGTTTTTTCGGTTAATATTTTATAAATCGATTTTGGTAAATAAAAATACATTATGGTTTTAAAATGTTTAAAAAATATTATTAGGGTAGAGTTTGTAGTTATCATTAAACATATTAACATAAATAATTATATATTATTACATTTAAACATGTGATTATGGAATATATTATCCTAATGTATGGTTAAAAATAAATGGAATATATGTTATGAAACAACAATGGAGGACACCGGTAGAAGGAGATTTTTTTATAATCCTTATTATATATAGTGGGTAGAAAAAAACAAACATGGTTGAGAGTGTCTGTTATTAATATTTGAAGCATGAATATTAAATTATGACATTTCTATTAAATATTTTTAATGAAATATGAAAAAATCCCTATATACTCAAAGAAATCCATAAATTTTTGTGGCTATCATGATGATTAAATAACAAGTTGATTGAGTGTATATTTTAATAAGAATACATATAGGTATTTTATTAAGACAAATAACTAATTAAAAGACACATAGTTTTTTTATGATTTTTACTATACAATGTTATGTAAGTATTTATTTCTAAAGGATTGTAATATAAATATTTGATGATTATAAATGATTTTACCATTATAGTTTTTAGCTGCAACAAATTAAAATGAAAAAAAAGTAATATAATTTCCATGTTATAGATTTTATAAATGAGACATGATTTTCATTTTTAATGAATAATGTAATACTTATAAACATAAATATTACATGGATAATTATTATTTATATGAAAATACATTTGAATTAATAATGGTTGGAGTACATACTTTACAGAAGCATAATATTTATAGTTTTTCATAAATTACACAATGTAGATACAGTATACTAGACAATATGTAATAAATACCTCCATAATGATGTTTCATGAATGTTGAATCATGAATTTGTTTCTATTGATATATATTGAAATATACGATGATGTGGAGGATTGAAATATCCTTGTTGATAATCGTTGAAATGGTTACTCTAATAATGAGGGATGTAAACCATTTTATTCATTTAAGAGATAAATTTTATATCATTCAGTGATATTTAGTTACTCATGAATGGGAAGGAAGTAAGATGTATAAACTATGGTGTGAATTGAAAAAAAAGTTTTCATATATATCACAAAAAACAATGTACATGTTGTTTTCATTTGTGGTATTTGGTATATCAACACGTCAACATGTGTATTCTCTTCAGATGTAGGCCATTATATTTTAACTTTATAATATTGAATACATATTACCCATTTAATATTAATCTTTCAATGAGGAATAAATTTATTTTTTTTCAAAATTATTATAGTGACATTTAAATAGTGAAGAAGTTTAGTTTTATTAAACATATTCACATGAATCCCCTATCTAGGTACAAATATATAATGATACCAACATTGGTTAAATAATTTATTTCATTCATTAGTTTTATTTTTTAATTGTATCAAAATTAATAACTTATAAATTTCTTTTTGAGACAGAAAAATATAATACAAGGGTGTGTATAGATACTTTTCGAGGGATAATAAATCAATGAATCTACCGATAACAAAATCATTTAATTTGTTATATAGTGGTAAAAAATCAAAAACATTTGTCTATAACAATGAATTTTTTGGAGAATAATTGGTTAATTAATTTTTTTTAAAAAAATTAATTGACATGATTATAATATGAATGAAGAATTCTTGAAATCAAAAACATTCCATCAATTAATTTTTTGATATATATATTTCTATATGTATATTATTTTTGGAAACTCTCGTCATTCCATCAATGTTTTCATATGATACCTAACAGTGAATATTTCATGACCCCCTCCCCACAAAGTGTACCCCTCATGAGCCGACAATGTGAGAAAGGATATAATGACCCCCGAGTCCCACCTCCAGTAGGCACTGGGATGGAGACTAGCACCGAGGGTATGATAAACACACAAATGAGAGGCATTACCCTCTAAGAGAACACGTGCGGAAGGGAGAGATAAGATAGACACCAACCAACTCCAACTCAGAACTAAAGTATACAATAAAACAGAAGTGCATATGTAATTACATGAAAAAATACTACAACCGAAAGGGGAAAACTGCAAGTACCCAAAAGAAAGAAAAACAAGAAGCGACCACAAGCCCGAACAGCTCCTGCAACCACGAGCTAGTAGTAACCAGCCTGATCTCCAACCTGCTCCAAGTGACCTGAAAAATAGTTTATATATACGTAGGGTGATTATAACAGCATACTCAGTAGGATCCTCCCCGAATCCTCTCGTGAAAAAGTAAAGAAATCATTCTAAAGCACAATGAATAAAAATGAATATAACTCGTCGCCTAACAGGTATACTATGTTCCCAACCGCACCATGGCTACCCTCACCAAGTAACGCATAAAAGAATATATCATATAGAAAAAGATATCAAGGGTACCCCACTACTACTTCCCCACTGGTTTTCAACTTTTCCCCAATGACCTACGTCCTATGCATCTCTCTCCAAAGGCTCGCCTGTATCAACATGGATCAAGCTCCACAATCTACACCTTTTTCACTACAAAGGCTTGCCTGCAGACACCTGGTCTAAGCTCCACACCATCCTCACAACCAAAAGTTACCTGGTAGTTTTCGGGAGCCACCACAACTCGCATAACGTGTATCATATGTCGGGTATTATACCTCAATCCATTATAGCCCATACACCGAGTAAGGATCCTCAAGACTTCACAACCTATACACATTACACCTATATTAGTCCATAGGATACTATATCCAGAATATATCTGTGTGAAATAACCACAAGCCATTACAATCATCTAAACACATATATGGGAAAAACTAACCAATGTTCCTTCCAGCACCAGTAACTACCAAGATAAGAGATCTGGTCCAAAGGGGGTAGTCATCCATTCGTCCTCCCACTGGAATGTTGGTGAAAACACCCCCTAGGGATCATAATCCCTGGGGTGTCAGTTTCCCTTACTGACAGGGTGGAGTAGCGTATAGAAACAAAAAATTTAATGAATATATTATATTTCACAACCACACTATGGGAATTACCTAGTCATAGACACAACTGCAGCTAACATCTCTCAGACTCCGGGGTACTACTTCTAAGACAATGTATCTTATAAGCACAAAACCATTTGAAGAGGTTTATTAGATTACTTCATTACCTTTTTATCAATTCCACTGAACGTTAATTAATTCTTTAAACAATAATTAACCATGAATAATGTAACATTAAACTTCATTATCATCACACCCAATATCCACTGTACCTTCCAAAGTACAACCTTGTCATTATGTTTTAGCAACTCCAACCCCATGAGTTAACATCATTTATTCAATTATTCATTATAGAATTACTTTCCCACATTCCCTGGCATTCTAGAAAAACAACATATTCTACTAAACACAAGGGGTCTGAACACGGTCAGTGGTTATACTATCCCTCGAGTCTTTTCCGCCTATATTTAGAGCGTAGACTCATTCTCCCTAGAGAGATGAAACATGGAAAGCATGTGGCATACCCCACGTGTCTTCACCTCTTTCAGAAGAATGGAATGCAAAACCAGCTGCCTTGAGCAGTGGGGAAAAGTAAAGCAGATAAACATCCAATCAAACCACCAAACATCCAAAAACCACATCCATCCCATTCCATCATCCCTGGTGTCCTCCCTGACACCCACACGCATAAAATGATGCATCTCACCACTATAGGCGTCATCCACTACCACAACCACAAGGCCTTCCTGCCTCCACATATCACAACAGCCATCCAGGCTCACATCACAACACAATCATCAAGAAAACACAACAACACATCATTGGGATCTTGACCCTTTAACAATCAAGAGGGTAACTCAGAACCCTTTAAGAAATTCTCACATAATCTGTTCTTTATTCCATATTGAATTAGAAAATTTTATATTCATAGGTTCCAATTACGGGAGACCTAATCTGTAAGCTATCACAATTAAATAACCATGCATACTGCCCTAATTTGATTAACCTAAAATTAGAACAACTATAACAACGGAAACAACCAGATTGATTTACACTCCTCTTTATCTGTATCCAATTAATTAACAATTAATTATGGATTTACGTTCATTATCAATTTCCATCATGAACGAACAACTAATCAACGAAATCATAAATATCACTCTATCTATCAAAACATGAGGCAAACCGTTATCACGGTACAAAGCAACAACATGCGATCATCCAATTCTTTTAATATGGTTCATGTATTTAATTAGGTCAATTTCATTGTGATCCAAAGGGATCTACGATTACACATAACAATTACAGAAGCCAAAAATCCTCTACCTCGAAGGTTTTTGAGGAAACCACAACGGTCGATGAACGCCCAAGAAACCGGGCTGATTCTCCAAGAATCCTTCCTAGATCTCCTCTCCTAACACAACCACGACCAAAGATCATCATAAACGACATCCACACACTTATATATACCCATAACGGGGGTAGATCTATGATCCTGAGAGAAGAGGAGGAGTGGATCTAAGTAGATCTAAGAAATCAAGTACGAACGATCACATACCTCAAGAAACTGGCTTCGATTAACGAAGAGAAGCCTTCAAATCGCCTCCAAAACGCTTGGTAAAGGTTCTTCCACCTCCAAGGAAGGGTAATCCCGAGTTATGTCCAATTAGGGGCTTAAACGAGCAAGATAATGGCTAAACAGGCATGATCCTAAAATTTAGGATCTAACTTTAAGTGCCCGCACGGCCTAGTCGCACAGTTAGACAAACCGTGCGCTAACTGTGCGGTCACCACTGCCTTAGCCACTCAGCTCACACGGTTTGGCGGTGCGGTTTAGACAAACTGTGTGCCTCCCATGCAGTCTTTACTACCATCAAGGCCAGCTATGCATAGCTTGGCTGCACGGTTTAACAAATCGTGCTCCAACCGTGCGAAAGCAACATGACTTCCAGTTTTTTTTAAAAAGGCCATCCAAACGAACCTCCAAGCCGCCTCGATCCCCTGGGACACCTCTAATAACACATTTTCACAAAGTAATGGACCGGAGAGGTCTGGGCTATCACATCAGATACCTCTCAAAACATTGTCTTCCTCGAGAATCCAATACCCACCTAAAGAGAAAATGATACAGGGTCTGAACAACCACCCACTGAGATAACTCTCAAAAGAGATCAATCCACCAAAGCAAAAAAGGATGCAATCTCATAAACATGAAAGTTCCAAAACCACATAAGTTGAAACGATACATGAAAAGAGTTAAACTTAAAACAGCTCTGGGTACAGGGCACGTATCTATGACTCACGTTCCCAGTTACTCTCTTCCATGCCACCATGTCGCCACAAGACACAAACTAAGGGGATGGAATGTCTGCACAACACTTTCTCCTTAAGGTCTTAGATCTCCATAGGTCTCTCCTCAAATGTGGCATCATCATCGACATCGATCTCTACCCAATCGATGATGTGAGATTCATCATGAAGATAATGGCGTAGCTGCAATACATGGAAAAAATCATGTATGTGACTCATATGTGGTGGAAGTGCCTCCCGATACGCCACAGCTCCAACACGAGATAACACTTCGAAAGGCCCATCAAACTGGGGAGAAAGCTTACTCCCACGACTAAACATTCATTTCCCACGATGGGGAGTCACCATCAGAAACACATGATCCCCAAAATTAAACTCTAAGGGTCGCCTTCTTTGATTAGCATAGGATTTCTGACGATCTTGTGCTGCCTTCATCCTCTCATGAATCACCTGAACCATCTCTGTTGTATTCTGCACTAGTTTCGGTCCGAGAATTGCTGACTCTCTGACCCCAGTCCAGCACAATGGAGAATAGCAAGGTCGGCCACACAAGGCATCAAACAGCGACATATCGATGGTGGAGGTAACACTGTTATTGTAGGAAAACTCCACCGAGGGTAAGTGCCTCATCCATGAACCTCCAAAATCAATAACATAAGAGGGAAACATGTCTTCAAGAGTCTGGATGGTTTTCTCTATTTGACCATCCGTTTGATGATGAAAAGCAGTGCTAAGTCATAGCTGAGAACCAGAAGCATGTTGGATACCCCTCCACACAATATAGGTAAAATGTGGATCTCGATAAAAAATGATTGTCCTAGGGACTCCATGAAGTCTAACCACCTCCTCCCAATACTGCATCGACAATACTTCCACTGAGCTCGACTCCTTAATCGCTATGATGTGGGCCGATTTTGTTAAACGATCCACTACCACCCATATAGCATCATGTCCTCCCAGAGCTCGAGGTAAACCTATGACAAAATCCATTGAGATGTCCTCCCACTACCACTGAGGAATCCTTAATTGCTGGAGAAGACCACCAAGAACACGGTGTTCGGCCTTCAACTTCTGACAGACTAAACATCGAGACACACACTCTGCAACCGCACGCTTCAGCCCAGGACACCAAAATTGTCTCCTCAAGGATCGGTACATCTTTGTCACACCAGGATGTACTGCCAAGGGCGAACTATGGAACTCTCGGAGAACCGTCCCGCGCATCGCCAAGGGAACAAAAATCCTACCATGATACAACACTCAGTGTTGTTCATCCTCCGACCAACCATCAGGGGCCTCACCACAAAAAACTCTATCTCTCCAAACTTCCACATCCAGATCACCCAACTGGGACTCTTCCACCTTCTACATCAGGGATGACTGCACCGTCATCTAGAAATGAAAACCTCTACCTCCAACCTCTTCCATATCAAGATGAAAAGCTGACAGTTTCTCCATTACTCTCCAGTAATCACTAGATTCACGAACATCATCATTACGTGACTTTCGGCTCAGTGCATCAGCTACAACATTCTATTTTCCTGGTGTATACAATATTTCAAGTTTTTATTCCTACACGAACTCCATCCACTGACGCTGCCACAAGATCATGTCACGTTGGGAGAAAACAGACCTCAAACACTTATGATCGGTGAAAACCAAAACGTGATCACCAATGAGGTAATGTCTCCAAAACATCAGAGCAAACACCACAGATGTCAACTCAATATCATGGGTGACATAGTTACGTTCATGTGGACGCAACTGCTGAGACCCATAAGAAAAAACTGACCACTGCTGCATTAGAACACAGCCTAGCCCCAGATGTGAAGCATCACAGAAAACATCAAACTGGAGTCCCTCCACTGGAAGACAAAGGACTAGAGCACTTACCAACTTCTCTTTTAGATACTCGAAAGCAACCTGACACTGATCAATCCATATGAACTCTTGATCCTTCCTGGTCAAAGCTGTCAGAGGAGTCACAACTCGGGAGAAATTGGATACAAACCTCATATAATAGCCTTCGAGACCAAGGAAACATCGCACCCCTGACATGGTCTTGGGGGCTGCCCAAGACCTTGCTGCTTCTATATTTGACAGATCCACAACTACTCCCTGTTGGGACACAACATGCCCCAAGAAACGGACTTCTCGATCCCAAAACACACACTTCGACAACTTCCCAAATAGTTTATGTTGGCGAAGAACTACCAAAACGGCTCGTATATGCTCTGCATGCTCCTCTTAAGATATGGAGTACACAAGGATGTAATCGATGAAAACCACCACAAACTTGTCCAGGAACCCACAGAACACAACATTCGTCAATCCCATAAACACAGCTGGAACATTCGTCACACCGAACGACATTATAACGAACTCATAATGCCCATGACGACAATGGAAAGAAGTCTTCAGGCTATCCTCATCCCTTACACGCATCTGATGATATCCTGACCGCAAGTCGATCTTTAAGAACCATCTTGAACCCTTCAATTGATCGAATAAGTAATCAATCCACGAGAGAGGATAGTGGTTCTTTATTGTCACTTTTTTTAAGGGACGATAATCTACGTACAACCGCAAACTGCCGTCAGCCTTTTTCACAAACAAAACTAGTTCACCCTACGGTGACACACTTGGCCAAACAAAACCGCACTGGAACAGACCATCGAGATTTATATGTAGCTCTCGTAACTTAGAAGGGGCCATCCTATACGGAGACATAGAGATAGGAGACGCTCCTGGATATAGATCGATCCAAAACACGATCTCTCGTCGAGGGGGTAAGTCTACAACCTCTTCTCGAAATACATCAGGGTACTCCTCCATGACCCTAGGAAATGCCAACTGCTGAACCTCTAAAGAACTCAGCATCATCTCAGCCACCAGGGACGATAAGGATAGAACGCACCTATGACCCATCTGAGGATATCTCTCACCAACAAACACCACCTTCTCTCCATTCGCACCGATGAAGATGACCTTCTTCATGAAGCAATCCATGATAGCCTGCACCGAATACAACCAATCCATACCGAGGATGACATCATATGGTTGTATCCATAAACATAGGAAATCTCCCCAAGATCGGTGTTTCCCAACACTAGATCACAGTCTCCACATACTTCAAACAATCTAGCTCGACCTCCACCTGGCGTAGTCATCACCAAGGGCACTGGAATCCTCTCTACCTCAAGTCCCAAAGAAAGGAAAAGGGTAGGTGATATGAAGGAGTGTGTCGCTCCTGAATCTAACAACGCATACACCAAGGTAGAAAACAAGAAAACGGTACCTCGAACGACATCCGGCTCGTCTGGTGCTGGAAACGCTATAGCATGAAGCTCACCACGACCTCCTCCACGGACTCTATGCCCCTAATGAAGACCACCACCATGGCTGTGCTCTGCTTTCTGAGGATGGGGAGCGTCATCGGGCTATCCTCTGCCTACCCCATCTACCCTCTGGTGATCAAAATCTGGTGCAACTGGCTACTGCTGCCTCATCTGGAACTACCTCAATGGAGGAACCTAGAGTGGAGCACCCGGTACACGATGACTGCTCTGAATGGTCGGGAACTCCAGCTGCTGATGGCCATGGCCACCACAAGAAAAACAAGCGCCTGATCCCTTGGAATAGGTCTGAGAGTTTCCGAATCCAGATAAACGAGTTGGAAAGGGCTAAGACCTACCCCCAGCTGAATGGAAACTCTTCTGCCATGAAAACCGGGAACCCCGGACCATAGCTCTGCTCCATGAGGAATTGTGCTGATTCCCCTATCGTGACGATCCGGTCCTGGACAAATTCCTCTCAACAACCTCCTCCCTCGCCAACACCTCAAGATATGTATTCAGCATAAATAGGGTGACCTGGCGCTGGATCTCTGGACGCAAAGCCTCCTTGAAATGCCTCGCCCTGGCCACCTCATCTGGTAACAGGTCCGAAGCATATCGTAGAAGGTTCCTGAAAAGGATTCCAAACTCTCGAACACTGGATCTCCCCTACCAAAGGGTAAGAAGCTCCCAACGATCGGACGCCTTTGTAGTCGAAGAAAGGAACTCAACTCTAAACTTGTCTCGAAACTCCTCTAATGAGATCGCTGACTCCTCACGATCCCCGAGGAACAAGAACCACCATTTCCTTGCTTCTCCATGCAGTATCGTCACATCCAAGGACACCCAGTGATCTTTACGAGCACAGATCGAACTGAAGCCTGTCTCGAACTCCTCCAACCAATCTTCCGTGACTGCATCTGAAACAGTTCCCTCATACTTCTGCAAACTTTGGCGCTAAAACTCTCGGAGTTTCTTCCTCCAAGTGTTGTCGTCGTCAACCTCTACTCTACAGCGACTTACTGGGAACATCCTACTGGGCATATTCTACACAACTCTAACAAGGGCATCCACTTGGAGCCATACCTGAAAAATAACAAACAATTAGAGCTCCTATGCCTGGAATATGGAAGACTCAACATTAATTACTTAATTGTTTTCTTCCACTGGTTTTAGGTTAACCTATCCCAAGGTCTACCCATTCAAACACTGGCACAAAGAATAATGATGCATGATCCTTTCCTAGGTCTCTACCCTGCAACCAGTATCACCCTATTTAGTAGCAATTATAAACTTAAAGGTCTGTAAATCAGATCATAGGGGGCCCTAAACGCCTATGTCTCAGCCGGTCTCCAGTGCTTATCTCACATGCTAAACATGAATGACATTGTTGCCCTACCAACCCATGAAACCTCACCTATGCCTAACTCTAATCTTCATCTTATCCCTCAACCAGAACTTTGATATAACTCTGTCATGACCCCCTCCCCACAAAGTGTACCCCTCCTGAGCCGAAAATGTGAGAAGGGAGATAATGACCCCCGAGTCCCGCCTCTAGTAGGCCCCGGGTTGGAAACTAGCACCGAGGGTATGATAAACACACAAATGGGAGGAATTACCCACTAAGAGAACATGTACGGAAGAGAGAGATACGATAGACACCAACCAACTCCAACTCAGAGCTAAAGTATAAAAGAAAACCCATCTGCATATGTAATGTCATGAAAAAGTACTACAACCAAAAGGGGAAAACTAAAAGTACCCAAAAGAAAGAAAAACCAGAAGTGACCACAAGCCCGAAGAGCTCCTACAAACACAAGCTAGTAGTAACCAACCTAATCTCTAACCTGCTCCAAGTGACCTGAAAAACAGTTTCTATATATTTAGGGTGAGTATAATAGCATACTCAGTAGGATCCTCCCTGAAGCCTCTTGTGCAAAAGTAAAGAAATCATGCTAAAGCACAGTCAACAAAAATGATACTAACTCATCCCCTAACAAGTATACTATGTTCCCAACCGAACCATGGCTACTATCACAATGTAACACATACAATAATATATCATATAGAAAATGATATCAAGGGTACCATACTACTACTTCCCCACTGGTTTTCCGCTTTTCCCCAACTACCTACGTCCCGTGAATCTCTCTCCAATGGCTCACCCGTATCAACAGGGGTCAAGCTCCACAATCTGCACCTCGTCCACCACAAAGGCTTGCCCGTAGACACCTGGGCTAGGCTCCACACCATCCTCACAACCAAAAGTAACCAGGTTTTTTCCGGGAGCCACCATAGCTCGCATAACGTGTATCATACGTCGGGTATTATACCTCAATCCATTACAGCCCATACACCAAGTATGGATCCTCAAGACATCACAACCTATACACGTTACACCTATAGTAGTCCATAGGATACTATATCCAGAATATATGTGTGTGAAAAAACCACAAACCATTACAGCATTCTACACATATATATGGGCAAAACTAACCAATGTGCCTTCCATCACCAGTAACTACCAAGAGAAGAGAGCGGGTCCAAAGGGGGTAGTCATCCATTCGTCCTCCCACCAAGATGTTGGGGAAAACACCCCCCAGGCTCAGAATCCCCGGGGTGTCAGTTGCCCTTACTGACAGGGTGGAGTAGCGTATAGAAACACAAAAAGTACAGAATATATTATATTTCACAACCACACTATGGGCATTACATAGTCTTAGACACAACTGCAGTTAACGTCTCTCAGACTCCAGGAAGCTACTTCTAAGACAAGGTATCCTATAAGCACAGAACCATTTGAAGAGGTTTATTAGATTACTTCATTCTCTTTTAATCAATTCCATTATACGTTAATTAATTCTTTAAACAATAATTAACAATGAATAATTTAACATTAAACTTCATTAGCATCACACCCAATATCCACTGTACCTTCCAAATTACAACCTTGTCATTATGATTCAGTAACTCCAACCCCATGAGTTAACATCATTTATTCAATTATTCATTACATAATTACCTTCCCACATTCCCAGGAATTATAGAAAAACAACTTATTCTACTAAACACAAGGGGGATCAACACGGTGAGTAGTTATACTACCCATCAATTATTTTCCGCCTATAGCAAGAGCATAGACCCATTATTCCTCAAGAGGCTAGACACGGAAAGCACCTGGCATACCCCGTATGTCTTCGCCTCTTTTGGAAGAAGGGTAAGAAAAACCAGCTGCCTTGAGCCGTGGGGAAAAGTAAAGCAGATAAACAACCAATCAAACCTCCAAACATCCAATAACCACATCCATCCCATTCCATCATCCCTGGTGTCCTCCCTGACACCCACATGCATAAACCGATGCTTCTCGCCACTGTAGGTGTCATCCACTGCCACAACCACAAGGCCACCCTGCCTCCATATATCACAGCAGCCATCCAGGCTCACATCACATCACAAGCAGCAAGAAAACACAACATCACATGAATGGGCTCTTCACCCTTTAACAATCAAGAGGGTAACTCAGAACCCTTTAAGAAATTATCACACAATCAGTTCTTTAATCCATATTGAATTAGCAAATTTGTTATTCGTAGGTTCCAATTACGGGAGAACTAATCAGTAAGCTATCACAATTAAATAACCATGCTTACTGCCCTAATTTGATTAACCTCAAATTAGAACAACTACAACAACGACAACAACCAGATTCATTTACATGCCTCTTTATCTTTACCCAATTAATTAACATTTAATTTCGGATTTACATTCATTATCAATTTCCATAAATAACGAACAAATAATCAAAGAAATCATAGATATCACTCTATCTTGCAAAACCTGAGGCAAACCGTTATCACAATACATAGCAACAATATGCGATCAACCAATACTTTTAATCCAGTTCAAGTATTTAATTAGGTCAATTTAATTGTTTTCCAAATGGATAAATCATGACAACTGTATGATTACACATAAATATTAGAGAAGCCACAAATCCAGTACCTCAAAGGTTTTTGAGGAAACCACAATGTCGATGAACGCCCAAGAAACGGGATCGATTCTCCATGAATCCTCCTTATATCTCTTCTCCTAACACAACCAAGACCAAAGATCATCATAAATGACATCCACACACATAGATCTACCCATAACAGGCGTAGATAGATGATCCCAAGAGAAGAGGAGGAGTAGATCTATGTAGATCTATGAAATGAAGCAAGGACGATCACATTCCTCAAGAAACCGGCTTCGTTTCGCGATGAGAAGCCTCCAGATCACCTCCAAAATTCTTGGGAGAGGTTGTTCCACCTCCAAGGAAGGGTAATCCCGAGTTAAGGCTGATTAGGGGCTTAAACAAGCAAGATAAAGGCTAAACAGTCAGGATCCTAAAATTTAGGATCTTACTTTAAGTGCCCGCACGGCCTAGTCGCATGGTTAGACAAACCATGCGCTAACCATGCAGTGACCACTACCTTAGCCACTCAGCTTGCACGGTTTGGCAGCACGGTTTAGACAAACCGTGCGCCTCCCGTACGGTCTCTACTGCCATCAAGTCCATCTATGCACAACTTGGCCTCACGGTTTAACATATCGTGCGCCAAACGCTCGTAAGCTACATGACATCTAGTTTTCTTTAAAAAGGCCACCCAAACACACCTCCAAGACGCCTCGATCCCCCGGGACACCTCTAACACCACATTTTCACAAAGGAATGGACCGGAGAGGTCCGGGCCATCATAGAATTTATTGGAGTTATGATTTTGGGTTCCACACCTCACTTAAATATATAAATTTATTTAATCATTGAATAAAATGGTATACATAATTATCAATTTAATATTTAATAATAAAATATATCTTTTTTTAATCATTTTCTATTTGGAATGGACTATATATTTATTTTATCTAGAATCAAGTACTATGTTTACATAAATATTAGTATACAATAATTTGAATGGTATGATTGTATTGGTCAATTCCTTTCAATTAGAATAATTATGTATTTTTTATTACAATTTTAGTGTATTTTTTAATTCATTAATTATAAAAATGTCATATACATGGATTATTAATTTATAAATAAAATTATTATTATAGAAGAAAAATATAAGTACAATATTTTATAAGAGCACTAGTATAGAATTCATCTGATGATTAAACATGGTATATAAATTCTAAATGTACCTATTACCCATTATATACAAATAATTTATATTTTTATATATATGTTTGTGTCACCCATAAACGATGGCACACAAATATGGTCTAAAATTTTTTTTCGTATGTATAGAGTATATGAATAATCAATATTTTCTAAAATGTTATTACAACTAACATTTAATGTACCTCAATTAATAACCAATAATAAATTAATAGTAAAATAAATTTTTCATTTTTAATAAAAAATAATTTTGAATAACAAAATGATATGAAGGGAGGGAGAGAGGGGGAGGGGGATAAAATATTTCCCTATGTGAGATTTCATGACATTAACATGAAACTTAGTAATTATAAATTTTATCAAAATTGGGGGATAACATTACAGTATTGTATTTGAGATAGAATACATGTAGAAATATAAATGGTAAGGTAATGGAATTTCTTGAGAATGATAGAGTTTATTTGATATGATTTAGTATGGCCTTCTAATTTTTAAATATTAGTATAATTAAATGTATCTAATGAAAATTATTTTAAAATCATTTAACTATAGTGTTTGATCATATAATTTTATAATAAATGATTATTATATGAATTTAATTATATGTTGGAAAACATTATTATTATTTAATGTCATTTGGAATATAGATGAGATCCTTATACATATATGGATAATTATTAAAAGAGTAAAATAATTTCATGATTTGTGGAAATTTGATCCTATATTAGGTATTTGAATTAATTTTCTGAAATAAATTATTTAATTATAGTGAATAACGTTTTCTAATGAAAAATTAAATATATTTTCATTCAAAATTGTTAAATAAAAATGAAGAAACTTTTTCCCCCAAACAGAAAATATTATTTTTTCAGTTAGGTATAAATTTGAAATTTATTTTAAAAATTGAAAACCATTATTTCATAACATTATTATTCCAAATACAAAATTTATGAATCATTCAATTTGAATAAAAATTTATATTTTTAAAAATAAATGAAAAAATTTAGTATATTATATTAATTTTTGATAAATATAGAAAAATATGTTATAAAAATAAATCTGTGTACATAACTATAAATAATTTTAAAATTTTTACTTATAAATGTTTTAACAAATATTTATCATATTTTGATGTTCGTTAATTGGAATTTAGTTACATATATTTTTATATATTTTTGTATCAAAATATGTCATTTTTTTATTCTCCAATCATAGTACATATTCTAATCCACATATTTTTAATGACTATCATACCTATTATAGAGAAAATGTTTCCCTTCAATACCTTATATATATATACATATTCCTTAAATTTTATTTATATAATTTATTTTATGTTCTCACACTATTCCCCATATTATTTGTTTTATAAAAATCATTATTTTATTTATCATATTCTCCTACATTATTGTAGTGATGTTATCTTTGGATGTATTTTATCTCTAAATTTACCAATTTATATGAAAATTACTTTTTAATATAATTACCTATGATTATTAACCCATTTTACATATTTTATAGGATACTGTTTATTTTAAATTAAATTAAATATTCATTAATGAATATTTGTGATAGTGATTTTTTATTCCATATTTGAGGTATTGGGTACTACACGTAATGTATAATCATCAATCAATGTGATTAATAACTCACCCATGCTAGCTTGATTTTACATTGACCCAGCCATATCAGAATTAATTCAATTATCTATAATTTTTTATAGAATTATATTTCATTAATGGGATTGTTATATAATACTAAACAATAAATATATCTTAAAAATAATTTCTTACTCTATCTAAGACTCATTGAGTATTTTATATGTTATAAAGTTTTGTGTTTATATAATAATATTTTAAATAAAATTAAATACTCATATAAAGTATCTTATTATCCTCAATGGAAAATTGTCTCAAAATATGTTGAACTATATTGCATATAAGAAAATTGTTCTAGAACTCATGATATAATAGAGAACATCCGAAAAAGTCCATCATCTGATCACTAATAGAATAATTATTGGATATTTTTTTATGATAATTGAATTGAATAATAATTATAATGAATTTTTATAGTTGATAGATATTCATCTTCTAATATGAAAAATAACTTAAACATAAACCAAATATGTAGTAGTGTGGTCAGATAAAATACCAAAAAAAATTATTAAAATAATGTGATGTCCACTGGACTTTATTTCAAAATAGATTGTTTTGTTTCAACCTTGGTTGAGAATAAATAAAGGTATTTATATTTTCATATTTTAATTTCATTTTTTTCAATTGATGATATTGGATTTTAGAAGGTCTGACGGAGGTCTAGTTTGTAATTAATATTTTAAAGAATTATTCCTGAGGTTTAATTTTTTAGTATGAAAAAAATGATAATGTTGAACTTCACTTTTGGGATTATATCTATTTTAACCAAAAAAGGAGTGATTAAGAGTTTATATATTTTTTATATATTTAATGTATGTTTCAAATCCAAGAACATGGGGCTCATATGAAACCTATATAAAGGTAATAAAAAGATCTAATAAGTGTGAAATGGTATCTATAATAAATCCCTAACTCTGTAAAGGTGAACCTGTGTTATGTAATGGTCAATGGAATGTTCCAAAATAAGCTACTATGGTATCCAATACCTTCATATTGGTGTTATTAAAAGTTTTAAATAATTATAATGGTAAACTATATATTTTTATGGTTTATTTAGAGGTTTCACTACATGTCTAAATGTAATCTATAGACTATATTGTGGAAATTTAGAATGTTTATATTTAATGTAAGGATAAATTATAGGATAAATAATAGTTTTCAATGATTATATAATATTTTTAATGCGGATGGATATTAAATTATTAAATTTCTAGACACTATTCAAGGATTTCCAATATCATTATCATTCACATTGGACATGATCCATACTATGTTTAAAATAAGACCATCAATGAACATTGATGATGTCTAAGAGAAGATACCTGATAAAGAAATTGTGAAAATAAATAGGGATTAGTGAGATTAAGATAACACCATGTCATAATGGGTTTTGTAGTGCAAATTTTGAGACCACTGGGAGATTATATAATACATGTGACAGATGGAATGATAATTTATATCATAGTGATGTTTTTTGTCTAACTAATTAATGAATAATGAAGGTGAAAAAATATAATGGTCAACACAATTAAACATTAATGTTAACCATCCTTAAACAGTTGGTGTAAAAAATAGTGATCCCATGACCACATAAAAATTCATGATTTTGGTATGATGCATTCACATGAAAAAATAACTAGATCAATCAAAATTATTATTGAAAATGATTTTATGAGATATTAATAGAGACAAAAAGTATAAATTTATATTACATTATAAATATATTGGTAAAAGAAGTGGTAATATTCTGAGATCTCATGGGACAAACATGAAAAGTACCGAATGACCAATAAATTGAGAATACATATTTAGGAATATGTTTTATAATGTATCAATAATGATAACATTGAATTAATTTCAATAAAATTATCTAAATTTTAAGATTTATTGAAATTCATAATATAAGGGCCATTTATGAAAGATACAGTTGGTTTATATTGATGAAACTTAGGGAATAAAAAAATTGATAGAAATAGATGAGACTCTAGAGGCTAATGTTTAGAAGCCATTATCATCATCTATTTTAGATCGATTATTTACGTGAGTCAACAATGAAATTTTGTATCAATTACTAGATCATCATATGGTACTTAGTTGAGTGAAAATATCATTTTAACAATTTTGATTCATAATGGGTAATATCATCAAATGATATTAAGCTGTGAATTTATCTATATATCTTTCTTACATTGTTCTAATAATTTTGTGACTACGAGGTAGTTTTGTGAATCTTAGTAGGATGCAGATGAAAATGGATACACAATGATACATGGCCTATTGAATTTAATTCAATAAAAAATTTATTTTAGAAAATTTTTTCTTTGTGGGAGTCAATCATAGAATGGATCAGTATCCCTAATTGGGTCTAAAAAATTATAACACCTACCTTATATTTGTTTTTTAATTATTCATTTAATATGAGTAATGATGAGTGAATATCTCCAGGTAACAATGCATTAATGGGTTTATGATTATAATTTGTAATCATATGATGTATTAAAATATAATAACCATTGATTCATCCACCCATTAATGGTTCATTAATATTAACAAATTACCAATGGAATCATATATTTGTTCCAAATACCATATTCATCAATATTTATTTATGGATACTATTGATTTAGATAATAACATTGGGGTGGATTCCATTTACAAATGATGTACCATGGATGTTTCCACTTTTAACATTAAATAATATTATTGATGTAGTTTCAATACATTCACACTATTTTATATAAATTCTAAATTTTCAACTATTGATCTGAGAAATTCAAAGAATGATGATTCTTTATAAAATTACATTCCATTATAAAACACATAGAAATTTGGGAATATATTTTTTTCAAATTAATTATATACTTGATAAACTTTTCTACATGAAAAAAACCTAATATGTATCCTGAAATTATTACTATTATGAAAATTAATGAATAATACAATTTATTACAAATTAAAATATTGAAATGAACTACAAACAAATCAATAATATTATTTAGAACACGTAACATATTAAAAAGTCAATTTTTCAATAATAGAGGATTTCGTTATTTGCTACATAATTTTTATATTTTAATTCTGATTTTTTAGAATATAACACAATAATTTCATTCATCACGTCCAATTAATCATAAAATTATTTTATGTAGGTATTTATTGATATAATAATTTAAATGGAGAAATTTGGGAAATAAAATCTTCAGCAAAAGTATTATAATAAAAAGTATATAATAAAGTATGTATAACTTAAAAAAATTTCAAAAAATGTAACATGATGTATATTAGGCCTAATAATATACATATGTAGTTTATATAATAATTTTAGAGAAATGATTTTTATCATTTTATTTATATAGGTATTATTTCCCCATGAAAGCAATGAATTTTAGTCATTTATATAATTTTTTTTTATAAAAATCATTTTTAGATTTATTTTAAATCCACATAATGTGAATTTTCAAAACAATAAACCAATTTTCGTACTTAATATAAAAAACATAAATTCATATTAATTTTTTTTAAAAAAATTATTTTCTAAAAATGGAGTTTTACACAATATATCCACTAATATTAAAATTATTTTTTGATTTTCATACAGGTTTTATTTCATAAAATCTCATTTTTTATATGATTGTTAATTTTTTTAATATATAAAATTCTATTTTTATACAAAAAATGAATTTATTATTTAAATTGAGTTACTATAGTAAATGTCGGAATAGGAAAAGGGGGTTTGAAATGGTGTATGGGTCCCAACATATTAAAATTATTTCCCTAATTTAGTTGTTGAGATGTCTATCAACCAAACCATATATAAACTCTATTATTTTTCAATTTGTAGTATATGTGAATTTTAAATATTGATCTCTCTTTATATTTAGATTAATTTTTTTTTTGTAAATTAGAATTATCACAACATTAAAATGGGACCACTCACCACCCATAAAGAATACATCAAAATATTGGATTCCACTACTTAGATCTCCCACATTCATCCCAATAACATTTTTATTTCTCTATTATTTGCTTTTGAACATTGTATTTTGTCTTATTTCATTACATTAAACTTGATCCTCCATGGGGAACATAATGTTATCATCATATGCAGTAAAAGTTACCTAATGTTGTTTATTTTACATATTCCCAGTTGAAAACTATTTGATGAAATTATTGGTGTTGCATCCCCAATAATAGTGACCTATAGTCAATGAGTGCTTATTACATTGTATTAAGACATAAATAATCACACCATAAAGTATCCATTAGTTTAGAATCATTTTTAACTAGAATCATAAATGATTTATATAATACATTTTAATAATAATGTATAGAATGAAAAAATCTGTTTTACTATTGAAGAGCTTGCAATTTTTCATTTATGATATCCTGGGTAAATAATTAATTGTTGATATCATATTCTCAATTTGGTTTTCTTACAATGAAATTTTATAAGAGTAAATAATTCAAAATTAATATGGGAGATTGGACAAACAAAACCACTTTTATTCAATCAACAAGTTGATTTTAAAGTAAATTTAAGGATATTAAAAGCACATAAATACAAATGATAATAAAAAAATATTAAAAATGCAAAATCAGAAATAGTAACATTTATGATCATAATGTTCTAATTTTGGATATCAAGAATCTTATTTTCAATCCATTTACAAAGTCACTTTCATTATCAAGGTATGTATAATGCAATTTTCTGACAAAAACAACCACATTATTACATTTATATGACCTACTGATGTATCCAGGTGATATCTATAATCATTTCAACCCAACAAAATCAATCCATATTTATTTCTCAAATATTAAATAATTTATATTATTTTTTTTAAATTACTTATAAATAATTTATTTAATTGACAATTAATATAGAATATTTTCCCAATCATTATAATAATTTGTTTTTAATAAAAATATTTCATTAGATACTTCATATTAAACTGGGATATGTTTGATTTAACATCAATGTGGTTGAAATGATTTCATTGGAATCTAGGATATGTAATATATGGAGACTAATATGAAAATAATTTCCATTTCAATGGTGAAGTCTGATAGGGAATATTGTCCTTATAAAGGAATTAACAATAAAACCATATATATATATATAGGAAGATATAATTACATTGTCTCATAATAAGGTGTTGGTTTTTAAAAAAAACAAGTAATTTTTTCAATTAATGAGGAAAATAGTAGTGAGGATCTATAAATAACTGTCCTTAAAATTTTTGTATCATTTTTGAAAGTACAAAGATATAAATTATTTTCATTACGACTATAAAATAATGAGATTTTCATATGATAAAATTATAAATGAAAACTACTAAAAAATTGAACACTTTTTTCATAAAATATAATCATAGAAATAGATAATGGAATATTCAGTGAGAAGTACAATTATGGTGGATAAAAAATCATTCATTTATTAAACATGATAAATATGAATTTCATTCACTCTTGTGCTAAATAAAAATAAATCCACAATCAGAAAAAATTAAAATTCATTTTTACTCCATTAAAATAGAATAAAATACATTTTAAATTTAATTTAAAAAATATTTATTCAATAAAATGCACCTCTTTTTTGTAAATTTTAGTATACATGGAAATAAAAAAAATATTTCATCCATACTTTAAAAATAGAAAAAAATTTGTAAAAACAATAATTTTCATTTTTTAGTTACAATGGAGAGTAACATTTGGGTGAAGAAATAAAATTATAAATATAGCAATTAGATGAAAATCTAAGTGTTTTTATGAAATGATTAAATTATATCAAAACAATTAAACATAAACATTCTATTTTAAATGTTAGATTATGAAATTAATCTCTAACCTTATGGTATATTTTAAAAAATTCATCCTACAAGTTAAAAATTAATTCATGAACAATATCAAACAAGAATTAATAGTAATTCATGACATAATATATCAATGGGGATGTGTATACATCATGTAATTAAAATTGGGAGCATAATTAATTACATGTTTCAATGATGTGAAAATGAGAAAACAATTCACTTTATATATATCTTACATCCCGATATGAGATCTAATTGAAATTGAAATTTAATAACAACATTTAATACCAAATAAATACTATAGGATAATAAAACATATGGGGTTTAATAAATTATAATATTTTAATTTTCCAAATGAAATATGAACATAAACAATCATGAAATAAAATTAGACATTAATTGGAATCCCCAATCATAGGTACCCAATTATTTATATGTGTATGATAATCATAAATAATTAAATAATCATTATAAAATATCTTATTATAAACCATTTTCATCTAAATTTAATTTTTTGGAACTTTTTTGATTATTTAAAAATCATTCATTTAATATTTCTAACCTATGTCGGCAATAGTATGTTGTCCAGTCAATTTTTCCATAATTACATCTGTATATCTTTTATGTAATGTATTTATGAAATTGTGACATAATACATATAATGTTAAAATTTTAATTTTTATAATTTTCATTAATTTTGTATAATATTTTTAAATCACACATTTATGGTTCTAGTAAAAATTGGATCACATTTTATTGAGGAGACAGTAGTCCACAAATACACCCGAGTAGTGTTTTCATCTTACCTATGAAAGAAAATGAGAATAATATGGGATATTACATTTATATAAAAACATTTTTGTAAAATAATGGTACATAAGTTATCATCATTATTGTTAGAATATATTTGAATGAGGTAAAATAATAAATAAAATGAAAGAACAAAATAATGATTTAGAAGTTATCCTTGGATTCATCCTTCGACTTCCAATTTAATCCTTAAAAGGATTTTCATCTCGAAAATCCCAAATATCTAGGTAGTGGGGATGAAATATTGGGACGAATTTTCATAAGTAATTTCATATCTATGTGCCTCTGTGTTTTTGAATAACAGTTGAGATTAAGTACCAATTAATCAATGAGGTGGGTGGAAAACATGTAAATTTTTAAAATATTAAAACATATTATGTTTATAAATAAGGTAAAATCCCCCCAAAATAAAATATAATTTAATAAAAGGATTTTTTTGGTAATAAAAATGTAATATATGTGTTATAAAATATTAGGTTTTCTTTTAAACATAATAATTTTGTTTAATAAACCAATAATCCTTATCTAGTGTTAATCATTGTTAAAAGTTTTAGACACCATATTAGTTATGAGGGTAAATTTAAAAATTAAATTTGGAAAACAGATTATCAATTTATTATTGTATATAAAATTTTCTATTAAATTGAGTTAATATAAGATTTTATATAAAAACCCAAACCCATACTCTACTATCTGGGGATGAAAACAAAAACAATAAATTTTTCTCTAAAATTGATAACTGTGTCATTATTTACAATAAAACCACACAAAATGAAAAGGATATATTGAATACATTATATAAAAATGTATTGTTTATGTATATTTTTTAAAATAATTATGAAAAACCCTTTCCATGATAATACTCAAAATATAAAGTGAGTATTTTTCCTATATAGCTGGTATTTCATATTATATATTATTTATTCAACATATCCAAAAATTAATAAAAATTAATAAATTTCTTGGGTTAAATAAATTATTATAATTTTTCATAACCTATGGAATGAAAAAACAATATGGTTGAGAATAAATTATCATTAATATTAAATATAATCATTTTCAACTGAATATCATCAGTTAGAGTAAGATGGTTATAAGTGTATGATGAAATAATCATAGTGAATGAGAGTAAATTAAGGGAAATTTAAACACAAACAAACCTATATCATTAGTCATGAAACATGTCCTAAATGTTTAACAAAGGAATGTCTCTTTGGAATTAATAATCTTGAGTCATGTGATGCCAAACTTGATTAAATCAAATACTTATAACCTATATCATGGAAAATGACAACGAGTTGGTATATTATATCATTTTTATATCATGCATACTTATGGAATAACCATATAGGTTATAAGTAAACTAATTCTTCAATTCACATATTTAATTAAAATCATATTTTCACATGGAGTAACTATTACCATTAAAATTGAAATAACCATCATGTTTATACTCATAATATACATCAAGGTCAACTTTGAACACAAATATTACACAATTCATTAGAGGTATAGTATGCACCCATTATTCCTTAATTTATAATATAGGGTCTAATAATTATAAAACTTTTCATATATAGATTTCATTTATAAAGAAGATTAATCTTTAATATCCCAACAAAAACTAATAGAAACAACATTTATGCCTTTCATAACATGATTAACCCATGGAAAACAAATGGTTTTCAAGAAAATATCATGAAAAAATAATATTACAATTCAAGATATAATGAGGATTCTATTATGAAAATACATTCCAATTAAAGAATAAGTAACATCCATGTTTATTGGTATTAATGAATTGCAATACCATTAATAGATAACGAAATTCATTATTTAATAGAAATTACTTCTTTACATTGAAAAAATAATTTGAAAATAAAATTTACTAAAATAGTGAGAAAATAATTTTAATTTAAAATAATATTGACAAACATGAATGAATATTCTAAAAAGTAATGGTTTTGGTGGTATTATAATCCTTTAATATTGAAAAGACATCAGAATATACATTATTTTAAATTATTTTACAAATTTATCTTAATATAAACCATTTGTAAATTAATAAAAAAATTGATTTTTAACTCCTTCAAAAACATTGTCAAATACCATATGGAATTTAATTATGAAACAATTGTTTTTCCCACATAAACATGGAAGAATAATTTTATAGTACATGTATATAGAAAGAAAATATTTCTGATAAATGATTAATATCACATAGTAGATATTTTCATTATTTTTCATTAATTTATATGGGAGGAAATAAATATAAAAAATTTAATGAAATTTAAAACTAGAGGATAATATAATAAATGTGGTTTAGTAAAATAATATAATATGGATTACCCTCAAGGAACCATGATCATAAAAAATCTTTAAAATAAAGGATATTATAACATAAAACATTTCTAATTTTGAAAACAATTCTATTATAGTCCCCATAGAAGGATAACATCAAATTAAAAATTAAAAAAATAGAAAAATAAGGATATTATTGAAATATTATTTCAAATGGAATGTATTTACACCCCATAAATATTGATAGTTTATATAAGAAAAATATATTCTAAGGAAAGGGTTGTTGAGCTTACTAACCCTTAAAATGATCATATCATTTAATTGAGAATTAATAAATAGTATAATTATGTGTAAAACGATATATCTAAAAATATAGTGGAAATAATGAATAAACATATTGATATATTAATTCACACTTAATCACCGCACAAAAAACTCATTGTTGAATAGTATTCTGCACAAAAAGGAAACTGAGTTAAGAAACCCCTTACCACTTGGTATCATTATGGACAAATAAACATTGATAAAATAATTCAATTTATAATATAAAAAAATTATCGATTATTTATGAATAATTATATATCATGTAATGTGGTTAGTATATGGATCATGTAAATGAATATAGGTTCATACAAATAATATAAATCTTAAAAATATAAATCGAGATGAAATACACTGCCTTGTGTCTATAATTTTCATTTATATCCCCTAACTAAAATTCAAGAAAATTATATATATTATTTACCTTTTCAATAATCATATGTAGTTTTATTAAATTATCAAAAATCTATTTTTTAATTTATAACATTGACATATTGAATAACTTGATTAGTTAAGTCCATGATGGGTTTGTTGAGGAAGTTCAGTTCATAATTCCAAAAAGACATAGTCATGATTACCATGTTATGGGGGATATTTCTTCCAGAATATTTAGAATAAAAATGATAAAAAATATCATATTTGTAAATTAATTATTATAATTGAAAAAAACAAACAATACAGATCTTATTTTTTTATGCTGCAATCATGGATATGGTAATCATTACGTAAGCATGAATAAGGATTCCATTTTGCAGTGGCCATTATGAAAAGAAGTTCATTAATACTTTATCACTACATAATGATTATTATATATTTAATAACATATTATTTCTTCAAATATACTTATATATATATTTCAGACTTGTAATTTGGTGGTGAAAAAGGATTTGCATAACCTTGTGAAGGGTGTAGTCCACAATATGCATGACCGACGTTTTCATTATTACATGAATGAATATGTATTAAGGAATATAATATATTATATTACAATAATGATATATATTACAGTTATATTTTATAAATATATCAAATCCATTATTACAACTATTCATTAGAGTCACTGAATGAAATTTAATTTCATCGGTTTCCCAGACGATAGTCGTTTATACACATGAACAAAATTTTCATTTCACATTTTATGGAAGAAGGCATAGATGCAGGTTATTAAATTAATATTATAATATAATATTATAAGTGATATATTTATATTATTATATCATCATGGTTGAATAAGATTTTAATAATGTATAAGAATAAATAAAATAGAAATGCTTGGTTATGATAGATGCCTCTTCTTTAAACAACATCCATTTAGCTACCCATTATGACTTATAAGGATGGTATTATTCTTTAACTAAAGAATATAATATTTATTGAGATAATTCAGGAAGTATTTTTTTAATTATATTCTAGAAACAATTATGCTCAATTAAATTAGAAGAAGATGTGCACATTTTTCAGAGTGGGGGGGGGATTTTTTTTAATTTCATAAAATATTAAAATAATATAAATTAATTTAGTATAAAAAATTGAACCAAATTTGGTCTATTAAATTTAAATATTATTATGAATCATAATAATCTAATAAAATTTAATTTTCATTACTTTGGATTTAAATTATTACCAATGTCCTTTTATTTTAAATATTTTTTTAACATTTTTGACAATTACAATGATATAAATATATTTCACTCTTAAAGATAATGTATTGGTAATATAAACTAACCATAAATGGATCGAGGTTGATTTAATCCAAAAAATCTTACTCACATGTATTATTTATTTATTTTTTGTATTTTTAAATTAATTAATAAATTATTTTTATAATAAATAAACATTAAAAACATTTAGGGAAATATATTTTTAATTTTACTTTTAAAACAATTTGAAAACAATATAATTTAAAAAATAGGTAAAACATTTATATTTTTACATGTTTATATAAAAATTCATAATATTTAGAAAATCATCAAAATATTTTAATATTTCGAGTTTTGAAATCATTTTATTTGTTTATGTATTGCATGCACAAGCATCGTGCCAGTTTTCTATAACAAAAAATTCCAATAATTTATTAAATAAAATAATACATAAATTATAATGATGAAAAAAATATATTTAATATGATTATTTTTAACTCCAAATATCCTCTTTTGATCCCTATGTAAAAAGTGTAAACTTAATTAAAAGAAATAAATTACATATTTTATTTTTTGTTTTTTAAAATATTTATAAAGGGCCAACATTATGTCCAAATGGTATTATGAATCCATATATTAGACTTTTGAATCATTTTGGATTGGACAATATCATCTATTTAAAATTGACATGTGTGAGGGTAATTTTTTCGTCCATATCAGTTTAGTTTTTTTACCTTGTTTACCTAAATTACCATCTACAACAATAACACATATTGATATGGTCACTATTCAAATTGATAATAAATAAAAGGGCCCTATATACAAATTTCAGACCTCCTAATTCAAAATATTGGTTCCTTTTTCATTATTCATGTCATATATTTTTTGAATTAAATTTTAATTAAAACTATCAAAACACGTTAAAAATAGATTTTTAATAAAATGTGTTTTTATTTATATAATTTAATTCTTTCAAAAAAGATTATATTAATGTTTAAAAATATAATATTTATATTACGTATGATAAATAATACATATGCCACTTTGAGGTAAAAGTAAAAAATTATAATAATTTTTAATGAAAATAATAAACATATTTATTAATATTTGTTGTTTTTAATATTAAATAAAAACTATATAAATTATGAAAAATTAAAAATATCCTCCAAAAAAATTGTGGATATTATGATATCAAAAATTAAATTAAAAAATTTTCCTGATACTAATTAAATTTATAATCTAAAAAATATATATAATTTTTATTAGATAAAATATATTTTTCATGTATATAATGTGCTATGTAGAAGTGATGTTCTTATTTAATAATCAGTAGTCAATACATTTGTATTGAATATTAACATTATATATTTTTTAAAATTTACTTAACACTATGAAAATAACTCCAATTTGATGGATTATAATGTTTATATTTAAATAAAGATCATTTATTGTTCATTTATTATCTTTGATGGGTGTCTTATACTCCACTGAACATAGATTGTTGTTGTATGTCATATATGTTATCGAACACAATTTTATTTTCAACTCTTGGGACATTAAACCCTCCCCCATAGAATAAATTAAAACATCACAATTTGAAGATAAATTATGTATCCAATATCTAATGATTTTAAAATACATTTTTAGAAATAACCGGTCATAAAAAGGGTTAATAAAACATACACTAGAAAAGAGTGAAAGGTAAGTACAAGTGTCACCATGAATAAAACCAAAATAGGTTTCCAAATAGGTGAAAATTAATGGAATGTTACATTATGGAAAATCAAGAAATGTATAATTTAAAAATAATTCAGTAGAGTGATAGAGATAATTGGTCGATAAATAATTAATGAATATTAGAAACTCAACAACACAAAATTAAAAACAAACAAGGTTTGAAAAAGACCTTAAATTCAATATAAATGAAGCTAATAAGATTATTTTTTCCACAATCCTATTCATAGATTTTGGAAATTCTTTTACAATAATTAAAATGAACATAAAAAAATATACCTACTTAATAAATATTATTTCATCCCCTACTAAATATCCACCAAAATATTATATAATTTTTAACGAAGAGTTTTCAAGGAAATTTTATCATATATAAAGAATTATAATCAAATTATAATGGATCGCATAATTCTAAAAAATTGATAGAACATTATTGATACTATCTTTAGACATTATCCAAAAACTAAATTGTTAGAAAAATGTATGATAATACCCCAAATTAATGAAACATATTATGAATAAATAATACATTAATCTCTATAATTAACCAATAATACCCAATGTTTAAACTAATAAAATACATAAATAACTATATTTAATGTTCATTAAAATATTCCTATCCAACATTGAATCTCAATAATAATTTTTTTTGAAAAAATATTGTTGCATTATAAAATTAATATTTATCTCCAAATAACACTTGTCACATATAATTTTGTATACAAAAAAATTTATATACCCATCATAAATACATATAACATATAATTTATTATTGAATCCTAATTAAATAATTCATTTTAAACCAAGGGGTTAAAATTACTTTAATAAATTAAATAGATCTAAATATAGAATGAGTCACCTAAAAATAACATCAGTTACAACCTCAAAACGGGTATCAAATACATTGAACATATGATCAACCATAATAACATAAACCTATGATAGAATACATAACTATTTAAATAACATTTCATGCAAGCATCCTATTATGAAATGTTTTCTAAGACCTGATATGATATAAACTCTAATGAATATTAACCATTACGCTTATATCTACTGCAAAAAATATAATATTTACCGTTATTGTATTTATAATGATAAGTAGGTCACAATTGATTCATTTAAAACCATATGATATAAATAAGTGTTATTATTTCATTTAAATAAAAATTTAATATTTATGTTTATAGTGTTTTTGAATTTGGGAGAATTCTCATCTAAAAAATATTAATAAATTATAAAGAGTATTTTTCCACTATACATAGCTTTTCATATTCAATATTAATTCTAAGCCAATTCCAAAAAATTAATCACATTTAAAATATTTCAAGGATCAAATCATTTATCAAAATTCTTCACAACCAAGGAAAATGATACATAAAAAGAGTGATCTCAAATGGACAATAAGGGTAAAAATAAGAATTAATAATTGAAATTCATCCATGAGAGTAAGAAGAGAATGAGGCTATGATTATATTGTCATATTTCAAGATCATAAGATTATTTAAATTTATATGAATTAATAATTTGATCCTCAATCATGAAAAATGACATAAATAATTAACAGTGGAATGAGTTATTGGAATCAATAATCATGAGCTATGTGATGCAAATAATGATCAAGCGAAACGTTTATAACACATAAAAAATAATTAAAAAGTGTTGGTATCATAGATATATTTTAATATCACTCTTATATATGGAATAATATTTACAATTATTTGTTGAGTGATTGTCCTAGTTAAACATGGAATAAAAATCATGATTAAAATTTGAGTAACATTCATCATTTCACATTAATTATCCATCACAGTTATACATGTAACAACCACCACAGTCCACTTCCATCATAAATATTACCCAATGAATTAGAGAGATATCATAGACCCACTTATCCATTTATTATAACACAAACACCAAAAATAATAAAAAATTTAAAAGATAAAAAACATGAATAATGTATATACAAAAATCAAAAGATCATAAAAATCACATAAATAGCCTTTATTCCACTCATAAATTCATTAACCTATGGAAAATAAATAGTTTTCCAGAATATATTTTTAAATAATATTATTATATAGATAAAAATAAATAGAATAGTATTATTATAAATTGCACTTAGTGAAGATAATGTAACATTTAGGGATGTTATCATTAATGAATTGAAATACAATAAAAATATAATTAAATTCATTTTTTAGGAAAATAAATTACTCACATTTAAAATAAAAATTAATGTAGAGATATCATAAAATAACATTGAAATAATATTTTCTAAAAAATTAATTCCAAAAATAAAAAATTATTTTTATATAAAATAATGGTTTTGAGTGATAGGTTATTCATTAGTGTTCTGAATGATAAAAATAAAAATATTTTTCAAATACTGTGAAAATGGTGTCTAAAGTGACCCCTGTGGAAAATAATAAGAAATTTTCATTTTTAAACTATTTAAAAAAAGTTAAATACAATTTTAAAAAGGCTTTGGGAATAATTTATGTTTTAAAAATCACTATCATGAAATTATATTAGAATATATCTATATGAAATAGAAATACTCTTAATATAAGTTCATTATCATTTAAAAACTATATTAATGATGATTCTTTATTTTATAGGGGATAAAATGTAAATTAATCAGATAAAAAAAAGTTATAATAAATGATAAATTATGTATATGTGGATATATAAAAAAATAGAATATTTTATCTTCTAATTACGTATGAACATGAATATTCCTAAAAATAAATGAAATTTTAACATAAAGCCTTTTCCACTTTGGTAACATTTCAGTTATAAACCACATTGAATAATTGAATATAATATAATATTAAAACTAATGAAAATTTATAAACTATTGATATATTACATCGATGTAGGAGTTTATAAACTTCATAAATGAAGATAAATAATTATCATAAATATATATCCCACAGAAATGGAAATTGGGACAAATCATATTTAAAATGATCAACTCATTTAATTGAGATTGAATTAATTGATAGAATAGGTGCATCAAATATAAATCCATAAAAACCATTAGTAAATCTGAAATACAATAATTTTAACATAGAATCATAACATTAAATTTCAATGAAGAAGAGTTATAACCAAATGAATGGAAATTGAGTTAATAAATCATTTACCATATAGTAACATTCACGTAAAATCCCATTAGATAAAATAAATCTTATTTAATGCTAAAATATATGTTTCTATTTAGTATTAATTATATAACTTGTTAATGGTACATTAAAAACACCATATAAAAAATATGTGAAAAATTATAAAATATGAATCAATAAATATAAATTTATATAAAATCCCTTATATCGAGTCCATAATTTCCATGTATGTCCTTTAACTATATTTTTTTAAAATATATAAATATTTTTATTATATAGTAAAAATTTATAGTTCTATTAATATATCATTAAATATTTTGGTTTATTTATTACAACAACATAATTAAATACATTACCAATTTAGTTTATGACTTTTTTAGCGTCCAATTTGTAATCTCAAAACAACATCAACAAGCGAACCACTTTAAGAGGTTCCATTATTAAATCAAAAAAATAATAACAATAATTAAATAAATAACATTTTTTATAAAATAATTAAAAGATTAATACAAACTAGTTAAAAGGGATATCAATAATAAATTATTATTTAATCATTGAGATAGTAGGTCGTACGAACCATTAATAACATTTATATTTTTTAATGATCACTACGGAAAGACGAAAAATATTATTATCTCATTAAATAAATACATTATAATATAAATATCATATTATTACTTTTAATAAACTTATATATACACTTAATGTGAAGTGGTGTTGAATAAATAATTGAATCACGTCCTTGAGGTGGTAGTCCGCATGTACGCACAAATGATGCCACCATTCCTCAATGAACATCAATTTATGAAAAAATATGATATATTATCATTAAATAATGATAAATATTTCATTAAAATTATATAAATACATTAATCCATAATTATAACATTCTATGAGATATGAGGATGAGAATTGGATTTCATCAGTTCGTAAGAAATTAGTCTCCCATAGACACGAATGATGGATTAATTTCCCATTAATGAAAAATGATATTTATGTATGTTATGGAAAAAAATTATAACATCTTCATATATGGATTTTAAAAGTGTTATTATATCATATTTTTTGATTCAAATTAGAATGATTTTGAATAACAATGAAACTTAACATTCTTGGATAATAACAACACCTCCTTATGAAACAATTTCATTTTCATTACATCTTATGACTTGTAATGATGGAATGATGACCTGAATAAGTCTTCTATGATTTTGGAATGGATTATATAAAGATTTTTATGAACTTAATGGAAAAAAAAATTTCATAAAATGTGTGACATAATGAGAATAAGGGTTTCCCTTTTATAATAGTGGGGAGGGGTACTTTTGAAATCACATTTAAAATCAAATTATATTAAGTTTTTTTGAAATAAAAACGAATCCAAATTGAAATTATTTGAAACTAAAATGATCATGAGTAAAAATAATATCATAAAGTATTATAATGTTTTTGGATGACATTTTTACTCTTATTCTTATATAATATCAATTCATTAATCCTTTTTACAATTACATTGGTATTAATGTATTCTAATCAAAAGGGGTTAATAAAGTTCCAACAATAGGAAAACCATCCTATAATTGGAACATTCTTATTATTATAAACCATATTCCTCTAAAATGGATAATGAAAATATTCTACGTATTTTAAATCATTTAATAAATTTTTTATTATAATATAACATTAATATAAATTTTGTAACTATTCTATTAATTTATATATTAAAATGGAAATAAAAAAACAAAATTCGAATAAAATACATCAGAACCACTAAAATACGTGATAATTATATATATATAAATAATAATAGATATAAAATTACTCAAATAATTATTTTTTTATGTTTTCAAAATCAATTTATTTTTTTAACCACTTTCACAATCACTATCTGGGTTGCACAAGAATTTAAGGTTATTGTTTCTTCACTAAAATTTAAGAATAAATTTCCATGGTTGAAAAATTAATTTATATTTCAAATAATTATTTCAAAAAAAAATCTCAATTTATCCTAAGTTAAAAATTTTAAATACGATGAAACAAATAGAATGACATATTTTAAATTTTAATTATATAAAAAATATAAAATGTTGAAATGGATGATAAATGGAGAAAAGGGAATTTAATATAATTAAGGATATTTTTATTGATATAAACTCAAAAAATAAAATTAAATCGATAGCTCAGTTCATTCTTTTAGTTCATATTATTTTATTTTTATCCATAATTAAATTATTTAACTATTACGTGGATTAACCAAATTTTTAAGGTTACTATTTATAATGTTCAAAAATAAAATGGACATATATACCAAATTTATAGCTATATATTCCAAACATTGAATCAATTTTTTAGGATTGAAAACAATTAAAATTTATAATTTAATTAAAATTTTAAACAATAAAATGTGATGAAAAATATTTTTTTAGAAATATTTTTATAATCCAAAAATCTACTTATAAACAAACTATTCTGAATGATGATTCAAATAAACTTATTTTAATTATTTATAATTAAATAAAACATTAGTCACATTTAGATGAAATTCAAAATATATCAAATTATTTTTATTATAAATAATCTATTTTTTTTTGAAATATGTTTTCTCCTGTTTCACTATAAAATCTATCATTTAGGAAAAATAAAAAAATTTGACTGAAAAATAATTTTTATATAGTGATTCAAAAAACTTAAATTTTTTTGAATATGTTAAATATAAATTTTTTTCTAAAATTGAAATAAAACAATTCAATATGTTATTGTGTTTTAGAAGAATATAAATAATTTTATAAAGATTTATTTCCAATTTATAAATAATTAATCAAAATACTTTTTTTATATTAAGGCCATTATATATGATTCATAAATATCTAACATTATTCATTCGTTCAAATTAAACATAATTTTTAAAATGGTCATATTCAAATAATGATATTTTATGACTCGTTTTGGATTGTTGTAGCATATTTTACTTATTATCAAAAATAATATTTTTTTACAATTTTTGAGATAATATATTTTATAGTTTTCTAATCATTTAAAAATAATATTTAATCATTAAATGCAAGTTATTGTCATTTTCTGGATAATTCACATATCATGGCATTAAGTTCATATTGATAACAATGTAATTCAAATATATACATTTTTTATAAAATATCCATGAATTATATATATATATGAAATTCATGGGTAATCATTATTTATCTGAAATTTAACACTTCTAATGTTGTTAAAATCATTTATTTCATTTTTCCATATAAATAAATACTGTTTTGGTGTTGAATAATCATTATTGAAAAATATATTATCTCTTAAAATTTTAAAAAATATCTATAATAAAATTGATTTATTCATATTCAAAATAATCAATAATAACCATGAATTTATTATTTTTATCAATTTGAAACCATTTTATATATAATCAAAGAAATAGGGTAATATATTTTTATTCCCAAAATATCATATAAAGGACTTCATCAATAGTCAATGAATAAAATAAAATATTTTTTAACATAGTATGGTTATGGTCAAATTAATATCATGAAATCAAAATCATGGGTATTTTCTGTTTATTTTGTGTCATATTGGAACAATTTTTTTCTTATTTAACATGTTTCACCCATTACCATACTGATAAAAATTTATAATGGTTGAGTTTAATTTCGACTAAAAATGAAGTTAAACTATTCAAAATATTAAAAATTGAAAACACTATATATGAAATAAAAATTTCATGATTAAATTACTTGAATTGGCATTACTATTTTTCAATATATGTATGAATAATACATCGAATACATTTTCTACAAAAAAATCATTTTAATCCTAATACTAAAATTATACAAAAGTAAAATATAATGGTGATTCATATGTCAATAATTATTTTATATTTAATAAAATGAATATTTTTTCATTAAAACAATATCTAAAATATATTAAGACTTTTGAATAACATAATTTGAAAATAATAAATGATAGTTTTAGCCTAAATTGGTATTTTTTCATATTAAAAAAACTAAAATTTTTAGAAAAAAACATGAAAATAAATATAATATAATATTCATGTGATGATTTTAAAATAATTGATAAATTAAAATAAAAAACTATAAGTAGTTTAATTTATATATAACTATTCATGTATACTATTCCTAAAAATATTTTTTTGAAGGAAGATTTTATTAAATCAAAAAATGAATTTATTTTTATTCATTAACTATTAACATTAATTACATGAATTATCCATTTAATTAATAAATAATTGATTTATTATATTATAAAAATTTTCTTACCAATATTTTATAATGTGGTAAATTTTAAATATACCTACCAACCAATGTTCTATTTTATCACATTATTACATACAAATTATTTCAATATTTCTTTTTGATTATTTTTGAATGTTGCATATGGTAAAAAATATATTAATTTTTTAAAAGAAGATACTATTTAAAATATAAGGGTATCAAAATATACCCTCTATATATAAATTTCATCCTATTTATTTTAATTTTTCTTTTTTAAACTAAATATAACATAAAAAGTTATTAAAATTTGACATAGACTATATAAGGAACATAAAATTCTACGTTGTGACCAAAAAAATAATATATATATATATATATATATCCCAATAAGAAACATTCCTGAAAATTTTATTGTAATAATGTAACTTTATAGTGGATTTTTACTTTCTATATAAGACTATATGTATTTATCTTAAATTTTTCTATTTTTGAGAAGTTACATTACAATTATGATATAAAAATATTATAAGATATACTAACTTGATTTATTACCATTTAAAAATATTGATTTTATTCAATGATGAACATCATCATGATCATTATGAGTTGTTGATTCATTAAGAACTAAAATCATTTTTAAATAGACTCTATGATCTCCAAATCGATAGAAATTTATCATCCTATATAAAAATATATTAGTAGGTGTGAGAAAAAATAATACCAATTATGAATATTGATTCTTTCAAAGTAATCATTAAAATGAAATTATTAACAAATGATTAATTGAAAAATTTGAAAATATTATTGAATAATTTTCAATCCTAAATAATATATTGTTTGATCATTTATTCTTATAATATTATCTAATTTTATATCTATAAACAAGATTTATCACTACAATATTTTCATTCCATAATTACAATTCTATAGAATAAATATAGAAAATATAGTGAACTTCACCAAAGACGACCTTGTCATAAAAACGTAATAAAAATAATTTTCATGAATACATTCCACAGTAATTACATTAAAAAAATATCACATTTTCATAAATATAAATTTTTATTTTGATTCATGTAAATCGATATATTTTTCAGTAATTAACATTTCCTAAATAATCCATATAACCCTATCTTCTTGAGAACAAATATTGAATTATTTCTATTTACACCCATACAAGAATATTTGTAATAATGCATTCCATCACAAACATACAGGTATATTTTATCCACAATTTACCTAAATCCTCATCTGTAGAAGTTAAATCATTCCATGAGGTATATTCTTTCGTATCCTTTTTTCCTTATAAATATAAATTGATATTCCATTCGTAGAGAAAATATTTCCAAGATTAGAAAAGTCATAGAATAAATATTTATAATTTATAATTATTCAAAAATAACTCATTTTCAACTAAAACATACATGAATTATTTCCAATTAATTATCACCCACTTTATAATAATTTTATTATCTTATGATATCAATGAAAATTAAAAATAATAATTATCATTGTAAAAATTTATGTTAGAGAAATATTTTGAATAATTCCCCTCCTTCATACTATTAATGCATTTTAAATTAATATATAATTTATTAATTATTCCATTTTGAGTATGGTTTCCTTTTTCTCAAGACAACAATGAAACAAAAAATCCACTTACGAATTTAACCATTTAGTTTATCCAACATTTTTGACTCATGTAATTTTAAATATTTTCTAATATTTAATTTTTTCACAAAAAAGAATAATGAAATTACACTTTTTACATAATATTATGTAATTCATTTGGGATTAGATTGTCTTTATAACATGATATAGTGTGTTGGGAATAATCATAAGATCCTTCTATCCAACTTATCTCCTATTTGGATTTTCTATAATGGAAAAAATATTAATCATAACAGTAGTCAGTTTCACTAATAGGTCCCTAATATGACCAAATATAACAATGACTGTATAATGATACATAGTTTGAAATCATAATAATAACAATTTGTGTATATTTTTATTATTTAGGTATATTTTCATGTAGGTTATTTGGTTTCTGATATTTTTTTTGGGTTTTAGATTTTTGGTGGACATTACAGGCTCTTTAAAACACTTTTTGGTTTTAGATCATACATTTTGAATCGAAGTCTTATGTTTTCTTAATAAAAATTATACACCAAATCATAATGGGTTTTAAAGGGAACTAAATTCCCCAACGCATCAAGAACCAAAAGTAACATCATAAACAAAATAACATACCTATAAAAACAATCATGATGTTATATTGATTCAGTTAGTTCACCTAAGAAGTATCCTGATAAATGAAACTGATATTTTCTGGAAAAATTTACAATAAATATTGATCCATCAAATAATAATACCTAAAAATTTAATAAATAATCAATAGTGTTAACATAATACTCATGATAACAATATTAATATAAAATTTAATTTCAAAGGATTATACTACACATGTGTTTATACAAAATATATAGAAACAAAATCTAGTAAATAATTTCAATGGTAACTTATTACCATGGTAGATGATAAAAGGGATCATAACATTAAGGATATATTAGTTTATATTCATCATTAAACTATAAATATACATTTTTTACAATATATTTTAAGAATAAAAAATTACCTTTAATACATTATTGTATCCTTAAAAATCATTCAAACTATTATTTTTTATTATTATAGAAAAGAAATAAATTAATTCTGAGCTTATATACTCATTAATCTCATCATAAAATAGAATATATCATGTGTAAATAAAAAATAAGGAAGATAGGTCAATCAAAACATAATCCATTAATTTATTAACATCAGTTCAATGCACATCCATGTATAAAATCAACAGAAGAACCATATGGATAATAAAAAAATTTCTTAATAAGAGAAATGTTTGATATTGTACTTTTAAAATCTTACAATCAAGGACTAATCCATGATTTCATGAAGCACATAATAAAATATTTTTCTAAAACACATTAATTTAATGATTATTTACATACTAATGAACTAACTAATGTTTCCGAATATTTTTTTCTCATCTCCCATGCTAATGAATCAACATGGTATTTATTACATGGCCCCACACATCACATTAAAATACTATAAATTCTGAATATACTAAATAATCATTAACATTAAATCTAAAAATGAATTATTAATCAATATTATCTCTTTATTGAATCAAGAATTAGGAATATTTTCCATTTAAGTCAAATAAAATTTTTCATAATGTTCAATCTACTGATAAAATATATAAAAAATGATATGCAGTTGAGGAAACAAAATTTTGGGGGATATGATTTCATATTAATCTAGTATAATTATTATATGTACATGAAAGACAATATAATTTCCAATTAAATGATTTTGTGTGATAGAGAATGTAAAAAATTGAAATTCAATATATAAAAAACCATCCTTAAGTTGTGGAAAAAAGCAGTCCATTGATTTATCATAAATGAAAGGTTTTTATAGAGGAAACTATTTTCAAAATTAAATAAAAAATGGAAAAAAAATTAAAACTAACATTCATTTTGACTTTTAGAACTATGTTGAAAAAAAATTATTTTATAAATCATTTGAAAAATTATGTTCACTCATTTAATAAAATAATATAATTAATTTATTACATTTTAAGAAAAAAATTGTTATATATTGTGAAACAATTTTTCATTGAAAATAACCATGGAATATTTTAAATGAATATTCATTCAAATATATTTTCATGGTGGAAGGAAAATATATTCATTATAACACATTATAAAAATATAATACTTTCTGACTTTTAGGGAAAAATATTACTCATACCTTTTTTAGAAAAAAAAATATTCCTTTATAAATATATAATTTTTTGATATGTGGATATGAATATATATTATATTATGATCAATGAAAATAACATTACTGAGTATATTTTACTAAACCTAAACGTGTACTAAAAGCTACATCAAAAAGAAAGTATCGCCAAATTTTCTGAAAATATATTCATTGATTGGTTTACGTAATAAAGAGTATAAATAATGGTTGAATACATACAAAACCCATAAAGGGAACGAACAAAATATATGTTTTATATAGATAATAGATCATAAATTAATATCATGAAAAATTTAAACATTTTAAATCATGATAACAAATCATAATCTGATTAAAATCATAATTACGTTGTTATCTCAGAATCTGTAACAGTAAAATAATAAACACGAATAAAAAAATTGAATCCTATATATATATTTATATAAATTTATAATATATAATTTTATATTATAATTACATATACCTTATATAACAAATTAGTATTATAAAGTAAATCAAGTCTTATTGAAGTGTATATAATATGAGATTAACCGTACATTTAACATGCATGGTGATTATTCATAAAAATGAAAAATAAATGGTATATAAATATATATACCCCAAAAAACTAATGGATAGTATAATAGTTTTTTTGATATTAGGATTTAATAATGATTTTAATGGAAAATAGAACATATATAGTACCTAAATAAAATTAAATTTTAACATTAATTCATTATATTTGGACACAACTTTTTTATACATGTTTAATTATCATATACAAAGAATTGGAATATATTAAATTATTTTTCAATATATTATTTCATCTATATTCAAATTTTTTATGTTATTATTCTCTCAAATCCATTTGTTGAATAGATATTTTTCTTACGTCGAACAATCATGGTTATTGGGTCAATTTCTAAAAAACAACTTCATTATATTATCATTGGAAAAGATATATATGAAATGGTACCATTATCATTAAAATTTTAATATATTAATGATTATAAATTTTATTTATTTTTTAATAAAATTTATTCAATTATGAATATTGGTAATATAAAAACATCACATACCAACACACTAAATGTAGTTTAAACGTATGTGTGATAAATGTTATCATTGTAAAATAGATTGAAGGGTGATAATGTAAATGACATCTTACATTTTTATATTAAAATTTATATATTTAATATCATATATGTTATTAAATTCCATAATTATAAACAACTGCATAATTTAGTGAGTAAAAATGAATTAAATCAATACGTCTGGATGCTACGATGTACATATAGATTAGTAATGTTTTCATTTTAAATAGGATTAATAATTAGATGATTGGGTTCATTGGGATAAAAATAATAATCATTAGGTATATATATTATAATTTTTATTTAATATCTAAATTTTAGTGAAATATTCCACAATAAATAAATAAATTGATTGAATGATTACTCTAAATGCAACAAAGAAACCAAAGAAATATAGACCATTGTAAGGTGTCAATAAAAATGGATATTAAAAATAATTATAATAGATATATATATATATATATATAATTTAGAAAAATCTAAACTAAAATCTTCAAATCAAATACACATTCTATGTAACCAATAGTTTTTTTGTCAAAAATTTATTATTTTCCTTGTAAACTATATTTTTTAAAAAAATAATAGAATAAAATATTTTAAATTAGTTATTTATAGTTAATGAGATGAATAATAGATCATATATAAAAATTTCTTTTTCTCTAAAATGTATTTTTTAAATACTATCATTCTAATTAAATATAAAAAGTGGACATTTTACGACATTAATTCTAAAAAATAACTATATTTTTTGGATTTATCAAGGAAATGTTATCTTAAAATTAATTTGTCATACATTTTAAAAAAAATATTGTTATGTAAATAGTGTAATATATTATTTTCTCAAATTCCTTAAATAATATAGAATTATTAAATTATAATAATGATTTGAAAATTTACCAAACCATTTTCATGAAAAATATTAATTTTTTGAGTTATATAATAGAAATTTAAATATTTACTCATTTCTAAAATTCATATATTTAATGTTTAGGAAGAGAAGAAACATTTTTTCCATTTTTGTAATATATTAGATACTAATAATTTAATAATTAATTTTTATAATATTTATAAATTTAATATAAGTAATTTTTTGTCAAATTTATTATTAGTATGTCTGAGTTATATAAGAAAAGATATTCAAATTTTTAACAATAAATTATAAGTAACAATGGTAAAAAATATTTGTCGTTGTAAATTTTTCAATTGTAAAATTAAAAAACTAGAAGTGAATAACCTCAATCAAATTCCAAAAAGCCTATGAGAATGTGCATTTTAGGAATTTTTCATCCATATCACTCCTCCCTTCTATTATTTCTCAAATTGGTCTCCATTATCCTCTATAGAGACTTCAAATTCACATAATGTTTTTTATATATTAAAAATTTCTATAACATTTTATTTATAAAAGGTTCTCATTCCTCCCCAATTATAATCATTTCGAAACAATCAATATTAATATAAAACAATTATGAAACCTATACATCTTATTGATATCTCCCATAAAGTGGTTCATTACTTCTAAAAAGGTCATCCATTAAATTTTACCCCCCTTCGAATATGATATAATCCATGCACAGAGGGAACAATTTCTAACTACTATTTTAATGTATCTATATAATTATGTGAATACCATCATCATAAAATTAAATTTTTAAATATATAAACAGTAACATTATTATGACTAGAATACTAATACATTATTATGATTACGGTATAATAAGTAACAATTCTTCCATTTTTTATTTAGAAAAAACACATGTAAAATGTTTTTGTGTGGATAGACCATGTAACACCCTTCCCCTACCTCATTGGAATGAGGAGGTGGTGAGGGTTACTTGGCCTTAAGAGACGTTCCCAAGGTGCCAAAGGTTGGAAATAAATGTTGAGGGATTCGAGAACTGATTGGGGAATTATTTTCCCATGATACAAAACTTATCAACCAAATGATCCACAATCAACAAACTACATGATGCATGTCAACAAAACATCCAACTCAAATATTACCAAAATGGAACTGCACTATTCTACAGTACAACCCATAAACCAATTGAACCAACACAATATCAGAGTACTATGTATAAGACTAATCAAAAGACCCCAAATAAGCCAAGACACACTCTATGACTCCACACCAAGATTCATTCTCCAAGAACCCCCACTTATACTAAACATCCCCACGAACCACTAGCAATGAAATATTTTACCTTTACCTATATCTCAAAATACGACATCTATAAAATCTCCAATGTGACAAAGTAGGGGGTGAGTACTAATACTCGTTTGGTTTTCCCTAAATGGATTCCCTACAACTTCCACTAGGATAAAACTGTTAGCACATTAATATAAATTAGTTATATAAAATAATCACAAGTGAAACCAATACCATGATCCCACATACTCTTACTAAGACACCTCACCCAAACCAAGAACCCAAGGGAAATCCAAAAAATCATTTCATAATACATCTCACCATTAAACATTAGCACAAAAATTTCCATCTTGCAATGAAATGCACAACATGGAAACCAAAATGGTGGGACCTCCACCCATCTTGTTCATCCCATTCTCAACTAACTGTACTTCCCCAACCACTACACATAATGGTGGATCTTAATACCATTATCCATCACCTTTTATAGTGATACTTCCCACCCACTTCTACACAACAAACACAAGCTATAACACTCATCCAACTAACAAACACAAAGCACCGAAGCAATAAAATAATCACACAAACATTTTCAACACATGATAATTCATTTTAATAAATCACCCATTTAATGAAAACACTATTTAATTGTTTTCCATTCCAAAAAACATTTCAGTTAAACATATTTATTGAAAAATATTTTTCGTCATCCATTTTTTTGATAATCAACCACTGAGGATTTTAAAATAAACATTTTAAAATCACATAATAATGCACCTTTAGCAACAATAACCCATTTTCCCGAAATTCCCCCAAATCCTCACCAAATGGAATTCCAACAAGATTGGAACGTCATTATCAAAATTTCTTTCAAGAAAAAAATTTAATTGTAGGAAAAACCATTATTTCTAACCAAGTGGAGTCGATAAAAAATCCATATACCTTTAGTGGTCCAGCAAAATTGACCCACAAGAAGCAACTCCCAAATCCGGGCAAATGCTTTATGAAAACTGCTCTAGATCTCCTTCCATATCATCCATAAGCCTTAAAACCAACTCCCAAGGTAACCAAAACACTAAATCTATATGCAGAGGATGTATATCTAGAAAATAGAGAGCGAGAGAGGGAGATGAAAATCTAGAAGAAAACACAAAGAAATAAAGATGATAGACTTACCCGGGAGAAACCACCTTCAAAACACCAAAAAAATCCCTTTCAATCGCATCCAAAATGATTGGGACAGCACCTTAAACCTATAAGAACCAAAAATCATGAGTGATTCTCTATTGAGAGAAGATTGGGATTAAAATAGCTCAAGCCCAAAGGAGCCTGAATTAAAAAAAACTTCCTTTAAGTGGTTGTATAGTTAGTCTGCACGATTTGACAAACTGTGCGCTAACCGTGTGCACGCCACTATCTCGAGAGGACAGGTCCACACGATTGCCTCACATGGTTTGGAGAACCATGCACAGGCCGTGAAAAGACTATTGCCTCCCCCTGAATAGTTTCTTGTAGGATCCATATGGTTTCCCCTAACCGTGCTCAAACCGTGCTCTCGAAGAATAGCCTCCAAACTTATTCAAAACCATTCCAACCGCTCCCAACCTATTCTGAAATCATCCCATGCACTTTAAAAACATAAAAAATCATAAAAAAGGATACATACCTCAAAACAGGGGTGCTATATTCTCCTCACCATTGGACTTTTTGTCCTCAGAAAGCAGTGAACCCATACATTTCGGAAAGAGATCGGGTCGTTGCACGACCATCTCTTTCTCCCACTCCAAAGTCTGCTCTTGGATCTGGAAATGCTGCCACAAAACCTGAACCAAACTGATTCTTTTACTCTGAAATACTTTATCTTTCCTATCCACACCCTGCACTAGCACAAACACCAACGAAGCATCTGACTCTAGGTCAACATGATCCTGTCGAATAACATGGCCCAGATCCAATAGATACTCTTTCAATTACAACACATGAAACACATTGTGCACTACACTGAACCTAGGTGAAAAATCCAAATGATAAACCAACTAACCAACCTGCTTATGAATCTCAAAAAGTCCAATATACCTCGGAGATAACGTTCCCTACTTCCCAAACCGACGATGTCCTAACCTAGGAGAGATCCTCAAGAAAACATGATCACTCACTTCGATTGAAAATGATCGTTGAAGAGGATCCACATAAGATTTTTGACAACTCTAAGACATATCCATTCTCTTCTTGGTTAAAAATAACATATCCATAGTCTCTAGTACAATGCATAGTTCAACCATCTCAGACTCACCCTTTTCCACCAAGCATAGTGGAGAACGACACGACCGCCCATACAACGCTTCAAACAGAGCCATATGTAAGGATTCCTAATAATTATTATTGTACGAGAACTCAAAAAATGAATAGTACTCCTCCCACAGGCCACTAAAACCCATGACACAAGCCCACGTCATATTCTTAAATGTTTTTTTGTCCTCTCAGATTGACAATCTGTCTGAGGGTGATACACCGTGCTCAAGGTCAACTGTTTCCCAAGGGCTTGCTGCATGGATTTCTAAAACAAAGATGTGAACCTCGTATCTCTATATGATAGAATTGAAAATGGAACACCAAGACTGATTACTACCTCCCAGATATATATTTGGGATAGATCCTTCACCATATGAGATTCATGAATTAGGATGAAATGGGAAGACATAAATAACTGATCCACTATCACCCAAATGGCTTTGTAATTTCGCAACCACTATTGGGAGACCTATGACAAAATCCATCGCTATTTTCTCCCACTTCCAAATAGGGATTGGTAAAGACTGCAACATTCTCACTGGCCTCTGATGCTCTTCCTTGACCTGATGGCAAGTCAAGCATCTCGAAACAAACTTAGCCACTATACTTTTCATTCCAGCCCACCAAAACAGCGCTTTCAATGCATTAACCATTTTCTGAATTCCAGAATGAACAACCCACCTGAGATGATGATACACACTGAGACGATCCTCCTAACAAGTAACTGGTACACCCATCCGATTCTGAAAACACAAAACTGAATCTCCATTCATTTTCCAACCATCAATGGTCTCCCCACCAATGTGTTTCAACGACATGGTCCCACACTCAGAATTAGATATTTATTCCTCTTTAACTAGGCCAACCAAGTTAGGAATCAAAAAAAACCGGAAATAAGACCTCTCTATCGCCCCACTCCCCACATTCCAACTGCATTTCAGCTATAACAGACAACAACTGCCACTGATCTGATGCTTGTTTTGCCACTTGAGCATGTGATTTTCTACTTAATGCATCTTCCACCAAATTTATCTTACCTGATGTGTACATCAATTCAAAATAAAATAATTTGATATATTTTATCCATATCCTTTCCCTCAAGTTCAAATCCAATTGTTAGAAAATGTTCTTCAACTGTTATAATCTATATATACCATGAATTTATCACTGAAGAGATAATGACGCCACACTTTCAAAGCCTGGACCACTACATCTAATTACTAATCATGAGTTTGGTAGTTATTATCATGCACCCTCAACTGTTGTGAGCCATACGCAACCACATGATTCCCTTGCATGAGAACGCACCCCAACCATTATCCCAATGCATCACAATACACCACGTTCCCTTTTCCTAGTTCAGGCAATAATAAGATTGGTGTAGATGTATGGAGACCCTTTAGCTCTCCAAAATAATTTAGACAGTATTAATTCCTCACGAATGGCACATTAATTCATGTAAAATCTGTCATCGATGAATCCAAGTATGAAAATTCACGGAAAAAACTCCGATAATACCCAACTAGATTGAGGAAACTCCGTACATCAAACACATTCTTTGGAAGTTGCCATGAGATAGTAGACACTATCTTTTCTGGATCCACAAAAACACCCCTTTTAGAAATCACATGGCCAAGAAAACGAACTTCCTATATCTAAAAGTTTCACTTTGACAATTTGGCATACAACCTATGATACCTCAAGATCCCCAGCACTGTCGCTATGTGCTACTCATGCTCTACCCTTGTCTTTGAATACACTAGAATATCATCTAAAAAACCACCATAAATGAAACCAGATATCTCTAAAAAATATGATTCATCAATTCCATGAACATTGTTGGCGCATTTGTTAAAACAAAGGGTATAACCACATATTCATAATGGTCATATCTACATCTGAAAGTTGTTTTAGGAACATCTTCTTCCCTCACCAGAAATTGATGATATCCTGACCTCAGGTCGATCGAGGAGAACCACTGGGCTCCTATCAACTAGTCGAACAAAACATCAATTCGTGGAAGTGGATATCTGTTCTTCATCGTAACTCGGTTAAGACAACGATAATCAACATATAGCCTCAAAGTTCCATCCATCTTTTTCCCAAACAATATCGGCGTTGCCCACTGAGACATGCTAGGCTGGATAAACCTGTTGTTTTCAAACTCTTCCAACTGAACATTCAATTTCTGCAATTTAGTAGGGTTCATTCGGTAATATGGAAGTGAGATAAGACTGGTCCCCAGAAGGAGATCAATTGTAAACTCCACTTCTCTTACGAGATGTAACCCAGAGAATTCATTGAGAAAACATCCATGAACTGATCCACCACTGCTAGAAGAACACTGTGTTCAACACCCTCTACCTATTCCAATGATAAAATTGCCAACTTATATGATAACATTCCCACTACGGGTGCCAATAAACTCATTCCCTCTAAAGAGATGGTTGATGCCATTGTATGTTGTAAAATCTATTATTCGCACATTACATTCAACTAGGACCTTAAATGCAACCAGTCAATCCATTCTTATTATTACATCATACAAATTTTATCTCAAGAACTGAGAAATCCCACATTAGCTTAACCTCGCCCACAACAATACAACATGCTCTATACAAGAAGGCACAACACTCTCTTCGACCCAGAGGAGTTTGATGTTTAGAAACCAAAGGCATCATTTCTAACCTTAAACCCATCAACTCAATCACACTTTCAGCAATAAAAGAGTGTGAATCACCCATATCAAACATCACTTGCATCAAGGTATAATTTAAAATAATAGTACCTCGCACCGTGTATGGTCCCAACTGATCATGCACCACAACATGCTCGGCTCTGTACAATGACTTGGTTTCCAAACTCTGCTCTTTATTTCCCTACAGAGGTGTTATGGTGTTCTGAGAATCACCATGACTGACTTTGCTCTGCTGAAGAGGGGTATGTGGTTGTCCCCGTCCCATCAATGCATACGATGTCTGCAATCCCTAAGGAGTGTCATGCGCACCCGAACCTGGAGCATTCCTACAATAGCGCTGAAGATGACCCATCTATTTTAAATTGTGGCATGCTTGAGGTTGTGTCATACTGTCCCGCTTGATGTGTGCCATAGGGCCACACTAAAAACATCATGGTTTTCTTTGGGGCTTCAAAGGACGATTTACTGATCCGATCATCCGATTATGTGCCATACTCCCACCCTAGGAATAAGTGTCCCTCCTCTGCTTGAACCCAAGGTTAGAGTTCCCACTATTCCTCATGGGTACCACCATGTTTCCTCTGCCGGATGCTCCCAAAAGATCCCGCTCAGCCACTGACGCTCGATTCACCATCTCTGTGTTATCACCGATACACAACATTGTTATTTTTGAACGAATATCTTCCCTTAGACCCACATAGAAGATCATTGCCTTAAATTATGTTCTACCTGCCACCTTGGTTGGAAACCGCAAAATGCTCATGAACATAAATGCATAATCTGTCACAAACATATGCTCTTACTTTATACTAGAGAAATCAGTTGTGCGCTGAATTCAGAACGTATTTTGGTAGAAGTTTTTATTAAACAATTATTCAAAGCCTTCCCACATCATACCCTACTCAATTCCCTCTAGGACTACCAACTACCATCAATTAATAGCTAGATCCTCTAGCTTATACGCTGCTAGCTTTACTTTCAGTTCTACCGACGTCCCCAAGAATTCGAAAATTATATTCATTCTGGACAGCCACGCCTCTGCCATTTCTGGGTCTGAATCACCCCTAAAGATGGGTGGATCCTTCTTTTGAAACTAAGATGCATAATCAACATGATTTGTATCTTTTTCTCTATTCACACTTCCCAAATCATGGAAATCATTCACTATACTCCGGGCAAATAGCTGGTTCCCTTGGGGCATAGGTGCAACCACATTCTCATAGACCACTTCCGATTGTTCTCTACGATGCCTACCTGGTGCCATTTCTATAAGAAGAAAACAAAAAAAAAGAGTCTCACTTCTATATAAATCACAAATTCCCATATCAAATCACATTACACAAAACTATCACAACGAGGCTTTACACCTTTCCACATTTTCCAGTTTTCACCATTTTTTAAAACCAAATAATTTTCAAAATATCAAATTTATTCTCATTAAAATTTCACAAATTTGAAAAACCATTTCTCAATTCACTCCATAAATCATTATTCCCAATGAAATATTAATCCTAGAGGGAATTAATTTCTACCATATATTCCATTCACATCTCATTGGTTACACCCTCAACAATGAGATTGCCAACGCCTATAAGTCTCTCAAAAACACTTACGTACCCAACTCTCTGGTAACTTGAAGTTCATCATAAAAGGGTTAGATACATCCTTTTATGATATAAATTCCATGATCTGATAATCCTACACCTTTATACCATCCTGAATCTTGTAAAAGTCCAAGAACGAATGTCAACACCAAAAACAATGATCAAAACCAAGGATCGAACAACTGCACTCACTTGAAAGCAAAGGACCGAACAAACTGATACCACTTTTAACACCCCTTCCCTACATCATTTGATTAAGGATTTGGTGAGGGTTACATGTCCTTAAGAGACATTCCCAAGGCATTAATGTCTGGAAATAAATACTGAGGGCTTCGAGAATAGATTCGGGAAATTTTTTTCATTTAGACAAAACCATCCAACCAAACAATATACTATCAAAAAACAGCATGATTCATCTCAACAAAACAACCAACTCATACATTACTAAAAGGGAACTATAGAATTCAACAATAAAACCCACAAACCAATACAACGAACACAATATCAGAGTACTATGCAGAAGACTAAACAAAAGAACCAAAATAAACCAAGACACACTCCACGACTTAACTCAAAGCTCCATTCTCCAAGCACCACCACATATCCCAAACCTCAACCTGAACCACTAGCAATGAGATGTTGTACCGTTACCTGTATCCCGGAATAGGACATCTTCAAAATCACCTAAGTTACAATGTAGGGGGTGAGTACTACTACTCATTAGGTTTTCATAAATGAATTACCAACACACGCCACTAGGATTAAAATTTTAGCACATTTATATAAAGAAGTTTATCTAAAATAATCACAAGTGAAACTAATACCATGATACAACATACTATTACTAAGACACCTTACCCAAAATAAGAACCCTAGAGAATGCCAAACAATCATGCCATAAGCCATCTCAGCATTAAACATTAGCACACCAATTTCTATCTTGAAAAGAAATGCACAACAAGACATGAAAAACTGTGGATAGTCAAAAGGTGTATTTTGATAAATAATTAATTTATATATATGATATGTGTAAGATTCTAAAATAAAAAACAGGATTTATCTTTTATTATGTTTCATCAAAAATGATATCACCTTCCATGAATTTGTGAACACTTATGCCACCATAGAATGATGAAATCTATTTTATACCAAATTTATTATTGATATTATATTATTAATGATAAATCTATAAAATGTAAATGTTTATTATTTCCAATAATATTAATATTTAAAGGATCTTAAATTAACTAACACCCATAATATGGTAATTCTTTGACATTGATAAAAAACTGTTAAACCTTTTTCCACCGAATTTGATTTCATCAAATAAAAAAACAATAATGTGTAGGGAATTATGGAAATATAATAAGTTACTCGACATAAATTCTAGGACCATTATTAATAAATTAATGACTAAAAATGATAGAATAATAATTTCTATATATTTTATTACAAATTTAATATGAATGATCAATTCAAAGTCATAAAAATAAAAACCACGAATTGAATTATAACCAATTAATGGTACAAATATAAATGTATATGAATAAAGTGGTTATGTAGGGAATTAATATATTTATATTTATGATACCATAGGTTGAAAACTATTTTTCAAAATAAATACTAAAGGATTGAGAAATTGGGAACATGAAACTCTTTCTTTGAGTAATTCAGTTTCATATGAAACTAAACCATCAATGTTCCCATTATTTAATGATATATTTTAATTGTTTATTTCAACTTCTATCTATATAGAAAAATGAGTTCTTAATTAAAACACTAAATTATGATTTTTTCCATTCCATAAAATTATAATATTTTTTGATGAATTCGAATCATATTTTGTATTTACATCTTTGAAATGGATCATTATCTCCAGTGTATCATTCCAGTTACTAATAATTTCCTTAATTTTCATTTTAACACCAATTTTTTTAATTAATTGTAATGACAAAAAAATATTCTATTTAAGGGTAATATTATTATTCTATTTTAGCATTTGGATTCCATTTTATAATTTATTATTAAATAGATCTATTTTAGATGATGAATCATTTTTTAAATAGGCCTCTAAATTATTTTTGGAAGTTATTATTTGGGGGATAGATTTTTTTTTCATTTTATATAGATAATATTTGTTATGTGATACATTTTTAAATTAAATAGTTAAAATATATTAATCAAATATTTATTATATGTGAGGATTAATTGTTTTATTATGGAAAACTTATTTTGGTTAATGTATTTTTGGGTAGTGGGACCGATATCTCCCTCTAATGTATTGGGTAATGAATTAAATCTCATATTATTACATTTATATAAGTGATGACACTAAATATAATATAGGAAAAGGTTTTTAATTATAGTTTACATATAAAGTATAGGTTATGATTATCATTCCACTATGAGAAATTAGTTGTGATGCATGATTTATTATGGGACGAAGGTCATGGTTCTTCTCCTAATATCTAGTGTTTCTATTCGTAAATTAGTTCCACAATTTGATAATCAATTATGCAATTAACCATTGTTAAGGATTTATGTCTCATGTTTTACCACTATATAATCTATTTTATATTATTAATCAATTCATATTATTTTTCCCATATCATTCTATATGACTGATTTTATGATTTTATGTTAACAAACTCTGAGATTTATCTGATACATATATTTTCTCACATGATATTGATATCAACCTATCTAACATATTGATAACATTATTTTATAATTAATTTAAATTTTATCAAATCCCTTTTATATATTTCTATTTAGTAGGGAATCAGTTTGAGTTTTAGTTGGGAGATGTTGAATGAATTTCTAATATGATCAAATTATGAGGAAAATTGGACATGATTTATAATGTAAGTTTCTTATAATGATTGTTTCTAATGGAACTAAAAAACATTATTCTAAGTATAATGAACATATTATGTGATTTAAATTTTTTATTTATGAAAATGATGATGAATAAAGGTTATTTAGCCTAGGTTTCCTCTGTTTCTATTCTATGGATTGATTAGTATTTTTTGAAGTTTTTCCAGGTTAACTTTGGCATTATGGTAAAATAACCTTACAAAAATAATATATTTTTGTTAATGTATATGATAGTATCCCGAATTATTTTTATATCATTGAGTATGTGGTGTTTCTAAAAATATATATCATTCAAGATAATTCCAATTCCATGTTTATATAACATAAATAATTTTGTTGAATATTGTCACGATCAAGGATCCGATTCATAGTGAGTTCTCCTAAGAATACACGCCTTGATAGGAAATCCCATGGATTTTATTGGTTTAATTATATTATCTCTTAAAAACATTTTAGAGGTTTTTTATACATGTTAATTTAAGGAATTGTAATATCAAATTACCATATATAATGTCAACATTAATTAAATATACCTTATACAGAAACATAATAAAGTATTCATTGATGAAATGATTTGTATTGTACCAAATATTGATGTTGAATTATTAATTAAACATATACCTAGATGTATTACAATATCAATGAGTATAAATATAAATAATTCTATTTAATCAATGGAATTAAAGAAGCAACTAATAGAAATTTTTTTATTGGTTTTATCCACCTCAATGCATCACCATCAGGAGAATCGGTCATATTTCATAAGAAGGATGATAGATCATTGAATCCTTTAATTAAGAATCACGATCTTATAAAGATCAAAATTAAGAAAAAATATCTTGTTCCTCAGATCAATGACCTATTTGAATAAATTATAGGAGATTAGATCTTATTTAATATTAAAAAATTATTGAGATATCACCAATTATGGGTTAAATGAGTATATATATCCCAAAACATTCCCAACTAAATATTTACCATTTTAGATTATTTTTATAATATTTTTGTGGAATCATTATCATTTCATCTTCAAGGATATGACACATAGATTCATTAAGGACTACCATGATCAATTTATTGATGTCTAATTTGATGATATTTCAATATACTCAAATGGAAATGAAAATCTTGAAGATCATTTTTTTTTATTTTTTCCAATACCTATATAAATGATAAATTTTATAAAAAATGTATCGCGTTTAGAGGTTTTTTATAGTATATATATTTAAACTATTATGTAATCTAGTGAAATGAATTATTTATATATCAATAAATGATTGATGTTGTTATGAAATGTACAAGACCAAACGGTGTAAACAAAATCCATATATTTCATTGGTTAATGGGATATTATATAGGATTTCTATGATATTAATAAGAAGTATAAAATCACTAGCTAACTTAACAAGAATGTGAGTAAACTTTTATTTGAATGTGGAATGTGAAGAATTTTTCAAAGTACTAAAAAATATGTTGGTTACCACTCATGTAGTTATATAATTCTACAATGCAGATGATTATATAATAGAAAATAATACATTGAAAGATGATGTAGATAAAAAAATTGGTGGAAACTTTATTAGTGTAAAAAAATTATAATGATGGTCAAAATTATTTAGAACGTATATATGTGTACCATAAAACCTGAAATTAATAATGAAATTTTGGGGGGATTACATATATAATACATATATATTCACCAAATTAGTACAAAGATGATAGCTTAATGAAATCATGTTGGGGGAATTCATGTAGAGTTAACTTTTAGAATATACATCATAATGCACAATATAATAACTGTTAAATATGAAAGATAAAAGTATATGTTTAGGTTCAATAAATTACCCTCCCTAATATGGAAATATGAAAACATCCACATAAATATTTTTGTAGTACTCCCCAAATAATGTAAATTCATTTTTTGTAGTTTGTTTGTAGTAGATAACCATATCATATCATCGATTTCTATTTACAATAATGGAAAATTATCCCTTTAGAAACTCACCGTGATATCCATTAGGGATGTGGTTAGGTAATATGGAGTAAAAATATATATTTTATACAGTTGAGATATGAGGATTAAATCATTATTATAGAGAATTATTACAAAATAATTTAGGTTTGATCATTATTCTAGCACTTAATATCATCCTATAATGGATGGTAAATATGGAATCACCAGTAAAACAATGAAATATATAGATTTATCGTGATCAATAGGCATAGAAGAATTTTGGTATCAACGAATCCCAATTATAAATGTCTCAGATTACAATAATTCCCATTCATTCTTTCAAATAGAAGTATATAAGGCTGCTGATGTGAAATTATAGAGGACTCTAACCTATAGAGATATAGTTTGGATGACGAAAAAGAGAGGTCAATATATAACTAATAAATTTTATAGAATGTTTAATGAATTCACAAACATGTGAATGGGAAAAAATCAATAAAATAACTATATATATTATCGTTGATGATATTAATTGTTTGATGTCTTTTTCAATCTGTTTAATTAAGGATCTCAATGAATGAGTGTTTTTATATTGTGGATGAAATGGACACTAAGACAAATATATATTGTTCCTATTGAGATGGTTCATCATTCCATGATCATATAGTATTAGTTAATACTCTATTAAAATAATTCTAAAGTTTAAAATTCAATCTAAAAATTAGTTTTGATAAATTACATAATATATATATCGCATGTGCTAATATTAGAAGAATTAAAACTAGGAAATTTCCTTTAATCTGGGGATAAACCCATGGAAATCATTGAATAGAAAAATCATGGTTCTATGAAACCAGATAACCCATCCTGTCAACTTTTTATGAGGGAAATTATATATTTGAAGAGAATACATGGGAACCTAAGGAAGTGATAAGAAAAATGTCTCTCATCATTTTCATACATATGAAAACATTACCTATATTGGTTTATTTTAAAGGGGTTGATTTTTTTGATTCATGTTTCAATAGAATTATACATCCTTTTATAAATAAAATTGTCTATAGATTTATAAACACCAAACATCTAATCTAAACACATATCTATTGTTTTATTATATATATAGAATTAGATGATATAAATAATAGCATCTCAATTATGAAATATATAATCATAAATATATACATATATCATGAACATAACAAAGTAAAGTTCACATAAATTGTTAACTCAAAAAGTGAAGCTAATAAATTAGTAGATTCATTTACTCTAAATATATATTTTAAATTTATTATTTTTAAAAATAAAAAGATTTTTCACACCAGTTTGATAAGTAATCTAAAGGAAGCTAATCAAATAATAGAAAATATTCCAAATCTGATTTTCCTATGATATATTTTTCTATATATTTATTTTTTTAATTAAAAAATTAAATTAATTTTTTTTAATTTTTAAAATTTAACTACATGCTTATATTTATAAGGGAAATATTATATTGGTAATATATTTATATATTTTTCTAAAAAAAATTATTTTTTGGTGAATAAGGAAATATATATATATATAAAAATCATTATAACATTTATGAAATTATTATTTTATAATAATAATTTATTTTTTATAAAGATATATAATATAATAAAAATTTAATTTTGGAATTAATTTAGAAATATAAAAATATTAATACGAATTTTCAGACCTAGATTAACATTTTACAATTTGAGAAATTTTTTCTCAAAATTTTTTTTCATTACATTATAAAATTAGTATTTTAAAAGCAATTTTAATTATATTTAAAATTTTAATAAAATCAATTTAAATTTTAGTTTAGTAGAACCATATTATATAATTAATTATGTTTTATTTTGTAATCATAAATGATATGTTAGTTATATAAAAATGAATTATAGTTGTAAATAATATAATTGTCAATGGTAATATCATAAGAGTAAATGACCTAAAAACTGTTAAAAACTATATGGGAATGTACGGTTGAGTCCTTACAAAACCATATTTTTTTACAATTATCTTTTTTCTCGATTCTAGAGAAATATATTTTTATTTTAGCTTCCCGTTATTAAAATTGTTAATGTATTTACAAAAAACTCATACATTTTCATTTATAATTGTGAATCTCCTCTCATAATATCCAGTCACCCCAAGAACCCCCCATTATTGGACCATAATCTAACCAATTCTATCTTAATGAATCATTGAATAAATACATTGGTTTTGGTCATCCAAAAATTTTATCAATATTAGTTTTAATCCTATTCACAACGGAGATAATCCATATTGAGGAGTATAAATTTATATAAGTTTTTTTTCCTAATTCTATTTTATTATATACACATATTTTTATTTAAATTTGATGAAATTTTCATGATATTATAATATAATTATCAATAAATTTACAATATGTTATTACAATTATAGTATATTTATAAACGAACATTCTATTTTAAATTAGGAATAATGAAAACACAAATGTGTATATTTTTTACTACCAAATCAATAAATTAATGTGTTTTGTTTCCCTATAGTTCTTTCTATGACCACTTTAAAAGTGTAACCTATTAAATAGACATGAAATATGGGAATCATTGACGATTCTTAAATATGGAATAATAGTTTATCTTTCTCATGTTCTAAATAATATGAAATCATCATCGATGATATGTGTATATTACCACCTATATTGAATGATGTATTCCATTTTTTTCTACAACCTTCATGGATTGTTTTTGTTTAAAAGTTATTATTATATATAATATATAAAACGTTTATATATCAAATTTTTTTGTAGATATCCAAATCATGATGTACATGGACATTACTTTACTTTTAAGGAATACTTAATACATAACAAAAACAAACACACAAGGACCGTAATAGTTTAGTGTCTTCAGAAACTCGGAACACAATCTTTAATCGTTGTGAATGATCTTCAACATCTCCCATAAAGATCTTCTCCTTTTGTTTTCTTACCTAAAATAGTTTTTTATATCCAGGGGAAAAGAAAACATATAAATGGTGAGCTCAAATGCTCAGTAAGGGTATGTATGGAGAAAATAAAAAAAAATCTTATACATTTGAACATAAAAATAGAACATAATGTTTAAATAATAAAATCTTGAGCAATGACATAAAACATGGCAGTACGTAAGGAATATATCATAATGGAACATCAATCATGATAAAATAGCTTGGAAATAAAACTTTTAATTGTGGTAAAACATTAAGCACAAGATATGATTTCCATAGCTACCAAGGCATTGCTACCAAGTCCATCTTAGTGGAAAATGTCCCTTTATGAATCGAGTTAACTCCTCGTTTCAGTCCTGTAACACTGAACTGAAGTATCATACTATTCCATCCATGTATATCTCATGAGATATAAATATTTACCCAATGCATTGGAGGAAGATTTAGGTCCCACCCATCTCATAATGAAATCATTCTTACTTGTCTACAACATGAACATAAATCAATCATCATTATCCAAAGTATAAAATGGGTTTTATAAACATCATCCCATCATAACATAATCTATAAAAAAATGGATATCATTTCATCATAAGAATAGTAAATCCATGAAAATCATCGAGAAATTATTCTTGAAACATACTCATATGAAACAATGCCATATTATATGGAAAATGGTTTTGATAAAACACTTCAAAATAATTTTTGAGGAAAATATCCTTTCATCTTCAAAAACATTTTAATTTCACAAAATGCCAAGAAATATTAAAAAAAATGATTTTTTGAAAATAGTCCTGAAATCTTGTAGATTAAGATTCATGAAAATAAGGTGTTATGAAACATTAAAAATCCGTTCACGACATATAAGTTAAAAATAACATTCTTCTCGTACTTTTGTCAGAAAAGTCAAAAAGTTCCCCATGGGGTAAACAAATGTAATATTTTGTTCATAACATGGGGTAAATGTCAAAAATTGGTAAAAGAACATTAAAATTACATGAAAACATTTTTAGAAAACATGGGAATGGATGATAACAAGAACCCTAGTAAATACTTACGAATAACAATCTCAGATAAGAACGAGATTGGAATAGTTGTCCCTTACATTATGACCAATTTCTTCTGTACTTGTCTGAGACTCCTATATTGTAAGTTTAAACATATTATTAACTTTTAAAAGAAAAATAATAATATTTATGATATCATATATGAATCACTTATGACTTTATATTATCCCTTCATTTGTCAATTCCATGTTAAAGCAACGTTTTGGGTAAAATCGTTTCATTTATCGTCCGTGTTTTGACTTGTAATTATTAATATGATTACTTAGATCATGATTAATTAATTACAGAATATAAATAATGATTTATATATGATATATATTCAGAATATATATATATATATAATTGATTGATAAATGGAAATAAATACACCATTCATGGAGACGGCAAGCCGTACATACGCATGAACGTTGTTTTTCATTTCCATATAGAATTGAATGGAATTAAGTAGATGAAATACATATATAGATATATAAATCCAATAGAATAATTATGACATATATTTCAGGATTACTTATTATATATACTTTATAATCATTCTTGAATTGTTAACATGGAAAATGAATCTCATCGCGTCGTGGAGACGGTAATCCGTACGTGCGCAGGAGTGATGATATCGTTCCCATATTTATTGAATGGAATTTTAGTGGATGATATAATATCTTAGAATTAGTATAATGTTATAATAATCATAAATATTTATTCTTTACACCATTATAACCATCCATGTAAGGTGGTGGTGGAAAAACAAATTACACCACGGCGTGTAGACGGTATACCATACGTACGCACGCGCTGTGATTTCGTTTTCTATAGGATGGATAGAAGGTGAAATGGGGTTGTTTCATATTTATAATAATATATAAGTATATTAGTGATACTTATGTTATTACTTTATAATGAAAAAACTAAATAAGAAGAATTTGAAGAAGAATGAAAATTTGAAATAATCGGAAGAAGAGATTACCTCTTCCTCGACGCACCTCCTTTAAACATATTATTAGGGCACTAGATATGGCCTTTTGAGAAGAACAGAACCTATATGATAAAACTAGGGAAGTTTTAAAGATTAATTGGCAGGGTTTGGATGAGCTTCAAGGCTCAAAAGGTTGTGAAGAGAAGAGGGAAAGGTGCCCTTTTCTACGGGAGGAGTGGGGCACCTTACGAAAACTAAAAATATTATTTTATAATAAAGTCATATTCGGTTTTTAATAGCTCCAAATTGATTTATTTAGAATCTATGGTTGGTATGGGTCTAAATACTCTCATCAAATATATTTTAGACAAGTTTAGGTTACTATTTTATCCTTATCATTTACATTTAACTCTATGTTAAATAATTTATCTTTTACCGTTTCTTTTTTTTCTTACACTATATGGTTAATAAACATACTATAACAAGCCAAAAGAACCCCAAGTGGTTCATTATTAATATATATATCCTTATCTAAGTCATTTGGACGATCCTTTGATTTTTAAGAATAAAATAGTGATTATTAATATAATATTGGTTTAAAAAACTATTTTATGTCAATTTTGACACTATTTGGTACATGATTTTTTTGAAACTCATAACAGCATGATTAGTTCAACAAAATTTAATTAAGCAAATAATAACATGTCATAGTAACCAAAAAATTTATTGGAATTCATAAAAAGTCTAAAATTACATTTAATTGGGTATTTCTAACCTCAATTATGTTAATATTTCATTAATAAGGTAATTACTGCATCATCATTGTGTCATCAATAAATTAAATTATTTAATTTTTAAATTTTTTAAATAAAATAAAATTACTTAGGAAATATTTTTATATTTCTAATGAATATTTATAGTCTAATTTATCTTATTTATAACCCTATATTAAAAATGTTTTAGTTATTAAACAATGATTTTAACTATTTTCATTCTTCTTTAAATAAAATAAAAATAAATTTCCTAATCTAATCCAAGTGGACTTAAAGGGTAATATTTTATCCCTAAGGTAGTTTTTGGTCTAACTACTCTTATCCAAAAGAATTAAGAAATTTTTTAGGGTAATAATAATATCATTTTTACCCTTAATTACCCTATTTACTTTTAACCATGGTAAATAAAAGTAAGAAGTTACTATTCACCAAAAATTATTTTTATCTTATTGAACCAAATTTTACTCCTTGATATTAACCGTGTCTCTCTGATTTTAGAAATTTCCCTCACAAAAGCGGTAAAATTATGTTTTATGTAAATTTTCAAACTCTCCTCGGAGGTGTGTAAAAGACGGTGAAAAGTTCATATAATTTTTATATGTATACAATTATTATAAAATGACTCCAATTAATTACATTGAACTTATATAGGTATTTTTATCAATTTTTACCCAAAATAAATTTATATAAAATAAATAATTATTTATATAAAATGTTGATTTTTAAATAGTAACCCAGTGTTTTCACTATTCATCAAAAAGTGAATGTTTTCAGAAAAATACCAAAAATTCACCCTAGGATAATTTTGATATTCCAAATCCAAAAATGAAGTCCATTTTGAGAAATGAAATTTATAAAATTCCAAAAAGTGGGTATTCCTATTTATAATGGCTAGTTCATAATAATATTATAATAATATATCATTTTGTGAAACTCGATATTGCGTACTACAGATGCTATCGAGGAAGGTCTTGATTGCATGTAATGTAAGCCAAGTCAAGGATGCATGTAGTGAATGCTTCATTTAGTGTTGCGTATAACATAATAAAAACATATTTTATTTATACGTAAAAAAAAATCTATACATAATGTTGCATAAAATAATTTCTAGAAAACGAACATGAAATTGTGTGTATCAAGAGCCAAGAATAGTGTTGTGTATACTACAAGATAATACGGTGTTGCATATAGTGCAAGCTAATTTTGGTGTAGCATACAACACAATACATCAATGAAATTAAAATACTAATTCTCATAAAATCTCAGGTTGTCACATTCTACCCCCCTTTAAATGAATTTCGCCCTCAAAATTCGTCGGGGTTATAAATCGTTTACTACATGAAATTTCATTCATAGAATCCCACATCGTAAAAAGTAATACCAAAACTGAACTTTAAAAACTAAATTATGAAATGTAACGGTTACCCAAATTAACTAATCACCGGGTTTCCATATAGGATAGCATAGGTGAAAATATGGATATGGAGGAAAAATATAACCATCATGTTCTGATGAAGAGTGGTAGAGGACATGGCTATGAAAAAGCCAACAATCAAAATGCCATAAATTTTTGATGATTTAAGTTATAATCTAATTCATCGGATATGAGGACATTAGGACAACATTTTTGGTTTTCAAGATCATTCCCCTAAAGTTAAAGAATAATTATATGAAATACTTACTTGATTTTGGTATTAGCTCACTGTTGTTTGTGCTTTGAACAATTTCCACATCATCTCTTAAAAAAATGAAGTTGAATTTGTCTTCTATTAAGTGTTAGCATATCATGCGATAGAATAATAGGTCAATCCATCTGTCTCAAACAAAAGGTTAGCAAAAGTTATCAAATATACATAAGTCCATCTATGGTGAGGTTAATTATATTTGATTCCAAAAATGGACTTATACTTCATATATCATACTGCTTAATTTAATAATACTAGTTTCAACTAACCAGGGACATTATGTAGGCCAGTGGTAGGCGATAAAGGCATGTCACACTTTGGTTGTGGGTTTGATTCCCACAGCCTTGTCTGACGTGACGAGTTGTTGCCCATCCTGCAGGTTGTCCTTTTTCTAAAACTACATTATTAAAACATTCCATCAATAATATCAAAAAAGTTCTATCCTTAATCAATAATAACTTATGTACATCATAATCCATCCCAATCTTTATTCTTATCCAAAATACTTTTGTCCAAGCTCATAGTATAAAAAGACAATTACTAGAAATTTCATCTACCAAGCACGTGAATACCATCATTTATCCCCCATATATTATACGATATATCTTGTTGGTCACATTCCAAACATGTGAATACCTTAATCATGTATTCTCTTGAAAAATGAATACCCATTGAACCTTAGTGAAAACATGAATGATGTAAAAAGTTATCTCTTTCCACATACCAAAATCCAAAAATTCTATATACTCAATCCATGATATCACTTTTTCCTTATATTAGTCATGAGATCATTAATACTATCAAACATTTCATTATCTCTTTATCCATTCTTTATGCTCATCTTAGGTTCTTTCCAAAAATATTGGAATAACCTTACATGTTACCGGTACCATTCAACATATACTTTTAAAACTCAAGAAAATGAAATAGTGTAACAATCCATAGATTTTTCTTTATTCCATAGTACCATACAATATTCTTGATAAACATACAATCATTAGACAACCTTCTTAAACCACTGACTGAGCTTCATCTTTTCTTCCATCTCATTTATCATTTTTAGTCTCTTCATCATCATCCACATAAATACTACCCATATGACAATGTTGATTCTATTTATGAGATTTTCTTTTAGGGCATTGGTTTGCATAATGCCCGTACATTCCACATTTAAAACACTTAACCAATGTTGATGTCTTAGAAATACCATTATCCTTGTCCATGGAGTTAACTAAACCTTTTCATTTAAAATTACTAGCTTTGTGTCCTTCTTCTCCACACCCAAAGAATCTTCCAGTTCCATTGAAAAATTCTTCCTAATTCCTCTTCCCACATGATTTACATGAGGGAAATTAAACTTTCATTCCTCAATGATCATCATGAAACTCCATATTTCTCTTATTAGCTGAGTCAGGAAACTTACCAATGTTTAGATTATTGATCATATTATGAGATTTATGATTAGGAGTAATAACGATATGTGGACTTCCAGATCAAATTTCATTTGGTTTCTCATGAAGAATATCATTCTATTGTCCATCATATCCTCCACTATCGTGAATCTTCCGGTTTCCATCCATTTTTAAAAACCCAAAAAGAATAGTGTGATAAGCCAAAATCATAATCAAGTGGGAGTAACTTCAATATCTAACATCTTAGGTTTAATTATAATATCGTTACAGTAATTCTAGGACTATAACCTATACTTATACTTAACCTTAGGGACATCCCTAGACATACCTTAGAAATATCTCTAGGGATCTCACTAAAGTTCTCGGATCCTAGTTTCCAAAGGTTGACTAAACCTTTCCTCTAATACCAACTATAGAGACCCAAAGCTTGACGTACGTGGACATTACATTACTTCCGCAGAATACTCAATACATAACAAAAACAAGCACACAAGGACCGTAATAGTTTATTGTCTTTGGAAACTCGGAACATAATCTTCTAATCATGGTGAAATATCATCAACATCTCCCATAAAGATCTTCCCCTTTTGTTTTCTTACCTAAAACATTTCTTTATATCTTGGGGAAAAGAAAACATATAAAGGGTGAGATCAAATTCTCATTAAGGGTAAACATGGTTAAAATAAAACAAATCATATACATTTTAACGTAAAAACATGAACATAATGTTTAAATAACAAAATCTTGAGCAATGACATAAAACATGGTAGTCCGTAAGGCATAGATCATAATGGATCATCAATCATGATAAAATAGCTTGGAAATAAAACTTTTAATTGTCGCAAAACATTAATCACATGATATGATTTCCATAGTATCCATGGAATTTCTGCCAAGACTATCTTAGTGGACAAAGTCCCTTTCTGAATCGAGTTAACTCCTCGTTTTAGTCCTGTAACACTGAACTGGATTAAGATACCATTCTAGCCATGTATATATCATGAGATATAAATCATTACCCAATGCATTGGAGGGACATATAGTTCCCACCAATCTCATAATGAAATCATTCTTACTTGTGACACAACATTAACATAAATCATTCATCATTACCCAAAGTATAAAATGGGTTTCACAAACATCATCCCATCATAACATAATTTGTACAAAAAAATGGATATCATTTCGTCATAAGAAAAGTGAATCCATGTAAATCATATAGAAATTATTCTTGAATCATACACATATGAAATAATTCCATCTTATATGGAAAATGGTTTTGATAAAACACTTGAAAGTAATTCTTGAGGAAAATATCCTTTCTTCTTCAAAATCATTTTCTTTTCACAAAATTCCATGCAATTTTAAAGGAAATTTTTTTTGTTGAAAATAGTCATGAAATATTGTAGATTAATATTCATGAAAATAAGGCGTTATTAAACCATAAAAATCCATTAATGATATTTAATTTAAAAATAACATTCTTCTCATACTTTTTTTGGAAAGGTAAAAAAGTTCCCCGTGTGGTAAACAAAAGTAAGATTCTGTTCATAACATGTGGTAATTTTCAAAAATGGGTAGAAGGACTATAAAAGTACATGATTTTTTTTAGAAAACATGGGTATGGATGATAACCATAACCCCATTAAATACTTATGAATAACAATCTTGGATATGAACGATATTGGAATAGTTATCCCTTACCTTATGTACAATTTCTTCCATATGTGTCCCAGAGTCTTGTATAGTGTGGTTAAACATATTATTAACATGTACAAGAACCATAATAATATTTATGATATCATATATGATTCACTTATGACTTTATATTATCCGTTCATTTGTCAATTCCATGTTAAAGCAGCGTTTTGGGTAAAATCGTTTCATTTATCGTCCGTGTTTTGACTTATAATTATTAATATGATTACATAGATCATGATTACTTAATTCCAGAATATAAATCATGATTTATATATAATATATAGTCAGAATATAAATATATATAATAGATTGATAAATGTAATGAAATACACTATTCATGGAGATGGTAGGCCGTATGTACGCATGAACCCTGTTTTTCGTTTCCTTATTGAATTAAATGGAATTAAGTAGATGTCAAACATATATATATATATATATAAATCCAGAAGAATCATTATGTAATATATTTCATGATTACTTATTATATATACTTTATAATCATTCTTGAATTGTTAAAATGGAACATGAATCTCATCGCGTCGTGGAGACGGTAATCCGTACGTTCGCAGGAGCAATGATATCGTTCCCATATTTATTAAATGGAATTGTAGTGGATGGTATAATAACATAGATTAAATATTATGTTATAATAATCATATATTGTTATTCTTTACACCATTATACCCATCCATGTAAGGTGTTGGTGGAAAAACAGATTACACCATGGCGTGGAGACGATATTTCGTACGTACGCACACACAATGATTTCATTTTCCGCAGGATGGATAGAAGGTGAAATGGGGTTGTATCATATTTATAATAACATATCAGTATATTATTGATACTTATGTTATTAATTTATAATGAAACAACTAAATAAGAATAAGTTGAAGAAGAAAGAAAACTTGAAAGAATAGGTAGAAGAGATTACCTCTTCCTCGATGCACCTCCTTTAAACTTCTTATTAGGGCACTAGAGTTGGTATTTTGAGAAGACCAGAACCTCTATGATATAACTATAGAGGTTGGGAAGAGTAATTTTTTGGGGTTTCCCGAGCTTCAAGTCTCAAAATGGTGTGAAGAGAAGAGGGAAGGGGTTCCCTTTTATAAGGGAGGAGAGGGGCACCTTACGAAAACAAAAAAAAATTATTTTATAATAAAGTCATATTCAGTTTTAAATAGCTCAAAATTGATTTTTTCCTAAGATAAGGTGGGTATGGGTCTAAATAATGTTAAAAATATATTTTAGACAAGTTTATGTTACTATTTTATCCTTATCATTTAGATTTAATTCTAAGTTAAATAATTTAACTTTGATTGTGTCTTTTTGTTTTTGTCCACTATATGGTTAATAAACTTACTATAACAAGACAAACGAACCCAAAGTGGTTAATTATTAATATATATATCCTTATATAAGTAATTTGGCCAAACTTTATATTTTTAGGAATAAAATAACAATTAATAATATAATATATTTTTTAAACTATTTTATTTTAATTTTGACACTATTTGGTACATGATTTTTTTGAAAATCATAACAGCATGATTTGTTTAAAAAAAGTTAATTAAATCAATACTAACATGTCATATTAACCTATAAAATTATTGGAATTCAGAAGAAGTTTAAAATTACATTTCTTTGGGTATCTATAACCTCAATTATGTTAATATTTCATTAATAAGGTAATTACTACATCATCATTGTGTCATAAATAAATTAAATTATTTAATGTCTAAAAATTATAAATAAAATACAATTATGTAGGAAATATTTTTATCTTTCTAATTAATATTTATAGTAGAATTTATCTTATTTATATCCCTATATTTAAAATGTTTTAGTTATTAAACATTGATTTTAACTATTTTAAATATTTTTTAAATAAAATAATAACAAATGTCCTAACCTTATCCAAGAGGATATAAAGGGTAATATTTTATCCCTAATGTTGTTTTTAGCCGAAATAAACTTATAAAATAGAATTAGGACATGTGTTAAGGTAATAATAATTTCATTTTGAACCCTAATTACCCTATTTACTTTTAACCGTGGTAAATAAAAGTAAAAAGTTACTATTAATCGAAAATTATTTTTATCTTATTGAACCACATTATACTTCTTGATATTAACTGTGTCTCTCGGATTTTCTAAATTACCCTCATAGATGCGGTAAAATTATGTTTTATGTAAATTTTCAAACTCTCCTAGAAGGTGGGTAAAAGACGGTAAAAAGTTCATAAAATATTTATATGACTAAAATTATTATAAAAAGACTCCAATGAATTATATTGAACTTATATAGGTATTATGTATCAATTTTTACCTAAAATAAATTTAAATAAAATAAATAGTTATTTATATAAAAAGTCGGTTTTTAAATAGTAACCCAGTGTTTTCACTATTCATCAAAAATTGAAAGTTTTCAGAAAAATAGAAGAAATTCACCCTAGGATAATTTCGATATTCCGAATCCAAAATTGAAGTCCATTTTGAAAAATAACATTTATAAAATTTTAAAAAGTGGGTATTACTATTCATAACGGCTTGTTCATAATAATAATATTATCATAATATATAGTTTTGTGAAACTCGGTATTGCGTACTACACATGCTATCGAGGAAGGTCTTGATTGCGTGTAATGTAAGACAAGTCAGGGATGCATGTAGTGAAATCTCTGTTTGGTGTTGCGTATAACATAATCAAAACATATTTTATTTATACATTAAACAAATTTCTATACTTAATGTTGTGTAAAATAATTTCCACAAAATGAATGTGAAATTGTGTGTATCAAGAGGCAAGAATAGTGCTGTGTATACTGCAAGCTAATACGGTGTTGCGTATAGTGCAAGATGATTTTGGTGTAGCATACAACACAAGACATCAATGAAATTAAAAAGAATAATTCTCATAAAATCTCGAGTTGTTACAATTTCACTCATGATTTAAAAAAATTAATTAAATACCATTTTAGTGTAATATATTGACACATATATATTACACAATACTAGTTCATTTCCAAATTTTATATCAAATAAACAAAACAAAATTTATATAAAAAGGAATTATAAAATTATGAGACATTATAGAAAAATAATTCCAATGTGATTAATTATTTTGTAATTATGAAATCCACTAAAAGAATAAATTATTACAGTGATGTAATTAAATAATTACAAATGATCAGCACATATTCATAAAAATAAAATTCATGAAGAGAATAAAAAATAATGAAAAAAGTAAAACCATAAATGAATAATGATTTTATGTAATAAAATAATATGTTTATATTTATATAATTATATGTTGAACCACATCTATTTTAATAAAAAATTATGGTAAGATACATTGTTAAATAAAGATATATTCATTAAATAATGTAATTCTTATTGAACATCATCCATTGATGTTCTCTTAATTAGATGAACACATATTATCTACGATGTATATATATTTTTCTATCATAAAATGAGTTCAAAATAAAAATAACATTCCATTAATGATTATATATTCTATTAAATTTTAATATGTTTTTAATAATTCCCTTCATATTATGTAATGTATTTTCTAAAAGGTATCATTCTATCTAGACCATGTTTTGACATATAAAAAAGTGAAATTATCGTATATTGAATTATAATTAGGGATAAATTCATGTGTTCTTAAAGATATATCTCAACTAACAATGATTTTGAATTTTTTCCTCTAAATCCCAAAAGATAACATTTTTCATTATGTAAGGATTTATTTTTCTCCCTCATAATGATTTCATGAATTTATTATTTTGGGTGGATGAATTTTGTAACTAGTTATCTAGTTTATGTAGTTATTTATCTGATGTATTTTGATATTTAATGGGAAAACCAGTCATATTTAGGGGTTTTAATGATTTGATGGCAAAAATTTTTCTTATGGAACACATATATATGATTAATGGTATGGAAATGGGTATGGCATTTATAGCCCTCCAATGCCTACAGAAATGATATATGACACAAAATTTTGTTGTAGAATGAGCATTGATGCACTATATGAAAAATGAAAGAATTTTTTATTATAGTTCCTCTATAGGAAACATGTTATCATCTCTAATAAGCCTTAGAATACTAGATTCCATGCCAGATACTCCATCAGAAATATGTTGTGATGGTTAATTAACAATGACTTCATTACATGATTATGTTTAATCCCACACTCCTTTGATATGTGACTTTTATATTCTCTCTATCTTGTGAGGAAAATAAAAAGTCTTCATAGCTGTTACACTATGTTCTCTGATTGATCATGTGGGATTATTTATTCTGCATACATTTCATAAATACTATTTTTATGATTAAACATTATTTTTGTCATATATTAATATCCTAATTATATTTTATCAAATTATTTTGATTTCTTGATAGGTTACATGATGACATGTATATGATTCGCATATTTGGTTTTTCAGCCACCCATTTCTTAAGTTTCTATTTACTAGGAAAGTATTATGAATTTATCATATAATATATATAAATGAACGTATATTATATTGATATTACAGTGAATTATTCAAAATAAATTTAAACAATGTAGAAAATTTAGTAGTATGAAAAGACATATAACATCATGATTATTATTTAGTTTACATTATTATGTAAGTAAAATTTTAGTTCTGAAAATATTTTATAATTATAGGGTTTTCATAGTGTAACTGAAATTTAATTATGTGATGATTTTTACGATATTATTGAAGGAGGTATAAGTATATGTAAAAATATTAACTCGGGTAAGAGTTATAAGTCTTCTTTGGAATCCCCATTTTTACACCTTAATATTTCTTTTGAATGTGCATAATGGGTGGCCAAAATATCTAGCATTTGAAGAAGAAATTTTATAATATATTTGATCTGGGATTGGTTGATCATTGTTTCTCAATTAGGGTGAATAATATTTCAAATTATGTTGTCAATTATAAGCTAGGTTTGTGAAAAATATTCATGTTCATTAAATATTAATATATAAGATGTTTCTAACTCGTTTAATGTGGCTCAAAACTACAATATTATAGATGAAAAAATCCATAGTTGTATATATGATCAAATAATCAATATTTAGAAAGTATATGTTCCATTATTAACATTACAGTATGGTTTAACATCATGTTAACTATTTATAATCATAAAAACCATAACAAATATTTTTATTTTTAAGAGATATATAGGTATTTTTTAAGATTCCAGTTAGAAAATACACAATCCATACATTTTAGGTTCAATATCCTTCCAATACCTTCATTAAAAATTTAAATTTTATTATATTTTAATGAATATTCAATATTTCTTGATCATTAAATAACATCATGTCCATTTTCATTAGTTTTCAAAAATCAAGACATCTATGGAATCAAGTTTATAATGTAATTATAGTCTAAACTCCATAATCTAAACTTATAATATATAATATTAATTCAACCCATTATGTAGTGTCTTTTTATTTAGTAATGTGAGGGGATGAGAATTCCATCACAACACATGTGCTAGGTTAATTATCCTATCTAGGATGACTTCCAACATGTTCTATTCATGGAATTGGATTCATCGAACAATTCACTCACCTGTAAAGAGAAAGTGCACTACATCTCAATAACATGTGGCCATTGGGGATTCTTACCAATGAGACTTATGAACTCACATTGGTTGTGGGGATGTGAGGTTCTTTTCCACACAAAATATGGATTAAAATATTTCATTGTATGGAACTTCATTTTTTAATAATGTCAAGTTAATGAATATTTATTGAATCCTTATGTGGAAATTTATACTATTAATTATAACTGAATTATTAAAAAATATCAGTTTAAATGATTTTACATATAATAAGAATCTAATGGATATGAATATTTTTATGTAAATGAGGATCTATATTAATGACACCATATGTAGGTATTAATGGTTCAATGCCTCTATAATTTTTATTTCATTGTGGTGATAGTCAATAGATTGAATGTTTTAACATAAAACTAGAAGGAACTATATATATTTTCTCTATTAATTAATTGTTTGTATTTTTTATTGATAATATAAGGATAGTAATGTGTATTCTTACATATCACCACTAAATGAATAATATTCAACATTTTTGGGTTCTACTTAATGAGGATCATTGTACATTTTTTAATCATGTGACAAGGGAAAATATATGACCTTTAAAAACATAAAATATAGGAAACTAGGTGGATGATTCATATAAATGGTTTTCATGGTAATTTTTTGATCATCTATTTCTGGTTATCCTTTTAGGGAATATGTCCCAATAGAGATGGGATTGTTTCATAATGAACATATCCTAATGCAGGTATGGATTTATTGGGTGTATGAATTGTTGATGATAAAATTTTATGACATGGATGGAATATAATACTCTTAATGGGGAATTATATTATTAATAATATATCCTAAATAAATGAATTTTTATGGGAATATGGCTCTAATAGGTGGGATGTACAGTATCGTGGGAGTATATATAGGTGGGGGAAGGACATAAATGATCTCATTAGTGATATGGGAATATGAGGATGGTTCCTAGGAAATAGAAACCAAATAGTTATGAATCCAATAATATTGGAGTATATCTAGTTGTGGGAATGACATGAATTCTCACATAAGGGATATAGACAAATGACGATGTTCATTAGTTAATATGTCCATAACAGATGAGATTTCTTATCTCATATTAGTATATCTATGAAACATATGGAAATTAATAACCTAATTTGGATGATAATCCTATGTGGACGATAGGATGGAAATGAAGTATTGATAATGTATATATTAAACTTCTAGGAACAATACATTGTATCGCATTGAGACATGAATCAATATAAATGTAGTTCATTTGATAAAAATTAAGGATGTATGATAGGATCACACTGTTTTGTTTCATTTCATGTGGTAAGGATGTTACAGATAGTTTAACATCAGGCGACTTGGATATATAATAATTTATTTGATTATGAGATAATGTAACCTGGGTTTTTTGGAAAAGTATAATATATTCAATGATTATTGTTATTATAGTTGACACAGTTTATATATTATAAAAATCTATATCATAAATGGATTAACAACCATGTATTTATGGGGTCTTACACATACGATGCTTATATGACTTTCATCATTTGTAATATACAGATTTTGAGGAATTTTATATGAGTCCAGTGCTTATTCCAATAGTTCATTTACATCATGATAATTGCTTGATCAATTCAGGTCACTTTTCAAGGTGATCTATATATGGTGTGAAAAACCAGAGGTAACAAAATAACATATAAATATTTAATATAATAACAATAATGAATATAAAAGGGTCTTATTCAATGGGTGTTCCTTGAATGGTATATGGTTATTAGTCAAATATGTAATATGGATCTATATGAAAATGTATGATATTTTTAAATGAATATTTCAATGTGAAGAATAAATTGTTCATTTGATAATAATTTCTAGAAGGTGTTATATTATTCTCAAGGAATGTGGACATTTAGAAATAAAGGACATAAAAATATATTGGAATTGTGGATGATCCATGAAAAGAGTTCATATATATTTTATTTATGACCAAAATAGATCCCACATATTTTATTATTTCTTCTATAATGTGTGGAAAAAAAGTAAAACTAACCTCATCTAAATATTTCCCTTGAGATTGATTCTATTGAGTAATATAGACTCACAAGAGAATAATAAAATATAGTCATAGGAGGTTCATGTGGAACTTTTGTTGTAGGGGGTATCCATCACTTTTAGGTTGGAGTTATAATATTAATTGATTATCATATGGTTATGTGATCACAGAAAATATTTTGGGTTATGAAATCAAATATAAGAGTTGGGTTCATGTGATTTCATTATGATAATTGGTATACGAGAGTCTGTAAAGGCAAGGGAGTGTCATGTTTTAAAAAAGAAAGGGATATCATGATTTCATAATATAAAGTTGTTCGAGTGATTTCATAATAGGTATTAGGTGTGGTGATATCACAATGTAACTATGTGACCGATACGTCATTATTTAGTGACCACATAAACATGTTGTCACACAGGTAAGAATTTTATAATGGTTTAAACAGTTGTCACATGTTTAACCATTTCACATAGTACATATACTTCATATTTATTGACCAAATTTTATAATGTGGAGATTTAAACTCATGTTACACTTTTTATCTCAATATTCTTAACCTACATGGAACCTTTTATAAATTTTTTCATCCTGTATAGATTATGATTTTCTATTTTCAATATTTGTTTTATTTTTGTTTTCCACCAATATTTGTTCCATTTTATAAGGTAAGTGAGCCATATACCTGCATTTATGGTAGTGGAAGATATCTAGATAAGTCATTATGCGCCCGTGAAATTTTTATTAATAAGGACACTTGTCATCAATGACGTACTATATTTAATCACATAATAAAGAGAAACCTCAAAAGTCTTATTTTATAAACATTTCATTCTGATTAGGAGAACATTTTCAATTTAGGTGTATACTATCACATGGTAAAGAGTGATGGTGATATAATTCCATCTTGGGTATCCAATACCAACATATATTTTAAAATGAAAATGGTGTTAGAATGTCAGGTAATACCAGATGGTGTCTCATGAATCTTAAATCTTACATGATCATGTTTTGAGATTTTATTCCACTCAACATGTCATACGACCAGGTCATGTTGTGTGGCATCTATTCTAATATCCATGTTGAATAATATCATACCAATATTTATGTATCATTAACCTCTAATCCTTACAAACATTTATATGGAAGGAAACAAAAAAATCCCCTCATTAAAAACAAATTTTTTAATAATAAGTGTGGAATTTTATCCGATGAAGTAGATTGTATTCTGATTTAACATAATTAATTATATTACGTTATATATTGAACTGAACACTTGGTAGTAAACAAATTCTCTTGTATTTTTTGATATAGAGGGTATGTATCCACACATGTTTTGGAATTTAGTGAAATTTTATATTATCACTTTTATGGTGTTCTTTACATAAGTCCCATCATGTAAATGAGACACATGACCCCTTCTTGTAATGATCTTTAAATAACTGAATCACATAACCAATGGCGTGATTCTACATCATGTAACACAAATTCTGAAAACTATTATAATAATTTTCACACATTTTTCATGGTCATGTTTCATTCACTTGTTTGTGTGACCCAAGATGAACATATGCTTGGGTCTTCATAAAATGCTTCAAGGATAAAAGGAACAAATGACCATGTTATGCTTATGAAAATAAAATAATATTTCTTTTATCATACACCCATGTTTAATTGGTACCTTATTAATTAATACTCACTAAATTTGAATACATAAGACAAAAATCTGACCTTTTGAAGTTGATTTCAAAAAATATTAAAATCTATTGAGCATAGGTTTCATTTAATTGATATTGTTAGCAGTGTAGACGATGAAAAGATTGAGGTTGTTCAATGTACTCATGATTGTATTACATGATTAAGGGGGAACATATTTCTAGTGTATATAATATTTGAATTACATAATTGATAAGGTTTTATCTTCTAATATTGTTATATAATTTCACTAAATTGGGAAATGATCCTACATTAATTCAATATTTTAAATACTCACAACACATTAATGGTTATTATTTTATATGTGGGGAATTATATTATTGATGAATAAAACTATGAAAGATATGTGTTGAGGTCTTTTAAGAAGGATTTCAAAGGTATCTGGAATTATTATGACCCATTAATATAGTATAATGGTCAATATTGAGGTTTTATCTTTCAAATATGAAAATAGGGTCGTCATCATGTTCAAATGGTCAATCATTTGAATAATTCAAAATGGATTGGACCTTATAAATCCATGTTAAGTTTCATGTAGATATGTTTTATCATTAATAAATTAAAATCAATTTATCAAGGATTTATACGACTGAAAAACCCACTCCTGTTATAGTAGAGGCCTTATTGATGTCCTCACATACAACTACAGTCCAAAATCCAAAATGATTATTGTTATGCATCTAGAAGCTGGATTGAGTATTTGGCCTATCGAGATGGTCATATGTATAATAATTATAGGTGAAATTTTTAATGTTTATCGTAATACATAATTATAATTTCGTAATGTGGATTAAAAAACACATATCACAATGTTGTTTCATAATTTTTCCTTGGAGGAACTTGGTAAGGATATTTATCATGGTGTTGAAATATCTATTACAAATACTTTCACATTATTCATCATAGAGACCTATCAAGAACCTTTGGTGTAACACCCCAGGTTAATAAAGAACATGACATTTTTATATTTATCCCTATTTGTGAAAAAAATATTAATATTACTTTAAAGGGAACACTATCCTCGATATAATTCCCAATAAGCGACAACTAGTTCCTTTGAATCTTACGTTCCACTCTAAATATATAATAATATTATTTTAAATGGTAGTTAACGCCTAGCCATTGTAATTTCGGGATACAACAGAACTAACTAAAAAATTATTATGTATGTTTGTCAAATATTTTTACATTTTACAATAAATGTTAGAGGATTAAAAATGCGAATGCATCCAATTTTTAAGCATAAACATTCTAATATTCTTTAAAAGGTCGATTAACCGCCTTTTGATGGAGAACCTCTTTTAAATCCACTTTTTAGCAATTTTATGTATTATATTTGACAAAATAAAATTCTTCTTTAGAATCGGGACATCAAAATTTACTTTGTGTAAATTTTTGGTATTTTTCCGATAAAGTTCATTTTTTAATGAATAGTGAAAAATGTTGTATTTTCATTCAAAACCTATATTTAGTATAATTAATTTATATGATTAGATTATATTTTGAATTTGTTTTAAAGTTCAATTAGAATATATTTTTACCATTTAATCCAATTGTTGTTATTGGAATTAATTTTACATTGAAATCGGACTTAAACTAGTGTCAATCTTTTGATACTTATTGTTTCATGAAAGCACACTATTTTCTCTGACAGCGGGAATTAATTATTAAATTAATTAATGCAACTTATATGTTTTGAATTTTTTAGAATAGACTTCATTTTTGAATTCGGAATATCAAATATATCTTAGGGTGATGTTTTGGTATTTTTCTTAAAAAATTCAATTTTTGATGAATAGTGAAACCACTAAGTGGTACTTATAAAAACTGATTTTCCGTTTAAATGAACTTTTACCACATCTGTGTTTTGAATTTCTAAATTCCAACATACAAGGTTTTAATTAACAAGAAAAATGTGGTTCAATGGAATTAAAATAATTTTTTTGGTGAATAGTAACTTTTAAGTTTTTAATCAAAATTTTAGGTAATTAGTGTAATTTAAGGTAAAAATAATGTTTTTATAATATGAAATGACCAAGACACATGTCCTACCCTCATTGGATGAGTCTTGGCCGACCAATACAATCCATGGGACAACTTTGGGACCCCATGGAGCCACTTTTCTTGGAAACTGACATTAATACATTTTTATTTAAAGTTAAAATTATATTGTCACAAACATGTGTTGTTTTAATAAAACAATTTTTATATGGGGTTATACAAGTCATATTTTTGACTATAAATATTCATTATAAAGCTAAAAATATTTCCTACATCATTATATTTTTTTATAATTTTTAGACATTAAATAAATTAAATTATTTATGACATCATGATGATGTAGTGATTACCTCATTAATGAACGATTTAAATAAAGTGAAAAGATAATGTAACATCTATGAATTAAACTTGTCAAAGACCTATTGGATGAGTATATTTCGAACCCTCATCACCTTAACCTTGAATTATATCAATTTGGGACATTTAAAATCCGAAACGAATTTTATAATAAAGTAAACTTTCATAACTTTCCAAGAGTGCCCCTCCTCTCCTATTATAAAAGGCCCCCACCTCTACCACCTTACAAACACCTATCAAGCCTTTGGTTAGACCAAACCCTACCCATTTAATCTCTAAAAATCCCTATATTCATCATTTAAGCCTCACTTTGGGCATAATCCTTTCCAAGGAAGCCTTTGAGCTCAAATCAAAGAGAGTTACCCGATTTAAAGGTAGTGCCCTCTCTTGTGTTCTTATGTTTTATTTTGCTTCTACAGCCCTATAAACTCTTTTTATTCCTTTATTTTGTAACAACACCAGTATCTAAAATATAATAGTATTCTGTTATGTGAGGTATTAGAGCTAAAATTACACACAACTTCGTCTAATAGTTAAAGAACATACTGTTTCCGTGGATGGCGAATTTCTGCCTCACGAAACGATGATTGTTCAATCATCTCTTAACAACTTTCATGGTGGCCATTATGATGTCAATATATTATATATATGATATATATATGGTATTTATGTTTTCTATATTCTTCTTAATTTTATATTTAAAACGTGCCTTTATGCTTTTCATGTTGTGAAAATGCGATAATTTCATACGAGGAAGTGTGGACTACCGCCACCTCAAGTGATGTGACTCGTTCATGCAATACATGGAATGTATAAATAATGAAATTAATGAACATATGTGGCCTATATAACAAATATATTATACTGTAATTATAATATATATATCTCTCAATTAATTTAATTACATTAATATGACAAAGAAATGAAAGTAGCGTTCATGCGTACGTACGGCCTACCGCCTCCATGAACGGTGAATTTCATTTATTTTTATCTCCAAATGTTATGGAGTAGTATAAAATGAATATTTACTGGATATATATAATATTTAAATAATTAATACTATTCTGGAGATGATTTATCTATAACTACATGAAAAATCATTTTCAAACAAGTTCATTTTTGACTCATATACCAAACATCGACAAAAACGTATAATATGAACTCACATTATTAACCAATTATTATAACATTATAAGATGTGATATGAACAAAATACTATTATTTAAAAGAGGTCATTAAGTAATTATAAATTGACCAATGTTTATTATTCAGTAATATAAAGAAACGAACAAGACAAGTCAGACATGAGGTAAGGGATCCTACCCCTCTCTTTCTTTTTAAGTAAACTCTTTTATGTAATTCCTTTTAAGCTCATATTTATTATGATTGGGATGTTATTTTATATTAATACTACTGTAAGTTTTATGTTTATATGATGAGAGACCCTATTTTCTCTCATAAATCCATTTTGGAAGTTTTGATTGGCGCCGTTAGGCTGCCGAATTTTCGTAAGGGATCCAACCTCTCTCTTTCTTTTTAAGTACTCTCTTTTATGTCATTTCTTTTAAGCTCATCTGTCTTATGTTTGGGGATGTTATTTTATATTCCTAATACTGTAATTTTTATGTTCATATTATTAGAGACCCTATTTGATCTCATAAATCCATTTTTGGAAGTTTTAAGTGGCGCCGTTAGGCTGCCGAGTTTCTGTAAGGGATTTTTCATCTCACTTTTATTCCCGTGACATTTATGCTACGTTTGCCACTATTTACTTTGAGTGGTGTTTTTACTTACAATTATTATACAATTTTTGTAGTATAATTTCATTTATGTGTATTTACATCTTCATTGTATGACCCTTCTTCCATGGGGTGTACGTTTCGAAAGTTACCCAACTCGGTAAGGGGACCTTTCACCCTCCTCTTTTTAAAAGACTTATTTTGTTATGTCTTTTAATTCACATACTATTATGTTAGGATATGTTCTTCTATATCCTTATTTATGTAAATTTTATGTAAAAGTGATGAGATACCATTTTCTCTCTCATCAACTCATTTTCTGAATTTTAAAGTGACGTCGTTAGGATGTCGGATTTCTGTAAGGGAACTTCTTAACCCACTTTCAATTTGTTGGGTTAAACCTCTACTTCTTGATTTTATTATGACAAGATTATGTGTGGAATATCTATGTTTTAATTTCCACAAACGTTTTTTCGGATATATTATTTCTACACATAATCATCTCATTGATAAATTTCTTACGAGCTTGTATGGGAAATCATAAATCAATCTCATTTCATTGAGTTAAATATCTATGTCATTGGTTTTGTTTTTCCGAGATTATGTGTGAGTGACCTCTGATTGTTTCACACTTAATATCAACTTATATTGGGTGTATTTATATTTCTCACACATAATTATGTGATAGATTTATCCTTAATTTAAGGATACCATCTTTATAATGGATTTCAACTCAATTTACATTTCCATTGAGACTTACATGTTGTTATGGACCAATTCACTCTTATATGGTGTGTATACTGTCCTTTGACATATTATATCATGAATCCCTTTATTCTCATGATATTATAAATCTCAGAATAAATGTTATTACACAATAATATGTATTCAAGAGTGTCTCATTTTGTTAAAAACTCTTTAACAAAAATATCTTTTTAAATGTTTTAAAGATTAATTATTCTAAATATTTATATCTAATGTCCATGTTTTCAAAATGGTTTTCAGTATTTATTTATATGGACATTAATGTTTTAAAATTATAATTCCATTAAAATCTTCTAAGTGGTATGGGACACTTTGATTCAAAAATCTTTTTTAAATGGTTTTTGAAAATGGATTGCTTAATTCAATATCTTGGAATTACTTATAGTGATTGCAAATGAAATGTTGATATTGAAATGTTTATATTTCAAATATTTTATGTGCAATGATGGTAATTGGACATTTTATGGGTTGTTACGTGATAAAACATATGATGGGTGGTGTCGTGAATACCAGGATGGGTGGTTACATTATAACCTCCAATGCATTGGGTATGGAGGTCGGTCGTATGGATATTCTATTAAGTATGTGTGGAAGTCGACCGTATGGTTATTCCATTTAAGTATGTTTATGTCCCAAGTTACCTTTTTATGTTATGTGTTACTTATATGGGTTTTATGGTAATCTTTTGGTTACAAAAGGGTAAGTAATGTTCTTTTATTCATTGATGAGTTTTTTACTAATTCATAAAGGTGAAAATTATTACTTTGATAAAGTATACATGGTTTACTTGTTGTTTTGAAAAACTAATAGTTTTCATTATTTGTGTGTCCCTTACCGAGCTTTTTATGCTAACCCTATGTTTTTTGAAATGTTTTTCGCAGGACTTAATGTGGAATAGGGTCAAATATGGGATCAATGGAAAGTCATGCTATCTAAATCATGGAACCAAACACATTTTTTTTAAGAGTTTTTATTTTACAGAAACTTAGTAGAAGTGTCTACTTTGTAATCTTTTGAGATGTAATAGTTATGTCTTAATTCTATAAAACTCTAAACCATGAAAAGATCCTCAATGTGAATTGTTCATTTAATTCATTAATAAATATGGTTTAAGGCTAGGGACTTATATTTGGAAAGGAATCTCAAGGACATCCCATCACACAAATCAAATGTGGAAGGGGGAACCTATTGTCCAAATAGTTAATGTGGGCCATTTGAATTACTGGGGATGGTAAATCACCTCTTAAACCCATAACCTTTTCCATCTAGTTGAGATATTAGCAATGTACCTCAGTGGGTATCTGTTATCAGATCAATAGAAGGGTGGAGTGTGGGTTTCCACCATCAAAATATATGTAGAGATGCTTATTTTTAGACACATAATCACTGAAATTCACATGTTGTACAAGAAGTATCTTTATATTCAACACATTTATAAGGGGAAGATATGGTATAAGATTTTGGGGGACCATTCATGTATTTTGGGGCTGATTGGGAGCCCACATGGGAGACATTGAATTTATAAACACTCAATCCATTTCCAATGTATAGTTCAAGCCATTACCATAGAGTATCAGTGGTATATAACCCACTAAACTGAAGATGTAGAAGATAAATAGTAAGATTAATATGTATGATAAATTCATATTCATTCAATATTGAGAATCTACCTCAACCATAAAAAGAAATTGGATGGGAGATATTAAATGAAGGGATTAGCTGATAAAAATCCATTAGTGTTATTTTATAATTTGATGAATGGAAGTATATTATATAAATGGTTCCCAACATTTCCATAAGGTCAAAATTGTTTGGGATATTAATTTCTCTTCTCAAAAACACAACATTTGTAGAGAATGTAACCTGATGGTAGTTCATTGTTATGGATAATATTATATTGGTATGAGGAAAATATTTATGTGAACATTCCTCTTATTGATGCATGTGTTAATCTCTAAAAGGGATATTTATTCATTTGGATTATGTCTTATATTAATAGATAATATCCACACTAGTGATATAATCTAGAGAGAATCCAGCATTATATAATATTGAGGCGATATGTGATCCAACAAAATCAACCATACAAATACTTGGAATATAGTTGACTTTATGATGAATAATGATACAGTAGATACCCCAAAAGAAAAAAATTAATAAGGGTATAATTTTGTAATTGAGTAGGTATCTGAAAGATATGAAAATAGTGGGTGGAGTTCCCAAGAGAGATGTTATGGTCTTTGGGGAACCATCATTTTCTCAAAGGTATTTAAACTCATCTAAATACAATTAGACTACTAGTGGATGAAACTATTAGTGGATGACTATTGGATGGACATATTATAGGTAGAGGTAGAAATTATGTTCTTTAAGAGTTTGAATAATCTTGGATAAATTCTTTATATGAAACAAAATTTTAAATGAGAATCACATCAATCCATCAATGATATGATATATTCTTCCAAATCCCAGTTCCATTACATTCCCTAATAGTGGCTTCTGATAATTCCATTTATGATTTTCACTAGTGAAAATAAGGGATACCACCATTGATTTAGTGAATATGTGAGAAAAATTTTATTATTAATATCATAGGATTATATGTTATCTGAAGTTATTATTGCATTTATAATTTCTAATACAAGAGTTATGATAAATCCTTTTTTTCTAGTTCCTCTAGAAAAATACCTCGAGGGGATTAATGGATGGGGATGGATTAGATGATGGAAAAATAGATAATGACGAGTGATATCCAAGTATTATGGAACACGTTGAAGAATTAAATACTGATCAAGATCAAATTCCACTTGTGACACCTCAAATTCCATCTCCATTAATTTATCCCTATGAATATATTCTCTAATGAAAAATAATGAATAGGAAATATTGAATTTTATTATTAAGGGAACATGAATGATATTAAAAAATAAATTTTATTATTTTATCGACCATTTTTTAATTTTATGTAGTATCATATACATATAAGTTCAATTATACAGGTTATTATCAGGACGTCATGGGAAAAAATACATTTAGAACTAAGTAACAAATACTTCAAATCACACTTTTAAGAACACAGTCTTTTAAAATTATATGTGAATGTGTATAAATTATTTGTCATCGACCATGTTTAGAGAATGTTCCCAAGGTGGATTCACTGGCCCCTATTAATTTTGATCTGGCATGGGTGAATTTTCACCTATTTGGTCATGACGCAAGAACATATTCTACAACTATCCTTTTAGCATTGAGACATCACTAGGAAATGGTAACTGTTTCCTATGAGATTGGATATATCATTATGATTTTATTAAATTGTATAACCTCTATTAAATTACTATATATGATCATGGTGATGTACACACAAAACATGCTAGGTATTCTTTATTGATGTATGTGAGGTCATCTACAAATCAAGTTCTGTTACCACATGAACATATCATTATATTTCCTCAAATAAATGATATGGTGATAATAGTAGTTACTAAAATAGGTGATGATGTATTATTATCACTAATTGTCATGATTGATGATTATTTTAAATTATTATTTGTTTATATTGATAAACATAATTTGTGTTTTTAATTATTGATATTCATTATCAAATTATAGAGATATTTTATTGGTTTTTTAGGATCACAGCTCATAGAAATAAATTATATAAAATTATGTTCTACTTTATCCCCTTCATGGTAATTGGATACATATCCCTTTCTAAACAACATGGATCTTCTTGAAAATCCCATTTCTGGGGACTTCCTTAGTAAATGGTAGAAATAATCATAATTTCAAAAACCAATAGTGTTGTATATGTGGAATTATATTGGGATCTTGATCATTGAGATAAATTTTAATGCCCTCACTATCATACTATTTGTTATCAAAGATGGTTTGAAGACACTAATCCTTGATCGGTTAGACTATTGAGAACTATATTAAATAGTGAAAGAGTATGTCACTATTATAAAGTTGATGTGGTCCCCCAAAATTAGGGTATCAAAAAATGGTTCCTCATCATTAAACATAAAACCTCACAAAAAGGACTTCATTAAATCCTCTAAGACATATAATAAAATAACCACATATAAAATAATGTTTAATGATGGGTGACTTAAAATCAATATTTTATAATTGTATTTTTTCAACTAAAATTAAATGTCCAATGATACTGATTAAATAGTAATAGAAAAAATATGTGTTTCATGATATGGAAAAATAGGTCAAATGTGTTGCTATTTCATGGGAGGAGGCATTGTGACTGACTACAACGATGAAAATAGAAATGACATAAGAATTTATCTAATATATTACTGATCTTAGGAATAATCCATATATACTCAAGGAATCATCAAATACCATTCTTTCATAGCATAATACTATTGGGAGAACCCTATATTTAGCGTATCAAGGAATATAATCTAAGAGACATAGATTTGTCCCTCATTATGATCTATCTTAAATAATCTATATTTAATTCCATATATTATTATCAATATGTATTTTTTTTAAAATATCATAATGATGTAATGTCTTGTAATATATAGAGATTGGTCTATATATTCTTAAATGTTGTGCCAACTGAAATATTACTTAATATACTTGGAAATTAAGGAAATTATATTGCTGATGAAGAACAGATGGATATCATCTTATGTAACATCGACGATGCACTAGATCTGGACCATTCAATATAATGATGAATTTCTCTTCAATGTGTCTTATGGATAGATTTCAGCATAAATACCATCATTAGTTCATTATAGTATTCTAGTTTAAAATATTGATAAATTTAACCAAGTGGTGTGTCAATGATTAATATAGGTATAAACACTATAACTGATGAACAAGATCTAGTGTATCAAAAATAATGTTGAATTTATTTAGGTTTTTCACCATGTTATCATATAAGTATGAACATTATAAAAAAAATATCTATTATATTGGAAATCATTATGAATTTGTTTCAAAAGGGGTCATTGGGGTGAGATTAGTTATGATAATGAATTCCATATCTTTTTTCTAGGATAAGGGACTATAGAGTAATTATAGTATATTTCATGGTCTATATGGTGGGCCTCCAAATATTTGGTACCCATTAATTTATTTCTCTGGATTTTTCATAAGTATCACAACCAGATGGTTCAGTGGGAAGGGACATGGATTTTTATTACTCCCCCATTTATGTGTTTTCATCCTAATAAATTATATTCCATTTTTTCATTCAATTTTTAATCCTCAAATTTTTATAGATAATTCATGGCACATGTACATTTATAAGAGTAATGTCTTTTTTCAGCACAACAATTATGGGTTTTCAACCTAACATTCACAATGGATCATTATCTGTATATTTTTGGTTGTTGAAATATGTAAAGATGTGATGATTGATTTATAATACAATTAGAACTGAAAATGTGTTATTTCACTTTATGGACATATAGATTTGAAAAAAAAATTAATATATATTACAGTATTATATCATTGATCATGTGTTCAGAAATAAATATCCATTCCATGAATGATATCCTCAAAAAAAAATTATATCACATATCCTAAAATTGAATTTTTGTGCTAAGAGAGATTTGTAATACCAATGATAAAAATGAAGTACACTGGGTTGATGATTACTATGCCAAATTTTTCAGTACATATAAATATTATTTTATATTCTTTGAGGGGAATATGTTATTAGTTGAGAGGAAAAACTAGGAGTTCATATACTTGAGTTTATGGAATTTACACATAGTAAATTATTAGAGACCCCTAAAATTAGATACTATTATTATTGATAATATAAGTCCCCATCCTTAAACCTTACATAATAATGATCTACTTCAAGACTACACATTGGGGATCTTTTTAGGTTTAGAGTTTTAGATAATTAGATCATAAAACGTGCATTACATTCCACATTTAAACAAAGTGGTTACATAAAAAGTAGTATTCATTTTTCCAATAAACGGAAACCTATTTAAAATAAAACATGGATTCTTTCTTGACAATTCCTTGACACTATCATCATATCATGTACCTTTCCCTTGACCTGTGAAAAACATTTCAAAAACTTGGGATGAGCATAAGAAGATCAGTAAGGGATATAAAAATATGGAAAGGAAACATGAGTACATGTATACATAAAAATAAATAAAATCATACTTTACTCATAAAACATATTCACTTTAACATACCTCATCAAAACATGAATAAATCATAGGAATCATAAGACATAAAGGAAACTTGAGGCATTCATAACATTTATACATAGTGAGTAACCCTCTTGGTTACGTTGGGAATACCCATCACAGTATATTCCCTAAATCTCTTCGGAGAAACCATAACATTTAGCTCCTTCGCGTTACCCAATGCATTGGAGAGCTATATCGGGCTCACCCGCCCATAGTTTATCACGGAACCACCTGTCTTCATAACAATGCCCAAGGACCATAACAAAATCGTATCACATAAAACATGCATAAAGGAAACATAACATTTCCACATTTCAATAACAAGATATCAATACAACACATTGATATAATAAAAACATTATGAAAACCATTTTCAATACCAAAATAAAAGAAAATTAAAACATGGTATTTATTTTTCTTGTAAAAAAATGGTATGTATTGTAGATGAAGCCAAAACTCAAATAATGGTCACGGCGGCAGAGAAGTCGTTGTCGCCGCATACGTACGACAAAAACATTCCATTTTGTAGTTTAGTAAAATGCTTCATATAAAAAATATTCCTTTTGGATAAACGTAAAAGTAAAAGTGGTTTATACACCGTATAAGAGAAGGTTTTGTATAAAACAAAATATGCCTCAATGAAAGGAGATTGAGACGAAGTCCCATACCTCGGGTCTGACTTGACTCGATCGTTCTTTAACCTCCTAAATAATAAACTTGAGTTAATTTATACTTGCTTAAGAACCTTTTTCAAGTTCATTATTCCTTTTATATCACTTATTACCATGTCATGAACACTGTGTAATTATTTAAGTTAATAACGGTCATTTTAACGATCATTGGTACTTGAGTCAAAAATAAACTCATTATAATTACAAGTTGTTCATGTAGTCAAATATCCATTTTCTCAAGAATGATATTCATGATGTAGATGACATATATATCATATATATTTAGTATATACATGCATTTATAATATTACATAATCATTTAGATGTAAGGAATGAAATGCACCATTCATGGTGACGGTATGTCGTACGTACGCATGAACGCTACTTTCATTTCCATGTCATATTAATGGAATTAAAACTAAATGAGAGATATGTATATTTTAATTCCAGAATTATATTCATCATTTATATGTAACATAAATCATATATATCCATTATATATATTTACTTATAATAGTACATTACCTTTGGGGATAAGAAATGAAATGCACCGTTCACGGAGACGGTAAGCCGTACGTACGCACGGATGCTACTTTCATTTCTATATCATACTTTAATGGAATTAAAACATAATGATACATTATAGTATTATAATTCCAGTATGGTATCATATATAATATCATTAAATATATACTTTATATGTACCACATATGGTATTAACGAATCAAATCACATTGAGGGGGCGGTAGTCCGCACTTCCTAAAATGAAGATATCGCGTTTACCCATAATGGAAACCATAAAGGTATGCCATAAATGAAAAATACAGAAACTTAATTAAAAAAATTAACATATTATATATCATATATAAATATATTTTCATCATAATGTCCACCTTTGAAGGTGTTAAAAGAATATTGAACAATCATCATTTCGTGAGGAAGAAATTCACCATCCACGGAAACAGTATGTTTTTTAACCATTAGATGTAGGTGTGTGTAAGTGTATATCAAATCATTCTTATAACAACATCCTAGTATATGGGAGATACTATTTTTGTTAAAAAAATGAATAAAAAGATTTTAGGGGGTTGGAGAAGCGAAATAAAATATAAGAACACAAGAGAAGACACTACCTTTCAATCATGTAACTCTTTTTGATTTGAGCTCAAAGGCTTACTTGGGAAGACTTCTGCCCAAAGTTAGGATTATAGGAGTAAGAGAGGGATGGGGAGAGGAATCATTATCAGGGTTTGTTCGAGACAAAGTCTTTGGAAGTGTGGGTATGGTGGTAGAGGTGGGGGCCTTTTATTAGAGGAGTGGAGGGGCACTCTTAGAAAGTTAAGAAAAGATACTTTGTTATAAAATTATTTTTTGATAAAAAAGGTCTCAAAATTATAAATTTAAAGGATATGGTGATAAGGGTTAGAAATAAACCCATAAAATAGGTTTTTGAAAAGTGTAGGTATTAGATTTTACATTATATTTTCATTTTATTTAAATCGTTAAATAATGAGGTCATCGCTGCATCATCATGGTGTCATAAATAATTTAATTTATTTAATGTATAAAAATTATAAAAAAAATATCATGATGTAGGAAATATTTTTAGATTTCCAATGAATATTTATAGTCAAAACTCTAACTTGTATAAACCCATGTAGAAATTGTTTTAATAAAACAATACATGTTTCTGTCATTTTTACTTTTACTTTAAATAAAAGGCATTAATATCTTTATCTTACCAAAGTGGCACCATGGGGTCCAAAAAATAGACCCATGGGTTGTATTGGTAAGCCATGACACATCCAATAAGGGTAGGACTTGTATCAAGGTCATTTCATATTATTAAAACATTATTTTTACCTTAAACTACAATAATTACCTCTAATCGCGATTAATAAACCTAAAAGTTACTATTCACCAAAAAATTATTTTAATCCCATTAAAAAACATTTTAATTCTTAATGAAAACCATGTATGTCAGATTTTTGAAATTCAAAACACATAGGTGGTAAAATTTTATTTAAACGAAAAATCAGTTTTTTAAGTACAAGTTAGTGGTTTCACTATTCATCAAAAATTGAAGTTTTTTAAAAAAATACCAAAACTTCACCATAAGATATATTTGATATGCCGAATTAAAAAATGATGTCTATTTTAAAAAATTAAAAACATATAAGTTACATTAATTAATTTAATAAATAATTCCCGCTGTCAGAGCAAATAGCGTAATTTTATGAAACAATAAGTATCAAAAGATTGAAACTAGTTTAAGTCCAATTTCAAAGTGAAATTAATTCCAACAACCAATATTGGATTAAATGGTAAAAATATATTATAATTTAACTTTAAAAACAATTCAAAAGATAATATAATCATATAAACAAATTAGATTAAAAAGAGGTATTGAATTAAATACAACATTTTTCACTATTTATTAAAAAAACATTATCAGAAAAATACCAGAAATTTATCCAATGTAAATTTCAATGTCCCAATCATAAAGAATAATTTTATTTTGAAAAATATAGCTTATAAAATTGTCAAAAGATAGATTTAAAAATGTTTTTCCATCAAAAGGTAGTAAAACAATCTTTTAAAAATATTAGGGTATTTCATGCTTAAGATTGGATTTATTCTCATTTTAAGCCTCTAAAACACTATCTAATTCATTAATAGACATAGATAAAAATATCTATTATTAGTTACTTACTTGGGATGTTACATCCTTCTTCCCTTTTTAAAATTGCGTCCCTGCAATTTATTTACTTATCAAATAAGTGGTGGTATTTAACCCTAATTGCATTTTCAGATTCCCATGTTGCCTCTTCAATCATGTGGTTTTTCCACAAAACCTTTAGCTGATGAATCACCTTATTCTATAACACTTGCTCCCTGTGGTCAGGAATTTGGACCGGTTGTTCCTCATAAGATAGGTTCTCTTCCAGTTGAACTACCTCTGGACTCAAAATATGAGATGGATCTGGAATATACTTTCTCAACATTGAAACATGAAAAACATTGTGTACCTGAGATAAACTCGGAGGTAAATCCACTCGGTAAGCAACTGATCCAACTCTCTCCAGAATTTCATATGGTCCAATGAACCTTGAACCCAGCTTTCCTTTCTTACCAAATCGCATCACACTTTTCCATGGTGATACATTGAGAAAAACATTATCACCTACCTCAAAAGAGATATCCTTCCTCCTGTTGTCCGCATAACACTTATGCCCGCTTTCAGCTGTTCTCATGTGTTTCTGTATCAGCTGAACTTTTTCTGCCAACTCTTCTACCACTTCCGGTCCCATAAACATTCTTTAAGACACTTCATCCCAGAAAGTTGGAGTTCGACACCGCTTCCCATATAATGACTCAAAAGGTTCCATCTGTATACTGGAATAAAAACTGTTATTATATGAATACTCAACCAAAGAATGATGTTGGTCCCAACTTCCCTGACAATCCATCGAACAAGCACGTAGCATATATTCCAAAGTCTGGATTGTTCGTTCTGACTGCCCATCTGATTGAAGATGAAAAGCTGTACTAAAATTTAATTCAGTACCCAACGACTTCTGAAGGCCTCTACAAAAGTTAGAAGTAAACCTGGGATCACGATCAGATACAATGGAGAGAGGAACTCCATATAACCTGAATATTTCTTTAATATACAAACGGGATAGTTGATCTAGGGAAAAAATATCTCGTATAGAAAGTAAATGAGTAGATTTAGTCAAGCGATCAACAATAACCCAGATTGCATTATTACCTCGAGGTGTGTTCAACAATCCCACAACGAAGTCCAGGATATAGTTTCCCATCTCCACTCCGGCACTGGTAAAGTTTGAAGCATCCCATTCGGTAACTGCCTCTCTACTTTAACCTGTTGACAAGTCAAACACTTCAAAGTAAAATCAGCAATATCTCTTTTTATTCCGTCCACCAGTAATACTCCTGAAGATCTCTATACATCTTAGTACTGCCAGGATGAACTAAAAATGGAGAACTATGAGCTTCACATAAAAATCTATCTTTAACTGTGAATCACATGGCACACAGAATCTCTTCCCAAATCTCAAAACAAAATCATTATCAATATTGAATTCAAGAAACTTACCCTTCTGAACCATTTCTACCTTTTTCTGCAACTCGTTGTCTTGCTTCTGTTCTTGGTTAATTCTATCTAATGGAGAATATTTCACTGATACCTGAAACAAAACTGAAGGACATCCTGCACCAACAAATTTAATGCCAAATTTAATCAAATCCTTAACCAAAGGATCACGTTCCAAATTCAACATTGTTAATGAAGCATTAATTTTTCAACTCAAAGCATCAGCCCCTTTATTTGCTTTTCCCGGATGGTAATGAATTATACAATAATAATCCTTGATTAATTCTAGCCATCTCCTCTGTCTCATGTTCAATTATTTATGAGTGAATATATACATTAAACTTTTGTGATCAGTATATATTGTACACTTTTCTCCATACAAATGATGCCTCCAAATTTTTAAATCGAAAACAACAACAGCTAATTCCAAATCATGTGTAGGGTAATTTACCTCATGATTTTTCAACTGACGTGAAGCATAAGCAATTAACTGATCATTCTGCATTAGGAAGCAACCAAGTCCTTTCAATGAAGCATCACTGTAGATAACAAACTCCCCATTCCTGTAAGGTAGTTCCAAAACTAGAGCATTCACCAATCTTCTTTTCAATTCCTAAAAACAATCATCACATTCTTTTGTCCAGATAATCTTAACACCCTTCCGAGTTAGCTTAGTCATTGGAATAGATAACTGTGAAAAATTTCTAACAAACCTTCGGTAATATCCTTAAAAACCAAGGAAGCTATGGATCTAGGTTACATTTTTGGGTCTTGACCATTCTTCAACAACTTTTTTTTGCAGGATCCACAGTTATTCCATCATTAGAAACAATATGGCCATGGATAAAAATTTCTTGCAACCAAAACTCACACTTAATGAATTTCCCTTACAATTTATTTTCATTCAAGGTTTTAAAAATAACCCTTAAATGTCTTTCATGATCCTCTTTATTTTTAAAAAACACAAAAATATCATCAATAAAAACAACCATCATTTTTCACCTGAGTCAACTGAGCCATCACTGCAACAAACTGTTTAGTTATGATTCAGAACATCTCAGGATACTAATTTGAAAGGTCATTTCCCTCTATATGCCTTCCTAGAAAAGATGCTCTGTTTACACTATGGAAAACCATTCTTATCGTAGTAATACATTAGGTGGAGCAACATGGTAATCTTTAAATACTATATCATTTCAATTTGACCTTAAAAAAATATTTTTGGATAATTATTTAATAAAATTCTAACTCCTAAAGTTATCTAAACCGACCTGTGAAACCAACTATAAGGCCCCAGCCTTAAACCATACTTAATCATGAGATACTCCAAGATTACACATTGAGTATATTTTCAGGTTTAGAGTTTTAGAGAATTAGATCATAAAACATGCATTACATTCCACATTTAAACAAAGTGGTTACATGAAAGGTAGTATAAATTTTTTCCATAAACGGAAACCTATTTAAAATAAAACATGGATTCTTTTTTGACACTTCCTTGACACTATCATCATATCATGTACCTTTCCCTTGACCTGTCAAAAACGTTTCAAAAACTTGGGATGAGCATAAGAAGCTCAGTAAGGGATATAAAAATATAGAAAGGAAACATGAGTACATGTATACATAAGAATCAATAAAATCATACTTTACTCATAAAACATAATCACTTTTACATACCTCATCAAAACATGAATAAATCATAGGAATCATAATACATAAAGGTAACTTGAGGCATTCATAACATTATTACGTAGGGATTAACCCTCTTGGTTACGTTTGGAATACCCATCACAGTATATTCCATAAATCTCTTCGGAGAAACCTGAACGTTTACCTCCTTTGCATTACCCAATGCAATGAAGAGCTATATCAGGCTCACCCGCCCTTATTTTATCACGGAACCACCCGTCTTCATAACAATTCCCATGAACCATAACATAATCGTATCACATAAATCATGCATAAATGAAACATAACATTTCCACATTTCAATCACAAGATATAAATACTACACATTGATATAATAAAAATATTATGAAAACCATTTTCAATACCAAAATAAAAGAAAAGTAAAACATGGTATTTATTTTTCTTTAAAAAAAATTTATGGCTTGTAGAGGAAGCTGAAACTCAAATAATGGTCACAGCGGCAGAGATGTCGTTGTCGCCGCATACGTACGAAAAAAACATTCCCTTTTGTCATTTAGTAAAATGCTTCATATATAAAAGATTCCTTTTGGATAAATGTAAAAGTAAAAGGTGTTTATACACCGTATAAAATAAGGTTGTGTATAAAACAAAATATGTTTTAATGAAAGGAGATTGAGACGAAGTCCCATACCTTGGGTCCGACTTGACTCGATCGTTCATTAACCTCCTGAATAATAAACTTGAGTTAATTTCTACTTTCTTAAGAACTTTTTTCAAGTTAATTATTCCTTTTATATCACTAATTACCTTGTCATGAACACTATGTAATTATTTAAGTTAATAATGGTCATTTTAACGATCATTGGTACTTGAGTCAAAAATAAACTCTTTATAATTACAAGTTGTTCACGTAGTCACATGTCCATTTTATCAAGAATGATATTCATGATGTAGATGCCATATATATCATATATATCCAGTATATAAATGCATTTATTATATTACATAATCATTTAGATGTAAGGAATGAAATGCACCGTTCGTGGAGACGGTAAGCTGTACGTATGCATGAACGCTACTTTCATTTCTATGTCATATTAATGGAATTAAAACTAAATGAGAGATATGTATATTTTAATTCCAGAATTATATTCATCATTTATATGTAACATAAATCATACATATCCATTATATATATGTACTTATAATAGTACATTACATTTGGGGATAAGAAAGGAAATGCATTGTCCATGGAGACGGTAAGCCGTACGTACGCATGAACACTACTTTCATTTCTCTCTCATACTTTAATGGAATTAAAACATAATGATACATAATAGTATTATAATTCCATTATGGTATCATATATAATATCATTAAATATATCCTTTATATGTACCACATATGGTATTAACAAATCAAATCAAATTGAGGGGGCGGTAGTCCGCACTTCCTAAAATGAAGATATCGCGTTTACCCATAATGGAAACCATAAAGGTATTCCATAAATGAAATATATTGAAGCTTAAGTAAAACATAAACATATTATATATCATATATAAATATATTTTCATCACAATGGCCACCTTTGAAGGTGTTAAAAAAATATTGAACAATCATCGTTTCGTGAGGCAGAATTTCTCCATCCACGGAAATAGTATGTTCTTTAACCATTAGATGTAGGTGTGTGTAAATGTACCTCGAATACTTCTTATAACAACATCCTGGTATATGGAATATATTATTTTTGTTACAAAATAAATTAAAAAAAAGAGTTTAGGGGGCTGGAGAAGCAATATAAAACATAATAACTCAAGAGAAGACACTACCTTTAAATCGGGTAACTCTTTTTGATTTGAGCTCAAAGTCTTCCTTGGGAAACATTCTCCCCAAAGTGAGGCTTCTAGGTGTACTAGAGATATTTTTAGAGACAAAATGAGCAGGCGTTGTCCGAGCCAAAGGATTTGGAAGTGTGGGTATGGTGGTAGAGGTGGGGGCCTTTTATAAGAGGTGAGGAGGAGAACTCTTGGGAAGTTAAGAAAAGATACTTTGTTATAACATGATTTTCGGATAAAAAAGGTCCCAAAATTATAAATTTCGAGGATAAGGTGATAAGGGTTCTAAATTCACCCATCCAATAGGTTTTTGACAAGTTTAGGTCTTATATTTTACATTATATTTTCATTTTATTGAAATCGTTAAATAATGAGGTCATCGCTGCATCATCATGGTGTCATAAATAATTTAATTTATTTAATGACTAAAAATTAGAAAACAAATATCATGATGTAGTAAATCGGAATAGATTTCCAATGAGTATTTATAGTCAAAAATCTGACTTGTATAAACTCATGTAAAAATTGTTTTAATAAAACAATACATGTTTGTGTCATTTTTACTTTTACTTCAAATAAAAGGCATTAATGTCTTTATCTTACCCATGTGGCTCCATGGGGTCCCGAAAATCGACTTGTGGGTTTTCGTGGTCGGTCATGACACATCAAATAAGGGTAGGATATGTTTCAAGGTCATTTCATATTATTAAAACATTATTTTTACCTTAAACTATACTAATTACCTCTAATCGCGATTAATAAACGTAAAAGTTACTATTCACCAAAAAATTATTTTAATCCCATTGAACCAAATTTTACTTCGTAATGACAACCATGCATGTCGGATTTTTTAAATTCAAAACATAGAGGTGGTAAAATTTCATTTAAATGAAAAATCAGTTTTTTAAGTAACACTTAGTGGTTTCACTATTCATCAAAAATTGAAGTTTTTCAAAAAAATACAAAAACTTCACCCTAAGCTATATTTTATATTCCGAATTCAAAAATGATGTCTATTTTACAAAATTCAAAACATATAAGTTACATTAATTAATTTAATAATTAATTCCTTTTGTCAGAGCAAATAGCGTGTTTTTATGAAACAATAAGTATCAAAAGATTGACATTAGTTTAAGTCAAATTTTAAAGTGAAATTAATTACAAATTCCACTATTGGATTAAATGGTAAAAATATATTCTAATTTAACTTTAAAAAAAATTCAAAAGATAATCTAATCATATAAACAAATTAGATTAAATAGAGTTTTTGAATTAAAATACAACATTTTTCACTATTCATTAAAAAAAGAACATTATCAGAAAAATACAAGAAATTTATCCAAAGTAAATTTCACTGTCCCAATTATAAATAATAAGTTTATTTTGACAAATATATCTTATAAAATTGTAAAAAGAGAGATTTAACAATTGGTTTCCATCAAAAGGTAGTAAAACAATCTTTTAAAAATATGAGTGTATTCCATGCTTAAGATTGGATTTATTCTCATTTAAGCCTCTAAAACACTATTTAATTTATTAATAGACATAGATAAAAATATCTATTATTCATTAATTAAATGGGATGTTACAGATAATCATGGAAGATTAGTTGGGTTTTAAATTCTCAAAACATAATGTGAGTCATGGGAGTTAATCATTCAAGAATGATTCTCATACCTAAGAACGTTTTTATAAAATAAATTCTATCTTATAACCATAATGAATAGAATTGTGATTACTTGTATAGAATACCATAGAAAGTGTTGGTATTTATTTAATGTTCATGAATATTATATTGTATATCATGAAAGACAGGGTCACATGATTGTAAACCTCAAAAGGATAAAGAATAAGGTACCACATCATTAAGGAAGTAATGGGTAGGATATGTTGTGTTGTATATTTGAGGATATTGAATATAGAAACATGGTTCGATTATGGGTCTGGAAAACATTAAACAACAAGTTTTCACTAAGAATGGTGAGATGAGTCAAACATGTTGGGAAGGTTCATGATTCATTCCAGGGTGTTGGGTTCTACTCCAATGTTTTCTAGTCACATATGTAATGGAGTACCAATTTTTCAAGGCAAAAAATTATTAGTTTGATTGGAAAATTTGGGAGGAATCTACAAGGGACAATGAAATTAATATATGTATTTTAAGAGGTCCCCCTTGATGTTTGATAAATTGTATACCAATGGCTATGATTTCTTTTAAAGATTTAATCGCATGGATAGTGATGTCAGTAAAGGATGAAATGCTAACCAATGACTACTTTGGCACCCTAATATTAGTTTTTCTATTTATTGAACACAGTAACAAGGAAAAAATATTTTATAACTCATTTATCATAATTTTCATTATATTATAAGGATAAAAAGGGAACATATATTACATTTATAATTACATCATTTGTACCCACTATCTTTATGTATCGATAATTTAGAATCTATCATTTTCCTAAGAAGAATAAGTATGAATATTTATTAGATGAGGCATGTCATTTTTTCAAGATTCCCTATTTCAAACCTAAAAATTCTTGAGATTCATTTACTTTTTATATGAATTCTTATTTAGAATATCCAAAGCTGTATTTCACAGTTGTAAAACATTAACAGTGTTCATATAATTAAATTCCATGATGCCTGTATCATGGAAAAGTGGGTAGTGTGACATGAAACCCCAATTGGGTGTCCAAAGGTTGAAGGTACTCTTACAGTTTTTTGAATTAATGTGAGGATATTTTAAATCATGTATCATGGATCCTAGATCATGATTAATGGAATGGAATAGACAATCTCAGAAATGTCATGAATTAAAAAATGACCTTAAGTTCTACTATGAGGTTTTTTGGAATAATGGTAATATAAGACCACTTTATTCAAGTTAGCAATACCTATAGTTTATAGGGGAAACTTGGGGTGAATATTATAGATATAAGGTAATGTTTTTATATCAATGAATATAAATCCCTTGAATATAAATACCTTAAAATATAATTTCCATGGATGGTTTTTGGGTAAATAAGAAACTTAAGACAAAATGTTTGAATTATAGAATGATATTATTAGAAAATATTATGAATGAAAGAAGATCTTAAATTGATCATGGTTAGTATATTTTTTTCCTTTCATATGGATTGATAATGGATTATGTCCTTTGTTGTTTAAATCTTTTGAAATAGTATCCAATAAATTTAAAGTTTAAAATATTACAACCACGATTGAATTGTCCTATAGATTAACATTAAGGGAAAATTAATAATGATTTATGTTATTTATGGTAATTTAATGAGGAAATTATTCGATATTGCATAAAATCATAGATTTATTAAATATTATGGAGATGGATTTCTATAAATAATGTTATATATACATTGTAATGTTTTGTGGGCCATGATGTGTATCTGAAGAATTCATATGTCATATTGTTCTCTAAGACTAGACATTTATTGATTAGTTTATAGTTTTTCAAGGTGAACAATTTTTTTCTTCCCATAATTATATATAATTCTCATATATATGTCAAATAAGCTGTTTAGAAAAGTCCTATAATCTCATATGATTCATATTTATTTTGAAATGTTAGAGGTGATTGGGGAATAATAGAGATTTTTTTTACTAGAGACTCATGTCAAATGAAAGAAATGAAATATCTGGAATCATTATTTTTTCATATGTATATGAGCGTATGATGAATTCTTTAAAGATAATTTTCATGCTCTTTTATTAGATATGAATATTTTTTCATTCACAGTTCTAATTCATGTGTTGTGAAATTAGAGACCATCAATTCATATGTTCATAAAAGAGGTAATATATTACGAAGGCTTCTGTGTGGACAAGAATAATATATAGCATTTGGCCTTCCCCAGTTTCTGGTTTTGACTTGACCAGATTCAATAATGAGTGATATGAAATTATTAATAATGATGAATATGGGTATAAACATTTTAAATTATGTGAGTTCAGATTTGGGACAAGGAAAATGTGGTTAAAATTATAATCATTATAGCTAGACCTATATGGTTTTGACAATGTATTATGTAATGTAATTAATCAACACATACATAGTTTATATAGACCATGTACCTATATAAGATTGAATAAATTTTTGGAATTTATTTATATGAATATCAGAGGTAAATACTCCCATATATATTAGCCTTTTACATCAATGAGGTGGAATTTAATTTAACTTCTTCATCAAAAATAACATTTATATGTGAGTTTTGATAGATATGTTTGAGCTTGGTTAACAGAAGAGATTGTTGAAGAGGTTGAGTTCAAAGGTATATAAATGGAAAATTTTTATGTTGATTTGGGAAGGGGCTAGGACATAGTGTTTTGGGGTTACAACATTGTATATTGGGATAGGAATCAAAGGACATGTGGTTCTTATAAATGAATTCATACCTAGATCCAACTCATATACTGATGAGATATTATTATATTTTTGAACTTATAGTTGCAAAATGATGAAATTGTTGGGAATCACTACGTATCCTATAGATATAGTAATCAATCCATAAATTATTATTATATTATAAATTATCTATACATATTACACTAATAAACAAGAGACATGTATAATTGTTGTCCTATTTCATTGTCAAGACAATGATTGAAGATATAATAATAACTATTTATCCTATAACAACATGAATCAAGTCCCATATATTACATGAAAATGATTCCATGACACATATTATTCTCTTTAAATAATAAAATATACATATTTGGTGAATATACTCATATTGATCTAGCACACATGTTGGATGATTTATTTTACTAGGTTGTGAACAATTTTGTAAGGAACCCTATGTACATATTTAGATCATGTCCAAGGAATACAAGTCAGACTTCTTCCTAGTTTAGTCCCATTTTAGAAATAAAGAATCACCAGAGTTGGCCAAACACTACATTTGGAGAAGATATTTTTTATGGAAATTAAATGTTTTTTATTATGACATGAGAATTTATTGACACTAAATATTATATTAGGATCAATGTCCAGAAAAAAAATTGTTCTTCAAACTGAATTAGCTATATGAATCTGACTCACTTCAATAGGGATGAAAAATTTGGACAATATGGTTAGGCCACGTAACTGAGGTCCTTACGCCACTAGATACCCTATACAGATGAGAATAAAGACACATGCAGTTCATGATAAAAATGTCCCCTATTGAGTCTCTGATCATATGTAGGAGGAATGGCCACTTATTCCATAATGGGGAATCCATCCACTATAGTAAAGTCAAATGGGGTTATTATTTTTTGTAGGACTAAGGTAAAAAGAAATCTAGTTTCACTATGAATCAAGAAATAATTGTGAATAATGTCACACGTAGTTCTTAATAATATGATTTATTTTGATATTAATATATAATATTATAGTAATAAGTGAATTAGTTATCTATAGAGTAGGTAGATTGAGTTCTAGATACATCATTATTGATCATTATCTATAGTAGGGTAGAAATATGTCACAAGGAATGGGATACCCAAATTAGTTTAGAGTCATAGAGGATAGACTATTAACTCATGGTTTGACATCATCTTGTACGGATGGTGACCATATAGTAAAAAATCGTACAGTATGGATATCAATGCTATATAGTTTAATGACTTCACATCATGTCTAAGATGTGGTGTAGTTTAGATTCATTCTATATGGGAAAATATGTTGTCCATTTTAGAGTCTATCCATGAGTACATAGATATTGTGATTTTTTCTATATTATTTTTATGATAAAAAATCATTGGTTGGGGGAGTTATGCATTACCCATCTCCCATGGTCAAGAAGTAAGACATATTGTAATAAACATCATGTTTGACGTATAGTCCATACAATGTTGGTTCCGTCTTCGATGTCACATTCCCAAGTATTATTGGTCTTCTAAGAACTGATAAAAGCCCTCCATAAAGGAATGAGATGAGGAATACATTCTTGTGTATGTCTCACACAATCCAATTGTAATTAAATTCTAGAATTTATAATGATTTTATCCTCTTCACATGAAGTTATTATAACACATAATGTAACTTATAGGACAATTGGCCATATGGGAGGTGGAAAAATATATCTTTCCATATATTGATTAACACTAATTTTATTGACAAAATTTACTCCATACCATAGAAATGAGAATATTAGATAACATGGGTGAAATTATTTATTGTGGTATGGTTGTACCATAAGTAATTCATGACCTCTTCTAGAAAATACATGTTATCTCTATCTGGATTTTTCTATAGAATATTTCATATAATACTAATGACAGTTTCGATCACCCCATTTTCAATTGCGTGATAGAGGGATTACTAATTAGATTCAATGTTTTACTGCTAATATAATTGTTTAAATTGAGTAGAAATTTTTTATTCATTATAAAAAATATTTTGCGAGAGAATACAAATACCGTGATGATTTTGGAGATCACAATGTGGATTAAATTATTCAACCTTATTGAGGAGTACAAAACTGTACCATTTGGGGAAGAAGTAACTTAAATTTTGGAATTACATAAACTGTCATGCTGTAGCTTGGGGATATGTCCCCTAAAATTTATTCCCCATATAGAAAATAAACAGAAATATTTGTTCATAATAAACAATTAAATGGTATGTTTAATAAGGGTTTCACATATTTTAAAGGTATTTAACAAATTGGGGAATTCCCCACAATCGTGTATGATTTATTTTCTATTAATGTCCAACCTCCCTAATTTAGTAGGAAATCACAGATTCTCAACAATCATCACCGAAATATTATGTGTGTAATTTTTAACTTGAGAGGATGGTCTATCATTAATAAATCTATGTAGGAATTCAATAAAATCCTAATTTTTTATACATAACTATTAATATGGAACTTTGAGAAAATTAATTTTTTTTCTCAGTGGTGGTTCTATCCCTTTTTACATAATTCTAATTAAATGATCCTTCTTTTGAAGAAGTCCATTGTTGGCCTCATCCATCTAATAACAAGCATCGTCTCACCAAACATTATGGGATCATTAAATTTTCTTCTCTAATATGTATCATAGATTATTATTTGTGACACCATTATTTTCTGAATGAGGTGAATGACTATATCATCGTGGTCATGGTTGTCCATGGTAGTGACTATATTATACATCACATAATCATAGGTATTATTTTAATGGATGATTTGATTCAATATTTTTTTCAAAGGGAATTCCACCATCTATCCAACCACATAACTGATGATAGAGGTGAACTATTCCTATGTAATTTAATATTCTAAATTAATCTATATAATCAGAAGAACTCAAACCCATTTTAAAATCATATAGGATATCTATAGCTACAAATCCAATTCTAAAAAAGTAATTAGATCTTGGAAGTACACTTCATTATTGGTGAACCCTAGGGTTAAGAAAATAAATTCAATAATTTTTGTCATTGGAGATATAGATTATCCCTAGAAATAACTAGTTGAACATCATTCATTCCACAATTTTAATAGTCATAATTCGATATTATCCAATATATTACATATATAATGTTTAGTGAGTTTCATTTATATAGAAAACCTCTTCATTTTTAATCTCATTTTTCGTTGTATTATTTTATAGAAAATATATCTTATAAGGAAATATACCATCTTGTTCCCTTTTATTTGATTCTATGAGAAGAATTTTATTTATACTATTGAATAATGTCCACCCATCAAGATAGAATTTTAGTTATTATAGGTAATCTGAGAATGTACATGATACAGTTGATATTAGAGATTTGGTTGACTTTATGGTTGTTCAAGTAGTTTATCATATTCTGTTATTTTAAAAATGAGTAAAAGAATTTTCATCATGATATTAAAAAATATTATCTCAATATCAATAATTTTACTTCTATTAAATTATATAATATTTTATTTCCCTTCATTATTCCTTTTCATGATCAGGATGTCGAGTGATCGGTCCATAGTTGACCCTTATAAGATATGTGTATTCTCTTATACTGGTGGTGTTAGAACTAATTAGTTGAGAAAATATTTCATGATGGTCTCAAAATAGTCTTATAAATTATCCCCTAATGTATAAGATTCTCCCCTAATCACTAAATTTGTGAAATGGTGACGTTTTTATATAATTATTTTCTAGGAAAAAAATTATGTGAGGAATCCCTACATAACTCCTTATATATCAATGTTCATATTTGGTGAAATTATAAGGATTAAAATACTCTTCTTATAGTTGATCTTTATACAACTATTGAAAATCTATAATAAAGTAATGTTTCCTGATGTTGCAACAATAATATAATTTGGGGGTTCATAGTGATGTTGTTCCATTTTAATTATATATAATTTTTTTAGAGTCCTTTGAAATGTTCACAACACTTTTGATATTTATAAAATAGGTGATAAGAATAGAAATATATGATTATACAATGTAAATAATTAAATTAAATTTGTCACGACCCGTCCTCGGGACCCGTGTCATGACTACCGCAAGCCTGCCTCCCATAGGCCAGGGGCTGGCGACTAGCACCAAAGGCGTAAATCCCGGAAAAAGGGAAAGGAATTTCCTTATAAAGTAAACAAACACAATAGAGTAATCCAGCAAGAGTAAAAACTAAGTAAAACTGGGTACAATAGTAAGTTCGGAAAGTAAATGGGCCAGAATACAAACCCAAACTAAAAGTAACGTACAACTGGAAAGAAAGTACAACAACTGAAAGTAAAGCAGCAACGTCGAGCCATCCACTGGAAGTCCCACCTGAAGGGTGGGTACAGATAGCCTCCTCAGCTTCTCGGGTCCAGTCATCCGCTCTGTGTACGTCCCGCCTAGTGGTCCACATCTAGGTACCGACTTGCTCCACATGCCTCAACCATGATCAGTGTTGTCCATCGTCTTCATCCAACACAATGTAGTGCGGGCATAGCCCGTACATGGGTGAGTATACGATACTCAGTAGGGACCCCGAGACCGACGAATGTCTCCCAGAATTTACAAAGGATAATCCACAAAGGAAAGAAACAATCATGAAGTAACATCCAACACTACTTAGGTGTATTCCCATACATATACCTAAGTCATCAATTCCAGTTCGGATCCAACATCCGAGCCCAAGTTCAATCACGTCCACATAAGAGTAAAACCCAATCCACACAGGACAACACAACCCAGTCCACATAGGAAAGCAAGTCAATCATATTGAAGATTTTGATTGAAAGTCAATACTAAACTCACACAGGTATACTTCTTTGTATGGTGATAGAGATGATCAGATGTAGGCATTGATTCATATATACTGGGACCCACGTAGGATACTAAACTAGCTAAGCTGTCGGACCTACGTAGGATACAGACCAGCTACTCTTCCAGACCCACGCAGGATAGCAAGAACAGAGTAAAACACTACCAGAACTTCGTAGGATACAAGAACAGTAATCATCGCCTTCGAACCCATTGAGGATTTCAGTATGGTCTTTATTGCTACCGAACCCATGGAGGATTTCATTGCAGTCTTCATTACCGTCGAACCCACGGAGGATTTCAGTACGGTCTTCATCGCTGCCGAACCCATGGAGGATTTCAGTGCAGTCTTCATTGCCATTGAACCCACGGAGGATTTTAGTACGGTCTTCATCACTGTCGAACCCACGAATGATTTCAGTGCAGTTGACGTCACTGCCGAACCCACGGAGGATTTCAGTGTAGTCATCATCGTCTTCGCAGTCGCAGCCAGCTCTAGGGTTCCCGCACACCGGATGCTCGATTCTGGGAGGGTCTACTCCATGAGCCAAGGGGTCGATACATCAACTGACACGTATTCCAGAGTTGATGTATCTCAAAGTTTCGTCTCGACACGAGGTACTCAACGTGACAGACGGCGCGTCAATCGGACGCTCGGTCTGAGAGTTATTGGATTTTTCGTTGCAAGGGCCCAGTTGGTTTTTAAGTCAAAACCAACCGAACCACACTCCAACTACATCCAAACCTCAATCTGAGTAAGCCAAAAAATCCGTCTCACTAGGAGAAATCCAAAAAAGTCGACGGCACATCAATCGGACGTCCGAAGCTCATGTTATAAGCGTTTCTACTCCGAGGGCCCGGTTGGTTTCATGTTCGAACCAACCCCGCCATAACAAAAGTTCTTTGAAAGGTTGAGTGTAATATAATGAAACAACCATCTCAATCCAAGGATAGCATCACTAATGATGGGGCGTCGATCGGAGATCAGAAGCCCAAGATATGGGAAAAAGAACGAACAAGTCCGGTTTTAGGGGGTTTGGGGCATGGACCGACCCGGCCTGAGACCCCCTTGGGGCGGCCCGAACTGGGTTCGGGTCCACACCATTAAGGCGTGGCCCGGGCTGGCAGGCGCAACGCGGCCCATCCGGCGTGGCCCGGCCCGGCCCGGGCGGCCGGTTGGCCTGGCGCGGCGTGCCCCGCACGGCCAGCTCGGTGCTGGACGAGCCACTGCGGGAAGGGGAGGTGGCTTCCCCCCATGATTGAAACTGTGACCCCACATGGGGGTCACTGCCTTTGCAAGTCGGGGGTTACGACCCCCGATCTTTCTTCCGAAACGGTCGGCCTGGTCCGGCTGGCCGGTGCTGCCACCGCGGGACCCCGCCATCCCGCCCCTCCGAGGTGCCAGTGGCCGGTAGTTCCGGCCACCCCACCTTGCACCGCCGTGGCCCCTCTCCGGCCATAGCATCTTTGTGGTTCTCCAGCGCGGCGCGAGAGCACTGCGGCTTTGTTCGGCCTCAACAGCGCAGCGCAACAGCACCGCGCTTCTTCTCTGTTTCCGTGCGGTATCGTTGCACCACGATACTTTTGTTCATGCCGCGACAAACACATCATCAAAGGGGGATGAGGGTCGGCCGTGTTCGTGCGGTCCGACCTCCTCCCATTCTTCCGATATCAAGTGGCTAAGAAATTGACATTTGGACGGTCAAGAATGTTAATGATACAAAATCAAACCCCTACCTCGATAACGAGTTTTTGATCGTAGAGCGTCGCGAAAAGGGCGCCGCAAGGTAAAGCTCTGTATGCGCTTGACGGAGATCGTCTGAGGTGGAGCAGCGTCTCACACCGGCTGCGGAGAGGGGAAGAAAGGCACGACAATCACTCCTTGCGGTGACTGCGTTCTTTGTTGGAGTCTTGACGTTCTTCAAGTTCTCCAATGAAGAAGATGAAAATTCCTCTAGATTTTGAGTATTCTCTCCCAATCCTTAACACTACAAATCTAACCCAAAAATAAAATAAGCTCCACATATTTTATTAATTCTTTCCAAGAGTTTAAAATTTAAAAAGTCAATTCAATTAATTGAATTAAGGAGTTGGCTTAATTAAAAGAGAGGAGAGGGAATGTCACAACATTAATTACAAGGAAGATAATAAGAGGAGTTTCAAGGGGTTATGGGGAATGTCAAAAGGTGGGGGTCTTGTGGGCCCCACCTCTCCTTTATTCTCCCATGGTATGTTATCAACCCAACTTCCACCCAAAGGATAAAACTACTAGAAGAAAAATAAAATTGGAATACAATTTTATTTTATTCATCACATAAAACTCAAATTTTAAGCAACTCCTCCCAAGAAAACGCACCTTCGGAAAAGGTCTTCTTAAGCAATTAACGATGTTGCAGTTCCATCGGTGCCCTTGGATTTCGATTCTGAGCACCAGTTCAAAAGTTAGGAAAACACGCTCGTTCGTTTACTAAACGTACCTGAGCTAAACTTCAGAACATGATTCTGGGCACACCGGGCCTCGGAATCAGGTGACGTCAGAAACTGCATTCATGTAAAATCCCAAAGAAAATTAAGAAGAAAAAAAATTTCCCTTTAATTTTATTGGTCTTTACATTAATCTCACATCAGGGAATTACGTATCGGTAAATATACATCATAAACTAGGGGAATAAATGTGGGTACTGAGCACGCATCTGAGCCTCCCACTCCCAAGTGCTCTCCTGGAGGTTCCCGTGCTGACATCTGATGCATACTAGAGGTATCGACCGTCCACGTAGGACTTGCTCCTGTCAATCTTCTATCTCCACTGGGACCTCCGCAAAAGTCTCCCCATCATCAATGTCCAACTCCCCATGGTCGATGATATGCGTCGGGTCATGCATGTATCTCCTCAGCTAAGATACGTGGAAGACGTTGTGCACCCAGTGCAAATGAGGTGGTAGAGACAGGCGATAAGCCACCTCGCCGATCCGGGTGAGGACCTGGAATGGTCCGATGAAGTGTGGAGATAATTTGCCACTCTGACCAAATCTCTGTAATCCACTTCAAGGTGAGGCCCGCAAGAAGACGTGGTCTCCATCCTTGAACTCCAGTGGTCTCCGCCTCCTGTCAGCATAAGACTTCTGCCACCTCTGAGATGTCCTCATCCGCTCCTGGATGACCTGGATCTTCTCTATCGTGGCCCGAACCATCTCCGGTCCCACAAGTGCTGACTCCCCAGGGTCTGTCTAGCACAGAGGTGATCCGCATGGTCGGCCGTACAATGCCTCGTATGGTGCCATCCTGATGGTGGAGTGGTAGCTGTTGTTATACGCGAACTCCACCAAGGGTAGGTGTTCCTCTCAGATGAGACCAAAGTCGAGGACACATGCACGGAGCATGTCCTCGAGAGTCTGAATGGTCCTCTCTGTCTGACCATCCGTCTGAGGGTGAAAGGCGGTGCTTAGATGTAGATGTGTCCCGAATTCCTCTTGAAACCCCTTCCAAAGCCTCGAAGTAAAGCGAGCACCTTGATCAGAGATGATAGATGATGGCACACAATGAAGCTATACGATCACCTGAACATAGAGGCATCCCAAGCTCTCCACTGAGCCCTGCTCTCTGATGGGTAACAAGTGGGCCGACTTGGTGAGTCAGTCAACAATCACCCAAATAGAGTCATGAACTCTGGAAGTGCGTGGAATTCTAGTCATGAAATCCATAGATATCTCGTCCCACTTCCACTCCGGGACCTCCAAGGGATGTACAAAGCCTGCTGGTAGCTGGTGACCCGCCATCACTTGCTTACAGGTGAGGCATCGAGAAATGAACTCAGCTACAACCTTCTTCATACCCGGCCACCAGTTCTATCGTTTGAGATCCTAATACATCTTCGCCTCTCCTGGATGTACCGCTAAAGGGGAAGTGTGAAACTCCCTCAGCACCTCTTCCTGTAATGCAGCCGGTACCATGGTACGTCCTATGAAAAGGACGCCATGCTCTCCTCCTTCAGAGAATCCATCAGGTGCCTGTCCTGAGGATATCTGCGCACACCGCGTCTCACAGTCAGCGTCCCCACGTTGTGCCTCTCTGACCCGTTGCAGTAGTGGAGGAGTGACTGTGAGTGACTGAAGAAATACTGATCCATCTCTATCTATGAAGGATATCTGCAATGCGGCTAGTGACTCTGTCACCTCCCCAAGTAGTTGAATGCCTGTCCTCCTGTTAAGAGCATCGGCTACTACGTTCCCCTTTCCAGGAGTATAGACTATCTTGAAGTCAGAGTCTTGGAGGAACTCGAGCCATCGCCGCTGTCTCAGATTTAGGTCCTTCTTCAAGAAGATGTAACTGAGACTCTAGTGGTCATATTAGACTGTAAAGAGCTCGCCCATAAGATAGTGTCACCACATCTTCAGAGCGAAGACCACTACTGCTAACTCCAGGTCATGGGTAGCATAGTTCTGCTCATTCTGCCTCAACTGACGTGATCCATAGGCGATCACTACCCACTTCTACATCAGGACACATCTAACCCCGGTCCCTGATGCATCGCAGTAGACTATATACCCTACTCCCTCCACTGGTAGCCTCAAGATAAGTGCACTCGTCAATCTCTGTCTCAGCTCCTGGAAGCTCAACCGACATCTTTATGACCACTCTAAGGGTTTCCACTTCTACGTCAAAGTTGAGAGTGGTGTTGTAACTCTGGAAAAGTCTGGAACAAATCTCCTGTAGTACGTTGCTAGACCAAAGAAACTCTGCACCTCCATCACGCTCCCGGGTGGCTCCCAAGCTAGTACTGCCTCGATCTTCACAGGATCCACCGCAACTCCCGCCTCAGAGATGATGTGTCCTATGAAGTGGACCTCACGTAACCAGAACTGAAACTTCGAGAGCTTTCCATAAAGCTGGTGCACTCAGAGTGTGTCCAGTACAACCCGCAAGTGGCAGGTGTGCTCCTCCTCAATGGTCGAGTATATCAAAATGTCGTTGATGAAGACAATGACAAATCGATCAAGGTATGGCTGAAAGATCATGTTCATGAGACCCATGAACATTTCTGGAGTGTTGGTTATGCAGAAAGGCATAACCAAGAACTCATAGTGGCCATACCGACATCTGAAGGCCGTCTTCTGCACGTCCTTGTCCCGAACTCTGAGCTAATGATAGCCTGACCTGAGGTCTATCTTCGAGAACCATTGTTCTCCCCTGAGTTGATCGAAGAGGTCGTCAATTCTCGGAAGTTGATACTTGTTCTTCACGGTCACCTGGTTCAGGCGACGATAGTTGACACACAGTCGCAAGCTCCTGTCCACCTTCTTGGTGAACAATATCGGGAAGTCCAGGGTGAAACACTAGGTAAGATGAATCCCTTTCTCTGGAAGTCCTCCAGCTGTACCCATAGCTCTCAAAGCTCAGCGAGATTCACGATATGCTGAAGTGGATATCAGGGCTGTCTTGAGGTATAGGTCAATATAAAAGTCTACCTCTCTTCAAGAATGCAGTCTTGGAACGTCGTCAGTAAAAATGTCCGCATACTGATCCACCACTACAGGAAAACTCAGACTCCGCACGTCAACTGCTCCTAGGATGAGGCCAGCCAACTGATGAGTGATGGCTAGTCCTCTCTTCTGCGTGAATCCATCCTGTGCTGAAAAAGATCCCTTCTCACCGGTGAAGGTGAACCTGCTCCCACCAGTGCGAACACACTGCACCTTGCCCCTAATACAGTCGATCTGAGCATGGATTGTAGATAACCAATCCATGCCCAAGATTAAATTGTAAGGCCTCGACACTACTACAAGAAGATCCCAACCGATTCTATCACCTCCTATAGTAATCTCACACTGCCGGAACTAGTGCGTAATCATCGAGTCTGCTCCTGTAGGAGTCTCTAGCCGTAAGGATCGAGCCAACGGCTCTGTCAGAATCTCCGAGCTCCAAAAAAGGGCAGTGGCAATAAAAGAATGACTCACTCCTGTGTCTATAAGAACTACAGCAAGGGTGGAGTAGACACAGATAGTTCCTTGCATCATCTCTGGCGCACCGTGGTCGTAGTCCTCCACTTCCTGAAGCTGAGCCTGTCTCTGCCCGCCAGCTCCCTGTGGTCGGGGTGGACCTCCTGGTGGTGGTGGTGGTAAAGCCTCAAAGCATCACCCACCACCTAATGCTCGGCCAGCTCCCCTGCCTTGTCCGCCTGCTCTCGTCGGACATCCACAGTCGACCCTCTGACTCCTCTTGGGTGGCCCCTCAACCGTCTACTGCTCCTCTGCACGGCGGGTAGGGAAGCCACGAGCCATGTGGCCCTGCCTACTGCATGCATAGCACTACCTGCTCCTCGGGTGGCTAGATCTACGCCGTGTTCCCCGCACCTCTGAGCCAGTGTCCTGAGGTCATCTGCCTGATGGTCTGGTCCGCCTGGACCCTTGTGACATCTGTCGACTGCCAGCTTCAGACGACTCTGCTATATGCCTCCCTACGGTAGGTCTCGCTGCTGGCGTAGGCGCAGAAAGAAAGATCGCTATGAGAAGAGCTCGCTCCAGTACTCCTGCCTATGCCAGAATGCTGAGGGATATCATCGATGAACTGATCCCATGCCTCAGTCCCTACTTGAAGGTCTGGGCCAGGAATAATCGGTCTCGTACCATATCCGTCGAATAGCGCGAGAGATCGGTAAATCTCACCGAGTATTGGGCGACCTTCCTGCTGCCCTGCCGCAGCTGTAGAAGCTCATGGATGCGCACAGCACGGAGGGTGGCTGGGAAGAACTACGAGCGGAAGAGGCTCTCAATGTCTATCTATAGGAGAGATTCCTCTTCATGCACCTGGAACATCAACCTCCACCATCTGCCTGCTGCCGCATGCAAGAGGCTCGCTGCGAGGATCACCATGAGGTCAGCTGGTGTCCCCACTAACCTGAAAACTCGCACAACCGCCACCATCCAATCCTTGGATGCATGAGGGTCTGTCTCCCTGCGGAACCTGGGTGGTCTCTGACACTAAAACTCATGCAGTGCACTAAGGCGATGCGCACTCTCAGCGGTTGGGGCTGGTGGCATCGATGGCTCGACGGGTAGAGGTATCGTCGGTGCCTCCGCTGAAAAAGGGACCTGCACCGAGGCCTCATCTCCTGGTGGGATGTCGTCTCGCACAAAGCTCGGAACCCTAGCTTGATGTCGTCGTGGGGCCATCCTGAAATGAAACAGGTGCGCCACGGTCAAATAGTATACATGGTGAGCTGACACAAAGTAATCACAAAGAAATCTTTTGAAACACACACGCAATCAATGTTTTCATGCATTGAGTCAGAAATCGGAAGTCAGGGTCCTGCTGTAGGGATACGTCGGCCGTGCACCAACACTAGATTCCCTGGACTGATAACCACACTCAATAAGCGTAACACTATTTCTTCACAGAGAAGAAACATCTGAGTCCCGAGTTCTGCGGTTGAACCAAACTCCTCTGATACAAATTTTTCACTACCCATCCTCAGGATCCATGCCTTGACTACCCCATGCCCACCTCCCATAGGCCAGGGGCTGGCGACTAGAACAAAAGGTTTAAATCCTAGAAAATGGGGAAGGCATTGCCTTATAAAGTAAAAAAACACAACAGAGTAAGCCAGCAGAAGTAAACACTAAGTAAAACAGGGTACAATAGTATGTCAGGAAAGTAAATGGGCCAGAATACAAAACCAAAATGAAAGTAAAGTACAATTGGAAAGAAAGTACAACAACTGAAAGTAAAGCAGCAATGTTGATCCGTCCGCTGGAAGTCCCACCTGAAGGGTGGGTACAGATAGACTCCTCAGCTCCTCGGGTCTAGCCGTCCGCTCCGTGTACGTCCCGCCCAGTGGTCCACCTCCAGGTACTGACTTGCTCCACAAGCATCAACCACGATCATCGATGTCTGTCGTCTGCATCCAACAAAATGTAGTGCGGGCATAGCCCATTCAGGGGTGAGTATACACTACTCAGTAGGGACCCCAAGACCCCCGAAGGTCTCCCAGAATCCACAAAGGATAATCCACAAGGGAAAGATACAATCATGAAGTAACATCCAACAATACTTAGGTATATGCTCATACATATACCTAAGTCATCAATTCCAATTCGGATCCAACATCCGAGCCCATGTTCGATCACGTCCACAGAGGAGTACAACCCAATCCACACAGGATAACACAACCCAAATCACATAGGAAAGCAAGTCAATCATATCGACGTTATTGATTGAAAGTCAAGACTTAGCTCACACAAGTATACTTCTTCGTATGGTGATAGAGATGATCATATGTAGCCACTGATTCATCTAATCTGGGACCCACATAGGATACTAAACCAGCTAAGTTATCAGACCCACATAGGATACAGACCAGCTACTCTGCCAGACCCACGTAGGATAGCAAGAACAGAGTCAAACACTGCCAAACCCTCGTAGGATACAAGAACAGTAGTCATCACCGTCGAACCCACATAGGATTTCAGTACGGTCTTCATCGCTGCCGAACCCATGGAGGATTTCAGTGAAGTCTTCATTTTCGTCGAACCCATAGAGGATTTCAGTACTGTCTTCATTGCTACCGAACCCACGGAGGATTTCAGTGCAGTCTTCATTGCCGTCGAAATCACGGAGGATTTTAGTACGGTCTTCAACGCTTCGGAACCCACAGATGATTTCAGTGCCATCGTCGTCATTGCCGAACCCACGGAGTATTTCAGTGCAGTTATCATCGTCGTCTTAGTCGCAGCCAGCTCTAGGGTTCCCGCACACAGCATGCTCGATTCGAGGAGGGTCCGCTCCACGATCCGAGGGGTTGATACATCAAATGACATTTAGTCCGGAGTTGATGTATCTCAATTTTCCATCTCGACAAGAGGAACTAAACGTGACAGAAAGCGCATCAATTAGACGCCCGGTCTGAGATTTATTGGCTTTTTCGTTTCAGGGGCCTGGATGGTTTTTAAGTCAAATCCAACCCGACCGCACTCCAACTACATCCAAACCCTGAGCGGAGTAAGCCAAAAGTTCCGTCTCACTAGGATGAATCCAACAAAGTCTACGACACGTCAATCAGACGTCCAGAGCTCAAGTTGAAATCATTTCCGCTCTGAGGGCCCGGTTGGTTTCGTGTTCGAACCAACGTGGACGTCCACAAAGATCTATGAAACCTTGAGTGTAATATAACGAAATGACAATCTCAATACAAGGATCGCATCGCCACTGACAGTGCGTCGATCGGAGGTTCGTATCCCATGATATGGGCAAAAGAACGAACCTGTCCGCTTTTTGGTGGTTTTGGGCCCAGACCGACCCGGCCTGAGACCCCCTGGGTCGGCCCGAACCGCGTCGACCTGAACAGGGTCCGGGTCCTGCCCATTAGGGAGCGGCCTGGCCCCTCCAGTGTGGCACGCCCCGCATGGCCAGCTCGGTGCTTGCCAAGCCATTGCAGGAAGGGGGGCGACTGCCCTTTGATTGAAACCGCAACCCCACATTGGGGACGCTGCCTTTTCCAGCAGGGGGTTACGACACCCAGTCTTCCCTCCGAAACGGCCGGCCCAGTCCGCCCGGCCGGTGCTGCCGCTGCGGGACCCCGCGGTCCTGCCCCTCCGAGGTGCTGGCGGCCGATGGTTCAGGTCACCCCGCCTTTCCCCACCGCAGCTTTGAGCTGCGGCTTTGTCCGACCGGCACGGCGCGCCGTCACCGCGCCCCTCTGCCGCGGCCCCGCTCCAGCCGTGGCCTCTTCGTGGTTCTCCAGTGTGGCGCGACGGCACCCTGGCTTTGTTCGGACTCAACGGCGCGGCATGACATCTCCACACTTCTTCTTTCTTTCCGCGCGGTGCCATTGCACCGCGCTACTTTTGTTTGTGCCGCGACAAACACATCATCAAAGGGGGAGTCGGGTCGGCCATGTTCATGCAGTCCGACCTCCTCCCGTTAGTCCGATATCTAGGGGATAATAAATTGACATTTGGACGGTCAAGAATGTTCATGATCCAAAATCAGACCCCTACCTCGATAATGAGTTGACAATTGAAGAGCGTCGCGGAAACGGCGTCGCGAGGTAAAGCTCCGTATTCTCTTGATGGAGATCGTCCGAGGTGGAGCGGCGTCTCACACCGGTTGCAGAGAGGGGAAGAAGGGCAAGACGATCACTCCTTGCGGTGATGACATTCTTCATTGGGGTCTTGACATTCTTCGTGTTCTCCAACGAAGAAGATGAATATTCCTCTAGATTTTGAGCATTCTCTCCCAATCCTTAACACCACAAATCTAACCCAGAAATAAAATAGGCTCCACTTATTTTATCAAGTCATGAAAAGAGTTTAAAATTTAAAAACTCAATTCAATTAATTGAATTAAGGATTTGGCTTAATTAAAAGAGAGGAGTGGGAAAGTCACAACATTAATTACAAGGAAGATAATACGAGGAGTTTCAAGGGGTTATGGGGAATGTGAAAAGGTGGGGGCTCGTGTGGGCCCCACCTATCCTATATTCCCCCAAGGGAATTTAGCAACCCAACTTCCACAAAAAGGATAAAACTACTAGAAGAAAAATAAATTTGGAATACAATTTTATTTTAATCTTCACTTAAACCTCTTATTTTAAACATCTCCTCCCGAGCAAACTCACCTTCAGAAAAGGTCTTCTTAAGCAATTACCGGCGATGCCTTTCCATCGGTGCCCTCAGATTTCGATTCCGAGAACCGGTTAAAAATTTAGGAAAACCCACTCATTCGTTCACTAAACGTACCCGAGCTAAACATCAGAACATGATTTCGGTCACACCGGGCCTCGGAATCAGGTGCCGTTAGAAACTATGTTCTTGTAAAAATCCAAAATAAAATTAAGAAGAAAAAAAATTCCCTTGAATTTTACATGTCTTTAAAAAATTTATTGGTGTGTATTAAATTTATTCTATTCTTCATAAATTTGAATTATAATAATTGTTATAGGAATATCCCATGATGCTCTTGAAATGTGGTGGCTTACCCATCTTCATTTTCCACATTGATATGGATGTACCATGTGTACCAATTTATAATCAAATTGAATTTGATGTCTATTTTTTTCATTGAGAATGATTCCTATAATCATAACTGGTAAATTTTATTTCAGATAGTACAATATGATATTCTTGATATATACATGAATCCAAAAATTTTATTTGTTCCGGGCAAGTGAAATGTTGTTAAGAAATTTTTGGAATTACACCTATCTCATTATGCAAGATTTAATAATTTTACAATCATTAAAATCTACATTAGTATCATGTGAAGGATTGAATATCCTAGAAACCCAAATGAAACCTCACAGATCAGTTGATAGGCACAGGTGGTGGGTGGCCACAATGGGATGTGGACCTAGAATATGGCTGTAGATCTCATTGAACACATAACATTTCTATTTAATTAAGGGGAAATATACCTCCATATCATCAAGTGTAATGGTGGAACTATTCAAAGTTGTCCAAAAATATTCTTATTTTACCAAATTTACTTGTCTAATCACTTTAATGGTATTGGATATTACTTTATATAATTATATTGGAGAAAATATATGATTATCAAAATTTTTTTCCATATCAAAATAGACAAACACATCATTTAGATGAGTTTATTATAGGGTGGTTTATATCCATTTTGGTGTGGGGTGTGTTATTCCATGTCTAGGGGAGTTCCATGTAATTATTGTAGTTATTTAGTGAACTATAAAATTAATTAAATTCTTATAAAATAAAATTATATCCAGATGAAATATTTAAAAATTTATTCATATGTTATTTAGTAATATAAGTTTTAATTTCATCAAATTGTACAAGGGAGTTTTTTACATCAAATGAAAATTGGAAAGGATAACCCATATTTTGTGCACTGATCTAACTTCCTTTTCATGAACCTAATTTAGAAGGAATTTCATCTACAATAGAAAAATGATATAGGGATCTATGTGAATCATAGATGCATTATGGAGTCGGATCATCCACAGCCATCAGGTTTATATGTTGTACATCGGGATTGTTGAGAAATATCTTAGGGCTTTGCGAGTAGTTACCCAAATAATGGCAGTGAAAAAAATTATACAACCTCTTTTATTAATTTGAATATGATGTTCTGTTATAAACCCATCTCAAAATACTAGTTTTCAGATTATTTATTGGGGGAAATATAACCAAACAGTGTTTCATCTTTCCAAATGAATGAATACATTAAGAATTTATTTAATAATGATGTAACCAAAACAAGACTAATTATTCAATGTCATGTATGTATAAATTTAAATGTCCTGTCCTTATTCACAACTATATTTATTGTTTTAGACACCAGGTCCCAAAACTAGTCCTTGAGTTTGATCATTCCATGGTCATATATCTCTCTCTTGTCACACCACTTAATGATCATCTTTGAGGGATATAAATCAACATATATATATTCCAAACACTGGAGTGTTCATAATAAGATAATACTAACCCCAAAACCATTATCAACTATGTCTTATATGACATTAAAATTTTGGATATTTACATAAATTTAATGATGTATCTTATTCCCCTAAATAAATACATATATATTTTACTCAGTGTATTAGATAGTTTCATATAATTAAGATTTTTATGATTCTGATTGATAAACCACAATCATGATATATTCTATTCTAGTTATCAAGGGACTCTAGAGGTCTCAGAATAGTACTTAAATGAATTAGTTGATATTTTTGGATATACAAGATTTAGTACTTTCCCTAAATAACAAAAATCTATTTCAAAATGTGATATTTCTATAAAAATAGAAGCACTTTACCACACATCATTCCTCCATATAATGGTCCTTGTGGGATAAATGTTTTGATTTAGATGGATATGGATCAGTAAAAAACATTTTAGGGAATCCTTTCACTAATATATAAAGCCTAATTGTTTAGATCACTTACAATGGATGATTGTACAGTTCAACATCTTCTATTTGGTATTCCAAAATTAATTTCTTTTAAATAACTCTTAAAATATTTTAGTATTTCTCCATTCTCATACTAGAATTTTATTTATTTGGATCCTTGGATATTTTTATTGTATACGGTGTTTGGGGTGGGGTTTATGTGATATAAGGCTTTGTGATGACTATACATTCCCCCGTTGCCTTGACTTCTATGACCACTACCTCTAGCTCCTCAATTAGGTATATGAAACTATGATTCATATTCATATTAATTGTTAGATATGGGGTATTTTTATTGAATTATATTTAAATAACCATGTATTTTATTTTTATCTAGTTTTCGTTCATTTTTTGGGGAAGGGGACCCATAATATTGATCTTATAGTATAAATATTTATGATATTGTGGGACATTTTATGATTCATATGAAACTCATAATTTTATTAAATTTTCTTCTACTAAGTAATATGTTTTCCTCTATTATAGGGTTGTTATATGGTACCAAATTATAAATCATTATTTTTGTGAACTATTTATGCTTTACTATGATTTTCGCTAAGTATGAACTAATTCCAATCAATAATATATCTAGTAACATAGTTTTTAATGTTTTATTCATGCTTGGTAGAAGTATCATTAGAATTAAATTTCCCACATATTTTGTTTTTGGACACTTAGGCCACTTGTGGTGAGGATTTTACTTGTATAACGTGTCCATAATAATCCTAAATACTATAAACATCATTAATTATAAATTTTCCATGCATAGTGTGACCAATCCACAATTTAATAGGTGAAATATGTGTCTAACCACTTCTATAATCATATGATAAGTCCATTTTTGGTGATATTTCTACATAATTTTTACAATGTTAATTTTATCCAATTATGTTAATAAGTAATATATATTATATAAATGTCTCTCAAATCATTGGTGGCCTATATCAATATTTTCCAATAATTAGGGGAATTTATCATTTCTTTTCCAACAAATGGGGGAGATGTGGAGTTTTTAGGGTTTATACAGTAGTAAATGGAGGCCATTTGAGTGTTAAAGTGTTAGTATCTTATTTTCCAAAACATTCTTCTTGTGTTGTTGGTGCTGGATAAGATTTATCCTTAGTTCTCCGAATAACATCCTTTAAACATTTTCTTTTTTCTATAATATTTAATAATCTATCCAGATACATCAACCATATTAGTGGTGTCTATAGTTCATCTAGGAGGTTATCTAAAAAATTATCCAAAATATAATCATGTGGGAGTAGGATGAAGAGAAATTACATATGGATTTTCTATATAGTAATGAAGTCAGATACACTATTGTATTCATGCAGTATTCGATTTGTGAGATACAATACCATCGTATTATATATCATGGATATAAAATCATAATGGAACTGATATTTATGTTCTTCCAATACTATAATAGACCTTTCTAGGAGGCTATTATACCATATAAATTCTAAACCAACTAGATTATGCACAACACACTACTATCGTGGTTCCTATTTTAGTCTCATGGGTGGATCATGGGTTTGCATCAATATATAAAGCATGTGATATACTACATTTAAACACTAATTCCATATACTACTAGGAAATTATATTCTAAAAATAGGGTGGGTGAAGGGAAACATCCATCGATTGGTTAAATGGATTCCATTCGGGCTGCATAACGGCATTCCACCCTTCCATGGATTCTATTTGAGTGGTATGAGACTCGATGTGATTTATCAGTTTATGGGGTAACATTTCATCACCAACCATGTGAGCATGTTTAGTGGGTGAATCACGATGGAGTGACCATAAATTTAAAAAAATACTACATCTAGGTTCACAAGAGGAATATTTGTCTATACCGATGTGAGGGAAGTTACGGCTACAATCGAGGAAAATCATTTACATACTCACTTCCTATATTTAAATATATTAGTTGATTGAATCTCGATCAATCATAATGTTAAATTTATAAACTATATAGATTATTAAGCTCCACATAATGGTTGAGATGATAAATATTTTTTCTTACCTGATTTATATACCATGTGGGAACATTTACCCTATGAAATTATCTATCAATCCATTACAGATTGAATATCATATTAACATAATATATGATTCCACATTAATTAGTTGTAAAATAATGCATTTATAGTGGATAATGTAATAAATACATGGGTCTACCATTATATCAAGTGGCCAAGAATTGACGGGGGTGGAAACACTTTGTTTGGAGGATCCTTGTTTTGGTTCCTCCTTTATTATCAGCATGTGTGGCCTCAAACTATGTAATTATATATCCCAAATCTGGGGTTAATGATTCACTATTGTGTTCCATAATGTAAATGTATATATCTATATCATATTTATTTTTGATATTGATGAAATTTTATGCAGAATATAAAAAAAGCCAATTTTTCATCCTCCATGTATTAGAGGGACTCTGCACAACCAATATCCCATGGCGAGGTAAATCATGTTCTTCCCCAATGATTTATATTACTTTTCCATTTGAAATTAAAATGTGTATGGGTTTTGATCAATCATTTTAAAAATTCCCCTTATATTTTTTATGTTTTTTGACCCTCAAATAATATATTATAGTCCTTACAAAGAACTCCCCAATTTAAAGTGGTTCATCACATGGTGTGAAGAATTACTAAGGAACTCGATTCTAACAACCTCTATCTAATATATATAAGAGATAATTTTTCACATTATATGCTAAAAATCCCATTAGTATTGAATGATTTGTTGTCATAGGGAAATATCAATTATTACATAAACTTATAAAGTATTGGATAAATCTTGGGGTGGCGGTTGTGGTAAAACATACCCTAACCATGTGGGATGTGGTTCATTGTTTTATTGGTTTAATATATTAAAGACATGTTAAAGATTTTCTAACCCCAATGGTGGATGAAGTTGTAAAATTTTCACAAACCCTATGAGATTGGGTACTGTTAATTGTATTTATTGCCAATATTTTAAGTTTTTTTAGTATGTATATTTTTTATTTAATTAAACATTCTCACCAGTTTTGGATTATTTGACTTGTGTTATGTTTTATGGCAGGATTAAATTAATATTTGGAAAATGAAAAAATGTGATGGAAATATTCTCTTAAATTAATTGATTTGTAATGAATTTTTATGACGTATGATGAAGATTAATAACGGAGAAACATCATTACATATTATGTAATTATATTACACATCATTAAATTTTCAAAAGGATTATGTTGCACAGGATAGTTCGTGATATTCATAGATTTTGTGAAACATCAATACACATCATGAATCCCAATTTCATGATGTGAAATTTTTTAGACACATTTTTTGTGAATATTTTGATTATATTTGAGGCAACCGAAATTATAAGGATTCCATTATGTGAAACTCACATAAACATAATTTATGTATCGACAATTTGAAAAATAAATTCATATATGACTAAGGATTTGATAATTATGCCTATAAAAGGAACCCCTCAATCAGCCTTACATGGTATTCTGGTTCCATAATGATTTGGAGATACATCAACAGAGATCTAGATGGTGGAGTGACGATCTATGGCCTAACATCGACACTATTATACTATGTAATGCAACGACCCCAGTTACCTCGAGTCGGAGAATTATTACATGACATTGGCATGATCATATGGAAATCATGTCCCAAAAGACCGATCTATTTAGTATTATTGGAAACAATATTGATACATAAGTTCAACTTTACAACTTGAAATGAAATACAACACTGATTTATTCCATTAGAAACATCCAAGCCTCCTAGATTATGCCTGGAAGTCACTCATAACTAACTTCTTCATATCGATGGAAAATAAATCATAAGAAAGGGGTGAGCTCAAATTCTTAGTAAGGGTAAGAAATACAGGAGAAGATAACATAAATATTAGGCACGATGAATAATTTAAAACACATTCCATTACAAATAATAAACATGAACACTTTTATGGAAGGAATATGAGAAGTGTAAATAATTCCATAATAAAATCTAGTCATGGGTATTCTACTATTCGAATAACCATATGATCAATCAATATTATTTTCAAAATGAGGGAATGTATAATGTTGGCCGTTCTGAAACATCTTTTCAAGGCCTCGACCAAGACGTCTAAAAATGATTAGGGCCTTGGCCAAAACCATATATGAAATTGGGAAAGGCCTCGTCCAATTACACCTCTAATTGTCTCATTAGAACTACTGATGCATCGAGGAGCTATATCAGGCTCCACCTGTCACATACTATGTCTAATACATTCCACATATGAAAAGGTTGAAACATAACACAAACATTCGTATTTAAGATGGCATACGAAATGTAAATACATTAACCATAAACCATGAATGGTATAAAAATAACACATCCTTTTTCAAACATATCACCAAACCTTCAATAAAATATTGATGATTTGTATCATAATAAATCGACTTCAAAAAAGTATAAAATATATCAAATGATGTTAACATAGATGAACTCAAAACTATTTGACATAAATATCTCTTTTTTTAATCATTTAAAGTCACATAATTATAAAAGAAAACATTAATTTTGAAAATATTCTTATAATCTTGTAAGGGGAGATTCAACGATGTTAGAAAGGCAGAGAATAACCGTACCTGCCATATAAGTTAAAAAATCATTCTTACCATAATTTTGTTGAAAAGGTCGTAAAGTACCTTATTTGGAAATTGATGGAAAGATTCCTTTAAAACCATATAAGGTCAAACAAAGATATAAATGAGTTTAAAACACCATATAGTAAATAGTAAAAATTTTTTGAAATACATTTTATGAAAACACAGATGTGGATGATAAAGAGGTCCTAGTAGATGCTTACGTAAAAACAACCTCAAATAATAAAGAGATTGTGAAATTAACCCTTACCTTGTTATTTTACTAGTCGAGGGTAGGTTAATCTCCTATATAATTGTGAAATAATTGTTTTTAAATTATACAAGAACTATATACATTAATATTATATCATATATGATCTTCTAATATTTCGTTGATAATGAAATTTCAGTAGTATCCTCGTTTCGGGTGTTAACTAATTCATTTTCATTATATGTTTTGATACATGAGCCTTATTTTTTTGGGATAGGATGTATTTGATTCATATATAAAATTATATTATGTTATTAATAATTATTTTTAATAACCAAATGAAAATATTTCTTGAATTGTTACGATGGGTAATTGATTCTCATCGCGTTCGTGGAGAAGGTAATCCGTACATACGCACGAGCGACAATATCATTATTTTGATTTAAAAACACTTGTAAATAGGTGGTATATCATATATATAGAATAATTAACATGTTATATTTATTATTTACATAAATTATACATAATTATTACACCCATCCAAATAATAGTGTATTTGAATAACAACTACACCACGACGTTGAGACTGTAAGTCGTGCGTACGCATGTATGGTGACATGTCTTGCATAGGATGGATAGAATAATGAATATGGTTGTACCATATTTATAATCACATAAAATTATATGGAATATTTTTGAGTTATTAATTTATAATGGAAACAAAAAATAATGTGGATGTGGAAGAATAAAAGAACTTGAAAGGGGGTGATGAAATTATTACCTCTTCTTCAGGTTATTCCTTTGAATTTGATCAAAAGGGCTCATTAGGATGCCATTCTAATGAAAATAAGGCATCTAGAATTAAGTGAGGGATGTTGGGAGGATATTTGGATAGGGGTTGTATAATCCAAAGGCTTGAGAAGTGTGAGAAATGGGTTTGAAGTGAGGGGTTTTTATAAGGGAGGGGAGAGGCTCTTTAGGAATGTTTGAAACAATTATTTTATTATAAACTCATATTCGGTTTCAAAAGGAAAACTAATATTGAAAATAAAATTAAGATGACTAATGGTTGAAATAAAATAATCCAATAAGTATTGAAAAGGTTTTGGATATTTAATTAATATTTATAATCTTATTTATTTAAATCATTTTTTAATGAGGTAAATATTACATCATAATAGTTTCATAAATACATTAATTAATTTGATGTCAAAAAAATATAAAAAAATACCACGATGTAGGAAAATATTTTATCTTTCCAGATATTATTTATAGTCTAAAAGATAAATTATATAACCCCATGTAAAAATTGATTTACTAAAAATATATGTTTATTCCATTTTTGTCTTTATTTTAAATAAAATAATATAAATTATCATTATTACTCCCATGTGTCTCCATGGGGTCCCCAATTCAACCCAAGGATTTCCATGGTCGGTTATTTATAAAAAAATAGGAATAAGTTAGATGTTAGGGAAATTTAATATTATTATAATACTATATTTTACCCTTATTTATTATTTTTACCCTTTACTCATGGTAAATAATATATTTACTAAACTAAATATTTAAAATGTCTAAAAATAAAAGGTACCTATTTAAACAATTTGTACCTACTGATTCCAAATATGGAATTAATTTTTCTAAATTGAAAACACATAAGTGGTAGAAATTAATTTAAAATTAATTCTCTCTGTCAAAACAAAAAACCGTGTTTTTAAGAAATAATAACTATCAAAAGATTGACACTAGTTTATGTACTATTTATATGTGAAATTACATCCAATGAGAAACAATAGATTAAATGGTGATAATATAATTTAATTATTCTTTAAAACCACACAAAATTTTAATTCAACAATATAAATTGTTTTGATTAAAAAAGTTGTTTTAAATTAAAATTTAGTATTTTTCAGTATTCATAAAAATATGAAAGTAATCAGAAAAGTTCCAAAAAATAACCGTAAGATAATTTCAATATTCTGAATCCAAAAATGAAGTTTATTTTGAATGACAAAATATATAAAATTTCAAAAAGTTGGTATTATTATTCATAACTGCTACTTTGACTGGATGTGCTGTGTCAGAATCTCGAAGTTGCGTACAGTGAAATCTATTGTATTATTCAATGGGAAACGTACAGTGGAAGCATATGGTGTTACTTTATCCCCTTATTAAAATAATTTCATCCTCAAAATTTCTATAATACTAAAACATAAAAATATTTGGCTGGTTCTTCATCATATGTTCCTCGGGTTCCCACATTGCTTCTTCCATCTTATGGTTTCTCCATAGAACATTTACTAGACAATTTTTATAGTTTCTAAACACTTGTTCTCTTGTATCAAGAATATTTATAGGCTATTTTCAATAAAATAGATCAGGTTTCAGTTCTAATTCCTCATAGGTGAGTACAATTGTTGGGTCAGGCATCTATTTTCTCAACAGTGATATGTGGAAGACATTGTGAACTTTGGAGAGACGTGGTGGAATTTCCAAATGGTAAGCTACAACACCTATTCGTTCTAGAATTTCAAAAGGTCTAATGTACCTAGGACTCAATTTACCATTCTTACTGAATCGTATAACTCCATTCCATGGAGATACCTTCAATAAAACATTATCTCCATCATGAAATCCCAAATCCTTTCTTCGGTTATAGTAATATAACTTCCACATACTTTGATAATCTTTGATATGGGTTTGGATAACCATCACCTTTTCCATGTCCTCCTTAACACGTTCTGGGCCTACGAGTTTTCTTTCACAACAACATTCCTACAAGTTGGTGTGTGACATCTCTTTTTGTATAATGCTTCGTATGGTGCCATTTGAATACTTGAATGGAAGCTATTGTAATAGGAAAATTATACTAGAGTTAAATATTGATACCACATACCTTGAAAGTAAAGTGAGCAAGATCTCATCATGTCTTCTATGGTTTGAATAGTCCATTCCGATTTTCCATCGGTTTGAGGGTGGTAGGTAGTGCTCAAATGAAGTTCAGTATCTTGGGATTTTTGAAGACTTTTCTGGAATCTTGATGTAAAATAGGGATCACAATTAGAATCAATCGATAGGGGTACTACATAAAGTTTTAAAACTTCACTAATATACAATCTTGCTAAAAAATCATGTGGTAAATCTTCTCTTATAGAAATAAAATGTACTGACTTGGTAAGATGATCAACAATGACCCATATTGCATCATTTCTTATAGAAGTCTCTTGTAGTCCCATGACAAAGTCCATCGTAATATTATCCCTTTTACACTCATGTATGGGATGAGGATCCATGACTCCTCCAGGTTGTTGCCTTCTATCTTTCACTTGTTGACAAACCATACATCTGGTCACATAATCCGAAATATCTCTCTTCATGTTGCCCCAAAAAAAATATTGCCTCCAATCTCTATACATCTTGGTGCTCCGAGGGTGTATAGTAAAATTGGAGCTATGAGCATCATCCAACAATACCCTTTTTAGATCAGGTATATTAGGAACATAAAGTCTCTTCCCAAATTTCAATATTCCATCTTCATATACGAAGTCGATCAATCTCCCATCATTCTCGGATTTAGTCATCATTAGAAATTACACATCATCAGTCTGAGAACATTTTATCCTTTCTAGTAAATATGGGTTTTCAACGATTTGAAAAATTATTTATGTTTCATGTTCCATGGTTATTCCTATATCCATCAATACTAGATCCTTGTATATAAGATCCTTTTCAACTCTCATATTGTTCAAAACTCAATGATCCTTTCGACTCAAAGAATCGACCACCTTATATGCCTTCCCCAGGTGGTAGTGTATCAATCAATCATAATCCTTGAGTAGTTCAAGCCATATCTGTTGCCTCATGTTGGGTTCTTTCTGTGACAAAACATACTTCAAACTCTTTAGATCAGTATATATCTCACATTTTCACCATAGAGATAATGTCTCTATATTTTCCGAGAAAAAATTACAACTGCTGACTCAAGGTCATGAGTGGGATAGTTTTTATCCCAAATTTTTAGCTATCGTGATGGATAGGAAATAACTATATAATTATGCATAAGAAAACAACCAAGTCATTTCATAGATGCATTACTAAAAATAACAATCCCATCATTACCTGCTGGTAGTGTCAAGATAGGATCATTGACTAATATTTTCTTTAGTTATTTAAAACATTCCTCACACTATTTTTTTCAAACAAATTTATCCCCTTTACATGGGAGGTTGGTTAAGGGGGTTTCCAATCCGGAAAAATCTTGGATTAAATGTCGATAATAACCTACTAGACTAATAAAACTGTGTACCTTAGTTATACTCGTCGGTGCTAGACATTCTTGGATTGCTATTGTCTTAGAAGGATCAGCAAAGATTCCATCCTTAGAGACAATATGGACAAGAAAAAAAATCTCCTGAAGCCAGAATTCACACATTCTAAACAACCCGTATAATTCATTTCTTCTGAGGGTTTTCAGAATGGTGCACAAGTGATTTTTATGATCTTCATAGATATTAGAGTATACCATGATATCATCAATAAATACACCTACAAATTCATCCAGATGTTCCTTGAAAACTCTATTCATTATATCCATAAAAACAGAGGGTGCATTAGTCAGCCCAAAAGGCATTACTGTAAACTCATAATGCCCATACATAGTTCGAAATGTGGCCTTTGGAATGTATTCTTTTTCACACACAACTGATGATATCCAAATCGGATGTCAACCATTGAATAATATTGATCTCCATGAACTTGGTCGAATAAATCATCAATGTGAGGTAATGGATACTTGTTCTTTATTTTTATAGCATTGGTCTCCCTCTAGTCAACGCACAACCTCAATGATCTGTATTTTTTCTTAATGAAAATGGACAGGGTATCCCCATAGAGAAAAACTAGGGAATATAAATCGCTTATTACTCCATTCATCTAGATGTTTCTTTAGTTCCACTAATTCCACAATGGCCATTCTACAAGGGGTATTCGATATGGGCCTTGAAATAGGAATTAAATCAATGAAAAACTCAACTTCTCGCTCTATAGGATGTCCAAGTAAATCCTCTGGAAACACATCAACATATTTTTTAACAATACGAACGTAATCTATTATAACATTCCATTCCTCACCCATAGTTATTTTATTCTCTTCCTCCCTAATAATTGAATTTAGTAAAGCTACTGGGGGTGGATCTAGATAAGAATCATATGGTGGCGTTTCTTCTATAATGATTAGGCACTCTTTATCATCATCGAAAATTGTAACTTCCTTCTTTTTACAATATATTATCGCATCATGGTCCGAAATCCAATCCATACTGAGGATTATATCAAATTCAATCATGGGTATGATGATGAGATCAGCAGATAAAGAATATTTATATTCCTTAATGGGAACTGATTCAAAAAACATTGTTGCAATGATATTTCCCTTAGGAGTTTTGACTGACAACACCCTTGTTAAATCAAATTGGAAATATCGAGTTTTTTAGAAAATTGGGAAGATATGAAACAATATGATGATCTAGAATCAAATAAATCATTTTTTAAACTTGAGTAAACCATTTAATTACCTACCACAATTCTTTTGAAAGCTTCAACCTCAACTGTAGTGATCACATAAGTTTTTCCTAGATCGCTTGGAATTTTATGAGATATGTTTCCCTAACGCTTCAGAAATTCCTTTGCATAATGTCCCATATCCCTGAAATTGCATCATAGAACATTGGTAGATTTTTTCTTCCCCTTACAATCACCATCAAGTTAGCCTTTCTGTCCAAATTTGTAGAATACTCCTTTTCCTTTTAGAAAGGCATCAGGGTGCTTCCTTCCAAAATTTTCACATGGTGGAAATTAAACCCTTCCCTTCTTCCATCGTTCCTTATTTCCTTTCCCAGAGTGTTCATAATATCAGTTCTTCTCTATCATTTTATTATAGTCATAAGACTTATAGAATTATTTTTCTATCTGGATAGCACATGAGACAATATCTTCGTACGTTTAAAAGGATTATGATAATAATGCTCGATGGAGAAATTATTTTAACCCATCAAAGAAACGATCAATCTTACTTCATGAGTTACATATATAATCTGCAACATGACTTGATAACCTTGTAAAGTTGGCTTCATAATTTGTGACATTCTAATAATTTTTATGCCTCAGACTCAAAAATTTACTTTCCATATTTGCTCGATGGTCACATGGAATGTATTTTTCTCTAAAAAAACATTAAACTCCCTCCATTCCATACATGATACTTCTTCATAATTCGTTGTGTTTTGAATCAATGACCACCATTGATCTACATCTCTCATGAGGTTATAAACTACCATGATAACTTTTTCTCTTTCACTACTCCCCAAAGCATGAAATATTTTCTCTATTGAATTTATCCATTACTCAGATACTAATTGATTTTTAATCCCATACTTTTAGTTTTTGTTTCCTCATGAAGTGATCTAACATTGATCCTTCGTGTTGTGGATCAGGGAGCTCTATACGGGTAAGGTTATTATTCATAACCTGAGTGAATTGCCCCAGTATGGTTATAAGATGATCAGAACCGGTTGCATCACCCGCAATTTTATAATTATCTTGAGTAGGAGGGCATTCCCAACATGGATTATCTTCATTGATATGGTTTCCATTCCTTCCACTAGGTGTCATTTTTAAAAAATGGCATAAACTAGATTAGTTTATGATTTGAAATACATAATTCCATACTTGGAAAACAGTTAACATAAATTGAAAATTTATGGATATATTTCATAATCATAAAAAAATATTTGAGGAAGTATGTACTCATAAATAATTCATAATGGTTTGTTAAGGAAATGATAATTTTCCTAAGCATATCCCCCGGGTTTTTCGTAACCAATAGTGTAGTAAGGCCCGTTTTCATGCACCAGTTCCTATTCGAGTCTATCTCAAAGCGGTGTTTTCGGGTTTTACCCCTAATTACATATGTTCCAGTGGTGCCTCTACCTGCTCGTATATATACATGGATTTATTTCATAGAAAATACATAAAATAGCTACATTACCCAAAATTTAGGAAATTCTTCTATAATAACCATCAACGTCTATCTTAAAGTAATGTGCTCTAATCAGTGTTTATCTAAATCTAGATTTAAAGGTTTGTACAAAACATCCTCAGATACCAACTGTAATGCTCTGAACCTAGTTACCTAGAGTCGGGGCATTATTACATAACATTATCATGATCATAAGGAAATCATGTCCCGGAATACCGACCAGTTTAGTATTATTTGAAACAAGATTCATATATATTTTCAACATTAAAATATGAAAAGAAATAAAACACTAATGTATTCCATTAGAAACATCCAAGCCACCTAGATTATGCCTGATTTTGACTCATAACTAAATTCTTCATATCCTGGGAAAATGAAACATAAGAAAGAGGTGAGCTCAAATGCTCAGTAAGGTTAAGAAATACATCATAAGATAACATTAATATTAGGTATTCTGAATAATTGAAAAAAAATTCCTTTACAAATAATAAACATGAACACTTTTATAGCCAAAATATGAGTTGAGTAAATAATTCCATAATAAAACATAGTCATGGGTTTTCTACTAGTCGAATAACCACATGATCCATCTTAATTATTTTCATAATTTGAGAATGCATAATGCCAAAAATTCTGAAACATCTTGTCAAGGCCTTGACCAAGACATCTAAAAATTATTAAGGCCTCGGCCAAAACCATATATCAAATTTGGAAAGGCTGAGGCCAATTCAACTTCTGATTGTCTCATGAGTCCTAATGATGCATCCAGGAGCTATAGCGGGCTCCAACCATCACGTACTAAGTCAAATACATTCCTTATATGAAAAGGATGAAACATACCACAAAATTTTGTATTAAAAATAGCATGAGAAATGTCAATAATTTAACCATAAACCATGAATGGTATAGAAACAACACATCCACTATCAGACATATCACAAACCCTTCAATGAAATATGGAAAATCCATCAAAGGATGTTGACATAGGTGAAATAAAATCTATTTGACAGTAATATTTTTTTAATCATTTAAAGTAACATAATTATAAAAGAAAACATTTTTAAATTTTTTTTACAATCTTGTAAGGGATGCATCGACTATGTTATAATGGTGGACAATAATCGTACCCGTTGTGTAAGTTAAAAAATCATTCTTACCTTAATTTTTTCGAAAAGGTCATAAAGTACATTGTTTGGAAATCGACTGAAAGATTCCTTTCAAAATATATAAGCCAAATAAGGGTCTAAATGACTTTAACTGATAGTCTATAAAATAGTAAAAATGTTTTGAAGTACATTTTTATGAAAACATGGATGTGGATGATAAAGTGGTCTGAGTAGATACATACGTAAAAACAGCCTCAGATAATAAAGAGATTGTGAAATTAACCCTTACCGTGTTCGTTTCCTGGGTCAAGGGTAGGTTAAACTCTAGTATAATTTTGAGATAATTGTTATTAAATTATTAGAGAACCATATGAATTAATATGATATCATATATGATCTTCTAATATTGCTTTGATAATGATATTTTAGTAGTATAACTGTTTCAGGTGATAACTGATTCATTTTTCATTATATGTTTTGATACATAAGCCGTATATTTTATGGATATAATGTATTTGATTCATATCTAGAATGATATTATGATCTTAATTATTATTTTTAAAAACAAAATTAATATTATTCTTGAATGGTTACAATGGGGAAATGAATCTCATCATGTTCGTGGAGACGATAATCCATATGTACGCACGAGAAACAATATCATTATTTTGATTTCAAAATTTATGTAAATAGATGATATATCATATATACAGAATAATTAACATGTTATATTGTTTATTTAAATAAATTATAAATCATTATTATACCCATCCAAATAATAGTGTATTTAAATAACAACCACACCATGACATCGAGACGGTAAGCCGTACGTATGCACGTATTGTGACATGTCATTCATAGGATCGATAGAATAATGAATATGGTTTTACCATATTTATAATAACATAATATTTTAGAGAAGATGATGGAGATATTATTTTATAATTGAAACAACAAATAAAGAGGATGTGTAAGAAGAAAAGAAATTATGAGAGGGTGGGGAAATTATTTCCTCTTCTTCGGGTTCTTCCATTCGATTTGATCAAAAGGGCTCTATAGGATGGATTTCTTACTAAAGTAAGGCCTATAGAATGAAGTGAGGGATGCTGGGAGTATATTTTGGCAGAGTATGTATGAGCCAAATGCTTGATAAGTGTGAGAAATGGGTAGGACATGCAATATTTTTATAAGGGAGAGTTGGGGTCTTTAAGAAAGTTTAAAACAATTATTTTACTATAAACTCATTTTTGGTTTCAAAATGTCAACTATTCATTAGAATAGAAGTTAAGATGACTCATGGTCGAAATTAAATAATCCAATAATAATTAAACAGATTTTGGATATTGTTTTAATATTTATAATATTATTTATTTAAATCATTTATCAACGAGGTAAATATTGCATCACTATTATGTAATAAAAAATTTAATTTATTTGATGTCCAAAAAATATAAAACAAATACCATGATGTAGGAAATAATTTTATCTTTCCATGAAAATTTATAGTCGAAAATATAAATTATATATCCCCATATAAAATTGATTTACTAAAAATATTTATTTCTTCCATTTTTGTCTTTACTTTAAATTAATTAATATAAATTGTCATTATTACTCCCATGTGGCTCTATGGGGTCCCAAATTCGACCCAATGATGCCCATGGTCGTATATTTATCATCTAATAGGATTAAGACACATGTTAGTATAATTTAATATTATTATAATACTATATTTTACCCTTAATGATTATATTTTCCCTTTACTCATGGTAAATAAAATATTTACTAAAGTAAATATTTAAATTGACTAAAAATAAAAGTTATCAATTTACACAATTTGTATATACTAATTCCAAATTTGGAATTCATTTTTCTAAATTCAAAACATAGGAGTGGCAAAAGTTAATTTAAAATTAATTCTCGTTTTCAAAATAAAAAGCGTTTTTAAAGAAATAATAACTATCAAAAGATTGAAACTTTTTTATGTATAGTTTAAATGTGAAATTACATCCAATGACATAAATTATATTAAATGGTAAAAATATAATATAAATATAATTTAAAATCACTCATATTTATAATTTAACACTATAAATTATTTTAATTAAAAAATTTGTTTTTAATTAAAATTTAGTATATTTCACTATTCATCAAAATAAGAAAGTTATTAGAAAAGTGGAAAAAATCCCCCTAAGATTATTTAGATATTCTGAATCAAATAAAGAAGTCCATTTTGAAAGATAAAATTTATAAAATTTCAATAAGTGGGTATTACTATTCATAACGGCTACTTTGATTGGTCGGGGTGTGTTAGAATTTCGAAGTTTCGTACAATGCAAGCTATTGCATTATTCAATGGGAAACGTACTGTAGAAGCTTAGGGTGTTTCATTCTCTACCATAATTCTCCAGGTACCCATGATTCTTGTTATCATCATGCCAATAATGAGCGAGTGGTATTCTTAGTATCGTGTGATGTGATTGTAGGGGGGATGTGATTTTAATGATTATTGTATAATATAATTCATTTTTTTGGACAGCTGAAACCCTATTTACTCAATTCCAATATATTTAATTTCCCATCGCATGATAATTTCTTGTCAATTTGGGATTTCAATTTCATTTAAATAATTAATTGCCTTCGTTTTTCTATGAACACTATACAATCGAGGCTGATTATGTTTAATTATGATTTTTGGTTACCCAGATATGTTTTTTCACTAAGTAGATGACTATTCCAAAGTTTAAATCATGATATTAGGTTAGGGTACCCACACTAAGGATACCTTATGACCCAATTCTAACACTATAACTTAATAAACACATAATAAATTAATCCCTATAACATGAACCAAAAGTCCATAAACCTGACATATCACCCGACCATATTTAAAACCCAATTATAGATGGTGTCTTTCATTCCTTCCAATAAAACAAACATTTTTTAATTTGATTAGTTATTTTAATTTAGAACATACACTCCATCCATGTGGGTTCGACACTCATACTTACCAAGAATATCATTTTTTGTTAGTTTAAATGATTTAATGAAAATTTTAAATTTAGTTAGCCTCATAAGAATTTAACGATCCACTACAGGATTTTATGTTTATAAAATATAACTAATAAGATAGATAGTAATTTAATCTTCATAATTTTGGGTATTTTCACTTATTAATGAGTTGGGTGTAATTCATTCTAATAATGTGAGTTAAATACCAACGAGATATTTTAATATTATATGGATGGATATATCTCTTCAATAATGGGACATTAATTCCATTATAAGGGAATTTTTTTTGTATTAATCGTCTAGGAAACATGTTTTTCATACATGTGTCTTTTCCAGTCATTATGAAATATCACGATGACATATTCAGGGGACTCTACTATTCTTGGAATGATTGAAGTGAAATTATCCATACTCATACCCAAATCAAATGAATACATACACCAAGGTATGATAGATTATCTAGAAAAGGAAAACATTTATATGTGTACTATTATGTCACATGATTTTGAAATGTAACCTAACCTCTAGTCTTAGGATAAGGGGAATGTTGTGAGGTCTATTTGTCAGAAAATCAATATTAAATGCTAAATAGTGATCAAAATATCAGTAATAATGGAGGTTCTAGTCCATTTTCCAATGAAGTGTTAGCGATATGATATAGTTTAGATAAGGTATATACTCATAATATATCTCATATATGATGAAATTATTTAAAATAATAATGTTCCCAAATATAGTAAAAATTTATATTCTCAAGAATCTCATTCCACATATTCATTCCAACTTTTTCCTCCTTGGATTGAGATTTCTATACATGGTCAGACATCATAGGTACCCTTTTTAATGAGGGAAGCTAATGATCCACAAAATTAATGGATTTTGGTCACCACAATGGGTCACCTATATACAAGGGTAAGGTTTTTATAGTGATAACTATGGAACTATATAATGTCAATATTTATTTGTCTGAGAACCAATCTATATAGGGGATAATTAAAATTGGGATGATGTTTATTCCTAGGTGAGACATGAGATTATTGGTAGGAATATATGACATACATGTGGTGGATAAGGGAATATGAAAATAAACCTTTTTTATGAGGGCTAATGGCCTTGATCAAGATTTTTTTTCTCCTTTGTAATTTTTTGATGAACCTCATGAATGGGTGAAGAGATATGATCCTCTTCCTATATGGCCTTTTAGGGATACTAATAAAATAAATTGTCAATAGGGTCCAGAATATGAATGTTTTTTAGTTAATTTCATAAATATGTTGAGAAGGATATGAATTTAGGGTAGAGATGTCGTCATGGACTTAGTTGATTTTTGTAATATAATAAAAAATATAAATTCAAATGGAATAATGAGGTTGATTTTGTTTTTCCTTTGGAATATTTCAAAAACTCTCTTTTATATCAATATTCAAAAAAAAATTATGTTTTTATAGATCTATTTTAATGAACCCAAGAATAATTGGAGTTAAAATACTGATGATGTGTCTCTTATTTTATCAATATATTCGAATAATCTTCCAATTTTTTTTAATTAATATGATATTTCTCTAGGAAATAAATATGGTCATGTTATATATGCTTATATGCAATTTTTTGGAATATGGGTTTGTTCTTATTATTGGATGATCATAGGAATATTCAAACAAAATCTCTTATGCTGTTTCCATATTATGATTACAATTAGGAAGGATGTTAGTTAGAATATGGGTTTATGTGATCAGTATTGAAATGAGAAAATGGAATATATCATTGATTAAAGTCGTAATATATGATAGCTCCTGTCCTTCATTTTTCATTATAATATTTTGATATTCTTTATGTACGAGGGATATGATATGAAAATTCTCACTATATAATTTTATAAAACACATCAAGAATATATTTGTGGGTTTTATTATCGTAATCCAACTTGTAACCCTTATAGTGAGAGATTTGGTACGACCTGATGTATTCTTGTGAGGGGTTCAGTTCTTACATGACTAATAACATCAAGTCATAATTGACATTAAAATACAAACTCCAAATAGTTACCATATCCAAAATATGTTATGATCCTCTTGTCCAAAGTTATGTTTTCAATTGGGGTCTTACGGTGAACCATTCTTTGAAACTTGAATTGGCTAAGAGGATGGGTGGAAATGCTCATTTAATAATTTTGGTGGTAATTACTACCTACATTGGAAATCTATTATATATTTATGTTGTGTTCTTGATTATATTCTTAATCCAATTCGAGACTGGTTAACCTAAAAAAATTATTTACATGTTATTTATATTTTATGTGGAGAAGGCATGGATCTTGTTATTGAATCCATATGTATGTATCTGATGTTCATCATCTTTTTCTCCCGTAATGGGTACCTTCTCATGTAATAAAGCTTATAACTGGATAAAAATGAATTTAGTTCTATGTAGGAAGGTAGTTAATACTCTGATGATGGTTTGAGATAATTTGAGGTGTCCTACATATCCTAGTTACTGTAAGAATAAAAACCTACATTGATTATTTAACACATGATGATTAACATCATAGGAATACGTCATACGTGGGGGTAATTATGCACTATATATTTGAGCATGAGTCTCAACGAGATGTCTAACATATCCTGGTTATATCGTGAAATAGTTCTATTTTATATTGATCCCACCCTCTTGACTATCCACAATTTTGGATTCACCTATATGAATGATATTTATACTGTACCACTCATCTATTGTTATATACTGAGAATTCCTTAGATGGTGGAGATTCTTGATTTCATTGATGTGTTCATTAAAACACTCTAATTCTATGCGATCCATGTTCAGTGTGAGAAATAGTGGATTATAATTAATATGATATATTTCATATGGATGTTTGAATTGAGTATTGAGGAATCCCTTGGATTATAATATAGAGCTCAGTCCATGAAGTGGAAAACTATATATCCAGATTATAGAAGGAATCAGAGCCATCATTGTGTAGTTGATTTCTTAGAAAACAAATGGATAGGGTAGAGTGATTGTACCATGAAAATGATTGTGTCTCGATGGTCGAAATGTTGGATATATGGGGCTTACATAGAAATTAATTCTTATTTGAGCTCGGTCTTTAAGGGAGAATAATATGTATCATCATTACATTTGGACTTAGAGTATCATTGTTAATATTTATTGGGTTTAAATTCTATTATTTCTCTATTTGTAGATAATATCATATTATTTCACTAAACTAAACATAAACATAGAGATTTACAATTCATTGGAAGATTCTTACGAATAAAATGTTATGATTATCACAACACTTTATGACAATTGTAGCTATACTCTGTGTGAGAAATGTAGGATAGAAAATGATTATTCCCACTACATAGGAATGTGGGACTTCTATAGTGTGAGAGCCCTTTGATTTTAATATGGATCTTGGGCCTCAAAGTGGCATCCAACTTATACGGATTATGTATGAAATCAGAGTGATCTTAATTTATTTGATTTAGCAGTCTACTAAGGGATGAAGAAGAGCGATCAGCCCATGTAAATGATTGGGTTCTTATAGATGAAAATTTAGATACCTAGAAATTTCATATAAATTGATTCATATATGATTTTTTGACCTAGAAAGGCATCCTACATATCCCAATTTTGGTAGGAATCAGAGTTCATGTAGTATATTCGATTTGGGATTAAATACCATGATTTCCCTATATGTGGGATATATAATATTATTCAACTGATTAGGGATTATATTCTATAGGTTCCCTTTCATTTTTAGAGTGTAACACCCCAGTATTTCATTGTATGTTATTTCATTAAAGTAATTTAATAGCTTGCGCTACACGCAACACTGAGTTTGATAGCACCACAACATACCAAACTTGCAGTTGAATAAGCGGTTATGAATAGTATAAACTGCATTTTGAATATTATATACTCTATATAATTTTAACACCCATATTATGTGTTTCATATACATAATATACGAACTAATTCAATTTTTCAGATAAAAGAAGTATTTTTCAGAAATTTAATTTTACTGCCGATTAATGGTAAATTTTTTAAACAAAATATATGACACTTTTATATTAAATTTGACAAAATAAAATTATAATTTAGAAGTAGGACCTAAAAATTTGGTTTGGACAAATTTTTGGTACTTTTTTGATTACTTTCATATTTTGATGAATAGTTAAAAACACTAGGTTTTAGTTGAAAACATAATTTTTAATTGGAATAATTTATAGTGTTAAATTATGTATTTCAATGGTTTTGAAGTATAATAAAATTATATTTTTGACATTTAATACAATTAAGGTCATTATAATTAATTTAACATTTAAATTTGACATAAAAAAATTAATCTTTTGATAGTTTTTTCTTTTTAAAAACCTGTTTTAGGTTTTCACAACGGGAATAAATTTAAAATTAATGAATGAAAATTATAAGTGTTGAATTTGGTAAAATGGACTTAATTTTAGAATTAATAATATCAAAATTATCTTCGGGTAAATTTTTTGTTTTTCTGAAAACTTTTAGTTTTTTATTAATAGTGAAAACTGATGAGTTATTGTTTAAAACTACGTTTTTATTTAAATAATTATTTATTTAATTTAAATTGTTTTTAGGTAAAAATATATAAATAATAACTATACAAGTTCAATTTAATTCATTGGTGTCTTTTTATAATGAGTTTAGATATATAAAAATTTTATTGAACTTTTTATCGTCTTTTACCCACCTCCTAGGAGCATTTGCAAATATGAACAAACTTTAATTTTACTGCTTTTTTGAGTTGAATATTAAATTTCCAAGAGACTCGGTTGAGATCATCACGTATAATTTTTTTCAATAAGATGAACATAATTTTTGGTGAATAGTATCTTTTGACTTTTATTTACCACAGTTAAAAGTTAATAGGGTAATTAACGGTTAAAAAGATATCATAATAACCCTACCAGATATCCTAATTCTATTGGATATGTATAATTTGACCAACAAAACATAGGAATAAAATATGATCCTCTTTGGTAGACTTAGATGAGATTAAGACATTTATTATTATTTTATTTAAAGAAGAGCTAAAAGAGTTAAATTCAATGTTTAATAACTAAACCATTTTTAATATAGGGTTTCACACAATATAAATAAGATTATAAATATTTTTTAGAAATATAAAACTATTTATTAAATATATTTATTTTATTTTTATTTTTATATATTAAATAATTTAATTTATTTATGACCCAATAATTATGCGGTAAATACCTTATTAATGAAATATTGAAATAATTGATGTTATAAATATCCAAATAAAATTAAATTGAGTCTTATGATAAATTACACTAATTTTCATGGTTCATATGACATGTTATGGTTTGTTAAATAAATATTATTCAAAGTGATAAAGTTTATATGGCTTTCAAAAAAATAAAATACTAAATAGTGTCAAAAATGACATAATTTAGTTTTCAAAACAAATATTATATTATTAATTGATATAATATTATTAAAAGTCTATGGATCATCCAAAGTACATAGATGAGGTTATATATTTTAATAATTAACCCCATGCGGTTCTCTTGGCTTGTTATAGTATGTTTATTAACCATACAATATAAAAATACAAAGTGACATGGTAAATGTCAAACCATTTAACTAAGAGTTAAATCCAAAAGGAAAGGTTAATATGATGACCTAAACCTGTCTAAAACCTATTTTATGAGAGTTTTTAGACCCAAAACCACCATATCCTTTATATAATTCATTATGGAGCTATTAAAAAGCGAAAATTATTTTATTATAATATAATATTTCAAAGGTTTCGTGAAGTGACCCTCACAACCCTTATAAAAGGGCACTTCCCCTTCTCTTAATTCCACACCTCCAAAACCTTTTGGCTGTACCATGTCCTGGCCAATAATCCTCCCAACATTGCTACCGTAATCGTAGAGGCCTTCCTTTGATCAGAAAGCCATCCCATGCATCCCTTTTGATCAAATCAGAAGGAAGAACCCGAATAGAGCTAAATATTTCATCAGATCTTTCAACTTCTTTCCTTTCTCCAATTCTTATTTCTTGGTTATTTCCATTATAAAATAATAACTATAGTATATTCCATATGCTGTGATGTCATTATAAAAATGGTACAACCATATTCATTTTTCTATCTATCATTGGAAAGACAAAGTCACCATAAATGTGTATGTACGGCTTACCGTCTCCATGTTGTGGTGTAGTTTGTTTTTCAAACACATCATTATTTGGATGGATATAATAATAAGTATAACTGATGTAAATAAATAATATTATAGGTTAATTATTATTTATATATGATATACCATCCAATTATATACGATTTCACCATCAATATATTGATATTCTCAGTCATGTGTACGTACAGATTACCGTCTCCATGACTCGATGGGATATTCACTCCCACATTCACCATTCAACAATGATTATAAAAAATATATATATATTATTTATAATTAAGTAATATATGACATAATAATGCTACTGAATATATATATATATATATATATATGTATGTCCTTACATAAATCTTATTCACTTACATTCATTCAATACGATATTAAAATGGAAACAATGTTTATGTGTACGTACAACCTACCATCTCCATAAACGATGCCTTCCATTTCATATATCTATCTATTACAAAAATATTTATTCTAAATATATATGATATATAAATAGAGGTTTGTATTCTGGTGTATTTAAATCATTATCTGAATGATACAATCAAGAATAACAAGTTAAAACACGTACGATAAAGAAAGTGATTATTACATAAAATGCTAATTTAACATGGAATTAGTATTAAATGGATGGTATAAAGTCATAAAAGAATCATTTATGATATAATAAATATTAATATGGTTCAGTTATAATTTAATAACATACTATGGTCAGTATACTGGAGGTAAAACGTACTATCGACCAAAGGAAAGTGCAAGGTAAGGGTGAATTTTTCAATCTCATTATTATCTGAGATTTTTTATGTGTATGCATTTTCTGGGAAATAATTATTATCCTTATTCATGTTTCATATAACACCTTTAAAAATTATTCTTTTAAGGTTCTATTTAAATAAAAAATCATTTTAAATGTTTTTAACATTTATTCTTCCAAATCATTCTCATTAATTTCCATGTTTTCAAAATGGTTTTAAGGATTTATTTGTATGGACATGATTGTTTTAAAACGTTAATTACATTAAAATGTTTCAAAGTGTTATGGAAAAATTTGATTCAAAAATATCTTTTAAATTACTTCTTTTATAAATGTGTGACTTTTTAAATATTTCACAAAAAGGGATATTTCTCCCAAAACATTTTACAGATCATTTTAAACTACGCCATCATTCCTTTCAGGATATTATTCTAGATTAAGGTTAATTTTTTTATACAAATCTTCTATATTGTATTGAATTTTTTTTGATATGTTTGAAAATGGATGTGTTATTTTTATATCATTCAAGGTTTATGTATAAATTATTCACATATTGTTTGTTAGTTTTAATAAAAAAATTATGTTATGTTTAATTCTTTTCATATGAGTAATGAATTGAACTTAGTAGGTGATGGGTGGAGCATCTATATCTCCTCGATGAAATGGTAGGTCTCATTAGATAAAATTGTATCTTAGAACAATGCCTTGAACAAATCTTATTTGTGGTCTTGGTAAAAGGCCTTTACTATTTGGTTTTGAAGTTTGACCTTATGCATTCCATCATTATGAAAGTGGTTATCGATATTGCATTTGGTTATTCGACTAGTAGAATATCCATGTGAATAAGTAAATGGATTTATTTGATTTCATCTTTTTTATATTATTCTAATGTTTATGTTTAAAAGGATTTTTTTTATTCTTATAAATTTACTTAAAGGTTTATGCTTATTTATGAATGTTTCCCCAATATTATTATCCTTACCAAGCATCTATGTTCACCCCTTTCTATAACGCACTTACCCCAGTTACCCAGATTCTGTTCATTAATACATAACATTGGCATGATCACAAAAGATCGTGTCTCGAAAGATCGATTAGTTTAGTAGCCTTGGAATCACTAGATATATTCATAAAGTTTTACATTACATCATAAAGTAATAAAAACTACAAAAACATCTTGTCTTTATATCCTCTCATACTATTCTTGTAGGTCATTCATAAATTACATCTTCACATCCTGGGAAAATTAAAACATTGAAAGGGGTGAGCTCAGATGCTCAGTAAGGATAACAATATAGCGGAAACATTCATAAATAAGCATAAACATTTAAAACAATGTATACCTAAAACAAAAGCCTTTTAACTTGAAGCTCAACATAATATGGAAAAAATAAAATGAAATAATTCCATTTACTTATTCACATGGATATTCTACTAGTCTAATAATCGCATGCAATATCAAAAACCACTTTCGTAATGATGGAATTCATAATGCCAGACTATCATAACCAAATATCCAAGGCCTCGTGCCAAGACTACAAATAATATTTTGTCAAGGCCTTGTTCCAAGACAGTGGTTTGTCTCATGAGACATACCGATGCATCAAGAAGCTATAGCGGGCTCCACCCATCACTTATTAAGTCCAATTCATTCCTTATATGAACAAGTTTGAACATAACATAAATATTCGTATTAAAACTATCATACGAAATGTCAATACATTCTCCATAAACCATGAATGATATAAAAATAACACATCCACATTAAAACATATCACAAAACCATCAATACAATATGGAAGTTTTGTATCATAATAAATAAACTTCAAATAAGCTTAAAATCCATCAAAGGATGTTCAAATAGATGAAATCAAAACTATTTTAGAGAGATATCTCTTTTTTTGAAATCATTTAAAAGTCACATAATTATAAAATAAAAAATTTAATTTTAAAATATTATTATAATCTTGTAATGGATGCTTTGAAGATTTTATAATGGTGGAAAATAGCCGCACCCTCCATATAAGTTAAAAAAACATTCTTACCGTAATTTTGTTGAAAAGGTTAAAAAGGACCATGTTTGGAAAACGACGGAAAGATTACTTTATAAACGTCCTATAAAAAGTCAAACGAAGGTATAAATGACTTTAACCCATATTCTGTAAAATATTATGAATGTTTTGAAATACATTTTAAGAAACATGGATGTGGATGATAAATAGGTCCTAGTAGATAATTACGTATAAACAACCTTGGAAAATGAAGAGATTGTAAAATAAAACCATACATTGTAAATTTCCTTGGTTTTGGGTAGGTTAAACTCCTCTATAATGGTTAAATAATTTTTATTTAATTACACAAGAATCATATACATTAATATGATATCATATATTGTCTTTTAACATTGATTTGTTAATAATATCTTAGTATTATCGTTGTTTCGTGTGTCAACTTACTCGTTTTCTTTTATATGTTTTGTTAAGTAAGTCATTTTTGTTATGTTTAGGTTGTATATTATTCATATACTGAATTATATCAAGTACATAAACATTATTTGTAACCATTAAATGATAATTATTCTCGAATGGATACGATGGACAATGAATCTCATCGCATTCATGGAGACGGTAGTCCGTACGTACGCACGAGTGACAATATCATTATTTTGATATTATAATAAAATATAATTGGATGGTATATCTTATATAAAGAATCATTATCATTTTATATTTATTATTTACATGAATTACACATCATTATTATACCCATCCAAAAAATAGTGTTTTGAATAACAATTACACCACGACGTGGAGACGGTTGGCCGTACGTACACACGTATGGTGACATGTCATTCAAAGGATGGATAGAATACTGAATATTGTTATAACATACTTGTAATAACATTAAAAAATATATAATTTACTGGAGGTATTATTTTAGAATGGAAATAACAAAGAAAGAAGAAGTGGAAGAAGAAAGGAACTTGAAAGAGGGTGGTGAAACCATTACCTCTTCTTCGGGTTCTTCCTTTTGATTTGATCAAAAGGGCTCCATAGGATTGATTTCTGATCAAACTAAGGCCTCTATGTTGAATTGAGGGAAGTTTAGAGAGTATTTGGTCAGGGGTTTTCTGAGATAAACGTATTTTAATGTGTGAATTAGTGAGAAGGGGGAGATCCATTTTATAAGAGGGGTGAGGGGAACATTTGGAAAACCTAGAAATATTATTTTATAATAAATTCATATTCTGTTTCTAATGGCTAAAAAGTGGATTATTTAAATTCTAATGTGTGTATGGGTCAAAATTCTTACAACCAATATATTTTAGATAGGTTTGGGTCATTATATCAACCTTATCTTTTAGTTTTAACTCTTATTTAATTAGATTGACATTTACCATGTCACATTGTATTTTTATATTATATAGTTAATAAACATACTATATACATCCAAGCTACAACCGAGTGGTCCATCAAAGGTACTTATATCATGATATAAGTCCTTTGGCCAAACCATAGATTTTTTGGAATACAATAACAATTAATAATATAACACTTGTTTTAAAAACTCATTTATGTCAATTTTGACACTATTTAATAATTGATTTTTGTTAAAGTATTACCAACTTTACTAAATCGAAAAAAATATAATTAAGAAATAAAAAAATTTAATATTAACCAATAAAATTCATGTATGTCATCAAAACAATCAAATTATATTTATTTTATCATTTATAATACAAATTATTTGATTCTTTCATTAATATGGAAATTACCGCATCATTATTGTGTCATCAATAAATTTAATTATTAATTATCTAAAAATTATAAATAAAATACCATTATGTAGGAAATATTTTTATCTTTCTATGTAATATTTATAGTCTAAAATAAAAAATATATAACCCAATGTAAAACTTGTTTTTCTAAAAGTTATATGCCTTTGTCATTTTTGTATTTATTTTAACTTAATTAATATAAAGTGTCCTTATCACCTACAAGTGGATCCATGGGGTCCAAACATCGATCCGAAGATGCCCATGGTCGGAAATGTATCAAAAAATAAGGTTACGACACGTTTTAGGGTAATTTATTAATATTATAATATTATTTTTCTACCCTTATTTACCGGATTTACCCTTTAACCATGGTAAATAAAATATTTACCGAAGTAATTATTCAAAATGTCTTAAATTAAAAGTTACCTATTTACAAAATTTTTACATACTGGTTCCAAATATGGAATCCATTTTTCTAATTTCAAAACACAGAAGTGGTAGAAATTAATTTAAAATTAATTCCCGTTGTTCAAACAAAAAACATGTTTTTAAGAGATAATAACTATCAAAAGATTGACACTTTTTTATATTCGGTTTAAATGTGAAATTATGTCCAATGAACAGAATTGTATTAAATTGTCAATTTATACTCTAAATATAAATTAAAACAACTCAAATTTATTATTTATCACTATTAATTATTTTGAATAAAAAAGATGTTTTTAATTAAAATTTTGTAATTTCCACTATTCATCAAAATATAAACGTTATCTGAAAAGTACCAAAATTTCACCATAGGCTAATTTCGATATTACGAATCCAAAAATGAAATCCATTTTGAGAGATAAAATTTATAACATTTCAAAAAGTGCATATTACTATTCATAACGGCTACTTTGATTGGTCGTGGTGTGTTAGAATCTCGAAGTTGCGTACAACACATGCTACTGTATTATTCAAAGAGAATCATACTGTGGAAGCTTGGGGTGTTACATTATCCCCTCCATCAAATAATTTCATCCTCGAAATTTCTAGAATACTACCACATGAATGGACTAGGGTGGTTCTTCATCATATGTTCCTCGGGTTCCCACGTTGCCTCTTCCATCTTATGGTTCATCCATTGAACTTTTACCAGACGAGTCGTACGTCTTATCAGAACATGCTCTCTTGTATAAAGAATCTTAATGGGATCATCACAATAAGACAAATCAGGTTCAAGTTCTAATTCCTCATAAGTGAGTACATGCATTGGGTTAGGCATATATTTTCTCAACAGTGATACGTGGAACACATCGTGAACTTTGGAGAGATTTGGCAGAATTCCCAAACGGTAAGCTACAACCCCAATTCGTTCTAGAATTTTGAAAGGTCTTATATACCTGTGACTCAATTTTCATTTCATGCCAAAAAATATACCTCCCTTACATTGAGATATCTTCATGAAAACATCATCTACTACCTGAAATTCCAAATCCTTCCTTCAGTTGTCAGCATAGCTCTTCTGCCTACATTGAGCTGATTTGATGTGGTTTTTGATTAACTTCACCTTCTCCATCATTTCCTCCACCAGTTCTGGGCCTACAAGTTTTCTTTCACCAACGTCATCCCAACAGGTTGGTGAGCGACATCTATTTCCGTATAACGCTTCAAATGGTGCCATTTGAATACTCGAATGGAAGCCATTGTTATAAGAAAATTATTCCATAGGTAAATATTGATCCCACGTACCCTGATAGTCAAGTGATCAAGATCTCAACATGTCTTCTAAGGTGTGAATAGTTCGTTCTGATTGTCCATCAGTTTGGGGGTGGTAGGCAGTGCTCAAATGAAGTTCAGTATCTAGGGATTTCTTAAGTCGTTTCCAGAATCATGTAGTAAAACGAGGATCAAGATCAGAATCAATCGATAGGGGTACTCCATGATGTCTCACAACTTCATTAATATATAGTATTGCAACACATTCCAGTGGTATATCTTCTCTTATAGCAAGAAAATGTGATGAATTGGTAAGATGATCAACAATAACCCATACTGCACTGTTCCTTCTAGGAGTCTTTGGTAGCCCCATGACAAAGTCCATCGTAATATTGTCCCATTCCCACTCTGGTATGGGAAGAGATTGCAAGACTCCTCTGGGCAGTTGCCTTCCAGCTTTCACTTGTTGACAAACCATAAATCTTGACTCAAAATCAGCAATATCCCTCTTAATGTTGTCCCACCAAAAATGTTCCTTCAAATATCTATACATTTTGGTGCTCCCAGGGTGTATAGAGAAATTGGATCTATGAGCATAATCTAAAAATTCCCTTATCAGATCAGGTATATTAGGAACACAACGTCTCTTCCCAAATTTCTAAATTCCATCTTCATACACAAAGTCTCTCAATCTCATATCATTCGTAGCTTTAATCTTCTTTTGAAACTTTTCATCTCCGATCTGAGAACTCTGTATCCTTTCTAGAAAAGATTGATTTGCAACCATTTGAAAAATAATAGATGATTCACCTTCCATGGTTATTCCCACATCCATCTTCACTAGATCAATGAAAATAGTATCCCTTTCAATTCTCATCATGTTCAAAACTACATGATCTTTTCTACTCAAACATCTTCCACCTTATTATCCTTCCCCAGGTAGTAGTGTATCGTGCAATCATAATCCTTGAGTAGTTCAAGGCATCTCCTTTGCCTCATGTTGAGTTCATTCTGTGATAAAATATACATCAAACTCTTGTGATCAGTATAAATATCACATTTTCCACTTTAGGGATAATGTCTCCATATCTTCAAAGAAAATATTACAGCAGCTGACTCAAGATCATGAGTAGGGTAGTTTTTCTCATGAATTTTTAGCGGTCGTGATGCATAGGCAATAACCCTATCATTCTGCATAAGGACACAACCAAGTCCTTTATTCGATGCATCACTATAAATAATGAATCCATCATTCCCCTGATGGTAGAGTCAATATAGGAGCATTGAATAATCTTCTATTCAGTTCTTCAAAACATTCTGCACACTCTTTTGTCCAAAAAAATTTAACTGCTTTACATGTGAGCATCGTTAATGGGTTAGCCAATCGAGAAAAACTTAGGAAGAAATGTTGATAATAACCTTCTTAACCCATAAAACTGCATACCTCAGTTATACTCATCGGGAATGGCCATTATTTGATTGTCTTGGTCTTAGAAGGATCAACAATGATTCCATCTTTGGAGATAATATGGCCAAGAAAGGAAATCTCTTGAAGCCAGAATTCACACTTGCTAAACATCCCATATAATTCATGTCTTCTAAGAGTCATCAGAATAATATGCAAGTGATTTTCATAATCTTCATAGCTTTTGGAATATACAACTATATCATCAATAAATACCACCACAAAATCATTGAGATATTTCTTGAAAACACTATTCATTAGATCCATGAATACAGAGGGTGCATTATTCAGCCCAAAAGGCATTACTATAAACTCGTAATTCCCATACCTGGTTCGAAATGCAGTCTTCTAAATGTCTTCCTTCTTCACACACAACTGATGGAATCCATATCGAAGGTCGATCATTGAAAAGTTTTGAGCTCCATGCAGTTGGTCAAATAAATCATCAATGCAAGATATGGGTTACTTGTTCTTTATTGTTATAACATTGATCTCTCTATAGTCAATACATAATCTTATAGATCCATATTTCTTCTTAACAAAAAGGACAAGGGCTCCCCATGGAGAAACATTAGGGAGAATAAATCCCTTATTACTCAATTCCTATAGTTGTTTCTTTAGTTCCACTAATTCCACAGAGTCCATTCTATAAAGAGCCTTCGATATGGGCCTTGATACAGGAATTAAATCAATGGAAAACTCAATTTCTTGTTCTGGAAGATGTCCAGGTAAATCTTCTGGAAACACATCTACATATACTTTCACAATAGGCACATCCTCTATTTGAACATTCTATTCCTTACCCACAGTTATTTCATTCTCTTCCTCCCTAATAATTGAATTTAGTTGAGCTACTAGGGTTGATCTAGGTATGAATTAGGTGGTGATGATTCCGCTCTAATGATAAGGTGTTCCTTATCATCTTCACCAAGAATGGTAACCTCCTTCTTCTTACAATAAATTTTTGCATCATGGTATGAAAGCCAATCCATACCGAGTATTATATCAAATTCAATCATAGGTATGAAGATGAAATCAGTAGATAAAGATCATTTATGTGCACTAATGGGGACTGATTCACAAAACATTGTCTCAATGGTACATCCCTTAGGATTTTTAACTGACAACTCCATTGTTAAATCAAATTGGAAATATCTAATTTTCTTATCAAACTGGGAAGATATGAAACAATGCGATGATCCAGAAACAAAAAATGCATTAGCTAAATTTGAGGAAACCTTTAAATTACCTACCACCACATCTTTCGGAGCTTCTACCTAAGCAGTAGTGATAGCATAAACTTGTCCTTGATCCCTTGGAATTTTCTGAGGTAAGTTCCTCTGACGCTTAGGACATTAATTTGCATAATGTCTCATTTCCCTACAATTGTAGCATTGGACATTGGTAGCTTCCTTCTTCCCCTTTCAATCACGAGCATGGTGGCCTTTTTCACCATACTTGTAATAGACTCCCACTCCTTTTAAGCAAGTACCAGGGTGTTTCTTCCCACATTTACTGAAGGATGGATATTCAACTTTTCCCTTCTTCCCCTTATTTCCATTCCTAGAGTGATCAGGAGATCTCTTCTTCTCCATCTTTTCATTAAGGTCATAAGACTTAGAGAATACCTTTTCTGTCTTGATAGCACATGAGACAATATAATTGTACAATGAAAAGGTTTTTGAGACTAATACTCGACGGAGAAATGGTTTTAACCCACAAAGGAAATGATCAATATTACTTCTTGGGTTATGTATATAATCTCAAGCATACCTTGCTATCCTTGTAAAGTTATCCTCATACTTTGTGACATTCTCATCCTCATTTTATCTCAGAATCAAAAAATTTCTTTCCATATCAGCTCGATGGTCAGGAGGAAAGTATTTTTCTATGAAAAGTTCTTTGAACTCCCTCCATTCCATATTTGATACTTCCTCATCATCCTTTGTGTTTTTAATCAAGGACAACCATTGATCAGCATCTCTAGTGAAGCGGTAAACTGCAATGATAACTTGTTACCTTTCACTACTCCCCAAATCCTGAAATATTTTCTCTAGGGAATTTATCCATTGCTCAGCTATTAAGGGATTTTTACTCCCATTGAATGTTGGTGGTTTTTTCCCCATGAAGTGATATAACATTTATCCTCCATGATGCGGATTAGGGTGCTCCGTACGGGTAAGGTTATTATTCATAACCTGAGTGAGCTGTCCCAGTATGGTGAGTAGTTGATCAGCACCAGTTGAATCACTAGCTCCACTATAATTATCTTGAGCAGGAGGGTAATACCTACATGGAGTTCATTCATTGATATGGTTTCCATTTCTTCCACTAGGTGCCATTTCTAAACAATGGAATAAACTAGATCCATTTATGAATCAAAATACATAATTCCATACTTGTAAAACTCTTTACATAAATTGAACTATTTATGGATATAATCCATATTCATAAGAATGTTTTCATTGAGAATGTATATACTTATAACCCTTCATAATGGTTTGTAAAGAAAATGAGAATTATCCTAAGCATATCCCCTCGGAGTGTCGTAACCAAGAGTGCAGCAAGGCCCGTTGTCTTGCACCAGTTACTATTCGAGTCTATCTCAAAGTGGTGTTTTCAGGTCTTACCCCTAGGTACATCTGTGCCAGAGATTCCTCTACCTGCTTGTATCCAGACAGGGATGTATTTCTCAGAAAATTCAAAACATTTCAACAATACCAAAATTCTAGGATGTTCTTCAATACTAATCCTCAATATCCATCTTAGATCTATGTGCTCTAATCAACGTTTCTCTAAATCAAGCTTCCACGGTTTGTACTAAACTTCCTCTGATACCAACTATAACGCCCTGCCCCAGTTACCCAGATTCAGTTCATTTTTACATAACATTGGCATTATCACAAATGATAATTTCTTGAAAGACCGATTATTTTAGTAGCCTTGGAATCACTAGATATATTCATAATTTTTTACATTACATCATAAAGTAAAAAAAACTACAAAAATTCATGTCTTTATATCTTCTCATATTATTCTTACAGTTCATTCTTAAATTACTTCTTCACATCCTGGGAAAAATAAAACATTGAATGGTGTGAGCTCAGATGCTCAGTAAGGATAACAATATAGATGAAAAATTCATAAATAAGCATAAATATTTAAGGCAATGTATAACTAAAAAAATTCCTTTTAAACTTGAACTTTAGCATAATATGGAAAAAATAAAATGAAATAATTCCATTTACTTATTCACATGGATATTATACTAGTAGAATAATCACATTCAATATCAAAAACCACTTTCATATTTATGCAATGCATAATGCCAGACTATAATAACCAAATAGACAAGGCCTCGTGCCAAGACTACAAATAAGATTTTTTCAAGGCCTTGTGCCAAGACAAAAATTTGTCTTATGAGACCGACCTATGCATCGAGGAGCTATAGCAGGCTCCACCAGTCACTTATTAAGTCCAATACATTCCTCATATGAACAGGTTTAAACATAACACAAATATTCGTATTAAATCAAGCATTCGAAATGTCAATACTTTCTCTATAAACCATGAATGGGTAAAAAATAACACATCCACAGTCAAACATATCACAAAACGTTATATACAATATGGAAGTTTTGTATCATAATAAATAAACATCAAATAAGCTTAAAAACCATCAAAGGATGTTGACATAGATGAAATCAAAACTATTTTATAGAGATATCTCTTTTTTTGAAATAATTTAAAAGTAAAATAATTATAAAATAAAACATTTTGTTTGAAAATATTATTATAAGATTTTATGGGAAGATTTGAAGATTTTATAATGGCAGAAAATAGCCGCTCCCGACTTATAAGTTGAAAAAATACATTCTTACCTAAATTCTTTCGAAAAGGTTAAAAAGGACCTTATTTGGAAAATGACGGAAAGATTCCTTTATAAACATATTTTAAAAAGTCAAACAAGGGTATAAATTACTTTAACCCATAATCTGTAAAATAGTAAGAATGTTCTGAAATACATTTTTATGAAACATGGATGTGGATGATAAAGAGGTCCAAGTAGATAATTACGTACAAACAAATCGGAAAATGAAGAGATTGTGAAATAAACCCTTATCTTGTACTTTTCCTTGGTTGGTGGTAGGTAAAACTCATTTATAATGGTGAAATAATTGTTATTAATTTTTAAAATAATCATATACCTTAATATGTTATCATATATGATCTTTTAACATTGATTTGTTAATAATATATTAGTATTATCGTTGTTTCCGGTGTTAACTTACTCGTTTTCTTTTATATGTTTTATTACGTAAGCTATGTTTGTTATAAATAGGTTGTATCTTATTCATATCTAGAATGATATAATGTCCTTAAACATTATTTTTAATCATTAAATGAGAATCAGTCTTGAATGGATACGATGGAGAATGAATCTCATCGCGTTCGTGGAGACGGTAGTCCGTACGTATGCCCGAACGACAATATCATTCTTTTGATATTATAATAATATATAATTGGATGGTATATCATATATAAAGAATAATTATCATGTTATATTTATTATTTACTTGAATTACACATCATTATTATACCCATCCAAATAAAAGTGTTTTGAATAACAATTACACCCTGACATGGAGACGGTAGGCCGTACGTACGCACGTATGGTGAAATTTCATTCAAAGGATGGATAGAATACTGAATATGGTTATACCATATTTATAATAACATCAAATAATATAGAAGATAATGGATTTATTATTTTATAATGGAAATTAAAATAATTAAGAAGTGGAAGAATAAAGGAACTTGAAAGAGGGTGGTGAAAACATTACCTCTTCTTCGGGTTCTTCCTTTTGATTTAATCAAAAGGGATCCATAGGTTTGAATTCTGATGAAACTAAGGCCTCTTGGTTGAAGTGAGGGAAGCTGATAGAGTATTTGGGTAGGGGTTGGCCGAGCCAAAAGGCTTTTAATGTGTGAATTAGTGTGAAGGTGGTGTTCCCTTTTATAAGAGGGGTGAGGGGCGCCTTTGGAAAAGTTAGAAATATTATTTTATAATAAATTCATATTCGGGTTAAAATGGCTAAAAAGTGGATTATTTAATGTCTAATATGGGTATGGGTATAAATCATTTCATTGAATAGATTTTATACAGGGTTGTGTCATTATATTAACCTTATCTTTTAGTTTTAACTCTTATTTAATTAGATTGACATTTACCATGTCACTTTGTATTTTTATATTATATAGTTAACAAACTTACTATATAAATCCCAGAGACCCCAAAGTGGTACATTAATAATACCTATATCATGATATAAGTCCTTTTACCGAACATTATATTTTTTGGAATAGAATATCAATTAATAATATAATACTTTTTTAAAAAACTCATTTATGTCAATTTTGACACTATTTAATAATTGATTTTTTTAAGTCATAAATACTTTATTAATTCGAAATAAATTCATTTAAGAAATCATAAAATGTAATATTAACCAATAAAATTCATTTATGTCATCAATACTTTCACTTTATATTTATTTTAACTTTTATAATACCAATTATTTGATTTTTTTCATTAATAAGGAAATCAATGCATCATTATTGTGTCATAAATAAATTTCATTATTAATTGTCTAAAAATTATAAATAAAATACCATTATCTAGGAAATATTTTTATCTTTCTAATTAATTTTTATAGTCCAAAATCCAACATATATAACCATATGTAAAAATTGGTTTTCTAAAAGTTATATGTCTATGTCATTTTTGTATTTATTTTAACTTAATTAATATAAAGTGTCCTTATCACCTAAAAGTGGATCCATGGGGTCCCAAAATCGACCCAAAGATACCCATGGTCAGACATGTATCATCCAATAAGGTTAGGGCACGTTTTATGGTAATTTATTATTATTATAATATTATTTTTCTACCCTTATTTACTGGATTTACTTTTAACCATGGAAAATAAAATATTTTCCAAAATAATTATTCAAAATGTCTAAAATTAAAAGATACCTACTTACACAATTTGGAAATCCTGGTTCCAAATATTAAATCCATATTTCTAAATTCAAAACACAGACATGGTATAAATTAATTTAAAATTAATTCACGTTGTTAAAACAAAAATTGTGTTTTTAAGAGATAATAACTATCAAAAGATTTACACTTTTTTATGTTCGATTTAAATGTAAAATTATGTCCAATGACCAAAATTGTATTAAATGTTAAAAATATATTCTAAATATACATTTAAACCACTAAAATTCATTTTTTATCCCTATTAATTTTTTTAAAAGTTGTTTTTAATTAAAATTTAGTGATTTTCACTATTCATCAAAATATAAAACTTATCCGAAAAGTATCAAAATTTCACCCTAGGCTAATTTCGATATTATGAATCCAAAAATGAAGTCAATTTTGAGAGATAAAATATATATAATTTTAAAAGGTGGGTATTACTTTTCATAATGGCTACTTTGATTGGTCGCGGTGTGTGAGAATCTCGAAGTTGCGTCCAACACACGCTACTGTATTATTAAAATAGAATTGTATCGTGGAAGTTTGGGGTGTTACACTTTCTATGTTTTATTTTCTATTTGATTGAAAAAGTATTTTATGGTTGACTTGTAGGGATAGGCTAAGGGATATGAATATGTTCAAAACGGTACTGTGCTGTTGTTGTTAGTCATTTTATAATGTAATGTAACATTCATGTATGTAATCTATTTTCTGAGACTGCTAAATTGATCTGTCCATTTGGACTTGATTCCTCATAATTATGCCAATGTATTAAAATAATGCACTAATTCTAGGTTTCTGGCGTAGGGGATTTATAGTTGGTATCAAAGGAAGTTTAGGAACAACCATTGAAATAGAATTAGATAAACTCTGATTAGTGAACTTTAACCTAAGATAGAATTTTATGATTAGTATAGAATAACTTCATAGAATTTTTGTAACGTAAATATTTTGTGTATTTTACAAGAAATACATCTCTTTATGGATACGAGAAGGAAGAGACGACTCTTGAAAAAATGTAACTGGGAGTCAAAACTCCAAGAAAGAGATTCGGGATTGACCTGCGGTATCCTGGTATATGACAACAGGCCTTGCTTCACTCTTTGTTATGACACTCCCGGTGGATATGCTTAGGATAATTCACATTTTCATTAAAATCCATTATGAAGGATTTAGGATTAAATACGTTATAAGAGGAAAAAATTTATGATTATAGATTATATACATAATCTGTTCAATTTACGTTAGGTATTTTACATGTTTGGAATTATGCTTTTCATTTCATAAACTAACCTAGGGTATTCCATTTTTTAGAAATGGAACCTAGTAGATGGAATAAGAACATCAATTATACGCATGACCCAATGAGTAAGAAGGGTGATATATTTCATGGTATTTTTCAAACATTTTGAAATGAAATAGTCTCCCACATAATATAATCATATGAATAAATAGTATCTTGTGTTAATAAGACAAGTAAAGAATTATCTGAGTCATATGTCTTTGAAATGAATCCATAGAAGAAAAAGATGGTAGAAAGAAAGATGGATTAAGGTAATAAGGGAAAGATGAATTTTCTTATATGTGATAACTGTAAAAATAATCACCTTAGTAAATTATTGAAGGGAATGGAAGTTTGTTATAAGTGTGGAGAAAAAGGAAACCAAGTATGTGATTGAAAGGGTAAGAAAATGGATTCAAATGTACAAAGCTTCATCTACAAGTAGTTGGGACACTACGTGATTCAATGTCCAAATCATCATAGTGTAACCCAAATGCTGCTATTCGATAAAAATCATGCTATGATACTGACGAAGATGGAGAGGAATAATTTGAGTTCTTATGTTGTAATAAAATAATTATGTCATTTGAGTATTGTATTAATTATGTACATGTTATATTAATAATAGAGTATATAAGGATAGTATTGTAATACAATTTAATTAAATATTTGAGATTGTGTGGAACCAATAAAAGTGACATAGTAGGAGGTTGATTTTCTTGGAAGATATATGGTTGAGAGAAACATAAACCATAACATGGTTCTGATGTTGAGGTAGTGATTTTGGAATAATATATGATTGATTTTCATAAATTATATTTGATATTATTGACTACCTAGAAACTGATTAATGATTTTTATATTCCATCATTGATGGAGTTTACAAAATTTTTCGATAGAAGGAGTATATATAGTATTCTATAAGGAATATGGGAGCATGAATATAATAAATAAGTTTTTATGGTAATTCATGGTGTTATATTATTTTAAAATAATACATGATTAAGGTATTCACATGTTATTACATGAAAAAAATGATCTGTATTTTTTTTACCTTCCTTATTAATTTTGGATTGTGATTTTGGACAAAAGTATTTTGGTAATGTCTAATAGTTGGAATTGATTAAGATTTAAATTGGATACTAATATTAAGCTCAAATACTTTCGTTAGATTATTTTTGGATTCTCATAACAAGGACAACCCGGAGGTCAGGCGACAACCAATCGCGTCCAGCAAGGCCGCAAGACTTGAACCCGCAACCGAAGAGTTACAATGGTGCATCACCTACACCACTGGCCTATGTGATGTCTTGTATTGTATAATTAAGTTTTTTTAAATGGTCTAATAGATAAATTATAAATTCAATTTTTAACCCTATATGATTAGAATAAATCTAATATTTTTGAATTCTATTATCTTTTGGAGTGAAAGGTGTGTTTGTTGTAGGAATTAGATGAAAAATGAAACTATACATTAAAAGTATATGTTTATATATATATATATATATATTTATATTCTTCTATTAAAAAATTAATTATTAATCTTTATTCAAGAGATCTTCAAACCAAAATTTTTTATCATAATACCTTATGTTCAACCTATGATATTTTAAATCATCATAGATTGATGGCTTTGAGGCCCTAAATTTTACACTTTTTTATGATTGATGACCTCAATAAATCTCTATAAATATTTATATATTTCATGAAATCATATGTCTCTAATTGCACCTAATGTTCTCCTAATCAAGATCATAATTTTTTTGTAACTTTTTCATTTCTCTTTCCCTCTTATTAAGTCTAAATTTTAATAACCAAATTTCAAATGTGGGTTTTCCACAATGGAATTTTTCTATTTTTAGCCTTTTATTTTTAAAGAAAAATTTAAAATTGCAAGAACGAAATTTATTTAATGAGAGTATAAAGTAACACCCCAAGATTTCATGGTATGTTATCTCATTAATGTAATTTAAAAGTTTGTGCTACACACAACACCGGGTTCGAACACACCACAAATTACAAAACTAGCCGTTCAAAAAGAGGTTGTGAATATTATTAACTTCATTTTGAGTTCTATATAGTCTATATAATTTTAGCACCCATATTATGTGTTTCTTAGACATAATAGAAGAACATAATCATTTTTTCAGACAATGTAAGTAGTTTTCAAAAATGAAATTATACCGCCAAATAATGGTGAATTGTTTTAAACGAAATATCTGAAAATTTTATATTAAATTTGAAAATTAAAATTATTATTTAGAATTGGGATATAAAAATTTATTTTGGAAATTTATTTTGGTACTTTTCTGATAACTTTCATATTTTGATGAATAGTGAAAAATACTAAGTTTTAATTGAAAACTATTTTTGTAGTTGAAATAATTTATTATGTAAAATTATTCATTTGAATGGTTTTGAAGTATATTTAGATTATATTTTTATCATTTAATACAATGTAGGTCATTATAATAAATTTCCCATTTAAATTTTACATAAACACATGTCAATCTTTTGATAGTTTCTACTTTTAGAAACCCCGCTTTTTTGTTTTGACAACGGGAATTAATTTTAAATTAATAAATGAAAATTATATTTTCCTAATTTGGTAAATTTGACTTCATTTTCGAATTCTGATTATCAAAAGTATCTTAGGATAATTTTTTTGTATTTTTCTGAAAACATTCAGTTTTTTATGAATAGTGAAAAACAATGAGTTATTGTTTTGAATCATCATTTTATTTAAATAATTATTTATTTTATTTAATTTTATTTTATGTCAATATATATACATAATAACTACATAGGTTCAATTTAATTTATTGGAGTCATTTTATAATGAGTTTATATATTTAAATTATATTGAACTTTATACCGCTTATTACCCACCTTCTTGAGGCATTTTCAAATTTTCATAAATTTAATTTTACCACTTCTATGAGTAGAATTTCAAATATCCGAGAGACATGGTTGATATCAATAAGTAAAATGTGGTTCAACAAGATGAAAATAGTTTTTTTGAATAGTAACGTTTGACTTTTACTAAACAGAGTTAAAAGTTAATATGATAATTAAGGGTAAAAATGGTATCATAATTACCCTAACACATGTCTTAATTCTATTGTATAAGTATAATTCGACCAAAAAGAACCTTAGTAATAAAATATGATCCATTTTGGTCCACATGGATTAGATTAAGACATTTATTATTATTTTAATTAAAGATGAGTTAAAAAAGTTAATTTCAAAGATTAATAACTAAACCATTTTCAATATATGGTTACAAATTGTATAAAATCGACTATAAATATTCATTATAAATCTAAAAAGATTTCCTTTATAATGGTAATTTATTTATAATTTTTATACATAATATAATTTAATATATTTACGACGCAATGACGATGTAGTAATTACCTCGTTAATGAAATATTAAAATAATTGTTATTATAAATATCCCAATAAATGTAAATTGAGAATTATGATAAATTCCAATAATTTTATAGGTTAATATTATATGTTAGGATTTTTTAGATAGTTTTTTTTCAAATTGATAAAGTTATTATGGATTCCATAAAAATCCAATACTAAATAGTGTAAAAATTGACAGAATTGAGTTTTTAAAACAAATATTATATTATTAATTGATATAATATTCCTAAAAATCTAAGGTTCAGAAAAAGGACACATATAAGGAAATATATATTAATAATTAACGACATATGGTTCTTTTTTTTTAAAATAATTTTGTTAACCATATAATAAAAATTATAAAGAGACATGACAAATGTCAAACTATTTAACTAAGAGTTAAATCTAAAAAATAAGGTTAATATGTTGACCTAAACCTATATAAAACGTTTTGGTTTAAAGGTTTTAGACCCATCCCCACCTTATACATTAAATAATTAATTTTGGGGCCATTAGAATTCGAAATGGTATTTAATATAAAATAATATTACAAGATTTTCCTAAACAGGCCCTCACCTCTCTTATAAAGGGGCACATCCCCTTCTCTTAATTACACACCTCCAAAGCCTTTTGGCTCGGCCAAAACCAGCCCAAATATCCTTCCAAAATTCCTACCTTCATTCTAGAGGCCTTACTTTGGTCATAGAGCCATCCTATGGAGCCCTTTTGATCAAATCAAAAGGAAGAACCCGAAGAAGAGGTAAATATTTCACCACATCTTTCAAGTTCTTTTCTTCTTCGACTTCCACTTTCATGGTTGTTTCCATTCTAAAATAATAAATCAGTATATTCTATATTATGTTATGTTATTATAAAAATGGAATAATCAAATTCATTATTCTATTCATCATATTAATGAAAAATTCACCATATGTGCGTACGTATAGCTTACCGTCTCCAGGTCGTGCTGTAGTTTCTTATTCAAGAACATCATTATTTGGATGGGCATAATAATAACTAAAAATGATTTAAATAATAAATAAAATATTTTAATGACTCTTTATATATTTTATAACAACCAATTATATATTATTTCACCATCAATATAATGATATTTTCTCTCATGCATACGTACGGATTACTGTCTCTAGGACGCGATAAGATATTAATTCCCACGTTCACCATTCAAGGATGATTATAAAATTATATATGTTATTAGTAAGTATGTAATATATGACATAAAAATTCAATTGGATATATATATATATATATATATGTACTTCCATATATCTTATTCACTTACTTCCATTTAATACAATATATCAACGTAAACATCGTTTATGCGTACGTACGACCTACCAACTCCATAAACGGTGCCTTCCATTTCATATATCTTTCTATTATTAACATTAATATTATAAATATATATGACATATAAATCATGGTTTATATTATTGAAGTATTTAAATCATGATCTAAATGATATGATCAAGAATAAAAATTTAAAACATGTATGATAAAGAAATTGATTATTACATAAAATGTTAATTTACCATAGAAATCATTATAAAATGCGTAGTACAAAGTCATAAAAGAATCATTTATGATATAATAAATATTAATATGGTTCTTGTATAATTTAATAACATATTATGGAAATTATACAGGAGGTTAAACGTTCCCTTGACCCAAGGAAAGGTCAAGGTAAGGGTTAATTCCCCAATCCCATTATTATCTGACATTGTTTATGTGTAAGTATTTTCTGGGTAATATTTATTATTAATGATCATGTTTCATAAAATAAATTTCAAAATGATTCTTTTCTGGAACTCCTTAACTAAAATATCATTTTAATTTTTTGAAATATTTATTCTTATAAATCATTCTCATTAATATCCATGTTTACAGAATGGTTTTAAGGATTTATTTATATGGACATGATTGTTTTAAAATTTTAATTCCATTAAAATGTTAATTCCATTAAAATGTTTCGAAGTGGTATGGGTCACTTTGATTAAAAAATATCTATTAAATTAAATCCTTTATAAATTTGTGACGTTTAGATTATTTCACGAAAGGGATAATTCTCCCAAAAAGTATTACTGTCATTTTCAACTATGTCAAAATTATTTACTGGATATTATTCTTGATTATAGACAAATTATTATGATAGAAATATTCAATATTTTATTGAAGGATCTGTGAAAAGTTTAACTGTGGATGTGTTTTTTTTATATCCTTCATGGTTTATAGATAAAGTATTTAAATTTTTTATGCTAGTTTTAATATGAGTGTTTATGTTATGTTTAAAACTTTTCATATGAGGAATGAATTGAACTTAGTAAGTGGTGGTCGGATCCCACTATAGCTGGTAGAGGTATCGGTAGGTCTCATGAGACAAACTAGTGTCTTGGAACAATGCCTTAACAAAGTATTATCTGTGGTCCTGTCACAAGGCCTTGGCTATGTGCTTATGATGTCTGGAATTATGCATTCCATCATTATGAAAGTGGATATTTATATTTCAGGTGATTATTAAACCAGTAGAATATCTATCTGAATAAGTAAATGGCATTATTTTATTTTATCATTTCCATATTATGCTAAAGTTAGAGTTTAATAGGCTTTTTTTAGTCTTATACATTTCATTAAATGTTTATGCTTATTTATGAAAGATTCCAATATATTGTTATCTTTATTGAGCATCTGATCTCACCCCTTTCTATGTTTTATTTTTCCCAGGATTGAAGAAATATTTTATGGTTAACCTTTAGGGATAGGATAAGGGATATGAATGTGTTCAAAAGGTTACAATGTTTATTTTGTTAGAAATTTTATAATATAATTTAATGTAACTTTCATGTATTTAATCTATTTTCCAGGACTGCTAAACTGATTGGTCCTTTGGGACTTGATTTTCTGTAATCATGCCAATGTATTAAAATAATGCACCGATTCTAGGCTTATGGGGTCGGGGTGTTACATAGATGATTCTGGCACAAATTATATTATTATTGAAACTCTCTAATCCCATGTGATCTATGATTAATTTGAGAAACAAGGGATGAAAAATGATCATCCACACTACATATGGATGCAGGACATATGTACTTAGACAATCCATTAGATGGTAAATATTGAGATCGGGCCTTGGAAATGCATCATATGTATCTTAGTTTTGGCATGAGTTAGACTCATTCTATATCCCTTTTTTGGGGTTTACACAATAATGTTTCCCTGTTAATCAGTGATTACACACTGATTAAAAAAAAGGATATCATGTATTGGGATAGCCTAGGGATGTGCCTTACACATAGTGGATGAAAAAACTATGGGGCCTTGGGATTTCCTTATAAATAATACATCTTTCATTCCACACATGTTTGAATTCCTCCATGACATTCCATGATGTTTTCTTGACATTTTAGAAGATGTATGGACCTGGCTTGTTAAATTATGGACGTATCTAGAGATATTCTCATGATCCAGTTTTATTATTCATGGGATGTCGTGAATCTTGGATGGCACATTTGAGTTTCATCTCGTGATGAAGGATACAATAATATATGACTTCACGAGACTAGGGTAGGTGATACAGTAATATTCACACGATCGTCGCTGACATGCCTATAGTGCATAACATGATCTTGCTACAATACCCGAGTATCATCTCAAGAGATTAAAAAATCTCTTATGGGATTTCATGAGATTCAATGTGCATTGTTTAAGAGGTTATCACATGTCATATTTGACATGTCTATAGGACATCACAAATTCTAGTTTCTATGTTTGAAGGATGCCATGAGAGTTGGATGACATACATTAGTGCAATCGTAGGACTTTTTGGACCTAGAATAGTGCCACTATTGGATCTGGTGACACATATAATGGAAACTGAAAATATTGAATTTCTAGATACGAGGCGGCCATGAGACTAGTGTTTATGTTAGTGGGGCTCCACGTGATTTTCGTTGACACATCCAGTGGAAATTTCATTATCCAAATAAAGTACTAATAATGTGTCGCAATATATTATTGACATGTCTAGGTGCTCCCATTTACCCCAGTGGGATTAAGAAAATTAAATGAGGGTCATATTATATTTCTTTAGAAATTTTTCCAGCATTTAGTATTTATTCTATCATTTTATTTCCAATTTTTTGTTTTATTTTGTATTAGATTATTTTATTTCTCACATGATCTAGAAGATGTGAAATTTGTACATCACATATCATCCTAGATGTATATCATCTGAACTGTAATTATCCTGAAAAGTGATTATTCATGTGACATTACTTACCTATCTATTTTCAGAATCTTACCTGATGGAATTCCTTTTCCACATATAGGGTCATCCTCACAAAGAAATAATCTCTGGTGCTTGTGTACAACGGTGTGTCTGGGTTGGAGAAGTCCAAATTTTAGTCTGGAGAGTTGTGGTAGTCCTTTTTTCTAGGGAACATTATTTATACTTATCCCCACCCCAGGTTTTCACCAATATTCATGAAATGTATCATGAAATTTGAGGATGGAGTTAGTGTAGGTATTTAGTGTAATTTTTCTTCATTAGTCCCTACTATGGATCACTCTGAGGACAATGCCTGATTTTTAGGGACCATGAGTCCAACACATCAACTCTCCCTTTATTTCATTAGTTGTAATTAATGGTGACATGTTGAATCGTGTTTACATGACGAAGGACTTCCATTTTTACATATTCATATGTCTAATTTATTTCACAAGATTAGTGCACCTATGTAATGATCTTCATGTGATCTCAAGAGACCTAACTGGTGTCTTTCATGAGACAAAGATGGCTCATCTGCGGGCCATCATTAAATAATTCCAGCTATTCAATTTTTCTTGTAATACCATTTCATGGCCATCGTGGATGGGTAATGATATTTTTATGATCATTATGGTCTTACCTCCTCATATTTTTATTTCCATTTTTTATTATTACATTTTTTGGTGATTTTGAAATGTTTCATCATTGTTATTAATGACAATTTCTCTACCTCTTGGTGACATGTCACATGAACAAAAATGGTATTATTGAGATGCACAAGAATTTCATAGACAATTCAATTTATTTCCCATTATAGTCCAAAGGGAGAGTGTGAGGCTGCCTTGACATACTCAAGACCCTTCATGTGACGAGAATGAAATGCCAACATTCTTTTACGAGATGATACTGACATGTTTTGGGGGATTCTTGTATCATATGGACCTCAAGGGTTGTGTTTCCTAATATTTATGATTGTGAGTTGGTCCCACCTCCACTCTTTTTTAATTTCCTTTATTCATTTATCAAAGTCTAGGATTCTTGAGAGTTTGTTTAAATATTGTAAAAGGATATTTTTCTCCACTTCAGTGATGCATCACATGAAATTAATGATCAATAGAGGCTCTAATGGTAATGATATTTTTTTCAATGTAATTTTGGATGTGTTTTTATGCACTCACCCATTGAGAATCCACATGACCAGGGGGACCTTTTCTAGATGTCACGTCATGATCATTGGCTTCCTAGGATACATTTTCAAGATAAAAACAGATTTTTAATTGGGGAATCATGATATCCAATGTCTGTTTATTTTTTTTCCATGGATCCATTTCGTGACCTTATGATAGTCACATAATTACATTTTTCATAGAGTCTTACAAGATCCATGAGTCTTTTTCCAACTCATTCTTCAATTTCATTGTGGGGAAATAATACCCACATCTTGGAATTCTTTTATTTTAGAATTATGTAGTGTTCATTTGGAGAGCTTCAAAAAATACACCATTCCCATCAGAGAGACATCATTAGGGTAAAAGGCTCATCTATGAGGAATGTAAATACCCATATGAGTCCTTAGTGATGTCATGAATCAGTGTATTGGATGACATTAGCTCTATTGGGTGATATTTGGTATTCCTCATGATTCAAAATAAATAAGATGGGAGAAGAGTGATTCATTCTATAATTTATAATTATTTCATTTCTCTCACTCGGCTACTTTCTCATGGTTTTGTTGTAAGATCATTCCACAACAATGGATTAGGAGTTCTTTCCATGAGCTTTTTCTATGAGAACTATTTCAGAGGAACATGTTTTCGTATGTTCCGACCAAAATAAATTGAAAAAATATATTTTGATAATTATTTGAACTTCATCTATGAGTATTTGTGATCATATTGAGGTTTTCTTGAGATTTTCTAGATATATTTCATGATAAATTGGATATTATGCATCTCATGTTGTAATGTCCCAGTCACACGATCACGAGCCCTTTGAGAGGTCATGCAATTTTACTATTCCTTATGGTTTTATTAAACCCACAATATCTTGAAGATTCCTATGGTACATGATTCTTTTATTCTATTTGAAAATTCTCACTAATTCTCGAAATGCATATGATGCTACTGGAGATTTATTTCTTTCCTCGGAAAGGATTTTATTTTATATATCTATTACATTCCATTTCCTTTTATATAGATGGATTACATCTCACACTGATCTTTTCCTATTCCAAATAAAATTGAAATTTTTATAATAAACCAAAATTCTAACCCCTCGATTTTCAGCCTTTATAACTAGTCTATTTAGAGGTTCTACACATCTGGGACCCTGATTATCCTTTATCACATTAGATTGATCAATAAAGGTTGGTCTTGTGTGTTTCTGTTTTCATTCCTCCTTGTAGCTTCAATTAGTAATCTTGTTGAGATTCATATTCTTTGAACCATATCTAAATGACCATTGATGATGAATGCTAGTTGGTCACTAATAAACACCGGGGTATGTCTTAAATTTTTGAAAACTATCCCATGGGTCCAAATGGATGGGATTTCACTCATTATCACATTTGATTAAATTAATAGACTATATTTTCATCCTATTTGAACCATTTTTGTAGAATATTGAGCTTGAAATGGGATTTAAATTCTAAATATAATTTCACTAATGAATGGTAATGTCCCTTTTGTGTCTGTAAAAGATGCATAGAGTTCATGGAAGAGTTATATGGGGTCCATCATTATGAATTTATCTATAATTCTTGATTCTATTGCATACCATAAACATGATCTTCTACAAGAACTAATCAATCACATTGTGCTATCACCAACTCATTTCATCTTTCTCACAGAGTTGTAGGTGTCATCACATTGCATGTATAACAAAAAGGAATGATCAGCCTTCTCTAAGAGAAGTAAAATGAATTAATCCATTTAAAAAATTTCTGGGATAACCCTTCAAATAATCTAGTCCTATTGTAGGAAATACTCATCCTCATGAGGGAGAAGATGAGGATGGAGTTGACTATGTAATTATTATATCCTTCATGTACTCTATCAAATTTTTTATTAATATAGTTTATTGAGGTCACCTAATATACACCCCAATTAGTTCCCGTCTCAGAACATCCATCATAGCGTCGAATCATATTGGTCTATTTTAGATGACTGATATCATACATCTTGGGGATATCAAGTGAAATCACATATATCTCTAAAAATTTAAATGATTGGATTTTTTTTCCATGTTCTGTAATAGAAAAATTTTCTAAGGTGGGAATACTTGTTCAGGAATATATGTCTGCAAAATGGGGATTGAGTTATGTTTAGTAGAAAGACAATGCCTCAATATGGAAGTATTGGGCATTCCATTCCCTTACCAACTCATGGGAAACATTTCTCAGGGAAGATTCACATACAAGATTAGTGTTCATTTGCAATTTATATTTCATTGGATTATGGATCATTTACATTTCAATGAAATCTAAATTTATTTTAGGATCCATGACACCTTATATCATCCCATTTTTTTGAACCTATATGGTGTTTAGGGCATTCCACTAAGATCTAATGAGTTAACATTTACGGTGAGCTGATCTATAAAATTATAATTCAACCCTTATCACACAAAAAGTAAGATTGTGCTTGAAAAAGGAAGTGGCTCTCTCAATAAGTGGTAATTAAATACAAATTTCTGTTAAGGGGTTATTTTTAAAGAAAGGATGATTATATTGTCTACACCCTATTAGTTTTCTTTTCATTTTGGTTATACCAAAAGGTTCAATCGTTTCTCTTTAGTAGGTTTTCAAGGAGATTGAACCCCAGATATCGACCATTATTGTTTGATGATATTGTCATATTGACACATAAATAGTTAAATAATTATTTTTCCCACTAATTATCTTACATTTTGAACCCATGATTATTCCACAGATAGTATATAATATTATCCATGTCAGGTTCTAAACTAACATATTCATCATTTGGACAATCCATTTTCCTCACCAACCCTTCCATCATTAGAAATAATGGAGTTGATATAAGATATTGGAGATAAATATTGGAAGTTAAATCCTTTATGTTATCTCCATCCAAAAGGTGGGATTGAATTTTTTGAGTAAATAATATCTACAGCACATGAAACACAAGATGTCTCCATTGAGGTGGTGATATATTGCAAGATATTTCTCTTTTTGGTGAACATAATATTCTAGTCACAAAATCAAAGAAATAAGATTGGATGGTCGGGAAATAGATTCATGAAACGATTAATAATACTCATTTGGATGATTTTTTATGATAGTGAATGCCTTCATCAGTTATTTCATGGTTTCAGGGCACACAGTTTTGATATATAGAAACTATATAGTATCATAAAGAAAATTCCTATGACACAGAAATATTTCAAAACCAATGAAGGGTACTTCAAAATTTTATGAATGTGGATCCCCCAGCAGAGAAAGTATAGGAAGAGGTGAATGAATTGGTGTAGGGTTTCCATTTTATAATGGAACAGGTTGCATTGATGGATGCCTGTATTAAAAAATATAGAGACATGATAAAATCATATATCACATGAGTATTTCCCATTCAACATCATCATCCTCATTTGAAACTAATCAATATATTGTTGAAGATATGACTACATTATTCAATACTATACATCTCGGAGAAGATTAATTAAAGGAAACATTTGTATCACTCCCCTATTTAATAGATTCTTCCCACCATACTCTACCCGAGATGGATAGTTCATTAGATAAAATGTAATTATAATTCGATTAACTCTATATTTATTGAGATTCCATAAGAGAATATAAAATGTGTATATTTCATTATTTTTTTATCATTATCAATGAATTAATTTTCATGAACCTTCAATGTTTCTATATTTATTTTATTAAATTCATTATATTCATGACACTTCACTACTTCAGTAATATAATAATCACCCACAATAGCCATCACATTGATAATATCAAGTAAAAATAAATACCTCGATTTGAATGTCGAAATTCAAATAGATTATTCTAGAGAAATCATTATAATTTCCCACAAAATGAGATGTTTTATTGATATATTTTTCATGTCTATGATGAGATCAAATAAATTTCATAGGTATGATTGGTTAGAATACATGTTCTACAAGGATATTAGTATATAATTTTTTTTAAAGTCGATCGGCTTGGAATGAGGTGCAGGATGTTATCATAGGCCATATGGTGGGCCTTATATTCTCTCCCATTCATGAATACTGAATTTATTATATTCACTAGTTTACAATATTTTTTCCCATAGCTTATACTGGTATAACTTTTTGTACTTTCAGATCAGACCATCCACAACTATTGTATAGTTAGTATTTGAATATATCGTCTATGACATTAGTTTAATGAATATTTCCTAAGACCTTATATCAGTTTAGTTTAGGGTATTTTAGCTCAGACCATCTATTTGTTTAATTAATATTCTTTTACAATATGCCTAATATTTTTTCAGTTTAGGGAATTCTATCTCTGACCTTTCATTACTGTAGTTTAAGGTCATTTATCTCATACATTATATTTCTATAGATTAGAGTCTTCTAGAACAAACCAAATTGAAGAATAAGGGGAGTGAACAATTCCTGGAATGACCCATAATGTCGTAAGATGATGGGTTCTTTCGTGTTGTTAATAAATCATATGAGGATTGAATATCTATTCATATAAACAAGATTTTTCTCTCATCGGTAGGTCCAATACCATATTCGTTAGTATCATTTCTAAACAGAGGTATATCCACTATTTTTAGGGTTCATGTATTGTCTATGTGGGTAATAATGATTTAGGTTAAACTACTATGGATTACACTTCTTCATGTGTAGTTTTTACATGGGTGATTTAAATCATAACCCCAAAATTTGAGTCTATTAATTTTTTATGGGGAAAACATGTCAAGGATAGACCACGAAACTATAAGGCTCTTGGATCTACTACTATGTTTCAAAGGCTCAAAAGGATTGACACTCTTTTATGGAAATAGTATATGACTTTATTCGGTAGTTCAGTTCCCTTATTCATCGATAGAATTTCCTTGAATAGATGATATCCAATCAATTATGATGTCCATTGATAATTTTGTAAGAATCATATGTCTATATGGTGATGTTGGGTATGGAGTAGAAGCTATTCAAGAGGAGTTCTAGAAACCTCGGTTTGCACATATCTTAATTTTGAAGAATAATTCCTACAACATGTGGGATTTAATCACAATGTGTTGGCCATAAAAGGTTTATGAATGGAGTGTCATATTCTTCCCTTGAGAAATGGTGTAAAACACATTGAAAAAATGACATGGTTGTTGAATTATTATGAATATTTTGGTAAATAATTTGAATATCACAGTTCAATGTACTCAGGTCATGTACAAGATATGGGAAAATCATACCGATAATTACCCAAAAAACACTAAGGTATTGGGTTCATCGATAGTGATGTTAGAGGTAACATGGAATGGAAATCCCTTTTTATAGAGTGACAGATTTTATTGAAGAACATAAGTGTATATGAATGATCCATAATCATATATTCAATGTTATGAAAATGTTCCCATGAATCCCAGTATCCATTACATGTGCCATGGATGATTGTGGTGATCATTGGCACTGAAAACCCAAAGATTAATTTGAGGTATGTGTAATTTCAAAGAAGGGTTCAAGCACCCTAATATTTCGGTCACCTCCTAGTGAACATATTCTCATAGATTGGAGACATGTGAAATATATAATTTAACATTTTCATAAATCATGGTGTCCATTAATCATATCGTGGATATTGATAGGGATATAATATAGACCCTACAATATTTATTCCTTAATTATTTTCATCCCATTTTCTTCGTAAACCCTAGAGATGAAGTGTTCAGAGTGTAAATACATAAATTTTTCATAGGACTCCCTTTTCTGGTTTTTAAGAGGAAATATTTTTCCTACATCTGTAAAAATTTAAAGTAATGTTAATTGGAACATTATAGGGTAAAATATAAGGTTGTTTTTATTTGATCAATAGTGGATATATTTTATTTTCACGAAAAACATGGACATAATAAGGCTAATGATACAAAAGAACCAAATTTACATACCCAGGTTTAAGAACACCTATGAATTTTTCTAATAAGGGGATGAAAATTTCGTAAATCATTGATTGACGTCCTTAGGTCCTTAGTAATGATATGGTACCATCATACTAGGATTAGTTATAATAACATATAGGTGTTGAGTTCTTACACGATGATGGTAGCGATCACATGGATAATAAAGCCTTTTTTGAAGAGTGAATCATTTTATTGAATACCATAACCACATATGATGAAGTAGTAGGAATACATGAATATTCAAAAAAAGGATTCCTTGAAGACATGTATCTTTTCCAATGGTTATATATGGTTATTGATACTCAAGAAACTCATGAAATTAATTATGATTTAGGGATTTAGGTTCATTTAAATGAGGGTGGAACCACCTTGTACTCTAGAAGACCATGGAAAGGGCCCTATGGTCCTTTAATATGTGATGAAAAACAGGTGATGGCCTGTACTATTTATTTTCATGTAGCAAGGACGTTGACTATGTCGTTTAACAACATCTAGTAAGGATATTTTTTATATAGTTTATTGCCATTACATAAGGACATATTTTTTTAAAGATGTCATTCAACAATGATGTATTCCATTAAATATAATAGTAGTTCGTAAGGTTGTGGAAATTAAAATGAAAAATGTGTTCACAAAATATTGTGTACATAAGAAATCCATATGTATATCTGAATCGTATGTATGAAAAATGAGTTCTTATGACTCTAACCCTACATATTTGTGAGTAATTTTTCAACAGTTGTAAAATATGGGATTAGAATTGGTTACATATGTGTAACTAAGTATATTTTTATGGTAGGAATCAATACACAAGTAGTTATTGCACGAAAAAAATTGTATGCTGGTCAGAACTGTACATAGTTATGGGAATTGTTCCCATTTATTGTTGATTATTGGCCTAAGATTTGAGATCCAACAATCAAAACATATCTGCATATGACTTAAATAAATACACACATTGTTATTAAGTGACTGTTCAATTTAACATCAATCAAAAAGGACGTTAGCTTCCCAATATGAAAATGGGAATTTTGGTCGGACCTAAAGAAGGATATCTGTGGGGTCACTATGTATCATATGCTAATAGCAATCAAACTCAGTTTAGTTTATGAAAAATTATTTACTTATGCATGTTTGGAATATATGTTGAGAGGGGTAATTGTGTTTCATGCGGTGGGCATATAAAGATATCATATCAAGGTTTTCCTATATATCACACTGAAAATGATAATCATGTCATATGTAGTTCAAGAATATCATGCAGTTTTATGACATTCATGAATGACATTATTAATTAAGTTTAATATCTTCTAGTATGGACCTCGATCCCATAGTGTGAAGGAATAAATGGTTGTTAATAGTTTCGGGACTAGAGTTTCATGAGTCACTATGTATCCCATGATGGAAGGAGTCATACCACATGTAATTAATATTTTAATAGATTCCCCAGGTGGAGCTAACACTCATATTTGGATTATGGTATTTCATCCAAATTTCTCATAGATAAGGCTTCTATCTGGAGATTTATTTCTGAGAAAGTGTTTTCCATGATGATTAATATCATACAATGAGGAATTTATCCCTGTATTTTATCATCATGTGGTGAGGAATTGTTCTATATAGTTTAGGGTCACATGTTAATGAATTCTACATATAGTTTAACTTCATGGGTTGAGAATGTGACAAACCATGAAATTTAAATTCTTTATATTTTTAATTATCGCTTGATGGTATTAATGAAATGTTTTTCATGATGAACATATTATTGGTGGAATGTGTAACATGCTCCCCATCCAAGGTGTCAACTAATTAGTCTCCATTTTAATAGAATTTATGTATGATATAAGTCCCTTTTAATTTAGGTTCTATATTTGTGAGATTATTCACTCGTATCATTTGTGTTTTGAGTGGAAATACCAGTTCTCATTGGAGCAATAAATGGTGGTTAACTATTCTATTAAAGGATCTTCCATTTTTATTCTTATGGATTTCAAGGATGTGTAATTTACATAACCTCTTTTCATCGAGTAGATCTGATTAATCCAGTTGATTTAATGATTTCTCATCATCTATGATATTTCAACAAATGGTAATTTCGAGAGACAAAAATATATACTTCTATGGGTAACATTTAATCGGTTCTATAAACCAATGAATATGGAATCACTTGTTTTATATACTTTTGGTGATATAGTTGGAACATAAATCATGAAGAATCATGTTTGATATATAACTCTAATCATTCTTCACTATTTTTCATATTATATTTGAAAACCATTTGTCAAATTACTCTATCTATTCATTTTCCACTTCATGGTGTAAAGATGAATGATTACAATCAATATTTTACTCATTCAACAGTTTTTTCAACTCAGAATAAGAAAAGATGGTTTTATTTTCCATCCATATAGTGGGAGGGATGCTGACCCTAGGTATGATATGTTAAATTATTAATTTGTTTATATTATTAAACATAAATTCCCTGAGGGGTGTCAGCTTTTATGATTTAGAGAATACGTTAGTATAAGTAAGGATGTTGTTTGGCTTCTTAGACATGGATGTGGGATGTGGCCCCAAAAAATCCATTCCAAACATGTAAAATGAAGATGAATATTTAGATATATGTAGCTATTCTGTGGTTTTATGGATGAATATGGAATGGAAATGTAATTCTTCAAATTTCCTTGTGAACTTTTCATAGTCTCATACCATGGATTTCTTGTAGTAAAATTGTCTCTTAATTTAGTGGGTGAGCATGGTCCTAGATATATGATCACCACTGGAGCCTCCATAGACTTCAAAAATGATGTCGTGAATATCTCATTCAGCTTTGAATATAACTCTGATTCCAGAAAATCAACACTATTATAGTGTTTTTTACTCATTTGAAGAATCCTTCATGGATAATATCTCTACAGGTCTCCAAAATTTATTCTCTTCATGCTCGATCATTCATGAGAACCCCATTTTAGAGATAATTGATTGTGGGATCCATCCATCAATTAGGGGATACTTATTCATCAAGCCTTTTTTCATGTGATTACCTAATTGATTATTCCATTTTGTAAATGACGTAAAACTACCTCTCTTTGTTGTATAATACTGAATATTTCTTCCTCCTGACCAGGGTCGTCCAGGGAGGTGCCTTTTGGAAAATGATTCTGTGTGATCAATCTCTTATTGGGGAACCTAATGAAAATTGGTATCAGAATGTAACTATTTTGATTGTCCCTTGAGATAGATAGTGATAGGTCCATGTTCTTCATTTTTGATGGAATATTCATCATTGATCTAATTTATCACTAGTTTTAAATACCCTCTGATATTCATGTTTGATATATTCTACTATAGGTCTAGTACCAACCTAGAAATTAGTTTATGGAATTCCACCAAATTATTTGGTCTTCCAATGGATAACATGAAATAGTATAGATAAACCACTTTGTTTGGTGAGAAAAATATAATCCCAAAATGAACCCGACTGATCTGTGGCTTACCATAATTTTTCCTCTAAGACTTCTAGAAGCACCATAACAATACATATCCAATTTTTGAGGGGTATTAAGGTAATAAAATACCTTATCATATGGAAGCTCAATGTTCACAACTGTATTCAATGGGGTAGGATATTCTGTGATTGAATCAACTATGATTTTCACATTAACTAATTTCTGTGATACAAGATGAATGCCGTATTGCTGCAGAAAGACCTCCCATCATGTCCAATTAAAAATCGATATAGGATGTCATGTGGTTGAGTGTGTCAATATTATAGATCAGATGTACATTATGGTTCTTCAATTAAAGCCTTAAAATTTTCACTGTGAAGATATGTGCATGGTAGTTCTTCTAGACATATAGAATCATGTCTCAGTAAATAACATCTTTTGGATGAGGTAATATATAATGTTATCACTCTCCAAGAAATTTGACTACTTGAGTAGGGATCCCTATTAGTGTTACATAAAGGCCATGTATATGAAAAGGGAACCCCCTTCCACTGTTGGAATTACAACCTTTGTTTATAGTATATAATTCACGATACTTTCGTATGTTACATGGAAATCATCTTTCTATTGAGAGTAGATTCCCTTATTCAGGAACCCAATGAAGGTGAGAGATTTTTTGTCCTGGATTTCTATGAATCGCATAATATAGGGAAAGTTCAATTGAATCCACCATAGTTTATTGAGATTTATGGGGGTCAAATTGATTAAATATAACTTATCATCTATAGGTCAATCATGGTTCCATGGTAGAGTACCAGAAATCCATTGAAATTCCATGAAGTTAACTAGAATGAACATTTCAATATATTCATTTTTTACCGATGTTTTCATAGATTATCAACGATTATTTGATGATCTATTATATGATCACATTTCTTCCAGGATTTTAAAATCACTTCGATGACATAACATTCATATTACTTCATATTAATGGCATAATGTATAGATTGAGGGTATGGTGATATGTGGTTCCAGCGATATATAATCCAATGGTCATGGTATGATAGAAAAACATCCTTGGAGAGATTTAGAGGAACTAGATTCTTCATCTTTAGGTGCAATCAATATTTTGTTTTACCTTTATTATATTTCTATGTAAAATGATATTGGAATCTAGCAATTACATCGATAAAAAGTTCAATATCTATAAATAGGAAGAAATCTTTGGAAAATGCTGAATATGGTTTCTAAAATCGATAAAGACCCTTATTTGTCCTTTCATTTTCATGAAAAGGATGATATTGGTGATCCATCATGGGTATTTAACGTCTATTATAAATATGTATTTGATTAATTTGTCAACTTCATCATCTACATTTGTGTCATGGGATGGATTCATCCTTTTCTATTCATTCATGAGTCCTAGAAACTCATCATGTAAGTAGAGATAGTGTGTAGCCATAATTGGATTAAGTGTATGAATTAGTTTTTAGTTCTATGAAAACCCAAATTGATATATCTTGTGAAATGTGATGTGAATTTCTTTATCATTGAGGGTCACGATATTCCAAATCAGTATAGGTTGCATGTATTCTTCAATTATTATATTTTTCAGTCTAATATCATCGATGGTGGTGGAGACTCCTTCCTCAAATTTGGGAGGGGCGTTCCGGAGGTCATCATCATATTCATCCACCAATGAGTTTGTGGAGACATTTCTTGATGATGTGGGAAATATGGGGGATTCTATACCACTATAGAGTTTAGTGAGGCCACGAGAGGATACATTATCATCCAATACTTCCTATGGAATTGGAGATACTTGTTCAAGATGGTTTTATATTACACTATCATATGGTAAAGGTGGATCTTGATTCTATATGACCAAGAATATCACCATAACAAAATTTCTGTGGATCACTTAGTCACTATTGAGAATGCAATTTGTAATTGAGGGGTAGTCACCATGGCACTAGGGGGTATAACCAATTTCATTTCAACCACAATTTATTTACTCCATATTTTATTGAAATATACATCATCATATTTTTTACACATGATTTAAAGGGGGAAATGTCACCATGTAGTATACTAACAATTAAATTTTTGTTATATTTCCAAAATCTTTAAAACTTTTATGGTAACTTTGTGTGAGTACGGAGCCAGGGCCTTCCATGTATTCCATTGTATTTGATGTGTTGATTCCTAACCATAAACTCAACATCAGATCCGACATCTCTAAACTGATCTTTGAGTTTCATATTCACTATAATTCATTTCTCACAGTTATCAATTCCATGAATGGGGAGAATTGGGGTAGATATTTTTTTTCATTGTATCCAAAATGTTGAAGGGAATGAATGAGTATGAGGATGTTCCCTAAACAATTATAATTAATAGTTCTTTTTAATTTGAATTTAGTGACTCTACTGAAATCATATATGGGCTTGATGTTCCCTTAGATGATCACATCATTGTCATGATTTTAAAAAAAATGGAGACCTATCATTATTCTGTCACAATATCCAATTCATAAACCTCAGTTTCAGTGAATTATATCCCAAACACATCTAGGATATAGAGGAATTGAAAAATTTACTCCATGAGTTATATTGAAAATGGAGAGTATACTACATTGAATGTTTTTCTGGGGAGCCAACAAGCTTGTACCCTAGTGGTTCAAGCTCCTCCTTGGGATCCAAAAGACCCAAGATCAAATCAGGGAAGGGGAGAATTCACAAGTACTATAGCAGGTCACTGTATCAGCACTATAGCATGTCATTATAGCAGTACTGTTGCAGCGGCAGACTGTAGCAGCGGCAACACTGTAGTGGCGGAAAGACTATTATAGGTACTATAGTGGTGGCGGAACTGTAGCAGGTACTGTTGCAGCGTGGGTACTGTAGCAGTATTGTTCACAAAGGGGTCCTTTGGGCCAAAAAATGGGATTTCTATCCCTGTATATAGGCCACTTGGCCTTGGGCCTTCAGGCTATGTAATGGGTCACCCTCTACTGAGTCTAAAGAGGACTTTGCTTTAATAATAAATTGAGGCTTCGACACCAACCTTTAAATAAAAAATAAAAAAATGTTTCTCTAGGGATACTGCCAATTATTTCAGAACGATGTAATTTTGTGCCCATGGTTGGTGATTCTTGAGGTGGGGTTGATCTTAGACATGTCGATCCAGAAATGAGGCATTTGAGTTAGATTATCTTGGTTCTTCTATAAAGGTAGTGGGAGAATCTACTACAAACAAAATGGTTCTTTCCTACCTCTCCTTTTGTCTTTGTAGACTAGGTAATCAAACACCAGTTAGGTCGTCATGTTAGAAAACTATGCCTTTTTGACTTCTGTAGTGTTTGGTTCAACTAAATTCCTATTTTCATTATATTATAGGGATCTCCCATGGGACCCATCTACATATAATTCCTATGTGGGAATGTGACCCTGTTATTGGTCTCCACAGCGCTTGTCCTCTCCCCAATAACCTCAGTTCCATTACATGTATCCTCCAATTCATCAGTTATGCTTCAAAAACACATATTATGAGGAATATTTTACATTGGAGAAGGCACACGATAAGAGTATAATTCTGAATAACCTAAATAAGATAACATTATTTTATGAAGGTTCCATTTAATTGGGCGTTTCATGTTCTTAAGATGTTGTAGGGTAGTAATTAGAATGTGTTAGAGGTTTTTTTAGCGGAGAATATGAATCTTATCATATGCATATTCCTACTTATAGTTCTCACACATACTTTTGGGAGACATACCTGATGTAACCATCATTGGAGGTGGAGCGATTGAGGGTTTTGGAAGCTATGCTCTCAATGATGCATGATCCCTATCAATATTGATTAGATTTTTCCAGTTGTTGAACATCAATAAATTCAAAGGAAAAACATTCTTCCAATCACTCATTTTATCTGAATGGGAAATGGTTTTGTATTCTACTTGATCTGAGGAGTCATCTATCACAACCTATCTAAAATCAAATATGCCCTGAAGGATGTCGTTGAAGAAAAATCTATCATGGATATTATGATTCAATCTTCTATTGAAATGGAAGCAATTAAGACAGTTTTTGTCATTAAACGCATCTTGAATTCAAGGATGTGAATGCCGGAATTGGTTTTTATCGATTAATAACATAAAATAATTGAATACATGATCATTTAGGAATTTTTATTCCCAATTCATCTATTCCTAACATTTCACGTAACCCATATTTCATTGTGCATCTAGAGGAGGGAGATTCTAAGGTTTGTTCTACTAAATAAGAGGTGTTGTTTTGGTTTGGGACATAAATAGATTCATTGATGGGAATCATTGAGGGTTTGAGATTGATAGTTAAAACATCATAATTTCATATATTATCCCCTGTGCTGATCGTATGAGTTGAGACTTGTATCATGTTTGTAAAATGGTATTGTCAAAATGTTGGGATGTTTTTGTGTGCTCACCAAACCCACCATGATACTTTAATAAGATCATAGGCGTATTCAACTCATCCTATATATTTTCAACACATTTTTCCATCATTTTATCTTATGAGTTAAGGATTCTTAGTTAATAGGTAAATCCATTCCATCTTGTTATGAAGTCAGATACCCAATAATTTTAACATTTCAAGTAGTTCTTTAGTCGAAAATTGTCATTTTCCACATATTGGAGATAAACTGATAATTGAAATGACAATGAAGGTCTTCCCATTTAGGAATGGATCTTTTTTGGTAGGTTGTTTTCCCAAAAAAATCTGGCTCTGTCATAGTTTTCAAAGACACCTCATTTTTTGCGTTCTTTTTATCACAAGGTCCTATAATCAACCGACATCGCGATATTATGTTTGTGAGATATTTTTCGGGAATTCATGAACTATTAATGGTAGATAAGGTGTGATTTATAAATTTTGGATGAGTCCAAGTGTTATCCACCCACTCGGGATACATCATCCTCTCTGTCTTCACTGGTTCTTGTCTCCCTTCAATGGGTTCCATTCAAGTATCCATAGACAACATGAATATATGTATCTCGAGTTGTACTATATTTTTAGAAACATTCCAACAACAGGGAAAGGGTAGGGTCGATTTTGTGTCCTCTACTTCATCTCCCATAGAATCCCAATTTTTCGTAACACTGAATGTCACACCCCGACTCGGCATCTTGTGGCTGCGGTTTTTTATTTATTTATTTATTTATTTTATTTATAGTGGTATTTTTGGTTTCTTAATTTTTTAAAAAATATTAATAAATTAAAATCAGCATGAAATAATATAAATTAAATGGAAAATAATTTAATAATAATTATATTATTATTATGGATACCCTGACTCGGCATCTTGTTGCTGCAATTTTTTATTTATTTTTTTATTTATATGTTTTATTTATAGTGGTGTTTTTTGGTTTCATAATGTTAAAAAAATTATTAAATTAAAATCAGAATGAAAAAATATTAATTAAATGGAAAACAACATAATAATAATTATATTATTATTATGGATAATAATATTATTTTTATTTTTTTTATTATTATATTTATTAAGTTAGTTATGTTGTGGTCACAAAATTTTTAACATCATTAATACTATTATTATTTCTATTATTATTTATCATTTATGTTTATTTTTGGATTAGTTAAAGTTTAATTTTTTTTATTTTTTTCTTCTTTCTATCATTTTCCATCCTTCCTTCTCCCACCCTTTGGCATCGCGATATAACCCCCTTCTCCCTTAATTTTTCACTTCGCAGCCTCCTCATAACCCTAGTAGCTACCCTCTCTTGGCTTGCCTCTCCTTAGGCAAACCAAGGCAGTGCACCTCCTCTCATCCATCAAGTAGCGCATGCCACCCTGGTCCCTTCATTGTGTCACCTCACGCCTTCCCGCACCCTCCCTCTTATGCCACTCCCCACAGACGATTACCACTTACCTGTCTCGACCAGATTTTCTGGTGTGGCTCACTTCCATCACCACTCCATCTTGCTCGGCCATCATTCCACACCCTACTCATAGGTGAGTTTTACATCGGTTGGTCATTTCTTCCTTTTGTTATGATTTCAGTTTAGGTTTTTGTGTTTTGATTGGTTCATTTTTCTTCATTTTGTTTCGATGCCTTTATTTTAGGGTTCAATTTGAAATTTTGAAGTGTGATTGGCGAGAAAATGAAGTTATGCACCGAATTTCGGGGGGTTTGACACCAAAGGTAGGGTTTCCGTGCATTATCCTTATTTTATGAATTATTTTTCATGTTAAATTAATTTACTATGATCTTTGATTAATTTGTTTGATTCAAGTTTGGTTTTATGGGAATTCAATATGCATGAGATACTTTTTGTAGAACGTTTAAATGGAATTGAGTGTGTTCATGATGAAAATACATGTTTAGTCTTTTATTAGTGCTTTATTATGTTACGCAAGGGCTTCAAATTTGTTTTTATAATGTGATTGGTGAGTGTTTGGCCTTAAAAGTTGTTTATGATTGGGTGTTTGTGTTCAAAGTCTTGTGATCCCACTTGTGGTTGTTTCAAAAAAAATTTAAGTGGTTTATAAAATATTATATTGTGTGTGAAAAATTGTTAGATGTTGTTTTGGTGTTTAAATACTATCAAAAGTGGGTTTGAGTATGTAAATGGGAGTGTTTGTGTCTGTGTGACTTGTTGAGTAAATCATTGGGCGCGTTCAATCAAATGTTTATGTAGTGTTCCATGTGTTTTTATTGGTACATGATGTTTTTATTTGTGGAAAAATGATCTTTGATGGGAAATGTACCACTTGGAGGATGTTTTACTTGTTGTGATTATGTCAATATGTTTATTAAATTCTTTAAAAAGATGGAATGCATGTTTTAATGTCACCTTGGTGTACTTTTGGTTTTAGTGTTGATTTTCTACTTGAAGATGAGTATGTTATTGGTGGAGACCATTGGTTTGTGATTTTGAAACGTTTTGTAGATTGTTTAAGTGTACTTATTTTATTAAATTATATGTGTAGTGTGTTGGGCCTTACATTGATGATTTTGGGCCGCGAGTTTCAAGGTATCCTACATGTACATGCATAGGGTAAGGGATATATATATATATATGGAATATTTGTACATATTCCCTCAGGGAATGGGGAATATGTGCAATTCATCTAGGGGTGTATATATATATATTTATAAATTCATGTGTTTGTATGCACCAAGTGATGGTTCGAGTGGTCGTCGACAAATAGCGACAAGTTTGAGGTAGGTCCTTTATGCCCAAATATTTAATTGGAGTTAACATTTTTTTCATGATGTTTCATTAAATGTATTTCCTTGTTTTTTTATGTGAAAGTCATATGCACTATATATATATATATATGGCTGTGGTTATTAAAAAGTGGTTTCATAGGTGTTTGAACATGAAATAAGTATTTCCAATTTTTTTGTGGGCTTTCGTTCGATTTTGTTATGAAAGTGTAATGACATGATTTATTTTTAAAGAGGGGTTCCGAAGTTATTTTCAAATTGGTTTTTGGTGTGAACATGAGATTAAAGGATGTATTGATCTCCTTAATATTATTACATCATTTTATGTGTGGTTTTAAGCTTCTTTTAAATATATAATACCTTTATGTGTTCTAAAATTATGAATACTCCTTATAAAGTGATGAGGTCCATTTGGCACTCTGAAATAGGTTTGTGAAAATGGAAAAGCCATCTTGAGGTATTCCCCATAATTTGAAAAATGTGATTCAAGTGTTAATGTGTGGTTTGTGATATGTGCCTAGTGTAATGGCTTTTGCATGGTATTGTTATGTAAAGAGGGGGAATGCGCATAATGATGGAGATGAATGGTTATAGGTTGAATGATATTTAGATAAGAAAAGTGTTATGTACATATATGTGTGCTTGATAAAAAAACTCACAAACAATAGAAATAGAGAACAATGAGGAAACCTGGGATTCTATGTGGGTGACCAGGACTAGTACGCTAGATGACTTAATAGAGGTTTTTCCGGTTTCATCTAGCAGTATCAACGCAACAACACTAAATAAACATATGAATTACTAAGGGTCATGGTATTCTAAGCCACTTTTTCTGAGGTTTTCGGTCTTCTACGCAGCGTTTTTAAGGGAAATGATTTCAAAGACATGTTTCACCGAGGTAAGAGGTCTCTAGGGAACCACTGGTGCTAGCTACCTATTGGGATTACCCATGGGGATCATTTGTGACATTCTGTTTGTGATGTAATTGTCAATTCACTTGTTTCATACTTGATGTCTATTTTTGTGAAAACCCTATTTTAATCTAAACTATTTTCTTTTCACTTTGAAATGGTGATTCATGCTTGGAACCTATTTTGCAAATGTGGTGAGTGTGAAATGATTTAATTGAAAATGAAAACTCGTTATATGAATTTTAAAAGAAGGAAAAACATTTTTTTACTATATCTAACTTTCAAACTGGTATGATTGGAATTCTTACTAAAGGTAGGTGAATAGGACATGGATATATTTTGGCATTCCCACTGAGCATCTCGGTGCTCACACCTACATTACTTTTCTGTTGCTGGTTATAGTTTTCTATCGCTTTTGGGAGCATGTTTTGTTTATGTTCCATGGTAACCCATGGGGTCACCTGAGGTATATCACGTTGCTTCTTTCATTCCATTTTATGCTGCCAAGTTGTTCAGTTTGTTTCCCGTTATTTATCTTCTTGTTCAGATTAGGTTTATTTATCTTTTTATGGTAAATTTCGTTCCTAACTTGATTATTTTTATTCCCAACACTAGTTGCTAGCCTATGAGTACTTGGAATGCCCTTCGGGCCATGGCGCAGACCGGCTTGGGTGACTGGTTCAGGGTCGACCCTAGTTGGTTTGTGAAAAAATGGTATTAGAGGGGCCCTTGTTATTTGGGGTGTCAGATATCATGGTGATTAGGTGTGTCGTGACTCGAGATGTAGGTGTGGGAAGGGCATCCTAAACCCTTGCCCGTCTCGAGACTTGATTTTCCAGGGGTAGTTCGGGAATTTAATTTTCTTCATTGTCTTGGTCTGACTGGACGAGGGATGACAAAGGAAGTGAGCCAGTGTCACGTGGCAGGCTTTCATGGAGTAGTGTCCCATGTAATTCCTGAGGGCATAGTTCAAGGTGCTTCCCGTGGTTTATGCTCGCATGAATCATGAAATTCTAAGCCATGTTTATGGGTTGGCATGGCCACTAGTTCCTTATTTTGGAAATTTTGATGTGAGTTATGTTTGACCATTGTTTTGGTTGGTGTGAGTACATCTCAAAAATGAAAATTGATTTTTGTGATTTCTTTTTCAATTGGGAATATGTTTTTTTGAGTGGAAAATGGTTTTTTAAATGAAAAATGTTTTGGAATTTGTAAATGTGTTTCTTTAAAGATAAGAGAGTTTCTCAAATTGGTTGGGAATTGGTGCATTATGCTAAATGGTCTGTTTTGGAAATGATAATTGTCTTTAATTGACCCTTGGTATTCTTATGAGTGATCGCATACATTTAGGTGGACATGTTGAATGTATAGAATTTTTTTATGTTGGTGGATGGGTTCTTGAGTTAGCACAAGGATATGTATGTGTGAGACTTCATGGGATACCAATGGTTCATAATTATGATGTTTTGATTGCTGAAGACATTTTTTCAAAATGGTAATTTAAATGTTTTGAATAGTTGGTAATCAATTTTTAACTGCTCTCTTTTTGTGGTTGGTATCCTTTTTCACAGGTTCTTGGTTTTTACATACTGAATTTAGGTTGGAATAAATATTTGAGTTAGAGTTTTAGCTTGTGATTTAAGTGTGGAATATTTATTTTTGAAGGGTTTTGCTTCGGCATTGTGCCACTTGTTTTTTATTATGATGCCCAGAAATGTCTCAGAGGTTTGTAGTGAGTCTTTTCTAGTTGTTGGTTCTACCAAGAATCTTAGCAGAGTGGTGGAATTGAGTTATTTTCAGTTGTTGTCCTTCTTATGAGGTGATTCTGATCTATAGAAGGTAAGTGACTGGCTTGGTGAAATCATTGGTGTTTTCAGGTTATTGGAAACTATCAAAGCTATGAGGCTCTATGCTGGTTCAAGTTCATTTGAGGGTTCAACATTGGAATGGTGTCAGAGAAAATCCCAGCGTCATTGCATGATGGGATGTCAAGGAAGGTGTTTAAGACCACTTCAGTCCGATGGTTTGTACCTATAGAGGTGAAAGAGAGGAAAGTGGAAGAGCTCATGAGTGCCCAGCAAGGCCAATGAATAGTGAAGGCTTACGTCGGGAATTTCAAGGGGTTGATTCCCTTTTATCTGGGGGTAGCATCGTGAAATCTGTTAATGTTTCTCTTTTGTTGGTTCTTCATCTAGGGTTCAAGGACCGATGATTTTTGGTGTTTGGGATGGTTCTACATTCGGTGAGAGTGAACCAGAGGAACATGTCTCAAACAATTTTTCTTGTCAATTCCATACTCTATTAGTTGTTCCACTCTCTTGTTTGCTTCTAGTGTGGCCAGTTTGGGTACTTTAAGTCTCTTTATCTTCATCATCCAAAGACTTGTCATTAGTGTGGTAGTTTGGGACACTTTGAGAGGTTTCGTTATCGGTATCATCAGAAAGAGTCTCGGTCGGAGTGATGTTAGCTCGTGACTATGGGGAAACAATTTTTTCAAGACATCAGAGCTCCAGCCACAGTTCTCGGTTGTGAATCCTTTCACACAGTCCGAAATCGTTGGGTGTGGGACACATTGGTCTAACTTTTTTCTTCAATGACAAAAAAGGGACGGTTTGAATTCCTCTTATATATCTTCCACATCATTGAAGGTTATTTTTTTATGTAAGATATGTAGAGGTCTTTTTTTCTTGTTGTGGTCTTTGTTCATCGAATACACCACTTTGGTTGTAAGAAGGCATGGTAATCTCATTTTCTTGTATTTCTAGTAGTTTTTCATCCTCAAATGTGAGAATTGAAAGTTGTCTTTTTATGGCTGTGAGTGAAGAGAATTGTATCTCTTGTGTGGATAGCTCCTTAGGTTGTCGTTCTTGTTTTTGGTTTTTCTATTTTTGGAGACACATTCATCTAGGGAAATAATGAATAGGGGTTTGGTTCGCCATTAGGTTTGGGGTCATTCATCAAGGACCCCATGTTGTGGGGGTTTAGTTGATGCGAAGAGCTAATGGGTTAGATTGTGCTAATTTCCTTGAGCTGGTCAGTTCTCAGATGGTGGGGAGACCCACCATGAATCTTTTCATGCATTATTTGAGATTTGATTTGTGTGGGAGTTTTGTTCTGTGTTGTTGATTTCCACTTTGGATCAAGTTATCCGTTCTAGAGTTAGCCTATGATGAGAGTCACAATGTAGGTTATTCTAGTCAGGTTCTTCTGGTGGGGAGAACCCTCCTCATTTCCGGATGGATCTTATCAGTATAGTTTCCCATAGAGTTGGTTAGGTGTGACTCATGGAGTGAAATGTTACACTGAGTTCGAGATTTTTTTTTGAACTCATTTAGTTTCAAACTTGAGTGTGATTACTTGTTGGGCTGGGTGACTTTATGGGGGTAGAATGTTTCTGTAGTGGGGATAATTGTCACACCCTGACTCGGAATCTTGTGGCTACATTATTTATTTATTTATTTATTTATTTATAGTGGTGTTTTTGGTTTCTTAAAGATTAAAAAAATTATTATTAAATCAAAATTAGAGTGAAATAATATAAATTAAAAGAAAAACAATTTAATAAAAATAATATTATTATTATGGATACCCCAACTCGGCATCTTGTCGCTGCAGTTTTTTATTTATTTATTCATTTATTTTATAGTGGTGTATTTGGTTTCTTAAAGAAAAAAATATTATAAATTAGAAGGAAAAAATATAATAATAATTATATTATTATTATGTATAATAATAAAATTATTTTTAATTTAATTATTATATTTATTAAGTTATTTTTGTTGTGGTCACAAAATATTTTGACATAATTAATACTATTATTATTTTTATTATTATTTATTATCTAAATTTTTTTTTGGGTTAGTTTTAGTTTATTTTTAATTTTATATTTTTCCATCATTCTATCTTTCTCCCATCTTCCTTCTCTGCCCTTTGGAAACACACTATAGCCCCCTTATCCTCTTGTTTTGCACTTCACAGCCTCCTCTTAACCCTAACAGCCGCCCTCCCCTTGCTTGTCGCTCCTTCGGCAAACCAAGTCGGCACACCTCCTCCTTTCCCGCAAGTAGTGCACACCTCCACCGGTCCCTTCCTCGTGTCGCCTCACACCGCCCGACACCCTACTTCTTGTGCCACTCCCTAGAGCTGCTTTCCACCTACCCTTCTCGGCTGGATTTTCTAGTGTGGCTCACATCCAACACGACTCCATCTTGCTCGAACAGTTTTTTTCACCCTTGTCGCTGGTTAATTTTACATCAGTTGGTCGTTTCAACCTTTTAGAAGTATTTTGGTTTAGGATATCGTGTTTTGTTTTTTCCAGTTTTGATGTTTTTGGTTTGATGCCCTAATTTTGGTGTTCAATTTGAAATTGTTGTGGTGAGATTGGCGAGAAAATGAAGTTTGGAACTGAATTTTGGGGGTTTTGACACCGATGGTAGGGGTTCTGTGCATTATGATTATTTGATGATTTATTTTTCTTGTTAAATTATTTTCTCAAGGTCTTTGAATGAATTTTTTAAGAGAATTTCTTTTTAAGGGATTTTAATATTCATTTGATTATTTTTGTAGAACGTTTATATGGAATTGAGTGCATTCATGATGAAAATCCACATTTAGTATTTTATTAGTGTTTTATTATGTTACGCAAGGGCTTCAAATTCTATGTAATCATGTTACTGGTGCACCCTTGGCCTTAAAATATGTTTTTGATTGGGCGTTTGTGTTCGAAATCTTGCAATACCACTAGGGGTTGTTTCATATAATTTTTAGGTGGTTTATTAAATCTTATAATGTTTGTGAAACATGGTTGGATGTTGTTTTAGTGTGAGCATATTTTCAAAAGTGGGGTTGATTATGCGAATGGGGGTATTTTTGTGTGTGTGCCTTGTTTTGAAAATATTTGGATGGGTTCATTCAATTGTTTAAGTAGTGCGCCAGGTGTTTTTGTGGGTACATGAAGTGCGTATGGATGAAAAAATGTTCTTTGATGGGAAATGTACCACTTGGAAAATGTTTTACTTTTTGTGCTTATGTCAATTTGTTTTTTAAATTCTTTCAAAAGATGGAAAGAATGTTTTAATGTCACATTGGTGTAATTTTGGTTTTCATGTGGGTTTTCCTACTTGAAGTTGAGTGTGTTATTGGTGAAATCCCATGTTGTGTATTTCTGAAACGTTTTTTTAGAATGATTATGTTTTTAAATGTTTTATTAAATTATATGTGTACTGTGTTGGGCCTTGCATCGATAGTTTTGGGGTGTGGGTGTCGAGGTATCCTACATGTACATGCATAGGGTAAGGAATATATATATATATATGCCCTCTGTATATATTCCCTCACGGTGCGGGGAATATGTGCAATGTAGCTAGGGGTGTGTATATATATATATATGTATTAATTCATGTTCATGTATGTTCTATGTGTCGGTTCCAGTGGTTGTCGACAAATAGAGACAAGTTTGAGGTATGTCCCCTCTTCCCTAATCATAATTAGAATTAACATTTTTCTTGATGTTTCATTAAAAGTATTTCTTTTTTTATGTGAAATTCATATGCACTATATACGTATTGTTGTGGTTCTTAAAAAGTGGTTTCATAAGGGTTTGAACCAGAAATGGGCATTTCCAAAAGATGTGTGTCCCTTCATTTTATTTTTATTTCTGAAAGTGTAATGACGTGAATTATTTTCTAAAAGGGGTTCCAAAGTTATTTTCAAATTGGTTTTTGGTGTGAACATGAGGTCAAAGGATGGTTTGATCTCCATAAAAGTATTAGTTCATTTTAAGTGTGGTTTTAAGCATGATTTAAATATATTGTACCTTTATGTGTTCTAAAATAATGAATACTCCTTGTAAAGTGATAAGGTCCATTTGGCACTTTGTTATCGATTTGCGAAAATGGATAACATTACTTGAGACATTCCCCATAATTTGACAAATGTGATGCAAGTGTTAATGTGTGGTTTGTTATATGTGCCTAGTGTAAAGGCTTATGCATGGTTGTGTGATGTAAATATGGGGAATGCGCTTAAAGAGATATATTAGTGGTGATAGGTTGAATGTGTTTTAGATAAGTAATGTGTTATGTACATATATTTGTGGTTGATAAAGAGAACTCACCACCAATTGAAATAGAGAACAATGGAGAAACCTGGGTATCTAGGTGGGTGACCAGGTCTAGTATGCTTGATGACATATTATATGTTCGTCTTGGTTCTTATAGAAGTATTGACACAAAAACACTAACTAAACATATAAATTACTGAGTTTCATGGTCTTCTAAGCCTCGTTTTCTATGGGTCGTGGTCTTCTAAGCCATGTTTTCTAAGGGTCGTGGTTCCTAAGCCACATTTCCCTAAGGTACAAGGTCTCTAGGGTCCCACTTGTGCTAGCTACCTATAAATATTACCCATGTTACTCATTTGAGACATGCTTCTTGTGATGTAATTTTCAATTTAGTTGATTCTCTCTTGATTTCTTATTTGTGAAAACCATATTTTAATCCAAACTAGTTTTTTTTTCATTTTGAAACGTTAATACATTCTTGGAAAATATTTTGAAAATGTGGTTGGAGTGAAATGCTTTAACTGAAAATGAAAACTCATTACTTTAATATGAAAATAATGAAAGTCTTTATTTTACTATATCTTATATTCAAATTGGCATGATTGGATCTCTTACTAAAGGTAGGGGCATAAGATGTGGTTATATTTTGGCATTCTTAATGAGCATCTCGGTGCTCATTCCAACATTAATTTTTAGTTGTATGTTTCATTATTATATCTCTTTTATGAGAGAGTGTATTTTATGTTCCATGGTGACCCATAGGGTCACCTGAGGTATGTCACATTTCTTTGTTCATTCCTTTTTCCACTTCCAAGTTGTTCAGTTTTTTCCCTTTATTTATTTGTTTTTTTAGTTTATGTTTTTTTATCTTTGTAATGGTTTAAATCATTCCCAACTGGTTTATATTGATTCTCGGAACTAGTTGCCAGCCTGTGGGGACTGGGAATGCCCTTCGGGCCATGTCACAGACCTGCTCAGGTGACCGGTTCAGGGTAGAACTGGGTTGTTTCGTGACACTGAATGATTTACCTCAATATGTTGAGGTTGTCCCTACAACAGATAGATGACTTAATCATCTTCAACTTCCTTATCTATGTATATTAGTTTAATGGATCAAGAGTCATTTTTACAACCATATTGCACACTTTCTAGTAGATCAAATTTATGATGGATAATATTCATCTCTTCCCAAATGAAATACCCAGGGGGAATATTCCCCTTGAGGAGATCCACTTTGAGTCATCTATGAGTATTTATCTCACTCTCGTATTGTGATAAAAAAAATTTCTAGGGACTAAAAATTATCTATTCTATGTAGAAACTTGTATGTGGCCACAAATTTTCCTTTTTCAATTGATGTTTTTTTAAATGGAGGTGGAATCTCTTTTTTCAGAGGTTAAAAATTCTGAAGCCATATCTGCTTCTATGTATGTGCATCCTCTATTACTGAATCTAGATCACCCACCTCTTGAGATATGAATTCCTTGTTATAACACTCTACATTCTCATCATGTTCCACATGTATGGAATATTGACTGTGAAGAAATTTAAAAGAGTAATATTGGATAATGGTAGGTCTTCCATTAATTTCATCTCAATTGAATGACTCTGCACTTCCTTCATTTGAATCGTTATTTGAACCCTTGTAAATATTTTCTTTTTTAGCTTGAGACCCCATTAGGGTTTGATTTCCTATTCAATATCTTACACATTCCATGATCTATGAGTAATGACTGTGAGTGAGTTTTCAGTCCTAATTTCTAAACAGTCCCAAAATACTAGAGGTTTTTCATTAGGTTGGAGGAATTGATTGGATGTTGAAATTCAATTTTTCCTCCATAAAATATGAGATGGATTCTCTAAATGGTGATTATGAAGTGAAAAATTACCCAATCCCTAAATGGTAGTGATTTTTAGGGCCAAAATATTCATTTATCGGTCCTGTAGTTGGGTATATAATGATTATAATTGGGATTTGACGATTCATGAGATGTACATGGTAATGTAATTTCCCCTATCCAAGTGGGATGGGTTCGTTGTGGAATAACCATTTATTTCCCCTGGGCCCTCTCAAGGGATGAAGAATATAGTTCATGATATTGATATATAATTTTGCCTAGAAAGTTCGGTAGGGGATTGTTTTTATTTAATATCAGAATGAATTGAATCATCCTTGGAATTGATAATCCATTAGGTTTAGGCGGTGATAGATATTTCATTTTCCTAGAAAGGTGGGTGCACTCCTGGAAGGCTATGTTGGAAGCTGATTCTATGACTCATCTGATGTGTCATAATTATGAACACATATGAGATTGTTGTTGTGGATGTAGTGATTGGAACCATTCATTACGTGTTTTTGTGTGAGTGATCACAGATTTATATCATTGTATGAAATTCATTCTCATTTCAGTGAGGGGACCATTTCAAAAATTGGTTGTCTATTATCACCATCTATCCATGAATTATAGATTTCATTGATGATGGGAATTATATTAATGTGACCAACTGACCTAAGTGTTACATAGTCGCCTAATTTCACAAGAGGCTATTGCATTACAAAATATCAAATATAAGGGGTTATTATATTCGAATAGATCAAAAAATCATCACACTCAATAAATTCACCATATGTGAATATATATGAATGGATTCATTTCATAGATATGTTTATGATGGTTTGGGATGTGATTTGGTATACTGTGATGTAGATTTGGGCTTTAATTTTCCATTTTTTGATCTAGATCCATGGAGACAGTATATAGATCTTGCTAAAAACAAGGTATCAAGATGGTTAGATGTTGACCCATATTTCATTTATAAGGCAGGTATCTAGTCATCATTCTCGGATAAGAATCCCGCATATTTTGGAATGGATAAGGAATTCCCTCCTTGTATAGTACAATCTGGAACCCCGTGATAGAAATGTAAAGGGAAAAAATGATGATGGAGAAGTTGTTTCTAGCAACTCTATCCATATGTCACTGACGTCCTATTCTTAATGAAAAATAAATTCTTCCATCTAGTCATACTATAAAATATTCTTCTGATCGTTTCTTATAGGCTGGATTGGTTGGATACTAGATGTTGAGGGGGAATTATATGTGGTTGATCCCAATGTTTAGAGAACCACCCTAAAAACATCCATCTGTGTTTTCAAAACATATCTATACGTTCATTTCTGGGAAAGGGAACAATTTCCATGTCCATGGAAGATATCCACATGGGTATGTTGACTGTGGTTGATTATAGAAGTAGAGTCCCTATGATACTTCTCTAAACTACCATAAGGTGAACAATTCTGGTAATGAACATATTCTACTTCAGTTGAAGAATCGATGAATCAGTGGGGCGATGAGAATTCTTATTGAATATCTTCAAGGACACTATCATTGAGAAGAATAGAAATATGGGTCACATTATATGTCGTGGTTGGCATATACTAATATTCCATTGGAAATTATGTAGGGATATGATCCTTTTATATGAATGTTTCCATAACATACATATAATTGTATACTGATGAGGGAGTATGAGCCTACAAGTAAGAAGATTGAGGAGTGTCCCGTTTATCTATCTAATTTATGAAAGGAATGTTTTCATGTCGCGAGTTATGTAATATTATCACTTGGGGACGCTCAGACTGAAATGAAATAAGATCTTGATACTAAGCCTTTATAAAATTTTGATGGTATGTCTTGGTATAATTATAAGAATAACCCAAGTAATATACATCTCTCACCAAGTGATTCCTAGTTTTAATAGAAATATAAACATTGTACATTTATTCCTTTCACAATAGAATATACAGACACACATCAATAATGGGATAAAGTATTTGATCCTCCTCCTTTGTTTCATAATAATGTTTTTAGTGAGGTATTTTATCAGTGGAAGTAGGAATTTTATCTTGGATTACAACATCTATTGGAATATTCCATGCTTATACACTGACATGAATAGGAATCACTCCCATGGCTTGTTCCATTCGTACATGATGATCATTATCTATAAAAGATATGTGATACTGATCATGGGAATTTGGAGTATGATGCTATACATATTCTATAGGAATATGATCATGTCTCAAGGTATGTTCCCCTCCCACATGGTGAACCCTGGACAATATGATGATAAGATTCCAATCTTTGGACTTTGGAATACGTCGTTCGAAAGTTTTGAATAGCATATCGCCATGTCACAAGGCCTATGATACTCTCACCTAATGAGCCTAGGATTGAATTGGAGTATGATCTAGGTTTGATGCCTCATCCTATAGCAGAGTATACTGATAATCCTTATGGATGTTATAAACAATGTTTGCTTACTCCAAATTTTCCACTTATTCTTGTTGATTAGTGTGTAGGGTTGTCCTTACTATCAGGATATGAATATGTTCATGTCCCAACATTGGAACCATTAATGGAATATGTTTTTGGGTTTCTTTATATTTTTCTAAGAAGTATTATCATTACTGAATAGAATGTGTAGGGATTAAAACCTACACATTTGTATTATTCATTAAATACTAAAATATTCCATTGATTTAATTGGGGTAATGCACAAAAATTTATCAACCATATTCCATCAGAATATTATAATGTAATTCATGAATTGGTGTAGGGAAATGTTCCTCAAAAAAGTATTTTCTCCACATATGAACAAATTCATGTTATGTGTGAGCATGGATGTTATCATACTCCTAGGTCAGTTCCAAAATATACCTGTAGATTTTATCAGTGGGAGTGGGGATATAAGCCCTATCATGTATATCAAGTATATTCCTTGCCTGATGTGTCATCCTTAATTCTCGTGCATGGTCATTAGAGGTGGAATTGTGTCGGGTAGTACAATAACAAATGACTGATGGGTACCGATTGGATGGTGCAAGCGAGGGATTTTGACAGGTCCCCCCATAATGAAACCTTAAACAAAAGTGAGCAGTATTTGACTCCCTGTCCTTATTCATCATATAGAGAAGAAGGAAGTTCACACTCTCCATTGATAAGCTCCTAATTTTTTTGTTATGGTGATAATGTCCACTGTCCTTGATTCATATTTCATGGGGCGATGCAGAATCATCAGTTTTCATGCCAAGGTATGCTCATGGAAAATTTCTAGGGTCTAGATTTAACAACGTCAGTGGTATTCATAGATTACTGGGTTCATGTACATACAATAAAACTACTTAGTAGGTGAGAATATTTATTGACCCACAAGGTTGCATCTATAAGTGCATTACCGAAATGGAGATTGGATGATAAATAATTATCTAAAATCAGGATTGTGTTGATGAGAGAAGTATCTAAAATCATGTAGACAATAACGAATATGGGTAATTATTAGGGTAATATCTTAGGAATGTTGTATTTTCAATCATATATGCATAATTAAAAAAAATTCATTAATTCCCAATCCAGACATTATAGTTATTTAGAAAAGTCAATGAAATGTTGGTCTTGTTTTTGGAAACCCTAGTTATAGAGGATCAGTTGTAGGATTTATTTTAGGACTATAAACATTATATTTTAAGATATTAAAAACAACATGCCTTGATTTATGATTTAATAATCAATTTTTTTTTTATGTTTTCATGTGGGGTATTAAATTTTTTCATATAGCGTTCAAATAAATTAGAAAAATTTAATATAACTTATTCATTTTTATTATTTGAGATATTCATATCTTGTTAAACATTTGATTCATTAGAATAGTGTCGACTAGGATACTCCATTGAGGTTGAATCGTTTCGGCTCGATGGTTGGTTGTGTGGGGTTCAGTTATACAAAAAATAACAACATTGGTTAACCATTTTCATTATTTGAAGAAACACTTAATGGTTACCTCATCTATATTTGGGTACAAACCTTCTAACAAAAGGAATGTGGTCAATTGGGTCTTTAGACCCAACAACAATTGGGGACTCACATTTTTTCCGAGGATGGAAGGTTTCACTCATCACACCCTTTTTGGGTGGTAATTATTTCATACTTTGAGACTCTGTTATATATTTATGATATGTTATTGAACCAATTTTTAGTCTTGATACTGGTCTGGTTAGCCATAAAAAATGTTTTATAGGTTATTTCACATTTTTATGAATAATACAAGGTTTTCATTAACGAATATATATATATATATATATATATATATATATTAGATGTTATTAATATGTTTCCCAAGTAATGGGTCTCTTATTATGTGCTAAATTAATATAACCAGGTACTTCAGAAATTGATTCCACATAAGAAGGAAGATAATATTTCGCGGAGGGTATTGAACCATAATTATTCTAAAAATGTATACCAGTGGTTCTAGGAATAAAAACTCATGTAGTTTGATAAAACCATGAAATTTATTTTCAAATGGAATCGACATATATGATATAACACATGCTCTAGATATTTGATCTTGATTTTTGAGGAGACATCCTAATAATTCTTGTATAGAATGAATTAGATTTATTATAGTTAAATCATTCACTTGGGACTATCCCCAAGGTAGATTCCCATATTTTAGGGATATTAAAATCCTAAAACTCATAGGGGATTATAAATTTAGATTTCCCTAGATGGTGGTTATTTGTTATGTCGATGATGTCTTTATTGGGACTCTCTAAGACCATTTTAACTACACTATTTCTGATATACATGGGTATGAAAGTCATCAACCTCATTTCATATGTATTGAATACTTTTGTACGATCCAAAACGTTCATTAATTAAAATTTTTCGTTATCTAATTAAATTTATTATTATGTAAAATGGTTATATAAAATATGATATTTATTGGTTTTATGATATTGGATTTAAAAATACCATTATGAATTGTTATAATAGAAAATATAGTTGTTTAGCATTGATCACATTATTAGATTAAATATAGGGATTTAAAAAATTCAAATTTACTCAGACAAAGGATGTGATGGCCTTATCCAGTGGAATATCTCATTAAGAAGACCATTTTATAGAACATAGAAGGTAGGTGGCATCATTGGTCTTATATCATGAACAATACCAATTCAAACATCAACATGCTAAGCTTGAACGAAAATTCCTATGGGAGAAGTGGAAGTTGATAGAGATTACCACCCGATCGTTATTATCAGAGCCACCCCATGAGTCTGTCACCATTTCACACCATATCGTTATGTTATATGTTGGTTTTATAATGGTTATGTACCAAGTCCATAGTACAATGATTATTTTCATTTTTGTATATAATAAAGAATATATAATCAGTTTATTATGGTTATAATGTAAATCTTTTTTAAAGAACATATAGTATTTCGAATTAATATTCAATTAAATAATATATTATGATGAATTAATTTATTTATTATTTAAATAATATTTTAATAGAATAAAAAATACTAAATAACATTTTTATTAATTATAAATGATCATATAATTTTTAGGAATACAATTGTAATTTTTATTTTGTTTTGAACTCTGTTATTTTCAAAATCAATGAATTTTTAATAAATGTCGGTTTTTATTTTATAATTAAAAATTAATAAAAAAAATATTTAGATAAAATTAATATTATTTCTGGAATCCTACTGTCAATATTATCAAATGATGAATTATTCATAATTTTTTGTGACAGTCGAATTTTTGGTTAAAATACTAGTAAAATAATAGAAAATGTATTTTCTACTAATATATTATTTAACATTAAAATTATGTTATTTTATGTTTGATTTATCTATTTTAAAATGCTTTTCTAGACCCACCAAGACTTATAAAACATTTTATGTTTTTAAATTGAATTCCTTTAGAGGGTGACTCACCTCCACATAAGAAAGCCTAATATTTTAGGAAGTTGGGGGAATTGTCCTTATAAAATAATTTTTCCATCCCCTTTTCCAAAAAAACTATGGGCATAAACCTTGGGTTGGTTAATCGTTTCGATTAGTTTAATGTTTGGTGTCCACAACCAAAATAATTAATAATTCCATCTCTTTTTCTATATGTACCCACACAAGATCCAACATCATCTTCACTCAATTACTTGAAACCTCAACCATCCTCTTCCCTCCTGTCTCTATAATCCTCCCAAGGTTTCCCATTCTCCCTCGAAGCCTCTTTCAAGCCTCACCCAAGCCTCTGGGATCACACTTCCATAGAGGGGATATCTTCCTTTCTCATTTTTTCCATGTTTTTTTATGTGGTTATACCATTTTATTCTCAACTAAAAATGTTGGTGTGCATTTTTTCATGTTCCCCATACTTTCTTCTTTATGTTTAAATAATTATATACCTATTTTTCTCTTACTAATTCCTCCCATATACACCCATTACCATGGGGATATTCCCTAAGGGATTTCTTCCACTCTGAATTTTGTCCACATTTATTTATGTTCCAATAACCTTTTATTTTCAATAACAAATGTTGCGTTATGATTTAAATCCTTCCACACAATTCCCTACAATTTTTCTTAATGATTTGAGACCCATTTCTCTCTCATTAATTCCTCCCATGTACAACATTTACCATGAAGAAATTTCATAAGATATTTCTCTCTCCTCGTTTTCATTCTTGCGATTACCTTTTTATTATGAATCTAAATTCCATTACATATATTGGGAAATGTATCTATTAGATCCCCTTATGGTCCATTTCACGTACACATGTTGAGAAACCCCTTTATCTATCATCAACCATTTGTATGAATTCTTATGTCATGCTGTTATACTGCTGAAATTGCACCACGATTTTCCCAGCCAAAGTCATTGTGTATTGAATACCATAACCATTTCTCTATCAAGGGTATTCAACTTTATCAAAATTTATTTATTGATTATAGAGTTTCTTTTACTAATTCCTCATTTATTTATTGAGTAATAATTGATAATGATTAAGGTATATGTGTTATATGATTTATGTGGAACACATATTCATGAAATGAAATGTTTAAGAAGGGTGGACCCTGATAGTGCTCCAATGTATTGGGTAAAGATTAGTAACATGATACATCATGTTCAAGGAGGTTTTAATCATTATAATTTTAGTGCAACGAAGGTTTACTCAGGGTCCATGTGAAATGGGAATTGGATCATGCTAATATCATGTTAAATATTGTTGATGCATTTCCCTGTTACGATAATCATGATATATCATGACTTTATGTTCATGTTTCTTTTATTCACCATAGATATGACTTTTTCCAAAAATGTAGTGTGTTATTCAGGTTATTCCTTGTTAACTCCCTTACTGGGATATATATCTCACCCTTTTCTTATTCATGTCCAAAGCTTATCCCGTGCAATGCAATGTACGAATGAATGTAGTCGTCATGTGAAATATGTTTTCAATAAAGATTTTTTTAATGTTTTAAGTTGTTATGTAATGGTCCTAATCACCAATGACGCACAACATATCGATATTATTTGTTGTATCAAGTGAAATTTTTATGTAATAAATTATTTTTAACTTCCAAATAAGGACAATGGATGTTATAACTTTTTTAATAAGATATTACTTTGATGATAATATAGGGATCGACCCTTGAAGAGGATTCCTATGTAACCTAGTTATTGTATGAATCATGGAAATAAAATTTCAGTTTATTTGTCAATCCAATGGGGGTGAGGTAGATCGATCATCCCATGGTAATGATTATCTCCTATATGGTTGAAATGTCAAAGACATGGGTCTCAAATCAAAATAAATTTTTATATAATATTGGTAATTGGGAAGGCCTCATATATATCCTTGTTGTTGTAGGAATCTACATTCTCATAGTATTGTTTACATGGACTTACATTCTATGATTTACCTATATGCAGGGTATATCATATTATGTTATTAATCGGGGATTACACTAAAAGATTGTGCTTGACTCTATAGAGGCGTATGATGAAAATTATTTGATTATTGGACCTCATTAAGACCATGTGAGCTATTACCAATGTGGGAATAAATAGAAGGAAATTTATTAGTTTCACTAGTTGAGGATGTTTCACATATGTACTAAGACAAACCTTGGGTGTTAATATAGAGCTCAATCCTCAAAGAGGCATCCTACATATCCACCTTATGGATGGAATTATAGTCATTGTAGATCAATTGATTTCTAATTATGTTGAGGGGTGAGGTAGAGTGATCATCCAATGAGAATGATCTCATTCCAATGGATATAGTGTTAGAGACATGTGGATTACATCAAAATGGATTTTTTTGAGCTCTTTCCATAGGATGGATTTTTACAAATCCTATTTATTAGAGGGATCAAATATCATGTATTTCTGTTGATCAAGGGTTACAAGCTGACACTTCCCTATATGCAGGACATATCCTACTGTGCCACTGACTATGGCTTACACTCTATGGTTTTCGTTTCTTATGTGGTGTCTTACGAAGAAAATGATATGATTATTTCAACTCCCTAAGACCACGTGATCTATGATCAATGTGAGAAATAAGATAAAATAAAATGAGTAGTTTAACACCATATAGAAGAAGGAATTATGTATAGATATGACCCTTTGGATGGTTTTTATAAATATCAGGCCTCGTAGAGTTCTCTGATGTATCCTAGTTGAGATTGGAATTAGTGTCCTCATAGTTTCCTTAGTTGGGGATTACCTTATATCATTGATCCGTTTCTCAGGGTCTACACACCAAGGACATACAAGAATATCAGGTCTAAGGATTCTATTGGGATTTTGATTTCACACTGATGGATGAAAAAATTACCAAGCAATGGTATTCCCTTTTTACCAATTATTCATTGTCACCTGACATGATGGACTACCTTCTTCATGTGCCTGGATTTACTATTTTGAAATGTTAGAAGATTTATAAGTATGTTTTCTTATGTTGTGAACCATTATAAAGATAATGACATGATACAAATTTCTTTTCAAAGGAACATAACATAAACTTTATGGGATGTTTGAGGGTCATCACATGAATAATAACGATTTTTTCAGAGGACATCACAAGACCTAGCTGGATGATCCATGGAGAAATCATATTTTCTCAAATGAAATGCCTAGAGGGAATCACATGATCAAGATAACATGATGTGTAACCACCACAAGATCTGATTGAGACTAAGGGATGGAATGACAAGAGTTAGTGAAAAATGTCTCAAAGGGTGTAACATATCCTCGCTGACATGTTTTGAGGACATCACGATGTCTGGATGGCATGTTTGAGGGATGTCAAAAGAGAAATATAACATGATTAGGTGATACAATAAAACATTTCATTAATGAATTGGTGTTGTTATATTGATCAGGTGACATATCTGAATGGCAGAATGAAGGCTTGAATGACTAGCCTAAATGGATCCATGAGACAGGGGTGGCATGCTAGTGGCCGCTAAGATACATTCATTAACAAGTCTAGTGGAGTTCAAATGATCAATATAGAATATAAAAAGAGGGCCATGAGAACAGGAAGGCATTTTCTAGGCCAATATTCTATCCTAGGTGGTTCACACAAAGTGCAGGAGGGGCAGTGTATGTTTCTTTCAAAAATTTACACATCTTTTGTTACATATTACCACATTTTTCAAACAATTTCCTTATATTTATTCAATATTAGTATTATTTAATTATCTATTGATCTAGTAGACGTATGGAATGTCCTCCACATTCCATTTAATAGGCCCTTCATGTGTTCTATAGTGACTGCAGAAATTTCATATTCATTCCACATTATTTCTCCTCGTCTTTCTCAGATCTTACTTGAGATAATTTCAACTCCGGTAATGATATCAAGAGATCTGAGAAAACTACTAATGTTATTTTGTGATCTAGTGAATCTTGGTGTGGGAATGAAATATATTCATTCAAATATTAGTGATCATCCTATTTTTTATGGGGTGGGTAATTTATAGGCCTTGCAACCCTAGTTTTTTTACCTCTTTTCCAAGCATGTATCACAATAATTCATGTTGGAGTCCACAGATGTATTTGGAGTCAAGTGTCTTTCTGAGTCCCTAGTGTGGATCACTCTGAGGGAGTGGAATGATTTTTAATGACCATGACTACATCCCATAGACACCAAATTTATTGGTTTATTTAATAATTAATGGGTTCGTTATGAATCAGTTATTCATTTTTTAGTACATCAATAATGTAATATTAACATGACCAAGGGTCTTTACTAGATTCGAGAGGACACTAAAAGTCATTCACATGAGCTTGGGTGACTATTTTGAGTCCTTCATGATATAAGGATGGATCATCATGAGGTATTTGAGGAATTGGGTTCCCTAGTCAACGGGTTATGCAAGACAAATCTATGGACACTGAGGACCTATCATGATATTTTTATGACAGTAAGAGGCTCTCACATCCTTGTAATTTTGTACAATTATTTTATTTTACAGGGGTTTTGGATTCTGTGAGGTTTTAGTAGTGTTGTTGTAGAAAATTATTATACCACTTGGTGATGCTTTGCATGACCAACACTGGAAATATTTTGATCCACAATAATTTCAGGTAAAATTCCATATGTTTTCCCTAGTAGAGCCAAATAGAGAGAATGAAGTCACTTGAACATACCCATGACCCTTCACGTGATCAAGATGACATAATTCTAGGATTTTTCAAGATGAGGAAAACACATTGCTGAGGGATTTTGGTGTCTTTCATACCAATATTGGATCATCACGTGATATTTACATATGTGAGAGGCACCCGCCTCATCCAAATTTTTATTTCCATTATTATTTTTTCAAAATCCAATGTGATCATATGTTTTTTTAAATGTTTACAAGGGGAATTTATCTAACCATAGATGTTGCATCTCATTAAATTAATTACCATAAAATGATCCCAAAGTGTGATATTTTTATTCTATCTTTTATTCAAGTTTTTATGGGTTCTGAGGCACAAACGAATTGAAATGTTGCATGAATCGTGGGAGCATATCTGGATACTGATGTGGAAACCCTAGTATTTCAGGGATTCTTTTTGATACCAAAGGTTCTATTCAAAAGGGTCCATGTGAGATATATTTTATGTTTTTCTCAACAAATGGAACCTTTGTGTGACCATATTATGGTCAAGAGATAGCATGTATCTTAGAGGATTAAATGATAAATGTGTCTTTTATTAAAATCCCATTCCTTTCATTCATGGGGAAAATAATATGTAGTTCTATGTATTACATTCTTTGTGATTTTTTTTGATGCTCATTTGGTGGGCGTTAATAGTTTTTAGTAAGGGATATGATCATTATCAATAGATTATATCATGGAATATCATTGGGATTATTCTGTAAATATGGGGATATGTATTAGCTAGATATGATCTACAACTCTTAATTCTTAGGATGATCACTTTGACACCTGAGTATGTGTGTCTAGTGTGTGGGTTCACCTTTTGGGAAGATCTACAATCACCTGCATGAGGGGTATTTTTTGTCTAATTCATCCAATGATTGAATAACGGTCGTACTTATGTAAAATATGGTATGGTCAGAATCTATTTTCGGTTTTTAGATTCCATAACCATAGAAAAAGAAGGTACTAGTTTCCATGTTTTGGGGATAGGTTCATGATGTGAGTGGGAGTGGTTAGAGGAATAACAAAAATCACCACCACAATCCTTCATCATGACTTGTTATCATGTTTCTATTCTAATAGACACATGTTATATGTCCCCATGGATGGGATAATACAGTTCATGTTTTATTACTTATCTATATTGTTTATCATCAAGTTCAAAAGGAGTTGTATTAGTTAAATATTTCTCCATTTTATAGACATAGTGGATTTCTTGGAAGCTATAGTGATGGAACACATAATTGATGATGAAACTTCCATTATCAATATGAGTTTTAGAGAATGAAACATGTCATCAAAAAGTGTATAAAGTCATATAGATCAATTTATAATGTAAAGTAAGAAACATGTTAATTAGTTCTATTAGTAATAATAATTATTGATGAATTATTCATTTTAGGATCAGAATTTTGGTTTCTATATACAATAAAAACAAAAGTGGGATGATGTGTTGGGAACCTACATATTTATTTTTTATTAAATGATTCACATAATTTTTATTATTTTTTGTATCAACTCATGATGGGGTGTCCCAAATACTATTTTTATGAGTGGATGAGCACAACATCATAATCCACATGATGTGTCACTACTAATATGTCATATTTGTTCAAACATGGTCGATCTGTGGAAGAAAAAACACCCAATGTTTTCACATCCACCAGAATACATTCTAGTGGGAGGATATCATTTTGATTTCTTACAAATTAATCTCATGAACTCACATTGGTAAAGATTATATAATTTTAGGATTATCACAGCCTATCAGGGAGAAGCATTCAATGATCTAGAAATAAAAGAAGTATTTCTTGTTCATGAATCTTTCCCAAATCCTTATTTGATCTAGTTATCCATATAGTAGTAATGAGTTATTTAAATATGTACATGTCTTTGTCAATTCACATTAGGGGTATCTTATTGACATGAATACCAATATATATCACGTGTTCTACAACAATGAATTTTCATGTATATATCAGAGGTTCTGAATTTTTATATATTTATTACATAGTGATCCAGGTTTTGTGTATAGTTATGTTTTCATGCTATGTAGTGGGAATATCTAGAGTTTTCTGTCATATTTAATGTCATTAAATATTTATTGTGTTGTGATCCAATGATGAATGGGATTCCAACATTCCCTTTTAATTGTAATGATATCCTAGATACAGAGTTGTAATATAATACTAAATTTATTTCCTATAATGGTTGTGTTCTAGGAACCGATCAAAGCAATTTAACAACATAATATATGGATGGATAGTGGAAATATTATTAGAAACAGTTGGTATATAACTTATACATGGAAAACCCTTTATATTTATCCTTGAAGGGAATATAATTGTAAATAAATGTGTTAATTTCAATAATAATATTACAATATCAAGATATGAATAACATGGATAATTTTTAAATTAGGATAATATGATTGGAATAATAAAGAATATAGACCTCTGGGTGGGGGAAATATATAATCAGGAACATGACCAGATCAAAAGATGGTTTATAGGGAATAGATACTTAATAGATAGTAAATCATATATCATGGGAGTAATCCTAAAAAGGAATGGACATAAATGATATTATGTGTGATATGGTCCAATGGAGATACAATAGATGGAATATAAACATAATGGTCGTGGCATATAGACATAGATGAGTATAAATAAGATAGGGAAGGATATAAATATTAGGGTGAAGTATATGAAAAAATAAAGTAGTTCATAAGAGAATGTGGCCCACAAAAATTGGATATGCAATCTCAAGGATGAATATAAATGAAATGGAAAAATAATAATTAAATAATGATGAATATGGGGCAATGAGTACTTTATGATTAAAATGGAAGATGAATCATATTGGGTTTGATCCTCATGGTGCATTCATACACATCATATCGACGTAGGAGTTAAATCACCCATACTTTGAGTTAAAAAAAACTTACAGTTTTATAATATACATATACTATGATGTTTCACGACATGTGGGTAAGATGATTCATAGAGTTTAACATCATGTTAAATGGATGTATGCGAGGGTATATTAATATAATAAATTCATGATTGATCAATAGAGACAAATATTATTTAACCTATGATAGAAGGAATAATACTCAATGTAGTTTTGATTTTATGGGAATATATATATATATCATTAAATGTGTCAAAACAATGGATTGGGTAGGGATTATGCATATGTGGCTGCCTTGATAGGTTTGATGGGAATGTGGATCATTTAAGTCCATGGAGATATGGTTAGGGATTATTCCTATAAAGGAGTACTATAATGGTCGAATTTTAATCATGATAATGGAATTAGAATTCAATATCTCAAATCCCATATTTTTCAATCATGGGGTATGAAATGAGAGAAGGCAAAAAATCATGGACATGCAGGTTTTTGAATGATTTATTTTTAATTTTTTTTACATGTTGAGTTTTTTGTAAATAGAATATTTGTTATGATTCCGTTATAGAATATGGACCTATAATAGAATAATGTTTTTTAAAAATGATGTTGTAATGTTAATGAAATATGGTGGTTTTGATAATTTCAACACTAAAGTGTTATAGACTTAAAAAATCAATATAAATTTAGTTGAAATGGAAATATATGAGATACAAGGATTTAACCTGGAAAATAATTCCTACATTTCATTTTTATAAAATGAATGAGAGTCAACGTAGTATATATGTTCTTTTCCAGTGGCATGGTAATGATGTATAATTGAACTAAGGGGAATAATTATATATGAGGTAAAAAACAAGGGGTCTTAAACCATGGTGGATTTTCATGAGGGATATATCCTCATAAGAGAAGAAGATAATAATGACATAATATGTTCTTATTGGACATTTATAGATAGTGTATTGATCATTTTTGGATGGGAGCTGAGTAATAAAATTCCTATTATAATTTATGAATTCACATAAAAGAGCTTGGGTAATGTGATCACATAAAAAAGTTGGGACATGTAGTCACATGAAGGGAATGCATTAATGTGGTCACCTGAAAAATATGAGTTATTTTGAGAATATAAGGGAAATAGAGTCATTTCTTCATATAAAATTAAGTGGATATCATGATTTACCAATGTAATGAGGGTCCCATGATCATATAATTAATGAGGTTGCATGATTACATTACCCATTTCATATTAGGTGATCGTGAAAAATTATCTAATAAAAAAGTGTCCATCATAAAATTGAAACATTAAGAATTATTAATGAATATGTCTACTTAATTATGTTAATTGTGATTGTTACATTGACACAACTTTCCAAAATTTCCTATAAGTCGATATTACCAAATAAATTTATAAGCTAGAGAATTTGAATTATCTGGAATCTCCATAACTCCCTATTATTCACTATTATTCCTTCATATGCCAATTATTTATTATCTAATTTATTATCTATTATTCTATTTTTAGGGATGGTTTTATAAGGCTTGTCCCTATATATATGTGTCCCTTCATAATCATGAAAAGACACCCCCATGGGGTTGAGGTTATATAAGTCATATTCATAGGACATTATGAGATCATAGGCTATGTATATATATGGTATTATCCAATTGATGATATTCCTCATTACATCACATGATAAATGGAGAACATAAAATAGATTATTTATTGATAGAGTCTTTGAATGGGATTTCACGATCTTTTTTGTGTACGGTAATCACATGGTAAAGAGAGACATCTAATGAATCTCATAATAGAATGCCTCCCTCAAACTCGATACCATAATGAAAATGGTTTTAGTGCAGGAACATAATTTGTGGGTTTCAAATCGTTATTTCATGTTTACTGAATCATGTTACCAAATTTCATAACCCTGGTGGTCACTTGTAATCATTTAATAAAGTGTGCACTCCATTCTAAGTTCATTATTTACAAAATAATACGTTTATTTAGTGTGTTTTCCAGAATTATCCTTCCTATGATTTTATAGAGGGTTTCCAAAAAAAAGTATCCAAAATAATATCGGGTGGTAATAATTCATCAGATATATATATACACATATTACTATTAATGTTTTCTTAAATTATTTATATTATTTTTCTACTCCTTTCACCCACACATCGTCGGTGTTGTAGCAGAATTCATGGAAACTATGAAATATATAAAAATTAAAAATAATTTACTATAATAATATTATATTAAAAGCAAAGATAACAATTTATAACCATTTATATGTTTTTTATTACTAAGAGAAATACATACAAAATTAAAGTAAAGACTGTAAATTTTCTTATTTTTATCAAATCATATTTTAGTACAAATATCATAATCAATTAAACTAGCACGATAAAACCTTACATACCAAGTGTAATCAGCGAATAGATTTTTGGGAATGGACCAAGGATTCATAAACATATGATTATTACATTAATCTATAATAGAGTCCCGTAATATGAAAAACAACCCCAAAAAGGGTGTGATAAGCCTAGGTTTCCATCCTATCGACCAACATAAGTCTTATTTCATTAACCAAATCATCAAACGAACACCAATCTATGGAATGAAGGTACATGAATCATGGAAAATAGGGTCACTGGGTGTTTCTATATCCACGAATAAACCCATTAGATACCTTTTGTGGCCTTTGTACCTGACATGAATTGATTGGAAAAACTATTGACCCTTTGAAATTGCTCACTTGACCCAACATGGTTTGGGATGAAATGTACATAATGACTTTGATGTGAAACACATAACTATGGGACCTCCTTCATAAGAAAAAAACATATTTCCCAATCCCCCTCAAACCATTTTGTCCCATGCACATAACACCACCTTGATTCGAAGAAAAAATAGTGAACATTAAAAAATATATTAAAAAAGGTGGTATGTTATCGCATCACAATCCACTTTTTCATTCAAAAGTAATTGTTCCAATAATGGTTTTCAATAATCCATATATTCAATAGATTCTACATTGAATTGATTTTTTTGGTAGAACATGTCATATATATTTCTGGTAATTCACATTATTACCTTCAACCCAATCGTATCCTTCCAATTTTCTCAGACACGTGTGTTCAATGCTATACAAGAAACTATATCCTCACTATAGTGCTTATCACCATCTCCCACCTAGAATCTTTAACAGTCGGTTTCAAATGCACTGATAATGGAGTACCATAAAAAATAAATCTTACTATTGTGGAGGAAACAAGGAATTCCCAATATTCTACAAATCTCGGCTCGTCTCCATATGAACCGAGTCCGATGATATATAACTGGAGGACCCCAATTTCTATCCACACCTATTTTGAGAGCCTGTACCCAGTGCATAATAATAAGAACCTCCCTTATCTTAAGGAGGATGATGTGGTCGACACTAATGAATTCATCTTAACATTCCATGGGTCTAACGCAAGAGCTCCTACCATAAGACATCACTGTCTACAATATGTGACATAGTATCGTGGTTCAAAATATAATACTGCGAAATCGATAATGTTAAATTAACACAGGTTCCCTAGGATTCCCACTAAGGGTGGATAATATACAACCAGGAGAAGGTCATCCCCATTATTCTTTAGAATAATATACTATATTAAAACATTTTTCCATTATATGGTTGAGAACATTTCCTTATCCCCTATTCTAAAGCCCACAACATAAATATAGTGTAAAATTATGAGCAAGAACAAATTATTACCAATGATCATCGAAACCGCCACAAAAGTATATTGGAAAATTATATGTAGATGCAAATACCTATAGATTCTTAAGAATCATGTCATCAATATTGGGCAGCAACCAGCTATAAGATGGAATATATTCGTGCTAAAAAACAGACCAAAACTGCAATCTAAATATGAATAAAACAATGGGAAATCATATAACACTAACAAATAATATAAAGATCGCCTATCAAATGTGGTCGATATCAAAAAGCTAATGAAAAATACAACCTACAAAAACAATGCTCACCATCCAAATAATGTGAAAATAAAATAAAAGTTGTTTCAAAATCTTGTTGATAAATACAAATAAAATGAGAAAAATACTTTGGAAATTTAGAAGATGAATATTCCATCCCATTATTATGATTCCCATCATCCAAATTGGGTGAAAATAGTAGAAAACAACTGGGTTATCCCAGCTATAAAACAGTGGTATCCTCATTCCTCTACACCAACATAAGAGAAATCCTAGTACCCACTAGTAACAGACGGAGGACTAGAGTAGATAGAAACTCATTGTTAGACATCAGAATAAGAATATATACATGTTAAAGTCAAATACATATCCAACACATCATTGAAATGATGGAGGATAAAATTCATATCTCAAACATCTCAAACCGTGTGTGTTGCCCAAAATATTTTCAAGACTCTACCCAATCCCATTACCAATGTCAAAGATATCTTGGTATCATTGAGATAATAAATACACATTCTAATGTATTCTATTAATAAGGATAAATTCAATAGGTAAATTACTATTTCTGTTTCATTTAGTTATATTCCTGATATTTGAACTCTTTTTCTATCCTGACCTCCAACATAAAAATGATATTATAAATGCAGTACATTTCATATTCTGTAATGTTTTTATGCTAATGGAATAAGTAATCATTATCTATCATTCCCCTAACATTTATACAATAACTGAAAACACTGTCTGAGATGTGTTAAATTATCACATTCAAGAATGACGAGTTTTCAATTTCTATTACCGTATTAAAATCGTTTTATGAATGCATATTTATTGACGAAATAGATTAAAATCTATGTTTTATAACATATTTAATGTTCGATAATAATTTTTCATAGATGATATTAATTTATAACATCAAAAGGGTTCATTTTCATGACAATCCCCCAAATTAATCCATGGGATTGTCATTAAAATTTTATCTAATGATTCGTCCTCATCCAATTTAATTATACAAAACGTATAACAATTGTATTTTCTGAATGATCTTTAATATAATATAATTTCACTTTTTAAAAACCATTCCCATTTTCCATGACCTCTCATACTCTTATTCAATTGAACCAATCATCAAAACTATGAAAACAAGCTCTCACGAATGATGAAATTTAAAACTAGAACTCATCAAAAATGGAATAAATGAACATAAAAAATGTTAATATATCAAATTAATAAATAATAGGCTCTATAATTATTAATTAATAAATCTTATTTGATTATAAATGACATTAATATCAAGTGAAGAACACCTTCAGACATAAGGTAAGGGATTCTACCTGAACGTCCATTATATCATCTATTTTTATTTCAATTGTGTTACCAAATGGTAATTAAATTTTATTCTTATTAAAATATCATAAAGATTGATTATATTTTCCAAAAACATGTATCATGATCCATTCATCAATCCTTTTAGGGACATACATGTTTTTAAATGGTTACCTACAAAAATTTTCCCAATAAGCAAGCAAAAAATAAGGGATATTTCAGAATTCATTCCCACTATAACGTGCACAGTATAATCATTTTTGACCCAACATTGTTATTTTAAAGTCACTATTTTTGTAATTAATGAATTTTTTATTCACTTATGGTTTAATATGGGAGATAATTCTCTTCTTTTCTTTAAATTATCATTAATATTTTCCTCAAATAACATTTATTTGTTTTCTCTAAAGATTATTTAAATTCATTTTTACATGTAATCAATTTTGTATGAAATACCTTATCATAATCAAGGAAAATTTTAATTTATTATTTTTCTTTTATAATTTAGATTAATATTTCATGAAATCCATTTTTATATTCCCATATTTTATTCCATTTTGACAATATTATGATACCGAAGACATACAATGGGTAACTCTAATGATTATGATTAATTCCATATGTATGATTCCTCCGGTGTGACACAAATTCCTGAACATGTTATGATGGTTGAGACAATATATTGATACAATGCATTGGGTAATGTTTAATATCATTAGATACCATGTTTCATGTTCTGGGTGCTCAGCATTGACACGTACTGCAATGTGAAACGGTCTTGGTGGTTAACTATGACTCGAGTTCCTCTATGTGAAATGATATTTGACTCATGCTAAAGTTATGTTTTATTTTTCTAGAACAATAATATGATTCCATATCTATATGATACCATGTTCTATATGTTATGATTCCTTTTGTTTGATGACTTTTTATATCATTATTTTAATCATTAAAAACCTTTTGTTATGATTTATTCTTATGTTATTTCCCATACTGGTATATTTATCTAATTCCTTTGTTCATGTTATCAATTGGTTAATAGGTATAGTTTTTTGAGAACAATGGATGTTTGGATCTCAATGAGGAGATTATATAATAATTGTTTTATGATGTTTAATTGTGTACCTAATCTCGTAAGAAAATAGAATTTAATATCCTTGGAATGCAATATGATGTTTATTAATACATAAAATAATGTAATGGTATGTGTTAAATTTTAGGGTCACTATAATATCCCCCTTACGTATAAGTCAGAACTATGTGGGGGATTTCATTCGTCACGACTCATCATATACTAGATATTCCTCATGTACACAGATATGAAATTATTATCCACCACAATCAATATCCTATGATGTCTTGTATCCCTATAATCATCCAAAACCATATGAGATGGGAAGCCCATATCCTACATATGTCATTATTTGACTATGAAAAAAATTCCATGATGGATCTGTATTTGTTTCCCACAAAAACAAGGCCCATAAAATAAAGGAAAATTAATCCTTATTAGATGCTTCTCATACCACTCTATACTAAATGAAATCCAAGCCCAATAACATTCTTACAGATCCATGGATCCCCACATAATGATTTATAATTCCCCACCACCTCACATCTAAGTCATAACCTAATATCTCGTCCTAAAATTCTCAAATATGCTTATGGTCTCCATGAAAATGCATCCCTATAATATGTTGTTAATCTTTTCTCCAATATGTCATCACTGTAAGTTTTAAAATGCATGGTCAAAAATTCAACTCCAGGAAATAATAAATTGGGTGGAATATATTTCACTACTGCATGATGTTAAACTACAAGTTATCACAATAACTATGTTTGGATTGATTCTTACAAGTTCATGATACAAAGTGATTCATGGAAGATGAATCTTAGTCTTAGTCACCTCTAATGGAGAAGATTGTAGTAAAAAATGGATTGTTACCCGCACATGGGATCGACCTATGTGGGAAGTGTAATTTCATGACACCCAATTCATAAAAAGAAATCAAATTTATTTATTGAACTAAAACATCATTGAATCCAGTCAATGTTCAATATTTATATTCCTAATAACTACAGTATATGTGGAAAGCTCGTTCGAGCCCACAGAGAAGGCGAATTTGACCATTATTCTTCTAAAAACATTCAAAATATTCCATTGTTGTCACCAGTAGAATAGGTTGTCTATTTCTTTTAAGTTTTTTAATTTTTTTTTAAAAATTGTACTCTAATGAAACACTACAATATTTTTTATTTTTTGTTCTAAATTGTGATGAAATAAAGAATAGGATGAAAATAGTAATAAAGAGAGATATAAGATGCAGATAAGTGAACATTCGAGTAAAATGCTCGGGGAAAAAGTCTACATTCAACTGGTTCTAAAATTATTACGATTCACTCTAAAGTTACTGATTTGCACCACCATAATGTGAGTGACTTATCTCCCTCACAAAGAGTTAAGTCACACATGCTGATTGATTTCGGAGTTCACCACTCCAAAACAAATCAACTATGGTGAGTTCAAAAAGATAATGACAATAGGACAAACTCTCCGTAAGCCCTGAAGTAATTGTGAAGTGATTATTTTTTAAGGATGTTTCCCCGATCAATCTTGTAGATTTGATTGTGGATTTTTGAAAATTAATTTCTAGTGGTAAAAATAAATTGAATGATCTCAGCATCAATATAATCGATTGATGAATGAAAGTAGAAAGGAAGAAAAGTAACCAGTAGAAGTAGTAATTCCTAGAGCTCAATGGTTTAGCCAATAAATTTTTTCTTTATCAATACATGAAATGATGGAATGATAGAACAGAGTACAATAATTCTAACTACAAGGAAAAAGAACTCCCCTAATTCTACTCTGCACTCGGGCTCTAAGGCCTCCAGCTCATCTCCAGTGTTTCTCTTCTCTCTCGTCTGGTGTGTTTTTTGAATGAATGAATGAGCATTTTTTCATTATGCTGCTTTCTCTGCTTTATATATCAACTATCATATGCTACTTGTCACACGTCATTTTCAACAAACTTTGAAAACTCTTCACATATGCACTAAAAAATTTGCGTTTTTTGCGACAAGAACGTCACACTAGTTTTGACCACATTACTAACTTCTTCTGAGTTAGTTGAATGCACCTGGTTTCTTTCCTACCTCTTGAATGAACCTGCAATGATAGAAAAGAAACATAAATAAAAACGAACATAAAGAATGAGAAATGTTTATTTTTTAAAGTTAAGTGTTATTTTTACTCAATAAAAATTAACTAAAGTTAACAGATAATTATTTGCTTTTATATTTTTTGTACAATTGTTCGCTAAATAAATTAAGTTAATAGTTATAGTTACTAAGTTATTAATTTTATCATTTTTAACTAATTTATTATAAATTACGATATAAGAAATGAAGTAATTAAAAATTTATAACTTATAATGTATTAGTTATTTTTATTTACTAAATTAATTATTATTATTGTATTTACTATTTAAGAAACTAAATTGTTACATAAATTTAAGTATATATAATCTTTTTAATAGTTTATTTTAATTTATTAATTATTATTAATACTTTAACTTTATTATTTTTGAATTAATAAGTATATTTTATTGTGTATTTATAATTATTATATATTTATAATATTAATAGTGTATTAATTTATTATTAAAATTATTAGTAGTTAAGATTTAAATTTAAATTTACAATTTATCTATTTATTATAATTTTAATTGTTTTAAATCATAACTTTTATAAATTAAATTATATTAATTTTTCTTTTAAAAGTTTTCTTTACTTTTAATTTTACTAATTTTTTCTTTTTACTTTACTTTAATTATACTTTTATTATTTTATATTTTAATTTAATTAATTAATTTTTTTTACTTCCCCCTCCCCCCTAATTGGCACTGCCAAGGGGAGGGTTTCTGTCATGAACCATCCCAGTGGGGACCACGCCGTGACTCCCCAAGCCCACCTCCAATAGGCCAGTGGTTGGTGACTAGCACAGAGTAGGCATATTACTAACATGGGAGGCATTGCCTATGTACCTGTACACACACACACATCTCCATGCCCACAATGCTGAAATCCAAAAACCACTAAGGAACAAAAATGCATGCATACAACTAATCCCAACCAAAAGAGTACAAAGAAAGGTAGAGTACAAAAAAAGTAAACAGGGCCAGAATACTAGCCCACCAAAAACAAGAGTCTGAAAACTGTAAAGTCCAACCTATAAACATAAAAGGTACTGGGAATGCAGCTTGTAGCCATAGGAATGCCTCGGCCTGTAAGGAACTTAGAATGTTCAGTCCTATTCTGGTCCGCCCTGGACTCTGTCAAAAGGATGCTCATCTGCACAAGACACCAGATGTGAGGGCAAAGCCCGTGGTGGGGTGAGTATAACAATACTCAGTAGAGGACCCCGAAAACCAAAAAAGCATTACACAATGTAACGGTACGGTCAGATATGCACTGTGTATGTCTACAGAACATATAGAACAAACCAGATATACTCCAAACCAAAACCTGTGGTCTAGAGGAAAGTCACACAACCGCATACCCCTATTAGGGATTCAGTTCGAATATTTCATGAAGCACTCATCCTGGGAGAACACACTCCATGAGCCATACAGCTCTGATAATGTTTGTCCGAGAAGTACCATTCATCAGGAACCATCACGAGAGGTAGTCACACACATTATGGGAGACACACTCATGATTTGTAAGGATCAATATAGATAGAATCAATCATTAAGGGAGACACACTTTTGAGTGGGAAAGATCACGATACACAGATGAGGATCACTACCAGGGCCATGGCGGATACCGCGACTCATCCGGATTCACCAGTTATGTGATATACCTAATAGGTAGAAAATAAAATCCCAGTATAGTTGGCCTTGTCGATTCCTGACTTGAAATATCTTCAGGAATGGATAGAGGATCTCGATCCGGGCCTCTCGGATGGATGCCTGACTTTATCACTGAATGTCCTGCTGAAGGGATCACACTCATGAGTGGGGAAATGATGCCTGACCTTTAGGGGAACGAGAATAAGGGGTACGAATCCAAATGAAATATGTCCAAGATGCGGTTAACAAGAGGACCATACTGCTTTCCAAATAATACCCATCATGTAGAAAAGTTACATGTTGTGTTTTCTGACCACAATTACTGCATGTGTACAATGGCCCGTGTCGTAAGGCTGGTCGTGTTGAAAAAAACTAGGTACACATCATATAGTATGATTTACATGACGTGTCTGATTGACTGGGGTTAGCCCTGTGTCATTGGACATGGGGTCGTGCACGGTCATCAACCTGTGTACTACAACATGTGTCTATGTACCCCCTGGAAACACACTGAGTCCTGCGTAGCCACTCCTGTCATGTTGTACATGTCGTGTTCTGAAGACGTGTAGATCATCTCGTGTCCGTTTACTTACTAAAATACATGTTGAGCTCTGGGGAAGGTCATACACGTTGTGTGACCATGGTCACACACCGTGTGATTATTCTCTAACCATCGAAACCGTATCCACTTCCGGTACTAAACGGCGTATTCGTCGGAAGTACACGTCATGTATTCTAGAAATTTCTAGAAAAACAGACTTCCACCATCACGCCTCTGGTGATGATCCGTTCATTGATACATTTGTTCGATCGCAGCAAAACATCCAGGTTTTGGTCGCCCCGACACCACGAAGCTACTCCTGATTTTTTCTGACCCCCGATTGTCTCCGAAAACATTATTTTCTCTTCTCGCGTGATGAATGCTTGAAGAACTCCCTTTTTGGGATCGTTCTGTTGTGTAAAGGATGTGCAATGATCCATTGTTCATCGACCCACAAAGAACACTAAGAACGTGTGAGAATGGAAAGGAGGAGAAATCCAACAAACAAAGTGTGGAACAAACCCCCCACTTTCGTTCGTCACAGCATTGATCTGCTCCCATTATCAAGATTAAACAGAGGAAGAATCAACAATAACAAAACAACATGGATCAATTCCTTGAATAATCATGATAAAACCCTCCCACAAGAACAAACATATCCGCAGATCAACATGTTCGTGGTTGATCTGCGTTCGTCGTTTAAAATAAAAAACAGGGCAAAGAATTCAAATAAAAATCCCCTAAATCAATTGTGATCGATCACCGACGAAGGTGTCGCACTGGCTCCATCGTCATGATCCTTTAACATCATTGGCATAACGATTTGCGGCTTCGATCCATCTTCGTCCTCCACCAAGAGTTTTCTCCCGAGTTTTCTCACCAACGATCGACGTTCGATCATCCCAATAAAAAGGGAAACTTATTGACATTCAAAATACTCTTCGGTATTAATGATCCAACATTGTTGTTTCTGAGTCATTATGACATTACATTAATGACTGAAACAACTGCCATGTCACTATGCTGCTGTGGATGTTTCCATAAAAAAAATAACCATTTTTCTATTTATTATATTTTCATTTTAATAAAAACCTCCGAAAATTAACTTTTTCCCTCGACCTGCGCCGGCCGAGGTTAGGCTCGTTCTTAGGTAAAGTCGTCGCCCTAGATGCAACGTTTCCCTCAGATTTTTAAACCGGGCATTTGTTTGGAAACTGCCACAACCGCACTCAAGTGCCGACTCACATAACATAAAAAAGTTCAAGCCACCATTCCAGGCTCACTGGACATCGGAATGATGTTCCTTATTCGTGCCCGATCTCGAAATATTTCCATATAATATTTAAAAATAATCCATGGAAAATCTGAGACATTAAATTCTCCCCACCTTTGGGATTTACGTCCCTGAAAAGCCAAAACAAAGCCTACTCAAAAAGTAGAGGGTACTAGGCACGGATCTGTATCCTCCCACTCCAATGTGCTCTCCTGAATATTCCCATGCTGCCATTGGACACACACTAAGGGAATCGATTTCCCATGAAGGATCCTCTTCTGCCGATCCTCGATCTCCACCGGGTAATCAACAAAGGTCACTCCATCCTTGATGTCCATCTCTCCCCAATCGATGACGTGCGACGGGTCGTGCACATACCTCCTCAGCTATGAAATGTGGAATACATCATGTACCTGATGCAACTGTGGCGGTAGAGATAGGGGGTACACCACCTCGCCAACTCTGCAAAGTATCTGGAAGGGTCCAATGAACCACGTAGATAGCTTGCTGCCTCAGCCAAATATTTGTAACCCTCGTCGAGGTGAGACCCGAAGGAAGACGTGGTCTCCCTCTTCGAACTCTAGAGGCCTCTGTTGTCTGTCAACATAGGACTTATGCCATCTCTGTGCAGTCTCTATCCGCTCTCGGATGATCTGCACCTTCTCTGTGGTAGCTCATACCGACTCTGGACCCATGAGTGCTGACTCTCGGGGGTCGGTCCAGCAAAGCGAGGATCAGAAGGGTCTTCCGTACAAGGCCTCGAACAATTTCATACTACTGGTGGAGTTGTAGCAGTTGTTGTATACAATCTCCACGAGTAGTAGGTGGTCCTCCCAGCTATGACCCAAGTCCATGATACAAGCTTGCAACATATCCTCCAGAACCTGAATGGTCCTCTCGGACTGATATTAAGTCTAGGGATGAAGTGTTGTGATCAAGTGTAGGAGGATCCCAAAATCCTTCTACAATCCCTTCCACAACCGGGATGTGAAGCGGGTGTCTCGATCAGAGACGATAGTCGAGGGGATTCCATGAAGCCGAACTATCTCCTACACATAAAGGCGTTCCAAGCACTATACGAAACTCAGCTCTCTGATAGCTAGGAAGTGGGTAGACTTGGTGAGTCGGTCAACGATCACCCAGATGGAATCATGCCCCTTGGACGTTCGTGGTAATCCTTTCACAGTTTCCATCATTAATCCATCCCTCTTCCACTCTGGAACTTCTAGGGGTGAGCTAATCCTGCTGGAACCTGGTACTCAGCCTTCACCTGCTGGAATGTGAGGCATCGAGAAACGAACTCTGATACTGCTTTCTTCATACCTGACCACCAGAACAGTCATCAGAGATCCTGGTACATCTTTTCCTCCCCAGGTTGTACTGCCAAATAGGATGTATGAACTCTCTCAGGACCTCCTCTTGCAACGTCACTCGTACAACAGTGCATACTCTAAAAACAAGTATGTGCTCCCCACCTTGTGAATATCCATCATGAGCTTGTCATGTGGATAACTGATCACGTAAAGACACATAGTCGACATCCCCCAGCTGTGCCTCCCTAACTCTCTATAAGAGTTGATGGGTGACAACCATCGACTGCAGGTAAGCTATATCCTCTCCATCCACGAAGGATAATTACAACACGGCTAACTGCTCTGTCACCTCACTCAACAGCTATCTGCTCGACCTTATGCTAACAACATCCACCACCTTGTTCCCCTTTCAAGAAGTATAGATGATCACAAAATCATAGTCCTAGAGGAACACTATCCATCGTCTCTCCCACAAATTTAAATCTTTCTGCAAAAAGATGTACCTAAGGCTCTTGTGGTTAGAGTAAACGATAAACTGCTCACCCATCAGGAAATGTCTCCACATCTTCAATGCGAATGCCACCATTTCCAACTAAAGATCATCGGTTGCATAGTTCTTTTCATGTGGCCTAAGCTGGAACGAAACATAAGAAATCACTACCTGTCGCTACATCAGGACATAGGTGAGCCACGTCCCCAATGAGTCATAGAAAACAACATACTCGACACCCTCCTCCGGCAATCTGAAGACTGGGGCACTCGTCAAACTCTATCTAAGATGCTCAAAATCTTGTTGGAACTTCTTCGTCCATATGAAGGGTTTACCATTCCTGGTCAAGGTCATCATTGGTCCTTATATCCGAGAGAAATCTGGAATGAATCTCCGGTAATATCCTGTCAACCCAAGGAAGCTCCGCACCTCCGTTACGCTCCGAGGTGGATCGCATGATAACACAGCCTCCACCTTGGATGGGTCCATAGCTACTCTATCTTCTGAGATGAAATTTCCCAGAAATTGGATCTCTTGAATTCAGAACTAGCACTTCGAGATATTCCCATAAATCTGGTGCTCCCGGAGTACATCGAGAACCATCCGCATGTGTCTCTCGTGCTCCTCCAATGACACAGAGTACACAAGGATGTCATCGATGAAGACCACTAAAAACTTGTCCAAGTATGGCTGGAAGATCCGGTTCATCAGTCCCATGAACACTGCGAGGGTATTTGTCACACCGAAAGGCATCACCAAGTACTCATTGTGACTGTAGCGGCATCTGAATGCTGTTTTCGGTATATCCTTGTCCTGCACTCATAGCTGGTGATAGCCTGATCGAAGGTAAATGTTTAAGAACCACTATTCCCTTCTTAGCTAATCGAAGAGGCCATTGATTCTCGGTAGTGGATACTTTTTCTTCACTGACACCTAGTTCAGGCGCCGATAATCTACACAAAACCTCAGACTCTCATCTTCCTTCATAGAAAACAAGACTGGGGCCACCCAGGTTGAGATACTAGGTCTCACAAAACCCTTGCTCGAAAAATCATCCAACTGCCCCCTCAGCTCGCGATGCTCTGCGGGAGACATCCGATATGATGATGAAGAAATCGGTGTTGTCCCGCAGTGTTTGTTGATGTAGAAGTCGATCTCTCAGTGGGGAGGTAATCCTGGAACATCTTCAGAAAATACATCCTCATACTCCACCACTACTATAGGGAATTGGGAGCTCACAACATCCACTGCTCTGAGACAAAGGCTAGCCAACTCATGAGCGATTGGTTGCACACTCTTATGCATAAGTCTATTCTGTGCTCCCTGGGTTTCCTTTTCTACGAAAAAGAAAAACCTCATTCCATTATGGAGGAAACACTGTAATCTTCACCTAAAATAGTCAATATGGGCATGGAACAAAGATAACCCATCCATACCGAGAATTACATCATAAGGCCTCGATACTACCACCAATAGGTTCCAATCTAAACTCTCACCCCCAAGGGAAAGATCACACTATCTGTAAAGGTGCATGACTGTCGAGTCTCCTCCCGTAGATGTCTCCAAGCATAAGGATCAAGTCAACCTTTCTACTGGAATCTTTAGGTTTTGTGAATGACCTTTGGCTATGAAGGAATGACTGGAACTTGTGACTATAAGCACTCCATCTAAGGTAGAGAAGAAACAGATCGTACCTTGAATCATCCCTGGAGTCCCTGGGTCATATGCCTCGACCACATGCAGCTATCCCCGCCACTGTCCCCCAACTCACTAATCCTGGTGCGGACCTCGTGGGGGTTGTGGTCGAAGTAAGTCGAAGAGTTTTCCACCACCTACAACTCTCCCTGCTCCTCGGGCACGTCCACCGCCCATCGGGTTTGCCTGTTCCATTCTGTTCCTCTACCTCGGTGGTCCGTCCACTGCTTTCCTTTCAGCTGCTCGATGGGTCGGGCAATCTCTAGCGAGATGTCCCCTACAATCTCCTTCACAGCATTTCTTCTCCCAAGGCTGAATGGATGCAGACTGAGAGCCCTGGACTATCGATCCCCAATCCGGGGTCCTCCAATGACATTTCCCATATCCAGATCCATGTGCCTGACGTCGGCTCCCTGCTTCCGGGGTCTCTGCACCTGTCTGCATGCTGCTGACCACCGGCGGCTGTCTCTTCTCCGCCAAAGAGGCTCTCGATCACCAAGGCCCGCTCGAGCACTCCAACATAAGTCGATATGAATAGAGTCACAACACTAGCTCGGATGTATCATTGTAGACCTCGCTCAAAGGTCCGAGCTCTGGAGTACTGATCCCTGACCATATCCATCGAGTACCTGGTGCGGTTAGTGAACCTTGATGAATAGTCATCTACTATCATACTGCCCTACTGGAGCAGAAGAAGCTCCTGGATGCACACATCTCTTAGAGTAACCAGAGAGAAATCCTCCCTGAAGAGTCACATAAACTCTTCCCACGAAAGAGTCTCCTCGTCCTGAGTTTGTGTCGTCAGCCTCCACCATCGTCCCGCCGAACCCTGAAGAAGTTCCTCTCCTAGGATCACCATCTGGTCTGATGGTGTCCTCACTAGACAGAAAAGTCTTTTCACTACCTCAATCTAGTCCTCAGCCGCCTGAGGGTTGGGCTCGCCTCGAAACATATGGGGTCTCTTTCTCTGGAACTCATGGAGCATTCTAAGCCTGCGGTCCTCTCCGGTTGGTACTGTAGGTACCACTGGATGCTCCACTGGTGGTGGAATAACCAGTGCACCACATAGTGGAAACGCCTAGGGAACTGGTCCCTGTATCGAAGCCTCTACACTGAGGGGGTCATCTGTGTGATCGTGCTGCTGAATCCTAACAGGTATGTGTTGCGGAGGAATCTTGTATGAAAACAAGATGTACCATGGTCAAAGTGTGTATCTGGATAGATGACACAAAGGACATTGAAAACACAAACCATTTCTATATGATGCATGTACCTTTTATTCCCCCGCAACCCATTTTTTCATGTACTGAGTCGAAAAGAAGGTTATCAGAGTCCTGTTATATGGATACGTCAGCCGCTGCACCAACACTGGAGTCTCTGTCCTGAATGCCGAACCCAAAACACTCAACATTGTTTCCCCAAACAAAACCCATAGGCTCTTGGTCCTATGGTAGAACTGACCACCTCTAATACCACTCTGTCATCACCCGTAATAGTGGGGCCCACACCGTGACTCCCCAAGCCCACCTCCAATAGGACAAGGGCTGGTGACTAGCACCGAGTTGGCATATTACTAACATGAGAGGCATTTCCTATATACCTGTACACACGCACACCTCTCCAAGACCACAATGATGAAATGTAAAAACCATTATGGAACAAAAATTCATGAATACAACTAAACCCAACCAACAGTGTACAACGAAATCTAGAGTACAAAAAAATTAAACCGGGCCAGAATACTAGCCCAACAAAACAAAGATTCTGCAAACCGAAAATTCCATCACGTGAACACAAATGGTACTTTCACTGCTGCTCTTAGCCATAGGAATGTCTCGGCCTATAGGGAACTCAGAAATCTTAGTCTTGTACTGGTCTGCCCTGGACTCTATCAAAAGGCTGCTCATCTGCACAAGACACCAGACGTGCGGGTAAAGCCCGTGCAGGGGTGAGTATAACAATACTCAGTAGAGGACCTTGAAAACCACAAAGTCGTAATCAAAGTAATGGTACGGTCATCTATGCACAATGTATGTCTACAGAACATATGTAACAAACCAGATATACTCCAAACCCATAACTGTGGTCTAGAGACATGTCACACACCCACATACCCCCATTAGGGATTCAGTTCGAAGATTTCGTGACACACTTGTCCCGGGAGAAGAAAATCCACGAGCCTTACAACTCTGATGACGTCTGTCTGAGAATTAACATTCGTCCAGAACCATCACGATAGGTAGTCACACTCATTATGGGAGACACACTTCTGAGTGGGAATGATCACGATAGATATAAGCACTCATTATGGGAGGCACACTTATGATTGGGAAAGATCACGATAAAAAAAATGAGGATAACTTCCAGGGCCATGGCGAATACCGCGACTCATCCAGATTCACCAGTTAGGTGATACACCATCTAGGTAGAGGATCAACACCTGGTAGAGTTTGTAACGTCGATGCCTGAGTCTACCTAGGGTTAGGAATGGATAATGGATCTCGATCCGGGACTCTCGTATAGATGCCTGACTCTATCACAGAATGTCCTGCTGAAGGGATCATACTCCTGTGTGAGGAAATGAAGCTTGACTTTCAGGGGAATGAGGACAAGGGGAACTAACCCAAACAAAATATGTCCAAGATATGGTGGACAAGAGGACCATTCTGTTTTCCAAAAAGTACACGGCGTGTAGAAAAGTTACTAAATAGTTTTTCTTACCCCGGGTACTGCCCATGTTCAATGGAACTTTCGTTAAGCTGGTCGTGTAGTAAAAACTGGGTACACGGCGTGTAGTACGATGTATGCGCCGTGTCGGAGTGACTGGGGTAGGCCTCGTGTCACTGGCCATGAGGCCATACAAATTCATTAACCCGTGTACTACAACCCTTGTCCGTGTACACCTTAGATAGACACCGAGTCATGCGTAGACACTCATGTCATGCTGTACACATCATTTTCTGAAGCCGTGTAGATCAGCCTGTGTCTTTTTTACTTTCCAAAATACACACCGAGCTTTAGGGAAGTTCTGACACACCGTGTGACCAGGGTCACACACCATGTGATTCCTCTCTGACCCCCAAACCCTAGCCACCGCCAGTACTACACAGCGTGTTCTTCGGAAGTACATGCCGTGTATTCTAGAAATTTCTAGAAAAATGGACTTCCTCCGTCACGCCTCTGGTGATGATCCATTCGTCAATCCGGCCAACCGATTACCGCGAAATTTCGAGGTTTTGGCCACCCCGACACCACGAATCTGCTCCCGATGTTTTCAGACCTCCGATCAACTTCGAAAACATGATTTTATCTTCCTGCGTGAAGAACGCTTGATGAATTCCATTTTCTGATCCGGTATGATTCGTCATCCCCCATCATATATGCACCTTTGAATGGTCATTATGGTGTCTAATCTTTCATTTGGGATCGTTGCATCACGGAAGGGATTCACAACGATTTGTTGTTCATCGCCCCGCGAAGAACACAAAGAACGTGTGAGAAAAGAAATGGGGAGAAATCGAATAATCATAGTGAGGAACGAACCCCCCGCCATCCTTCATCACGACGTTGATCTGATCCCGTTAGCAGGTTTAAACGGAGAAAGAATCAACAATAACAAAACAACATGGATCAATTCCCCGAATCACCTCGATAAAGCCCTCCCGCAAGAATGAACGAATCTGGGGTTCAACTTTTTTGTGGTTGATCCGTGTTCGTCGTTTAAAATCAATAACAGGGAAAATAATTAAAATAACAAACCCCTACCACAATTGTGATCGATCACCGATGAAGGTGTCACGCTGGTGCCATTATCGAGATCCTTCAACATTGTTGGCACAACGATTAACGGCATTGATACGTCGTCGTCTACCGCCGAGAGTTTTCTTCAGAGTTTTCTCACCAACAATCGACGTTCGATCATCACAACAAAAGGGAAATGTATTGACATTCAAAATACAATGTGGTATTATTGATCCAGCATTTTTGTTTCTGAGTCATTATGAAATGACATTAATGACTGAAACAACTGCCCTATCGCTATGCTACAACGTATGTTTCAATAAAAAATAAAATAAACATTTAGCAATTTATTTTATTTTTATTTTACTAATAACATCCGAAAATTAACATTTTCCCTCAATCCGTGCCAGTCAAGGTTAGACTCGTTCGTAGGTAAAGTCATCGCCCCAGATGCAATGATTCCCATAGATTTTTAATCAGGCCACCCATTTGGAAACTACAAAAACCGCATACAAGTGCCGACTCACTTAACATAAAAAATTTCAAACCACCATTCTGGGCTCAATGGACCTCAGAATGATGTGTCGTCTTCGCACACGGTCTCGAAATAATTCTATATAATATTTAAAAAGAATACACAGAAAATACAAGACATTACATTTTCTTCTTCCTCAGACTGCACATCAGCTCCTTGACTCCACATCTGGCACAAGCAGCAATAGATCCAGCTTCTCACGCGACTTCTCAGGCTCGAACACAAGCGGACCAGCAGTTGTGCACAAATTCTCTCGCATAGCTCCTCTTCGTGGCGGCCACCAGTTGTACCAGTGACACGATTCTCATCTGTTAGACTACACTGATCACCTCTAGTGTGGCGGCTTTGGTCTGGCTTCGACCTCGCGCCGTAGTGAAAATCTCGATCGATTCAACTCTCTCTCCCTCACGAATTGAACTACAATACTGATTTGAAAAATATTATAATTTAGGGTTTTGATTTGATTCTGACTTTTTTTTGTGATTGTGGTGATTGTGAATTGATGAGAGGTAGAAATCCTAATGGTAACTGGTATACAGCAGGTATCAGTGAGAAAAAACAGAGAAGTATCCTAACAGTTAGGTTTTGGAAAAAGGAAAAAAGAGGTTGTAACGGTGAGGTTTGGGATAAAGAGCTAACGGTGAGGGGGGTACTGTTATAAAAAATAAAGAGTCAATGTTACAGATAAATTAGAATCTACTGTTAGAATGCTAACAGTGAGGTTCTGTGGGGATTGTCTAACATTGAGTGAGCTAATGATATAGGTAAATAAAAGGAGAAGCAATGCAACAATGAGGTGGTCACTGTTAGGTATAACAGTGGAGTGGGGTTAACCATTATAGAAAAATAGAAAGGTCACCGTTATTGTTAAAATTAAAAGCTAATGTTAGAATAAAAATTAAAGGGTCACTGGTACTTAAAAACAAAATCTCACTGTTACAAATAGAATTAAATATTCACTGTTGCGCAACAAAAATAAAAGGGTCACCGCTGCAATAAAAAAGAGGTTACCGGTATAGAAAAAATAAAAAGAGTCACTGATAGTTTGATAATAAATATAGGTCACCACTGGCATAAAATTAAAAGCTAACGATAACCTTAAAAATAACATAAAATTAAATTTTAAGTAAACTAAATAAAAACACTCAAAGTAATTAATTAAAGGTATGTTTAATACCGTAAATTTAAAACTGTATTTTTATTAAACTTAAAAAAAATAAAAACACAACTAAGATTATTAATTAACAGAACATAAATTAAAAATTGGATGATTAATAGAATAAAATTATAAAAGACTTAAATTAAAGTCTCTATAATAGTGAATTACAGACATGCAGCGAATAAAAATGAAAAGCGACGGTGACCCAATAAGTCACCGCTATTTCTTGTCTCCCTCACCGATAGACTAAAATCAATAGAAAACAAATAAATAAACAAACTACATATATAAAATAAAACAATTAATGTTTAAAAACTCTTAATTAATTAGTTAAATAACTAATTAAACAATTAAAATTAATAGAGAACTATTAAATTTAATTTTAAACAAAAATTACTTACATGAATGGGTGGCAGGATGACTAAATAAATTAAGTAACAATGTTAATATATTATAATGAATCCAAATTAAATATTAAAATATTAAAATAAAGTCTAAATTGATTAAAACAAAAAATAAGATGTGAAAAGATTAATAATTATTAAAGTCAAATTATTAAAAGGTGAGCAGATTGGCATTAACAAAACTACTAACGAAATAATAAGTTTAGAATTAGTACGTAAGATAAAAAATTATTAATTTAAGGGCTAAACATAAGTAATTAATTATAAAAATAATTAAATAGAAAAATTAATTATAAAAATACAAAAGTACAATTATTTAGTATAAAATGATTAAACAATTCATTAAATAATTATTAATTAAGTAAAAAAGTTGTGGCAAAACTATGAAAAAATAGAGCCACATCAAATTCCCCCACACTTAAGCATTGTTTGTCCTAAAATATTCCAATGCTTTATTATCTTTGAAAAACAGTAAAGTGTATTAATGATTTTTCTCAAACTATAACATGTCCAGCACTCAAAACTGAGAACAAAACATAGCATCAAGTTTTAAGATAATGATTTACTCATATGAGTCTTGCTTATAATAAATACTAACTGGTAATTAAGAAAGTTATGAATCATCAAGGAATGAAGATGTCATGCCTCATACATGATACAACTTAATGACTTATTTCAATCCAAGATTATGTTCTAATTTCATGAATGACAAGAGATAAAACATCAATGGAATTATGACCTTAACCAAGGAACATTGTACATTGATTTTTTCACCAAGGTTACAAAAATAATTAATTTTTTTTCAATCACCTTAATGATACAACCTAAATTACTCTCATATAAACCAATTGATCCCTTATTCATCTGGAATTTATCATTTCCCTCAACTTAATGAGCTCATTTTTGACCCTAGACACTTTATTTTAATTTTCCCAATCCATGTATCATATGGATATCCAATTTTCAATGCACTTATTCATAGTGAAAAGAGGAATTATAGTTAACAGAAATGCACCCAGAATCTAGGGCCTCAAAGACTCACCGTGGGATCCCAGATGCCCAAATTACTCCTGTTCCAAAAGAATTATATCAAAAATCATTTACATTGGATCATTAAAGCAATTAATTTTAATAATTAAATGATAAATCAGGCACCTAGTATTAGAATAAAACTTTCAGTTCCAAAGGGTATGATCACAACCCCACAAACATGTAACCCATATCACATTCAGAGTATACTCTAAATCAAATTTCCATCAAATCACAAAGTAAGATCACTCAACAATCATCGATTATCATCAATATCAGACTCTAAGCAGTTATTAACTACCAGCAAGGAACTTTTCCTAATGAAATATTCAATTGAGTACATTTTCAAAATTGAAAAGTAATAGAATTTTGAAAACATTTAACCATTTAAAAAAATTGAAATGCAGTGGGAATTGATGGGCTTACATTAAATCACAGTTTAGCACAGTCAAGAATTGACCCCCTCTCCCACACTTAATACAAAAATTTGTCCCCAAAGTTGAATTCTAAAAAATGGAGAAGAACAATTAATCAATTAAGATTCAAAATAAGTTTTCAATTAAGTAGATATATAACATGTTTTAAGGGTCTCAATAAAATTCAACGATATTATTTTCCACAATTAATAATCAGCATGTTCAAAACCAAACACACAAATAAAAGTGACATGGATTCTCAATATGTCTCAAAAGAAATATATAAGGTGTGAGTGCAAAATTAATTGGGTGTAAGCATTTTAACAAAGTATGATTCAAAAGGATGTTCCATCAAGAAAAAAGAAAATGCATGCTAAACACCCTATAACATAATTTTTCAGAGATGAAAAACACAACTACCAATAACAGGTACCCCCCCCCCCACACACTTTGTTTCAAGAAATGAAAATATTTTAATAAAAATGAAATTAAATTTATCAGAAATGAAGTACATGCAAATTTTTTAAATTCAACTTAGTGACAAATAGAAATTAATTTAATCCAGAAAAAGCATAATTTTTTAAAAAAAACATGCAGAAGATTTTATCCTTAAAGTCAATAGGAGTAGAAAATTGAAACAAACACTAACAGTAAAATAATTCCCTGACTCGGTTATCCATTAATCCTTCAGCAATGGGAATTCCACTACTTAAATGAAATAGCAGCATCATGCTAGAAACACAGAGTATGTAAACCAGGAATAACAATCTAGCAGAGACATAGCAGACAGTTGGAAAAATAGCTTCACATTATTCAGTACAAAACAGTACAAAAATGAAAATAAATAAAGATCATGGGTTGACTCCCATGATGCAATGATTTTAAAGTCTTCAGTTAGACATTATTTAATCATAATTTTTTATTTATTAACAGAACACAAACCACAGGCTGCCTCCTATGCAGCGCTAGGTTTAAAAACCCCAGCCAGACTCAATTTCACTAGATATTTCTATCCCGGATCATTTAATGGAAATGAAATATTAATTATTTGAACTTAAATATTATCCAAAGATTGAAAATTAGGATCAACCAATACATTTTTATATACATTACCAAACAATATTCTCAAAATTTATATTAAAAAACAATTGCTAATATACTATCCATCCCATTTTGGGCTCTAATGACCACTTCCTCAACCTTAAAAATGTTCAAAAACTTCCTAATAAAATCACATATTTGACCAGTAATACTGACATGGATTCCCTCACACTTAGAGGTTAGCTCCACCCCAGAATCAGGAGAAAAACAATCAACAAACTCTTCAGTATTTTCAGTGACTATTCCCAGCACAGCTTGCACAAATGATAACTCAGAAAACTCTTGGAAGAAGGAGTCATATTCAGGTTCCAATAGGTGATACCCAATGTCCACAAACGACACAAATAATGTGAATCATTCAAATTCTGGTTGGAAGTCATCACAAACAACATCAAACATGTCAAGAAATAAAGTTCCATGAAAATACACATTCTCATAATGGGTACAATTTAGTTTTTCATCAGGACATAGACCATAACTTTATACAACTTCAGAAACCCTTATACAATCGACTTCATATGGAAAACATTCAAAAATGGGTTGAGACAGTTCAGTAAAAGAATGTGATTCACTCTTTAAAATGGGAACTAGGGAATGATTTTTCTCTTCTAGAGGAAGAAGTGGGATAGGAATAGAAGCTTGATGAAAAGTTTCAATAGGCAAGGGAATCAAAATCTATGTGACATCAAGAGGAAAAGAACCATACTCAGCTCGGAACTCAATTTTAAAACATTGATTCTCATCAACATCTATCAAATCACAACCAACCACATGTCGAGTATTTTCAAACACAAAAACTCTAAATCATCAATGGCTTGGAGAGTGAGTTTCCCCTTGGACACATCTATGAAAACACCAGCTGTAGCAAGGAAATGTCTCCCTAAGATGATTGGGAATTTCTTCATCACACTCCATATCTATGATAAGAAAGTCTATGGGTAGTGTCAGTTTTCCTAAACTCACTAATAGATCATCCACCCCCTGAAGGGTGTGTGAGTGACCTGTCAGCAAGTAGAATACAAATAGATGTTGGTTGCAAGTCCCTAAGACCCAAACTTCTAAACAGGTATTAAGGCATAATATTGATGTTTTCCCCTAATTCACACAATCAATTAAGTTGCTCACTTGCTCTTATTTTTAATTGAATAATAAAGCTACCAGTATCCTTCAATTTTGGAGGAAAATTCTTCAACAAAAAGGTACTACACTCTATATTGAGATTAACTTTATCCAACTTCTTCCAATCATTTTTGTTTTTTAGAAACCTTTTTGTAAAAGCAACATATGAATGGATTTTATCTGAGGCTTCTGCAAATGGCATTTTGATACTAATGTTTTGAATAATTTTAAGAAACCTCAAATAATCAGGTTCATTATTCTTATTTACTCTTTAAGGGAAGTGAATGGGAGGGGAATACTTTTTAAGAACATTTTGATCATTCTCCTTCTCCACAATTCCATTTTTTTCATTTATTCTTTAATTAATTCCCACTTCATTTTCCTTAGTTCTTGAACTTTTTTAGATGTAAATTCAATATTCTATTCAGGTCGAACAATGCTTTCTAGATTCCATGATTCTGTTTCAAGAATACTTCTCTTTCTAGATTCAGGTTTTTCATCAGTTTTAGTTTTCTCAGAGTGAATCATAACTTGTTCTTGCGTTTGATGGCCAGATCTAGTGGTTACAGCCATGATATTATCTCTTGGATTAAGAATTGAAGAGTTGGACAACTTTCCCTTTTCCTTATCACCTTGATCCTTAGCCATTTGAATTATTTGATGTTATAAATTGTGAATCTTACCATCTGTTTCCTTCTTAATAAACAGATCTCTCCCAAAACATGTTATATTAGCACCTTTAACACCCCTTTATAATTAGAATATTCTCCCCCATGTTGATTTGAGATAATAAATTTAGAGTGTGATTGGTAGTTAGGGGTAGTGGTCTGTATAATGACACCTTGTTCTTTACAGGACACGTTTGGGTGATTTTGATAGCTAGAAGTGTACTGATAGGAGTATTGATCATTTATCCCTTGGTTCGTAGTTCTAAAATCCAAAAATTTTGCACTCAAATCAAACTGGACATGGATATCAAAATTAGTACAACGTGTATGAGTGAGATCGAACATCCCACAATTATTACATTGCTCCCTTAGGACCCTATCACTAACAACAGTAGCCTGAGGATTTTCTTCACCTCTATGGACGACCCTCTTCCTATAACACATGTCCTGATATTTTTGAGCAATCTTGTCATACAAAAGTTTCAGCTCATCAGCAGTGGTGTTAGAAAAGTCACCCCCACAGAATTGGTCAACTAAAATTTTGTTATAAGGGGTGAGAGCATTATAGAAGGTTTCCATGAGTAGATAGTGAGAAAATTGGTTATTGGGACTTTGTCTAAGGAGACTTCTAAACCAATCCCATTCCTCGTGAAATAACACTCCCTCATCCGGGACAAACCCAGTAATTTTGTGCCTAATCTTAGAGGTGGTGTACCAAGGATAGAATTTTGATATAAAGGTAGTAAACACCTCTTCCCATCTCTCAAAACATTCTTCATTTATGTTCGGAAACCAATTTCTAGCCCTCCCCTTCAGAAAAATGTATGCATCCTCAATCTCAACTCCTCCACACAAAGCTCTCTCATAGGTATTTGTTGTACATAACAATATAACTCTCTAATGAACTCAAGTGAATCCTCTCTTGGAAGACCATTGAATAATGAAAGTTGAGAAAGGTGAGACAACTTAATTTCATAATTTTTAAACCTAGGGGTAAACCTAATACAAGATTTGTTACAAGATACTATTGGAATTTGAAACTCCCTATGTCTAGGTAACTGATGGGCCAGAACTATGGGCTGTGGCACATTCATGTTTTGATCAAATCTATTATCATGATTCTCCATTTCAATGTTTTTTAGGAGTAGTTAAATTTTTGACTAATTATAAGTTTGAAGACTCTAATGTAATAATGAATTTTCTTGTGAAAATTTAATGTGAAATAACTGATCAAAATAGCACAACAGTAGAACTAACAGGAACTCAAAAATACAAGAAACAATAGCAATTCTATAGTAAATGATGCAGATTTTTTTTACAGTTTTTATTTTTTCAATTTTTTTGGTGTTTTCTTATTTGATTTTTTTAATTTTTAGAAAAAATAATGGCTTGTACCTTTCCCGGTAATGGCACAAAAACATGAAATAAACCATCTACGAAGCTAGTCAATGTTTAAAATTTATATTCCTACTAACTACCGTATATGTGGCAGTAGGATTAATCCCACATAGAAGGAAAAGGTTTCCACTATTCTTATAAAAACATTCAAAAGATTCCACTATTGTTAGAAGTAGAATAGTTTGTCTATTTCTTTTATGTTTTTTTTAAATTTTTTTAAATTTTTACTCTAATGAAACACTACATACTTTTTTTTATTTTTTGTTCTAAATTGCGATGAAACAAGAAACAGGATGAAAAACATTAATAAACAGAGATATAAAATTCTAATAAGTGAACAATCAAGTAAAATGAATGGGGATAAAGTCTCCATTCTACTGGTTCTATAAGTATTCCCATTCATTTTAAAGTTACTGATTTTCACCACCATAAAGAGAGTGACTTATCTCCCTTTACAAGAGTTAAGTCACACAAGCTGATTGATTTCAGAGTTTACCACTCCGAAACAAATCAACTCTGTAAAGTTCAAAAAGATAATAAAAACAGGAAGAAATCGTTGTAAGTCCTGAAGTAATTGTGAATTGATTATTTTTTAAAGATTTTTCCATGATCAATATTGTCGATTTGAATATGGAGTGTTGAAAATTAATATGTAGTGGTGAAAATAAATTGAATGAATTCAGCATCAATCTCGCCAATTTATACTGATCACATTGATGAATGAAAGTAGAAAGGAAGAAAAGTAACCAATAGAAGTAGTAATTCCCTGAGCTCAATGTTTTAGACAATTAATTTGTTCATTATAAATATAGGAAACGAAGGCATGCTAGAATAGAGTACATGAATTCCAACTAGAAGGAAAAAATAACTCCCCTAATTCTACTCTGCACTCGGGCTCCAAGGCCTCCAACTCGTCTCCAGTGTTGCTCTGCTCTCTTGAATGGTGTGTTTTTCGAATGAATGAATGAGCATTTTTTCATTTTTCTTCTTTCTCTGCTTTATATATCAACTATCATCTACTTATTTTCACAGGTAAATTTCCACCTACTTTGAAAACTCTTCACAGAAGAACTGAAAAATGTTCATTTTTTCATGACAAGCATGTCGCACTAGTCTTTCCCACATAACTAACTTCCGATGAGTTATTTGAATACACCAGGACGCTTTACTACCTCTTTAATGAACCTACAAAGTTAGAAAAGAAAAATAAATAAAACGAACACAAAGAATGAGAAACAATTATTTTTTAAAGATAAGTGTTATTTTCACTCATTAAAAATTAACTAAAGTTAATTTATAATTATTTACTTTTATATTATTTATACAATTTTCCACTAAATAAATTAAGTTAATAGTTATAGTTACGAAGTTATTAATTTTATCATTTTTAACTAAGTTATTAAAAATTACGATATAAGAAAACTAGTAATTAAAAATTTATAAATTAGATTATATTAGTTATTTTTATTTACTACAATTATTATTATTATAGTATTTACTATTTATGAAATTAAATTGTTAGATTAATTGATATATATATAAATTATTTAATAGTTTATTTTAATTTAATAATTAGTATTAATACTTTAGCTTTTATATTTTTAAATTAATAAGTATATTTTATAGATTATTTATAATTACTATTAATTATATATTTATAATATTAATAGTGTATTAATATATTATTAACTTTATTATTAGTTTAGTTTAAAATTTTAATTTAAAATTTATATATTTAATAATTTTTTAATTTTTTTAAATCAGAACATTTATAAATTAAATAATATTAATTTGAATTTTAAAAGTTTACTTTACTTTAACTTTTACTGTTTTTTCATTTTACATTACTTTAATAAATCTTTTATAATTATATATTTTAATTTAATTAATTAGTTTTTTTACTTCCCCCTCCCCCCAAATTGGTATAGCAAAGGGGAGGGTTTCCTCTTCCCCATGCAGCGCAGCAGCTCCTAGACTCTAACACATCCAGTGCGGACAACAACATATCCAACTTCTCACGCGGCATCTCAGGCTCGATCACCAGTGGACCAGCGGCCATGCACCAATTCCCTCGTGAAACTCCTCTTCACAGTAGCCTCTAGTAGTACCGGCGATGGAGTTCTCCCCTGTTTCCCAATGGCAGATCACCTCTGGTGTGGCGGCTTCGGTCTGGATTCAACCTCACGCAGTAGTGAAAATATCGATTGATTCAGCTCTCTCTCCCTCATGAACCGAACTATTGTACTAATTTTCAAAATAGTAGAATTTAGGGTTTTGATTTGAGTCCAAATTTTTTTGTGATTGTGGTGATCATGAATTGATGAGAGGTAAAAATCCTAATTGAATGAAAAGAATGAAGTGGGATACTGGTATACAACAGTTATCAGTGAGAAAAAATAGACAAGTATCCTAATAGTGGGGTTTGGGAAAAAGGAAAAAAGGATGTAATGGTGAGTTTGGAGAAAAAGAGCTAATGGTGAGGGGGTTAATATTATAAAAAAAGAGTCACTGTTACAAATAAATTAGAAGCTACTGTTAGAATGCTAATAGTGATGTGATGCGGGAATTGTCTAACAATGAGAGAGCTACTGACAGAGGGTAATAAAAGGAGAAGCAACACAACAGTGAGGTGGTCATCGTTAGGTATAACAGTGGAGTGGGGTTCACTGTTATAGAAAAATATAAATGTCACCATTATTGTAAAAATTAAAATATAATGTTAGAATAAAAATCAAAGGGTCACCGGTACATAAAAAAATATCACCATTACAAATAGAATTAAATACTCACCATTGCGTAACAAAAATAAAACGGTCACTACTGCAATAAAAAGAGGTTATCGGTGCATCAAAAATAAAAAGAGTCTCTGATATTTTTATTAGAAAGATGGTTCACCACTGGCATAAAATTAAAAGCTAATAATAACCATAAAAATTACATAAAATTAAATGTTAAGTAAACTAAATAAAAAGACTGAAAATAATTAATTAAAGCTATGTTAAATACCATAAATTAAAAAAAATATTTTTATTAAACATTAAAATAATAAAAAAACAACTAAGATTATTAATTAACAACACTTAAATTAAAAAATGGATTATTAATAGAATAATAATATAAAAGACATAAATTAATATAACTATAACAGTTAATTACAGACAAGAATTGAATAAAAATGAAAAGCGTCGGAGACCCAATAAGTCACCGCTAATTCTTGTCTACCTCACCAGTAGACTAAAATCAATATAAAAAAATAAATAAACAGACTACATACATAAAATAAAATAATTAATGTTGAAAAACTCTTAATTAATTAGTTAAACAACTATTTAAACAATTAAAATTAAAAGTGAACTATTAAATTTAATTTTAAACACAAATTACTTACTTGAACAGTTGGCAGGATGACTAAATAAATCAATTAACAAAGTAAATCTATTCTAATGAATCCAGATTAAATAATAAAATATTAAAATAATGTCTAAATTGATTAAAACACAAAAAGGATGTCAAAAGATAAATAATTATTGAAGACAAATAATTATAAGTTGAGCATATTGGCATTAACTCAACTATTAATGAAATAATAATTTTAGAATAAGTAAGAAAGATAAATAATTATTAATTTAATGACTAAATATACATAATTAATTATAAAAAATGATTAATTAAAAAATTAATTATAAAAATACAAAAGTACAATTATTTTGTATACAATGATTAAACAATTAATTAAATCATTATAAATTAAGTAAAAATATGTGGAAAAACTATGCAAAAATAGAGCCACATCACTCATCCCACATTTGAGTCTAAAATATTCAAATAATTTCCCATTTCTATGGGTAATCACGGTCTTAGTGTTTCTTATATTTCCAAACTAATCCTATACATTAACTAAACACCATTATTTTAGTGATTCCGGATCGTAGTTATCATCCATGGGCCTAAAAAATGAAAGGCTATTGTCCTAAGGAATCCATTTCTTGAATATGCACAAAACTACCTGGAGGCTATGCATATGTTTCCCATATAAAATGAATTTCAACCAGAGGAAAATTCTTCTTTAGGAGAGGCATATCCTTCCTCTATGTTCCCAATGTCTTCTTTGTCCCATATAAATTATCCTGATTGAAAAGCCCTCAGAGCCATCATTTACACAGTTCTTCCTATCTGCATCTTGAACATGTTGGGATATCCTAGTATTATTATCCTTGGATTACATAGGGCCTCTATATGGGCCTTTGTATCAACATCATAATTAATTGACATTATGGATACATGATTCTAGAATCTCAATGCCCATTTTTTTGCCTAGAAATTCAAAAGAATATTTCCCAGCCAATTTTCATATTCATGATTTTATGGCACAAAGGTATTTATAATCTAGGTTCCACCTAATTTTTGAGCTCATATAAAAAACATAAAGTCCCCACCCACATGTGTGAATCATATCCACATGAGCGAAAATTGAAGAATAACTATGTTTTCCATTATTCTTATATTTATGGGAAAGGTACTGCCACTGAAATATCATATATTAGTGTTCATTCATAAAATTATTTTGTCCCATGCCGACCATTTGTATGGGGTATATGGTAATGGTAAACCTCCTCACACCCACATGGATTGAACATATTTTTCCATTTTTTGGAATCATCATCATAAAATTATCCCTTTCCATGTTCAAGATCCCCCTCTTCACAACCCATACTCTGACCAAAAGAGCCTGAATCCCCATAATCATCCCTGGACATAGGATATAGAGGCCCAATATCTCCAAAAACCATTGTATTACTATACACAAAATTCATCGATGGCTCTAAAAAAGTATCCAAAATTATAAGGCCCATTAACTATGGGAAAAATATTCCCCAATAGAAGCTTTTCCTACCTCCAAACACCCTTATGTGGTTTTCATTCTACCTCAATAATTGTTTTTGAAAGTCCAAAGATTACAGTTTACATCATAACTCCCTTTTTAATGTCCAATCATGATAGATAAATTCTGGCTAAACTACAATTAATGAGACGAATCATTACCCCATCTCTTATTAGGGTAAAGTGAATTTAAATCATATTCCTCAAATGATTGTGTTTCATGATGTCAAGCATCACCAAACTCGAACCCCCCTTTGCACAACACAAAAACGTGTAAGAGTGGTACCCTATTCAAGATTACAATTGATTCAATTTCCTTAATAATATTCATAAACTACTCCATTAAGAAGACAACCCTTATGGTTTTGATTGACTTATATTCCCATTAAATTTATTACCCATCAGAAAGTAATGTTAGTTTCCCATGGAAACCATTGATTGACTATGTACATAATTCTCCAGAGGCTCTCCCTACATAGTCCAATAATAAATTCCATTAAACTATATACAAATTCATCCATAGGAGTGTTATTTTCCTTCATATATATACCCCATAGCATCCATTCCCTATGTCATGTCTCTTATCCAGAAACCAAAAATTTAGGGTCAATAAAATTTCGTTGACCATGTTTGAAAAATGATTGGACAATATTGGTTAATGAGTCCAAATTGGTTCCATTTCCCTTCCCATCATAGTTAGAGATGTTTGACCAAATACATCAGAAATGATATTTCGGTTTTCAAGATTCTCAATTACCCTCTAAAAAAGAAAAATTACTCAACAAAGTGAAACCCTGAAAACGGGAACCTTGGTCAAATATATTGTAATAGCTCACCAACCCTATAAATTGTATTTCTTAGGAAATATTTTGAGCAATAAATAAAAGTAAGGTTCAAAAATCATTTTAGGTCTAAAACTCTCATAGGGATGCCTAACAAAAATTCAATATTTACTCACTAATCCCTCATCTCAATAGGAATTGGAAAGAAATTTGGGTCAGAACAGAAAAGGAAATAAAACTTATAGGGTCTTTCATATGACCCTATCAGTAGTCCAGATATGCTCACAGAGTCCCTCAGATCAGTAAATGATGAAGGATATTCATTGAAATGAAAAACAATATACCCTCCATTAAATGAAATTGTGGGACATCTATAGTCTAGAGTCTATCCTAAATTTTTGATTAAGGGGATAAAATTTCTAAAGAAATTCCAAAGTAATTAAAACAAAGCTATATTATCCCATTATTGAAGATCAAATAACCATATAACAGAGGGAATCAAGGGATTCATCTAAATATGTACTATAGACATCGTCTACTTCAACTACTGGACACACATGTTTCAAAAAATCCCTAATAAATTATACATTTTATCGGATGGACTCATAGTGGTCACTCATCAATGCCATTTGTGCCTTCAGCAAGGCCAAATGAGTCTTGCACTTGATAAATTCCTCCAACTCTACAATACATTGGTCACGAGATATTATTTATTCATCCTCCAAATGGTACAATTGCACAATTATGTAATGAAATGAATTAGTTTGGTTATGGGAAGTGTAAAACATGGTAGGGATAACATCATGAGCCGCTAGATCATCTCATTCAAATAGTATTTGATATACATTAAAATTAAAATGTCTGTAATAAAAGTTGAACGAACTCCTATTGATAAATAATCTTTAAATTTTATCCTCCGTTTTAGCATAATATGTAAAGAGAGTCTATGTGGTAGGATTTCATATCTGAAAAAATTATTCTCTCTGTGCAGCTCATTGTTTCCTGATGGAATTTGGACATTGGTATTTTCCCTCTACCACAACAGGTATATAATAAGGAAGAACCATTACAGAAGATAAAGTTTACCTATGATGTGTTACCCAATAAGAAGTGATCTTTGGATTTATTGATGTTCTGACCCCATAGTAAAATGTATATGGCCAACAGAAATCTCAATAGTGATTGGTGATTTCCTGCTTTGGCTAAATTTAGTAGGGATACAGACAATGTTGTATAGAGATATAGGGTTAAAGACACTCTCCACTGAGATGGGTTACATAGTGAATGTCCACATTGAACACATGTGACAATGTATGGTGCGCTTTATTGTAATATCAATGTTTGGAGATTGTGTAGCTACCATGGTTAGAATTGCACATGAACCAATCAAGGGCCTTTGAACTAGTTAATATTCATTGGCATGTCATTTTGTAAGAGTAGCAGTCTAACCATAGATTATTATACCCTAACAACAATCATGTTATGGTCACTACATGTGGAATAAGAAATTCAAGGGAAATATCATACCACATCAACATCAGCCATAATTGGAGAAGTTTTATAATTTTAGATTCCTTATTGACATGGTTGAATAAGATCAATGTGGCTTGAAATAGACATCTATATTGCCTATAATACCTATAAAGAGAATAATTCTCATAGATATTCATTCTATTTACATGAGTGGTTAACATTCTTTCCTAAAGCATAATGATGTAGGAACTTTATTCTACACATACCCACTCCTCCAATTCTAACACCCAGTGATGCATAGGGTATAGAATAAAATAAAAAAAGAATATAACTCAATAATTCAACTATGTGGTCAGTGTTTAATGACTTGGGGTGAACAACAGGGATGTTAAGAAGAGGCCGACATAATGTAGAATGAGGAACCAATGTGATATGTCAATATTCATAGTAGGGGATGTGATATGCTACCAATCCATATAAAAATGAATGTGTCTGATTAGATATTGTAGAGTCCTTGGTTCTTATATTTTCCCCAATAACTCATAATTTTTCGAAAGCTTGGGGATTTCTAGGTTAGTGGGATGTCCTTCGACATACATGACATCCATCATTAATGTGAAGCACTAGAAAAGAGTATAAGCATCACTAGATGGAATGAACAACCAACTTAAAAACATGGAAAAATCCCAATATGAGTTCAAGAGATATGTCTTTCCGGACCACATTTCCCCAAGTGGGGGTATTTACCTACCTCAAGGATTGAACAATTAGATACAAGAATGATCCATGAATTCATTATCATCTGGCATTGGCTATTCCATCCATAGGACTTTTCATATTAACCATTAAGAATAGACATGTCCAATCCTCAAAAGAAATGTGTGAATGTGATTAAGGAGGTTGATTGAGTATTCACTCCACCATGATCATCAAATTCCTATCTCGTGTGGATACTTTTTCATCTATCTCCTAATAATTTGATGTTGGTAAAAGTTCATAATACATTTTTCAAAAAAGGTTAAGTCCCTTGATCAATTAAATATCCCACAGACTTATTCCAACTTCACCATGTGATAAGTGGAAGGTATTAGTCTTTTAAAACTAGTGGATAAGATGTTTCTGAAATATCTCTCCTAGTGAATAAATGTTGAACTACGTAACCCACATGGACTAATTTAGATTAGTAATTCTTAATTGATTAGTAAATTCTAAATATATCAAATGAACATGAACTCCTAGTCCCACTCATCGGAAAAGAACCTTCCAGATTGTATATCTCATTTGGAGCTCCATCCTCCTCTAGGATCATTTCTTCAATGATTCATGATGTATGCATAGTTATAGAAAACATAATAAAAATATATGTTATAGTGGAGTCTAATTCACTGCATCCACATAGAGCCATTAAGAATTAATACATCATCTTGGATCCATATATTTGTCATCACACCATTGGTAGAAACATTCCCCCGATCAAACTCTCAAGACATCTCAAGATGAATAATAAATATTCTATTGTCAACTGGTGGCAAGGGAATCATCCTAGTCACTAAATTTATAATTTTCAGTAGAATAGAGAGTTCTTAATCCATCGTATTTAGTGAATTTATATCTAAGAGAGAACCTTCATGAGGGGTGGCTCTAGATCGAATGGTGTCTTTAATTTTCTTGACCATATCTGTAATTATTGTAGTCAGATCCATAGAAACGAGGGGAAGAAAAAATTGTGTATTTATATATGTAAATAAAACTAAAGGATAGTCCCAAAATATTAGTAACGTACTCAAGAAAATCCCACATATTATTGTCCCCATGCAAGACTGTTCCTCAAGGATTAACATTTGTGATCTGTTATTCCACAGATATCAAAAACCATGAACCGAAAGTTCAAGTAATCATAGAAGGCAATAGACGATGGAGTGTTGTCCATAGAACCAATATTGCATAGAATAGTAAATCTCACAACGACCCTCATTACATGTAAATTATAAATTACCAGTCGATGTTTCAGGATTTAGTTCATGGATTCTATTTTTGGTTTACAGATGAAGGTGCATCGAAGGGTTTTCAATTCATGGAGTCAAGTGAGAGAGATAAATAGAGAGAGTTCAAGGTTAGATGATAATAGAGGTATAATAAAAATGTCCTAGGACACTATATATTTGTGTGATACCCCCTATGGGTCCACCTATATATCATATACATGTTCATGTCAGAACCACTTTCTATATCGTAATATCATCCTATTCGTCCGGCTTGAAACCAATTCCGATGGGGGGAATTTGTTGGATCCTTAAAGCATTTCAAATGGAAATAAAAATACACCAATATATTTGAAAAATGAATTAATAAATTTTAAGGATGATTCAATTAATAATGGTGAATAAGGTAGAACATGAGAAAGAAAATGTCATACCACCAACTGAAAAAAATCCTTCATGAACATTTTTTTCAAGGAGTTCCATCAGTGACCCAAATCATTTCTTGAAAGAAAGTGGTAGCATGGTATCTTCACAAACCATTATATTCACATAATGGAGGTTTATAATTTCACCTTGTAATTACAATTTTTTTATAATCTAACAATTCATGGGTGAGGTGACATATAACGCATCCCACAAACTATTTTTTTTGTAGGACCGAGGTGGTGATTTTTGACTATTCGAACCACATCCACATAGTCATCTGTTGACCGAGTCATCCATGGACTGGGTGATTATTCTGTGGTACTTTGTAAACATTTCCATGTGACCAATCGATATGGTTCCTCCAACACTCTATAAAAGGACCTTGTGGGGTACTGGAGAGTGGGATTTTTGAATTTTTGACATTAATGGGTTTGAGAAAGGAATTTTGGAGGATTAAATGATTGGAGATTGATAGATAAGTACATCTCCAAAAAAGAAAAAAATTTCCGAAGATTCATAGTATGTAAAACCCACTACATAACATGATAGAAGATAACATAATAACATTTTTCCAAACCACAAAATTGCTTCCTCCACTTATGAATTTCATAAGAATAGAAAGACTAATGTCACTTATTCAAAGTGGAATCCCACATAGAGATTTATTCTTCAAATGGGACCCTGTGCTACTTAATAAATTTATACATAATGGATATCATCCCCACATACAATCAACGTATGAGGCTGAATCCCATCCCCATATACCACAATGGTATGTGGGAAGTTATCATCCCCATGTATAAAAGCACTGTGAGGGATAAAGATTGTTTCACTTAGAACAATGCTACACATGAAAAAATTACATCCGGGTACCACTATCATACACAGAATGCCTTTCCTCCACATAAATACATGCTATGTGGAAGGACCCCCATCACATGTTGAAAAATGGTACACATGATGGGGTATTGTTATATGTTATACACTTTGACACCAATTAGATATTTTCATTCTCATCATGTCAGTCATACTCTCACTGCGAGGGATTCTATCGACATCAGGACACGACCTCTTCCAAAGAAACTATACCCGGAGTGATAGTACTATTGTGCACATCCACACACAATTATTGTTTTACATACCAATTGTAAAAGAAGACTTGAGAGTATTTCCTTCAATAGTGATGAACCCTGGAATGTATCAATGTTTGCATTCCCATGATAACGTTGTTTCTTACCTCAAGATGATCATATGTACATCATCATTACAGGGATCAAAGGTTATCACTACCCTTTTCATTCAAAAATTTCCATTGATAAATATGGAAATCACACTTGATTTTCCCTTCAATGGGAGGCAACATTCCTCCCCTTTCTCAGATCCAATTTCATGTAACTCCCTATATGGTATTCCCCTATACATTCTTGCATGAGGTTACCTTACTGATCCACCCATCATAAAACCAAGTAATACTGGGACAAGTTATGATGACTATTGATGGTATGAAAACAATAGAGGATATTGGTACACTATACACCCTCTCTAACTATTCCTTTATTATCCAACATAGTACTTCACTAGATAATGTGGGATGATCTATCATGAGATCCAATTCCTCTTACTGATTCTCACATCGAGCATGACCCACGTGGAATTTGAATAGTGTAGTTATCATGAGATTCTCATTATCTAAAAAGTGTGGGCCTCGTAGAAGGTGTGAACACCAAAAAATCATTTAAAACTCTAAAATGGCCCCCTAGAATGTATAATCCCGAACACAATGATCAATGATAACACTAATTTCAACCTGAAATAGGATACCAAGGATGCTAGTTTATGTCCCAAGCTCAAATGTTATACTTATTAATGGTTAACCTTGATCATAACCCCCATATAATCATGGATTATTATATAGTATATGTACCAATTCTGACTAAGGACCCTATCCACCGATGTAAGTCCCAAATCAGGACTCCCATATTTGAAGCATCCAATCATAATCCCCATATTACTGAACCACGTGGGAATTTATTCCCATCCAATTAGGATATGAATGAAGTATCATGGAGTTCTAAATCCAACAATTAAGCTAATACTAATTTTTTTTCATGTCGTATCCCTTGTAGTTTTTCCTCCAAAGTAAAGACTACATCACTTCTGGGTACCTTGGGTCGCCTTAGCTTATGTCCCAAAAAAATTATTTATTAGGAACATTCAACCTAGATGTCCATACCATATGATGTTAAACATCCTGGATAGGTACTACTCACATGACCATAAAATTTGATGTGTTGTGTTATGCAGAAATGTACCATGTGGACATTGATTCCACTCAAGATAATACCTTGGAATCCCGTCTTATTTTTCTAACCCCGACATCATAACAATTCCCCATCTCCTTGAATGATGATATTCTCCACAACACCATTTCATTTGGATTGAACCCATCATTATCTGAATTAAAGACTATGGAATTCATGATCTATCCAAATATGGGTATCATTAAGGATGATCCTCAAATAATTATTTATTTTTTTAATAATAGAGAACCTAAAATACGTATGGATAATTCTAAACTCAGGTATATTTTTTATCAAACTTGTAACCCAAGTAAAATTCTAAGACACATGATTCTAAAAAAACCATGTATTCACAAACATATGAACATTTATAAAAGATATATGAGACCCTTGAAATAGGAACCAATTCCCCGAAAATGGAAGGATTAGCATGAGTTCTCATCCTCTTGACAAATTTGTGTCCTTAAGTGTTGTGGGCCAAAACATCCAACAAACACCTACCTTTTCTATGTAGGCCCACAACACATTGATAAAAGGTCATCTGGGTGTTTTTGGATCATTTAATAAATCTGTTGGATACAATACGTGTCCATTACACTCCACATAGATCGATTAGATAAAGACTTAAACCCATAAAATTTATCATCATACCCAACATGATTTGGGCCTAAACCAAAATTATGATTCAGTTATAAAACACATTAATATGGAACCTACACCAGAAGATAAAAAGTATATACTAAACAGTCCTAATAATACCATTTTTTTCATGAACAACCCCTCACCTCAGGATCATACATTCCCAAATAAGGATAAAAAATGGAATAGATGACATATTGGCTATGTCCATGGGATCTTTCAAGACCAAGTGACTCAAAACTAGATGATGAAGACTGGGACACATGGTTTAGTGGTAACGGTGCCACACATCCTATATAATTATCTGAAACATGTGGTTTCAAATAGGGGGTCTCTAGGGGTCACATGACTTTTCTGAAATAGTGTTGCCCCATACGAATGGATGTTCAAGGATTATAAGCCCTACTGTAGTGTAATATAACATTGTTAGACTAATCGTTATCCTAGTCATGCATGTTTCCCATTTGAATCATATTATTCCACACTATTTTCATATGGTTTGGCCAAAATATGAACCCTTGTTTTGTGGGTGAATACCAATTTTATCCTCATAAATGATTTAAATTTTGTTTATCTCTTCCTCTAACCATCCAATGTGTTTTGATTCTCCTCTTTAAGAAACGAGCTTCCTCATCCACCCTCTATAAGGTTTTGATCTAAAGTCTTCAAATAACCTCCAAATATATAACTCTCGTAAGAAACAAGAATCCCTTGGTAAGATATTTGATTTATTCCCTTCAATTTCTTATTTTCTATTCACTCAGTTTCAATATTTAGGCATGACCTCTTTTCTAGAAATTTTTGGGCAGTTTATGATTCCTTCATTTTCTTTCATTCAATTATGATACAGGCATCAATAATGAATGAGTGGATAGCAACTATATCTTTGATTATTGTCTAGTTTCTTCATATTTATATTGTCTATTTTACAATAATGTGATATTTTTCCACATTCTCAGCCATTACAATGACACCTAAAATGTGATTAATCAATTAAATCATAGGGTTACTCATGTCATGTGCATCTACACTATATGGTTAATAACATCCTAGGGGTTTTGTCTTTATATTTGGACACCCCTAATGTTATTCCCACCTTGAATATCCATCTTACAATTCCTTGAGATTTATTTTTCATGCAAATATATTACTTTTTTTTATATTACTAATTTTATAAAATGAATTTTTTTTAAATTTTTGGACAATGAGTTAGTCCCTTGGAAATAATGAATATACTTATACCTTAATTCATACTTCACATTCTATGTGCCTTTTTCCATGTATTTTGTTCTTCATAATTTACCCCTTATGTTTTCCTTATTTTCATTCATCTATTTGATTTCTTTTATCTTTTTTACTTACTCATTAGATGTTATTTACCATGTTCCTTACGTTTTGAATATGTTTCTAGGTTATTTTTCCTATTTCCCTTTTCTATGTATGTCTGGTTTGATTTTTTTATCTAGGTTGGAATGTTTAGATGTTTTTATTGGGATGTTTATTTTATGGAATATGATTGTATATATATATTCCTTGACTAATGATGTTCCCTAGTTCTTATGTCTTTCCTACTATAATACGAGATAAAACACATGTCATGATTTATGGATGTCATGGATGGACTCCCCATGTTTGTATTGGATCTACATGAAGTTCAAGAAGAAATATGTTAGATTTCCAAGTATGGTCTCTATGAGAATATTTCTTATACTGGTGAGTGACACTAGCTACCTAGGATATAAACATTGTATGATCCCATTCAAATAATGTCTATATAATGCCTCAGTTGTTACCCAGTCCCCTATATGAGATACATGATATGAAATCAAATTCACTATTCCTTGAGTGATTCATGATATATCAGAATGTATGTTTCTTATTTATATTATGATCATGGTTGTGGGATCACATAGAGGATATAATAAAAGAAAAAGAATAAATTGGGACCATCATACCTTAGTTAATCTATTTACAATAGGCTTTGGTTACATGTTATTTTGTGTAAAGGTATCTCATTTAAGATATGTGGCTATGGCCAAATAAGGTAGTATCAGTCAGGTGTCCATTCAAGAACCCGTACTATGGGGTTTATTTAATTGTATTTCTCTACAATTATTTTATCTCACACACTATTCATTTATTTGTTTCCCAAAATGGGTTGGTTTAGAAATATTTCAGGGTGGCCTACTGAGATTGACTAACACAACATTATTCATCCAAATTTGGTAGCCAAATAAACATTACGATTCCATTTTTTGATAAATAGAAGTTTGTGAAATCGGTTTCATGATTGATTTTTATATTTTGGATGGAGTTTTGTGGAAGCAAACTCAGTGTGTTCCCAAGATTATTGTCGTATATGTTTTCAGTCTTTTGGATATTCTTTATTGGAATTCATTATATGTTGGTATCACATGTTTCCCATAAACCCTAGTTTTTTATAGCATCATGATAATCATTATCATTTTATATTTTATTAATATTCATCATCTGCTAGTTAATGAATTATCGTTCGTTGTTAATAATTATATTGTTTTTTACACTCATATAAATTTTTTCATTTTTCATCTACTATATTTTTTATCTTTTTTGGTCACTGAATTATATCTTGAAATTATATCCCTAATAATAGACAGTAGTCCTTTGCTGAAATTAAGAAGCCTTTAGCATTATAGGAGGATTTCATGAGGTCTTTTGGCTACCATAAATGTGGAAAATTATGTATCACTGGAGGAGGTATGATACAAAGTGGTATTAAAGCATTTTTTTTATTTTTTCATAATTTTAGCATAATATTGGATACTAGGAAATTGGTTTTTAGTAAAGATCATATTCCTGGGAGTAGATACACAACGTATTGGGGGAATCAAAATATTTTGTGATGGGTAAATATTGTTATTGTTTTTGCTTGTTATGGTTTCAGGGATTTCCCCATTTGGGTATCACACATGAATTGTTTTATTAACGTAATGAATATACATATGAATATTTTGGACTATTATTACAATATCTCGAGAATATGAGGCTGTATTAAGAATGGATCATACTATGCACCATAGGATTAAAATTTCATGCATTATTCTATTCCATATTTTTTTAATCTAGAATATCATATTTTTCAAGTGATTGATGTTTCTTATTTTTTTATGGAATACCAAAATGTGAAATCATTTCCGTATAGGACTAAAAAACATATTGAAAATATTATTGACTTCTTTAACCTAACATTGTTTTATTACTAATGTTTATTTAGGAAGCATAGGAATCCTGTAATGGAACATTGATCCAAGAACATATGGTCACAAGGGAAAGAGAATTTAATGGATTTTATTAATTGGATTTCACACTTCAATTTAGATGGTGTTTCTTCCATTATAAATTGGAAATTGTGAACACCAAATTCCACAACCTAAATGGGATTTAAAGACAGAAATGGGTTAAAATGAATACAACAATTAAATTGAAATGGTCACTTAATATGAGAAATGCAATACCATGACCATATTAGTGGGTTATAGGACATGTCTCTATGACCCTTTTAGGACCTTAAAATAGATCTTAATCCTAGTTCCCAAAATAGGATTAAAATTTTCTTATTCTTATAGGAATTTTTTGTAACTGTCTATTCATTATTGATTTCCCTATTTGTAATAAATATAATATGAGTATTTCTCATAGAAATTATACATATATTCCACTGATACATCCTATAATTGTATTCCATGTGTGGGGAAATGCACAAACTTTTGTCATGGAGGGCCTTGAACCACCCATGATCCCTTCCATAGTTCCACATTTGGAACCAACTGATGATCATCCACTAGGAACTGAATCCTAGTTTGATGGAATATTTATTCGGTTTATGTAGTCTATTTAGGGTGCTCTACAATCACCTCCTCGTATGATAGAGCTATCTCGGGACTTTCAGAATTAGAATCCTTCCACCTTCATAGGGGGTGGAAGAACTTTTAATATTTAGCATGCAATAGAATATGTAGTGTAGATCTTTGACTATAATGAAATGCCTCTGTAGTGGAGGTTCAGTACGCTACAATCATGTTACCGGATTCTACCAAGAGCTAGTGAGATATCATATCTAAGTGTGAGTTATATCGTGGTGTGTAAGGGAATGTATTCTTGATAGACATATATGACCACTTCATCCCATAGACATTGATGATAATCCATTCTAGGGCAGTCATGCAACTTCATCATAACCTTATGAATGTGCTAGATTATTCTTCTAGCTTCACGTATATTCAAAAATTTATCCTTATCTGACTAGTGTTTAATTGATGATTGTGTGGAATTTTGAGTATGGTATTGGGTTCACATTCCACATAGAGTTTAATGTATTTTTATTTACTATAATAACATTATAATACACAATGCTCTAATAATATAACATATTATCAGAGAGGCAAGAAATGTGAGCTAGATTTATTCAGTTCTGATAGATGGAATGGTGATTTTAGAAGTAGGAGGTTATATTTTGAGGGATCATGTTGGGGGAGTGTTATACTTGCTCCACAAACTGACTATATAGTATTTCACTAATGTAAATGACTAGTCCATATGAAGCCTCGTTGCACAGGAAACTTATCGAGTGCTCATAATGAGGTAGGTTGGGTCAATTTTAGTTCTTAAAACGTTTTTTTCCTATAGAATATTGGGAGAGGGGATCTATATCAACACCTTTATCAGGTAAATTATTTTGGAATCCATGTCAGGTTTGGAGTTCTCCTTAAACTAGTTGACCTAGATGAGATGGTACATGTTTGTAGGAAATTTTTGGAGGAAACATATCTCTCGCATCAGTAGAGTGGATCCGCTCAGCCTAGTCAAGAAGCATCTAATGGTTGTGGTACATTCCATATTAATGATTTAGATTCTATGCCTAAGGATTAGATACAAGGTAAAATTACAATTATAGGTATTATTCTAGTATCCTTATCTTTAGATTCATCCCTTTTTTATATAGGTACTTCTCAGTCTTTTATATCTTCTACTATTATGGAATGTATAAGCCTTTTAATTGAGTTATTTTATAGCGTCACTACTCTTAAAAGATTTATATGGATTATAATTAAGGTATATGACATTTTCTGGTGTTACCCCTTGAAATAGGTGTGTTCAGTTCCTTATATTTTTTCTTCATCCTTGAGATGACTAGCTTCAACGTCAATTTCATTATGGATCATCTTGTTTCATATCGAGCCTACATGGATTTTCTATCACCACATGGTTTCTTTCACACAAATATAATGAAATATGTATATTTATAATGTAGAGTGAGATATATAGGGTATGCATGATAGATACAAACATGCTGGTCTATATGGATTGATAGCTTAGTTGGGGTGTGATTCTCTGGGGGATCATGTAATTTTGTTAGTATTGTTCCCTCCTATAGTGGATCATTTGTGGGACATTTCCCTAATTTTTTAGGTAGAATACGTTTTAAGAGAGTGGTTTTGTTCACTATCGAGCTATTACTAGGTAATACTCCAATGTCCATTCATCCCTATAGGATTTCACATAATGAGTACTAGGAACAGAGTAATCACCTTCAAGATCTATAGGTAATGGGTTTTATACGACGCCACCCAACGACATGGGGTTCACCAAAGTTTTACTCCAAAAAGGTGAATGGTACCCTCTGATATTCCATGGATTATCTCATACAAACCCAAATCATGTGGAATATCCAGAATACAGTTCCATATATAAACAACCTCATAAACATTTTAAGAGGAGATACTATTTTTTATAAAATCTATTTGCGGTTAGGCTATCATAATGAGATAGGGAGACCAGTATACATAAAATATAATATGTTATGTAGTATGTATGAATTGTAAAATAATTTATTCATTCCATTTGGTATGAAAAACACACTAGCAGACTTCACATATCTAATTAATCTAGTATTACTCTAGTATCAAATTCAATTTTTTGTATTACATGTAGAGTACATATTAGATTACCAGAATAGATGAAATTACCATGCCAATTATCATGAGATTGGGATGATTAAACTAAGAGAGAACCAACATTATGTGATGATCAATAATTTCACTATTTTATCTATATTGTTCACATCATGGGTCATATAATATCTGATTTGTGTATTTTTTATGAAACATTGTGATCATCATGGTTTCCATGGTACCTTCCAATAACTAGTTTAATATATGCAGCTTCATAGGGTTGGTATGCTAATAGAAGTGATTCATAAAGGACTAATCGTACCAAGAAGTGTATTACTTGCATGACTAAGAATGGTGTGATGTTTAACTGGATTAAATCTTGTGATATAGTTTTCCATTACATAAATGGTAGACTAACAGCAGTGATGATCTGAATTCTACCCGATCTAGACATATATTATGCATTCTATTGTGATTCATTAGCAATGGGTAATAGTGTATTATTAATTCATGGTGATCGATTCATGACATATGGGTCCCAAAAAATAATACCTCATGATCCATGATACCCTATGCACGACCTCGAGATAGTACATGTGGTTATTCTCTCCACTATAAGAGGCATTACTCTTTGGGTGATTGGTTTATCACATAAAAATGTCATAAAATTTACAAATAATTCTCTTCATAGCAACAATTGAATATTTTGAAAACTAGGTGTATAGAAGACCTATAATTTTTTGACTTTGATGTCGCCTACTCATCAGGAAATGGTAATGTCGTAAGATATATCTTAAGCTAGAAGACATAGATGAAATAATTAAAAGGATCTAATAGATAGTTAAAATTGATAGATATATTTTCAAAGATGAACATGGATGTTTATAAAAAATACTTGAATCTATTCATATAAGCTCTAGAAACAATTTCATCTCTTATATTATGGTTTTGGATAAGGGTTCTTTTTTATTAAAAGGGTCTCATATTTAGGGAGAGTTTCAAAGCATAGAACCCACATTTTTATTTAATTCTAGATATATGTAAACCCCCTCTCTTTTGGGTATTGGTATGGGTACCTCTTGATATATGAGAAGAACTAATGAGGGAATCACATGCATATATTTGGGATGTTCACCATGTGCCAAAAATATTGTACTAGGACATTTGTCTCCCTTATTGGTGTCTATGTAAGAATAAGTATATAGTAGACAATATCAACTGGTTCTCCACCAATCAGTAGTTTAAGATATAGCGTCTTTGACCTATAGGACTACAAGATCATCTCTCCATTCCTGAGTGGAAATGGATCGATTTTCCATGGATTTTGTGGTAGGCTTGCCGATATCCTTCTAGGAAGTGATGTTGTAAGGGTGATCATTGATAAGTCAACCATGTTGGTATACATCATACATATGCAAGACATATTGTCTCCCAGTAAGATAATAAGGATTTACATTCATGAGATTATAAGACTACATTGTGTTTCCAAATCTATAGTTTCAGTCCAAGAAACACAATGTACACCCCATTTTTCATTGGTGTTGAAAAATTAAATGGGTTAAAAATATCTTTTGTGTACAAAATTTCACCCACATATTGATTGGAATTCTGATTGAATGATATAGGGGTTAAACAGTATGATTCAATAATAAATCCATGACTTTTTATGTTCATTGTAAAATAGTATTCCTTGGTATGATTTTTCATACAAATTATTTTCGGAAATAATCCAAATATCTCTATACAAGGACCACTAATGTAGACCATTTCAATCACCTCTAAATTGGAATGAGGAAGGTGAGATAACTCTACCGGGTCCTCATCGCATTCAATAGAAATTAGAGAAAATCCAGTATATCAATAAGTGTTGAACTATTTCTTAGTCTATATAGAATACATATATCAAACGTCTCTATAAACCTACTAACTTTGAGTTGGGACATCAATTCTCTTTGTGTGTATAAAAAATATGGTCTTAAATGAATGAATAGAGAAGAAATTCAACATCTCATTATGTGAAGAAATATTAGATATAGTACAGATTCATGTTGGTAGCCTATGAGTTTCTATAATCTCAAATGTTTCATGACATGCGAAACATAATCGACATATCTCATATTCAATAGTATCATCTTGACCCATATCATTTTTTTAGATCAATGATATTGATATAGAGGATGAGGAATACTTTAGGAGCATTCAATTTGTATCATTGTTTAGAGCATCAAATATTTCTGTAAAAATTAAATTCCTATAGTGTAGGTGTTATGGAATCATAGATGTGTATAGGATGAGACATGAGAATGATATGTACATGAATGTGTGCAGTAATCAACACTTTTCACAGATGGCGTCCAACAACCCATGGAAGAGAAATTGAAGGATGATTTTTCTTAAGTATTAGTGGATGTATTGTCCTAAATTTTTTCAAATGTATAGATTATTTTTTCTTCAATATCATTTTAGTTCCCCAATATTTATTCTTAATAGAATTAATAAGGTCATTGGTGGATCTAGGGGATTGTTCTGAGCTCGGATTTCACAAGGAGAAACTGGATGACAGTTTCATATAGTTTAGTAGAAACCAATCATCCTTTCCCACATTGTTTCCCTAAATCATATGGTTTTAGGTAGTGGCTAATTTCGTCTCATGATTTTTTTGAAACCATGAGACGGTAGGGGTACAACCGTGAAAAAATCACATTCCCCAGTTTAGTGGGATTCATCCTATTTTACACAGCTCGATAATACACTCACCTAACCTTTTCTGGTTTCCCTTTACAGTTTGTCCAATCTTTCAACCAATCCATAAACCATATTTTGAGGGGAAAATTCTAATTTTCAACATTAAAATAACATATAATCTTTTTTATTTCATATTATTATCCTATAATATGTCTTTAATAACATATTCAATGTATGAAATCCTCCTCCCCTATCTATAGGGATTGGATTTATCTTCTATAATAAAATTAAAAATATCTCAATTTAGAAAAAAAATCATACGTAATTATCTTCACCCTATTTTTCTATTTCAGTTTTATTCCACCCTACGTCACACTATTTATGTGTGACTGCTATTTCCTTATTTTCAGGAGAATAATGATTCCATTGATTTATCCACATTTTAGGCTGATTCAATCCTTGAGAATAGATGAGTGGAGTTCTATAACATTGATATTGCTGGTCAACGTCTATCCCATATGTGTTGTCACTTTTATGATAATGCACCATTATGCCACTCATCAGACCCTTTGGAATGATCCCCGTAGTTTTGTAATAAATTTTAGTTTATGGGTTTGTTATGTTCTATGTGATTACAACTTATGTCAAAAATCATCTAATTGTATGTCCCTATTTCATTATCTATCCCTTTGCATGTTGTCGCCTAAAATTGTCTTTTCCTATGCCTTTAGTTGCATACTATTAGGCGAGACATTCCTTGGAAAAATGTTATTAAATATATAAAATTTGAATTAATGTGAATTTTAGAACATTGAGTTAGCTATTTGGGTGTAATTCGAACACTTATACCTTATTTATATGGCCAAAACACATGTTACATCTGCCTAGTATTTTGTGATTCACTCTTAATACCTTTGGTTTTTTTATGGTTATTACATTATGTAAATTCTTATAGACTATTACATATTCTAATTAAAATTTCATTACCATGATCATTACATTTTTTACATGTTTTTTAGTTCTTTCAGCCTATTTTCCAAATCCATAGTTGTTTTCCATGAATTTTATGTATTGGTTTGATTGTTTAAAATGTGGATTGAGATATTTATTTGATTCCATGTGATTATATATATATATATATTTATTTATATTTTTCCCTAATTTATAAGGATCACCTTCTTATGGGATGTAAGAGAACACAAGTCACAATTTAACGACTTTTTGGATGGACTCACTATGTTTTAATTGGATCTAATTGATGCATAAGGAACGATATGTTGTCATTCCACGTTCTTGATATCTATGATAATTTCATATTCGAATGTGTTAAACCAGTCCCCTAGGGGTGAAACAATGGATGTACCCATTGGAATGATAGATAAATCATTCCTCATTTGAAAACGGGTCCCCTATTTATGATACATGGTACATACTCAGAGATACCAAACCTTGGGTGATACAAGGAATTACATTATGGGTTCTTATGGAAGGACTCCATGCCATATGTTATATTGGATACTTCTATAGAGAACCCATGGATTTTTTATTTATAACATCATATCGGATTGGGACTCTGTCATAGTATTTTTTTACTTGTTCGACATATGTCATTTCTTAAATAAAATATGAGAATTATTGGCAGATCACATTTAGGGGATACTACCCAGTAAAAGGAATATCATGGGGATATAACTACATTAGTTTCTCTATTTACTATTCCACTTGTATAAATATTATTACCTATATATGAACCTTGTTTCGGATTTACGGATTAGGATAAAGAAGGTGGTATCGGTTAGGAATCTATTATAGAACTCGGACCATGGAATTTAAATATTTAATTTTTTTGTGAATTTATAATATCTATAAAAATATTTTTCAAAACCCAATCCTTGTCAGGGGTCGAGTAGAAACTACGCCATCCACACCTTTTATTCTAGGGGATCGAAACAAGTGTCGAAAGCCCACAAAACTCAGGGAGTCCTCTACCTATGAACTTGTACACACACACACATCCAACTTGATGAAAATGTGCAAAGGGAAAATAAAAAAGATTCAACACTGCTATAAATTCTGCAAACACGATTATGTCTCTAAATAGGACATGTATTCATTCTAAAATGTAAACTGAAATGAAAAATGGGGAAAAATAAACTATCTACTTGAAAATTTCCACAACCTAGATGTAACAAAAAATGTATAATAGTCAAGATAAAACACTCCATGATCCAAATCAATGACCATCGAACATGGTCCATGTACCAGTATCTCTATGCTCCTCTAATGTTATGATAAAATTGACCATCGTTTTCATAAGGAAAAACACATATGTGAAAAACCCATATAGGTGTGAGTATACATGTTCATAAAAGACCTCCCTAAAAACAAAAAGGGGGAGCCATCAGAGATACACTGATGGGGGAGGATGTAGATAGAACATGGTATAGTAAAAGATTGCAGCTCAACCTAACATGAGATTGATGTAAACTCATCCAAAACACAAGGAGATATAAACGATGTGAAGATAAAATTCTCATCAACTCCTCAATACCCACATTATGAGAGTATAAATATATATCCACATGAATATAAAAACAGAAAGCACATGTCATACCCCATGCGTTCTCACCACTACTATAATGAGAGTAACCATAACACAAAGAGTGAGTACAAAAAAAGATACATATATATATTTAGTTGGAAATCCCAAACAAGAGAGCATGGGGATCTCAATATCATATCTCAAATCACAAAAAGAGTTTCTAATACTACAAGATGTATCAATCAATGATTCCCAACATCCCTCATATCTTTATTGAACATGCAAGACAAAGGGACTCAGTTACAAAACAATGATACTATTAGCTTTCAGCAGATCGGTCCCACCCACACAGTTTTATGTTGTGTCACATCGATGTGTCAAGGTGGGAAAAGTGTCCTTAATTCTAATGAGACCAATGGTACATAAAAACATGTATCTTCACTAATTTGTATTGAAGATTAGTCAAGTCACAAGGATTATGAACGATGCCCAGCCCAGATGGACATTTCCACTCTAGTGTCACCGAGGAACCATGTGTAGCCCAACTAGAGGGTTCCACATGAACTATATGAAGGACTAATTTCTAGTTGGATTGAGGGTGACACTATAGTTTCATTGATTACTTGTACCCATTTTGACAGAATGGTTCCACTTAGAACAGTTTGAGGACCCATGCCCATCACAGAATGAGTGTTCCACTGAGAATAGGTCGAGGACCCATGCCTAGCCTGGTTGGAGGGATCCACTCGGAATATCTCTGAGCCAACACCTTGAAATTTTTTTCATCATTAATCACATGAAAAAGGATTCAAACATATAGTATCATTCATCATATCCAAAAATCTATAACATAGGGCACCATCACATTTAATGTGGGAAAACACTGAGGATATGATACTTGCATGCCAAAAACCGAGTCCAAAAGATTGAGATATGTATGGTAGAATATTCCTTATGTTGTTTGATGTATGTGTGTTGAACACATGACATATGACCCCACTAGATCAACTGAATTTGTATATTTCCATACTCATGTACTAAACTATACAGTAGTTCTCCTAGGAAAGCCACTACACTCCCAGAGTACATGGGACATTTAGCCAAAGGATGATAAGTGTACAAAGCTCATTGTTGGTGTAAAAGAGAGAAAATATGACATTAGTAAATTTCATCCATAGAAATCCCCAGATATCATAACATATAACATTTTCTCAGTCTCTGTAGAAAACCGCAAATGATAGACTATTTATTCACTTAAATCGGACACATGGTGATGAAATTTCCCTTCGCAACATTGTGCACAAAAAATTAATTTTGGGCATGCACCTCGATCCTGAATCACATAAAATTGATCTCACCATGTTCATCCTCATGGAAAAATAAATTGGATTAACTATTCATTCGTCCCAAACAGACACCCCATGAAGAAGTCACATATCACCGCAAATGACCATATCGGGCCTCATGGGTCTTATTCCTGTATTTCGTTTTATGTACCCAAAAACTCTCTTCAAAATTATACCACAAATTCAGGGCTAAGATATAACTGATGCTGCATCTATAAGATATTGTATTTTGAAGTCACGTAGGGTCAATGTTGTAATATTCATATCATATTGTTATTATTTGGTTGTTTTGAGGGCATGAACCATGAGAACAAAATATAAAAGTCTCACATTTTCCATAAATGGTCCCTCTGAATGATTGGAATATGAGGCCGCATACATCACATCAAACAGATTCCCTGATTATGATAAATGGTCATTTGAAGACACCTCAGCTTGACTTGCATCAGTCTGGACCACTCCAGCTAGCTCGTTCCACCTATGTAGGACCTCTCTGGCCAGCCCGTCCGAGCCCAAGTCATCACATGCCCAATGATCATCCAATGTCCCATGAACTCAACTGTCCATACTGGTTATCCACTACCATCCACACACAACTAAGACACCTCACCGACTTCCAGGGCTAGAATGTCACCTTCCAAGGTCAAACTTTCAGAGGACCATCATGTGACATTGTTCCCTTCTGTGGACCACTTTTATCACTTCAGTGCTTGGAAAAAAAATACCAGATCTGGATTCCTCGAGTCTCTAACTACATAGACTCATTCCCTACTCGACGATTTGTCATTTTTCGACATGAAAAATATTATCAACCACTTCCACTCGCCATCTCACCTCCTCCAACATCATCAAATGAGAAATGTAATAGAACATGAATCTATAGATCATATTTTTCATAAAACCAATATTTTCTCGAAGATAAAATGTTTTTTGATGAGGAAAAAAGTCAACAAAGTAGAAAGATGAATAATGATGATGAAATGGAGATCAAAAATAAGAATCATTCAATATCCATGTTAGTTTTTCTATTAAAAACACAAATTATGAAGTTAAAACAAAAAGGGGAAATCAGAAAACAAAAATATCAATGAATAAATGATTAATCCAAATGAAAAATCATACCATGATTTTTGATCCATCGTTGCATTTGTCACACTCTTATCTACTCATATCTACAAACTAATCAAAATCTGGAAGTGGATCAATGTCAATTCTCTAATGGACGAAGAGGATGGGAAATCCCTCCACTATGTGAGAAGTGAGCCAAACCTAGCTCATTTTTATGAACACCTATTTATTGGATCTGGGCCACTGCCAATGAATCGGAACCTCCCACACTTGTTCACCTGAGGTCACACATAAGGTAAACTTAGTGCTATGAAATCAAAGTCGTTTCGTATTTCCCATATAATTCCCCATTAAGATGTTATTCTAATTATAATCCAAGATTAAATAAACATATTTTATTATTTTTTATGGTTTCTCCCATTGTGGATTTTTTTACATAAGACCAACTGCAACAAATGCTATGTACCACTTGGGGTAAACGCCACACTTTAGACTCAACTGGGGTTTCATATTTCTAATCCAATCTACATTTCAAGAGATAAATCATTTCTGTCAGTTGTGTTGTATTGAAATATACAAAATATTTTTGAAAAAATTAATGTTAGGCACGTTGGGAATCAAAATTACACATTGTATCTTTTTTAGCTATATAAGTATATATAGAATTATTCCAAAGTCATTCACTGAAAACATGGTCCCCTACATCATTACCTCCTTCAAACATTTCATCCAGGAAAGGCATAGAGGGAAACAACATGAGAGATATAGCTCGCACAAGGATATCCCAATCGAAGGGAAACTCCTTAATGAATTTATGCTAGAATATAACATGTACCCGAGGGATTTTCCATCCACATATGTTATTAGACTATTGATGACAGGCATAGGGTCATGTACAAATCTACCCGGCAATGACACATGAAAAACATCATACACCCACTCAATATGTGGTGTTATGGAAAGATGTTAGACAACCTCACAAACCCTGTGCACAGTCTTGAATGCCCTGATGATCTTTGGGGATAAAATGCATTCTTTGGAGAAAACCAACACACAATACCTCATCATATCCTCAAACACCGAGATCGTATGATTAGTCTACATTTAGATTTAGGGTATAAAGGATGTACTCATCTGCAACTAGGACCCAAATTCCTCCATCATGCCTCTCTATAATCATGATGTATACCACGTCTCACCATGGGAGAAAAATGTCAAAAGTACCCTGTGATGTTGTAAAATCTCATGCACATAGAACTACCCAAAACACACCACAAAACTATACTCCCAGATCACAAGGAAGTAGACTAACATTTTGAGTCATTCTACTAATACAAAAATTACATCAAGACCCATACATATTTAGGGATTTTCTCTATTGATGTCTATGGATATGTCATACCATCTCCACTATGGGATGTCAAGTGTCTATAATAACGCACCAAAACTCAGTGCTCATCCTTCACCTACTGACTGGCGAGGCATCGTGATACACATTCAACTACACTTAAAATCACTCAGTACCACCAAACACTACCACTGAATATACCTATACATTTTCCCTACACTAGGATGTATCACTATGGGATATGTGTGGAGCTTTCGAATCACATCCTCCTATATCACAACTGGAACCACTGTTTGTCTATTCACCGAGGTCTCCTGAATACCTCGTTCTAAATATCCATCTCGGTTGTTGCCTATGGATATCTCAGTAACACAAAATCATTATAGCTGAGGTCTCCTATATGGGACTCTTTCACATGATCAAGGAGTGAAAGAGTCACCACCATCGACTGTAGAAATACTCTAGACTCTTTCTTAATTGGGGTTAGCTATATAGAAGATAACATCACTAAAACACCCCACATTAGTAGAGCCTATATCATTCTACTAAGGGAATATTTTACACCATATCACTTACCTATATTATAGTAAATCTCAATTTATAAGTCCTATTAGGAGTTCGACAAGATTCACCACCACATGTTCATGTATCTCTAAGTGATGAAGTACCAAAAACTATAGAGGTTTGAGAATACCAAAATGTTACCTCCCAGAAGTGAGTATCTCCACACACTCTAAAGAAATACTACCACTACCAGCACTAGGTAGTGAGTCATGTAGTCATATTCATGGGGTCTCCATCACCTAGACATGTAAATGATAACTACTACATTATGGATGATATTGAACACACTTTTTTATCTATAAATAAGGAAAGTGTGTGACAAATCGAAACACAAAAATATAAACATTGAAATAATGTGACATACCATGCATGTCATTTCCTACAATTGTAGGAGAGTAAGCAAAAAATAGAAACTCTACCCAAACCATTAGTTGGGTCCCATTCAAAAGGAGATCATTCAGAATAACTCCACTGGAAAATCATAGACAAGGTTTAACACTACACTACACAACCCATCCAAGAATTCATAAGTCAAAGGAACTCATCCACCACACTTCGATGATATACACTTTGGGAAGAACTGAATCTCCCTTATTTTTTTTCTCACATCACAAAAATTCATCCTGTTGGGGGATGGAACCATTTTCCTCGTGAATGAAAATCTACATCGAACAACACTGACACAGTTTTAGACCAATGCTCCATATCACCCTGGTAGAACCCCATGATATAAGAAGGGTTATAAGTTTACCTCAAGTAGTATCTAGATATTTCATATGTAAAATTTTATAAAATCCACAGAGTGTAAATCTTATCATCTCATACAATGGATGATCATAAAAATCCAACACATGCATCTGCTAGTGAACCCAGACGCCAGCTCCCAGACCCTGATGTTGGTTATCTAGTTGTGGTGGAAGTATCTCTTAGCATTTTCCACAAACTATAGCCCTTTCTTGTCCTCTTCCAACACCAACTCCCAATGGACCACCCTCTATTCACCTGGTAGATCTGTAATCATGACTCTATCACTACCGTGGTGGTCTATCTTCTATCTTCGAAGAGAGCACTGCACATCTGTTTAGGAAGTCTCATGACATTTGACCTTTCCCCTAACAAGCATAAAACTTGACCTCCATGGGCTTCCCTGGTTCTCTATAATATCCATAACTATGTTCCTGTGTCTGGTCATTTGGAGGCCTACTACACTAGGGCCCTGCCAACTGACATCTTCTAGTCATGACATACGTCTCATTTCTGTTATTCACACTTTCAAAACAAGCTAACTAGTGCCATTATAACAGAATGATCTCTACGATGAATTATTTTTACATCACCAAAAAATATGTGTTAATGCATAAGGGTAATATTATAGAACATACCTCTCTATAGAGTTAATGAACAAATATTTGTGATCGGAAGTTTCTATTACATATCGTGTTGAGAGAGTAGTGTGTGACGTCTATAAACCAGGACAAATACTCAACCATCATCATCCCTCCTTATTAAAGCTATATAATATCCTAAATAAAGATATATCATATGAAGGAGGGGTAGAACACCTCAAAAAATGATAATGGATTTCATCCATTTGAGAGTTACAAATCATCATGTATTTGAGTATCCATACTCCACCAAGAAGATGTGAAAAAAAGGCTACCAAATCTACCATATGATCTTTTGGGGTCTAAACAAGCCCTAAGTGGAAAACCATTGATTGTAGAAAATCATTTGGTACCTAAGGATGCATGTCATCGCAGAACATAAGTGGTATCTGACACTTGAACTCATAGAGAGTGCTCAACAAGCGCACATCCTCAACCTCATATATTGGGACGAATTACTGCTCAATATGTAGAGGTATTGTTACATGACCATCTGGAAGATGGGAGATCATATTATGTATCCTAAATAGAGGCCTCATCACTCACATGGTGATCTCTATGAACCTAATTAGGTATCCTAGTTGTATATCATCATGGAAGAATCTTGAATCTTCTGATGGAGTCCCACGATAAAAAGGGAATTTATATAAATAAACCACAATGGGTAGATGATTCCTGATAGATGCTTATGGATTCAATCATATATGATGCATGTACTGATGTTCATCCAAAAAACATGTTATCATACTATGTCAACATGTGCGTAATCATTGTACTGGTGAATGGATACATTGGTCAATGCATGATCACTAGACTCTCTGACTTGAGAGCCACTCTTTTTCATGTTGAAAATGTTTCAGTAAATCCAAACCTATTCATTTTTAAGGAACGTCTGAAAAACATCCCATGTAATGAAGAACTTATGATACAAATGTTTCATCACCTGACCCATGTCAGGGCATGAGTCACAAATACCCAAAACCCACCTCCATAGGCCAGGGGATTGCAACAAGAGATTAAGGAACAAAATCATAGGGTTGCCTTTTCCTAAGAACCTATAAAACCACCAACAAGAAAATCAATGAAAAAGTGCATAGGGAAAGGAAAACATGACAGAACATGGATATAAATACCAAAAACATACATCGACCTCTAAAGAGAACAAATACAGGTGTTGTAATGTAAACTGAAAGGGAAAAGGAATAAATACACAACCACACAGAAAACTCCCTCATCCTGGAAGTAAATAAAAAGTTAAAACAAATGAGAGATCCCCAGTCCTAGATCCCAATCTACAACCATTATATACATTAAAATAACATATATACCTATGATCTTATAAAATCATGATTAACATGTTGGTCTTATACATAAGGAATGATATGTGTCGGAAAATCCCATGCGGGTGTGAGTATAAAAATAATCATTAGGACACCATAAAATGGTGAATTTGGAGCCATCATAGAAACATTGAAGAGGGAAGTAGTTGAATGGACATGATAAAGTAAAAGAGTGCATCTCAAAATAATAATAGAGTGAAGAAAACTAATACAAAACATAAGGATCTATAAACAGTGAGAAGATGAATGTCTCGTCGAGTCTTTGAAACCAATAGTAGGGGAGTAGACATGTATAACTAGAAGAAGGAAGACATAGAATGCAAGTGTCATAATAACCATTTTTCGACTCTTTTATGAGAGTAACCAATAATACATGAGTGTAAAATAAAAAAGGATACCTATTATATGTTCAGTCAAAGAATAACAATATTGAGAATAAGGAGATATCCACCACACAACACATCCCTAGGAAGGAGCCACCAATAGTTCTAGAAGTATCCATTAACACTTCCAATCATCATTCACATCTTCCCAAAATACACATGTCAAAGGGACTCAATAACCAAACCTTGATATTATCCACTTTGGGAAGATATGTCTCACCCACACAATTTTAGGTCGCATCCCAAGGATGCGTATCGATGAAAAAAGTGTCCCACTTTATCATGAGTCCAAAGGTACATCAAAACATGTACTGTCAAAGATCTATATAATTGAGATGTTGTGTTTAATAGTTGAGGAACAAGTCCCAACCTGGATAGAGGGTTCCACTATATTGTCATTAAGCAACCATGGCTAACCTGACTGGATGGTTCCACTTAGAATAGGTTGAGGACCCCTACCCATCACAGCTGGAGGGTTCCACTCTATTATCATCAAGGACCCATGTCCAATCTGGATGGAGGGTTCCACTCATAATAGAATGTGGACCCTTTCCAATACCGACTAGAGGGTTCAACTCTAGTTTCATCAATGACTAATTCCTATCCCAGATAAAGGGTTCCACTCTAAATATGTCTAGGACCCATGTCTACATAGTCTTGTGGTATGGACTTAGAACAACTCTAAGTCATCACATAACCACTTTTGTCATTGAGCATCTCATTAAAATGAGTCTCACCTAAAAAGTTTCAAATTGTATGTAGAATGAACCTATAGAGGGCACCATCACATTAATCAATGAAAAACACCTAGGATATGATAATATAATGTCAAAATTATAGTCCAAAACAAGATGATATGAGGTGTGGAAAATTCCTTATGTCGTATACATCGAGTGTTGGTCCCACATGTTGTGTGAACCTAAATAATCACCTACATATATACTTTTTCATACACAGGTACTAAAATATGCACTAGAACCCCTAGGAACTCCACAACACTCCCAGAGTACATGGGTCATCCGTTAATAATTCTAATGGGCACACGATGCTATCTGTGGTCCAAAAGGGAGAAAGTGTAACATTACTAATTTTCCATTATTTGGGGATCCTAGATAACCACATTGATGAAAATATCATAATACTAGTAGAAAACTGCATCGGATTGACAATTCATTGACCAGAATCGGACACGTTGTGAAAATACTACATTTTGTTGCATTCCACTTGAACAGTTATTCTTTGGGGCATGCCTCAATCCTGGAACTAATCAAAAATATAACACCATCGCGATGATCGTAAAAAACACATGGTAAAATATATTCATTAATCCCAAATGGAAACCCATTAGTGAATTCACATTTCACCCTAAATTCCCAAACTAGGCCTCATGGGGCCCACACATAAATTTAGGTTTAAGCGCCCCAAATCAGTATGGATATTTTTGCCTCAAATCTAGTTTCATGAAACTATTAATGGAATTTATATTTTACATTGTCTGTAGATGTCTTAGTGGTGAATGTTGTCATAATAAGAATATATTACTATTATTTGAGTTTTTCAGGTGCCTGAGCAATGATCCAGAAAATTAAAATTTTCAAAAAAAACCTTAAATATTCAGACTCAATGATAGGAACTATTGTCCATAGACTGAACATCAACCAGATGATGAAATAGGATGAAATGGTCTTTGGATGTCGACTTTTCATGACCCACATAGGTCCAACCTACTCCGGTTGGTCCACTCTGCCTAGGTCGTCCTGCTTCATCCTTCCCAGCCCGTGACCCGGTGATCTCGACGCATCGTCGAGCCTGCCAGCTCTCGGTCGTCATGCTCCACATGCTCTACCACCGTCCTGTGAACTCCTCCCCATGAACCAGCTCTATATTTCAATACACACCCAACTGCACTGCCTCAACGACATCTTCTGATAGACCTTTACCTTCCGTGGTAGGACAATCAATTGAACACATCACTCTGGTGGCCCTTTAAGTGGTTTATCTTGACCAATTAGATGCTTGAAAATTGAAAACAAGACTAGTTATGGAATCCTTGGGCCCTAATCTACAAAGTCTCTTACCGCGCTCGATGATTTGTTCCAGTTTTGACATCATGAAAAGTAGACGCCGCTTCCTCTCACTGTCGTGCCTCCTCTATCACCCAAAACACTAAAGCATTATTTAAACATAGTCCTCAGATCAAAACAATCACTGAAACTTTTATAGTTTGATGATAAACAATCATTTAGTTGAATAAAAATGATAAAACTGAAGAAGAACGAACTATAGTGAAGAACGAGTGATCAAAATATGAATCATTTAATTTCGGTGTTATTCTGCCATAAAAAACACACAAAAAGTTGAAAACACGATAAAGAGAAAATTTGACAAAAAACATCAATCAGGGAAGGAATAATCCAAAATAAAAATTATACTTAGATTTGGGATCCATTGTTTTCCTCTCCACACATTAATTTTCCCAGATCTACAAACTCATTATGACATGCCAGTTGTTCAACGTATATTCACCAACTAAAAGAGAGGATGGGATCTCCCATCACTGTGGGAGAAATGATCCAGTAGATGATCATTTTTCTAAACACTTATTTTTTCAATTTGGCTGGGAGTGGGAGAATCTAATCCTCATGTTCTCACTTACCTGTGGCCATGCCTAGGATAAACACCATGCTACATACTCAATAATGGTTTCAGATTTCCAATCTGATTCCCCAATCATAATTAATTCAAATTAACATCTAGAAAAAGACATTTTTTACTTAATTATTTTATTTTTGATTTCTATATATGTTGATTTTTCTAAATATGTCTTCCACAGACATTAGTTATGTCATTCTTAGTGTAAACATGAATCTCCACACTCAATCGTGGCCTTGGATATCCGATTTGAGCTTCTATTTACAAGATATATCATTTCTATCATGTGAATATTATAAAAATATAATTTGAATTTTTTTAAAATTTCTTTTGAGCACACCGAGCCTCAGAATTTCACATCATCTCTGTGCCTATCTATGGGAATATATGTAGAAATATGACCAATTATTTTAAAAAAAGAACCTTTTATCTCTACTGTTCATTTTTTTTCATGAGATACATTTTTCTAGGTGATGTGGTTGGATGAAAAATGATCTTGTATCCCACCGATTACATGGGACACCATTAGTAACCAATTAGAATAAATGATTTCATGTGTTGGAAAATAGAACCACGAAACTTCTAATTCAGAATTGAGTTGTATCTTTCAGATGGATATTGGTGACAAATGATAAAGATAGTGCTCAAAATTCCTTTTTAGTAGTTTTTGGTGTTTATATTATTTATGTATAGCCTAAGGTTTATGAATGTATCCAATATTTATCATGAATTATTTTTTCTATAATCATGAGTATCATATTCATTATATCTATTATTATTAATTGTATTCTTCCAGTTAATGAATTCTATTCCATGGTTAATTTTTATTTTTTTAAATTGCAATCTATTTTCACTTTTCATATTCAGGTATTTATAAATTTAATTCTTTCTAATTTACTAACTCTGGTCAATTAAGTAATAGTCTACCCACATATTAAATCTAGGCCTCCTCTACTAGTCGATATCCTCTGGAATTCTAGGAGGTGTGCTTTTGTTAGTATGGGAAACTACTCGAGGGATAGTTAAGTGGTACACTGGGCGTGATTCTACAATGATGAATTATATTTCTTAACAATGATTCCAATAAAATTATAAGATGTTTAATGTATATATTTTATAAAATAGATTGTGATTTTAATCTATATATTATTTAATTCATCCAGTCAATGAAAAATATCCCAAAGGAAATTATTTTATGGGTTTATAATTTTATCACATCACATATATAAATTAATAATTTTATAACCATAATAATTTATTTTGTGAACATTCCAAATTTTAAAATGTTTTTAACATGGTATAAATATGGGTTTGAATAAATAATATGTTAAGTTTAGTAACATTAATATTTTTCAACAGTTGAAACCATGTTTCATTTTAAATGTTCTAAATTGTGGGATAAGTGGATACTGAGAAGAATCATTCATATTTAATGTTTGGGTTTTTTAAGTACATGTTGTTGAAACATTTTTTAAACCACTAAATAATAATTATTCTCAAATATATTGGGAAATTAATTATTGTTTATAAATTATTTATTATTTCATGTTTATGTTTGAGTAATAATAAACCATGCATTATTTATACAACCACCCCAATGATGTAACATACTACAATATAAAATTATATCCTTTATTATTTATTATATATATATATATATATAGTTTCCCAGTTAATATTTATATGTACAGTATCACAATAATTTTTTAATTTTGATATCATAAAAAAATAAACATAATTCATTATGTTGTCCCTAAAACATTCTTCCCATTACATTTTGATATTTAGGTTTTCGTATCCCTATGATTAGATCATTGAAGGTAAAATAGAATATATAATTAAATATGAATTTTCATGAGGTGATACATGTCATAAATCATTGACTCATATTGAGTATCATTGGTTCGTGGAGTGAATTTTTTTTATAGGATGAATGCATTGCTTAAGGGACCTCATTTAAAGAAGTTTTCTATATCAGTAGTTCACGACGTGGAATTTTTTTTCCATCTTGAATAGTTTTGGTGAAGTTATTTTTATTGGAGGTGTCGTATTATAATAATTATATACATGAAATTTTATTAATTGTGTGAATTCACAATCTATTTTGGTATCAAGAACCATATTTTTCAACTTTTGTAGACATTGTGAGACCCAAAACATGAACGAAACATTAACACCAAGACTGATTTGATTTCCATGATGTTTTTAAATAATTAACTCAAAAGAATTTCTATAATTATCTATATTATTCTCTAATACAATAGAAAATTCATCTGTGAAATTGGGATCCCTTATGGAAATTTATTTTTAATAACCATCATTATATTTTAAAGGATTAATTTCTCTATTTATGGGTGAGTTTTTATAATAATTATATAAATTATATTAATTATTTTATCTTTAAGATTTAAGTTTATTTTTGTTTTTGAAGGTAAGGGTATAATATGATGTGATTTTAAGGGGATATTTTCATATTTTAGATTGATTCAGGTATTATGTGTGTGGTTGTAGACCCACAGGTTACCCTCTCTCCATTGGGAATTTTGCAATGAATAGAATTTTTTGGATGGTTTTGCTTGTTATCCTAATTTCAGGTGAATCTATAGAGTTTTCATTCTTTTTCAAACAATTTTATAAATTTATTCATTTTTAGTAATGATAATAATAATTAAATCTAATTACATTTAATGAAATAGTGTATTATGAATGATGTTAGTTGTTTTTTGGAGGTTCTATAGTTTTTTCCAGTTGTATTCATATAATAGTATTCATCCCTATGGTGGGTTTTTAATTCAACTATATCTTTAAAATTAATAAATAATTAAACCCAAAATAGAAATGATTCATTTATGTAAGGTTGGTTTATACTTGTTGTGACACATAAATCATAATTTCCAACATATGTAAATCTATGTGGTATTATTGTTTTTTCCTTGGGGGCATTATTGAGTTATGGATCAGTGGACTTGGAGTTAGTGAAATAGATTTTAGGGGTGATTTCCAAGTTCATATATAATATAAATTGAGTGATATTTTTATATAAAAAAGTTTATCATGAGAGAAATTAGTAGATTTAATTTAAACTAATATTTTAATTAATGAATCATAGTGGGTGATTTCTTAATTTATGTAATGGGAAATGGTACCTGGGTTAAGGTCCAACAGGTAATTCTTACTGTTCAATATTCTTCTATATTCGTAGTGCATGTTGGATAAATATTATCAGTGATATGAATGTTGTTTTTTTTGTGTTAACTTTTTGAAGTAATATATTTGGGACTGTGTGCAAAATATATATACTTACATTCTTTAGGAATTAAATAAAATCACCACATATTTATAAATATCTGAATATCACCAAGATAATTAATAATTAAGTTTCATTATCATCTATTAGTTGGAAGATACAAATATCTAACTACCCCATTTCCCTCATTCTACATTCAGTAGAAACATATGTTGAAACCAGTTTTGGATGATGTGATATGTGGTGGGGGGAAATGTGTTGTAGAAGGTGGAGAAAAAGTAAATATCTAATGCCCTCATAGTATTCCATTTGCCTAAATCTGTGATATGATGTTAGATATGTTGTTGGTTAAATGACATTTGATGTGTGGTTGGTTAATCTAGATGTGATATGTTGTTTGTGTGGTGGAGAATAATATATAATCTGTGTCATTATTGATGGATATATATGGAATTTTAGGAAATGATTTCTTCTCCTTTGGTGTTAGTAAAAAATATGTCATTAATATTTTGTAGGGAACTATTATTTTGATTTTTTATTATTAATTTAATATGCACATATTTGTTATTTTGTGAAAAAATCCATGAAGAGTTTTTTGGCAGTGGATTACCAATGTAGGATTCAGTTTGTTTTTATATTTTGTCATTAGTGGATTTATATAATAATTTAACTTCATCATGAGATAAATTTTGTATCATCCTATTGACTATAATTTCTATGATGACCACATGTATATATATATATTTCAGCTTTCAATTATTTCTTTGACGACTGATAATGTCCCTTCTATATCAATGCTTGTATTTTTTAGATTCTCACACAAGATATAATTTTTATACTGTCTTATCTATGGAAAATATATTTATTTATATTCATTCACATTAATTATTTATCGTAATAATAATTATTAATAACATGTTCTTATTTTACAAATAGAAAAATTTATTTCATACCAAAATGATGTATGATATCTGTTTGTGAAACTCATTTGTTATATGAAAATGATTGATTTTAAAAAAATATCCCACTTATTTTTAACATGTATATATAGGAGTTATTAATCCAAAACAATATATATAAAAAATCATTATCCCGCTCTTCAAAACAATTCTTATGTTTTTCCCTATCATAATACTCTACTAAAAAAATATTATTTTTATTCTTGGGGTCCCCAGGCCTAGGAATTTATATCATAAGAGATGATTTGAATATTATATCGATCGAGGTGACGTATTTTTTCTATAAATATACATGAATCCATAAAAAACTATAATAAACCCTTCCTTGGAAGACCACTTCATAATATTATTATCCTTAAATACTAATTCTATACCACAAATCCTGATAATATTTAATTCTCCCACACATTCGTTACATGATCTCCCACATTCTCACATTCATGACAAATTTTACTCTTAGTGTAATTCCATCATAGGACTAATAGTCAACCACATCTGCCTCATGCTCTTAACACAATCACTAGAACAAATTCAATATTACTAAATCATAGATATTGATAACTCTACCATGATCTCATTAGATAAATTCAAACAATATACAGTATTATGTACAAAATTTGGATAATTTATTTTTACATAGAAAAAACATATCACTGTATATTTCCCCACATCCGCACAAAAAAACTATCTTTTTCATGAATCGATCTGTCCCACAAGACCCATGACCCCTATTTGATTATTATAAATCCATAGTGACTGATACAGTTATCCACACTAAATGTGTATCCTTATTTTAATTATAATAAATTGAAGCATCATTCATCATAACCCATGTTCCGTCCAATTAACAAAAAATATATATTTGTATGTACTAATTATACCCATGATACAAAATAAAAAAACTACCACTACCCATTATTATTTATCTAAGATTACCAACTTATGAATCTATAATAATTTATTAAAATCAAGGGTAACTCCAACTTACATCCAATGATCCACTTTTGATTATATTTATTCCCATATAACTCTCATAAAATGAAACATTATCAATTTCTAGAATCACCAATTTATTACCCCTTTGGAGCCATCATTAACAACATATAAATCCATGATAATATCCATAAACAATGAAATTATCCATTATATTGGAAACGCCGAACATTATCATGTAACACTCTTGGAATTTGTAAAAAACTCATATCATAAAAACCAAATGATCACAGGAAAAAAACTACCATAAACAATCCAATGTATAATGTGCACTATACATAAGAAACACATAACTTCCCTCAAATAGAAATTATTTTTCTAAAAATCAAAACAAGAACTCTCTCTCATTTTTCACATTCATAGTGAATCATTAATAAACCTGTAATATATTTTCACCCATTATCCAATCATGATCAAAATCAAATGAAATGGGTGTATGAAACTGGAAAAGTATATCACAAAATTGGACCCATGATCCACTAATTCATTTCATATATAATTCATGATCAATTTCCAAAATGAATATCCCTACATCACATATATTTCAGTCCCAACCAATAGCCTAATGATTTTAACTCACTTTATAGGTTACTATTAATCTACATCACAAAATATATCTATATTGAACTATTATCATCAATCCATAATCCCATGAAACCACAAAAAAAATATCCTGAACTAGCATGGAAATGAATCATACTAATCCTTCCCTCGAAAGACAAATTTTAAACCATAACAACACATATTATATCACATATTAAGAAATCAATGTTTTAAAAATTTACATTAATTAACAAAATCAATATATCAATATAAAATCTTGATTTGGTTATATAAAGCTCCACCAAGAAGGTTTATAATAAAAATATCATATAGGTTGTTTTTGAAAAAAAAAATATTTGAACGTAAAATATTTAAAAATTAAACTACCATCCATTTATTTCAACTCATCAATACTAGAAACAAACCATTCCAAATATGTCTCACTATACATTCCTTACACATGTAGACTATATAACTTTCACTAGAAAATACTACATTGTATTTACCACATAAACAACTAACAAAAGTAAAATAATTTGATTGAATTGGGTAAAATTACATAATCATGTTATATTATGAAAAACCATATAAGTTGTTATTGAAATTTCTATAAAATAAATCATGTATCATAAAGGAAATCAATAACACCAAAAAAAACATATATTTCATTTGAATACTATATAGAAAATTTGATTCCTTTTTTAGGGAATCATTACAATGCTCCAATATATAAAAAATAAATAATAATAATATATTCTAAATAATAAATTTTTTAATAAAAACATGAAACAGGTCAATGAAAACAGTAATTGATAGTTATATATGTTTTTTAATTAATATTTCTCATTGAAAACATTTATACAACACAATTTTCATAGTTCAAAAAAATATCTTAAAAACATAGTTCTATGACTACCATTCCTTGAAGCCTATGAAAAGATAACTATTTTCATAAAAAACCTTATATGTCTCCTTCTAAAATATACTGAAGTGTTTAAAAAATGATGTTTTGAATAGCGTGTATCATTCAACATCATAATCTCAAGGTAACTGACTAGTTCTTAGGTTATAGACCATATATTGGAGAGATTGCTCCCTTATGTTAGAGTAAATAAAATATTTTAAATACTTAACCCATATGAATATAAAACCACACAGTATAAATAAATAAATATAGGAAAATTTAATTAGAAATGATACATGAAAAATTACATGGTAATATATCATAGATTTTAAATTTGGAAAAAAATTTACAAAATAAACAAATAAAAAAACCGGTGATTCCAAACTATTATAAGGCCATGACATTAAACATTACATAATTTCGAGTTAAGTCAATAATATGACTTTTAATCAAATTAAGGATCTTATCATGTTTAGAGATTTAGAGAATTTGGACATAAATTATACATAATAACTTAAATATTTAAAGTATACACTTCTTCTCATAATCTTGTTTTTTTCATAAAATAGAAACTGTTTAAAAAGAGACATATATATTTTCAGGTTTAAACAACTTAAAATTTCGTTTATCACATCCTTGAATCAAATATTCTTCATGTCCTATGAAAAAAATTTCAATACATAGGATGGCCAAAAAATATAATCAAGGGATAATTAAATAATTAAAAATATTAGTCTTTCAAATATTTGTAAACCATGACTACCTTATCATAATGTTATACTATTCACCTTTAAGAAGTAGTAACAACACTTCACATAATATAATCTTAGTGCTTACCCTCTTTGTAATGAATATTTACCAAAAATCCCATATAAAGAAACATATAACATATAACGGTAACTTGGGTCATAAACCTACATAAATGGAATAATCATACTACGAAATTCCACACATATTACAAAATTTAATAGCCATATGACAGACTTCCATACCCAATTCATTGTAGGATATAACGTAACCACTCATCCTTGTTTATTTCGGAACCACCTGTCTTTGGTTTATCATGTATCCACCAATCTATGGTTTATCATGTAACCACCCAATATTGGTTTATCATGTAACATCACATCAAATGTCCAAGTACTATTATATAATCATAACACATAATCTATTTCAATTATCAACATTTTAATCATAAAATTATCTATTCAATCACAATAAATCATTTCATAATATCGAAATATTCAATCCACTTCAAAACTCATTTAAAACATTTAATAAAAAATAATTTTAAATCAATGTTTCTATGACCAAATTCATACATTTAATGTAAATTTATATATTAAAAAATTCATTTTCATATATAAAATATTCCTAAAACCCATTTTTAATTAATGGTGTTGACCTAGAATGTTTTACAACAATAAATAATTAAATCATTTAAAATGATTTTTTATTTAAAGAGTCACTTGACACTTGAGAATTACTTGAATAAAAATCATTATGTAATAACATAAAAAACATTATATATCATGTGAATATGTTAATTAATTATATATCATGTCAAAAGGGTTATATATACACCATATAATATAATAAAGGTACATTACATTATGATATTCCTCAATGAAAGGAGATTGAGATGAAATCCCTAACAATGATTGTAAAATTATCTTAAGGATATATCAATGAAACAACTATGGGTAAAAAATATGAATTCAACCAATTTATGTAGATATTCAGTGTAAAAAATAACAGGTCACTGAAACATATTATAGTAAATACAAAACCAATGACATGGATATCTAACTCAACAAATTGGGATTGATTTATGATTTTCCATAATTTGAGTCTGACTCGCCACATACAATTGTAATGTTCTTGAATAATAACCGTAGGTTTATTTCAACATTATTGAAAATATTTTTCATTTTTAATATTACTTCTATATTTATTATTACAATGTTATGGAAATTAATGAATTATTTATGTTCATATTGGTTGTTTTGGTGATATTTGGTCCTTTAGTCGAATATGAACTTTTTTATCTAAATTTTCTTGATATCCAAAACTCCATAATCTCTAAAATAATTTTCATTATTTATATATCATATATATCTAGTATATATTTATTTTTAATATCCATAATATTTGGACATAATAAATGAAATGCATTATTCATGGAGACGGTAGGTCGTACGTATGTATGAACAATACATTCATTAATTTATCTTATTTAAAGAATAATAATCCAATGACATAAATGAATATTAGTATACTATTAAAATATTTATGTCATGTATATTTCATTGTTTTAATAAATCCAAGATTTAAACGTTCCATGAATAACGGGAATGAGTCACATTGATTTGAAGGGGCGATAGTCCCCAATTCCTCAATCGAAATTATCATATTTATACAACATTGAAAGCATAAAGGTATCCTAAAAATAAAAATTACAGAAGCATATAGAAAATATAAATATAATATATGTCATATATAAATATAGTTACAATATAATTTCCACAATTATATGTTTTAGGATAAAATTAAACAATCATTGTTTAATGACGTAATTGTTCGGCATACATAAAAAAATATGTTCTATATACATTATATTAATGTGGGTGAAATTTGATGTATGAATAATAGAATAAAAACATTCTTTTATATTGAGTATACTGGGGTTGTAATAAAATAATTTAATTAATATAGCTTATATGGTGGAAAATGAAAATGGAGGAAAATAGCATGAGAGAAGATGTTACCTCAAAATTGGGTTACACATTTTTATTTGAAACAAAAGGATTCCTTGTTTTTCATAAACACAAGATGAGGATTATTGCAGTGAGGGAGGTAAGTTTCAAGATTATTTTATCATATTTTGGATGATCCATGAGGATTAATAGGAGTGCGTATGTTGGTATAGGTGACGGCCTTTTATAAGAAGGACGAGGGGCACATTATGAATGTCTAGAATTAATATTTTATAATTAAAGGATTTTAGATTTCTAAGAGCTAAAAAGTGATATATTTTGTGGATAATATGTGGATGGTAATAAATCCTCTAAAACAATAGGTTTTATAAATGTTTATATCACAAATTTAACCTTATCCTTTGTAATTAACCCTTACATAAATTAACTCTTACATTGTCATCATGTATTTTTAAACTATATGGATAATGTAGTAGTATAAAACAGAATGATAATTCAAAATGGATCATTAATGGATGTTTTAACATTATTTATATTAGTATTATGAATCATTTATTTTTTACCCTATTATATCATTTAATAAAATATATTTTTGTTAAAACTCTTTTTTACAAATTTTGTCACTATTTAGTAATTGGGTTTTTATGGTCATAACAACATTATTACATCCAACTAAAAGTATTAAAACATCCCTACCATTACATTATTTTCAAAAAAAATCTTTTATGGAATCGAAATTTTAAATTATTATCATTTTAATATTTATAATATCATTTATTTCAATATATCATGAATATGGAAATAATCACCTCATCATTATGTCATAAATAAATAAATCTATTTATTAGTTTAAAAATAAAAATAAAATACTGTGATGTAGTAAATAATTTTATATTTGTATTTATTATTTATAGTCAAATATATATGTTATATAACCCCATATTAAAAGTGTTTCAATATTAGAAACATATTTATTTTATATTTTAATTTACTTTAAATTAATTATTATCACATGTCATTATAACATATATGTTGCGCCATGGGGTCCTGATATATACCCAAGAATTCCCATGGTAGGCTATTTATCATAATATATGATTATTACATGTGTTATGGTTGTTTTATAGTATTATAATATTTATTTATAAATTTATTTTCCTTATTTAACATTTTACCATGAAAAATAAATTAATAATTACAGATGTTACTATTCATTCTATCCAAAAATAAAAGTTACCTATTTAAAAAATTTGGACCTTATGAAAAAAATTACTCAATCCATTTTTCCAAATTCAGAATACATAATTGGTATTAGTTAATTTAAAATTAATATTAGTCCTCAAAACAAGAAAGTGGGTTTTTAAGAAGTAAAAAAAATCAAAATATTGACATGTGTTTCTATCTAATTTCAATTTGATATTACATAATATGAAAAAAGTTGTATTAAATAATAATAACATAATCTATTTAAACATTATAACCAATTTATGGGACAATATAAATATATTAAATAATTAGATGAAAATGTAGTTTTGAAATAAAATCCAATATCTTTCACTATTCAATAAAAATGCATTTTCAGAAAAATTAATAAAATCAACAAATTTATATTTTGATTTCCCACTTTTAAATAAAAATATTATTATTTAAAATATAACTTATAAAATCGAATTAAACTCTTTTTAAAATTGTATGTTCATTTAAAGGCGGTAGAATTTTAATATTTTTGAAAAATACTTCTTTAATTTGAAAAAACTGGATTTGTTCTTATATAATATGTACAAAACCTATAAGAATAATTTTAAAAATTACAGGTAATATATGAAAAATACTTTTAATTAAATAAAAATCCAAAAATATTAGTTTTATGTTATATTTACCACTATTCTCTTTTAAATTGTTTTACAATAAAACACATCATATATATTCAATTGGGTTTTCATTTCATATAAATTGGGTAACCATGGGAAAAATTATTTAAACATGTGTAAACCATATTTTCATAATTTAGTTAATACTATTTAGTCCCACCATTTCGAAGAATATTTTAAAATAGTAACATTTAAATAATAATATTTAATTGTTCATTTATGCTCGATGTATCGTATCATGTACACTTTTGGACACAATGATTCTTACTTAAAACTAAGAATGTTACATCCTCCCACCTTAATAAATTATATCCTCAAAATTTAAATTCGGGTTCTTTTACTAGGGTATAAATTTTCAAAACACATTTACTACTAATCAACATCAGTAAAATGGTTAATAAAAATCCATATTAAACAATATAAAGTGAAGTACAAAGGCCACCCAAGATAACACTAACAAGGGTTCCATGTTGGAAAACATGGATATGTAAGAGAAAACTGTCGACAATGTTTTGATGGAGAGTGATAGAAAACACGATGAGGAGAATGTTAACAATCAAAATACTTCGAATTTGTGATTGGTGAAAATTTAATTGATTTCTTATTAAGAAAACTAATCATTTATAGTTTTTATCTTTTGGATCCTTTTCAAAATGTTGAGGAATTATTTTACCAAAAAGAATAAGAACATAATGAAATAAAATTATGTAAAAAGAAGAGTTTCATCCTTAAATTTATTAATACCATGCACTCATCTTTTCTCAGAATGATTTGTATTCAAGATGACTCGGACATAGCTGAAGAACTAGAATAGACTTATAGATAATTAATTAAACCAAAAAAATAATAACTATCTATTTAAACTGTCTTGAAATATTATCCAAAACCAAAATAGTTATTAAAAGATAAGATAATCTTACAAAATAGTAGTTAATTCAAATAATATAGACTAATTTTAATTTCAATGATTCAATAGTAATACCCAATGTTCAACAAATACAAATCAATATATAATTTCCAATAAAATTCCTCAAAATAATCCACAAAAGGATTGAAATTAATAAATAATAAGTATTTAATCGCATAATCTTCCAAGATTAATTTTAACAGTTATCTCTAAATAACATATATCACTACTAATGTCTAAAATTAAAAAGTAATTAACCGTATCACATATTTTACAAGACTTGGTAATCATATCTTTGAATACTATAATTCCCCAAAAATTACACAACAAAAATCATATATTATTCACAAAATATAACTCAATCCATTACTCTTTCAATTAAATCCCATAGAGTTATATTTCAATTAATCATATTATGTTCCCAAAATAGAAGATATATTCCAAAATAACATTTGTCACTAAATCCACAAACCATTTTTCATATACCATGTATATACATTTCATAAAATAAAATTTCCCAAAATCAAAATAATCAGATTCTCAAAAATATTAATACCAACCATGGACTTCAAGTAGGCATTTGGAAGGCGATAAAGCATTGTCGCCCTTCAGTCATGGGGTCGATCCCCATAGCCATGTATGATATGAAAGGTTGTCCCCCTTCAGGCAGGTTATCATTTTTCTAAATATAAATAATTATTAAAACATTCCCAAAAGGAGATAAAATTTTGAAACAGAACCGTAACATAATTTAAGCTCAATATTATATCGTGCACTTCATTTTGTATCTAAAAATGTAATAACCAATAATTAACTCAAAATAAAGGATCATATAAAAACTAATAAATATTTATAATTATGTTTACAAAGGAGAAGGTAATTATTCCTCAATTAATATTTTCAAATAAAAACATTCAGGGTTACAAATACTAGAGAAATTCTTCTAAAGTAACCCCATCAACAAAAGATCATTATTATTTTAAACATGTCCTCACCCATAGATTAAACCTCAATATCAAATATCTAAAATGTAGACATCTTAATCATCATGCATTCTTACGGATCTCTTAAACATGTGTTTTCATCTTATTACATAATAATTCATTCTTATAAACAAAATCAGTTATCATGTCATAAGGTTCAATAATTTCAAAAAATAAGATATGATATAATCCATATATTTCATTCATAATTTTTAGTTTCCTCATCATCAATTTGAATTGAATTGGGAACTTCTATATATATTTGTATGGTCATGCTAACCCCATTCCCATATATTCTTCATAATACATCTATCTTCATAATGACCATACTCCCCAAATTTAAAACATTCAATTGATAACTCCAAAAAAATCTATTTCCCTTTTCGGGAGTCAACTGTAAAATTCCTTTTACCATGGAATGTTATTGATTTATGACATTAATTGTGACATATATTATATCTTCCCATCCCTTTAAATCATTTTATGCAGTGTTTATTTCCACATACTTGACACATATTTCATTGAATTTACTTACCATTATTATTATTACATAAACTTCCACGTGGAACTGTTTCTCTAATATATAATGCATAAAAAATAATATTGGTTCAAGAGGATAATAATCGCTATGAATAGATGGTTTAGAATATCCATGATCATTACAAATACTGGCCCCATTCATTTTGATTCGTATTTAGAGAACCACCTCATTTAAGGACACATCCATTGTTACTTTGGTTTCTGCTAGAGAAAGACATTTACTAAAACCAAAAAGGATAGTGTGAGTCTATTCATAAATTCATCATATACTATCTTTTTAGTTAGGTAAACCATGAGATATACTTATTCATGTTATCTTAAAATAATTAATATTATCTAAAATAACTATAACTCTTTTAAATTTTCTAACCATTGGGATTATATAAAACTTATTGCTTATTCTTTAATATCACCATAACCTCTAATTTTATCTAAACTGACCATTTATACAAACTATAATTCCTCTACTATAAACATTACATAGTCTTTAGTTATGTAAATTTTTTTACTTTTAATCACATCGAGGATCTTTTCAATTTAAGATATTTATTAAATTTGGACATAACTCATACATAAAAACATAAATAATACAAGTATACATTTCTACTCATTATCTAATTTTTTCATAAAGTATAATATTTTTAAAAATATTCTTGGTTCGTTTCATGTTTTAACAACATGAATTTACTGTGATCGTATCCATGACTAAATTTTTCTTTAAGTCATATTATAAACATTTGAAAACATTGGATGACCATAAAAATATCAGTAATGGATAAATAAAGAACTAAAAAACTATTAGTATTGGGAAAACATGTAAACCATGAATATTTTATCATAATGTAAAAATTTTAACCATTAAGAAGTTGAAAAAACTATTTACTGAACATATTCTCAGTGTATACCCTTTTTGTAACCAAATTATTATCATAATGCCGATAGAAACAACAAATAATATATAAAGGTATCTTAGGACATAAAAAATAAAAAAATTGAATAAACATATCGTCAACTTCTAAACATATAACCAAATGTAATAGACATATGACCAAATTCCATATCCAATGAATTAGAGGTTATAGTGTAACCACAATCCTTGGTTTATCACAGAACCACATGTCATTGGTTTATCATGTACCCACCCATATTTGGTTAATCACGTAACCACCCGTCATTGGATTATCACGTAACTACTCATAATATGTCCAAGTAATATTATATAATAATGAAACATAAAACATTGATATTGTTAACATTTGAATCATAAAATTTCATTTAAAATAACAAGAAATCATTTCATGATATTTAAATCTTCAATACCATTCATAAAACATTTAAAACATTAATAAAAATGGAATGTAAATCCAGTTGTTCCATAATACAATGAAAATTTTGAAATAAATTTATGTTTTGAAACATTTATGTCCATATTAATAAATTATTAAAATATTACTAAAAATATGGTCTGAAATATATGGTTTTAGAAGAATAAATCCATAAATCATTTAAAATGATGTTTTAGTTAAAGAGTGTCTTTCTATTAGAGAAACAATTAATAAAAATTTAGTAATGACATTAAAAAAACATTAAATATCATAAGAATATACTAAATAATGATATATCTTCTCCATACTGTTTTATATACACGTTATATGATAATAAAGGTGCATAACATCTAAATATTTTCTCAATGATAAAAGATTGAAATGAAATTAATCTATGATTGTATCAATCGATTAATTATAAATCAAAGAAATAATTATGTGTTTAAAATAAAAATACATCCAAAATAAGGGGATATTAATTGTAAAGAAATCAATGGTCCTTCACACATATTCTTGTAAAGAGAAAACTAATTACATTGATAGTTAAAACAATTAGATGATATTTAGTTATGATTTCCCTTACATGGAGTCTGTCTCACCATGTAAAAGTGTTATGTTCATGAAAAATAGACATAGGTTAATTTATACTAGCTTGTGTACGTTTTTCTATTTTATTATTCCATTTATATAAATTATTACCATTCTATAAAAATTATATTATTATTTATGTTCATATCGGTCTTTTTGATGATATTCTATTCTTGAATCGAAAATGAACAGGATTTAATATAAATTTACCATTTAGTCAAAAGTTCATAAACTATATAACATTATTAATTATTTAAATATAATATGCATCCACTATTTATGTTTCTTTAATATCCACAATATTTTCGGAGAAGAAATGAAATGCATCGTTTGTGGAGACTGTCTACTGAATTTATGCTTGAACACTACTTACATTTCATAATCATATTAGAACAATAATAACGAAATTATATTAATATATATTATTGTAACACTAACATATTGATGTCATGTATGTCTCCTAGGTTTAATTAAACCATCCTTTATACATTCCATGTATAACAAGAGTGAGTCATATCGATTTGGTGGGGTGGTAGTCCACACTTCCACTAACGAAATTATCATATTTATACAATATGGAACAAATATTGGTATGTTATAACTAAAAATTATAAATGAATAGATATAGTTTAAATATAATATATATCATATATAAATATGTTTCTATTATAATGGCCACCATGAGAGGTGTTATGAGAAAATAGGACAATCATCATTTCTTGAGGTAGTAGTTTTATATACACTAAAATAATACATTCTATATCCATTATATTGAGGTGTGGGTACGTGTCAGTTAAACCATTAGAGTAAAAATATTGTAGTATATTGATTGTACTGGTGTTGTTATAAAATAATTGAATAAATAGATAATAGGGGAATAAAAAGAAATATTTAAGAAAAGTGATTGAGATAAGAAGTAACCACAAAATTGGGTAACTCTATTTGATTTGATCTGATAGGCTTCCTTGAGTTGCATTATTTAAAAATTAAGAATTCCGAGATAAAGGGAGGGTATTGGGAAATGATTTTATCATATTTTGGATGATTCAAGGGGATTTAAAGGTGTGAATATTTATGTATAGGTGATAACCTTTTATAAGAGGGCGGTGGGGCACTTTAAAAATGTCTTCAATTATTATTTTATTATAAACTGTGTTTTGAATTATATGATATAAAAAATGTTATATATAGAGTATAATATGATAATATTTCTAATTGAAATCATACAATTGGTTTTATATTGGTTTATATCAAAATTTAATATTAATTTTTGGATTTAACCTTAAGGAAAATAAATTCACTCTTACCATGTATTACTCTATTTTTACACTATATGGTTTATATAGTTACTATAAAATACCAAGAGAACTAAAGTGGATCAGAAAGAAACATTTAGAATTATATAATCCAGTTGGATGAGAATTATATTTTTAGTACTATTATATCATTTAATAAATAGCATTTGTTTTAAAAACTTATTAATGTCAATTTTACACTATTTAGTGATTGACTCTTATTAAAGTCAGAACAACTTTATTCCTTCCAAAAAATCATTAACACATCCCTTACACATTAATTATGTCCAAAATATTTGTGGATGGAATTAAAATGAACCAATTTCATTATTTTTAGTATTTATAATATTATTTATTTGAAAACATCATGAATAAGGTAATCACTACATCATCATTATGTCATTAATAAATTTATATATTTAAAGTTTAAAACATATAAATAAAATAAAATTATATGGGAAATATTATTATATTTCTAATAACTATTTATAGTCAATAAATATCATCTATATATACATATATTAAAATTGTTTTTAGTAAAAGAAACATATTTCTATTATATTTCTCTTTATATTAAATTAATTAGTATAACATGTCATCAACACATCCAAGTGGATCCATGGGGTACTAAAACCAAACCAACGATTCATATCATTAGAAATATATCACAAAATTAGATTAGGGATTGTTTTGGGGTAGTTTTGTATCATTATAATATTATTTATTACCCTTATTTACATAATTTACCCTTTAACCATGGTAAATAAAAAAAATACTAATGTTACTATTCACTACTTCAAAAAATAAAAGGTACATGTTTAAAAAAAATTAGACATTATGATTTCAAAGACATAATCCATTTTTACAAATTCAATACACAAAAAATTTAGTAACAAATTTCAAATTAATTCCCATTGTCAAAACTATAAAACATGTTTTTAAGATGTAAGAACTATCAAAAGATTGACTTGTGTTTATGCACAATTTCATTGTGTAATTACATACAATGAAAATAATTGTAAAAAATGATAAAAAAATAATTCAATTAATCATTTACATAAATTAAATGGATAATATAACTATATGAAATAATTATATTCAAAGGAAGTTTCAAAATAATTTCCATTATTTCTCAATATTCATTAAAATGTGAATTTTATCATAAAAAATTAAAATTCAACAAATTTAAATTTTGATTTCCCACTTAAAAATTTGAATTTTTTTCATTTAGAACATATATAAGTTAAAAGACACAATTTAAAAAATGGTTCTCCATAAGAAGGCCGTAAAACTGTATATTTTTTTAAAAATAATTGTTTTATCATAAAACATTGGATTTGATCTTATATAATATCAATAAAATTTATAAAAATAATATTAAAAATTTCATTGAATATATAAAAAATATTTTTTATTAAATAAAAATCAATAAATATTGATATATTTTTTTAAACACAATTACTCTCTTTTAAACGTGTTTTCATAAAAACACATGCTTTAAAATCAGTTGGTTTTAATGTCTAATAAATATGGCATCAAAAATAAAGATTCATTAAAAATGTTTAAACCATCTTTTCATAATTTAGTTGATACTATTTATTTCCACTATTCTAATGGCTAGGTTAAAACCGTGTAATTCAAATAATTATATTTAGTTGTTCATTTGAGCTTAATGTAGCGTATCATGGGCGCTGTTTAACATTGTGTTCATTTATTAAAACTTGGGAACCTACAACTATTGTAACACATAAGGTCGTTACTGGTTGTTAATTTTATAGGGGACATGATATTTTCATATATTAGATCACCCATTTAGTGAAGGAAGTGTAAAACTATGATTCTTAATGTTTAATCATTTTGAAGGGTTGTATTTTAATAATATGAAGAGATACTAGTGTGAGGTGGTTGAGTACTTTATGGATAAGGAATAGATAATCATGGGATTATTATACTGAAAATATCTCTCTACTTTTGTGAGAAATAGCATTGATTCCTATTAGAACTAATAATCCAACTAGTTTTCTAGAATTAGGTGGCCAGTGCTATAACCACTCACTAGTGTACCACGACCTACTTAATAGTGGGGCATGCTTAGAAGCACTTTAGTGAGGGTAATTTGGTTTTATTGAAATTAAAGTCTCATTTGGATTTATTTACCATGGTATAAATATTTTTGTTCTTTTTTCTATTAAATCCATTCCTCCTCCCTCAATGATTTACCATTGAACATGGGTGGATCTAAGTGATAAATCTTTGAAAATATGGTGAATATTCTTCATTATTCAAAAACCATGGCACACTCTTACAATTTTTAGTTGTGGATCATTCTGATTCCATTCAATGATGATTACTCTATGTGTGAATACACATTTGTGATCATTTGAAGTCTTAGTCATATTTTATTCCTATTATTCTAACTCTCTGTAATCCTATTTTCGTACTTGAAATGGATTCGATAAGTTAATTAGATGATAATTACCCATATATCATGTTAGATTTTTTCCAGAATGATGGGGATTTTTATCATTATGAATAGAGAGTATCATAAGATGATGAACATCATCTTTTTTTGTTCATTTAATTGAATGTATATCCAAAATATTTTCATCTATATTTTGGTTAAATAGAATAGAATCATCTATCTTATCCGAGAATCAATATTTATATATGGTATTCCCTCGAATCAAGATTCTTGCAGGAGTTGTGAAACAATATTGGTAGAAATTTTTTCAATGGTATGATTATTTTTATTATTTTTCATATGGTTCCAATTATTTTATATTAATTTAGATATTTTCTGTGTATGATTTATATTTTCCAATGAATGATGGAAAAAATGTGTGAGGGACCTTCTAGGGGTGATTGGCCATTGTGTTGGCTAGGTGATGATAGCTGTTAAGTCTTTTGTAATGTGAAACATTTACTCTAGTTGAAAAAATTATAAAATTCATTTATTAAATTATATTGTTTTATAAATAATTAATTTTAAATGATCTTGAAAGACATAGAAACACATAGTTATCCATAGAGGACAAATGGTCCCCGAAGGACATGGAACAGAAGTTAGGGATTTCATAATTTGGATTTGGATCTGTGTTAATGTATGTGCTCTCATGTATCAGCCTTATTGAAATTTTAATTCTTTATTGTAAAGTGATATAATGTTTTTTAATTTTGGGAAATTCCCCATAATTCATGAATGTTTTAATAGAACGATATATATTGAATGACTGATTATGTATTAATATAGTATTTTTATATTTTTTTGAATTTCACCCAACACTGAATGTCACTTTTCTATATTATAGTAATTTGTGAGGAATTGGATACATGCTATACTAAGTTAAGCTTTCAAACCACAGAACAACGACTTCTCTTTCGTTATACACAATACAGAATTTCTACTAAACAACGTTATATTATTAGAATTATATAAAAGGGATAATTATAACATAGCCATTAAAAATTGAGAAATAATTTTCAATAACCTTTTAAAAATATATTTTCTAATAGTTATATATATATATAATATTGAAACTGAGACATACATTTTATATTGATGTCTTCATACATCGAAAAATAATATTTTATTAAAATCAATACATTTTATGTGTTTATTTGAAAAATAATATACATAAATTCTGACCCTGTAAGAAAATAAATTTGATTAAATAATAAACATTTTGAAATTCATAAATTCAAAACATTCATACGGTTAATTTTCTGTTATTTTCTAGGAAAATTCATTTTTTGATGAATACTAATAATTCATGTTTTTAAATTAAAAACTACTTTTTGATATAATTTTTTTATATTGATTTTTTACTTGATATTAAAGTCAAAATTGATCATTTATTCATCTATTAATCAAATTGAGGACATTAGATTAATTTTAATATTAAATTTTGTTATAAAATCTCAATTAACATTCCCTCATTCTCACTTTAGTAATGCGCTTTATGTCCATGTATGTTGGATTTTAATTAATCAAAATATTTCTTCTTATATGAATTGAATTTTGAAACAATTAAATATGAAATATTATTCGGTTTAATATTTATATTCTAATATGTTCAACATAATTTCTGACCAGAAATGTTAGATAAATTGATTAAAATTAATAACATATATTAATGTAAAATTAAGCATAAAAAGGGACTTATCCTTAATCATATATTACAAAATGACCTATACACTATCCCAAAACCAATTACATGGAAATATATAGGCGATTAACCATATATTATTTATTTATGAATGTTTTTTATGACTTTTTATAATAAAAATATTGGTTAACTTAACTTGTTCACAAGAAATGCCAAGTGTGTCCCCTCCAAGCCTAATATAATGACACATACAATCCACATTCCCCACACATCTCAAACAAAATTTTTTCATCCAATATATTTTATATTATCCTCCAAAAAAACTTCCATCCTATTTGAATACTACATTTTGGTAAAAATCCAACTATGTAATCTCTTTCTTGCAAATCAAAAAGAGTAACCTAGTGAAGTGTACCATCATTCCTCAACTCCTTTTAGTTGCTTTATTTCTCCACAAACTAAATTAATTTTTTACATTACTAAATAATAATATCACTTTCATAAAAAACCGATATTTTTTTTATATTATGATTTAGACCTACACTTACACCGATTTTCTTCAAATCGATAATGAACATACAATATTCAGGTATGAAAAACTTCTACCTCGCAAAATGGCATTGATAAATGTTTTTATTTACAACATGTAATGGTTGTTTATTATGATCAAAAAAATATTTTTATATGAAATATATGATATATGTGAATTAATTATTATTAATTAATTATTATATCACTCATACCTTCAAGAATTCCATTATTTTAAATAAAATAGTATTTATTTGGGCAGTGTGGACTACTGCCTCCTTAAAGAGATATGATTTATTCCCAGTCTAAATTTAATGTATAGGTAGTGGCCTACTGAATTGTACTGACAACATACATGGGAATCTTAGTCTGTTCCCAAATATATTTAAGGGTAGAAAGACATGGTATTGGATATCGCCTTTTTTTTGATAGTTGAACCATGTTAGAGCATAGATGGGAGAACCATACATGGTTTCATGACCCAAATCGGGGTCGTTAGTGTCATTATTTATTTATGGTCATGCATATTATAACATGAAAAATATTTGAGATGACACATTTTTTTCTTTATTTTCCAGTATTGTATATCTTTTATTGATTATCTTCTCGGATTTGTTTGATTGATTTTTGGTTTTATAATTTTGTTATTATTTATTTATTTATAATGTGGGGATAAATTTGACAATGATTGGATAGTCTCCACATGATTAATATTAGATCATGATAAAATAGAGATGCAATCCTGACGTCACAGAGTGATCCATCTTAGAACACCAATGTGTCCCACCTGCGTTGGGATGTTACAAAGTGGTATAATATACGGTTTTCATGTCGGTTGTATTCTCTTACTATTTTTGATATTTATACACGACAATTACATGATTTAGATTTCCTATAAAATCTATTTCATGGTAGTATCCAATCCATGTATGAATGTAAATTTTATTTACCTTGGGTGGGATTATTATTATAGATGTGTGGTGTTATAGTTGATACGGGATGGCTCCCCACTCTCCGGGTCTCCGCTATCCCCTTACTCTAGGGTTCCTTCCCAGCGCCACCTCTGCCCTCCCCTCACGCTAGGGTTTTTTCCCTGTTCCACCGTTTCCTCCCTCTCATCGCTCTCCTTGCGGTGAGAGGTTTCTTTCTTTAGTGTGCTTCTCCCCCCTTTTCGTTCCCTTATCCTTCTCCAGGAACTTGCCCGCTGTGACCTTTTCTCTTTTTTGCTCGAACCATCACAAATAAACCCAACCTCAGTTTTACTGGATGATTCTTGGGTGATTTGGGATTTTGTTGGTGGTGGCATACTACGAGTCTCTCCCTCTCGCTTTTCTGGGGTTCCTCTCTGTTGGCTCTTGCATCTCTCGGCAACAATTATATGGTCTTGGTTTTTTCTCGATGATTCAATTTTGTTCTTTGGTTTTCAATTAGGGGTTTCCTCCACACTAAAGACGATGGGTTCTATTTGTGGTCTTATATGCCGTTTTCACCCATTTTTCATAGTTCAGATGATGATGGATCTGACGTAGTGTTAGGTGGTGTTACTGACGGATAGTGCTTGCTGTTGAGGCCTTCGTCCGCTCTTTACTCTGCCCTTGCTCCCGGATTCCAACTATCTTCTCCATGTCGGATTTTCACGGTGGTTTTTCAAGGTGTCTTGGGAGGTGGGTTCGAGTAGTTGATGGCATTCCCGGAGGCATCTTCCATGGTGGCTTCGTCTCTATTTTTGGATCCTCATTATTTATTCGAGGCCTCATTTCTCGGTGATGATGTTTTTTTGGCTGGTTCTGTTTGTGATGGTTGGTTTCTTTACATGATAGTGTGGTATTTGGTGGCTGTGAAGCTTGTGTTTTGTTTTGATTATGTTTTTGAAAGATCGATTCTATTATTGAGATCCATTTCTCCAGTACCGGTGATTACAGTTTCAGTTTTGGGAGGCGTTGTTCTTCTGGTTGCTGGCGGTGATCATTTTTGGATTCATCTTCTTAGGGTTTTCGGTGATCAGTGGTCTCTTCTGGCATGTGGATTCTAGTGACGGCTTGCATGGGTAGGGATTTCAGTCTCAACATCTATGATTTCCAGCTCATCTTTGCAACCTTTTTCATGTTTTTAGTTTGAATTTGGCACTATGTTATGGTTTGAATTCTGAAATCCCCTGTGAGGATACCACTTACCCAAATGTGCCTTATGAAAATATATAAAAAAATGGATTTGTGGTGTGGTGTTATAGTTGATACTATATTACCTCGAGTGATGGACATGTAATGTGATGTTATTATTTATTATGTGATTTGACTCGTGGTCCTATATGGAATGAGAGTTGAGTATACATTCATCATTACAAGAACCAAGATTATTTTATGACATGCATCATTTTAGGGATGCATGTGAAAATGATTTTTTGGAATATTGATGATATTAAATTGGAGTTATTTGATTGTGTAATTAAATATAAAATAGTGCCATATATATACAACAAAAAGTAAAAATGGTGAAATATTGGAATCAATGGGTTTCTAATGAATAACATGAATGTGAGAAATTTGTTACCCATATTTTCTGGGACCCAAATATAGGGTGGTTAAAGGTGGTGATTCCCCCTCAGTTTTCACTATGGGGAGAGATTTTCAGAAAATTATATGTTATTTATTTTTGTGAATCCAAAATAAAATATCTATATTGATGTTGTGTTATGATTCATAATATGTGTGTTTGAAATTTTATATATATGCCTCTATAATGACTATTGAAGATAGTATGGAATTATAATATCGATTGAAATTATCTACCATTAGTTTATCTTGAATGATCAATGGTTCTAGGAGAAGATGTTGGATGGATGTTCTAAGAGAATTTGTCTCGATTATTGATTTTTACGGAGAGAGACCCACTGTAGTATCTCAAGAATATGTCTAAATTTACCTATGAGTTTCTGTTATAGCACCCTTTTCCATTCACTAGAAAGGGTGTACCTGAGGTTGTTGAGTTCTGTATTGAGTCCATCCAAACTAAACATTTCCATTCAGAGACACATATTGATAAATTGGTCATGTGTGATTTTTATGTTTTTCAAGGATCATCAAAGTTCCAGTGGTTTGTAAAGGCTATGGCAAGGAAGGAATACAGTATTGTATGGAAGGACTTTTTGGAGATGTTTCTAGATAACTTTTATATAGAGACAGTGATACAAGAAAGAGGAGATGATTTCATGCTGTTGATATATGAGAGTTTGTTCATGATGGAATTTGAGGGAATCTGTGACAACCATCAACACATTCCTCCAATGTATACAAGGGATAAGAATTAAAAAATAGGGATGTTACAGGGAAAAAATAAATGTGAGATTATGTCCCATGGGAACATGTTTTAGTGTAAAATCATTACAATGGTGATAGAGAAGGATCTCAATGAAGAGTGGAACCTAAAATATGATTCTAGTGCTGTAAATTTGGGTTTTATCAGAATATCAGAAGTTATTTATTTCAATTGTATTAAATATAACTATGATAATGTTGAGTAGAATAGTGGATTAAAAAGTTTTTAGGGGGGATCAGTTACTCAAGATATCGCCCGAGATGTTTTCCACCAGTACAATCAGCCTGGAAACTATCAAAGACACTATCCTAGTCTTCCAATAGTGTGATGATCTTAGGGAATGATAAAACATCTACGAAAATTTTATTGGAACCCAAAATATATGTTTAATGATAGATCATCTAGACCGAACCATAGTATGGTAAGAAAATATTCTAAACTATATCAGGGTGGAACATAGAGTTATATTTGCTGGGATGGTAGAGGCATTAAACCTGGTGTTTCATAGAAATAGTGCCTGTATCCTAGAAGTAGTGTAGCATGGGGAACTCTAACTACATCACTGTTAAGATGGGAAAAGCATTTTCTTGATGTTCAGAAAATATTGTTGTATAGTGAGGATGGGACATTGATAGTTATAAGTAATATTAATGTGTCTTATACTCATTATAGTTACTTATGAGATCTGGGTGCCTTACATTCCCTAATATACTGAAAAAAATGTGAATGTTTTGAGCCTAGTTGTAGAGTACAATAGTGGGGTGATGATGTCAGATATATATTTTGGAGCATGGTCGAGAGGCATTAGTTTGTTTAAATAGTGTACTACTGAGTCTAGGGAGTATCAATTTAGTTGTCATCTTTACATTTTTTACATATCCATTATTTACATAATTAGGGGTATGGATTGGTTAGTAATGTACCAAGTACATATATATTGTTACCACATGAGAGTGAATTTAATGTCTCATGTGGGTGAAAATTATATACACTAATGAGAGTGAAAAATCAAGGTAGACCATGTGGGGCATGTTCATTTGATATTGGTGTAGGTCCCCACTCAAGTTTCTATGTAATTTCTAAACGACATAGTGGTAATGAATGTTTTCTTTACACCCATAGTGTAGAGGTTCAAAGACATGTTACATGATCACTACACATGGATTCCACCAGAGAGAGATGTATTGTTTATAATTTAGAGGATGTTGTAGGCTGGTCATATTTCTATTCGACCATATATAATGGATTGAATAGAGTTTCTTGAGATCAAGAATTGAATATATTATTTTATGGAAAAAGGTCTATCCATCAGATTATATCCCACTGTGGTTATATATACTTTTTCTTAGAAGCCTGGAAAGACTTTTCACATATATATATTTATTAATAAAATATGAACTAGATGATTAGGATGAACTAAAACCCTTTAACATGTATCAATGACCGATTTTTCATGTTGAGATGTTATTTTTTCATTATAAAATTTAGAATAAGTTATCATAAGTCTGGATTTCTACCTACATATATATCGAGCGCTTTTTTCTAAAGATGGTATGACATTTTTCAGTTCATCATAATTCTATTTGGGTGGATGAACAGACCATTAGTTTTGATGGGCGGGTTGAAAAAATTATTCCATCCGAATATAGATCAGTTTGGGAAAGTGTTTATTGATGATATCTCGGGGTACCCCAAGACTCGTGACGACTATTCCCAACAACTTGATATTATTATGAGTACAATGAGAAATAATCAACTATACACAATTCAATCTATGATACAGTTTTTGATCGATCAAGTTCACATAATGCATTTCATCTTCTAAGAGGATGGTGTGTCAATGGACCTAAAGAAACATCATGCAGCTGTTTATTCGGAGGAGGCCAATAATTATTTCTAAATTCATTGTTTTCTAGAAATAGTTTGATATTATGGGAGATTGATAAAACATCATTCCAAATTGGAAGCACATATTTTGGGATTGAGTAGGAATATGATAATTTTTTAAGGGTTATATATACACAAGAATGCTTCTTAGGAGTTGATTAAGTGTTTGTGTCTGCCCTAATCACGATCCTACATGATCTAGGTGAGTCCTACATGGTGTTTTGTAACTCATATGGGATTGGTAATGTAGTAATGTTGACGTAGTGAGATTGAATTATGGTGTATGGGTCTCGGTAGTTGAGTTCACAAGAATGTATTCATGCCACTAATGACCTATAATTATTTGTAGCTCAATACAATTTTATGTGTTATTATCATTATCATTTGAGTGAAAATTTTACTACGTATAATGATCAGAAAATCATAATCTATATCTTTTAGATGAAATGATTGAATCTATTGTTGTGGTTATGGGTTGAGTATATATAGTCATTTGAGATTGTTATAGAATATATTCCCTGTAAAGGGAACAATGTTTCATAATCATTAATCATGAATATACACACTTGGGATGTTCAAGAGTCTAGTGTCGACTGAAAGATGATGACTTTACTCATTGAGATGAATGTTGTGGATTAGGAGAGATATTAGTAGATGAATCTTACAAAAATTTCAATGGAGTATATACATTTGAGATGGGATAGGGATAATCATTATTAATATCCAAAATGTTTATCCACGAGATAAATCCTATAATTTTTCCAACCACATTCTGATTGTTCCATTGATGGTGAAGGGTTAATCTTTTTTAAGAATCTAGTTGTTGATCTGATGAGTATGAAAGAAGAGATAATGTTTTAATTTCATTCCGTGAAGTTGTTGAGGGATCCATTAATGACCAAAATATTACATGAAATATGATGATAATATTAGTGGTCTTGAAAAAAAGAATGACATGGATGGGTTTTTGACATGATGATAAACCTTTAAATAGTTGAAGGTTGAGCGTCAACAACCTATAGAATTACTACATTCATTTCCCATTTTATAATCGATGTGGGAAAATGTAAAAGTGTTCATTTTAGTGAGTTGCCCATGGATTATTTGGTTGAATGAATCTATTTGGTAGATTGTGCAGCAGTTAATGAAATAAACTCATTTATTGCATATATGGGGGACTTTATCAGTGGTTTTTTGGGAGCTATGTATTCACATTTGATATTCATTCTCCATTGCGTATCATAAAGTATTATTTTAGACCATGGCTCGGGATATACATTATGCTTATAGTAGAGCTTATATAAGGATCTTGGTATAAATGATTTACTAATTATTGTTTTCTTTTCAGGGATAGATGGAAAATCAAAACATAATATACAGTGGGTTGAAGATATTCCTCGAGCATGCATTCATGACATAGATGGGTCATGGAATGAGAACATAACTTTGGTGGAGTTCACCTATAATAATAATCATTAGACCTCTATATATATGGTATCATATAAGTATTTTTATGGTGGGGTATGAAGAATATCACTTTGATAGATGGGGGAAGGTTAATCAAAGTTTTTAGGACCGAGTCTCACACACGCTATGTTTAATCATGTTCAGTCAATTCATAAACATATGGCTATGGGTGAGAGAATATAGTAGTTTTAAGCTGATATATGTGGATAAACCCAAGTGTTTATCGAGGGAGACAATGGTTTCCTTTAGGCGTCACATTCATTGGGTCACCAAATGATTCGTTTATGGGGAATGTTGGCACTCATGTTTTTGGGATAGTTTGAGGTTGAGGTGAGAATTGGGAAAATGGATTACAAATTTTTTCTTCCACAGAGGTACAATTCTATGCATGAATTTTTCAAGTGTCATAAATTTGGAATATAAATCTGACTGTTTAAATGTGATCGATGTCTATTATGTTGAACATGAGGTAAATTCATCCATTTAGAAACATATAAAATAAGTGATAGATCACAATGGGAAATTTTGTAGAAAAATATCATGCATATAGTTCTAATTTCTGGGAAACATAGATGTATTGAAGAGGAAAAATGGGTGAGGGATGTGGATATATACGGTCAGTGCCCTAGTCATTCTCACTCAGAATCGTAGAGTTTATTGGGAGTACAGATTATGGGTGATTTTCTATAAGTTGGGAATATTGTAAGATCCCAACCTTTTCTATATATATTTCATTATTGTTTTTAGGAATTATTTTTTCCTTGTTATCAATATTTTTTGTTTGGGTGTTACAGTAGAAAATTTTTGGGTGAATTTTTAGGAAATTAGAAGGAGGAGAGTCAGTTCATGGTTGGTAAATGGTTTTCCCAAAGTGTGAATCAATCTCAATAAAGTGTGTGATCCCAAATAGAGGGGATTTGAATGGCTGGTGCATAGTTTTTCAAACCATGGGGCACTTCTCATAAAACATTCTTCATAGTTTTAATTCCCCCAATTTGTTTTAAATAACAAAACCCCATGTATTAACCCCAAATTGACTTTAGATCAAGAAAAAAAATATATCATTTTTTCATAGGCTCTTGAATTGATTGTGACCTCCCTCTGTCGTTTCTTAATGATTCTGATTTTCAGATCCATGATCTTCACCGATCTCTATTAGATATTCTTATCCGGTGTGGTATTCACACTCTTCCCCATTCATCTCCAAAAATTGGAGGGAGATTATACCCTGTTAGATGTAGATCCATATCAATGTTTTCTGTTTCAAGAGCCATTTAATCTAGTTATTATATTTAAATTCAAGATCTCATTCTTTGTCGTGAGTTTGACCTATCCATTTCAATTTGGGGATTTTTCCATTGGGCGATCACTCATAGACAATTTGAGGTAGGTCATCTATATTATAATCCCATTGTTTTGTTTAAATATGTTAATTTATTTGTGAGATTTTTATTTTTCATGATTTGGATATTTCATTGATAATTGATTTGATTTATTTTAATTACCATTTCTCAAAAATTGTGGTTAAATAGAGAAATTGAATGGTTTTTTTGAATTAAATAATGGGATTTTGGGACATTGAATTTGGATTTTATTGGATTAATTAATTATTGAAATAATAAATGTAAATTTTCGTGATTTGTAAATTGTTTAATTGGATAAATTATTTGTTGAATTAATTAATGTAATGATGTAAATGTGGTATAGAAATAAGTAATTATTGAATTAGTTAATGGTTTGGGGTGAATGTAGAATTTAATTACTAATTGTTTTGTAAAAAATTGATTTTTTTATTGTGTTATTGAATTAATTAAGTTGATGATTATTAAAAAAAAATTTAATCAATTATGTGTTTATGTATTAATAGAAAATTTAATGTATGATATGGTTTTTTAATCCTTGATATTTATGTAACAATGATAATAGGGTTAATTTTATATAATATTTATTAATTTGATATATGAGAAATTGGTATATATGTAATTTACATGTTTGTGATAGGGTATACTGCATCAAAACCCCATATTGATAAATTGCTGGATAAAATGTGTGTCGGACATGATCAACTAGAACAAAATTCCACAGTGATAAATTGATAGATAAAAATATATGGTATATGGTCTTCTACATCAGTATTCCATCATGATATATTTGTGTTGGATAGGGAATGAGGGTCCAAATACCCACGTGTTCCAAATGTGTGTGGGACACAGACTAAGGCTCCGAATAACTATATGATATAAGAGTATGGGGAAGGGACTAAGGCTCCAAATACCCACGTTAAATCAAGGTGTTGGATAGGAACTGATGATCCAAAAAAGCATGTCGTGTTAGACCGATATTTCTACACCAATGAGTTGGCATTGGACTATGGTTCCAATGGGTTTTCATATTATTGACTGAGATGATAAATGACAACCTTTGTATTGGGATGTAGTTCAGACTCTGGTATGGCATAAAGTGGGTATGTAGGGTTCGAGTATCCTCATAAAAATAATGTTTTCTGTGGTTTACATAAATTATAATTGTAATCTATAAACCATTAACGTATAATTGTACATTATTCATTATAAAACACCATAAAATGTTATTGAATAAATGTTGTTCTAGATGACATTTGGGGAGGCCTAAAAAGTTTTACTCACACCCTACTCATGCTACAAGAGCAGTTCCCAAATATTTTTTATGGTTTTTGGAAAATATAATAGAAAGATCATTTTTAGATGGATTATTCGAGATGGAGCATGTATAAAGGAACTAGACATCGTGTGGCGACACTCTAGGGAGTAGTCTGTGTCTTTATTTGTTTTTCGATTTTTCATATTACCACTTGAAATGTATTTTTCATGGCATAATTTCTTTATTTACTTATAGATATTGTATTTCCAATTTTATCATCATGGGATACAATTATTGTTTTTTTGTTTTTTATATGATATGGCTATTCATTATTTGTTTATGTTATCAGTGTGTTTTTTATAGTTGGTATAGTATCCCCATGATTGATATTATACCCATACTACGTGTAGGTAGCCTCTTGGTTATGGGTAGGTCAGCCTGAGGTCACATAGTAAACTGGCTCTAGGAACTAATGTTTATAATATTAATCAAGACATTTCACAAACTCTCAGATAGTGTTCATGGAACATAATTGACAGATCACTCGGCCTTTCCTAGACCAGTTCATGGTTCCATTCATTGATTAAATCATAGTGTATCCAACGTACAAGGAGGATCACATGAGACACATGATGATAATAGTGGATAATGTCTATGAGAACTATATTTAAATGATTCTATTGAATGATATGTTTTTAATTCCACATGTCCACTTTGTGGGACACATCATATCATAGTCCAACATAGGAGTGGACAAAGAAAGGGTTCCCAATTTTATTCATTGGGAGTCCTCCATGAGTGTTTCTGAGGTGAGAGGAATTTGTGGGTTGGTAAGGCATTATGGGAGGTTTTTAAGTGCATAATATAGTGGTAGAACAATTTATAATATTATCCCATAAAGGGAACCCTTTCATGTGGACAGGAATATTCCAGCAGTGCATTCATGAATTTAGTAATAGGTTGCATGCACTACCACCTTGACACTTCACTAGGAGGGTGTCAAGTACGTTGTGTAATATGATTCCTTCGTGATCAGAAATGGATTTGTTATGTATTATAGTATTATGTTTATTCCATATGGTTCGTTTTAGGTGATACCACATGAGAATATCTACATGACCCATGATTATTACATATTAGTGGTAGTCTTTTCACAGAATATTTGGGGACACAACCCGATGGGAGAGATATTTATCATTGAATCAGAACCAAGGAGCCTCAAGTATATATTCCATTATAAGAATTGTAATTTTAGATTGAGGCAATGGATTTAGTTCATCTAGTACACTGACTTTTAGATTTTTTATACTGTAAGAAAGTGGAACTTGGTGGCAGGATATCTCAGTAGAATATCTTATTATCTGATGTCGACTGAGGAGGCAGAGCAGTTAACCTCATTGATGTTTTCTATCACATATAAGTATTGCGCATGAAATTTCTAGTCAATGGTTTTTTCTAACCTATTTTCATAATTCATAGGATACACAGCATGGAGAATCAAACAATCAGACCTTACATCCTTAAATATTCAATGGACGCACTCCTAATGAATATTGTGAATATGGAGAGCATGATATCATTTAATAATTATAGAATATGACACCATTGAGGTTGTGGGAGTTGGTGATTTTGTATTTTCTTACACCCCCTCTCAAAGTACATATAAGTGTGAAAATATTTATCATGACCGTTAATGCCAATTTTAGATTCTATGTATGAATAATGTTGTTTCAGATTTATATCTATTAATGTCTCACATGAGAGTAAATGAGCTCCAACCACTAGGTTCTAGTGGATTATCTCAACCACTTATAGTGCTAGAGTGTAAGTGGTATGTGGTATCCATGAAAATTAAGATGGAATTATCACATATTTCTATGGGAAACAATTCCATAAGTGTTATTATAGACTTACCCACAATGTCATCCCAATTCGTAGACATTCAATAGTAGTGTTTAGTAGAGGGAATAAGATTCCAATATGTGTAGGATGTAGTAAAAATCCATGGGGTTCACCCAAAAATCATCTATGACTGTGATTCTCAAATAACATCTTATTTATGGATAGTGTTTAACGAGGCTTTCAGAACACAATTATTCTTGAGAAAAACTATTCTATCCTATATGTTTAATCAAATAGAGAAACAAATTCATGTCATAGAGGAAATAGAGGGGGCCTTCATTTTATAAATTTTCCATAGGTGAGAGGATCACATATACATAGTGGTATTTTCATTAAACAATAGCTACCATTCCACCATTGGTATGGATTAATTAACGAATTTATAAGGGTGACCCAACAGTTCAACACATTGATGGATGGAACCACAAGAGTCATAACTCATGAGCCATGAGTAGGTACAAGTTATAATTTAGAAGGTACATATCATCTAGGAGTAAATGTGGTCTACAAAGAGGTATCATGAAGTATTATACAGACTGAAAATGAATACCAATAATGTTTGGTAAGCAACAAAATGTGTTCTTTCTCGTGAGACAAAAAAATTTATTAATGATATAAGGATTCTATGGAAAGGTGTATCTTTGATTCATTTTTTCCTTCACGACATTGTGTAACATTGGAGAGGCGACATGCTTCATAGTTCTATGGTTGAAGTTGTATTTCTTACACAACATATTTCACATGTCATAAATGTGGATTTAAAATCATGATCTACCACATGTTAGTGACTAGGAATAGTAATACATTGTGGATGGAGATACATTTACAAAGTACTCATTGGATATTGTGGTTCAGTAGGAGAGGATCTGTCATTGGATTTTAATTTTCCTTGTTTGTGTGTGTTGGAAAAACTAAAATATATAGAATAGTTCATGGAAGTGGGATACCCTAATACAAGACTGTTACCCCAATTTTTTGAGTCAGTTTTACTAATTTTGGGATGAAAATTACAATGGTGGGTAAATTTTAATAAATATGATTTTGTCTATATTATTTTAAAGTTTATATGGAATATTTTTGAGACTAGGTGCTTTGATGACATATAATTTCACGTCCTGGGGAATCTGGAATAAATGGTTAAAATATATTAAATGTATTCAATAAATTATATTATTTTATAGTGTAGTTTTACTAAATAAGATTAAAAACTTATGAACATAGGCCTGAAAAAAAAATTCAATGAAATGATTTAGTTAAAAACCTTATTTATACTATATTTTTGACATAATCATATTCACTATGAGCCATTTGTGAATAAATCAACAAAATATTAATTAAATAAAATAAATTTATTTATTTATTTATTTCAAATATTTTTATGTAGTATGGACATTATCCTATAAATATATTGTTATATGATATATTTGTGGCATACCACCCAAATCATGGAGATTCTGAAAAATGTTGGAGGGATTTCTTGTCAAATAATTATGGATCACGATCAGATCATGGATCATTGTGCCCCTAGAGTTCATAGATATTGTTAGTGAAGGAAATAATTATTCTTCAATGACCGATAAAAACTCTAAGAATTATATTTTATTGTGATTAATATCCAATTTCTTATTCCTTGATGAAAGATAATCAATTCGACAATTAGAATTGATATCCACTTCTTCAGAAGAATTAAATTAGTTGAATTTTTTATAGTTTTTATTGATTTGTCCCTCATTATTCATCACCTTATATGATATTTGATTTTGGAAAAATAAACTATGGTTGAGGATCATTCCAAAATTTTATTGGTTTTTTGATTTCTTCACCTATTCATTGAAGACCTATTATTTTGTCATGTGTTTTTGAAAGACTTGTATTAGATCATTCCATGACAGTTCTTCAGCAAAACAGTTCAATACCATAGTGTAGTTTGTGATCAGTAGAGGGATTGAGTACTGAATATAGAAAAAAGTGATTGGATATGGATCACAACTAATTTTTTTGTTCTATTCATCTTTATTTTTTATTCATTTAAATAGTGGCTCAATGGGGAGATTTATGAGCCGATTGAAGTCATGTTTTGAATTTATCAATATTTTCAAGCACCCTATGAACCTCAATATATAGGTTTTGGTGGGGGAGAAGAATATGATGACATGAACGGTGATATTGAAGAGATCCAATTGGATCTAGAAATTCCAGAGTAAAATGATGTTGAATACAGAGTTACCTTCCATTTGGACCCCTAAAAATGGATTTTGGGTTTTCAGGTGGATTTAAGATCACATTTCATGTGACTTGGTTACATCCCATGAGACCCAAAAATGATGGCTCAACGTACACTTTATAATGGAAATGAAAATGGTAAAAAGATAATTGATGGTGACATGTCATGTAATTGGTCATGGACACAACCACCATACCATGGTTTTGTACACATGTAGGACAAGAAAATAGACAAGGATAAGTGACAATACAATGCTATATTTTGTATATACAGGATGTGTAAATATTCTACATGCTCTTTATGTAGAGATTTAATTTTTTTGAGTGGATTTACCTTGTGGGAATACATCGTGATAGCTAGACACCCCATCTTCGTACTTGAAGTGTGTTAGTATCCATTCATTTACTTAGATTGAACAGGTATAATTTATGCGTGTACCATTTGTCAATTTCCTCAAGTTTACAATGAAACATTTCATCTAAATCCATGAAATGTGATACCCTCTAGAGGTTGAGTCTTAAGTAGAGTTTTGTTACCCATCCATGATATTTGAGGGAGATCGTATATAATATTTATTCTTATGTGGAGTTGGTGGAATAAGGATGGCCTCCTAGAGAATGGAATTTAACCTCTATCTAAAAGGCCATTTTATTACTAATTTTGATACTATTAGAATTTGATCCCCATTGTAGGGTGTTGATTCAGATTGGGTTTTTTGTGTCCCGTAGTGGATATCGGCGTGGACCCCTATTTTTGTATCACACTATTAATAGAATTTTTAGATTTATTGGGTGGGTCCCAAGGATCTATACATCTACATAAAGTGTCATTAAAGATTGAATACCCTATGGATGGGATTATATTAGAAGGTGTGTTTTCTGAATCATAATCCTGGTGATTCTAGCTAGTTATGGATTCCTAATTTTTAGGTGTCATTCCTAAATATATATAGGGTTTTAAATTATATATTTAGGTCAATATATTTTATTCATATAACTATTCTTATAACACTGTGTTTATTTCATTTTGGTTCCCTACATGGTATTTTTATACTCAACAACGTGTGGGAATTTCCCACACATGTCATGTGTTACGAAGAAGAAACCAAATTTGACGGTGTCTTCTTGGGACAAGGAAAAAACTGAGCATAGCGTGATATTTTCAGTCTGTGGTGTTATATCGGGAGATATAGTTTGACTTTTTTTATCACCCTTGGATAAGGATTGGAATATTACAATTGAGGTCGGGATTTTATTTATCCCCTTTTTTGACATTCACTGTGTTACTATCATACACTATAGTGGGTTATTAGATGTCTGCATGCATTATTTTAAACTGTTTTACATTTTAACATTGTGTGGGATTAGTGATGTGTTCATGCATATAGAAAGTTAATGATATTTCCTCCAATTTTTAGGTTATGCCTACTCCGTTCTAGTCATCATTCCATGGTATATTGGTTGTTGTCAAGGGGATGTAATTGGTTGATCCTCAGTTGGTTGGGTCGTGATAGTGTAAATATAAAATTAAAAATTGATCATGAAATAAAGTTGTGTAAGATCAATCACACCCTTCTACTGTACCAAATCATACATGTGGAATCAAAGAGGTCACATAATTATTTATAATTATTTAAATATTGTTGAATGATTTAATCATTTATTATTGTTTTTGAATTAATTTTTAATCATTATTTTATATGAATTTTGATATATTATTTATTCCAATACCTTTATCATAAGTATAATATATTATATTAAATTTATGAATGAGTTATAATAGAAGATCTCATATAATTTTTCTATGGAGTCTGGCTTGATAACATACTATTGCACAACAACATACCAAGAGAATAATATCATGTTCTAGTGATTAATGGATTAATAATTAACTAGGAATTAATTCTTATAGCATTAATTTATTATAGGTGTTGAGTTTCATTACACACCACTTGTCAAACTGAACATATATAAAAAATTTAACTTGAGTGTGACCCATATAACATCTCTTCATGGAATATAATCCTTTAGTCAATGACATTCCAATTTTCATATTACACAACCTAAGTGACCGGTTTTCATATAAATTAGAGTCCACATACTTTGTACTCTAATATTTTACAAGGAATTGTTACACATCGATTACCTATAAATGTGATATTGATAGATGGTGAAAATAATTAACACAATGTATCTTAAATGTACAAATCATTTTCTTTTATAAAATCACATATAATTAAAAATTATTTATTATAATGTGAAAACAAAATAAAAATGAACTTGTGTGTTGTCATTATGTTTATAGGGCATTCTATGTGATGATATTTAAATATATATATATATATAATGTTTAATTAGTTTCAGTGCAATGTTCTGATCTACATATCTTGTATATATAATATTTTAGTTGTTAGTATACGTATATTGATTCATTACAAACTACGTAGAAAAATATTGTTAACCATGTGACCATTTTGCTGATGGAACACATCATGATATAACATGACAATTCATGTATGAAAAATGTATAAACAGTAAAAGGAATTCTAGGATAATAAAAATTCGTTCTTTCATATGGGTACTCACCGTGTTATCTCAATTGTTCATTTTTTCAAATTTATGATTACATTAATTTATTTAATGTGTTCAAAATTATTCTCGATGATAATCACAATCCAAATTAGAAGAAAAAAAGATAACGAAATTTATCAATTATAGAAGATAATTAATTAATTAGAACATAGTTTATCTTAAATAAGAATGATTAGTATTTTATGTTCATTTTATTTAATTTAAACTTTATTACATGAATTTCAATTATTCTGAGGATAGACACAACCATTTTATGTGATTGGTTTCATTTCATTTATTATAAAATTATATTCTTTTGTATGTGTTTAATTAACCATATCATTATGTGAGGACGGTGTGACCAAAGTATCATTTATGTAAACCCATTAACCAATCCTTTGGTTCCATCACTAGTGTGATAGTAAAATAATATGTAATGAAAGGAGCTCTGAAGCTACATGTGGGGGTTCAAGAGTGCATATGAGAAGAAACCAATCTGAGATAAATACATAGGAGGATTGGTTGAATGCTACGACACAAACCTAAATTGGTGAAAGGTGTTATTCCAATAGGTCAATGGTTAGTTTACCATACTATAGATTAAATACCCATTTTTAAAATCCCACGATCATCCCAATTTAATTTTTTAATTATATCATGTTTTATTGTCATTTAATAATGTATTTTTTTCCTGATCACATGAATTAATGAATGAACATTTATACATGATATGACTAACATAAATTTTCTTATGCATATATATTATAATCAACATGGATAATCACTTATTTAAATACAATTTATATTAATTAGAATGCATGATTTAAAATAATTATAACTTCACCATTTAAGATAAAACAATTTAGTTTTATATATAATTCCATCATATCCTTCCACTAAATTAGTTAAAATCCAACCATATGTCAATGTTATTGACTCAAAAAAGTTATGATACTATAAAATATAGGAAATTATGACATGAAAATTTGGGTTGAATAAACTCAGTTCACATCAAGGATTGACTACCAAAGATGAAATTTGTGTAAATAAGACAAAATATTTTTGGAAATCTAATATAATGATTTTATAAATAGGGAGTCCACTGAACATATTATGAAACTATGAGTTAATGTAGTTAGAATTTAGAAAAAAAACCCTTATAATTTCTTATCTTTCCAATTTTGGGGACATTATAAAGGTAATATGGATCCTTTCAACTCAAATTTTGAGGCACCGTGAAATTCCACTTCCAATGGTGAGGGCTATTGTGTTTTGATAAAATTTTAGAAGATTAATATATATTTTATTTTTTCTAAAATAAATTGAGAGATAATGTACTAAAACATTGATCATATTATTTGTATATAAAATATTAAAAATGACATCAAACATAATAATTTGTTATATACTTTCTAAATATATCATTCTCATTTAAAAATAAGAATTATGATAACGATTCATATACATTATCATACATAATAAAAATATAATTATATATGCTGGATGAACCAATTCCTAATGTTCCTAATAATGTTGATAGTGGTAATGTTCTCCCTCTCTGAGAAAAAAATGAATGTTTCTACAAATGATTAGTTTTTTATAATATCATTTGTGACCAGTGGTAATTTTACAGAATATGAGTAAATGGATGTGTATACCATGATCTCTCAAATTTCATATCACTATCAAGGGAACGATAGACAATAATGATATGATATATTGAATTTTTTGCATAAAATTATAGTCGGAGAGCTGGAGCTTGTAGTGCCTCAGGTAGTGAATATTGTTATCATTTTTGAACAATTATAAATCTTAAGGATTGACTTATGAAATTAAATAAAAATTGATCTTATATGTTTCTCACTACCTATGGAATTATATGGGTTTATTTGAAATTATAACATTAAAAATAATTATATTCGTATGTCAAAACATCATAAATTCATTTTTTAAGTGGAAAAAGTCATGGGGTATGAAAAAAATCCAAAATCATTATGGTGAATATGAAAATGAAGAAAACGGTGAAGGGTTCCAAGACTAACCATATGTACAAAGTAATTGGGTAGAATCCTTAAAAGAAGATGAATAACATGGGGAAGGTAATGGAATGGGTGGAATTATGTTTCCCATGTGGATATCAAGGTCATTGGAAGAAGAAATACATCCATAAAAAAGGGTACGAAAATGATGCTTTCATTATCAAAATAAATCATTAAATTTCTAGACATTAGGTATTAGATACATATTTTGGTTCTCACATAAATAACTGAATGAAGGAAACATGTATATTATGAAATATTTCTTGTTGATAGGTGTATTTTTGAGCTGTTAATGGTTCAACGATATCATCATTAGACATTGATACATCCAAAATTAATTTAAAATAAGAATAAAACTGGTTTTAAGAGAATGTTTTTATTTACCAATTATTACCAGGAACATAATTTATATATCAATCATAGATAGAGATGAATTTATTTGTATTCTTGGATATAGATATTTTTATTTTACAAACACAAAATGTGTTATGGTATGGAACAATTAACTAAAAATTAATATCTATTAAATTAATACAATGAAGTATTAGAAATATATTACTAATCAAGATCACATGTATAATATGAAACACATTTATGGGATCACCATCATTGTAATATAAATGAGAATTGTTTGAAAAATCACTATCAATATGGTTATTTGGAATCTTCTGATAATAATACACATGAACTAATTCATGTTCTTTTTTATGGAAAAATATGTAATCCACCATTTTTTGGGTAGGGTGAATGGGAAATAAAACATCTATTAATATTATGCATTGATGATTGTATACAATTTTTAATTGAAGATATAAGTGGATATTCATACTTCTTATCATTAAAAGATTAATTGAATAGATATGTATGTGTCTAATTAATGTGGAATATGTTTGGTCATTTTTATATATTCAAATAATTAAATAACAAAGTAGAGATTTTTTTTAAAAAGGTTGGGGCCGAAGCCTCAATTTATTATTTAAAGAAAATACCTCTTTATACTGGGTAGAGGGAGACCCATTACATATCCTAAAGGACCAAGGCCTTGTGGCCTTAATACAAGGCTTGAAAGACCATTTTTTTGGCCCAAAGGACCCCTCGATGAACAATACTACTATAGTACCTAGGATGATACAGTACCCTCTACAGTACCATCGCCGCAATAGTATCTGATACAGTCCCTCAACAGCTATAGTGTCACCACTGCTACTACATTGTCGCCACTACTACAGTACCTTCTTTAGTACTGCTACAGTACCCAAAATTTCGCCCATGCCCGGATTTGATCCTGGGTCTTTTGGATGCAAAGCAGGACCCTGTACTGCTGGGTACAGGCACGTTGGCACAAAGTAGAGAATCATATATGATAGATTATAAATAATAATTTATCGGATCAAGATGGTAAAAATCAAATCCATGGTTTTATAAAACTTTTATGTGAGATTTTGATTCAGTCTCAACACACTCATCATTACACAACACATTGGGAGAGTTTTCGGGATTGGAGAAGTAATACATTTTTATACATGGTATCATCGGAGATGAGTAATATAGATCTTCCACTATCCTTTAGGGGATATTCATTACTAAATTTGAAATATAATTTTAATTGATTAGAAAATATCATAGAAAATTAAATTCACTATGAGTTATGAAGTTTAATGAATATCATTTTAGAATATAGAATTGTTCAGTTTTTATAGTAGAATATTAACTCTTTTTATGGAATCAAAAAAGAACCCTCGGGCAGAAAGATTATATTTATATTTTATCTAAAGGAATCAAATGGATAATACCTATTCCACACCTCATATAAAAATGTTTTTTATCTCTATAAAAACCATCTTTCATGGGATGTAGCACTTCCATATAAAGGATGGGGGATAAATGTTGACCTTGATGATGTTAATCATCAAGATACAAAATATTGTGTATAGGAAATGTTTCCATAGCCCCCCCATAGAGGTTTTAGTTCTAGAAATAAAAGTATAGTATATAAGTGATTTATATGTAAGAGATGTATAGTGATTTTGTTTTCTAGTCACATATGATGGTGAATAATAATTTGTTGAAAATGGTGAACCTCTATCTAATAAAGTTGTTCTATAGAGCTCAGATAAATCAACCTAGAAATAATCCATGAAATCTAATGTAGATTCTATGTGTTATAGACATGTTTGGGATCGGTTCGATGCAGCAGCTTTTGTAAATCATATATGGTGAAAATGGGAATTCAGTAGAAAAATAGACTTGGAATTTAATTTAAATATGTATAAATAATGGATACTATATAAAGGGTTTAAAATCATAAAATAAATGATAGTGGTGAATCCTTTTAAGAAACTTCCATGTTTATTCCATCAAAAATATACTTGGTTAAGAAACATGCCATGACTATGAGATTTTATAAAGGGATGTCAAAATAGCATTACATAATTGTATCCTTAATGAATATGTCTACATGAATCAACCAAAAGGGTTTTTAACACCAAGTTGATCCTATTTGTTTTTCCAAGTGGTAGAGATCCATTTATGGATTATATATAGCATCCAGGTTATAGAGAAACTAATTCTATGAATTTATAAAATAATTTTGTTTCATTTAGAATGAATGTGAACTCGTTGTATATAAGAGGTTTATTGTGAATTTGGTTATTATTTTAGTATTATATATTAATGATATATACTTATTAAAACATACTTACAATTATTACATTTTATTAAGTTCTGGTTGAAATAGATTTTCATCAAAAAGTACATAGATGAACCACCATATATTCTTAGAATCTAGATCAATCATGATAGATCGAAAAAGAATCATTAATTAATCATTTTTATATTCATTTACCAATAAAAAAGGAGATTGAATATTGAGTAATAAATTAAGGGATTGGTTACAATTTCACATAGATTACATCTTTCAGTGTAATTTTATCCCCATACACAACAAGATAAATATAGAATGAGTAAGATCTCATACCCCTCATAAATTATATAAATAATATATGCCATTGTATTTGAAAGACATAATGATGCTAATTCATTAAGAATAGATGTCATAAATCATGATGAACCTAAAAAACATAATTAGTATACTATTATGGCTATAGTTATGTATCTAATAAGAACTATGGATACATTCATGGGGTATGTAGGAGGTGTGGATATAGTAATCATTAATTATATAGATTTTAGTTTCCAAACAAATCCTAATGATTTGATTTCCCTATTAGGACAAGTTTTCTCTCTCAATGGTGGACCAATGAGTTCGAATAGTTCTAAGATTCTAGTTTTTACTAATTCTACAGTGGATATTTAGTATATTACAACTTATGATTCAACCAATAATGTTGTTTAGATATGATAAATTAACTAGGATCATGATTCAGTACCAAAAAATAAAGAATCTATCACATTATATTTTGATAATACTATAAAAGAGGATCATACAAAAAGGAATATGGTCACACGATTATAAAATGAACATAGTCTAAAATTATAACCAATTGAGAGTTTCTCTTAAAGGGGTGAAGTTATAGAATGAAAATTTACCATTGAATAAAACATGGTTGACCTCATACTAATGGATTATCCCATCAAAATCGTGAGTATCATTTGAGAGATATGATACTAGAGGTTTGTATCCATTGGATCTAATTCCATGTGTAGTACATCAGAGTTGGGTCCATAAAACCCAATACTCTATACATTATGATATCCTTTGTTCATTGTATTGAATATTAATAAAATCCTTAACCCATTAGAATTATTCATCTACCTGGATTTGTAAGTTTTAATGTCCCAATAGTATTTATCACATCAAAAGGCCATAACATCTCCCCACAATGATGAGAACCTACAAGTACTAGAACATTATATTAAAACATATATTTTATAGCCAGAAGAAATAATATTATGGATACAAATGATACATTATATCAAAGGTAGTGACACTTAGGATATTGAGGAACCTAATCATGGTGTACACCATTGGTAATAACCAACATATCAAATTAGGAGAATGAGACCCACTAGTAGGAAAACCACCTTTATATTGTCTTGGATGTTCCTATTTTCAGATATGTGTGTTGGTCCATATACATTACGATTTTCATTAATGATTTTATGTGTTTCTAGTTTTATGTATTGATAAAAACCATGATGACATGTGCTTGAGAGAGGTAGGATAAGTTTGGGGCATCACGAGTAATATTTCATTAATTAATATTGTGGGAAAAGATTATTTTCAATTAATTATTTAATGGGAGTATATATATCATTTCCTTTGATAAAAATTATTTAGCCTTTAAATAATTATGGGCACAGATTTCTCTAGGGAATTCATTCTATAAAAAAACAAAAGAAAGAGACATCGAGCATATAGGTTGATGACACCAACCTAAAACCTTCTTGATTAATTATGTCATCATAATGGAATTATATTTCACAATAATCATCTTTGTGACGTATTATATCATTAAAAAATTAACTTCTTTCTCTAAGGATACTATCACGGGTTTCTTCATGATGTCCTTGAACTTTAAGATGCGTTACATAATGCCACTGGGAAAGATGACATGCATGTCACAAAATAAGTTTATCCAAAATAGAAAATAAATAATTTAGTTTTAATTTTTAAATTAAAATTTCGAATAAATATTAATATACGACATAGTTTAATAATTATTCATTTTTTATGAACTACATATATTATATCACCAGTTATTCGAAATAATATTATAATAGGGGATTATATAATATATATTTATATTATATATAGTTAATATATTATTTATATTTTTAATCTTTAATAATTAATGGGTATTTATTTATTAAATAAATAATCATTTTTTACAGCATGATCAAAATTATAGAGGAATGACATAACTATTTTAATGGTGCTTTGAGAAAGAAAATATATTGCAGTTTTTTGATTAATTTATATTTAATTTAATTCATGAGATTACTGCATGTTAATAATCATGTTATTATTATTATAGATATGGGTTTCAATATAGATTAAATAAATAATAATTTGATTATGTGAAATTATTTATTTCAAATTATATTGAATATAATCTCGATTAGATTATTTTAATAATACACTCAATTCATTTGTGTTTGAAAAAAAATATCTGATGTGAATTCTTTATATTCCAAGATATACCTCCTTAAAAATTATTCATTTAATAGGGATCTTTATTCCCCTACCTTATGCTATCACGTATTTATATATATCAGAATGAATCCATTGGAATCAATTATAAATGCAGATCATTGGTGAACAATTCATGTCATAGGATCTTCCATGCTAGGACCTAGAGATTCCGATGAAAAAATTTATAGATTTGTGAAACAAATCTGGAACACCATTAGTGGTAATCAAATCATGATTCCTACAACATCATGATAATACAATGTAGATATGTTTTCTAATTCATAAATGAGGAAATAATTTCAATATTTTTTTTAATTAATTTATTAAAAAACACATAATTCATATGTTATAGTCTTACAATTTGGTTGAAACTTTTATCAAATATGTATATTAATTGATTCAATTAAAATGATCATATAATTATTATTATTTTTATCCATTGATTAATCATTTATCATGAAAAAACTAAATGATTGTAATGAACCATCACATGCATCTACTAATCTTAGACGCTAAATACTCATGTTATTAGCATGAATGAAATCAAATACCAAATCATGACCTTTGGAGGTGTTACATCCTTGTTTCAATTATGATTAACAACTATTATAATTATTAATGAAATATTGTATTAAAAATGTTATAGGATTCAATGGTGACTTAATGGTTCATGATATTAAAATGTTACAAAATATGTTATACTATGTAAGACATATGATTGGCTCATGGTTAGCTCTAACAATTACCTATAACCATAACATCTGTAGGGGGTGGAGAACTATATTGAAAAACAGACTAATGGGTCATAAAAAATGTAAATCATTGTAAGGATTCAAATTCATGGTCTCTACATGCTTTGGAAATCTATACAGTCTCCCTAGGAGACAGTGTGACATAGTACCCCTCTTGGATAGAGGGTGGAAGAGTGCTGGTACACAGTTTTTTCAACCATATAACTAAACCCTACGTCTCATTAATAGGGGGAATATACAACCCCCCCCCCCGTCCCATGGTATTTAAGGGAAAACCCCAAATTTTATTCCCTTAACCATATATATCATCGTGGGTGACAAAAAAGGATCTTCCCCATCTTCTAAGAATAAATTTCCATGATTTTGAGGCATATGAAGTAACATTGTGTGATAATCAATTCTCTAAGTGAGTATATCAACCCACATTCAATTATTTTGAACAATATTCCTTTTATAGTTTTCTTTTTCTTTCTGAGTCCACCTAAACATTTTTACCAATAGATTATAATTTTTTTCTCTATTGTTTGATGGAGTTCAAATCATGGAATAAAGGTATGAAATAATTATCCAAAAAAATGAGTTATGTGGTGTAAAATATATGTAACATAGTCTTAAGTATTAATTAATGTGTATTCTATTTTTCCCTCAGGGTTTTGTTCTACGCTTTTCAATCCGTAGTAAGAAATAAAACATTTATTGTGTAAATGGTGTGTTAAACCCCTCGCAACACCTCTTGAACTTGTTGAGGTTGATTAGACTAGCCAAATGTTATATAATTAATGGATACACTCACTATAATAAGACAATTGAATTTTTGATTGGTTAAATTAGGGTTCTATGTGATTAATTTATTTAGTGATATTAGTGATCTGAATTGGTATAAAAATAGGATTGTTATCAACTTTTATGATTTTGATGAGTTATTTTGTGTAATAGGTTATATTTTATGAATTTATAGAATTGATTTTACTTATTTCTAAATGAAAATAAAAAGGTTAAATTGATTTTAATGTTTTTGATTGATGAAATGAGTTGAAAACTGAGAACATGTTGAATGTAAAGTGCCATGGAAATGTTCTAAATTAATGGTTCACTAAAGAGATCATTATAAATAAAAAGGGTCACCAATGATGTCCCATATTTAATGATTCTAATGGTTTATAAGATGTTAGATAGATTATATTCTCACTTGTTTAGTCCAAAATAATTCTATGGGTATCCCTATGCATAGTATTTTTCAAGGAATGGATTGATTCTTTACACGCCATTGATTTGAATAAGGAGTTACATAATGTTGTTGGGATGGCTGGACATAGTGTGTTAAATCCATGAAGTTTAAATGGATGTATTTTACTTGGATTCAATCTAGTGAACCCATTTACCTACGGTTTAGATGACTATAATTGGATGAAAACGGTTTGATAAATACAGGAAAAACATAGAACTAAGAATAACAGTAATTGTATTAAATGTGGTTAAATTATGGACCCTGATTTATTTTTATATCATAATTAAATACTACACTATTTAATAAAATGTGTTAATATTCATATTGGGTTATACAATATTTGATGTGGATTTCAGAATTGTACTCATAAACTTCTTTGAGGCACCCTCAAGAAGTCGGTCATACATTATGATTAAGCCTAGGAAAAGAGAAAACCCATTTGTAGGATGGTTTATTTTTTTGAAGGAGGATGGACAACTGAACCAAACTATGTATAGTGTCCAATTTTTAGGATTCTTTAGTACGTATAATTTTGTGGTTCCATATTTAACTAGAAATTATCTACATGGAATATTATTTATTATAAGTTAGTGGTTACTTCCTCCGTTTTGGAATGCGGTATGTGATGTTTATGGTATTTATTATTATTTCATATTAATATATATTTTTAATTTCTTCTACTATATTAGACTATAAAAATAGTATACTGTCCCTAAAACATCCATTACGACCACACAACTAGTTGATAAAATCTATTATAAGAGGTGGTGTGATTGAGTACATTCGGTGAAACAGCTTGATGAATTAGATATAATGGAAACTAGGAAGGGACATTAGAATTTTGTGTCATAAGGGGTTTTATTTATTTTTTTCTTTATATGGTTAAGGTGGATAGGATATTAGGATTTTTACGCCATGTATTCTAACTCTTACTTAGGAGTACCTAACCAATGATTAGGTAAAAACCAAAAGAAATGGGATGGGAATGTTGTTGGTTTTTTGCTACCATTGGATGTTATTTCACATTGGTTGAAGCACATGTTGTGTGATGTTATTTTTTCTAATTCTTCATTCTTTTTTTGTAATTGAAGGATGTATTGTATCTGTACATCATTATAGAATCATTGGAATATATTAGACATATATCATGTAAGGAATACATAAATATGAAGTCGATTTGGGTTGTGGAATTAATTTTTTTTTACTTTTTACTATTTAGGATTTAAATAATTCTAACATAATGAAATGGGATTAATTGAATTAATTTGATAGGCAATAAAAGGAACTGGTTAAATAATAATTCCCAATAATTAATTTTAAATAGTTTAAATTATGATTCATTGAAATTTGAATAATAATATTGGTGGTTAAATCAAAATGATTAACATTATTGTAATGGTTAAATGGGTGTCAAATGAAATGTTCAAAATTATTTAAACATTATTTACCCCATTCTGGCCATGGAAAATGACATGGATGGTTGAGGTTAGTAGTGGTGTGGTTATTTACCAATTGTGATATTTATTATTGGAGAATTTTTATTTCTTATATGCAATTATGATTTTCATAATAGTGGAAACCTTTTGTTATGTGTTTTGGGATGCATGTTAGGGATCGTAAGGAGATTCTAACATGACTACATTATTGTTTTACGCAGTTTATAGAGAGTGACACAAGGTGGGATTTGTTTTGTATATTATATCTCTCTAGAGAATTTCAACTGCAACACCCTCAAACATTAGATAGATAGTGTAACACCCCAAGCTTCTACGGTACGCTTCTCTTTGAATAATGTGATAGTGTGTGTTGTACGCAACACCGAGTTCTAACACACCATAACCAATCAAACTAGCTGTTGTGAATAGTAATAACTACTTTTCGAAATTATATATATTTTATATTTTAAAATGTACTTCATTTCTGGATTCGGAATATCGAATTTAGCCTAAGGTGATATTTTGGTACTTTTCGGATAACTTTCATATTTTGATGAATAGTGAAAATTACTAAATTTTAATTAAAAACAACTTTTTTAATCAAAATATTTAATAGTGATAAATTATGAATTTGAGTGGTTTTAAAGTATATTTATAATATATTTTTACCATTTAATATAATGTTGGTCATTTGACATAATTTTACAATTAAACCGAACATAAACAAGTGTCAATCTTTTGATAGTTATTATCTCTTAAAAACACGCTTTTTGTTTTGACAGCGGGAATTAATTTTAAATTAATTTCTGCCACTTCTGTGTTTTGAATTTAGAAAAATGGATTCCATATTTGGAATCAGGATTTCCAAATTGTGTATATAGGTAACTTTTATTTTTAGACATTTTGAATAATTACTGTGGTAAATATTTTATTTATCATGGTTAAGGGTAAATCTGGTAAATAAGGGTTAAAAAATAATATTATAATAATACTAAATTACCCTAAAACGTGTCCTAACCTTATTGGTTGATACATGTTCCACCATAGGCATCTTTGGGTCGATTTGGGGACCCCATGGTACCACTTGTAGGTGATAGGGACACTTTATTTTAATTAAGTTAAAATGAATACAAAAATGACACAAGCATATATCTTTTAGAAAAACAATTATTAAATAGGGTTATATATGTTGGATTTTAGAATATAAATATTAATTAGAAAGATAAAAAGATTTCCTACATAATGATATTTTATTTATAATTTTTATACATTAAATAATTTATTTTATTTATGACACAATGATGATGTAGTAATTACTAAAATAGTGAACAATTAAATTAATTGATATTATAAATACCCAAATAAATATAATATGAAAATTTTAATGAATTAAACTAATTTTATAGGATAATATGATATATTAGGATTTATTTAATTTACTTTTTTCGATGTAATCAATCTGTTATGAGTTTCAAAAAAATCAACTATTGAATAGTGTCAAAATTGACATAAAAGAGTTCTTAAAACAAATATTATATTATTAATTGATATTAAATTCTTAAAAATCTAATGTTTGGCCAAGAGACTTATATCATGATATTTAAATCATTAATGGACCACTTGGGGGTATCTTGGATGTATATAGAATGTTTATTAACCATATTATATAAAAATACAAAGAGACATTTTAAAAGTGAAACTAATTAACTTAGAGTTAATACTTAAAGAAAAGGTTAATATAAGTACCCAAACCTATCTAAATTATATTGGTTGAGTTGTTTTAGACCTATAACCACCTTAAAAATTAAATAATCATCTTTGGAGCTATTATAAACAGAATATGAATTTATTATAAATTAATTTTTCTAGCTTTTCCAAAGGTGCCCCTCACCCCACTTATAAAAGGGCACTCCTCCTTCTCATTTCTTCAAACCTTCAAAGCCTTTTGGTTCGGCCAAAATCTGCCTAAATACTCTCCCAACATCCCTCAATACAACATAGAGGCCTTAGTTTGATCAGAAAGCCAACCTATGGAGCCCTTTTGATCAAATCAAAAGGAAGAACCGGAAGAAGAGGTAATGTTTTCACCACCCCTTTTCAAGTTCCTTTCTTCTTCCACTTCTTCTTTCATTGTTATTACCATTATAAAATAATAACTCCAGTATCTTATATATACTGTGATGTTATTATAAATATGGTACCACCATATTCAGTATTCTATCCACCCTTTGAATAACATGTCACCATACGTGCGTACGTACGGCTTACCATCTCCACGTCGTGGTGTAATTGTTATTCAATATAATATTCTTTGGATGGGTATAATAATGATGTGTAACTCATGTAAATAATAAATATAAAATGTTAATGATTCAGTATATATGATATACCATCCTTTTATATATTATTTTAATATCAAAAGAATGATATTGTCGCTCGTGCGTACGTACGGACTACCGTCTCCACGAACGCGATGAGATTCATTCTCCATCATATCCATTCAAGTATAATTATCATTTGATGATTTAAAAAATGATGTTTAAGGACTTTATATCATTCTGGATATGAATAATATACAACCTATCCTTTACAAACATGTCTTACATAACAAAACATATAAAAGAAAACAACTAAGTTAACACCCGAAACAATGATAATACTAAGATATTATTATCAAATCAATATTAAAAGATCATATATGATATCATATTAATGTATATGATTCTTGTATAATTTAATAACAATAATTTCACCATTATACAGGAGGTTAACCTACCCCAGCCAAGGAAAAGTACAAGGTAAGGGTTATTTCACAATCTCTTCATTCTCCGAGGTTGTTTATATGTAATAATCTACTGGGATCTCTTTATCATCCACATCCATGTTTCTTCAAAATGTATTTCAAAACATTTTTATTATTTACAAGAATATGGGTTAAAGTCATTTATACCCTTGTTTGACTTTTTATAAGAGGAATATTTCCGTCGTTTTCAAAACAAGTCCCATTTTAACCTTTTCGACAGAATTAAGGTAAGAATGTTTTTTTAACTTATACGGCGAGTGCGGTTATTTTCTGCCGTTATAAAATCTTCAAAGTTTTCCTTACAAGCTTATAAGAATATTTTCAAGAAAATGTTTTATTTTATATGGCTCTTAAATTATTTCAAAAATAGAAAGAGATATTTCTCCAAAAAGTGTTTTGATTTCATCTATGTCAACATCCTTTGATGGATTTTACACTTATTTGAAGTTGATTTATTATGATACAAAACTTCTATATTGTATTGAAGGTTTTGTGATATGTTTGACTGTGGATGTGCTATTTTTATACCATTCATAGTTTATGGTGAAATTATTGACATTTCGTATGCTATTTTTAATACAAATGTTTATGTTATGTTTAAACCTTTTCATATGGGAATGCATTGGACTTAATATGTGACGGGTGGAGCCCGCTATAGCTCCTCGATGCATCGGTAGGTCTCATGAGACAAACTAGTGTCTTGGCACAAGGCCTTGGTAAAATCTTATTTGTAGTCTTGGCACGAGGCCTTGGCTATGTGGTTATGATAGTATGGCATTATGCATTCCAACATTATGAAAGTGGTTATTGATATTGCATGTGATTATTCGATTAGTAGAATATCCATGTGAACAAGTAAATGGCATTATTTCATTTTACTTTTGCCATACTATGTTGAAGTTCAAGTTTAAAAGGCTTTTGTTTTAGTTATACATAGCCTTAAATGTTTATTCTTATTTATGGAAGTTTCTGGTATATTGTTATCCTTACTGGGCATTTGAGCTCACCCCTTTTCTATGTTTTATTTTTCCCCGGAAGTGAAGAAGTAAATTATGAATGACCTGCAGGGATATTATGTGGGGATATGAGTGTGGTTTATGGAGACAATATGTTGTTGTTGTAGTTTTTTTCATTTTATGATGTAATGTAAGACTTATGAATATATCTAGTGTTTCCAAGGCTACTAAACCAATCGGTCATTCGAGATTTGATCTTTCTTGTGATCATGCCAATGTTATGTAATAATGCACCAACTCTGGGTAACTAGGGTCGGGGTGTTACAGTTGGTATCATAGGAAGTTTAGTACAAACCTTGGAAGCTAGATTTAGATAAACTCTGATTAGAGCACATAGACCTAAGATGAACTTTGAGGATTAGTATAGAAGAACTTCCTAGAATTTTGGTATTGTAGAGATTTTGTGAGTTTTCCGAGCAATACAACCCTGTCTGGATACGAGAAGGTAGAGGCGTCTCTGGAACAGATGTACCTAGCGGTAAAACCTGAAAACACCGCTTTGAGCTAGACTCGAAGGGGAACTGGTGCACGACAACGGGCCTTGCTGCACTTTTGGTTACGACACTCCCGGGGGATATGCTTAGGATAACTCTCATTTTCTTTACAAATCATTATGAATGGTTTATGAGTATATACTTCCTCAAAGAAAACATTTTTATGATTATGGATTATATCCATAAATAGTTCAATTTATGTTAAGTGTTTTATAAGTATGGGATTATGTATTTTGATTCATAAACTGGTCTAGTTTATGCCATTGTTTAGAAATGGCGCCTAGTGGAAGAAATGGAAACCGTATCAATGCACGCACTCCATGTAGGGACTTCCCTCCTGCTCAAGATAATTATAGTGGAGCTGGTGATGCAACTGGTGCCGATCAGCTAATTACCATACTGGGACAACTTACTCAGGTTATGAATAATAACCTTACCCGTATGGAGCACCCTGATCCCCAGCGTGGAGGATCAATGTTAGATCGATTCATGAGGCAACAACCACCAATGTTCAATGGGAGTACAAATCCCTTAGTAGCTGAGCAATGGATAAATTCCCTAGAGAAAATATTTCAGGCTTTGGGGAGCAGTGAAAGGGAAAAAGTTATCATGGCAGTTTACCGCCTCACTGGAGATGCTGATCAACGGTGGTCATTAATTCAATATATGAAGGAAGATGATGAAGTATCAAATATGGAATGGAGGGATTTCAAAGATCTATTTTTAGAAAAATACTTTCCTCGCGACCATCGAGCAGATATGAAAAGACAATTTCTAAGTCTGAGACAGAAGGAGGATGAGAATGTCACAAAGTATGAGGCTAACTTTACAAGGTTAGCAAGGTATTCTAGTGATTATATACGTAACCCAAGAAGTAATATTGATCGTTTCTTTGATGGGTTAAAACCATTTCTCCGTCGAGCATTAGTCTCACAATCCTTTTCGTCGTACGAAGACATTGTCTCATGTGCTATCAAGACCGAAAAGGAATTCTCTAAGTCTTATGACTTTAAATCAAAGCAAGAGAAGAAGAGACATGCTGATCAATCTGGGAATGGAAATAAGGGGAAGAAGGGAAAGGTTGAATATCCATCTTGTGGTAAATGCAGTAAGAAACATCCTGGTACTTTCTTGAAGGGAATGGGAGTCTGTTACAAGTGTGGTGAAAAGGCCACCAAGCTCGTGATTGCAAGGGGAAGAAGGAAGCTACCAACGTTCAGTGCTACAATTGTAGGGAGATGGGGCATTATGCAAATGCATGTCCTAAGCGTCAGGAGAACTTACCTCAGAAAAGTCCAAGGGATCAAGGCCAGGCTTATGCTATCACTACTGCTGAGGTAGAAGCTCTGAAAGATGTGGTGGCAGGTAATTTAATGGTTTCCTCAAGTTTAGAAAATACATTATTTGACTATGGATCATCGCATTGTTTCATATCTTCCCAGTTTTCTAAGAAAATTAGATATTTCCAATTTGATTTAATAGGGGAATTGTCAGTTAAAACTCCTAAGGGAAGTATCATTGCAACAAAGTTTTGTGAATCAGTCCCCATTAGAGCACATAAATGTTCTTTATCTGCTGATCTCATCGTCATACCTATGATTGAGTTTGATATAATCCTCGGTATGGACTGGCTTTCAGACTATGATGTGAAGATTTATTGTAAGAAGAAAGACGTTACGATTCTTGATGATAATGATAAGGAACACCTTATCTTTAGAGCAGAATCGTCACCACCTAATTCTTATTTAGATCCACCCCCATTAGCTCAAATTAATTAAATTATTGGGGAGGAAGAGAATGAAATAACTGTCGGTGAGGAAAGGAATGTTCAAATAGAGGATGTACCTGTTGTGAAAGAATTTGTAGATGTATTTCCGGAATATTTACCTGGACATCCTCCAGAACGAGAAGTTGAGTTTTCCATTGATTTGATTCCTGGATCAAGGCCTATATCAAAGACCCCCTATAGAATGGCCACTGTAGAATTAGTTGAACTAAAGAAACAACTAGAGGAATTGAGTAATAAGGTATTTATTCGCCCTAGTGTTTCTCCATGGGGAGCCCCTGTTCTTTTTGTTAAAAAGAAAGACGGATCTATGAGGTTATGTATCGACTACAGGGAGATCAATGCTATAACTATAAAGAACAAGTATCCTCTACCTCATATTGATGATTTATTTGACCAACTACATGGAGCTCAATACTTTTCAAAGATTGACCTTCGATCTGGATACCATCAGTTGTGTGTGAAGAAGGAAGACATTCCGAAGACAGCATTTCGAACTAGGTACGGGCATTACGAGTTTACCATAATGCCGTTTGGATTGACTAATGCACCCTCTGTATTCATGGATCTGATGAATAGAGTTTTCAAGGAGTATCTCGATGAATTTGTGGTGGTATTTATTGATGATATCTTGGTATACTCCAAAACCTACGAAGATCATGAAAATCACTTGCGCATTATCTTGAAGACTCTGAGGAGGCATGAATTATATGGGAAGTTTAGCAAGTGTGAATTCTGGCTTCAGGAGATTTCTTTTCTTGGTCATACTGTCTCTAAAGATGGAATCTCTGTTGATCCTTCTAAGACCAAGGCAATCCAAGAATGGCCAGCACCTACGAGTATAACTGAGGTACGTAGTTTTATTGGTTTGGCAGGTTATTATCGACGTTTTGTCCAGAATTTTTCCCGATTGGATAACCCATTAACGAAGCTCACGCGTAAAGGGGTAAAATTTGTTTGGACAAAAGAGTGTGATGAATGTTTTGAAGAACTGAAGAGAAGATTAGTCAATTCTCCTATATTGACTCTACCATCAGGGAATGATGGTTTCGTTATTTATAGTGATGCATCAATGAAAGGACTTGGTTGTGTCCTTATGCAGAATGATAGAGTTATTGCCTATGCATCACGACAGTTGAAAATTCATGAACAAAACTATCCTACTCATGATCTCGAGTTAGCAGCTGTGATCTTTGCTTTGAAGATATGGAGGAACTACCTCTATGGTGAAAAATGTGAGATTTATACTGATCACAAGAGTTGGAAGTATATTTTCTCCCAAAAAGAACTCAACATGAGGCAAAGGAGATGGCTTGAATTACTCAAGGATTATGATTGCACGATACACTACCACCCGGGGAAAGCAAACAAGGTGGCAGATTCTTTGAGTAGAAAAGACCATGTAGTTTTGAACAATATGAGAATTGAAAGGGATCCAATTTTCATGGATCTAGTGAAGATGGACATGGGAATAACCAGGGAAGGTGAAACATCAATACTTTTTCAAATGGTTGCCAAACCATCTTTACTAGAAAGGATTAAGAGTTCTCATACCGATGATGAAGAATTTCAAAAGAAGATTAAAGCTGTGAATGATGGGAGATTGAGAGACTTTGTGTATGAGGATGGAATTTTAAAATTTGGGAAGAGACTTTGTGTTCCCGATTTACCTGATCTAAAAAGGGAATTGTTGGATGATGCTCATAGTTATAATTTCTCTATACACCCTGGGAGAACCAAAATGTATAGAGATTTGAAGGAACATTTTTGATGGGACAACATGAAAAGGGAGATTGCTGATTTTGTGTCAAGATATATGGTTTGTCAACTAGTGAAAGCTGGAAGGCAACAGCCTGGAGGAGTCATGCAACCTCTTCCCATACCAGAGTGGAAATGGGACAATATTACGATGGACTTTGTCATGGGGCTACCAAAGACTCCTAGAAGGAATGATGCAATATGGGTTATTGTTGATCGTCTTACCAAGTCAGCACATTTTCTTGCTATAAGAGAAGATCTACCCCTGGAACGTCTAGAAAGACTATATATTAATGAAGTTGTGAGACTTCATGGAGTACCCCTATCGATTGTTTCTGATAGTGATCCCCGTTTTACTTCAAGATTTTGGAAAAGTCTTCAGAAATCCCTAGATACTGAACTTCATTTGAGCACTGCTTACCACCCTCAGACAGACGGACAATCAGAACGGACTATTCAAACCTTAGAAGACATGTTGAGATCTTGCTCACATGATTTTCAGGGTATGTGGGATCAATATTTACCACTGGTAGAATTTTCCTATAACAATAGCTTCCACTCGAGTATTCATATGGCACCATATGAAGCACTATACGGAAAGAGATGTCGTACACCAACCTGTTGGGATGACGTTGGTGAATGAAAACTTGTAGGCCCAGAACTGGTGGAGGAAACGGCAGAAAAGGTGAAAGTAATCCAAAATCACATCAAAGCAGCTCAAAGTAGGCAGAAGAGCTATGCCTATAATCGAAGGAAGGATTTGGAATTTCAAGTCGGTGATCATGTTTTCCTGAAGGTATCTCCATGGAAGGGAGTCATACGTTTTGGTAAGAATGGTAAATTGAGTCCCAGGTACATCGGACCTTTCGAAATTCTAGAACGAATTGGGGCTATAGCTTACCGATTCGCAATGCCGCCAAGTCTCTCCAAAGTTCACGATGTGTTCCACGTATCTCTGTTGAAGAAATACATGCCTGACCCAACGCATGTACTCACCTATGAGGAATTAGAACTGGAACCCGATCTGTCTTATTGTGAAGAGCCTGTCAGGATTCTTGATACAAGAGAACAAGTACTGAGAAACTGGACGACGCGTCTGGTAAATGTTTTGTGGAGAAACCATAAGATGGAAGAGGTAACATGGGAACCCGAGGAACTTATGATGAATAACCACCCGAGTCTTTTCATCCGGTAGTATTCTAGAAATTTCGAGGATGAAATTTTTTGATGGAGGGGAGAATGTAACACCCCAAGCTTCTACGGTACGCTTCTCTTTGAATAATGTGATAGCGTGTGTTGTACGCAACACCGAGTTCTAACACACCATAACCAATCAAACTAGCTGTTATGAATAGTAATACCTACTTTTCGAAATTATATATATTTTATATTTTAAAATAGACTTCATTTCTGGATTCGGAATATCGAATTTAGCCTAAGGTGAAATTTTGGTACTTTTCGGATAACTTTCATATTTTGATGAATAGTGAAAATTACTAAATTTTAATTAAAAACAACTTTTTTAATAAAAATAATTAATAGTGATAAATTATGAATTTGAGTGGTTTTAAAGTATATTTAGAATATATTTTTACCATTTAATATAATTTTGGTCATTGGACATAATTTTACAATTAAACCGAACATAAACAAGTGTCAATCTTTTGATAGTTATTATCTCTTAAAAAACACGCTTTTTGTTTTGACAGCGGGAATTAATTTTAAATTAATTTCTGCCACTTCTGTGTTTTGAATTTAGAAAAATGGATTCCATATTTGGAATCAGGATGTCCAAATTGTGTAAATAGGTAACTTTTATTTTTAGACAATTTGAATAATTACTGTGGTAAATATTTTATTTACCATGGTTAAGGGTAAATCTGGTAAATAAGGGTTAAAAAATAATATTATAATAATACTAAATTACCCTAAAATGTGTCCTAACCTTATTGGTTGATACATGTTCGAGCATAGGCATCTTTCGGTCGATTTGGGGACCCCATGGTACCACTTGTAGGTGATAGGAACACTTTATTTTAATTAAGTTAAAATGAATACAAAAATGACACAAGCATATATCTTTTAGAAAAACAATTATTAAATAAGGTTATATATGTTGGATTTTAGATTATAAATATTCATTAGAAATATAAAAAGATTTCCTACATAATGATATTTTATTTATAATTTTTAGACATTAAATAATTTATTTTATTTATGACACAATGATGATGCAGTAATTACTAAAATAGTGAAAAATTAAATTAATTGATATTATAAATACCCAAATAAATATAATATGAAACTTTTAATGAATTAAAATAATTTTATAGGATAATATGATATATTAGGATTGATTTAATTTACTTTGTTCGAATTAATCAATCTGTTATGAGTTTCAAAAAAATCAACTATTGAATAGTATCAAAATTGACATAAAAGAGTTCTTAAAACAAATATTATATTATTAATTGATATTAAATTCCTAAAAAACTAATGTTCGGCCAAGAGACTTATATCATGATATTTTAATCATTAATGGACCACTTGGGGGTATCTTGGATGTATATAGTAAGTTTATTAACCATATTATATAAAAATACAAAGAGACATTTTAAAAGTGAAACTAATTAACTTAGAGTTAATACTTAAAGATAAGGTTAATATAAGTACCCAAACCTGTATAAATTATATTGGTTGAGTTGTTTTAGACCTATCCCCACCTTAAAATTTAAATAATCATCTTTGGAGCTATTATAAACCGAATATTAATTTATTATAAATTAATATTTCTAGCTTTTCCAAAGGTGCCCCTCACCCCTCTTATAAAAGGGCACTCCTCCTTCTCATTTCTTCACACCTTCAAAGCCTTTTTGACCGGCAAACCTCTGACCAAATACTCTCCCAACATCCCTCACTACAACCTAGAGGCCTTATTTGGATCAGAAATCCAACCTAATGAGCCCTTTTGATCAAATCAAAAGGAAGAACCGGAAGAAGAGGTAATGTTTTCACCACCCCTTTTCAAGTTCCTTTCTTCTTCCACTTCTTCTTTCTTTGTTATTACCATTCTAAAATAATAACTCCATTATCTTATATATACATTGATGTTATTATAAATATGGTACAACCATATTCAGTATTCTATCCACCCTTTGAATAACATTTCACCATACGTGCGTACGTACGGCTTACCGTCTCCACGTCGTGGTGTAATTGTTATTCAATATAATATTATTTGGATGGGTATAATAATGATGTGTAACTCATGTAAATAAAAAATATAACATGTTAATGATTCATTATATATGATATACCATCCTTTTATATATTATTTTAATATCAAAAGAATGATATTGTCGCTCGTGCGTACGTACGGACTATCGTCTCCACAAACGCGAAGAGATTCATTCTCCATCGTATCCATTCAAGTATAATTATCATTTGATGATTTAAAAAATGATTTTTAAGGACTTGATATCATTATGGATATGAATAATATACAACCTATCCTTTACAAACATGTCTTACATAACAAAACATATAAAAAAACAAGTAAGTTAACACCCGAAACAATGATAATACTAAGATATTATTATCAAATCAATATTAAAAGATAATATATGATATCATGTTAATATATATGATTCTTGTATAATTTAATAACAATTATTTCACCATTATACAGGAGGTTAACCTACCCCAACCAAGGAAAAGTACAAGGTAAGGGTTATTTCACAATCTCTTCATTATCTAAGGTTGTTTATATGTAATAATCTACTGGGATCTCTTTATAATCCACATCCATGTTTCTTCAAAATGTATTTCAAAACATTTTTATTATTTACAAGAATATGGGTTAAAGTCATTTATACCCTTGTTTGACTTTTTATAAGAGGAATCTTTCTGTCGTTTTCAAAACAAGGTACTTTTTAACCTTTTTGACAGAATTAAGGTAAGAATGTTTTTTTAACTTATACGGCGAGTGCGGTTATTTTCTGTCGTTATAAAATCATCAATGTTTTCCTTACAAGATTATAAGAATATTTTCAAGAAAATGTTTTATTTTATATGGCTCTTAATTGATTTCAAAAATAGAAAGGGATATTTCTCCAAAAAGTGTTTTGATTTCATCTATGTCAACATCCTTTGATGGATTTTACGCTTATTTGAAGTTGATTTATTATGATACAAAAATTCTATATTGTATTTAAGGTTTTGTGATATGTTTGACTGTGGATGTGCTATTTTTATACCATTCATAGTTTATGGTGAATTATTGACATTTCGTATGCTATTTTTAATAAGAATGTTTATGTTATGTTTAAACCTTTTCATATGGGAATGCATTGGACTTAATATGTGACGGGTGGAGCCCGCTATAGCTGCTCGATGCATCGGTAGGTCTCATGAGACAAACTAGTGTCTTGGCACAAGTCCTTGGAAAAATCTTATTTGTAGTCTTGGAATGAGGCCTTGGCTATGTGGTTATGATAGTCTGGCATTATTCATTCCAACATTATGACAGTGGTTATTGGTATTGCATGTGATTATTTGATTAGTAGAATATCCATGTGAACAAGTAAATGGCATTATTTCATTTTACTTTTTCCATACTATATTGAAGTTCAAGTTTAAAAGGCTTTTGTTTTAGTTATACATATCCTTAAATGTTTATTCTTATTTATGAAAGTTTCCGGTATATTGTTATCCTTACTGGACATTTGAGCTCACCCCTTTTCTATGTTTTATTTTTCCCAGGAAGTGAAGAAGTAAATTATGAATGACCTACAGGGATATTATGTGGGGATATGAGTGTGGTTTATGGAGACAATATGTTGTTGTAGTAGTTTTTTTCATTTTATGATGTAATGTAAGACTTATGAATATATTTAGTGTTTCAAAGGCTACTTAACCAATCGGTCTTTCGAGATTTGATCTTTCTTGTGATCATGACAATGTTATGTAATAATGCACCGACTCTGGGTAACTAGTGTCGGGGCGTTACGGATAGGGTGAACCCTAGGTAGCTGAGATTTATATTGAATCCATTCAGATGATTTTGGATCCCACATATACCCCTCGGGCGAAAATATTTATGATTAATACATAAAGGTTATGGAGACCAAAAAAGAAGTTGTGAGATATATGGGCTCAAGATGAGTGAGTGGAGGGCATGGAATAGAAGTAAATCTATGAGACGTTACTAGAGAAATTAAACCTTTAGACAATGATTCAATATAAATATGAAGAGTTTATGAACATGACTCTGAAATGATTATAGGTATTGTATTATACACATCATTTAATAGATTTGATTAATTATTCTTTAATGTTTACAAGATATGAGGAGGATATAAATATTAATTTTAAATATGGTCATTGATGTGACATGAGTTCCGAGGTTAATAACATTCTCTTGAAGAGTGTTTCTACATTAGGGTATTAAGATATCATATCTAAATGTAATTGGAAGGATGTGTCTAGTGGTGGAAAGATCATTTTTTGGGATATCAAGTAGTATGTACTTCAAATGTAACTGATTTAATTATGTGAATTTTCACTAAAGAACTGGAAGACAAAGTATTAAGGGAAGAATAATTTTCACTTGGGTTGGTTTTTCATTATTTTATTATCATTGTTTTATGCAGGGCCACGTGTGATGTTATTGTCCAAAAAATTAAATGGAATGAAAACAAATTATCATGATGGTACATATACATAATTTCTATAGGGACCTATAGTAAGATGGAAGTTTTTATGAATATTTTATAGTACATTGAACAAACATGGTTTATCATACCCTATATCGGTCAAGAGGGTATAGTTATATTAGCTATACAAGTAGGGGTATGGGAAACTATAAATTAGAAAAATAGAAACCATGTCACAATTCCCATAAAGCACCATGAACCCATATCAGATCCCAAGGTATTTGGGAATTTCATTATCAGGCAGTTCAGCAGACGCTGAGCGGTGGTGAGGCTTGATGATCGAATATTCGTGGTGTGACACTTGATGTGACCTTTTTTTCTCGGTCTTTATTTTATATAGGGGCCTATAATACTATTATATCTTCTTAGTTTTTAAATGTTTTAATTCTATAAGTGTAATACAAGTTTTATGTTTATATAGGCTAAGACACCTTTAGGATAATGAGTAGAATGAATTGTGAAACGTTAGGAGTATTCCATATAAGTAGGTGACTAAAATCTCATTTAGGGAATGTACATGTTTGATATTCTATGTTTTGACTATATAATCGGAATGGAGTGGATGGTAACACCCCAGGACTGAATTAATTATTACCATCTATGAATTGAATGCGTTTAAAATGTCGTGATGTTTATAATTTTGATAATCGCGTAGAATATAATGTTTTGGAGAGATTTTAGGGTTAGTTATTCTGAAATTGGGAAAGCTCATAGACCTGGTTGCATGTAATTTTTGGATGAATAGGGGTGGAATGTATTTTATTTTCTCATATGGTAGAACGGTTTATGGATGTGTTCCATAAAGATTTATTATATCTACAACCAGATATAGAGTTTGAGTTTACAATTTTGTTTATTTCTGGACCATTGACTTATTATTTTTTTCATATAGGATATCACTGGTACAACATCAAGAACATAAAACTCTATTAGAGGAAATAGAGAATAATGGGTTTATACTTCCAAGTACATCAGCATGTAAATTTCTATTTTGTTTTCCATGAAATCAATCATATAATGAACATTTTATGTTGATTATAAACTATCAAATCATATTATAGTTAAGAACTGTATCATATTCCATGAATAAATGTACTTTTTGACTAGCTTAAGGATTCTTGATTATTTTCCAAAATTCAGGTTATCCGAACCTGATTATGGAAGCTTATCATATACCTCAGACTGTATTTAAGATATGTTATGGTATGAATATATTTTAATAATTACGTTTGGGTTTATGAATGGTAATGTAGTGTTCATATATTTTATTAATACAATCATTAACCCATGTCTAGATAACAATTTGGTTTTTATATGACATATGGATATTCTACCAAACTATTGATGTTTATTCATCACATATTGACATTTTATTGATTAACCTAATATTTCATGGGCTATATTATAGGATATGTATGTTTAATTTCAAGATAAAAAATGTATATATATTGGGTCACATAATCATTGTGTGTTGGGTCTATGTGGATCGAGGCAAATTTCTTAAAAGATTATCTTGGGAACATCAAAATAAGGTTTTTAAAATCCAAACATTTTTTAGTTGGATGTTTTTTATCAAATGGTCATCACGTGGATTTTTCACATGGATTTTCCATATTTAGGATTGGATTAGAAGGGTATAATATTCTTGTGGTGTAAATAATGTGAATATTAATTTACAGAACTAAATAAATGATGTAAAATAGAAAAAATATTTATATTATCCAATATAGTAAGGATTATATATGGTTTTTTTCCTGTGGGGAATGGTATAACAAATTTCTGATGGAAAATAATTGAGGCCTAGAAAATGGATCAAAATACATGATTACATTTTTAACAATAAACACAATAAATGATCTTCGATTGGCCATAGTGGTTGATTCCTTGAAATATTGTTGTAATAATATTTTGGTTGAGATATTTTTTTCTTATACCAACCATAATATCAATAAATAAATATTTAACCGGTGTGATTTAAATAATAAATATTAGATATTGGTTGATTATATGATGTATTTTTACACGGAATTAGCTTATATAGTAGTTAATGGAAACAATTGTATAGATTTAGTAATTTTAAAATCAATGACTCAATTATTGAGGGAGTTAAGATATGACTAGAGGATGATGGAATCAATTGTTGAGATTAATTTATTATTTTAGGATGGGCCTGATTTGGGGACATAAATTTAATTTTCTAGTAATTCATCCCTTCTAAATCATACTCCTATATCCGTAGTTAGAAATACAATGGTTTTAGGATGAATTCTACAAACATCAGTTGTTGAAAATGGTTATAGGGTGACTATTACCATGGTTAAATTAGTCTAATAAAATTATCCCAATCAATGATTCCCTACGAACATGTTTTATATGTACGAAGTCCATAGACGTGTTTAGAAACACGGATAACCCACATGAACTATGTAGGGATCCTTATAAACATGTTCTAGACAATCATATGTAATTATATACATGAGAATATTTTTTAGATATTTTTTTTGGCATATTGATAAATTCATTGTAACATATTATTGAAGTGTTATGTTTGAATCCTAGTGAGGAATACATTTTTGATTCCTACAACCATGGCCAAGACTTTGGATAATGGTTTTTTAGAAATGTTAAATGGATAAAACCACATTTGGACACCCGAGATTTTTTATCATACCCATGATGTCATAAAAATTATGTCTGTAGTCAATCCTAAAAATCATAGGCATTAATGGCCTCTAAAACATGTACATATACTATAGATATATCCAACATGACTATATTCAGGGGATTTAAATGTGGAAGTAGCCCATTTTAATTAGTACTAAAATATATCATATTATGGAAGTTTTAGTTATTCCATTGACCATGTATGCATTATAGAAAATGAGACTATAGTTGGAAGTACATTTTTTGATATAAATAATAGTATGCAATTTGTTAATTTGCATTTCCAATTATATTTAATTTATCAACAAATGTAGAATATATCTTGTTATTTTTCATAAAAATTATATAGATACATGTTTTTAAGTAGGAAATCTACAATACAGAGGGACTCTACGAACTATAATTGAAAATATGGGGACTATTAAGCTGATAGAATCTATAGTGAATACAAGATGATATGTTTTTTTTCATATTTCAATGTAATAATTAAATAAAAAGAGGTATATTGAATATGAAATCGATATATTGCTTCTAGTTGAACACTCTTGATACTAAATTGTTAATATGGGATCTTTGATGACATGTAAAAATAACATTAGGTTTATATTCAATGTCAAATTGATTATATATATAGAGATTAAATTCTGTCACAACTAAAATTATAAAATATTATAATAATTTTATATTACCATCTAATTAGATTAAATTTATGAATTTTAAATTTATGAAATTCATTCAAACCAATACAGCGAATTGATGTATTATTTAGTATATAAATTCACATGGACGAGTTAGAATCAATTCATAGCTGAGTAGAAGATCATATTAATGATTATGGTGTTGTTATGCTACAAAATTCATATCTTAGGGTAATGGAGATGATCATGCCACAACGAGTCCAATATAGTCACATTGAAAAAATAAAATAAACATAAGTTTTTATTACATAGAAGATAATGAATTCTACATGAGAAATATGACACTGTAAATTTATGGGTATCCCCAAAATGTTACTGATTGAGGATATTTTTAACCTTTTTGTAAATATTTATTGTATATTAATTATAACATAATATGAAATTAATTTTTTTAGTGATGTTTCCCCAATGTTTTGTAGGTTGTTCCATTATTTTATATCTATGGAGTCAAAAATGTATCCTATTTATGAGCAATGATAACCATAGAGTCATAATATTCATGTACATTCTGGATTGTTATTTTATTTCATCATATAATGGATTATATGAAAATAAGAAATGAAATGAAATTTGATATTCTATTTTTCATAAAAATTTAACATCTATCTTAGTGACAGAGTTCTACGATTTTTTCAGTAATAATATTTTATGGTATTCAATGTTAAAAGGATATCTCTAAAACTAATGAGTTTGATTAAAATTGACTGGTCAATTGGATTCTATATATATATGATGTTTGATATATAGAAATCTCTTAATCACTTCATATTTTCCTATAAATGATATATTGATATAATCATTGAATGCTTGGATTCAACGTTGAATATTATTTATATCCTAGAATAACATTTAAAAATAGAAATCAGGGAAGAATAAATGTGATTTTTATTGATTTTTATTATACTCATCAAAAAAATATGGGTTTTATGAATCAAATAGATTTATTCCTATTAAATGATCATTCAAAATTAGATTTAGAATGATTTTATGGAGATGAAAACGTGTGCCCAAAATTACTATGTTCTATAAGATCATGGTGTATAATAAGTTGTGATTTCATGACTTAATGGATCACAATATTTATTATATAATAAGAGTTAAGAAATTAATCTTCCTTAATTCAGTGTTCCATTGATAAATTATCACAAAAAAATGTAGTGGGATCCTCACCCATAAACACCAAAGATATGCCAATTGTCAATTTAGATGTGTTAACAATGTGTATGACCTTATGTTATTGTGTGTTCATTATCTCACATACTCTCGTCATCACATCATCTCCATAATGATTGGTTTGTAACATAATTGTTGACATGTGCTGGTAATGGGGAATTGAAATAAAATATTTTAAATTAACAATGTATAGTATAATAGTTTACTCAATGTAGTATCCTTAATAAGAGTGCACACAAAATAAGGTTATCAATATTTATTGGATTTCTTGGAAAAAATTGTTTAATTAATTTTGAATAATTTGAGAGAAATAAGAATCTATCTTTTATTAGATATAGAAAAATGATATAGATGATCATCATAGTGGGTTTGGATATACATATTTTGTGTTATCTATGCTTCCATGTTTTGTCCCATTTTATTCCACTTACTGGTCAGAGAGATATTAGTCAACTCAGTCCCTTATCTCCCATTTCCATATGATTATGTTGAGAATAATCCTATATAAAATCATAGATTAGACTACCATACATTCTAAGTTCATAGAATTGAAATATGATTTCTTTATTAATTAGGCAAATCCATGAGAAATTATTTTTATTTCTTTAATTACAAATATTCCAACAAAAAATATTACTCACATTCTAAAGAACACCAAACTATCACCAACCTACCCATATATATTTCACCATATATATAAATGAATTGGGTGAAGGGAGATATTTATTATCGATAAAAGAAGGTAATAATAATAAAATTAATTCCTAATATAACAATATTTTGAATTAAAAAATCAATTATGAATTGAAATAATATTTTGAAAGAAGAAAGAAACTTATTAAATTGTATCACAAGAACTCAATAAAAAAACATAGGTACAACCTACCATATTATTTATCACTTAATGAATCTAACCAAACATGGATTCTTAAGTCCAGTTAATCCATGTGAGAGGAGACTTTAAATATTAATCAAAATAAAAGAAAATTTACAGAGACAAATTAAGGTGTTGGAGTTGGTCATCCAATGATTCCATAATCGATCGACTAGATGGTAGTAGATTTTTTTAAAGGAGGTTCTTGCCTACTTTTATCAAAAATAATTTTATTTAGAAATATTCCACATGTCAGCTCTAATAAATCACCAATTTGGAAAAAAAATTCTTTATAAAAAATGTTATAAATGAATTTTTCTACTCACATTAAAATTTCATAATTTATTTCCTTGTTTAGAGAGAGTTATTTATATTTTACTATGATAATTTATTCTTCCATGGAAGACTGCATATATTCAAAACCTATAGTTTCTCAGGTATTAATGGACATAAGAATCATCTTCATAAGTGGAATCCTTCATGAAAGTTGTTACTATATGTCTTCCTCCTCAACCAACTAAATGTAAGACTATTTGGTCCAACCATTCATTTATATTTTCCAAATATAAAAAATCTCCAGATATATGAAACATTTTTAGGTCCCAGCATGTGAGCACTTTTTGATCATTCAAATAGTGGGATTAACATTGTTTAAAGAAGAATATAATTATTACCAAAATGTGTATAATCCCTAAAAAGAATTATTTTATTATTAGGATAAATTTATAAAAATTTCTGTCTTGAATAATTTTTTTTTTAAATACTAAAAATAATAAATACTCTGTTTTTTCAAATATTCCAAAAATAACAATAAAATAATTACATTTGATTATTGGTGGAAAATAACTCTTTTATGGGATTAAAAATATTGAAATTGAATGTTAAATTATTGAAAATATTAGATATATCAATTCCAGAAAACATAAATCATTCTTTTCCTCAATCATAAAAAATCAGTATACAATTCCTAGAGCACCCAATGTCATATATATACAAATTCAAAAAAAATCAATCAATTAAAAATGTTAAGTTGGATTCTAAAAATTTCATATTAAATACCAATTCAATTCGTAATTTTTCATGGAAATACTAAATTCATGTATTTTACTTTTCTCCTATGTAAAATAATACATCATATTCATTGATTAATTCATGCTTCTCAATTAATTATTATTAAACAACCACATATTAATGTACCTCACTTTTGAATCTTTTATCTCATCACTACTGATATAAAGTTTAGTAAAGTAATTCTAATTTCATGATAAAATTATCCTTGATCATAATATTTTAAAAGACAATATTTATCTACTTTGTAATGAAAAATGTCACATAATGTAATGAGGTATTTCATTAAATGATCAAATTAGTCTACGAATTATGGTCAGTAGGTATTGATGTTTTAACATTAGGCCATGAGGATGAGATTTAACACTTTATTACAATTCATGATATCAAAAATAAATGTGACATGAAATTCTCCCATTCATAGTTGAAAATACAAATTCCCAAAATCTAGAATTAAAAGTTATGATTAAATAAAACATAATGAATGATTTTAGCAGTGTCTAGTAATTTTGATTTTATTTTTTCAAAAATGTGACCAATTATTCAAATATCATATTATTTTATACATTTTTTTTCTTATTCATGAGGGAAGGAAATGAAATACATTGGTTGAATAAAATAATATTTGTTGATCACATAATGGAATACCTACACTTCATCGGTAAAATTTATTTCATCCCTTACACCATGAATACCTCCACAACCATATTAATTATAAAATATCATAAATGTTATTGTAATGTCAGTAATAATTGATAATAATTGATTGAATCATGTATCTTCCCCAACAAGATCATTCATGGTTTCTATGATTTATTGAATTCTTTATTTATAGGTGTTCTTTATAGATAAGGGGTTATTAATATATTCCTCAATCATATTCAATGTTTCTTTCATGGTTATAACAATTTTATTTTAAATGAATGTTCAGGTCAGTGACATGTCCCAAGATCTCTCAAGAAATAAGTTTTTTATAAAATAGGAAGTACTTGGTATAGAAATCCACTATTTATTGGGAATACGATAATGGACAACCAGTAATGGCATGATTAATAATAAAAAATAAACTCACATGAGTTTTAGAAATCGTAAGATGAAATGTGTTATAAAAATTTCACTTACATAATTCAATTATTTCATTCACATCATGAGTCCTTATTTTAATATCCATTCATCAATTTAATAATTAAATTATTAGTTTTAATCATTTAGTCACATTAACATTGAAATATAATACATGGAATCTGTATATTCATATGAAACTCACATATCATAGATATTTCATGTAAATCATAAGTTAATTATTGGCATGAAATGTTCAGTTCAATTCTCAAAAAATGGTTTCAGAAAAATAATATTGGGGGTTCAAAAAATAAATAGTAAAATTGAACTTGATTTTAAAGTGATTCTTCAGCTAGGTGGAGCATGTCCTATCCTTTCTATTCTGTTATATAGAACTATCACAATGTGTGTTTTGGTATGTTTCTCTAATTTTTATAGTTTATTTTTTTTAATGGTCCATAAAAATATAAATAAAATATATTATAATGTTGGCATGATCAATCATTCTACAATATGACCAAGTGGAGGAGTGGACTAAGCGAAGAAGAATATACGAGTTTCCACCTGTATGTTTTTTTAATTAATGTTTTTTGGTCAAATAAAAAATATTAATATTTTTTAAATTCATAGATGATAGGATTCCCAACCCAAAACATTATTTATAAGGTGTTTTCAATGAATTTAAATGGATAATTTTTCATGTAAGTATACAAAAAATTGAGTTACTGATTTTTATCTAGGTTTAAGGAATGACGAATATTGGTAGGTATTCATTAGAAATTATGGTGAATGAGTGTGATCTCCTACACTAGTTCATGAGGTATGTTCCCCTGGAACTTCTTCAGCCTATTCCCATTTTTAGTGAACAAGTTTTATCCTCATTCCATTTTGATCTTAATATCACAAAATGGTTAAATGTGAATAATGGTAATGGGAAATTTCCATATGGAATAATGTTTATATAGAATTAGGTTATGTCATGAATTGAATTATAGCACATTATCTACAGGGTTGAAGGTTCATGGCTAAGTCATCTTATCATGGGACTTCCTTATTCTCTCTTTGTAGATACATGAATTTTAGAAATATTCCCTCCTAATTTATCTATTTCTTGTAAATACAATATTATTTCATTCCCATTTTTATAAAACTCTAATTCATCTCTAATATCACCCAGTGGGATTTGTTTTAAAAATTCAAAGGAATGTGAAAACTCATTCCATAATTAAATCGTTAGGTTATCATTATTTTCTGTGTCTTGTAGGTTATTCTATATTCCCATAAGGTATCATCAAACCTTTGGCTCCATTCATTCCCATTGTGATTAATATTCTTTTCTAGAATTAATTTGATATATATTTTTCCAACTTATTCGTGTCCATTTATTTGTTGATGGTATGATTCGTAGTTTTAATAATGCACCCCATACATTTCAGAAATTCTTTCATTTTCGAATTACAAAAATGAGTTCCTTGTTCACCAATTATTACTCATGACATATTAAATCAATAGAACATGTTATCCCTAAAAAATAAAATTTAACATTCTCATCAACAGTCTAGGTATAATTTTCTACCACCCATATTGAAACATAGTATATATCAGTAAGAATATATTAATTTTCAAATTACATTCGGAAAGGTCCCATGAAGTCTACTCCCAAAACATTGAAAATTTCACCAAAAGAAAATTTTTTTGAGTCATTTTCACTCATTTTGTTATATTACCCTTAAACTGGAAATTTTCACTTCATTTACAATATTCAACTTCATCATTGAATAAGGTAGTTCAATAAATTCCAGATTCTAAAACATTTTGTGATATATGATGAGGCACAAAGTGGCCTACAAATTATAATTTTTCATAAAATAAATACACATATTCTATTTCACTATCTGGAAATCATCTTCATATGATTTGAGCATTACAATTTTTACATAGAAATGGGTCTTACCAAATATAAAATATTGATTCTAATTTAATCTTATGTTGTCGATGAGACCATATATGAGATATTACATATGATGTAACCAAATAAATGAATGTTTTCGGATACCATTGTAGTTAACAATTTATGATAGAGTTCTTATTTAAAAAGTTCATCATTTAGTTGATTCACGATTGGAATTTTGATTTTTTGGTGTGGGGTAGTTGACTTTAATGATCTTCCACTTGATTTTCACATCCCTTTTTACCTTAAATTTACAAATTTAACTTCTTTAAGATTATAATAATTCTAATCATCATTATCATATCATATATATTTTTCACTAAAAACGTGACTGTTGTGTGAAAAAAACAACAAATTTAATTCTAAAAATATATCATTAGAACATAAAATATAAAAATATGACTATAAGGAGCTCATTCTTAGTGGTTGAATGAATTATTTATGTGTAATTAATGGTGCATGATGCATATAATATTTCTTGATGCATTATATCTATTCATTGTGTTAGATAGTCTCCCACCTCTCGGTTAGATGGATTGTAATGTTACATGGATAGTTAATCCCAATTTGGTGGTTTCATTATTATTTTTTTGATAAATAATTTTATTCATTGATCAAGTGTTTAATGGAATTCATTCAAAAAATTAAATTTAGCATCCATTATAAGTAATATTGATAGAGGGATATAAATTTTATTAAAATACTATATGAATCTTCTATAAAATACCAAATGTAGTAAAAATGATCTAACATGTGTTACTCATGTTTGATATGTCAAGATCTTTTTTACTTCAATTTTTTATTTATCAATGACAATCAATTTTATAAAATTATATACCACACCACTATTCCATTTCAATCAGGAAATGAAATTTTTTAAAATTTAAAGTAAGTTTCTTTCAATGTATGTTTTAAAAAAATTAAAAATGTCTTAATACATAATCACATGAATTTATAATTTTTTTAAAATAATCAATAAATAACACATATCAGTCCTGATTGTGATTTGGTAAAATACAGACCATACACTTTTGAAATATACCTCGAAATTTCTGTTGACCAACTAGATTCCTTTTTTAGGATTATTTTTTAAAATGATAGGTTAAGTTCATCTTCTCAATGTCTTATGGTGTGATCGGTTCGTAGAAGTATCAAGATAATCCATCTAAATAAGGGTAATGAAAATTTTCATGTAAAAATTCATGCATCGGATCGATGAACACAATAAGAAAGTGGACTTTTTGGTTACTAGGTTTAACATTATATAATCTATACACACTCTCAAGTTGTTTTGTGCTCTTATGGGGAATAGTTCATTTCTATTTTTTTAACAATGGTCGGACTTATTTTTATTTGGACTATATGAATGGGGATGACCTAGTGAGAATCATTGATTGGGAAAATTATGTCAACTGCATGAAATATTTCAATTTCTATAAAAAAACTCCATAATTGGGGTATTGGTACTTATACGTGGTTGTATAACTATTCAACAATCACATTCTAAAAATATTAAATTAGATCAAAACCTGGGATTAATTCTAGGTATTTCACCTAAAATCTGGTCTACAACATGGAAATATCATATCTGAATGCTAATCATAGTTTCGTATTATCATAGGTATATGTTATTGGTAATAATTACATGTATTCTATCCTATTACATTTGGTAATCATTCTTTAAATCATTTGGAAATGTCTTACAAATCAGACATGGGATTATGCATAAGATGATATAGAATTTTGGTTTCTTATTTATTAGGTTTGAATCTCTACTATAATCACATTCTCTTGTCACAAATCATTAAAAAAATTATATTTTACCTATTCCTCTATCATGATATTATGATTTTTCGGTCCATAGTAATTGAACCATTCAAATGAAAAATATTCTACTAAAGATAATATTCCAAAAAACATACATGGGTCTTCAGTTTTTATAGCTTCATCATGAGAGATGTTATAAAATGGGTAATTACAAAGAGAATTTTTCATTGCAAGAATAGAGAATTAGTGTATTTTAATATTACCAAGTTCCATTTTTAGGGTTCCCTCATGGAAATTGATGATTGACCTTGTATTTTTAGGAGGGTTATTGTAGATATGAAGATAGAGTGTCCTGGTGCATGTTCTTCTTCCATTATGGGGATGTATTTTTTTTCAAGAGATATAAATCATTTTATCTCCATCAGTACAATGAAAATAGCTTCATCTAGGAAAATGGGGGATCTATTTTCTAATTTTACCACAAATTTATTTGGTTTTGGATAGCTGGTCTGGAAGGATGAAAATACTGAGTGAGATATAAAGTTTATTGAATATCATATATCACATAGTGTGTTAGTATGAATTTGAAGACATAGTTGTGCAGGGGAATTGGAATGTCCTTTTATCATTTCATCTTTGCAGTATCAGTGTTTTGATCAATGCTAAGACACTTTATCCTAATCTAATTCACCCATTTATATCATTACTCATACATTTAGTGAACAAATAATTTATAAATTTTTCATACTTTCAGATTTTTTCATATTTCATCATGTAGTGGGATGTTAATCTATTATTTATGGCAGGCTTCAGGAATTTATCCTTGAATTAATTCTTCTTAAATATTATTCGACTCAACTAATATAGATGACATTGATTCAAGGATATCATTATTCTCCCATTCTATATTTTTCAATGGTGTTTCTAGTCTTTCCTTTATGAACCAACTTCATTATCTATTTTTTATGGTCTCAAAATTTTGGATGGATGGTTTGAGAATCAGAAGGGTTCTTAGAATTTTAATCCTCACTTTGATTAGATGGTGTAAGCTCCATCTCGATTCATGTTGATATTTCACTGACATTATACTTCAAATCTGAAACTATTTGTCTTTGGATTATTATTAGTTCTTGGTTAGAAAATAAAAAAGGTATTGCAACCAAAATTTTAACATGTCAATTTTATTAATAATTACAATAAATTTTTGAATAACTAGTTACACTTTATTGATTGACTCATGTGTGGGAAGATTCTCATAATTCTATCACTATAAAGGTGGAGGTTGAAAATATTGTTCTTGAAAGTATGGATTTTTTATGAATATTGGAATTGTGATTGACTCTAATATAGATTCTAAATTGGTATCCTATAGTGGTTATATTTAAATCCATATTATAGTAGGGTCTCAAGTAGATGTGACTAATTTGATATGAATTCAATTTTTTGTTCTATAGAAACAAAACATTAGGTCTCGTGTAATTCAAGACATTTATCAATATAATGATAAGAAGAAGATAAAAAATACATATTATAGTTGTATCATTTTGTTCTATTAACATGGTTTGTATCATGTTTTCCCATCATACTAGTAATTTCGTTTATTGATTCATCAAGTAAGTGTGATAACAAATATAAAGTCCATATCCGATGGATGCCTCTAGTGTTCGTACCTCTAGTTCTAGATTGCAGTGAATTTTGTGAAATATTTTCAATTAGACCTCTGCCCTCTGCTTGGGAAATTTGAATAAAGGATCATATTGATGATTCATCTATAAGGTTATAATCATTTTCTAGTAGTTACTGGTAAGTAATACAAGGAAACTGTGTTCTTCTATAGTCCTGTGTGGGAAGCTAGCATGCATCATCTTGAATCCCTATGAGTATTTATTAAGTTTCTCACTAGTTTATTAGGGATTAACATATATGTATTTTCATAGAGTTGTGCCCTATACCAATGGAAAAGTTATTCTCATGAAGAATATTTTAATATCGTCTCAGTCTTGGAATTCTATTAATTGATGATTTTACAACAATTACATCGTAGATCTATCCAGGGAGAATGGGAATGCTATCCACATTACATATTCTTCTGAAAATCCATAGGATTTGCAATTAGAGCACATGTTTGTAAATTGTTTTATATGTTTGTTGGGATATTCACAAGAAACAATGATGAATTTATCTATATTTTGAATAAATATTTATTCATAATTCATAACACCTCACTAAGGTAGTGATAAATAGGTGACTCTAATAGTTAGTTAATTGTGGGGGTGCACAGATCACATAGTGTTTAGTTGTGATTTCCAGCCATATTGGTTAATTAATATTGATCACTAATGGTGTCACTAGAATATAGGAGTTTTATTTCATAAAAATATTTTTTTCTATCATTGTTTACTTCCTGTTCAATTTGATGGTCAAATACAATTAATTTCTATTCTAACTACGGTTCATTAAAATGAAAAAAAAATTAAAAAAATGAGTTTTGTGGAACTTCCTCCCAAGAAACGACACCTTGTTGGATGCACGACTATCATGTGGTATGGAAAAACAATATATCTAATTACCTATGTATAGTATAGTAGTTAAATCATTATATTCCCCTAATATATAGTGCATGAAAAAAAGGTTGTCCATTTTTATTAGTTTTTTTAAAGTAATTGGTTTTACATAATTTTCAATAATGTGAGATAAATAAGAAGCTTGATTTGATTTGTTTTAAAAAATTATAAATATGGTTATTGGAGTACGTTTGGATAGACCTATTATTGTTTTATCTGGGTTTCCATGTTTTTTCCTATTTTCATCCACTAATGGTTAGGAGAGAAAATCATCTACCGAGTAAATTCAATCCCTTGTCTAGATGATTATGATGTGAATATTCTTATCTAAAACCATATGTATAAATACCCTCCTTCAATGTGAGTATCGTTAACGTAGGTTTTTATGATTAATTTTTGAAATCAATGAAATATGATTTTTATTCCCTTCATTAACCAGTATTATTCATAACATATTACACATGTGCAAAAAACTTCCATGCACTCAACACCTAACCCTAATATGTTATACTGTATAAAAAAATGAATTCGGTGGAGGTAGGTAATAATCATCCACCAAAGTAAGTACAATTAACAGAATAAAAACCCAACCAACCCAAATTTGTAATTTAAAACTTCAATATGGGTTGAAACCATCATTGGAATGTTGAATGGGTATTTTTAAATTATAACACATGAACTGATGAAAATTAAGTAGGTACAAACCCACAATTACCTATAACTCAAATAAACAACCCCTTCATTGATTGTGGAAGTTTATATGATGCAGGAGAGGGGATAAATTTATGAGTAATGTAAATAAAATAATAAAAAAGAAAATAATTTAATCTGTTGGATGTTGTCATCTAATGATTCCCTCACAAGTTGATTGGATGGTATGGGATGTTTTTCAAAGCAGTTTCTTGCCTCCTTTTATAGGTGACAATTTTCCTCTGAAATAATACGCATGTCTAGGATATTAAATCCCTAATTTTGTGAATTATTTATTAAAGAATGTTTTTAATAAATTTATTGATCATCTATCCAACAAATTTTAGAGCATTTGACCATTTGTGGAGATTGTTCTGTCTATTTTAGTCTGAGTATTTATCTTCCCAATAGGACTCTTTATATTCTAAATCATCAGTTTCCCAAGAATTAATGGTCTTGAAAGAATCCTCTTAATTAATGGATACCATCATGAATGTTGTTAATATATTTCATTTATGACTACATTCAAAATAAATGAGTATGTTTTCTTCCCAATCACAGGATATCATATCAAATTTAAATTCATCATATCTGTGAAATATATTCAAGGATCAACTTTTGAGATAATTTTGAGCATCCAGGTGTTGGATTTAACTAGGGGTCCAAAATAAGAAAATGAATCCCACGATTTATAGAATCCTAAAAATAAATTATTTCATTATTAAATAATTATATAATATTTTATGGTTTAAATTTTAAAATAATTTATAATTTTAAAATAAAAAATATTTCAATTTTCCAATGAGGTTTATAATATCCCAAAATTTATAAAATGTGAATTTTAAACAAAAATAAATCTTTTTATGCATTAAATATATTTAAATTCAAAATAAGTTTTTAAAAATATTATTTTTGTCAATGGTAATGTGAATAGAATTTATATTTTTCCAGATATGATTTTTTGAGGTACAAATGATTCACCCCAATTAGTGGTATATTGTAACTATTACATTCCAATGTAATAAATCATTTCACTTATTCTTATTAAATAAATTAATATTCAGTTATATATTTTTTTATATGGATAGTTGTTTATTTTAATGAATTATTCCTAATATTTTGTATGTTTGATAGTTGGGATGTATATATTTATTATGAGATATATGTGATTGACTTTGAATGGATATAAATGTAGAAAATTAATACATATGGTGATTATCAGCTATCAAAGCTTGATAGGATAAAATATAGGGAGACAAATCAAAATTCAATACTAAAAAGGGATCATTTTATTGATAATATTTATAAATATATTATGTTTTGATTATTAATGGTATAAAAAATTTTGAGTTGGGGTTTTTGATATGTGGATATTATTGATAATAAACATTTCTTAGTGGTTTCTTCAATAAATTAAATTGTTTATTTTATCCAGTGATTAATTTTATTTTTTGAATCATTATCATACTATGATTATATTAAAAATTAATTGGATCTAAATATCATGTACTTTCTTAGCAATATGTATTGAGAGTTGGATATTCCTATGGATATATTTTTTCAATATGAGTTTTGGTAATGTGATAGATATTCTATATATTTTTTGGTGGTCCCTTAGAAGTATTTATAGTTTTATATGTTTGGTAAATATCATTTTATTAGTATTTTTGGTGTTGTGTAAGAATAGTGTTTGTTTTGGGTTTTTATATTTATCACTAGTATATAAAAAGTAATTCTATATTTGTGGAGGATGTTAACAAAATATTTTTTTTGTATATTATAGGCAATTTTTTCATATAGTTTATATTTTAGTTGAGCCAGATATTTTTATTTTATGGATTTAGAGAATAGAAAAAACATTTTTGATATTTGTTAGTACTATAAAGGTTTTTCTTTATATGAAAGAGACTGTGAAAATCAACATCACTTTTAGATTTTCAATTTAGAAAACACTGATAGTAATAAGAGTTATTGTACACAATTATTCATTGATCATTTTGTGAAATATATTCATCAATGATTTTCTACCAAGTTATTTTATGGTGGTATAATTTTTAGATAATAATATTTGAGAAAGTAAGAAGGTTAGTTTTGGATGATTTTATAGTTCTAGGAAGCGTGAGAAACTATATTATAAGTTCATAGAGGGGTTGGGGTATACTAATGTAGTTTTTAGGGATTTAAAACATGGGAATTAGTGTTCTAGGAGTCTTTTATATCAATTTATTGGTGATCCATGTTATTAGGGACAATGTATAATCCCTTGTATAACATTTCATAGGGTTCGTGTGGGATGAATATAGATATTAATAGAAAATTAATTGTCTCCATGGAAAGTTTTATTGTTTAATGCTTGCCCATAATTTGTGGTGATATGTTTCTCTACAAATTAGATCAACAGAATCAAGGTCACTATATTTTCTAATTTTTTTTATGATACATTAATTTTTATTGGGTTTCCATGGGTTTCTGGTATTATATTCCTATTATTTTAGGATCTCATAATTAGAGATAGTAATATGAAATTTTTAAATCTATTTCCTCCTAAAAATGCCTTTATAAAATCAATAGATATATGAAAGTCCAATTTAACATATAATGATCCACACAATTACTCTATATGTAAATTATCTATATATAATGTTTTGATTGGTGGGATTTTCAGGAAAATTTAGAAACAAAATAAAATGATTGGGAATTTGTGACATATGTTTTGAAAAATATATGTGATCTGGGGATATAGGGTTTGGTGGTACTATTTGGATTCACCATCAAGTATATGTTTTGAGATTTTATTATTTTTATTATGCATCAAATTATATCAAATTTCATATGGTGTTTTAATTAAATTATTATAGTATTAAAATATTTTCACTATGGTTGTGATGTAGTTTAAGGTAAAAGATTTATCTCTTCAGTTGATTAGGTTAAAATTATTTATAGTTAGATTTGGGAGTGTATGAATTTTATGAAATTTTTAATGCAATTCAGAAATTATATTAATGTCTACTATGAGTAATTCTTTAGAATGTATATATTTTATACATAATGAATTTGTAATAAATTACATGTTTATGGTATTTTTATTGTTAAATTGGTAGTATGAATTGGGTTAATTGTTATTTGATGAATTTATATTATAGTTAATTCCATTTCAATGTTTTATAGATTATTTATTTTATTAATTTTTTTGGGGTCTTGTAAATAAAATTTGAAAACTAAAACATGAATGTGGGGAACATATAACTAATGATTATGTGTGGTGTTGTAAAACTCCCAATTTTATATATTAAACGAATTAATAATAATGATGTGATTTTAAAAAAAATAAAAACATGGGTGTGAAAATCCTTCTAATAATATCAAGATAATGATTATCAGTAGCTATACCATTCATGATTTTTTTGATTCCCAATTTGGTTATTATTCGTCGTATATGGGATCATTTTTTTCGTTAGTAGCTAGGTTAATATATTTGAGTTTTAAAACAATTATTATATTTTAGTAATGTATATGAAATGTATTGTGATTGAAGTATTAAAATCTTATTGTGGTTAATGTTTTTTGTAGAATTTGATATTTTTTAACAAGGATCATATTTTTTATTAGATGGATTTCACATGTATAGTCTGCAATATGTTATTTTAGTAAATTTAATTGATACCTCAACTCTCATTATATATATATATATATATATATTTGGGGACATTTATAAGATATTTATTTTAGTATGTTGTTTTATGTATTTTTCTTTGTTGGATTTAGATGGATTTACATATGTTTCCTAGTAAATTCTGATGGGGGAAGATGCTAACAATGTTGGTGGGGGTATTATAACATTTTTTTTAGATTTAAGTGTTTTTTTCTAATATTCGCAATAGTTTTTTATTAATTAGGATTGATTTTATTTCTATTGTGTTTCATTTATAAGGGTATTTTTTCCCAAAATGGTATTTTATACTATTACTAATGTATTGTGTTTTTGTTTAATTTTATCTATCTAACCCCTAGATTTTTGGGGATGATTCCAAGGGATGAATAATATTCTCACTCAGCTTGGGGTTGGGATTGGGTAGCAATACATGGTTGGGATGCTACAGTTTGTAAAGTATTCAACCTACCTCAATATGATAGAAATTATCTCAATTTCATATTTTAATATTTATAAAAAATATTGACCTTCATATCATCAAATGTTTTATTGTTCTCAACTTCAATTAGTGAATCAACCATCATTAACTTCATAAAACACATTTGTTAATCAAAACAACATTGGGCAAATTAAAGAACTTATAATATAAACATGAATATCATTTTGTTGTTTTGAGGATGGAATATATCCATACACATATATTGATATATTATTTTTCAAAAACATTTATGAAATACTACAATATAAAATCTCTCGTAATTAAATATATACTAAAAAAATAAATTGGAATTAAATATAATTTTATTAGAATATATGTTTTCATATAAATTCTAAAGATGCATTTGGTCAGATATATAATATTTAAATTTTGATTAATTATTGGACTGAAAGGAAATGAGTCGAATTATTTATTTTCCATTAAATCTAATAATATGTACATTTACTGATTATATTAATCACACAATTTATAAATGATAAGATCCATTTATAGAGTTTATTGTTAATAAAAAAATTATATATAATAATAATATATAAATTATGATCCAATGTATGAATCTAATTAAATATATCATTATTTAACACAATGCTAAATATGTAAGATAAATAATGTATTTAAACATATTGTAATTTAAAAAAATTTAAGTTAGGTACATCAATGATGGTATTTTATTTCCAAAGTGTTCTCACTCATCTATAAAAAACAACTAATACATAATAGGACTCCTAACAGACTTTTAATATAAAAAATTATCTCAAAAAAATTAGTGAAACTATTCACTTTTATGGTATTAAAAAATTATATTCAAAATATTAGATGGTTTCATCAATATAAAAAATATATATGTAGTTATGACACCTTACCAATACTCTTTAGATGCCTAAAATGATCATGTGGTAATATATCTATATCCAAATTTATATTTTCATTAATATAAGTTTCTATGATATATATATTTAGTTTTTCTACAAAAATTAATAATATACTATGTATAGAAATAATTCATTATTCATACTAAATAAAAAAAACCTATTAATTAGTCTTTAGCACTAATAGATCATTAACTCCATATTCTATAATATTAGAGGTAGCTTCATTTTTTAAAACAAAATTATACCATATAGGTGTTTTTAAATCATCTAATTAATTCTTGTTAAAATAATTAATTAATTATATGAAGTCAATTATAGATCACATTTACCATAATAATATTTTCAAATTTAAAAACATGTTTACTTCTTAATATGATATATGTTGGTCTTTTAAGAACATATTTAAATCAAAAATCTCATCTTGACATCCATATCTTGTAGAATTATTTAATATACTACTAGATCTATATGGTTCAAATTATATATAAATTTGTCAAACTTACATATCATCATGTGGTTTCAAACTGGAGTCTATGTGATGAAATATTTCAATTAAATATTTATTAAATGTACTAACTTAAATTTTCCTATCACTGATTCTACAGGATATATAAATTTTTTCAAGAAGTACTGTAAATAAAAATGTTAACGCCTTTTGTGTTGATTCATTTAGAAGTTAATCTATCATTTTACTAGGATATCCAATTAATAGTTTACTTTCATATTTACTTAATTGTTTCCCTAAAATAGTAGAATATATAAATGATTAATACCCCTAAATTTAAAATAATGTCTTTTTTGGATATATATGTTCCAATATGTTACGATTATTCATTAAAATATCTTAAATTAAATTCACTTATTTGTAATTATATAGATTATAATAGAATAAATCTATAAATTTATAAATTTATCAAAATGACATAGTACTAGGTTACACTTATCTTATATCTCACGATTCCTCCTCTAGGAAAACATACTCTATTATATATTACATGGAAGATTGTGCATTGATATAGTAATTGAATCAGCGAAGGGACTACTTGGATATTGGCTGAAGACATCTTACACCACAATATACTTGATGTTTTTAATAACATTTTCTATTTTAATTAAATATTTTTTATCAAACATGAACTTTTAATGTTTCTTTAAAATTTTCCAATAGAATATTTATATATCAATTTCAAAAAATTAAATTAGAAATTGTTATATTTATAATTTCAGTGTAATTTTAAATTATAATAACATTCACTTACTCATCATTATGGTTATGTCAGAAACTCAAAATAAAATTTCATCATTTAAAAAAAATACTATTATTAAGTTTCCCAAAAAATCATATTTCAAATGATTCATAATTTAATAATTCCAATAATATATTTATAATGAGTTCATTAATGTATTTTTTATTTTTATATCCAATCAATTGATTTTATAAAATTAATGTAGATTGAAATATTCAATTCCACCTTAATTTTTTGATAATATACATTGGATTTTATTTATAGTGTTTGATGAAAATAAAGTATAATTTTTTATGAATAATGTTAAATTGGATTATTTTGAAAAGATTTTTTTTGTTCTTCATTAAAAATATTTCATTTGGGATAAATTCAAAACTTGCTGATTTTATGTGACGTGGAAGATCCTAATAAATGGTGATGAAATTTGGTGCTTTTTTTATTTGAAAATTAACAATAGAAGATGATACTTCTATTTTGAAATTAATTTTTGGATATTCTCTATCAGTGAATCCATCACATAAGATAATTTATGAATTAACAATAAATATTAATTATTTTATCTGCTAAATATATAGAATGTATTTTGGGGAATAAAATATTACTATAATTTAGAGACATCTAGAAAAAATACTAATTGAATTATTTTTTGAAAATAAAGATATAAGGAGATATGTTCTCTCTCTAAAGTACTTAACATGTTCTATTAGCTTATCTGGTACAATATATGATTTTTGATCTAATGTTATATATTATTACTTTTAGGTGTTTATAAGGAAAGTAGTTTTTATGAACTATTAGTTAATCTTTTGAAACATGGAAAAACATATCAGTCACAACCCTCAATCGTCAAGATGAAGGAGGGGATAACAAGATGTCGAGACCTTCCTGCATCAATATTAAGGAGACGTAATGAACCCATGGGTCCCACTTCCAATAGGCCCCGGGGTGGAAACTATATCCAAGGGTAATGAAATCTCACAATGGGTAGGAATTACCCTTTTTACAGTAACCATGATCTAGATATAAGTTGTATCAGCCATAAAAACATCAATATAGACATATATCCTTCCCCTAAATTCCATCCCAGTTGCTTTTTTAATGTAAAACTAACTAAATTCAAAGAAAAATCGATTATAATTACCAAAATAAAACTATTCAGTGACTCATCAACCATCCCCAACATACGAGCTAGTATGGTATATAATGGTCCGCATAACCTCCTTAGAATCCTGAAAATAGTTTTTTATATATAGGGTGAGAATACAAGAATGCTTAGTATAGAAAAACCAAAGTCACTCATGCACAAGTAAAATAAGCATACTAATTCTGCTATGAGAAAAAAATAGAAACTCAAAAGCACATAACTAGGTTTACTATCAACCCAGATTCTGATTTTATATATTGATGATTAGGGGACATGTCATATTGATTTTCCTCCATTAGTTTATCATTTTAGGGTTTTTTTCATAGATTAATTTTAAAGATTTCCTCCATTAAAAAAGGTAGAGTTCCAAATCAAGATAGTTCCAAGACATTCCCATGTATTCATTCCACTATAGTGGATGGATATACTAAAGAGGTTAAAGAGCTCCAGAGGAAGCTAAAGGATTTTGAGGGAAAGGGTTTGGTCTGACCCATAAATTCTCTATGGGGTCAGTTGGTCCTTTTTAGAAAAAGGTGGACGGTTCCCTCAAGTGATGAGTGGACTACCATAAATTGAACCAGATGATAGATAGTAACTATTATCTTGTTTCGTGGATTGATTATATCCTCAACCAACTCTGAGAATCTAGGTTCTTAGAATGATTATTTTTATATCTGGTTATCATTAGGTGCATGTTAAACTATCATAAAAACATCAAACATCCATTCAGAGAAGGTATGGTATATATGATTATTTTTAAAAGCCTCTCGGTCTCACAAAATCACCTCCAGTATTCATGGAACAGATTTTCCATGTGTTTCATCCTTATATTGACTTGTAAGTTGTGGTTTTCATGGATGATATTTTGTTGTATTATTAAAATCAACATGAGCCTTAAATAAATCGTCAGATCATTTTGAATACACTGATAGAACATTAGTTATTTACTAAGATAAAAAAATTCCATATCTAGATTGATCAGATTTACATATTGGGTCACATTATCTTAGATACACGAGTATCAGTTGGACTAGATAAGGTGAGAGAAGTAGTTTCTATAGAGTATCGGAATGATCTCTTTGATCTGTATAGTTTCATAGGGCTGTAAGGTTACTATAGACAGTTCATACTATAATTCTCATGATTATTGCAATGTTTATGGTCTCGACTAAGAAGAGAGTGAAATATGTGTGGATAGATTCTTATGATATGTTCTTTAAGGTGCGGAAATAGAGATTGGATTCAGTGTTGATACTAAATTTTCTAGAGTCATGAAATATGTACTATATGTAATATGATGCATAAGGTTTTGGGATAGGAGTTTTTATTATGATGTTGGATTAAGTCGTTGTGTATGGGCCTCAGTAGTAGATCCCATAAATGAAGAATTATCCCATGAAAGGTCTAGATTTAGCAGTACTTTTTCATAAATTGTGATGTTACGGACATTACTAATTGGGAGAGAATTTTGTGTTTTTTATGGACAACAAATGCATGAGGAATATATTTATGAAACATGATCTAAATATGAGGAAGTGATGTTGGATGGAATACCATCAATATTTTTTCATTTATATATCCTACATTCCTATTAATGGAAATAATATGGTCGATGCATTGAACTGGAGGACACAAATACAAGCAATGAGTCTAGCCAGTAGTGAGTGAAAGAATATGGAATTTTTCTCTTCGACTCACTTGGTGGTGCACAATAGTTAGAAGTTGATGTTTCTATCAAATTTACCTGTCACTACTACCCTAATGGACATAATGTGGATAAGTTTGTTATCTGATACGGAATGCCACATTCTATGGGAGAGTGTCGCATGTGTAGACCCTTCTCCTAGTTGGACCATTGTAATGGATAATTTTCTTCTAGTACATGGTTGGGTATGGGTCTCATCTGACATGAGTGATGAGCTATTACTAGAATTTCATGAGTCCATATGGACAATGAATACAATCATCACCAAGGTGTATCTATATTTACATCATTATTATTAGTTTCTAGTTAAGAAAAGAGAAGTAGCTTGTTTTTTCATGGGATGTTCTATGTGTCAATTGGTGACGGTGTAACACAAGTGACTCGAAAGAGATTTATAGCAGTTAACTATTACTTTTTGGAAATGGAATGATGTCATAATGGACTAAATCACATGTTTTATTGAGGTCACATGGAGTTAATTATGTCTAATGTATTGTTGATTACATGATCCTAGAGGTTTCTCAATTCTTATTGATTAGGGAAACCATCAGTGTTGATGGGCCTGAGAGGTTGTACATCTATGAGATTGTACGAATACATGGGGATTCACATTCTATAATTATAGATCAGAATAGAAAGTTTTCATCTCGATTATTTCACAGGATATATGGGAATTTTGGATAAAAAAGTTATTCTAGGAACAAAATACAACCCCATACAGTTGGCAAGTCAGAGCGTAGAGTTATTGTTCTTGAGGACATGATGGGGGCATGCATTCCATATTATTAGGGATCTTGGGAGATGCATATAACCATGGTCAATTTCTCCTATAAATTTTTTTTTGATACTAGTTATATAATTCCATAGGAGGATTTTTATTATAGGCCACACCGATCACCCCTATCTTGGAAGGAGGTAAGAGAGGAAGCTATGTTGGGACCTCTTCTTGTCTAAGAGACTAGAAAGAGGGTGAAATTGATTTGAAAGCATATGGAAACTATGAAATATCATTATATATTCATTACCTACCTTCATAGATGACCTCATGAGTTTGAGGTTAGATATTAGGTTTTTCTACATGTTTCACTAAGGTTGGGACATAATAAGATTAAGCGACATTGTAGGATTTCACAATGTTACACCGAACCATTCGAGATTCTAAAGATGGTAGGGTTGGTATCATATCAGTTGTAGTTACCTCAAAGGTATTAGGATATACAATACATATTTTTTGTTTCTGAACTATCAAATTACCATTCAGTATTCTCTCATTCTTTCACATTTCTAAGAGGTGGATTTATAGATCGATGAATCCTTTTTGATGTATCATATACAATTTATTTATCATAGAATAAATATTCTCTAAGGATAACCCATTCATTTAGTATGGGTGTAATGGGATAATGTCTGAGAGTAGGATGAGACCTGAGAGAGGAAGGCCTATGAACCATCATAGTGGTTGGTGTCATTCTGAGATATATTCCTCATAACCATTGGATGGAAAATTTTGGGATGAATTGATTTAATGGGGGGAGGTTTTATGAACCTGGTTATTCTTTGAGGTATAATTTCTTTTATTCCATATTTTCTCATTTTAATTACATAAATATGGCCTTACATGTGTGCAAGTTAGGTTAATTGTTCTCTTGAGTGGTTTCTAGGGCTCTTTCATAGCGAAGAACCCAGTGTTTTGTGTTTTTATCCTAGCATGTGGTTACTTCAAACATTATGGGGTAGGTCACATGGTTTGACATAGCCAAATGAGGCTTTATAGTGGAGGCATAAAATCCACATGGATTAGTTAAACTAGGAAGGATGAACTATCAAACCAGTAAATATGCCTTTAATTTACAACAGTTTTCTATAGGCTTTATGAAGGTTTTACACATGTTATATAAATCGTGTGGGTAAACCCTGTAAAATGCCCCACGCCCGCTCTTCTAAACACAATTCTTGAAAATGCTGTGTAATTTTTTTATAAATGAAACAAAACAATTTCAAAACACTTTAAACAAGTGATAAACTTTAACCAGTCCATGTTTGGGAAGATTATACAACACCAAGAATTTATCATATTTTAACAAAAAGAAATCAACTGCCTATTATGCTCCTGCGTGCTTAATCCAAAATCAACGACATCTGCATTTAAACTTATACAATACCTTTGAAAAATTATTTTAAGAACAATCGGTGACATTTTATTCCCAGTAATGCCATTAGAAAATGTTTATTTTTTCCATATTATTTCTTTGATAATAACTTCTCTAAATAAATTTTAAAATGTAATTTAATTTACTTATATTGTAAAATGATATGGTATTTTTGAAAATACATATGTACAAAAAACCTTTTAAATATAATTCAATGATTTTTAGAAAATATTATACCAGAATTTGAAAAAAGGAGTATGGCTTGTGGAAACCTGAATCATTGATGGTTATCATGGGCCTAAAAACATGGTGAGGGATTGGTTTCAGTCCCTAATTCCCTACCATATTTACAATGTTCAAGTACTTACTTTTATAAAAATCATTTTTATGATTGATTTAAAATATATAAATTTTAATTGATGTTTGAGATTAAAATATTTATAATCTAACTGAAATTAAAAATGTTCACTTATATATATATATATATATATTAATCATTATTGAAAATTACATGTTTGATTTGGTATGACCAAATATTATGATTCATAAACATTTCTTAACCACATGGAATATTAATTATCATTAACGTACATAAAATTTCAATGAAATATTTATTAAATTTATTTTATGGATTAAATAATGACATGATGGTTTAAAATAATAGTAATATCAAAGAATATTATTTTTCCTTCTAAAATTAATCATAGGAAGTAGATAATTATTTTTTTCTCAAAAAATTGTCGATGTTGCATTTAATAACAAAATACGGTCATCCATTCATGGTTATATATATATATATATGTACATCTATTTTAAGGAACATTAAATCATGAATTACATGTATATATATAATCATAGAATAGGAATTAGAAACTAGTGATCTTGGTCATTATATAAATTATTTTTATATATATGTTCGATTAGAAAATACACATGTATCTAAAATCCATAATTAGATACATTGATTGTTTAATTGAAGTGTAAAAAAACACAATTCAAAAAATATATATATACATATATATATATATATATATTTTTGTCATGAATAAAATTAAAAATTAAAAATTAAAATAATCAAAAATTTACATTCACACTTATTCAATTAATGAAATATAGAGATGAAATTCATAAACATAGAATCCTAATACTTATATAATTTGAAAATATAGAAACAGAAAATATTTGTGTTTATAATGAATACCCATATATATACAAATTCATCTGTATTTTATTTATAGATAAAATACATTAAAACATTTTTAGTATATCAAAGTGTCTATATATAGATATATATAAATTTTTATACAATTTTTTAAGAATTTTTTTATGGGAAAATAAATATTTCTACTAGTTACAATTGAATAATATCAGGAAACATTACATTAATTTATTAATACATCATTATTTCATATATCAAATTAAATTTTGAGTGTAATTTCTCAATAAAGAATGTTTTACTTAAAAATCATATGTGTATTTCAATAATAACACTATCACACATGGGATGTCATTAGAAATGATGATGGTCATATCTTATAAATAATTACCTTTCAATTTTTAATAATTTCTTACATGAATTTTTAATTCAATAACAATTATCATTCGTAAAATTCTTTAACAATTACAATAAAAAAAATGTATTCCATGAAAAAAAAATATTTCCATATAATGTATGAATATAAATTCATGTAACCTAAAAAAAATGTTTTCATTTTGGAAAATATCCTTAAAAATAATAAGGCGGATTATAATTCTAACACAAGATTGAGTTTCACAAAAATATGCAGATAAAAATAACTAATTATATGAAAACTAATCCTAAAGAAGAAATTTAGAAAAAAAATAAATTTTTCAAATAAATAAACATATAAAAATTAATATTTTCATTAATATGTAGTTCTTACTTATAAAAATAATATTAAGAATAATAATTTCCCCATAACCAAAACAAGAAATCATATTTCTGAATTAAATAATTGTTTTAATTTCTAAGTAAAAAATATAAATTAATGTAAAAAAATATCTATGATTTATTATTACATTACCAAAAAAATATCATTATACTTTCAATGAATGGGAAAATAAAGAAGGTTTTTTTTAAACATCGAACACCAGAGACATGAGCTGATATTAGTGTGTAGTGATTATCTCTCTTTCTCATACTCTCATAATACAAAAATAGAAAATATAGAGTTTTGACCCTCTATCATTCCCACTATAACAAATCTTCACTAAAATTCTTATACACATCAGAGGAAGAGTTATGTGTAATTTATTTCAACATTAATATTATATTTTGGATATTTTTGTGCATGTTGGGAAACTAATTTGATATATATTTATTTGAGTAATAGAGGATATGAAAAAGGACACAAATGACTATCTAAAGGTGTTTGATGATCAAAACTAATAGGAAGAAAGTCATCCATTGAAATTATTATATGAAAAAAATTTATGCAAATGTGGTGAATCTTAAAAAATGAAATTTCATTTTTGATGCTCATAAAAAAATTTCATATGTAAATACAATGGTTAACATGTGGCATACGTTTGAAGGTAGGAAAATTTGTTGACCAAAAAACAATTATAGAAAATGTTAAATAAGGAAATCAATCATGTAATTATGGTTCTGAAAATGATGGAAAACGGGTATGTGATAACTCTAAAAACAAATAATTATTTAAGACTTCATCAGAGGGGAAAGGATTGAAGAATTCAAAAACAAGGGAATGCATAACACTATATCTGATCAAATGGACATGATTATTGGGAATATTAAGATAAAAAATAATTGAATATAATGAAATCGATTAAATAGTTATTAATTTATAAGGGTTTGTATGAATAAATACATAAACCAACATTCAAGAAAGAAATCTAGATTCTCCAACCATTTTTGATATCATCAAACGTGAAATGAACTTCAGACTCAGATCCAGATCCTTGCTGGTATACGTCGAACCCTGACCGCGTGACCATGATTAGATCCATGATCTCATCCTACACATTTTTTGACATTCACCTCCAATGCAATCAAAGTATTCCTTGGCTCGATCAAATTTAAACTACACCAAACTCTCATGAAGACAATGAATTCATTTAAACTGAATCACTCACCTGAAATCACGATTACTCTAAATCGTTTTTCTATTATATTAATTTAAATAATTTAAATCGTTACTTGTTTATGATAAATATTTATGTCATATATATATACACACACATAATTAGTTTTACTTTTATACAATAATTCATAATTATAACTTTATAAAATTATTTTCATTAAATTTCATTTGTAATAACAATATTAATTTGTTTAGAAATTTGAATAAAATAAAACTATTGAAAATAATTATTATATTACATTGATTACTAAATTTAGATTTTATTTATAAAATTGTAATAATTTTTATCATTTATTAATTTTATATTATTTAATTTAAAAATAATTATTTTCATATCAATTAGTAATGAAATTAACTTATTTAAATTTTGTATATAAAAATAATACTCATATTCGCAGAATTATATCCTATTAATAAAAATAATATTTATTATAATTACTTATTATCATAATGAATGTAAATATAATATTTGGATTGAAGTTATTTTTTATTAATAATTATTTATAAATAAAATATTTATTCAAAACATTATTTCTCGTATAATAAAAAAATTATTTTAATATTTACCTAATGAATTATAATAATATATTAGTAAATATAATTTCATGAAAACTTTATTTCAAATAATTATTATTATTTTATATTACTTCAATGTGTCATATATTTAAATAGTCACATATTGAAAAATAATATTATTTAATACAAATTAATGTGAACCAATTTTATTTTAATTAACTGAAATTACATATTTTTATAAAAATATTTCATAACATAATTTATTAAAAATATAATGAATTTATTTAATTACTTGAAATATCTAGGATGTCTTATTATTCCTCCTTAAAATAATTATGTCTTGGCAATTTGTTTTGTCCATCTGAAAACAATTCTGATTTTCATTATTTAGAATTATGAAACAATATGACCATTAAACTCTTAGATTTAACAACATATAATCTCCAATTTGGTCTAGACCATTCTTCTGATACAAATTATAAAGCCTTGTGTCCTCTCTTCCATAAAATGTGATTAAAAATGTATTATAATGTTTCTATAAATGAAACTAAACAATTACAAAACACTTTAATTAAATGTCGTCCTTCTACCAGTATAGGTTTTGGATTTTGGGACAACACCTTACATTTATTAAATATGAAAAAATAAATCAAGTTCCTACTATGCTTCAGTGCTCTAACACCAAAACTGGCGATATCTACCTTTGAACTTCTATAATACCTATGAAAAACATTTTTAAAACAAAGGGTGAGAATTTTTTACTTAAGGTCATTGAAGATGACGAAATTATTTTTCCAAAATATTTCATTGAAAATAAATTCAAAAAATACATTTTCAAAATGTAATTTAAATTAGTTACACATTAAAATAATATATTACTTTTGAAATTAAAAATGTAAAAAATTGATTTAAAAATAATCCTGTGTTTATTAGGAATCATTACACCAGATTTAAAAAAAACACCGTCTTGTGGAAACACTAAGTAATTAAGGCAATCTTTGGCATACCCACTTGTTTGGGGTATTGGGTTCATTTTCCAATTCCCTACCATATTTACAATATTCATGTACTGACATTTATAAAAATCATTTTTCATCTTACTTTACATTTGTATACATTTTCATCAAATTTAAATTATACATATATAATATTACAAGAAATAAAAATGTTCAAATTAATTAATATATAAATATATAAATACTATTCTTCCTTGATGATTACATGTTAGACATAGTACAAAAAAATTTTATTGTTCATAGTCATTTCAAAACCACATGGAAGATTAATTATCATTCACCTATTTAAAATTTCAAGGAAATATCTGTTTAATTAACTATATGCATGAAATAATGACATGAAGGTATAGAATAATAGCAAAAATGAATATATTATGTTATATTTTTAAAATTAATCACAAGAAATAGATAATTATGTGTTGTGAACTACATTTTTAAAGTATCATTTGATTACAAAATATGATAATCCATTATTGGATATATATATATATATATACATATATTTTAAGGAAAATAACATCATGAAGTATATATATATAAATACATACTCATTGAACTGGAATAAAAAACCAATTATCTTGAATGTTAAATGGATTTTTTTATATTTATATTTGATTATAATATACAAATGTATCTCACACAGACAATTCGATTATTGGATGGTTTAATTGAATTGTGAAAAATAAAACTCTATATATATATATATATCAATAATAAACCTAAAAATTAAAAATCAAAATATTCAACAACTTACATTCACACTTATTCAATTTAAGAAACATAGTCTTGGAATTTATAAACACTGGGTCAAAATACGTATATAATAATAAAATATTAAAATAGGCAATCATGATGTTTGGAATTAATACCCATATATATATATACATAAATTTTCACTGGAGATATATATAACAAAAACATTAAAACATTTTTAGTACCTTAAAATGTCTATATATTGATATATATTAAATTATTTACGCTTTCCTACGAACAATTTTTTTTTCTAAAATAAATATCTATACATGTAATCATTGCATAAACACATGAATCATTACATTCCGGTATTAATACATTATTCACTAATATCCTAAATTCTATTTTGTGTGTAATTTGTACTTAAATAATGTTTTACATAAAAATTATACATGTATACAAGTAGTAAAACTGCTGTATGTATGATGTCATTAGATATTATGATGGTCATATCATTTAAATACTTTCATATTCGTTTTTAAAGATATCTAACATGGATTATCAAATAAATAACAAATACCATTCATAAAACACAAAAACAATTATTATAGATAATAATAAATAAATTTATGGTGTGTCACAATATATGGCCAAACTATATACGATATTCATTTAATGTTACTAGAAAACCATGTTTTCATTTAGGAAAATATCCATAAAAATAATAATGTAGATTATAATTGTCACATAAGTATACTTGAAAAGAAATATATGAATAAAAATAATTAATTCCTTGAAAATTATACATAAATAATAAATTCATTAAATTAATAATATTTTCAAATAAATAAATATTTGAAAATTAATAATTTAATCAAAACATTGTTTTTCATTATACAAATTATATGAAGAATAATCATTTCCCTAAAACAAAACCAAGAAAAAATAATTATAAAATAAATAAATGTAATAATATCTTGGAAAAAATATTAATTAATTTAAAAACATTTTTATGAATTAATGTTTTCATACCAAAAAAAGATCATTCTACATTCGATAATTGAGAAAAAGAAGACGATGTTTTTATATCATCGAACAAAGTATACATGAAATGAAATCAGGGTGTAAGGTTTTTCTATCTTTCTCTGTCTCTCGTAACAGAACATAAAATAGAAAAAATTGAGTTTCAGCCATCTATCATTCCCTTTAAAAGACCTCTACACACCTATAATTATACCATTAAAATTAAGAGTTTAAATGTATAATTTATTTCATCCTTCAAATTTCATTTTTTTTCTTTTTTTGCATGCTGGGAAACAGATTTAATGTATAATAATAAATAAATTTATGGTGTGTCACAATATATGGCCAAACTATATACAATATTCTTTTAATTTTACCTGAAAAACATGTTTTCATTTAGGAAAATATCCTTAAAATAATAATGTAGATTATAATTCTCACATAAGTACGACATGAATGGAAATATATGAATTAAAATAATTAATTCCTTGAAAATTATACATAAATAATAAATGCATTAAAGTAATAATATTTTCAAATAAATAAATATTTTAAATTTAATAATTAAATCAAAATATTGTATTTCATTATACAAATTATATGAAGAATAATCATTTCCCTATAACCAAAAAAAGAAAAAATAATTCTAAAATAAATAAATGTAATAATATCTTGGGAAAAATATTAATTAAAGTAAACACATTTTTATGAATTAATGTTTTCATACCAAAATAAGATCATTCTACATTCGATGATTGAGAAAAATAAGATGATGTTTTCATAACATCGAACAAAGTAGACATGAAACGAAATCAGGGTGTACGGTTTTTCTCTCTTTCTCTGTCTCTCGTAATAGAACAAAAAATAGAAAAAATAGAGTTTTGGTCATATATCATTCCCTGTAAAATACCTATACACTCATATAATTATACTCTTAAAAGTAAGTGTTTAAATGTATAATTTATTTCATCCTTCAAATTCCATTGTTTTTTCATTTTTTGCATGCTGGGAAACAGTTTTAATATATATTTATTTGAGGGAATGTGTCAATGAAAAAGGTCACAAATGATGATATCTTGTTGATCTGAGATTGAAACATATAATAATAACTACATACATTGATTGAAACATGTGAATAAAAAAATTAGATGAATCATAATAATTGAAATTTCTCTGTTGATATGGATAAAATAGTTTACGGATGAAAAAACTACAGTTAATAGGGTTTTTACGATTGAAGGTAGATGAAATTATTGGAAAAAATACTTATAGAAACAATTAAACAATGAATTTGATCATGTAATTAGTATAATGAAAATTAAGGTAAAAACATATGTGATAACTATAAAAAATAATGACCCCAATCATCATTAGTTGGGAAAAAATTGAAGAATATGAAAATGTATGAAAGAGGTACACTACATCCAATCGAATAGATATTATTTTTTATAATGATTCAGATAAAAAAGAATTTAATATACAGAAATAAATTCAATAGATTTTATTTCATAATTATTTGGATGAGTAAATATAGATACCTACAATATAGAATGACATCTATATTGTCCAACCATTGTAGACCACGTCCAACATGAAAATAAATCCAGACATAGATCGAGATCCTTGTGGGTAGACATCAAACTGATACCCCATGTCCATGCTTGGATCTATGACCTCAGCCTATGATTTGATTGAAATTTATCTCCAACACAATCGATGTAGTCCTCACCGCAATTAATATTCCTCTACATCAAACTCTCCCGAAGGCGAATGCCTCATATGAATTGAAACCCCCACCCAAATTCACAATTCCATTGAATGATTTTTCTATTTTTTTTAAATTAAATAATTTAAATCTATACATTATTATGTTCCATCATTATATCATCATTATATATATACATACATAATTACTTTCATTTTTATATCATATTTCATAATTCAAATTTTATAAAATTATATTTAATGAATTTCAATTTTTAATAATATTATAAAATTTATTAGAAATTTCAATAATATAAAACAATTATTAATAATTCATATATTCTTTTTATCATTAATTATATAATTTATTTATAAAATTATAATATTAATTATATTATATTTAATTTATTTTCTTTTACTTTCAAAAAATCATATGAAATCAAAATGATATTATCATATATATATTTATTAAGTCAAAACTATACTTATACTAAATTAATTAAATCTTTTTAATAACTTTAATAAATATTATCAATTATTAGTTTTTTAATGAATGTAAATATAATAATTTGTTTATAATTATTTTTCCTTCTCAAATTAGTATAAATATCATGATTATTCAAATCATTATTTCTCACGTAATAATTTATTTATATTAACTTTATGTGTTACAAAAATATATCAAAAAAAATTATTTCATGAAAAATACATTTCATAAAAGTATAATAAATGTTTAATATTTCCAGGATTCATGTATTTAAATAGTGACATGTTGAAAATAATTTTAATTAATACAAATTAAAGTAAAAAATAATTTTAATTAAATGAAATTACATAGTTTTTTTAAAAAATATGTCATACTATTGTATATTTATAATAATGTGCATTTATTTACTTACTTAAAATATTTGGAATGTCACGTTCCCCCCCCCCTCCACCATCAAAATAATTGCGTCCTCTCAATTCATTTTTTCAATCTAAAATGAATTTTGATTTTTCGTCATGAGAATTTAGAAATATTAGGACCCAAAAACTCTTATTATAACAACATCAAATATCCAAAGCAATATAGATCATTCCTCTAATACCAATTATAATGTCCTGATCCCACTCTTCTGGACTCTTTGCTTCAAAATACTGTGTAATTTGTTTTATAAAAGAAACTAAACTATTACACAACACATTAGACAAAAGAGGACCTTTTACCTATCTAGGTGATGGAATAATAGACAAAACCATTAATTTACCAAGTTGAAGAAAATAAATCATGTTCCTATTTTTCTTCTAAGTGATAACACCAAAAGGGATGACATCTCCATTTGAACATTTAAGATACCTATGAAAAATTATTTTTAAAACAAAGAGTGAGCATTATTTCACCAAAAAGGTGTTTTGAAAATGATGAAATAATTTTCCCCAGATATTTCATTGAAAATTAATTTTCAAAATACCTTTTAAAAATGTAATTGAAACAAATTATGCATTAAAATAATATATTACTTTTGAAATTACTTACATAAAAAAAATTAAAAATTTAATTCATTGATTTTTATAATGTTGTTCTTATGCTTTTGAAAACAAAACATTGTGGCTTATGCCAACAAGAAACATTAAAGGCCTTATTGGGCCTACCCACTTGTTGAGGGATTGGATTCACTCCCCAATTTCGTAGAATATTTATAATGTTCATGAACTAACTTTTATAAAAATAAGTTTTAAGCATTGTTTACATATATTTACATATTCACTAGAGTTGTAGTTTTAAATTTATATAATCATACATGAAGTAAACATGTCCACATTTATATATATATATATATATATATATATTTATCATGATTAAAATTACATGTTTGACTTGGTACGATAAAATCATACGATGCATAAAATATTCTTAACCACATAGAATAATAATTATTATTCACTATCATAAAATTCCAATTACATATTTGATTAATTTAGATTATGCATGAAATAATGACATGGAGGTATATAATAATAATAATAGTGAACATATAATTTTTCCTTCGTAATATTAATCACATGTAGTTGATAATTATGTGTCACAGATAAAATTATTAAAGTAGTATTTCTATACAAAATATGATCATTCTTTCATAGATATATATATATATATACACACACACACACATAAGTTTTAAGGAACATAAAATCAATAAGTACATATATATATATATATATAAATACATAATCATAAAACTAGAATTAGAAACCATTGATATTGATCGTTAAAAAAATTATATATATATATATATATATGTTTTATTTGTATATACAGATGTATCTCACTCCAATAATTAGATACATGGATGGTCTAATTTATGAATAAAAAAATACTTCAATATATATATCTATATATGTCAAGAATAAAAATTAAAAATACAAATCAAAATAATAAACTATTTACATTCACACTTATTTAATTCATGAAATATAAACATGGAATAAATAAACATGGAATTATAATTCTTATATAATTATAAAATATTGAAACCGACAATCTTGATGTTTGGAATTAGTACACATATAGATATACAAAAATTCCCACTACAGTTATACTTAACAAAAATATTGAATCATATTTAGTAAATTTAAATGACTATATATATTTCTAAATAAATTTATAAAAGCTTTTCTAAGAATTTTTTTTAGAAAATAAATATATCCACATGTAATCATTTCATAAAAAAATGAAACATTACATTAATGTATTAATACATCATTAATAGATATCTTAAATTTCATTTTTCGTTTAATATTTCATTAAATAATGTTTTACAAAAAAACTCATACAAGTATATGAATAGTAACACTACTGCATGTATGAAGTTATCAGATAAGATGAGGTCATATATTAGAAATATTTTCATATATATTTTTTATATTTTCTTACATGGAATGTTAAATAATTAGCAGTTATCATTCATAAAGTAGTATGAACATTATTATAAATAATTTAAACTAAATGTATGTAAGGTCAAAAAACATGGCCACACTATATATGATATTCATTATAGATAACCTTTAAAACATGTTTTCATTTATGAAAATATACTTAAAAATAATATGGTATATTATAATTATCACATAAGAATGAGATGCACTAAAATATTTGAAATAAATTAATTAATTCCTTTAAAATTAAACTTAATGAATAAATATAGTCAATAAATAAAATTTTTAACTAAATAAGTATTCGAAAATTATTAGTTTCATCAATAAATAGTTCATCCTTATAAAAATTATATTACAAAAAATCATTTCCCCAAAACCAAAACACTAAAAATATTTATAATATAAATAAATATAATAATTTATCTGAAAAATAAATTAATTCAAAATATAGTAAATAATTAATGTTACCTTACAATGAAAATACCATTCTACGTTAAATGATTGATAAAAATAAGAAGGTGTTTTCCAGACCTCAAACACACGTGAAATTAGATGAAATCAGGTTTTATGTTTTATCTCTCTTTCTCAATCTCTTATAATAGAACAAAAAATTGAAATATAGAATTCCAGACCTCTAACATTGCCTATACAATACCTATGAAATCCACTTCATATACACTTAGTAGGATATGATTAAATATATAATTTATTTCAACTTTTCTAATTCCACTGTAGATTTTTTTTTGAAGGTTTGGATTCTAATTTAATATATATATATAGGGTCAATGAAAAAGGACACAAATGATGATTTCACATAGATCTGAAAGAGAAACTAATAAGTAGAATGATTTCATTTGAAAAGAAAGTATGAATAAATGATAATAAAATTTGATGAATCGTAATAAATGAAATCTTTATGTTGATTCACCTAACGCAATTTTTAGATGTGAAGAAAATGGATAACTTGTTTCTTATGATTGATGGTATTCTTTTAGAAAAAATAATTATATAAACTGTTAAACGATGACATAAATCAAGTAATTAATATACTGAAAATGATGGAAAACAAGTATGTGATAATACTTAGACAGCCAATAATGTTATAAACCGAAATTACAGGTGAATAGATTGATGAATGCAACAAGAAGATAAAATAATACATTGCATCTGATCAAATAAATATCAATTTGTTTTATGATTAGGATAATAAATACTTTAATATACAGAAATCAGTTCAATAGATTATATTTCTTAAGGATTCAGATTATTAAATATATAATCCTACCTTCACGAATGGAATCCGGATTCTACTACAATTATTTATTTCTTCCGACATGAAAAAATCTTCAGATTGGCATCCAGATCCTTGTGGGTGGACATCTAACACAGACCTCACAATCATGCTTTGATATGTGACCTCAACCTATATTGTGTTTGACCTTCATAACCAAAAAATCGAAGTATTCGTTGACTCGGTCGACTTTCTGCTGTGTTGAACTATCCCGAAGATGAAGGTTTCATATGATCTAAATCCATCACCCTAAATCACAATTCCTTTAAATCATTTACCTATATATTTTTTAAAATAATTTTAATCTTTACCGAATTTGGTTTCATCATTATTTCAACATTATATATATATATATAATTAATTTTATTTTCATATATTAAATAATAAATCTAATTTTATAAAATTATTTTTAATGAATTTCATTTGTAATAATTATATTAATTTTTTTGGATATTTCAATAATATATAACAATTAATAATAATTCTTATATTAACTTGTTCATTTATTTTAGATTTTTTTATAAATTTTGAATAATTATTATCATGTATTTAATTTAGTATCATTAATTTTCATAAATACATATATTTATATCAAATCATAATGAAATAAATATATAAAATGTTTTTAAGTCAAAATATTAGTCATATGAAAATAATTATATAAAGTTAAGAACATTAATAATTATCATCTTTATTTTACATCATAATGAATGTAAATATAATATTTCATTTTTAATAAATTTTTCCTCTAAAATATTTAAAAATATATTATTTATTAAATTAATTATTTCCCACATAATATAATATAGTTTTTACTATTACCTTAAATTATTAAAATGAAATATTTTAGAAATTTATTTCATGAAAACAATATTTTATAATTATATATTGAATTAATATTATTTCCATTTATCAGGTATTTTAATTCTGAAAAGTTGAAAATAAAATTAATAAAAAGGAAAGTAAAAAAATATTATTTTAATTAAGTGAAATTACATAGTTTTTTATAATTATTTCAAATCAATATTTTTTTAAAATATAAGGCATTTATTTAATTACTTTAAATATCAGGGATGTCAAATTATTCCCCCCCACAAAATAATTGCATCCTCAAATTTTTTTGGATAAGACTAAAAACATTATGAATATCTGTATTCAGAATTATGTAAATATAGGACTGATAAACTCTTAGATTCAAAAAAATATAATCTTAAAATTTGTCTAGAGTGTTCCTCTAATACCAATTATAACACCCTGATCCCACTCGCCAGGAAACTATTCCTGAAAATGTTGTGTAATTTTTTTATAAAAGAAACTGATAAACTACCTACCACATTAAACAAATGAGAACCTTTTATTATCCTAGGTTATGGAAAATTTGACGAACATCTATGATACCTATGTAAAATCCTTTTTAAATCAATGGGAGAGCATTCATTTCCCATTAATTGGTTTTGAAATCATTGAAATTATTTTTCCATAATATTTCACTAAAAATTAATTTCTATGATTCCTTTGGAAAATTTAATTTAAAATACATACGCTTTGAAAAAATGAAACTCATTGAAATTACATAGGTACAAAAATGGTTTTATATATATTCTAGTGATTTTTGTAAAACATTACTTATTCTTTTGAAAATAAAACATTATGGATTGTGGAAAAATTAAACATTGAAGGCTATATTGGACCTACACAATTTTTGAGATAATGGGTTCACTCCCCAATTCAGTATCATATTTACAACGTTTAAGTACTAATTTTTATAAAAAAAAATTTGAAGCATCCTTTACATATATATACATTTTCTATAGAGTTTAATTTTAAATATATAACATCATACATGAAGATAATATTTTAAAATTAATTTATATAAAATTTATAAATAGAAATATTCATTGAAAATTAAATGAAAGACTTGGTACAGACAAATCTTATAATGCATAATCATTGATAATTATGTGTCACACACAAAATTATCAAAGTAGAATTTCATTACAAAATATAATCATCCATTCATGCATGTATATATATATATATACTTATGTTTTAAGGAACATAAAAAATGATTTATATATATATATATATGCATAACCATAGAATGATAATTAGAAACGAATAATCTTGATCGTCAAATAAGTAACTTTCTTTTATATATTTTATTAACATATATACATGTATCTCACACCAATAATTAGATGCATGGATATCTTAATTGATGGGTCAATAATAATAATTCAATATATATATATATATGTCAAGCATAAAAATAAAAAAAATCACAATCACAATAATCAGCATGTTTCATTCACACATATTAAATTATGAAATATACACACGGAATTCATAAACATGGAATAATAATACATATATATTTATAAAATATTGAAATAGAAAATCTTGATTCTTGGAATTAATACATACAAATGTATATATATGGAGTTCTACAGAACAAAAAAATTAAATCATTTTTAGTACATTAAATTTCATATATATTGATATATGTAAATTTATACAAGATTTTAAAATAACACTTTTTTATAAAATAAGTATCTACACTTGTAAACATTTCATATACACCTGAAATAGTACATTTACGTAATAATAATTTATTCATTATTATATTTAATTCCATTTTGAGTATAATTTCTCATTAAAAAAAGTTTTACATAAAACTCATACTTATATATGAATTGTAACACTACTGTATGGATGATGTCATTTGATAAGATGAGTTCATATCATATAAATATTTTCATAAAAAATTTAAATAATTTTTTACATGAAATGTTAAATATTGAACACTAATATTTTATAGAAAATTATAACCATTATTATAAATAATAAATAAATAAATGTATGGTGTGTCAAAAATATTACCATACTATGTATGATATTCAGTAAAATTATCCTGAAATCCCAGTTTTAATTTAATAAAATATCCTTAAAAATAATAAGGTGGATTAAAATTCTAATAAATAATGAGTTACACCAAACTATTTGACTAAAAGTAATTAATTCTCTAAAAATTAAACTTTATGAATAAATATAGTCAGGCAATAAAATTTTTAAAAAATGAATATTTTAAAATTAATAGTTTCATAAATACATTGTTCATCCGAGTAAAAATTAAATGAAGAATAATCATTTCTCAAAAAATAAAACAAGAAAACATATTTATCAAATATATAATTTTAATAATTATCAGACAAAAATACAAATTAATGATAAAAATATCTTTCAATTAATGTTCCCTTACCATGAAAAGATCATTCTACATTCAATGATTGTGAAAAAGAATAAGGTTTTTGCAAGACATTGAAAAAATCATACATGAGATAAAATAATTGTGAATGTATATTCTCTTATTCTCTGTCTCTCATAACAGAACATAAAAAAATAATTTTGGACCTCCAACATGCACTCTACGATACCTATGATCTCCTATTCTTATACACTTATCATTAATGATTTAAACGTATAATTTATTTCTTCATTAAAATTCCATTTTTAATTTTTTTGAAAAATTTGTGAAACTGATTAATATATATATATTATAGATAGAGGCAAAAAAAAGTACACAAATTATTACCTCAAGTTGATTTGAGATCGAAACTAATATGTAGAATGACGTCCAATGAATGGAATAGATGAATCAAACATAATAAATTTAAATGAATCTTAATAAATAAAATATCATTTTTGATATATATAAAACAACTTTCATATTTGAAGACAATTGTTAATGAGTTTCTTACGAATGAATGTTGATGAAGTTAATGAGAAATAAAGAATAATATAATCTTTTCAACAAAGATATTGATCAGGAAATTAATATAATAAAAACCACTGAAAATATCACGACCCATCCCCCAGGTCCCGTACCATGAATACCCCAAGCCCCCCTTACCTAGGCTAGGGGCTGGCGACTAGCACCAAAGGCATAAATCCCTAAAACTGGGAAGGTATTTCCTTTATAACCTTAAAATGCACAAAACTGAGTATAGACTGGAATCAAAACAATATGTAAAACTGTATAACAAAAGAGTGATGAAAAGTAAAAGGAACCGAAAATACAAGCCCAACAGTAAAGTACAATAAACTGAAGGAACATGTACTAGAAAAAGGGGAAACAACTCCTGGATTGTCCACTAGGAAATCCTACCTGATGTGTAGTTATTGATAACCTCCACAACACTCCACATCCGTCTGTCTCTTCCGTGTACCGTCACGCTGTGTGGTCCAGCTTCGGGTACCATCTAGTCCTAGTAATTTCACACTGTGTAGTCCATCATCTAAATCCAACACAAATAGGTATGACCATAGCCCGTGCAGGGGTGAGTATTGTGATACTCAGTAGGGACCCCGACACCCTCAAGGTCTCGCAAAAACAAACAAGGTTAAACACCAAGAATGAAATCAACAGTTAAACCCACATAGGTATATGCCCATACATATACCTAAGATATCATATAATATGTCTCAATCATGAGGATAACACAAAAAATTACTGACTCAGCTCACACAGGTATACAAAACACGTAGTGTTTTAGAGATGATTATATGTAGCCACTAAATCTTCTATTCTATTGAACCAACATAGGAACCAGGAACAGAAATCAGAACTGTCGAACCCACACAGGATTCAAGAATAGTAATCAGAGCTGTCAAACTCACACAGGATCTTGGAATAGTAAACAAAGCTATCTAACCCACACATGATCCCGGAATAGTAGTCAGAGCTATTGAATCCACACATGATCTAGGAACAGTAGTCAAAACTGTTGAGCCCACACAGGATCCAAGAACAGTCGTCAGAGCGTAGCCAGCCACAGGGTTCCTCACAAAGCATGCTTGATTCCAGGAGGGACCGCTCCTCATGAAAAGTGTCTATATGTCAACTTCCACGAATTCCAAATTTGATGTATCCAAAATATCCTTCTTTCCAAAAGGAACCCAACACGATAGACGACGCTTCAATCGGACACCTGGTCTGAGAGTTATTGGAATTTTCGTTCCAATTGCCCAGTTGGATTTATGTTCGATACAACCCAGCCAAACCCCAACTATATCCAACCCTCGAGTGGGGTATAACAAAAGAACCGTATTCTTGTTAGGTTTATGTTGCCTTAGATGATTCGTCAAATTCAATGCCAGTAGCTCATGTTACAGGAGAAAGAGTGGAGATAGGTCAAATGGGTCCGAAATAAGATCCGACCCAATCCGCGGGTCCGTCCCGATCCGCGGATCCGACCCGGCCTACGAGGGAAGTTCGGCCTGCAAGAGAGGCACGTCCCATGTTGGGTCCGGGTCGGCCTGCTGGGGCGGCCCGACCCGCGATGCATCTGGAACGAGCTGGGTCCGGCCCGCACGAGGCCTGCGGCTAGCGGCCCATGGGGTCCACACTAGCCCGGTCTAGGGGGGAGGCCTCGACCCCTGGATTCCCGAACGGATTATCTGGTCGGGGGAGTCAAATCGGCTGCACGTGGTGCCGGTCCGCATCGCGTGAGACCCAAGTGACGGGTCCCGGTCGTCCTGGCTGGATGAGCAGCCATACACCTCCTACGAGGCGGAGTTGCGCCGAGCCTCCTCCGGAAACCCGGCAGCTCGGGCCACTAGTCCTTCTCACAGTCGGCCATGCGCTAGCCGCCGCTGCCCCACCGCTGGTAGGGGTCATGGGCCCCTTTTATTTCACTATGCGGCACGGTTGCGTTGTGCCTTCCCCGGTAGCCCGGTGGCTCGAGCTGCCAGTTTTCTTCACGGAAGGGCATGCTTCGCCCACTATTGCACCGCCGCGGCCCGTCGGCCACATGCTACTCCTCCAGCGGCTCTTTGCACCGCCACCATGCATGAGGTGAATTTTATCGGTTCCATCCACCTGTGAACATTCCGCGGGTCCCAGGACAAGTTCTGGTGGCCTGATTCTCATTCTGAAAGTAGCTGTGCGCTCCTTGGTACATCGCCTTTGATCCTCAAACATTGTTGACGAGTAACTCTCATTTTGGACTCATGCCACATTTTGCATCAAATTCCACAATGAAAGCGGAGGAGTCAGTCCATGTTCATTTGACCCGCACACTCCGCGTTAGGTTGATAGCACACGACTTTGAATTAAAATCCTCAACCGAAAGCAATGAATGTGCAATAATTAACAAATCTTGAACCCCTACCTTTGTTAGTTGTTTGACTATGAAGTCGCGGAATGAAAATGAAGGAGATCGTCGTTCATCATGTCCGTCGTACACTCCCAATACCAAGCTGTGCTGGCTTGCTGACAACGATGCGGAGGGTAGGTCGGTAGAAGACATCCCACGTCAGTACGATCCAAGGATGAAGGTGGAAAGAGATCGTTTCCAGTGTTCTTCATTGGAAGAACGAGCTCTTCGTTCTTTTATGGTGAGATATTTTCCCACTTCTCCCATGTTCCACAAAATAAACAAAGCCAGCCCCCAAAATAATAGATTGATTTGATCTATTATTTTGTTGTTGGCACAATATTCAAAATGAGTTATTTGATTTTCTTAGCTCCAAATAATTAATCAAGAGGTTATCACCATAAATTCCCGTGTGTTGCCTCCATTACGGTGGAGGGTTAGTGGCACCATTAAGTGGGGAGCTCAAGAGGTTTCAACCTCAGGTGGTCCACACCATATTAAACAGAATAAGAGGTTATGTTCGGGTGGGCCCCACCGCCATAACCTCTTATGGGAGATTAAGTTGGGGTGTTCCCCACACCCAACTTCCACATGGATGATTCAACCAACAAAAATAAAAATATATCTACAACTTTATTTTTATTTAATTCATTCAATAAAGACCCAAAAAACTATTTTTTATTTCCGACCATCTACTGTCGAGGTTAAAGACTTCTTAAGAGACTATCGGCATGGTGAGTTCAACCCTACCCTCAGATTTCAATTATGAGCAACGGTTCAAAAGTTATTAAAACATGCTCGTACATTTACTGAACGTACCCGAACCAAACTTTAGAAATTGATTCTAGGCACACCGGGCCTCGGAATCACGCACTGTCAATTTTCATAAACTCATAAAATTAACATGTATTTATGAACAAAATTCCACAAAAATTCTGGGTCTTTACATTCTCCCCACCTTAGGGATTTATGTCCCTGTAATCTACAACTCTAACTAAGGGAACAATTGGGCGTACTAAGCACGCATCTGAGTCTCATGCTCCCATGTGCTCTCCTTGAGGTTCCTATGCTCCCAGCGAATGCGCACCATAGGTATCGACCATCCATGAAGGACTCGCTCCTGTCGATCCTCAATCTCCACTAGAACCTCCATAAAATTCGCCCCATCGTTGACGTCCAACTCTACATGGTCGATGATGTGAAAAGGTTCATGCATGGATCTCCTCAGCTGAGATAAATGGAGGACGTCGTGAACCCAGTGCAACTGAGGTGGAAGAGCCAGGCGGTAAGCCACCTCACCTACTCTGCTGAGGACTTGGAATGGTCTGATGAATCCTGAATATAACTTGCTTCCTAGGCACAATCTTTGTTATCCTCATCGAGGTGAGACTCTTAGAAAGGCATGGTCACCATCCTCGAACTCCAAAGGCATCTCTCTCTAATCAGTATATGACTTCTTCCTACTCTATGCAGTCTTCATCCCCTCCTGGATGATCTACACCTTCTTCGTGGTAGCCTGTATGATCTCCGGTCCAATTAGTGCTGACTCCCCAGTGTTATTCCAGCACACTGGTGACCTGCATGTTCACCCGTATATTGCCTCAAAAGGTTATATCCTAATTGTAGAGTGATATCTGTTGTTTTATGAAAACTCCACCAAAGGTAATTGATCCTCCCAGCTACGACTGATGTCGAGGACACAAGGACGTAGCATGTCCATGAGGGTCAGAATGGTCCGCTCAGTCTGGCCATTCGTCTGAGGATGGAAGGCGGTTCTCAGAAGAAGTTGGGTCCCGAAAGCCTCCTGCAACCCCTTACATATCCAGGAAGTAAACTGAGTGTCATGATCATAGAAAATAGAAGATGTTACTCCATGTATCTGCACAATCTCCTACACGTATAGGCATCCCAAGCCCTCAACTGAACACTACTCTCTGATCGATATGTAGTGATCCGAATTGTTGAGTCCATCGATGATCTCCCTAATCAAGTCATGACCCCTGGAAGATTGTGTAAGACCCGTTATGATGTCCATGGATATCCCATCCCACTTCTAATCTGGTACCTCTAAAGGCTGAACCAACCCTGGTGGTACCTGGTGCTTTGCCTTCACTTGCGGACAAGTGAGGCACCAAGAGACAAACTCTACAATTGCCTTTTTCATCACCGGCCATCGGTGCTCTCGTCGGATATCCTGGAATATATTTTCCACTCCTAGATATACCTATATAGGGGATGTGTGAAACTCCTTCAACAATTTCTCTTGAAGTGACACTAGCACCATTGTACATCCTCTGAAGAGGATTATGTGCACCCCACCTTCAAAAAATCCATCTGGTGCATGCCCTATCTATATCCAATCACGTCGTGTCTCGTAGTCATCATCTCGATGTTGTGCCTCCCTGACTCGCTGATGAAGTGGAGGAGTGACTGTAAGAGACTGTAGGAATGATTCTCCATCTTGGTCCAAAAAGGATATCAGTAAAGCAGCCAGTTGCTCTGTCGCATCTCCTAGCAGCTAAATACCTGATCTCCTACTGAGTGCATCTTCTACAACGTTGTCCTTCCCATGATTATAGACTATCTCGAATTGATAGTCTTGGAGGAACTCAATCAATCAACGTTGTCACATGTTCTAGTCATTATGAGAGAAGATATACTTGAGTGTCTAGTGGTTAGAGTAGACTATGAAACACTCGCCCATCAGATAGTGATGCCACATTTTTAAGGTGAAGAACACTACTAAAAACTCCAGGTCATGGATGGCGTAGCTCTTATCATGATGTCTCATATGACGAGAACCATAATCGATCAATGCTCGCCCCTGCATCAATACACATTCGAGTCTTGTCCCTGATGCGTCATTGTAAACTACATTCTCTACACCCTCCTCTTGAGGCGTCAAGATTAGGGTACTAGTCAGCCTCTGCCTTAGCTCATGAAAGATCTTCTAGCATTTCTCCAGCCATAAAAATGGTTGTCCCTTATTCTTCATGGATGATAGTGGTACTTCAACTTTGGAGAAGTCTGGAATGAATCACTGGTAGTAACTAGACAATCCCAAGAAACATCGTACCTTCATCATACTCTGGGGTGGCTCCCAATCATGTACCGCCTCAATCATCGTTGGATCCACTGCAACACCAGCCTCTGAGATGACATGTCCAAAAAAGTGAACCTCTTGGTTCCAAAACTGGAACTTCGAGTGCTTACCATAATGATGGTTCTCTCATAGTGTGTCCAGTACTTCCTTAAAATGGTAGGCATGCTCCTCCTCAGAATTCGAGAAAATCAGAATGTCTTCGATGAGGAATATAACAAATCGATCAAGTTACGGATGGAAAATATTATTCATGAGTCCCATGAATACAGCTGGATCGTTGGTTATGCCGAATGACATAACCAATAACTCGTAGTGGTTGTACCAACATCTGAATGTCGTATTATGTACATCCTCATCATGAAATCTAAGCTGGTGATAGCCTGATCTGAGGTCTATCTTCTATAACCACGGTAATCCCTTCAGTTGATAAAATATTTTTTCAATCCTCTGTAGTGGGTACTTGTTCTTCATGGTCACCTGATTCAGTAAACGATAGTCAACACAAAGCCTCAAGATTCCATCCACCTTCTTTCCGAATCTAATCAGGGCTGACCAAGGAAAAACACTAGGCCAGATGAATCCCTTTCCTAGTAAGTCCTCTAACTGTACCCGCAGCTTGCAAAGCTCCATGGGAGCCATCTGATATTCTGGTGTAGATATCAGTTCCCTCCAGGGGTACAGGTCAATGTAAAAGTCCACCTCTCTTTGAGGAGGTAGTCCCGGAACATCGTCAGGGAAAACATCCCCATACTGGTCCACCACTACAGGGTTAGTCGGACTCTCCACATCAACTACTCCAAGGGTATGGCTAACCAAATGATGTGTGATCGGCTGCACCCTCCTCCAAGTAAGTTTTCCATGCACTGCAATGTCTCCCTTTACATCGGTGAAGGCGAACCTGGTCTCATCCATGTAGACACACTTCAATTTGCACATAATATAGTCGATCAAAGTATGGACTGTAGATAACAAGTCCACACCCAAGATGACATCATAATGCCTCGACACAACTACTAGGATATCCCATCCGAATCTCTCGCCTCCAAGAGAAAGCTCAAACTGTCGGCACCAATGCGTAATTGTCGAATCGGCTCACATAAGAGTCTATTGCCATAAAGAACGAGCCAACGGCTCCGTCAGAATCTTCAAACTCTGAATGAGGGTAGTGGTAGTGAAAGAGTGATTGGAACATATGTCTATAAGAACTGTAGCTATTCTGGAGTAGACACAGATCGTACCTCAAATCATCTTCAGAGTTCCGTGAGTGTATGCCTCAGCTTCTTGGAGTTGAGCTCTCCCATGTCCACCTACTCCCTACGGTCGGGGTGGACCTCTTGGTGGTGGTGGAGGTAACACCTCAAAACGTTGTCGACCGCCGGCTACATGAACATCTCCTCTGTCATATCCTCAAGTACCCTGTAGATTGCCTCGATCGAACTTCTGCCTCTTCCTGGGAGGTCCCTGAACTGTCCGCTTATCATCCGAACGGTGGGTCAGACAATCACGAGCTATGTGACCCTGCTCACCTCATATGAAACACAACATGTTCCTCTAATGATGGGCTCTGTCTCATGTTCCTTGCACAACCGAACCCGTGTCCTGAGCTCGTCGACCGGATGGTCTGGTCCGTTTGGGTCTCTGCGACATCTGTCTGCTACCAACTATAGAAGACTCCGCTACGTGACGCCCAGTGGCAGGTCTTACTGCTACCGACTACTCATTAAGGAATCTATCCACTAAGAGGGATCTCTCCAACACCCCCGCCTGCATCAGGATGCTGAGGGAGATCATCGAATCCCTGATCTCTCTCCTGAGACCCTTCTCAAAATTCTGGGCCCGGAGGAATGGGTCCCACACCATATATGTGGAGTAGCATGAGAGGTCAGTGAACCTCACTGAGTATTGTTCCACCATCATGATAACCTATTGTAGATTAAGTAACTCTTATATCCGCACTAAACGTAGGGTAACTGGGAAAAATCCACCCGAAACAGGATCTCGAAATCTACCTAGAGCAGTGTCGCCTCAACATGAACTAGGAGAATCAGGCTCCACCATCTGCCAACTGATGCATGAAGGAGACTCATGGTAAGGATCAACATAAGTTCTACTGGTGTCCCTACCAATCTAAAGACTCTCACCAGAGGCTCTAGCCTATCCTCAACTACCTGCGGGTCTGTTTCTCCCCTGTACCTGGGTGGCCTCTGGTGCTGGCACTCGTGCAATGCGCTCAGGAGGCGGGCACTCTTTGCTGTTAAGGCTAGTGGCATCGTTGGCCCAAAGGTTAGTGGTACTGCGGGTGAATCCTCTGTGATAGGTCTCTGCACTGAGGCCATATCGCTCGGTGGGATTCCATCTCATACAAAGCCTGAAACCCTGGTTGGCTGTCTGGTGGAGGAATCCAATAAAGAAACAGGTGCACCGCGATCAAAAAATGTTTTACCTGGTGAGCTAACTCAAAGAGTTCACAAAGAAAACACCTCAAAACACACACACAATAAGTGTTTTCTTTCACTGAGTTAGAAATCAGATATCTGGGTCCTGGTGTATGCATACGTCAGCCTCTACACCAACACTGGGCTCCCTGAACTGAAAACCACACTTAGTACCCTTAACACTACTACTTCATAGAAAATATCAGAATACTATGTTCTGCCGCAGAACCAACTCCTCGAATACCAATTTGTAATGACCCATCCCACAGGGCCCATATCGTGACTACCCCAAGCCCGCCTTTTATAGGCCAATGGCTGGCGACTAGCACAAAATACATTAATCCCTAAAACTCGGAAGGCATTGCCTTTATAACCTGAAAATACACACAATAGAGTACAAGTTGTAAGAAAAACACTAAGTAAAACTTTATAACAAAAGGGTGATGAAAAGTAAAAGTGGCCTGAAATACAATCCCAACAGTAAAGTATAAGAAACTGAAATTACATTATATGGATAAAGGTAAAACAGGTCATGGATCGTCCACTGGGAAATCTTACTTGAAGGGTAGGTATAGATAGCCTCCATAGCACTCTATGTCCATCCGTCTCCTTAATGTACCGTCACACCATGTGGTACAGCTCCGGGTATCATAGAGTCCTAGAAACTCAGCCTCAGTATGTGTTGTCCGTCTTCTTCATCCAACACAATGAGGTGCGGGCATAGCCCATGTAGTGGTGAGTATAACTATACTCAGTAGGGACCCTGAGACCCTCAAGGTCTCACAAAAACCAACAAGGATAAACACAAAGTATGAAATCTATAGATAACCCCACATAGGTATATTCCCATACATATACCTATGTTAGCAATTAATCTACCTTAATCATGAGTATAACACAAAAAATTATAGACTCATCTCACACAGGTTTACAACTCACATAGTTTGTTAGATATGATTAGATTTAGCCACTAAATCATCTATTCTATTGAACCCACACAGGATCCAAGAAATGAAATCAGAACAGTCAAAACCAGATAGGATACAGGAATGGTACATAGTGTTATCGAACTCATAAAGGATCCAGGAATACCAAACAAAGATGAAAAACCCACAAATGATCCAGGAACAGTAGTTAGAGCTGTCGAACCCACGTAGGATCAAGGAATAGTCGTCAGAGCACTGCCAACCACTTGGTTACACACAAAGCAAGCTTGATTCCGAGAGGGTCCTCTCCTCAAGACAAGTGTCTATACATCAAATTCCACTAAGTGCCATGTTTATGTATTAAAAAGATCTTTCTTTCCAAAATGAACCCAACGCGACCGACGGAATGTCAATCGGGCGCCCCGTCTGAGTGTTATTGGCATTTTTATTTCGAGGACCCAGTTGAATTTACATTGGATCTAACCCTTACATACCACAAATATGTCTAAATATCAAGTGTGGTATACAAAAAATACCATTTCCTTCCAAGTTTTTCATCCCCGTAGACGGTTCTTCAATTGGATTTCCGTAGCTCACGTTACGGGAAAAAGAGTGAAGATAGGTCAAACGGGTCCATACTGGGAACTAACCAGGTTCGTGGGTCCGACCCCGTCCATGGATCCAACCCATCCCGTGAGGGTGTCCCGGCCCATGGGGGCAGTTCGGCCCGTGGGGGCGGCTCGGCTTGTGCTAGGTCATGCCTGCACTGGGTCCGGCTCAAGTGAGGCCTGCGGCTGGCGGCCCGTGGGGTCCGCCCTAGCCGCCTCCATAGGGTAGGACACCCCCACTAGATTCCAAAATGAATTAGCCATTTGAGGGAGTCAAACCTATGCGATGTGGCATCGGTCCACATCACGCGGGACCCACACGGTAGTTTCCGCTCCTCCCAGCTGGCTGAGCGGCCAGCCCCCTCCTGTGCGGCGCGGTTGCGACATGCTTCCTGCAACGACCCAACGGCTCAATCTGCTGGTCCATCATGTGGACGACTTTGCGTCGGCCGCCGCTGCACTGTCGCGGCCATAGGGTGTGGTCCCCTTTTTCTCCACTACGCAGTGTGGTTGTTCCGCACCTTACCTGGAAAACCGGTGGCCCGAGCAGCCGGTTTTCTTCGCGATTGGGATTTCGCTGGACACCGCATCCCTTCGGCCATAGGCTACTCCTCTAGCGGTTTGGTTGCGTCACCGCCATCCAAGCAGTGATGTTTGTCAGTTGCATATGCTGGAAAACATTCTGCAGATCATAGGATGAGTTCTAGTGGCCCAATTCTCGTTCCGAAAGTAGCGACGCACTCCTCGGAACATCGCCTTCGATCTGCCACCATTTTGGCAAGTAACGCTATTCCAAGAATCATGTTGCATTAGAAATCAAATTCCACAAATAAGGCAGAGGACTCAGGCTGTGTTCATTTGGCCCACAGCCTCCGCGTTAGGGTGATAGCACACAACTTCGAATAAAACTCCACAATGGAAAATGAGGAATGTGCAACAATTAACAAATCTTGATCCCCTACCTTTATTTGTTGTTCGATGATGAAGTCACAGATAGAAGATGAAGGAGATATTCGTTCGTCACGTCCGCCACACACTCCCAATCCCGAGCTGCATCGGCTCGTTGACGACGATGTAGAGGGTAGGTCAGTTGAAGACGTCCCACATTGGTAGGATCCGAGGATGAAGGGAAATAGAGATTGTTGCGACGTTCTTCGTTGTAAGAACGTGTTTTTCATTCTTCGATGGCGATATCTTTTCTCTCTTCTCCCAAGTACCACCAAATGAGTAATGCCAACGCCTTAAATAATAGATTGCATTTATCTATTATTTCGTTGTTGGAACAAAATTCCAAATGAGTTAATTAATTAGGTTAACTCGAATTAATTAATCAAGTGGTTGGCACCATAAATGCTTGAGTGTTGGCTCCATTAACGTGGAGGGGTGGTGGAACTATTAATTAGGGATCTCAAGAGGTTTCAATCTCGGGTGGTCCCCACAATATTATACTGGAAGAGGATGTTAAGTTTGGGTGGGCCCCACTGCCATAACCACTCAGGGGAGGTTACGGTGTGGGGGTCCCCACCCACCACTTCCACATGGAGGCTTCAACCAACCAAAATAAAAATATAGCTGCAAATTTATTTTTATTTAATTCATTCAATAAAAACCCAAAAAACTACCTTTTATTTCTGACCATCTCGCGTCGAGGTGAAAGCCTTCTTAAGAAAATATCGGCCCTACGTGGTCAATAGTGCCCTTGGATTTCAATTCTGAGCACCAGTTCAAAAGTTATAAAAACCCGCTCATATGTTTACTTAACGTACCCGAACAAAACATCAGAAATTGATTTCGGGCACACCGGGCCTCAGAATCACGAGCCGTCAATTTTCACAGACTCATAAAATTCTCGTGTATTTAAGAAAAAAATTTCCACAGAAATTTTGGGTCTTTACTGAAAAGATTTATGTTATAATAATAAAACAACTAATAATGATCTAAATTGAAATTATATGTGAATAGATTGATGAATATGACAAAATGATAAAGAAATACATTACATCTGATCAAATAGATATGATCTATTTGGGAATATTCAGATAACAAAGAATTTAATATACAGAAATATATTTAAAAGACAACTCTTCATAAGGATTAAGATGATTAAATATTGAAACCTACCTTAATGAATGGAATCTAGATTCACCAACCATTGTGGATCTTATCTGACTCAAGAAAAAAAATAGAATCACATCTAGATCCTTTTGGGTAGACATTGGATACAGATCTCACAGTTATTCTTGGATATTGTCCTCTACCAACACTATGTTTGACCTTCATCTCCAACACTATTGAAGTAGTCCTTGACTCGATCAACATTCCTTTGGGTTAAACAGTCATGAATATGAATTATTCATCTGATCCAAAAGCCTCACCCAAAATCACAATTCCTTTGAATTTTTCTTCTAATTTTGTAATTAAATCATTTTAATCTTTACATAATTACATTTCATTGACATGTCATCATTTTATATATATACATAATCAGTTTTATTTTTATATCATAATTCATAATTATAATTTTATAAAATTATTTTAAATGTATTTTATTTGTAATAATAAAATTAATTTTTTTTTGAAATTTGAATAATATAAACAAATTAATAATAATTCTTCTATTAATTTGATCAATCATTTGGGATTTTATTTAAAAAAAATTCATAATTCTTATAATCTATTTAATTTACTTTCATTAATTAAAAAACATATTTTTATATAAAATCATAATGAAATTAAAGTATAAAAATTTTGTAGGTCAGAATAATACTCATATTCGTATAAATAAATCATTTTAATAACATTAGTAATTGTTATCTTTAGTTAATGTTATAATGAATATATATATATATTATTTCGTTGAAATTTTTTTTCTTGTCAAATATTTAAAAACAACCTACTTATTCAAAACATTATTTCTCACCTAATAAAATATAGTTTTTAATATTACATTTATGTAATAAAAAAATATATTTAAAAAATTTTATTTCATGAAATCTATATTTCATAAAATTATAAATAATATATATTATATCCATGTGTCATGTATTTAAATAGTGACAGGTTTTATATTAATGAAATTTAATACATAATAAAGTAAATACATTTTATTTTAATTAAATAAAATTATATTGTTTTATAAAAATATTTGATAACATTATTTATTTAAAATATAATAATTTATTTAATTGCATAAAATTTCTAGTATGTGACATTATTCCCCCATCAAAATAATTGCATCATCGCAATTCGTTTATTCAGACTAAAAACAATTCTAAATTTCTATCTTCATAATTATGAAACATTAGGACCGATAAACTCCAATATTCGTCAACATCTAGTCTCCACTATTTTCTGAGCAGTTTCTTTAATACCAATTACAACCGCCAGATCCTGCTCTTTATGACTTTGTTCGTGAAAATGTTGTGAAATATTTTTTATAAAAGAAACTTAACAATTATACAACACTTTTATCAAACCAAGAACATTTAACAGTCTAAGTTTTGGAAGATTAAACAATAATATATATTTATCATAGTTAGACAAAAATGAATCAAGTTCCTACTACTCTTCCAGGTACTAACTCCAAAAGCGATAAAATAAACATTTAAACTTCTATGATAAATTTGAAATCATTTTAAAAACATTGAAGGGGCATTATTTTCCCATTACGATTTTTTTAAAATGTTGAAATTATTTTTCCATAATAATTCATCGAAAATAACTTTTTGATAAAACTATTGAATACATAATTGAAATTACTCACACCATAAAATAATATATCACTTTTTAAATTTCTTACGTACAAAAATTGTTTTAAATATATTCGAGTGATTTTAAAAAAAAATTACCCATTCTTTTGAAAATAAAACATTGTGGAGTGTGGAATCATGAAACACTAAAGGCTATCCTGGGCATACCCACTTGTTGAGGGATTGGGTTGACACCACAATTCCCTACCATATTTACAATTTTCATCTACCGATTTTTATAAAAAAATCATTTTTAATGTTTATTTAAATATATATACATTTTCCCTGGTGTTTTAGTTTTAAATATATATAATCATACATGATGTAATTATGATAACTTTTATTTATATATAAATATATAAATAATATTTTTGTTTTAAAATAAAATGTTTGACTTGGTATGACCAAATCATATGATTTATAAACATTACACAACCACACGGAAGATAAATTTTCATTAAAATACACAAAATTTTAAAGACATAATTGTTGAATTTATTTTATTCACGAAATAATGACAAGAAGGTATAAAATAATAGTAATAGAAAAGATATATATATATATTTTAAATTTATCATAAGTAAAATATAATTTTGTGTCGCACACAAAATTATCAATGATGCATTTCTTTGAAATATATGATCATCCTTTAATGAATGTATATATATAAATATGTTTTAAAGAATATAACATCATGATGTACATCTATATATATATACATAATCATAAAACTGTAATTAAAAACCAATGATCATGATCGTTAAATAAATTATTTATATATTTGTGTTTTATTTGTATATACACATGTATCTCACACCAATAATTAGATACATTCATGGTTTAATTGAAGTGTGAAAATAATACATTAATATATATATAAATTTATATATATAGATAGATATATATATAGGTATTTATAGATATATAGGCGAAGCATAAACATACAAATTGAAAATCAAAATAATCAACAATTTACATTCACAATTATACAATACCTGATATATAGGTGAGGAATTCATAAAATTCAGTATTAATAGTAATATAATTTAGAAATATTGAAATATACAATCATGATGTTTGGTATTAATACCCATATATATAAACATAAATTTCCACTGGAGTTCAACATAAATAAAAATATAAAACATTTTTAGTACATTAAAATGTCTATATATAGATATATATTACTTTATAAACACATTTCTAAGAATTTTTTTTTTTGAGAAAATAAAAATCTCCACTTCTGATAATTTAATAAAAACACGAAACATTAAATTCAAATTTTAATTACTCATACATTAATATCGTAAATTAAAATTTGAGTGTAAATTATCATTAATAATTTCTTTACATTAAAATCATACATGTATATGAATAGAAACACCATTGCATGTATGAAGTCATTAAATATAACAGTGGTTATATCATATAAATCTATTCATATCCATTTTTAATAATTTCATACCTTGACTGTTACATATGGAAGACTTACCATTCATGAAACACTACAACTATTTTTATAAATTATAACAAATAAAGGTATGTTGTTTCACAAAATATGGCTTTATTGTGTATGATATTCATATAAAGTAACCTGAAAACCACGATTTCATTTAGTAAAATATTATGAAAAAATTATGTTAATTATAATTATCATAGAAGAATGAGTTTCAAAAAAAATGTGAATTAAAATAATTAATTCCATAAAAATAAAACTCAATGAATAAATGTTGTCAACAAGTAAAATTTTTCATATAAAGAAATATTTGAAAATTAATATTTTCATCAATAAGTAGTTCTTCCTTATTAAATTTATATAAAGATTAATCATTTTTTCATTACCAAAACAATAAAATATATTTCTAAAATAAATAATTTTAAAAATTTCATGGACAAATATATATATCAATGTAAAAAATGGGTAATAATTAATGATCCCATACCTAGAATAGATCATTTTAATTTTGATGACTGTGAAAAATTAGAAGGTTTTTAAAAGACATCAAACACAGTCGACATGAGATGAAATTAGTGTGTAAGGTTTATCTCTATTTCTTACTCTCTCATAAGATATAAAAAGAAAAATAGTGTTTTAGACCCTTATATTTCCCTCTAAAAGACCTATTCACACTAATTACTATACACTTTGTAGGAAGATTTTAAATGTATAATTTATTTCAACATTAAAAATCCATTTTGTTTTTTTTCAATTTGGAGAGTAGATTTAATATATATTTATTTGAGTGATAATAGAAATGTAAAAGTAAACAAATGTTGATCTCTAGTTGATCTGAGATCAAAACTAGGGGGTAGAATGTCATCCATTGAATGGAATAGATGAGTAAAATTTAAACAAATATGATGAATCATAATAAATTAAATATCTTTATTGATCAACATAAAAAAATCATATGTCAAGAAAACAGTTAACATGTTTCTTAGGATTGAAGCTACTTGAAATAGTTGACAAAAAAATTATTGGAACTATTGAAAAAAGAAATTGATCGCATTATTAAGAAACTAAAAATAATGGAAATCATATATGTGAATACTCTAAAACACGTAATAGGGATCTAAATTTACATTATAAGAGAATATATAGAAGAATACAACAACAAAAAGGAAAAGTCATACACTTGTTCTGATCAAATATACATGATATTTTTGTGATTATTCGTATAACAAAGTATATAATATTTAGAAATTGGTTCAACAGATAAGATTTTATATGGATTGAGATGATTAAATATTAAAACCAACCATCAAAAATGACATCTAGATTCTCAAACCATTTTTTATATTATCCTACTCGAAAAAGATCAACAGACTCAGATCCAGATCCTTTTTCGTAGACAATGATCCCAAACCTCATTGTCATGCTTGGATTTGTGACCTCCTCCTATGTTGTGTTTGACCTTCATATCCAACATAATAGATGTATTCCATTACTCGATCGACTGTCATCTGCATAGAACTCTCCCGAAGAAGAAATCATAATCTGAACCAAACTCAGTCACCCGAAATAACGATTCCTATGAATTGATTTTCAATTTTTTATTTAAATCATTTTAATGTTTATTTATGTATGTTACATCATAATTTCATCATTATATATATATATAGACATATTCAGTTTTATTTTAACATCATAATTCATAAATTTAATTTTATATAATTATTTTTATTGAATTTAATTTGTATTAATAATAATATTTTTTTATAAATATGAATAAAATAAAAAGTAATAATAATTCTTAAATTAATTTTTTTCATTCATTTTAGAATTTATTTATAAATTGTTATTAAGTCTAATAATTTATTTAATTTAATTTCATTTATTTAAAAAAATTTACTATCAAATCATTATGCAATTAACATATATGAATTTTTTACGTCAAGATAATACTCATATTCATGGAATAAAGACATTTTAAAAACATTAATTATTATAATCATTATTTAAAATCAAAATGAATATAAATATAATATTTTGTTTAAAATTATTTTGACATCTCAAATGTTTATAAATTATCTATTTATTCAAAACATTATTTCTCACATAATAAAATATTATCTTTTATATTACATTCAAGTATTAAAATAATATATTACAAAATTTTATTTAATGAAAACTATATTTAATAAAATATAAATAATTTATAATATTTCATTATGTCATTTATTTAAATATGGACATTTTGAAAAATACTGAAAATTAATAAAAATTAATGTATAATAGTTTTTTCAATGAAATTACATTAATTTATATAATTATTGTTTAATATAATTTATTTAAAATATAAGGAATTTCTTTAATTACTGAAAATATATGGGATGTCACATTATTCCCCCGTCAAAAAAAAATTTCATCGCAATTCGTTTTTTCGTACTAAAAACAAATCTGAATTTCTGTCATCAGAATTAAGAAATAGTAGAACTTATAAACTCATATATTCGACAATATCTAATGTCCAAAATTTTCTAGATTGTTCCTCTAATGTCAACAATAGCACCTAGATCTCACACTTCTAGTATCTGTGAAAGAAACTTCTTTCTAATTTTTTAATAAAAGAAACTAAACAATTAAACAAAAATTTAAACAAACAAGGTCCTTTTACCAATTTGGTTCTAGAAGATTAGACAACACCATGCAATTATCAGAGATGAAAAAAAAACAAATCAATTATCTATTACAATTATGATATCTTAGTCCAATAATGATGACATATGCATTGAAACATCTATTATACCTTTGAAAAATCATTTTTAAAACAAAGGGTGAGAATTCTTTTCCATGTAAGGGGTGTTGTAAATGATGAAATTATTTTTCCATAATATTTCCTTGAAAATTAATTTATTAAATACCTATATAAAAATTAATTGATATTAATTATGATTTAAAATAATATACTACTTCTCGAATTACTTACATACAAAAATTTGTTACAATATAATCAAGTGATTTTTAGAAAACCTAACACAATATTTTGAAAACCAAACACCGTAGCGTGTGGAAACATGATATATTGAAGGCTATCTTGGGCCTAACCATTTTTTTAGAGATTTAGTTCAATCCCAAATTTCATACCATGTATAAAATGTTTAAGTATTTCCTTTTATTAAATAAATTTTTAAACATTCTTTAAATATATATACATTTTCATTGGGGTTGTAGTTTTTAATAAATATAATCATAAATGAAATAAACATGTTCATTTTTGTTAATTGAAAAAATATAAATACTAATCTTCGATAAAAATGACATTTTAGACTTGGTATGACCAAATCATATGATGCATAAACATTTATTAACCACAAGGAAAATTAATTATCATTCAGCTACTAAATATTTCAATGAAATATTTTTTATACTTCATTTATGGATGAAATAATGACATGAATGTATAAACTATTAGTAATATCGAATATATAATTTTTATTCATAAAATTAATCTTTAGATATTGATAATTATTTTTCTGGTACAAAATTAAAAATGTATCATTTCCTTACAAAATACTCTCATCCAATCCTGATTGTATATATATTTTTACTTAAGTTTTAAATAACATAAATTAATGAAGTATACATATACATAATCATAGAACTGGAATTAGAAACCTATGATCTTGATATTTAAATAAATTATTTATATATATTTATTTTATTATCATACAAAAATATATATAACAGAAACAATTATATATATAGATGATTTAATTAAAGTGTAAAAAATAATACTTAAATATATAAATATATATATATCAAGCATAAGCATAATAATTAAAAATCAAAATAATAAACAATTTACATTCAATCATATTAAATTCATGAAATTTAGACTTAGAATTCATAATCATAGAATCATAATACTTATATAATTAGAAAATATTGATACAGACATCCTTGATGATTGGAAATAAAACCCATATATAGAAAAAAATTCACATGGGTTATACTATAAAAAACATTGAAACTTATTCAGAACATTACAATGTCTGTATATAGATATATATAAATCTATACACGCTTTTAAAAGAACACATTTTCCTCGAAAATAAATATATCCAATTTTAATCATCGAATAAAAACATGATACATTATATCCATGTATTAATACTTCATTCATCAATATCTCAAATTCCATTTTGAGTGTAAATATTCATTATGGATTTTTTTCTTAAAACTCATTCATGTGTATGAATTGTAATAGTAATGTATGTGTGACATCATTAGATAAGATGATGGTCATATCTTATAAATATTTTCATAATCATTTTTGATAATATATTACGTGGAATGTTAAATAAGGACAATTATTTTTCATAAAAAAACTAAAACCATTATTATAAATAATAATAAATAAATGTATGGTGTGTCACAAAATATGGGCATACAATATACGATATTAATTAAATGTCACAAGAAAACCATGTTTCCATTTAATAAAATAAAATTAAAAATAATTAAGCAGATTATAATTCTCACAGAATAACGAGTTGCACAAATATTTGTAAATTAAAATAATTAATTCCTTGAATATTAAACTGAAAGAATAAACATAGTCAATAAATAAAATTTTCAATTAATGAAATATTTGAAAATTATTATTTTCATAAATAATTTGTTCATCCTTATAAAAATTCAGTGAAGGATAATCATATCCCCATAAACAAAATGAGAAATCATATTTCTACAAAAATAATTTTAAAAATTTCATAGACATAATTATAAATTAATGTAAATAAAGGGATATAAATTAATGTTCCATTATAATGAAAATATCATTCAAGTTTCAATGATTGGGAAAAAAGAAGAATTTGTTTTCCAGACATCGAACACACCAGGCATGTGACGTTATCTGGGTGTATGGTTTATCTCTCTTTCCCAATATCTCATTACATTAAAAAAATAAAAAATAGTGTTTCAGACCTCTATATTTCCCTCTACAAGACATCTTCACTCCTATTGTTACACACGTCCCATGAAGTGTTTATATATATAATTTACTTTAATCTTAAAATTATATTTTATATTTTTTTTGTGAATGTTTGGAAAACGATTTAATATATATTTATTTCATAAATAGAGTCAACGAAAAAGGACAGAAATGAAGATCTTAAGTTGATCTGAAATCGAAACTACTAGGCATAAATGATTCCATTGAATAGAACACATTTTTTGTGGTTTGTCTTAGTGGTAAGAACCATTAAAATCCACAAAAAATGGGGGTTCAAAACCCATTGGGTATAGGTTACTGTAGTAGTACTGTAGTAGTGGTGGCGCTATAGCAACGACGAGCAATGTAGCGGCGGTAGAGTACTGTAGCAGTGGTGGGTACTGTGCAGTACTGTAGCAGCACAGTTACTATAGAAGTATTATTCACAGAAGAGAATTTGGGCTAAAAAATTGACCTACGGTTCTTGTAATGGGATTAATGGCCACTAGGCCTTCGGGCTATATAATGGGTCTCCCTCTACCCAGTTAAAGAGGTATTTTCTTTTCCTTAATGATAAATGAGGCTTCGACCCCAAAAATTTTTTAATACAAAAGGTAATGCAATGAATCAAAATAAATGAAATTCTCTGTTGATCCTCATGAAATGATTGTCAGTTGCAAATAAAACAGTTAAGAGGTTGCTTACAATTGAAGGTAGATGAAATTATTGATAAAAAAATTACATCAACTTTTAAACAAGGACATCATTCATGTAATTAATATACTAAGTATTATAGAAAACAGGTATGTGATTACTCTAAAACAAAAAACAATGATTTAAATTAATATCATAGTATAGTATAGTGAAGAATAAGACAACAAGGGAAAGAAATACAATGAATCCAATAAATTGATATGATTATTTGGGATGATTCTAATAACATTGAAGTTAATATATATATATAACTTCGATATATAAGATTTTTTTACATATTAATATGATTATATATAGAAAAATAACATCTATAATAGAATCTTGATTTTCTAACCAATGATGATATCATCTGACTCCAAAAGAAATCAAGTCTTAGATCCATATCATTGTGGGTTGACGTTGAACCAAGACCTCGCGATCATTGATGGATATTTCCCCTGAGACAATGTTGTGTTTGACCATTATATATAACTAGATCAAAGTACTCCTTGACTCAATTGAATTTCCCCTGCATTGTACACTATTAAAGACAATGGCTTCATCTGAACTGAAATCCTCACCCGAAATCACGATTCCATTGAATCAGTTTTTTATTTTTGTTTTATAAATAATTAAAATCTATACATAATTCTATTTCAACATTTTATCATATTTATATATACAAACATATCTATCCATAATTAGTTATATTTTTATATCATAATTCATAATTCTTATTTTAAAATTTATTTTTAATTAATTTAATTTATAATAATAATACATATTATTATAGAAATTTGAGTAGAGTAAAACAATTAATATTAATTCAAATATTAATTTGATCAATCAATGATTTTATTTATAAAATTTTAATAAATCTTACTATATATTTAATTTAGTTTCATTAATTTTCAAAATAAGATTATTTTCAAATCAAATCGCCATGAAATTAACATATATAAATGTAGTAATACAAAATAATAATCTATTTCAAATAACTAAATAATTTTAAGAATCAAAATAGTTATTTTCTTTATTTAGAATAATAATTAATGTAAATATAGTATTTCATTTAAAATTATTTTTTCTCCCCAAATATTTATATATAACCGGTATATTTAAAACACTATTTCAAACACAATAAATATAATTTTAATTTTACCATTAATAATTAATACCAAATATTATAAAATATAATTTCATGAAATCTATATTTTATAAATATATAATTAATTTATATAATTTACATGTGATAGGTATTTAAATAGTGACATGTTGAAAAATAATGAAATTTATTAATTATTAAATTAATAAAATTTTATATTAATTCAATGTAATTATATAGCTTTATAATATTATTTTATAACATTATTTATTTAAAATATTATCTATTTAATTAATTACATAAAATATCTGGGATCTCACATTATTCCCCTTTATAAAAATTATGTCCTTGCAATTCTTTTTTTTCGAACTAAAAATAATTCTGAATTTCTATCATCATAATTAAGAAACACTGGGACTGATATATTCCTAGATTCAACAACATCTAATCTGTAATGATATCTATAACAGTCAGATGATAAAAATTATAATGCCCTTAGAACGCTCTTATGGACTCGGTGCTTGAAAATGCCGTTTAATTTTTTTACATGAAACAGAACAATTAGACAACACATTTAACAAACGAGGACCTTTTACCGGTCTGGGTTCTAAAATATTATATAACAAATTACATTAACCAGAGTTGAAAAAAAAAATCCAGTGCCTATTAAGGGTTTTCGTTCTAACTCTAAAAGAATTTACATATGCATTCAAAAAAATAAGGTACCTGTGGAAAATAATTTTTAAACCAATGGTTGAGCAGTCATTTCCCAGAAAGGGGTTTTGAAAACTTTAGAATTATTTTTCCATAATATTCCATTGTAATTAAATTTTGAAAATACTTTTTTAAAATTTAATTTAAATTTTATACGATTTAAAATTATATACCACTTTTGAAATTACATACGTAGATATTCATTTAAATATAATCCATGGATTTTTAGAAAACATTACACAAACTATGGAAAACAAAACAATGTGTCTTGTGAAAATATGACACATTTATTTCAATCTTAGGCCTACCCATTTGTTATGGGATTAGTCTTAGTCCCTAATTCCATACCATATTTTCAATATTAAAGTACCAAATTTTATTAAAATTATTTTAAAGATAGCCTTACATATATATAAATATTAAATAGAGTGCAATTATATATATATATATATAATCATACATGAAATAAACATCTTCAATTTTGTGTATATATAATTATATAAATACTAATATTCATTGAAAATTACATGTTTGACATTGTTCAACCAAATCATATAATCCATAAAATTTTATTGAGCACATGGAATATTAATGATCATTCACATACATAAAATTTCAATGAAATATTTTTTAAATTAATTTTATACATTAAATAATGAAAATAAGGTATAAAATAATAAAAATAGAGAACATATAATTTTTATTTCTTTTAAATTAATCATAATCAATATATAATTATTTTTCACACAAAATATTATCAAAGTATAATTTCCTTACAAAATACGAACATCCTTTCATTGATGTATAAAAATATATATGTACATAATATTTAAGTAACCAAACAATAATAAGTACAAATAGTTATACATAATCACATAACATTAATTAGAAACCAAGGATCTTGATTTTTGAATAGATTATTTCTGTATATATGGTTTCTAAGCATATACACAAGTAACCAAAACCATTAATTAGATACATGGATGTTTTAATTTGAGTGTAAAAATTAACACTTCCATATATATATATATAGATATATATGTCATACATTACCATAAGAAATAAAAATCATAATAATGAACAATTTACTTTCACACTTATTAAATTAATGAAATATAGACATGGAATTCATAAACATAGAATCATAATACTTATATAATTTGGAAATATAGATACCACATTCATGATGTTTTGAATTAATACCCATATATATATCTACATAAATTTCAACTGGATTTATACTTAAAAAATGTGTTAAAATATTTTTAGAACATTAAATTGTCTATATATATAAATATATTAATTTATCAATGATTTTCTAAGAATGTTTGTTTTAGGAAAAAATATATCCACTTGTAATATTTGTATGAACACCTGAAAAATTACATTCATGTATTAATAATTCATCCATTAATATCCTAAATTCCATTTTCAGTGTAATTTCCCGTTAATGAATGTTTTACATAAAACTCATACTTATTTATGAATATTAACGCAACAACATGTATGATGTAATTAGATATGATGATGGGTATATCATAAAAATATTTCCAAATCAATCTTTACAAATATTATAAATGTAATATTAAATAAGAACAATTATCATTCATAAAAAACTAAAACCATTAATAATAATAATAAATAAATAAATGTATGGTGTGTCACAAATTATGGATATACTATGTATGATATTCATTTAAAGCAACATGAATACCATGTTCTCATTTTGGAAAATATTCTTCAAAATAATAAGGCACATGAGAATGAGTTGCACAATAATATGTGAATTAAAATATTTAATTCCTTGAAATTTTAACATAAAGAATAAATATATCCAAGAAATCAAATTTTCAAATAAATAAACATTTGAAACAAATATTTTCGTCAATACATAGCTCATTAATAAAAAATTATATAAATAATAATCATATCCCCATACTGAGAACAAGAAAAAATAATTCTAAAATGAATATTTGTAATGATTTATCAGACCCAAAAAAATTAATGTAATAAAATATTTATGAATTATTTTTCCCTTACAAAGAAAATTTCATTCTAAATTCGATGATTGGGAAAAAAAGAAGTTGTTTTCTAAACATTGGATAAAAAATAAATGAGATAAAGTGAGTGCATAAGATTTATCTCTCATTCTCAGTATCTTATAAGGGAACAAATAATTATAAAAATTTAGTTTCAGCCCTCTATATTGCATGGTATAAGCCCACTTCACACCAACTCTTATAATCAAGGAGGAAGTCTTTAAAAGTATAATTTATTTCAACATACAAATTTGATTTTGGATTTTTTTTTCATACTGGAGAACAGATTTAATATATATATATAAATATATATATATTTCAGAGATAGAGGAATCAAAAAAGGAAAAAATATGATCTCATGTTAAACCATGATCGAAACCAATTAGCATAAAGAAATACATTGAACGCAATATATGAATAAAATAACATCAAATTAGATGAATTGTAATTAATGAAATTTATTTATTGAACTGCATAAAATAAATGTCTGATGTGATGACAATGGTTAATAGGATTCTTATGATTTAAGGTAGAAAAAATTGTTGACCAAAATGTTTATTATAGAAACTGTTAAACAAGGAAAACGATCATGTAATTAATATACTACCAATGATGGAAAACAAGTATGTTTTAAATCTAAAACAAAAAATCATGATCAAAATCAAAATCATAGGGGAATAGATTGAAGAATATGAAAAAAAAGGGAATGAAATACACTGCATTCGATTAAATAGATATGATTTTTTGGGATGATTTATATGACTAAGAATTTAATATATAGAACTCAGTACAACCGATATGATTTCATAAAGATTAAAATTATTAAATATAGAAACCCACATTTGTTAATTACATATAGATTCTCCAACCATTGTTGATCTCATCAGACATGAAAAGTACATCAGAATCAGCCCCAAATCTTTGGGGGTAGACATCGAAAATAGTCCTCACGAACATGCATGGATCTGTGACCTCAGCCGATGTTTTGTTTGACCTTTATATTCAAAATTATCGAAGTTTTTCTCATCTTAATCAACATTACCCAATGTCAAACTCTCCCAAAGACGATGTCTTTATGTGAACCAAAAACCTCACTTTAAATCTTCATTCATTTGAGTTGTGCTTTATTTTTTTATTTAAGTAATTTTAAACTTTATGTAATTCTATTTCATCGTTATGGCATAATTTTATATATCAACATATATATATATATACATAATTAGGTTTATTTATATATCATAATTCATAAATATAATTTAATAAAATTATTTCTAATGAATTTAATTTGTAATTGTAATATTAATTTTTTTAGAAATTGTAACAAAATAAAAAAAATTAATAATAATACTTATATTAATTTTTTCATTCATTTTCTATTTTATTTATAAAATTTTCATAATTATAATCATTTATTTATATTAGTTTTTTTAATTCTCAAAAAAAATCAAATCAAATCATAATGAAATTAACATATATAAATGTTTTGTGTTTTTTATAAAAATAGAGACATGAATTGGTCACCCAACTCACATACCTCAAAAATTAATTATGAAAATATTGTTTATATTGAAAACACGAGGTGAAAAGAGTATGCACCAACAAGAAGCAATGAAATGTAAAATAGATAAAATCCATCAGACACATAACATTAAATAGGAAAACCTAGAAAATTTAGGTGTACCTGTTTCCATCAATGATCCATCCCGCCATTGAGAAACATGGAAAAAAAATATTCCAGACGAAGTGAAAGTATTCTCGTTAAACAATTACATGGTCATGCACTTCCAAATTGTGAAACCCCATGAATCTCAGCACTTCTGTCTCCCTGGGTTACCTTGGCATCAAAATCTCTACTACAAAAAATATATTTACCACCTCATGACTCGGCTGTAATGGTGTATACTTTGAGAGGTGATCCACTGAATGTAGCAATTTTAGTGAAGATAAATTTTAAAAAAATGACATAACAGTTCCCAAAAAATATTCTCTTTTAAAAGCCAATATAATAACACTAGGATTAGAAATTAATGAGGGCACAAGAGGTTTGTTGTACATTACGTCCAGATCTCTAGAAGATAATAAATTTTTTGTTGTATTTACCTTCTCAATCTACCATATAATCACTCAATATGGAGATAGAAAAAGTTCAGGGAATCTTACAACTACTATAGAATATTAGGACTAAATCACTACCTCTTACATAGGAATCATTAAAGATGCACCAAATAATTATGTAAACTGAATCACAGAAAAGAGGTGTTACTGATCCATAAAAATGGACAATGATTAATCTACATGCTTGTGTGTCCGGTTTCGGGCACTGAAAAATATGGAATCATCTCCACCAAAGAGAAAACAACTGTTGTTGGAAAAAGAAATATAAGTACATTAAAAACAGGAATCCTTTCTATGGAATGGTCTTGAAATCAAAGTCAGCATTTTTCATAAATTTCCCCACCATTGAAATGAACATTCACTTTCTTATTTGAAGGTAGGTATCGGCGAAAATTTCATTAGCCCTATATCATTTAAATATGATATCAAGTTTCTCTTCCATCTAGACATTAATTCCTCACTCACATCATCATGATATTGATAAGAATCCCTCATAAAAATTTTCTCTTCTTCATCATTCTTAGAATATTCCAAAATATTTTTAGTAGGAGGTGACATAATATCCATCTATGAAGGAATGACATATTTTTTCTTCCTAGATGACTCTAAGTATGCCATAACTATAGTTATCTCTCTGTGAGAATATTCTCTTTTCTTCTAGGACATTTTTGTAATTTGGCGTGATGTAATAATCTAAGTCAACCATTCTGTTTTCCCCATATGATAACTTTATTTGTTGAAGGTCTCCTAAATTTTAGATACTTGGTCAAGATATTCTTGAAATGATTCACTAAAGACAAATTGTTTATTCCTGTCCTACTAATTCGAAGGTAGTGGAGCATCAGATATTGTAGTATGATTCTCATGTTTATTGTGTGACACCTTATCATCATCACACAATTCAACAATTTGAGAAATAACATATACATCGGCATTATGATTTGTTGGGGAGTGAGGATTTGAATTCATAAGATCCTTAAATAGTATACTCATAATTCCCTAGAGGAGAAGAATCTATCCCCTTGAGGTCACCTTTTTAATCCAAATTGAATGATTTAGAGGGGTTGTGTCATGTTTTATCTTACATTCTTTTGCAGGATGTCTAACTTAGAGAAAATTAGTGCAGTATTCTGAATTATTATCAATGAAGACATCTTAGAGAAACCCGGGGTCACCATTTTTTATCCAAAATTTTGATATTATGTGTTTAGAAATTTTAATTTCAGTACAGATTCTAGAAATTGAGGTTCGCAAGAGATTTTTAGTAGCTGAATCATGTTTGAGAGGATTCCCATGTAGACTAGAAATCACAAAATGTCTTTTGTTTATAAATATTTAAAGTTAAAATAATACTCATATTCAAATAATTGAATCCTTTTAAGAAGCTTAATAATTATTATCATTGATTAATATCATAATGAATGTAAATGTAATATTTCATTCAAAATTATTTTTTCTTCCCAAATATTTATAAATAACATGTTTATTCAAAACATTATTTCTCACATAATAAGATATTGTTTTTAATATTACCATTAAGTATTAAATTAACATATTATAAAATTTTATTTCATGAAATATATATTTCATAAATGTTTAATGAATTTATATTATTTCAGGTGTCATGAATTTAAATACTTACATGTTGAAACATAATAAAAACCAATAAGATTTAATGTAAAAAAAATATTTTGATTAAATGAAATTACATAGTTTTATAAAAATATTTCATTACATAAGTTATTTAAAATATAATTCAAATATTAAATTTCATTTTATATCTTCAATGTCACACCTTGAGAGTGATTCATCCTCCTATAATTGTCCATGATACTCTATTAATTTAGCTAAAATTATTATTTTCCCCTAAAATGTTTATATCATAGATTTCATTACCTTATTTTATTCCACTTTAATGTAATCCCTTCGAGGGAACTTTGAAGAATATTCTTCAATATCATATCCACTTTCAATCTGACCTTAGATTCGAACACGATTTGTCTACTTGTATCCACAATAGTAATTCATTGATTCCTTTTTGACATTATTTATTCTTCTTGATATCCAATAAGCTATTTTAATTTAAGATCATATGTTATATATTTCTATTCTATATTACTTCTTCATATTTCATACAAATTATAATGAATCAAAATTGATACTGAATGAGATATCAAGAACTGTCCTAAGGTATGGGGCCACTTGCATTTCATTGAATGTGAAGCTGTTTATATATGTTGATGTTCTTATCTTCCATTTTTATGTGTTTTCTTAAAATTTAATTAATCCTTGTTATTTACAATCATGATTTAGGTAGTTTATTATTCATGATTATGCATGTTATATGTTTTATACCTCTAATAAAGTCCACCCCTTGGGTGAGTTTCCTTGATTGACCCATTGTGGATTATCTCCTTGGATTCATTTGAGGTATTTATTTTATCCCATGTAATGGTATGTGAAAATAGAATTGATTATTTTGGAATTTTAATGTTGTTATGTTGTAATTGAAAAAAATTAATGGTATTTGAAGGATTATTTCCCCTTGACACATGTATGCCTTTTAGTGAAATCAGGTTTTCATGCATGTGTCTGTGAATTGGAGGCAATATATTGAACCAATGAAATTGGTTTGAATTTCATAAAATAATTGTTTTCGCACATGATTTAAATTATAACTTATCAATGAGATATCATGATAGAATAGTTAATATTTTTATATTAAAAATGGCCATATTACTACTTGGATGGCCCATGAATTCTTATCTCGCGCTTGGGATCTATTTTGAGACCATTCTATGTAAGGGGTTGAATAATAGTGGGAATATCATTAATATAATATTCCCAAATGAGATAAATGATGTTAAATACATCCATTATCTTGTTATATATGTGTTTATTTTTCTTAATAATATTCCCACGTGAGTAAATGACAGGCCATGCCCTTTGAGGATGGCTAGGGCATCATACAATTTTAAGGTGAGTTTGATATTATATTCTCTTTGTTTTAACCATAGAATGTTGAATGAAATTTGTAAATGGAATTTAAATAGTTAAATGATAATAGCCTTTAGAGACATGTGGATTTATTTATAATTCTATAGACTAAATCTTGTGACTATTGGCCATTATACTATGTGTGATACGCATATCCACATTGGGATTCCCTGGCCATACTCTATTTTTAGTATAATATTATCATGAGGGATACATGGATCCAAATGAGAGATGCCAAGGAAAGATACAATAAAACATGGCTTATATTTCTATTGATACAGGGAATCAAATGGATTTATAATGATAGTCCCAAGACGAATTTCTTATATTTCATGTGTACTAGTTTTTGTTTTCTTGTTGGTCTTCAAAGGAAAACCCCATATAACATTGATGTTATACCTCACATAGAGTGATGTCGTGTTCTCGAGTGGTTCTCTTGGTATGTGCTTATAGGGTGTTGGTTGATATTTAACCTGGAGTGATTCTTGAATTCCAATATTAAAAAGTCAAGAATGGGCTTTGGTTTTGAAATTATATATAAAAAAATGAAATATGATACATCTTCTAATCCTAAGAAGATGCTCGGATCCATTCTTCAATTATACATGTTTAGATGAAATTTTGAGGCATATATTTTATACCAGTTATTGGGGGGAAGTAAGGATTGATCAAAATCTAAATACATGGAAATTCAATAGGAAATAATTGGTAAATTAAATTAAATGGAAACCATATTAAGTATGATAATTACATTTGACTTCTCCAATTATTAATTTTTTTTTATTTCATAATCCCTACAATATATATTCACCGAGTGATCAGATCAGACCATGGGTGTTTTCATATTGTTATTTAGTCCCGCATCATTTTTGGGTCGTGTTTCTAGGACCATTCAAATTATATTATTGAATAAAATGATATGGTAAATCACCCTCGAATGGGTACTTGATCTGGTGCTAATGAGCAGTAGAGCATGTGACCAATATGAGGCTTGAACATCAACTAATATTCCTATTTTCCTTTTTAAATTAGTGTCATATATATTGTACACAAAAAAATATTCCTATTTAGGATATATTATGAGACACATGTGACATATATCACCAACCTATGTATGATATGATTTTCAGGCTATTTATACTACCAATGATATGTTTTTACATCTATTATATGCTTTATTTCATCTTATATTTGTAATTATTATTTATTTTTCACTATGTTACACTTTGGTAATTTTTAAATAGTCTCCACATAGGCCTCACCTATACTGTCACTGTTAGTTGGTACCCTTGGTCAATTTGGGTGATCTTCTTAGGGTCATGTGAGGCACCGGACATGGGGAAACATTAGTGGCATTCATGTATTGAACACTACATTAATCTCATTTTCTAAAATCTGGAATGATAATATATAAAACCTAGTTTAACATTAAAGAGGGAATAGACCTAAATGAAGATAAATAATCAACATATCTCTATAAAATGATGAATCTTGTTCCACAATAGTATAATATTATAAAATTGAAATCCATGGTAAGTAGATTTGAATACGTATTAAATAACATAAAATGATATCAAATGATGATTTATTACTTCATTATATAAAACATTAACAACATGTGTACATTGAAAAATATGAAACAATAATTACTCTCACATTTAAGGCCCCTTATACACTCTTGTATTATTTTTTTACTTCATGTAAATGTAATGAAAGGCTGTAAATGTTATAAAACAATTATTGAGAAAGTTATAAATATTATGGTTTATAGGTAATACTATAAATTTTCATAATTTATATTAGAAATGATTTTGTTTTAAATTATAAATATAAACACTCTGATGAAATTATGTCTTTAGTGGAATGCTTCAATAATGATAAATTTATGAAATTTTTTATTTATTTTTAAAATATACTGTTTTACAATGTTTTTATATAATTTAAATTTGTGGAAACTAAAAATATTGTGAAATTTTTCTATATATCCCCTATAAAGTGAACTGTAGTCAGTATCAGGATATTGATAGTATATGAATATAATTTGACTCTAAAATAGTCACTTATGTTTTCTACATTGATAAATTCACACAAAGAAAAATTGTGTTTCAGTTGTTGATATTTTTCTATAAAAATTAGATATTAAACATATCTAAAATAACCATTTGATATTTATTTTAAGGTGAATATATAAAGAAATAGATTCTATAATGAAAAGGTGTGAGTAAAGTAGAATATATTATTTTTCTAATTAATATTGTTCAATATAAAAGTTTATATTTACCCCAAAACTAATTCATTATATTTCATATTAATAAGAGGGAATATAGTACCACTATATATTATAGAAATTATCATCTGAGAACATGTTTTTTGAAATGTGAAAAATTAAACTGGTAGACTGAATATCCCAATAGACTATAGTCATATTTGGTGTAAATATGAATATCAATATGTGTTCTGTGTACATGAGGAATAAAAAATTAAATAATATGCTTATTTTACAAAAATAGTAATGTATACTGAAATTTAAGATAATAAATAGTTATAAGTATATACATATTACGTTTACTATGATGATCTTCATGTGAATGAATAGTGATAGTTCATATGAAATGTTTCATATATTTGTATGTTATTATGTCAATGTGTTTTCTATAGTGGTTACAATTAAATGTTCTGATTACTGACGTAAAATATATCTAGAATATTGAATAGTCCATTCATGGATAATATGGAATTATGATTATTGAATCATTATATAATATAATTGTTGATGATTTTAAAGACAATATGATTTTAAAATCATAAATTTGATAAATTGTTTTGGAATTATTATGTAAAAATTAAAATTTCATTACTATTTTCTAGAGTTATTTGAAGGCCTCGAGAAGAATAAATGTTACGGTGAGTTGACTATATTACATATAATTATTTATATAGATATAATCATGAATAATGATTGATTATTTGTTAATGAGTAACTATAAATCATGAGTAGAGAATCAAAAAAATAAATATTATTTCATTAAATTGATTATTATTTGAAATATGTAATTGGAATAAGCCAGGGACTCACTAAAAATTTTCTGTATTATTTGAAATAATAATAAGAAGAAGATGAACAAAAAAGAGTATAATGAAAAAAAATATTTATTGATCAATTTATAAGAATCAATTTAAATTTTCACTTGTGTAACATAAGAGATGAATTAAATATTAGAAAAATCCCATAGAACTCATTTTGTGATGTTAGAGAAACTAGGTAGACAATAAAGGGACATCAATATAAATATTAAGTGTGATTTTGAATTTCAAAAATCTTGTTGACTAAAACATTTACGATAATAAATCTCTATAAAAATATAAGATAATTTTAAATAATTTTTATATTAATAATGATATAGAATATGATAAATTTAAAAAATGTATGGAGATAATAAAAATTTGTAATGTTATGAGATCTGTATAAGGATCTTATATATTAAATTGAAAGATTCATTTACTCTTTTTTGAATGTTTATCTGTCAAAAAATTAATAATTAAATAAATACAATTGTATATTATAAGGGTAATAAAACACAATATTATGGTTATAGAGAATTTCAATAGATGGTTAAATTTATTAAAATCATATTTATGAAACATACTTATACCAGGAAATTCCGTCAGAGGTAGGCCCATGACTATTTATTAAATAAAAAGAAAAGTACAGCAGTACAAAAACCACACTTCAGAAGCTGATTACATATCATAAGCATCATAACAATCACAACCCATATTATATTCTCTTTCCGCATTGGCTGTCTACCATTCCGATCTTTTGTAGTTCCATATAATCATGGTATACATCCATCTAAGGTTCAATTTCTCCAATGAGATCATCTCCTGTGGTGATTGTTTGAGAGAGGATCTAGTGGACAGCGGCTTCGACAACTCAGAGTAATCCTTCCTCATCCTAAGGCTGGCCACCTGCTTTTCAGATTCCCTCTTCTCATCCTTGATAACCTCGCAATAGGAAGGAATCACCGTCACATTTTCCTTGTCGATGTCCGAGACATTCCCCCACTTTCCATTAATCCGAACATCCTCGAAGCCATCACCCACTCCTCCGTCCTGAACATTTAACATGTTAACGTCAAGCATTTCCAAACATGGTGGCTTCCCTCCAAGATCCTATCAACATCCATATTCACCAGTGCATCACTCAAGACAGGCTGCAAATAATTATTTTCAGCGCCCACCTCCACCTGATCTTCATTTTTTCCCTAAATCTCCAACCTAAACTCAATTCCCTTCTCTGCATCAGCTGAAACACACTGCATAGCAGTGACATCTTGAGTTAACTCACCCATTTCCACTTGACCAACTTCACCAGACGCCAAGACATGGAACCAAATACCAAATTCAGTAGTGCCTCTTAATGCCTTAGACTGAGTTTGCAGACATGGACTGACATCCAAAATTTGCCCGCATCCATCCGAATTCAAATTCATCCTCCCCCCCCTTCGAACCAGTAGAGCTGTGCCCAACACTATCAACCCACTGCTTAAGCCCACTAGTCCTCTGCCCAGCATTAACAGCACTCCCTCCCACATAACCTTCCACTATAGTATCCACGCCACCTATAGGAGACTCAACATCCTCATGATTCAAACCAACCTTGAGGTCCTACTTCAGCCTCCCAATCACCACAGAGACTACTGGGTTTCTCAAGTCCTAACCATCCACTCCATTCCCAGCCTTTGCAACAACAACAGTCCGCGGCCCCGGACCAGTGGTTTTCTGGTTGTGCTTCACAAGAAATGAATTTCTTTAATTGTTACACTGCTCATCATGGTGACCCAGGTGATTGCATACCAAGATGTCATCAACCCAGGATTTAAAAATCACCGCCTGCTTCCAGCAAAATGCGTCCCCAACCGTAATCCAGATCCAATAAACAGGAGGCTTCGAAGCATCCACCTCAATGCATAGTCACAGGTTGATATGATGACTCACCGACAATGTGTGATCATCAGAGCACAGAAACCACCCCACCAGATTCCCTAACATATGGATAATCGCGGGGTTCTGGAACGGTAAGGGGTGATGGGGAAAACATACCCAGTTGGTGATGAAGGGTGAGTTCCGATTCATGTAGAAATCAAATGACCATCGGAAGAGGAAGAATCTTCAACCACCACAGCCTCAAGGAGCCCTATACCAAACACGAATTAATTTTTCCACTGATGCAAAGCATACCTTCATATGGCGACTGTCGATCAAACCCACCACCGCGCGATCCTGTAGATCCCATTTGCTAAACACGAATCTGTTGAACTCATCAACCGAAGGTCTTAGGTCATTGAATCGAGCCACCAAGGTCAAATTCAAGAGATTAGAAGCCTCAGAGAACTCCAAATCAGAGATTAAAAGCTGAGGGATCCCAATATACAGATCTGGATCCTTCAGACTCAGAGAAATCGACGGAAAATCAGAGAGATAATTTGGGTTAGAAAAGGGAACAAAAGCCACCTCTGGAATATAATTTTTATGTTATATATGTATTATAATGTTTCGAATAATATTTTTATGTTTGTACTTTTGGAATATATAACCAATAATAATCTAGGTATGAATAAAAAATTAAATGGGATATTATATATCTAGGATAATAATAAAAATTAAAATACAAATGTGTCTTCTTAACATTCTTGTGAAGAAAATATGTGTAGTGAAATTATTATTGCATTATCATGGGAGACAACCCATATAATGAAGATGATGAAATATTTTTATCCAATGAAAATTTGATTTATTTAAATATTCTATAAATTCACAATATTTAAAATATTTTTTTAATCTAGATAACAAATATTTTCATGAAAATGTTAATGTTTAACAATTGATGAGAAGATTAGAACATTTTGAAACATTAACGAAGAAAAAAATTTAACATCTTAATGATAAAGAAGAAATCAACATGTCACATGTAGTTCATTAAATGTTTGAGAAGAGAAAGATAAGGACTGATAGGATATAGAAGTAAGAATTACCTTATGATATGTCTAAATCAAAGTTGGAGATATAGAATAGTTATGATATTATAGAGGGATTCAAAAAATATTGTTGATGTTAATGATCATGGTCTCAATTTAACATAATTCAAGACAATGAGATAGTTAAAGATCAAATAAGATAAAAAATGAGTGGTTTATTTAATAAAATTCACAGTATTATCTAAAAAATTATTTTATTACGGTGAAAGACAAGAATTAAGTAAATAATTGGTTAAAAATAATTTCAATGAATCTATTGGAGAAATAAATAAGATCATAATGATTTAGATACATCTTGACTAGTGTAAAGACATACGTAAAATGGAAATTGAATTTTGTAAAAAGATATTTGGGATAATGGAAACATTGGGATTATGTATAAATCACTAGTGATGTTAGTAAGTAGATTGGGGTGTTTTTTAGGAAATATATCGTTATATGAATTTTGTTGTCAAAAGAACACTATGGTGTCACCTAATGAGAAATATATTAGTGTAGGTATTGAGTGCAGGATATAAACATGTCAACATAGATTATAGAAAATTATATTAAATAGTTAAAAATCAATTACTCGATGTAAATAAGTAATAACAATAAGGATTAATTCTCCCATAATGTTGAAAAACATGTAAAAATAACACATGTTGATTTTTTACAATTAAAATTATGAATTGATGTGGTTTAATAATTCTTCTATAAAAGGTTAAAACAAGCATCTGTATCAAAACTGGTAATTGTATTTCAAATATTCATAGGGGTCCCTTAAATGGTATAATTATAGTTTTATATTCTTCTAATAAAAAATAAATCCTACAATATCCACCCCGTCCACCAATATATGAAATCATACAATCCATTGTCCATATAAAAATAAAATTAAATATTATAATAATCTAAATAATTCCATAGTCGAAAATAAAGAGGAATTTTAAATAATATTCTTCCATTCTGGAAACCTATCTCATTATAGTAGCTTCTAACTACTTAACAACATACAATATTTTATATCCCACAGTGGAAGTCCATCAACCATTTAATAATTAAATTACATTGAAGGATTATCACCAAATCTAATATAATACAAGTACATCCATTTTTTGGTAATAAAAATATAATAAAAAATTATCTTGTCACATAACATAACAGAGTACATCAATATGGGTAATTTAGAAAATCATTAATATACCTACTTCAATAAAAAAGGTAAATTTTATGGTATGAAACATTCATAAAATCTAATATAACCTATTTTTTTGTAATAAACAAGTAATATATTATTTATTGGAATCGGGTGATGAAATAAAATTAATAGTCTATGAGAATTAGTCATTAAATAATTACCTCATCACATTATGTATATGAAGGATAATATTTTAGTTCTCATTAAATACATAAAAATGTAATGTTGGTAAAGTCATATTTATATTTGATGAATAATTTTTTTTCATCATATACTTTATTATTATTTATTTTATAAACTCTACATATATAAGGTAATATTATTAGCTAGTTTACACATAAATTTATTCAATTGTTTTTGTTCGTTAAATTTATTTTCATGAAATAAAAAAGAAAAAGAAAAATACTATGAATTGTATATGGTTTAAAGGTCATATGTATATTTTATATATAACTAAAATAAATTATTTACTACATTATTCATATATGTAATATCATTAGCTTCTAGAGAAAATAAACAAATGAATCTACCAATAGATTTTGTGTAATGAATATTAAATAATATAATACAATATTATAATATCCTATGACTATATATTGTAGCGTTGGATTTGGAAAATATAAATATATTTTCAATTGTTGAATTTAAAATTACAGTAATAAATATATGATTATTTATGTACATGATTACACAATGGAATATATTTATGCACACTCTATTTTTTTCTAATAAAATAATTTTTGTTAACACAAAATATATACCTTATTTTAAATTTAATTTTTTCTCAGTCCTGAAGTCCAAGTAGCTAATTTAAACATTACCGAGGTGGTTTACGGCTTAATAATAATTATATATATAAGTATTAGAGGTATAGAGGTATCCCATTTTTGATAATTTGATTCCCTACATATTTTTTCATTATTATATCACATTTTCCTTATGGTAACCATAATTGTAATTGTTGTGTACATTGGTATGTGTGAATCATCTACATAATCACATGGAAAATGCTTAATAAAGTATTTAATATCATATATAAGATAATTTATTTAAAATTTTATTATATTTTCAATTATAATATTATATTTTTGTAATTATTCATATATATCATCGATTATTTTGTTTCTTAAATGAAATATCCCCCTAATAATCTCATATTACTATATTCTAATTAATTTCGCACTGGTGATGGGGGAAAATCAAATGTACATGTAAAATCCTTCCATGGAAAATATGGGACATTTAATTATATTATTTTCAACAAAAAGAGAAAATGGGTGATATATTATCTAATAATTTAAAGGTATTTTTAGTAGATATTTATAGAACTTATTATTCATAAATTTCATGTACACAAATTTCATCTACTTCCCATTAAATATTCAAAGTGATTATATTGTGCTAAGGAAGATATAAAGAATGAATTTTTAAAACTGTCATATTTTAGTTAAAATATAATATATTCATTAGCCTATAAAAAAATATCTTCAAATATGTTTTAAATTTAATACAAGACCATCTATATTTGAAACTATAAAGAGTTTAAATATTATATTTATTTCCATGGAATATATATAAAGAAATATGTTTAAAGAATTATGATATTTTATTATGTGGTATCATTAATATACCACATAATCATAAATCGGGTTTTATGAAAATTAGGATTTGTTATTAAAATAAAAAATAAATAAGTATTTTAGTACCTCTTAAATATATGACATAATTCATCCCTAATAAAAAATAAGTCCAAACATATAAGTCACATAAAATTTTGGTACTTATTTTTACCTATTGATGTCATTGTGATCTCTATTTTTTTGTGTCTCTCCAGTATATGGTTGCACCGAAGGAGTATAACTATGAATTTCTCGTAAGAGGGATCTTGGAAAAATATACTATTGATACAATCGTCACAACAAGAAATGGGTTTATTTAATATATGGTTTTTATAATATAGGATGCCATAGATCCTCCATCTTAGTAATATTTTATATAGTTGTTACACTTGTTTATAATCATTAGTTGTAATTATCACCTAAAATTTCTATATTATCAACAATTATAAAATTGAACCCATATCATGATCATTGAATAATGTATAAATAAAATTTCATTAATAAATATCTATAAATTATCTAAAGGAAATTAAATAAAATCACACTAAAATGGTTTTTAGGATTCATTAATAAACAATTTAATGAGCGTGGAATATTAAATGTTGATATTATTAAAAAGATATTTATTTTATGGAAAACTCATAGCCATTACAACTCTTCTATTCTAGGTATGGGAGTAATTTATCATTATTTTTTGAGTTAAATTTATTTTATAAATATATATATATATATATATATTGTTTTTGAAATATATAAAAACATTATGTCCAAGACATTAAATGAAATTTGTAAAATAAAATTAAGGCTAATCATGAATATTGAGATATTTATCATTAACTATATTAATATTGGATATATAATCATTGAATAGGATATTAATCCCTCTATAGCAACGAAACTACTAAAAATTCTATAGTTAATAAAAATAAAAATTTAATTGATGTTCGTAACTATTAGACATATCTAATATCCATGACAAAATAGATATCAATAAGGGATTATTAATATATAATGTTATATTTAATGAACATTATAGTGGAAAATATTCGATTTTATTTTATATTTTAACTGAAAAATGAATAATTTTAAAATTTAATTACATAATCACAATATATATATATATAGGTGATACTAATTATAAATTATATAGAATCATGTTGATATTTTGTGTGAAAGAGATAGAATTTATATCTCACCCAGAAATAAAATATTACATGTGAAAATAATAATTTAAAATTATGTATAATAACATGGGATATTTCATAATTAAATTACCTCATTCAATAAAAAATAAAAATATAACAATTTTATTAACAAGAATATATTACATTACATATAAAATACAAGATATATAATAAAAACTATATAAAATTTCATATATATGGAGATCTTGTGATTTTTTTCTAAAATGAAAATGGGGGTATGAATTAGTGTAAACATGAATTTAAATTTTATTTACTTGATATAAATTATTTCTTATTAACATAAAATCTAATTATGTATGAATTTTAAACCCCACACATATATACATTAAATGATAGATTACATACCACATGAATTTTTAGTGCATTAAAAACATTTGTTCAAATTCACCTCTTTTTGGTTATTGGTTGTTCACCAAAATTATAGATTTATTACTATATGTACACATGATTAAATGATTAGATGCATGAACATAAATTCATATATGTTGATCAGGATTCGTACTAGACTACACAACATCATTCTACAAATAAAGAAATATTGAATTGTATAGGGAATAGATTTTTATAAGGTTTAGTTTCCCCAATAATGATTCAAATGATCTTAATCTTTGAGGAACCAAAATATTACACTGAAACCTCCATATCACATTTATTAAGTGATGTACATCTCTAGGTATAAACATAAAAACATTTCAATTCAATGAATACCATTCCCATAAATAGAATATTATGATATATTTTAAAAATCATTCCCCACACTAACATAACATATATCAATTTTTAATAAACCACTCAATATATGTCTCACAATATATCTCTCAATATAGGATAATAGTCATGAAATTCTAAAATGATGATAATAAATTATTTCAAAAAAAATATATTCACATCATTATTTTTTTTATTTATTCTCAGTAGAATCATAAACAATGATCTTTTGAAATTTTAAATTCTATTATCCTCAAATCCAATTACAACAATCTCAAAATTTTCTCCATATTAATTAATTTTTTCTATATAGATTAATTATATTCCCACCCTTCTTATCATTCTCTACAGTGAACTAGAATTAATATTTACAATGAAAAATTACATAGCTATATTCTTCAAAACATTAATTCAAATGTAAAAAATTATTATAAATTTCGTAATAGAATAATGTTCTAATTCACAAAAATATACATCAATATAATCTTATTTATATATTATAAAAAATTATAAATCATAATAGTATATATCATAATCATGGAGTTCATGAAAATTATAATACAACATCAATCAATAAATAATTAATTTCAGGGTATCATTAGAACTATAAATTTGAATGTATCCTCACATTACATTTTATAAAATTATTTCCAAAAAATAATAAAATTATAGAAACAAATTTTATACCCTTCTCACTTCACAATAACACAACTATTTTAATATTAAAACTTATATTCATATATATTATTATTTTTCAATACTCAAATAAATTAGAAAAAACATCATTTTATTTTTATATTATATAATTCAACATTAAATTTTCAACATATGATTTTATATATTCAATATAATATAATTATTAATAATTATAATCATTCCTATTTTTGAAAGCATATATGAATAAAAAATACATACATTCATTCAAAATTTTATAAGTGTCTTTAGATTCTATAAATTTTATGGAACAAATTTTAATACAATTCCATTATAAAGTCATATTACATGTCACAAAATTATACACATGATTTAGAAAAGTCAAATATGATTGGTACATAAGCCATAACTAAAATATTTCAATGGCACACATGCATGAAGATATTAAATAATGGAACCCAAAATGTAATATGGGACATATTTACAGACCAATATTTTTTTAGAATATGTTTCACATATATTTGGTCATCAAAAATTTCTTAAAAGATAATTATATTCTATATTTCAAAATTCCAAGGATACAAAATGTTAATATAATAATTACATTAAATTTAATGACCTGTACACAATTATAAATTTCATTCCAATCATATCCAACTATATAACAACAACCTATAATGATTCTAAAATATGGTTTTCAACAAATATAGACCCTAGACATGTTTGAGGGGAACATGATTATCTCCCATTCAATTAGTTTACAAATAAATTTGACTATTTAATCTAAAAAAGAATTAATTCCATTTACAATCATCAAATCATATATTATTTTTTTAAATATGTCTCTTTCACCACACTATCGAATAAAGTCATGTTTTTAGATAGTTCTATATCTTGTAAACATGAAATCATGTACAAAAATAATAGATTAAATACCTCTCAATAAAAACATAAAAATTATCATTTCAATGAATATAACCGATTTTTCATAAAACAATCTTTAATATTCAAATAAATTGTAATTATCCCCCCTTTTAACAAGCACATAGTACCTCTATGGTGGTGATTTATTTCACTATTTTATATCCCTTTATATTTAACAAAAAAAACCTCTTCTTCATGTTGAATTATTATAACGGTTAATATTAAATAAAGATAATAGTCATTATAATATTTATTTATGGATACTACCAATAATATATTTCTTTGATTCCAGACCTCACTAATAAAGAAAATTATTATTAAAAACAAACTTTATTCATTTTAGGGTACCCCTTATGTACCAACCCAACCTTGATTCTCAAAAACTCAACATTATCATTCATTTTACTTCTTTATTATCACATGTGGAAAATATCATTTATATCATTTGATTATTAAGAAAAATCTAAAATGATTTTTTATAAATTTTATTCACTTAAACAATCATAGTTTATATAACATATTTTATTATTGATATCTTCAACACGTATAATTAATAAAATCTCTGATACTTAAGACACTAGGTTTTTTAGGTCTTATTATAGTCTTCACTAGTTCCCCTAAGTTTACATATTATATCAATATCATTTACGTTGTTATTTAGTATTAGATGACAAATTCCACGATTTATATTAGTCGCATCATCAAGTTTTTTTTATATTTAATAGAAACTATAATCTTCTCAAATTATAAATTTTGCATGTTTTATTTTTATGACATATTCTTAAAACTAAGTCTGGTTAAACAATATTTTCCCCAAAAAATATGATTTATTATAATAATAAATGATTTTAATAATAGAACAATATACTATCTTATAGAGCCTATTATTCCTTCATTTCTAGTAAACTAAATTGGTTAGACAACACCAATAAATTCCCAGATTTGATTTATTATAGAACATTCCATTATTAGTGATATAAATTTCAAAGAGTAATGGATTAAAAAATAACATGATATTTTTTTATAGTTTCATTATTTTAATATAAAATGTTATATGATGTTATTTTCTTGATATTAATAGACCATTATTTTTATGTGTTTATCAACACAAACAACTTCTATCAAAAACCCTCTGAGCTCTTTTTTTCGGATACAAATATACAATCAATCTAAATAATTCATATAATTTTCATCTAAACTATTTCATTATTACAAAGAGTATATGGTTCCACTAAATAATACATGATTACATTATTAAAACGATGACATTAAAATGAATCATTTTCTTGTTCAATAACATTATAATATTTTAATTTAATGAAGTATATTTTCAACTATTTTCCATATTGCCTCAAGACAATTATCAACATTATAACAACTACTGAATTATTCTTAATGAACATATCATCAATTATTCTAATAATATTTTCAAAACTTTTATATATATAAATCACATCTGGTTGAATTTTTCCACATGGGAATAAATACAATTTAATTAATGAGTTTAACTTATATTTTATTTGGAATTTATACCTTCATATGTTCTTTTTTGACTTCTTTCCATTATAAAAGGTTCCAAAAACATTTTTAAATCATTATTTTAAATTTAAATGATTTACTAAGATCTTATATATCTATATTTGTCTTATATATTATTATCGTTGAGAACCAATTCTTTTATGAAACAATATAGTCTCATATTTTTTACACAAAAAATGAATTGTTTGAATATCCAATTATAAAATTATTCATTGTTTTCTTTTTCATAATGAAATAACTCATTCATGATTTATTTTTTAAATGACACATGATTAATTCTTCATAAAAACCAAAATTTCATTATTATTATGATGAATAATCCTCAAATGATTATTATTCAAATGTTTCTAATATAGAACATTATTTTATTTTACATTTTGAGATTCATTTTTAGTCGACATAACTTCATAAATTTTTATATAATAAATCACTTTATAAGTAAAAAATAATCACTATTGTATTTATATATTTTTTATAATAATTATATGAAATTTTATTTTGGTATATAAACCATAATAAAAAAACCCATGTATTTTATCATTCATTAGAATTCATTCCAAAAATGTGTAGAAATCAGATTTCATCATTAGAAATTCAATTCCATTCCCATTAAAAATATTGGAAATTCAAATTTTTTTTAAAAAAAAATTAACAATAATATAAATCCTGAACTCAAACCATCCAAAAATATTAAGAAGATGCATTAATTTTTCTGTGTTGGAAATTTTGAAATCTTATTAATCATATCCATAATTCTCTAAATTTATCATTTTTAACATCTAAATAACTCTCATATGTTTTTCCTCATTCAAGGTAGTGAAATATTGTACGAATATATAAAATAATTTCTTTTTATTAACATTATATAACTACCAATTCATATGGAAATTGAATATTCTAGTTCCCAAAAAATTATTCGTAAAATTAAATTGAGAAAGTGTTCAATGAAAACAATTATTAATTTTATTCTATGTTCGAGTTCCGGAGAACCTATTTTCCTTCATTATATTACTAATATTGGGTCATGTCTCTAACATTTATATTCCCAAACGTGAAAAATTTAGTTTTCATGTTTCAATAATAAAAAAATTCAAATAAATTGATATTAGTTAGATTTAGCAATATTTAGTATCTATTTTCATTTAGACACTTTAGGAAATTCTCCCATATGTCAATATCTTTTTATAATATTCTATTGAATTTATTCATATCAATAAAATAATATTTTGTTGAATATTGGATAATAAATGTAATTTTAAAGAAATAATTTCTTTATGATCCTTTACCAAATTCATATATTCATCCAATTTTTGATTTAATTAATAATTTCTTAATGGTTAGATATTTTTTCATAATGAAATCATTCCTTTATTTAATCAACCTCATGTTTAATATTATGACCAAGTTATTTACATTCTTCATTTTAGTATTCTACATGTGATGTATATCATGTTCAAAATTTAACAATTGTTCTATTTTATTTGGATCAATATAATCTTCTAATGTATATTATGTTTCAAGGAAATATCAACACGATGCATGAAACTGAAAAAAGAAAATCATCAGATTTATTTTCTGATTCAATTCTTTAGGATTGACCAGCTTTCATCACATTAATAAAAAAATACATATAGTTTATAAGATCTACTATCCTTGAATAAATTATTTTAAAATTTCTCCAATTCATTAGTTATGTAATCTAACTATATTTATTTTCATTATCATCATATTTTTTCCCTTATATGTTTATGAAAAATAGGTCCACTACTACTACATTTTAATTTTTTTTATATATTTAATTATAAAATTTTCTATTCCCTTCAAGAATGTATTTGATAAAATTTAAATTATTTTTTTCATAATATTAATTATTTTAATCACAAATAATCCCATCACCATATTAATTACTTTAAAAATTATATAATTAGTACATTGAAAATTCAATCATCATAATTATCTTGAATGATGTAATTTTTATCATATCAAAAAAAGTAATATATTAATTAACTCCAAAATTTAAATGTCTTCCATTTTTTAAAAATTTGATTTATGAATGTCAATGAAACATGGAAAAACGCACATTAACATCATTATAATTTTGGTTTGACCATCATTTTCTACATATATATGAATATTATTAAAATTAAAATAAATAATGTAATTTATTCATCATTTATATCCAAATAAACAATCATTATGTATTAAAAAAATCCACTTTTAAATATATAATATGGAATAATTGCTTTTTTCCTTTAATTCATAGATATATTCCATATTATTTTTGGTTTCATAAGATTGTTGAGTTCTAATTACTTTTGGGTATAAATTTTATAAAAAAACCAAGAATAGCATTTCATACCACACAATCAACAACATGTTTCCATTTAATAAGAAAGTATATTTAATCATTCATTTATATTTGTGGAATGATCACTACTTTTAAATCCCTGTGTTTTTTTCTATTAGTCAACAGAGATGTATTCATAAAATTCAAAAAAATATTATAATTATTTAAATAAAACATAGGACAACCCATGAAATTAACTAAATTTGTATAATCCTATCTTGAAATTATTTTTGATCAATTTGGGGGACAATACTCAGATTCAAGATGACTCTCCACAGATTAGGCTAATTTACATATAAGATATATGAATAACATGAAACATTTTTATATAATTTTTTTTAAATTAAAAATAAACCCAAATGTGTTTTTAATGTTTGATCAATCATAATATAAATTCTCAACATCAATGAAACTTGCATAAAATAATTGATAAAATAACAGAATAATGTATCATTGTTTATCTCGGTAATGGGAATATGAATACTTATCAGAATTATTTTTTCATCGTAATAAGTGAATGATAATTATATGAAGTATTTATTATAGGAGGAAAATTATAAGTAAAAAATCACACTGGGTCAATATAGTGTCACCTTATACTATGAATCATCACACAATGATACATAAATATATAAAAATAAAAATAAAGATACACCATGATATTTGATTTCTTCATTAAAAATTGAAATAATCTTCCACCTCGAGACTCTATAAATTTTAAATGAATTTCACTCACTATATAATTACTCATTTTTATATCTTCATCCCAAATCAACATCCCATATCAACTCAGTAAAGATTCAATAACAAACATATAAATATAATATATTTTTAACTATATGTTTTATTCACTCTTATTCGTCTTTTTTTCAATAAAAAACTCAATATAATTAAGACTGTTTCTCAGAATAATTTATCACAGTAATTAGGGGGTTCAAAATTATTAAATTTGGATTAATTCCGTAAATATAATTTCTGGTTGTACATTCTTGAAACATCAATCAACTAAATTATACATGATAATACATTCAATTTCCTCATCATATTAGCCTCAATAAAACGCACCACATTATTATAATGTACATTGACATATTAAATACATGTAACTAACCAAGTTTCACTTCTACCATTAATATATATTCTTATAATAAATTATAAATAAAATTCTTCCTAAAAAACAGTGCACCTTAATTATTATTAAAAATTTATCAGTTTTTTAATTTCATTAAATTTACATCTTTTTCTTTTTACCATGTTAGATCAATCCAAACTTCATCAACTATTATAATCACATAAAAACACTAAATAGAGTAACCTAACTTATTTAAATTTGGATACTCATGGATATATATTTAATCAATACATAATCAACATGAAGATATCATTTGATAAATAAGTAGACAATGAATCATAAAAATAAAGCAAAGAAATGATTTGAATAAATTATTCAAGTACAATCTCATATTTGATACCCTTCCCACTTATCAATCCCAGCATAAAATAATCTATAATATGTAATTCACATAGATCATCCATTTATAATTTTCACATGAATCATCATAAATCACATTTGAAAAGATAATTTATACCAATCATGTATATATTTAGATATATCACATTTAATACTATATGTTGAATATAATTCTGGAAACATAATGAATATCTATATTTTTTCATTAGGCATGGATATATAAAAGGTATACTCTATATAAAAAAGTCATAGATTGATTTTGGAACTATATCTTTCTAACATTAAACATCATAAAAGTTTTCTCTAAAGTAATATTACACTGCACAATGTTATATTAAGGTTGTAACTCCATAAAAACACTAGTTTCTAGTTGTATTTCCACCTAACCTCATTAAACTATACCCATTTGATAGATTTTTTTTATTATTAGAGAGGATTTATTATATTTTAGGGGGAAATAATATCTTGTTATCGAAGTGAATAAAATTAGAAACACCCAAATCATATATGAAATGAATTACCACCAATATATTCATAATATCAATAAACATGAAAATATTGAAAATGATATTTTCAAACATGACATAATTTTGATTATATAATGTGATGATAGGATTGAGGTATACACATGTTAAAATGGAGGGAAATAAATAAAGGAAATTAATGAAAACTATTATCCTAAAAAGTCATGATCTACACATTTAAAAAATGATACATCATCTCATTGAAATGAGATTCCAGGTAATAAACCTAAAATATAGATGTTATGTCCCCACATGAACTGTGATATATTTGCATGGTTTAGAATATAACTATTTTATGGTCACACTAATCCCCCACATTCAACATGTTCATATATTTGGGTGTGTAGGGAATATAAAATAACAAATATCAAATCATATTTAATGTCTTTATGATGTAAATGAGCCACCAAAAACCCCAATATAACCTTTTTTTCTATAATAGTCATTTTAATGGACATCCTAACTAATTAAGAGATGTCGATAATGCTGATGAACATGGATCTCATCATTAATGAGACATTGAGTCCAATCAAGACCCAAGGTCTAAATATAATACATATGTTTCTGGTCAATTCACACGATCATAAAACTATTTCACCAATCACAATTCAAGCATCAAATACATCTTATCAAATCTATACCTTCAGTTATTCCAAATATCCCTCATACAGTAGTTTCCATAGCCTCATTTATCACTTTAATTTTATCATTAACATCCCATAAACTCAAATCCTTTGTCATCTTCGTATCATGTCAAGCACACTCTACATAAAATTGTTAACCATATCATGATGGTCCATATATTATGAATATTTGATAGAATACTTCAAAATGTATAGTACATACACATAACATTAAATAAAATAATAATTAATGTGTATTTTACCCATATTAGAATCAGAATCAATAACCATATACTTGTGATAAATATTAATAATGATTTAATATTCAGCATATACGTATTCATCGAATCATGTATCATATGGATCACACAATAAATATATTACCACTAGTCTTACCATTTTATAAAATAGAACACATGGAAACTTATACAAAATTATTGATATTATAAAGAGAAAGGTATCATGGGAGAGACATAAATGAAAATGAATTTCACATCCACCAATTTTATAAGGGAAACAAATCCATAGAGGGAACTTCATATACACAGAGTGTAAGGGAATCTCTACAATAGTATATTGGAATATCACACATGCGAGTTCATTGTAAATCCACCAATGTATAATGCAAACACTAATAATGTCTAAAGTATTATAATAAACACTAGTGAAATGAAGATAACCTTTTTTGTAATGTATATTAATACAACAAAATGGAATACCACATTGGAGAGTAGAATAAAAATATTAAACCTTTTTTCAAATCGATAAACTGCTCACCTAGTAACACATCTCAGTTTATCCCTGTACTTATTACATAATAATTAGAATCCCATATTTGACACGAAAAAAACTACATTGGATTAATAATCATACTCAATATGTGATCATAGATACTATTAACAAATATCATCATATGATGACTTTATATCCCATAATCTCATCTTGACCATTGGACCAAAACCACTATAGTTAAAATCCAAATAGGACCTACTTATTTCCCTTGTAAAAAATTAAAGACATTTACAATGATCAACACAATGGTATCATCCCAAATATTCAAGGAGGACTGATATAGGATCATCTCTATCACCCATAAGAAAACCATAACACTCTAGGGATTACCTATCCATGACCATAACACATATCACATTATTTGATAAATCATATGTCTCCTAATGAATATATATCAATGAAATTGTGGGTTAATCCCCTTTACCTTTGGTACCAGGTCAATATTAATCAATTTTTTTTTAATTGACACAATATAGGATATCAAAATCTTATCACACACCCATGGACATTCCATGTTCCCTAATATTGTAAATTTACATCTACACCACATGGATAACATGTTTCTAAATGATCCTATCACACCCTACCTGCACAAGTGTACTCATCATGCATTAGGGACTCAAAGTGGACAAAATATTTTGGTTTAATAAAATCCGAGCCTATCCATATACATAAAAAAGATAAAAAATCAATTTGAGAATGAAAATAAAAAAAATTAATACCTAAAATATTCAAAAAAACATGAATTTCTGAAATATAGAAGTCCGTGTATACATCAACTCTGATGGAATTAAAAACAAACATAGTGACTAACCTTAATGATGTAATGCCAGATCGTTGATCATACATAGGACATTGACAAATATTTTAAATAATAATATATTCTGTACATGTACTAATCCAAATACACTCCCTCCATGATTCCCTTTTGAGAATCAAAATCGATCCATGATCTAGAATTCGACCAAACAGAGAACCTCCAAATAATTATGATCTAGATACAATTTATCACTAAACTGAGAAAACCCAATAAAAAAAGCATGAAACTATATCAAATAATTATAGCTTGTATCTTATTATCAATTTAAAGTAATAATAGAGGATCTTACAGGAACATAATGAAGTGAAGTTAAATAAACTCTTACCATTATCTCATTTGATTTTATATCTCAAGAGAAATAAAAATTATAGAAGAAAGGATGTGTGATTCTCTTGGTAATCCATTATAGTCTATATGTTTAAGACACATAGATAATAGTAATAAAAATAATTTAGTTTGATTTATAAATGGAATTTTAACAGTGTTTTAGAAATATAATAATAGGTTATCAATGTTTGGACTCAAAATTTAAAAAAAAAATCCAACCATGCAAGGATGTATGTAGTTCCTCAAAACATTATTGATTTTATTACCCAGTTTTTCAAAATATGCACCAACAATGATTTATAAAACTAGAATGTATTTTATGATTTTTTTGTTACATCTAAACAATTTAATATATCATGCACCACCCTAGACGCCTCATCCATTTTTATACTTTTTTTAGGAACAAATTGGTTATAAAAAAATATGATCCAACTTTACACATACATAAAGCATCCAAAAACTCTAAAAAACCCAAAAACCAACCATAATGTCCTATACACATCTAGATAACTAATAAAATTTTATAAAAAAACTCACATATCGCATTGAATATCTGCATGTAAGGATTTTGGACATCACATTATACTTTCTATAATGCACCCAGTTGTCAAAAACACTCTATATTCATCTAAAAAATCTCCATATAATCCTCATTATTCAAAGGTAATATTCTATAAAATAATTTCCACAATGATTATGATGTGATTATACAACTCCAATCCCAATCACAATGTTTTGTTTACTATAACACTGCTTTAATCAGGATATTAATTTAAACCAACTAGTTATGATTACTTAACAAACATAAATGTTGTTGCGTTATATCACCACCATATTACAAATATATACCGCAAAATGGTTTAAATTCCATAGTTAGATCCCTATCGATATTAAATAAAAAAATTTCTTTCATTACAACCACTAATTATATGAAAAGTGAATAACCACAAGATTAAAACCACATAATCATATGTTTGATGTTTACATTAAAATTCAATCTAATTCCTCATAAAAATAGAACAAATTATATTATTTTTGGATTTATATTAACATAGTTTCAGTAAAAACCAACTCTATGAAGCTACAATGAATATTTTGAGTTTCCACTTATATACCTTTCCATCCATTCAAATGAATATTGTTCAACTATGAATTATCTGATTATTCAAAATATAGAGTAATCATATCATCATTGACTCCAATTATTCATAGTTTATTACCAAATTTATGAACTGGAATAACCATATTATTATATGATATTGTTAATTGAATGTTAATTGTGATCACACCTATGTCAAACAAATAATTATTTTTTTACGCTCATCACCCATATGACATGTAGAGTAATTTACCCTAAATTATGTATTTCTATCAAACATTGGGATTTCCTGACACTCCTCATCATGATTCTACAGAAAATTAGTTCAACACTATTCAAGTGCCTCTCTCTTGATCCCTGAACATCCACTTTAATATCTTGAGATTTAAAAAATGTATAAGGTTCAAGATACGCAACCCCAATCATAAATAGACTACAATATATTAATATTTTAATGCGACCATAATATCATAGCCATTTAATTAAGAGTATTAATATGAATAAATAATTTTTAAAATAAATATAATTATCCATATCAGTATATATGTACTAAAAATACATTAAAAATAATAGTATAATTATTTTTGAAGTCATTTTACTCTTAAAATGGTACTTTTCTCTAAAAAAGATTTTTCATCCTTTTATGAGTTAATATTATAAATAAATTACAGAAGATACATAAAATTTACTTCAAAAAATAAATTTAATTATCGAATTTAGTATGTCAAAATTATCATAAGTTGAATTTTTGATATTTTTTTGAAAATAATAATTTTTCAACGAATAGTGAAATATATAGATTTTTAATGAAAAACATATTTATCATTTAAAGTATTATGATAAAAAAATAATTAGATTATATTAATTTAAATAATTAAAATTCGGGTTTTATATGTATTTTATACATTAATATTGAATAAAAACGTTAAATATTGTTTTATGGGCATTTTTAAAAAAAATGATTGTCATTGCCTTTTTATGGTGTAATTTTAAATTAAATTATATAATTTATATTATTTTTAATTTGAAATATGGAATCAATATTTTCAATCATAAGTTATAGATTTATTATATAATCCCCTTTAAATTTTTGTCAATTTGAATATTAATTATAATAGATTTTGTTTCCATATTTATGTGTAAATCAAGAAATTAAAGTTAAAAATAATATGAACTTGAAAATAAAATGAACCTAAAAAATTAATTAATCTTATTATATGATTCCAATTAATCCATAATTATCCATTATTCTGTTATATAACATTTTATATCCATTTAAGGGGAATATGTCCTTCAAAATAATTTTTTTCAAGAAACATCAAACAAGTCACAGTCTTGTTTTTAATAACAATACCGTTATTTAAATGATGTTATTTATATTATATATTATTATATAAGTATTATTATCAATTAAAATATATTTAAATTTATCTTGTTAATTTAGTTTAAATATTTATTTAATAATCAATTACCTAAATTTCATGACAAAAAATATATGTACTAATTATTTAAATAATAGAAAAATCAATGAAATGTTATTAAAAATTTAAATGATTTATAATGAAGATGAAAAAATTGATATAATAATCTTATATATTTTAGTGGCATTTAGTTAATATAATTATAATATTAGTTAAAATTATATCTGTAATGTTTATATTATTAATTTCAATGAAATAAACATTTGAAAAAATTACATTACTCATATTTTATAAAATGTGATATTTTATTAAATGAAATAAAATCCACAAAAATTTATATTTGGAAACATTTGTTAAGATATGGTTTATAATATCATTAAATATTTACTTATGGTATTTTTTTTATTAACTATATCGACACACAAAGTGTGAAAATCAGTGTTGCCATATTAAGTATAAAAAGTGTTAATGATGGAATGATGCAAAATAATGAGGATGAAAATGTAACCACCAATTTAAAAAAACATTAATGATATTATTGAGAAACATAATTTTCATATCATCTAATTAATTTATTTTTGATCCATTTTTAATTTGATAGTATTATATATTGATTTAATATTATGAGATATTTCAAGATTTCCCCTCCCTTATCTTACTGTTGGGAACCTCTTCTCCTCCTCACATAAGACCTTATAACCAATTAGCATCATCCAATATCTACTAAACTAACTTCCTAGAATATATAGCCTAATTAAATATATCTTTCATTTTTTATAATACAATAATTTGTGGCCTTAAGGTGATAAGAAAATGAGGTTCTCCAAAGAAGACGTATCATTTTTAATCTAGCATATATGTTTTGTTATTTATTACACCTCATTATAATTTAAATCAATTAATATAAAATAATAAAATACTATAATAAATATATTTATATGTTTTTAGGTTGATTTAATGACATGTAAATCCCCTCTTTCATGAAATGGTGTATTGAATATCATTTCTACATACGACAAACTACAGTTTCACGAACCGATGAAAGTATATATTCACCGCCATCTATCAAGGATATTTATAATGATGAAATTAATTTTTATATATGGTATTGAAGAAAACTTTATCATTATATAAGGGTAATATATCATTTATCTTCATACATTTCCATACAGTGAAAAATGAAAATATTATTCGTGCGTACGTGTGGACTGCCACCACCATGTAGGAATGTGATTGGTTCATCTTCAAAAGATTCTATATATGATATATATTAGAATATTTAACTAATTAAAATTATATATACAATAATATTATTATTATGAAAACAAAAAAATTCAAACTTACCATTTTCCATAATTTTCATTGAGTAACTAAAAAATTACTGAAGCGTTTGTGCGGCATACTGACTCCATAAATGTAAAATTTTACATTTTTCATAACAAAATATAATGGTTGGATTATAAAGTATAAATGGTGTTTAAAAATTATATTTATGAATTAATTATAAATATTGATATAATTAAATAATAAACACTCAAACAACATTCAACATACCTTATATTTTTATACTTATGTACTAGATATCACTAAATCATTAGACGTAATCATAAATGGTTATGTTATTTTAATGACATGGGAATAAATGATATAAAATAAAATTAAGCATTAAAAAGGAAATTTATGATGTATATAATTAACCTATATTTATTTGTTATGGAAAAAAATAATGCGAGTAATGATTCAGACACAAGGATACATATTTTCATCAATATTTTATTATTGTTGGACATAAGTCACATATACAACATAATTCTTTTTTGTACGGTGTATTCCTCTAATTAGAGTCTTTAAAACTTTATTTCATGAAACATATTATATATATACATATATTATTGTTTCTTTCACTGATATCATGATCAAATAGTTACCAAATTGGTAAGAGTTTGTTCGAAAATTACATCGTTATCCTAGATAACATATATTTAAGTCTCTATTGGGTAATATTTAATATCTATGACTTTGTTATCTATAAAACATTACTTTTTTACAATTTTCCTAAAAAAATCACATTTTTTATCCATTTATTAAATTTAAAATATATATTGAATAATTTTTTTTTCATTTTCCAAATGAGGTATTTTTGTTAATTTTCTGAAAATAATATAAAAAGTGTTTTTATCTTATACAACATGGGCGGATTTTACATCCACTGTACTGATATAATTATATGATTATTAATTCACATGTTCTAATTTCTATCATAATATAATTTATTTTCATTTATATGAGCACATATTTTTTAAAACATAATTTATTTTAAATAAAAAACATATTTTCCTCATGAAATTATACAATTGATAATTAAATATTAGTTTCCATATTTGATGAAATATACAGATGATAATTAATATTTACTATGTATAATATCCATGAATTATATTCTTATACATTTTACGGATGTTTCATGTTTATGATAGATTTATGTAATTTATATGAAACACATTTCATTAATATCAGTTATGTAATGATGAAATATTAATGAAACCCATTTCTTTTAGAAATTCCAATATAATGAATGTATTTTGATCTCATTGAACACATATGTATGATTTTAATTATTTTATGCGTGGCACAAATGTATCCCCTTAATTCAATGGGAATATTTTTATATCTTATTCGTTCATTGATGGGATCATGTTGAATAGCATCATATGTTATGGAAAACAAGTTAGTGTGATTGAAAAAATTGGGAAACATGTGTGGATTTCCAATCTAATGGGTCTTTTAGTTAAAAATGACATATTACATGTATTCTAGACTATTGATTATTCCAGAAACATTTATGAAGTAGACTTATATTTCACAATTTAGTTGTGATGATTTATAATTTTTATGATTCCTATCCATTGAAAAAATAATGTTTTATTCCATAAATCAGGTTTATGATGTTTTTTTGATAATATGTGAACATTAAATCTTATTATCATGATCTTCGACTTCTGTTATTATATTATCTTTTAAAATAAGAATTAATTTATATCTCATATCCTATCCTTTTTTTAGAATCTGATATTACTCTTACATATGTTTTCTTTTCTCTAGGTCATGAAGAATGAAACTAAATGGTATTTGTTTAAAATGGATTCATATATGGTGAACATTATAGTAGTTTATGAATACCTGAAATGGAATATGAAATTATGGTTTTAGTGTGGGATAATTTTGATCTTTATAAATGAGTTTTTTATGAACACATGGTTTTAATAATATTTAATAATTATCTAAAAATATAATCATATATGACTTTTTGGTTTTTATGTGATAAAATATTTCATTTTTATGATTTGTGATTTGGATGTGAATAAATGGGGCACATTTATTTTCATCAACGACAAAAATGTAATGTTTATTGTTTTAGCACCAGATATGGGAGTGTGGGTCTCGGGAAATTACATTTGGTATTAGAACAGATTATAGAATATTATAGTGATTTGGATTCTTTATGAGAAGTTATCTAATGTGTTCTAGATACAATCATGTGTATATAAATTTTAGAGTGACTATAATTTCAGATTTTTTGGCAGAAATTTTCAGGGATTATGTAATTGATATTTATTGGGCTAATGATATGTTTTGAGTTACTTATATATAACCCTAAAGTATAATGTGAATTATTATATGAGTAATAATGTTATTAAATTTATTGGAAATTTTGTTTAATGATATTTATGAAAATTATGGTTTAGATTATATTTTATTTTGAGAAAATATTGGTTACCAAATTTTTTTTGATGTAACATGAACGATATGAGGTAACCATTAAGGTTATAATATTTTATTCTTGTTAAATATATTAATGTTATTTTTTTATGATAATTAAAATATAATTGGGAATGTTATAATTATCAAATTAATATAGTTTTATAAAATGAATAAAATGAAGGATAGTTGAAAACTAGACTCATCCAGAAAGGCCATGAGGATTTAACCCAAACCCAATGGGCGAAAAGGGTGCATCATCGAGTACTAGACTACATGATGTCATACTTAGTGTGAAATTTTCTTATTATTTAATCAATATTATAGAAAAAATATATATAGAACATGGGAATGCATATTTTATCATATTCATAACCATAGGATTGGTAATTGATTACGGGTGAAATGATTAATTTAATTTCAAAAAAAATTATTTTTTATAAACCCATATGATTAATGTAAATTGAATTTTATTAAATCATAATAGGAGAATACCAATTGAATATCCTTATGTAGATATATATAATTTTAATTATTAATTACTATGATTTGGGTTTTTGATGGACTTAGTTAGTGTATTTTGCATATTATATTTTTAGGGAATGTACACATAGTGATATAAATGAAAAATTTATCTTTGTTGATTATGTGGTAAATTAAAATATATTTCTGGTTTTTAATATTAGTCTAGAATAATTTTGATTAATATATATTATAGTTAAATATTTAATGACCTATATTGAATTTTGGTAATTATAGTTAAATTTTAGAGGTTAATGTAGTTTTATTTGATTAAATATTGATTAATTCATAAGAATTATCATGAATTATGTTGACCATTTTGTTTGTGGTTAATGTTTAATGATTAGAGGAATATCTAGGCATTCTTTGTTGAATTATGTGATCAATTTGATTTTGATTTTACTTCTTTAGGAGTGACAAAATAATCTTCTATACTCATTATTCAGATAAAAAGATGAGAATAAGATGGTAAATTGTTAATGGATGATATTATAACAATATTTTTAGTATATATACTTATTTTACTATTCAAAATGGTATAATAATTACTCAAAACTAGGAAATGGATATAAAGGCCAAATTTTGTTTCACAACCCATCTTCCAGGGCTCGTGTCGTAACTACCCCAGGCCTGCCATCCATATTCCAGGGGCTGGAGACTAGCACCAAAGGTGTATATCCCTAAACTGAGAAGGCATTACCTTTAAAACTGTAAACAAACACATCAGAGTCCACAACTAGAAGAAAATCAATATGTAATAACCAAATACAAAAAGTGTGCTGGAAATAAAAAGGGGATGGAAATACAAGCCCAACTATAATGTACAAGTACAAATGAAAAAAGGGACTAACAACAAAAAGGTAAAGAGCAGCTCCTGGATCGTCCTCCAGGGTTCTTGCCTACTCCACATCCATCAGACTCCTCTGTGTACTGACTCGTCGTAAGGTCTACCTCCAGGTACTGTCCAGTCCTGTCACTCTCAGCCTCCGTTAGCACTATCCGTCATCTACATCCAACACAATGAAATGCATGTATATATCATGTAGGGGTGAGTATAACAATACTCAGTAGGGACCCCGAGACCCTCAAGGTCTCAGAAAATCTAACAAGGATAAACCACAAAGTACGATATCAATGAATAACTAGTACATAGCTATATGCCCATACATATGCCTAAGTTATCTAGTAACTCATCTCAATCATGATGAAAACACAAAATTCAATGACACGGCTCAAACCCAGATTTTTATTCATGATATCGAAACCGCGACAGCTAGAGAACTCCTCCTCTGTCGAGTATAGTGGGCCTGCCTCTACAACCAAGCACTTCCCACTAACTGTGGATTGCTGAGGTACTCTACCTGTCGAGTACACTGGGTCTGTCATGCTCACACAATGGTAGTCCCCACCATGGGTCTACCGCTACAACCAAGATCTCCTCCATCATGGTTCTACTCCTATAACCAAGCACTCCCCACTAGGCCATTCAAATCACTCTGAGTCAATCGGTCAGCAGTCATCAAGTCTCAGCCAGATACTAGGTCTCTACAATCTACTCAACCATCACCAGGAGGATCTTCTCCAAGACCTACAAGTCAATGATCCATGTTTCATGAAGTCTCATGTAGAATTATCACAAAGTACAACCATGTCATAGGGTTCTCAACGCCACAGACAGCATGTCAATCGGACGCACAGCCTGTGAGTTATTAGCCTTTTAGTCCCGGGGGCCCAGTTGGATTCGTGTACGAACCACCCTGATCATATCTAAACTATAACCTGAACTCCAGTGGGGTTTTCTCAAATGGATCGTCTCTCATTGAGATTACCAGCGTTGCTGACGGTTTGTCAAACGGACATCTTGTGCCTAATATATGGCCAATGTAAGCAAAGGGTTGGTAGTGGGCCCGAGTCTGGTCCCACCCGATCAGACTGACTCGGCCCAACCCGGTCTAGGTCAACCCGGTCTGGGTCATCTTGGAAAAACCTGATGGGTCTGACCCATCCATTTCGGTGGGACAACCCACTAAGTTAGCCCAGGTCCGCAAGGCCTGCCCAGCAGACTTTGAGGGCGGTTCAGCATGGATTCCACCACACAGGCGGCTCGGCCCAAAGTTCGGGACCTGTTCAGCCCAGGCCGCGAGGGGCACGGCGCGGGAGTTTGGCAGCTGGGAGTCCAGCGGTAGGTCTTTCTAGGCGTGGGCAGGCAGGCTGAACACTGGTCAGGCCGCAGGTGCACCAGGCAGGGCACGGCAGGGGGGCCGCGGAGGCGTCGGGCAGGGTGCTGGGCATAGGACAGCGCGCCGGGGTAGCGCACTGGGGTGTGGGAAGAGTGCCGGGGCACCGGGAAGGATGCGGGGGCACTGGGTAGGTCACTGGCGGTGCCACCAAGGTGGCACGATCCGCAGAGGACGCGGGTAGCGCGACCTTTGTTCATCGTCTTTGTCACCTCGTTGCCGCTTTGAAGAACACCACAATGATAATCGGCGGAGGGTGTCAGGCCTTGTAATGTTGGCCCAAACATTCTGCGTTTATGGTGATAGCAGTTAGTTCATCAAAGGTACAATGAGCCAGAATTTAATCACAAAACAACGCAATTATTCCTTTCAAAAGAATATGACAAAGGAAAAGAAATACTTTTTAAGATAATCCCCCTACCTTTTGATTCGTCGCTTGACGCTCATGGTTAGTTGATAAATTATCCAAAGTATGAAAGAGGAGACCTTCGTTCGTCATGTCCTCTGCACATCCTCAATTTCGAGTTGTGCCGGTTGGTTGACGACATTACAGAGGGTTGATCGGTAGGTGGTCAGGGAAGAATTCTAAGAAGAAAGGGCGTCGCAGGCGTTCTTCGAGTTCTTCATTGGGAGAATGGTTCTCCCTAGATCTCCTCTACATCCATTCCACCAAAATATAATTCCAACCAAATAATAATAATAGGTTTTCTATTATTTTATTTTTGGAAAAAAAATCAAACGGATAATGAAACTCCCCATAATAAATTCACACGCGTTGGCGCAGTTAATAGGAACGCATGTTGGCACAATTAACTGGCACATGTGTTGGTGCAATTAATTGTGTAGAGAAGGTCAAGAGGTCCTCCCTCATTAATGACAGGGAGTGGAGAGGTTTCATCCTCCACCGTCAATAGGGGTCGGGTGGTCCCCACCAAAATCATTAATAGAGAGGTTATGCGGCTCGGGTTGGCCCCGCCTCAATTATCCTCCCATGGGAGGTTACGTGGGGGTGGCCCCCACCACTATAACCCCTCATGGTAGGATGGGGTATGTCGGTCCCACCATCAACTTCCAAGTGGATTTTCCAACTACCCGCACTCACATGGAGGCTCAAATATAAAATAATGTGTTACACTTTATTTTATTATTATTTTTAATGAAATCCCAAAAACTAACTTTTATCCTTGACTCACTGTCATAGAAGTAAAAGTCTTATTAAGGGAATATCGGTGCTAAGAGTTCAACGGTGCCCTCATATTTCAGTTCCGAGCACCTGTTCAAAAGTAATAAAATTCCGCTCGTATGTTAACTAAAAGTACCCCCAAAAAAATTAGAAATTTATTCTAGACACACCAGGCCCTAAAATCAAGCTCAGAAAAATTTCATAGACTTGTAAAAACCCCATGTATTTAAGAAAAAAAACTTCAATGGAATTTCTTGGGTCTTTACATTTTCCGTATCTCAGGGATTTACGTCCCCATATGCTACAACTCGAATTAAGGGAACAAATGGGGGTACTGAGCACGTATCTGAGCCTCGCACTCCCATGTGCTCTCCTGGAGGTTCTCGTTCTTCCAGCAAACATGCACCAGAGGTATCGACCATCCACATAGGACCCGCTCATGTTGTTTCTCAATCTCCATTGGAACATCCGTGAAGGTCTCCCCATCATCGATGTCCAGCTCCCCATGGTCGATGATGTGGGATGGGTCGTGCACGTATCTCCTCAACTAAGATATGTGGAAGACTTCATGCACCCGAAGCAACTGAGGTGGAAGACCAAGGTGGTAAGCCACCTCGCCTACTCATCTTAGGACCTATAAGGGTCTGATGAACCTCGGAGATAACTTTTTGCCTCGGCCAAATATCTATAGACCTCGTCGAGGAGAGACTCGTAAGAAGACGTGGTCACCATCCTCATACTCTAGAGGTCTCCGTCTCCTGTCAGCATACGACTTCTGTCTGCTCTGTACTGTCTTCATCCTCCCCTGGATGATCTTCACTTTCTCTATTGCAGCTCGTACCATCTCTAGTCTCACATGTGCTGACTCCTTAGCGTCTGTCTAGTACAATGGCGATCTATAAGGTCGACCCTACAAAGCCTCGAAAGGTTCCATCCCAATGGTGGAGTGATATTTGTTTTTGTAAGAAAACTCCACCAAAGGAAAGAGATCCTCTCAGCTACGACCGAAGTCGAAGAAACATGAACGTAGCATGTTCTCGAGGGTCTGGATGGTCCTCTTGGTCTGATCATCTGTCTAAGGATGGAAGGCAATGCTCATATGTTTCTGTGTCTCAAAAACCTCCTGAAACCCCTTCCATGGCTGGGAAGTAAACCGTCTGTCACGGTCGGAGACTATAGAAGTAGGTACTCCATGTAAATGCACAATCTCTTACACATAGAGGCATCTCATGCTCTATACTGAGCCCATCTCTCTAACCGGTAGGATGTGAGCCGACTTGGTGAGTCAGTCGACAGTTACCCAAATCATGTCGTGACTTCTGGATGTACATGGAAGACATGTCATGAAATCCCTGGTTTTCCCAATCCACTTCCACTCTGGGACCTCTAAGGGCTGAACCAAGCCTGCCGGTACTTGGTACTCTGCCTTCACTTGCTGAAAAGTGAGGCATCGTGAGACATAGTCTGCTACTTCCTTATTCATACATGGACACTAGTGCTGTCGTCGAAGGTCCTGGTACATCTTCTCCACACCTAGATGTACCACTAGAGGGGATTGCAGAACTCCTTAAACACTTCCTATTGAAGTGAAACTATTACCATAGTACGTCCTCTAAAGAAAATGATGTGCTCCCCACCTTTAGAAAATCCATCAGTTGCCTGCCCTGTGGATATTTGAGTACGTCACATCTCACAGTCAGCATCACCACACTGCACCTCCCTAACTCGCTGAAGAAGTTTAAGAGTGACTGTAAGAGACTCTAGATAGGCTGCTCCATCCTTATCAACAAATGAAATTTGTAAATCGTCCAGCTGCACTGTCACTTCTCATAGCAGTTGTATACCAGATCTTCTACTGAAGGAATCTTCTACAGAGTTCCCCTTCCCTAGAGTATAGACTATCTCAAAGTAATAGTTTTGGGAGAACTCGAGACATCACTATTGTCTCAGGATCAGGTCCTTCTAAGAGAATATATACCTGAGACTCTTGCGATCAGAGTACGTGGTAAAATGTTCGCCTATCAGATAGTGTCGCCACATTTTCAAGGAAAAGACCACTGCTGCTAACTCCAGGTCATGGGTAGTGTAGTTCTGATTGTGTTGTCTCAACTGATGAAACCATATGTGATCACAGCTCGCATCTGAATTAGGACACACCCGAGTCTGGTCCCTAATGCATCGCAGTAAACTACGTAACCTACTCATTCCTCTAGAAGCCTCAGGATGGGGGCACTAGTCAGCCTCTACCTAAACTCCTGAAAGCTCTTCTAGAATATCTCTACCCACATGAACAGTTTCCCCTTCTTCATCAAGGCTGATAGTGGAGCTGCAACTCTAGTGGAGTCTGGAATGAATCTCTGGTAGAAACCAGCCAAACCTAGGAAACTCTACACCTCTGTCGCGCTCTTGGGTGGCTTCCAAGCATGTCCTGATTCAATATTCACTGGATCCACTATAACTCTAGCCTCTGAGATGACTTTTCCCAAGAAGTGAACCTCTCAAATATAGAACTTTCACTTTGAGAGCATACAATAAAGCTTCTGCTCTCAGAGTGTGTCAAGTACTACCTACAAGTGGAAGGCATTCTTCTACTCAGTTGTTGAGTAGATCAAAATGTCATCCATGAAGACTATGACAAAGCGATCGAGGTAAGGCTGGAAGATCCTGTTCATGAGACTCATGAACACTGCTAGAGCATTGGTTCTGAAAAAGGGAATAACCAAGAATTCTTAGTGGCCATAATGACACTTGAAGGTTGTCTTCCTCATGTCATAGTCTCGAACTCTTAGCTGGTGATAGCCTGATCTGAGGTCTATCTATGAGAACCACCGAGCTCCCATTAGCTGATCAAATAGGTCGTCAATCCTTGGGAGAGGGTACTTGTTCATCACGATCACTTGGTTCAGGCGATGGTAGTCGACACAGAGCCTCAAGCTCCCATCTACCTTCTTGGGGAACAGAATTGGGGCTGCCCTGGGAGAAACACTTGGCCGGATGAATCACTTCCCTAGCAAGATCTCTAGCTTTACCCGCAGCTCACTAAGCTTAGTGGGAGGCATTCGATAAGCTGGAGTATATATCAGTGTCGTCCTGGGGTTCATGTCAATGTATAAGCCCACCTCTCTTAGAGGAGGTTGTCCTGGAAAATCGTCAGGGAAAACATCAGCGTACTAGTCCACCACTACAGGGTATGTCAGACTCTCCACATCAACTCCTCTGAGGTTAAGGAAAGACAACTGGTGAGTGATCAGCTGCACCCACCTCCGAGTAAGTCTCTCATGTGCTGCAAAGGTTCCCTTTATGCCGATGAAGGTAAACCTAGTCACATCTATGCGGACACACCGCACTGTTCACCTAATACAGTCAATATGAGCATGGACTATAGATAACCAGTACATACCCAAGATGACGTCTTAAGGAGGCTGGCAGCAAGGATCACCATGAAGTTTGATGGTGTCCATAACAGAGTAGTGTTTCCTCATCATGCATATGGAGCATTAGGCTCTACCATCTACTTGCTACTTCCTAAAGGAGGCTGGCAGAAAGGATCACCATGAAGTCTGATGGTGTCCATACTATCCTAAATACTCTCACCACATCCTTCAGCCAATCCTCTGCGACCTGTGGGTCTATCTCTCCCCTGAACCTATGTGTCCTCTGGCACTATAACTTGTTCAACACCCTCAAGCGGTGTGTATCATCTTCTGTTGGGGCTGGTGGCATCGGTGGCCCAACGGGTAGTGGTACCACTTGTGCATCAACTAGAAGAGAACCATGTACCGAGGACTAATCGCTCAGTGGGTTGTCAGTGCATACTACTCTCGGTGCTCTCGCAGGTCATCTATAGGGAGGCATTTTGAAAGAAATAGAAGCGAAACGGTCAAAGATTATACCTAGTGAGATGAATTGGATGATCTGACTTAAAGAAAAATTTTGTAAACATACACGCATTTAGTGTTTTCGGGCACTAGGTCGGAAATCCGACATCAAGGTCCTGGTGTATTGATACGTCATCCACCTGCATCGACACTGGACTTCCTGAACTGAAAACCGCACTTAGTACCCTTAATAGTATTGCTTCACAGAAAATAAATATCATATTTCTATGTTCTATGGTAGAACTGACTTCTCTGATAACAAATTGTCATGACCCATCCCCCGGGGCTCATGTCATAACAACCCCAAGCCCATCGTCCATATGCCTAGGGATGTAGACTAGAACCAAAGGCATATATCCAAAAACTGGGATGACATTGCCTTTAAAACTGTAAACAAACATATCAAAGCACACAACTAGAAGAAAAACACTAAGTAAAAACTGTATACAAAAAGTGTGCTAGAAAGAAAAAGGGCCCAGAAATACTAGCCCAGCTGTAATGTACAAGTACAACTGAAAAAGGGACTAATAGAAAAAAGGTAAAGGGGATATCTTGGATCATTTTCCAGGGTTCCTTCCTGAAGGGTAGGTATAGATGGCCAACTTAGCACTCCATGCCCGTCAGACTATTCTGTGTACCGACTCGTTGTAAGGTCCACCTCCGGGTATTGTCCAGTCATGGCACTCTCGGCCTCTGTCAGTGATGTCTGTCATATGTGTCCAAAACAATGAGGTGCGGGAATAGCCTGTGAAGGGATGAGTATAACGATACTCAGTAGGGAACTCGAGACCCTCATGGTCTCAAAAAATCCAACAAGGATAAACCACAAGATATGAAATCAGTGGATAACCATTGCTTTGGTATATGCCCATACATATACATTAGTTTTCTAGAAACCCATCTCAATCATGAGAAATAGACAAATGTAAATTTCACAGCTCAAACCAGGATTTTTATTCAAGATTTTGAAACCACAGCTGGTGGAGAAGTCCTCCTTTATCATGTATGGTGGGCATGCCGCTACAACCAAGCACTTCCCACTAACCTTGGACTACTGAGGTACTCCACATGTTGAGTATTGTGGGTCTACCATGCTCACACAAAGGCACACCCCACCATGGGTCTACCGCTACGACCAAGCGCTCCCCCTCATAGCTTACAGAGGCACTCCTTCTATCAAGTACCACAGGTCTGCTACTACAACTAATTGCACCATTTGTGTGGGTCTGCTACTACAACCAAGAACTCCCCACTAGCCCATCCAAATCAATCTGAGTCTATCGGTCAGCAGTCGTCAAGTCTCATCCAGATACTAGGTCTATACAATCTGCACACTCGTCACCGGGAGGGTCCTCTCCACATGCTACAAGAAAATACTCTAAGTTTCGTGAAGTCCCACATAGATGTATCACAAAGTATCGCCACGTAATAGGGTTCTCAATGCAACATACAGCTTGTCAATCGGACACTCGGTCTGTAAGTTATTATCCTTTTAGTCCAAGGGGCTAGGTTGGATTCGTTTATGAACCAACCTGGCCGTATCTCAACTATACCCTAAAGTCTAGCAGGGTATTCATAAAGGGACTGTCTCTCATTGATATTACCAGTGCCGCTGACGTTTTGTAAAACGGACGTCCAACGCCAAAGATATGGCCAATGTAAGTAAAGGGTTGGTAGTGGGCCCTTGTCCGGTCGGACCCGGTCGGACCGACTCGGCCCAACCATGACTGTGCTGATCCAGTATAGGTCACCCAGACAGACCCGATGGGTCTGAACAAGCCCGTTGGGTGGGTCATCCTGCTAAGTTAGGCACGGTCCGCTGGGCCCGACCTAGCGGGTTGCGAGGACTGTTCGTCCCGGATGCCGCTACACAGGGAGCTCTGCCCGAAGGCTAGGGCCAGTTTGGCCAATGCCGCGAGGGGCTCTGCTCAGAAGGTCGACAGACGGGAGGCCAGTGGCAGGCCGTGCGGGGCGCGGGCAGGTCGGCTAGACACCGGTCAGGCCGTGGGTGCACCGGGAAGGGCGCGGTAGGTGGGTTTCTGGAGTGCCGATCAGGGTGTTGGGGCACCGGGTAGCACATCGGGGCAGCACGCTGGGGCCCGGTAAGCGCGCCGGGGTGCCAGGAAGGCCGTGGTATGGGGCCACCGGGGCGTCGGGCAGGCCACTGCAGGGGGCCGCAGGGGCGTCGGGCATCGCGCCGGGGCACCAGGCAGTGGGCCGGGGCATCGGGCTGGGGGTGGGTAGTGCGCCAGGGTGAGGTTGCACGCTGGCTGGGGTGCGGGGGTGCCAAGAAGGGTGCCTCCGGTTCCACTAGGACGGCGCAATTCGTGGAGGTCGGGGGAGCGCGGCCTTTGTTCTCGGTCTTCGTCTCCTCATTGCTGCTTCGAAAAACACCATAATGAAAATCGAAGAAGGGTTTCGTACCATGTGAGGTTGGCCCAAAACTTCTACGTTTATGGTGATAGCAGTTGGTTCATCAAAGGTACGATGAACAAAAATTTAATCTCAAAACTTCACAATAATTATTTTCAAAAGAAGATGAGAAAAGAAAAGTAATATTTCTTATGGTAAACCCTATACCTTTTGATTCATCGCTCGACACTCATCGTTCGTTGATGGAGTACCAAAGGATGAAGGAGGAGACCATCATTCGTCACGTCCGCCGCATTTCCTCTATTCTGAGCTGTGTCGGTTCGTTGACGACATTGCTGATGGTTGATCATTAGGTGGCCAGGGAAGAAGTCGAAGAAGAAATAACATCGCTAGATTTCTTCGCATTCTTCATGCTCTTCGTTGGGATAATGGTTCTCTCTAGCTCTCCTCTTCCTCAATTCCACCAAAATAAAATTCCAACCAAAAAATAATAATAGGTTTTATATTATTTTATTGTTGGTACGCAATTCAATTGGATAAATAAACTCCCCATTATAAATTCACACGTGTTGGCGTAGTTAATTGGCATGCACAGTGGCACAATTAATTGGTACATGCGTTCAAGAAATTAATTGCGTAGAGGAGGTCAATAGGTCCACCCTCATTAATGAGGTGTAGTGGAGAGGTTTCATCCTCCACCATTTATAGGGGTCGGGTGGTCCTCACCCCTATCATTAATTGGGAGGTTATGCGGATCAGGTGGTCCCCACCTCAATAATCCTCCCATGGGAGGTTATGCTGGGGTGTGGCGGTCCCACCATCATCTCCCAAGTGGAGGTTCCAACTACCTACACTCACATGGAATCTGAAAAATAAAATAAAGTGTCACTTTATTTTATTTTATTTTTAAGAAAACCCAAAAACTAACTTTTAACCTCGACTCACTGTCGTCAAAGTGAAATTATTCATAAGAGAATACCTATGCTACGAGTTCAAAGGTGCCCTCAGATTTCAGTTCCGAGAAAGGGTTCAAAAGTTATGAAATCTCACTCGTACGGTAACTGAACGTACCCGAAAAAAACATCATAGATTGATTCCAGAGACACCGGGCCTCGGAATCAAGCACCGTAAATTTTGACAGACTAGTAAAAATCCCATGTATTTAGGAAAATAAAATTTCCACGAAATTTATGAGTCTTTACATTCTCCCCATCTCAGGTATTTATGTCCCCGTAAGCTACAACTCAAACTAAAGGAACAAATGTGGGTACTGAGCACACATCTGAGCCTCTCGCTCCCATGTGCTCTCCTGAAGGTTCCTGGGCTTCCAGCAAATGAGAAACTGAGTTACCGACCATCCATGTAGGACCCAATCATTTAATTCCTCAATATCCATTGGAAACTCTGTGAAGTTTTCCCCGTCATCGATGTCCAGCTCCCCGTGGTCTGTGATGGGGGATGAGTCGTTCACGTATCTCCTCAGCTGAGATACCTGGAAGACGTCGTGTGCCCGATGCAACTGCGGTGGATGAGCTAAGAGATAAGCCATTGTGCCTACTCTACTGAGGACATGGAAGGGTATGATAATCCTTAGAGATAACATGTCGCCACAGACAAATCTCGATAGACCTCTTCGAGGTGAGACCCGTAGGAAGACGTGGTTTCCATCCTTGAACTCTATAGTTCTTCATCTCCTCTCATCATACGACTTCTGTCTATTCTGTGCAGTCTTCATCTGCTCATGTATGATCTTCACTTTCTCCATGGTATCTCGTACCATCTCTGGTCCCACTAGTGCTGACTCCCTAGGGCCTATCTAGCACAAGGGTGATCTGCAAGGTCGACCATTCAAGGCCTCCAAAGGTTCCATCCCTATGGTGGAGTGATAGTTGTTGTTGTAAACAAACTCTACCAAAGGAAAGTGATCCTCCCAACTGGGACTGATGTTGGGGATACATGCACGTAGCATTTCCTCGATGGTCTGGATGGTCCTCTTGGACTATCCATATATCTGAGGATGGAAGGCGGTACTCAGACATAGATGTGTCCCAAAAGCCTCTTGCAACCCCTCCCATAACTGGGAAGTAAACCATGTGTCATGGTCAAAGACTATATAAGTAGGAAATCCATGTAAATTCACAATCCCTTTCACATAGAGGCCTCCCATTCTCTCTACTGATCCATGCTCTCTGATCGGTAGGAAGTGAGCCGACTTGGTGAGTCGGTCGATGATCACCCAAATCGAGTCGTGACTCCTGGTTGTACGTGGAAGACCCATCATGAAATCCATGGTTATCCCATCCCACTTCCACTCTAGGACCTCTAAGGGATGAACTAAGCCTACTGGTACCTGGTGCTCTGCCTTTACTTGCTGACAAGTGAGGCATCATTAGACATACTATGCTACCGCCTTCTTCATACCTGGCCACCGGTGCTGTCGTCGGAGGTTCTGGTACATCTTCGTCACTCCTAGATATACGGCTAGAAGGGAATGTGGAACTCCCACAACACTTCCTCATGAAGTGAAACTGGTGCCATAGTACGTCCTCTGATGAGTATGACATGCTCCCCAGCTTCAAAAAAACCATCAGGTGCCTTCCCTATGGATATCTGAGCACATCGCGTCTCCTAGTCATCGTCCCCACGCAGCGCCTCCCTGACTCGCTGATGAAGTGGAGGAGTGAGTCTAAGAGACTGTAGATGGGCTGCTCCATCCCTATTCACAAAGGAAATCTGTAAAAAAGCCAGCTACTCTGTCTCATCTCCTAGAAGTTGTATACCAGGTCTCCTACTGAAGGCATCTGCTACAACGTTCTCCTTCCCTAGAGTATAGACTATCTCAAAGTCATAGTCCAAGAGGAACTCGAGGCATCATCGCTATCTTAGGTTTAGGTCCTTTTGAGAGATGATATTCCTGATACTCATGTAATCATAGTACATGGTGAAACATTTTCTCATCAGATAGTGCCACCACATTCTCAAGGCGAACACCACTACTGCTAACTCCAGGTCAGGGGTAGCGTAGTTCTGCTCATGTTGTCAAAGTTTCCTAGAACCATATGCTATCAGGGATCTCTCCTGCATCAGGACACACCCGAGTCCAGCCCCTGATGCATTTCAGTAAGCTACGTACCCAACGCCTTCCTTTGGAAGCCTCATGATTGGGGAACTAGTCAGCCTCAGCCTCATCTCTTGAATGCTCTGGTGGAATCTCTTTGACAACATGAAGGGTTGCCCTTTCTTTGTCAAGGCTGATAATGGAGATGCAACTCTGGAGAAGTATAAAACGAAACTACAGTAGTAACCAGCCCAACTTAGTAAACTCTGCACCTCCATCACGCTCCTGGGTGGCTCCCAAGCATGTACCGATTCAATATTTGCTGGATCTACTACAACTCCATCCTCCAAGATGGTGTTTCTGAAGAAGTGAACCTCTTTAATCCAGAACTGGTACTTCGAGAGCGTACCATAAAGTTGGTGCTATTGGAGTGTGTCCAATACTACCTACAAATGGTAGGCATGCTCCTCCTCAGTAGTCGAGTAGATCAGAATGTCATCGATGAAGACTATGACAAAGCGATCTTGGTAAGGCTATAATAACATGTTCATGAGACTCATGAACACTATGGGAGTGTTGGTTACACCGAAGGGTATAACCAAGATCTCGTAGTGGTTGTAACAAAAACTAAAGGCCATCTTCTGCACATCCTTATCTCGAACTCTGAGCTGGTGATATCAAGATCTGGGGTATATATTCGAGAACCACCAAGCTCCCTTTAGCTGATCAAAGCGGTTGTCAATGCTCGGGAGTGGTTACATGTTCCTCACGGTCACCTAGTTTAGGTGACAGTAGTCGACATAGAGCCTCAAGCTCCAGTCCTCCTTCATGGAGAACAGAAGTGGGGCTGCCCATTGAGAAACACCGGGCTAGATGAATCCCTTTCCCTGCAAGTCCTCCAGTTGTACCCACAGTTCGTGAAGCTCACCAGGAGCCATCCGATATGATGGAGTATATATCGGTGTCGTCCCTAGGTACAAGTCAATGTAGAAGTCCACCTCTCTATGAGGAGGTAGTCCTAGAACATATACAGGGAAAACATCCCTGTACTAGTCCACCACTACAAGGTAAGTTGGACTCTCCACATCAACTTCTCTTAGGGTAATGCAAGCCAACTGGTTAGTGATCGGATACACCCTCCTCTGAGTAAGTCCGTCCTATGATGCAAAGGTTCCCATCTCACTGGTGAAGGTAAACCTAGTCCCTTCTGTGCAGACACACCCCACTTTTTTCTTAATACAGTCAATCAGAGCATGGACTGTAGATAACCAGTCTATACCCAAGATGACTTCGTAAGGCCCTGACACCTCTATGAGGAGATCCCAGCCGAATATCTCACCTCCTAGAATAATCTCACCCTGCTGGAACTAGTGTGTAATCATCAAGTATACTCTCATAGGATTATCTAGCCATAAGGATCGAGCCAGCGGCTCCTTCAAAATCATCGAGCTCCGAATGATTGCAGTGGTAATAAATGAGTGACTGGCACCTGTGTCTATAAGAACTGCAAATAATGTGGAATAGACCCATATGTTACCCCAAATCATCTCCTGAGCATCGTGATCATAGGCCTTACCTGCCTCATGTTATGTTATCCCCTATCCACCCACTCCCTGTGGTATGGTTGGACCTCCTTGTGGGGGTGGAGGTAGCACCACAAAACGTCATCCACCGCAAGCTGCACGTCGCGCTCCTATGCCACGTCCACCTCCTCCCTGTGGACCACCTAGATCGAACCTCTTTCTCTGCCTGGGAGGTCCCTCAACTGTCTTCTGATCATTACTGCAGTAGGTCAGACAGTCACGAGTCAGGTGACCCTATCCGCCGCATGAGTAACACTGCCCATTCCTGGCAGGTCTATCTCCACCCCGAGTGCCTTACACTTCCGATCCTGAGTCATGCGGTCGACCAACTGTAGGTCTGGTCCTCTCGTAGCTCTGCGTCATCTACCTACTACCAGCTATAGAAGACTCAACTGCATGTCGGCAAGTGCTGGGTCTCACTGCAAGAGACTGCTCAACAAAACAAATCTCCACTAGGAGGTATCTCTCTAACACCCCCATCTGCGTCGGGATGCTAAGTGAGATCATCAGAGATCTGATCTCTCTTCTGAGCCCCTTCTCGATGGTCTGGGCCCTAAAGAAATTGTCCTGCACCATATATGTGGACTAGCGTGAGAGGTCGGTGAACCTCACTGAGTACTACGCCACCCACATACTACCATGTTGTAGATGCAGTAGCTCATGTATCTGCACCGCACAAAGGGTGGCTTGTTAAACTTTTCCTGGAACAGGATCTCGAATCCTGGCCAGAGTTGTGTCGCCTCATCATGCATCTGGAGCATCCGGATCCACCATCTACCTACAGCTGCCTGAAGGAAGCTGGAATCAAGGGTCCCCATTAAGTCATTTGGTGTCCCTAATAGCCTGAATACTCTCACCACATCCTCCAGCAAATCCTCAGTCAACTGTGGGTCCATCTCTCCCATGAACTTGGGTGTCCTCTAGTACTCGAACTCGTGAAACTCTCTCAAGAGGTATGAATCATCTGCTACTGAGTCTAGTGGCATCAGTATCCCAATGGGTAGTGATACTGCAGGTGCCTTCACAGGTGCCTCAACTAGAAGCGGACCATGTACCGAGGCCTCATCGCTCGGTGGGCTGTCAGTGCGTACTACTCTTGGGGCTCTCGCTGGTCATCCGAGGGGAGGCATTATGAATGAAATAGATGTGACATGTTCAAAGATTATACCTGGTGAGCTGACCTAGCTGAGATGACTTAATGAAAAATTTTGTAAGCACACACGCAATCAGTGTTTTCGTGCACTGAGTCGGAAATCAGAAGCCAGGGTCCATGTGTATTAATACGTCGGCCACCCGTACCAACAATTGACTCATTGAACAGAAAACCATTATTAGTACCCATAACACAATTAGTTCACATAAAAGAAATATCAGATTCCTATGTTCTATGATAGAACCAACTCCGCGGATACAACTTTTTCACAACTCGTCCCTTGGGGCCTGTGTCATAACTACCCCAAGCCTACCTTCCATATACCAGGGGATGGAGACTAGCACCAAAGGCGTATATCCCTAAACTGGGAAAGAATTTCCTTTAAAACTGTAAAAAACAAATTAGAGTACACAACTGGAAATAAAAAATAAGTAAAAAATGTATACAAAATGTGTTTGGTAATGGAAAATGGGCCGAAAATAAAAGACCAAATATAAATTACAAGTACAACTAAAAATGGGGAAAATAGAAAAAAGGTAAACAATAGATCTTGGATCATCCTCTGAGATTTCTACCTTAAGGGTAGGTAAAAATGGACACCTCAGAAATCCACTTCTGTTAGACTCCTCTGTTTACCGACTCGTCATAAGGTCCACCTTCGGGTCCCGTCCAGTACTGGAACTCTCGGCCTCCGTCAGCGTTTTCCATCGTCTGAATCCAACACAATGAGGTGTGGGCATAGCCCGCGCAGGGATGAGTAAAACGATACACAGTAGGGACTTCGAGACCCTCAAGGTCTCACAAAATCCAACAAGGATGAACCAAAAATTATTAAATCAATGGATAACCATTACATTGGTATATTCTCATACATATACCAATGTTATATAGTAACCCATCTCAATCATGAGGAAAACACAAAAGTCAATGTCATAGCTCAAACCAGGATTTTTATTCAGGATGTCGAAACCATGGCTGCTAGATAACTCCTCCTCTGTCGAGTACAGCGTGCCTGTCGCTAGAACCAAGTGATTCCCACTAACCATGGACTGCTGAGGTACTCCACCTGTTAAGTATTGTGGGTCTTCCACGCTCACATAGAGGCGCTTCCCAACTTGGGTATGCCGCTACAACCAAGCACTCCCCCTCATAGCCTACAGAGGTACTCCTTCGGTCGAGTACCATGGGTCCGACACTACAATCAAGTGCTCCCCTACTGTGTTTATTCTCATAAAACCATGTTCTCTCCACTGGGCCATCTGAATCACTCCGAGTCGATCGGTATGTAGTCGTCAAGTCTCAACCAGCAACTAGGTCTCTGCAAGCTTCTCGCTCGTCACCGAGAAGGTCTGCTCCAGGAGCTACAAGTCGATATTCCATGTGTCATGAAGTCCCACATAAGAAGTATCACAAAGTACTGCCACTTCATAGGGGTCTCAACGCAACAGACGGCGTGTCAATTGGACGCCCGGTCTGTGAGTTATTAGGCTTTTAGTCCCTGGGGCCCAGTTGGATTCGTGTATGAACCATGCCGGCCATATCTCAGCTATACCCATAACTCCAACTAGGTATTCACAAAGGGACTGTCTCTCATCAAGATTACCAGCGTCGCTGACAGTTCATTAAACGGACGTCTGGTGCCAAAGATATGACCAAAGTAGGCAAAGGGTCGGTAGTGGGCCCAGGTCCATTCCAACACGGTGGGACTGACTCGGCCCAACCCAGTCTAGGCTGACCAAGTCTAGGTTAACCCAGACAGACCTGATGGGTGGGACCCAACCCGTTGGGTGCGTCAGCCCGCTATATTAGGCATGTTTCGCTGTGCCCGGCCCAGTAGACTGTGACAGTGGTTTGGCCCGGATTCCGCCACACATGTTGCTCGGCCCGTAGGCCAGGGCCGGTTCGGCTAATGCCGCGAGGGGCGCAGCTCTGAAGGTTGGTAGTCAGGAGGCCAGGAATAGGCCGCGCGGGGCGTGGGTTGGCTGGCTGGACACCGGGCAGGCCGCGGGGTCACCAGGTCGGGCGCGGAAGGGGGCCGCGAGGGCATCGGGTAGGTGCTGGGGCGCCAGGCAGCGCGCCGAGGCAGCGCGCTGGGGTGCGGGCAGCGCGCTGGGGCACCGGGCAGACCGTGGCATGGGGCCACGGTGGCACCAAGCAGGCCACAACAGGGGGCCATGAGGGCGTCGCGAACGGCGCCGGGGCGGCGGGCAGCACGCTGGGGGAGTGCGCTAGGGCACGGGTAGCGTGACTGGGTGCAGTGGCGCACAAACAGGCGGCACTGGGGCACCGGTCATGGCGCCGGGGGCGCCACGAGGGCCGCACAAACTGCGGAGGCCCCGGGTAGCGCGGCCTTTGTTCTTCGTCTTCGTCGCCTCGTTGCAGCTTTGAAGAACACCACAATGAAAATCAAGGGAGGGTGTCGGGCCGTGTGAGGTTGGCCCGAACCCTCCATGTTTATGGTGATAGCACTTAGTTCCTCAAAGGTATGATGAACAACAATTTAATCACAAAACTTCTTAATGATTCCTATCAAAAGAATATGAGAAAAAAAATGAAATGATTCTTAAGTTAAACCCCCCCACCTTTTGATTCGTCACCTAACGCTCGTCTTTCATTGACGAGGTCACGAAAGGATGATAGAGGAGACCATCATTTGTCACTTCTTCCGCACGTCCTCAATTCTGAGCTACGTCGGTTCGTTGACGAAGTTGCGAAGGGTTGATCGATAGGTGGGCATGGAAGAAGTCGAAGATGAAAGAGCGTCGTCGGAGTTCATCACATTCTTCGCATTCTTCATTGGGAGAATGGTTCTCCCTATCTCTCATCTTCCTCTGTTCCATCAAAAGGGAATGCGAGCCAAATAATATTAATAGGATGTATATTATTTTATTTTTGGAATGAAAGTCACCCGGAGAAAGAAACCCCCATTAATTAATTTACATGTGTTGGCGCAGTTAATTGGGACATGTGTTGGCACAATTAATTGGCAGGTGTGTTGGAGCAATTAATTGCGTAGAGGAGTTCAAGAGGTCCCCCTCATTAATGAGGGGGAGTGGAGAGGTTTCATCCTCCACCATCAATAGGGGTCGGTTGGTCCCCACCCTAATCATTAATAGGAAGGTCATGCTGCTCGGGTGGTCCCCACCTCAATTATCCTCTCATGGGAGGTTATGCTGGAATGGGCCCCACCACCATAACCTCTCTGGGAGGTTGGGGTGTGGTGGTCCAACCATCAACCCCCATGTGGACATTCCAACTACCCACACTCACATGGAGACTCAAAAATAAAATAAAGTGTTACACTTTATTTAATTAATTTTTATGAAAACACAAAAACCACCTTTTATCCTCGACTCACAATTGTTGAAGTGAAAGTCTTCTTAAGCAAATACCAGCACTGTGAGTTCAACGATGCCCTCATATTTCATTTCCGATCACCGGTTCAAATGTTATAAAATCTCGCTCGTACGTTAACTGAACGTACCCGAACAAAACATCATAAATTGATTCCGGACAGACCAGGCCTCGGAATCAAGCGCCGTAAATTTTCATAGACTCATAAAAGTCCCATGTATTTAAGAAAAAAAATCACATAATTTCCTCATCTTTAATTTTTTTTCCCTATAATGTTAAATAATGATTAATTAATGGTCTTTTCCACATATTTGGTTTATGATAATGTGATAGTGAATTTTATAAAGTTCATTCATTTTCTAGTGATTAATTGCCTCTCTAAATTACATCAATTGTATGTCCATATATTCAATTCACACTAATTATCTCTTATTTCGAAACATTGTATTTTTTATCCCATATGACCTTTATACTACCCATTCTATCTTTTGGAGAATAATATTTATTTGAACATTTATTGATGTGGGTTTTCACAAATTAATTTTGAATTTTAAAACCCTTAATTTATAATCATAAGATCAAATTTATAGGTCTAAATTTGTTTATGTGTGTGGGAAGAATGTTATATCGTGAAATTAGTAATAAAAATATATACTGTACTATATAATCTAGACAAAGTTTAAATGAAATTTGATGTATTTTTATTTGAATTTGACTATTATATCTTAACCACTAAATAGAAGGGGATGAATTTGAATAAATAATTATTAAATAAATATAAATGTTAAATCAATATACATTTATTGAAAACTTCTTATATAATAATCACATAATTTTTAGTAATGTCATTTTATTTTTCAAAATATTCATTTTATTCATAAATGAGTTTTCATCATGATTATGAGTGAAAATAATAATTAATATATATGGCTATATAATTTTATTTAAAAATAAATATCATTTATTTAATTAATTGTGTTAAAATTATCTTGAGATGAATATTTTAGAATTTTTTAAAGGATTGATTTTTAATGAATAGTAAAAAATATTGATTTGTTTTGAAAATTATATTTTTATTTTAATGTATGTACAATGTAATATTATATTTCAGATAAGTAATAAAAGTTAATTATATCATTTTCTTATTATTCAATTAATGAATTTTAAATTTATTTTATACCTCAATTTAGTAAAATAAAATTTATTTTGAAAAGGATGATATACTGAAAATAATTTTTATTCATGTAATTTATTGTAAAATATTAAATTAAATATCTAAATTACTATTTTTATAATCTTGAAAATTATATTCCATTTTTGAATCAGGTTGTATTAATTAATTTAATATGTTTGGTTTATTTTTGGCTAACATGAATAGTAACCAAAATTGATTTTTTACCTTGGAAAAAGAATAAATTGGTAATTAATGTAACGAATAAATTTATAAGGATTATAAAATAACCCTAAAACATGACATAATATTATTTAATGGGTTCATTTCAACGTTAAATATCTATTATTCGGTTATATGTTATTTCCCATCTATTTGGATAAGATTATGAAAAAAAATGTATTTTTTTTCATGAAAATTCAAACACGTAACACTCTTGTTTATAATTACTACAATATTTTTAAAATAAGGTTATAAATATATTATGGTCTACTATACATGTTTTTTTAACTATGAAATATTTATCTTCATCTTGCTAATTCATTTTTATTTTTCAGTGATGAAATAATTACATTAAATTCTTTTACAACGCTTTTGTTATAATTATTTAATTAATGGAAAACTAAAAAAAATAAATTATATATATATATAAAAGTAATAAATAATTAAGATAAATAATGCTATATATGATTTTTTAATCAAGATGAAATGTTATTGGTTTAATAATTTTTTTATAATTATAAGTATTATCATTATTTAAAAGAGGAAATATAATGAATTGTTCCAAAATTTACATTATTTATATTAACAATTAATATTATATTAAATGATAAAAAATTTATCGAAATATTATCTTCATAAAAATATATATTTTACGGTTTAAAATACAATCTTTCGTCCATTTCTGGGTATTTTTTCTATTTAATATAACTATTTTCACCCTTATCAAGTATCTAACCTTTTTACATAAAATGTTTAAAAAGGTTTATTGAGGGGTTAATTCCATATCATAAGGTTAATGATGAGACCTAAACTTGTGAAAAAATTATATTATCTGATTATTTAGATAAATAATTATCTTATATTTGAAATTAATTATTTTTATGCCTTTTAAATAAATATTAATTTATATTAATTTAATATCATGAGAAATTCAAAGAGTGGCCCTCCAATATCTTATAAAATGGTACCTTTTATTCTCAGTCATTAACACCCACAAAAACAATTCGGTTCAATCAATACATACCCAAATACCTTCCTATAACTGATACACAAAGTATATATATGTATTTTTTCTGAATAACACCATCCTTATTGGTCTTATAGCTATAAGAATGTGTTGTTTTCAAAAGAATGGGTGTTGGTTTTAATTGAGTTTTTATGTTTTATTACTTATTCCACCTCACCAACATCATATAAAACAATGAAAAAAATTAAAACACAAATATATTTATTATAAGTACATGATATGATGTAAATTTAATATCATATATCTAACACCTCATCTGAAAAATGAGAAAAAAACCATAATTTGTGTGTATGTTGGACAACCAACTCACGAAAAAATACAATATGATTTCCATCAAAATCTGCTAGGAATGATTAAAATTATGTAATTACTTATTATATAAAATTTTAATGATACATTTACTATTATGAAAATATAATCTATCATTAAACATATAATCATTACATGGTCAAATAAATGATAACATCATTCATGTGTGTGCATGGACTACCACCTCCACAAAGTGATGTGATCTGTTTTTAATCACCACATCACATAGAACATATAAATAAGTGTATTAAATATTCTAATACTATATATTTGATAAAATTATATTTTTTGATGATATAATCCAAATTACCATATTTAGTTATTGGTCATTGGAGGATGAAAATGGTACTGATGCATATATATGGCTTACCCTATCAATGATTGTAACAGATTTGATTTTTAAAATCTATATTTTAAGGATGGATCTAAAAATATAATTTATATATAAAAATTATTTTTATTTATTTATAATTAATATGAATAAGACAGTAAAATGAAAACATAGACAATATTCAACATGAATTGAAATTTTGGAGTCATATACCTAATATCACTAAACCATAATAAATGAAAATAAATGATTAAATAATTATTATGACAAAGAAATATGTTATAATAAAGTAAATATTAAAACGAAAAGTATTAATAATAACATAAATAATTAGACGATGTTTAATAAACATTATAATAATTAATTCACATGACAAGTCATTATTATGGTTAGTGTTTTTTGTATAATATTTATTTCTATGGAATATATGTCATATATGCCACTTGTTTTTTGTGTGATGTATATACCTCCCATGAATATATTTTATGATAACATTCCAATTAATTGTGATATCAAAATATTAATTTAATGTTCTTTATTTCATGGTGATTTTAATTCAAATGTTACCAATGTTGTAAGGGTTTATTTCATAATTTCGTCATTATTTGAGACTCTTCTTGTTTATGTTTCCACCATGGAATATTTCTCTTCGAATTCCATGAATTCTAAAAGGGTTTTGAAAAAAATTAATATTATTTTAAATTTGATTTAAGTGATTTTATCAAATGTTTAACATTTTACTAACTATTTTGAATTAAATAGTTTTTGTCATCATCCAAAAGAGGTAATATGTGACTTTTCTGAAAAAAATATGAAAGGAACATTTTTTAACATATAAAAAATAAATGTATTTTTCCAGCCACATGTCACCTAATTTATTTTATTACTACATTACTTTTTTACACATTTATTTTCAATGAAAACCTATTCATTTATAAATAAAAATTGATTTAATAGGAGTTTTTATATTAAAAGGTAAAAGTTATTTTCCTCAATAATTATTCAATGTGATCATTCAAAATCATTGTTCCATCTATGATGACATTCATTGAAGATACAAATGATTTATTTAGAATATTATAAAAGGATACCATTGTTAATCTTTTTCTATATGGATTATTTTTATGATGAGAATATGGTATTTTTATAAACCAATTTTTTTTATATGGGTAATGATAAAATGAAATGTTTATGAACACCATTTTATTCATTGGTAACAACATAATAAATAATTTTTTTATTGCAAACATATTTATTATATTCCAAATGTTATATGTGGGACCTATATCTCCATTTAATGATTTTCATTATTTGTTATATCACATGTGATACTTTTGGGAAATAAGTCAATGTGCTTGATTTTCTATGGATCCACATCGATGATTTTGTTTTATTATGTGTGAAAGGTCCATTTGTGTGATCCACTATAGGATATATATCATTATGCCTCATCTGACCATATTGGGTTCAATGATTCCCTTATGGAATAGTCTCTATATTTTTTATGATTCTACACACATATATGAATTTTAGTTATGCTTCATTTTCGAGTTATGTGGATTTGTCTTTCATATGATTAATGTCTTTTGAAATGCTGTAGTTTTAGGTCGTAATTAATTTTTATGGCCTTTTCATATTTTAAATTAACTTTTCTTTTTTATGGTAATGAACGTATAACCTTATTATTGTCTTATTAGTTTATATGATCATTTATTGATATCTCCCATGATTACCCTTTTTGATCATCTCAACTCCTCGTTTCCTATGTTTTCTTATCCCAAGATCTCGAATAATTATGAAAAATATTTTTTATTATAAATACATTATATGTGATGAATTTTATTAGAGTTTATTAAGTCTTTACATTGAATATAAAAATCCTAGTATAGTTGGAGTTGATTTTTAGCTTTATGAAAGATTTGTTTATGAACAATGTTGTTATGTGTTTTTTCAAATTCTTAAAAACCCTAATCCTGAATAGTCTGTGGGTTTATAAGTGATCAAAATTTCATTTTGATGTTGAATAATTTTATAGGAATAATTTAATCACATTTATTGGTATCATAAACATAAATTTAATGATTATTATTTTAGCATGTGATATGGTATTGTGGATCTTGGGATATTATAACCACCCCATCATCAAATGATTCAATTGAAATGGGTTATTCGTAGTCTAATCACACAACGATTCTCTTAACAATACATATTTATTCTTATACCATGAGGACATTATTATTTCCAATTAATATCACCAAACACATATCTTTCAAACATGGAGGTTTAACATGAATCCAAATAATACCATTTCATAACATCTAATTCAATAATTAAATTCACATAAGAATCCTAAACAATATCTAGTAGTTAAGAAAAGAGTCTATATTAAAGAACATAATTCCAATGAATTAAATTCATAAGGGATTCCAAGCTATCAATCGTGAATCCACTCTTCCACCAATGATATTGTGTTTGACGATGTATATTCAATATATCAACTTTCCCAAAAATCCAATATATATCAGAATATATTATTTGTATCATACACTCATGAAACCAAATCACTCTCCCAATATACATGACCCACAATAATTAGGATTGATATGAGAAAACTATAAATTAATGTGCCTAATCATTTTCCAACCATATAAAATGAGATTAATAGGAGCCTCTCCCATAAATGAGAATCTTTTTCATGACATCTTTCATAAATATATTGTTTTAACAATTCTATACCTCAAAATATAAAAAGGGAAACAAAAATTACATGGAAAACTTAAAGTCTCACTTACTGACCCAAAATTTTCTCAGATGAACATAGCACACACAACACCCAAATGTCAATGAAACACTATCTAGATGATGCTCAACACACATGGGTTGCCACAAGAACATGTTATTCCTTAATATTCCTCATACCAATTCTCTTAAATTCCTATCCTCATTGAGTAATTACTAGTTTATCAATTTCAATCATTTACCATATTTATATTCCAATCTTTTCCATTGATGAAGGGAACATAATTACTATAGAAGTTTTTCACCGTCCATATATCCACATGAATTTATATCTAAATTTTTTTTCTGAGAGACCATTAAAAATAATTATATTTTATGTGATTCCAACATGCTTAGTTTGATTAAAAATCATAGGCCTCCTAACAATAATACCATAACCGAACCACCTAAATAAGAATTATGAAACCACATCATTTTAGTTATCATTCCAATAATAACTCTAAAAAAGATAACCAACATCTCTAATCGTAGTATATAAGAAAATATTTATTAAAAATAATCTTAGATATCTAGTATGTGGTCCATCAGAAGCTCTGAATCGTTCATATAAATCTCTTCCACCACATCCAAAATAATCTTGAAAAAAATTTATATTTTTATTATTTTATAACTCCTCGACCTAAATCACATGGTCCTTGTCAGAGTGATGGTTGACCACAATAATACCTCCTTGTATATTAGAGGTTACTGAAAAGAAAGTAATATTGTAACTCACACATACACTATACCATCTTATCTGAGTAAATCACTATGTAAATAAAAAACAATTAAAAACTAAAATACCATAAAAAAATTTCTTGAATGACAATATACATCATGTTATACTAATTGTTTTTGAAAAACAAGTCATAAATGTATTCAATCAATGGGATGGTAAAATAATATGATAAATATCATTCAACTAAAGGTAATACATATAAGAGACTCACTGACAACACATAGTAGATAAAAATCTCAAACTCGACATTTATATCAAGCTACTATATCTGTAATAACTAATGGTCATTGATCTCGACCCAAAAGAATATATAATTTCTATATATACTGAACACGTCTCTTTGAATTCACAAGGAATACATTCAAATTGGACTGTATGTGCATTATAAATTTCCTACATTGAATTTTTGAAATCAATGTTGTAAAAAGTATTCTCTAGTAATAGGTTATGACTCAAGACCATTTAATAATTCCAAATCTATATGTCTGCACACTATCAGACCCCTCCTTTGGCTACCTCATGTCAATCCTCATGGATTTTATTCATATTCCGTTTAAATATTCCCATTGAAATAATGTCGGCATTCCATGCAACCTACCCCTATAAGTGTTGACCTTAATATATAGTTACAAATCATTTTAATACTGTATACAATACTTAAATTGTCATTATAGCCAAAGAAAATGTGAAATAACATAATAAAGATGAGAATTTTATTTATTTAGGCTATTCATTAGTAACATACTTATACATTTGGTGAATTAACAATATGTTCTAACAAACTACATGGGAATACTTATTAAATCATGAATTACATACTATTTCACTGAATAAAATACACACCATGCATACAATATATTACAATGGATCTCCTAGATTAATAAACAAACAACCCGATACATATCATAATGACCATGGACACATGGGAATCATATAAAATCCAAATTTTAAAATATTCAACAAAATAATTAATTGAAATACATGTTGTAGATCCCAAGATCAGATATATCATTTATAATGTAATGGGGTGAATCAATTATACACATTTTAATGATTAAAATCCATACATCAACATGTCTGATTGAGTAAGATATTGAGCCCTCATTATTTATAGTCTCATTTCTCTTAGAGGTAGACAACTAAAATACCTAAAAAATATGTATATTTTTTAAATGTGTAAAACTATGAAATAATCCTTTCACTTATCATATTGTGGATGTTTCATAAATTCTATTATCACGTCAAATTATAATTTTAACAAATGAATAAAATTTTAATACAAATTCAGATAGTAAAAATTGATACAATGTAATGGATAGATTTTTTTCATTATACTAGTACCACCATTATTCAATATAGTTATTTATACAAGCACCAATAGTTCATCAATATAGTTATTCTCTATAAAGAAGCTTGTTTCACCTTCAATTTTTACATCCTGGATAACATAAACAATGCTGGTATGGAGACACATATTCAAATTCATGGGTTCATGTTATCACTATAATGATTAAATACAAACATTGAATCCTCTTTATTAGATACCGAAATTATATTGGGATATCCAATGAAAATTAACATGGTCTGCTGCACATTTCTAAACACATGCATAAATAATGAAATACTAAACAATTATTTATGGGATCTAAATTAATTACATGATTTATATTATCCCATTTAAATACTTAATTAAATGTTTTTATAAAGAGGCACATAAATTATTATCCTCCTTCAAATGAAAATACATGGATGGTGTATTTTTTTTAAGATTACTCTTTTAAAATATCATTTAAATTACTTGAATGATGGGATTTTTTCAAATTGAACTGTATTTAAAATAACTGAAAGGATCATGTTTCCTTATCGAAGGAATATCCCATGTTATTGAACACCCAAATGTTTATGTTATTCACTTGTTTTAATTCAAACTTGTATCATGCATAAATCATTGACAGTTTCTTGTAAACTCTATATTCTGATAGTTTTTATTACTCACAATTCACCAATGAATTAAACTCATCCCTAAATAACTAATTGGTGGTTTATATTATTATTATACACACTATTATTAAAAATATTCATTGATAAAATTTATTCTTTATGAAATAAATCTGTGAAGACTCGAACATAACTCCATTAATCAGAACACTTTATCTCATGACATAAAACATTGTAGCCCATTTTATTCTTAGAATTTAACTCTATTAATGCATTATTTCATACAAAAATCATCAAAATACAAAATAATTATGATTTATTATTCATATCATTCACGTTGTTTTGATCACAAAAAATATATTTCGGGTCAGGATATCCATAAACAACGAATATCTCATTATATATCAAATATTATATGATGATAAAATTTTCATCATATATTCTCTACAGTGCATGCTATAATATCCAAAAGTGAATGTGATGAGGATCACATGATTCTACTTAATTAATTTTTTTATAGTTTGGTGGATGTTTTTCAATGAGCCGAATGAATATTCATTTACATTTGGATGAAAACAATTCCTCAGATTCACATCATGCTTGCAAGACACTGGCATCATGATTGATATTATATAGATTTGAAATGAATCATCTCATCTTAATCATCAGAGAATATGGAATGAATCATGAATGGTACATATCTCTATATTTACCAAGAATCCACATATTTATTGATGTTGAAGATGAAATAGAGGACAGTGATTATGAATGAATAGATAAGAAAAAATACATCATATGACTGGTGTTTTATTATTATTTTTAAATTAAGGACGAATAGTTCCATTGTATTAATTTTATACATGAAATAAGTCTTTGAATTAAACTAATAAATATATCAATCAATGTCACTTACTCATAGATATGATGATGGGTGATTTGTAACCATACAGAAACAAAAATACACTAGAATAATTCAATTATGAAAAAATAGGTGACCATTAGGGGCCTTATAAATAGTATACATGTATGCATTTGGGTGTGTGATCCTCTAGGACTTATAAATTGGAACCCTTATGTAAATAAAATATGGTTGGATCAGGCTGAGATCCCTTGGTGTTATATGAACATTAGGTCCAAATAATCCCATATGAAGATATTGGATAAGGTTGTCTAGTGGGATGAACACTTTTGAATTTGTTATCCTTATAAATTTACATTTCATATTCTCAAATAAAAAACAAAAACACCCCCCCCCCTTCATAAAATATTATTCTAGAAATATAAATTTATTTCCCATGGACACCCTCAAAATATCATTCAATAAAATGATAATTTCACTTAAAAAATAAAAGAATAATTCTATTGAAAATGTAAACGAATATATTTTTTCATGGAATTATTCTTCAAAATATTTATATATAATGATAAATAGTTACGTGGGAATCAAATCGTAATCAGTGGTATTGTAAACAATGTTTATCCTCCATTAGAGATTTATTTTCTATTTATTTTCAGTTCAAACAATCATCACATTTTGTTATACATATTAATATATAGAATTAATAATTGACATAATTATAATATCATACAATATTTGAAAAATAATAACCTCTATTCAATGAGTCATCAAAATATCTCCCTTATTATTTCTTTATACCACAAATGAATTCATCATTTCATTATGTGATTCCCTATATCATTTTTCGCCACTATATTTACAATAATGGAAAATTTATATTTAGGGGTTTTAATCATAACTCATAAATATTTCTTCATTCATATTAATACTAAATAGATAATTGAAAAATATTATTTCTTAATTATTGGAGATTCATTGTCATATATATGTCTACAAGAAAAATCAATGTGTAGAAAACAAGTTTGATGATACTGAAGCATGAAACGTGACCTTAAATAATATTTATCTGTGATAAAATACTAAACATCTTTCAACTTATTAATTTTAAGTAATATCAAAGTATGTTTTTTCCCAGATGATTTACACATATCTTAATAGACATATCAAAACATTCCATATGCATAAAATATTAAACCCTATGTAACTCCTCATTAATATTATCCATCACCCCCCTTAAGAACTACTAACCTATGATTGATAATGTTATTCAGTGTTGATGATAATACTTTTTTATCATTGTTCCTCCCCCATTAAGGTATATACATCATTCATCATCTTGGAGACTAATAGATATAAAAATGAACATCAATTACCATTTAATTCTCTACATGTTAGTTTAACTAAATAATAATTAGGGAATCATGAGTTTCTTCAATAGTTTATCGATAGATTAATAGATCTATGATTTTATGAACCATGAAACTCTTTTCAACCAAGAAATAGATATCTTTATTAAGACAACTACAATAAAATTTCAAATTTCGACATTCTAAGTAGACATAGTTTTCCTCTTCATACCGGTATTATCCTTAAAATAGAGATATCGTTATGTGCTTGTTTTTTCACTTTTCTCTTCTTATAATAATTTCATTGGAAAAAATTTGACGAGATCATTTATTTTATTTTATTTTAATTCACATTAGAGTGCAATTTTATTATTACTATTTTTTTCAGAATAAAATATTTGGCTTAATTTCATTTTTGGTCACATCATTTAAATATTTTATTTAGACTATACAAATCATTTCGAGTATTTATAATTTTTGATTCGATAGTGAATAAATTATAAATTAAATGATTGTTCTTTCTTTTTAAATAGTTAGATATTTTTTATACATTTTTCCCTTGGGATATAAAAAATCTAAGAAACTTATGTGTCATACTAACAGTTTCCTGATTTTTTTCCCAAATTTAGAGCAATAGAACTAGTAACCTCAAAAAAATTGTTTTCTTTTCACTAATATATTGTTGATACTATTTATAACCTATAAATTCAATACTATAATTATTTTTATTTAATCCTATAAAACATACATTTACTAACTCATTAAATTTATAAATATCATTATCTATCTATATTATTCTAGATGTCTTAAGAAATTTCATCAACAGACGAAGCCTATTAAATATAACTAAGGAAATTAGAAAAATCTTTTACCTTATTCCTTGTTCTGGTCTGCATAGTATCTTTGAATGATTAAGATCGATCATACACTAAATTATATAATTCATAACTCATGTTTTTATGATTATATTTACAATAAATCACAGATCATATGTCTCATTCACTTATTCTTATTTTATATCCAGTTTTATATTACATCCTATCAATATTTTTTTTCATTTAAAATTATAAATTTTTTATTTTTTTCTCCACAATAAAAGAAATATCATTTTTATTATCAATATTTTTTTCCTCCAAAAATGTTACTCTTTTCTCGAGTGGACTATTTTTTATGTCATTATTTATGTTCAATTAATTGTAGGTTCTCATAGTAGACCTATTTTTCACTATCATTACTAATTAATGCGTAAATATGTATATTAAAATGTGATACAATGGATTTAGGTTTTTTATTTGAACCTTAATATTAGGATTCATACCATGATAAAAATTCATTATCAAGACTCTTACACAATATATTACCATTATACATCAATTAGAACTTCTATTTATTTCTATCCTCATTAGATGTAGTTATATAAAATATTTGGTTTATGTAGTATTCATATTAATCATCACTCTCATAATCATTATATTATTTCATGGAACAATTATTTGAATGATGATTATGTTTACCAAAAATAATTCACTTTAATTGTATGAAACAATTAAAATTTCTTTTTCATATTTCCATATTTTTTTGTTAAATACCTGAATCTTTTATGATATCTATATTCATCCTTATTCTCCATTAGATTGAGGGTTTTGATTTATTTTTATTCCATTTCCTCCTTTCATTTATATTTTAATTTATGATATTTGGTCATTTCAAAATTAAAAAATGTATTTTAGAACTCCTTAGTGATACAATTCCATCTTCGAAGACCAAAATCATTGATTTGAATATTTCAGGAAAGATACATATCAATTTCAAAAAAACATATGAATATTGGAAATTTGTCTAAGGGGTTTTACTTACTCCTATGTTTGGTTCTTCGTGTCATATATTTAATCATATATAACATCCTAATTTTAGATTTTCAGGGAGTTACAGATAAAATGACAGGTTGATTTGGAATATTAAACATGACTTTCCCTTCATTGATATTAATAGTGGATCTGTATAGGGAGAGAATAAACACATACAAAATCAATTCTATTTTATTTAGATAGTTTATCACAGTATTTACATGTATAATATTCTGAAACACTTATATTAAGTATATTAAATACACTTGAAATGTAATCATCGTACAATTATGAGTATTTATTTCAAACTTGAAATCAAATTTTTTATGTGGTGGCATGATATAATATCTAATTAATCATATATATAAAATAGTGGTTAAATATATAATCAAATAAAAAAAAATTATGTTCTTGATTAAATAGATGGTATACCATTCAACACATTACTCTCTTAACATACTTCAGTGTTGATACCTAAATATTTTCAAGTATTCATTTGTATAGTAGTTTTTTGAGTCCTACCACCGCCATTTTCTCTTTTATTATTGAATTTATTTGTACGATGAACAATAAACATTCATATGAAACATTTAACCATTTTTTATTAATATGTATTCTTCTATATTTAATTTTAAATCCTTTTCATTCCCCATTATCAATAACAACATAGGTAGAAACCCATTCTAGAATAGAAGAATTTATTTTTTCTTAATTAAAAATTAAATTAGTGTTTTCCCCATTGTTTTTAGCTTGTATCTAGTTAAAATTTCAATCCTCCATTGGATTTAACTTTTTAGAGTCTATTAATATTAGTTTTTATTTTCAACTAATAAAACAATAAATGTAATTTGAAATCCCAATATCCATTTCTAATTTCATTGAACATTTAATGATTTCATTATATTTACAAAAGTGTATTTGGTAAAATAAATTTTTAATACATTATTATATTCTAGTAATGAAAATATCAAATTTCCTCATAGGTTAGATGATAAATTTGATATTTACAGTTAATGTCTTATATGGATTCAATTTTTTGTTAGTAATGAGTTCATAAGATACCTATTTTAGATTTAAAATGTCTCATTCCTTAATGTTATGATGATTTAAAGGATGAAATTTATTAGGAAACCCCATCATAAAATCATCCCATTCCATAGAGTTTATTTCATCTCCTTGCCACATTTTCATGATAAGAATCCTTCAGGGATTAGATTTTCCTTCCATGTGATTGAGAACAATGAAAAATATCTCGTTTTTTTAGTATTGATTTAGAGAAAGTATCATTTATGTTTCACTGATTAACTTCTAGATTATAAGTGGATTAGATTCCCAATATTATGATTATAGAAATTGTCTCCTAAAATACTGAGTTGCACGTTGATAACTCATTGTTCAATTTATAATCACATTTGGTTCACACTAATTCTTTTATATTATGTGAATTTAGTATAAAACTCTAAAAATCAATGTGTCCTACCACTAATCCCATTTTTTCATTAGGAAGGTTATTAAATTACAATTCACATTCAATTTTTTAGAATGATTAATTCCTTTATTAAATATTTACACAAAATAATAAAATATAACAAAATTATTTATAAATTATAAGTAGAGTAATAAATAATATGGAACCCATTATTGAGAAGTGATGAATTATAAACACTCCTTATCATCCTATGATACACAGAAGTCAACATATTTCAAAATTGGTTAAAATATTTTTTATTAGTTTTTTCTTATTATTTCCCTTAAAATAATATATAAATATAATGAGACCATAAAATAATTCCAACTAATGTAATCCAAATACAACAAATAAAAATATTGTATTCTTCTAGCTTAAAATTCAAGGCACATCAAAATTATACATGGCCAAGGTCCGTAATAGTTTTATTTGGTTAAATACTAGATTAAAAATCAATATATTATTCAAATTATCATCAACATCTCCAATAATTATTTTCATATTTTTACACTTCTCAACATTTAATAAATATTTAAATCCAACAATACATAGTGAATGGAAACATAGGATATGGTGTGCTCAAATTCAAAATAATGATAATAATTGAAAATATCAATCATAAGAGGACAACATGATCAAAAAGTTATTATATCATAATAATTTTATTTTTTTTAATATGAAATACCCATTCCACTAAAATCCTAGATCATAATGTTTAACATAAATTCATTTCTATAAAAATGACCTATTATTTGTAAAATAAATATTCCTCATACAAGAATCATAAAATTAGAATGTGGAGTCATAAGTACAAAAATTTATAATCATTTGATCATAGTAATTCAGAATGAAATTATTCACTAATGTGTCATGAATAGCTATATGCAATCATACTCAAACATCAAAATTTGAACATAATAATTCAAAATCATATCCACACATAATCATGAGAGTATATCCAAATGAAATCATTCTCATTCATGAAAATGTTAATTTATATATCTATTACAATAATCGTGATTATCATTAACATATCATGAAAAATACATATCACATTACTTAATGCATTAAAGTTATATAAAATACTTGTTTAGCACATAATAACAGTTCCTTCATATGTAAATACAAATTTCTTTAAAACATTCCTCTTTCATCATAGACTTACATGGGGAAAAGAAAATGACTTTCAACAATATGTAATCATCACAACCAATATCCATCCGAAGAAAGAATATGGATAATTTCATTGGATTGTGTCTCCAAAAAAAATTATGTTACATACACAGTTGTTTTTATATAATAATATATCCTTATAAAAATCAAAATAACATTTCCTGATGGAAATACGCTTTCCATTTTGAAATATAACCCCCTGATCCAAGATTATTGGAGCTGGTGAACTATTTTATTACATTGGAATGCTATAAAGGATTCAAATCTCAATGGACCAGTTCATTTATCTATTTTGGAAATCTAGATTACATACATGATGAACATAATTAAATGATAAAAATAAAAAAATATACATGATCCAAAATACAAATAAATAAACATCATTCTTCAAACTAATTAAAAAGGATCCTATTAAGATCTTGGGGATATGAAACATAATAATGCTGTCATAAAATGTTCATACATGGTATGTAAATTTGATGGAAATCTCAATTGATTAGAATAATCAATAAGGAAAATGTAAATAACTGACAATATACTCTAATTATTTATCTAGATATGTAAATATCAATATAGAAAAGTATGAAACAAACTACACATGCCATTTAGTCAATGAAACTAAAAATGAAATGAATTTATAGATATATAAATGACAAATATCATGTATAAAAAATCATAGAATCTAAAATAGTGAATATTTTAATTATTAGATGCCAATTTTCAAGGGTAAATGGTACCTTTACCATCAAGTATTTTAAAAAGACAATTTATAACAGACATGGTTCAAACCAATTTGGTTAGGCCAACCATATCTATATTATCACAAATATAAAAAAATCATTATAATATACTTATAAAAAATTCTATGTATTTTCCAACCTAATTTCATCAACAGAGACTACTACTGCATCGAGGTGATTACATTAAAATGTCCCCAAACTATGTTTAACCAATCCGAAGTAGTCCCCACATATCGATTACATGATTTAATAAATAAACAATAAAAAATGTTATCAAAATTACTTATTGAATAAATTATATATATTTATTATTAATTTATTTATAGAAGATATGTGAATATCATGATTTTTGTGTGGGTGAATGGTAATACAATTGAAATATCATTAAATCACACTTGAAAATTTTAATCTTAAAATATTACTATGTCTCCCATACTAAATATAACATTTGAATGATAATAGTGAAGAAATAATAAGATTAAATTAAACCTGTAATATCTTAAGAAAAAAGAGATTCTTGAAATTCCATTTGAAATGTCAGTACATATAACTTATAAATGTTAAATGGTTCACTACAACAAATAAATATCCATAGAATTAAAAATTTTACGAAATATCTTACCTTTAGTCCGAATTGAAATATGTGTCATTATATTCATAAATAATATATTTTTTTATTTATTTACTTGAATCTGAACCATTTTCATTTTTATAATAATTTTCATTTCACTTATGACAATATTTTAAACAAATACTAAAAAATTAATTTTACATTAGATATTTTGGCCAAAATTATTTCAAATGTAAATAAGATATTCATAGTTCGACTATGGTAAAAGGGGATTCAAATAAACATATTCTAAAAATAATGATGATATAATTATCATATTTATATTTTAATTATAATTTTAAAACTATTCATGAATAATGGTTATGGAAAATGAACCAATGGTATGATAATGGAGGGGGTAGGTCGTACGTACGCATTAGTAATGTGACAATTATTTAGTGACCATTATGGAAAGAAGTTTAGTAACACATTAACAATCCAAAAATATATATATTTTTTAAATAAAATTTTATTTTATTATATATACTTTTTTATATAATACTTGTGATGTAATTGGAATCACATCATCTAAGGGAGGAGAAAGTCCAAATGTCCACGACCGACACTGTCACTTTTAATTTTCAGGAATGGGTGATAAAAAAATGATATATTATGTTTGTAGAAAGGTAATTTTTTCATTAATATCATACATATTTCATTAATTTTACATAGGTTTAATTAAAATCATCCTTTATATTTTACATGTATAGTGTTAACAAGACACATCTCTTTGTGGGGCGTTAGTCCACACTTCTAACAAATGATTTTATTGTATTAAAAAAATTAATGAATAAATGTATATGAATGAAATGAATTAAATTAGAAAATTGATCTAAAAATATAATATTAATCAAAAATTAACATTGTGTACATCATTATTCCCAATCTTGAGAGGCGATATTGTAAAAAAATAACATCTTTTTTTGAAGTGGTAGTTTATTATTCACATATATGGTATATTCCTCAACCATTAAATGGATGTATTTCTAACTGTAGGTTGAACAATTAATATAACAAAATATAAAAATATTTATGATACATGTGTTGTTATATAAAATTAAATAATGTGATTTTAGGTGGTGGATAATGGAAATGAAACTAAAGATCTTGACGAAATATGAAACAACTTCTTTGGGTAAGACATTTGGGTTTTCACCAAAGGGATTCGTTGGATTGATTTATTCTCCAATGGAGAATTCCAATAGTAGGGTTGAAATATCGGGAGACTATTTCAGTGGAGGGTTTATGATATGATATATCCATAGTGTTTTTAGGAAGGGGAAGATTAAATTAATTTTTATAGTGGATGAGGAGTGTCACCCTTGAAATACTAAATTGTGCATATTAATGATAGGAATCCATTATCAAATTTTCCCCAATAATGTAAAAATAATTTTTTAAAGTGGAAATATTTTAGATAAAAAAATACACCAAAAAATAACTTCATTTTTATAAATTGGTACATTAACTTCTTTTTTTAATATTTTATCATTTTGAATTTATAAAAAAAAAATTCAATCCTATGTATATTAATCATTACTAATAAATTCAATAAAAATTTATTAGAAAATAAATGTTTAGATAATTATAAAAACTATATCAAATTTTTAAAATAATAATCTCTTGATTATTGGAAATTATTTTTTAAAAAGTACTTGCAACGCACAAAAACACTAATTTAAACTGAACTATGCTAACAATGTCTTTACAAAATATGGGTTAATTGATTAATTATAAAATCTAAGATTTTAAATAATTGGAAATATATAATATTAATTAATAAATTAAATAACTAGATAGAATATAGGATTTTTACTATTTTTTAATATTTTAATAAAAAATAATTTCAAAAAGCAGTATTAATTATTAAATTTAAATTATTTATCTGAATTTAATTTAAAAATATGAAAATAAAATTGTAATTCAAATATATTAATGTCACAAATATGTAACAATTCATATTAATCTAAAAAAATTATCTAATTCAATAATTTAATTACATTTTCTTCAATATTAATATTTATAATACAATTTATTTTATTTGATTACTAATTGAATTTTCATTACGTTGTTATTTATGAAAACATTTACATAAATAATTTATATCTAAAAGTTAATGATAATTTAATATGATAAAAAAACCCATTTTTATTTCAATATGTAATGTATAACTAAAAAGATGATGTTTTTAACATATCACAATGTTTTATAAATTTTAAAGGTAATGAAGTTATCCTTTTTGTTACTTTAATTTCTTTACTTATCATATAGGAAACATTCATGATATATAAAACCAATAAACAATTAAATTAGAACCAAGAGGGGATATGATTATTATATTTTTAAAAAATGGATTTTGGACATGTTTCGAGGACATTTTGGAACATAATATTATGTTTCCCCATATTATGTTTAATTTTTTCCCAATTACTGTAGTAATTTTTATTAAAATTCACTAATAATTATTGAATTATAATAAGTGGAGATTTTTAGAAAAGAAATTTATATATATATTACAAAAATTTATCTCAATTTAGAAAAATTAAGACCACATTAGTTGAAAAATTAATTGTAACGGTGATCCCTTGGACTTGGTAAAAAGAAAGGTTTTAATGTAAAAAATGTTCAAAATTTCAATAAGTATTTATATCAAATTCCAATGTATAATTATTTCAATAAAAAATATTTCATTAATAATTATATATTTTTTATTTATTTTTACTTTAATAACCAATTTGAAAAATACTTTCCATTTATAGTTACTTAAATGAAAAGGGTTTTTTATCTAAAATCTAATATTTTTCAATATTCATCAGAAAATAAAACTGCATATAAATATGTGAAAATTTCACCCAAATTAAAATTTTAAATAAAAAAAATTAGAATAATAGTTCTTGAAATATTTTTTTTAAAATTTCAAAAATTATATACGTTAATAGAAATGTCATTAAAAGGATATAGAAGTAGATATTGCGTTTAACAGAAGCTAATCATTGTATTGTATATAGTTTATAAAAAAAATTCTGCTTCAAAAAAAATAGAAAAAATGTAAGATTTATTCTAATGTATAAATATAGTGATGTCTTCAGGTGTTACATTCTCACCACATTAATTGAATTTCGGTTTCACAATTTAAACATAATCATAGTAATAAATTAATTAATATTGGTAAATACTATTGTTGAAAAATCCACATAATAAATAGGTTCAACAACACATATCATGAATATGAGGTAAAATAAAATTTTAATTTCACAAAAAAACTAGTAAATAGAATTATTGAAAAAATTTCAAAACCATGACATGGAAGAGTAATCTTACAATCTAGTTCAGATATAAAGCGATAGATAACATGTACGTATAAAGTTTTAGTCCACCAAACCAAAATCTATAGGGTTGAATAAATGTTGGTGATATCATGAAAATATTGATAAAAGAATAATGTTTCAATACACCCTTCTTGTAGAATAAATAATTTGGTTCACAATATTTTCTGTTGATTAATACATGAAATATTTCATCCTCATATCTTATAATAAGATATATTATATAATGGATTAATAAAATGATCTCCAAACCCTCATCAAAATATCAACATAAACAATATCATAAATGGATGTCCTTTTGAACCTTCATCATACTGTGATCTAACTATTAGAATAAGTTCCAAGGTAGTTACTAGTGTCTAATTAAATTTGTCCATGTCAATTATAAAATTATCCTATTATCATTGTCTCAACATCAACAACATATTAATGGTTATCATTAAAGCAATCGTGTGTCATTTAAAATTTTTTACATTCTAATAAATCAACATTCTTGGTACCTTTCATCATACGATCTCAAATAAATTTAAAATAATTCCACAGTAAGGTCCATAAAAATATCATAATTTATATAAATAGTTTATCATTTATAAAATTCATTTACAATATTACTCAAGGATCCAAATATATAGGAACATTAGTCCTTTCAATTCATCAGAATAAGAAACATATGATTTATCTTGATCACGTGGAGTCTTCTTAGTTTTACTCCCATGATATTTTGGGAAATCATTTACACAGTACCCAATATCCATACTGTTAATGCATTTCAGATTTGAATTTTCAATAATTCCTAGGAAATAGAGAACATTTTTACCATTTCCTCCAATTATAAATAATATCTTATTACATTCAAGTAAGTATCTGGTTGTTTCTTTCAACAAATATCCCATGTAAGAAAATGATCATTTTATTCTTTCCATTAAACATTTTTTGATCTACAATACTTTTATTTATTGTCTTCCCTTGAAATCCATAATAATAATATAATTATCTTTTTCTTGATTTCTCAGAAACTATTTCCTCATATATTGAAAAAATTTGGGTGACCATTTTCCTTCTAAGACATGCCATAAGACATTAAAAATGTGATCAATCATTAAAAATATGTTTTTTTGTAATACCAAGAATATTGGTATCCTTGTATGGGTATATTCATACTCTAAAACACATTCATCATCTTTTTTCATTAATTTAATGAACGACCTCGTCATCACAATTTTCCCATAGGGATAATAATTTTCAAATAACATCTCTTTAAAATCATTCCATTTAATGACATCCATTTCATCATCTTCCCAAGTATTTTGTATAAAAAACCATTGATCAACATCACCTTTTAAAAAAATTACATTAAATGTGTAACCTTTTCTTTTTTGTTGCAGCACAAATCCATAAATAAAATCTCCACATAATACATTAATCTAACTGCTTATATAAATTAAGTAGCCTCACTGAATTATTGGGGCCTCAATCATATAAGGCAATCCCACATAAAATATTCTCACTATGTGATAGATTTCATCATCTGATAAAGGTTATATGACATAAACGGATTTATATTCCTTAATATATCCATTACTTTGTTACTTCCAATACCAGTTATGTAGGATTTCACAGAAGGGAAACATATACATTGGGCAAGAGAACCAATACACGTCTTCATGTCATGAACCATTTCTATAAAATGGAAAAAATATATTATCTAGTAAAACTATAAACTTTTTATTATAATAATAAGGGTGTAACACATAATAAAAAATTAATTTTTTATTCATAGCTAATCTCATAATAATATTCAAGTTATCTTTGAGGATATTATAACTTTCAAATCCTTCATAATTTTTTTAAGGATTATGTTAATTTTGTTGATCATATCCCCGAAGAGTGTAAATCAAGGTGGACATTAAACCCCATTTCATGTACTTGGTTAGGCTGAGTCAGGCCCAAAACACCTATTTGGAGTTCTTACACGTTGATATATATGTTATAATGTATGATCCACTTGTATTGTCTACACATAGATGTATTTTTAGGAATCCCCATTATGATATACTTTACCAAAATTATAGTATGTTCATTTATACATATATTACATGTCTATATTAGGTTCTTTAATCTGTAATATATGGTTATTAATCTAGCTTTCATGGTTACTTATATACTAATATTGATAAAAATGGTTACAACCTTATACTAGAATCCCAAAGCTGGTGCATTAATTTGATACATTTGAACGATTTCATGGAATCCAATTCCTATGGACAAGACTGTTTATGGTTTTGAAAATCCATATAAAATACAAAATACCCATCATACATTGTAAAAAAATTATAACACCGAAAAAACGTAAAATTAAATAAATTGGATCACTAAAACCCATTAAAATGATTCATATTGATAAAATAGAGAAAGTAAACATAATAAGAGTGATATAAACTAATCAGTATGTGTGTCAATAGATGAGTGAATAATTTATTAATGAGAATAATCGACATGGAATGGTAAATAACTGATAACACGAGCCACTAAAATATCTAGATATGTCAATATCAATATGGTAAGGTGAGAAATTGAAAAAAAAACAAGAAATTAAGCAATGAAACAGAATATGAAATGCATAGAAAATTATTTTCATATAAGATATTATGGATAAATAATTACTAAATATAAATGATGGAAATGTTTAATTATTGGACTCCATTTGTTTAGTTACATGGTACCTTTGCAGTCATGGAATTTCATTATACGGTTTATATCACACTTGGTACAAACCGATTTGTTTTGTCCATCCTTAAATCTAATGTCAAGACGTTCCACATGAAAATTAATAACATACTAGTTAAAATAAATATGTATTTTTACAATTTAATATCTTTTTTTGAGACTATCAATGCATTGATGAGTTTTCTTTAAACAGTCCCCAAACCATGTCATACCAGTGGAAAGAATTCCTCATATATCAATAAATATATTTATTAAATAGTCAATGTGCCTTTTCCTAATCAACTATATGGGATAAAAGATAAGGTTTTATCCATTATTATTCAATTTAATATAACTATATACATGGATTTTGAATTTTGATTAATGTAAATTTCATTTTTAGATCATTAATATATTATTGAGGATTGAAATCATTACTAATTTGAAAGTGGAACATACCACATTAAAATATTTTAATCATAATACCCATGAAATAAAAAAAACATTAATGTAACTTATAATGTCAATAGAATAAATATATTAATGATATAACATTTCAAATAGTATTATATAGACCTTATAAATGATAAATTTTGTGTAACAACAAATAAGTCTCAATGCAATGTAAATTTATATGAAATCCCTTTCCTTGAGTCAGAATTGTTACGAACATCGTTGTGTTTATATATAATAAATATATTTTAATTAATAACATACCTCATAACATTTTAATTTTTATCAATAATTTTATTTTCCTTATTATAATTTTGTAAACAACTACTTAAATAGTTATGTGTATATCATGTGTTATGATCAAATTCAGTTCATTTATTAAAACGTCATTGGTTGTTCTATTATGGTCTAATGGGATATTATATAACTGATTTATAGTGATAAAAATTTCATTTTTACCATATTTATAAATCAATTATTATTTTAAAACCAATTAGGATGGATGGTTAGGAAAAAACAGCCAATATTCAGGTCATGGAAATGGAAGGCTGTGCATAGGCATTAGTATCATTCCCATTCATCTATGATAACTATCAAATGAAGTTACGAAACATTATAACATTATATAAATAATTATTACATTATAAATAAAGTTTTATTTATTCATATATAATTATAAATAAAATTATTTTGATGTAAAAGTAATCACATTGTGTCGGGGAGGTAGATGTCCACACATCTATAACCGATGTTATAACATTGAAGTGATTGAAAATGGTAAAAATTAAGGTTATATATTATACTTCCAAAATCTTAAAAACGTCATGAATATATTATATATTTCTTTTATTGTACCTATGTTCAATTAAAAACATACTTTTTATGTTTCATGTATTGTGTGAATAAGTCACATAACATTGAGAAGGCGGTATCCCACACTTACACAAACAATGTTATCATCTCTACAATGAATGGACTGAATAACGGTATGTGTTATAAATGAATTTAAGATTAATAAAAATATGAATAATATCATATATATATAATATATAAATTGTGTTTCCAGAATAATTCCCATCCAAGAGAGGTAGTAAAGGGTAAAATGAATAATATCATACTGTGAGATGGTAGTTTTCTGTACAAATAATCGGGTGATTGTTTAGCCATTATATGGATTTGATTAAGTTTATGATGAAAATTTAACATAAAAAACAAATTAGTGTATTTAGTATATACTATTTTTATCAAAAATATAATAAAATTGGGACATTTGAAGGTGTGTTCAATGAAGATGAAACTAAATATCATGTAGAATAATGGTACATCTTCATTGGGTAACTACTTTTGGTCTTCACTAAAGGAATTCTATGGATGAAATTCAGACCAAAGGGAGCATTCAAGAATGAGTGGATAAATTTTGGGAGTCTATTTGGATATATTTTGGATGATCTAATTTCGATTGATAGGTGTAAGGAAGGTGAATATTTAATGCCTTTTTATTGTGGGGCATCAGTGGAACCCTTACAAATAACAATGAGTATGCATTAAATGGGGGTCTACATTACCTAATATTCCTAAAAAATGGAAATATAGTTTTTAATGGGTAATAATTGTCTACAAAATTATTCATTAAACAAAAATATTATCAATTTTTTAATTTTGTTCCTCAACATCAACGTTTCACAAATTTTATCATTTTGGGTTTTATTAGAGAAACTTGTTTTATAACAAATGTAATATAATCATTAAGAATAATTTAAAGTGAGATTTATTAGAATATTTATATCCAATGAATTATAAATATTATATATAGTTTTTAAAATATAAATCCCATGTTTTTTTAATTTAATTATAAAAAACCACTTGCAACACACAAAAATGGTACTTTTGCACGAAACATGATAATAATATTTTTACAAATTTAAGGTAGATATGATAATTATAAAATATCTATTTTTTCATTAATATATAATGATTTATATTTAACAACACAATGATATTTCATAGAATTCCATATGATATTAATAAATTTTAAAACATTTAATTAAATATAATTTAATGGAAAAATACATTAATTTCAATGTTGACATCATTTGTTTAATTTTGATTTTAATAAAAAAAATATATTGGAATTAAAATATATTATGTTTATAGAGGTGTAACATTTAATATTATTCTAATGAATATTCAAATTCAATACAATTTGTCTTTGCATTTAATATTTATAGTATCATTTATTTTAGTTTATTATTAACTAAATAATCAATGCATTGGATTTTACTATGAATTTTATTTATCTAATTCATATCACATAATTATTGTCAATTATTATATTTATAATAACCCATTTGTTATTCATAAGAATATTTATAATAGATATTAATATTATTATTATATATGTTAATTTTTTATAAATTTCAAAGATTACGAATGTTCCCTCTTTGATTTTTCCCTACATAACTTATTATATTAGGATCATTCAAGAGAAATTATAACAATAAACCAAAACATTAGACCCAATATTGTATATGGTCCAAATATTGGTATCCCATGACATTGGTACATGTTTCCATTTCATTATGCCCCTTAATATTAATGTTTTATCCCATGTTAGGAATAATTTTTCCTTCATCACCATAATTAATTTTAACCCCATTCACTAATATTTTTTGTCAAACATTGAGGTAATATTATTTGACCTCAAATATTATATATATTACAATAATTTAGTTCCATTTTTATAAATTCAAATAATAAAATTGGGAAAATTATGTATTAAGCTAATCTCGAAGATGTGGTGGGAACGATGTGTTTTAATGTAAAAATGATCAAAATTTAAATAAAAAATAGTATCCAATTCCCATGAAAAATGATTTCAATGATATTAATTAGACTAATAAATTTATAATTGAACAATTTTTTATTTTAAAACCAATTATTTATAAAATTTATCTTTTATAATTATTTAAATCAAACATCCTTTTGTAACTATGTTGCAGTGCACATAATCCTCAACTCGGTTTGTCAGGACCCTTCATGTGAATCCATAAGACTGATGTTCACATCCAGGAGGAGGAATATCATTGGGTTAATGTATAAGGTAAATTAGAAGGTACAATAGAAGATACAATAGTAGGTACTATAGTAGGTATTGTTTGGTAATATATCACCTGAAATAGTTTAACTTTAGGCTACTGGTTCGCGCTTCGATTACATAAGGCCATTGGGCCAGTAAAGAAAATCAAGATACATAAAGATTTTAGGCCACCTCAAGGCCTTTGGGACACCACAAGGACCTTAGACCCCAAAATTTAGATAATGGATTGAATATGAAACCGGATAGACTAGGGGAACTAGATATAGAGGAGGACTTAGATCAAGTGGTTTCACCATAAGAATGATATCTGGATTTGGATGAATTAGTGGGAATGAAAATTGTCACGAGGACTATACATGTGCAAATTTTCACAAGTATTTTTTGATGAAAAACAATGAGAAGTGGGGAAGATGAATTTCTGATCTAGACATTAGGGAGGGGTATTTACAATTTTTTCAGGTCTTGAATAAATTCCTCTAAGACATTCGGCCCATGTAATCCACTATGCATATGGTCTTTGTAAGGGTTCCACCATAACCATTGGAATTAGAATTTTTGAAAATAAATAAAAATATGTCCTTCAAGACATTTTGGTAATAAAGATTTCTGAGCATCATGGTGGTTGCTTGAATATGCCTCTTTTGATTAAAGAGTTCAAAGAGTCCTCCTCACTTATCAATCTATCATTAATTGCTCTATTTCATGGGAGAAGACTATAGTTTGAGACCGTCGAAATGATTTTTACAGATATTGGGGTCTACAAGAGAGGGAAATTGTGGGTTTTCTTGACAGTAGAGGTATCCTGAATTGATTCTCAAAGGAGGAAGATCATATCCATGTTGGGTCAAGCGTGCATCAGAACTGCAACATTCTTTCTTTTCCATCCAGATATGGAAATCTGATTTTTAATATGAAGCAGGAGTCACCTTTGGTTGTGATTTGGGTGAGATTCACCAATCTTTGACACTCTATTGAAAATCCCTCAATCATTAGGATGTTGGGGAGTCTAGTCAGGATATATCTATGCTCTGATCATCAAACTATAGCAGTGTTCCCTCAGGTGAGTCATTGGGTTTGTTTGGAAGTGGATGCTTCAATGGAACCACTTGAGTTTGTTTGGATCACAATATTAGAGGAGTATCAGTTTATGAATTGGATGATTTAAGAGCTGTGGGGTATTTTCTATACTGATTGCAATCGTTTTGGCCACTCACTGAGGATGTGCAGAAGTGGAGTTGGGCATCGGGGTTCTGGACCGGGCAGGCGGCCTTTAGTTCCATGGAATAGTGTGGTCTGTGACAGACCTTTGGGGGTGCATAACAGTGGCTCATATACTAAGGGTGATATTGGTAGGGATGTTAAAGAATTTCCATGACACTATAGTTTAAGTCAGTCATCAGGGAAATATGGAAACCTATCTAGCTACTGTGTATTCCCAGGGTACTAAATGGGCTCTATGTGATGGCAGTGCTCAAGGTGCAGACCTCAATGTTGGTGTGGTGAGTTTGGAGTCTGCTCATTATGGGAATTTTCAACCTATTATCCCTGAGAAATCCATTATGGACCCTTATAACAGTAAGGATCAATGCAAGGATAGACATGTGGAGGAGTTTTGTCTTGATAACCCCTAAATGACCGTAATGGGATAGTTGAGGATGGATTGGTGGCTTCTCTTCTGATGAAGGTAAGGGTGCCTCAGAAGAATCCTAAGTTGTCTAAAGTGTTCAGTAGGTTAAGGCAGGGCTTGGATGGTCCTACCATTTTTATCATGTGGGAGTGGGATGGGAGGATCCATCAGAATTCCTCTCGATTGGAGGAAAAAGTGAAGGGGAACTATTTAGTTTTGGAGTTCATGTAGGGTGGTGAGGAAGTTTCCTTTAATGTTTCTTTTATGGAGGTGTTTATTTTGGGTTGTGGGAAACTGGGTAAGGGGAGAAAGGGGGTTTTGATCCCCAGATCTAGAAGTCAATTCACCTGAGTATGTGGTTCAAAGAAATTACTGAGGAAGGTTTGAGCTCAGAAAAATCTAGCCTTATTTATGCTGACGAGGTCTGCATGAAAGAGCCCAAAAGAAATAAACCAATCCATTTAGAATATGAAATTTTAAGCCTAATGAGTAACATGAGTTATAGAAGGAGTAAGGGTATTATGTATTACCCTTCTCTACCACCTCCTTTGGAGAGTCATTCTTCAAAAAAGGTAAACGACAAGAAGAAACACATTGATATTATGAGGCACCAAAGTTTAGGTGACCAAGGTGATCAGACCATTGATATGCTTTCAAATTTCATTGAAGAAGTGGTTGAGATGGTCTTGTTACATAATAGAACTGATGAGGTGGAAGCTAAAATGAAAATGAGGATTCTATGGGTGACTCTAAATGAGGATAAATACTCCTAGATTGATAATCATGACCTAATTATGGTGGAGGGATTCAATAAAGAGAGGATCATCATTGAAGAGCACATATTGTTATGGGACCAACTAGCTTATGAGTTTCAAAATCTAATGAAGTTTGTACTAGGAATTCAAGTTACATCTTTATGTTGGATATTGTTTTGGGAAACATATATTTGAAACCTCAAATTAATATTTAATGACACTATTTAATGAATGGAATTTATTGATTGGTTTGGGGATGGAACACTTTAGTTGTGTCTGCATCTGGTTCAGCTTTATGTTTGGATGTGATATGATGTTCTGGTGATAGGATGCAACAATCTACTTGGATCTGCTTTAGATGGGGATCAGAGTAAAAAACCTTCATCAGTGAGTGCATTTTGGGTTTTGATGATCGATAGGGTATGAATATTCCATCAGTACTGTGCTCGTGCATACCTTCCTTAGACTGCTAGCTGAGGAGTCTTGTTGTGGTGAAGGATTATTCATGGTGATGTTTTTGGGGAGGGGAATAATATGTACATTGTTCTAGTTTTTTTCTCTATTTTGTTTGTATGTGGTAGTAATGTTTAATGTCTTGTTTTATCAATTTATCCTAAAAAATGTTTTGATAATAAAAAAGATAATTTTCTGTTAGTTTTAAAATAGTCACAACATTAAAAGGTTGAAAAACTATATCTTTCATTTAACATATGTTAGATAAGTTTTTTGTAGCACAATATTAACATGTTGTTGCGTATAAATAAATATAAAAACAATATTAATATTACACTAAAATAAAAATGGAAATTATTGAGTTATTTCATGAAATTACATATTTAATATTGAAAAATTTCAAGAGAATTAGTGAATAAATTATATTTTAAAAGAATAATGAAAACATATAATAGATTATCCGATTCAATGAGTATAAATTATCGTATACAGTAATAATAGTTCATTATTTGTTAAACTGAATATTATATTCACGCCTATTTTAAAATTTCCTTATTATAGAGATGATAAGAATATTTATTTTATTAATATTTATAAACATAATAAAATGAGAAATAATTCATTCACAAATTAATTTTGGTGTATTTAAAGTATTCAAGGAAAAATTTAAATGAAAATATGTTTCTAGACAAACAAGAATCCTGAAAATATTGAATAAATTTTTTTTGATTAATCGGTTTATCTATCATTATGAGTACCAGAGAAAAAAATAGTTTGTATTAAATTAAAATTCTATGTGTAATTATAGTTGAATAAAATATAGTAGTCATAATTTATTAGATCCATATATTATTTATCAATCAAAATATAGCATATAAACACCTGAAAATAAATTAAATAATAAAGTAAATACCATTCCCCATTCATCCTCTTACCTTATATTTATTCCAACAGTCTTTTTAATGTGATACCTCCATTGGAATACACCTTTATCCATTTTGTTTTGTGTGTGTAATATCAGATGTTTTAGGACATGTTAAATAAAATTAAGATGGTATTATGTATTCTATATAAATATGAATAGATCCAAAACTATATGAATTATGTATTATAAGAGGTTCGCTACTATAATTAACAGAAGAGGAACACCAATAGATGCATAATAAAATCAAGATTAATTATCATTTTCAAGTTGAATAATATTTTACATATTTCAATTTTAGGTTTATGGTGACTCAAAATCCCATCCTCTTAATACGTTTTCGGGAATTAATATGATATCTCTTAAAATATAAATGTTAATTTTATCCCTCATATACACTTCTTATAGGTGAAAAACTATGTATTACATTTTCCTAATTGTGGGTAATGAATGTTACTATAAATGTAAATGTGACCCACCAATGGATAACGTATAATATGATTGAACAAATCAAGTATATTGATCATTATTATTTAATTATTACCTATCATAGTATTAAAGTAATTATCAAATGAAATTGGAATAAAATTTCTTGAAAATTCCTGGTAATATTTTTTTGGTCTAAATTATCTTATCTAATGAAATAAGAGAATACATTTTTGAGACTTATAGGCGTTATCCAATTATTTTAATTTTTATTATCTATTTTACCCTTTTGAGGTGAAAAATTATTACAATGCTGTCATTTCAATATATTAAAAAAGTAAAAGTGTCCTATTTTACATTGTCAATCAATTTGATTCCAATTATGAAATCCATTATCCGGATTACATATCTATATGTGTTATAAATCCATTTTGAAATAAACAAGTAATATGTAATGAAACCCTTCTTTTGAAAAATGTACTTTTATTCTTTGAACTAGATTTACACTTTTCCTTCAGAGATTAAAAAAATATATATGAATTCTAAAAAAATTTATAAAATATAAAATTTTGATATTTTATTTAAATTGTGCATCAATAGTTATTACATTATTTTATAAATACCAACAGACTCTATATGCACAAAAATAGTTCATTTAGAAAAACATTTCTTTAATTTAAAATTCATTTATCAAATGAAAACCAATCATCCTATTAAATACATTTTAATGAATTATTAATTTTATTTTCCTATAAATATTATCCAATATGATGGTGTAATTCTCAAATAGGAATCATTGAATCTAAGACATAGTTAAATAATGACTCATGTGATACTTAATTTGTACAACAGGTTTCAAACAACTAGCGAGGATATGAATGACCTTAGTTGTTAGGATATACCTTCATTGGAAATAAAGAAAATCATATCTAATATCATAGTTTAATAATTAGAAAATTATATAATGAATTAAATGAAGTTCATCTTATGTAATATATATTGATAACCTACAGACCCCCAACGTGGTTTTTCAAAAAATGTATGACCATGACACTTATGTGAATTAAAAGGTATGAAAACACTTTACAATGTGTCCTAAGACATCCTTGAGACACCATGTTATACCTCATGGATCATTATCACTCGAGGCCTTCCATTACCTTTATCCTATATCAGGATGTCTTCAAGAACACTGATATACTAATTTAGGGAGTTTGTATATACAATGTAGGACACCTCCATTGAGTCCTTGAAACACATTCACATTTATTAGAGTGTACGCCATTATATTGACTAAATTATCAATAAACAAATACTACCAAGTACTTATAATTAATGTGCTAACCAAGTCACCAAAAACACCCTGATTCAACCGACATAAGCACCAAGATAAAAATTATTTTATAGTCCTTATAATTATGTAGATTTGAACAAAAGGTCACCATATATAATCCAAAATAGATATAAAAATTGTCAAATTTCAGGACATATGTCCACGATGACCCATCTATCTCGTGGTCTCGCCACAAGTCATCACCTTCCAAAACTACCTCAACTCATCCAATAATATTAGCATGACCATTACACAATTTCCCAATCTAGGTCCACATATTCCCTGATTCCATACTGTGGCCACTCATGTTAAATAAACCTATACCATTCTAACCCATTTCGGGCAATAAGGCTATCATAACCCCACTATATATCACCATTTTAATTAACCGGACTTAAAAATTATATATTATGGTGATTTTAAACCAGAATACTCAATATAAAAATCACATGGGCCTTTTAGTTTTGGAGTTTCAAGTAATATTTAATTACTCATTCATTGAAATACCATACATTATAAGTGAAAATATCTTTCTAGTATCCCATTTTTCTATAAAAATCATTAAATTAAGACACATAATCTCTTAACATTTTTCTCATAATTGTTACAAAGAAAACATCCTTGTCACAATTCACCCATATATATTGTGAAAAATAATTTATGACTCTGTATGAGAATACAAATTTTGTAAGAGACATAAATAATATTAAGCTATTATTTTTGTGATTACACATAAAACATTTTCTATAAAACATACATTTTTACCGTAATGAAAGAATACTATTTTGAAGATGAACATTATATTAACTTTTGGAAATAAAATGATTTCCTTGAAAAATAATTATAAATCATATAAAATTCATATAGTTTTCTTGGGAAATAATAATCATTGAACACTCATAGAGCCCTTAAAAACCCATAACAATTGGAATAATCATACGACTGACAAAAAATATAATTCACGATAGAAAATAACCATTACTTTATCCATTGGAGTTCTATCTAGGTGAATCAATCATATAAGATATAATGGAATCACACAATGATAGATAGGTGCACCCATAGTTTAATATATAATGGTCTCAACCAACTCAATATGGGTGTACCTATATTATATAATGTTAAGAGACTATGTCTTAAATAAGAACAATAAAATATCTTTTGAACCCATTCTAAAAACACTTTTGTATACTAAAATATGATTAAATTGTAATAAGAAATTTTAAAATTAAAAACCACACATATTAATAATGAAACAAATTTTTTTAAATGAAATGTGAGAACATGAAAATGAAATAATAAATCATTAAATAATCCAAAATTCAAGAAATTCTACTTATACTGTATGTGTTTAAAAATATTTTTTAAACATTTCTAAAAAACCAAATAATTAAGATATTTTAATTAATATACCTTATAAATATCATATCATTTATGTGAATTTTAGTCAAATGTGTTGATTAAGTATATCCACTATAAATCATCAAACAATGGTAAATTAGAATATATGATAATCATACTAAATTTAAAAAATAACATTAAATTGGAAAAATCAGTGAAGTATCTTTTTAACAAATGAATGGAAATTATAAAAATAACATCATTACCTCATGTTTGACTTCTATAAAATATGTACAAATATCTTCTTGAATAAAACCTCCACGTTGTACCCCATATGGAGCATATAATTTGATGTTTTCTTATAATAGAACCATTGTATTTTCACTAGGGATGAGGATAATACATTTTCGAATAAGATGTTTCATATAGAAGGCTAAAGGTGGATAAATTAGGTGGTGTAATGGGCACCATTCATTAATTATGGTGAGGGGATTTTTAGGAATTATTAAAAATATCAAAATATAAAAATATTGTTCTAGATCCAGTGACTTCAAAAACACCTATTTAGAATGAGTGATGAAATTTTTGACCCCATTCATCCCCATTGTCATTATACGATATTTAAATGATTTTATTATAAATTAATTAAATATTATATTCCATAAATATCATTATGGTCAAATATAATACTAGTCATTAATATGAAATTAAAAATAGGAAACATGAGTAAAATTCAATTAAATGATATCATTATATTAGGGTCATGTCATATTGTTCTACATAATTCATTATTTAACTAAATTATGTCAAATTGTATTTATTTAATACAAATAACATTATTTATTTATTTTCCAACTAATTAAATAATTTAGTTTCTCTTTTGTATGAGCATTTAGGGTATATAATTATTCCCAAAAAACTAATTTCAATTCCCAGGAAAAAGGTAAAAAATTTATATTTACAAATAATATTTATGGTCAAACATATATATTTAAAATGATACATTTATAATTTTATACTAATTTAATACCATATTGTGTACAATTTGACATTCATTTATATAATAAACTATACATGACCTAATGCCAAACATGTGGATCCAAAAATCAATAAATTATACTCAATAGTGATTATCATTATTTATTAATTATACATTAATATTTAATCAATTTTTTTTGGAAATTATGGGTCCTTATAATTTAATTATGATAATTGAATGGTTTTTTCTTCTTCTTGAACAACAACGACATCACTATTTTATAAGCATTAAATGGAATTATTTCGTAAATAAAAATTATAGATAAATTACTATAATTAAAATAAATAAATTATGTTATATATTATCATTTATATTTATTAATTATGAATATTTAATCATATCCATATTAGAGAGATTTATTTAATTTGATAATTTGACTTTTCTTTCTTTTCATATGAATTCCATAATTATTTGTATAATATTGTTGATATATAACTCTTAAATTTGAAATAATTAGTAAAAACAATCAATTATTCCTAATAATAAATAAAGGTCTTGAATTGTAATTTTACTACTCAATTATTTTCTCTAGGGAACCAAGTGTTACTTTTCCAACAATGCACATTCACTACGTCAACATTGATATTAGTTTTCATATTTATCATGAAAATTGTTGAAATTTAATTTTTATGAATTATTTTTGTAAAATATTTATTTTATAAAATCATAAATTATTCATTATTTATGTATAATAAATTTTATTTCATAATTATTTCATGATAATAACAAAAGAGTTGTTATTTTTTATAAAACCATATATTTTTTACTATTCACTAAACACGTAAATTTTTAATAAAGTTCTAAAAAAATTCCTAAGGATATTTTTCCACGACGAACTAAAAATTGAAATGAGTTTTTTTAGAAATTTAAATTATATAATTTTAATGTTACTATTTTAAATATAACCTTATATGATATAAATTTAATGAAACTATTTTCTTTTTAATTTCTGGAATTACATAACATGATTATAATAAAGCTAACTATTTATTTATTGAATAAAAATAAATATGAAAAAATTATTATATCAGTATATAGGTTGTTAAATTATCCACCCTTAAATAATCTTAATCATTGAAACTTTTTTCACTAATTAAATCAATAGGGATCATTTCCCTCATAACATAACTACATTCTCATGTTTCTTCTTAAACCATTTCAGTTTTCTACTAAACACTAACCTGGTAACATACCATGTTCTAAAAAACATTCTCTCTATATCCAAGAATATAAATAACATTTGATTAATAATAATGTTTCTCTTTTAGCTAAACTACTTAAAGTCTCAAAACTTATGATAAATGGGGAAAATAAAATTTTACCATTGAAACATGTAAAACATTATGTACCTCGGATAAACAGGGATGAAAGTCCAATCATTTGGAAAAGGGTCCAAAATTATCTACGAATTTGTATGGTTTAATGAATCATTAGAATAACATTATTTTATTACCATAACTCATTAACCATTTCCATGGTTATAGTTTAATAAAAACATGGACATCTACCTTGAAATAAATGTATTTTTTCCTTTATCTACATAATGATTCATTATTCTAGAATACATCCTCATATTTGATTGAATAATATTCATATTTTTAGACACATAATCTACCAATTAGGGTTTGATTATATTTATTTAAACCACTTCATCATAAAATTATGGATTTCAACACCACATTCCATATAATTAATAATAATATGACATCTGAATTCAAGAATGATAACTATTATTATAAGAAAACTCAATTGAATAATTATAAATAACCAAATATCCAATTTCATACATTTAATTATAATGAAGAATGAAATATATGATTGTAATAGTCCTTTCCAACAATTATTTAGACCGACAACAAATTACTATACTCAAATTTTAATTTTTTTGCCCAATGACTCTTGAAGGCCTTTGGAAAAATTATATGGGTAACCAAAATTTTAATCTATTAAAATATAGAGTCAAAATCCATGTAACCAAACTAGATCCTTAATATAAAACAAAGATAGTTGATCTAATGATAGATTATCTTGAATGGGATGTAAATGTGAAAATTAAGTTTGCTTACCATCAACAACAGAAATCACTTTATTAATTCTAGGAGTATTTGGTAATCCCCCCACTAAATCCATGGATGTATTTTCCCATTTCAATTATTGAATAAGCAAATTATAAATCATCCAATTTGATAAATTCTGTGATTCTTTTACATGGTGAAAATTTAATAATTTAATGAAAAAATAATAATATATATTTTCATTCAACCCACCAGTAATATTCTAAATGGTATATATACATATTTGTTCTTCCATAATGAAAAATTAATTGAGAACAATGAGCTTCAAATAAAATACTTTCATCAATATAGAATCACAAGCAACACATAATAGCTTCTAAAATCTATAAAATCATCCTCATTAATATTAAATTAATATGAAGAACCTTTGGTAACATGTTCTAAATTTTCCTTTGAATCCTGATCCAACTCTAGAGCCTTAATAATTCTTTACAACAATGTTGAATACACCAGAACCTAAAAAATTTGGTGTTCCTACATAAAAAACATCTAAGCCAAAATTTATAAATCCTAAACAATATGATAATATTCCAAATTTAACATGGTTAATACAGTGTTTCATTTACTACTCATTGAATAAAACACATTTTTACATTTCTGTGAAGATAACTAATTATGTAATCTTAAACAAATAATTTTCATCAATGTGGGAAACTAACAATATTCTTCTCAACAAATGAGTTTATCCGTCTAACATCGGAATTACACTTTGTACTTGTTAGAAAATTTTATAAACATAGACCGTCATTGATGTTCATGAGAAAATATCTTGAAGTCATCCTATTTTAGGGTTTCAAATCTTCCTTTTGAATTCAACAAACATTATTTTTTCAGGTATTTTCTAAAGAAAATTATAATAGGCTTTGGGTGAAGCATTATTGGTTTTTTGGGGTATGTTCTATGAAAATTTTTAAATTTCCCATTTATATTTACCCTTAATCTTAATCTCTCCTAGTCATGATCATGATTGGACTCCCTAGTATACCAATCCCTTTTTTCAATTAGCCTACCCTGGTTTTGATTTCCATGCCCATTGGAAAACCCATAAAACATTACCCATTGACAAAGAATTTATAAAGACTATTATTTACTAGAGTTTGTTTTTAAATAGATGTTCTGTATAATCACCATTCGAAAATCATAATTTATAATGTAAATTTTACATTATTTCAGAGGGGTAGTCTATGAAAAGCTACTAGATTATTATTATTCTTATGTTAAACAAGGATACTCATTGAATTATTGTATCTAAAACAATAAATTACCAATAGTCAGAAAGCAGCCATGGGTTGAAAAAAGAAAACAAGAACATGGACTGAATTTTAGTAACATAATCAAGGTTGGACCCTCAGATGATAGGGTGCCTTAAAAAGGGATTATGATAGATATTAATATAGATAATTATTCAAACATTTTCCACCCTCTTAAGTGTGTAGGATACCCTATCATATCTAAGAAAATATCAGGAATTGTCATTGTACACCTTGAAAAAATCTTCATTATGGACCCTCCACCCCAACTGGAGGAATAGAAGATGTAGTTGGAAAAACTGATACATAAAATAAGGTTCACAGTGACCTCTCCGATTCTAGTGAATCATTACAGGAGTATGATGATCATCCTAATAAAATTAAGGAAGCCTACATGTAGTCAAATTCAAGGAATAGAACAAACTGATAATTGATGTGTATGATTACATTACCCCAAATTCTATAAAAACAATAAAGCATATATACTATTCTAATCATGAAGGAATTATTATTACAAGGGCTTGAGATTCTTCTAAATAATGAAATTAATGATCATACACCATTCCCAATGGGGGTTGATACTCCCCTAAACTATGGACCTATTGATCACTCATCTAACTCATCAAAATAATCCGATAATAATGAAATATATTGTTATACTAAAAATAATACTACTTTTTGAGATGCTTACCAACATGTAGAATAATTTTATTTTTTTGAAGAACTCGGTTCTTAGATGGTTGATATTGAAATAGTTTCCATTCATTAATAAAAAATTGTGATATTAATGCTAATATCTACCATCAAATAAAATAGAGGATGTTTCTTAAAGTGGTGGAAGAGTTTAAACTGAACCCATACTTCAACATCAAAGACATTCCTTGTGTATGATTTATTTTATATTATCGATGGTCAATATGTGACATGGGTTTTTTTTTGTTTCTCTACATAAAATTGGTTTCTTTTGATAGAATCGTTTACTTTTTGATGCCTCCTAGTTTTTTAATAAATCACATGAATTTGGCTGATGGTTTGTCATTTAATTAACTCCAAAGGTCTACATTTCATACATTATCCCATATCATGAGGTTTTATGTACTCATGGTTGATCATTCTATTTTGTTTCGGTATCCACATAGTTGATATGACATGGATCCCCAGTATTCATTCATTTCTTCTATTATGTATAGACTTGAGTCTACATCAGTTCTCCCACATTGGGAGCCCCCCTTGTGGCCAATGATTGCTGCTCTATCAATGATGTGTCTCTTATCTTCTCATCTTATCCAATAGAATGTATAATATATTTTTACATAGACCTAAAACATAATGTAACCGAACCATGTGATATTATAGTTAAAATGATTTTTTCTATACTCTTGGACAACACCATCCATGCATATGGTGTTCATGGATTGGACGATGATAGGTTTTCTTGTTTAATTTTGTTTTTTTTCTTCATGATTTTCAACGTATTTTTACCTCATTCTCTACTAGTGTTTGATATTTACACCGATTATTTTTACAACTACTTTTTATTTTTTAAAAATTTTTGGGGCATGAATTGGGTGACCAATTTGTGTGTCCAATGTTATTAAAAAATTGTGGAATCATAAACCATTTTCATTTATATACACCTTCTTCGTCTAACTAAAAATTCCTTTTCAGTGAATTTATACGTCCAAAAAATTTCAAATATTTATTTCACACATTACTCTATAAAATTTATGTCTCCAAATTGTCAAATTAATAGAAATATTAAAAAATCATATATTAGTTGTAGGATAATTTATGTTCCCCCCTCGGTTTCATATATGTAGGCATTTCATTTTTATTTTTAGGTATGTAAGTACATTGTTGACTTTTCTGAGAGTTTAGAGGACCATTGGAGTGTTTTGGGGACATTTCTAAAGGATCATGGTTGGTGCACAGTTTGGGAAAACAATGCATCACCTGCCTGAAACCATGTATAGTGGAACATGAGATAAATAGAGGGCCCATGATTGGTCCATAGTTTGTCCAATTAATTTATCATACAAAGAGAAACTATAAATAATGAGGTAGTGAGATTTGGTATATTTGTCATGCAGTTGGTGAACTATGTAATAAAATTGTGTTAGATCCATACTTGATTTAGTGGATTCCACACAATTTTTGTGAGGTTTTCGTATCCTCGCAACTAACTATGTATATGTTTATAATGAGATCATATTATTTTGGATCTCTCACATTTTAGTTTCTAAATGGTTTTTTTACTCTTATAAATCCCTATCTCAATATTGTTTCTATTAAAAGGATATGTAAGCTTCTCCAATTGATTTGTAGGTGAACTAATGACTACTCATAATGAATTGTAGTAGAATTCTTGCAGTAAGCATTAATTCATGGTAGCTCATGAACAGTTTTCTTATATCAAATTATTTATATCTATTAGTTTCATACACCAACATCCTCTATAGTTAGATATATTATATTTTATTCCAAAAATTTTAATATTTGTCTTGTTTTATGATATGGGATGATATCTGTGGTTGGATTGTAGATATTTGATGCATTTTTTTGTCATATTTTAGACATTTTATCATTTTAGAAAATGAATCATGGTTAGTGGATTCACACTCAACTACTCAAAGTAGAAATGGATGTATTAAAACCAAAATAGTTAAATTTTTAAATTTTGGTTGTGAAATTTTGGTGAAATTTTGGGTTTAAACTATCATTAGTCATGGTTTGTGTATTTTGTGATTTGTGGAAAAAAAAATTCCCTGTACATTGGTTTAATTTTTTCTTATAAAAAATCTATTTTAAAATTTATATAATCTAGAATTTCTATAAATGATTTTTTTTAAATTATATAAAAAAAATCTGTTTTATAAAAATGGATTTAAAATTGTTTTCTGATTGGTTTTGAATAAAATAAATATTATAATTAAGCTACATAAATTATTAATTTGGAATTGAAATTGGGTATAAAGGTTTGTGTATTCATGTTCATTAGGTAAGGATTCTGGTAAAGAGTATCCCCCATCATTCAGAGTTAGATCAGAGTTGTGGAAATATTCCATCCAAAGTATATCATTTGGTTATGTGTGATCATGTACATTTGAGATGGACATTTGTGGGAAGTCTCTCCCATAAATTCTAGGATGGATAAGGGTTATAACATTATCTATTCAAAATGATTAATAGTATAATGTTCCCCTATAATTTCATGGATGGATAAGGGTTATGGATGTTTTCCACCAAAATGGATCTTCTAAAATGGTTTTAATGTATTGTTTGTTTTTTGTCCTTAGAAATTGATATCATCTCGAGTAAACTGTCTAATATTTAAATTGTTAATATTTTGATATAAAAAATTATAAATAGTTTCATATACACTTTTTTATATACTAATACAACTTGTTCTATCCCTGTGCGTGGGTAGGAAAGTCATTTGGGAATAACCTACCATGTTTCATTTCACATTGCTACTTTTCCACATTGTTGTTTCGGCATATATAATTTATTGGGAAATAATAAAAAGTATTATAAAATACTTCTCTATTGGGGTTTCATGATGCTTGTGTTGTTTCTTGGAACTAGAGCATGGAGTATGAATTGACCTTTGATTTTTTTCATTGGATTCTTTCAGTCTTGTCTCCCATTGTGTAATTTGATTATTTGTCTTCTACTATGGAAATTAATCATTGTTGGTTGTGATAAAAATTGTATTTCTTTTTGATTTAATTCATTTATACCATGCAGCATGTTTTGGATTACATGGTAATGTAAATGTTTGGTTTTTTATTTCAAAGGAAAAATTATCCCATAATTGTATATCAATTCTTTAGATATTCAGTCCAGGATTTTTTACCTTGGGTATATCTCATAAATCCATGTAGCACTTCTACCTCACCTCAAGACAATGAAGTGGGATGGGATGTCAGAAGTGGTATCTTCTTGGTCGTTCTGAATTAATCGTGGAACAATCAGTAACTAACATGTTTTGTCTTGGAATTGGTGTTTGTTTTCAATACAAGAGTTGACATTTAATTATGGTCAATTCCTTGACTTGAGATCGTATAAAGTAATAGTATTATCAGAACAACAAATGTAGATAGAAAAAATAGAAAGCTATCCCTTTTTATATGTACAACAATTCACCCAGTTGTTGGGTAGAAATGTGTTCTAGAGACACAAATAGGATTTGGAATCCCATTTTCATTAGTTTATCCAATAACACAACCATAACATGCATTAGATAAATGACATCCCTATAAGACTAAATATTACATTTAGATTAATGGATAATTATTTTGTGAAAATGGGTTTATTTGTAAAAAATATTTATATATTTTCAAATTAATAATTTTTAAATTGGTAATCATAGTGGTATTTTAAAATTGGTTTGTTTTTCAAAATCATGGGGAATGTTTCAAAAAAATACTTCTCATAGAAAAGGTTGATTTTTTAATGCAGTATTTGGATAGTATCAGCTGGTAGAATTTGAAATTGTTTTGAATTTAGTTAATACAGTGTGTGAATTATGGGGTTTGTTGTTTTTATTGAAAATGGATCTCAGTAGGTTTCATAAATAGGCCATTGAGAAAGTGGTTTCACCTGATCCATAGGTGATCCAATAGTTGGTCCAAAGCATAACTCCAAATTGTTTTACCAATGAGTCGTGATAGAAACTAGATTCTATAATTATGATATAAACCACTTCCGAAAATCAAAATGGAGGAAGTAATATTGTCTTCCAGAAAAGGGGTGATAACATTAACAATAAGGAAAATTGGAAGAGTGAACCATATTCCCAAGGAGGTGGAATAAATTTAAATCAGACCACATATTCAATTAACCTTATTCGAAGACCTAATATAGTACCTATGTGTTTTTGGTTTGGTTCACTGAGTCGCATGTAGAAAGACTGTACATAACAACTGAAGGAATGCTATCATTCCAACAAGATGAGAAAAATGAAGTTTTATTTTCGTAATAATTTTATGTCAGGTGTTTGGGACACTCTTCATCTCTCACATACATGGTATTCCTCAATGGAACAAGGGTAGTAGAAAAATCATCATCAAAAGAACAGATCAACCCATGGTGATTTTAGGAATACTTTGACCCCTAGGAAAAGGAAATCTCAATAGGGAATCAATGAACATGACACCACAGGAATAAAATTACAAAGAGAAAAACATGTTATTATATATGATCAGTCTTTGCCATAAACAATAGAACGTTCGATTAATTTTAATTTCACACCTATAAATGTTTTTTTTAAAATAGGTACATCCCATTACTTTATTTAGTCTCATGGTTTTAATTTTATGTGTTTAAAACTAGAGATGATGACTTCTTAGATAAATCATCAAACTCATCTTGGTAAAATAGTGTGTCAAGAAATTGTGTTTGGATCATGTTATAATTATGTTGATGGATTCCAATGAATTTGGTATTTATTTGATTTTGAGATGGACCTATTTATATAAACCATAGCCTTTTATTGGGTTTTAATGCAAAAATCTCAGATCAACTACTATACTAGAAATGTTCTATTTGCCACTGTTGAAGGTGTCGAAAATCACTAATGTAGACACCAACAAGAAATGCATGGTCTAAGGGGATTATTGGAACTATACATTGGAATGATCTTATTCATGTTGGATTAGTTTTATTCAAAATAAAGAAATTAGATTTATAAGGACCGTTCTTCAGTATTGATTGATTGGTTTGATGATGTATTTCTCTTATAATTTGTATTGGTTTCCACCCACAAAGGAAGTGTAGTTGCATTTCATATCTTTCTAGGGGAATATTCTTATTTACCTTTTATGTTTTCATATGGAACCAATAGTGTTTAGGTTGATGAATGTCAAGTTGGAGGTGCGGGAAATATAATGTTTCACTTGGATTTGCATTAATCTGTTGGATGTACTAGTTTTATTTTTCAAAAAACTAGATCAAACACTTAGGCTTTGTGTAGATTATAATATTATTATCCCTGTTTAGATAATGAATCGGTATCCACTTCCTCACATTGATGATATGTTTTATTAACTAAGGGGATGTCAATGGTTTTGTATTATAAGCATGCGATTTGGATATCGTAAATTCTGATATCAGAAGCTGGATATTCGAAAGAAATTTTTTAAAGTAAATATTGCCACTATGAATATATGATAATTCATTATTATCATATTAATATAGAATCAACCTCTATGTTTTCGATAAATCATATATTTAAAGGACATCTAGATTCTCAAGGTAGGGTTTCTTGATGACATATTTGTGTATTCCAGGACAATGGATGAAAATGATGAAAACATGGAAATCGATTTGGAAATATTAAGGTATCATCTGTTTTATAAATTAGGAATATAAGATGAATTTAGTATCTCCAAATTTTTTAATTTGACATGATGGATACACTAGGTAAAGAAAATTCAATGGAAGACTCATTATATATAATTTATTATGATCTATTGGAAAATTACCTTCAGATCAGTGGTAGTTGATGTCTTTGAATGATATTGGAATATAAATAATGTGATGATATAGAGGTTTTCATAACCATTTTATTAGTTACTTATTTGGTAAATATGGTGAAATAGTGACATACATAGGATTCTAAATGTGTGTATAGATGGTGATATCATAATGGTCGGCTTCCATTGAGGGTTGGATTCTTGATGATAGTTTATTTTTGTGGATCGAAAATTTGACTGTCAAACCTATGGAATGATTTACTGACATCATCATACTTACCACCAATTGTGTTGTTCTACATTTTCATGAATATAGAATATTTATAAGGCCTTGGAAGAACATTTTTTGTGGGTTGTTATGAAAAGAATGGTGGAAGATTATGTTTCACGATTCATAACTTTTCATCATGTTATGTTATTTCATCACCTAAATGATGTTTTGTAGTAGTTGTTATTTATTCCTATTTGGATGTTGCTGTCGATAAAAATGGATTTTTAATAGGCATCCCTTGAATTATTTGGAAACATAATGTCATAATGGTGATAGTGGATCGGCACACAATGTCTTATAATTTTATTTATATTCTAAAAAATCATATAGAAGATGAATTGTCTAAAATATATACCCTAGAGGTTGGAAAAAGACATGGAATAGTATTTTTGATAGTGGTATACATATATCCAAGGAATACATATCATTTTAGAAAATGCATAGATAAATTCCATGGCACATGGTTTACTACGAGTATAGCCTGTCATCCTCATATGGATGGGAAACCCAAAAGAAGATATATACTATGGAAGTCATGTTTCAGGCTTGTGTAATGGAATTTGGGGGCATAGGGAAAGAGCAGGTTCCCTTAATGGAGTTCACAGGTGACAACTGTTATAAAGCCTCGATTAAAATGGCTTAGTTTGAATCATTTAATACGAATTATTTCATTGTCTTCTTTGATCAGTGAAAATAGGTGAGGATTCACTAGTTGGGATTATCTTTGTCCAATAAACATTATAGAATATAAAATTGATAATAAAATATTTTTAAGTGAATAATATTCATTAGAATTATTATGAATATCATCATTGATGATCATTTTTAAGTACAGTGAGTGATAACATGTTCAGGATGATCTATCCAATAATTGGAAATCATAATTTTGGAGAGCATGGATAGTTATCTATGTGATACATAGGCCCCTTTAAGATAGAGGATATAGTTTGTCACGAGGGATAACAGTTAGTACTACCATCAATGTTTTGTGATGTTCATAATATGATTCATGTATTGTGGATAAAAATGAATCTTTCTGATCATGTCCCTGATATTTGTTGAAATCATGTTGAACTAGATATGAAGTCATTATTGGTACACATCCAGGTGCATATTTTTTAAAGTAAAAGAAAGTATTTCATGTAAAAAAGATCAATCTAGTGTGGTGTTTGTGGAATCATTATCAATTTCTTAAAAAGGCTTGGGAATGTGTAAACAAAATTAAAGAGAAATTTACATTACTCTTTCAGCAATATGAGGGTTTCCACATTAGAGGGAATGAATTGTCAATGGTTCGGAGAATGTATCACACCTAGTTTCGAGTAAGTAACTCTCTCTATATGATTATTATGTATGTAATTTATATGGGTGATGTTTCAGAGAGTTTGGAGAACTTTTTTATTTTGTTGTGATTTTATCTAGGAGAATTGTTGGGGAACAATTTTAGAAAATGCTGAAACACATCAATAAAACTATTCACATTGATTCATGGGCTAAATGGATGGTGTATTGGTGGTGCATTGTTTGTGAAAACCATGCTTCTCAAAAGGAGAATCATTGTATCCATAGACAATGTAATTTTCTATGGTTGGTAAACTATATATTAATTGTGAGAGGAACCCTTGTGAGTTTCACCCTTGAGCAAGAGTATTGTGCCCGGTTAGCACAACTTTTTCTGAAATGTGTGACTAGTTGGGTACATTTTTAATGTGAGATCCTAAAATTATTGATATCACAACATTTTTTATCTGAATCTCTTGTTTAGTCACATATACAGTCCTAACTCGAGATGTTCTCTTCCCAAAGGTAATGAAATCTTTCCCCATCAATCCTAAAATGATCAAAAGGTTTTTCTGGGTGATTTGAAGTTGGATTCTTCTGATAATCCTTCATTTGTGGTAGTTCATGGTTATTTTTCAAAAACCAATTCCAATATCTCTATTATTTTGTTAGATAAATATTTTTTGAGGTTAGATAAATGATATCTGATTCAAAATAACATTATATCATTCTTGTATTATGATAGGGGAAGATATATAAGGTAGATTCATATTGATTTAACCTTGTATATTTGGAATTTTTTGAGCCATTTATCATTTTTCCCAATTTATTAGGTAGGTGGATTCACTCTCGACTCCTCTATTGAGAACATGTAGGGTTAGTTTCAAATTTTTCAATTTGTTAATTTTGGTTGGGACATTTGTGTAAAAATAATGGTTGAAACCATCTTTATTGATGGTTTGTGTACTTGGTGGGTTTTTGGAAATAGGTTGTGAAAGTGCTATGGTTTCATGATATTAAATGATATATTAAATTGAATTGTGGAAAATGGTTTCATTGAAATGTTTCCAATAATCGGAAGTTTGTATTGAAATATATTTGGACTAGTTTTTTTTAATTTTATTTAATAAAAGTATAATTTTAGTGAAAAGGATGAAATGATGGTTTTTTTATTTTCATTTGGTATAAAGGGTTATTTGTGATCATATGAATTTGATACAAATAATGGTAAGTAGTATCCAACATCATTTTGTGATATATTAGGGTCATGGTTCACCCGAGTAAAAAATTATAATTTGATTTTTGTATTCATGTGAATTCTGAATGAAAAGTGGTGTGAACTCTTCCCCATCATTTTTGGGATTTATATGGGTCAAGGGTTTCTCTATTCAAAATGGTTTAGTTAATAATATATACACTATTATTTATGGTATGGATAATTTTCGTGATTTTTTATACTGTAATGTAATTTTTGAAATGATTTTAAATTATTGTTTGGTTTATTTCTTTAGAACATGATATCATATTTACTATACTATTCTTTATGGAACATGTTTATATTATATTATAATCATGTTTTAATTTCTTTTATAAAAATGATTAATATACGGGGATAATGTGTTATATCCTAGTGGAGTGAGTTGGAATTTCATTTGGGGAAAATGTACTTGTTCAATTACTCACCATTATATTTCCATGTCGATTGATTTTTATATATTGATTATTGGGACACATGAAAAAGTAATTAATCCCACTTCATTAGTGGTGTTGCTTGATACATAGATTTTTGTGTGCTGTTGGAGCATTGAGTATGATTGGAGCATGGAGTTTTACATTGTTTCCTTTGAGTCATGTCTTCCACTATGTAATTTTATTTTATAGTATTTAGTTGTGGTACTTAGTTCCAACTAGTTTTTATATAAATTTTATTTCATTGTTATTTCATTATTTTATATCATGAATCATATTATGGATTATTTATATATGGAAATGTTTGGTTAGAAGTTGTATTACAAAGGTTAAATCATCCCAAATTATAAATGATGCTATTTTCATTTATTTATATCATTTTCCACCTGGGCCATGTCTATTAAGGACATGTATAACCTCTAAATCAATTCAAGACAATGACGAGGGTAACAATGTCAAAAATTAACTCAAGTTATTACAACTGATGTGAATCATAATAAATTACCTAATCAATTTTAATTATGACCCAAACATGTATCATAATATAATAATCCCTATAGATTATAAACTATCCATTTCTCGATGGTAGGGGAAAAATTGGGCGCCCACCAATCTTCGTTAATGATCCTGAAAAAACAGAATATTCCCCTATCTAGATGAATTTAACCCCAGTTCTTATTTTATTAGATAATGGGTCTGACAACCAACAAATATATTTCAACAAACTGGTGGTATTTACCTTCCAAACTGAGAAAACTATGAATATGTTTTGAATTTTTTGGTATTGTCCATTTATCATCAAAATAAATTTAGTGGGGTCAATAGTAACACTATATATTGATAAAAAATTCAAGGAAATAAATTTATTTTAACAAAACATTAAAATTTTGTAAATTCTCCATTTTTCTTCTTTCCTTCATATATTTTCATGAAAATCCTCATTCTTTTTCACGATCTTTATCGAATTATGATTAATCCAAAATACCATCTATAATAACAACCACTGACTTATCCAAATATTCGTGGAGAACAATGTTAAGAAGATCTATATATACATAAGAGACATTTTCTATCCATATTGCTTGACTAAAAAGTCATAATACCCCTATCTAGTTCAAATATGACACCTTCATGTTATCTTCCTCCCTCAATTTGAACTAATGGTTCCCTGAATTAAAAGTATTATTTGAAAGGTTCTATGTTCCCTAGATTTGATCAAACAAATAATTAATATTATTGAAAGGGTAAATTATCTTAGAAATTATTTTAATACATTCTCTATAATCAATACGAAGTCTCATTGAATAATCTAACATCTTAAAAAACAATGTAGGAGAACCATAATGTGATGTACTTAAAAAAGTCAAATAATTTTCTAGAAACTATTTCTATTTATATTTATGTTCCAAAAGATTTAGCTGTGAAATCAGGTATGTGGGGTTTGAAATATTCTAACAATCAAGGAAAAAGTAAATAGTAATCTCAACCTCTCAATATGGAATAACACATGTAATGTAATCTGGAAAAAATGTAATGTATTCTTTTAGCAGAGAAAGATCACTTATCTTAACAGTTTCGTTCTATTCAACAACACATGCAAAGTAACATTCAATTTGATTTATATATTATTTATCTACTTCATGGTAGGTTATTTGAGGTACGAATTTATCTAACATGGAATCACTCTATTTAAAATGTACCATATCATGATAATCTAAAAGACAATTAATACCAAAAATATTTTCAAACACAACTATAAGTAGTGAAAAAATATTTCCAAGAAAGATCATTTCATCGACAATAATATGAATATTCCTATAAATATTTATTTCTATGATACTTCCTCAAAGATATTTAACCAAAATATATCGCATAAATTCATGATGTGTTATTTCCATTATTATTGAATATTTATCATAAATGAAAGAATGTGATGATCCAGAATCCCATTCGATGTTGGTAAAATTTGAATACAAAAATAATGTACCTATCATAAATTCATTTGATGGTTCCACATCAACAATAGTAATAGAAATTAGAATTTAAACTTCTTCTTTTGATAATGATGATTTACAACTTATGAAACTATATTTGGAAACACGTTAACATAATGAACCATATGATTGATAATAAATCACATATTCATTATATGGAAATCATTTTCCGCAATATTCAGTTATTCGTGATTTTTTTCTTTAGAGTAATGAGTTGTGTAAACAAGATAAACATGTCAAACAAATTACTTGGTGTCACTGGTAATTATCAAGGGTGTTTTTCCCCACGCTTGTAAAAACTGATTTTTTTCATACCTTGATACTTATTTGATGAATTATTTTTCATGGAAACCCAACAAATTCTATATTTAATCATCATTAGGCATATACTTGTTAGAAAACTCTATAACTGCATTTTTAGTAAAATGTAAATGATTCTAAAGGATTTTAAATTCTCTAGAAACCAATTATCTTCATAAAATTGGATTCATACTAAAGTAAAATGAATAAATATTACAATCAATGTAAAAAAATAATCAGGTATATACATGAACAATATTAAAAAATTGGTTGTATATGCAACCATAAAATCATCAACATTATATGTCAGTTCGTAGAATTATTTCTCAAATTTAATTCAAAGAAGTGATAACAAAATATTTTTCCAAAAAGAATCACAAAATCACCCCATTCCATAACAACATATTCATCTATTTTCCGGGTATTCTCAACCAGGTACCACCATATATCGACTTCAAGAACAAAAAAAAAGATAGATGGGGTTACATTTTGGAATTTGAGAAATCCAATGTCGTGAAATATCTTATATATATCATTGATCCATACATGGGATTCCACTAGATCTAAGGATCCATATAATTCAATAGAGTGATTCCTCATAAAATACACCACTACTAAAATATACCTAATTAGTTGATCTAGTTTCTCCCTAATATGGATACTGACACCGTTTATAACTTTTTCAAACTGATCCATAAATAAAACATGATATTCCATTCCAATTCAAACTATATTAAGAAGAATATTTGGGAGGATATTATCCTCTCGATCCATTACAAACACTACTAAATATTTTTCCCTATGGAAAACCATTTTGAACAAAAATATAATACAAAATTAACACATTACTAATCAATTTATATTACATGACTATAAAGTAATTTTTATGAGTATTATTTTAACATTATCCGATCCAAATATTTTATCTAAGCCATCCTATGATACAAATAATAAGTACCTACCATAAAAATTACATATTAAATATGTTTTTAATAATAATTAAAATTATTAAAATCCATAGTATCTTATATGTTTAGAGTATTAGTGAATTAGAACTAACACATACATGGTAAACCAATATATTACATGTGGAAACATATACATAGTATTGATTTTTTCTGTAATATAAATTTTATTAAAATAAAACATTTTTTACTTCATGAATAATATTCATGATTTTCCCCTTGATCACATCATTTTCCCAATACACCCATAAATATTGGAAAAAAAATTATTAAACATAGTACGAGCATAAAAGCTCTGTAATAGAAATAATTTTATGGATATTGTTAGTCCAGTGAAATACCATTAAAAAAGTTTCTTAAAAATACACCCAATACTCTAAAAAGGAGTAATATTTTCATTAATTCGATTATCAAATATTTTATAAATCAAATAGCATCCTTGAAATCTCCATATAATGAATATAAAAGTCGTATTAATTTATTTCAGACATCATTTTCATAGAAACACTATTGAACAATTAAAAACCCCATAGAAATTGGAATAATCATATAGTTGACTTCTAATATAATTATCTGGATAAAAATCATTAACAACTGAAATGGAGAGATATCTCAGTGCGCCGATTATATTAGATATAATGGGATCACCTACCACTTTATAAGAGCATCCATAATATAAGCTATAATAGGACCACCTGATTATATCTAGGATAAAACACAATATATAATATTTTAGGACTATATGATGATATAAACCCATGAAAACAATTATAAACCCATATGAAAACAACTTTCAGATATCAATATTCCCCTTTCATACAAAAAAATCACCATTAAATTCTAAAAATATCACTCGTAATAATTAAACAATTTAAATTGATAATAATTTTGACAACCTATAGAGGAATCAATAAATAATTAAAGTTTCATGAAATATGAAAAATACTATTCATGATATATTTTTTTCAAAACACATTTCTATTAAAATTTTCTAAAGGAAGCTCAATAATATGCTTTTAATGAAACTATCATAGAAATATCATATTATTGAAGTGTGAAGCAATAAAATGAGATGATTTTGTGTATCCACTATATTATCTCATTAAATTGGTCAAATTACCCGATAAGATAATTGAAAGTCATTAAACATATAATAATTTCATGAATTAATCAATTATGTAGATGGATAATCCATATAATGAAAATTGTGTAAACAATTCCATACCTAATGTTCGAATTCCTTCAAACATGATCAAATATCCTCTTGAATATCACCTCCTTGTATAATCCATTATGAAAATTAGATTATATATTTTGTTTAGACTGACACATCTTGAATGTGACAAGGGAGTAAGAGATGATAATTTAGTAGAGTATAGCTGATCTATAATGGTCATTATAGATAACTAATGTGATGTATGGATTCCCTATTATAATTGTGGACCGACACACCTTTGGAATTTCAGAAAATATTAAAATATAATAAGTCAATTATAAGGAAAAGGACATAAACAGTCATATAATGAAAAAAAATTATTGTATACCATATCATATTCCCTATGGTCTTATTTGAGATTTTCATATTTTTTTATAATCTAATAAAATTTTATATTCATGAAATATCATTATTTTCAAATTCAGTATTGTTCATTACCATGAAATTAAAAAAATGAAAACAAATATTCAAATTAGAACACTCTATTTAATTATATCTAAGACATATCATAGTTATTTGTAATATTCATGTATCCGTATAATAATATATAATTATATTTATTTTAAAAAGTATAATATCATTTATTTTATTTTTCCATTAATTTAATAATTAATGCATCGTCATTTTGAAAGAATTTAGGGTAAATAATTCTATTAAAAATACTAAATTAAAATTATAATAAAGAATATAGTTATTTTTTCTTTCAAAATAATATTTATGGTTGAACATCGCTTCTAGAAAAACATATATTAAAAATTTTATACTAATTATAAACTAATGTGTGAACAGTTTGACTTTCATTTAAATAAAATACTACAACAGACATAAAGTAAATAAAATGGTCTGAAATGTCCATAACATGACCAAAGGATGATTATGGTCAAATAATTCTCATCCCGTTGGACTTTACCATTTTTTTATAAATTAATATTTTTATAATTTTAATTAATAATACCATTATATAGTTTTTCCATCTTCTGGAACAAGAACAACATTAGTGTTTGACAAGCATTGAAGGTAATTATTTCATATTTAAAAACTAAAAAATAAATGAAATAAATAATTTTTGTAATATAATATTTTATATTCAGTAATTATGTATATATACCATAACCATGTCTTGAAAAATATTTAAATTGTTAATTTTACTTTTAATGCCTTTAGCAAGCATTGGACTAACATTTGGATCAAATTTCTGCAATATATCTATAAATTTGAAACCATCGGTAAAAATGTTTATTTATACATAATAATTGATAACAAAATAGTTCAAATTATTTTTATCACTCTATTATTATCTATCAGCCAATGTATTTGAATTTTTCAATACAATTCATGTACTACATCGGTACTGAAATGTTTTTCATATTTATCATGAAATAAATTATAATTTAACATTTCAGAATTACTTTTTTAAAGTATTTATTTTTATAAAATCATAATATTTCCATTCTTCAAGTTTAATATATTTTATATCATAATTTTGTCATGATGAAATAACACAAATACTATATTTTATAAATACAGTATTTTTTAATATTGGAAAAATATAACATTATGTGAAAAAATTTATGAATTAAACATGAGATGATTTTTTCATGATGAATTGAAAAATGAAATTATTTTTTTCAAATTTAAATATTATAATATTATAAATAAAATTTAAAATATTACCATAGAAGTGATTAATTTAATAAAACTATTCAATTTTTTATTTTAACAATTACTTAACTTATTTATTAAGAATTTAAATATTTAATTCAATAATTGTAAAATATAAAAAAAAACCCTATCATTTCTTGTGTTTTTATGGTGATCTATTCATCTTGGTACTTGTAGTGTCTGAACATGTTCCCACACTAGGTGAAAGACCACATGTTCGTTTCACAAGTCAAATTGTTTCCTTGAATATAATAACAAAAAATACATATAATAAATAAATTATATCAAAAACTTTTTCATCATATATTTCAAATATATCAAGAGTAATAACACCTCAATATTGGAAAAATTGTATCTAATGAAATAAAGGGATCAATATCTAACCCTGTCTCATAGGTATACACACAAACACACACACACAAACATTTAGACATCAAACAGGTCCACACAACTTTTCAAACGCACACACACATGCGATCAAACTAATGAATTCTCTTACCATTAATGTATAGAATTCTGTATCAACCTAAAAGTAATATACACATCCTCAAAATTATTTGTAGATTTCAACCTCATGGTTTTCTATGTAGATTTCATGGTTTGTCAATGGTGTAATATATTGAATCACATTCCAAAACCAATCAAAATAAGACCACTCAGAGAGTACTCATAGAAGATTCAATATAATAAAGAATATTTTAAAAAACATGAGTCATGAAATAAAAATCCAACGTGTAGAATGAACCCATTAAAAATTTTGAGTAACAACAACAAAAGTATACACGTATTCATGAAGGATATGAAACTTGTACCATTTTGAAACTGATAGTGGAAGACTTAATTTTGGTTTCAATGAATTCTAATCAATATGGGAAATCTTTTTCATAATGGATTGATTTAATAGTAAGGTAAAGTTCATAGATTCAAGGATAATTGTGGGTATCTGATTTAGTAATCCTCATCAGAATAGGGATTGACAAAACACATTTTTTTTTCAAGGAGATCATTAGAACTCATCATATTAAATGATTCATCATGACAATGATGTTGATTGTATTTATAATGGTAGGTATCACATTAAAAATGAATAAAATACTAAAAATTAATTCCCTATATATTTCACCATTAATAAATTTGAGTGCAGATAATATTCCATGTAAATTTATATTTTTTTAAATATGATTGAATGAAAAAATTCCCTCGACTATAACATAGTATCTACCAACAAATTTTAGAAAATGAATAGTTAAATGGAATCCATTTACTTATCACCATGATCCTTCCCATGTTGTATCACTAAAAAATCTATAAATGACAGGGTGAGTTCTCTCATTTTAGGTTTACTAGGATCCCTCCTCAAGAACCATTAATTTACCACATTGTGGGTAAACCACCACACCATTTCCAATATTAATAAAATAAAATACAGGGGAAAACCCCCTTGAACATCACAAATTATGATAGTTTTTCTGGATAAAAAATCAACAACTCCCACTGTGAATGCACGCGAAACTCTGAGATGAACATGATCTAACCAAACATGAGTATAATCATAAAATTAATGGATAAGAAGGAAAAGAAGGAATTAAATATTGAAAAAATTATAATCTTTACAATATCCCCTGATATAGACTCTCAATCGGTCCTATTCAAACTAATTATGAAATTGAGATCAAATTTATTACAACCGAAACCATATATCCACCGAGATACATTCATGTCCCTATAATACATGATGTTGTGGATCTTTATTATCCCAAAAAACAATATCTCGATAATATATAATCCTATTAGGAACCCCAAAAAATATCTCTCTAGTTATATAACGAAATCTACAAAATCAAACACATCTGCAAGACTATTATATTAACATTAATTCTAGGAACCATTTAACACAACATAAATTCAAATATAACATGGATAAAGGATTGATTCTTAATCCAAAACAATGAATAATTCAGTTATCTACAAATTTACCACAAAAAATTGTTCTAATATACCCTACATCTTCAAACATCAATTCACCAATTAGCATGACAATAATAAGAAATATGTGTAACTAATATAAAAATTTAAGGGTATTGTCCTCTGGTGAGAATATGATAACTTTTACCTTTGAATAGTAACATGGAATATTCTGATAAACTAAACTATATATGATATCTCCTACACCAAACTCATTCCAACCATAGATACCTGACCATAATTGTGCCAATGCAGTGGTGAGTGGAATGGACATCAATAGTGAGCCTCAAAAGGTCAATTCTGGATCAAATAATTGAATCTATTATTGTACATGAACTCGAACATGGATAGATTATCATCCCTTCAAACACCAATGTGAATGATTTATGCATGATTTATATCCTTATAGACATGAATATTCCTCTCTTAGGGTCAGTCAGTATATATGTGGTAATATTTACTCAACTACATCTGAGTCTCAAAATCCTTCAAAAAAATATTCCAAAAAAAACATAAAATGTATCTTTTTCTAATATGATACTATTGAGAACCCCATATTTTTATATAATCTCTTTTATATTCATGGTTTCTAAGCCATAAATAGTGTGAGTCTATCTCATTCACATAAAATATGCCACAATCATCACCCAATCCTCTATCAGCCATACTCTTTAACGACTCATCAGGGTCATGGGTAACCTAGTAAAAAAGTATATGAAATGTCATCCTTCTTCCAAAATAGAATGACATGTGGATAAAAAAAATATCCAACAAAATGACACGAAACCTTTATCTTCTACCATGTAAGACATAATGATAATGAAAATGAAACATCATACTGCATACATTACATAAGAAACTATCATTGGATATTCAGGTAAATATTCATCAACCAAAGATACACATCCCAAATAATATTATAAAAGTATTTTATCATCTCTTCCCTCTAGTGTGTTTTAACCGTTAACCTCTCATAAATATATATCATTTAATTTCCATCAATGAACCACCAATAAACAAGATCATCCTCTATGGTTATTTTCTTCATCAATATGAACATTGTGTCCTGCTATTTTCTATTACTAAAATGTTCCTCTAATGTAGTAATGATAACCAATAGATAATATATAATCACACAATGATACTATGATTCAACCACCAAACACATTTCCATAAAACTCATTAGATTTCATTTCTCTTGTTAATTCTACTCTCCATGTTCTTATATCATTGATATTTTTATACTAAATGAATCTGAACTGAAATTACATTTCCCTAAATAATAATAAATTTTAATTAAATATTTATAAAGTTACACTACCCAATTCCTCTTCCTTATATTTCATTATATTGGACAGAATACACTCTTAAATCTCATTTTTTATATATAAAAAATATATTTCTCCGAAGGTATTATATCACCACCTCTTAGTATAGTGGAAACTACTAAAAACTCAATGTCTTGTGAGTGGTATTTCCACTAATGGGTTTATAGCTAATTTGACCCATATAAAGCAATATAATATCAATAAACTAACAAAGAAAATTATGAATTATAAGATACAAGATAAATGGAATAGAGGGGAAAATCCCAAACTCATGTATATTAAATCCTATACGAAGATGAAATTTTACGAAGGAATTAAATTCATAGATTTTAATCAAGTTGGGAATAGTAAAAATCATTCACCTAAAATAATGAAATTCATGTTTGGATATTTCAGTTGCCTATTAATGATGCTTTTCTGATGCTTAACATTGTGGAGGTGTTCAAATCCACTTCCAATCTTCCCTTATGATATATTGAAGTACCCCTTCATGGAATAGTCATCAAAATGTTTCGTATTGATCTTGTTACATCAAATCATTAGGTAGTGGATAATCTGTTTGTCTAATGCATGTACTCTATCATTTCATGAGTACCTGTCTCTAGGGATGATAATTTGACAAAATTCCAAGATCTCACTCAATGAATTGTAGAGATTGGAGGTTTTAATTATTGGTAATTGATATAAATAGAATCTTGATATATTCATGAGGTTTTCCAATTTTACAATTCTATGACAAGGTCATGGAAAAGATGATCTATTTTGTTGAAGTCAGGATTTCTCAAAATCCATGAATGTAAATGGAACATGAACCATGTCGATGTAAGGAATACTCAAACTAACATTTATACCCATAAATATAAATTAAACTATTTATATTGGAACTTGGGGATTATATGGATATTTCTTCTTATATTGGAAATTACATCATACTACAAAAATAGATATATAATTGATGGTTGGCCATTATTCTTGGGTAATAGTGGAGTTATATATGTCCATAACATTGGTGGGAAAAGTGGTAATGACAACAATGGATGATAGAATCATTCTCATCGTTCAAATTGACTGGAATCCTCTATTATTGATGAAATATATTGTTTTCAGCGTGTAACCTATGAATGAAATATTGATCATGAATTTTTTCTTTTCTATGTCATATGGAATGGTGATACTATATATAAAAGATGAAAGTTGTGTGATAATGTTCCCCATTATGATGGTAGTGGATGCATTTCCTCTGGTACATCCCTTGTGTATGTGAATGGATATCATTATGAGGAAATATATTTCCCACATGATCATCCCAATTTGTTGATTTAGAAACATTTAGAGATTTACCATAAAAATTATTCTACTATTGTTGGCACTGATTTCCTACCTCTCATCATTATTGGAGCTGTCGAGCTTTCTAGTGGTGGACTCTCATAGGGTGCACCAAAGTTGCCTTCTCTAATCCAGAATCTCCTACCATTTTTTGAGTAATAGATTTTTCATTGGATTCATTTATTTATAATGTTATATAAATGATATTTAATATCCTACTAGTAGTAACATGGGAACTCCAATGAGGAAATCAATAAAATTGGAAGACAGTTACTACATGAATTCTAGTAATTCTAGTGTTGTCCAGGATCCCACAATATGGACACTATCATAGATTCCAAAGACAACCAGTTCACATAAGATGTCTGTTCGAGTTGTATACACATTGAATTCTACCGTGGTGGTCTCATTAATAGGAGACCATATGTAGCATGCGGAATCGGGTGTTTTAGATCCATGTTTTTTCATTGTTCATAATTAAGAAGACTGTAAACTCAATACACTAGAGAGTGCATGTCCTTTCCAAATAATCGAATTTTAGCATGGGGAGAATTCAATTCATACTATTTTGGAGGGTGATTTCACATAGGTGTCTCACTCCAAGTATTCATGATGATATAAAGTAACTAAAAATACATCTAAACCTCTATAATCTAATAATAAGTTAACTTCATTATGTGGTACATTCAAGGATTATGAGGTTAAGGATCATGAACCTAAAAATATTGAGGCTAATGATGTTCAGAATGAATCCTTGTATTATAGGAACTTGGATGAGGCAATAGTGGAAAAGAATCCATTAGATGAGACAAAAAATGGGAAATGGAGAAGAATTAGACGTCATGAAAATGTGACACAATAAAAAGGGACTTAGACATAGGGAATTATGTTTAATTAAATATATTATTATATTTTAATATTAAAGGGATTGGGATTTTGATAATCCCATGGACCTTATACAATTTATCTTAGACTATAATCGTGAGGTTGTTTTGGTTGGTGACACACATATGATGTTTGAAAGCTGGAATAAATTCAAATAATACTATATATATTACATTAGTATTTACAATAATTTTAATTACTCAAACATGTATAATCTATGGATATTAGGAATTAATTCATTCATAATAACACAGGAATTTTAATATATCAATATATTTATACTCAATTTTATATTTAATTTTTTCCACTCTCAGTCTCGTTTGTATATGATTCCACATAACTCATAAGTAGGAGGGACAAATCATAATAAATTGAAGAAGTAATTATAGAAATGACTCATAAATGTTTAGTTATCAAATATTTCAATATTTTACACCTACTAAATTAAAAAATTGGATAATGATTCAACAATACTACAGATTTGAAATTCTTTTCATTCATTGATCAGTGGAATATTGTTGAACTACCAATTAAAGAAGATTATTTTACATGGAGAAGATAATCCTTCAACGAATGTAAATACTTTATAAGGAATAATTTATTAATTCAAATGGTTGATAGGAGTAATCCTAATAGACATTCAGGCTTCACCCTTCCTAAATATCACTAAGATAACATTGTTATTTTTTTTCAATACTCTTCTCATATGATACGGTTAGTTTATATAACCTTTCATTTTAACAATGGATCTGTGGTTATTCCTAGATACAAGGATCATATTTTGGTGGCATGGAAGATTGGACCTATTGGATATCCATCTAAAAGGATTTCTTTGATTTTAAAAACACTAAAATAATTTCACGGAATGTACCAATAATTATCTACCCAAGAATTATATAGAGATCAAGGATTTTAAAGTGCAGTTTTCCTACTATAAAATTTTCAATAAACCCAAGTTCACTACTTCTATAAAATAAATTCATGCTCAATTTAAACTGGATACATCCGAGTGGTCAAATAATTGTTGGATAGAAACCATATGAATGTAAAGTGGATGAAGGATGGTTATAAGAATTCAAAATTGTTTCATATATTACATAAAGAAAATAGGATATGAATTGGTAATAATGCCCTAACAATTAATGGATGTTTACAAATATCAATAACTAACATTTCATGTGATTTTGGGTAGAACATAATGGGAAACATAATATTGATAGGAAAAATTATTCATAAAAAATGGTATAAAACACTAATTTTTTCACTGAAGACCCTAAAAATTGACCTCCTATCATGTCCACTACAAAATAGAAAGAAAAATAATCTCTTCACTATATTAATAAGAAATGTTATGTCGGTCCATATGGATCATGGAACATGTTTTTTAGGATTCATTTGGAAATCTTACATGATAATTTGACGAGTCGAATCAACAATGTTTTCACTCATGCCTCTTTGCCTTAGGGTATTAATCTAAACATTGTATCATTGGTTCCCATGATGGAAAATGCATTTGGCATCAGGGGTTTCAGTCTAAAAAATATTGGTAATAATTTTCCTTAAATCATTTGTAATTACATTTTGGACAGAATGGGAGTAATAGTTAAGGATCTCATTACCCCAAATGAGTTAGAATTTTTTCCCTATAAAATGCATTCATAATTATTTATTTACATCGTTATAAATTTTTAACCAAATAAAGAAGAAATAAAAAGGAGAAAAATGTTCAAATAAGATTTATACTTCTAAGCACTGGATACCTATAAATCGAAATTATTGTTTACTATATTATGGATTGTATGGATATTCTAGTGAATTTATCAGATTAATGATAATAATATTTAATTATAAAAGGCATTCCATTCTGATTAACAAATATTATAAGAAGGTAACTAATTTAATATTTCATTAAGATGAGAACAACTATATTTTATTAATTTACCGATTTATATGTATTACTTGAGTATATGTAGTACCGATAATACTCAAATTAGAATGTATAGGACAACAATAGCTGAGATGGTTTGCTTCCCCCAATCACATATTATGTATGAGGAAGACATAATTATTCTTGTAATGTGCTAAAAAAAATATATCTACCATAATGTGTTTCATTCCCACAATAAATAAGTGGCAGGATATTCCATTAGCAATAGAAATTCGTTTATTGATTTTGATGATGGAATGTTGGTTGGAAAACAAAATAGAATCACTAAAAGACATGTTGTAAAGAGGGGATCCCTACCATTCAAATATTATAGCGTCCCATTGTTTTGGGGAAAAGTGAGGAGACACTGCTTTCAAGGGATATTTTTACAGATTAATAAAAATTGGCCAATTGGAAAGGAAAATATATGTCTCAAGATGGAAGGGTATGTATGGAAAACCTAAAAATTACCTCAAAATTTTTAAATTCATCATCTCCTTTCAGATGGAAAATAAGCCTCATTAGTGAGATTAAATTCATGATTACGAAATTTGTATGGACTGGGTCTATAAAAGAAATGAAATTGGTAACTATTATAAGGACCACATTAAACCTATTTAGATGGGGGACCATGTATTCAAAAATCATATTCCCATTTATGATGGCCTTATTGGGAAATTAAATTGGAACATTTTGTCTTCTAATAAACCTTCATTTGACATCGAATCATGTTTATTTAAAATTAAATTATTTCATGGATATCCACACTAAATATCCATATTGGGTCTTTAGTCTAACAAAAAGTCTCTTGATATCCTTATTCATAATAAATCTTGGCTAGTTAGTAAGAAATATACATACAATTGGGAGAGAACCTTACATATGGATAGGCATATCATTGGTAGTGTGAATTTCCCTCTTGATTGATCACATATGACCATTTATGATTTAGTTTTTGTTTCTAATAGTCAAGATTTTATTCCTACATTGGTTATGAGATAAATTTATTAGTAAAAATTTATTTATTATGATACTCGTATATAGAATCCAAATGAAAATTGGATTTTCCGTGTATAAAAATATTATATGCTTCAATGTAAAATATTGATTATTACACCATCATTTATAATTGACATCGTAGTCTACTATATACAACCTTAAAGGCTTATATTTCTACATAAATTATGTATGTATAGGTTATGTACTCATGACTAGCTTAAAAAACTAGTTATCACATTCTGTCATCTTAATACCTATGTTTGAATGAAAAGGAGAATAAACACTTTCTCTTTAGAGGTTGTGATTTTCCTCAAATTATTTTTATGTATTGGCCAATAATGTTTGGATTTAATTTTAGTATTGATGGGTATCATGAAAAATACATGTAATTCATCTATATGGTTGGGCATAATTACCTAGTTTAGTAGATCCTTTTTTCAAATGCTTCCTCGATTGCATCTCATATAAATCATGCATGATATTCAAGATTATTAATAACAAGATACCATTTTTCATTATCATGTACTTACAAAAAATATAGTTCTGTATTTATTCTCAAAATTAAAATCTAGATATAGGAATAACTGTATTATTTACATGCATGTTATTTGATGGATTGGGGGTTTTATTTGTCCCAAATATCCCATTATTGACAAGATAGTTCATAGGATTCATCCAATCTCCTCATAGATTAAACTAATATGTTTGTGGTGCATCTTCCAGAATTCTTGTACACTAGGGTTGTGGATGTATATTCTGAAATTATTTTAGATTTGATAAAGGTTTTATTTTTCATTATACATGAATTGAACCAACATATGGAGTGGATTTATGGGAAATAATTTATGATATAAAATATACTATTAGTCGTTTTTGGACTAAACATTGGGTCAAATATATATTGGAAACTATATCATGTTTCTAAAATAAATATCTAGGAATATCCCTTGTAAGATCTTTCCTCATTGGATAGACCGTATCTGTCATACCTGACATATTAATTTAACAATTTAATATTCTTATAGAGATGAAAATTAGGCAATAAATGATCTATCAAAAAGATAAATCATAGAAATTAGTACAATAAGGGAATTATAGATTATAACATCCTTTTCCTTTATTCATGTACTCATATTCTCCAATTAGATGTATATATTGGGTTTTGATTCATTTGGGGATGAATAAGGTGAAATTGAAAAAAAATCATTGTTTCTTGGATATAGAACTATTATCGTATTGTTTCCCAAATTGTTCCCCATCTCATAGTAAACATGAAAACCATTTAAATTGATATTGAATTATTATTGTGTGGTATTAAAACCATTTTAACACATAATAATTAATTTTGTATTCCTTTTGTAAATGTTGCATGACTTTATCACGGTTTCTCTTAACCATGAACCTCTACTCAAAGAAATTGTTACTTAGATTTCTCAAAAAATCATTTATTTAAATACTGATACACCCATTATAGTTATTTTATGGACCTAGGATGACCTCCAAGGATTTTACCTTTCTCATAGCTCCCAAGAGAAATTCTTGGTCCCTTGGATCCCTTTGAGTAGTGATATTAAGCTTGATGAAATCCATTTTATCTTCTCTTGGTTTGTATTCTAACCATGTTCTCAATCTCTCCTCCTTTCTTCCTTCGTCATCATAGATCTTCATACATTGTTTTAGGATATTGTACGTGTTGTTGTAGATTTAAAACAAGGATTGATTCATGTTTTTATAGATTATGTAAATTTCATTCCTAAAGGAAAAATACTTACTAGTGTTTTTTCAGTAGACATCCATAGTTTCCATGGTTTTTTGTTCTATTATTTTGCCCAATTTATATTGGACCTAAAATTTATAGTTCATTCTCAATTGATTAAATTTAATTATGCTGAATGGTTTTTATTAAATTTATCTTAATTTTTTCTTTAAAAAACCCCAATTCCATTGAATTTTGATTTTTAAGAAAATAGTTTTTTTGACTGAAATAAGAAAATCACCAATTCTATTTAATTACACTATGTTTGTGAAATTTGTAAAAATTAAAATTTTAATTTTTAATTGTGTATTTGATGGAAATTTTTTCAATCAAATGGTTGAATTTAATTATAGAAATGTTTTATATGGAAAAATGTGGACCCACCCCCAATTACATTGAATTAATAGTTCATTTGGAAATATATGGAATTTATTTGGAAATTAAATTTTTTTATTTAATTTTAATATTTGGTTATGAAATTTAATGGGAATTGATTGGAAATATTTATTCATGAATATGGAATAAAATGATTTTGTTAGAAAAAATAAGGTCTTATCTTGGTTAAAAGGAAAGTCTTTGATTAAAACACTTTTATGGGGTTTAAATGGAAAGCTAACATATTTTAAATAGAGAATTGAATCTATTTTATTTTATGTAGTCTTCGAATAAATCTATCACTGTTGTTTTATAAAAGATCACCTGAAATCTTTTGGTAGTTTTTGATTTATTTTGAAAAAACATTATTATTTAAAATGTAAAATAAATTCATATAATCACAAAACATCACTTAAGAGATGGTGAGGATTAATCATGGGCCCCAGGAACAAAATGATGTATATAATTATTTTCAATTTCACACTATCGGGTCACGATATCCTAGAACTATTATATCTGATTATTCATATGAACTTGTTTCTCTCTTGATTGTATTTTATTTATTATATTCCATTTTTTGTAAACTATTATACATTAATTTTAAATTTATATATATTTTTTATATAATAGTGTTTTTACGCAATTTCTGAAAAGAAAAATTGTTTTATATATATTCCATCAATTTTATTGTGATGTTTAAGTTTAAAATTATTTCCATAATTTGAAATTTGATTCATGAGTTTCTGAAGTATTTCAATCTTTTTAATTGTAATGAAATATTTTTTTATATATACTATTGAAATTATTAACCTATATATATGTAAACTAAATTTAAATTCTTAGTTATTGTGATATTGGAATCTTATTAATGAATCATTAGCTAAAATCCAAGAAGGCACTATTTCACAACCTACTTGTTCCATCAGGTGTTTTTATATTACCGTCATCAAGTGTCAATCAATAGGAAAAATCACATGTAGGTGGATATATATGTTGATTCTTATACCAAGTTAGTTTTTTCCATGACTGGATGTGAGATTGTTTTTGCATTTATGACTTCTGGTATATTACTCTCTTTTGAGTTTCTTTTGTATGTATACAGATTTGTTATTATTCTTCCACATTATTTGTGGAATACTTGTTCCCATAAAATTTTGGTATGATTTTTGGTGCATCTCATCAAATTGTGGGAATTGTGAATTCCCTTCAGGATACTCCAAGGCCTTCCTAGTTATCTAGTTACAGTGTTACCCATGAAGGTTCATGAAACTGTTATATTAGAAAGAGGTATAACATAATGACAGGATGTTAGTTTCCATTAAGAAATCACAATGGGACATAAATGGCTATTTCGACTGAGTTCCTGGATAGCTCTTACCACTATGAACCATAATTCTACATTAGATATTAGTTAAATTATTCTTATGATTTAGTTATAATTATTAACCTACTTTTTATTTGGATAGGATTGAAATCAAAATCATTTTGTTCTATCTGACGAGATTTATTTCCCATGTTCCATAGTTATTGTGTAACCACATATATTCCTTATTGTCTACTAATGTATTCTATAATCATACCTTGAATAATATTGGATAATTGGATCTCAGAGGAAGATAATGAAAAACTTTAGTAAGAAATTTTTGTTCTATATTCGAATCTAGTAGAGGTGATTCTACACACTGTCCAAGCGTTAGGGTAGGCACCACCTCATGTTCCCATTTGGGTCCTAGTTATAAAAACACTTCGTGGATGTTATAATGATTTTTTATCAGGATTTCCTTATATAAAAGCTATAACCATTCAAAGGATAAAATTATCCTCAAGATGATGATGAATGGATGACTATAGTAAAGTTCCTGATTGGGTTCTTGGATGCACACAATCAAATCAGGGTGAAATATTCCGCCATTATTCTATAAGGACCTAGAAGAATATTCCTTGACATGATTTGGATGACAATGAATAATGGGAGATTAGTGGGGGATTCCAGCAAAATTATTTTTTCTAACTAGTTATATCTAGGGTAGTAAATATTTGTATAGTATTATAGTCTTTAAATAATGATTAGGATGACAGGACCACGTTAGAGTATAGAAACCTTACTGCTATGATTTTTCATTTATCAATTGAAATTATTTCGAATATAAAGATGAAAGATCTACAATTTTAGTGGGTACATCATCAATATATTTATTCTCACATTTTATTAATAAAATTTACATCAAATTCAAAAGTACTAGAAAGAACGATGACGGTCGAGATAGACCTTATTGGAATGTTAGGGTTTTTTGGTGTTTCTCACACTACCAATAGAATATTGAATTCATCTAAAGAAAATAAATAGTTTTATTATTATCATAGTGGTTCCCGATATAATGTAAATTATATACCAAGATAGTTTATTGAATAGGTACATTATTTTTCTACTAGTATGGAATGACTGGAAATTCAAAGAGGTTCTTCATTGAGGCACCCATGAACAATGTCTCAAGAAGATTCTCAGGTCATATGCATAGTAAATATCATGTTTATTACACTCTGCTTAGTGGGATGAGATCCTCTTCACCTTTTTAAATAGCACAAAAAAAATTATCTGGCTAAGGGTTCAATCAATAAGAATGTAGAAAGAAGATTCTTCACTCAGTGAAATTGTCTCTAAGGGAATCAAATATGTGTCCAGTGACTTTGACATGTACAATTATTATAGATTCATCATTGTTGATTTCCCTATTTTATATGGGTTCATTAAATAAATTTATTTCATCCCATACTATAAATATTATAATTCATCCTATGTATATTTTACATGTGTAATAGATATCACTAAACCCCATGGTATGAAGAGAGAGTAGGGTCTCCATATTTTCACATTTTTCTTATCTATATTTGATTCCCATGATTCTTTGATCATTCTATTATTTCAAAATTAATTATCTTTATTTCATTTTTTGTATTTATTCTCTCATTTCTAATATTTTTTGATTGATTGTCATCTATGAAGGGTTTTCCTTAATGTAACTAATGTTGTGTTTCGTGTCTTGTATTTATAACGGGACTCAAGGATGAGCATTGTAACGACCCAATGTTTTTCCATGGAAACTCAATTATTATATATATGTCATAAAATCATATGAAAAAATAACATAATTAACTACTATTATAAGGCCCCGGCCTTAAACCTTACTTAATATTGAATTAAAGGAATAATTCAAATTGAGGATCTTTTCAGGTTTAGAGTTTTAGAGAATTAGGACATAACTATTACATCTCAAAATATTACAAAGTAGACACTTATACTAAGTTTCCATAAATAAAAAAACTCTTAAAAGAAACATGTCTAGTTCCATGTTTTAGATAGCTTGTCTTTCCTTGATCCCATCCTTGACACTATTTATCTTTAAGTCCTGTGTAAAACATTTCAAAAACATGGGATGCGCATAAAAAGCTCAGTAAGGGATATAAAAATATGGAAAGGAAACATGAGTACATGTATACATAAGAATCAATGAAATCATACATTACACATAAAACATAATCACTTTAACATAACTCATCAAATCATGAATAAAACATAGAAATCATAAGACATAAAGCTAACTTGAGGCATTCAAAACATTCTTACGTAGGGAGTAACCCTCTTGGTTACGTTTGGAATACCCATCACAGTATATACCCTAAATCTTTTCGAAGAAACCTTAAAGTTTAACTAATTCACGTTACCCAATGCATTGGAGAGCTATATCGGTCTCACCCGCCCTTAGTTTATCACGAAACCACCAGCCTTCATAATAATTCCCCTGAACCATAACATAATCGTATCACATAAAACATTCATAAAGGAAACATAACATTTCTAATTTTCAATCACAAGATATCAATACAACACATTGATATAAAAACATTATGAAAACCATTTTCAATACCAAAATAAAATAAAAGTAAAACATGGTATTTATTTTTCATTAAAAAAAAGGTATGGCTTGTAGAGGAAACCGAAACTCAAATAATGGTCATGGCGGCGGAGAAGTCGTTGTCGCCGCATACGTACGACAAAAACATTCCCTTTTGTCGTTTAGTAAAACATTTCGTATAAAAATATTCTTTTTTGATAAACGTAATAGTCAAAGGGATTTATACACCGTAAAAAAGTAGGTTGTGTATAAAACAAAATATGCCTCAATGAAAGGAGATTGAGACGAAGTCCCATACAAAGAGGGTATCCTTGGATTAAGGATAAATCAATTACATAATTATGTGTGACAAACAGAATACACCAAATATAAGTGGATATTAAGTGAAAAAAAATCAGAGTACATTCACACGTATTCATAGAACGACATATTCAATGAGTACAAGTTTATCCCAAATAATCAAAATTGGGTTAAGAAGTTCCCTTGCAAAAATTCGACAGCCTAACAGAGTCACTTAAAAATTCAGAAAAAGAGTTGATGGGAGATAAAAAGGGTATCTCATCACTTGGACATAAAATTTACATCAATAAGGATATAGAATAACATATCCCAACATAATATTATGTGAATTAAAATACATAACAAAAGAAGTCCTTTAAAAAAGGAGGGTGAAAGGTTCCTCTTACCGACTTGGGTAACTTTCGAAACATACACCCCATTGAAGAAGGGGCATACAATGAATATGTAAATACCCATAAATGAAATTATAATAAACAAAGAGTATAATAATGTGGAGTAAATACACCACTCAATGTAAATGGTGGAAAATGTAGCATAAATCTCACAGGACTAAAAGTGAGATGAAAAATCCCTCACGAAAACTTGGCATCTAACAGCCTCACTTAAAACATCCAAAAATGGATTTATGAGATCAAATAGGGTATCTCATCATATTAAAATAAAATTTACAGCAATAAGAATATAAAATAACATCCCCCATCATAACAAAGAGGACCTTAAAAGAAGTGACATAAAGGAGAGTACTTAAAAAGAAAGAGAGAGGTTAGATCTCTTATGAAAATTCGGCAACCTAACGGCGCCACTCAAAACTTCCTAAATGGATTGAGGAGAGAAAATAGGGTCACTCATCATATGAACATAAAAATTATAGTAGTAGTAATATAAAAGAACATACCAATCATAATAATTATGAGCTTAAAAGGAATGACATAAAAGAGTGTACTTAAAAAGAAAGGGAGGGGTAGGATCCCTTACCTCGGGTCCGACATGACTCGATCGTTCTTTAACGTCCTGAATAATAAAATTGAGTTAATTTATACTTGCTGAAGAAAATTTTTCAAGTTCATTATTCCTTTTATATCACTTATTTCCATGTTATAAACATTATGTAATCATTTAGGTTAATAATGTTTGTTTTGTCGATATTTGGTTATTAAGTCGAAAGTGGACTTCTTACAATTACATGTTGTTCGTGTGGTCAAAGGTTCATTATATCCATAATGATATTCATGATTTGGATATCATATATATCATATATATCCAGAATATAAATGTATTTATAATATTACATAATCGTTTAAAGGTACGAAATGAAATGCACCGTTCATGGAGACGGTAAGCCGTACGTACGCATGAACGCTACTTCAATTTCTATGTCATATTAATGAAATTAAAACTAAATGAGAGGTAGGTATATTTTAATTAAATAATTATATTCATAATTTATATGTAACATGAATCGTATATAATAACTTTATATACATCCTTTATACATCCCACATATGGCATTAACGAATCAAATCACTTTGAGGGGGTAGTAGTCCGCACTTCCTAAAATAAAAATATCGTGTTTACCTACAATGGAATGCATAATGGTATTCCACAAAAGAAAAACACAGAAGCTTAATTAAAACATAAAAATATTTTATATCATATATAAATATAGTGACATCTTAATGGCCACCTTTGAAGGTGTTATATGAGTGTTGAACAATCATCGTTTCGTGAGGCAGAAATTCGCCATCCACAGAAACAGTATGTTCTTTAACCATTAGATGTAGGTGTGTGTAGGTGTAGCTCTAATTATTCTTATAAAAACATCCTATTATATTTAAGATACTGTAGTTGTTACAAAATAAATGAATAAAAAGAGTTTAGGGGGTTGGAGAAGCAAAATAAAACAAAAGAACACAAGTGAAGACATTACCTTACAATCGGGTAACTCTCTTTGATTTGAGCTCAAAGGAATCCTTGGGAAGACTTTTGAGCAAATTTAGGCTTATAGGAGTAATAGAGGTATGTGGAGAGGCAAAATAATCAGGGGTTGGCCGATCCAACGGCTTGAGAGGTGTGGGTAAGGTGGTAGAGGTGGGGGCCTTTTATAAGAGGAGAGGAGGGGCAGTCTTGGAAAGTTACAAAATTTTACTTTATTTTCAAATGAGTTTCGTATTTTAAAGGTCCCACTTGATGTATTTAGAGGATAAGGTTTTAAGGGTTAGAAATATACTCATCCAATAGGTTTTTGACATGTCTATGTTATAGTTTTAACATTATCTTTTCATTTCATTTAAATCCTTTATTAATGAGGTAATCGCGGCATCCTCATGATGTCATAAATAATTTAATTTATTTAATGTCTAAAAATTATAAAAAAACTATCATGATGTATGAAATCTATTTATATTTATAATTAATATTTATAGTAAAAAATATGACTTGTATTACCCCATTTAAAATTTTTTTTAGTGAAACATCTCATGCTTCTGACATTTTTATTTTAACTTTAAATAAAAAGTTATTTATGACATTTTCCAACAAAAGTGCCTCCATGGGGTCCCCAAGTTGACCCATGGATTTTCTTGGTCTGCCATGACACATAAAATGAGGTTAGGACGTGTGTCTAGGTCATTTCACATTATTAAAACATTATTTTTACCTTAAATTACACTAATTCCCTCTAATCGCGATTAAGAACAAAAAAGTTACTATTCGCCAAAAAATTATTTTAATCTCATTGAACCACATTTTAATTCCTAATTAAAACCATGTATGTAGGATTTTTGAAATTCAAAACACAGAGGTAGCATAGTTTCATTTAAACGAAAAATCAGTTTCTTTAACTACCACTTAGAGGTTTCACTATTCATCAAAAATTGAAGTTTTTCAGAAAAATACTAAAAATTCACCCTAAGATATATTTGATATTCTGAACTAAAAAATTATTTCTATTTTACAAAATTAAAAACATATAAGTTTCATTAATTAATTTAATAATTAATTCCCACTGTCAAAAAAATAGCGTGTTTTTAAGAAACAATATCTATTAAAAGATTGACACTAGTTTATGTCCAATTTCAAAGTAAAATTAATTCCAATGACCACTATTGGATTAAATGGTAAAAATATATTTTAATTTTACTTTAAAAACAATTCAAAACATAATCTAATCATATAAATAAATTATATTAGAAAGAGGTTTTGAATTAAAATACTACATTTTTCACTATTTATTAAAAAATGAACTTTATCAGAAAGATACCAAAAATTTAAACAAAGTATATTTTGATGTATATATTATATTGAAGAATTTTATTTTTTCAAATATAAGACATAAAATTGTCAAAAAGTGGATTTAAAAGAGGTTCTCCATCAAAAGGCGGTTAATTGACCTTCTAAAGAATATTAGAATGTTTACGCTTAAAATTAAATTCATTCACATGTTTAATCCTCTAACATTTAGTGTAAAAAGTAAAAATATTTGACAAACATATATAATCATTTTGTAGTTAGTTCTGTTCATTCCCTCCATTACAACGGCTAGGCGTTAACTACCATTTAAAATAATATTATTTTATTATTATAGTGCAACGTAAGATTCCCAAGAAACTCGTTGTTGAGTATTGGGTACGCCATCGAGCATAGAATCCCCTTTAAAGTAATATTAATATTTTATTCTCAAATATGGATAAATATGAAAATGTCATATTATTTATTTACCTGGGGTGTTATATCCTTCCCCCCTTTTGGGAATTGTGTCCTCGCAATTTTTAAAATTGGGCTTTGAAACTTAATTTAAAATCCCACATCGGAACCAGAGTTAGTAAAACTATCACTTTAAAATAAAGAAAGAGAATTACAAAGGTCACCCGAGTTAACCCATACTAGGATTCCATGTAAGAAAACGTGAATATGGAAGAAAAAAAAGGGTCATATTCTGAGGGAGAGTGATAGTAAACATGTCTAGGAGAATGTTAACCATAAGAAAATCACAAACTTGTGGTGGGTTAAACGGTATTCGATGCCCCAGTAGGAAAAGTTAATAGGAAACATTTTTGTTTTAAGTTACTTTTAATTGAGGAATTCATTTTTGATCTTAAGGAAACATACTTACTTGTCGTGTAGACTCTCATCTCCTATTAGATTTCTTACACAAACTCATATTTTCTCCAAAAAACGAGTATTTAGGATGACTTGCTAATATTTAGAGAGATATAATCAACTTCTATAGAATCACCTAATCCACAAAAAATAACTATATACTTCCTATGTCTTTAGACTTTAACCAAAACCAAAACCAAAAAGGTTAGTACAAGATCAGATAATCCAGAAAAGGATAACCCTTTATAAAAAGAAAATCTATTCTTAATCTCCAAAATTTGTCTAACAAAACCCAAAGTTCAATGAAGACCATTCGATATACAATTGTCCATAAAATTCTTCAAAGTAAACCAAAATAAGATTGAAACCCAAATATTTGAAGGATTTAATCACATAGTCTTCCAAGGTACAAATTAACTTTTATCTCCAAATAACATCAGATGCTCTTAAATTCTCACATTGAAAAGTAATTAACCTTATCACATATCCTCCATGATAGGTTAATCATTTCCATAGATAACCCAAAATAAACTTACTCTTGATTCCTAAAATCATATAAATAAAAATAATTAGTCAAAGTAAACAGGGACTTCACGTAGTCCAGTGGTAGGTGATAAATACCAGTCGCACTTTGGTTGTGGGTTCGATTTCCACAGCTTTGTCCGACGCGATGGGTTGTCACACGGTCTGTGTGTTGTCCTTTTTCCAAAACTATATAATTCTTAAAACATTCCCCAAAATGAGATAAAATCTTCAAAAATAATCATAACATATTTTAACTTCAATTTTATCTCAAGTCGTTCATATTCCATCATAACATATAGTATCCCATAATTACTTCAAAAGTAAGGATCATATAAAACCTAATGGTTAACTTTTTAATTATTACCTGAACTTCCACATCGATTGGTCATCTCATACATGATGCGTTATAGAACTTACCAAGGTTCAAGTGGTTGATCATGACTCCATGATAGTTGGTTTAGAACAACCACGAGTTTCCTCATTGAATCCCTCATTTCATCCAGTCTCTTAATCTGAGAACCACCACAGTTTCCTTCAAACCTATTGACAGTTTGGTGCCTGCTAGATCCATCCATTAACTAAAAATAGAAATTTCAGTGTGAGTATATCAACAAAACCATCATGTACTAATGAGGAAGGTAAACACTAAGATATACTTACTCATTAACTTTATCTAAAACTAATACTCTTTCGGAAATCCTAACCATTATGGTAATGTCACTTATTCTTAGAGAATACCCTAACCTCTAATGTTATCTAATCCTCCATTTGATACCAAATATAAGGCCCTGGCCTTAAACCTTACTTAATATTGAATTAAATGAATAATTCAAATTGAGGATCTTTTCAGGTTTAGAGTTTTAGAGAATTAGGACATAACTATTACATCTCAAAAGATTACAAAGTAGACACTTCTACTAAGTTTCCATAAATAAAAAAACTCTTAAAAGAAACATGTCTAGTTCCATATTTTATATAGCATGTCTTACCTTGATCCCATCCTTGACCCTATTCGTCTTTAAGTCCTATGTAAAACATTTCGAAAACTTGGGATGAGCATAAAAAGCTCAGTAAAGGATATAAAAATATGGAAGGGAAACATGAGCACATGTATACATAAGAATCAATGAAATCATACTTTACTCATAAAACATAAGCACTTTAACATACCTCATAAAATCATGAATAAAACATAGAAATTATAAGAAATAAAGCTAACTTGAGGCATTCATAACATTCTTACGTAGGGAGTAACCCTCTTGGTTACGTTTGGAATACCCATCACAGTATATCCCCTAAATCTTTTCAGAGAGACCTTAACGTTTAACTCCTTCGAGTTACCCAATGCATTGGAGAGCTATATCGGGCTCACCTGCCCTTAGTTTATCACGGAACCACCCATCTTCATAATAATGCCCAAGAACTATAACATAATCGTATCACATAAAACATGCATAAAGGAAACATAAAATTTCCAATTTTCAATCACATGATATCAATACAACACATTTATATAAAAACATTATGAAAACCATTTTCAATACCAAAATAAAATAAAAGTAAAACATGGTATTTATTTTTCATTAAAATTTGGTATGGCTTGTAGAGGAAGTCGAAACTCAAATAATGGGCACGGTGGCGGAGAAGTCGTTGTCGCCGCATACGTACGACAAAAACATTCCCTTTTGTCGTTTAGTAAAACTCTTCATATAAAATGTTTCCTTTTTGATAAACGTAAAAGTAAAAGGGGTTTATACACCGTATAAAAGTAGGTTGCGTATAAAACAAAATATGCCTCAATGAAAGGAGATTGAGACGAAGTCCCATACAAAGACGGTATCCTTGGATTAAGGATAAATCAATTACATATTTATGTGTTACAAACGAATACACCAAATATAAGTGGATATTAAGTGCAAAACAATCAAAGGAAATTCACACATATTCATAGAATTACATATTCAAGGAGTATAAGTTTATCCCAAAGAATCAAAATTAGGTTAAGAAGTTCCCTTGCAAAAATTTGACAGACTAACGACGTCACATAAAAATTCAAAAAAAGAGTTGATGAGAGATAAAAAGGGTATCTCATCACTTGGACATAGAATTTACATCAATAAGGATATATAAGAACATATCCCAACATAATAGTATGTGAGTTAAAAGACCTAACAAAATAAGTCTTTTAAAAGAGGAGGGTGGAAGGTTCCCTTTCCGACTTGGGTAACTTTCGAAACATACACCCCATCGAAGAAGGGGCATACAATGAATATGTAAATACCCATAAATGAAATTATATTACACAAATAGTATAATAATGGGTAGTACATACACCACTCATAGGAAATGGTGGCAAATGTAGCATAAATCTCACAGGACTAAAAGTGAGATGAAAAATCCCTTACGAAAACTCGGCAGCCTAACGACGCCACTTAAAAATTCCAAAAATTGATTGATGAGATCAAATAGTGTATCTCATCATATTACATTAAAATTTACAGTAAGAGTAATATAAAATAACATCCCCCATCATAAAAAATAGGAGCTCAAAATATGTGACATAAAGGATAGTACTTAAAAAGAGAGAGAGAGGTTATATCTCTTATGAAAATTTGGCAGCCTAACGGCGCCACTCAAAACATCCAAAATGGTTTGATGAGAGAAAATAGGTTATATCATCATATGAACATAAAACGTACAGTAGGATTACTATAAAAGAACATCTAAATCATAAGAAAGATGATCTTAACAGGAATGACATAAAAGAGTGTACTTAAAAATAAAGAGAGGGGTAGGATCCCTTACATCGGGTCCGACTTGACTTGATCGTTCTTTGACGTCCTGAATAATAAACTTGAGTTAATTTATACTTGATTAAGAAAATTTTTCAAGTTAATTATTCCTTTTATATCACTTATTTCCATGTTATAAACATTATGTAATCATTTCAGTTAATAATGTTTGTTTCTTCGATATTTGGTTCTTAAGTCAAAAGTGGACTTATTACAATTACATGTTGTTCGTGTGGTCAACGGTTCATTATATCTAGAATGATATTCACGATTTGGATATCATATATATCATATATATCCATAATATACATGTATTTATAATATTACATAATCTTTTAGAGGTAAGAAATGAAATGCATCATTCATGGAAACGGTAAGTCGTACGTAAGCATGAACGCTAATTTCATTTCTATGTCATATTAATGGAATTAAAACTAGATTATATGTATGTATATTTTAATTCAAGAATTATATTAATAATTTATATGTAACATAAATCATATATAATAACTTTAAATCCATCCTTTATACATCCCACGTACGGAATTAATGAATCAAATCACTTTGAGTGGGCGGTAGGCCGCACTTCCTAAAATGAAATTATCATGTTTACCCACAATGGAAACAATAAAGGTATGCCACAAAATAAAAATACAGAAGATTAAGTAAAACATAAAAATATTATATATCATATATAAATATAGTTACATCTTAATGGCCACATTTGAAAGTGTTATATGAGTGTTGAACAATCATCGTTTAGTGAGGCAGAAATTCGCCATTCACAGAAACAGTATGTTCTTTAACCTTTAGATTTATGTGAGTGTAGGTGTAGCTCAAATTATTCTTATAACAAAATCCTAGTATATTTAAGATACTGGAGTTGTTACAAAATAAATGAATAAAAAGAGTTTAGGGGGTTGGAGAAGCAAAATAAAACAAAAGAACACAGGTGAAGACATTACCTTAAAATCGGGTAACTCTCTTTGATTTGAGCTCAAAGGATTCCTTAGAAAGACTTCTGCCAAAAGTGAGGATTCTACGAGTAATAAAGGGATTTGAAGAGGCACAATGAACATTGTTTGGTCGATACAAAGGCTTTAGAGGTGTGGGTAAGGTGGTAGAGGTGGGGGCCTTTTATAAGAGTGGTGGAGGGGCACTCTTGGAATGTTACAAAATGTTACTTTAGTTTCAAATGAATTTTGGATTTTAAAGGTCCCAAATTGATGTATTTCGAGGATAATGTGGTAAGGGTTCTGAATATACTCATCCAATAGGTTTTTTACTTGTGTAAGTTATATTTGTAACATTATCTTTTCATTTTATTTAAATCCTTTGTTAATGAGGTAATCGTTGCATTATCATGATGTCATAAATAATTTAATTTATTTAATGTCTAAAAATTATAAAAAAATTATCATGATGTTGGAAATATTTTTATATTTCTAATGAATATTTATATTCAAAAATATGACTTGTATAAACACATTTAAAGTTTTTTTAGTGAAACATCTCATGCTTGTGACATTTTTATTTTTACTTTAAATAAAAAGTTATTTATGTCATTTTCCAACCAATGTGCCTCCATGGGGTCCCCAAGTTGACCCATTGATTGTCTTGGTCGGCCATGACACATACAATGAGGGTAGGACATGTGTCTAGGTCATTTCACATTATTAAAACATTATTTTTACCTTAAATTACACTAATTGCCTCTAATCGCGATTAAGATCATAAAAGTTACTATTCCCCAAAAAAATATTTTAATCCCATTGAACCACATTTTACTTTTTAACGACAACCATGTATGTCGTATTTTTGAAATTCAAAACACAGAGGTGGCAATGTTTCATTTAAACAAAAAAGCAGTTTCTTTAAATACCACTTAGTGGTTTCACTATTCATCAAAAAATTGAAGTTTTTCAGAAAAAAATACCAAATATTAAACCTAAGCTATTTTTGATATTACGAACTCAAAAAGGATGTCTATTTTAAAAAATTCAAAACATATAAGTTTCATTAATTAATTTAATAATTAATTCCCGCTGTCAAAACAAATAGCGTGTTTTTAAGAAACAATATCTATTAAAATATTGACACTAGTTTATGTCCAATTTCAAAGTGAAATTAATTCCAATGACCACTATTGAATTAAATGGTAAAAATATAATCTAATTTTACATTAATAACAATTAAAAATATAATCTAATCATATAAATAAATTAGATTAAAAAGAGCTTTTGAATTAAAATAGAACATTTTTCACTATTCATTAAAAAATGAACTTTATCGGAAAGATACCAAAAATTTACACAAAGTAAATTTTGATTTCACAATTCTAAAGAAGAATTTTATTTTTTCAAATATAACACATAAAATTGTCAAAACGTGGATTTAAAAGAGGTTCTCCATCAAAAGGCGGTTAATCGACCTTCTAAAAAATATTAGAATGTTTACGCTTAAAATTGAATTAATTCACATTTTTAATCCTCTAAAATTTTTTGTAAAAAGTAAAAATATATGAAAAACATATATAATAATTTTTTAGTTAGTTTTGTTCATTCCATCCATTACAACGGCTAGGCGTTAACTACCATTTAAAATAATATTATTTTATTATTATAGTGCAACGTAAGATTCCCAAGAAACTCGTTGTTGCGTATTGGGTACGCCATCGAACATAGCGTCCCCTTTAAAGTAATTTTAATATTTTATTCTCAAATATGGATAAATATGAAAATTTAATATTCTTTATTTACCTGGGGGGTTAAAACTATGTTCTGAGTGACCTTTAAACCTATGTTTTTCACTTCTGAGTTTGGAATTTCAAAAATCTGATATCCATGGTTGCAATCAGTATGTTATTTGGTGTCCAATAAGAAAAACATAATTCTTGGTGATTATTTAACTACCCATATAAATAGTAACATAACATTTTTAATATTTATATACCTTAATGAATAATAACCTAGCTATAAAAATATATAAATAATATTCAAGTTGAAATAATGGTATAACTAAGTTTTAGAATAAGTAAATGAATGTTTTAAAACTGGTTTTGATAATAATTTGTTATTTTAATTAAATATTAAAACAATAGTATTTAAAAAATAAATTTTTAATAATTTACTTCATTCTTTGTTTCTACACATCTAAAACTGGTTAGTTTCAAATTGTGGGATTTTTCTGAAATACATGATTTTTTGGTGAATAGTAAAATACATTAATTTACCGTATAAATATATTATAACTTAAACCCACTATTCCTAACATCACAAGTGATGTAAGAACCCAATTAACAATCTAACATTCCCTATTTACTATTATCGGTCATGGAATACTCACTATTCCTTGTGTTTAGGGAAATTAATAAACTAATGAATTAAATATTAAGGAAAACCCTCTCCCCTCCACAATAAATACCACCCTTCACACCCTCATTTCTTTACACCACTCAAGCTTCAAGACATTTCTACACTATGTCCAAGAATCATACCTAGACCCTCCCCCCACGTTCAAGGGATTTTTGTCTCATCAAAAGACTATTCCTATCTTTCTTAAGGAGGATATCAAGAGGAAGATTCAAGGGGAATTTTCTCTCTCTCTTTCCTTTAAATTTTATTTAATTTCAAGTTCATTTTTCAATTTCTCCCCACTTATCTTTATCAACTTGTTATAGTAACTATATTATTAGACATATAATTTAATGTTATCATACTAATGGGGTATTATATCATTCAACCCAATTCTCATATTTTTTATTAAAGAGAACGTTGTTCGTGAGGTGTTAATTTATCACCTTCAAAAATGACATGTTTTCTTATTCCATTTCTATATTCAGATCTGGTCATGAAAAAAATTTTATGGATGAACCAGAATATGTTATTGGTATTATGTCCTTTTTAATTTTTTGGATCTATCTTCAGAACAAATTACAAAATGATTAATCAAAACAAGTTCGTTGTGGTCAAAAAACCGCCCAAATTAACACAAACAATCATCAATTAATTCTTTTCTAAGGATTTATCCAAATGGTATATAATATAATCATTTATAAAGTAACCTAAACTACTGGAATATATTTAATAATAGGTAATATCATTTCTTTATGTTTACCCATGTTCTAAAAAACTTCAATTTATGATTACAAGTGTACCGCACAAGAAAAACCATAAAACCAAACGTTCTCGAACAATGTTTTAAACACTATAACTCATTGAAAAGAACATTAAAATAACTTTATGAAACTATAATAATTCATATTCATTTACACAGGGTTCTTTAATTTTTATTTAATAAATCTAATGAGGTTATATATGAAATTAAAGTGAATGAAGCGTTCAGATATAAGGTAAGGGAAAATCTCAAACCCAATTTTCATTCTTTGGGTTCTCCCAATTTCACTATTTTTTTATATAGTTACTCCATATTATTCATTTTTTATCATTTTATTTCCATTTTTGTGATATACATGTTTTTCATTGGTTTTTATGTAAAACAAAATGATTTTCAAAAGAGCTCTTCTTTTAAGAACACACCTTTTACTTCTCATTCAAGGTTGGCAGTTCTTGTAACATGTATGTTATTCCCTATTTCTTTTAGGAACCCGATTATTAAGAATGTATTTTTAGGATTTAAAACCCATTCCTTTTCATGGGATAGATATGTTCATTGTTGATATATGTTTACTATGGCACGCATGATGAATGATAATGTTATGATGCGATGGGTGCGGCCAGAATTATATACTGCAATATGAATATTTCAATGTGATGGGTGTGCCCAAAATTATATAGTGCTTCAATGAATTGGGTAAATTCTTGAATCTCATGTGTTAATGTGAAATGATTTGTGAACAGGATTCCATCTTTTTTCACAAGTATGTGTGGAAGTTAACCACTATGACATGATGTTTCATTTATATACATTTCAATATTTCAAGTCTCTTATTAAGGATTCCTCTAATGTTCATTATCTTTTTCATATGTTATGGATATGATCACCCATTGATATATTTTTCTTATATATCCTCTTAGTGGGATTTTAGATCACCCCTTTTGATCTATATCCTTAGCTGATTACATGTACTAAGGAGAGGTCAAGTGTCCATAAGAAGCTAAGGAAGAAGGAATAAAATAAATTTTTATGCTTGATGAAGTAATTGTTATGTATGGTCCCAATTTTACCAAGAAAGTAATCCTTTGGATCCTCTATGTGTAATAATATTATGTTTATTTTCATTAAAATGATGTAATATTAATGTAAGAAAATTCTGTGTCGCTATAGTTGGTATCAGAGGTAATGTTTTGTAAATTTGGTAATTAGGATTATTGAACCGTAGAGAAAACCTCTAGCATGACACTATGTAAAAACATGCACACAATAATATTTAAATGTGGATCCCATAAGTTATTATTTTTTAAAAAATTGTTCAAATGAATAAGTTATTCATGACTTGTTAAATTATCTTTTGTTCTATCCATTTCTATTTTAGAAAATGAGGGGAACCTGGAGAAACCATGCCAAATACTTGTGCAAGGGCCAATGCAACAATTTCCAGGATGACATACCCAATGATTTGGAAGGTGGAGTTCAGAACATCATGGTGATGCTTACCCAACTATATCATGTTTTGAACAATAACCATAATAATTTTGAATGTCCTCCTTCACCAAATATGGAGCAACTAGCTATCAAATGTTTTATGAGGCAATCACCATCGATGATTAGTGGATCTTCTGATCCACTAGTTTCAAAGGAGTGGTTTAACTCAATGGAGAGGATAATTTATGTGTGTCATTGTCCTTAGATGGAAAATGTGACTCTAGCCATTTTTTGATTAGATGTAGAGGCTGACCAACAGTTTGTTTTGATTATGAACATCGTGCCAAGGGAGGAAATAGAAGAGATGGAATGGCAAGACTTTAGGATAATGTTTATTAACATGTATTTACCAAGAACTCTTCTCACAAATATGGATAGAAAATTCATAGATCTCAAGTGAAAAGAAATAGAATCTATCAAAACCAATGAAGAAATTTCAGAAGGATTTCATGGTACCCTTTGGGTTTTGTTATCAATAATGATAGTAAAATTCATTGATACCTTAGTGGATTAAAACCACACCTTAGAATGGTTCTTGAAATTGAAGACTATGGGAGTTATGAAGATGTTTTTGGTGTTTTCTCAAAGTTTATATGAAGTTTGTGGTATGTTCCCATGACTATGGGGATAAGAAATGAATGATGTAGTTTCAAGCTGGAGGATAAAATGAAAATGGTGGGGAGTAAACTCAGAGAACCGCATGCCAAAAATGAGGGATGTTGCACCATGAGAATTGCCTTAGAGGGATGGGGAAGTGATTCAATTGTGGTAAAGAAGGAAACCATGCTCAAGAGAGTTTAAAAGACATGAAAAGGAAGGATAATGCAGCTGAAGAAAGGAGAGAACCACCCATAGTTCAATGTTACAACTGTTGGGACCCAGGGCACTGTGAAAGCTAGTGCACTAAACCCTAAGCTCTCATGGGTAATCAACATTAGCATTCACAAAAGCCAAAGAAAAAAGGGAAGGATTATGCCATCACTGTAGAAGAAGTGGAGAAAGTTAATCAATTAGTTCAAGTTACACTTCCTATTCACTCAAGAATAGTAGAAGTATTATTTGATTCTGGTTGTACACATTTTTTTATATCTTGAATGTTTGTTAGTACTATTTAATCGGAGCTCCGAAACATTGAATTAGAGATATATGTAAGAACACCAAGTGGTGAAATCATTGAAACCCAAGTGTTTGACTCTTTTCATGTTGTCTTATGTGGGATTATTCTTCTAGGGAATCTTGTAATACTTCCCTTGGGGGATTTCAATAATATAATGGGAAATGATTGGATCTCATTATATAGAGAATGTATCAACTGTCGGAAATAAAAAAATATCATTTCATATTTTGACCCATACCAAGGTCCTCTAAAAATACAAGGAAGATCATGAATATCCTTTGAAAAATCCATCAATAGTGTGGGTGTGGATTCCCTATGAAGAAGAATACCTCTCCCAAATGTCTGGGTCAAAGGTATGTTCCAACCTTCTGAAAATGCATATCGTGAGGGAATATGGTGGTGTATTTCCTAATGAGTTACCCGGACTTCCACCGGATCATGAGGTAGAGTTCACTATAGAACACATACCTGGTGAAACTCCTAAATCAATGTGGACCTATGTGATGTCTTCAATCGAACTGGAGGAGTTAAAGAAGCAGCTACAAAAACATCGGGAGAAATGGTTCATACACACTAGTGCATCACCTGGGGTTGCGCCGGTGCTCTTTATGATGAATAAGGATGGAACAATGTAGTTGTGTATAAATTATCGAGAACTCCACAAGATCACCATGAATAAAAAACATCCTATTCCATGTATTGATATCTCGTTTGATCAGTTACGAGGGGATCAAAACATATCAATGGTGTATTTTTTCAGGATATAATCCGCTAAATGTGAAGATGGAATATGTTCAGAAGAATGTTTTTAGTACAAGTTAGGGGAAATATGATTTTCCGGTGATACCCTTAGAACATACTAATTCCCTTTCAATATTCATGGATTTGATGAACAGTTTCATTAGATATTACCTCTCAAATATTTTGGTAGTTTTTATTAATGATATTCTTCTGTACTCTATGATCAAGGAGGATCATGAAGAACATCTAAGACATGTCTTTGGCGAAATATAGAATGGAAAAGTTTCACACCATGTTTAGCTAGTGTCATTTTTGGATGAAGAAAGTCACATTATTGGGACATGATATTACTAGTGAGGGAATTTATGTAGAACCTTCCAAAAAAATGTTGACTAATAAATGGACTAGGCCCTCTAGTGTCATAGAGATCCATAGTTTTCTTGGATTAGCTGGGTAATACCGATGTTTCGGGAGAAATTTTTTACGATTATTATGATCGCTAAATATGTTAACAAGGAAATGGATAATGTATGTCTGTATGGACGAATGTGAAGGAAGATTCAAGGAGAAAAAGTTAAGGTTGATCACTAAACCTATACTCACACTACTGAAATTTTGAGAAATTTTTGGGATATAAAGTAATGCTTCAATGAAGGGATTGAGTTTCATACTCATGAAAAATGATAATGTGATATCCTACACCTCCCAATAGTTGAATATCCTTGAGAATAACTACCCTACAAATGATCTAAAGCTGGAATCTGTTATCTGTTCCTTGAAAATCAGTCGGCATAACATTTATGGAATGAATTGTGAAAAATACACCAACTATAAGATCCTAAAGTATATATTCAAACAAAAGGAGCTCAACATGAGTCAAATGATATGGTTATAGATAATCAAGGATTGTGATTTCTCTATTCATAATCACCCCGGAAAGGTGAAAACGGTAGCTAATAATCTAAGAAAAAAGAACATGGTACTTTATCTATGATACGGATGGACAAAGACCATATCTTTTTGGATATGTAAAGTATAGATTTAGAAATCATAAGGGCAGGGGATACATCCTACCATTACCAAATGATTGTACAACCATCTATCCAATATAATATTAAATAAGAAAAAAGGGATGATTTCCAAATATAGAATAGGGTGAATGTTATAAAGGAAGGGAAGTCACAAGAGTTACATAACCATAGTGATGGTGTGATTAGGTTTGGAACGTGTCTTTGTGCGCCATCATCACCGGGGATAAAGAAGGATCTATTGAAAAATGAAGATATCTCGACATTATTTATCCATCCTAAGAGTACCAAGATGTACCTTGATCTCCGAGAACACTTCTGGTAGGATAACATGAAAAATAAGATTACAGAATACATATCAATGTTCTTGGTATGCCAGCATGATAAAGAAGAGGGAAAAAGTCCAAAGGGTTGATGCAGCCATTGCCTATAACCATGTTGAAATGGGGGAATGTTACTATAGGATTTCTCATGGGTCTCCCGAAGAAATTGAAGGGAAATAATGTGATATGGGTTGTGGTTGACCGACTAAGAAAAACTGCACATATTATCGCTATTCAGGAAGACCTCTTTCTTGAACAAATTGACAAATATATATATGTAGGAAGTGGTGATACTGCATGGAATTCCACTCTCGAATGACTCTAATCATGATCCAATGTTCACATCTATATTCTTGATGAGACTTCAACATGCTCTGTGTACTGAATTAAATTTCAGCATGGCCTATCACCTCCACACCAATGTCCAATCTAATAGGATTATTCAGATGTATGAAGATATGTTAAGAGACTACTCTCTAAAAATCAATCGTGGATGGGATCGACATCTTCCATTGGTTTAGTTCTCAAAAAATAATATCTTACCCTAGAGTATTCAGATGAGTCTGTATGAATCTCTAAATGGAAAATGATGTAGAAATCCAACCAGTTGGGATAAAGATGGAGGAAGAAATCTACTGGGACCTGATCTTGTGCAAGAGATGACAATAAAGGTTGAATTCATCCTAAAACTCATCAAATAGGATCATAATTGGAAAAAGAGCTGTGCTGGAAATAGTAGAAGGGAGTTGATGTTCGACACTGGGGATAATGTCTTCCTTTGAATATAAATATGGAAGAGTTTCAGGTGATATGGAATTAAATGGAAGTTAATCACATAGTACATTGGCCCCATTGAGATCCTTGACCTTATAGGATTTGTGGCCTATTAGCTTGCACTTCCATAGAATATAGATAAATTTCATGATGAGTTTCACATATTGCTCCTGAGGAAGTACATCCATGATCCCTCACATGTTCTGAACTAAGAGGTTGTATTAGTGAAAGATGATCTATCTTATGAGGAGCATCAAGTAGTGATTCTAGACGAGAGAGAAAAGGGTGTATGCAAAAAAGGCAACCCACCATTTCAAAGTGTTGTGGAGGAACCATAATTTTGAAGATGCAATATGGGAACTGGAGGAGGCATAGAATGAGAAGTACCATCATCAGATTGTGTAATGTGAAATTTTGATGGTGAAATTTCATAAAGGGGGAAGAATGTAACAACCCAATGTTTTTCACAAGAAATCCCCTTCTTATAAATATGTCATAAAATCACATGAAAACAAAACATAATGAAATACTAAGTTCTAAGTGACATTTAAACATAAGTTTTTCACTTCTCTGTTTGGAATTTATAAAATCTGACATGCATTGTTACAATCAGTATGTTATTTAACGTCCAATAAGAAAGAAAAAAAATTTGGTGAATAGATACCTACCCTTATAAATAGTGATATACACAAATGAATAGATACCATACATATAATAATATATAAATAATATTCATGTAGAAAGTACGATATAACTATATTTTAGAATATGTAAATGAATGTTTTGAAACTGGTTTTTTGTAATAAATTATGATTTTAAATAAATATTAAAATATTAATAAGTTTTTTTAAAAAAATAACTTCATTTTTAGATTCTACACGTCGAAATATGGTTAGGGTGTATTTTTTGGATTTTTCTGAAATATGTCAATTTTTTGGTAATAGTAAAATACATTAATTTACTGTATAAATACATTATAATTTAAATCCACTATTCTTTACATCACAAGTGATGTAAGCACCCAAATCTCAAACTCACATGCCCTATTTACTATTCATGGTCATGGATGACTCACTATTCCTTGTAATTTTGGAAATTAATAATCTAATTAGTTAAATATTAATGAAATCTCTCTCTCCTATACTGTAAATACCACCCTTCACACCCAAACATCCTCACACCTGTCAAGCATCAAGACATGTCAAATCTCTGGCTAATAATATTTCCCAGACCCCCCCCCCACCATGTTCAAGAGAATTTTGTCACATCAAATGACCCATCCTTGATTCCTTAATGAGGATCTCAAGAGGATGATTCAAGAAGTATTTTTTTCTCTCGTTCTTTTAAATTCCATTTAATTTCATGTTCATTTCTTAATATCTCCCCACCTATCATCATCCACATGCTATGGGAATAAAATTATTATACATATAATAAAATTTTATGATACTAATGAGATATTATATCATCCAACCCCAATTTTGTCTTCATTTTAGATTATTAAAGAGAATGTTGTTCGTGAGGTGTTAATTTATCACCTTCAAGAATTACATGTTTTCTTCTTCTATTTTTACATTCAAATCTGGTCATCAAACCATTCTAATGGTTCAAATAGAATATTTTATTTTTATTTTTACCTATTAAATGTTTTGGAACCAAATTATTTACATATTACAAAATGATTAACAAAAACAAGACCGTTGTGGTTGAATAACCGCCCAAATTTACTCAAACAATCATCATTTAATTATTATCTAATGATTCATCCACAGGGTATATAATATAATCAATTATAATATAATTTAAAATCCTGGATGATAATTAATAATATGTAATATTTGTTAAAGTTGATTACCAATGTTCTTCCGGAACATCAATTTATGAATACAAGTGAACCACTCAAGAAAAACCATAAAAACAAACATTATCAAACAACATTTTAAAACTCTATAACTCTTACAAAGGCACATAAAATAACTTAATGAATCCATAATATAGAATATTCATGTACACAAGTTTCTGGAATTGTTAATTAATGAATCTAATATGGTTCTACCAGACATTAATGCAAAGGAAGCATTCAAATATAAGGTATGGGGAAATCTTGAACCTAATTTTACTTCTTCAGGTTCTCCCTATTTTACACTTTTTTTGATATGGTTACTCCATAATAATCAATGGTTCATCATTTTCATTACTTTTATGAGATATTCCTATTTTTCACTGGTGTTTATGTGAAACTACATGTTTTCTAAAAGAACTCTTATGTTAAGAACCCACAATTTACTTATCATTCAAGGTTGATGGTTCTTGTTACATGTATGTTATTCCATATTTATTTTGGGATCCTAATGTTTACGAATGTATTCATACGAGATAAACCCATTCCTATTCATGGGTTAGAGTTAGTGACACCAAGATGTTGTTTGAAAGCAGTAATACATTAAAAAAATACTCTATTTGGTACATCATTATTTATTATAATTTGAATTACTGAATCATGAATAATTAATAAATATTAATAATTACTTAATTTATATTAACAAAAGAAATTTAAAATGCCAAAGTTTGTATATTTCATTCTATAATTAATTTATTACACTCTCTGTATAATTTGTATATGATTCCACACCACTCATAATTAGGAGGGAGAAATCAGAATAAATTGATTAAGTCATTAGGGAAATGAATCAAAAATGTATATTTATAAGATATTTCAAAACTTTACACCTACTAGAATAAAAAATTGTATCATGATTCAAAAAAACTACATATTTCAAATTCAATTCATGCATTGATCATTGAATATTGTTGAACTTCCAATTGATGAACTTTATTTTATAAGGAGAAGGTAATCCTTGAATAAATGGAAAGATTATGTGAGGAATATTTTATGAATTGAAATGGTTGATATGAGTAATACTAATGGAGTTTTAGGCTTCACCCTTCTTAAATATCACTTAGATAAAAATTCTATTTTTATTCAATACTCTTCTCATATGATAAGGTTAGTTTGTATAACCTTTCATTTTAACAATGGATTGGTGGTTATTCCTGGGTGCAATTTTTGTATTTTGGTTTCATGAAAGATTGACCCTATTCTATATGCATCTAAAAGGTGTAATTCGATGTAAAAAAAATAAGATGATTTCATGGAATGGAACACGAATTATTTCCCCAAGCATTATATGTAGATCAAGGCTAATGAATAGTAGTTTCCTACTAAATTTTTTTCAATAAACACATGTTCACAACATCCATAGAGGAAATTCATGATAAATTTAAATTGGATACCTCCTACTGATCAATTACTAGTTGGATAGAAACCACCTAAATGTGAAATGAATGAAGGATGATGTTAATAATTCAAAATATTTTCATATATTACATAAAGATAACAGGGAACGAATTGGTAACAATGCCATAAGAAATAATGGATGTTTAAAAATATCAAAAACTGACAATTCAAGGGAAGTTGTGCAGAACATAATGGGTTTCATAATAATGATAGGCTAAATAATTCCCAAGAAATGGTATAAAACACAAATTCTTTCACTGAAGACCATAAAATTGACCTCTAATCATGTCCACTACTTAGAAGAAAGAAAAATAATATCTTCACTCCATCAAAAATAAATGTTATATCGATATATGTGGATCTTGGAATATGTGTTTTAGGTTTCACTGGAAATTCTAACATGATGATTTGATGAGTTGAATAAAAAATATTTTCACTCATGCCTCTATGCATTAGGGTATTAATCCAAACATTTTTTCTTTGGATCCCAAGATGGAAAATGAAATTTTCATCAAGGGTATCAGTCTAAATTACATTGGGAATAATGTCCCTAAAATCATTTTTTATGTCATTATGAACAGAATGGTAAAAATAATTAAGGATCACATTACACTAAATGAGTTAGAAATTTTTCCCTAGAAAATTTATTCATAATTTTTTATTTACATCATCATAAACTGTTAATGTTACGAAAAGAAAGAAAACGGAGGAATATTTTCACTTTTTTTTATATTTCCATGTATTTGATACCTTTAAATGGAAAATGTTGTTTGCAGTACTCTGGATGGTATGGATTTTCTAGTGCATTTATAAAATTAGTGAAAATAATATTTAATTATGGAATGCATTCAATTCTGATTGATTAATATTCTAATGGGGTTTATATTATAATAGGACTTTAAGACAAGGATAAAAACTATATTTGATTAATTTAACAATTTTTGTTTATTGTTTGATTATTTTTATTATGGATAATACTCAGATAGGAATATATTGGCCAATAAAATTCAAGATGGGTTGCTTCACACCATCACATATTTTGTTTTATGATGACATAATTATTCATGGAATGGTCTAAATGAAAAATATATCTACCATAAAGTGTATCATTTCACACAATAAGGAATTTGGGGATATTCTATTAGCTATAGGAATCTATTTATTGATTTGGATGATGGAATGTTGGTTGGAAAACAAAATTTAATCACTAAAATAAATGTTGTGAAGAGGGGATACCTACCATTAAAATAGCTTAGTGTCATAATATTTTGGGCAAAAGTGAAGAGACACTATTTTCAAGGGATATGATTACACCTTATTAAAAAATTGCACAATTGGAAAGGAAAATACATGTCTCAAGATGGAAGGGTATGGCTTGTCAAGATAATTAATATACCTAAAATTTTAAGTTCATTTTCTCCTTCCATATAGAAAAGATGCCTCATTAGTGATATTCATTGCATGATTATGAAATTTATATGTACTGGGTCTATGAAAGAAATAAAATTGTGTACTATTGTAAGGACCACATTAATCTTATTGAGATGGGGGGCCTTGGTTTCATGGATCATAGGCCAATTTATTATGGCCTTATTAGAAAATTCAATTGGAATATTTTATCTTTTAGAAACCCCTGATGTGACATCTAATCAAGTTTATTTAAATTACATTATTTAATGGATATCCAAACTACATTTCCTTATCGGGTCTTCCGTATATCAAAACATCTCTTTATAACCTTATGTATAATGAAAATTAGGTAGTTAGTAGGAAATACAAGCTTTATTGGAAGACAACCTCTTATACGGATAGACATATCATTTGTATGTCGAATGTCCCTCCTGATTGATCACATATGACCACTTATGATTTAGTAATTATTTGTACCAGTCATGATTTTATTCCAACATATGTTCTGATATAAATTCATAATAAAATATTAATTGATTATGATACTATTATAAGAAATCCAAATAAAAATTGGGGTTTCTATGTATAAAAATATTACAATCTTCAGTGAGAAATATTGATTGTTCCACCATCCTGGATAATTAACTTCATCATACACTATATAAAAACCTAAAGGATTTTATTTATATAGAAATTATGGATGTATAGGATACCCACTCATTATAAGCTTACAAATATAGTTATCACATTGTGTCATCTTGGTACCTATGTTTGAATGAAAAAAAGAATAAACACTTTCTCTTTATAGATTGTGATTTTCAAAAATTTCATTTTATGTATTCACCTATAATGTTTTAATTTATTTATTAATTATGGGTAACATAAGGAATACTTGTAATTCATCTATAAGTCTAGGAATAGTGACATGGTTTACCAGCACCTTTTTACCAATGCTTCCTCAATCGATTTTCACATAGAGCGTGCATGATATTCATGATTATTAATGATAAGATAACATTTTTCAATATTGTGTACTTTCACTGAATATAGTGGTTTATTTCTTCTCCAAATTACAATATAGAAATATTAATAACATTATTATTCACATGCATGTTATGCAATGGATTTTGGATTTTAGTTGTCCCAAACTTCCCATTGTTGACAAGTCAATTCATTGGATTCTTTCATCCTCCTTATGGAATAAATTAAATTGTTTAGGGAGCATCATCTAGAATTCGGCTACACTAGGGTTGTCGAGGTATATTCTGAAATCAATTTAGATATGATAATGGTTGTATTATTCATTATATGGGAATTGAAACAACATATGAAGTGCATTTATGGGAAATTATTTTTTATTTAAAATATGATATTAGTTGTGTTTGGACTAAAAATTGGGTCAAATCTATTTCAGAAACCATATCATGGATCTAAAGTCAAGAACTATGAATGTCCAATGTTAGATCTTTATCCATTGGATAGATGGTATATTTCATATCTGTCATATTAATTTAACTATATAACATTCCTATAGAGACACTAATCTGGAAATAAATGATCTATCAAAGAGGTAAATTATTTATATTAGTACAATGTCAAAATTATGGATTGTAACATCCTTTTATTAACTTCAAGTCATAATATTATCCTCTTAAATATATTTATTTGGTTTTGATTAATTTTGGGATTCATAAGGTGAATTTATGAAATTTTTCAATTATTCTTGAATATAGCACTGTTGGCGTATAGGTTCCCAAACTGTGCCTCCTCTCAGAGTATGCATGAAAACTGAGGTAATTGAGAATGAATGATGTGATTAGGTCTGGAACGTGACTTTTTTGTGCCTTCATCATCTAGGATAAAGGAGGAGATATTGGATAATGTATATATATCAAACTTTTCTATCCATCTTTGGAGTACCAAGATGTATCGTGATCTCATAAAACACTTCTGGAGGGATAACATAAAAAAGGAGATCACAAAATATATCTCAATGTGCATAGTATGTTAGAATATTAAAGTAGCGTGAAAAACATACAAAGTGTTGATGCATCCAATTCATATACCCATGTAAAAAAGGGATAATGTAACTATGGAATTTTTCATGGGTCGCCCAAATACGTTGAAGGGAAATAATGTGATATGGGTTGTGATTGACCGACTCACTAAGACTTCCCATTTTATCGCTACTCGGAAGGAAATTGCATGAAATACTTGAAAATATATATGTGAAGGAAGTATTGATACTTCATGGCACTCCAATCTTGATTGTCTCTGATCGTGATACAAGTTTCACATTGAAATTCTAGAGGATAATTCAACATGCTTTGAGTACTAAATTATATTTCAGCAAGACCATTCACCCCCAAACTGATGGCCATTATAAAAGGACTATTCAGACTCTTGATGATATGATAACATCATTATCTCTATAATTAAAAGTGTTATGGGATTATAATCCCCCATTGGTTGAGTTCAAATACAAAAATAGCTTCCAATCGAGTATTTAGATGCCTCCATATGAAGCTTTGTATGGAAAGCGATGTATAACTCCACCCTGTTGGGATGAAGTTGGTGAATGGAAGCTACTCAGACACGATCTGGTGCAAGAGATGATATAGAAGGATCATGTCGTTCAAAAATTCATCAATTCTTCTCAATTATGGAAAACGAGATATGCTAAAAACTTTCAAAGGGACTTGGAGTTCGACGTTGGGGATAATGTCTTCCTTCTAAAATCACCATGGAAGAGAGTCATCCGATTTGGAATGAAAGGGAAGTTAAGACCAAGGTACATTGGCCCCTTTCAGTGGATATCCCCATTATATAAATATGTCATATAATCACATTAAAATACAACATAATTAACTAATAAGTGCTAATATACCGCTATACATAATTTTTTCACTTATGTGTTTGGAATTTCAGAAATCTGACATACACGGTTACAATTATTATGTTATTTGAAGTCCAATAAGAAAAACATAATTTCTAGTGAATAATAACCTACACATATGAATTGTAACATACCATTGTGAATACTTATATACCCTAATGAATATTAACCTTATATATAATAATATATAAATTATATTCATGTTCAAAGTATGATATACCTATATTTTAGATTAAGTAAATGAATGTTTTAAAAATGGTTTTTGAAAATAAATTATAATTTTAAATAAATATTAAAATAATAATATATAGAAAATTAATTTTGAAAATTGGAGTTGATTTTTAGATTCTACACATTTAAATATGGTTAGGGTTAATTTTTGGGATTTTTCTGAAATACTTGAATTTTTGGTGAATAGTCAAATACATTAGTTTACCGTATAAATTCATTATAATTTAAAACCACTATTCATGACATCCCAAGTGATATAAGCACCCAAATCAAGAACTAAAATGCCCTATTTACTATTCCTGGTCATAGAAGACACACTATTTCTTTTATTATGGGAAATTAATAAACAAATGATTTAAATATTAAGGAAACTCCTCTCCCCTCCACTATAAATACCACCCTTCACACCATCATTTTCTCACACCTCTCAAGATTTAAGACATGTATAAACTCTATCCAATAATCTTCCCTAGCCCCTCCCCCACGTCTAAGATCTTTTTGTCTCATAAAAAGTCCAATCATATCTGCGTTAAGGAGGATCTATAGAGGAAGATTGAAGAGGTATTTTCATTCTCTCTTTCCTTTAAATTCTTTTTAATTTCATGTTAATTACATAATTTATCCCCACTTATCAGCATAAAAATGGTATGGTAACTCTAGTATTATACATATAATGGAATTTTATAATGCTAATGCTATATTATATCATCCAACCCCAACCTCTTCATCTTTTTATTTTATTAAAGGGAACGTTGTTCGTGAGGTGATAACTTATCACCTTCAAGAATGACTTGTTTTCTTCTTCCTTCTCTACATTCAAATCTGGTCATGAAACAATTTTTTTGGTTTCCTAGATTGTTTAATATGTATCATTTCCTTTTTTATGTTATGGATCTAACTTATGTGCATATTACTAAATGATTAATAAAAACTTGTTTGTTGTCGTCGAAAAACCGCCCTAATTAACTCAAACTATCATTATTTAATTCTTGTCTAATGATTCAGCCACATGGTTTATAATATAATAAATTATAATATAATTTATAACCCTAGAAGATAATTAATAATATATATTATCAGTTCTATTTTATTACCCTTGTTCCACATGGTCATCAATTTTTTAATACACTTGAACGGCACAAGAAAAACCATAAGAACATACATTCACGAACTATGTATTCAAAAATATAACTCATAAAATGGAACATAAAATAACATAATTAAACCATAATAAATCATATTCAGGTACAAAAGGTTCAGTAATTGTTAATTAATGAATCTAATGTGGTTATAATAGACATTAAATGAAAATAAGCATAAGGATATAAGATAAGGAGAAAATATCGAACCCAATTTTCATTCTTTGGGTTCTCCCTCTTTTACTATTTTTTCTTATGGTTACTCCTTAATAATCATTTATTCCTCATTTTATTTCATTTTCTATGAAATTCATGTTTTTCACCAGAACTTATGTCAATGTGAATGTTTTCCACATGAACCTTTCTTTTAAGTACACACCTTTTACTTCTCATTAAAGGTTGACGATTCTTGTAACATCTGAGTTATTCCTATTTCTTTTGAGAACTCGATGTTTATGAATGTTTTATTATGAGATAAACCCATTAATTTTCTTGGGTTAGTTATGTCCATTCATCACATATGGTCGCCATCGATGTAATGATAAATGATAATGTTTTTATGTGATGGGTGCCCCCAGAATTATATAGCACAATATGAATGTTTCAATGTGATAGGTGCGCCTAGAATTATACGATGATCCCATTCCTTGGGAAAAGTGATGAATCTTATGAGTTAATGTGAAATTATTTTTGAAGAATAATATATATTTTTTCACAAGTTTTTGTGGATGTTAACCACTAAGACATGACGTTTTATTTTTATCCATTGTTATATTTCAAGTCTCTTATTAATGATTTCTCTCATGTTCAGGATCTTTTTCCTATATTATGGTTATGGTCATCCATTGTTATATTGTTCATATATACACTCTTACTGGGCTTTTAGATCACCCATTTTTATGTATATACTAAGGTGACTATATATACTAAGGATAGTATAAGTGCCTATAACAATCTAGAGTGGAAGGAATTAAATAAATGTTTATGCTTGATGTTATAATTGTTATTTATAGAACTAGCATACCCTAGACACAAAACATTTGAATCCTCTATGTGTGATAATATTATGTTGTTTATCATTAAAATGATATAACCATAATGTATGAAATGGATGGGTTGCTATATTCATAGGGTAACATTCTTATCCAGAGATATGGAATGTAATATTTTTTTTTTCTTTTGATCTGGAGGTGGAGTCATTGAGTGGTTATTTCCCTCTGGTCATTTTTTAGTTTCCCAACAAGTTTACTTCAATCTTATTTGGTTTTTACCCATTGAGGAAACATGATTTTTTTATTTAATTAATGCTTAGGACTCTACCATCGTTTATACCCTCTTAACTCATTGATGTAGTTGTACTGAAATCTTTCATGTCCCAGTTTAATGATATTCTTGATAAATTCTTAAATGCCCACGTGTATCACCATGGGAAGCGCTGGTTCTCTTAGGTAGGAAATATAATTGTTAAATTATCGTATGTGATTGTTATCAGACTCAAAAACCAGTGGTTCTAAACAAAACTATTATATATTTCTATTGATTGATAAATTAATAGATATTTTAAAGGGGTGATGTGGTAATTTGGTTTTATAATTTTTCAATATACCCTCGGTTGATGTTAAAATTATATGAAATACCTAAAACTACCATTCAGAGTTGGTAAGGTCATTATGAGATCCTTATTCTTCCCATTGGTACAATAAATAATATTTTAATATTAATGGATTTGATAAAAAGTATTTTCAAAAGTATCTTTAATACTTCTTGGTAGTCATTGTGGAAGACATCTTTGTTTACACTATGTGTGAAGGGGATCATATACATTATCATAGAACAGTTTTGATATTGTTTAGAATTCACTAAATTTATATCAGGCCTTTGAATTCTGATTTATGGATTCCAGAAGTGAAATGAGTAATAAATATGGTTTTCAATCATGGTATTTCAGTTAATCATGAAAAGGCAAACAATTTTATGAACTGGAAATAGCCACGATATCTTTTCGTGATCTGTAACATCATCAGAATAGTTGGGTATTGTCCCTGGTCCATTAAATAATTCGGAATGTTTTATTCTTTGATAACTACTCTAACTCCAAAGGTGGTATGGTCTACCTTTTATGTAAAATGTTTATTTTTTTGTTGATTTGAAACTACTTTTCCATGGATAATAGAGGTTGGTTCTTCTAGAGGCCTATTAAGTCTATGTGGCCTTTTGTGATACATCAAGTTTAGAAATGGGATATTTTCAATAAAGGTGATCATGTTGCTGCATATGGTTCTAGTCATATTATACCATGGGAGAATATTTATCTAACCCATGAACATCCACATGAAGTTGTGGTGAATGTACATAAAAGTCGCCGACACTACCTTTATAGGGAATGGATTACATGGATTTTAGACAACATGTTCATTAGTTATATTTTATCTGTAATTTATTTTAATACCCGCCATAGGTTTTTGGTGGAATCCTTGATGTATTTCAATTTCTTTGTTTCCAATACCCCTGGAAATGGAGTGACATTGAGTAAATTTTTAAGAAGTAATCGTCTGACTCAATTAGTGAATGAATCATTAGAATAGTGGTACATGATGGATATCTATAAAAATTATCATATTGGATTCCATGAATCAAGGACTAATGTTTCATTGACTTGTATTTAGTTCAAATCCACACATCTATAATTCATTCTTTAGGAACTACATATTGATGATGAGTGTGGTTTCATTAGAGACAATACTAATGGTTGGAAGGCCATGATTTATTGTTCTTTCTCCAATGATGGAATTATATCCCTTTAGAGATATTTAGTTGTACCATTAGTAGTAAGGAATACTATAAAAAATGATTTCCAAATTTACCAGTGTGATATGAAACCAAGAATCACAATGATTTTATATGATTTGTGGCAGGAGATCAAGTGTCCAGGTAAGAGATGGGGAATTGATGAGTTTGACTCTCATTCATATACAAGAAAACATGTTATTATTTGGAACTAGAAACCAGAGGGGTTAAATTTGCATATTATGGTCCCTAAATGGAAGTCATAAGAGAACTCTATATACATTGTGGTTAGTTTTTTGTGAACCCATTGATCGAATAATTTCATACGGGTTGTGATCAATATGATGATCAATTCAGCTCAATTTATAATCATCCATGATACAACAAAATTAGAAGAGTTGTAAAATATATATATGAAATATAATATTTGTTTTAATAGTGTTCCAAATAATATATTATCTAATTGGTATTTCCATTTCACTTCACATTTTTAGAGAGGCATTAAGGATACACAAAGTTCTAATGTCTTGTTTAGTACGGAATACCCTATACAGTTGGATTTCTAAACAGAATGAGCTATATATATTCTGTAGGATACTCTTTGTTCTAGTATTCTAGACTTTTTTGGGGGGTTTGGGATAATCACATTAGGATGGTGGAGTTATCTTTCAAAAATATAGACTAGTCTACGACCAGAATTTCACTTTTTGGGACCATATATTATCTCCCTTATGAATATATGTTTTGTTAGCTAGTGATTGTTGAATGTTACTTTGGATGGAAAATCATAGTTAAATAGAATAATTATAAGATCCATTTAATTAATTATATGATTATGAATGAATATATCTAATATAATTCTTATTATGGTCATCTTCATAGACCTTTCAGAATTCTCATTTGGTGACTGTGTGTTCTTGAAAGTTTCACCTCAATTGGTTCATCGAGAGCTTGGTAGAAAAGTAAAAATGATACTTTTTCTGGGGGACCATTCATGGTTTTTGAGTATGAGGGGAATGTTACATACCATTTATAAGTACCACCATAGCTAAAATAAAAACATAATTTTTTCCATGTATCGTAGCCTGGAATGAATATATTTGATACATCTCATGTTCTATGATTGGGTGATCTTGTGGTTGAACATAATATTTATCTTTCTGAAATGGTAGTCATAATATATTATTCAACATCCATGTTACCATGTGGGAGGATGATACCCTTCGTTCATATGTTATGGTTTTAAAATTCTTATTCTCCTTAGACATGGGATAGGTAGGCACTAATGTGAGAGTAGTGTTTACATCTTATTAGCATGGAAGCTTCTTTTTAAGAGACCAAGGGATAAAAGATTCAATGGTGGGGAGAATGAAATTTCCTATTTTTATTTTCATGGTTTCCTAAACCAATTTTTTATGTATTTCGTTTTTTGGGTTTCTTCTAGGGTTGAAAAGGGAGAATTTATAATGGTTTGATAGTTTTTATGTTATACCATAGTTATGGAATAGTTTCCAAAAATGTGAACCATCATAAATAAAAAATGGATAATTAGGAAGTGTCTACGGCAAGGTTGGTGCACAGTTTTCAAACCCTTCACCCTATTAATAAATAAATGATAGGACCATATATAATTGTGCCACATCTTGCATTTATTTTCCCTAAATTATGCACCTATACCCCGAAAACAATGTATGTGATTCCGGTAATCTGATAATTTTTCGATACAATCATGAAACTCCCATTTTAGTCATCAAATATACATAGAATGACCCCATATGATTTATCCATTCCATGGACATCCCATGATAAATTCTTGTTCTGTTTTATCCCAACTGGAAATGATCCAATGGTTAAGAAATGTACAACAATCTTCTCCCTGTTTGTATTCTCACCAAAATTTCTATTTCCCCCTCTCTCTCCTCCTATCTTACTAGGAATTCATATTTCATTGAATGCTTTTGGAGGATCTAATTATTTCTTTTATGGATCTAAACATAGGTTTAATCCCTATTTTCTTTAATTATGTGATCTCCATTATTCATGGAAAAATCTCGATTATGGTTTAGATAATAAAAATTTTTAGTTTCTAGTGTTGTTTGTTCCATTAAGATGAAAAAATTTTATTTACACTAATGTTTTATATTCAATTGATTAAATAAAATTAAATTTCATGGAATTTATTAATATTCATTCAATTTTTTTAAAAAAACTAAATTCTATTATATTTAGCTTATAAATAAAGTAAGATTTCATCATAAAATTGTAAACCCCTAATTCCATTAAATTGGTTTGTGTTTGTAGAAATTAGTAAAATTTTAATAATTAAAATTAAATTATGTAATTGATGGATGTTATTTCAATTAAATGAATGAATTTAATTTTGAAAATGTATTTAACTGAAGAATTTGAAAACCCCATAATTCCAATGAATTTTTTGTTCATTATGAAATTAGTGGAATTTTTTTTTGAAATTAAATAGAGCAATAAGACTATGAAATTGTATTATGAAATTAAATTGTAATTTATTTTAAATAAATATTTCTGAAAATGGATTAAAATAATTTTTTATATAAACCATAGGGTTTTATGTTTGTGAAAAGGCATGTTATTAATTAAAAAACCATTATGGGTTTATATGGGGAAACTATCATATTTGAAATTGAGTGTGTGAGTTAATTGTATTTTATGCTATCCTAAAATTAATTTCCCCTCATTTTTGTCTTTATCACATACAATCCTTAGGTAGTTAGTGAGTTTTTGTACAAAAATTTATGATTTACAATTTTCTATAAAATCATATCAATACATCATATCCCCTATGAGATGATTATGATTCCACGTTGGCCTTTGGACTAAAGGGAAGTATATGCATATTTACTATTTCAAAGTGTCGTGTCACTATATCATGAATCTATCACACCAAATTATGCATATGAGTATGTTTCTTTATTTTATTTCAGTTAATATATTCCATTATGTATAATGTTTAACATTACATGTGAATTTGTATATATTTGTTTATATAATAGTGTTTTTAATCCATTTATGTAATGAGCCATTGTTTTAGAGATATTCCATAAATTGTATTATATGTCTTTTTTAATGTATTTACTTCATTCAAAATTCTAAGCATGATTTCTTAATGTATTACCATCTATTGAAATGTAAATCATGGTTTTTCTAAATATTATTTTCAATGTTTTATCCTATTTATAAGAAAATTTGAATGCAATTTATCAGTTTATTTGATTTTTGAATATAATAGTGGAACATTTGTGTTAAATCCTACGAGGTTTTGGCTCACGACCTACTTGTCCTTGTGGTGATTGTTGATTACCTCCTTCCAAGGTCGATCAGGGGAAAAGGGTTACTTAGAGGTGGTGCAATCTATTAATCCATGTACATGGAGATTTGTGTTTGGGTTAAGACATGAGCATGCTTTACTATTTGAATTCTGGTAAATAAATCCTAGTGAAGTATATTTTGTATGAATACTAATTGGTTTTCTTGATTATGAATTATTTGTTGCAAATCCATTCACCGCTTCATTTTTTGTGATTCCATGTGATTGTCAAAACATTAAATAGATTTAGAATGCCCTTCAGGACATGTCAGGGTTGGCTCAGTTGTGGGGTTACCAGGGTAGAAGGTCTAGTTCGTTACAATAACCCCAGATTATTGTACAAAAATTGTGTGTATAGAGATTAAAGGATTGACTTTCTCCTTTTTTTTGTAAAAATCCATGAAACACATATATTTTCATGTTTATTTTAAAAATTATTTTTTATAACTGGACTTTCCATGTCTAATATATTCTTGAAAAAATAGTGTAAACCTACCTCTACTGGCCTGAAAATATATTGCATAAACAATCCAAGGATCTAGAAAAATCATAAAGGGGTTTTCCTCAATATCTTATTATAATCATTGAATAATCCCTAAAAATGGTTCCTCTATTTGAATGTCATTATATTCTTTGAAAGCCATATTACGAGATCATCTAACAAAATAAGTCATATATAAACCACATATAGTAGTCAAATAAAATAAAGAATATCCAAATCTCAAAATAAATAATAGGATGAGCCCTAGACCTAACCTCCTTAACATTTTTATAGCCCATTTAGATCCCCATCTCATTGATCACATGATCTAGAAATAGAACCTCATGTGTCAAAAATCGATAGATCGGAAAGTTAATAATAAACACTGTGATTGATGGGTACTCAAAAACAATATATTTGTTTATAAATTTAAAAACTATTATCCCAAAGTATGTAAGAATATCATCAACAACAACATAATAAAGGGGTGGAGATACAGATGGAAAATATTTCTATTGTGGTCTAATAATTAATTGAAATATTTTCCATTGAAAATTCATAATTGTAACTTCATATAGACTATGTATATTGGAAAATGATTTTTTTGTAATATCCTTCTAACTGACCTAAAACTAATTGGTTCCAAATCATAAATAAATCATGAAGAACCACTATGATCCACACAATGGGCCTATCTGGTCATTTATTTTAATTAATGAATATTTTTTCTTCATATACATTTAGTTCATCACCATGTAGTCCGCACTCATCTATAGACTACTATTTTTCCATTTTGAGACAGCACACGTAGACCACAGGGAGATGAGAAAAGATTTATTGGAAAAGTTTATTTTATGTCCATGGTTTATAGATTATGTTCTTTTATCTATGTCAGTGATATATGATTTGGTTTCATTAAAATATGTTCTCGTCCTAGGAAGATACTTATCACAAATTCTAAACCTATCACTATATGATATCATACATATTTATGTATATATATTCATAAACAAATCAACCACTAAATTAAATAAATAATAAATTTCTTAATATTTGTAATAATCGTGCTCGCCAACCTTTTTTCAGTATTTATAACCTAATTCATGTATGGTAACACTTTAACTACTCTGAAACCCCACATAATATTAAAAAACATTTTAATCTTTAGGCATATAAAATTACACATATCACTTCTAGTAGTCTATGTGAAATCTATAACTTGTCAATCACTCTATGCCAAAATTCCCTTAAATTTTAGTCAACTCATGGATCATGAAATACAATATATTTCCATATCCAGAACCATCCAATGGACTTCCTCATAATATCTAAAGAATATACACCTTTTTTCCAAAGTGTGTATCGGGATGTAATATCGTAGAATATTAAATGACTAGTAATTTAATTAAAGAGAAAATTTTTATTGATATAATTAAATAGAAAAAACCAATATCAAAAAGAGTATTAGAAAATATGGTAGCAATCAAGAAAATTAGATGAATTATTTATTTTCCCTCTCTACGGTAATTCATAACCTATTAAACTACATATAAATACCCTACCTAATCTTTATGGTCATTTCCTTGTTGTTTTTGTATCTTCTCAGTCATCATTGTCTGAGGAAACTAAACATTCTACTGAGGACCCTGACAGGACCAATTTCTTAATTTTTACATCTAAATTATACCCCATGAGACATCATTCCTGATTAATTTGTTAATAAATTCTATATAATCTATATAATAACACACCAATGAAACCAGGAAAATTATGAGGTGATGACCTGTTTTCCACAGTTGATGTACTAAGGAATTCACTCTTTCGTTAGAGGTGATGAAGATCCTCTATTTATTTTTTTTTAAATCTGCCTATTTTCTAGAACTCAACCCATATGATCCACTAGATAATATCATAAGTATAACTTGTGAGTCCATTTTTGGATGAAATTATATATGTGAATCTTTACTATTTTACTCCCTTTGGAATTAATAGTGAAATTGAGATACACTTGAGCATATTATATTATGTCATTTTTCATGAGATGTTGTCTCATCTATGATCAAACCTCAGTATAGATCTATACGGATTTATATGCTTTATCCCCATGCAATACTTGATTAAAAACATATTCACCATATAATATGTTGATTAAGATGGCACATCATTAATCCCATAATGATGTTCAATGAACTTTTATGCTTAGTTTACATTCAATATACCCAACATGAAACATTATAGTAAATGTTCCTTGATGATCATGTATGTGTGAAATTCAAATTTTTATTCCCAATGAATAAAATCCCTTATCTATCATGTAATATCATAAATAATAATTGTCACATTATTTATATTTTATATTTCAGAGTCTCCAATAGGTAGAATATCTTAATGATTTCATTAAACCAAAACAATGTATAAGAAGGGAATTAAATTAATAAATGAAGGGGATGGTAAAGAGGAAATGATTAAGAATTTTAAACCATGTCCTTGGAAACTAAACTATCATAAATAGGTACTGTGTGGAAGAATCCTATAATAAGTTTGTATTATTCCTAAAACCCTAGAACTGGTATTAGATCATTCTTTAATGTGAGAGGTTGTAGAACTAAAATTTTATCTATACTGATATCATAATTTTTTTCTCCACCATATTGTGCATTTAAACATATTTATGGAATAATTTTACGAAATACTGAATGAACATTCAAAATTACTAAAACATCTTTCTCATGAATCTATACATATTAAATAATGGAATCCAATAGAAATTTTTCCTAGGAGGATCTCCACAACAATAAGGAATATCATGCTTTTAATAAATTATTCTCTCTTTATATTCACATTTTTATATTGATGTGTATATGAATTATACATTGTTTCTCAAGTGAAAGTTACTAATTAAAATACTCATATAATAGTATATAAGATAATACATACATATCACACAAAAAACAAAATAGGTATATCTTGACTAGTATTCAACATGAAGAAGATATATATATAGAATATGATCCAATTTTTCTATAAATCATGAAATAAACACCAAAATAAAATAAGACATCAATTACACACTATATTACATATCGAAATTATACCATAAATCCATAATTTTAAAATTAATGGTTCTAATAATTAATCAATGGTCTAATTCACATGTGTCATCTAGCCAAACATGTATCTCAACCTCTTGAGTGCCACAAAACCTATCTCTTTTTTACCATTCACCAAATTATTATTCAGTATGAAATAAAGTGTAAAATACCTCCTTTTATTCCAGTAGGTAAATTAGTGACCATTATTATATAATTTTATTTGGATTTACACATGATATAATACATATCTCCCTACACACAAGTGGTCAATTTATATTACTAATGGTAGAAAATCTTTTAGTGAAGAGAATACACCCTCTATATCAAAATGAAAATAGTAAGTAAAAACAATGGGTATTATTTTAAAATTAATTCAATTTAATGATTACTAACTTCATCATCACCAAGGGTATTATATTAGTGATATATTATCTTAGAAATAGAAAATAATGAAATCCAATATGTGTTTACCAAAAAATAGTAAAAATTATAAATTGTTTGTGCGTTTTATTATGTTATCACATAGAGTCCAAAAAACGTTTAAAAATTAATAATAAATACTCCACTCTTCTGCTATATTAACCCACTCAACCTCTCTTTAATAGTAATTAAATCTTATATAGCAAGAAATCATTCTACCATTATATCACTATAGTATACCTATGGCTCTCCTCGTATCTTAAAAAACATCTCTACTATTATTATATTCGTCATCTAAGGGTATGGTATCCTCTACTTCTCTTATTTATCTAGGAATGTTCATTTTATTTTGATATTTAAATATTAATATTTCATATTATAGTATTTTATTAAATATACCTCAAAATTTAATTATTACATAAGTGATCAGTTTCTCCATTAACTCTAATTAATCCCTTTTATGATTCACTGTGTACGGCCATTATGCTTCGAAAAATATACATTGAATTTTTATACCAATATATTATGTAGTGAATATCCATCCCCATTTTCACTCAGGGGTATTGAAATACTTTTAACAATACTTTATTTATTGAGGATTTACATGTATCTTACCAACGCTACTCAATTATTGGTTTCATATTTATAAAATACTTCCTAATATTATGTGATCTAGGTGACACACAACTGTATTTTCTGGATATAAATGTGATGGGTTATAGTGGAGTAATATATCCCTCCAATGTAATGGGAAATATAATTATCTCATGATATTTTAAATATAATTAATATGAGATTGACCTATTTTTACAATTTTATTATGTCTTAGTAGTTAACCGTGACTTATTTTGATGATGTAATGTTTTTTGTTGTTGCCACATTCATATAATTTCTTGATGACTATCTGGTCATATCAGGACACATTGTTAAATATTATTATTATCAGTACTTTCATTTAGTATTTATATGCATTTTGACTCCGATATATTTATTCTTTCATGTAATGAATTGATTATTCCCAAATATTTATTTTTATGTATTACATTCTTATTCATTTACCTAGGTTATCCAATGCAGTTTAAGAAGAATTAATAGAATATAACTACATGTAATGGAGATTAAGTTTATGTTTTAACAATTCATTAAAAATAGAAATGATGTGAACCTAAATTACCAAATTAACATGGCCTCATGATATTATGGGGTTGTAATAAGTTTATCATTATTTACTAAATCATAAATTATGGTCTACAAAAAATGTTTTTCGTAATTGTTATCAGAGAAAAGACTTTTTCCTTTTTAAGATTATGATTAAAATAATAAATTTAGAGAATTAATGAAAATACTAAAGATAAAAAAACATTACTATTTTTTTTAATTATAGATTTATTATTTTACAACAATATTATTTATTTTATATATATTATAAGTTTATATGGCTATAAATTTTTTTACCTTGGTGAAATAACCCTGAAAATGGAGTGTTATGCTAGACTCTGTTATCACATGTTTCATGAAAATGAGCCCTATTGGACAACATATATGACAGAAATGGGGGATAATGTTTGTTAACTGCCCAATATCATTTTGAATAATTATTGAGGCGAGATGAATTACCCCTGTTGATATCTGTTATGAAATATATTAGGGATAAAAATTAATGAAACTGGAGGATATATATGTCAAAAAATATATATTCATTTATGAAATATCATTTTAATGTTTATTGATTCCAATTTTTTTTAATTGTTAAATATTAGTCATAAATTATATTCAATTTATTATATTATGTGGAAAAAATATTTGGAACAATATCAACAACCAATTATTGGGGAAATGTGATGACTATCGAAATGAGATGAAAACTAGAGAAAATATGGAATAGTAAAAATAATGACCATACATTCTATATTGAACAAGGTTTTGATTATAATCATGAATTATGATGAATTACCCAATCTCCTTAATAATGGTGACATTGAAATGGATACCGAGATATTATAAAGGCCACTAAATTTTTGTGGATATTATTACCTATTAATCTTATAACAATGGATAAATTCTATTGATAGAATAATCCCAATATTTATATTCTATAATAAAGAGAAGGGTGAAATATATGTCTATCAACAGTTAGGATAAGATGTTCATTGATGGACATTGTTTGAATGCTTGTATACTGATGTGGGGATCTATTATATATATTGGATGGTCCAGTAAATGTCTTTTGAAAAATAATTTCATCCCATTTTCCCACTAAAAATGGAATAGTACTTCCATAGCCCTAGAAAATTTGATTAATCCAGAAGAGAATAGGAGGAATCATTTAGAATACATTCATAATACGCCCACATGTTTTACATTAACACTAAATGTAATTTTGACCCCCTTTGTTTGAAAAAGATAAGCATATGAAGTTCCATTTATATTATATACATTCAAATCTATGATAAAATTTTCATATGTCACCTAAAATTCGAAATGATCATTATTGAATCACGAGGGTCACATGGGTCTGGATATTGGTTGTAAATAATGGAATTGAATTATTAGTGTGATGGAGAAATATTTTGGGGTAATGAAATTCTATCACCCCATTTCTAAGATGTGTTGGTTTAACCATCTAAGAAATTACTTGAAGTATAAAATTATATGATTTAGAAGATGGAATGATTAACACCTCAGTAGAGATTTCCAATGGAATAAAATCACCAATATGATTCAATAATTTAATTCTCATATCAACCGACATCCTATTTTACAATTTTTCAACATAAAGTATTAATGACACTATGTCAATTATTTCCCTAAGCTAAGGTATTTCAATGAAAATCGATGTTAATAATATCAATGTCTTATAGATAAAGGACGATCATATTCCATTAAAAAATGAGTTTGATCCCGAAAATGAAGTGGTGATAGGTAATATCATTAGTCATTCAAAAATATTGACCATACATTTATAATATGATTCTATACATTCTTTAATATAAAACAAGATTAGTACAACTTTTTGAGCATAACCTCCAAATAGAGAAGTTGAGTTATTTGTGGCGATGATGAATAGGATAGTTATTCCATACAAAGCATAAAAATTATCCAAAATCTATATATATGGTAAACAACAAAAAAATAATTTTGATTCTCCCTCTAATATAATTTGATCCAATTCCTGGTATGTATAATATTTCCTTGTAAAGATTCCACATAAAATACAGAGAAAACGAAATCAACATCTGTATCAGGAAGGTTACATTGATTATATACAAGTGAAAGGGGGAGGAAGTACCTCCATCTCTAGAATCATCTCAATAATGGGTATTTTACTCCTATGGTAATGAATATCATTGTCCAATGATTTTTAGTAATGGAAAGTTTATCACTGGTGAAATTTTTATTTTGAGGTAATGTAATGATGTGTTTCTTAATGAATTTCAAAGTCATAATCTATGATTTTAGGTTTATTTCTCATTAAATCATATTCACAAATAATTTATAATATCCATTTATCTATATAGATTGGAAACTATTGAACATCGGGTGCTGAAGAGGCATCTATAAGAGAATCTAGATAAAGGGTTCATAGTCCCATGTTATTCACTATTTGGTTTATTAGTCTTCATTATCTGGGATATTTTGGTGTAAATATTACCCTTCCATGATTATCAAGTGCTCAAAAATATCATTATAATGAAAAATATCCCCTTTCAATGGATTGATGAATCGTTTGATCAAATACATTGAGAAATATTCATCTCTAACGTGGATCTTAATTTGGGAAATTAACAAGTGACAGTAGTGAAAGTGGATGACCCCAATATAACATTTCTTAAAAATTATGTGTTCTATGTTTTGATAGTGATTCCATTTTAACTAGATAATTCTCTATAGATCAATATGAACTTGATCTATATAATTTTTAGTGATTACCCTAAAAAATATATGGTTGTATTTATGAATGATATTATTAACTATTCTAAATGAAATGAGTAAAATGAGAAGACTTTTAATTTTTTATTTAATACATTATAAAAGTAATTTTTGAATATTATTTTAGATTCATGTTTTGTATGTAGAAATTTTGTTTCCTAGAAAATGATATGAATCATACTGTGATATTTTAGGATTCGTAAAAAAAAGACAATTCATGTATGCCCAAAACCAACATCTATGATAGAAATATGATGTTTCCATGTATTAAGAAGAATCTATTGCTTAATTGTGAGAAAATTTTCATTATTTTCAACCCACTAACCGGTATAAATTATAAATGTGTAATGATTTTTTAATTTATTAATATGAAAATATCATTAAAATTGTTGATGAAGAGGGTAAAAAATTACATATGTTCTCAAATTACTACCAACTGTGGTGGATATTTGATTAATATTGATGTTTTTATAAATGAATGGGGTTTTGTAATCATTAGTTGGGAAAAATTAACAAAATATTACTCATTACGATTAATTATACTTCATATAAACTACACAACCCATTATTTCTAATAGGATGTAATGATATTCATGTTGAATAATTAATGAAACTACCTCAACGGTGAAATTTGTGACATATATATGGATCATAGAATTATCATGTATATATTCACATAAAAAAAAGATAGATATGCACTATAAATGGTTCTATGAGCAGATCAATTGTTAATATTTTTAAATCCATTACCATATTTGGAATGTGAAATGTAGAAGATGTCTTGAGTTTAGAGTATCCTTCAATCATATATATATTTTAATTATTGAAAGGGAACAAGTGTTCCCAGAAATGAAAATGATAAATATAGGTTTAAAAAGATATATTAATCCAATATTTATCAAATAACATTAAAACATTTTCCAATTATTGGATAATTTAGCTGTAGAAAGATAATGAGGTGAAGCAATAATGTATAGAAAATATTCCATATGTTAAATTCATTAAAGATTGATTTATATAGTTTGGAACTCTGTTATATGTCCAATAAAAACTAGGGATAAAGTGGGATATTATAAATGATTTTTTTAGTTTTTCTTTCAGTATTCATAAAAAAATCACTAACATGTATTGATATTTAAAGAAACACATCTACATTAATAACATGAAAAGGGATATTTCTTTGATTTTATCTCAATTAATCTTTTTCCATTAAGACAAGGTGGAATAAAATATAGATAAGTATGTGATTAAACCCTTTCCCGTAATAATATGAAAATTGGAAAACATAACCATTTATTAAAACATTGAACTCCCTAGGAAAATTGAAGGAAATTACTCAAATTAGTTTGTAATAGAATTCCTAACTAAGTAATTATATTTTATTTCATTTAATGATTATTTATCTCCTAAACCAATCACCATGATATACATAATGGAAGATGAAACAATGAATGGAGTTTCACTATATATTATATTTGATCAATATTGATGATTTACTTAGAGGTTTTAGAAAATCATTCAACAAGAATTTGATATGTAGATGAGATTCATCACTTAATATCAGTATCAAGTGGATGTTCAATATAAAAGATCCATTAAAACTGATGATGATATGTACATATCATTTTCAAGGTATTTCAATGTATTTCAATGTATTTTTTTGATCAACCCCTTCCCCTAGTGGAGATATCACACAATAAATTTTTCTACTCATTCATTGAAAAGGATCCTTATAAGGCTCAATATGGGAAGATGTGTCAGCCTCTAGCATGAAAGTTTAATGTTATAGAGTGGAAGTTATTGGGACATAATATTATTAATTGGATTAAAGACAATTTCAAAACCATTATGTTTCATATGAATCCATTACAAATACGATATAAATTATTTTCCATAAATCATCCAAGAGACATGATGTTTGAGATTAGAGATAATTTCTACTTTCAATTTAAATATCATGAGTCACTTTGAGATTCTTAGTCAGATCAGAGTGTTGGCATGTCAATGTGAAATCCCACCTATCATATATCAATAATATGATATATTAAATGTATCCCTAGATGAAGTATATATTATACCCCCACATGTAAAGATTCATATGGTAGAAATGTTATAGAATGACCATTTATATGAGGAGAATCTTGTGATGATCGTCGACAATTTAAATAATGTTCTATGAATTAAGGAAACTCACACTATCAATGTTATATGTATAAAAACAATTATTTAGTAGGAAACATGGGAACCAAATGAAGAGATAAATTATAATTTCCCTCATCATTTTAGTATATGGAATGAAAATTTCAACGGTGAAATTTCTGAATGAGGATAAAATGTAATCACTGAAACATTTTACATGAAATTACCATATTATTTGATTAAATGAATTATTCTGTTAATTAGATATAAATAACATTTTCACAATTTATTTTATTTCGGTACCATTATTTAATTTAAAATATTTAAATTCCATTAAGAAATAAAAAAAATGGATAATATAGAAATATTATACAAACCATTAAGATTAGTATATTAAGGGTTATGATGATGTCTTATTAATAAAGAAAGGTGAATATATAACCTTTACCTTTACTATCATACCCTATGAATCCAATTTATTAGAGATTATAAGGGAGATAGTATCATTGGGATTTTCCCATGAACAATGAAATGATGAAATGAAATAATTTATAACCTAGAAAATCCTTTAATGGGAGAATCTTAAACTCCATAAAAGCAGGACCCAGACTAGGTTCATCAATCCATCACATAAAAATATCACCACCCCACACCATACACCTACTTTTCCCTGACCGCCTCCCCATAATGTGTACCCCTCCAGGCCCAACAATGTGAGGTCAGAGATAATTACACTAGATTCCCTCCTCCTAGAGGCCTCGGGATGGAGACTAGTGTCGTTGGTATATTAAACACTCATATGGGAGTTATTAAACTCTTATAGAAAAGATGAGAAATGGAGAAAGAATATATAATCCAACCACTTATAGTCAAAATAAAATATAAAATAAAAAAACATATATATTTTAATTTCATGCATGAACTACAACAACTGAAAATAAAAAATACTTGTTCTAAATGAAAAGTAAATATGACAACAACCAAGAAGCCCAAACAATCCCAGAAACCCACAAGCTAGTAGTAACCACACTGATCTCTAATATTCTCCAACTAACCTGCAAAATAGTTCATATATACAAAAGGTTCTTATGACAGTATACTCGGTATGATCATTCATAGATCCTATAATACAGATGTAAAGGGATCATTTTAATTCATCGTTAACCTCAAGTGAATATAGATCATAAGATAAATAGGTATACAATGTTACCAACATCACCATGAAAACTCTCAACAAGTATTTCCTTCAATGGAATATAATGTAATAATTAATATCGAGGCTACCCTACTAAAACATTCCCACTAGTTTACCTCTTTTCCACAACATTTCACGTCATGAGAATCTCTCACTAATGATGATATCTCACAATCACCTGGGCGAAGCACCACAACATGCATCTCATGACTCCACAAGAACCTTATGAATCAAACCACCACATCCACATATCTAGAGTAACCAAATAGATTTCAGGAGCCACAATAGCCTGAATAACATGTATCACACATTGGTTACTATGCCTCAAAACATTACAAACCACAAACATAGTAAGGATCCTTAGGCCATCAAATCCAAGAAATGATATACCTATAGTCTCCCTTAGTAAAATATATCCATAATATATATATATATATATGAAATAACCATAATACATTGCATCCCTCTACACATATATACGTTGAAAACTAACCACTGTGTATATCATCACATGTGACTACTAACATAATAGAGTAGGGAAAAAGGGTCTAGTAAGCCATCTGTCACCGTCTAGGATATTGGGGAAAACACACCCGCAAGGCTCATATTCCCCAGGGCGTTAGTTTCCCCAATAGACTTGGTGAAGAAGCATATATAAAAAAATTATATGATATGATATATCTGAAAACCAAACTATGGGCATAGACTTTGCTTATATTCAACTACAACTAACATCTCTCATAATCCCAGCTATTGTGTCTAAGATAAGATATCATATTGGAACACAACCATTTAATGATCTACATTATGTTTCATTATCTCTATTTATCAGTTACACTTTACAATAATTAATTAATTAATAATTAATTAACCAATATCATTTCCACATTATTTATCCATAGCATCTCATTAATATTCCATGCCCTTCAGGCATAAGAAAACTGGTCCCATGACATCTCATAATTACAAACTCGTCATTGTATCCATGCATTCTCTAACACCAGGGTTTAAAAAATTATTCATTTATTTAACAATCATTACAACTGTTCATAATTCATTGTAATCTTGAAAAACATTCTATGCTACCAAACAGAAGTGTGACAACAATTTGAGTAGATGAGATGCCCATCAAGTCTTCACCACATATAGTAGGATCATAGACTCATCCATCCTAGAGAATCTAAAAACTGAAATAATGCATCATACCCCAAAATTATTCACATCTCTTAGAAAGGGAGTAACCAAAAGCATCTTCCTAAAGTATTGGAAATAGGATCACAGCTAAAAAAAATGTATTTAATGAAGAATCAAACTTTATTAGAAATGGATAATCCCATATTCAACCCATTAATTCATTTTTGGTTTCCTCCTAAACACCACATGAAAAAACTAATTCATATCCCCACTTTAGGAATAAAATTATAACATAAAAATTGGATATCCATACCCAAAATACCACATCAATCCGCTAAACATAGTCATCCTGGGCTCACGTCACATCAGGGCCTCCTAGGCCTAACCAACCAGAACATCCCTCTAGGATCATCTATATCACAAGTATCATCAAACAAGCACAAAATAAGGGAACTTGGCCTGGAAGGAATTCATTCAAACATTACCCATAATGGGATCTCATCGATCAATTGTATAAGTCCTTTGGCTATTACAATCATGTCAGAAACTCAATCCCAATAAAGTTATTTTCTTTTATCACACAACCATATCATATACCATCTTTCATTAACAAAATTATTATTCATATGTTCCAACTACAGGAAACCTATGAAACCAGAAATCAAAATCTGTCAAAAAATAATTAAATGTATAATTTAATATTCCATTAATTCATTTATCATCAATCATTAACATGCCCTTGCTTCACTAAATAATTAAATTGAACATGAATGTCTATATCTATTTAATTATCATCAAATTAAAACAAAAATAACTATATTCATTAAACATTCCTTTATAACCATTTATCTCATTAATTTTCAATTATTTATGGATTTACATTTTTTAGAAATTTCCATTATGAACTAAACAATAAAACAATAAAGACATTGACATCAAACTATCTTGAAAATCAATAGGTATCCCATTATAAAAGTATAATGAAACAACATATCTATTCAATTAATACCGATTTATAAATTCGGGTTCAAATGATAATTAGTTAAAAATTAAATATTTTTACATGGGATAAATCATTGTAGATCAAAAATTACACAAAAATAAAGAGAGAATAAATGAATCCCCAACCTCAAATGGTCACTAATGTTCTTTGTATGAGAACAGACCACACAATAGATATTTGACCATTTCTTACACAATATCTTCATCCATACAAGGATTCCCTAACACAACCACATTAAAAAAGTGAGAGAAACTCCATTCATAACATGGTTAGGAAAACACCATAACAAGATGAGAGGAAGGAGAGGAAAATGATATCAAATTGGGAGACACTTCTATAAAATAATTTAATCCATAACTTGGATCAAGCCGGGTCACCATGGATTGAAGACGAATTCCCAAGGATTGATCCCTATTGATGGGATCTCCAAATTTCCCAAATAGAGGACTTTTAGGACATTTGGGATTGATGTAGGGAAGCAGCATCCATAGAGTTTGAAAACCAATGTGGCTGAAATGTTTTAAAACATTATATTATCAAGGAATTCTAGGATGTGTAATCCCCTTTAACGTCATGCAATTCCTCAAGGTTGACTTCCATAGAAAAAACCATCCCCTATTCATTTTATTAATTTTTAAAATCCTAAAAAATTATACATCTTTAATAACTCTTTCATGTAATGACATTGTTCATGGTGGGAAGTCCTCCCTCACATCCAGCCTCTAAAACCTGAACGACACTTGAATTTATCCGAGTCTCTTCTGATATCCTGTTTCCATGGAAATAGTAAAGGTTTAATACATCTAGATCTAGGATCTTACGTAATATTCCTCTCAAAATATTCTCATCCTCAAGAATCAAAAACCATATGAGAGAGGAAACAAAGATGTGGTAATCTGAATAGCCACTATATGAAATACCTCTCTTGGATATCACCACCGTAGGAGCTGAACTACATCTTCAACAAAACCATATGAAACCACAGAAATAAACAAACCAACTCTCAAAAATAAATTTGGGAAGATACCTCTCAAATGAAAGAAAGCCCCAAAAAAAGATAAATCCTTATCATAAACATAAAAGGCCTATAGCCACCAAATTAATATGTCCACATGAGAGGAGGATAACATAAATCATCATAGAGTATTGATAAAGTATTTATGGCTCACCTTTTATAGTAATCTTCTCTATGACACTATGTCAGAATTGTACATGAACCAAGGGGATAGCTTTCCTATAAAACGCCTTCCCCTGGATGAGTAGGATTTACAAAATACACTCCTTGAAGGTCTCACCACCAACAACTATGACCTCTCATCAATCAATGATGTTAGAGATTTCTTTAAGATAAGGATGAATCCGCGACATGTAGAAAACCTTATAAATTCGGACATCTATGGGGGAAGCACTATCTAATACTACAAAACACTTACAAGATCAAACATCTCCAAAAAAACACCATAGAGAGCGCTTATTCCAATCACCAAAACATTAAATATCATGATGGGTGACCACCTTTAAAAACACTTGTACCCAACTTCAAGACCTATAGGTATCTATATTTTATCAGCATGTGTTTTTTGACTATCCTGCACTACGTTCATCTTCTGAAATATCACCAAAACCATATCTATCGTATTCTATACTAGTTCTATTCTGAGAATTACTGACTCTACGACCCCATTCAACAACAATTTTGAATTGAATGTTCATCCATAAAAAGATTCAAATGGATCCATTCCTATGGTGGAGTGAAAACTATTTTTTTAAGATAAATCTACTAATGTAATGGTCCTTATCCATAAACGTCCAAAATCTAGGACTCAAGAGAGAAATATGTTTTAAAATTTATGGATTGTCCATTATATCTTATAGTCCATCCGCAGATGAAACGTAGTTCTAATTCATAAAAGACAACCAAAAATTTTTGGATACCTCTCCACACCTTAGAGGTAACGTGAGGATCGATCTCATAAATGATTTTCCTTAGGACTCGGTGGAGTCTCAACACATCCTCTAGCAATAACCTAGAAGAAAACCTCCTCTGATCATGACTCCATAATCTACATAATGTGGGGTTATTTTTTTCAAATGGTCCACCGCCACCAATATATAATCATAGCTTCTTTAATCTCATGGTAAATTGATAAATGTGCCCACTGAGATGTCCTCCAACATCCATTATGAAATATCTAGTTGTAGGAGAAAAGAAATTGTAACATATTTTACTACCTTCATCATATTTCAGACTAAACATCAAGATAAAAACACTACAGCTACATGATTTATACCATACCACAATAAAATACTCTTAAATTCTTGGTATATTTTGTTTATGTTAGGATATACTGATAAGGGATAACTATGTAACTATATGAGAAACATCTTATGCATCCCCAAAAGAAAAAATAGTTTCATTAATTAAAATCCAATGTCGTTAATCATAATACTAGCCATCATGGGCCTCACCATAAACAACTCTATCTCATTAGACCCACACCCCGAGATCCCCTGCCTTGGATTACTCCACCTACTATACTAGAGATGGCTATATTATTTAAAATTGAAAAAATCTATCACCAACATCTCCAATTTCAAATTGGAATATTTAATGTTCTTCCATCACCAACTTGGAATCACCTTATTCATGAAATATATCACTATGTTCCTTTCTACACAATTCATTGGCCTCAAAATTTTCATTTCCAATTGTATATGAAATATTAAAGGAATAATCATGTTAGAACTACATCCACCAACATTATTGAATGTTCTAGTCACAATGGGAGAAAACATACCTCATTATTTTATCATAGTTTAGGAGCACAAAGCACTCACCAATGAGGTAATAACAATTAAATTTTAGTGTAATTACCATTGAACTGCTATAATGGTCATTCATGGAATATTTAATATCACGGGGATGAAACATGGAAAACTAATAAGAAATGGATGATAATTGATACATTGGAACACTACCCAACCAAAGATGTGATTAATCCCATGAAACCATGATATGATCCCCTTCTGATTGATGAAAAATAATTAAAGCACTAACTAACTTCTCCATCAAATAAGAAAAAGTTGGCTGACACTAATCAGTCCAAAAGAACACATGATCCATTCTTTTCAGTGTTTTTAGAGGAGTCACAACCCAAGAAAAATCAGATAAAAACATATTATAATAATTTATAAGGCCATGGAAACTATTCTCCAATGCCAATATCTAGGTGGATTCCCATAACATGAATTCTTCATTCATTGATGGATCCACATCTATTCCCCATTGAGACATTATGTAACCCACGAAACGGACATATCGTGCCCCAAAAAAAACTTTAGTAACTTCTCAAATATATACTCATGATGAAGAATACCAAAAATTGAAAGAATACGATCGACATAATCCTCCGTGAACATGTAATACACATGGATTTTTTCAGTGAGAACTACCGTGACCTAATCTATGAACTCACATAACAATTCATTCATCACCCCCAAGAATATAACAAGATTATTTTTCACACATAACAGAATCACAAAGAACACTTAATGCACATGAAGACAACATAAAGTAGTCTTCATAATATCCACATACTTAACTCGAATCTGGGGATTCCCTTACTGCAAATAAATATTTGAGAACAAACAAGAACCCATCAGTTGATTGAATATATCAAAAATCCTATGAAGAGGGTAGTGGTTCTTTATTGTCCCTTATATCAAGTGATAATACCAAATACACAACTGTAAACTACCATCATCCTGTATTATAATCAAAACTGGTGCACCCCACAATGACATGTTTCACCAAAAAAACACCACACTACAATACATAGTCAAGATATATACATATCTCTCGCAACACATAAGGCATCATCATATTGTTTCCCTCTGGAATTGGGGATGATCTCATTGATTTAAGATTCAAACATTACAAGCGGTTTCTAATAGGTTTGTTTGTAGAACCGGAAACATCTAATGATTCCATATCCATTTGAACCTACTTTCCAAAGGTAGACGCTCATTAGTTTTGGAATGATGAGGCTTAGGAATTTTCATTGGTCGAGAGGATGGGAGGTCGGACTCATCACACCATTTTGAGGGGAATTATTGTCTACTATAGGACTCTCTTTATATATTTAATTTGTGTTCATGAATCCTTATTACATTACCAAGTATAAAATGAGTTTTTCTTTAGATGTGACAATCAATGATTGATATGTAGAAAATTTAGAGAATATTTTATATGTATTCGAGGTTCTTCATTGATACAGAATCAGCTGTATTTGTTAGAGATTCTTAGTCAATGGTATCCTTCGATACATAAAATTCTCTTGGTCATTATGATGACCATACTGGTTTTAAAGCCACTCAGTGGGGAACTTGATGTTTATTGTCATTCAGAAGGACAATGATTATTTTAGGGTTGGGATCGTACCCACAGATGGGCTACCTACGTATCCATTGTTTAGGAAAAGGAATCATAACCCACATAGTTCGAGTAAGGAAATATGATATTTATGATTTATGGCTCAAAAAAGATGGCATTATTACTTTTACGCTCTAAGCTCACGTGAGTCATGCTCGGTGTGAGAAACAAGAGGTATTGGTAAAACCAGAAAATTGTACCATGAAAGATGCAATCATAAGAAATAATGTGGGGCTTATGTATGTATGACTGCCCAAATAGATGAACATTAGGATTTACTTCAAGGAAGAAACCCCGGAACATGGTCCATAAAGTTATATGTACTTTATGGAGATTTGGATACTCTAATTTGGGGCTTACTCATGAAAAGGAGACCCAAATTAGGAGGGGACTTATGATTGGGTTTTACTCCGGAGAAGGAGACCCAGATCAAAAAGTAAATTAGGACTAGTTAAGAGAGATTAAGGTTGGGGCTTACTCCTGAGAAGAAGGCCCATGTTAAGGGATTTGAAAAATTAAGGGACTTGGGGCTTACTCCTGAAGAGGATTCCCATATTTGAGACTAGGGCTTACTCCTGAAAAGGAATCCCATGTTAAGAGAATTATGATTGGGGCTTACTCCTAATGATGATGCCCATATTTGTGAATTATGACTGTGGATTACTCCTGAAAAGGAGGATTCCCATATTAGGGGTCTTGGGGATTACTCTTAAGAAGGATGCACATACTTCTGAACATTGAGACTGGGGCTTACTCTTGAAAAGGAAGCCCAGGATAATGAGGACTTGGGGCTTACTTCTATGGAGGATGCCCATACTTGAGAATTATGACTGGGGCTTATTCCTGAAAAGGAATCCCATGTTAAGGGGTTCTCTAATCTTAAAGGATGAGGTTGAATGAATGAAATCTCAACCTTTAGTGACATAAAGATGTGTAAATCACTAGGTTTTGAGAGATATTCCACAGAATTATTTTCAGATAAAGAAGTTAATCAAGAAAACATGCCATAAATGGCTTTGAAGAATGTCTCAGAGACTGAATCTTGAATAGAAGACGCGGAATGGTATAAGAGGGGTTAAATGGGGAAGAAGGGCACCCAAAAAGGCAAGGGCGCGCAATTCCTAGCAGGCGCGCAGGTAATGCGTGGGTGCGCAAGTCCTGGTCATGTAGGTATACCTGCGTGACACATGGGTACTTGCGGTATTGTTAACCAGTAAGGTAACACTTGGGAAATCCTTGATCAAAGCCATAAGAATCATCCTGAGGTAATTCCATAAGAGAGGCGTGCAAGTTTTGGTGAAGGATCAGGGTGGCGCGCAAGTATGTTCATTTCCCTTAAGGGTAAAACACTTTAGGCACGCAAGTGTTAGTGAATTCTATCACTTAGACCATACTCCTCTTGTCTAGGCCTTCTATTCTAGGTAAAGAATTTCTTTAGAAGTATTCGTAAGACCTGAAGAAAAGACTTGGGCGTTCAAAGATCTATATCTGAATTTTGGAAAAATTCCAACTGAAATGGGGGGCCCACATGGTCTATTTATATGCTGGAGAAGACCCAGGGTAGTTATCACTTGGGGCGTGAAAGTCACTTGCGCGACCATTAGGCGTTGCCGAAGTCGACTTGCACGACCGTGATGGAACTTGCGCGGCACATGTGCTTTTGAAGCCTTGTTCATGCCTTTTTCAATTTTTGATGTTTTCTTCAAAGGTTGAATCAATTTGTGCTAAGTCGTTTCCCTTTACATTCCTTTGGACTCTCCGACGAAAAGGAGCATCAAAAAAAGTCCCCCCTCATAGTTGCATCCGAAAGAAATGAGGATGTGACTCTGAGGAGAAGAAGAAAACCAAAGGAAAGGCGGCGCGCAGGTGCGAGTCGTGCAAGTGCGGTTTGCGTAGGGCTGGAGTGCCCTGGATGGAGCGCTCTGGCTGCAGACGCACAGGTGGGAAGCCTGGCCTATAAATATGTGGTCATTTGCCGCGCATGGCATCTGATTTCTGGATTTTCGTGCTCTCGCCGTGCAGGTCACCATCATAGCGCAGGTTGCTCGTTTTCCGTTGTTTCTTCATTGTTGCACTATTGTTAATGTAATAAGACTTGCGCGGTGATACTTGTGCACCAAAAAATTGTTCAGCACATTAACACTTGCGCGACACATCCATACTTTCACGCCATGTTTAGACGTTCGCGCCATAATTCCTTTTCCATTTTTCTGAAATTCCTTCACAAATTTTATGAAAAATCAACTTACATAAGAGTTAATTTATTCAACTTTTGTGCAGAATCAGTGGCTCTTAGAACCGGAATAGCTAATGAACTGGCTAGCAAGCGGATTAATGATATGATGAACATCATTGGCGACGATTATTATACCGTCAAAAGTAGCACTCTTCCGGATTTGGCTAAGTATATGAAGAAATATCATCGTGACTTCCCCCAAAGAATTTATTTTCCTTGGTATGTCTATGGTCATTTACGAGAAGTTACTATTCCAGAAGCAAAGAACTATCTCCCATTTTCATGGTTTCAGAATTATACCAACTTTACTTCAGAAAATATCTTATGTAGAGGAGTATTTCTAAGTGCTGGAACAGTGGAGAGGTCCCACATGATGCATCATAGCCCTTGTACACCAGATCTGAAACATCATATGCCAGAGTTTCAACCACATTGTTATCCTTCAATCTTCTAAAATCCTCAGATGGATCAATCCAAAGGCTGGAAGAAATGTTGGGACTTCCGTCCTGGGGGAGGTGTGAAGCCAACTTGGATGTGGGCATACTGGGTGCGACAAACCTATCAAGAGTTTGTCGAGGATCTGAAAGGAGTGGCGATATACGAAGCTGTCTGGGATGGGCACACATATGTTTACAGACATGATAACTTCGTGCCGGAGATACTCAGCCACTAGAGCACAACAACTAATTCTTTCCATTTGACTCATGGAGAAGTAGGCATCAGTCTGTGGGATGTCCATAAGATCTCAGTGGCTCCAATTTTGGGCGACATGTATGACGAATTCATTACTCCCAATGTGAAATGGAATGATTCATAGAAGACTTCTACTTTAGCTTGGGAATTATTTAAAATTTTCCACAGGATCAAGAGTTCAGATACCTCGTTAACTCATTCTAGAAATGATATTCATCCGGAGGAGTGGATGAATATATTTCTTATTGAGAAGAAAGAGTAGGAGACAAAGGAGAAGGAGCCAAAGGAGAAAGGATCCAAGAAAAAGAAATCCAAGGACAAGAGGCCCAAATTTCCTACCACCTGCCCAAAACCTGAGAATAGGGGTTCTCTTGGCACATTCTAGCCAACTCTAGAAGCAGGAGAGTTCAAAAAGTGGGGATATGAGTTGAATCAAAGGATCCCAAAGAAGACTCATCTGGCGGGCTTCTTGGCTATGTGGCTCAGCGTTTATCTCTTGCCAGTTAGGGATTCGAAGGGAGGCATCAGGCTAGGGACCTTTGTCATTGCGGAAAAGTTGGTTGAGGGAAAAATGGTTGGGTTGCCTGCCCCCATTTTAGAAAAAATTCATAGGAGTTTACTTCATGTATTCAAGGGTAAATCTCTTTTAAGAATAGTTGGACCATTCCATGTTTTATGGGGATGGATTGCCACTCACTTCAGGACTTACAATGTAGAGAATGGATTATGAATTCCTGGAAGTTCTTTCAGGCCTTCAGTGCATTAATTCTCTAGAGTTGCTCTATTAGATGTTAATTCCTATTACATGAAAGTGAGGCTGAGAATGTTTAAGGAATTCAACTTATTTCCCTATGGAAATCTTCCAACTGAGTGGTTTGTTGATGATGGAATAGCCCATTTGGATATGAGGGAATACATTCTAGCTTGTAGAGATGGTGTGCTAGTTGCCAAGATTGATAGAGAAATTATATGTGAGGCCTATGATCCATATATATTTTCACATCAATTCAAGTGTCTGTAACAGATTGTTGTATCTCCCCCAGTACAAGTCAGGTTAGAGGAACATCTGATGGTTGCTCGGAAACTGTGGCTGCTGACATCAAGGGAGAAGACCGGGGCGGTATTTGATCTACCAGTTGAAAAAGTTTCACATAACTTGCCTACATGGTATTCCAAGCACTGGATAGCATCATACCCCAAAGGGGTGCTAAATCACCCAGTTTATCAGGTGGGGAAAAGGAAGAGGACTGTAGAGAAAGAAGCCCTTCCTCATGATGGTGAGGCTTCCCCACCTGAAGCCGATTCGCTAGATTCCTCTTCTAGGACTGATTCACCGGATTCCCATGATGGGTATGATGAGGCACAACAAGTGGAAAAGCGGCCTCATGCCCGATATAATCATCCGGTTAGAATCAAGAGACCTACTCTATCAACTCCTGGTGAGTTAGTTCATTGTGGTAATTTAATCACTACTACTTTATAAAGAAATAAGTATTATTTTCTTATTCTATATCTGCAGTTGTAGGAGCCATGGAGAAATTGAATTCAAAGATTATAGGACCTTCCTCGCAGCCTTCATATCTAAGACCAGAGGCTATCCAATTATGGAAGAGTTTATACTATGGTACTGAGACTGCGAGGCCGGATTTGTGTGACGGCCTACAACTTCCTAGAATAAGAAATCTTCTGGCTTCTACAGATATCCAATATGAGGATAACCCCAATGAAGTGCGGGCTTACATCAGAGAGCTGGAAATTCTCATATATGTTACTGATGAGTCTGTTCATGTCACCAGGTGGGTGAAGGAATTGATTGATCGTGGTGCCACTGAGGGGACTGATGAAGAGTGGAACGATTACGTGGATCCTGAAGATGTAAGTTTTCTTTCCTTATTTTCATTCCAACATGATTTCAGTAGAATCTTTTTTACTTAAGGTAGTTATTTTCTTCATCTTGCAGCTTGAAAAGAAAGGAACTATTGTGGTTCTTTCACCATAGTATAGCCCCGGTGGTACGGTCATCGGGGTTGCTGATGAATCTCCCTGTGAACCGGGTGAGGTATCTCCAGGAAGCAGTCCATGAATGAGGATCTGGCAACGAATTTTCATTCTCCAATCCAAGTTACAATAAGTTAGACTGCCGATATTCCCAAAAAACCAAAGAAGAAAAGGAAACGAAGGAGGAAGTCCATATCTAAACACTTCATTAGCAGCGGTAAGTCCTTCGTGTAATCATGAGTCTATACCCATGAAAAGGTTGCTCATATTTTTGGGGATTTCAGGGGCTTCTTCAATTTCCCCCCTGAGGGAAAGGACTGATCCTCCTTCAAGGACCACAGAGGGTGCTGTGGAACAAACGCAAATTCAGGCCGACTTGGCTGCTCCTAGAGAAGAGCCAGCATCTATTCCCAGTATCCCTCCTACTGTTGTTGCAAGAAGAGAAGAACCTGTTTCTGGTAAGTTAACAATGCTTCATAAAAATGTTGAACGAAACATCAACTGACGTCCATTCTGTGATACTTCAGGTTCAACTCCTACATTAGAGCTTCTGGAGGCTGTTGAAACTGATGCCGTGATTTCATCCGAAGATGTTGTCTAGGGTCAGGGGTTGCAGGACGTAAGTCGCCAAGAAGACACATCCAATGCTCCCACTGGTGAGACTAACCAGGATTCTGAAATATCATTGGATGAAATGATGAATTGTAGCATGTATTTCGATGAATTTTAGGATCATGCTATGTTATCATGTGATTTAGAAGACCTTGGGCATGAGTATTATCCTTCGCCCAGTAAATTTTCTTATAATTTAAACTTCTAATCATGACTAAAAATAATATGCAGTTCCATCCATAGAAGCTTCTAAACTGCCAATGCCTGAAAAGGGTGTAGACATTGATGTCAACCCTACCATTGCAGAAACATTATCTCAAGTAGAGCTAAACCCAGTAAACCCTCCTAAGACCCATCTTGAATATCCTATTGATACTGGGAATGATAGGGAGGATTCTTCTCAGGTTCATGATCTACCATTGGGTAAGGGATAACAATATTTGTGATTGTACTTAATTTTCAAGACAATCAATTCTTTTGTTATCCTTTGAAACTAACCAAATATTTAAATTAATTATTCAGGGATATCAACTACAGTGGCTAGATCTAGAGGTGAGGCCTCAGCCTCATCCCCAACGGGAATTTAAGGCGAAGACGCACATGTCAGGGGGGGAGGAGCAGAACATGGCACTTTTTTAAGTGCATTAATCCCAGATTACATGCCCTCATGTGATGATGATGTTGAATCAGACCCAGAGGTCCTTAAGGCACTTAGCTTTTCACGATGCAAGCCATGGAACAACATATAGAAAATGATATCTAAGGTACCTTTATAAGAGATGTCATCAAAGATTTCCCGGTTTTCTTCCTAGTTCGTCATGCTAGAACGTGGCGGTTTTGGATACCAAGAGATCCAAACCATGGTGAAACAGGTCATATTTGTAACGCCCCGACCCTAGTTACCCAGATTCGGTGCATTATTACATAACATTGGCATGATCACAAGAAAGATCAAATCTCGAAAGACCGATTGGTTTAGTAGCCTTGGAAACACTAGATATATTCATAAGTTTTACATTACATCATAAAATGAAAAATTACTACAACAACATAATGTCTCCATAATCCACACTCATATCCCCACATAATATCCCTGCAGGTCATTCATAATTTACTTCTTCACTTCCGGGGAAAAATAAAACATATAAAAGGGGTGAGCTCAAATGCCCAGCAAGGATAACAATATAGTGGAAACTTTCATAAATAAGAATAAACATTTAAGGCAATGTATAACTAAAACAAAAGCCTTTAAAACATGAACTTTCAACATGGTACGACATAAATAAAATGAAATAATGCCATTTACTTATTCACATGGATATTCTACTAATTGAATAATCACATGAAAAAATCAATAACCACTTTCATAATGTTGGAATGCATAATGCCAGACTATCATAACCACATAGTCAAGGCCTCATGCCAAGACTACAAATAAGATTTTTTCAAGGCCTTGTGCCAAGACACTAGTTTGTCTCATGAGACCTACCGATGCATCGAGGAGATATAGCGGGCTCCACCCGTCACATATTAAGTCCAATGCATTCCCATATGAAAAGGTTTAAGCATAACATAAACATTCGTATTAAAACTAGCATACGAAATGTCAATAATTTCACCATAAACTATGAATGGTATAAAAATAGCACATCCGTAGTCAAACATATCACAAAACCTTCAATACAATATAGAAGTTTTGTATCATAATAAATCAACTTCAAATAAGCGTAAAATCCATCAAAGGATGTTGACATAGATGAAATTAAAACACTTTTTGGAGAAATATCTCTTTCTATTTTTGAAAGCATTTAGGAGCCATATAAAATAAAACATTTTCTTGAAAATATTCTTATAAGATTTTAAGGAAAGCTTTGAAGATTTTATAACGTTAGAAAATAACCGCACTCACCGTATAAGTTAAAAAAACATTCTTACCTTAATTCTGTCGAAAAGGTTAAAAAGTACCTTGTTTTGTAAACGACGGAAAGATTCCTCTTATAAAAAGTCAAACAAGGGTATAAATGACTTTAACCCATATTATTGTAAATAATAAAAATGTTTTGAAATACTTTTTGAAGAAACATGGATGTGGATGATAAAGAGATCCCAGTAGATTATTACGTATAAACAACCTCGGATAATGAAGAGATTGTGAAATAACCCTTACCTTGTACTTTTCCTTGGTTGGGGTAGGTTAACCTCCTATATAATTGTTAAATAATTGTTATTAAATTATACAATAATCATATACATTAATATTATATCATATATGATCTTTTAATATTGATTTGATAATAATATCTTAGTATTATCGTTGTTTCGGGTGTTAACTTACTTGTTTTCTTTTATATGTTTTGTTATGGAAGACATGTTTGTAAGGGATAGGTTTTATATTATTCATATCCAGAATGATATCAAGTCCTTAAAAATCATTTTTTTAAATCATCAAATGATAATTATACTTGAATGGATATGATGGAGAATGAATCTCATCGCGTTCGTGGAGACGGTAGTCCGTACATACGCACGAGCGACAATATCATTCTTTTGATATTAAAATAATATATAAATGGATGGTATATCATATATACATAATCCTTAACATGTTATATTTATTATTTACATGAGTTACACATCATTATTATCCCCATCCAAATAATATTATATTGAATAACAATTACACCACGACGTGGAGACGGTAAGCCGTACGTACGCACGTATGGTGACATGTTATTCAAAGGGTGGATAGAATACTGAATATGGTTGTACCATATTTATAATAACATAACAGTATATATATGATACTGGATTTATTATTTTATAATGGTAACAACAAAGGAAGAAGAAGTGGAAGAAGAAATGAACTTAGAAAAGGGTGGTGAAATCATTACCTCTTCTTCGGGTTCTTCCTTTTGATTTGATAAAAATGGCTCCTTAGGTTGGCTTTCTGATCAAACTAAGGCCCCTAGGTTGTAGTGAGGGAAGTTGGGAGAATATTGGGGCAGAGTTTGGCCGAACCAAAAGTCTTTTAAGGTGTGAAGAAATGAAAAGGAGGAGTGCCCTTTTATAAGAGGGGTGAGGGGCACCTTTGGAAAAGCTAGAAATATTAATTTATAATAAATTCATATTCGGTTTCTAATGGATCCAAAGTTGATTATTCAAAGGTTAATGTGGGGATGGGTCGAAAACAACTCAACCAATAGAATTTAGACAGGTTTGGGTACTTATATTAACCTTATCTTTAAGTATTAACTCTAAGTTAATTAGTTTCACTTTTACAATGTCTCTTTGTATTTTTATATAATATGGTTAATAAACTTACTACATACATCCAAGAGACTCCCAAGTGGTCCATTAATGATGAACCTATCATGATATAAGTCTCTTGGCCGAAACTTAGATTTTTAGGAATTTAATATCAATTAATAATATAATATTTGTTTTAAGAACTCTTTTATGTCAATTTTGACACTATTCAATAGTTGATTTTTGTGAAACTCATAACAGATTTATTACTTCGAAAAAATTCAATGAAATCAATCCTAATATATCATATTATCCTATAAAATTAGTGTAATTCATTAAAAGTTTCATATTATATTTATTTGGGTATTTATAATATCAATTATTTTAATTTTTCACTATTATAGTAATTACTGCATCATTATTGTGTCACAAATAAAATAAATTATTTAATGTCTAAAAATTATAAATAAAATATCATTATGTAGGAAATCGTTTTATCTTTCTAATTAATATTTATAATCTAAAATCCAACATATATAACCCTATGTAACAATTGTTTTTCTAAAAGAAATATGTTTGTGTCATTTTTGTATTAATTTTAACTTAATTAAAATAAAGTGTCATTATCACTTAAAAGTGGATCCATGGGGTCCCAAAATCGACCCAAAGATGTCCATGGTCGACCATGTATCAACAAATAGGGTTAAGACACGTTTTAGGGTAATTTAGTATTATTATAATATTATTTTTTAACCCTTATTTACCGGATTTACCCTTAACCATTGTAAATAAAATATTTACCGCAGTAATTATTCAAAATGTCTAAAAATAAAAGTTACCTATTTACACAATTTGAAAATCCTGATTCCAAATATGGAATCCATTTTCCTAAATTCAAAACACAGAAGTGGCAGAAATTAATTTAAAATTAATTCCCGCTGTCAAAACAAAAAGCGTGTTTTTAAGAGATAATAACTATCAAAAGATTGACACTTGTTTATGTTCAGTTTAATTGTAAAATTATGTCCAATGACCAACATTATATTAAATGGTAAAAATATATTCTAAATATACTTTAAAACTACTAAAATTCATAATTTATCACTATTAATTATTTTGATTACAAAAGTTGTTTAATTAAAATTATGTCCAATGACCAACATTATATTTATAGTAATGATTATGCACCTTTATGTCCTGGTCAACATGTTGTAGATCTTAAATGTGGTTATCCAAATTGTCTGACATGTGAATGTATTCTTTTTAATTATTAGTTTCTTTATTAAACCCCCATGATATGATTTTATCATTCTAGGTATCTTTATAAGAATTAATATTTCTGTTATTTTAGGCTATGGTCTAGATTGGTTCATAATATTTTTTTCATTGTAATGTAAAATAATAACTATATTTTTTTATCCCCTTTTCCTCCATTTTTTTTTTTGCATTATCTGTGTTTTAAGATAATTGAAATGGGGGATAATCATGGTTTTACAAAATATTGATCCAATATTTTTTCATTAATTTCTCAATGATTTTAATTATTAAAAAGTAACATGACCCCCTCCCTCTAAAGAAACAATAATGAGGTGAGATGCATAATTTCCTTTTGATTCCCACCTCTCGTAGGTTTCTAGTATGAGACTATGACTATGGTAATAAAAAAAATAATTAAATAGGTTGAATTACACTCTTTAATAATAAAGGATCAAGAGATAAGATTAATCATCAACATTAAACTCCAAGAAATAATATAAAATGAATCCAAAAAGATCTCACGATTCATGTATAAATAACACTAATGTAGAGTGACATCTTCAAAATTTAATACCCTAATGTCAATATAAGGCAGCAACACCACAACATTATTATAGTTCAATCTTGTAATTTTTAACAGAATCCATGTAATCTTCCACGAAACATTAAAATATATTCATATAGGTAGGGTGAGCATTAAAGTGTACTTAGTAGGAAAACAAAAGTATATTGTGAACATGTTAAAAAATCATTCTATGGAACCAATGTGAAAATAGATAGATCAATATTACCTAAATAGGTAAACTATCCATCACCACATCACCTGGAAATGATAACCAAATAATGATTTCCTTGTATAATTACATAATAAAATACATATCAATAAAGGGAACTCGAACCATTTTCCCACTAAATTTATTTGATCATAGCCCAATGGAATACCTACAATCCCTCTCATTTCTACTATATAACATATACCACAAAATGAAAAAGAAAAGTCATATCAAATCAGTTCAATAGACACATGGTTCACTTCCCAATCGCACAATCACATCACATCTCACCCAAAAACTCATATGTGATAAAATTGCAACCATAACCAAAGTATTAGGGTATTGTGATCTTAAAGGGAAGAATTATCATTCCCACCTCTGAAAATGGATGAAAAACAACCGAATCCACTAAACAAAACTGTAATATCACATCCTTCTTGACGACACATGGTCCACCACCCCATACACATTCATATCACATACCTTTCGAAAACTCATGGGACATCATCTAGTGAATAAATGGAGACATGACCCTCAAAACGTCTTTATATATACTCATCGGAAGATAGTGTGTGGAATAGAGGGTAGTTATCCATCCATCTTCATGACCAAGATGTTGGGACAACATCCATGTGTGATAAGAATTATGTCAGAACACATTACTCGATGTTGGTGTGGTGAGTATTGAAATCACAAGAAATATAAAAGTATACATATATCCAGAAAAACATGTATCAAATGTGATCGATGAAGAAAAATTACAAACTCACAATGATTCCACTTCCAATATAACATCTAATTGCATACCACTGAAAATTCATCATTCTGAATTCCACAACACCATCCAATTCAATTATCTAACGCATTCATTTCATTATTAAGAATCATCCACATTTAACCACAATGAATATAATTTATTTTGTCAATAATCATTTCTATCCATTTCACAAATAAAACCCCACCTATTTAAATAATAAATAAATTATTATTCCATCACTACACATGTATCTTGAATAGAGAAGCCACACATGACCATAAGTTCATCATTCCCATCTAATCAACACCTCACTATCCCAAATTTTCATCCAAACAAATAATCATCCTACCACCCAAATGAACTTCCAAAATAACAACAATCCCACCAACCCTAAAGAATATTCAAACAAAACCATACATCACCACCCCAATAGAATGTATAAAGAACCAAAAATATCCCCACACTACATCACAACAACATATTACCTCCCCACAAGCATGGCCACATTGTAGAACACATCAAAGGTAATTTAACAGATTTAACAAATGGTACTCTATCAAGTATCAATATATATTAGGGGAATTATCACAAAATCCATAAATATAAGGAAACCCATTTCATTAGACTCTTATTATTGGTTAACCAATTTCCATTATGAGGAAAAATCACAAAAAAAAATAAAACAAGGATTCCAGATCACAACAACTATAGTGAAATGAAATTTTCCTATCCACCATGACTTCTATTGAAGAATTATTCCCATTAAAAAGATCAGAATATTATCAAAACAATAAAATAATGTGAATAATTATTATTTCCCTCATTATTTTTCAATTATAAAAATATATATCATTTTCATGTTAGAAAAATAGTCACTCTTAGATATAAAATAATAAAAACATCTTGCATAACAAAACAAAATTTGAAATGGGGGTTATCTACCTCAATATGCTCTACAAACTCAGTGTGCATCACTGGGAAATAAATAGACATCCACAATCCATAAATGAAAATTGGAAATCATGTATCAACCTACACCACAGCTGAGGATCACCAAAACAAATCCCAACTCCTAACCATAACAAAACAACATCACTACATCGAATATATAGGATATAAAAGGAGAGAAACCTACAATGAATACAGAATAACTTTCAACTGATCACAAACCCAAAACCCTCAAAACTAATGGATTTAAGAAAGTGAGAAGAGGGTTATAATGTCTCATAGGTTAAAATTGTGTTCTACTAAGATAAGAAGAAAATGTGTATGTCCTAATGAGTTTATGTCTGACCGAGCATAAGAATTTAATTCATGGATCCCAAGAACATTCGTATAATTTAATACAGTAAAGATGTGATATCCTTAGGTTTTTTGAAAATTAATATTCTATAGAGAATCTTGTCACCTCTAACATATTTAACTACATGAGTTGAATTCCTCTTTCATATCAGTAATTAATTTTATAAGTTCTCCCTCAGTAGAAAAATGTATGAATTCATATGTCTACATAATAACTAAAATATTATTTCAGTTAAAGTATTCTTTTATTTGTGTGAGTATACTAAAACAGCTCTAATTCACCTCCTACCACCATGAAAAAATTCAATACTCCTCTAAAATACCTCAAACACCAAAAACTGACAATGTAAGAGGCCATGATGACATGAACAGATACATAATATACTTATTAATTGAATCTAGACCTCATGAATCACAAACCATGACTAGATAGAAAGGGGTATGAACAACCACCCCATGGGATACCTCTAATGGATATTGTTTGTTCGGTAAATTATCCCTAAAAAACACATATACTGAAACACCCATGAAAAACAACACACAACCACAAAGTGACTACTTTAAAAAAACCAAACTACCACACAACCACTTCACAACCAACAATATATACCACCCTAAACACATGAATCCAATAATTCCATCGACAATCTCATGAAACTATCTAAAATAGGAATCACAGACTCTCCTCACTCATTTAGTTTCATTATAGCATAATAAATATCGATTCAAAATCAAGACATCCCCTTTTCAAGTTTTTATTTTTTGGCATACATAATAAGTCGAGAAAATAAAAAAATCAAAAAATAACCATATTAAAAAATTAAGTCACTTTAATAGCGTGAAAATTAAAAACTCAAAATATATCCAGTTATTGGGAACACATCAACATCTTTCACTCCATTGTCCTCAGTTCCAGGCCACCATACCTACACAACATGCGAACAAAGGGAATGGTCATTCCATAGAGCATCATCTCATGGTGATTCTACATATCTATTTTACACACCATGAATTTCATTTAATCCTTGATATCCATATATAAATAGTTAATTAATAGGGAGTCCTTATAAATATAACAATGAATTAGACACAGGTGAACTATTTTGTGTCTTGTCTCCATTTACGGTTGAAATGAAAACTGATATACCCCCTCATAAACTTTTCCCGGAACATCAAAGGTCCCATAAAACCTGGTAATATCTTACATCCTCTACAAAATCTTACCTTCCCACATGGAGTAGAAATTATAAAGATCATGTAATCACCCACGTCTAAATCCGCGAGAGGCCTCCTATAACTAGAATATTACTCCTTAGGATCTATCAGCTTCCCCATACTCTCACAATCATGTTGAACATTCTATGTCATGATTTTCACCACTTTAGGAAAAACAATTGATGCCTCTACAACATCAATCTAGAATAATGTAGAAAAACATGATCACCATTACAAATCCTCAAAATGGGGCATACAAAAGGAAGGGTTATGAGTATTATTTTATGAAAACACAATAAAGGGTAAGTGTTTTTCTAATGATTCACTAGATTCTATGATTAATATATGCAATATATCTTCTGAAATCTTTATATCCCACTATGTCTTCCCAAATTTCAGAGGATGTAATGATGTGATAAGGTATAACTATGTGAAAAAATAATAGTACAATCCCCTATAGATTCATGAGGTAAATAATGCCTCACAATATGAAACAATGATCCTATAACATTATTAAAAATCACCACCTCATCAACATATCTCATATCAACATAATACATTCCACCTAAATCCTTTATTGTTATGACGTTCACTGATTTTTTCAAGTGGTAAATGATGAACCATATATTATAAAAACATACCTATTCTCATGGTAAACATAGGATAAAATACAATGATATGTCTTTTTTATTTCCACTTGATAACATCCATAGTATGAAATAAAGAACCTGGAACATGATTTAAAGACTTTACCTCCTATAAAACAAAAAAAAACTAACTATAATCTCTGCCACCACTCATTTTATCTTTTGACACCCAAATTACATCCTAAAGCCTCGGAACAACTAGGATACTCAAAGGTCTGCTGATAATGGTGATATATTCAACTCAATGATAAGAAATTCATGAATTAATACCATAACAAATATTCCCCCCTAAAATAACATACTATTTAAACCATCCATCAAACATCCATCTAGAGAATCAACATGGATAGAAGGATAATGAATCACCTTTAATATTGAAACTCTAATGAAAGACTCCTCAAATATCCTTCTCAGAAAAGAACTCATCTTCATATCAAACAAATAACCTCAACCATCACACTCTCTAGAATATATAAGCGGAGATTCCACCTCGACAATAACTCTCCAAACATCCACAAACTCTTGAAAAGAATCCTTCTATTACTTCCTGCACAAAGCATTTCCCAAAATAATAACATTTCTTAATGTGTAAAAAACATCTTGATTATGATATTGATGAATCTCTATCAAACTATGTTGTAACGAGGTAATATAAACAAAAAAAATACCACAAACTATTATGATCCATAAAGACAAAAAAAATCCCCAATTAGGATGTTCCCTTATAAACTAATTTCAAAAAATTCACTATAGACACCAATTCATGGTTGGAATCATTATGATAAAGTGTAGGTAATGTCATAGTCAAATGATAAATCAATACCCTCAACTTCATCTAACAACTTTAAAACCCCACTCATAAATATTAATAAAATTATTCAATGACCACACCCTTCCAAGCAAAATGAAGCATTGGGGCACTGAAAGAAAAATCTTTTATAGGTAATAAAATGGTAACTATAACTGATTATACCACATATAAGCACAATACCTATCGGTAAATCATATCAATGATGATGAAAAATGGGATAATTTTTTCAGAAAACTCAAATAATATCCTAAAATATAATGAAAAATGTGACCCAATTCCATGTTATGGGGAGCTTCCCCTGAAAACGAAAAACTACCTCAATTTTTGACGAGTTTATTGAAAAAACCTCTTGAGAAACTACATTCCCAAATAAATTCAAATATCATGTAAAACGAATTTAGTTTTCCAAAAACTATTGAGCTGGTGTGGTCGATGAACCATTAATACAACTAAAATATGATAAGTATGAGCCTCCTATGATTCATGTGGATACATATTTCAGTAATGAACAAAACTATGAACTAGCCTATAAATTCATGGACTATAATGTTCCTATGAACCAAGATCATTCATGGAACATTTGTGATATTGAGAAACATAACTAAAAACTTAATTCTCCCACAACAACATTTGAGGGGAGTATTTGAGATATCATCCACTTATCCCACAATAGATGGTATACACACTACATGTAGATCTTATAGAAACAAATAACCCCTCCTAGTTGGTAAAAATTAAAACAAATCTTCAAGAGAGGGTAAATATTATTCACTTTCACCTGATTTAATCTCTAGTAGTCTACACATAACATCAAAATACCCTCATCCATTTGGTGAACAACACTTGGTCGCCTATGGACAACACATTGGGCTAGATAAAACAATTATGTATCATATCTAATATTTGAATACTCAACACCAACAAATGACATGTCTTCATCTAATTGGGATCTATATAAGTAAAATATACAGAAGGGTGAAAGTCTATCCCAAACCCAAAAACACATAAATGGGTTGTATACACAACCGCGTCATTTTTCAAATATCCAAGAACTGTACAATGATCCTATGAATCCCCACTATCTTATTTTCCATGAATTTAATAAAAACTCTTCCACTAAATATATATGTTTCTCCAAACTATGACTTCCCACATGAAACCCTCACTCATCTATGAAAAAACATGATACCAATATGTATCCATTAACATTAATCTCATCTGGATGTAGACGATAAGATCCCAAATTGAATAAAACATATAGACTCATAGGATTAAATAGATTTTATGAAACATGAAAAAGGTAATATCCCTATGGAAATGATGTCATCCACCATCATTCTAACACCCTGATAAAAATTATTGATGATGTCCTCGAAAATGTCTAGAACATTCAATATCAAGGGAATACAAATCATCTCTACATATAATCCCCTAGAACAAACTTGAGTAGGTGAATCAGCAGATTGAAATATTATGGAATAAAATAAGGAACAAACAAAGGTACAAGAAAAAGTGAGTGTACCTAGAATAATCAATGGACCCTATACCAATGCTACCTCCACATCATAGAACATACCATTATAAGATCCTAAAACTCTCATCTAATGGACACTTCCATGGAAATTGTTTTTTTACAGTTCTAGAACATGATGAATATCTTAAGTTTGGCCTCAACCTTCTCCATCTCCCCTAAGTGGAGCATATCCCCACTACTAATTTACTAAAATGGTCTGACTGAAAAAATCTACTAGGGATAGTGATAAAACTATCATATTGGGAAAAAATGAGACTGAAGAACCATTGATCATGTGTATTAGTGATGACAAAAACCACACATACACAAAAACAAATTGGATGTACTGAAGATAATCTTAGAACCATTGGGAATATACACTTAGAAAGGAAGATGATAAGTTTGAATCAAAAAATTCTAAACCTCAAAGGACCTGTTACCTAAAACCTTGAACTAGAAACTTAGCTCCTCGAGGATCCATATGCATTATCCTAATTTGAATAACTTGTACATGGGTGAATCCTCTAAATCACCACCACCTTCCATTATACAGTAAGATTTTTTGGTAATGTAAAAGGTTTTATGGAATAATAGTTATATTGTAATGGTACTCCTCAAGGCATCTCACAATGCACTCCTCATATGGATAAAGATCAAGGGAGAATCATATAAAGTCCTTTAATATGATTTCTGAATACCAATCAAACTTATCCACCTATAAAATATAAAATATCATTCATCATTAATTCATTCTTAGTTTGTGAATGGAACACTACCCAAAAATCATTCTATAATTTATTGCATGAAACATCTTATCCTTCTGATAAAATATATATAATTCTAACTACTGATGTACTACTCCCTCCATCTGACAAATTACTAAAAAGACTCATTATCCCACAAAAATCAATTAAATTTTCTACATCCATAACCATTATTTTATGATTGGATTCACATTAAATAGTAATTCTTATATTTACTGTAATATTATCCTTCCCTGATATTGGTTGATTTTTTTTTTAAGAACAGATATTTCAATATATATATATAAAAATTTCTTGGTGAAAATATAAATCTCAAAAGTACTTGAATTTATATTTTATAACTTTAATTTAGTTAATGGGAATTGTTTATTATTATTTGTGGTGTGGTTAAAAAAAAGTATTGTGTTCTCTTTACTTCTCTCAAACACATTAGGGAAAAGGATTGAGTTAACCTACTAGTATTATCCAAATAGATTATGGTAATATACAATGATGGTTATTCCAATTGAAATCATGACAGTTATTTTTTGTTTGACCATTACTGTAATTATATGTGTTACCATTAATTTTATGCTACTTGTATGTGTCATGTGAAAAATGGTTCATTATTTTCCAATGTGATTTATCAATATTATATATGGGTGATAATAAAACTATACATCAGATTCTAATTTTATTTATCTATTATTTTTAATGATTTATTATAGATATATTATGATTTCATGTGGTAAAATAATGAATATATGTATATATAAAGTCATTTTATTATTATTAAAGGTGACGAACTATATGTTTTTAATTATTCAATTTATTAATATTGGCATCATAAGGATCATCATTACTGATTACAATAAATCATGAAATTATTAAATATTTATTCATTGTTTCATGACTAAATATCCATGTATTGATGGTTATGAATTCCCATGTATTATTCTAATTCAATATTATTATTTCATAATACCCTTTTTCTCATATTCCTATAATTGATGACATTAAATTGTTTTTTGTTTTTATTTTTTTTCCGTAACTGAGAATTTTATCTTAACCTTATGACTTTGAAAGATTAGTAGTTTAAAAATAATAATGATACATTATCTGAACCTATAAAGGTATAATATATAGTGATTTGTTTTTGAATTTGATGAATACCTAATATAGAATAGGGAAACTAATTATAGTGGGGAAAATAATATCATTAATCCATGAGTTTTTTTATGTAAGTGGTAGTCCCAAGTCTGTTGAACACTATTCAAAATAGTTATTTTTTAATGTAATCCTATGATTCTTTTTCACAATGTAATATAAGGATTGAAAATATAAAGTCACATTAATAAATACCAAATCTAAAAAGAAAAGGTTTATGTTTTTATTACTGGATTTATTAGTTTCTAGTTTGTAACCTTTAAACACGTTATGGCCATTTATTCATATCAATAATGTATTGTGTCAGAATTCACTTAATAAATTGGATATATTCATCTGATTGGAAAATTATAAGTATTTGTTTCCTAGTGATAAATGTCTTACCTATTTCACACCAATTGACGTAATAATTATATAGCACGATTAATGTTCACAATGACCAAAATAAAATGGTTATATTTTGAAAATATGAACCACCTAATTGCCTATATTGAATAGAATATTTTAGAGTCAATTTAAATAAGTTTTGTAAATAAATTTTTATATTAATTCTTAAAATACAAAATAAAAATATTTGTTAATAAAATTTTATTTATGCCTAAAAGTGAACATTTACCAAAATAATGTGTAACACTTATTCCTATATAATTAATTAAATTATTTTAATTAAAAATATAATTCCATTAATTTTTCACCAAAATTTAAACATTTTGGAAAATTAAAATTACATGTTATAATAAAAATATAGTATAGTTTTATAGTAGTCAGAATCATTCCCAATTAACATAATTTTTTTTTACCAAAAATCAATCATAGTAATGAAATAATGTTATTAATTTTCATTTTCAATTTTTCTTATTATTTACTAAAATAGAATTTCATAAAGTATTATTTATAATAACATCACACAAAATTAAATTAAATCTATATTTGATGAAAACTAATTTCGGAAGTATAAAATGAATTTTCCTTAATATTAATGCATACATTATATGGATTAATCAATACATTTTCATTATATAAATCACATATACATATTATATATAATGTGATTATTCTAATTTATTCATTCATCCCAATGGTTAGGCTTTAGTGTAAAATTTGAATAATAATTGTTTATAGTCTATCATATTTTTCTTAAAGATTAGTGTTATGTGGTGTGAAATTTTTTGATATTATAATTTTTCAAAAATAAATTACAATAAAATCGGATTATCCCCCATTTAATATAATTCCATAAATAATTTTTTTTGTCGTTGTAATCATAGATTCAATATTCAAAAAATAATTTATTGATAACTCACATCACATAAAAGAATAATAAAAAAATATTTGAAAAGTGGAATAAAGAAATGAAATTATTAAAAAATAAATATTACATAATTGGGTACTAAGTTTATTTTATTTTATTTTTTATTATAATAGGTTTTTACATTTGATATTAATTATTATAGACTAAAATGAAACTTTAATTCCTAATGTGCAACAAATATCCATTAATGGATCATATGGTTTAAAAAAGGATTAAATGTTATTTCAGTTGTCTAAAAATGATTATAACATGTAAATATAATACTAAATATGATTAATCTACTTTGTGCAGTTGTAATATATCAATTCCTATAACATCAATAATAATACTTAGTATAATATAATTAGTTCAATATGTATTATTTCAGAGTTCAAAAATTAATTTCCAAGACCCTAAAAAACAATCTAATACATAAAATAACAATTATTGCAAATCCAAAAACATACATAATAGTCATATTTTCATTTCACACATGTATATGAGTCATAATAAAATGTAAATGGTATAACCTTGTTGAAAAATATAGTCTATTGGGGGGTATTATTGAAAACTCCGTTATTATGGTTCTAGAAAACCATTTAGTTATTTAGATGTCATTGTAAATATAAAAAAGGTAGTGTTTCTTTAATAAAATTTATAATTACTATACTTTTAGTCTATAATCAACATACATATTTACTATAATAATGGGATTTCAATATCATCATTAGTTATTTTATATTATTGTACCTTATACCGTATTTATTTCATATGTAATTTCCATTAAAACATTGGGAATTCATTTTAGTAGTGAAAAAAAATCATACTATTAAAATAGTTGAATTTGGAGGATTCATTATTACTCTTAAAATCACACTAATAATTACCATGAAATCCACACATAAATAGAACTCATATTCTCTTTATGTTTGTTATATGGTCTTTCATTCCATATTTATCAAATATTTTATCTTCTATCATTTTTATATTTACTTTCACCACATTTCTTTTTCCTCAAGGCTCAATCACCCTATTTATCTCATGATTTCCATTAAAAATATATCATCTATATAATAATTTCTCTATCTTAATTTCTCAGGGTACCATATAATCTTATGATGAATATTATGGATATAATAGTTTCATTAGTATAATTTAATTAATACCATAATTTAATATATCAATTTTATTATTCATATTATGTAAATAGTTCATACCATGACATTTAGATCACAAAATATTTACCTAACCATCAAAAAAACATTTATATTCTTTCTCTATGGTATTTTTGAAATTAAAGTTCAATTCCTATCATTGGTCACAATTAAAGCATTTATCCATGAATACATCCTTATATTACATCATTTATGTTATCTCTATATAATTTTAAAAATATTTTTTATGAATAAAATATAAAAAATAATCATGATCTTTAATTAAATAATACAGTTTTATAATAAAATCCCCCCATTAATTACATTCTAATATCCAAAAATATCAATTAAATGGACTTATCTACAGTACAACTGTAAATGGAGTAGATGTTTAATTAAATTATTTGGTCTAGCACATATAATGTATTTAAACATTAATTAATTATGTTGTTATTAAATATGGTTTACCCTCAGTTATATATTATTGTAAATAAATTGGGTCTACATTCCAAAAAAATTAAAATCAATATAATATCTAACCCAATACATGAATACATTATCATAGGGTTAATCCTCGTTATTTAATGTGGGTGTTGACATGTTTTCATATAATATTATTATATTTTATTTATAAATAATGGAATTCACAATATTCTCTCAAAAATATTGGAGTCAATTTTTATATTTCCCAAAAACATTGTAATACCTAAAATAAATTGAAATTTTTTGCATAAACAATATTAGACTTATTGTCATAATATCATTGGAACATCATTAAATCTGGAAATTATATTCATTTCATTTATAATGGTTCATAAATAGTTTGTGAGTCAACAATATCATTACACCAAGGAGTTTCTAGCTTGGTGTACAATATTGTTCATATTCATTGTGCACCATTAATCCTCATGTTAATACCCAATCCCCCCATTTAGTGTATTTACCTATAGATTTATATATTCTCCAACAACATACACATTTAATTATCTAGACATGGATTCATTTCCCATGAAAAACAAAAAATCTATTCATTTTCAATAAATTATGTCATTATACAATTATTATACTTCTTTTTATAGACTATCATATAGCTATGTTAAATAATCAATTTTTTCATAAATATATTCCTCATGGGTCCTGCATTTATTTATCAAATATGAAATAAATGACCCAGAACTATTTACATAGAGATAGGGTTACTTTATATCATTTAATAACATATATAAGTCATCACATCAGGCTTGATTGAAAAATTAAACAATACTTGGAAACAATATAAATTCATTATTCTAACATTATAATGGAAAACACACAATACAAAATAAAATATGGTGATAACTATTTATTATCTTCTATTTTATCCCTAAAATATTTTCTAAATCAACACATGGTTTTATTGGGGAAGTCAAACATACTAATGTGTGAGATCATATTCCCATTATTAGAAAGGGTAAAATAGTTTCTCTCATGGAAAACAAACATACAATATAGAATATATAAAAGATTACTAATAGTGAATAATAGTTTATAACTATTACCATAAAATGTGTCTATATCCATTGATGAAAGGGAAACAAAAATAAACACATGGATAAAATAATAGCATTCTAATGATGGATGAAATTGTTTCAGTAATTATAATCAAATATCAAAGGACATGTGACAGGAAATCATAATGACGCTTTAAATTCCTCATTCCTAGAAATAATAAATATGTTTTCATATAATTATAAAAAACAATTGTATTTTTCTTAATGAGACCTTTTGATTCATTAAGGGGTTATAGGGGCTTCCTCCAGTCACTGAAGATTTCCAATGCATTCATTATATGAATTAAATGAATACAAATTCAATACAATATCAAAATAAATATTACTATTGGAAAATAGAATAAATAAATTAATAAATATTCCATCATTAATAAATAGAACAACATGGCCATAAACCATCCTTATAAAGATGATGGATAATATCCTTGGTTCATATCCTTAATGAAATATGACACTACTAGATGGATGTCGACATTGATGAAAAATATCTTTTATAAATTCTTTAGTAAATTAAATTTTACAAAATTTATAGAATATTGTAAAAATAATATTCATTAAAAAACCATGAATATAATTATGTGGTGGTTCAATGAAATGAATAATTTTGAAGGTGTGAAAATCCATTACTTCGATAAATGATATGACCATGATTATTTACACATTATTGGGAAAAAATTCATCTTTTTAAAAATGATAAGAAGATTCAATTTAATGCATCTTATATTTAGATATAAGAAGGATGAAATTTATTTAATAAATAACTTTATAATATTAATTACGTTATTCAAATAAAATTAAATAAAAATATAGACATGAAAGGTAATTATTACTAACTAAATAGAAAAAAATGTTTTTTCATTCAAAATATTCATTAGGTATTTTGAAAACTAAATGAAAAAAATATGTTAGAAAACAAGTAGATTATATAAATAACATAAAAAATATAAATATATGGATTTTCATATATAAATATCATATAATTCCACCCATATAAACAGACATATGATAAATATTTAATAATTATGTGTCACAAAGAAAGTCGTGTTATCATACAAACTGGATCCTTACCCATTATTTGTCATGGATAGATGGTTTTTACCAATCCCCATAAGCTTGAAACAAGTACTCAAGTATCAATAAATAAAAGTACGAATGATTTTACACAATTTTAATATCATAAAATGACCAAAAAATAAATAAACCAAAACAGAGTAATACAAAACCAACAATTCCATAAACGATTTTTTAGAATTGTGATTACCAAACAAAAAATACCAAAAGGGGGATACAATAAAGGAGATCAAAAATATCCAAAAAATTGACAAATAACATTATGAGCATCACCCTCAACCTATCACCAATAACCACTCAAAAGTAATAACTCTAGAAAGATGAACTAACATCTCATAACACCTTTCCTTTACATGTATTATACGTAACCATGTCTATTTACACCTAAATGTGTTCGTATGGTGGGGTAAAAATCCCATTAATATTTCTTCCAATAAAATTATTGCATGCTAAAACATATAATAAAAACAATGAATTCCCATTAATCTAATTGATTTTTAATATTTTTTTAAAAAAATTAAGAAAAATAATTTTAACTAGAATAGCTTTAAAGACTATGATATTAAATGTTACATTTCAAAAAAATTTATTTTAAGTTAACATTCTTTAAGATAAAATACACTCAAGGTCCATTGTATACTAATGGATGGTACCACATTTCACAAGTCTTAAGGTAGCACCACAAGTAAATCACAATGTTTAATCTTAATCACATGGGACACTATAAAAATGTACATCGGTGTAAGGTGGTATAGAAACCACAATCACATATTTCACATGCACGATCCACTAGGAAGGGACACCCCAAATGGCCTAGTTTTTTTCCCATAATCAGCACAATTTAGTTAGTGTTGTTAGTTCCAATATTTCAATATGAAATATAAATGAACCACTTATTAATCATATATTGTAATAAAACTATTAATACAACCTAGTAACCAAGGATCCCCATGTGCTCAAGGGTATGTTCACAGGTATCACATATTACCACATTCACAATTCAATTTCAATCAATTCAAATAAGTCACAATATTTATTCATGAAAAAATGTTTCTATTTTACTCACATGAATAACCTCTTTAGATTATATATTGTCTTTGTAAAAATTTCATAAATTCGTTTTTTTTTAAATAAGATAATAACATACAATTAATCAACTAATTCCATGGGCCATGATCCTTTTTAAATCCACACATAACCCGATGTCCTTTTTAAAAGATGACATTAATAATATAAAAAAATTTAAACTCGTATTTACAATTTCACAATAAGCCCAACATGCCAACGTCTTTCCTTTTTCTTCAATAAACTACATAAAACCTTATTCTCAGCTTTTTTAGTTGAAAACATGTTTCAAACCATTAAAACAACTCAGAAAACATTTATTTAAAACACCACAGTAATGTAAACACATGAAACCTAGACTTTTTCCTTTATAAAATCAATACCTAACACATAAGCGTGCCAAAAAACATAAAAATACCTTTATCACAACATAATTAATCTATAGAACATATTTATAATTTAAAAAACATATTAAATTATTCAAACAATGTTAGGGTATGGAACCACATACCACTAGTGGAACCCCATCATAAAATAGTGTGAAACCACAACCATACCTTGAATAAACTCTAAGATGTAATGATTGAACAAGAAAATCAAGAATGTCCCATAATAAATAGGAACAAACCACAAATCATAAATAAATCCCCTTAAAGAAATTATACCCCAATAATAGAGGAATCAATCATCAGAAAAGTGTATGAAATCAATAGACAAGAGACATGCAATTTCTTTCCTAGAATAAATTCCACAAAAGTTGAAAAAAATTATGGTACGGGGGATCAATGGTTGGGGGAGGAGACACCTAAGGTGTAGGAGGCTGACAGAGGAGAGGAATTGTGATTATGGGTAACAAATTGTGGAGGGTCAAAAAGAGGGAAATATTTTTAATGCTTTTTATAGTCCACATAGCTAGTTATCATAGTTTTTCAAATCAGGCAATGAACGTGTGATTTCCACAATCTACCCAAGACATGATGCATGGTTAGCCCACATGGATTATAAACCATGATGTAACCATGTGATAGGACTCTATACAAGAACCCCACATGGACACACTGTTACTTGGGAATGGATGCATAGTTTATACTTACCATGCACCAACCATGAAACATATAATTTCCACCCCAAAACATTCATTTTTCTAGAAACTTTGCTAGGAAAATAATGCAAAAGAATGATAATAATAAAAATAGGAAATACCTAAAAATGTAAAACCCATCAGAACCAGTTCGTGAAAACATAATAGATAACCTAGCCCGAATCAGATCAAAAAGTGAATTCAAAAACCCGAGTGTGACAATTCTCCCTACCATAACTCTTTTCTCCCATATAATGCCACAACCAAGACTGAGTTGAAAACCAAAACTAATACACCTTCACATATCAAAGAGATTCCCAATGTACGTCAAATGAAGAAAATATAGGAACACTAAAAACAAAAAATTATGGTTACAATTTGAACTTTACAGACCAAAATGAACTCTTTACTATGTGATACCCACCCCCAAAAGCTAAAACGTATCTCCTTGATCGATCAGTGGAATGGAAATATCACAACACACAATCCAACATATCAATCTAGAACACCTTAGATACTACCAACTAAATCTCATACCACCTCCATAAAACAAAATAACAAATTGAACCAAGATCATGAAGAATACCTCTATATCATTATTTTATGAAAATTATAAACAACAATCCCCCAACCACATACTTAATGCTTGAACTCAGAATTAGATAGATCCATACGATGCCACCAACAACCAAACCAAAACCAGAGAATAAAACTGAATACCAACATATGGATCTCTAAATGGACTCCCCACCACTAAAAATTTTATAACATCCATTATCTACATGGGAATTTCAATAGGACCCACGATGGTATCACCACTATAAGAACGAACCAATATTGTCAGAAAAATGAAACCCAACCTAGACCAATACTCCACCACAAGGGTTCCAAAAAAACAAGATTCTAATATCAATGTAAAAATGATAAAGTTAAATAATCCCATGATCATCACTATCGTCATATGATTCCAAATTAAATTTTATATCAATTGATAAAGCCAACCATACAAGGTCCATCATATAGGGACTCAAAACAAGTGAGAACCAACCATCATGGATAAATGAAAATGATGTGAACACACATACTTATTACCAAATATAAACTGTTCCACCTATGTGGGTCGCCACAAGGAAAAGAGGTCCCCATTCCTCTTTCCATCGAACGGGACTATTCGAAAAAATTTCTACAATAGTGATTCAGACTATCTCTATCTCCCATAAAGAAGGAATATCTTCGACCAAGGTCCATTAAACCCAGGGGGGTTCCTAACTATGAGGTAGCTTTACTTGGGGATATATGGCTTGAGCTATCATGTTTGTAGCTTCCCTTACCTCGTAGTCAGGCATCAAAAACACATGAATAGAACTCCTCATTCAGGTGCCACAAGAAGCAACACCATGATCTAGAATACTCCAATCAAACCAAACACCAATCGAGACCCACATTTCCTCATCAGGGAACATTATGCTAATGAGGATATAAAATATGCACAATAATCTTCCCTTTCCTCCTAAATGATAACATATGATGGAATTACACACGAATGGAACTTCCATCTGATATAGTGAAATTCGGAATTCCTGAAAGGGAGAGACAATTATACAAAAAAAGTTTCTCCTGAAAGGTTACACAACCACAAACATTCTATTTATTGGTGAACACGATACATCATGCTGCCTCCGAAAAATACCATTACATCCTAAAAGAACACCCAATGAATGATAATTTATACCGAGTACCGAGAAGAACACAATTTTCACAAGTGGCCATAAAACCATATGATGACCAATATTCCACACTTGTGGACTAGCACAATCCATTTCATAAAAACCCAATGAATGTTCCAATGTCCTTTTAAGACAGTGTCCAGTAAAAACATCCACAAACCTCATTTCACTTTCTTCACTAGAATTTTTCATTTTCCACTTCCATATAGATCCTTTATTTTTATAATGTGTAATACATTACCATTGATAACTCAAACGACTCATGGAAACTAAAAAATAGTTCAAATCCTCCCACATCCTCTCTCCCACTATGTGATCTTCTGATTAACTAAAAAAGTAGATGTGGATTCAAATATGATGAAGAAAGAAGAATGTTTTTACTTTGATCAATGGGAGTGTAACACCCCATGATTTCATAGTATGTAATCTCATTAATGTAATTCAATAGCTTGTGTTACACACAACATCGAGTTTGAGCACACCACAACTTACCAAATTAGCCATTCAAAATGTAGTTATGAATAATATGAACTTTATTTTCAATATTATATATTCTTTATAATTTAACATCCATATTATGTGTTTCACATACATAATATAAGAACAAATTCGTTTTTTCAGATAGAAGAAGTATTTTTCAAAAAATTAAATTTCAAGGCCTTTTAATGGAGAACCCTTTTTAAAGCCAATATTTGAAAAAAAAATTATATTAATATTAATGAAATTAAATTATTTGTGTTATTCAATACAGAAAAATTTATTTTGGATAAAATTATGGTACTTTTATGATAAATTCATATTTTGACGAATAGTGGAATTTAATATGTTTTAATTGAAAACAACATTTAAAATCGAAATAATTTATAGTGTTAAATTATTAATAACAAAGGTTTTGAATTATAATTTGATTATATTTTTATCATTTAATAAAATTTAGGTCATTATAAGTAATTTCATAATTAAATTTTATATAAACACATGTCAATCTTTTGATAGTTTTTACATTTAAAGAACCCACTTTTTGGTTTTGAAAACAAAATTAATTTTAAATTAATAAATGAAACATCAATGCTTTGAATTTGGTAAAATAGACTTAATTTTTGAATTCAAAATACCAAAATTATCTTTCGGTGAATTTTTGGTATTTTTCTGAAAACGTTCAGTTTTTTATGAATAGTGAAAAAACACGGTGTTATTATTTAAAACAGACTTATTTATTTATATAAACATTTATTTTATTTAAATTTATTTTGCATATAATGAAATATATAATACTAATATAAGTTCAATGTAATTTATTAGATACATTTTATAATAAAATTAGATGTATAAAATTTTGTTGAACTTTTTAACATGTTTTACCCACCTTCTAGGAGCATCTGAAAATTTGAATAAAACATTATTTTACAGATTCTGTGAGTTGAATTTTAATAATCTAAGAGAAATGGTTGGAATCAGTATGTATAATGTGGTTTAATAAGATAAAAAATAATTTTTGGTGAATAATATCTTTTTACATTTATTTACCAAGGTTAAAAGAAAATAGGGTTTAAAGGGTAAAAATGATATTATAATTACCTTAAAACGTGTCCTAATTCTATTGGATAAATGTAATTCTACCAAAACTAGACATAGGAATAAACTATTATCATATTTGTCCACATGGATTAGATTTGGACATTTATTATCATTTTATTTAAAGAATAGGTAAAAGTGTTAAATTCAAAGATTAATAACTAACCCATTTTTTAATATATATATACAGACAATATATATTTGACTATAAATATTCATTATAAATATAAAATGATTTCATAAATAATTTTAATTTATATATAATTTTTTTACATAATTAATTTAATTTATTTATGACAGAATGATGATGCAGTTATTACCTTATTAATGAATGAATCAAATAAATGGTATTATAAATATTAAAATAAATATAATTTCAAGGTTTTTATAACATCAATGAATTTTCTAGGTGAATATGACATTTATTATTGATTAAATGTATCTTTTGCGATGTAATTAATTTTTTATCACTTTCAAAAAAGCCAAATACCAAAAGATATAAAAATTGACACAAATTAATTTTTAAAACAAATACTATATTATTAGTTGATTTAATATTAATAAAAATATAAAATTGCTAAAAATAGATTAAATAATATTATATATATCATTAATGAACCAATTGAGGTTCTGTTGTAAGTTTAGAGTTATTTTAATAACCAAATAGTGTAATAATATAAAAAGACACAGTAAAAGTTAAAATATTTAACTATGTGTTAAATATAAAAGATAAGGTTAACAGGGTGACCTAATCCTATATAAAACCTATTATTTGAGTGGTTTTCTACCCATCCCCACCTTTTCCTAGAAATAAATCCTTTTTATCAATTATAAACCGAAAATTATTTTATTATAAAATAATATTTCAGACTTTTCCTAAAGTGACCCCCACCTCTCTTAGAAATGGGTACTTCCTCTTCGCAATCAAATCTCCAAAGCCATTTGGCTCAGCCTAACCGCACCAATAAATCCTCCAAACTTCGTCCACATCATCTTAGATTCCTTACATTGATCATAAAGCCAACCTATGGATTTTTTTTGATCAACTCAAAAGGAAACATCCGAAGAATAGGTAATAATTTCAACAACCTCTTTCAAGTTCGTTTCATCCTCCACTTCTCTTTATTTATTGTTTCCATACCCAAATAATAACTCCAGTACCTCCTAAATAATTTTATGTTATTATAAATATTGTACAACCATATTCGTAATTCTATCCATCCTCGAAATTAAAATTCATCATACATGCGTACGTACGGCTTACCGTATCCACGTCGTGGTGTAGTTTTTTTTCTAACACTTCATTATTTGTATGGGTATAATAATGATTATAAATGAGGTAAATAATAAATATATCATTTTAATGATTCTTTATATATGATATACCATCCAATTACATACGATTTCACTGTCAATATATTGATATTGTCGCTCGTGCGTACGTATGGATTACCATCTCCACGACGCAATTAGAATCATTCAAACATTCACCATTCAATGAAGATTATAAAACTATATATTATTAATAAGTATGTAATATATGACATAATAATGATACTAGAGATATATCTGTATATATATATATGTATTTATTTACTTAAATATATCTTTTTCACTTACTTGAGTTCTATACAATATGAAAACAGAAACACCATTTATGCATAGGTAAGGCCAACCATCTCCATAAATGGTGCCTCCATTTCATATATCTATATATAATAAATATTTATATTATAAATTGATATGATATATAAATTAATTTTTATATTCTGGAAGTATTTAAATTGTGATCTAATTTATACGATCATGATTAACAAGTTAAAACACGTACGATAAAGAAAGTGATTTTTACCCAAAATGTTAATTTAACATGGAAATCATTATTAGATGGGTATTATAAAGTCATAAATGAATCATGTACAATATAAAAAATATTAATATGGTTCTGGTATAATTTTATAACATTATATGTTTATTATACAAGAGGTTAAATGTACCCCCGACCAAAAGACAATGCAAGGTATGGGTGATTTCTTTAATCTCATTATTTTACAAGATTGTTTATGTGTAAGTATTTACTGGGACATATTTATCATCGATACCCATATTTCATTAAAAAAGTTTCAAAAGGAATATTTTATGGTTTTATGGATGGTTTTATATAACATGATAATCATTTTAAATTTTTTAATGATTTATCTTTCTAAATCCTTTTAACTAACATCCATTTTTTTAAATGATTTAAAGGATTTATTTATATAGACATTAATGGTTTGAAATGATAATTTTTTCAAATGTTAAAAAGTGGAATGGGACACTTTGATCCAAAAATATCTTTTAAATTACTACATTTATAAATGTTTTACATTTTAATGTTTTCATGAAAAAATGATATTTCTCTCAAAGAGTTTTACAAATCATTTTCCCTAATGTCAACATCAGTTAATGGATTTTAAACTTTTTTGAAGTTGAATAATTATCATAAAAATCTTCCTTATTTTATTGAATGTTTTTTTGATGTATTTGACTATATATGTGTAATTTTTATACCATTCATGGTTTATGGTTAAATTATTGACATTTCATATGATAGATTTAATACGGAGGGTTGTGTTATGTTTCAACCATTTCATATGAGGAATGTATTGGACCTAGTAAGTGACAGGTGGAGACCGCTCTATATAATCGGTGCATCGATAGGTCTCATGAGACAATTATATGTGGAATTGGCTAAGGCCTTTCCGAAATTTGATATATGGTTTTCCCGAGGTCTTAATCATTTTTAGACATCTTTGGTCGATGACTTGACAAAATGTTATAGAATGTCTATCATTATACATTCCCTCATTCTAAAAATATTATTGATGGTTCATGTAGTTATTCAAAAAGTTGAGTACCCATGGCTATGTTTTATTATGACATTATTTACACAACTCATATTCCTTCTATAAAGTGTACATATTTATTATTTGTAAAGGAATGTGTTTTAAATTATTCACCATGCCTAATGTCTACGTTATCTTCTATTGTATTGCTTAACCTCACTGAGAATTTGAGCTCACCCCTTTCTTATGTTTTATTTTCTCAGGATTCCAAGAATATTATTATGATTGATAAGCAGTGTTAAGCATTAGGATCAATGGAGTAATAAATGGATCATTTATGTTTTGTTTTGTTTTCGAATATGTAATGTAACATTCATATATGTAATTTATTTTCCAAGACTGCTAAACTGATTAGCCTTTCGGGACATGATTCCATTAATCATGCCAATTTATTCAAATAATGAAGTGACTCATGCCTTATGGGGTCGGGGCATTACAATTGGTATTAGAGGAAGTTTAGATACAACCATGGAAATAGATTTATATAAACTCTTATTATAGAACATTAAAATAATATAGACTTTGAGGATTAGTATAGAAGAACTTCATAGAATTTTGGTAATGTAGAGACTTTGTGTATTTTCCAAGTAATACATCCATGTCTATACGAGCAGGTAGAGGTGGCTCTGGATAAGATGTATCTAGAAGTGAAAATTCTGAAAAGGTGTTTTGGGTTTGACCTATGGTATCCTAGTACACAACAATGGGCCTTGGTGCACTCTTGTATAAGACAATCCCAGGGGATATGATTTGGATAATTCACATTTTCATGATAAGCCATAATGAAGGATTTAGGAGTAAATATTTCCTCAATGAAATCATTTTATGATTTTCGATTATATGCATAATATTTTCAATTTACGTTAGGTATTTTTGAGGGTTGGAATTATGAATTTTTATTTATAAACTGACCTAGTGTATGTCATTGTATAGAAATGGCTCCTAGTATAAGGAATAATAATTCCAGAAATACTAATCATCAAAATATTAATAAGGATCATATATTTCTCGGTGATAATACAACATTTAAAAAGGAAATAATATCCATGTATTCTCATCACATGAATAAATAGTATCATGTTTTAATAATATATGTAATTAATTCTTTGAGTCTTATGTCTATGAAGGGAAGAAATTGAATAAAAATGATGGAATGGAGAAATATGGATAATGGAAAAATGGGAAAGAAGAATTTTTCCATATGTGATAATTTTGGAAATAATCACATTGGTAAGTGGTTGAAGGGAATGAGAGTTTTCTATAAGTGTGGAGAAAAAGGAAACCAAGAATGTGATTGCAAGGGTAAGAAAAATGTTTTAAATGTACAATTAATTATCTACATAGAGTTGGGACACTATGCGAATCAATTTCCAAATTATCATAGTATTCCCCAAATGATGTTATTCGATAATTATCTAGTTATGATACTATAGAATAAAAAGAGGGATAATTAGAGTACTTATTTTGTTGAAGTATTTTTTCATTTGAGTATTGTATTATTTATGTACAAGTTATAAGAATTATGGTGTATATAATGATTGTAATGCAGTACAATTTCATTAAGAATTTCATATTATATGGTTCTAAGAAAAGAGACTCAATAGCAAGTTAATTTTTTTTTAAAAAAATGAATGGTTTAAAGAATTATATACTTTAACATGGTTATGATAAAAAGGTAGTGATTTTGGAATAATAGATGATTGATTTGGATAAATTATATTGGATATTCTTAACAAACTGGAAATTGATTAACGGTTCAAATATTCCATCATTGTTGGAGTTTACAAAATTTTTGAATATAAGGATTATATCTAGTATTCTATAAAGAATAAGGGATAATGAATCTAATCATAATGTTTTTATTGGAATCCAGGGTGTCATAGTGTTTTAATAGAATAAATGATGAAGGTATTCACACGTTATTACATGGAAAGAAGGATCTTCATTATGTTTACCTTCCTTATAAATTTTGTACTATGAGTTTGGTTAGAAGTATTTTGGATAAGTATAAATTTTGGAATCAATTATTTTTAACATTGGATAATATTTTAAAGGTTAAATAATTTTTTATATTATTTTTCGATTCTCTTAAAAAGAATTACCCAGAGGTCAGGCGACCACCCGTCGCATCCAGCAAGGCCGTGTGACTTGAACGCAATACTGAAGGGTGAAAAGGGTGGATCACCTACCACTGGCCTACATGATGTCCTAGTTTGTATAATGTAATTTATTTTAAAAATAGTCTAATCAATGAATTATAAATTAATTATTTTTGGAACACTATACGATTAGTATCAATAGAATATTTTTGAATTCTATTATCTTTTGGTCTGGAAGATGAGTTTGTGGTAGTAATTAGATGAATTATGAAACTCTATATGTCAAGTATATTTTTTATCTCTTATTATATGAATAAATTAATTCTTAATCATCATTGAAGAGATCATAAAACCAAAAATGTGTTATCCAAATACCTTATATTTTATTTAACTAGTGATATTTTAAATCATCGTATATCGTTGGGTTTGAGGCCGTCAATTGTAGACATGTTTGTGATTGATGACCTCAATCACTTCCTATAAACATTTAAATTTTTCCTCCAATTATGTGTCCTTAATTTCCACCAATGTTCTCCTAATTGATATCATAATTTTGTGGTGACTTTTTCATTTCCATTTCCCTCTTATTAAGACTAAATTTTATTAACCCAATTTCCGATGTGGATTTTCTAGAAATGTATTTTTCTATTTTTATCCTTTAATTTTCAAAGAACAATTTAAAATTGCGAGGATGAAATTTATTTAATGAGGGGAGAATTTAACAACCCATGATATTATTGTATGTTATCTCATTAAAGTAATTCAATAGCTTGCACTACACACAACACCGAGTTCGAGCTTACCACATCTTACATATCAAGCCGTTCAAAAGGAATTTATGAATTATTTTAACTGAATTTTGAATCTTATATACTGTATATAATTTTAATTTCCATATTATTTGTTTCATAGACATAATATAAGAATACATTCAATTTTTCGGATAAAAGACGCATTTTAAAAAAATGAAATTTTATCACATTTTAATGGAGAACCCTTTTTAAAACCAATATTTTACACTTTTATATATTCAATTTAATGAAATTAAATTATTCTTTGAATTATTACTTAAATATATAATTTGGATAATTTTTTTTTGGATTTCTGTTAAATTTAATATCTTGACAAATAGTGGAAAATACTTTGTTTTAATTTGATTTTTTTAATAGAAGTTATTTATAGTGTTAAATTATCAATTTGAAAGGTTTTTATGTATAATTAGATTATATTTTTATCATTTATGACAATTTAGGTCATTATAAGTATTTTCACATTTAAATTTGACATAAACCCATTTCCATCTTTTCATAGTTTTTACTTTTTAAAAACCCACTTTTGGGTTTTGACAATTGAAATTAATATTAAATTAATAAATGAAACATTTATGTTTTGAATTTGGTAAAATAGACTTCATTTTTTAATTCTAAATAACAAAATTAGATTTGGGTTAATTTTTTCTATTTTTCTGAATACTTTAAATTTTTCATGAACAGTGAAAAACACTATGTTATTATTTAAAACTGACTTTTTTTATTTAAATAAATAATTGTTTTATTTAAATGTATTTTATGTCAAGATAAATATATAATACCTATATAAGTTCAATTTAATTTATTGGAGTCATTTCATAATAAAATTAGATGTATAATATTTTGCTGAACTTTTTAACATCTTCTACCCACCATCTAGGAGCATTTAGAAATTAGAAAAAAATTTATTTTAATGCTTTTGGAGTTGAATTTCAATAATAAAATAGTCAAATTTGACATGAGTACAAAAAATTTGGTTCAATAAGATAATAAATAATTTTTGGTGAATAGTATCTTTTGACTTTTATTTACCACGATTAAAAGTAAATAGGTTAAAGGAGGGTAAATATGATATTATAATTACCCTAACACATGTCTAAATTCTATTGTATTAGTGTAATTAGAAAAAATACAGACTTAGGAATAAACAATGATCATCTTTGGTCCACATGGATTAGATAACAACATTTACTATTATTTTATTTAAAGAAGAGTTAATAGTGTAAAATTCAATGGTTAATAACAAAACCATTTTTAATATATGGATACACACAATATAAATTCGTAAGAAAATAATGATTATAAAGATGAAAATATTTCCAACATCATGTTTTTTTATTTATAATTTTTATACATAACTAATATATTTTCTTTATAACACGATGATGATGTAACATTTACCTTATTAATGAATGAATCAAATAAATGGTATTATAAATATAAAAATTAATATAATTTCAATGTTTTTATGACATCCACGATTATTATAGGTGAAAATGACATGTTAGGGTTGATTCAATGTATCGTTTTTGATGTAATCAAGTTGTGATAACTTTTACAATATCCAAATACAAAATAATGTCAAAATTGACTTAAATTATTTTTTTAAACAAATATTATATTCTTGGTTGATATAATATTTCTAAAAATATATGGTTTGGAAAAGGAGTTTAAATAATATTATATATGTCATTAATGTACCACTTCAGGTTATCTTTGAAGTTTAGAGTATGTTTATTAACCATATAGTGTAAGAATATAAGAAGATACCGTAAATGTTTAAATATTTATCTAAGAGTTAAATCTAAAAGATATGGTTAATAAATGGACCGAAACCTGTCTAAACCCTATTTTTTGAATGGTTTTCGACCCATTCCCACCTTATCCTAGAAATAAATCAAATTTTAGACATTATAAGATGGAAATTATTTTATTATAAAATATTATTTCAAGCTTTTCCTAAAGTGACCCCAACCTCTCTTATAGAAGGGTTCTTCCCCTTCTCTCAAAATCACACTTCGAAAGCTATTTGGTTCGGCCAAACCCTACCACAATATCCTCCAAACATTATTCAAGTCAACCTAGAGTCCTAATTTTGATCATAAATCCATCCTATGAATCCCTTTCGATCAATTAAAAAGGAAACACTTGAAAAAGAGGTAATAAGTTTACCACGGTCTTTCATGTTCTGTTCGTCTTCCACTTCCTATTTATTTGTGGTTTCCATACCCAAATAGTAACTCCAGTGCTGAATAAATATTTTTATGTCATTTTAAATATATTACAACCATATTATTTATTCTATCCATCCTCTATATGACAATGTCACCATACGCGCGTGTGTACGGCTTACCGTCTCCACGTCGTGGTGTAGTTTGTTATTCAAACACTTCATTATATGGATGGGTTTAATAATGAGTATAATTGATGTAAATAATAAATATAACATGTTAATGATTCATTTTATATGATATATCATCTAATTACATATGATTTAAATTAAAATATACTGATATTGTCACTCGTGCGTACGTACGGATTACCTTCTCCACGACGCGATTAGATTCATTCCCATGTTCACCATTCGACGATGATTATAAAAAATATATATTATTAAAAATTATGTAATATATGACATAATAATTTTATAGTAGATACATATATATATATATATATGTGTGAACTTACATATATCTATTCAATTACTTTCATTCAATACGATATGAAAACGGAAACAGCATTTATGCGTATGTACGACCTACCAACTCCATAAACGGTGCCTCCCATTTCATATATCTATATATTATAAATATTTATATTACAAATATATATGATATATAAATAATGGTTTATATTCTGGAAGTATTTAAATCATGATCTAAATAATATGATCAATAATAACAAGTTAAAACACGTACGATAAAAAAAGTTATTATTACCCGAAATATAAATTTGACATGGAAATAATTATTAAATTGGAAGTATAAAATAATAATTGAATCATGTATGATATAATAAATATGAATATGGTTATGGTATAATTTAATAATAGGCTATGGTCATTATACCCGAGGTTTAATTTACCCTTAACCAAAGTAATGTTCATGGTAATGGTTATTTCCTCAATCCCATTATTATTCAAGATTATTTATGTGTATGTATTTATTGGGACACATTTATCATTGATACCAACATTTTATTAAAATGTTTTCAAAATTATTCTTTTAAGGTTTTATTTGATGGTCAATTTATATTGATCATAATTTTAAATGTTTTAAATATTTATCTTTCGAAATATTTTAATTAATGTCCATGTTTTAAAAATGATTTTAAGGATTTATTTATATGGACATAAATGTTTGGAAATGATAATTATTGTCAAAAGATTCAATGTGGTATGGGACACTTTGATTTGAAAATATATTTTAAATTACTTCATTTATAAATGTGTGACTTTTAAAAGTATTCATAAAAAGGGATATTTATTTCAAAGAGTTTTACAAATAATTTTCATCAATGTTAACATCCTTTGATAGATTTTAATCTTTTTGGAATTCGATTTATTATGATAAAAATATTCCATATTGTATTGAATGTTCTTGAGATATATTTGACTATAGATGTGTTATTTTTATACCATTCATGGTTTATAGTTATAGTATTTTCATTTCGTATGCTATTTTTAATACAAATGGGTATGTTATGTTTCAACCATTTCATATGATGAATGTATTGGACTAAGTAAGTGATGGGTGGATCCCACTATAGCTCATTGGTACATTGGTAGGTCTCAAGAGACAATTAGACGTGGCATTGGTTGATGCCTTTCCCAAAATTGATATATGGTTTTGGCCGAAGACATAATCATTTTTAGATGTCTTGGTCGAGGCCTTGAAAAAATGTTTCTGAATGTCCAACATAATACATTCCCTCATTATGAAAATATTATTTATGGTTCATGTGGTTATTCTACTAGAAAAATACGCATGCCTATGTTTTATTATATCATTATTTACTCATATTATTTTACTACCATAAAGTGTTCATATTTATTATTTGTAAAGGAATGTGTTTAAATTAGTCATCATGCCTAAGGATTATGTTATCTTCCACTGTATTGCTAACCCTTATTGAGAATTTGAGCTCACCCCTTTCTTATGTTTTATATTCCTATGATTCCAAGAAATGTATTATTATTGACAAGAAGTGTTAAGCTAGGGGATTAATGGAATTCTCAAATGATCATTTATGTAGTTTTTTATTTTCTAATTTGTACTGTAATGCTCATGTATGTAATCTATATTCCCAGATTGCTAAACCGATCCGTCTTTCGGGAAGTGATTCCTTGTAATCATGCCAATGTATTAAAATAATACCCTGACATTATGCTTCTGTGGTTGGGGCTTTATAAAGTGGGTCTTATAATAGAGAATAACCAATGTCAACACATAAAACATGCATTAATTGTTTATTGGGTTGTACAATTAGCCAAAAAAACAAATTTTGGATCTAAAAACAATATCACACTAGCAAATACATGCTATATTAAACTATGAACACAACGGTGGAACCACCACATAGGCTTCCCAAAATACATTTTAGAAGAACTTGCTAATATTTATTTCAAAAAAGATTCATTAAAAAGGACACAAGAAAAATTCTTCACACAATAAGGACTATTAAACTCAAAACAAATCACAAATAAAATTACCCAAATTACACGAATACACACCACACATCCACTATTTATCATAACATAGCATCTCACCTTTTCGAGAGTTTTTCTGAATATTAAACAAGATTAGTGTGTTTCACACACACCATTGGAATCAGATGGAGCCTCACACATGCATCTTGTCATGACATATTGGGAATCCATCCACTTTCTCACACAAATCCATGCATGTGGGCACTCATGGAAAAACTAATGGTTAAAACATGTTCAAATGAAAAACATCCAACCCATATTTCCATAATGAATCCCATGAGTCTTCTTTAAAATTACTATTATCCATAAACTATGAAACACAATTCAGATATTTCCAAAAAATATTGATAAAATCAACAAAAATTAAAATAGAGACCCATTCTTAGGCATTAGATAACAATTCCAAAACATTTCATACAATTTCTAAAAGGAACCAATTTTACAACAAAACTTGATTTTACTAAGATACATTTAATTAAAAACTCACATATTAGAGTCTCATATAACATTCCAAAACCATATCAATAATAAAATTACATTTCCAAAATGACCAATTTTTTAAAAATAATCATGATTTATTTGAATAATCTAATATTGATATTCATATACATTCATTATGAAAATAATTTTAATAAATTCCCACTTTTTCAAATCTTTATTCATAAATTTTTTGAAAACCCATTTTCCACCATTTTAAAATCAAACCATATCAACATTAACACCCAGTTTTCCCCAATTTTTAATCAAGAGTTTTCAAAATAATTTTCAGAATCTATAGAGTATAATGATTATTCAAGAGGAAATGAATGATGATCAGTGATTCTGACATATGGTTGGTAGCCATATTTTATTAATACCGACCTTAGAGGGAGTGTTCTAGGACCATATCCTCGAATCCACATAAATTTTTAGGCACTTCGAGAACACTGAGACCAATTTCCCAACTCCCATTCCATTTTCCAAATAGCGTACACCCCCATGAACACAATGTCCCAATAAAATGGACTTCCCATAGTAACATGAGTCCAATAATAAGGTCTGTTGTCTAAACTTCGTACATGTAACTCAAATGTAACATCCATAAAACCCAAGCTCTAGTCTACCAAAACTCATTCCAAAAAATCAAGACCCAAAATAGAGAATATACACAGATACCATTTTCTCATTAACCAACCTGGTTCATGATCTAAACGGATGCCCGACCCAGTCTGTGTCATGGACCAAATGGAATTCTTGATCCCCATAGGCTAGAAACTATTGTCTGGGTATTATTAAATAAATGTGTGAATTATTTTTATGAATTCCATAATCATAGAAAAACAAAAAATAAATTACCCAATACTGATAAATCTACAACAAATAATTCCATAATCATATACTAGATTTCTATATACAAAACTAAACAGATCCCAAAAAGGTTATATAATTAAGGAGAATAAAATGTATCCCAAAAACCAACATATAATAAGAGGAGTGTTTTCCTCATGACACAATTAATAACACCTCACAAGGAATAAATCATAAAACCCAAACCTCCATCTCCAAATACCATTCATATACCTATGTCATATGTAACCTAGTCTACATACTGCCAAATGTGTATATAGGGTGTGACCCAAATCCCAATAGGATGGAACCAAATAATAGGATTTCATTATATTACATTTAATGACAACAAGACTTCCATATTTTTGAAATCTATTTTTAAAACAAATCAATGAAATCCTTTTAAAGGAAACCCATTTGGATCATAATCCATTTTAAGAGAAATCATCAAAAGGTAACATTTCATTTAAACCCTTTTTAACATATCATTCTATAAGATAAAATTCACTCAACGTCCACCATTTGCTGATAGATGGTCTCATATTTTAAAATCTATAAGAGAGAACCATATGTAAATCCCTAAGATTAATCAAGCCCATATAGGGACACTAGAACCCCATACAATAGTGTAATGTGGTATAAAAACAAAATTCATATATTTCTCATGCACAGGAAACTATAAGGAGACATCCCAATGGACTCATGGTCTCCTAACATAATCATTGTTTAGTTAGTATAAAAAGTATCATACCTTTTATAATAAATCATGAAAAACTAGTTCCAAATCATCTATCATACTAGAACTCACCAAAAATCATATAAACACATTATTTTTTCTACTCTAGTTCATGATCACCTGTAACACATAACACAACTTTCACAAATCAATGACAATAGATTCAAGTAAATACTGATTTTCGTTATGGAAAAATATTTTATATTTTACTCACATCAATGACCACATTCAAATATATTTCCCCCACGTACACATTTTATAAAATCCATTTTAAAAAAACAAATCATAACATATAATTAACTAACCAATTTCATGGGAAAATCCCCTTTGTAAAACCACACATAAATCAGGGTCATTATTAGAACTTTTCATTGATCATATAAACAATTTTCAAATCATATGTAAAACATCAAAACAAAAAGACTAAATTTACAACATATTATATTATCTTTTGAAAATATACATCCAAACTCATTCTCAAAATATGATCCTTAGAAAACACATATTACACATTTCAAATAAAACACACAATGTTTCCCAAAAACAACACACTATAGTAAGAAGATAAAACTAGGATATTCCCAATTATAAAATCCATCACCATAACATAAGAATTAGAACCCACATTAAAATACCTTTAAAACCACACAATTAATCAAGTTACCATATTTATTAATTCAAAAAAGTATAAAAAATTAATCTATAAATGATAGGGAACATAACCCCCTACCCCTTGTAGATAAACTTATTGAAAATAGTGTAAATTCATGACTAAAACTAGAAATAAATATAAATGTGAAATTTTGAACATTAAAATTATGATTGAACACTAAATAACAATAATTAAACCTAAATTGGACATCCAACTTGCAGAATAAATGAGACCCCAATGAAAGAGGGAAAAACATAAAAATGGGAAGATATCAAAAGATTTTATTATTACATGTAGTTTCCCTAATAAAATTCAACCAAAATCACCCAAAAATAATGTTACATAGGATCCATTGGAGGGGATGAAGCTACTTGGTTGGAGGTATCCATGGGAGGAGAGGAGATGTGGTTTAGGTGTCAAAATTAGTGAGAGGAAAATGGGGTAAAACGTTTCTAATGAGCTCGATATGACACATGGTTAGCCCACACAGTTTTATAAATGGTGATCTAATTGTGTGGGTAAAATTGTATACCTATGACATGCCTCTTGGTCATCCAGTATAGTTTGTAAACCCTTATCTTACTGTATGATAATCCTATGTTCAAAAACCATACATAGCCCCATGGTAACATGGGAAAGGATGTAGGGTTTCTACATACTATTCACTAACAGTACTATATACACTATCCACCCAAAAACAAACAATATTCTGGATAATTCAAGAGGATAATCATTAAAATGAACAAGATTAAGAATAACCGATGAAAATTACACAAAATATCAAACCCATCACACCCGATTCCAAAGAAAATAATGAGAACCAATCTTAAATAGGATGAAATTGTGAATTGAAATCCACGAGTGTGATAGGATTATATCGTGATATAACCCCATAACTCGTGATTGAAATGCCTCATATGATCATCTGAACTCATGTACAGTAAATTAAAATTTCTTATAAATTTTCACCAGAACAATCATAATACATACAATACAAAAAAATATCCATATATGAAATTCTGTAAAATATTAATTAATTCTTTTACTTTAAATCACTCTTCCTGATGATAAATATTTCCTTTTTATTCTGGTTTTGGATTTGAAGTTTCAATCTGTACACCTTTTTAACGGTTTCATCATCAAAAAAATCATATTCATGACATAAAAATTATTTTTATATAATAAATATAATAATATAGTAACTAATTAATATAATCTCAAAAATCAAAAGACATAATTTTTTTGATATAGTAGTTAGTTTGTATGCCTAAAAAATGATTTCATATACCATTAGTTGGAAAGTAAGTGGAAATTTGTTTTCGTATAATAATATTAACACATCATTATATTGATGAAGGATCACTAATTATGTTATTAGGGTTTCCAAAAATTTAGTTTTTGCAGATGGCGGAATAAACTGTGAAATACTGGTCAATGACGTTTACCACTTCATTAAGAGAACACCTTTGTAATAAATCTTATTTGTTCTTATAATATTCTAGTAGGAATACAAAAAATTATATGATGTCGGAATGAAATATAAGGTGGTATTTTTTTATTGTCCAAATGAATAGTTATCAATAATTATAAATATGGAATAAGAGTATGAAACCTTTTATATTTCAGGGAATGGACACACATGGAATTATATATATGATTTAAATATAATACATATCAAAATAATGAAATGTGGAACCAAATAGACATAATACTGATTTTAGGACAAGATATGAATTAAATATAATCATCAACTAATATATATACATGTTTATAGTGTATTTTTTTCAAATCATTTGGTTTAACCTCCATGTTAACACTTTTTATCCATAATCAATGTACAATAATATCATTCCATTAAGAGTCGGAAGTATAAAAATAATGTCACATTTAGCAATAAATAGGTCATTTGATGAAATTTTAGACATCATAAAATCCTAATTATCCTATTTTCATAGTTTTTATTGTTAAATAATTTACTACAATATTATATATCATAAAATATCAATAATGTAATTTTTAGGAATAATAATTTAATTTTAGATCAATGACATCAACAAAAGGGTAAATTATGAATATAAAAACATTTAACATCATATAAAAATTACAATTGTCTATATTGTTAATGGAATCCAAAATTAATCCCGAAAATTTCATATTTCCTATTTTTAAAATCATTTATATTTATTTCTCAACTGCATGAACAAGAAATGCACTATAGAATTTATTTATGGTTATTGAATCCAAAATAGAAATAATTAGTATATTTCTAACACATAAATTTCAATTAAGTTAAAAATAAAACTTTATATTTTCTAATATTTCATTTTCATTTCTTTGTCAACTTTGAATGGAAATTTACATCATGAAACTGATATTTTGGTATTTATCATTTTCATAAAATTCAATAAATGAAATAATAAATAAAATATGGAAATAATTTTCTATGTATTCACACATATATTTTATTTTTTTTATCAAAATCCACACATAAAATGGTTTATATTCACCTATTAGTGGCATTTTTTTGCCTCATCTAATAGATGTAACCCATAATTACCTGTTTGGAACATACCCAGATTTCTTTTACCATATATACTAATCATAATGACTATAAATAAAACAGTACTATTTTCTGTATAATAATCCCATTATTTCTAAAAATATATAAACATTTCCAAATAAAATTTATTGATATTAAATAAATAAATTTTAAAATTAATTTATAATACACATTAAAAATAGTTTCAAAAAATTGATTTTCAAATCCTAAATTTGAACATATAACAAAATAAATTGTAATTATAGTCACTGAACCTTTTCTATTTAACAGTGGTCTTAGGATATGACTCTCAATCTAATTTTGACCATGGATGGCCCTTTTTCTATTAATGAAATTTAATGTGAAATTCATGAAATAATAAACCTACACATAAATAAAAGGGTTTTTATATTATCGAAAGATAATATAATATCCACCATCAATGGAAGAAAAGTCTATTAAAGTTCTTTATAATGATACAAGGTTTTCGTAGACAAAACTACAGTTATTCTAATTGAACATTATGCAAAGGATATTATTAGGGTCTTGAAACTAATTATCCTAACAATACAATTTTTTAAAACAAAACAATAAATTAAAGGAAAATGTGAATGTACTAAATGGGTAGTTATTATATGAAGATGAGAAATAACACTACATCAATCCATAAAGGTATTGATATTTAAAACATAGTTTATTAAATAAATGTAATATATGTATTATGTTACCAAAAAGGTAACTGTGTTGAGTAATTCATAAAATATACTAACAAATTATTTTATAATGTTTTCAAAGCTATAAAAATTTATTGATACGGTATATCAATAAATTATATTCTTTTAGGTTAGATAATTAAGCTACCTATCAATACATGATTATTGTTTCTCATATCATAAGGTACTAGAACACAAAATTTATTATATAACTGAATATCATGAATTATCTCATGTGATTGTTATCAATTAAATAATAGTGAAAAATAATTCATCGGTATTATTTATATTGAATCCCAATAATTCAAATCCAAGTATAATATATATTTTTATTTCTTAAAATCGATTTTTTAGCATTATTCAACCATATGAAAATAGGGATAATGTATTTTTATATGTAATTATTGTATCATACTTACTAAAAATTATATTAATAATAAATAAGTCATCGACAACATGTCTCAACATATTACAATTTAGAAATTCCAATGGATCTTATTATTTGATATTAAAATATCTGAATTATCTCTAGCATAGAAAACATGTTTATCTATGTAAAAGGGGTTTAAATTTTTTTTATTATATATTTACTGTGAGAAATTTACTACTAATAATATAAATCATTTTCATTTTATAATATGTAAATGAAGGAAAATAGAATAATTAATTCATAAAAATGTGTAAATTCATCCTATATGAAACATGAAATGTAACATTATGATTTGTTTTGGATAATGATATTTCCATAAACTTATTGTTTTAATTATATTTTTATATTCAATAATTTTTTAAATATATGATTAATATTATATTGATGAGAAAAAATAAATTTCATTATAGTTATAAATAATAATCATTAGTAACATTGTTAATGAGATTGGTGGTTTTATCCTTAATTTTAAATCATATAAAAGATGAATGTTATGTAGTACTCATTATAAATTCTTTCATGATATTATTGGTATTAATATATATATATAGTTCTCCATATACATAACTATTGATTGTAGTTATAGAATAAAAAAATAAATGCTTTGATGAGATGGCATGAAGAATTCTTAGAGTATTCAATCATTCTAAATTCATCATAATACAATAAAAACTACCATTTTTTATATTCAAAATATATTTTTTATTCAACATGAATGAAATATTACTACAAATAAAATTTTATATAAGAATAATACCAATGTGTTATATTTTAATTTTTTTGGTAATCTTTAACTAATAAAATCTTAAAATTTATGTTTAATAATCACTAATGGGAAACTTGATGAATGGGGTGGTATTTTATATTTCACAAATTGAACTAGGTATAAATAATATAATAGAAAAAACAATTTATTATTGATTACTGTGATGTGAAAACAATTAAAATTTGTCCCCTGATTTTTTGGTGGCATTAGATAGATTATAAATATTATAATAAAGTAAAAATATAGAATTATTAAAATTTCATTGAAGAATAACCTAGAAATAAATAAAATTAATATATATATTTATATAGATCATAATTGTAATTATGATGGTGCCAATGTAAATAAAAAAAAAGTAGCACAAATAGATAAAAAATATTTTCATACTGATAATATATATGTAAATCATAATTCAATATTTCTATAATATACAAGACTGATAGATTGAAATCAAATAGTTTGTGTTTCAAAATATTATCCACCATCATTTACTATGGTTGGGGAAAATAATTTATTTATTTATTTTATGAAGGTAGTGGAGAACTATATAAGAAGGAATTCCACATCATATTTTGACTAAATTCTATGATGAGGGAACATTATTAGAAAAAATTTTGATTTTAAAAATATGTTTGATGGAAAAGTGATTTTTTGAAAAACAAATAAATCGAAATTGTTCTAAAAACAGTACACATACATTTAATGAGTTTATTTGATGAATTTCATTTTAATGTTTTTTAAATTTAATCCATCAAATTTTTTGTTGTTATTATAGATCACAATCATTACATTTTCTATCCTATAATTGTAAAAACTTATTTCATGAATAATAATTATGATGATGGTTTCTTTATTTAAAAATATAAAGGATTTATCATTGATAATTTTTGAAAATGGTGTGTAGGATGAGGGAATCAATTTTTGGATTTAAATTTCCCCATATTTCGCAAAATTACATATTTGATATTTTTTAGAAATTAATAATAGTAAAAAAAATATTTTCTAGAAACCTATATATAAAGTAAATTATTACAATATATCTAATTATTATTTCTTTTTTATGACATAAATATTAGAAGTGACAAAGATATTATTTGGGAAGAATGATCCTATAAAAAAAATAATTTTTTTTAATTATTATACTTGTATATATATACATAATGGGAATTTTCTAATTAAAAAAATCATAATTTTATGTCACTATACAAAGAGTACTATAAAAACGAATTTTTTATGAAATTTTAAATTGAATAAAAAACTATCACAATGTAGCCTTTATACCCCCAATAACCCAATAACAGAGCCAACCCTAATAGGACTCGAAGGGAATTCCCGATCCCCATGGTTTGGATACTAGCACTAGGAATTATAAAACATGTATGGGGATTGAATTTGTCACCAAAAAAATTAGAAGTAAAATATATAAAATAGTATAGATGACCAAATTATTCTCCACTATGAGTAAATTACTAGAATACAATATTGAATAAAATCCCAATTTAATACAACCAATGTAAATGATGGGGAAAACGCCCCTTGGATATAAAAAATATGGTTTTGGCCAAAGCCCAGTAGGATACCAGTATGGATTACATAAAAAATTAAAAATATATATTATCCAAATAAATTATTTCAATTTTTACAATAAACATTTTTAAAATTCAAGAGCATATTTAAGAAAATTTTAAATAGTTTCAAGGTGATGGAAAATACTTTTGAATCGCATGATTTAATTTATTAGAGATATAATTTTTATAAAAAAATTCATTAGATAAAATATTTTCATAAAAAAGTTTATGTTAATATAGTAAAGGCATGTAAAAAAGTTTTACAACATTTTCATACATTTATATCGTATATATAAATAACTGAGAAACATGGTCATAGTCAAAAAGGCAGGGAAGTATTAAATAGGTATAGGATTCCACACACTCTAAGTGATCTCAAGAAAATGATAATAGTCACATCCCCTTCACACTATCTAGAGAAAATTCATCCCCATCCCATCTGGGATGTGACCTACTAGTGTAATGTCTTAGAATTTTGTAATAGAATATAGTGTTTAAAATTAACTTACTTACTTCCTAAGGCATGCAAGCACTCTTAAATAATAGGAAACATATATTAAGACTACTTAAAATTAAATAACTTCCATTATTACAATTCAAAAATTCCAATTTATTTATATTTATAACCAAAATTGTTTTTAATAACGAAACATTCATATTTAACTAGCTAAAACCATTGGGTTTTCTTCAAAACATTTTAATGCCATTTCACGGGATTGAAATCCATTAAAACCCAATTCCTTCATTTTCAAAATTCATTTCCACATATATATTCCAAAATTTAATTCAATATATTTCCATAAAATCTAATATTTAAATTCAATATTTATAATTAAACAATTTCCATACAACATACCCCAATTCAATGGAATTAAAGGTTTTATAACTTTTTGTGATAAACCCATTTCAAATCTATCGATTCACTAGATTGGGTTTCTAACAATTAAATTAAATTAATCGTTGAGAAAATGAATTTGAATTACTATTTAAATAATTCATGAAATATAAGGATAATCAAATTGGATAGTCAGGAAGGAACCACCCACCTCTTTCATGAAACCCAACACTCTCAACAACACCTATCAATGAGGACGGAGGCATTAATGATCTAGAAACCCAAACTAGAAGTGAGAGCCAAAAACATATCAGGTGGATCCATCCATTTTATAATTTTTCATTGAAATACTAAGAGATGATAAAAATTTAAACATGAATAATAATTAATAGCACTTACCCAGATATCACCCACCAATGAAATGATGATCGAACAACAAAATAATGGATTTGGGAGTGTATGAGGGCTCCAAGACTCTCTAAGGAAGGATTAGGGTCTAGGGAAAAGAAATTAGAGGGGATTTAATGAATAAACCCCTAGCACACTGCTTCTTTAATATTCTTCTATCAGTATGTCATAAATCGTGTACTCTATTTACATGTCGTGATTGATTTATTTTTCAAAATAGAATAATGCATCAAATTTGTAACGTCTCTTTAAAATTAGGTATTACACATTGTTTAATACCAATACACCTAATGAAATTATTGGTTTTTTTAACAACGTAAATGTGTATAATTTTTTATTAAAACCCTAAAATTATTATTATGAACCTTTCATTAACATCATCAGGAAGTGTAGTGAACACTCACGATGTGTACCCATCACATTGTGAAGTAGTTCATCACATGCATGAAGAAAAATTACACAACATATAGTATTGTTACATGGCATGTAATTATTTATGTCCGTTCACTTTTTTTATGGATGAGAGCCCAATAAACCTTTGAGTTCACCATTAATGGTATCCTACCAATTCAAACACATCCCTTTCTCAAATAATGAAAATGAAAACCACAAAAAGATATATAACAACCCTTTTATTTATTATACACTTAAATATATTTTATTACCAAAAAAATTAAAATTATGAAAAATTAAAGATTGAGAGGTATAGTGTCTTTTTGATTAGGAACATTACCAAAGAACATTATAATATAAAATACACATATTTATTGAAAAATTGTTTTTCATGAACACAACATTCCTTCATACAAAGAATTTCATGGCATAACCTGAAGTAATTCATAAGAACAGTTTGAGCTATAAATCCCATTAAGGGATTAAAAAAAGAATAACATAAATAATATTGTACATGTAAGGCAATACGAATATCAATGGATCATATAAGAAACATTTACACAAAGGAATGATATATCATGATTATCATAACATTGAAATGTAAAAACAACACATATCATGATCTTAGCCTGACCTAGAGCTCATTGCTCATGGATCAAGAGTAAACCCACGTGTCACATTAATTAGGATGATTAAACCCTAATTGAAATTTATTTATCATGATACTAATCTTTACCAAATGCATTGGAGTGGTATCAGGGCACACCTTCCTAATCATCTCATTTCTGGATGAAGTGTTCTAAATGGATCACATAACATAGATTCATTAAACATGATAATTTATTCCATGATAATGGAATTTGGAATTTATAAATGAAACTCTATAATCAATAATTAAGTGTTCTTAAAGGTGAAGACTCATGATAGGTAAATGGGCATGGTAGTCACTACACAATTACTTTGGCTTGGAAAATCATCGTCCAATATTGGCAGCATAACGATGTGACATATGAATTCATCAAAATTATTGATGAGAGAGAAAGGGGTGTCTCATCATATTTAAATGAAATGGAATTTTTGTGGTAATATGGATACATGTCCCAGTATATGTAATGTAATTATGTTTCATAGTGCAAAATAATTACTTGAATGTAAATGAGAAGAGATAAAATTCTTTACTGAATTTTTTCCTGCTAACGGGTGTATATGGGAGGAATTAATGGGAGATAAAGAGGGCTATTATCATTAAAACATAATAAGATATGTATGGGTGTGGAGATAAATCATACCCCAACATTTTTATTTTAAAACAATATTGTATAACAATATAAAATAATTTGAACAAAAATGAGAATGGAAGAAGTCCCTTACATGGAAGTGTGATCCCAAAGGCTTGAAAGAAGGTTGAGAGTGGATTATTGGGATATTAAGGCACATATGGAGATTTATATAGATATTATCGAAGAGGTAGTTTAAGTTACAAAACAATTTAGTGAAATATAAGTGGGATCTTGGGTGGGTATATATAGGGAATGATAGAGAATTGTTTATTATTTAGGTTTTTGGAAACACACATTAAACTAATAAAAACCACAAAACATCCCAGGGGTTTTTACAGGTTTTTTTCCAAAGGGGAGTGGAAAAAATTATTTTATAAGGAAAATGGAATAAATTATTAAAATATTAGGCCTGAATATATGGAAGTGAGTCACACTCTCAATGAAATCATTTTAAAAAGTTAAAATGTTTTATAATTCTTGGTGTGTCCACTAATGCTTTGGGAAATAAATAAAAAAACCTAAAATTTCATTATTTTAATTGTAAAACATATATTACCCTATCTTCCCATTTATTGTATTTTATTACATCACTATTAAATCATTAGTCTGTTATAAAACACAATATATATTTAAACAATATTTAATTTTAACCAAAAAATTTGATTGTCTCTGAAAATTAATATAAATTCACTGTTGGATAATTTCAACTTCCTGATTCCAAATATAATATAAACTTTATCTAAATAATTTTATAAATATTTGAATTTTTACTTTTAATATAAAAACAAATATTTATCGAAAATTCATGGGTTTGGACCAAAACAACATCCAAACCTTAATAAAAATTACAATTTTTTCCTAAAAATAATATAACCATTTATATTTAATAAAAATTTATTTTTTAATAATATTTTATTAAAATTTAATTTATTTGAAAAATATATTAATTCATTAAAATATATTTCTTAATTTAATATTAATTAAAAATAAAATATGTTATTCAAAAATACATTTACAAGGTAACAATAATAAAATGAATATATATTCTTTAATATATAAAAAGGTCATGCACATAATAATAGTATTATGGTCATGTAACATAACCACTTATAATACATTCATATGACCTTGGGGTAAGGTGTTCGATGGTGATAGACTCTTGGGGTGGCTCGGATAACCTCGCACCTGTGGTAATCTCTCTCCCCTTCCATTATTCTCATTGGAGATTTTGTTTGATCTTGACGTGTTGAAGCTCAGCTTGGGCTTTCTCAAGTTCAAAGCCCAATAACTCTACCTACATTCAAATCATCAACATGTGGTCTTATTATGGTAAAATTTTCATGTATGAGGACATCACTTCATTTGTTAGAGTAAATTGGATTTGTTAAAGCCCTATATTTATAATAATTATGTCATCACTATTCAATAGTTAAATTAGAAATGGTAACAATTCATAATGGTATTTTGAAATCCAATAACAAAAAAATGGAATTTCATATTTTATATAACTATTTTACACAATAATACATTTAATAAGATCAAGAGTAATTTTCATTAATTAAAATTTGGGTCGTTAAAATCTTCCCCCACTAAAAAAATTCACCCTCGAAGGTTACTTCTCCCACACTAAAATAGATATGGTTTACTCTCCTTTATTACTTCCTTTTATTTCCACTTTTCCTCTTCAAACATGGGTTATCACCACAAAACCATGATGATGGGCATTGTCTTATTTCAAATAACTTTTTCCCCATTATCTAAGATCATCAATGAATTCTCTTCATAAAAGATGTCATTATCTAATGGTACCACCACTAGATTGTGTACATTTGATGGGTCAGGTATATACTTTCTCAAGATTACACATGGAATAAATCATGTACTTGAGATAGGTTTTGTGGGAGTGATAGTAGATAGGCCACTACTCGAATGTGATTAAGGATCTCAAATGTGTGGATGTACCTTGGACTAAGATTTATATTCTTCCCAAATCTCATACTATCTTAAACAAATATATGTAGTGGAATACCATGTCTCCAAAATCAAACTATAGGTCCTGTCGATGATTATCAATATAGCTATTTTTTCGACTATGAACATCATTAATGCGATGCTGATTGGTCATATCATTCACCACATATTCTTCACCCATTTTAGGACCTGGTATTTTTTTTCTTTCCATGTTCATCCCAACATGGTAGTGTTCTACACCTCCTCCCATAAATGGCTTCATAAGGATCAATTTGGATGCTTGAGTGGAATTTGATATTGTATGTGAACCCATCCATAGGAAGATATTAATTCCATCCTCCTTTGAAGTCTATCATTCATTCTCTCAACATGTCCTCAATTTTTTGGATAGCCCGCTAAGATTGGCCATTAGTTTGAGGATGATAAGCTGTATTTAGGTTCATCTCATTATTCATGGCTTGTAAAAGAATATTCCAAAACATATAGGTTAATCTTGGATCTTGATCGAATACAATTGATAGTGGTATTCCATGAAGCCTTACCACTTCTATGATATATATATATGTCCCATTTGATCCAATAAAAAATCTTCTTGAATTACATGGAAGTGCACAGTCTTTATAAGATGATACACAAAAAACACAGATATGATTGTTTCATTTGGATGTATTTGTAAGTATGGTGACAAAGTCCATGTTTATGTTATTAAAATTACAAGTTTGTATGGGTAATCTTTGCATCATCCCCATAGACATCTACCTCTAAACCTTCACTTACCGACATACCAAGCACATTGATGTATACTCAATGATCCCCTTCTTCATGATATCTGACAAATAAATCTCTTGGAGATCTCGATACGTATTTGTGTATCCTGGGTGAATGGAACAATTCAAACTATGTGCATCATCCAAAAGAACAATCTCAAACTCCGGTCCTGATAGAACACATTTTCTATTCTCAAATATCACAAATTCTTCATCATTAACATTATAGTCTGATATTTTTCCGTTTCTGATAGTTTCCTCTTTATTTTGAATTCCTAGATCATCCTTTTAAGAATCCTTTAACCTTTCCAAAAGATACATTTGAGCAATCATTTGTGAAAGTATTTATGATGTTACATCATTTATGATTCCCATTTCCATCTTCATCAAATCTTAGAAGATCAGATCTCTTTCAATTCTCATCACTAATAGAATTATTGGGTCCTTTATTCTTAGATCATCTTCCACCTTTTTTACTATCCTAGGGTGGTAATGGATTGAGCATCCATAGTCCTTGATCAACTCTAATCAAATATTTTGGAACATGTTCGACTCTTTTAGTGTAAATATATACTTTTGGATTTTGTGATCCATGTATATTTCAGACTTCTCCCCAAAGAGGGAATTTCCCTGACTTTTTAAGTGAATATTACTATAGCCAACTCCATATCATGTTTTGGATAGGTTTTCACTTGAACATTCAATTTTTTTTAATCATATGGAATGAATTTTTAATTTTTCATCAACTCACAACTCATTCTGTTCTTCAAAGCATAACTATATACTGAAAAAAGTTCTCTGGTTGTGGGTAGTTTGAGAAAAGGTGCAGTGATAATAATCCTTTTTAACTCCTTGAATCAATATTTTCATTAATCATTCCAATTAAACTATATTCCCTTATGAATTATCTTGGTAAGATAGTTGGAAAATCATGAGAAATTTTTCACAAATCGGCGATAATATTTAGCTAACCCTAGGAAGCTACATATATCTGTTATTGATGCTGGCTTTGGCCATCCCTCAATAGTAGGTGCCTTGGAGGTTTCCACAAATATCTCATTTATCGTGATTATATGACCCATGAATGAGACATCATTCCACTAGAAGTCACATTTTTTGTACTTTTCATAGAGCTTCTCCTTTAGAAGTGTCTCTTGAATACTGTTTAGATGCTCCCCATGCTCCTATGTGGTTTTGCAGTATATTATAATATCATTTATAATGAAAACCAAATCTTTTTGGAAGTAATTTCTTATGACCTTATTCATCATGTCCATTATTATTGGTGGTGCATTAGTTAGTCCGAAATGTATTTCTATGAATTCAAAGTTCCTGTATCTTGTACAAAAAGCAGCCTTGGTGGTATCTTCATTCTAAACATTTACTTGGTAATATCCCATATAAAAATCCCCCATGGAGAAGTATTGTGGTCCACATAGGTGATCCAACAAATCATAATTTCTTGGAAGATAATACTGGTACTTTATCATGATTTTCATTAGATCAAAATAAACAATACAAAGGTGCATTGACCCATCCTTCATCTAGACTAAAAGGACTGATTCACCCCATAGTGACGCAGATGGGCATATAGACCCTTTATCCAAATTCTTCTATAGTTGATTATTAAACTCCTCATTCTCCACAATATTCATTATAATCAAATCTTTGGATATTTGACGTGCCTCCGGTATAAAATCAATTTAGAATTCAACATCTCTTCTATGTGAATGACAAAACAATTCTTTGGGAAACACTTCAGGGAATTCCCTCACAATAAGAATGTCCTCAAGGATGGTTGATTCAAGAGACTCGGTCATCTGAGATAGATACACATTATCATAGTCTAGTAGTATTTATGCTTGATATGATGGTTCTAAAAGAGATTCATCCTCCTCCTTTCAAATGCATAGAACTCGGGTCAATTTGCCCAATTGAAAGTGTTTTCCCCCTCATGGAAATTTATGTTGGTTCTGTATATGAAAAGAAAATACATGAAAATAATTGCATCAAATTCCACCATAGGGAGTATAGTGAGGTTCACCATGAATTTTAATTTATACATTTTGATATGGGAGGAGTTTTATTCATGGGATTTAATGATTTCCCCATTTTCCATTCTCACCAACATCATTACATTAATCATTTGTGGTGTTTTTGGTATTTTTATACTAATGTTTTGAGATAAAAAAGAATGTGAATAAGAAGAATAAAAAAGCATGTTTTACATTATTGAATGAATAAATACCGTACTTGTCACTACATAGTTTTCGGGGTTCACTTTGATTGTAGTGTTGGAAAAATCTCACCCTTTCTGCCTTATAAGTTCTAGGTTACCTCCAATAACCCTTTTAATAGTTCAATGGATTGAAAAATTCCCTATCTCTTTGATGTTGAAGCAATGAACAACGCACTGAGGAAAGAACATATCATTTCTATCCTCTATCTCCGCTGCAAGTTTTTATTGTCAGCAGTTAATGGCCAGGTGCCCTTCTCTTACACACCAAAATCATTTCCCCATCCCCTTTAGGTAATTTCGGGGGTGCTTCTTTCCACACATTTAGCATATGAGGAGCTGGGTTTTATTACAACCATTGGATTTATCAATCAGACCACCATAATTGATATCCTCCATATGATTCATATCCCCTTGATACCCCTAAGATTCTCTGATCTCTATTTCGACTATGAGGACACATCAGACAATTTACTCATATATCTTGACATTAGGGATCACTAGGTATTTCTGTAGGCTATGTTTTTCCCAAAAAAGATGAAATCAAACATGTATTCATCGGAAATGACAATGATGGAGGTGTATCATGCAATCCTTGTGTTTTTACACATACGCTCTGATAGATTCATTGACTTTTTCTTAAGGGAATGTATGTTTCATTCCATCGTATGTTGGAGGGTTCAAAGAAAATATTTGACGATTTTTTTCTGTAAATCCTTCTATTACAATGCCTCGATCTGCTCCTCTGGCTTTGTAATTTTGACCAATGTCTACCATTATCAGCTTTACCCTCTATATGATAAGCAGCTAGAAGTCCCTTCTACTGTTTAGAACATTTAAGGATGGAAAATATCTTCTTGATTTAGTTCATATATTATTCAGTGATTGAGGTATCCGATGATCGATTAAATTTAGGAGACCATTCTATCATGAAACTCTCAATTGTGACATCATATTTCTTGGGGGGGGGGGTTTACTGTTTATCTTGACTTATGTTTCTTTTCAAGACCCCATTTAACCAAGAAAGTATCGTGACAATGTTCATTATTATCTCTCCCATCAGATTGGAAATCTCATAGGAACAATCATCACATTGATCGACACATCAGTTATTATCCCAAAACCTCTTATTACTGGATATTGGCTGGAATAAAAGGAATGTTACGGGTAACACATAAAACACAATAAAAAAATGGGTGATTTTGAAATTAAATTTTTTTCCTTAACTTATGAATTTATAGGCTTCAATATATGTTATCCATGATCTAATTACTAACATATATTCATATGGGAATTTTTTTTTACTATTAATAATGGTTCATAAAATGATTATGAATATGAAAAATCATATCCCCTAGGAGTTTCGTAACTAGGAGTGTAGCAAGGAATGTTGGTGTGCAATATTTTATGTTTCAGTCTGGCCCAAAGTGTTGTTTTCTGGTTTTACCCTAGGATATATCTATGTTAGAGCCTCCTATACCCGCTCTTTTCCAGAAAGGGATGTATTTTTTATAACCACTTACTCAATACACACCAAAATGTTGGGGTGTTTTTATTATTCATAGTCTTATCCCTAAGTCATTCACAGGGGTTTTCTAATCCAAGTCCAAAAAATAACAAAACCTTTCCACAGATAGAAACTATAACAAGACGACCCGTTATTACACAGATAAAAATATTTTATTGGATAAAACATTCACATTATAAAACATAGAAGATAGAGACATTTAGTTACTTTGGGCATAAGAACATTTCATAACAACTTAAAAATGGAATACACTTAATTATTTAAAACATGTTTTACATGACCATATCATTCCATCGTATTTAGTATTACATGGGATAACATGAAGACATGCATATGAAAATGGTGATATATAAAGCCTGATAAAGGAGTAAACAAGGAATAACATGAATAATAAAGTACATGTTAGGAAATAGTCATATAAATGGATAATAAAGGGAACATGAACATAGAGGCATGATATAGCATGATTATCAAAACATTGAAATGTGGAATGAAAACTTAACAAGATATTAGAATGAGATAAGGCTCATTGTACATGGATCATGAGTAAACCCTCATTGTAATTTTATTATCATGAGTTAACCCTCATTGCACTTGACGTATAATGAGACTAATATTTTCCCAATGAATTGGAGAACTATAAGGGAACTCTCTTCTTAATCATCACATTTCATATATAAGTGTGCCACATGGATTATATAAGATGGATTAGTTAAAAACAATCGTTTATTCCACTATAACAGAATTTTAAATTATTACATGAAACTATATAATCAATAAGTAAATGTTCTCAATGGTGAATACCCATGATAGATAAATTTTCCTTGTATTTACAACACAATTATTTCGGCATGGAAAGTGGTAGTGCAATTTCGGTATCATAACGACATGAAAAAATAATTCATAAAAATTGTTGATGATAGAGAAAGGGGTGTCTAAACATATGTAAATTAAATAGACATTAAGGGGTCATAAAGATACATTCCCAACAAATTTATTGTAATTTAGATTCATAATACATAAGAATTAATAGAATGTAAGTGAGAAGAGAGAAATTACTCACGGAATATCGGTATGGTAATGAGTGTACATGGGTGGAATTAATGAGAGAGAAAAAATTTATCTCATCATTAAACGATAATGAGGGTATTATGGGGGAGGTGAAAAATCATACCCCATCATTTATATTTGAAAATATAAGGGTGTAACATCATAATTATATTAGGACAAAATGAGAAAGGAAGGATTCCATTACATGGAAGTGTGATAAACAAATATTGTGAGAGGCTTATTTGGAGTTTGAGGTGCTTTAAAAGGATTATTGAGATAGTAGGTAATAGGATGGTCGAGATCCAAAGTCTTTGAGTAATAGAATGTGGGATATTGGGTGGGTATATATTGGAAAATATAGTAAATTCATTATTGTTTAGGTTTTGGGAAGCACACATTAAACTAATCACACCCACAAACCATCCAACGGTTTTTGCTCATGTTTTTTTTTCATAGAAGAGTCGAATACATTATTTTATAAGGCCTATGGCTGAATGTATCAAAATATTATTCTTGCATATGTAGAAGTGAGTCACACTCTCTTGGAAATCATTTTAAAAAATTAAAATGTTTTTAAAGTCTTGTAGGGTCCACTAAAGGTTTATAAAAAAATAAAACAAATCTAAAATCAAATTATATTTTATTGGTAAATCATATATTGGCTGAATATCCCATTTTTTTAGTATTTTATTAAAAAACTATTGGGGAATTATGATGTCATAAAAGACATTATATATTTAAACAATATTTAATTTTTACACAAAAATTCTACAATCGAATAAAATTATGAAAAATTCAATGTTTGATAATTTCAACATCATGATTCAAAAAATAATAATATTTTTATCTAAATAATTTTCTAAATATTTTAATTTTTACATTAAAAAACCTAAATTTATCGAAAATTCTTGGGGTTTGACAAAAAATGGCTTCCAACCCATACAAAAATTACTATTTTATTCTTAAAAATTATAATATTATTTATAATTAAAAAAAATTAGTTCAGTAATAATATTTTATTAAAATTTAATTTCACTCAAAAATCCATTAATTCATCGAAATATTTTTTTTAATTTAATATTAATTAAAAATAATATATGTTCTTAAAAATAATTTACAACGTAATATTATTTAAATGAATATATATTATTTATTATATATAGAAATGATCCACATAATCACAGTGCAATGGTCTTGTTACATAACCCCTTATAACACCCGCATATGACCAATGGTTAAGGTGTTCACTGATGACAGACTCTTGGTGTGGCTTAGATAACATCGCTAAGGTGGTAATTTCTATCAACTTCAACTTTTCCCGTGTACGGTTCAGTTCGAGCATAAAATGTAGAAGAGCGACTTAGGCTTGGTCATGAGAGAAGACCAATGACACCACCTCCTTTCTAAGGTTCTATAAATGAGCTTCATAAGGAGAAATTTTACAGGATGAAGCCATCACTTCCTTTGTTTGAGTAATTGGATTTGTTAAAGACCTATATTTATACAAATAATGTGATCACTTTTCAATAGCTATATTAGAAATAGTAAATTTTTTTACCATATTTTCCAATCCAAAAACATAAAACCAAAGAAGTGCATATTTTATATAACCATTTTACATAATAAGTCATTTAATTCGATCAAGTTAAATTTTCCTTAATAAAATTTTTGGTTATTACAAGATTTATGGAGTAACGATTATAATGGGAATGTAATGATAAAACCTCCTCAATAAACGTACTTTAAATCCCTATAATTCCATTGAATAATCATCTCATCCAATGTAATGCGGCCACTAATATATCATCAGGGAATTTTTTTCCCACATCTTATGAATGTTAAAACCATGCTTCTATAGAACATAAACAATTTATATCATGTTTCAATGAACTAGCTTTGTATTAGATTCCACAATACTGACTGGCCATTCAGTCCAATATAAATCATGCTAAATCTCAATGCCACTCCTGCCGAATATGGGAGATGGATCAAAAATATATTTTCCAATTTTGATACATGGAACACATTATGTATCAACAACTGTAACACCCCATGTAAATAAAGAATATGACATTTTCATATTTATCCATACTTGAGAATAAAATATTAATATTACTTTAAAGGGAACACTATGCTCGATGGAGTACCCAATACGCAACAACGAGTTTCTTGGGAATCTTACGTTGCACTATAATAATAAAATAAAATTATTTTAAATGGTAGTTAACGCCTAGCCGTTGTAATGGAGGGAATGAACAGAAATAACTAAAAAAATATTATATATGTTTGTCAAATATTTTTACTTTTTTACAATAAATGTTTGAGGATTAAAAATGTGAATGAATTCAATTTTAAGCGTAAACATTCTAATATTCTTTAGAAGGTCAATTAACCGCCTTTTGATGGAGAACCTCTTTTAAATCCACTTTTTGACAATTTTATCTGTTATATTTGAAAAAATAAAATTCTTCTTTATAATCGAGACATCAAAATTTACTTTGTGTAAATTTTTGGTATCTTTCCGATAAAGTTCATTTTTTAATGAATAGTGAAAAATGTTGTATTTTATTTCAAAACCTCTTTTTAATCTAATTTATTTATATTATTAGATTATCTTTTGAATTGTTTTTAAAGTAAAATTAGAATATATTATTACCATTTAATCCAATATTGGTCATTGGAATTAATTTCACTTTGAAATTGGACAAAAACTAGTGTCAATCTTTTAATAGATATTGTTTCTTAAAAACACGCTATTTATTTTGACAGCGGGAATTAATTATTAAATTAATTAATGCAACTTATATGTTTTGAATTTTGTAAAATAGACATCATTTTTGAGTTTGGAATATCAAATATAGCTTATGGTGAATTTTTGGTATTTTTCTGAAATACTACAATTTTTTGATGAATAGTGAAACCCCTAAGTGGTAGTTAAAGAAACTGATTTTACGTTTAAATGAAACTTTTCCACCTCTGTGTTTTGAATTTCAAAAATCTGACATACATGGTTGACATTAGGAATTAAAATGTTGTTCAATGGGATTAAAATAATTTTTTGGTGAATAGTAACTTTTATGTTCTTAATCGCGATTAGAGGTAATTAGTGTAATTTAAGGTAAATGTGAAATGACCTAGAAACATGTCCTACCCTAATTTTATGTGTCATGGCCGACCAAGAAAATCCATGGGTTAACTTGGGGACCCCATGGAGCCACTTTGGTTGGAAAATGACATAAATAACTTTTTATTTAAAGTTAAAATAAAAATGTCACAAGCATGAGATGTTTCACTAAAACAATTTTTAAATTGGGTTATACAAGTCATATTTTTTACTATAAATAATAATTAGAAATATAAAAAGATTTCCTACAACATGGTAGTTTTTTTATATTTTTTAGACATTAAATAAATTAAATTATTTATGACATCATGATGATACACTGATTACCTCATTAATAAAGGATTTAAATAAAATGAAAAGATAATGTTAAAACTATAACATACACATGTCAAAAACCTATTGGATGAGTATATTTTGACCCCTTACCACCTTATACTATAAATAAATCAATGTGGGACCTTTAAAATTCGAAACTCATTTGAAAATAAAGTAACATTTTGTATATTTCCAAGAGTGCCTCTCCTCTCCTCTTATAAAAGGCCCCCACCTCTACCACCTTACCCACACCTCTCAAGACTTTGGATCGGCCAATACCTGATCATATTTCCTCTCCACATACCGATATTACTCCTACAAGCCTCACATTGGGCAGAAGTCTTACCAAGGAATCCTTTGAGCTCAAATCAAAGAGAGTTACCCGATTTTAAGGTAGTGTCTTCACTTGTGTTCTTTTGTTTTATTTTGCTTCTCCAACCCCATAAACTCTTTTTATTCATTTATATTGTAACAAACTACAGTATCTTAAAAATACTAGGATGTTTTTATAAGAATAATTAGAGCTAAACCTACACACACCTACATCTAATGGTTAAAGAACATACTGTTTCTGTGGATGGAGAATTTCTGCCTCAGGAAACGATGATTGTTCAACACTCATATAACACCTTCAAAGGTGGCCATTAAGATGTCAATATATTTATATATTGTATATAATATGTTTATGTTTTACTTAAGATTATTTATTTTTCTTTTTTGGCATACCTTTATGGTTTCCATTGTGGGTAAACACGATAATTTCATTTTAGGAAGTGCGGACTACCGCCCCCTCAAAGTGATTTGATTCGTTAATGCCATATGTGGGATGTATAAAGGATGGATTTAATGTTATTATATATGATTTATGTTACATATAAATGATTAATATAATTCTTTAATTAAAATATACATAACTCTCATTTAGTTTTAATTCCATTAATATGACATAGAAATGAAAGTAGCGTTCATGCGTACGTACAGCTTACCGTCTCCATGAACGGTGCATTTCATTTCTTACCTCTTAACGATTATTTAATATTATAAATACATGTATATTATGGATATATATGATATATATGATATCCAAATCATGAATATCATTCTGGATATAATGAACCTTTTACCACATGAACAACGTGTAATTGTAAGAAGTCCACTTTCGACTTAAGAACCAAATATCGACAAAAACAAACATTATTAACTTAAATGATTACATAATGTTTATAACATGGAAATAAGTGATATAAAATGAATAATGAACTTGAAAAATGTTCTTAAGAAAGTATAAATTAACTCAAGTTTATTATTCAGGGCGTTAAAGAATGATCGAGTCATGTCGGTCCTGAGGTAAGGGATCCTACCCCACTCTTTCTTTTTAAGTACACTCTTTTATGTCATTCCTTTTATGCTAATATTTCTTAAGATTGGGATGTTATTTTATATTACTCCTACTGTAATTTTTATGTTCATATGATGAGAGACCCTATTTTCTCTCATCAATCCATTTTGGATGTTTTGAGTGGCGTCGTTAGGCTGCCGAATTTTCATAAGAGATCTAACCTCTCTCTTTCCTTTTAAGTACTCTCCTTTATGTCACTTCTTTTAATATCAACTTTGTTATGATGGGGGATGTTCTTTTATATTCCTCTTTCTTTATATTTTATTTTAATATGATGAGAGACCCTATTTGATCTCATCAATCCATTTTTGGAAGTTTTTAGTGGCGTCGTTAGGCTGCCGAGTTTTCGTAAGGGATTTTTCATCTCATTTTTAGTCCCGTGAGATTTATGCTAAATTTTCCACTATTTCCTTTGAGTGGTGTATGTACTCACCATTATAATACTCTTTTTTTTAATATAATTTCATTTATGGGTATTTACACATTCATTGTATGCCCCTTCTTCAATGGGGTGTTTGTTTCGAAAGTTACCCAAGTCGGTAAGGGAACCTTTCACCCTCCTCTTTTAAAAGACTTATTTTGTTATGTATTTTTATTCACATAATATTATGTTGGGATATGTTCTTATATATCCTTATTGACGTAAATTTTATGTCCAAGTGATGAGATTCTCTTTTTATCTCTCATAAACTCTGTTTCTGAATTTTTAAGTGACGCTGTTAGGATGTCGAATGTTTGCAAGGGAACTTCTTAACCCAATTTTGATTTTTTTGGGATAAACTTGTACTCCTTGAATATGTAATTATATGAATATGTTTTAATGTCCTATGATTGTTTTGAACTTAATATCCACTTATATTTGGTGTATTATTTTGTCACACATAATTATGTATTTGATTTTTCCTTAATCCAAGGATACCGTGTTTGTATGGGACTTCGTCTCAATCTCCTTTCATTGAGGCATATTTTGTTTTATACACAAACTAATTTTATACGGTGTATAAACCCCTTTTAATTTTACGTTTATTGAAAAGGAATATTTTTATATGAAGAGTTTTACTAAACGATAAAAGGGAATGTTTTTGTCGTACGTATGCGGCGACAATGACTTCTCCGCCGTTGTGACCATTATTTGAGTTTCGGCTTCCTCTACAAGCCATACCTTTTTTTTAATGAAAAATAAATACCATGTTTTACTTTTATTTAATTTTGGTATTGAAAATGGTTTTCATAATGTTTTTATATCAATGTGTGGTATTGATATCTTGTGATTGAAAAGTGGAAATGTTATGTTTCCTTTATGCATGTTTTATGTGATATGATTATGTTATGGTTCTTGGGAATTATTATGAAGACGGGTGGTTCTGTGATAAACTAAGGGCGGGTGAGCCAGATATAGCTCTCCAATGCATTGGTTAACGCGATGGAGTTAAACGTTAAGGTTTCTCTGAAAAGATTTAGGGTATATACTGTGATGGGTATTCCAAATGTAACCAAGAGGGTTACTCCCTACGTAAGAATGTTATGAATGCCTCAAGTTACCTTTATGTCTTTTGATTTCTATGTTTTATTCATGATTTGATGATGTATGTTAAAGTGCTTATGTTTTATGAGTAAAGTATGATTTCATTGATTCTTATGTATACAAGTACTCATGTTTCCTTTCCATATTTTTATATCCCTTACTAAGCTTTTTATGCTCATCCCATGTTTTTGAAATGTTTTACATAGGACTTAAAGATGAATAGGGTCAAGGATGGGATCAAGGAAAGAAATGATATCTAAAACATGGAACTAGACATGTTTATTTTAAGAGTTTTTTTTATTTATGGAAACTTAGTATAAGTTTCTACTTTGTAATCTTTTGAGATTTAATAGTTATGTCCTAATTCTCTATAACTCTAAACCTGAAAAGATCCTCAATTTGAATTATTCATTTAATTCAATATTAAGTAAGGTTTAAGGTCGGGTCCTTATAACAACAGTTGTTGTGTAAGTGGAAAATGATTTGCAAAATTTCCCACCTGATCAAAATCCTCTAATGGTCCCACAAAATGAGGAACAACTTCCCATTCCTCCCTTGCTAACCATACCCATCTGGGGTTAAACATTCAAGACCACTTCATCCCCAACTGAAAACACCAAATGTATATGGATTCGATCAGCATAATACTTATATCTTCTTATTTCTATCCACATTATCATGATAATTAATTGATTATTTGTTTCCATCTCTTGCGCTAAGCTAGGTCCGACAGATGAACATTCCCCAAGTTTCGACCTACACAACGAATATTTAAAATGTTGGTCGTACAAGGCCGCATAATTAGAAATATTGATTCCAAACCATTAATTGTGATTATAATAGAAATCAATTCCCCATTTTTATCATCCTCAATCCCACCAAAGTCTATGTCACACTAACAATACATACTCTCATGAATTTGTATAGCTCTCTCCCATTCTGGCCATCCAACTGTGCATGGTAGGACATTATCAGATGAACCTGAGATCCCAGTACAACCTAAACGAATCTCAATATATGTTATGTAAACGAAATATCTATATTAGTGAATATAGTATATGGAACATTGTAAAAATGAACAATATATTTCACAATGATATTTCCCAAATACTCAACATTGGATGTATCATTAACATATTTAATGTGATTCGAATTGGTAATCCAGTCGATCACAACACATATCACATTCTCCCTTCTCTGGGTATGTGGAAACCCCACCACAAAGTCTATAGAAATATCATCCTATTTAAAAGAAGGGACATGAAGTGGTTCAAGAACACCATTAGATTTTTTCTTCTCCACTTTCACATGTTGGAATGTATAGCAATGAGAAACGAACTCAGAAATGACTCATTTCATACCTACACACCAGAACTGAAGCTTCATATCCCAGAACATATTAGTGGTTCCTAGATGAACTAACTACTAGAAATTATGAAATCACCCATCACAGCCTTCTATTCTCATAGAGGTACAATGAAGGGATTCTTATAGCATATAACACCTTCTTTGCAGAATGACCACATGGCCATTATCTCCCCACCATGAAGAGAGTCTATAATTCTATGGAATTCATCATCTTGATCATGGTACTAAAGAATCTACTTGTGAAGTGAATATGTCAACTGAATACTAGCTAAATAGTATTCATCTCACTCTAATATGCAACTGTACAATGAGATCCATCAAATTCCACTCCTCTGAAGATTTATTCACTGCATGGGTTGGATTTTTCCTACTCATGGAATTTGCAATGACATTTTCTTTCCCCAGGTATAGGAGATTTCAATATTTAAAGATGCATGTTAATCCGCCAAATGTTTTTGGAAAAGATTCAAATATTATTGAGAGAATATATAACATATGATTTTGTGGTCAGAATAAACAAAAATACATTATCCATAAAGGTACTGCAATCAACTTTTATGCATATGGATTACAACATCTACTTCATGATCAAGGGTAGGTTAAATATTCATGTATAACCCAAGATGACGATATCCATAGTCAACAACATTATCACCTTTCATAATAAGACATTCCAAAACCAAATGGGATGCTTCACAAAAGATCACAAAGACTTTCCCGACCATTGGAATAGTCAACCCCGACGCAGTATTCAAAATACGCAGTAGATCAATAAAATAACAAGGAAATTTATCATTCAAAAAAACATCACCCCCTTCTAAGTTAGATTAATCCCTCGAGAAGCAATATTTGAGAATTCCTTTACGAACATACGGTAGTATCGCTCTAATCCTAAGAAGATTTATATTTTAAAGACATTTTGTGGTTTCATCCAATTCATAACATCCTTTAACTTTTTAGGATCAACTGATATACCCTATTTAAACATACCATGTCCCATGAATTACACTTCCACAATCCAGAAATCACACATTGGAAGTATGTCATATACATGGTGATTTCACAGTAATCTCAGAAATGTTCTCAGATGTTTCACATGGTCCTCATATTTTGAGTAAACAACAATTTCATCAACATATACTACCACAATAGTATCCAGATAGTTGTGGAAAATCTTGATCAATAAATCCATGAATCCAATAGGTTCATTTTCAGACCAAAGAGAAAAACTAGGTACTTATAATTGCTATAACTTCTCCGAAAGGAAATTTTCTGAATCTCATATTTCATTATCCTTAATTGATGGTAATAATATTGAAGATCGACTATTGAAAACAACTTCAAACAATTAAATTGATCAAACAGATCATTATTCCATGGAAATTTATACATTTTCATTATCTTATCTTGATTTAGATTTGGATAGTCAACACATAGATGAAAATAACCAACCACATTCCTAGCAAAGAAAATCAGTGCAACCCAAGGCGACACACTATGGTTTATAAAATATTTCTCACCACGATCGTCTGAATATGACTTCATATATTTTATTTCAGATTCTTCCATTTAGTATGATGTAATTGAAAAAGGATTTGTACCATGATTAAACTAAATAGAGAACTCAACATCCATTTTTATTGGTAAATGAGAGAAATCAGAAGGTATCATGTCGAAAAACACAAAAATCACTGGAAGAAGATTTTTAGTCACTGAATCATTCTCCAGATTAAACGAAAAAACTAATATTATAATCCCCATATCTGGATAAAAAAAGTACATCTCTTCTTGACCTTGGGTCCCAATATCCTTCAATGAAAAGTGATGCACCACTGTTTGTAGTAATGTAGACCCATCAAAGATAAAAATCAATAAGTTCTTTTGGGGAAATGTTCCAATCCATTACGAATATGACATAATGATATTTCATGTTCAGAACTAGAAAACTCCATGAATTCTAAAATTATAAAAGGGATAAAATACATGCGGGACTATGAAGACACTAAAATCACTTCATACCACGTGGATTAGTAATATTCATTGAACAAGATAGTTTCTCTATAGGAAGATTAATTATATTAAGAATACAGGTTGAAATAAATGAATTAGATGCCTAAAATATAATGTTGTGTAGACATTAATAATAATGATGATATAGTAATGGTACCTATCATGGTCGATATACCAATGTTTTCTTCCACTAAATATTCTTCCATTGTGGGAGGGAGAATCATTCTGGATGCATATGGATGGAAGCCCTTTGTAAGTGAATCATTTGATTTCATAGATATTTTATGAGCAAATGAACATGTTCCACTACACTGAGTGGATAAGTGATTCCAGAATATAATTATTCTCCCTAATCATTTTTATGGGATACAATTATTGGGTTCCTCTATGAAAACCCTCTTAGAATGTTCTCACTTTCCACACTGATTGCATGTTAATGAACTTCCCCCATTCCACTATAGGAGATCTTTAATGAATCTATCATCAAGAATTTTTTTGAGATTCATCATCGTTTTTTTCATTGTGGTAAATAACGCTTCCACAAGGATAAAAATGAACTCCCATTAACCATGTAATTATTACCAAGTCTATATCCACCATCATATTTTGATCCATCACATTAGTATTTGTGGGTAGTATCAAAAAGAAAGACGAATAAATTATATCTGATTGTAGACCCAACTCAAATCATCAAGATTTCAATATACATAAGATAATATCTCTGGTTCATACTACACCATCTCAGTAATGTGATTTGAATACTTGATCATGGTTTTTTCATCTTATTCATGTTTTAAAAACTCTACATCCCTATCCATCACCATTTTTTTGTATTAAAAATTTCATTGAATAGAACCTTGAAGTCCTTCCACTATATGTCTTCATGATTCAATACCAACACCATCATGTCCCACCATCCAATGCATGGTCCCAATAGAAAAAATGTTTCACACTTCACCATGATCACATCTATTGTATCCATTGACTCAAAAAACATTCGATTTTCTGAACCATTCCTCGTCATTTTGAGGATCATGGGAGCCCTTGGAAAAAAGTGGCTTTTGGAAAAAGAACTCATGAGAATGATTCTGAATAACATCTTTCTAAGGTTCAATTGTTGGATCATGTATTTTTACTAGCAGTAGTTCATATCCTTGAGCATAGACAGTTCAAAAGATCACATCAACTAGATATGGGTCCACATGATGATTCACTTGGTGTTGTTTAGTAGTAGCCTCATGCTGGATCTTATTTTTACGACATCTGTAGAAATGATTCTAAAAAAACATAGTTGAAAACATTTTTAGACATTAGGTAATTCTCAAATAGAGCAAAGAGGTGAATTAATCATAAAAGATGAAAATACAATATTGGGATTCAACACTCTAAAAATTATAATAGGGAAAGGACTGGAAATTACCCACAAGATTCCATTACCTAACTACCCCAAATGACATATGATTCATTGCACTGTGATATGTACATGGACTCAATCTCCACAACCTCCTATGTCCCAGAAATATTTCCAAAATGTATACTGATATGATGAAAAAAGCTAAAAAGCCTCCTCTAATACCACTTTATCATGAATTATCCCGAGAACCCCGGTAACCTGATAACTGATCCAGACCTAACATGAATATAAAGATAATTCCTAGTTCCAATGGGTTTTATAACAATGCATGGCATCATAAAACATATAACAAAGAATAACTTTTCCACAAAACAAAGCATTAGTAAAATATATAAGAGAGTATGCATAAAAAGGAATCTCCATTTGGAGTAATTTACAAGAATAATGTAGGGAATAAAATCTGAATTTACTACAACAAACATTCCTGATGAGGAAAATAACCCCATGATCCATAAGGACACAACTCACCATGTCCAAGATCGTAATCCGAATCCACTTCTAAGAGATCCCTTCCCTTTGCTATAATTTGGGTGGAGAAAGTATAGTAACACATGAACTAAAAAGTATGGTGTGGGCCTATGCCCATTATGATACCACTAATGATTCTATAAAAAATTCAAAATAATGATTATACAATGAAAAGGTTTCAATTTTCAAAATTAATAGGCCTGGAAATTCAAGACCACATTTAAACAAAACTTGCTATGCAATTTCAAAATGATGAAAAATAATTTTTATATACATAATTTATATTAAAGGATATGGAATATTTATTAACCAATAGATAATATAATCTAGTTACATGATACTATTTATGTAAATCAGGAAAAGGAATGTAATGTAGTTTTAAAAAAAATTCAAATATTTATAACTCGTATATAAATAAGAAAGAGAGAAACATAGTAATATTCCAAATTTTAAGATTGTATGAACAAACTATATTATTACACACTCTCTAAGTTATCTAAAAATTAATTATAATAGTGTCCCCATGACTCTAGATTAAGGTGACTCATCACCCTAAAATCGGGGTAGTGACCCACTATGGTTATCTTATAGAACAATGTCATAACGTAGATTTTAACCAAATAACTCACTAACTACCTAAAGCTATCATGATCTCTTACATAATGATAAATTTATTTAAAGAATAATTAATATAAAATAAATAAAATTATTCCTTTTCAATAAAGATAATTTCATTTAATTTAAATCCACAATCTATTTTAATATAAAAACATGCTTATTTTACCAAATAAAATTAGTAGGTTTCAATCAAAATATTTTTTTTTCCATTTTAAAATGTCTGAATCCATTCAATCCAATTCGAAAGTTTTCCAAATTCATTTATAAATATATATTATCCAAATTAATAGAATAAAATTTTATAATGTCCAAAATTTAAATATTAAAAATTAAATTAAACAATTCTGATAAAACACTTCTTCATTCTAGGGAATTTGTGGTTTTCCAAATATCTACAAGAAAAAAATTTCAAATCACTCTTATCACAAAAATTATTTTTTATCAATATAATTGAAATAAAAATTTAGAAATTCAATTTAAATAAACAATTGAAATAAATAATGAAATACAATGATAATAAATTTGGATAGTTATGATAGAACCAACCACCTATTTCTTGAAATATGACACTCATAACAACACCCTTAAACCAGAACGAAACCATAGAATATCTCAAAACACAACCTAGATGTGTGATCCAGCATTATGGGAGGAACATCCATAAATTTTTGGATGATCCATTGAAATCCCAAGAGAGGAAAAAAATAGAATCACAAAGAACAATTAAATACACTTACCCTAATAACACCCACCAAATCAATGATCATCAAACACAAAACGATTGAAAAAATATGTTTGGAAGTCTCCATGACTCCTATGGGAAGGCATTGGGATGATGGAAGAGGAACTTGAGAGGTTAGAATGATGAAATTCATAGCGCACAGCTTATTTTGTAGGTTGTTGTGTGGGAATTACATGATGTGTACTCTAGTTACATGCCATGACCAATTTATTTTTACAATCATTAATAATGCATTGAATTTGTAAATCCTTATTAAAACAATGTATTACATGATGTATAATACCAATATATGTTGTTAAATTCTTTTTTTTAATTATTTAAACTGATAATTTTTTTACATTAAATCCCAACACTCCGAGTTAAAACCCATTCATTAACTTCATCATGACGTGTATTGACCACCCACAATTTGTAATCATCACTTAATTATGTAGTTGATGACATGCATGCAGAACCATTATATGACATGAAATGTTGTTACATGGCATTTAACGATCTGGCAGTCTGCCAAATTTTTTTATATGTTTTTTAAACCAAAAAACCATTGAATTCAATATTAAAGGTATCATCTCAATTCAAACTCAAACCTTTATCAATTAATGAATAGTAAAACCATGACAAGATTTAAGGATAATATGTTAGAATTGTAATGATATTTTACAAAATAAAATGTATACATCAATTAAAATTTGATAGAATCTTTGAAATAAGTATAAGGGTTATGTAGTTAATCAAATACAATTTTAAAAAATTATATATCGTCTATTGTATTGAACTAGATATAGACATATTATAATCTATTAAGTGAGAATGTGTGGTAGATCTAATTATGAACTCAATTACTCACAAAAAAATATTTTTCATAGAATACTTAGATATTTTTTTTCATTGAATAATTTTATGTTATATAGGAGATGTAGTGACACAAATTTGATTGGGTACACTAATTTTGATTTAAATGGATATATTTATAATAGAAATTTAACATAATATATTGAATAAATCTTGAGATAAATTTTTATTAGAAGGAAATTTAAGAACAAAAAATATTATGAAAATTTAACAGTAAATTGGGTGATTATATGGATGATTAACATGTATTTACAAATATGGTTTAGATGCTAGAGAAATTAGATGTCATGAATCATATGTTTTAGAATCCATTGAATATTTTAGAAGTTAATATGGGTTCACTTTAATTATACAAAAAAAAATATAATAATAAATATAGAAATATATTGAAATCAATAATTATTTCAACATGGTTATTGATTAATATTGTGGTTTTTGTTAGAATAAAATTTTACACTTGATTATATTAATAAGATTTTCACAAAACATTGACAGTGGATTGGTTAAAAGATATAAGGATATAGATTCTTGTTGAATGAGTCACAATTTAAAAATTATTAATGATTATTTGAAAAATTTATATGTATTATATTTTTATATAGTATAAATGTAAGACTACATAGGTGATTAGTTTTTCTGAAATCCAATGAGAAATTTACGTTATTATAAAAGATAGTATATTGGGTCACTTTGGGAGAAATATTCAAGGTCTACAAACTAAAATATTAGGTCACCATGGAATGAAATAACATTAAATCAGTTATTTAGTTATTAGTGTGGTTATAGGAAATTTATCTTTTATATGATAACTAATTTTTTGAATTATTATAATGTAATCTGCTAGAGATGACAACAAAACCGAAGCGCGATTGATTAAATAAAAATGTTTTAAAGTTATTGTTTTATTTAATAAATTTATATATTAATATGTAGTACTCACTGAAAAATTTATGAGTTAAAAGATAGAATATTTTTTGTCTAATGTTGATATGAAAAAAATTCATTCATAATCAATATTTATGAAAATTGAAAAGATAAGTGTATATTATCAATAAAAATATTAGAAATCAATTTATTATTTCACAATAATATTTATAACATCAACTTGATGATCTTAAAATAAATCTAGGGATTTACTATGATACAAAAAAATTACAAATATTAGATTGATGATTAATCTAGTTATATGTAAGATTAAACGAAAATATCCATAATTTGATAATAAATAACACTAAAAATATGAGTGTATATTTTATTTTGTAGAGGATAATTAGGTAATGTCATGTAATTTTGATTCATTGAAATTAATATTATTTTTAAAAGAATATTTCATAGGCATATTAAAAAATATTTAAAATGACAAATAAAATGAACCAGAACACATTATAATTACATTAATAATATATTCATTAGTGAATAAAATGATATTATTTAATTAATATATTTACCAATTAATATTTTTCATTAATATTTCAAAAAACAATATGGCATTCAATGAATTATTTGATAAAATTAATAATATTTTACCATTAAACATTTAATTGATCATAGTCAGGTGTTCATTATAATATATATTTTTTATATTTATAAAAAACATATCAATATAAAATTAAATAGAAATATATATGAAATTTAAAACACAAGATGAAAAAAAGTCATTATTTAAATTAATATTATCCTATAAATTTAAATGAATATCTTTAAAACAATTGTACAATTTAAATTTTAAATTAATAACATTAATTTTGGAATTATAGGCAAGATACTAGGATAAGATTAATTTTTGATATTTTTCAATGAAATGATTTTTATATGAAAAGTGGGATTATATTTTTACAAATACTGTTCTTTTTTATGGAATTATAATTTAATGATTATTATTATATAAAAATTTAATAATAAATTTCTTAAAAACATATTTATTTTATAAGTTATATTAAATATTAATGATTTTTTATTATCCTTTATAATAATATATTTAATATTTCAAATCTTAAGAAATATTTTGCCCAAACACTGTTTTTTAAATAAAATTATAGTATTTATATTAAAAATAGTTTTATCATTTTTAGTAGTTCAATTAAAATTAATTAATTTAGAATTTTATTTTTGTGTTTCTTTGTTATATAAATGTAATAGTTTATTTTTTTAAATGATAAAGAAATTCTTCAAAACATATTGGTGTGGTAAGAGTAAAAAGTTTCAAACATTTTTAACCCTTGTTTGGAAATTGTGTTTGTGTCTTTGGTCTTCCATATCCTAACATGAATACAATATTTCCAAATTTTGGATCTATTTTCCATGATAATATCTTTAAAATATTAAAATTATATCCTTTTTTACAATAATTAAATAACATTATAATAATTAGTTGGAAACTCATCTCCTCAGTTCAACTCACAACAAAAAGAATATTTTTTCAAAGACTCTTACACAACAACATCTAAAAACATATATCTAACATAAATAAGATCTAATATTATTAATAGACCATAACCTAAAGTCATAACCCATTTATTAAAGAAGATAATCCTTTTAGTTATGTATTATTTTCTTACCTCTTCTTTACCCTTTCTCATTCATTATATAAACATATTATTTATTTAATTACATTCTACTATATTAATGTGAAAACATAATTATCAATATTACAGAGAAAATTAATTATAATGATGTTAAAAAAATTACCATTATTCTATTTTCCAATAAGAAGACGTAACACATGGATTGTGAGTGTGTGAGGACTATTTCATCATTGAAGAAACATGTTTTCCTTCAGTAGAAATTATTTATTGTCTATATAATGATTTTAATATATATTTATAATATTTACTACTCACTTATGATTCTTAAATAAAAATAAGCTTGCACATTATAACTATACATATCTTTAATAAAAAATAATTAATGATTTATTTCCTAAAGACATGCATAATTCATTACCATATAATTTAAAACACTGCTATAATTGGGAAATTGGTTAAATAAAATAATAACATCAAATTGTGATATGATATAAATTAATAATCATTTATATTCAATTTTAATTCAATCATTCTTCTAAAACACCAAGGATTAACCTGGGGATTTACACATGAATTTTGTGATCTATAAATCATAGTGAGGGAATAATAAATGTACAACGTGATGAAATTAATAAAAATTAATCATGGAGCATAAATATTTTACATAAAAGTTTTCACAATCATAAAAATTAATATTTAACCATGATATAAGATGATAATATCAAGGAAAAATATGAATTTGGAAATAACATAAAACATTACAAAATTAGATTATTTCAAGGTTAACTGACAATATATCAAAAAGAAGTGTTCATAGGAGAACCTCCTATGAAACAAACCTATAATTTAGTGAGAAATAATGATAATGTAATGTATTTGTGGACTATATATTTATTTTCATTCACATCACATTCTAATCTTGTACAAGAATTTGTGTGATACATAAATCATAAAAAATAAGAAAATAAATTATAAATTATAATATTAGGATTATGGATTATGGGTGATATACATGGGTATAACCAATTGATAATATATAGGTGCATAAAGGTGAATAACCATGAGTATAATTGTTTGTGGTTAGTCACAATACAAATGGTTGATAGGAAAAATTGTAGAAAAATTCCCTCATCATAACGATGGTCCCAAAAAAGTCTATAAAAGTGATTTTTTATAGGGATTGGTGTTCAATCTTTACATGGGAAACATATGATCATTAATATGTCTGTGTGAAAACTTATTTCAACATAAACAATTATAAATAAAATGATCTTAGTATAAATAATGTGTTTCATACAAATAAGGCGAAGATGGTCTCTTACATTGAGATAGAATTTCTAAATGTTTGATAATATAATATTAAGAACACATGACATATTATGATGTATTTAAAAATATATAGGTATAATGATTAGTATGTTTTTATTTTAGTTATAGAAAATAAGAGGTGAATTCTTTAATTTTATTAACCATATGGTTTTTAATATATAAGATAAACGAATTAAAATAAAAAAACTTCCAATGGGTTTTGCAATGTTTTCTAGAAAACAGGAATGGTTTTTAGTATTTTATAAGTTTATCAACCAAAAATATTAATATAATACCATTGGTGATGTAGAAATGAATCTTCTTGATATATTATTAAATTTAAAACTATATAATGTAACATATGTTTTGGATGATTCTTTAAATGATTATAAAAATAATTAATTGGAAAAAAATTAAATAATATTAAATTTGAAACCACTATTTTGCATTATATTCCATATATAGATTTAATGATATAATTTTTCTTTATTATAATGAATTAATAAATTTCTTATATATATATATATCATATTTTTTTATTCAAAAAAAATCAATAGTGACATTAAATTATGATGAAATAACAATTTGATAATTTTTTCCTCTTGATTCCAAAAAAATAATATTTATTTTTTTAGAATAAATTAATTAATGTCATTCTTTTCAATAGTAAATTGAAATTATTATTCAGTTAATAAAATATTATATAACAAAAAAATCCTTATGACCCTTTAAAATTTCTATTGTAAGTTATTAAATTATCTTATAATTTAATTTGTAATAAATATTTCATGAATATTTTATGGAAATATAATTAATTTATAAGTTAAATAATTTATCAAAAGTGTTTATTTCCTTGATATTATATATAAAATTGTGATTTATTGTTAACAAAATATAATTTAATTAGACAAACTTTTTAATATTTTATGAAGTAATATCAAGTCATAAATACAATCATTATTTCATTCAAGGAGATAATATAAAAATTAAATTAATATAGTCAAGATACGTAACCATATATTATAGTATCATGTTCTCAAAGTGTATGTTGTTCACTGGTAGTGCTTTATTATGTTGGTTTAGTGGAAAACATGTGAATATTTATCTCTGTAAGAATCATCATCTTTAATAAATGGTTTCACTCATGTTTTTTTTACGAATTTCACCTTTGTATTGCTCAATGGAAAATTTAAGATATTCCATATCAGTTGAAGGCTATGAATTGTTATCATTATATGAAATAATGATACTATTCAATACACTCACTTATTATATTTTCGGAAATTATACATCATTAAAAACCTTATTATATACTAATCTAACCAGTAATCGTACAAAAAATATTTTTTCAATGTATATGATACAACATTTTCCATTGAATATAATATTATATCTTTTGGGATTCATACAAAATAAAAAATTTGTGAAAATATATTATATAACTTTATAATATAATTATGATATTAAAAATTAAAAATGGATATTCTATTTATAAAAAAAAAATATTAAAATCATATCCAATTAGAAATATGACCCTCAAAATATCGTTTCTTGCACAGGAGAAGACTACGTGACTTCTATTTTACAACACTTTTAGAATGTTAGGAAAACCCATGGATCTATATTATATATAATATTATAGAATTATAAGTAGTCATAGATATTATGTGAGTTGTATCATGTAGAGTTGGTCTATAAATGAATATCCCATGATATTAATGAATTTTTTTAATTTTTAACGTGGTCAAATTCCACTAAGATAAAATAATTTCACATAGAAGAACTCTGGATTCCTATAATGAAATCCATGGTTATCATCCCCATTTCAACACTAGTATGGGAAATAAGTTCATCATATCTATACACTACAATCAATAAACCTTGACTTGTTGGCATAATATTTATCGAGATACAAATAATACGATCTCAATCTTCATGATATCCCACCAAACATTTTATTTGAGATCAATATATGGAATACTGGTTCTAGGATGAATTTTGAAAAGTGATATATTCTTATAATACAGATGTAACTTCTCCAGTTAATATTTTTATGGGACACATATACTGGTTCGAAATATTACAACATCATATTTACTAATATTGGACCCCATTGTATTCCCATCAGTTCTCTATAGATCATAATCATCTTTTTTATCCTACATGATGCACTCAAGAATTTATTTTTGAGAAGTATTGTTGAATTGGTATCACAAATATTCATTTAAAATTCCTATCTCCATCTTTTATTGTAAAACAAATATTGGATCCATATCATTTATCATAAATGATATGATTGTAGGATCCACCGTACTAAGAGAAACTACAATAATGATCACAATATTAGGATAGTAATGGATTGGAAAATAATAATCCTTGATCAAATATAACCTCAATCATTGGATTATATTGATCATATTTTTTGATTGTATATAATTGAGTTGTTTATGATCCATATATATATCACACCTCTAATTATAGAGATAATTTCACCAGATCCTTAAGATAAAGACCACTATAGTTAATTATAGATCAATGTTTTGGTAGTTATGGTCATTTATTGTTAGGATTAATGTTAAAATTATATCACTTCACCATCTATCTAGATTACAGAACCCAATATATTTTTTGATGAATAATAGTAGATCAAAAATTCTTCCCTACAAATGGGTAATGTGAGCCTAGTTGAAATGATTATCCAATTCGTTATATCATTGAGTGTATCAAATAATTCAGTAATCCAACAAATATTATCTCATTTTTATGTAATTATAATTATTATAATTTCTAATCGTGATATGTTTCACATTTTTTAGTGATACAACCCATCTTTTCTAAAGAAACTATATATCTTCCAAACAGATGTTGGTATATAACATCATTGAATTTTCTCTATAATTGATGGGTCAATAAATATTCATATACATGTGATATAATTCAAGAATAATTTTAAATTATTGGTCTAAAACCTAAATTTTTTTATACATCACATATAATCATAGGTTTTTCATGTTTTTAGTACCACATTAAGATGAACCACCTTCCCATTTGATTTATGGACAGATAAAAATATCATATAAAAATTCCACAATAAAATTAATGAGGTCACCCATAAATACTCAATTTTTATTTCCATGAAGATATATTGATAACTTGTGAGTCTAAATAGAATCAATATATGATCATTGTGACATTTCCTTGTATAAAACCCTTCATGGGGTATATAATACCTCTAAACTTTTACATGATAATATTTCAACCAATGATCCAACATTGTGATGTATTTGGATCCACCTTACTTATTTGAAAAGACGTTAATTCAATGAATATTATACTTTTTATTTGTTATCATCTTTCTAAGGTCACATTAATCAATGAAAGTGTGAAATAACGCAACCATATTCATAATGATGAGGACATCCACAACTAAAGTACAATCACATGGGTATATAGGCCTTAATCTATAGTATATTGTAGCTTCTTCTTCAGATCATCATGTATAATAGGGTCTATTCTATATTGAATGTCGAATAATGAAAAATATAAATGTATATGTTCTACTGAAAACTCTTCATCCCAATATAGATGAAGTGTATGAAATTATACAGAACGAACATCAATATATTCTCATACAATTGGAATGTCATCATGGATGGTCATTAATTTTATAAGGTTCTAGATCATAGTATCTATTAATTTTATTTGTTTTGGTATTTGAATGAACATGAAATAGGTTATATTGTGATTCGATTGTGTTTGGAGGAAAAATTAAGGAGTTGATCAAATTTTTAACTATAGGCCTCTAGTTTACAATATAGTTCATTCGGTTGTGTTGTAGTAGTTACTATTTTGGTGTATTTCGGTAGTCTTCTATTGGCATGGATCTATGGTAGTAGCATATTGGATCATAAGTAAATTTTTTCTGAGGCTAAATACTTGAGGGGGGTGTGGTTTATTCATATTGGTTGGTTGTGTTATACGACCTTTCCCAAAGTTGATCAATGTGGCATTGAGTGAGTAGGATATTGTGTAGGGGTTTTGAGAGGGTATACTAAATCAGTGTATGTAACACCATGTATTATAGTATGTATCATTATACCCCTATAGAATATAAGATCTAGCTAGATTGGATCAATCTTACATAGACACGGTATTTGAAAATAGGGGTTGGGGATGGCCCATTTAGTTGATCCAAATTATACAATGTGTCTTTTATATATGTATCACGGTTATAATGAATTCATCATGGAAATATAAATTTTATAATGCTTATAAATACCCATTATCCCTTTGATCTAAGTTATCTCGTATCACATACACTCTAACCCTTGAAAAACTAGAGTTTTGAGGCCTTTGAATCTCCATTCCATCAATATTGTTCCCAGACTGTTATATATCTCTCCTTGGTGATCCATAGTAGTTTATTCCCTATATCTTGTGGGTTCTCCCCCATTTGATCTAAGTTTACTCCAGCTACTATATCAATTTAATTGAGATTGATCTTCACCATTTTAATATTTTTATATTGTTAATATTAATTTCTTTTAATAGAGACATAAACATTAGAGATCATAGTTTCCTTATAGGATAGGTGATCTGATATCTAATTTTGAATTAAATTTAAATTTCAAGAACATCATTATTTTGATATAGGGTATTCATTAATTATAATTTTTAGTTATATTAAATCATAAGTTACTATTATATAGAACCTTTTATAACATTATAACTAACCAAATGTAAATAAAACATGATTAATGAATTAAATTAGTTTATGGTTATATATTTTTCATATATTCTCCACAGTAATAACTACTATTCTCATGACATTGTAGATAGTATGATATCAATTATTGGATGTTGAGTGTTTTTGTTTTTATTTGATTTACTTATTGTTCACAATGAAATTGAAATTTTTTGTAAATGTAGTACATTACATATCGATTAAGAAATTTGTGAATTTTGTATTAGAATCCATAGATTATATTAATTTCAAATAATCAAACATATTATTATTATTTATTTAAATAAATATCTTCTCTGTTGTCTTAATGTAACTAGATAATGAACTTGAATAAAGGATTCATGTTTATATGATTAATAGTTAAAGGCATATAAAATGGTAATGGTTCATTTCTGTAATTTTTAAACTAGAATTAATGATAAAACAATGCTTCATATTTTTTAGCAGCTTATGATAGGTGATACCTTTGTTTACCCATCGATGTGACCTATGATTAATAAATCTATTAATTCAGGATGTGATGATAAATATATTTTTTGTAAAAATAATTTATTTTGGTTAATATATTTTTTTATAAATGATGAATTCCTTTCATTATTATCCATGGGATCTTATTTTGATGTTATGGGTGATTGTATTTTTTATGAACAAGTTTCTTGTTGTCTATGGTTTTTTTCTCAATACATTTTTAGGGATTAAAATATGAGTCATGTTATATCAAATGTTATAAACATTGGATTTATAATATCATATGGGTTGTAAGGAACAATTATGTTTCCATCATTAACAGTTATCAGTGTGATATGAATGGTTGTGTGAATTATGGTGTTAGGGATGGAACTATAATGATATAATAGGTTGAAGATGATATTACCAATTTTGGTACAAAATGATGGGATGTGATCTTGTTAAATATGATTAAATGGTCAGAATGAAGAGATAATTGTTTATATTCATTCTATTCAAAACATCTTGAGGTTGGATGATGTTCTTGGTAATGTATCTCCTGATAGTAGTATAAGGGTTTTACTAGAGTGCAAGAAATTATGAGTGGTAATTTATTAATACAATATTATCCCATAGGGATAGTTATTTTTTGACTAAAAAATGTAATTTAAATATGGAGAAAAAATGGACCCATCTAGATTATTCCTTGAGGGAATAGATTTAGCTTTATGATAATAATGTGTTGTTTACATAAATTTTATTTAATAATTATTGAAATGTAGATTTGATAATATAAATTGATGTATAATTAATTAATTATTGTAAGGTTACAATAAATATGAAATAGATAAGTTTATGTATCTCTATAAATTGTTTTGTGCTTATAGGATATGTATTCCATGTAAGTTAAAAATGGGTTCCCATTAAATAGTAGTTGTAGTTGAGATTAGTGTTTGGTTAGTTCCCATGTTGTGGTTGTGAGGTATATTATATCTATTATGTTTTGGGATGCTAATTACTTCCCCACCAAGGTAGGTAGTGTATGTTCAACCTTGTGAACTATGTGAGGATGTTTCCCACAACATCCTAGTTGTGAGGATGGTTGGATCACTACCTTTATATCTCCAATATATTATCTTTGTAATATTATGTTATAGCATGCTTGGTGGCTAGATTATAATTTTTATGTGTGTAGAATGATGTAATTTTTTTTGGTTATATAAAACCCATGTATCACATAATATTGTATCTAATGGGTTAATATAGGTTTGAAATGTATACTCTATTATAGCCTAAGGTACCCTACCTGGTGTCTCATGTTGTAATTCAATGAGGTATAAAACATGATTTATGATGCAGTTAACATAGGTTGTGGTGACACCCAAAAACTACTTGGTAACATATAGATATTTTTATGGTATGGTGATAATATGAGATGCATGAGATGAATGTTATGATACTTATCCAATGATATATTGTGATAGATTCTACTTTAGTGAGATATGTATTAGGACAAATAAAATTTGGGATGATTGGAAAACTAATGGATAAGTGGAACCAATGTACTTATATTCTATGTTCTAATATAATATCTCTTATATGTGTTACATGGTTGGAAATATCCCTGGAAAGTTAAGAAACATAGTATATTAGATTATTTGATGATTTTGGTTAACATGTTGTTCACATGTTACTAAAAAATATTCTTTATTTTTTTATGATAGCCACTTATGAGGATATAACATTGTACAACTATTATTCTCATCGTATTTATATATAAACCTTTTTTAGGTCAGTTGGATTTGGATAAAAATCGAAATATATTATACATGCATATGATTTTCATGATATTTTATTGGATTTATGTTTGTTTTTAAGTTTACATTTTGATCTATTAAATTACATTATTGTTGTTCAGTTTTTTATGAAATTAAATTTATGTACATTGTATTTCATTTATATATATGGGTTGGAGTTTCTTTGTGTGTCTGTCTTATATTTCACATTCAAATGTTCTTCTATTTGGTAATGTATTCGATTTTCATGAATGATATACCCTCAAAGATAATCACCCTCTAGGCCCTAATGGTTGAAAGGAATTCTTTTCGAACATCTATGTTATATAATTTCATTCCTATAAGGGGTACTCTTGGGGGGTCAAGATAGATTGGTAAAAAAGGATTAGTTTAATGTATAACTTGATTCTTTTAGTCAGTAAAATGTGAGTGATGTATTGTTTGGCAGGTAAATACTGTATTAATTGATTAGTAATAAATATAATGAAGGGTAATAGGATAATAAAATGTTATTTTATTCCTATTGTGATCTTATGAAGAAAAAAGTTTTTTTAAAGATCCTACTAAGAGATGTGATATTGGATCTTTGGTAGAGACCTAGGAATGGATAATGAATAATTCCTCATTTCCCATATGTTTCAAATGGTTAATTCTTTGGATTATTTTGATTCATAAATAGTTAAAATCAATTGATTAATATTACAATATTCTATATTATACATATAAGGTTATATATCCTTTTTTAATTTGTAGGAATGGATCCATGTTTACATCCTCATCATGTTGACATTGAAGAAGTTAATCATAGTGTAATAAAAAATTCTATAGAAAATAGGTTGATGATAATGACACATATTGGAGGATACCCCTGGTGTTTATGCACCAGATTATGGACATGTATGAGGGCCCCATTTTGGACACAGTGATATAAGACATATCAGAGGTGGTCAGTATAGCAGTTTATATGATATATTATCATATGGAACACTAGGTTTTTCTGGTTTAGAGGATACTATGGGGATCATTGAGGTAGTGACAGTTCTCATTCCTCAGAGATTGTGAGGTGTCAATGGTCCCATATGATAATTTTTGGGAGCAGAACCATAATGAATTCCTTTTATTGACTATGAATGATTCCATTAATTAAGTAATTTATACTATTGAATAGGATATTTTCAGCATTCTGGAGTTTGATGTACATTTCATGACTCTTCTCAAACATTATTACGAAAATTTCTACATGATGAGTAATGGGTAAAATTTTTTATCAGTATTTTTTTGAAGAGATCAAGCACAATTTAATCCCATTTTGGAAGAAATTATATCGAGAGGTAAATGAAATTTGAGAAGATGATATGAGGACACATTCCAAATCCATATTTCCTTGAGAGGGTATTTTTTTGACTACGTATGAAGTTAATATCTGATATGGAGTTACCATTTTGATAAATATGATATCATTTTTTCAGCACAGGTAATGTTCCAGTCATCATTATCTTGTTCATTTTTTGTGTTGACCCTTAGGCCTTTTCAAAGGAATTAAGTTCATATTTGCCCTATGGAGTATGAGGAAATATATTTTGAGAGTGCCCAATTATTGTTTAAAAGTAAATGTGAACATATTATTCCCCTATAGGTTCCCCCATTGAGGATTTTTTATCTGAGGATGTTGAAAGACGATACTCCGACACAAGAGTAGAATTTCTAGATGTGGTTAGACATGAAAATCAACAATATTATTCTCATCCTCAAAGATCAAACTATCTTCTAGTGTATAGTAATCACAAGGGTCGTATAAGTCATAATGAAGAACATGAAAAGCCTTAAAATATAGTGATTATAGGGTCGGGTGAATGATGTGTTATTCATGACACCCATTTCTTGTTTTTTACATTGGTGGATGATTTTTTTGATATTGAATCTACAAATTCCTTCATATCACATCCATTTTCAATGATATTGTATTTTATGTGGAGATACATTTTGTTCACGTGGAATTAATGAACACTATTAGATTTTAATATTATATATATGATTTATGTAGAGAAAGTGAAATAATATTTTGGATGTACCACTCATTTGTATATTTACTCTTTTTATGCATATATCTTTATGACATAATCCTATATATGAATCGACATTATTCAATTTAGTTCATTTTTCATTAATTATGGTTTCAATATTATTTATATGATTCTAATGAGGATCCATTAGTGTTTTGGGGTGATATCTAACCACGGATGGGTAAAATACAAGTTCTATCAATATATTCCTCGATGGATGATCTGATTCTATGTTCACTGAAGGTTGAGGTGAAGGGTTTTCCATTAGTTTTGGGGTAGTATAATTATTTTTTCATTAAGGATGGTGAACCTATAACTATTAAATGGGAGATATCATTTTTATTGAGCTATAAATATCATTTCCCCCTATATCTATGACTCTATATAATATAAATCGTTATGATTTGTGAGAGATGTGGTATTGTTTGATGACCTATTATTGTGAGTTTTTTTCAACTGGGATTTTCACTTTAGGGTGAACCCGCTTTGTTCATGGGGATTTCATATGGTATTTCAAAAAAAATCATTTAATATCATCTCTTAAACATATTTATTGTGAGTAAAAATATCCTCTCATGTGGTTTGAAGTTTTTTCTCATCATTTAAAATTAACTAATTGGTTCTTAAAAATCAATATATGGCCAAGATATCATCATATTCTTGTAATTAATGGGGATAAACAGAATAGATCTTTTTGATATCATAATGGGAATTATGATTTTTTTTATATCATTTGGTGTGAAAAAATATATAGTCATGTTCATGGGATTAATGAATTCATTGTTGAAGGATTATTTTGAAATAATCATGGTGGTTTTCATAGATGAAAATAGTTTTTGTATCATGTCTGATGTGGTGAATGTAAAGAATTTTTGGGACATTTTTTGTGTACTTCATCATTAGCATAAATTTTGTATGTTTTAAAAGTGGGATATTTGGCCTCATTAAGATCATTTATCAAATCATGTCATTTCCCATATAGCAGTGTTTAAGGATTATTCCATAATAGATTATTTGTTTTCTAGGGAAATCTCCAAGACTATTAAAGATATACATTGTATACTTGGTGTTGAAATATATTATAGGAGGTTTGTAGCTGAATTTTTTATTTTAAGACACCTATAATATATTATAATGAAAATGATTTTCCCATTATCTGGTCTAATATGAGTCATGAATTCTTCGAGAACCTGAATGAGCTGGTGTTCTATTCTCTGGTCCAATGTTTTCTAGCATAGTGAGTTTAGTTTTAGGTTTTCAATGATACAACACTTCAGGGGTTGGTATATGTTCTGATGTAGTAGATATTGATTATATATTATGGGTATATATAGTTATTTACCGTGGAGTATAATTATAATACCATATATTTAATGTCAATGCCAGTTCTGTAATCTGTAATGTTGTGGATATGTTACCTCATCGATGAAAATTTTATAATTTTTTAAATCATATAAGGTAAAGGTATGTTTTCGTGTAGTGTGAATTAAACATGAAATATTTTTGGTAGAGGTAATTATTGAAGGATAATGACTTAAATATTTTTTATATACTAGTATATGAAAATTTTGTAGCTGATACATTGTGAAGTAAGTCACGTAGTGATACTGTTGGATAATAATGGCATTCATGGAGTGTGATGGAAAAAACATAGAGATTATGGTTGATATGTGAGTATCTGGAGTCTTAGGTTTCCTTTTACATATGATAGTTCATTCATCATTGGAACATGAGGTGGATGAATCCCAACTAGGAGAATCAATGGTGGAGTGTTGGATATGACAAGTTAAATTTGATGAATCCCCAAATGGTTGGCCTAAACATGGTCACCACATTGTGTTTTTTAATATAAGGGATTTCCCTTTTCTCAATGTCTGAGGTTGTTCACCAGGAGTTACATATCTTACATTTTCCATAGCATCTTTTCATGAAAATTCTGTTCCATACTCGAAGAGGATATTTTGGGTGAACATCGTTAAAACAAGTCGTTGTTCTGTTTATTTCTTAATATTTACTCTAATAGAATGTGATAAAACTGAATAATATTCTCAAGGGTTTTCTCATGATGTTAGATGTTCCTTAGGGTATCTATAAGTCTGTATCAATGATATTTTTAACTGTTCTACCTAATTATCATGCTGAATTTGGTGTTATATTGGTCATATGGGATCATTTTATGATATAATTTCATTTCATTTAATTAATAAGTGGATATTAATTTAAAATTTACTTATGTAATATCTAGAGGAGTTAATTGGAATCCACAAAATCTAAAGCTTCCCACATTTTTATTACAATACTTTATATTATATTTTACAAATAGAGTATCTTTAATATCCAATGTCTTGAAATAAATGGTACATAATACATGAAAGAATAAAAAATTATTTTAATCCCATTGAAAAGATTCATGAAAGTTCTATAGGATGTACTATTTCTACATCTCATAACTTGTAGACATACATCAATAGAAAGGGTGAGAAGAAGGCCCAGTAAGGAAAAAATGTGAAGCCGTTTCCATGACAACATAAGCAGTTACAATAATAACATGGGGATAAAAAGTAATATCATAATAACAAAATTAATCATAACTTGAAATTGTGGCTGAAACTTTTAATATTTACATTCATAATCATATCAACAAGGTCCATCCCCAAGGTTTCATAAACATTAAAAAGGTTATTATCCAATGTATCATAAAAATTTTCATATATATAGATTTATTATTTACCCAATGAATTAGATAAATATTAGGGAGAAATCATAATATGAATTTATTATAATATCATTCAAATAGATCATAATCAATCATTTCATAAAAACTCAAAAGATAATAAAATAAATGGGTTTCGTATCAAAATCGCGACCCTTGAAAATTTTCATAAAAACAAGATCGTTATGTAATTTATATCCCATGGAAAATAAATAAAGGTTTTTTGTATGTTAATTAATGTATAAAATATATAAATTTATTTTCCTTATGAATACCCCAAAAAATTAAATATGACTAGGTATTGAATTAAATAAATTAAGATAATTTCTTGAGACGAATACTGAGATTTTGAGATGAAAATTCTGCTGCATTACTCCTAAGTAATATTGTTTTAAAAACATTAAAAATAAAGGGGACACCGGTAAGCCCGTAAAAAATAACTAATAATCCAGTAAATGGACAAAATAAAAAATAAATATAGTAATAGTTTTGAATGACATACCACATGAAAAGAAAACATGAAGTAAAATAGAATATGTGATTTCTCTTAAAAACATTCGGCAGCCTAATAGCCTCACATAAAAAATCCCAAAATTGATTTGATGACAGAAAAAATGGAATATCATCATACAGAGATAAAAAGTAGAGTAATTGGGATACATACTATCATACCCCATCATATGAAAATGGAAATTAAAATACATGACATAAAAAATTGTATACTAAAAAGGAGGGTGAGTGGTTCCCTTACATTGAATAGTAACATAAAAAACTAAAAGGTTGGGACATTGGGAGTTTAGAGGAACCTTGAGGCGACCCCTTGGGAAGTAAAAGGACTAGAGAATCATTGGGGAGGAATTTATAATGAATATAATGAAGATATGGGTTGGTATTGATAGAAAAAGTGAGGGATTATTTTATTAATTTCTAATTGATAGATCATTTGTTGTATTTCCAAAACCTTGGGATTTTCCCATGTTATATTCCAATGGTATTGGACAATTGGGATACCTAATAACCTATATTATAGTAAACAATTCATCCAAAATTATTACATCATTATTACATCGTTAATGAATTCATTAAACACCCCTAAACTAAAAACTGTATTTTTAATATGCACCAAAAAATAACAAAATTTATAAAAATCTAATAATTTCACCCTAAACTAATATAGATTATCTAAATTAAATAATGAGAAACATTTTATTGAATTAATATTCTAAATAAGTTATTTTTTATTTTTAAGAGTAATCACTTTTTACCCGAAAAAATACTAATTCTTAACTAATACTTTTTGAAACACTTAATAACTTATGCTATTATATCAGATTACCATTCAAGATACACAAAATTATATTTATACTTAAATAAGTTAGGTTACTATTCCATTTGTCACATTACTATTCATAAGGGAAATATTGCTATTAATAATTTACTATTCATCAAAGAATTAAGTTGATCTTATTGTAATCGATATTTCATGTTGTTCACAACTTTATAAGACCCTTTTATTGAAAATTATTTCATATTGTTAATTATTTATGTATAAAAAATATTTTAACATATAGTTTTTTCAAAATTTCTCAATAATATGGATCTTTTTTAAATTCACCCTATATTTATCTTGATATTTTAAATTAAAATGTTTTACAATAACTAGAAATAACAATTCTATTTATAAAAAATAATTACTCAATGTAACTAAAGACTTATTACATATCACCTTATAAAACATACATAAGACCTAAGAGTATGGTTTTAAATGGTGATAAAATCATGGGGCGGCTCGGACAACATTTCTTGAGTAGTGATTTATATCAGCTTTCTCTTCTCCTGAAGGTGATTTTGATCAAGATTAACGTGTTGGAGTTTAGATTTTTCTTGGTCCAGAGAAAAGCACAATGATGTTGCATCCTTCCCAAGCTCTGAAATATGGTCTTTGTAAAGCCCAAGTCTACAGGAAGAGGCCATCGGCTCTTCTTTATTTATTAATTAACAATGATCCTTTTTATTTATAAATAATAATCATAACATTAAGAGTATAGTTTTCAATGATCATGTTGACCAACATTCATAATACAGTCGAAACCCAACAGTCTAATTTTAATTATATTCTCTTAATTAAAAGAATTATATAGTTTTCTGGAGTATAGAACAAAACACATATTCAGAAAACAAATATTTTTCAAAAGTTTGGGTAATTAATTTTTACCCCTTCTGAAATATCATCCTTGAAATTTATGAACGCACCCTCAGATGGGATAATGTTTTGGTAATTCTTCCTCATTGACTCCTACGGTTACCATGTAGCTTCTTCTCATTAGTGGTTCCTCCATAACACCTTAATAAGGTTGGTAGTCTTGTTGATTAGAACCTTGTCCTAATGATCCAAGATCTCCACCAGCTACTCCTCATAATAGAGGTGACATTCCAGTTGTACCACATCAAGATTTAGTATATGTTAAAGGTCAAGTATGAACTTTCTAAAGAGGGATACATGGAATACATCATGGATTTTTTCTAGATATAGAGAAATTTCAAGCTGACAGGCCACTACTCCTATGAGATCATGGATTTCATAGGGGACAATGTACCTAGGACTTTCACTTCCATTACATATTTTAAAAATAAATTTAATTTAATTTAAATTAATTTATTATTGTGAGTGATTCCCTTTCATTTTTGGAGGAATGAGCAATTTTTCATGATTTGGGCCAAAGAGTGACCACATTTCTAGTTTTAAAAAAAAATCCGTTTCCTTTATAACACTTTCTTTTTTAAAATTATTTGCATCCATTCCACTTCCAAAATGGCCTCCCATGACCAATTTACACTAACATATCAATTTTGACCCTTTAAGAATCCATTATCATGGTGTATTTGGGTTTTTTAAGGAAATGGTCCATCCCGTAAGCCCATTTTTAGTTGTAAAATAAAATGTTTATTTAATATCTTATTCAATTTTTAGTATTTTCCTTCATTCCGACTCTCACTCAAGCCCACTGACCCTAGACACACCCTAATCTCTTTTTCTCCTATTTGGAGCACATATGAATCAAGAATTAGGGTATAAAATCATAATCTTTCTAAAATTGTAAATACTTTTAGTGCTACTAGTGTATTTGAGGTGATATCTTCAAGAACCCTCATGCTTGATCTAAGTCCCATGTGGTGCGACAGTGGAGAAGTTGAATATTTATACAATGATTCAAGGTTTTTGACACATATGGTTGGTGATTTCATGTGTATAATCCACTATATGAGTTATCTTTTTATAATTTCCATTTTTAACACACTTATTTTCATTATTATGGCTGTGATATTTGATTTTGATGTCGTTTGTTAAGAAAATTATTTTTATGTACCAATTTTGTGTTATATTGGGTGATTTACATATCGATTCTATATAATACCAATTGGAATTATTTTATAAATCTTATAATGGTTTTATAAAAAAATTATATAGTACTTAAAATTCTATTTTTGACTATATGGGTATGTACATAGTGTTCAATGTGGGGATTTTAATTTATTTTGTGTGCAAAACATTGTTAAATTTTGTGATGTTGTTCTACCAATATTATAATGATTGTTTTGACTTATTTACATGGTGGAAAGAATGTTTAGATTCTATTTTAAGTTTATTATTACCTAAATTTATTTTTTTATGTGATAATATAAATTGGTAACATGTGAAAATGGGTGGAGAACAATGGGGGAAACCCGGGTATCTCAGAGGGTAGATATGTACTAGAACTCTAGTGATCCGGAGGGATTTTATCACCATTTCACTAATAAAAATGGATAATTAAAAAACTCAAAAACTAAATTGATGATTTTTGGGGACTACATGGTTATGGGAAGGTTCCCTACTAGTGGATGGTTCATTATAATAGACTTGTCTTTGGTTACATTACACTGAGATACGATGTACATGGGGCACCAGACTAACAAGATCCTAGGGGAGTTCTTGAGATTACTGCTAATTGAATCATTTATATTTATCATTGGAAGATGGTGTATTTTTAAGGAAAATATAGTATCATACATGTTTTATTTAAATGTTCTCACTCATTGAAAATTCACTTTGATGACTTTTTACATTTAAAATATTCAATCGTTAGAAATTATTTCCACAACATATTGATTATAAAAACTTTAATGCATTATATATTGTATTGGATACTATATGGAATCTCTTGATGTTATCCTATTGGGATTAGTATCACACCCTACTTACATCCCTTTTTGTATGTAGACATGATCATGTTTTACACAAGTAAAGGCATGTCCTTGGTTTTTGGTGGTTCAGTTTGTTAGTTCCCTTCCATGGTGTGGTGTTGTGGAGACGGATTGTGGGTGATGGCCCCATATCATATGGAGTCCTTGCGGATAATTTTCTTAATCTTTTATGTGTCTTAGTACCACATGTTTTATGTATAAATCTATGAATTCATTTCTTGATTTTTTTTAAATCTTGTTTGGCGTGGATTTTCATATTCGTATTATATATTGTTTTTGTTGTTTAATATATCTGTAAATGGGAAAAAAGTTCCGAATCAAAATTCTATATTACCCGAGAACATTTTATATCCTTTAGGGTAAGGGAAAGTCCTTCGGGAATTTTCATGGTCTAGTTTTGGTTCTGGTTTTTATGGAGACCAAATTCAGTTCCTGAAAAAATGGTATCAAAGCTGGTTAGTGTTTTTGGGTTATATTGTTATTTTGGGATGGGTCAGGAATGACAGGATCAAGGACTATTAGGACTCAAAGATTTGTTCATGTGTAGGGTGCATGGCCTTCACCTCTTTTGAAAGACCCTGAGTCACCATGGGACATTGTAATTGTTTGTTTGACAATGGTTTCAGGTGTAACGTGCAGGCTGTGGACTACACATGGACATAAGGTGGGGGTGGGTAGTTGTTTCTTTTCTCATTGTAATGTTTTAGGATTATTTATATTTTATATTATTGATCAATTTCCCATTATTGTTGTACTTATTTTTTTCATGTGACTATTTTTTTTAGAAACGTGACTTTTTATAATGCTCCCATGCACCCACGAGAGGAATATAGAGAGAGTTCTCCCTCACCACTTGACCAGAGGATAATAGAGGTTGTCATTCAGGTTTTCCAAGCCCTAGGATGTGGAATGCATCTGGTTATAGCCCCTTTTAGAGAAGATGAGTCTATTAAATAGAAGGACAAGGCCTAGTATGTCATAAAACCCCCTCCTACTATTCGAGGTAGCATAGAACCCTTGGAAGAATAGGAATGGATCCAAAATATATAGTGCTTGTTTGAGTTCCTGGACACCCCAATGGAGGATGGGTTGAAGTGTGCATTTTTCTATTGGAGTGTCCCAGCAATAAGTGGTGGGAATAAGTACTTCAAACTGGAATGAATGAGAATATGCACTGGGGAGATTTCAAGGATGTCTTTAATGAACTGTATTGACCTGAATCCTTGGAATATTCTAGATCTTAATAGTACATGGATCTTGATCAGGGTGGTCATTATATGATGGAGTATTCCAACAATTTTTTTGAGCTTGTTTAATATTCTCTAGAAATCGTCTCTGATGTGCAATTGAAGACCCAAAGGTTTGATAAAGGGTTGCGGCATGAGATATACATCTGAGTTTATTTTATTATGTTGAGGACCTATGCTATAGTGGTTGACCTCGCATGTATGGTCCTGATTGACCAAAAAGGGAGGGAATTTTTCTCTAGTGAATTATTAGTAGTGGGCAGTGGTAGCTCTTCAGAGAAGAAAATGAAGCGAGATGAGTATGGGAATAAGGGATGTGGTTGTTCCGACCAATCTTCTAGTATGTTTTCATCTGTGGCTTCTGATGTGATATTCTTCATGTGCCACATGTGTGGGAGGTTGGGGAGCATCCGACCATCATCCATATTTCCTCTAACACTCTGTTATCAATGTGGTGGTATGGGTCACTTTTAATTTTTTTGGGGTGGAACACCCACATCAGAGTGGGGCAGGATCGGTGGATTCAAGAGGAGTACCAGCATTGTTAGAGCCGTCGAGGATGGGGAAATATCAATTTTGTGGTCATGGTGGTAGGGTTGTGTCATATTCTTGGAAGAACTAGTTTATTGAATAACCATAGAATAACAGTTTTCCTCAGGCAGAGACCAAACATCTCCATGTGGTGAATCATGCACTCACATGATCAGAGTCGGGACCATTGACAATTCATGGTACCGTTTTGATTGAAAATTCTATAGATTCTACTATTTTTTCTATTGGTGCCTCTATATCATTCATTTATTCAGGTTTTCTGAACATGATGGATTTTCTATCAGAGACTTTTTCCACTACGACAGATTTGGTGATACTTTTGGGAAAAGAATGTTCAGGGTTTTAGGTGCACATCTTGTGCACTTACTTCATTAGGGGTTGAGATTTCATGTGAGCTCTTTGTCGTAGATATGGATCAATTTTATGTGATACGTGTTATGTATTAGATGTTACACTTTTTGGATCACATTGATTTCTATGGGATGTGACTATGTTTCACGACACTTGATGGGAGTCATCATGTTTTTCACGGGGAATAAGATCCTTGGTCGAGTCATGCAGGACCTCCACTCTCAGAGTAGGGATATCATTTTTTAGTTATTATCGCTCGAAAAAGAGTAAAATGTTCATGATTTTAATGGTTGAATACCTCGGGTAGTGGATGAGTTTCTAGAAGAATTTATGGATGATTTTTCATGTTTTCTCACTGAGTGGGATGTGGTGTTCTTGATTGATCTGGAATCGAGAACAATGATTATATCTCTTCCCATATATCGCATGACCCCCACCGAGATGAGGGTATTAAAGATATTGCTAGGCGACAAAGAATCAAATAGATTCATTTGCCTGATCATCTATCCTTGGGCCACAAATATGTTGTTTGTAAAAAATGTTGATAGATACCTCTAGTTGTGCATTGACTTCCGAATGTTGAATAATGTATCAATTATTAACAAATTTACATTTCCCCAAATAGATGAATTGTTCGATAAGTTGAGGGGTAATGGTGGTTTTATAATACAGACATGTGTTCATGCTATCATAATCTCTGGGTGAGAGAGATAGATATACCGAAGACAGCCTTCTGAAGTAGGTACAACCACTTCGACTATGTGGTAATGCCCTTTGGACTAACTAATACTCTAGCAGTAATTATGGAACATATGAACATGGGGTTCCATTAGTATCTTTATTCATATTTCATGGTATTTATGGATTACATCCCATTTTATTTTTGATCTGAGAAGGAACATGAGTATCACTTGTGGATAGTTCTGGAACACTGTGAGAGAATTGCCTTTATGCAAAGATGTCTAAGATCACTTTCTAGATCATGGAGGTCAAATAGATGAGGAATGTGATCTCAGAGTAGGGGGTTTTGGTTGTTATCCTTCAAGGAGTTGAAGAGGTAGTTTACTACCGCACCTGTTCTGATTTTGATTGTGACTAGAAAGGGGTATGTGGTGTATTGTAACGATTTAGGTATGGGTCTCGGGTGTATTCTTATGCATGATGATCATGTGGTGGAACATGGATCTCGCCAACTCTGACCACATGAAAAGAATTAACCAACCCAAATAATAGACTTCGTATGTGTGATGCTATATTTGAATAAATTCCATCAATATCTTTTTGGGGAAAAGTTATTGGTCTAATCTGATCACAAAAACTTGGCCTATATCATCTCACAGAAGGACCTCAACTTTAGACTGCTTCGTTGGTTCAAGTACTTGTAGGGAATCGATATTGACATTTTCTATACTCCCTGAAATGGTAACATGAAGGCTAATTCCGTTTGTAGAAGAGTCAAAGTAAATGTTTTGAGTAAGTCCGGTGATGAGTGGACTCTAATGGAACTCTTTTATCAGATGCATGTGGAGACCAATGAGAAAAATGGGGGTGTTTTATTGTAATTATTTTTGTTTAATCCTTCTTTGATGAAGCTAATTTGGAAGGAACAAACTATTAATGAGAATTTTTAGCAGTCGAATAAATTTCATCATGGTGGGGAGACATCTTTTGATTGGCCATTGTCTCTCGAGGGCATCATATGCTTCACGGGCCATTTAGTAGTGTCGTTATGTCTACAGAAGGTGTTGATGCAGGATAGCAAATTGTCTCAGTTTTTTTTCATTTAGGTGCTACAAATAGGTATTATGATGTACATCAGAAGTTTTGGTGACATGAAATGAGATAATACATCGAAGACATCTTGTCGAGATTCTACACATGATCGCAGGTGAATTCAGAGCATCAAAGGACCTCTGTTTTCTCTTGCTATTACCCATTTCTACATAAAAGTGGGATGAGTTCTCCATAGACATTTTCGTTGGAATTAGTCGTACACAATGGGGTATGAAATCCATTTTTGTGGTTAATTATTGGTTGAAAAAATCATCCCACTTAATTCTGATCATAGGTATAACAAAAATTGATGAGTTTGGCCATTTGTATAATCAGGTGGTTATAAGTCTCTTTGGTGTGCCCTCAGTAGTTGTCTCAGATAGTCCCCCATTTCATATCTCTGTTTGGGGAGGCCTTCAAAATTCCTTTTTATCTCATATTAAGAAGATCATGACACACCCTCCTCAAATGGATGGCCAGACAGAGCAAGAAACCACATTTTTTGTGACATGATCCATGCATATGTTCTGGGCCTTGGAGGTTCCTAGGATAGCCATTTGGGATTGGTTTTATTTTTTCTTATAATAATAGTTACCAATAAAAGATTAAAATGGCTTTTTTTGAGTATTTCTATGGTTGGCCTTGTTGGTCCCCCTCTGTTGGGGTGAGGTTGGTGAGACCTCACTACTGGGGTTGTGTCACAACCCGTCCCCCAGGGCCCGTATCGTGACTACCCCAAGCCCGTCTTCCATAGGCCAGGGGCTGGCGACGAGCACCAAAGGTGTAATTCTTTAATACTGGGAAGGCATTGCCTTTATAAATCGTAAACACACACAACCAGAGTACAAGCGAAAGAAAACACTAATTAAAAACTGTATGACAATTATGTTGAAAGTAAAGTGGTCGGAAATACAAGCCTAATAGTAAAGTACAGGGAAAGGACAAATAGGTACAACTAAAAAGAAAAATAGTTGGAAGGTTTCAAGAATCTCCTGGATCATCCACCATGGATCCAACCTGAAGGGTAGGTATAGATAGGCTCCTCAGTGCTCCACGTCTGTCCGTCTCCTATGGGTACCGACTCGTCGTGAGGTACACCTCCGGGTACCATCCAGTCCTCATACACTCCGCCTTGGTCTGTGATGTCTATCGTCTGTATCAAACACAACGAGGTGCAGGCATAGCCCGTGCAGGGGTGAGTATAACGATACTTAGTAGGGACCCCGAGACCCTAAAGGTATTAAAAAACCCAACAAGGCTAAACCACAAAGTATGATTTCAACAGATAACCATTACATAGGTATATTCCCATACAAATACCTATGTTATCAAGTAACCCATCTCAATCATGAGGAAAATACAATGGTAATTGACTTAGCTAAAATTAGGATTTTCATTATCGAAACCATGGATGCTGGAGAACTCCTCCTCTGTCAAGTACAGTGGGCATGTCACGACTCCTAGACACTTCTCACTAACCTTGGACTGCTGAGGTACTCCTCCTGTCGAGTACCACAGGTCTGCTGCCAACTACCAGGCGCTCTGTCTGCTGTGGGTCTGCCACCAAATACCGGGCTCTCTCCCTAATAGCCTACAGATGTAATCCTCCTATCATGTACCACATGTCTACTTCCAACTACCAGGCGCTCTATCTGCCATGGGTCTGCCGCCAAATACCGGGCGCTCCCCAATGGGCGAGTCGAATCCCTCTGAGTCGAATCAGTCAAGCATTAATCAGGTCTGTCAGCTACTAGGTCTTTGCACTCTATTTTCTCGTCTCCGGGAGGATCCTCTCAAGTAGCTACTGGTCAATACTACAAGTGTCACAAAGCCTCATGTGGAAGTATCTCAAGGGACCTCCACGTCAAATGGGTCTCAACACAATAGACAACGCATCTATCAGACGCCCGGTCTGTGAGTTATTAGCATTTTAGTCCCGGGGGCCCGGTTGGATTCGTGTAAGAACCAACCTAACCGTGACTCAACTATACCCCAAACTCTAGTGGGGTATACTCAAGGGACGGCTATGCTCCAAGAATACTGGCACTGCTGACAGTTCGTCAAACAGACATCTGCTACCAAAGATATGGCTTAAGAAGGTAATAGGTTAGTAATGGGCTTGGGTCCGGTCCAACCCGGTCGGACTGAGTCGGCCCAACCCAGTCTGGGCCGACCCGGTTTGGGATGACCTGGTCTGACTTGTTGGGTCTGACTTAGCCCATTGGGCTGGTCAGCCCGCTATGTTTTGACTCGGTCCGCTCGGCCCGGCCCAGCGGACCGCGAGGGTGGTTCGGCCCAGTAGTCACCACATAGGCGGCTCGGTGACTCGGCCCGGGAGACCGGGCCGGTTCGGCCAGTGACACCGTAGGGGACGCTGCATGTCAGCTCGGGAGGCCGGTGGCCGGGAGGCCAGCAGGCAGGGCTCACGAGGCGTGGCAGGCCAGCAGGGCACCAGGAAGGGCGCGACCAGGTGCAGGGCAGGCCGCGGGGGCGCCAGGCAGGCTGTGGTTGTGCGCGGGGGTGTCGGGCCGGCCGTGGCAGGGTGGAGGGGTACCGGGCATGCTGCGGCAGGGCATGGGGGTGCCGAGCAGGGTGCATGGGTGTCGGGCAGGCCACAGGCAGGGCGAGGTGTGCGTGCTGGGGCGCAGGTCGGGCGCCGGTGGGGTAGGGCAGCACGTTGGGCGGGGCAGCATGCCGGCGGGGCCGGGCAGCGTGCCAGGGGCATGGGAAGCGAGCCGGCGGGGTGCGGTCCGTGTGCCTCGGGCGTGGTTATTCTGCTGGTGGGGTGCGGGAAGCATGCCGGAGGCGCAGGCAGCGTGCGGGGGCGCCACGGGGAGGCAGGTCAGGCGCCACTCGGCAGGCGATGTTTGGTCGGGGGCACCGGTGCACAGCAGGGGCAGCGCGGTTCATGGAGGTCATGGGTAGCATGACCTCAATGTTTCCTCCTTCGTCGCCTTGCTGTAGAACACAACAAGAGAGAAGAAATCAAGGGAGGATGTTGGGTCATGTTAGGTCGGCCCGAATCCTTGGCGTTTAAAGAGATAACAAACGGGTCGCTAGTATGAAGCACAACTACCATCGTTCTTCATTTTGAGATAAAGTAAGAACATGGAAAAAGGTTCATAATTTAAATAAAATCAAACCCCTACCTTTGATTCCCCAGTAGTACATCGTTGATGTCACGGAAGGATGGATTTCAATCTATCGTATACGATCACGTCCCACGTCGAAGGGGTCTGAGAAAGAAGTTTGGATAAGAAGAGTTTCATCAGCGTTCCTCACGTTCTTCGTGTTCATCGATAGAAGAATGGTTCTCCATTGAGATAATTTTCTAACAATATCACAAGAAGATAAATTCCAACCCCAAATAAAATAATAGTCTGCCTATTATTTTAATTGTTGCCACGTAATTCAAAAGGGTTAGTTAATAACCTGGCTCCACTCAATTAAATCATGTGCATTGGCACAATAAATCAGAGGGGTTTGGATCATGTAGGTGGAGAATGGTGGAGAGGCTCTCCCTCATTAATGAGGGATAGTTTAGAGGTTAAGGTCTCCTCCCATTAATGAGGGGTCGAGTGGCCTCATGTGGCCCCCACCACATTTAACCTCACATGGGAGGTTGGGCTCTGGTAGGCCCCACCACTATAACCTCTCATGGGAGTTTAGGGTGTGGTGGTTCTACCACCAACTACCTAGTGGAGGTTCCAACTACCTGCACTCACATGGCGGATAGAATAAAATAATTTGTGGCTACACCTTATTTTATTATTTTTTTATAAAATTCCAATAACTAACTTTTATTCCTGACAATCCGTCGTCTAGGTGAAAGTATTCTTAAGAAAAAACCAACGCTGTGAGTTTAACAGTGCACTCAAATTTTAATTTTGAGCACCGGTTCTAAAGTTATAAAAACCCGTTCGTACATTTACTGAACATACCCGAACAAAACATCAAAAATTTATTCAGGGTACACCGGGCCTCGGAATCAAGCATCCTCAAAAAATAAAGACTCGTAAGATTCTCATGTATTTTAAAAAAATAAAAATTTCCACCGTAATTCCGTGTATTTACATTCTCCCCACCTCAGGGCTTTACGTCTCCATAAGCTACAACTCGAACTAAGGTAAAATGGGGGTACTGAGCACGCATTTGAGCCTCCTTCTCCCATGTACTCTCATGGAGTTTCCCATGTTGCCAGAAAACACACACCAGAGGTATCTACCATCCATGTAGGACCTACTCCTGTCAATCCTCAATCACTACCAGAACCTCCGTTAAAGTCTCCACGTCATTATTTTCTAGCTCCCTGTGGTCGATAGTGTGGGATGGTTCATGCATGTATCTCCTCAGCTTAGATACATGGAAGACATCATGCAGTTGTTGCAACTGAGGTAGATGAGCTAAGCGATAAGCCACCTAGCCTACTCTGATGAGGACTTGGAAAGGTCTAATGAACGACGGAGATAACTTGCCGTCTCGGCCAAATCTCCACATACCTCATCGAGGTGAGACCCGTAGAAAAATGTGGTTTCCATCCTCGAACTCCAGTGGCCTCCATCTCCTATAATCATATGACTTAGTTCTGCTCTGTGCAGTCTACATCTTCTCCTGAATGATCTACACCTTCTCAGTGGGAGCCCGTACCATCTCTGGCCCCACTAGTGCGGGCTCCCCTAGGTCTGTCTAGCAGAGTGGTGATCTGAAAGGTCGTTCATACAAGGCCTCAAATGGTGTCATACCAATGGTGGAGTGATATATGTTGTTGTGGTAAAACTCCGCCAATGGCAAGTGATCCTTCCAGCTACGAACAAAGTCGAGGATGCATGCACAAAGCATGTTCTTGAGGGTCTAGATGGTCCTCTCGATTTGACCAACTGTCTGAGGATGGAAGGCGGTGCTCAAGTGTAGTCGTGTCCCGAAAGCTTCCCGCAACACCTTCAATAACCAGGAAGTAAACCATGCATCACGGTTGGAGAGAACAGAAGAAGGTACTCCATGTAACCACACAATCTCTTGCACATAGAGGTGTCCCATGCTCTCTACTGAGCCATTCTCTCTGATCGGTAGGAAGTGGGCCGACATGATGATTCGGTCGATAATCACCCAAATTGAGTCGTGATTCTTGGATATACGTGGAAGACTTATCACTTAGTCCTTGGATATCCTATCCCACTTCCCCTCTAGGACCTCTAAGGGTTGTACCATGCCTGTTGGTACCTGGTGCTCTACCTTCACTTGGTGACAAGTGAGGCATCATGAGACAAACACCTCTACCCCCTTCTTGATACCTAGCCACCAATGTTGTCGTCGAAGGTCCTAGTACATCTTCGCCACACCTGGATGTACAGCTAGAGGGGATGTGTGGAACTCCCTCAACACCTCCACCTGAAGTGAAACCGGTACCATTGTACGTCCTCTAAGGAGGATGATGTTCTCTCCACCTTCAAAAAATTTATCAGGTGCTTGAACTATGGATATATGAGCACGTCGTGTCTCACAATCAGCATCCCCATGATATGCCTCCCTGACTCCCTGAAGAAGTGGAGGAGTTACTGTAAGAGACTGAAGATAGGTTGCTCCATCCCTATCCACAAAGGATATCTATAAGGCAGACAGCTGCTCTATCACCTCTCCTAGCAGTTGTATACCATTCCGCCTGCTGAGTGCATCCTCAACAACATTCCCCTTACCTGGAGTATATACTATCTCAATGTAATAGTCCTAGTGGAACACAATTCATTATCATTGTCTCAGGTTCAGGTCCTTCCGAGAGAAGATATACCTGAAAATCTTGTGATTATAGTACATGGTAAAATGTTCTCCCATCATATAGTGTCACCACATCTTCAAGGAGAAGACCACTACTGCTAACTCCAGGTCATGGGTAGCATAATTTTGATAATTTTGTATCAACTTCCAAGAACCATATGCAATCACTGCTCGTTCCTGCATCAGGACACACCCGAGTCTAGTCCATGATGTGTCACAGTAAACTACGTACCCTACACCCTCCTCTGGAAGCCTCAACATGGTGCACTAGTCAGCCTCTTCCTCGGCTCCTAAAATTTTTGCTGGAATCTATCCGACCACACAAAGGGTTGTCCTTTCTTTATGAAGGTTGTTAGCGGTGCTGCAACTCTATAGGAATATGGAAAGAATCTCTGGTAGTATCCTTCCAATCCCAGGAAACTCTGAACCTCCATCACACTCTTGGGTGGCTCCCAAGAAATCACTACCTCAATATTCACTGGATCTACTCCAACTCCAGCCTCTAAGATGACGTGTTCCAAGAAGTGAACCTCTCTAATCTAAAACTGGAACTTTGAGAGCTTACCATAAAGCTGGTGATCTCAGAGCGTATCTAGTACTACCTGCATATGGTAGGCATGATCCTCCTCAGTGGTCGAGTAGATCAGTATGTCTTCAATGAAGAGTACGACAAAGTGATCAAGGTATGGCTGGATGATCCTATTCATGAGACTCATGAACACTACTGAAGAGTTGGTTACACTAAAGGGCCTAACCAAGAATGTGTAATGGCTGTAACAACAGCTGAAGGCTGTCTTTTGCACATCCTCATCTTGAAATCTGAGCTTTTGATAGCCTGATATGAGGTCTATCGTCGAGAACTATCGTGCTCCCTTGAGATGATCAAAGAGGTCATCAATACTCATAAGTGGGTACTTGTTCATCATAGTCACCTGGTTTATGCAATGGTAGTCGACACAGATCCTCAAGATCCCATATTCCTTCTTGGCACATAGAATTGGGGCTTCCTAGGGAGAAACACTGGGCCAGATGAATCCCTTTCCCTACAAGTATTCTAGATGTACCCTCAGCTCACGAAGCTCAGTGAGAGCCATCTGATATGCTGGAGTAGATATCGGTGTCGTCCCGGGGTACATGCCAAAGTATAATTCCACCTATCTGTGAGGAGGTTGTCCTGGAACATCGTTAGGGAAAACATATGCATACAAGTACACCACTATAGGATAAGATGGACTCTCCACATCAACTACTACATTGGTAAGGCAAGCCAACTGGTGAGTGATAGGTTTTACCCTCTTCAGAGTAAGTCCATCATGTGCTGTAAATGTTCCCTTCTCACCGGTGAAGGTGAACCTGGTCTCATCTGTGAGGACACACCGCACTTTGGGCCTAATACAGTTTATCTGATTATGGAATATAGATAACAATTCCATACCTAAGATGACGTCATAAGGCCTCGACGCCACTACTAGGAGATCCCAACCAAATCTATCGCTTCCTAGAGTAAGCTCGCACTACAGGAAGCAGTGCGTAATCATCGAATCAGCTCCCATAGTAGTCTCTAGCCATATAGATCGAACCAACAGCTCCATCGGAATCTCTAAGCTTTGAACGCGGGATGTGGCAATAAAAGAGTGACTGGAACCTGTATCTATAAGAACTACAACTAAGGTGGAGTAGACACAGATCGAACCTCAAATCATCTCCGTAGTTCCATGGTCATTTGCTTCAGCTTCTTGAATCTGAGCTCTCCCTTGTCCACCCACTCCATGCGGTCAGGGTGGACCTCTTGGTGGTCATGGTAGAAATACCTTGAAACGTCATCCACCACCATCTACTCAACTAGCTCTTACTCTATGTCCGCCTATGCCTTGCGGACTGCCTTGATCGAACCTATGCCTCTGCCTAGGAGGTTCTTCAACTACCTGCTGAACATCAGTACGGCGGGTCAGATAGTCACGAGAAATGTGACCAAGCCCACCGTAGGAGTAACAATGTCCTCTCCTGGCATGTCCGGATTTGTCTCCACTCTAGGTGCCCCTCACAATCGATCACGAGTCATTCAGCCGACCACATGTGTGTCTGGTCCTCTTGGACCTCTACGTCATCTATCTATTTCCATCTATAGATGACGCCGCTGCAAGTCGACTAGTGGTGGGTCTCACTGCTAGAGACTACATAGAAAAGAAACTCTCTACTATGAGGGTTCGCTCCAACACTCTTGCCTGTGTTGGGATGCTATGGGAGATAACTAAATCTCTGATCTCTCACCTATGTCCCTGCCCAACGGTTAGGGACCTGAAGATTGGGTCATCCACCATATCAGTGGAGTAGCGCGAGAGGTCAGTGAACCTCGGTGAGTACTGATCCACACTCATGATTACCTGCTAAAGATGAAGTAGCTCCTGTATTCACACCTCTCGAAGGGTGGATGGTACACACTCCACCTGAAACAGGCCCTCGATGTCTACCCATAGAAGTGTAGCCTCATCATGCATCTGGAGCATCAAGCTCCACCATCTACCTATGGCTTCCTGAAAGAGGCTGGTAGCAATGATCACCATAAAATCTTCTGGTGTCCCTAACAGCCTGAAGACTCTCACCATAGCCTCCAGCCAATCCTCAGCCACCTGTGGTTCCATCTCTCCCCTGAACTTGGGTGTCCTCTAGTGCTGGAACTCGTGCAGCGCGCTCAAGCGTCATGCACTCTCTGCTGCTGGGTCTAGTGGCATCGATGGCCCAACGAGAAGTAGAACCGTTGGTTCCTCCGTTAGTGCCTCAACTAGAATAGGGACCTGTACTGAGAAATCATCGCTCGGTGGGCTATCAGTACATACTACTCTCAGGGACCTAGCTGGTCATCCGCAGGGAGGCATCCTGAAAGAAATGGATGTGACACTGTCAAAAGACTATACCTAGTGAGCTGACCTGGTTTGAGATGACTGAAAAAAACTTTTAAAACACACACACAATAAATTTTTTCATTCACTAAGTTGGAAATCAGTAGTCAGGGTCCTGGTGTACGGTTACGTCGGTCGCCTCACCAACACTAGACTCCCTGAACTAAAAACCAAACTCAGTACCCTTACCACTATTGCTTCACAGAAAAGAAATATCGGAGTCCTATGTTCTGTGGTAAAACCAACTCCTCTGATACCAGTTTGTCATCCCCTGTCCCCCGGGGCCCATTTTGTGACTACCCCAAGCCCTCCTTCCATAGGCCAGGGGCTAGCGACTGGCACCAAAGGCGTAATTCCCAAAAACCGGGAATAAATTTCCATTAAAAATATTAAACATAGACAACCAGAGTACAAGCAGAAGAAAACCCTAAGTAAAAACTTTATGACAAGTATGTTGAAAGTAAAGGGGCTGGAAATACAAGCCCAACATTAAATTAAAAGTAAAAGGACAAATAGGTACAACTAAAAATACAAACAGTTGGAAGGTGTCTAGCAGCTCTTGGATCGTCCACCACGGATCCTACCTGAAGGGTAGGTACCGATAGCCTCCTCAGTGCTCCTTGTCTGTCCATCTCCTCCGGGTACCGACTCATCATGAGGTCCACCTCCGGGTACCTTCCTGTCCTCATACACTCCTCCTCGGTCAGCGTTGTCCATCATCTACATCAAACACAATGAGGTGTGGGCATAACCCGTGCAGGGGGGGAGTATAACGATACTCAATAGGGACCTCGAGACCCTCAAGGTCTCAGAGAATCCAAAAAGGATAAACCACAAAGTATTATTTCAATGGATTACCATTACTTAGATATATTCCCATAATTATACCAATGTTATCAAGTAACGCATCTCAATCATGAGGAAAACACAAAGGTCATTAACTCAGCTCAAACCGGGATTTCCATTACGAAAACCAGGGCTTCTTGAGAACTCCTCCTCTGTCAAGTACAGTGAGCCTGTCATGAAACTGAGGTGCTTATCACTATCCTTGTACTACTGAGGTACTCGTCCTATCGGGTACCGTGGGTCTGATGCCAACTACCAGGCGCACCGTTAGCTGTGGGTCTACTGCCAAATACCGAGAGCTCCCCCTAATATCCTACAAAGGTACTGCTCCTGTCGAGTACGACGAGTATTCTTCCAACTACTAGGAACTAAATCCAACATGGGTATACATCCAAATACTAGGAGCTCCCCACTGGGCTAGTCAAATCACTCCAAGTCGAATCGGTCAAGAAGTCATTAGGTCTGTCAGCTACTAGGTCTCTGCACTCTGTCTACTCGTCTCCGAGAGGATTCACTCCACAAGCTACTGTTCGATACTCCAAATGTCACAAAGTCTCATGTGGAAGTATCTCAATGTACTTCCATGTCATATGGTTCACAACTCAACAGACAACGCATCAATCGGACGCCCAGTTTGTGAGTTATTAGCATTTTAGTCCCGAGGGCCCGATTGGAGTCTATACGAACCAACCTAACCGTGACTCAACTATACACCGAACTCTTGTAGGGTATACTCAAGGGATGACTATGCTCCAATAATACCGGCACCAACGAAGGTTCATCAAACGGACGTATGGTGCCAAAGATATGGCCCAAGAAGGTGAAGGGTTAGTAATGGGCCAGAGTCTGGTCCACCCGGTCGGACCGACATGGCACAACCCGGTCTAGGACAACCCGGTCTGGGTCGAACCGGTCAGAGTTGTTGTGTCTGACCTGGCCCATTGGTGGGTCAGCCCGCTATGTTTTGACCTGGTTTACTGGGCCCGGCCCAACGGAGAGTGAGGGCGGTTCGGCCCTGTAGTCACCACGTAGGCGGCTCTGTGACTCGGCCCAGGAGATCGGGTCGGTTTGTCCAGCAACACCGCAGGGGACGCTGCGGGTCGACTCCGGAGGCCGGTGGCCGGGAGGCCAAAAGGCAGGCTGCGTGGGGCGCGGCAGGCCGGCTGGGCACTGGGTAAGGTACAGCAGGTCGCGGGGCAAGGCGTGGGGGTGCCGGGTAGGCCTCAGTAGGGCGCGGGGGCGCCGGGCAGGCTGCAGCAGGGTGCGGGGGCGCTGGGCAGGATGCAGTAGGGCGCAGGGGCGCCAGGCATCCACCAGCAGGGGCGCGGGTGCGCCAGGCAGGCCGCCGACAGGGCGCGGGGTGTGCTTCGTGGTGCGGGCATGGTGCCGACCGGGCCGGGCAGCACGCCGGGGGGCGGGCAGCGTGACGGCAGGGCCGAGCAGCGCGCCGTGGGCACAGGCAACTTGCCTGTAGGTCTTGGGAAGCGCGTCGGGGGCACGGGCAGCATACCGAAGAGGTGCAGGCACTGTGCCGGATGCTCGGGCGCCACGTGGGGGCGCTGCAGGTAGGCGGGTTAGGCTCCACTTGGCCGGTGATGTTTGGCCAGGACCACCAGTGTGACGCAGGGGCGGTGCGGTTCGCGGAGGCCGCGAGTAGCGCAGCCTCGTTGTTTCCGCCTTCATTGCCATGTCGTAGAACGCCACAAGAGAGAATAAATCGATGGAGGATGTCGGGCCACGTTAGGTCGGCCCGAATCCTCCACATTTAAAGCGATAACAAATGGATCGCTAGTATGAATCACAAATACCACTGTTCTTCATTTTGAGATAACGTAAGCACATGGGGAAAGGTTCATACATTAAATAAAATCAAACCCCTACCTTTGATTATCCGGTAGTTGGTCGTTGACATCGCGGAAGGATGGAAATCAATCCATGGTAGATGATCAGGTCCCACGTCGAAGGTTTCTGAGGAATAGGGTCGGATAAGAAGAGTGTGGCCGATATTCCTCATGTTCTTCGCACTCTTCGTTGGAAGAACGGTTCTCCGTTGAGAGCTTTTTCCAACAATCTCATGGGAAGAGAAATTCAAACCCCAAATAAAATAATAGTCTTCCTATTATTTTAAATGTTGCCATGTAATTAAAAAGGTTGAATTAATAACCCGGCTCCACTCAATTAAATCACGTGCGTTGGCACAATAAATATGGGTGGTTTGGTTCATTGAGGTGGGTAAAGGTGGAGAGACTCTCCCTCATTAATGAGGGAGAGTTGAGAGTTTATGGTCTCCTCTCATTAATGAGGGGTCGGGTGGCCTCATTTGGTCCCCCGCCCCCCACATTTAACCTCACATGGGAGGTTGGGTTCGGGTAGACCTCACCACCATAACCTCTCATGGGAGGTTAGGGTGTGGCCGTCCTACCACCAAATCCCAAGTAAAGGTTCCAACTACCCGCACTCACATGGCGGCTAGAATAAAATAAAGTGTGGCTACACATTATTTTATTATTTTTTTTTAAAAATCCAATAACTAACTTTTATTACCAACCATCCACTATCGAGGTGAAAGTCTTCTTAAGAGAAAATTGGTGATGCGAGTTGAACGGTGCCCTAGGATTTCAATTCTGAGCACCATTTCAAATGTTATAAAAACTTGCTCGTACGTTAACTAAACTTACCTAAACCAAACTTTAGAAATTGATTCCAGGCACACCGAGCCTCGGAATCAAGCATCGTCAGAAACTGTAGACTCGTAAAATTCCCAAGTATTTAAAAAGAATTCCATAGGACATACAACAATTTATAGGTCTAGTCTGGTGCATGAGGCTTCTGAGAAGGTCTAGTTGATAAGACAATGAAAATTGATAGCTATGAGTCCCCACAAACCAAATGTCATCCAGATTCATCGATAACTAGTGTTTTTTATGAGTGATAGGGTATGCTTGAGAGTGGCCCCTCATCTAGCCCACCGTCGAATGTGAAAGAAAGGGAAGCTCAGGCTTCCGTATATGAGATCTTTTGAGATCACCGAGTGTATTAGAAAAGTATAATATTGGTTGGCCTTACCTTCTCTGTTGAAATCCATCCATGATATCTTCCCAGTCTCCCTGTTGATGAAATATATCTCAGATCCATCCCATGTACTGAATTTGGGGGAGTTGGATATAGAACCTGATTTATCTACTTTTGGAAAGATAGTGTGAATATTATACATCCATGAATATGTGACTCAGGGAAAGTATATTACAGTAGTCTGGGTTATTTTGAAACATGGTAATTATACACATGAGACATGGTAGTGGATTTTGTGGGTTGATAAGGAGTGCCCATTCTTGTGTACTGATCATGCTTCAGGATGAAATTCTATGTCTGAAAGTATATCATAGTGGAAATAATTGTCAAATCTAGGGCTTATTTTAAAGTTACATTTCATTAAATTTCCATTTATACATTTTGTGGGGGTTTTCATGAATTTTTTGAGGAAAGGGTATTTTTTCATGACATGGTTAAAATTTTTATCCCATTTCCTAATTTAAAACCTAATTTGTTTCTATTATAACTCTATCTTTTTTCATCATTTTTCACCCATACTACTTTCAATATGCCCTCTGCAGACCTATTTACTCCAATAAATCAATTTGTAACCTTTATGAAACCATAGAAATTTTGGATTCGAGTTTTTATTTAATGAATTGGGGTAGGTTGTAATCCCAGTTCCATTTTAATTTTTTTTAATATCATAGTCAATTTTTAATATTTTTCAGTGATTTCAACTATCATTTAATCCCACAAACCCTAGGCGAACCCCCAATATCGTTTACCCCTCTTAGGAGCTCATATGCCTCACCAATTAAGTCATAATATATTTTAATTTCTCAAATCGTCTAGATTTGAAGAGATGCTGGTGTATTTGGGGAAATTTCTATAAGATCCCTCAATCTTGATCTAAGTACCATGTGGTGCGATGGTGGTGTAGTTAAACTTTTGTACAACGATTCAAGGTTTTCAACACTTGTGGTTCCTGATTCCATTTTTAAGAACTGCAACAGTAGTTATCTTTGCTTAATTTGAAATTTTAGCACACTTCTCATTAATTATCCTTATTGTAAAATATTATTTTGGTGTTGTTTGTTAAAAATGATTTATAGGTAACAATTTTGGGTTAAATTGGGAGTTTTATATGTCTATTATATGTTATTCTAATTTTTTGGGTTTTATAACTCTTGTATTGGATTAAAAAAATGTTTTAGTGGTGAAAATTAGGTTTTGATGAATATGGGTGTGCATATATTGTTCAAAGTGGGGTTTTAATGGATTTATGGTGAAATGTATTGTTAAATTTTGTGATGTTATTCTATTGAAATTCTAAATGTTTTATTGAGTGATGTATGTTGTAAAAAGCATGTGTATCTATTTTATTGATTTTATCATGACCATAACTGATTTTTTTATTTGCTATTGTTTTTTTAATATATTAAAATGGTTTGTGAAAAAAGGGGGAACCCAGGTATCTAGGAGGGTAGATATGTAGTAGTACGCTAGTGATCCGGAGTGGTTTTTTCCCTGTTTCACTAAGAAAAATGGATGATGAAAACACTATTAAAATTATATTTACAATGGTTGGAGACTTCTTAATATGGATAGGTTCCCTACTAGTTTTTCGTGCATCAGAACATATATTTCTATAGTAACCTTAAACTGATATACGATGTATATGGGGCCCTAGACTAACTACTGCAAAGGGGTGTTTATGAGATTAGTTCACATTGAATATTTTTTATTTATATTTTGAATATAGTGGTTTTAGGATGAATATAATTCATATTACAAGTTTTATGGAAATTTTCTCAATCATTGAAAATTCCATTTGAAAAATATTTACATTTAATAGTTTCATTCTTTCAAAATTATTTCCATAACTTATTCCTTATCAAAACTATATTTCTTTTTATCTTGTATTGCACACTTTATGTAAACTCATGGTGGAATTATATTGGGCTAAGGATTCCACCCTACATAAACCCCTTGGTTTTAAGTTGGCATGATCTTGTTTGACATAGTTAGAGGCAAGGCCTTGGGTGATGGTGGTTCGGGTTGATATTCCCTTCCACAGTGTGGTGTTGTGGAGATGACATGTGGGTGATGACCCCTGGTCTTATAGAGTCCTTGGGGCTATTTTCTATGGTAAATTTATTGTTATTTGGACAATTTATTTATGTTTAATCCTATGTATTCAGTTATGTATTTTTTGTAATACTTGTTTGGCATAAATTTTTAGATTCAGTATATCAATTGTTTTTTGATGTTTTACGTATCCATACTCAAGTAAATCATTCCCAAACAAAAATATATGACACCGAAACACTTTTTTCAGCATCTGGGGATAGGGAACGACCCTCGAAACAAGTCAAGGGCTATGTTTTATCCAGATTTAATGGTGACAAGATTCAGTTTGGGAGAAGTGATGATATTACCTTTCTTCCCAAACCTCGTGAATCACTACTAAGGTGAGATTTGAAGAACAAAATTGTCACCAATATAAAACTCCAAGTCCCTTCGATGGTATTCTTCACATCTATTTTTACAACTATTATAAACCCTAATGTTTTGATGGATGGAATGAAACTTTTTTCATCTCTTACAAATGATCAGGCCCAAGAAGCATTCTCTCGGTAGCTTCATCCCAAAAATTAGGAGTTCTACATCACTACTCATATTGAGAATCATAGGGTGAAATTTCAATGATCGAGTGGAAACTATTATTGTAATATAACTCAAAAAATGATATTTTTTGATCACATACAACTTTAAATTCCATTTAGTATGTTTTTATCATGTCCTTGAGTGTTTGAATAGTCAGTTCAGATTGTCTATAAGTTATTGGGTGAAATGCCAAACTAAAATTCAATTATGTAATCAGACTATGTTATAGACTTCTCCAGAAGATTGATGTGATCCTTTTATCATATTCGTATATGGTAAAATTTTGTACTCCATGCAGTCTTACGACTTCCTTCATGTGAATCCTAGAAAGCTGATGAAGATTTTAATATTCACGAATAGAGATAAAATTTGTAGTATTGGTGAGATTGTCCCCTATAACCCATATCGCATCGTTTCCTCTGGATGTTCTTGGGAGACCATTGAAAATTTCCATAGTGATATTTTATCACTATATTTAGGTATGGATAGTGGTGTAATTCCCCATTAGGAATTTGTCCTTCTTCCTTCACTTACTGGCATACGAGGCAGCTTGTAATGTATTCAACAATCTCCTTTTTCATATAATCTCACCAATAATGATAATGATGTAACTATACATTTTTTTAGTTCCAAGATGTATTTTAAATGTTGTGATATGAGATTAATCTGTCAAATCATTATGTATTTCATGAATATATGTAATATATAGTCCTGTAAAAAAATTTAGTACACCTTCTAGATCATTATTGAACTTAGGAATCTTCACATTCATCATGGACTCAAATATTTTTTAAACAAGGTTATTCGATCTATGATTTCCTGATCAAATCTAGTAATGATGGTTGGAAAATAAATTGGGAAAGGTTTTATGGTTCCCTTTCCCTTATCATTCCAATGTCTATATTTACTAGTTCATTGATTAGAGGATCTATTTGAATTCCCATTATAGACTGAACAACTAGATCTTTCCTACTTAATCCATCAGAGAACTTTTTTTCTCTTCCGGGATGATAATTAATTGAACCATCATAGAATTTATTATGATCCAACCATATCTTATATATCATGTTAAATTACTTTTGATTAGAAATATACTTCAAACATTGATAGTCTTTGTATATATCACATTACTCAACATAAAGATAATCCCTCCATATCTTTAGAGAAAAAACGGCAACAACCAACTCAAAATAATGTATAGGATAGTTCTTCTCATGAATCTTCAATTGTGTAGATACATAAGAAATTACATATTAATTTTTTTAGGACAGTCACAAGACCATTCAAATATGAATCTCTAAAATTAACGAATCATTCTCCACTTGAGGGAAGAGTCTATGGGGGTGTAGTAAAAAAATCTCTTCATCAGCATTTGGAAACAATCCTCACACACATTTTTTCAGATGAGATTGACCCCTTTTCAAGTTAACATGGTTAATAGATTAGATTTTCAAGAATATTTTTTTACCAACATACAATAATATCTCGCTAATCCATGCAAATAATAAATTTCTGTTATTATTGTAGGATGAGTCCAATCCTCTAGAACCTTTGTCTTTTGTGGGTCAATTGTGATTCATTCATTGGTTATATGTTCCCCCGGAATGAATCCTGATGATACCAAAAATCACATTTGTTAAACATTACATAAAGCCTCTCCTTCCATATAGTATGAAAATTAAATGTTAGATGATCCTCAAGGTACTCTCGAATTTATGAATATATCTGAATGTTGTCAATAAATACTAACATGTTTTACAGGTATTCTATAAAGAATATATTCATCATATCCATTAAAAAAGAAGGTTCATTAGTCAATCCAAAGGGCATAACAACAAACTCATAATGCCAATATCTTGATCAGAAGGTGGTTTTTTGGAATATCTTCTTTCTTCACCTTCATTTCATGATCACTTGATTGAATATCAATCTTAGAGAAGAATTGAGCCCTGTTAGGATGGTATAACTCTGAGTATGATATAATATGTAATACCAAATGTAGGATCGAAATAATAATGATATTCTCCGATAAAAGAGGGGGTGAATTGTACCTATTAAAAATTCCCTAATGAAATTTTTAAGATGGTTATGTTTAACAAGGTTAAACAAGATAATTCACAAGACCTCTACGATTACTAAATACATGCTAGATTCTGGAAAAGTGATTCCAAAAATGATACTTAACTAAAGTAACAAATATTATGATTCTACCTTAATGTGTATAGAATCTAACTAAATCAGAGTAAAAGTAAGGATGTATAATAAAATTATACTTTCCTTAGCAATACAAAATGCATCCAAAAAAATAAGTAGTAAAACTAAAAGTAACAAACAATAACTCTTTTAACCCAAAGAGAAGGGTATCCAACAACCTTGGATAAAGGTCCCTTGATTTATACTTTCAATCAAGTAAATCTTACCCACACCAGGGTAAGCCCTCGATAAAAATATGGGAGTCTATATTGCTATCCCTGCAAGCCCTCAACTATCAGGAAGTCGGAACCTCTGTATTCCTCAGCAAGAAGACCTCAACTTCATGGTGTTGGAACCTCTGTCTTCCTATCCCCAGAATCCCTCGATTGTAATCAGCAACAATTGGAGTCGCTCGAAGCATGTCTACACATGGAAAAGTTTGAACAAGAAATTCAAACTTTCTGCATGATGCTTTGAGAGTTGATAAGAGCCTCTCTCTCTAGAAATCACTTCAACAGCATGTATGTGCAAATCTCAAAGATGTGTCAAAGTTCAGTGTTGAGCTCGTTCAAATGAGCTCTTATTTATAAGCGAAGCTCCAACGGTCAGCTCCCTCCTCAAATGGTCATATTTCTCCTGGAATTTTGGAGGGACCTGTACACGTGTCACTCAACCAATGGTTAGTAAATAACTGAAAGCACGACATCATTTTGTAATGAAAAAAAGTGTAAGTATAACCAAACTGAAGTTCAGAATGTATGAAAACCAAAGTTCGAAGTCTAACCAAAATTTAATTTGGATTTTATAATAAAGAGATATTAGGATTCTATTTTTTATGAATTTGGAACCTGAATTCTATAGAAATATGGAGTCTGAATTTATAAGGAAATTCAGAGTCTGGTTTCACTAGAATTCAGAATCTGAACTTATAGAGCTCGGATTCGATCTTTTAAAAGTTCGAAGACGAACTCATAGAGGTTTGGAGTCAACTAGTATGAGTTTGCAGTCGAACTAGTAAAAGTTAAGAGTCAAACTTGTAAGAGTTCAGAGTTGAACTCATTGAAGTTCGGAGTTAAACTCATAGAGGTTCGGAGTCGAACTAGTAAAAGTTTGTATACATAATTCGGAGTTGAACATTGTGAGAGTTCGTATCCAGAATTCGGAGTGGAAATTTGTGGGAGTTCGTATCCAAAATTTAGAGTGGAACTTTATGAGAGTTCATTTTCGGAATTCGGAGTGGATATTTATGAGAGTTCGTATCCAGAATTCGGAGTGGAACTTCATTAGAGTTTGTATCCAGAATTCAGAATGGAACTTTCTTATAGTTCGTATCCAGAATTCGGAATGGAACTTCATTTGAGTTTGTATCCCGAATTCGGAACCTAAAACGAAATGATTCATATCTAACTATTATATGATTCTGAGGTTTTAGATATGAATCCGATTTTTATACTTAAGAAAAATGTTGATATGAGTAATGAAAATATGGTAGGGGAAAATTCCTTTGAGAATGAAATTTTCCTTATAGATGTAAAAGATAGTTTTGTTTAAGTATAAGGTGTTTGTGATTTTCAAAACAAGAAGGAATGGAATATTCATAAGGAAACCCATATTTACTCAACAAACCCCACAAATATGGTCAAATAAGTCATCGATTCTTGTAAGAGGGTATTTTTTGATTACTTTGATCTAGTTCATTTCTCTATAATCTGTATACCTGCTTCGATCCATCCTTCTTCTTCACAAAGAGTACAAGTGCTCCCCAAGGAGATACACTCAGTTAGATAAACCCCTTCCTAAGAACATATTTGAGTTTCTACTTTAATTTCTCAAACATCATATTTTCCATCCCATACGAGGTCTTTGATATCTAATGAGATACAGGTAAGTGTTAAATGGGTAACTATACCTATCTTTCGGGGGGAGTTTTTGGTAAATACTTAGGAAATACGTCAATTTATTCCTAGATGATGGGTGACATTTATATCCTTATACTCTAATTTCCTTCTTTTTCTTCATCGATCAACCCCATAATGAAGGATATAAGATGTTCTTATAAATAAAGATCAGGCTGAGATATCTCTCCTTGTAAGATAACTGTATGTTTTAAATTCATGAATACTAATATTTCTTTACTTAGGCATTTGATCTTAGCATTATACAATGATATCCAATCCATCACTAGTATAATGTTGAATTCCATCTTTGTAATGAATACTATATTTGCAATAAGATTGTGCTCATTATAAGAAATAAAAGAGTTTCTAAACAATGACGATGCTTGGATAATCCCATCGGGAGTCTTGGATGATAACTCTACTTTTAGAAACTCAAGGGATGATTCTATATTCTATGAAAACATGGAGGAAATATAGGAATGTGTAGACCCAAAATCAAACAAAGTAGTTTCTAGCTTTGATAGAACTACAAGATTACCTACCAACCCATTATTTATAGCTTCAACATTAGCTATTGTGATAGATAATGCACAACCATGTTCCCATGGCCTATAATTAGGCTTATGGTGACTCCCCTCCACTACCCTTGGATGTGGAAAATGATTGTAAAAGTGATAAATATTCCCACACTAAATTATTTGGACTTAAGGAAGGGAGTACACCATCTTCCATTTTTCAATGGTGTTGGGATTTTTAGGCTTCACCTCAGTACGGAAATTCCACACAATATGTTCATCTCTTCCAGACTTGTAGTTCTTCTTGCTACCAAGAAGGCAGTTCCCTATATTCTTTATCCCACATTTATTTTACAGGGAATGTTTCACTTGAATGCCTCCTTTTCCCTATTCCAAGGTCCTCCCTAATCTGGGCTCTACTGATTTATTTTTTTCTTTGCAATTATAATAACACTACATATAATTGAACTCCAATTATACTTTCATCACACTATGCATGATCTCTTCATTGATATCATGGTCTCAATAAACTAGATTATTCCTCTGATGTGGTCTTATTCCACAAGTGAATCTATTAACCTTCCCATTAGGATCCATGAATAATATTGAGTTGTAACAAGAAAGTTTTGTGATGTTCATCTTGTAGCTTCCAACAGATTCATTCTCCTTCTTCTATAGCTCGTGAAACTCATTCTCCATTTTTGTTCTTGTAAAATGAGGTAAATAATTATTGTAGAATATCCATATGAACAATTCACACTCCATTTCATTAGCCTTCACTCTTGGACTCATGTTTTTAATCAGTTCCCACAACTGATCTGCTTCTCTCTCTATGCAGTAAATATCCAGGGTGTCCTTCTCTTGTTCTGAATAGTAAAGAACAAAATTGATCTTCTCGATAGAGGTGATCCTCTATTAATAAATCAATTGATCAGTAGATCCACTAATAGATGGTGGCCATTGAAACATGAAGGACTCAATAGAATTCTCTTCCCTTCTTGGTGAGATCATCCTCTCAGTACGATTCAAGTTATTTCCCATAACATGATTCAACTATTTCATCAATCTTAAGAAAGTTTCCATTATGGATTCCATAGGAGGGTTGTCATTTCATGGTCTTTTGTGGTCACAATTTTCATGGTTCCTCTTATTTACTACAATTTTATAAATGAATAAAACCTTAGAGAGAATCTTATTTAATTTATGAATCCTTTAACTATAAATTGTTTTTATGTTTTAATTATTTATTGTTAATTATATAAATGTTTAACACTAATTATATTTCTATGTTAATATTTTTTAATGATTACTAAAAAGATTGCGATTAACCAAACATATCCCATGGGTGTGTCAAACCAACAGTGAATCAAGTCCCTTTTTCAATTACGAGGATACCCCGTGTAAAGCCAGAATCTCCATGTCAGAGTTTTCACCCTTTGTTACATCTTTTCCAAAACCACATCCACATGTTTGTATCTACAAATAGATGCACTTTATCAGAAACCACTTATATAATATTTCACTAAAATACGAGGAATGTTTCCCATATTTTATAATTTCTTTTAATGTTTTCCATAAATTTTTAATAGACTAATTTCCACTAATATCTATACTACCCTTTGATATCAACTATATCATCCATCCTTTTTATTACATAACATTTCATAACATTTTACAAATAGAGGATATTTAATGTCTATTATCTAAGAAGAAAGGGTAAATATCACATGAAAACACAAAATTTTCATTTAATCCACATGAAAATATTATCTAAAAGTTCATCTTATATATAGTTACTATATCTAATAACCTAGAGACATACATCAATGATAAGGGAGACTAGATGGCCTATAAAGGAAAACAATTGAAATAGTTTACAAGTGAACCTGAGTGATAACAATAAGGACATGGGGATAAAGAGGCATATCATAATAATAACATGAAAAATAACCTAAAAATGTCTCTGAAACATTTAATTTATACATTCATATGCATATCACCAAGTTTCATCCCCATGGTGCATAAATATTACAATGTTTATTAACCAATGTGCCGTAAAACTTATCTTCTCTATTGATTAATTATTTTCCCAGTTCCATGAAAACTATTAGGGTGTATCATTAAAATGTATTTATATTCATGTTATACACATATATAATAATTGAAAATTTCAAAAATAACTCAAAGAGAATAAAATAAATCAGTTTCATATCAAAATCGTGACATTTTTAAAAGTTCTTAAAAACAAGATCATTAGGTCATTTATATCCCATTGAAATGGAATGTGGGATTTATGTATGTAAATTAAAAGAATCAAATATATCATTTTTTTCATTTATGAATACCCCTATAAATTAAATGGGTTTGGTTATTCACATATATAAAATAAATTAATTACATGAAAAAAAGAGATATATTTTGAGACTAAACTTTTTCCGCATAATGACTATATAACAGGGTTATAGAAAACATTAAAAAGAGAAAGGAAAGGGGTAAAACAATCATAAATAACCGATAATAAAGTATATGGAAAAAATATCAATTTTATATAATGAAATACTACATGTAAAGAAAACATGAAGGAAAAGAGATGAAGAAATTTCTTTTACAAAAATTCGACAGCCTAACAACGTCACTTATAAAATATAGAAAATTAATTGAAGGGTGAAGGTTCCCTTACCTTGAAAGGTATCTTAAAAAAGTCAATGTATTGGACCTTGAGGGAATTGAAGGAACCTTCGGAGGACTCCTTGGGAGATAAAAAGGACACAGATTCATTGAGTGTGAATTTGGAATGAAGGAATGGGTTGGTATTTATAGAAAAATCGACAAAATATTTTATTAATTTTAAAGGGACACCTCATTAGTGGTATTTGAAAAACCATGGGCTTGATTATTGTATTTTACAATGTTATTGGACAATTGGGACACCCCGTAAATAATTTTACTATACAGAAGTTAGCCAAAATTATTAAATCATTATTACATCATTAACGATATCATTAAGAACATCGAAACACTAAGTTATATTTTTATGGCTCACCAAAAAACAAAAAAAATAGAAATCTCATAAATTCAGCCTATCCAAATATTGATGTTCTTAATTCAATAATGTACTCCATTTTTTTAATATGATTTTATAAATAAGAGATATTTATTTTTTATTTAAAAACATTATTTACGAGAAAAAATACTAATTCTTATCTAATAATTTCTGAAAAAATTATTTAATTATGCTATAATATCACATTACAATTCAAGCTACCTAAATTATATTTATACTTAATTAAGTGAGTTTACTGTTACATTGTTCACATTAATATCCATAAAGTTAATATTACTATTCATAATTTTTATTCAATAAAAATTATGTTCATCTTATTAGAAACTATATTTTTTAATGATCACAATGGTAGATTACAATTTTTTTTAAAATAATTTGACATTATTAATTAGTTAATGTAAAAAATTATTTTAAAATATCTTTTTTCACATATTCATTAAAAATATGGATCTTCTATAAACGCATCCTATAATTTTATTGATATTTTAAATTCAAAAAATTTACCATAATAATAAATAACAATTTTGTTTATTCAAATGGATTACACAATGTAACTATGGCCTCATTATATATCCCCTTATAACACCAACATAGGAACTATGTGTAAAGTGTATAGTGGTGATCTAATCTTGTGGCGGCTCAGACAATATTTCCTGAGTGGTGATTTCAATTAGATTGAACTTCTCCCAATGGTGATTACATTCAAGCTTAACGTGTTGGAGTTCAGCTTGGGCATGGTCCATATAAAATACCATTGATGATACCTCGTTCCCAAACTTTGACAGATAGGATTGTATGGGACGATTCTACTGGATAAGGCCATAGACATTTTTTATTAATTAACCATGATCATTTGTATTTATAAAAAATATTCATAAAGATAAGAGTTTAGTTTCCAAAAAACATGTTGACCAACGATTATATAATAGTTGAAACCCAATGGTATTATTTTAATTATACTCACTTAATTAATAAATTGATATAGTTTTGATGAGTATAATATAACACATATTTTCAAGAAACAAATATTATTTAAAAAACATGATCATTATAATGTCCTGATGATGATCATCCATTATCACGATCCACCTTTTATATCCAAGTTGTGATAATGCCCCAAAAAATAATTTGTCTCTCAATTATACCTTATCAATACCTATCATCCACATACAATTGGTTAGACTGATTAGAATGTAAAAAAAATTGAAGAAATATTTTTATTCTTATTACATTGATGGTAAGGGTTCAGGGATGAGGAATCAGTAATATCATTAAATATTTATACAATATTAGTTTATACTCTACTATTGGTATTTAAATTTGTGAATATTTATTTTATATGAAAATTAAATTTCTTTATTATGGGTGACTGGGTTCGGAGAGGTGATAATTTATGTGTTGTAACAAATGAATAACATGTGAGTGGTGGCCCATGAAATTCATGAGAGGATTATCATAGTGAAGGATTTCCTATATTATTTTAATGATCATATTATGAGACTAATTGTGTATTAAATTATAAATATTCGATTCATAATGGTGAATCTTGATCATGGTTACTGAATTTTTGTTCGTTAGAGTAATATTTATTCCTTGTTTTTTTGGTACCTTTGATGTGTTGGATCAAGTTAGAGTCATGGTTTATCATATATAAATTCAAATGTAGATGATTATTATTCATAATGTTTTTCACATTTCACATCTCTTTACATAAATTTATGATTACCACCACATCAATTTTTGGGGAAAAAATTGATGTTGCTAATGAATCAACATTTTATGATAAGCATATAGAGTCCAAATACCTCCCAACGAAAGAGATATAGGGGCATGTTGTTTGTTTTATTTGTGTATTCTATATATATAACGGTATGGAGTAGATACCAAGGTACACGATTCAAGATTATTCCCATTGTTTGCTAAGATATTTTATATTTATCCATTCTCATGTATCATTTCTCTTTCAATGGATGTGGACACTTTTCAATTTTATGAGATAGTTTTATATGTATTTATTTCTATGGTCATTATCTAAATAGAGAAGTATCTTTATTAGGAGTTTTTTTTATCTTATTTATTTTAATTATGGTTTTGTGACTTATTCTTATAGGTGAGGTGGTTGAGATCCTATTATAGTGAGATCCTTGTGAGGTGTCTAATGGAGTGGATATGTAGATGACCAAATTTTCATTCATTATCTTTATGTTTGGTTTTGAATTATTAATAATGATAATGTCTTTGTATCTATCTAATTTTAATGTTAAAATTGTAGTGGATATTCCCAATACATTATTTGAGTTTTGGAGTCTCCTGACAGAGGTTCCATAGATTTATAGAGGTTTGGTTGGAAAATGGGTTGTTGTAACAATTATTCACTATGGATTCCTTGGATTTCCATAACATAGTCCATTTTGGCATAGCGGCTATGGTTCTGGAATAGGTTGGTTGGATTCTATAGTCCTAGAGATCTTGCTATGGATTGCATGATCTGAGGGAGGCGTTTTTGGGTTTCCATAAATTTTGGAATGAATCGGTGATTTAGTTGTTGGCTAGGGTGTAAGCACAACCCAATTTTCAATCATTAGGTCATGGAATGAGGAGGACATGGTAGGGAGGATTTGGGTACTTTAGCATAATTAAGGATGGATATTCCCTAGGTTATAGGTTTTACTATCATCACCCACATAGGTAAATTGGACCTAAACGTATTTGTTTAATGTTAATTATACATGCACATTTAACAAGGGTGTTGTTTTCTGGTCCTTTTTGATACATTGAAGTATACCATTTTTAGGTTGCATTATAGTGTGGTTCTACCATATTTGTTGTTGTCTAATAATATCAAAACTTCTATATATCACCCCAATACCCCTAACTCGCTTGTATTCAATCTCTACAAATCATACCCTTGGAATCATTGAGTTCTTTTCAATGGTTGTTAAAGCTACATTCTATTAATATTATGCAACATATTCTAGATATCAATATATTTTAGTATGAGGTCATTTATAATTCCATTATTTATTTTTATCCTCTAATCAATTTTTTATACACATTCATCATTACATTCCATAGTGTATGATATCCATTTTTATTATAGTGTTCCCATTATTATTTCTTGTGTTTTTTACATAAAAGCCTTGAGAGATAATATTTTCCTCAGGGGATAGGTGATTAGATATCTATGTTGGAATTAAATTTCAATATAGAAAACAACATATGATAATGTTAGGGTTTTTTTTCTTCCCACATTTATTTATATGAAATTATAAATTGACCATATAATATCCATTTAAGTAATGATGTAATTATCATAATGAATATTAATTTAGAGTAATTAATGATATTCATTTATTTTTATAGAGATTACATTTGTTCTAAACCATGTGAATAGTTTTCATCATGAATTACTATATAATAAAATATATATGGTTTAATTTACCATTTTTATTTTATTTTGATTATCTTATTTTTATAAATAAAATTTTGAAATGATTGTAACGAAGGTAAATAATTCATTGGATATTAAACTAATTTGGAATATTTGAAATTCCATAGATTCATTATATTTTATGGAAATATAATTGATTCACGATGAATGATTAAGTTAATCTGTTAAACCATGTTTTAATGGATTTGGATAAATATTAATAAGTCGTGATCAGTTTTTATGTGAATAATATTAAAATAGATATTAAATGTGAATGATTCTTCTCTAGATTTATATTAATTTTAATGAATTCTATATGCATGATACATAAATGTATTATCATTTAATAAAAAATTTATGTATCCTGTGAATTCTAAACATGTTAATTAAACATGGGAAAAATTTTGTTTTTATGAAAGTAAAATCTTGTCCACAAGAGTTTTCATTTCATATAAAGACAAAATTTATTGTGTTGTGGGTTTTGTGAGCCTATTTTCATGTGAAGTATGATTTTATTTTTTTAGGGACATGTTTCTATGTTAACTTTTTTTGTTTCATGATTCCATTTCTGTGATTTAGATTTAGGAATTTCAATGTGATGCTCTATGATGTAGGGATGGAAAATGATATATGTTTAGTGTGGATCATGGACATGGTTGTAGATTACAAATTTAGAAATGAGATGCATGTTGATATACTTGTTCGGGTTGAAGATAAAACTAGGATGACCAGACATGTTATATATAAACATAACTATTTTAATGTTTATATTTTTTATGATTCATTATTGAATGTGTTTAAAGGGTTTGATTGTTGAGTTTTTTCTTTATTTTAATTACCTTCCCCCTACTTGACGAAGATATATATTTTTCATTTGATCATAAGATTATAGTAGACTTTTTATTTTTTATTTTCCAGAAATAATTTATGAATGGTAAATTCTAATAACTATTTTATACATAGGGATAGTTCTATCTAGAACTAAAATATAATTGTTGATCATGAGAAACCATTGAATTAGGTGGATTTTACTAAGAGGGTATTATTTTTTAGGATAATAATTTTTAGTTTAAATCAATGGTAATTTATTGTTAAGGAAATTTTGTTTGGATGATGTGAACAACAAGATAAAAAATTAATTAATTAATATTTATCTATAAAAAGAAATTATGTAAATTAATGAAGCTCCATAAATTCTTTTGTGATTGTATGAAATTTAGTCAATCCCATTTTCTATCCAGTGTTCAAGAATTAATATCTACAGTTAATCTTATGACTATATTAATTACCAAAATATTCTTTCATGAAATATTATATCTTATACATTGATTGATTTCATACATTACACCATCAATATCAGTAGGGAAACTGATACCTAGTTGAATCGGGTTGAGTGGTTCTCTACATCATCTCTATGATGTGGATATGTGGCTAACAACAACATATAGACTCACTCCCTTTTATTGGTGGTATTATGTGATGGTATTCATTGTGGTTGGTTTACCATTTTTTAGAGTTATGAAATGAATTATTTTTAATTCCAACATATTTATGTACATATATTTTTTTTAAATTATTATTAATGGAATGCCACATATATTATTTGATGGAGTGAGGTACCTTTTTTGATTTATATGTTGTGATGGTGTCATGAACCATGCTGAGGATTCCATCCAACTCGACATCTGAAATGATTTGTTTCAAGCTCCATAGGGTGTTACAGATCCCCATGGAATGGCATCAAGTGTGAAAGTATCAATAATATATCTTGGGAATTATTTGTCCCAATTTCGTTATTATAAACAACCAAAAATAATTAACATTATAATAATATATATGCACAACCAAATCAGGCTTAATAATTATGGTTTAAAATATTAAAAATCTATCCAATAAATTGTAAAACATTATATGAATAAAAAAATCCAACTCAAACAATCAATGCCACAAGAGGAAACTCACCCTATATCCACCACCACCAAAAAAATCATGATAATGACCACTAGAAACCAGAACCCCAAAAATCACCTTGATACATCTTTCCTTTACATTGGTCATACAAAGAGGAATATACTAAACCAAAATGGTTTATGTACAATTTGATAATAATCATAATAGGATTCATCCTGATAAAAGGATTCCATTATATAAACATTACATGATAAATATACTTTTATTTTTAATAAAAGAAATACTAGAAACATTTTTATTGAAAAAAGTTAATAGAATAGGTCTTTAACTTATAAATAACCAACCAAGTACCCCATATGGAGACAGTAATATAAAAAACATAAAGGGAACAATGTCAGGGGAAAACACTTTAGGAACTAGCTATCAATAGAACACTATGTATATAGTATATCACTAAAAAGTGATATAAATACCCTGACCAATAGTATTTTAGTGAAAAATACATTTGGAGGGGACCACCCACTAGCACAATGGTCACCAAGAATCATTATCATTTTACTATTGTTGAATAGTCAATCCTTTTAGATGAATCTGGGACGAACCATTACTGAGTCATCTTGAGTATTAGTCCTTGTCTACCCACCCATAAATCCATTTTTCCTTTCTGGATCAATTTACATTCTGCATGTCCCACTCATTATATCATTTATATACATAATCCAAAAATCATATGAACATGAGTAAAACACCAAATCAATATTTTATAAAAACATTTAGAAAATAATATATGTAGATAACATTTGTAGTCCATCTATTCCCAATGGTAAATTACCGTTACAAACCAAAAATGAACCCATTTTATATTTAAAACATGATTTTTCGATATTCATTCAATTATAAATTCATATAAAGGTTATATAATAAAAAGTTCCACTAGCAACAATTTTCATATCATTATAAAAATCATTTCTACTGTTAAATATCTTTGTAATCAATTTTGGCACCTTCCACACTAGGCATAATACTTATTTAATAAAATGCACAACAAAACCCAAATGAATTACACACACCATCCATTAGAAAATGATTTCCATCAAAAACAGATACCCAAACAATAATGAAATATTCTTCTCAACTTCCACACATTTTATCAAACACCTTCAAATTATAAAACAAGAAGCGGATTAGGAAAACATGTATAACATAAAAATTTCATTGTAAAACCACATTTTAATACACACTTTACATTAATAATTATATAAACAGATTTCTCACCAAATCCATAATATATGGAACCCAATAAAGAAACATCGAAATTATATTTATACCATCAAATAATGATTTAGCATGAATCCACCTACCTCAAAAGGTAGAAACATCCATAAATTAGTTCGAAACCACAACCACACCAAAATGGACAATAACATGGAATGATCAAACAAAACAAAACAATATTAAACCATAACAATTGTGTTTCATCCCAAAATTATTCAACCAAACTGTTTTAAAATGAAACACCATAACATAAGGGTGTAAATCCCAAAAAAGTGGGTAAAACGAGAGGGAGAACCACATAAATTGTGATAAATTAAAAGAATATAACCATAATAACCACCCAAATGAAGGTCTAAGGGTGGAAGTTTGTGTGGGAGGCATTCCTTGGATGGGAAATACTATGTGGGTGGATTATTGGGGGATATGGGGTTTAATTACATGAGGTAAAAACTAAAATTTCACAATTTTTAATGACCTCGATGGTCACATGGTTGACCAAACAATGTGGTATCCACGGTCCCCTCACTGTCGAAGAGTAACATGCTACATTGTTTCCCCACATGGCCTTAAAACTGTATTCCAACAATTTTGTGGTTATATTCTATCCACAAACACAACTTGTGGCATGGTTTCATGGGTTTGGCGCACTATTTCCACTAATCATATAGAATCCACACAACCCGTACAATCATCCAATAATTTTAATGTCTCCATTAAAAACACAGGGATTTTTTGGAAATTTTTCATGGGTCAAAAACTATAGAAAATGGTCATTAAAAATATTTCATGAATGTCACAATTCAAACCACAATGAAAACCTTCAACCATGTGAAAGTCATTTGAAGGATGGATCTTAAAAATAAAACTAATACTCCACCAAAAATCTATAAAAATAAATTAAATATCCAACTAATATAAGGAAAAAACAATACAAATAGAAATATTGACTCTCAAATTTTTACTTGGTAGGCCAGAATGGGACCCCCAAGAAGTTCCTCCCACCAAAAAAGATCCACAACACCTCATTTTCATCGATCAAATGAAAATGAATACATTCTGTAGCTTAAGATAACCTATTAAGCCATGAAAAAAGCATAAAAATATAGAAAAAGGTACAAGTTCCTATAAATGAATGAAAAAACCCAAACCTTGATTCGAACGATGTTGAAAAACTCAAACCACAAAATTTCCACTCATCATTAAATCTATATAATTGGAATTATTCTATAATCCCCACATTCACTTAGGAGGGAAATTCATAGTAGACATCCCAAAAAAACATATCAATTCCAAACTACACCAGAGAAATAACCATTTTACTAATACAGGAGGCCCCAATAGACTTCCCATTACGAGAGACCATCTAACACTGACCAACAGCACAAGTGACCATAATGAGACCTTGGGTGGGTCACCCCACCATTTCAAGAAACCACTAGCATAGGCCAACTATCATGCACTATTCTTAGAATAACCCAACATAGATAACCCCCCCCCCCCCCCCGAACAGCAATGGTTCATGATTATAGAAATTCTTAACTGAGAAGATATAACTTCAAAAATCACCATCCCCATTAGACATGACCATATCAAGATTAGCACAACTAAAACATGATCCTATTCAGAATTTATACAAACCAAGTTTAACATAATTAAAATCAACATCTAAAAAGAAAACAACGTTTGTTTTTATGAAGTTAAAACCAAAATGTCTTTGCATCAGAGAAGTTCTTGCAACAACATGGATAATCCATAGATAAGACTCTTAAACTACCCATTCACATACAATAGAGAAAAAATATTCTTTATGATTTCCCATAACTATGGTGGTTCTCTGAATATTTTACAAGACTCAATCTAAGGAATACTGTTGGAGATATACTATATTGAGACATCTACTATGCCACAACCAATAAAATAGAATACCTGATCGAGACATACACTTTTTGGTTCTACAAGTATCTAAACCACAATCCAAGAATGACCGACAAATCCCAGCACACTAGGGAGTCAGTGTTGGTGAGTCACAGGTGTCTATGTGAGTTAGGGAATCAGTTTCAGTGACTTGGGGTGTCTATGTTGTTGATTCTATGAGTTGGTGTTGGTGATTCATAGGATCTGTGTCAGTGAGTTTGGGAATCAGTATTGGTGAGTCAGGGTCTTAGTGTTAGTGAGTTAGGGTGTTGGTGAGTAAGGGTGTCAGTGTTGGTGGGTCATGGCGTCAATGTTAGTGAGTTAGGGCTTCGATGTTAATTGGTCAGGGCGTCGGTGTTAGTGAGTCAGGGCATCACTGTTGGTGACTCAGGGCATTCGGTATAATGGGTTTCAGAGTCAGTGAGTCAAGACATCGGAGTGTTGGTCATTGATAGGTTGTGTCGGTGATTTAGAATTGGTGGAACATCATTGATGACTCATTGTCCGTATGAGTGGCTTACTATCAACAACTCACCCATCGGTGACTAATTTCCAGTTTTTTTCCAAATTTCTTAGTTTCACCCCTCTTACATTTTATTTGCCATAAATCAATTTTAAATCCTTTTTAAGGGATTGTAAATGATATTAAAAGTATATTAATTATATATTTAATATCCTAATGCTTCAGAGACATTGAGATAGTTCAACTACATAATCTTGATTAGGATCCCACGTTAATGAAACTGCTTCCCATCCCATTAATATAGGTTCTGGACCATGTGAACAACATTCATTTCCCTAAGTTTTTTTTTTCATTTTCTCATGGAACTCCATGAGGTCTTCCTCTCTATATAGTCACATGTTGTGCCACAACCATAGATCTAGTTTTCCACTAAGTCCTTATTACTATTATCAAAACCCTCTATTTTTTACCAAAGGAAGAATTTTTTTGTTATACTTTTCAATGAAGGTATTTCTTAGTCTCTCTTCAAATTGTGTATCATGCGGGGTGGGTTTAGTAATGTTCTTTTTTATAAATGACTGAATCAATATTTTACCAAAGATAAATTCCAATATAAATTTTATAATGGGATGGGAGTGGATTGATGTTGATCGCCTATTTTAATTATTACGTTTGTTGATGCTATGATTTTTTTTGAATGTGTGGCTTCTAAAAATCATGGATGCTTGTGGTATTTCCCTACGCATGGGTGATGCTTCATAAATGTTGTTGTTTATTTGTGAATAATTGATATAAATATCAATCTTATTAATCATGTACACCCGGTTAAATAAAATGGATTCCCAATGATGGAAACCCGTGTGTGATCACCCCTGTTTGTCATGTGGATTTAAAGAATAGTGTTAAAAAATTCTAATACATCATTTTTGATTGGTGTGGGTGTGTGTTGTATTATATTGGGTTTTGTGCCTTCTAGGTTTTGGTACTATGATGTTGTGGATGGGGGTGTGATTGTGTTTACGGGGTAGTACTGGGGGTGTTATGGTATCTTTGTTTGAGGGATTGATTGATTTTGGAATGGATTGACTTGTTTTATAGTGGGACTTCTTTTGGACAGTGGTTGGTAAGAGGGGTTGTAGGTATAGGTTGTATCAAGGTTATTTTATGGGTGTGATAAGTGTGGTGTTGTGCAGTGAGGTACCTGAGTGAGGTTGTAATGTGGTTTTATGGGGGTTTACCAGTTTACAGGTAGGAAATGGCTAAATGGATTTGAAAAATTATATTCGCAGTGTCAGAATACGAATGGGTGTTAAATTGGAGTTAGAACGAAGTTGGTTGTTTACTGTCTATTTCTCTATGGGGAATGTTTAGTGTCTTTTACACTTCAGTTAATGGTTTCAGATGTTTTTCATGTTAGTTAATAGGATTGGGATGGAAAGAACAAGTGACTAAATTGGTAAATGCATAATGACAATTGGTTAAATGAATTTCTAGAAGTTTACTTAGACTTATGGAAGTGAGGGTTGTTCATGATGATAGGTGAATTTAGAGGTGGAAGAAAGGGAGGTTTTGTGTGGGAAAGTAGTTTTTTTGAAAACCAATCGGTTGGGAAGAGTTTTGGGTAACCGTATATATCTATATATTATTTTATTCCTTGTATTTTCTATACACACCCCCAAATATGTTTAGGACTATGTTACAAACACCCCCTAACTATGGGGGAGTTTGTATTTCCCAAATTCTTGGTGGGAGAATGGATGGATGGTTAATAGGGTTTTATTTGCTCTGTTTTCTAGGAATTTACATCCCAAGACTCTTCAGGTATTCTTTAATGGCTTTAAGTATGTAAACAAATCTATAGTACAGGTTGTGTGAGAGGAGGTTTGTCTCCCATGTTCCTTCAGGATGAGGCCCATGTGTTTTCAGGTAGGTTGTGGTATGTGTGAGGCCCTGGTGTCTCTGTGTAGTAATGTGGTGTGGTAGTGTCCTAAGTGTCTATGAGAAGTATTTGGCTGGTTTATGGCCTATTTGTGTGAATGCGGGTTGTGGAAGTGTGGATTTTGGAAGAGGTAGATGTGTTAGGATGTTCCAGTTAACCATTGGTAAGTTGTGTGGGATACAAGAATATTGAGATAATTATTATATAACATTATTGGACTTGCGCTATTTGGTGAGAATTGCATGATGAAGTTAGGGTAGATAGTATAACTTAATATATTCTTTTGATTTTCTATTGTGTTCTCACATGGGCATTAGTTTGATTCTCCAACCTGTGCATGAGTGAAATTAGATAATCCCAACTAAGAATACATATATTTTCACTATACATATATAAATGTATTTATAAGTTTCTTTGGATATTACATGGACCATACTGGACCTTACTAGCTCAGACATTGGGGTCAGTTTCTATGTTGTTGCATAGTTTAATTTAGGTACTTACCTTATATTTTTTCTTGTATTTTTTTCATCAGTGTTACTTTAAAACATTCATGAGGGATGTACTTTTTATTCATAATATATATATATCATGAAGTTGTTTGAGGTTGATACATCTTATATCCCAATCATGGATACTATAAAAAGGGTTATTCCCCCCATTTTCGTGATATTTCTATACCCTTGGTGTTAGTCACCACCCCAGGTAATATTTTTGGTGGGACTCGGGGGGTCGTTATCTCTCCTTCATCTTGTGTAAGGTCATGCAATATTTCTATCACTTACCTCATCTTGACGAATGAGGGTCATGACAGAATGGTATTAGAAGGAAGTTTGAGAGAAATTATGGACCTTGGAGTTAGGAAGAGTTAGGATTGTATGGGTTTCTAGGGGAAAAGTGTTATGTGGTCTTTTTTCGCTAACATTGGGTAGGGAATACTAGCTAGGAACCATGATTTTAGGTCCCTCAAGATTTGATTCAAGGACTATGAGGCTTATGAACAACCTTTTGAGGCTACACCGTTTGCAAGCTAGAGACTCTAGAAAAGGTACATGCATCATCATGACTTGTTTTATTATTATTTTGGGTGATTGAGGGATATTAAAATTAATACAGAGATAAAATGAATCTTTAATGACATTTTTCATTCTAATCGGGATGAGGATTTCCTTGTTTTCCTACTAGCTATGGATCCTGGATGACTCCAACGTGTGGTATGAGTAGTGGACGGTCACCAGGATGATGCGGTTGACCGGCGGAGGGCAAACCTAGTGGAGGAGGATCATCAGTGGAAGAAGATTTTGTGTGAATTATAGAAATATACATTAGAAATGTACAGGGTAATTATAAATAAAAGAGATATTGGGAGTTGGATCAAGGTGATGGTGATCACTTTCAACTTGATAGGGCTCCAGTGGAGTATTGCGCTCTCCTAGAAGTGATCCATATAAGGGGAGTAGTGCGTCGATGGGGGATGCTTTACCTCAGGGAAAATAGAGAGACCGATGTTCTGTGGTTCGACTTTGAGAAGGAGTTCTGGGAATAATTCCATTCTTCAATAATTAAATTCTAGAATAGGAAGGGGTTACTCTCTATCTGGAATGGGATTATGTTGGTGAGGTAATTGATTATCAAGTTTCAGTACCTCTTATGTTTTCCTCCTAATCTCTTTTTGGATGCGGATTCTTGAGCGATGCACTTAGAGAAGGAACTTCATCATTCTCTTTATTTTCCAGTCAAACCCTTCACCATACTAGCATACATAGATGTTATGAAAGAAGGATGATGTACTATAAAGGGTTCACTCGTGATGAGGATATCTGTGAGAGGGAAGTCACTCGAGACCTTTAAAAGGGATGGTCGTAAATAGAATGTCTCTGGCATCAAGGCCTTCTATGATTCAGCCAGCGGGGAGTTGCCCCCATCAGTTTCAGTTCCAACCCTCTAATATTTACCCTTTTCACATAGGCCTAGTGCTGAGGTATTTTTCTTGTAGATTCCATGGTTACATCTATGGAAAATTCTTGACTCAAGATCAGTATTGTAGAGGTGGAAAGGTTCATCATCCACCTCATTAGTAGTTTCCATCCAGGACATTCCAGCATTAGAGAAAGCATACCCTTTCTCCACCAAAGGATGGATGGTGGAGGAGGAGACCAACCTTACGGTGTTCATCAGGGGTCTCAACCAAGATGTGGGAGGGGAGGTGGCTGACAACTGAGTGTAAGAGAAGTTGGGCATGGGTAGTTGCACACCCCAAATGCAGTAGTTCTAGCAGGGCTGGAGATCATTCGAGGTACGATCATTTATTTTAGTACACTTGAATATTCCATGTTTGAATCAAGAGCATCACACTCATTCACTGCACCCAGTCACTCCCAAACCTTGGGAAAAGATTCTAAGAGACTTTCCTTGAACATTTTGTTGAGTAAAAAATTCAGAGGTCAGACCAGCTTTTTTGATATTTTTCAAGTATGTAAACTGATGTTGTGGTTGCCTTAGTCTAGTGGGGATCTCTCTATGCTATTGATTCATCCAAACAATGTAATCCTTAGCATCATCTGAATGTAATATATGTATGATATATTTGACTACTTCCAGAGAATATTCACTTTTTCAGATGTGGGTGGACACCAAGTGACTTTCGTTGGTGAGTGGATTTGTCAAGTTAGAAGCTAGCATATGGAGCCACATAATTCATCGTTAGTCAAGATATCAGTGGGATAAATAGATGCTGAGATGGTGAATGATCCAAAAATATTCAATGAGTTTATGGATGTTTTCCCCATGGAGTCTGTGACTCTACCCCATCGATGTGACACTGTGTTTGGGATAGGCTTACAACTCGGTAGTAGCCCAATTTTAATGGATCCATATCATATTGTTCCTTTTTTATTACGGGAGTTTCAAATACATATTTATGATCTAAGGAAGAAGGGTTTCATATGACCTAGTGTGTCACCATGGGGTGATCTGGTGTTTTTTGAAGAGAAAAGAGATGGCGGTCTGAGGATGTGCATAGACTAATGACGACTGAATCAAGTAAGAGTCACAAATTGTTAACCACTCCCAATAATAGATGATCTTTTCAACTAGATGATGGTAGTAAGGTGGTTTTTCAAGATTAATCAACATTATGGATATAACCAATTGATGGTGAATGAGGGAGACATCCCGAAGAATTCTTTTAGGTGTAAGTATGGCCACTTAGAGTTTGTAGTTATTTAGTTTGGTGTTTTGAACGCAACATCCATGTTCATGGGGCTTATGAACTTTGTCTTTAATGAGTTCATGGACCTGTTCAACATTGTATTCAACAATTATATCCTAATCTACTTTATGTTATAGGGAGAGCATATTGAGATTCTCAAGACATTCCTAGTTCCCTTTGACACCACCATCTGTATGGAAAGTTGTACAAGTGTATGTTTTGGACAATATAGTTCAACATCCATGGACATACAGTGTCTTAGTAGGGTGTAACAGCTGACCCATCAAAGGTTTGGGTAGTTTTTTCTCAGGTAACACCTATGAATGTGGAATACATTCAAATTTTTCTTAGCCTCTAAGGCTACTACCAAATATTCGTAGTAGATTATTCCTATGTATCAACCCTTATAGAAGATCTGACCCAAAAATACTAAGACTTTTTGTGGAGTGAGAAGTTTCAGGAAGCATTTAGCTATCAAAAGGGGAAGTTGGTCAGTGAACCAATTATTCGTTTTCCAGTGGAAGGGGTGATGTTCATGGTGTTTATCGATGTTTCTCATATATTCTTGGGTTTTGTGATGATAAAATAATGTATAGTGATCTCTTATAGATCGAATCAATTACCCCCCCCCCCATGAACGCAATTATACCAAAAATGTTCTGTAGCTAGCAGTAGTCATGTTTTCACTGATTTTTTTGCGACATTACTTCTTTGGGTAGTGCTTGTAGTCTTCAGGGATCACATGGTCTTGAGGTACATCATTTCCCAATGAGATATAAACATGGGGATATTGATTTAGTTTTATTTCCTATAACATAGTGATTTTGAGGTCTCTTACACATCATGGAAGGGAAATGTCCTGGATAATGATTTGATAAGGAAATCACATAAGGGGGTAGTTCGGGAATCTCTATATTCTGGGAGGGAGATGGTGGAGTAGAATTACTTGTTCATAGATGTAGGAATGAATGGAAAAAAATGATACCTATTTAAGCAGACAGTTTAGTATTTCCTGATGCGGTAGGTGGAGGAGTCTTGGGAGGGATACATGGAGGTGGAGGTGATGCATGATCTCTTTGACCAGGGTGATGCTCCGAAGGGATGGTCTTAGGATGGTCTGAATCCAATGTTGTTTAGTTTGATGAAGTTTATTTATTCTAAAAGCATGAATAAGTTCTTTGTGAGCTTCATATATCACCCTTTGTGTTACACCTAGAAGTTTCCATGATTTATTAGGGATTGAGGGATAAGGTTTAGTGGCCCATGATGAAGTGGGGGGTGGAAGATTTGGTGTCAAGATGCCAAATGTTCTAGCAAGTGAAGGCTAAGCACCGTGTTATCAGTGTTTTTTTGCAGCCTCTAGATGTCCACTAACAGATGTGGGTTGACATCTCGATGGATATCATCAAAAGATTACACATGACTCTAGAAGGATGTGATGTTATCAGGGTAGTAGTTGATAGGTTGATGAAATCGGCTCACTTCTTATCGATCATGGAGTAAAGCACCGTAAATGACTTGGCACTAAGGTATGTGGATGAGGTTGTGTGGATGCATGGAGTTCCAAGAACCATTGAATAATATCGGGATACACATTTTACATCAAGAATATTCATGGGATTATAGTATGCCTTTGGAACCATGTTAAACTTTAACACTGCTTTCCACCCACAGACAGACGTAAAAATTAAGAGGACCATTTAGACATTGGAAGAAATGTTACGAGCATATGTTCAATACATTAGTGGGTCTTGGGTGGGACATTGTTCCTTGGTATAGTTTTCTAACAATAATATATATCACTCATTAATTATAATGGCCCCATTTGAGGCCCTATAGGTCTTGTTGTTCCCCCTTGTGTTGGACTGTAGTCGGGTAGGTTTCTATTCTTGGTCCAAATGTGGTGCATAGTACAACAGAGAAGGTGTAGATTTCCTAAGAAAGGATGAAGGTAGAATAGAAAAGAAAAAATACATATGTTTACCATAGTTGGGGAGGATCCATGATGACTTTAATGTCTCCCATATTCATCATTATCTTCAAGATGAATCCCATATCATTGATTGGGGAGAGTCAAATATCGAGGAAGCTGCAACGTTTGGGGAGAGACCAGTGGAGATCTAGGGTCATTGGGAGAAGGTGGAGCAGGGATGGACTATTCCATTGGATCAGATGTTGTGGAGGCATGGTGTTATGGAGAAGAGTACCTATGTAAGAGGGACACATATCAGTGCCATGTACCCGGAGTTGTTTTTAGTTTTTCTCATGTGTGTTTTTTTGATGTAATTATTGAACCCTATTTTCTATGAAATGTGATGTTTCCTTGTTACACAACGTATGAAAATGTCGTGACATATGAGGATGGGAAGACCTGATCCTTATTTCAAATACATTAATGTGGATACGATTAAACTTGTACGAGTGTGTCAGTGCCGCCCAAAGAATATATTATCTTGTGTTGGGGGAAAGAGTTCACTTATTCATAATTCGGTTGGTGTGACTTTTGGTTCATGTATATCATGTCTTGTAAATTTTTGGGTTATCATACGTGGGAGGAGGTGTTCTGAGATGTTTTGGATACAGTATACCTTTCATCCTACAAAGGGCGGTTTATCATTGAGAGGTATCTTATGGGGTTGTTGTTCGGACCTCTCTTTCTTGTGGGTTTTGTTTTAAATTATCGAGGGTGAGTATATTTTGATAGTTATTTGATGTACTGGTCTGGACCTTTGTGTTCTAATAATTTTTTCAAAATCCAGTGTTTGGGGTATTCTAGGATGAAATAGTGGCTCATTTCAAGAGTTTTTTAAGTTTACAATTCTTTCATCAGTGAATCAGGGAATCAGTGTTGGTGAGTCAGGGAATCAGTGTCATTGACTCACATGTCTGTGTTGTTGAGATATGGTATCAATTTCGGTTAGTCGGGACATTGATGTTTTTGTGACAGGGTGTCAGATTTGTTGTGTTCGGGCATCGTTGTCCATGACTCAGAGCGTCCATGTCAGTGAGTCAAGGCATTGGTGTTAGTGAGTTAGGTTTTCATTGTTAGTGATTCAGGGAATCAATGCTGGTGACTCAGGGTATGAGTGTCAATGAGTCAGTTAATTTGTGAGTCTAGTGTCAGTAGGACACGTTGGTAGCTCGGTGTCAGTGGCTCAGCATCAGTGACTAGTGTGACCCTCTATTTTTTACGCAAGGAGGAATTGTTTATCATATGCTCCTTTAAGTAGGTATTTTCTTCATATATCTTATAATTATGTATCTTGTGTGGTGGGCATAGTTATTTTCATTCGTGAAAACTATTGAATCTAAATTTTAACAATGATATATTCAAATATGAACTTGATAAAGTGTTGGGAGTGGATTGATGTTGTTTTCATGTTTGATTTGTCATCTTGGTTGATGATGTGATCTCTTGTGGCCGTGTGGTTTCTAAAAAATCACATCCTTGGGTGGTATTTACCTACTCATGGGTGATTCTTCATAACTTTAGTTTTTTCCATGTGAATAATTTCTGTAAATAGAAATCTTATTAATCACATATACCTGATTAAATGAAATGGATGACCTAGGATGGAAACCCTTGTTTTGTCCCTCCTATATATAAAATGGATTTAATGATTAGTTCTCACTAAATTTTAAAACAAAATATTTGATAGATGTTGCTATGTGTAATGATCTTTTGGGGTTTGTTCCTTGTGTGGGTTTTGGTAGTTTGATACTATGGATGAAGGTTTGATTTTGTGTACATGGCAGTACTGGTGATGTGATGGTATATTAGTTTCAGATATTGATTAATTGAGGAATGGATGCACTTGTTGTATAGTGGTACTGCTTCTGGGTAGTGGTTGGGTAGTGGGGCTATAGGGCTAGGTTGTGTCATGTTTGTGTTACGGGTTTGGTATGTGTGGTGTTGTGCAATGAGGCTACAGAGTGTGGATGTAATGTGGTGTGTTGGGGGTTTACCTATTGAGAGGAATTACATGGATACATGGATTTTAACAACGATGTTGGTATTGTAGTTATAATAATGGATGTAAAATGGGGAGGAATAATGAATATGGTTGTTCGCTCCGTGTTTTGTTTCTTGGAATATTTGGTGGATTGTATCCCTCTGATAACAGTTGCAGATGTTGTGTTTTTTAGTTTCTTGGGTAGGGATGTAATAAATAAATGAATAACTTATTGAATTATGAATGAAAATTTTTTAAATTAATTTTTTGGAAGTATAATTAAACTTAATGAAGTGGAAATAATTAATGGTGACACCTATATTTAGGTGTAGTAATAAGGGAATTTTTCTATGCATTGGTAGTTTGTTTTGAAAACCCAGAGGATGGAAGGAGTTTTTTGTAACAATATATATATATATATAATTAAATTTCTTTTTTATTTTCTCTATGCCCCCCACCAATGTTGAGCACTATGTGCCAACCCCCCCCCCCCCCCCCATTTCTATGGGGAAGGGTATCTTTCCCAACATCCAGGTGGGAGGATGGATGGTTGGTTAGTGTCTCTTGTTTTCTCACTCTTCTATGAATTTACCGCCATGTCTCATGGAGTAGGATGAAATGGATTGTGGTTTTTTATAAAATTTAGGATGTTGGTTGTGTCAGAGGTATTTTGTTTCCCAGGTGTCTTCAGGACGAGGCCTATGTGTTTTGGGTGGGGTGTGGTATATGAGAATCCTAGGTGTCTGTGGGAAGGATTGCAGTATTGTAGTGGCATAGGTGTTTGCAGTAATGATGTGAGTACATTGTGGCACAAGTTTGTGTTGGAGGGTTAATAGAATGGGTCTTGCTAAAGTGGTAGATGCATCAAGATGTTCCAGTTAACCAGTAGGAAGTGGTGTAGGGTACCCAAATATTGATGTGCTTATAATATTACATTACATGACTTGTGTTATTTGGTCATTGTTCCTTGGTGAGTTTGGGGTAGATAGTATACATTGTTAGTTTCTTTGAAATTTATATTTTTTTCTCACAGTGGTGTTAGTATTCTACTCCCACTTTTACATGGGTGAATTTTGTTGTTCCCTACCGAGTGAACTTGTTTAATCACCCTGCATATATAAAAATATTTTCTTGTTTCTAGAGAGATTACACAGACTATGATAGACCATACTAGCATAGATGTCAGGCAAAATTACTGTTTCTCTACATAGTTTTATTTTGGTATATACCATGGATTTTTTCATTCATTTTTTAGTAGTTTTACTTTAAAACATTCATGTAGGATTGATTTGGGTTTAATTATATATATCTATCTTATAGTTTTTTGAGGCTGAGACATCTTATCTCCGGATCCTAGTTACTATAAAAGGGTAATTCATCCCATGTTTTTTAGTTTTATATACCCTTGGAGTTTTTTTCCACCATGGGGCATATTAGAGGTGGGACATGGGGGTCATTATCTCTTCTTTATCATAACGAAGGAAATTATTGACATCTTTTTATCACTTCCCTCATCATAAAAATGTTTTTCGCAACAAGTGGCCTATTGGAAGATAGAATATTCCCCCAAAATGATCTTCAATAAATTAATCATTGATATTATATCATTGTTAAAATCCACTCACATTTACAAATAACTCGAATTATCTCACCTTTTCTCTCAAATCACTGAATCTAATTTTGAAGAATATTTTCAATAGATTTTAAAGAGGTATTATAATGTTTTTTTAAAATAAAACCTCTCACATGTCATCACTATTATGCAGTGGGTTCTCACTTCAAAAAATTGAGGGATATGTTCCTTGGATTCTGGTGAAGCCCATGAATGTACACACTAACCACGATAATAAGGGGATGGTTTCATGAGCACTGCTATAAACTCAGTATTTATACCACTTTTCTCTCACATTTAGGGAGAGAGACATAACATATTGCATCAATTTACTGTTCAACTTATTTTCCATTGTGTTTTCTCTCTCTTTATATTACTATACCTCATCATTTATTATTGATACACATAATATCACAAATTGGCTATAATCATTTTCCATTGTTATTACTCAATTTGTTTTATTTTTATCAGTTTCCTCAATTTCTAGTGAATAAGTTTCATTTCTTTAATATCTTTATTTTTAATTAAGTCTTATTTTTATTCAAATTTTTCAAAAAAGAAATTCACACCCAACACTTTTTCCATCTACTCAAATAAATAATTCATATCGATGAATCATATTACGTTGTTATCAAAAATTCAATTTTTCTCAAATAATGTTCTCGTAAAATTACTTTTTATATCCTAATTTATTTCAAAAAACATTATATTTATGATAGAATATAATTATAATTCACATGACCTTATTTTTTATGAAATATATTATTCCTATTATAATTATTATATGTCAAAATTTCATTGATGTATAGGTGAAACTGCATGGAAATTTTTAATTCCCAAATTAGATCAAAAAAAATTCTAAAGAAAAATTTACTCTTGATGTTGTTAATTAATTTTATCTTAATATAAAATTTATAAATGTAATAAATTGTGGTATTGATAATAATAATTTTAGTCATGACTCCATATAAATGTTTCCTTTGAGATATATAAATATTTTCAAATTTATCAAAAGGGATTCAATGGGTTCATAAAAGTATGAATAGATATGTATCTATAATAATATGAATGTTTCTCCAAGAATCGTAATGAATCTATTTATATTATAGTTATGTGATTCATTGAAACAATCAGTGGTATAAAGTCTCATAGTGAATACTTTTCTATAAAATGATTACTAAATAAAATCTAATTGTTTTTACCCAAAAAGTTGTAACTCAAATTCACAACCATTTAGAAAGAAAAATATATAATGAAAATGGTGATCATGGAACATATTAGATACCAATAGACATAAGAAATTAAAATGAAATGATAATTGGAGAAGAAGTCCAACTAATCCAAATAGTTTAATTCAACAATAACATTTAAATATATAAAGGATTATCAATATGAAGGTGGATTTCTAGATTTTTCTCTACATTACATGACCATGAGAAATTTATTCATGAAGTAGAAATTTTCTAGAAAACTAAAGAAGGTAATTAAAAACATAGACCATGAAATGAGATATTTTTAATAGATGAAAAAATAAAAATTTAATCAGGAAATCCTAGTCTACAACTAGAAGCTAATGGAATAGAAATAATAAAATAAGTATTTTTATGTTATGACTATAAGTGAGAGTGATAAATATATAGAAACAACTCTCGCTACGAATTCATGTTACAATAGATATAAGTTCCTTAAGAAATATAATGATTTTGATTTTGATATTAGTACCCATCATAATATTTCCCAATAGTTTTATCAATTTTCATCTTATTCATTTTTCTCATGTAATCATAATTATGAAGACCAAAAATATACTCATGATCAACTCAAAAATGGATTTCATCAACATTATTTAGTTTTAATACAACCTGAAATAAAAGAAAACCATGTTCTCCAAGAATGATGTCACATTATAAATGAATGGGATATTATATGAAAATAAAACAATCATCAATCCATAATATTCAAGGGTCTTCTGGATTTTCATAAACAAAATAACTCTATTAATTACATTAAAATTTATCTTTCCAAATTCAATCAAGGTATTGAGACTCGAAATAAAAATTTGGACACTAAATGAAATAGGAAAAATAGGTTGGTATTTTTTTATCCAATCATGAATGACACTCATGAAATCCATCAAAAAAAATTTATATTTAAGGTTGATCATATTACAAAAAAATAATTAATTTATAATTATTAGATACGTATTCAATGAATTTTATTTCAAGAATTCATGATATGGGAGTCCAAATTAATTCCAGTATTCATCAAATTTTCCATAAATAAAATCACTTCCTTACAAAATCTTTTATCCTAAATCCTTAATGGATAACATCACCAGACAGATGTTCATATGGGTACCAAAACCTTTATTAATTTTATTTTTTGAAAAAGTGTCCCTTGAAAAAGACTAGTATAAATGTGGATATATATAGTTCTTTATATTTAAAAATTTTTGGGGACCAATATAAATTTGATAAAATTTATAAACTAGAACAAGGTCACATCACCTTTGATGATAACTCCATAGGTAAAAGAATCGGTGAAGGTACCATCTGTTCTTTAATATAAACATTTTTTAAAAATGAATTCTTTTGTAAAAGGAGTAAAAAATTCTAAGGATTAGTTGATTTTATGGTATAGGTTTTTAAATATCATTCAAAAAAATTCAATGTTTTTTATTTAAAAGGGAATCTTTTTTTACAACATCATGATTTTAACATTCATATAAAATAAATTAAAATTCTCTTAAAATATAGATTGATAAATGTTTTATATATAATTTTACTTTGTTGTGGATTATTAACAAAAAAAATTTCCAAAATAGTAGAAACTCTCTTTTCAAACTCAATCATTTTCTACTAGTAAGAGATCTGCTCAAATTTTATTTCAAACATGACATGGTCTATGGTTCATTCTAATATAGTATGAATCATAAACAATCATTTAAATATAAATATTTAACTTTTTTTTCATAATCAATCAAATTAATTCATCTATAATTATTCATACAATCTAAAATAGAATGTTTGTGTGGAAAATAATTTTATTTTCTAGGACAATATAATATGAACTTGTTATTATTTATTATCAGTTTAAATATAATCAATCAAATCCTTCAATAATTTTTCTAAGAATTATGAAAAAGAAAATCATATAGAAGATATTTCTATTCATTGTGAACATTGTAAGTACTTTGAAAATAATGAATTTTAAGATTTATGATCTTAGGAAGGTTGTAATAAGTATTTTTAAACTTCTTGAAATGCATATAAATTGAGATATAGGTAGGTGAAATTGAATTATCCAAGATATAACATGAAGAATTTTGAATAAATGAATCATTAAAAGTAATTTTATATTTGAATTTCTGATTAATTTTTCCATTATCATTAATCATGTTATTATAAGACTAATTAAAAAAATACCCTTTTGAGATTTTGAAAAATTAAAATTCCCATAGAGTAATTAATTAATATATTTTATAGCTACAGTTTTATTTTAAACAAACAAAAAAATTCAGGAAATTTTGATTCTATATCTATTATTAGTATCTATCCTTTTTACTCCCTTTGAATGAAGTCATATATAGAATATAAAAATTAAAATAATTTTTGAAGAATAAATCCAAGTTTTTTTTATAATAATTTACAAAATGAGTTTCAGAAAAGGGTTTTTAGAATAATATTTTAAATTCAACTTTTCAAACTAAATACATTCAAGAAGAACAACAATATCCTTAAAAATATTCCTAAAATATTTTTACAAATCTGATGGTCATACCCTTTAAAGTTTTAAGGGATAAATATGTGATATAACTCATACTTGAATATCTAACTTATATGAGGCCAAACACCTTGTCTTTTTATCTCACATAGAACCCCAAAAACTAAATGATTCTATTAATAATGAAAAATTTTATCTTTTTTGAAAGAAGAATTAAAACAACTAACCTGATATGATGTATAAACTCTAATGGAATGACAAAATGATGAACACATTATAGGATATAAATGGGATATAAGGAATATAATTGATGATACTTGTAATACAACCTGAAATAATACTCTTCTAGTAACTCAATATTATAACCATGAATATGTAATTGACTACGGGGAACCCTTTTCACCCAAAAATCATTTGGATTCCATGATAATAATGTTTTATTTTTACACTCACCATAATTTAAAAATAATTAAAAATGATTTAAAAAGAACCTCTTTAGATGGTTTTATTAAATAAAATTATTTTATAATAACAACATAATTTTTAAAAAAAAGTTGTGTCTTCAAATTGTTTTTTGAAATTTAGTGTATCTATTTATGGTTTAAAACAATAACTCTATTCCTTGTTTGAAAATTTATAAAATCAATTTTTTGAAATGGGTTTAAAATGGAAAAAAATTTATTCCAGTATTTCCCTATAACACATCTCAAATGAGTTTTTATTTTTTAAACATTACATTTAAAATTTTATTTTTATCTATACTAACTAATAACAATATTTTTTATTTTCATACTTAAAGAAAAATGAATTTTAGATGATCTTTATTGGTGTACTCAAATTTTTTCCCAATTTCCAAAATCTTATCTAGAATGAGGGTATATTTATAAACCAATGATCATTCACTAATGATATCTTAGAATGATTTGGTATGGACCATTAGAACGAAATTAACACATATATAAGTACTAATTTTAACAATATGATGGATAAATCAAGTAAAATACTCAATAATAAGCTTTGTAAAAATTTGATTGATATACTATATTATATTACTCAGACCTAACCTGACAGGTGGTACTTTCCCCATTCATGGAGAATCTATGTTATTATATAGTGGTAAAAATAATAACTTTGTTTCTATTTATATATCCAAGGTAGGACACATATATATTTGGAGATTATGAAACCAAATAACATTTATTTAGTGTACTCCATTAGGCTTCAAGATTACATTTGATTATATCCCTATTCAGACGTATAAAACTGGTGATATTTATATCTCAAATATTTCTGTTATTCTCTCTCACATGAAATAAATTGACCTATGAAACATTTATTAATATTTATTTTCAGAAATGGTGAAATTTTTTTATAATTTTTTTGTAAGAAATATTTACCCATTTTTACATGTACTAAACTCATATTAAAATACATTTTTTAATTCATTTGTGACGAAATAAGAATGGTTCACCTAGAACTCAATCCATTTAATATATGGAGGTCTTCAGTTTTATTTTCAAATATTTTCAAATATATGTATATGGTATGAAAATACTCAGTAATCAAAAAAAATCATTTACAATCTAACGGATATGACATACTTATCTCGCATTCATAATAATGTGATGGGATGGTGTATCTCTTTTCTAAAAATGAAATTTTCACTAATAAAGACCATTTATATTATAATTATGTATTTTTAATGTTATGTTCTCTTCTGAATAATTGAAAAAATATATTCTAAAATATAATATTTTTAATTTAATTAACAATATGTTAAAAATATATATTTTTTAAAATAAACATAAAATTATATAATCTTTTTAAATAAAAAAATTATCTATCTAAAAGGAAGAATAATGTTGATTAAATAAATTTTATATTATTTTATATATAACAGTATTCTTGAGTACTCTTTGATAAAAATAGCATCTAGGTATGTGTCATAAGTGTTTATATCCACAATGGATTTTATTTCAATATCTTTTGAATGAATACATAAATAAATTGGGAAACAAACTTATATTAAAAAGTTTTTTCATGAAAAATTTACACGTCAGGTTTGTTTTTATTTAACATTTTATATAACATTTTTTCATTACATCTATTGGTTTATCTTCTTCTTGATTTATTCACCCAACCCTGTTTTGAATTTCCTCTTCCACACTCATATATTCAAATATCATATATAAAATTTAAGAGTTTTTTTAAAAATATTTCTTTCTAATAAATTTAGTTTTCAAAATATCATTCACTATTGAACACTTTTTCAAATCTCAATTTGGGATTTTATAAAATCTCCCTTGATATTTTAATAAAAACACACTTCTCTTACTACGTCCTCACCATTTTTATATATTTTTTATAATCAAAGCTATTAAGAATTCTGTTTAATTTTACAATGGGGTAAATGTTTAGTAATTATATGAAAAATGGATGGGACTCTCATAAATTTATAAATCAAATTTACAATAGGAAAAGAATATTTTTTTCTCATTGTGGGGGAGTGCAGTTTCTTAATTTGGGAAATATATTCAAAATTATTTAATTTCTTCAATTTTTTATAAATTATGAGTTATTGAAAATATATTTTAATTTTTTCTCTCTTTTTAATATCCTTATAATAGAATTTACTCCATTATTCCAATGACTAAAATTTTAGAAAATTGTATATCTGGTTAAATCATTATCTCATGATTTTCATTTAATTAGTCTTTTTATGTTTTGTGTTTATGATAATTAAATTAAGGGATATTTTTGTAACTCTCTCTATCATACTATTTTCATTGTCACAAACACTCGTTTATTTTTCTTAAATTTTCATTTTTGTTACATTAGACTCTTTCTTGGCTCAATAAAATTTAATTATTAGACTAAATGGATATTTTAAGAAATAGAAATGATTTTGTTTTGATATTATTAAATTATTATAACATTCATCATGCATGATTCCTATCATCAAATCATATTGACATATCCATAAAAGGTATTAAATAATTTATCTAGGATAAATAAATATATTGATGAAAGTAAATATGTTACTTGTTTTGAATAGTTTGAACTATATTACACCATATATCTCTTTTAATGAACCCTCCACAGATTTCCATGGTGATTGTAGCTCCTCAAGAGTATAAGACCCGTCGTCTAGCTATTGGATTTCCACCAGTCCCCAGTGGTGATGTTATATTATACCTTGTCCTATATTTTTCCACAAACTACCCATTAGAGGTGAGATATTAAGCTAGTGGGATATGTATTTAAGTTTACTACCCCAGGTAAGACAATGGCTTCTGAGTGGAAGATAATAGTTATCCAGTGGAGTTGGTACAGACGTTCAAAAATAGTATGTAGTGTGGTGAAATGGATGTTTATGGTGGTCTAATTTGGATAAATTACACCAAGTGAAGTATAGATGGTTCCATTACATTTTAGTAATTATAAATGTATTCCCTTAGCCTCATGGAAGATAATTATTCTTCCCAAGGTTCCTCCCAACTAAAATTCATTCTGAGATTCTAAAAATATTAAAATCCTCTTAAAGATATATTACCATTTCTTAATCTCTCAATGGATATCTCCCTTTCTCTTAAATCTCTCATAACAAATGGTAATCAATATTTTAAATGATTAACCATTTTCATTTTCCTTCGTTTCCAAATCCAACAGGTTTCTTCTCATAACCATTCTACAATGGGTCTCCCTCTTTAAAAGTGAGGCACAGGTTCCATGGATACCATTGAAGAATAAGAGGATTCAAAAAAACAATAAATTTGAGGATTGAGTTTCTCTATCATCATTTACCACTGACAGGTTTCGTTTTATAAACATGATATCACCATTTTCATCTATGGTTAAACTTATTGTTAATATTTTATGATTTTTTAGTTATCTATCAATCAATTTGATTATGTTAATCATCATTTCATTTAAAAATTGTTTATGAAAAAATTTTATTTATCTTTTTAAAATGCCAATTCACCCGACTCCCCTTTGACATCTACTTTGAAAAATAGTCTCATGGATTTAATAGGTGAGAAGTATACTTCATAAGGTTACTTCATGAATTCTTAAGATTAATGAATTTAATGATAAGTTAATGAACTAAATTGTAAAAAACCAGAAATCATGTGGAAATTTTTTTCTTAAATACATAAGAATTTTACGAGTCTACAGTTTCTGACGGCTTCTGATTATGATGCCCGGTGTGGCCTGAATCTATTTCTGATGTTTTGTTCGGGTACGTTTAGTAAACGTACGAGAGGGATTTTATATCTTTTTAACCGGTGCTCAGAATTGAAATCTGAGGACACCGATGAACTTGCAGCGCTGGTATTTGCTTACGGAGACCTTTACCGCAGTTGCGTTTTGTCCAGAGTGGATGTTATTTTTGGGGGTTTTCTAAATATATTAAATAAAAATATGACTAACATATTTTTTTATGTAGGTTGTGGTTTAATCCTCCAAATGGAAGTTAGAGGTGGGTCCCACCCACACATAACCTCCCATGGGAGGATATTATGTGGTGGGCCCACACAAGCTCAACCCCCTTAAACTCCCCTTTGAACCCATTGAGCTCTCCATTAATAGGGAAATCTATTGGACTTTCCCTTAATGGTACCACCACTATTAATTAATGACTTAATTAATTTATTTGAGTTTTTGAATTATTTTGAATTTTTTTGAAATGCATGGCAACATTAAAAAATAAAGAGGCTATTATATTATTTTGTGGGGTGATTATTCTTTGGTGGAGCTTGGGAGATTGGGATAACTCTTGGAAGAATGACCGATTCCAATGAAGAACGCTCCTCATCTCCAAAGATCGTGAAGCTTCATCTTCTACCTTCTTCAAATGAAGCAAGGAAGGGAAGCACTGTCACCCACGAATTACACTGAGGGAATCAACTCAACCTATCTTCACCAAGCTCTACCACCTCCGATGATGAGAGAAAAATGATCGTTTTCCATGACGTTCATCTTCCACGACTCGAAAAAATTCAACGGAAAAATACAAGGAAGAGGGAAATTGGATTAATTTTATGTAACAATTATATTCACATACATCGATGTTTATTTTTGGATTGATGGTGGCCAAATTTTTATTACCTAACGCGGAGGGCACGGGCTGAAAAAACACTGCCTGATGTCCCTCCCTTTAATCTTGTTTGGTTGACGTCGGAGGTGGAGCTGAAAGGGAACGATGTCGTCGCACCGCACCGGAGAAGAACTGTCGTGGACGAAAGAGGATCCACGGCTGGGAGGACTGTGGCGGATGAAGAAGTGTGGTGTAGTCGAGCCATGTGGTGGACCCAAAGGTCACGTCCAGGTCGTGCCACGGAGGAGGCGACACAGCACCGTCGTGTCGCGGGGAGGGTAGTAGGACCGCGGTGTCGTCATGCCGCGGTGGAAGTGCGGAGGTGGCTGGCTGAACCGGCCGCTGTGCAGCCGGACCGCGGGACGACCAGCTGGCCCGCTGGAGGACCGTGGTGCCTGCAGGACCTGCGTGGAGGTAGACGCGGCCCGTGTATGCTTTCCTCTTGGATGGTCTAACTAGGAGACCGCGAGCCGGCTAGGATGGAAACCCGCGGCCCGCAGCACGGGCCACGTGCACTAGGCCGAACCAGCCTGCTACGGCCGGCCGGGAAAAGAATGAGGCGTCGCCGCTTGGCACCGTTGGGCGAACCGGACCGGACCGCAGCACAGGCCAGGTCCGCAGGTGGGCCACACCCCATCTGTCCGGGCCGACCCCCAGCCAGGTTGGACCCACCGAGTCGGGTGGGGCCGAGCCGAGTCGGGCCGACCCGCCAGCCCACTGGGCTGGACGGGTCAGGCCCTACTTCGCTTAAATGTGAATAACTTCTAGATCGCATGTCTGATCGATGCACCATCTATGGAACCATGACCCTCGTTATGAGGCATCCCTTTTTCAATAATCTAAGTGATTTTTGGTCAAATTTGGAAAATGGATGAGGTAGATCGAACATAAAATCCAATCAGGCCCCTGGAACAGAAATGCCAATAACTCGCAGACCGGGCGTCTGATTGATGCGCTATCTATCATGTTGGGTTCCTTTTGATGAGACGGAACTACGGCATACATCAACTCAGGACTTTGTGATAGTTTATGTATCGAAACATGGCTCGAGGTGTGGACCCTCCCGGAATCGAGTGTGTTGTGTGCAGGAACCCAAGGGCTGGCTGCGACTGCGATGACTACTGAACCAGAATCCTCTGTGGGTTCGACGACGATGAATACTGATCCGGAATCCTTCATGGGTTCGACAAAGATGACTATTGTACCAGAATCCTCCGTGGGTCCGACAGTTTTGACTTCTGTTCCTATATCCTGTGTGGGTCCAACAGAATAGTTGGTCATGTATCCTGTGTGGGTCTGACAGCTTAGCTGGTCATGTATCCTGTGTGGGTCTGACAACTTAGATGAATCAGTGACTAAATTTGATCATCTATATCACTATAAGAAAGATGTATACCTGTGTAAGATGAGTCTTCTATTTAAATCATTATCATCAATGTGATTGACTTTACTTCCTTTGTGGACTAGGTTGGGTTTGGGCTCGAGAGGTTGAGTCGGACTATGACTGGTAACTTAGGTATATATATGGGAATATACCTAAGTAGGGTTGGTTGATACTTCGTGATTGTATCTTTCTACTGTGGTTTATCCTTGTGGATTCTGGGAGACCTTCAGGGGTCTCAGGGTCCCTTACTGAGTATTTTTATACTCACACCTGCATGGGTTTCACCCGCACCTTGCTGTGTTCTGTGCAGACGATGGACAATAGTGATCGTGGCTGAGGGTGACAGACGAGAGGCTGCTCAGAGCTGTACTAGACAGGACATACCATAGGGACGAGTTTTTTGAGTTCTATACCTACCCTTTAGGTAGAATTCCCCAGCAGATGATCCATGAGTTTTTTCCCCTTTTTTACTTGTACTTGTTGTTTAGTTGGGATTGTATACTGGCCCACTTACATTCAACACACCTTAATTTTCTATTTTAGTACTTGTTTCCTCTACTTATTGTGTTCAGACTATGTGTGTTACAGGTTAAAAGTAAATTCCTTCCCTTTTTATTCGGATTATGCCATTGGTGCTAGTCGCCAGCCCCTGGCCTATGGAAGGTAGGCTTGGGGTAGTCACAGCATGGTCCCCGAGGACGGGTCATGTCAAATTGGTATTAGAGTAGTTGGTTCTACTGTAGAACATGGACTCTGATTCTTTAATGACAATAGTGTTAAGTGTTTCGGTTGTGGTTATTAGTTTAGGGAAACTGGTGTTTGTCCGGTGGCCGACGTATCCATACACTAGGACTCTGAATTCTGATCTCTGACTCAGTGCACGAAAACACTGATTGCGTGTGTGCTTACTTTGAAAAAAAAAAATCTTCATGACTACTTTGTGTAGTCTCACCAGGTATATTGTTTTAATCGTGGTGCACTTGTTTCTTTTCAGGATGTCCCCATGAATGTATCCAGCCAGGGTTCCGAGTTTTATACGAGATGGTAGCACACCGAGCGACGAGGCCTCAGTGCAAGGCCCCATCACAACGGAGGTACCAGCGGTACCACTACCTGATGGGCCACTGTTACCAATGGCTCTAGCAGTAGAGATTGCATGGAGCCTGAGTGTGTTGCACGAGTTCCAGCACCAGAGGCCGCCCAGGTTCCGGGGAGAGACAGACCCATAGGTAGATGAGGATTGGCTGAAGGTTGTCGTGAGAGTTTCCAGATTGGTAGGGACACCAGCTGACCTCATGGTGATCCTTTCTGCGAGTCTCCTGCATGCGGTAGTGAGAATATTGTGGATCCTGATGCTCCAGATGCATGACGAGGCATCATTGCTCCGGACAGACTTTGAGAGTCTCTTTCACTCAGAGTTTGTTCCATCAACCCTTCGTGTAGTGCGGATTCGTGAGTTACTTCATCTACAACAGGGCATCATGACCGTAGCTAAGTACTCGGCGAGGTTCACCGACCTATAGCGCCACTCCATGGATATGGAACGGGACCCATTCTTTAGGGCCCGGACCTTTGAGCAGGGGATCAAGAATGAGATCAGGGCTTCGATGATTCCCCTTAGCATCAAGACGCATGAGGGGGTTCTAGAGAGAGCCCTCTTAGTGGAGAGTTTTCTCACTGAGCAGTCACCAGCGGTGAGACCCACCATAGGGAGACACATAGTGGAGTCTTCTACAGCCGGAAGTAGACAGATGATGCATAGGTCCAAGCAGACCAGACCATCTGGTGGGCGACCCTAGGATACAGGTTCAGTTGTGCGGGGCACACGAGATAGAGCCAGATATACAAGGAGTAGACAGTTCTATGAATGCGGTGGGCAGGGACACATGGCTCGTGACTGCCTAATCCACCAATAAAATGAGCAGCAGACAGTAGAGGGACCCCCCATGCAGAGGCAGATGTTCGAATGTGGCGGTCCGCCATGAGCAGGCAGACGTGGTAGAGAAGATGGCCAAGCAACGGGTGGTGGATGATGTTTCGAGGCTCTACCACCACCACCACCAGGAGGTCCACCCTGACCATAGGGAGCTGATAGGCAGAGGAGGGCTCAACTCGAGGCAGTCAAGGCCTACGACCATGGAACACCTGAGATGATTCAAGGTACTCTCTGTGTATACTCCACCCTTACTACAGTACTTATAGACACATGTGTGAGTCCTTCTTTTATTGCCATTGCCCTCGTTCGGAGCTCGGAGATTCCGACAGAGCCATTGGCTCGATCCTTATAGCTAGAGACCCCTACGGGAGTAGACTCGACGATTATGAACTGGTGTCGGCAGTGTTATCTTACTCTAGGAGGCAAGATATTTGGATGAGATGTTCTTGTAGTGGCGTCGACGCCTTACGACGCCATCTTAGGTATGGACTGGTTATCCACAGTTCATACTCAGATTTACTTTATTAGGCACAAAGTGCGGTGTAACCGCACGGATGGGACCAGGTTTACCTTCACCGGTGAGAAGGGAGCCTTTTCAGTGTATGATGGACTTAAACAGGGGAGGGGGCAGCCGATCACACCTCAGTTTTCTAGTCTCATCCTCGGAGTGGTTGATGTGCGGAGTCCGAGTTTTCTTGTTGTGGTGAATCAGTACGCGGATGTTTTACCTGACGACATTACAGGACTACCTCCTCATAGAGAGGTAGACTTCTACATTGACATGTACCCTGAGATTGCACCGATATCTACTCTAGCATATCAGATGGCTCTTTCCAAGATTCGTGAGCTGTTGGTACAGCTAGAGAGAATGCAAGGTAAGGGATTTATTCGACCTAGTGTTTCACCCTGGGCATCTCCGATTTAGTTTTCCAAGATGGAGTATGGGAGCTTGCGACTATGTGTCGACTACCGTCACCTGAATCAGGTGACCGTGAAGAAAAAGTACCCACTCTTAAGGATTGATGATCTCTTTGATCAGCTCAAGGGAGCACGGTGGTTCTCGAAGATAGACCTTAGGTCAGGCTATCACCAGCTCAGAGTTCGAGATAAGGATGTGCAGAAGATGGTCTTAAGCTATCGGTATGGCCATTACGAGTTATTGGTTATTCCCTTCGGCGTAACCAATGCTCCATTAGTTTTCATGAGTCTCATGAACAGGATCTTCCGGAATTACCTCGATCGCTTGGTCATAGTCTTAATCGATGACATACTGATCTACTTGACTACTGAGGAGGATCATGCCTACCATTTTCATGTAGTACTAGATACACTCTGAATGCACCAGTTTTATGGTAATCTCTCAAAGTGCCAGTTCTAGATTCGAGAGGTTCACTTCTTAGGACACGTCATCTTGGAGGCAAGAGTTGCAGTGGATCCAGCAAAGATCGGGGCAGTAATTTCTTGGGAGCCACCCAGGAGTGTGACGGAGGTGCAGAGTTTCCTGGGACTGGCTGGGTGCCATCAGAAACTTGTGCCAGACTTCTCTATAGTTGCAACAATTCTTTCATCATTGATCAAGATGGGGCAACCCTTTGTGTGTTCAGATAGATTCCATCAAAGCTTTCAGGAGCTGAGGTAGAGGTTGACCAATGCGCTCATCTTGAGGCTACCAGAGGTGTCTGTTGGGTACATAGTTTACTGCAACACATCAGGGACCGGAATGGGGTGCGTCCTGATGTAGGAGCAAGCAGTGATCACATATGGTTCTCGGCAGTTGAGATAACATGAGAATAACTACGCTACCCATGACCTAGAGTTAGCAGTATTTTTCTTTACCTAGAAGATGTGGCGACACAAGCTTATGGGCAAACGTTTTGTAGTCCACTCAGACCACCAGAGTCTCAGGCACATCTTCTCGCATAAGGACCTAATCCAGAGATAGTGGTGATGTATCGAGTTCCTCCATGACTATGACATTGAGATAGTCTATACTCTTGGAAAGGGGAATGTTGTATCAGATTCTCTTAGAAGTAGATCAAGCATTCAGCTAATAGGAAAGGTGATAGAGCAGCTGGCCGTGTTGCAGATATCCTTTGTGGATAAAGTTGGAGAAGCCTTTCTGTAGTCTCTCACAGTCACTCCTCCCCTTATTCAGTGAGTTAGAGAGGCACAGTGTGGGGACATTGATTGTGAGATGTGACGTGCTCAGATATCCTCAGGGCAGGCACCTAATGGGTTTTCTGAAGGTGGGGAGCATGTCATCATCTTTCGAGAACGTACCATGGTACCAGTTGCACTATATGAGTAGGTTTTGTGGGAGTTCCACATTTCCCCTCTAGAGGTACATCCAGGAGTGGAGAAGATGTATCAGGATCTCAGACAATAGCACTGGTGGCTGGGTATGAAGAAGGTGGTAGCAGAGTTTGTCTCGCGATGCCTCACTTGTCAGCAAGTGAAGGAGGAGCACCAGGTTCCAGCAGGCTTGGATCAACCCTTAGAGGTCCTAGAGTATAAGTGTGACAGGATATACATGGATTTCATGATGGTACTTCCACGTAAATCCATAGGACATGACTCTATCTGGGTGATTGTTGACTGAATCACCATGTCAGCCCACTTCCTACCGATCAGAGAGTAGGGATCAGTAGAGATCTTGGGACGCCTCTATGTACAAGAGATTGTACGACTATGTGGTGTGACATTAATTATTTTCTCCGATCGAGATTCTTGTTTCACATCCCGACTAGAGAAGGGGTTTATGGAGGCTTTCATGACGGAGCTTCGCTTGAGCACCGCCTTCCATCCTTAGACGGATGGCCAGACTGAGAGGGCTATTCAGAATCTCAAGGATATGCTTCTTGCGTGTGTCCTCGACTTTGGTTGCAGTTGGGAGGATCACTTTCCCTTGGTAGAGTCTGTTTATAACAACATCTACCACTCTACCATCGGGATGACACCTTACGAGGAACTTTACGGCCTACCTTGTAGATTGCCTCTGTGCTGGACGGACCCAAGGGAGTCAGCATTTGTAGGACCTGAGATGGTGCAGGCTATGATGGAGAAGATGCAGATCATCCAGAATCAAATGAAGATAGCACGGAGCATACAGAAGTCCTATGATGATAGAATATGGAGACCACTGGAGTTTGAGCATGGAGACCATCTTTTTCTACGAGTATCACATCGACGATGTCTATGGAGATTTGGCCAAGGCGACATCTTATCTCTCCGATTCATCGGACCTTTTCAGGTCCTTAGCAGGGTAGGCAGGGTGGTTTACCGCCTGTCCCTTCATCCTCAGTTGCACCGGGTGCACGGCGTCTTCCACATATCTCATCTGAGTAGATACGTGCACGACCCGTCCCACATTATCGACCACGGGGAGATGGACATTTATAATGGGGTGACTTTCACGGAGGTTCTAGTGGAGACTGAGGATCGACAGGAGCGGGTCCTACTTAGATGGTTGATTCCTCTGGTGCGTGTTCGCTGGCATCGTGGGAACCACCAGGAGAGAAAATGGGAGCGGGAGGCTCATATGCATGCTTAGTACCCCGATTTTTTCCTTTAGTATGTGTTGTAGCATACGGGGACGTAAAGCCCTAATGTGGGGAGAATTTAAAGACCCTGAAATCCTGTGGAATTTTTTTCTTAAATAAACGGGAATGTTATGAATCCGTACTTTCTGATGGCGCCTGATTCCGAGGCCCGATGTGCCTGAAATCAATTTCTGAAGTTTTGTTCGGGTATGTTTAGTAAACATATGTAGGGAAATTATAATATCCTTTGAACTGGTGCTCATAATTGAAATATGAGAACACTGATGAACTCGTAGCACTGGTAATCGTTTAAGGATACCTTTACCGCAATTGCGTTTTGTCGAGAGAGGAAGTTAATTTTGGGGGTTTTCTAAATAAATTAAATAAAATCTTACTAACATATTTTTTTATATAGGTGGTGGTTTAATCCTCCAAAGGGATGTTGGATGTGGGGCCAACCCCCACATAACCTCACATGGGAGGATATTAAGTGGTGGGTCCCACATGAGCTCAACCCCCTTAAACCCCCCTCTGAACTCCTTGAGCTCCTCATTAATAAGGGGAACTCTTGGACTTCCCCTTAATGGTGCCAACATAATTAATAAATGACTAAATTAATTAATTCTAGGGTTTTAATTCTTTTGAATTATTTTTAAATGAATGGAAACATTAAAAAAATAAAGAGGCTATTATTTTATTTAGTGGGGTGATTATTCTTTGGTGGATCTTGGGTTCTTGGGAAACTCTTTGAAGAACAACCTATTCCAATGAAGAATGCTCCTCGTCTCCAAAGATCATGAAGCTTCATCTTCTACCTTCTTCAACCGGAGCAAGGAAGGGAAGCACCGCCTTCTACAAAGTACAGAGAGGGCGTCAACTCGACTCGTCTTCACCAAGCTCTACCTCCTCCGATGTTGACGGAATGACATCCATTTTCCACGACGTTCGTCTTCGACGACTCGACAACATTCAACGAAAAAATACAAGGTAGGGAGAGATTGAATTATTTTTACGTATGAATTATATCCACATACTTTGACGTTTATTTTTGGATTGATAGTGTCCAAATTGTTATCACCTAACGCAGAGGGAACGGGCTGAAAAAACACGGCCCGATTTCCCTCCGTTGATTCATGTTTGGTTGGCGTCGGAGGTGGATCCAAAATGGCATGGTGCCGTCGCACCGCGCCAGAGAAGAACCGCGGTGGACGAAAGAGGAACCAGGGCCGGGAGGGCCACGGAGGATTAAGAAACACAGTGCCGTCGCGCCAAGCGGTGGAGCCGAAGGCTGCGGCCAAGTAGGACCATGGCGGTGGTGGTGCATCGCTATTACCCCACGTAGAGGGCAGTAGGATCGTGGTGCTGTCGAGCCGCGGTGGAGGTGCAGAGGTGGCCGGCTGAACCGGCCGCAGCGGAGCAGGCCCGCTAGAGGACCGCGGTGCCTGCAGCCAACGTGTAGAGGAGGACGCGGCCAGTGTCTATGGGCCTCCAATCTGGAAAAACCATCTATCCATGATCCGGTCGTCCTGGAGAACCGTGGCCCCCGCAGGCATCGTGTGGGAAGAACTGCGGCCCGCAGCGCTGGCCGCGTGCACCGGGCCAAACCGGCCAGTTACGGCCGGCCGAGCAGAGGAGGAGGTGGCGCCGCTTGGCACCGACTGGAAAACCGGACCAGCCCGCAGCACCGGACGAGTCCACAAGTGGTCCATTCCCAACCGGCCCGGGCCGACCCCCAGCTGGGTCAGACCCACCGAGCCGGGTCCGGCCGACCAGCCAACCCACTGGGCTTGACAGGTGGGGCCCGACGTCGCTTAAATGCGAATAACTTCTATACTGTGTGTTTGATTGACGCCTCGTCTATAGCACTAGGACCCTCATGACTATGAGGTCCTTTTGCGATACTCTTTCAGATTTTTGGACAAATTTGGAAAATGGTCGGGATAGATCAAACGTAAATACAACCGGGCACTTGGAACGGAAATGCCAATAACTCTCAGACCGGGTGTCTGATTGACGCGTCGTCTATCACGTTGGGATCCTTTTGATGATACGAAACTACGGGATACATCAAATAAGGACTTTGTGATAGATGATTTATCGAAACTTGGCTCGAGGAGAGGACCCTCCCGGAATTGAGTGTGATGTATTAAGGAACCCGAGGGATGGTTTCGACTGCGATGACTACTGAACCGGAATCCTCCATGGGTTCTAATGCGATTAATACTGAACCAGAATCCTCGGTGGATTCGACAGTGATGACTACTACACCAGAATCCTTCGTGGGCTCGATAGCGATGACTATTGTTCTGGGATCCGTCGTGGGTCCGACAGTTCTGACTTATGTTCCCGTATCCTGTGTGGGTCTGACAGAATAGATTTTCCTATATCTTGTGTGGGTCCGACAGCTTAGTTGGACCTATATCTTGTGTGGGTCGGAAATCTTAGATTAATCATTGACTATATTTGATCATCTCTATCACTCTAAGAAATATGTATACTTGTGTGAGATGAGTCTTGTATTTCAATCATTATCATCGATGTGATTGACTTTACTTCCTTTGTGGACTGGGTTGTGTTTGGGCTCCACAGTTGGATCCAGATTGTGACCAGTAACTTAGGTATATGTATGGGCATATACCTAAGTATTCTTGTTTGATACTTCGTGATTGTATCTTTCTACTGTGATTTATACTTCTGGATTCTGGGAGACCTTTGGGTGTCTTGGGGTCCCCTACTTAGTATTGTTGTTCTCACCCTTGAACGGGCTTCACCTGAACCTTGTTGTGTTCTGTAAAGATGACAGACAGCAGTGATCAAGGTTGAGGGTGACGGACGGGAGGCTGCTCATAGGTGTACTAGATGGGACGTACCGCAGGGATGAGTTTTTCGAGTTCTGTACCTACCCTTAAGGTAGTATTCCCCGGTGGACGATTCAGGAGTTTTTTTTCCTTTTTACGTGTACTTGTTGTTCAGTTGGGTTTGTATAATATCCCACATAATTTTAACACACCTTACATTCTATTTTAGTACTTGTTTCATCTACTTCTTGTGTTTAGATTGTGTGTGTATTATAGGTTAAAAGGCAATGCCTTCCCTTTTTATAAGGATTACGCCTTTGGTGCTAGTTGCCAGCCTCTCGCATATGGAAGGTAGGTTTGGGGTAGTCATGGCATGGGGCCTGAGGATGGGTCATGCCATAAATTCATTTTTTCCATTTTAAATATATTGTGGTTTATTACATTCTAAAATTTCATAATTAAGAATCCAGTGTAAGGGGATGGTCTGTAATGTGGGATCAATTTATGGTTTATTTGGGGGATCCTAAAGGGATATGTGAAATTATATTAGTGATAAAAAATATGAAATGAATTAATTTAAACAACTTAAATAGATAATCGAGACATTTTTTAAAAAAAATTAATGTGACTATATTTCAGTGATGTCAAATAGATGATCGTTGTAAATTTTTTGGATCTAAAACCCAATTCAATAGTGTAGTCTCTAAAAAAATAAATTATATGCATGATGAATAGTTGAGTAAATTCAGGTGTATTCTTTTTAATATTATAAATAATGTTTTATTATATCTAATATTATCAAATTTTATTATAGATAAATTAATATTTTATAGTAATAATATGTTGTGATATTCTATTAGAATTTAAATTTGGGTGTTGATTAAATTGTGTAATGATTCAAAAAAACAATTATTAAGGATGTAAATTTCTAATTAAAAAATAGTTTAGCTTCACTAAGGTATTAATAATATAAACAAGCATGATTTATAGAGTTTCCACATTTTTAATATGATATATATTCTCACATGGAAAATCAATATAATTCACTCTAAAATAGGGTAAAATAATGAATATATTGACTGATTAAGGGAGGATCTCTAGATCAAAATACATAGAAGAAGTAAATTCATTCAATTTGAAAAAATGAAAATAAGATTAGTGATATATATTAAATTTTATGTTTATTAAACTGAGAGATAAGAATTCTATTTTTTGTTTGAAATGAATAATAATAATATCATCAATTTATAATTTAATACATAATGAATAAGTTTTTCTAGTAGGTTATCTTGTAATTATTTCATGGATATTTTTTCAAAGTTATACACCATATATAGAGTAATGTTTCATCTATTTTTCATGGAATAGGATTTCAGTTACAAGAAGATAATTGTGTTTTATAATGCAATAGAAGTAGTGTGTTGTTATTTTGGGGATTTTTTAAACATTGAGGGTATTTTTTAAATATAAAAAAAATAAAAAAATAAAAAAAATTATTATAAGTGAACAAAAAATATTTACATAAATGAATCCTATAATATCCTCTTTGGGTGAACTACTTAAAATAATCACATGTCACTCTCTATGTAACATTTTATTATATAATATCTACTATGTGGATGATAGAAGAGTTTCTATAAAAATTTGGACAATATTAATATAATTGAAATTATTTATACTCGCATATAATGATTCAATCACCCCATTCCCTCTCAAGGTATTGAGAGTTTAATTTCTCTTCAAAACAATATTTATTTATGTTTTCATAAATTATACCCACTAATATTATTCATAATATTGTTTCTACCAAAAATAAAAAATATTTTCTTATATATTTACGAATTCACTACTTTTATGATAAATTTAATATCAAATATTCCTATTATAATTAAATTTTGTAATAATAATTCAAATCTGTTATATTTATTATCATCTGATGATTGTCGAAAAAATATAAATCGAAATGATATAGATTATAACTAAACCATAAAGATATTAAAATCATCCCTTTCATTATACAAAATCATCATTATACATATTATAATTAATTCTTATTTTTTGAGTATTAATTATTTTGACTTAGGCACTAAGCCACACCCAATAATAGAAATTATTACGCTGAAATAGTCTAACATATAAAGCATTCCTAACCTAATAAAAATATTTAAGATGAAATCATCCACTCTTAAATATTTTTTGATTTTGGATATCTTAGATTCATTGAATAACTCACCTATTAATTTTTTAAAAACAAAATATATTCTCTATTTTTCATGTTTTTTAAATTTTGAACCCCCTTTATATTCTTCTTCCTTGTTATACAGTATCTAATGTTTCAATAAATAAATATTAATTATTTCCTTCTTATGAGAATTTGATTGGCTCTATTTATGAAATTATTAAATATATACTATATTACAAGATATATGACTGATATTTACCCTTTATATTCACTAAATATATTTAGTATTTAAATTTTATTGGTATTTGTAGACAAATATTCAGTTAGTTTACCTATGAAAAATTCATCGTTTTAAGGATATTTATTATAACATATTTAAAGGAAGCATAAATCACTATAATTAATCATTTATTATATATTTTTCTATTGATTTCCCAAGTGAAACATTCTATTTTGATTTTAGTGTACTGAAGAAAACTAAAGAGTTGGCCAATAGGAATTTTATTTTTATCATTTATGAAAGAGGAATACTTGATGTACCAGGGAGAAAATAAATTAATCAATAATAGTATTTTTAAAACTCTAAATATGTATTTTATCATCACCTCAAGAACTAATTCGTTAGGAATGATAATGATAAATAAGTGTAATTATATAAAACATTTCATAAGGATAAAATATTTTGGAGATGATATGAAAAAATTTAGTGTATTAATATTTTTATATATCTCATTAAATATAATAAGAGAGATATTTTGAGGATGCCTGAACTGTGTGAGATCACATGAAAAATGTTTCCTGCAAAAATAAATGGAATCACTATTCACATTAGAGATCACTTCTATTTTGATATTTTTTTATGGACTAAGATTTATTTTTATCCAGTACTTCTAAAAAGATATTGGAAACCTCAACATTCAAATATTTCATTATTTTCGAATTTGGATATGTTTTTTTAACATTATTGTAATATTTTTTTGGTATTTTATATATTTCTATACAAAATTAATTCCATGTGTGGGTTAAAAAATCCCTATAAAAGTTATGTTCTTGATATTTTCTTCAATTTAATATAATGAAAGTTCATGGTTTACACTATCCAATAAAAAATTTAATTCATTGGTTTTTAAACTAGTTAAAAACTACAGTTCTTGTATTGTACCTCTTGGGAGAAAAAGGAAATATAGTTTGGTTATAACATCATATTGAAATGTGAATTTGTTATAAGAATTTAATCCCCCTGAAAAATATAGTTGTGTAGTTTATTCCTCGACATGATAATGATGTTGTAATTTTAAATTTACAGCATTTTTATTTTTTTATTTGGTTTCATTTCTCTTGTGGATAGTGGAACAATAAAATTAACAATATTTCTATTATGATTCCATGTCGAGAAATTTATTTGTAATGGGATTTAATTAAAATAAAAATTCAATTTTCTTTATTAGTCCCTCTAAATAAAATTATTGTTGTCATTTTTTATAAATCCCCTTGAAAATTGATTTTATTTTTGTTTATCTCTCAAAGATATAGTGTAGTTAATAGTACACATAGGAAAACAAAATCTAAATTACTATAAAAAAATTATTTTATTATTAATTTTTATATTCCATTATATAAATATTCTTAATCTGATTAGTTATTGAAATTTAATTAATTGGTTAATTCACCCCCAACACTCCTCTTAATCATTTTTCCATCTCACTAGCAATAAAAATCAATTGGTGTTTGATCTTGTATCTGGTAATGATAGTTATTGTAACACAAATAGATTTTATGATATTCATTCTCTTTACATAAATTTTAAATGATGAATATCTCTCTTAAAATTTAAAAAAGGATCTTTAAGAAAAAAATGATATAATATAAAATTAATATCATTTACATGTTAAAATTATAACCTATACATTAAAATAATATGAATGAATAGGAATTCAAATATTATGAAAAATATGAGTGAAGGTTATAAATAATGATAAGCAGTTGATTAATTCAAAATAAATAAGTAATTTTTTTAGTAATTTCACAATAAGAATCTAAAATCCATTTTCAACAAAAATAATTTTTATTCACTTCGGTATAAGAAAATTATAATCATTTTCAACAAAATTTACTAATATTATTAAAAAATATTGATATCTATTTTAGATTTCTAATATAAAATCAACGTTTGGGATTATTTTAGATATTTTTCTAAAATAGGTTATTTTTAGGTGAATATACAGAATACACATTTTTTAAATACTATCACTTATAAGACAATATTATGATGTATACAATGGACAATAAAATTTCTAATTTTTTCTTAAATATTTATATTTTAATTTAATAAATTTTACTATTTAAAAAAATTGATATTGGTAACCCTTTATTAACATTTTTGAACATATCTGATATTTTATTAAAATTATAAAAAATGGTTTTTTTTAAATAAATGTTATGTTTGGAAGATTAGAATTGGTTTTAGAATAATTAAAATGGATTAAAAGGTATATTTTATTTATTTAACCAAAAAATGTCAAGCCTATATATTACTTTATTATAAGTTGAAGATATTTTTACACATAAATTAGAAACTTTCTTAAAAAATATTTTTTATGGATTTAATATAAATATATTACATGTGATTTATTCCACCTATAAAAAATTAATTTAAAAAAATGTAATCCAAAAATGGAATTAGTATTTTTAAATTTTGGTACAATTAAATTTTTTATATGTAATTATTTTATGAAGGGAATGAGGTATGTTATCATAGATAAGGTTAAAATTGTATTAAAGTTTCTCAAATAGTATTTATGTCATAAAAGGTATCCCAAACATGTCTAAATGAGATCTTGTAGAATATATTTCAACCATATAACATCATATACTTGATTTTGTTTCATTAATATTAATTTTTATGATTATTATATATATATATATATATATTATTTAAAAATTTCTATAATTCAATTCTTTTCATTTCACACATCTATAAAATTGAACCACATTTCCTCTCTTATTCACAATGATTGAGAACTATAAGACCCTGCAATTTTAAAATAGAAACATTTATTTGATGGAGTGTATGACATGAAAAAAAAACTCTAATAATAAAATACAACACTCTGATAATTATTGATATACTTCATTGAAAATAATTCATTTCTTTAAAAAAAATCTATGCACGCAACACCAGGTATAAATGAAACACAAAAAAAATTTAAAATATTAATCGTTAAAAATTTATATTATAGCCTAGCCATTAAGATGGAGTGTATGAATATGACTAAATAAATTAGTTAAATTAATGATTTTTTACATGTATAAAATAAATTTAATATAAATATATTGAATAGAAATAAAATAAGATACTTTGAAAAGAGAACGAAATGTTTTCTGAAAAATATATTTTTTCTAAATAGTGGATTAATTATTCTTTTCCTACATAATTTTAAATTAATTTTTAAAAATTTGATTAAATTTATTTTATAATATAAAACTAATTTTTGAAATATACATGTAAAAAATATTTTTTTTTTGGAATTTTTCAAAATTCATTAAAAAAGATTAATTTTTTAATGAATTGTGAAAATAATGATTTTTATTTGATATCTATTATTTATTTCAATTGTAAATAAATTTAAATTAAATTTTAAAAAGATTTTTCTATAAATTTTTTTAAATTATATTATCATTTATCGGATTTAGGTCACAATATTGAATTTCATATGGAATTTTGATATTAAAGAATTCTATAGTTATACAATTTTTTTGGAAGCCCTCTTTTTCTTCATGTTTGCATGTATAATTTTCAATTAGATTTTACAACATCATTGAATTGATTTTGAGAAATTTTATTAATATTTTTGAATCAGAATAATTTATATTATATAATTATTTTAGTTTTTTACCAGTAATAATAATAATAATAATTAAAATAATTACCATGATTAAGGTATAAATATGTTTATTGGGGTGGGGGTTAAACTAACATAATAAGTGTTACATTAACTAAAAACACCGATAATAATCATTTTATAGTACTATTATGTCCCTATAATATATATTGTAATATAATGACCCATTCTCGAGTCTATTTTCCTTTAAATAACATGTCTTTCATTATTTCAGTTAAAAAATATCAACTATGTCCTCTCCCCACTTAGAAAATTTCACCTCAATCCTCCCAACTTGACACTCACAAAGCCCATTTGGGCAGACAGTCCCTTCCAAACATTATTCATTATATCTATCCCCTATTTCAAAATCATTTTTTCTCTCATAAACCCAATCAATGATGAATTTAAGTAAAACCAAAAGAGATTTTTTGAGGAGTATGTAAGGTTATTAACTATGTGTTTTCCTTTTACCTATTATTCTATCAAATAATATTTTATAATTAAGCCAAAACAATAAAAATAGTGACTCTTATATACTAAAATGTAGTTATGTTAATGAAATAACCTATTACCTTATTCACTTCCATCAAATGGTAAACTAAACCGTCGATCATCTATATAGAGTGATAATATCTCACGAACCGATTTATTTCATTTTCTATCACCACCTTTCAAGGATAGATTTATTTATGGATTTAAAAAAATTATGAAATATATGATTTATTTATACTTCTGAAATTATCATATCACATATAACTTGTTACATTACATTACGTGATGGATATGATAATGTCACTTGTGTGTAAGCTGGATTATCGTTACGTGAAGTGCTATGAATTTTCCTTTCTAACACATTAAATGGAAGATTAAAATGTTAAAATTATTCTACTAAATTTGTAATTTGTGGTCTAAAAATGCATCTTGAAATATAATATCGAATATAAAATATTACCTTCTAATCCAATGGAAAAAAATATTATCACTTGTGTGTGCATTTGAAATATCATGTCCATGAAGAAATATGACCAACCATTTCTATGAACTGGGTAATCCATCATCCATCTCTAAATATTATAGATTACTCTATATATATGTGTGTGTGTGTGTGTCTGTATTATTTATGTCATGGATAGAACAATTTATATAAAGTAACCATGCAAAAATTAAAAGGACCAAAAAAAAATCAAATAAATTGCAAGAGTTTCTCATCTCACTTTTACTTTTTTTATACACATTACATATTAAACACTTATTTCATTATGTGTTCTATAAACAACTGATTTCAAAATTTTATATCATTAATAGATTTATCTTCATGTTATTAAATGGTTTTAAAATTTTATTTTTTTCTTGGTGCTTAAGGTTTTATTTTTACAAAAGTGGTGAGTGTTTATTTCACAATGTAATCATTATTCGAGATTTTTTAATTACGTCTCTCATGGTGGAATAATTCTATATTTCAATATTAAATGAAATATATTTTGTTACTCTTTTTAATCATGAAATGTTTCATTTAATTTTGAAACAAATTCACTCCTTGGTATATAAAATGGTTGTGAAATATTTTTCTATAAAATCTTACACGATTTCACTCTTGGGTCAAAAATATTTTTTCCCCAAAATTCATGCTTTCAAAAAAATTAATTTTTTTCCCTTTTCAATATTGTATATTAAATAAAATTTTTAAAATTTATACATTTTAAAAATGTTTTCAAATTAATCATTATATCATTTTAAAAATAATTCATGTTTGGATTTTAATGAAAATGTGAAAGGAATCGTTATTCTAATGTGTGTAGCGTGAAAATAATTATATTCCATAATTACAAATCAATGCATATAATATTTTCTTACATGTTTTAATTGTATAATTTAAATGAAATTTGTTTACAAATATTTTTACCTTCTAGTTTTAAAAATAATTTTAATGTGGAAGGGTATTTCTCCTCAAAAAATATTTTAATTTGAATTTTATTGTATGTGTATTCTATAAAAAAATCAAACAATTATTTTACATATTATATACTATGAATATATTTTACTGATACTAGCCTTATTAATTATATTGATTATTTATGATTAGTTTTATTAGGGTTGTATGATTTTGTTACCATTGATTGTATTAGTGGATGGTTGATGATTCTGTTTAATTTTTGACGTACGTATAAACAATTTACATGTATGTTTTTTAGTGTGAAAGATTATGTTGATTATGATTGTCCCATTTAATATGTTGAATAAATTTTACATATTATGTGACTAATATGGCCCAAAATTATATAACCAATCGATGCATCAGTAGGTCTCATGAGACAAATTATCTTGCATATTTTTATGAGGAAATAATTATTTATATAAGATGTCATCGGTTATGTCTCAAGCTAATGTGGTTATTTATATGGAAATATTTTGTCACTATTTATATCTTCCATACTATGTTGAGTTTATTGATTTAATTCCATGTGTATTAGATATTTTCCTTTGCATATTTATTATTCTTATTTATTAATGATATCATCTACGGTACTCTTACCCTTACTAATCATCTGAGCTCACCCCTCTCTTATATTTTATTTTTTCATGGAAACTAAAAATTGTGTCATGATTTATATTTAAGGATATTATTAGTGGAAATATAGAATTATCAAATAAAATAATTAATTGTATTTTATTTTATCAAATATATATGAAATTCATGTAGGTATCTAGTTTAATAAGGATATTAAACCTCTCAGTCCTTAAGGATAGAATACCATATATTTAGAGGCAATGTAATAATATAACCCCCAGTTATGGGCTTTGGGAGTTGAGGTCACTTGAATTGGTATCTGATAATGTATATTATAATCCTTGGGAAGTAGATTTAGAGAAAACTATTTTAAAGAACATTACCCTTTGATTTTCTATGAGGATATTTATATAATAACCATTTAATTATTCGAGTAGAGAAGATATTATTTTGTTTTTACTTATAATACATCCTTATCTAGATATTATAAATGAATTTTTATATATTAGAGATGTACCTACGGGTAATAACCCTAAATATGGGACATTGGCATAGACCTGATCTACACCTAGTGTATGAATAATCACCTTATTGTTCACCTAGTTCGACCCACCTAGGGTATATTCCTTAGATTATTCACATTTTTAACAAATAATTAAGAAGGATTTAAAAATAAATATATCACCAAGGAAAAAAATTTATGATTATGGGATTAGATATGAATGAATTATTCAATTTTTATAATGGGTTTCACTAGTTGTTGGATAATACATTGTGTTTCATAATGTTATATTCTAATATAGTGTATTACATTATTTATAAATTTAAGATTATATATTTAATGGGAAGCATGATAATCAACATACTCCATGTACGGATTCATCTACTATGAATTATAATGAATCTAGATCTGGAGTTGCAGATCGAAGTAATCAAATTTTAAGAATATTAAGGTAGCTAAGTTGAGTTATGAATATTAAACTTTCTTATATAGAGAATCATGATGATCCAATACATGGTGTAATATTTATTACACCACATAATGAAACAACAACCTATATCAATCAGTGGGATAAAATAAAATTATCTTAGAAATTGATATGTTTATTAAAGAATATATTTACCAAACTGGGATGTAGTGAATGGTAGATGATTTTTCTGGATGTTTATCAAATCTCATGTTATTCATATAAATTACGGTCATTCATAAAAAATAATAAGGATTAATTAAAAATATAAATTGTTAAATAGATGTATTTTAGGGAAATGTTCATAGAAAAACATCATCCTCGTGAGAATTGAGTGGATATTGACTGATAGTTCATGAATCTAAGAATGAATGAAGAGGGAAATATTTGTATGTATGAAGAAAACATTACATGGATGGAATGGAATGATACATTCTATGTACATAATCCAGATTTCCTGATTTACTATTTTAGTGATGGTTTTGGGATAATCATTTAAGGGAGATAGTCTCTAATAATTTATCATCATATGAGGAAATAATATCATGTTCTATCAATATAGAGAACAAATTAACAATTCCATGTGGCATTAAAGGGATGTATGATAATCAGATGATGGTAGATAAAATATTGATCATTGTAAAAAAGGAAAAAGATTTACCTACATGTGATACAGATTAAAATAATCACCTTGTTACATTATCAAAAGAAAATGGACATATTTTTCAAGTATATAGAAAATGATTATCATGACCATGAACGATAAGGTAAGGGATAAGAGATCATTGTAAGGAGAATAATTTATAATGATTTGAGGAAATATTCCAACTAATTTACATAGATTAAATGTAATATAACTTTCAAGAAGCTAATGGATCAATTTTTTAATATCACACCCCTCACCCAGTGCCTTGGGAAGATGTGGTGGTGTCATAGAGCCTTAGGGAGAATCCCAAAGACACGAAAGTCTGCATACATATTCGAATTGATTTGCGAAAAATTTTGGGTTTGATTTATCCATTCAAATATAAAAAATAACAATGAACAAACAATAAGGAAACTAACCTATATAAAATTAATGAGTAAAATATGAAACTCAAAACAAAACCAAACCAAAAAATGCATTTCAATGTATAAGTGGAACAAAAAAACATATACCAGTGGACCCAAAATGCCCCAAAAATAAAAATACCAATGTGAAAAAACTAGAAGCACCCAATAAACTAAAAGAACAAACTATATATTCCAAGACCGTAGTATCAAGAAGCCACACTAAATAATTGACATACAATGCCTTTACCCATGTCTCATTATAAGACATCTGTAGAAGGATAGTAATGGACATGAAGTGGATGACTCTAAATTCGATAGGTTTTCTAAAAATTACATTCCAACTTATGGAACAAGGATAAAATTAGGACATTTTATAAAATAGTACTAATATGTATAAATTGATTATACTAAATCCATAAAAAAAATTTCCATGAAAATAACCAAAAAAAATTATACAATTTCCCATTTTATTTTACTTATTCTTTTTCATTTAAACATAAGAAAAAATGCAACACACTCACTCGATATTGGGGTCAAAATTGATGGTCTAAATTCATGTTAATACTTTGTCACAAATTTATTGTTGTACTTCATGACCATTATCAAACCCATTTGATGGTTTTACTTCATGAACATTATCTGTCTCAATTAACTCATGAAAAAACATTTATTCCAACATCATTCTAATTCATTTAAATAAAAAATTCCTTATTTTTAATTATAAAATAATTAATCACACGCATCAAACCAAACAATAAATTCCAAATCATAATTTTATAACTATAAATATCATGGTTTTAAAAACCAATTTCCTTCCACAATTACACATCCAATAATAAATATTGATTTTGATCCATAATGGCCCAAATATTTTAGAAACATTTCATGAAAATAATTCAATTAAAACAATGAAATCAATTCATAATGAATTTAATTCTATTTTTTTTACTAACCAATAAAACATTAGAAAAAATCTAGAACAACAAAGCCAAATTTAAATATCAAAAGAAAAAACATATTACTTTCACTAGATCCAATAATATACCATCATAAAATCATTCATAACACAAATATCATTCCTTTACAGACAAGATCCATGGTTCCGAGATAGATAATAACATTTCATTTAAGAGGATTGAATAAGATCATGAACTTATAGAAAAACCAAGGACACCAAAATAAATTAATTACCCTGCTAGTTGGTCATTGATCGAAAGGGATCCACTTTAATTCCTTGAGGTAAATAATAATTTCATTTATTTAGATATTTTGGTAAATGAGGGTTTTAATTGGAAGATTTTTATTAGATACACTTTTTAAAAGGGATAACTATATGCTAGATAGTTAGGTCACATTATTTGGATACCTATGTGCCAACCATGTAGTGATACTATTTTAAAGGTAATAATTACATAGTTTTCTTGTACTATTAGAAATTCTATGAACTATTAATGATTTTCACTCTGTTTATATTTCATGGGTTCTCTTAAGAATCTTCATTGTTTGGACCAACTACACTTAAAAAGTGTGTCTACCATGTTCCCATTGTCTTTCCTTCCATGATTTCTTATAGATGATTCATGGTTTCTACGGAACATGAAAGAACAAGACATCTCTATAAAATCTTCTAATATATCCAAAAACAACACGAATCATCCTAAATTAATGAATGAACATTATATAAACATAATATAAATTAATATTGATTCATCTATGTGTGCAATTTTCTTCCACTAGTGTGATGCCTCCATTTCTCGTTGTTCATATAAATTCCCTCTTAATGATTCTTCCATATATTTCCCTAGAATTTTAGTTCCCAACTATTACCATATGAATTAAATTATTCTCTCCATCCATATTTTTTGATATATTCCATTCCACTAAACGTTATCTATTTCCAATATCATTATAATCAGTTATAAAAATAATGATACCTTATTAGATGATATATGATGATAACACTCACTAAAAATTTCTTGCCTTCAAGGATTCACTTGTAGTAACTTCTAGGTCAAGGAGGAATAAATTCATAAATTCTCCTACATACTTTGTCACCAAGAGATTATATTTCTTTAAACTGAAGTAGTATGTTGTTAAATAAATCTAAAAGGTCTGTGTATTTGATTTCATATAATTTCTTTAAATAATCATATTCCATGTTTTTTTAAACAAAGCCATAAATACTGGTTCACACAATTATGTTTCCAAATAATATAGATTATACATTTCTAGAGTCAATTTACATTAATTTTCTTTGTTATGGAAGTTGATGATATTATTAATCCAATTCAACTACTCTTCTTATTTTTCTAGCTACGAATCCCCCTAAAATATAAGTGGATTCTTCTAATCAATATGAACTGGATTTTTTTCTTTTTATGATTCATTATTAATATTACCATTATTCATATCTTGAAAATCATGGAAAATTATTTGAGTTATTGCTTGGTTCACATGGGGCTCATGTGAAACCACATTTTCAAAATCCTCATTCGGTAGGTTTCTACGATATATACCAGATTTCATTCACTATAATAATAAAACCCCACTATTTAATCTCAATCATTTGTGACTAATTAATTAAATATTTTAATTTATCATATTAGATGATTTTACACCAAAGATTTTCTTATTTCAAACATTTCCAACATTTCTCCCCGTTTTCAAATCATTAAATCTATGTTCTTAAAAAAACCATTTTATTAATTTAAAAATCACACTTTTTGGTCCAATTCATAAAATGAAATACCCAAAATGAATAATATAGTTTTGTAAGGAAGTATTGTTATCAATTATTTTCATGGAACTACCATCAGATAAACCCATGATGATGAGGTCATGACTCAAATAAATTTGCCTAAAACAATCATGTACCCAAACGCTTCAGAAACATTAATTTTAGAATAAAACAATATGCATTAATTGTTTTTCTCTTCCTTTTATGTTACCACATTCATACACCTATATATGATTCTAATCAGAAAATTAATACTATTTCCAACTCTATTATAAAATTAAACTGATTCCAATTAATATGCTGAGGACCAAAATGGTGATAACATTTTTACCAAAAATATTGTAGGTTGAAACAACATTGATATAATTTTGTACAACTTGGATCGAGCAATATGATACCATTTGAGTCAATATGATATTTAGAATGAAAAATAAATTTAAAATTTTAATCAAAAACTAATTTGGATCGATTAACACTGATATCAGTTGTGAAATATTACTCATTGCCCATTGGCATGTGAAGCCGCATTGGTGTTATTAGGATATAGGTGGCATCCCAAACACAAAAATGAATGGATATAAGTTCCTTGAACTTAAAGAGATTTTGGGGGGATCATTTTCCATTTGAATGAAAAACAATTAAAAAATACCAAATGAATACTTTATATAATTCATGAGTAAAAAATACTAATTAAGATATAATAAAACCCTCAAACCATATCATAGTACAAGAGGAACCAGATGAAATACTCACAAAGGCCAAGATTTCAACAAAATCCAAAACGCCAAAGTGATAATTTCCAAAAACTTCCCTACTGCTCTAAGATCCATCTCCACAACTCAATCAAAAAATATCATAAAACATAACTAAAGAATTGAGATAACATGAAATTACCTTTTTTATAATATATGAAATATTAAAATAAAAAATTCCCATGTATGTGTGAGTCAAAAATTTGTAGGATCTCCCCATACGACATCCCAACCAATTCCAATAGGGAAAAATCATTTTAAATTTTTATAAAATTGTTTCAATTATTAAAATAAGTTCATATCATATTCATAAACATGTTTTCTTGTGAAATAATTAATGAAAACATTAAGTGATTTATCATTAATTTATCAAAATATTTTTTATTTACACACATGAAACCATAGACACCCACTCACGATTGGTGTAAAAATTTATGGTGGAACTTCATGTCCATTATCTATCCCACATGATTATGGAAGTTCCAAAACATTACCCAACACATTTGGTTGTGGTACTTTAGAGAAATTATTCATCCCATTATCTCACCTAAAAATGTTCATTTCACCATCAAGCCAAGTTATTTAATTAAAAAATTTATTTTTAAAAAAACATTAATAATAAATTACATGTATAAATCTAGAAAATAACATTGAAATGTTGATTTAAAAATTGAAAACAGTTTGGTTTTATAAAAACAACTCACTTTCCCTAATTTTTATACCAATACCAAAACCTACTTTCTGTCAACAATCACATAATGTTTAAAAAAATAATTTAAATAAAATCAGTTCATTAAAACTAATACATCAAATTGAAATCAGTAATAGTTGAGAGAGAATCCACCTACCTATCAGAAATTTTCAAAAATGATGAATGGAACTGCAAAACATTAAGATATGAATGAAAACCATGTTCCCTTCACTAGATCCAATAGGATACCATATTAATACAGTGATATAATCTTAAGGTTACACCTCACATGTTTATCTTATGTCATTTTTCAAACATTGAAAAAAAATTATATTCTTTATAATTCAAGATGCATGGTTTATCCTAGGAATCGTTCTGGTTTGGGAAAATTGTGTTCCATCCATTAACCTATCTAGTGCCACATGTCTTCCCCTTCATGATTTTATAGATATGATTCACAGTTTCTATAAAATTCTCACAAACATTACACCTCCTTAAAATCATTTAAAATGATCTAAGACCATCAAACCCACTAAAAACATAATTAATACATTATTTAATCTCCAAATACATGAATAAATGGTCATTTACCTGAAACTGGGGGTGCAACGATGGACATTATTATGCTATTACAAAATGTAAAATTGTAGCGACTAAAGTTATTGTGAATTTGGATTTATCAACATTTTTATAAGTTTGTTACTAATGGTATTCTTGTTATAATAATTTTCAAATTTATAATGATGATACATTGTAATTTTACATTATGTATCTGAGTGCATAGATTGATTTATACTCATAACCAAGAAATTTGTTTTAGTGAAAGGTTGGGATTTTTGGGAGAAAAACGATTTTCGGAATATAACCAGTCACTTGTGCTCGACGATGAGACAAAGATGATAAATGGATGTCTATGAGATATTATCAGTGAACAAGAAATTGTTTAGTGCATTTGTGGACTGTATTATATATCTAGATTTTTCTTGATGATTGGATTCGGAAACCCTTGATTTTATTTGATGGAAGCATGAATTTTTTCATCAAGTATTTATGGTAATCAATGTATTTACATAATTGGAGTGGGAAATGAATAAAAAAATTATTTTCTGGGGAATATAATGGTGACTTAGAGAGCATCCATAAAAAAAATTTAATTTGAATTTATAGATATATATTATGGTTGACACATAAGGTATACTATATAAGGAATGGATTAAGGGGGAATTATTTGAATCACAACCAAAGGATTGGATTTTTCCAATGAAATATAAATATTTTAATATCATGAATTTTGATATGTTCTCAACCTATATGGTAAAATAATTCCTCAAATCTGGGAATATATCTTAAAAAAATGAAATCCTAGTACCATAAATTCCATTTTATCAAATGGTCTCTTAACTCATTACAGATTTATAGTTTTGTGGTTTCTAATTTTCACTTATCCAATCACATTTTTTTGATCAATGACCCATTTCACCTTCCATAATTATTTATGAATTAAATATTTATTACATCTCTATATCTTCACACCACACCTATGTTCTCCCAACTCAAAACCTAGTTATGTGATTAATCTATATGAACATTATACATCCCACTCACACTTATAAGGGGGATATTTTACTAACCCTTATCACGATAGGGTATTTATAGAAGGAAATTTTAAAATTTCGAACCATTAATTATTGAGAACAATATAAAATTTAGGGGACATAATTTATTTAATGGTTGTTTAATGTAACACACTGATATTTTAAAATATAAAAATCATGTTTGATAAAATGTATGAAATTCAAAATTATGTTTAGAATTTATTATAACCCCTCAAGACTATACGATACATTTTTTTATAAAGAAATTCATTCTCTTTGATATTTTGTGATTTTCACAACATTATGTTTTAATGAAATGAGGCACTCTATTAAAATATAATTATTTAAAAATGGTCATTATAACATAGTTGTTATGTTTTATGGTATGAATATGGATATCAAATTTATAGAAATTATATTATTTAAAAATGTAGAAAAAATTTCAATATTAACTTATTTATTTGAAATAAAATAAGAACATTTCAAATAGAAAATATATTCACTGAAGAACTATATTTTTTATTTATCATATTTTCCACTCTTTCTGGACATAATTTAAAATTAATAATCTCCAATTTTAGAAAATTAATTTTCAAATAAAACATTTTTTTAAATATAAATGTCAAAATTATATTTTGTTGATTTTTTTTTAACTTTCATAAAATATTAATTTTATTTTAAAAGTTAAAAATACTGAATTGGATATTGATAGTTGACTTTTAATATAAATTATTTACAAATTTAAATTATATTTTAATTTTTTTGTTGTAATATTATTTAAATTATATAAAAAGTATAAACATTTATCCTATTTTTTTCAATTTTATATTGACATTTGATATTAAAATATTCTATATTTATGTAAAATTTATCTTTAAAAACCTACCTTTTCGCTGCATCTTTGGGTAAAATTTTGAATTTGATTCAAACAATTTTTTGAAATTATTTTTGAAAAATGGATCCCATATTTGGAATAAGAGTAATTTTAATTATCTAATGTGTTCAACATATTTTTAGACCATTTTTTATAGTATAAATTTTAAAAATGATTAGTGTGATTTTGTCAAAATTTGGTTTATCAGGGGTTAAACATAACCAATAAGGGTTATAATGACCTACTGAATTTTCCAACAGACATTGGGTGAATATATATTGATCATATAATATATATGTTTTGGTAACAACCTATTTTTTAATATTGTGGCATGATATAAAATGTTTTTATAATTGATTCTTTTTGAAAATAATAAATGAGTCCTCTCCCCCACAAAAAAGGCCACCCGTCTTCTCCACTAATTAAAGTACCAAATCCATTTGGGTTGGGAATTACAAAAAAAATTATTTCTTACTTTCCTACCGAAATGTCATTAGAATGTTTTATTTTAAGAGGGTAATATAGGAAACCTTTTCATTAAACCTAATATGTTAATCTAATAATAAGTAATGTTTTTAACTACACGTTTTTATTTTACATCGTATTTTAACTCCTTATAGTTTATTTTAAAAATGGTAAAATAATTAAAAAGGTATATTCTGTATAATTATAAGTTATAATGTTAATATAATAACATATATCTATCTCTACGTCTATTATATGGAAAAAATTATTGACCGTGTGTACAACAACCTTCCGTCTCACGTACTGATATAGTCCATTTTCCATCACCATCATTCAAGGATGGATGTAGTGATGGATTTAACATATTTATATGATATTTAAAATATAGTTATATTTAATAATATATAATATCAGATATATCTTTTTATTTTATATTTTTTGAGTGATATGATAATGTTTCTCGTGTGTACGGTGGACTACCACATCACGAAGGGATTTTAATTTATTTTATATTACACATTACATGGAATGAAAGATAAAATTTAATTGATATATGTGATATTTTTTAATAACTATACATATTGAAATATATTTTCACATATAACTTCTTACCATCAAATCCATTGGATAATAATAATGACTTTCTGGAAAATGTGTGCACTATCTCGTCCATGTAGAGATGTCAAATTTTTTTCATTTTATTTTTACATGGATGGTAATAAATATATTTTTATAATATAAGTGAAATATATAACATTATCATTATCATTTAGAGGTTAAATAATATTTTTTCCTTCCATCCCATCAATCTAGAAAAATAGAAGGATTGTTCATGCATACGTATGGCATACCGTCTCCCTGATTGGTGTATTACATTTTCTATCACTATTTATAACAAATTACTATAAATAAATTTATGATGACTATAAATTATATTTATATAATGGTTAAAATTATAGATATTATATTACTGTTATCAAAATAATTGATCTACAATTACTGAACCAAAACATACATGAAAATGATGAAATTATCTCCCAAAATAGTGATTTTAAGAATGAATTTATAATAAAGGGGTGACAATATATTTTAAGTAAATAATATATCATAAGATATATATTATTATGGTTATTTAATTTAATTTTCAAGAAAATATATATATTATGAATGAGTTTTATTCCCAAATGAAATAATTCCACACTATTTTATGGGTCTCTCATTGAACATTTACTTCGATGAGACGTACATCATATTTACTTATAATTGCATTGTGAGGTGCATATACTACCTATTATTATATTTTACTTCATAAATCTATTTATTTTTGTTTTATTTAATGTTTCTAATGAATTTTTTTCTTTTAGGAGTCTTACAATTCAAATGTTACCATACTGGTCGGGGTATATTTCACAATATAATTATTATTAAGGATTGTTTCTATTTACATTTTCTATGGGGGATTATTTAATATTTATATATTGAAATAAATATATTTTTTTCCATGTTATTCATTATATTTTACATGTAATAATACCATTTATCAACACTTTGGTACATAAAATTATTAAGAAAATGTTTTAATGAAAATATGACTTTATGTCACTCTTCTACCAAAAATGATTCTTAATCAAAATATATGTCTACTATTTTTAAAAAATGTTTCTAAAAAATGTTTTTATACTTCTTTAAATTATTTATAAATGAATTTTTTTCTCCTTTTCTGAAATTTAAAATATGTTTTCAATTTAACCATCATGTTTTTTTCAAACAAGGCTTGTTTTTTTATTACCCAAATTGTGAAATTAGTTGTTGTAATAATTTGTATGATACGAATAGAATTTTACATGGTCAATAAAAATGAATTATTTAAAAGTTATTTTAAATTTTGGAAATGTTTATTCTAAAAATAAATAATTTTCACAATATTTTTTTGTCATTTGGTTTAAAAATTATTTTCAAAATGAAAATTTTATTTTCAATAAAATTGATTTTAATGTAATTTTATAGAATTATTATTAATCTCTGACATAAAACCATCATTCTAATTATGATACAATGGGGATATATTGTATTTATATCATCTTCTTTATTTTTTTGTAAGGTTTACAATTAGATTTATAGGGGAATTTCAATTTTATTACCATTCCCCATAATACTTTGGATGGTTTATTATTATGTTTATTAGTTGGGAAAATTATTTATATTTCATATGTTATTTTTTAGGTATAAATGTTAATTTTGATTATATTTAATTCCTTTCATATGAGAAATTAATTTTATATGTAATTTGTAGGGTTTGGAAAATAATTACATAGCCCATTGATGCATCAATAAGACTCAAGGGAAAAATTATCATGTTTATATTGATGAGGCCTTACCCATTTATATAAGATGACATGGAACATCAAATTGATGGTAATATATCATAAAATAGGGACATAATTCTATTTCATAGATTTATTTTATTGTTAATTTCATAATTATGAATTCATTCATTAATATTCCTTGTGATTATTAGATTACATAGAATATTTGTGGTTATGATTCAATCTCATTTGATTATTTATATGGAATTATTTGGTCATACTTTACTTCATCGATATTATGATCATTTTATTGATTTAAGGTCATGATTTGTTTTTTTGTTTTTTTCCTTTCCATATTGATTATTTTTATACATTCATGATATAAATTGATGTAGCCTTAGTTATGATCTGAGTTAACTCCTTTCTTTAGTTTTATTCTCCCCATGATACCAGGAAGTGTTTTATGATTTATATGTTTGGATATTCATATTTAAATAAATAAGATATAATAGAAAATTATTTTTATATTTTTTTGTATTCAAATGTATTTGAAATTATTGTATGTAGATAATTTAATGAAATTATATAAATACTGGTCAATTGGGTTGTGATACATTGTATTTACTTCCAATGTAATAATGTAACCAGTGGCTCTGAGATATTGGAGTATGAGTTACTAAAATAACTCTATGAAATTCCATACCTACTATAATACCTTCTTTTATTACTTTCCCACAACCTATATAATTTTTTATTTCAAAAACTCCATCCATTTGAGAATTAAAGTGTAATACAAAATAAGTTTATCAATGAATAGGTATAACTCCTAACCGAGTGCATTAAATTTTATTTCTTCTTATATAAAAAATAAATATATGTTACCCATTAAAAAATAATTCCATAATTATCATAAATATAATGAATTTTTATTATGATTATTTAATAAAAATTATCCTCCTCTTTTCTATCCAATGGGAATTTAAGACATTTCCCATGTGTACGCATGTACTACCACCTCCACGAAGCGATGTGTTTCATTTTCCATCATGGATCCACATTGAATGTTATAATGATGGATTTGATTAATATTTATGATATTTTTTATATTATTGTAGTTCCATACATGTTGGTTATTCTTTAATATTATTTTATTCCATAAATAACAAAGTGGAAACATCATTCTTGTGCTTGGGTGAAGTATCGTCTCTATGAAGTAACATAGTAAATCTTTTGATAAATTTTTTTTGTACATAATAATAAATTATTATATATTGGTTTTATAAAATAAAAATTATATGATTAAAAGTTTTTATATGGAAAACCATGATCAATGTGCATGGACCATAATATTTTAATAAAATACTTCAAAATAATTTATCATTTATCACCCATAACATTGATTTTAATATTGAATTATTAATTAATGGGTCATAATAAATTATTCTCAAATCACATATGGGATTATATATATGACTATAATTCGTAAATAAATATTTAAAAAATATATATTTATCATATAGTAGTTGTAAACACATGCGATTAAATTGAATATTTTAACTATGAGGTTTATGTCACAATATCGTTTCATTTTAAGATTGTATATGTTAAATTCACATTGATATATATTATATAGATCATATCTTTTAAACCTAATATATTCTCTTCTCATATGGTTATTTCTATTGTTTTTCTGTATTAGTGTAATTTTTCTCCTTTTGGATCATAAAATTATGAAAAAAAATTTATCGAAATCCAAAAATCGTTCTTTTTTTATCGATAGACATTTTAATAATCATCAATGGTCATTGAAATTATTTTATATATGTTTTTAAAAATACTTTAAATTTTTTAAAATATAAATTATTATCACCTTTTTTGTAGAACCCCATTATTTATGTACACCACCCTTTAATACAATATTTTGAGTCTATATAATTCTCATGCTATTTTTCATATGGTTTTGAGAGGTATTCAAATGTTTTAGTTGTGTTTATAAAGGTTAATGTTTTGGGAACAGTTAGTAAAAATGACACAGAGTCTCCAAGAAACTATCAAAGGTAAAAAATGGTCGCTATGAGTAAATACGGGTCGCACACTGTTTTTCAATACAATATGAATTCCCATAAGGAACAATGCATTTTTGGATAGTGAGGAAAATATTATTTGGTTAATAGTTTTGTTAACCCTAAAGTAAAAAAAATACAATGGTTTGGTTTGACAATGTATAACATCATGTATTTTATATCATTTTCGAAATTATGTGGCCTAACTGTGCAGCATACATTTTCAAACCTAAAATCCATGGGTCTGATTGAATTTAACTCCTAAAACCATTCTTAATCTGATAATTATCTTCAATTTCAACTTTTAATTTCTCAAAGGGATTGGTAGATGATCACCTTCAATCCTAAAGTGATTATTATGTGAATCATAGTGATTAATATATCTAGCATCATTGGTAATCAATTATTCATGACTATTCTTCTTAGATTTTTTCTTCTCCTCTCTCTCAGAATGATAGATCTAATTAAGAGAATATATATATATATATGTGTTTATATATTTGTTCTTTTAAGGTGATAATAATTATATATGATTTAATTTATTAAATGGAATATTATTTAAGAGAAAATAAATTAAATTTTACTATTATTCAATGTTTCTAACCACAATTGGGATTTATATGGATTCTCTCTTGAAAACACCGAACATAAACTTTAAACACTTATTTTTTATGAAATGAAATGATAGAATTTTTGTGTGATATATTCCTGGGATTGTTTATGGAATCTCATGTGGGATATGTATTTGATATTTTGGAAATCAAATATTTTTATGGATAATTACAACAACATGTTATCAGTTTTCGGGTACACTTCGACCCTCTAATTTTATCAAGGTTTACTTGGGTTTTTTCTTGGGTGGTTGTAGTTAGAAAGTGGAAATATTTGGAATGTTTTGTGTTCTACATGGCTGGATCATTTTTTCTCAAACCATGTGCCCACTTAGTGAAAACATGTGTACCTAGATAGTGGTGATGGAATATCCCCCACTCATCTATCCTCTCTACTCTCAACATCACCTTCTTCCTTACTAGGATATTTTTCCCCTCCTCCCTTTGATGGGACTCCCCCATCATCTCCTTCCCCTCTGAAAATAATACCTTTGGATTCTATAGGATATTCTTCACTTGGATTCTAACTGTTGTGGGTATCTTCATAGGTTACAACTATCTATGATAGTTTCCTATGTCGGATGAAGTCTATGTACGGTGCTCCATGGGTTTCACATAGGATTCTTAATATTACCTGTAAGTTCCAGTCGTTGAATCCTCTAACTTTTTCAGGGGTTGGTAGTTCCTAGGAAGCTAAGTCTTGGAATTAGAAAAAAGAATCTATCTTTTAGAATCTTGAAACACCTTTAAAGTGGAGATTCAAGATTACTACATACATGATTCGAGGTTTGGATAAGCATTGGTGGGATGTGGTTACCCAGGATGGTCATCATTCGGTCATGTTATGTATGGATTTCTAGACTATCTTATATGATTAGTTCGCTCCTCAAGAATTGTGAGCTAACAGAGCCATAGAGATCATGCATCTTGAGGAGGGTTCTATGTTAGTTTGGGAATATTCATCACATTTCAATGATTTATTGTGCTTTCCACTGCTTCTTTCCGGTGATGATATTTCAAGTGCTAGAAATTTTGTAGATGGGTTTGAGTATGCCATCCAAACACAGGTGAGTGTATTTTTCCTTCCTACCTTTTTTCAATTTTTTATCATGCCCTTATCACTGAGCATAAAATAAGGGATGACACGATTACTAGGTTTAGTGTTTCAATTCCACATTAGGCTAGTAGTTCTTTTATTGGATGGAAATGTTCCCTTAAGGATTCTCATTAGGTCATTTGATGATAGAGTATCTAGTTTGATAGATCTTTGGTGTGTCATCAGTATGGAGAACTGGGGAATAGGAAGCCCCAATGTGATTGAGACCCTATAGAGTTTTTTACATGAAGTTTTATGGGTCATCTTCAGCATTTCGGTAGGACCATTCCCCCAACTTCGAGTGGAAATGGATCAACATAATCTCTTTCTTCTAAAGTGATTTATTTTGCGCCATGTCAGGATGGAGTTAGAAAAGCACTGGAATTTCTAGAAGATGAGCAGTTTGTGACTGTTGTAGTCAGACCCCTAATCACCAGTAGACCTAGAAGAGCAGTGAAGATCATTGTAGTCCATCTATTACATAGATTCATGGATCAGGTTAGTTGCATACTTTACAGTAGATACCCAAGGATCAAGTTAGGGGACCGTCTATAACATGAGGTACTGTTCTAGTAGCCTCCAATATTTTCTCTACATAGATTGATATAGGTTGTTGAAACTCTTTTATTTCTATATCTATCATGAAAGTCTCATGCTATAGATATAGTATCACTATGGTGTAATTACCCTCAATACAGCATTGGGAATACTAAAGGATGGCATATTCTAGGGTAGGGACTGACCCCTTGAGGTAGACAGTTGCCCTTTCTGGTGGAATCTCTTTGTTCTTGAGATAACATTCTTCGATGTCATTCTCAAGATGGATTCGTTAGTCCACTATCATTATTTTTAGACTGCTATCATCGTAGATTCCCTTTTACATCACCAGAATGTAGAATTTATCTTTTTAGAGGTGAGTGGGATTTCTAGACTAGAAACCCTAGCTCGAAGCATCATGGGAAAGGTGGAGTGATCGCCCAGATAGCAAAAAAATCATGGATCAGGGTTTTCATCAAACTGGTTTTCCTATAGTAGTTGATTGTATTATTTATTTCTTTCCCAATGTATTATCTAGAATACCTCATAATGGAGAGGTATATTTTTCAATATATCTTACTCTAGGAGTATCCCTCGTGTCCATTCCTCCTTATAAGATGCAACCTATCAAACTCAAGGAACTCAATCAGTAGTTAGAGGATCTTGATGACAAAGGTTTTATACAGACTGGTATATCCTCATGGGGTTCACCAATTCTTTTTGATAATAATTCAGATGGAACTCTTAGTTTACGGGTGGATTACAGATGTTTGAAAAATCTTAGGTTCAAGAACTAGTTTCCACTTCTTCGAATATTTGATCTCGTCGACCAACTCCGAGGAGAAAAGGTCTTCTCAAAAATTGACCTCTGATTTTTTTATCATTACTTTCGAGTCAGACCATTAGACATACCTTGTAAAACATTCCATTGCATGTATAGTTTATATGAGTACCATGTTATGTAGTTCGGTCTTACGAATTCTCTTTCTGTTTTCATGGCATTAATGAATAGAGTTATCCACACCTACAAAAATTCTTTTCTCTTTGTATTTATGGATGAATTATTATTGTACTCTCACACTCATAGATACCATGCCAAAATTATTGAGATCAGTATGAGTACATATATAAATCATAATCTTTACGTGAATCATCCTAAGTACTGCATTTGAATTGATAAAGTTCACTTATTGGGTCATATTATCTTATCATCAGGATTCTTGGTTGACCCCGAGAAGGTTAGTGTTGTGGTTTCATTGGCTCTTCCCAATAACATGGTTAATATCAAGAGTTTCTTAAGTCGTTATGATATTACAAGTGTTTCATACAAGAAGTATCATGTCTTGCTTCACCTCTTACTAGACATTCAATTAAGGGTGTTAAGTTCCTATGGTAAGGAGAAACTGAGAAATCCTTTTAGGACCTGAATGGGAGTCTTATGTCGACATTGGTTCTGAATCTTCTGGAAACTGGAAAATGTTATTCTATTTCTTATGATTCATTAGGCATAATCCTAGGATCAAAGATAATTAAGGAGAACAAAGTTGTTGCGTACTGATCTCAGTAGTTTAGACCTCATGAGGGAAACTACCAGACGCACTACCTCGAGCTAGCAGTAGTTGTCCATGGCTTATGTTGCTGAAGAAATTATCTTTATGGTAAAAAATTTGTGGTGTACATAGACTAAAAGAACCTCAAATATATCTTTTCACAATGTGACGTGAACCTCATACATTAAAGATGGTTTAAATATATTTAATCCTTTAATTTTTAGCTTGCATGTACGTTCTGAAAGGGAAATGTGGGCACTAATGCATAGAGTTAGAAAACTCAAACATAGGCCATAATGGAAGTCGGTGATTAATGGAAGTTAAGGGCCATATTTTATTAACTTCATCTAGAGTCTCATGATAGTCATAAGCAATCTTAACTATTTTCCATAATAGTTTCCTCTTACCTTCTTGAGAAGGTGATGAATAAGAAGCTTTCAAATCCTAAAATTTTTGTTCTTTGTGAGAATATATAAGGAGATAACCTAAATCTAGAATGGTATTTAGACAGAGATGACATCATACATGTCTGTGGACATGTTTGGGTTCCCACATACATGAGAGAGGAGATGATGAAATAGTCTCATACATATTAGTGGTTAGTTCAACAAATCATCTCAAAGATGTATCAAGTTATGAGAGACCAGTATTGGTATCCTGGAATGAAACATCAAATTTTAGGCTTCATCTCTAGGTGTTCCACATATCATAAGGGTAATGTAGATATCCAAAGACCTGCAGGCTTATGGTATCCTCTTTTAGTCCCAGAATGGAAATGGGAAGATATTTTCATGTTGTTTTTATTCGGAATCCCTAGCTTGCCAAGGGGTAGCGATGTTGTATGGGTTTTCAATGACCAACTAACAATAACTTCAAGCTTCATTCCAATTCATAAGACTTCCCCAACTGATGAGTTTGGATAAATATATGTTTGTGAGATAATACGACTACACGGGGTTCTATATACTATCATTTAAGATTAGTATTCTCATTTCATGACATAGTTCTGGAAAGTATTACAAATATCATTTGGAACTCATGTCCTTCAAATAAAAACTTTTCACCCTCAGAAAAAAGGACAATTAGAATGGAAAATATAGGTTTTATAAGATATGTTCCGAGCATGTGTCCTTGTTTTCGGTGGTTCTTGGAAAAATAATATATTAGATCGGGTTATGCCAAATATGCACAAGAGGTTGTGCATCGTGTCTTTTATAAATTCTTACATAATCGTGATTATTTACATATCTATCCTTTTATTTCATCAGAAATTTTATGCAACGGGAAAAAAATACTGAAAGAAGCACGGATGTATAGTGGTTCAGGGAACAGAAGGCCCCTAGTCCACTCCACCAACTCTCTACTCCATGAGCTTGGTGATTTTCACTATCTGGTCCTGTTATCAAAAGAACTTCCACCACTGAGTGCAGTCAGTTAAAACCATTACAACCAAAAGCTAAAACAAAGCCTCCTAGTTTAAACGTAAAACTGAATACATAACTTAGTACGAGAAGTCGGTTACTCAAAACAAAAATAGTTTTTTTAAAACATTCCAGATGTTCTTCATAGTGGCATTAGCACGAAACTGATAGTAGATGAATCATTTTCTTCAGAAAAGATGTTCTTCAAGTAAGTGAAATTTGGAGTCGATTCATTTGTAATAGATATATAAGTAAATCCAGCAACTCCTACAACAATGGATTCATGATAGATCATTGATGTATAATAATAATCATTAATTATTTTTCTCTTCTTAAAAAAAATAGAGTTTAATAGATCATGGTAGAACCAAATCTGTGTGACTCGTTTGTCTCTGTAAAAAAAATGTAGTCGAAAAATTCGAGAGCTTATAATTCTGATCCTTTTTGGGATGATTCGTCTCGTCTATGTAATAAAAACTATTATAAATATATAGAATAAAAAATGTAAATTTTCCTTCAAATTTTGATCCACAAATGTCGCCTTTAGAAACAATATATTAAAATGTTTCAATAATAGAGCAGTTATAACTCCCTTTATTATTCGGCATGAAAGCTCCACTTAAATCAACCCTTTCAATCATAAATTAATGTCTTTGAATCTGTGAAATATGTGATTTAAATTTGAGATTTTAATCTGGATTGAAATCATCCTGATAATCCTCATAAATGTTGTTGCTCGATAAAGTCAAAAATTAAATCTCTAATGGAAAATGTAAGGTTGACGATGTAAGGATGATGATCCATTTTTAAAACAAAAGTTTGATCTAAAATGTAAGGTTGACCATCCATACTCTTCTAAGATTTAAAACATAGGGTAAATGACCCATACTTTTTAATAAAAATGTAGGGTTTTTCACCAAAGTAAGGTTGATGAAAACATAAGGTTGTTCACAAACGTAAGGTTGATGAACCATACTTTTGAGAAACAAATGTAACATTTCATTATTACATAGGGTTCTTCTTCCATACTTTTATGAGAACATAAACATAAGGTTCTTTCCAAATGTAGGTTTCATTTACCATACCTTTTTGAAAATGCCTGGTTGATTAACCATAATTTTCCAATAAAGTAAACATAGATTTTTTTTCCTAACGCTATGCTCTTCAATGTAGGGTATGGATAGTGTTTCAAGTACACACTAACATGCTAAAGCGATTTCGGAACACATAGAACATGAACAACGTTTCCATAACATGCAAAAAATATTTCCGAACACTTTGTCAAATATTCTACACACATTAAATGCTTTAATATTATTCCATAATAAGAATAAAAAGAATATTAATTTCTTGAAATATACTCAAGGTAAAATCATTAGAATAAAAAACTAGAGTATTTGTGAGCATCAAAATCAATATAAAACGATAAATTATGGTTCTCAATAATCTCCCCCTAATAATAATAAAATATAAAGTTTTTGAAAACAACACTTGCTCAAGAATATCCCCCTTTTGTTGATTAAAAAACCCATAAAATTAACCAATAAAATTAATTTCATATAATTTATAATTTTGAAAGTATTGAAACAATATATAATTATAACAAAATTATTTCAACCAGAAATAAAATTTGTTATTATCCAAATAAAAATAAACATTCAATTTTTTAAAATTTCTCTCTTTGATGTTTATCTGGATTTTTTTCCTTTAGGAAAAATTTCATTTCTTCCCCTAAAAGAAAAGGTTGTCTTTATCCATATTTATCACCCTTTAGTGATATAAAAAATAATGATAGAATAAGGAATATAAAACATGTTAATGTAGTACTAAATTTAAGTAAATGCAATGATAAACTTCTTATCAATATTTGAATCTGGATTATGGACATTTGAATACAAATAGTACAGTAAAAAAATCAAAACATATGAAAATGAAAAAGAAATATATTTTATTGAGAAAAAGATATATACATGTATAGAAATGTAAAAAGGAATCAAGGATGATCTAAAATGTCTTTTGGAAGAGGTTTCAATGCCTCTGAATGACTTCCTTGAGTTTTTTCATCTGAATTATCAACCTTTTCATCAGTCTATCTCCTAACTGGATGATGAGATCTTTTCCTTTCTAAGTCAGATGGATATATTCAGTGAGATTGAATTTAAAAAACTCATATAATCTTTCTTCCTTATCTATAAACTAATTTAGATTTTTCAATGAACCTATTTTTTAAAACTCTTACTACTGGTTCTCCTAATGTAACTTGGTCGTCAAGATGCTTTTGATTGTATAACAAAACCGATAATGGAGCACTGTTATATTGAATATCCTACAATCTTTCATTCATATTGCTCATGAATGTTGTAATTGCCTGAAATATATTTATCAGATCATGAGAAGTACCATATGTACTTGATTGATTTCTCCTGACAGTTGTGAACTATTTCTCCATAAAAATTTTAAAATCATCCAAATCTCACTTCAATAAAATTTCAGAATTTAATTTACCTACTTCGGCTAACATATCCTTCTTAAAATCTTTCACTTATCTTTTTGAAACTGAACTTTATTTCAAGTTTTAAAACTTTTGTCTCTCCTTTTTTAACGGTCATCGCAAAGAATCATTTTCAGCTTGAACTCTATTAAATTATATGATTAACTCTTCAACATGATCATTCTCAAAATCAAGGTAACCTTGTCATTGATTTCTAGAATGAGTTTCAACATGAATTATTAGAACTAAAGGAAGTGAATGAGCATCAAATCTGTAATCTGCATCCTTTTTCTCTGGTTGCTCAACTGATGTTTCCTCAGATTCATTAACTGCTCATCCATAGAAAAATTTGCATTTAAAACATCATTTTATATTTTATATGGACATACTCATTGGTTCATGTTTTCATTAGGTTGTTGCTCCTCATGAGCATCTTCATTTATTTTCTCTAAAACAGGTTCTTTGTGAAATGTTTCCACTTGAATAACGTCATTTGGATGTGCAGACTTTTCTGGAATAGATTCAGTTCGAGCTACTTCAAATTCTCCAGGCTCTGCTTCTATCTGAGTTACACCTTCCACTTCAATTTGAGGTACCACCTCAATCTGATAATCAACTTCTCTTATAAATCTATAGCTTAAAAAAGATTTAGTTGGAATAGTATTTTTTTGAGAAGGCTCCTCAGTAGCTGCACCCACTCTGTGAATTTTCACTTGATGTTATTCTTGAATTCCCTCATCTGCAGGTACATCAACTACTTCAAATCTCAATCTTCTTGAAATTTTTGAAACTTCACTTACTCTTGATTCTGCCATTCCTTCTTTTGATTTTCCAGTTTTCTCCCCATGAGTCGATTCCTAGTCTTCCTCAGCTCTAATTGGAAAAAGATTTCCTTTTGCAGTACTCCAGAATAATCCAATATTCCATTTAGTTTCAGCTTAGAAAACATTTATTCGGTTTCATCTTACTCTGGAAACCAACAATTTGATCATAATCTTCTTAAATAACAATTTAGAAATTAATCTTCTAAATGGGAAGAAGTTTATCCTTACTTTTGGTTGAAAAAAATAATTATAATATCTTACCATATATCTAGGGAAATTTATCATGATTTCACAAAGAAGTAAAAACATCAAATACATATCTAGAAATAAAATATTTTCTATTTCATACATTCTTGGTGCAATCCCTATTTTCACAAACTTCACAAGATTTTTCTGACCACGTTCTAAATCCTTGAAAAAAAAAATTTGTACATTCATAGAACCAAAAATAAATGACATAATTTCCTCAGAATTATGTACATTATCACTATTATTATTTAGATTAAAATGATAATCTCCCTCCAGAGGGAATTTTAATATCTTAGCGATTTCCACAGTAGAGATAGAAAAACTGGATGTTCAATTTGTGCAACTATTGTATCTTCTTCTACTCCTAGAATAAATAGAACATATTTTAAGAAATTACTGAGTTATAACTCATATAAAAACTCTACATTTTCATCACTGAATTTCTGTACTAGATTCTGAAAGGTGGGATCTTTCCTCAAAAATAGGTTGGTTTGGAATAGCCATTCCAAGTCAATCACTTTACCTTGTAGGATTTTCCAACCTGTCAAGTGTTAATTTTTGGAGTTAATGAGTTCTCCATCCTAGATTCTCTTTGTCTTGGCTATTTTTATCATAGATTTCCAATGGATCAATGAACTAGGGTTTTGAATGTTCATGTTTGGATAGAAAAGAATAGTAAGGATTTATCGGTTTTTAATGGTTTTGAGACAAATGAACGGGTTTATAATTTGAAACGACTCTGACATACTTGGTTCTAGTTTCATTTATGTACATAATAATCATGAAATTATTTAAAATAAAATAAAAATGTATGTGAATAAAAAATTACAGATGAGATTTTAAATTATCCTAAAAACCAATAACTAATTTATTTAAGACTGTGAAGATTTAAATAAAATAATAATTAATATAATCGAGTAAATAAAATTAAAATTTCATTTAAAATTAAATAAACCTAAGCTCCCCCTTAATAAAATAAAACCTCATCGTGGGAATTGGTTTAGTAAAAATATCAGCTAATTGAAATTTAGTACTTACAAATTCTAAGAATATATCCTTTTTAAGAACATGATCTCTTAGAAAATGATGTCTCATATCAATATGCTTAGTCCTATAATGATTTATAGGATTTTTTTGAAATACTTATTGTGCTTGTTTTATCAAATAAAATAGGTTTATTATTAAAACTTAGTCCAAAGTCCATAGAAGTTTTTTGCATCCACAAAACATGGGCAAAACAACTGCCCACAAACACATATTCTACCTCAGCTGTTGACAAGGCAACCGAGTGTTGTTTCTTACTAGACCATGACAATAAAGATTTTCTAAAAAATTGAAAAGTCCCTAACATTATTTTTCTATCTAATCCATAGCTTCCAAAGTCAGCATCTGAATATGAAATTAAATAAAATCAGACATTTTTTGATAGAGAAGAAATTGAAAAATAGTTTCTTTTAAATATCTAAATATTATTTTGACAGCACTTAAGTGAGATTATTTATGATTTGATTGAAATCTTGCACAAAGACATACTGAGTACATCATATCGTGCCTACTTGTAGTAAGATATAATAAACATCCAATCATAACTCTATATAACTTATTCTCAACTGATTTTCCAGTTTCATCAAAATCAATTTTTATATTAGTACACTTAGGAGTTGTACATGTCTTGTTGTCTTCCAGTTCAAATTTATTTAGAAAATAATTAATTTATTTTCATTCATTCAAAACATTTCCAAAATCTTTTTAATATATTTGAATTCCTAGAAAGAAATTTAATTCTTCCATCATACTCATTTCAACTTGTTTTTGCATGAAATTTGAAAACTCATGACATAGTTTTTTGTTTGTTGAACCAAAAATTACATAATCAACATAAATTTGAATCAATAAAATATTAGTTTTTATAGTTTTATTAAATAATGTTGGATCTTCCATTCCATTAGTTAAATATTTTTTCATAATAAAAGAACTTAATATATCATACCATGTTATAGGTGCTTGTTTAAGTCCATAAAGAGATTAAGTAAGTTTAAAGACAGAATATGGTTTTTTTTTGAATATTTAAAACCAGGAGGTTTCTCAACATAAAATTCCTACACTAAATAACCATTTAAAAAAGGCATACATAACATCCATCTGAAACAATTTAATGTTTTTATGAGATGCATTGGCCAAATGGATTCTAATGGATTCTAATCTTGCAACGGGGGAAAAGGTATCATCATAATGTATACCTTCTTCATAATTATATACATTAGCTATAGCTCTTGCATTATTTATAGTTATATTTCCTCAATCATCTTGTTTATTTATAAAGACCCATTTAGTTCATGTAACAGGATAGTGCTATGTTCTTTCAACTAATTTCCAAACATCATTTCTCTTGAACTCGATTAGTTTTTTTCATTTCTATCATCCAACCTTAATCAAATAAGGATTATTTTAATGTCTTACATTATAATTGGGATAGAAAAGTAGAAAACTCAACATGATTTCATATGTTCCTTCTAGTTTTTAGTCTTACGTATAGGTCTCCTATTACAGTTTCTAAAGGGAAATAATTTATGAATCTAGACTGTCTAGGTAAAACATTGTTAGGTTTATCAGTTTCATGTTCTTCTGAACAAGAAAAAGTTTTATTTATATCTTTCTCAAAAGAATCTTTCAAGTTTACATGTCTCATTTTATCATTACAGTTGGATTCATAAATTTGGCCTTTCCTTTTATCAAAGGGATCAGAATCATAAAATTTCACATGAAATGATTCTTTAACAGTCCTATACTTTTTATGAAAAAATCTATAAGCTCTAGAAGTTGAAAAATATCCTAAGAAAATTCCTTAATTATATTTTGGATTGAATTTAGCAAGGTTTTCCTTGGTGTTCAAGATATAAACCTTGCATCCTAAAACATTAAAGTACTTTAATTTTGGATTTCAGTTATTCCAAGTCTGTAGGGTGTCTTTTTGAAAATAGTTCTAATTAAAACTCTATTCATTTTATAATATGTTGTGCTTACAGGTTCTTCCTAGAAATAGGTAGGAAGATTTCATTAATTTAATATATTCCTAGCCATTTCTTGAATAGTTCTATTTCTTCTTTCAAAAATTCCATCTTGTTGAAGTGTTCTTGGTGAAGAGAAGGTGTGTTTAATACCCATATTTGATTAAAAGGAATTAAATTCCCAATTTTCAAATTCTCTACCATGATCACTTATTAAGGATATTTTTTAAAAAAAAATCATTTTGAACAGCTTTGTAAAAACATTCAAATATTGTAAAATATTCATTTTGATGTTTTAGATAAAAAAAATCCATGTAAATATAGAATAGTCATCAAATAATACATATACAGATAATTTACTAGCCAAACTTGTTATTAATGAAGGTCCAAACAAATCCATATGCGTAACTTCTAGAGGATTATATGTAGCAACACTGTTATCTGATTTGAAGGATGATTTGTGCTGCTTGGCAAGCTGACATGCATCACAGAATCTGTCACTTTCAAATTTGAGACTAGGAAAATCGGAGACTAGTTGTTTCTTAGACAAATTATTTAAAGAATATATATTCAAATGTCCATGTCTCATATTCTAGATCCATGATTCATTTATCTTAAAAGTTAAGAAGTTTAACATTGTTTTCACAAGGAATTTAAGTTCAAGGTATAAACATTATCAGTTCTAGGTGATCAAAATTAAAAAAATTATCTTTAAAAATAGAACAATAGTTGTTAAAAAAACAAACAAAATATCCATCATTATAGAGTAGAGAGATACTTATTAGGATGTGTTTTAATCCTTGTACATAAAGTATTTTATTGACAGAGATAGCTTCTGGATCTCCAACAGTTCTAATGCCAATAATTTTACCTTTGGAATTATCACCAAATGTGACTAATCAACCATCCTATTGAGTTATTTTTCTAAGGTTTGATGATTTCCCACTCATATTCATGGAGAAACCTTTGTCCAAATACCATATTTCTATTAGGCTTTTGTGACAAGCTTGCTGCAATGGTATTCAAAAAAAAGTTTTTTTGGGTACCCATATTATGTTTGGTCGAGAAGTGTTAGCTAACAAATACCTTGGAATCTAGAATTTCTTTGTTTTTATATAATTCATAGAATTATATAAACTTCTTCCAATAAAGGATTTATTAATCCCACTTATTTGTGGTGGCCTTAGATAATAGTATTTAGATATGTGACCTATTGTTCCACGGTAGTTGAAAATTATACCTTTTATAATGGGAGTAAAATTTTTCTTATACTTTTTGAGTTTCTCACCTTTACTACATACTCCATATCTTCCCCCTTTAATCACATTCATTCCCTGAATTTCCTTTAGTGTATTTTTTCATTTTGTAAAAACTAGAGCTGCATTTTAATATGTTTCTACTTTTGTTTGCAGTGTTTTTGTTTTTGTTTCATTATCTATACAATTTGTGTTTGGTGAGGTATATATTTTAATTAACTCTTGATGTAGTTTTTGCAAAGATCCTCTTTCTCCTAAAACAGCAATGTGAAAATATTTTAGTTATTTATGTTTCTTAAATAAGGAATCATATTTCAATTCTAGCATATTGCAGTAGGTTGCAAGTTTATTATTTGAACAGCTAAAACTACAATCAGAATCAAATGAGTAGTAATATTTTACCTCATTAGCTTCTACCATAAATCACATATTTTCTTTTAGATTTGATTCTTCCTTTTTTAGTAAGATGTTTATGAGATGCTGGAGTCTTCAGAAATACTCTATGTAGCATTAATTGATCTTTTGTCTTTCTAATCATAATCATTTTTTAAAAAAAAATTCTTTTTTTCTCCTATTAATTGATGACAATAATGTCTTAGGTGACCCATATTTTATTCATCCTTAGAATCTAACTTCCTTTTGGTTCCTTTTTATCATTTTTGATGGATTTTCTTAATCATTTATTCATTCTATAGAACTTACTAAATTTTATGACTAGTTGAGCGAGTTCCACATTTGAATTAGATGAATCATGACTCTATGATATTACATTGATTTCATTCTTTATCTTTCGGCTCTTCTTTTGGGATTTTACTTTCAAATCATAATGTCCTCTTTTGATCTAGACTTTGTGCTCATTTGCTTCATCTTCCATCTCATCTTCACACATCATCAGGTATCAAATTAATTCTCTCATAGTAAGATCTTTGACTGGTGATGAATACCTAATAGCTGCTGAAATTCCATTCAATATAAATGGTTGTACTCTTAATACATTATGGGCATGATCTTCTTGTTTGATAGTATCTCCTAGGGTAGAGATATTGTTAATAGTTTTTGTAAGACTTCCATTCATCTGGGTGATGCTTTCTCCTTCATACAAATTGAATGTGTCAAATTTCAATTTTTTTGTGGCATACCTCATTTTTCTGACATTGTCAGTTCCTTCGTAAGCAACTACAATTGTATGCCATATTTCATAAGAAGTCGGACACTAAGATACTCTGTTGAATTCATCTGTCCCAAGACCACAGATTATAGAATTTATAGCATTAGAGTTTATGTCATACTCTATTTCTGTATTAGCACAACATGTTTCAGGTTTCTCTGGAATCACATAGGGAGTTATAATTTTCGTGTACCCTCTGTATCCAAGGATCATTAAGTAAATGATCATCCTTGACTTCCAAAATCCATAATATTCACAATTGATGTAGGGATATCGTACTATTGACATACCCTCTCATATATCATCCATTATTCTTGGAGTATAATTCTATAAAACTTTCATCTTGTTATATATTTGAAAAAATAACTAACTTCTGATACCAAATGTTGGATCTGGTTATACGAAATATGCACAAGATGGTGGTGAATTGTGTCTTTTATAAATTCTTATATAATTGTGAATATTTTCAAATCTATCCTTTAACTCAATTTTAAATTTTATGCAGTGGAAAATAAATAGATTGAGAGACTCATGAATGTATAGTTTTTGAGAGAACAGAAGGCCCCTACTCCACTCCACCAATGCTCTACTCCACAATATTGGTGATTTTAACTATCTGGTCCTCTTATCAATAGACCATATACAACTAAGTGTAGGTAGTTGACACCTTTATAAGTTAAGGCTAAAACAGATCTTTCTGGTTCAAACACATAACTGAATACATAGCTTATTCGGATAAGCTGGTTACTCAAAATAAAAAGAATATTTGTTTAAAAATACTTTCTAGATGTTCTTCATAGTTGTAGAAGCATGCAACTGACAGCAGATGAACCGTTATCTTCAAAAAATATGTTCTTTAGGTAAGTGTCGTTCGGAGTCAATACTATTGTAACAGATATATAAATTAATCTATTAACTCCAAAAACAGTGGATTCACAATAGAACATTGATGTAGAATAAGAATCTTAAACGTTTTTCCTCTTCTTAAAAAAACAGAGTTTGATATATCTTGGTTGAAGAAAATATTTGTGACTCATATATCTCTGTAAAAAAAATTGTAGATGAAAAATGAGAGAGATTATAATTCTGATACTTTTTGTGATGGTTTGTCTCTTCTGTGTAATACAAAATATGATAGATATATAGAATAAAAAAATAAATGTTTTCCTTTCAAACATAGATCCAAAAATGTCACCATTAGAGTCTCTAAATTCAAATGTTTGAATAAGAGAGCCTTCATAAATCCCCTTAATATTCAGTATGAAAATATCCTCTTAAATTGATCCTTTGAATCATAAATAAATATCTTTAAATCAGTCAAAGATGTGCTTTAAAATCAGGCTTCTAACCTGGCTAGAAATCAGCCTGATAATCCATATAAAGAATTTTGCTCGATAATGTCAAAAATTAAATTTATGACACCAAATGTAAGGTTGAAAACATGAGTTTTATGATCTATTATTCAAAGTATAGGTTGATATTAAACGTACGTTTGATCATCCATACTCATCTAAGCTACAGAATGTAATGTGAATGATCTATACTTTTTGATAAAAACATAAGGTCGTTCACAAAGGTAAGGTTGATGAAAATGTAAGGTTGTTCGGAAAAGTATGATTTGTGAACCATACATTTGAGGAACAAACAGAATGTTTCATACTTATATAGGGTTCTTCAACCATAGTTTTCTGATAACATAAACGTAAGGTTCCTTCCAAATGTCAGGTTCCTATACCATACATTTTTTATAATGTATGGTTGATTAACCAATCTTTTCAAAATAATGTAAATATAGATTTTTTATTCATGTGCTACGCTCATCAACGTAGGGTATCAATAGTTTTTTCAGAACATTATAATGCACTAAAACAGTTTCTTAACACTTATAGCATGAACAGTGTTTCCAAAACAAGCTAAAAAGTTTTTCAAATACTATGTCAAATATCCTATGTAGATTAAACGCTTTAATATTATTCCAAAATAAGAATATAGAGAATATTAATTTCATGAAATATAATCAAGGTAAAATAATTATAATAACAAATAAGTGTAATTTTTAGCATTAAAATCATCAAAAAAATGATATATTATTGTTCTCAACAATCTACCCTAATAATACTAAAATAGAGTGTTGTTGAAAACAACACTTTCTCAACATCATATCTCTTTTGTTGAGTTATTTTATAATAATATCCTTCAAGACACAATTCAAATGGATAATTTTGTGGCCATATATAGTATGTCATGTCGTTCAACCCTATATTAGCCAGAGGTATGGGAGGAAATCCTAATAGTTCCTCATCTTGTTTTTTTGAATTCATAATAGGTTTTGTTGAAATGAGAGTGTATCACTACTACTTAGTTTACATAGAAGTCTTATGTTGATCTCCATTGAAGACCTCTAGAGTTAGAGGATGGGAACATGTTTTCCTTCAGGTATCACCTAGTATTGGGTATAAAAGGTAATAAAATTAGGGAAAGTTGTCACCTCATTATGTTAGGCCATTTTAAATTCTAGAGAGAGTCGGGTTGGTAGCATATCGGTTGCTACTACCTCAGAGGTACTATTCCATGCACGAGGTCTTTCATGTCTCACAACATCACAAATAACATTTTGACTCGTCTCATACCTTTTGTCATGTGTAATTTGAGTTAGAATTCGATATAAACATTGAGGAATATCTAGTACACATCATTGATTATAGTGAGAAGGATATACGAGGAAAGTTTGTTCCTCTCGTATAGGAACTATGGATTCATTTTCGTGTACAAGATGATATTGGGTAGTGGGAAGCTGATGTTCATGCTTGGTGGCCATAATTGTTCTCAGATACTGTTTCTATACCCTTAGAAGGTGAACTCGGGGGGGGGGGAGGGTGTCACGACCCGTCCTCGGGGCCCGAGCCGTGACTACCCCAAGCCCGCCTTCTATAGGCCAGGGGCTGGAGACTAGCACCAAATGCGTAAATCCCGATAAAGGGGAAGGTATTGCCTTTATGAAATAAACAAACACCACAGAGTACGCAAGATGAAGTAAACACTAAGTAAACTGAGTACAAAAGTAAGTGCTGGAAAGTAAATAGGCCAGAATACAAACCCAACTGAATATAAAGAACAACTGAAAAGAAAGTACATCAGCAGAAAAGAAAACCAGAAACTCCGAGCCATCCTCTGAAAATCCCACCTGAAGGGTGGGTACAGATAGTCTCCTCAGCTCCTCGGCTTCAGCCGTCCACTCCATGTACGTCCCATCTAGTGATCCACCTCCAGGTACCGTCTAGATCCACGAGCCTCCACCTCGATCAGTGTTGTCCGTCGTCTGTATCCAACACAACGTAGTGCAGGCATATCCCGTTCAGGGGTGAGTATACAATACTCAGTAGGGACCCCGAGACCCCTGAAGGTCTCCCAAAATCCACAAAGGATTCACCACAAAGGAAAGGCACAATCACGAAGTATCAACCGACTCTACTTAGGTATATTCCCATACATATACCAAAGTCATCAATTCCAGTTCTTCTCCAACTCATGAGCCCAAGTTCAACCTTGTCCACATAGGAAAACAAAACCCAATACACATAGGATAGTAAGTCAATTATATCGAAGATAATGATTGAAATTCAAGACTCAACTCACACAAGTAAACTACTTCTGAAGATAGTTGTAGATGATTCGATGTATCCTCTGAATCATCTCCTCTTCCAACCCCACATATGATCCTAGTACAGAAGTCGTCACTGCCGAATCCATGGAGGATCCAAGTATTGTAGTCATTGTTGCTGAACCCACGGAGGATCCAAGTACACTCGACAACACTACTGAATCCACAGAGGATCCTAGTACAGAAGTCATCGCCGTTGAACCCAAGGAGGATCCCAGCACGGTAGACGTCGTCGTCGAACACACGGAGGATCCCAGTATGGTAGACGTCGTCGTCGAACCCAGAGAGGATCCTAGTACGGTTGTCGTCCTCGTCGGAACAACTAAGGATCCTAGTACGGTATTCGTTCTCATCGAACCCACAGAGGAACCTAGTATGGTAGTCGTCCTCATCGAACCCACAGAGGATCCTTGTGTGGAAGTCGTCATCCTCGTCGCAGCCAGCTCTAGGGTTCCCGCACACAGCACGCTCGATTCCGGGAGGGTCTACTCCACGAGCCAAGGGGTTCGATACATCAACTGTCCCGAAGTCCATAGTTGATGTATCACAAAGTACCGTCTCATCAAAAGGAACTCAACGCGACAGACGACGCGTCAATCGGACACCCGGTCTGAGAGTTATTGGCTTTTTCGTCCCAGGGGCCCGGTTGGTTTTTATGCTAAAACCAACCCTACCTTACTCCATCTGCATCCAAACCATGAGAGGAGTATCCCAAAAGAACCATCTCACTAAGAGGAATCCAACAAAGTCAACGACACTTCAATCGGACGTCTGGAGCGCAAGTTATAAGTGTTTCCGCTCCGAGGGCCCGTTTGGTTTCGTGTTTGAACCAACCCGGCCATACCCAAAGTTCTCATTAACCTTTAGTTTAATATATCGAAATGGCTGTCTCGATCCAAGGATCCCAACACAACTGACTGTGCGTCGATCGGAGGTCTGTATCCCATGTTATGGGCGGTTGAACAGATCTATCCGTAAGTAGTGGGAGGGCTTGGTCCGACCCGGCCCAATACCCCCTGGGTCGACCCGAACCGGGTCGACCGGACTCGGGTCTGGGTCTGGCCCGGTTGGGCGTGGCCGGCCCGGCTGGCGCGGCACAGCCTAGCCAGTGCGGGGGTCCGGCCCGGCGCGGGCGGCCCGGACCGGCACGGGCGGCCCGGACCGGCGCGGGCGGCCCGGCCCAGCGCGGGCGGTCGACCCGGCGCGGGCAGACGTGGAAGGGGGGGCGTCGCCCCCCTATTTTCGCGAAATGGTGGACCCATGTGGAGTCCTCCCTAGCAGTTCTGGCTGGGGGTTTTGAACCCCCGGACTTCTTGGAACAGCCGACCATATTGGTCGGCCGGTGTGGCTGCTGCGGGACCCGTCGTTCTTGCCTCATGGTGCACCAGTGGCTGGCCGAGTTCGGCCACCTCTTCTGCAACCGCCATGGCCTTAGGCCATGGCCCCTATCCGACCGGTGCAACGCAATGGCATCATGCCCCTCCGTCGCGGCCCGCTCTGGGTCGCGGCCTCCTTCGTCTTCACCGGCGCGGCGCAATGGCTCCGCCCACCTCCACCGCGGCCCGCTCCGGTTGTGGTTTTCTCAACTTCACATGGTGCAACGGCACCACCTGCATTTCAAGCCATGAAGAAAATCAAAAACAAAAGGGGAGGAGGTTCGGACGTGTTTGTGCAGTCTGACCTCCTCCGCTATATTGATAACAAGCGGTCAAAAACATGACATGCTCAACGATAGACAAAGCGCAAAAGTAATTGACTAAATTTGAACTCAGCCCCTACCTCGAATAAATTCGCGGAAGCTAGCTTCACGGGGGTGGTTTCGATGATGGTGTTGGTGTGCGTCTAAGGAGAAGACGATGTTTCACACTGGCTGCGGAGAGGGAAAAGAACGGCACGTCGATCTCTCCTAGCGGTGACGGCGTTCTTCGTCGAAGTCTTGACGTTCTTCAACGAAGGTGATGGAGTTCTTCCAGACATAGAGTTTTCTTCCCAAAGTCTCCACACAACGTGACAACTAAAATAAAATAAGTCATTTACCTTATTTTATTTACTTATGCCAACAATTCAAAACTTCAAAAGTTGAATTCACTTAATTAATCTTGAGTTGTCAAAATGAATGGGTTGTTAAGTTGGCATTATTAAAGTGAGGGAGAGTCACATAATTTTAGAAGGGGGGTTTAGAGGAGTTAGGGAATTCGAAATGGTGGGGGATCGTGTAGGCCCCACCTCCCTCATAACCACACATGGGAAGTTGGGTGGTCGTGGGCCCCACCAACCACTTCCCATGAGAGATTTTAACTACCAAGGATAAAATAAAACTGCACACAATTTTATTTTACTATCATTTAATCCCAAATTTTTTTACAACTCCTCCCGTGTGAACGAAACTCCAGAAAAGGTCTTCCTAAGCAATTACTGGCGCTACGGTTTCATCGGTGCCCTTGGATTTCGATTCTGAGCATCGGTTTAAAAGTTACAAAAACCCACTCGTTCGTTCACTGAATATTCCTGAGCTAAACTTATGAAATTAATTTTGGGCACACGGAGAATCAGAATCAGGTGCTGTTAGAAACTGCATACTCATAAAATTCTAAAGAAATTAAGAAAAATATTTCCTTGAAATTTACGGGTCTTTACATTACTCCCACCTCAGGGATTTACGTCCCCATAAAGATACATCACAAACTAGGGGAACCAATGAGGGTACTGTGCACGCATATGAGCCTCCCGCTCCCAAGTGCTCTCGTGGAGGTTCCCATACTGCCACCAGATGCACACTAGAGGAATCGATCGACCACGTATGACCCACTCCTATCGATCCTCGATCTCCCTCAGGACCTCCACAAAATTTTCCCCTTCATCGATGTCCATCTCCCCATGGTCGATGATATGCGTTGGGTCGTGCATGTATCTCCTAAGCTAAGATACGTGGAAGACGTCATGCACCTCGTGCAACTGAGGAGGAAGAGCCATGCGATAATCTACCTCGCCTATCCTTCTGAGAACCTAGAATGGTCCGATGAAGCGCGGAGACAACTTTCCGCCCCCGCCAAATCTCTGTAATCCATGTCGATGTGAGACCTGTAAGAAAAACGTGGTCTCCATCCTCAAACTCCAGTGGTCCCCGCCTACTGTCATCATAGGACTTCTATCAGCTCTAATCATTCCTCATCCACTCTTGGATGATCTGCACCTTCTCCATCGTAGCCTGAACCATATCTAGTTCTACACGTACTCACTCCAACACTATCCAAAAAGAAAATCTGAAAACACGGCCAGCTGTTGTCTCGCCACTCCTAATAGTTGAATGCCTGATCTCCTACTGAGAGCATCTGATATAACGTTCACCTCATCAAGAGTATAAACTGTCTTTATATCATAGTCCTGGAAGAACTCAAGCCATTTTCGCTATCTCAGGTTCATATCCTTATGAGAAAAGATACACCTGAGACTATTAAGTTGGTTAGAACTGTAAACCTTTCACTCGGTGAAAAATGGGTTAGACTAGCCATTTTTAAGAATTCAACTCTACCATTCTTCTTCTACGATCTACAAGAAATGATGAGATTCCTCCTCTACCAAAAATAGAAATTTGGTTTCATCCCCTGGATGAACCACGTCATTTTCCTAATACAATCAATCCTGACATGAATGGTACTATTTCATTCCCCGAATGACTTCGTAAGTCCTCGACGCTACTACCATGAGATCCAACCGTTACTCTCACCTCCAAGGGTCGAGTCAAAATATCGGCAACAGTGTGTGGTCAGTAGGTCTCCTCCAGTAGGAATCTAGAAAGTGAGGGTCAAGTCAACAGTTTTAACTGAAACCTCTCAGTATCAACTACATAAAAAGTACAGAGAAAGAAAACGTCACAAGAAAAGTGTCTTTTATTAATAAATCTCAATGAACAAAGACACATGACAACCAAAAACAACAACAACAACACGTAAACTAGAAGCACCAAGAAAAAAGGCATCCATGCTTGGAACTAGTCCTGCTCCTGTCCACCTGCTTCAAGAGCTCCATAGTCGTATGTTTCAACTGCCTAAAGTTGTGCTCTCCCATGTCCACCTCCACCCTACGGTCGGGGTGGTCCTCCTGGTGGTGGTGGTGGAAGCACCTCAAAGCGTCGTCCACCACCAGCTGCATGGACAGCTTCTCTCCCACGGTATCCAACTCCTTGCGGTCCGCCTCGATCGAACCTATGCCTATACCTGGGAGGTTCTTCATCTATCTGTTGATCTTCTGTATGGCGGGTCAGACAGTCACGTGCCATGTGACCAAGCCCACCGTGGGAGTAAAACTGCCCGCTCTTAGCCCGAATGACTTTGAATCCACTCTGGTTTCCCCGCACCACTGAACCGGAGTCATGCCTTCAGCCACCGGTGGGTCTGGTCCTCTTGGACCTCTATGTCATATGTCTACTTCCAGCTGCAGAAGACTCCGCTGCATGTCGACTAGTGGTGGGTTCCTTTTTTGGATACTGCTCAGCAAGGAAACTCTCCACTAGGAGGGCTCGCTCCAACACTCGTTCCTGTGTCGGGATGCTGTGATAAATGATTGAAGCTCTAATCTCTCGTCTGATCCCCTTCTCAAAGGTCCGGGCCCTGAAGAGCGGGTCTCGTACCATGTCTGTAGAGTAGTGCGAGAGATCTGTGAACCTTGTCGAGTACTGGGCTACACTCATGTTGCCCTGCTGTAGATGAAGTAGCTCCTATATCTGCACCACTTAAAGGGTGGCTGGTACAAACTCTGTCCAGAATAGGCTCTCTAAGTCTGCCCATAGGAGTGACACCTCGTCATACATCTGGAGCATCAGGCTCCACCATCTTCCTGTTGCTGCCTAAAGGAGGCTGGCATCAAGGATCACCATGATGTCCGCTGGTGTACCTACTAGCCTGAAGACTCTCAACGCAGTCTCCAGCAAATCCTCAGTAGCCTGTGGATCCGTCTCTCCCTGGAACCTGGGCGGCCTCTGACGCTAGAACTCATGCAGTGCGCTCAAGTGGCATGAACTCTCAGCTGCTGGGTATGGTGGCATCTGTGGCATGAAGGGTAGATGTACTGCCAGTGCTTCTACTGTAATGGGTCCCTACACTAAGGCCTTGTCACTCGGCGGGCTTCCGTCTCACACAAAGATCAGAACCCTAGCTGGATGTCGTAGTGGGGTCATCCGGAAAGAAACAAGTGTGCCACGGTCAATAAAGTATACATGGTGGTCTGACACAAAATAATCACAAAGAAAGCTTTTAAAACATACATGAAATCAATGTTTTCTTTTACTGAGTCAGAAATCAGAAGTCAGGGTCCTGGTGTATGGATACATCGGCCTCCGTACAAACACTGGACTCCCTGGACTAATAACCACACTCAATACTCTTAACACTATTGCTTCACATAGTAGAAAGATCATAGTCTAGAGTTCTGCAGTAGAACTTAACTCCTCTGATACCAATTTGTCACGACCCGTCCTCGAGGCTTGAGTCGTGACTACCCCAATCCCACCTTCCATAGGCCAAGGGCTGGCGACTAGCTCCAAAGGCATAAATCCTGATAAAAGGGAAGGAATTTACTTTATGAAGTAAACAAACACCACAGAGTACGCAAGCAGAAGTAAACACTAAGTAAACTGAGTACAAAAGTAAGTGCTGGAAAGTAAATGGGCCAGAATACAAACTCAACTGAAAGTAAAGTACAACTAAAAAGATAGTATAGCAGTAGAAAAGTAAAGCAGCAACTTTGAGCCATCATCTGGAAATCCCACCTAAAGGGTGGGTACAGATTGTCTCCTCAGCTCCTCAGCTCCAGCCGTCCACTCCATGTATGTCCCGTCCAGTGATCCACCTCCAGGTACCGTCCAGCCCCACGAGCCTCCACCTCAATCAGCGATGTCCGTCGTCTGCATCCAACACAACGTAGTTCGGGCATAGCCCGTGAAAGGGTGAGTATAAAATACTCACTAAGGACCCTGAGACCCCCAAAGGTCTCCCAGAATCCACAAAGGATAAACCAAAAAGGAAAGATACAATCAAAAAGTATGAACCAACTCTACACTTGTATATGCCCATACATATACCTAAGTCATCAATTCTAGGTCTGATCCAACTCACGAGCCCAAGTTCAACCCAATCCACACAAGAAAGTACAACCCAGTCCACATAGGAAAACACAACCCATTCCACATAGGATAGCAATTCAATCATATCAAATATAATAATTGAAATTCAAGACTCATCTCACACAGGTAAACTACTTCTGATGAGAGGTGGAGATGATTAGATGTATCCTCTGAATCATCTCCTCTACCGACCCCACATAGGATCCTAGTACAGAAGTCGTCACTACCGAATTGATGCAGGATCCAAGTATAGTAGTCATCGCTGCTGAACCCACGGAGGATCCAAGTACAGTCGACAATGTTGTTGTACCCACAGAGGATCCTAGTACAGAATCCATTGTCATCGAACCCACGGAGGATCCCAGCATAGTAGACGTCATCGTCGAACCCACGGAGGATCCCAGTATGGTAGACGTTGTCATCGAACCCACAGAGGATCCTAGTACAGTAGTCGTCCTCGTTGAACCCACTAATTATCCTAGTATGGTATTTGTCCTAGTCGATCCCATAGAGTATCCTAGTACGGTAGTCGTCCTTGTTGAACCCATAGAGGATCCTTGTATGGAAGTCTTCATCCTCGTCGCTACCATCTCTAGGGTTCCCACACACAGCATGCTCGATTCCAGGAGGGTCCGCTCCATGAGCCTAGGGGGTCAATATATCAACTATTATGAAGTCTAGAGTTGATGTATCACAAAGTTCCATCTCGTCAAAAGGAACTCAACGCGACAGATGGTGCATCAATCGGACGCCCAATCTGATAGTTATTGGCTTTTTCGTCCCAGGGACTCCAGAGGACGATCTAGGAGTATCTTGACACCTTCCAGTTGTTTTTTATTTTTCTTGTACTTTATTATTGGGCTTGTATTTCCAGCCCCCTTTGTACTTTCAGCATACTTGTTATATTTCTTTACTTAGTGTTTTCTTCCGCTTGTACTCTGGTTGTGTGTGTGTGTTTACGTTTCATAAAGGCAATTCATTCCTAGTTATAGGGATTTACACCTTTGGTGCTAGTCTTCATCCCCTGGACTATGGAAGTCGGGCTTGGGGTAGTTACGACACAGGCCCTAGGGTATGGGTCGTGATAGGGAGGGTGAGTTATTTTATGTGGGGAAGACTGTAAGAACCTGGTTTTTCAATAAATAATAAATCATTTACTTTTCATTATAAATATTTACATTAGACCTAATATAGATTCCTAATGAGTAATTAATGGTTCTACAGGGGTCTTGGGCTTTTTCGAAGCCTGGATCTCATATTTTTGGAAAATTAATCCACGTCGCATGGTTAGCACATGGTTATTTGAATAGTGCGGATTTAATTTTCTAAATAGAAATATATGGCACGATTTGTGCATGGTCGTGTAGCCTACCAATGTGAATTCTCCTTTTTTCTTGGTATATGTGCGTGGATTGCACATGGTTTGTCCAACCCATGCAGAGGATGTTTTTTTTTAAGAACCATCTCACGAGGTCTATATATGATTTGACAAATCATGTGGACAAACCATGTGTAGGTTGTTTTTTAGGGTTAATTGTACTTTTTCCCATAATGATCTAATTCACCTCCCTCCTCTTCCACAACTCGTAATATAGTAGGATTTTCTTCCCTTTCCATCCATTTGGAACTTTTTTAAGACATAATCAAGAGATCAAGAGATCTCCTTCATCTAGCTTCTGATCGAGATTATGTTCATCATGTTGGATGCACAACGGTAAGTACTCGATTCCTTTTTATCCATCCTTATTATCCCTTTTTCTAAACCAAGATGTCAATATAGGAGTGTTTTCAGATTTTCATAGATCTACTATGATCCGATTAAAATCACGGGATGATACTAGAAAAGGAGATTCATACAGGCCTAAGGTGGGTGGTCTGTAACTCATCCCCAATGTTTTTTGATTTTGGAACATCTGTGTGGGTCCTTCCTATTTCCTCTAGAGCAGTTTCATAAATTTACATTCCATGATTATACCTGTAAGAATTTTATGGTTATGATATTTCCAAATATGTAATTATTTGTTTGCAGTTACACCAACTACTCATTCATCCCCATGCTGAAGGATACGCCATATTTGGGTTTTAGTGTTTTTTTCATGTTTGAGCTACTGTTCGGGTGTGCGTTCGTATGAAATTCCTAATGGTAAAAATTCCTGTAATTAATGGACTATTTTTAATGAGAATTTCATTATTTCTTGTACCATGTATGCTCACCACATGACCTGCCTGAGGTATGTGATTCAAATTGATTACTAAATGTGAAATTCTAAATGGAAAGTATTCAACCTGGCCTTACAAAATGAGATTGAATAAAGGATACAGGTCCGTAGCACCCCTTTCCATATTGATAGATGGTAGAGTAGTGAAACCTAATAATTTCATATGCCTTAATTTTTAATTAAGACTTGATTAAATGGTTGCAATGTATAAAGAATAATGGAATACCAGGTTTGAGCCAATGAATAAATGGTTGCGATGATACTTAACCAGTCAACAATAATAGAAGACAAGGATTGAACCAAATGAATGCTTACTTTTTTACAATATCAAATAGGAATAGACTGACTAGAGCTCAACTTGGTTTTTTAGAGCTGAATACCTTGGATCTCAGGAACCGTATTCCGATTAAAGGATATGTTTTGCTTAGGTTGACACCCACCTGGACTCCAATTATTTTATATTCCTCAGATTCTTTGTATAATACCATAGGTTCCTTTACATTATTACAGGATACCTCGGATACACTCTATAGATCCATCATTGACTACCGGGTTCAATGGTGAAATCCCATAGGGCCCTTTCCTTGCATCGCCCCATTTTAACTTGGTTGATCACCTTGGACTTGGTAAGTGCATTATTGTGGAATGCCATGTATTACAATCCGTGTATTACACTCTTACCCCATATATATACTTAGATACTACTTAGTTATTATTCCATTAAATCTATATTACCTTGGTTATTACCATAGAACCCCCTCACCAGGTATCATTTTCAGGTTACCACATTGCGTCTAGGGACCTTCACTACTTATACTATCACGAGGTGATGTCAATGGTGGATATGACTCATGTGACCTATTAGTAGTAAATGGTAATTAAATAATTAATGAACTGGTTACAATTTAATACACTAGCATAGGGATGAAGCATGTACTTAGGTAATTAATTATATTGTACTTGTTTAGTTACATTATATATGCAAGCATGCACACTGATATATTCCATTACACGAGATGGATGTTATAGACACCATTGGTGGTGGCCCAATTAGATTTATCTCACACAATCTATGGGTGTATTTTGGTACTTGGAGTAGATTACATGATGCAGGTTTTGACGAAGGGAGGCATATTGCTTTGAACACTTGATTTATTACTAATACGATGGAGCTTGATAGCAGATGACTGAGTTGGATCTCAGGATGCTTGGAGTAGTATTTGTTTTCCTTTTTTACTTTAGGGAACATGTTGTTCCTATTGTTTGTTATCTTTGTTTTCATTTTTTCTAGTGACATGAAATTACATCATCATTGTTCTAGTTTATATAGTTATTTTTATTCTCATTGATCTATTGCAGTAGTTTTATTAGACTGTTTATTAATATAACATCCCTTGTTTACTAATTTTTATATCCTTACACTATGCTACACTCTACTAATGAGGGAATAGTCTCCAAATGAATACACCCTAGGCCCTCACTGATAATAATAAGCCTCTGTCAGTTGGGGAGATGTGTTTGAGTCCATGTGGCCCACTGGGCTTAGGGAAACCATTAAGTGGCATCCGGGTTTGGGATGTTACACTATGTTGCAGTGTAATTAATTTTTCATCACCATATTACATAGATGGTTTTAATGATTCAAATAATGAATATAAATTATACTTATAACATATATATGACTCTATATATATTGTAATCATATAACTTAATACAATTATCCATCTAAAATGATAATTTCACTCGTTTGTTTGTGTGGACTACCACATCTACAAAGGGTTGAGATTCATTGTTCATGTATTCCATTAATTTATGACCCTAAATATTTATCTATTTATGATATATGATATTAATATCATTTTTAAAATTCTATTGATAATGGAACCATGATTAATATTCAAGGACTATAACAACCATATCGAATATTATTTGAAAATGAACTAGTTAAGACCTGAAATTATGATTATAATTAAATGTTGTCAATAATAATATGATAAAATGTTTCAGTTAACCATTCATATTTTTATAATAATTATTATCATTCCAGTGTACATTTATAATATAATTATATTTATGATATAGTAGGTTAAAATAACCTACCATGTATATTGATCCACATGTAAAGGGTCTAATAAAAAACTTCTTTTCATCGGTTTATATTACTTATTTATTATCTATGTTTTTTCATGAAATTATGATAGATGAACTATGATTATTTTATTTTATATTAATGATAGTTTTAAGTGGATGGTAATATGTTAATGATTATTCCATCATTTATAAATTCTCATGCTAATATCATGATCTTTATAAGGGTTTCTCATCTCACTTTTATTTATTTTCCATATATTCAATATTGACCACAAATTGATTTAATGTGGAGTAAATATTATACATTTTATATGATATATCTTGAAAATATTTATAATCATGGGTTTTTATAATTAATTTAATGTTATTTATTTCATCAGGGTTAGGATTTAGAAATTACCAAAGAAAAAATGATTTTTTTACTTTCTAATCCTTATTCATGATTTTTTATCAATAATCCCCCATTGTTAGAATTTTATAATTATTCTCACATATAAAACATATATTTTTATTCATCTATTTGTTTCTATAAATTAAATTTTATCTTTTAAATTCATATCTCTATGTATTCAAAATACATGGTTACATTTTTAGGAAAACAGTCATTTTTTTATTTAGTTAGGAATACTTATATTCAATATCTATATATCATTAGAATTTTTAAAAAATGTTTTTAGCATTATGATGTGAATAATTAAAGTAATTTTTACAAATAATATAACTGTTATAAAATGTTGTAAAATGAACAATCATTCATTTTTCAAAATGATTTTTTTTTACTATAGTTGTGAATGGAATAGTTGATATAACATTTTGCACATGAACAACATATCCCATAGTTATGAATATTCAATATATTAAAGAAACCATTAAAAGTTTCCATTCTCTTTGAAAAAAATATTTTTAATTCTATTCGATAAATTTTTTTATTTTACAGTTTATTTAAAAATTAAAACATTTCTCGCATGAAATATTCTAGTTATATTTTCAAGGTATTTTCATCCATGTCAACATATGTTGGTGAATATTACACTTTACTAGAGTTATTCTCTAATGATACCATACACCTTATTTCATTGGATGGATTATTATCATGTTATTTGATTTATTCACTGTGTAATATATAAATATTTCATATGATATATTATTAATATGAATTGTTATTTTATTCTTTCACTTGATGAATTTGTTGGACTTTGTAAGTGATGGGAAGAGCCTCTTATCACCCCTTGTTAAATTAGTGGGTCTTATGAGACAAAACAGACTAGGTATTTGGTGCATATAATGACCCACACTTTTCATACATTGATATTACTTCACTTTTTCATAATATTACATATATAACTTAGACACACACACAAATATCGTGCTATTTTTGTGCATTTGGAAACCTAGACGCAAAAAAACATGTTCCTAATACATCAACATATTATCCATAATATTGCTTTATATCCAGGACCCTTTTATTCATATCAAACATAACCCAATTCTAAATATCCTAGGGAAAAGAAACATAATAATAAGGTGAGCTCATATACTCAGTAATGGTAAAGATGTGAGATCAGTAAACATAAGCAGACGAATAAAGTGTATGAGAACGTGATCATAACACTAGATGATAATATGTTTCAATTAAATGATTATAAACATGAATCATGGCATTAATATTTTTAGTTCATAAGAGATTAATCATAAGGTAATCAACAAATATAATCCATGAGGTCATAACATTGACATAAAACATGAAATTTCGGAATACACATAAACTTGTACCTATATAAAAATATATTTATATAAATATATAATTAGGTTCACTCTATAAAATAAGGAAATTAAATCATACCCCTTCCCAAACATATAGACATGAAAACAAGGTCCACACATAAAATTATGGGCATAAAAAGAAGGTCCATGCATAAAATTGTAAACCCAAGATTAGGTTCATGTTTAACATATATTACTCATGAGTTATCCATCTATACCCAATGAATTGGAAGAAGATATAGGTCTCACCCAGTACATAATGTAAACTTTGATTTTTTTTAAAAGAACATAAATCATTCAACATATCATAAACCATTGAATGAATTTGGTTTCATAAACATCATTTAATCATTAAATAACCTATTGAAAATAGATATGTATCATAAATATCATCCTATCATAAAAATACAACATAAGTAAAAATAAATAGAATGGTATTACTGAATAATATAAACAATAAAATATAAGTAACATAAATTATTTTTATCTTATATGGGAAATAATTTTTCATATATCACATGAAATTAATTCTTGAGGAAAATATCCATTATTTATTAAATTATTTTTCTTTAAATAAAACACCATGTAATTTTGGAAGAAATAATTTTAACATGAAATAAATTTGAAATATTTAATGGAAATATTCAAATCATTAAAAATTCATGATGGCAGAAAATTGGAGTTATTTTTTATAAGTTAAAATACATTCCTCATACTTTTACAGAAGAGTCTAAAAGTACCTCATTGTGAAATAGAAAAAAATATTTCAAAAAATTTATTCAATTGTAGAAAATATTTAATAATTAATTTAAGAAACCATAGTAGAATACTAGAAACCATATTTATAACTTTAAATGAAAACATCGACAATAAGGGGAAATATTCCCCAATAGAGACTTAAAATAGAATTATTATAAATATAGAGGACACGGTAAAATGAACACTCATCACATTATAATAATTATATTGGAATTACCCATGAAATAAAGTAAATTATATTGATTTTAAAATACCATATTATTTTTGGCTGAGACTCATAAAAGAAATTCATGGGATGTATATACACCACTTATAAGAAATAAGTAGTTTATAAGGCTTGTGTCCCACAAAAATAAAATTGAGACAAAAATCTATTATGTTATGTCTTGATTCTATTTATACACATGGAAACATCATGTATAATAAATATAATTACATTATGAATCTATTACAAAACCATTTAAAATATATAATACCATATACGATTTACCTATTACTTTTTATTGCCTGCTTATTAACAAAAAAGAGTTTATGTTATTTATTGGGTAATAACACATTTGTTTCTCGTACATGTTCTAATATTTCATTATTATCCCACATAATTAGATCATGATATTTTTATATCATTATTGGTAACCATGAAATATATTGAATATGTATTTATTTTCTTTTATTTATAAAATGAATTAATAGAAAATGAAATACAATGTTCATAAAGATGGTAGGCCATATGTAGGTATGAATGTTGTTTTTGTTTTATTATCATATTGAATGAAAGTAAATGATATATATATATATATATATGTATATTATAATTAAAATAGAATTAATATTTCATATATATCATATAATTTTACTAATCTCTTCTTTAATAAATTCTATGTAATGTGTGATTGAATCACTTTGCATTGAGGAGGTGGCAATCAACACTTCCTCAAACGAAGTTATCATGTTTACAAAAAATAGAAATACTTAATTTATATTTTATTTAATATTTAAAAAACATTAATAAATAAAGTTATTATACATATCATATAATAAAATAATTTCATCATTATTTTCAACCATGAGAGGTGGTAATGGAAAAAATAAACAACATTGTTTTGTGAGGTGGTTGTCTACAGTACACAAGAACGGTATGTTTGTTACCCATTTGAGGGAATTTTGAATGAGTGTAGATCAAACCCATAATATAAATAAATATAAGTATATTTATGATACTGAATTTCATATATAAACATGAAATTAAAATAATATATAGGGTATAAAAAAGAAAAAACAATGATGTTTATTGATGAAACTTATAAAAAATTGGGTAAAACCGTGAAAGCGACACAACACAAAGAAGAAAATTACACTAAATCGCAAGCCTGGGGACTAGACCCCGCGACCTGCCCCTCAACCCACCCAAGCCCTTACCAACCCACCACCAACGGTGGGACATGATCCTTATATATTCTTTGTTTATCTTCATTTAGTTTTTAGAATAGGACTCCTTTGGTTGGATTTCTTCCCAAATTATTGCTCTAGTATAAAGGGATGGATTTTGGGGGAAAATTTATATATGTTTTTCTAAACCAAATATGTTTTTATGTGTGAATACAATAGGATATAAGTTTCCCTTTTATAAGAGAGGGGAGGGGAACTATTAAAAACAATAAAAATTTTGCATTCGTATAAATTAATTTCATAATCCTAATGGATCCAAAATTTATTTATTTAGAATATATTTTCATTTTTGGTCGAAATATTTTCATCAATTAAAAATATATAATTTCTTACTATTCTTTAATTCTTAACATTTTGCTTTAATCATTATTTGACCTTTTTAAATCATTATTGTGATATCATGTAATTTATATTTTACGATGAATATAATTACCATAAATTTTTCAAATACCATCAAATAAGTCATTCGTGAATGTTTAGGACTTATACTAACCAGTTTTCTAATTTTAGATTTTTATTATTTTTATATAATTTTATAAAATACTATTTATTTTAAAGTAACATTAATGACAATTTTTACACTATTCATTACATGACTACTTGAAAATATCATAAAAACATGATACATTATAACCAACTCTGTTAACTCATTTCTAACATGTAAAATTAATAAGAAAATATTGATGACATTAGTTTTTTAAAATTACAGTTATTTTTATATTTTTAATATCATTTAATTGATTCTTCCATCAATCAAACAATTAATGAATCATCATTGTGTCCTCATTTATTTTTAATTATTCAATAAATTAATAATATAAATAAATTAAAAAAATCTAGATATTAGTTTTTTGATTTCTAAATACAATTTATATTCAATCAAACCACTTATATTACCCAATATGAAAAATACTACTCTGTTTAAAAACAAAAGTATGGAAAAAATCAATTTTCATTTTAATATAATTTTATAAAGGTTATATTCTCGTCAAAAAGGACATAAAGGGTATCATAAAAATTAAATTAATTCTTATGGATGTAAAATATTCATCTAATGAAATTAAAAAAATTGTAAGTGTAACTTTAAAGTATTTTTACTATTATTTTTACCCTTAATTACGTCATTTACCCTTCACCGTGGTAATAAAAATAAATAGAGTTTATTTTTATATTTAGTTCAAAAATAAATGGTACCTATTTAGTAAATCCAAAAAACATTATTCCAGATATGGAATCAATAATTCAAAATTAATAAGATATAATTCTTAGAAATCAATTAACAATTAATCCCATTGATGGATTGATAAAAAATGTTTTTGATTTAAAAAATCTAAAAGATTGAAAGTTTTCTATATCAAAATTCAATATTAAATTTATTATAATCACTCTAATTGGATTAAATTATAAAATATTGATCTAATTAGAATTTAAAACAAGTCCAAAATATTTTCCAAAAACATAACCATGTTAGATGAAAAGATGCTTTCAATTAAAATACTGTACTTTTTTAGTATTCATCAAAAAATGAATCTCATCTATAAAAACCATAATTTCAAAAAATTTCAATATTCTTACTCCAATATTGAGGATTAAGTTTATTTTCATAAAAATAATGTATAAAAATGTCATAAATTGTATTTGAAACATTTTCTCCCTAAAAAGGCAATGAAAGTGATTTTTTTTGAAAAATGGTTCTTTTGTCATTAAAATTGGACTTATTCACACAACATGTATTGAAAACAAATAAATGAAAGTTAAATATTAGATTTAATATATTATACATGTATATTAACTTCAATATTTAAATTATAACACACTTGAGTGTGTTTAAATATGGTTTTTGAAAAACAATTTCTATTATTTTGAAAAAGGTTTTTCATTAATTTATAATTAATTGGTAAAATAATTATTTATATAAAATAATTTCATAATTAAGTGAATAATATTAATACCCTCTATTTTAATATCTATTTTATAATTTTCTCAATTAAATATGGATTATAATAAATTGATCTTTTGTAGAAATTAACTATTTCATGTAAAGAAATCTAAACATGTGTTGCGTGTAAATTGATATAACCTAATGTTTCATGTAGATAATACTTATCATGGTGTATAGTGTAATATAATATATAAAATTAATATAATTTATTTCAAAAAATGTTCATAAAAACTTTGTGTTACATTCTACCCCCATTAAATTAATTTCTCCCCCAAAATTCATCATTCTAATACAAAAAATGAGGATATTTCTACCTAATAATATAAAAAATCCACAATTAATCTTCTTATAATATGTGGTTTTCTCTATAAAAACAGTAACCATGTAATTTTTCTTGTTTTGTATGACATGATAAGATCAAAAATTTCAATCATTTTCTCTTTATAAGGGGGATCTTGCTCCAGTGGTATGACCCTTGAGTTTTGTACCTATGAATGATCTATTATATACTTACTCAAAAGAGTAAAATGGAACACATCATATATATGAGAGGGATTTTCTTGAGGTTCTCATGTATAGGCTATAGTTTAAATATGTTCATTAATTTAAAATGGAAATTCAGTGCTTGTAATTTAAATTTTCAATTAAAAAATCAATTGTTGATGTTTGATAATTTTTTTATGGGAAATTCACAATTTAAAATGTATCAATAAAAGTCATATTAAATAGTGGGAACATAATTGAGTATTATCACCACATAAATAAGATTAACAGAATGTGAAGACATGGATATGGTGTTGAAATAGTGGGTTCTTTAGACCCAACAATTATGTTCTTTTTATTACCATATCATATATACATTTAAGTATACTTGATGTCATCTTACAATTATAGTGTAGAATTTTTTTCATCCACTATTGATATGGTAATTTCCAAATATTAATTATCAAATTGAAATGTTATAATATATCCCAGTCTATAATTAGAACCCATAGATACCATGACATTAATCATAAATATATGTTCTATGGTCAATATGAATCTTACTAACTGGACACAATATGTGTTTTAATATTAGGTGTTAGGGGCTCATAAGCATTGAGACTTCTTCTCGTGAAGTTCTCACTTCGAGATATAGAGTAGTGAGATCATGAGGACTTACCCGTCAATAGAAACACCACATGTTTCGAGTATCATTGGATGTTCTTATCTACGATCATGTGTAATGGTCTCTTGACTTTAGATCATTACCGACGTATTTAATTTGATTATGTACATTGATACAAGATGAAAATGAGGGAAATGAAGTCATGGAAATTTAGTTTCTGTTGGGTTCATCTTTGGTGGCATGGAATTTGTTAAATGGTCAAGAAAAGATTGGTTTTTTTTGGGTTATGGTGGTAATATATCTTAGGCCATGTCGATAATGATGGTAATACCTTTGTAAGACCATGTCCATGGTAGTAAAGGGTAACTCCATCTAGTTAAATAATCAATCAATAAATCAAGAAAATGGAGATTACTCGTGATTGCGTCCTGATTTATAAGATATTACAGGAAAGGTTTATATTACAGAGTGTCTGGTCGTAGGTTGGTTGTTGCTGCTATGACAATCCTTATCTCTTCAGGGGTCGTGATGGGTTGCTAGATCCTGCTCTTGGTCTTTTAATAATATTCACTGGTGTTGAGATGAGGTCCTAGAGGGTCACACACAATAGTGTATTCAATAATCTTCCATTTTTAGTTGAAAATTAGTTTTGGACATTGTGGGCCACACCAATGGGGTTTGGGATTTGTCCAAGAAAAAACTCTCACCAATGAAATAAATAAATTCATATTATTAGAGTTTAGAATAATTAGTATTGAGTTTATTTATTAAATATATTTACGATTTTTAAGTAAATCCATGAAAAATATTAATTAACGAATATTAAATTATTCAAGGTTCAATTAATATTTATGGGAATGATTAGTCATGTTTTGGACGCAATTATTATCTTGTAATATTTAATATATTACAAGTAAATGATAATAATATTTCTGAATTAGTTTAGTAGTTATATAATGTCGTTGATAGTGCATTAAGTAGTCGGGTATGTCGAGGCTATACCGTGTATTTTAATTAAGCACTATAAATAGAAGAGGAGTGGCTTTTCCATGAACTATTCATGGGGATTCTCTATCCTCCCATCTCTCCCATGATCTAGAGATAGAGGCTCCGGATCAAATTACCATGAATCAAGCACAGTCTTAGGCATCGCTAGTGAAGTGATGTAGTTATGTTTGTAGTGTCGAAGGCATCATTTCAATTCCATGCTAGCACTCAGATTATGACCAACGACACTCCCATAGATTCCTTGAAGCATGTGTGGTCAATCTAGAGGAATCCGACCTCAGATTATTCAAGTACTGATCACCAGTGACAAGCAGACGTCATGCACATCTTTGGATCTAAACCATGTATTTTATGTTTTATTTTTGTTCTTAAAAAACCTTCATGCATGGTCCACATCTAAACTGGGTTTCGCTTCACCGACATCAACAAGTTTACATTAATCATTGGTGGAAATTTTTTAAAACACGCCTATTTGGGACTTCCTCTACATGCTCGGTTCCAAAAAGTGGTATCAGAGGGATGTGTGTTTATTTTAAGCCAAGTATAAATTGAATTTTCATTAAATTTAATGAAGGGTGTTGATACTATTCCAACGTCGTAGATGTAATCATATTTAGACATTATATGGCTAGTATATGGTCATCTTTTGTTTTGAATTCAGATTCGAAACTGAATTTCGGTGATGTATTATATTTTGACATGAAATAATGCTATCGAAATACTCACCCTAAAACATTTTAGCATTGATATTATTTTCTGAAATAGAATTGTATTACTATTAGAATACTAAAATTATTTGATTTTATTAAAATATTCATATTAATATTATTTTTATAATAATATTAATTACATTATAATAATATTTTTATTAAAATAATATTTTTATTTTTCTAAAGTCTATATATTAGGCTATATAGAAACAAAAAAATGGGGTGGGGGAGAAAGACATGCAAAGAAAGTCATATTTGAGAAAAAAGAGTTGTGGTGTGAGACCTGCAAAATAGGTCTCCCATAAATAAAATAAGGGGTGATTGGAAAAATCAAGTCTAAAAAATTAATAAAATAGCATTTGGGGGGGCTGAGCAGCCACCCGTGTCTTATCCTTCCCCGTAGAGGCGAGCCGCACCAGGCCCGCTACCCCACACCAGCAGCATGCCTCAACCTTGACTGCCCTGGCCTCACTGCGTCCAGCTAACCCCTCTCCCAAGCCTCAGATGAGGCCCTTAGAGGCCACCTCTCCCCTTCCAGTCGACTGCTTTCTCTTCTACCTCCCTCCCCACGTCACGCGGTGCACCTCACTACACCAAGGGAGACGACGGCCGCTCCTCCCGCCGACCACCTCACCAGGCAGGTAGACCGCCCGCAGAATCCAATCAGGCCAGCCGCGGTTCTCTAGTACAGCGCAGTTCTCCTATGTATTCTACAACCCCTATCACACTTGGCCTCCCGTCCATATCCGCCTTAAACTAGATATTCCACTAGCAACCACTTCCTTCGTCCCGCGCCACAGAGCCCCGCACACCTGTCGGCCACAGACCAGCTAAGTTTCCCCTTATCGGACCGACCAACCACCTCCGGCCGCTATTTCTCCCATCTTTTACCACTTCCCATCTGATGTCGGCCATACCACCTTCTCCATGTATCCAAATCCAGTATCCACCGTGAGGTAACCCCTTCTATGGGTGAGGGTTCTTCCTAGCCATAAACGAGCATGGGTGGGCTTGCTCGGTCAAGAACTACACAACATGGGGTCGGCACAACTTGGGATGGGCCTGTGCAGGTTCGCATTGACCAGCACAGGCCCTTCCTGGCCTTTTAAGGGACTCTGATGATATTCATTCAATCAAAAATTAATGAAAATAATAAATTTTATTTTATTTTCTAATAAAATTAAATAAATATTATTTATTTATAATCAAATGCGGTGTCATTAACTTAATTTGTAGTTTAAATATATAAATAAACTATTTTAATTTTTTGTTTTAAAAATAAATTTATTAATCGGGATGGAAAAGTAAAATTTGTTGAATTAAAAGTAGAGTGTGTTTTTAATTTAATAAATAATTTCCTTAGATTTTATTTCAAAGAATGTTTAATTTTATTCATCATTTATTTTAATATACAGAAGTTTAATGTGTATGTTGATCATGTGCTAGAGACCAACCAATGCTTTTCTGATGTTTTTTTATATATTTGTATTTATTTATTTATGTTTTTATTCAATACAAGTTTGTTATAATAATTAATTTAATTAAATAAAAGACTATATGTGTCTCATCTCAAGTGACATTACATGTATAAGGGCTTTCGTTCCCATTCTAAGAGTTTTAATATTATACCTTGAGACCCCCTTGCTAGTGTGCGAGTAGAGATCTATAATGATGAGATGAGGAATGATGCACTTCACATCTAGTGATGGTTACGCATCAGACATGAGTTGGATTCATTGGATTAGTAGATGTTTCTATTCAAGTTTCATGCCATGCAACTAAACGTACGTACCCCTATTGTATTGGTTGGTCTATTATTCACTCAACGGATCAACAAATAGTACCAGCTCATGATCAGGTGTTCATTTTGTTTTTCATGGTTTATTATTATTTTTGAATGTGTAGTATATTGGGCGATCATGTACTATAATAATAAACAATAATTCTAGATAAAATTAACATGTGTCATGATATTTGTTTCTATTTCATGCTTGGTAAATTGTGAGTTTCATTATATGGCCCCAACCTTAAACATTACTTAATCTTGAGTTATTACAAGATTACACATTGAGTATATTTTCAGGTTTAGAGTTTTAGAGAATTATATCATAAAACATGCATTACATTCCACATTTAAACAAAGTGGTTACATAAAAGATAGTATTCATTTTTTCCATCGACGAAAATATATTTAAAATTAAAACATGGATTCTTTCTTGACACTTCGTCGACACTATCATCATACCATGTACCTTTCCCTTGACCTATGAAAAACATTTCAAAAACTTGGAATGAGCATAAAAAGCACAATAAGGGATATAAAGATATGGAATGGAAACAGGAGTACATATATACATAATAATGAAATCATACTTTACCCATAAAACATAATCACTTTAACATACCTCATAAAATCATGAATAAATCATAGAAATCATAAGACATGAAGGTAACTTGAGGCATTCATAACATTCTTACATAGGGAGTAACCCTCTTGGTTACATTTGGAATACCCATCACAGTATATTCCCTAAATCTCTTCGGAGAACCCTTAATGTTTAACTCCATCACGTAACCCAATTCACTAGAGATCTATATCGGGCTCACCCGCCCTTAGTTTATCACGGAACCACCCGTCTTCATAATAGTGCCCAAGAACCATAACATAATCGTATCACATAAAACATGCATAAAGGAAACATAACATTTCCACTTTTCAATCACAAGATATCAATACAACACATTGATATAAAAAAATCATGAAAACTATTTTCAATACCAAAATTAAATAAAAGTAAAACATTGTATTTATTTTTCATTTAAAAAAAGGTATGGCTTGTAGAGGAAGCTGAAACTCAAAAAATGGTCACGGTGGGGAAGAAGTCGTTGTCGCTGCATGCGTATGACAAAAACATTCCCTTTTGTCATTCAGTAAAACTCTTCATATCAAAAAGATTCATTTTTGATAAACGTAAAAGTCAAAGGGGTTTATACACCATATAAAATAAGGTTATGTATAAAGCAAAATATTCCTCAATGAAAGGAGATTGAGATGAAGTCCCATACCTCGGGTCCGACTTGACTCGATTGTTCTTTAACCTCTTGAATAATAAAATTGAGTTAATTTCTACTTGATTAAGAACCTTTTTCAAGTTCATTATTCCTTCTATATCACTTATTACCATGTTATGAACACTATGTAATTATTTAAGTTAATAATGGTCGTTTTGTCGATCATTGCTACTTGAGTCAAAAATAAACTCTTTATAATTACAAGTTTGTTCATGGGGTAAAATATAGATTATATCCATAATTATATTCATTATTTAGATATCATATATATCATATATATCCATTATATATATGAATTTATAATATTACACAACATTTAGTGGTAAGAAATGAAATGCACCATTCATGGAGACGGTAAGCCGTACGTACGCATGAACGCCACTTCCATTTCTATTTCATATTTAATAGAATTAAAACATAATGATACATAATAGTATTATAATTACAGTATGGTATCATATATAATATCATTAAATCTATCCTTCATACATACCACATATGGTATTAACGAATCAAATCACTTTGAGGGGGTGGTAGTCCGCACTTCCTAAAATGAAGATATCGCGTTTACCCATAATGGAAACCATAAATGTATGCCATAAATGAAAATTACAGAATCTTAAGGAAAACAAAAAATATTATATATCATATATAAATATAGTGACATATTAATGGAGACATTTGAAGGTGTTAAAAGAATATTGAACAATCATCGTTTCGTGAGGCAGAAATTCACCATCCACAGAAACAGTATGTTCTTTAACCATTAGATGTAGGTGTGTGTAAGTGTAGCTCTAATACTTCTTATAACAACATCATATTATATTAAATATACTGTATTTGTTACAAAATAAATGAATAAAAAGAGTTTAGGGGGTTGTAGAATCAAAATAAAACAAAAGAACACAAGTGAAGACATTACCTTAAATTCGGGTAACTCCCTTTGGTTTGAACCAAAAGGGTTTCTTTAAAATCATCTTGCCTAAGGTAAGGCTTCTAGAATGAGGAGACATATGGGGAGAGACAAAATGATCATAGATTGGCTGAGTCAAAGGCTTGAGAGGTGTGGGTAAAGAGGTGGAGGTGGGGGGCCTTTTATAAGAGGAGACGAGGGGCACTCTTGGAAAGGTATAAAATGTTACTTTGTTTTTCAAATGCGTTTCGGATTTTAAAGGTCCCACATTAATGTATTTCGAGGATAAGGTGATAAGAGTTCTAAATCCACCAATCCAATTGGTTTTTGACATGTTTAGGTCTTATATTTTACATTATCTTTTCATTTTATTTAAATCGTTAAATAATGAGGTAATCGCTGCATCATCATGATGTCATAAATAATTTAATTTATTTAATGTCTAAAAATTATAAAAATAATACTATTATGTATGAAATCTTTTTAGATTTCGAATGACTATTTATAGTCAAAAATCTGACTTGTATAACCCCATGTAAAATTTTTTTAGTAAAACAATACATGTTTGTGTCATTTTTACTTTTACTTTAAATAAAAGGCATTAATGTCATTATCTTACCCAAGTGGCTCCATGGGGTCCCACAAATCGACCCATGGGTTTTATTGGTCGTCCATGACTCATCCAATAGGGTTAGGACAAGTTTCAAGATATTTTCATTTTATTATAATATAATTTTTACCTTAAATCGCACTAATTACCTTTAATCACGATTAATAAAAATTAAAAGTTACTTTTCATCATAAATTATTTTCATCCCATTGAACCAAATTTTACTTAATAATGAAAATAATTTATATTGGATTTTTTAAATTCAAATCACAGAAGTGGTAAAGTTCCATTTAAACGAAAAATCAGTTTTTGTAACTACCACTTTGTGGTTTCACTATTCATCAAAAATTAAGGTTTTTCAGAAAAATACCAAAAATTAACCCTAATCTATATTTGATATTCCGAATTCAAAAATTATTTCTATTTTACCAAATTCATAACATAGAAGTTTCATTAATTTATTTTATAATTAAATCTCGTTGTCAAATAAAATAGTGTGTTTTTAAGAAACAATATCTATCAAAAGATTGACACTCATTTATGTCCAATATCAAAGTTATATTAATTCCAATGACAACCATTGGATTAAATGGTAAAACTAAATTCTAATTTCACTTTAAAACCAATTAAAAAGATAATCTAACTATATAAATAAATTAGACTAAAAATGGTTTTGAATTAAAATACAACACTTTTCAATATTCATTAAAAAATGAACATTATCAGAAGAATACCAAAAAATTATCCAAAGTAAATTTCAATGTTCCAATCATAAAGAATAAGTTTATTTTGACATATATAGCTTATAAAATTTTCAAAAGATAGATTTAAAAATGGTTCTCCATCAAAAGGCGGTAAAACAATCTTTTAAAAATATTAGAGTATTCCATGCTTAAGATTGGATTTATTCTTATTTTAAGCCTCTAAAACACTATCTAATTCATAAATAGACATAGATAAGAATATATATTATTAATTACTTACTTGGTATGTTACATCCTTCCCCCCTTTCGAAAATTGCGTCCTCGCAATTTATTTACTTATCGAATAAGTGGAGGTATTTATCCCTCATTGCATTTTTAGATTCCCATGTTTCCTCTTCACTCATGTGGTTTTTCCACAAAACATTTACTTGATGAATCGCCTTATTCCGCAACACTTTCTCCTTGTGGTCAATAATATAAACCGGTTGTTCCTCATAAGATAGATTCTCTTCCAACTGAACTACCTCTAGACTCAAAACATGAGATGGATCTGGCATGTACTTCCTTAACATTGAAACATGAAAAACATTGTGTACCTGAGATAAAGTCGGAGGTAAAGCCACTCAATACGCAACTGATACAACTCTCTCAAGAATTTCATATAGTCCAATGAACCTTGGACTCATATTTCCTTTCTTGCCAAATCGCATCACACTTTTCCATGGTGATACTTTGAGAAAAACATGATCGCCTACCTCAAACGAGAGATCCGTCCTCCTGTTGTATGCATAACTCTTCTTCCTACTTTGAGCCGTTCTCATGTGTCTCTGTATCATCTAAACTTTTTCTGCCAACTCTTCTACCAATTCCGGTCCCATCAACTTCCTTTCACCCACTTCATCCCAGAAAGCTGGGGTTCGACACCACTTCCCATATAATGCCTCAAATGGTGCCATCTGTATACTAGAATGAAAACTGTTATTATAAGAAAACTAAACCAAAGAAAGATGGTGGTCCCAACTTCCCCGATAATCCATCGAACAAGAACGTAGCATATCCTCCAATGTCTGGATTGTTCGTTCTGACTTCCCATCTGATTGAGGATGAAAAGATGTACTAAAATTTAATTCATTACACAATTACTTCTGAAGGTCTTTCCAAAAGTTAGAAGTAAACCTAGGATCACGATCGGATACAATGGAGAGAGGAACTCCATGTAACCTGACTATCTCTTTAAGATACAAACAGGAAAGTTGATCTAGGGAAAAAGTATCTCATATATCAAGGAAATGAGTAGATTTAGTCAAGCGATCAACAATAACCTAGATTTCATTACTACCTCGAGGTGTATTCGGCAATCCCACAACGAAGTCCATGGATATATTTTCCCATTTCCACTCTGGCACTGGTAAAGGCTGAAGCACCCCTTTTGGTAACTGCTGCTCTGCTTTTAACTATTGAAAAGTCAAACACGTCACAGTAAAATCAGCAATATCCCTTTTCATTCCATCCCACCAGTAATACTCCCGAAGATCTCTATACATCTTAGTACTGCCTGGATGAACTGAAAACGGAGAACAATGAGCTTCACATAACAACTCTCTTTTCAACTGTGAATCACAAGGCACACACAATCTCTTCCCAAATATCAAAACACAGTAATTATCAATGTTGAATTCAGGTAACTTACCCTTCTGAACCATCTCTACCTTTTTCTGCAACTCACTGTCTTGCTTCTGTGCTTGCTTAATTCTGTCTGATAGAGAATATTTCACTGATACCTGAAACAAAACAGAAGGACACCCTACACCAACAACTTCTATGCTAAAGTTCATCAAATCCTTAACCAAAGGATCACGTTCCAAATGCAACTTTGTTAATGAAGCATTACTTTTTCGACTCAAAGCATCAGCCACTTTATTTGATTTTCCCAGATGTTAATGAATTGTACAATCATAATCCTTGATTAATTCTATCGATCTCCTCTGTCTCATTTTCAATTCTTTCTGAGTGAATATATACTTTAAACTTTTGTGATAGGTATATATTTCACACATTACTCAATACAAATGATGCCTCTAAATTTATAAAGTGAAAACAACTGTAGCTAATTCCAAATCATGTGTAGGGTAATTTACCTCATGAGTTTCCAACTGTCGTGAAGCATAACCAATTACCTAATCATTCTTCATTAGGATGCAACCATGTCCTTTCAATGGATCATCATTATAGATAATAAACTCCCCTTTCCTGGAAGGTAGTGCCAAAATTGTAGAATTCACCAATCCTCTTTTCAACTTCTGAAAACAATCATCACATTCTTTTGTCTAGATAAACTTAACACCCTTCCGAGTTAGCTTAGTCATTGGACTAGATAACCGTGCAAATTTTTTACAAACCTTCAGTAATAGCCTTCCAAACCAAGGATGATACAAATCTCAGTTACATTTTTGGGTCTTATCCATTCTTTAACACCTTTGTTTTTGCAGGATCAACAGTTATCTCATCTTTAGAAACAATGTGACCAAGGAAAGAAATTTTCTGCAACCAGAACTCACACTTTCTGAATTTCCCATACAATTTATTTTATTTTAAGGTTTGAAAAATAACCCTTAAATGTCTTTCATGATCCTCTTTACATTTAGAAAACACAAAAATATCATCAATGAAAAAAACCACGAACTTATCCAAGAACTCATTGAAAATTTTATTCATTAAGTCCATGAATACAGCAGGTGTATTGGTTAGCCCAAAAGGCATTACTAAAAATTAATAATGGCCATATCTTGTACGAAACACGGTCTTCGGAACACCTGCTTTCTTTACCTTATACTCATGGTACCCCGATCTCAGGTCAATCGTTGAAAAAAAAACTGAGTTCCTTGGAGCTAATCAAACAAATCATCGATATGAGGCAAAGGATATTTGATCTTAGAAGTGATTTTATTCAAGGATCTATAATCAATGCAAAGTCTCATAGAACCATCTTTCTTTTTAACAAATAAAACAGGAGAACCCCATGGTGATGTGCTAGGTCGAATGAAACCTTTCTCCAATAAATCTTTCAATTTCTCCTTCAACTCTAAAAGTTCAATTTGAGCCATTCGATAAGGGGGTTTTGAAATTGGCTTAGAATCAGAAACTAAGTCAACAGTAAATTCAACTTCCCGGTCTGGTATAATTCTAGGAAACTCATTAGGAAAAACATCAGGATACTCATTTACCACTGGCACATCATTAATCTAAACAGTTCCCTTGTTTTCAACGATATGTGCAAGGTAACATTCATTTCCATATTTTACAAGGTTCTTGGCCTCTTGATATGTTATCAATAGTAAGGGTTCATTCTTGTACACAAACTGAAAGTCAAACTGAAAAGAAACTTGTTTAGCTCTACAGTCATTATTAGCATGGTAAATAGATAGCCAATCCATACCCAGGATAACATCAAACTCTACTAGAGGTAAAACAATAAGGTTTTCCAGTAGGTTCTTTCCACGGATAAGGATAGGAAGATTCTTATAAATTCTTTTTGCCTCAACATTTCCCCCATGTGTTTTTACCACAAGTTCAGGAGTCATTTCTTGAGATGGTATTCCCATTTTACTAGAAAAGTTTTCAGAGATGAAAGAATGTGTAGACCCCTAATCAAACAACACACTGGAATAATCTGAAAAAACAAAGTACCTGATACCACTTCATTTGATGGCCCAACATCTACTGAAGTAGTTTCAAAGGATTTCACCACCCCTTTCTGCTTGTAGTCTAACTGATTCCCATCACTCGAGCTCTTTGTCGTACACTCATTTTCATAATGACCCATCTCATTGCACTTAAAACATTTCACTAACTGTAAATCAAATTTGGTCTTACCATCACCTTGATCTTTTACAGTGAAATCACGAGCATTATGTCCCATCTTACCACATCGGTAGTACTTTCCAAAATTCAGAAGACATTCCCCAGCATGCCTTTTTCCACATTTATCACAAACTGGAAACTTAGTTTTCTTACCATCAAACTTTTTTGAAGAATTATTTCCTTTCTCCTGCCACATCGGTCTCTTCTTCTGTTGGTTGTTATAGAACAATTTATCATCAACAAACTCCATTTCCACCTTCTCATCACATCGAACAAGATTTTCATAACTTTTTAACTCACGAGAAGCTAATGACCTTCGATATATTGGCTTTAATCCTACGTAAAAACAATTAATTTTACTATCAAGGTCTCGGATAAAATTTGGAGCATACCTTTCCAATAGAGTGAACCTCTCTTCATAAGCATCCATTGAGTCATCCACTTGCCTCAATTCCATGAATTGTTTTTCCTTCCTAAGTCAAACAGCCTTAGTAAAATTATTCTCAAGAAACATACCTTTGAATTCATCTCAGTCGAGAGCATCAATCTCATCATAATCCTTGATATTTTTAATGATCGACTACCACTAATCTGCTTCACCCTCCAAACAGTAAATAGCAAGACTAACCTTTTGATTTTCTGATCACCCCATTACATCGAAAATCTTCTCCAGTGCTTTAATCCACCCTTCAGCTAGCACATGGTCAGATGATCCTATGAATGATGGGGGATGTTGCCTCATGAAATATTCCACCACTAACATCTTCCTCTACAGTTGATCTGGATGATCTCGTGCATGGATACCACCACCATTTATCGCTTGAGTCAACTGTTCCATTACTACAAAAAACTGTTCAGTTCCAATTCTGACCATCTCAGGATGCTGATTCGGAAGGTCATTTCCTTCGTGTATGCCTTCCTAGCACTACTTCCCTATTTCCTCTGCAGAAAACCATTCTGAACAAACATGTCTTAGATGAAGCAACATGTAAATCTTCAAATGCTATATCATTTCAATTTGACCATAAAAAAATTTAGATAATAATTTAATAGAATTCTAACTCCTAAAGTTATCTAAACCGACATCTGATACCAACTATAAGGCCCCAGCCTTAAACATTACATAATATTTAGTTATTACAAGATTACACATTGAGGATCTTATCGGGTTTATATTTTTAGAGAATTATATCATAAAACGTCCATTACATTCCACATTTAAACAAAGTGGTCACATAAAATATAGTATTCATTTTTTCCATCAACGGAAACATATTTAAAATAAAACATGGATTCTTTCTTGACACTTCCTTGACACTATCATCATATCATGTACCTTTCCCTTGACCTGTGAAAAACATTTCAAAAACATGGGATGAGCATAAAAATCTCAGTAAGGGATATAATGATATGGAAAGGAAGCATGAGTACATATATAAATAAGAATGAAATCATACTTTACCCATAAAACATAAGCACTTTAACATTACTCGTCAAATGATGAATAAATCATAGAAATCATAAGACATAAATGTAACTTAAGGCATTCATAACATTCTTATGTAGGGAGTAACCCTCTTGGTTACGTTTGGAATACCCATCATAGTATATTCCCTAAATCTCTTCGGAGAAACCATAACGTTTAACTCCATCATGTTACCCAATGAATTGGAGAGCTATATCGGGCTCATCTGCCCTTAGTTTATCACGAAACTACCCGTCTTCAAAATAATTCCCAAGAACCATAACATAATTGTATCACATAAAACATGCATAAAGGAAACATAACATTTCCACTTTCCAATCACAAGATATCAATACAACACATTGATATAAAAACATTATGAAAACCATTTTCAAACCAAAATAAAAGAAAATTAAAACATGGTATTTATTTTTCATTTAAAAAAAGGTATGGCTTGTAGAGGAAGCCGAAACTCAAATAATGGTCATGGTGGTGGAGAAGTCGTTATCGCCACATACGTATGACAAAAACATTTCCTTTTATCGTTTAGTAAAACGATTTTTATAAAAAAGATTCATTTTGGATAAATGTAAAAGTCAAAGGGGTTTATACACCATATAAAAGAAGGTTGTGTATAAAGCAAAATATGCCTCAATGAACGGAGATTGAGACAAAGCCCCATACCTCGGTTCCGGCTTGACTTGATCGTTCTTTAACCTCCTGAATAATAAACTTGAGTTAATTTCTACTTGATTAAGAACCTTTTTCAAGTTCATTATTCCTTTTATATCACTTATTACCATGTTATGAACACTATGTAATTATTTAAGTTAATAATGGTCGTTTTGTCGATCATTGCTACTTGAGTCAAAAATAAACTCTTTATAATTACAAGTTTGTTCATGGGGTAAAATATCCATTATATCTAGAATTATATTCATGATTTAGATATCTTATATATCATATATATCCATTATATATATGCATTTATAATATTATACAACATTTAGAGGTAAGAAATGAAATGCACAGTTCATGGAGACGGTAAGTCGTACGTACGCATGAATGCCACTTACATTTCTATTTCATATTTAATGGAATTAAAACATAATGATACATAATAGTATTATAATTCCAGTATGTTATCACATATAATATCATTAAATCTATCCTTCATACGTACCACATATGGTATTAACGAATCAAATCACTTTGAGGGGGCGGTAGTCCGCACTTCCTAAAATGAAGATACCGTGTTTACCCATAATGGAAACCATAAAGGTATTCCATAAATGAAAAATACATAAGCTTAAGGAAAACATAAAAATATTATATATCATATATAAATATAGTGACATCTTAATGGCCACCTTTGAAGGTGTTAAAATAATATTGAACAATCATAATTTCGTGAGGCATAAATTCACCTTCCACAGAAAAAGTATGTTCTTTAACCATTAGATGTAGGTGTGTGTAAGTTTAGCTCGAATACTTCTTCTAAAAACATACTAATATATTTATGATACTGTAGTTTTTACAAAAGAAATTAATAAAAAGAGTTTAGGGGGTTGGAGAAGAAAAATAAAACAAAATAACACAACTGAAGACATTGTCTTAAAATCGGGTAACTCCCTTTGGTTTGAACCAAAAGGGTTTATTGAAGAGCTTCCTGCCTAAGGTAAGGATTCTAGGATGAGGAGAGGGATTTGGAGAGACAAAATGATCAGAGATTGGCCGAGCCAATGTCTTGAGAGGTGTGGGAAAGGAGGTAGAGGTGGGGGCCTTTTATAAGAGGAGAGGAGGGGCACTTTTGGAAAGGTATAAAATGTTACTTTACTTTTCAAATGAGTTTCAGATTTTAAAGGTCCCACATTGATTTATTTAGAGGATAAGGTGATAAAAGTTCGAAATCCACCCATACAATTGGTTATTGACATGTTTAGGTCTTATATTTTACATTATCTTTTCATTTTATTTAAATCGTTAAATAATAAGGTAATTGCTGCATCATCATGATGTCATAACTAATTTAATTTATTTAATGTATAAAAATTATAATAAAAATAATATGATGTATTAAATCGTTTTACCTTTCCAATGACTTTTTATAGGAAAAAAATATGACTTGTATAACCCCATGTAAAAATTGTTTTAGTAGAATAATACATGTTTGTGTCATTTTTACTTTTACTTTAAATAAAAGGCATTAATGTCATTATCTTACCCAAGTGGCTCCATGGGGTCCCAAAAATATACCCATGGGTTGTATTGGTCGTCCATGACTCATACAGTAGGGTTAAGACAAGTTTCAAGATATTTTCATTTTATTATAATATCATTTTTACCATAAATCGCACTAATTACCTTTAATCGCGATTAATAAAACTTAAAAGTTACTTTTCATCATAAATTATTTTCATCCCATTGAACCACATTTTACTTAATAATGAAAATCATTTATATTGTATTTTTTAAATTCAAATCACATAAGTGGTAAAGTTCCATTTAAACAAAAAATCAGTTTTTGTAACTAGCACTTTGTGGTTTCACTATTCATAAAAAATTAAGGTTTTTCAGAAAAATACCAAAAATTCACCCTAATATATATTGGGTATTCCGGATTAAAAAATTATGTCTATTTTACCAAATTCATAACATAGAAGTTGCATTAATTAATTTTATAATTAAATCTCACTGTCAAATTAAATAGCGTGTTTTTAAGAAACAATATCTATCAAAAGATTGACACTCGTTTATGTCCAATCTCAAAGTGATATTAATTCCAATGACCAAAATTGGATTAAATGGTAAAAATATATTCTAATTTCACATTAAAACCAATTAAAAAGATAATATAACTATATAAATAAATTAGATTAAAAAGAGGTTTTGAATTAAAATACAACACTTTTCACTATTCATTAAAAAATGAACATTATCAGAAAAATACTAGAAATTTATCCAAAGTAAATTTCAATGTCCCAATCATAAATAATAAGTTTATTTTGAAAAATATAGCTTATAAAATTTTCAAAAGATATATTTAAAAATGGTTCGCCATCAAAAGGTCGTAAAACAATCTTTTAAAAATATTAGAGTATTCCATGCTTAAGATTGGATTTATTCTTATTTTAAGCCTCTAAAACACTATCTAATTCATAAATAGACTTAGATAAGAATATCTATTATTCATTACATACTTGGGATGTTACATTCATAACATAGTATGTGCTTATAAAAATAGAAACTGATTTCTTTCTTCACGTTAAAAATAATAAAACCCCCAATGATATGTTAAGTCAAAACAGCCTTATGTGATTTAAATTTGGACAAAACCGGATGTTTGAGGGGTCGTTCATGACATAGATGGGGGTTCTTACTATTGGGGAGTCCATATAAGGGTGATGGGTCAACTTAACTAATATTATAGCCAAGAAATTTTCATAGCTTTCTTGTTGTAATTTTAGAGGCAAGCGTTGAGTAAATCATGTTTTGATTCAAGAAGCCAGGACTTTACTCAACAGATCAAGGAACTGCAAGTTAGAGTAGTCATCTAGCCAAAATCCCACCTGTAACCCCCCATGTAGCGGCGTATCAATATCTTGTAGACTACAAAGGGGGTTCCGAGATCCATGACACAAGAATACTCAAATGACAGAGTATTCTGATTCCAGCATAGAGGGATCCTAGAATCCAATAAAATTGTGGGAGACATTAAATGATAAAATTAAGTAACAAATCAATATGTATAAACTAATAATCCATATAAAATGCACTAATCATATAAAATTAATTCTTGAAGAAAAGGGAATGATATACCACATGTTTCAAAACTATGATATTATATAGGAAAAAGTAAATTTCCACACTGACACGAGTATCCATGAATAGTATAGGTGTGTGCACATAGTACTGGGATATAGTAAACTAAGGGTACTAATGTCACCAATACTATTAACTACCTCAATAAGGGAGGGTAAAACTGCTTACAAGAGACTAATGTACAAATCATATAATTTTTATATCATTGTTCTTTCATCAAGTTTTGGTGTCAGTTTAAGTTTCTACACTAAGACATGGATGATATAAATATGAAGTCTTATCTCCGAGATGTTTTCAAGTATAAAGTGAAGTAATGATACGAATAATCATTTAGAAAATCGGTATGTGTAAATTGAATGATTTATCATGATATTTAAATGGATCCCTTTCTCAAATCATTTTCACCCCTTTACTCGTGTTTCATTTCAGGTTATTAAATGAACATGTATTGACTTGACGCTTCATTACCTATCTATGTAAGGTTTTCCAAGTCAATAAGAATAAAAATATAGTTATTTATTAGATCTTATAGGGAATAAATTAAAAGACAATGTGAAAAGGTCAGAGGCATTTAATACCAATGGAACATTCGCAATGTCATTCAATTAATGAGGTATTAACAAAAGTTATTTTCATTTCATATTTTAAAATAAAACAATGGAAGTTTAAAAGAAATAAACTAATTTAAAGAATAATGTCGTCTCTTCTACATAAGGAATATTCATCACTGTAATGTTTTATTTTTACTACATGGGTATATAATACTATTTTTTTTACATATCTGTATTTATGTACAGTTACCAATTCAAGAAACCTTACTAGAAAAAGGGAGTATTCTCCAAGTGGCTATGAAAGGGTGATACCTAGGCCAGTGGTGATAAGTACATTAATTATTTAATTCCCAAGTGAAAGATTCATGAGGAACTATTATTGACTATAACCACAAACATTAATCTCATGTGCCCCTGGATGTAAGGAGACATTCTTTCAGGTTCTAGAATGAATATTGTTTTTTTAAAACTCAATCACTATTTTAGTAATACATGAATCCTAGAAAATTAGCGGGGAATATAAATGTAGCACTTATACCTAGTTATGATAAGATAATTGTTTGTAAAATAATACTAAAAGTGTATGTCATGAATATACCAAGTATGGTGTTTAGGATTGGAACATCTAAATACTTTTTGTATTATTGACATCTTTAGTTATGAAAAAGAAGCATTTAGAAATAATTGTATGTCACAAAGCTTTTGGGAATAATTCAACAAGTAATCATGAACTATTCTATGTATAAGTTGGAGGTATAAATACTTCATAATATTCCTTTATATAATTAATTAATAATAAAGTGATGTATATTCATGGTAAAAAGATGTGAGTTTCTTTAGATTGGGATACCAAAGAATATCTCGACCAAGCATTCATCAATCATGATAATTTAGTGTGGAGTAATTCCTAAATGAACATTACCATATTGAAGTCACGACATTGATGTTAATGAGGATGATTTATGATAAAGTCTCACATATCAACATTGATCGATAAACATGTAACATGGAGTTATTACTAAACACATTTGTTATACATCAAAGATTGATGTATGTAATATCAATGTTGAAACTTGCAGAAACATCCATTATATTTCATGACGTGCTTCAAAAATAACGGAAATATCCTACAACCATATGCCAACTATAATGATGAATGAATATCATATGAGTCATATTATGATGTAAATAAATTATTTCATACGGACAAGTGTTTGGATGGAAATAGTTTGTTTGGACATAAAAAATCTTGCATCCTGAAAAACACATTGTCCGTTTAGTGTAATAATCCTAACAGTTTTATTGAATATTAAATAAATCCATATCATAGAAAATATATAGTCATTTTGTAGACTGTATTTCCATAAGAGGGTCAACATATCTATTATAGATAATGGTATCAATATTAACTTGTGTTCATTCAATGAACAGGTTGCACAAATAGTTAGCATATGAACCAATTCCACATGTGCGTGTGGAACTGAGTATGTTCAAGACACACATAATATGTAGGAAGCATAAAAACATGGTGATCGTTTTAATATTCAATTTGGTCGGTGATCTATTACTCAATGTGAATAATATTTCCTACAAGTAAGTAGTGTATGGAAATTAGCTAAAATTGACATTAGAAAATAAAATTCAATTAATGGATTCCATGTATCAATTTTCAAAGGGGGTTATTATTTTGAATACTATAGTGGGTATTCAAGTGAGTTGGTACATGGATGGTACAAGATTAGTACCAATAAGGAACGATTGGTTTAACCAAGTCGTTATGTCTAAATCCATTAGAATTTTACATATCATAGATATTATAAATGATCAAATTATATTTCATTAGATGTCATGACCACCAATCATGGATGGTGTCTATACGTTGCAACCATAAAGGGATGGTCATGTCACATAATGCTAATAAATATTTCAATTTATTGAAGTCCTGTTTAGGATTAATGTAAGCCACATGATAATATAATATACATTTGTAAAAAATGTGTGCCATGTGTCTACCTGATGTTAGAGGGAGCTCTAAGGATTTCCAAGTAAAATATGTTCGACATCATTTAGAAAATAGACATTGGTCTTGTAGTTAGTTAAGACCGAGATGGAATTTATTCTCCAGTGATTGACTTAAAGTAGATTCTTATGTTCTAGGGAACATGATCTACTAAGGTAGACATAAATGATTCTTTGTCCTAGTCAATTGTATATATAGTTACATTGTATTGAAAAATACAAGTTGAAACAATTTCTGAGATGAATTTTTTCCTATGTCACAGGGGCATAATCTCTCCAGGTTGACATGTCTGGGACATGGAATGAGATAAATTTGGGGGGTTTAAGTCCATATTCTTAATCAATGTATTAATAATGTATTCCATGATATGTACAAGAATTTATATTTCCAAGATATTCTTTATAAAAGGAAAATATCAATTATATTCGAAAGCACTGTAAGGTATGTAATCAGAACCATATAATTGTACTTCATCAAGTACAAAAGATTTTTTCCTTATAATTGGAGAAGACAGTATTTTTGTTCATGTGGATAGAAACTAGTATTCAATAGATCAAAGTGATCTACTATCATAGTTAGGATATGGTGATGAACGAGACAAGCTCATAAAAGGCAGTGGTATCCACACCTATAAAGACAAAGTACATTGCAGCTTTTAAGGATACTAATAAGTAGTTAAACACAATGATTTTTTCCAGTTATTAGAATCCCACCTGGTGATAAAAGTATTATCATAATGTAAATTATGATATTCTTACTATCCATGATGTCATGTTATGATAGTGTAAAAGTGGGTTATACTCGGGATACCATCTCTTAATATGTTTTAATCAATGAGAAAAGGTCTCTATAGTAGAACAACCACGTGGAGGAAATTTGGTGGCCCCTGTAGCTAAATCCATTACACAGTTGGAACATGATGTTCATCATGTGAGTAGCTAACAAGTTTGGTTAACATGTTGGCTCTAGTTCAAGTGGGAGGGTTGAAATAGTGGGTTGTTTATACCCAACTATTCAGTGCTTTTGATTACTATATCATGTATATAGTTAGGTATACATGATTTCATATTACCATTATAGTGTAGAATTGTTTGAATCCACTGTTTAAATGGTAATGTCCAAAGATTAATTGGTATATCGAAAGGTTATAGAAGATGCCAAACTATAATGGGAAACCCTAGATACTATGACATTAATCTTAAATATATATTTTATGGTTCAGATACTTATTTCTGACTAGACATAGTATGTGTTTGAGTATTAGGTGTTGGGGGATCATAAGCATTGAGACTTCTTCTCATGAATTTCACACTTGGTGATCTCTAATAGTGAGATCATGATAACTGGCCAGCCAATTGGAATGCCACATGTTTCAGGTGTCATTGGATGTTCCTATTTGAAATCATGTGTAATGGTCTCCTGACTTGATATCATTACAAATGTATTTCATTTGATTATCTACTTTGATGCAAGAAGAAAACCATGGAAATGTATTCGTGGTGAGATAGTTTGTGTTGGGTGTGTGGTTGGTGGAATGGAATTGGTTGAATGGTAAAGAAAGGATTTTTCCCTTCCGGGTTATGGATGTAATATATCTCATTCCATGTTGATAAGGATGGTAGTACCTTTATAAGAACATGGCCATGGCATTTAAGGGTAAATTTTTCCAATTAAATAAAAAACCATGAATCAAGAAAAAGGGAGATGATACGTGAGTTTGTCCTTATTTATGAGATATTACAGGCAAAGAGATTATATTACCAAGTGTGTGTTCATAGGTTGGTTGTCGATGTTGTGGCAATACTTATCTCTTCAGGGGCCATGACGGGTTTCTAGATCCCACTCTTAGTCTGTGAATACTATACATTGTTGTCGAGATAAGGGCCTATAGGGTCACACATAATAGTCTATTCATGAATCTATCCTATTTAGTTGAATATGATTTTTAGCCAAAGTGCGACCCACCACTGGGGTCCTGGATTTGTCCAAGGAAAAACAATCACCAATGAAATAAATAAATTCATATTATTTATGTTTAGAATAATGATTATTGAATTTATTTATTAAAAGTATTTACGAGTTTTAAGTAAATACATGGAAAATATTTATTTATGAATATGAAATTATGCAAGGATCTATTCATATTTCTGGGAACGCCCAGTCATGTTTTGGACTCGATTATTATCTTGTAATATTTAAGATAGTATAATTAAATGATAATAATATTTATGAATAATTTTAGTAGTCATAACATTTCATTGATAGTGTGTTAAGTATTTGGGGTCGGTTGGGCTATACCGGGTATTTTAATTAAGCACTATAAATAGAAGAGGAGGGGTTATTTCCAAGCACTATTCAGGGGGCTTCTCTCTCCTCTCCTATATCCCATGATCAGGGGAGAGATGATCTGGATCCAAGTAGCTTGGATCAAGTACTCTCTCAAGAATCAATAGTGAGGTGATGTAGTGATTTTTGGAGCATTGACGACATCATCGCAATTCCATGCAAGCACACGGATTACGATGAACGGCGCTCCCATGGATTCCTTGAAGAATGTGTGGACGATCTAGAGGAATTCAACCTCTGATTATTCAAGTAGTTATCACCAATGACGAGTAGACATATTTCACTACTTCGAATCTAAATCTTGTATTTTATGGTTTATTTCTGTGCTTAAAAAACATCACGTGTTGTCCTTGTCTAAATCAGGCAACTCTGCACCGACGTTGACAATTTTACATTGATATTCATTGAAACATTTTCATAAACCTGCATGTTTGAGGCTTCCACTACACCCTCCATTCATACGTATGGAAGAGAATTACCACTATCATGTTCTTATGGAGAGTGACAGAGAAAATAGTCGTTATAAATACAATCATCACAGAACGATACATATGTGATGATCAAAGGGACTATTTGGTTCATTAAAAATGAAGGTACTAGGATAATTTTATTTGATATACATTTCATAATGTTGAATAAATTTTAAAAGAATATATACGTACATTATTTCATTCCATTTTGTAAGAACATACTCATCCATCGGTTGTGCCTTGATCAATTTATGCTTCATGTCTTACTCCATGAAATGTGGTTCAAATTGTAATACTTGAAGAAATAGTTGATCGTAAGATCCATAATTAGATGATAATTCCTTCCTTCTATCTCTAGTTGTCACAACACCTAAATGTTTTTCACATGTCATGTCACAAACTAAGTTGGGTCGCCATCCGACTTGGTGCCGACTCGGTCCATGGCATGGCCCGAATGGCATTCTCGATCCCCACAAGTTGGCACAAGTGACCTCGAATCAAATATAACACATGGGAACGATTTAATCGAGATGATACAAATAAATACAATCAATATAATAGATAAAGTGAAGCTGAAAAAAACTATCAGTCAAGCATGCCTTTAAACTAAAAATAGACATAATGATATACAACTAGAACCAAAACTAGGAAGCGACAACAATAAAAACAAAAACTCTAATTCAAACCATCGGAAAACAAGAGAGGTACGACATCCACAAGCTACAACACCAAACTTCATGAGAAGACCACAAACAGCCAAATCCACCATCGTTGATCAAGATATCACAACCTAGAATACACAAGAAACAAGGTCTATATACACCCAAAGGTGTATGTAGGGTGTGATCCAAGAGCCCAGTAGAACGTCACCCAATAAAAAGGTTCCATGCCACAACATCAAAAATATAAATAAACATTATTATTTAAAACCTTACATTTAATACACTTTTAAGGAAAACATTTAAAAATTTAAAGGGAAAAGGAAAGAGTACTAAACTAAAAACCATTTCACAATACTACTTTAACATGGAAGGGGAAATTTATAAAGAACATGCACATACTCAAGTGGTTCTTCATATGATGATGGAAGTAATCATGTCATGAATAGTAGAGCACTGTGGGTAAATCCCATGAAGCAGATAGTATGTGTGGTGCGCTAGAGACATCATACCTTGGTGTAAGAGTGGAATAAAAACCAAAACAATCAACGCTCTCATGCACAAGCCACTAGTAGAGAAACACATCCATAACCTAGTGTCTCTAATCATCACAAAATTTAAGTTAGTGTTGTAATGTCAATCCTTCTAGATGAAACCGGGAAGAACCACTCACGTCTCATGTAGTGTACTAGTCCTAATCCACCCACCTAGGTACTCAGGGTTTTCCATAGTGCTCAATCAAGTTCTACATTCACACAATATACTATTTTCACATGTCACAAGCCCAAACTAAACCTTACACACACAAAAGCAACCACTTTAATACCCAAACCCATTTCAAAAACGCACACACACGAAATCAGTTCACAAACATACCTTGATTCTCTTATGCAGTTTAAAAATTCACTAAAAGAAAATCCAAAATAGTTTTCAGAAGAACACTACAAGGATTTACTCTCAAAGGCAAACCCAAAACCCACTTTTTAGACCAACGTCACACCAAAAACCATTTCCCACCATAATTCACATCACTTTCATGACTTGATAAATCCTTTAAACAAATTAAAGAATATTTATAAATATCACAAAAAAGTTTAGAAAATGAAAAATTCTCCGTTATATAATTTATCAAACATTTAAAATTATCAAAAAAAGTTCACACAAGAAAAACACACCTGATTTCCATTTTAGGAAACCCATTTTATAAGCCATAAACATAACGAAACCATTTAAAAAGGGGTTTCACACCACCCACACATTTTGTAAAATATATTCAAGTTATAAAATACAAAGATTTGGGTGCAAAAGACAAGGAATATAACCAATCTTCTAAAAGAGTCAATTTCTCAACACTAAGCCACTTTAAATATTTTCTGAATTCAAATCGAACCATACAAACAACTCACACAACCCATTTTTTTAATAACCCCACATTAATACACACACCCAACATATCCATTTTTTGTGAAAAATCCAAAATCCACAAATAATCACACCAATCCTTCAAAAAACCATTTTCACCTTTCAAAATAATTTAATAATCTATTATAACAGTTTATAAAACAACCCCATGAAACACACCAATCTTTAACATAAAAGGTGCACCCAAAAACCCTCTCTAAAATCTGACTGCACGTCCTCACCATATAAAATTGTGGATCAGACCATCAACACAATTTAAATAATCCATTGTATAATTTATAAAACACCCCAAAAACATTTACACAATTATGTAAACTATGTTCATAAAAAGTAACCTGTTTCAGTCCAAATTCACATCATTTGTTTTAAACTACATTCGCACCATGTAACTAAATCATAGAACATATTAAAACTGAACCAACAAAAAAATTTAAATTATCTAAGAAATTTAAGTGCATTGAACCACCTATCGGTGTGTAGAGACTTTGAGAAATAATCTACAGACTCCCACCGCACGCCACATGCACCAAAATCAAAAGGATTTGGACCGAAAGAGGTTGTCATTGGAGACAACGTGTGTGCTATAGGAAGACTATCTGGAGACCATGATCCGGGGGAAGGGTTCCATCTCGGATCCGTTGGACGGAGGTTCGCAGGCTGGACGTGGGGGTGGCGTGTGTAGACCGTCGGACAGAGCGGGCTGTGAAATCAGTGATGGTGCAAGCGGCCTGGATTGTAACACCCCAGGTAAATAAAGAATATGACATTTTCTTATTTATCCATATTTGTGAATAAAATATTGATATGACTTTAAAGGGGACGCTATGCTCGATGGCGTACCCAACACGCAACAACGAGTTTCTTGGGAATCTTACGTTGCACTCTAATAATAAAATAATATTATTTTAGATGGTAGTTAACATGTAGCCGTTGTAATGGGGGGAATGGATAGAAATAACTAAAATATTATTATATATGTTTTTTAAATGTTTTTACATTTATCCAATAATAGATAAAGGCTTAAAATACGGAAAGAATTCAATTTTAGGCTTTTATACCCTAATTTTCACTAAAGGTTCACTTATCACCTTTTGATGGAGAACCATCATTAAATATAGTTTTGTTCACTCTTAAACATTATTTTGGACCAAATAAAACTCTTATTAAGAATCGGGACATCAAAATTTACTTTGTGTAAATTTTTGGTATCTTTCCAATAAAGTTCATTTTTTTAATGAATAGTGTAAAATGTTGTATTTTAATTCAAAACCACTTTTTAATCTAATTTATTTATATTATTAGATTATCTTTTGAATTGGTTTTATAGTGAAATTAGAAAATATTTTTACCATTAAATCCAATAGTGGTCGTTGGAATTAATTTCACTTTGAAATCGGACTTAAACTAGTGTCAATCTTTTGATACTTATTGTTTCATAAAAACACACTATTTGTCATGACAGCGGGAATTAATTATTAAATTAATTAATGTGACTTATATGTTTTGAATTTTTTAAAATAGACTTCATTTTTGAATTCGGAATATCAAATATAGCTTAGGATGAATTTTTGGTAATTTTCTGAAAAACTTCAATTTTTGATGAATAGTGAAACCACTAAGTGGTACTTATAAAGACTGATTTTCCGTTTAAATGAAATTTTGCCATCATTGTGTTTGGAATTTCAAAAATCCGACATACATGGTTGTCATTAAGAAGTAAAATGTGGTTCAATGAGATTATAATAATTTTTTGGTGAATAGTAACTTATTAAGTTCTTAATCGCGATTAGAGGTAATTAGTTTAATTTAAGGTAAAAATGATATTATAAGAATGTGAAAACACCATAAAACTTGTCCTAAACCTATTGGGAGAGTCATTTCCGACCAAGACAAGCCATGGGCCAACTTGGGGACCCCATAGAGACACTTTGGTTGGGAAATGACATAAATAACTTTTTATTTAATGTTAAAATTAAATTGACACAAACATGAGTTGTTTTACTAAAACAGTTTTTAAGTGGGGTTATACAAGTCATATTTTTGATTATAAATATTCATTGTAAATCTAAAAAGATTTCCTACATCATAGTATTTTTTTATAATTTTTAGACATTAAATAAATTAAATTATTTATGACATAATAATGATGCAGTGATGACATCATTATTTGGCGATTTAAATAAAATGGAAAGATAATGTAAAATCTATGAACTACACATGTCCAAAACTTATTGTATGAGTGGATTTCGAAGCCTTATCACCTTATACACGAATTATATCAATGTGGGACCTTTTAAAACCGAAACACATTTTCAAATAAAGTAATATTTCTTACTTTCCAAAAGTGCCCCTCCTCTCCTCTTATAAAAGGCCCCCACCTCTACCTCATTTCACACACTCCTCAAGCCTTTGGCTCGGCCAACCCCTTTCCATTTACTCTCTCCACATCCCTCTCCTAATCCTAGAGGATTCCCTTTGGGAATAATCCTTTCAAAGTAAGCCTTTAGGCTCAAATCAAAAGGAGTTACACTTTTAAAGGTAATTCACTCTCTCATGTTCATTTGTTTTATTTTGCTTCTCCAACCCCCTAAACTCTTTTTATTTACTTATTTTGTAACAACACCAGTATCTAAAATATACTAGGATGTTGTTATAAGATTTATTCGAGCTACACTCTCACACAATGACATCAAATGGTTAAAGAACATACGGTTTCTGTGGATGGCGAAATTGTGCCTCCCGAAACGATGATTGTTCAATACTCATTTAACACCTTCAAAGGTGGACATTATGATGTCACTATTTTTATATATGATATATAATATGTTTATGTTTTACTTATGCTTCTTTATTTTTCATTTGTGTCTTACCTTTATGGCTTCCATTATGGGTATACGCGATATCTTCATCTTAGGAAGTGCGGACTACCGCCCCCTCAAAGTGATGTGATTCGCTAATGCCATACGTGGGACGTATAAAGGATGGATTTAATGTTATTATATATGATGTTATACTGGAATTATTATTTACCTCTATATCATTATTATTTCTTTCCATTAAAGTATGAGATAGAAATGAAAGTAGCGTCCATGCGAACGTACGGCTTACCGTCTCCATGAACGGTGCATTTCATTTCTTATCCCCAAATGTAATGTACCATTATAAGTACATATATATAATGTATATATATGATTTATGACACATATAAATGATTAATATAATTCTGGAATTAAAATATACATACCTCTCATATAGTTTTAATTCCATTAATATGACATAGAAATGAAAGTAGCGTTCATGCGTACGTACGGCTTACCGTCTCCATGAACGGTGCATTTCATTTCTTTCCTCTAAATGATTATGTGATTTTATAAATACATGTATATGCTTGATATATATGATATATATTATATCCAAATCAGGAATGTCATTTTTGGATATGAAGAACCTTTGACCACACGAACAACATGTAATTGTAAGAAGTCCACTTTCGACTTAAGAACCAAATATCGACAAGACAAACATGATTAACTTAAATGATTAAATAATGTTTATAACATGGTAATAAGTGATATAAAAGGAATAATGAACTTTAAAAAGGTTCTTAAGGAAGTATAAATTAACTAAAGTTTATTATTCAGGAGATTAAAGAACGATCGAGTCAAGTCGGACCCGAGGTAAGGGATCCTACTCCTCTCTTTCTTTTCAAGTACACACTTTTATGTCATCCCTTTTAAAGCTCATATTTCTTGTTATTGGGATGATATTTTATATTACACTTACTGTAATTTTTATGTTCATGTGATGAGAGACCCTATTCTCTCTCGTCAATCCATTTTGGAAGTTTTGAGTGGCGCCGTTAGGCTGCCGAACTTTCATAAGAGATCTAACCTCTCTCTTTCTTTTTAAGTACTCTCCTTTATGTCACTTCTTTTAAGATCCTCTTTGTAATGTTGGGGGATGTTCATTTATATTCCTCTTTCTGTAAATTTTATTGTAATGTGATGGGATACCCTATTTGATCTCATCAATCCATATTCGGAAGTTTTATGTGGCGCTGTTAGGCTGCCGAGTTTTCGTAAGGGATTTTTCATCTCACTTTTATTCCCGTGAGATTTATGCTACATTTGCCACAAATTCCATTGATTGGTGTATGTACTTCCCATTATTATACTCTTTGTGTAATATAATTTCATTTATGAGTATTTACATCAATGATCTATTGTCCTTCTTTCATGGGGTGTATGTTTTGAAAGATACCCAAGTCTGTAAGGGAACCTTTCACCCTCCTCTTTTTTAAAAGACTTCTTTTGTTGGGCCTTTTAATTTACATATTGTTATGTTGGGATATGTTCTCATATATCCTTATTTATGTAAATTTTATGTCCAAGTGATTAGATAATCTTTTTATCTCTCATCAACTCATTTTGATGTGATGTCGTTAGGCTGTCAAGGGAACTTTTTAACCCAATTTCGATTTCTTTGGGTTCAACATGTAGTCATTGAATATATCATCCATTGAATATGTGTGAATGACCTTTTATTGTTTTACACTTAATATCCACTTATATTGGGTGTATTTATATTTGTCACACATATTTTTGAGATTGATTTGTCCTTAATTTAAGGATACCTTCTTTATAAGGGATTTCATCACATTTGACATTTCTATTGAGGGTTCATTGTTGTTATGCACCAAATCACTCTTATATGGTGTATATACTTTCCTTTGGAGTATTATATCATGAATCCATTTATTCTCATGATATTATAAAGTTCTGACTAAATGTTATTCCTCAATTATTGTATTCAAGTGTCACTAATTTTGGTAAAACCCCTTTAACCAAAATATCGCATTAAATGTTTTAATTATTTTTTCTTATTAATATCCATGTTTTCAAAATGGTTTTAAGGATTTATTTATATGGATATTAATGGTTTAAAATGTTAAAAGCTTCAAGGTGGTATGGGACACTTTGATTCAAAAATCTCTTTATTAAATGTTTTAAATGGTTTTGAAAAATGGTTTTAAATGGATTCGTTATTTCAATATCCTAAAATGTTATATTGTGATTCAAATGTGTAAATGTTATGTTTCCTTTATTCATGTTTTATGTGATACGATTATGTTATGGTTCTTGGGAATTGTTATGAATAACGGGTGCTTCCGTGATAAACTAAGGGCGGGTGAGCCCGATATAGCTCTCCAATGCATTGGGTAACGCGAAGGAGTGAAACGTTAAGGTTTCTCCGAAGAGATTTAGGGAATATACTGTGATGGGTATTCCAAACGTAACCAAGAGGGTTACTCCCCACGTAAGAATTTTATGAATGCCTCAAGTTACCTTTATGTCTTATGTTTTCTATGATTTATTCATGATTTGATATGCCTATGTTTTGTGGGTAAAGTATGATTTCATTCTTATGTATATAGGAACTCATGTTTCCTTTCCATATTTTTATAACCCTTACTGAGCTTTTTATGCTCATCCCAAGTTTTTGGAATGTTTTTCACAGGTCAAGGGAAAGTTACATGATGTGATGATAGTGTCAAGGATGTGTCAAGAAAGAATCCGTGTTTTATTTTAAATAGGTTTTCGTTGATGGGAAGAATGAATATTGTCTTTTATGTAACCACTTTGTTTAAATGTGGAATGTAATGCAAGTTTCATGATCTAATTCTCTAAAACTCTAAACCTGAAAATATCCTCAATGTGTAATCTTGTAATAACTCAAGATTAAGTAAGGTTTAAGGCTGGGGCCTTATAGTTGGTATCAAAGGTCGGTTTAGATAACTTTAGAGGTTAGGGTATTCTTTAAGCATAAGTGACATTACCATAATGGTTAGGATTTCAGAAATAGTCCTAGTTTTAGATAAAGTGAATGAGTAAGTATATCTTAGTGTTTACCTTCCTCATTATTACATGATGGTTTTGTTGATATACTCACACTGACATTTCTGTTTTTAGTGAATGGCTGGCTCTCGCAGGCACTAAAGTGACAATTGGTTTGAAGGAAACTGTGGTGGTTCTCTGATTAAGAGACTCGATGAAATGGGGTGTTCAATGAGGAAACTCGTGGTTGTTCTAAACCAACTATCAAGGAGTCATGATCAACCACGTGAACCTTGGTATGTTCTATAATGCATCATGTACGAGATGACCAATCGATGTGGAAGTTCAGGTAATAATTAAAAAGGGTAACCATTAGGGTTTATATGATCCTTACTTTTGAGGTAATTATGGGTTATTATATGTTATGATGGAAAATGAAAGGCATGAGATAAACTTGAGGTTAAAATATGTTATGTTTATTTTTGAGGATTTTAGCTCGTTTTGGGGAATGTTTTAGGAATTATATAGTTTTGGAAAAAGGACAACACGTAGACCGTGTGACAACCCGTCGCGTCGGACAAAGCTGCGGGAATCGAACCCACAACCAAAGTGCGACTGGTATTTATCGCCTACCACTGGACTACGTGAAGTCCCTGGTTAGTTTGACTGATTCTTTTTAGTTATATGATTTTATGAATTAAGAGTAAGTTGATTTTGGGTTATTTATGAAAATGATTAACCTATCATGGAGGATATGTGATTAGGTTAATTACTTTTCAATACGAGACTTTAGGAGAAACTGATGTTGTTTGGAGATAAATGTTACGATTTTACTTGGAAGACTATGTGACTAAATCCTTCAAATATTTGGGTTTCAATCTTAGTTTGGTTTACTTTGAAGAATTTTATGGACAAATTGTTTATCGGATGGTCCTCGTTGAACTTTGGGTTTTGTTGGACAAATTTTGGAGATTAAGCATAGATTTTCTTTTTTAAGGGTTATTCTTTTCTGGATTATCTGATCTTGTACTATCCTTTTTGGTTTTGGTTTTGGTTAAAGTCTAAAGACATGGGAAGTATATAGTTCTATTTTGTGGATTAGTTGATTCTCTAGAAGTTGATTATACTACTCTTAATGCGAACAAGTCTCCCTAAATACTCGCCTTTTAGGAAAAAATATGAGTTTGACTAAGGAATCTAGTAAAAGTTGAAAGTTAACATGATAAGTGATTATGTTTCCTTATGAATAAATTCCTCAACAAAAAGTAAATTAAAACAAAAATTTTGTCTATTAACTTTTCCTATTGGGGAATCGAATACCGTTTAACCCATCACAAGTTTGTGATTTTCTTATTGTTAACTTTCTCCTAAACATGTTTTCTATCACGCTCCATCAGAACATGACCCTATGTTTTCTCCTCCATGTCCATATTTTTCTACATGGAATCCTAGTATGGGTTAACTCATGTGACCTTTGTACTTATCTTTCCTTATTTTAAAGTGATTGTTTTACCGACTCTTGTTCCGATGTGGGACTTTCAAAGATGTTTCCAAGCGCAATTTTAAAATTGCGGGGACGCAATTCCCAAAAGGGGGAAGGATGTAACACCCCAGGTAAATAAAGAATATGACATTTTCTTATTTATCCATATTTGTGAATAAAATATTGATATGACTTTAAAGGGGATGCTATGCTCGATGGCATACCCAACACGCAACAACGAGTTTCTTGAGAATCTTACGTTGCACTCTAATAATAAAATAATATTATTTTAGATGGTAGTTAACATGTAGCTGTTGTAATGGCGGGAATGGATAGAAATAACTAAAATATTATTATATATGTTTTTTAAATGTTTTTACATTTATCCAATAATAGATAAAGGCTTAAAATACGAAAAGAATTCAATTTAAGCTTTTATACCCTAATTTTCACTAAAGGTTCACTTATCACCTTTTGATGGAGAACCGTCATTAAATATAGTTTTGTTCACTCTTAAACATTCTTTTGGACCAAATAAAACTCTTATTAAGAATCGGGACATCAAAATTTACTTTGTGTAAATTTTTGGTATCTTTCCGATAAAGTTCATTTTTTTAATGAATAGTGTAAAATGTTGTATTTTAATTCAAAACCACTTTTTAATCTAATTTATTTATATGATTAGATTATCTTTTGAATTGGTTTTATAGTGAAATTAGAAAATATTTTTACCATTAAATCCAAAAGTGGTCGTTGGAATTAATTTCACTTTGAAATCGGACTTAAACTAGTATCAATCTTTTGATACTTATTGTTTCATAAAAACACGCTATTTGTCATGACAGCGGGAATTAATTAATGTGACTTATATGTTTTGAATTTTGTAAAATAGACTTCATTTTTGATTAAATTAATTAATGTGACTTATATGTTTTGAATTTTGTAAAATAGACTTCATTTTTGAATTCGGAATATCAAATATAGCTTAGGATGAATTTTTGGTAATTTTCTGAAAAACTTCAATTTTTGATGAATAGTGAAACCACTAAGTGGTACTTATAAAGACTGATTTTCCGTTTAAATGAAATTTTGCCATCATTGTGTTTGGAATTTCAAAAATCCGACATACATGGTTGTCATTAAGAAGTAAAATGTGGTTCAATGAGATTATAATAATTTTTTGGTGAATAGTAACTTATTAAGTTCTTAATCGCGATTAGAGGTAATTAGTGTAATTTAAGGTAAAAATGATATTATAAGAATGTGAAAACACCATGACACTTGTCCTACACCTATTGGGAGAGTCATGGCCGACCAATACAAGCCATGGGCCAACTTGGGGACCCCATGGAGACACTTTGGTTGGGAAATGACATAAATAACGTTTTATTTAATGTTAAAATTAAATTGACACAAACATGAGTTGTTTTACTAAAATAGTTCTTAAGTGGGGTTATACAAGTCATATGTTTGATTATAAATATTAATTGGAAAGTTAAAAAGATTTCCTACATCATAGTATTTTTTTTATAATTTTTAGACATTAAATAAATTAAATTATTTATGACATAATAATGATGCAGCGATGACAACATTATTTGACGATTTAAATAAAATGGAAAGATAATGTAAAATCTATGAACTACACATGTCCAAAACTTATTGAATGAGTGTATTTCGAAGCCTTATCACCTTATACACTAATTATATCAATGTGGGACCTTTTAAAACCGAAACACATTTTCAAATAAAGTAATATTTCTTACTTTCCAAAAGTGCCCCTCCTCTCCTCTTATAAAAGGCCCCCACCTCTACCTCATTTCACACACTCCTCAAGCCTTTGGCTCGGCCAACCCCTGCCCATTTACTCTCTCCACATCCCTCTCCTCATCCTAGAGGATTCCCTTTGGGCAGAATCCTTTCAAAGGAAGCCTTTAGGCTCAAATCAAAAGGAGTTACACCTTTAAAGGTAATTCACTCTCTCATGTTCATTTGTTTTATTTTGCTTCTCCAACCCCCTAAACTCTTTTTATTTACTTCTTTTGTAACAACACCAGTATATTAAATATACTATGATGTTGTTATAATATTTATTAGAGCTAAAATCTCACACAACTACATCAAATGGTTAAAGAACATACGGTTTCCGTGGATGGCGAAATTGTACCTCCCGAAACGATGATTGTTCAATACTCATTTAACACCTTCAAAGGTGGCCATTATGATGTCACTATTTTTATATATGATATATAATATGTTTATGTTTTACTTATTCTTCTTTATTTTTCATTTGTGTCTTACCTTTATGGCTTCCATTATGGGTATACGCGATATCTTCATCTTAGGAAGTGCGGACTACCGCCCCCTCAAAGTGATGTGATTCGCTAATGCCATACGTGGGACGTATAAAGGATGGATTTAATGTTATTATATATGATGTTATACTGGAATTATTATTTACCTCTATATCATTATTATTTCTTTCCATTAAAGTATGATATAGAAATGAAAGTAGCGTCCATGCGAACGTACGGCTTACCGTCTCCATGAACGGTGCATTTCATTTCTTATCCCCAAATGTAATGTACCATTATAAGTATATATATATAATGGATATATATGATGTATGACACATATAAATGATTAATATAATTATGGAATTAAAATATACATACCTCTCATATAGTTTTAATTCCATTAATATGACATAGAAATGAAAGTAGCGTTCATGCGTACGTATGGCTTACCGTCTCCATGAACGGTGCATTTCATTTCTTTCCTCTAAATGATTATGTGATTTTATAAATACATGTATATGCTTGATATATATGATATATATTATATCCAAATCAGGAATGTCATTTTTGGATATGAAGAACCTTTGACCACACAAACAACATGTAATTGTAAGAAGTCCACTTTCGACTTAAGAACCAAATATCGACAAAACAAACATGATTAACTTAAATGATTAAATAATGTTTATAACATGGTAATAAGTGATATAAAAGGAATAATGAACTTTAAAAGGGTTCTTAAGGAAGTATAAATTAACTAAAGTTTATTATTCAGGAGATTAAAGAACGATCGAGTCAAGTCAGACCTGAGGTAAGGGATCATACTCCTCTCTTTCTTTTCAAGTACACACTTTTATGTCATCCCTTTTAAAGCTCATCTTTCTTGTTATTGGGATGATCTTTTATATTACACTTACTGTAATTTTTATGTTCATGTGATGAGAGACCCTATTCTCTCTCATCAATCCATTTTGGAAGTTTTGAGTGGCGCCGTTAGGCTGCCGAACTTTCGTAAGAGATCTAACCTCTCTCTTTCTTTTTAAGTACTCTCCTTCATGTCACTTCTTTTAAGCTTCTCTTTGTAATGTTGGGGAATGTTATTTTATATTCCTCTTTCTGTAAATTTTATTGTAATGTGATGGGATACCCTATTTGATCTCATCAATCCATATTCGGAAGTTTTATGTGGCGCTGTTAGGCTGCCGAGTTTTCGTAAGGGATTTTTCATCTCACTTTTATTCCCGTGAGATTTATGGTACATTTGCCACAAATTCCATTGAGTGGTGTATGTACTGCCCATTATTCCACTATTTGTGTAATATACTTTCATTTATGAGTATTTACATCAATGATCTATTGTCCTTCTTTCATGGGGTGTATGTTTTGAAAGATACCCAAGTCGGTAAGGGAACCTTTCACCCTCCTCTTTTTTAAAAGACTTCTTTTGTTGGGTCTTTTAATTTACATATTTTTATGTTGGGATATGTTCTCATATATCCTTATTGATGTAAATTTTATGTCCAAGTGATGAGATACTCTTTTTATCTCTCATCAACTCATTTTGATGTGATGCCGTTAGGCTGTCAAGGGAACTTTTTAACCCAATTTCGATTTCTTTGGGTTCAACATGTAGTCATTGAATATATCATCCATTGAATATGTGTGAATGACCTTTTATTGTTTTACACTTAATATCCACTTATATTGGGTGTATTTATATTTGTCACACATATTTTTGAGATTCATTTGTCCTTAATTTAAGGATACCTTCTTTATAAGGGATTTCATCACATTTGACATTTCTATTGAGGGTTCATTGTTGTTATGCACCAAATCACTCTTATATGGTGTATATACTGTCCTTTGGAGTATTATATCATGAATCCATTTATTCTCATGATATTATAAAGTTCTGACTAAATGTTATTCCTCAATTATTGTATTCAAGTGTCACTAATTTTGGTAAAACCCCTTTAACCAAAATATCGCTTTAAATGTTTTAATTATTTGTTCTTATTAATATCCATGTTTTAAAAATGGTTTTAAGGATTTATTTATATGGATATTAATGGTTTAAAATGTTAAAAGCTTCAAGGTGGTATGGGACACTTTGATTCAAAAATCTCTTTATTAAATGTTTTAAATGGTTTTGAAAAATGGTTTTAAATGGATTCGTTATTTCAATATCCTAAAATGTTATATTGTGATTGAAATGTGGAAATGTTATGTTTCCTTTATTCATGTTTTATGTGATACGATTATGTTATGGTTCTTGGGCATTGTTATGAAGAACGGGTGGTTCCGTGATAAACTAAGGGTGGGTGAGCCCGATATAGCTCTCCAATGCATTGGGTAACGTGAAGGAGTGAAACGTTAAGGTTTCTCCGAAGAGATTTAGGGAATATACTGTGATGGGTATTCCAAACGTAACCAAGAGGGTTACTCCCCACGTAAGAATGTTATGAATGCCTCAAGTTACCTTTATGTCTTATGTTTTCTATAATTTATTCATGATTTTATATGCCTATGTTTTATGGGTAAAGTATGATTTCATTCTTATGTATATATGAACTCATGTTTCCTTTCCATATTTTTATAACCCTTACTGAGCTTTTTATGCTCATCCCAAGTTTTTGGAATGGTTTCACAGGTCAAGGGAAAGGTACATGATGTGATGATAGTGTCAAGGATGTGTCAAGAAAGAATCCGTGTTTTATTTTAAATAGGTTTCCGTTGATGGGAAGAATGAATATTGTCTTTTGTGTAACCACTTTGTTTAAATATGGAATGTAATGCAAGTTTCATGATCTAATTCTCTAAAACTCTAAACCTGAAAAGATCCTCAATGTGTAATCTTGTAATAACTCAAGATTAAGTAAGGTTTAAGGCTGGGGCCTTATATGGATGGCCGGGATGGAGGCTAGTCCGGTGGTGGGGGTCGCAAAGCTAGGAGAGGAGGTGTAAGTTGGTGGTGTCGCGATGCAAGGGAGTAGAAGGTTCCAAGGGATTATGATGGGTAGTAGGTGGCCCGTCATACTGGATAGTAGGAGAGTGTCATGGCGGCGCGTCATGAAGAGTGTGGAAGTGAATTGGGGTCGCGAGCTTGGTACGAGGGGGGAAGCCAGCGACGTCCCACAATGCATAAGAAGGCCTACAGTGTGATGGGAAAACTAGGGGCAAACCCTACCCAAAAAAATTCTCAAGCCAAAAATAATCATAAATAAATAAATAATAATAATAATAAATAACCAAATAAAATAATAATAATAGAAATCATATAAAAAAATTGATAATAATAATAATAATAATAAACTAAAGTCTGAATGATAAAAATAATTAATAACAAAAGTAAATGGAAAGTAATAATAATAAGTTATGATAATTTTAATAACAATAATAATAATAATAATAATAAATAAGGTAACTACAAACGTAATAAACTAAATAGTAAAATATACTATGATCATATTAAGAAAATGATATTAATAAAAATAATACTCTCAGTTAAATTTTTATCCAAGATAGTAATAATAATATACTCAAGTGACATTGATATTTTTTTTATTAAAACCATTTTTAATTCATTTTATTTTAGTAATTGAACATCAGCAGGACGTGGGGTTATCCGGGCGAGGTCGTACGATGACCCAAGTGAGGTCGTATGGCTTCGACCATGGTACAATAGATGTCGTAAAGGCCGAAACAAGAATCTTAAAAAAAGAACCCCAAAATTTTATGAAGGGATTCAACCTAAACTACATGACGCCAAGAAAAATTAATAAAATAAATAGATTGTAAATGGAATGTGTAACAATTCTCCCCACCACAATGCTTTCCGCCCCTGGAAATCCACAACTAAGATTAAAGCACAAACTAGAAAACAACACACCCTTTAAGATTCAAGTAGGACCCCCAATGAAAAACAAGTAAAAAGTTGAAAAAGCACCGCTTATAAAAAGTGACTCAAAGACAACTTCAAAAAATACGTAAAAAGACATTAATATATGTGTCTCCCATCCTAAAGAGCTAGAACGCATCCAATTGATAGATTAAGGAAAGGAACTCTCGCACATACAGAAACCAACTACACAGGCCGAAAAATCTCAAGCATAATTAAAAGAAAACCCGACCATTTTGATAGAATAAACAAACAAGTTAAAACCACATCCAAGGAACACTCTTATTACTTATCACCAATACATCTTTAGAAACATAACCAAAATGTCAACATGGGGAAGCTGGAGGGGCTCCCCACCATTAGAAACCTATTGACGCCCGAGAAGATATTGAGAAACTAACATACGGGGGCCCAATCATACTCCCCACCATAAGAATAGGGTAAAATTGGTTTATTTCTAGAGACTTTCAGCAAGAACCTCAAAGGGTCTCAGAACTATTGGAACCAAAACAATACAAGAACTATGAGGCTTTTTGGCACTGACCCAACACCCCAACAAAAGGGCAGGGAGGGAAGGGCCCAACAATCGAGTGTTAAAACCACAACCAAAGAAAAATTAACATCTCAACATCCTTGGATGAACACCATTCAAATTTGTGACTAATTTTCCAAAATAGACCCAATAAGGGCTTCTAAATACGATTACATCCAGTGGGACGCAACCCCCAGGACATTAAGTTAAAGAGATGAACACCCCTCCTCATAGCCACAAGAAACCCCATGCACCCAAATGAGTCATCTGAAGTGGAACACACATAGAAAAAAATTTAAACCTCCTTCACCTTCAGTACTGACGACAGAAATAAGGTTGGGGTCCCATACACTCCTTGAGTTCTTGACCACGCGCCAACTTCACTCTGAGGCGTATGGCTAGAACTCTGATGTTTGAAGCATCTCCAGCCTCGCAGTTAGGTATTGAAGACTCTTGAATGGAGCTATTTGTTTTGGTGTCACATGCAACTATACATCAACCATGAAAACACTAGAAAACTCAATACACCATGACATCCAACTACTCGCTCATGGAACATCCACCAAAACAGGGGTTTATAGGATGCTCATGCATCACCATTAACCTTAACCAAGATACTTAATAAGGAAAGATGCACGAAAAACTCACCCCTTTGAACAGAAAAAAAATTGAGCTCCCCAAGTGGACACACACCTATAAAAACAGGGATTCTCGGATGGTTTGATGGAAACCACCTCTGCACTTCGACGAGAACCCACACTGCTAAACGTAACCACACATGACCATTGTGGACAATGAAATCACTACGAGCCTTTCAAAACATTAGTCTGCACTGATATCTCTGAACCTTCTTCACCCTAACCCACTAGAATTATTTTCACTGTTCCCAAGGGGCACCTTCAAACAAGACAATGCCAAGCATGCTACCTGACAACTAACAAAACTCAAATAGACAAAAAAATACTATCAACTCCCCTCACATTTTTCATCCCAAAGTGATAGGATCTACTAAACCGAAAATGATAAGGGACAAACTTAGCACTGTCACTAAAAAAGGGAGAGTCTTCACTTTAATCAACTAGAGGGCCGACCAGCAGCTAATTACCCATGGCTACACACCAATCGCATGTTAATTATTTATGGGGGAAAACACTAGTCAAGAATTAGAACCATGGACCCAATCAAACTGGTCCAATGACTATGACATACCTCAAGTGAACACTAAACGTGTAGGGAGAACCACTACAAGGGCTTCCCAAAGCACTTTTCAAAAGAAACCACTAACCACAAGCTTCCACCCCAACTTACAAATAAGAATTCAAACTCAAGACATAAATCAGTTAAAATTATTCTCGGATCGAAACGCCTCACAACCATCACTTCTAAAACACAAGGAAACACCACATAACAACAAATTTTTATATTGAAAATACGTTTTGAAAATAAAAAAATATGGTGGGTTTCACAAACACCAATGGTTTCCCATGGGTTTCACACATACATGTTCATGTGCCACACCAGCAGCCAACTAATGTCCATCCAGGCACTCAGCAACTCGTTCCATTGAAAATTTTTCATTCCATATATACCCATGCATGTGGTTTCCCATGAGAGCACCAAGGATAAAAACCGAACCTTCCCATTTCTCAAAAAAAACATTCATCCCACACTTTTCAAACTTTACACAACATTTTATTTTTAAAGCGCTTCATTTCAAAACATTTTTCATGACCAAGACATTTTTACTTAAAAACCATATTTCCATGAATCCAAAACAAAGAGATGAGGAACGAAGCATGATGGAACTAGTGCCAATGGGTGACTGGGACATGTCGTTGGTGGCCATACTCCAATCATGCCATGACCATAAAGGGTATTCTAGGAAATAGTCTCCGGCTCCACATTGGTTTCCAAAGCCAACAAGATCCCTGGGACCACTGACCCTACTCTCTTTTCATTTCCCCTTGACAAGATTAACTGCAATAACCAAAGACTCATACAAACCTCAACTTACTTTGGTAACTCGAGTCCTACTATGAGGTGTGCTAGCCAGGCACCTTACTCGTAGCTTGGACGTTGAGTCCCAATAACCTTAACTCCAGACTTCCAAGACTCTATCCCAAATGAACATGATTCAAGAGGGAAAACCATCCTCTGATACCATTTTTTCATGAACCAAGCTGGGTCGCCATCCGACCAGGCACCCAACCCGGTCCGCGGCATGGTCTGAAGGGCATTTCCGATCCCCACGGGCTGGCACAAGTTCCTGGGTATCAAATATAACACATGAGAAAGGTTTACATGAAGTGAGAGACATAAAAACAATCAATAAGATAGATAAACTGAAGATTAATAAAATCTATCATTCAAACATACCCTTAAACTAAAAATAAACTTAATAGTCTTCAACTCGAACCAAAACTAGGAAGTAACGACAAAAAATACTAACAATCTAACTCAAACCTCATGGAATCAAGAGAGGCATGAAATCAAAAACCTACAACAACATCCTGCATAAGAATACCATCAACAACCAAATACACCATCATTGATCATGATATCACAACCTGGAATGCACAAGAAACAAGGTCTCAATGTACCTAAAGGTGTATGTAGGGTTTGATCCAAGAGCCCAGTAGGACGTAACCCAACATTAAGTTTCCATGCCACAACATAAAAAATATAATTTAAAATTCTTATTTAAAACCATACTTTTAAAAAACTTTTAAGGGAAACATTTAAAAACTGAAAGTGAAAAGGAAATAGTATAATGAAAAACCATTTCACAGTACTACATTAGAATGGAAGAGAAAATTTATAAAATAACATGCACATACTCATGTTTTCCTCCATATGCCGATGGAAGGCACCATGTTATGAATAGTAGAGCACTGTGGGTAAATATCCTAGAGCATCTAGTATGAATGGTGCACTAGAGACATTTTACCTCGATGTAGGTGTGGCATAAAAACCACAAAAATCAATGCTCTTGTGCATGAGCCACTTATAGAGAAACACATCCATAACCTAGTGGTCTTCAATCATCAAAAAAATTTAGTTAGTGTAGTAATGTCAATCATGCCAGATGAAACTAGGACGAACCACTCACGTTTCATCTAGCATACTAGTCTAATCCACCCACCTTGGTATCCAGGGTTTTCCCTTATGCTCAATCAAGTTCCACATTCACACAATATATCATTTTTACGTGTCACAATACCAAAAAAGACATTACACACACAAAATCCACAACTTGAATACCCAAAACAATTTCAAAAACACAAACACATGTAATCAATTAACAAACATACCTCGCATCTCTTATGCAGCTTAACAATTCACTAAAAGAAATTCCATAATAGTTTTCAAAAGAACACTACAAGGATTTACGCTCAAAGGCACACTCAAAATCACATTTTAGACCAACCACACTCCAAAAACCATTTCTAACAATAATTCACATCACTTGTATGAATTGATAAAAACTTTAAGAAAATTAAAGAATATATATCTAAATAGCATAACAAGTGTTTTAAAACAAAAAATGCTTCATTAAACAATTTACAAAACATTTAAAATTTAAAAACAAAGGTTTACACAAGAAAAACGCCCCTAATTTCCATTTTGGAAAAACCCTTTTCTAAGCCATAAAAATAACAAAACCATTTAAAACGGGGTTTCGCACCTCCCAAACAATTTATAAAACACATTCAAGGTATAAAACACAAATATGCAGGAGAAAAAAAGAAAGAATATAACCAATATTCTCAAAGAGTCCATTTCTCAACACCAAACCACTTTAAATATTTTCCGTATTCAATTTGAACAATACAAACAACTCACATGACCCCTTTTTCTATGAACCCTACTTTAACACACACAAAAAACATAGCCATTTTTTGGTGCAAAATCCAAACTCCACACATAAGAACTATAATCCTTCAAAGACACATATTTCACCTTTGAAAGTAATTTAATAATATATTATAATAGTTAATAAAACAACCCCACTAAACACACCAATCTTTTACATCAAAGGTGCACCCAAAACACCTCTTGAAAATCTAACCACATGTCCTCGCCATATGAAATTGGGCATTACACCATAAACACAATTTAAATAACCTATTTCATAATTTATAAAACACTCCAAAACCATTTACACAATTAAGTAAACTAAGTTCATAAAAAGGAACTAGTTTCAATCCAAATTCGTATTATTTATTTTAAACTACATTCATACCATGTAACTAAATCATAGAACATATTAAAATTAAATAAACAAAAAAATTAAATTATCTAAGAAATATAATGGCATGGGAACACCTACTGGTGTGTAATGACTTCACGAATCAATCCAAAGACTCCCACCGCATAGAACACATGCCGAAAACAAAAGTAATTGGACCGGAAGAGGGTGTCTCTGATGACATCGCATGTGCTAGAGGAAGACCAGCCAGAGGCCATGAGCCGAGGGAAGGGGACCGGCCCGGATTTGTTGGATGGAGGGCAGCTGGCTGGATGTGGGGGTGGCACACATAGACCGTCAGACAGAGCGAGCTATGAAATCGGCGACGGTGCAAGCGGCATGGCCGGCCGGGAGGGAGGCTGGTCTGGTGGGGGGGTCGCGAAGCTAGGAGAGGAGGGGTCGGTCAGTGGTGCCACGATGCAATGGAGAAGAAGTTTCCAAGCATTTGTGCTGGGTAGCTGGCGGCCTGTCACATTTTGTAGGATGAGAGAAAAGTGGTCTCGTGGGATGAAGAGAGGGGAAGAAAATTGTGGTCATGAACTTAGAATGAGGGGGGAGCTAGTGGTGGCCCATAGTGCGTAGGAAGGCCACCATCACGATGGGAAAACTGGGGGAAACCCTACACAAATAAATCTCAAAATAAAAATAATAATAAATGAATAATAATAATAATAATAATCAAATAAAAAAATAAAAAAAATAAATCATAAAACAATAAAAAATAATAATAATAATAATAAACTAAAGTAAGAATGATAATGATAATTAATAATAAAAGTAAATAGAAAATAATAATAATAATAAGTTATAAAAAATTTAATAGTAATAATAATAATTAGGTAACAATAAACTAAATTAACTAAATAGTAGACTATACAGTGATAAACTTAATAAAATTCTATTAATAAAAATAATAATCATAATTAAATTATTATCCAAGATAATAATAATAATATTCTCATGTGACATTGATATTATTTTTATTATTAGAACCATTCCTAATACATTTTATTTTAGTAATTGAACATCTGAAAGGCATGGGGTGATCGGTCACATGGAGACCCAAGCGAGGCCGCACAGCTTCGACCGCGGTGCGATAGATACGGTCAAGGCCAAAACATGCATTTATAAAAATAACCCCAAATAATTAAGTCGGGCTTCAACCTGGACTACCCAATGCCAAGAAAAATTAATAAAATAAATAGATTGGAAAAGGTGGGTGTGACATGTTTTCCAATATTCCCATATTGAAACATTAATCTACAAAACCTCATCAAAATTTCAATATAATCAATTTCATCAAAAGGTATCATTATGAACCTTCCAAAGTAATAAAATCAATTACATTCAAAATAAGGTCACTAAAAATTGAATTAATCCCTAAAAGAACATAATTGTCACATATAATATATGTGAACACCATTATATTTTTTTTCTTATGAAACAAGTTAATAATCCAAATTACCATAACACATCAATGAAAAAATGAATGATTTCAGAAATTAACTCATTAAATATACCATAAGTAAAAAAACAATAAACTCAATAAATAGAATCATAATCGGCATTGACATCTTATTAATCCCAATGACATCAATATTATCTAATTTATATTATCACAATTAATCATCTTTGTATTTCATTATTGCAACATCATGCACATATTAACGGTTATCCTTCACTTAATCATGTGTTTTCCAAATTTGTTACCTTACCATCTCAATCACTTTTCATGGAGACTAGTATCCTTTAAAATATTCTCATAAATCCACATAGAAAAACTACAATTAACCAATACATTGATTTTTCATTATTCCATAATACCATAAAAGTACATCTAAAACATTATTCATGAATTACATTATATAAATACTCAATCATTCAACCAATTTTTTCTTATAATCAACGTATATAATAGATATATCATGTCATATACCTTGTATTTGTCTTTAAAAGGTTGTTATGACATATATTCTATATTAACCCCTGGATTGGAAAATTGTTTTCATTAGGGGAAAAACTCAATGCATTTGTATATCTAATGTATGAGTGGTGAATTGTTTGATCATTGTCTCCATTCATTTCATTGATAGGACTCTTTACATCACTCCAACACCATTTTTCTCGATTGCCTGTATTTATACACTTGTTGTATCTTCTAATAAATTTCAGTCACTCCCCGAAGTTCTTCACTCCACATTTTTTTAGTGTATGAGGTTGAAAATGTTTTCCCCCATTGTGGAAAACAACTATTGTCCCCATTAATATCCATATTCCATTTCTTATCACTAACACCTTCAGAGTAATCAACATTAAACATTAATTTACACTTTTAGTGCACACCAAATAGTTTCATTGTAGCTTCCAAAGACCCTTAGGGCCAAGGCCTTTTAGATACATGGATTCAGGCCGCCAAATAATTGATCATGTTTTCTTTATAGATAGATGATTAACCTAGAAGTATACATTGGAAGTCTTCAAAAATTAGTTTCATATGTACTAATGGATTCATCTTAATTTTCCTTAAGCTTAATGAATTAATTATCCCTCATTATTCATAGAATTTGAGGGAAGTAATTACTGAAAAATACACCTTTAAACATTTCCCATTCCATTGATTAAATTGCTTCTTGTTTCCTTGTGTTATTAGTAAGATTCCACCACTAATATTTTTGACCTTAAAAATGATAAATACCCTAAATGGATTTTTCATGTTATAGACAATAAAGCATGGAAAGTATCCATTTACTGATACCAATCCATTATTCAGAAAAGATTTTATTAGAATACCCACTAAAATAAAGTGGATGTTTCCTCATGAAGGACTCAATTGAATTCTTCCCCCTCCTCTTCTCATTTATATTTGCAGAATGATTCATATCTTGTGTTAGTATAGAGATAATATTTTTTATTCCATATCTAGTAATATTTGGTTTCTCAAAAGGAAAATAATTGCATTATGAGTCACATTATTCATTATCATGATTCCTTTGGGATACACCCATTAACATAAACTAAAATAAACAGTGTGAAAAATACTATTAATGGTGGTATAACCATATAATAAATGGAAATTACATAAAATATATCATACTATGACACCCTAGGATTAATCTTTTGTTATTCAGGAATATTTTGAAAAATCTAGGATTTTAACCTATACTAAAACTTACCCCTAGAGACATCCTTGTACATATACTTAGAAATAACTCTGGTGATATCACTAAAGTTTAATCATCCTAATTTCCAATGGATAAATATTACTTTCTTCTGATATAAACAATAATGATGGATGATTTTCATACATGTATATTATATCATTATTGGTAGAAACTTTTATATATTTCATAAACACACACCTAATGACTGTATTATTTTAGTTACTTTGAAAGAATGTAAGCATAAATAAATTGTTCATTGAACATATACATCTTCTCCCTCTTATTTATTATTATCTAGAATCCTTTTTCATATGATACATAAAAATATTATTCATATCCTATGGGAGATAAACATAATAAAATGGTGATATCAAATTCTCAATAAGGGTAAAAAGGGGATATATGTGACCATAAAAATGAAAATTAAGGGTATGAGAATGTGATCATAACATTAGAAGAACATACCCTATATATAAAGTATCCTTATCATGTAAAATGGAGTTAATATTTATAGTTATTAGGACATTAATAATAATGGAATCAAATAATATAATCCATGAGGTCATAACATTGATATAAGACATTAAATTATGGCATACACAAAAATATGTAATTCTGTAAACATATATATATAGTAAAAGGTCAACTAATTAAACTAAAAACATTAAATCATGCCCTTTAATAAATTTATGAATATTAAAAATAGTTCCGCACATAAAAATATGGACATGGAAATAGGGTCCACATGTATAATTGTGAAAATGAAATCAGGTTCATGCATACCCTATATACCTCATGAGTTATCCATATTTACCCAATGAATTGGATAAAGATCTAGGTACCATCCATCATATGACTAAAATCGTACTCATATATTCCATAAGAACCCAAATCATTTATCATATCAAAACCTAATGAAAGAAATAGATTTTATAAGCATTATTTCATCACAACATAACCCATGGAAAAGAAATATGTTTCATAAATATCATTCAATCAAAAACATAAACCATTCTTAGAAAGAATAGGAATGGTGTCATTGAATTATTTCCCCAGTAAAACATAATGAACCACAAATAACTTTATATTAGATGGAAAATAATTTTGATATATCACTTGAAAATAATTATGGAGGAAAATATCTTTTCTAATTTGAAAACATTTACTTTGCCTAATATGATGCACAATTAAGGAAGAATTTTTTTTATTAAAACAAACATATAATATTTTAAGGTAATATTCAATTAGTTAAGGCTTTGTTATGGATTAAAATTTCATTCATTTAATATAAATTAAAAAACATTACTCCTATTTTTTCTGGATGAGTGACAAAGTACCTTGTTTGGAAAACAAAAATAAATAAATTAAAACTGTTTAGTCAAAATTAAAAATTGGATAAAAATAAAATTAAAAATCTATAAGGGAATAGTAAAAACCCATTTTAAAATGATTCCAAAAATAAATTTAAATGTATGTGAAATATTCCGAAATAGATACTTAAAATGAAACATTGACAAATAATGATGAGATTGTGAAATTAACATGCATCACTTTATAATAAGTAGAATAATATTCCCCATAAAAGAAAGAAAAATTTATGGATATCAAACTAACATCATAATAAAGATAAAAGTCAAGAAATAAATTAATGGGAAGTATATAGAACATTTATATAAAACAATTATGGTACAAGTCATGTGTCTCACAATAATAAAAGTGAGACAAAATCCCTTACATTATGTTTTGACTCTCATTATACTCATGAAAACATCATTTATAAATAATATAAGTATATTATGTGTATATTAAAGAACCATATTAACATATATAATACAATATATATTTTTATTATCACATTATATTACCCTCTTATTAACAATTCTATGTTGAAGTTATATTTCGGGCAATAAATGCTTTGTTTCTCATAAATGTATTGACATTTTATTATTGGTCCTCATAATTGGAGAATGATTTAATTACCTATATAATAATAAACATGATATATATTCATAAAATATAAATTTATTTTTATCTATAGAACATATAAATAGAATATTAAGTACACCATTAATGGAGGTGGTAGGCCATATGTATGCACTAACATGGTTTCCATTTTGTTATCGTATTGAATGAAATTAAATGAAATAGATATATATATATATATGTGTGTGTGTGTGTGTGTGTGTGTTTGTGGGGGGGGGGGGGTTCTAATATAATTACATTAGAAATCAAGTTTTATATATATCATATAATTTACTAAACACATCCTTAATAAATTCCATGTAATGTGTGATGGAATCGCATCGCTTTAAGGTGGCAGTAGCACACATGTATGCAAATGAATTATCATATTTACAAAAAATATAATACATGAAGGTATGTTTTATGTAATATTTATGAAACCCTAAATAAATAATTAATATAATATATGTCATATAAAAAGAAATTTTACATCATAATTCCATACCATGAGAGCTGGTAAATGAAGAAAACAAACAACATTATTTCATGAGGTGGTAGTTCACCATACAAAAAAATGCTATATGTGTTACCCAATGGATGGAAGTGTGTGTGAGTGTAGGTTGAAAACTTAACATTAAAACATCTTGATATATTTATTATACCTGTTCTATTATATAAACAATAAATAAAAAAATTATATAGTTTAAAGATGAAATAAAACAACAATGCTCCTTAAGGAATGTTCCCTCTTATGGGAGTATTTTCATTTGGTTTTAACAAAAGGACTTCATTGGTTGGATTTATACCCAATGTAGAGACTCTATTATAAATTTAGTGATGTTTTAAGAAGGTTTAGATACTTTTTTTCTAAAACAAATAGGCTTTGAAATTTGAATAAAAGATAAGAGGAGGTGTTTTTTTATACAAGTGGGGAGGGGTGCTATGTCAAATATAATAAATATTCTGTTAATATAAATTAATATTATAATAAAAGTGGATAATAACATATTAATATATAATATAAGATTAATTTTTTTAAAAACCTTCATATAATAAAAAAATATATTTGTTTTTACTATTTTTAATCGTTATCTTTTAGTTGTAACCTTTATTTAACGTTTTTAATTATTACTATGATATCATGTACATTGTATTTTAATGGCTAGTGTAATTTCCATAAAGAGAAAACATCCAATAAATGAGTCCTTGATGAATTTTTAATACTTATCCCAATATTTTATCTAAATATTATATTGTTATGAATTTAATATCTAATAATTATATAATATTTATTTTAAATATCATTGATGTTAACTTTGAAACTATTCATTTCACGACTTTTTAAAAATATCATAACAACATGTTATCTAAGAAAAATATATTTTAAACTATAAATAAAAATTCAAATTATTCTATGAAATTCTTGGATGTCATTAATTATATAAAATTATATTTATTTACCAAAAAATTAACATTATTTATTTGATCCTTCCATTCATTATTAAATTAAGGCATCATCATTGTGTCAACATTTAATTTTCTTATTTTATCATTAAATACTATATATAAATTTAAATTATGTAGATAAACATTTTATATTTTTAAATACTATTTATTTTGGAACATGTCCCATATATAACCCCATATTAAAAATATTTCTCTTGTTAAAAAAACTCTTAAAAATTTGACTTTCTTCGAATATAATATTATAATGGTTATATTCTCATCCAAAATGTCATAAATTATATCATAATTGATCCTTTAATTATTAGGGACGAAAAATATTAACCCAGTAAAATTAGTTCAATTTTTATTGTAATTTTATAATATTTATAATAGTATTTTTACCCTTAATTGTCTGATTTTTCTATAACCGTGGTAACCGAAATTACCTAAAGGTAATATTTATATATTGTTCAAAAATAAAATAGAAATATTTACTAAGATTGTCCCTAATTATTCCAAATATATAATACATTTTTCAATATTCAAATCATAAAATTTTCATAAATTAATTATAAAGTAATCAAATTGATGAATCAATAAAATTGTTTTTAATGTAAAAAAATTTATAAGATTAAGATGTTATTATATCTAAATACAATGTTAAATTTATTGAAACATTGATATTTAGATTAAATGGTAAAATATTTATCTAATTTTACTTTAAAACACATATAAAATTATATCTAGATATATAAATAAATAAGTTGAAAAATTTTTTTAATTAAAATAGATTACTTTTTCACTATTTAGTTAAAAATAAATATTATCATAAAAATCAAAAAATATCATCCAAAGTAAATTTTGATAATTTTAATTCAATGAAAAATTTATTTTTTTAAAATATAATTTTTTTGAGTGTCAAAACATGATTTAAAACAACTATTCCATCAAAATTCAGTGAAACTTATTTTTTAGAAAAATACTTCTTTTATATTTACAATTGGATTTGATCTGATTTTCTGTATTTAAAAAACATAAAATTAATGTTAAATATTATATTAAATAATATATATATCATTAACAAAATTGTAAATTCTTGATTTGTTTATATATTGGTATAAAACACACTTGTGCACATTTAAATTTGTTTTTTTAGAAACACATTTCCTTTTATTTTTAAATATGGATTACATTAATTTATAATCAATTGGTAAATGAATTATGAATAAACCTTAATTTAGTAATTAATTAAATATTATTCTTATCTTTCATTCTAATGGATATGTTACAATTGTATCTTTTAAATATTTATAATTATAAATTGATGTTTCAACAAAACTCATTGTTGTGTGTAATGAAAACAATGTCGGTGTTGTTTATAAATCATGCTAAGACAATGTTTTGTATAGAAGAAGAATAACTTAGTGTATCTTATAAGACAAGATATCAATAAATTTAATTTATTTAAAAAGTTTTATAAAAACATGGTGTGGTAAAAAAAATTATATCCAATTATTTGTAATATTTTAGAATGGGACATTCATAGTATAATTAGCCTAACATTTCCCAATGATGAGGTGGTATGACTAAGATATTTAGAATTTCTATATTTATAAAATCAATTACTATAATCCATTATATTATTTATGTTTTTTCATCCATGATCTTTATCCATTATGTGATGTTATTTATATGTAATATGTGATTATTATTTTTCTCTTTCATATTTTTCATGTTTTATTAATCCAATGATAGTTTTATCATTCCATTTCCCTTATTGAGAATTTGATCTCACCCTTTATTATGTTCTATCTTCCCTGTGTAATAAAAAAATAGATCTATTAATGATTCCCTTAATATGAATTAGAAATAATAATTTAATCACTATAATTTTTATTTCTATTTAATGTTTTCAAATATAAGGAAAGAATTGTGAATTGATCTAGTTTTGCAAGACCCCTAAATTATGCAATCCACTAGGGTATGATCTCTTCAATCTTGTTACAATGTATACTGATAAATACTAGATATAGGATAATAGATTCACATTACTAAAATATGTATTACGATGTCATTATTGATATAATGGTGGATGATGTTGTGAGATTTTGTGCCCTATTCTTATGAAATATTGGTTGTGATATCATTTTAGCAATATCCTTGTTTGAGATATATTTCATAGGGTGTTTTTATTAAGATTATCATATCCTGGTTCATTCATTCTAGGGTTTTTTTCAAGTATGAGATTAATTTAATAAGTATATAATGTTGTGTCCTAGATTATCTCATACCCATAATTTATTTAATTTTTAAGTGATCAGGAATTTTGTATTGAATTATGATAACATAAATTTAAGACTTTTTTTCTGCAAATATTGTATTGCTCAAATTTCCCGAATTTTAAATACATAAATTTATGGATACACTTACTTTCTAAATTACCCAACCTAAAAACAAAACAATCTTATTCTTAATATGATTATATTTCTATTGAAAAAGTAAATTTTAGACACCTAAAAAGTCATTTAACATTAAAAAATTCCCATATTTGGTCTGAATCATATTTTACAAATGATAGGGTGTTATCAATCATAATTCACTGGTAAAAATAAATTTAGTTATGTAATAAATTCCCTTCAACATTTATCAATATATTTTATTATTTTTATGGTTCTAATTTGGGGTAATCAATGGTCCATGAATTCCATCTTTTTATCCAAATTAGATGGGAATTGATTGATTTTTAATGGGATTCCACCTAGGAGGACAATGTTAATTGTTCATTATGTTTATTTAATTTTATTATCTGAGTTGAAACCATACCTCTATTAGAAGATTTATGATACCCTGTATAACTAAAGATAGTAAGAAACCAATGTGATCCTTTGATATTTCTATACCACCATCTTTAGTTGTTTTCCTTTATAAATTTTTAGAACCAAAATATTCCTCTGCCCTCCCTCTCCCTATTCTTGTGTATCAAGATACATGTGTAGAGTATTCAAAATCATTCATATTTATTTCTTTTTAGGCATGGGATCTTTATCTCATAGTACCCATGTAAATCAATATTTGATAATTATATTAATATGATAAAATATAAAATTACACAATGGAGAGTAATGAGAATACAATTTCATAGGTGTTTATATATTCATGATTTCAGATACATTATTTGTTCTACTATTTGATAGTTAATATCAGGTTTTCATATTTAAATATTGGATTTTTATCCATCAATATATTATTGGAAATTTTCATTCAAATAAATAAACTTATATAATTAATAAAATTAATGATTATAAAGTAGAATAATAATGAACTAGACTTTCAACAGAAAATATCATTCCACTAAAATGGATGCTAGTTGAATTACAGACAATAATTTAATGGTTATTAATGAACATGAAAATGTATTAATTGTACAATTATTATTTATATTGAAAATACTCTTCAGTTCCCATTCATGATGAATCATTCCCATAATTAAATGATATAATAATGATGGTAAAAAAATATTAATTATTTTTTTAATAAATACAACTGAATGGTAATATCTATGGGATTTAATGTTCATGTACAAATATATTTGGTCATTTTTTGCTAAAAGTTTTCATGCTTTGATTATATCAAAATAATTATTATTTTTTATTTCAAAAAACAAATAAACAGATTCATTTTCATTTATATATATTTTTAACATAGAGAATCATTCTATAATAAAATTTTAAAATATGGATGGTTGGTGATATGGAGATTCATGAGCTATAATAATATTTTTTTTGAAAGAATATTAATGAGGTTGATGGTGGGGTAGTGTATATATTTATGGGAGTTGATGGTATGAAAATGTGATTTTTCTCAAAAATATATATTCTTTTATGTCATTATTATTAATTATCGGAAATTTATTATTTTCTTCCTAGTATTTTCTTCCATTAATTAGGAATATATGTGTCTACAGATCGGAATATAGATGGAAATAATTAATGAATTAATGAAAGGGGAATGGTTCTTGAAATATTTTTATTCATAGTAAAATGAATATAAAAAAACACTTATATTTGATTAATGATGAGTATAGGAATATAAATATAAATAATATGGAAACCATTAGATGTTTAAACTATTAAATGAATGATATCAAGAATAGGAATTAAATTTTGAAATTAAAGAACACTGTATTAAGATTTTTAATGAGGATATTAACCTCTAATTGAATATTAGATATTATCTAATTAATTTTAATTGAATATATTGTTGAATAATATATGAATCTCGATTCTTGTGAGTTAAAGAACTCTTAGATTCCTTGTTTAAAGGGTTAACATCTAGGTTGTAATGTTTTATTTTAGTTATGGTATTTTTATTTTGAAAGAATTATTCCATTAAAAATCATCTATATATTCATTAAAATCAATTCATTATTACCCTTTAAATCATGACACTTTAAGGAAAATTGAGACAACCTAGACCAACACTCCCAAGAATAGTGCTCAAAATATATACCTTAAATATTATATTTGATACCATCATTAGTGAACCAAAACATTTATGTTATTTAACATAACATATCAATATTTAAATATTTCATATCATAAATAATCATACACCAAATCCTAAATTATCATTTTCATTGGAGATTAGATACATAAACAACACACTCTAACAAATTTTTAATATCACTCAAAAAGTCATTTTCATTCTATCCTTTAGAAAAATCAGTCATAACTGTATTCTACATAATGTTGGGAATAGAAAAAAATTAATACTGAGATCACATTATATGGAAGGGTAAATAATTAAAATCATAATTCAATATAAAATAATAGTTTTTTGTTTTTAAATGTATTCAAAGATTAAAAAAATATAATATGAGGAGATCACACACAATTAAACATGGATTATTATAAAAACACTAAAGTACTAGGCATAACAGAAGAAAAAATCCATCAAAAAATTATTACGATAAAAATGTATTGACATGGAAATAAAATAAACAAATAAATCAAATCATAGTGGACTCGAAATCAGGTTCATTCCTCCTATATCATTATGGAGAAGGAACAACGTTCCTATAACCTATATCACAGTGAATTAAGAACCACATTTATGCCTCTTATATCAATATGGAATATTAATCATGATCTTTCATCCCATATAATAATTGATAAAGAATCACATTCTTATAAAATATAATTATATCATGTTATATTATACATTACTTAATTGGTAGTAGGGATATTTTATTCTGATCCCCCCATAACATATTGATAATACATACATTTTTTTGAAATAAAAATGTTGGATAATTCATATTTTTAATTATATTTTAATTCATCCATGGAAAAGAAAATGGTTTCTTTATGATAATTCATTCAAAAATGTGCATTGTTTGTCTTTTGTAGGTTATATTATACATAGAGAATAAGAATATGTTAATGGTTATAACAAATATGAATATCATTTTAATGAGAATATAAAAATTTATATGCATAAAATAGGAAAAATATATTTCTATTTTTAAAAAAATTCATGAAGATGCATTAGAAAACAAATTATAGACGTATCTTTAAAAAACCACAGAAACTAAGAGAGGAATATTTTTAAAGAATACTACTGAATCTGATGCAAAAAAAATTTCATTCAATATTTATTTTAATCATGGTTTTTTTAACATTTTTTAAAGAAGGGAAATGTTGGTTTAAAATGAACACACTAAAAATGTTAAAATAAGAATACTTTTATAATTAAAATTAAAATAAATTGAAAATGATCTCTATAAATCATATAAATTAAAATAATAACACCCATAAACCAAAATATATAATATATCCATGGAATAAAAGGATTCTTAACCGAAAAGAAGATGGGTGATCTTTTTCCCTTCAAGCATCACTCTCAGGTAATTACGGTCTAATGGGGAAGGAAACTAGTGATAGAAAATATAAAACTTTTAAAAAACTAGAGTGGAAAGAAATAAATAGAATTATATGTCATGAAATTACCCTATATAAAAACATAGATATAAAAATCCTTTATAAGTGTGATACAAGTACACAGATTTTTTGAATATGCAAAACTCTAATAAAAAAAGTTGAACATTCTACATATCTCAAAGAATAAAAATTGAAAAAGAAACCATTTCATCTTTTCCATTGCATGAATCTAAACAACATCGAAGGGAGATCACAAGATAAACATTAATGTCATATAAAATAATTTTTTTATTATAGATAAAGAAAATATGGTGGTAATTGTAACATATAAAATAAAACTTGGCGCAAAAAAAGAAATATGTATCAATGAATAGAAATTTAGAACATGAAACCCTTTAGAATTTAGTTACATTTGAGTCGGAAGGGCTTTAAAACATTTATTTTAATTTATAAATGAATATAATTTCATGAGAGGTTGAATAAAAATAATATATATGGTATTATATAAATAAAAAAAATAAAACAAGTGGAGACTATAGAATATGAATCAGTGAAAGAAACTTTAGATGAGCAACCAACATCGATATCAAAATTTGTGAACTAAAAAATAGTTAGAAGGGATATTATGTAAAATAAATTTAAATACATATGAATTAAAGATTAAATTATAAATAATAAAATAATAGGTAAAAATATAGTATACTTACAATAATGGCGATCAAGAAAAAAAGTCTAAACAAATGGATATTGAGTTATGAAATACCCTAACATTGGATTGTTGTTTTGTTTAACATGATCTAACCTCTATAATCCTTATAGATAATCTCAATAAAAAATAAATAATTACTTTTAAGGGAATTATATTGATGATAAAAAATCCTTTTGGATAAGGATTTGAGTGTTTATGTGGTATTCGGTAACAGTTTGGTTGAACATTGAGGCTAATGCTTTGTAGAGAGATGGACTGGTGAATGGGTATTTTAAAAGGTAGGAGGAGTAGAACATTTGTAATAAGAGATGTAAAATTAATGTAACTTGGTTTTAAAAATTATAATAATATATGGGGGATTTTTTGTGGAAAAATTAATCACTCAATAAATTTTTAGATAGTTAATGTATATTTTTTTATTTTTATCACTTATTTTTAACACATTTTACCTTATTTTAGCAGAACTCTGTCAACTCAATTTTCACCATAGTGAAAAAAAATTAAAGTGAAAATGAAATTTAATTTATTATATAATTTTTATTTTAATATAAAAAATAAAAAAACTATTTTATAGTTACATATTTTAAAAATTAAAAAATATTAATTCTAAAATAATAAGTGTACACAACATAAAAAATAGAATCTAAGAAAATACAGCATATACTCAAAAAACTAAAGAATATATATCTAATGTAAAATTAATATTATTAAATGAATAATTTTATTTATAAAATACATATTTTTTTAGAAAATTGTTTAAAAACCTCTATACCATGTTTATTTAAGGATAATTTCAGAAAAGTTGTGATATTATATAAATCTATACATTGTATAATTTAAAAAAAATCAATCCTTCTATAAAAGTATTCAAATATTATGATAATATAATTTTCATATTATGATTCCCAAAATTATTTCTTTTTTTTTTATTCAAATTAAAAAATTTAGGAAATCATCTTTTAAATGGAAAAATAAAATATATTATAAACTGTTTTATATTGGAAAATGAATTTAGAGGTATAAATTTTCCATTTTCCCTTTCACAATAAATTAAAATTAAATGTTTTTATTTTATTTTAAGAAAAAAATTATTTCACCATTGCATTCCATAAAATATTTTTTATCCTAAAATATGTATTCAATTGGAATAAAGGTGAATGTTTTATAAAAATAATTTTTTATAGAAATTTAAATATATTATAATTTCATGTCCAAAAATAACTATTGGATACATGTTACTTTAGTTTATTGAAAAGAACAGAATCTATTTCTATCATTTATTAGATAAAATCCACAATTATAGATGATTGGGAACCTCACAACATCTATCAAACAAAAAACTATTTTCTTGAAAATATTATATATAAATTTATTAAAATCATTATCTATTTTGGAGTAATTAAAACTACACAAAATGTTTAAAAAATATTTTTTAAAATTAGTAATTTTGATTTAAATAGTTATTGACTAATACCATTATAATTTTTTATTTATATTAAAAAATTATTTTAATTAATCCATATATTTTTTAAAAAAATTAATCTAATAAATATCTTATTTAATAATAATATTTGATGATTAAATATATATATATAATATATATATATATTAATGAAATATTTTCTATTTGTTTCATAGTTATATTCTCTTCATTTATTAATTTTTTTCTTAATTTATAATATTTTTTATCAATAATATGTGTCATGTTTTTTTAGTTATTCATTTATTTTTATACAGGATGTTCAATAATATTTTTATTTATAGGGAAAAAATAATATCTGATGGTTTTACATTATACCCTCTTATATATATTGTGTCCTCTAAATATTATTCTCTTCACTATGGAGATGATATCATTTTATTCATAACATTAAAATAGCGGTAACTAATTATTCCATACCCAAATTTGATATATGATCCTCAGTGATACACCAAGTAGAGTCCAGGTGTTATTAAAATTCATCAAAACCGTTCCATGTTCATCTGCTTCTTTAAATGAGGTAAATTTTTTCAATAATGATTAAAAAGTATTTTGACAGTTATTATAATTTTTAAATAACCCAATGTTTTTAATACATAGTGTTTAAATTACATTAAAATATTTCCTTACATAAAACCATGGGATATTGTTTTAATTGAGTTTATTATATAATTATTTTCAATAACGATACCCAAAAAATCATGAAATAATATAAGTACAAATAATTCAATAATTTAACCTTACCTTTAGTGTCCTAATACATTTTATATACATTTTCAATTTCAAAAAATATAAAAACATGATAAATTTATATTTTTTATTTTCCAGAAAGACTATGATTTTATTATTGGTTTTTGAAAACATTTTCGTCTTTATCCTAACACCCTTCATGATATTGAACTATATATGAGGATTGCGGAATGGTGTAATGTTATCTTAATACAATTTTAATGTCAGAAAGGGTAAGATAACAACTCGATATTTATCTGGAAATGATTGTAACAATTAAACTTATTAGGTGAAAAAGGATAGTTTGATGAGACTTTTTCCAAGCATCTAAAGGTTGAATTTGACTCTAATAATGAAAAGTTACATGCTAATAACAATAGTTAACAGTAATAATTTATAATTTTCTATGAATTTACAGAATATTTTATTTATTAATAATATATTTATTTATTTTAATATTAATAGATATATTCATTTAAAATATTATTATATCTAATAGTCAATATTATTTTATTTAATAATACTTATTTTAACACAATTATGATTAACACAGTTATGACTTTTATCTATAACAATAACACCCTTATCAAATTCGTTTAATTAGATACCATTTTGTTAATCGTAGTTAGGTTATTACTATTAAATCCATATAAAGATTTTTAATATTTTTAATTAAATATTTTTATTTTTAATAGTATGTTTCTATTTTATTTTAATTTCTTATAATATTATTAAAAACAATTTCCAATAATAATAATAATTCATTATCTTCACATTCATTAGTATATTTTGTTAAATATTCATTTATAGAAAATTTTATATTTATACTCTACAGTATTTATCAATTCATTATTTTCAAATATTTTACAGTAAATATTTATCAATGAAAATTTGTGGAAATTTTTTAAAAATACATATTTTAGTGTTAATTTATTCACTATAAACATTCCATAAATTTTTTCCTAAATTTTTTTGTAAATGAACCTGAGGTGTGACACTCATATGAACATAATAAAACATAAAAAAGAAACTAAATGCATTAATATTCATGAATTTAGCATATCATTAATAATGTATAATATATAAATTGAAAAATAATATATTAATGTATCACCCATAAATATATTTTTAATTAGGTCAACTAGTCCATCGTAATATTAACTATACCAAGAATTATGTGTTGAATATAAAAAACTATCAAATAGACACTAATAAATCAAGTGGCTATATATCGGGTTCCCATTTATTACATTGGTTAAAAAAATGTAAAAAACCAAATATTTGATTAAAGTATGTAATATTAAATAGTGAATAAAATATGAAAAAAATTTAGAAAAAAGTATTGTGATTAATTTGAGAGAATATATGATCCAATGGATAGTAGAAAATTATTTAATGCTTCAACAAAATAGTGGTGGCTACAATACAAGAGTATAATGTAATAAGACATAGTGTGAAACATAAGTCTTGATGTAGTAGTATAAAACACCATCCCGATTTTAATCCAAATAAACCCATGAAAATACCCCAATCCTACACAACTCCATTTTTCATTATCTATGATATATGGATTTTGGTAATATATCAACGGTTTATATCATTTTAATACAATATTATTATGTTTCATATAAAATATTTGAACATTTAACAATAAATATTGTTATATTTCATATTAATGACATTATGTCTGATTTTATATATGGTTATGTTTACTAATGTCTTTTTTACCCAATTATGTTTAAAAGATTTATGTTTGGCATCTCTAACAGTTCAAGAATTTTCAAATAATTTTCAATAAACACAATTGTTTAGTCACAATGAAGTTATTATCATTAAAAACATGCATTTTTTATATCATATGTTTTTTTAAGAATATTATGATTAAATAGATTTCACTAATCTATTTTTTGGATATAAATATTTATTTCCTATTAATTTTTTCATATGATACTTCAGTTTCACATACATCTCTATCTTTAGTTGACTCTACCATATTTTAATTTCTATTCAATTTTATACTCATAATATATATTATTTATTAACTCAATATTTTAAAATATTTTATTGCACATCTTCGTTAATTTTAATTTTTAAAACCATTCTACTAATACACATTATTATATTACTATATTAATAACAATAATACTTTGACATTTTTACGTAATATTTTATAAATGAGAGAAATGTTTTATCCTTAAAGAGACATATAAAAATGTATCTACCTAAAATAAAAACCCTTCAAACCATTAAAAAAGATGAATTAATAAGTACATAAACTAGTAATTATATAGTGATGTTATAAAATATATTAATGTAACCCCAATAAAAATTTTTTAAATGAAGTAATATTGTCTATAAAAATACCTAATCTATAAATAATTTGGTGATTATTAGATAGAAAAATTAAAATAAACACTCTATAATCTAGAAACCATATTTTTTGTAATAAATCCTTATATTGATGAATTCAAACAACGTAGAAAATTAACCAAAAATAAGAAAAAACTTATAAAATGTCCTATGAAATAAAATATAAAAAATCATAAGACAAATTTCATATGATTATTTTGATGTAAGGAATGATTGAAAATATTTTATATTATTAGAGGAGGGTTTAATAAAATAGGTGATGAGGTCTAAATACCTATGTGTGGAAGAGGTGATAAGATAGGGTATGAGGATCTGAATGAGTATGGTTCATATTTTACATTCTAATGGTGTCTCGCTCGCTAAAGGGGTAGGGTTTGACTAGAACTCTATATTAGATGGATAACATGATGTATGGGATAGGGGAGGTATCATGATATATTGGTGGTGGTGGAGGGTGTTCAAAACTGGCAATGGAAGAAGAGGAATAGATTGATGAATGAATGGTTAGTGTGGATGAGAAATACATTAATGTAGATTTTTACCCTATATCCGTGGTCAATAAAACTCATAGAAATAGGAATTATGTACCAATAGTATAAATCTTCTTGTGGATATTTCCAAGAGTCATTATATCATATAACCATGGTTGACACATCCCCAGGTCTAGAAGCAGACATATAGAGATGGGCCAAAATGTTCATTGTCATATCCAAAAAACCAAACTAGTATTTTGACTGACTATATTGGATATGGATATAAGCCAACATATAAGCACGTTCATTGTATGAAAACGGATATAGGTTTACCTACAGTCATAGACAATCATAAAAGTGGATATTTATAAAAGAATGTGAGTGGATTTTCTACTATTCACATCACATAAAATATTTATAATTTCATGTTTTATTCATTTTAATGTTAATTATTATAATTATTTAGTTTTTTAATCCATATTCTATAATACATATTTATATATTTATGAATTAATCTTTTATTATTTACACTTCTAATGGATTTTTTAACTCTTCCAAAAATAAATAAATAAAAAATTACACATATCTAATTGTGCCTAATGTATATTACTCATAAACTCTTTCATATAAAGAATTATAAATATATGAATCTGATAATCCCTACAAGATATTCTTGGATCCACAAAGAGTCAAAACCAAATTTCCTATATAATGTATATCCTCTATGCCATTGAGAAATCTGACCCAGATTACCTCTACTAAAGGGTACACTACTCAATAGAGATTTCAATACCATTATAACTCTAATACATAATATGTATAACTTTTATTCATCCTATAAATTTCAAATCATAATTTCATAAAAAATAAAACATAAGGAAAATAAAAATTAAATATTATTTTCTTGTGCCTTACATGGAATAATAATTTTTTAAGCGGAAATTTATCACAAAAATTTATACACAAATAATATACATATCATATAAATATTTATTAATATTAATATTAAATATAAATAAATAAATAAAAATTTAATTATTTAATTATCATGAGGTATTAATATGACAGTGTTAATTTAGGTATAAAAATATTTCATTAATAATTACTATCACTTTTATTTTACAAACAATTCATTGTATATAGTAAATTTTTCAATACAATTATTTTTTTCTATTTTTGAGGTTATATTTTATTTTATTATTTATATAATATAAGTCATTTTTAAATAAGGATCCATGTAGTTATTTTAATTAATGTTATCATGAGGTACCTATTTTATCGAAAGATATATGTTATATCACTAAAATAAGAAGACAATATGTTTTTTAAAAACTAGTAAATCAAGATGTAGAAAATGAAAACACATTTTGTATCTTATGATAATGAAAAAAGGTAATGATTTTTATATATCATTTTCTATGATACCATCCATTTATTCTCTATAAAAAATAAAAAAATAATTGGATGTTATTGTATCATGTATCATGAAATAAGTGGAATAATCCAACGATTGATATTCAGCTACATCATAACATACATTATGATGTAACCCCAAAATTTCTTATGTTATTAATCTTCATCACAAAATAAGTATAAAAACAATTTTATTTGATGGAAACCATGAATTTTTCAGAATTTATGGATTTAGTATAATAATCTCAAAACTTTTTTAATGGAAGAAATAAAATTTAAATCCCACTCTTTTATTAGCATATCAAAAACCAATGAATAAACTGAATATAAATAGTTTTAACTCTAATGAAATGATATCCAATTATATCCATCATAATTAACTACATTGATGGATATCACTAAGAGAATAGTTTTCAAACTATCACTATAATATGAAATATAAATTCCACTAGAATCCATGCACCCTATTATAGGACCCTATAAACTCCAAAAGGTGTGATGAATGCTTCTTCAGTGAAGATAAATTGAGAAACCATCTACAGTAGTTTTTCAACAACAGTATGATTGAATATCACCTAAATTATTAATACAAGCAATCTGTGTATATTATCTCACCTCATTCAGTTATGCAGGTTATGATTCAGATTCTATCATTTGGATTTCAATGTGTACTACTATGGACACATGTCTATTATGAATATAATCATTTAAACATTTCAAATTTTTTTAACCTATTTATGAATCCAAAAATGAATCAAGTATTGATTCATAGATGAAGAAAACTATTTGGAAATTTTTTGAATCCATGAAGTTTATATCCAATACAATATATTTTCATTAAATATGATACATTCATCTCATAAACATAAAAACGTCAACTTATTGATGTATATGTTATGAATTTTATTTATATGTAAACCTATGAAATAGATCAATCATATACTATGATAGATCTTGTTTTACAACACTTCCAAAACTTATTATGTATTTACTGAAAACTAATACATGAAATCATTTTATTCATAAAGAACAATACCAAAAAGAAAATATCCTAGACTAAATAACTATTTCATAACTTCCATATGGGATTTTTTTATTAATTTGGCTGTGAAATCATAGAATTATCAATAACAAGGAATATTAAAACGTTTAAATCAATATTTAATACTCATTAATTTGTCACGATCTAGTAATATATCCACATAAATGGTTGTCTCCATAATTCATGATCATTTCTAAACATTTTCTATAAATATATACACCGAAAAACTATCTTGATAGAGTTAATTTTATCATACTTCAATGTAAATATTCTATGAGTTTTTATATAAAATTGAACAAAATTACACTATACATAAACTAAAATTATTTTATTTCAATGTATTGTTTCTTCAATATAATTTTTACCACCTATGTATTAATTTATTCTTTTCATGGATAAAAGAAATGAAATTTTCGATCATATACCACGGGGAATAAATTTAATTATTCCACATATAATGTAAAATGTGTAATCTCCTTGAAATTCATTTGGTATATCCACGAAATGATCCCACAGTATCCTTATCATAACTAATATTAGGGTCGTAACTCACTATTGATGGAGCTGTATGAAAATTATTGATTTTTTTTAGTTTTCACTCATTCTAAAATTTAAAATCTTACAATATAAAAATGGGGAGATAATAATGGTGATTATATATCATGTATCAATTTTTACCTTTAATATGTGAAGTTTGTGTTAAATATTCAAGGACCAATTTGGTTAAAATGATTACAAAAATTCATTTTTGTCTTCTATATAAGATGATAGTTCAATTCATATTAAAAAATCCGTATATGTTTATTAGATATTTTAGAAAAATGTTTTTTTGTGAGTTTCACATAATATAGTCTTACCAATCATTAAAAACTTAAATATAGATAATATAAATTTTATGAATCTCCCATAAAGACCCAAATTCTATTATATTCGTATTCCTCCTTAATTTTTAGTATTTAAATTTTTAAAATTATTAAAATTTACTATTTATGATGGATTAGAATAAACTAGAGTGAATTAGGGAGGAGAATAGAAAATTTTTTGGGTCAAGAGTAGTATCAGATTACTAGTGAATGTTAATTGAGTACCTAGTGATATTAAGTATATAAAATGATGTTAATGGTGTATGCACTGACTACTTAATAGCCTTATAAATTGTATTCAGTTCAATCCTAAAGGGTTTTTTAAATGTGATGAAAAATTATCCTCCTACTTAAAAAATAATACACCATACTACCCATTTAATTATAATTTCTAATTTTTCTCATATTAGTACCATATTAAGTGATATCCTTTCCTCCCTTCTCTCTCTATGGTTGAGTCCTCCTATGATTCTATATGAATCTTCAAAAAAAAAATTATAAATTATTCCCTTTAGTGAGTTTATGACATCATATCCTTCTTTATTCGCTACACTTATTCTATAATATTGGATCCAAGCGGGAATCCCAAATTTACCTTATAATATGTTATTTAAATACATAACTACATTTATTTATTCATCTGTTGAAAAATTTTATAAGTAAATAATTTTTGACCAATAGTTACATTCACAACCACTTTTTAATGTTTTCAGTCTATTTTTTCTAATGTAAGTTGAATAATTATATATCTATATTTTGGGATGAAAAAATAATATTTTTTGGGTGATTTATTATTATTTAAACTAATATATTAAGGTTGTGAAGGCTAATAATTATTTGGCCTCCCCTCCTTCACACATTATCATGGTGTAGTATTGATTGCATCATCGGTAGCGTGAGACTCAAAGGCTGGTTTCTAAAAAAATATTTTTTGAAACATATTTCTAAACTATTTCTTGATTTGGTTGTGTTATTATTCACATTATAAAAATTATAAATGGTTTTCCCATTCCCCATTTTTTATTTGGTATTTAAGTTATACCATTTTCAAAATAGTTGAATAGTTATTTCATAATGGATGTCATTATTATTATTTAAAATGTATATAATATTATTTTATGGGGATATCTATATAGTTGGAAGGTAATAGATACTATTATAAATTATTATATGTAATCAGGTTAATTTTTGTGGACACATAATATTGTATGGGTTTTCCTAGTGAATAACAATACATTGTTTTTGTTCTCTAATTTGAGTATGCATCCAAGATCCTAATAAATGTATCCCTTTCCCTATTATCATGTTCTTTATATATATGAATGATATGGATTATAACTATTCTAATAGTGAATTTGTTATTTTCAATTGGAGCATGGTTATTATACCACTTACATGGATTCTATGAATCGCTTATATTTTGTAGAGTTAGATTCAATTGTGGTGTTTCTGTCACATGGAAACTAAACACCATGATTGAATAGTATATTTTATCAACACATATATACTGAACAAATCATAATTTTTTATTACTCCATATCCTTCTTTGTAAAACTACTACCTACACATGGTCATATTATATATAAATGGGTTGGTTAGTGGCCACCTACTATGTATGATGTATCCATACACCGCAGATGTACCTAAGTTATGCATGTAGTCATTCATGTCCATAATCTATGAAAGGGAAAAAATATAGTTTATAATAACTCATATCTCTTTGAGATGGGTTTCATGGTGGGAATTTTAGATTTTTTTTCTTGGTAACTCAAGTGGGGATGCATTGGGCCAATTTTAGTTTGATTTTGGGATCTCTCATGCAAGGATATTTCATTTACTCGTATTTTGTGTTATTTTTTATTTCACTATTGATATCCCTCTATATATATGTGTGTGAGTGTTTTCAGTAAGAATAATGTCATTTTACTAGTGGGTGTATATATCTTAGATGAGGGTTATTTTGTGCTAGGAACATGTGTTGTTTTATATCAATATTATTATACTAGAAAAACAAGTTCTCTTTGAAGATAGGTGTATAATTTTTTGAATTTATATTATATGAATTTATCACAATGATTTTCTAGTTGAATAATAATGTAACACAGTTTGATACTGATGACCAAAAATTTCATCCCACATAATTACATATATTAGTTTTAATTTATACATGCCTTTGGAAATAAATGAGCTAGTCCAATGACATGTGGATTTCGGACTTCTGTAATTATGTAATGTAGATCAACACATTAAAATATTACTAGATCTATAAAATTTAAGGTGGTGATGGGAAAATATAGAAGATTATATTGTAATAAATCATGTAGAATAACATATGAATACCAAACTAGCATAATTATGTTAGATCCTAGATTTTACTATGGTAGCTAAGATTTAGTTTTGACTTCCTTTATGATTTATACTTATTTCATTGAGTTTTATGTACCATCAATATGATTTTATAAGTATGAATGTCTTTTTTTTCAAGATATTTGTAATTGTTATGGGAGTTTGATTAAATAATTTTGGAATCAATTATAGATTTATATTAATAAAAGCATTAATAATTATAATATAATGTTTTATAACTTATTTATTGGTAATTATTATCTTACTATTAATCTTTAACTAATTCTATTCACATGAAATACCTCTTTTGAAATTATTAATTTTATTATTATTATTAACATCATTATACTATTAAAACAATTTTCTATACCTATGTATTTAAATTTGTTTTTTTAGAAAATTTTTATTCATGATTTATAATATTATGGAAAAGGTAAAAAAATTATAAGTGGTGGAATTTTATCTTGGCCATTTTTAAGATATTACAAATATAAAAATGTTTTCTATTCTAAGAAGTATAATCAAATGTGATCAATAAATTTAATTTAGATTATTCCTCATTAACTAAAAACATATACAACATTATTAAGAGTATTTAATTTCATTTAAAATCCTTGGTTTAGTTTTAGATATATTTTGAATTTTATTCTTTGAATTTTTGAAGGGTAGAGAAATGGGAAAAGGGTGGAAGTGAATTTATGAGTAATTCATCAATGAAGGTTAGTGCTTACCTAGTTCTGGGGTACTAATTTCACCTAGATGTGCAAGGTAGTAAGTCTACTAAACCTTCCATTAGGTACCCTTTGAGCCTCTATATGTTAACTGCAGTTATACTAAGTGGATGGTTAAGAGAAAGAGAGTTCATGCTTGATCCCTAAATGTTTTTCACTAAGGATATCTCAAAATTTTTATCATGGGATTTATTTTTTAGATTGGGATCCCTTTAATTCAGGGACCAGTTGGATGAATTTTGATGTACACTTAATGAACTACATCCCTCTCATCATTCACCACCTACATTTTCCAATTATATCTTTTTTTAATATATGGTTTGAGAACTTATTAGTTTATTAAATTCATATTTATATACTCTTTATTAATATGACCATCTATATGATGGAGATGCGGTTTAGATCACTATGTGAATATCTATCTCTTTATCATCCTCCATGTACTATAAAATATATAATTCTTATTTTATTAGTGTTGAGAGAGATTTTTGACTTTGGAAGACTATTTTATTTTATTAGGGTAGCTAGTATATTTCTCTCTCATGGATGTTTGTGTGTGTATATATTAATTGTAAAATTATGGAGGTTATAGATTTATCTTATGTTATTCATGGATTAATTAATAATTTAACTATTGAGTGATATATCTGTCATGATTTATTAAATGAAAATTTGTTCCCTAAAGAGTTATCTTTTGGATGAAATAAAGGTTAACAATTTGCAAATTGTTTTATTAGTCTAAGGAATAATGAAATGTAATAAAGAAATTAAATAGATAAAAATATCGGGACTTTAGATGTATAAACATTGTTGGAATTAGGAATCAATTGGCTAATTTTTATATTAAATTCCAAATATTTTCAAATAAATTCATGTAATCATTTATTGGATTTTTTTAAGTATTTTTGGAAATTTGAAACATAATTATGAATTTAATGTGTAGTTTTTCTATTATAATTACCCTTTTCAGGTATGAATTTGGAGAATTATGTAACACATTGATATTTGGAATATATTTGTCTAAATTAAAACTATTTTCAACAGCTTTTTTGATACACATGGCCGATCTAAAGATAACTATGACACGTCAGATGAATATTATTAAAAAATTATGATTTATAAAACCTAATATAAATAAAATTAATATAATCAATTAAAAATTAATACAGAATTTTATTAAGAACATTAATTTCCTAAAAGGGTATTGTTTAAAAGAATATATTTTTTCCCATATATTGTATTTTCACTTAAAAGATAAATTTAAATATTTTAGAATTTTAATTTTAAAAAATTCATTTAATTTTTGAATTCATCGTAGAAAAATTACCCTATGATTAATTTTCTATATTTATATAAAATAAATTATTTTTTATCAATACATAATAAAACATCTTTTATAATAATCCTAGTATTTATAACAATAACAAGAAGTAAGTCAACATTTTAAAATCATAAAATGTTATTAATTATAAAATATATAAATATGAAGTACAAATATACCTTAAAATTTTGATTATGAATTTTGAACACAAATGATTGACCTTCTATTAAGAAAAGTAAAATTTTCCAATAAAATAAATAATTTTTCATCTTCTCATATAGTAAAATATGTTTTTGATAATGTTTGGATTTGGAACATTTTCAATGATAAATAAATTTTATTTGTTTTATAATAATCCAATTTATATACTCAATACTCAATACGTCGATTATTTTAATCTACAAAAAAATTATATTTTAAAATAAAATTTTCCTAAAAATAGGTTTTTACACATAACATAATATTATAATTTTTTTATTGCACCTATAAAAAGTATTTCATAAATTTTTTCCCATATTTGTTGTAATTCTATTAAATTTAGGTTATTAAGGACAATTTATTGTCATTAAAAGTAAATATCTTTAATTAAAATTATTTACCACTTTAAAACCAATAAATATAAAAGAGAATATTATAATTGTAAAGGCCATAACTTATGTGATAAAATTTATTATTAATGTTAGATATACCATATATCATCCCCTTCTCCATTATTTTCCAACAGGTATTCTTATTGGCATGTGAAACATGTGCTGTCATTATTTTACGTTGAAATTTTTAGGAAAATGTCAATATCACCACTTATAAAAGGGATGTTTGACCATCAGTTAATGTAAAGAATTATATTGGTTCCTCTAGAAACATTTCCCTTATTCATTACCCTAAAATTGATTTCATTTTCCTTTATCCTACCATAATAATAACTTTTCTTAATATTTCCTTTTCTAATGGATCCTATGAAAAAAACGAAATGATCTCTTCATTAATACAGGTTTTTTCTAAATCTATTTCAATTATTTACTACATCTTCAATTATAGTTTTATAAATAAAATATAATGAAAAAATTAAAAAATTTATACAAAGTTCAATTATCTTATTGGAATAACAATTAAAACCATTTTCCAATTTTCAATAATAAAAACTCATTAACCACGTGTTTTGAGGACTACAGACACCATAATGTGATGATTTACATTTTCACCACTACCTTTATTCACATACTATAAATGTGAAATTCTGTAAAAAACCAATAAATAAAAAATATAAATGTTATTATGAAGAAAAAATTTACAATACAGATAGTTTCCCGCTCAAACATTGAGAAATAAAAAAACTTTACACTTCATTATTTGGACTACCACCTCCACGAACAATTATATAAAATATAATGACTATGAGTGACTGATTACTGATTATATATGATAAAAATTGGTAACTAATTGTTTAAATTTTTTTCTTGAATGGTAAAATTAATATTAAACTCATTAATTATGATAGTTTTTTTTTTGTTAATGATAACTAGAACATTATTCTCGCCAATTTTATCCCCATGAATCTTGACTGAAAAGTTTATTAAATTAAACTATAACATGATAATCTAGGGTTAAACATAAATTGCTTCAAATTTAATGTTCCTTTAATAATCATTTTTTGGAGAAAAATTAATAATAACACTACAATTATGAAACTACTTAAAATCAACTGGATTTCTCACACTATATATTAAAAATAGATAATACCTAAATAAAATATTTTTTGATAAACATAAAAAATAGTATTTATAAAAAGGTATATATATTATAAATTTTATCAAACTAGTTATTAATTAATTTAATTTTTTATATGTGACCTTCATGTATTTTAGTGTAAGTCGATAAATATGGTAAGGTTTTTCTTTGTCTCAAATTTAAGATTATGAGAAAAATTTCATATTACACACCATTTATATTTTATCTTGAGTACTACCTAAATAAACTAATTTAAAATATTTGTTTAATTAATGCTGTTTGAATATCCATATTTTGTTCTTTCATTAAATGGATTACGATTCAGAGGATATAAATTTAATAAGATTAATTGATAACTCATTACCCTTCATTGAATTCGTGTTATTCTTTTTGAAATTCTCACTTCCATTTTTAATTTCATCAACAATAATATTTTATTATTTGTAACACTATCATCCCATATTCATAAAATAAAACAATTAATTCCAATATTCTTTCACAATGAATATCTACCCTAAAAACATATATCACTTTTGAGGATAATTGTGTCCACATTATAAATGGTTTCCCCTCATTTTTATATTTTTAAATTAATTCTAATGATATACATTGTATTAAGAAACACAATTATATTTTATCTCATATGACCTTCATATTTCACTTAACCTCTTTCGAAAATTAATAATTGTTACGCTTTTTATGATGTGGGTTTTCAAAAATTACATTTTAAAATATTTTTATTTACTTTCCAAATATAATGTTATATATTCACCTTAAAATATTATTTCATAACCATTATGTCATTTAATGGATCTATTATTGATGTTTATTTTAAAAATTAATTATATTCGAAATAATTATCCTCTCCTTTTTGAAACCATTATTCGTTTTTTAAGGCTTGTTCAATATATCTAATTTTTATAAATTAAAACAATTCCAAAAAAATTACAATATATTTCTAAATACTTTATATTCATACAAAGATTAATTATTGAGATTCCTTTCTAAATAATGATTTTTAAAAATTCATTCATTCCAATTTCATTAAATTGAATTTCTTTAAATTAATTATCAAAGTGACTAAGACATTTTCTTTTATTCTAATGATAATTTCATTTTCTAAAAAACACTTTTTTGATTTGACTATCATTTCCTATTTATCTTTGATTTTTATATATCCTTTGATGTTATTTTTTATGAATAATAAACTAAATAATAAAATAAAATATTCTTTTGTGGTTATTGAGTTGTGAGTCTTATCCTCTTACATTTTTTTGTCAATTTCAATTATACCATTAATAGATATTGTCAAACCCAATTTTCATTCCATGGGTTTTTTATAATTTTATGAATGAAACCAATTTTCTCCCATGTAATTTTTTATTTTATTTATTGATTTATATCTAATGGAATAAATATATATATTGTCTCATTATGTGATGGTCGGTGCCTATATACCCCTCTAATTAATTAGGTACAACTTCATATCACATGATTAAATGGGAAAGGCATTTCGAGGACTTAATACCCCAATGAAAATTTGTGAGTGATGCCAAATAAAATATGAATAACAGCATATGATAATTTTTCCACTATGTTATGATTATTCTGATGATTTTTCAATATTCATATTTTTTTAATATGTATATATGTGATTATATATCTTCTATTATGCTCAATGTTTTATCTTGGTAAATTTCCCTAATATTCTGTTCAGGTATCGTAATTATGCTATCAAACTGTTGTTCTAATCTATTTCTAAATTATGATCATTATTTTTTATCTCTTATTTACTGAGAATATGATATCACCCCTTCTTAATTTTTTCATTCACTAGGATACAAATATGGATATTAATTGTGAAATTTCTATAAGCTGGTATAGAGTTTCGAGGTTGTAATGAAATATTAACGAGTGTTATAAAAATAAGTTTTTAATGTTGACAATATTCCAATACACTTATCCTTAATTTCTCAATTTTGTGTGAATATTTTTCTAATGGAATGGTTATTCATTTAAAATAATGTAAGAAATCTGTTTATTTAGTATTTTTTACTATACATTATATGGGAATACTATAATAAGGTTTCCAGGTAATTTATCCCCAATCCTTGAGGTTATTTTTTTTGTTACCAAGATGAATAGTGGTGATATAGAATAATGAATAGAACATTAAATGGTTTAAAGGATAAATTAACTAAGTAACTATTAATCAAATTACCTTATAATGAAATTTCAAATATGGATTCTTTATTGGGTTCTCTTTTTCATTATTTTCATGATGATATAATGAGTTGTGATTTTGTAAATGTATTTGATTGTTCATTTTTATTTTATATTCTATTCCAGATAAATAAAATGTCTATATCTGTTTTATTGGGATAAAAATGATATTTAATTTATTGGTTTAAGTCATGTGTGAGATGTTACCAATAACCATTTTGTGTTATATTAGATTTTGGATAATGGTCAGTAACTGGAAACATATAGTGGGATGAGATATATTATTCCTTTCCATAGATCTGTTGACCTTGAGAGGGTGGATATAGATATTTCATTGTTATATATTGGTATTACTTAAGGAGTTAAAAATATATGATATCACCATATGATATGGAAGTGTGTGTTCTGATTTTTTGGTGCGATCTACACAATTGTACTTGGGTGAGGCATGTATTTTATGATAAGCTATAAACTTTTTTCATAAACCTAATGTACAAACATTTGTAGAAGTATGTATAGATTTGGTAGGATATAGGGTTTCACTTAAAATTTTATTGAACATTTTTTTATTATCATTATTAAATTATTTTTTTATTCACAAATATATATATATATATACAGAAACTCATTGTGTTCATAAGAGTAATGGTAGTTTTCTATGGGAAATGTTGTCCCCCTTACTCTATTTACAAACCACCTCAATTTGATGATTACACAAATGACAATACAAGTAAGGGATTGGTGTTTCTAAATACAGTTATTACAATCTGTAAGTACTTTTGATCTTAGCTAATGTTCTTATGTATTCTAGAGGAGTGGGCTCTCTGTAAATTATTTATCCATTTTGATTATTTTTTATTGCTTATGTTTTAGCATGTTTGAGATTTCAATCAGACCTTTTAGAATACACATAATTTCTTTGAATGTTTGGATATTATTATGAGATTATCTTGGTTATTTTATTATTATACACTGTTTATTTATATATTATTATTTATTATCTAACTACTTTATGTGATGGGCATGTATAGTGTAAATCACTGGCCATGTGGATCCTCAAACCAGTAATACTAGTCCTCAACCTTTTCTGATCGAGGTGTTCACCTAAGAAAATGTACTATATCACCGTGGAGGTTGGTTCTCACTAAGTTTGGATGTTATAATTTTTTTTATGATTTATTTCATAACATTCATAATATTGAGGTTGTGGTAGTGTAGAAGCTATGTCTGGGACATAGTTCATTGGCTATTTAGTTATTTATATCCCTTAAGACTTTAGTGGAAGGAAATTATTTTTCAGAGTACAAGATTGTGTCTACGTGGATTACAAATAATTTTTGATTTATAATCACCATGAAGGGGGTGGGTAGTGTGAAATTATACATTTATTTTAGTAAAAAAGGGAAAAGAATCTGTATTTATGTGTTTTTTATTGTTTAATTACTTAGTATCACTAACAATATCAGTAATATTATTAATATGTGTTGTGTATTATATTTCATTTATGTTTCATTATTTTCAATACTAATTGATGTCATGATTATTTTATAAAATTGCGGAACCAATGAGTTGATTCAATGAACCTCCAAAATATGATGTTTTATATGATCACTCCTATAAGAGGTATAAGGAGGAGAATGAACAGTGTGGTCCCTGAATGGATTAAATAGAGACCTTATGGGAAAATAAGATTATCTAGTTATTATTGATGATGATATTGGGTATGTAAAAAAGGAAATTACATAATGTGTTTTTGGAAATAAATGTCATTCATTAAATTTATCCACTACCCCTTAAATTTTAAGAAGATATGATGGGCCATAGATATTGAAATAGAGGACAGAGGGCATGGGTTGAATCATTTAATTTATCATTGCATCAAAAAGTAATAATTCAGAGTTATTTTTTTAAATATCGAGGTACAAGATAATATCTTGGGGAATTTATTATGATATGAAATTAGGGACAAGTAGATGGTATGGTATGGATTTTATGATTTCTGTCTCTTGGATTTTTTATTCTTATTCATCGAGGATAGATATATAATAAGAATTAATGGACTGTAATTATAGATTATTTTAATATGTATACATATAGTTTCATGGATTGTAATTATTTTTCTCCCAATAATTGAGGGTATGAAATTTATATGTCCCTTTGGTTTGTCTACGAGTGGATGTTGTTGATCCATTCTATTGTTTATCATTTTTTTCCTTACATTCATAGTAGTAGTGAAAGAAATTTCATTTCTTGACATGGACCTTGAGGAAGATATGTAATTTATAGTGGGATTTTTGGGATCTACTGGTATTTAGAATATTAGGTAGGAATATTGCTACGAAGATTGGTGATGTTATAGGGTTTAGGGAAAGAATATGAAATATCCTTCTTCAATAGGCATGAAAATAGGTTTATTATTTCAGTGTCATAAGATGTTCATAACAAGTTTATTTATAATTATAAACCTAGGGAGTATCACTGGTGATGAAATATGGGACATCATTTTATATTTTTTTTGAAGTATTGTTTGGGGAGTAGGGGGTTTGATTTGGATTAAACTACTACATCATAGATAATGGTTAATTCCATATAGTATAAAAAGGGATGTTTATCATCAGGGAGGTTGTATCAAGGTGGATATATATTCTCTCTAGTGTAGGATTTATCCAGAAATGAAATTCAGGTGAACCGGATGGCTTATAATTTGGTTATTGTTTTTATTTTGGTAAATTATTGGTTGTTGAGATGTAAAATATGGATCCTTTCATGGGTTATTCTATATTGAGAGGAATTATTAAGCTAAAACATGTTCTTTTATGTTAGTTCAACTAGTTTTTAACATAGATTCCACTATTGAGATACAATTTGTGTTTTACTAATGGATACAACAATATTAACTGATGAAGCTATTAAGTGGTGTTTTTCTTGTGTTGAAATTATTTATGGTTTTTCACATCTCTTGGTTTTAATTGTTATATAGATGATTAGATTCAATTTAAAAACTATAATTAATTGGATATATCAATTCTAGGTTCAAATCAACTTCTACTAATGAAATGTGAGGTTATATCCTTTTGGTGATGAGCTTTTTGTATTTTGGGGGTAGTTGTATTATTAAGCTAATAGGGTAGGTACTGATTTCATAAAAATATAGTGGGTGATATATTAGGTGGAGGGGATATATCATGGATTGAATAATAGTTTATTGATTTTTAATATTCCTTAAATGGATAATCTTGATGAAGATGTGATTAATAATGTTTTTTTGAAAATCGCCAAATATATAGTTAGAGTTTTCTATATACATGGTAATAGGATTCAAACCTATATCTATTCCTCCATATGATATGGAACTAAGTATTCCATGTATGTTAAAGGCTTAATTTCATGTTATTTTTTTCAAGTGATTAGTTTGAAAAATAATATCACTTTTTTGTGATTTAGGACATTTCCTATAAGAAATATAATATATATTTTTCTATGTTTAATGTCTTCATTTAAACTAGGTGACCATCAATAATAAATATCTTACTTCTTATATTGAGGTTAGGTTTGATCAATCATGAGGAAATTACTATTTTTATAAAATTAACCACTAATCAAGTTATCATCATGTGGGGGTGTGAGATGAGTATATTCCAAAAATATATTTCTTGGAAATATATGGTAATCATTAATTTAAAGTGATATTTTTCAATGGGAAGAACACAAAAATTGTTATAATTTATTTTATGATTCATGTTTTCTATACATCCCACTATTCCATTTGGATTTGGATTTCTACTAACATTATAATATATTATAAATCAAATTAGGAACATTGGGACCATATGGTTCTTTTCATTTCTAAAATAAAATAACATCACATGGATAGAAAGGTTCCAAGATTCAGTTTCAATATGAAAGATGTTATATCCCATGAGTATTTTATTTTTGAATCCAGGATATTAGTGGATTTTTTAAAGGTAGTGGTTTTAATTTATTGTGAGGTTATGAAGAAAGTTATTGTTATTCGTGATTTTTTATCTTTTTGGAAATTGTTTCTACACTGTCAATAATTTTTCACTTCTATTTGTACCAATCATGGAGTGGAATTATAAATAACGGAATAACATATGTTTTCAAAAGTGTGAGGTTTCATTCCAATAAATGAACAGTAGGTTAATCTTATAACTTTATTCTCAGAGCTACATCAAGATATATATGGTATAAAATATCATCTTGTTCTCAAGCCTTTATATATAACCTCATCCTTCATTTATCAATGGAAGGATGGTCAGTTTCATTATTCTTAGGGTTATGTTAAAAGGGTATCTATATAGTGGTGATAATACTATCATATGGGTAATCGAGGGTGAATTTTCATTGTATATCAATATGAGGATTTGTGTTCTCATATATTATTTATAAGAAGTAGTTATATTATTTCATATATCTCAGGGGAATCTTTATCCTTATTTAAATATGATATTTCATAGTGTTTGAAAAATACAGTTGATAGGAATGATGTGGGATGTGGCATGGTTTTTAATATTGGGATTTACCATTCAATGGTTATTCCAAAGAATCATTTCCTATAAGGTATGATTAAGACCCTTACAAAAATAAAATTTAAGTATAACGAATTCATCAAGGATTTTTGGATAGTATTTTTGAAGTATAATAAGGGAAATGATATTTTATGGTTTTTTTCATTAGATGTAATTTTCATATTTTTTACAAATCCATGAGACTAAAATATTTATGGATCATGGGAATTCCATTTTTAATGAGGTTTTAATGACTTCATCTGATGTACCATAAATGTATGATAAATAGTAATATAATATTAAAATCATGGTTCCATTAGTTCTTGAATCAATTATTGGACTCTCATGAGTATATATTATCAACATAAAATGGATGTCCAATCTTATAGTACCATATATAAACATGAGGATATGATCTAAGAATATTTCAATGACATTGATTGCTTTTGGAAGAATCAAGTTCCTTTGGTGGATTTTCTCTATAAAAATATCTTACATGAATCAATATAGATATAACTATTTGAGACCTTATATATTGGGGTATGTTTGTCTCCATTTTGTTTGATGGAGGAAATCTTTATTGGAACCTATCATAGTGAAAACGACACTGATTTGTGTGGAGATAATTAGGAAGATAATTATTACCACATTGAGTAAATATAAGTTTTATAAAAACAATATGAATTAGCCTTTTGAGTTTATTTTAGAGTATGATTTTTACCTTCATGTCTCACCATATTTAGGGCATGAATCTCCCAAGAGTCACACTCCCATATCTAGTTCTATAAATAAATTCTTTATATATTCTTTGATACCAACTAAGGTGACACAAGAATGATGCATATACATATTACATCATTATACATGAATATATATTACATCTCATAATAATTCACACTATTTAATATAATGTATTAATTTACTTGAAGCTACATGCATAACCATCTTATTTTGTATAATTTCTCCAAAACATCCCACAAATTCTATTCATATAGTATATCCTTCTAGACTTATCTTACATGATATTTTTCTTCAAAACCTAGGTGATGGAAATATATGAAGTGGTGACATCAAATGATTAGTATGTTCAAACATGAGTGCATCTAATAAAATATCATGAAAAATAATATTATAAGTATGTGGGTATGATTTAATTTTAAATTTTCATGAACATATCATGATGGAAAGTATAACCAATTAAATATTGATCATAAATCCAAAAACATAACATCCTTTTTTAGGGAAAACATAAATTATGATTCATGAGATAATAATATTTGATCATTACATAAGAATAAATTGTAATATAACAAAACAACATGATCTTTTGGATGTAACTAATAAAATATATCATTTTAAACCTTAAGTAAATTTATTCAACCTATGTATACTTAGGATTTGGTTGACTACACATTTAACCAGGGTCATGGGATGACCACTTGGATACCCTTGGTCTTGCGATGACCATCTATATAGCCTTTCGACCTCCTAAGTTATGAATTATGAAATAATTTATCTGAGGTATTTACCCATCCTACGTATCACATAATGATCAAACATAAATATGTTTTCAAAATGATCATGAAAATATTTATATTTCCATTATAATTTAATAATATTTTGAAAACGAAATTTCTACCTGGAAAAGTATAATATAAAATATTAACAAGTTATCCATAGAATTATTTTGATATTATTATTATATTAAATCCCAAATTTTTCTTAAGAAATTTTAATGGATGAAGAAATAGATAAAACCCCAAATTTATAAGTGGGATAAAAAAGGATTTAAAAAATAAAAATTAATATACTTTATTTTGTTTATTATTATTTTAAAATGAAAAATTAATGAAATGGGACTTTTTATTTTATTAGAAAAACTGAATACATGTGTTGGCCGTGTATAATAGATGAGGTATTTCTCACTAAACAATTTCCTTTCATTAGATAGGGTAAAAAATAAAGGTTAAATTTTAATAATTTTTAAAACCCAAAAAATAATTAGAGTATGACATAATATATGGTGTTATATAGATAAATTTCATTCAATTTACCCATATCAAAATTTATTTAAAAAATATCAATTTGAACAAAGGATGGGATGAGAAAACCCTTAAGTTTTTGTTAAGATTTGAATAAAAATATTGTAAAAGAAATAAAATGATATGTATTTATAAATCCCAGAAATTGAATAAAAAATAAAGTATAAAATTTATTTTTAGAGTATGTACCCCAAACAAAAAACAAATTTTTTTAATATAAAACATATCTAAATAAGGGGATGTTGTGATGGGGAAACCCTTGACGTAAATTCTGACTTCCATAAAATAACATTAACTTATTTTCTAAAAATAATAATATAAAAATATTATTTAATAATATTATTCATATATATTTCCATTTATAAACTAAATTTATAATCATTCATTACACATATATCAATAGTTATGTTATATTTACCTCAACTAGTGTAAGTAATTTTAATTATTTTTTAAATGTATGCTAATAAAGATATTGATCATTTTCCCTTGATAAAAATATTAATATTTCTACATTATTTTGATTATTGGAATAAATTTTTACAATTAATTAATATATTAAATGATTCACTTATTGGAATGTACAAGTATTATTCTTGAGAATGAAAATCCAGATGAAAAATTTTCCGGTAATATATCGATAATAATGGCTCTATAAATATTGATAATTCCTTTTCATTTAAAACTTATGGAATAATATGAATTATTGAAATTTATATTTAATATAATATATAAATTGTATTAATTTCATGTTACTTATTAACAGTGAAAATAATGATTTTGGAATAGAATTATTCATCTATGTGGTTGAACCATCCCAAATAAGAACATGTTATACTATTAAATGAGTAGGATTAGTGAGTTACATAATAGTAATATAATTTTTGAATAAGAATATTTATTTTAACATATCATCATTTAATTTTAAAATAATATTTACAAACAGTGGATATGTGATGGTTGTTGGAAAAGTGAGAGAAGTACAAAGACACTTGATGAATTCTCTCCGTCTCGACACATGTTTCGTCAGAATAATTAATATTGGATTCAAATTAAAAATTAATGTCATTAAATTATTATTATGGATCTAGGATAAGTTAAATATATATATACTCTATATATTACAAAATGTACTGACTAGTTTCAGTGGGGTATAAAAGGGATCTTTTTATTGGTGAGATTTGAGTTGCAATTATATAAATTTTCATTTCTTAATGTGTAAAATTGTCATTATAAAATTAAAGTAGATAAAAGTATTCAGTAATGGAGATGAGTTATGTATCAGACAATAATTTCCTCATCCACACATTATAGATGGGTTTTAAGGATAATTTTTTTGCCTTTACAAATTAGATTAACCTATTTTTTCAGTTTAACTTTATTGTAGTAAATCAATTCTTATTCTATAACATGTTTTTATGATTATAAATGAAATAGAACTCATTACATAATTTCATATTAATTATTATAAATTTATAATTAATTTAATCTAATTAAATTTATGTATTTGGTAAATATATCTTTTAAATTAATATTTAAAATATAAAAAAAAATATTTTTTAAAAAATAATATTTTGAAAAAAAAAAGTTATTATTATTCATTCATAAAAATTACTAATGAAATGAATTTAAATATAATGGTTTTTAAATAGAAACATTTTCTTATAATAATATATTTAAATTTATAAATATAATTTACTAAAATATAGAACACATTAAAAAATTATATTAAATAGACATCTATAAACATTAACGGATTTCATTTTTATTTTTAACCAACAAGAATTCATCTAAAAAATATGATATTTAATTTTTTATTTATATAAATAGTTCATTAAGGAAAAATATATAAAAACGATATTAATATAGATCCTAAATAAAAAATTTATAATACATAATAAAAATTATTTCATAATAAATAAAATTTCCCTGGATATGAGTAATTAAATTAGTATTTGATATAGTTATATAATTATTTTAGGGATTATATTTATATAATTTACAAAAAACTATTTTTATCAAAACATTATTTTTTAAAATTTATCTTTAATATTAATTTAATAATTTATAATATAAAAAATAATATTTTTATAATAAAATGTCATAATTAAATTTTACCTTTTTTGTTTCATTATGTATCATATGTGAATTATATAATTTTTTGTTTTTTAATATTAATTTCACCTCTTAAATATACCTATTATATACATTGTTTACAAATGACCAAATTTCCAATGGCCAATATATCCAACAACAATTTATATAACTTTTAAATTTCATTTATATATATAGCCTTATAAATATAAAAAAATATATTTCATCTGACTTACATCATTCTCAAAATTTGTATGATATTTATAATTATTTTGATTCTTTCTTTAGTGACAATAAATTTTATAATATCCATAAAAAACTATGATTATAATGTTTAATTCTAATTGGTCTTATAAATTACATGTCTCTTTATACCTCTTATAATTTTATTAGTGTTTTATGTAATTTTATTCTCATAATATATTAATTTTTATCATCCATTGTAAAATTTTACTTCACTAAATTGAATCATGACTCATTTTATCTTGGTATTGTTTGTGAAACATTCTATTAAATATAGTAATTATTTAATGTAATTTAATGATAAAATATCATGTAGTTATATTCTACCCACATAAATAAATATGACCCTCCCTACTTAAATTATTTAATTTATAAAAATATATTTATTTAATAAAAAATATTCATTGGACTCAATATAAATTTTATAAACACAATCAATCTCACCATATTAGTAAGACTTTAAAACTAATATTCTCATTCTTAAGAAAAATATCCTCAATAATGAGTTTCTCACCAATAATTTCAGATAAATTAACATCATGATCAGTTGTTAACATCCATATAATATATGTAATTCCCATAGGTAGTTCATATTTATCAGTTCTCCGATAAATTATAATCGGTTGATCTCGTATATGAGATTTGACTTTACTATCCTAAAAATTAAATTGTAATCGATTTTTAGATAAGAAATATCTTCTTGAAGTCACATAAAATTTTAATAAATATATAAAAAAAATTTTAAGGGTAAAATATCTATAAAAAACCATTAGATAAGAATAATAGAATTAGGATAAAATAATTGAAAACTAGAAGATTTCACTAACTATTCAATATATAATCATTAAGGATTTAATTTTTTGTTCTTAGAAAATTTCCCTAATATGAATAAGTAATACAAGAAAAATAAAATAATACATCTGTAGATATAGAGTGGATTATGTGTAAACTGTACAGGGCATTGTTCTTAGGATTCACTCCAGTAGTTTTGATTTCATAAGCCTTACCATATACCCTTGGGTTAGTACGATGTTGGCATTCCCAACCATCATTAACCCTTATATTTGTTCACTAATTAGAATAAAATTCTTAATAAATACAAATTAAGGACTTCTGTTTAGGTTATGGGTTAAATGGGACATTCTCATCCTATAATATATTTGACATGATTCTATATCTCTCCTTGAAAATCCCAATCCTGATGGACAACACATAAATGATGGAAATATTTTTTGACTCCTTTCATGCAATATACTTCATGCTTCCTCCAACTTTTTTGAATATAGGTGGAGAGATTTTTTTCTACATGAGATTTATTGTTCAACATTCCATGAAAGGCCCTTTTACATTTTTAAAAAAAATACAAAATCAAATTGAAGTCCATTATTTTTCAATTCCACCATAATTTAAATTTTTTAATTTTTATAATATCTACCAAAGTCACTTATAGAGAATTATTTTCAAAGAAATGGTTTTATTCCCCTAAAGAAATGATTGATCTTTTTTGGATTCAATGTTAATACCATAATTTTTCCTTGAAATTATTAATTATCATTCTTCATAATTTGAAATGGATTCATGATTTTCTTATTTAAACTAAATGAATTATCATTCTATTGTAGTTTCATGAGTTAGGGTAATTTATTTTTTAAAAAAATATCTCCTTAAACACCTCCAGTTTTATAGAGTGGATATCAACTATTAGCCTCATTTTTTTCTTCAATTTCCAAAATTCAACAACATTAATTTCCAAAAAATAGTTACAAAAAATTAAATTATTTTTTTATAAATATTGAATATTATAAAATATAATCTTTTCCATATTATATAAATCTTTAGTAATTAGTGAATCATATCTTCCAAAAAATTTCGATAGTCATTAACCCGTTAAAGAATAAATAGTGAAATTCTCATTTTAGGGTGCATTATAGAGTTGAACATAGCTTGTTTAATTGATTTTTTATAAAATTTGATAACCTTAATAGGATGTTTTGAACTCCTCCCAACCAATTTTTTTACACATTTGGAATATAACTACATTATTCATCACACCCATTCTTAACCTGTTTCCTCAATGTTCTGATCATTGAGTAAATTCAAAATGGTTTTTAGGAGTTTTCGGAAACAATAAATAGAGTAAAAAATCACATGATAATGTAAAAATATCATAATATCCCACTAAATATGAGACATTAATTTAAATCATTGTATTTTAATGTTCATCCTAGATCACTTTTTTTCAATGTAGGTTTACTTTTTCCTATTATATTATATTAACTAATGCACAAAAAAACAAAACACCAGTCTAAATACAATAGAATGAACCCAAACCTACAGACCTAGATATTGTCCTAGGGAAAAATTATATAGGATTTCTTACAAATAGAATAATCTAAGGCACAACATATATAAATATTACATCATTTTACATTAATATATATTACATATCATAATAATTTAAACCAAAAAACCAATATGTGTAGTGTCTTTTGAGACTACATTAATAACAAACTAATTTTACAAAAAAATCAATAACTTCTATAATTATTTTTCATATATGGTACCCTTTATACATAGAATATTTAATTATTATTCCAAACTAGAGGACTAGAATCATATGATTGGGTGAGCTCGAATTCTTAGTACTGGTAAATATTGTCGTCATTGATTAATGATCATAATATAAAATAAGATAATAATGTGTGTATGACATCATAATCAATAGAAATGAACCTATAATATGTTAAATTACTCATAATTAATAACTTATCATAAATAGTGAATCATAAAATAAGTAATTATCTATCTGATAAATATTTTTTCATGTTCCATTAATATGTTATGAAGGAATATGCATAATTGTCAACATAAGAATGTGGAATGAATATGAGCATGGAACTAATAACAAGTATCAGGTTAAAAATAAGGGTAGTCATCCCATAAATTTCTAGTAAGTATACCTTTTTATTATATATTAAAACTAGGTGAGGAAAATGTCTAGCCTCTTAGGATTGGACTACCACCTATAAACTGATCATCATGGGAGGATAACATGTATACCCTTGGGCATGATTTGACCAATCCCATAGCCTTTGTCTATGTTTTATAATTCATGTTCCCTTTCCATATCATGATGTGTAAAACATTACAAATTTTAGTGGTGATCAATAACATCCCCTCCCCCTAATGAAATATAATAATATACCATACATATGTGTGTAAAATGAACATGGATTCATTTTTAATTTCATCATGGATTAATTAACCCATGAAAAAGAAATTAGAATTATGGGAATTTACAAAAACTATAAAATCATTATGTTTAGGCATATTTATTAAATTAATTTACATAATCCATAAATGAAATTCACATGGATGATTATAAAGAGGATGATTTTATTGAATATTTTGTAATGAAATTAAAATCAATAAAGTATACCTCATATGATAAATATTTAAAATTATTCTCATTTAACCCTTTTAAATAATATCAAATTTAATAGAAAATAACTTTATCAAATCATTGTGTCATAGTGAAGGAAATTTATAAAACAATATAAATAATATGGATTTGGAAGAAAAAAATGTCAGATAAAAAACAATCGATAATGGTGGATTCACTTACATATATAATTTTGGATAAAATGTGAACCAATGAGATATTAAGTGGAATAAATAGTTGTAAAAATATAAATAATTTTTGAAAAATTAAATAGATTGTTTTTAATATAAGAATATAATATAATTTTTCTAGATTTAAATTTAATCGTAAATAGTCCCTATTTATAAGTGATATTGGTTGAGAAAACCCTCACTGATTTCGTGACATTTGAATCAAAATAAAATTTATGGAAGAACAGGATATATATTTTTTAATCCCATGAATTACATGAAAAATATGGAATAATAAATTCATGGATAATTACATGGAACACCAAAAGAAACCTGTTTGTGAATAGAAAACCTACCTCATTAAATGAAAATTATGATGAGAAAGTTATTTCCTTTAGTCCCAACTACTACGAATATTCGTTTTCCATGTATATAATAAAATTAATCAACATAATCAGTTATTTATGATTATTTATCCTATATATTTTCTTTTATAAACATCAACTATCATCATTTATTACACATATATCTGTTACATACAGTTTATTTTCATCATCAAATGTATGTTATTTTGAAAACATTACAGATTAACTTTTATTGTTTCATACAATTTACATTGTGGTGATGTTAAATAACATTAATTAATAAAAATTTCATCATTAAAAAATTCTCAATTTATTGAAACCATTCTGTTCCAATTATTTATCTATCTCAATGTTCAATTATCATAAATTATGGGTACGGTTTATATGTGTGTAATTCATGAGGAATATTTTTCAATTTAATTTAAATATATAAATGTGTTACTAAATATTTATCATCCACTAATATGCCATCCTTACAAAATCATATTCATGATATAAATTATTCATAAAAATATTTTATATAAATAATTAATATCTTGATACTAATTCATGATGAAAATAATGATGTCCTTCCAGAATCATTCATGTTGGTGGTTCAACCGAACAAAACAAGAATAATTTATTGTGATGAAATAATAATATTATATAGTTATATAATAGTAATATAAGTTTAAAATAATAAAAATTATGATAATATATAATCATTATATTAAATAATATGTTTGAGAAATATTTTATTTTATAAGGTAACCAAAAATTTTATAGAAAATAATACATAATGGATGAATTATCTTCTTTTTGACACGAGTTCCATTGGAATGAAGGATTTAGAATTAATTATTTAAAATATAAGTTATAAAATATCTAAAAAGGATTCTAAATATAAATAAAATATTATATTAAAAACATAAATATATAGTAATTATTTTTTAGGTGTATAGAAAAGTTCCATTTATAAGTGAGTTTTCAATGTCATTTCTAAAAAAAATTAAGGGGTAAGATTGTCATTTTATAATAAAATTAGAAAAATTGTTGAAATAAATGGATACAGTATATTTTTTGGTGGAGACATTACTTATACAAACCATTATAGGTAGTGTTTTATTATAATTTGTTTCTTTAGATATTATTTTAATTCGTTTTATCACATTTTTCTTTTATTGTTGATAATCGACTTATTCCATAGTAACATCTATTTAAACCCAAAAATGAAATTGAACTCCAAAAAAATTCGAGGTTATTAATACATTTCTATAATTCATTTAACCTAATTCTATTTATATATATATGGGAAATTTATCTTTTAAATGAAAATTTAAAATATATAAATAAAATATTTTTTAAGAAAAATAACTTTTAAAACATTAATTGTTATTAAAAATATTTCATGTTAATTTACAAATAAATTGGGGTCAATATATTAGTTTAAACACTAAATTATTTTTTTTAACAATCCTTTCAAATAAGTCCATTTACCTTCTTAATAAAAACAACGCAATACAAAACAATACCTTGGAAAATATATCTTTATAATATTGAATTATTACTTCTTTCTAACCAATCGAAAATCATTAAATTTATGTTAATTCATTTTTTTATATTTAAAAATTCATATCATTAACATTCTTAAAATAATAAATATTATTTATTTAATTAAATGTATATAATATTTAATAAAATAATATCAATAAATAAATAATATTAAAAATAAGCATAATTAATTGAACTAGTATTTTTTGATGGTCAATAATTATTAAATGTAATATATTTATTTAAATTAAAATCATAAATATTTATCATTTTATTTCATGGGAGTTATTCTTTAATAATAATATTATTAGTTATTATTATTATTGTTAAATGTAAAACATTAAAATAAATATGTATCATAGAATATTCAAAATAACTTTTATCATTTTTGATTAATTGTGTAAAATTTATGAATTAACTTATTTTATATTTTTTACTATCAATTGGATTTCATTAATGTACAAACTTTATACATTCTTAAAAAATGACCATATAACTAATGAATATAATTTTAAGATACATATATACAATTACTATATATAATATTATCATTTTATTCCCATTTATAGTTAAACTAACATTACTAAAACCATTCTACAAGTTTATATCCAAATGAATTTGTTTTTATATTTCAAATGTTTTATATTATTCAATAGTTACAATCAAGGTTATGAACATCATTGAAAAAAATTAATGAAAATGAATACATGTTTGTGGTCTTTTTTTATACTAACGGATTTATTCCTATTATAATTTGGTTTATGTTTTTCCCATATTGAATTAGTATGTTTTGTTAATTATTATATTTTATTTTAAAATTTCATCAATATAAAATTTTTATTCATTTTTTTATTTCTATGTTTCAAATGAAATAATATAATTAATATAGTATTTATTTAAAAGTTATTTTATATTAATAACCTGGTGTGTTATATGTAAATAAAGTACATGTTATCCAGGGTATGATGGCTCTATATTATGTAACGTAATTTTATGTTTTTGAGAGGATTAAGAAAATCTAACACTAGTTTGAATAATTATTGATGTATAGTTCCACACATGAATCCATTCGGGTGTCTCAGTTGAAGAAGAATGATATGGAACCTTCTCATGTTCTACAGTGTGATAATTTGAGTTAGACCCAAAAAAATTATTAGAGAATATGTGGAATATTATTTATTATAATGAGAAGAAATTATGATGGAATTATATTTTTATATTCAAAGTATTATTTTATCATATATTTTTACAAGAAAGGACTGGGGAACATTAATATGATATGAGGCCTAGTGGTTAGATTTATTCTTTAGAGATTAAAAATTTTTATACGTAGGGATTATAAGAATTAAAATTAGGATTTTATAATGACAACCACCTATAATGTATATCTTTCATTTAATTTAAATACCATAGTTTTTTTGGATCTATTCTATGTTAATTTATGTTTTTTGGATTACGTGTAATAGGGGAAGATATTGGAGGTGAAATTAATAAGAAATATCTTGAAAATGTTATTGTGTACCAAATTATTGGGGTATCGAGTACATGGAGGTTTATCATAGGTATTATGTACACTATACAAGTATCTATATTCTAATGGGGAATTTATTTGGTTTCTAGTGCAATTCAATGGGGTCGGTGCATCATAGGAGGGTACCAGGTAGAGCTCATGTGGGTTTTTCTAGTGATGGGAAGATAATTCTTTTAATACTCCCTAGATTTTTTATACCATGGGATCCAATTTATTTGGGGATCATATCGATGAATTTTTGAAGTGTTTTGGATAACTAATTCTATCTCTTCATACCCAAATTTCAATAATTAATTCTCTCTCTATTGGATCTCGGTTTTGATATTTTTGAGGAGTTTTGGATTTATCATTGTATGTGATTCATGAATCATACCAAATATTGTGTAGAATATGTGGTCTGAATTAATGATTTACTCTATCTCTTATTATCTTCATACTAGTTTACAAAAATCTATATCTGTTGAGTTCTGGTAGTTTATAATGGTATGTGTCTTAGTTAGAAAACTTTTCAATATTGAGGAATTTTTCATATTAATTTCTCACGGATTAGATTTTGGTTTATATTTGAATTGAGAACTATTTTATTATTTCCATTTTTATCTGGGGTTTCTTAGCTAGTAAAATTAACTAATTATTGAGAGATAAATTTTGTAAGGTCTCTCTTTTATATTTTTATTTATATTATTTATAATTTTTTTAAATCTCTAGTGTTTACCAATTAAATGTACCATGTGGATTATAGGAGATTTAGAGAGTTTTTGGAAGTATTCTGGGTCCATAGATATGGTTTTAGAGGAACATGATATGGAACATGGTTACAGTATTGTCTGGAAAACCTTGAACCTCAAACATTCATCCAAAAAATGAAATAGTAGTGTTCTGTAAAATCATGCGAGTGGGGATAATAAATAATGAATCCACTATAATTTATTACAGGTTCACCCTTCATAGTTTTTTCAATTTCATTTTTAACCATGTTTAAAAGTTATGTTAGGTGTTGTGATCCTACATAGTATTATTTTATGGTTGGTATATGGTTTATCCAACCATACATCTGATTATAAATATTAGGATTGACAATTTTTTCATTTTTATACATAAACTTAAAATACTTATTACACTTTTATATGTGTAATATATCCATTATTGGTCTCTCCCTTCCATATTTATCATTTATGGGTAATTTATCCTCTTATTCATTCATTGAAAATTATATTAAAACAATATCTCTTAGTATAACACTCCTTTATAATTCATCATAATTTTTCTAAGAAATATTGGTGGTATATCCATGTAAACAAATTTAAAATATTTTTTTGATTTTTCAATAGACATTTGATTTCCCTTGATCGAGCAAAAATTTGAGGCTGATCCTTGATGTAAATTCTTCTATTGTACATAATTAGGTAGTATACAAAATAACTATAAAAGTATTGGAGTGAAGAATTTATTTCATTATTCCTCAAGCCATATATTTTTCCATTTTGTTTGAAATTTGTTTATTCATAAATATTCAATTAAAACCTCGACCTAGACATAGTATGTGTCTCTTATACTATATTCTGGGTTTTCTACATTAACATGAACCACCACATTGTGGTGTTTGATTTAATTTCATTATTACCTGACTATATTTTTCACTAAAACACTTATAAGGCATGAATTGTTTATAACTATATATTGAATTTCTTAAATGAACAGTATAAAATCACTTGAAATTTTGATTCATTGTCTCATATACATTAATAATTATACAGACACTATCACATTATTAAAGTTGTTAACTACCTTGAGTAATACTTCGATTACTAACCAGGAATTCCATGAACAATCACATAGGTTGAAAACTGATTCATTAATGTACATTCAAATGGTTTAACACCATCTTTGATAATCATGATTCTTCATATTATTGAATATTTCTAGGTGGATTTATAATATTTACCTAAAAACACAGAATACATGGCATAATCTCTTGAGATGTTTCTTGATGTCTTCGAAAAAAGTTTGGGTAGGATGATATTCCTGGATTATAATCTCATTAATACCAAGAATACCTTGGGCTTTCTTCTCAGACTCTATGAGGATTTTTTTTGGTCATGTACCTTGGGATCCTTTATGACTAAGAGGTGTTATGCACAATTTCATATCATTTATCCCAAATCTAGTTTAATTTATTGGATGTTACAACATTATATATCTATCATTATTTATATGATACTCAATATTAAGTCTTATACACCGTAAATATTTCCAATATACATTATTGGTGGTGACCTACTAAGTCATACTAACACCAAATTAAGGCCACAAATAGGTTCTCAGGAAGATTTATTTAATTCATGTAAGGATAAATGGAATCACCTTTCTATTCATATTTTATTTCCTTTTATTAGAAGAGCATTAGAGAGGATGATTAGGACAGATCTTGGGATTCTTATGTAGATAGATGTTTTTTTATTTTGTTTTCTTATCATTTCTACATTATTGGATGTATGTCTACTTTCATGTGTACCTGGAATCACTATTTTTATTATCATTAACAAACATTATATAGTTTTTATTAATACATTATTTATATCATTAATTGGATGGAATATTTATTTCTCCATCCTTATTAAACCCATTTTTAATTAATCATTGTTTTCACTCTGATAAAGAGCATATATTCTCTTCAACGTAGCACTATCAAATCTCAGTGTTAGTCAATAACATATGGCATACGGATAGTCATGCTTGAGGGTATATGGAAAATATGATAGGTCACACACCTATAAACCAATCCTCGTACATCACAACGTGGTATCAAAACTTCTTTTCATTTTTCATACTATTTTGGATTGGTAGATTGGAAACTAAGAATTCATGTAACATTGTAATAAGATGTTCTTGGGAAAAGCTAACCCACATATGGGGAAAATTGTTTCTTGGTATGATATTTTTTATCATGATTTCTCTAATTTTAGTTATATGAATTCAATTATAGTGTGATTTACATTGTTTATGATGATATTTTTTTTTGTATTTTCACCCTTTTTGGTACAACATGGAAACCACATCTCATGCATCATCATTTTAAGGTAAGGATTTATATGTCAATCATATGGAATTCTATTCATATATTATTTCATGTTCACATATTTTTTTATTATTTTGTATTAATTGATATGATTTCACATCCTATAATTTATTGAAGGAAAAAAGGATTAAAATTGGTTATTTATTTTGTATGAATACCCCTAAATGGTGTATTTCTACATATATTGATGATGGAACCTCAATGATCTAGTTTTACCATTTTTATGTTATGTAGCTATTATCAAAAAAGATTAAGATAGTATGTGGTTTATTTAAATTAGTTTAAAATTATGATTTATATTTTTATTCCCCTATAAATTGGGATTTATAATCCATATAACTTGAATATCATATAAGGAATTTATTATTCTAAGACTAGGGGTAAAAGGGCAGCTGAAGTAAAATTGAGTTCCAATTATAACTTATAATTTTTCTTTATTTATAACTTGGAAAAAGGAATCAATATAATTAATACATTATATGTAAACTTAAAAAAATTTAATTTGTAATGTTGAAAAAAATATGGATATTAAAAAATGGGGATTTCGATTGAAACTTAAATATTATTTTCGTATATATTAATGAAATTGGAAACTCTTATAATGGAACCACTATGATAAATATTTTATTCTTACTTTATGACATGACCTTATAATGGGTATTTGGTTTAGTATATTTATTGCACAAATTCCTAGAAATTTTCTTGTTTCCTTATCTATACTATCTTTTAACTTTGAACTTGTTTTCAAGAGTTTGATTGGAATTGTGGACATATTCCACCATAAAGTCCAATGGTCAACATCAGTGAGGGTAGTGGTGACCATGCTTTGAGGATGTGGGATCTAAAACACTCGTAATGCCACCTATAGTACCTCCTGTAATTACATGTCTTTCTCATGGACTTTAATTCAATAATCATTATAGAGAGAGTTTACTTGTTCTAATTCCATCCATTTAGGGATCTCCAAGAACTGCATCGACTATGTCTTATTAATCAAAGGAGATCCTATGGCAGCATCCACCTAATTTCATAAGGGGAGGTAGTTACTAGGCTTGAAATTATTGGTTAGAGGACATACTCATGGTATTTGAGCATCTAGAGACACCTCTAGAAAGTAGAGTGACGGGTACAAATTATATGATTTGAGTATGTGATAAATTTTTGTGGGATATTCTTACTCATGAATATACTCTTTGAGATATGTTTGTAAAATATTTCAAGATAGGAATGTATAACTACATCTTCTTGGAGATACTAAGAGTTGATTAATCTAAGGATGTGATGTATCTGGAGAAGGATGATATATCTTTCGTGGAATACTCAACTCATTTCATGAATCTATAGTGATGTTTTCCCATACTTTTAGGTGTTGATTTTTCTATGGAAATATTCTTTTTAGATAGGATTAGATGTTCCATCCTATAACATGAGAAATTTTTTCTATTTTATTACAACACATAGATAGTGATCTAGGCCCTTGTCCCTTAGTGAGATGTGTGTGTTTTTAAAAATACAGTGCATAGTGGATTAACTTCAAGGATAGGTTAGACATCAAAAAATGGTAGGAAGTGTTTATTTGAGACTTATTAGGGGGGTAGTGGTAGGTAGTGTATATGACCCAGTGGTTTTGTGGTGTTCTTGTATTGTGGAATTCATGGAAACATGGAGCCCCAATATAGTAGAGATCTAGTGTAATTCCAAGACTAATACAAAATTGTACATCTTAAATAATTTTTGGAACATTCACAATTTCCTAGTGAGAGAGGATCTAAACCAACACTGAATTATAGAATATGATATTTGGATACACTTCTAGAAAGAAGATAGAGTACTACTAATAGATCAGTACATGTAAGTGTTCAAGGTCAATAGAGCTAGATGAAGATTTTAAATTTCTAGTACAGTGAGCCTATTCATAGAGGTTTGGTTATATTTTTGGGTCGAGGAACAAGCTAGTTGTTTGTAGTGGAACCAACACTTGAGTATTTGAGTGTCAGAACATCAATTGAATAAGTAATGAACATAGTAGTCTAAACTTTAGTATCTTCATTATTTAACTCATGTTATTCAAATTATTTCATGTATGTGGCTTCAATGTAAATTCCTGGTCTTAATATTCAATAATTATATCAATACATTTCTCTTGATAAACCATTGATAATATAATTATATAGTGTTCTTCAATGCAAAGAGTATCCTTTTGATATTTCTAGCTACTATTTCTTTTCGAAGCTTTTCATCCTCAATATGGAATGCCTCAACATACTTTTTTTATGGACTAGCTATAGCCTTTTCGAGCCCATATTGATTTTCATCATTAGAGGGTGTATTTCTAATAACCCAATGGTGATAACTATGTTTGAAAGGGGGAATGATATTTCCATAAAACTCAAAATATACATGATTGTCATGTTATGGATGGAGTGTTGATATATATTCTCATTATTTTTCTTAATGATCAATAAGTACAATAGGTTTTCTTTCCTTTTGTGGTGGTTTGATTCAGACATGTCTTCTCTAATGAATCTTTTAGGATACCACTTTATAGGGAGGTGTAGTTCACCATAGAGTATCTACTAGGATTAGAACCACTATCCATTTCACCATAAAATATAGATCAAATAGAGCATTATGGAATGAATAGTTTTTTTGGGGATATTGAAAACAAAGTTTTAGTAAGACCCATGTGATATCCTTAGGGTATTCTTATACTATTATCAAATAATGAGGATTGTACCCTATGATTATAGATGGATTTTCAATTATAGAGTCAGAATACATTTTTAATCTAAAACCACTTCCTTATAAAGATAGCCTATTCATCCATCTCTAGAAATTTGGGGTCTTCTCAAAATATAATTCTATATCGGGATATCATCATCCTAGATTTGTATCATAAGATATACTACATATATAATTTAAATGGTGATACATGTTGAACAAATATTTAGTGTTTTTTTCGATCAAATTTATTCATATTTTTTCTTAATGGATATAATGAATTGGGTTTTCCACCCGTATCGTAATGATTTTCAGATTACATTCATAGATGACATCTATTTTTACTCTTAAACTAGTCATAATCATTATAAACACCATGAAAAAATATTTAATACATTAAGAGATAATAGGGTTTATCAAAATCTCAATGATTACTCTTTTTTATTGATAAAGTTCACTTTCTACGTCACAATATCTCAAAAAAATTGGCATCAGTGGATATAATGAAGGTCATAGCCTTTGTTTTTAGGGATCATCCTAGGAATATTTTTAAAATTTGAAAATCCGTTGGACTAGATGATTACAATGAGTGATTCATGAAAAAAATTTCACAACTTACAGAAGCACATACTGGCATGACAAAGTAGGGTAAAATGTTTACATGTTCTGAGTCATTTGAGTTCACCTTCCATGTTTTAAAAAGAATATAAAAATCAATGTTGATAATGATTTTTTCTATGCCTTCTATAGGATAAATAGTTTGTTATAATGAATAAAATGTGTGGTTTAGAGAGACATTGATTCATTAGGAATGGAACATTGTATATGGGTATCTCTTTTTGATTCCTCAGGAGCACAATTACTTGACACACAATTTTTGTTAGCTATTTTTTTCATACCTTATGTGAATGTAGATATTACTTGATAGAAGAGTGGATTTTATTATAAACATACATTAAGATCCCAAAAAAATCACTTAGCGATACCTAATCCAATGAGAGGGGAATTGGGTTGAACATCTTCATCCATTCAGCTATTATCTCATCTACATTCTTGGTAAAGGAAACATTGTTACTAATGATCTAATATTGAACAGTTTTAAATAGGAAATTTAAGATGATAGAAGATAATGGTAGAAAATAGATCTTCATCCTGAAATTCTCATTGACCTTCAGAAGTGTTATGTGATTCCTATCCTTGTATCTATATTGGTGACTTAATCACTCCTATATTTAGGGAAGAGGTGAGAAACTTTATATCTAGAAGGAATAATGATGAAGGCAAGTGCATCTGGTGAGGACCCACCATCTTGTGAGGTCATGGATAAGGATGGTATCATTAATATCAATGAGTGTGAATGGGTTCTTATACATATTAGAGAGTATATAATGTAATATTACCATACCTATAAAATGGAATTACATCTCTTAATCACAATTATATATCACGGATTACACTACTAGAATTGTTAATTGGGATTAAAGAAGAAATCACAGGATTTGTTACTAGGTGTTCCATCTGTTAATTGGTGAAATTTGAATGACAGCATTACTCTATATATTTATATCCACTACCCATCTTATAATGTAAAAGAGAGAAAACACCGTAGATTTCATGACATTTTAATAAAATTCAACTCGATTAAATAATCTTGTGTTGGTAATCATGGATAGATTAACGATAGTATCCTAATTATTTACTTATTGGGATACTATCTTATTTAATGATATTGATAGGATATATGTCCAACATGTCATATTTTTTCATGGTATTCCATATAATAATTAATCATAAATAGATTCATGGATAACTTCTCAGTTCTAGCAGGGGTTGCAAATGCCTTTATGTTCATAGCTACTTTTGATTTTCGTATACCGCCATGAGACTAACTATCAATCCAAGAACATGATAATAGTACTGGAGGGATTTTTTTGTTTTTGTGCCCATGGTGTTGGAGGATCTTTGAAAATTAGAATTCCTACATTTTATTTTTATTATAATAACATTTTCTAATTGACTTTGAAGATGCATCCATACATGGAAATCTAGGGTAGGATATATCATTCTCTTATGTACTAGTTAGAGGTTTGAGAATAAACACTATTTGGACCATGTCTCATTTATATAATATTTTAATTATTAAAAATAATTAGTACATGAATGGATACATGTCATCCTTGATATTAATATTATGCATATTGATGTCACTAAGCTCTACAATTTGAGTTTGGGATTGAGTCTTCGTGAATTTTTATCCTAGAATAGGTCATCAATGGATTATAAAGAATGGTAATAGAGAACCTTGATTCGTTAATCCATTTCAGTTCATGGATAGGGTCATTTTGGTACTACATTTTATAGCTCTTCCATAGAGGTACTGGTCTATACATGAAGTCTTTCAATTTTCTCATCTCTTTCATTGTTACTATGACCTGACTCATTTATTTGATTACCAAGAAGGTGAGTAATATGTTGAAGATACTTTTAAGGAGAATCCAGATAGTATCACCAATCATAGAGAAAATAAGAAGGTTGTTTTCCCTGGTTTTGGTGATATGATAGCATTGAAATATTCCATAGGATATGTGGGAATATTAGTTTGAAACATGTGATTAGTGGATAGAACTATTCTTGAATGAAACTCAACCACCCGTATAAGGGAAACATGGTTATGGCCTTTCCTTAGGAGGATATTTTATAAGAACCTGATATTCTATTGAGGAATGAATACATTTTAATTATCCAAATCCTATCATTTTTTACATTGGGATATTTTACTATGGAGTATTAGAGATTTGGGTGATTTCTAAAGGGGTTAGGGCCCAGAGTTAATTTCTTAGAAAGTACAGATGTGTTGAAAATTTATCTCATTGTTTGGATAATCATACACCAAATCTATACATTATAGAATGAAAGGAGAATGGTCTATAAAATCGATGCAAGTGGGTCCTGTAAACAATGCACCATATTTACATTATTTCAAGTACCCCATGCAATGTTTGTATAACCATGATCCTTATTATGTGGGTCATTGAGATCCTATAATATAGCTTTTCATGGATAGTGGATGGTATGGAAAAATATGTGTCTAAACATTTCACACTATTAAATTGAATGGAAATGACCATTTCTAAAATCCCTTCCCTTAGATGTAAAAATCTTTTTCCTCGTTTATTTGTGTCAATAATCCATTATAGGTCACTCCATTCCCTCTGTGATTTATTGGTGGTACATTACCATCAGACCTCTAATTCCATCCCTATAAATCATGTTGAAACACCCTTAGTAATTCTAACATACCATCACTTTTTTTATTTAATTTTATTCACCATAATTTGTGTTATCTTTAGGAAGGATAATATATCCTACGTTCATGGATTCTATAACATTTCCCAATTTCTCTTATTCCATCCCAAATCTGAGACCAATAACATATCAAGAGTATTATATAGTACTAATGTAAGTTATACATTCCATATTTAATCTTTTGGTGAATTCTCCCATATGGACTCTAATTCCTTCACCATAAATCATATTGAAACACCCTCTGTTATTATAATAATTCATTACCTTCCATCTTTAGTTTTATTATTCAGATCCATTTTTATCTACATGTAAGATTATATACCCTTCTTTTAGGGATATTGGGGTTTTTTGAAATCAACTTGAACCACATATTGGGTGTGTTATATTAAAGGTCCTGATTACCTCACCTTTATTTTTAAGCAAAATACCTATATGGTAACTTTTGACTTTCCCGAGATATTGAATCTCATAAATGAATTAAATTAATTGTTCAGTGGATTAGACTATTCACATGAACATTTGATTAAATATCTCATATACTTGACTAATTTTGTGGACTTTATAATTTTTTAAGGTGTGTTCTTCCTTGAGTAAGACTTGGTTTACCAACCTAAAATTCATTAATTGAAATCATAGTACATCACATAATTCATTGAATTAGATACCAAAGGGTTAATAATATCTTTAATATATTTAATGTAGAATATTAGTGAATTATTTTTCATAGTTCTGATGATTCTTTTATAAACTCATAATTCATTGGACGAACCCTCTAGATTCAGTTTAAGGTCATTAAAAATTTCCCACCATTGATTATCACCTTGGAATCTAATCTATTCTATCCTAATATTACCTTGGAAATTCTAATCAGGCTTGATGAAAATTCCATATTCATGTGCCTTAGGTTCCTAGATGATTAAAAGTTCTTCTACTCTTAGACATCTGGCATTTACTAATCCTTGGGTTTTTTTGGTTTTACCTCTACATTATATAATCCTTACATTATATACTAAAAATTTATAATCATATACTCGCATTCAATATTTCCAAAAAAAACTATTGGTTATGGAATACTGGGTCATAAAAACACCCATTCATGGACACTATTTAGTACTCCATAAGATTTTTTAGATACATGTATGGATAGAGGGGAGAACTTGTAACGTTTAGGCCCGAGTGTCACACAATGATGCCTCGATCAGTTCACCATAAAACCTCTAACGCATCCCCCCATTTTCCAGAGGCTATCGACTAGTAGCGCGGGTCTGGTAAGTTAGTCGTGGAGATAACATACCCTCTTTTATCAGAGTAAAACACCCGCGGGGGTAAATAATAAATAGCGAAAACATATATAATCGTAACAGTACAAATGTAACAAGAAAAAAACACAGGAAATAAAATACTCAAATGAAAGGTAAACATGATATGTATATATATATATATCAACTGCCTAAAAAATGAAACTGGATGTAAGAGGCTAGTGACTCCCATGTGGGTTCCAAACCATGTCTAGTTCCCTCAACCACAATTTATCCCCAATCAACAATCTAAATTGGGGCAATTCTCCATGTCCTGTCCTAAAACAATAAATTTTATTCAGGTACCGATCAGGTATCCCAAGTAGGGTGTGAGTACAACTTAGTAGGCCACCACCGACAACATCTAAAAGAAATCCAGTCCGAAATAGTGTATGTAGTTTTATAAATAAAAAAAGGAAGTATGAAACCCATTTTTTATTTAACTAATTATCCTTTATTTAATAACATAAACTTCTGGGTTCCCAAGAACACCCAATCCACAATACATAATTTGGCCCGTGTCAGATTACGAAACATTTCTCATGTTCAATTCATAATTATTGTGTCATAATATTCAATTTATAAACATAAAAATACCAGAGAACAAAATAAATGAATGAGTGTATAAAGTCATGTCTATCACCCTTGTGAGTATTTGGAGCGACAGTACCTATCTCATATCCACATGGGTATTTGGAGCGTCATTCATTTTCCCATGAAATAAAAATTCCATTCATGTCATTTGGTTTAGAGTGATGTGTCTAGAACCATAATATGTATTTGGAGCATTATTCCAGGTCCCAAATCCCATTCCCAATAAAAACTTTATATCACATAAACCACATTATTCAATGGTCAATCAACATTTACCTTATATCACAATTATCATTCAAATATTGATCAATTAATTCAAACATTAATCACAACAATTTTTACATTAATTTAAACATTTTTTATCTAAATCGACCATCACAAAAAAATCCACATAACCAATCCACCTATTAATTATTTAAAATAACCAAACTAACTAATCGTAGTATGACCATTTATTAATTGAAAAATTGGTTAAAAAAATCCATCATCATAGAAATACTATTAATTATTTATATAAATTAAGTATTCATGCAAACCAATTATCTTACTAATTCCACACATTCCCAAATAATGTAATTTACCCAATTAATTAATAGATTGTAAAAAACTCAATTATTATTTTTTCCATGATATTTGTACAATTGTATACGCATAAAAAAATTGAGACTAATGGTTTTGATTTCAGACCGCCTACATTATATCAATGAAGATTCACATATCAAAAATTGAGGAATGGTTCTATCAGGTTGGAGAGGAAATGAAGAATGGAAGAATACCCTAAAAACACACTTTATTAGTTGATATATGTCTTCTGATTATATCATATATAATATCATTTATATAATTATATTTTATATAAAAGATGACCAATTTATAATTATAAAAAATTATCACTTATGAAACAATCTTCCATTTTATTTTCTTTTTCCAATAACTTTTTTTGAGGAATATTATAAATTTATAAAGAAATAGAGTTAGTAAAAGAAACTAAAGAAATAAAATAAACTAGTTTAGTGCACCAGGTTAGGGAATATTGTAGAATAGTGCTACAGGGGGTGGCACAACCGGTTTTTATAGTGGAAGAAGAGGGAGTGATGGCCTACCCAGGTGACATTTGTTGGTGTTCACAAATGATCAGATCTTATATAATCAACAATAAATGGTTTGTTTAAATAGAACTCCAATCCTCATACCACTCATACACTAAAGAATTAAAACCCTATTTTAACCCATTGTTTCAACTGAAAATTGATGATTGAGGGTTTTAATTTACACAGTAATGTGTTAGTTTTTGAAACGGTCGAAAACCGGGGAAAATGAAGGTTTTGGAATGCTCCATGCATCAAAAATGGAGGTATATTTTTGAAGAAAATGGCCATTAAGTTAAAAAAAGAAAATCCAATTATTTTAATTAATATAATAAATTTATTTATTTATATAAATATTAAATAATATCAAATGTACACTGGGTATATAATTAATACTTCGTTTAGGGTAAACCCCCCTATTCCGGACACATCGGTGGTCTAGGATTTCTTGTACGATGAATGGTTTGTGAGTTATTAATGATTTATTATTTAAAAATGGAATAAATAATTAATTAAAATAAAAGGGTTATTTTTTCAAGTGAAACTTCAAAATGCTCGATGCATACAAATGTTATACCCTGTCTAGGGTAAACCCCTCATTCCGGAATCATTGATAGTCTCAGATTTTTCATAGGATGTACCATTTGAGATATATTTTAATATATTTATAAAAATAATATATCATATATTATTTAATAACTTTATCTCATGATCAGGGAATCCAAATGTATGATGCCTAAAAATGTTTTATCATTCCTAAGGTAAAAACCACATTTCAGATCTAAAAGCGGTCTCAAATTTTCCAAACATTGAAAAATTATAGATTAATTAAATTATTTTGAATAATTTGTCCGCACTTACTATAATATAATAAATATTTTTATATTTCTTTTTTTGGTGATTTTTGGGCTTGGTAACTCACACTACTCAGAGTTTGACTAAATTAAAAATAATGTATTAAAAATCTAATGATAAACTAGGCAGTGTTTCTTATGTAAAACCTTTAATATTTTTAAAAAAAAATTCACCAATAAATTTTTTTTCACATAAAGTATTTATAATCTATAAAAAGAAAAACTCAAAGGAAAACATACCTAAAAACAGAATCTAAAAATCACCCCACCTTATAACAGCTCGTGCTTAAGTTACACTCCCAATTATCCCTATGATTGAAATCCAAAAATATCAGTCCACTGACCCCACATATTTCCCACCTTTCCCATGTCTCTTCCTACACATGTCCATGTTTCCATAATACATTAACTATCAGTACATTATATCCCCTAAACACCTTCTCACAATGACCCAATAAACGTATTGGATTCTACTAAAAAGATGAATCTATCTCAATCTCAAAATCATCCATGTCAATCACATGAGAAGGGTTGGGGTGATACCTTTATAGTTGTGATACCTGGAAAATGTCATGTATCGCACTATATTTTATGGAAGATCCATTCAGTATGCTACCGGCCTGATTCTCTTCATGATCTCAAAAGGCCCAAAAAACCGGGGTGATAACTTTCCCTGCCATTGTATCCTACTGTGACCCAACCTAAGTGACACCCAATGGAATACAATATTGCCAACTATAAACTATAGGGGTTATCTCCGTCTTTTAGATTATGAATTTTGTCTACTCTGAGTCATAAGAATACGTTTCTGAATCAAGAAAAACTTCTCAATCATCTCCTTCATGAGACTCAATTCCAAAAACTATAACTCATCTACTTCCATCTAGCATAGCGGTGAACTACATGGCCTATGGTAGATAGCCTCTTAAGCTTCTATCAGAGTAGTTGTATGATAACTGTTGGTATATGCAAACTCCACTAAATCCATGTTCTTTTCCCATGACCCACAATAGTTAAGTACACATGCTCTCAACATATCCTCAAGAACTTGTATAGTACACTCTGATTTTCTATCTTTTTCTGATTGGAATTCTCTACTCAATAAAAGGTATTTAACAAGTAAGTTTTACAAGACCTTCCAGAAGTGTGAAGTAAAACGTGAATCAAAATTTAAAACTATAGTTCGTGGCACCCCATAAAAATAAACATCCCTCATACATACAGCTATCCCAACTTATCTACTATAAATGTTTCCTGATAAGAAAGAAATGTGCTACCATTGAATGTTAATCCACAATGACCCAAATATTTTCATTCATCTTCAGTGTCTCAAGAATACCTACCAAAAATTCCATGGTCATGTCATCCACCTTCCATTCTAGAAAGGGCAGAGGTTCCAGTAAACCTCCAGGTCATTGTTGCTCCACCTTCACCTACTGAAAATTGAAGCATTGTTATTCAAACCCTATAGTCTTATTCTTTATTCCTAGCCACTAAAACTATCATCATAGGTCATGATACAATTTGTTCAAACCGGGATAACCCACCCATTTTGAGGTATGAAATTACCGCATGAGCTCCTCCCACATGCATGTAGGAACAACAACCTTATTCATCACATAAATAATATTGTCTTTATTTATCTTCTAATTAAATGTTGCCTCCCAAACTTTAAAGATTTCCCTCAAGGCCAAAAACTATGCTTCCTTATATTGCATTTTCTTTATTTTTCCCAAAAGTGTAGACTACACAGAAAATGACAAGAGATTCATTTTCTCTTCTCTCTCCTAAACCACAATGTGCATCTCAGCTAGCAATGACATCATCCTCCACTCAGTAATATATTCCTGAAAAAAATTGACTCGGATTTTTCCAAATCATATCATAAGCGATGTTGTTTCCTTTCACGAGTGTATATTCCATCTCATAATCAAAATACAGCATATACATAACTCATCTCTATTGTTGACGATTCAAATTTCACTAAAAAAATATGTACCTCAACCTCTTGTCGTCAATATAAAATTTAAACCATTCACCCAAGAGGTAATGTACCCAACACATCAAATCATATACCACCACTTCCAACTCAAGGTCGTGCATATGGTAATTATGTTTAAGCGGCCTCAGCTGTCGAGACCCATACGCCACACCTTTATCCCTTTGTATCAACACAGCTATGATTCCTATCCTATAAGAATCACAATACATTGTGTACTCTTCACCTGACTCAGGTAGAACCAAAATTGGTGAGGACGTCAAACGCTTCTTCAACTCTCAAAAATATTTCTTGCAAGCCTCTGTCCATTCAAATTATAATCTTTTTTTGGTCAATCAGTGAGGGGCGCAGCCAAACTGGTAAAGTTTTGGATGAATCTTCTGTAATATCCAGTTAACCCTAGAATGCATTAGATATCAAAAACATTCTGGGGTTTTTTTGAAGAAACCACTACATGAACCTTCTCTGGGATCATATACACACATTTATTTGAGATGATATTCCCTAAATAAGTGTATGTGGTCAATAAAAAACTAACACTTTCTTAGATATGTGTATAACCAATGATCTCTTAATGTACTCAAGATGATGTCATGATATTGGGAACAATATTTATGAGTCTTGGAGTACACCAAGATATCATACACAAATACCACCAAAAAATAATCTAGGTATGGATGGAAGATCCTATTTATCATGTCCATAAACACTAATAGTGAATTTGTTAATCCAAATGACATTATAAAAAACTCATAGAGCCCAAACCTACTCTTGAAATAATTCTTCAATATATCATAAGTTTGAACTCTCCATTTATGATAACTTGATCATATGTCGATAATTGAGAAAACAGAAGATCTCTTCAACTAGTCAAATAGATAATCAATATTCGAAAGAGGATATCGGTTCTTCATAGTCACCTTGTTCAGCATCTGGAAATTAACACACAAATGTAAACTCCCATAAATCTAATTTTCAATCAGAATAGGTGATCCCAAAGTCAACGTACTTGGATGGATAATGTAAAACCCCAAGCATTCACGATATGCTTCTCTTTCAATAATGCAATAGCTTGCATTGTACGCAAGTTCGAGATTCTAACACACTGCGACCAATCAAAGTAGCAGTTATGAATATTAATACCCACTCTTTGAAATTATATAAATTTTATATTTCAAAATGGACTTTATTTTTGTATTCGAAATATCGAAATTATCCTAAGTTGAATTTTTTGTAATTTTCTGAGAACTTCAAATTTTCTATGAATAGGAAAAAATACTTAAAAACTAATTTTTTAATCAAAATAATTTATAGTGATAAATTATAAAATTGAGTGGTTTTAAAGTATAATTAGAATATATTTTTACCATTTTATCCAATGGTGTTCATTATAATTAATTTCACTTTGAAATTGGACATAAACAATTGTCAATCTTTTGATATATATTGTTTCTTAAAAACACGCTATTTGTTGTGACAGCGGGAATTAGTTATAAAATTAACTAATGAAAATTATATGTTAGGAATTTTTTAAAATAGACATAATTTTTGAATTTGGAATATCAATTATATCTTCGGGTGAAGTTTTGGCATTGTTCTCAAAAACTTCAATTTTTGATGAATAGTGAAACCACTAAGTGGTAGTTAAAAAACTAATTTTTCGTTTAAATGAAACATTACCACATCTGTGATTTGATTTTCAAAAATCTGACATACATGGTTGTAATTAGGAAGTAAAATGTGGTTCAGTGGGATTAAAATAATTTTTGGTGAATAGTAACTTTTAAGTTTAATTAATCATGATTAAAGGTAATTAGTGAAATTTAACGTAAAAATGATATTATAAAAATATGAAAATACCTTTACACTTTTACTACACTTATTGGATGAGTCATGGATAAAAAATAAAATCCATGGGTCAACTTGGGGACCCCATGGAGCCACTTGGGTAAGAAAATGAAAATAATAACTTTTTATTTAAAGTAAAAATAAAATTGTCACAAACATGAGTTGTTTTACTAAAACAATTATTACATGGGGTTATATAAGGTAAATTTTCTACTATAAATATTAATTGGAAATAAAAAAATATTTCCTACATCATGATTTTTTTATATAATTTTTAGACATTAAATAAATTAAATATTTTATGACACCATGATGATGCAGTGATTACCTCATTAATTAACAATTTAAATAAAACGAAAAGATAATGTAAACTATAAGACTTACACTTGTCAAAAACATAATGTATGAGTATATTTCGAACCCTTATCACCTTATCCTCGAATTATATAAGTGTGGGACCTTTATAATCTGAAACTCATTATATAATAAAGTAACATTTCATGACTTTCCAAGAGTGACCCTCCTCTCCTCTTATAAAAGGACCCCACCTCTACCACCTTACCCACACCTCTCAAGCCTTTGTCTCGGACAAAACCTTCCCATTTTGTCTCTACACATCCCAATCTTACTCCTAGGAGCCTCACTTTGGGCAGAATTCTTCCCAAGGAAGGCTTTGGCTCAAATCAAAAAAAGAGTTACCCGATTCTAATGTAATGTCTTATCTTATGTTATTTTGTTTTATTTTGATTCTCCAACCCCTTAAACTCTTTTTATTCCTTTATTTTGTAAAAAAACAGTATCTTAAATATACTAGGATGTTGTTATGAGAAGTATTTGATTTACACTTACACACACCTTCGTCTAATGGTTAAAGAACATACTGTTTCTGTGGTTGGCAAATTTCTGCCTCACGAAACGATGATTGTTCAATCTTCTTTTAACACCTCTCATTGTGGCCATTATGATGAAACTATTTTTATATATGATATATATTATGTTTTTTCCTTATGATTCTGTATTTTTCATATATGGCATACCTTTACGATTTCCATTATGGGTAAATGTGATAATTTCATTTTAGGAAGTGCGGACAACCGCCACCTCAAAGTGATTTGAATCATTAATGACATGTGTGGGATGTATAAAGGATGGATTAAATGGTATTATACATTATATTACACTGGAATTATATTATACCTTTATATAATTATAACTTCATTCCATTAAATACGAAATAGAAATGAAAGTAGCGTTCATGCGTACGTACGGCTTACCGTCTCCATGAACGGTGCATTTCATTTATTACCTCTAAATGTTATGTAATATTATAAATGCATGTATATTTTGGATATATAGGATATATATTATATCTACATCATGAATATAATTCTGGAGATAATGGATATTCTACCACAAAAACAACTTGTAATTATAAGAAGTTTATTGTTCACTCAAGTACCAAAGATCGAAATAACGACCGTTATTAAATTAAATGACTACATAATTTTTGTAACATTGTAATAAGTGATATAAAAGGGATAATGAACTTGAAAAAGGTTCTTGAGAAAGTAGAGATTAACTCTAGTTTATTATTCAGGAGGTTAAAGAACGATCGAGTCAAGTCGGACACGAGGTAAGGGAACTTCTTAACCCAATTTCCATTCTTTGGATTAATCTCGTGCTTTCAAATTATGTCATGATATTATTATTTCCTATCTAGTATTTGTACTTTATTTATGTGTACTTATAGTTAATAGACATAATATATCTATTTTATTTTTAAAAAAAATATCTTTGTAAGGGAACTTCTTAACCCAATTTCTATTATTTGGGTCAATCTCGTACTTTCAAATTATGTCATGATATTATTATGTTCTATCTCGTATTTGTACTTTCTTTATGTGTACTTATAGTAAATACACATAATAGATTTATTTTATTTTAAAAAATTATTTTTGTATGGGAACTTCTTAACCCAATTTCGGTTTTTTGGGTTAATCTCCAACTTTCAAATTATGTCATGATATTATTATGTCCTATCTTGTATTTGTAATTTCTTTATGTTTACTTATAGTGAATACACATAATAGATCTATTTTATTTAAAAAATGATCTTTATAAGGGACTTCATCTCAATCTCCTTTCATTGAGGCATATTTTGTTTAATACACAACTTTCTTTTATACGGTGTATAAACCCATTTGACTTTTACTCTTATTCAAAAGGAATTTTTTTATACGAAGCATTTTTAATAAACGACAAAAGGAATGTTTTGTCTTACGTATGCGGTGACAGTGACTTCTCCACCGCCATGACCATTATTTGATTTTTGGCTTCCTCTACAAGCCATAATTTTTTTTAAATGAAAAATAAATACCATGTTTTAATTTCCTTTTATTTTCGTATTGAAAATGGTTTTGATAAATTTTTATTATATCAATGTGTTGTATTGATATCTTGTGATTGAAATGTGGAAATGTTATGTTTCCTTTATGAATGTTTTATGTGATACGATTATGTTATGGTTTATGATATGTTTAAACCTATTCATATAAGGAATGAATTGGACTTAATAAGTGACGGGTGGAGCCCGATATAGCTCCTCGATGCATCGGCAGGTCTCATTAGACAAACTAGTGTCTTGGCATGAGGCCTTGACAAAATATTATTTGTAGTCTTGGAACGAGGCCGTGGATACATGGTTATGATAGTCTAGCAGTATTCATTACATCATTATGAAAGTGGTTATTGATATTGCATGTGATTATTCGACCAGTAGAATATCCATGTGAATAAGTAAATGGAATTATTTCATTTTATTTTTCGATATTATGCTGAAGTTCATGTTTAAAAGGATTTTGTTTAGTTATACATTGATTTAAATGTTTATGTTTATTTATGAAAGCTTTCATTATATTGTTATCCTTACTGAGCATCTGAGCTCACCCCTTTCAATGTTTTAATTTTTACAGGATGTGAAGAAGTATATTATGAATGACCAGTAGGGATAGTAAGAGGGGATATGAAGACAGTATGTTATTGTAGTTTTGTATTACTTTATGATGTAATGTAAAACTTATGAATGTATCTAGTTTTTCAAGTCTACTAAACTAATCAGTCTTCCGAGACTTGATCTTTGTGATCATGCCAATGTTATGTAATAATGCACTGACTCTGGGTAACTGGGGTCGGGGAATTACAGTTGGTATCAGAGGTAGGTTAGTACTAACCTTGGAAGGTAGATTTAGATAAACTCTGATTAGAGCACATAGCCCAAAGATAGACTTTGAGGATTAGTATAGAGCAACTTCCTAGAATTTTGGTATTATAGAGATTTTGTGAGTTTTCTGAGCAATACATCTCTATCTGGGTACAAGTAGGTAGAGGTGGCTCTGGCACAGATGTACCTAGGGGTAAAACCCGAAAACACCACTTTGAGCTAGGCTCGAACGAGAACTGGTGCCTGATAACGGTCCTTGATGCACTCTTGGTTACGACACTCCCGGAGGATATGCTGAGGATAATTCTCATTTTCTTTACAAACCACTATAAAGGGTTATGAGTATATACTTCCTCAAAGAAAACCTTTTTATGATTATGGATTATATCCATAAATAGTTCAATTAATGTTAAGTGTTTTACAAGTATGGAATTATGTATTTTGATTCATAAACTAATCTAGTTTATTCCATTGTTTATAAATGGCGCCTAGTGGAAGGAATGGAAACTGTATCAATGCACGCACTCCGTGTAGGGATTTCCCTCCTGCTTAAGATAATTATTATGGAGCTAGAGATACAACTAGTGCTGATAAACTTATTACCATACTGGGAAAACTCACTCAGGTTATGAATAATAACCTTACTAGTATGGAGCACCCTGATCCGCAACGTGGAGGATCAATGTTAGACCGCTTCATGAGGCAACAACTGCCAAAATTTAATTGGGGTACAAATCCATTAGTAGCTAAGCAATGGATAAACTCCTTAGAGAAAATATTCCACACCTTGGGGAGTAGCAAAAGGGAGAAAGTTGTCATGTCTGTCTACCGCCTCACTATAGATGCCGATCAATGGTGGTCGCTGATTCAAAACACAAAGGAAGATGAAGAAGTATCAAGTATGGAATGGAGGGATTTCAAGGAAATTTTCTTAGAAAAATTCTTTCCACATGACCATCGAGCAGATATGGAAACGCAATTTCTGAGTCTGAGGCAGAATGAGGATGATAATGTCGAAAAGTATGAGGCTAACTTTACAAGGTTAGCGAGGCATGCTATAGATTATATAAATAACCCAAGAATTAAGATCGATCATTTCTTTGATGGGTTAAAACTGTTTCTCCTTCGAGCATTAGTATCACAATCATTCTCAACGTATAAAGATATTGTCTTGTGTTCTATCAAGACAAAAAAGGAATTCTCTAAATCTTATGACAATAAAGTAAAGCAAGAGAAGAAGAGAATGGTGGAACAAGAGACAGATAATGGGAAAAAGGGAAAGAAGTATTTTCCATTATGCGATAATTGTGGGAAGAATCACCCTGGTACTTGCCTAAAAGGAATGGGAGTTTGTTATAAATGTGGAGAAAAAGGTCACCAGGCTTGTGATTTCAAGGGAAAGAAAGAGGATATCAATGTTGAATGCTACAATTGTAGGTAAATGGGGCATTATGAAAATGAATGTCCTAAGTGTCAGGGAAACTTACCTCAGAAAAGGCCAAGGGATCAAGGACAATCTTATGCTGTTACTACAGTTGAAGTGGAATAATTAATGTATTATTGATTTTGGACTCAAAGATTATATTCTGGTTATAAGGATAATGTGATATATATAAGTATTGTACTGCAGTACTTTTTGTTTCATTATAGTTTTAATATGATTAAGGTAATCATATTTTTAGTATGTGATAATAAGAGAATCTTTACTTTTCTTGGGGAATCTGATGTTACAATTTATTTTGGAATTTAGAGACCTTTTAGAGAAAGTCTGGGTAGAGGTATTTTGGATAACTATAAAGTTTGGAATGGATTAAGTTGAACTTTGAATAGTATTTCTTAAGGTTAAAACATTTCTGAATATTACTTTTCAAATATTATAATACAATATTTTTAGGAAAAGGACAACCTGCAGGTCGGGGGATAACCCGACACGTCGGACAAAGCTGCAGGAATCGAACCCACAACCATAGTGCGACAGGACTTTATTACCTACCGCTAGCCTACAGGAATTCCCTTATTATTACAAAATATTTTTCCTAATCTAAATGGTATGTGGTAATATTTGGAACCTTATACGATTAGGACAAATATAATATTTTTGAGTTCTATTATCTTTTTGAGTGAAAGATGGGTTTGTGGTAAAAAATTATTAAAGAGTGAAAGTCTAAATGACAAGTAAGTATATTTCCTTAAGTTCTTAGTAAATATCCTAAATAAATTCCTCAACTTTATTAAAGGTAACTTAAAACAAAAATGTTGTTGGATAACTTTTCCAACTGGGGATTCAATGATCGTTTAACCAATCACAAGTTTGTGATTTTCTTGTGGTTAACTTTCTCCTAATCCTGTTTTCTACAACTCTCCATCAGACCTTGATGGTTTGTTTTTCTTCCATATCCATATTTTCATAGAATCATAGTATGGGATATCTCGGGTGACCTTTGTACTTATCTTTATTTTTTTAATGTTATATTTTTATTAACCCTATTTCTGATATGGGTTTTCCACAAAGGTATTTTATATTTTCAACCTTTTATTTTCGAAGAACATTTTAAAATTGTGAGGACGTAATTTATTAAAAGAGGGGAGAATGTAACACCCCAATCTTTCACAGTGTGCTTCTCTTTCAATAATTCAATAGCTTGCATTGTACGTAAGTTCGAGATTCTAACACACTGCGACCAATCAAAGTAGCAGTTATGAATAGTAATACCAACTTTTTGAAATTATATAAAATTTATATTTCAAAATGGACTTCATTTTTGTATTCGGAATATCGAAATTATCCTAAGTTGAATTTTTTGTAATTTTCTGAGAACTTTCAATTTTCTATGAATAGTGAAAAATACTTAAAAACAACTTTTTTAATGAAAATAATTTAGAGTGATAAATTATACTATTGTGTGGTTTTAAAGTATAATTATAATATATTTATACCATTTTATCCAATGGTGTTCATTAGAATTAATTTCACTTTGAAATTGGACATAAACAATTTTCAATCATTTGATATATATTGTTTCTTAAAAACACGCTATTTGTTGTGACAGCGGGAATTAGTTATAAAATTAACTAATGAAACTTATATGTTTGGAATTTTTTAAAATAGAAATCATTTTTGAATTTGGAATATCAATTATATCTTAGTGTGAAATTTTGGCATTGTTCTGAAAAACATCAATTTTTGATGAATAGTGAAACCACTAAGTGGTAGTTAAAAAAATTTTCGTTTAAATGAAACATTACCACTTATATGATTTGATTTTCAAAAATCCGACATACATGGTTGTCATTAGGAAGTAAAATGAGGTTCAATGGGATTAAAATAATTTTTGGTGAATAGTAACTTTTATGTTTAATTAATCGCGATTAAAGGTAATTAGTGAAATTTAAGGTAAAAATGATATTATAAAAATATGAAAATACCTTTACACTTGTCCTAAACTTATTTTATGAGTCATGGCCAACCAAGAAAATCCATGGGTCAACTTTGGGACCCCATGGAGCCACTTGGGTAAGAAAATGACAATAATAACTTTTTATTTCAAGTAAAAATAAAATTGTCACAAACATGAGTTGTTTTACTAAAACAATTATTACATGGGGTTATATAAGGTAATATTTCTACTATAAATATTCATTCGAAATCCAAAAATATTTCCTACATCCTAATATTTGTTTTATAATTTTTAGACATTAAATAAATTAAATATTTTATGACACCATGATGATACATTGATTACCTTATTAATTAACGGTTTAAATAAAATGAAATGATAATGTAAAATCTAAGACTTAAACTTGTCCAAAACATATTAGATGAGTATATGTCGAAAACTTATCACCTTATACTTGAAATATATAAGTTGGGGACCCTTAAAATATGAAACTCATTATATAATAAAGTAACATTTCATGACTTTCCAAGAGTTCCCCTCCTCTCCTCTTATAAAAGGCCCCCACCTCTACCACCTTACCCACACCTCTCAAGCCTTTGGATCGGCCAAAACCTTCCCATTGTGTCTCTCCACATCACACTCTTACTCCTAGAAGCCTCACATTGGGCATAATTCTTCCCAAGGAAGCCTTTGGCTCAAATCAATAAATGAGTTACCCGATTTTAAGGTAATGTCTTCTCTTATGTTATTTTGTTTTATTTTTTTCTCCAACCCCTTAAACTCTTTTTATTACTTTATTTTGTAAAAAAACCAGTATCTTAAATATACTAGGATTTTTTTATGAGAAGGATTTTATTTACACTTACACACACCTTCATCTAATGGTTAAATAACATACTGTTTCTGTGGTTGAAAAATTTCTGCCTCACGAAACGATGATTGTTCAATCTTCTTTTAACACCTCTCATAGTGTCCATTATGATGACACTATTTTTATATATGATATATATTATGTTTTTGTTTTACTTATGATTCTGTATTTTTCATTTATTTCATACCTTTACGATTTCCATTATGGGTAAACGCGATAATTTCATTTTAGGAAGTGTGGACTATCGCCCCCTCAAAGTGATTTGAATCGTTAATGCCATGTGTGGGATGTATAAAGGATAAAGTAAATGGTATTATACATTATATTATACATGAATTATATTATACCTTTATATAATTATAACTTCATTCCATCAAATATGAAATATAAATGAAAGTAGCGTTCATCCGTACGTACGGCTTACCGTCTCCATGAACGGTGCATTTCATTTCTTACCTCTAAATGTTATGTAATATTATAAATGCATGTATAAATTTGATATATAGGATATATATGATATCTACATCATGATTATAATTCTGGAGATAATGGATATTCTACCACATAAATAAGTTGTAATTATAAGATGTTTATTGTTGACTCAAGTACCAAAGATCGACAAAACGACCGTTATTAACTTAAATGACTACATAATTTTCGTAAAATTGTAATAAGTGATATAATAGGTATAATGAACTTGAAAAATTTTCTTAAGAAAGTAGAGATTAACTCTAGTTTATTATTCAAGAGGTTAAAGAACGATCTAGTCAAGTCAGACACGAGGTAAGGGAACTTCTTAACCCAATTTCCATTCTTTGGGTTAATCTTCTACATTCAAATTATTTCATGATATTATTATGTCCTATCTTGTATTTATACTTTCTTTATGTGTAATTATTGTGAATACACATAATAGATCTATTTTATTTTAAAAAAATGATCTTTTTAAGGGAACTTCTTAACCCAATTTCTATTCTTTGGGTTAATCTTGTACTTTCAAATTACGTCATGATATTATTATGTCATATCTTGTATTTCTACTTTATTTATGTGTACTTATAGTGAATACACATAATAGATTTATTTTATTCCAAAAAATGATCTTTTTAAGGGAACTTCTTAACCCAATTTTCGTTCTTTGGGTTAATCTCCTACTTTCAAATTATGTCATAATATTATTATGTCCTATCTTATATATGTACTTTCTTTATGTGTACTTATAGTGAATACAAATAATAGAACTATTTTATTTAAAAAATGATCTTTGTAAGGGACTTCGTCTCAATCTCCTTTCATTGAGGCATATTTTGATTAATACACAACTTTCTTTTATACGGTGTGTAAACCCATTTGACTTTTACTCTTATTCAAAAGAAATTTTTTTATACGAAGCGTTTTTACTAAACAACAAAAGGAATGTTTTGTCTTACGTATGCGGCGACAACAACTTCTATGACATCGTGACCATTATTTGAGTTTTGACTTCCTCTATAAGCCATAATTTTTTCTAAATGAAAAATAAATACCTAGTTTTAATTTCCTTTTATTTTGGTATTGAAAATGGTTTTGATAAATTTTTTATTATATCAATGTGTTGTATTGATATCTTGTGATTGAAATGTGGAAATGTTATGATTCCTTTATGCATGTTTTATGTGATACGATTATGTTATGGTTTATGATATGTTTGAGGAATGCATTGGACTTAATAAGTGACGGGTGGATCCCGCTATAGCTCCTTGATGCATCGGCAGGTCTCATGAGACAAACTAGTGTCTTGGCACGAGGCCTTGACAAAATCTTATTTGTTGTCTTGGCACGAGGCCTTGGCTACGTGGTTATGATATTCTAGCATTATGCATTCCATCATTATGAAAGTGGTTATTGATATTGCATGTGATTATTCGACCAGTAGAATATCCATGTGAATAAGTAAATGGCATTATTTCATTTTATTTTTCCACATTATGCTGAAGTTCATGTTTAAAAGGCTTTTTTTAGTTATACATTGTCTTAAATTTTTATGTTTATTTATAAAAGTTTTCGCTATATTTTTATCCTTACTGGGCATCTGAGCTCACCCCTTTCAATGTTTTAATTTTTCCAGGATGTGAAGAAGTATATTATGACTGACCTGCAGGGATAATATGAGGGGATATGAAGACAGTATGTTATTGTTGTTTTGTAGTACTTTATGATGTAATGTAAAACTTATAAATGTATCTAGTGTTTCAAGGATACTAAACTAATCGGTCTTTCGAGACTTGATCTTTGTGATCATGCCAATGTTACGCAATAAGGAACCGACTCTGGGTAACTGGGGTCGGGGAATTACAGATAAATATTTTATCTTTCAAGACATCCAACTGAGTTTTGAATTCTTTATGCTCGGTTGGTTCCATTCTGTGTGGTGGGATAGATACTGTGTCTATTCCCAGCATGAGATCAATAGTAAATTCCACATCTCTCTCTGGTGTAAGCCTTGATAATTCTTCCAGAAAGACATCCTGAAATAGTTCAACCACTAGGGGGTGGAAAACATTCCTAACACCTTTGTAATCAAGTAAAATTCTAGAAACATGGGTTGTGATCTCTCCTAGTTGCTAAGTAATTGGCCTTGCTTGGTCTTCAGGGATATCCTACTGTCCATTGTGAATGTAATGGTCACCTGTATGAGACATAGATGTCACCCTCCAGTGGTAACAATCAATGTGGTCTCTGTAAATGACTAGCCAGTCCATACCCAGTATTAGATTGAAGCCCATCATTTCAGGTATATAAAGAATCCACAAAAATGGTACTCCTCAATCTCAAGAGAACATCCCTTTCACATACATATGTCTCTAGAAGTTACTCAAAAAGGTGTATCTATCGTCATAACCACACTCACAAACTCCACCACCAGACTCAACCCATTAACATATTTTGTAGATATAAAGGAATGAGAGGAACCAATATGAAATAAGGGACTAACTAAGGTAGAATACACAAGAATAGAACCTCTCATTATCGATGGTCTAGCCTCCCTATACACACGTTTAGGTTGTACCACATGAAACTGTGATGTTCCTCACCCATTTGGTGCCATCTTGCTGCCTTGACTTATACCACTCAGGTGATATGGGTGTTGTTTCCCAGAAGCACCTTGTGTGTTACCTCTACCTCCTCATCTAGTAGAACTCCAACTCTAGGATAGATAAGGTGTAGAAGATCTCATTCCCACTCTCTGACTCTGTTTAGTTGTTCCATCACTACCTAACTACCTTGGGTTCATTTAGAACCTCTATTGATGTCCCATTCTACCATATGATCTGCATTCCACTAGGGATCGATGAAAATGATTATGATAGTGTCCCGGTATACCTCACTGGTGGAAAATCACTCGAGTAAGGTCCCATGTAATAGACCACACTGTCATGTTACTCTTCTTCCCACTTTTTGGGCTAACATTCTCATAACATTTCTTCCTGCTCTCAAAAGTCACACCACCTAACTGTCCAGTAGAAACCACATGACTTCTATTAAAAGCCTCCTTCAGGTTACCCTCAGAGATGATATCCTGATTTAAAACTTCTGAAAACATCTTCAGCCTAAAAATATTTACTTAAGACTTATTTTCAAAAATAAATATATCCTAAAATCATCTTTCTAAATTAGTCTCGCATGAGGCCAATGGTGGGGGGAATGTTATAAGTCTGTAAAGTATCAAGCATAGTCCACTATGGACATATTCCTTTGAGTCAACCTCATGAACTCTGTTGATTTCTCATTCCTGATCATCTCTTGATAAAAGTGCACAAATAACTTCTCCTAAAATTCATTCCACTCTATAGATTCTAGATATCCATCCCATGTCTGGATGTCACACCAACATTTCGCTTGACCACGCTGCATGTAATTTTCCATCTTGACTCTCTTCTCAACAAGTGTCTCCAGGTGTTCAAGTATAGTCTAGATAGATTTAATCTAGAACTCAACTTTGTCTAAACAACCCTCTCCAGTAAAAGTTGGAGGATGCTGCAACTGAAACTCCCTTGTCAGTTCATACATTATTTTCACAATCCACCCTAGGTTTCATTACATCAATTGCGTGAAATGCGTAATGTTATCAAGAAATTTTCCCATAGAATCATCCACGAGTACTATTTTTGCCTTGGGATCAACTACTGGAGGACCATTCCCAGCAATGCCACCCATTTTTTCTCTCAACAAGCCGTGTGGAGGTATATTTCTATAAATCCAAACATGCACCATAAAGAATATTTCAAAATTTCATCATAGTTACATGAAAAAAAATTTATTTATATCATTTTAATTTCTTTCTTCAATTTTTTGTTTGACACAATTTTCATTTCAATTTCATCATAAATAAAAATAGTTTAAGTTCAACAACTTAACCATAACCCATTTTCCCATGCATGCCTAAAATGATAAAAGTCACAATAATTTTGAGTGCCTAGAATGATTCATGCATACTAAACACTCATTACAATCTAGGTCACGCATCAATACTCATGAAATTATAGAAATTATAATGACATCACACAACTAGTGTGTCACCCAATGTGAAATAATATTCATCTATAATGACAAACAACAATAACAGCAATCCCACCCTATGTACTTGGGTTTTCCCCCATACATGTGTTTGAAACTCCGTTGCATGAGCTCATTACCATGCCCCAATATTTCATAGTATATTATCTACCTTTACACAAATAGTAATACAAAATTAAAATAAATAAAACATCTACTAATACCACTTTTTAGGGTCCAGGCCTGAGTTCCATGAAACGGTGCCCCAAGCCGGTTCTCCATATGACCTCTAATGTGTCTGCCCATATGTCGGAGGCTACCGACTAGTTGTAAGGGTCAGGTTAGTCAGTCAAGGGGAGACTATACTGTATTTTATCATAGTAAAATACCAGCAGAAGTAAACAAGCAATTGCAGAAGCATATAAAATCATAACAGTACAGATGTACCAAGATTAACCAAGACATGAAATACAATACTCAACTGAAAGGTAAACATGAAATGTCTATATATATGTATGTGTGTGTGCGGGTGTGTATCGGGTGCCAAAAAAACAAAACTTGATGTAAGAGGCTAGTGACACCCAAGAGGTTTCTGAACCATCTCTGGTTTCCTCAGCCATGCTTTATCCCCAATCAGATATCTGAACTAGGGCTCCTGCTTATGTCATGTCTTGCAACAAGAAAGTCTATTTAGATACTGATCAGGCAGCCCGAGTAGGATGTGAGTACAAATCAGTAGGCCACCACCAACAATGTCTAGGAATAATTCAATTATAAATAGTGTATGTAGTTTTATAAATAATAAAAACAGAAATAGAGAAAACTGTTTATATTTATCCAATTAACCTTTATTTAATAAATTAAGCTTATGGGTTCCTAAGGACACCCAAACCACAATCCCTCCTTTGACCCATGCTAGAGTTTGAACCATTTCCCAAGTTTAATTCATAATTATTAAGTCACAATATTAAATTTATAAATATTAAAAATTAACCATAGTAAAAAAAATGAATGAGTGTAGAACATCATGTCTTGAACCCTTGTGAGTATTTGGAGTGTCAGTCCTTGTCTCACAATCCCATGAGAATTTGAGAATTAATCCTTGACCCATAAAATAGTAATTGCATACATGTAATTAGGTTAAGAGAACCATTTCTAGAACCCCTATGGGTATTTATAGCGTCAGTTTGTGTCCCACAACCCATTCCCAATCAAACATTTATATTGCATATACCACATTATTCAATGGTTAATTAACCTTAACCTTCCATCACAATTTTAATTGAAAATATTGATCAATTCATTCAATCATTAATCAGAACAATTGTATCATTAATATGAGAATCATTTAACTAAATCCACCATCACAAAAAAAATACCTAACTAATCCACCTATTATTTATTTCTAATAACCAATATAATTAATCACATTATGACCACTAATTAATTCCAAAATTGGTTAACCAAATCCATCATCCCGTAAATACTCATAATTAATTTTTAAAATTAATTATTCTTTCCAACTGACTATATTACTAACTCCACACTTTCCCAAATTAATTAATTTACAAAATTAATTAATTGATAAAAAACGTAATTATTATTTGCACCATCATATTTTTACAATTACATACGCATAAAAAAATTGAGAATGAGGGATTTTATTCGAGACCACCTATCTTATGGAAAAGATGATTCACACATCAAAAACGAGTTATGGGTAGATCTGGTTGGAGAGGAAATGAAGAATAGACGAATTCCCTAAAAATAGGTGTTATCCGCTAATATATATATTTTGATAATATCATATATAATTATCATTTTTATAATTATATTTGAAATGAAAGATGACTAATTTATAATTATAAAAAGATATATCATTTATAAAACAAACCTCCCGTTTCTTTTCTTTTATATTTCCATCTAATTTTTTTAAACGAAATATTATGAAAGGATAAATAAATTTAGTTAATAAAATAAATTTAAAAAATTAAAATAAAATTTGTTGGCGCACCAAGTTGAAGCGCACAATAGAATGGCACTACAAGGGGTGGTGAAACCAGTTTTCATGGTTTCCTAATATAGAACTCCAAGCCTCATAACTCTTATCCACTAAATAATTAAAACCCTATTTTAATCCACTGTTTCAATTAAAAATTGATAATGGAGGGTTTTAATTTACCACAATAATGCGTTTTTTTTTTTTGAAATGGTTGAAAATGGTTGAGAAATTAAGCTTTTGAAATGACCCATGGGCCAAAAATGGAGGAATCATGTTGAAGAATATGACCTTTAAGTTAAAAAAGAATCTATGATTATATTAATTAATGTAATAAATTAAATATCTAACATAAATATTAAATAATATCAAACGTTCACAACACATATAATTTATACTTTGTATGGGGTAAACCCCATATTCTGCACACATCGGTGGTCTCATATTTCTCGTAAAATGCAAGGTTTTTGATTTATTAATGATTTATTCATTAAAAAATGGAATAAATAATTAATTAAAATAAAAGGGTTATTTTTTTGAGAGAGTCATACAAATGATCGATGAATACAAATGTTATTCCTTGTCTAGGGTAAACCCCTCATTTTGGACCCATTGATGGTCTTGAATTTTCCATAGGATTCACCTTTTGAGATATATTTTTTTATTTTTAAGAAAATCATATATTAAATATTATTTAATAACATTAACTCATGCGCAAGGCAACCAAACATCTGACGCCAACATATGACATACCCTTCCTAGGGTAAACACTACGTTTCAGATCTAACAGTGGTATCTAATTTCTCATATGATGATTTTTTTTAGAGTTATTACATTATTTTGAATAATTTTTCCATGAATATAATAATATAATTAATATTTTTATATCACCTTCGTTAAGGATTTTTGGGCTCGGTAACTCACACTACTCATAGTCTGACTCCAACAGAACAATCTATTAAAAAATACAATGCTTAACTCAACATTGTTTCTTATGTAAATTTTTTAAGATTCTATTAATTTGTTTAACTTATGAAACAATTTTTCGCATTAAGTATTTATAATCAATAAAAATAAAAACTCAAATGAAAAAATACCTAAAAAATGGAATCTTAAAACACCCAAAATAGATGTTTTATTTCCCCTTAGAATAGTATATATGGAGTAAAAGATCAAGTTTATTCTTGGAGTTCTTATTGGTATAGATATTTTATCATTCATTTACTTTTTTTATATTTTTCTAGTTGTGTGTATAATATAATGTCTATTTGGACACAATTATTGTACTTTAATGAAATTGTATTTATATAGTGGTGATTTCTACTTTATAGATATCATTTATTACCTAGATGGTTTATTTTCATTTCCTTATTATATCCAATATTTTATCTACAATGGGTTTTCCCTCTAATAAATTGGATATAGCCTCCCCTTAATATCACAATCACCCCCACTACTAGTTGGTAGCTTCTTGCGTACGGGGAGTTTTTCTAGAGGCTTTATGGCCAAATGTTTCCTTTTCATACCATTAAATATAGACCAGGATGTAAAAAATATATTATTTTTCTTATATGAATCAAATGACACTAATATATTATATTAGTTAAGTAATGTTTGGTTATTCATGTATTTAATATAGAATTTTTATGGGAATGATTAATATGAAATTTGGAATTTAAATAGATGAATTTTTTTTGATTTTATATGGTCATCTATGGGTGGAATTTTTAAAAATGGGATACATATTGTTAAAAATTTAATATATTTTTTAATAAATTCATCTAATCAGCTTATGGATTTTCAACATTTATCTCTGATCATTTTTTATTTCCTTATGATTTTATTGTGTGGGGTTTTTTTCTATAAGGTAGCTTAGTTTCCTATGGAGTTAATCCCAAGACTTGGGGGGGGTAAAGTGATTTTTGTTTTAGAAAAATAATTCTAAGAGAAAGATAAAGTTGGAAAACTAAATTGATGAGAGGATTATTTCATTTTATAAAGGACTCTTATAGGACATTTTCATGAAACATATGATATTAAGAGATTTTTGGGGACCCTGGATGTGAATTTTCATTTTATAATAGTCATGAGTGATAATAAAACTAATTTTTTTTACTCATATTGAGGGTATATGCTACATTGGAGAAAGAAAATTACTATATGATTTTTCTTAGTCTGCAAATAATATGTTATATTTCTTTTGAAGTCATCAATTAGATGTTGTCTTTAACCATGTTCTGTCATGTCTGATCATGGGTAATGGTATCCTTCTAGTAGCCCATGGTGGGTTCAGATATTTCACATCATGTTGTAGAATAATTTATTTGAAGATGTTGTATATATGATTTTTCTTATTATGGAATACCAACCCTAAAGTGGTCTAAACCACAAGATGGTATAGGATGATGTGGCCTTGAGGGGTTGAATATTTTTTTGATCTATATATGGTTATCCTTGGGAGAGTATGTAATTTAAGATGAGATATGATCATGTTCCTTGAATATCAATTACCATCGTTATCTTAATAATATATTATCAATAATATTATAGTGTTTAATTATCTCTTGAATAATATTATGATCAACAATGTTTCCCACGTGCAACAACCAGCTAAATTGAATGAAGATATATTATAAAAATATTTTTATTTAAATATGAATTTTATAATCTATCCATATATTATTATAGTATAAATAGGAATAAATTTATTAGAAAATATATGTAAAAAAATTCATAATACAAAGGTAGAAAATAATTTCAATTATTTAAGAACTCAATTTAAATTAGATTCATATAAGATTAAAACTTAATTCTTTCCATAAAATTATTTTATTTGTGTGAAGTTTTTTTCAAAAAAAATTAAGTAAACAACTATGTTGGTTTTTTAATGACATCTATAGACCATATATTTAATAAAATAAATTAAAATTCATTTAATTTTGAATACTATATAAGTAAACATTATAAATTCATTTTTTAAATAAAAAATAAAATTCTATTAAAAATGGATGTTATTTATTTTTTATGTGAATATCATGATTAATTTGAGAAAATTTATGAATTTTTCAAATCATCTATCCAAAATATTCTGCATATCAATTTTGGAAATTTTTTAGGAAAATTTTAATTTTTATTGAGTCTTGAAAATTACTGTTTTTAAAAAAACTATCTTGTCCTTTCATTATGAAAATAATATATAACTATCCTTAGATTTTGTATTATATATTAATTTAACATGATTTCCATTTTGTTTGACATAGTATAACTAATTTTATAGAAATAACAATAATGTTGAATTTTGGTAAAAGATAATTTTTATTCTTAAAAACAATTTTTCTATATACTGTTTTCGAAGAATTATTCATACATATATTATAATAAATTTCCTAAAATTATATGAATCTAATCATGAATAATATCTTTATATTTTATAATTTGTAGGATAAATTTTTTAAAATATTTCAATTCTCATTTAATCATAGAAAATAGTAATCATGGATAAATTTTACCCCCACCATAATGGATAAAACATATTCATTAAGAGAATTACTATGTGATATGGTCTCTAATTAAAACCAAAAAAAATCATTTATTATATTTTAAAATATCATTTTGACCATAAAAATCCTAAATTTAAAAATAAGATATCAATTGTTTTTAATTGTTATTATTATGTTAAATAAATTATTTTTATAATGGAAATTTAATTTTATGTTTTAAAAATAAAATAATGGTTCTGAATTGTAATGTAACACCGATGTAGGACTCAAGAAAGAAGTAGAAAAAATAAAATAAATTATTTAAAAAAATAAAGTAAAACTTTTTAGGTAAATTATGGGGACCCATAAATTTAATATATAATTATAATTTAATTATTTTTTTGGAAGATTTTATATTCTAATTTTGTTTTTATTTTATGCATTTAATTTCAAGATATGTAAATAATCTCGAAATAGACAATAAGTGGTAATTAATTTCCTAAAATTATTTTAAAATAATTATTAAATTAAATAAAATCATATATTTACTCAATTGGATGGTTAATTTTTTATTCTATAATGAGTGGCTCATGAATATTCCATTATGAATTTTTAAAATTACTTTCCTTACTCTTAAAGAGTGAAACATTTTTAATAAGAGTTATGGTTAGACATGGGAAAAGAGGGGGTCAAACCAAAATATATGTTTTAAAATGAAAAATAAATTTGATAAAATTTGTTATATAGTTATATTTTGATCATATATGAATTATAATTAATTATATGAAACTTTTAATTCATTTCACATTAGTTAGATTCGTATTATATACTAATATTTCATGTATACACAAGAATCACTTTCACCTCTCTTATAAAAGGGAACATTGTCCCCTTACTTTCCTAAAACATAATTATTCATTTATATTAGCCTATATATTCCCAAATACAATAATACATTCCATATCCTCTTCATACATCTTTTTTTCATCCCTTAACGTCATCCTATAAAGGTTTAATGTATAACTCAAAATAGGAATTCCAAAGAATAAATCTAAATCTAAATAGAGTTCATTCATTTTATTTCTTTTTATACCTCCTTTAATTGTATCCTATGTTTTGTTATATAATAATATAATAGTCTTTAGTTTAATTAAATTTTATTATTATGAATTCACAATGCTAACTCATATTGATTTATATACTATTGATTCAAATTCTATTTTTTCACTAGGTGATTATTGTTACATTGATGAATTTTTCTATATAAAAACAATATTTTATTAAGGTAAATGAAAATATTTTTAGATAATATGGGATTATATTTGAATAATAAATTATTATTTATCTTTTGGAAGGATAAATATTTTTAATATTTACATATAGTGATTGAAGTAATTTAGAGAAATGATTAAAATATTTTGAAAATTAAATTATTAGGGAATATAAATTTTTAATGTCTGACTTTATGAGTGAATAATGTTTCTTGGAGATAAATGTAAAATTCATCCAAGAATAATTTGTGATAAAATATTTCTAATTTTATGGTTTTTTAACTTGGTCAGGAATTTTTTATAGAGTTTTTATTTTAGATTCTTATGGAATTAATTATATTGAACATTGTATGTTATTATTTAGGCTGGGGAGATAAATGTAATATTTCTTTATATGGGGTTCTATTAAGATTAAATATTATTTGAACTTAATCTAATCATTTTTTTAAACATATATAGTAATAAGATAAATAAATTTCTACCTTTTATAGATCTTGTGATTCATTATATGTTGAATTTGGTGAATTAAGATTGAAAAAACATTCCAGATCATTACGATGCATATAGAATTATGAAATCATACATATATAATAAGATGACTTGTTCTAAGTAAATTTTATCATATTATTTATACCAATGGAAATAAAATTTCTAAAACAAATTAAAACTGAAAATAAATATTTCAAGTATTACATGTAACATAGATCTAAACTATACTAATTGAGGTACTTACAAAATAAATTATTTTCATTCTGGAATTAAATATTTAAATTCATTATAATTGAATAATGAAATAAGTTGTATTTATAGAAATTTCTTAATCTATACAAATAAATTAGTAACCTCACCTATAAAATAATAAATAAAATTTAGGTATCCTATAAGTGAAAATATGATATATTTATATCATGGGATAATTAAACAAATGTTTTGAAAATGATAATTTAAGTGTCGATATTTTTTTTGACATGTTACTTATTTATTTACCAATTTATAATTAATATTATTATTTATAATAAAATTAATATTGATGAAATATATTAATAAATTCATTTTTTCCTTATGATTATAAGATATTCTTATGAGAATTTAATTTATTTTTCAATGTGTTATAAAATAAGTTATAACTTTAAAACTAATATTTTCAAATAATAGATAAATTTAATTAAAAATTTAATTCATCATAATTAGAAAAATAAATTAATAAATATTAATTAATTTTTAATTATAATCATTGAAATATGTTTAGGTTGAATTTTTTAGATTTTTTTGAAATAGCTGAATTGTTATTAAAAGTGAAATATGGTAATTTATGGTATATATACATTATAATTTAAGTACACTATTTATTAAGTCGTCTTTGATTTAAGCACCACAATATTGAATGATAATTAATTATTTTATCATATTTAGTGAAAATTTAAAATTATACACAGCATTAGGCCAAAATAGTAAACTAATGAATAAAACAATGCTAAAATACCCCCTCTCCACCACTATAAATACAACTCCCCAACACCACTTCTCCATACATATAAAAGACTTTTATCATGTTTATTTTCAACACAATTACCCTACCAAGCCTCTTCCCCATGTCCATGTTCTTTTAGTCTCACCAAAAGGCCCAAATCAAGTTCATTATGGAGGTTCTCAAGAAGGATAATTCAAGAGGTAAAATCTTATTTCATTTTCATTTATTTTCAATTCAATTTATTTTATTTTACTATTCCCTCCTCGAATCCAAAGTAAAAAGTGACTTGACGACTCCATTATCTCACATATACTTAAATTTTATTATGATAATGTAATATCCATCATCAAACCTATTCCATTTTCTTTTTATTCCAAAAAAATGAAAACATTTTATATGATGTGTTGATTTATCGTCATCATAGATGATGCATTTTTTTTTCTTTTAAAGACATCAAGGATGGTGATAAAACTAGTATCATGGTTAAATATTTTTTTGTTTTATATATTATAAGTTATATAATGTTATTTTAACCAATATATACTCATGATACTAAATGAAATGATATTAGTTCATAATGGTTATAGAAACTACAAAAATAAACTAAATCATCTTCAATAATGTTTTCTCTAATGAATCATCCTCATATTAGAAAAAAATGCTATATAGTATCAATTAAAATTATTTAAAAATATTATAACCATTCAATTCAACATATTTATTTTTTATTCTATTTACATGAAGACCCATAATGAACCAATCGTGGAAACCCTGAAATAAATGTACCCCAAACCACAAATATTAAAAAATATTATAAACAAATGTGTAGGAAGGTGATATAAAAAATCATATAAGGTATTATAAATATTAATATATTTCTTAATTATCTTAATAGAACACTTTAAACCATTATATAAGAGTTTTGATCACGTTTTAAGTAAAACTAACCCAAGGTAGTGGTCATTTATTTAAAAATACACTTTTAAATTTTTATTCATACAAATTTCAAAAGAAATGTTTTTATGATGCATGTATTCATTTTTTATAATTATGTTCTGGTTCATTGGAATTTTATCTAATTAAGTGTGGGACCTATATCTCCCTCTAATTAATTGGGTATGTTTATGACTAAAGTTGAGAGTAATGGTTATTCCAACAATAATTATGATGGTTACACAATAAGGTAGTCATCAGGGTTATATCATAAGGTATCTATGAGGGTTACATTATAATATATCCAAAGGATTACAAATAATAAGGTATCCATTTGGGATAAAATCATAATTAAGTAATTAACCAAGTTATGTAAATAGGTTATTAGTGATTTGTACATTTTATGGAAATCTCTTATTTTCAAAAAGAATGTATATGATACATTTTGCATGAGAACTATTCCTGTGGGAAAATGATTTCCTAGGTTAATTAATATTCATGGACTAATGGTTCCCTTCATTTATTTCCCTTTCCATGATTATCTTTCTCATCCAATGTTTAAAAAAATCACAGGGTTTAAGAATGGGAATGAAAAAAGTGGAAGCCATGTTAAATGTTTTCAAGATTTTTCATGAAAATATTTCATATTTTATTAAAGAATCTTATACTATGGAATATATATATACTATTTTAATATTACCCACTTTATGTAATTATGAGTTAATATGTATGAATTATGTACTAATTCTCTAAAACTCTATAAAAATGATCTTTTATAAAGTATAAAAGTTAATTCTAAAATAATTTACAAGATTACGTAATGGTTATGGTCGAGTCCTCACATAAAGTACAAATTTATGTTTTCATAAACTAATTTAAAGTATAATTATTTTAAAGGTACATGCGTAATTTTTTTAACAAATCTAGACAATTATATTAAACTTCATGATAAAATCTATTTTTTATTTTATTAATATGTTATGATCAATTTATTTGGATATAATTAAATTCAGATTATGATGAAAAAATTCTATAATAGGTGGAGAATATGACACCCCAATATTTCAATATGTTATTGTCCATTAAATGATACTATGTTGAGTAGCATGTATCACACACATCACTAGGCTTAAACGAAACATGAAATATTATAAAAGTTTAATTATTATATGATCATTTTAGCTTATTTATTATTTTGGTGAGTATGAATAAGAATAAACATATAATGACATATATATTCTAATACAAATTTCCCATTTAATTCCATTGTAATAAGAACTATATTTTCAATAATACCACTTATGATTGAAGGATGTATTTTTCAAAATACTTATTTACATCTAACAAGTGTTTTTATCAAAATTAATTATTTTAATCATCATACAATAATTTTATAGTGAATTATATAGATCATATATTTTACTAAATAAATTATAATTTATCTAATAGTGGTTACTAGATAAGGATTGGGTATAAATTTATTATATACTTTAAATATTCGTTTTCATCACAAATGGTTTATATTTATTTTTTAGAGTGGATATATTGTTTAAATTTAACACATTTGGAAATTATATTTTATATAATGGGAATAATTTTTTAAATAATCAATTAAATATTACATTTATAGGATTTTATTATATTTTTTCTGAAATTATTTGTATTTCAATGAATAGTGTGAAATATAAATTTTCTCAAAACATATGGTCCATTTGTTTAGATCTGGTAATTTATATTTCCAATTCTATTTTAGAATTATTTTAAAGATAAAATTATATCCTTTTTTATTAAACCTAATCAAAATAATTATCTAAGAATTATAATTAAATGTTTTTCAAAGAAAATTTTTATGCTTTTAATAGCATTATTCAAAAAATATTTTTTGATGAATTTTCCTTAATTGTAAAAAAATAAATTCTTAAATATAATAATAATTTAATATTAAAAAATATAATTAATATTTAGGTATTGGGGGTTTAAATTTTTAAAATATTAAAATTATTTTCTTACATATGATGAATATTACACATGTTACAAGATTATCACCACGGTAATGGTTAAAATAGTGTAATTAATGAAAAAACTATAGGATAAGGTATAAAAATAATACCAAAAATTTAAAATATTAAATTTTGTGATATTAATTTTAATGTATCCTAAAAAATCAATAATATCTCATTTTTTCCATATTCAACTGATTATCAACTTTTTATTATTTTCAGTTTGGAAAAATTAAAAAAAAAATTACTATATTTTGTTTAAAACCTCTAATATGTTATCTTATGTATAAATATAATTTATGAAAAAATAAAAATGGTTATTTTAAATATGAATATATTATTTATATAATTTAAATTTTTAATTACATAATTGAAATATTAAAACAACGTTGAATGCTTATGAAACACCCAAAAAAGAACTTATTTAATAAATAGAAAGAATAAAATATATGATTTCAAAAATAATATAAGTAATATATATTTGATAAATTATGGTTAATATAATAATAATTTATAATTTATTTTTAATGAGTTTAAATTTTATTTTCATTGTTATTTAATGTCTCTAAAGTCAAAATTTTTGAATACTCCAAAAAATGATATCATATGGAATTTAATGTTTTAAAAAATAAATATATCATTAGTAACATATAAAAAATAAAATGAACCAATTTTTTGGAAAATTATATATAATTTCCTTTATTGATTATATATATTCCAGATTTTATTTTTTATATTATTTCATGAATCTTAAAGAGTGAACCATTTATTATAATAAATAAGGTTAAACAATGTTAATTATGGAGTAAAAATTATATGGTTTAAAATAAAACCTACAATAGAAGAAAATTAATTTTTTGATTATATTTAGACCCTTTCCTCCATATCTTTGAGTATATAGAACTTTAAATAAAATTTACATATGTTCGAAAAATTTTATATACTAATATTTCGTGTATTTAGAAGATTCCCAATGACATCACTTATTCTAGGGAACCTCCTCTCCACTCTTCCCCACACCTCATGAGCCATTTGCAATATCTGCCCAATTACCTTATTATAATACTTATCAAATTATTATAACTTGATTTATCCCCTCAATACTATTCTAAAAAGGGTTATAGTGTCAGACAAATACGAAGTAAAAAAATGTATAAATCTTAATCATATTCTTCCATTTTATTTATTCTTATAAATAATTAAATTTTAATCCTTAAAACGATGATATAATAACATCAAAATATTGTACACATTAAAATTATATTTTACTGAATTCACAATCCTTATTAATAAAATTTTATATTCAATGGGAATTGACAATATCGATTATGAGTATGTGTATACTACCACCTCGAAAAATCCATGTTTTTAAGTTCTCATCACTACCTCACATGGTCGTTCATTATGATTGATAGGATTAATATATATGATATTCAATGAAAATTTATTTTTCTAGTAATTGAATATACAATAGACATCCATACACAAACACAAGTAAAAAAAGTTTAAGTCATCAATCATGCATACATCTAGACTACCACCTCTTCGAATTTATGTGATTCATTTTCCATGCCTTCAACCAATGGATTATTATAATATTTTATTAATGTTTTAAAATTGATATCCATTTAATTATTAATCTTTATTATGTTATTAAAATATAAAACCTTTAACCATGTTCAACCCACCAAATTTGTATTGGGATTGTCAACCTCACACCTTCAAATCATCAAACGTAAACATAAAATATTTTGTTACAAAATGAGTCATGGTAATAAATGAAATAAAAGAAACATATATAATGGGATAAATATGATGAAATTTGTTAATTAATTGGAAAACTAATATAATTATATTGTTCTGGAGAGAAATAATATAAAATTTATTTAGGAAATGTGGTGAGATATTTCTCATATCAATTTACTTTCTTTTATACTTCTTCAGTTTTCACAATAGGTTTTCTTTTATGGATTTCACATAAAACTAGATGTATATATATGTAAATTCATTTACTGAAATATAAGTGGTATTATAATCATTTTAATTGTCAATTCCTAACTATCCTTTTCATTTAAATGTTAGAATGTTGTAAAATATTTTCCATTAAGCTTTTTTATGTAATCCTTGTAAATTCATTATTCTCCATGTCAATTTTCTTGAAATATTTTGGGATAAATATTTTTTATGTGTTCAATATTTTTAAATATCATTTTCCGTTAGTTTCATATTATTTACTGCTATTAAGACGATTGTTTTTAAATTTTTTCTATATGAATTAATGTTTAGTTTTTACAAAATGGTGAAAATAAATTTCTTTTTTAATATTTACTAAATTAATAAATTTTACTTCTACTTGGAAACATCATTGGTATATATTGATAATTACAATTTTAAATTTTCAAGGCCAAACAATTAAAATTTCATAAAAACTTTTTATTTAAAATATTGTCTAAATTAATGTATATGTTTATAATGTTTCCCTATAAATGTGTGAATATTATTTTAAATGCATTATCATTGATGTAAATATATTTTTATATAACTTATTATTTAATAGTGATATATTCTGATTATACCATTAACTATATTAGAATATATATCTTATTATCATGTTTTTCTAGTTATTGACCATTGATTCAATTAATATTCTATATGATAGTTTTTCAACATGAAATTTTATGTTTACCTTTTTATTTATTACATATAGTGTAATTATTTTACATTGTATGTGACAGGAGGGGAATGTTATGGCCCCTTAATTCATCGATATGACTCATAAGGAGAACTACCCACGTTATTTGTTTTATACCTATACCAAAACAAACATTTATAAATGAAATTCAATTTTTTAAAGAGTAAACTCTATATTATGAAATGAAATTATGGGAAAAACATGTACTAAATTAGATATTTTAGACCATTATATGTTATACAATTTAATATTTAAAATTTTAGAAATCCTAAAAAAATTTGAAAATAAAGAAGTTATATAGTGATCATATGATTAGTATATATTTAGTTTTAGTTATGATAAATATAATTGACATGGAAAAGGGAAGGGATGTCCTAGAAAATTATGACCATAATCTATGAAACCAATCTATAAACTAATATAAATTATATAGAATTACTAAATTTTTTCCTTAACCAACATTGTGGTTGTATTTAACAACTAAAAAATGAGTGAAACAGTTTATGGTAGAATTTGACATCATCCAGATCACATCTGAAACAATATTCACTAATCCTTCATATAAAAATCTTAACACCACATGCCATAACCATAGGTATTTCACTACTGTCATAAATGGTTTTGTATCTAGATGATAATAGTATAAATTTTCATAATATTTTATATACTAATTATTATTTTATCTGCTATTATTAATTTATACTAATTAATGATTATGATTCAGAAAAACTCGATTCTGATATAATGAAAGACATATTATATTTTTTGGGAAATATATAGTTTCAATCAAGATAAAAAATTTATTGAATTCAATAATATTTTAAATAAATTAAATTTTAATATAATATACTTATTAAATAATATTTAAAAAATATGAATCGAAATATAATTTTATAAATTAAAATGTAAGTTTTTTATATCGCGCAGAAAAACTTTATTGTCAAAAAAATATTTTTCATTAAATTTTGATATTTGATTTAAAACAATAAATTCAATATATATAGAATTATTTAGTAAAAGCTATTTATATTTTTTAAATGATCACATTTCCATTTTCTAGATGTGAATTATTCATAATTTTATGATATAATAATTTTTTTGGTTAAATTTGAAACATTATATAATTATGCACCATGTATTTTGAAATCATAAAATACAAAACATTATGTAATAAAAACTATAAAGTGTATCCAATAAAAAAATTATATTTCCCCTTTAGAGACTTTTTTATGTTATTTGAGTAATTATATAGATCCTAAATGAATCCCACCAAACCTATGGTGTTTTTGACGTTTTAAAATAATTTCATTATAATAATGACACTTACGCATCATTAATGGTATTATACTAAAGAGCTTGCTTCATATTTTTATAAAGAAATTAAATCCAATCTACTTAGGTATAAACCATGGTGAAAACATTGGATGGTTTTTGTTACTGATTAAATTTTTATATAGAATCCACAAACTGTGGTTAAAATTTAATTAATAATTATCATCTTTTTTTCTATCCAATCCCACCCATTATTACATTGTTATTCACTCAAAACCATTGTAAGCTGAAATTACTATTACCTTACCCTTATATACCCATCCCAAGGTGCCCCATGCTCGTAAGAATCTCCTACCATGCTTTTAGAAGATCCCTATCTAGAAAGGGGTCCTATCATTCTCATTGTTCAAGATCCATCTATATATAATACTTATTGGTTTAAAATTTTTCATATTTGGATATTTTTCCACACAACCCTCCTAAAATATTTATTATTTTAATTCCATGTGAGACCCCTTTCAATATCATTAAACCCGTCCATGAATCATAATTTACGTTCATTATGTTGTCAAAATTATCTTTTGATTTTCCGTGGTTAAAATTTGTGAATACCCATTCCAATTTCCACTCAAGGGTATATACCTACACATACATGTCCTTCATAACATGGGGACTTCCATTTATGTAACCCAACCTTCTTAATCCGGGTAATATTTGGATGAAATAAATACCTATATTCTATGATCTATGTGTAACGTTTATGGATGTATGTGATTTGAATGTAATTGGTTGGTCTGGAATTCTATATCCCTCTAATGCATTGGTTAGTGTCTTTATATAATGTGATTCTAGGTATAATTAATTGGAGGTTATCCTAAGATCCATGGGTTTTCCAATCTTGGTGGCTAACCTTAACAAATTTTTGATGTCATTTTATATTTTTTTATGAATTCCCATGTAACTATTTTGTTATCAACTTATATTATATGTCAATTTTTAATTCTAGGATTCAAAAACCTGTTATGTTATAATGACATTACAATTGACTCACCTTTATTACTTTCTTCATGTTATGATTTTATTATTCACTTATGAGGATTTATAGCTCACACATTTCTTATATACATCGTCATCATATCCCTTGAAGTTTTAGAAGAATATGGAAATTTTACAGCATGTTATGCAGATCTTGTTTACATATTTAAATTACTATTTCATGTTGTTATGATATGTATACAATTAACCAAAAACACTTGGCCTCATGATAACCGACTATTTTGTTAAGTGTATCATTGTTCAATAAAGCATGAAATAAAGTATATGGATGATATGGGTCATCATAGTTGGTATCTGAGAATATTATATTTGTTTTATAGGTTTTAGGATTATAAAAAAAATTAAAACCTTGGGGATGACATTAAATATAAGAAAAAATCGCTAAATTGTGGAAATGTATATTGTAAGTCGTTTCCAAAAAAATGAATCCCTATCTTAATACTATAAGATTTTATGGATTTAGAATAAGTGTACCTAGATGTAATAACATCAAAAAAGTATATATTCAGCTGGACCCAATCATCACCTAGTGTACAAAAATGTATCATTGAAGAACACTTGGATAGACCCTTGTGGTGGGTGTTCTTTAGAAATGTCACAATCTATTTACAAATGATTATGAATGGAATGAAATTCCCATAAAATTTTATATTAGGAAATAATATATGGATAAAATATATTAATCCTAATAAATTAATAAGTTATAGAATTTATGTCATTAATGAGTCACACCATTAAATATAGTAGTTTCCCTTTTATGTATTTCATAGTTTAAAAATTATCAACCATTATCTTTTTGTGATTGAATTAAGCAATAAGAAAAATAATCAAAGACTGAAAAGAAGAACTATAATCGAGTAATGAACATCAAATTTCTAATGTAATTATGGTTATATGCCTTCATTTATATCACACATGTTTATTAGTACTATTCAAACACAATATCAAAACTTTGATGTAGTTTTATCAGTGAAAACAGAAAATGGATTAATTATTTCATCCAATGTATAAAACTTCTCCATCACAAAATTTTCCTTCTAAATTTTATATAATTCCTATGATGTTCTATTTAGCATAATGTGATTCAATTATATGCATGGAGTAGATTTAAATATATATACCCTATATAAATTGTTCTTAAAATGAAATCTTCCTCTATATTGAAAATTTCCCTCTAAACCAATAATTGTTTAAATAAGAGGAATAATCTCTTTTATTTTCATATTATAAAGACTCAATATTATATTATTTTTAGAAATAGTATCTAACTCAAATGATTGATATTAATGAAAATATAATACATTACTACATTCCCATTATAATGGAATTATATCATGTGTTCCTGAAGAATTTCATGGTCTTCCTCTAAGCTGATAGTTCGAGTTCTCAGTCTAACTATTTACTAGATCTTTTCCAATATCCAAGATCCATATAGAATGCACAATTTTTAACATTAGGATCTGAATAAGAATCTACTGTAAAATCAAGATAAGTGGTTTTTATACCCAAGTGCTTCTCCATGGGGTGCACCATTCCTCTCCATTAAGAAGAATTATGGGTCAAGGCTCCTGTGCATTGATGATATCGAACACACAATAAATCATGATTACGAACATGTATCATAATCTATAGATTTTTTTTCTTTTTTTATTATTAAAATAGAGAATAGTGATTCTATATTGTTGATTTTGAGCTACTATATTATTGTATAAATTTTTTGAATGAGGATATCCCCATTACTACTTTTTATAAAATGGTATGTGAACTATGAGATCATAGTGACTCGATTTTAACTCAATAATTATCTAGAAATATTTATGTTCCTAAAGAATAGAGTATTTAGGGATTACCTCTATAAATTTATGGTTTTCATTATAGATGATATTCTTATCTACCCTAATAGAAATGATCAGCATGATGATTATTTGGATGTTTTATTTGAGATAATACAAAATGAACTTTTTTATAAAAACGGTAGTAATTATGATATGTGGATTGAGAAAGTAACCATTCTAAGGAAAGTTATCACTAAAAAATGGGATATATATATATATATGGATCCTTTAAAACAATAGTCAATTAAACGAAGTCCCATAACAACCACTATTGTAAAAATATATACTTTTGTTAGACTAACTAGGAATTATTATTGATTATTGAGAATCTTATCATTACTTTAAATCCCACTAACTATGATTTTTTCATATGTGGAGATGTTTTTCAAGAATAAATAAATTTGTAGAATGATTTAATGAGATAAATAAAGGTCTAATTATTCCACCTATACGCACAATAACTGACATTGTGAAGTATTTTTGTTCTATAGTGAACTTTCCAAAAAAACAATAATCGTGATTTTTTCTTATGAATGATTTATATTTGATATACATTGCATCCCTACAACTAAATATCCATGATAATAACAACATAAAACATTATCTATAAATTGATTCAGTGATCATCACACTAATAATTTAGTGATATTATCTCTATGGAGAGAAGTGTGACATATATATAGATCTTAAAATCTTCAAGTATAGATTAATATAAAAGGATATCAATATACCCTAATGAAGGAGGTTAGATTTAATTCCCTTAGTTTTTTAAAGGGAAAACTATGTTCGATAGTGTATGTGATACATAACACCAAACACAAAAAATGATGACAATTAAAATATGAATTATTTAAAATTTCCATTAAATTGGAAGGAATGAGAATTATTAGTATTTTAATTTTATACATATATATCATGATTATAATGATAATTTATTAGTAAAAAATTAATTATTTGTTTAAGGACTTTTTCATCGTTGAAATATATTTTTGTTAGCATTAATGTTTTTATTTATTTTTATAAAAAATATATCATAATTTTTTATTCAAAAATTTATAAAATTTATTTTATAATAGAAATACATTTTGGTTATAATCATATCAAAATTAAATTTGGGAGAAATTTGTTATTTTTGGGAAAATATATATTTTTCAATAAATAGTGAAAAATACCACTTTTATGTAAAATTTTCATTTCATTATATAGTTTAATTAATCTAAAAGTACAATTATTAATTTAATTTTACTTAAAGGTAACATAATTATTATTTATTTATATTTAATTCAATTATGTACATTTAATCATATTTATACTAGATTTTAATATATATTTTGTTTTTGATTAGAAATGCATTGTTTTTATGAAATGGTTAAAAATACATAATGAGTCCAATTTTAATTAATTAAAATAATCCATAATTAGAAATTATATGAATGAAATTTTTTGAAAATATATATGTCATTGGGAATTAAACTTTTTTTAATTAATAATACTAGGTATAGAGTTAATGGGAAATATTATCTCCCTTGGAAGAATATAATTTTTTAAAAATCAACATTTCATCATGCTGGAAGGTTTTATTTTATATTAAATTATTACACCTATATTAATTGATTTATATAAAATTTATTCCCAATTTAAAATCAATGTAATTAATATTAGGTAATAAGTTCAACTTAAATTTTGAACATAATTGTTAGTCATTATAGTAAATATTTATTACCATGGTAAAAGGAATATTAGTTAATTAATGGTAGAAAATAATTCTAAAAAAACTGGAAACAAAGTAACCAAAATAGTATGAATATTTATATATACTTTTCATTTAAATAATGATTATATTTATTTCTTATTTCATTTATTTATAAATTATTATATAATGATTTTGATAAAAATTAATCTTTTATATGATAAAACGCAAATTGTATTTTTGAGTAATATTAAATTTTAATTATGACATTCCTTTTGATGAATTTATGGATTTTTAAAAAAATTATTTTTTATTAAAATATTTATATTAAATAATTTATATTAAATATAAATGATCATATAATTTTTATGAATTTAATGTAAATTTTAAAAGTGATAAAAACTGTTAATATCAAAAAAAACTAGTATTACTTTGGGTATATCGACTCTTATTTTAAAACTGAAAAATAACTATTTATAGATTTATTTTGGTAAAATGAATATATTTTTTGGAATATGAACATGGAAACTATATAACAGTGATTTTTTCATGATTTTCTGATATAGTCAAATTTTTAGGTAAAAAATAAATACCGTAAAAATATACAGTGTGTATTATGGCATCTTAATGAAATAAAGGTGATATAATTGATACTATAAATGGTATCCATGAAAAAAATATATCTTATACCTTTCAAATTATGTCATTTTATGTGTATTTTATTAACTTTATAAAGCCTTTATGAATCCTTCAAAACCAATAATATATTTTTAGGTTTTAAACTCATTTCTTTAAGAGTATGACTCCCCTCCATAGGAGAATTAGATTTAATATATTTTTTTCATCCATAAAATTATAAAATAATGAAAAACACACCCATTTTTAATAAAACATTGTAAAACTATTTGTAATGTTTGTAGTTTTTTAATTTTTTTATGTAGTGTTCAAAACCTATGTTTGAGAAATATTAAAGAAATCACCACTCATTACCTATATAAATCCACCCAATATCACAATTATCTTCACTAAAAATCTTTTTAGAAAGACCCTAACGTTTCCAAAACTCTATATCCTCTCCCCAAGGTGCCCCCAAACTCTCAATAAAATCCTCCCGTGAATTTGAAATCACACACACAATGTAAGTAATTTCTCTAATCTCAAATATATTCAAGTGCCACTTTTATGTTATACCTCTTAGTTTTTATATGTTCATGTTGGGATATGTTCTTTAACATATGAATTACTATAAATTTGATTTATAAACGTTGAAATAGCACATTAAATCTCATTAATATCTCCCATAAACCTTTACGTACAACTATTACCATGCTGAAATTTAGATCCTCTGATAGTCCTCTTTATTAAAGATTTATTATTATCTTTTGCCTTCCATTTTCAATTACAAATGTTGGGATATGTATTTCCATATTACTATTACTGGTGTTTCCAAATAATGATATACCCATTTCACTATCATCATCTCATACTATGAATTTTTATGTTACGTTAATATGGTTCAAAAATTTCACAAGGATTATCTATGAAAAAAAATTGTGCAGTTAATATATTACCTCTTTAATATAGGGTTTTCACATTTATGCACTTGTAGTTTTTTAAATTAAGACATTCATGAATTCATTCCAAAATACGTGATTAGAAAATAAATATTATGATGAATGAATCAATGTTTTATGTTCTAGGTCACACACTTAAGAATTAGAGAAAAATTATAGTGAATCGTGCACCCAAAATTACATAGAACTCTAATGAATGTTTTATTATTTAGTAGCATGAGACATTATGTTGGGATAGGGAGTGAACATGATTCTATTATGGGACATTTTCTGTCATGATTTCATGGTAGTTAGCATTGACCTATTATTATGATGAAGTGATTTCTATTTTTTCCACATTTCCCATGTTTCCATATGATTATCATGATATATCATATTTCATGGTGCATATTTATTATTACTACTTGTATTATATCACATTGATAATCATATTGTCTAAAATTTAGCACTTTCTTCATTTTATTACTTGATTATTCCCTTAAAGTTCCTTATATATCACATCATTCTTATGTTTGTCCTTAAGTTATTCCATATAGTGTTAAGTAAGAAAGAATAGCGTGATAATGAAAAGTATGTTTTAATTAATGTATATGTATTCTCAATTTTATGTTTTTATGTAATGTACCAAATTCCAAAAGACAATACATTTCTCGATCATCTAGGTTCTATTTTGTGAAAAAAATTATAATAAACCACAAATTAAAGTGTAAAAAAGAGATATATTGTTATAGTTGGTATCAAAAGAAAATATCACTTATTTTTTGGATTATGATTATAAAACTCTAGAGAAAATCTCAGTGAAAAGACAAATTATATGAAAACATACCTACATTTTTTAAGTATATATTAATTTTATTATCAAATAAATACATCCATGTCTGTATACTAAAAGTGGATATGGATTTGGAACATATGTTTATAGGGGAAAACCCAAAAAATTCCATGTTGATCAAGAGTCAATTGAGAAATGATACATGAAAATGGGCCTTACTCAACACCAAGTTTAAAAATCCCATGGGATATGCTTTGTTAAATTCACAAGCTCTTTAAAAACATTTATTAATGGAAAAAAGTGGCACATAAGTGTCTATAATAGAAAATATATCATTGATGATATATATTGAAGCCTATAAATTCATAATTTAAGGAAATGCATATAATTATTAATTTATCCCATTAAGGTCAGTGGATTCCCATTATATTTTTATCCTACTGCTTCAGGAAGAAAAAAAACATCTTGAGTTATCATTATTTGAAGAAATAGATTATATTGTAGTGGAAATTAATTAAAAGATGAAATTATACTTTTCAAGAAATTATATTTAAATATTTCAATAGTATAGATTATAAATTAATTCTTCAACTCTATAAAAATAAACATGAATATATTTTTCATATTATGATCATTTTAAAACAATTTATTGTTATTTTACCCATCACAAATTTATGGTTTTTTCATTAAATTTCTCTTTAAAATGTTTTATATCACACTCAATTAATCCCTTAGTGTTATTTTTCTCTACTATGGATATGTTTTCAATTCCAACTAATTTTCTCTTACTTAGAAATGTAGTTTTGTGATGAACATTGTTATTCCTTTCTCTCATTTCAAGATGTTGTTTTAATAACCCTTTTTACGATGTGAATTTTCAATGATTTTGTTTTTACGTTTCAAAAAATTTCTTCCTAATTAAATTTTTAAATTTATAAGATGATATTTTTAAATATGGAACAATATAACTTGTAGAATTTTTAAAATAGAAAACTTTCTTTGATAGAGTATATAATACAAAACACCGAACCCCATTAGACAATGAGTTTTTAAGTATGGCTATTTTAACTTTTCCAATAAATTGTAAGGAATAATTATTATTAACTATATTATTAATTTTACACATATTTTCATTTTATATTAATAAATTATTAGTATATAATCAAACAATTTTATGTAATGAATTTTTCTTCAACAAAATATGTTTTCTTCATAAATGATTTTTTTTTATTTTATGAGAATATATATAATAATTAGTTACTAAAACATATATAAATTTTAAATGATTAAAAAACACCACTTTTTGTATCATAATATGAAATTTACTTTACGGTGAATATTTTAGATTATTTGGAAAATATTGATTTTTTAATCAATAGTGAAAAATACAGTTTTTTATAAAATTATCATTTCTTTTGATAATTTAATTAACTTAAAGGTATAATTATTCATTTAAAATGATTTAAAGTTAACAAAAGTATTACATTTTTATATTTAATTCAATTGTGTTTATTTTAATCATATTTATAATGGAATTTTGTATATGCTTGTTTTTTATCAACAACGCATTTTTCCAATGTTTTTTTAAATTCTTAACGTGTCTCAAATTTAATTAATCAAAATAAACCATATTGATAAATTATTTAAATGATGTTTTTAATATCTGTATATCTATATTTATTGAAATCAGATAATTATAAATATTGGTTATAGAGTTAAGGTGAAATCGCCTTTTCCTTACAAATATATTTTTCGATAACTCATTCTACATCATGCTTGTGGGTTTTATTTTAAATTAAAATTCTCTACCTCTATGAATTTATTTGTATAAAATGGATTCAAAATATAAAATTATCATAATTGAAATTATGTAATAAGGTTAACATAATTATTGATGAATATGAATAGTAACTATAGTAAATATTTATTACCATGGTGAAAATATAGGTTAATTAAGGGTAAAAATTATTTAAAAAATATTAAAAACAATGTAACCATAATTGTATGATTATTTATATATCTTTTTAATTGAAATTACGATTATATTTATTTTTTAATTTTTTTTTAATTTATAAAATATTTAGTAATTAGTTTCATAAAAATTATATTTTGTTATGATAAAACATAAATTGTATTTTTCTATAATCTAATATTTTAATTAACAATTTAATTTTGAGTAATTAAGTAATTTTTGAAAAAATTAAAATTATGTTAATATATTTTTGTTGTATATTTTTTATTAAATATAAATTATAATTGAATTTTGATGATGTCAAATGTAATTTTTAAAGGGGTTCAAGAATTGTTATAATGAGAAAACAAGAATTTTCAATAAATGTCAATTATGATTTAAAAAGTAAAAAATTAAACATATTTAGAAAATTAATTTGATAAAGTAATTATTATTTATCGATACATAAAGTCAAAATTATCTAATGGTGAATTTTTTATAATTTTCTATGAAATTTCATTATTTAGGATTAAATTAAATAATGAAAAAAATATAAACTTTTTGTATTATGTCATCATAATTACACAAAGTTTAATAAATAATAAAAGGGTTATAAATGACAAAATATATTTTTTCTATTAAAAATAATTTTATTTTAACATTATTTGACTCAATTTATAAAGCCTTTATGAGTCCTCCAAAACTATTAATATATTTTATGGATTTAAAATCATTTTTGTAAGACTTTGACTCACCTATACATAAGAAAGTGTATTGTTTTATTAATTTCATCCTTTATAATAACTAAAATAATTAAAAAAATCCATTTTTAAGAAAAAATGGTAAAATACCCTGAGAAATTTTTCTTTGGTTTTCAATATTTTATTACGTAGAGTCCAAAACATATGTTTGAGAAATATTAAAGAAATCCATACTCAATTTATATATAAACCCACCCTACATCTAATTTATCTTCACCCAAAAAACTGTTTATCATGTCGTTACACTTCCATCCACTCTCAATAGTCCTCCAAAGGTTCCCCCAACCTCTCTATAATATCCTCCCAATTAGTTGGAATCAAACTCTCATGGTATGGGATTTCTCTCTTCTCAGTTCAATTAAAGAACCGATTTTATGGTATGCCACTTAGATTACAATTTTTCGTGTTGGGATATTTTCATTAATTTCCCCCATTCTATCCATTTTAATTTAAATGCTGATATACCCTTTTCAATCTCATTAATCATTCCCACAAACTTTTACGTGCACCTATAACCATGGTAAAATTTAGTAAGGGATCCAACCATTCTCCACTTTATTAATGTTTCATTATTATGTTATGTATTCCATTTAAAATTCATATTATTGGGATATTTATTTACATGTATTTATTAATTTCAATCTCATTTCCAAATGATTATATACAACTTCCCCCCTCATCATCCCATTTTTTGAATTTTTATGTGATCCCATTATCGAGCATAAATTTCAATGTGCTCTACCATGCCAAAGAAATTGTGTAGTGAATATCATACTCAATTCCTATCAAGGGTTTTCACATTTATACATTTATTCTTCATTTATATGGGACATACATGTATGTATTTTACACTTCATTATCATGTAAAAAATTGTGATGAATGAGTCCATGTTGTATGATTTATGTGGCACACTTAAGTGTGAGAACGAAATGAAGGTGACAGGTGTGCCCATAATTATATGGTGCTCGAATACATTGGGTAATGTTTAATCTCATGGGACGTTATATTGGGATAGGGAGTGAACCCATTTCCTTCATGGGACTATTCCGATCATGATTTCTTAGGATTTATCATTGACCTATGCTTACGATGTATTATTTTATGTTGTTTCTACATTTACCATGTTCACTTTATGATTATCAGACTATACAATGTCTCATTGTTCATTTTTATTATTCCTACTACTTTTATGTCTATTTATCATCCAATTTCATAACATGTCTTAAATTGTTTTTGTTATTCCATTTTTATTTACTTAGTGGGATTTATATCTCACCACATTCTTATGTATATCATCAAGTTATCCTATAAAATTTAAAGTATTAAGGAATAATTTGATCATGTTAAATAATTTTTCAATAAATATGATATATTCCTTATTTTAGGTTTTTATTTAATGTACCAAATTACCAAAGACCCTATAATTATTTTCCATCAGTTTTGTATTCTATGAAAACATATATAATAAATCATGAATTATTGTGTAGTAAAGATCAGGCTTTAATATTAGATCTCATCACGTATTATGATTGAAAAATCAATTCCCACCCTATAAAGGTGAATAATGTGAGAAATAATCTGAGTATACCGGATCCTACAACCCTATCCATGATGTGAATTGTAAGTGATCTAATCTTTTCGGGACTATAGAAGATGGACATGGTAATTTTAAAAGGATATACACCATACCATTCACAAATTATTTCTCAAACATCTATTCATGAGAGGATTAAGGAGGATTATAATGATGATAAGGTGATACAAAAAAAGGTAGCCAGTATTACAGAGTTCTACATTGCTAAAGATTGAGTGGTAAGGTTTTGGAGCTCGGATATGAGTCCCATCAATACCAAAACAAAAAATTAAATACCTAAATGATGAATATTAATCATAAATCTCTATTCATATTGGAAGAAAAAATATATATCTATATATTTATAGAAAATATTCTTATGGGATAACCTAAAGCGGTAGATTGTGGAAATTTTACCATGTTTTTTTGAATGCCAACAATTTTCAAAAAATCCAAATAATAAAAAGGTTATGATTCTCCCATTTCCCAAAACAATATGGAAGTAAGAAAACCAAATAATGGATTTCATTGTCAGACTACCTAGGAACCATATTATTAATAACAACATCTAAGTTGTAGTAACTTTCCATAGCAATTCCACACATTCCCTAGTGATTAAGAATGATCTGTCTTCTAAAAAAACCACCATGAAATAAATATGGTTTTTGCTAAAACAACATGGATTTAAACTCTATATTATATCTAATCAAGATCCAAGTATTTCCATTTTGTTTTTGAGAATCCATCAAAAGTGTTGGATAAATCACTAAGCTTATACACAGCTTATCACAATCATATGGATAGTCTTCCTGAAAAAAAATATTCAAGATCAATATGATATTATGAGATCCTATTCTATGTATTTACAAGTATGGTGGGATCATAATAATACCCTAGGAGGGTTGTCATATTATAATAGTTTCCATTCTTGAACTTAAATGGAACTTAATGATTCTCTATATGGGAAGAGGTGTAGCAATTAAACATTATTGGATGATTTTTGGATGATAGAAGATGATGGGACCTAATATTATCTATGAAATAGTAGATAACGTTCATATTATTATGTATCATATTAAATCCCCATAATGTTTATAAAGAGGATATGAAAACAATCAATAATGAGGCATATAGTTTGACTTAATAGATAATGTGTGCCTCCATATATCATCATGGGATAAACTCATGTGGTATAGGAAGAAGGGAAATATTATTCAAAGATACATTGACCCCTTCAAAATCCTAGATCATATTCGAATGGTTTCCTATTGACTAGACATCCCACCTAACTTACATCAAGTTAATGATGTGTCCCATGTATCCCACGGGTTGATTTATATACCTAAACCCTAAAATATATTAAATAGATATGTGGTACAATTGAAAATTATTTTTTATAAGAGGAGAAGCTGGTGAAGATCCTATAACATAGAGATGAATTTCTATGAACTAAAAAATCCCTTGGTAAAAGTACAACGGCAGAACTGCATGTTTGACATCGTAACATGGGAACTAGAAGAGGGGATGAAACAAAAGTACCCTAATCTATTTTAGTGTAAAAATGAAATTTTGTGGGATAATTTCCTAAATGGGGTAATAATTAAATGTTGCAAACATTTATAAATGTTTTTCATTTTTTTAAGGGGTAAAATCCATATTATGAATTGAAATTATAGAAAAAACATTCACTATTTTCGATACTTTGAACTATTATAAGTTATATCATTTTATATTGAAAATAACATTTTTTAAAATAATCATCAATAGTTTATTCATTATATAGTGATTTTATGATTAATATATTTATGTGGTTATTATAAATATAATTGATGAAAAATGAGAAGATATCCTTGGAAAGTGTGATCATATGATATAAATCCCATTTATGAAAACTTATGATGGATATTGAATAACATATAGTTTCCTTTATCAAGAACAATCAATAATTAAATAAATATATTTCATGAAAATTGATAGTTCCACTTGGTTAAATACACTAAGAGGGGGTGGGGTGAATCAGGGTATGATAGATTAAAACTAATTCTCATTATGATCTTGTTTTGTCATTAAAAACACACTTCTACCTTTCTCCTATATCAATATATAAACATAACATAAATCCTTAAAGGGATACATCGATTGTACTAGGTTCTCCCCCACTGGGATACGTCAAAGGAGCATAAAACGACATTATTCCAATATACCTAATCCACTAAAATCCCACATAAATTTATAAGGTTCCATCTTGATCACTTATATGCCTTGGATCACTAACATGACAACATATAGGGTATGCTCACTGCATTCCCAATAGTCGCTCCCTATGTCTCTTTCTCTATCTCACTACTGGTGGAAAGGATAAATGTCTTCATCTTCCTTCTCTCACTCCTCTTTAATGGTATCCCCACATATTTTTTAGACTTCTAGGTCCCTTCATCATCACTGATGAATACATCCTCCATTGTAAGTAGAGTCTCTCTTGAATCCAAACTTTCATCCACTAATGAATACCACATACTATAGATGTAATGGTCCATTCCAAACCATTCATGAAATCTAAGGTTGAATTGTGTGATTTTTTAAGGATGGTGTGCAAGTGTTTCATTTCTTATGAAAAAAAAGTGTGCCACTTTAATCATTCACACAACACCAATATTATTCTAAAAACATTCATGACACACAAACATTTACACCCATATCATTATTGGAGTGAAACTACTATCTACCATGTAACATATCAATAACTCACTACATGTGCTCCCTCACCACATGGATAGTAAGATCAATGATTTTATATATGTGTTTAGCTTTTACTGAATGAAAGGGTAGTTATATATTTTCATGCATTTTGGAGTCCTTGGGCATGAGGCGCACAACATTCCCCCGACCACACAATTTCATTCCCTCAAGCATCTGTCGCGCTAGTAACCCTGTGTGCCACTCCATTACTTGGTCACCCTTATTTCCATTTCCACATTTTTTTGTTCTGGTCTTCAAAAAATCCTAGTGTTCAATTTTTCAATCCTCCATAACATTGGTGTGCAACCCCCTTTTCCAAAAACACTTTTTAGCTTTCTCCAATTTTTGGACCTGAAAATTTTTCACACACTAGAAAATAGCGCCACATTGTATATGTTATTTTGGTAACGCCTCCAGATCATGCATGCCATTGTCTTGGTTATTTTTCAACATAGCTTGTCAACAATATCTCTGTATCATGATAACTAACCACGGAAACCAACTTTTTCAACAAACACAATCCACCCAAAAATAATGCGATGTTACTTTGAGGGTTTTATTCCACACAATCTCCCCCTAAGGGTTGGTTGATAACTCTTTCTTAAATTGATGACTCTTTATATCTTTATCCATCTTCTACCACCATTAGCTTCATGTGATTCATATAATGATCCATAATTTACTCAACACACACTCAAAGTCCACATGGCTAATGTTGGTCATAAGAAACAAGAGTATAATGTAATGTTTATCAATGAATCACTTAATTTTATTCCAAAAACACTCTTCTTCATTAATTTTGAACCTCAGATATTGTGATTTATAATATTGGATTGATCACTTCTAGAATCACTAGATTTATTACTCCCCCTATCCCATTGCACCACATATCTTGTTGCTCCACTATAGCCTTATCCCCCATATCTTGTTTCTCCACCTGTCATCTTATCATCATGTCTTGACCAAGACATTTTCTCTCATTCATAGACATAATTTCTACCCATTTTATTATAAAACCCAAGGTCACTCCATTTTGGTCTGAAACATGGTGAATAATACATATTATTATATTAGAGAAAACACACCATACCTAAGGGAGAGGGGGGACACACATCCACACTTTTTCTAGTGCAGGGAATTGACTAAACTCCCAAATCCAATAAATGCCTCCCAAATGATTCTTTTGTTAATTCCTTTGTTATAATTTTTACAACGTTTAGATATGTAGGCACATACTCAAACATCCCAAGTACAAGATCCACCTTATCCTTGATAAAATGATACTTCATTTCAATATGTTTTGTCCTTGAGTGATAGAATATATTTTTGCTCAGATCTATATAACATGAATTATTTAAATAGATTTTGATCGGATATTTGCCTTCAACTCCAATGTATAAAAGTTTATTCTTTATCCAAAGTAATTTTGTGCACAATTTAGTGTCCTCTATGTATTCTGATTCTTTGGTCCTCAGTGAAATGTAATCTTCTATCTTGATTAGACAAGAAATTCTCAATCCTCCAAGATAAAAAAACATCCTACCATTGATTTTATGTCACCTTCTAATCCATCCCAATATACATCTGTATCTCTTAATGACTATGGATAAGATTTATCATTAGACGTCAAACCAAAAATCCAAAATTCCCTTGATATACCGAGTTATTATTTTCACTACAAGAATGTGTATTTCTTTATAATTACCTTGATACTATGATTCGTGACATGTGGAAAAAAACAATATGTTTTATTTTGTTGTCATGTACAATAGAATTCCAATGATCTTCATGTTTTATACATTATTAACCACTTTTACCTCATCATCCCAAGATAATTTCATTTGGGTAACTACCATATTTTGTCTCCTTGTAATTATCCATTCCAAACCTTATCAAAACATTCTTGAGATATTTTTATTGACAAATGAATCTTCTATTTCATTCTTGTGTCACTTGTAAAGGAATGGAGAATGTCAACTCACCAATCATGAAAATTTCAAACTCACTTTTGATGAATTTGGAGAAGTATCTACATTTCACTTCATCAAATCCTCTATAGATTGTGTCATTGACATAAAACAACACCAACATCCTTTGATTACTATCAGTGTTGACATACATAATGAAATCAACTCCACCACATAAAATACCAAGCTTTGTTAGAAACTGGCCTTTCCTTGAATATCATTCTATTGGTGCTTGATTTAAACCATATAAAGAATTCTTCAGATGACATATCCTTTATAATCATAATAAATAAGAAAACCATCTGGATACTTAGAATAAAATTATTCTTCCAACACACCATTCAGAAATGTCAGCCGGACAACCCTTTGTAAATCCTCGAACTTTTTTTCCATTATTATAGACAATAACAATTTGATTGTCTCCTGCCTTTTGACAGGTGAAAAATTATCATCATCATCAATACCCTCTATCTAGGAGTACCATTTACATACCAGTCATGATCTTTTCCAAATCATTATTCCATCTTCATTTATATTTTTGTGAAAGACCCATTTAGTTATGATGACATTATTATCTATTAGCCCCAAAATAATCTCCCATGTATAATTCTTATAAATTTTGTATATCTCATCATACATTTCATGAACCTAGTTTTCATCACTAGCCACATAGGATAAACATTTCATCTCTATCTAAGATTGGAAAGATTCATACTCTATTAACTTTGTTATTTTTGTCTTCACTGGAGTTGTATGATCACAAACTATGTTTTGTCAATCAATTTAATCTCTTTTGACAGGTATCTATGTAGATATAGATTTATCCTCATCCTTCTCATCATCTGAGCCATCTTTTGAATCAACCATTAGAACAGAACCATCCCCTGATCTTCTCATCTCTCTATCACTATCCACCTGAGACTGATCATGTATATTCTAAATAAAATTCTCATTCTCCACTATAGTGACATCATGGAGTTAAAAAATCTTTTCTAGCCACTTGACTAAACACTATCATTTTTATTGATTTGGGAAACAAACAGAACACAACACCGAGACACTTTTTGAAGAATTTATATTATTTTCTTTTCATTGATTAGCCAAGAAATATCCCTTCATATCCAAAGTATTCGAACTTCCTATGTTTCTCTTTGTTGATAACGTAAAAATTACTTCTCAAGACTCAAAATTAAATCAAAGATGGCTTCTTTAAATACCATATCTTATAAAGATCATTTTCTTCTTTTGGACATAGTTACATTCTGTGAAACCCTGGAAATTCTGAGGAAATTTTTTTCATAAATACATGAGATTTTTATGAGTCCGCAAAAATTTAGGGCGCATGATTCTGAGGCCCGATGTGCCCAAAATCAATTTCTGAAGTTTTTTTCGGGTACGTTTAGTAAGCGTACGAGCGGGTTTTTATAACTTTTGAATCAGTGCTCAGAATTGAAATCCAAGGACATTGTTGAACTTGTAGCACTGGTATTTGCTTAATGAGACTTTCACTTCGATGATAGTCGGTCGAGAATAAAAGCTAGTATTTGGGTTTTCGTGGAAAATAATAAAATAAAGTGGGCTTCACTTTATTTTTATTTGAGCTTTCATTTGGGTGTTTGGAGGTGGGTCCCACTTGATCTATAACCTCCTTCTGGAGGTTGGAAGTGGGGACCACCATGCCATAACCTTCCATGAAAGTTTATGGAGGTGGGGACCTCCACGCCTCAACCTCCCATGTGGGGTTAATGTGGTGGGGACCACTCGAGACCACATAACCTCTCCATTAGAATAATAGGGGTCAGGACCACCCGAACCCTATTAATGGGAGGAGAGGAAAATCTCTCAACTCCCCTCGTTAATGATGGGGAGCCCTTTGACCTCCTCTACCATTTATGGTGCCACCACCTCCCCTTTAATTATTTGAGCCAACACATAATTTATTATTCCAAATCCTACCCATTATTTAATTGATCCATCTATTTTATTTAAACACTAAAATTTGAATTTTAAACCCAAAAATCTAAAATAATAGACAATTTATTATTTGGAGGGGCTATCTATTCACTTTTGGAATTTGCGTGGAATATTGGGGAGAGGAGAGCTTGGGAGAATTAGAATTCTCCAACGAAGAAACCCATCTCCCAATGAAGAACGAAGAATGCATTCTTCTAATGATTAACGTCGGCAAGGAGAATCTTCGACTTCTTCTTCAGAGGCAACCGACATGGGACGTCTTCGACGACTGACTTCCCTCCTCATCGTCGTCAAAGAACCGACACACGAGCTCGGGATTGAAAGTGTGTGGAGGACACGATGACCAACGATCAAGGTAAGGAGAATTATTTGAGTTTGTTTTATTTTCATGATGATGTGGGGTGATTTTTTTGAACTTTCTCCCATTTTTTATTCTTGATTAATTATTTGAAAACTCAAGGAAGTTTGAATCGCTTGCTACCACCCTAAACGCGGAGGGTGCGGGCCAAACTAACATGGCTTGACCCCACCACCATTCTTATTTGTGATGACCTTTGGCTTGGAGATGAGGCGACGAGAGAACGAAGGCAATGAACGTGCTACCCGCGGCCTCCGTGAACAGTGCCACCCACGCGGTGTTCCAGCCGAACCGGCTCTACCGCCTTGGGCTGCACCACGCCGCCCACCGGCTTCTGAGCCACGCCGGCTGCGCCGCCCGTCGGCCACCCCACCTGTCGTCCTGAGCCGCTCTGGCCTCCCAGTTTCCCGGCATGCCCACCAGCCCACCTGCCGGCTTGGCCCCGCTCTTCCTGGCCGCCTGTCGGCATGGTCGCACCCGACCCAGCCACCTGTCGGCCTTACCGCACCCTACACGGCCACCCACCGGCCCACCTGCCCGCCTGCTCGGCCGCCCAGCCTCCCGAGCAGCCACCCGACCGAACTGGCACCCTGGCCGCGCCGGCCTCCCAAGCCAGCTCGGGACCCCCCTTGCAGCTCTCAGGCCGAACCGGCTCGGCCGGGCCCTCCAGGCTGAGCCGGGCCCGGCTATACCCTCACGGCGCTCCGGGATGAACCGGCCCCGAGCTCGGGCCGAACCGCCCACACAGCCTCCTAGGCTGGGCCCAGCGGGCCAGGCCGAACCTAACAGGCTAGCCCACCCAACGGGCTGGGCCAGACCCAACAGGTCTGACCGGGTCGACCCAGAATGGGTCGGTCCTAACTGGGTCAGACCGGGTCGGTCTGACCGGGTCGGACTGGACCCGGTTCCACTAACGACCCTTTACCTTTTTTGGTCATATCTTTGGCACCGGACGACCGTTTGACGAACCATCAGCGGCGCTGGTTTTCTTTGGGCGTGATGGCCCCTTTGAGTATACCCCACAAGATATTCAGGGTAAAGTTGATAAATGGTCAAGTTGGATCATGCACGAATCCAACCAGGCCCCCAGGACAAAAAGGCTAATAACTCACAGACAGGGCGTCTGATTGACGCGTCATCAGTTGCATTGAGACCTGTATAATGTGGCAGACATCTGAGATACTTCTATGTGGGACTTCATGATTGTTGGATTATCGACCTGTAGCTTGTGGAGCGGATCCTCCCGGAGATGAGCGATTTTAGTGTGGAGACCTAGTAGCTGGCTAAGACCTGATGACTACTAACCGATTCAACTCTGAGTGATTCTACTAGCCCAGTGGGGTGCGCCTTGGTATCACGGAAGACCCATAGTGGGGAGCTCCTTGGTGTCACGGCAGACCCACGGTACTCGACAGGAGGAGTACCTCAGCAGGCTACGAGGGGGAGTGCCTTGGTGACACGGCAGACCCATGGTGGGGAGCGCCTTGGTGATCCAGCAGACCCACAGTACTTGATAGGAAGAGTACCTCAGCGGTCCAAGGTTAGTGGGAAGCCCCTTGGTGACGCGGCGAGCCCACTGTACTCGATATAGAAGTAGTTCTCCAGCATCCGAGGTTTCGACAATGTGACTGGGGATTTTACTTGATACTACCCATAGAATAAAATCTTGGTTTGAGATGAGTGAGTAACTTTTGTGTTTACCTCATGATTGAGATGGATTACTTGATAACTTAGATATATGTCTGGGCATATACCTAAGTAGGGTTATCTGTTGATTTCATACTTTGTGGTTTATCCTTGTTGGATTTGTGAGACCTTGAGGGTCTCAGGGTCCCTACTTAGTATCGTTATACTCACCCCTGCACGGGATATGCCCGCACCTCATTGTGTCCGATGCAGATGATGGACAATGCTGAGTGAGGCTGAGTGTAGCAGGACTAGACGGTACCCGGAGGGGGACCACACTGTGTGATGGTACACGGAGGAGACAGACGAACGTGTAGTGATATGGAGGCTATCTATACCAACCCTTCAAGTAGGATTTCCTCGTGGATGATCCAAGAGCCTTTTTCCCATTTTCCAATACTTGTACTTTCTGTTTCCTTGTACTTTACAGTTGGGATTGTATTTCCAGACCCCTTTTAATTTTCATCACTCCTTCTGTATACATTTTTATACAGTGTTTGGTTTCTATCTCATACTCTATTGTGTGTGTTTTCAAGTTATAAATTAAATACCTTCCCCGTTTAGGGATTTACGCCTTTTGTGCTAGTCGTCAGCCCCTGGCTATGGAAGGCAGGCTTGGGGTAGTCATGGAACGGGCCCTGGGGGACGGGTCGTGTCAAATAGGTATCAGAGGAGTCGGTTCTACCATAGAACATGGGACTCTGATATGTTCTGTGAAGCAATAGTGTTAAGGGTACTGAGTGTGGTTTTCAATTCCGAGATTCTAGTGTTGGTGCGGAAGCCGACGTATCCATACACCAGTACCCTGACAACTGATTTCCGACTCAATGCATGAAAAAACTGATTGTGTGTGTGTTTTCAAAAGTTTTCTTTAAGTCATCTCAGCCAGGTTAGCTCACCAGGTATAATCTTTGACTGTGTCGCATCTATTTCATTCATGATGCCTCCACATGGATGACCAGCTAGAGCCCTGAGAGTTGTACACATAGATATCCCATCGAGCGACAAGGCCTCGGTGCACGACCCTCTTCCAGCGGAGGCAACAGTGGTACCACTACCAATTTGGCCACTGATGCCACCAGCCCCAGCAGCAGACGATGGATGCCTCTTGAGCGCATTACACGAGTTCCAGCGCCAGAGGCCGCCTAGGTTCAGGGGAGAGACGGACCTGCATGTAGTTGAGGATTGGCTGGAGGCTGTGGTGAGAGTCTTCAGACTAGTATGGACATAATCCAACCTTATGGTGATCCTTGTCATGAGTCTCCTTCAGGCAGCAGCAGGCAGAAGGTGGATCCTGATGCTCCAGGTGCATGACGAGGTGACACTACTCTGGCCAGACTTTGAGAGCATGTTTCAGGCAGAGTTTCTCCCAACTACCCTATGTGAAGTGCGGATACAGGAGCTACTTCACCTGTTGTATGGCATCATGATTGTAGCTCAGTACTCAGTGAGGTTCACTGACCTCTCACACTACTCCACGGATATGGTATGGGACCCATTTTTCAGCGCTCAGGCCTTCAACCAGGGGCTCAGGTGGGAGATCGGGGCTTTAAGGATCTCCCTCAACATCTCGGCATAGGCTGGGGTGTTGGAGTGAGACCTCTTAGTGGAGATTTTCCTTGCTGAGCAGTCTCCAGTAGCGAGACCCACCACTAGTCGACATGCAGCAGAGTCTACTGCAGCTGGCAGTAGATAGATGTCGTAGAGGCCCAAGAGAACCAGACCCATGGGTGGACGACCACATGACTCGAGATCGGTTGTGCGGGGCACGCGGGGCAGAGACATACATTCCAGGAGGGGGTAGTGTTTCACATGCGGCGGTCATAGTCACATGGCTCGTGATTGTCTGACCCGTAGTTCGGATGATCAGCACACGGTCGAAGGACTGCCCAGGAAGAGATAGAGATTCAATCGAGGTGGTCCGTAGGGCGTAGGAAGATTTGGAAGAGGTTATGGTCGAGTAGCTGGTGGTGGGAGACGTTTTGAGGTGTTACTGCCACCAACACTAGAAGGTCCACCCCGACCGCAGGGAGCAGGTGGACAGGCAAGAGCTCAGCTCCAGGCAGCTGAGGCTTACGATCATGGTGCTCTGGAGATGATTCGAGGTACAGTCTGTGTCTACTCCACCTTAGCTACAATACTTATATACATAAGTTCTCTTCACTCTTAAATTTCCACTGCCCTTGTTCGGAGCTCGGAGAATCCGACAGAGCCGTTGCCTCGATCCTTACGGCTAAAGACTCTTACGGGACCAAACTCGGCGATTACACACTGGTGCCAACAGTGTGAGCTTACTCTAGGAGGCATGATCTTCGGTTGGGATCTCCTCATATCAGTGTCGAGGCCTTAAGACGTCATCTTGGGTATGGAATGGTTATCTACAGTCAATGCTCAGAATGACTGTATTAGGCGCAAAGTGTGGTGTGTCTGCACGGATGGGACCAGGTTCACCTTCATCGGCGAGAAGGGAGACTTTACAGGGCAGGACAGACTTACTCGGAGGAGGGTGCAGCCGATCACTCATCAGTTGGCCTGCCTTACCCTTGGAGGAGTTGATGTGGAGAGTCTGAGCTATCCTATAGTGGTGGACCAGTACGTAGATGTTTTCCCTGACGATGTTCCAAGACTACCTCCTCACAGATAGGTGGACTTCTAAATTAACATGTACCCCGGTACGGAACCGATATCTACACCAGCGTATCGGATGGCTCTCGCGGAGCTTCGTGAGCTATGGACACAGCTAGAGGACTTGCAGAATAATGGAGTCATTCGGCCTAGTGTTTCTCCTTGGGCAGCCCCGATTCTGTTCGCCAAGAATACGGATGAAATATTGAGGATTTGTGCTGACTACCGTCGCCTAAACAAGGTGACCATGAAGAACAAGTACCCATTCTCGAGGAATGACGACCTCTTTGATCAGTTGAAGGGAGAACAATGGTTCTCCAAGATAGACCAAAGATCAGGCAAACACCAGCTCAGAGTTCGAGATGAGGATGTGTAGAAGACGGACTTCAGATGTCGGTACGGCCACTACGAGTTCTTGGTTATTCCTTTCAGTGTAACCAACTCTCTAGTAGTATTCATGGGACTCATGAACAATATTTTCCATCCTTGCCTTGATCACATTGTTATAGTCTTCATCGATGACATACTAATCTACTTGACTACTGGGGAGGAGCAAGACTACCATTTTCAGGAAGTACAGGACACACTCCGAGAGAACCAGCTTTATGGTAAGCTCTCTAAGTTCCAGTTTTGGATCCTTGAGGTTCACTTCTTGGGACATGTCATCTCGGAGGCTGGAGTTGTAGTGGATCAAGTAAAGATTGAGGAAGTACTTTCTTGAGATCCATCCAAGAGTGTGACCGAGGTACAAAGTTTCCTAGGTTCGGATGGTTGCTTCCAGAGGTTCGTTCTAGACTTCTCCATAGTTGCAGCACCACTATCATCCTTAAAGAAGAAGGGGAAACCCTTTGTGTGGTCGGAGAGATACGAGTAGAGCTTTCAGGAGCTGAGGCATAGGTTGACTAGTGCCCCCATCTTGAGGATTCCAGAGGAGGGCGTAGGGTACGTAGTCTACTGCGACGCATCTAGGACCGGACTTGGGTGTGTCCTGATGCAGTAGCTTGTAGTGATCGCGTATGGTTCTTAGTAGTTGAGATAGCATGAGCAGAACTACGCTACCCATGACCTGGAGTTAGCAGCAGTGGTCTTTTCCTTGAAGATGTGGCGCCACTATCTGATGGGCGAACATTATACCGTGTACTCTGATCTCAAGGTTCTCAAGTATATCTTCTCTTAAAAGGACCTGAACCTGAGACAACGGTGATGGATTCAGTTCCTCCGGGACTATTACTTCAATATATTCTATATAACTAGAAAGGGGAACGTTGTAGTAGATGCACTCAGTAAGAGATCTGGTATACAGCTACTAGGTGAGGCGACAGAGCAGCTGGCCACTTTGCAGATATCCTTTGTGGATAGAGATGGAGCATCTTTCATTCAGTCCCTTACAGTCACTCCCCCACTTCTTCAGCGAGTCAGGGAGGCACATGATGGGGACCCTGACAACGAGACATGATGTGCTCAGATATCCACAGGGCAGGCACCCGATTGATTTTCTGAAGGTGGGGAGCATGTCATCCTCTTCAGAGGACGTACCATGGTACCAGTGTCTCATCAGGAGGAAGTGTTGAGGGAGTTCCACACATCCCCTTTAGAGGTACATCCAGGAGTGGTGAATATGTACCAGGAACTTCGACGACAACACTAGTGTCCAAGTATAAAGAATATAGTAGCGGAGTTTGTCTCTCGATGCCTCACTTGTCAGCCAGTGAAGGCAGAGCACCAGGTACCAGTAGGCTTGGTTCATCCTTTAGAGGTCCTAGAGTGGAAGTGGTATGGGATATCCATGGACTTCGTGATAGGACTTCCACGTACATCCAGGGGTCACAACTTGATTTGGTTGATCGTTGATTGACTCACCAAGTCGACCCACTTCCTACCGATAATAGATTAGGGTTAAGTAGAGAGCATGGGACGCCTCTATGTGCAGAAGATTTTGTGGCTACATGGAGTACCTTCATCTATTGTCTCTGATGGTGACTCACAGTTTACTTACCGGCTATGGAAGGGGTTGCAGGAGGCTTTTGGGACGCAGCTTCTTCTGAACACCGCCTTCCATGCTCAGACGGGTGGCCAGACTGAGCGGACCATTCAGACCCTCGAGGACATGTTGCATGCTTGTGTCCTCTACTTCGATTGCAGCAGGGAGGATCACTTACCTTTGGTGGAGTTAGAATACAAAAACACCTATCACTCCACCATAGGGGTAAAACCTTTTGGGGATTTACAGAGACGACCTTTCAGATCACCATTGTGCTAGACTGACCTGGGGAGTTAGCACTAGTGGGATCGGAGATGGTATGGCCTACCACAGAGAAGGTGTAGATCATCCAGGAGCAGATGAAGACTGCCCATAGCAGAAAAAAGTCATATGATGATAGGAGATGGAGACCTCTGGAATTCGAGGATGGTGACCACATCTTTCTATGAGTCTCACCTAGATGAGGACTATGGAGATTTGGCCGAGGCGGCAAGTTATCTTTGGGATTCATTGGACCTTTTCAGGTACTCAGTAGAGTTGGCGAGGTGTCTTACCCCTTAGATCTTCCACCTCAGTTGCAATGGGTGCACAATGTCTTCCACGTATCTCAGCTAAGGAGATATGTGCACGACCCTTCTCACATCATCGACCATAGAGAAATGAATGTCGATGATGGAGAGACTTTCACTGAGGTTCTAGTGTAGATTAAGGATCGACATTAGCGGGTCCTATGTGGATGGTCGATAACTCGAGTGCGCATTCGCTAGCAGCACGGGAACCTTCAGGAGAGCACATGGGAGCAGGAGGCTCAAATTCATGCTCAGTACTCCCACTTGCTCCCATAGTTCGAGTTGTATCTTACGGGGATGTAAATCTCTGTGGTGGGGTTAATGTAATGACCCGGAAATTCAGTGGAAATTTTTTTCTTAAATACATCGGATTTTTATGAGTTTGTAAAAATTTACGGTGCATGATTCTGAGGCCCGATGTGCCTGGCATCAATTTCTGAAGTTTTTCTCGGGTACGTTCAATAAACGTACCAGCGGGTTTTTATAAATTTTGAACCGGTGCTCGTAATTGAAATCAGAGGACACCGATGAACTCGCAGCGCCGGTATTCACTTAAGCAGACTTTCACTTCGATGGCAGTAGATCGATAATAAAATTTAGTTTTTGGGTTTTCGTGGAAAATAATAAAATAATGTGAGCTTCACTTTATTTATTTTTTTGAGCCGCCATGTGGGTATTTAGTGGTGGGTCCCACTGGATATATAACCTCCTTGTGGAGGATGGAAGTGGGGACCACCATGCCATAACCTCGCATGAGAGGATATGGTGGTGGGGACCCCCACACCTTAACCTCCCATCTGGAGTTAATGTGGTGGGGACCACCCGAGACAACATAACCTCCCAATTTGAATAATATGGGTGGGGACCACCCGACCCCTATTAATGGGAGGAGACGAAAGTCTCTCAACTCCCCTTATTAATGAGAGGGAGCCCCTTGACTTCCTCTACCATTTATGGTGCCACTACCTCCCCTTTAATTATTTAGGCCAACACATAATTTATTATGCCAAATCCTACCCATTAATTAATTGAGCCATCTCTTTTAATTAAACGCTACAATTTTAATTTTAAACCCAACAATATAAAATAATATACAATCTATTATTTGGAGGGGATATCTATTCACTTTTGGCATTTGGGTGGAATATTGGTGAGAGGAGAGTTTGGGAGAATTAGAGTTCTCCAACGAAGAACCCCATCTCCCAGTGAAGAACAAAGAAAGTGTTCTTCCAATGAAGAACGCCGACAAGGAGCATCTTCGAATTCATCCTCACAGGCAACTGACGTGGGACGTCTTCGACGACTGAGTTCCCTCCTCATCGTCGTCAACGAACTGACGCACGAGCTCGGGATTGAAAGTTTGTGGCGGACACGACGACCAACGATCAAGGTAGGGGTAATTACTTTAGTTTGTTTTATTTGCTGGAAGATGTGGGTGATTTGTTTGATCTTTCTTCCCTTTTCTATTCATGATAATTCTTTGAAAACTCAAGATTGTTTAAACCACTTACTACCACCCTAAATGTGGAGGGTGTGGGTCAAGCGAACATGGACCGACCCCTCCGTCGTTATTATTTGTGATGGACTTCAGCATGGAGATGAGGTGACATGACGATGAAGGCAACGGTCGTGCTACACATGACCTCTGCGAACTGATTTTCCCTTGCAGTGCTCCGGCCGAACCGAATCCACCGCCTCGATCCAAACCGTGCCGCTCACCGGTTTTCGAGCCATGCCGGTCGTGTTGCCCGTCGGCCCGAGCCGCGCCAGCCTCCCAGCTAGAGGGCTGCTCGCCAGCCCACCTTCCGGCTTGGTCGTACCCTGCCCAGTCGTCTGCCGCCTAGGCCTCGCCCTACCCGGATGCCCGCCTGCCCAGCCGCCCGCTGGCCCACCTGCCATCCAGCCCAGCTGCCCGTAGACCTGCCTACCGGCCTGCACGACCGCCTCCCAGCTTCTGGCCGCACGGCCTCCCAAGCCGCCACCCGACCGAACTGGCGCCCTAGCCGCGCCGACCTCCCGAGCCGGCCCACAACCCCCCTCGTGGTGCCCTGGCCGAACCGTCCCGGTCACACCCTCTGGGCCGAGCCGCGCCGGGACGCACCCTCATGGTGCTCTGGGCCGAATCAGCCCTAAGCCCGGGACGAACCGCCCACGCAGCCTGCTGGGCTTGGCCCCATGGGTCAGGCCTAACCTAACAGGCTGGCCCGCCCAATGGGCCAGGCCATACCAAACAGGTCTGAGCGGGTCGACCTAGACCGGGTCGGCCCAGGTCGGGTCGGACCGGGTCAGTCCAACTGGGTCGGACTGGACCCCAGCCCACTACCGAGCCTTTACCTTCTTTGGTCATATCTTTGGCACCGGACGATCATTTGAAAAACCGTCAGTGGCGCTGGTTTTCTTCGAGCGCGATGGTCCTTTTGATTATACCCCACTAGAGTTCGGGCTAAAGTTGAGATACGGTTAGGTTGCATCGTTCACGAATCCAATCGGGCCCCAGGACTAAAAGGCTGATAACTCACAGACCGGGCGTCTGATTGATGCACCATCAGTTAAGTTGAGACCCCTATGGCGTGGCGGAACTATGAGAAACTTCTACATGGGACTTTGTGATAGTTGGAGTATCAACCTGTAGCTCATGGAGCGGATCCTCCCAGAGACGAGTGAGCTTAGTGCAGAGACCTAGTAGCTGGCTGAGACCTAACGACTACAGACCGATTCAACTCTGATTGATTCAACTAGCCCAGTGGGGAACGCCTTGGTGTCATGGAAGACCCACAGTGGGGAGGGCCTTGGTGTCACGGCAGACCCACAATACTCGACAGGAGGAGTACCTCAGCATGCTACGAGGGGGAGCGCCTTGGTGACGCGGCAGACCCACGGTGGGCAGCGCCTTGGTGATACAGCAGACCCACAGTACTCGATAGGAGGAGTACCTCAGTAGTCCAATGTTAGTGGGAAGATCCTTGGTGACGCAGCAGGCCCACTGTACTCGATAGAGGAGGACTTCTCCAATAGCCGAGGTTTCGATAGTATGACTGTGGATGTTACTTGATACTATCCCTAGAATAAAATCTTGGTGTGAGCTAAGTCAGTAAATTCGGTGTTTACCTAATGATTGTGATGGATTACATGATAACTTTGGTATATGTATGGGCATATATCGAAGTAGGGTTATCTGTTGATTTAATACTTTGTGGTTTATCCTTGTTGGATTTGTGAGACATTGAGGGTTTCGGGGTCCCTACTGAGTATCGTTATACTCACCCCTGTAAGGGCTATGCCCGCACCTCGTTGTGTTGGATGTAGACGACGGACATCGCTGACCGAGGATGACTGTACCAGGACTAGACGGTACCCGAAGGTGGACCACACGGTGTGACGGAACACGAAGGAGACAGATGGATGTGGAGTGTTGTGGAGGCTATCTGTACCTACCCTTCAGGTAGGATTTCCCGATGGCCGATCCAGGAGCTGTTTCCCCTTTTCCAGTGCTTGAACTTTCAGATTCCTTCTAATTTATAGTTTTGCTTGTATTTCCGGCACCCCTTTTACTTTTTATCACTCCTTTTGTATACAGTTTTATTTATTGTTTTGCTTCCAGTTCATACTATGTTGTGTGTGTTTTCAAGTTATAAAGGAAATGTCTTCCTAGTTTAGGGATTTGCGCCTTTGGTGCTAGTCGTCAGCCCCTAGCATATGGAATGCGGGCTTGGGATAGTCACGGCATGGGCCACGGGGGACAGGTCATGGCACGTTCTATTTTATTTATAGACCGCTTTCATCACTACTCCTTTCCAGATTTCCTCTAGAATGTCCTTCTCAATAAAAATTAATCTGGAAATGTTGTTGAAAATCTGATTTCTTCTCTCGACTACTCAATTATACGGTGAATTTATTACGATTTAAACTTTATACTTTATCCCATGATTCTTGAGATAATCCTCTACATGTATATTGGTGAAATTTTTTCCATTATCTATTCAGATTTTATGAATTTTCTGACCTATAATCATTTCAACATACCATAAATATCTTATAATATAACTCAACACACCATCCATGTGAGTAACAATTCACACCTACACCATTCTACTAATATCATTGAGGAAGAGAACATAATATCTCTTCCCATCAATAGCTCTTGGTGAAATTGGTCTAAACACTTCAATATGTACTAACTCACGCAATTTTGATGACATTATTCCTTTTTTCTTATATGTATTTCTAATAATCTTCCCTTGCTGTCAAGAATTACACATGTGGGTATGATCACATGATAATCTAGAGATATCTCAAGAAGCATTAAATTTCACTAGATCTTCCACTGAAATTTGGCTCAAGTGGATAAAACGTTTAGGGAAAATCTAATTTTCTTCTTCCATGGATAAAAATCACATATATTCTTCTCCACATATGAGGTAGAGATTCCCATTGGTATGATTTCCTAGAAAAACAATGACTCCATATTTTCCTTGGTGAAACATAATTTCATTGAAAACTTATGCAATGTCCTAAGTCACACAGTTGACTGACACAAAGCATGTTGTGACTGAGACCTTCAAAAAACTAAGAAATCAACATGTATAATGTCTTTTCCCCCAAACATGGTTTTCCTAATCCAATAATCTCTATGTCTTCATCATTACCAAATCATATGTTACCCTCCTTATCATTCCGGATTCTAGTCAACAGATCCTTATTAATGATTATATGCATGGTACATCCACTATCAATGATTTATATTCTAGTTCGATATAATGCTTAAAAAGAAATCTCAGCAACCAATTTCTATTAATGATTATTCTTTCTGACCCATATTTTTTCTTCATTTCTATCATGAAATGATAATATTGATCTTTCTCAATATATTATGGACCAGCTTCATATTCCAATCCTGAAAATTTATTTTTTATTATTAGATTGCTTGATGGTTCACTGAATTTCTTCTTGCGACCAAAATTTGGTTCTGCTTCTACACAATCCTCTGTATAGTATATTTATAGTATTTGGACATGTTTCTAGAACCTCGACACCAATAATAATGTCACTTGAAATATATTATATATTATTTCACTCGATTTGGATACCATTGTAGTTTTTCTTCCCATCTTTATCTCTTGTCTGTAGAAAATACATATTTTGAGTGTCCCATATTTCTGCAGAAAAAAAAGGATATGAGGTACATTCCTATATTCCACTACTTCACTACTAATCATCCTTTGGGTTCTATGAATATTTTGATTCATCCTTATACTGAACTAAATCTTCAATCTCGAATATAGTTCTTGTGGTCAGACAACAACTATTACTACTTTTTGGTTTTCTGATCAAACCCCTTACCAGTCTTATTATTCGGATTTGACTGTTTCTTCTCTTCTACTAGGCCACTATTCTCAAATCTCATCTTCTCTATTTCTTTTATGATCTTCATTCATTATTTTTTACTAAGATTTGACAGTTTTTCTAGATTCAAGACTCTTTGTTGCAGACCGAAAACTTCCACATCATGTTCTTTGATACGTTGGATTTGACCTTATCCAGTTTTAATCAAACTATTGATTTCTATTTTCTATTCTACAATTTTGAGCTTGTAATAATAACCACTTTTGATCTCTCTGGAATTTAAGACTTCAATTTTTTGATTTATTTCATTCAGCTCAAACTTCTCTTGTTCATGTTGTTGCATATATTGTTTGGGATCATGAATCACATTGATGGTTTTCTTCATTTTGGATCTCCAAACATCAATTTCCTCAAGTGTGGCTTTTATATAAACTTTAATGTCTATTATTTCTTCGAATACACCTTATTCATTGTATCTTTCTTATTTTATTATATAATTTCAAATGATTACCACCATTGAATCAACATCATTGTAACATATCGGGTATTTATAGAATAATACATTTTCATATCTATTAATATTCATGAATAAGATATTAATTTTACGTTAAATGGGATTCCTTTTCCGATAGCGTACATCAAATGAAACAATGAGTTTCTTTGAAATCTTATGTAGCACAGAATGTTGAGTTATACCGAAAAATAATACAGTAAATATATAATTATTTTAAATAGTCGTTAAAGCCAAGCCATTATATTAGCGGGAAAGAACATAATGAACAAAAATATTATTATACATATTTGTTAAACGTTTTTATATTATCTAATAAATTTTAGAGGCTTAAAATGAGGTTGAATCCAATTTTAAGCAAAAAACATTTTAATATTTTTTAATGGACATTTTACCACGTTTTGATAGAGAACCCTTTTTAAAAAATGTTTTTGTCCCTTTTAAGTGTTCTATTTGATGAAATAAACTTATTCTTTAGAAGAGGTATATAAAAATTTACTTTGGTTGAAATTTTGGTATTTTTATGATAAAATCCCTATTTTAATGAATAGTGAAAAATACTAACACTTACAAATTCCTTTTTTATTCCAAAAAAACAACCATATCCAACACAAGAATCAAGTGTGGAAAAAGTAATGTAACCTCAGAGCATCATGATTAACAACCAAATAACAATCATCACTCAAGGAAACTAAGTGTTTGTAGAGAATCAATCTATCCCCCATGTCACCTTTGTTTCCAACGAATCATCCATGTAATTCCATTCACGCCAAGTGTGGTTGACCATAGTGTTATGATTGATGTAACTCCTACAAGTTCTTAGGGTATGCACCAAGCCCCATAGAGCATCACCTTCTCCAAGAAGAAATTTAACCAACATCGCAGAATTTGTTTCCACTTCAAAATCTGTATATCAGCTTGGCTACAATGGCTGAGACTCGTAGCAAAGGCCTTGTCCTCCATCACCATTGAATTTTAATCACCAAAGTAGGCCGAGAACCCCAAAATCATAGATCTATGATTGTACTGAACCATCCCTTCCCCCCTCATCACCCCATATAGACGATACCCATCCGCGTTCAACTTAAGACTCGTACAAGGAGGATTCCACCAGACCCATCGGCCTTATAACTGAGTCCGAGAGCTAGCCAACGAGCCAAAGTTGGGTAAGAAACATCTTGACGTGGTAGAGTTCCAGATTTTTTGATCAGCAACCCAAGCTCCATCACAAAGATCTTTACCAGAACTTACAGGTGGACCATGATGATCGAAGCACCATGCCGGGAATTGTTCCGAGCTTCCCATAACACCCAAAAAGTTGTGGAAAAAAACTATTCCCGCACCTTGACTTCCACCCCAATAGGTCCATCCACGTAGAACCATTCTTGAATCCTTTCTTGCATCGAACCTTCAGTGACATGAATATTCATCTCTTGCGAAATGAAGCTCCAAACCCCCTTATGCCCAGTCCCCTTGAAAGAATAAATAATCGGCAGTCTCTTGTTTTGGAGAACAGAAACACCGTCATCTAGAAGCTAGTGATACTTCTATAATCTAAAAATTCTCATCCAAAGGAATCTCTTGATTCCCCATGTGCCAAACCAAGAAATTCATGTTCCCATGAATATGCTTGCACCAAAGTATGCAAGCCCACATATCAGTACTTCCACCACAATGAATGAGATCTTTGAAATCCTGGCTCGAAAACCTTACTGAGCAGGAGCTGGAAAAAAGTGCACCTATCCGGCTCATCAACCATTGTAATACATTCAAACACCTCCCACTGTTCCCTGGATAAAATTGCATCGATGAAATTCAGATATATGAAAGCCTCTTTAAACAAAATGTTGGGAACTGGGCATCTAGGAAAGAAAATAATATCACCTAACCAGTTGGTTTTTGATAGATTGATGTCACCTCGCCCCATAGAACACCAAACCGCGATATCTATCTCTTTTAGGTGACCAAGGAGATAGCGATCCAATTCAGATAGCATCCTGTAATTTTGAATCCATCCCCTCCAGTCATCCCCATATCTGTCCACAGTAACTTTAGACCATATAGACTTACCTTCACAGAAATCCCAAGAAAAACGGCCCTGCATAGATTGCATGGCTTCTTCAACGTCACGCAGACTAATGACCCCTTTGACAACTAGTTTAGCCATCCCTTTCCATGAGGCCTAGTGGCAGTGACCACCTTGGTTAGCATCCCATAATAAGTTTTTGAGAACCTTCTCCAAATGCCTGATGGTCCCCTTCGGTGGATTCAGGATGGAGAGCACATGCATCATAATGGAAGTAAAGACACTATTAATTGAAGTGATCCTACCTCCGAACAAAAGAAATTTATTTATCTAGTTGAAAATGTGCCACGTGATATGGTAATGGATAACAACAAATAAGACCTTATTGATTCTACCATTAGAGAGTGGGTCACCTAGGTAAACCATAGGCTGATGTTGACCCTAGAGACCCATCTTGGACTGGATGGCATTTTGATGGCTAATTGAGCAGTTATTTGAAATGTAAACACTGATCTTCCTAGAGTTCATACCTTGACCACTCAATAGGCCATAAAGATGAGACACCAAACCCACGTCAAACCTGTTGCGGTAGGGAATGATCAGCCCCTCCTACAGACATCGATGGATGTTCCTCCATAGAGCATCTTGAGCCATGATGAATATGGAGAGAGATAAAGGATCACCTTGTCTTACACCTTTAACCGATTTGAAGAAGTCGAAAGTCTTCCCAATAAGGGTAAGCGTGATCCAGGGAGATGCATAACACTTAAAGCACATGTCATGTGACCATTCATGGAACCCAGGCCTCCTCAAAACCAAAAGAATGAATTTACCCTCCATTTTGTCAAACGCCTTGTCCATAACAACCTTAATCATGATGTTAGACCCCCTCGATCTTAGGATAATGTCATTAACTATTTCTTGAGAAGTTCCAACCACCCCCTAAATACTTCTACCATGTACAAACCCATGCTGTTATGGAGAAATAATTCGCGGAATAATACTTCCAAGCCTTCTACCAAGGCGAGTGGCCAGAATCTTACAGGAAAAATTGCACAGGCATATTTTCCTGAACTGGATCAAGGTTGACATATCTTTCACATTTGGACTCAGGAACACTTTCAAATCACAAACAACCCGGTTCAACGGCCCTCCCTTGAAAAAATCCAAGACGGCATCCCGAATTTGTCCTTTCCCAATCTCCCACATTTCTACATAAAAAGACCCAGAAATACGTTCCGTCCAAGAGCGTTGTCCTCATTCATACTGAGCATTGTGTTTTTAATTTCCTCCTCCTCCAGCATGACCATGAGAGCATCATTCTACTTGTATTCCACCAGGATTTGTATGAAAATCATAAAATCCTCCTCATCATGTTGATCAACTCACCCCATGCATTCAAACAATTCGTTCCTTTCAGCATGCCTTTAAAATACTCTAATGCCCTGCTCCCCACCACATCCACGCCTGAACTGTAGGATCCAACTTTAGTTTTAGATTGATCCTATTATTCACCTTCTTCTCTTTAATGAAAGCTCAAAAAAAAGGATGTATTTTTGTCCCCCCCCCATTAAGCCACAAGGCACGTGATTGAAGTCTGCAAGTCTTTTCAATCGCCAGCAGCTTCTCGGCGAGCTGGTTCTTCTTCTCCTCTAGCAAAGAAAAATGTTTTTCCTCCCAATCCTCCTCCAGACTATCTTCCAGCTTCTAAATTTCACTTTTGAGGTTCTCCAAATTATCCTTCGGGATACCTAAGAAAGAGATCTAATTCTGAATTTCTTCCCTCAAATGGTTCAGATGATTCATGAGGCCAATTCACGCCAAGCCCCTCTCCGGTTTGCACCACAAATCCAAGACAACATGGAAAAAGCCAGTTCGATGAATCAAATTGATAGATTAGAAAAAACTCCAAGATCCTGTGACTCCTCTCTTCAACCACACATGCAGGGGGCGTGGTCAGACACTGACCTAGAGAGATGAGAGACTGATGCTCAATCGTTGTGTGAAATTTAATTCACTTTAAATTTTTGTTAATTAAAATGCAATTTATTTTTTAATGTGCCGTTCTCAGATCTGTTACGCTGCTTGTTAGGCTAAACTGCCCACTCGTCCTCCACCGTACACGTGGCCTGCTTGTCCTGCTTGATGCTCCCCCGGTTGTTCCTCGATTTTTTTTTTTTTTTGCAGGGATTTCTTCCACTTTGGCTGACATCCTACAGCTAGCGTGCAAGGGCTTTGAGAAGGGCGCTTCTTCTGTGAAAGAGCTCCGCGTCCGAGGCTTGGGGGTTTTCAGCGTCCCGTTTCCCCCCTTCGCTACAAGCAAGAAGACGGGGGCGAGGGCAGAGGAGAGCAGCACCACTTCTCAGCAGGAGGGGCTTTCGCCTTTGTCATGGGCGAGGAAGCAGCGCAGCTGGGTAGCTCTGTTTGGCCTCAACCGAGAGTGGGAGAGCACGATGAGGGGTCTCCGATCTTGTTTTCTGGATTTGCACGCCAAGACATCCTCCATCCCGGATATCAGCATCATTAGGGTTTCTTTGGAGCAGCCCGGTCTTTGCCGGTGACAGAGCAACGCTCCTCCCACACATCGATGCTCCTGTGTCGAAGCGGACCTGGTCCGGCTCAGGAGTTGCAATGCAGCGAGCTTTGACATCCTTCACAAGGGGGACGACTGTTCTTCTTGGTCGGCAGCGGCTCTTAGTCGCTCCAGATTTGTGCGGCGTCTTCTTTCCAGGCAGGGTTTTGGCTCTCTCAGCTGCTTCATGCTTGGACAGCAGCACCGAGATAGGAGGAGTCGAGCAGGGGTTCCAGTTCATTAACCCAAGGGTTGGCGAATCTAATTCACACCAGATCTGGTTGGCGACAGTGTTTCTTGGACTGCTGGCTGTGCTGAGTATGGACAGAGATGACGCTCTAGGATGACCGCAGTGCATGGACTCGGGCAACAACATTGATCTTGAGCGGATGAACCTGCAGGCAGCGCACGAAGGACTTCCATGAGGAAGCTGCTGGTTCTGGTTCTGTTCTTGGATAGCGACACCAAATTTGGATAGCAATGGACCTGTGTGACATCGATCTGGAATGAGGAGGACATGGCAGCATATCGTCTCAACATGAAGGCTTCTACTAAGGTGAAGTCGAGCCCCTGGTAAGGGGGTCTCGGCCTTGTTTAAATGTTCCTTAGTGGTATTTTTATTATTATTATTGATGTTGTTTGTTGAGAGTCGTGTCAGTTGTGTGCTGCTATCTAGCTGTTGCTTGTAATCCTTTATCCTTGCATAGTGAAAAACCGTGATGATCCTGCCCCGTGCACGTAGGCCTATGGCCGAAGCACGTAAATCCTTGGTGTCCCTTTTACTGCTTTCATTTCCTTTCCGCATTTAATTCGACCTGTAAAATTGTTGAACGTTTGTTGCTTCTTGTATATTAAATTCTGATTGAATTTATCTGGTTAAATAGAAGTTGTTTTGGGCTTTGTACTGCCCAGTTCATCATTGCTGCTGCTGTCTTAATTTCTCATTGTTGTTTGATTCTGGTTTGGATGAATCATCATGTACAGATTATGTCTTCCGTTTTAATGAGAATTAAGTGCATTGTTTATTGTTGTAATTGTCACTGCCTTGTGATTTGTTCACTGGTTGTATTCATTTGATGTATTGAAATTGCAACTCGAACATTATATGTTTATCAATTTGCATGTAATAAATTGAATATAAACGTTTATGCATTTCGGATTTTGACGAACCAAAACACTCAATAGTTCTTGGGCTATTATGTGGGGACTGCCTCTCGCGCAGGGGCGCTCCCCGTAACACGAAGGAATTGATACCTTGCATGTTGAACAGGCACCTATCAAGGAGACTACATATTCTCCTTTCACCTAGGAATTTGTTACACCATGTGAACTTACTCCCCGTAAAACCCAAGTCGATCAAACCACTTGATGCGAGGAAGCTCCTGAAGTCCATATTAGCATCAGCTGAAATCCGCACCTCTCCATGCTTCTCCGACCCCTCAATAATAGTATTTAAGTCTCCACCCAAAAACCAGGGAAGATTACTCGGTTGCTGCTCAAGGAGTTTTTTCCATAAAAGGAGGCGATCAGCAGCCTCACAACTATCATACAAGAAAGAAAATAAAAAGTCGTTACCACGGATCGAAACCTTGGTAGAAACAAACTGTGAAGAAGCGTCGACAATATCTAGTGCAATTCCTGCTTTACAAAATAGCCAGATATGCCAGTTGCGGGGTCCGGCATGCATGAAGTTGTCGAACCCCATACTCCTAGCGAAGCTAGAGATATGCCCCAAATCTATCTTCAGTTCGTGAATAGCCACAAGCGAAGCCTTATTCTTACGAGCTTCCATCTTTAATAATGCACACTTAACCTAGGCCCCGAATCCTCGGGTGTTCCAAATGATTAACGACATCATAAGAGAGGTGAACCGCAAGACTTGCAGTTAATGGTACATGGTTTCACGTAGCAACCCTGAGATACTTCCACCCGAACCACGGCTCTAGTAATAGGTCTGAAAACATGAGCCAACGAGCATTACTTCAACCTAGGCCCGACGTTCACAATAAGCGTAGCCTTCCCCTTATAATCACCATCAAGGATAGAAAGAACAGAGAAATGATTAGGGAAACAGACCTGGGGAGATTTGGGTCCCGAGGAAACCGTCTCGGGAACTAAGGAAACTATCATCATACTTTTGGGATAAGCTCTGGGGGAACACAGCTTTGCAAGCACACCTTCTGGTTTGAGATTGGTTCCCACCACGCCCTCCCAGCTAGCGTGGCATGGAGTGGGCAGAGCTGAGCAACAAAGCTTAATTGGCGGTGAACCCTACTGAAATCCCAACAAACTATTTTGAATCCCGCCCATCAAGGAAGGTGCTGGAATCAACGCCAGAGCCAAAGGAATCAGGAACAACGAGCCAGAATCCAAGGAAGAAGCCGAATATAAAGGCAATGAAACAACCATTGTAGAGGAGGGAGCCACAACAGCCGGCTTTGAAACCGGCGTTGTGGGAACAGGGCCCGACAGGCTAGGATCCGAGGTGGAGGAAGGCAGATCCGATGATAGCGAAACAACCGCCGTCGAGGAGTGGGCCACAATGGTCATCACCGTACCCGAAACTGACCATCCAACAAAATGAAAATTTGAATTTAACGGCACCACCACATTGCTTGGCCAAAATCGTCATTCCGGGTCAAAAATTGTTTGCTAAAAATATCGTGAGAAACCCGACGAAATATGAAAGTGATATAAGCAGAATAAATAAATCAGCACGCAAGTTTTTTTAACGTGGAAAAACTCTCCCATGCGGAGGATTAAAAAACCACGGGGCAATTCCCAAATATCCACTATGAATCAAAGAAAACAAGAATCCAAGCAATGTCCGAACTTGAATTACAAATGAGAGAACGTAAAAAACCTGTGTGAAAACCACACCCCAATACGCCTATGTCATCTCTCTGATAAACATACCGCTAACGCCATGTATCGGAAGATCAATCTGTGACAAAACGTCACCCTTCTGTCGACGAAACGTCACTACCTCGAAGATCTTCACCTGAACATGCGTCAGTCTCGCACCAGCTTGCGACACCCGAATGATCTCGCCATTATGATGTACCACCGATCTTCAATCGGGACACGCCGCTTGATTACCGCAATCAAGAAGACTCTCGATACATGACTCGATCATTGATCACGCCACTGCTGCTTCACACTTGTTGAAAATCGAGACGCCGCACATGCCACCGCCAACGCGGTAGCCCCCTTCTTGCTCTCGGTGGACTAGATCTTGAGCAGCTCCCCCTATTCGCCACCAACAACTTCCCCTTTTATAGGCTTCATTGTTTCCTTTTTCAAATACAGATAAGATATGAAATATAATATCTTAAATCTTCAAATCACCATGTAACTGTCATGTTAAGATTTAAACACCTATCTTATCTAAATAGATAAGATATATCTCCCCATAAGATACACATGCAGCCTTGTCTGTGAGATATGATAAAAGATATCTCACATTCAAAAAACATATCTTATCTCAAATCTGGAAACACCAAGATGCGGGCTGAACCTCAACAATCTCCCCCTTAAGCCCGTCAATGGAGATACTATCCAACAAACTCAGTTGGACCAAAAAAAAATTTGGTATTGCACCAACCACCGTCCTCTGCAGAAAAATGACGACTCCCTTTTGTAACTCTGGCAGAAATCTGATTGCTCCCCCTGCAAAAGAAACTCAAACGCCGAAGTATTCGTCATACCCGTGTCTGCACCGCCAATACCAGAATCAACAATATTCGGTTCCCACAAAATCGTGATCGCCACAAAATATGGAGCACCTGCAGGAATTACTTGCTCCCCCTGCTCAAAATCTCGAGCACCTAGCGCATCACCTCGATCTTCAAATTTTAATTCTTTCTTCACTTAGTCGCACTGAAGAAAAGAATTAGGTGTAAGATCTGGAACACCTCCTTCAACCTGCTTTCGAAACCTTATTCTGTCTCATGCACACGCCATCGATCCTCTTTGAATCTTCCAAAAAAATCTCACCACAAATTGCAAGCCCAAACCATCACCTCTGATACCACTTGTTGGGGAGAATCCCGATTCCGAACCAAAAATTGCTTGGTGGAAATATCGTGAGAAACCCGAAGAAATATGGAAGTGATATAAGCAGAATAAATAAATCAGCACGCAAGTTTTTTTAACGTGGAAAAACCCTCCCATGCGGAGGATTAAAAAACCACGGGGAAATTCCCAAATATCCACTATGAATCAGAGAAAATAAGAATCCAAGCAATGTCCGAACTTGAATTACAAATGAGAGAACGTAGAAAACCTGTGTGAAAACCACACCCCAATACGCCTCTGTCATCTCTCTGATAAACATACCGCTGACGCCATGTATCGGAAGATCAATCTGTGACAAAACGTCACCCTTCTGTCGACGAAACGTCACTACCTCGGAGATCTTCACCTGAACATGCGTCAGTCTCGCACCAGCTTGCGACACCCGAATGATCTCGCCATTATGATGTACCGCCGATCTTCAATCGGGACACGCCGCTTGATTACCGCAATCAAGAAGACTCTCGATACATGACTCGATCATTGATCACGCCACTGCTGCTTCACACTTGTTGAAAATCGAGACGCCGCACATGCCACCGCCAACGCGGTAGCCCCCTTTTTGCTCTCGGTGGACTACATCTTGAGCAGCTCCCCCTATTCGCCACCAGCAGCTTCCCCTTTTATAGGCTTCATTGTTTCCTTTTTCAAATACAGATAAGATATGAAATATAATATCTTAAATCTTCAAATCACCATATAACTGTCATGTTAAGATTTAAACACCTATCTTATCTAAATAGATAAGATATATCTCCCCATAAGATACACATGCAGCCTTATCTGTGAGATATGATAAAAGATATCTCACATTCAAAAAACATATCTTATCTCAAATCTGGAAACGCCAAGATGCGGGCTGAACCTCAACACACATCATCCCTCGTTGGATCCTCATTGGAATAAAGATCGGAGCCCGGAACACCCCGCAAGCCTTCCATTAAAAGAGCCACCTCCATCCCGGGATCTGACACAACCGCAGCAGAAGCCACCACCCCACACTCGCGGGCTGATGGAGGATCCACCCAATGCTTCCTACAATGGTCCACTGCATGACCCTGAATCCCACAGCCCACACAAAACTGGGGAAGAGAAAGAAACCACAGTCGCTGCCTCCAGGAGAACCCATCACCAGCTCTGATCAACACCCTGGAAGGGGGGACCTCTATGTTGGGAAGGAAAAAGACGGGGAAGATGGCAAGAGGGGGGGTGAATTGCCTTTTAAAAAATTTATTAACAAATAAAAAATCAAAGTTGAAATGCAGCGGAAATAAAGGAGGCAATCACACAAGAAATTGATAACGGAGTTCGGCCAAAACCCGGCCTACGTCTCCGCTCCCAACTCAACCGTTGAGAGATTCCTACCGCTTGCTTTTCAATGGTTTTAGCAAGAAACCCACTAGGCTTTGAGGTAGCACTAGGACCTATTACAGCTTGCTTTTAGTGGTTAAGCAAGAACCCACTTGCTTTTAATGGTTTAGCAAGAACCCACTAGCCTTTTTAACGGGTGAAGGCTAGCTCACCGACAACTCAAGCCTTTTAAAAGGAAAGGCTTGAAGAAACCTCTTCACACCTTAATGGTGGTGTGAAACCCAAAAGAAAGGGGGAATGAGAAAAGTTTGGGGTTTGTAGGCACAAACCCAATTTTATGCTCAAAATAAATAAAACAAGGAAAACCGTATTTGAGGAAGTCTTGGGCGCCTTTGATTGATTGGAGATGTTGAAGGCCGCTTCCAAGCTTCTTGGGAGGAGCTCCTTGGATGTGGAAGTTGTTGGAGCGCTTGAGGTTCCTTGAAGGAAGTCCGCCGGAGGTACGCCAAATGATGAACAACGTGTCCGTGGGCTTTGGTATGGTTCCGGTAGATGTCCGGGGCTTCCTTGGCCTTTATTTATAGGCATGGAACCCTTGGGGAGGCTTCGGAGCCGTTGGAGAGGCTAAAAGAGCCGTTGGGAGCCAAGTGGGCCAGCCTGGTCAAACTGCAACGGCTAGTTTGACTGGCTCCGCCGGCTGGCCGGTACAGGGCCACCGGCTGGCCGGTGCCTTGGAAAGTGGAGAGAGTTTCTGCCTAGGTGCCACCGGCTGGCCGGTGCTGAGGCCACCGGCTGGCCGGTGGGGAGACAGTAGCTGGCACTGTTGGAGAGGAAAAAGACGGGGAAGATGGCAAGAGGGGGGGTGAATTGCCTTTTAAAAAATTGATTAACAAATAAAAAATCAAAGTTGAAATGCAGCGGAAATAAAGGAGGCAATCACACAAGAAATTGATAACGGAGTTCGGCCAAAACCCGGCCTACGTCTCCGCTCCCAACTCAACCGTTGAGAGATTCCTACCGCTTGCTTTTCAATGGTTTTAGCAAGAAACCCACTAGGCTTTGAGGTAGCACTAGGACCTATTACAGCTTGCTTTTAGTGGTTAAGCAAGAACCCACTTGCTTTTAATGGTTTAGCAAGAACCCACTAGCCTTTTTAACGGGTGAAGGCTAGCTCACCGACAACTCAAGCCTTTTAAAAGGAAAGGCTTGAAGAAACCTCTTCACACCTTAATGGTGGTGTGAAACCCAAAAGAAAGGGGGAATGAGAAAAGTTTGGGGTTTGTAGGCACAAACCCAATTTTATGCTCAAAATAAATAAAACAAGGAAAACCGTATTTGAGGAAGTCTTGGGCGCCTTTGATTGATTGGAGATGTTGAAGGCCGCTTCCAAGCTTCTTGGGAGGAGCTCCTTGGATGTGGAAGTTGTTGGAGCGCTTGAGGTTCCTTGAAGGAAGTCCGCCGGAGGTACGCCAAATGATGAACAACGTGTCCGTGGGCTTTGGTATGGTTCCGGTAGATGTCTGGGGCTTCCTTGGCCTTTATTTATAGGCATGGAACCCTTGGGGAGGCTTCGGAGCCGTTGGAGAGGCTAAAAGAGCCGTTGGGAGCCAAGTGGGCCAGCCTGGTCAAACTGCAACGGCTAGTTTGACTGGCTCCACCGGCTGGCCGATACAGGGCCACCGGCTGGCCGGTGCCTTGGAAAGTGGAGAGAGTTTCTGCCCAGGTGCCACCGGCCGGCCGGTGCTGAGGCCACCGGCTGGCCGGTGGGGAGACAGTAGCTAGCACTGTTGGAGCTGGATGCCACCGGCTGGCCGGTGACAGGGCCACCGGCTGACCGGTGGGATGGCAGTGAGTGGCTCTTCTGCCCAGAGTCCACCGGCTGGCCGGTGGTGAAGCCACCGGTTGGCCGGTGGACTGAATTTCAGTCCACTTCGTCCATTCTTGGGCCAATCCTTTGGCAATCTTTTGCCTATCATTCACAACACTTAAAAACAAGGTTAAACACACATGAAAGTGATTGTGATCATGAAAATCAAAGAGTGTGGGGTACAACAATCTCCCCCTATTTTGATGATCACAATCACTTATCTAAGCAATGTAAAAACTTAAATGAAGGCATGCTTTAAATGATAAATTGAAAATAAATACTAAGTATGAGAGAAAAGATTCTCCCCCAATCAATCAAGAATTTTCTCCCCCTTTGTGATTATCAAAATAGAATGGGGCATAAAACTTGATTGAGGGAGAAGATGAAAAACGAGATTTTAAATCAATTGAAAATGATATCAATTGTTGAAAATTTTGAAATGAAAATTGAATAACAGTTTGAATTGAAAGTTTTGAATCAAAAATTGAATAGAAAATTTTGAATTGAAAATTTTGAAACCAAGAGTTGAAATTGAAAGTTTGAATCAAAAATGAATTGAAAATTTAAATTAAAAAATGAATCGAAAATTTGATACCAAGAGTTGAAATTGAAGGTTTGAATTGAAAATTTTGAAGTTGAAATTGAAGGTTTGAATTGAAAATTTTGAAATTGAAATCAAAAGGGCTTAATTTGAAATTGAAAGTTTGAATTGAAAAAAAGCTTAAACAAACCTAACTCCCCCTAAATAAAAACAAAAAGTCACCGGGGAGAGGGATTTTGAAAAGAGACAAATTTTGGCCCGGTGAGACTCGCAAGAAGGGATTTTTCAATCCATACTTGTCTCATGGCGGGTCGACTCCTATAAAATTCGTCCGAAAAGAAAATATTTTTGGGTTGACCATACCGGGCGTTTTTGCAATCGCATTCATAAATTAGGTGCCCGGGTTTTTTACAATAATTACAAAACTTATAACTAGAGCTCCCCCTTACAAAAACAGTGGGTGCATGGGAGGAGGAGGCTTGCTTGGAATAGCCAAGCCCTTGGGTGGTTCTAGAAATTCGTTGGGAACCTAGGATATTGTTCAAATTTTGTTCCCCTTGGGTGAACTTAGCAAGGGTCTCCCTTAGGTCTTTGATGGTTGATTCCATGGAATCAACATTTGGGAAATTTTGGATTTTTAGGGTGAGTTCCTCCTTCTCTTTGAGAAGTTGGTCTTTTTCGGAGGAAAGCTTTTTGAAATTCTTTTTCAAAGCGACAAATTTTGATGAAAGCTCATGAAAACCATTTTCTATTTGGTCTCTAACATGTTGGAGTTCCTCATAAGACAAATGATTGAAAGAATTTGAAGAACTAGAAGACGAGGAAGAAGAGTCGGAAGATGATACCTCATGATTTGCCATTAGGCATTTGTTACCTTGGTCGCTCGAGGAGAAGGAGGAGAATGAAGAGGTGGAGCTATCACTCCATGTTGCCTTTGAAGCCTTCTTCTTTTTCTTCTTGGCCCTTTTCTTGTGAGGTGGGCAAACGGGCTTGATCTTTTCGTCGGGTTCTTGCTTTTGAGCCTTCTTAGTGCCTTCATGGGTAAGTTCTAAAAGCTTCCAAATATCATGAGAATATGTGCAAGAAGAAATACAATAAAAAACATTACGATCTAACCCACAATGTAGAGCATTCATGGCTTTGCCATCAAGCTCGAAATTTGCAATGTCGGCGGCGGTCCATTTAGACTCATCGGAAGAAGAGAGCGTAAAACCATGCATAACAATTCTATAAATTGGATAGCTAATGCTTTTTAAAAAAGTGGTCATGCGGGTTTTCCAAAAAGTATAATCGGCTCCATCAAAGAATGGAGCACGATCCAAAGAATGTCCTTCGGGGGATTGAGAGGAAAAAGCGGTAGAAGCCATCAAAGAAAAAATAGGATCTTTAAATTTGAAACCGGTTAGGGAATTATTAAAATACGTCCTCTGATACCAATTGTTGGGAAGGAAAAAGACGGGGAAGATGGCAAGAGGGGGGGTGAATTGCCTTTTAAAAAATTGATTAACAAATAAAAAATCAAAGTTGAAATGCAGCGGAAATAAAGGAGGCAATCACACAAGAAATTGATAACGGAGTTCGGCCAAAACCCGGCCTACGTCTCCGCTCCCAACTCAACCGTTGAGAGATTCCTACCGCTTTCTTTTCAATGGTTTTAGCAAGAAACCCACTAGGATTTGAGGTAGCACTAGGACCTATTACAACTTGCTTTTAGTGGTTAAGCAAGAACCCACTTGCTTTTAATGGTTTAGCAAGAACCCACTAGCCTTTTTAACGGGTGAAGGCTAGCTCACCGACAACTCAAGCCTTTTAAAAGGAAAGGCTTGAAGAAACCTCTTCACACCTTAATGGTGGTGTGAAACCCAAAAGAAAGGGGGAATGAGAAAAGTTTGGGGTTTGTAGGCACAAACCCAATTTTATGCTCAAAATAAATAAAACAAGGAAAACCGTATTTGAGGAAGTCTTGGGCGCCTTTGATTGATTGGAGATGTTGAAGGCCGCTTCCAAGCTTCTTGGGAGGAGCTCCTTGGATGTGGAAGTTGTTGGAGCGCTTGAGGTTCCTTGAAGGAAGTCCGCCGGAGGTACGCCAAATGATGAACAACGTGTCCGTGGGCTTTGGTATGGTTCCGGTAGATGTCCGGGGCTTCCTTGGCCTTTATTTATAGGCATGGAACCCTTGGGGAGGCTTCGGAGCCGTTGGAGAGGCTAAAAGAGCCGTTGGGAGCCAAGTGGGCCAGCCTGGTCAAACTGCAACGGCTAGTTTGACTGGCTCCACCGGCTGGCCGGTACAGGGCCACCGGCTGGCCGGTGCCTTGGAAAGTGGAGAGAGTTTCTGCCTAGGTGCCACCGGCTGGCCGGTGCTGAGGCCACCGGCTGGCCGGTGGGGAGACAGTAGCTGGCACTGTTGGAGAGGAAAAAGACGGGGAAGATGGCAAGAGGGGGGGTGAATTGCCTTTTAAAAAATTGATTAACAAATAAAAAATCAAAGTTGAAATGCAGCGGAAATAAAGGAGGCAATCACACAAGAAATTGATAACGGAGTTCGGCCAAAACCCGGCCTACGTCTCCGCTCCCAACTCAACCGTTGAGAGATTCCTACCGCTTGCTTTTCAATGGTTTTAGCAAGAAACCCACTAGGCTTTGAGGTAGCACTAGGACCTATTACAGCTTGCTTTTAGTGGTTAAGCAAGAACCCACTTGCTTTTAATGGTTTAGCAAGAACCCACTAGCCTTTTTAACGGGTGAAGGCTAGCTCACCGACAACTCAAGCCTTTTAAAAGGAAAGGCTTGAAGAAACCTCTTCACACCTTAATGGTGGTGTGAAACCCAAAAGAAAGGGGGAATGAGAAAAGTTTGGGGTTTGTAGGCACAAACCCAATTTTATGCTCAAAATAAATAAAACAAGGAAAACCGTATTTGAGGAAGTCTTGGGCGCCTTTGATTGATTGGAGATGTTGAAGGCCGCTTCCAAGCTTCTTGGGAGGAGCTCCTTGGATGTGGAAGTTGTTGGAGCGCTTGAGGTTCCTTGAAGGAAGTCCGCCGGAGGTACGCCAAATGATGAACAACGTGTCCGTGGGCTTTGGTATGGTTCCGGTAGATGTCTGGGGCTTCCTTGGCCTTTATTTATAGGCATGGAACCCTTGGGGAGGCTTCGGAGCCGTTGGAGAGGCTAAAAGAGCCGTTGGGAGCCAAGTGGGCCAGCCTGGTCAAACTGCAACGGCTAGTTTGACTGGCTCCACCGGCTGGCCGATACAGGGCCACCGGCTGGCCGGTGCCTTGGAAAGTGGAGAGAGTTTCTGCCCAGGTGCCACCGGCCGGCCGGTGCTGAGGCCACCGGCTGGCCGGTGGGGAGACAGTAGCTAGCACTGTTGGAGCTGGATGCCACCGGCTGGCCGGTGACAGGGCCACCGGCTGACCGGTGGGATGGCAGTGAGTGGCTCTTCTGCCCAGAGTCCACCGGCTGGCCGGTGGTGAAGCCACCGGTTGGCCGGTGGACTGAATTTCAGTCCACTTCGTCCATTCTTGGGCCAATCCTTTGGCAATCTTTTGCCTATCATTCACAACACTTAAAAACAAGGTTAAACACACATGAAAGTGATTGTGATCATGAAAATCAAAGAGTGTGGGGTACAACAATCTCCCCCTATTTTGATGATCACAATCACTTATCTAAGCAATGTAAAAACTTAAATGAAGGCATGCTTTAAATGATAAATTGAAAATAAATACTAAGTATGAGAGAAAAGATTCTCCCCCAATCAATCAAGAATTTTCTCCCCCTTTGTGATTATCAAAATAGAATGGGGCATAAAACTTGATTGAGGGAGAAGATGAAAAACGAGATTTTAAATCAATTGAAAATGATATCAATTGTTGAAAATTTTGAAATGAAAATTGAATAACAGTTTGAATTGAAAGTTTTGAATCAAAAATTGAATAGAAAATTTTGAATTGAAAATTTTGAAACCAAGAGTTGAAATTGAAAGTTTGAATCAAAAATGAATTGAAAATTTAAATTAAAAAATGAATCGAAAATTTGATACCAAGAGTTGAAATTGAAGGTTTGAATTGAAAATTTTGAAGTTGAAATTGAAGGTTTGAATTGAAAATTTTGAAATTGAAATCAAAAGGGCTTAATTTGAAATTGAAAGTTTGAATTGAAAAAAAGCTTAAACAAACCTAACTCCCCCTAAATAAAAACAAAAAGTCACCGGGGAGAGGGATTTTGAAAAGAGACAAATTTTGGCCCGGTGAGACTCGCAAGAAGGGATTTTTCAATCCATACTTGTCTCATGGCGGGTCGACTCCTATAAAATTCGTCCGAAAAGAAAATATTTTTGGGTTGACCATACCGGGCGTTTTTGCAATCGCATTCATAAATTAGGTGCCCGGGTTTTTTACAATAATTACAAAACTTATAACTAGAGCTCCCCCTTACAAAAACAGTGGGTGCATGGGAGGAGGAGGCTTGCTTGGAATAGCCAAGCCCTTGGGTGGTTCTAGAAATTCGTTGGGAACCTAGGATATTGTTCAAATTTTGTTCCCCTTGGGTGAACTTAGCAAGGGTCTCCCTTAGGTCTTTGATGGTTGATTCCATGGAATCAACATTTGGGAAATTTTGGATTTTTAGGGTGAGTTCCTCCTTCTCTTTGAGAAGTTGGTCTTTTTCGGAGGAAAGCTTTTTGAAATTCTTTTTCAAAGCGACAAATTTTGATGAAAGCTCATGAAAACCATTTTCTATTTGGTCTCTAACATGTTGGAGTTCCTCATAAGACAAATGATTGAAAGAATTTGAAGAACTAGAAGACGAGGAAGAAGAGTCGGAAGATGATACCTCATGATTTGCCATTAGGCATTTGTTACCTTGGTCGCTCGAGGAGAAGGAGGAGAATGAAGAGGTGGAGCTATCACTCCATGTTGCCTTTGAAGCCTTCTTCTTTTTCTTCTTGGCCCTTTTCTTGTGAGGTGGGCAAACGGGCTTGATCTTTTCGTCGGGTTCTTGCTTTTGAGCCTTCTTAGTGCCTTCATGGGTAAGTTCTAAAAGCTTCCAAATATCATGAGAATATGTGCAAGAAGAAATACAATAAAAAACATTACGATCTAACCCACAATGTAGAGCATTCATGGCTTTGCCATCAAGCTCGAAATTTGCAATGTCGGCGGCGGTCCATTTAGACTCATCGGAAGAAGAGAGCGTAAAACCATGCATAACAATTCTATAAATTGGATAGCTAATGCTTTTTAAAAAAGTGGTCATGCGGGTTTTCCAAAAAGTATAATCGGCTCCATCAAAGAATGGAGCACGATCCAAAGAATGTCCTTCGGGGGATTGAGAGGAAAAAGCGGTAGAAGCCATCAAAGAAAAAATAGGATCTTTAAATTTGAAACCGGTTAGGGAATTATTAAAATACGTCCTCTGATACCAATTGTTGGGAAGGAAAAAGACGGGGAAGATGGCAAGAGGGGGGGTGAATTGCCTTTTAAAAAATTGATTAACAAATAAAAAATCAAAGTTGAAATGCAGCGGAAATAAAGGAGGCAATCACACAAGAAATTGATAACGGAGTTCGGCCAAAACCCGGCCTACGTCTCCGCTCCCAACTCAACCGTTGAGAGATTCCTACCGCTTTCTTTTCAATGGTTTTAGCAAGAAACCCACTAGGATTTGAGGTAGCACTAGGACCTATTACAACTTGCTTTTAGTGGTTAAGCAAGAACCCACTTGCTTTTAATGGTTTAGCAAGAACCCACTAGCCTTTTTAACGGGTGAAGGCTAGCTCACCGACAACTCAAGCCTTTTAAAAGGAAAGGCTTGAAGAAACCTCTTCACACCTTAATGGTGGTGTGAAACCCAAAAGAAAGGGGGAATGAGAAAAGTTTGGGGTTTGTAGGCACAAACCCAATTTTATGCTCAAAATAAATAAAACAAGGAAAACCGTATTTGAGGAAGTCTTGGGCGCCTTTGATTGATTGGAGATGTTGAAGGCCGCTTCCAAGCTTCTTGGGAGGAGCTCCTTGGATGTGGAAGTTGTTGGAGCGCTTGAGGTTCCTTGAAGGAAGTCCGCCGGAGGTACGCCAAATGATGAACAACGTGTCCGTGGGCTTTGGTATGGTTCCGGTAGATGTCCGGGGCTTCCTTGGCCTTTATTTATAGGCATGGAACCCTTGGGGAGGCTTCGGAGCCGTTGGAGAGGCTAAAAGAGCCGTTGGGAGCCAAGTGGGCCAGCCTGGTCAAACTGCAACGGCTAGTTTGACTGGCTCCACCGGCTGGCCGGTACAGGGCCACCGGCTGGCCGGTGCCTTGGGAAGTGGAGAGAGTTTCTGCCCAGGTGCCACCGGCTGGCCGGTGCTGAGGCCACCGGCTGGCCAGTGGGGAGACAGTAGCTGGCACTGTTGGAGCTGGATGCCACCGGCTGGCCGGTGACAGGGCCACCGGCTGACCGGTGGGATGGCAGTGAGTGGCTCTTCTGCCCAGAGTCCACCGGCTGGCCGGTGGTGAAGCCACCGGTTGGCCGGTGGACTGAATTTCAGTCCACTTCGTCCATTCTTGGGCCAATCCTTTGGCAATCTTTTGCCTATCATTCACAACACTTAAAAACAAGGTTAAACACATATGAAAGTGATTGTGATCATGAAAATCAAAGAGTGTGGGGTACAACACTCCAAGTCCATATCCACACAGAAGCAAGGACTTGAAGCCGCCTAATAGGAACAAGGTTCCTCATCCACGCATAAGAATCCACCTAGATCATTACCAGCCAACTCCAGAATGGCAGGGTTGTGAAGCAGAAGCCGATTCCTGGAAACCTAATCTAGACGACCGCTTTGCTCGACTCCTCCCCTAATGCACCTCCCAAGACCAATAACAAAACAAGAAGTTCCAAGAACTGCAACGTCGCGACCTCTTGGACCATGCCTTCACAAAATCCTCCCTGTTGGAGAAGTGAATGCAGAATGTGACATTGGAAAGCACCAAAACCACTACAGGATGGGAGAGACCCCAAGACAGCACGAAGTTCTGGAGGACAACAAGAGGAAGCTTGTCACGGCCGAAATGAGCAATCATAGAGAGATCATGAAAAGCAGATGCTTAGATAAGTTCCACCTCCGACAGATCATCGGACATCCGTTCACATGAACATGACAGCGAGGTGCAAGCTGAATTGCGGGAATTCCAGGAAGCCACCGAGAACCAGGCCCTTCCGGTGGCGAGGAAAGAGCATCTCTAAAGGATTGGGTCCCCAATCCTAGCGGATGATGGAAAGCGTGGAACCGCCCCCCGAAGAGAGATTCTTCACCCCAAGGATCTCTGAAGAAAGCGATGAAGACAACAACATATCAGCCCGTGTGAGAGAAACTGACCCAGCACCAGCAGCTATCCTATTTTCACATTCTCCCGCACCTCATTCTGAAAAATAATGCATTTTAATTCAGAACTGCATTTTCATCTAATTTATTTATATATTTAGATTATACTTTAAATCGGTTTTAATGTTTATATCATTTAATCCAATTATGATCAATAGAATTAAATTTTCATTTAAATTGGATAACAACACATATCAATCTTTTGATAGGTTTGACTTTTTGAATACATTATTTCTTGTTATAACAATGAGAATTAATTATAAATTAATTACTATAGTTTCTATGTTTTGAAATTGTAAAAATGAATTCAATATTTGGAATCACAAGGTTCAAATTGTGAAAATATTTTTCTTTTATTGTTGATCATTATGAAAAGTAACTTCAGTAATTATTTTTATTTACCATGGTTAATGGGTAAATCAGGTAAAAAATGGTAAAAAATAATATTATAATAAAATAAAACTACCCAAAAACATGTCATACTTCTATTTTATGTGATATATTTCCGACCATGACCATATTTGAGTCGAATTTAAGACCTCATGGAGCCACATGGGTGTGATAATGACCTTTTATAATATTTAATATAATGAAAATGGAAATATAACATAAAAATGTATCACATAACTAAAAGAATTTTATTTTGGTTTATATAAATGATATCTTAAACTATAAGTAGTCATTAGAAAGATAATAATATTTCCTAAATCATGGTATTTTGTTAATAATTTTTTACATTAAAAAAATAAATTTATTTTTGACACAATGATGATGCAATGATAAGCTTATTGATGAAAGATTCAAATAAATAATATTATACATATTAAAATAAATATAATTTAAAAAAAAATACATCCATGAATTTTATGTATTATGATTACTTTTTATCTTTATTTTAATGCCTATGGTTCTAAGTAATCATATTGTTATGACTTTAACAAAAATAAATTTTTAAGGGGTGTCAAAATTGACATAAATGGGTTTTTAAAACAAATACTATTTTATTAAATAATATAATATTCCTAAAAATAAAATATTTCACCAACTAACTTATATAATATTAAAATTTTCACTAATGATCCAATTTTTTTCTATTTTCATTTTATAGTAACTATAGTAACAATATATTATTAAAATACAAGAAGACATAGTAAGAGTTTATGTTTTTAACTAAGGGTTAAAGATATAAGATAACGTTAATTTTAGGACTTAAACTTGTCTAAAACCTATTGGTTGAGAGGATTTATACCCATATTCATCTTATCCTTGAACTATATTTCTTTTAAACTATTATAATTATAAAATAAATTTATAATTAAATAATATTTCAAGACTTTCTTAAAGTGCCCCTCCTCCCTCTTATAAATGGACACCACCTCTACCAACGTACTCTAACTGCAAATCCTTTTTTTTTTTTTCATAAAGCCGGTTTAGGATAACCGGTAACCTCACAACCAAACAGCAGATCATCCAAACACAAACATATTCAGAAATTCAAAATTCAAAAACACCATGAACGACGTGCCCACCTCGAGCCGCACAACCACCTCGAGCCATGCAACCACGTGAAATCCATCACACCACCAGCGAGACCGGAACACCACGCGCCAACATTCACAGGGCAATGAAGGAGCTGCCATCAGAGCAATCAGGTCCGACCACCGTCCTCACGAACCTTCGCAGAGCACAGGAACCCGAACAACCGGCATTCCTACGAATCCAAACAACACAGCCTCCATTCCGAATTCCAAAACAAAAAGGGGATCAAACCAGCAGCATCATCAGCTCAGAGCCCCAAACCAACATCACTACTGGGCATGACAGACACAACCAGAGAAATATGAAAGTGGAACTGTCGCAGAAATTCCTTCCAGCTGTAGCAGAAACGACCAACAAACACTTACAGATCACATCCAAAGCAAGAAAAAATCACCCAAAAGACCATCAACAACATCAACACGCATCGCAGAATCATCACACAGCCAGAATCATAACTCAAACGCCACACAAATCAACAGAAGAAGATATCACCAACGCCGATTGACAATCTCAGCAACACGAGAAGCATCCAAAAACAAAAATCGATTGCACAAGAAGAAAACAGAGAAACATCACCATTCCGTTGGGGAGAAAATTAAATCCCGTCGCCGTCGTCCAAATCCATCAAGAAGATCATGGCAAGCTGCCCAGTGCACACACGAGATGGGACTGCAACCCAAAAGCCGCAGAGGCTGGATCTCAGCCACAGGCTGGCATCGCGCCGCCTTGAGAAACCCTATCCAAATAGAGGAATCGGGCGAGGAGAGGCCAGCCACGGTGCAAATCGCCAAAACGACCGAGTCCACAAGGTCACTGACGCCGTTGCAGCAGAGGGTCCCCTGCCACTATCACGCCGAGCACCGAGAATCACACCAGTCTAGATGAGGAAGGAGGTGGCAACGACGGGGGGAAACCCTAACCCGCAGTGCCCCTTACGGGCGCATGCCAACGTACTCACACTTCTCAAGCTCCCTGTCTCATCCAAATCATTCTTAGATAATCTCCCAACATCCCTAACTTCTTCTTAGAGGCCACACATTGGTTACATATCCATCCTTTGGAGTCTTTATTTGAAAATCAAAAGGATATACTCAAAAAAGAGGTATTTGTTTTATCACCTCTTTCAAAATTATTTTCTTCTTTTACTTCCTTTTCTTATGTCATCTCCATACTAAAGTAATAAACCCAATATATTTTACATTTTAACATGTCATTATAATTATAGTACAACCTTATAAATCCTTTTATCCATCCTATGAATAACAATATCACTATGCTTGCGTACATACGACTTACCGTCTCCACGCCGTGGTGTAATTTTTTTATTTAACAATACTTAATTTGGATGGGTATAATGATGAGTATAATTGATTTAAATAATGAATATAACATAAAACAATTTCTTTATAATTAATATATCATCCAATTCTGTACTTTTTAACCATTAATGTACTAATATCGTCGTCCATGCGTACGTATGGCCTACCGTCTCCACTATGCGATTTGATTCATTCAACATGATCTATATTAAAACATGATTATATACAAGAATGGGATAAATAAATATGATATATATTATATTTATATTTACTCTATGATTCTATAATTTTTTACAACATACCTTTATGTGTTCCTTAATTTGTAAATATGATAATTTCATTTGGGGAAGTGTGGACTACCACCCCCTCAAAGAGATATTCTCATCCAGGACATACATGAAACATATAAAGGATGGTGTTAATGAACTTATGTAAAATATATGACATAGATTTTATATTGTAATTAAAATATACCTTTGTATCATTTTGTTTTCATTCTTTAACGGGACAATGAAATGAAAGTAGTGTTCAAGCACACGTACGAAATACCGTCTCCAGGAATGGTGCATTTCATTTCTTATCTCAAAATGTTATGGAATATTATAAACATATATATACATGATATATATTATATTTAAATAGTTAATAATATTCCTTATATTTTTTACTTTTGACTATGTGGACAATTTACATCAAAACAAGTTCATTTTCGACTTAAGAACCGAATATCGACAAAATGACCGATATGACCATGAATAATTTTGTAATTTTTATAAAATGGTAATAAGTAATATAAAAGGAATAATAAATTTTGAAATGGTTATAAATAAATTATAAATTAATATATGTTTATTATTCAAGAACATAACAATTTTACGTGACGATTCGGCCTCAAGATAAGGGAAATTCTAAAATCTATTTCCTCTCATTGGGTTTTACAAATACTTAGTTGATTATATTTTTCCAAGATTATGTGTGGAATCACTATTTGATTATTTACGTATTAAATTACACTTATCTTTGTGTGGATATTCTATTTCTATACCTAATAACCCAATTGATAAATTCTTATGTCATTAACATGAACTTTGTAAGGGAAAATCTTAACTCAATCTGTATTCATTGAGTTAAATATCCATGTCATTGGTTTTGTTTTTCCAAGAATATATGTGAATGAAACATGGTTTTTTTACACTGAATATCCACTTATATTTGGAGTATTTATATTTTTTACACATAATTATTTCATTGATTTATCCTTGATCTAAGGATACGATATTTGTAAGGGATTTCGTCTTAATTTTCAATCCATTGATACTTAGTTGTTGTTATGCACCAATTAACTTTTATGTGGTGTATATACTACCCTTTGACATATTATATTTTTAATATCCTTTTTTCTCATAGTATTATAAGTTTTTTAATGTTATTTATTAATTATTTTTTATTCATGTATTTTCTCAAGTGGTAAGGGACTCTTTAACTAAAACATTGTTTTAAATGTTTCAAGGATTTATTCTTATAAAAATTTATAAATAATTTTCATGTTTTCAAAAGGGTTTTAAGGAATTGGTTTTATGGAAATGGGTGTTTTAAAGTATTAATTCAATTAAAAATGTTCAAAGTGGTTTGGGACACATTGAATCAAAACTCTTGTTTTTGAATGTTTTAAATGAATTGATTATATCTATATCTTTAAATGGTATCTATTGGTTGAAATGTGGAAATTTTATTTTTCCATTATGATTGTTTAATGTGTTATGTTTATGTTATTGTTATTCGGAATTATTTATGTATATGTGTGGTTCCATGATAAACCGAGGGTGGGTGAGCCTGTGATATCCCTCCAACGCATTGGGTAATGTGATAGACGTAAACGTTAAGGTTTCTTCTAAGATATTTAGGGAATATACTGTGATTTGTTTTCCAAATGTAACAATGAAGGTTACTCCCAATATTTTTGTGAAAGATACAATGTAAGTATGACATGGATTCCAAAAGTAACATTTATGATTTATGATTTCTATGATGTTTTTTATGAATCGTATGATTACATGATGTAAGATAAATAGTTTGTGTTTTATGGGTGAAATTAATGATTTTATGAAAATGTTTTCATGGGTTTTAAATATTCATGGACTAATGGTTTTATTCCTTATTTTATATTCCTTTTTGATATTTTTATGCTCATCAAAACTTTTAGAAATGCTTTTCAAAGGGTATATTGATTGGAAAGAGAAAGGGATAAGTCAAGAATATTTTTATCCAGAAAATGAAGTCATTTTTTTTAAACAGTTTCATTTGGTGAAAAAATTGTTAGTGATTTATTTCACTACATTGTAATTTTTGATTTGTTATGTGATAGTTATCTTTATTTTGAATTACTGACTTAAATCATGATTATGTAATGTATTTGGTTGGGGACTTAAACTTGGTATTAGAGGAAAGGATTAGGCCACATTATGGATTATGATATTTGGATAAACACATGGTATATCTCTTTGTATATTCATTAAGTTAAATACTTGTTTTATAAATTTGTTATATCAATTAAATTTGGTTACAAATGGAAGTAGGGGGATCTAAAACAACATTCCTATCTCTTCTCGACGACTTTCTAGCAATAATTATTGCAATTTCTTGTCCGGATGATTGTGATACATTTTCTCACATACAATTAACTTGGAAGTGGTTGTTTGATATTTCAAACACCACCACTATACATTGATTCCATCATGAATCTTGGGTTATATTTAATCAAATACTATTTTCTCAATATTCTCATATTTTCAAGAAAGGTAAATATTATCAAGTCATTTTCAAATATTTTACCTTATCACAAGACTTTGAAGCATATTCTGATTTTCAAAAACAAGCTGAGGAAGGAGACCATTGAGCAACCAATTTATATTTAATTTTAAAATATAGTCTTTAAGAACATACATATGGTATTTTTAAAAGGTCCATTGATTGGAATTTTCAACTCAAACTCAGTCTGACAATTTTATAAAAATCATGTTTTATTATATGTTTTGAAATTATATGTTATACATGATTAATTTTCAAAACAATTTTTTTATAAACACACATGTGACTCAAGTTGTACAAGATGTATTTGGATAAACAAGACTAATTATTTTTTAAGTATCTATAAATAATTTTTGCAATGAATGGAACTTCTTCTAATGTAAACAAGATGATAATGAATCCAGGTGGACACCATGATCAATGTATGATGTTCATTCCTTTTGGAATAGTCTTATTTTATCACATGGAGGTGAAATAAAAAAATTCAATATATACAAGACTGCATGGTTTAAGATGTTGAGGTCGTTCTGAGTTTTGATGAAAATGAGAGGAATAAGATAAAAATTAAGGATAAAACATGTTAGGGTTATTTTAGAGTTTTATAAAAATGGAAAACCCTCAATATGGGTGATAATATGCCGTGTCCGGCAAGGTTATGGGAATCGAACCCACAACCAAAGGGCGAAAAGAGCGCATCGCCTACCACTATCCTACGTAAATTCCCTAGTAAGTATGAATTATTATCATTAGTTAAATGATTTTATGGATTATGAATAAGACGATTTTGGGAAGTTAGTTTTTATGAAATGGATATCCTTTGTATAGGAAAATGATGTGGTGATAATGTGATAAAAGTTATTTTAGAAGTCATTTTCTATATTAGGAACACTATATGCCTAAGGAAAATAGAATACTATGGTATTTCATTTAAGGAGTAATGGTTGGATTATATTTTAGAGGAATCTATGTTTTTATTATGTATATTTGGAGACATAGGTTATTTATGGAAATGATTATCCTATCTTGGATAATATGTGATTATGTTAATTACTCTTCAGTATGAGACTTTAAGAGTAGTGAATGTTATATGGAGATAAATGTTAAGATTTATCGTGGAAGACTATGTGATGAAATCCTTCTGAATTTTGTGTTTCAATAATAGATTGGATTATTTTGAACAATTTTAAGGACTATTGTTTATTTAATGGTCCTTGTTGAACTTTTGTATCGTTTGATGAATTTTTGAGATAAAGAGTAGTATTTATTTTTTAAAGGATTATTCTTTTTGGGGATTATCTGATCTTCTACTAATTATTTTGGTTTTGGTTAATGTCTAAAGATATGGGAAATATATAGTTCAAAATTTTCAAATTATGTGATGCTCTAGATGTTGACTCTAGTGTTTTCGGTGTGTCAAAGTAATATTCAATACTTTTTTTAAGATAAAAGTTGAGTTTGTGGTAGAAATTTATTAAAGTATGAAACTCAACTTGACAAGTGAGTTTGTTTCCTTATGTTCTCAGACAATTTTATAAAAAAATTCCTCAAAATTAGGAAAAGGATCTTAAAAAACGTTTTTCATTTGTTTTTTCTATTGGGAAATCAAAAAATATTTAACCCATCACAAGTCTGTGATTTTCTTGTTGTTAACTTTCTCCTGACCATGTTTTCTATCGCTCTCCATCAGAACGTGATACTTATTTTTTATTCCATATCCATATTTTACTACCTAGAACCCTAGTATTTTTTATCTCGGATAACCATAGTACATCTCTTTATTTCTTTTAAAGTGGTATTTTTTTTGAACCCATTTTCGATGTGGGTTTTTAATGAATTTATCAAGTCAAAATTTAAAATTGCGAGTACTCAATTTCTAAAAGGGGGAATGATGTAACATCCCATGTATTTATGGAATAATAATTTTTCATATCTATTAATATTTATGAATAATATATTAATTTTACATTAAAAGGGACATTTTTTCTGACAGCGTACTGAACACGCAACAACGCATTTCTCTGAAATCTTACGTTTTACAAAATGTTGAGTTATACCGAAAATTAATACAATAATATTATTATTATTTTAATTGGAAGTCAAATCATAGACATTTTATTGGAGAGAAGGAAAATAACAAACTAAAATATGATTTTATATATTTGTTAAAAAAATTACATTCTCCAATAAATTTTAGAGGCTTAAAATGAGAATGAAAACTATTTAGAGCATAAAATACTCTAATATTTTTTAAAGGTCGTTTTACCGCCTTTTGATGGTGAAACCTTTTTTAAGAAAAAATTAACTTTAATAAGTTATATTTTATAAAAAAACTTCTTCTTTATAATATTTACATCAAAATTTAATTTGGTTGAAATTTTGGTATTTTTCTGATAATATCCATATTTTTATGAGCAGTGAAAAATATTGCACTTTAATTCAAAATAGACTTTTCATCTAATTTGTTTATATATATATATATATTTATTTTTTAAAATTGGTAATAAAGTGTAATTAATTTATATTTTTATCATTTAATATGATGATGGTCATTGGAAGTAATTTCACATTTAAATTGAATTTAAACACGAGTCAATATTTTGTTAGTTTTTAGTTTTTAAAAACACGTTTTCTCGTTTTGGAACCAAGAATTAATTTAAATTAATCACTAATATTTTTGTGTTTTGAATTTTAAAAAATGGATTCCTTGTTTGAATCAAAAATTTCAAATTATGTAAATATATACCTTTTATTTTTGGACATTTTGAATAGTAACTTCAGTAATTATTTTTATTTACCATGGTTAAAGGGTAAATCAAGTAAATAAGGGTAAAAAATAATATTATGATAATATAAAACTACACTAACACGTGTCTTAATACTATTGTATTAGATAGTTTTGACCATGAGCTTACTTTGGTCGAATTTAGGACCCCATGACGCCACATGGGTGTGATAATGATAATTTATAATATTAAATTTAAATAAAAGGGAAATATAACCTAAACATGTATCTACTAACTAAAATTTTTAATATGGTTTATATAAATGATCTCTTAGATTATAAATATTCATTATAAATATAAGAAGATTTCCTACATCGAGGTATTTTATTTATAATTTTTTCAGATTAAATAAGTAAATTTATTTGTGATACAATGCTGATGCAATGATTACCTTATTAACGATTCATTCAAATAAATAATATTATAAATATAAAAATAAATGTAATTTGAACATTTTGATTCCATCCACTGATTTTTGTTCCATACTAAAGTAATAAATCCAGTAAATTATATATAATGAGATATTATTATAATTTTTGTACAAACTTATACTACCTTTTATCCATCCTTTGAATAATAATATCACCATGTGTGCGTACGTATGGCTTACCATCTCCATGTAGTGGTATAATTTGTTATTCAACAACACTTAATTTAGATTGGTATAATGATGATTATAATAGATTTAATTAATGAATATAATATTATAAATATTATTTATAATTAATATACCATCCAATTATATACCGTTTAACTGTTAAGTGATTGATATCATCCCTCATGCGTACATACGACCTACCGTATCCCCAATGTGATGCGATTCATTCTAGATTAACTTTATTAAACCACAATTATATAAATGAATGGAATGAATATACATGATATATGTTATATTTATATTGACTATATGATTTTTTAATTAATATTTACAACATACCATTATGATTTTCATAATATGAAAGTATGATAATTTCATTTTGGGAAGTGTCGACTACCGCCCCCACAAAGTAATATGACTTGTTCAGGCCATACAAGGAATGTATAAAGTATGGAGTTAATGAAATTATGTAAAATATATAACATAGATATTATAATGGAATTAAAATATACGTATTTATCATTTATTTTTCATGCTTTAATATGACAATGAAATGGAAGTCACGTCCATGTGTACGTATAAAATAACAAAAGTTTATTATTCAATTACATAACGATTGTACGTGCTGAGTCAGAATCGAGGAAAAATAATTTCTAAATTCAATTTCCACTCATTGGGTTTTATGCGTACTTCATTGGTTATATTATGCCAAAATTATTTGGCGAATCACTATTTATTTATTTATGTGGTAATTTATACTTCCCTTTTGTGGATATACTATTTATAAATAAATCACCTAATTGATAAATTCTTACATCATTTACATGAACTTTGTAAAGTAAATATTATCTCAATCTCTATTCATTGAGTTAAATATCCATGTCATTGGTTTTTTTTCCAATAATATGTGTGAATGACACCAGATTTTTTTACACTAAATATCCACTTATATTGGGTTTATTTATATTTTTCACATATAATTATATCTTTGATATAACTATAATCTAAGTATATAATATTTTTAAAATATTTTGTCTCAATTTACATTCCATTGAGACTTATTTGTTGTTATACAGAAATTCACTTTTATAGGGTGTATATAAATCCTTTTGAAATATTATATCATGAATCTCTTTATTCTCATGATATTATAGGTTTTGTATAATTTTATTCTTGAATTATTTTTATTCATGTATTTTCATAAGTGGTAAAGAACTCTTTAACTTAAACAAAATTTCAAATATTTTAATGATTTATTCTTCTAAATATTTCTCATTAATTTCAATGTTTTCAAAATGGGTTTAATGATTTATTTATATTAAAATGTGTTTTTTAAAGTGTAAATTCCTTTTAAATGTTTCAAAGCGGTACGAGACACTTTTATTCAAAACTCTTCATTTTGACTATTTTAAATGAATTGATTATATCAATATCTTGAAATGATATCTTGTGATTGAAATTTGGAAATGTTGTTTTTTTCTTTTATACTTATTTTATGTGTTATGATTATGTTATGTTTATTTGGAATTGTTTATGTATATCGGTGGTTCTGTGATAAACCAACACTGGGTGAGCCTATGATATCTCTCCAATATATTGGGTAATGTAGTATAGGTAAATGTTAAGGTTTCTCCTAAGATATTTAGGGGATACACAATGATGGGTATTCCATATATAACCATGAAGGTTTCTCCCTATTTAGCTATGAAAGATATAATTTACGTATGATATGGATGCCACAATTTACCTTTATGTTTTATTATTTCTATGATGTTTCATATGAATCTAATGATTAACTGATATAGGATATATAGTTTATGTTTTATGGGTGAAAATTATGATTTTGTGAAAAATTCTTCATGGGTTTTAAATATTCATGGACTAATGGTTTTATTCCATATTTTAAATTCCTTAATAAGATTTTTATGCTCATCCCATGTTTTTGAAATTTTTTCCACAGGGTATAAGGATGGGGAAGAGAATGTAATAATTCAATAATATTTTTATCAAGAAAAAGAGGTCATGTTTTATTTTAAATAGTATCATTTTGTAAGAAAATGGATAGTGAGTAGATTTGACAACTTTGTAATTTTAGAGTTGATATGTAATAGTTATAGCCAAATTATCTAAAACTATATACCTGAAAAGCTCCCTAGTGTGAATTCTTGACTTAAATAAAGATTATATAATGTATATGGTTGCGGCCTTATATTCATGATCCATACAGTCCTCCAATTCTTCTGCCTTGGATTCTTCTGAACTGTCTTCCCCTTTTGAAAGTAGATTATTCCATCGAATAAATATCTATTAATAATTTTCTTCCCTTTCACATAGGTTTAAGAATTATTTATGGGAAATTCAACTTCATCCTCATAATATTTTTAGAACTTCTTAGTTAACCTTTCTACAAGATATCCAACTTTTCCACATTGAAATAATGTAAGTGGATGTTTGGCTTGGATCTTTCCTTTTCCTATTTGATGATTTGAGGAAAGGAATGACAGGACCTCATCTAATTATATATCTTCCTATCAATATTCAATAGAGGAATTCTTCATGACCTTGAAAGCAACCTCTTTGGATTTCCCCCTTTCCAAATAATTGTTGTCCTCATTTCTCATTTCATATGCTACAATGTTACTATACAAGTTATCCAATGTCAGATCCTTTGGATATTTATCTTCCAAAGATAAATCTTTTGGATTGAACCAAGGAGGAAGTTTCATCATGATACAATTCACTATATTTATATCATTAATGACTTCTATAAGACCAAAAATGTCTTCTACTATAACATTCAACCTATCAAATAATGAATCAATAGATTCATTTGGGTTCATTCTTAGATCTTCATACTTATTCTCCAACACCAGCATATTTTCTCTTCTCTCCTTTGAATATCCTTCATATATATTCAATATATTTTCTTGCATTACATGTGATATTTTAGAAGAAATAAACTCATTAAAAATTTCATTGTATTGGGATCCCCCTAAATCCTTAATTCCTTTAGAATCGGCATCAAATTCACTTTAATCATCTTCTAATAAAGAATAACTATAAATGATGATTGAAATACCACATATCACTATTGAAAACACTTCCATTCTTAATGATCAAAAGTAGTGATGCATCTGATACTTCCGTTACTAAAAATTATTCTTATCAAATATCTGAATCCCTTTGTGGTTGACAACCTCCACTGAAACACTTGAGATAGAATCACTGAAATTAACATATCCCTCTAGTACCAATTGTTAGGTCCACTAGGACAAATAACTTGAGTGGGTATATCATGGTATAAAAGATTAAAACTACATCCCCTTTTGATCATGATTCATCATTTAACAAAAAAACATATCCATTTCTCTCACTGAAATATATTAATATAAATTAAATCATTCATGGGACAAAACTATTTTACTTGGTCCACCCTCAATAGGTTATGTACTTGGAGCATACATTGATAATGTGTCAATGTACCAAATCCACTAAAAGAACACTATTGTTTACATGGCTTAGATTATATCACTTCTATTCCAAGGCCCACTATCTTTATATGGTTTATGGTATGCTCACCACATTCCCAAGGGTCACTCTCTATGTCTATTTCTCTGGCTCACTTCTAGTGGAAAGGATCACCGTCTTCCTCTTACTTCACTCAATTCTCTCGAAAGGGATCCACACACAGTTTGTGGACTTTTAGGTCCATTAATAATCACTGATGAATGTATCCCCCATTGTAATTAGATGTTCTCTTCAAGCCCAAATTTCATCCATGGATTAATAAAACTTTACCACAGATGTACTGGGTAATTCCAAACCTATCGTGCTACCTTATGTTGATTTTCACACTTCATTAAGCATGGAGTGAAAGTGTTTCCTTTTATACAAAAATCCAAATAACAAAACACTCCAAACATGCACAAAACACCCTTCTTATTCCAAATAATTACACGAAACACACCGTTTTATGCCTAAATAATTATTGGTGTGAAACTACCATCTCACATGCAACTTATGAATAACTCACTACTTATGTGCCCTCAACACTTGCATGACCAGAGCACCAATTTTCATTAAGTATTTAGCTTTTACTTAATGATGGTGGTATCTATCTATTTACATGAATTTTGTTCAACAATCATGTGAGGCATATAAATTTTCCATGATCACGCAAGTCCATTCGCTCTAGCCTTTATCGTGCTAGTCACATTGTGCGCCGCTCCATAACTTGAATATTGTGATTTCCTTTTCCATATTTTGATGTTCTGATCAAGAAAAATGTCAGGACTAAAAATTTTAAATCCTACATAACTTTAGCACACTACCTACTTTTCCAAAACCACTTTTCTCTATTATCCATTTATTTGACCCAAAAAATTGGAATACACTAGAAAAAGGAACGAACTTATATACATTCATTTTTTGCCACCTCCAGATCATCCATTTCATTGCCTCCAGATCATTCATTAATATTCATCCAAAACCCTTAAATAATTAATCTACACTACTCTAACCTCCCTAAGCACCTCCAATAGTTTCCCCAATATCATAATTATCACCTCAGTAGCTTTTAGAATCACTATATCAATATACGAGGTCTTTTCCTTCTCCCAAATTTTTAAGAAACTTTTGTAAATTATTTTATTGCATATTAAAATTTTCATGTTGTTATAGGTTTTTATCAATTTCTTATTACATTATATTTCTTTTAATATTTATCATATACCCCTTTCACTCCCGTTTATCCCTTTAATTAATCTTCAGGTGCCCATATTTGGCTGTCGAAATTATCCTTTGATTTTCTATGAAAATTATTATTGAATACTCAACGCCATTTCCACTCAAGGGTATCACCTTGATATACCTATATATTATTGATTGTGTAATTCCATTTATGTAACCCACAATACATAATTATCATATTAAAAGTGATAAAATATATCCTTATATTATATAATCTATGTGAAACACTAATGCATGCATATGATATGAATATGACGGTAGACCTAGATTTCTATAGACCTCTAATTAATTGGGAAATGTTTTTATCAAATGAGATTTCATGTATAGTGGATAAGAGATATTCCTAATGACATTGTGATATAATATCTTAGTATGTTTTCTTTTCTAATGCTTGTGATGTAATTTTTTATGTTATTGTCACATTCTTATATTGCCCTTATGTTATCTTCTTATATAATGATTCGATGTTCTACTTTAATATTCTCATCCAACATATGTTATATAAATATGCCTATAGACTACAATGTATTACCTAATTCTTGTTATTGTTTTATCATTCTTGTATGAGGATTTATATCTCACCCATTTTTTATGTATAACCCCTGGTTATTCAAATTAGCTTTAGAAGAATAGGAAAATTTAAGGACATGTTATGGAGTTTTTGTTTAAATATTTATATTATCATTTGATGTTGTTATGATATATATATATAATTTTAAAAATAAACTAATCCTTATAATATATTAGTATTTTATGTGTATTTTCAAAATAAAACATTAAATATGGTGTTTTAATCATGTTGGTTGTCATAATACCTACAAAATTATTTATAACATATTAAAACGAACCCTTGATGGTATGTTTATAATGATTATCACAAGGGGTTCACAATATGATTATGATTTCTGATATTATGTATTTAATCATTAATAAATAATTTTTTATTATCTATGTTCTTATTTATATTTATATCTTTTATATATTTCATGATCTAGTTTTTGATGGATTTTACAGAAATCATTTCTTTCAAAAGATAATAAAATGAACATTGATTGAAAATATTTTTTATTATCTCCTATGGTTAAATGGTTTGTATTTAAGAAATATATTTTATTTTTTTAAATAAGACCATATGAATTATTATTGTTCCTTTCTTATTTATTATTAAATTTTCTATGAAAAATGTTTGGAAAAAATTTGACTTCATGTGTATGTAAGTGAATATTTCAAAATAAAATTTTATTAAAAGAAAAGGAAAACAACCTTATGGGTTTTCATGTATTAGAAATTTATTAACAAGATTCCATTCAGTTTATATCCATCAGTAATATTTGTTTTTATACTCCCACATTTTTATATTTTTTATCATAGGTATTATGGATGAGTGGGAACTATAACAATGAATTTAAATATATAATGGGGATCCATCTTAAAATAAGTGAATTATATTTAATGAAACATGAGTTCAAATTTTAGATTCCTATTTTTTATGAAATAGAATGGACATTGAGTGGATGTTTCCATTTTTTGTGGTATGTGGTTTCGATTTTAATATTTTTCTATATTCTCTAAGACTCTAAATATAAAATATAATTGTATTTTATAAAAGTGAAACCCTCATAATCAATAATGTAATTATGCGTTATTTAAGTAATAAGACATTACTGGTTTGACTTGTTTGAGAGTCATGGTTTCCATTAATTTTTTATCATATTTCTAAATTTTATTTTAATTTATTTATATTTTCATTAAAATGTTATATATATACATATTTACAAAATTACTATACATGTTTTTATGGGTATTAATAGGTTCTATAGAAAAATATATTCTCACGTAGTATATACACACACCTCACATTTTTAAATAATAACAAAATGTCGAATCTATTAAGGAAAATGGGTTTTAGAATCTAAGAGTAATTATTTGGAGGAACATTAAATATTCGTTCATGGTCTTAAGGATTCAAGAGGATTCAGATATTCACAGATTCATTGTCATTTTCTCATTGTTTTATTAAACATATATTAGAATTTGTAACATACCTTAGTGATTTATCTATCTTCAATTGTTTATAAATATTGTATTCTTTATTATGTACTTGTTAGATGGGATGGTCTATTAGAGGTTAAATTTAACCCCAATAAGGACCCTAGATCCATGGAACATTCTTCTATAATCTAGAAATATGGAAATTTTCTTGTGTTTATATGGAATTTTACTATGGTAATTCAGTCAGACTGTGTCATGATAATACATTATTGGACAGCTTCAGTCGTGAAAGAATGGGTTTGTGATCATGCTCCACTTCTTAGGTCTGTTATTATCTTGGGGATCATAGAGAGTAGAAAACAACTATATCGGGCATAATGGCTTGAAACACATTAATAAAATAATAATATAATAAATGTTATTATGGTCATTCAATTCACAATTCCACTACCTTTTAGGGTTACTTCTCTCTGTATGAAGAAAATGAGTAGATTTTTCATATTAACCACATATTTTAGATCATTCATAACCTTGATAGGTTTAAGGATTTTTATTGAAACATTTTTCTTTGAAAATTTCTGGTCTCCCTAGCTTTTATTTCATTCCACCATTTAAGAAGGATCATTATATTACATGAAAGTGATATTAAAATTTGTTCTTTGAGAAATTCAATAATTATATTCTTCATTAGGGGAAGGATAAAATTTTATAGTACTCAGAAATGTATTTTGATATTAGTGGAATATTATACTAAATTTATTTTTTTCTAAACATTAAATCCCATGTGACTAAGGATAAGGAATTAAAATTTTAATTATTTGATATTAGATCAAGGGAACCCTTCCAAATTTTGGGGATGTGGTTAAATCATGCTATATTTTATATGTTTATAAATAATATTATTATTTCCAAAATAGGTTCTAAAAGAGGTACATCTGATTGTGGAAAAATTAATGTCAAATGTAAAGGTTAGGGGTCATTTAAATGGTGGAAATATCATTAGCAGGAAATTGTATGTGGGTAAATTTATCGATTTTATGTCTGGAAGTTATCCTTTGAATATTTACTCTTGGGAACATATATTATGTTATAAATATTGATTCCCATGAAACAACAAACGTCACTATACATATAATCTGATGTAGATTCATATTTCTGTTCAATATAGGAATATCTAGGTATCTTTTCACATGAATTTATTAGAATTAATTAAGAACTTACCTCAAAAAATCATATGTACATTAGGATTTGGTTTTTTCAAATCCAATAAGGGATATTAAACCACCTTCACATAGTCTTGGTATGATTTTTGATAGTTTTTTTCCACTTCTTCTTGAAAGGTATTCCTTTAAAACTCAACTAGAGGGTGAAGTCTGAGTCTATATTAACAATATATAATAGATCTAAGAGTATAGATTTATATAATAATAGGTATATTATTTGTGTCATTAACAATTATATGTTCCTTTTAAATTTTTTGGGATTCTAGTTATTAAATACATTATCAAACAATATCTATTTTTAGGGTGAAAATTGATATTTAAATTAATGTGGGTCAAAATTTATTTTTTTAATTTGTGTTCTAATAATTACAGTAAATATTTTATATATAATTAAAATTTATCACCTTTTTTATAATTTATTTCATTTAACATAAAAGAAGAAAATTACTTTAGTCATATATAGTTTTAGAAGAAAATCTACAATTAATATTGATATTATTATTTAGAGTTTTGATATTTTTTTTTATTAAATTTATGGACTAATTTTGGTGACAACTCCCTCACAAGATGGGTTGGTATTTCATATGTTTTTAACTTTATTGTAAGTATTTTTTATAAAATATGTTTATGTATTGAAACATATGTGGAACTCAAGAAATTGTGCAACTTTGTGGAATCCAATGCATCGTCTTCATGTGAAATACATTGACCTCATGATGAAACTAATGTTAATAGTTAATTTTTTTTCAAATTCCTTAATCGAACACAAGAATAATAGTATACCCTCAACTCAATCAACCATGTTATTCAATAAAAACATTTATACATTTTGAATCAATCAAAAATTCTTTTCTTCAGATAGAATGATTAGATAAACTATATAAAGTTATTAAAAACATACTGAATCCAAACACACATGATGGAATTTTTTTAAATTGTTTTCCAAGAGCTTTGTAATTTTTATTGACAATATATGTAATGAATAGAACATATAAATCAACTATGAGTTTCAACCAAATGTATTCTAATTAACCACATGAAAAATGTATTGGTTATATAAACATATGATAATAGAACAAACATATGGAAAAAAATTCGACATATGTCAAATTATTGATCATTAATGAATCGAGCATGAGGCAGTTGATTAACCATGACGGATCAACCATATGAGTAATATACCATCTGAATAAATAGAATTTTTTTCCTAGGTTTTTATATTATGATATATTTCAATTTACATTATGTTTTTTGAAAACAAATTCATTTATTTAGTGATTAATTAAATACATAATAACTATTTAAATTCAATTTAATTTGATTTAATTTATTTTACAGAGTTTTAAATGATCATCCTATATGGATGAATTGTCGCACTGGTTTCTTGAAAAAACACATGTTTCAAATATAAAATTATAATTTAATATACAATGGAGGAATATTCAAAATAACATAATAATGTTTTTATAGTTATTTAGTATTGTGTTATATGTTTTAAAAAATGTTATTTTTGGACATGTCAACAATTTAACAATGAGAACATATTGTTCATGCACATCTAAAGATGAAATCGCATAGAGAATTTATGGAAATGATACACATAATAAATCATATATTATTTTCCTATGAAAGATAAAAAGAAAAGTGTTCTAATTTTGAATCTTTTTTACTTATAAGAAATTTATATAAGATATTTTGAGATAACTAGTTAAAGTGATTGAAGTTTCACAACAATTTTGAGTTATATTCCGGGGGAACACTTTTATCTTCATTCATTAATACATAGTTCTCTATAAATCATCTTATCAATACCTTATTACTAGAGAACAAATTATTTAAACATCACACCTTATCAAATTGATCAACTAGTTATATGGTTATAAATTCATTCTGTTTATTTTAGTGTGAATTATTGTATAACCTTATATTACCCATAACTGGTAGTGATGAAGGGTTATACCACCCCATATGAAAGTTTTATCTTGTTGTTCCTAACGAGTAAAAGGTATGTGGATTTAATTTTTTCATTATTATTGATTTGTAATATTTGTTTCCTTTCACCACATCAAATGGAATCTATTTGGGTTGTAACACTATGTGGGAAAATGTCAATCATAGGTTATTTCTTCAGTTTCAAAAAAGATATTATAAAAATTTGTGACTCCCCATTATAGTTCAATGATTCTATTATAGTGGGTGTCATTTTTATCCAGTATTGAGAGGTGTAAAGGTGTAAAAATATAACCATTTAGACCTAAATTACCATAAAGATTATTATTCTCACAATATTTTTATTTTATATGCAAAACAATTTAAAAAATTTCATTAATATCTAAAATTATTTCAGAAGGACAACTCACTAAATCATAAATAGTTATTCAACCTCATATTATGAAAAAACAACTAGTGTCTATTCTTGGGATCAATGTTTGGATTAAATATATTTATTAGTTGAAATTTATTACTAACATAATAATGGAGGTGAAAATGACTACTTTCATATTATAAGAAAGATTAAATTAGTATAAGACTCTATAAATGACACCTTTCTTTGATGAAAAAACAAATAATATTAGAAATTACTAATGTAAGATTATCATAATAATTAATTTATTATTAGTTTGGTTATTTCTCACAATATATAAAAACTAACATATAATTAGCCTCAAAAATTGTTTAGTAATGATTCAATTAGAAATTTTTGAAATTAAAAAGTATTGGATCTTTAATATTCTGTGAACATTCTTAATGTCTAAAAAAGGGTTATGGATATAAATCAAAAAATTAAATTTATAAACAACTACAAGATACTAAAATGGGTTTTGATGAGTCGATCAAAACAAAGACAGGAATTTTATGAAATGAGTATCAAAAGTTTAATATAATTGAATAATTAATAGTAGAATAAATGTTTTAGTGATATAAAAGTAGTGTAAATGGAATGAGTTCACTTGGAGAAAAATTAGATAATTCGTTCTTGGTTTAATTATTTTTGAGAACTTTACCTAAAAAAGGAATGATAAGAAAGTAAAAATTAATAAAAGTAAAAAAAATTAATTGAAATAATTCGATTTACCATATTTAACCCTTTTTACAAAATGAGTTATAAATATAAAATATTTATCAATAAGAGATTTTGAAAATGATAGTAATTTATTTTAAATCAAAATTTACTACACAAACTTTTGATCCTAAGATATAGTCATGTAAAAGTGATGGGTTTGATCATATATAAAATGGAGTGTATTGATAGAATAATGTTTACACGTGAAGATCTATAAAGGATCATCCTAAAAACATTTACAAGGAGATGAGTAGAGGTATTGATTTTTCTAATTATGGTTTTTAAATAATTTTTCTGATGTGAACAAAAAAGGACACAATATGGATAATTTCCCATGTCTCAAAAATTATAATGAAAAATATAAAATAGGTAAAAAATTGATAATAATGAATTAGAAACTAGGTGGAGTTACACTTTGGAATAATATTTGAGTGATGAAACTAGTGAAAAAAAGAATCATCTTTGTGGGTTTAATGGTATCATCAAAATATTTAAGTGAAATGCGATTTTTTTGTATTATAAATCGATTTTCAATACCTCTAAAGATGATTTTCATTAATATATTGACGTATATAATAATATGATTAAAAATATTACTATATTTTTAAAAATATTAAGAGTAAACATAAGGATTTTCTTGAAGAAATTGAAATATTGAGAAAAACACAATCACTCTCTAATGAAAAATCATATGCCAATTTGACAAGTATTCAACCTGAAGGACAAAAAATTTAGATCTATATGTCTAAATATGATAAATCTCAAATAATTATATATCAATGTATTTTAGATGAATATGATAATCATATAAGTAACATTTAAAGATGGTAACTGGATTGGTTTTAATTTGTTCAAAGGATACAAGGATATGATAGAATAATGAGTTTAAATATAATGAATGAAAACCAAATTTGGGTTTTATATAATAATATTTATCCTAAAATTCAAAATTCGATATTTGTTAATGGTTAATGTGAAAATAAATTCAACTATTACATGCATTAGATGTCAAATGAAGTGTAATTATTCAAGTGAATCTTCTAAGATATTTCAATAGATTCTTGTTCAAACCGGGGCTTTTATATAAAACCAGTATATTTTAAATATATATTGATTACTTGTTTAAAATTAGTTTTTGAGAACAAGATTTTTTTCTAACATAATTGGTACCACGTATTAATTATTACCATAGTCATCAGGAATGTATATTTTTAGAATGTACATCCTTTAAGTATCAATAAGGTTACATAGTACATAGATAGTGGGTTATCTCAACCTAATACTAGTGATATTGTATAGACCTGTAAAATTCGAGGGAAATTTTTTCTAAATTTTATTTGGGATTTTACAAGAACGCAGTTTCTAACGGCGTCTGATTCCGAGGCCCGGTGTGCCCGGAATTAATTTCCGAAGTTAGGCTCGGGTACGTTCAGTGAACGAACGAGCGGGTTTTTCTAACTTTTGAACCGGTGCTCGGAATTGAATTTCGAGGGCACCGATGGAATTGCAGCACCAGTACTTGCTTAAAAACACCGTTTCCGGAGTTGCGTTTGCTCGGGTGTGGTTTTTAAATTTTCAGGTTAAGTAAATGAATAAAATAAAATGGTTTGACTAATTTATTTTATTTAAGTCGCTTAACCTATGTTAAGTGGATGATGTGGGACCCACAATATCCTACCCACTTGGTAGGATATTTTTTGAGGTGGGACCCACACGAGCCACCGTTTCTTTTCTTCTTAAGTAATGCACCAGCACCCCTATTAATGAAGTCAAACCGTGCATTTATTTTGGTTAAGAAATGCCTCATTAATGTGGCAGTTTAAGCGTTGCGATTAAATTCACTTAACTGTTTCTTTCGTTTTTGATTTTTAAAACGAAAGGCTCGTGGAATAAAAATAAGACAACTCTTATTTTTATTAGGGATGGTGTTGAGAGGCTAGGAGATTTCACTCAGTCTCTTGAATATCTTCTCTTCCTCGTGAAGAATGTGAAGAACGCGAAGAACGCGAAGAACGTGAAGAACGTGAAGAACGTCGGATCCTCGGAAATCAACGATGCTTCTTCGGCGACGCTTCTTCCGCGACGCTCCTTCCGCGATGACTTCTTCCGCAACGTGCTTTTCCGCGACGAACCCTCGCTCAACGATTCAACGAGGTAGGGTTTTTATTTAAGTATGATTTAATTCCCTTGATTCTTCCATTCTAAAGAAAACAAAGAACACGGATCAACTTATTATCTAGTTGATCCGCGAATGTTTTCCTTGCGGTTGGGATTAAATTGTTGCGGGAAGTTGTAGGGGGTTTTTGTTCAATTAAATCTATGTGGGTTATATCCTCGGCCATGATTTAATTGTTGATAGTCGTTTGAGCCGCCTTTTATCGAAATAATGGGAGGAGGTCGGACCGCACGAACACGACCAACCCTCCTCCCCCTTTGATGGTTGTTCTTTTTGCGGCATGATTAAAGGCGGCACAGTACAACAACACCGCGTGGAAACAATTGAGGAACGGGCGAAGAAGCGTGGCGCCGTCGCGAGGCACCGTTGCAACAATTCAAAGGCTCCGTAGATCGTTTAATTGACGTCGGATCGTCAGGCGATGACGGAACGGGCCGCAGAGGCGGTTTGATGTTTCTGCAATAAAGTTCGAGACCCGAGATGAACGCCAACACAGACGGATTTGAAAACATACCACCGGAGCAACTCCGGTGGCCCGCGGAAACCCTGGAGGCACGGGTCACCGGCGCGGTGCCGCCGGCGACCGGGGGCGGCGACCGGAGCCGTCTAGCCACCAGGAGGCAGCAGCACCCTAGAACACCTCCGGAGGAAACAAACCGCCGTGGCTTGCCATGGCGGTGCGCCACGGGGGATTCCGGAGGAATGGTGGCGGCACGAACCGCCACCGACATCAATCAACGGCGAGGGGGCTGCACACCCCCCTGCTCCGCGGCTTCCGCTCGGCCACGCTGGCCGAACCGCGACTGGCCATGTGGCTGGGCCGGGCCTCGCCCTGATGGGCCGGACCCGGAACCGGGTCGGGTTGACCCAGTTCGGGCCGGTCCAAGGGGGGTTGGGCCGGGCCGGGCTGGGCCCAGACCCCTCATTTCGGATTGTTTTTGTTCGAACGCCCATAACTTGGGATAAAGATCTCCGATTGATGCACCGTCAGCTGCGATGCACTCCTTGGATCGAGACGGTAGTTTTGGTATATTAAACTCATGGTTTCAGAGAACTTTGGGTTCGGCCGGGTTGGTTCGGATACGAAACCAACCGGGCCCTCGGAGCAGAAACGCTTATATCTTGAGCTCCGGACGTCCGATTGACGTGCCGTCGACTTTGTTGGATTCCTATTGATGAGACGGAACTTTTGGAATGCTTATCCTGAGTTTTGGTTGCAGTTGGATAGTGGCCGGGTTGGATTGTACCCGAAATCCAACCAGGCCCCTGGAACGGAAAAACTGATAACTTTCAGACTGGACGTCCGTTTGACGAACCGTCAGCGGCGTTGGTGATCACATTGAGAAACGGTCCCTATGAGTATACCCTATGAGAGTTAGGGGTACGGTTGAGATACGGTCGGGTTGGTTCCTGCACGAAACCAACCGGGCCCCTGGGACGAAAAGGCTAATAACTCACAGACCGGGCGTCCGATTGACGCGCCGTCTATTGCATTGAGACCCCTATGACGAGGCGGTCCTTTGAGATACTTCTTCGTGGGACTTTGAGATAATTGGAGTATCGACCTGTAGCTCATGGAGAGGACCCTCCCGGAGACGAGCGTACAGAGTACGGAGACCGTGTAGCTGGCTGAGACCTGATGACTGCTTGACCGACTCGACTTGGAGTGAGTTGACTAGCCCACTGGACGAAGCACTACTTTGTTTGGGTGAAAAACCATGGCGTACGGAGCACTACCTGTGTGACAGTGCAAACCCGTGGTACTCGTCCGAAGAGTACCTCTGCAGGCTATTAGGGGGTGTACACTACTGTGTTTGGGTGACATACCCCGGCGGGGAGCACTACTGTGTTTGGGTGGCTGACCCGCGATACTCGACAGGAGGAGTACCTCAACAGTATTAGGTTAGTGAGCAGTACCTCAGAGTCATGATAGGATCACTGTACACTCTAGAGACGGGGCTCTTCAGCAGTTACAGTTTCAATAATGAAAATCCTGGTTTGAGATGAGTCTATGATCTTTGTGTATACCTCATATTTGAGATGGGTCACTTGATAACTTAGGTATATGTATGGGAATATACCTGGATAGTGGTTATCCGTTGATTTCATAATCTTTGTTTTTCCTCATGATTGAGATGGTTTACTTGATAACTTAGGTATATGTATGGGCATATACCTAAGTAGAGGTTATCTATTGAGATTTTTTTTGTGGTTATCCTTGTTGGTTTTAGTGAGACCTTGAGGTTCTCGGGGTCCCTACTGAGTTTCGTTATACTCACCCCTGCACGGGCTATGACAGCACCTCGTTGTGTTGGTTGCAGATGACGGGCAGTGCGGACGGAGGCCGAGTGTTCGAGGACTGGATGGTACCCGGAGGTGGGCCACATGACGAGTCAGCATCTGGAGGTGGACTTCACGACGAGACGACACACGGAGGAGGTTGACGGGCGAGAGCATTGTGAAGGCTATCTGTACCTAACCTTCAGGTAGGATCTGTGGTGGACGATTCAGGAGCTGCGCCATCTGTACCTACCCTTCAAGTAGGATCCGAGGAGGATGACCCAGGAGCCATTTCCGTTCTTCCAGCTGTTGTCTTTTTCTGTTGTACTTTTGTTTAGTTGTATTTTTACTTTCTGTTTGGTTTGTATTCTGGCCCATTTACTTTTCAGCACTTTCTTTTGTACTTAGTGTTTTACTTCCGCTTGTACTCTGTGGTATTTTGTTTACTTTTATAAAGGCAATGCCTTCCCAGTTATCGGGATTTACGCCTTTGGTGCTAGTCGCCAGCCCCTGACCTATGGAAGGCGGGCTTGGGTATCACGGCACGGGCCCCTTGGACAGGTCGTGATAGATATATATAAATTTCTACCATTTAATTTGTGTGATTTGGTTAGGGTTACATTTGGGGAAAGCTCGAAGATAAATGTGAAAGGTTTTAGAGAAGTTAGAATTTCAAATTATATTATTATTTAAAATGTTATTTTATTTGATGGTTTTAAACATAATTTGATTTGAATTTCATGTATTTTTTATGATAATATGAATTAAAAATTTTAAAATAATAAATGTAATTATTTTTATAATTGAATCTTCCTAGTTTAATTGAAATTAAAAAATTGATTTTTTTAATTAATTTTCTTCAGTTAATAGAGAAAAATGTCAAATAATTAAATTATACAAAATCTAAGAATAATTTATGTAATTGAATAATGGTGTTTTTTAATTTTATCTTATTATTTTTTTTATAAAAATAATATTGTGTTAGATTGGACTGAGGAAAATCTTGACATAACCTATTTATCTGATTCATATTAAAAAAATATGCATCATAAGTATTTTTTTAAATCAATTCATAGGGTCAATAATTCAGTTTATCTTCATATTTCATATTTGGTTCTAATAGTACCCATGAAATCTACTATTCTATGAGTAAAAATATATGTAATTTTCATAGTACAATACTATAATAGATTAATAATGGCATATTTTATAACACATAAATCTGAGAATTTTTCTAAATTTATAATTTATTATAAATTAATTCTAAATGAACCTATATATATATTACAAGATATATTGTTGGTGAATTATAAAATTTATTATTTTATAAATTCTATAAACATGATGGATATAATCATAATATTCATCCCTTGTGACACTAAAAAACGTTAGAATAGAAAAAAATAGAACCATACAAGAAATGGATAGGAAAATGATAAATGAGTATTATTTTAAGAAATACTTATAGGAAAATCTATTAATATAACTCAACATGTTAAAAAGAAGATTATTTCTTAGAAATAGTTTTTGGATAAGACCATATGAAATATATATGGGAAGGATGTATTAAATTAGATATTTTAGAGTATTTGGTTGCACAGTTTTCATTCTTAATACCAAATATTAAAAAATATATAATGGAAGTATTTTTCATGGGTATTAAAATTATATTAATTCTTATAGATTTTACAATAAATTAACATTATATTTTTTAGAATTAATTCATAATAAAATTCATGTAAATCATTTAAAAAAAGAAAATATGATTTAGGATATGTTAAGATAGATTTTAAATATATTAAATTTAGAGTGACTAAAAAATTAAGATTTTGATGCAAAAATTATAGTGTATTATCTCCCTCAATAACAATAATTAAAATTCCATAAATTTCATCTCGCTAAAAAAGTAATTGGTGACATAATTACTGGTCTTAAAATAATAAATTACATAAGAATTGTTTGTGTTTATAAATATTTTATTTTTTATTTTTTACCTCAAAATATATATGATTTGTTATCATACACAAACTGTATTATGGAAATAAATTTTGACTTAAACCTGATAAATATAAAATAACTATGTGCCTCAGTTCGTCCATGTAAGGATCAAAATATTATTATAATTAAATGTATATTTTAAAATAAATTAGATGAATCTTAAAAAATAATTAAAAATAAATATAAATTATTGGATCAAGGATATAATAATGATGATGTAATTTACATTAAATAGTAATTTTACATGCTTTATATGTTATAATCACTAATAGTTCTCATGGGAATTTATTCTCATTTTTGAATTAAAATTTTACAAATGAATTTTGAAAGTTCATTTTTAAATGGATTTATTTATTAGTATATTTTTGTAAAATAACCCATGGTTTTTGTTAATGAATATTAATCTAATAATGAATAAACATTTAAAAATACCATTATGGAGTTCAAAATTTTCATCAAACTTGGTATAAATGGTCAACTATTTTTCTTAAAAATAATAGTCTAGAAAAGGGTATGGTTGATCAAACACTGTTTATTAATGGAAGTTAAAAAGATACTAAAATTATTCATATATATTATGTTCAACATATATATATATATATATTCATATTCAAATCATTATAATGAATTTATTTATTTAATTAATTGAGAAATTCATATGATTTTAAGGGGAGAACCCATTATTTCTAGGTCATGAAATTTTTTCAGTGAACTATGGTATTTTTGTAAATCATACAATGTCTTATAAATAGTATGATAAAATGTAATGATATTGAACCCCTACTCATAAATCTATTTCTATAACACAAAAAAATAAATTTTTTTATTGATGTGAATAAACAAGACAAAACATTGATCCTTTTAAAATTATAGGATCAGACTAAAATATTATACCATTTAAATATAAAAGTAACATTTATGTTTAGTGTTTTATAGAATTATTATAGAATATTTCAATGTGGACATATCCACATAGATACCAAATTTCCCATAAACTATGTTCTTTGAACCGAAATGATTACTTCTTTCAAGGTAACTTCCATATCTAAAACTTTGACTTTATTATCTTTTTTACTCATCCTTATGCCCAATGAAAAGATTTTAAAAATTGGGATGAGAATAAAAATATATGTAACGGACAAAAAATGAATAATTTTTTATCCAAGTGAAACATATGAACACCGATAAAAAGATTTCCGTTATCATAATATTACTTTAGGACGTGAAATAAGTTATAACTGCATGAAAAAAATAAAAACATTCTCAAAGATAAACACATAAAATAAAATTAATGAAAATAGAAACCCTTTTTGAAATTATGATAATTATATTCATAACCCAAGTAAGCTCATGTTATAAATAATCATCAACTAGTCATATCTGTAGGAGATACCTCGAAAGTTAACATCGCAATTCTTATCCTTGATAACAATGAACATTTATCAATTTGTTGGAGATCAATATTAGGATCAACGGTCAAATAAACTATATTGGGATCACCCATCATAAAAGATATATCATTCTCACCCTTTATCATGTATATTTTTCAAGTAATATATCATGAATAAGATTTATTATTCTCAAACCTTCTCATCATAAAACCACTGAAATAATATTTTGAACTCATATGATAAATATTTTTGGCATATTTAAATACCATTTCTCTTTAAAAGAATTTTTTTAAAACTAAAATATATACACCGATGGGAAGAAGTTTTTTCATTGAATAAGACATAGAAGGTTGTGATGGAAGAAAAAACTCCAATAATGGTTAGATAAGTGTTAAAATTTTTAGATTATATATATGTTAAAATAGATCATTCACTTTTAATTTTTTAAAGAAAGTCAAAATTGCCTATATAAAGTACAAAATACATTCTTTTTGAAAGCATTTTATTGAAATACAATATTTAAATATATATATATATATATATATATATAATTTCCTTTATAATTTGATTCTTTACCTTTAAAATTGGTCATAAAATAATTTGATGAATATATACATGGGAGAATATATTATTAAATAAATCATTTAACAATTTAAAATGCGTCTTTTAGTTAAAGTGTCCCTTAACATTAGTCAAACTCATCATGTACGTTTATTATCTAAAAAATAATTAAGTTATGTTAATTATATAATATATGAAGAAAAATTTCAAGTTTATAATTCCCTTTATTTAATATTATAAATTTATATATTCAATTACCTAATCAAATAAGTTCTTATCGGGTGTTTTGATGATTTTCAGCTTGTATCATCCAAAATGAATTTAAATGGTTGAATAAGGTAAAATTGTAACTATTATATCCATAAAAGAATAAGAATGATGAAATAATTATCATTTAGATACATAAATTATAATTTTAAAACTGACCATGATATATTATCAAGAAAAATGAAATATGTAACAATCATGAATACATTAGGGAATACGTACGCATGAGTAACATTTCCATTTTCAAAGATCATGAATGAGAGAGGGTAAGTTCTATTTTATATTTTTATAATTATTATTATATCATAAAAATAAATTTAAATATTTAAATTGACTTATATAAATTATCCTTGTTATGTAGTTGGGAAAATGAATTTCATTGCTCTATGGAGGATGTAATACGCATTTACACAAGAATGACGTTGTCATTTTTTCATGGATAAAAAGTTAATAAAATATATTTTATATTATCATTACCAAATTATAAATAAATAATTAAAATAAAATAAATATATATTTAAAATCCATCATTATAAAAAACTATGATAGGGAGTCATTGAAATGTAATTATATCAGTTTTTGAGGTGGTGGTCTTATATACACACAAACAACAATTTCATTTCCCATTTTATGGAAAATTATATGGATATAGGTTACTTAAATAAATTAAAAACATTCATTAATATTAAATATAAATATGATATTATAATTTTTTTAATAATAATTGAAGGAGGTTGAATCATAAATAATACTAAAACATTCGTTTAAAAGTTTCTCATATTCTTCCGAAAACATGCTTTACTTTAGACCTCCAGTCCTTTAGAGAAGGTATTCTTCCCAAAAAAATACCACTATAATGTTTTAGGGGTTTTTAAGAATTTATTTAGGTGAGGATAAACTAAAATAGAGTGCTAAAATGTGTGATAAAGAGTGGAGAGGCGGTTCCCTCCTATATATAGGGGAGAGGTATTTTTGAAATAACATAAATTATTAAATTAATATAAATAAATTCTTTGAAAATAGCCCCATATTGATATAATTAGAATATAAGATGATTATGGTACTAAATAATCTCATCTAATTAAATGTTCATATGTATATATTATTTTTTACCCTTCCCTCTTTATTTTAAGCCTCAATAAACCCTATTCATAACTTGGACAATAAGAATGTTTTTTACTCAATATTAGAAATCCATTTTTAAAGTAAAAAACTAAATATAAATGGATTGAGTTTGATATGTTTAAAAATAACCCATTCACTTATATGGTAAATTTTTTCAGTTTTAAATCCTTTAATAAAATAATTTATATTATAAAATATCATTAATAATATTTTTTAGAACAATTCCTTTAATATGACAATGAAAAAAAATAAAAATTGTAATATTAAAATATATCTACTTAAAACATAGATAATATTTTTTAACATCTATAATGTTAATGGGACACTAAATATTAGCCAATTAATTTCACTTTCATAGTTTTTAAAATTATTTATGTGCTTTTTCGGCTACATGAACAAGCACTGGGTAAGCATTGCATATGAATTTAAGGAAATTATTCAATCAATTATAATTATAAATAAATGAAAATTTGAAAAAAAAACATTTCCCTTAAGATTACCACTTAAAATTTAAATTAATGTTTTTGATCGCAACCAAAAAAAAAGTATAGATTCTAAAATTAATTGATTGACATTTTTTATTTTATGTTTTGCTAAAACAAATATATCGTTTATTTTTAAAGAAAAATTGAATAAAATTTCCATAAATTACAATATTTGAGGATTATAGACAAACCCCACACGTCATCTTTATTAAATTCAACTATTGGGGTTTTTTTAGTCCTTATCATTTTAGTTTTATCCTAAACTAAGAAAATTATGAATACCGATGTGATAAATATTTAATGTTACTACTATTCATATTGAAAAAAATTATAAGTGACATATTTACCAAAATTGGAAACAGATATTCTAAATATGGAATTGATTTTTTTTCAATTTCTATACTTAATAAAATTAATTTAAAATTAAATCACAAAATGAAAAGAAAAATAGTTTTCATAAAAAAATATTTGAAGACAAAATATGATCTTATACCAATATCAATTATAATGATGTCTTCCATGTACTTAATAAGATTAATTTCATATTAAATGTTTCATACCTTAAAGTAATATCATATAATACTTTACAAAAAATTATTTAATTAAAATAATATACATTTTTACAAAAAAATCGTAATTTTTTACAATTCATTGAAAAATTAATCATTCTATAAAAATAAAATAAAAATCTCCCTAATAAATTTATAGAATTTTGAATAAAAAACTGATATTTTTTTTATCAAATAAATTTTTTAATAGTTCCATAAAAAAATAATAAAATGAAATAACAAAAAATAATAAAACCAATTCCTGGAAAATTCAAATTTCTAAATCATAAAATGGATTTATTGAAAATTTTATTGTTTATTTCCTATGAATTTATCAATACTTTTTTATTTTGTAGGTCCATTATATATAATTAATAGTTTTCCTATTCTTATTCATTCCCAACAATTTAATGGATACATTTTAGCTAAACAATTTAAAGTATAATAATTATTAATTATTTTAAGATCGGTGTTTTATATTGAATATGATAACAAAAATAGTGTTATTTTAAGAATATTTTTCCATTAAATTCATCCCCCATTTAATAAATCAATTATAAACTATTTTTAATTGATATTGGTAATTTGGGTTTTAATAATTGATTATATCTTTATCAAAATCACACTTTATAAAATGGGTAAATAATGTATCATTTTGAAAAAAGAAAAATTAAATAAGAAAGTTGCCTCGAATAACAAATAGCTATGTTTCTAAATATAAGAAAATATTGGGATCTAAAAGTATAGACATGGAGGAAAAATGTGATGTGAAAATAATTACACAGAGAGAGAGATAGAGATTACATTGATCTCATGAAATTGAATGATCATGATAAACATGAGGACCACAAAACCATAAATAAATGTGGTGTGAAAAAGGATATATATTCATATGAAATAAATGTAATATGATAACATTTTTGTTTCAATATCCTTTCCCAATAGTTGGGGAATTAAATTACCATCAAGACTGTTAACATAAGTAAATATTTTAATGACCTGGGTATTTAAATAATAATACATTTTCATATATATTAATATTTTTGAATGAGATATTACTTTTACATTAAAGGGGACGCTTTTTCTGATCGCGTACTCAACATGAAACTATGGGTTTCTCCAAAATCATACATTCCTCACAACATTAAGTTACACCAAAAAATAATACAATAATATTATTTTTATTTTAAATGGTAGTAAATTTCTAGTTGTTGAAATGTTGGGAATGAATAATATCAATGGAATTTGGAAATATGGTTTACACATGTTTAAATAATGATTCATTGGTTACCAAATTTTATTAAAGCCTTTTAAATCCATATTTTCCCTTTTATATGTTCTATTTCACATAATGAACTTTTTCTATAGAATAATAACATAAAAATTTACTTTGGTTAAATTTTGGGTATCTTTCTGATAAAATTCATTTTTAATGAATAGTGAAAAATACTGTATTTTAATTCAAAACTGTCTTTTCATCTAATTTATTTAAGGAGTTAGAATGTAATTTTAATTTTTATTAAATGGCAATTGGATTTTGTTTTTATCATTTAGTCCAATTATGGTCATTGGAAGTAATTTCACTTTTAAATTGGATAAAACACATGTTAATCTTTTGAATGTTTTTATATATTTAAAACCCACTTTTGGGTTTTAACAATGGGAATTAATTTAAAATTAATTTATGAAAATTATTTGTTTTGAATTTGTGGAAATGGATTCCATATTTGGAATCATAAGGTAAAAATTGTTTAATTAGGTGCCTTTTATTTTTGGACGTTATGAATAGTAACATCAGTAATTATTTTATTTACCATGGTAAATGGGTAAATCTGGTAAATAATGGTAAAAATAAAATTATAATAATTTTAAACGACCCTACCACATGTCCTAATCCTATTGGATGAGATATTACCAACAATGGGAATCCTTGGGTTGGTTTTGGGATCCCATGGAGCCATGTGGGTGTGATAATGACATGTTATAAGAATTAATTTAATGTAAAGTGAAATATAACATAAACATGTATCTTTTACATGTGGGGTTGTATACGTGATATAATTTACTATAAATATTTATTATTAATATAAAATTATTTCCTACATCATGATATTTTATTTATAATTTTTATAAATTAAAAAATTTAATTATGACACAATAATGATATAGTGATTGTTTCACTAATAAAGGATTCAAATAAATGATATTATAAATTATAAAATAAATGTAATTTTGTTATTTTATATCATCTCATAATTGAATTAAATAGGTTTTGGACAATTTTTAATATAAATTGAATTTATAATAAATTAATATTTCAATACTTTCCTAAAGTTCTCCTCCTCCCACTTTTAAAAGGTCACAAACTCTACTCACTTAATCACACCTCTCAATCCCCTTGGATCATCCAAAATTTGTTCAAATAGGTTCCCAAAATCCCTACATTCATTCCTGAATCCTTACCTTTGGAATAAGGAAATTCAAGAAATCATTTTGGCTAAAATCAAAATAAGTTAACCGTTTAAGAGGTAACGACTTATCCAATGTTCATTTCCATTATTTTCCTTCTCCACTCCTTATGATCTTATTATTTTTTTAATTACATAAAAACACCATTATCTTAAATATACTTGTATTTTTTTATGATAATTATTCAAACTAAACTGACACACACCTTCATCTAATGTATACTAACATATTGTTTCTACGTACTGTGTACTACTGCCTCATGAAACGATGATTATTCAATTTTCCCCTACCACCTCTAATGGTGGCCATTATGATGGACCTGTATTTATATATGGTATATATTATATTTATATTTTCCCCATTATTATGTAATTTTTATTTACAACATACCATTATGCTTTCCATAATTTGTAAATATGATAATTTCATTTGAGGAAGTGCCGACTACCGCCCTCTCAAAGTGACATGTCTCATTCATGCCTCACATAGAATGTATAAAGGAAGGAATTAAAGAACATATGTGACATATATAGAATATATATTATAATAGAATTATAACATACCAATGTGTAATTTAGTTTTAATTCCATTAATATGACATTGAAATGAAAGTAGCGTTGATGCCTACGTATGACCCACTATCTCCATGAATGGTGCATTTCATTTAGTATCTCAAAATGTTATGGAATATTATAAATACATATATTCTGGATATATATGATTTTTAAATCATGAATATAATTCTATATATGATGTACTTTTGACCATATTGACAATTTGTAATCATAATAAGTTCATTTTTGACTAAAGTATCAAACATCGACAAAATGTATGATATGAAAAAAAAATTAACTATTTTTTATAAAAAGGTAATAAGTTATATAAAATAAATAATAAACTTGAAAAATGTTACGAATAAATTCGAAATAAACATATGTATATTATTTAGGAAATTAAAGAACGAACTAGGCATGGTGGACTTAATGTATGGGACTTTATATCAATCTCCATTCATTGAGGAATTTCTTGATAATATCCTCCTCTATTATTTTGTAAGGTGTATATTCAACCACTATTACATTCCATACCAATATTTTATCTATAGTACTATTATTTATTAATTCATAGAGATTATGTTTCTAATTTTCAATGTGGTATGGGACACCTTGAATGTTTAGAGATTTAATTATCAAATCTTTTTCTTCATGATATTAATTTACATATTTATTTGTATGGATATAAAAGGATTATGAATGACATTTTAAGTCTATCTAAAATTCCATTATACATTTTCAAAAGGATTATTTTTATACAAAGAATTTTAATTTCTATAGAAAATGGAAAGTGGAATGTTATTTGTTTTAATGTATGCGGCGACAATGACTTTTATACCGTCGTAACCATTATTTGATATTTGGCTTCCTCTATAATCCTTAATGTATTTTAAATAAATCCATTTAATCCTTTATTTGGTTATCTTTGTATTGAATATGGGTTCTTAAATGAAAATGTTATTGTTATATAGAAACGTGTTTCATATGGGATTAGAAGAAGTTTTCAAAAAGGGTTTTTGTGATGATCTTTTTTTATTCATAAAACGGTACATGAGAACTATATGAGATGGTTGAGCCTGATATATTTTATATGAAGGGTTGATCCCCATTATAGCACATGGATGATCCTAACATAGCTTATAAGAAGGGTTGAGCCCCATTATAGCTTATGGGTGAGCTTGATATAGCTTATACGAAGGGTGATCCACATTATAGATCTCCAATTTTGAAGCCAACTATATGGTTATTACAATTGGAATATGTTTGAAAGGGATTTATTTATATGATTCACTATGTTACCTAAAATATTTTTATTAGATATCAATTTTTTTAGTGTTTTTCATTAAGAAAAAATTATTATTGTTATTCATGTGAAATTTTTTTGTTTCATCCACTCAAAGAACACTAAAAGGGTTATCAGTTTTTAACTAGACTAATGGTATTTTTTTATTTTTGGGCCCCTTACTAAGATTTTTTTTCTCATCAAATGTTTTAATTTTTTTAATAGGATTTAAGGTAAAATAGATTCATAGATAGAGTCAAATAAAAGTTATGATGATTAAGAATGAAAAGAAATCATGTTTCTTTTTAAAAGTTTAATTGTTATGGAATAAACACATATTGTTCAAACCATCCACCTTATATTTCTATGTTTTGTTGATGTAATAGTTATGTCCTAATTCTCTGATGCTCTGAACCTAAAAGAATCATCAATTTAAATTCATTACATAACTCAAGATTATGTAATGTTTAATGTTAGGGCCATATAAATATACTTACTTGGAAAATTGAATTTCACTCATTTGAAAATTTCAACAACTATCTCAAAATTTTATCCAAATGATGATAATTAAAGAAGAATTTTTCCTGAATGAATAGATAATATTAAATTTTAATTGATCACATAATCCATGAAGTAATTAAGATATATTTCTTCTATATTTAGACATTAACAAAAACCCAAATTGATATCCATATTTAAGATAATTCCAAAAATTAATAAACCTTAAAGTAAAGAAATGAAAAAATAAATCTTAAACTATAACACATAATCTTAGTATTACATCATTTAATTAATAAAAAACCATATAAATTTTCAAAATATCACATACCCAGTTTGAAACCAAAAAATAAAAATGATTTGATCATAAGTCATTCAGAGATTAATTTCACATTAATCACCCAAAAATATTAGTCACTAACAAAATCATATATCGATATATATATATATTCCTAAATCATTTAATCTATATGATATTATTATAATTTACACAAATAACCTGAATCACCATAAAACAATATTAAAATAATATACTCTTATGAAATCTAATTTAACCATTATTCATGAGATAAAATCCAATATTTATCCAGAAATATTTAGATTTACATTACTAAAATATGGTTCCAAAATTAGTGAAATACTTCCCTAATAAAATTAATACTAAATCAAGAAATTAAATTTTCATTCATGTGGTTATTAGTAGGATAAATACTATTTTATCAAAAGTATAATATCCCATAATTACCTCAATATTAATGATCATCTAAATCCAAAATGTTATAAATTAATTTAACCTTTTGTTATTAAAATGTTATAGAATATACCTCAACAAAATAAAACATAATGCATATTTATATTAGAAAATTTTAAAACTCATTAACAAAAACCTCAAAATGGGTTTCATAGACATTAATCTAGTGATCCACCATGAACTTATAAACCCATGATGGTATTCGTAACTCATTGGGTAAACTATCTTGAAAACATCCTAATATCCTATGTTGTATAAACCCTACTATGATACCAACTATAATGGATCCCATCCTACATTCCTATATCTATTGAAAATAACATAAAACTTTCCTTTCTAGATTTATGGAAATAAATGTCACCAAATTCCAACCATTTAAAACATACAAAAACACACTAACATATTAGATCACATACCTAGACAAAGAGATTTTCATTTTATAGTTTTATAAAATTATGAAAGGATCAATGAAATAGGACACATAAAATCATTATCAATTTTTCTAATAATAAAATCTATTTATAAATACCTACATGTTTCATTAAAGGTAACATCCATATTTAAAAATTTGATTGTATTAACTTTTCTACTCCACTATAATACATTTGAAAAATAATTATAAAATGTGTTATTATCATAAAATGCTCATAAATAGACAAAAAATACGTAAATAAATTACTCTATAGAAAAACATTAAAACATATAAATGTCTTAACATTGTCATATTATACTTTTACAGCATGAAATAAATTTTAACCTAATTAAAAAAACACACTTTTTTAACGAAGAAAGACTTTTAAAACTCATTAATAAGCTAGTAGAAAACAATATTGGAAACATAGGCCATAATATTATAAGTATGTGGTAAAATCACATCAGAATTATTATGATCCTAGTTAAATACATAGAAAAAATAACACATATTAAATCCATCCATCAATCCATTTAATATAAGAAACTATACCCAATGAATTTAAGAGATGTATCGGGTTCAAATTTTGCATAATCTTTAATAGGATCACATATTATGTATTCGGCTCACCCATTACCATATATAATCCCGAAGTATCATATCTTGAATAAAACCATTTCTACTTTCATCTTTTCATTATTAAACCTTTAAAAATCATTTTAATCATTGTGAAATATATTTTTGGATAGTTAAATACATATTCATATTAAATTAATAATTTTTAAAACTAAAATAACATTATATATGGGAATAAATGTTTTTATCTAATGAAAACATAATTTATCATAAGCGAAAAAAATAAAATATCAGTTCTAGTGCTAGGAAATGTTGTTGACGTCATATTTATTAAAAATAGAACATTGTTTTTTCATTTATAAATAAAGTTAAAATATTATATATAAAATAATTAAAAATATTCATTTTGGATAAAAATTGTTTGAAATAAAAAATATCCATAAAATTTCCTTCTTAATTTATTTATTTCTGTATAAATACAAACATGAAATTGATTTATAAATATAAACATTGAATAAAAATATATAGATAATAAATCATTATAACATTTTTAAATATGTTTTACGATAATTTTTCCCTTATCATATGATGAATAAAATAATATACACTTTTACCATTTCATTTAAATTCATTTGAAAAACACTTTTGAATCATTATTCATAATATTTTTGGATAGTGAAATTCTCATTCTTATTAAAATAACCATTTTCAAATGTAAAATACACATAAAAATGGGAAGAAAGGATTTTTATTGATGAAAATATAATATATGATAAAGGAACCTAAATATAAAACAATATATTCAATGTTTAAAATGTTATTGATGTTATATTCATTAAAATATAACATTCTTTTTCCCTTTTGTAAGGAAATTTAAAATGTTCCACATAAAATAAATAAAAAATTCTTTTTCAAGAAAATGTATTAAAATAAAAAGGGTCATAAATTTTCCTTCCAAATTATTTTATTCCAATATAATACATCCATAAATTATTTCATAAATATGAATATTGAAGAAAAAAATTAGGAAAATAAAACATTAAAAAATTTTAATCTAGGATTAAAGATAAATTGTCCCCTAACATCAGTCAAACTCATCACGTACATTCTATATATTTATAAATAATAAAAATATGTCAATAATTTACATTTATAGAATCCATTTTAACATTTTTATTCATTTTATTTTATTTCTTACCATGTTATATTATTTAAATTATTAACTAATTCCACATCTTATATTTGGATGATATTCAACACATATGTCTAAAATGATTTTTTTGGTTGACAGTGTTCAAAGAGGTCATTATTAAATATCATATATAATAATAATTATGATAATATTATTATTTTAAAATATCTATTATACTTTTATTAGTAACCATGAAATATGATCCTACAAAAATTAGTTATGTTAAAATCATAAAGACAGTAGGCCATATGTATGCATGAGTAACACTTACTATATTAAAAAAATCACAATGAAAAAATTGTAAGTGTTATTTAATCAATATAATATAATTACTATAACATTATTATAATATTTTATATTTAAATATAATACTATATAGCAGCCATGTGATCTGATTGAGAAAAATTAATCATATCAATTCTTGTAGGTGGTAATCCACATGTACGCCCGAACGACCATATCATTTTCTAATGGATGGAATGGTAAAAAATATATTATATAATGTAATTTAAAAATTATAAATATTTAATTAATATAAAATATATATATTAAATACATTTTTATAACCTTCCATGAAAGGAGGTGATGCAAAATAAATTAAATCAGTTCTCACGGTGCTAGTCTACTATACACATAAATGATGTGATCATTTCCTATTTGATGGGATGGGAGAGGGATATAGTTTATATCGTTAACATAAAAAATATCAATATATATAATATATTGGTGTTATTATTTCGTCATGTTTTATGCATTTTTTATGGAGGTGAAAGAAAAAATGAAACTTAAACATTTGGTTAAAAGTCATACCTCTTCTTCAGAAAACCACCTTTGTTTTACAACATAATCTCTATAAGGTTAGTATTATGAAAATAATTATACTCTAGAATGTGAAGAGGGATTTTGAAAAATGATATGGTTAGGTATTTTTTGAAATATAGTTCTCAAAAAATGTGATGAAAATAGGATATGAATTTATTTTATTAGTGAGGGGAGGGAACCATTCAAATTACATAAATTATTAATTTAATATAAATTAATTTCTATAAAAAAATGATTTTAAATGATATAATTATAATATATGGTGATTATGGGTCATAATAATCACATATAATAAAAATTTTATTGGTTTATAATATATTTTTAAACATATCTCTTTGTTTTATCCACTTGTAAACCATTTTGAAAATTTTTACAATGTTAAATACTTTTATTTATTAAGTATTTATAAAGCTATTAAAAAGGTATAAATGATCTAATAATGGATTATGCATGATATTTTAAGGCATATTAAATTATCATGGACAAAATTTTGATTTTTAAGAATTTTAAATCATTTAATAAAATATTGTTTATTATAAAATATCATTATTGTGGGTTTTGAACTATTCAATTAATTTGAATTCGAAAAAAAACGAAAACTATGGAATTATAATATACCCAACTAAAACCTCAATAAAATATTATGTTGATCTAAAATATTTATGGGACACTAAATCTCAACCAAATAAAATTACACATATAGTTTTTTATATTATTTACTAGATTTTTATACTATTTGTCGAAGCACTATGCTAAAGTTGCATAAGAATTTAATGTAGTAATTTCATCATTGAAATTTCAAAATAAATTATCTTGAAAAAATTCTTTATCTTCCAAATTACCATTAAAACCTAATTTATTTTCTTTTATACTTATAACAGAATATTATATATATTAAATGCAGGATAGTAACAATTTTGGCTTTATAATTTCTTGAAATAATATATGTCATTTTAAATGAAAAATGTGACAAATATTATATAAATATTAATATTGGAAATAGATGGAATATCCAAAATCAACCAATAGTTTAATGGTATCAAATATAGTTATTTTTAGTCCATGTAAAAAAAATTGACCTTAATTATATGATTTACACTTACCGATGTGATAGATACTTACTATAGTTACTATTCATGATGAAATTTTTTTAAAAGTGACATATTAAACAAATTTTAAATCATTATTTTTTAATTTGGAATCCAATATTGAAGATTCATTTTATATAAGTGAAAGAGATTAATTTAATATTAAAATAGAAAACACAATGTAAAAATATTTTTATAGAAAAGTGTTTTAAATCCCAAAAATGAACTTATACCAAAGTAAGGTATACTAGCTTTTACCATGTAATTAATTGGATTATTTAAAATGAATAGATAAGTATTTAACTTTATAATCAAAAAGATCTTTTAAATTATGTTATTTAATAAAAATAAATGAATGATTTATAAAAGTAAATATTATTCACTGTTCACTGAATAATTAATCATTATTCACAGGTTTATGAAGAAATCATATTTTTTAAGAAAGAAATGTCATTTTTGGACAACTGGGTTCTTATTTCTTAAGAATTATTCAATCGATTTATTTTGAGTCTTAACCTTATATATAGTTTATTATATAGTTAATCATGTTCTTACCAAAAATTTAATGGCTAGTATATAACTGTAACATTTAAAAAATAATATATCATGGTTCCTTTAAGATTGGTGTTAGGTGTTGTATACACTATGAAACATCGTTATCTTTTAAAATACCATGATATTTAACAAAATATTTGGATTAAATTCATATAAAACTAGTAATAATATATTGATTACATTATGTAATATATATATTAGGATGAATATAGAATAGCATTGGATGCGAAAGCATTTAGATTCATGTTAGGATATATATTATAATTAAGAATATTAATCCTTGATTTAATGATTAGTGTTTTCTGGTGTCCTATATTTCAAATTAATCAAATAAATATTTTAAATTCTACTATAAGAATTATAAAATCCATTAATGGATATTTTAATCATCATTTATTTTACCCTTCTAATACATATTTCTATTTCATAAGTTATAGTGAGTTGGATTTTGTTGTACGTAATATTGATAGGAAAAGAACATCATTTATGTTTCAATTTCTTTGTAAGTGTTTATTCTCATGGAGTTTTGTGGAAAAAATTAATAGAATTAGCTATAGCTTAGATTGAATATATTTTCATTTTAAATTTTATCCCAATGTGATTATGGATTAAATAAACACCTTTTGATTTTGGTTATAATTTTGAAAAGATCCATATTAATTAGGTTATTACCTATTTAAATTTTATTTCTAAAAATTCCATTAAATATTTGAGGTTAAAAAACATTTCTGGTCTATTTAAATTTCATATAGATATTGTTCAATAAGTGAAGATAAATATTGAATCAGTTTCTATAGAAAATAAATATGTTGACATTATTACTAAGCCTTTGTATTTTTCTAATTTTAACTTAACATTACATGATCTTTTCAATATAGAAATCGATGTGTTTAGTACATGCCATGGGTATGTGGGATGTTTATGTTCTAAATATAGTCTTCATGAATAATGCATTAGAAAACTCATGTATAAAATAATTTTTATAAAAAAATATTTAAAATTGATTATTACATAATTATTGTTCCTTAAGACATATTTTGAAGGCTCCAAGTTCAGGAATGGTATAAAAAACATATGCAATAATTTTGTTCTATAATATTAATACTAGTTTTCTAATTTAGACATCTAAAATTCATGTGTAATATGAATTCTATTTTCATTTGGTAAAAATGTTTTCATTATTGTGAGATTTCAATTTTTTATAATACCATTATAAATGTCAGTTTCATTCTCCTCCTCCAAATAGTTTTTTTCATCTTCAAAAAACCACATCTGGGCTAAGTGGGAACCTCACAAAAATCATAAATCTGTTCCAATCATTTTCCACATGAACCATAACATAGAAAACCACATCCCAAAATCCCCATTAAAATTTAAAAATTCAAATTAAAACCTTGTAAAAGCCAAATCTCGGGCAAGAGAGTAGCCAGAGAGACCAACCACTAAGGAGACACATCACCGCCATCATCACTACGTCATCCTATCCTCTCAGCACCATCACCACATTTGCGTCGTTACATCACCTATGACATCAACCTCATCTGCTCATTATCATCAGCCTCTTATATGACCACCATCGCTTGCACACCATCATCACCATCTCACAAAGCCTCCCTCACCATGACTATCATGAACTCACTTTCACCATCACCGTCATTATCGCCAATCAAACCCACACCAGAATGTTTAATAACCTTACAATCATCAATTCATCATCCCCCATCACTAGATCACATATCAGCTACAATAAGAATCAACCGTATGAATATTTTTCCTCCTAGAACACTGATAACAACTTGAACAACACCTCTCTAATCTTTCCTGACATCCACCTCGCCAGACCGACCCAGAAAGGAGAGGTGATACCCAAAGGCAGAACTGCGTAAGAGAAGTATGGAGTCTTCATAGGGAGTCAAGATCATTATCGAAAGCACTAATCCAAACAGAAACCCCATCATCACCGGAACTTAGGTCGGTCCACTTGGAACCCCCCACCATAATGCAAAACACAACACAAAGCCACTTGGAATCCATCGCACCCGACTGACTTGGAAGGGAGTAGTGGATCTAGAGGATAGAGAGGAGCATAAGAGGGCATGACTTCTATAGAAATCCGCGACCAAGGAAACACTAGACTCACCAAAAAATATCAATGAAGAACCTTCACGAGCAAACTAAAGATCATAGATCCATCAAAACTCTACAATAGGAACACAATCGATACCCATGACCACCATAGAACGAGGAAGAAGAAAACATGATTTAAAGCCTAAAATGAACATGGGACTGAGAACCAAAGAAGAATAAATGAAAGGGAAAGCCAAAGAGGGGCCAAGGATTAAACCCTAGAAAAAGGAATCAGGGGAGAAAACTTGTGAATAAGAAAAGAGATCTCTCTAGGGAGCTCGTCAGAAGAGGAGTAAATAAATATTTTTAATCATTTGTGAAAAAAGGGAGTACTTTTACTTTTTTTATAATTATCATGAATTTATATAATGTTACTGTTTCTCTTAATCACTTTGTTTGTTTATACTCTTACAATAATAGTATATCTTTTCGGTATAATTATAATTTTTCACATGTTTTTTTAAATCCTTTATTCCATCTATATTAAGTAAAAAAATTCCCATTACTTTCAGTTTATTATTAAAATACTATTAATAAAAATTCTACAATTTTTTTTTATTTTAATTATCATGTTTATTTCATATATAATGAACCTATTTATGATAAAGATACCTCACAATATGGGTCAGTATATCATATTTATCAAATATTTTGTTAGTTTGTTTTGAAAAATATTCTTATATATTATATGGACTATGGTTGTAAAACAATTGTGAAGCATGTATACTGATTGAGTATAAGGCAGACAATTAATTGAATGCATATGAAATACATTCATTATATGATGAAACCATTGACTGTAGTTAAAAAAAAATTGGGTGTCCCAAATTGAAAATAAGAAAAATGGATAAACCAAAAATAAACCAAATATTTATTAGAAGAAAAAATTATATAAATATATAATCTTTTGAAAATTAATTTCAACTACGAATAAGACTGGATTGAATGCATAAAGAGACAAACTGCATGTTGAATATGATCAACTATGACTGACTTTTTTGTAATGTTCTAGATTGACATCATGTTCCTTTTCAATGAACACAAGAGTAATAGATCATTAATGTGGATCAAAAAAATGTATTTACCGCATGATTAATGGATCAAATGTATGGATCAACATTGATTTTTAACCACAATAGTTTGGATCTACTATTAGAGAAAATCATAGAAAATATAAAAAACTATAAATATTTGACCCTCAGAAAAAGGAATCGACCATATGGTACATGATATAACAGGAATTGATAGACTGCAAGAAAATTAATTAACTCTGAGGGATTGAAAGTATGAGAAAGTGACTGTTTCAAAAATGATTTAACTATTTTTATACTTTGGATTTTATATTCTTACATATTTTGAATTAATATAATTTTCTGCAGACTATTTTTGTTGATTTATTCAGTCAATAAAAACTTCTTTATAATTTTTTTATGAAAAAAATTTCAGATGAATTGTTTCATATAGTGTTAAATGATTATAAAATTGGATAAATAATTATTCTCTCTCCTCGTAAAATCACAAGATTGAAATTTTAAATGTTTTTAAGATTAAATTTTTTTCGTAGAAAAATTATGGCATAATTTGAAAGAAATTTAATGTCATTTATTATGAGAATTTATTAGATTATATAATGTTTTAAAACAATTTCATGCTAATATTTTTTATGTTTACAGATTAGTCACACAAATATATTTTCCATGTTTATTTAATGAATTAATTACATAGACAATTTTTTGAATGATATATTGAAAAAATACGATGATATTTGTGCATGAATTATAAAATGAATGGGTTTTAAATTATAAATATATTGATAATATAAATAATGGATATAATTTATTTTGATAGATTAATTCACTTAAACTAAGGCTGAGAATACTATCCAACTATTCCAAATAACATTATTTTATGATCATTAACATGAATACCCTTTACTAGAAATCATCGATTCAATCTATTTATTTTGAAGGGAATATTTTTTACTCATAAGTATATCTCAATTTATTTAAATAGTTATATCATTCTTCATTATATATACATATTTTTATGGTCATTATTATACTTAGTTGTACTACACATAAAGGTTTCACTATCAGGCGATACCACCACTTTTAAAAATTACATGCCACTTGCGCCTAATTATTCAACATAAGAGGAATTCGATAGTGTCCATGTCTACATAAATAAATGTTTAGTGACTGACCATTTTAATTCCTTAAAATCATATGGGGATAAAAAATTATTAATTTATAAAACTCATCAGAAGAATTACTTATTACATGGATATTAAAAAATGGTTTCTTCAATGTATGGCCCATGACATAATGGAAGTTGACATTAAAATTTCTAAAATGATTTGATAAAAATATTTTATTAAAAATAATCGTAGATAATGAAATTTTTATTAATTAAATTTGATAAAATATTCAAGTTTTTTAAAATTCTAGGTCAGTGTATGAGTTAATTCTTAGAAATAAAATTCATATGTTGTGTTTTCTACTGGTATCCAGTGGAAGGTTATCTTTGGTCTTGGAATACTTTCCAAAATGAAATTATCCACATTTTTTATAATTTTTTTAAAATTAAAGAATTGTCCCAATAACATTTTTTAAAATTATCATCCTAAATAAAACAATGGCCATGGAGAATTTAGGATGTTAGGTTATTACATTTAAAGTTTTCTTTCACTTTCACATTACCAATAGTCTTGTAATAAAAAATACAAACATTGTAAGGATTAAAGAATCACATAAAAACAATACATGAATAAAGAAATGTTGATAAATAACTCACATGGATAATCCCCCTTCATTTACATCACTCAAGACAGTATGATTTTACCACAACATGGTAGTAATTATAGGGTAAGATAATGAAATATAAATTCTTATATAATATTGAACTAGCTTGGTAGAGGACACTGTAGAGAACAAAACATCATAATCTGGGAAATCCCTTTGTAGAATGATGATGGAGGAGAACCCAAGTCTTATATTTATAATCATAAATTCACCATGGGTTGATTAAATGTCATAAAATCATCCATAAAATATTTTGATGTAAACAATGAAGGTTCTAGTAATTTATATACTGGTTCAAGATAAACCAATATAAAAATTACAATTAAAATTATTCATCAAAAAGGTTCATAGATTGACACATAGTGACATCCCATAAAAAATCATGCTTTGTACTCAGGTTTAGTTTCTCTTTTTGTTTTATCCTACGATTTATAATTTTTGATGAATCTCATATCACGAATTGGTGGTCCATGATGTTGATTATTATTTTTCTAAAAAATATGATTCATTTCCAATTAATTCTTCAATTTTTATCCCTATACTTGATCCATGACTTATCCTCTATCATGGATTATCATTTCCATCATGTTATCTAAGTACCATGGTTGTTTTATTCTAAATAAGTTTCATATGGATCCTTCCAAAAAATAATATAAAAATCAATAAATATATTAAAATTATTTATCTATTATATTACAAAAAAACTTTTATTTTATATTAAAAATAATAGGCATGAAATCTAAACATAAAATGTCAAAACCCAAATAATTGTAACTCAATTATAGGGTATGCATTATTACTTTGGAATACCACAGAATGAATCACATCCTGATGTACTAAATATGTTATTATTCTTAGTGAACAAGATACAAATAGGATTCTAATATTAGATTTGAAAACAAAAATTATATAATAATTTTTTTGAGAATAAAATTATTTTATCTATTATATTCATGTGTATCAATCATTGTACACTTCATGGATTCATGGGAAATGAAAAAAATAACGGTGACCCCATATTTTCTTTCATGACCCATCCCCCAGGGCTCATGCCATGAAATACCCCAATCCCACCTCCCGAAGGCCAAGGGTTGACGACTAGCACCGAAGGCATAAACTTGCAAGTCGGAGGCATTTTTCTGAGTACCTGTATACATACACATACCCAACCACATCCCACAAACTAAAAGGGGGAAAATAGAATACTGAACCAAGTACTGAGTACAAGTACAATTGAAAACAAGTGTGCTAGAATACAAACCCAACAAAAATAACAGAAAAATGAAAATTACAAAGGGACTCGAATAGCCATCTTCTAGAAACTCCAGGTGATGGTAAGAGTAGTGTAGATACTAGAAGATGAAGTAGTATGTCTTATCTGCTTGATCCAACTGGGCCCTGCCTAATCCTAGGCCACCAAATCCTTTTTTAAAATTTCAATCATATTCACAAGACACAACACGTGCAGGCGAAGCCTGTGAAGGGGTGAGTAACACTGTACTCAGTAGAGGATCTCATTCCACTATGGAGAAACATCACAAAGAAACCACAAAGTAGAGCCACAAAGCAAGGATAGATCATTCCTAGTTTAATCTTAATCATATAAAAAGTATCATCAGTTATATGGAATAACATTTTGTATTATTAAGGGTATCATCCCTTATGAGTCGCGAAAGCTTTTCGGTCCACTGAGGTCCACATGGCTATTGCTCATCTGTTGGGCCACTGAGTTCCACCAAACTCTGTTAGACCATTGAGGTCCACATGGTTGGTGGTCTGTTGGGCCATTGAGTTATACGTGTATGCTTCTTTGTTGGGCCATTGAGGTCCACACAGGTGCTACTTGTCTTCATTCTTAATACCAGGACCACCGCACCCCCAGGACATATGTTGAAATTAAACTTCCTTTTAAGTCTTTATAGATAATACAAAAAGATACACCTCCTCGAGAGGGTCTCAACTCTGTAAACGGCTCTTCAATAAGATCCTGGTTAGCAATTTATTAGCATTTTAGTAACCAAGGGCTGGTTGCGTCTAGGCCCAGTCCGACTCGGATGGACTGACTGGACCGACCCTGCCCAGGGGTCCCATATACCCCATTTTAACTCGATTGACTCGACCTGACTGGATTTGGGTCTAGTATGGTCCAGTCCAGCCCTGCCAGTGTGCCACTGCCAATATTCCATTATGGGCCCGACCGAGTTTGACCTAGGGTCAAGCCTATGGGGTCACCCAACAACCTAGTCTTATCCGGCATGGCACCAAGGGTGTGTGTTCGGCCTGCCAGCATGGGTCCAGCTCGACAGCGGGAGTCCATCCCTCCTATAAAAAGGTCTATCCCAGCCCGCTGGCTGGGGGCGCAGCCCATCGGTAGGAGACCGGTCCACCATGGGCAGATCAATGGTGTATGTATGGTTGGGACGCAGATGATTTCTACGTCAAGACCCCTTCACTGCCCTGCAGACACAGGGCCTCTCTCATGTCGTGGTCAAGAAATCGCAGCTCACCAGCACACCCAGGCGGCCCAGACATGGGCCGCTTCCAGTACATGGCGCTGGTTGGCACCACCTCTCCACTCTACCGCAGCCAGCTGGTTGTGGTATTCTACTACAGAGGCGCACCGATGGGCGCACCACCTCCCTCCACCCATGGTCACCATTAGCCACCGCCATCGGCTCTGGTGCACCGACAATTCCTTTTTTAGGCCACTGGTGTTGTTCAGGGGGTCAGTTTTTCAATCTTCCTACACCTACGGGCCTCTTGGGTTGTTGTTATCCCTGCCTAGGCCCGAGATTCATATTTCCACCAATTTTAGGATGCAGACACAAAGAACGCATAAGGAGGAGGTTATTAGGCCTTGTTCATGATGACATGTTCAATCTGCGTTATAGTTTTAAGGCATGAGAAGGTTTGGGGATTTTAGTTCAATTAAACATGTGAAAGTTTATACCTAGATAAAGAAACCTCAAAAAAGTCACCCTACTACAAGAACACATGATCCGAGGATCAACCTGTTTGTGGGTTTAAATAAATTCTTCATTGAATTTATAAATGGGAAAAACAACATTAAACACAACCCCTACTTGGATGGAGGATCTGTCACTGATGAGGGGCGAATCTCTAAAATTTCGTCGATCCTCGGTCAATTAACATTCATTGTCATTCATTGATGGCATTCATCATTCTTCTTTGGAGAAGAAATATACTACTGGTACATCATAAAATTTTCTTCTGATTAATTGTCATCTCTCCAATGCCTCAAACAAATAAAAATAAAACATGTTATAGTGTTATAGTTACGCTACGATGTCATATTGTTACATTGTTTCATTTATAAAACAATGTAGTTGTTACGCATCATTTAATATTCCGATACACTATGAGTTTATAAGCCATTAATGAGATCCATTAATGCGCCTCATCATCACCTCATCACTGCATCGTAGCGTCATCATGTCACCGATCGTCGGTTGAGGAAAATAAATAAAATATGTTTGTAAAGTTATTTTATTTTTCTGAAAGGTCCAAAAATTATCTTTTCTGTTTGGCCCTTGTTGGCATAAATTAAGAAATTTCTAGGAAAATACTAGCATTATGAATACAACAGTTCCCTCTAACTTTTGTTATGACCACAAGATCAAAAGTTAAAAAAGTTTGCACACACATTTACTGAACGTACCTTTAAAACTGTTAAAAATTGCATTCCAGGTTAACTGGGCCTCAGAATCATGTGTCGTTAGAGCATGTAGAATCGAAATAATTCTATATAATTTTAAGAAAAATACATAGATATTTTGAGACATTACATTATCCTCACCATAGAGCTTTACATCCCTGAAATCCAAAACAAGGGCTAATCAATTAAACAGGGGTACTGAGCATGAATCTGAGCCTCCTACTCCCATGTCCACTCCTGGAGATTCTCATGCTGCCACCGAATGCGCACCAGATGAATTGACTACTGATGTAGGACCCACTCATATCAATCCTCTATCTCTATAGGGAACTCCTCAAACGTTTCCCCATTGTTAATGTCCATCTCTCCCCAGTTGATGACGTGCGATGGATCCTGTACGTCTTTCCTCAACTGCGACATGTGGAAAACATCGTGAACCCAATATATCTGTGGGGGAAAATATAGGCAGTACACCACCTCTTTAACTCTGCTCAGGATCTGAAAAGGTCTGATGAACCTCAAAAATAGCTTTATGCCCCATCCAAATCTCTTAAATTCTCGTCGGGGAGAGACTCGAAGGAAAACATGTTCCCCCTCCTTGAAATATAAGGGTCTCCATCTCCTGTCTACATAATAATTATGCAATCTCTGCACAGTCCTCATCCACTCTTGGATGATCTATACCTTCTTGATTGTAGTCCATTCCAACTCTGGACCAATGAGTGTCGACTCCCCTAGGTCTATCCAGCATTGAGATGATCTACAAGGAATCCCTTAAAATGCCTCTAATGGAGAAATGTCAATGGAAGAGTGATAGTTTTTGTTGTATGCAAACTACACTAGTGGTTAGTGGTCCTCCCAACTATGACCAAAATCAAGCCCAAATGCACGAAGCATGTCTTACATGGTTTTTATGTTCTGTACTATCTAACTATCCATCTGGGGATTAAAATTTATACTCAAATGCAGATGAGTCCCGAATGCCTTCTGCAATCTGTTCCACAACTGGGATGTAAATCATGCATCACGTTTTTAGTCAATCATCGTAGGAACCCTGTGAAGCCCCTTTATCTCCAGCACATATAGGTGTCCCAATCCCTCTACCAGTCACTACCCCCAGATGGGTTGGAAGTGATCTTCCTTGGTTTATCGGTCAACGATCACCCAGATAGAGTCGTGGACCCTAGATGTGTGTGGTAATCCCATCAAAAATCCCATTGAGATACCATCCCATTTCTACACTAGTACCTAAATTAGTTGGTCCAAGATTTTGGGGACCTAGTGCTCAGCCTTCACATGATGACAAGTAAGGCATCTCGAGACAAAATATTCTTCTACATTCCTCATTCTTGGCCACTAGTACTGACGTCAAAATTCTAGGTACATATTTTCTACTCTATGATGTACTGCCAAATGGGATGTAGGGAAATCTCTCAACACCTCCTCTAGGAAGGCCACTAGTATTGTGGTGCACCCTCTGAAAAGAATATTGTGCCCTCCACCTATCCAAAATTAATCAAGAGCATGTCCTGAGGATAATTAAGAATGTTGGGACTCGTGGTCAACATCTTCTAGTTGTGTCACTATGACTCGCCATATGAGTGGGGGAGTAATAGTCATCAACTGAATGTAAGAGGCTCCATCCTCATCCATAAAGAATATCTGCATCGTGGCTAACTACATTTTCACCTCACTGTGCTGCTGCAAACTGTTCCTCCTTCTAAGCGTGTCTGCTACCACATTCTCCTTCCTAGGAGTATAGACCATCTCCAATTCATATTATTGGATAAATCTATCCATCACTCCAATATCAGGTTGAGGACCCCCTCGGAGAAGATACAACAGAGACTTTTGTGGTCGAAGTAAATTGTAAATTGTTCACCCATCAAGTAGTGTTTCCACATCTTCAAGGAAATGACCACTAATTCTAAATCCAGGTCATGGGTCACCTAGTTATACTCATTATATCTTAATTGGCATGATTCATAGGTGATCACCACTCACTCCTACATCAGGACACAATCTAGTCTGTTCCCTGATGCGTTGTAGAATACTATATACTCAACGCCCTCCTCTAGTATTCTAGAGATGTGGGAACTAGTCAGTATCATCCACAACTCTTGAAAACTCTTCTGATACTTATCCATCCACACTAAGGGTTGTCCCTTCAATTTCAAAGAGGATAAGGGTGCTTCTAATCTAGAAAAGTTGTGCACAAACCTCTTATAGTGACCATCCAACCCAAATATCTCTGCACCTCATTCACGGTCCTCAGTGGCTCCCAAGTGATCATTGCCTCTATCTTCTCTGGATCCACTGTAACTTCATACCTTGAGATGACATGTCCCATAATGTGGACCTCCTGAATTCATAAATGGCACTTCGAGAGCTTACTATAAATCTAGTGCTCTCAGAGTGTATCCTGTACTATCTACAGGTGTGTATCATTCTCCTCCTCCAATACTAAGTACACCAAGATGTCTTCAATGAAGACTACCATGAAACAATCAAGTTAAGGTTGGAATATTCTGTTCATGAGTCCCATGAACACTACTGGGGCATTGGTAACGCCGAAGGGAATCACCAAGAACATGTAGTGGTCGTATCGGTAAATAAAAGTTGTCTTTGGTACATATTCATCCCATACCAAAAGCTGATGATAAACTGATCTAAGGTCAATATTTGAGAACCACCTTGCTCCCATTAGCTGATCGAAGAGGTCATCAATCCTTCCCCATGAATACTTTTTCTTCACGGTCACCTGATTCAGGCACCGGAAGTCCACACATGGCCCCAAGATCTTGTCTTCCTTCTTGGTAAACAACATTTGGGTTTCCCAAGGGGAAATGTTGGGCCTTACGAATACCTTCTCCAGCAAGTACCCTAGTTGTATCCTCAACTCACGATGCTCTGTGAGAGCCATCCAATATGCCGGTATGGATATCAGTGTCGTACCAGGGTATTGGTCGATGAAAAATTCTATCTCTCTGTGAGAAGGTAGTCCCAAAATGTCCTCAGGAAAAACATCATCATACTCGTCCACCACTATAAGAAACCTTGGACTCCTCTCGTCCACTTCATTGAGGGTGAGGCTATCCAAGTGATGAGTGACCGGCTGCACCCTCCTCCAAGAAATTGTGTCTTGTGCTACAAGGGTTTCCTTCTTGTCAGTGATGGAAAACTCAGTCCCATCCTCACGGACACACTGCACTTTTCACCAACAATAGTAGATCTGATCATGGTCCATATCCGAGATGACGTCGTAAGGCCTTGATGCTGCTACTAGGAGATCCCTGCTGAATGTCTCTCCTCCTAGAGTATGCTCACAATGCTGAAAGTAGTGTGTAATCGTCTAATCAACTCCTATAGGAGTACCTAGACATAAGGAGGATCAAATGTATCCATTGAAATCTCTAAGCTCTGAATGAGAGTTGTGGAAAGGTAATAGGTACTCACACCTGTGTCTATAAGAACTACAGCTAGGGTGGAGAAAAAACAGATCATACCTCGAATCTACTCCAGTGCACCATGGTCATAAACCTTCACTTCCTAAATTCAAGATTCCCCATATTTATCTTCTCCCTGAGGTCGAGGAGGACCACCTAAATGTGCTGGCAATAGTACCTCAAACCATTCCCCACTGCCTAATGCTCATCCTACTCCCATGACATGTCTTCCACCATGTATCACTCATTACTTGAACTTCTACCTCTATCCCAGCACTCCCTTGTACGTATTCTAGTTGTCTGTACAGAAGGTTGAGAAGTCACGATCCATGTGTCCCTACTCGTAGCACGAGTATCACACCCTTCTCCTATGCTGTCTCCCGCTATCCTGGTGGCCTCATACCACCGATCATGAGTTTTGGGGTCGTCCACTTGATTATATCGCCCATTTGGATTGATTCACTATCTTTCGGTTACCTACCACAGATGGCTCGGCTACATGTTGCTCAGTGGTGGCACCCACTATTGGTTCCTACTCTGTGAGGACGCTCTCTACTAGTAGAGCTTGCTCCAGCACTTCAGCCTACGTTGTGATGCTGAGAGAAAAAATGGACACCATGATCTCTTGGTGTACCCCCATCTCAAAGGCCAGAGACCTAAATAAAGGGTCTCACACCATGTCTGTGGAGTAGCATGAATGCTCATTGAACCTCATTTAGTAATCTTCTACCATCATGATACACTATTGAGTGTGAAGTATCTACTGAATGTGCATCAAGTGAAAAGTTGTGGGGAAGAACTCCTCTTGGAAAATCTAATTGAAGTCTGCCCAGGTGAGGTTTTCCAAATCATGTTTCTAGATGGATATGCTCCACCATCTCCATCTCATGCCCTGCTGAAGGCTCACGGCTAGGACCACCATCTATTCGGGTGGTGTCCTCACTAAGTGGAAGACCTGCGTCACCGCCTCCAACAAATTCTCAGTGACCTGAGGATCCATCTATCCCCTGAAACTAGGAGGTATTTGTCTTTGAAACTCATCCAAGGCATTGAGTTTGTACACATCCCCTGCCGGTATCGCCGGCAGAAGACGCTGACTAAAGGGTGGTGGTAGCACTTGTATACCTCCCAATGGGTCCATCTCGAGAACTATACCATGAACGGATGTCTCGTCACAATTTAGGATGTCCTACTGACCATGTATCGGAAGCCTAGCTAGCTTTCTGGGTGGAGTCATCCTAAAATAGATCAATATGTACCACATTCATAAGATAATACCTAGTGAGCTGACTCTTATTCAAGAAAATTATAAGGAGACACTTATGCAACCATTGTTTTCATGTATAGAGCCAAAAAGCAGAATTTAAGGATAGAGGGTACATATAGGTCAGTCGCTGCACAAATACTGGACTCCCCAAATCTGAAATTCAAACTCAAAACATTCAACACTATTTCCACAAAACAAAAAAACAGATTCTTGGTCTTTGTGGTAGAACTAACCAGCCTCTAATATAAGTTTTTCATGACCCATCCCCCAGGGCCTCTGTCGTGACATACCCCAATCCTGCCTCACGAAGTATAGGGGTTGTCGACAAGAAGCAAAGGCGTTAACATGCAAGTGGGATGCATTTTCCTGAGTACTTGTACGAACAAACACGGCCAACAATGTTCCATAAACTGAAAGTGGAAAACAAGTTTACTAAAACAAGTGTTGAGTACAAGTACAACTAAAAAAAAGTGGTCCATAATACAAACCCAAAAAAATAACTAAAAATAGAAAAGTACAAATGTATTTGGGGATCCATATACTTAAGACCACACCAGATGGTAAGAGTAGTGTAGCTACTTGAATCCAGGTTGTATATCATGTCTGCATGATTCTACTAGGCCCTACAGGTTCCTAGGCTAACATGTCCTCCATCGAAATGTCTGTCGTCTGCACAAGACACAACACGTGCGGTCGAAGCCCGTGTATGGTTGAGTAACACATTACTCATAAGGGGACCTCATTCCACTATGGAGGAACACCACAAATAAACCAAAAATAAAAGCCATAAAGCAAGGATATCTCATGCCAGGTTTAATCTAAAGAGTAGGAAAAAGTTTGAATGGTTATAGTGAATAATGTTTCATACTGTTGAGGAAATCATCCCTGATGAGTCTCTAAATTCTGTTGGGCCATTGAGGTCTACACAGCTATTGATCGTCTACTGAGACACTAAGTTCCACATGGCACTGTTGGGTCATTGAGTTCCACACAGCAACTAGTCTATTGGACCACTGAGGTCCATGCGGTTGCTCATCTTTTGGGCCACTGAGGTCCACACAATTGATTCTCATCTGTATGCTTGATCATGGGAGAACCTCTCCCCAAGCCATATGTTGAAATTCAAATTCCTTGGAAGTATCATTAGATTACACAAAAAGATCTACCTCATCAAGAGGGTCCCAATGCCGCAAACTGCTCATTAACTAGAAACTCGGTTTGCATGTTATTGGTGTTTTAGTAACCAGGGGCCGGTTACGTATGGGCCTGGTCCAAAACGATCAGACCGACCCAACCAACCAGGCTCAGGGGTCCCATATACCCCATTTTAATTCGATTGACTCAACCTCAGTCAGTTCAGGTCTATGTCAGTACAGTCCGGCCTGCCTAGTGGGTCATTCCAAATGGGCCTTGTTGGGCCCAACCTATTTTGACCAGGGGTCCAGCCTGCTGGGTTGCCCAATGATCCGGTCTTGTCCGTCCTAGCCTGAAGGGTGTGGGTCTGACCTGCCGGTGCATTTTTGGCCCACTAGAATGGGTCTGGCCAGACTTGCTGGATGTGGGTGTCACCCTCTAGTAGGAGCCTGTTTCACCATGGGCTGACCAGTGGTTTGTTTCTGGCCAAGAAGCAACTGGTTTCTACATATAGCCCCATTCACTGCCCGACGATGTGTGGCCTCCCTCCTTCCACGGTCAAGCGATCGTGGATACCTAGCTTGCTCGGGAAGCCCGAATGCGAGCCGCCTCTTGCATGGGGCACCGGTCGGCGCCGCCTCTCCACGCCGCCGTAGCTGGCTGGCCGCAACTCTTTGCCGCAGTGGCCCACTACCATGCGCACTGCCTCCCTCCGCCTGTGGCTGCTGCTAGCCACTGCCAATAGAAGTTCATTTTACATGCCACTAGAGTTTCTTTGGTGGTCTATTTCTCGATCTGCCTGTGACTACGGGCCTCTCGAGTCACTATTATCCATGTCCAGGCCCTGGATTAATCTTTCCACCGATTTGAGGATGTGGCCACAAAGAACCCACAAGGAAGAGGTACTTGGACCTTGTTTGTATTGGTATGCATCCTCTACATTAGAGGTTTAATGCAGGGGAAGGTCTGAGGATTTCAGTTCAATCAAATAAGTGATAGTTTAAACTCAGATAATGAAATCAGAAAAAATTCACCCTCTCACAAGAATGCATGATCGGCAGATCAACCTGTTTGAGGGTTGATCTGCATTCATATTTCAATTAATGAACAGGAAAAAACAAACTTAATCACAACCCCTATATGGATTAAGGATCACTCACTGATAACAAGTGAAGCTCTGAGCTGCTTTCGATCCTCTATCTCTTAGTGTTCATCTTCGTTCATCGATAGCATTCGTCGTTCTTCGTTGGAGAGGAAATATTCTAGTGGTTCATCAGGGAATCGTCCAGCTATTGATTATCATCTCTCCAATGTGTTAAAAAAATAAAAATAAGACATGTCATAGAGTTTTAGTTATGCAGCTACACCGTGTTGTTACGTTGTTTCATTTATATAATAGCGTTGCTGTTACACGTCATTTAATGAGTTGCTATGAAATGTGTTTATGATCCAATACTGAGTTCCATTAATGTGACTCTTCATATCCTCATTGTTGCATCGAAGTTTCTCCGTGTCGCCGCTCATCTGGTGAGGAAAAGAAACAAAATATCTTTTAAAAGTTATTTTATTTTTTTAGAAAGGTCTGAAAATTAACTTTTCCATTCATCCCTTGTCGGATGATGTTAATTCCTTTCTAGGTGAACACAGACATTCTGAGTTTAACGGTGCCCTAGAATTTTTTATTTGAGCACCGATTCATGTGTTAGAAAAACTCACAATCACCTTTACTAAACATTCCTTAAAAATAGTTCAAAATTCCATTCTGGGCTCACTAGGCCTCGTAATCATGTGTCGTAAGAGCGTGTAGTCTCGAAATAATTCCATATAATTTACAAAAATTACAAAGAAATTCAATACATTACAATTCCTATAAGGGTTAAGTATAGTGGAAGGTATCAGAAATTAGTAAGAATAAAAAACGTGTAAAGGTAAATAACTGAACACCCATCCCATTAAAACAACTTTACCGTCATGGAAAAATAATGAATAATCAATATTGAAAGGTAAATAATGAAAAGCACATTCCATTTAATCAAAAAAATATGATTAAAATTCATCCAAAGATAATATCATTTAAAAATATAATAAATTATGACATAATTAATAATGAATAGGTCTTGTAAAATATCTGAAAACACTTTCCACATAATCAATAAATAGAAAATGAAATGCATATAGAGATAATATCAATGTGAAAATATCATGTATAATAATAACTAAATTTGTAATAAAGGAAATTCTAAATCATTTTATGTCATGTTATGAGGATCATGATATCTCTTCTATCAGTCATAGAAACCCATTTAATTATTTCTTGTTGATTCACCTCGTGAGACTACTAATACATCTAGTGAACATATAATTTCAGGTCTCACCCTTCATTGTAGGTCCATAGCATTCTAGATAAATAAAATAATATATTTAATTAAAAAAATCCCCATCATCAAATATCTATATTTATTAATGAATATGGTTTTATCATTATTTCCCAGTTAATCAAATAATTTTATTGTAGAACACCCAATATATAAATGACATAATGTTTAATAAATAATTATTTTCTTAATATAAAGAATATGGATAAAAATAAATTGAAACATTTAAAATAATTAATAAATATTTATTCATGTTCAGTACATAAATGTTGTGTTATTTAAACCACCCTAAAATTAACCCAAACATATTAACAAAAAATTTCATTAAAATGGAAATTATGATTAAATCCATTACAATGATCATAATGTTGATGTGAGAATAATTCAATGAATAGATTATGTGAATAAAATGTAAATCCATATAGAACAATAGAAAATAAAAGATTATATTTTCAAAATTATTTACACACATAATCTTCACATGTCAAATACAATGATGATGTAATAAAACCTAATGAAGAAAAATTGAGTTGTGAAACTCAATACCACTTGGTAATTTTATTTTCAAAACTCTTAATAAGAAATAATTCATATTACAGCTTTAAATAAGATGATTTATTTATTATTAATTATTTTACATGTAAAATTGGTATAATTTAGACCATATAAAAAAATTATGTGCACAATAATAGAATATTAATAAATTAAAGGAAATTGAGAGGAAGTCCCTTAACCAGATTCAGACTTGCCACATAAGTTCATTATCTTTTGGAATAATAAAATTTTATCAATTATTTACATTGATAATAACCATTTTAATTTTTATTATTCCTTTTATTTCAATTGTTACCATGTTATATAAAATTGTTTAATCAATAATTTATATGTTGGGTGTATCGATGATATTTTACTTATGTATCAAAAATTACTTTGGTATGTTAGTGATTTGTCTAAGAGGTCGTCGTTTAAAAATATATGGAATAATAATAATAAAAAAATAATAATATTTGAAAATAATTAAAAAAATAGATCAATCATGAAATATGTTTTTGAGTAATGAAGTATTTTAGAATTGTGGAGACGTTAGTTCGTACATACAAATTTGAAATGCTTCAAACTTTTTGATGACCATTACAGAAAAAAGGTTACTGATATTTTATATTTCAAATAATTATAATAATATCATAATTATTATATTATTTCTTTAAAAACCCTTATATTTATCATCCATGTGTTTTAAGGATGAAAATATAGTCACATTACTTCATGACGGTGGTATTCCACATGTACCTGAATGACATTATCATCTTTCAGTGAGTGAAAACGGAATTAATAAAATGATATATTATATTCTTATAATGATAAATATTTTTTTAAAATCATAAATATCTCATTTATATAACATATAATAATTAACTATTTCATTATTACCTTCCATTAAAATCAATTGTTAAATATAAATCACATCACTTTTTTAGGGGAGAGTCTGTTATACACATGTGTGAGGTAATCGTATCCCTAAAAAAATTGAAAGAAAAAAAATTATATTATATAAAGAATCTAGAGGATTAATTTTGTTAAATATACATTCCGTATATTGATAATCACACCCTACCTTGAGAGGTGTTGATGGAAAGCATGTCACATCAATTTGTAAAGAGGTAGTGTGCAGTACACACGGTCGACGTTATCATTTTACTTTTGATGGAAGAGGAGATGGATATAGGTGATTACAATAGAATAATAAAATCATGGTATATTTTAGATACTATTTTTATTATTTAATATTAAATAAATTAAATTTAAATGATTTTTAATAATAAATAATAATAAAACACTTAGTTGGGAATTTTTCCTTTTCACAGACAACCTCTTTGAGAAAAAACCAGAAGTATTACTATATTGGATTTCATTTAGTGAAATTTTGTCTAGGATGAGGGTAAGGAATTTAGTAAGTTATTTGGCCAGTTATTTTATGATCTCAAAGGGTTTTATGTTATGAAAAAGAGAGAAGATGGGTGGCCTTTTATATGTATGGTGAGTGGCCTAATTGTAATTCCCTTAAAGAAAAATGTGTGGCCACGTTTTTTAAATGAAACATGAGTGAAATTTTTATTATTATCGATAAATATACATGTGAAGGTATAAATATTTACATGCATAGATTTTAGATATTCTTTTCTGATCATTTTGACCCTCATATTTTTAATTTGTCTACCCAATAACCATATTTTTACCTTAACCGTGGTAATTTATTTTTTCTGATTTCACAATTCATGAAGGTGAAAAATCAATTTTACCATATTATATAAAAAAAATTATTCTGAGTAAAAATAAATAAATTTTAGGAAATTTAATTCACATAATTGGAAAAATTAAATTTAAAACAAAACCTAAAGACGCATTGAAAAAGACGGTTTTCAATGAAAAAATCCAATAAATATTGAAGGTTTAATTTAAAATTTAAATAGGAAATAGAATATAATGACATATGTTAGTTAAATTATATTATGATTGAACTAATTTTACCTTAAAATAAATTTAAAAGATAATTTTACATTGTAAATAATATAAATTAAAAGGTTGTTTCTTGATAGTAATCTTTATTTTCACTATTCATTGAAAAATGAAACATTTCAAGAAAATCCCAAAAATTCACCACATTATAAATTTCATATTTTTGTTTTAAAAATGAAAATATTTTTTACAAAATAAAAATCTTAAATTTTACAAAAATTAATTTTATCATATGTGTGGATGAAAAGACGAAATTGTTTTCTTTAATAAAATATCTTTTTAGAAAACAATTCTTTTTATTTTAAATGATTATTACTTTTTTAGAATCTTTATATAATAAATGAATTTATAGTTACATGTTTTCATCACATAATTTTAGTAATTTATTTATTAATATTTATACCTTCCAATTTAATAGTTAGGTTGAAACGGTATATTATAATATAGTTTATTTATACTCAGGGATGTGTGATCTGCAAGCTAATGAAGATTTTTAATTTAATGATTATATTTAATGGATTTTTAAATATTATTTTTGAATGTTTCATATGATATCAAAAACCATGTTCTAATTCTATAATTTTGTGATGTTATATTACCTCCAGATTAAATAAATTTTTTCCTTGCAATTTGATCTTACCCTCAGAAATCAAGTGTTTTATATTTGAAAATTCCTTTGTTTAAAACCCAAATTTAAAAAAAGGTTAATACAACATCATTATAATAATAGATAAATTGAAGAATAATTTTCATATTTAATAATACATAACTAGGTTTATAAATAGGATAACATTGGCTTCAAGTGATGAAATGAACAATGATTAAAAGTATAAATAATTATAGAGAATGAAAAATTTCATTGATCATAATAAAGTGAATTATCAATTGAATGTCAAGGACCTCAAAACCATAAAGTAGTAATGATCAAACATATTATTGAATCATCATATATTATTTTAATAGGATATAATTATTGTTTTAATATAAGCTTATAATAGTTTAGGTATTCTTTGACTATTTTAAATTAAAAATGAAGTATTAATACCTAAAACATTCCTATTTCATAATAGAAATTTCATCCGTTCCATGTGATTTGAACATTTTCCAATTAATCCATTACAAATAAATGAATATATGAAAATTAATTTTTTTCCTAAATCACCAAAATTCACATTTAATGGATCATAATATCCATAAAAGTGTAACAATTCATTCCTTCAATCTCTAAATCCATTCCAAAACAAATATGGTTAGCTTAATATATCCAATATAGTACATTAATATCTACTCCCCAAAAGTAAAACTAATAGTTAATTGTTAATATTTATTTTTCAAATAATTTAAATAAAAATAATGACATATTAACCAGGACATCACCTTGGGTAGTGGTTGGCATTAAAAACATGTTGTCTTTCTATTTTGAGTTCAAGAACTATAGCCTTTACCAGATGAAACAAATCTTCCATTTTCCAAAAATATATTAATATAATTCCAATAATATTTTCCAATTTCGATGACACATAATTACTACAACATCAAATATAATAAAAACCTTAATAGTTACCAATACCTATACTCTTAAGTATAAAATGTCATAATTTTCTTCCTCAAATAACATTTTCATATACTAAACTATGGGTTGTATTCCCATATATGATTTAGAAAAAAATATTCTTAGTCTTGTTATATTCCTTCCACAAATAATTTCTAAAGGGATTTTTAATACATTGAACATATGGTCATCTTTAAACTCATTATCCCATTATGGTATTTAAAACTCTTAAGTTAATGAAGACACAATTTCTTTTAAAATTTATCCTAATCCATAGATGATTCTTGATTCTTATAACCAAGATTCAATTTGTGAAAATACTTCAACAATTTAATTATTAATTATTGATACATAATTAATTATACAATATTATTTAAATATATGTTCTTCATTGGTCAAGGGGTAAATCTTTATAAGAGGGAATTGACTTGGGCCATTACTAGGTTCTCCACATTTAAGAAAATGAACGATAAATGGATCCATCAGTTATGATTTATTTCTTTCCATCATACTCTTAATTTTTCATCAATAATTAATTTCTTTATGCCATACCATTAAACATATAAAACGTGTTCCCATTACATTAATACACTTTCTAAAATATCAATTTCCACATTTCTCACATTATGGAAATCGATCCTTCAATCATCCATGGTCTCCACTACTATATATCTTAGTAAACCCCATCTATAAACATTTTTTGGTGCGCTATATATTTGGTTAAGGTATAGGTTTAAAATCAATTTTTGGTTTACTATTTTGGAATAATCTTTGTATCTTTCACTAATTTCGTCATCCCATTTGGTTTCTCATAGTTACCACATTTTCATTCATGTTGAAAGTTAACATGATTCCTCTGTCTTCAATCCATTGACTAAAACCAAAATACAAACTGTTAGAAACAATAATCATAGTGGGAAAACCATATAATCATTTATATTATACCTAAATGAAAACACCTTAATTTAAATCAATGGAACTCTAGGTTTAACCTCAGTTATTCATTATCATTATCAATTCAAATATATCATAATATCTTGTCAAGAAAAGAAGAATTTTTAAGTACATTCTTGTGGAGTGTCAAACCAGGTGTGTAGTAATTCCTATTTTCAAGAGCCTTGTAATGACTGGGTAAATCCCAATACTCCTTTTTTGAGTTATTATCCCTAGTTATATATCTTATAGAACCAAATCCACTTGTATGTTCACAATATGAATTAGTTTTGTTTGAAAACCCATAGAATCACTTTCTTACAAGAAATTTAGGCTGTTATTATAAGAATATCCACAAATTCTATCATAGGGTTATGTTCCCAAATATATTTTTTCCAAAATCTCATTCCCAAGGTTTATAAAAAACTTTTTTTCATACCACCTCTAATGACCTCATATCTAGTAAAAAATAGTTGGTGTCTGCTTTATAACATTGGCATAAGATACAAGTTATCAAAATTTGAAGGATCATATAGTTTACAAAAATTTGTAAACAATAAAAAATTATGATTACCATATTAAATTTTAAAACCTAACTTACAACATAAGTTTTCTATTGAATAACATTTTTCCCTCAAGAATATCAATGCATATCAATAATATTACACTTCATGGATTATTAGGAAATTAAAATAAAAGGGTAATCTCGACAGATCAATAATAATTAAGTACAGTGGAATATGTCATAAATAAATTAGAATAAAAAATATGTGAAGGTAAATAAATCAACACAAACTCTAGTTAAATATCATGATTATCATGATAAAATCTGGAATAACCAATATAACAAGGTAAAAAACTAAAACCAAATTCAATTTAATTAATAAATAGGGAATTATATGCATCCACATATAATATCATTTTGAAAATATCATGGAAAACATATAATGAATTATTAGTATGGAATGTTAAATAACTGAAAACACATTCCATTTAATCAGGAAACTAATAATCGAAGAAATCTAGAAATAATATGAATAAAAAATAACATTTTTAATAAAAAATTAATTCTTAATGAAGGAAAGTCTAAATAATTGTACATTATGTTCTCATGAACATCATACCACTACTGTTAAGACCTTTCCTAAGACTATTTAAAACTATAAGTTGAAACCCATTTTCTGCTAGCTTATCGATTCACCTCATGATATAGTCGATGCATCGAGGGGATATATAGTTCTAGTCCCTGATCATCACTATAGGTCCAAAGTATTCTTCATATATAGATAAATTTATTTAATTCATTAAAAATTTGTCCTATATTAAAATATATATATTGAGTAAATAATATAGATTTATCAATATATAATAGTTATTCAAATAAAATTAAATGTAGAAAACCGTATATAGAAATTATATATGGTTTAATCCATATTCATATCCATGATATAAAGAACAAGGATAAACATGAATTGAAACATTAACCATATTTAATAAATAGGTATTATTGTAACATTCATAAAATGGGTAGTATATGTAACATCTAAATGTTAATAAGTTCAAATTAACAAATGTGTCTCAAAGTAATTGTAATTGAGATGAAATCACATGTAATGATAAAAACAATAAAGTGAAGAATAATTATTAGATAGATTATGTAGCTAAAATGTAAATCCAAATTGAAAAATTAGAAATACAACATAATATATACAAAAGTCATTAAACACATTATCATAGAATTTCAAAACTCAATGATGATGTAATATAATCCACGAAAATAAATTCAGTTATGAAATTCGCTACCACTTGGTAATTTTCATGTAAAATCCCCTTATATAAAATAATTCAATCTAAAACATAAAATGACACGATGTATGATTTATTCATGATATTATATATATTATATGGTTATTATGTACACATATAAATGAAATTATGGGCACAATAATAGAATATTCCTTAATAAATGAGAATTTAGAAGAGTTCTGTTAACATTACTCTGACTCGTCACATATGTTCTTTGTTATCCTAAATAATAACATTTTGTTAATTATTTAATTTATCAAGAACATTTTCAAGTTTATTATTAATATTATTTATCATATTACATTTTCATATACAATTACATAATAAATTGTGCTTACATCAATTATTTTGATGATATTTAACTTATTTGTCAAAAATGAATTTGGGATGTTGAATATCAATCTAAGTGGTAAATATTTAAACATACATTGAATAATAATTATGAAATATCTATCTAATTAATAAATAATTTATTCTTTTATGATCAATAAAGTAATATGGTTTCATTAAATTATGTATGTTATGATCATGGAGAGGGTAGGCCATACATAAGCCTGGGTAAGGTTTCCAATTTTGCATGATCATTTTGGAAAAGAGGTAAGTAATGTTATATCATTAAAAAAATATCATAAAAACATGATTTACATAATAATTTTAAAATTTAATTATATATATTATACATGTGGTGTGGTGATGAAAATATATCCACAACACTATGTGAAGGCGGTAGTCTATAGGTACATGAATGACGTTGTCATCATTTAGTCAGTCAAAAGGGAAGAAATAAATTGATTTTTATATTTTCATAATGAAAAATATTATATGAATATACAAATTATGTCATTTATATCACATATATTAATTAATATTATCCTTATTACCTTCGATATAAAGTGTTTGAGAAAAATGAATCTCATTGCATGGCAAGGTGGTATTCCTTCGTACACATGAGTGACATTATCATATACCCTATGGAATGGAGAGTAAAAAAATAAAAAATTGAATAATTATCCTAGAGGTATAATTATGTGATAAATATCTCATATATATATATATATATATTATATCCTTTATCATTCCCTACCATGAGATGTGTTGATAGAAAATGTGTCGCAATAGTTTGTGTGGAGGTAGTTCTCTGTACACAACTTCAACATTATCATTTCCCATTTTAGGGAAGAGGATATGTATATAGATCATGAAAATAATATAAAAACATAAAAATAAATGGTAGATACTATTTTTTTTATATAATCCAAAATTAAGATGATTTTAAGGAGTTGTAAGAAGAAATAAATCAAAAACCAATAGTTTTGAATTGTACCACTTCTCAAACCACCACATTAGGATTATACCTAATGTAGTAATATATTAGATTTATAAAAAATAATGAATTTTATTATGAGGGGATGAATTTTGGGAAGTAATATGGGTAGGTATTATATGAATCAAATGGTATTGAAGGTGTGAATAAGAGAGGAGAGAGTGTAATTTTATAAGTTATGTGAGTGGAACACTTTTATTTTTTTATAAGAAAATGGTGTACCCATATTCATTAAATCATAAAAGGGTTGTAAAATGGGTATTCTAGATTATAAAATATGATAAGGTGTGTATATCACCATGAAATATATTTTGGAAATCTTTTAGTTCATTTTAAATATTATCTATTTAGTTTAAACACCTGGTAAACCCATTTTCCCCTTAATTGTGTTAATTAATATTTACTATTTTCAATATTTATTAGGGAAAAAAATTAAGTTTTAAATATTATTAAATAAATATTATAATTATTAAAAATAGTTAATATATTTTACCAAATTAAATTAATATAAGTATAAATTTTAAATTTAAAACAAAACCCAGAAACATGACGAAAATTCAAATTTTCAAAGATACAATTTTCATAAGTATTGAAGCTTTTAACAAGGAAATTGAATATGAAATTGATTAAATTGACATAAATTAGATAAAATATAATATTTTTCAACTAATTTTAATTTAAAAATATTTAAAAATATAAATTTTCTTTTTCAAAAAAATTAAATGAATGGCTAGTATTCAAATAAATATCAGTATTTTCACTAATAATCAAAACATGAAACATTTAATAAATATCCCAAAAATTCAACATAATATAATTTTCATGTTATGATTTCAAATATAAGTTAAATAATATTGAATATATTTTTAAAAAATTTAAAAATTAATTTTATCATAAGTACATGATAAGTGAAGTAAAAAACTTCTTTAAAATTTTGTTTTAAAAAATCAATTTTTTTATTTGAAACAATTACCATTTTATTTTTAATTAATTGATAACTAATATTTTTTAAAATTATTAAACCATATACATTTCATAATGAATATAGTAATATTTATATATACCAATTTTATGGCTAATTAATAATAGCACAATATATTACTGCTCATTTAGAATTGGGGTTTCATGTTTCGCAAGAAATATAAGAGATTAAATTAAAAAAATGTTGGTTGTTTAACTAGATGTTTCTTATCACATAAGAAATTGAAAACAATGTTCTTATTTTAAAATTTTAGGGTGTTATATCAATTCAAAACAAACACAATCTAATTATTGTCTTTATTTTTTGTGGCATCCAAGCCTAAAATCAATTACAATTATTGTAATCACCATAGTTAGCTTCCCACTAAAAATACCATGAGGATGTTTTTGTCCTATCATAGTGGAATATATTGTTTTTCAAGCTTCCATAAACACCGCCATCAAATCATTATTTCTAACCACATAGATGAATCTTATATATGTTCATTCTCATTTCCAATGAAAGATGTTACATGAAATCTCATTGTGGATGATCAACCATTCCTTAAGTGATTTTTTTTCATTATTGATCCACCCTCTACAACATAGAAAATTGACATATTACCATGAGATATTCCTTATATAATAATTGAATTGATAGCCATATCATTATTCCATGATGTAGGTTTTTTTTAATTGTTTGTTTTCAAAGATCTCATGGTCTATAAGGTGATTTATCATCAAATTGATTAAAATTTAAAATATTCACTTGAATGTCCATTGAATTTGATAGGGGAAATATTTTGTGAGGATATTTCTTACCAACTCATCCCTTGTGGTGATGGAGTGTTCTGGAAGGAATTATATCAATTCATCTTATTTTTATATTAAAAATCAAAAAATATGAAGTCTTACCATGTCGTTGAGTTTTTTTGAAATTGAAATATATCATAGAGTTCAAGAAAGGTTCCCATGTTTGGGTTTATATGCCCATGTATTAGTCTATAGAATTTCACAGTGTTTGAAATCATTTAAATTATTGATGTACGGATATTGAAATGGTTTTCTATAATGGGTGGATCCAAGATGATCAGTTTTATTCCAATATTGGGGGGCCTCCCATAATCTGCAATAATTTATAGCCTTTGATATCTTAGTTGGATTCCATCAGTTTCTTGTTTTTTTTTCAATTACAGTGATGGTAAAAACAAATATTCTTCCTCCGTAAAGTAATTTCACATTCTGTATTGTATTAAATGTTTTTATTTCCATTTGTATGTATAGAGTGGATGTATATAAATAATTAATTATGAAATCACTACCTGATAATTTCATGCATAAATTTAGAAAATAATAGATAATAACAATTAAAATCCAAAATATACTATAAAACTATCCAAAAAAATCGCTACAAAAATTTGATCTCCAATAAAGGAATTGTTAAAATAAGACTAGTCTAATTGAATTTATTAACATTTAAATCCCAATGAAAATAAATAAATAATAAATTATTATAGTAAAATGGTGTGTTAATTCTCTCCCTATGAGATGATATATATAGATCATATAAATGTTTAAATGATTTACAGATGATATTTGATTAAAAATTAGAGAGGATAAATAAATTTTTATTAATTCAATATGAGATAATATTGCAAGTTTAATAAATTCCAGCTTCCTGTGGTGGTGAATTTTTTGAAATTAATTTGATTTCTCATATTTGTTGTTGGATTTGAGATGGAAGAATATCCTTGGGCATGGTATCCACTTCTTAATAAACAAATCTACATTTCCATATGATTAATTAATTTGGGTTATTATAGAGGAAATTACAAGGTAAAAAATTTAAACCTTGTCATCCAAAATTAAATAATGGTCATTTAGAATTAAGAATATTTAGTTGATGCATTTAAACAATTATTTATTATTAATGTTATCAATTTTCATGTATTGAAAAAGATAAATATTGGAGTAGTTATAACATTGTGTAATAACCCAAACATAAAAAATTAAAATATAAAAATAATTGACACACATATTCCCCCATTGTTTACATCACCTAGAAAAAGAGAAAGGTGCCCCCACATTCATGTTATGATTTGGATAGGGTTGGTAAAAATATTTATAAAATAATAGTATAGTATCCTAGAGTAAGGCTTTTTAAAGCACAACACTTAGCTATATGGGGAAGGCTCGGTTTTGGAATGATGTTAGATGACCACCTGATCCTTGAATTTATAGGTATAAATGATGGTCAGGAAGCTTAATTATCATCAAATCCCTGATATATTTTTAAAATTCCAAAATCGGGGTTATTAGGAATTTATTAATGGGTCTAGGTCAAAATAAATTAAAAATTATATTTAAAATTCTTCATCAACATTGTTGAATGTGTGGAACATAGTGACACACAATAAAATGTTGTACTATGCTCCCAGACATAGTTTTTCTTCATTTATTACCTCTTTTGGAATTTTTAATTATTATCACATCATAAATAGTGGATTCATGAGGTGATTTTTTTTATAAATTTTGGATATACTTCTTCTTAAATATTTAATTATAAACCTCAAAGTGAATCTATTAATTATTTTTCATAATGGAGCATATTTTACCACATAAATTTGATCTCAATTTTTTAATTTTATTTGAAAAAATTATTACTTGTATCCCACAAATATAACATAAATAATATATATATTAGAAATATTTATCGATTAAATTAAAAGAATATTGAATTTTATATTGAAAATTATACACTTGAAATATAAACACCATTTGGTTTCTTCTACCACCTCAAAAGATAGCAATCCAGGTTTTGACTCTAGGTTAGAAAAATATAATCTTGGAATTTTCATCTAGAGATTAAAAATGGAGTTGTAAAGGATTTAGAATACATTCTATTACAGTGGGTTTCATTTTTATCAACATTTTATTTTAGTAAAGACTAAATAATGGTCATTGGGATCTAAACTACAATAAAATTCAATTTAATCATCTTATTATTATTTACACTATAAAATTATTTTTAAGGTTAATAAATTTTAAAAATAAATTAAAAATATCTATTCACCCCCCCCCACTTAACCATTTTAACATCCTCATATTGTGACATAAAACTATATTCAAATATTATGAACCTTGTAAATCCTCCAAAAAAGAAGGTGAAAAGGAGTATGAATTTTCTATATTATGATATGGGGTAATAAATTATTAGAATATGTAGGATTTTTTCTCCATCAACATGAATCCATTTATTTTTATTCTATGTCTGGACTCCATAATTTTATTTCATGATCATGTATATTTCAATTGAAAGTGGGTCCCTTTCGCAACTCTCTCTATTTTTTAGTATAATATTAAAGCTTCCTCAACCCTAATAGTCAGAATCTAATGCCTGAAAAAATTACATTGGCATAATATGCACAGAATCGCATCTTGAAAGACCAAAAAATGTAGTGGTCTGGGTAAACTAGATACATACATTATTCTTACATTAAATTTTAATAAATAAATTACATCATAATTTTTTTCAAGATTACATTTATTCCATATAGCTCTTACATTCATATTTATCAATGTAAAACTCATGGAATCATATGTAATGGAAAAAATATGGGTGGGCTCAAATTACTAGTAAGGGTTATGTATAGTGGAATCATTCATCAATCCATAAGAATAAAAAATATGGCATGGTGATAACTAAAAACTCATGACCTATAATAAAAAAATTGAGAATAAATTCCATCCATATATAACACAAATGATAAAATATAATGAATAATAATCAATATGGAAGGGTAAATAATTGAACATACATTCCATTTAAATGACTTGAATGTAAGAGTGGATAAGACATAATCAATATTGCAATGTAAGTAAATTAAAATGCATACCATTTGATCAATAACTGAAAATGAAAAGCATCTAGAGATAATTTGATAATGAAATTATCATAGATATCACAACTAATTACTGAATTAAGGAACAAATTATATATTGGAAGTTAGGTTTTCTAAGTACATGATACTTTTACCATCTAGACCTTTCACAAGAAGGTTCAAAACTAATGGGTATAAACCCATTTAATTAATGCTAGCCAACTGATTCTTCCCATTAAAATACTAATTCATTGGGGTATATATATAACCAAGCCCCAACCATGTAATATATATCCATGTCATCATAATTCTTTTATTATTAAATAGAACCAACATCCAGTACACCAAACAAGAAACCAGAAAACAAGAGGCTATAGAGGCCTGAAGTGATGAAGCCTAAGGGTGTCCCCTCTAATGAGATCCTTCCCTTTATTAGAGAAGGAAAGAAAGTCTGTTGGGAGAAAGACGCTGAGACCCTGCGACGCTAGAGAGGAAAGATGATCTGCCACCATATTACCCTCCCTCTATGTGTGATATATTTCAGTTCCATCACTGAGAATAGATCTGCACCATCTAATAATATAAGATATAGACTAGGGATTTTTTCCATTTCCATGAAAGGAGTCATGAATAAAGAGACAATCAGTTCCAACCACAGCCATTTTAATACTCTTAAGCCTGCAAATCTGTAGACCAGTCATCATTTCCAGAGCCTCAGCCATGAGAGAATTCCCTCTATCAAAGTGAACGCTAAAGGCTAGAACAACACTGCCTCCTGAGTCCCTGACCACGCCACCACCTTTCATGTCATTCAAGCATTAGGATCCATAAATATTAAGCTTGAGGCCGCAAAGATGTGGTAACCATCTAACCCAGTTACTAGTATTCCATGGACATTTGTCAACAGCCCCCACAGAGAAGGGTCTGAGGGAAGGAGTATCAATATGGTTCCTACAGGAGCGGATCATATCAACCAACTGGAACATCGTCCGTGCCACTAGTGCCTGACCTGAGCATAGAATTCATTCATTCCTAGCCTTGTTCCTTTACAACTAGATACACCAACATCTAGTCACCAGGATGATAGCTCAGGATTTCCTCTCTAGACCAGCATCCTTCGCCCAGTGGAACCAGCTATCCAAGAGAGTAGAATCCCTTAATTCTGGAATCGAGAATCCTGTGAAATCCCCAATGAATCGCTACACATGGAGAGCCCAGAAACACGAGACTAGACACACACCAATCTTCTTGAAGTTCTCATCCATGGGGAGGGCATGATTCCTGATGCGCCACACTAGAAAATTATTCTTAGTGGGAATCTCCTTGATCCATAGAACTGAATCCCAAGTACCCTGTTGAGACGCCATACTGGTCTCCCTCTGATAATCCCCGACTGAGAAATCACCTGAGGATGAAGCAGTAAAAACGCATCTATCCAGTTCGTTCATGAGCCCAATAACATCAAATACCATACGTTGGTCCCTATTCAGCACAACACTGAACAAAGTTGGAAACATACAAGCTTGATTGAAGGTGATGTTAGTAACTGGACAACCAAGAAACACCAGAGGAACACCATCCCAGCTTTGATTCCAAAAGGAAAGCTCACAGTTACCCCCAATCCATTTAATATGGGGCTGTATAGATTGAATGAGGGGGGAATCGCAAACCTTAACGAAGCCTGACTCCCGTTAGCTCCGCTACCGGCACCGATGAATTTCTTTGCCATGAATTTACCCCACAAGGAGTGGCCCTCAATAACATCCCATTCCAGCTTCACCCACATCCCTTGCACCATCTCAGAGATACTCTTTACGTCAATACCCTCCTCTTGAATAGGTCTTGAAATATTGCTCCATGAAGCCCAATGCCTTCTTCCATTCTCATGATCATCCCATATGAAATTGGATAGAATAACATCAAGTTTTTTGATCACCCCCTTTGGGACTTTGGTGGCCGAGAGGTCATGACATGGGATAGAATAAAAGACACAGTTGGCCAAGATTATTCTGCCGACAGAGGATAAAAATGATTCTTCCAGTTGTGAACACGACTAACTAATTTCCCAATAATCTTATCAATGTTACATGTCCATGTAATTACTCATATGTCAAATAATTTATTTAATTCAAAAAAAATGTTTCCTATAAGTATTTTTATTGATTAAGGAATAAAGATTTATCAATATTTCCCTAGTTAATCAAATAACATTCAAACTAAACAACATATGTAGACATGGTATATGTTTTACCTAATAATCATTTCCAAGATAAAATATTTGTGTGTTTAAGAGAATTTTTTATTAAATAATAATAGGAATGTGAATAACTCAATCAGATGTTAATGACTATGAAAATTATTCAAGTGAATATCAATATGAGTTTTCGTCAAATTAATCATAAACTATATTAAGTATAAATAAGGTTGATATTAATAAAATTTATTCCATTTGGATAAATTATAAGGTTTTTTTCATTGATGATATAAAAATATATTTTAAAATATTTATGAGGAAAATAAATTTTTCATTTCAAAAATCTATTTTTAAAATAGGAAACATTTTGAAAATCCATTTCTTTGGAAATACATTTTTTTAAAATTATGAATTACATAAATACTATGAAAATATTTTTTTTGAAAATGTCCTTATAAACATTAAAATTTACATTCAAATAAAGTATGGAACGTAATTCGATATATGTGGTATAAGGTAAAAAGAACGTTCATTTTTCATTGTAAATAGGCTAAACAAGTTAGTTGTTCAGAATATGCCTATAAGATTCCATTCAAAACAAATTGGTAAAAATTAAAAATGTGTAATTTTTTAACTAAATATTTTTAAAATTTAAAAAAACAATAAATAATAGTTTCAAAAAAATTTGGAAGATAATATTTTGGACCAACGAGAGAAATAAAGTCATGTTTTCTTAAAAATATTTTCTTAGCATTTTAAGAAACAAATAGTAGGAAAATGGTACTATTAATTTAAAATATAATTAATAAAAATTTAATAATAAATAAAATTTTATTATTAAACAATGATCAAATAATTTCCATTAATATAAATTCAAGTGTAAATAATCTCAAAAGAATTGGTATTTTGAAGTAACCCTTGCAAAGATCATAATGGTTAAGTGAGAATCAACCCATGAATCAATGATGAGTATAAAATTTATATCTGCATAAACCATGTGGAAATAAAACAATAGATATTCAAAATCCATTACACACACAATCTTAAAAAATTAATTCCTATATGGAAGTAATATATCCCAATGAATAGATGTTGAGTTTTCAAATTATTTACCACTTGGTAACTCATAATTGAAATCCCAAGTAATTAAAAAATGAAATTTAAAATTTAAAATGCAATTAATAGTGAAGTATTATGTTATTATATGTCATTGGGGTAGTATATACACAATCTAAAATAAACTAGGTGCCTAACATTACAATATAACTCAATCAAATAAAATTGAGATGAAATCCCTTACCTTACACTCCCATTTCGTTGAACGTGATTAAATATCATGTATAATATTTTAAAACATGGTATTAACTTATTCAAAATAAATATTAATATTTTATTTATCATATATGATCCTTTTATAACTAATTGTTACCCATTAACTAATAATCTTTTATTATTTTCATTATTTTGGTATTAATATTTTTCTATTCTCTTGCGTGTTTTGTGATGGAAGATACTATTCATGAACATATTATATAGTTATATCATTTCATTAAAAATAATTATGACATAACTAAATTAATTTTACAAAAAAAAGGTTTAAAAACAATCATTAAAGATGGTTATGATACATCGCGTATGTTATGAACAAGGAGACGGTGGGTCGCACGTACACATGAGTAATGTTTCCACTTTTCAATGATCATTGTGAAAGGGGGTAAGTAATAATTTACATTTCAAGAATAAAAAAATATCATATATAATATATAATATAAAAATATATATATCATCCATGTCTTTTTGGGATAAAAAGAGTCATATCGCTTCGTGAAGATGTTAGTCCACATGTGCATGAATGATGTTATCATCTTTACATGAGTAAAAATGAAAGAATGAAAATTAATTATACATTATATTTAAATAATGTAAAATATTTCTTTAGTATCATAATAATTTCTTTTATATCACGTATAATTAATAAATTTATCTTTATCACCTTCTATGTCAGGCATTAGTGAAAGACGAATCTCATCGATATCATGGAAGTAATTTGTGGTACACCTAACTGACGTTATTATATCTACTATAGAAAGTAAGGTAATAATATATATTTGATATAGTGACTAAATATTTATAAATAAAATATAATTAAAATGTGTATTTTTATATCCATCCTCATACCCAAATATAAATGGTGGGAATAAAAGAACGAACAACATCGGTTGATAAGGAAATAGTCATTCGTATAAAAAAGCGGTGATTTTCCTAACCCATATGGTGGACGAATATACGGTTTTAGGTCATAAACATTACATAAAAAGAACACATTGTATCAAAAATAATGAAAATATTGTATAATAATCGTACAATAGTAATTGTATGATGTGGATAAAGAAATAAAATAATAGTGCTTGTTGAAGAATGTTACCTCTTCTCCGGGTATCCTCCTTAGGTTTTTATTAAAGCCTTTAAATGGTGGATTCATGAAAAAACATATTCGAGGATGATGGGAGGGAAGATTTGAAGCAATTTATTCATGTATTGGATGAACCAAAGTGGTTTTATAGAGTCAATAAGAGAGGTTTGTGGGTCGCCTTTTATAACTGGGAGAGAGGACACAATTGCAATTTATGAAAAAAATTTAGTGTTCCCACATTTTCCATGTGGAACAAGCATAATAATGGTCTATTATTTAACAATTTAGGTTTAATGGTCTAAATAGGTCTATAAAATAGTTTTAGACTTATTTTATTCCATTTTTACCATTTTATTTTTAGTTTAACACCTTGGTATATCATTTTTTTCATTAACCGTGCAAATTATTTTTTACTAAAATCACTATTCAATTTGGTAAAAATTAAATTTATCATTGTTATAAATTATATATTTTTTTGATTCAAAATATGGAATCCTTTTTCCAGGTTAAATGTAAATAATTGGGAAATTAAAATTAAAATTTTATCTTGTCGGCGTGACTGTAAATCAGGCTTTTAATTTAAAATGTTCTAATTTTTACAAAGTTAATATACATAAATTATATATGAAAATGATTGAAATGAATTAAATTTCACAAAAATGTTTATAATTTAACTATTTTTATATTAAATTAAAATAAAAATTGATTTAAAATTATAAATTATATAAATAAAAAGATATCTCTTAGGGAAAATTTAGAATTTTTAACTACTCATTAAAAAATTAAATTTCACTATAAAATTATAAAAGATAACCCTATGATAATTTTGATATTATGATTTCAAAAAAGAAGTTAATTTTTTATATCATTATAAGAATTTATTTGTTAAAAGGAGGAAAATTATATGTATAACTACTAAAATGATAGGAGACAAACAAAATAACATGAGTAGTGCCAATTATAGTGGTTTTCATTGGTGAATCCCAAGGGTGTGACCTCTAATCAGATTCACCCATTCAAGAGTGGGGTTTAACTCTCATTTATAGTGTGTAATTTCTACATCAGGATTGGATATATAATCAAGATAGTCTACCACCTTGTTACCTTTAATAAAAATATGTAGAATTTTATTTTGGTTGCATATGAAGCTCATGCCCTTAAGGAATATATAACCAATTTACCAGGGGGATTCACGAGTATTCTTGATAGAGTTATATGAAATTATAGAATAAGAATCAACCTCCATTAGACTAACATTCTTTTATCGACATATAAGGAGGACCAAAATCCTATTCATTTCCACAGCTTTGATGGAGTTACATTCCCCAAATAATACTGAGTATGAAAAAATGAAGCTTCCTTTGGGGTTATGAACCACTCTTCCACCACTCATAGAGCCCAGCGAGCCTGATAAATCTATATTGATCTTGAGACCCAGACTATATAGACTCCAACATACCCAATGACCCTAAAAAGAACTATGAACTAGATTTGAATAGGACATATCTATTTTAATATGTCTCAAATTTGGAGAATCTTTCCAGTTCTTTCCAATCATGGTCATGTCTAGTGAATGTTTTTTTGTTTTGATCACCAGTTTCTTACTCATGCCCAAAATACCATTGAACTAAATGATCTTACTTTAATTCCAAAAAATACAACATCAAACAATAGGAACTAGATCCCTAGATTTCCTCTTGAGACATGCATGTTTTGATCCCAGGATCCACCTATTAAAAAAGGGAATGTATTGGTTTTCACTAGAATAGATACCTGTGAAATCTCCAAAACATTATGAGATGATATGAGCCGAGTCCCCCTTGATAAATAATTTCTCAAATATTTCCTCCTAATATTTCTCACTGTATGAACATTTGTATGAGAAACTTATATTGTTTATTTTGATATTCTCATCTACGGGTAAGTCTTGATTCCTTATACTCAAAATAAGAAAATTATACTTCTTCAATGCCACATTACACCATAAAAGATATCCCCATGGGTCCATATGTTACAATAGTTTTAATATCATGTGATAATACTTCATACAAAAAATATATTGAGGAAGATTACATAAAATTAAACTTATTCAGGTTATCTTTAACATCAATGAAATCAAATAATCCTTATTGATCATTATTTAGAACTATGTTAATTGAAACCAGATACTGCCTTTCCTACATGAATGTAATATCCTTTTCTACATAGGCTAAATACCAAGAAAAAATACATCCTAATTATGGTACCTGAATGATATCCCCTCCCCTTCCCACAATCTAATGATCATAGACCCTATGATTTGAAAAGTTAAGAAAGACCACATTCCAAATAGATCCTAAGAACACTTCCCTCTCCTCGTGACTAAAAAACTCCACTATATAACTATAGAGTGGTGTTCCTTGGACCACATCCCATTCATGTTTTTCATGCATTTCATAAAGGGTATCTTGAATATTAATTACATTATTTCCTCCATCCTATGTGGGTCTTTCAAATATCAATCAAGAGGCTGGGTATTACTTCCCATATGCATCAGAATCCCAAAATAATATTAAAATGATCTTTTCAACATTTAATATTACTGTTTTTAGAACTTTTCTCGTTGATAAATCATTAACCGGAATAGATGGGAGCACACATTTAGAAAAAGTTATACTCCATCCAAAGGATAAATATTGATTCTTCTAATTAATTAAATGAAATGTATTCCTCTATAAAATATGATCAAAATTGTGGATGCATAGTGTGTATGGGGATATATGACCCCCTATATAACTCTTCTAAAAACTCTTCCATTGGATACCCATAATGCTACACAGATCTATTATTATTATCTCTGAGCACCGGAAAGATATATATAATATTATTTTCAACCGATTGATTACCTGACCACTCCATTTTTTATCTTTCAAGGAAAATTTTCATACTACAAACTGATATCTTGATAGAATTTGAGAAAATTATTGAATCATCCCCAAATAGAATATAATAGATTCATATAGAAATTTCCTTTCACTGATATAGAGTGGAGTTTCATTGGAAATTCTATTGTTAATATTCTTATTTTGAACAACATGAGATAAAATATATATGGTTGGGAAGAATGGATCCCCTTCCCATAACCCATGCATTGTTTGAAAAAAACCATGGTTCTTCCCCAAAAAAGTTATATCCATCCATGTAGAAATCATGCATCTGAAAATATGGTCAATAACCCCTTTTGAGAATCCCATTTTATTCCACACCTTAATGATGAAGTTCCATTAAATTTAGTCATATTCTATTTCCTTGTTTAGATTTACAATAACATTTGAACCAGTGCCCTTTTTATTGATGTTTCTAACCAATTTGTGAGTCATTTGAATGGATCCTTAAATCAACCTACCGTTCATGAATCAATGTTGTTCATCAGCAATCAAATTATGAATATAATGTGAGAGTATCTAATTAATGGAGCTAGAAAGTACCTTGTAGGAGAAATTACACCTGATAATGGGTCTGTAATAATGAATAGTGGCCAGATCTATGATCTTAGGAATGATTACCAGAGAGGTGGCACAAGCAACCCGGGAAGCCCCCCCCCCCCGTAAGGAAAAACCAGAATTTTCCTAACCATATCATGCTTAACGACATACCAATATTCACCATAAAAGAAATCTATAAACACCATCTATACAAGGTAACTTTCCTGGATGAGACTTCTCATAACCTTCATGATTTCCTTCTCTTATGGGTTTTCTTCTAGAAGTTCATTTATAGAACTATAAAATGGGGAAGGAATCACTTCAATTAATTCATTGGACCCCATGGATAACCTCCAATCATGTTGGGATTGGGGCTGGAATGAAGGGACATGATGTGGATCTCTTCCATGCTCCCCACCATGTTCATGTCATTAATGTAGCTTCCATCTGTTAATATAATATTAGGCATTTGAATCCTCCATATGTCATTTATAAAAGCATGTAAAAAATCAGTATTCATATATCCTTTTTGAATCCACATGATATGTGAGTTCTCCTAAGGCAAATGATCATGTCTTAGAACCATGTTGAAGAGGATGTTCATCTTGTTTGAAAGATCACTTAACTATATGTCATTCCAATTTTCCCTAAGGCTAAGCTCAATCTGTTCAATTTCTTTTAAATCGCTTCCATTTCTTGGAAATGGTGAGGCAGAAGTTTGGTCAATTAGATGAGATCTATCCTAATAGGTCTATTATTGTAATGTATACTCTTCCATGGATATGCATATATTGGACTATCCCATGAATCTTGGATCACATGGTGATAACCAATGCAGTTCCATCCATGATTGAGAGAAATTGAAACATCTGTTGTTATCCTAACTTAGTGACATATAGACTAGAATAGGTGAATGATCCAAAATGATATGACTCAAATGATATAAAATTGTATTTTAAATAATTCAAATATAAATTTCACTCAATAAAAACCTATCAAGGTGGAAGAAAGAGTGTTAACCCCCTTACGGATTATTACACCACGCAAAGTGATTTCCAAATAATCCCATATCCATGAAGAGGAAACAAACCAAAAACTATATAAACTCCCTTCTAAATCTATGGGGGAATACTCCCACCCCTTTATTCTCATCTAGATCCCATAATGTATTAAAACCGCCTCCTATAATCCAAGGGAAGGACCCTAGAACAATGGATTCCATGTTCTACTATATAGTTTTCCTAAGATGCGGATCGTAACTACCATATATACTAGAGGCAAAGTAAGTGTGATATCCTAAGATGATCTTAACTAAAACCATTAAATAGTGACATTTCGATTTCAAAAGACCCAGAATAGGGTGTTATTTAGATTAAAATTCATGCATGAATTCATTATAATTCTATGTTCATACTATGAATGTTTACTAAAATTATGTTTGAGTTCAAGAACATAATCTAGAGATATTTCCTGCTTCATGAATTTTAGTACAGATTATATTGATTTTTTCTCAACCTCCCAAACCATGAGAATTCCATATTAGAAGAAATATCATTAAAAAAATGATTTTTTGGCTTTTTCCTAATGATTCAAGACCCCTTTTAACTGAGAATGTGTACTTGCAACTCTACTTCTCGATTGTGATCTAGTGTGCATCCCATTAGACAAATGAGAGTACTGTATAAGACAACACAAAATATACAGAATGTGACCAACATTTTGGTCTCTATGGATCACTTTAAAACATTTAATTGATGGGAGCTAAATAAATAGGGTTGTGAGATATAGAGTATTGTGTAAATGTTGATTTTATATCGTTGTAGGATTGAAATAAAGCATCAGGCTAGAAAGAAAGAGATGTTGGAGGAGAAAACATAAAATATAGAGATCTATGCATCGATGAGGGATACACAAGGAGTGAAGGATTGGAGAAAAACTCCTAAATAAAAGGGCCTATCTTGTAAAAAAATATCCTCTAAAGAAGCAATGAAATGAGAAACACCATTGCCATGCAAATTTTGAAGAACTATACATGGCTCCATCTGCGGAATTTCAAGCCTAGGAGAGGGGGAAACCAGAGGTTCAAAGGGAACTGCATCTAGGAATGAAAATAATACATAAAATATTTGGAAAGAATACAGATACTATAAATAATCCTGAACCAAATAATCTATACCCATAGACTTATGGTTCCCTTAACCAACCTACTAGAGGAAGATAGCCACTACATCAGAAGAGAAGCGTTGATAAAAGAGGGTCCCTGCATAGATGTCCTTGACGATACCAAAGAATGATTCCTACATACCTCCAAGGAATTTCCTTACATCAAACATGATGAATAGAATATAGCAAGTGATGAGTAGACTAAAACATGGATTCTTTTGAATGAATAATTAACCATGAGGTAATGAATGTTTGGAATGGCTTGTAAAAGATACATCTAAACAAATTAGGGAGATAAATATACTTCTTCAAGATGAAGAGTTCCATTATTTGGTTGTTCTTTGATTAGTTATTAAAAGAAATTAATCTACAAAAAATTAATTATTTATTCTTGAATCACTAAAATTAACTTTTAAAAGATCATAATATTGATAAAAGAGTGCAATTTCATTCTATCTATCATTAAATATTTTACAAACCCATTATATTTAATATATTAATCTATAAAACTCAAAATTAATACCCCTTTTTCATCATAAATGTTTATTTATCAAATCATTTAACTAAGGACATATTAACCAAGACATCACAGAGTAAAATGGTATGATATAATCCTTTATCATCCTTTAGTCATGGGTTCAATCCCTATGACATTGCTGGATGTGACCTCTGAGAATCGGATGTCAATTAGTGGTTCCCTTAGCCAAGTTGGCCACATAGCCTTAATCCCATCTCCCTAAATGCCAGAGGCTTCCAACCAGTTACAAGGGACTTTGGTGTGTTCTTGGGTAGACTATGACCTCATTAACAAAGTGTATCCCAACAGATAACATATAAAATGGGAGATATGTAGAGGCATCAATATAAGTAAATTGAAACAATAGAAGAATAAGAATAATGTAAAAAAATAGGAACACTTGATCAAAATATAAAAATTATTGTGATATATTTCATATCACTAAAATGATCAAAAACATGTATATAATCATCATACAAGAACGATATAAAAATGTTGTAAAAATTAATAAATAACTATCCAAACATCCCCAGTTATAGCTCAGACATATTCTACCATATCCATCCTACGAAAATGATAAATCAAGTGTACGATGTGACACACTTCCCATTATTAATACCTTCATACATATCGTCTTCCTAGGTACCAAATAGAATCCTAAAAAGGGGGTGAGATAAATCTTAGTATTCCACAACCATTGGTGTCTATAACATCATATCCATGTAATATAAACTAAAAAATTCTATAAGAATTAATATATAAAAGTAAAGTAGTATAGTAACATAAATACCCAAGTACATACTTTATCCCATGGAAGGTGTCTGAACATCTAACCTGTTCATTAGTTAACTAAGTTCCATTTTATAAAATTAATCCATTTTTGGCATATCCAAGACTAAAATCACCTCGTGATAGTACTAGTAATGCTTCTCGGATGTAACAGGGTAACCTAAAATGATAATAATAATGAAATGGTTCCATGGAAATAACCATGGTATCTTAGACCATAGGGGTCTCCAACACATTAATAACTATTTCCTAGATAAATGGTTAAGAGTATAATATAAAGAGCATGATCCAATTAATTCCACAATAGTATGATCTAATAGTGTCAACAAATACTTTGAAGGAAAACAGGGATAAGCTATGGCTAGGTCCAAGGATATAGCCAATGATCCTCATTCCATAGAATCCATGTTGGATCTAAGGACTATATTGAAGGCATCAAGAATAGTAAAGTATGGATCATGCGGTGTCATATTGGGCATCCACTTATAGACAAGTATTGGGTTCCAATTTGGGTATCATCCCAAGAAACATGGCATCCATGAATCAAAATGAAGTCCTTGAGTGCTCAAGTAATTCCCTCAAGAATAAAAAACCTAAACTCATTAAAACCACCCCAGAAATGATGTCAAGGTACATATTTAATTGGTCACCTTACTTTTAAATCTTTTAATCAAATAGGCTTTATTATAAGCATACCCTTTAATATTTCATGAGGTTCAAGCAATTTCCTTACACTTGCATGATAGGGATAAGGGGCATGCAACCATCTAGTTGAATCATTTTTTCCATAATCATTAATCTTGGTTTAATATGCTAAATTCCACCAGGAGTGTAAATAGGTGCTACAACATGTAACCAACAATCAATTGTTTTAATATTTCCTAGACTTTTATAAAAAAAATATACATGGATATCCACATTAAATTTATTCATTAAAACTTATGAACATACCTTAGAATGGTCACATAAAAGGAATAAAAAATATATCCATTAAAATTCAGTAGTCATTTAATATAAGGATTCTTACAATTAGGTTTTTCAAGATCAATCACATCAGAATGGTGGCTCGAAGGTGTCAAAACACTTAAAACCCAAATATGGTACCACACTCTACACGGGGTAGTCGAAGTGGTGGATGTGACAAAAAAATGATAAAAACATATGGAAAGGGTATTATAAGACTATCCTAAAGACTAAGATAAAGACATTTAAATTAAATAGACGAAGCGCGATGAAATTAGCACAATGATACAGAAAATACCAAAATGACGAAACTTAAAGGATGAGTTATAGACCACCTAACTTAGAATTATAAAACAATCTTCATCTCATATCTTATTTTAGTTCATCTTGGATTGGATAAGATCTGATGAATGTGTGAATGTAAAAAAATTAATATTTTATTTCACATCTAAATAGCATTGTAGATAGTAATAAGAAAGAAAAGGTTTAAAAATGAATCGAGAAGGTGCTGGTGTGGATCCAACAAGAAATACGGTGCTTCGATCAGACTCTAAACGAATGTTATAGATAAAAATATATCAATGAGGAATTTTGGTATTCAAACTTGGAAATTTTGTGTGTCCTATATTCTAGAAAACCAAAAGGGAGTATAGGGTTAAAATAAAACATTATTTAAGTGAATATTTTATTTTTTCCAAAAAAAATCCTTCACATGGTTTGTCCCCACGATTTTCCATACTATGTACCAACTTTTCATGGTCTAAAATATTTTCGGGGAACCCACATGGTTAGGTCATACAATTAGGGAAACCCTATGTTGACCATGTATAATGAAACTATCATATTTGCATACATCTTCACAAGTACATGCAACCCATTTCCCATGGTTAGATTAAACAGTGCACCCTCCTGTTACCATGTTTGGACACGGGGCACAAACGTCAACATCCTACTCCCAATTCTCACCCATTACATGGTTATGCTACTATAACACATATATTAGAGGAAAACCTTGTCTTAGATAGACGTTGTTCTCTGAGCGATGATGCATATAGGATACTCCACAAATGAAACACTATATTCTATCTAAATATCCTCAGTATTAAATGTATTAGATTTGTTTGTATGAAACCAGAGAAGATGTTAAATGTGGAAGAGACCATGCATGGAATGTTACCTCTAGGGTAGTACAAACTGATTGGCTACCTGCATTACTCTCTCCAAAATATCATACAACCTAAAAAATCAGGGTGACAAATTCCCATTATTTTTCATCTATCTATGCCCAAACCAGACCAATACCAATAGGAAAACATGATCCTTTACCGTGAACTCTAGATGTTATTTAAGGTGATTAGCATATTATTTCTATCTAGATTGAGTAGGATACATATACTTGTCGGTCATCTAATCGACTCTAATGTATCCTTCATGAGACAAGGACCAATTAAGGCAACTTATCCTACCTCTAACTAGCATAGGGTTGAATGACATGATTTTCCACACAATGTATAAAAAGGATCCATCTAAATTGTCCCTTGAAAGCTTTTATTATAGAAAAACTCAACAAGAGAGATATTATTGGCCTATGAAATGCTGAAGTCAAGGGCTCAAGCCTGATGATTGTCTTCTAAAACTTGTATCATCAGTTATAATTGTCTATCTTTCTGAGGGTGAAAATATATTTTTAAAAGAAACATTTTAACCATAACATTATTCATCCCCTTCTATAATCGTGATGTGAAATGACAATCCCTATATGAAATGATAGTATGAGGTACCCCATGTATTCATCTGATCTTTCAAACATACAATATTCCCATATCATCAACTATGAAACTCTCTTGAAAAAGAATGAAGCCGGATAATTTCATCAACCAAACAATTAAAACCCATGCGTCATCACTTCCCCTAGGATAACTAGGTAAATTGACTACATGTTCCATGGTAAAATCTTCATATATCCAAAATGGGTTAGGAAATGGTTTAAAAAATCATTTGGTATTCTAGTACTCTCCCTCCACTTGATGATAAGTGGAACACCTAGTGATAAAACTTTCAATCTCACATTTCATCCTATGCCACCAATACGAGTGTCTCATTTCATGATCCATATTTGAGATTCTTATGAGAAGCATAGGAATCTCGCATTAAATCCCCTCTCATATCTATACATACCAAAACATGTCTATATATACAAAGAATGTCGTCTTTATCAATTGACCAAATGGGTCAGCTCTTGAAATACTCTGATGGAGAACTCAGACCTTAAGATATGAAAATTACCTACTCTTTACCTTCTCAAGAAGTGAAGAGGTAACTATCAAGGCTGAGAGGAAAGGCTACACTTGACTATCATGAAACTCTAGATGCATTTTTTAAAAGAGGGCCACAAATTTCCCTTCATCACTCGCTTCTCATATGGCATGTGCATGTTTTTTCTGACATAGTGCATCATCAACTAATTTTCCATTTCTAGACATATAAAAAAGACTAAAATTTATGGACTAAAGATATTCACCCATCTTTTCACACTAATATTAAATTAACACTATGTAAAGATATATTTGAGGCTCTTATGGTCTGTATACACCACAAATCACTCACACATTAGGTAGTGTCTCTAGAAATGTTAGTAACAGACAAATTTTGCATGCTCAAGGTCACGTGTTGTTTAATCTCTATTATAAGGCCAAAAATGTTGAGATATTTATGGAATAACTCAGTCATCATACATCAAAACTTCTCCTAGAGCAATTTTGAACACATTATAGAATAGGGTATACCCTCTACCTTGGTCTAGAAGAATCTTAATTTGTGTTGATACAAGCCTCACTTTTATCTCTTGAAAGTATTTATCACACTCTTCTTACAATAATAACATAACATCCTTCATTGTGTGATCACTGAGAGGTGAATCAAGGCATGTTAATTCTTATGTAAAATGATTTTAATAACCAACTGTCCCCAAGATTATCTATATATAAAACAAATTCTTGGGTTTCTCTTAGTAAAACACAACACTAATATTATCTAAGGCAATAGAAACTCATGATTCTAAAATAATAGGACCCGAGAATTGAGCATTATCAATCCAAAATTTACACTTAGAAAACATGGAATAAATTTGATACTCTTTTAGTGTACTCAGAATGATCTCAAATTTCTTAGCGTAGTCCCTAGGAGTGTGAGAATACACCAAGATGTAATCTTAAAATACAATGAAAAAGGAATATAGATAGGGGTGGAACACCCTTTTCATCAGATCTATGATAATTTTAGGTGTGTTCGTAAGATGAATCATTAATAAAGGTACTTTTAGAAACCAAACCAACTATGGAATGTTTTAAAATGTATTTCTGATGTCCTATCTTGAAAATGATGATAGAATGATCTCATGTCGACCATTGAGAAGACCCTGTCTCCTTGGAGCTAGTCAATATGGTCAAATCCTTGAGGCAGTTGATACTAGTTCTAGATCATAATCTTGTTCAAATGACTTTAATCCATGCATAGATGAAGGGTCCCATCCACATTATTTAAAAAAACCATGGTTGGTTCCCCATTGGAAATGTTATTCCATATAAAACCTGTCACCTACAAATGATTTAACTACTTCTTGAGCTCCTAGAGATCAGTAAGTGCCATACTTTATTGAGGAATGGACACCGGAGCTCCACATGGAACAAGATTGATGGAAAAATTCTACCTCTCTCTTTAGGCATAATCAAGAAAAATATAATGGAAATATTCTCTTGAAATGATCTACGAATAAATGGAATTAATCCTGAATTGAACCCTGATATTCCATGAAGTGAATAAAAATCAGCGTGGTCATTCCACCTAGACCATGATGCTCTTGGAAAGCTCTGCTAGCATGGACATCCCACGCATTCTTATATAGATAACTGCTTCTCAATAGTGATGTATATGATACCCTCTGGTGATAGTAGTCTATAAAGGAATGATGCAAAACCAACCGATCTATCCCAAAAATGACATTGATTCTTGTCATCTAAATAAAATAGAGGGGCCATAATAAAGGGAAAATTCCTACCTTAAGGGGACATCCTCGTACATTGGCATATGCCCACTGACTATACTCCCAAAAACATATCAAGGGTCATTACACCATAGTAATACTATATTTATTACCTAATACACTCCTATATAGATAAAGAAATTAAATACTATGAAGAACATGTATCAAATAAAAAAGATTCTATAGTGGAGGCCCCTAGAATAGTACCTTGTGCTGAAGTTGGTCCTAAAACCAGATCCTCGGGTATCGACTATAGTGCATGTGACTGACCTGATATAGGTCCCTATGAAACATCAATAATACCATGATTAAAAATATCTTTCAATATTATTGGGTGATCAGGATTAGGTATACCATTTTCATAATGCCACTATTGGCCATTCTTATTTGTGTTACTCCAAATCCCCTCCTGACGTGACAAAATACAATGTACCCCTGAAGGTGGAGCTAGTGAGGATCCTATTCCACTAGAATTTGATGGAGTGGTCCAACAAAATCTTTGAAGATGCCTCATATGACTGCAATCCTAGCAAGCTAGAGTGTCTCTATTATCCTTAAGCTTTAGATGCCCTTAAGGTCCTAACTAGTGACATGCCATGGAGCTACCAGTATTGGTACTATGGATAACACTATCCATATGAGGAACCTCGAGGGACCGCATCATGTTTTATTTGGAACTACATGCCTTAATTTTCAATGGTCCTCTATACCTGGTACTTTTGTTTTCACTCAGGTTGTGCTTCATGATAAGTACCTAATTAACAATTTCAAAAATGGTAGGTAGGTGAAATAAATTCACCCAAGTACGGATGGAATACATGATCCCATAATCAAACCATCTAGCACATGAATGGCCATCACCATCTAGATGTGTGGAAAATCACTGTAACTCATTGAAACCCACTGAATACTCTATAACGGGCATACAATCCCCCTCGAGATGGATGAAATCTTGGGCTCAATCAGATATCAGCATATGAGGAATTAACTAATCATAGAAAGTAGCCTCAAAATCATCCCATACCATGCCTTGATGGAGACTAAATGGGTAACTACATCCCACTAATGCTTGGTTTAATCACACAAAATGTATGTATCACGTTTGACCCTATACTCCAAAGGTGTATCTAGATGCTCAATGAGAGAAAAGGTGTCCTCTATCCAAGAATTAGTAGCATGTGGGCTACCACCCCCCTGAGAAAGTAGTTTGATTCTACTACAATAAATCACAAGTCACATCAGCCATCATAGGTGTAGCACATGAGGCACCCTTCATAGACTTCATCAGATGTAGAAAACTATTACGAACAAGAGAGTCATACAAAAATAAGGTAAAATAGGTGGTGACTTATGTGGAACTCTGAGAGGAAAGACTGTAATCTCAGTACCCACCATGACTGGAACATGGTCTTCACCACCATCCAAGCATTTTCAATGAGGACTTCAAAGAGGAATATTTCAAAAATTATATGAATATGCCTTAGAAGAAGATTAAAGAGAAAATATTGAAACACTAGAAGAGGCCGAACGTAATAAATTTATCACTAGAAATGGTATACTACCCCAAATATCTACTTATAAATCCATGTATTGATATGTTCTCAAGTATAAGTTATAGGGTTTCCATTATACGAAGGTTCAATCACACCTTTCTATTTCATTTACTGATAACCATTTCACTATTTTCATATTTTGACACTAGGTTCAGTCATTTACCTTTAAAAAACAAACATGGTTGGATAAGGATGTGAAACTGTTTCATTTTAGAATACATTTTTTATTTTTATGTTTTCTATTTTCATATAATATATATCAAAACGCTTTTAAAATGGATCTCCATTCCTTGTGAATGAGTTCCCATAGACCTTATCACTGGAAAAAACACCCACCTAATTTTGCATTAATGGATCAACTCTATGAATTTCCAATTCCAAACCAAAATGGCGCAAAACACCTCATGAATTGGAACTAGTAATCACTCAATGATAGCCAAGGAAAACCACATGATAAATATAAATACCAAAAAATAACTCAATAATCCCAGACATATCAGATAATGTAAAGAAGTGAAATATACCAATACGAAATTGAAATATGAATGAAATGTGAATTATAGGTCCTTATAATGATACATGTAATGATTATCATTGACCACATATCATTAGGATACAGATGAAATAGATCCTCCATCAGAATTATATTCAACAATAGCACATAGCATGTGAATCACCCAATAGTGTAATGATTTCAATTTTAATTGGAAAATCACAATAACAATATATAATCCTAGAAAATATAAATTTACCTCGAACACGAGTTCATGATAACCAAGAACATATTATAACCATGTTCAATGCATTCATGATCTCTTAAAAAATTTCTCCTAATAGTAAATCAAGAATGGAATGATCTAATACCACTTTATGACATACCAAACTCGGATACCACTTAGTGGTGCCCCAATCCCAGTTTTCCACATTGCCTCAAGCACATATACTCAAACTCCATAGGTACCTAACTAGTTCTGATGGCCTAGGGTGTGTATATGGGGATATTTTTTCTTCATTACAAGAATGTATCATAGAAGATAACATTAAAAATATTTGATAATTAGACGATGTAATATACGTAAAAAATCCATAGAAAAAGAAAACATAAGTAATAACAATATGAAAAACTAGTCAAAATGTACAACTAAATATGGTATATGCAATGTTGCTGAAAATATGGAAAATTTGGATACAAGAAGAATACAAGAATGTAATATATATGAAGCAAAAAAGGAATAAAAAACTATCCAAGTATCATGAGCCCAAACTAAGTTATTTTCTACCATCTCCATTCAATGGAAATAAGCAACCAATTGTCTGAAAGACACACTTCCCTTTATAAACACATACATACATATAGTCTGACCGAGTACCAACCGGCATCCCATATAGGATGTGGGATAAATCTCTATAAGCCACCCCCAACAGTGTCTATAAAATTCTATCTATATAATATAAATTTCAAAAGTGTGAAAGCATGTAATATAAAATAACATCATTATAGTAATGTAAACACTCAAGTACCTACTTCAACTTTGGATTGGTGTCTGAATAAGTAACTTTATCATTAATATATTAATTTACACTGTATATAATTAATTCACTTGAGGCATAGACATCATTGCCATCACCTCATGATAGTACTCTCAAAGGTTCCAATATGTAACAAGAAAACCTGGAATGATAATAATAATTAAATGGTTTATAGGTAATAAACAATGAAACCAATACCTTAATTTTCTCTAACATAGTAGTAACTAGAGCCTGGATAAGGGGGTAATAGTGTAATCAAAGGGGCATCATCCAAGGAATTCCACAATAGTATGATCTTACTGAGTCTAAGGAATACATATAGGTAAAAAAGAATAAGCTATCACTAGGTCCAGGGATATAAAAAAGGGACCTCATGTACGTAGAATACATTATTGATCTAAGGATTATAACCAAGGTAGCTGTCATCCATGAATCAGATTGCCGTCCTTGAGTTCTCAATTAATTACCTTGGGAATTGAAAATATAACATGAGTAAAACAACCCCAATAATGATGTCAAGGTCCATATGTAATTAAAAACCTTGAATCTATTTCATTTAATCAGTATGACCATATTATAATCATGTCGTTTAACATTTCATATGGCTCAACTCATTTCCCTTCAATAGTCTGACAGGGATAAGGGGCATGCAACCATTAATAAATTCATTTAATACATAATAATTTATCTTAGTTCAATCTGATACATTTCAACATGGGTGGTAGGGGTGCTATGACATGCATCCAACAATCATTTCATTTTATGAGTCCATGTCATTTATAAACTACATACTTACCAATTCACTTTAAGTTCATTCATTTTAAATTAATCACTTACCTTAGAAGTAGAAAGAAAAAGGAATACAGAATCAATCAATTACAATTAAATATTAATATAATACATAGAGGATTACTATTAGGTTGTTCAATATGAAGCACACCTAAAAAATTACTCAAAAGTGTCGAAAGAAAAAAAAACCAAATATGGTAACTGACACAACATGGGGTGGTTGATGATTTGGATGTGACCCCCAAAATGATAAACACATATGTAATGGGTCTTATCACATGGTCCTGACAACTATAATCAAGACATATCAATTCAAAATATGGCGCCCGGTGAAATTAGCGCAATGATATAGAAAATTCAAAAATAGGGAAATCAAAGGGTTGGTTATAAACCACTTACCATAGGATTTTATTACCCACCTCATCAAATATCAACCTTTAGTTCAACTTGTAATATAGTTTATATAAAGAATGGATAAATTCTATAAAATTTGGGCATTTGATCTTGATCTAAATAGAATCTTAAATAGGAAGAAGAATTGTAGAAGATTAAAAATTAATCAAGAACGTACTTGTATGGATACAATGAGATAGACGATGCTTTGATCAGACTCTAAATTGATGCTCATAATCACAAGTTATCAAATAGGGAATTAGGCTTCAAAATGGGAAATTTTGGGTGTTCTGTCTTCAAGTTAACCAAAATGTATGCTATGGTGAACATAAAACATTATTTAAGGGAAAATGGTTATTTTTTCAAAAAAATTACTTGGCACGGTTTGGCCGCATAGTTTTCAAACCCATGCACAAACCATGAACAGTCTGTTGTATGAAAGGGGAAACCACATGGTTAGGTTGCAGAGCTTGGGAAACCATATTCCAAACACAAGAAATTCCACAACAACAACTGTATGCATTTATGAATGGATGTGCATTCCACATATCATGATTAGATCAAACGGTGAACCCTCTACTACTCATTGTCATAACCTATACTGTTTAAACTAACTATGAGGCATGCCTCACATTGTTTAAACAACTCATTTTATAGGACTTGTAAACAGTAAAAATGTTCTTTGGGGCTTCAAAAAACCACTAAAAACCTCTGTGACCTTCAATAACTCATTAATCATAAATTTTAGGTCTTTAAAAAAATTAGACCAAAATTTAAAGGATCCATACCCAATTGAAAAAAAGAGTTCTTAAACTAGATATGATGGGTCATCACCCAGGACACATGTTGTTCTTATCATGAAATTAAAAAATTCCGATAATGATCTCAGCATTTATTATAGACATCCTAGAAATAATATTTTTCTGTAAAAACCTTTTTATACGAGTTTAAAATACCTTTTTTAAAGTCTAATAATCTAATTTTAATACTATTACAATGTCATGAATGATCATATTGACCCTAAACTTGTGTATTATATATGTAAAGGAATTATTTTATAAATATCTTGTATAGTAAAACATATACCTTCCATTAATTTTTCCAAAAATCCTTTTATCTTAGTAGAATCCAATCACAAAAATCATAGAAGAGGTGTTTAGGACATAAAAATTATGATAAACCTAAATATTATAAACTCATGATACTATCCATAACCCTTGGGATAATGGATACTATTTTTTTCTAAAATTTAATACAATCCTAAGACATTTCATCATTATTATACCATAATCCCACCGATAAAAATAATTTTGTAGTTTAATTCGTGGATCAGAATAGATAAATACTTATTTCATTTTATTTTTACATAGGCCCTTCATTGGTCAAGGGTTTATCCTATGTAATTTATTTTCATTGTCTATTAAAATACTTAAAAAAATTTATATAAAGAAAATATTAATTATCCTAAGCATATCTCTTTGAAGTTTCATTCTTGGTGAGAATTAAGGCTTATTTTCATGCATCGAGTGATGATCGAGTATCTATAAATTAACCTATTTTATAGTTGTTAACCCTAGGAATATATGATCTAGACACACATCTACTTGTGTTAGCTATAAATGTATGTATATCTGAAAAAACCCACATAATTTATACCTTACCAACATTAGTATATTCTTCTATATTTATAATCAATGTCAATAATAGGGATATGATCCACAGTCAATCTGTGCCTAATATTGGTCCCATGGGATCTACTAAACATCATATGATACCTACTATAGGGACACTGGCCCCTGAAGATAGAGATAGTTCCTTACTGAATTATACTTGGATAAGTTACAAGGAATCACATCTTGAAGGACTGGTTAGTTTATTAGTGTAACATATTATTACTTATTTTCATGTACTCTTTGACCCTGCATTTTGATTGTGATTTGTTTTGGGTTAGTCTCATGTAGTTTTAGGTGGAAAACTAAATTTTTTTTGTTTGTTTATTAGTTGAATACGGTTTGTGGATGGTTTTTTCAAACCATTTTCCTACCTAGTGATAAATTCGAAACCATGGATAGTGGGTTTTTTCATGTTTGGTGCACAGTTTTAATAATGTTTCTCCCACATAGTATAAACAGCGTAGCCCTATATAGGGGTGCATGGTTAGGGATAATAGTTTGTCTAACCGGGAAACTATGCCCTTCTAATCCAAAAGATGGTATTTTTATGCCATATATTATTTTAAATTTTTTTTACCACTATTTAAATATCTTCCCAACACTAACTCGAACTAGAATTAATTAATTAGTCATTGAGACTCTCAAGAACCCTTTATGGATCCTCCAAACATATTCTTACTCAGATATATGTGTGGAGGATCTCATTTGATCCACCTCTATTAATTGATTCCCCTATCATTACTTAACTTTTGATCTCTCTCCTCTTTCATTCCTCCATTGGGTTCATTAGATCATCTTGTGTTTGATTGATCTAACTCAATTTATTTGTATCTTGAATATAGGATGATTTTCTTCATATTTGGTTTCATCATTAGTAAAGAGAGAATATGACTCCAATTATTTAGTTTTGATAACATGAATAAAGGTATGTGCTTCCTTCAAAAAAATCCTATTGATTAAAGCATGGCTTTCTAATTATTTTAAATTTTTTTCAATTTTCTTCAAAAACCCCAATTTCATGTGAATTTGAATTTTCATTTGATTTGGAATAGAATTTTTATAAAACCACTAATTCTAATAGAATTACAATTTGGGGTGTATTTTTAAATTGATGAAATCTTTTTAATTATTTAAAAATTAATTTCATAAAAATAGATTCAAATTTAATTGATAAATACCTATTAGCTTTTATGTTTTGAAAACAAATTAATTAATGAAAAAACATGTGTTTTGGTTTTTAATTTGAATTGGAATTTTGAAAAGGCAAAGTATGAAATTGAATTTTAATGATGATTGACTTGAAATGAAATGATTTCCCCTTTTTTAATTCGACAATTTATTGATAAAATGGTATCCTTGTTTGTTAGTGGGTTATTTAAGAAGGGAACTCTTAAATGATTATTCCCTAAAAACTTATAGTATATTAAAACTCTCTAAAAATCTTGTTAGGAAGATCATATCCTCAATGGGATGTAGACGAGTCCAATTCATCTTGAAATTGAGGGATGTGTGTATAAATATTTCCATGATCACTCTCATTTGAGAGTTTGGGGATCTTATAGCAATAAATTATCATACCACCATGCAGATGACCATGGTGTTTATACTAATTGTTTTGAATATAAATTCCAATGATTTTGAAACTTCTTTACTAATTAATAGTGATTTATATTAAGATTTTTATATAACTTTTTTATTTAATCCACTAGTTGGGATGTTTTAATCATTATAAAATGAGTAATGATTTTTTAATATGAAAATTTAATACCATTCATATTTTAATTTAAATTGAAAGCATGCTATTGTTATTATTATAGAATCTTATTATGGAACCCATGGATAAACTCTAGTGGGATTTTTATCTCACACCCTACCATTTCCATATGGTGTTTGTGGATTTTCTCCTACCATGTTTAATAAATGGGAAAAGAACCTATTAGATAAGGTGCACATTCATGATCCTTTGGTTCTTAGTGGGACGTTTCCTTTGGGATTTTGATTTTAAATTGTCTATTTTTTAGAACTTTGATGTTTTACTATTTAGGATTTTTATACCATTTGGGTTTCTAGTATTTTCTCCCATTATAGTACTAAGAATACTTATATATTTTTTATCTTTTAGTAGTTATATAGAAAATTCATTTATAATTTTATCTTTTATAATGCCACGTTCTAGTCGCCAAACCCTAGGGATCAGGAATACCCTTCAGGAAAAGTTATTTGCTTCTCGGAATTAGGTTGCCTATGTAACCATGATGGTTTGTGACAAAGTGGTATCAAAGGTGTTGAATGAGAATCTCTCCTTAATGTCGGTTTTCATTTTGTAGTATATTGTCATTACATAGGCAGTAGTTGAGTTAGTGTCTAGCCAACTCTCATCGTAATAATCCTTAAGTCCCCGTGGTTGGTTTGGGAAAGGGGTCTCGAGGAAAAACTCTAGTCCTCTCCCATATTTTCATTTGGAAATGTTGAAATCCAAATCATGTTTTATTATATAGTGGGATTAATTTCCCTATTGATCCTATTTGATAATTGATCTTATTATTATTTTCATACCTTATATGTTGTTTGATTATATTTTTTTAGAATTATTCCTTCGAGTGGATGTGTGAATAGGATCTAGGTGGAAGTTGTTGATGAACAAAAGTGATAGAATACTATTATAGATAAGAACCTCTTTGATATTATTTTGTGTTTCTTCCATGATCTCGGATTGAAAAAAGGACCCATTCCCATTCATGATCTCATTATTGAACTATAGAGGGATGAGTCTCGTTAATATGCTCAAAAGTCTTTCACCAGAAACCAAAAGTGTTATAAGGCTTGAATAATCAACATGCGACTAAGATGGGAGTATAAAAAACACTTGTCTGGTCTATGAGTACCAATGATTAGTAGTTCCTTCACCAAAAATAAATGTTCACTTTCACGACCTATTCTATCTAGATTCATTGTTGATTTAATTGGATATCAATTTTTTCAAACCTGAGCTAGTTGTCAAGACAATGAAGGAGTATAAAAACCACTTATCTGATCTTATATAGTTTTCACTTAATATTGTATCCAATGAGATTATTAATACTTGAAAGTCTAATATGGGGCTTTTATATAATATTTGATCACATGTTTTGAAAATAATTCAAACACTTTGGATATGTATTTAATGGTTGTGATAGACCTGGCTGGTTAGTCAGGGTTAGTTGGAGTTCCATTTTCTCCTAGTGTAAGTTCTATGAGTACCCATAAAGGGAAGAGAATAAATGAGATGTATCATGATGGATTTTGAAAGTTGTTTTTTTCTAGACCTCATACAGTGTGTGGAAGAGTGTGAAACCCATATATTTTTTGAATTTGTTTCAAATTAATTTATCCTTTTTGATATTTTTCATTTCAAGCAACATTGAAGATAGTTTATTTTATATCAAATAACTATGTTTGGATTACATTCTATGAAACAACACATATATTTTCCACTATAAGAGAAATAAAAATTATATTTTTCTACAAGGAATACTGATTTTAGATTGTGTTACACAATGAAATAACATTCCTTGATGGCTTCGGTTACACGTAAGTCTGAGTTTTACAGAACAATAGTATATCATTAAAATGTTATTAATTAATATAATCAGATATAAACAAGTTGTTAAATTATATATTATGAGTAGTATTAACTAATTTATGAAAATATATGGTTTACACCAATATTATTTGAATTCATAGGTTACCAAATGATTATAAATGAATATTAAGGTCTATTTAATATTAAGAGAAATATTATTACTTTTATGGTTACAAAGATTCTTTACACTAATAAATAAAATTAATTATAATTAGTGAGTGATATTAACATAATATATATATATATATATATATATATTATTTTCAATAAAAAAAAATTTGACATTCATCCCATAGATTTGATAGACATAAGATATGAACAACCCCAATTTTATGCTTAAAACCCTATATTTTTATAATAGATATTTTCTTGCCTTTTATTGGGGAACCCATATTAAATACCATATTTGGAAATTTTATAAAGTTAATATGTAAAAATGAACATTATCTTTGAAATTCGATCATATGAATTAGGTTATGGTAAATTTTTGGTATTTTCCTGTAAGTTACATTTTTAATGGATAGTTAAAAATACTGAATTTTAATTCAAAACTACTTTTTCATCTAATTTATTTATAAGTTTAAATTATATTTCATATTGGTTTAAAAGTGTAATTAGATAATTTTTTTATAAATTAATCTTATTCTGTTTATTGGAACCAATTTCTCTTTGAAATTGGATGTAAAAACTTACCAAGCATTTGATCATTTTTACTTTCAAAACCTCCACTGTTGTCCTATCAGCAGGATAAACTTTAAATTAATTTCTATCACTTCTGTGATTTGAATTTATAAAAATGGATTATTTTTTTTGAATAATAATAATTTATAATCTCAAATAAGTTATAATTAGTTGTCAAACAAAAATATTAGTGAATGTGATTATAATTAATTATAATGATTAAGGTTCAATTAAACATAATAAGGGACTAAACCATATTCTTAAGGCCCAAAACGACATTCAAACTTGTCCAAGAGGCATTGCATGGACATATTTAGACCATTTAAAACTTTTTTTAGACATTTATCTACTATTTTATCTACTTTAAAAAATAAAAACATGGGTGGGATTATCTCTTCAAATAATTACAAGAGTGAAACTCCTCCTCCACTATAAAAATGCATCCTCTCATCCCACTTCCTAACACCACTCAAGAATACTTGGCTTTACCAAGATCTACCTAAATATCTTCTCAACATAACTCCATTCCTCCTTGAAACCTTTTTTTAGAAATAAATCCAATGATGCTTTTTGGAACAAACCAAAAGGTGTTACCAGATTAAGAGGCAACGTCTACTCTCAAACTCAAGTATTTTTTTCTCCACCCATACACTATATTTATTTAATTATTTTATAAAAAAATGTATAATAAATAAAATATAATTTTTTAAAGATAATTTACATACCTGAAATTACACACACCTCCATGTAATGGGTAACAAACATACTATTTATGTGTATGATGAACTACTGAAACACGAAACGATGATTGCTCATTTTTTCTTTACCGCCTCTCATGATGGAAATTATGATATAAATTATGTTTATATATTTTATATATTATATTTATTATTCATTTAATTTTCATTTGTTCTTTTACCATACATGTCTTCAAACATTCCATTTGGTGTAAATATGATAATTTTGTTTGAGGAATTATGGAATATTTCCCCTTCAACTTTATGTGATTCGTTCACATGCTAGATGGAATATATTAATGACGGGTTTTGGAAAAATATATGATATATATGATAAAAATATTAAACTTTAATAATTATATATATATATTTAATTTACCTTCTTTCAATCAAAGTGACAATAACAACAGAAACAATGTTCATGCGTATGTACTGCTTATCGTCTCCGTTAACAGTTTATTCCATTTCATACTTATATATTATATATATTATTATAATAAAAATATACTGAATATAAATGATATTTTTATCATGTTATAAATTCAGTAAATTTTGATGTATGTATAACGAATAAATATATATCAAATTAAGACTCATGCGAAAAACAATGTGGATATTACCCTATGTGAAACCTTAACATAGCATTGTTAATAAGCGGGTAATATAATTTCACAATAAACCCCTATATGCTGTTATATATAAGAATGTGGTTATATAAAAAATTTATAATAGATTTATATTTATTATATATTTGGTTTGCATGATCATAAAAAGATTCAAGACACAAGGTAAGCTGATTTCATCTCACTTTTTATTTCTGTGAGATACATTCCATGTTAACCACTTCTTCCTTTTGCATAGTGTATGTATTTCAAAAATATATATTATATGATTATTATTCTTATATTTATAGTTAATTACAAATCCATTATATTATCTTCCATTAACGGGGTTTATGTTTCAAAAGATACCACATCGTTATGGTAGTTTTGTCTCAATTTACCATCTTTGGGACACATACCTAGTTATGCACCTATATTTTTCCATGAGGTGTATATATTTCCTTTGAAATTTTATATCATTAATATTATTATTTTCATAATATCTTAATATTAATTTGATTTTATTTTTATAAATGAAGAATATGGTTCACAATTACCAAGTGGTAAGAGTTTTTTGAAATAATGTTAACACTTTTCGAGATTGTCTATGATTATGCTTCCTTTAATTAAATGTTACAGTCAATATCTCCAGAAAAATCATGAATTTTGTTATCTTATATTAACTCATGATATATTTATATATTGGTATCATTTTTTAAACTCTTTGGTATATAATATAGTTTAGAAAGTGCTTTTAAGAAATCTTGATATTACCCTAACTTCGGTAGGAAATATTTGTTCCTTAAAAACCATGTTATCTAAAAAGGGTTTTCAAGATTATTATACTAATATACAATGATAATTAAAAATAATTTTTCCTTTTTTTCTTTTAAAAATTACTTCAATGTAATCTTATGATCATTTTTCAAATGAGTCATTTTTTCAAACCTTTCTACCATGAAAAAAGAAATGTTTTTTTACCTTGTACAACATGTATGGATTTATCTATAGCCAAACCATTGAACCTTTATTTTCATGTTTAAAGTTTAATTAATAAGAAAATTTAATTAAAATATATTTTCAATGAAATGGTTTTCCAAATGCATTAAATATTATTCTATAATGTTTCATGAAAAACTGTTTTCAAAATATTTTCAATACTCTTTTATAAGTTTTTATGGAAAATGGTTTTCAAAATGATTTCAAGCCTCATTTATATGTTTGAAATATATTTTCAAAAAATTTCAATCTCCTTTCATAATTTTTCAAGGAAAATGGTTTTCAATAATTTTTTCAATATCAACTTATATTTTTTCAAGGAAAATGGTTTTTAAAATTTTCTCAAGCCACTTTTATAGGTTTTGAAAAAAAAAATGGTTTTCAAAATGTGTTAAATATACTTTTATAATCTATCAAGTAAAATGTTTTTTGAATTTTTTTAAAAATTATTTCATAAGTATTCAAGGAAAATGATTTTTTTAAAGAATATCATTTTATATGTATTCAAAAAAAATTCAATGTTTTTTCAAGATTATTTTATATGTTTAAAAGAAAAATAGATTTCAAAATGGTTTCATGCATATTTTTTATGTTTTCAAGGGAAAATATTTTCAAATTGTTATCAGGCCTTCTTTATATGTTTTCAATGAATTTTGAAAAAAAAATTATTTTCAAAAGGTTTTCTACTTTAAAGAGATATTTTTAAAAAGGAATATATATTTTACTCAATAAATATTTTCAAAAATATCCTTACAAGTTATTTTACTTATATGATAATATTTTTTGTTGTTAATCACACCATTATAAGAAATAATCCAAAGGTTACACTCATATTCTATCTTGAAGGGTTTATAATTTTATTGAATGATTCTTATGAAACACATTTCTCTTCTAAGAAGTTCTATGCTTTTGAAACCAACTTATTTTCATAGGTTATTTTTATGATAAAATTATTATGAAACTTGTCTATTTTTCCATAGGTTATGATATGAATAAATTTTTATGATACCCATTTCATCACATGAGTTTTGATTTGATTTATTATGATTTTGGTTCTTGTATGAATAATTTCATCATGAGATTGGTTTGACCAATATATCCCTCCAATGAATTGGATAAATATTTATATCTCCTCATTTAATCAATGATGGAACAATAAATGAACTCAGTTCAGTATTACGGGTCTAGAACGAGAAATGAACTCAGTTCAGTATTATATGGATGAAATGAGGAGTAAACATTATTTGGTAATATATAGTTGTAATATGGTGCAAAATTTATCCAGTAAAGGACTTTTCCCACTAGTATGTCCTTAGATAAATTGCCTTGACTATTATAGAAAACAGTATATATGATTATGTGTCTATGAAAATTACATTTTTTATTTCTATGTTATGATTTCATGACTTAGGTTCTTTATTTATTAATGATTCATGTCTTATGAACTATAAAGATTTATTCCATGATTCATGTTTGGATCTCTGATATGTGTGGTATGATATTCTAGTTTCATGATCATGTTCCCATACCCTTATTCTCATGATTATTCTTACATGTATCCCTTTTTTACCCTTACTGAGCATCTGAGCACACCTATTTTTTATGTTTCCTACCCAATGATATGAAGATATATTTTATTGTATGATATGCATAAGAGGTATTCATGTTTTTGAGAACCTTATGGGTGATAATCTAGCTCTCTCATGTTTCAGTGTTTACATTTCAATGTTTCAAAAGGCACAAAACTAATACATTATTTGGGTGTTTGTATAATGTATTAAGTATTCTTCAAAAGTGAAGTAATGTTAATGTATGTCAGGATAGGGCCATTATAGTTGGTATTAGAGAAAATGGATAGTTAAATTTTTGAATTTAGGATGAGGATATGTTTGTGATATCCCTAGGTATATTTCTAAAGATATTTCTATGGATGTTTCTAGGGATAAATATAAGGATGACTTAACATTTCGGAAAATGTCTTGAAATCCTCGTAAAGGATAGAGTGATTGGTTTTTTAGGAACTAAACCATGTCTATATATTATAAGTGGATGTGGTTCTGAGCTAAATTTAAAAAGGGGTAGCAACTCTAACAAGATGATCTGGGCCTATTTTGGGGTAATCTAGTACAAGACAATGACCCATGCTACACTCATGGTTTGACACTCATGGGGGAAATGCTCTGGGAATTCACAAAACTCTCTATGAAATATCATCAAGGATTTAAATATAAGTTATCTATGAATAACATAAGATGAACCTAGTGTGTCATATATTAAGAAATTTTTCATTATTTATACATCTTATTTGTAATTCTTTTCGTGACTATGTTTTTTTTCTATGATACATAATTCTCACTCTATGCTTTTGGTATTAGTGAATGCTACGAACTGGAAGGAACTAGATTGATGTTTAATTTTATGGATGGCTTGTTGATTATAATTCAAGTGGTTTTATCACTTGAGTGATCAATTTCATGATCATGCCACTTCAGTTTCCACGAAACCTGATTAACAATGAGTAAACTATCCAACTCTCGGACTCCCCAAGGAAGGGAAATAAGGCGTTGACGATAGTTTGAGTAATAGAGACTGTATAAGAAATAATATTTGAATTCATTAGTTTCAATAATGGGGAAATATTCAGTTATGTGAATGTATAAGAGTAACACGATGATGTTTTGACTGTGTAAAATATAAAAATAAAGGATGTGACTACAATGAAAAAATGAAGAGTTTGGTTTTTCGAATGGATGAGAATATTGGACTCTCTATGTCATCCTTAAAGGTTAAGTGTATTATGTGTGGAAGAAATATTCATTGTGAAACTTAATGTCCCAATATTAATTCTCCTAAGGAGAATCTACAAGGTGGGGTGAATAATGGTTACATTGCGGATGTTGATGAGACTACTAATGAAATGTAAATGGAAAAGAAGTATTAAATAATAGGATGAGTTATCCTTGTTAATGGATTAAGGATTAATTAATAGAGGTTTTTTTATGTATTTGGATTCAACAATAAAGATATATTAAAGGTGAAATATGTATTTATTATCATGTTTATGTTTTTCTGTTGATGATTTACAAGAAGACATTTAATGGATCTGATGGAATATAAAAGTGATTTAATGGAAAGGTGATATCCATGGAAAACACCAGATTAAACAAAAGATAACCATTAATATTTTACTTATGTTATAGAAGAGTTATTTAGATAATAATATGTTGGATATATTTAAATTGGATGGTACATATTTCTTTGGGACTAATAATGTACTTGTTGAAAAGTGGTTTATGCTATCATCGATGAAGTTTAAAACTTCTTGGATTTATGTAATATAACTAGTAATCTATAGAATATGGAATAATTCATGTTTTAAAAAAGTATTTATGGTAATTTAGGATATTAACATGTTTGAAGAGAATATATTATGAGGGTATTCACATGTTTGGAATTTGACAAACAATATATACTTTGTGATATACACTGGAATCAATATTAAGATGATTTTTCTGAATGTCTTTCTAATGTTTTGGATTTTTAAATTTCATAAGGGTTGTAAGGATAATGATTCATGAAAATATTATGTTAAAAATTGGAATAATTATTTAATAAATAATTTGGTATTTAAAACATTGGTTAAGATGATATTTAGTTATAAACATTATTTCAAGAATGTTTATCTATTTTATTTTGGAAAATATATTAGCATGGTTCATAAAAAACATCATCTATGTTTGGTGAAACCAATAATGTATAGAAAGTATATGGGTCTTGAACCCATTACTGAAGGATGATAAGGGTTTCATGACTTCCATTGGCCTATGCGGTGCCTAGTTTAATGTGTATTTATTTTTGGTCAATAACTACTAATGATGAACCAAGAGAGTTAATTTTAGTGACTATAGATTAATGTATTGATAATATTGATTATAAATTATATTTAGATAAAAATAATTATAATTTTCATTATTTTATGGGCTTTAAGATTATCTAAATGTTTATTTTATCACTTCAAGCCTCAATGTTAATTTCTAGAAATCATTTTCTTGAAGTAATAGATGAAATAGAAATAGGTAAAATCACAAAAAAAATAATGAATATTTTTATTGAAATATATCAATTAATTATATTTCCTCATATTCTTTGTCAATAAAATAATTACTCAAAGTTTGGATAGTGATCAAAAGATAATTTTTTGTCTTAATACCTAAATTTTGTTGAACTGGTGGCCTTTTAAATCATCACTGATTAATGACACTAAGACCCCCAAATTTTCTTTGATATTTAACTGATTTGTAATTTAAGACCACAATCACTCCCAATAAATAATTTCACTTTCCTCCATGTCCGATATTCCCTAAAAACCAATCTTATCTTTTGGTTAAACCTAGTTGTATGTTACTTTAGGTAACCATTATGGTTCCATCTTTCCCTTTTTAAGGGATGTTTTAAAATCCATTTTTTGCGATGTGGGTACATATGAATGAAAATATAAAGTATGAAACCTTGGATAAACTAGATAAATTTTGAGGGAGAAATTAATTTTAAGGTGGTTATATTGTAACGCCATGAGATTTTGTGAGTTATTTTTTACTGAATTAATATAACCTTTTTGATATTTTTCATTTGACACAACACTAAAGAAAATTTGTTAAATATTAAAGCACTATGTTTGGAATAAATTATATGAAACAAAAAGTTAATCATGCAATAAAAACAATATATTAATTATCTTTTAGTACAAATAACAATGAGTCTACCTTGAGTTACATGTAACAATGACATTCCTCAATCTCTTTCGTAACATGCAAGACCGAGTGTTACAGAACAATATAATGTCATTAAAATGTTATTATATGACATAATATGATATAAACTAGTTGTTAAATTTTAATTATTGAATAGTTTTAACAAATTTATGAAAATATATGGTTTACAAAAATATAAGATGAATTCATACTTTAAAAATTAATTAGAAATGAATATGAAAACCGATTGAATATAAAAGGAAATATTTTTATTTTTATTGTCACAAAGCTCTTTTAACATAATATATTTAATTAATTATAATTATTTAGTGTTTTGAATGTAAAATATAAGTTATATTTTCAATCAAAGAATTTTTATTTTCATACAATAGATCTGATATAAATAAGATTATAACAAACCCATTTTTAGGCATAAAAACCTATATTTTTATAATGGTAGTTTTTTCCATCTTTTAATGGAAAACCAATTTTAAATCCAATATTTTAAAATTTTACAGATTTAACATTTAAAATTAAACATCATATTTTAAATTGTAACATAATAATTAGGGTAGGGAATTTTTTTTTCTGTGAGGTTTCATTTTCTAATGAATAGTTAATAATATTTAATTTTAATTCAAAACTACTTTTTTCATCTATTTTATTTATAAACAGAAATTATATTTTAAATTGATTTCAAAATTTAATTAGATAATATTTTTATCAATTAATCCAATTTATGGCATTAGAACAAATTTCTCATTGAAATTGGATATAAACTCTTGGATCGTTTTTACTTTAAAACCCACAATGCCGTCCCATTAGTGAGATTAATTTTAAATTAATTTCTGACACTTTTTGGATTATAATATTTAAAAATAAATTCCATGTTTTTCATAATAATATTTTCTAATGTGTAATAATTTAAAATTAGTTTTTTAAAATAAAATTATAGAAAGTGAGGAAAATTATTTACAATGATTAATGTCAAATTACACTTAACAAAGGACTAACCCATAACGTTAAGGCCCAAAACGACATATATTCTTGTCTAATAGAAATATAATATCTATATTTCTACCCTATATTACCTTGGATTGAATATTTCCATTATTTTATCCACATTAAACATGAAACACTACGGTGTAATTCTCTCTTCAAATATTTTCAAGAGTGTCACTCCTCCTTCACTATAAAGGTCCCCTGTCAACCCACTTCCTCACAACTATAAAGACACATTTTATAAACCAATATTTGAATAAATATCTCATAAATATACCTCCCTTACTCCTTTAAGCCTCCATTGTTTCATAAATAAATCCAAGGAAGTCATTTGGCACAACGAGAAATGAGTTACTGGATTAAGAGGTTAAATCTTCTATCAAAATCCATTATTTAATTTTCATTCTCCACCACTCCACTCACATTATTCCATATTTTTATAATAAAAAAAATTATCCTAAATAAACTAGGATTATCTTAAGATAATATTTTTATAAAAACTTACACACACCTTTATCTAATGGTTAAAAAACATATTGTTTACGTGTACAGTAAACTACCACCTCACGAAAAGATGATTGTTCATTTTTTCATTACCGCATCTCATGGTTGAAATTACAAGGGAAAAACTATTTATATATGTTATATATTATATTAATTACATATTTATTCTTCTATAATAATTTTAAAAAAACTTATCTTTGTACTTTCTATTTAGTGTAAATACAATAATTTTGTTAGAGGAAATGTGGACTGCCACCCCACAAAGTGACGTCATTCATTCACACACTACAAGGAATGTATTATGGGGGGATTAGTGAAAATATATGATATATATGATAAAATAATCCCTATTTAGAAATTATATATATATACAAATATATATACACATATTTAATTTACTATATTTATTTGAATACGACAATAAAAATGGAAACAACATTCCTTCATACGTACGTCTTACCGTCTTTATGAATGATGTATTCCATTTCATAATTATATATTCTATATATTATAAAAAAAATATTAAATATAAAAAATATTTATCTCATGGTTTAAATTATGTAAATATTGATATAAGATTAAGGAACAATGATAAAAAAATTAATACACATGTGAAGAACAAAGAAAATAATACCTGAAGTAAAATCTTAACATAGGATTGTAAACAATAGGGTAATAAAAGTTCATAATAAAACCATAAATGGTATTATAAATAATAATATTTTTCATTTAAAATATTTATGATAAATTTATATTAGTTATACTGGTGGTTTGAATGAGTATAGTGATAGTCAAGACACAAGGTAAGGGGATTCTAATATTCATTAGGTTTATGTATCAAAGGTACCAAATCTATAAGATAGATTTGCCTCAATTTACCTTCTTTGAGACAAATTCAATGTTATGCACCTATATTTTTCCATGAGGTGTATATAATAAATTTGAAATTTTATATCATTTATTTCATTTATTTCATGATATTTTATGATTCATCCAATTTTATTTTCATAAATGAGTAATATGGTTCAGTGTTACCAATTGGTAAGAGATTATGGAAATAATCACATCACTTTTTGAGATTGTCTACAATTATTCTTCCTTTAATAAAATTTTATGATTTATATCTCATGTACACCCATGAATTTTCCTATCCACAAGTTATTCAAAATATATTCATATATTGGTACCATTTTTTCTACTTAAAACATCATAGGATATTTAAGAAATTGTTTTTAACAAATCCTTACTTTACCCTCTCTTCAGTCAGAAATCTGTGTTTCTTCATATCCATGTTCTATAAAAATTGTTTCCAATAAATCTCTAATAATATACTATAATTATTATAATAAAATTTTACCCCTTTTTACTTTTTCCAATTTTTTCAAACTAAGCTTATTGTCTCTTTCTAAATGAGGCATTTTTCTAACCTTTTACCCAGTAAAAGGATGGTTTTCTACCTTGTCGACATGTACGAATTTATCAAACATAAATCCATTGAATATTTTATTTCTAGTTTAAAGGTTAATTTTTAAGAAAATATGTTTAAATTAGGTTTTCAAAGTAATTTTTTTTCAAAAGTTTTTCAAGATTCTTTTATATGTTTTCTTGGAAAATTATTTTCAATATATTTTTAAGAATTTTTTATAATTTTATAAGGAATATGGTTTTAAAAATGTTTTCAATTCTAATTTATATGTCTACAAATTTAAATCAAACAAATGGTTCTCAAAAAAATTTCATTATAATTTTTTATGTTTTTATGGAAAATGGTTCTCAAAACATTTTCAAGATCCTTTTATATGTGTTCAAGGAAAATGGTGTTCAAAACGTTTTGAAGCTCATTTTATAATTTTTCTTGGAAAAATGGATTTCCAAATTTTTTCAAGATCCTTTTATAAGTTTTCAATGAAACTATATTTCAAAAAAATTTCATGATTATTTTATAATTTGTTAAGGAAAATGGGTTTCAATATATTTTCAACCACCTATTATAATCTTTCATGTAAAATGATCATCAAATTATTTTTAGGATTATTTTATATTTTTTTAGGGAATTTGTTTTTCAATATGTTTTCATGATTATTATATAAGAGATCAGGGGAAAGGGTACTAAAATATTTTTTAATCCATCATTCAAGGAATTCAAATTATTTTCAAATTAAATGGTTTTTAAAATTTATTATGTTTTAAAGCTTATTTTTCAAATAGGAAAAGATATTTTCCCCAATAATTTTTTTGAAAATATCCTTCCAAGTTATTTTCCATATATTTTAATATCTATTCATGTAACTAATTTCCTTCTAAGAAATAATCCAATGTTTCCATCCATATCCCTTCATTAATGTTTTATGTTTTAATAGAGTGATTATTGAAAATTTGTTTTTTTATTTAGAAAGTGTTAATCAATACATTTTCATTTAGGAGGTCATTTATATATATATTTAATACCATGTCTAATCCTATTCATCTTCACCAATTTAATTGACATGTTATAACTACAAAACACAAATAATATCATTTATAAATTTGTTTATGATCGATGTCATGTGTTGTATATATTATCAAATATAGTTTTTTTAAATTCGTGTGACAATACATTCTTCCACTATTTAAAAATCGCATCTTCACTATTTCAAATTGATCATAGTAAATAGGGGTTTTCAATTGAAAATTACATTGTTTAAATCACACATCATGAAAAGGGTAAAAAATTATCCATATAAAAAGATGGAAAATGAAATAAGAATGTCTTCTGGAATAACACATAGATGTGTTTCCAAATTGGAAAAAATATTGGGAAGTGAAAATATACACATTGAATAAAATTTAAATATAAAAGTAATTATGTATTGGGACATAGATCATTAATCTATAGAAATTTGGAGGATCATGGGAAACCAAATTCTTAGAAAATCATAAATCAATGAGGTATGAAAAAGACCATCGATTCATCAGAAATAATTTTAATAGGATAAATTTTTTGTTTCAAAATCATTTACCTAAAATAGAGTAATTAATTTACCATCTAGACTAAGAACAAAAAAAAATATACTTACATGAAAAGTATAATTTCAGGAAATAATTAATTTTCACCACAATCTCTTCTTTTTCTCTAAATGATGAGTATAAAGGAAGAAAGTTTTTTGCATAAAATGATAAAATCAATTATTAATTGATATCATAATCCAGAAAATCATAAAAACTATTCCTCCTATATTTAAACATTAACCAAAACTAAAATGGTTCACCATATATAATGTAATTTAAAAACATAATAAACCTCCCTAAAAAGAAATAAAACACTAATGCTTCAAAAATAAAACATAAATATTAACTTATATCTTTTAATAAATTACTAAACATGTAATTCTTAAAAATAACCCTGACCTCGTTTGAAACCAAAAAATAAAAAGGATTTGATCACATAGTCAGACAATATTAATTTATCCATTATCTCCAATCAACATCAGTCACACATAAAATGATATACAAAAAATATATATTCCTAAATCATATAATCTCAATGATATTCTAATCATTTCCATAAATAATGTGTATCACCAAAAATTAATTTTAAAATTAGTTATTCATAGAAAATAAAAATTGACCATCATTCATTAAATAAAATATCATATTATCCAAAAAATAATTCATTTTTTTTAAAAATATAATGTTCAATAAATTGAGATCTTCTTCTGAAATAACATTAATAACTTAATCACCAAATCACATCTCAGTAACACTGTTAACAAAATGATGAAACATATATTCCAAATTCTTCCCACCCTCATTAACTCAATATCAATGATCATATAAACCAAAATTTTTATCAATAACATTAATCATATGTTCACAAAATACAAGGGAACTCGTCCTTAAATAATATTGCATGTTTTGCCTATGGTATACATATACCTCAACCCAAAAAGACATCCCCCAAAATTTCTTTAGTCACATAAAAATATGATCATAAAAAACTAAAAAAAGGTTGTCTTAGACATTAATATTATTATCAACCTTTAACTTATAAACCCATGGTGGTATACATAACTCTTAAGGTAACTTCTCTTGAAAATAAACTAATCATATGTGGTGTATAAAACCTACCATGATACCAACTATAATTCTCCCAAACTGGATTTCCTAGATCAAGAGATAAAAATAGAAAGAATAAATTTATATATTAATTCCAATAAATGTTATCCAATTTTATCCCTCTCAAAGAATAAAACATCAAACTGAAATATTGGATCACATAAATACCCAAAGACATTTTCAATTTAGGGTTTTAGGTAATTTGGAAATATTAGTTCTAAGGGGAAATTTCAACATATTACCCATTTCCCCATAATAAATGTTCTTTATAAATATATGAAAATTTCATTCAAGGTAAATTATATATTTAGAAATGTTACATTATTAAATTTTATAACAATCCTTAATCCCAAGGTCAAGACATTATTAAATGTGATGTGATCACAAATGGCTCAAAAAGAGACATAAAATAAAGAAATACATTATTCTAGGGAAAAAATAAACACGTATAAATTTTTAAACATTATCATAGTATTATTTTACTGTGTGAAATAAATTATAACCAAATTGAAAACACACATTTTTTATCAAATAAAAACTTTTTAAAACCATAACTGGATATTAAAATCAATTTTTGGAAACATAGACCATTATATTCATAACCTTTGATAAAATCATTTCACAAATAACAAGATAAAGGATATATTCATTGGAAGAAAAAACCTTATTAACTATCTCATCTAATCCTTTCAAAACAAGGAATATTAACAAATTATTTTAAAAGAAATATAAAGGCCACCTGTCGTATAAGCTAGAATAGGGTCACCCATTTTATAAGTTTCATTGGGATCACCCATTATCACCTATAATTATCAAGTACCATATCATGAAGAAAATAATTAACACTTTTTACCTTTTCATTAAAAAACCTTTCAAAATCACTTTAGAACCCATCTGAATTTTTTTGGGATAGTAAAATTAATATTTCTGTAAAAATACCCATTTTTAGAACTAAAATACCCATAAAAATGGAAGAACTTTTTTTTCAATGATAAAAACATGAATTATTATAAAGTAACCAGAACCCATTCTAATGTTACTTATTGTGGGAAATGTTTTTGACTTCATAAATATTAAAATATAACTTTATTTTTTCCTTTTTTAGAGAATGTTAAAATCTTCTGTATAAAATATGTAAAAGAATAAATTATGAAAAAAATATGAAATTAGAATATATCATAAAAATACCTTGATAATTTTTTTATGTGTGGATAAATAAATCCATAAAATAATATTATGAATATGGACATGGATGAATAAGATTTAGAAAATAAATATTTAGTAAATGTAAAAATATGATAAAATATATTGTGTCTCTTCCCATGAGTCAAACACATCATGTTAATTCCATATCAAGTCGAAAACCAAAATAGGTTTATTAATTTAATTCTTAAAAAAATTTAAATTTATTATTTATTTTATTTTGTTTATTTGGAGGTTATATTAAATTATATAATCAATTAAATTCATGTCATATTTTTTTAGGATATTTAGATCATATGTCAGAATTGTATTTTTTTGTGGACAGTGTTCAAAGAGTGCATTATTCAATCATCTCTAGAATAATAATATTTATATATTTATTATTTTTAAATATATATTATACATTTATTACAATCCATGAAATGTGGTTAGGAAAAATGAATTATTTAATAATCATGGAGGCGGTAAGTCGTATGTACCCATGAGTAACGATTTAAATATTCTACAATCATGATGGAAAGAAGTAAAATATTATTTTATCATTATAAAATAATTAATATAACATAAATGTAGAATCTTATATTTAAATTAACTATCATATTGAATCCATGTGATTTGGTTATGAAATATTAATCACATCGGTTCATGGAGGTGGTAATTCAAATATATACGCAGAAACATTATCATTTTCCAATGGTTGGAATGATAAACCAATAAATTATGTAATACCATTAAAGAAATTATAATAACATAATTAATAATATATATATATATATATATATTAAATCAATAATTATAACATTTCATGGTAGGAGGTGATAAAAAACACATAACATCAGTTCGAAAGGTGGTAGTCTACCATTCACATGAATGACAGTTTCATTTCCCATTTGATGGTTTGGGAAATGGATATAAGTTATAAAATTAAGATAAAGACATATCATTATATATGAGATACTAGTTTTATAATATCACCATGTTTTAATATTATTTTATGGAGGTATAATATTAAATAAAACTAAAAAATTTGTTTAAAATCTATTCCACTTCTTCAAATAACTACCTTTTACAACTTAATCTCTTTTTGGTTCGTATTATGCCAAAAATTATACTTATAAGATGTGGGAAGGGATTTTAGTAAGTGATATAATTAGGTATTTGCTTAAATATATTTCCAAAATGTGAGATCAAGATAAGATGTGAGGTTTTTTATTAGTTAGGGGATGCCTCTTTTCATATTACATCAAATATTATACTAATATAAAATATTTTTTAAATAAAAAAGATTGAAAATTACCTAATTATAATATTGGATGATTATGTGTCAAAATACGATAATCCAACAAATTTTCAACAAGTTTGAATTATGTTCTCACATTTACATCTTTGTTTTATCCTCTCATAAGACCTTTTTAAAATTATGGTAATATAACCATTGTTCATGTCACATACAAGACATATTTTAAAGGTATTTTTTTCATTTAATTTACATCCTTTCTTTTTTGGGGGGTTTCCCTAGGTTTTAGGGAGGAATAGATGAGTATTCATGAATTGGGCCAAACCGTGAGCCCAATTCCAGATTAAAATATAAATTTTTTACCTTTTATAACTTTTTCATTTTTTAACATTTTTCATCCATTAAAATTTATAATTGACCTCCCCTAACCTATTAACATCACCAAGGAAATTTGGAGCTTTTAGAAATCCATAACCAGGGGTTATTTGGGTTTTTGTCTAAGGGGTTGGGCCTGCCCGAAAGCCCAATTCCTGTTTTAAAAATAAAATTCGATTTTGTTATAACTTATTCAATATTTAGGATTTTTCGGTGATTCCAAGTCTCACTCAAGACCAAGTAACCCAGACGCACGGCTGAACTCTCTCCCACCCATTTGGAGCTCTGTAGAATCGCGATTTTGTGCCGATCTTCATAGGGTTCCTCAAATCTCCCAGATTTGAAGAGGTAAAGTATTTATTTCATAAAACTCTCAATTCTCAATATTTTTCCTCCATTCTAGTTCCTAAATGAGATAATACATCTTGTTAGAACTTACCCTAAATTTGGGCTCTTTTAAATTTCAGATACTGGAGTTTTGGAGTGATTACTTCAAGATAATTCAAGTAAATGACCCCTTTTCTTTCCTCTTTCAAATTACTTTGGGTTTAACTCATTGTTCTTAGGGTTTCTTCGGTTATAATTGAGTTTAATAATGTACAGAAACTAGGATTTCGAACTTAGGGTTTAACTTTGGGCTTTCTTGGCCAATTTTTGTTGTTTTAGGTTTGATCTAGTTCTCTCTTGGTGCAGCGGGGGTGCGATTTGATTTTCGCACGAAGATTCAAGGGTTTTTGTTAATTTGGTAGGTGATTCCATTGTGTGTGCAATTTTTGTGAATTAGCTTTCTGTTTTCATGGTACTCTAATGATTATTTCACTTGAATGTTTCTGTAAAAATTGGTTTTAGTTGCATTTATAATGCAAATGAATTTTAAGTTCCAATTTTTGGTGAAATTGAGGGGTTTCCATTCAAATCTTTTATTGGTTCATTTTGGGATGCCCCATAACTGAATTTTTGGTTTCATTAAAGGGTTTTGAAATGAAATTTTGTTTTAATAACTTACAAGTGTTATCATAGTGTGAAAGGTGGATATCTTAAAGAGCTTTGGGTGAAAAACAATGTGATGTTTTGAGAGGTTGTTTTATTGGAAATAAAATTATTTTATTGTGTGTTTTAAATGGTATAAAATGTGTGTAGCTACTGTACAATTTGTTTGTGACTAGTAGTGATATTTTATATGAAAAAGGATGTGTGTTGTTTGCTGAAATTTGTTGAGCACAAAAATGGGAAGCCCGGGTACTTAGGTGGGGCGGATTTGTACTAGTACAGCTAGTGGATCGGATGGGTTTTGTCCCTATTCCACTTAGCATCTGGATAACGACAACTCTAACTAAACTATTTGGATGATGATTGGGGACCACTAGGTTATGGGTATGTTCCCTACTAGTGGCTCGTGTACGAGAACAGATTTTTCTATGGTTACTCTACACCGAGGTACGAGGTACATAGGGCCCGAGACAACCTAGTGCTTAGGGGTGTTCCTGATTTTGATGCTCATGGGATTTGTGGTATTTACCCTTGTTGTGGGTTGTTTTTGGCAGTACATTACAGTAGCTCACATGTCTATTTAATGTGCTAACATTCAGAAATTCTCGGATTGAAAATTGTTTTCATTTGAAAGTTGCATTTCTTTGAATTTTAACACTGTTTCACCTTGTGTATTAAAATTGGTTGTTTTGTTCACATTGTATTGCATACTCTTTGGAATCAACTTGTGGTATCCTATTGGTCTTAGGCTCACACCCTACTTACACCCCTTGGGTGTAAGTAGACCTGCTTATGCTTGACTCAGGTAAATGGAAGGCTAAGGGTGATGGTGGTTCGGGATGTTAGTCCCCAACGTTGGGGCGGAGTTGCGGGGACGTCTTGCGGGTGATGATCCCCTTGTCATGTGGAGTCCATGGGGATGTCTTTATGTTGTCATTATTTGTTTTTAGAACACTTTTAGTGTCTTTAAACATATGTATTCAGATCTGGTTTTGTTAATAATTTTTTATCCTGAAAAATTTCAGATTTTAATAATTGATTGTTTTTTTATGAATTCTGCTTTCATACTCAGGTAAATTGTTCCTAAACCAGATTTGTTTGATACCCGGGCACTTGTTCCAGCCCATGGGGATAGGGAACGCCCTTCGGGCCTTTCCACGGGCCGGGTTTGGTGCCGTTAATGGTGGCGACCAGATCCGGTTTGTGACAAAATGGTATCTGAGGAGGTTAATGTTTTTGGGTTATATTGTTATTTTGAGATGAGTCGGGATAGACAGGAGTTAGGACTATCGGGGCTTGGGGTATTGGTTGTGAGTAGGGTTCTTGGCCTGCACCTCTCATGGCAGACCTTGAGTCACCAGAGGATGTTGGAATTTATTGATTGACTTCACTTCCAGGTGAGACGTGTGGGCTGCAGACCACATGTGGACATCAGGAAGATGTGGAGTAGTTGTTTATTTTATTACAAGAATGTGTTTAGTTTGTTTATATTTGATGTATTTGATTACAATTTTCAGAATTGTGGTATTTACTATTGTTTTGTGACTGTTGCATTTTGTAGGAACATGCCTCCCCGGAAAGCTCCCATGCACCCACAGGAGGAAGCTGGAGAGAGTTCTCCCACGCCGATTGATCAGAGGCTCGTGGAGGCTGTTGTTCGGGCTATCCAAGCTTTGGGACAGGGACCAGCTCATTCTCCTATTTCTGTTAGGGCAGAGCAGACAGGTCCTAGAAAAGATAAAGCACAAGAGTTTCTGAAAAACAAGCCTCCTGCCTTTCGAGGTAGTACAGAACCCCAGGAAGTAGAAGAATGGCTCGAGAAGATCGGGCGTATGTTTGAGTTCCTAGAAACACCTGAGGAGCTCAGGGTGAAGTGTGCCTCCTTCTTGTTGGAGGGTCCCAGTCATAAATGGTGGGAGTCAGTGCTTCAGGCTGGGAAGAATGATCAGATGTGATGGGGAGATTTCAAGGCTGTCTTCAATGAACAGTATTGCCCTGAGGTGTTGGCTTATGCCAGGTCTAGAGAGTTCATGGAAATTGTTCAGGGGAATCTATCTGTGATGGAGTATGCCAACTGTTTCGCTGAATTGGTTCGGTATACTCCAGAAATTGTCTCTAATGAGCAAGCAAAGGCCCAGAGGTTTGAGAAAGGCTTGCGACCAGAGATATACTCCCAGGTCTTCTTGTTTAAGCTGAGGACCTATGCTGAGGTTGTTGATCGGGCGTGCATGGTGGAGATTGATAGGAAAGGCAGGGCTGATTTCTATGGTTCAATATTAGCAGTGGGTAGTGGCAGCTCCTCAGAGAAGAAAAGGAAGCGGGAGGATCATGTGAAGAAAGGAGGGGGCAGTTCAGGCCACTCTTCCAGGAAGTTTTCTTCTGCGGCTTCTGATGCGAGATCGGTCGTGTGCCACCAATGTGGGAGGCCTGGGAATATCCGAAAAGCATGTCCTCTTCCTCCGAAGCCTTGTTACCAGTCTGGAGGTATAGGGAATTTGCAGCGCTTCTGCGGTGTGGCACATCCACTCCCAAGTGGGGCATGGTCAGTGCCTTCAAGAGGAGTGCCAGCACAGTCCGAGCCGTCGAGGACTCGGGGATCTCGATTTGGTGGTTGTGGTGGTAGGGCTGGATCATCTTCTGGGCAGATCCAGTTCAGGGCACAACCACAGACTAGCGGTCGTCCTCAGGCAGATAATGGACATCTCCATGCAGTGGATCAGTCACCAGCAGGATCAGAGGCGGGACAGTCGACAGTTCGAGGTACCGTTCTGATCGCATATTCTATAGCTACTGCTCTTTTTGATACTGGTGCCTCTGTTTCATTCATTTCTGGACATTTTGTGGACATGCTGAATTTTCCAACTGAGTTTATGTCTTTTGCGATGGAGTTGGTGACACCATTGGGAAAGAAGAAGGAGCAGGGCCTGAGGTGCCCCTCGTGTGCACTTTCTGTGTCAGGGGTCGAGATGGAGTGGGACCTCTTGGTCTTAGATATGGACCTTTTTGATGTCATACTCAGGATGGATTGGCTTGTACACTTCCAGGCACACATCGATTGCTACAGACGGTGTGTGAGTTTCACAGCACCTAATGGGAGTCGTCAGGTTTTTCATGGAGAATGGGATCCACGATCAAGTCGCGCAGGGCCTCCACTCCCAGAGTTGGGAAGTGTTATCTTCCAGTTATCTTCGATTGTGCTAGAGGATGGTCTTTCCCTTGAAGGTGCACTACCTCATGTAGTGAATGAGTTTCCCGAGGTATTCCCTGATGATTTTTCTGGTTTTCCCCCGGAGCGGGATGTGGAGTTTTCGATTGATCAGGCACCGGGAACACAACCGATATCTCTTCCCTCTTATCGCATGGACCCCACTGAGTTGAGAGAATTAAAGATATAGCTGGACGACTTAGAATCCAAAGGATTCATTCGCCCGAGCGTCTCTCCTTGGGCCGCTCCTATGTTGTTTGCAAAAAAGGCTGATGGATCCCTCCGGTTGTGCATTGACTACCGGAAGCTGAATAGGGTAACAATTAAAAACAAATACCCTTTGCCCAGAATAGATGATTTGTTTGATCAGTTGAAGGGGCCAAAGTGGTTCTCAAAGATAGACCTGCATTCAGGGTATCATCAACTCAGGGTGAAGGAGTCAGATATCCCTAAGACAAACTTCCGAAGCAGGTACGACCACTTTGAGTACTTGTTCGTGCCCTTCGGATTGACCAATGCTCCAGCAGTATTTATGGCACTTATGAATAGGGTATTCCATCAGTATCTAGATTCCTTTGTTGTGGTGTTCATGGATGAAATTCTGGTATACTCTTGCTCTGAGGAGGAACACGAACATCACTTGAGGATCATTTTGGGTACATTACGAGATCACCACCTCTATGCAAAGTTGTCAAAGTGCACATTCTGGATCAGAGAGGTGAGATTTCTGGGGTATGTGATCTCAGAGCATGGATTTTCAGTGGACCCTGAGAAAATTAGTGCAGTCATGTCATAGGAGAAACCAAAGAATGTGTTTGAGATCAGGAGTTTTCTTGGCTTGGATGGTTATTATAAGCGATTCGTTTGGGATTTCTCTCGGCTTGCTTCACCGATGAATTCCCTCACCCGGAAAGGGGTGAAGTTTGTATGAGGTCCAGAATGTCAGGCATCGTTCGAGGAGCTGAAGAGGCGGCTGACTACCGCCCCCGTGCTGATTTTTCCAGAGGCTAGAAAGGGATATGTGGTCTATTGTGATGCTTCAGGTATGGGTCTTGGGTGCGTGCTTATGCAAGATGATCATGTGGTCACGTATGGCTCTTGCCAACTTCGACCACATGAAAAGAACTACCCAACCCATGACTTGGATTTGGCAGCGGTGATGCATGCTTTGAAGACTTGGCATCACTACCTCTTTGGGGAGAAGTTTGTGGTATACTCTAATCACAAAAGCTTGGCTTATATCTTCTCGCAGAAGGACCTCAACTTGAGGCAACGTCGCTGGATCGAGTACTTGCAGGGGTTTGACTTTGACATTGTCTATACCCCAGGCAAGGGTAATTTAGTGGCCGACGCTTTGAGCAGAAGAGTTCCAGTGCAGGCTTTGAGGAAGTCTAGTGATGAGTGGGCATTGATGGGTCTCTTTTCTCAGATGCATGTGGAGACTAGGGAATACAGTGGAGGGGAATTCTTGGAAAGGGTCCAGTTGACTCCTTCTCTATTGGAGTTGATTCAGCAGGAACAACCCAGTGATGATCTTTTTCAGCGGTCTAAGAAGTTCCTTCATGGTGGGGAGACATCCTCTGATTGGTCGTCGTCTCCCGAGGGCATCTTGTGCTTCAAGGGCCGTTCAGTAGTGCCATTATCTCTACGGAAGGTGGTGATGCAAGATAGCCACTAGTCTTAGTGGGATGTCCATCCGGGTGCCACTAAGATGTATTATGATGTTCGTCAGCAGTTTTGGTGGCCTGGTATGATACAGGACATAGCAGACTTTGTTTCTAGATGCTACACATGTCAGTAGGTGAAAGCAGAGCACCAAAGGCCATCCGGTTTGCTCCAACCACTACCCATTCCTACCTGGAAGTGGGAATAGGTTTCCATGGACTTCATTGTTGGCTTACCTCGTACACCTCGAGGTAAGAATGCTATTTGGGTGGTGATTGATCATCTGACCAAATCAGCCCACTTCATTCCGATAAAAGATACAACTAAAGTAGATGAGTTGGGTCATTTGTATCTTCAGGAAGTGGTGAGACTCCATGGTGTACCATCAGCTGTTGTCTCAGATAGAGACCCCCACTTCACTTCTCGATTTTGGGAAGGCCTTTAGAAGTCCTTGGGGTCTCAGATTAAGATGAGCACGGCATACCACCCACAGACGGATGGTCAGACAGAGCGGGCGAATCAGATATTGGAGGACATGCTTCGTGCATGTGTCCTGGACTTTGGAGGTTCTTGGGACAGCCATTTGGTATTGGTAGAGTTTTCTTATAATAATAGTTACCAATCCACGATTCGAATGGCCCCTTTTGAGGTGCTCTATGGTCGGCCTTGTCGGTCCCCCCTATGTTGGGATGAGGTAGGAGAGACTTCACTGTTGGGGACGAGCCTTGTGCAGGAGACTTCTGAGAAGGTCAAGTTGATCAGGCAGCGCTTATTGACAGCTCAGAGTCGTCATAAATCTTATGCTGACCGGAGGCGTCGAGACCTAGAGTTTTCTGTGGGTGACAGGGTATTCTTAAAAGTGGCCCCTCGTCTGGGCCATCATCGATTGGGGAAGCAAGGTAAGCTGATGCCACGATATGTCAGACCCTTTGAGATTACCGAGCGTATTGGTAAGGTGGCATACAGGTTGGCCTTACCTTCTCAGTTGATTTCTATCAATGATGTCTTCCACATATCTCAGTTGAAGAAATATAATCCGGATCCATCCCATGTGTTGAGTTGGGAAGAACTGGAGATAGAGCCTGAATTGTCTATTGTTGAGAGACCGATGAAAATAGTGGACTCCCAAGAGAAGATACTTCGAGGAAAGTCTATTCCTTTAGTCTGGGTTTTATGGCAGCATGGGAATGATACACATGAGACATGAGATCGAAAGTCATGGGTCGAGGAAGAGTACCCATTCTTGTTTTCCAACCGAGATTCATGTTGACTTTCCGGGGCGGAAAGTCCTTCATGGTGGGGAGAATTGTCACATACAAGACATATTTTAAAGGTATTTTTTTCATTTAATTTACATCCTTTTCTTTTTTTGGGGGTTTCCCTAGGTTTTAGGGAGGAATAGATGAGTATTCATGAATTTTTCCAAACGTTGAGCCCAATTCCAGATTAAAATATAAATTTTGTATCTTTTATAACTTTTTCATTTTTCAAAATTTTTCATCCATTAAAATTCCTAATTGACCTACCCTAACCTATTAACATACCAAGGAAATTTGGAGCTTTTAAAAATCCATAACCAGGGGTTATTTGGGTTTTTGTCTAAGGGGTGGGCCTGCCCGAAAGACCAATTCCTGTTTTAAAAATAAAATATGATTTTGTTATAACTTATTCAATATTTGGGATTTTTCGGTGATTCCAAGTCTAACTCAAGACCAAGTAACCCAGAAGTGCGTCTGAACTCTCTCCCACCCATTTGGAGCTCTGTAGTATCTAGATTTTGTGCCGATCTTCATAGGGTTCCTCAAATCGCCCAGATTTGAAGAGGTAAAGTATTTATTTCATAACTCTTTCAATTCTCAATCTTTTTCCTCCATTACAGTTCCTAAATGAGATAATACATCTTGTTCGAACGTACCCTAAATGTTGGCTCTTTTAAATTTCATATACTAGAGTTTTGGAGTGATTACTTCAAGATTATTCAAGTAAATGAGCCATTTTCTTTCCTCTTTCAAATTTCTTTGGGTTTAACTCATTGTTCTTAGAGTTTATTCGGTTATAATTGAGTTTACTAATGTCCAGAAACTAGGATTTCGAACCTAGGGTTAAACTTTGGGCTTTCTTGGCCAATTTGTATGGTTTTAGGTTTGATCTAGTTCTCTCTTGGTGCGGCGGGGGTGCGATTTGATTTTCGCACGGAGATTCAAGGGGTTTTGTTAATTTTGTAGGAGATTCCATTTTGTGTGCAATTTTTGTGAATTAGCTTTCTGTTTTCATGGTACAATAATGTTTATTTCACTTGAATGTTTCTGTAAAAATTGGTTTTAGTTTCATTTATAATGCAAATGAATTTTAAGTTCCAATTTTTGGTGAAATTGAGGGGTTTCCATTCAAATCTTTTATTGGTTCATTTTGGGATGCCCCATAACTGAATTTTTGGTTTCATTAAAGGGTTTTGAACTGAAATTTTGTTTTAATAACTTACAAGTGTTATCATAGTGTGAAAGGTGGATATCTTAAAGAGCTTTGGGTGAAAAACAATGTGATGTTTTGAGTGGTTTTTTTATTGGAAATAAAATTATTTTATTGTGTGTTTTAAATGGTATAAAATGTGTGTATCTACTGTACAATTTGTTTGTGACCAGTAGTGATATTTTATATGAAAAAGGATGTGTGTTGTTTTCTGAAATTGTTTGAGCACAAAAATGGGAAGCCCAGGTACTTAGGTGGGGCGGATTTGTACTAGTACGGCTAGTGGATCGGATGAGTTTTGTCCCTGTTCCACTTAGCATCTGGATAAAGACAACTCTAACTAAACTATTTGGATGATGATTGGGGACCACTAGGTTATGGGTTTGTTCCCTACTAGTGTCTCATGCACGAGAACGGATTTTTCTATGGTTACTCTACACCGAGGTACGAGGTACATAGGGCCCGAGACAACCTAGTGCTTAGGGGTGTTCCTGATTTTGATGCTCATAGGATTTGTGGTATTTACCCTTGTTGTGGGTTGTTTTTGGAAGTACATTACAGTAGCTAAAATGTCTATTTAATGTTCTAACAATCTGAAATTCTCGGATTGAAAACTGTTTTCATTTGAATGTTGCATTTCTTTGAATTTTAACACTGTTTCACCTTGTGTATTAAAATTGCTTGTTTTGTTCACATTGTGTTGAATACTATTTGGAATCAACTGGTGGTATCCTATTGGGCTTAGGATCACACCCTACTTACACCCCTTGGGTGTAAGTAGACCTTCTTATGCTTGACTCAGGTAAAGGGAAGGCTAAGGGTGATGGTGGTTCGGGATGTTAGTCCCCATCGTTGGGGCGGAGTTGCGGGGACGTCTTGCGGGTGATGATCCCCTTGTCATGTGGAGTCCATGGGGATGTATTTATGTTGTAATTATTTGTTTTTAGACCACTTGTAGTGTCTTTAAACATATGTATTCAGATCTGGTTTTGTTAATAATTGTTTATCATGAAAAATTTCAGATTTTAATAATTGATTGTTTTTTTATGATTTCTGCTTTCATACTCGGGTAAATCGTTCCCAAACCAGATTTGTTTGATACCCGGGCACTTGTGCCAGCCCGTGGGGATAGGGAACGCCCTTCAGGCCTTGCCACGGGCTGGTTTTGGTGCCGTTAATGGTGGCGACCAGATCCGGTTCATGACAGTTCACCTTTTTGGGGGTAATAATGTTATTATAAACAATTACCTATAGATAGACCATGGTTTATCTTTTATAAAATATTTAACATACATGGAAAAATATTAGTTTTTTAGTAATTTTAAATCATTTAATAAAATATTGTTTGTTATAAAATATCATAAATATCATTTTGAAAGTATTCATTTAATTTGAATTTGAAAACTACATGAAAAAATGGAATTATAATATAACCCATCAAATCCACCCAAAAAAATGTGCTCATCGATAAAATTCATGTAACATTAAAACTCACAAAAATAATATTAATTTTATAGTTTTTATAATTATATACTTAATTTTTCTACTGTTTCACAAGAATTGTGTTGGTGTTACGAATGAATTTAAGTTAATTATTCTATCTACAAAAAATTAAAAATAAATTATCATCCAAAATAATTTATCTTCCAAATTACCATTTGGATCCTAATTTAATTTTTTTATCTTGTAAAAAATATTGTGTATATTAAATGAAGCATACCGACATTTTTGGCTTTATATATGCTTTAAATAATATAAAACTTATTTTCAATGAAAAATTGCCAAAAATATCAACAAGTTTTAATATTTTATAATGATGGTATAATCCCACTCATCTATTCGGTTAAAAGAAGGTTTTAGGGTTACTTTTGGTATATATAAAATTATTTTTAATCTTAACTGTATGATTTACCCTTAAAGTGGTGACAAATATTTACTATTGTTACTATTTATAATGAAAAAAGTGACCTATTTAACAAATTTTACATCCTTATTCCACATATGGAATCAAGTTTTTGTGATTCTATTCATATAATTGGTTACAATTAATTTATCAATAAAACACAAAATGCAAGGTAATAATATTTTTAGAAATAAGTATTTTAATGCCAAAAAAATGAACTTATACCAATATAAAGTTTAATGATGTTTACCATGTAATTAATTAAATTATTTATCATTAAATTATTATTATCTAACATTAATATCTAATAAGGCTTTTAAATTATGTTATTTAGTGAAATGAAATAAATTTTTAATAAAAATTGATATTATTCACTATTTAATGAAAAATTAAGGATTATATAAAAATATATAAAATCTACCCTAATTTTTTATGAAATGATGAAATAAAAAATGATAACATCTTTATCAAATAAATTTTATAAAATCTCAATAAACAAGTTATAATATTCTCCAACAATGGTCAATAAAACCCATTTCGAAATAAAATATATTTCTGAATCATAAAAAGATGTTGTTAAACAATTGAGTTATTATTTCCTAAGAATTAATAAAAAAATCCTATTGATTAATAAAATTACATATATTTCATTATTTAGTTAATAATATTCATTCTCATCTATTTAATTACTAGGTTATAACTATAAAATTTAAAAAATAATATTTCACAGATGATTTAAGCTTGGTGTTGTGTTTGGTACAAATTATCGGACATAATTTTCTTTTACAATCATAATATATTACACAAAATATTAGAATTATATTCATGTAAAAGAATAAATAATATAGTGAGAAAATTATGTAATATTGATAAGGATTTATCTAAAAAATTGACGTTAAAACATTTAGAGTCTAGTTAGGATTCTTGTTATTATTATTTACTTTTAGGCATGATTTAATGATTAGTATTTTCATGTGTCCTAGATTCAAAATTAATCATAAATAAATTCATTTAAATTATAATTTATGTATTGTAAAATATTTTATAGGCTATTTAAATCATGGTTTATTTTAATCTGCTAAATCATCTTTATATTTAATCATTTGTAGTGATTCAAATTTTTTGGATGTAATATTCATAGGAAAATAACAATAGTTTTGTCTCACTTTATTTGTGAATTTTTTGTCCCATGTATTTTTAAGAAAAATAACCCAAGGAATATTTGTATATGAGAGTAAATATATTACTATTTTATATTGTTTTTCAATGTGTTTCTATATTTAAAGAACACTTATATTTTTTATTTAATTTTTAAAAGATCCATACTTATTATATTATTACATATGTAATTTCTATATATAAAAATCTATTAAATTATTCTTGGATGAAACATAGTGATGGTATATTTCACTTTTTTATAGACCTTGTTCAAAAGTAGATGTAATTTTTTATCAGTTTCAGCCATAATAAACATGCTGACATTTTTACTAAGACTTTGGATTTTTTTAAAATTAAGAAAATATAAATTGATATTTCTGAGATGAAATTCTAAGTATTTAGTTCATGCCATGTGTTTGGGGATGTTTTGGTTTTAAATATTTAATTCTTGAATCTATAATTATAAATTTCAATCAAAACATTTTTTATATGTAACTCTTTAAATTTGATTTTTTCATAATAGTATAACCTAAAAACATTTTTTGTTGGATACTAGTTCAGGAATGGTTTTAAAAACTTATCTTTTCATTTTTTATATATTATTAATATTTTTTACCTTATTTTAATCTTAAAAAATCCATATGTAATATGAAATATATTTTTATTTGTTAAATATTATTTCATTACTATGAGCATCAAATTCTCAAAGATAACATTGTAAATGTTAGTTTCATTCCATGTAATCATCAGTGAGAGTGTTCATTATTTTATTCCAATATTAGAAAGGTTATTTTATTTCCTACTAAAATTTTTCTATCATAAGATGATCATTTTTACACATAAATTGTCAGTACATTAAACGATGAGTAATAATAACTTTTTGATCAATTATGAAATGGGGGAGTAATTTTATTTATTTTATAATTATTATGAAAATATATAGTATTGAATTGGCTCTTAATCACTATGTTTATTTATATTTCTATAATAAAAATATATTTTTATTTATAAATATAATTCCTCACATATTTTTTAAATCCTCTATTCCATCTATAATGATTAATAAATTTTTTCTATTCTTTTGATGATTATTAAAGAAATACTATATTGTTTTTTATATTATTATTTTTTTTAATCAACTTTTTTGTATTACATAAACTGATTTATAAAATAAACTTTACTAATATGGGTTTGTATCTCATATGTAATCAATTATCTTACAAATTTTTTTAAAAAATCATATTTATTGGATCTAGTATAGTTTTGAAGAAAATATGAGGCATGTATAACTATTGAATGTGAGGATAGAAATGCATTGACTACATATGAAATAAATTCTTGTGCCTGAAGAAATACTAACTATAGGTAAAATATGTGTTCTTCCTCAATTCACAAAAAAATAATGGATAAACCTTAAGCCATTCGATCATGCCTAAAAAGAAAAATATATCTAAGTATACAATACCCTAAAAATTCAATTCAACAGAAATCATGACAAAATAAAACACATGAAGTGATAGACTACATGTTCAATATGATCAGTTTTGGAAATGTGTTTTATAATGTTTTGGGTTCTCCTCATTCTCATTTCAAACAAACGCATGAGTAATAGATTGGTCATATTGATAGAACATATGTTTTGAGAAGAAATGTAAGGGATCAACTGTATGGATTGACTATGAGTTTTAACCACGTGAGTATTGATCAATTGTCAGAGAAAGTTACATACCATGTAAGAAAAATATATTTTATTGTCCCTAAGGAATATTAATTAACCATATGGTAAAAGAAAAACCATTAATTGACCTATTGTAATAAAATTAATTGACTTTCAAGGGTCAAAATTTGGTTTCAGAGAATATTTCAAAAATGATTTAATAATTTTGGTCATTTTTTTTGTATTTTTATGTTTTTTTATATATGTTTTCTTAAAACTACATTAATTTATTAATCATTTAAGTAAAACTTTTTAATTATTTCAATAATAAGAAATTATGATTGGAATATGTTCATATCTTTTTAAATGATCATTATATTGGATTAATACACATTCTTTTTAACACCTCATAATGAAAAGGGTTAAATAACTAAATGATATGACTCATGTCCACAAGGTGCACCTTCTTTTTCTAGAGCCTACCGGATTATAACTCCACATTTATGTATGCTTGGATGGGATTAGTGATTAGGATGGGTGACCTTTTAAGAAGTTTATTAAGGAGTTTGTGAGTGAGGACAAAGCACACTTGAAAACACATGTGTTGGCATGTGGGGACTATCATCAGTCAGATGACTCGTTCCGGTATTTGGGTGGACCCTTGGGTGGGGACCACGTGTCTGCGGGGCAACTAGTGGTACCTAGCAGGGGCCAGGACTCAATGGCCATGTTAATGTAGGGTGTATGTCCTGTCACTAGGACCCAGTTGTCACATTTGGTATCAGAGGAAAGGTTTAGTTAATTTGGGAATTATCATTAGTGAACCCTAGAAAAAACCTCTAGCATGAGACTAAGTACAAATATGCACACAACAATATTTACATAGGTATCCCATAAGTTATGATTTTAGTGAAAATTGTTCAAATGAATAAGTTATTCATGACTTTTTGACTTATGTTTTGTTCTAAGATTTTTTATTTATGAAAATGTTGGGAACAAAGAGAAACCAGGCCAACAATTCTTCCAAGGCCCAATGAAATGATTTCCCGAACGACATCCCCAATGATTTGGGAGGTGTAGTTTAGAACTTCATGGCGATGATTACCAAACTATCTCAAGTTATGAAAAATAACCATAATAATGAGGAACTTCCACCTTCACTAAAGTGGGAGAAACTAGCTATCGAATGTTTTATGAGGCAACGACCATCGGCGTTTAGTGGGTCTTCTGACCCACTTGTTGCGGAAATGTAGGTGAACTCCATATAGAATATCCTATATATTATTCACTATTCTGAGATGGATAAGTTGACTAAAGTCATTTATTGTCTAGATGGAGAGGTTTATCAATGGTGTGCTTTGATTAAGAACACCAAGCCAATGGAGGAAATTGAAAAAATGGAATGTAAATACTTTAAGATAATGTTTCTTAACAAGTATTTCCCAAGAACTCTTCGCACGAAGAAGGGGAGAGTATTCATAGAGCTCAAGAAAAAAGAAGGAGAATCTATCCTAGCCTATGAAGCGAATTTCACAAGGATTTCAAGGTATGATTTAGGTTTTATTATCAACAATGATAGCAAAATTGATTGATTATTTAGTAGATTAAAACCAAACCTTTAAAAGGCTCTTGCCATTTGAGACTTTGGGAGTTATGAAGAAGTTGCTCGGTGTTCTCTCAAAGTGGAGATTGAGTTTGGATAATGGTCACACGACTATGGTGATAAGAAACAGAAGATGGTGTTTCAAGGCATAGGATCTAATGAAAAATGTGGGAAGAAAACTCAGCGACCCACATGCCAAAAATGAGGGAAGTTTCACCGTGGGAACTGCCTAAACCGGACGGGGAAGTCCTTCAAGTGTGTGAAAGAAGAACACTATGATCAAGAGTGTTGAAAAGACATGAAAAGGAATGAGAATGTAGCTGAATAAAGGATAGAACCACCCATGGTTCAATGATACAAATATAGGGAGCCAGGGAATTATGAAAGAAAGTTCACTAAATCTTGAGTTGTCAAGGGTAATTAGCATCAAAAGCCACCAAAACCAAAAGAACAAGGGAAGGCTTATGCGATCACTACTAAAAAAGTGTAGAAAGATAATGAAGTCATACAAGGTACACATCCTATTCACTCAATAATGGAAAAAGTATTATTTGATTCTAGTTCTACGCAATCCTTTATATCTTGAATGTTTGTTAGAACTATAGAATTGATGCCCAAAAACCTTGAAGTAGAGATAGCTATAATAACACCAAGTGGTGAAAAATTTGCAACCCAAGTGTTTGACTCTTCTCCTATTGGCGTATGTGGGATGATTATTCCAAAAAATCTAGTAATACATCCTTTGGTGTAATTCGATGCTATAATGGGAATGGATTGACACTTGTTATATTGAGGACGTTTCAACTTTAGGGAAAATGAAATATCATTTCATATTCCGAACCATCCCATTCTCTTCTAAAAATGCAAGTAAGATCATGAATCTCCTATGAAAAATACTTTAATGGTGTGGGTGCTGATTCCCTATGAAGAAGCATACCTTTCCCAAATGGTTGGGTCAAAGGAAAGTTACAACCTTGCAGAAATTCCCATCGTCAGGGAATATAGTGATGTATTTCCTAAAGAGTTACCCAGACTTCTCCCATATCATGAGGTAGACTTCTCAATAGTACTCATAACCGGAGTTCCTCCTATCTCAATGTGTCCCTATACGATTTCTCCAATCGAAATGGAGGAGTTAAAGAAGCAGCTACAAGAGCATCTGGACAAATGTTTCATACGCCCTAGTGCATCACCTTGGGGTGCGCCAGTGCTCTTTGTGAAGTAGAAGGATGGAACAATGCGGTTGTGTATCGATTATTGGGAACTCAACAAGATCACAATAAAGAACAAGTATCCTATTACAAGGATAGATGACTTGTTCAATCAGTTAAGAGGATCTAAATACTTCTCAAAGGTGGATCTTTGTTCTGGATATTATTAGCTAAAGGTGAAGAAGGAAGGTGTTCAGAAGAATGCCTTCCATATAAGGTATGGGCACTATGAGTTTCTAGTGATGCCCTTCAGACTTACTAATTCCCCTACAATCATCATGGATTTTATTAATAGAGTATTTATACATTACCTCGACAAATTTTTGGTAGTGTTAATTGATTATATTCTCATATACTCCAAGAGGAAGGAGGAACATGAAGAACACATAAGACTTGTGTTGGCGACATTGATAAAGGAGAAGTTATAGGCCTTGTTTAGAAAGTGTGACTTTTGGATAAAGTAAGTCTCATTCTTACGATATGTGATCACATTTGATTGAATTTTTGTGGACCCTTAAAAAAATGGTGATTAAGGAATGTCCCAGACCCTCTTGTGTCATAGAGATCCATAGTTTTCATGGATTATCTAGGTACTACCGAAGTTTAGTGAGAAATTTCTCACGATCATAAATCCCACTAACTAAGATAACATGGAAAGGGCTAAAGTATGTCTACAAGGAAGAATTTGAGGGAAGCTTCAAGGAGCTAAATAGATGGTTGATCACTGTAGATGTAAAATTGGAGAATGTTTTGTGATATGCAGTGATGCTTCAAAGAAAGCATTGGTTTGTGTACTCATGAAAAATGATAATTTGATAGCCTACACCTCAGGACAGTTGAAGATCCATGAGTAGAACTACTCAACTCATGATCTAGGTGTGGAAACCATGAATATTTCTTTGAAAATTGGGCAGAACTACCTTTATGGTGAGAAGTGTGATGTATACACTGACTATAAGAGCCAAAAGTATATATTCGTATAAAAGGAGCTCAACATGCGTCAAAGGAGATGGTTAGAGATAATCAAGGATTACGATTTCTCTATTCACTATCATCCTGTAAAGGCGAACAAGGTAGCTGATGCTCAAAGAATAAAAGAACATGCTACTCTATCCATGCTACAGATTGAGAAAGACCATATCTTCTTGGATATGCAAAGGATGGATTTAGAAATCATAAGGGCAGGGGATACATACTACCTTGCCCAAATGATTTTGTAACCATCCATCCAAGAGAAGATTAAGGAAGAACAAAGGGATGATGTGGAAATACAAAATAGGGTGAATGTAGTAAATGAAGGGAAGCTACAAGATTTCTATATCGATAGTGATTGTGTGATTCGGTTTGGAACATGGCATTGTGTGCCTTCATCACCCGGGATAAAGAAGGAGCTATTGGGAAATGTGCATAGATCAAAACTCTCTATCCATCCTTGGAGTACCAAGATGTATCGTGATCTCTGAGAACACTTTTGGTGGGATTACATGAAAAAGGAGATTGCAGAATATATCTCATGGTGTTTGGTATGTCAGCAAGTTAAAGCAGAGAAATAAAATTCCAAAGGGTTGATGTATCCATTGCATATACCCATGTGGAAATAAGATAATGTTACTATGGACTTTGTCATGGGTATCTTGAAGACGTCTAAGGGAAATAATACGATATGGGTTATGGTTGACCGACTCACCAAGACTGCCCATTTTATCACTATTCAAGAAGACCTCTCGCTTGAACAACTTGCAAAGATATATGTGAAGGAAGTGGTGAGACTGCATGGAATTCCACTCTCGATTGTCCTTGATCATGATCCAATGTTCACATTTAAATTCTAGAGGAGATTTAAACATGCTTTGAGTACTGAATTAAATTTCCGCATTGCCTATCACCCCCAAACTAATGGCCAATTTGAAAGGACTATTCAAACGCTTGAAGATATTATAAGAGCCTACTCTGTAGAATTCAAAGGTGGATGGGATCAGCATCTCCCATTGCTTGAGTTCTCATACAACAATATCTTCCACTCGAGTATTCAGATGACTTTGTATAAAGATCTGTATGGAAAGTTATGTAAGACTCCAACCTGTTGGGATGATGTTTGGAGAAAGAATTCCACTTGGACCCAATCTTGTGCAAGAGATGACAGAGAAGGTTTAAGTCTTCCAGAAACACATCAAAGCTTCCCAAAATCGGGAAAAGATCTATGTTGACCACCATTGAGGGGACTTAGAGTTCGATGTTGAGGGATAAAGTCTTCCTTTGAATATCACCATGGAAGAGAGTCATGTGATTTGGGAAGAAAGGGAATATCAGCCCAAGTTACATTGTCCCCTTTGAGATCCTCAACCACATAGGAGTCATGGCCTATCATCTTGCTCTTCCACCAAATATGGCACATGTTCATGATGTGTTTCACATATCACTCCTGAGGAAATACGTACCTGATCCTTCACATGTACTAAACTCAGAGGTAATACGGCTGGAAGATGATCTCTCCTATGAGGATCACCCAGTAGAGATTATGGACTAGAGAGATAAGGTTCTACGCACCAAGACAACCCACCTTGTCAAAGTGTTATGGAGGAACCATAATTCTGAATAAGCTACATGGGAACCAGAGGAGGCGATGAAGGAGAAGTACCCTCACCTATTAGTGTTAAGTGAAATTTTGAGGGATAAATTTCATAAGGGTGGAAGAATGTAATGACCCAATGCTTTTCAATGGAAATTCTATTCTTATAAATATGTCAAAAAATCGCATGAAAACACAACATAATGAACTACTAAGTGCTAAGTGACCTTTAAACCTATGTTTTTCACTTTGGTGTTTTAAATTTTAAAAATCTGACATAAACGATTGCAATTAGTAAGTTATTTGGAGTCCAATAAGGAAAGCATCATTTTTGGTGTATAGTAACACACCCTTATGAATAGTAACATACCCTTATGAATAGTGATATAACCTCATGAATAGTAACCCTTCCTACTATAATATATAAATAATATTTGATTTGTAATTATGATATACCTATATTTTAGAATAAGTAAATGAATGTTTTAAAACTAGTATTTGATAATAAATTATAATTTAAATTGAATATTAAAATAATAATATTTAGAATTTTCTTTTTGAAAAACAGACTTCATTTTTGGATTATACATGTTGAAAAATGGTTAGGGTGAATTTTTGGGATTTTTCTGAAATACATGAATTTTTTGTGAGTAGTAAAATACATTAATTTGACATATAAATACATTAAAATTCAAATCCACTATTCCTGACATCACAAGTGATTTAAGCACCCAAATCTCGAACTCACATACCATATTTACTATTATTGGTCATGGAAGACTCATTACTCCTTTTCTTAGGAGAAATTAATAAATTAATGAATTAAATATTAAGGAAAACCCTCTCCCCTCCACTATAAATACCACCCTTCACACCTTCATTTCCTCACACCTATCAAGCTTCAAGACTTGTCTGAACTCTACCCAAGAATATTCCATTGCCCCTCCCCCATGTCCATGAGCTTTTGGTCACATCAAAAGACTAATCCAAGCTTCTTTAAGGAGGATCTGAAGAAGAAGATTCAAGAGTTATTTTCTCTCTCTTTCCTTTAAATTCCTTTAAATTTCAAGTTAATTTCTTAATCTCTCCCCACCTATATTCATCCACATGGTATGGTAACTCTATTATTATACATATAATATTATTTTATTAAATTAATGGTATATTATATCATCCAACCCCATTCTATTCTTTTTTTTATTTTATTAAAGAGAATGTTGTTTGTGAGGTGTTAATTTATCACCTTCAAGAATGACTTGTTTTATCTTCCATTTATAAATTAAGATCTGGTCATGAAACCTTTTTTATGGTTGAACCAGAATATTTTATATTAATTATGTTCTATTTTAATTTCGATAACTAACTTTTGTACAAATAACTAAATGATTAATCAAAACCGGTTCGTTGTGGTCAAAAAAACGACCAAATTAACTCAAACAATCACCATTTAATTCTTATATAACGATTCATACACATGGTATATAATGTAATAAATTATCAGATAATTTAATTTCCTAGAAGATAATTAATAATATGTAATATCAGTTTTAGATGTTTACCCATGTTCTACCCAAACTTCAATTTATGAATACAAGTGAACCACTCAAGAAAAACCGTAAAAACAATCATTCATGAACAATGTTTTTTAACTCTATAAATCATCCAAAGGCACATAAAATAACTTAATGAAACAAAAATAAACCATATTCATTTAAAAAAGGTTCTATAATTGTTAATTAATGAATATAATGTGTTTATACAGGATATTAAAGCGAAGGAAGTGTTCAGATATAAGGTAAGGGGAACATCTTGAACCCAATTTTCATTCTTCGGGTTCTCCATATTTCACTCTTTTTTTGATATGGTTACTCCTTAATAATAATTTTTTCATCATTTTATTTCCTTTTCTTGGATATAAATGTCTATCACTAGTGTTTATTTTTTTTAAAGAGGTGATGCCTCAGTCAAGGACCAAGGCACAATTTATTTCATAAAAGAAAAGATATGAGTTACAAAAGTCTAAAAGATGGAATCTTATTACAGTTCTTATTGAAGAAAGAGAGCGAGACATCAGGCAGATCATCTAACCAGGTAATGTCCTGATTGACTCCCTTGTTGGCGAGACTATCTGCAACCATGTTCTCTTCGCGGAACACATGAGTGGCAATGTAGCTGAGATTCATGAGCGCAGAAAGACATTTCATCCAGAGAGAGGTGAGCGTCCAAGCAAGGTGTACCACTCCCTTACAGACAGCTTGGACGACAGTGGTTGAATCACATTCAAACCACAGGTTGGTCTAACCCTTCTGCATGGCGAAGTCCACCGCATGAATGACTACCAAAATTTCTGCTTCCAAAGCCGAGGATATGCCACATCCACCTAAGAAGCAGCCAAGGAATCTGCCAGAAGAATCTCTGAAGATAGCACCATAGCCTGCCGGACCTGGGTTACCTCTAGAAGCGCCGTCAAAATTCAATTTGATCCATCCTGGAAACGGGGCTTGCCAGAAGACCTCAAAGGTACGTCGGGGAGGCCTATAAGAACCCGCAATACGAAGACGTCGGAGGATCACAAAATATCCAACAGAGTTGTCACAATGATCCTTCTGAAGAGAGTCAGCATCCTTAATGACAATGAGAATATGCGTTTTACCTGCATTGATATTGAGCAATCCATTATTATGAATAAAATTATTTCTTTCAAACAAGGTCACATGTAGAATCTCAGCCACCGCAGCCAGGAAAAGATTCTTGATTTGCTTAGACGATTCTCAGATCGCACAGTAATGAAGTTGAGAGCTGATAGAAGCAAGGAGAGACCATCTGCATCCAAAAATGTCAAAAATGTAATTCCAAATAGCTACAGATATAGCACAAGACAAGAAAAAATGATTAGCATCCTCCTGGTGTTGACTGCACAGATGACATCTAGAGCACAGAGAAATCCCAAAAGATTGGAGACACACATCAGTAGGGACCCTATTATGAGCCACACTCCAGATGAGAGTAAGACGCGAGGGTTTTATCCAAGGTTTGTTAAAAGATTTCAACCAGATAAATTTAGAATTAGAACCATAGAAGTTGTTTTTTTAGAAATTTTTTGAATCCAGGACCCCATTGAAGGCAGGTTCCTAGACAAGGAAGTCATCAATGTCAGAAAAATGATAATTTTCAATGACGTGACTGATGTGGTTTGGAAGGCTGATGTCATGAGAGTTAACAACCTCATGAATCGTGGAGGTGGTGTTCTCAGGACTAGTGGTGGGCGATATCATAGAGATTAAGGGGTCACCAGTCCAGTTGTCCAGCCAGAAATTCATAGATGAATCAGCGCTAACCACCCATCTAGCGTTGTTCATGATTTTAAGGAAAGACTGTCTAATGGAAGGCCAGATGGAAGATATGATGTAACCCAAGTTACCATTCCGAAGCTTAGTAAAAAAACTTCTCTTGAGGAATACCAAGGAATCAGAGTTGCTATGAATCATATTCCAAGTCATTCTAGCTTGAAGAGATTCATTAAAAAGCATAAGATTCTTAATTCCAAGAGAACCCCTATCCAGGGGTTTCCAACAAGTGACCCATGGTATAGTGACAAGTTTTCTTTCAATCGTACTACTAGTCCAGACAAAATTTTTAATGCAAGTATTGATTATTTTAAGAAGACCGGCGAGCCAGCTGTAGACCATCATCGAGTAAACCATCTTGGAAACAATTGTAGACTTAACAAGACAGATCCTGCCAGCCATAGAAAGAGATTTACCTTTCCAAGAAGATAGTTGATTGAAAATTTGGTCCACAGTGGTGTGGGAATATCTCGATTTTGGTCTCCCCCAAAAGATAGGAACCCCTAAATAGGTGAAAGGGAAATAACCTTATTTAATTCCTATGTAATCAATGATGTGACTTTTTCTGTTGGAGGAAAAGTTTTTCCCAAAGAAAACAATGGATTTGTTCCAACTTATCTCTTGTACCGAAATATATTCATAATGCACCAGGTAACTTTTGAGGTTTTTAATGTTTCTTTTATCTCCCTTTATGAATAAAATTATATCATCAGCATATAGAAGATGTGTGGGAACATTTAAGTTTCTTGCAGCTTGAATGGGATTGATTTTCTTTTGATTTACAAGGCTCGTAAGAAGTATACTTAAGTAATCTTCAGCAATAGTGAAAAGAATGGATGAAAGGGGACCACCTTTCCTAACACCCTTGGTACATTTGAAAAACCCTTTAGGGGACCCATTGACCTGCACAGACATGGAAGCCGAATTGAATAAGGTGCGGATCATGGTAATAAAAGAGTCATTATACAGCGCTCCAATTCAATAGGTAAAGTGATGAATCTCATGAGTAAATGTGAAATTATGTGTGAACAGGATTCTAGCATTGTTCGCAAGTATGAGTGGAATTTAACCACTAAGACATGATATTTCATTTTTATGCATTACCACATTTCAAGTCTCTTATTAATTCTTCCTCTAATGTTCATGATCCTTTGCCTATGTTATGGTTATGCTCACCCATTATTATATTGTTATTATATATCCTATTACTAGGCTATTATCTCATCCCTTTTTATGTATACCCTCAGGTGACTACATGTACTATGGAGAGGCCAGGTTCCAATAAGAAGCTAGAGAAGAAGGAATTAGATAAATGTTTATGCTAGATGTTGAAATTGTTATGTATGGTCCAAATTTTCCCAAGATAATAAACCTTTAGATCCTATATGTGTAATACTATTATTTTGTTTAACATTAAAATGATGTAATATTAATGTAAGAAAAGGTTGGGTTGCTATATTTGGTATTAGAGGGGGATCCCAGCCTTAAGTGTGGTGCACTGACTGGGTTGAGATTTAGGGCCCACAATGAGGATGTTGTGCTCTAAAGGGGGGGGGAGGGTGATTGTAACACCCCAGAATGATAAAGGGTTAAAATACTGCATGATATTACTTATTTCAATAGTGTGCACCTTCTTTTTCTGGAGCGTACCGGATTAGAACTCTACAGTTAAGTGTGCTTGGCCTGGATTAGTGATCAGGATGGTGACCTTATGGGAAGTTTCCTATAATGCGTGTGAGTGAGGAAAAAGCACACTGGAAAGTACATGTGTTGGCCTATGGGGAATTTCATTAGTTAGATGACTCATTCAGGAATGTGGGTGGACCCTTGGGTGGGGACCATGTGTCTGTGGGGCAACTGGTGGTACTTTGCGGGCTAGGACCCGATGACCATGTTAAGGAGGGTTGTTTGTGTTGTCAATGGGACCCAGTGGTCACATTCTTTATTCCTTTAAAATCATGAGATTTCAATTTTAATTATTTTGGATATGAATTGTTTGTTACAAATACATTATGAGATATTTCCAAATAAATTTAATGTTGTTTAACAAAAAAAAATTATTTTAGAATTACCTGTTATGAAAAAATATCATATTAATATTTCTTATGTTTAAATATTACTCAAATTAATATAATTTCAGGGTAATTTATTGATGAAATTACAAAAATATTATTTTAAAATTATAAATTAAAAAAAATTTATTTTATTTGTGCATTAATTTTTAAAATAAATGGTTTTCAATTATAAATATAATGAGAATCTTAGAACTATATATACTTGAGTTTGATGGATCTAGTTCACTTGATCAGAGGATGGGGATAATTTTTAACTATTCTATATATCACACTTCAACAATCATTCACTTTAAAACCATAAATTAGACATGATCATTTTGATCTATTTGTTTTGGAGAGATTCTTGTTTCCTAATAACTCATAGTCAAATTATTTAAATAGTGAATAGTTATTAATTATTTATATCTATTTATATGGTAATTATTATACAGAGTTATACTACCCTAAAAGAGAAGGTTATAGGTCTCTACCACCCTATAATAAATTACTTCTTGGGTGTTCCAAACTATTAAATGGAATCGTTATTCGATGGTTCTTGGGTCTGTATAATAGAACCATTAGTGTTAGGCCATTTGAAATCATTAAAATCACATGGCACTATTCAATAATATCAATTTTATAACTCAAATAGGATAATTATATTTTAATGTATGCAGTCAAATGGTTTTCTCAATTTTAAACTGATGAGATAAAAAAGATTGTTTTAATAACACTTACATTATTTATTGATAAGATTATATTTAGAATAAGAGTGGAGAATTAAATTTGTATTAATTAAAAATAATAAAAAATTATAATTTTTTGAAATTCTAGGTCAGTGTATGAGTCTATTTTTATAATTTAAATTTATTTTTCATTTTTTAATTGGATTCAATATGGAGGGAAATCCTTTATTTTTGTATCATCTCCTTAATGAAATATTCCACATTTTTTATGATCATTTAGTTTGTATTATTAATTAATTAACTGTATTGATAACACTTTTATGAATTTTCATCCTAAAGAAAATAATGGTAAGGAAAAATTGAGGGTGTTAGGTTGTAAGGTTTGAATTATATATTTTTATTCACATTATCAATGGTTATATTATAAAAAAGAGAAATATTGGAATAATTAAACCATAAAAAATGAATACGATAATAAAGAATATGAAAAAATAACTCACATAGACATTCCCCATTATTTTATATGAATCAAAACAAGATAATTTTACCCCTACATGGTATTAATTAGAGTGATAGAGAATGGAAAAGAAATTCGCAAAGAATTTTGGAGTAACTTGATGGAAGACACTTTATAGCACAACACTTCCTAATCAAGGCCAATATTTTTTTTTGTAATGATGATAGAGGATCCACAAATCCTTGTATTTATAAGCATAAATAAACCTAAAGTATATTAAATGTCATCCCATTATCCATACAATGTGTATAAGTAAACTAGGAGGGTTACTGGTCATTTAGTTTTGGGATCATGTCAAAACTATTTGAAAAATATATTTGAAAGTTTTCATCATAAGGGTATATGGAGTGGCCCAAAGTGCCATTCCATGAAAAATCATGCCCTACACTAAGGTGTAGTTTCTCTTCAGTTATCCTCTTGTTTAGAATTTGTGATTAATCTCATATTGTGAATATGTTTTTAATGATGTGGATTATAATTTTTTTTAAAATTGATTTATTTCCTCTTTAATCATCAATTCTGAGCCTCATACTCGAGCCATGAGTTATCATAGATCATGGAGCATCATTTTCATCGTGAATTACATCTCCCTTAGTCATTTTATTCTGAATAAATTTCACATCAATCCTTTAAAAAATAAATAAAAATATTAGAAATGTTTATCAATTAGACTAAAATATTTTTTTATACTAAATATTATATGAATTAAATATAAACATCAAATGTGACAACCCCAATATTAGTAACTCATAAATACTATATTATTTATTACATTAGAATAAGATACATGGAATAACATCTAGATATACCCAATAGTTTAGTGGTATTTTTAAAGAAGATACATACATGATTCCTATATTACATTGGAAAACAAAAATTCGAAAATATTTTTTTGGATAGTAACATTATTCCTGCAAGAATATCATTTCATATCAAACATAATTGAATCCATGGATTTCGTGGAAAGAGAAAAAAATAAGGGTTAGATAAAAATCCTAATAAGTTTTAGTAATAGTGGAAGAAATCAGTAATAATTATGCATAATCAACATAAAAATGAAAATAGTTGAATACACAATCCATTTAAATAAGTTGAATTTCATGATAAAATAAGGTATAGCCAATATCAAAAGGTAGATAAATGAAAAAAATACAATTTCATGAATATACTATGAATGAAATCTATCCGGATATAATATAATTACAAAAATAAAATGGATAATGAGATAATATATAATGAATATATCAAGGTAAATAACTGAAATCAAAATCCATTGAATAATAAACTGAGAATGAAACTCATCTTGAGATAATATCATTTTGAAAATATCATGGAAATAATAACTAAATTCTGAATAAAGTTAATTATTAATAAATGGATGTCTTTTTCTTAGACACTTGATACCTTTAATATAAATAGTATAACTCCATTTAATTATAGCTTATAGATTAAACTCATGAGACATATGATTCCTCAAGGGGATATGTAATTCTGGGGACCACCTTTAACTATAGGTCCAAATAATTATGTATATATTGAATTATATATTGAATTCATATACATTTTTCTATATAATAAAATGGCCATATTGTGTAAAAAATACTAATTTATCAATATTTCCCTATTAATAAAATCACATTCAATGTAGAGACCCTAATATTAACGTACATGGACATTACATTACTTTTGCGGAATACTTAGTACATAACAAAAACACACACACAAGGACCGTAATAGTTTAGTGTCTTTGGAAACTCAGAATATAATCTTCTAATCGTGGTGAAAGATATTCAACATCTCCCATAAATATCTTCCCTTTTTTTACCTAAAACCTTTCTTTATATCCTGGGGAAAAGAAAACATAAAATGGTGAGCTAAAATTCTCAGTAAGGGTAAACAAAATAAATATAAATCACATCATATACATAAGAACATAACTTTTGGAAATCTTAACCTGTAAAAGAGATCATAATATCATAACATGGGATAAATCATAGTAGTGAAATGCAATCCCAATAATCATAACTTAAAACATGAAACTTTGTGTAATACACACATAATCATAGAGAATCATTTCTTATTAGTCAAGACTCATTTCCAAGACTATCTTAGTAGACAAAGTCCATTTCTGAACCGAGTTCACTCCTCGTTTCAGTCCTATTTCACTGAACCGGTTTAACCTGCCGTTCCAGCCATGTATATCTCATGAGATATAAAATCTTTACCCAATGAATTGGAGGGAGATATAGGTCCCACCCTTCTCATAATGATACCATTCTTATGTGTGCCACAAAATCAGAAAACCATACATCATAGCATAACCCATGTAATAAAAATGGGAATCTTAAACATCATGACATCATAAAACAATTCATACAAGATAAAGGAATTCATAAAAATATAATTCCATAACAACATAATCAAATAATTGTAATAATAGGGATAAAAAAGAACCCTTTATTATCTTAGATGGAAAAATAATTTTGATAAAACACTTGAACTCCATTCTTGAGGAAAATATCCTTTCTGCTTCAAAAACACTTTTCCTTTCTTAACATGTCGTACAATTATAAACTAAAAGAAGTTGATTAAAAATAAACTTGAAAACATGTAAAGTAATCTTCTTTGAAATAATGTTTTAAAAATCCATTCATGTCTTATAAGTTAAAAAAAGCATTCTTCATACTTTTGTCGAAAAAGTCAAAAAGTACCTCGTACGAAAAACGACAAAAGATTCCTTTCATATCCTTTACTAAAAAATCACCGAAGGGTAAAATTGGGTTTAAAAAATTGTAGGTGGATGGAAATAATATTACATATTGAGGAAATATGGATGTGGATGATAAAATACACCCCAGTAAATGCCAAAGTATAAACAATCTCAGATAAAAATGAGATTGTGATATTTTCCCTTACCTTAGGTTCGATTTGCTTCGTAAGTGTTCGAACCTCCTGTATAATGATTTAAATAATGTCATTGACTTATTACAGAATCTTACTCATTGTTATGATATCATATATGGTTCACTTATGACTTTATATTACCCGTTCTTTTGTAAATTCCATGTTAAAGAGCGTTTTGGGTAAAATCGTTTCATTTTTAGTCCGTGTTTTGACTTGTAATTATTCATATGATTACGTAGATCATGATTACTTAATTACAGAATATAAAACATGATTTATATATAATATATATTCAGAATATACATATATATAATAGATTAGTAAATGGAAATAAATACACTGTTCGTGGAGACGGTAGGCCGTACGTAGGCATAAATGCTGTTTTCGTTTCCTTATTGAGTTGAATGGAATTAAGTAGATGAAATGCATATATATACACATAAATCCTGTATCATTATTGTTGAACTCACCTGTTTTGATAATCCCAATCTTGTATTCATATGTTTTAACAATCCCAATTATGTTTTCATATATTATGATATTCACAATTACTGTTGATCTACACTTTAATTCTTTCAAATCGATGATCAAGTTAATAATAATGTTAAAATAATTTCTGATTTATGTTAATCTCGATTATCCATGTTTATATAAGTTTTGAAATGATTCTAAGTGAATTAGATGTGTTTTTCATAAGACAGTCAAGTGTAAGTATCATTGACCTGAACAGAGCTACCGATAGACGGATAGCTACCGATAGCCAGAGCTACCGATGCACAGAGCTACCGATAGACGGATAGCTACCGATGTACAGAGCTACCGATGCACAGAGCTACCGATGCACAAATTTACCGATAGCCAGAGCTACCGATGCACAGAGCTACCGATGCATAGAGCTACCGATAGCCAAGAGCAACCGATGGAACTAAGTTCATCGAGCTACCGATAAGAGCTACCGATAAGAGCTACCGATAAGAGCTACCGATAAAAGCTACCGATAAGAGCCACCGATAAGAGTTTGAAGAGCTACTGATGGAAGATCCTAGACAGATTCAACCGTACACGTCTACAAACAAACTGCTACCTATAATGAACTACGGAGTCAAATCCTATATCTTTGACACTATTTGTTTATTACACTAACGGCTACATTTGTTACTTTTGATGCATTTAATGTTATTAAATGATTTATGTTGCCATTTCAGGAAACCGTACCAAGTAAGATTGAAAAGCATATAATCATTCCTTCTTCTTAGTAAAGAAAAAAAGGCATAAAAGACATCGTGTATGTATCAGTGAAAGAGAGCGAGACAAGAGACTTGAAGAGATCGAGCACACAGAACACACTTGCGATCAAGCTCAAAACGTGCCAAGAACAACTGGAGAACTTTCACTCACAAGACTACTACTACCAGACTCCAGAACACAGAGCATACATCGAGCAATATATGCTAAAGAAGAACTACACAGAACACTTCATTTTCTGAGCCGATAACCAAGCTGAACCTGGAAGCACTGAAAGAAGAAACGATACTCTGTTTTTCAGACAAATACCAGAGAAGGACTCAAAACCATTTCTGATCAAATCCAAAGGAGTCCAGAGGTTCACTGCAATCACCAGAGCCATTCTAAACTCTATATCTTTCTCTAAGTGATTTAGTATTTGCATTATGAGCAGTGTGTGTAGTCTGTCAATTATTACACACACACTGTCTCCTGAACCTTAACTAGAGGATTTGTAAATCCTCACTCACAATATTTACATCCTTTATTTCCCACTGTGGATAGTGGTATAGGTCGAGTGTGACATGGACAACTTTGAGCTATTATTTTTTATCCCACGTATAACTGTGGTAGAGGTCTCTTGACCTGAACAGTGTGATCACTGTTGTTAACCCAGATCCAGGGGGAGAAATATAAAAGGAGAAATATAAAAGGGGAGAAATATGATCAAAGGAGGAGCCTTAGATACTATTTCTTCAATTTCCTTCTTTGGTACCAATTATTTCAAACCTTATCTCTGATACTATTGTATTTAATTCTACCAATGATAATTTTTGATTTATATCTTTCTATTACTATTTCCTCTTTCCTCTGATACTGTTTTCTTTGAGAAAATTGAATATTAATGTCATACTATCTTAAAATGGCCATATCATAAGTTGTGATTATCAAAAAGGGGGAGATTGTTGACCACACCTATTTTGATAATCCCAATCTTGTATTAATATGTTTTAACAATCCCAATTATGTTTTCATATATTATGATATTCACAATTACCGTCGATCTACACTTTAATTCTTTCAAATCGATGATCAAGTTAATAATAATGTTAAAATAATTTCTGATTTATGTTAATCTCGATTATCCATGTTTATATAAGTTTTGAAATGATTCTAAGTGAATTAGATGTGTTTTTCATAAGACAGTCAAGTGCAAGTATCACTAACCTGAACAGAGCTACTGATAGACGGATAGCTACCGATAGCCAGAGCTACCGATGCACAGAGCTACCGATAGACGGATAGCTACCGATGCACAGAGCTACTGATGCACAGAGCTACCGATGCACAGAGCTACCGATATCCAGAGCTACCGATGCACAGAGCTACTGATGCATAGAGCTACCGACATCCAAGAGCAACTGATGGAACTAAGTTCATCGAGCTACCGATAAGAGCTACCGATAAGAGCTACCGATAAAAGCTACCGATAAGATCCACCGATAAGAGTTTGAAGAGCTAATGATGGAAGATCCTAGACAGAGTCAACCGTACACGTCTACAAACAAACGGCTACCTATAATGAACTGCGGAGTCAAATCCTATATCTTCGACACTATTTGTTTATTACACTAACGGCTACATTTTCTACTTTTGATGCATTTAATGTTATTAAATGATTTATGTTGCCATTTCAGGAAACCGTACCAAGTACGATTGAAAAGCATATAATCATTCCTTCTTCTCAGTAAAGAAAAAAAGGCATAAAAGACATCGTGTATATATCAGTGAAAGAGAGCGAGACAAGAGACTTGAAGAGATCAAGCACACAGAACACACTTGCGATCAAGCTCAAAATGTGCCAAGAACAACTGGAGAACTTGCACTCACAAGACTACTACTACCAGACTCCAGAACACAGAGCATACATCGAGCAATCTATCCTAAAGAAGAACTACACAGAACACTTCATTTTCTGAGCCGATAACCAAGCTGAACCTGGAAGCACTGAAAGAAGAAACGATACTCTGTTTTTCAGATAAATACCAGAGAAGGACTCAGAACCATTTCTGATCAAATCCAAAGGAGTCCAGAGCTGCACTGCAATCACCAGAGCCATTATAAACTCTATATCTTGCTCTAAGTGATTTAGTATTTTCATTACGAGCATTGTGTGTAGCCTGTCAATTATTACACACACACTGTCTCCTGAACCTTAACTGGAGGATTTGTAAATCCTCACTCACAATCTTTACATCCTTTATTTCCCACTGTGGATAGTGGTAGAGGTCGAGTGTGACCTGGACAACTTTGAGCTGTTGTTTGTTATCCCACGTATAACTGTGGTAGAGGTCTCTTGACCTGAACAGTGTGATCACTGTTGTTAACCCAGATCCAGGGTGTGGATCACTTTATATAAATTTTGAGAGGACTAAGTCTCGGCTTGAGACTGAACCTCTTGGTTTACTCTTGTATTTTTAGTTACTACCTATATCCATACTATTTACATTTATTTCATATTCCGCTGCTATTTCTTTGAAATATAATTTATTTTCAAAGCTACTTTGATAGTTAAACACGTAAGTGTTTATATTTATTATAAACCAGTAAGTTAGTTTCAAAAGTTAATTTAATCATAATATTAAGTTAACTAATAATTAATCAATCTTTGAGAAACTAATTGAACCTTTATAATCTGTATAAATTCACTACAGTTTAATTTGTTTTTGAAATTGGGGGATTTTTATAGAAATTGTTTTTAGCAGGAATTTTAATTGGAAATCAATTCACCCCCCCTCTTGAGTTTCCACTCCGACCAACAATTATTATGTCATATATTTCATGATTACTTATTATATATACTTTATAATCATTCATGAATGGTTAACGGGGAGAATGTATCTCATCGCGTCGTGGAGACGGTAGTCCGTACGTATGCACGAGCGATGATATCGTTATCATGATCGTGGAATTGTATTAGAGTGTATGTATACTATATCAGAATCAATATAAATTTACAATAATTATATATAGTTATTATTTACACCATTATACCCATCCAAGTAAGGTGGTGGTGGAAAATAGATTACACCACGACGTGGAGACGATATTCCGTAAGTACGCACGCGCGGTGATTTCATTTTCCGTAGGATGGATAGATGGTGAAATATGGTTGTTTCATACTTATAATAACATATCAATATATGAGTGATACTGATGTTATTACTTCATAATGAAACAACCTAAGAAGAAGAAGTGGAAGAAGAAATAAAGTTGAAAGAATCGGTAACGGACAATACCTCTTCTTTGAAGCGCCTCTTTGAGATCTCCTTATAGGGCACTAAATTTGGTCTTTGAGGAAGAACAGAAACTCTAGGATGTTTCTATGGAAGTGGAGAATGGAATTTGGCAGGGGTTGTCTGAGCTTGAAGGCTCAAAGTGGTGTGAGGAAGAGAGGGAGGAGGTTCCCTTTTATAAGGGAGGAGAGGGCCTCCTTTGTAAAAACTAAAAATATTATTTTATTATAAAGACAAATTCGGTTTTAAATAGCTGAAAATTGATTTATTTCAAAGATAAGGTGGGGATGGGTCGAAATCCTCTCATCCAATAGAATTTAGACAAGTTTAGGTTCCTATTTTAACCTTATCATTTAGATTTAACATTAAGTAAAATAATTTTCCTTTTACCGTGTCTTCTTGTGTTCTTATACTATAACATTAATAAACTTACTATAAGCAGCCAAACGAAGCCCAAGTTGTTTATTATTAATATATATAACCTTATCTAAGTCATTTGGCTGAACCTTAGATTTTTAGGAATAAAATAACAATTACTAATATAATATTTGTTTTAAAAACTATTTTATGTCAATTTTAAAACTATTTGGTAATTGATTTTTGTGAAATTCATAACAGAATGATTTGTTCGAAAAAAGTTAATTAAATCCATACTAACATGTCATATTAACTTATAAAATTAGTGTAATTCATAAAAAGTCTCAAATTATATTTATTTGGGTATTTATAATATCAATTATTCTAATTTTTCACTATTATGGTAATTACTGCGTCATCATTGTGTCATATATAAATTAATTTATTTAATGTCTAAAAATTATAAATAAAATATCATTATGTAGGAAATCTTATTAGCTTTCTAATTAATATTTACAATCGATTTTATCTTATGTATAACCCTATATTAAAATGTTGTAGTAAATAAACTTTGATTTTAACTCTTCTTTGAATTAAATAATAATAAATGTCCTAATCTAATCCAAGTGGGCCTAAATGGTCATATTTTATTCCTAAGGTTGTTTTTGATCGAATTACACTTATCCAATAGAATTAGGACATGTGTTAGGGTAATAATAATATAATTTTTACCCTTAATTACCCTATTTACTTTTAACCGTGGTAAAAAAAAGTAAAAAGTTACTATTCACCAAAAATTATTTTCATCTCATTGAACCAAATTTTACTTACTGACATCAACCATGTCTCTCGGATTTTTGAAATTCTACTCACAGAAGCGGTAAAATTAAGTTTTATGAAAAATTCAGTTTTTTTTAACTATCACTTAGTGGTTTCACTATTCATCAAAAAATGAAAGTTTCCAGAAAAATACCAAAAATTAGGCCTAAGCTATATTTGATATTATGAATTCAAAAATGATGTCTATTTTATCAAATTCAAAACATATCAGTTGCATTAATTAATTTAAAAATTAATTCTCGTCGTCAAAACAAATAGCATGTTCTTAAGAGATAATAACTATCAAAAGATTGACATTTGTTTATGTCTGGTTTAAATGTGAAATTATATCCAATGACCAACATTGTATTAAATTGTAAAAATATATTATAAATATACTTTAAAACCACTCAAATTAATAATTTATCATTATTAATTATTTCGATTAAAAAGGTTGTTTTTAATTAAAATTTAGTAATTTTCACTATTCATTAGAAAATGAAAGTTATCCGAAAAGTACCAAAATTTCACCCTAAGCTAATTTTGATATTCCGAATCCAAAAATGAAGTCCATTTTAAAAAATAAAATTTAAAAAATTTCAAAAAGTGGTTATTACTATTAATAACGCCTAGTTTTAATAATATTTTGATAGCATATCATTGTTTAGCGAAACTCGGTATTGCGTACAACACACGCTATCGCGGAAGGTCGCGCTTGTGTGTAATGAAAGGAAAGTCAAGGATGCATGTTATGCAAGATTCTTTTGGTGTAGCGTACAACACAAGACATTAATGAAATTAAAAAGAATATTTTTCATAAAATCTCAGGGTGTTACATTCTACCCCCCTTAAAATGAATTTCGCCCTCGAAATTTGTCAGGGTTATAAATGGTTTACTACTCGAAAGTTTGTTTAATATAAACCCACATCGTAAAAAGGAATACCCAAACTTGGATTTAAAAACTAAAGTATGAAATGTAACGATTACCCAAATTAACTCATCACTGGGTTTCTACGTAGAAGAACATAGGTGAAAATATGGATATGGAAGAAAAATCTAACCATCAAGTTCTGATGAAGAGTGGTATAGAACATGGCTATGAAATAGCCAACATTCATAAAGCCATAGATTTGAGATGATCTAAGGTACCATCTGATTCATCAGATATAAGGGCACTAAGACATTATTTTTGGTTTTCAAGATCATTTCCCTAAAGATGGTGAATTAAAAGAAATACTTACTTGATTTTGGTACAATTTCACTGTTGTTCATGATTTGAAAAATTTCCACTTCATCTCTTAAAGAAATGAATTTGAATTTGTTATTCATGATGTGTTAATAGATCATGTGATAGAATGATGGATCATTCCATCTGTTTCAAACAAAAGGTTATCAAAAGTTATCAAATATACATAAGTCCATCTATGGTGAGGTTAATCGTATATGATTCCAAAAATGAACTTATACTTCATATATCATACCGCATAATAAAATAAAACTAGTTTCTACTAACCAGGGACTTCCTGTAGGCCAGTGGTAGGCGATAAAGGCCAGTCGCACTTTGGTTGTGGGTTCGATTCCCACAGCCTTGTCCGACGCGATGGGCTGTCGCCCATCCTGCAGGTTGTCCTTTTTCTAAAGCTATATTACTATAACATCCCATCAATAATATTGAAAAAAGTTCTATCCTAACTTATGTCCAACATAATCCATTACAATCTTTTAGCTTATCTAAAATACTTCGGTCCAAGCTCATAGTATAAAGAAAATGATTACTTGAAATGTTACATAACAATCACGTGAATTCCATCATTTATCCCCCATATATCATAAGATATATCTTTTTGGTCAACTTACAAACATGTGAATACTTTAATCATGTATTCTCTGGAAGAATGAATACCCATTAATTGAACCATAGTGAAAACATGAATGCAGTCGAAAGTTAACTCTTTCCACATACCAAAATCCAAAAATTCTATATACTCAAACCATGATATAACCTCATCCTAATATTAGTCATGATCTCATGAATACGGTCAAACATTTCATTTTCTCGTTTTCCTTTCATTATGCACATATCATCATTTTTTTCCAAAAATATCTCAATCACATTCTATGGTTACCGGTACCATTGAAAACCACAATAGACCAATACATAAATATTCCAATATTCCACGATACTATATACAACATTATTTTGGAATCCCATTACATAAACACTTAATCATTCCACCACATCGTTGTCATATTCAACATCGCGAATAGTGATCACATGTGACTTCCCTTTGTACTTTGCCTTAAGTGGTTGCTCATTCCAATCATCACTAACCCTTGGATTAGGGCATTTATTAGCATAATTCCCCATTTCCTTGCACTTGAAGCATTGAAGTGTTGGTGGTGCGTTCTCTGCAGTCTTTTCTTTATTCACATCATAAGAAACCATTTTTCCATTACTTCGACACTCAGCTGCTCGATGAACTTATTTTCCACACTTAAAACATTTTCTAGTCCCTTTAAGACAATCTCCACCATTCTTCTTTCCACACTTTGAGCATAAGGAAACATTCATCTTCTTTTCACCCTTATTCTGAGATTTCTCCTTGAACTCCATCTTTCGTTTCTTGTCAAAACTATGAGATGGATAAGTAACACCAACTTCGATTTCTACCTTGATAGCACAACGCACAATTTCTTCATAGCTACTAAAGTCTCTTATAGCAAATGCCCTTCGAAGATTTGGTTTTAAGCCACTAAAGAATCGATCAACTTTACTTTTAGGTTGGATGATAAATCCAGATGCATACCTTGCAAGACTTGTAAAATTCGCTTCATATATACCAACAGATTCATCATCCTTTTTCTTTAGTTCAAGAAACTCCTTCTCCATCTTTGTTCGAAGAATATGAGGGAAGTACTTATTGAAAAATAAGTTCTTGAACTCGTCCCATTCCATGGACTCAATTTCATATCTTGGCCTCGTATTCTTGATAATATTCCACCATTGATCAACATCACCTTCCAAATGATACACTGCTAAGATGACTTTATCATGTTCAGAACATTGAAGAACTGAAAATATCTTTTCAGTAGTACTGATCCATTGTTCAGCAACAAGTGGATCAGAAGACCCACTGAAAGAAGGTGGACGTTGCCTCATGAAGGACTCAATAGAATATTTTCCCTTCTCTGGTCATTTTGAAGTCCAGAATGATTCATATCTTGTGTAAGTATAGCTATAAGATTTTTCACTCCATCTCCCATAAAATTTGTTTGTTCAGGAGGACAATCATTGCATTGTCCATTACATTGATCAACACGGTTCCTTCGGGTTCCAGCCATCATCTAAAACCCAAAAAGAATAGTGTAAGAGGTAAAAATCATAATAAAGGGGGAGTAACTTCAATATCTAACATCTTTTGTTTAATCTAATATCGTTACCATAGTTATAGGACTATATCCCATACGTATACTTATCCTTAGGGACATCCCTAGACATACCTTATAAATATCTCTAGGGATCTCACTAAAGTTCCCGCATCCTAGTTTCCAAAGGTTGACTAAACCTTTCCTCTGATACCAACTGTAGAGACCCTAATCTTAACATACATGGAAATTACATTACTTTTACAGAATACTTAGTATATAACAAAAACACACACACAAGGACCATAATAGTTTAGTGTCTTTGGAAACTCGGAATATAATCTTCTAATCGTGGTGAAAGATCTTCAACATCTCCCATAAATATATTCCCTTTTCTTTTACCTAAAACTTTTCTTTATATCCTGGGAAAAAGAAAACATAAAAGGGTGAGCTCAAATGCTCAGTAAGGGTAAACAAAAGAAATATAAATCACATCATATACATAAGAACATAACTTTTGGAAATCTTAACCTATAAAAGAGATCATAATATCATAACATGGGATAAATCATAGTAGTGAAATGTAATCCCAATAATCATAACTTAAAACATGAAACTTTGTGGAATACACACATAATCATAGAGAATCATTTCTTATTAGTCAAGACTCATTTCCAAGACTATCTTAGTGGACAAAGTCCATTTCTGAACCGAGTTCACTCCTCGTTTCAGTCCTGTTTCACTGAACCGGTTTAACCTGCCATTCTAGCCATGTCTATCTCATGAGATATAAAATCTTTACCCAGTGCATTGGAGGGAGATATAGGTCCCACCCATCTCATAATTATACCATTCTTATGTGTGCCACAAAATCAGAAAACCATACATCATAACATAATCCATGTAATAAAAATGGGAATCTTAAACATAGTGACATCATAAAACAATTCATATAAGATAAAGGAATTCATAAAAATATAATTCCATCACAAAATAATAAAATAAATGTAATAATAGGGATAAAAACATAACCCTTTATTATCATAGATGGAAAAATAATTTTGATAAAACACTTAAACTCCATTCTTGAGAAAAATATCCTTTCTGCTTCAAAAACACTTTTACTTTCTTAACATGTCATACAATTATAAACTAAAAGAAGTTGATTAAAAATAAACTTGAAAATTTTTAAAGGAATCTTCTTGGAAATAATGTTTTAAAAATCCATTCATGCCGTATAATTTTAAAAAAACATTCTTCGTACTTTTTTCGGAAAAGTCAAAAAGTACCTCGTACGAAAAACGAAAAAAGATTCCTTTCATATCCTTTACTAAAAACTCAACTAAGAGTAAAATTGGATTTAAAAAATTGTAGGTGGATGTAAATAATATTACATATTGAGGAAACATGGATGTGGATGATAAAATACACCCCAGTAAATGCCAAAGTATAAACAATCTCGGATAAAAATGAGATTATGATATTTTCCCTTACCTTAGGTCTGATTTGCTTCGTAAGTGTCCGAACCTACTGTATAATGATTTAAATAATGTCATTGACTTATTCCAGAATCATACTCATTGTTATAATATCATATATGGTTTACTTATGACTTTATATTACCCGTTCTTTTGTAAATTCCATGTTAAAGAGCGTTTTGGGTAAAATCGTTTCATTTTTTGTCCGTGTTTTGACTTGTAATTATTCATATGATTACTTTGATCATGATTACTTAATTCTAGAATATAAAACATGATTTATATATAATATATATTCAGAATATACATATATATAATAGATTAGTAAATGGAAAGAAATACACTGTTCATGGAGATGGTAGGCCGTACGTACGCATGAACGCTGTTTTGGTTTCCTTATTGAGTTGAATGGAATTAAGTAGATGACATACATATATATACACATAAATCCAGTATCATTATTATTTCATATATTTCATGATTACTTATTATATATACTTTATAATCATTCATGAATGGTTAACGTGGAGAATGTATCTCATCGCGTCGTGGAGACGGTAGTCCGTACGTACGCACGAGCGATGATATCTTTCTCATGATCATGGAATTGTATTGGAGTGTATGTATACTATATCAGAATCAATATCAATTTACAATAATCATATATAGTTATTATTTACACCATTATACCCATCCAAGTAAGGTGGTGGTGGAAAATAGATTACAGCACGGCGTGGAGACGGTATTCCGTACGTACGCACGCGCGGTGATTTCGTTTTCCGTAGGATGGATAGATGGTGAAATAGGGTTGTTTCGTACTAATAATAACATATAAGTATATGAGTGATACTTATGTTATTACTTAATAATGAAACAACCTAATAAGAAGAAGTGGAAGAAGAAATAAAGTTGAAAGAATCGGTAACGGACAATACCTCTTCTTTGAAGCGCCTCTTTGAGATCTCCTTTTAGGGCACTAAAATTGGTCTTTGAGGAAGACCAGAACCTATAGGATGTTTCTATGGAAGTGTATAATGGAATTGGGTAGGGGTTGGACGAGCTTGAAGGCTCAAAGTGGTGTGAGGAAGAGAGGGAGTAGGTGCCCTTTTATAAGGGAGGAGAGGGGCTCCTTTGGAAAAACTAAAAATATTATTTTATTATAAAGACAAATTCGGTTTTAAATAGCTCCAAATTGATTTATTTAGAAGATAAGGTGGGGATGGGTCAAAATCCTCTCATAAAATAGAATTTAGACAAGTTTAGTTTCCTATTTTAACCTTATCATTTAGATTTAACATTAAGTAAAATAATTTTACTTTTACCGTGTCTTCTTGTGTTCTTATACTATAAGGTTAATAAACTTACTATAAGCAGCCAAATAAACCCCAAGTTGTTTATTATTAATATATATAACCTTATCTAAGTCATTTGGCCGAACCTTAGATTTTTAGGAACAAAATAACAATTACTAATATAATATTTGTTTTAAACTATTTTATGTCAATTTTGAAACTATTTAGTAATTGATTTTTGTAAAATTAATAAAAGAATGATTAGTTCGAAAAAAGTTAATTAAATAAATAATAACATGTCATATTAACCTATAAAATTATTTTAATTCATAAAAAGTCTCAAATTATATTTATTTGGGTATTTATAATATCAATTATTCTATTTTTTCACTATTATGGTAATTACTGCGTCATCATTGTGTCATAAATAAACTAATTTATTTAATGTCTAAAAATTATAAATAAAATATCATTATGTAGGAAATCTTATTAGATTTCTAATGAATATTTACAATCGATTTTATCTTATGTATAACTCTATATTAAAAAGTTGTAGTAAATAAACTTTGATTTTAACTCTTTTAACTATTCTTTGAATTAAATAATAATAAATGTCCTAATCTAATCCAAGTGGTCCTAAATGGTCATATTTTATTCCTAAGGTTGTTTTTGGTCGAATTACACTTATCCAATAGAATTAGTACATGTGTTAGGGTAATAATAATATCATTTTTACCCTTAATTACCCTATTTACTTTTAACCGTGGTAAAAAAAAGTAAAAAGTTACTATTCACCAAATATTATTTTCATCTCATTGAACCACATTTTACTTACTGACATCAACCGTGTCTATAGGATTTTTGAAATTCCACTCACAGAAGCAGTAAAATTAAGTTTTATGAAAAATTCAGTTTTTTTAACTATCACTTAGTGGTTTCACTATTCATTAAAAAATGAAAGTTTCCAGAAAAATACCAAAAATTAGGCCTAAGATATATTTGATATTATGAATTCAAAAATGATGTCTATTTTATCAAATTCAAAACATATCAGTTGCATTAATTAATTTAAAAATTAATTCCCGTCGTCAAAACAAATAGCGTGTTCTTAAGAGATAATAACTATCAAAAGATTGACATTTGTTTATGTCTGGTTTAAATGTGAAATTACATCCAATGACCAACATTTTATTAAATTGTAAAAATATATTCTAAATATACTTTAAAACCACTAAAATTAATAATTTATCACTGTTAATTATTTCGATTAAAAAGGTTGTTTTTAATTAAAATTTAGTAATTTTCACTATTCATCAGAAAATGAAAGTTATCCGGAAAGTACCAAAATTTCACCCTAAGCTAATTTCAATATTCCGAATCCAAAAATGAAGTCCATTTTGAAAAATAAAATTTCAAAAATTTCAAAAATTGGTTATTACTATTCATAACATCTAGTTTTAATAATATTTTAATAGCATATCATTGTTTAGCAAAACTCGGTATTGCGTACAACACACGCTATCGTGGAAGGTCGCGCTTGCGTGTAATGAAAGTCAAGTCAAGGATGCATGTTGTGCAAGATTATTTTGGTGTAGCTTACAACACAAGATATTAATGAAATTAAAAATAATATTTTTCTTAAAATCTCGGGGTGTTACATTCAATATACATCATTAAATATATAAATGATATACTATTTAAGAGATTTTTATTTATATAACCAAAATAATATTGATATATATGAATTGAAGTATTAAACATCGTAAATAAACATTTATTCATGTTTAATACATAAAATTTCTATTTCATACACCATGTAAAAGTGAATAGGTTCATATTAACATAAATTTATCAGTGAAATGGAAATTGTGATGAAATATGTTACAATGATCATAAAATTGATGTGATAATTAATAATTTATTATATTATGTTTACTAAATTTAAATTCACATAGAAAAATTATGTATACATCATACAATATTCAAAATTATTTACACATATAATAATATAATTTAATATTCAATGAAGATGTAATATAACCTAATGAAAATAAATTGAGTTATGAAATTATTTAAGAATTTGAAATTTTCATTTCAAACCCCATTATATGTAATAATTAAAATTAAAAAAATATAATATTATTAATTTTGAATTATTCATGAAATTATTTGAAAAAATTTCATTTTTAAACCATATAAAATAAAATAACCTAACTACAATATAATATGCCTCAAAGAAGGGAATAAATATAAAGTCCCTTTCATTGAGTCTGACTTTGCACATACGTCTATTATCTTAAAAAAAATTAAACTTATTTTAATTATTTACATTATTAAGAACCTTTTCATGTTTATAATTTATTTCATATCACTCATTATCAGTTTATATAAAATTACATAATCAATTATGTTTATATATGGTGTTTAGATGATATTTAACTTATGTGTCAAATATGAATTATGTAGGTTCATTACTTGTGTAGGAGGAAATTATTTAAAAATAAATAGAAAAATAATCATGAAAATATTAGAATATTTTATGTAAATTATACTTTTCAAACAAGTCATCAAATATTTTTTTAGAAATAAATTATGCTACGATCATAGAGACGGTATCCCATACATATGCATGAATAACGTTTCCATTTTTCAAAGATCTTTATAGATAGTAGGTAGGTAATATTTTTTCATTCCATAGTGATAATAATTTGATAATTAACATATTATTTCTTTCAATATACATATATATATATAATAAATGTGGTATGTTGATGAAAATATAGTCACGTGGCTTTCTGAAGGCGGTAGTCCATACATACAGGAACGACATTATCATCATTCAAAGAGTCCAAATGGAAGCAATAAAAAGATATATTATCATTTTAGAGTGATAAAAATGCTATATATATCATAAATATTTTATTTATATGAGATATAATCTTTAAATATATCATTATTACCTTCCATGTAATGCATTACTGAAAAAAAATCATATCTCTTCCCATACAGTACTATGTCGTACCAACAAGTGATGTTATGGTATCCCTTATGTAATGGAATGTAAAAAAATTAATATGATATAATGAATAGAGAGATATAATTATGTTATAAATAATATAAACATACATACATATATAATTTATATTGATGGACATACCCACCCTTGAGAAGTATTGATGGAAAACATGTCACATCACTTCGTGAAGTGGTAGTCCATCATATACTCTAGCAACGTTGTCAATTCACATTTATCAGAAGTGGATATAGTTATAATCCATTAAAATATCATAATAAAATCATAATATATTGTAGATAGATATTTATTTCTATAATCATAAATCAATAATATTTTAATGAGGTGTAGGAATAAAGAAACAAATGCATAGTTAAGATTTTTTCCTTTTCTTAGACTAGCTCTTAAAGATAAAACTGAATGTATTCCTAGAATAGGTTTCAAAAAAAATGTTCTTCTAGGATAATAGGATGTAATTTGGTAAGTGATTTGGGCATGTGTTTTTTGAAACAAAATGGTTTGATGCTGTGAAGAAGATATGATAGTGAGTGGGTTTTTATAAGTGATATGAGTGAAACACCTATAATGTTTCAAAAGAAAAAGGTGTAACCACATTTTTTCACATAATAGATGGGTAAAAAACAAGTATTATAGACAAATATACATTAATATCCCTAAATATGTCAATTTAATATATTTTAGGCATGTTTTGGACCATTTAAACCCTTATCTTTTTAGGTTTACCCCCACCCCGGATAAACTAATTTTTTTAATTTTTACTGATTTGAATATTTATTATGGTTAAAAAAATATGATTAACATAATATATAATAAAAATTATTCATATTATAAAAATTAAATTAATTTCTTATAATTTAATTTACATAATAGTAATAAATAAATTTAAAATAAAATCTACTGGTGCGATGAAAAACCAGTTTTCAAGGAGAAAATTAGCATAAGTACTGAAGGTTGTAATTTGAAAATTAAATGTGAATTTTATTGTAATGAAAAAAGTAGAAATTTTTTAATATAATTTAAATAATTATAATTTTAACATAATTTTAAATATATTTTATCATTTTATATAATTTTAATAGAAATGTATCTGTCAGGTAAAAAATAAATTTTTTTAGTATTAATCCAAAAAATAAAACATTACAGAAAAAACCAAAAAATATTACCCAAAGATAATATTGATATTTTTTTAAAAAATGATATTAATTATATCAAATAAAGTTTCTAAATTTTTCATAAATTATGTTTAGAATAAGATATAAAACAGATTTCTTTGTAAAATAGTTTTTTCTGAAAAAATCTTCTTTTGAATGATTATTATATTGTTTTTAATTAATAGCTTTGAAATGAATCTATTTTTATATGTAATAATCATATAATATTCTTGTTTTAGTTATTATTATTTATACTCTCCAATTTAACAGCTAGGATGTAATAATTTACAATATTATAGTTCATTTAGACTCAAGGTTGTATGTGTCGAACGCTAACGATGATGTTGACATTGATGAAATATATTTCATGGGTTGTTTATACTTAGTTTGTTAGGTCTCGTATGATATGGAATAAAATATTATTTTTTGTAATTAATGTTTTATTAAATTCTAATCAACTTAAATAAAATTTTCCCTCACAATTTGTTAATACACTTATAAATTAGCGGTTTGATATTTGAATTTTTTTTGTTGAAACACACACTCTAAAAGGGTTAATAAGAATCAATGTAATAAGAGAGTAATGGATGTATGAAGGTCCTATGGAATAAAAATAACTACATTTATAATTATGAGAAAAATGGTGGATATTTAATATAAGGATATTAAAGAAAATCATAAATCATTATAGATATTGATATAGGTTATTCATCATAAGAATGTGAGTGATCAATGGAATGTTAACTACCTAAAAACAATATATTTTTTATGGTTTAAAACACCATTTTCTTCATCTTATATGAACCTAACATGATAATTTTTTTGGTTAAGTTCCTTTTTCTAATGTTTATGTTGTCTTATACTATCTAAAAATTTAATAAAATTTACTTACTTAATATATTTCTATTTCAGAATCACAATTTCATCCATTGGTTGTGATTCAATCAATTTCCAATTCAACATCTTGAAAAAAAATCAATATAAAAAAATGTATTTTTATGCCTAAAGGACTTAAATTCATATTTTACAAATCATAAGATCAATACAAGAGTTTCAATTCTTTCATTTTTTCTCTAACTACTTTAAAAAAACAATATGGCTTTTATATGTTATCTAATCAAATAAATTAATCTCTAAACCTCAATAGTAAAACTAATGGTTCATTACTAATATTTTTTTTCAATTTTTTTAATAAAAACTATGAAATATTAACCAATAAATCACATAGGCCAGCGGTAGGCATTAAAACCATATCATCCTTCGATTGTGGGTTATAACCATGTGGCCTTAACCAGATGCAATGAGTTGTCCTTTTACAAAAATATATTAATTTATTTCCTATAACATTCTCAAATTGTGATGTACCATAATTAATAAAACATAAAATATAATAAATACCATAAAGGATACCAATACCTTTAATATCAAGTCTACAATTTAATTTAATTCTTTATCAAATAACTTTTTCATATGATAAACCTATGGAATATATTTACATATATGTTTGTCAAAAATATCCTTAATCATGTTATATTCCTTACAAACATATTTTGAAAAGGGATTTTTAAGAATTTGAACATATTTTCAACCTTAAAATCATTAACCCATAACGTTATCAATAACTCTTATATTAATTAAGACACATATTCTTCCGTAATTAATCATAAACCTTAGAATTTTCATGATTCTCATAATAAAAATACCATTGGTAAAAGTACTTATACAATTTAATTCTTGTCTCCTAATAAATAAATACATTAGAAAATATATTTATATAAAGGTCTATTATTAGTAAATTTGTTAGGATTTATAATTAGGAATTGAATTTGATAATTACTAGGTTCTCCATAGTTATGATTACTAACTTTAAATGTATCAGTAAGATACGATTTATTCCCTTCAATCATACTATTTATTTTTCCTCCACACTTAATTTCTTTATTCCCTAACATTCCACATATAAAATATTTTCTCACTCCATTAATACACTTTCTAGGGTGTCACTTTCCACATTTATCACATGATGGAAATCGATCATTCATTCATCCATCATCTACACCACTCAATCTCAAAAAAACACTATCCTTCTCTTATTTCGTGAGTCTGAGAATTGGTTAAAATATATTTTTTAATCATATTTTTAGATAAATAATTATAAAAAATAATCATATGTTTCACTACATTCATCATTATATTTGGTTTCCCATAATCACCAAATTTTCCTTCATGTTCAATTTTAACATGGTACCTCTAGGTTCTAACTATTTACTAAAACCAAAAAACATAGTTTTTGCAATAATAAACATAGTTTGAAAACCAGCAAAATCATTTATAGGAAGAATAAACCATAACACCATATTTTTCATATAAAACTCCTTAGGTTTAACCTAGGTCGTTCAATTTTATTATCTATTCATGTTCTTTATAATTGTTTGTAAATAAAATAGGAATTATAATAAGCATATACCCAGTGTGTGTCATACTAGGTGAATAGTAATTACAATTGTCATACCCTATGTGATGGTTTGTAAAATTCCTATATTACCTTTTCAATGTCATTGCCCCTAGGTACAATTTTTCTATATCCACATCCATATGTAGTGTCCATGCATGGATTAATTTTTAGGAAAAATCACATAATATCTTTTTTACCAGAACATTAGGATGTTCTTATATATATCCTCAATGTCTATCATAGAGATATGTTCCCAAGTATATATTTTATAAAATCAAGTTCCGAAGGATTATAATAAAATTCCTTTTACACCAACTATAATATACTCGACTCTAGTAACCCAGGGTTGGTGTCTTCTTTATAACATTTCCATAAGATACAAAGAATCACATTACAAATTATTAAATGAATTTATATTCTTGGAAAAATTACTGCATATATGATTCCATTATTAAATTTGGAATAAAAACTTAAAACCTAATTTTTTTCAAGAAAGTCATTTTTCACTCAACTATATCAATTCATATCAATCATAGCACACTTAATTGATTCTTATAAAAGGAAAAAAATAAGTTCTATATAAAATTTTAAGAAAGGGATAAGTATAATTGAATCTATCATTAATTAATATGCCTAATCAATAAAGAAACTTAAATAATTTAATACACAATCTATTTAAATAACATGACTATCAGGATTATATTAGGAATAATCAATATAAAAAAGTAAATAACATAAAACAAGGTCTACTTAATCCCTAAACTACGAATGAAATTCAACTATTGATAATATCATTATGAAAATATTATTGATAATAAGATAAGTCACATTAAATATGAAATTTTAAATAACTGAAAACACATTCCTTATAGTCAGTAAACTAATAATGAAATGCAACCATATATAATACCATTGAAAAAAATCTCATGGTTAATAAGAACTTAATTATTAATGAAGGAAAATCATAATCATTGTAAACCATGATCTCAGGAACATGACTTCTATTCTATCAATACCTTTCCCAATACCATTTAAAACTTCTAGTTGAAACCCATTTAGTTATATATTAGAGATTCACCTCATGAGACTACCGATGCGTTGAGGTTATTTATAATTATAGTCCATTCCCATCACTATAGTTATAGAGAATTTCTTATATGTTGAATAATTTATTTAATTCAAGAAAAATATATGTTATCATAAAATATTTATATTGAGTAAATAATTTAGATTTATCAACATTTCATAGTTAATCAAATATAATTCAATGTAGAACACTGTATGTATAAATGATATACATTTTAAGAAATATGCATATCTATAACACAAAAAATAATGATAAACATCAATTGAATAATTAACCCTCAATAATGAATATGTATTCATGTAAAATTCCTAAAAGGGGTACAATATATACCATATAAATGTTAATATTTTCATATTAACAAAATTGTCTCAATGAAATGAGAATTGAGATAAAATCTTATGAAATGATTTTAACATTGAAGTGATAATTAATCAAGGAATAGATTATGTGAAACAAATTTAAATACACATAGAAATCATGGAAATACAAAAAAAAATGATATTCAAAAGTTTTTTCAAACATTATCTTAAAATGTCAAAGATAATGAAGATATAATATCTCCCAATTAAAAGAAATAGAGTTATGAAATTATTTACCACTTGATAATTTTAAATTCAAATCCCCTTAGATTAAATAATTAAAATTAAAACATAAAATTATAGTAATTATAATCTATTAATGATATTACTATAAAAATGGGATGTTTTTATATATAAAAAATAAATCTTCCACACAATAATATAATATGTCTCAATAAAGTGAAATTTAGATAAAGTCCCTTACCTTGAGTACAACTCGTCACGTACCATATTTATATTCTAGAATAATAATATTATGATAATTATTTACTTTCCCAATAAAATTTTAATGTTTATTATTACTATTATTTAACATATAACATTTTTATATATTATTACTTAATCAATTAAATTTATTTAGACCGTTTCGATGATATTTGACTTATCTGTGAAAATTGATTTCAGTAGGCTGTCTATCAGTCTAGGTGGTCATTATTAAAACCTCTATTGAATAACAATAATAAAATTTTTATCATTTTTATAGATAATATATATAATTAATGATATTAATTAATTATTATTTTGATAAATGAGGAATATTATGATCATGGAGATGGTAGGCCAAACGTACACATGTGTATCATCTCCATTTTTCAAAGATCATTGTGGAAAATTGGTAAGTAGTATTTTATTTTAAAAATATTATCATAATATAATAATTAACATATTATTTCTTTAAATATACTAATATATATATTATATGTTAAGTGGGTATGAAGAGAGAGTCACAACACTTCATGAAGGCGGTAGTCCACTCATTCACGAACGAAGTTATCATCTTTCATTGAATGAAATTGGAAGAAAGAAAATGATATATTATATTTTAAAAGTGAGAAATATGTCATTAATTTTATAATTATGTGATTTATATCACATATATTCATTAAATTTCTCCTTATTACCTTCCATTTAATGTATTAGTCAAAAATTATTCCCATCCCTTTGTAAGGGGGTAGTCCATCATACACATGAGTAACATTGTCGTATCCCCTGTGGAATAGAAAGTAAAAAAATTAATTATGATATAAGTATTATATAGGTATAATTATTTTATAAATTCCATATATATATATATATATTTATACACTTAATATCCACCATCATACCCAACTGGGAAATTTATTGATGGAAAATGTGTCGCATCGGTTTGTGGGGAGGTAGTGGCCATAAACACGAGCAATGTTATCATTTCCTATTTAAGGGAAGACGAGATACATATAGTTTAAAAAAATATTTAAATAACATCTAAAAAATTGAATATTTTATTGTGTAATAATACATTTATATGATTTTAAGGCGTTTGATGAAGAAATAAAAAAAACTATAGTTAGGAATTATACCTCTTTCTGAACCACCTAATTAGGATTACACCTAATGTATTCCTATAAAATATTAATGACCTAAAAATACTTCTAGAATGAGGTTATATAATTTTTAATGTGATTTTGGTTTTTATTTTCCAAATAAAATGATTTTTTTAGTGCGAAGAAGAGAATATAGGGGTGTCCATTTATAAGTGAGTTGAGTGTCACACTATTTATTTTTTATATGAAAAAGGTGTATCCATGTTTTTTAAATGAAATAAGGCTCAAATAATGATTAGTATCGATTATTATACATGATAAAATAAATAACCAAACAAAACATATTTTAGAAAAACTTTTATGCCATTTTAGCCAACATCCTTTTAGTTTATCCCCTCATAAACCCATTTTTTCCTTAATCATGGTAATTAATTTTTAATATATTTCTTATTCATTAAGATAAAAAAATTGATTTTTACATGTTAGAAAATATAAATTATAATGATTCAAAATAATTCATCGATTTTAGAAAATTCAATTTAGAGAAGTGGAAAAAATAAATTTAAAACAAAACCCATAGTTGTGACGAAACAAATGGGTTTTCAAAGAGAAAAGTATCTTAAATGTAGAGATTTTTAAAATAAAATTTTAATATGAAATTTTAAACAATACCTAAATTAGAGAAAATTTAATATTAATTAACTAACTATTATTTAAAAACAATTTTTAAATTTAACTTATCTTTGTAAATATTTCAAATCAAATAGTAGTTTTTAAATATAACTCAGTATTTTAATTATTCATAAAAAGATGAAACATTTAATAGAAATCCCAAAAAAATCAAAAAATGATGATTTACATATTCTAATCTGAAAAAATAATTAAATTTTATTAAATTAATTTTATATACTTTTCAAAAGTTAATTTTATCATAATTTCGCAAGCGGTGAAGAAACTGTTTTCTTTAAAAAAATAGTTTGTCGTAAAACCTTTCTATTTATTTCAAATAAATATTATATTATTTATAATTAATAGATAACCAATTAATTTTTTTAAATATGTATAACATATTTCATTTATGATTTAGTTATTACTATCCATACCTATGAATTTAATGGATAGGTTATAACATTATACTGTATCACAGTTCATTTAGACCAGGGGTTGTGTGTTTCTCAAGTTATCTAAGGGATTAAATTTTAAAAAATCATTGGTTTATTGAGATCAGTGTTTCATGTAATATATGCTATCGAATACAATTTTATTCTTTTAATATTTCAGGGTGTTTCATCAAATCCTCCCAAGAAAAATCTCATGCTTAACCTTATTGTTAGGCCACCAAAATGGAAATCAATTACCAGAATTATATTCATCACAGATAACTTCTACATTTAACATACCATGGGGTTATTATATAAAATAATAGTTTTAAATATTTTGTTTAATTATTCAATATTAACCATTAACCATTCATTATTATTGACCTTCTGGATACCACCTATTTTTTATCCTTCTATATTCTAATGGAAGTTTTTAGTTGTCATCTCATTATGGAAGATGGAACAACCCTTGTATCATTTTTTCATTATTGGCCAACCTTTAACAATATGAATAATTGAAATATTAGCTTGTGACATCCCTTATATAATATCTAAATTAATATTAAAAATTTGATTCCATGATGTAGGATTTTTTAATTTTTTGTTTGAAGTGATATCATGTTTTATAAGGTAATTCATCTTCAAATTGACTGAAATTTCATGTATTCAATCTAATTAACATTAATTTTTATGGGGGATAATATTGAGATAATATTTTATAAAAACTCATCCCAATGGGTGATGTAATGGTCTATAAAAAATTGTATCAATTCATGTGTTTTCTATTTTAATTAAAATCTAAAAAGATGAAGTCTTACCACATCATTGAAATGCTTTTGAAATTGAAATATATAATGGAGTAAAAGAAATATACCCATGTGTGTCTTTGGATTATAGTGTGGAATTAAATATAATTTCATTATGATAGAAATCATTTAAATAATTTTTTGATTGATTTTGAAATTGTAAGTTGTGATGGGTAGATCTAGGATGCTCTGTTTCAGTCAAATTTTGTAGAGTCTCACTTAATCTGTAAGAATTCATAGCATATGATATCTTAGTAAGATTCCTTGTATATCTGGTCAGTTTTACGATGGTAGTGATGGTCACAAAAAATTGGTTTTCCCTCCATAATCTTATTTCATTTTTATTATTACATTTAAATATTTTATTAAAATTGGATTGTATAGAGTGGTTTTAAATAAATAATTAAATATGAAATCATGGAATAAGAACACCAAGCATAAAATGGGATTTTATAAAATAAAAACGATAAAAAATCATTAAAATACTATAAAACCATCCCAAAAATTGGCTCCAAAAATTTTACCACCAATACGAGAATCGTTAAAATCCTACAAGGATAATAGAATTTATTAATTTATAAATCCCAAATAAAAAAATTACAAATTAAATTTATGTTGTAAAATTGCTTATCCAGGGTCTCCCCAAGTGTTGATGTAGAAATATTTTATTAATTTTTAAATGATTAATTGATAATATTTGATTAATAATGGGGGAGGATAATGAAATTTTACTTAATTCAATATGAGTTATTTTTTTCAGGTTTAATAATTATTTGTTTCAAGTGCAAGTGATTTTTTAGAAATTAAATTGATATGTAATTTTTTTTTCTGATTCGAGAGGGAAAAAAATAATTCAACATGGTATGCCCTCCTTAATGATGAAACCCCCTTTTCATATTCTAAGTTACATCATGTTATTAGTTAATTAATTACATCAATAAATTTTTTAAACATGGGCATCCTAAATTACATAATGGTCATGTATAACCCAGTAAATGTTTTTGATGCATTTAAAGTATTAATTTTTATTCAATTTATCAATGTTCTTGTAATGAAAAATGGAAAGATTTGAATTATTATACCTTATCAAAATAACCCTAACATAAAAAATGAATATAAAAAAATAATTCAAACACACATTCCCCCATCATTAACATCTTCTAGCATGAGATAAAGTTACCACTCATTATAGTCAAGAGAGATTTAGAGATAAGAAAATAAATTATAGTAGAATGGTGGAGTAGCCATTAGTAATACTCTATATAGATCAAAACATAGCTATTTGGGATAGGTTAAATTATGTAATGATGTTAGAGAAGTACACAAGCCAAGTATTTATAGGTGTAAATGAACCTTGGGTGGATTAATTGTTATCAAATCATCCATAAAATGTGGAAAACTCGAAAATTTGATTTACCAAGAATTTTCTTATGTGGCCTAGTCAAATCTCTTTGAAAATCAGATTTAAAATTTTTCTTCAACAATGTTCAAGGTAAAACACATAGTTACAAAAAATTAAATATCATGCTCTACGCACAAGCATAGTTTTTCATTAATTATTCCCACTACCCACATTTATAATTATTCAAACATTATAAATAATTGATTTATGACATGAATAGTTTTTATAAATTTTGGATTCATTTGTTCTTAAATATAAAATTATAAGACTCGATCCTTGGATTATTGTTCAACATAGAAAATCCTTTTCCCCATCAATTCTATCCTCCTTTTCAAATTTTTAACTAAAAAATATCACTTATATCCAGAACTAAAATAAATTAAACAATAAATATTGTGGAAGAATTTAATAATTAAATTAAATAAAATTATTGTATTTTATATTTGATGTTATATGAATCAAATTTAAAAACCATTTGGTTTATTACACCAACTCAAAAGGAAGATATCAAGGTTGTGATGCTAGTTTAGAAAAATCTAGTCATGGGTTTTTCCTCTAGAGATTAGAAAGCAAATTTTAAAGGAATGAAAATACATCCCATTATAGCGGTTGTCATTTTTATCTTCATTTTAGTTGAGTAAAGTGTAGACATTGGGATCCAAACTACTATAAAATTCAATTCATTAATATTATTATTATTTATACTATAAAACTATTTTTAATGATAATATTTTTTTTAAATAATTTAACAAGTTCTATTAACGACCCTCTTACCCATTTTTCCATACTCGTATTAGGACCTAAAAATATTTTTAAATCCTATGATCCATGATACTCATCTGGGAATGAATTTGAAAATTATTCTAAAGTGTATACCTTATGCTACTATGGTAATAAATTATTTTCATCTCTAGAATTTTTTCACCATCAACATAAATACATTTATTTTCATTTTATAGGTTGAATACACTATATTATTTCAATATCATGATTATTTTTATCAAAGTTAGGTCTCTTTTTTAGCTCTAGATATTTTTAGTGAATGATTATAGCATTACCAACCCAGTATCCAGGTTCTAGTGCCTTACTAAATTAAATTGGGAGAATATATATGAACTTTGATTCTAAAGGACCTAATATTTTGGTAGTATTTATAAACTAGATATATATATTATTCTTTATATTAAATTTTAATAGACAAATTACAACATATATATTTTTTAAAAAATAACATTATACTATCTAGAGTATGCCTATATATCAGTCAAACTAAACATCATTGAATCATTAGGAATGGAAAAAACAATAACGGTGAACTCAAATACCCAGTAAGGGTTAAGTACAACATATTAATTCATGAATCAATAATCATAATAAATATTTCATGGTAATAACTAAACACACATTCCATATAATCAAAAAAATGATAAGAAATTCCATCCATAGATAATATCAATGTGAAAATATAATAGATAAAAAAGGATATGAATATTTAAATAATGTAACACATGTTAAATTTTATAACTTGGGTACCCAAATAGATAATTCATAATCAATATGTCATGGTAAATATCCGAAAATATATACCATTTAATGAATAACTGATAATGAAATTTATCTAAAGATAATATCATAGTGAAAATGTTCTGGATAGTAATAAATGGTTACTTAATCATGTTAATTCTTAATAATTTGATTTCATTTTTCCCAGGTACATAAAACTTTTACCATCAAGACCTTTCACAAGATTATTAAAAAATGATGGGATAAATCCCATTCAACTAAGTCTAGAATATTTATTTCTCCCATGAGACTATTGATTCATTGAAGGGATATCTATAACTGAGCCCCACCCATTTCATACCTATCAAAATAATTCCTCACATACCAAATAATTTATTGAATTCTTAAAAAAATTTGTTACCAAATATTTATTTTGAGTAAAAAAATATAGATTTATCAATATTTCCAAAGTTTATCAAATAAAATTCAATATAGAAATCGTATCTAAATATGGTATATAGTTTAGGTAATAATTATATACAATATAAATGATATGGTTTTGGAGGGGAATTTATGGTTCAATGATCACAGGAAAGTGAATAACTCAAGATAAAGTTAATGAATATTAAAAGGATTCAAGGAAATAAATGTAAATACTATCCTTGATCAAAATAATCATGAGCCATAAAGTGGATTAATATGGATAAAATAAATACAATGTATACCCATTGGTGTTATAATATGCATTTTCATCAATTATAAAATAATTATTTATTTAAAAACATTCTTGAGTGAAATATAATTTTCATTTTCCAAATCACATTTTAAAACCTAAAACATTTTGAAAATAAGTCTATTTTAAAATAAGTTTTTAAAAAAATAAGAATTTATATAATATTACTAAGAACATTTTTGGTAAAAATAACCTTTAAAACTTATAAATTAATCCACAAATAAATTAACGAAGGTAATTTTTTACATTCTGTTCAAGGTAAAAAACAATCATTTTTCATTATCAAAATGTTAGAAAAGTGAATTTTTTGAAAAATTACCAGAATATTGATTTAAATATATTTGGTAAAAAATAAAATTCATTAAATATTTATTTAATAAGTAATTTAGAAATGTTTACAAAAAATTATGAATATTTTTTTTGAATAACATGGTTTTAGAAGGGAAAAAATGAGACCGAAGAAAGAAATAAAGTCATCTTTTCTTAAACATATTTTATAAAACATTTTAAGTACAAAATATTAGATAAAATTGTAGTATTACATTAAAATAATATTTAAGAAATAAATTATAATAAAATTAAAGGTATTTTTAGAAAAATTCTAATTATTATTTTTTATTTTAAATTCATGTTTGAACAATCCTGAATAAAATGAGATTTTGAAGTAAACCCTTGGAAAATAATAACGTTGAGGTTAGAATAAACCAATTAATAAATTATGTGTATCAAAATTAATTTCAAATGAAACAATTTCAAACTAAACAACAGATATTAAAAAATAATTACATACATAATCATATAAAATTAATGATAATGAGGAAGTAATGTATCCAAATGAAAAGAAATTGAGTAATGAAATTATTTACCACTTGGTAATTCTTAATTCAAATATCCATATATGATATGATTAAATTGAAACATATAACACCATTAAGAATAAATTATTAATGATATTATATATAAAAGGAGTGGTATATACAAAATATATAATAGACTATATGTGTAACATAACAATATGCCTAAATGAAATTAAACTGATATGAAATATCTTACCTTATGAACCCTTTGGGTTGAATAAGATTTTAACTATTTTATATTGGTTTTAAACATGTTATTAACTTATTAAGGAACTTTATTAATATTTATGATATCATATATGATCCTTTTGTTACATCTTATTACCCAGTCATAAATTATCTATCATTAATTTCAATATTTTTTGTGTTAATTTCAATGTTTCTGATGCGTGTTATGACATGACATATCTCATTATTGAACATATTATATAATTATATTATCTATATTATAATAATCATGACATATTTATAAAATTTTTAGATGAATTTTTATTTTAATAAAAACCATGAATGATGGTTATGAATAATTATGTATGTTCTTATCATGGAGATGGTAGTCATACGTACGCATGAGTGATGTTTTCATTTTCCAATGATCATTATGGAAAAGAGGTGAGTAATATTTTACCTCTAAATAATTATTTTAACATAATATATATCATTTTATATACATATATATATATATATATATATATATATATCATCCATGTTATTTGGTGATTAAAGGAGTGTCACATCGCTTCAAGAAGGCGACAATCCACATGTACATGAATGCCGTTATTGTCCTTATGTGAGTAAAAGTGAATGAATGAAAATGATATATATATAAATATTATCATTATATAATTAAAAATAAGTCATTAATTTTATATTTATTTCACTTCTACAACATATAATCATTAGATTTCTCTTTATCATATTCCATGTGAAGCATTAGTGAAAGATGAGTCACATCGCTTCGTCTGGCGGTACTCCACCATACAAACGAGTGACGTTGTCGTATATTCTACCAATTGTATGGTAATAAGATATAAATGATACAGTGACTCCATATGTATATATATTTTATAAATATCATTTAAATACTTTATATCCTCCATTATATGCAACCATTAAAGGTGTTTATGGAAGAATGAGCGATATCAGTTCGCAAGGTGGTAGTCTGTTGTACACATGAACGATGACTTCACAACCCATTTTATAGAAGTGTGTGATATTTTAGTTTTTTTCCATAACATAAATTCATCTAAATATAATTAATATAATATTTTTATTAGATAAAAATGTTATTATAGTAATTGAAGAAGGTAAAGAAGGATATAAAATAAAGGTGCTTGTTAAATAACATTACATCTTCTTTAGGAATCCTCTTTAGGATATCACTAAAGCCCTGAAAGTATAGATTTCATCTAGAAATAATGTTTTAGGATGATTTTAGGGATGTTCTGAATGTATTTTTCAAGTTCATTTCTGAAAAATATTTTTTTTATGTTATGAATAAGAGTGGATAGGGGATGGAAATTTATAAGTGGGGGGGACATATTAGATATTTTTCAAATGTATTGACTCTTCTGATGTTTTTCATATGTAAAAAGGGTCGAAAATGTCTTTAATGTGAACCTATAGGTGTAAAGGTCTAGATATGACCATAAAATAGTTTTTATACTTTTTTAAAGGTCATTTATAACCTTATCTTTTTAGCTTAAACCCCTATGAATCAACATTTACCTTAACCATGATAATTAAGTTTTATTGAATTCAGCTTGAAGTTTGGTAAAAAAAATTAAGTTGAACTTATTATACACTATTATTTATTATAATTACAAATATGTAATCTATTTTTGAAAATTCAATTCACATAATTGGAAGATTTAAATCTAAAATTAATCATTCATGTATGAAAAGAAAGCAGGTTTTTATGTGAAAATTTTCAAAAGTTTCAATGTTTTTATATCGAAATTCAATATAAAAATGAATAAAATGAACAAAATTGGATTAAAAGATTTAAAATTGAACTATTTTTACTTTAAAATTAAATTTATCATTATAAAATATTTAAATGAAAAGGCGTTTTTGAGTTAAAATTCAGTATTTTTTAATATTTATCAAAACAAATTCTCCAAAAAAATGAAAATAATATACCCAGAGATAATTTTGATATTAAAATTTCCAAAATTATGTTTATTATTTCATATAAATTTTATAAAATTGTTAAAAAAATAATTTATATATTTTTCACCAAGCATGATTAATTTGTCTTTACAAAAATTATTATTTTTCGAAAAATGTTTCATTTTTATATAAATGATAATTGATTTATTTATAATAAATAAATAACAGATAAAAATATATATAATATATGTTCTCATGTTATAGTTAATATAACTCAAAACCATAATTCCATCGGCAATGCGATAACTACCATATTAAATAATAATATAAATATTATATTGTTGTTTAGTAAAAATCAGTCTTGCATGTAAAGAAAGCTATCAAAGAAACATGTCATTAGATGAAATTAAATCTAAACATTGTTTTTTTTGTATTTAAAGTTATATAATATAATTAATTTATGTAGAAATTAAATATATCACAATCTCTCAAGATTTTGTAATCCCTTCTATGCTTTGTGTTGTGTGTCATATAAACAATCGAATAAAATGATATTCTTCCAGAATTTTAGGGAGTTACATTCTCCCCACCTTAAATAAATTTCATCCTAATAATTATAATTTGATATAGGTAATTAATGGTTTTATATTTTAGAATTAATCTATTAAAAAACTAACACCACAAATGGGTTTACAAAATAACCTCATAATATGAGAGAAAATAAAGTATGATTGTCATATCGAATAATGCATAAATGGGGTTACAAGTAAGTAAAAATTAGTGGAATGTGAACATATGGACATGGAGGAAAAGCATAAGCAATTATTGAGAGTCATTTAGGTCACTTATCATAACAAAGTTAATGATGAACGTATATTTACTGACCATAAAACCATCAATCTGTTATGATCTAAAAGACCTTCTAATTTGACATATATAAAGGAAATATAATAATTTTTTTTATTTCAATATCCACTTAGAAAAGATGAGTAATAATTTTATTATCCAAGAAGGAGATATATTTATTTGACTTATTTATATTTCATAATCATAATTTATCTTTTTTTGTGCATCTATCACTTACTCTAGGAAATGAATATCCAAAAAATGAATTTTTAAACTTAAACCAATAATATTTACTTTTAATGGATCATAATATCTATAAATTCCTATAAAGTCTTTACATATATCTTTACATATTTTTCAAAACCAATATAGTTAATATATTAATATATAATCCTCAAATTTAATACCACTTGTTCATCATTAATATTTATTTTTCTAATCATTTAACTAATGACATATTTACTAGGGCATTGTATTGTCCAGTTGTAGAAGTAAAACTCTTGAAATTCTCCACCAATGGGTACAATCCCAATTTTCTTGCTGAATATGATGGGGTTTCACCTGATATATAGGTTTATTTTTATGCATTGGTTGGGATTTGCCTCAAGTTTTTTCAGATGGATAGAGGAAATTGTTTCAAAGTTTCTGGGATGTGCACAGTAGACGAACAGTTTTAAAAAACCATGAACCCACTGAGTAAATACCCTGAATCCCAGGATAGTTGAGGTTTTAATGTTTAGAAAACAACATGATAAATCGTGTTCCCATCTAGTAGAAACAATGAACACCAGGATAGGGCACATGGTTTGGGTGCATGGTTTATCTAACTATGCTGAAGTTCCCATCTAACTGTGATGAAGTAATTTTATTTCAAAAATTATTTTAAAAGATCCTAATCCATCATTTAAGAATATTCATAACCATAAATCAACCTAGAAAATATTCCTTGTTCATGGAGGCTATCAAGAACCCTTTTTGGATCCTCCAAACCAATTCCAAGGAAAATCTATGTGTGAAAGATCTCTTTTGATCCCTCTCGAGTAAGTGATTCTCATATCATTCCTTCTCTTATGCTTTATATTTACTTCTCCCATAGGGCTTGTTAGATCATCATATGTTTGATGGATATAAACTCAATTGATTTGGATCTTGAATATATGTTGGACTTCATAAACTCTTTCTCCATACTTCATAATTGGATAATCCCACTATGGGTGTTGATTTTCTATACTTTGAATAATAGTATGTGGTTCCCTTAAAAGTTGTCCAACTGAATAATCCTTGAATTGATTATTGTTTGAAATTACATTCAACTAATTTGTGGAAAACTAATTTGAATAGAATTGGAATTAGAATGGGATTTTATAAAAACCTCCCAATTTCATTTGAATTATAATTTGGTTCATATATATAAATTGTTAGAAATTTTGAAATTATTTGATAATTGATTTTAAAAAATGGAAAAAAATGAATTTTAAAAAATCTAAGATTTATTTTTTTTAAAGTATGAATTTATGAAAAACCAATGTTTTGGTTTTGAAAGTGAATTAGAATTTTAAAAAGGAATAGTAGGAAATTGAATTTTTTATAATGATTTATTTTAAATGAAATTATTTTCCATTATCCAATTGATTGATTTATTGAGAAAATGAAATCCTAAGTACTTAGTGTGATTTTTTGGATAATAATGGTAGGATGATTATTGTCATATGATGTACTAACGATGTTAGTATTATCAAAAATATAGTTAGCAATGTCATATCACTTATGCGATGTTGATGAGTATTATTCATATTTAGGTTAAGGTACATTTGTAAACATATTTTCTTGATCGCTTATTTTAGAGTGAGATGATCCTTTTAATAGAAACTATTATACCATGGGGATGATGTATGTGGTTCTTATTGTGATAATTAATATTATAAATTACAATGATTTTGAAACTAATTTACTCATGCCTAGTTATTTATATAAAAATATTATAAAGTGATTATATAGTCCATGTATATGACTTTTTATGTCATTTTAAAAAGAATCATTTTTTCGTTTAATTATGAAATTGTACTATCATGCCTCTTTTAGTTTCAATTGAACACATGATTTTGATATTATAATGGAATATTATTGTGAAGTACATGGGGAGACCATACTGGTATTTTTTGCTAACACCCAACCATTTCCTTAATGTATGTGTAAATATTCTCCTTGTTAGTTGTCACGACCCATCCTCGGGGCCCGTGCCGTGACTACCCCAAGCCTGCCTTCTATAGGCCAGGGGCTGGCAACTAGCACCAAAGGTTTAAATCCCGATAAAAAAGTATGGAATTACCTTTATGAAATATAAACAAACAATCTAGAGTACAGGAGGAAGGAAAACACTAAGTAAAACTAAAAACAAAAGTAGTGCTGAAAGTAAGGGGTCGAAAATACAAGCCAAACTATAAAGTACAAGGTAAAAGACAAAACAACTGGAAGGTGACAAGCCTCTCTTGGATCATCCACCACGGATCCTACCTGAAGGGTAGGTACAAATAGTGCATCTCTAAGATCGTCCACCACGGATCCTACCTGAAGGGTAAGTACAGATAGCCTCCTCAACGCCCTCATCCGTCAACCTCCTTCGGGTACCGACTAGTCGTGAGGTCCACCTTCAGGTACCATCCAATCCTTGTACAATCGGCCTCCGTCACCGCTGTCCGTCGTCTGCATCCAACACAACGAGGTGCGGGCATAACCCGTGCATGGGTGAGTATAAAGATACTCAATAGGGACCCCGGTATCCTCAAGGTCTCACTAAATCCAACAAGGATAAACCAAAAAGAAAGATCTCAACAAATAACCTTTACTTATATATATTCCCATAAATATACCTAAGTTATCAAGTAACCCATTTCAATCATGAGGAAAAAACAAAGGCCATTGACTCAGCTCAAACCAGGATTTACATTAATGAAACCGCGACTGCTGGAGAACTCCTCCTCTGTCGAGTACAATGGCCCTGTCATGACTCCGAGGCACTACTCACTAACCATAGACTACTGAGTTACTACTATTGTCGAGTACCACGGGTCTGCTGCCAAACTGGATACTCCTCTGCTGGGGGTTTGCCGCCAAACTGGGTGATCCCTTTAATAGCCATCAGAGGTACTCCTTCTGTCGAGTATCGTGGGTCTGCTTCCAAACCAGGCGCTTCGTCCGCCGTGGGTCTGCCGCCAAACTGGGCTGTCTGTTCACTGGGCTAGTCGAATCACTTCTATTCTAATCGGTCAAGTAGTCGTCTGGTCTAAAGATACTAGGTCTCTACACTCTCTCTGCTCGTCTCTAGAAGGATCGCTGCACAAGCTACTGGTTGATACTCCAAGTGTCAGGAAGTCTCACGTAGAAGTATCACAAAGGACCGCCTCGTCATAGGGGTCTCAACTTAATAGACGACGCGTCAATCGAACGCCCGGTCTGTGAGTTATTAGAATTTTTTGTCCCAGGGTCCCGGTTGGTTTCGTATACGAACCAACCCGACTGTATCACAACTGTACTCTGAATTACCATGGGGTATTTTTGAAGAGACCGATTCTCAATGAGATTACTAGCGCCACTGACGGTTCGTCAAACGGACATCCGGTGCCCAAGATATGGCCAATGTAAGCAAAGGGTCAAAAGTGGGCCCGAGTCCGGTTCGATCCAGTCGGACTGACTCGGCCCAACATAGTCTGGGTCGACCCGGTCTGGGTCGACCCAGTCAGAATTTTTGGGTCTGACCTGACCCGTTGGGAGGTTCATCCCACTGAGTTTGGCCCAGTCCGCTGGGCCCATCCTAGCGGACAGCGTGGACAATTCAGGCCGAAGTCGCTACGTGGGCGATTTGGCCCGAAGGCCTGTGGGAGGTCCCTCCGCAACCTTTATGGTTTTGGAACCATGGATATACGACGACGTAATAGAAGCATGGCAATGTGGTGATGGTGATGAAGACAACAAATACAGGTGGCGCTTCTTGCGACCTCCACGAACCGCGCTGCCAGTTCACTGGCGCCCGACCAGCATACCCGCGCGCGCCCCGACCGAAAACGTGGCCCGCCCAGCCCGCCGGCACCCTGATCACGTGCACCGCGCACTGCCAGCATGCCTCGAGCCTGTCTTGCGCCCTCCTGACGCCTGCCCGGTGCCCAGGCCGCTCTCCCGGCACCTTCCCAGTGCCCCCCAGTTCCCAGGCCACCTGCCCGGCCCGCCCCATGCCCTTCCCGGTCTACCCGCGGCCTACCCGCGCCCCGCGTGTCCCCCCGTTGGCCTCTTGGGCTGAGACATCTGATCCGCGCCCCTCATGGCGCAGGCCAGACCTACCACTGGCCTTCGGGCCAAATCGGCCACGTGGCGACTTCGTCTTGAATTGTCCACGCAGTCTGCTAGGCCGGGCCCAACGGACTTGGCCAAACTTAGTGGGATGAACGACCCAACGGGTAGGGTTAGACCCAGAAAGTCTGACCGGGTCGACCCAGACTGAGTTGGGCCAAGTCCGTCTGACCGGGTCGGATGGGACCCGGGCCCTCTTTTGACCCTTTTCTTGCTTCATCCATATCTTGGGCATCAGACGTCCGTTTGAAAAACCTTCAACGGCGCTGGTAATCTCTTTGAGAATAGGTCCCTTCAAAAAAACCCCATGGGAATTCAGGGTACAGTTGTGATATGGTCGGGTTGGTTTGTATACGAAACCAATAGAGGACCTTGGAAAAAAAGGCTAATAACACACAGACTGGGCGTCCGATTGACGCGTTCGCTAAGCAGGTCCTTTGTAATACTTCTACATGAGACTTACTGACAATTGGAGTATCAAACAGTAGCTCATGAAGCGGATCCTCCAAGAGACGAGAAGACAGAGTGAGGAGACCTAGTTGTTGTAGACCATATGACTGCTTTAACGATTCAACTTGGAGTGATTCGACTAGCCCAATGGACGGAGCGCCCAGTTTTTCGGCAGACCCACGGCGGACGGAGTGCCTGGTTTGGCAGTAGACCCGTGGTACTCGACAAGAGGATTACCTCTGATGTCTATTAGGGGGAGTGCCCAGTTTGGCAGCAGACCCACAACGGAGGAGCACCCGGTTTGGCAGCAGACCCCCGGTACTCGACAGGAGGAGTACCTCAGCAGTCTATGGTTTTTGAGTAGTGCCTCGGAGTCACGACAGGGCCACTGTACTCAACAGAGGAGGAGTTCTCCAGCAGTTGTGGTTTCATTAATGAAAATCCTGGTATGAGCTGAGTCAATAACCTTTGTGTTTTCCTTATGATTGAGATGGGTTACTTGATAACTTAGGTATATGTATGGGAATATACCTAAGTAAAGGTAATCTGTTGAAATCTTTCTTTGTGGTTTATCCTTGTTGGATTTAGTAAGACCTTGAGGGTCTTAGGATCCCTACTGAGTATCATTATACTCACCCCTGTGCCTCGTTGTGTTGGATGCAGATGATGGACAACGCTGATGGAGGCCGAGTGTACGAGGACTGGACGGTACCTGGAGGTGGACCTCATGACTAGTCGGTACCCGGAGGAGGTTGACGGACGAGGGCGCTGAGGAGGCTATCTGTACCAACCCTTCAGATAGGATCCATGGTGGACGATCTAGGAGTTGTGCTATCTGTACCTACCCTTCAGGTAGGATCTTTGGTGGACGATCCAGGAGCTGCTTGTCACCTTCCAGTTGTTTTGCCTTTTACCTTGTACTTTACAGTTGGGCTTGTATTTCCGGCCCCTTACTTTCAGCACAATTTTTTTTTCAGTTTTACTTAGTGTTTTCCTTCCGCTTGTACTCTGGATTGTTTTTTGACATTTCATAAATGCAATGCCTTCCCTTTTTATCAGGGTTTATTCCATTGGTACTAGTCTCCAACCACTGGCCTATGGAATGCGGGCTTGGGGTAGTCACATCACGGGCCCCGAGGACGGGTTGTGAAATTAGTAGAGACAAAGGGAAATCACCTCTTGGAGGAGGTGGAATTTCTTCATCATTTTCATATTGTAATGTCATTTCCTTTGAGATATTAAGTCCATCATATCTATTTTGAGTACTTTATGATGAAATATTTGGTATTTTTTTATAAAATTTTGTTTTATGGTACTGTCTCCCTTTGTAGTTTTGATAATACTAATATGATTTTTTATCTTCTGCTATTTATGTGGAAAATTTGTTAACACATTTATCTTTTATGATTACAGGATCAAGTAATCAAACCAAGGGGATCGATAACACCCTTTATGTAATGTCAGTGTAGGTTTGGGTATCATGGTACCCAGGTATCTAGGATGGTTCATGAAAAAAATTGTATGAAAGGAGCAAGCTAGTCATTTTTCATTGATATCAGTATAATTTTTGGAGAATCTTGTTAGGATATAAGAGGTAGTTAGGAGTGATTTCCTAGAAATCTCTCATCGTAATGAGCCTTAAGTTACCATGGGTCATTTGTTAATGGTTCCTTGGTGACAAATTCTATACATTCCCCTTCTTTTGATTAAGATAGGTTGAAATTGAAAAAAATTTAGTCTGATGGGATTAATTTCCCTATTTCTTTTATTTCAGTGTTGATATGAGTAATATTATGATGTTTTTTATGTTGTTTTCAATTTTTTTTGTTTCATGACTCCAAGAAGATGTTTGAATAGGTTTAAGGAGGAATCTATTGATGAACCAAAAATAATTAATCTAACCATAGACTAGAACCTCATTGACATTATTATACATGGATTCCAAACTCTAGGGTAGGCACTAGAACCTATTCTCATTTAGGTTCCATCAAGGGAACCTCATAGGGATGAATCTAGGAATCATTATTAGGGGTTCCCCCTCTATAAAAAAAATAACACCTGATTAATCCTCAAGATGCTAATGATTAATAGATACTGATAGAGATTCTTCTTGAGTTTTTAGAAACACATGATTCAATCAAGGTGAAATGTGTTACCTTCATATTGGAAGGACCTTCCAAGAGATGGTGGGACTCATTGGTAATATATAAGAATCATAAGTTGTTAGAGTTTAATGAATTAAATTTTCTTATTACTGATGTGTTCTATCAATAGTTTATAATGTTGAAAACTATTATGGATTTTTTCATACTCGAGCAAGATGATAGAACCACGATAGACTAAAAATACTACTTTTATGAGCTTGTGCATTTTCACCTAATATTATATCTATTTAGGAAATGAATACTCAATGGTTTTGATATGGGACTTTGATATTATATTCATTCTCAGGTTTTTATCCTATAGATTTCCTATTATTTTGATGAACTAGATATGGAATTGATGGTTAATCTAGACCTAACTGGTTATTTAGTGTTGACATGGGTTTCATTTTCTATCGATATCAGTTCTATGGGTTCCCATAAATGGAATAAAATTATTGACAATTATCATGGTTCATTTCGACATCATTGTTTTTCTAGACCTCCTACAGTCTCTTGCATAATCCCTTTGACTTGATTCTAGTGTGGAAATGTTTGGAATTCTAAATTGGTTTTCACTGAATCACCCAATTTCTATAGCTCAAATGAACAATCGAGAAGCTTTCATAAAATATGTTATATATTCTCTTCTCCACATATTGGCATGGGATCATCTGTAAAAAAATGTATTCTCATGAAATAAAATTCATCAAGATCTTAGGGGTTCCAGTCATAGGAATATGGAATTATGGTCATTCACCAAGTGGAAGAGTCTCTAAAAGAAGCTGATAAGGGTCCAGTGACTTTGAGATGTACTATCACTATAGATTCAACTTTAGTTACTACATTATTTGATATTTTTATTCTCATTAATTCATTTTGACTCATATTGTGAATCTTATAAATCTTCAAATAGTGACATTATATTATGTGATGGATCTTTCTAAACCCCTCAGAATAAAGAGAGAGCATGTGATCCATATTCCTTCTAGTACATTCTCTTTATCATATTTTGAAATTATTTGGGATTTTTTGGTTCTCTATATGATAACCCTTGATTTAATTTTTTGGATAGATTGGAAGAGTGAAAATAAATATTTAATTGATTTTTATCTTCGAAAAGGTATCCTTTATTACTCCCAATGGAATGTTCCATCTCTTTTAGGGAGAGTTTTAATTGAGGTCAAGTAGTGTCATACTGTTTTATCTTGATTTGGGGATACTAATATCAATATTATATTTTGATCTATAGAGGAAGTATTTTAGTAGTGAACCCTCACCCATTGTTGTAAATTTTCCTGACATTTTTCATTCTGAATTCTATGATTTTCGATTGTCATGGTTTATGGAGTTTTTTGTTTTTTATGGTACTCAATCAGTGTATATTACTTATTACCACATGGTACCAATTAATATTAACAACTTGAATACTTGGTTGGATGATATTTTCAAGAAAGTCGTTTTATGGTTGAGTGTGTCACCTTGGGAGGTGCATGATCTCTTCTCTAAGAAAGCTGATAGAACCCATTTCTTATGTGTTTATTACAATAAATTTAACTGATTTAGAGTAAATAAAAATTATCTTTTTAGTATTGATCATGGATCGGGTTATCACCATTTGTGAATAAATATATATGAAATTGAAAACACCACCTTTTGAGAATGTATGGACATTATGAGTGCCTATTCATGCCATTTTTTCTAAAACATGATTATATGGTCATTATATACCTGATGAGAATGATTTTTTCTTAGTATAATGATATGATTTTGGTGGTCTTCATGTATGACATTATGGTTTTATCTAATTACTAGGAGAATCATTTAAAACATTTTAGATAAGTTCTTGAATTTTTGAGAAATAAATGAAATTATTCTTTCCTATCAAAATGTGATTTTATGATTTAAGAAGTTTAGTTCATGGGACTTATGGTCTTCAAAAATGGTAAGATAGTTGACCCTGAGAAGGTGAAAGTTGTTATTACATGGGGGAAACTGAGTAATATTTACATGATTAAAATATTCTTGGGTTTAGTGGGATATTTTCATCGTTATGTAAAGGATTTATCTATTTTATCTTCTTTGATGACTGATCATTATCGTAAGAGGGTAAAGATGGTTTGGTATGAAATGTATTATTGTTATTTTGTTGAGATAAAATGAATTTTGAATTATGCATTGGTGTTGACACTTCTGTAGGTCGGGTATGTCTATGCGGTCTCCTGTTATGCATTAGGTTTGATTTGGGTATGTGTTCCAATGCGAGCTGATCAAGTGGTGAACAATTGGCCACATGAAATTAATTTTCGGACATGTTACCTTTAATTCACATCCACGATTCTAAACATAATATTTGAATACAATACCTTTTCAGAAAAGTGTTATATTGTATTTTGGCCAAAATAGATAGATTTATATCTTCTTTACAAAAATAAATCTCCACTAGTGGTATTGGGTGAAGTACCTTCAATCCTTTGATTTCAAAATCTCATATACCCCTGATAAGGGGAACGCCATTTTTGATGCTTTGAGCTTGAAACCTCTAACCTAGGCCATGAATAAATCATCATAAGTTTTAAACATGATTTAATTGGTTTCATAGTTGCATATAAGACTATAATAAATTGAGAAAGAGTTCTTCTTGACTTGTGTTCGGTTTAGATATTCTCTTATCGACAAGATTCATTAGGAACAATAGCTTGATGAACAATTCTGTAATAGGAGAAAATCTTTTTAGGGTGGGGAGACTTTTATGGAGTGGTCATTCTACATGGTGGGTCTATAGTTTTTTATGAAGGTTTTTTCTGTTGTCCATGAGAAAAGCTATTATGGGGGACTTTCATAATTACAAATTGGTAGTACTCCAAAAAAGTAAAAATATGTTCTATGACATCTGGTGTTGATTATAGTGGCCAAGTATTAGACGGGACATTACTTATTTTTTTTCTCACTCTTATACAATTCAATATGTCAAGGATGAGCATCATAGACCTTTGGGTTTACTTTACACACTTTTAGTTCTGAATTAGTATTGGTATTATTTATACATGGGACTTTTTTTGGGTTCCCATGTTCCTTGAGAAGGAAGAATGTGATATGGGTTGTGATCCATAGGCTTCCCAAATTAGATCATTTATACCCATTCGTAATAAATTTAATTTTAAGGAATCAGTAAATATCTATTTGTGGGATATTTTTCATTATCATGGATTTCTATATTCTATAGTCCCTAAGAGGTATACCCATTTTACTTATTTATTTTTTAGAGGACTCCAGGAGACACTGGGATCTTAGTTTTATTTGAGTACAACATACCATCCAAAGATAGATAGATGGATAGAGAGGGATATATAGATTCTTGACAATATTCTTAATGCCAACATACTTGAATTTGGTGGAACTTTCTATGACCAATTGGGACTGGTTGAGTTTTCTTGTAACATTAGTTACCAATCCATGATCATGGTGGCCCCTGTTAAGGCCTTGTATGGTCATCCTGATAAATCGTTGCTTTGTTGGTCAGAGATCGGTGAATGTGCCTTGTTTGGATCAAGATTTTTCAAAGATATAATAAATATGATTTATCTGATTCATCAGAGGATGTTGATTGAAAAGATCCATTATAAATCTTAAGTTGACTATTATCATAGACTATTGGAGTTCTCTATTGTTGATTAGGTGTTCCTAAATGTTTCACCTTTTTTTGGTAATCGATAGCTTATGAAGGAGTGGGGAGATTTATATCATTTCATGGGACGATTTTATTTTGTTTGGAAGGTGGGTAAAGTTCTTTACCATTTAAAACTTCTACCATAATTGACATCATTTCCTAAGGTGTTTATTGTATATTAGTTATGAAAGTTTCATTTTTATTCATCTGTTATTTTGAGTTGGAGTGATCTTTATGTTGATCCTAATTTATTATTCATTTATAATTTAGTAAAGATAGTTGATAATGAAACCAATTTTCCTTTTTGGAGGATGAAACATTCGGTCCATGTGTTGTGGTAGCTTGTTTTTTTACTTACATGAGAATTGGGGGGGAAGAACTGATGAGAGAGCATTGCCCTCATCATTTGGATATAGAACATCTTTACAAGATTTCCGGGGATAATTTTTTTTTTGGTGGGGTGGGATGAGGAGGGGTTGTGAAATCTTATTATTGGTCTTCAGGTACTCCTTGAACCATCTAGGTTATCATTCATTGGTTGGGGTGTTTCATGGGTTGATTCCTGTGGAAAGCTGAAATTGTTTGGATCCTTCACGGGTTTTCTTGGTTGGTGCATGATTTACCTAAACCATGAACCCCACCTAGTGAAAATTTTTCCACCAAGAAGAGTGGGGTTTTTCAAGGTAGGTGTATGGTTTGAAAAACTATACACCACTATATAAGGTCACATGGTTAAGGAACAAGGTTTGTCGAACCATGTTTCTCTTCCCAGATAACTGTGAGGATGATTTTTTTTCTACTAATTCCTTTATAAAATCTCGAACTCTGATTTAAATAACCAATCAACCCTATATCGACATAGAATTTATTACTATGAATTTTAGGATCTGAACAACTCTTTCTATTTCTTATAACCCTATTCCTAGGCATATCTAAGCATAGAGGATCCCATTTCATCCCTCTCTAGTAAGTAATTATCTTAATCATCCTTCTCTTCTACTTTCTTTTTCTCGCTTTTGTAGGTATTATTATATCATCATTTGTTTGATATACTAAAATCCATTGATTTCGATCTTGAATATAGATTATATTTCTTGATCTCCATTATCATTGTTCATTATTGGAAAATCCCACTATGGGTGTTGATTTTTGATATTGTGAATAAAGGTAGCTTATTCCATTTAATATAATCCAATTTATTAATCCATTAATTAGCTTTTTTTTGAAATTTATGTCAATTGATTTTTGACAAACCAATTTCATTTGAATTAGAATTTTTATATGATTTATCCTGGACTTTTGGGTGTATTTTAAAATTTACAGAAACTGTGAAATGGTTTCAAAATTGATTTTCTATAAATGACATCAAATTAAATTGATAAATAAATGAGATTAGTTTTTTATTAAAATGTGGAACTTATGAAAAAAATGTTTTTTTTATTTTAAATGAAATGGGATTTCCCAAAAAACTTGGATATTAATTGTGAATAATGATAGATTTTAAATGAAATGATTTCCCCTTTTGTCAATTTGTTGATTTATTAAGCACATATGAGCATGGGTAGTCAGTGGGTAATTTGGTTAAAGTGTTCTAGGATGATAATTCCATAGAACCAACTGACAATGAAAATTATAATGAAAATTTTAGATAGGATGATCTTTTAGCTGGTGTAATGTTGATCTCTCCTATTCTTCCTGAGACCAAGGGTCATTTGTACATATACATCCATGATCACAGATATTATAGTGTGAGAATCCTATAACTAGAAACTATCATACCACATGGAAGATGACCATGGCTCTTATTTTTAAAGTTCAAATTATAAATTCCAATGATTATGAAACCACTTTACTCATGCCCAGTGATATATATAAATTGTTTCATATAATGTGTTTATTGAATACATGTTTAAAATTTTATCTATCATTCTAAAATATTGTTTTTTAAATATGAAAATTTACTTCCATTCCTATATTAAATTAAATTAAATCATGATTTGGTTATTATTATGGAAACTTATTTTATAACACCTTGTGATACCCTTTTGGGATTTTTTATCTCACACCCTACCTTTGCCTCCTAGAATTTATAGATTTTCCCCTTCCAAATCTAAAACAAGGTCAATGCACCTCATAGAGGAGGTGGACGTTCATGATCTATTGGGTCTTAGTGTGGTGTTTACTATGGAAAAATGATTTTAACTTGTTTTCTTTTTTAGTACTTTGATAATGTAATATTTTTTTTGTTATGCCTATTAGGTTTCAAGTATTTTTTCCCCTTTGAATTTATGATCATACTAATATTTTTCATCTTCAACTATATATATAGAAAATTTGTTCACACTTCTATATTGTATGATCCTATGTTATAGTTACCTATTCTTGGGGATTTAGAATTCCATGTAGGTCATATGAGTATTGAATCAAGTATCAATATTCTAGGGTATCTAGGCTGGTTCATGATAAGTAGTCTTGGTAAACTAGATATATACAAGTGGTTTACATTTCATTTTAATACAATAATTATAAAATAAGTTTTTTCATGAATAAAATTATTCAATATCATTTTACCTATATTTCAGTCATAGTGAACTTCATGGAATCCTAGGGGAGGGAAAAACTTTTGGTGATATAAAATACCATGTAAGTTTTATATACATAAGAGAAATCCATGAATCACTAACCATAAAAAATATTGAAATGTAATAAATGAAGACACATTCCATAAATATAATAAATTACTAATAAAGTACATCTATAGATAGTCTTAGTGATAAAAACTACTCAATAGTAATCAATATAAATGGTTAATAACTGAACACGCATTCATAATGCAGTATAAAATAGATGGGTAAAAATCCATTTAACTAAGGCTAGCTAACTGATTTGTATCATGGGAATATCTAAGAATCATTAGGATATCTATTACTAAACCCCACCCATGTCGTACATGTCTGAAATAGTACTCATATATCAAATAATAAATTTTATTCCTAAAATATATGCCTTTTCAAATATCTATATTTAGTATGGAATAGGGAATTATCAATATTTCCCCAGTAAATCAAATAAAATTAAATATAAAAAAACATGTAAAAATAGAGTACAATTTAGGATATAATAATATCAATGATAATCGATATGAATGTTTATGGTAAATTTAATTTCCAATAATCACATAATAGTAAATTACTTATCAAGAAGTGAATAAATATGAAAATGATTCAGGGAAGTGAATTACAATACTATCCTTGGTCATAATATTCAGAATCTATTCAATGGAACAATAATCATTGTATCAATACAACATATATCCATTATAGTAAGAATAAGGGTTTTTCATTGATGAAATAAAAATATCATAAAAACATTCTTGAGGAAAATATCATATTCATTTTGAGAATTACTTTTTAAAACATAACCAATTTTCAAAAAAAATCCTTGTAAAATTAATTTTAAAAAATTAAGAATTTCCAAAATATTAAGAAAAAATATTCATTAAAAATATACTTTTAAAACTAAAAAATTAATTGTCAATGAAATTTGGTGGGTAATTTATTACATAATTTACAAGGTAAAAGGAACATTCCTTTTTCTTTATCAAAAGATTAGAAAAGATCTTTGTTTGTAGAATGTTGAGAATATCCCCTTAAATAAATTTCTAAAAAAGTAAAAGTGTTTAAAATTTTATTTAATAAATCATTTTGAAAATGTTAAAAACATTTTTGAGACTATTTTTTTAAAATCATTACATTAGAAGAAAATAGATTCACGACTGAAGAGAGAAATAAAGGTGTATTTTCTTTAAAATATTTTATAAAACATCATATTTACCAAAGAGAGGAAAAATGGAACTATCACATCAAAATAATCATTAATAACCATTTTAGGAGAAAATTAATTATTTTATTAAATAATTATAAAATAATTTCTTTCAATGGAAATTCAAGTGAATATAATCTCGAATAAAATAAAATATTTAAGTAAACACCAGGAAAGATCTTAGCATTGATGTGATAATCATCCAATGAATCGATTATGTGTATCAAAATTAAATAGACATAAAAATGGGAAAATAAAATAAAATATATTCAGAATTAATTATAAAAATATGCTTAAAATATTGACAATAATGAGGAAGTAATATAATCCAATGAAAAGAAATTGTGTTATGAAATTCTTTTCCACTTGGTAACTATTAATTAAAATCCCCATGGATGAAATATTTAAAATTGAAACATAAAATAACATGAATAATTAAATATTTATGATATTATTTTTCAAAGGGTTATTATATAAACCATATAGAAGAATCTAGGTGGATAATATTACAATATGCCTTATTGAAATGAAATTAAGACCAAATCCATTATCAAACACTCCCTTTTTGGTCGAAGATTATCCAACCTACTATATAGTTATTTAAAACATTTTATTATCTTATTAAAACCCATATTAATAAATATTATATCATATATTATATTTTTATAGTATCTTATTTCCCATTCATTTATAATATTTCAACATTTTCATTGTTTTGGGAGTTAATTTTCTTGTTTTTTAATACATTTTCTATCATAAAATATCATGTTATTGCATATATTATATAGTTATATCATATATATTTTAATAATAATGACATAACTATAATAGTTTTATATCAATTTCACTTTAAAAACTTATCATTAATGGTGGTTATAAAAATTGGAGTATGTTATGATCTCGGTGACAATAGGTCGTATGTACATATGAGTAACACTTCCATTTTTCAATGATAATTATTGAAAGGTGTAAGAAATATTTTACCTTAAAATAATTATTATAATATTATATATATCATATAATATGCATAAATATATCATCCATGTTGTATGGTAAGGAAAATAGAGTCACATTGCTTCATAAAGGTGATAGTCCACACGTACACGAACAATGCTATCATTTTTATGTGAGTGAAAATGAATGTAAGGAAATGATATATAATTTATCATTAAATAATTATAAATATGTTATTAATATTATAATTATATAGTTTAGATCATTTATAATCACCAAATTTTTCTTTATCACCTCCCATTTTAAGTGTTAGTGAAAGACGATTCACATCTCTAGGTGAGGCGGTTTTCCTACTTACATACGATTGATGGTATCATATCTTCTAACAAACGGAATGTATTAATATATATATATGTATTATATATTAAATTCATTGGTATAAATATTTTATAAATTTAATATATATACTTTCTATATATCATCATACCCATCTATGAAAGGTAGTAATGGAAAAACGAATGACATCCATTTGGGAGGGGCTATTCTATTGTACAACTGAATAATAATTTCAAAACCCATTTGATGGAATTTTGTGTGATTTTATATTATACCACTGAAATAAAATAATACCATTATATTGATTATATTAAGGTTTTTATATAAGCATGTTATAATATAAATTGTAGTAAATGGAGAAGGAAATAAAATAAAGGTTCTTCTTTAAGAATGTTAACTTTTATTTGGGTATCATCTATAGGATTTAAATAAAGCCTTAAATGGTGGGATTTACATGAAAACCAAGGCCACTAAAATTATAGTAATTATGTTTTGAAGACATTTTGGTATTTCTTGGTTGATTCAATGTTGTTGGAAGGTGTGAAGATGTGAGGGGAGTGGCTGGCCTTTCTTAAGTGTGGAAAAGGACACACATGGTACATTGAGAAGAATTGAGTGTTCCCATTAAAAAATTAATAATATGTTATTTTAATATATAAAATTCATGGTAAAATAAAAATCCTCCAAAAAATGACATTTATAGTTTTAAAAAAATTACATAATTTTTTGGTTGCATGCACAAGCATTGTGCCAGCACTGTGTAAAAATTTATCATAATTATTTCGTCTATAAAAATTAAAAATAAATGAGAATTATAAATATTTATTTTTATTTAAAGTGACCATTTATAAATGAAATAATTTTTATTTAACTATATGAAAAAAAATTATAGATATTTAAATAGTGTGACTTTTTTAATATTATTTTTACCAAAAATAATATATACGTTGTTTTCAAACAAAAATTGAGTCAAATTTCCATTATTTTTAATTTTAGATGAAGATAGCTGAATGCCACCCATTAAATATATTAATTTCATGTTTTAGGGTTATTTTCTATCATTATTTTTTTTACCTATATTAACATATTTACCCTTACCTAAGTGACAACTATTTACTACTCTTACTATTCATATTGACTAAAAATAAAAGTGACCTATTTTCCAAATTTTAAAATTATGATTCTTAATATAGAACCCAGTTTTTATGAATCAATTTCTATTATTTTTTGAAATTAATTTAAAATTAAGATATGAAGTCGAAAGAAAATCATTTTTTAGAAAAATGGTCTTTATGAAAAATGAACAAAAATCCAAATCATGTATAACAATGTTTTCATAATATTTCACTATTTACTGAAAAATTATTCTATCCAAATATATACCAAAATTTTACCCTAAGATAATTTGAAAACTATGAATTAAATGGTGATATATTTTTATAAAATAAAATATCAAAAAATTTTAAAAAATAATTATAATATCCAATCACAAAAATTAATAAAACCAATTATTAAGAAAATCATATTTCTGAATCATAAAATGAATTTATTGAAAAATTTATTATTAAATTCCTAAAATTTATTCAATACATTTTTATTTAGTAGGTAAATTATATATATTTAATATTATGAATAATCCTATTTATTCTCACAAATTTAATGGATAATTTATAACTATACAATTTAAATAATAATATTTCTCAATTCATTTAAGATTGGTGTTGTGTGTTGTATAGATTATCGAATATAGTGTTATTTTAAAATCATGGTACATTATACCCTCCCACCATTAATAAATAACATCATCATAATTCAAAATTCATCCTAGTAATTATGGTCATCATAATTATTAATACCTTTATTAAAATTCATAATCATAAAATGGGTAAATAAATTATCCTATTGAAAATATATAAAGGTTAATAATAGGGTCATCTAGAATAAAAAATAGACTTTTTTCAAAATGGGAGAAAATATTGGAATGTGAAAATATACATAGAGAGCAAACATTTAATGTACAAATAATTATGTAGATTGATAGAGAACATTAATCTCATTATATTTAATTATCATGATAAAATAAATGAATAAAAAAACCATAAATCAATAGGGTGTAAAATTACCAATGATTTGTCTTAAATTTAGATAATAGGATAAAAAATCAATATCCTTTTCCAAATTGTTTTGAATTAATTTAATATATATACTATGAACATAATGAAATATACTTACTGGATAAGTATAATTTCGCTCACTGATCAATTTCCACCACAATATCATCTTGTTCTAAAAAATATCAGTATTCAAGATGAATTTTTCAGGCCTAAAATGATAAAATAAAATTTGAACTCAAAACATAATTCATAAATTCATGAAAATAAATTCCTCCAATCTTTAGAAATTTAAAATACCAAAATGGTTATAAATTTATAAAATAATTCTAACAATTAATAAAACTTAAAATAAAGAAATAGAACACTAAAGCATCAACAAGAACAACTAAATTTAAACATATAACTTTTAATAAATAACTAACATTGAAATTCATTAAAATATCCCTGACCAAGCTTAAAAAACAAAAACTCAAAAGGATTTTGTCATATTTTCTTCTAATATTAGATTACCATTTATCACAAAAAATCCTTAGTCTCTCAAAAAACTCATATACCAAAAAAATGTATTCCTAAATCAAATAATCTTTAAGATATGCTAATCAATTCCATAAGTAACATAAATCCTCCAAATCCACATTAAAAAATTTAATTCATAAAAATAATAATTTAAAGATTATTCATTAAATAAATTCATATATTATACCAAAAAAATTCAATTTACCATAATAATACAAGGTTCCCATGATAGATAAATTGTTATGAAATAATGTTAAAACCTTAATCACCAAATCAATTTTCAATATCATGGCTATCTATATAATATAACATATATTCCAAAACATTAATAACCTATAATTACCCTAATATCAATGACCTTATAAACACTAAATGTTATAAATACCTTTAAAATTATGTCCAAAATATATATAGGAATTCATCCATAAATAATACTTCATGTTAAACCTAATGTTTACATATACCTCAACCAGTAAAACTACTTCAAATTTTTTTAGTAACTTTTACATCCCATCTCCAAGAATCTCAAAATGATAGTCTTAGATTTTATTCCTATGATATACTATAAAATTGTATGCCAATTATGATATCAATAACTCATAAGATATTTTATCTTGAATAAATAATAATCTACAAGGATGTATAAACCCTGCACTGATAACAAATATAATGGTCCCAAAGCTACAAGCCTATACTTGGTGATAAAAACAAAATATTTAAATTTTTGGATTTATTACAACAAATGTGAACAAATTTCAACCCTTCAAAACATGCTACATAAAACTAAAATATGGGATCACCAACATTCCCAGGGACCTTTTTTGGGGTTTTCTTAGATATTTAAGAAATAATCATTTAAAGGGGTCATTTCAACACAACATCTATTTTCCCATTATAAAAATTACTTATAAATACAATCATATTCCATTCAGTGTAACTTCCATATCTGAAAAATTGACATTACTAACTTTTCTACTCATTTATAGGACCTATTAAAAACATTATAAAATGTTGTATGAGAAAAAAAAAAATCAGAAACAAACATAAAGGAAGGAAAAACATTATTCTAGTAAAAAACATGAATACTTACAAAAGATTTAACATTATTATAGTTTTATTTGAGTGCATGAAGTTAATCATAACCAAATAAAAATCACACAATATTTGATCAAACATAAAATTTTTAACTCCATATAAATATAGTAGAATATATTTTTTGGAAACATAGCCCATTATACTCATATCCTATGTTTAACTCATGTTTGAAATAACTAGTGCCTAGTTAAATCCAATGAAAACCTAACCTTATTAACTCCCTCCTTCAATACTTTCAAGATAAGGAATATTACCAAATGAATTAATGAGCTATATTGGGATAAAATTTCATATTAGCTATAATTTGCTCTCCCATTCTATATGTTGTATCTATATCACCCATCATAATTTAAAATCATAAACTATAATATTATTAATTAAAATATTTACAAGTTCACCATTTTAATATAATACATTTGAAAAACTCCATTGAATCCTTATGCAAAATATTTTTTGATAGTGAAATAAACATTTCTATTAGAATACTAATTTTTATAAATAAAATAGATATAAAAATTTGAAAAATGGTTTTATTTGTTGAAAAATTTAATTATTATAATGGAAAAAAAATAATTCTAGTGGTGGTCAATGTTTTTGACACCATATATGTTAAAATACAATATTTCTTTTCCCTTTTGTAAAAAACATAAAATGTAACATATAAAATAAGTAAAAAATCCATTTGAACAACATTGTATGAAATTAAAAATATTCATAAAATTTCCATCATATTTTATTTTTATATATATAAATACACCAACAAAATAATTTTATTAATATCTTCAGGAAAGTAAATTTTTTTAAAAATAATTATATAGGACATTCAGAACTATAATTTAGGATAAATTGTCCCTGAAATTTATTCAAACTCATCACATACATTCAATATCATCATAAATAATAAAAATATCTCAATTATTTAATTTATTAAGAAAATATTTTATTTTTGTTATTAATTTATCTTATTTATTACCATGTAATATTAAATAACATAACCGATTTAGTTTACATCAGATGTTTCGATGATATTTGGCTCATATGTCCAAAATTAATTATATAGGTTGATAGTGTTCAAAGAGGCCTTTTTCGAACATATATTTAATAATAATAATGATTTAATTATCATTATTAAATAATAATTATACATTTTAAACTTACCACAAAATATGGTTAGGACAATTGATTTATGTTACAATCATGGAAACATGTGGTCGTACGTACACATGAGTAACATTTAGAATATCAAAAAATCATGATGGAAAGAAGCTAATTATTATTCAAAAATTATAAAATAATGATTATAACATAAATATACTATTTATTTTTAAATAAACTAAAAAATATTATCAATTTTATTTTTTTGAAAAACGAATCATATCGATTTGTGGAGATGGTAATCCATACATACACATGAACTCCATTATCATTTTTTAATGGATGGAGATGTAAGAAAATAGATGATATAATATATATAGAAAATTATTATTATTTTTAAGTAAAATTATATAAATTAAATCTTTCATTATAAACTTCCATTATATGAGGTAAAGGAAAAATTTACTTTAGTTCGCAAGGTGGTAGTCAGTCGTACACATGATTGGCTGTTTCGTTTCTTGTTTGACGAGAGTGGATATAGATATCAGTTATAAAATAAACATAACTACTTATATATATATAGAAAATATTGGTATTACTATTTTATCCTTTTTTAAGAATATTTTAAGGAGGTGGAATAATAAATAAATCTAAAACATTTGGTTAAGATCTATACCTCTTCACCAGACAGCCTCTTTTGTTATACACCTTAATTTATTTAAGGTTAGAATTATGAAAAAAATATATAATTCTAGAATGTTGGAATGGATTTTAGGAAGTCTTATGGATAGGTATTGTCTGAAATAGAGTTCTAAAGCATTGTGAGGAAGATACGATATGAGGATTTTTATTAGTGATGAGATTGAACATTTCGAATTACATAAATTCATTTTTTCATAAAATGAATCAAAATGATGTAATTATAATATTGTATTCTTATGGGTCCAAATAATTTCATCCAATAAGATTTTAAGAAGTTTAAATTATTTTTTTACCCTTATTCCTATATTGTATCTCATCATAAACACTTTTGACAATTATGGAAATATCAATGTATTTTACTTTTTTGGGGTTAATAAAGTAATTATAAAAGAAAAAATAACCTTTAAGTGGACCATGGATGATATTTTAAGCATAATTAAAAATATATATCCAAATATAGGTTTTTAAAAAAAATTAAATCATTTAATAAATTATTGTTTATTTTAAAATATCAATATTTTTGTTTTTTGGAACTTTTCATTTAATTTTAATTTGAAAACAACATTAAAACAATGGAATTAAAATATAACCCCTTAAAAAATCCATTAAATTTTACCCAGATTTATAAAATTCATGGGACATTAAAACTCTACAATATAATATTAATTATATTATTTTAAAAAAAATTACTTGATTTTGTTGTTATTTGAAAAATCACGGTGATGGCGTTGTGTAAGAATTTTAAGAAATAATTTCTTCACTAAAAAATAAAAATAAATTAGCATGAAAAAATTATATATCTTAAAAATTACCATTTAGAACATAATCTATATTTTTTAATAATTGTATCAAAATATTGTATATATTAATTATAGGAGAAAGACATTTATGGTTTTGTATTTACCTTAAATAATATGTAAATATTTTTCAATGAAAAATGGCACTGAATTTTTTTTAATATTTGATGATGATGGTAGAAATCTGATCATCCAATAGGTTAATGGAACAGTATCAAGTCATTTTGATTCTATATAAAATTATTTTTAATCCTAATTATATGGTTTACACTTATCGAGGATACAAATATTTACTACTGTTTCTATTCATAAAGAACAAAATTTAAATTTGACCGATTTAAAAAAAATTACTTCCATATTACAAATATTGAATCCATTTTTTAATATTCAATGTATAGAAATAGAATAAATTTATTTAATATTGAAAAAAAAACACAATTTGAAAGGATTTTTTGAAAAAAGTGTTTTAAAATTAAATAATGAACATGTACCAAAATAAAGTACAATGGTGTTTACCATGTAATTAATAATCTTATTTATAATTAGAGGATATTTATATAACTTTAATTAAAAATGTTACATTTAAATTAGGTTATTTAATGAAACTAAATGATTGTTTAAAAAATTCAATATTAATCACTATTCACTAAAAAAAATTAATCGTTATAGAAAATTACAAAAACATAACCCTCAGATATTTTTTAGATTGAGTATTCAAAAATGATATCATTTTTATCCAATAAAATTTCAAAAAAATATACACATTTATTATAATAGTAACTCAAAAAAATCAATAAAACCCATGTTTGAAAAAAAAACATATTTTTAATGAATAGAATGAGTTTATTGAACAATTGATTTCATATATCTTAAGCATTGTTCAATAAATTACTATTGAGTATGAACATTATAGATATTTTATTATATAGTTAATCATATTCATTCTAATATTTTTAATTTCCTGGTTATAACTATAACATTTAAATAATAAAATTTTGTGGTTGGTTTATGCTTGGTGTTGTGTGTTGTTTACACTATCGAACATAACATTCTTTAAAATATCATGATATTAAACAAAATATTTTGATTCGATGTAGGTAAAGGTGGTAATAATCATTTTATTAAATAACATAAGCTTTAAAAGGGTTAATCTGGAAAATCTTTGAATGTTAAATCATTTATATTATTGTTAGGATTCATGTTATAATTAATAATATTTAGCCCAAATTTAATATATATTGTTTTCATATGACCTATATTTCAAATTAATCATAAATAAATTCATTTAAATTATATTATAATTATTACATAATTTGTTAAAGTATTTTTTTATCATTGTTTATTTTTCCTTTTGAAAACAAAATCTATTAAATATTTTATATTGACTTAGATTTTGGTGGATATAAGATTGATTGTAAAATCACATCATATTTTTGTCACATTATTTTTATGTTTATAGTCTCATGTAGTTATAAAAAATAAAAATCACAATAATTATCAATAAATGAGATTTAAGATTTTATTATGGTATATTGTTCCACAGTTATTTTATAGATTAAACAAACACTATATAATTTTGGATATAATTTTTAAAATATTCCTATTTAATATTTTATTACCAATGAAATTTTTATTTTGGAATATACCTTACATTATTATTTTTCTAAACCCATTGATGGTAGATTTCAGATTTGTATAGATCATGTTCAAAATTGGATATAAATTTTGAATCAGTTTCAACATAAAATAAACATGATGAAATGTTTACTAAGACTTTGTATTATGCTAAATTTTATAAAATTTAACTTGATATTGGAAATATGGATGTGTAGGTACTTTCAAAATGTATTCTGTTTAAAATAATTATTTGTTTTAAATATAGACTCCATGAATCCATTATTATAAAATTCATCTAGAACATTATTTTTGTATCCAACTATATAAAATTGATTGTTGAAAGATATTAGAACCTTAAAACATTATTTGAAGGATACTAGTGTAATGTCCCAGCCTCTCTTACCATCGAAAGCTGGACTAGTCTCCACATGACCTCAAGCACGCCTCCTCGTACACCAGAGGCTGCCGACTAGTAGCGAGGGTGTAAGGATAGTCACTGGGGAGACTATAGCCTCATATAAAATTTTTCACTACTATATTACAATATATAAATATATGAAAATATAAAAATAACTATAAAGAAATAACCAAAACTTTGGAAGACAATTTTAATATAAAATGAATAATGAGAATATCCAATTCCAGTTTATAAAGGGAATTCAAGTCATACTGATACATATATAAAATAATTAAAACACATTATTCCTTACACCTCAGAAGAGAAATAAAGAAATGACTGAAATCCCCAAGGGTTATCTCCATGAGCATCCTGAGCTTTTGATTAGTATTTTTCGCCTAAATACCTAGTAAAAGAATATAGAAAAAAAAGTTCCAAGGTCCTAAACCAAGAATGTATAGTCTTGTTCCCCAGTCCTATATCATCCCCAATAGGGTGTGAGATATAAATCTCTATATGTTGGGACCACCGGTTTCTAGCTCAATCTTGACAATGCAATACAGTTAATAGTGTGTAGGTATATCAAAGCAATAACAGAATTGAATAAATGAATAACAACCCATCTAGGTTCCTAAGGGATACTTGATGGAGATAACATGTCCATCTCATAGATAGAATAAGATTCTTAATAGGAACCATATTTTTTTTTTATCAAGAATAATTATCTACTGTCACATTTTCATTTTTTCAGTATTTAATCATTTATTAACTTTATGGTTCCGGTTGATAGCCATACCTCAAAACTAAATTCTTCTCATACCGAATCCTAAAGTTTTTCATGGGTAATATGATATCTTAATACCTTCATCGGTTCATGTTGGAGTATGAAATATTGAAGGTGATACCCTAACTCAATACCTAATTTATATAATGCCCGAGTCCAAAGTATGTTAGGATGATATTATATCTTCATGCCTTCTTTATCTCATGTTAGAGTCCAAAGTATTAAAAGGTGATATAGTATTTAAATAATTATTTCTACACATGTAAGATATTGAAATATTTTCATGTGAGTCCATATCTCAGAGTACCTTTATTTTCAGCCTTTAAATTTACACATTAAAGCCAATGTTTCCATTATCTCCAATTTAAGTAAGATGACCATGTTACCATGCTTAATCTTCAAAAAATGACCATGTTACCATTTTATTTATGCATAAGTATAATGACCATGATACCATGTATACTTCTCAATTTAGAATGACTGTTTTCCCTTTCTATTTACTCATATGTATGATGACCTTGTTACCATTTGTACTTATCAATTTAGAATGACCATATTCCCATTATCTTATCACATAATTAATTTACCAATTAATTATCCACCACGATCCCAAAAATAATTCAACAATTGGTTTAATAAATCCATACCATTAGTTTACTCAATAATTAACAAATTGCTTTAAAACATTAATTAATTTTTCAATTAATTATTCAATACCACAGTTCATATTCTATAATTAATTTTTCAGAATTAATTATCTCATTCTAATCTCAACTTTCCATAATTAATCTACAATTAATTATCTATATCATATTATCAAAGGCACATAATTAATTCAAAAATAATTATCTCAACATATTTAATTCAATATCTCATAATTAATCCCTTGATTAATTATCTATATTAAAATCTCAAAGAAAATGATTAATTCACAATTAATTATCTCAACTTATACTACTAAATAAATCAAAACTAATCCCCAGATTAATTATCTCAATTCCCCATTTAAGGACTCAAAATATAAACCATTGGCCTCATAATCAATATCCCCATTCACAACCCATGCCACCAATAAGTATACCCACTCATTTTTGTATTTCACATATATTCCAATCACTTGGCATGCCCGCCCATTTAATACCATTCACATTATTTATTTCACATGGGTTTACCCACACATTTAATCCCACTCTAATTTATAAGAACCAATTAACCCATGTGTGTCAACATTTAAAAGAGTCAATACATCTCCTAGATAATAAAATGATATTACTATAATTTTAACAACTTCATCTAACTAGGAAATCAAAAGAAAACACATATCAGCAATCTAGGAAAACATATCAGTATAATCACCCTATTTTTATTTTGAAGGAAATGCACCTCCATTAGAGGGATTTTATTACAAAATTTTGATTTGGAAATCTATCCAATCATTTAATACCAACAAATAATTTATTCCAACATTATAGTAAAATTTATCAAAAGTAGTAAATAAAAAAATACTGAATTTTTCTAACTAAAGTAAGGTTGAGGACCCTATCTCAAAGAAATGGGAAAGGCAAAGCTTTATAACTCAAAAATTGTCTGATATCATACAATAAATTAAATAAAAATGCAGGCGTTCACTTGGAATTGATCATAACACCCTACCAAAATATTTGGAACCCAAGATTAGTGCAGTAAGGACCAGCTTACATCAAACTAATTACTCAATACTGATATAAACCATATGAACCTTATTTAAAGCATGGGAAATAAATTAATAGGCATATGACCTTACCCCCATTTGATAGAGGTGAACTAAATTGAGTCGAACCACCCTGTCTTTAGCGGTGGTCATCAAAATATGGACCAATGGATCCAGAGACATCTTTTATGTCACCTAGAACCAGAATAAACAAGAAATATGAATTAAACATGAACCTAAGGTTTCATCCTAACAAGAACTGGGTGACGGGTAATCCTAAATAGATGATGCGAAGGTGGAAATTCATAGAGAAGGTATTACCTTATCAAGACTAGAAAGATCCATGAAGGATCTGGGATAAACTGGTTGCGGAACATGGAACTGGGGTGGGGCGTCACGCGTCGCACCATGGGAGAGGGGGAGCAGTGTCTTGCCTAGGAAGGGAGTAAGTGGGGGTATTCCTCTCTCTTTGGTTCTCTCTAAATAATTAATAAAATATAATAATATTATATTAATTAATATAATAATAATAATAGAACTTATATTATTATTATTATTATTTAATTAAACACTTCTTTAATAAACCCCAAACATCACATTTAATCATCATTTAATTAATTTCTTTTTTAACTTTAATTTAATTAAATGAAAATTCTAATTTTAAAATAGGGTAAACGGAACTATTTTAGTTGAATTGTCTAGAAGACCATGCACAACTTGTGCGTCTACTACTGGATACTTGGGTATCCCACATGGCAGACCTGTACAGTTTGACTAACCATGTGCAGCTCTTGAAAATGCCTCTTCCTTTCCTATATCATGTCGCATCATTTGACCCGCATGGTTTGAAAAAACATTTTAAGCCCAAGTGAACACCACTTCCTTTCTAGTAGCAATCCATTGAGTTACTAATATGGGCCTCATGATTTTCAAAAAAACCATAAACCCTCTGTAAACCCTTTAAAAACATAGTTTTTAGGTTTGGTTCTCTTGAAACCCATAGATCCACACAAAAAACTCTTCAAGCCTTTACCCATGCCTGATATAAACACAATAAACAGTCCCAAATTTTGAAACATCATCATGATCCTTGTTTTTTAATATAACCTATCCAGTAAATGAAAAACTTCAAAAAATTTCGTATTTTAGCCTAGTTCAATAACATGAGACTCTATAATCTAACCACCTTAAAACATATCATCCCTGAGAAGCCATCAGGAACTATGACAACACCACCCAATCCACTAAGGTATTTAATTTTCATTTGAATGATCACATTGCATTTCCAAATGCTAAACACGCCTTTAACCAATTCACAAGCCCAAAGGCATGAGCCTTTAAACCCCAATATAAGGCTCAAAATCCAACCCATACATAGAAGTGGCAGTTAACTGAACCCCCATAACAAGATACATGATCCTGTAATTGTTTCCTCATACACTGGCTCCCTAGTGGTTTCCACTAATGGTCATAGAATTTAACATCAAATTACTAGGACACAACTCTTTCCTTGAAATACATCTTCAACCCATAAACCAACACTCACCCTTAAACTAGTGACATGCCATTAAAATGATTCCATCACCAACCACATATACACGAAAGTATTTGCTTGACCTCCAATGAAATTCATGATTCAATCCATTTCTAATCTATTTTAAAATTCTTGTTCCTCAATATGAATAAATGTATAACCTATATAACAATGCATCCTTAGTACAACCCAAATAAAAACCATTGATCAAACCAAATGATTTTTAAAACATTAAATCAACATAATACAGACTCAATATTAGTATCTACATGATTAGGTAAAGATAGGGGAAATTTTGGTCTCATTATAAAGATAAAAATAAGAGTAAACTGAGGTCACCAAAAAGATTAGTCGAACTATTACCGATCAATTCCTTTCCAAAAAAATCTCAACTTCACATGCCGACGTGCCATCAACCAAAACTTGATACCTATATCACCCAAGGAATATGTGTTCTTTCAAATCATACCACTGAAACTATTCCAAAAACTAATGGAGTTTAGAATGGGTTATGCATACCACCAATATTATTGAAGTCATGCAGCCAAGAAAGCACCGATACATACACCAGAACTGATGTGACACTACCCACCTTAGAAGTGTCCAGGATGTCAAAAGAAAAGACTAGTCGCTCACAGGTGCACTAGTTCAGAAATACCATAGATGCATGTGTGAAGTTCCACATACCAAAATCACCACATCAATACATTTTGCATGAAATCAAAAAACATTAAACCGACCAGAGTGTCCAAACACCCATGTCCCAAAAAGTCCTCCTGAGTATAGGGACTATCTTTTCCAAATTCCCTAATAACTCTACCCTAGAGTTAAAATAATAACTTCTTTCACATCACAAGCTTCCATGATCACAAAAAACTCAAATAGTTTATTACATTACTAAACACTTGATGGTAATTCTTATTTCAACACATACCACCCTGGTTTTAGAAAATAAAACAACAAATCATCTCAAACAACTATAAATCGGATGACGACATACCGAGTCATATATCCTGCTAAACCATGCATTCCTCAATGATGATTCCCATATCAAGAGACATGATACATTGACCATCCATTCGAACAAGGGTGTCTTTTGAAACAAAAAATTCTTACTAGAGACAATGATACCCAAACGAAACCAATATCAAAATCTCAAAGCAAAAACATGGCACCTCAAGCTCTAAGGGTTCTACCTACCGTGGGATTGTCCCTTACAAAGAATAAGCATCAAACCTATCTCTTGGTCAAACAACGAGTATCTAACTAGGCTCAAGAGCCCTTTTTTTATCCGTTTCAAACAAAAAACAATCTACAGATAACAATCACATCTCATTTCCAAGGCATGTCATCAAAACATTCAAAAATACCCTTCCATGAGGGTTCAAACAAAGGACAACACATCAGGTTCCAATTTTAATCCATTTTATTAATTCATTTCAAACTTTCAACATTTGAAATAATTTAAACCAACCCCACATGCCATTTCACAAACAAGTCACTCGGTTTTAAACAATGCCCCACGGTGAAACAGAAAAGCTATATCAAACTTCCTCTTTAGCGTTTAACCTTTATTGTCATTTCATTGTAAACAAAAAATTTAGCATCTAAATTCATTTTAAGAAGAAAAAAAACTTCTATGGTCCCATTTATTCAAATTTGGGTTCTTAAAAGATATCCCCACAATTGATATCAGTGGACATCTACCAATCCATAAAGAGAACATACACATTAAAAGTGGAATTTACTTCCCATTTATTCAATTCAATTTTATTTTAAAATTTTAACTTTAGCAGCCGTTTTTTCAAATATTCGAATAGTCGGGATACTCTTTTCCTAGTTTTAAGGAAACCATACACCTTATAAAAAAAATATTATCCTATCATAAACACAAATAACATTTTTCCACCCATGCTTTTATTTTTATATCAAAACTTCTCTAGCATGTTACCATAAGCAGTAGCACTAAAACATGCTATAACATAGAAGTATGGAATAAGAGAAAAACAAGATAATCACAGAGGTATCATTGATTATAATAATCTAAAATTTTTATAAAATCATCCATGCAAAAGTAGATCAAAACATAGGATTCCACCCAAGGCACACAATCAAAATTAGCATGAATCCTACTAATTTAAATTCTTGGCATGTCTTATGCATGGCGTGTGAATTTCTATGTTCTTATATGATGCATGTAATGATGTTTCCTTTCCAAATAAGGACAAGTAAAATTTTCCAAAATTTGAAAATCAATAAAGAGTAGAAAATAAACCAATCACCCAAGGTGAAATCTCATAAACTGTAATAGAAAACAACATAAACATCAATTCCCAATCCTGGACACAATGTCATTCCTCATACATGGGGTGATCAGTTCCAATAATGGCTATTAACCAAGATCCAAAAAATTCCTAATATCTTATCTACCAACCAAAAATAGAAATACAAAAGAAAAACATTACCCTCTAATAAAACATGCTAATGTCCCAGCCCAGCTTACTCTCAAACTGGTAGCCAGACCGGTCACCACATGACCTCAACAGTTCATCCCTATATGCCAGAGGCTGCTAACTAGAAGTGACGGTGTTAGGATAGTTAGTGGGGAGACTATACCCTTATATCAGAGTATGAAATTTAGTATAAAAATATATAAATTGATGACAATAATAGAAGCAGTATAAATAAATAACCAAAATAGCATAAGACAATTGCAATATCAACAAAATATGAAAATAGGCCAATACCAGTTTACAAAATGCTTTCATGTCATGGTAATACAGATCTGAAAGTAGTAAACAAGATATAATTCTTTACATCCCAGTATAAAAATAATGTAAAGACTCAAATACCTTTTTTTGATCTCCATGACCATCCCAATCTTCCACTCAGTCTTTTTCTCCTAACTCCCAAGTACAAGTAAAAAAATAGTAGAAATCTCCTAGGTTATGAGAATAAGAAATTATAATCTGGTGCCCTAGTGCAATGGCAGCCCAAATAGGGTGTGAGATATAAATCTCAGTAAGCCATGAACACCAGTTTCTATCTCTATATAGACAATGAAATAAAATTAACAGTGTGTATGTATATCAAAGAAATAACATAATATAATAAATGAACAACAACCCGTCTAGGTTTCTAAGGGACACCTGATGACGATACCATCTTTGGATCATAGCCAGAATAAGAGTATGGATATGAACGATATATGTATTTTTATCAAGAATAATAACTATTTTAACATATTCATTTATTCTCAATTTAATCATTTCTTAACTCAAGGAGTCCCATGGACACCCGTACCTCAATACTGACTTCTCCTCATACTGGAGCCTGAATTGTTCCCTAGGAAAAATGATATCTTAATACCTGCTTAGTCTCATTCTAGACTCTAAAATATTGAAGGTGATATCAAATATCAATACCTTCTTCGTCACATGCCTAAGTTTGAAGTATATAAAGATGATATTATATCATAATTCCTTCTTTGTCTCATTCCAGTGTCCCAAATATTCAAAGGTGATATCATATATCAATACCTATTTCAACTAATGCCAGAGATTAAAAAATTCTCTAGTGAGACCATATCTTTAAGTGACTTTATTTTCATTCTTCAAAATCACAAAATAAATCCAAAGTTTCCATTATCACAAATGTAAGTAATATTATGATGTTACAATTCATTCTCCTCAAAATAATGACCATGTTCTCATTCCTTTTACTCATAAGTACAATAACAATGTAACCACGTATACTTATCAATTTAAAATGACCATGTTCCCATTATCTTTTCTCGTAAGTATGATGACCATGTTACCATTTTTAATTATTAATTTAGAATGACCATGTTACAATTATCTTATCACATAATTAATTTACCAATTATTTTTCCACCCCAATCGCATTACTAATTCAAAAATTAGTCAAACACATCCATTGAATTAGTCAACTCCACAATTAACTAAGTTCTTTAAAAAATTAATTAATTCACCAATTAATTAATCAATGTCACAATAAATATTCCGTAATTAATTTTCTAAAATTTATTATCTCATTCTAATCCCAACTTTATACAATTAATCCCACAATTAATTATCTAGATCATATTATTAAATTCACCTATTAATTCACAAAAAATTATCTCAACTTAGCCAATTAAATATTTAAAAATTAATTCCCCAATAAATTATCAATATTACAATCTCAAAGGACATAATTAATGCATAGTTAATTATCTCAACATATCCCACTCGATATCTCATAATTAATCCCCTAATTAATTATCTCAATTTCACATTCAAGGTATCAAAATACAAACCCTTATTCTCATAATCAATCTCCCCATTCACAACCCATGAAACTAGTAAGTTTACCCTAATCATTTTTGTAGGTCACATCTATTCTTATCATATGGAATACCTGCCCATTTAATACCATTCACATTATTTAATTTCAAATGGGTTTACCCACCTATTTAGTAAAACTATAATTCATAACAACCAATTGAGCCTAGTTAGTTAACATGTAAAGAGGAAAATACATCTAATAGGTAATAAAATCATATTACTATAATTTAAACACATTCCTCTAACTAGGGAAGCATAGAAAAACTCATATTTGCAAGATAAGAAAACAAACCAGTCTAATCACTATATTTTCAGCTTGAAGGCAATGTTCCTATGTTGGGGAGGTTTTATTACAAAAATTTTATTTTGTAATCTAACCAATGATTTGACACAAATAAACAATTAATTCCAAGATTTATATAAAATTTATCAAAAGTAGTAAATCAACAAAAACTATATTTTTCAAATTAATGAAATGTTGAGGACCCTACATCAAAGAATCAGACAAGACAATACTTTATAACTCAAACAAAAGTCTTTATGTGTACATAAACTTCAACAAAAATGCATGTGCGCACTTGGAATCGATCTCAACACCCAACAAAAATATCTGGTACCAAAAATTAGGATGGTAAGGACCAACACACATCTAACTAATTACCCAGAACTAAAATAAACCATAATCACCTAATTTAAATTGTGTCAAATAATTTAATGAGTGTATGATGTTATGCGCATTTTATGGAAGTGAAACAAATCAAGATGAACCACCATTCCTGTAGTGGAGGTCCTTGGAATATGGACCCACGGGCCCCGATACTTCTTCCATAAAACCTAGAACTAGAAGAAAAAAATTGGGACTAAACTAGAACCTTGGTTTTCATCCTAATAGGAACCAGGTGATAGAGAAGCCGAAATAACCGATGTGAAAGTGGAAACACATGAATAAGGTCTTACCATGTCGATAGTTACAAGATCTGTGACAGAACCAGGAGAAACTGGTTATGGAAGAGGGAGTTGGGGAGGGGAGTTGGGCGTTGCACCATAGGAGAGGGGGAGTTGTGTCTAACTCGAGCATGGAGGAAGAGGGGGGTGCACCTCCATCTTCAGTTATCTCTAAATAATAAAAAAATTATAATAATAGTATAATAATTAAAATAATAATAATAACGATATAAATTAAATTATTACTATCATCAAATAAAACAATTTTTTGAAAAACCCCAAAATCCACATTTAATCATCATTTAATTCATTTATTTTTTGACTTTAATTTAATAAAAAGAAACCCCCAATTTTAAAACTAGGGAAAACTCAGGGTTTGACTCGCATGGTCTATCAAACTGTGTGAATCTCATGAATCTACTACTGGATACCCTAATATCTTGCACTGGTAACCCATATGGTTTGACTGACCATGCACAGCTCATGCGAACACCTCTATTTTTACCGTAGCCAGTTGCGCGGTTTGACCCGTATAGTTTGACTAACTGTGAAGTGCCCATGATAATGCCACTAACTTTTCAATAGTAATCCTCATAGTTACTAATTATCAAAAAACCATGCACCCTCTGCAACACCTTTAAAAACTGTGTTTCTTCGTCTGGTGTTCCCAAAACCCATCAAGGCACTTGGGAAACTCCTTGAGCCTTTACCCAAACCTAATGTAATACTTTAAATGGTCCCAACTCATGGAAATTCATCCTGAATCTTTTTTTAAATGACCCATCCTTTAAATGAAAATTTTCAAAAACATTTTTATTTTAGCTCAATTTAAAAACACGGGACTCTACAATAAGTTTAAGAATAAATTCAACTAATTTAGTGTTAATTTTCTACTGTATTATAAATAATGTGAAACCAATTTTAATATTTAAAAATCTATATATATATATATAATATGTTTTCATTTTTTATTTTTTTTTCAATATAGTGATACTCAAATTTTCAACTCTAAAACTTGAAATTATAGTTTTATTCTCAGAAATCATTAGGGGGTTTTCAAAATTTTATGAGAATATTATAAATGTTAGTTTCTTTCCTCGTAATGAGTTTCTATCATATGATGAACATTTATACAGATGCTTTTTTAACACATTAAATGTGGATTAACTTAATATTTTTGATCAATTTTAAAAATAGGGGGTAATGTTTTTTTGTAATTATCATGAAATTAAATAATATTGAAGTGGATCTTGGTCATAATGTCTGTATATATTTCTACACTAATAATAAATTTTTTTGTATAATTTTAATTTATCACATTTTTTTAAATCATTTATTCCCTCTAATATGAGTAAATAAACTTTTTAAACTCTTTCAAAATTTATTAAATAAATTCTATTATTAATATTTCTATTATTCTTTATTTTTTTATATTCATGTTCATTTGGTATTTTATGAAATTCATTTTTAGAAATATCCTTAACAATATGGGTTAGAATATCAAATGTAATCAATTTTGTTTATTTTGTTTTGAAAAATATCCATATGTATTGGATCATCTATGGTTGTCAAGAAACAATAAGTTAGGTATATCAGTTGACTGTGAGGTTGGAAATGCATTTACCGCATATGTAATAGATTCAATTCATGAAGAAACTACTTAATATAGGTAAAAAAATTTATATGAACTTAATTCACCATTATAAATATTGGTAAAAAATAACTCAATCAACTATTTTTAACAAAAATAATTTATCTGAGTTTAAAAAGAGCAGCAAATTCACTTCAACTAACAACGTGAATGGATTGAATGCATGAAGGGATAGACTACATGTACAATATGATTGGATATGACTGAATATTTTTCAATATTCTAAATTGATCTCATGTTCAATATGATCGAATGTATGAGTAATAGAATTTCCATCTAGATCAAACATATTTTTTGATGACATGATTAATGGATCAAATGTATGGATCAACCATGAGTTTTAACTACAAAAGTATAGAACGACTATAAGATAAAATTACAGTTCATATAAAACAATTTAAAGGGATTGAAACAAAAGAAAATGTATTGTCTATATGTTAAATGATTGAATGAGAATGGACTGATTGTATGAAAAATTATTTACCTTGAGGGGTTGACATTATGAGCAAGTGACTCTTTCAAAAATAAATTATCAATTTTTATCCTTTGTTTTTTATATTCATCAAAATTTGGATTTTATATAAATTTATTCTAGCTGATTTGTTTAATTTAATCATTCAAAAAAAACATATTAATTATTTCAATTGAAATTATTTTTGTTTGGATGTGTTTCATATAGTCATAAATGATCATCAAATTGGATTAATACCCGTTCTTCTTTAATGGGAAATCATGAGATTGAGATTTGAAATGTTTGGAATTTGAAATGTTTTCCTCGCATAAAATATGGAAGAATTCAGAAAAAATTTAATGTTGTTTATAATAAAAAATTATTTTTGTATAAACGATTTTTAAAAAATCATGTTAATATTTATTATATTTATATATTTATCACATAAATATATTTTCCATTACTATTTAATGATGTAATTACATTGGGAATTTTATTGAATGATAAACTCAAAAAAATATAATGTTATTTATGAATGAATTAAAGAAAACAAATGTTTTTAAATTATAAATATATTGAAAATATGAGAAATAAATGTAATTTAGTTCTATTGATCTAGTTCACTTGACTAGAGGATGGGGATTTTTTCAATCAATTATATATAACACACTTTTTTGATCATTCACATGATCGCCCTCATCTGGACATCGCCATTTTGATCCATTTTTTGGAGATTATATTATTTCCTCAACACTCTAACTCAAATTATATAACAAATTATATGGTTCATCATTATTTCAAAATGTTTATATGGGCATTATTATAATGAGTTATACTACTCATAAAGGGTAGGATTGTCAGGCTATACCACCCCGTAGAAACAATACTCTATTATTGTGCTAGCTTGTTATATGAATATCCATTAGATAATGTTTGGGTCCATGTATAGGTAGGTTTTTTTATTTTACATTTGGAATAATTAAAATCATATGTTTTTAATAATATTTATTAATTTAAAAAACTAAAATAGAATAATTACACATTAAGTGGCTGTAATGAAATGGTTTGTTCAGTTACGAACCCATGTGACAATGCAAGAATATTTTTATTATTATTAAATGATTGATTGAAATATTTGATAAATAATATTCCTAGATAGTGAAATTAGTATTAATTCAATATTAGAAAATATTCCAGGTCTCAGAGATTCTAGGATAGTGTGTGATTAATTTTTTATAAATTAAATTTATTTGTAATGGTTTTTAAAATATCATGGATAATAATAAACTGATAATGAAATAAATCTATAGATAATATCATTGTGAAAATATAATGGAAAATAATAACGGAATTATTAATCAATGAGATTCTTAATCATTGGATTTCATATTCTCAACACATGATATCTCTTATGTCAATATTATAAACCCATTTAATTCTATCTTTCTAATTCACCTCATGAGACTACTGATGCATCGAGTTTATATTTAATTTTTGGCTCACCCATCACTGTAGTTCTAAATAATTATGTATATATAAACTTGTAGATTTAATTCATGAACAATATTCCTTACCAACGAATATACATAATAAGTAAATAGTACAAATTTATCAATATTTCTTGGTTATTTAAATAACCATCAATTTACAATACTCAATGTATAAATGTTATATGGTTTATCCAATATTAATTTCCATGGTAAAAAATATTTCTAAACATGAATCGAAACATTAAAAATCATTAATAAATAGGAATTCATGTTAAATACTTAAATAAGGTATTAATACACCCTACAAAAGTGATTAGGCTCATATTAATAAAAATGAATAATGGATAATGAAATTGATTTGAAATCCCTTATGGTGATCATAACGATGATGTGATAATGAATCTATGAATGGATGATGTGCATAAGATTTAAATTCAAATAGAACAAGTTAAAATAAAATATAAAATAGTCAAAATTCATTAAACACAGAATCATCGAAGGTTGAATACAATGGATATGTAACATAACCTAATGAAAATAAACTGAGTTGTTAAATTATTTACTACTTGTTAATTTTCATGTAAAATCGCTTTATTTGAAATAATTAAAATCATAAATTAACATAAGATAAAGTATGAAATTTTCATAATATGAAATTTAGAATAGTCAGTATTAATACTATATAAATAAATTTGGTGTGCAATAATAAAAAATACCTCAATGAAGGTAAATTTCCTTGAGTCTGAATCATCACATATGTTCATTATCTTCATTAATAATAACATTATTTTAATTATTTAAATTCTTAAGATCATTTTAATGTTTATTATTCCTTTTATTTCCCATATAACCATGTTATACACAATTACTTAATAAATTAATTTCACATAGGATGTTTTGATGTTATTTATCTTTTGTGTCAAAAATCACTTCTATAGGTTGACTAATGGTCTAAAAGGTCATTACTTCAAAATATATAGAATAATAATCATTAAATAATTATCATATTTAGATATATATTATAATTTTTAGATATATAATGAATTTTGGTTATGAGAAATGAAGTATGTTATGGTCATAGAGATGATAGGTCATATATAAACATTAGTAATGTTTCCATTTTTCAACATTCATTATGGAAAAAGGTAAATAAGATTTTATCTTTCAAGAATGATAATAGTATCATAATTAGCATATTATTTATTTAAACATACGTATATATATCATAAATGTAGTGTTTTGATGAAAATAGAGTCCCATCACTTATTGAATGTGGTAGTCCACGTATAAATGAATGACATAATAAACATTCAGTGACTTCAAACGAAAGAAATTAAGGGATATAATATCTTTTAAAATAAAAATATTTCATTAATATCATAAATATTTCATTTATATCACATAAAATAATTACTTTTTCTTACTACATTCCATGTAAAGTATTAGTTAAAAAATATATTGTCTCACCAACCGGTAGTATGTCGTATACATTAGCGACATTATCATTTCTACTACAGAATAAAAAACTGAAAACTTCTAAAGTGATATAATCACTCGAGAGGTATAATTTTGTTATATATATATATATATATATATTTGTGTGTGTGTTTGTATTTACATTATATCAATCATCATACCCAACCTTGAAAGGCATTGATAGAAAATATGTCACATCGGTTCATGAAGAGGTAGTCCACTATACCCATGAGAGATCTTATGATTTCACTTTTTAGGGAAGAGAATATTGATATATTTCATTACCATAGAAAAATATAAACATAGTATATGTTAGATAATTTTTTTATAATATAATAATAAATTAATTAAATTTGAAATAGGTTTCAGAAGAAATAAATCTAAAATGAGTAGTTTAGAATTTTACCTTTTCTCAGACCACCTCTTTATGATTAACCCGAATGTATTCCAAGAATGGATTTAATATAATAAAAAATTATTTGAGAATGATATGATGGAATTTTTGGAATTGTATTTTTCTTTTCATTTCTAATCTAAATGGTTTTGATGATATGAATAATAGATGAGTTGGGGTGACCGTTTATAATTTAGGTGAGTGGCACACTTGTTATTTTTTAAAAGAAAATAGTGTAACCACATTTTTTATGTGAAACAGAGGTTCATAATGGATTATTTTAGATAAAATAGATTTAAATTTCTAAATATCTCTATAAAATATATTTTAGACATGTTTTATATCATTCTAACCCTTATCGTTTCTGTATAGCCCCATGATATACCCATTTTTACCTTAACTATGTTAATTAATTTTAATTGATTTCACTATTCATTACGCTTAAAAATTAATTTTTCATTATCATATTATATATATTAATATTATTATAAAAAATGATTCAAGTTTATAAAATTAAATTCAAATATGTGGAGGAATTAAATTTTAAAAAAACCAACATGTGTAATGAAAAATCAGGTTTTCTAAGAGAAATTTATTATAACTAGAGAAGGTTATAATTTCAAAATAAAAAATAAAATTGATTATAATTAATTAATTTTTTAAATATTAATATATCTAAATTAATTTTTCTATAAATCCAATATTATATATAATTTATCTTTGTATGTAATTTTTATGAAAACGAATTTTTAAAATAAAAATCAGTATTTTTTACTATTCATCCAAAAAATAAGTATTTTTAAATATTACAATTCTTTTTTACATGGGGTTGCTCATTCTGCAAAATATAAAATATATTAAATTTAAATAAATATAATCCATGGGTTTTTTAAACTTAGTTCCTTATAGAACATATTTTACCGAATATAATGTTCAAATTATTAAATGTTACGTTCTCCCCACCTGTACTAAATTGTGTCCTCGTGATTTAATCATGTGCTCAGAAATAAAGGTTTTGATATTTACAAATTCCTTTACATCAAAATCATATCGTAAAATAGGTTAATAAAACAACATCATAATAAGATAGACATGGTTGTACAAAGTTTAAATTTAATAACACCTAACTAGGCATTTATTTTGGATAAAAGTTTTGGGAAGTGAGTATAAAGACATTGAATAAAATCATAAATCATTTCAGAGATTGATAGAGGTCATTGATTATAAGAATGTGAAAAATTAGTGGAATGTTAAGTACCTTAGAAACATAAATCTACGATCATATAAGGGATTATTTGATTCACCAAATATGAATTTATCATGATATAATTTTTGTTTCATGATCCTTTCCCTAATGTTGAGGTACCCTTTTACTATCTAAAAAAACAAGTAAATATACTTATTTAATACATTTCTATTTCATACTAACGATTTTATTCTTTGGATATGATTTTATTAATTTCAAATTCATCACTTAAAAATAAATGAAAATCCAAAAATGATTTTTTTCTTTAAAACACTAATAATCACTTTTTACAAATTGTAATATCCATAAATGAGTGACGCATATTTCCTTTAGTCTCTAAATACTTTCCAAAACAAATATAGTTACATAAGTTATCCAATATAATACATTAATATATATACATCAACAACAACACCACTAGTTCATTATAAATATTTATTTTTCAAATCATTTAAATATAAAAAATGAAATATTAACTAGGACATCATATAGTTCAGTCGTAGGTGTTAAAACCTTATTGTCCATTAAAGGTAGGTTCAATCCCCATTGATGTTTCCATATGCAATGAGTTAAACTTTTTCCAAAAATATATTAATATAATTTCAATAAAATTCCCAAATTAATATGACCCATAATTACAAAAATAAATAAAATAAAGAAAAAAAGGATACAAATACCTTTAATACTAAGCCCAAAATGTAAAGGAATTCTTCCTCTCATAATGGGTTCATATACTAAACCATTGGGTTTTATTCCTATATATGTTTTCCAAAAATATCCTTGATCATGTTATATTGATACCACCCAAAATTTCAAAATGTATTACTAATACATTGGCCATATGATCAACCTCAAAATTATTAAACCATTATGGTGTCTATAACTCTTAGGTAAATGAGGACACATATGATTTTAAAATTTATCATAATCATTAGATGTTTAATTAATCTTATAACCAAAATATAATTTTTAAACATACATCTACAATTAAATCTTGATTATTGATACATAAGTAATTTGATGATTATATTTAAATATATTTCTTTCTATAGTATATTTGGTAACCTTTAGAGTAGGGTATTGAATCAGATAATTCCCAGGTTGTCCACATTTAAGAAAAATAACTATAAATGGAGCCCTATGATATTATTTGTCTCATTCCTTCCTACTCTCCTTTTTTCCTTAATAATTCAATTATTCATCCCTTAATTTTATATTTATAAAACTCATTCTTATTACAATGAGACACTTTCCTAGGTAACACATTACACATTTTTGGAATGATGGAAATCATCCCATGATTTCTCTATGATCTACACCACTCGAGCTCTTAGAAAATTCATCTTTCTCATGTTTTGTGTGTCTGATATTTTGATAAATTATAGGTTTAAAATTTTATTTTATGATAACTTATTACATAATATCTTTATATATTTCACAACATTAATCATCCCATTTAAATTCTCATAGTCAAAACATTTTCCTCGATGATCAATGTTAACATGATTCCTTATGGTTCAAGTAATAGAATAAAGCCAAAAATATAGTGTGATAAAAAATAATCATAGTGAGAAAAAAATATAATAATTTATATGATGTTTAAACCATAACACCATATTTCCAATCTAACACACCATATATTTAACGTCGTTCATTCATTATCATAATTTACTCAAATCCATCATAATGAATTGTGAAGAAAATGTAAATTAACCTAAGCATATCAGAAAGGAGTGTCGTACAAGGTGCATAGTGATGCCTATATTTTCACCATATGATGATTAGGTAATTCACTATAAGACCTTTTTATAGTTATTATTCCAAGGTATATATGTTCTAGAACCACATCTACTTTTAGTAATAGGATATGAATAAATTTTGAAAAAAAAACCATTTAACCCCTTTCTTAACTGAAAAATATGATCTTCCTCTATAATTATCCTATATGTATATCATAGGGTTATGTTCCCCAATCTATATTACCCTAAAAATTGTTCCAAATTATTATACAAGAATTCATTTGATACCAACTGTAAGGACCTCGACTCCCGTAGCCCATAGTTGGTGTCTTTTTTATAACACATTCATAAGATACAAATAATCACATTATGAAGAACATAATAGTTTAGTAGTTTTGATAAACTAGTTACATATATGATTTCTATATTAAGTTTCAAAAACACAAATTATAACATAATTTTTTTCTATAATTCCATTATTCCCTCAAGTATATCCTTTTATATCAATCATAGTACACTTCATAGATTCATATGAGAGGAAAAAAATAAGTATGATATCAAACGCTCATTAATGGATAATTATAATTGAAGATATAATGAATCAATAAGAATAATCAACATGAAAAGGTGACTAACAGAACACACATTCCATTAAAATATCAAGACTATCATGATGTGATTAGGCATAGTAAATATGACATGGAAATTAACTAAAAACAAATTCCATTTAATCAATATATTGATAATTAAATGTGCGCATATATAATATCAATATGAAAATCTCATGGATAATAAGATAATTAATATTCAATATGGAAAATTAATAAAACTAAAAATTGATTACATTTTACCAATAAATTGATAATGAAATGTGTCTAGAGATAATATCATTGAAAAAATATCATGGATAAAAATAAAAGAATTCATAATGATAGAAAATCAAAATAATTATAAATCATGTTCTCAGTAACATGATACCCTTACTAACAAAACCTTTCACATTACCATTTAAAACTACAGGTTGAAACCCATTCAATTAAATATTAGAAATTCACTATAGGAGACTACTAATTCATTAAGGGGAAATATAATTCTAGGTCTCGAACATTACTATAGGTATAAATCATTTTTAATATATATAGTTATTTATTTAATTCATCAAAAAAATTTCTTATCATAAAATATCCATATTTAGTAAGTAATACATATTTTTCAAATAGTATGAGTGATCATGAATTAAAACATTAACCATAATGAATAAATATTAATTCGGGTCAAATTAATAAAAGGGGTAGTATATATACCATGTAAGAGAGAGTATGTTCGTATTGACAAAACTGTATTAATGAAATTGATATTGAGATGAAATTCCTTAGAATGATATTATGTTTGAAGTAATAATTAACCAATGGATATAATATGTGTATTAAATTTAAATCCACATAGATAATGTGGAAATAAAACCTAATATATTCAATCATATTTACATACACTATCTTAAAATTTTGAGGACAATGAAGATGTAAAATAACCCGATGAAAAGAAATTATGTTATGAAATTTTTTACGACTTGGTAATTTTCAATTCCCATGGGTGAAATAATTAAAATTAAATAAAATAATATAACATAATATATAAATTATTCATAATATTAAATGTAATAGGTGGAATATGTACACATATAAAAGAAATCAGGAACACCTCAATAGAATATACCTCAATGAAGGGAAATTGAGACGAAGTCCCTTACCTTGCGTGCTAATCATCATGTGCGTTCTTTATCTTCCTAAGTAATAACCTTATGTTAATTATTTACTTTATCAAGAATTTTTCCACGTTTATCTTCCTATTATTTAACAAATTACTTTTTTTTATAATTACATAATTACTTAATTTTATGTCGATTGTTTTGATTATATTTGACTTATGAGTCAAAAATGAATTCTACAGGTCGATTATCACTCTAAGATGTAATTATTTCAGATTATATTGAATAATAATATTTAAATTTTTAACATATTTAGACATAAATTATAATTTAAGGCCGTTTAATAATTATGGTTTTGATTACGATCATTATGGTGGCAAGACAAATATATGCATGATAAACATTTCCATTTTCCAACAACCGTTGTGGAAAAGAGGTATGTAATATTTTTTCATTAAAAAATTATCATAATAAAAATATTATTTATTTATATATATGTATATATATTATAACTATAGTTTTGTGATGAAAGGAGAGTCACATCAATTCATGAAAGAGGTAGTCCACACCTACGTGAATGTTGTTATCATCTTTCGTGAGTGAAAATGGATGAAAAAAAATGATATATTATATTTTTATAATGATAAATAAGTCATTAATATAATAATAATGTCATTTATATCACATATATTGATTAATTTAATCCATATTACCTTCCATGTAATGTTTTAGTGAAAAATTAATCACATCGCTTTGTGAGGAAATAGTATGTCGTACACAGGAGTGAAATTATCATATTTCCTATGGAATGGAAATTAAAATTTTATATATGATGTAATAAATCAAGATGTATAATTATATTATAAATATCATATATATATATATACACTTTACATCCATCATCATAGCAAACCTTGAGAGATGTTGATGGGAAATAGTTCACATCTGTTCTTGATGTAGTAGTCCTTTGTACACATGAGAGACTTATTATTTGCCATTTTGGGGGAGAGAAGACTTACATAGGGCATGAAAATATTAAAATAACATATATGTAAATGGGAGATATTGGTTTCATTATATAATAATAAATTAATAATATTTTAAGGAGGTGGAAGAAGAAATAAAAACACCACATAGTTATACATTATACCACTTCTCGAATAATCTCGTTAAGATTTGACCTAAAGTGTTCATATAATTAATTTATGAAAAAAATAATACTAGGATTAGGGTTTAGAATTTGGAAATTTATGTGAGTTTTAATTGAATGAATCAAATGGGTAAGAAGGTGTGAAGAAGAGAGGAGAGTTGATTTCCTTTTATAAGTGAGGTGAGTGGAAAAATTGTTAATTTTTATTATAAAATAGAGTCACCAAGTTTTTGAAAATCCAAAAGGTCCAAAAATGATTATTATTTATTATTAGTCATGATAAGGTCGACATGTGGATACAAAATATATTTTGGAAATTTTTTATGTTATTTTAGCCTGTATCTTCTTCGATAGACCCCCCCTAATATGTAACATCCCGGGTAAATAAAGAATATGACATTTTCATATTTATTAATATTTTTGAATAAAATGTTAATATTACTGTAAAGGGAATGCTATGTTTGATGGTGCACCCAGTACACAACAAAGAGTTTCTTTAAAATCTTATGTTGCATACTAATAATATAATAATATTATTTTAAATGGTAGTTAACGCCTAGCCGTTGTAATGGCAGGAATGAATAGAACTAACTAAAAAATGATTATATATGTTGGTTAATTTTTTTTTACATTTATCCAATAAAAGTTAGATTCTTAAAATAAGAAATGAATTCGATTTTAAGCATAAATATTATAATGTTCTTTAAAAGGTCGATTAACCTCCTTTTGATGGAGAACCCTTTTTAAAACTACATTTTTTCAATATTATATGTTATATTTGAAAAAATTAAATCTTTATTTATAATCAGGACATCAAAATTTACTTTGTGTAACTTTTTGTTATTTTTCTGATAAAGTTCATTTTTTAATGAATAGTGAAGATGTTATATTTAAATTCAAATCCTTTTTTAGTATAATTTATTTATATGGTTATATTATATTTTTAATTGGTTTTAAAGTTTAATTAGAATTTATTTTTACCATTTAATTCAATGGTGGTCATTGGAATTAATTTCACCTTGAAATTGGACATAAACAAGTGTCAATCTTTTGATAGATATTGTTTCTTAAAAACACGCTAGTTGTTTTGACAACGGATATTAATTATAAAATTATTTAATGAAACTTCTAAATTTTGAATTTGGTAAAATGGACATCATTTTTGAATTTGGAATATCAAATTTACTTTGGATAAATTTTTGGTATTTTTCTGACAAATGTTCATTTTTAATGAATAGTGAAAAATACTGCATTTTACATCAAAACTGCTTTTTCATCTAATTTGATTATATAGTTAGATTGTCCTTTTAATTTGTTTTAAAGTGTAATTGAATTATTTTTTCATCAATTAATACAATTTTTTTCATTGTAAGTAATTTCACTTTTCAATTGGATGTAAAAACAATTCAATCTTTTGATAAAGTTTACTTCTTAAAAACCCATCTTTGGTTGTGACAACGGGAATTATTTTTAAATTAATTACTAAAATTTATGAGTTTTGAATTTGGTAAAATGGATTCCATATTTTTAATCAGAAGGTCCAAATTATGTAATTAAGATCCTTTTGTTTTTTGACATTATGAATAGAAACGACAACAATTATCTTTAATTATCATGATTAATTAGTAATTGGGTGGTTCAGGGAAATAAAATAATATCATAATAATATAAGATGACCCAAAAATGTGTCCAAATCTTATTGTTTGTGTCATTTCCGACCAGGGGATGCCTTGTACCAACTTAGGGACCCCATGGAATCACTTTTGTGTGATAGTGACCTTTTATCATATTATTTTTTTAAGAAAGGAAAATATAAGCAAACTATGTAACACCTAAGTAAAACAACTTTAATTTTGTTTACATAAATTATCTATTAGACTATAAATAGTCATTATAAAGATAAAAATATTTTATACATCATGGTATTTTTTTTATAATTTTTAGACACTAAATACATAAATTTATTTATGACACCATGATGATGCAATGATTACCTCATTAATGAATGATGTAAATAAAATGAAAAGATAAGGTACAATATAAGACATAAACTTGTTGAAAACATATTGTATGGGAAGATTTAGAACCATTATCACCTTTTCCTTGAAATATATCATTGTGGGACATTTAAAATCTGTAAACCATTTTATAATAAAGTAACATTTCAAGACTTTCCAAAAGTGACCCTCCTATTCTTATAAAAGGCCCCCACCTCTACCCCCTTACCCACACCACTAAAGCCCTTGGATCATCCAAAATCTACTCATATTATCTCTCCACATCCTTCTATAACTCCTAGAAGCCTCACTTTGGGCAGAAGTCTTTCCAAGGAACCCTTTGGCTCAAATCAAAAAGGGTTACCTGATTTAGATGTGATGTCTTCTCTCGAGTTTCTTTATTTTATATTCCTTATTCACTCACCAATATCTTCTTATTAGTTAATCCCATAATAAAACCAGTATCCTAAATATACTATTATTTTTTTATGATAAGGATTCTACCTACACTAACACACACCTCCGTCTAATGGTTAAAGAACATATTGTTTCTGTGGGTGGAAAATTACTACCTCACGAAATGATGATTGTTCAATCTTCTTTTAACACATTTCATAGTGCCCATTATTATGGAAATATATTTATATATGATATATATTATATTTATGTCTTGTCTATGCCTCTTTATTTTATATTTAAAACATACCTTTATGCTTTTCATGTTGTGAAAATGCGATAATTGCATATGAGGAAGTGTGGACTACGACCCCCTCAAGTGATATGACTCGTTCATAAAAAACATGAAATTTATAAATAATGTAATTAGTGAAATTATGATACCAATATAACATATATAATATACTGTAATTATAATATATCTATGTAAAATTTAGTTTTAAAGTCCATTAATATGACAAAAAAATGAAAGTAGCGTTCATGCGTATGTACGGATTACCGTCTCCATGAATGGTACATTTCATTTTTATCTCCAAACATTATGGAATATAATTAAATAAATATATACTGGATATTTATGATATTTAAATCAAGAAAAACATTCCGGATATTATGTACTTATAACTACACTGAGAATTCTCTTCAAACAAGTTCATTGTTGACTCATGTACCGAACATCGACAAAACATATGATATGAACTCACATAATTAACCAATTATTATAACATGATAATATGTGATTTGAATTGAATAATAAACTTCAAAGTAATTCCTTAAGATATTATAAATTGACCAAAGTTTATTATTCAAGAATATAAAGAAACGAACAAGACCGGTCGGACTTGAGGTAAGGGATTTCTTATCTCACTTTTTATTCCGTGAGATTTCCATTGTTCGCCAATTATTTATTTCATGTGGTGTATTGTGTACTTACATTTGATATTTATTATTTTTATTCTATTTATATTCATGTTATTATGTGATTCATTTGGTTCTTATTATCTTTTGGTTATATGATTCGATTTATTACAACAAGGTAAGGGGTTTTTATCTCACTATTTATTCCTGTGAGATTCATGAAATAATTTTCACTATCTCCTTTGAGTTGTTTATGTACTGACCATTATTCTAATATTTGTGTAATATAATTTTGTTTATGGGTATTTACATCAACATTTTATGACCCTTCTTTCATGGGGTGTAAGTTTCGAATGTTACCCAAATCGGTAAGGGAACCTTTCACCCTCCTATATTTAAAAGACTTATTTTTGTTATGTCTTTTAATTTACATCTTATTATGTTGGGATATGTTATTATATACCTTTATTGATGTAAATTTTATATACAAGTGAAGAGATACCATTTTCTCTCTCATCAAATCATTTTATGAATTATAAAGTGATTTTGTAAGGCTGTCGAATTTTGGCAAGGGAACTTCTTAACCCAATTTCAATTCTTTGGGTTAAATATCTACTCCTTGATTATGTCGTGCTATGAATATGTGTGGATGAACTATGATTTTTATACACTTAATATCCACTTATATTGGGTGTATTTATATTTTTCACACATAATTATGTAATTGATTTATTCTTAATCTATGGATACCGTCTTTGTACAGGACTTCCTCTCAATCTTATTTCATTGAGGCATCTTTTTATTTATACATGGATTTATTTTATATGATGTATAAAACCCTTTTGACTTTTCATTTCATCCGAAGGGAATCTTTTCTATATGAATCATTTTAATAATGATAACAAATAAATGTTTCTTTTTTTACATAAGCGGTGACGATAGAATTTTCTGCCGCTGCAAGTATTATTTGATCTATGGCTTCCTTAACAAGTCATAATGTCTTAAAAAGAAAAATAAATACCATATAATCTTTTTATGTATTTTAGTATTGAAAATGGTTTTTATAACGGATTTATTATTTCAATATCTTAAATTTTTATATTGTTATTGCAATGTGGGAATTTTATCTTTCCTTTATGCTTAAGTTATGTGTTATGATTATGTTATGGTTCTTGGAAATTGTTACGTATACAGTTGGTTCCATGATAAAACTGGGGCGGGTGAGCCCGAGATAGATCTCCAATGCATTGGGTAATGTGATGGAGGTAAACGTTAATGTTTCTCTTAAGATATTTAGGGAATATACTGTGATGGGTATTCCAAATGTGACTCCCTATGTAGTTGTGATAGCTACAATGTAAGTATGTTATGTATTCCTTAAGTTACCTTTATTATTTATTATTTCTATGTGTATTTCACAAATCTTATGATTTCATGATGTATGTTAAAAGTCTTATGTTATGTATATATTTATGTTCTAATGTTTTCCCTCTTTGTGTATCCTTTACTGAGCTTTTTATGCCCATCCCAAGTTTTTGAAATGTGTTTTACATGACATAAAGTGGAATAGGGTCAAGGATGGGATCAAGAAAATGTCTTGTTATCTAAAACATGGAACTAGACATGTTTCTTTTTAAGAGTTTTTATTGGAAACTGAGTATAAGTGTATACTTTGTAATCTTTTGAGATGTAATAGTTATGTCCTAATTCTCTAAAACTTTAAACTTGAAAAGATCCTCAATGTAATTATTCATTTAATTCAATATTTTTTAATGTTTTAAGTTCGGTTCCTTATAGTTTGTATCATAGGTCGGTTTAGATAACTTTATAGGTTAGGGTATTCATTAAGCACAAGTGACATTACCATAATGGTTAGGATTTTAGAAATAGAAATAGTTATATAGTGAATGAGTTTAAGATAACATGAATAAGTATATCTTAGTATATACCCTACTAATAAGATATTATATGATGATTTTACTAATATACTCACACTGACCTTTTTGGTTTTAGTAAATGTCTGGATCTAGCAGACACCAAAGTAAAAGTGGATGTGAAGAAAACTGTGATGATTTTTTGAAGGAGCAACTGAATGATATGGGAGCTGCAATGAGAACTCTTGTGGTTATTCTCAACCAACTATCTGGATTCATGATTGACCAACTAAACCATAGTGATTTTTATAAGGCATCATATATGCGAGAAACAAATCCCTACAGAAGTTTAGGTAATAATCATAAAGGTAAGAATGTTCATAAACCTATGTGTCAAAGATGTGGAAAGAAACACATTGGAAAATGTTTCAAAGGGACAGAAAGATTCTATAGATGTGTAAATGATGGTCATAAATCAAGAACCTTCCATGGAAAAATGAAGTATCTAGTTGACTCTAGGAAAGGGAAATAAGTTCTTTCTAAAGGAGAAATTGAATGTTTTAAATGTGGTGTGCATGGTAATTATGCAAACACATGTCCTACATAGAAGTTTCGGGAATGGGATCACCAGGATCGTACAAATATTTGTTTACCAATACCAAATCCCATTCCGATTGAGGATGAAGAAACTGACAATGACCATTGAAAGGTATGGATTATTTCATAAAATATGTTTTCCTATTATTGAAATCTTAGGATATGATTCATGATTTTGTTTGTAGGAAAGAAGTATTTTAGAATAAGTTGTAAAGGAATGGTTAATGGAACATGAAGAATGTTGAATGAGTAAGAAGTCAACATATAAGGGATTCAAGAGTTATGGTAGATTTTAGGATGGTGAAATTCTTAAAATTATTAAGGCTCTTTTGATGATGGGATTACATTAGAAGACTTTTTATAGTACGTGTAACCCTGATGTTTGATATATGAACATTTTATTCAAGGAATAATTATCTTTTCTTTTGTGGATATAGTTATAAAGAACCATTTGGGTTTATACGATCCTTGAATTTGAGGTAATTACCAGTTAATACATTTTGGGATGCAAAAAGAAATTTATTATATAACCTTTGTGATTAAAATATGTTATGGTTATTTTTGATAAAGTTATCTCTTTTTGGGAATGTTATAAAATAATTCAGTTTTTGAAAAGGGACAACACGCAAACTGTGTGACAACCCGTCGCGCCGGACGAAGCTGCGGGAATCGAAACCACAACAAAAGTGTGACTGGTATTTATCACCTACCTTTGGACTATGTAAAGTCCCTGGTTAGTAAGACTAATTCTTTTTAGTTAGATGATCTTACGAATCAGGAATAAGTTGATTTTGGGAAATGATTAACCAATTATGGAGGATATGTGATTAGTTTAATTACTTTTCAGTATGATACTTTTAGATTAACTGATGTTATTTGGAGATAAATGTTAAGATTTACCTTGGAAGACTATGTGATTAAATCCTTCAGAGATTTGGATTTCAATCTTAGTTTGGATTACTTTGAAGAATTTTATGGATAGCTATTTATTTAATGGTCTTTCTTGAACCTTGGGTTATTTTTGTTGAACTTTGCAGATTAAGAGTAGTAATTCTTTTTATAAAGGATTATACTTTTAGGGATTATCTGATATTGTACTAACAATTTTGGTTTTGGTTAAGGTCTAAAGACATGGGAAATACATAGTTCATCTTTTGTGGATCAGGAGATTCTCAAAAAGTTGATAATAGAGCTCTTAATGTGAACAAGTCATCCTAAATACTCGTCTTTTGGAGAAAATATGAGTTTGTGTAAGAAATCTAGTAAGAGATGAAAGTCTACATGACAAGTATTTTTCCTTATCATCCAGTTAATCTCATAAATAAATTCCTCAATGAAAATTGACTTAAAAAAAATGATGTCTGTTATCTTTTCCTACTGAGGAATCAAATACCGTTTAACCCATCATAAGTATGTGATTTTCTGGTGGTTAACTTTCTCTTAAATATGTTTTCCATCACTCTCCATCAGAACTTGACCCTTTGTTTTCTCTTCCATATAAATGTTTTTATGGAATACTAGTATCTTTTTTCTCGAGTGACCTTTGTTATTTTCTTTCTTTCTTTTAAAGTGATAGTTTAATTTACTCTTTTTCTGATGTGGGTATTTCAATGAAGTTTCCGAGCCCAATTTTAAAATTGCGAGTACGCAATTCCCAAAAGGGGGGAAGGATGTAACATCCCGGGTAAATAAATAATATTACATTTTCATATTTATTGATTGTTGTGAATAAAATTTTAATATTACTTTAAAGGGAATGCTATGTTCTATGGCATACATAGTATGAAACAACGAGTTTCTTTGAAATCTTATGTTGTACACTAATAATATAATAATATTATTTTAAATTGTAGTTAACGCCTAGCCGTTGTAAGGGAAAGAATGAACAGAACCAACTAAAAAATGATTATATATGTTTGTTAAATATTTTTTCATTTATTCAAAAAAAATTAGAGTCTTAAAATAAGAAAATAATTCAATTTTAAGCATAAACATTCTAATGTTCTTTAAAAGGTCGATTAAGCACCTTTTGGTGGCGAACCCTTTTTGAAACTACTTTTTATCAATTTTATATGTTATATTTGACAAAATAAAATCCTTCTTTATAATTATGACATCAAAATTTTCTTTGTGTAAATTTTTGTTATTTTTCTGATAAAATTCATTTTATAATGAATAGTGAAAATGCTATATTTAAATTCAAAACTTGCTTTTAATCTAATTTATATATATGGTTAGATTATTTTTTAATTGATTTTAAAGTGTAAATAAAATATATTTTTACCATTTAATTCAATGGTGGTCATTGTAATTAATTTCACTTTGAAATTGGACATGAACAAGTGTCAATCTTTTGATAGATATTGTTTCTTAAAAACACGCTATTTGTTTTGACAGCAAGAATTAATTATAAAATTAATTAATGCAACTTCTATGTTTTTAATTTGGTAAAATTGACATAATTTTAGAATTTGGAATATCAAATTTACTTTGGATAAATTTTTGGTATTTTTCTGACAAATGTTCATTTTTAATGAATAGTGAAAAATACTGCATTTTACTTCAAAACTGCTTTTTCACCAAATTTAATTATATATTTAGATTGTTATTTTAATTGGTTTTAAGGTATAATTGAATTTTTTTATCACTTAATACAATGTTGTTCATTGTAAGTAATTTCACTTTTCAATTGGATGAAAACACAAGTCAATCTTTTGATAAATTTTACTTCTTAAAAACTCGTCTTTGGTTGTTACAACGAAAATTATTTTTAAATTAATTACTGCTATTTCTAAGTTTGGAATTTGGTAAAATTAATTACATATTTTTAATCATAAGGTCCAAATTATGTAATTAAGACTCTTTTTTTTGGACATTATGAATAGTAATGATGACAATTATCTTTAATTATCATGATTAATTAGTAATCTGGTAGTTAAGGGTAATAAAATAATATCATAATAATATAAAATAACCCCAAAATGTGTCCAACCTCTCTTTATTGTGTCAGGGCCGACCATGGTATGCCTTGTGCCAACTTAGGGACCCCATGGAATCACTTTTGTGTGATAGTAACCTTTTATCATATTATTTTTTAAAGAAAGGAAAATATAACCAAACTTTGTAACACCTAAGTAAAAAAATTTAATTTTGTTTACATAAATGATATCTTAGAATATAAATAGTAATTGGAAAGCTAAAAATATTTCCTACATCATGGTATTTGTTTTACAATTTTTAGACATTAAATAAATAAATTTATTTATGACACCATGATGATGTAGTGATTACCTCATTAATGAACGATTTAATCAAAATGATAAGATAAGGTAAAATATAAGACTTAAACTTGTCTAAAACCTATTGTATGTCTGGATTTGTAACCCTTATTACCTTATCCTTGAAATATATCATTGTGGGAGCTTTAAAATCCGAAAAACATTTTATAATAAAGTAACATTTCAAGACATTCCAAAAGTGACCTTCCTCCCTCTTATAAAAGGCCCCCACTTATACCCCCTTACCAACACCTCTCAAGCCCTTGCCTCGTCCAAAATATTCTCATATTATCTATCTACATCTCTCTCTCACTCCTAGAATCCTCACTTTGGGCAGAAGTCTTTCCAAGGAAGCCTTTGGCTCAAATCAAAAAGAGTTGCCCGATTTAGAGGTAATGTCTTCTCTCGAGTTTCTTTCTTTTATTTTACTTCTTCACTCACCACTATATTATTATTAATTGATCCCATAATAACAACAGTATACTCAATATACTAGGATTTTTTTATGATAAGGATTATACCTACACTCTCACACACCTCCATCTAATGGTTAAATAACATACTGTTTCTGTGGGTGGAGAATTACTGCCTCACGAAACGATGATGGTTCAATATTCTTTTAACACCTTTCATAGTGGAAATTATGATGGTAATATATTTATATATGATATATATTATATTTATTTCCTCTATATTCTTTTGTATTTTATATTTAAAACATACCTTTATGCTTTTCATGTTGTGCAAATGTGATAATTTCATATGAGGAAGTGTGGACTACCGCCCCCTCAAGTGATGTGACTCGTTCATGCCAAACATGGAATTTATAAAGAATGTAATTAATTAACTTATGTTACCTATATAACATATATATTATACTTTAATTATAATATATCTATGTCTAATTTAGTTTTAAAGTCCATTAATATGACAAAAAAATGAAAGTTGCGTTCATGCGTACGTACGGCTTACCGTCTCCATGAACGGTACATTTCATTTCTTATCTCCAAACATTATGGAATATTATTAAATACATATATACTGGATATATATGATATTTAAATCATTAACACCATTCCTAATATTATGTACTTATAATTACATGGATAATATTTTTCAAACAAGTTTATTGTTGACTCAAGTACCGAACATCGACAAAATGTATGTTATGAACTCACATAATTAAATAATTATTATAACATTATAATATGTGATATGAATTGAATAATAAACTTTAAAGGAATTAATTAAGCAATTATAAATTGACCAAATTTTATTATTCAAGAATATAAAGAAACAAGAAATACAATTCAGACTTGAGGTAAGGGATTTCTTATCTCACTTTTAATTCTGTGAGATTTCCATTGTTCGCCAATTATTTATTGCATGTGGTGTATTGTGTAATTAAATTTGATATATGTTATCATGATTCTATTTATATTCATTTTATTATGTGATTCATTTGGTTTTTATTATCTTTTGGTCATATGAATCGATTTATTACAATGAGGTAAGGGGTTTTTATCTCACTATTTATTCCCGTGAGATTCGTGATATAATTGTAAATATCTCCTTTTAGTGGTGTATGTACTACCCATTATTCTACTCTTTTTGTAATATACTTTAGTTTATGGTTATTTACATCAACATTTTATGACCCTGCTTTCATGGGGTGTACGTTTCGAAAGTTACCCAAATCGGTAAGGGAACCTTTCACCCTCCTCTTTTTAAAAGACTTATTTTTGTTATGTCTTTTAATTTACATATTATTATGTTGGGATATGTTCTTCTATATCCTCATTGATGTAAATTTTATGCTCAAGTGATGAGATACCATTTTATCTCTAATTAACTAATTTTCTGAATTTTAATGTGACGTCGTTAGGCTGTCGAATTTTTGCAAAGGAACTTCTTAACCCAATTTCAATTCTTTGGGTTAAACCTCTACTTCTTGATTATGTCATGATATGAATATGTGTGGATGACCTATGATTTTTTTACACTTAATATCTAATTATATTTGGTGTATTTATATTTGTCACACATAATTATGTGATTTATTTATCCTTAATCTAAGGATACCATCTTTGTACGAGACTTCATCTCAATCTCCTTTCATTGAGGCATCTTTTGATTTCTACACGACTTTATTTTATACAGTGTATAATACCCTTTTTACTTTTCATTTCATTCAAAGGGAATCTTTTCTATACGAATCATTTTACTAAATGACAAAAAGAAATGTTTCTTTTTTTACGTAGGTAGTGACAATGACTGTTTCCACCGCCGTGAGTATTATTTGATCTATGGCTTCTATAACAAGCCATAATGTTTTCAAAAGAAAAATAAATACCATATACTCTTTTTACGTATTTTGGTATTGAAAATGGTTTTTAAAATGGATTTATTATTTCAACATCTTAAAATGTTATATTGTTATTGCAATGTGGGAATGTTATCTTTCCTTTATGCTTATCTTATGTGTGATGATTATGTTATGGTTCTTGGCCATTGTTACGTATATAGGTGGTTCTGTGATAAACCTAGGGCGGGTGAGCTCGAGATAGCTCTCCAATGCATTGGGAAATGTGACAGTGGTAAACGTTAATGTTTCTCCTAATATATTTAGGGGATATACTATGTTGGGTATTCCAAATGTGACTCCCTATGTAGTTGTGATAGCTACAATGTAAGTATGTTATATATGCCTTAAGTTACCTTTATGATTTATGAATTCTATGTGTATTTAACAAATCTTATGATTTCATGAGGTATGTTAAAAATATTGTGTTATGTATATATTGATGATCTAATGTTTTCCCTCTTTGCGTATCCCTTACTAAGCTTTTTATGCTCGTCCCATGTTTTTGAAATGTGTTTCACAGGACATAAAGTGGAATAGGGTCAGGGATGGGATCAAGGAAATTTCATGCTATCTAAAACATGGAACTATACATGTTTCGTTTTAAGAGTTTTTTTGGAAACTGAGTAGAAGTGTCTACTTTGTAGTCTTTTGAGATGTAATAGTTATTTCATAACTCTCTAAAACTCTAAACTTGAAAATATCCTCAATGTGAATTATTCATTTAATTCATGATTATGTAATGTTTTAAGGTCGGGTCCTTATACCATATCACAACTTTTTTACCTTAACTATATTAATTAATTTTTTCTATTTTCACAATTCAGAAAGGTAAAAAATTATATTAACTATATTAGAGAATATAAATAATTATTATTCCAAAAAATTAAACATTTTTACCATATCTAATTAAGAGAATCATAGAAATTAAATTTAAAACAAAACAGATAGACATGAAGAAAAAGCTTTATATCAAAGATAAAATTCACATATATATGGATTGTTTTAAAATAAAAAATGAATATGAAATTGATCAAAATTACCTAAATTAGATAAATTTTAATTTAAAAAAACTATTTAAAATAAAATACTATTTAATGTTTAATTTATCTTTCTAAATAATTGAAATGAAAAATCAGTTTTCAAATAAAAATTAGTATTTTTACTGTTCATCGAAAAATAAATCATTTAAGAAAAATCCAAAAAATTAACCTTATTATAATTTTCATATTATGTTTTAAAAAATGATTTTAATTTAACCAAATTTATTTTATAAAATCTTCAAAAATTAATTTATCATATGTTCATAAGGAGTGAGGAAACAGTTACCTTTAAAAAAAATTAATTTTTAGTAAAAATTTCTTTTTATTTTCAATATTTATTTTTTTAATTCTAATTACTATAAAACTAATAATTTTTTTTTTCAAATATATAAACCATATAATTTTTATAATTTAATTAGTATTATTCATACCTACTAATTTAATGGACAGATTATTACGGTATATTATGTTACAGTTCATTTAGACTTCAGGCTATGTCTTTCAAATTCTATAAAAGGGATTAAATTTAAAAAAAATCAAGGGTTATTTAATCTTGGAATTGTTTAAAAAATATTATATCAAATTAAATATTATTATTTTAAAATTTTGGGGTGTTACATAATATCCTATAAAACATAAACTCATGTATGTTCTTAGGGTTGTGGTAGTCAAACATTAAATCTATTACCAGAACTATAATCATCATATTTTGATACACCATCGAACATACTCTGAGGTTGTTTTAGCCCATCATAGTGTAAAATAATTTTTTTTGTACTTCCATCTTCACATCCATACATTAACTATTACTGACCATGAATATGCCTCTTATTTGTGTGATTTCTCCAATCCAATGAAAGATATTACTTTTCATCTCAATGTTGAAGATTAAACAGTCCTTCAATAATTCTTTTCATTATTAATCCACCTTATATAGGATAAAAATTGAAATATTACCTTTTTGAATCACTTATATAATGTTTGTATTAATAGTAACTTTTTGAATCCATGATGTTTGAATTTTATATTTTTATATTAGAAATTATCTCACTTTCAATATAGTGATTCATCTAAAAATTCATTAAAATTTAAAATATTCACTTAAATGTGCATTGATTTTTATGTGGAAAGAAACTTGTGAGATTATTCTTAAAAAATAATCCCAAGTGGTAATGGAATTTGTTGTAATTCATTTTAACAATTCACATGTTTTCTCTTTTAAATACAATATGAATAGATGAAGTAATGTCACTAATTTATGTCAAATTGAAATATATCCTAGAGTCGGAGAATTCTTACAATGTGTATGTTTGGATTCTCATTTTTTTAGTCCATATAATTTAATTCTATTTGAATTCATTTGAATGATTTATAGATTTATTTTGAAATGGTTGGCTATAATGGGTAGTTCTTGGAGGATCATTTTCCTTCCAATGTTTAAGGGTCTCTCAAAAGTACAAGAATTTATAGTATATGATCTATTAGTTGGATTCCTTTGATAGATGGTTGGTTTTTTCTATGCTATTTATGGTAACAATATCATATTTTCATCATAAAAATCCTTAATATTCTAGACCATATATAACAATTTTATTTACTTTTGAATATATAGAGTGGTTTTATATAAATTATTTAATTTGAAGTCACTATATGGGAACCCCAAGAATAAAATCTGATAATAAAAAATAAAAATATTTAAAAATACAAAAAAGATACTATAGAACCATTGCAAAAAAATGGATAAAAAAATTTATCTCTAATAATTGCATCGTTAAAATCCTATAGGTATAGTAGAATTTATTAATTTATAAATACCATAGAAAACAAGTACAATTTAAATTTTTTTATAATAATGTTGTGTTCATGGTCTCCCCATGAGATGATTCATGTATATTTTAGGAATTTTTAAATGATTTATTGATGATATTTTACTAATAATGATTAAGGATAACGAAATAAGTTTTAATTCAACATGAGAAAATGTTCTATGTTTAATAAATTTCAGGTTTTTGTGCAAATAAATTTATAGAAATTAAATTTATTTCTCATTTTTGTTGTCATATTCAAGGAGGAAAATATTTCTTCATGGTATGCCCACCTTAAAAAATAATCCCATTTCATAATATGAATTACTTTGATTTGTTAGTAAATTATTTTCGTCAATAAAATTTTTAAACCTGGTCATCCAGAATTACATAATGGCCATATATAATTCAGTATATTTAGTTATTGCATATAAACTTTTCTTTGTTATTCATGTTATCAATTTTCACATAATAAAAAACATAAATATTATAGTAATTTTACCATATTTAAATAACCTTAAAATTTAATATAGAAAAATAATCCAGACACACATTCCCCCATAATTTACATCACCCAAAAAAAGAGAATGTTACACCCTCATTATATATAAGATATGGTTACTGAAAAGAAAAAAAATTATAAAATAATGGTTGAGTATCCTAAAATAGGACTCTTTAGATCACCAAACATAGTTATTTAGGATAGGATCCAATATAAAATGATGTTGGAGGGGATCCTAACCATTGTATTTATATGTGTAAATGATCCTCGACTTGATTAATTATCCTAAACTAATCCATAAAATGTTTAAAAGTCAACAATTGGGGTTATGAAGAATTTCGTTATGGGGATAGGTCAAAACACATTAAAAATTTGAATTAATTTTTTTTAGTAAAGTTCATGGTATGAAAAATAGTTCCACTCCTTGAAATATCATGATCATCTCCCAAACATCATATATCTTTATTTATTACCTCTTAATTCATTTATAATTATTCTCCCATATTAAATAGTTTATTGATAATGGGAATGTTTTTTACAAATTACTTCATAATTACTTCTTAAATATTCAATTAAAATCCTCTAATTTGAGCCATGAAATATTCTTCTTTGTGTATAATTTTTTAACTCATTAATTCCATATGCATTTGATAATTTTCTTCTTAAAAGATATCACTTGTATCCCACCACAAATTAAATTAAACAATAAATATAAGGAAATATTTTTGGAATAAATTTAACAAAATTGTTTTATTTTATATTTAATATTATTTACATTAAATATAAAAACCATTTGGATTCATACACCACCTCAAAAGGAATATATCATTATTATAACTCTATGATAGAAAAAACTAGTCTTTATTTGGGCCTCTAGATTTTAAAAATGGAGTTGTAAAGGATTTAGAATAAATTCCATTATAGTGGGTTTCAGTTTTATCTAAAATTTGAGTGGGATAAATAGTATAGATAATGTCACTGGGATCCAAACTACTATAAAATTCACTTTTTTCATCGTATTATAATTACCATCAGAAAAAAATTAGCATAAAAATTATTTTAAAATAATTTAAAAGGTTCTATCTACCTCCCTATTAACCATTTTACAAAACTAATATTGGGACCTAAAATTATATTCAAATATTATGAGCCTTGATACAACTATAGGAAATAATACGGAAAGGATTATATAGTTTCCATCTTATGATAATGAGGTAACCACATATTGGCATCTATATGATTTTTTAATCATCAAAATGAAGCCATTAAATGTTCATATCAGTATAGAATACTTAATTTTATTTCAATATAATTTTTATTTCAATCAAAGGTGGGTGTATTTCTAAAATCCAGTTATTTTTTAGTATAATATTGTACCGACCCTGACCCAAGTTCCCTAGAATCATTACCATACTAAATTACATTGGGATAACAAACAAGGAATCACATCCAAAAGGAAATAACTATTTAGTATACTTGTTAAACAAGATGCATACATGAGTCTTATATTACATTGATTACACAAATTAAAACATAATTGTATTTAAGAATAATTTTATTCCATCTAGAGTATACCTACATATGAGTCCTAGTAAACTTCATGGAATCCTAGGGAAAGAAAAATATAAGGATGAGTTAAAATTCCCAAGAAGGTTTAAGTACAATGTAATTATTCCGTAATCAATAGGAATAATAAATATATCATGGTAATAACTGAACACACATGTCATATAATCAATAAAATGACATGAAATTGGAATAAAAGATAAAATCAATACTAATATATACTAGATAATAATCAGTATTTCAAGGTAAATAAAAAAACAAGAATTTGATTTAAATTACTTTATTTCATGTATAGACATGGAATAACCAATTTGGAAAGGAAAATAACTTAAAAAAGACACCATTTAATCAATAAGTGATAATCAAATGAATCTATAGATATTATCATATTGAATATATCATATATTACAATATATTATTACTAAATAAAGGTAGTGATTAATTATTGGATTCTATGTTTCCAAGCTACATAATAACTTTACCATTAATACCTTTCACAGTACATTTCAAAACATATGGGTAGAATCCCATTTAACTAAGGTTTTCTGACTAATTCATCCCATGAGACTAGTGATGCATTGAGGGTCTATCGATAATCAATCCCCACCCATGTGGTACATATCCAACGCACTACTCATATATGTAATAATGGAGTTATTTCATAAGCATATTCCTTATCAACTATCTACATTGAGTAAGGAATATGGAATTATCTATATTTACACAGTTAATCAAATAAACTTCAATATAAATTTCATATGTAAATATTATATACGGTTTAGATAATAATCATATAAATTAAAAATGATATGGATATTTTGGGGAAATTTATTTCTCAATTATCACAAGAAAGTGAATAACTCAAGGGGAAGATGATAACTATGAAAATGACTATACGAAGTGAATATCAGAAATATCCTTATTCAGAAAAGTCATAAGACATCCAGAGTAAGGATAAGGATGGTATCAATATAACATATAACAATTACTTCTTCATTATAAAAAGGTTAGAAAAGTTCCTTGTTTTAAAAATTAAAATAAGATTCCTTTCAAGTCATTTATTACAATGATGAAATGGGTAAAAATTTATATAATAAATCATTTCGAAAAAGATTAAAAATATTTTTAAAAGTATCTTTTAAAAAAGATGATTTTAGAAGAAAAACTATTTTAGAACGAAGGGAGAAATGATGTTGGGTTTTCATAAAAATATTTTATAAAGCAATTTACCACAAAATAGTGGAAAAAGAAACTATTACATTTTATTAAATTAAATATCCATAGTAGAATAAAAATTAATTTTTTATTAAAAAATTATCAAATAATTTCCTTCAATGGAAATTCAAGTGTAGACAATCCCAAATAAAATTATATTTTTAAGTAAACCCCTAAAAATGTCAAAAATGTTTATGTGGGAATTGAATAATGAACGAACTATGTGTGCCAAATATAAATCATGATAAAACTAGTGTAAATGAAAAAATATATATTCAAAATTCATTATAAACAATTTCTTATAATATTAATGATAATGATGAAGTAATATATACCAATGAAAAGAAATTGAGGTATGAAATTATTTACCACTTACTAACTATTAATTGAAATACCAATAGATTAAATAATTAAAATTGAAATACCATGAATAATGATGTATTCATTTTATTAAATTTAATAGGGGTATTATGTAAATGATATAAAAGAAACTAGGTGGATGACATTACAATATGTCTCAATGAAATAAAATTGAGATGAAATCCCTTACCTTACGTTACCTTTGGGTTGATCATGATTTAACCTTGTATATAGTGGGTTTAACGATTTTATTAACTTTTTGAACAAAAAATTTAATATTTATGATATCATATATAAAACATTTATAAAATCTTATAACTCATTCATTAAAACACATCCATTGTTTTCACTATTTTTTTGGGTATTAATTGTCTTGTATATAGTGGGTTTAAATTTATTAATTGTCTTGTTTTATGCCCTAGTTCACGGTTTCTTAGACATGTTCAGTGGTTTATTATGTTATTCTGTGATGGTGAAAGTAGTTATATTGGAATCATGTAGTGGGCTACCAGGAACCCATAAAACGGCTTTTGAAAATGAAAACAAATGATTAGCAGCTAAAGATTTTATATAGTTATATCATCTTTAGAATAATAATAATATCATAATAATAATTTTTTTAAATAAATTTAACTTTTAAAAACAGTAATTATTGATGGTTTGGAAAAAATATTTTTCCCATGATCACATAGATTGTATGTCATACATACACATATGTAATGTTTCTATTTTTTAATCATCATTATAGAAAGGTGGTAAGTAATATTTTACCATTGAATAATTATAATAATATCATTTATACATATAAATATATATATATATAATTATATATATATATATATATCATCTATGTGGTGTGGTTATGAAAATAGTGTGACATCACATCATTAAGGTTTTAGTCCACATGTACACGAACAATGTTATCATCTTTATGTGAGTGAAAATGAAAGAAAGAAATTATACATATATTATATTTCAATAAGGATAAATATTTCATTAATATAATTATTATGATATATATATCACAAATAATCATTAAAATTATCTTTATCACCTTTCATGTGTAGAGTTAGTGAAAGGCGAATCATATCGCTTCTCGAGGTCGTAGTCTTCCATATAAATGAGCGATGTTATCATATCTCCTACAGAAGAAAAAAATAATATATATATATATATAAATATATTAGTGACACTATATGTATAAATATGTTATGAATATCATATATACACATTATATCAATCATTATACCCAATTTTTAATGGTGTTAAGGGAAAAATAAATGGCATAGGTTTGTGTGGAAGAAGTCCGTTATACACACATACGATGATTCTGTAACCCATTTGATGAAAGTGTGTGGGGTTGTAGGTTGTAACAATAAAATAATAACATCTCTATATATTTAAGATATTGATGTTATTATATATTAATGGTACAATAGTAATTTAAGTATATGGAAAATGAAAAAAAATAAAGGTGCTTGTTGAAGAACATTACCACTTCTCCAGGTGTCCTCCTTAGGTTTTCACTAAAGATATAAAAGGTTGTATTTTTTCCCAACATAAGGCTTTTGGGATTATGGGATTGAATTTGGTAACTGATTTTTGTTTTGGATTTTCTATAAAAAAGTGGTTTGATGGTGTTAATAAGAGAGGATATGGGTGGCCTTTTATAAGAAAAGGAGAGGACACACTTCGTATTTTTGAAAGGAATTGAGTGTTCCCATGTTTTTCATGTGGAATAAGGGTCTAGAATGGTGTATTATCGAACCATGTAGTTTTAATGGTCCAAATATGTCAATATAATTGTATTTAAACAATTTTAATGTCCATTTATATCCATATTGTTTTAGTTTAACACCCTGATAATCATTCTTTACCTTAACCGCGATAACAAATTATTACTGCATTCACTATTTATTTTGAAAAAAATTAAGTTGACCATGTATACAATATAAATTTTTATAATTTCAAATATAGAATCCATTTTCCAAATTTAATTAAAATAAATAGAAACTTCTAATTTTTAATAAATCATGCATGTGTGATGAAAAATCTAGCTTTTAAGTGAAAGTGTTGAAATGTTTATAAAATGTTTATATCAGTATTCAATAAGAAAAATATTTAAATGAAATAAATTATATTAAAATATTTATAATTTAACTCTTTTAAATTTAAAACCAATTAAAAATAAAATTTTACATTAAATTTTTTTATTAAAAAAAGTAGTTTTTAGTTAAAATCCAATACATTTCACTATTCATCAAGAAATGAAATTTATCTAAAAAATAAAAAAAATCACCAAAGGTTAATTTTGATAATATGATTTCTAAAAAGATTTTTGTTTTTTCATATTAATTTGACAATAGTTGTAAAAATATTTCAAAAAATGTGTTCCAAGCATGATAATTACATCTTTATAAAGAATATTTTTTTAGAAAACATTCGTTTTTCTTTAAAATGATTATTATTTAATTTATTATAAATATTGAACCAATAATAATCTATAAAATATGTTTTGAAATATGTTATTAATCCTATTAATACCCACCATTCCAACGTCTAGGTGATAACTGTCATATTATATATTAATATTAATAGTACATTATTGTTTAGTAAAACTTGATATTGTGGGTATTGTAAGGTATCGAAGAAAATTATTATGGCATGTAGTGTAACATAAACTCATTATTTCATGAATTGAAATAAAATTAATATAATGAATCTTTATTAAATAGTTTATATATCATAATGTCTCAGAATTTTATATTCCCTTTAATTCTTGGTGTTGTATTTCATATATGTTATTGAATAAAATATTATTATTTAAAATTTTGGGGTGATACATTCTCCGCATAATAAATAAATTGTTTCATATTGAATTAAAAATTATATTTGTATTTAATGGATTGATATTTGAAGATTCCACTGTGGCATCTCACCTTTTTATAACATAAACTTTCATTACATTACACAAAATGAAGGATCATTAAGGTTTAGTGTCTTGGAAACCAAGACCATAATACATGAAAACAACATAAAACATCCTTCTTAAAAACTTGAAAGGATTATACTTTTGTTAATACTAGGTTAATTACTACATCTCATAACCTGGGGAAATACATCAAAAGAAAGGGTGAGCAGAAGGCCCAGTAAGGGAAACAAGGGAAACATTTAACATGTGAACTTGAGATACATCAACAATGTCATGAAAAAGAACTTTAAGGCATGAGAATGAAATCATGAGTCATATCATAATAGAAATAACATATTTCATAACTTGAAGATGTGGCTACAACATTTAATAAAGACAATCATTTCCATTTCACCAAGGTCCATACCCAAGGTGTCAATAAAAATTACCAGGGTTATTCACCATGGTATTAGTCAAAATGGTCATCTCTAGAGATTAAGTCTTTACCGAATACATTGGAGCACTATCAGGGTGAAACCTTAAATTCACCTTTATTTTAATTTGAGAAACATATATAATCATCAATAATTTCATAAAGAACCCATATAGCATAAAAGAAATGGGTTTCATTTCATAATCATAACGTTTTAAAAACTGCTTTAAAGACAAGATCTTTGTGTCACTTTAAAACCCACAGAAAAGGAAGGTGGGTCTCATGTATGTAAATCAAAGAATTTAAAATAGAAAATTTTAGTATATATGTGAATACATCTATAGAAGATAGAGATTTGAGTATTCACTTAATAAAATAAAAGAACTTTAGAAAAAGAGAGAGACCTTTTGAGACGGAAATTCTGCAGCATAACGACTATGTTTCGGGGTTTTAGAAACATTGAAAAGAGAGGGGAAATGGGTCAAACATTAATAAATGACCCATAAAAAATTATAGGGACAGAATATGAAGGATATATGAACATGTTAATGAAATTTTAAGGACATACCATTTTAAATGAAAATCATGGAAGGAAGACAAAAATTAGATTTCTCTTATAAAAATTCGGCAGCCTAACAACGTCACTTAAACTTCAACAAAAATTAATTGATGAGATCAAATAGGGTCTCTAATCATATGAACATAAAATTTCAGTATGATAGATATAGATATAATACCCCAAAAATAATAAAAAATAACTTGAAATACTTGACATGAAAGTAGAACTTTGAAAAAAGAGAAAGGTGAAAGAATCCCTTAAAAATTCGGCAGCCTAACAATGCCACTTAAACATTCTTAAAACGAATTGATGAGAGAAAGAGGGAGACTCTAATAATATGAACATAAAAAAGGTAGTAAGAGGAATATAAAAGAAAATCCTCCAACATAAGATCATGGATCATAAAATAAATGACATAAAAGAGATTACTTGAAAAGAAAGAGAGAGGTAAGATCCCTTACCTTAAAACATAACTCTTAAAACTCAAAGGTTTGGACCTTGAGGGCTTGGGGGCACCTTGGGAGGACTCATTGGGAGGTAATGAGACCCGAGCTTCGTTGGGGGAGAGTTGGGAGTGAAAAATAAAGGAGGAAAGGGTGGGTATTTATAGGGAAGGTGAGGGGACAAGGCATTAATGGCCAAGGGACACCTCACAAGTGGTTTTCTCAAAAACCATGGGCTCTCCCATGGTATTTCCCATGAAGTTAGGCCACATGGTTCCCCCCACACATTAATTCATCATATTTGGTCTGCCAAACCTTAAAATATCTAATGAAATCATCATGACACAGTTATGATGTCATTAAACATACCGAAACCCTAAAACTGTATTTTTATTATTCACTGAAAATTCAACTTTCTCAGAAAAATCCCAAAATTTCACCTTAACCAAATATCAATGCTCTGATTTCAAAAATGAACTCCATTTTATAAAAATAATTTTCTAAATATTTTTAATTTAATTTTTATATAAATGCGCTATTCACCGAAAATTCATTTTTTCATAAAAATCCCCAAAAATTACCTTAACATAATATTGATGCTATGAGTTCAAAAATAAATTCCATTTTATAAAGATAATTTTCTAAATATTTTTAATTTAATTTTTAATTAAAAAACACTATTCACCCGAAAAAACTAATACTTGACTAATAATTTATGAAACCGTTATTTAACCATTTTATTGAATCACATTACTTAATCAAGGTGCCTAGATTATATTAATAATTTCTTTAAGTGAGATTACTAATCCATTTGGTCACATTACTAATCCTAAGCATAAAATCACTATTCATAATTTACTATTCATCAAAAATTAAGTTGATCTTATTATATTATATGTTTCGTACTGAACATAATTGTAGAAGACCATTTTTTGAAAATCATTACACATTTTTAATTATTTAAGGTTTACATAAACATTTTTTAAAATATCCTTTCTCTAAAATGCATCAAAAATATGCATACTACATTTATCTGGACATTTGAAAATTCATAAGCTTAATCATAAGAAGAAATCAAAATTTTTATTTAAAACAAAGGATTACACAAGGTAGTTATGGTCTCCTTACATAGCCCCTTATAACCCCAGCATAGGACCTAAGTGTAAGGTGTGCTAAGGTGAGAGAATCTGAGAGAGGCTCAGATAACATTGTCCTAGTAGTAATCTCTACCAACTTGAACTTCTCCCATAGGAATTTCATTTCAAGCTTGACACACTGTAGTTTGGATTGGGCTTGGTTCAAAGTGAATCCCAACGATGCCACGTCCTTCCCAAGCTCTGATAAGTGGGCTTTATAAGGTTCGAGTCTACCGGATGAAGCCATCGACTCCTCTTTCTGTATTAACCATTAACATCTCTATTAAATCATTAAGAGTAAGTTAATATACTATTCAAAAATTTTGGGTGGTTACATTCTTCCCCCCTTAAGAAATTTCGTCCCCAAAATTTTATACTTGAGGCCTAGTCAAAAATGTGATGGTACTTTTGCTTCATTGTTTCCTCAGGCTCCCAAGTCGCTTCTTCATACTTATGATTCCTCCACAACACTTTTACAAGGTGGGTAGTCTTGTTTCGTAGAACCTTGTCTCTACGGTCTAAGATCTCCACTGGCTACTCCTCATAAGAGAGGTCATGTTCCAGTTATACCACCTCTGAATTCAGTACATGCGAAGGGTCAGGTATGTACTTCCTCAAGAGAGATACATGGAAGACATCGTGAACTTGAGCTAGGTTCGGTGGAAGTACTAAACGATAGGCCACTGCTCCTTTGCGATCAATGATTTCATAGAGGCCAATGTACCTAGGGCTAAGCTTCCCTTTCTTCCCAAACCGCATGACTCTCTTCCATGGAGAAATTTGAAGGAAGACTTTGTCGCCAACACCAAACTCCATATCCCTTCAACGGTTGTCAGCATAGCTCTTCTGCCGACTCTGAGCAGCCTTTATGTGTTGTTGGATAGCATGAACCTGTTCTGTCATCTCTTGCACAAGATCAGGCCCAAGAAGCTTTCTCTCACCAGTTTTATCCCAACAATTAGGAGTTCTACATCACTTTCCATACAGATCTTCATAGGGTGCCATCCAAATACTCGAATGGAAGCTGTTGTTATAGGAGAACTCAACTAATGGGAGGTGTTGATCCCATCCACCTTTAAATTCCATTGAGTATAATATCTGCATGTCTTCAAGTGTCTGAATAGTCCTTTTAGATTGGCTATCAGTTTGAGGATGATAGGACGTACTAAAATTCAATTCAGTATTCAGATCATGTTGAAGACTTCTCCAGGATTTTGATGTAAATCTTGGATCATGATCAGACATGATGGATAGTGGTACCCCATGCAGCCTTACCACTTCCTTTATGTAAATCTTGACAAGTTGATCCAGAGAGAAATATTCCCGAATAGAGATAAAATGGGCGGTCTTGGTGAGACGGTCCACAATAACCCATATCGCATTGTTTCCTTTGGATGTTTTTGGGAGATCAGTTTCAAATTCCATAGTGATATTATCCCACTTCCATACTGGTATGGGTAGCAGTTGTAATACCCCCTTAGGAAGTTGTCGTTCTGCCTTTACTTGTTGACACACCAGGCAACTTGTAGTGTAATTAGCAATATCCCTCTTCATGTTATCCCACCAATAATGATCACGAAGGTCTCTATACATTTTAGTGCTTCCCGGATGTATAGAGATAGTAGAGCTATGAGCTTTATCCATCAGTTCTTTCTTTATCTCCGGGATAGATTGAACACATAGTCTTGTGAGAAATTTCAGTACACCTTCTTGATCAATATTGAAATCATGAAACTTCCCATCCTTCACAACCTCAAACTTCTCCTGCAAAAAAAGATCTTTTTTTGAGCTTTCTTGATCTTCTCTAGCAATGAAGGTTGAGAAATCATTTGGGATAGGGTTGATGATGCCCCTTCCCTTAAAATTCCCATGTCAAGTTTTACTAGTTCTTTAATCAAGAAATCTCCTAGGATCCTCATTATTGCCAGAACAACAGGATCTTTCCTACTTAACGCATCTGCAACTTTTTTTGCTCTTACAGGGTGATAATGAATTGAACAATCATAGTATTTAATATGCTCCAACCATCTCCTTTGTCTCATGTTCAATTCTTTTTGCGTGAAAATATAATTTAAAATTTGGTGGTCAGTGTATATATCACATTTCTCCCCATAAAGATAGTTCCTCCATATCTTTAGAGAAAAAACAACTGCCGCTAGCTCTAGATCATGCGTAGGATAATTCTTCTCATGAATCTTCAACTGTCAAGATGCATAAGCAATTACCTTGTAATTTTTCACGAGGACACACCGAAGCCCTTTCAGAGATGCATCGCTAAAAATAACGAATCCTTCTCCGATAAAGGGTAGTGTTAACATAGGTTCAGTAACAAATATCTTCTTCAGCTCTTGGAAACTTTCCTAGCATTCCTTTATCCAGATGAACTTAACCCCTTTTCGAGTCAACTTGGTTAGTGTATTAGAAATCCGTGAAAAGTTTTTCACAAACCTCTGATAATATCCAGCTAAACCAAGGAAACTACGAATCTCAGTTATTGTTGTGGGTTGAGGCCACTCCTCCACAACCATTGTCTCTGTAGGGTTAACCAAGATTCCATCATTGGTTACGATGTGCCCCAAGGAAGCTACTTGTTGTAACAAAAACTCACACTTTCTGAACTTTCCAAAGAGCCTCTCCTTCCGCAGAGTTTTCAAAATAACCCTCAGATGATCTTCATGCTCTTCACGAATTTTTGAATATATCAAAATATCATCAATAAAAACTACCACAAAGTTATCAAGGTAGTCCTTAAAGACTCTATTCATCAAATCCATGAAAATAGCAGGAGCATTAGTCAAGCCGAAGGGCATAAAAATAAACTCATAATTCCCATATCTTGATCGGAAGGCAGTCTTTGGAATATCTTCCTTCTTCACCCTCAGTTGATGATAACCAGATCGAAGGTCAATCTTGGAGAAGAATTGAGCCCCATAAAGTTGGTCAAATAAATCATCAATTATTGGAAGAGGGTATCTGTTCTTCACTGTGATCCCGTTCAGTTCTCTATAATCAATTCATAGCTGCATTGATCCATCCTTCTTCTTCACAAAGAGAACTGGTGCTCCCCAAGGAGACACACTCGGTCGGATAAATCCGTTCTCCAATAAGTGTTGGAGTTGTTTCTTTAAGTCGTCTAGATCCACATTTTCCATTCTATACGGGGTATTTAATATCGGTTGAGATCCAGGTATGAGTTCAATGGAGAACTCTACCTCTCTTTCTGGGGGAGGTCCAGGTAACTCCTCAGGAAATACATCCATGTATTCATGAACAATTGGAACATCTTATATTTGTATACTCCCTTTTCCTTCTTCATCTTCACCGATTAACTCCATAAAGAAAGCTATAGGAGGTGCTTCTAGATAGGGATCAGTTCAGGATATCTCTCATTGGAATATAATTTTAGGTCGTTCATTCAAGACTACTGAGATTTCCTTACTTCTGCATTTGATCTTAGCATTATACTTTGAGAGCCAGTCCATCCCTAGTATAACGTCGAATTCCAACATAGGAATGACAACTAGATTTGTGATAAGATTGTGCTCACTGAAGTAAACACTAGAATCTCTAAACACTATTGATGCATGGATAATCCCCCTTAGAGTCTTGACCGACAATTCTACCTCAAGCAGTTTGGGGATTGATTCTATATTCTTTGCAAACATGGAGGAAATAAATGAATGCATAGAACCAGAATCAAACAAAGTACTTTCTAGTTTTGAGAGGAAAACAAGAGTACCTTCTACCATGTCGTTCAGAACTTCAACTTCAGTTTTTGTGATAGAAAAAGCATGACCTTTCTCCCTTGTCCTTTGCTGAGGTTGATGTTGATTCCCCTCCACTTCCCTCGGATTTGGACAGTGATTAGAAAAGTTCCCAAGCTTTCCACACTTGAAGCATTTGACTTTGGGTAGGACCGGAACCATCTTTCCTCTGTCATTAGTGTTGGGAAGTTGAGGCTTCACCTCACTATGAAAATTCTGAACAATATGGCCTTCTCTTCCACACTTGTAGCACTTGCCACTTTCGATCAAGCAGTGCCCCAAATTCTTCTTCCCAAATTTATTGCATGTGGAAAGTTTCGTTTTCTTTCCACCTCTTTCCAGATCAAAGATTCTTCCCAGACTTGGTTCTAGAGCTCTCTTCTTCTCATTAGATTTTTGAGACCATTGTGTCTCACCAAACTCCAGTTTGACTTTCATAGCACTTCAAACTATTTCTTCATAGAAATCATAGTCCCTGTTGGCTAGATTCTTCTGCAGATGAGGTCGTAGTCCACCAAAGAATCTATCAACCTTCCCATTAGGGTCCATGACAAAGCTTGAGGTATAACGGGAAATCCATATGAAGTTCATCTCGTAGATTCTAACAGATTCATTTTCCTTATGCTTCAGCTTGAGAAATTCTTTCTCCATTCTCGTTCTCATCGAACGAGGGAAATACTTATTGAAGAATATTCCCCTGAACTCTCCCCACTCCATAGCTTCCATATCTCCTCATGGCTTCGTGTTTTTGATCAGTGACCACCACTGATCAGCTTCTCCCTCTAGGCGGTAAACAAAAAGGGTGAATTTTTCTTGTTCCAAACAATGAAGTACAGAAAATATCTTTTCAGTAGTGCTAATCCATTGTTCCGCAACCAATGGGTCAGTAGATCCACTGAATTTTGGTGGTCGTTGACGCATGAAGTACTCAACAGAATGTTGTTCCGTTCATGGTGAGATCGGCCTCTCATCTTGGTTCAAGTTATTACTCATAACTTGAGTCATTTGGTTCATCATTCGCGTGAATGTTTCCATTCCAGATTCCATCGGAGGGCCGTCAGCATATGGTGCATTGCAGTCACCATCTGCACAGTTCCTCCTATTTCATGCCATTTTCTATTAGAATAACACCTTAGTGAGAAACTTATTTCATTTATGAATCTTTTAACTAAGACTTCATGCTTAGACAATTACATTTCTCTATAATTCCTTCATAATGATTCATAAAAAGCTTGTGATTAACCAAAAATATCCCTCGTGAGTGTCGTAACCAAGAGTGCAGAAAGACCCATTATCGTGCACCAGTTCCCGTTCGAGTCTAGCTCAAGCGGTGTTTTCGGGTTTTACCCCTATGTACATCTATGCCAGAGCCGCCTCTACCTGCTCGTATTCAGACAAGGATGTATTTTTTTGATAAACCACTTACTCAATAATTACCAAAATACCAGGAAGTTTTCCTATATTTAAACTTTTCTATAGGGTTCTTCCTAAAGTTTTTATATCCTAATTTCCACAAATAAATAAACCATACTTTGACACCAACTATGGAATCCCGCCTTTTTATAACATAAACTTTCATTACATTACACAAAATGGAGGATCCTTAAGGTTTAGTGTCTTGGAAACCAGGACCATAATACATGAAAACAACATAAAACATCCTTCTTAAACACTTGAAAGGCTTATCCTTATGTTAATCCTAGGTTCATTACTTCATCTCATAACCTGGGGACATACATCAAAAGAAAGGGTGAGCAGAAGGCCCAGTAAGGGAAACAAGGGAAACATTTAACATGTGAACTTGAGATACATCAACAATGTCATGAAAAAGAACTTTAAGGCATGAGAAAGAAATCATGAGGCATATCATAATAAAAAATATGAATTTCATTACTTGAATATGTGGCTACAACATTTAATAAATACAATCATTTCCATTTCACCAAGGTCCATCCCCAAGGTGTCAATAAAAATTACCAAGGTTATTCACCAAGGTATTAGTTAAAATGGTCATCTATAGAGATTAAGTCTTTACCCAATGCATTGGAGCGCTATCAGGGCACACCATTAAATTTTCTTTTATTGTCATGTGATCCACATATATAATCATCAATCATTTCACAAAAAACCCATATAGCATAAAATAAATGGGTTTCATTTCATAATCATAACATTTTAAAAACTGCTTTAAAGACATGATCTTTGTGTCACTTTAAAACCCATAGAAAAAAAGGTGGGTCTCATGTATGTAAATCCCAGAATTTAAAATAGAACATTTTGGTATATATGTGAATAACCCTATAGAATAGAGATCTTTGAGTATTTACTTAATAAAATAAAAGAACTTTAGAAAAAGAGAGAGACATTTTGAGACGGAAATTCTGCAGCATAACGACTATGTTTCGGGGTTTTAGAAACAATGAAAAGAGAGGGTAAATGGGTCAAACATTCATAAATGAACCATAAAAAAGTAGAGGGAAAAATATGAAGGATATATGAACATGGTAATTAAAATTGAAGGAAATAACATTTTAAATGAAAAACATAGAAGGAAGACAAAAATTAGATTTCTCTTATGAAAATTCGGCAGCCTAACGGCGTCACTTAAACTTCAACAAAAATGAATTGACGAGAAAAAATAGGGTCTCTCATCATATGAACATAAAATTAAAGTATGATAGATATAGATATCATACACCAACATAATAAAAAGGAACTTTAAATAATTTATATGAAAGTAGAACTTTGAAAAAAGAGAAAGGGGAAAGAATCCCTTAAAAATTCGGCAGCCTAATAGTGCCACTTAAACATTCTTAAAACAAATTGATGAGAGCCAGAGGGGGTCTCTCATTATATGAACATAAAAAGGGCAGTAAGAGGAATATAAATGAACATCATCCAACATAAGAGCATGGATCATAAAAGAAATGAAATAAATAAGATTACTTGAAAAGAAAGAGAGAGGTCGGATCCCTTACCTAAAAATGTAACTCTTAAAACACAAAGGTTTGGACCTTGAGGGCTTGGGGGCACCTTGGGAGGACTCCTTGGGAGGTAATGAGACCAGAGATTTTTTGGGTGAGAGTTGGGAGTGAAGAATAAAGGAGAAAATGGTGGGAATTTATAGGGAAGGTGAGGGGACAAGGCATTAATGGCCAAGGGACACCTCAGAAGTGGTTTTCTCAAAAACCATGGGCTCTCCTATAGTATTTCCCGTGGAGTTAGGACAAATGGGTCCCCCACACAATAATTCATAATATTTGGTCGGCCAACCCTTAAAATATCTCATGACATCATCATGAGAAAGTTATGATGTCATTAAACATAACGAAACCCTAAAACTGTATTTTTACTACTCACTGAAAATTCAACTTTCTCAGAAAAATCCCAAAATTTCACCTTAACCAAATATCAATGCTCTGATTTCAAAAATGAACTCCATTTTATAAAAATAATTTTATAAATATTTATAATTTAATTTTTAAATAAATACACTATTCACCGAAAATTCATTTTTTTCAGAAAAATCCCTAAAAATTACCTTAACATAATATCGATGCTCTGAGTTCAAAAATAAAGTCCATTTTATAAAAATAATTTTCTAAATATTTTTAATTTAATATTCAATTAAAAAACACTATTCACCTGAAAAAACTAATACTTGACTAATAATTTATGAAACTGATATTTAACCATTTTATTGAATCACATTACATAATCAAGGTTCCTAGATTATATCAATACTTTCTTTAAGTGAGATTACTAATCCATTTGGTCACATTACTAATCCTAAGCATGAAATCACTATTCATAATTTACTATTCATCAAAAATTATGTTGATCTTATTAGATTCTAAATTTTTTACTTAACATAATTGTAGAAGACCATTTTTTGAAAATCATTACGCATTTTTAATTATTTAAGGTTTACATAAACATTTTTTAAAATATCCTTTCTCTAAAATTCATCAAAAATATGCATACTATATTTATCTGGACATTTGAAAATTCATAAGCTTCATCATAAGAAGAAATCAAAATTTTTATTTAAAACAAAGGATTAAACAAGGTAGTTACAGTCTCCTTACATAGCCCCTTATAACCACAGCATAGGACCTAAGTGTAAGGTGTGCTAAGGTGAGAGAATCTGAGTGACGCTCAGATAACATTGCCCTAGTAGTATTCTCTACTAACTTGAACTTCTCCTGTAGGAATTTATGTTCAATCTTGACACACTGGAGTTCGGCTTGGGCTTGGTCCAAAGCGAAGCCCAACGATGCCACCTCCTTCCCAAACTCAGATAAGTGGGCTTCATAAGGTTCGAGTCTACCGGATGAAGCCATCAACTCCTCTTTCTGCATTAACCATTAAAATTCTATTAAATCGTTAAGAGTAAGTTAATATACTATTAAAAAAGTTTGGGTCGTTACATTCACCATTGAAAAACCCCACATTGAAAAAGGGTTAATAAAATATCATTTTTGTAAGAGAGAAGGATGTATGAAGGTCCTATAGAATAACACTTAGCTAAGTTTTCAAGTAAGAGAAAATTGTTTTCATGTGAAGATATAGACATGTAGGAAAAAAATAAATAATTATAGAGAGTTATTGAGGACATTAATTATAAGAAAGTAAATTATCAATGGAATGTTAAGGGTATAAACCACATAAATATTTGATAATCGAAAATATCATCTAATTAATCTTATATGAAGGTAATAGGATAAAATTATTATTCAAATATCCTTTTACTAAATTTGAGTAATTATTTTATTGTACTTTGATATAATAAAATACACTTACTTGGTACATTTATATTTCATAAGAATAATTTTTAATTAAGTATTCCTTTGATCGCTTACTCCAAAAAATGAATATCTAAAAAATGAATTTTTAATTCCTAAAGTTGTAAAATTCAATTTTAATGGATCATAAGATCCATAAAAATGTTTCAAGTATTTCTATTATCTTTTAAATATTTTTCAAAACAAATATGTTTAATATATTAATCTATAAACATCAAAATTCATACCACTAGTTCATTGTTAATATTTATTTTTTATATCATTTAACTAATGACATATTAAAAAGGAATTATGTAGGAAATTAGTTGGAACTAAGCCCTTATCATCCTTCAGTCAGGGGTTCAAGCTCTACGGTCATTATAGATATGATGGGTGGGCACCACACATAAAGGTTTTTCTTTATCTAAAACTATATAATTCCAAAAATGTTCCCAAAATATATGTTCGACATCCTTGAAATAAAATTAATCATTACATAAACTTTTTACTAGGGGTTTCAATACAATTTATTTTATAAAGTTTCAAAATATTATTTTACTATTATTGCAAGGTCATTATGGATGATATTAACACTAAAATATATCAATACCTTTAAACTTACGTCTATAAAATATAAAGGCATTTTAAATCAACTAAATTTTCCATTAAAATGTATACTTTCCCTAAATTTCTAAAAAATTATAGTGAACCTATATTTTCATACCCATACATTACATTAATTTTTTGGAATAATTAATGAATCATACAAATATATTCCCAAAGACCATATTAGTCTAGTTACTTAGGGAACCTAGAAAAACACTGGTACATAAATGAGCCATATTATCTCCCTATAGGATCTTCTTGACTTGAACCCTTATTAGACACGTCAACTATAATACATATCTTCATAACTTATGGAAGGAAACATAAAAAGGGTGAGATCAAATTCTTGGTATGGGTAAATAAGGGACATATGTAACCATAATTATAAGTATAAGGGTATGATAACATGACCGTGAAAATTTATGATCATATATTGTATATCAGAGATCATATACATGAATAATGGAAAAAAGTATGTAAGTTCCTAAGACATGAATCAAATGAAAATAAAGAACATAATCCATGAAATAATAACATAGGAATAAAATATGAGATTTGTTAAAACATATAATAATATATAATGATTACCATTGTAGTGATGGAGTCACTTCCAAGTCCAGCTTAGTGGGAAAGGTCCTCAACTAAATTAGGGTCACACCATGTTCTAGTCTTGTGTTACTGAACCAAGTTCACTACTCATTCTAATGTTGTAATACTGAACCGAGTTCATTTCTCATTATGGCCCTATAATATTAAACCGAGTTAATTTTTTATTCTATCCATGTCTATCTCATGAGATGTAAATCTTTACCCAATGAATTTGAGGGAGATATAGGTCCCTTAAATATCATAATTAAATCATACATACATGTGATAAAAATCATAAATAATCACATAATAACCTATGAAATGAAATAGTTATCATAAAGATTTAATAATATCACAAACTGTTGAAAAAAATATAGGTTTCAACATCAATTCATCAAAATCATAACCCGTGAAAGAGAAAAAAATATTTCATAAATATATAACTCATGAAAGGGTAACGGATTTCATAAACATATAACCAATGATACAGAAATAGGTTTCATAGGCACTAAGAAATTAATGATAACCCATTCATGGAAATAATATTAATAGAAACATTAGCTAATTTCCTAGAGGGGAATAAGTAACATCAATATATGTCTTCTTTGTTGGAAAGTAATTTTGAAATATCTTTCAACAATGTTTCATAATTGAAATATCACTTCTTCTTTGAAAACTGATTTCTAAAATGTAAAACCATTTGAAAATCAATTCCTTAGAAAATACCATGAAATCTTATAAAGAAAACTTGAAATTATTTGAAAAAAATTTTCCTTGACAACTTATAAAATAATATTCAAACCATTTTAAAATCCTTTTTCTATGAAAACAATCTGAAAAATTTTAAATAATGCCTTAAAATATTTTGAAAACTATTTCTTTAAAAAAAATTGAAAACATATAAATAATAATTGAAACAAAATTACAGACAATATTCCCTAAAAAATATAAGAAAGATTGAAAATATTCTGAAAACAATTTTCCTTGAAAAATACTTTTGAAAACATTTTTAAAAAAAATATCTGTTTAAAAATGAAAAGGAAGAATCATAGTAATTAAAGTGGTTAAATTTTTACATACTGTATGAGTTAAAAATAAAATTCTTTTTCCAGGGTAAAAAGGTTATAAAAATTCTTTGTTCAGAAAGAGACAATAATATTCTATTTAAAATATTGGAAAAATAAAAAAAGGGTAAAAATATTCTCTAAATATTATAGGATAATGGTACATTATTATTGGAAAACCTTTTTAGAAAACATTTTTTTGAAGGAGCATTGATTTTAGACTAAATAGAGGGTAAATTTCGGCTTTCTTAAACACATCCATCCAACTTAAAAATTTTATTATTAACCAAAGACTCTTTTATTGTAAAAGTGAGAAACTCCAGGAGAAAAAAAGTTAATGAAGGAAAACTTAAGCCTATTGGCATGAATATCCATAAGGATATTCTAGGAGAGAGATGTTATCAGTGTTTCTAGATCATCCAGAATAAGGTCTTCAAAGCGGCAAGCCAGGTTGTCCCACACTTGCAAGAAATACTCTTGGTTGATTTTCTATGCATTAAAGCATATAACTAAGAATATATTTTGTAACAAAGAGTAAGAAATGGTACCAAATACATGAATATATCATTAATAACGAGAGGATAATAAAATTCATAAATTTTCTTGAGATACGTGTTTTAATAGTTCATTAATGGAAGTATAAATATAAGCAATCTTGAAAAGTGATGAGATTGTTTTAATAAACTTTTATCACATTATAACATGGGACCATACACTCTATATAAGAAAATGAAATTAAATAAAGATTATAATATAATTAAAATATTTAAATTCATGATATATCAGGTAAAAATGAATTATATATGGCTCAAAACAAATTTAGGCACATAACAAAACATGAGTCTCAATGAAGGAAAATAGAGACAAAACTATTTTTCCAATTTGATAACTTTTGAAACCTAAACCCCTTGAAATAAAGGTCATAGAATGGATATGTAAATTACCATAAATATAATTATAAGAATAATTTATTACATAGATGGGTAGTATTAAAACCACACGAAAGGAATGGGTGTTCAATAAATCATGTATCTCACATAAATATAAAGTGAGATGAAATCCCCTAACCATATGTCTTAAATATCATCATACTAATTCAAACCTACTCTATAATAAATATAAATTTTTTATACCTCTATCATAGAAACATATTTTTACTTCTAATATCTAATATAGAATTATTATGACATTATATTACCCTCTTGTAAACAATTCTATGTTAACATTTCAATTCTAGAAATATTCGCTTTGTTCTTCACACATATCGTAATTTGTATTATCATTGGTACTTATACTTATATCATGATTTACAGAATATATATAATGATATAAATATAATTTATATTCATTATATTTGTATTATAATAATATATATAGTATAATTTATGAAACAAGATACATCGTTCATTGAGATAGAAAGTTATACTTATGAATGAATGGTATTCCTGTTTAATAATCGTGTTGAAAGAAAGGAAGTAAAAGATATATATGTTTATATATATAATTATTAAATTAGATTCATTATATCAAATATATCATATATATTCACTAAAATCATCTTTAATACATTCAATGTAGTGGATGAATGTATCACATCTCTTGGAAGGGGCAGTAGTCCACACTTTATCACATGCAATTATTGTATTTTCACCAAATGGATAACAAAAAGGTATGTGTTCTACGAATAATAAAGAATAATAAATATAAAATAAATATAATATATGAAATATATAAATATATTTTCCATCATAATTTTCACCATGAGTGGTGGTAAGGTAAAAAAATGAACCATCATCGTTTAGTGTGGTGGTAGTTCATCATACACATAAACAGTATATTCGTTACCCATTTGACGGAGGTGTGTGTGATTGTAGGTTGAACCCTTAGAACAAAACATACTATTTTATTTAATATTATTTTTTATACAATAATTTAATAAATATAATGAAGTGTTGGGGAATTAGAATAAAATAAAGGGGCTTGAGAGAATATTTCACCACTTAATCGGGAAACTCCTTTTGGTTTGTGCCAAAAAGAATCCTTGGATCTATTTTTGTCCTAGGGAAGGATTCTATGAGTAAGGATGGTATGATGGGAATTTTATTTGGTAGATCATGTCTGATCCTATGTGGATTTAGTTTTGTGAATAAGAGGGATAGGTGGTGACCATTTATATGGAAGGTAAAGGACACACTTGGAATTAATCAACACAAGTTAAGTGTGCCAATGTTTTTACCTAAAATAGTCATAGCAAACAAACCAAACTCAAGGATTGAATTTTAATGGCTTAATAAAGGTCATTAAATGGGTTTTTTAAAGTCTATAAGTTTTTTTGGGTCTTAAATTTAAATTTTAGTCTTTAGTTAAGCTTATTTTTAATTTAATCAATGTAATTAATTTAAATTACCTTTACTAATATTTTTTGTAAAAAAAATAAGTTGAATATATTATACAATATAAATTATTCTAATTCTAAATATGGAATATATTTTTCCTCATTCTAATCTTATATTTGGAAAAAATTAATTTAAAATTTATCCTGTTGTTGGGACTACACTTCAGGTTTTTTTAGTAAAAATGATCAAAATATCGCTAAGTTTTTATATCCAACATCAATATGAAATAAGTTCCAATTAACTAAATTGAATTAATTGATAATTATATTATCTAATAAAACTATTATCTCAATTAAAATTATAATTTATCCTTATAAATAAATTAGATGAAAATTCATTTTTTAATTAAAATCTAGTATTTTAAACTATTCATTAAAAAATAAAACCTTACACAAAAATTCCAATAATTTATCCTAACTTAATTATTATGTTTATACTAAAAATATGAAGTTTAGTTTTACATATTAAATATATAAAAGTACCAAAAATTGGAATTAAAATGGTTTCTCCATTAAAAGGCAGTAAAAATACCTTTATAATAAAATAGAGGTTTTTAAGAATAAAATTAAGTTTGTTTTTATCTTATGAATATCAAATATATTTTGTTAATATCAAAAATATTTTATTGAATATATAACATATATAATAAATTAATATCACTTATTAAATATAATTATTTTAATTTATTTGGGTAAAATAGATTTGTGAGCCTACAAATAATAATATTTCCCTTCACATTCGATATGTTTTCATATTCATTTATAATTAATTGTTAACCTATGAATTCATATTATATCTGTTTAAGCCATATATATTCATAAATTGTTTAATAATATTCATAACTGCTAAATTAATGGCTAGTTTATAGCTTCTATATTAAATAATAACATTTTAATGATATATTATTATTCTTTTAAACATAGTCTTACGTGTTACACAAGCCATAGAGAAAAGTTATTTTTTGTGTGATAAAATTTATCCTTATTATTATATGTAGAATAAGCTACAATTTATGTTGTGTGTAGTGCATGATTAAATTGGTATAGCATATAATGTAATCCAAACTTAGAAAATAAACTATTTTTCATGTTGATTAAAATGTAAAATATCAAAAAGATTAAATTAATTCGGAAAAAACTCTGCAAAATATTAGGGTTTACATTCTACCCCAATTTAAAATAAATTTATCACTTGATATTTGTATATGAAAGTATTAATAATTGAAAGATCATTTCTTAGAAACCCACATCAAAAAAATGAATACTAAAACTTTGTTTTAAAACGTAAATATAGAAACCTAATGTTTAACTAATATAACATATAACTGGATATTCACATGGGATAACATAGGTGGAATATAAAAACATGGACATGGAAGAGAAATATAATCATCATGTTCTGATAGAGTGATAGAGAACAAGGTTTGGAGAAATTTAAAAATCATAAAGCCATAAATCTTTGATGAACTAAGGGACAATATGATTCATTATAAATGGATTTAATATATAAATTTTTTGGTTTCAAGATCTTTTTTCTTAAATATAAATAATTTTCATGAAAATATATACAAGCAGGATTTCAGGAAAACCTCATCATATATTTTTTCCTGACCCAGTTCACCTATTTCTCCAAAAAGGAAGGTGAATTTTTCAATCTTCAAGCACTAACATATCATGAATAGTTTGTGAATTTCTAAACCATATCCCCTGGGAGTGTCAAAACATATTTTTAGTATGGAACATTGTTGTATACTAGATTACCTAGAGTTAGGCCCAGAACATCTTGTTTCAGTTGTTACCCCTAATTACATATTTTCCATAGCCACATCAACTTGTAGTATCAAAACAAGGATATATTTTTTGAAAACTAATCACTCTATCCTTTATCAAAATTCAAGGACATTTTTCTAAATATTAACTCATCATTATTTTTATTCTTAGAGACATCCCTATACATTTACTAAGAAATATACCTTGGGATATCACTAAATTATTATCATCCTAGTTTCCTACGGTTAACTAAACCTTTTCTCTAATACCAACTATAGCAACCCTCACTTTTCATGTATATACATTATATAAATTTTTTGTAACACTAAATATATTATAAAAATAGACAGCCAAAGACCATATTATTCTAGTGCCTTTTGAAACATGGAATCATAAACACTGGTACATAAATTAGCTACATTATCTCTAACTAGGCTCTTCTTAACTATCACCCTTATTTGATACATAAAACAAAATACATATCTTCATAACCTAAGGAAGAGACTACAAAAAAGGGTGAGCTAAAATTCCTAGTAAGGGTAAATAAAGGAGATGTGTATGAATAATTATGAGCATAAGGGTATGAGAACATGATCATAAAAATAGTAGATCATTCCTAATATATACGAGATCATATAAATGAATCACAGCATAAATCGTGGTAGTTAGTAAGAAATTAATAATAAGGAAATAAATAACATTAGACCTGAAAGAATAACATAGGAATAAAACGTGGAATTTTAGAAGATACATAAGCTTATTTAATTATTCCTATAGCAGAAAAGGAATCATTAAAGAATCCTTCTTAGTGGAAAAAGTCATTTACTCAACTCGCTTCACACCCCGTTCTAGCTCTGTATTTCTGAACTGATTTCATTCCTAATTCTATACCTATATTATTAACCAATTTCATTTCATTTTTAATCCCTATAATATTAAACCATGTTTATTTCTCATTCCATCCATATATTAATAAATTGAGTTCTTTTCTCCTTCCGAACCTGTAATGAGGAACTAAGTTCATTTCTCATTTCATTCATGTTAATTTCATGAGATATAAATCTTTGAACAATGAATTTTAGAGAGATGTAGGTTTGACTCATCTCATAATGAAATCAAACAGACATTTTCAACAAAATCATAAACAATCATTTCATAACCAATTAAATGAAATGGGTATCATAAACAGTTATCTTATTATAACTTGGGGAAAAGGATACATTTTTTCTATTCATTTTATAAAAATCATAACCTATGAAAAAGAAATGAATTTTATAAATATAAAATCCATGAAAGGCAAACAAGTTTCATAAACACATAACCAGTGAAAAATAAATGGGTTTCATGAAGGTCATTAGATTAAGCATAACTGATTCATGGTAGGAATATTAATGGAACCCTTAGATCATTTCCAAGAAGTAAATGAGTGACATCAACGGATTTCATCTTAGATAGAAAATATTTTTGAAATCTAATTCAAGAACTTTTCTTGAGGAAAATATCATTTCTTATTTGTAAAAAGTTTTTTAAACATAAAATCATTTGAAATTCATTTCCTTCAAAAATACCTTCAAATCTTATAATGAATACATAAAATCCTTCGAAAATATTTTTCCCTAAAAAATTATAAAATAAGATTCAATACATTTTAAAAAACTTTTTCTTTAAAATACCTTTTAATACTTATAAATAAATTTTAAAAATATCTTTAATACCATTTATTTGAAAATAATTTGAAATATTATAAATAAGGCTTAAAAATATTTTGAAAACAATTTGCCCTAGAAACATATAAAAAAGCTTGAAACTTTTTTGAAAAAAAATCATTGAAAATTATTATTAAATATATTTTTATTAAAATTTAATATTTAAAAATTTAATGTATTCTTTAAATAAATTATGGTGTTTAAATCCTTACATGTCGTACAAGGTAAAAAGTAAAGTTCTTTTTACATGGAGAAAAGGTTAAAAAAATGCATTGTTCGCAAAGTGATAAGATCATTCCATTGAATAGATTGTCAAAAGAAAAAGAGGGTAAAATTTTCTTCTAAATATTATAGGATAATGGTACATTATTCATTGAAACATTTTTTTACAAAACTTGGTTTTGAAGGGACATAGATTTATGACTGAAGAGATGGTAAAGTCAGACATTCATAAAAACACTTTCTTAACAGTATTTGGTAAAATAGAGTAAAAAAGTGGTACCAAATATGTGAATATAACATAAATAACTAGAGGAAAACAAAATTCATAAATTTTCTTGAGATAGGGGTTATAATATTTCATCAAAGAAGCATAAATATAAGCAATCTGGAAAAGAGGTGTTGTTGTTTCAATAAACTGTTATCACTTCATAACATCATCTCGTACTCTCTATGTATGAAATGGAAATCTAATGAAGATTATTGTATCATGAAAATATTAATATTCATGATATATCATGTAAAATTGATTTATATATGCCTCAAAAAAATTTAGAAACATAATAAAATATGATTCTCAAATAAGGTAAATTAGGACAAAATTGTTTTACCAATTTGATAACTTTTGAAAAAAAAAATAATGAAACAAAATTCAAATAATGACTATATAAATACCCATAATTTTAAATATAATAATAATTTATTATATAAATGATCAGTATAGACACCATATAAAAGGAATGGGTGGTGAATAAAGCATATATCTCATGGAAATAAAATGTGTGATGAAATCCCCTTACCATGTGTCTTGAAACTCATCATACTCATTCAAAAAACATGTATAATAAATATAAATTTATATCAATAAATAATAGAGACATATTATTAATTATAATTTCAAATATTTTTTTATTAGGACTTTATATAACCCTGTTATTGACAATTCTATGTTAAGGCTTCACTTTGGGTAATATTTTCCTTGTTCTTCACATGTGTCTTAATTTGTAATATCATTAGTGCATATAGTTATATATGGATTTCCAAAATGTAAAACCTGATATAAGTAAAATTTATATTATTTATTTTCATTTTATAATAATATATATAGTATAGATGTATGATAATGAATTCATCGTTCATGGAGATGGTAAGATGTATGTACGCATCAACACTGTTTTCGTTTAATTATTGTGTTGATAGAAAGAAAGAAAAATACATGTATGTACGTATAAGTATATATATAATTATTAAATTATATTTAAGATATAATATATATTCACTAAACTTATCCTTAATACATTCATTTTAGTGTATTAACGATTCTTGTTTCTTGAGGGAGAGATAGTCAACACATCCCCAAGAAAAATTATTGTATTTACACAAACTAGAATGTAAAAAAGGTATGTCTTTTAGAAGGAATAAATAAGATTAAATATATAATAAATATAATATATTACATATATATATATATTTTACATCATAATATCTATCATGGAAGATGGTAATGTAAAAATGAGCAGTCATCATTTAGTGAGATGGTAGTTCACCGTACATATAAATTGTATCTTTGTTACACATTAGATGGAGGTGTGTGTGAGTGTAGGATGAACCCATAGAATAAAAAAATCTATTATATTGAATCTATTATTTTTTTATACAATAATGGAATAATGGAAGTCTAGGGGTGAAGATAGAAAATAAAACAAAGGATATTGGGATAAGATATTACCTCTCAATCGGGTAACTCCTTTTAGTTTGTGCCAAAAGGATTCTATAGATTGATTTTTTCTAAGGGGGAGAAATATATGTTGATTTTATGAATTTTTAAAAAGTGCATTGGAAATATATTGGCCTATCCTAAGTTATTTTAGAGTTGTTAAGAAGAGGGATAGGTAGTGGTCTTTTATATGGAAGGGAAAGGACAAACTTGGCATTTTTGAAAACAAGTTAGTTGTACCAACATTTTTACCTAAAAAGGAATATAGGAAAAACAATAATTTAAGGTTAAATGAAGATTAATATACATAAAATGGGTTTTTTAAAAGTTTATAAGTTTTTGGGCCTTAAAGTTAAGGATTAATTCTTAGTTATGTATAATTTTCCATAATCAATGTAATTAATTTTAATTAAATTCACTAATATTTTTTTGTCAAAAACTAATTTCACCATATTATAAATTATGAAATATGCTTATTACAAATATAAAATCAATTTTTTAAAATTATAAACACATAATCCTAATAAATTAATTTAATATTAATCCCGCTGATGGGACGTCACTATGAGTTTTTAAACAAAAAATGATCAAAAGTCTGCTAAGTTTTAATATCCAATTTCAATGTGAAATTGGTTCCAATGTAATACATTGGATTTCATAGATAAAAATATTATCTAATTAAATTTTTTTAAAAAATTCAAATATAATTTATCTTTATAAATAAATTAGATGAAAAAGTAGTTTTGAATGAAAATCTAGTATTTTTAACGATTCATTAAAAAATGAAACCTTACAGAAAAATAGCAAAAAATTATCCTAGGATAATTTTTAGGTTTAGATTATAATTATAAAGTTTATTCTAACATATTAGATCTATAAAATTTCTATAAATTGGATTTAAAATTGGTTCTTCTTTAAAAGGTGGTAAAAATACCTTTGTAAAAAAATATAGGGTTTTCAGCATAAATTTGGGTTTGTTATTTTCTTATGTATATAAAATATATTAGATGAATATAAAAAATATTTTATTTAATATATATCCTATATATTACATAAATATCACTAACTAATTATAATTAATTTAATTTATTAGTGTAAAACAGCTTTATGAACCTTAAAATAATAATATTTTCCCATACATAAATCAGTTTTCATATTCATTTATAATTAATTGGTAACCAATGAATTTATTTTATATTTTTTTAAACCATATATTTTCATTAATTAGTTAATAATATTCATAAATTCTAATTTATCTACAATTTTATCTCATATTATATTAAATAATAACATTTTAATTATATATTATTTTTTGGATAAACTTTGTCTTTCATGTTACATAAGACATTGAGGAAAGTCATTATTGCATGTAATTAAAACTAACTTCAATGTTATGTGTAGAGAAAATTAAAATTTAATTTGTGTGTATTGTATTATTAACATTGTGTTTCTTATAATATAATCCAAATATATAAAATAATATATTTTCAGTGTTGTGTGAAATGTAAAATATGAAAAATATTAAATTAATTCAAGAAACATAACTCACAAAATGTTAGGGTGTTAAAAAAATGACCTTAATAATGGTATATTCCAATCAGAAAACCTAAAAATAAATTCTTAAGACTTCAAACTTATGATAAACAATAATCTTATAAACTCTTGATGGTACCCATAACACAAAAGTTAATGAACACTAAAATGATTCTAAAAGTTAATATGATAATAAATATACATTTCATGATTCTTATACAAAAATATAGTAGGTAAATATACTTATATAATATAATTCTTGAATCTCAATACAAAAATACATATTCCATATTCTATCAATATATATCCTTTATTAGTCTAAGATTTATACTAGATCATTCTTTATTGTTATCTTTCTAAATCAATAGTAATTGTTTGTAATGAAAAAGTTAATTATACCAATCATATACCCCGAGAGTGTCAAACTTGGCACACAGTGATACCCATTTCCATGAACTAGTTTATGATCAATTCAATCTTAATACACCATTTCTAGAGTTATTTCACTGAGGTATATCTATTTTATAGTTATGTTAACTTGTATTATCAATAAAGGGATGTATCGCAAGGAATAAATGAAAAACTATACCCCAAAAAACATTATAATTTTTTATATTCTAGTCCTCAAAATATATCATAGGGTTATAATCCTTAATATATTTTTTCCTAAATCTAGTTCCTAATATTTATATTATTCATCCTATGTGACCAACTATAGAAACCCCAACCCCAGTAGCCTTGTATCGGTGCCATAAAAAATTACATTATAATAAGATACAAGGAATCACGTCACAAAGAACTAATCAGTTTAGTAGTGTAATGTCATGTTATATGTTATTAGGTTCTCTTCAACCCTAAATTTTTATCATTATTTTTTATGGGTTGTCTCAGGAAGTTTCAGGTGTAATTTTTTATTTGATTGGAATATTCTAAGTTGTGCATGGTTGGTGCATTGATATCCCAAACCATGTATCCACCCAGTTAAAACTGTGTTACCCTATATAGTGTGGGTTTTAATGGTTGGTTAATGATTTTACAAATTGTAAACCCACCTAGTAGTAACAGTTCACCCCAGAAGAGCGGTTTATTTTTAGGGTGTAGGGTTTTTCAAACCTAGCATCTATACCCATCTAACCATGTGGAAAATAATTTTTTATTTCAAACATTATTTTAAAAATTCATGAACTACTATTCAAACATCTTATTGACCCCCACGCAACCTATAATGAGTACTTGGGTTTTAGAGTCTCTTAAGAACCCTATAACCTCTACAAAACCTATTCCTAAGAGGATCGAAGCATGGAATATCTCATTTTACCTCTCTATATTAAGGGATTATCCTCTTTTTCCTTCTCTCCAACAATATTTTTCATTACTCCATAGGTTTAATTAGATCATCACATCTTTGATGGATCTAAATTTCTTTGATTTAGATCTTGAATCTTGGTTGGATTTATTTACCTCCATTTCCATCATTCTTCAATGGAAAATACCACTACTAGTGTTGAGTTTTGATGCTGTGTATAAGGGTAGGTGGTTCTTTTAAAAATTGGTCCGTTGATTAATCAATGAAATACTTATTGTTTTAAATTTATTTAAATTTTTCTGTGAAAACCCAATTTAATTTGAATTGGAATTTTTATTTGATTTAGAATGGAATTTTTGGAAGACCCCATAATTAAAATATAATTGTAATATGGGGGGTATTTTGAATTTGAAAGAAATCGTATAATTATTTGGGAATTTATTTTATAATAATGGATTAAAATTAAATTTATGAAAACCTATGATTTTTTTTTGTTTTAAAAAGGATATAATTTATGAAAAAACATGTGTTTTGATTTTAAATGTGAATTTGCATTTTTGAAATGGAAAATTGGGAAATGTAATTTTGAATGAGGATTAATTTAAAATGAAATGATTTTCCCTTTAAAAATTTATTGATTGATTGAGAACATGAGAACCTAAGTAGTTAGTGGGTTATTTTGGATATGGATGCTACGATGGTTATTCCCAATAAGAAGACTAACTATGAAAACTCTATAAAAATCTAGTTAAGAAGGTTATATCCATATTGGGATGTTGAGGAGTTGTATTTATTTTTTTCAAGGGATATGTGTACACATATTTTAGTGATCACTAATTTGAGACTATGAGGATCCTATAACTAGAAACTATCATATGAAACATAAGATGGCCATGGTGGTTATTTTGACTATTTTAATTATAAATGCCTATGACTGTGAAATTGATTGAAAAATTTCAAGTGATTTATATTAACTATTTTTTATAAACGGTTTATTTAATCCATATTTGTGTTTTTTTCTATAAATTTGAAATGAATAATGTTTTATTTTAAATATGTAAATGTAACACTATGCATGTTTTAATTTAAATTTAAAGAATTATTTGGTTATTAAGAGGGAATATTATTTTGTAACACATGGTCAAACCCTATTGGTATTTTTATCTCACACACTTCCTTTTACTTCAAGTGTTTTTAGATTTTATCCATCCAATTCTAAAAAAAGGGAGATCACCACTTTGAGGAGGAAATTCTCGATCTATTGGATTGGAGTGATGTGTCATTTGGGATATTGAGTTTATCTTATCTATTTTTCTATAGTTTAATGATATACTATTTAGGTTTTAATATACATGTTCTGTTTTTTGTATTGCCTCCCTTTAGATTTTTGAGCATAATGATATGTTTTTATCTTTTTATATTTATGTACAAAATTTATTCTAACTTTTATCTTGTATGATTCCAAGAGAAAGTCTCAAATCCTTGTGGATCAGGAACACCCTCCAGAACGTGTTAGTGATGGATCAGTTATTAGGGTACCCATATTACACCCCAAACATTTTATGGTATGTTCCACTTAAATAATTTCAACTCATTAGATAGCTTATATTTCATAAAAAACTAATTCTATATGAATAAATAGTTAGTTATTATTGGAGATATTCATAACCTATCCATTAAACATAAATTTTCTACTTATGTGTTTTGAATTTTGAAAAATGGACATACACGGTTGCGATCAGGGTGATATTTGGAGTCTGATAGAATCAACTTAACTTTAGCTAAATAGTAATTTTCCATTATTAATAGTAAAATATCCTTATGAATATTAATATGACCCTTATGAATGGTAACCTTACACATGAAAGTGTAAATAAAATTTAGGCACCGTAAAAATGAAGATGAATGTTTTAAGTGTTGGTATTTTTCAATTAAATGGTGGATTTAATTAAAAATTAAAATCCTCATATTTACAAAATTATTTTTGAAAAATAGAATTCATTTTAGGATTCTACATATTGAAAAAAATTTAGGGTAATTTTTTAATATTTTTCTAAAATACCAATATTTTTTTGTTTAGTAAAACACATTAATTTAACATATAAATACATTATAATTTAAATCCAATATTCCAAACATCATGAGTTATATAAGCACTCAAATATAAAACTCACATGCACTTATTTCTATTATAGTTCATGAAATTTTCAAAATTTCTTGTCTTGTGTAGAAATAATAAATTAATGAATATAATATTAAGAAAGCCCTCCTCCCCTACACTAAAAATACCACCCCTCACACCCTCATTTCTTTACACCTCTCAAGATTCATGCCTTGCCTAAATTCAGCTCAAATATATCCCTAAGATCCTACCCAACGTCCAACATCCCATGGTCTCCTAAAAATACAAAATCCTTTACCCTAAATAGGCTCTCAAATTAATATATATTCAAGAGGCAAATTCCTATTTTCAATTATTTTTGTTTTCTTTTCATATTCCTTTGTTATATTATTTTTTCTCACCTCTTCTCACACAAATTTAATGAAAAATATAGTACCCTATATTTAATTTAATTTTGTAATGATAATGGAATATCCCATAATCATCTCTTCTTTTCCCTCCTTTTATACTATAAATGAAATCACTGTCCGAGATGTGTTAATTTATCACATTCAAGGAAGACGAGTTTTTAATTTGCATTACTATCATCAAGACTGGTCCTAAAACCTTTTTTAATGTTTGAACCAGATCATTATATATGTATTTTATCTTATTTAATGTTATGTAAGTACTTTCACACTAATAATACAAAATAATAATATAAAACAAGTTCATTCTGCGCAAACTCGCCAAGTTAATCAAAGCATTTATCAATAAATTTTATCTAATGAGTCATCCTCATATTATATAACCATAATCATTATAAGTTAATTTATATATCTGTAATTTCACTAATAATATATATTAATAATTATTTATTTTTAACCACATTTTAAACAGACTTCCATTCAGGAATACAAGTAAACCATAATGAATCCCAAGGAAGAAAATCCTTCCAAAACAATAAAATTGAACCTATTAAACCCATAAAAAGGCCTTGAATAAACCTAATAAGGTTAAAATAAATCAATTACATGTATATGTTGTTATGTAATTATTAATTAATAAATTTAAATTTTATTATTAAGGTCAGTAAGATCAATGGAAGAAAACACCCAGGCATACAGTAAGGGGTTTCTCATCTCACTTTTATTTCCATGATATTTCAATTGTTCGCTACTTATTTCTTGTATGGTGGGTATTTTAAATACCATTTGTTATATAATTTCATTATTATATTTATATTCATTGAATTCAATGATTCACTTGATGATTATAAACTCGATTTATTACAATGTTGTAAGGGACTTTGTTTTCACTTCCATTTCATTGTGATTTACTTGGTATTGTCCACCTAATCATTCTTGGGTGGTGTACCTACATCCCCTTGGAGATCATTTTTATTTTGAATTGTAAATATATTACATATATATATTCTATTCTCTTGGATATGATTATTTTATTAAGTCATATACCCTTTTACATATGTTTTTTATTTGGGAATGTTGTTTTAGCTATGGAAATCTTGATGAATCTATATCTTATCCTCTATAAGTATATTGAGAAGGCATATTATACCTGTATTAAATATATTTATATAGAATTATTTAGACATGCAGTGATGTTATAAGACCATAATAGCCCCTCTATGCATCGATGTGTCTCATGAGACAAATTAGTTGGTGACAAACCCTTTGAGTTTATTTCCAAAACAGAATCAGATGGGTTTCTACCCACATACTTAAATGGTTTCAATGGTATAGTGGTACCATGTTATAAATACATGATTTCCAACTAATAAAAATTCTCATTATTCATTTTTAGTAATTAATATCCATGTGGTTTTCACTATGAAAAAATCTATGGATGGAGTTTCATTCTGAGTTTATTAATGGCATGTGTTTTTCATTTATTCACCATGCCATATTGACTATACCAATTTTAACATGATTAAATTATTTTCGATTCATGCTTCATCTATTTGTAACCCTTACTGACCATTTGATATCGCCCCATTAATTTGTTTACCTTCAACAGTTTATGAATAGTAGACCATTTATTGAGTTCTCATGGAGCCAGTTTATTTGTTTTTTGTCATGTATTGTATTTTGTTACCTTTCCCAATGTAATATGAGTTACAATTATGTATCTAGTTTCTTAAAAACTACTAAAATGATCATTCCTTTGAGATTTCATCTGTCTTAATCATGCCAATTTAATAAGTAATTCATAAGATTCGGGATTCTAGGGTTAGGGCGTAATAGTTGGTATTAGAAAAAATTTAGCAGGAACCTAGGAAACTAGATTTAGAGAACATTTGTTAGAGGACATAACCCTAAGATATACTTTGAGGATAAGAGAAGAGTGACATCCTAGAATTTTGGTAAGGTAGAGACTATATGGATATTCCAATCTAATACATCCCTGCCTAGATACTTCAAGTGGATGTGGCTCTGGCACATATGTACCTAGTAGTAACAAATCTAATAAGGAGTTTTGGGATTGATCTGGGGTATTCGGGTACACAACAAGAGTACTTACTACGCACCTTTTTGACACTCATAGGGGATATTCTTAGGATAATTCACATTTTCTTTATAATTCATTTTTAATGATTTAAATTTTAATAATTTTTTTTACGATTATGAGATTAGTCATGAATAAATTTTGATATTATGTTAAGTTTTTATAGTTATAAATTATGAATTATGGACTAATTTAGTGTGTGTTATTGTTTAGTGATAGCGCCTAATGAAAGAATGGAAATCAATATCTGTAAACAATTTAGGGATTTCGCTATTGATCAAGTCAACACAGTCAATGTTGGAGCAGATCAGATCATGAAAATATTGGGAAAACTTACTCAAGCTATGACAATTAATGACGTTACACCGGTATTGGATCATTTTATGTAGAAAAAGCCCTCATATTTTAATAGGAATAATAATCTGGTGGTAGCTGAGCAGTGGATCAAGTCTCGTGGAAAAATATTTCTAGAATTAAGATGTAATGAAAAGGAAAAGGCAGTACTTGAAGTATATTGCCTCAAGGGTGATGTTAATCAATGGTGGTCCTTGATCTAGAATACCATGGAGGAAGGAGAAATAAAAGATATGGAATGGAGAACTTTTAATAAAATATTCTTTGAAAAATATTTCCATCGTGAACAACAAACTGAAATGAAGAAAAAATTCATATACCTTAAGAAAATGGAATAAGAGAGTGTTGAAAAGGATGTGGTGACCTTTACAAGATTATCCAGGTATGCTATAGATTAAGTACATGATTTGGAGGATAAGATTGATCATTTAGTTCATGGTCTTAATCCAAGTCTGTGAAGGGAACTGGCTTCTCAAATATTTTAATCAAATAATGAAATTGTATTAAGTGCCATAAAAAAGAGAAGGAATTTTCTAGATTAAATTTATTAAAGGGAAATGAATATAAGAAGATTCATTCTAACAAACATGGAAAATATTAAGTGCCAATTATGAATAATGGAATGAAGTAATTTCCATTATACGCAAACAGTAGAAAGAATCATCCTAGTAAATGCTTGAAAGGCATGGGAATTTGGTATAAGTGTGGAGAAAATGGTCATCAATCTAGTGAATGCAAGGGGATAGACAACACAATTATGATCAATTCTAAAATTGTAGATATATGGGACACTATGAAAATGAGTGTCCTAAACACCAAGGAAACTGGCCTCAAAAAAGGCCATGAGAACAAGGGAAAGCTTATGTGATTATAACGTTGGATGTTTGAGTTCTTAATGATGTGGTTCTAGGTACTATAAGTTTTTCCTCAAACGAAGCCAATGATTTATTTGATTCTAGATTATCACATTCATTTGTATCTTCCCAATTTTACAGGAAAATTAGAAATGTCCAATTGGATTTAATAAAGGAGTTGTCAATAAAAACTCTTAAGGAATGTATCATTGCAACAAAGATGTGTCAATCAATTCCCCTAATGACACATAAGTGTGCTTTAGTTGAGAACCTTTTCATCATACCAATGATTAACTTTGACATAATTTTGAGTACGAATTGGATATCAGATTATGATGTAAAGATCTATTGCAAGAAGAAGGAAGTTACAATTTTTGATAATCATGTTGAATCCCTTATATTTAGAGCAGAAACCTCACCATCTAATTGTTATCTAGATCCATCCCCAGTAGATCTACTAAATGAAATTCTTGGAGAGGAAGAGAATACAATATCTATGGATTAGGATAGAAATCATTAAATTAAAGATGTACCTATTGTGAAAGAATACATTGATGTATTTCCAAAAGATTTACCAGGACATCCTCTAGAGTGGGATCTTGAGTTGTCTATTTATTTAATTCCTGGTGCAAGTACTATATCAAAGACTCCTTATAGAATGTAAAAAATGGAATTAATGGAGCTAAAAAAACTAGAATAATTGAGTGAAAAAATATTTATTCGACCTTGTGTTTCTCCATGGGGAGCCCCTATCCTCTTTATCCAGAAGAATGATGGATCCATGAGGCTATGAATTGATTTTAGGGAAATCAATGATATTACCATAAAGAAAAAGAATCCACTGCCTCAAATTGATGATTTATTTGATCAACTTCATGGACCCTAATATATTTCAAAGATTGACATTCGGTCTGGATAACATCAGTTGTGTGTGAGGATAGAAGATATTCCAAATATAGTATTTTGAACAAGGTATGGGAATTATGAGTTTACAATAATGACTTTTGAACTAACTAATGAAACCTCTATTTTCATGGATCTAATAATTAGAGTTTTCAAGTAATATATTGATTAATTTTTTATGGTATTTACTGATGATATCCTTGTATACTCCAAAAGCTACAAAGACCATGAGAATCACTTGTGGATTATTATGAATACTCATAGAAGAAAGGAATTATTTTTAATGTTTAGAAAGTTTTAATTGTGTCTTGAATCAGTTTCTTTTCTTGGACATATTGTCTATAATGATGGAATCTTAGTTGATCCTATAAAGGAATAGGCAATAAAGTATGTTCCACACCGACAAACATAATTGAGGTACATAGTATTATTGGCATCGGAGGTTAATATTAGAATTTTGTTCAGAATTTATCCTGATTGGCTAACCCAATAACCAAGATCACACGTAAATGGGTTAAGTTTGTATGGATGAAAGAATATATAGAATGCTTTGAAGAATTGAAAAGAAGATTGGTCAATGCTCCAGTTTTGACTCTTTCTTGTTGAAATGATGGATTTATAATATAAAATGATGCATCAAATAATGGAGTGGGTTGCATCCTTATACAAAATGATAATTTCATTGCTAATGCATCAAGGTAGTTAATGACTCATGAGCAAAGTTACCCAACTCATGAACGTGAGTTAGTAGACATAATCTTTTCTATAAAAATATGGATACATTACCTCTATAGTGAAATATGTGAGATATACATGGATCACAAGAGTATGAAATACATTTTTACAGAGAAAGAACTCAACATGAGGCAAAGGAGGTGGCTCGAGTTACTCAAAGATTATGATTTTTCAATACACTACCACTAGGAAAAGAAAATAAGGTGGAAGATGCATTAAGCAGGAATGATCACAGACTTTTGAACAAAATGATGAATTAAAGAGATCATATATACATGGATCTACTAAATATGGATATGAGAATTGTTAAATAAAGGGAAACATATTTTCCCTTTCAAATGATTACTAAACCATCTTTATAAGGAAGATAAAAATCTCTCAATATGATGATGAAAATATATAAATGAAATTATAATCTGTTATGGATGAAAGATTGGCAGACCTTGTGTATGAGGATGGAGTTCTGAAATTTGGGAAGAGGTTTTGTCTTCCATCAGTACATGACCTAAAAATGGAACTATTAGATGATGGTCATAGCTCAAATTTCTCTATACACGTGGTATCACTATGATGTATCACTACGAGAAAACCGCCGCTAAACGGAAAAAAAAATCATTTTTTTTTTATTTTTTATTTTTTTAATCTTATTCGATGATTAGCGGCGGTTTTTTTAAAAACCGCCACGAAATAGCGGCGGTTTCAGTAAAACCGCCGCGAAATGAAATGAAAAAATAAAAAAACACGAGAAACCCCGAAATCACTAAAATGACCATAACTTTTGATTCGGGCGTCCGTTGAAGCGCCACGACCAGTCAAATCGAAGCTCATGAAGAGATATAGAGGCACATATAATAAAAACCGTGAGACAGTCTAAGGTGCAGAAGATATTAGAGTTATAAGAAAGTTGAAAAAAGTTCTCCAACTTCAAACAGCCATAACATTCGCTCCGGGTGTCCGTTTGGGCTCTACCACATATCAAATCGAAGCCAGCGAAGAGAGCTACGCACAAAATTGTCACAAGCTAGCTTTTTCCGTGTTTTTTCGACCCCAAAAACCCCTCCGAAGGCCTCCAAAACCCCGTTTCCGTCACCGGTGTCCCGTCGAACTTGTCTTCAAACGGACCTAACTTTCGATCCGTGTGTCAATTCGGCCTCCTCCACCTGCCAGATCATATCTCGTTCCATGAGCTTCAGTTTGACTGATCGCGGTGCCCACATGCACTCCTAGATCATATGTTATGGCCTTTTTAGTGGGTATCGGGTTTGTTATATTTTTCAATGCCTCGTTTCTAGCACCCGTTCCCCGTTAGCTTTTTTTAAATGGTTGTAACTTCCGATCCGCCTGTGCATTCAGACTGTTTCACCTTTCAGGTTGAGGATCATTTCAGGATCTTTGATTTGACAGGTCGCAGATCTAAAATGGACTCTCGGATCATAAGTTATCTCCATTAATGTGAGTCCAATGTTTTTGTCTCTTTATGACCGTTTTGATGGGTTTTAACGGTAGCTCCATTTATTACTATTTATTTGGGTTTCCATGACTTGTTATCTTTATCAATGGTTTTTTGTGGGTTATTATGATGATTATGTTGAATTATTAAGGAGTTTTCCAGAGTTTTCATGAGTTTTCATGCGTTCTCATTCTTTCTAATGTCTCATTCTTCATATGTTTGTCCATCATTTTTCATGCGTTTTCATGATTTTTCATCCCTTATCACGTCTTTTCATACTTTTTCATGTGTTTCCTTGATTATTTATTATTTATTATTTATAATATACTTTAATTTATTTATTATCTATTATTTGTAACTGGTTATTTATTATTTATTATTTATTATTTATTCTTTATATTTATTAATTATTTATGTTTATTAATTATTAATTATTTATTATTTCTTATTTATATTTATTTATTAGTTATTATTTATTATTTATCATTTATTATTTATTATTTATATTTATTTATTATTTATTATTTATTATTTATTATTTATTATTTATTATTTATTATTTATATTTATTTATCATTTATATTTATTTATTATTTATATTAATTTATTATTTATTATTTATATTTATTTATTATTTGTTATTTATATTTATTTATTATTTATTATTTATTATTTATTATTTATTATTTATTATTTATATTTATATTTATTTAATATTTAATATTTATTATTTATTATTTATTATTTATTATTTATTATTTATTATTTTGTATTCATTATTCATTATTGATTATTGATTATTGATTATTTATTAATTATTAATTATTATTTATTATTTATTATTTATTATTTATTATTTATTATTTATTATTTATTATTTATATTTATTTATTATTTATTATTTATTATTTATTATTTATTTATTTATTATTTATTATTTATATTTATTTATTATTTATTATTTATTATTTATATTTATTTATTATTTATTATTTATTATTTATTATTTATTATTTATTATTTATTATTTATTATTCATTATTCATTATTGATTATTGATTATTGATTATTGATTATTGATTATTTATTATTTATTATTTATTATTTATTATTTCTTATTTCTTATTTCTTATTTATTATTTATTATTTATAATTTATTACTTATTATTTATTATTTATTATTTATCTTTATTTATTATTTATATTTATTTATTATTTATTATTTATTATTTATTATTTATTTATTTATTTATTTATTATTTATTATTTATATTTACTTATTATTTCTTATTTCTTATTTCTTATTTCTTATTTATTATTCAATATTGATTATTGATTATTGATTATTGATTATTGATTATTGATTATTGATTATTTATTATTTATTATTTATTATTTATCTTTATTTATTATTTATTATTTATTATTTATTATTTATCTTTATTGATTATTGATTATTGATTATTGATTATTGATTATTGATTATTTATTATTGATTATTTATTATTTATTATTTATTATTTATTATTTATTATTTATTATTTATCTTTATTTATTACTTATTATTTATATTTATTTATTATTTATATTTATTTATTATTTATTATTTATTATTTATTATTTATATTTATTTATTATTTATTATTTATATTTATTTATTATTTATATTTATTTATTATTTATTATTTATATTTATTTATTATTTATTATTTATATTTATTTATTATTTATTATTTATTATTTATTTATTTATTATTTATTATTTATTTATTATTTATTATTTATTATTTATTATTTATTATTTATTATTTATTATTTATTATTTATTATTTATTATTTATTATTTATTATTTATTATTTATTATTTATTATTTATTATTTATTATTTATTATTTATCTTTATTTATTACTTATTATTTATATTTATTTATTATTCATATTTATTTATTATTTATTATTTATTATTTATTATTCATATTTATTTATTATTTATTATTTATTATTTATTATTTATTATTTATAATTTATAATTTTTTATTTTTTATTTTTTATTTATTATTTATTATTTATTATTTATTATTTATTTATTTACTATTTATTATTTATTATTTATTATTTATTATTATTTATTATTTATTTATTTATTTATTATTTATTATTTATTATTTATTATTCATTATTTATTATTTATTATTTATTATTTATTATTTATCTTTATTTATTATTTATCTTTTATTATTTATTACTTATTATTTATCTTTATTTATTATTTATTATTTATCTTTATTTATTATTTATTATTTATTATTTATATTTATTTATTATTTATTATTTATTATTTATATTTATTTATTATTTATTATTTATTATTTATATTTATTTATTATTTATTATTTATATTTATTTATTATTTATTATTTATTATTTATTATTTATCTTTATTTATTATTTATTATTTATATTTATTTATTATTTATTATTTATTATTTATATTTATTATTTATTTATATTTATTTATTATTTATTATTTATTATTCCTTATTTATTAATTATTTATTATTAATTATTAATTATTATTTATTATTTATTATTATCGAGTTTATATCTATTATATATGTATTTTTTGTTTTTTCAATTAATATATATAAGTATATTAAATTCTGTTTATTAACCACATGGCGAGCTTGCTGGAGTGGTAAAGTCTTTGGAAAATATGCAAGAGGTTAGGGGTTCAAATCTCACCAAACGCAGAATTTCTTTATATTGCATGGGCAGGCATGGGCATGCATGTGCATGTGCATGGGATGTGCATGCATGGATAAATAAAGTAAATAAAAATAATACGAAATAAATAAATAAATAAATAAATAAATAAATAAATAAAATAAATACGAAATAAAAAATAATAATAAATACGAAATTAAATAAATAAAATAAATAAATAAAATAAATACGAAATAAAATAAATACGAAATAAAATAAATGTGAAATAAAATAAATGCGAAATAAAATAAATGCGAAATAAAATAAATACGAAATAAAATAAATAAAATAAATAAAATAAATAAATAAATAAATAAATAAATAAATATATAAATAAATACGAAAAATAAATAAATAAAATAAATATGAAATAAATAAATAAATAAATATATATATATATATATAAAATAAAAAAAAAATAACAAAAATAAAAAAAATAAAAAAATAAAAAAACCGCCGCTAAAAAACCACCGCGAAACGTTCTGCGACGGTTTTGAAAACCGCCGTGAATAGTTTCCCGACGCACGATTTAGCGGCGGTTTAAACCGCCGCGAAACGAAAAAAAACCGCCGCTAAATGCCTTTTTTGCCGTAGTGTATAGAGATCTGAAGGAACATTTTTGGTGGGATAACTTGAAGTGAGAAATTGCAGACTATGTGTCATGGTGTCTAGTTTTTCAAAAAGTGAAGGTTGATAGACAATATACTAGAGGGGTTATGATACCTCTATATATTTTTATGTGAAAGTGGGATAATATTATGATGGATTTTTTCATAGGACTACCGATGACACCTAGAAGAAATGATGAAATATGTGTAATTTTTGATAGTCTCATAAAATAATCACATTTACTTTCAATAAGATAGGATTTACCACTTGAGCGCCTAGAAAGACTTTATATTAATGAAGTTGTAAGAATTCATGGTAAACCTCTGTTGATTTAGTCTGATTGAGATCCCCAATTTAGATCAGAATTATAGAAAAGTATCTAAAAGGCTTTGGATACTGAGCTTTATATAAGTACTGCTTATCACCCCCCAAATTGATGGACAGTCTGAAAGGACTTTTCAAATACTGTAATATTTGTTGAGATCATTCTCTCTTGAATTTCAAGGTATGTGGTATCAATACCTTCTTTTGGTGTAATTTGACTACAATAATAGTTTCCATTCTAGCATTCAAATAGTGCCATATAAAGCATTATATGGTAAGAGTTGTTGAACTCCAACAAGTTTGGATGATGTTGGAAAGAGGAAACATATAGGCCTAGAACTTATTGAAGAGGCAACTACAAAGATAAATAAAATTAATGCGCATATTAAAGTATCTCAAAGTAGGAAAATGTGTTATTCTAACGCCCAAAGAAAGTATTTGTAATTTCAAGTGGGAGAGCATGTCTTTCTAAAAGTATCTCTATGGAAGGGTGTCTTAAGGTTTGGTAAGAAAGGGAGATTGACCCCCAGATACATCGTACTATTTTCAATTATGGAAAGGATCGGAGTTGTATCTTACCATTTAGAGATTCCATCAAGTCTCTCCAATGTTCATAATGTGTTCCACTTTTCATTGTTAAATAAATACACGAGAGACCCAAATAAAGTACTCACCTATGAAGAAATAGAGATAGAGCCTAATTTTTATTATAGTGAAGTGCCTATCGAGATTATTTACACTATAGAGTAAGTATTGAGAAATCAAACGACTCCTCTAGTAAAGGTTCTTTAGAGAAACCATTAAATAGAGGAAGAAATGTGGGAACCTGAGGATGTTATGAATATGAACAACCAAAATATTTTTAAATGGATTTAATTTTGAGGATGAAATTTATGAAGGTGGGAAGAATATAACACCCCAAACATTTTATGTTATGTTTCTCTTAAATACTTTGAATTAATTAGATAGCCTATATTTCATGAAGAACTAAGCCCCTATGAATCAATACATGGTTATTATAGGATATAGTCATAACCTAGCCATCAAACTTAAATTTTCCACTTCTATGTTTTGAATTTTGGAAAAGTTACATACACGATTGTGATCACGGTGATATTTGGAGTTTGATAAAATATACTTAATTTTTTGTGAATAGTAACATAGCCTTAGGAATAGTAACTTATACCTATGAATAGTAAATTACCCTTATGAATAGTAATTTACACTTATGAATAGTAATATGACCTTTATTAATGGTAACATTACCCATGAAAGTGTAAGTAAAATTTAGTCACCTTAAAAATGAAGATGAATATTTTAAGTGTTGGTATTTTTTATTAAATGGTGATTTTAATTAAAATTTAAATTTATCATATTTATAAAATTATTTCTGAAAAATGGAGTTCATTTTCGGATCCTACATGTCAAAAAATGTTTAGGGTGAATTTTTGAGATTTTTCTAAAATACTTGAATTTTTATGAATAGTAAAATACATTAATTTACCGTATAAATACATTATAATTTAAATCCACTATTAATAACTTCATGAGTGATTTAACCACCCAAATATTGAACTCACATGAAATTATTACTATTCTAGGTCATGAAATACCAACAATTTCTTATATTGTTGAAAACTAATAAATTAATGAATATAATATTAAGAGAACCCTCCTCCCCACCCCTATAAATACCAGGCCACACACCCTCATTTCAGCCCACCTATCTAGCTTCATTCATTACCTAAATTCTGGTCAATTTATCTCCATAAGATCCAACCTCACATCTATGAAACCATTATCTCCTCAAAATATCAAATCCTCTCCCCAAATGAGGCTCTCAAAGGAAGATAGATTCAAGAGGTAAAGTCCTCTTTTCAATTCTTTTGTTTTCTTTTCAAGTTCCTTTGATATCTTCTTTATTATCACCACTTATCATCCAAAAGTTATTAAAAATCAATTACCTTATATTAAATTTAATTTTTTTATGATAACGGAATATTCCGCCATCATATCTTCTTTTCCCTCTTTTTATTCTTTAAATGAAAGCATCATCTGATATGTATTAATTTATCACATTCATGGAAGACGGGTTTTAAATTTGCATTACTATCTTAAATACAGATCATGAAGCCTTTTCTAATCACTGAAACAGATAATAATGTATGTATTTTATCTTATTTAATGTTTTTTTAAATCCTAACACATTCATAATATAAAATAATAACACAAAAGAAGTTCATTGTGCACAAACTCGCAAAGTAGTCCAAGCGTTTATTATTAAATTTTATCTAATGAGTCATCCTCATGGTATATAATGAAAATTATATAAGATCATTTATATCTCAGTAATTTAACTAATAATATATGTTAAAAATTATGGATGTTTAACCCCATTTCAAACAAACTTCTATTCATGAATACAAGTAAATCGTCTTGAAAATGAAGGAAGAAATTGCTTCCAAAACAATAAAATTAGACCTCTTAAACCCATAAGAAAGGATGTGAATGAAATTAATAAGGTTAAAATAAATCATTTAAATGTGGTGTAGGTTAATTACTTATTAATTAATGAATCTAAATTTTATTATTCAGGTCATTAAGATCAATTAAAGAACACATTTGATCATAAGGAAAGGGGTTTCTCATCTCACTTTTATTTCCATGAGATTTCCATTGTTCACCACTTATTTTTTTTATGTGGATTATTTTTACTTCCGTTTGATATATAGTATCATGATTCTATTTATATTCATGATATTCAGTGATTGACATGATTATTAATAACTCGATTGATTAAAATGTTGTAAAGGACTTTGCTTCAGTTTCCTTTTCATTGTGATTTACTTGGTATTGTGTGCCTAATCATTCTTATGTGGCATACCTACTTCCCCTTTGAGATAATTTTTCATTTTAATTGTATATATATATTATATCCATATTATTGTTTCATGTAAATGATTATTTTCTTAATTTGTATAGTCATTTACATACGGTGTTTATTTGGGAATGTTGTTTTAATTATCGAAATATTGATGAATATGTATCTTATACTCTATATGGATATTGAGAAGGAATAGTGTACCTATATTAAATCTTTGTATATGGAATTATTTGGACCTACACTGATGGGAGGGGTCCTCTCTGTCCCCTTGATTCATCAACATGTCTCATGAGACAAATCAGTTGGCAACAAACCCTTTAAGTTTGTTTCCAAAACAAAATCAGATGGGTTTCTACCCATGGACTTAAAATTTTTCAATGATATAGTGGTATCATGTTCTAGATACATGAAGTACAATTAATAATCATTCTCTTTATTCATTTTAATTTATTACTATCCATGATTTTTTTCACTATGAAAAAATATATGGATGCAATTTCGTTCTTAGTTATTTAATGGCATGTTTTTTTCATTTATTCACCATGGAATATTGACTATGCCAATTTGATTATGATTCAATTATTTTTGATTCTTGATTCAGATAATTGTAACCCTAACTAATAATTTGAGCTCTCCCCTTTCATTTGATTACCTTCAACATTTTATGAAGAGGAGACCACTTATTGAGATCTCGTGGATATAGTTTATTAGTTTTTCTTTTGTATTGTATTTTGTAACCTTTCACATTGTAATATGAGTCACATGTATATATATAGTTTCTTCAAGAATAATAAAGTGACCATTCCTTCAGTATTTCATCCCTTGTAATCATTTCAATGTAATAATTAATGCTCCAGCTTCGGGCTTCTACGATCAAGGCGTTCCAGTTGCTATCATAGGAAGTTTAGCAGCAACCTTGGAAACTAGATTTTGGAAACATATTTTAAAAGAAATAACCCTAATATAGACTTTGAGGATAAAAGAAGAGTAACATCCTGGAATTTTGGTAATTTATAGAATATCTGGATCATCCTAGAAAATATATCCTTGTTTGGATAATACAAGTGGATGTGGTTCGGGAACATATGTACCTAGGAGTAATAACTCTGACAAGGATTTTTGGGCTTCACTCGAGGTATCTTGGTACATGACAACAGGACATAATGTGCACCTATTTTGAAAATCCTAGGGGATATTCTTAGGATATTTCACATTTTCTTTACAAACTATTATGAAGGATTTAAAATTAAACAGAAACAACGTTTACAATTATGAGATTTTTCGTGCATAAATTTTCAGATTATGTTAAGTGTTTCTAGTTAATTTTTTTGAATTATGACCTAATTCTGTGCATTCCATTGTTTTAGTGATGGAACCTAATGGAATAAATGAAATAAATACCCACAAAAAACATAGGTATTACTCCATTGAGCAAGTCAACACAGTCAATGTATGAACAGATCAGATAATGACCATATAGGGACAACTTACTCAGGCTGTGACGAATAACCATGATACACATGTATTGGATAGTTTCATGTGGAAGAAGCCCCCATATTTTAGTGGGAATACTAATCTAGTGGTAGCATATTTGTGGATCAAGTCCCATGAAAAGATATTTCTAGAATTAAGAATCAATAAAATGAAAATATAGTACCGGCGGTGTAGTGCCTCAAGGGTGATGTTGATCAATGGTGGTCCTTGATCCCGACTACCACGGAGGAAGAATAAATAGAAGATATGGAATGGAGAAAATTTAAGGAGATATTCTTTGAAAAATATTTCCCTCGTGAACAATGAACTAAAATGATGAGGATATTCCTTATCCTAAAGAATAGGGAATAAGAGAGTGTTGCAAAGTATGAGGCTACCTTCACAAGATTATTCAAGTATTATATAAATTATGTATGTGATTTGGAACACAGGATTTATCATTTGTTTGATGGTATAAATCCATGTTTGTGAAGGATACTGGATTCTCAAACATTTTCATCATATGGTGAAATTGTATTAAGTGCCATCAAAATAGAGAAGAAATTTTCTAGATCAAATTTGTTCAAGGTAAATCAAGATAATAAGAGGAATTATAATAACCATGGAAAAGATAAAGCACTAATGACGAATATGGGAATGAAGAAATTTCTATTATGCACGAACTATGGAGAAAATAATCCGGGGAAATGTTTGAAAGGAATGGGAGATTGCAATAAGTGTGGAGAAAAGGGTCATCGATCTAGTGGATGAAAGGGAAGAGACAAGTCAATGATGTTCAATGATTTAATTATAGAGAGATTTGACACTATTAAAATGAGTGTCCTAAGTTCCAAAGCTACATGCCTCAAAAAATTCCATGAGATCAATGTAAATTTTATGTGATTACAACCACAGATATTGAAGTTCCTAATGATGTGGTTCCAGGTATGTTAATTATTTCCTCAAACATAGAAAATGATTTATTTGATTCTGTATCATCACATTCATTTATATCTTCCCATTTTTCCTAAAAAATTATACATATCCAATTTGATTTAATAAAGGAGTTGTTAGTCAAAACTCCTAAGCAATATATCATTGCAACAAAGATGTGTCGATCAATCCCCCCCATGACACATAAATTTGCTTTAGTTTCTAACCTTATCATTATATAAATGATTAACTTTGATATAATTCTCAGTATTAATTGGATGTCAAATTATGATGCAAAGATCAATTTCAAGAACAAGTATGTTACATTTTTTGAGAATGGTGTATAATCCCTTATCATTAGAGAATAAACCTCACCATCTTATTCTTATCTAGATCCACCACCCTAATAGCTCTAATGAATGCAATTCTTGGAGAGAAAGAGAACACGCTATCTATTGGTGAGTATAGAAATCTTCAAATTGAAGATGTACCTATTGTGTAGGAATACAATGATGTATTTCCAGAGGATTTACCTAGAGATCATCCAGAGTGGGAATATGAGATATCTATTAGTTTAATTCATAATACAAGAGTTATATCAAATACTCCCTGTAGAATGGATATTATTGAATTAGTGGAGATAAATAAACAACTAGTGTAATTGAGTTAAAAAATGTTTTATTTGACCTAGTGTTTCACCACGGGGATCCCCATTCCTCTTTCTCAAGAATAAATATGGATCCATAAGGCTATGCATTGATTATGGGTAAATAAATGCTATTACAATAAAGAACAAGTTTCCACTTCCACTAATTGATGATATTTTTATCAACTTCATGGATCCTAATATTTTTCAAATATTGACCTTCGATATGGATATCATTAGTTATGTCTGAGGAAGGAAGATATTCCAAATATAGCATTTCAAACCTGTTATGGGCATTATGAGTTTATAGTAATGTCTTTTGGACTGACTAATTCACCCTCTGTTTTCATGGATCTAATGAATAGAGTTTTATGGGAATATATTGATGAATATTTTGTGGTATTTCTTGATTATATCCTAGTATCCTCCAAAATCTATGAATACCATGATAATAACTTGCATATTATTATGAAAACTATTAGAATAAATGAATTATATGGGAAGTTTACCAAGTGTGAATTTTGGATTAAATCAGTTTCTTTTCTTGGTAATATTGTCTCTAAGGATGGAATATTAGTTGATACTATGAAGACAAAGTCAATAGAAGATTGGACCACAGCAATGAACATAAATGAGGTACATAGTTTTATTGGATTAGTAGGTTACTATCGGCGTTTTGTTCATAATTTCGTCTGATTTGCTAACCTGCTAACCAAGCTCACATGTAAAGGGGTTATGTTTGTATGTATGAATGAATATATATAATTCTTTGAAGAATTGAAAGGAAGATTGGTCAATGCTCCAATTTTGACACTTCCATCTAGAAATGATGGATTTGTGATATACAATGATATATCAAATAATGGACTAGGTTGCGTCCTTATGAAAAATGATATAGTTATTGATTATTCATAAAGGAAGTTGATGAATCATGAGAAAAATTACCCAAATCTTGATCTTGAGTTAGTAGCCATAATATTTTATCCAAAAATATGGAGAAATTTCCTATATGGTGATAGATGTGAGATATATATGGATCAGAAGAGATTAAAATGCATTTTTACATAGAATGAACTAAACATGAGGAAAACAAGATGGCTTGAATTACACAAAGATTATTATTTTTCAATACACTACCACCCAAGAAAGGAAAATAATTTTACGGATGGATTAAGCATTAATTATCATGGAATTCTAACCTAAATGGGGATTGAGAGAAATCATATTTTCATGGATCTACTAAATATGGATATGGGAATTGTTAAGGAAAGAGAAACATCTTTCCTCTTTCAAATGTTTTATAAATCATCTTTATTGGGGAAGATAAAAATCTCTCAATATGATGATGAAAATCTACAAAAAAAATATAAATTTGTTAAGGATGGAATATTGAAAAACTTCTTGTATGAGGTTGGAGTTCTGAAATTTGGGAAGAGGTTATGTGTTTCATAAATACATAAGCTTAAAATGGAACTATTGGATGATGTGCATAGCTCAAATTTCCCTATACACCCACGTAACACTAATATGTACTGAGATATGAAAGAATATTTTTAGTGGGATAACATGAAGTGATAAATTGCTGACTATGTGTCAAGGTGTCTAGTTTTTCAATAAGTGAAGGCTTAGAGAAAACATCCAAGAGCATTCATGCAACCTCTATCTATTCCTATGTGGAAGTGGGATGAAATTATGATGGATTTTGTCAGAAGACAACTGAGGAAACCTAGAAGGAATGATGAAATATGGGTAATTATTGATAATCTCATAAAATCATCACATTCCCTTTATATAAGAGATGATTTACCACTTCAAATCCTAGAAAGACTTTATATTAATTAAGTTGTAAGTCTTCATGGTGAACCTTTGTCGATTGTATTTAATCGAGATCCCCAATTTACATCGGAATTCTAGAAAAGTCTCTTTCAGTATTTGGATACTGATCTTTATATGAGTACTGCTTATCACCCCCAAACTAATCCACAGTCTGAAAGGACTATTCAAATACTAGAAGACATGTTGAGATCATGCTCTCTTGACTTTCACGATATGTGGGATCAATACTTTCCTTCAGTGGAATTTTTCCTCAATAATAGTTTCCATTCTAGCATTCAAATGGAGCCATATTAAAAATTATATGGTAAGTGGTGTTGAACTCCAACATGTTGGGATGAATTTGGTGAGAGGAAACTTATTGCCCCGGAACATATCGAGGAAACACTAGTAAGGATAAAGAAAATTCATGCCCATATTAAAGAAACCCAAATTAGGAAAAATAGTTATGCTAACAACCAGAGAAATGATTTGGAATTTCAATTAGAAGATCATGATATTATAAAATAATTTTCATGGAAGGGTATTTTAAGGTTTGGTAAGAAAGGGAAACTGAGCCCTAGATACATCGGACCATTAGAAATTATGGAAAGGATTGGAGCTATAGATTACCATTTAGCAATGACACCAAGTCTCTTCAAAGTTCATAATGTGTTCCACATGTCATTATTAAAGAAATAAATGCCACACACAAAGAATGTACTCACCTATGAAGAAATAGAGCTAGAACCTGATTTGTCATACTGTGAAGAGCCTATTGAGATTCTAAACACTAGAGAGAAGTTACTGATAAATCAGACGAATTGTCTGGTAAAGGTTATTTGGAGAAACCATAAAAGTGAGGAAGCAATTTGTGAAGTTAAGTATGGTATGAATAATAACCAACCACATATTTTTAAAGGGATTTAATTTCAAGGATGAAATTTTTGAAGGTGGGAAGAATATAACACCCCAAACATTTTATGGTATGTTTCTCTTTAATACTTTCAATTCATTACATAGTCTATAATTCATGAAGCAATGAGTATATGAATATAAATTTTTTATTATAGGATATAGTCATAACCTAGCCATTAAACCTAAATTTTCCTCTTGTATATTTTGAATTTCATAAAACAGACAAACACGGTTGCGATCAGGGTGATATTTGGATTCAGATAGAATCAACTTAGTTTTTGGTGAATAGTAACATTCCCTTATGAATATGAACATACCCTTATGAATAGTAACTTACCCTTATGAATGGTAATATGACCCTTATGAATGGTTACCTTACCCCTGAAAGTTTAAATAGAATTTAGGCACCTTAAAAATGAAGCTGAATATTCTAGGTGTTGGTATTTTTCGATTAAATGATTATTTTGATTGATATTAAATTTCTCATATTAAGAAAATTATTTTTGAAAAAATGGGTTCTTTTTTTATTCTAAATTTCAAAAATGGTTTGGGTAAATTTTTGATATTTTTCTAAAATACTTGAAATTTTGGTGAATAGTAAAATACATTAATTTACTGTATAAATAAATTATAATTTAAATACACTTTACATAACAACATTATTGATTTAAGAACCCAAATATCTAAATCACATACACTTATTACTATCTTAGGTCATGGAATCCTCACTGTTTCCAGTCTTATGGAGAAATAATAAATAAATGAACCAAATATTAAGAAAACCCTCCCCCTCCACTATAAATACCACCCCCTCTCTCCCTCAATTATTCACACCTATAGAGCTTCAAGACTTGCCTAAATTCTACTCAAATATATCCCTAATATCCTCCCCCACGTCTAGCAGAACTTGGTCTCCTAAAAATACCAAATCCTCTACCCTAAAGAGTCTCTCAATGGAAGATAGATTCAAGAGGTAAATTCCTATTTTCAATTCATTTGTTTTCTTTTCATTTTTCTTTGATATCTTTTCTATTCTCACCTATTATAATTTAAATTTTATGAGAATAAATTACCTTATATGTAATTTAAGTTTTTATGATGATATAATATTCCATCATCTTCTCTTCTCTTCTCTCCTTTTAAACTATAAATGAAAACGTCATCCGAGATGTGTTAATTTATCACTTTCAAGGAATATGAGTTTTTAATTTGCATTAATATCTTAAATAATGTTCATGTAACCTTTATAATGGATGAAATGAATCATTATATATTTATTTTTTCTTATGTAATGTCCCAGAAATCCATACACACTCTTAATATAAAATAATAATACAAAACAATTTCATTATGTGAGAACCCGCCAAGTTAATCCCAACATTTATCATTCAATTTTATCTAATGAGTCATCCTCATGGTATATAAACAAAATCATTATAAGATAATTTATATCTATAAAATTTTACTAATAATATATGTTAAAAAATTCTGTTTAACCACATTTAAAATGAACTTACTTTCATGAATACAAGTAAACCGTCATGAAAGCTGAGGAAGAAAATGCTTCCAAAACAATAAAATTGAACCTCTTAAACCCCTCAAAAAAAGTACATGAATTAACCTAATAAGGTTAAAAAAATCAATTACATATAAATTAGGTTCTATAAATATTAATTAATAAAGATAAATTTTATTATTCAGGTCATTAATATCAATTGAATAAACATTTTTGCACAAGGTAAGGGATTTCTCACCTCACATTTATTTTCGTGATATTTCCATTGTTCACTACTTATTTCTTGTATGTGGTGTATTTTACTACCATTAGATATATAATATCATTATTTTCATTATATTCATTGTATTTATTTATTTCTTTGATGATTATTAACTCGATTGATTATAATGTTGTAAGGAACTTTTTTTAGTTTCCATTTCAATATGATTTACTTAGTATTGTGCACCAAATCATTCTTATGTGGTGTACCTACTACCCCTTTGAGATAATTTTTCATTTTAATTGTAAATATATTATATATACATATTCGGGTTTCAGGGATATGATTATTTTCTTAAGTTTTATACCCTTTTAAATATGGTGTTTATATGGGAATGTTGTTTTCACTGTGGAAATATTGATGAAACTATATCATCTACTCTATACAGATATTAAGAAGGAATATTGTACATGTATTAAATCAATGTATACATAATTATTTGGAATTTTAGTAATGGTAGGGTCCCACTAGATCCCATCAATGGATCGACAGGTCTCATGAAAAAAATAGTTGGCGATAAACCCTTAGAGTTTGTTTCAAAAATAGAATTATGCGGGGTTCTACCCGCAGACACAAATCATTTCGATGGTACAGTGGTATCATGTGACAAATACATGACATCCAATTAATAATAATTCTCTTTACTCATTTTTATTTATTACTATCCATGAGGTTTTCACTATGACAAAATCTGTGGATGCAGTTTCATTCTCAGTTTATTAGTGGCATGTGTTTTTCATTTATTCACCAAGCCATATTGACTATAAAAATTTGATTATGATTCAATTATTCTTGATTCATACTTCCTCAATTTATAACCCTTACTGATCATTTGATCTATACCCTTTCATTTGTTTACCTTCAACAGGTTATAAAGAGGAAACCATTTTTTGAGTTCTCGTAGATGCAGTTTTTTCGTTTTTGTTATGTATTATATTTTGTTACCTTTCCCAATGTAATATGAGTTACATGTTTGTATCTAGTTTCTTCAAGACTGATAAATTTATCATTCCTTTAGGATTTCATCACTTGTAATCTTTCCAATGTAATAATTAATACACCAGTTCTGTGCAATTGGGGTCGAGGCGTTACAACTTGGGTATTCTGGATGGGTCGTAATAAAGTTGTATCAAAAGTGGGAATCTTTCCTTGTTCTCAGTATATTGTTTAGAGTATCCTTTTGAGACTTCAGATGTAGTTTTGAGTGATTTTGTGGGCATTACTCACCGTAAGTAGCCTTAAGGATCCTTGGGTGGTTTCTGAAATTCATCTAGAGGGAAAATTTTATTTTTTTCTTTATTTTTATTTGGGTATATTTAAATAAAAATCCAATTTTATTACTTAATGGGTTTAATTTTCCTGTATATCTTGTTTTAGTGTTGATCTAGGTCAAAATATGATGTATTCTATGTTTTTATAATGTTTTGTAGCATCATGCCTATAATAATATGTGTTAATAGGATCTATGGGGAAGCTATTAGTTTATGATAATGAATGAATCATCCCATATACTAAAACAATGATGAGATAATCATTCATTCCATCCACATTCTGGGATAAGAACCTACACATGTTCCAATTTAGGCTCTATATGTGGAACCTCATAGAGATGAGTCTTGTGATTTTTCTCAGTAGTTACTTCGATAGAAACCACCAATGTTCCAAGGATTAAATAATTCTTGAGAGGATGAGGATTGGTAGAGAAAGTTATAAATTCAATTTGAATTCATAGAAATAGTTAATTCGGTCAAGGTGAAATGTTCCACCTTCATACTAGAATGGCCATGTAGGAGATGGTTAGACTAGATGGTGTTGGAAAAGAAGCATGGAGGTTTAGAGTGGAATGAATTAAATTATCCCTTTAGTGACCATTTCTATCTGGATTCAATGGTGATGGAAATATCTATGGGGTTTTTTCTAACTCAGACAGGCTGATAAGAACATAATGGAGTATTAAAACCTCTTTTCTAGCCCTATGGGGTTTTCAAATGATATTATTTTGAATGATAATATTCATAATCGATAATTTGAGATGGGGATTTAATATGATATTCATTTTAATATTTTCTTGAAAAAACTCCCCTCTTATGAAGATGTTCTATATATGGATTTGATGGTTGGTCTAGAAATATATGGTATTATAGGGTTCGTGGGAGTTCCATTTTATCACAACATCAATTATATGAGTTCTCATAAATGGATTAAAAAGTTTGATGAGTCTCATGGTTGATCTCAATAGTAGGTTTTTTATATACCTTATGTAGTTCATGGTAGAGGCCTTTTTACTTGATTCTAGTGTGTAAAACCTAATCATTCGAAATGGGTTTACATTGAGGCATCCTTGATCGGCATCTATGGTGGATGTTCAAGAAACTTGTAGAAATTCTACTATATGTTCTCTTCCCCACATCGTCAAATGGTCTTATTATCACCAGAAAGTACTTCAGTTTAGTTAGATTCCAAAATATCTAAGGTGTACCATCCATAGGCCTTTGGGAACAAGACTCTTCACAAAGTATAAGAGGATCTAATGGAAGCCGATACAGATATAGTGACTGTGATAGGTACCATAACTATAACTTCATATTTAGTGACTATATTATTTTATTCTATTGTTTCTTAGTTTTTCATTTTGACTAATTTTTTTTCTAAATCATCATATAGTACTTAATCTTATGTGATGGATATTTGTTGTCCCTCTGAATGAAGTGGGAGCAAGGACTCCATTTCCCTTTTATTACATTTTCTATATTATAGATTGAATTTTTTTTAATTTTCTATTCATCAACATGATACCAATAGATTCCATGTTTTGGGGATCATTAATAATAATTCCCAAATTTATTATTATCCTCAATGGTTATCCTTTACTCTATCCAATAGGGTGTTCCATATCATTCTAGAAGAGTCATGCCTAAGGTTGATTTGGGTCGTAATATTCTATCTAGTGTTGTGGAAATTAATATCATTGTTCACTTTTGAGATGATGTTGGAATCATTGAGTGGTGATCTCCCCCAAGTTTTCGTTGATTTTCAAAATGTTTTTTCTTATAAAATCACTAGTTTTCCTCCAGTAAGAGAGGTAGTTTTTTCTATTGATTTGGTTCCGAATACTCAAAATAGTGTATATTCCTTCTTACCATAAGGAACCAGGTGAAATGATAGAGTTTAAGATACAATTGGATGTTCTTTGGGATTATGGAATTATATGCCCGAGTGTGTCACTATTGGGGGTGCTTGTTTTCTTTTCTAAGAAAGACAATGTAACACTTTTACTATGTATGATTACTGAATACTCAACCATTTAATGATAAATAACATGTATATGTTTCCATGTATTATGGATGTGTTTGACCTATTGAAAGGGTTGAATTGGAATTTGGTGATTGTTCTTCGACCTAATTATCACAAATTGAAAATAAATGAATCTTACAATTAGAAAAATATCTTTTAGATAGGTTATGGCCATTATGAGTGTATTCTCATTCCATTTGGTCAAACTAATGATCCTAGAGTTTTTATGTCTTTGATGAACAAGATCATCCATGAGTATCTTGACACGTTCATCGTAGTCTTTGTGGATGAAATCATGGTTTTTACTAAGTCTAAGGATGATCATTTCTCTCATTTGATAGTAGATTTGGGATTGTTTATAAGTCAAAAAATTTATTCCGAGAAATCAAAATATGATTTCAATATTTGGTAAGTAGTGTTCCTAAGGCACATAGTACCAAAACATTATAAGTTAGTTGATCTAGAGAAGGTGAATTCTATTATTACATGGGCTGAACTACATAAATTTTTTGATATTCAATGTTTCATGGGTTTAGTGGGGTATTATCATCAGTTTATAAAGGATTTCTCAAAGAAGGATTCTCTGATGAACACTCTCAATAAGAAGGGGGTAATGATTTATTGTGATGATAAATTATAGGGTTATTTCAAAAAGATAAAATGAATTTTGAATTCTTCACTGGTGTTGACTCCTCCAGAGGCCATGCAGGGATTTTTGGTATACTGTGCTGCATAAGGTTTTTGTTTTAGATATGTCCTTATTCAGTGTGATCACATGGTATCCTATGGATTTCAGTAGTTTTGGCCACACTAGAATAATTGTCCTACCCATGACATTGAACAAGAAGTTTTTATGAGTTCTCTTAAGATTTGGAATCATTTCATTTTAGGAGAAAGTTTTATCATGTATTCTAAATATAATAGATTGAATTAATTATTCTATAAAAATGATTTGAATAACTTGTATAGTTTTTTGGTGGATTACCCTCAATAATTTAATTTCAAAATTTCCTATACCCTAGGGAAAGGAAATATCATTACTGCTGTATTGAGTAAGAAAATTCTGATCCAGGATATGAGGAAATCTTTAGAAGAGTGGAACTTTGTGGATCCATTTGCGTAATTTCATATAAGTATTTTGGAAACAAAGGTTGAGGAAATAATTGCCAGTGTTTATAGGACCTCCTCTCTTCTTGAGATGATCATTCTATAATAGAAACTTTATTATTAGTTCTTTATCATTAGAAACTCTCTTTATAGTGTGGAGACCATTTCTAGGTGGTCATCCCCCATGGATTTTGTTCTCTATTTTTAGAACCACTTTGTTTTACCATTGTCCATGAGAAAATCTATGATTGGGGATATTCATAATTCTTAGTGGGATTTGTGCCTAGGAACCAAAAATATGTTTTATGACATGCATTGATGATTCTAGTGGCCAGATATGAGGTGTGATATTGTTGATTTTGTTTTTCACTGTCATATATTCCAACAGGTCATGAATGATCATTAGAGTGCTTCGTGTTTACATAAAATACTCCTAGTTCCAATACGGTAGTGCAAAGATATCTGTATGGACATTACAGTTGGGTTTCTACATACCCAAAAAGGATGAATGTGATATGGTTTTTATTGATAGGCTAACTAAATCACTTTAATTTATAACAATTCATGATAAAACCAAAGTGGATGAGTTGTAAAATATTTATCTAAGAGGGATTTTTTATTTTAATTGATTTCCATATACTATAGTCTCTGATAGGAATTGACATTTTACTTATTGCTTTTGGAGTGTCCTATAATAAGAACTGGGATCTGAGCTTCATTTCCGAATGACATATCATCTATATACATAAGGCCAGATATATAGAGATATATATATTCTTGAGGATATGCATTGTTCCTATATCCTTGATATTAGTAGAACATGGGATTTTCATTTTCAACATGTTAAGTTCTCTTATAAAAATAGTTACCATTCCATGATCAAAATGGAACATTTTGAGGTCGTGTATGGATAACCTAATAAATCATTATTATGTTGGTAGAATATTAGAGAAACTTCCTTGGTTCGACTGAGCCTGGTCTAAGAAAAATCAGAAAACATATAATTTACTTGTTAGAGAATGTTGACATAAAATAGCTAGTATAAATCTTATTCTAATCATCATCATATATATTTTGAGTTTTATGTTGGTGACTATGTGTTATTGAAAACTTCACCCAATTTGGGTTATCAACGGCATTGGAGTAAAGTAAATATTTCTCTTCATTTCATGGGATCTATTGAGGTTGTTGAGAAGGTAGTGAATGTGTATTACCATTTATTACTTTTTCCATTGTTTACATTGATATATAATGTGTTACATGTATCTCATATATTAATGTATATTTCTGATCCATCTCATGTTTTTAGCTACACTGATCTTGCAGTTGAACATTATTTTTCTATAATTGAGCATCTAGTCAGGATAGCTGATTCTGAAACTAAGGTATATCATGGGAGGTTGATATGATTATTCCATGTTCTATAGTAGCATGACATTGATTCCCATGAGACCTAGGAGATAGAGGAACTAATGAGAGAGAAATGGACTTATTGTTTTGATATAGATAATTCTTGTTAGATATTTTTGGGAAATAGTGTTTCTATGGTGGGGTGGTTGTAACATCTTGTTACTGGCTTTTAGGTACTCCACGTCCCTTATTTTTATCATGATTTTATTCGAGTTTTTCTCAGTATTTTTAAGTAGAAGGTTGGAATTTTTGGGATGTTTCTTGATTTTTTAGGTTTGGAACAATGTTTTCCCAAATAGTGTGCCTAGCCAGTGAAACCCTAGACAATGGTTTTTCTCATGGTTAGCCCATAGTTTTACAAAACATGCACCCACCTAGTATAAATTGTGCACCCCAATAAAGTGGTGCATGATTATGGTACATAGTTTGTCTAAAAATGTTGTCCTGCCCATCTGAAACTGTGTAGGGTACTTTTTTATTCTAATAATTCTTTAAAAATATCAAAAACTCACATTTAAACATTTTATCATGCCAGAGTTGGCCTAAATGAATTTTTAGGTCATAGAGGCTCTCAAGAACCTTTTTGGCCCCTCTAAACCAATTTTTTTGTGGATCTAAGAGTGGGGGATCCCATTTGATCCCTCTATGGTAATTTATTCTCCTCAAATTCATTCTCATCCACTCTCTATGTCTTTCCTCCATCTGTTTTATTAGATCATCACATATATCCGATGGATTTAAAATTTGATCTTTTGGATCTGGAATCTAGGTTGGATTTCAAGATCTCTATTGTCATCATTCATTGATTAAAAATCCTACTATGGGTATTGAGTTTTGATACTATGAATAAAGGTTGGTGATTCCATTAAATATTGGACAATTGTTTAAACCTTGAATTTATTATTGTATGAAATTACTTTCAATTGATTTTTTAAAGACAATTTTAATGGGAATTTGAATTTGGATTTGATTTGGTATGATAATTAGTAAAAACTCACAATTCCAATGGTATTATAATTTGAGGAATATTTTTATATTAATGAAAATTTTGAAAGGATTTGAGAATATATTTAATAAAATTGGATAAAATTTTAGTAGATAAAGACCTATGATTGATTTTTGTTATGAAAGTGCATGAATTTATGGAAAACTTATGTTTTCATTTTGATAGTGAATTGGAACTTTGTAAATGAAAATATTTAAATTGAATTGGGAATAATGATTGATTTTAATGAAAATAAATTTACATTTTTCAATTTATTTATTGATTGAGATCATGCATGCTTGGGTAGTTAGTGGGTTGTTTAGGACAAGAAATCTAGGATGATTATTCCCCAATAATGGACTTATTATGATAACGCTAATAAAAATCTTGTTAGGAATATCGTATCATTGATGGGATGTTGATGATTCTTATTCGTCTTGAGCCGAAGGGGAATTTTTATATGTATTTTCATGATCACATATGTGAGATTGTGTGGATCTTGTAACTATAAAAAATAATATTGTAGGGAAGATGAACATAGTGCTAATTGTGAATGTTTTGATTATAGATTCTAATGATTCTGAATCATATTTATTCCTTCCAAGTGATTTATATAATTTTTTTTATATATTCTGTGTTTTAAATGTTTTCCATCATTCTTAAATGATTATTGTTTTTTAAATTATGGAAATATACTTCCTTACCAATTATAATTTAAATTGAAAGCATGATTTTGTAATTATTATTGAATATTATTATGGAATACTTGGTGAGACCCTTCTCTGTTCTTTATCTCACATCCTACCTTATCCTTTGGTTATTTGTAGATTTTCACTTAACAAGTCCAATCAATGGGAAAGAACCTCTTAGAGGAGGAGAATATTCTTTATCCTTTGGGGATTAGAGTGTGGTTTCCTTTTGGACATTGAGTTTATCTTGTCTAATTTTGATTACATTTATGATGTAATAATATGGTTTTTTATACCTATGTATTTTTTTTATTTTCCCACATTGTATTTTCAATCTTACTAATATGTTGTTTTATATTTTTTTATTTGGAAAAGTTGTTACCACTTTTATATTGTATGATGCCATGTCATATTCACCAACTCCTAGGGATCGAGATATTTCTTCAGTCCATGTAATTTTTGGCTTCTATATTAGGGTACCATGTTCTTCAGGATATTTCATGAAGAGTATTCTTTGAAAAGTATATACATACATGACTCTTGCATTACATTTGAATAAAAAAATTATAGCATAAATTTGTTTCAAGAATAATGTTATTCCATCAAGTATATCACTACATATCAGTCAAAGTAAACTTCATTGAGTCCTAAATAAAGGAAACAAAAATATGGGTGAGGTCAAAAACCCATTAATTTTTACATGAAGAAAAATAATTCAGGAATCAAAAGGAATAAAACATATTAAAAATTAATAACTAAACAAACAATCCAAATAACCAATAAACTAAGAAGAAATTTCTATGAGAGAAAATTTCAATAAAAATATACTAGATAAATATTAATATTTCAAGGTCAATAACTGAACTCGTATTCCATTAAAATAACTTTAATACATGAATTGATAAGGCATAATCAATATGGATAAGTAAATAACAAACAATTCATTCCACTTAATCGATAACATATAATTAAATGCATCCATACATAATGTAATAATGATAATTTATTGTGTATCCATAACTAAATTTGAAATTAAGGAAATGATTAATTATTAGACTCCATATTTCCTATGTAAATGATATCTTGACCATGATTATCGTTCAAAATATAGTTTTAAACTGATGTGTAAAAACCCATTTAACTAAAATTAACCAATATATTCATCCCATGAAACTACCGACACATTGAGGGGATGTCTATAACTGGAACCCACCACTTTTATACAAGTCTAAATAAATAATCATATATATATATATATTAATCTATTTAATTCCTAAAAAAATTTCCTTATAAAATATCTATATTGATTAAACAATATAGATTTATCAATATTTTACCAGTTGATAAAGTGACATTCAATTTAACCACCATATGCTAAAATGGAATATTGTTTATGAAATAATCATATCCATGTAAAAAGATATGTATATTATGGGGAATTTATATTTTTAATGATCATAGGAAAGTGAATAAATAATGGGGAAGTGAATGACTATGAAAATGTATCAAGGAAATGAATGTGAATACTAACCTTAGTCAAAATAATCATAACACATATAGAGGAAGAATAATAATGGAATAAATATAACATATATCTATTAGAGTAAGAATAAGGGTTGTTTTCATGGATGAAATAAAAATGTCATTAAAAAAAGCTTTTGGAAAATATCCTTTTGATTTTTAAAATATATTTTTAAACCATTAAACAATTTCATAACAATTTTTTAGTAAAATAGTAATTTCTAGAATATTAATAAAAACATTCTTTAAAAAAAAATTGAACTGAAAAATGAATCCTCGAATAAACAATGGTTGTTAATTCAATACCTTTTTTACGAGGTAAAAGGAACATTCTATTTTCATTGTATAAAGGATAGAAAAGTACCTTATTTGAAAAAATAAAAAAATATTCCATTAAATAAATTTGGTAAAAGGTAAAAAATGCGTAAAATATATTTAATTAATAATTTTGGAAAGGTAAAAAATTTAGAAAATTGTTTCTAAAAAATATGATTTTTGAAGAAAATAAATTTATGCATGAAGAGTGAACTGAAGTAGGGTATTCTATAAAATATTTTATAAAACATTTTAAGTACCATTAGGTGGGAAATGGTATTATTACTTGAAAATAATTATGAATTTATAGTGTATAAGAAATTAATGGTTTTATTAAATAATTATCAAATAATTTCCTTCAATATAAATTCATCTATAAACAATCCTAAATAAAATGATATTGTGATGTAAACACTTGAAAAGATCATAACATTGAATCGAGAATTAAAAAATGAATCAATTGTCTGTATCTACTATAATTATAGATAAAAAATTCAAAATAAAATCTTCTAAGGTCAAAATTAATGACACATATAATCTTATACTATTAGTGAAAGTTAAAAAATAATATAACTAAAGGAAACAAATTGAGTTATAAAATTATTTATAACATAGTAAATCTTTTTTCAAATCCCCTTAGATTAAATAATTCAAATTGAAATATATAATAACATGAATATTGAATTATTAAAGATATTATATGTAAAATCGTATTATATAAACCATATAAAATACGCTATATTAATAACATTATAATATACTAGAATGAAATGAAATTGAGACGAAATGAATTACCTTACACTCCAGTTTGTTTGAACATTACTTAACCTACTATTTTTTAAAACATGTTATAAACTTAATCCAGAACCATATTATTATTTATTATATCATTTTTTGATCCTTTTATAACTTCTAAAAAACTATTAATTAATAATCATTCAATATTTTCAATATTTTGGGTGTTAATTGTCCTATTTTCTCATGCATGTTTTTTCATGAGTGATCTCATTCATGAGCATATTACATAATTATATCATCTATAGGGTAATAATAATGAAATAATTATCATATTTTTACATTAATTTTACATTTTACAACCAATCATGAATTATTGTAATGAAAATACAAATATGATATGATCAAAGAGATGGTAGGTTGTATGTATACTTGAGTAATGCTTTAATTTTTCAATGATCAGTATGGAATGTTAGTAAGTAAAATTTTAACCTTAAAGAATAACAAAATATCATATATATCATATTATATACATATATTTATATATATCATCCATGTGGTTTGGTGGTTAAAAGATGATCATATCGCTTTGTGATGGTGGTAGTCCACATGTATACAAAAAATGTTATCATCTTTAAGTGAGGGAAAAGGAAAAATGGAAAATGATATATATATATATATATATATTATCTTTATAAAATTATCAATATGTTATGAATATCATAATTATGTAGTTAATGTAACATATAATCATTAACCACATATTTATCACCTTTAATTTGAACCATTAATGAAAACTAAATCAGATCTCTATGCGAGATGATAGTCTGTTGTATACATGAGCGACGTTATCTTATATCCTACAAAATAGAAGGTAGTAATATATATTTGATATAGTGACTAAATATGTATAAATATGATATAAATATATTATATATATATCCTTCATATACATCCTCAAAGAAAACCATGAATGGTGGTAAGGGAAGAAAGAATGACATTGGTTCGTGTGGCGGTAGTTTGACATACACATGAACGATGATTTCATAATACATTTGATGAAAGTGTGTGTATGTTAAGTTTTTAACCTTAACATAACATCATATCAGTATATGTGAGATAATAAAGTTGTTACAAAAGTATGGTATACTAGAAATTGAAGTAGGTGGAGAAGGAAAGAAAATAACAGTTCTTTTTGAAAAATGTTACTTCTACTTCTTGTATCCTCCTTGGGTTTTCAGGGAATTCTTAAAATTTCATATTTACTAACAAATATCACTTCTATGATGAGGTTAGGTAAGTTTTGATGTTATTCTTTATGTTTTGGGCCAATCCAATATGTATTTAAGGAGTAAAGAAGAGATGATAGAGGGTAGCCTTTTATAAATTAGGAAGAGGACACATATGGAATCATTGAAAATAATTGAGTGTTCCCATGTTTCACATATAGAAAAAGGGTAAAAAATAAAACATTTTAGGAAAAAAAGTGAATTTAGGGTCTAAATATCACTATAAAATATTTTTTAGGCAATTTTATAGGTTAATTCTATCCTTATATTTTTATTTTAACCCCCGACAAATTAAATTTTTCATCAAACATAGTTATTAATTTTTACTAAATTCAGTATTAAATTTGTTAAAGAATTATTTTCTAATTATTATAAGTTATAAATTATTATCATTTAAAATATGGAATCCATTTTTATAAATTCAATTCAGATAATTATAAAATTCTAATTTAAAATTAATCTTCCATGTGCGATTATAAATAGGCTTTTTAAGTGATAATGTTCAAAAGTTTATAAAATTTTTATATCTAAATTAAAATTTAAAATTATTAAAATAACAAATATTGTATTTAAATATCTATAATTGAATTATTGGGATTTAAAACCAATTAAAATATTATTTAACATTACAAATTATTTAAATGAAAATACCATTTTCCGTTATAATCTAGTATTCTCACTATTCATCAAAAACATTCATAGAAAATTTATAAAATGAACCCCAAATATAATTTCAATATTCCTATTTTAAAGAAGAATTTTATTTTTCCATATAAATTTTTTGAAAGTGGTAAAATATAATTTCAAATTATATGTTCCAATCATGATTAATCTATCTTTAGAAAGAAAATTAAAACATTCCTATTTTTTTAAATGACTATTATATTATATATAATCAATATATTACAAAAAAAATATGTTAAACTATATATATTAATAATTTATATAATTCTAATCATACCTATATTTCCAAAGGTTGAGTGATGACTATTATATTAGTTAATAATATTAATATTATATTGTAGTTCGGTAATACATAGCCTTGTGTCTAATTCAAGATATCAATGAAACTTGTCGTTGCATATAACACAAGATAAACTAAATATTGCACACTTTTTAAGATATAAAATATTTTGAGTTTATTTATAATAGTAAATATATTGTAAATCATCCTTATTTTATATACCCATCTATATTTTTTGTTTTTTGACATATACTCTATAGAATAAAACTTCATTATTTTATAATTTTGGTGATTTGAAATGATTATTATAAACTAGTGTTCTATTTTTTTCAAGAAAGACTATATCTAATGAATTTTTGTCATATTTCTACTAAAATTTAATAAATATTTCAAATAGAAGTTGAAAGTAGGTATCAAAGGATCTTTCCTCAAGTGGTGGAAAACTTCCCTAATATCCTTATTAAAAATTTCTCATTTTTACCATCTATGTGAGAAGTGGAGTTTTTAATTTACCATTTAGTCGAGAAAATTATTTTTTTATTACACTGTATCATATGGGCCCAACAGAGATGAGGGATTTGAAAATTCACCTTGAAGATCTTGATACAATGGGTTTTATGAGGAGATTGATGTATGCAACTACATGGGGACAACCAAAATCTAAATAAGCTGACTATTAAAAAAAATCACTTTTTCTATGAATTAATGATATTCTTGGTCAACTAAAACAATCTATATAGTTTTTGAATATTTAACTCTTCTTTAGGTACCACCATATTCAATATAGGGAGAAGAAATTCCTAATGATGATTTTTTAAATCCTATATGGATACTTTGATCATTTAGTCATTCCATTTGTGTGTAAGAATTAGTTGAAATATTACATGGATAATTTGAATATGATTTTTTAACCATTTTTAAACTTCATTATGGTGTTATTTATGGATGAAATTATTTTTCACTCCATATCATGAGAGATTTATGGAAAAAATATTTTAATATATTTGATACATTGTCAAAAAACTAACATTATGTAATGTTTTATAAATTATTATTTTGTATTATATTAGTCAACTTCTATAGGAATTTAGTATTTAAATCATGAATCTTGGTTGATTATAAAAAATAGATTTGGTTTTGTCTTCAATTATTCCACAAAATACATTTGATATTGTATTTTTTAGACATGAAAAATATTAAAAGAAATTTATTAATGAATTTTCAGAGATTGTATATTGTTTGATATCTTTGGTAAATAAGGGATCTAAGATCAAGTGGTTGTAATAGTGTATGTATTTAATTTCATAGATGATAATGAAATTAACTACTATTCCTATTCAAATATTACCGTTAATAAGTAATGTATTCCATGTTTATTTTGATAATTCATTGGTGAATACCAATTGTTTACAGTGACATAGAAATTGTTTGGTGTCATATTGTTCTCAATAACTCTGGCCCCAAAAGAAAAACTATTTGACCCTTGATCATGAATTATCCACTATATTTTCTATAATACACTTTTAAATTAACCACCACTTTATAAAGTGATTTATAGAACAAAATGACTATAAACCATCAATTATATATTTTATCGATGATAAATAAATTATAGATAGCATATATGGGTTGAATAAAATCAATAATATTATTATGAACACATTTTATATCCAGGGAAATGAAAAGTAGGATCAAATACTCTTAGATGTAAATATAAGAAATATAAATATTATAAGATCATAGAATATGGGATATTAACATCTTTGATTGATAAGATTCACTTATATGTCACGCAAGTTTGTGATGGGGTGCATTTTTTCATGATAATATTACATAATCAATTACATGTTTATTCAAGTACATACAAATATATATCCATGGAAATATAATTATTCAATAAATATTTTATGATGGGGAAATATTTGAAGATTGTTTTAAAATTTTAATATTTATCCACTATGTTCATGGATGGTGTTTGGTTCCTAATAATATGTGGTAGGAAGTATATAGTAAATATCATTCCTCATGGTTTTTTTTAACCTAGGAAAATAAAATATGTTTCATGATATCGATAGGTTATTCTGGTGGATGTGTGAAAACAAGAGGTATCAGGAATTATCTCTCTATGTAATTTTTCTTAAAATGTGCAATAATAACATTAGTAGTTTTTTATATTGTTACATCCACTCACTTTACCAGTGTATAAATTGTAATGAATTTCATGGACAAAATAGTGTGATCATAAAAATTATTTATGTTATTTAAGTGATAATGGATGGCTTGACTGAGATGACTCACGTTTTACCTACTAGTTATGCTTATTGTATAGTTGAGTAGGATAAAATTTTTGTTTGGAAGATCATTAAGTATCAAGGGCTGGTAACGAGCATTATTTTCAATTATAAATCAAGGTTCACAACTATGTTTTAACAAGAATTGTAATAATATCAGTATACTTAGTTACAACTAAGTATATATTATCATATTCAAATTAATGGAAAATTAAAGTGAACCATTCATATATTAGATGATAGGATTTAGTCTTATATTGTTTTTGGTTACTCTTAGAAAGATCAAATATCAATGGAATAATTTAACTGAAATAAAAATTACACGTAATATATTTAAGTGGATCATTTTGATTCTCTCTTATTTATACCCTATCATTCAACATTTTTCAAGTGAATTATCCTTCATTGGGACTGAAATAGTATAGGAGATGATTAAGAGATAAAATTTTATTTAATAATAATTATTTACTACTCAAGGCTATCTAATTCCCTAAAAATATCATTGATCGTAGCAATTAGAATTTCGGATCTAGGATCACGTATTTCGATAAGTTTTTCCATGATTAAGTCATTAGATAATTGAAATATTGGGGAATATGAATCCTTTTTTATACTATTGAAAATATTGAGGTGTATTGGATAAACTTATCTATTATTGGGTTTAAATACTATAAAAAATGTTATTGATGACATATTATCTTTTTTAAAATTGGGATGTTACATTCTAAATCATATTTATATTGTTAAATTTGATGATAAAATTTCACAGTTTAATGGTTTTTATAAATTGAAACAATGTTTCATCATCAAAAAATGTTTTACTATTCTATGAAGAGAGTTAAATTATAAGGTTTGGGTTCCATGGGAGTAATAAAAACATTAAGATGAGACTTGGGAGTGATAATATGATTTTAAAACTTAATAGATAGAATTTTTTCCCTAGGAATCTCATTGATCCTTCTTAGGGATTAAAGACTCAATATTTGGGAGTTTGAGATGACCCAACTTATATCAGGTTAATATTACATCTAAATTTTTATTTCATAAATTCTTAAACTGATAAAAAAATTAGTTTTAATAATTATTTGTGGATTATAAAGGACATTATGGAGAAGACATTTAATGGTGTTGTTATAGGAGTATCACTTGATACCTAGTGAGATCTTTGATTTTATTATGAGGAAATAATTTTTTTTATTTTTGGTTTAACTCTTTATATTTGATCTTATGTGTGTACCGAATGAGATCTCATGGTTTTATAGGGTGTCAAAGAATTTTTAAAATCCTAAAGGCCTAGTTTTTTTTGGAAAAGGCAGTTAGACCACATGTTTAGTAGAAACTTTAAGACCCAATCTATGATATTTGATGAAACCATGTGAATTTTTCCATCCCTATCTCCAGGGACATATGGTTGAGGGAAAACATGAACAAGGATTTTTATTCCTATGTGGGGTTATTCATAGAGAATAAAAGGGTGAAAATTTCTCCCTAACTGTGATCCCATGGCCACATGCTTATGCAGGAACCTTTTCAATTTTTAGCAGAGATGTGCAGGATAGTTTGAACATGATTTTCCAAACCATGTTTATAAACCAAAAGGGTTCCCTCTTGAGGGAGATAAGGATTCATGGTTGGTGAACGATTTTTCCAACCATGTATTCAAACTATTTAACCCAGTTAAAATTTGGTAAATAAATGTTTTTTAAATTAATTTTTTTATAACATAAATCCATTTCTCTATTTATCTAGTAGAAAAAACCCTCACTGTTTTAGATCTCATTTAAAGAAATATCCTATTATTTATTTCCTATTCGTAATCTAGAATCATATTCTTACATCATTAATCTCATTGGATCCACATAGGTTTATTCTATATTCATTTAGTGTCATTCTTCATTTTTCTTCATATGAATTGTGTTATTTAGGTGAAAGATAATATTCACTATTTCTAAGGTAATAATATGTTCTTTAGATTTCCTAAAATCTAAATCAATTTAAGAATCGATACTTGATAATTGGTATAGCATTGGTATATGGTAAGTGGTCAATACCTTTTCCCTTTTGCTTTGGTAGTTTTATTTCTTTTTGTAGATGTGTCGCATAACAGACCTTCTGGCATTGCCGCTAAAATTTATTTAAAGTATTAATTTAATAAATTGAAACCTATCTAGTTTTCCACTGAGTGAATTTTTATCATTGGAGGTTTTTATACCCAACCTAGTCCACCCATGTGGTGTGTCATTGTATCTACCCAATTTTATAACACCCCACTAGGTAACAGTTTCTCACCACTTATTTTCAGAGCCTTAATAAGTTTAATGAGAATTGAATGAATGATTATGAGAAGGTTATGCATCATTTCATGTAATTACCTGATTTTAAAATAATTTCATTGTTTAAAAGTAAAATATGGATGTATTTTGAGTGAAATCATATGTTTTAAATGAATCTAAAATTGATTATGAAATGAGTTTGATGAATTGATAATGGTAGTTCATGCCTTGGATGTGCTCCTTGGAATATAATAATATTTAATTGAATTTTATTCTCTATGAATCTATATTTTCTATGGTACAGGATGACTTGGTCTTTTATAATTTGAATCCTGATTCCATAGGATTCCATGGGCCTTGGTTCCCCTTGGATCTAGATTTCTTGGACTAACATTGGACATGCTCTCTTGACATTATCCTTAGACTCCAACCATGTCATTACTGAGTTTCCATCGAGATTCTCCCCAAACTCAATGTTTATATCCTAGACTTATATACCTTGGATATAAGACATTATGTTATAACACTATAATACACAATAAAGATTATTTTGGATGTCTAAACATTATTACATGAAATCACTGTTGTGGATAGTTTTATATTCATTACAGATAGCCCTAGTTGGGGTATTTGATTTCACTTATTAGACTATACATATTGCATCTATATATTTTTCTTTATACTGTACCATGATTATGGTTTCTTGGTGATTGATCATAGGGTTTGTGTTTGGTTGTATGGGATTTTAATTACATGACTCTAATTTTTTATTACTGTTATACCTGTGATATACTACACACTTATTCTACTTATATTACAATGAATAGACATGTTATAGACATCATTGGTATTGAACTACTAAGTTTTATCTCAAAATATTTGTGGTCCATCATTGGGTGCCTGGAAAGGCTTCATAGATTCAGGTAGGGACTGAGGAAAGATCCCATTGTATGTTTCTTGATTTGATCATTACACAAGAGCAGGGGAAAACAGAACTGATCTATGTTTGTGATTCTAGATAGATATATTTTATCAGAGTATTCTACATATTAATAAATATATTTTTTTGGATTCCAATTTCCATGTATTTCCATCCATTTTTTAAAGATACAAGACATAATCATCATATTGTACATGACTCTACATTCATATTTTCTATTATTTTAGTTTTATGGAAATTATATTCAGTCTATTGTTCGGTTATTTGATTTTTCTTATTCTACGTTATTCATATTATTATTAATATTTTTCTAAACTTTTATCATGAGGGAGTGTACAGGGAGGCGTACTTGAGGCCATATGACCCACTGGCATAGGGCACCATTCAGTGGATCCCATCTAGGAAATTACAAAGTTGTATCAGATGAACGTTTTCTGTTATATTATGACTATTTTTAGACAATTTATGGGGGTTATGAATGATTTGGAATTTGGTAATGATTTTTCTCTAGGAGTAGCTAACCTGCGTACAAGAAATAGTTGAATTTCCTAGAACAGAGCATGAGTTTTGGGATTTTTTATATTAAATTTTATTTGATTCCTTTTTTTGGTGAAGAACTTTAGTTTTGATGTTTATTATCGGTTTATATTTTTATACATGTCCCCATGATATTTGGTTATTCCAACTCATGCATCATTTTAGGAACTTTATGGGATTCACATTTCGTGTACATACCATGCCTTCTAGGATGAATTTCTTAACTTCATGAAATTATTATGGGTCCCTTGAGTGATATACATATTGTTTGATAGATTATTTGTGCATGGAATTGAATAACTTGATTAGTACATAAATTCCCTATTGTAATCAATTTTTTACCTTGTAGGATATAACAAAAACCCTAAGCATTCAATTATGACATGTTGAGTGACGGACCATTGGTCATATGGACTAAAACCTCTTATGTGATAGATTAAGTGGATTCTAAACTTAAATTTATAAGGTGTATGGGCCCTTATAAGTTAGAAGTGGTGATCTATTTGGTTCAAAAATTTAATGATAATTTAAGAAATGTCAATTTAAATGGAATTAAAATTTTTAAATAGAGAGTTTGTCCTAGACATGGCTTTAGAGGGGGTAGTATGAAGTGTCTCTGGTGCTTCATATTATAGTTACTATTACATAGTCCTAGATTTATGAGTAGAAAAGTGGTTTTATATTATTTATAAAAAGGATTCAATATATCCATTGGTTTAATATCTATGAATTTATCCAAACATGGTTCCTTATAAGGCTAGTTTTTTGTACCATATAGATATTCCACCACTATGACTTCTAATCATATGCCAACAGGATTGAGGCGACTATGATTTGGAGGTGGTGAGAACTAGGATGCCAATAGATCCTATAGTAGTTACTCTTGTGGAATCACCAGTTTAACTAGATATGGGTGTTGAGGCACAATTTTTTTAGGGTTTCTTTCGATTCAAACAGACTATTCAGGGACCCATGCAGCCTGCCATGACTATGGAATAACTAACATGTGTCTTCCAGTAGTATCAAACTACCATGTTTTTAGCGAATGGTTCCCCAAATTCTACTGATATATGGCTCAATACTACCTTATCGATCTTCAATAATATAAAGACACCTTCTGAGAGGAGAGTGGATCTCATTACTTATATGACTGGGAAGTAGCTAAACTATAATGGGATGTTTTGAACTAGGATAATGTAATTTGATAAAGAGTTCAGATGGATTTACAATATAGGTTTTATGATTATTTATTTTTTGAGCTTTTTAGAGTTGAAATAGATATATATTTTATGCTTCGAGAGCAGGGGATGATGACCATTATGGAGTATTAAACATGATTTGTAGAGATTCATCATCATGAAACTATTCCTCTTATTGATGAGCCATCAAGGGAGAGACACTTTGATGATTGTCTCAAGAATTCCATTAGATCATAGGTGAAAATTTATATTATGAATACAAAAATAGAGACAAAAAATTAGGATCTCATTATTGAACGAAATATGAGGTAAGATGGGGGCACAAACCAGAGAAGTTTGGCCTCTGAACCTAGTCAGTCAGTACCAACTACTAAGAAGAACAGTTTTGAGAGCTCTCATGCTGGGATTAATATCTATGATATTATTGTTGATAGTTCTTTATTAGGTATTCAGTGTGGGAGATGGATATATAATAGGATTCATGTAATAGAGACCCAATTGAAAGTTGATCATATTGAACGATTTTCCACATGCATCCTTTCTACTAGTCCTTCCCTACAACAGTCTATGGTAGGTGATTAAGTAGCAATATTAGTCTATAAGTGGGATTCATAGCTCCCCATTATTCTGGGTGTTCTATTAGTGTCATTAATTTAGGATTAGGTGGCGTTTGGGTCTAATGAAGGCAAGCACCAAGTGCTCTATGAAAGAAGATTAGGCCTACTCCATGTAGTGATATTGTTTCACACAGTCATGGTTTAAAAAAAATATATTCTATACATCCTAAACCTAAGGATCATATAAATGAGTTGTATAGAGTGATTGGTAAGATCTTAGTAGCCTCCTCCTTGGTATCTTCTCTTTTCTATATTGGTGATTTTCATATTTTCATATTTTCACCTATTATGGAGAGACATGGGCTCATTATTAATTTTTATGAAGTCATTATAACTATGGATACTCCATTGGGGATCAAAATATAGGGTGTACTCTAGTGAAGGGATTCCCCCTTGATACTGGTGGGTGTTACTTAATATGGTATCTTTTTTCCCTCTAAATGATTGGGTTTGACATCATAGTTAGGATGGACTATCAAGATAAATATCATACCCATACTGATTGCTATCACTATAATGTGATCTTTACATCACCAGATAGTTGATTTTTTAAAGAAAAGATGAATGGGATGTCTAGGAAGGTAGAGTTAGACCCAAGCATTGTGGGGAGGATGGCCTGACAACCCACATATTTATTTTATATCTAGATTATTATGGAATTCATTAGTTATATTTTCTTCCATTGAATAATCATTTTATAAAACTTTTATAAGATAAAATTTCTAGTTTACCTTCTAGGATAGAGGTAGATATTTCCATCGAACTAGTTCCTGGAGATTCAGAGGTATTAATTCCTCTAAATTAGATGACCAATATTGAGTTGCTCGAGCACTAGAGACAGCTCAAGTACATGGAGGTAAATGGGTTTATATGAACCCATAAATCTCTATGGGGTCCACTAAACCTTCTTCTAAAAATTCTTATGGTACCCTTATGCTATGTGTGGATTATTTTAATTTCAACTAGATGATGGTTAATAAATTTTATCTGGTTTAATGGATAAATGATCTATTAAACTAGATACAAGGATATTGAGTTTTCTCAAATATTGATTTAAGGTTAGATTATCACCAAGTACATGTTCAACATTCGTAATTACCTTGTAAATCTTTTCAAAGAAGGTATGGTCGTTATGAGTATCTAGTTATACTATTCAGTCTCATGAACATGTTAGGAGTTTTCATGGATCTAGTGAACTGAGTTTTCCATCCTTATCTGGATTTCTTTTTGTAGTTTGTTAGGATGATATCTTAGTGTATTCTAATTATAGACATGACCATGCCAAATATCATGAGTTCATTTTGGATAAAATGATAGAACATTAGTTATATTCTAATCTCAAAAATTTCAAATTCTATATTGATAATATTTACATCTTGTGCTATATTAAATCAAATATAGGTGTATTAGTATTCCCAAAGATGGTGAGAGCTATAGTTTCTTAGGAAAATTCATTTAAAATACTTGAAATATTGAATTTATTGGGAATAAAAATATATTAAAGGCTTTTAATAGAGAGAATATCATACATAACATCTCCTCTTATTGGATTGACTAATATGGGTGTAATGATTTTACGGTCAGATACCAATGAGACCTCCTTTTAGGATATGAAGGGAAAACATGATTTTGCACTGGTCTTGATTCATCCAGATCTAGGAAGAAACTTCCCTCTATATTATGATTCATAATTTTACACACTAGGATAGTTTTTAATGTATGAGTAGCATGTCGTGGAATAAAGGTCTAATCATCTTAGGCCACATGAGAGGAACTACCCGATGCATGATATTAAGGTAGTTTCTATTGTACATGACTTGAATTATTGGATGAATTATTTAATGGAAGAGAGTTTTCTGGTGTTCAAAAAACACAAAAAACTTAATTAAATATTTTCCCATCATGGCAAGAATTTGAGGAAACAATGGTGGGTTGAATTCCTATAGTATTTTGACATAGAGAATTAATATACACCTTTTAAGGGAAATGCATCTTAAAATACATTGAGCATGAGGACTAAGATATTGATAGTTCAGGATACCAATAGTGAGTGGAATAATATTTCCTTATTCTCAATGATTCATTCATAAGTAGAGTATATCCAAGTCCATATATTTCTCTCATTATTTCTAGAACTTTCACTCTACTGGATAGAGTTAGGATAGGAGTGTTATTAGATATCAATGGCCTAGTCATACGTGAGAGTGTGATAGGTGAGCAACTACCTCTAGGTTCAACTATGGTAAAGGATGAAATTCTACATATTCATGGTCATGTTTGGGTTATAAAAAAAATATGTGAGGAGTTGATATGGGAGTTTCATTTTTCATCTTGGGAAGTGCATCCCAACATCACAAAGATGTATCATGAATTGCGCCATCAATATAAGTGGTCGGGGATGAATGGCATGGAAACGTGTTTTATCATCATTTGTTTCACTTGTCAGTAGGTGAAGTTATAACACCAATGATAAGTTGGTATTTTGTATTATATACCCATTACAAAGTGGAAATGGGATGATGTTGTGGTGGATTTCTTGATCGAGTTTTCAAGGTCTCCTTAAGGTAGTGATGTTGTATGGGTTGTTATTGATAGGATCATTAAAGTATATAATTTCTTACCTTTTGGGGAGGACTTCTAAATTTATGAGCTTGGGAGACTCTATATCCATGGTATTGAGTTCCCTTATTTGTTTCCTTAGACCATGGAATAATATAGGGATTCCTAGTTTACATCATGAGTCTAGAGGAGCTTACATAGTTAATTTGGTACATAGGTACTTCTAAGAAAATCATATCGCCCTTATATTTATGGTCAGTCATAGAACATGATTTATGTTCTTATAGACATTCTTAGAGCATGTTTCTGTGAATTTAGGGGATCCTGGGAGAGGCATATACTATTGCTTTATTTTTCTATAATAATATTTATTAGGTGATGATACTTGTGGAACCTTACAAGGATTTTTATAGTAGTACATGTATTTCACCCTTTTATTGGTTAGAGGAAGGAGAGGCCTATTTAATAGAACCATGTCCCATGTATGAGACTTTAGATTAGGTCCTGTTGATCTATAATTTTATGGCAACTTCACAGTCTAGACTGAAATCATACATTGATCATCATCAAAGAAATATAGAATTTTATGTTAGTGATGGGTTCTTTTTCACATATCTCGCTGAGTATAGGCACTAATGTATTAGGAGATATGGTAGGCTTTCTTTAAGTTATTCTAGTCCATTTTAGATTCTATAGAGAGTCTGGTTGGTATCCTATCGGTTGTAGTTACCTCAGAGTAACATTCCATGAATTATGTCTTCAATGTATCTTAGTTGAACCATTATCACTCACTCCTATTACACACCCTCAATATAAATGGGGATGAGATGTATGTGGATACATTCTTTTTGGGTTCTCAAATTTGTATTATTTAAGGGAGAACAAAAGTTATATCAGGTCGGTCATTTTCTCTAGTGAGGGTGCTATAAAAGAAGGACCATTTATAGGAAGAGACTTGGGAGCGAGAGGTTGTCGTACATACTCAGTGTCTGTATTTATTCTTGGTCATTTCATAACCACCCTTAGAAGGAATATTCATAGAATTATTTCTTTAACAGGGATGATTCTAAGATCCTAGGTTTTTCTATGAGGTACATATATTTTTATTTTCAATTTAACTCATCGATTTTGATCTAATGTGTGTATTGAATGATATTATTATACTTTTAGGGGTTTCAGAGGAGTTTTTGGAGCCCAATGTCCCATTTATTTGGAAGATGAAGTTGGGAGACATTATTATTAGAAACTATCTAACCCAAGCTGCACAATTTTATGAAGTCTTATATGGTTTTCTAGGCCTCTGTCCAAGGTTGCACATTTTTGAGAAACTATGAATATGGAGTTGCATGCATGATTGGGGTTGGCCAGAGAAAAGAAAAGGGTTCCCAGTTTTCCCTGACTATGCACCAAGGGATTCACACCCTTGTTGAACCTCTCTAATTTTTAGTGGAGGTGTTCATCATGGTTTGTTCATGGTTTTCCAAATCATACAAAAAACACATGTGGGGTCTCTACTGAGGTACAGAAGAGATCACAGTTTGTGAATAGTTTTTCCAACCATGTGTATAAACAATGAAACCTATTTTAAATGAAAAAAATGACCAATTTCCCATAAAGTTTTTTAAAACCTAAAATACATCTCTCTCTTCATTTGGTTGGAATACCCCTCACTATTTTAGAGCTCCATTGAATCCAAATCCTTGTATTTTCTCTTGATTCATCATCCAGAATCATATTCGAACATTATTCATCTTGTTGGATCCACTTAGGAATGTTCTAAATTCCTATTGTTTTGTTCTTCAATTTTCATCATATTGAAAAAGTTATTTAGGTGTAAGAAAATATACACTATTTCCATGGTACTTTCCCATTTATCTAATTTTTTCCAATCCATCTTGACTTAGGAGTCGATACTAGATGAGTATTCTACTATGGGAATATATTACATGGTCTATAACCTTTACCTTATAGTTTGGTTTTTTATAACTTATCACAATTTTTCTGCATAATTTACCTTCTAGAATTTCCCCTAAAATTAATTTAATGTTTGAATTGAATAAATTTGAACCTGTTAGGTTTCCACTAAGTTCATTTTTATCGTGGTAAGTTGTTATAAAAAAACTAAGCCACCTATAGGGTCTATCTTTGTATCATCTCCATATAATACCACCCCTCTGGGTTAGTTTAAGCTCACCAATTTTTTTGGAACCTTTATAAATTTAATGTGAATTGAATGAATGATTAGGGTAAGGTTTTTCCTCTTTTCCATGAGATTGAAACAGGTTTAAATGGTTTCATTGTTTAAATAGAAAATGTGGAAATGGATGAATGAATTCATGGATTATAAAAGAATCCAAAATGGGTTATGAAATTTGTTTGATGAATTGCTAATGGTAGTGTATTCCATAGATGATATCCTTGAATCATGATTGCATTGGATTCCATTGACATTTCTACTCGAAAGATATGTATTTATTATGGTAGAGTATTATTTGGTGTTGTATACATTGGATCTTAATTCCATTGGATGTTTATGGGCTTTATATCTCATGGATCAATCTTTCTTGGACTCACATTTGACTTTCACCATTGACTTGATCCTTGGATTCCACCCAAGTCATTACAGAGTTGCTATCGAGATGATCCGTGGACTCGATGTGAATAACATGGTCTTACATACCTTATATTATGGAATTCATGGTCTGATAGTATAATTCGTGGATTTGACCATTAGGTTTGTTGAAACATGATTACATATCATGACCATTTTGGATATTTGTTATCTTCTTTATAAATAGACTTAAAATGGGAATTTGATTTTAGAAATTATACTGGACAATATTACACATATTTATTACTATTTATAATATCCCATGATAATTGGTGCCTAGTTATTGATCATAGGGAATCATGTTTGGATGGAAAGTATTTTAACTACTTGACTCTTTAAATTTATTATTGTTATATGTATGATATAATACACACTGGTTCTTATAGTTTTAAACTAACTGGACATGTTATAGACACCATTTGTGTTTTCCTACAAAGTGTCATCTCACACCCTATTTGGGCCTCCATTGGGTACCCATATATACTTCATTGATGCAGGTACTGACTGGCTAAGTTACCTACTATATGATGCTTGATTTTATCATTTCATATGAGTAGGGGAGAATTGGACTTATCTAATTTCATGATGCAAGGTAAAGATATTTCCTTTTTTGTATTTTTTATTTTGATACATGAAATTTATTGGACACATGTTCCCATGAATTTAATTCCATTTTGTATAGATAAATGACATGATCATCCAATTTTACATGAAACATCTTTCATATTTATTATTATTAATTTATTATAGTTTTTATATTCAATTTTGCTATTTAGTTATTCGATATTGTTATGCTACATGATTGTTATGATTACTATAATTATTCTACAATCTGGTCATGAGTGTATAGTCTACCCATCTTACCACCTCATACCCTCACTGCCACTCAACTGCCTCTAGCATATAGGGAGGAATGATTGAGGCCATGTGACCCACTAGATCAAGCCATCATTCGATGGCTACAAAGTTGGTATGTTATAAACCAAGTGGAAAGGTATCAAGTTCAAAGTGGAAGTACACATGGTATCTAATAAAAATGTAGTGGGTATAATTTCTTATACTATCCTACTCATGAAACTTCAAAAATAGTGGTTTCATATAACCTCAAATGTTCCACCATATATTCCATGGGTTAGTGATAATCAAAATGGTTTTAAAGCTAATTTGGGGAGAATATACCCCCTATGTGAGATAACAATGAATAATAATGGAAGTAATAATGTTGTCGATAACACAATATAACACTTTAAATATAGATATTATATCTAAGAGAAAACTATAAAGGAAATAAAAAATTCACATGTTATATCATAACTACAACTAATTATCACATGAGTAAAATAAGTAAACAGGATCACCACATGAGACAATCATATGAAAAATATCTATAACCAAAAAATAATTTTGACTCATTAAAACATGGTTAGATTTCATTCCCAGATCTATCCTCCAAAGTGACATTCATTTAGCTCATCCATCAATTTTGAGACCCTTTCAATTGACTATATCTTGAGTGATAGAATATGTATGTGTTTTCAGATTCTTGTGTAGCATGTGAGTGCAACATAGTAGAATACTACCAAATATGACCCTAATCAAATCCATATAATATATAATTTTATGTGAAATTTGATATGATAATGAAAAAATAATAAAAACATGTATATATAATAATCATCACAAAACATGGTAAATTATAAAAACACAATGAGTGATCATATGTTCCTCAGTTGGTGTTGTAATTTGTCTAAACATAACACATATAACAAGAATAATGACTACAAATACAAAAAAATACTATGAATCAGTCATTATTTCTTCTCTCATAACATAATTAATGGGAGAGTGGCATGATCAAATTTTTAAATAACGTAACTAATTTGTTTTGAATAACACCCCACATAATTACAATATTCAAATTTTGGGAATACCATCCCACATTTACTAAAAACTAAGAAAATTTTTATAGTGTCTTATACTAATTGTAATATCAAAAAAATTTAACATCAAATAAACCCCCTAAGAATATTAATATGTTAGAATATCATCATTGTTTTCATGATCCATATCACATAAGTTGGAATTAAATACCTAATATGGGTAATTTTTTATTAGAGGGAATAACATCCTTTATAATGGGAGATAACAAATATATGGGAATCCTGTATCCTTTTATTTAAATGTTAATAAGTCGTTATTATATCAATTTCCCTATAAAATGACATATAATATGGCATATTGTCCCTTTCTATGGAAAATTACACATAAATGAAAATAGAACTCCATATCATAAAAAATAGAAGATAATTTGGTAATATGTATCATACCATAATCAAATTAGCATAATGAGAATCAAATCACTTGTCATAGGCATCATCAATATAAATATTCATATAATCTCTAACCATGGTAAATATAATCATATTGGAAATATCATTTCAAACACAGTGTGGTACCAATAGTAAGTTGAATATCATTAAATTTCTTAACAATTTCAACAACAATTACTTATGGAGTCACTTAACAATAACCGTATAAATATAGAAAAAATAACTCACTTAACATGTTATAGAAAAAATATGATAAATGTTTCCTAATATCAAATTGAAATTCATTACAACATTTTGGTTGGTCTGTTTACACACATAACACCTTCTCATATATTAAATTTAGGGTACAATATACAAATAAAAATTTCAAATAATGTTTAAAAGATCACAATTATTACCCAATATCAACAATATAAAAAGGAAATAATGTACCCAAAAAACAATTAATGGTAAAACCATTAGATAAACTCTCTACTAAATTTTTTCCCCTTTATCATAGGATATATAAATCCCAAACAAGGTTCATTATGTTGTGAAACTTCCAAGGATACCCCTATTTTGATTACATTTCAATTTCCCAAAATACTTTAAATTTAGCACATGGTTATTTATGACCATGGAATCAAACAAAAATACCTAAAGTAAAACTCATAACCAAAATAGTCTTTAATAGCTTCCCATGTTACAAGAGAAGCCAATTTAAATTCATTTTTTCTTATGGGAAAACATTAACTATAATCCAAAACATCATGAATCACATGAAAAATAATATAATAAAAATTTAAATTTGTAGAAAAACCTTCCGCATCATTGTATGATATCACTCTATAAATATCATCTAATTAAACATACATAATTGTATTTAATAATAAACATAACATAGAAACCTAAATTAGAAATTTTCTATAATGAATATCGTAATAGTAAATAAAACATAGAATAGATTAAATAGTAATATTATCATTATTGGTAGAAATCCTTTGGGATGTGTTATGTGTGGATCTATTAAAAATGAGATAAATATAGTCATGGAAAATAGTAGAGATAAAGAAGTGTGATCTCTAGGCCATGCGACCAAGAGAGAACCAAATGAGGGTTCTGATAATTTAAAACTAATATTATTCAAATAAATTAAATTAACTAATGTTTTAATAGAAAATAATTCTATTGGCCACTAGGACCCTAGTAAAAATGTATCGGGTACCTATTACCCCATCGGGTCCATGAAATAAATATGTCACTAAGTGTATCATAATCAATCCTTTATTTTCTTAAAGTAACACAATGCTGACCAGGGTTGTCTCACAAGATGAATATTTTTACTCAATCACTAATTATTCCGGATTCAATTATTGAATATTTTTCATTTTTTATTTATATAATCTAATGAAATATAATGTTTTTATTACGATGTAAATAATAGAAAATAAATATGTATATGAAAAGGAAACAAAAAAAAATAGAGAAATAATGATGTAAAAAAGAAATGATTTCTTCCTAGAAAACAAAAATAGTGAATATCCATTATCTCATCATTAATTACATATATACATAATGAACACACACCACTAGAAGAGTGAACATAAAATTATTTGGAGGTTGTAAACATATAGGGTACCAAATTATCATTATGAAATAATACATCTAAATCCTCGACTAAGGAAGAATATTTTAGAAAAAAACATTTCATCCTTGAGTGGAATGTGGATATAGTAGAGATCAATATTGGGTTTTTACAATTAGTCACCCAAGATAGAAGGCCACTTTACCCAAAGTGTATTCTTGATCCCCAATAGTTGGCGATATGCACTAGGGAAATACAAGAAATGATTTGGAAATAGCTTCTCCCTTGAAAATCATGTATGAACCATCCATGAATTGAATGGATACTCTATCCAAAAAACATCATCAAAATAAATGATTATACAACATAGAAAAAGTAGCAAGGATTAAAACCAGATATCATAACATCATAACATAACTTGTCATATATAATACATATTCATATGATATCACTAGTCAAAAATATAATAAAGTGAATTTTTCCAAAGCAAGCAATAAAAATAATTAATCAACCAAAATCCAAAATCTAATCCATTATAGAAAAAAAAATTCTATATATCCACCATTCGAAAAATTAATAGTATTTCAGTAGTCCTGAATGAACCCTGAACTATAAGGCTTCCATTCCCTTACAAGTGTCCTATAAAATAAGCCATGTGTAGTTATGAGGTAATATTCAATGTGTGAAGCACAAATCGTAGTAGTATAACACAATAAATATATTTAATTACTTTACCCAAGAAAACCAGTTTTTCTATTTTGAAATAATTTTTTCAAAACCAAGTTCACTTTAAAAGTCAAGTTAACTTCAAAAAAACAAATTATATATCCCATCAGTTTTTTCCAAACAAACAATTATTACAAAACTATATAAAAAATTATCAAATAAAAAAAATATAATTTTCATAATCATTCTTATCACACCCAAACATGGAATAGAAGTGAGAATAATCATAAACATAAATACATAACCAATAATAAAAATTGGGCAGATGAAAAACATATCATAATAAGACAACACAATGGCATAGTGCATAAATCATATAAAAATCAATAAGGAACATGTATTAAGCACCATATACTCTAACCGATATATTATTGTGTGACTTAGTATGAGATAAGGTTTTTCAAGGTTGATAATAAAGGTGTAACATTTTTCAAATCTCTATTTATTTTCCTCAGGGCCTAATAATACATCCAAGGGATCTCTTGGTCATGGAAATATTTTCCATTGCTCCCTTGATATTCTTCCCAAATTCTCTCATGATACCTTGGATAAAATTCCTTTTATAGTCCATCCAATGGATAAATATTACATTTTTTAATTCATACACACACAAAAACACCCATGGACTTCCATGGGTTACACAATTCCATTCAGAAGAATATAAAAAAGAGACCATCACATAACTCATTGAAATTAAAATTTCATAAAGCATAAATTCCAATAAAAAGTCAATAATCTGACACCATGAATGTAATATTTAAAAAAACTTTGAAAATAATCATTTAATTCATAAAAAATCATTGAATGTTTTTTTAAAAACACATGGAGTGTGTCAAATCCAACTCCTTTTGAAAACACACATTAAAATATCCAATTTCCAAACCAATAAAATAATCCAAGCATGTATGGGAAAACCAATAATTATAACTCCAATTAATGGTAATTTAATTTTAAAACCCTTGAGAATACAATAGTAAGTGTAAATCAGTAGAAAATAACCCATAAATATAGACACCATCTTCTATAAAAGAACAAAATTTATCACCTTTCACAACAAGAATCAGAATTAAGTAGGATAGGTTATTACATGCCTAAGACAAAAAAATATAACACAAAACTTCCATAAACAACCCTTGGTTGGGAAAAATTCATGATAGGTTTTCTACCTTCATTTTAAATGGAAGATAATGGTGAGATACGGGGTAATGATGAATAAATCATTAAGAGATCAATATTTAATGAACTAAGTGCACCAATAATCAAATAATAATATAGCCAAATGAATTGTGTGGAAACTCTAATTCATGGAGAGAATATCTACATAAAATGGGAGATTAATTTAGGAGAAATACATAAAGGTTTATTTAGAAAATTTAATAAAAAATGATCTTTTAATAACATTGAAAAGCTTCATAGTTTGTTCATAACATTATTAAATCCATCTATGAATCATACAGGACCCATTGTCTCCCAAAAAAAAATTGGCATGGTTTTAGTAAAATACTATAATGTTAAAAAACCATTATCAAGTCTTTCAAAACCTCACTATCCCCCAAACATATATCTTGTACAGTTATCTACATAGTTAACCATGTGATTTATACTACCTGTGTTCTCCATGTGCGCCATGTCTTATTTCTTGAAAAAACATGTGTTTTAACTACCAAATCATGGAAACTATAAAAATTAATAAATATATAAATAAAACTAAAAATAAGATTTACCAGTGACTCTTATGGTGACATAATTCTGCACACTATAAATCATTCCACTCATAGAAAGCCTATAAGGATGATCAGTAGAAAATATGTTAGTATATTACAATATCATTGAAACTTCCTAACCATAAATCTCATTTCTTTCTCCACTACACTTCCAAATCACATGGAAAATGGAATCCTATTACTTTATTTTCTAATGTTTTTATAATTAAAGATATCAACAGGATTCTCTATAACTGCGGTGTTAGTTTCAAGCTCTAAATATTTGAATTATGTCACATGAGATGCATTTGGTTAGAACTTATTAAACTAGGATATATGGAAAAAACCATAGATTAAGGTATGAAAAGGTGTAAACTCCTAGAGATTTTATACCTTACTATGACACTCAGAAATATAAAATTTCCCAATATAACATGGAGTAAACTTCCATTTTTTCAAATGTGATGATGCACTAATGAAACAAATAACTAAAGGAACACCAAATCACTAGCCTCAAACTCTAGTGGGAAATGATTATCATAAAAATATTATTTATATTGAATATAATTTATAGTTAACATATTTCAAATGAACTTTACTTTATAATTTAACTATAAGATCATTATTTTTTCTAACAATATGTTCTCACCTAGATCATCCCAACATGATTGGGAATGGAATAGACTCCCAAAAAATACATCAAAATAGTACATCTAGATCAATATTAGGTAACTATAGTTTTGTGAAAATTATATCAATAATAGATACCTTTTCTATTTACCCATTAAGGCACGAACATGTGCACCTAGAATGTCCTTGGAATCTGTATGTCCAATACATTCTCTCAATCCTTATTTATGTGATAGGTTGTGATTAATGTCAACTGTAGTCCAAATAATTACATGAGACTCTTCCAAAATCAAGATTTAAAATTGGTATCCAAATTGGAAACAATTATCGAAGGCACGCCATGAGTCATAATGATCTCTCAAACATACAGGTTCATGAGATCCTCTACCTTCATCAACTCTATATTGGGAAGAAATTGGGTTAGCTTATTCAACCAATATATAATCACCAAAACAATAACTTTCCCACTTGAATTATGTTCTTGATCGATCATAAATTTCATAGAGATCTCATCTCACTTCTAAAACAGAATCATAGGTGTATTAAGAAACTCACTTGGCCTCTGATTATGCATTATGATCCTCTAGAAAATATTACATTAGGATAAAAAATCTACAGTTTTAAATCTTATTCCAGACCACTATTTATATCTTCTTAAAGTATAAACAATCATTTTTTCCCATGGGTTAATTTACCAACTAGAAACCAACCACTCATGCATCACCTCCTTTATCAAAATAAAATAATACACCAACCACTTCTTAATGAATAGGGTACCATCCATAGAACATCACCAATCACCCATGGTCTCTTCACCACGTAGAACTATGTTTATATTTTTTCAGTCAAATATGGATTCATTCTCACACAAAACTAGGATAATAAGAGGTCTGTGAATTAAAAACTACTCAAATATACCCTCTCTCTATCCACAAATTACTTTATACTCATAATAGTAAAAAAACTCATCAAACTCCACTCATCCACCGATTCCCTAGCACCCTGTATTTTTATCCTTCTTCCTAAGGAATAAGTAACCACAATATCATTTCTAGGGGTCTGATCGATATTGAATTAAAAGGCCTTATAATACTACCTAAATTGAATTTTCCATATTTTTATGATCCTCTAGGTTTGGACTTACTTGTGTCTCTTATAATCTATTTAATAGTAAACTATTCCTTCAGGAGTTAATGGTTCCACATATTCAATGAATGCATCAAAACATCCACCTCTGGGACATGGGTGGGGTTTTCCTCTCATGTTCATATAGTTTAAGTGATTAAATGGACAGTATATGATAATCTCCAATATCACACACCCTAATCCCACACCTATTCCTTCATAGTACATTATACTCCCTTCCAAGGCTAAGGAAAAATCAAAACTTGAGCAGCTGTAAAATAATCATGTGACTCTTAAAAAAAACATTGTCACTTCCCACTCTAGTATAACTTCACCACTTATAGATATGATGTTTTCAAGGTAGATGAAATCTTGGGGATGTCAAAAAATTCATGTAAAATCCTTCGAGGAATGAAAATCACTTAATATCAAATATATTCTTCAGATACTCCCAAGACATAATATCTTGGATATTTTCTATATATTCTAAACCCCCTTTATCAAAAAACACATGGCCCTAAAACATTACCTAATATAAATATAACTGATAGTTGGTCATCATTGCATAGAAAAGATTCCATTTTCATATTCCCAAGACAACAATCAGATGGTCTCCATAGACCTTCAATAACTTATATTATGCTATGATGCATTCAATAAAAATGACTAAAAAGGAATCCAAAATGTGTTGAATTATTTGGTTGATCATTTCCATAACTTAATGGCCTGAAATTCCATAGAAAGGTTTTTAAAAAAATTAAATGGGATTATTTTAAGACCAGGCTCTGAGATGGTACTTAATTCCGAGGCCTGGAATAGAGAGAATGGATTTTTAAACTTATTTTATAGTTTATTAAATAATAGTACAAGTGGGTTTTTCTATCTTTTTAATTGGTTCCTAGATCAAAAATATGAGGGCACTGTTGAACGTAGAACACAAGGATTCACCTAGAGAAGGCCTAACATTGACCAGTGTGGGTTGATCGTAAAAGTTAATTTTTTAACATTTAAGGAAACTTAAAAAAAGGAACATAATGTTTATTTTATTTTTATTTTTCAAATTGTTATGGTGAAACATCATTACAATGCATCAAAACCGATAATTTTGTTTCATTAATGAAACAATGTAACGACACCACAACACAGTGGTAACAGAAAAGTGTTTTCACCATTAATGTTTTAACTAGGAGTACATCGTTGGAATTTTTGGAGAAACCCTCAGAACATCTACAGAATAAGCATTGATGATTAACAAATGATAATATCCAATAACCTTGTGCATTCCTCATCCTATTCATGATATCTCTTCCTCAATGATAGATCAAGGAACTTTGTGAATGGATCTCCTTCAGCGATGTATCCTTCCCATAAGTAGACTTTCACTAGGTAGGGGGTATTATTTGATTCGGTTCAATCCAAATTCTTGGTTTTAAACGTCAAATGGTGATCAACCCATGAACAGGTTGACCCGTGGTTCGATTGTTATTGTAGTAGGTTCTTGACTTTGGGATGGTTTTGGGAAATTAAGTCTTGTTTAATTGATCTGCTAAATCCTTCGAACAGAAGAAGATTAACATAGTGATGAATGATGGAAGAGGTTCGTTCCTCAATTTGAATTTTGGTTTTCCTCTTCCCTTTAATGTTTTTTCATCACATTATTTGTGGGCAGATGAATGGTCACCGTTTTGCAACAATTCTTGGCACAACGGTCCAACAGCATGGATCTGGAATGGGGATTTCATGGTAGATTTAAACTGATGAAGGTGGTGATCAGGTCAAGGTGGTGCAAGAGATGTCTCATGAGAAAGGCTACACATTGGAATGAAGTCCCAATGGATATTTAAACCCCAAGTGATGAAGAATGCAGCTCGAGGGATTTGGAACACCCTCAGGATCAATGAAAAGAGAGTCGGAGCACATGTTTCGGTCTGTGGAAGGTTTTGTCGGTGGAGGCGGCATGCTACAACGATGACCACTAGAGGTAGAGCATGGAGGTGGTAGTTGTGTACTAGACGATGGGGTGGGGCATCGTATAGGCGCGCTATAGTAACGGTGGAATCCGCAGCTGCATAACTTGTCTCCCCACATGGAGGGGCCATAGCTCCAGTTGCGGCGTGACTTGGACTCGTGGGCCGCACTGGAAAACCAGGTCTATGTGAGTGAATCGGTTGACCAGAAGACGACACCAGTTGGCGCCGCATGGTACGAGATGGACGCGGCTCTACTGCCCCAAGATACCGGATCTGGACCACTGAAAGGTGGGTTGGGCTGGTTCTGGCAGGCTGGGTTGGACCCAATTGGCCAGGTCAGGCCTGTGGACCAAGGGCTTGGTCGTGTTGGTTCGGTCCAACTTGGTCAACCCAAACCCAGACCCAACCATACCCCATTTCACTAAAATGCTTGTAACATTCAAAAGAGTATCTGTTTGAAAATCTATCTAAGTCATTGCATCCCTTACGATGAGACGGTCCTCTTGAGATAATCTAAGTGGGTTTTGAAGAAATTAGATGACGGACAATTGGTTTTAAGAGCAGGCTCTCCCAGTACAAGAAAACATTGGGTAGAATCGGAGTGTTTCTTATAAATAAATGTTAGGATGGTTACTCCCTTGAAAAATTAGGGAATTGGTACTCCATATCCCTCTACTTAGGTCGATATGGGACTCCCCAAGTCACGGGTTGGGGATCAAGACTATTATTATTGGACCTATGGTGTTGGGCATGAGAACTAGTCCTATTAGAATGTTCTTGATAGAGCACATTCTCTTTTACATACCATTTGTAATGGTAAATTTGTACCCAATGGACCGTATCTCTCGGATGGGTGCCATTGGGGATGGTTAAGCTCATGGAGCGTATTCTCCAGGTTTATGTGTTACCTTTTGAATCTTCAGTGAGAATCCTGATGCTAGCTATATCGATAGGGCCATATGTTTCTTAGTGGTTGAGACGATTATATCTGGATTACCTTGGTATATTAATGGGAATATACTTGGGTAGAGATGACTACGCATTTCTTTGTAGCCTTTCTCTTTTGATTTACCTTTTTTGTTTTTTGGTCCCCTACTGAGTATTTCTTTACTCATCCCTACATTGGTTTTCCCCACATGTGTCGTGTCTTGTGTAGATGACTGACACTTTAATGGAGTCCAAGGAGTACCATGTATTGTTTATTGAGTGTAGACAGATGTGGAATACTCCAATGGCTTTAGGAAACTACCCTTCACATACCCTCCAGGTAGGGTTCTCAGCGGATTTTTTTCAGAGACTTCGAGTCTTACTTGTATTTTTTCATTCTTCTGGTAGGCTTGTATACTATCTCAGTTTTCCACCTCGTACATTAAATTTTATTGTACTCTGGTTTTGGTTTACTTAGTGATTCATTCAATGTTTACTTGGTGATTAATTTTCAGCTTTGTGGGATGGGGTTGTGAGTTTGGGTGTGTAAAGGTACATGGAAAATGCTCCCCATTTGTAGGATAATTCCTTTAGGGCTAGTTTCCAGCCCCTGCCCTTTGAAATCCATGATTGGGGTAGTTGCATCTCGATCCCCAGGGGACACTTCATGAAAAATTAGTATCATGGGAGGTTTGGTTCCACCTTTTTACTAAGAGTTGTGAGTTTGGGGTTTAGTTTCATAGTGATAGTGCAAATATGTGTTTAGTTCTACTCTAAGTCTAGAGGTTCTAGTTTTATTGTGGGGTCCAATTTATCCATTCACTGGGACTCGGATAACCCTATTTTTTGACTCGATACATTAAGACACTAGTTAGTGGGAAATGAATGGTACATGAATTATATCGAGATGGTTTGTGCTTTCTATGCCCTTATTGAGTTGTCTCTCTAGATATACTCTTTTAACTGTGGTTCATCTTGATCCATTTTAGGATTCCACCATGCATATTTCTATTTAGGGTTCTAGGAAAAGGCCATGATGATGGTATGTTGAGCGATGAGGCATTGGTACAGGGACCAGTACCAGAGATATCCCTACCAGGTGGTGTAGTAGTGATACCACAATCCATCGATTAGTAGTTTCTACTAACACTACCAGAAGAGGATGTGTGCAGGATGAGTGTTCTACATGAGTTCTAGAGGTAGAGAACTCCAGAGTTTAGAAGTGAGACTGGACCCCAGGTGGCTGAGGACAAGCTTGAGATAGTTATGTGAGTCCTCCACCTATTGAGGATGCCTCTCGACCATATGGTGATCTTGTACATGAGTCTTATTCAAGGATCATTAGGGATATGGTGCATCTTAATGATCCAGATGCATGACAAGGTGACCCTCACCTAGATATACTTTGAGAACCTCTTTGAGGAGGAGTTCTTTCTGGAAATTTTATACTCTGTGCTTATACAAGAACAGTAACACCTATTTCAGGGTATCATGATGGTAGTAGAGTAATCAGAAAGATTCATGGATCTTCCTCACTACTCTATGGATATGGTGTGGGGCCCTTAAGGAACCAAACCTTCGAGAAAGTACTGCACTTGGAGATTAGGGCATTAGTGATACCTTTTATCATTATATCATATACTGGGCTACTAGAGCGAGCCCTGATGGTTGATAGTTTCCTAACAGAGGAGAAGTTGGATGTGACCTGTAAGAACCTGGTTCTTATTTTTGAGGTACGGGTTTATTCTTATCTCTTTTCCTTATGTTTTTTTGAGAAAATAAGAAAAATGGGGAAAATTCCTAAATTTTGGGACTACACGTCGTGTACTTTTCAACACGCTGGGTACATTGGCTATGTGGGATGAGTACACAGGGTGTGTAACCATGCTGGCGACGAAGGGTGTAAAAACCTACTATACGTCGTGTAGTGGATATTTACACTTCGTGTAGTCAGTCAGTAGCCAAATAGTAAGGTGGTGGAGGCAGCCGCTAGCAGAACGGTAGTATACGCCGTGTAATCAGAAATACATGTCGTGTACTCATGTCAATGGATGAACAGTGCAACAGTGCCGCTAAAGGAACAGTTAAATGAGAAAAGTACACGCCGTATAGATTGTTTTATTCGCTTAAAATGGGAAGTAGCCAACCCTGTTCACAGGATTGTCTTAGAACTAGAGGAAGGAGTTAGGAGAGGAGGCCAGACCTTCAAGGATCTCCAGATCATGTGTCAGGAATCTGTTTTCACCTCTGACGATCTCGTTGGAACCGCGTGGGTAAGCCCTCCACTAACCTTAGGCTATTCATTCCAATTCATCCTCTAAGGGAAGTTATTTGAGTTTGAATGGGGATTTTATTCACCTCAGATCTATGTTGTTCTTGGATGATTCAAGGATCATTGTTCGCGTATAACATTCAGGGGTGTTTAAGGTAGGTGGCTTAGTGTTTATTTCCAACTGTTGTGCGTTTTTGTGTATCGTTGAGCTACGAACCCATGTTGGGGGTGTCGTGTGGATGAGGCCTTGGATGTTTTTAATTTCTTGTTGAGTCAATAAGGTTTTCCTTATGAATCTTCCATGCCTTCTTGTTTTGAAAATCACAAACACCTTATACTTAAGCAAATTGATATTTTACTTCTCTAAGGAAATTTTCCTTCCTTAAGTAAATTTACCCTAACCTATATTTCTTTATACAAATCAATGTTTTTCTTAAGTATAAAAATCAGATTCACACCTAAAACCTCAGAATCATATAATACTTAGATATGAAGCATTCTGTTTTAGGATCCGAATTCTGGATACGAACTCTAATGAAGTTCCACTATGAATTCTGGATACAAACTCTAATGAAGTTCCACTCTGAATTCTGGATATGAACTCTCACAAAGTTCAACTCTGAATTCTAGACTCTAAAATTATACTAGTTCGACTCCAAACTTCTACTAGTTCGACTCCAAACTTCAATGAGTTCGACTCCGAACTTCTATGAGTTCGACTCTGAACTTCTACAAGTTTGACTCCGAACTTATACTAGTTCACCTCCGAAATTCTACTAGTTCGACTCCGAAATTCTACTAGTTCGACTCCAAAATTCTACTAGTTAGACTCCAAACTTCTATGAGTTCGACTCCGAACTTCTACTAGTTCGACTCCAAACTTCTACTAGTTCGACTCCAAACTTCTACTAGTTTGACTCCGAACTTATACTAGTTTGACTCTGAACTTCTATGAGTTCGACTCTGAACTTCTATGAGTTCGACTCCGAAATTCAACTAGATTGACTCCGAAATTCTACTAGTTTGACTCCAAACTTTTACGAGTTTGACTCCAAACTCGGTAAGTACAGATTCTGAATTCTAGTGAAACCAGACTCCAAATTTCCTTGAGATTCAGACTCCAGATTTCTATAGAATTCATGTTCCGAATTCCTATAAAACAGAATCTGAATATCTCTTTATTATAAACTCTGAATTCCATTTTGGTTAGACTCTGAACTTTTATTTTCTTACTTTCCAAACATCAATTTTTCTTATACTTATACCTATTTAATTTTAAAATGATGTCATGCTTTCAGTTATTAACTAACCATTGGTTGAGTGACACATTTACAGGTCCCTTCGAAATTCAAGGAGAAATATGATTGTTGAAGGAGGGAGTCGATCATTGGAGCTTCGCCTATAAATAGGAGATCATTTAAATAAGCTCAATATTGATATTTGAAATCCATGCTTACATGCTGTTGAAGTGATTTCTAGAGAGAGAGAGGCTCTCATCAACTCTCAAGCTTCGTGCAGAAAGTTTGGACAGCTTGTTCAAACTTTTCCTAGTGTAGACTTGATTTGTGCGACTCCGATTGTTCCTGATTGCAATCGAGTGATTCTAGGGATAAGAAGACAAAGGTTCCAACACCTTAAAGCTGAGGGATTCCTTGGTGAGGAATACAGAGGTGTCGACTATCTGATAGTTAAGGGCTTACGGGGATAGAAAGATAGACTCTGATCTTTGTATCGAGGTCTTACCTTGGTGTGGGTAAGACAAACTTTCTTGAAAGTATAAATCACGGGACCTTTATCCAAGGTTGTTTGATACCCTTCTCTTTGGGTTAAAAGATTTGTTATTTGTTACTTGTAGTTTTACTACTTATTTTTTCCACTACATTTTGTATTTCTAAGTAAAGTATAACTTTCTTATACTTCCTTAATTATACTCTTATTTAGTTAGATTCTATACGCTTTAAGTTAGAATCTTAATCTTTGTAACTTTTGTTAAGTTTTATTTCCAGAATCATTTTTCCAGAATCAAGAAAGTGATTAGAACTTATAAAGGTGTTGTGAATTATAGACTTATAGGATTTTTGCTTCAAAATAACTATGTTAAGGGAAATGCAGATCAAACCCTTTTTATAAATAAAGATAAGAAAAATGTTTTTATTGTTCAAATTTATGTTGATGACATTATATTTGGTTCAACTCAGCAATCTTTAACTGATTCCTTTGTAGATATAATGAAATCTGAGTTTGAAATGAGTATGATGGGTGAGTTAACATTTTTCCTTGGTTTTCAAATTTCTCAAAAACCTGAAGGAATCTACATATCCCAACATAAGTATATTAAATATCTTCTCAAAAGGTATGGGTATGAAAACACTAAGAGTATAAGTACTCCTATCGGTACCTCAAACACACTTGATCTTGATGAAGTTGGGAAACCAGTAGATCAAACATCTTTTAGAGTTATGATAGAAAATCTACTTTACTTGACAGCTAGTCGACTAGACTTGATGTTTTCAGTATGCTTATGTTCAAGATATCAATCTAATCCTAAGGAATCCCTTTTAAAGGCAGTGAAAATAATTTTTTGCTACTTAAAGGGAACCATGGATTTAGGACTCATTTATACTTCTGGAAATAATTTTTTTTTAAATTTTTTTCAGATGATGACTTTGGTGGATGTAGAATGGATAGAAAGATTACACCCGTAACTTGTCATTTCTTAAGAGATTAATTAGTTTATTGGTCTTGCAAGAAGAAACATTCTGTAGCACTATCCACTGCTGAAGATGAATATGTAGCAGCTAGAAGTTGTTGTGCTCAAGTGTTGTGGATGCAACACACACTCACAGATTATGGCTTTAGTTTTACTACGACTCAAATTTTGTGTGATAACACAAGTTCCATTTCCCTTAGTAAAAACCCTGCACATCACTCCCGTTCAAAGCACATAGATATTAGGCATCACTTTCTTAGGGACCACACACTAAAAGGAGATATCATTCTTCAGTTTATCGGAATGCAAGATCAACTTGATGACATTTTTACAAAATATTTACCCTTCGATAGATTTGAATACATTAAACAGAAGTTAGGAATGATAACCGTGAGTTAATATTCCTTCATTAACTTCTTGTTGAACCATTCACCTTATATTAATAAACTCCTTTTCATAGGGGGAGTACATCTGTAATGAAGTCTTTCAAATTCTTCATAATGAGTCTTTCAAAAAAATTCGTAATGAGTTTTTCAAAATTTTCATAATGAAAATTATTTGGAATCGAAATTTTCGTAATGAAGTTTTCATAATGGAAATTTTCATAATAAATTTTTCATACTGGAAATTTTTGTAATGAAGTTTTTGTACTGAAAATTTTCGTAATGAAGTTTTCATACTGGAAATTTTTGTAATGAAGTTTTTGTACTGAAAATTTTCGTAATGAAGTTTTCATACTGGAAATTTACGTAATGAAGTTTTCGTATTAGAAATTTTCGTAATGAAGCTTTCGTACTAATAATTTTCGTAATGATAATTTTTGTAATGGGAATTTTCATACTCATTTTCTTTCGTAGTGATTTTTTCGTAGTGAGTTTTTCATAATGAGTTTTTCGTAGTCAAATTTTCTTCAAGAATAATATTACCTATTACGAATAAACTTCCTAGACAATCCAAAAGGTATGACTTCCTAAATTAAGTTTTCGTAATCGTTTTTTAGTTGCAGGTAGTTTCATTTTCTTATAAAATTTCTCGGATTTACTTCTTCTTAAATCAGAATGTTTTTAAAACCTCAGAAGATCGGATTCAAATTTTACTTACAGATATCTTTTCAACCGTCAGATCAAATCAAAGAAGTTCTCAATAGTTTGATTTGTTTTGTAAGTTCAAATGTTAGCTCCATCGCCTATATAATGGGTACCCCCATTTGTTTTCCACATCGATTTCAAGCTCTTGGGTCTTGAAGCCCTGCCTCTGTTCTTAAAGCCTGTTCCAAATCTTTCAGTGCTCCTCCATTCTGAATGTCTGTAGAAGCCACTTCCCAAGATATGTCTACCTCGAAGCCAATTTCAAAATGGAAAGTGTAAAGAGAAAGTTTGGTCCATCCGAACTTTTACAAGTATGACTATATCATCACTAAGAACATCAAGTTGAATGGTTGGTAATATGTATGTGTATCCAAGACAGGTGATCAAGATGCAGTCTATCCGGAGTTACTTGTGGAATTATATGAATTAGAAAGTTCTTATGAAGAAGAGGGAAGAGAAAAGTTTTCTTTCATGTATTATAGGAATACTTACAAACTTACTTACACCAAGGAAGAAATATTGGTGGGGCTGGAATATGATGGAGAAGCTGAATTTTTCTCACATAAACTTCCAGATGTCCAAGGCAGTTTTTTTAAGGTGAAGGCCTTGTAGTTTCTTGGGCTTCATGATTTAAAGACATCCAAGATTTCCATCTATCTTCTAATAATCAGATTCTTCAGTTGTGGGTACAAGGTTTCTTAGTTCTGAGAAAGGGTGACAAAGATACCCTGAATAAAAGTGATATATATTTCTTAGACTTCTTGGTGAATCTAAGAAAAATCAATCTGATGAGGCATGTTCTTGTGACGATCAAGAACATCAAGGAAGGAAATTTGAGAGCTCAAATCATCATATACCCTGCCTTACTATCAAAGTTGATAGTTCAATGTCTGGATTCTCTCAAGATTTCATGTAAGTCTAAGATTCGGAATTGCAAGGTTATTCTTGTTAGTGATGATACCTTGAAAAGAATGAATATGGACTATTCCAATGAAACAAGAGAGTTTTATAATTTTCCAGAGGAAGAGGCTGAAATCAATCTGGAAAATATAGAGAAGGTCGATCCAGTGAAGAAGGTTGGTAAGAAGAGAAAATTGAAAGAAGTAGTTACTGAAGACAAAACCCCCAAATCTTTGGAAACCCAATCGGCACCTCCCAAGCCGAAGAAACAGAAAGCTTATCTAGATGAGGTGGCTGTTAAATGGAGAGAATATAAGGAAAAAATGAATGAAGGGGATCCATAGTTCGTATTGGACCCTGCTGAGGTGAAGGCCTTAAGAGCAAAAGTTGTGGATGAGTTAGAGAAACAGGCCAAGGAGAAGAAGATGAAGAAGACGTTTTAAGCTGAAGTTGTTCAATCTCTATTTAAAGACACAGAAATAGATTCTGAGAAGATTCCCATTCCAGAAACCTTTGATATTCAATCTTTACTGGAGACCCCTGGAAAGAACTACTTCACTCCAGAAAAGTCTAAAGGGAAATACGTTGTTGAAGAAGTAGATAAAGGAGTTGCTGAAGAAGAAGTGGAATAAGTTGTTGAAGAAATAGAGGAAGTAGAAGAAGAAGAAGAATAAGTTCAAGAAGGAAGTGGTGATCTAGATTACATGATTAAACAAGTATAGGATTATCAAGAGAAGGCAAGCCTATCATAAAAACTACCACTTTGAACTTCTGAGGTCGAGACCTCAAAGCCTATCACTCTGGGAAAGGGAGATGTCAAAGATGGTAAGAAAGATGATGTCGACGAAGAAGAAAAAGAAAATGAGTTGTCTGAGGAAGAAATATTTGAGAATCATTTTCTTGAAGAAGGACTAGAGAAGGATAAAACAGATGAAGACAAGATTTTTCAATTATCTGAAAGCGAGGAATAATCTCCTGATGAGACAGTTCCGAAAGTTGATAGGTGGAAGAAAGTGCTTATAGACACACCAACAAAAGATGTTATAAGAAAGAAGGAGGTTGGTGGTTCTTCTATAAAGAAGTAGGTGGAAATTGAAGAAGAACAATCCCCAAGAAAAGTGTCTAATTCAGAATCATCAGCACTGGGTCGTGATTTTATTGTGGAATCTTTGAAAAAGTTGGCGGACACCATTCTGATCTTTCCCACCATAGACTCCAGATTCCAGATGCTTCAACATAGTTTGAATCAGAAGTTAGAATACTTATCTATGGTGATGGATAAGTCTGTGAATATTGAAGTAGATCATATAAATTTCTTTGTCAATTATGATGTCCACAGGAAATCATGTAGGAAAATCACTTTGTGGTCTAAGAAAGTTGATGATGACTTGGCTGAGTTTGATCGTTTCTAGAATGATGTAAAAGATGATTTTTATACCGAGGATTTCAAGATTAATAATCTTCAGAAAAAGCTAGACCTTGAGAAAAATTCTCGGAATCAACAAGTGAAGGACTTGAATGGGAAGGTTAACTCTCTTGCTCAAAATTTTAAAAGGGATAGAGATCTCCAGATTGAGCTCGAAGAAAAGCGTGTAAAGAAAGATGAAGTTCTTAAGGAAAAATATGAGGCCTTGAAAGCTCAAGATGAAAGGATAAAATCTTTGGAGAAGCAAGATTAGGAGGATCAGAAAGATTTGAAGAATCTGAAAACGCTCTTGAAGAAGCTAATCCCAAAGGAAAAAAGAAGACAAATAGACTCAATCTGATCTTTTGTTGCGTTTGATCTTCCTTGTAAAAATTATTCCAATCATAATAGAAATATGGTTTCTTGTTTTCCTTGCATGTCTTTACTAATATTTTAGGTACCAAATTTCTTTTCCATTCCCTTAAATTCTTTTCGAAAATCACAAAGGGGGAGAAGGAAAACGAACCACTCAAAGGGGAGAAGGAAAATTCTAAAAGGGAAAAAAATTCTAAGTTGAGAACTATCCTTAAGTAAGGGGGATTTTCTAATCACGAAGTTTTTCATTTCCCATGATAATGAAAACTCCATTCCAAAAATCCAGAATACAATCCTTAGAGTTCTAATTCCTAAGGGGAGTTAGTTGTATTCACTATCATCCATGAACAAAGGGAGATAAGTTTTAATTTCAAAGTTTAAAGAAATTGTTCTAAGTTCTTATCTTCTTTTTTGAAAGGTTGTTCGTGCTTTCCAAAAAGAGGGAGATTGTTGATTCAATAAGGTTTTCCTTATGACTTTTCCATTCCTTCTTGTTTTGAAAATCACAAACACCTTATACTTAAGCAAATTTATATTTTACTTCTCTAAGGAAAATTTCCTTCCTTTAGGAAATTTACCCTAACCTTGATTTCTTTATACATATCAATATTTTTCTTAAGTATAAAAATCGGATTCATACCTAAAACCTCAGAATCATATAATACTTAGATATGAAGCATTCTGTTTTAGGATCCGAATTCTGGATACGAACTCTAATGAAGTTCCACTCCGAATTCTGGATACAAACTCTAATGAAGTTCCACTCCGAATTCTGGATACGAACTCTCACAAAGTTCAACTCTGAATTCTAGACTCCAAACTTCTACTAGTTAGAATCTGAACTTCTACTAGTTTGACTCAGAACTTCTTCTAGTTCGACTCTGAACTTCTACTAGTTCGACTCTGAACATCTATGAGTTCGACTCCAAACTTCTACTAGTTCGACTCTGAACTTCTACTAGTTCGACTCCGAACTTATACTAGTTTGACTCTAAACTTATACTAGTTCGACTCTGAACTTCTACTAGTTCGACTCCAAACTTCTATGAGTTCGACTCCGAACTTCTACTAGTTTGACTCTGAACTTATACTAGTTCGACTCCAAACATATACTAGTTTGAATCTGAACTTCTGTGAGTTCGACTCCGAAATTCTATGAGTTCAACTCTGAACTTCTACTAGTTTGACTCTGAACATCTACTAGTTCGACTACTAACTTTTACGAGTTTGACTCTGAACTCTGTAAGTTCATATTATTAATTCTAGTGAAACCAGACACCAAATTTCCTTAAGATTCAAACTCCGGATTTCTACAGAATTCAGGTTCCGAATTCCTATAAAAGAGAATCTGAATATATCTTTATTATAGACTCCGAATTCCATTTTTGTTAAACTCTAAACTTTTATTTTCTTACTCTCCAAACATCAGTTTTGCTTATACTTATACTTGTTTAATTACAAAACGATGTCGTGCTTTCAATTATTAACTAACTGTTGGTTGAGTGACACGTGTACAGGTCCCTTGGAAATTCAAGGAGAAATGTGACCGTTGGAGGAGGGATCCGATCGTTGGAGCTTCGCCTATATATAGGAGATCATTTGAACGAGATCGATACTGATCTTTGACATTTGTGCTTACATTTTGTCGAAGTGATTTCTAGAGAGAGAGGCTATTATAAACTCTCAAGCTTCGTGTAGAAAGTTTTAATGGCTTGTTCAAACTTTTCCTTGTGCATACTTGCTTCGTGGGACTCTGATTGTTTCTAATTACAATTGAGGGCTTCTAGGGATAGGAAGACAGAGGTTCCAACACCTTGAAGTTGAGGGCTTCCTTTCTGAGGAAGACAGAGGTTCCGACTACCAGATAGTTGAGGGCTTGTAGGGATAGCAAGATAGACTCCAATCTTCGTATCGAGGGCTTACCCTGGTGTGTGTAAGACAGACTTGCTTGAAAGTATAAATCAAGGGACTTTTATCCAAGGTTGTTGGATATCCTTCTCTTTGGGTTAAAGGAGTTATTTTTTGTTACTTTTAGTCTTACAACTTGTTTTTTCCGCTTCATTTTGTATTGATAATGAAATTATAACTTTCTTATACTTCCTTACTTGTACTTTGATTTAGTTAGATTCTATACGCTTTAAGGTAGAATCTTAATCTTTGTAACTTTTGTTAAGTTTCATACCTAGAATCATTTTTCCGGAATCAAGAAAGTGATTAGAACTTATAGTGGTCCTGTGAATTATCTTGTTTAACTTTTTTAAATATAACCATCGTAAAATTTTCCTTAGGGAATTTTTAAAAGGTACAATTTCCCCCCCCCCCCTCTTGTATCTGAGAATCACATTCTTATTTCGATCCTACGTTTGGTATCACAGAGTATATCATACTCAGAGACATATCATCCCAACATACCTAGAATTTCATAGGTAATTAAATGCGATAATAAATTGTTTTTTGGGATCGCTACTTGGATCCAGGACTACCCTGGGGGTGCGTTTCTCTATTTAGGAATTTTTTCAGGATACCCGAGGGTTTTCCATGTTTAATTTGAGAATTACTTTTTTCTTCAGAGGAATTGAATGTGATTTGTTTGTTATATGTTGGGAATGGCCCGATTACTTTCTTAGCCTGAGGGTAGTGCTTTACTTAGCCTGAGGGCAGTGTTACTTTTAGCCTGAGGGAAATGGTTATCTCGTCCTGAGGGAAACTTCTTCAATGCCTGTGGGAAATAGACTCTGTGCCTAAGGGAGACACTTTGTACGCCTAAGGTCAATATTTTTTATGCCTGTGGGAAATTACCTGCGTGTTACGTTTTTGATTACCTGAAGGTAAGAGTTTGCATGTCTTAGGGCACTGACTGTTTACATAGAAATTCATTGTGGTGGTTTTTTTAAAATGAATGATTAAATAAATATTAAAATGGCAATATAACTGGTAAATCCAGTTACTTTTGAGTACTTCTTAGTTTATTGCATTTACTTTTGCACATTGTTGTTGCATGTTTACACACAGTTGATCACGGGACTTCGATGGGTGTCTTCTAGGAATTATCTCTCGCACCCTATTTGGGTCATGTCTTCGACCCAAACAGATTACATTTCTACAGGTGTGGATAAGGGAAAGGGTCCCTATACAAGTACTTGATTCCTGCTGAGGAGTAGGGGGTCATCGGATCGGGCTTAGGCTTGCGATGCTACCGGCTGTTTTGTTTTGTTTTGTTGTACTCTGTATCGTACTGTCCTGTATTATTGTGTAACATGTTCTGGCTATTTTCTTAGAACTTGAGGCATGTTTCATCATTATATATAACTGTTGGTTATCTTTTAAAGTAGTTGTGTATGTATGGTTTATTGCTTCCGCTGTTGTTGTATGTTTTATCTTGTATTCCACTACGCTACACTTTGACAAATGAGGGCATAGTATCCGCACTATCAGACCTGGGCCCTTGCTGCTAGTATGAAGCCTCTGGAGTTTGGGGAAATGCGCTTGAGGTCATGTGACCAACCGGGTTCGGGGCACCCGTGGAGTGGTACCCAGATCTGGGATGTTACAAAGTGGTATCATATGAGTTCTTTTCTTTGACTTACTATTTGGAGCCTTAGTCAGGGACAGGATGGAAACGGGTAGCCAAACCATGTATAGGAAAAAGACAGTATACCTTGTATTTTTTCAATTCTTCTGATTTTTCAAATTTTACAGTTGATTTGATTTCACCATTAGGTGATGCACTTGTGATTGTGCTGTTTATATTTTATCCATGGGTTCTATTTAGTTGCAACCTGATGAGATGAGGGTATGCCATCTCATGCATCATTTAGTCAAATTTTAGGAATCACATTCCATGCATAGTTTCCATGTCATATAGGTGCATTAGAAATTACATGTTGTTGTAATAGTTGTGGTGCTAGAAAAAAGCATGATTTTGGGATACCTGCTTTGATAAAATACCTGCTATGTGATAGGGTATCGTTGTATAAGCTTGTTGATAGAATGGATGCCAAACCTTGGTTTTTGGGGAGTATGGGCCCTCGTTGACTAGAATTTGGTGGATAATTGACTGTTTATCTTGTGTATAACATGTATAAGATGTCAAAATTTGATTCGCGAAGAGTACAGGCCCTCGTGGATCGGAATTTGGCACTTAGGTGTTGTTTTTTCGGTATTTTCTGGGCTTTGGAGTAGTATCTTAGCCTTACTTCCCGGAAAACCCAGGATACATGCTGTGTAGTTCCTATGACATACACCATGTGATCTTCTATTTGAGAATAAAAGAAAACTTTTTAAGTACACATCATGTACCCTCAGTACACTCCGTGTAGTCTCTTCCTGTGTTATAGACCGTGTGGGCAGGGACACGAGGAAGGGAAAATATTGGGAAGAACACGCCTTGTACCTGATGTACACACCATGTAGTGTTGACACGGAGTTCTCCCGTGTAACTAACAACACGGACAGAGGAGACCATAAGACAGACACACCATGTCCACTAGGTAACACGTCGTGTAGTCTGACCTGGGATCCGACCATGTAACTAACAACATGGGTCGGTGTAATCCTTTCATGTACACACTGTGTGTATATGAAACATGACGTGTAGTGGGAGATGTGAATCTAACCATGTAACCAACAACACTGGTCGACAGAGCTCGTCTAGTACACGCCATGTACTTGTGGGACACACCGTGTAGTCTTGTCCGAGGGAAGACCATGTGGTTTTAGCCGTGTGGCTGGGAAAGGGGGTGGTTTACACACCGTGTGCGGGTGTAACACGCCGTGTAGTAACAAGCCGAGTAGTCGGTCATGTCAAAAATGACACGAGTAGTTGTAAAATTACACCATACACATCGTGTAGTCAGTATACATGTTGTGTAGTGTTTTTAACGGGAGCCGTGTGGCTTAGTCGTGTAGAAGGACCCGAGCAGGGGAAGATAAGTCAGGTACACGTCGTGTAGTCATTATACATGTTGTGTAGTCTTGTTGTGAAATATTGAAGGCCTTCTTCCTCCTGTTCCCCTTTTGGTCCCTTCGTTTTCAGTCTTTGATAATCTTGATCTAAGGTGTGTGTTTGACCTTGCAAAGTCATGCCGCCGAGATGACCATCCGTTGTTCGCCAAGATAGAGGCAATGATTATACTCCAGAGATGGTAGGCTATGGGAAACAAGTGGATCCTCTAGTAGAGCCAGATGCGGCGCCAGCCGTTATACCAGACACAAGCGCAGAGGCGTAGTTATGTGAAGGCTTTATGCGGTTCATGCAGACCTTTCAGAGAGCACCGCCGACTAACACATCTATGGCTGAGCTGACTCGCATTTTCCAGCAGCAGCATCTGCCTACTTTTTCAGGGGACGGCGGACCACAGGCTACGAAGTCTTGGCTAGGGTATATGAAGACTATTTTCGAGAATCTTGAGATGCCTCTAGGGTGGAGGGTCAAGCTCATGACTTATATATTGCGTGATTCCGCCAAGATGTGGTGGGATGTTACCACCCAGTCAGAGAATCATAGAGACATGGTGTGGGAAGATTTTTAGGCAGTCTTCTATGAATTCTTCTTCCCAGAGACACTAAGGGCAGAAAGAGCTCTAGAGTTCATGAATCTGCTGTAGGGCTCTATGTTGGTGATGGATTATTCTACTCGCTTCACCGAGCTTCAGTGTTTTTAACCCGTTCTAGTGGGTGATGAGACGTTGAGAGCCAGACGATTTTAGGATGATCTTCTATATGACATCTGAGCACTGGTGAATGTTTTCAGGTTGCCTTCAGTACATGCTATTGTGAACCAGGCGCTGATTACAGAGGGGAGCCTGCGGGAAGCTAGTGGTGTAGGCCAGGGCGGTTCGGCACCAGTTTCTGGTACTATTTATACCGGTAATAGGAAGTGATAGATGGACCTCTCCCATGGTGGCAGTACCATCCAGGCAGATTCTTCAGTGAGTCAATTCAGGTGCTACCAGTGTGGTAAAGCGGGGCACAAGAGACCGTAGTGTCCACGTGATCCAGTGGAGTGCCGAGCTTCCGGTAAGATGAGTCAGTTATAGTTCTTTTGCAGGGTGATTCCACCAGTGGCTAGTGAGAGGGGTTCTGTATATACTCCGCGTGTGGGAGTAGGACCAACAGCTTCTTACCAGTCAGGAGACTGGAATACGTCAGGGCATGCAGGCAGAGATGGTGGTCATGGTCGTGGTAGTCAGACACCAGGATCTCAGAGGCAGCAGGGCGAGACAGCTCAGGGTAGCCAGGCTGTGTCGCAGGGCTACGACACTGGGCAGGCATATGCAGTGAAATAGACCCAACAGGAGAAGGATCTCGGACCTTCTACAATCAGAGTTACTGTTCTAGTAGCTTCTGTCTTATCTTCAGTACTTTTCGATACAGGTGCTATACATAGTTTCATATTTGTGACCATTGTGGAGAGCCTTGGGATCTATGTTTAGTCTTCTTCTTCTGATGTTATGACACTAGACACTCCATTGGGAACTGGAATGACATTTCTGAGTCAGTGCAAGGAGTGCCCCTTGAGTTTGTAGGGTGTCACTTTCTATGGGACCTCTATGTCTTATAGATGACGAGCTATGATTTCATTCTCAGAATGGACTGGTTTGTTCCCTTTCGAGACTTTGTAGATTTCTATCGTCGCAGGGTGAGTTTCATGTCACCAGAGGGCGGAGAGTTTCTATACAAGGGTGAATGGGATGTCCAGGCGAGTCGATCTAGACCAGGGCATCGTGGGTGAGGTGGAGTCATAGACTAGTTTGTGAGTTTATATCTGGATGATCAGGGGACTTGTCAGAAGGATTTCCCTCCAGTGGTTGATCATTTCTGGGAAGTCTTCTTAGACAACTTTTCAGGTATACCTCTGGAGAAAGAGGTGGATTTCTTTATTGAGATTGTTCCAAGATCAGCACCTGTGTCCATTCCTCCTTTTAGGATGGCTACACCTGAGTTGTAAGAGCTCAAAAGGCAATTAGAGGAGTTACAGTCAAAGGGTTTCATCAGACCCAGTGCTTCTCTTTGGGGTTTGCCGGTCCTTTTTGTGAAAAAGGCAGACAGTACCCTCAGACTCTGTGTGGATTATTAGAAGCTGAACCAGTTTACAGTTAAAAACCGATATCCCCTGCCGAGGATTGATGATCTCTTTGATCAACTTCGAGGTGCACGAGTGTTCTCGAAGATTGACTTGAGATCGGGATATCATATGCTACGTGTGAGACCATCGGATATCCCATTTATAGCTTTTAGGAGCATATATGGTCTGTACAAATACTTGGTTATGTCGTTCGGACTCACGAATGCGCCAGCAGTTTTCATGGCTCTGATGAATCGTGTGTTCCATCCTTACTTGGATTCTTTTGTGGTTGTATTTGTGGATGATATCTTAGTGTAGTCTCACACTCTACACGACCATGCCACCCATCTTGAGATCATATTGAGTACATTGAGAGAGCATAAGCTATATGCTAAGCTCTCAAAGTGCCACTTTTGGATGGACCAGATTCACTTCCGGGGTCATATCATCTCAGAGGTAAGAGTTTTTATGGACCCAGAGAAGATGAGAGTAGTAGTTTCCTGGGATCAGCCTAAGAGCGTGTTTGAAATATGGACTTTCTTTGGGATTGATGGTTAATATAGATGCTTCATCCAGGACTTCTCCAGCTTAGAAGTGCCGTTGAAGGGTTTGACTAAGAAGGGTGTGGAGTTCGTTTGGTCGGAAGCTTGTGAGACAGCCTTTCAGGACCTGAAAAGAAGGTTGACAACATCACCAGTCCTGATACTTCCAGAGCAAGGGAAGAGCTATACAGTTTTCTATGATGCATCATATATTGGGTTGGGAGCTGTGTTGATGCAGGGAGATTGAATTGTTGCATACGGGTCTCGGCAGTTGAGGCCACATGAGAGGAATTACCCAATGCATGATCTCGAGTTGGCTGCAGTTGTTCATGCGTTGCGTTGTTGGAGACATTATCTATTGGGAGATCATTTTTTGGTTTTCAAAGACCAAAAAAGTCTCAAGTATATCTTTACTCAGTGTGACTTGAATCTGAGGCAGTGAAGGTGGGTTTAATACCTTCAGTCCTTTGATTTTGAGCTTTCCTATAAACCTGGTAAAGGTAATGCAGTTGCTAATGCACTGAGCAGGAAGACTCAGACATAGGTGGTTCATGAGGCTAGTGGTGAGTGTCAGCTTATGGATTCGTTCTCTGATATGCATTTGGAGGTGCACGACAGTCATAGGAAGACCTATCTTTCATCTTTAGCTGTGACTTCTACCCTCCTGGATAGAGTGAGGACGAGACAACTATCTAATTCATAAGGCCTAGTTCTACGAGAGTCAGTAGCAAGTGAGGACCCTCCTCCTGGTTGGATGATAGATGATGATGAAATTTTGTGTTTTCATGGATGAGTATGGGTTCTAGGGGATATACGTGAGGATCTGATTCGGGAGTTTCATGCTTTAGTTTGGGCAGTTCATCCCAGATTTAACAAGACGTACCGCGACCTGAGACGTCAGTATTGGTGGCCGGGTATGAAGAGGGAAGTAGCTGGTTTTGTTACTAGATGTTCCACCTGTTAGCAGGTGATGGAGGAGCATCAGAGGCCAACCAGAATGTTACAGTAGTTACCCCTTCCAGAGTGGAAATGGGATGATGTTGCGATGGACTTAGTGACTGGGTTGCCGAGGTCACCTCGAGGAAATGATGTTGTTTGGGTAGTTGTGGAAAGACTTACGAAGGTATCTCACTTTTCCAATCTAGGAGACCTCCGGTGTTGATGAGATCGGAAATCTGTATATCTGAGAGGTCGTAAGTCTTCAAGGGGTCCCTCGTTCTGTCGTTTCAGATAGGGACGCCTGTTTTACTTCTTGTTTCTGGTAGGTTTTTCAGAGGGAACTGGGTACAAAGGTGCTTATGAGCACAGCTTACCACCCTCAGACTGATTTTCAGTCAGAGTGTAATATACAGGTGCTAGAAGACATGATGCACGCATGCGTCATAGACTTTTGGGGCTCTAGGGAGAAGCATATACCACTAGTAGAGTTTTCCTATAATAATAGTTTTTAGGAAACTATTGAGATGGCACCTTATGAGGATTTATATGGTAGGACATGATGATCACCTTTGTACTGGTTAGAGGTAGGTGAGGCAGCCCTATTGGGACCACGTCTCATGCAGGAGACTTCTGAGCAGGTCCAGTTGATTCAGAAGCAGATGGCTACCGCACAATCTCTTCAGAAATCTTATGTTGATCGCCGCAGACGACCCTTGGAGTTCATGGTCGGGGATCAGGTTTTCTTGCGTGTTTTTCTGAGGTTGGGAGATAGGCGGATCAAGAGACAGGGTAAACTTTCATCAAGGAATGTGGGTCCATTTGATATTCTAGAGAGAGTCGTGTTGGTTTCCTATCAGTTACAGTTACCGTAGAGGTATCGGGCCATGCACGATGTCTTCCATGTATCTCGGTTGTGCCGTTATCATTCAGACCCGTCTCACGTCTTTCAACCTGAGGAGGTTGAGCTTCAGATAGATGCGTCCTTTGAGGAGCATCTGATTCGTATCATGGATAGGAGCATGAAGGTTCTTCGAGGACAATTAGTTCCTCTCATACAGGTTCTATGGCAGCATGGCCGAGTGCAAGACGAAACCTGGGAGTGGGAGACTGACGTACGCGCTCAATGGCCATAGTTGTTTTGGGATTTATCTTCACCACCCTTGGAAGGAAAATTCAGGAACTAATTGCTTTAAGGGGGAAGTTTGTAAGAACTCAGTTCTTATTTTTGGGGTATGGGTTTCTTATTTTCTCTTATCCTTAATTGTTTTTGAGAAAATATGGAAAATGGGGAAAAACCTAAATTTTGGGACTACACGCCATGTACTTTTCCACACACTATTTACTTTGGCCATGTGGGATGAGTACACAGGGTGTGTAGCAATGCTGGCGACGAAGGGTGTAAAAACTGACTACACGCCGTGTAGTGGATATTTACACATTGTGTAGTCAGTCGGCAGGCAAATAGTAAGGTGGTGGAGGTAGACGCCAGCGGAGCTGTAGTATACGTCGTGTAATCAGAAATACACGTAGTGTACTCATGTCGATGGATGAAAAGTGCGGCGGTGCCGCTAGAGGAATAATTAAATGAGAAAAGTACACACCGTGTATTCAATAGTACACGTCGTGTAGTTTGTTTTTTTCACTTAAAATGGGTAGTATCCAACCATGTTCACATGATTGGTTTAGAACCAGAGGAAGGAGTTGGGAGAGGAGTCCGGACCTTCAAGGATCTCCAGATCGTGCGCTGGGAATCTGTTTTCACCTCTGACGATCTCGTTGGAACCGCACGGGTAAGCCCTCCACTCTCCTTAGTCCGTTCTTGCCAATTATTCATCTAAGGGAAGTTATTTGAGTTTTAACGGGGATTTATTTCATCTCAGATCTATGTTGTTCTTTGACGATTCGACGATCGTTGTTCATGTATACCGTTCTGGGGCGTTTAAGGTAGGTGGCTTAGTGTTTATTTCCAACTACTGTGCATTTTTGTGCATCATTAAGCTAAGAAACCATGTTGGGGGTGTCAGGAGGCTGAGGACTTGGCTGTTTTGAATACCTAGAATTTCATCGGTAACTAAATGTGATAATAAATTTTTGTTTGGGATCACTGCTTGGATCCAGGACCACCCCGGGGCTGCGTTCCTCTATTTAGCCATTTGGCCAGGATACCCGAGGTTATGCCATGTTTAATTTGAGCATTACTTTTTCCTTGAGAGTAATTGCATGTGAATTGTTTGTTATATGTTGGGCATGGACCGGTTACTTACTTAGCCTGAGGGCAGTTCTTTACTTAGCCTGAGGGCAGTGTTACCTTTAGCCTGAGGGAAATGGTTATCTCGGCTTGAGGGAAACTTCTTCTGGGCCTTTGGGCGATAGATTCTGTGCCTGAGGGAGACACTTTGTATGCCTGAGGAATGCCTATGAGGAATTAGTTGCGGTTTATGTTTCTGATTACCTGAGGGTAAGAGTTTGTGTGTCTGAGGAGACTGACTGTTTACATAGAAATTCACTGTGGTGGTTTCCTTATAATGAACGATTAAATGAATATTAAAATGGAAATATAACTGGTAAATCCAGTTACTTTTGAGTACTACTTAGTTTATTGCATTTAATTTTGCACATTGTTGTTTCATGTGTACACACAGTTGAGCACGAGCCTTTGGTGGGTGCCTACTGAGAATTATTTCTCACACCCTATTTGGTTCATGTCTTCGGCCCAAACAGATTACATTTTTGTAGGTGTGGATAAGGGAAAGGGTCCCTATACATGTACTTGATTTCTTCTTAGGAGTATGGGAGCATGGGACCAGAGATAGGCTCACGATGCTACAGTCTGTTTTGTTTTGTTTTGTTGTACTCTGTATTGTACTATCCTGTATTGTTGTGTAACATGTTCTGGATATTTTATTAGATCTTGAGGCATGTTGCATCATTATATATAACATTTGGTTATCTTTTACGGTAGTTGTTTATGTATGGTTTATTGGTTCTGCTGTTGTTTTATGTTTTATCTTTTATTCCGTAGCACTACACTTTGACAAATGAGGGCATAGTTTCCCCACTATCAGACCTGGGCCCTCGCTGCTAGTCGGCAGCCGCTGGCATTTGGGGAAATGCGCTTGAGGTCATGTGACCAACTAGGTTCGAGGCACCCGTGGAGTGGTACCCATATCCGGGATGTTACATGACCTATAGTAGAGGTCACGAGGTAGAGGCATCTTCTGAAGCAAGCAGACGACAATCGACATGATCATGGTGCATGAGACATACCCATGCCCGATAAAAGACACATGGGTCTGTGTCACAGGAGCAGTGCCAAGGAGTAGATCATCCAAAATAAAGGCAGTGTTATGCTTGCAATGGAAGGGGATATCTCGCTAGGGATTTTCTGAACAACCGTGCTACTGGGAGGGAGCTGACTAACTAGCCTCGTAGGATGAGATAGCGCTTGGAGAAAGGAGTTAAGAAAAATGGTGGATGGCCCAAAGGATCTGGATGAGCATTAGAATGTGGTCTGCGTAAGTCTTAGGGAGCTAGAGGGCATGGGTGAGAAAAAACTTCATGCGATCATGGATTATAACCCAGGGACTCCAAGAGATATTTGAGGTAGGATTTGTGTCTTTTATTTTGGATTCCATTTTAAATTGACACAGGTGATAGTCATTATCCTTTTCCCATGAGTTTTTTTTGAGATTTTGAGGTTATCATTGGACCATGGACTTTTCCCTTATTCTTAGAGACTCCTAATAGAGGAGACCCATTGATCACACACTAGCACTGATAGTGTGACCTGACTCCTAGAGGTGAGAGTTTTGGCTGGGATCTCTTGGTCATGGAATCAAGGACTTATGAAGTCATTCTTAGTATGGACTGTTGATGTTCATACCTAGATAAACTGTATTAGGCGAAGGGTGTGGTGCGTCCATGATGATGTAAACAGGTTTCCCTTATAGTGAAAGGGAAACTCGGGTAGCACAGGGTGGACTCTCGAAAAGAGTCATGCTTGGAATCATTCTTTGGTAATAGATTTAGTCCCCGTGATGTTTCAACAGTGTGGAATGGTTTCTTACCATCCATAATCAGTAGGTATTCCACTATTGAGTGTGGAAAAGTTCATGTTTTGTAAAGTTGTGTGGCCTCTGGAGGTTGTAGAAATAGGGCCTAGTAAGACCCAACGTTCACTCTTGGGAAGCCCTATTTCACTCATAAATACCACTATGAGTTCAATGTTAACCTTAAAAATGTAACCTAAGTGTAATTTTTAGCATAGTTCATCTAAGTGTGGGTGTGAACTTTGGGGTTCTGTCTGTATCTGCGTTAGGTTAGCATGGAGGTGATATACTATACCCCAGGACTACAGATGGACCGTAGTGCTTGGTGCATTCCCACTCGTCGTAGCTAAGGATACATGTGCCCGTTATTGCACGATGTTGACATAGAAAAAGGTGGACTTGAGAGCGGTCGATCTTAGTGGTTCCTTGAGGTGTGTACTTGTACATAGTGTAGGGACACTTGGTGAACTCCGTTTTCTTTCCTTGAGGGTAGGATTTTTCTATTCAAGGGTGAAAAGTCTTAAGGTGGGAAGAATTTAATGGCACATAATTCCATGGAATTTTTTTTAAAATTAAATGGGATTATATCAAGACCAAGCTCTAAAACAGCACGTAATTTTGAGGCTTGGAGTTTCCAGAATGGATTTTCGAAAACAATTAAAGTTTATTAAATAATCATGCAAGTGGGTTTTTATATCTTTTAAACTGGTTCCCAGATCAAAAATATAAGGGAATCTTTGAACTCAGATTGTCAGGATTCTTATAGAAAAGGCCTAACAATGACCAATGTGAGTCGACAGGAAAAGTTAATTTCTGGACCTTTTGAGAAAAATTAAAATAAAATGAACTTGATGTTTCATCTTATTTTGAGTTTTCAAATTGTTGTGGTGAAACATTTTTGTAACATAATGAAACGGATATTGTAATTTCATTAATGAAACGGTGTAACGATGCTGCAACGCAGTAGTAAAAGAAATTTATTTCAACCTTTATTGTTTTGATCGGGGGTGCATCGTTGGAACATTGGGAGAGATCCTCAAAACCTATGGAGGATCTCCATTGAGAAACGATGGTCAATGAATGACAAACGCCATGAACTTAATCATTCCTCCTCCTCTTCATGAGATAGCTTATTTGATAATGGATTGAGGAACTTTGTGGATGGATCGCCTTCAGTGAAGGATCCTTCCCATGAATATACCTTCACTGGGTAGTGGTTGTTATTTGATTTTTCCCTTTCCCCATTCTTAGTTTTACAATAAGAACACTAATCAACCTATGAATTGGTTAACCCATGGTTTGATCATTGTTGTGGGAGGTTCTTGAAAGTGGAATGGTTTAGGGAAATGAACACTTGTTTAATTGATCTGCTAAATCCTTCTAATAGAAGCGTATTGAAGTCGTGATGAATGATGGTGGAAGTTCATTCCTCTATTTTTTATTTGGTTTTCCTAACCCCTTTAATGTGCGTTCTTCGTGTTCTTCATGGATTGACAAATGGTTGATGTTGCACAACTACTCTTGGAGCAATAATCAGATAGCATGGATCTGGAATGGTGACAGCATGGCAGAGGTATAGAAACGACGGTGGTGATTTGATCAAGGTAGTGTGGGAGATGTCGCACAGGAATGGCTTCACACCGGAATGATGTATCAGTGGAGATTTAAACTCAAGCCAATGAATAACGTATCCCGATGGATCTGGAACACCCTCTAGATTTAAGAATGGGCCATTAGAGTATATCCAGTGGTCCGCGAAAGGGTCTGATGGTGACAACGACAACATGCCAGATGGTGGGGTGGCGCAGCACAATGGTGTGTCGTGGTGGCAGTGGCGACAACAACCGCATAACATGGCTACCTGTGTGGAGGATCTGTGGATTCGGCCATAGTGGGACCTAGACCCACAGCAACCTATGGGTCGTATTGAAAAACCCAACTCGTGTGAGTGGACCGATTGACCAGGAGGTGGCGCTAGCTAGCCCCACATCTAGGCCGAAAGAGCTGGCCCACTCAAAGATGGGTGGGGCTGGTTCTGGAAGGCCATACCCAACGAAGTGGTCCGGACCCGCAGGCCACTGGGATAGAACCATATCCCAACGGGCCAGACCCGTGGCCCTATAGGCCGGACTCACCACCCCGCGCACCGGGCTGGGCCTAATCAGCTTTGTCCGGGCCCAAAGGTTTGGGTCAGGCTGGTGTAACCCAGGCAGGGATGGGTTTGGTCAGTCCAACTGGGTCATACTAGACCCAGACCCAACCGGCCCCCGTTTTGCTAAAACGCTTGTAACTTTCAAAGAGAGTTTCTGTTTGATGATCCGTCTATGAAATTGGGTCCCTTGCTACAAGATGGTATTTTAAACATACTCTAAGTGAAGGAAGAGTAGGTACTCCCCTGTGGGATCAGGGAATGAGTCATGTATCCTTGGATTAGGTATTCCCCTAAAGGACTGGGGTTGGGACTTTTATATCTAGAACGTATAGATTTGGTACTACCCTACCTTGTAGGGAGAGGGTCCTCTATTATAGGATTAAATACTCCCCTTCTGTTCTAGGGTATGGGTTCTCCTTACCCATAGCTCTAGAAGAGTCGGTACTCCTCTATCATGCTAGGGTGTGGGTCCCCCATATTGAATAGACTGATAGAGTATGTACTCCCCTATTTTACCTGGGTAAGGGTACCCTAGTCACTGAGTAGTATTGCCCTACTGGGTAGGGTGAATGTCCTTGATATACGAATTAGTACTCCCTTGTCGTAACGTGGTGCGGGTCCTTCAATAGTAGTACACCCTTGTTGGAACTAGGGCACGTGTCATCACATATGGAGTAGTACTCCCCTGTCGCCAAGTAGCGACGGGGAGTGGGTCCTCCATATGAGTTAGATCTCCCCCGACTGTATGACACATCTATGAGGAGAGGGCCTCTTAATTTGATGTCAATGATACCTGGGTAGGAGCTAGTTCTCCCTTGAATAATTTTGGTGTGGGCCACTCCTTACGGGAGAGACTAAGGTATCACAGGACAACCTGGATCAGTTCTCCCTTAACATTGCACAGTGGTGATGGGTGGGCCTCTTTACTTGGGTTTCCTTAGTCTTGTGTTGGGAACAAGACTTTGATAACTGTACCTATGGTGTAGTGCACGAGAGCCGGTACTATTAGAATTTTTCCTGTTAGAGAACGCTCTCTTGGATGTACCATTTGGAATGGTAGAGTTAAAGATGATGGATTTTATCTCTCAGACAGGTTCCATTAGTGATGGCTAAGATCCTGGAGTGTGTTCTCCTAGTTTATGTGTTACCTTTCAAATATTTGGTGAGAATCCTGATACTAGCTATAAGGAAAGGGAGTTATGTTTCATAGGGGATGAGACTAGTATATCTTGATGACCTTGGTATATATATGGGAATATACCTATTTATTGATGACTGTGCATTTCATTTTGGTTTTTCTCTTGTGATTACGCTTTGTGGTTTCTGGGTCCCCTACCGATTATTGTTTAACTCACCCATTCATGTGATTTTCCCGCACATGACATGTATTTTTTAGATGACCAACCCTTTGACAGAGTCTGTGGAGGACTAAGACCAAGTGGTGTTCAGTGAGAGCAGATGGACGAGGTGTAATACTACGGCTTTCGGAAGCTACCCTCCACCAATACTTCAGGTAGGGTTCTCAGCGGATGATTTTTAGAGACTTGGGGTCTTAATTGTTTTTTATCATTCTTTTGGTGGTCTTGTATACTAGCCCAGGTTTCTAACATGTACATTACATTATGTTATACTCAGGTTTTGTTTTACTTAGAGATTGCATGCATTTTTTACATACTCTTTTCATTTCATATTTGTGGGCTGGGTTTATGAGTGTGTGTGTTTGTGTGTGTGCATAGGTACTTGGAAAATTCCTCCCTTTTGTAGGATAATGACTTTGACGATAGTTTCTAGCCCCTGGCCTTTGGGAGGCAGGCTAGGGGTAGTCGCGGCTCATGCCTTGAGGGATTGATTGTGACACATAAATTCTAAAGAGGAGTATTAGAATGGAAAAATAAAAAATATAGACTCTAAATGCCTATACTAGATTCTAAAGGAGATTTTAGGAACATCTTCATCATAAACTATCTATTAATGGTGCCAAGACCTGAAGAATATTTTTGAACACCACCCGGATTCCTCAGTTGGTCAAAAATATTTTAAATTAGAGTAAATGGTTATTTTATATTAATAGTGACCTGATTCGTTTTATAATAGTTATTTAAATATTAAAGACTCTCATATTAATTATTTATGAATATATATTTTAACACCCATGGTAATATTCTAGGATAGATAAGTTCCTAATTTTAAGTTCCTCTAACTAAAACTTTAACTTTTCCAACATGGAAGGATCTATCCAGTATGATGGAAAATGGATAGGGCTCATCTCGGGGACAATATTGATATTAAACATTGCATTTTCCAAGGAAAGAAACCCCAAAAAGTAATCAATAAATAATCATGGTTCTTATTCATAACCACTAGAAGAAAACCATCTGAAACCTACTCCTTGATATTAAAAAAACATGGATAACTGAAAAAAAATCTACAACAAATTTGAACAATGTGTCCCCCCTCTCATACCTTAAATCACACTCGCCCTGGATGTGGTGATTATACTCGTTATGATAAAGAAACTAGAAACTTTGATTATATAATTCAATATTATCATTGAATATTATAATTGAATACATTCCATTGATGAAATTTAAAATTTCATTGTCTAATGTGAGGAAAATCCATACCGCCTCTACGTTAGTGATAAAAACAAGTCACTCTAGTCACTTAAACCCCTACTCCTTATTCCTTACCAGTAAGGAACTTAGTTCATTATATATATCATAAACTCCACTCTAATATAAAAACCAACAATAAATGTTAACAATATAAATAAATTTAAATCACATGTATGAAACAAGGTTAAATCCATATAAAAAGTAATAAACATCATACCTCCAATGGTGTTCATCTCATATCTAGGGTCCCTGAGTAGAGTATCTACTACATTGAGTCATCCTTCCTCAAGACCAATCTAAGACCTTTTATCTTGAAAAGATTCAACACTATAATAAGGGTGGGATCCTAAACCCATAAAAGTCTCTAATCGCACATATTAACACATAGAAAAATTAGAACCAACTTCACTCTAATAAATAGAGGACCTAATGAATCAATAAAGATGACTGAGATTCACACACTATGGGAACATATTCATATCTTCTATTCTATCAGTTTGAGTATGTCCAGACTCTTTAAATTGATTTAATGTCACCAGTATATACTCATAAGAGTATAATAATGTCAAACTATATGACTGTTGAGCATAATTTTCACTACAAGGATGTGGTTCCTCCTACTTCCTCTTCGTAATTGAGGAAGAAATATATGTACCACCCACTAGAGAATAAAACCCACTATGTCTCATCTTTATTTATAACCCCACATCAACCATACATTCGTGATCCACCAAATTAAGATAAGTCATTTGGAAAATGGGAATATGGATCAATCAAATATCATATATCAATCCCATTTCATAGAATCTCCCCTTGAGATGGTTATTTTTTTAGATATCGTGAAACAATTGAAATAATTAGAATATAGTGTAGTGTAATCTACTACTAAATAATTTTCTTTCTCCTACAACATGAAATCATGGGAATTCATTATTTTTAGTTTCTTGTGATAAAAACTAATGATCAAATTTCTTTTTGAATAGAGTCAAAGTAATATTATCATGTCACATTTCTTGAAAAATGGATTCACGCCATTTTATACATGTTCCTTCCAATAGGAAAGTAGATAATACAACTTTTGAGGTATTAGGGGTCTGAAAAAAAATTTAGGTATACTAGATCCTCTCAATCCAATCCTTAAGATGATGGGTACCTCTATCACTATGGAAGACTGGTGGATTCTTCAAAATGAATTCTTATGGATGGTTCACTACCAGTTTTTGGCACATTTCGCCCTCTTATCCTTGGTACAAGACCATACTGATCACTAATTCCATCAATGATACATTTATAGTGGGTTCTCATATAGGGGTTTCACTATAGATTCATATCTAAACAAAAAACTGGTCATTTTTTGGGGAATTTTATACATAATACAAGGTATAACTTATTTCATACACAATTTAATATAAAAAATAAATAAATAAACCATAAAAACACTTATAATAAGTCTCCAAGAAACAAAATCAACTTAAAAAGAACATTAAATCAATAAAGAGTGGAAACATTGAAATTTTAAACATATTCCACAATGCCAATTTGGATGCACTATTAGAAAAAATTGTGCACCAACTATGTGCAACAAAACTAAATGATTGAATATATAGTTGCATGAGTTCTATAGTGTTTCCTCTAACCATGAACTTAAGTTATGCACGTATATTTTCCCCATATATTTTATATAGAAAATAAAAATTTCCTGAAAAAATCATGGATTCTTCCTGAATCACATAATTAATGTTGAAAAACATCAAATATCATCATACTATATAATAACTAGGTTTAAATCAAAAATTCAACTTCTAACCACAATTGGAAAATTTTGTTTATCTATGAAGAAAAGTTATCTAACCACTACTCAATGCCTACTTATCCAGCACTGATGGTCCAAACGCTTGTCTTCCACCAAACCCCAAATAACAAGAGGGATATAATACCAAATTATAGAGATCTGTCACATGTTGATCTGACCCATCACCTAGTCTGATATTCTAAACGACTTGAAGCATATTCTTGGTCACCATAGTCTACAAACATGAACTATAGAATCACATATGACCATTTAGGAATAGTTTCTCCATTGAAAATCAACTGTGACTTATCTATGAATTGTTTATCCATGAAAACCAACAAATAACATCAGAATATATAAATATATATCAAATTAAACATAGTAATGAAAAAAATAGGATATAATAACATCATAAAATCATTGGCCATAGAAAATAAATATACATATGATATCTATAGTCAAAAATAAAAATATAGAATATGGAAAAATGGACTATACAAAATATCCAAAAAAACCAAAATACCAAAACCCCTACATGAGATTCAAAAAAATTGGAAAAAATATACCCTAACCCAAAAAAACAAAAAATTTTGGTAATAAAAAATGTCCACCTAAATATATGTGTTGGTCGGAGAAAAATGGAGTGATGGCAAGAGGGGGGGTGAATTGCCTTTTAAAAAATGATAAACAAATTAAAATCAAAGTTAAAGGTGCAGCGGAAATAAAGAGGCAATCACACAAGAAATTGTTAACGGAGTTCGGCCGAAACCCGGCCTACGTCTCCGCTCCCAACTCAACCGTTGAGAGATTCCTACCGCTTGCTTTTCAATGGTTTTAGCAAGAAACCCACTAGGCTTTGAGGTAGCACTAGGACCTATTACAGCTTGCTTTTGATGGTTGAGCAAGAACCCACTTGCTTTTAATTGGTTTAGCAAGAACCCACTATCCTTCTTACAGGTGAAGGATAGCTCACCTATGTCTCAAGCTATTTAAAGGAAAGCTTGGCAACCTTTTCACACCTTAGTGGTGATGTGAAACCCAAAAGAAAGAGGGATGAGAAAAGGTGTTGGGGTTTGTAGGCACAAACCCAATTTTAAGCTCAAAATAAATAAACAAGAAAAACCGTATTGGAGGAAGACTTGGGCGCCAATTGGATGATGGAGTTGATGTAGCGTGCTCTCCCAAGCTTCTTGAGGTGCTCCTTGGATTGGAAATTGGTTGGAGCACTTGAGGATCCTTGAAGGTGGAGCGCCAGAGGTTCGCCAAATGTGAAACAATATGTCCGAGCGCTTGGTATATGATCCGGGTGGTGTCCGGGGCTTCCTCAGCCTTTATTTATAGGCATGGAACCCATTGGGGGCCTTCGGAGACGTTGGAGAAGTCCTCGGAGCCGTTGGAGGCCAAAAGAGGGTTGACTGGTCAAAGCCAACGGCTAGTTTGACTGGGCTACCGGCTGGCCGGTACAGCTCCACCGGCTGGCCGGTGCCTTGGAAGTTTGAGAGTGCTTCTGCCCAGGAGCCACCGGCTGGCCAGTGAGAAGGCCACCGGCTGGCCGGTGGTGAGACAGTAGGTCTTACTATTGCATCAGGTTGCCACCGGCTGGCCGGTGACAGAGCCACCGGCTGACCGGTGGAACCTGGCAGTGGGCAATGCCTCTGCCAGGTCCACCGGCTGGCCGGTGATATCACACCGGTTGGCCGGTGGACTGAATTTCAGTCCACTTGATGTTCTTTCTTGGGCCAATCCTTTGGCAATCTTTTTCCTATCATCCACAACACTTAAAAACAATGTTAGACAAATAATAAGGTGATTGTGATCATGAAAATCAAACAACGAGGGGAACGAGAGGTACAACAATCTCCCCCTATTTTGATGATCACAATCACCAAAACAATTAAAGTAAAATACTGAAATTGAAAGGAAATGCTAAGCATGATGAAAAGGATTCTCCCCCAATCAATCAAGATATTTCTCCCCCTTTGTGATTATCAAAATAGAATGGGGCATAAAACTTGATTGAGGGAAAAGAGATTTGAAAAACTAGAAATGAAAATTTGAAATGAAAATTGTAAATACAAATTGAATTGAAAAATGAATTGAAAATTGAATAACAGTTTGAATTGAAAGTTTTGAATCAAAATTGAGATGAAAATTTTGAATTGAAAGTTTTGAATCAAAAGTTTGAACTGAAAGTTTTGAATGAAAAATTCGAATTGAATATTTTGAAATGAAAATTTTGATACCAAGTGTTGAAATTGAAAGTTGGAATCTAAAATTTTGAAATCAAAAGGGATTAATTTGAAATTGAAAGTTTGAATTGAAACAAAAAGCTTAAACAAACCTAACTCCCCTAAATAAAAACAAAAAGTCACCGGGGAGAGGGATTTTGAAAAGAGACAATTTTAGGCCCGGAGAGACTCGCTAAGAGGGATTTTTCAATCCACACTTGCCTTGTAGCGGGTCTTCTCCTATAGAATTCACCCGAATAAAAAATCGATTTGGGCCTACCATACCGGGCGTTTTTGCAATTACATTCATATATCATGTGCCCGGGTTTTTTACAATAGTTACAAAATTTATAACAAGAGCTCCCCCTTACAAAAACAGTTGGAGCATGGGAGGAGGAGGCTATATTGGTGTAGCCAAGCCCTTGGGTGGTTCTAGATATTCGTTGGGAACCTAGGAGATTGTTCAAATTTTGTTCCCCTTGGGTGAACTTAGCTAGGGTCTCCCTTAGGTCTTTGATGGTTGATTCCATGGAATCAACATTTGGAAAATTTTGGATTTTAAGGGACAACTCTTCCTTCTCTTTGAGAAGTTGTTCTTTTTCGGAAGAGAGTTTTTTGAAATTATTTTTTAAAGAAACGAATTTTGAAGAAAGCTCATGAAAACCATTTTCTAGTTGGTCTCTAGCATGTGAGAGTTCTTCATAAGATAGATGATTTAAAGAATTGGAATTTGAAGAACAAGAGGAAGAGGAGTCGGAAGAAGTTACCTCATGAAATTCCATTAGGCATTTTGTACCTTGGTCGCTCGAGGAGGAGGAGGAGGAGGATGATGAGGAGGTGTCACTCCATGTCGCCTTGAGGACCTTTTTCTTTCCTTTTTCCTTAGCCCGTTTCTTGTTGAGTGGGCAATCGGTCTTGTAATGGCCCTTTTCGCCGCACCCGTAGCATTTTACCTTGGGCTCGGATCTTGCGGTGGGTTCTTTCTTTCGATGCTTGCGGGATTTCTTCTTCTTGTGCTTCTTCATAAACTTGTGCATCTGGCGGGCGAGATTCTCCATTTCCGAGTCGCCGCTTGAAGATGAAGTAGATGAGGAAGATGAGGATGAGGAGGAGCTTACTTCTTTTTGTACCTTGAGGGAAATGTTCTTTGGTGTCTTGATTGGTGTGCCCACCTTTTGAGCTTGCCTCCTCATCGTGATCTCATAAGTCATGAGAGATCTGATGAGCTCTTCGACCGGCATGTTTTTGACATCCTTAGCTTCTTAGATTGCCGTCACTTTAGGTGCCCATGAGCTCGGAAGGACCCATAGGATCTTCTTGACCATTGTTTCTGCAGAAATGTCATCTCCAAGAGATTTTCTACCATTGCACACATCAGTAAATCGAGTAAACATTTCAGAAATTGATTCATTTGGGTGCATGGAAAAAGACTCAAAATCCTGACGGTACATGTCCAATCGAGTATCCTTTACTTTGTTGGTCCCCTCATGGGTAACCTCCAAAAGTTTCCAGATTTCATGTGCGGAGGTGCATGTGGAAAATCGATTGAACTCATTTCGGTCAAGGCCGCAATGAAGAGCATTCATGGCTTTTCCATCAAGCTCAAAATTTCTAATGTCGGCTTGGGTCCATTTGGATTCGTCGGGGGTAGACAAAGTGTAACCTTGCATGACTATTTTGTAAATGGGATATCCTATACTTCTAAGAAAAGTGTTCATGCGGGTTTTCCAATAATTATAGTCGGTTCCATCAAAAAATGGAGCACGACCCAATGAAAAGCCTTCGGGGGCGAAAGAGGTTGATGCCATCTAAATGGATCTTAAATTTGAAACCGGGTAAGGGAATTATTCAAATTTTCCTCTGATACCAATTGTTGGTCGGAGAAAAAGGGAGTGATGGCAAGAGGGGGGGGGGGGGGTGAATTGCCTTTTAAAAAATGATAAACAAATTAAAATCAAAGTTAAAGGTGCAGCAGAAATAAAGAGGCAATCACACAAGAAATTGTTAACAGAGTTCGGCCAAAACCCGGCCTACGTCTCCGCTCCCAACTCAACCGTTGAGAGATTCCTACCGCTTGCTTTTCAATGGTTTTAGCAAGAAACCCACTAGGCTTTGAGGTAGCACTAGGACCTATTACAGCTTGCTTTTGATGGTTGAGCAAGAACCCACTTGCTTTTAATTGGTTTAGCAAGAACCCACTATCCTTCTTACAGGTGAAGGATAGCTCACCTATGTCTCAAGCTATTTAATGGAAAGCTTGGCAACCTTTTCACACCTTAGTGGTGATGTGAAACCCAAAAGAAAGAGGGATGAGAAAAGGTGTTGGGGTTTGTAGGCACAAACCCAATTTTAAGCTCAAAATAAATAAACAAGAAAAACCGTATTGGAGGAAGACTTGGGCGCCAATTGGATGATGGAGTTGATGTAGCGTGCTCTCCCAAGCTTCTTGAGGTGCTCCTTGGATTGGAAATTGGTTGGAGCACTTGAGGATCCTTGAAGGTGGAGCGCCGGAGGTTCGCCAAATGTGCAACAATATGTCCGAGCGCTTGGTATATGATCCGGGTGGTGTCCGGGGCTTCCTCAGCCTTTATTTATAGGCATGGAACCCATTGGGGGCCTTCGGAGCCGTTGGAGAAGTCCTCGGAGCCGTTGGAGGCCAAAAGAGGGTTGACTGGTCAAAGACAACGGCTAGTTTGACTAGGCTACCGGCTGGCCGGTACAGCTCCACCGGCTGGCCGGTGCCTTGGAAGTTTGAGAGTGCTTCTGCCCAGGAGCCACCGGCTGGCCGGTGAGAAGGCCACCGGCTGGCCGGTGGTGAGACAGTAGGTATCACTATTGCATCAGGTTGCCACCGGCTGGCCGGTGACAGAGCCACCGGCTGACCGGTGGAACCTGGCAGTGGGCAATGCCTCTGCCAGGTCCACCGGCTGGCCGGTGATATCACACCGGTTGGCCGGTGGACTGAATTTCAGTCCACTTGATGTTCTTTCTTGGGCCAATCCATTGGCAATATTTTGCCTATCATCCAAAACACTTAAAAACAATGTTAGACAAATAATAAGGTGATTGTGATCATGAAAATCAAACAACGAGGGGAACGAGAGGTACAACAATATGGTTCCCTTTTTCATAACTTTGTCTTGCAATGAAGCGTCTGCATATTCGAAGAGTCTAATGTATGGTGGGAGGAACAAAGACTAGTAGGACAAAACCATAATTCAATATTAGGCCTCAACCTATGAAAACAATTAATTACATCTTGAGAAATTAATTTCAAAACTATTTTCACATTTTAGAATAATATTTACTTAAAAAAACTAAAAATTACTTTAGTGTAACCCAAATAGACCCCAATTTCAAAAAAAACATTAAACATGGTTCATGTAAAGAAAATACTTTTCCCAAAATAAATATTGTCATTGATCCCAATAATTTCATAAACATAATAAAAACAATAAGCACCAATATATATCCAATAATGAAAAGGTTTCATAATCATAAGAAATAAAAACCAAAAAAGGCACTTGAATCATGAATAAAGAATATAAAAACCAACCAGTCCCATGTAGTATGTACTATGTTCTGTGACTAATAATGTCTACTATGACATATTCTCAGACAATTTGCTAGCAGTGAAAGGTGTAATATGTTTTTAATCTCGAAAACTCTTCTATAGACCCAAAAATACTTCCATAGGCTCTCTTAGTCTCTATGGGAATGTCTTGGAAGATCCATTTTTTATTCCTCAAAAGGGATCCATTAGACCCTTGGATAACACTACTTATCTAGTGTAAAACATTGGTTAAGTTTCAATTTGTATATTTCTTTCAAATACACACTCAATGCCTCCAATGTGTTACATAATTCCAAACAAAAAAAACATTAAATATGTCCAATTGGATAAATTTTTTAAAATCCAATTTATTAATTCATCGATTTCAATAAAAATTAAAGTATCTAATACCATTAAATACCTCTAGAAAATCCTATTAAACCCATATTTGAAAGAAAAAAAGCCTCTTTTATCCTTTTAAAAAACACAAATAGTGGGTCAAAGTCAATATCCTTTAAAAATAAACCTTTGACCATCCATTTTACTCCCAAATCCAAGAATTTCCACAAGAATAAAAACCATGAATAATAACCCAAATAATGGAATTTTAATTAACAAAAACTAGTCAAAAATATTATTCAAAGGAAACCCATGGTAAAGATACATTGAATAAATTAACCTCCCTAAATACCAACCCATATTACATTTCTTTGTATGATTACAATGATATTTTTATATGAAATGTATTCACACACCTAATCCATAATGAAATAAAAAAACTCCCATCAACAGTCAAAGGATCATCCAAAACGCAAGCTTAGGTTACCAACATTTATAGAAAAAGAAGAACTAGATGGAATAATGGGGGAAGGTGTATAAATCATTAATAAATAAACCATACCTAAATATATATCACATATAAATTCAAGAATAATCCACCAAAATTAATAGGTGAGAAGATATAAGGAATGGGGGAGAAGCTATACATGAAGGGAAGATAAATGATGAGGAAATACTTAATGGTTATTAAGGTAAAATGGTAAATGAAAACCATTTAAATAAATTGGAAAAACACTAAGGGCTTGTTTAATGGTTAATAAAATTGTGTTCCAAATTTTTTTTTGCCACTTTCTCTATAAAATTTTTTCCCGATTTCTAGAAACCATCATATGTATATAAAATTTGTGTTAAGATGTGAAAAACCTCATTAGTTGCAAAACATCCCCATCGTATGGCTATCCCCAAATTTTTTGCTTACTATGAAATATACACAGATCAATTTCATGTTTCTCCAAACACCATGGTTTTCAACCACCAACTCTCAGAAACTCCGGCAATATATAAATAAATAAATAATACTCAAAATATTATATTTCAATGACCAAGTGGGTGTCACAATAACTCACAATCCCTTACACATAAAAAACCCTTCATCAACACTATATGTATCTGAAAATCCATGTAATTTTAATAATAAAACAATTTCAAGTAATATTAATAATTTTTATTATATTCTACAAATTTATATTCACTATACTTATTTTATTAAACTTTTCAATTAAAATATAAATTTTTTTATAACTGATTCGTATTAAATAAAATATATTGATTTATTTAGAAGTTAAATTTATAAAATATTGGAATTGAATGTTATAAAATGGAATTCATTTTTTCATTCATCAAATCAAATTTTTTTGTGAATTTTTTATATTTTTCTAAAAAGATTAAATTTTGAGTGAATAGGGAAAAATGTGGATTTTTGAAAAACACTCAATTATTTTAAATTAATCAATTAATTTAAAAGTATCATTATATTTTTTATTTTTTAAAATTAATATAAGACATATTTTATAAAATATAATATATTTAATGGTATAAGTGGTTTTTATACATTATATTTTCTCACAAGTTAATTTTTATGTAGTAAAATGTATTATTTTTTAAAACATGTTTTATATATTGTTTTGAGAAATTTTTTCAAAAATAATTTATTCCAATTATATAGATTTAATCATTAGAAACTTATTTAATTATTTTTATTAGTATTTTAAAATCTCATAATTATTCTAATTATTTTTGTAGTGACTGTGAATAGTAGCATTAGTAAAAAGGTTGTCAATATGTTAAAATGGGTAAAATGGATTAATTAAGGTTGAAACTAAGTGATAAGGTCAAAAAATATTATTTGAATTTATTTGTTATGATATTATATTTAATCTTGTCACTTTATCATTTAATTTTAATTTTTTAAGTGTGCTTTACCATGAACAACTTTTTGTTCTTTTAAAATAATTAATAATTACTATAGTATCACTCTCCTCACTTACAAAAGATAACCCCCTCGCTTATATTATTCACACAACTTTATCCCTTTATATCGACAAAAACCTATCCAAATACCTTCAAAAAATTCTCTATATATATCGTAGAGGTCCTATCATTACCAAAGGACCAAAGATTCAGGGCCAAAATTTTAAGCTAAATGACGTCTTCAAAGAATGTGTATAACTCTTATCTGAGTGTTTTCATGATTATTTCCACTAATAAATCCTTAAAATCATATTTAATCATGATGATATACTAACATAATTGTAAAAAATATACCTAATTTAATTATGTATGTGGAAGAACCCATTTTCTTATCCTTTTCCATGTTATGGGAAATGATAACATCGCTTCTGTGTATATGTGGACTACCACCTCTATTAAGCGATTGGTTGTGTATTTTATCGTTTGATCATTTGAATGGTTAGAATAATGGATCAAATGAATATATAAAATATTTATGAAAAAAATATTATTATTTAATGATAATATATTAGTTACCTTATAACCCTTCCATCCATTGTAAAATTATGATGTTGCTCATGTATATGTGTAGATTACCTTTTCTACGAAATGATGTGATTTTTTTTGTTACTTTATGACATTAGATTTACTAAGTATTTAAATAATTAATTAATATTACATTAATAAAATATTTATTATTATTTTTAAATTAAAATATTATCTACGTTATTTATTTTTCACTGAGTAGAAAAATGAAAATCTCATCCATTTATATTTATAGAATATCGTCTCAATGAAATAACAAGATCCATTTTTTATTATTTCTATAAAGTTTAGTTCATAAAACTATATTTAATGTATAAATATGATAATTATAAAATTTTACTTAACATGGAGGTGATAGATTGATAACCACTTTGACCATAGTAAACATACCAATTTTTTGAGGTTTAAAACTAAACCACACCAAAACAGCCAATGTGGCCTTTACTAATTTTATAAATAAATGATTCATAGTAACAAATAAAATTACCGGAATAATAATAATGTAAATATCGTGAAAATGGTTCTCATTAATGTAAATAACTAATATTATTTTATTATATATTAATTAGAGATTGTAGGAAGCTAAATAGGACTTCATCTAAGATACTTTCTTTTAAAAATATTCTTCAACTTATTTCCTTACACCTATATTTATTTCATTTCAAGTTTCCTATTAATGTTTCTATAATGTTATATTTATTCAAAAAAATATTTATAATGGTAATTTTTTACTTGATTTTACATTATTTAAAAAATTTCAAAAAGTAGTTTTTCAACATCTTCTATATGGGGTATTTTAAATTATCTACAAGTGTGGGAAAATAATAATTTTTAAAATTATATGGCTTGATATACATTTATCAATATCATAGAAGTTAATAATTATAAATAATACTATATAATTTTACATGTTTTCGTAAATTAACTCTTATTTTCACTTTTATGGGAATTTTTCATTTTTTTGAGTTCTTATAGAAAAATGATATTTATTTTTTTAATTATGTCAAAATGATAAATTTTTCTATTATGGGATAACATGAATTATTCAATTGTTTTATAATTAAAATGTTATATATTAAAAAAAATGTTCATAATATAGTAATTGAGTATTATATATGATGATCTGTGAGCTTGATATGGATCATGAACAATGGTGAGCCTGATATAGCTCTCTAGTGGATTAGGAAATGTTTTAGTCTTAAAGGGAAACATGATGGACATAACTAGGTCAGTTAATCCAATGTAATTAATAATGATTAATTTTTTTTGAAATAGGCTAGACATTAGGGATCATATTTCTTGAATATGATTCTATTTGATACCTATATTATAGAGACCCAAGATTGATGTACATAGAAATTACATTACTTTTGTGGAATACTTAATACATGACACATAAAAAATGCATAAATATCGTATTAGTTTAGTGTCTTTAGAAACTTAGAACATAATTTTCTAACATGGTGAAAGATATTCAAAATCTTCTATAAATATATTCCCCTTTTGTTTTCCTACTTAAAACCTTTCATTATATCCTGTGTAAAACAAAACATAAAAATGGTGAGATCGAATGCTCTGTAAGGGAAAACATTGAGAACATAAAACAAACCATAAAAATAATAATGTAAAAACATGAACATAAAGTTCAAATATCAAAATCATGAATCATGAAATAAATCTTGGCAGTTTATAAGGCAAAGATAATAAAGTAACATTAACCATAAAATATCATTGGCATAAAACATGGGATTGTGGTAAATAAATAAGCACATAATATGATTTCCATAATATCCAATTAATTGCTTCCAAGACAATCATAGTGGAAAAATTCAATTAATTAATTGGGTTTACTTTCTGTTCCAACCATGAATTACTAAAACAGATTTACTTGTCATTTTAGCCCTATATTACTAAACTGGATTTACTTTACATTCCATTAATTTCTATCTCATGAGATATAAATCTTTACCCAATTCATTGGAGGTATATATCGGTCCCACCCATATCATAATGAAATCATTCTTACATGTGCCACAAAAACAAAAATTATTCATAATAGCATAGCTAAAGAAATAAAATGGGTTTATTAAACATCATTCTATCATAACATAATACATATAAAACAAAATTTCATCATTAATACCATAAAATAATAGAGAAAATACGTATAGAAACATAACCCTATTTAAGAGTTTCATCTTAGATGGAAAATAATTTTGATAAAACACTTGAACTTAATTTTTGAGGAAAATATCATTTCTTCTTCAAAAACGTTTTATCTTCTCAAAATGCCGCAAAAATTTAAAATAAAAGAATTTAGTTGAAAATAAAATTTTAATTTTGTAGAGGAATCTTCATGAAAAAAAGGTTTTATGAAGTTGTAAAAGTCCATTCATGTCATATAAGTTAAAAAACATTCTTCTCATACTCTTTCAAGAAAAGTCAAAAGGTACCTTGTATGGTAAACAAAAGAAAGATTCAATCCATACCATGTAGTAAAAGTCAAAAATGGTAAAAATGACTTTAAATATGCATAGAATAATAGTAAAAATTTTATGAAAACACTTTTAGAAAACACGGAAATATATGATAAATATATACCCATTAAATACTTACGTATAAATAATCTCAGATAAAAATGAGATTCCAAAATTTTCCCTTACCTTGTACTTTTTGTTAGTTGAGGGTGTGTTCACCTATTATGTAATGTTTAAAGAATTTTATTAAATTAAAATAGTAACATATCCATATTTATGATATCATATATAAACCTATTATATCATTTTGTTAATAGTATTTCAATATTACAATTATTTTAGGTGTTAACTCCTTTGTTTTCCCATTCATATTCTGTCATGTAAGTCACTTTTTTTATGAATAGGATGTATTTTATTCATTAAATTATATTCATAATTATTATTTTCACTCATAATATAAATTTTATAACTATTTTTTAATTGTTAATTTGGAGAACAAATCTCACCACTTCGTGGAGATGCTAGGCCATACGTACACATGAGCGATGGTATCATTCTCCTGAGGGTTAAATGGTATGTAATTTGATGGTATATTAATTATAAAGAATAATTATCAAGTTATATTCATTATTTAAATTCATTATACTCATCATTATTCCCATCCTAATAATATATTTTTGAATAAAAAATTACACCATGGTGTGGAGACAGTAATCTATACGTACGCACACATAGTGATATTGTTATTCCTAGGATGGATAAAAGTGGGTATAAGGTTGTCCCATTTTTATAATAACACCTAATCATGTATAATATACTGTATTTATTAATTTATTATGGAATCAATATAAAAATAAATATTATAAGAAGAAAAGAATCTGAATTGAATTGGAAAAGCAATTACCTCTTCTTTGTTGGACTTCATTCGGTTCTCTTATTAGGGACACGAGGGGTGGACTTTTTGGAAAACCAAGACCTCCAAAAGTTAAATAATAATTTTTATAAGGTAATTGGGTAGGTTTTGGTCAATATAGAAGGTTCAAGAAGGTGTTAGGAAATGTGAGACGAGATGCCTTTTTATAAGAGAGGAGAGGGGCACTTTAGGAAACTCTCAAAATATTAAAATATAATAAGACTATTCCAGATCAAAACAATTAAAAATGGCCCATAAATGAAACTTATAATATATTTCAGACCATATATTATCCCATTATTATAATTTACCATTTTTTTATTTTTAAATAATTTAATAATTAATTAATTAATTAAGATGTTATTACTTCCAAATTTAATACTATTCATTTAATTTGACTTAAAATACAATAGGACAAAGTAGTAATTAGAATATAATGATTAATCACATCTATAATATATCTTATATATCTTTTAAATTTATTAGACACATTAAATAATCCCAAATATAACTAAACTAATATTATTAAAATCATTTATTTTATCTTAATGTTAAATGAATAAATTTTGTTTTAGAATTGAAGAGAGTTTTAATGTAATTATATAACTTATTTAAATTAAAAATACATTTATTTAATGGAAATTGTTTCATTTATATCAATATAGATATTTATATTCATTCATATCGTGATTTTGGAACTATGTGGACACATAAAATATATTAAAATACAACATGGTGATATTTTGTAACTATCTTGGATTGAAATAACATATAATTTATTTTCATTTACAAGTGTTCATTAAACAACCCAAATCTATCATATTTTTATAATTATTGAATATCATTCATCCAATAATTTTTTTGGACATGTTTTGGTTTTATTTTGAACCTTATAATTTTGATTTACACTTAATTAATTCCTTTAACTCTTACCATGGAAACATGTCTTTTTTTTACTTAGGGTTTTTATAGTCACTCTAAAATGAAAAAGAATCCATAAATGGACCATTGATGACATATTTAACTTAATCCCAATTATCTGGCCAAATATTTATTTTTATTAATTTTATATAATTTAATCATATATTATTTATTTGAATATCAATAGTGTCAATTTTGACAAAATTCATTAGTTGACTTTTTAGAAATATTATATCACAGAGATATGTTCGAACAGACTCTTTTAAACCATAAATAACATGTCAAAGTAATCTATAAAAATATTGAAAAACATTAATTAATTTAAATTATATTTATTTTAATATTATTAATATCATTTATTTGATATTTCTATTAATAAAATAATTTCTCTATCACGATTGAGTCACCATTAATGATAATTATTTAATCTCTAAAATTTATAAATAAATTTATATGATGTAGAAAATTATATTATCATTCTATATACTCCATATAGATTATTTAATTCTCTGTTAATCCCTAAATTAAAATTTATATACGTATATAAAATGAGAGTGTGACATTTTGTCACATTCATTAATTTTTATTATATTCATGTCATATTAATGGGAAAGTGCCCATTAGGTGATTCCATTTAGAACTATAGATGATAATGGTCTAATTTATTCATCCAGAAGGATTTTTACATGTGTTAAGATAATTTTATAATATTATTTTAACCTTTAATTACCCAATTTACCTTTTACCATGGTAATAAAAATAATTATTAAAGTTACTCTTCATAATACCCAAAAATAAAAGTAACATATTAACATATTTTTGACCTAATGATTCCAAATATGGAATCCATTTTATATATTTCAAAACAAATAATTTGAATAAATTAATTTAAAATTAATTCCTGTTGTTAAAACCAAAAGGAGAGTTTTTAAGAAGTAAAAACTTATTAAAAGATTGTCATGTGTTTATGTCCAATTTAAATGTAAAATTACTTCCAATGAAAAACATTGGATTAAAAGATAAGAACATAATACAATTACACTTTAATACCAATTAAAAATATAATCTAACTATATAAATAAATTAGATTAAAAGGTAGTTTTGAATAAAAATGAAGTATTTTTTACTATTCGTTAAAATATGAATTATATCATAAAAATAAAAAAAATTAAAAAAAGTAAATTTTTATGTTCTTTTTTCAAAAAAAGTATATTCTGTCAAATATAATATAAAAAAGTGTTAAAAACTAAATTTTAATGGTTGCACCATAAAAAGGCGGCAAAACTGTATTTTTTGAAAAATGATTCATTTATTAGAAAAATTGAATTTGTTCTTATATCATGTCTAGAAAATACATAAAATTAATTTTAATGTTATATAAAACTCAAAATGTGGTTAATAATATTCATAATGTCTAGTTTATATCACATTAAATAATAATATTTTAATAATATATCATAGTTTAGTGAAACTCGGTATTGCGTAATACGCAACCTATCGAGGAAACTCACTCTCACGTGTGATACAAGCCAAGTCATAGTTACGTTTAGTGAAATATTCCTTTAGTGTTGTGTATAAAATTATCCAAACTTAGTTCTTTTATACATTGAACAAAATCTATACTCATTGTTGCGTGAAATGAATTCTTCTAAAAGAAATTGAAATTGTGTGTAACACAAGCCAAGTATAGTGTTGGGTATACTGCAAGCTAATACGATGTTGTGTATAGATAAATATAATTTTGGTGCAGTTTAAAACACAAGACATAAAGTAAATTAAATAGAATATATCTCATAAAATCTCAAGGTGTTACATTCTACCCCCCTTAAAATGAATTTCTCCCTTGAAATTCTTTGGGGATATAAATGGTGTACTAGTTGAATGTTTATTTCATAGAAACCCACATCATAAAAAGGAATACTAAAACATTATTTTAAAAAAGAAAAGTTAGAAACAAAATGGTTACCCAAATTGTCTAATCACTATTTTTCTGTATAGGATAACATAGGTGGGAAGTGAAGGCATGGATATAGAAGAGAAATCTAACTGTAAAGTTCTGATGGATAGTGGTAGAGAATAAGGTTTGGAGAAAATTAACTACCAGAAAGTCATAAATATGTGATGATTTAAGGGACCATCTGATTCATCAGATAAGAAGGTACTAGGATGACATTTTTGGTTTTCAATATCCTTTTCATAAATTTGAATAATTTTTCATGAGAATAAATACTTACTTGATTTTGGTACAATCTCATTGTTGATCATACCTTAAAAAATTTCCATTTCATCTCTAATTTTAAGAAATTATGTTTAATTTGTCAGTTTTTATGTGTTAGTAAATAATGAGATATAATGATAAGTCATTCCATTTGTCTTAACAAAACTTTTATCATAGGTAATCAAATATGTATAAGGCCACCTATAGTGAGATAATACAGTAATCTTACGAACTTCAACCAAAATATAACTTATACTATCCACAAATGGATAATATTACAATCCTTCCAAAAACTAAAAATATAAAACTTTAAAAATAGGTAAACTAAATAGACTTAACATTTATCTCCCATATCCTATAATGTTATTCTTGGTTGTCATATTCCAAACATGTGAATAATTTAATCATGTATTCTCTTGAAACATGGTAATGATGTGAATTACAATAGAAACTTAGTGAAAACATGAATTATATCAAAATTAACTCTTTCCCTACCCCAAAAATACAAAAAGATTTATATACTCAGTCCATGATATCACTTTGTCCATATATCAGTCTTGAGGACATTGGTACTATCAAATAACTCATTATCTTTATATCCCTTCGTTATTCACATATCACGTGTTTTCAAAAAATATCTGAATAACCTTTCATGGTTACCGATACCATTCAAAATATACTTTCAAATACTTAAGTAAAAAAAGTGTAACAATCCTTATATGCTTCTTTATTACACAGTACCATACATTATTCTGGATAAACATGCAATCATTCCACTGACGTCTTAAACCATTGATCGAGCTTCATCATTTTATTCCTCAATACATATTTAATCTCATAGATCATTTGTATTCTCTTAATCATCATCAATATAAATACTACCCATATGACCATGATGATTCTATTCATGAGATTTTTCTTGAGGGATTCAATTTTCATAATTCCCATACATTAAAATTTTAAATTATTTAACTATTTTTGATGTCTAAGCAATACCATTATCCTTGTCCACTATGTTAACCGAACCCTTTACTTTGTAATTACTGGCTATGTGTCCTTATTTTATAAACCCAAATCATCTTCCAGTTCCTTTGAAACATTCTTCTTGATGCATCATCCAAAATGATTTTCATGAGGAAAATTGAACTTTCTTTCCTCTATGATCACCATGAAACTCCATCTTTCTCTTATTAGATGGGTCAGGAAACTAACCAAATTTGAGATTATTGATCATATTATGAGATTTCTGATTAGGAATATTAACGAATTTTTTTCTTCCAAATCCCATTTTATTTGGTTCTTCATGAAGAATATCATTACATTTTCGATCATATTCTCTTTTAACATGAATCATCTTGTTCCCATCCATTTTCTAAAACCCAAAAAGAATAGTGTAAGAGGAAAAAATCATATAAGGAAAACAACATAATAAAGGGGGAGTACTTTAAATCTCTAAAATCTTAGGTTTAATCCTAGTTTATTCATGATTGTTACATTAATTCAAGGACTATAACCTATATCTAGACTTAACTTTAGGTACATCCCTATACATACCATAGAAATATCTCTAGGGATATGACTAAAGTTATTGCATCCAAACTTTCAAAGGTTGAGTAAACCTTGTCTCTGATACCAACTGTAGATACCCAATCCGGATGTAAATGGACATTACATTACTCTTGAATAATACTTAATACATGACACAAATTGATGCCCAAAGACCGTATTGGTTTTGTGTCTTTGGAAACATGGAATATAATCATCTAACTTGGTGAAAGATCTTAAACTTCTCCCATAAAGATCTTCCCCTTTTGTTTTCCAACCTAAAACCTTTCTTTATGTCTAGGGGAAATTAAAACATAAAAAGGGTGATCTCAAATTCTCAGTAATGGTAAAAATTGACAACATAAAACAAACTATAAACATAATAATGTAAAAACATGAACATAAAGTTTATATATCCAAATCATGAGTCATGAAATAAATCTTGGAAGTTCATAAGGCATAGATCATAAAGGAACATTAACCATAAAAAAACATTGTAATAAAACATGGGATTGTGGAAAATAAATAAGCACATTATAAAATTTCCACATTATCCAAGCCAATGCTTCCAAGACCATCATATTGGACAAATTACTTTACTGAACTAGGTTTACTTGTTGTTCCAACCATGAATTACTGAACAAGATTTACTTGTCGTTTCAGCCCAGTATTACTAAACTAGATTTACTTTCCATTCTAGTCATGTCTATCTCATGAGATATAAATATTTACCCAATGGATTGGAGGGATATATAGTTCCCACCCATTTCATAATTAAATAATTCTTTCATGTTCCACAAAAATATAAATCATCAATCATTGCATAACCCAATAAATTAAATGGGTTTCTTAAACATCATTCACCCATAACATAATCCATATAAAATATCATTCCATAACTAATACCATCAAATCATAGACATAATATGGATATCAAAATAACCCTATTTAAGAGTGTCATCTTAGCTGGAAAATAATTTTGATAAAACGGTTAAACTTAATTCTTGAGAGAAATATCATATCTTCTTCAAAAACATTTTATTTTCTCAAAATTCCATTAAATTTTAAAAGAAAATAATTTAGTTGAAAATAAAATTGAAATTTTTTAGAGGAATATTCATAGAAATAAGGCATTATAAAGGCATAAAAATCCGTTCATGTTGTCTAAGTTAAAAAACATTCTACTCGTACTCTTACTGAAAAAGTCAAAAAAAAATACTTTATATGGTAAAAAAGAAATATTCCTTCCATACCATGTAGAAAAATTAAAAAATGGGTAAAAATGGATTTAAAAATACATATAAAAATAGTAAAATTTTTATGAAAATGCATTAATAAAACATGGACATGGATGATGAATATATCCCCAGTAAATTCTTACATATAAACAATCTCAGATAAAAATGAGATTGAAAAAATTTCCCTTACCTTGTACTTTTTGTTAGTCGATGGTGTGTTCACCTCCTATATAATGGTTAAATCATGTTATTAAATTATACCTAGACTATATCTATATTTATGATATCAAATATGATCCTATTATATCATTTTGTTAATAGTATTTCTATCTTACCATTATTTCGGGTGTCAACAATATCATTTTCCCATTTCTATTTTGCCATGTAAGTCATGTTTGTTATGAATATGATGTATTTTATAAATTAAATTATGTTAATAATTATTATTTTAAATCATCATATAAATTTTATAATCATTATTTAATTATTAATTTGGAGAATGAATCTCACCGCGTGGAGACGACTGGCTGTATGTACGCACGAGCGACGATATCATTCTCTTGATGGTTAAATGGTATGAAATTGGATGGTATATTAATTATAAAAAATAATTATCATGTTATATTAATTATTTAAATCCATTTTACCCATCATTATTCCCATACAAATAAAGTATTTTTGAATAACAAATTACACCACCGCGTGGAGACGGTAAGTCGTACGTACGCACGTATGGTGATATTGTTATATGTAGGACGGATAAAAGAAGGTATAAGGTTGTCCCATAATTATAATAACATATTATAAAGTAAAATATAATTAATTTCTTACTTTAGTTTGTAATAAACATATAAAGAGGGAGTATAAGGTGAAAATAAATTAAATTAAATTGGTAAAGCAATTGACTCTTCTGTGTTAGACTGCCTTTGGTTCTATTCTAAGGGACACTAGGGGTGGACTTTTTGGAAGACCAGGACATCCAAAATTTTACTAATAATTTTTAAAGGAGAATTTTTTTAGGTTTTTTAAAGCTATAGGGCTCAAGGAGGTGTGAGGAGATGTGGGAGGAGATGCCTTTTTATAAGATAAAAGAGGGGTACTTTTGGAAATTCTCAAAAATTAAAATATAATAGGACTATTCTAGATCTAAATAATTAAAAATGGACCATAAATTAAATTTATAATAAATTTTATACCATATATTATCCCCTTTTTGTTTTTTAAATTTTTTTTGATTTCTATATAATTTAATAATAAATTAATTCGATAAAATATTATTATTTCCAAATTTCATATTATTCCTTTAATTTGACTTTAAAAAAATAAGACGAAGTGGTAATTTGAATAATTATTTCACACATCTATAATATATCTTATAGATCTTGTAAATTTTTTATACACATTAACCAATACAAAATATAACTAAATTAATATTATTAAAATCATTTATTCTATTTGTATGTTAATTGAATAAATATTTTTTTAGAATTGAAGAGACTTTTAAGGTAATTATATAACTTATAAAAATTCAAAATAAATTTATAGAATTAAAATGGTTTCCTTTATAACAATAAAGATATTTATATTCTTTCATATCTTGATTTTGTTCATATGTGGACACATAAAAGATATTAAAATACAATATAGTGATATTTTGTAACTATCTTTGATTTAAATAATATATAATTTATTTTCATATACAAGTGTCCATTAAACAACAAAAAATAGATCATATTGTGATAATTATTTAATATTATTCATCCAACAATTTTTTAGGAGATGTTTTGGTTTTATTATAAACCTTATAATTTTGATTTACCCTTAATTAATTCCTTTAACTCTTACTATGGAAACATGTCTTTTTATTTATTATGGGTCGGTATAGTCACTCTAAAATGTCAAAGGATCCATAAATGGACCATTGGTGACATATTTAACTTCATCCCAATTAGTTTTCTAAACTTTATATTTTTATGAATTTTATATAATTTAATAAAATATTATTTATTTAAAATATCAATAGTATCAATTTTGACACTATTCATTAGTTGACTTTTTATAAATATCATAACATAGATATATGTTTTAAAATACTCTTTTAAACCATAAATAACATGTCGAATTAATACATATAATTAGTGGATAATAATAATTCCCTAAAATTATATTTATTTTAATATTTTTAATATCATTTATTTGATATTTCTATTAAAACAATAATTTTTTAATCACTATTGAGTCTTCATTAATGGTATGTTTTTAATCACTAAAAATTATAAATAAATTTATATGATATATTTAATTCTATTGTCTTTCTAGAGACTATCTATAGTCAATTCTATTCTCGGATAATCCCAAAATTAAAATTAATATACATATATAAAATTAGAGTGTGGTATTTTGTCACATTCATTAATTTTTATTATATTCATGTCATTTTCATGGTAAAGTGTCCATTAGGTGATTACATTTCTAACCATAGATGATAAGGGTATAATTTCTTCATCTAGTAGGATTTTGACAGGTGTTAATGTGATTTTATAATATTATGTTTACCTTTAATTACCCGATGTGCCTTTAACCATGGTAATAAGAATAATTACTAAAGTTACTCTTCATAATGCCCAAAAATAAAAAGTAACCCAATACAATATTTTGGACCCATTAATTTCAAATATGGAATCTATTTTTCATAATTCAAAAACCAGAATTGGTAGAAATAAATTTAGAATTAATTCCCGTTGTTAAAACCAAAAAGTGGGTTTTTAAGAAGTAAAAACTAATCAAAAGACTGTCATATGTTTATATCCTATTTAAATATGAAATTACTTTCAATGACCAACATTGTATTAAAATATAAAAACATAATGTAATTATACTTTAAAACAAATTAAAATTTTAATCTAACTATGTAAATAAATTATATTAAAAGGAAGTTTTGAATTAAAATGCAGTATTTTCAATATTCATTAAAATATGAATTTTATCATAATAGTACCAAAAAATCAACAAAAGTAAATTTTTATGTTCTTCTTCCAATTAAGAAGTTTATTTTTGTAAAATATAAAATATAAAATTGTTAAAAACTAAATTTAAAATGGGTGCGCCATCAAAAGGTGACAAAACAGGATTTTTTTGAAAAATAGTTCTTTTATCAGAAAAATTGAATTTGATCTTATACCATGTATTGAAAATACATAAGATGAATGTTAGTTTTATATAAAACACAAAATGTGGTTAATAATATTCATAAATGCTACTTTATATCCAATTAAATAATAATATTTTAATAATATATCGTTCTTTAGTGAAACATGGTATTGCTTACAATGCAGGATATCGAGGAAGGTCACTCTTTAGTGTAATTCAAGCAATTTCAGTGTTAATTTTAGTGAAATATTACTTTGGTATTTCATATAACATAATCCAAGCTTATTTCTTTTATACATTGAATAAAATCTATACTCAGTGTTGCGTGAAATGAATTCTATCAAAAGAACTTGAAATTGTGTGTAACACAAGCCAAGTATAGTGTTGCGTATACAGAAAGCTAATTCGGTGTTGTGTATAGTACAATATATGTTGTTGTAGTGTACAGAACAAGAAATAAAATAAATTTAAAAAATCTATCTCATAAAATCTTGGGGTGTTACATATAGTATTCTTGAAAAAATGGTTTTTATGGAAATCATTTGATATCATGATGTAAGGAATGTTTACTAAAATTTAATGGAGAATGGTTTGAAAATAAATTCATGTCATACCACAGTCTTCATGATTCCTTCATTTTTCTAAATATTTCTAATGGGTTCATAAAATTTTTATTTTGGAAAATTTTAATTTTAATATATGATAATGTTCTATTTTTGTCATGAATTTTTTAATGATAATAAAGAAAAACATTTTCAGGGTTTTTCATGTTTCACTAGACTTACAGGATTTCATTATGTTTTTATTTCCTATTGATATATATTTCCTCATCACAAATTCATTGTAAAATGGTCCAATTTCATATTATATTATAATAATAATAAGTTACTTGAAGGAAACATGGTTGTAAATATAAAGCCTTGTTACTGTGGAAACAATATTCATTATGTAGAAGTTTCTGATGTGTTATGTAATTTTTTTCTCCATTCTATAGAACTCTAGACTCAAAATATCATAGGAATTTAAAATGGAAAATACTAACTATTCAAATCCTATATATGTTTTCTTTATTTAATTTGATGTTATAGTTGGCATCATAGAAAGGTGTAAATAACTTTCGAAGTTATAAGAATTAAAAAAGACTCATTAATGTGACAAAAATTTATATTTATATTATGAAGAGAAAGATTTTGGATATTTATATTTTTATTCATCTAATAAATTCTATTTAGAACAGTTTTACCCAGAGGATAAAGGGTAGCTGTATATTGATAAAAAAAAGGATAATATGACTCCAAATTAGTAACTAGGAATGGTTGGAACAAAATATTTTGTGGTAGTGTTAAGTCAACTAACACAAGCTATTAACGGTGGACACTATATCAGAGAAAAAAAACTCTCTGTAGAGAAAATTATTTATATTAGATAATTTCATGAAACATTTATCTTTGAATTTAGGTGTATATTTAGATCTGGTGAAATATTGTGGATAGATAAATTCATTATAGGAAATATTAGATGTTTTGGAACGTATGGAACACTAAAAGGTAATTCTTTTTGTCTGTATTTTTCATCATGATGAAGAATGATTGTCCTCTTTGATTAAGAATAATAAAAAAATTATGAGACTAATTCCATATATTTTATGTTCTCTAAAGCTATTTTCTTGAGAATTATTTTCCAAATTTTATTTTAAATTGAATAGAAATTAAATATCTAGAGTTGAAGCTTAATAATGAAGACTTAGTGTCCACATAAAAAGAAAATATTATTATTCTTTCGTGGCATGCACCAAATTTTGTTCTTAACCCTACGAGTAAAATTGATTGATCTTACATAATCCTAAAACCAATATTATAAAGAATGTCTACCTCTTATGAATTTAAAGTTTATGTTGAGGATGTACACTATTCTAAGAGATTTTAGATAGTTTTTTAGACACTGATGTACTTCATGATAATAAGAGTACTAATAGGTATATGAAGAATATAAAAGAGAAGTATTTAACTAATAAATCTAGATATAATACCCCTATAATTTTCCAAATATAGTAAAAGAGATTTAATTGAAAAATATTACCATTAAAGTGTTACATATGTTTTCAACTTGGTTATTTTACCTCTGGAATCAGAAAATGCGTTATGATCATAAATTTAATAATGAAATAGATTTTTTCCAGCAGTAAGGTGTTTTAATTTTAATTAATTGGGGGAATTGTTCTAACTCTTGTTTCATGTTAGTTACTCAAAGTTAAAATCCCCATGACCTAAATTAGAAAGGTGTGCTGATGTCATTTGTTTCTACAATAGTGGATGTGAGGCCCTAAAATAATGTGGTGAAAGGTACATTAATTTTTTATTCAGATTATTCTAATGTAATGTAAGATTTAGGATCTGCACATTATTTTATATATGGGAAATTTTCATGTAAAATGGAAATTTTATCCAATGAAATAGAGATATAACTATTGTTAAGAACTCTCATGGGTGATATAAAGGGAAAATGAAATTTTTTTAAATCTACCTATTATCATATATGGAAATATTTCTCCTATAATCATTATTTTCATTCTCATTATAGAGTTTTGATGTTATTTTTGGTATGGATTGGTTTTTATTTTATCATGCCAAGATTTATTTTATAACCACATAATTTATTTTTATAAATTATTTTTATTTTTCATGTAATAAGTAATTGATTATTTTGATTACATTTTAAGAATTTGACAAAATAATTAAAGATAGAAGAGATTCTATCTTGCACATATGATTTAAAGGAAATGAATTGTTCAAATTTGTGATGTTCTAGTAGTAAAAGGATATCTATATTTATTTTAGAATGATTTCTCTTTTTTTATTCCTAATCACGGTGTTGAATTTACTATTGTATTAGTTCTTGATTCAAATCTATTTTCAAAAATCCATTATCCAATGGATATAGTAAAACATATGAAATTAAAAAACTAGATAAAAGAGTAATATACTTATAGTTTCATATTAACTTGAACATCATTATGGGATTATCTTTCTTTATTTGATAAAAATAATTTTGTTTCATATTTGTTTTTATTTATTTTATAGAACTCAATAACATTACAATTAAAAACAAGCATTTTTCCTTATATTGATGAATTTTTTTCCAGATTCAAAGTAATTATTACTTTTTATAGATTGATCATTGGTTTATGTATCACCGTATTCTACGTAAGGATTATGATATTCAAGGTATGGGGATCCATAATAGTCAGGGGTATTATGAGTTTGTCTTTTTTCCATTTGGGTTAATGAATTCACCAATTATATGTATGGATCTATTGAATAGAGTTTCACCTACGTATTTGGGAAAAAAATTTGTATTTATTGATTAATTCTTTATCTATTATAAAATGAACCACGAACATGAAAAAAGGATTTTTTTTAAGAATTAAAATAATATAAGTTTTATGGAAATTTTAGTAAATGTGAATTTTGGTTGTATAGGATTTCAAACTTTGGGAAAGGTTTCTAATAATGCCATAAATTTTGATCCAATTAGTACTAAAGTGCAAGAAAATTATCCATGTCTTGTAAATGTCACTTTTAATATAAATTTCGTTAAATTAACAGAGTACTATTGACAGTTTATTAAAAAAATCTCAGTTATTTATCCCATTATCTAAGTAAACTTGAAAGTGATTTGAATTCATCTAGATAGTGTAATGTTATTTCTACATTCTTGAATTAAAATAATAATATTGGTTAATTCCCCAGCATTATTCTTTACACTAGAAAATTGGGAATTTTTAGTTACATAAATGGTTCTTTTTTGGGACTTGGATGTGTCTTAATGCATTTATGGTGGGTAATTTTAAATTTTTCACATATTCAATACTCCATGATAATAATTACCCTACACATGATCATGATGTCAAAATTGTTCTTTTTTACTTTCTGAAATTGGGGTTATATGTTTTGGGGTAAAATGTGAAAAATATAATAACCATATACGTTTAAGGTATATATTTACAAAAAAAACATTTTAACATGAGATAAAGAATACGGTCGTAATTGATAAAGGGTTATTATTTCATGATTTACTATCATCTAGGTAAATAAATAAAGGTGAAGGATTTATTAATTCAAAAAGATAATATATCATTAACCATGTTATGTTTGGAAATAATTCATCTGGTTAATGATTCAACAAATATTTTCCTATAACTTATGCATGTAGTTATAGACCCTATCAATTCATGGGTTTCTGTGTACACATATTTGTTTAGTATAATTTATTATGCTAAAAAAGATCATAGTGTTTTTTTAAGAGTAGATATTTTTACTACGAGTATGTTTTCTAAATTTAACATTGAAAAATATAGTGTTATCAGATTTGAAAATAGGTTGTGTGTGCCAATTGATTCCTAGATGAAAAGGATATATTTATTAAAAATCATACCTATCAATTTTCCATTCATCCTAATAATACTTATAAATATAGATACCTTTCAAAATATAACTACTATGAGGAATGAAAAGTGATATTTGTTATTTTAATAATAAATTTTTGAATTTTCAAGAGGTTAAATCAGAGTGGAAGTTAACGAAGGGGATGCTTTAGCATTATTCAGTCCTTGAATGGAAATGAAAAAATATATCTATGTATTACATGGTGGTATTAAAAAAAAATTCTCAACAATAATATTATTTGGGTTATTGTTGATCAATTGACATAATCTATACATTTTAATCATATTTATAATAATTTGACTTTGTATTAGTTTACTAGAATTTATCTTAACTATATATTCAGAATATATGGATTCTCTCTCTCTATTACATATGGATAAGATCCAATGTTTACCTAAAAAATTTGTAAAGGACCTCAAAAGTCGTTGGGTATTGAATTAAATTTCAGTAAATATTTTTATCCTTAATCAGATAGATAGTCAATGTCAAAAATCTAGACTTTACATATACGCTTTAATATTACTCTTTGGATTATCGGGGAAGTTTAGATCAATATATTTCATCAGATCAATTTTTATCCACCACATTTTTCATTACACTATATACTTGGATCCTTTTGAGGAATTATATGAAAAGTGGTGTTGAAATCCATTATTATGGGATTAATTTAGTGGAATTTTAGATGTTGGGACCATAACAGAAAGAATAGATGACTGATATAGTAAATATAATTCTATAGCATATTAGGGAAGCTCAGATAATATAGAAGTGTTATGATTAATAAATAAGTAAATATCATTCTTTTGAGGTAGGTGGTCATGTAATTCTTAAAATATCTCCATGAAAAGGTGTAATGCATTTTGGTAAAAATGTAACGTTATCGCCTTGATTTAATGGACCATATAAAATTTAGGAAAACCAAGAATCAATTTATTACCAAGTACCCTTACCACCTAGTATATCTCATGTACATGATGTGTTTCTTCTTTCATTTATAATGAAATATTTACCTAATACACCTCATGTTTTGAGCTAGGAGGTGGTACATAGAGAGAATAAGAGTAACTATGAAGAAAATTTAGTTCATATTTATTATTGAAGAGATTAGGTAATTTAAGTTATGGTTATTTATTGGATAATGGTTTTATGGAATATTTACGTGACTGAGGAAGCATTATAGGAATCATAAAAAAGTTGTGCTGGAGGAACACCCACACTTGTATTAGTAATGGATAAAATTGTTCAGAAGGAATTCCTATAAGGGGGAAGAATATAAAAACCTAGTTAATGTAAATAATTTATTAATTTCCAGTCATAGTAATATTAATGATTAAATTTAATATAGTAATATTTATTGTACATATTACAAGAATTTTTCCAATCAAAAAAATACTTACTAACACAATTTTTTTTCATTAATTATATGGTTTTTCATATAAAATTTATGAATTTTTAGAATTTGTTTTGATAAAAATGGATTTAATTTTATAATTTATAATAATTATTTTTTCATAGTGTTAATTTTTGGGAATTTTTTGAAATAATTTATTGAAAAAAATAGTGAGAATATTCATTTTTGTAAAACATTCATATATTTTCATTAAATAAAGTTATTTAAAAGACAAATTATATATCAATAATTTTAAAAATTAAATGATGATATCCTTGATTAAATATAATATAATTTATTCTAATGGAATAAGTATTTTTTTTATTTTGGCATATATTCATATTTATGGTTAAAAAATATTTTTAAACTATTTTTCAATATGTTATAAACACATATATTAAATGAAATTTATAACACATATACATATTGAACCAATAAAAATTGATTTAATTTTTTAACTATATGGGTAAAATTTAGTAATGGGTTCGATTTAATTTTTTGGTTATTATGAATAGTAACCTAAGTAAAAATGTTATTCCAATGGAAAAGGTAAAACGAGTTAAAATAATAGATCTTATAAATATGAATGATATTTATGAAATAATTTTTTTTCTTTAAATATAATATATTACTTAACTGATTAAATTTTTATCCATTAGAAAATGATAATGTTGATTATGCATATGTGGGGAATACCACATCCTTTAAGCGATGTGGTTTATTTTTCATTAGAACCTTACTTGTCTTTTCAAAAGGTTGGAATTAATAAAAAAATATAATATAAATAGGATATTTTTTTACTCTATAAATGTAAATTAATATATACATTATTTCATTTCTAACTGGTATAAAATCTAAATTGTCATTCAAGACAACATACATGCCACCGTCTTAAGCAAATGATGTGATTCATTTTTCATGACTTCCTTAGATTATTGGTTTTACTTGTGTATTTAATTTATAAATATTATAATTTTATCTTGTTTATGATTATGAAATTAATGGAATGGTAACACCTTTACCATGTTTAACACAATGATGTTTTATTAATGTTATGAACCGAATGACACAAAAACATTAACCACAAAATTAAACAATTTTTTAAATTAAATAAATCATCTTAATAAATTAAACAAATGGAATAATGATAATGGAATAAAAATGAAAAAGGTTTTTAATAAATAAAATAATTAATTAAATTTTATTATTTAGGAGTTACATAATGTACTAATCTAAATGAGACATAAGGGGTGTGACTTTATTTTAAAAATATGTTTATAGTGTTTTCTTTCCAAAAATTTTTCTTTTGTTTCAAGGTTTTTTTAATGTTCCATATATAGTAATATTTTTAAAATGGTTTTTAAAGTTCATTTTTACTATATTTTATTATTTTTACAAATTATTATAAATCAATCTTTTATACATTTTCCATATGGGTTATTTTTTAGATTTTAAAAAAGTATAAAAATACTTTATTTAAATGAAAAAAGATTAACAAATTTTCCAGCCAGTGTAATCTTTATTAATTATTAATATTCCTCTAAAAAATTGTGATGTCTTTTAAATTTTATCATATTACCAGTTTTCTAGTAATTTTTAGGTGTTTTCAAAAGAAATTATATGATTATGTGAAATAAAATGTCCTCTACTTATGGATTTAAATGAGTTTTTTGTAGTTTTATGATGAAATATTAAAAACTAAAAAAATCATGAGATAACACTTGATAATTATAGATACTGATGGATAAGACTAATATAGCTCATAGTGATTGTTTATATAGATATATCTACTTAATGAATTGGGTAATTATATGGTCTTCGAATGAGAAAAATATTGGAGAATACCTGGTTGGTTACTCTAATGGAATTAACTAAGGTTAAATTATTATGATATAGTTCAACCCTATGTGAACATATGTTTGAAAAATGATACCCAATGATAAAAATATTATTCTTTTAAAAGTTGTTTTTATGAATATATTTTTATTTAATGATTTAATGAATTTTTATGAACATCTAAATTTGAATGGTTTTGAAATGTTTGCATGAATTTTAAGGTGCTTCAATATGTATTTCTTGTTTTCCTATTCATAATATTGGGTTCTAAAAATTTATATTAAAAAAATTTGACATTTATATGTGTAAATTTATTTATATATTTTTTCAATGTTTTATTATTTAAAAAGTAAAAAACTTGATGGGTTTTAATTTCCTCACCATACTAATGGGATTTGAAAATTTAATATCCCTTACTAGTAATTGTGTGATAATCATACATTTTTAAAATAAATCACAGTATATAAGAAATAGTAATAATTATATCAAGATAGCGAGTTCCATTTAAAGATAATTTTTAAATAAGAAAAAGTTTATTAATTCAAATATTGGTGTAAATTGAAACCTCAATTATTGTGCAAAAAATGTACACTATGAAGAATTATACACATTTTTATGTATTTTTTTTCCTAAATCTATAAAACATTAAACCAAAAAGCTCATTGAGATGTAAAAAATGTGATATACTTACTATAATAATCATATTTATGGGTTTGTGTAAGTTAATATTTATTATATATTGAGAATTCAATATTAATATATATATGTGAGAAGTCGCAGGATTGAATGTTGCATTAATCCATTGGAAGATTCCTTTGGTAAATTACTTAGAATGATGAGTAAGGGATATTATACTGAAGATTAATAGGGATAAAAATGAGTGATAGGTAGAATATCATTGAAAAATATGAAATGTGATTATAGAAATAAAATAAAAAAATAAAAAACTAATCTATAGATTTACCTTAGCTAGATAATTAGTTTATTTCATAATCCCCTTTAAAATAATATAGATACAAATTTACAAGCATGTGAATGGTGATTGTGTCTCTAAAATATTTCCTCTAAAAGTGTGTAAATTGTTTTTATGTTAAATTAATGTATCGAATAAGGAATACTTTTTGAAATATTTTCTTATATTTCAAGTTCATTAATCCTCAAAATATAATCTTCTTTTGATAAGTTTATCATACATTATGATTTCATTAATATAGTGAAATAATCTAGATATAGAGCCTATTTAGTTGCGACTATTTTTATGAATTGATCAGCTTCCTCAATGATCAAATTTATTTATTAAATATAATTTATATGTATGACTCTGAGCTAACTTTTATTTAAAACAATAATCATCTAATTTGGTGTCTTGTGACTTAATTTATACATTGTTTTTTTAATGGTTAATAAAATATGTCATCCTAAATGTTTTAAATTTATGAAAATTATTTTGACCTTATATGGGCCGAATCAACACTTTTTCATGTATAAGAAACAAACAACAAAAATATATATAACTCTATTAAAAATAAATTTTAATTTGTTTACAAAAACCTATGCTAAAAACACCTAAGTGATAAAAAAACTATCAAAATCCATAATTAATCAATTTTCACAATAACGCCCAAAATTATCCAAAATAATAAAATGTTGTATAATTATGATCAAAATAAAAAAATTGTAGGGTATAAATTGTAACACCCTGATATTTTTTGATTTATTTTGAATTAATTTAATCTTTTTTATATTTTCCATTTCATGCAACACTAAATATATCTTATTAAAGAAATATGTTTGGCTTAAATTTCATGCAACACCATGTTAATCATGAACTATAGAAAACACTTCTATTTCTTGAAATATACTCCACACTATGATTGGATTTTTCTACACACAACACTTAGTACCTTCGATATCTTGTGTTACGCGCAAGGCTAAGTTTTACTGAGCTATAATATTATATTAATATTTTTATAGCTACCACCTATCCATTGGAATTAAATTTATTAATAAGAATAACTAAATTGTTAAAATATTATCTACTTATGTATATAATATGAATCCATTCATTATCAATTAGTTATAAATGAACGTAACAACTCTTTTAGAATGAAGAAAATTATTTTCTAAGAAAACTATTTTTCTATGTAAAAACACCAGATTATACAAATTAAATAAACGAACATCATTTTATGAATGTTTTTAATAAATTTTATATATTATATATTAAATAAAATTTTATTAACACTCATAAAATAGATTAGATATAAATAAAATTAGAATAAATTCAAGTTTATAAATGAAATGATGTATTTTTCAAAACGTAATTTTATCTCCTTTTAATAGAGAAACCATTTTAAATATAGTTTTTTAAATTTATATAATTTTTATTTGAAAAAATAAACTTCATTTTTGAAATTGGGATATCAAAGTTTACTTTGGGTGAATTTTTTTATTTTTTAGAGAAGTTTCATATTTTGATGAAAAGTGAGGAATACTAAATAATAATTCAAAAATGATTTTTCAAATAATTTATTTATTTCATTAAATTATATTTTAATTTTTTTAAAGTATAATTATATCAATAATAAATATATTAATCCAATATTGGCCATTGGAACCAATTTCACATTGAAATTGGATATAAAAACATTTCAATCTTTTGGACTTTTTCACTTTAAAAACTCATTGTCTCATCCTAATGTGGGATTAGTTTTAAATTAATTTCTTCCAGTAATGTGATTAGAATTTGAAAAAATGTATTCAATATTTATAACCATAATAATTTATAATATCAATTTATTTTATCGTAGTATTTTCCTAGAAATATTAGTGAATGAAACTAAAATTAATCACAGTGACTAAGGTAAACACATGATTACCAAATGGTAAAACATTAATCATAAAAGGATAAATGAATTAGAGAATAGTCCAAAATCCATTGTATGGACATATTTCAACTAAGTCCCATCTTGAATCAAAAATTGTAAATTATTTTAGGAACATTATGTAAGGAAGACCTCTCAATAGTGTTTATATTTTTATATTTACAAATATTTCACTCCTCATCCACAATAAAAGGGAACCCCCCCTCACTTACTCATATATCTCAATACACAATGGATAATAAAAACTACACCAGAATAAATTCCAAAATTTATTAATCTAATTCTATAATCCATAATTTGGTTATAAATCCTCATAAGAAATCCATTTGGTGTAAGTCAAAAGGAGTTACCCAAAAAGAGGTAGCATACTTCCATATGTTCTTCTATTTTATTTTCATTATCCACCGCCTAAATTATTCTTATTCTGTGTTTATATAATATCCTAAATATGATAAATATACTGATATATATTTTTGTTTTTTTACCTCTAATCACACACACTTATATAAAATAGGATACATAATCATCATTTGCGTTTATGGCGCACTACCGCCCCACAAATGGATATCGCTTGTTCTTCCATTTCCACCTTTAATTGATGGAAATAATTATGGTAATTATGTTTTTATATGATATATATGTTAATTATGATTTATATATAATTTCATAATTATTATATAAAATATATATTCATGTTTTCTATTTTTTATAAATAAGATAACTTCATTTGTTATTGTGTGGACTACCGCCTCCTCAAAGGGATGTGATTCATTCACATTTTACAGGGAATGTATTGATATGTTTATTAAATTTATATGATATTTATGAAAAAAATATTAATGTAATGATAATATATATATATACATGTAATTTAATTTCCTTCTTTAATACGCAAAGAAAACTGAAATATCATTCACGTTTACGTACAGCCTACTATCTCTATGAACGGTGCATTCCATTTCATATTTTTATATTTTATATATTATTATCAATATTTATATACTGAATAAATATGATATTTATATCTTGTTTCAAATTCATTATATATTTAAATTATGATCTCTCTATGAGAATTAATAATAACAATTCAAAACATATATAAAAAACAAAGATGATATTAGTCAAAACATAACATTAAAATGAAAGTGTTTATAAATAGGGAATGTAAATTAATAATAAAATAATATATGTCATTAGATATAACAATATGGTTCTATTTTATATGTTTAATGAACTCATATTTATCATATAGAAGACTTGAACGTGTACACATAAAGTCAAAACAAAAGGTAAGGGATTTTCTTGCCACACTTTTATTTCTATGAGGCTTTTTATTTATTCATCACTCATTTGTTTTCTGTATTGTATATAATGCACATGAATTTATTATATAGTTCTTATAAATAAATTTGTATTTATTTAAATATCTCTTTGATGGTCTTTCTTTCATGTGGTTTACAGTTAAAAATTCAGCATATTGTTAATGTAATTTTGTTTGAATTTTCTATCTTTAAGAAACATGCCTTATTATGAACCTATATTTTTCTATGAGGATCATAAACTACCATTTGATAGGTTATTTCATGAATATCATTATTTTCATGATATCTCAAGCTTCATGTGATTTTATTGTTTCTATATTATTATGATTCAACATTACCAAATTTTTAATAGTTTATCATTGCAATCTCATCATTTATCGAGATTATTTATGATTATGCTTCCTTATATGAAATCTTATGATCCATATATCAAGAAATATCATGATATTTATTATTTTATAGTTATCTATGATATCTCCAAGTTTTGATATAATTTTTACACTCATTAGTACTTAAGATAATTAAGAAAGTGTTTTTTAGAAAATTTAACTTATTTTCTCTCTTCTATTGAAAATTTGTTTTATTCATAAAACCATGTTCTCTAAAAATATTTTCAAAAATGATTTACTGTGTTTTCTAAAATAAATTTTTAACCATGAATTAAATTTTTAATAAATTTTTTTTCAAAGGAATAACCTTATTTGTTTCTAATCAAATCATGTTTCTAAACTTTTTACAGTTAAAATATAATTTTTGCCATGTTTGGATTTACCCATTGTCATCTACTTGAAGATTAATTTGACATTTTAGAAGGATATTTTTAAAAGAAATTTTTTCCCATAATATTGTAAAAACTATTTTTTTTTAAGTGGTTTTAAAATAAAAATGTTTTCAAAATTTTTTATATTTTAAAAAGTGATTAAAATATGATTGAAATCTTTATTTATATGTTTCCCATGTTATTCTCCAAGGAAACTATTTTCAAATTTTTTAGGTTTTAAAAAAAAAAATTTCAAAGTGGAAGGGATATTTTTCTTAATAAATTTATAAATATTTTTTAGAGATTAATTTATATGTTTTCCTGGGGATTCTTTAAAGAACATATTATTAAAATGTTATATGTTTTAAAAACTAAATTTCAATAAATGTAATTTTTTTAAGAAATTATCCAACTGATCTTCAAAAATACTTCCTTATATAAGATGGAATACTTTGATATTGTTTATGATTTCTTGGGGACTTGATATAAAAATAAAATTCATATTCCTTCTTGAATGGTTTATTTTTTAATGGAATGACGTTTATGACACATGTTTCTCTTTCAATGTTTATACCATGATAAATTCTTATGGAACCCACTTCCTTTCACAGATTATTCTAGGATTAAATAATTATGAAACCAATTTTTTTTCCATAGGTTATGATATGATGAAATATTTATGATACAATTTTATTTCATGGGTTATGATATAAATTTTATGAAACCCATCTCTTTTTTTGGTTCATGGTTTGATGAATGTTTTATTATCTTGTGGAACATGTATGTTAGATTTCATTATCTGAAAGTTGAGACCTATATATCCCTCTAATTCATTGGGTAAATATTCATATCTCATGAGAAAATTATGGGAAACATGTTTATGTAACCGATCCACCATATAATATATGTGCATCCTTATCCATAATGGTAAATTGGTGTGTCCTAATCTACAATTTATAGTATGTGTTTCCTAGTCCATAAAGGGAAACAAGTGCATCATGATCTATAATGGGAAATAGTTATGTCCTTTTCCACAATGGGAAACAGGTGTGTCCTGATCCACTATGTTGGTGGTCTTTATAGTTACACTTGACACATGAAATGGATTTCTATATTTTTAAATTTCCACACTTATATGAAATGAGCATATGGTTCATGATTGATTAATAATGATTTATCACCATTATGATTCATGTCTAGTGACCTGTCAATCATTATGCTAGGACTTAGGTATCTGATCTTTGATGTGTATGGAATGATCTTAAAATGTTATTCTCATGTTCTATTACCATAATATTAATGTTATTCTTATGTATCTCCTTTATTTACCCTTACTTAGCATATGATCTTACCCATTTCTTATGTTTCATTTACCAAGGTTATAAATAAATGTTTTAAGTAGGATTACTAAAGGGGAATATATTTATGGTAGATTTTGAAGATCATTTACCAATTTAGAATAATTTGGTCCAATATTCTAATCACACTAAACTATTATGGTCCTCGGGAATTTATTTTGTAATATTACGAATATTCATACAAAAATAAGTAATATCTATGTATGTTTATCTTGGGTCTCTATATAAATCATTTAAATATACATGAAAAATAATTAAAATATCATTACTATCAGTTCCTCTGCACCTAACATCTAGAATCTTTGAAAAATAAATATTAATATCATATCAAATTAAAATTAAAATCATATAACAATAAGATTTGGTAATTTTAAACCACATAATGAAAAATAACCATTCATAGAAAAATATATATATATTTAAGGTTCTCAATTTATTCTATTGAATTCATTCCAACTTCAGGTATCATATAATTGACACAATACCATTATCTCATATGAACATTTCCAAATCACATATGTGTATATTTTATAAAATATTTTTCTTCTCAAAACACATGTAAGGCTCACCACTGGACAGATAAATTCCTAAGTATCCATCCAATGTGATTCAAGGAAAATTCAATGTCGTTAGGGGTTTTCCATGGTTTTTTAAAGGTTATGGGTTGCAGAGTTTTAGATTTCAAAAATTTTGAGGTATAATAAGAGGGTTTTTCTTATTTAAATGTAAATATTAAATGAATCTAATTTGAAATAAAAAATGGTTAACATAATCATTCCCCCAACACCAAACTATCTCCAATAATCCTGAAAAATCATGGAATGTAAACACCATTTGGTATTTCATTACAAAAAATATCCACTCTACTCTCTAACAAGTTTTAATTTATTTTTTATATTTTGAATCTATATAGATTCAATTTTTGAAAGATCTAAAGGATAATTATGTGTTATAAAAAGAAGTTATTACCTCCTTACCATTACTAAAATTACAATATATCTTTTATTATTTACATACTTGATTTAATTTTTGATATTTATAGCAACTCTATATTAGCATAATTTGGTCACATCAAAAATTGGGTTCGATAGAAAAAATTAAAATTTAATGTGGCTAACTAACAAGGTTTTTCATATATTTATAAAGTCTCACAATAGTTAAAATAAAAGGCTAAGAAGGAATAATAAATATTGTATTCAAATAGTGGTCTTTTAAAATAAAATAAGTTCCTCAATTATTGAAAATAGAACTATGTCATACTCTAAAGATTAAATAAAAAATAAATAAAAATATAGCTATTCAAAAATATGTTTGGTTCTCTCAATAAGAGAGTTAAATTCGAGGAATATTTTGAAATGATTAAAATCCTTAAAATAAATTATTTCTTAAAAATAAATATAGTGGGATTCAGAGTGGAATTCAAAATTAAAATTTCTTTTCATGAAATTCTCAATGATTTGGACCTGAAATAAAGTAATTTTAAAAAATAATTTTTTTTCAGTTTCATGGGGAAAATGGGTTAAATCATCGTAATTGGTTTCAAAATAATCAAGATAATAATTTAATCCCATGAGTCTCAAATAAATTTTAAAATCTAAAAATAAAAGGAAGAACAAATTAGTTTATGAAAGACATATAAAATTGAAAAACACTAAACAATAAAGATTCCCTCTCCAAAAAATATTTTCTCAGAGCTCTATTTTATGATAAACTGATATCAATAGTACTTTTCATGCAGAATAATAATTGGAAGGAAAAATAAAATAAATAAAAAGATATATAACCTAATTTATTTTTTATTGATATCTTTTAATTAACATCCTTGAAACACCCTTTACAGACATAAGAAATTAAAATAGAACATGATAAATTTATTTGAATCCAAATAAATAAAGAGATAGTGAAAGTGGGAAATGGTGTAAATGATTAGATTAAATTCCTAAGAGGGTGAAATTTTTTTACTACCCCTTTTAAGGCATTAAATTAAATTTTTCCCAAATTTTAAAGTGGGGATATTAATTTTATATAAAAATACATATCTAAATTCTCAGAGTGTCTACAAGTGGATTCCAATAGTGTGAAATCTCAATGAAAATAAAAAAATATCTCAAATGGTATATGATAATAAATGGAGAATTTATAGTATATATGGTTAAGGAAAATAAGGTAAAGAGAATTCATGTTGACAATTATGGTTTCCACATATATTTCATATACTAGTTGACGTAGAAAAGGAAATCACCTCACCATGGGCGCCCTAGTCTCTTCTACCTCTTCCAACAATTTTGTGGTAACATCCTTAACATCCAGGGAAAGATTCTAATCTGTTAAATCAATATATTTTATAATGGGAAATTATTATGATATTTTTTTCTAATAAAATTAAAAGACATAAAATTTAAATATAAATTTTCCTCGTTAAATAAAGTAGTGTTTAATTTGATATATTTGTGAAAAGTCACTGGGAATTATTAATTCTCTCCCACTAAAAATTGTTTAATCAGATGAAGGATATTCTTGTATTTCATATCAGGTTCAGCATCAACATCTTCTTAATCCTCGATAGTTATCCATGTGATAGTAAAATTTTAAATAATCAATCATTGAGGTATTTAATTATTAACTCAATTTAAAAAAAATTATAGAAATTTAATTCAATAAATGATTAACTCCTTGAATTAGTTTTACCCTCTAGTTATTATTCATGGGAGATCACATCTTCTATATGGGTAACATTGGATGTATGTAAGTATTCAGGATCCTCTATATTTTCTTCAACTTTATCCACATGGGTGGTTTTTTCTTCCATTGTCGAGGTAAGATAGAGTGATGTTGATTCTTATTTTTCACATATGGGAATATCATGTTTCATGAAACAATAGAAAAATTTTTTCTTGGATTATTCCACAAACTATATATCTCTATTACGCACATGAGAATACATGGGTTCTATAGGGATCTATAAAAACCAAGGATGAGTATGGGTTTATAGTATTAATTGACTAAGTATCTCTTTCTCTTCCTGATAAGGTTCCATGAAAAACAAAATAAGTGGGGAAATCTTTGTAACCATAGGTTCTCATTCATGTTTAGGGTCAGGATTAGATTTTTATAGTTTCTAATATTAAGATTCATGTAAGTATTGAACTATTCATTTTATTTCTATCTATAGGTTCTATATGTATTATTCATGTCTTTGCAATTGGAATTCTTTAATATTATGAACTTAATTTTTATTCACCTAAGTGTAGTTGGTTTATAAATAATAATCATAATTATAATAAAATATAAATTGTTTCTTTTCTATTTTTGATTAACCCAAGATTACTATATTTATAAAAATTTAAATAGAAATTATGAGTAAAAGACTAATTGTATCCATGAAAATTACACCATATTATAAAGCACACTTTTCATAGGATGTAGAAAACGAAATTATTTATATTTCCTTGTCTAGCATAGTGGATGTTGAGGGTTTTTTCGCTTGATAATATTTTTCAGTCAATCACACACTAATACCCATCACATATTATTTTTTTATTTATGAACAAAATATGTGAAATATTTGGTTTTTATTATGGAATTAAAAATAGTAAATAAACATCCATATGTAATGAAAATATAATTAATGTATATAGAACAATGTTAAAAATAAATTACAACCTTATAGTCGAACATCCAAATTTATCCTTTATTGTCTCATTATTAATTTCTTACTTATATAAGGAACTAACCTCATCATGTCTTTGAACATCCACTTATTAATGAGTTTTGAACATACATTTCCCCCAATGATATTCGAGAAAACAATATATATACCTTTTTTCTTGGGGGAGAATATTGAGGAAGGAAAAAATATAAACCTTCGGTTCTAATTAGAGACACACAACGTCCTTAACCATGGTGATCCTGCAAAGTAGAACTGTAAGTAAATATAAAATATTAAACATAAAATTTTCAAGACATGGCTTTTAATAATGGATCACTTCTATGGGAGATTCCTCTGGTTAGTTACTCATTCTCAAGAGTAAATAAGAACAGTGTTAAGAAGAATTAAGAGTGAAAACTATAAAGAAAACAATTATAAAACAAATAGATCCCGCTATTATTAAAATTTAAACCAAGTTAGAGAATGATTAAAATATAAAACACATAACTAAACTATGTTAGAACATCCACATAATCTTTAATTTAGTGGTAACTGTTATTCAAAAGAAATGAAGATTCATAGTTATAAGTATGATAGGGTGAAATTTTGGGACCAATAATGGTAATTTAAAACATGGAAATTTTTTTCAATTTTAAATATATATATATATATATATTAAAATGACATTATTGTAATATTTTCATCTCTTTCATGCATAACCACCCTCAAAATATCATCTAATTTTTGACATGTGTAGCCAGTTTTATTATTTTATTACATAAGAGAATTTTTTGGGATGAATACTTGTTTTGATTTCTTAAAATTTGATGCACTCATCAGCTATCCTAATTATCAAATTATGAAATAAAACATTGTTTGAATCGTCACCTTCAAGTCATCTTCCATTTACACCTAGAATCGCCATATTTGAATTATATTTTCCTGATTTTCATCTTATTTATTAAAACATGTTAAAATATTTCTGACTTATATTCCCAAATTTGTTAAATTATTTAAGAAAACTAATATTGAAATAAAGTCTATATAGTTCATGAAATCAAATCTAAACACAAATTTCATCTAAAAATAATAATTTTTTAATTCCAATGAATTTAAATAAAAAATTCCTAAAATATAAAAAAATTGAAAAATATATTAAAAATACAAAACAATAAAAATCATGATAATGCCAAAAAATCAACAAAAAATAAAAATAATATCATTCATCAAAAAATTGAAAATTTTTGGAGAATACATAATTAAAAAATACATGAAAAATATTTACAAAATTGTATCTATAAAATTTCCCCACAACTAACACAGACTCCTTGAAAAGTGATAAACAAAATATTATCATATAAAATTAAAAAAAACATATAACCTTTAGAACCACCAATTTGACACCATGAAACAAAAAAAATCATGAATACTAAAAATAATTATTTAATGTATCATGTTTTGTTTATTAAATTTATTCCCGCATATTTCCCCCTCTAAATCACACAAAACACTTACCAAACATGAATTTCCCCTAATTACCATAGTCTATATTTTTAATAAGGAATTTCTATTATAAACACATGAATGGGTTACTATAGGCTTGATAATTTCAAAAATCTCTACAATATATAAGAAATAGACTTTTTCTTATCATGACAGATTTTATAGGGTTGTTCATAGGTTCTTATGTTGATACTTATACACCATACAGGGATTTCTAGTAATGTGTTTCATAAAAATATTTTTTATTAGAAAAGTAAGGGTCTAAAAAATGAATAAAATTAGGACACAAACATTTAGTATAAAAACCATTTAAATGATGTATATTTTAATTTAGTTACTTCATAAAAATATACTAGGCATCCATAAATTTATGCTTCTAAATATATTTCAAAAAAATGGGTTTATTTATGTATTAGTCATTAGTTTATTTATCTTTAATTTCTTCACCCTCTATGGCATTGAAAGTGAATGAAAAATTTGAAAAAAAGGTGATTTATTGCTCCACTCATTTTTAGAAAAAATAATTGAAATATAATTCATGAAATGATTGACTCCATATTTTTGTTCAAGTTCTATTTCAACTTTAGTATAATGATCACATTGAGGATTGGTCATAGTGGATGGAAGTAGGTAGCCATGATGCTTCATTTTTTATTCAAATTGTACCACATGGGAGATTTCTTATTCCATGTCCATAGTAATATAGAGTGGTGTTGTAAAGACCCGGAATTTCCATGTAATTTTTTTTAATTAAATGGGAATTTTACAAGTCTGTGAAAATTGATGACACGTGATTTCGAGGCCCGGTGTGCCCAGAATCAATTTCTGAAGTTTTTTTAGTTATGTTCAGCAAATGTAAGATCAGGTTTTTATAACTTTTAAACCGGTGCTCAGAATTGAAATATGAGGGCACCATTGAACTCACAGTTTTGGTATTTTTTTAAGGGTACTTTCACATTGACGATATTTGGTCAAGGGTGAAAGTTAGTTTTGGGGTTTTTCATGGAAAGAATAAAATAAAATTAACACTTGTTTTATTTTATTTTATCTATAGTAACCACCCATGTGGAAGTTGGAGGTGGGGACCACCAGACCTTAACCTCCCATGGGAGGTTATGGGGGTGGGGACCACCACACCTTAACCTCCAATGAGAGGTTATGGTGGTGGGGACCACCCGAGATCTCAAAACCTCCCAATTTGAATTTGGGGGAGGGGACCACCTGACCCCTATTAATGGGGGCAGAGGAAAACCTCTCAACTCCCTCATTAATGAGGGAGAGCCTCTTGACACCTTCACAATTTTAATTGTTCCAACACACCAATTAAATGTGTAAACCAATTTATTAATCTATCCTCTTTTAATGTTATTCCAACGACATAATAGATATTATAATCTATTATCTTTGGGCTAGCTATTCATTTTTTGGAAAAAGAGGAAGGAGATTTTGAGAGAAAATCTCTCACCAACGAAGAACTATTTCTCCGAACGAAGAACACTCCACCGATGAAGAACCTCAATGAGGAATGCCTTCAACTATGAAGAACAACCACCTTCGACCTTCTTCCTTGGGACTTCCTCTGATGAAGGACGTGTTCATCTACAATGAATCGGCGTTCACCTTCTCGCGCCAATGTCAACCAACTTCGAACTAGGTCGGGGATTTTTTGTGATTGGATTTATATTCCTGTGATTATTTTCTTCTAAAAAAAGAACGCGGATCAACTTATTATCAATTTTATCTGCAGATGTTTTCATTGCGGGTTGGGAATTTTTATTTGCGAGAAGATGTGGGGTGATTGGATGATTTTATACTCTCTTCTATTATTGATAACTCTTTGAACATCAAGAAGGAATTGAACTGCTTTCCACCACCCAAAATGTGGAGGGTGCGGACCAAACCAACATGGTCGACCCCCCCCCCCACCATTCTCTTTTGCGGTGTTCATAGAAACGGAGGAAGGCGACAATGGTGATGAAGGAGATGAAGGAGACGAAGAAAATGATCGCGCCACACGTCGCCTCTGCGACCTGCACCGCCCCCGCAGGGTTCCGCGCCGCCGCTCGCTGAACCGGCCCCGCCACTTCACGGCGCCCCGACTGAACTGCCCCCATGGTATCCGCCCTTCTGGCCGAGCTGCCCCGGGTTGGGCCACGCTGCCCTAGCCGCACCGTCCGTCGGCCGAACCGGCCCCAGTCACCCCGGGCTCCCGGTCGAATCGGCTCCCGGCCACGCCGGCCTCCCGAGCTTCCCCCACTATGCCATCCCAATAGCCTCACACCGCCACCGGCCGAACCCGCCCTGGCCGCGCCACACCCCGGTCGTGCCACCCCATCCCGCAGGCTTCCTGAGCTGCCCCGGTCGCGCCAGCCCGCCGGCCTCCTGAGCCCCCTGCCGAACCCGTGCTCTCATGGTGCCTCGGCCGAACCGACCCACACCCTCATGACACCTCGGTCAAACTAGACCCTCGTGGTGCCATCTGGGCCGCGTCTCCCTTACGGCACCCTCCAGGACAAGCTTCCCTCACGTCAAACTACAGCCGGTCTCCTCCCTCGCGACCAGTCCGCCCCCTTGCGGCCCTCCGCGACCCCTCGCGGCCTACTGGGTTGGGCCCAGTGGGCCAGGATGAACCTAATGAGCTGGGACACCCAACGCTCTGGGTTGACTCGAACCGGGTCAGCCTAGACTAGGTCGGTCCGGGTCAGTCTGACCGGGTCGGACCTGACCCGGGCCCACTACGACCCTTTACTTTCTTTTGGCCATATCATTGGCACCGATCGTCTGTTTGACGAACCATCAGCAGAACTAGTAATTTTGGAGCATGAAGGTCTTATTGAGTATACCCCACTGTAGTTTGGGGTATATTTGAGATACGGTCAGGTTGGATCATGAATGAATCCAACAGGGCCCCTAGGACTAAAAGGCTAATAACTCACAGACCGGGCGTCTGATTGACGCACCGTCTGTTAAGTTGAGACCCCTATGACATGGAAGACCTTTGAGATACTTATTCATGGGACTTCGTGAAAGTTGGATTATCTACTAGTAGATCGTGGAGCGGATCCTTCCAGTGACGAGGGAGCACAGTACGGAGACCTAATAACTGGCTGAGACATGACGACTGCTGACCCTTTGACTCGGAGTGACTCTAATAGCCCAGTGGGGAGCTCCTGGTTATGGAGGTAGACCCACAGTGGAGAAACGCGCTTGGTTACGTGGTATACCCATGGTACTCGACCGGAGGAGTACCATAGAAATCTATGAGGGGGAGCACCTGGGTGTGGCAGAGACCCGTGGTTGGGAGCGCCTCTGTGTGATGCAGCAGACCCACGGTACTGGATAGGATGACTACCTAAGAAGTCCAAGGTTAGTGGGAAGATCCTGTGTGTGACGCGGCAGGTCTAATGTACTCGATAGAGGAGGATTTCTCCAGTAGCTAAAGTTTCGATAATGTTTTGGGGATGTTTCTTGATACTACCCACAAGAATAGAATTCTGGTTGAGCTGAGTCAGTACTTTTGTGTTTTCCTCATGATTGAGATGGATTACGTAATAACTTAGGTATATGTATGGGCATATACCTAAGTAGGGTTATCTGTTGCTTCCTTACTTTGTGGTTTATCCTTAGTGGATTTTTGAGACCTTGAGGGTCTTGGGGTCCCTACTAAGTATTGTTATACTCACCCCTGCACGGGATATGCCTGTACGTTGTTGTGTTAGATACAGACGATGGACAGTGCTGACTGAGGCAGAGATTACCTGGACTAGACGGTGCCCGGAGGTGGACCATACAACAAGTCGGTACACATAGGAGAATGATGTATGTGGAGTACTGAGCAGGCTATCTGTACCTACCCTTCAGGTAGGATTCCTAGAGGACGACCCAAGAGCTATTTTTTTCTTTCTTCAATTTTACTTGTACTTCCAATTCCTTGTACTTTACAGTTGGGCTTGTATTTTCAGCCCCTTTTACTTTTCATCACTCTTTTGTTATACAATTTACCTAGTGTTTTGTATCTATTTGTGTGCTCTATTGTGTGTGTTTACATGTTATAAAGGCAATTCCTTCCTAATTTTAGGGAATTACGCTTTTGGTGCTAGTCGTCAGCCCCTCGCCTATGGAAGGATGGCTTGGGGTAGTCACGGAACAGGCATCGGGGGACGGGTCGTGACAAACTGGTATCAGAGGAGTCGGTTCTAAAACTGAACTTAGGACTCTGATATTTTTTGTGAAGCAATAGTGTTAAGTTTAGTGAGTGTGGTTTTCAGTTCAGGGAGTCCAGTGTTGGTGCGATGGCTGACGTATCCATACACCAGAACCCTGACTTCTAATTTCTGACTCAGTGCATGAAAACACTAATTGTGTGTGTGTTTTCAAAGGTTTTCTTTAAATTTGATCACCGGGTATACCTTTTTAACCTTAGCACACCTGTTTCTTTTAAGGATGCCTCCATGCAGACATCCAGATAGAGTTTTGAGATTCATATGCACTGATAGCCCATAGAGCGACGAGGCCTCAGTGCAGGGCCCTTTTCTAGTGGAGGCACCTGCAGTACCAGTCCCCATTGGGCCACTGATGCCACTAGCCCCAGCAGCAGACGGTGCATTCTGTTTGAGAACGTTTCACGAGTTCCAGTGCCATAGGCCACCCAGGATCAGGGGAGAGACGGACCCACAGGCTGTTGAGGATTGGACGGAGGTTGTGGTGAGAGTTTTCCTATGGGAAGGGACACCAGAAGAAATCATGGTGATCCTTTCTGCTAGCCTACTACAGGAATAAGAAGGCAGATGGTGGAGCTTGATGCTCTAGGTCCACGAAGAGGTGACGCTTCTCTGGGAAGACTTTGAGAGCCTCTTTCGGGAAGAATTTGTCCTAGCTACTCTTCAAACAGTGCGCATACAAGAGGTACTTCATTTGCAGTAGGGAAGCATGATTATAGCTCAGTACTCAGTGAGGTTCACAGACCTCTCATGCTACACCACCGATAAGGTGTGGTACCCATTCCTTATGGCTCGGACCTTCGATCAGGGACTCAGGCGAGAGATCAGGGCTTTAGTGATCTCACTCAGCATCCCGACACAGACGGGGGTATTAGAGAGATCCCTCTTAGGGGAGAGTTTCCTTGCTGATCAGTCTCTAGTAGTGAAATCCACCACCAATAGACACGTAGTGGAGTCTTCTATAGCTGGTAGCAGATAAATTTCATAGAGGTCCAAGAGGACCAGACCAACAGGTGGGCAACCACATAACTCTGGATTGGTTGTGCGGGGCACCCGAAGTAGAGACAAACATGCTAGGAGCGAAAAGTGTTACGCATGCGGTGGGTAGGGTCACATGGCTCGTGACTGTCTGACCCACCATACAGATGATCAGCAGATTGTCGAAGAACTACCCAGGCAGATATAGAGATTCTTTCGAGGTGGTCCATAGGGCGTAGGTGGACGTGGAAGAGGATCTGGTCAAGCAGCTGGTGGTGGGCGATGTTTCAAGGTATTACCGCCACCACCAGGAGTTCCAACCCGACCGTAGGGAGCAGGTGGACAGGGGAGAGCTCAGCTTCAGGCAGCTGATACCTTTGATCATAGTGCTCCAGAGATTATACAAGGTATAATCTGTGTTTACTCCACCTTATCTACAGTACGTATAGACACAGGTGTCAGTCATTCTTTTATTACCACTACCCTTGTTCGGAGCTCAAATATTCTGACGGAGCTGTTGGCTTGATCCTTAATACTAGAGACTCTTACGGGAGATGATTTGACGATTACACACTGGGTCTAGTAGTGCGAGATTACTCTAGGAGGCGAGAGCTTCAGCTAGGATCTCTTAGTAACAGAATCAAGGCCTTACGACATCATCCTAGGTATGGACTGCTTATCTACAGTCCATGCTCAGATTGACTTTATTAGGTGAAAAGTGTGGTATGTCCCCATGGATGGGACCAGGTTTACCTTCACCAATGAGAAGGGAGCCTTTGTAGCACAAGAAAGACATACCCAGAGGAGATTACAATAGATCACTCATCAATTGGATAGCCTTACCCTCATAATAGTTGATGTGGAGAGTCTGAGCTATCCTGTAGAGGTGGACCAGTACACGGATGTCTTCCCTGATGATATTCTAGGTATACCCCTCGCCAAGAGGTATAATTTTACATTGAATTGTACCCTGGGATGGCACCGATATCTACACTAGCGTATTAGATGGATCCTGAGGAGATTCTTGAGCTACGGGTACACCTAGAGGATTTTTAGGGGAAGGGATTCATCCGGCCCAGTGTTTCTCCCTGGGCAGCCCCGATTCTGTTCTCCAAGAAGGTGGATGGGAGCATGAGGATTTTTGTTGACTATCGGTGCCTGAACCAGGTGACTATGAAGAACAAGTACCCACTCTCTAGGATTGACAACCTATTTGATCAGTTGAAGGTAGGACATTGGTTCTTGGAGATAGACCTCAGATCAGGCTATCACCAGCTCAGAGTTCGAGAAGAAGATGTGCATAAGATTGCCTTCAGATGTCGATATGGCTACTATGAGTTCTTGGTTATGACATTCGGCATAACCAACACTTTAGAAGTGTTCATGGGACTCATGAACAGGATATTTTATCCATACCTCGATTGCTTTGTTGTAGTCCTCATTGAAGACATTCTGATCTACTCGACTACTGAGGAGGAGCATGTCTATCATTTGCAGGTAGTACTAGACACACTCTGAGAGAACCAGCTTTATGGTAAGCTCTCAAAGTGCCAGTTCTGAATCTGAGAGGTTACCTTTCTAGGACATGTCATCTCTAAGGCTAGAGTTGCAGTGGATCCATCAAAGATTGAGGCGGTACTTCCTTGGGAGCTACCCAGAAGTGTGACGGAGGTACGGAGTTTCCTAGGTTTGGCTGGTTATTACCAGAGGTTTGTAACAGACTTCTCCAGAGTTGCAACACCACTATCATCATTAATGAAGAAGGGGAAACCCTTTGTGTGTTCGGAGAGATGCCAATAGAGCTTTCAGGAGATGAGGCATAGGTTGACTAGTGCTCCCATATTGAGGCTTACAGAGGAAGTCGTGGGGTACATAGTCTACTGCGACGCATCAGGTACCGGTCTCAGATGTGTCCTGATGCAGGAGAGAGAAGTGATCGCATATGTTTCACGATAGCTGATACAGCATAAGAAGAACTATGCTACCCATGACCTGGAGTTAGCAGTAGTGGTCTTCTCATGGAAGATGTGGCGACACTATCTGATGGGTGAGCGTTTTAGTGTGTACTCTGATCACAAGATTCTCAGGTATATATTCCCTCAAAAGGACCTGAACCTGAGACAACGATGTTGGATTGAGTTCCTCTTGGACTATGACTTTGAGATATTATATACTCTTGGGAAGGGGAACATTTTTGCAGATGCACTCAGTAGGAGATGTGGAATACAGCTGCTAGGAGAGGTGACGGAGCAGTTGGATACTTTACAGATATCCTTTGTGGATAGAGATGAAGAAGCCTTCCTTCAGTCTCTTACAGTCAATCCCCCACTTCCTCAGTGAGTCAGGGAGGCATAGCATGGGGACACTGACTGCAAGACATGACGTGCTCAGATATCCACAGGGCAGGCACCTGATGGATTTTCTGAAGGTGGGGACCATGTCATCCTCTTCAAAGGATGTACTATGGTACCAGTGTCACTTTATGAGGAAGTGTTGAGGGAGTTCCCCACATCCCCTCTAGTGGTACATCCAGTAGTGGTGAAGATGTACTAGGATCTCCGACGACAGCACGGGTGGCCGGGAATGAAGAAGGCAGTTGTAGAGTTTGTCTCTTGGTGACTCACTAGTCAGCAAGTGAAGGTGGAGCACCAGGTACCAGCAGGATTGGATCATCCTTTAGAGGTCCCAGAGTGGAACTGGGATGGGATATCTATGGACTTCGTTATAGGACTTCCACGTACATCCGGGGGACATGACTCTATTTGGGTGATTGTCGATCGACTCACCAAGTCAGCCCAGTTCATACCGATCAGAGAGCAGGGTTCAAAAGAGAGGTTGGGATGCCTCTATGTGCGGGAGATTGTGTGGATACATGGAGTAACCACTGCAATTGTCTCCTATCTTGATATACATTTTACTTCCCATCTATGGAAGGGGTTGCAGGAGGCATTCAGAATGCAGCTTCGTTTGAGCACTGCCTTCCATCCGCAGACAGATGGTCAGACTGAGCGGACCATTCAAACCTTTGAGGACATGTTATGTTCTTGTGTCCTTGACTTTGGTCGTAGCTGGGAGGATCACTTACCCTTGGTGGAGTTTTCATAAAACAACAGCTATCACTCCACCATAGGGATGTCACCTTTCAAGGAATTGTACGGGCAACCTTACAGATCACCTTTGTGCTGGACTGACCCAGGGGAGTCAGCACTAGTGGGACCAGAGATGGTATGAGCTACCACAGAGAAGGTGCAAATAATCTAGGAGCATATAAAGACTTCACAGAGCAGGAAAAAGTCATATGCTGAGAGAATACGGAGACCTCTAGAGTTCAAGGTTGGCAACCACATCTTCTTATGGGTCTCACCTCGATGAGGTTTGCGGAGATTTGGGTGAGGAGGAAAGTTATCTCCGAGGTTCATTGGGCCTTTTCAGGTCCTCAGTAGAGTTGGAGAGGTGGCTTACCACTTAGATCTTCCACCTCAGTTGCACCGGGTGCACGACGTCTTCCACGTATCCCAGTTGAGGAGATACATGCACGACCCTTCTCACATCATCGACCATGGCGAGTTGGACGTCGACGATGGGGCGAATTTTATAGAGGTTCCAGTAGGGATTGAGGATCAACAAGAGTGGGTCCTTTGTTGACAGTCGATACCTCTTGTGGGCGTTCATTGACAGCACGAGAACCTCTAGGAGAGAACATGGGAGAGGGAGGCTCGGATGTGTGCTCAGTACCCCCACATGTTTACCTAGTTGAGTTGTGGATAATGGGACGTAGAGCCCTGAGGTAGGGAGAATGTAAAGACCTGGAATTTCCATGTAATTTTTTTTTAATTAAATGGAAATTTTACGAGTCCGTGAAAATTGAAGGCACGTGATTATGAGGCCCGGTGTGCCCAGAATAAATTTCTAAAGTTTTGTTCGGGTACGTTTATTAAACATACGAGCGGGTTTTTAAAAATTTTGAACTGGTGCTCGGAATTAAAATATAAGGGCACCGTTGAACTCATAGTGTCGGTATTCTCTTAAGGAGACTTTCACCTCAATGGTAGTCGGTCGAGGGTGAAAGTTAGTTTTTGGGTTTTTTTCGGAAACAATAAAATAAAATAAACACTTATTTTATTTTATTTTATCTATAGTAACCACCCATGTGGAAGTTAGAGGTGGGGACCACCAGACCATAACCTCCCATGAGAGGTTATGGTGGTGGGGACCACCACACCTTAACCTCCCATGAGAGGTAATGGTGGTGGGGACCACCCGAGATCTCAAAACCTCCCAATTTGAATTTGGGGGCGAGGAAAACCCGACCCCTATTAATGGGGGGAGAGGAAAACCTCTCAACTCCCTCATTAATGAGGTAGAGCCTCTTGACACCTCCAAAATTTAAATTTTGTCAACCCACCAATTAAATGTTCCAACAAAGTGATTAATCTATCCTTTTTGAATGTTATTCCAACGACTTAATAGATATTATAATCTATTATATTTGGGATAGCTATTAATTTTTTGGCACAGGAGGAAAGAGCTTTTGATAGAAAATCTCTCGCTAACGAAGAACTATTTCTCCAAAAGAAGAACGCTCCACCAACGAAGAACGCCAATGAAGAACGCTCCACCGACAAAGAACGCCGATGAGGAATGCCTTCGACTACGATGAACGACCTCCTTCGCCCTTGTTCCTCGGGCCTTCCTCCGACGAAGGACGTGTTCATCAACAACGAATCGACATCAGCCTTCTCGCGCCAACGTCAACCAACATCAAACAAATTAGGGGATTTTTTGTGATTGATTTTAAATTCTCGTGATTCTTTCCTTCTAAAATAAAAAATGGGGATCAACTTATTATCAAGTTGATTTGCGGATGTTTTCCTTACTGGTTGGGAATTTTATTTGAGGGAAGATGTGGGGTGATTGATTGATTTTCTACTCTATTCTATTCCTGATAATTCTTTGAAATTCACAAAGGAATTGAACCGCTTTCTACCACCCTAAAAGTGGAGTGTGCGGAAAAAACCAACATGGCCGACCCTGCCGCCATTCTCTTTTGCGGTGTTCTTCGAAATGGAGGAAGGCGAAAACGACGATGAAGGTGACGACGACAACGACCGCGCCACCTATGGCCTCCACGACCTGCGCCGCCAACGGGGAGTTCCGCACCACCACCGACTGAACCGGCCGCGCCCCCTAGCGGCGCCCCGGCCGAATCACCCTGGTGGTCTCCACCCTTCCAGCCGCACCACCCCAGGCCGGGTCGAGCCACTCTGGCTGCGTAATCCGCTGGCCGAACCAGCCCTAGCCACCCTGCCCTACCGGTCGAACCAGCTTCCGGCCACGCCAGTCTCACGAGCCTCCCCGGCCGCGCCCACCCGCCAGCCCTTCGTTGCCACAGGCCGAACCGGCCCCAGCCGCGATGCGCCCCGGCCGCGCCACCCTGGCCCGACGGCTTCCCTAGTTGCCCCGGCTGCACCAACCCGCCAGCCTTCTGAGCCCACGAATGAACCTGCGCCCTCGCGGTGCCCCGACCGAATTGGCCTACGCCCTCGTCGCGCCCCAGCCGAATCATCCCCTCGCAGCACCCTCCAGGCTGAGCCACCCTCGCATTGACCCATGGCTGGTCCGCGCCCATGCAAATGGTCTGCACCCTCATGGCCCTCTGCGACCCCTCGCGGCCTACTGGGATGGGCCCAGTGGGTGGGGCTAAACCTAACGGGTTGGCCCGCCCAACAGGCCGAGCCGGACCCAACGGGTCAGGCCAGGTTGGCCCGGACAGGTTCAGGCCGGGTTGGCCCGACCGGGTCGGATCGGACCGAGGCCCACTATAGCTCTTTACTTTCTTTTGGCCATATCATTGGCACCGGTCGTCTGTTTGACGAACCGTCGGTGGCCCTGGTAATCTTGGAGCATGACGGTCCCTTTGAGTATACCCCACTATAGTTTGGGGTATAGTTTAGATACGGTCAGGTTGGATCATGCACGAATCCAACCAGGCCCCCAAGACTAAAAGGCTAATAACTCACAGACCAGGCGTCTGATTGACGCATCGTCTGTTGCGTTGAGACCCCTATGAAGTGGCGGATCTTTGAGATACTTCTTCATGGTACTTCGTGAAAATTGGAGTATGGAATAGTAGCTCATGGAGCATATCCTTCCAGTGATGAGCGAGCAGAGTGCGGAGACCTAGTAGTTGGCTGAGACCTAACGACTATTGACCATTTGATTTGGAGTGACTCTACTAGCCCAGTGGGGAGCGCCTGGTTGTAGCAGTCGACCCACAGTGGAGAAGTGTGATTGGTGATGTGATAGACCCTTGGTACTCAATAGGAGGAGTACCTCAGCAAGCTACGAGGGGGAGCGCCTGGGTGTGGCGGCAGACCCACGGTGGGGAGCGCCTCTGTGTGACGCAGCAGACCCATGGTACTCAACAGGATGAGTACCTCAGCAGTCCAAGGTTAGTGGGAAGTGCCTCTGTGTGACGCGGCAAGCCCACTCCACTCAATAGAGGAGGAGTTCTCCAGCAGTCGAGGTTTCCATAATGTGTTAGGGATGTTTCTTGATATTACCCCCTAGAATAAAATCCTGGTTGAGCTGTGTCAGTACTTTTATGTTTTCCTCATGATTGTGATGGATTACTTAATAACTTAGGTATATGTATGGGCATATAACTAAGTAGGGTTATCTGTTGTTTCCTTACTTTGTGGTTTATCCTTGGTGGATTTGTGAGACCTTGAGGGTATCGAGGTCCCTACTGAGTATCGTTATACTCACCTCTGCACGGGCTATGACTGCACCTTATTGTGTTGGATGAAGACGATGGACAGCGCTGACTGACGCTAAGAGTACCAGGACTAGATGGTACCTGAAGGTGGACCTTACGATGAGTCGGTACACGCAGGAGACTGATAGACATGGAGTGTTGAGAAGTCTATCTATACCTACCCTTCAGGTAGGAATCCTGTAGGATGACCCTACTGCTATTTTTCCTTTCTTCAGTTGTACTTGTACTTCCAGTTCCTTGTACTTTATAGTTGGTCTTGTATTTCCAGCCCCTTTAACTTTTCAACAGTCTTTTGTTATACAGTTTACCTAGTGTTTTGTATCCAGATGTGTGCTATGTTGTGTGTGTTTACAGGTTATAAAGGCAATGTCTTCCCAGTTTTAGGGAATTACACCTTTGGTGCAAGTCGCCAGCCCCTGACCTATGGAAGGCGGGCTTGGGGTAGTCACGGCACGGGCCCCGGGGGACGGGTCGTGACAGGTGATGATTCTTATTTTTTATATATGAGATGATATTATGAGAGGTTACCTTCTTATTGTTAATTTATGATTCATCAATAAAACATTATCTCCCATATGTGCATCAGTATACATGTTTTAACCATTGATATCCTTTGTCTAAGGTATGTTTGTGATGAAAATTTTAATTATTTGAGGAGATCATTCTAGCTTGCTCAGGTTCAATGAAATTAATAATTGTTCGGGAAATTTTTCCCATTAGTGGTTTGGGTTCTTGTTTATGTAATGTTTTAGGTTCCTCTATCTATTTCTCTTCAGTTACACATATGTACTCAGATATCCATTCTATTTTTCTCTTCGAGTTCTATTTTTATAATATAGGTCATTATAGCAGTCTTATTAACCATTTTTAACTTTTTTTAAATTATTTCACCTGATATTAGTTTGTACATTCTAAATAATCAAAATTTTAATACAATATGTAGTCTTTTTTTCTTTTTTTAATGAAAATAGGAAAAATTTCTTTACAAACTACTAAAAAAAATTAATTACCAATTGGATAATTAAAAAAATTTCCATATTTTGATGGAAATATATCATAAGATGTTTCAAATGTAACTATATATATTTCTTAATAAAGAATAATTATTGACCTGGACTATAACACTTAGATTTTTTCACCAACTCAATAATACATCTAATCTTTTATAAATTTTTTGTTTTGTATATTAACGAACATAGATTCTTTATATGATTTCTATTATGAAATTAAAAATATAAAATAAACATGTATATTTAGTGGAAACAAATTTATTGAAAACATAATGTAGTCATATTTAAAAGATATCCTAAAAGAAGAACACCCAGAGTGAACCTTCATTTCCCCATTAATAATTTCATACTTACTCAATGAATGCAGAACATCATATGTGTGAACATACTATTCTTCCCATGTTTTGAAAATACAGTGCGCCTAATGATCACTAATAACACTATAAATTTACCGTCTCGGTTGAGGAGAAACGCTACAAAAATAATAAATGAAACATTGGGTTAAAGGAGGAGCCACATAGGAACCTCCACAATGATACATGAATAGACTTCCATAATCATCAAATTCTTCTAGGAAATATACTTTTAATGTTTCCCTCCAATTCCTATTTAATTTTCAAGTAGTATCACCTCACTTATTTATTGTTTCCAAAGTTATGACATATTTATTGAGATTTTAACAATTACATATACCTGAAATATTCCCCAATTGCATAAATTATTTTTCTGTCATATGGATTAAGTTACCTCTTTGTCTAGTTCAGTAAATCGAATCCCAATAAAATATCATCACAAAAAAATAATTATTCAATTTGGATTGGTTTATAAAAAATTATTCATGAAATAACAATGTGATAAAAAAAATTAAAAATATAGAATTAAAAAAATCACAATAACATCCAAAAATTCACCCAAAATCTAAAAATGATATAATCAATAAAAAAATATCCAATTATTGGGGGATAAATAATTGAAATACTTATAAAAATAATGAAAATGTAATTTTTATCAATATCCTCATAAAGGAAACTAGCTTTCTAGTTTTCCTTTTGTGCCTCTCTCTTTATACTTGTAGTCATTATGTACTAATTACAAGACACGGTGTACCTACTTCAATCATTCCTTAAGATATATTCTCCAAAACATATCCCTATTCCTTGAATATTGAACCCCATCCACTACTAACGCCTCTAACTCTCCAAAAACATAAAAATAAACATGGATTGGAAATATTAAACTAATTTTTACCTTATTATATTTGGGATGTTACACATTCCATACAATATAAAGATTCATTCTAAAATTGCATCATCGAGCATCTCTAATAAAAATCTATTGTCTCTGACCTCGCATATCTACCTCTCCCAATAACATCTACTCATAAGTATGCTTGTTCTACCACTATATGCGCACTAGAGGTACCATCTTCCTTTTAATAATCTTCTCACCTCTATCCCTTGTACCAATTGGTCATTCCTCAAAAGAAACATCACCCTCAAGCTCAACATCCTTTAGAGTGATCACATAAGATGGCTCAAGGTGGTATCTCTATGTCTATTATACATTTAATATGTAATGAATCACATAGAATATCTAAGGAATAACTAATTAATATTACACTATATCAATCCTCTCAAAAAATATTAACAGTTCAAAAAATCCAACCTCCAACATTCTAAACCTTGGAATCCTCATGTTTAAAAAATGATGTGACACACTCAATAATATATGGTCACCTAGAATAATATCATAAGAACATGATTTCAGATTAGCATATGATCATTTCCTACTATATGAGGTCACTAGTCAATTATTGATCAATTAAAAATTATTTGATGACTCTTATATGAGATTCAATATGAATATTGAAGATTCCACTTCCATTATCAAGTGTATGGGAAATCGGAAAACCTTTCCACACAATACCTAAAAAGTTTCAATCTTAATAGATTCCTCAAAACTATAATTATAAGGTAAATCATAAATAAAGAGTTGAAACTACCATGAACTACTAAAATCAAGGGTACATGATCAAATCATTTCCTCATACACTCAACTAATACACTTTGACTTTCCATCATTCTAAGGATGGTATGTTGTGAACTCAGCAGTCTAACCAAATGACTGACTTGCCTTCAACCTATCATGGTGTGGGGGGGATATTTTGATCCAAAAGATCACAAATTCCATAATAATCATATAATTAAAGGTTTATCATTAAGAAGAGTCTCAAATACTACCACTCTCTACTAGCCTCTTGCATGACACTAATTTTAGAATCTCTACTCATTGAATCATCCAAAATGTTTCCCTTTCCAGGGGTATACCTCATATAAATGTTTTCAGGTGGGATATATATAAACCACCATATCTCTAGAAGTTTTTGGTCAAACTGTGGAATGATATACCAAAGTCTCTTATAGTAGATACACACAATAAAAATATCACATAATAGATAATGGAACAACCATTGTAATGAATACATAACCACTACAACTCTAAATCGTTATTCAAGTAGTTTTTCTATGATAGTCTTAGATACATAGACTTGTAAGATAATAATTATCTATCATATATCATAATTTCTCTTAGACCCATTTTGGATGCAGCATAATACAATATATACTCCTTATATTAATCATGGATGTTTGAAATGAAAGTAATTTCCAATTATAATTTTCTCTCTTAAAAGGCACTCTTAAAACAACCAAAACACATGAATTATCTACCTTCTAGGTTAGTGTCATCATCAGAACATCCCATTAAGATAAGTCTGGAATAAACCTTCTATAATAACAAACTAATCCTAGAAAACTATGGTTATCAAAAACATTATTAGGCCACTCCCAAGATACCACTACCATGACCATCTCATCATATCTAGATATACACACCTTAGTTATCAAATTATCTATGAATTAAACCTCTAAAATATAGAATTAACACATATAGATCTTTTCATATAGATAATTTTCCATCTCTATGCTCAAAAAAATCTATAGATTCCAAATGTTATACTACATAGGCTAGTTGTGCACTGGATTATCATCAAAAAATGAAACCAGGAATGAATACAAGAAAGGATGAAAGACCCTTTTCATCATGTACATAAGCCTTATCATCATATTTGTTAAAAATATTAGTTTCACAATAATCCTATTTAATTATTACCTACTCTTGAAAAAATTAAGGTGAACATTAGCAATTCTCATTCACAACTGTTGATATCCTAATCTATGGTTGATTTTATAAAACTAATTAGGTCTACTTATATGATTAAACAAATTATCTATATAAGGAAGAGGATATAGGTTCTTGACCATAAAGTTTCTCAACCATTAATAATAAATACATTTTCATAGAAAACCATTACATGTATTCATAAAAAAAATGAAGCACTCTAAAAGTACATTCTTGAGAGAATGAATACCATTTCCTAAAGGAATTATAAATGAAACCTCAACTCTTTAAGATCTATAAGATTTATCTTATATAGAGAAATTTGTATATTAAAAATACCTGTAATTAACTTTAATGTGAACTAAAACTCTCTCTTAAGTTAAAATATAGAGATGTTGTTAGGGAATATTTGATTAAACTAGTTAACAATAGGAATAATGATTAATTTTCACGTATCCTTTTCATCCCAAATAAAAATACTCAAAAACTTGGTTATAATCAACCAGATATACTAATGTTGAATAGTTAAACAACCTCTTAATATATACTAATTTCAAAGAATATTATAATAATTACCCTCAACATGTTTAAAATATAACTATCAATGTTAGAAATTAAATCGCACTCAATAGAAAGTTAGTCGATTCAAAAAAAAATATCACACTGAATCTCCCATGTATATTAAAAATAAATAAAAGAGAATATCATAATCATTTATAATCATAGAACACCATAAACACCATTGAATACATATATATCACACTCATACATATGTATAATAGTCATAATCCCTTAAAATTACACAAAATCCAACCCGAATAATCAATTATCTAAATAGATATGAAAGATTGTGATTCACCCATATCAAATAAAACATATTCTAGGGAATATTTCACCAAAATAATATCTCATATATTTGAATAACCCTTGAAAAGATTAATTGGTTTTTTTTAATATTGTAAATCATTCGAGATCCGGATTCTCTACACTAACCTCTAGAACTCTGAATACCCAAGAGAGAACTTTATATATACCTCTATAGACTATATGTAACAATAAATCCTTTATGAACTGATCATCCAAAAGTACTGAAATACCATAATTATATAAATTTCATTTATCTAACTATATTTATTAGAGGGTTTACATTACTATATTCACTACCTATCTGAGAATAACCTAGAAAATAATTTTTAAGTTGTCCTTGATGACCACATGAATAAAACTCCATGTGTATTCTACATCATTATGGTAAATCATACCCAATGATACTATATTTATAATAAATTAGAGGATTAGTCCCTCATATGGGAAGATATTATCTGAGGACCATAATGTCTTACCTATATTATACTCTAATAAAAATAAAGAAACATAGTTTCTCGTTTAATAATGATACACTCTTTGATCTAATATAAAAAATCAGACTTACTAGTTGGTCTACACTCAACAAAGTTCTTTTTAGTAATTAAGGCCTAGTTTATAGCCTCTAAAATATTTCAAGGTAATACATATCCATATGTAATAGAATTAAATTACTTAATCCATATTTAAACAATATTAAATATAAAATCTCATCACCTATCAATATTGGTGAAAACTGAAGTAAATTAGTTAAATGGGATGAATAGTCCATCTCATGCATGCCTCCAATAATAAGGTGCATCAAATCTCAACCTACTTCTATCCTTAATGTCTGTAAAATAATATTATTATAGAAACAATCAAAAAATCATCTATTAATACTTCATATATTTATAAACATAGACTAAATTAGCCTATCAATATTTTTATTGTCTTCATATCATATATGTGGTGAATTTCACCATCCACTCAGGTGGTGTCTCAATCAAATAAAATATATTCAATAAGGACTCAATCAAAAACTATGAATTCACCCTCACCTATAAATATGGTAAAATTTTGTATCTACTACTCTCATATCAGAATCAACATTGGAAACCTTGATCTTATAGATCCAAGTCCTATAGACTAAAAAAATTGAGAAAAAATTCTTATAGATCCTCATGAATATGAGTTACTAGTCTAACAGGAGGTTCTGGATCAACATCCATGTGGAATCCTCTTCCCTGTCTAACTAGTATTATACTAGAGGAATTTCGGGTATCATGTCACTATAATTTCAAATGGAATAATCAAGACATGTTTCTATCACAATTATTGATATAACAGTTATAAATAATAAATAATGGGCATTGTGTGATGCTAATCTATACACACCCCCTATAATATAAATAACACAAAAAAATAGTTTCCCTCTCTATACTGAGATACCCACTCAAAGGCATCAATACCTGATACACATGAGATCTATATAACTAACCATCAAATTAATAACAACAAAACAAGAAACATGATTCTAATTAATTAGAATACCGCTAATAACTTATACATGAAAACATTATATAACTTATTATTATCATTGAAAATAATTCATCCCCTATTCTTAATCAAGAAATTAATACCATATAAGAATATAAATGTTATAAAAATCTTATGTGATAGATATGAGGCATTAATGAGCACCTCTTGCTACCCCAATCCTAGAGTACCCTAAAACACATAACTAAGGAAGAATATTTGACAAAAGTATCCTCATCCATAATTGTGAAATAAAATTACAATAATATCATTCTTAGTAACATGGAAATTAATTATTCATATGAAAGAAACTCATAATCATATAATCCATACCAAGTTTCAACAACATCATATCTTCATATTCTATATCCCAGATTCTCAAAAAATATGGCACAACGATCTAAAATAACATTTTAACATCTAGACCTACTGCACTAGAATGATCATTGAATTGGTTGTTCCTAGGGACCTAATGTGAATGTTCCCAAATACAAAAGTACATGGGTAACAATGATAACATAAACATAATATAACTAAATAAATATGGAAAATATTGATAATGGAACTCCATAAATGGAAAATAATGTCACATTCTATATTATAGGAACTATTTTAATCTTACATTAGTTATATACAAGTAAATATGATCACTAAATTAGAAAAACATATAAAAAATTATCAAAACAATGATGAATACCAATAAAAAAGTGGCCCCATGCTTCGAAAAATTCCCATCTCCCACTCTAACATCCATACATATCATTCATTTACTAGATGCCCATTTCCATTACCTTCATCCTTTATTATAAAATCTAAATGTGCACCATGATTTCCAAGTAGGGTCTAAGTAAAACTCAGTAAGCCACCCCCAAAAGAGTCTATTATCAAATCTAGATTATAAAATTTCATGTATGTTGTCATATATTAATGAAAAAATAATATTAAATAACCTTACATAAGAATATTTCATCATTGGGTGAAACAATCCACCCAGTGATTGACCATAACTTCTTTTGGTTGTCTTATTATTATCTTGAACATATCAAATAAAATTATTGATCCAAATGCCTGAATGATTCCCAAGTCATAGTATAACTAACCCCAAGATTGATCCCTAATCCCAAAGGGATGGGGAGTATCGTCATGGGTCTCATAAAACCCTTGGAGAATGATTTACCAATTATGTAATTAAATATATATAATGATAATATCCTCCAAGGAATTTTACATGTTTCATTTGTATGATACACATATCCAAATTAAAACCTAACACCAAACAAGTAATACAAGAATGTAATAAACAAAAATATAATAAAAAATCTTTATATGAATTCATAACATTACAATCCATATAAAATCTATAATATAAAAATATGGGCTAATTAAGGTCATAGCTAACCATATTATAAGGAGATAGGTAATCGGAGAAAGAAAAATGTTATACACCAATCATGTCCACTAACCATCCAATAATGATATCAAACACTAAGGTTGTGGAAGAACCCAATACCATAATATGCATAACAAATCCATGAACAAAAAATGGATTTAAATGTGCTTATTCACATCTAAATTATATTATAGGAGAAATTTCATGTCAAACACGGTGTTCATGAATAGTGTGATAAAAAATAATCAGTAATTTCTCTCTAAGAGCGTATCAACCAATATAGTGATTGACAGGTTTACTTTTGAACATATCTATAAATTTACAAAGATATATCAAAATTACATTTCATGTTGTCATATAACATGGAATAGGTTATTATATAAGCAAGTCAATTTAATATTATGAGTTAGAATATAAACATTGGTATAAATTTCAATGAATGGTGTAAATAGATATCATGTAATAACATGGCACTTATAATTTGCATCCAAACATTTTTTAGCTCACTACAAAATCTAAATAGTATATCTGAAAACCATAAGGTACATTTATTTTGGAGGGGCCAAACTAAATCCATCTTATATAGGATTTAATATGTGTGTGTAATCATCATCCCAATGATGAACTATATATAATCACTCTAATTAGTGTGGCCACCTTTCCCCTCTTGAGGTTATAATATATATTAATAACCCTCACCTAGTAGGAACCTCTTATTATATAAAGGAATATGTTTGTGTGTGTTTGTGTGTTCATATACATATATACAATCCTTTATCTATATGGGTATTTCGTCCTATTATAAATTTATTTCATATAAATATAGATATATATCCATGTGTATCCAATAAAAACTCTCAAGGTGGTTCATGTTAGATGAGTCCTTTTTACCACTTATAAATATATATAAAAATCAGGGTTATTCATCTATAACAATAAACTAAAAACATCCAAGAATTGTAATTTTATTGATACCAAATAAAAAATATACAAGATGATGTTCCTATATCATAGTAGTAGGCTGGATATATTTCAAAACAATAGAAATTTTATTTGAAAATAATAGACTTTTTTCTATATAAAAAATAGGAAATCTCTAAATTGTGAGTAGAAAAGATTGTAATTAAAAATTATACATTCCATTAATTAAGAATAAATCATGTTATTATATAGTTGTTCACTTTAAAATAAGGAAAATTAATTAGAATAAGAAATATATTTGATATAATCTTAACAACCCTAAAAAGAAATATAGTCCTATAATTTCAAATTAAAATGTGGTAAAAGTATAAAGGATTGCATATCCAGACCACCAAAAAAGATAATTCTATATGATTATCAATTAATGCATTCATTATTTTGTTTAATATCCCCCTTTTATTTTTATATTACTAATATAAATCAATTTTAAATATATAACACATGTTTTATCTCATCAATTTTTAGAAATTTGACACTCCAAAAAAATGCATCATATGTGTTTAATATATATTCATTGTGACAAAATTGAAAAAACATTTAACATTTTTTATTATAAAAATCATATTTGACACTCACAAAATTAATGATTTAAGATAATGCCTGCAATCCATTTTTTTTAATTTTCTAAAAAGTCACTTTGAGGGTTGGTGGGAACCACACATTCCAGCTATCCAAAACAAACACCCCAAATTCCAAAATTCAAAACACCCAATGCTAAACTAAATTCAAAATGATTTGAGAAATCATCCAAATCAATAATCATAAATGAAATTGAAATAGAACCTGCAACACCAATCACCTCGGTCCACTAGCCTGAGCCACGATTCGCCACCATCCCAATGTCGTCGTCGTCGTCCACACATCGTACCAGTACGCTAGAGACTATCATTAAGATAATGTAAGTTATTTTTTCATTTCGTATTCCTATTAAATAATATTAACAATGAAACAAATTTTATTTCCCTTCCCTATTTAAACCATTTCCTATAAATTCCACAATTTTTTAATTTCTTATAAATAAATGAATATTAGTTTTATTTACTTCTTAGTGAACATAAATTATCTAATATCCTTTAAGAGAAATAATATAAAAGTGAAATAGTATCATGTCTACTATTGAAAAGAATAATGAAAAGTTCCCAAGGGAATTGGATTCATAGAAATAAGAAATCCCTCTAAAGATGATTTTTATAGACAAACCCTTAAGATATTGATTTCATGCATAACCCAAATCAGAGTGGAAATCATGTTTTAAACCACACGTGAAGTAAATTACATGAATCATAATGTCGATTTATAAAACCAATTAATTTAACTTTTTGATCTCTTTTCCCAACCCAAATGAGCCAGTTATTATCTCATTATCAATGTAATCACATAAATATTGGTTAATTATAGTTCTTTGACATGTAATTCAATCAGTTTAAGTAGAAAAATGTTATATCATTAAGTATTACTTGATTATGTACCATAATAATATAACATATCAAAATGTAAACTTTAGCACCTGAACATTTTCTAAGAATAGTAAATAAACCTCAAATGTTCATAGTATAAGAGAGTCTAAATTCTAATAAGTAATTAGGATTCATAACTATACATTTTCATAATTACAATTTATCATAGATCTCTAAAATTTATAAAGGATAATATTGACAATGTTTAATATGTAAAGTAATTTTAGATCATCAAGGACAAATCATTTATTATAGATAATTTCAACTGATAAAACTATGGATATACAAGAATCATTCTGAAAAAGTATCATTGGAAACCAAAAATTCATATTTATGAAAATATATGTTAATATTTATTGATTCATATAAAAGGGGTAGGAATTTCATTATAATATTGTGATAATAACTTGAAAGGTTAATAAAACTAACCAATACCATTATAGAGATTAAAAAACTATCATCAATCACCAAATAAGCACTTAAAATACTCTAAACTAGAATTTCCTAACCTAGAAACCAAACTTACATAGTCAATCAAATTAAACGATGTCAAATCATAAGGGAAAAAATCCATATAACTGCAAAAATAAATTTAAAATCATCTCAACCAAAATAAACAATATGGTACCATTGTACATATTCTAATTTTATCCAAACAAACCAAAATCCATAAAATTAATCACCCTGAAGTCACTTACCATCTAAATAGGGAAAAACATCATCAGGATTCTCAAACTCTAAATCTTATAGATAAAACTATCCAAAGAACCTTTATATAGGATTAATTAGGACATTCCTCAATGAAATTCTATCTCATTCACTGATCTAGAGGATGAAGAATTCTGAAATGAGTGTTAGATTGGGAAGTGGAAGACATTATAGAATAATTAAATTATATCTGGTGAATGAACACTTTACTAGAATCAATGGGTTGAGTGAGTTTGATGGAGGGGAATGAGAAACCTCGTAGATCCATGGAATATCTTATAGGATATTAGAGGGAGGATAATTTAAAAGAAATACTATTAAGATTAATAATAGGAATTCAAATTAATAAAACAGGATTATTTTATAAGAATATGGGTCTAGGATAATAGGTTACCCATTACAATGTAATCAGATACCTGAAGAAATCCCTATAAATACCCCTTCTCTTCATAGTACATTAGGTACATGGTTCCACATGTAGTCTATTGACTGTATGTGTTGCCACACTATGCATAACCTCAACCCTCAAAAAATCTTTTTAATCTCAATGAATATCCAAAACCACATATTTATCAATCCTAAACATTCAATTTCAACACCAAATCCAAAAACAAAAACCAAACCAATATCCAAATTTGAAAATTAAAAATCGTTTGTGTTTCATCAATTTAAACTCCCATAAAAATAAAAATAAACCTATAAAAAATCATCTTGGACACTGGTCATTAAATACACCCTACCATATGACTCCTCATCCTTGATAAGTTTAATAAGGTGATTGAGGAATGATTCACTATAATATAAACACCTAATTCGTGTCTTATTCTATACTAAATTCATCAAAAATTCTTCCACACAATATTTACACAACTGCCAAATTCAATACATGTCACATATACCCTAAGATACTAATATCAAAGAGGTACACTGACACACATAACTTAATAAATTTCAAAATATCAAAATTCATTCAATTTGTAACTCTAAAAAACTAACATGAATCACCAATAACCAAAACTAACCAATATCTAAAGAAACCTAAAAGTCCTCATGATTCTATAAATACCATAAAATAACTAACATAACAATAATATAAGTCGCTCGTCATAATATTATTCTTCATTGTATTTTTATGTATGTTATGCCACTATTTTCCTAACTATCAAAAAAAATATTATAACCCAATTTTTTCAAAAAACAAAAATTTCAAAATCTCCATGTTAACATGTATTCAAAATAAATCATTTTAAAAATATTATCATTTCTCACATTAGCCTTGAAAAAAAATTAGTTTATTTTTTTTGACGTTAATTATTTCTAGTTGAACACCCCATTCAAATATTATTGTATAATATAATCATCAAATTAAAACTTTATGGCAGTCCATAATGTTTAAAAACTAATTGTGATTTAAAATAAAAGGTAATTGGATAATATTTTACCATCGATTTTATCACTTTTTGATAATCAAAACTAAAGTTCCAATTTTAAAATATTCATATTTTAATGCAAATAGTACTAGTATACTATTGTTGCTCTGAAATTTATGACATTATTATTTCTCCAGAATCCATGACATGGTTCTCACTAAGAAAAAATTTATCCTGTTTAAGGGGAGAAGTATTTCCATTCAAAAAGAAGAATAGAATTTTACTACTATGAGATTCATGATCTTTCATAAACTAATGCATATAGATTCCTCAAAATATTTTGGCATCCAATGAAATGGTGGTGAGAAATACCCTCCATGAATAGATCAAGTATTTTATCAATTAATAATTAAAAGGAAATTAAATCATTAAGAACAAATATTAATAGAATTTTGGGAACATATGGGCCTTTTTAAAAATCTTATATTGTGTACCATATATCCAATAATGAATGAAATTACACAGGCTTCTATATGACAACTCATGGGGACAAAACTAACTAACAAATCCACTATTATAACTATTTTATATTGGAATATATTTAAATAAAATCGAAAAAGGTCATATTTCTATGTAAAAATTCATTAATTAAAAATATATCCCATTATCCATGATGTGGAACCTCATTTAAAAATTATATCCTTTGGAATATCCTTGCGTTTTTCTAGAGTTCATTTCCCTTATATAAATTGATATGGTTTATAACTCAGATGATATGATTTTTTTCCCACTAATTAGTTCATTTTCAAAGAAATTTTTTTACCACTCAAAGGTGTACATTTTTAAAATGTCACATACTACCTTCATTAGTCCCCGTAGTTCAAAGTAGTTCAATGTTGTGGAATACTCCCTACATTTATAACCATTTTAGCAAAGTATTTTTCCATCACCTTATATTAAATTCCCATGCCTACCATAGTTGTGTGAAGATTTATGAAGGAATAAACTTCAACTGTAGCGACTCGGGTTTTTTTCCCTGTCAGACTTTGGAATAATTCTATGAATAATTCCAAAGCTAGGCGCAAAGACAGCGTGCGATTCCGAGGCCTGGTGTGCCCAGAATTAATTTTATAAAAATATTAAGTATTTTTATACTATGCACATGGAGGGGGTGTGATATCTCCTAAAAAGTAGCTCAGAACAGGAATTTGAGGGCACGGTTGAGTCCGGAACGTGTCGTTTATCCTAGGTGAGGTGTAAACTTTGCGGGCGCGGGCCTGCGGTGAGAAACGCCACCAGGGGCATTTTCGTAAATAAATGGAGAAGTTGGTTTACAAGCATTGGCTTGAATAACTTCTGAACGGAGTCTCGGATTGCAAATCTGAGTCTGTTGTTGCGTTCATAATGGTGCTTTTACCCTAGGGGTGACCTTACCTTTGTCTGCATCGGGTGTCGGGATGGAGGCGAGTTGGCGGGGGAGAGTTAAATGAGTTTAAAAAAAATTAAAACATAATCAATCTCCCCCTCCCCCAAATCCTCCAATGCACAGCAGACGACCTTCCCTCTCCCCTCCTCCGTTCTTCTCCAATTCGAGCTCTGGGAGTCTGTTTTCAGCACCGATCGTCAGCAGATCGAGCTCCAGCGCGTCGCAGGCATCGATCTGTACCTGGAGCTTTGGCGTTTCGCCAGGAGGTAGGCAGTTTGAGTTTTAAAATCCCGGATCCTGTTTTTGTATTGTTTTTCTTCAAATTTTCATAAGGGTTGTATAGTTCGGGTCCCAAGCTTTCTGAAACATGTTTCGGATCTGAATTTGGAGCACCAGGCTGCTCCCGGTGGCTCTCGGAAGATTTTCGGCAAAAACTCTGTTTTTCGGCGAGACCCGCGGTGGCCATGGCAGAATCCGGCGAGTTCCGCTGCGGTGTGGCGGCGACGCGGTGGTTTCCGGCGACCCTGCGGTGGTCCGGCCAGATTGTTCCGGGGGTTCTTTAAACCTCCGTAACTCCGATTTGTGAGCCGTTTGCGGCGTAGTGTTCCTTGCGTCGAGACGAACCTTTTGAACTCACTTTGAGAATTTTGTGAGTCGGGATTTTTGCCCGGGGGCTTGAAATGTTGAATAAAATAATATATTATATTATTTTACGACTTCGGGCCGTTGTAACTTCTACCCGGAGCGTCCGATTGAAGGGTCGTCAGTGGCGTTGAGACCCTGATGGTATGACAGATTTTTTGAGATGGTTTCCGGGTGTTGGGACTGAGAACGGGGTGTGGGCCCCACGAGGCCGGGTTTTGGCATTTGGGGAGAAACGCAGCTTTTGCACCTGGAGTCCGATTTGGGCGGATGATTAGTCGATCCTGTGTGTTTTTCTGAGAGGATCACAATGGTGTGATCTGCTCGATGGGTTTCAGGATCATTGTGTGGGCCCCACCCTGGCTGGCTCCGGCGAATAGTACTTTTTTCACCGGGTGACCGTTTTGGGTGAACGAGTAGTCTATCTCGTGTGTTTTTTCGAGGGGATCACCATGGTATGATCCGCTCGATGGGTTTCAGGATTGTTGTGTGGGCCCCGCACAAGCTAGCTACGATGAATAGTGCCTTTTTCACCAGTGCTCTGTTTTGGGCGAGTAAACAGCCTGCCCTGCGTGTTTTTCCACGTAGATCATGATGGTGGCCTCGGTATCGACCTTGGTGCTACGCAGTGTGGCGTTGTTCCGGGTCGCTTGGGTTAGCGACGTTTTGGGCCAGCAGTGGTTGAGGGTACTCCCTTGGTTCGTTCCCACGAGGGTTCACGCGACATCACAACCTTCGTATAGGTTTGTGATCCTCTCGATGGGATGTTTAAACTGTTAGAGTTGTGGCATCCCTCTGGTGGGCCCGGAGCGGGATCCTCTAGCATCTTCTCCCTAGATCCGGTTCTTGGTATCATTGTGACCGCTTATTCATGGGCGGCGATCCCCTATCTAGCAGGTTAACTCCATAGGGTTTGTGGCATCATCGGGAATATGATCCCCTACGCAATGGGTCGTGCTCAGTAGGGTTGTGGCATCGTCGGGTATATGATCCCCTACTCAGCATGATATTTATAGTAGGGTTTTGGTATCGTTGGTTATACGATCCCCTACTCAGTGCTTGGTGTCGGTTGGGTTGTGGTATCATTGGTTATGTGATCCCCTACTCAGCGTGTGGTTTTGATAGGGTTGTGGCATCGTCCGTTCGATCCCCTACATCGCGAGTTATACCAGATAGGGTTCTGGTATCGTCGTGACCACCTTTATATGGGCGATGATCCTCTATCTGAGTGATGTACTTCTGTCGAGCGTCAGATCGGGTTGTGGTATCCCCCAGCGGATCCTGGGTGTGATCCCCTATCTGTGAGAACTACGTATGCCAGATCGGGTCGTGGTATCCCCCAGCGGACCCTGGGAGTGATCCCCTATCTGTGAGCTACGTATACCGGAGTGGGTTTTGGTATCCCCTAGCAGACCCTAGCAGGGATCCCCTATCCGAGGAGTTTGGTAGTTATTTTGTTTCAGTGAGTTATCCTCAGTGATGCCAACCGACGAGCGTGATCTCTCGGGTGAGCATCTGAGAGGTTTGTGAGAAACCCGATGGAGTGTATCTCTCAGATGATTGTCATCTGTGATGACAGTGATCGTGGGGTGTACTCTTCTGGTTGTGGACAATTACTGGTGATGAGGTGGGTACCTCTTGTGGCTTGGTGCGTGAGATGGGTATATCTGGTTTGTTTAAGGTGTATGTATGGGCATACACCTGAGCTGAGATGACTAGTTGTGTTTAGCCGAGGATGGTCACAAGATAAAGTTTCTCTCTCGTCTGGGTTCCCTCTGGCTGGGATGAGCGGACTGTTGCCTTTCAGTTGCTCTCTTTGGTTTTGGGTTTTTGGGGTGCCTACTAAGTATGCTTATACTCACCCCTTCACGGGCTTTGCCCGCACATGTTTGTGTCTTGTGCAGACCACAGGCCTTCGACGGAGTCCCAGGAGGACCCGGAGCAGGCGGAGCTTAGTGAGCATGTTTGACCGGGGTGTTTACCGGAGCTATGCCGAGGAGATTTCTGGCGGGTGTTTGTGTCATTGTTCCCCTTCTTCAGAGCAGGTTGGACGAGCTTTGTGGTTTCCTTTTTGTGGGCCCTATTTTGCCCTTTGTACTTATACTGTACTCTGGTTGTGGGTTAGTGTATGCATGCATTTACTTTTCAGTTTTATATATCTGCACTGTTTCATGGAGGTGTTTGTGGGTGCGTGTGTACAGGTACCTTAGGCTAATGCCTCCCATGTGTGTGATAGCCTACTCAGCACTAGTCACCAGCCCCTGGCCTATTGGAGGCGGGCTTGGGGAGTCGCGGCTCGAGCCCCGTTGGGTCGGGTCGTGACAGAGTGGTATTAGAGGAAGTTCCACCTTTGGGATCTCAGAGCGTAGCTGGTCTAGCTGTGAGGTTGGTTAGGGTTGCATTGCGGCAGTGTTAGTATGTTTCGAGTTCGGATTTCAGGCTAGAGACTCCAGTGTTGGTGCGGCGACCGACGTATCCATACACCAGGACTCTGATAACCTGCCTTTCGACTCGGTACATTCGTACACTGGTCGTAGGGACATAACGGTACATGCATCATATAGGACTAGGTTTTGGGTTTTCCTTGTCCTTCTTGAGTCAGCTCTCCAGATATACTCTTTGACTATGGTGCATCATGAATGTATTTCAGGATGCCTCCATGACGATAGCCAGCAAGGGTTCCGCAACGGGATTGTGGTGACGACCCACCCCATGTGGAGGCTATGGAGCAGGGTGTGGGTTTTGAGGTTTCACCTCTAGGTGGTCTTCCAGTTGAGCCACCACCTGTCGAGCAACTGGTTGTGATGGGAGTGTAGGATGAGGTTACACACAGGCTGAGTGCACTGCACGAGTTCCAGAGGCAGCGACCTCTAAGGTTTCGGGGTGATCAAGACCCCCAGTCAGCTGATGACTGGCTTGAGGAAGTCACCCGAGTTTTCCACCTAGTGAGGACACCTCCAGATCAGATGGTGGTCCTAGAGGCGAGCCTTCTACGTGGTTCGGCTGGGTGATGGTGGAGTTTGATGATGCAGTACCATGATGAGGAGATGCTCACGTGGGCATAGTTTGAGTGGATCTTCAGGGAAGAGTTCTATCTGGTGACGTTGAGGTCAGTGCGGATTCAAGAGCTTCTACAGCTTTGACAGGAGGGCCTGTCTGTGTTAGATTACTCGGCGAGGTTTACGGACCTATCATGCTACTCCTTGGATATGGTTCGAGACCCGTTATTTAGGGCTCGGACCTTCGAGCAAGGCTTACGCAGGGACATTCGAGCAGCTGTGGTTTCCTTGTGCCTGCCCACCTATGCTAGAGTGCTGGAGTGAGTATTGGTGGTGGAGAGCTTTCTGGCTGAGCAGATTCCCCCTGTTAGTGTTGGGCACGTGAGAGCTGAGACTTCGTTAGTCGGATTGGCATCTGGTAGGCGACGACAGACTCAGGGGTTTGTACGTGGTCGACATTTCAGGAGGCGACCCCAGGATGGAGGAGCTGAGGCTCAGGGCCCGCAGGCCAGTATTGGTCAGCCGTAGGAGAGGCGGTGTTACGCTTGCGACGGTCGAGGACATCTTGCTAGAGATTGTCCGACCCGACGTGTTGCTGAGAGGGAGCCGGTCGATGGACCGCCTTGGCAGAGGCAGCATCTCGAGCAAGGAGGTCTGCATGGCGGTGGACGTGGCAGCGGAGCGGGTGCAGTAGGAGGCGGTGGTGGGCGGTATCAGTTGCCACCATCCCCACGCCCAGGTGGTCCATGCCAAGCTCAGAAAGCTGGTGGCCGAGGGCGAGGCCAGCTGCATACCCTGGAGGCAGTTGACCCAGTGGCACCGTGAATGGATAGAGGTACATCTTGTGTCCTTTCTAATTACTGCAGTAGTTTGTTAGACACTGTTTAACAGTACCCTTTCCTTTTTTTTTCTTGCTCGAGTTTTGTTCAGGGCGTTGGTAAGACCATGTGTGGGTGTTGTTCGGTCATGCTTCGAATGTGTGAAGAAGATAGATCCTTCCCCCACCGAGACGCATTTTTGTGACGCGATTAAAACCGTGTGGGTGAGTCAGTGCCGCCCAAAGCGGATAGTATCGAGGTGAGGTGGATGAGTCCCTTTGACTTATGTGTTCGGGCATGGGTGTTTGTTAGTGAACTCGCTGGTGTGTGAGACCCAGTTGAGAGTCCAATCATTGTCCTTGTGCTTAGGGATTTTCGAGGACGTAAAGTTCTAAGGGGGGAGGATGTAGCGACTCGGTTTTTTGGCCCTGTCAGACTTTGGAATAATTCTATTAATAATTCCATAGATAGGCGCGAAGACAGCGTGCGATTCCGAGGCCCGATGTGCCCGGAATTAATTTTTTAAAAATATTAAGTATTTTTATATTGTTCATGTGGTGGGGGTGTGATATCTCCTAAACAGTAGCTCATAATGGGAATCCGAGGGCACGGTTGCGTTCGGAACATGCCGTTTATCCTAGGCGAGGTGTAAACTATGCGGGCGCGGGCCTACAGTGAGAAACGCCACCAGGGGTATTTTCGTAAATAAATGGAAAAGTTGGTTTACAAGCGTTGACTTGAATAACTTCTAAACGGAGTCTCGGATTGAAAATCAAACTCCTTCTTTGCGTTCAGAACGGCGCGTTTAACCAAAGGGTGACCTTACTTTTCTCTGCATCGGGTGTCGGGACGGAGGCAAGTTGGCGGGGGAGAGTTAAATGAGTTGTTTAAAAAAAATTAAAACATAATCAATCTCCCCCTCCCCCAAATCGTCCAATGCGCATAAGATGACCTTCCCTCTCCCCTCCTCCATTCTTCGCCAATTCTAGCTCTAGGAGTCTGTTTTCAGCGCCGATCGTCAGCAGATCGAGCTCCAGCGCGTCGCAGGCGTCGATCTACACCCGAAGCTTCGGCGTTTCGCCGCGAGGTAGGCGGTTTGAGTTTTAAAATCCCAAATCCCATTTTTGTATGTTTTTTTCCTTCAAATGTTCATAAGGGTTGTATAGTTCGGGTCCCGAGCTTTCTGAAACATGTTTCGGATCTGAATTTGGAGCACCGGGGTGCTCCCGGTGGCTCCCGGAAGATTTCCGACGAAAACCTTGTTTTCCGGCGAGTCCCACAACGGCCATAGCGGAATCCGGCGAGTTCTACGGCAGTGCTACGGCGGCGCGGTGGTTTCCGGCTCCGGCAGGGCGGAGTCCAGCGGCGGCGCGGTGGTTTCCGGCGACCCTACGGTGGTCCGGCCAGATTGTTCCGGGGGTTCTTTAAACCCCCGTAACTCGCAAACCGTAACTCCGATTTGCGAGCCATTTGCGGCGTAGTGTTCCTTGCGTCGAGACGGACCTTTTGAATTCACTTTGAGAATTTTGTGAGTTGGTATTTTGACCCGGGGGCTTGAAATGTCGAATAAAATAATAATATTTTATTATTTTACGACTTCGGGCCGTTGTAACTTCTACCCGAAGCGTCTGATTTACGTGTCGTCAGTGGCTTTGAAACCATGATGGTATGAAGAACTTTTTGAGATGGTTTCCGGATGTTGGGACTGAGAACAGGGTGTGGGCCCCACGAGACCGAGTTTTGGCGTTTGCGGAGAAACGCAGCTTTTGCACCAGGAGTCCGATTTTGGCAGATGACTAGTCGATCTTGTGTCTTTTTCTGAGAGGATCACAATGGTGCGATCCGCTCGATGGGTTTCAGGATCGTTGTGTAGGACCCACCCTAGCTTGCTCTGATGAATAGTACTTTTTTCACCGGGTGACCATTTTGGGTGAACGAGTAGTCTATCTCGGGTGTTTTTCCGAGGGGATCACCATGGTATGATCCGCTCAATGGGTTTCCGGATCGTTGTGAGGCCCCCGCACAAGCTAGCTACGGTGAATAGTGGCTTTTTCCCCAGTGCTCCGTTTTGGGCGAGTAAACAGCCTACCCTGCATGTTTTTCCACGTAGATCGCGATGGTGGCCTCGGTATCGGCCTTGGTGCTACGCAGTGTGGCTTTGTTGCGGGTCGCTTGGGTTAGCGACGTTTTGGACCAGCAGTGGTTGAGGGTACTCCCTTGGTTTGTTCCCACGAGGGTTCGCGCGACATCACAACCTTTTTATAGGATTGTGATCCTCTCGATGGGATGTTTAAACTGTTAGAGTTGTGGCATCCCTCCGGTGGGCCCGGAGCAGGATCCTCTAGCATCTTCTCCCTAGATCGGGTTCTTGGTATCACTATGACCACTTATTCACGGGCGGTGATCCCCTATCTAGTAGGTTAACTCTGTAGGGTTTTTGGAATCATCGGGAATATGATCCCCTACGCAATGGGTCGTGTTCAGTAGGGTTGTGGCATCGTCGGGTATATGATCCCCTACTCAGCTTGAGGTTTATAGTAGGGTTGTGGTATCGTTGGTTATACAATCCCCTACTCAGCGCTTGGTGTCGGTAGGGTTGCGGTATCATTGGTTATGTGATCCCCTACTCAGCGTGTGGTTTCGGTAGGGTTGTGGCATCGTCCGTTCGATCCCCTACATCGCGAGTTATACCAGATAGGGTTCTGGTATCGTCGTGACCACCTTTATATGAGCGATGATCCTCTATCTAAGTGATGTGCTTCTGTTGAGGAATGTACGGTTGGGGTTACACCTAGACGGAGGACCACTGAGGACTATTATGTCATGAGAGTAGAGATAGTATATGACTCAGTGTGGATTATGATTTAGGGTTTTCTATGTAGATCCCATTCAATGTAGTTGAATTCAGTGAAGGAATATTTTTGGGATTAAACATAATAGGAGGCCTATATATGGTATGTTTGACCCATTGATTGATGTATAGTGTTGAGATAATAAAAAATGAAATTTAGATGAGTATATGAAATAAATAAATGAAATGGAATGAAGATAAGTATCTTTAATATTTGTTTATAATATTAACCATAAAGGGTGTCTTAACTCAACATATTGTTAGTGTGAAATTTGGGTTTGTATGTATAACATGTGTAATCATGTCTTACCCATCAAATATATTTCATGGTGTGACACTTAATTTATCTTGGGGGTCATTAATAAAAGTGAAGGGACTAGATATAAGTCTCAAGACCACATAAGAGCCTTTCAGTGAGGGAATCCATGTAGCACATCATGAAGGAGCGTGTGTATATGTGAATCTATGATGCAGTTCATAAAGGGTAGTTTGTGTAGTTCTCCGTGAAGATGAATTCACATTAGGGAATCAACATTGAACTTAAAAAAGGGTAATACACATGGGGGTTTACATGAAAAACTACATGAAGGTATTTCCTCATAGTTCAATGTAAAGGTTCCTTTGTGTGGAATTCTTCATAAAGGCACCTTCACAGGATTCCTTCAAGAAGGGATTTTTTCTCGCTCTAGCTCAAACACATGAATTACAAGAGGGGGTATGTTGATGTCATGACCCGACCGAACGGGGCTCGAGCCGCGACTCCCCAAGCCCACCTCCAATAGTCCAGGGGCTGGCGACTAGCGTCGAGTAGGCTATCACACACATGGGAGGCATTAGCCTAAGGTACCTGTACACACGCACCCACAAACACCTCCATGCAACAGTGCAGTGATATAAAACTGAAAAGTAAATGCATGCATACACTAACCCACAACTAGAGTACAGCAGAAGTACAAAGGGAAAAACAGGGCCCACCAAAAGGAAACGACAAAGCGCGTCCAACCTGCTCTGAAGAAGGAGAACACTGCCACAAACACCCCCTGGAAAGCTCTCATGCAATATATAAGAACACCTAATATAAGTTATTTCTCTAACTTATCATGAATCATGTAGGACTAGAGGTTTTATTTAATCAATGAATTACCATGATCAAAATTCATGTTCAATGTTGAGAGAACATATTAGTCATAGATTCATGAACCTAAATTACATTGTAAACATATTTACTATGTGAAATTAAATGGAATGGGTTGGTCCAAACACATGACCTTGAACTATACTCCTCCAACAAAGTGTGGTTTGATTCTTGTAAACTAGGATACAAAGGGAACCTCTCATAGGTTCAATCCTAGAATCCTCAAATATAAATTTCCTGATTTCATGAATATAAGATTCCTCATGTGATGAATATAAGATCATGACTTGAGTCTGGATAATCCTCTTAGTTTCACTATATATGGGAATCTTACTGGGTGTAAGCCTTAGCCACATTGTCATCCTTCCTCATATAGTTACCAATACACAAGGTACAGACACCCATATTTTGGATTCCTACTAGATGTAACCGCAACTTGAGTTTTCCATATCTTATGTGTCAGGTATAAGAAACCTACGTGACAAGCATGGGATTACCCGAACCCTCCTTGTGTGATGATCCTTGATTGATCACTATCAACCTCCATTGTATGAAGAGACTAGGACCCACTATGTTATAGGAATAATTTCAATCATCATTCTATGGTGACAATATATGGATGCCTTTGGTGATGAGAAAAGGAAGCCTTCGGTGATGAGCTAGGGAATCCTCTCCTGATATGATAGAGGTGATTCATTATCTCTATTGTGATGAGAAAAATATTCCTTCAAGTTCTAACATGAGTAAAATAAAATGGGCCTCTTATTATGTGTAATCTATAATAATACATTCCTTTATTTAGTTACCAAATAGTAGCATGAATCAAAAATAGCCTCATATATGTAAGTCCCACACCATCCATCTTCAGAAACCATTCATATATTCATCCATTTTTATTGATAACCATCTTCTTGGAAGTTTTCCATGTCATGTGGCCCTAAAAGTTACAAAATTTCACATTATATAAAACTGAACTATGGGGGTTATCATTCCATTCAAAGGGGTATGTTGGAATCCCCTCTCATGGGAATGATCCAAACTTCACAATAGATAATGCCTTCCTAGAAAATAATAAGTTCAATAATTCCCATCTCAATGGCTTTAAAATAAATCATCATAAACTAATAAAATACATATGGAGAACGTGTGACACACACAACTATTCAAATAAATGCATAGTCTTAGTTAGATTATTGGCATAGGGGTAACCATTTCTTCAATAGAATTCGAAAAGAATTCAAAAAAATGAATTAAATCTCTAAGAGAGTCCCTAACTAGGATACATTTCCCCTCAAAGGGGTTCACTTATCTTGACCTCCCATCTTCTTGACCAAATCACAATCTGAATTGAAATAAGGTAAAAGGCCTTAGTAAAGTCTTTCCTTTAGATTGTATGCACATGAAGATGTCCACATTAGAACATCATGGATATATGAATCTTGTTAGAGTATCCATTCAAAACATATAAAAACCCAATTTTAAATCCTCTTACCTTTAAAACAAATATTTATTAAAAAATTACACTAATCTTCACCTCATTTCAAAAAAAAATAAGGGTTCAATCAGAAAATATAATTTTTCATCAAACCATAGTATTTTGAATGTTGTGAAATAACTATTACTTATGTCTTATTGTCATTACATGAGAATGTTAATTGGTTCCATATAACTATACATGTATGGATAGATATTACACACCATTTTAAAAATATGATGACATTGAATGTATATAATCATTAAAAAGATGAAATATATTACATAATCTGTAGGATATGGTAACTATATATAATAAAATAGGTATCCAAGAAGCATGATCAGTAAACATTACTCAATAAATTCTAGAATCATGGTTATCAACTAACACTAATCTTGGATTAAATTACTTTCTCGGTAATATAATATCCCTACTAGTATTAAAGAAAAAGATCAAAATTAAAATTCAAATATAAAATAAGGAGAAAGTCTGATAGTATATTATTAAAAAGATATCGATCATAAGAAACAGACAAACAAAACACAATCAAGGAAATTATTTTTTAACATATATTAGTCTATTCATCACTAAAAGATAAATGTTAAAGGGTAATTAATTAATTACTGATGTTCATATTAATAAAATTATTTGACGGATAACAATTATATTATAAATATCCATTAGAAATCAAAAAAATCCATGTATAATACTTTTTCTAACCTACCCATTTATATTCATGATACATGAAGACTTAAAGATGTCAACCATTTACCTACCACTATACACCTTTGTAGTATTTCCATAGCATACTCTGAAACACAGTGATAAAATCCTCATCTTGCCCTATAGTACATACTATGTACCTAGAAAACCCTTAATAACATAATTTTCCCTACAAAACAAGTTGATATGGCCTATTTTTGGGTTATTTTTCATGTCCTAACAATCTAGGATCCATTCTATGAAAAGATAAAAACCCCTAAAAATCCAAAAATACCTCTTTGACACAACATTTAGTCACCCTGTCTGAATTAGATTACTGAATAATGATTGAGTCACAGTGCCCCTAAACTTAAGAGAACTTCATGATCCCTTGAATAAGTTAACAAGTTTATTGGGTATTTCTATACTAGTGAAGAATTATTCAACCATTATTGAATTAAATATAAGTTATGACTAGATACTCCTAGGAACATAACATGACTTGTTCATTTATCTTAAATAATCATAGATAAACCTAACACTAAACAAGTCATACCAGAAAGAGATAAATTAGAAAAAATTATAAAATATCTATATGATTATATATCATACCAATCCACATGAAATCAATGGTTCCACCAAAAAAATCAATATATGATTATTGAGAAGTGGGTGAATCAAGTGATCTATTTTCTTTATATGTTTCTTCTAAAATAACATTCCCCAAATGTTAAAATGTATTTATTTTTACAATTCTTGGACATGTGTGCACACTATAAAAAGATAAAATAGTATATTTATTATTCTTCATACTCATTGTGATAAGGTTAGTCATTGGGGTGATATTGATACCTTTAGGATAACATTACTTATAAGAATAATCATGTGAGTGGAATGAGAAAAGTTTAACCATGACACTCATGTTCTTGTGAATATCGAAAGTTTTTTTCTATACCTAGAAAAAAGGTGAATCCCATAATTTTCAATGATCAATAATTTGGGAAACGACTAATATGAATTCCTCATGTAGACATTTATCGAGTTGTTGGGTATGTTGAGTTATTATTCTTGTTATATTCTTGAAAATTATAAATACACTACTTCAATTAGTAGTAAAATAACTAAATATAAATAATTATTAATAGGATTTCATCATGATAATAGTTATTCATCATATATTTTAGTATCACCCTTACATCTCTCTCTCTCTCTCTTTGATGTGAACTTTATGTCCTACTTTCCTAATCATAATTTCATGATTTCTTCTTAAACACCCTTTCTTCTTCCTCAATGAATATAAATTCACAAAATACAATGTGAAAAATATTCCCAAAATTATTATTTATTTTTTAGTCTTCCTCTATGAATATTATAGATACATGATATTTAAATTTAAATTTAAAATCCCTAAAAATTAAATATTAATAAAAGTTATAGAAACTCATCATAACTAATCATAATTGTAAGATAACAATAAAACAATCACAATATTCTATAAAAAATGATATTATTATTCAACTTTTTTATTTTTTATGTCCATTTAAATTTAAACAGTTTATAAATATATGCTTTAATTTGATAGCCAATATTGTGGAATATACATCCTGGAATTAAAGTCCCCAGGAATTCCTCCTCTTTCTCAAAGCCTATAAAAATCATGATAAACTTGATCATGATATTTTTCAATGAAGATATTCATAATAAATTGATTTATATTCATTATAATATTATATTTTTTTGAAACATCCAACAATAGTCACTGAATCATAAGAATCTTAAGTCATAAAAATATCCAATATTAAATCCCAAATAAATACAAATTCATACAATAGTGACAACAGTATTATGGAACCAAAGTCTTGTATTTTCATTGAATTCATATAAAGTATGTAATTAAAAAGTTAGAATATTTTATAATTATCACATTAATATGATGAATTCTTATGGAACCCCAATGATATATGATGAAGTCATATATACCACTCAAATTCATAGAGTATAATCATATGAACTAGGACTTTTCAAATATTCCAAATCCATATTTTATCTCTGTAAATATATATTAATTTAAAATTGTTATAGATCAGTACCAAACCACTTCAAAGAAATTATAAACATCTTCAAACATCCACAAATCCTTCACCACATATTAGGTCTCCAATTTCATGAAAGTTAGACTTTTATTTGAGCATCAACCAAAAATACCTACACATTAACCATATCAAATACAAACATCTCAAATAATTATTATCTACATGAATATAAAATTATAAAGTAAATTATTAAATCTATTAACATAACATATTCATCTCAATTCTTCAATAATCTCCCCCAATAATATCTTCTTCTCAAACATAGTACAACTCAAAACATGATCTCAACAATCACCCAATTTGATTTTTTCACAAAAAAGTAATATAAATAAATATAGAAAATATAAAACATACTGATGAGTAATAATCTAATAATTATAATCCTGAAAAGGTGAACTTATTATAGAAAATATTATTATTTTATTGAAAATCAAAATGTTAATAAGAATAGTGGTAAATGTTCAAATCATTTTAATATTTATTTTCCTAATTACCCTAAATAAAATGATACCACTTGAGAAAAACATCAATATAAAACATTTCATTAATAATTAAATTATTATCACATATATTAATCAATATTTATTCAATAAATACTTTATCATTACTATAATCATCACATCAAGTCTATACTTAGAAAAATAGATCTCACAATGGATCTTATAATCAAAAAAATCATGTATGCACTTCAAAAAAACTATTTAAAAAGTTTACAAATGAACCTTGGAAAATTCATAGATTACATCATGTAAATATTATATAAATACATGAACACGCTTAACATTTTAACATATCAATGGATATCACACCTATAAATATTCTCCCCTTTTTGGAAAAATAATGGAATATAAATATTAAGAACCATTTATATTGTCAATGTCTCTATTTGAAACAAATAACCAAAGAAAGGATTTGATATGGGATTAAACACCATAAATTTTCCTCATGAGGGGGGTGGTTCAACACCCAATATAAACCTCCAATTTTTAACAAAATATTTAGAAAATGGTTTCGTAAACATATTTTTTTCCATATTAGAATTAATCACATCATCAATTCATTTCTCTTCTAAATCTCTTCAATGAAGTGATATTTGATATTAATGTTATTAAAAAACTAATGGTGACCTCAATTAGTTTATATGTTTATAGAACATTTATTTTCATAATGAATGAGTACTGAAAACATCAATTTAACCATGATATCATTTTATTAATTCTTAACCCATAGTATTTGAGTTGTGGAATGTGTATCTTCCACATTTTCTACCTCATTAGTGATAAAGGTAACTATATTATACATATGAGTGTATAAAAAAATACACCACAAACCAAAGAATAAATATCTACCAAAATATGGATCTTTTTCATCAACACAACCTACCCAATATACATCTTTATAACCAGACATATCCAACCTTACATTATTGTCATATTTCAATCCCTGGACTATATGACCTTTATATACAAGATAATAATTTTTCAAGAAATGAAGTGGGACCATTTTGTTTCATTTTTATACCAATTAAAAATTAAAACTAAATATACTAAATTATTCCTTGAATATATTTGGAAAAATATACTTCCAATAATCTTTTTAAACATTCTATAATCCATTTCATTTCTATTATTATCTTTATACACCATGGATCCCATTGATATTAGTGTGTAAATTTAATTTGAATCCCCTATTTTATATATTTTAAATATTTATATAACATATATTTCAGGAGAAATAATATTTTTATATCTATCTTAAGAAATTTTCAAGACAATAAAGTATATCATCTCCCCAAGAATGAACATTTCAACAAGATTCTTCAACTCCATTGAAAAATGGTCAAACAAATATTCATAATTTAAAGATAATATTATATTATATAAATAAATAATAAATGTGAGAGATTCTATGTTTTCTTTTAGGATATATATATTGATTTCCACTTATACTTTTCAAAAATTCAGATTCAAAATGAAGTTTTTGGTCATAGAATTTGAACATATAGGGTCTTGTTTCAAACCATATAAATACTTCTTCAACTAAAAAACATGACACTCATTGAGGAAGTTAGACTTGATATCAATTTCAAAAAACCTATTTTCCTTAGGGTTGAAATAGAAACAAATATTTTAATGGTTTCAAACATTACAAATGGATAAAATTTCTCCCCCAAGTTCACTCCTACTACAATTTAAAATCCTTTACACACTAATATTTCATTATTTAGCATCATTTCTCTCACTTTATTCAACAAGTTTTGGAATAACCAAATTTTATAAAAAAAATATTGTCTTTGGTTTTGGGAACAAATTCCCATGTTTCCTTATTCATTACTAGTTCCAGTTACACATTCTTGGAATCAAAATACTCCTTGATTTAATGTTTTTTCCAAAATTATAAGTACAATTTAATTGAGAAAATATTCATGAGATTCTTTCCTAAAATTTCTCTAAGTTTTACCTACTAATTTTACTTTATAATAATATTTTATGACTTTAATAATATTATTATACTTGAATTTGATGAACTAGTTTGTTCTTAATCACTTTAGATGATTTAATATTATTATATAACATGTATATCATTGACACCATCATCTCTATTTTAAATTTAAACATGTTGTTTGAAAAAAATAGTATCAAAATTACTTGTTAAACTTAATTCTTCACCTAATAATTCCTTCATTGAATATTATAGGACCTTCACATCAACAATATCAACAATTATTATAGTACCATTTTTATAATAATGGTATTCCATTCCAATCATAGAATAACCAAGAAAAATTCAAGAAACACTTTTTGGGGTAAACATAGAATGACTCTCACATTTTACCATGTTTTTATAAGGGATTACAAACACATAAAGAAATATAAAACATGGATACTTTTTGTAAAATATATCATAAGGGGATATATCAAAATTTATCTATGTAGGAAAAGATTTTGAATGTGAACCATTTTTCCAATATCATGTCATAGAAAATTTATAAAAGTATCATACTCAACCAGTAATGTTTGAGCCATATCCACCAATGATATGTTCTTTCATTTAACTATACCCTTTTTGTGGTGTGTATAGTGGACTGAGAACATATTTTATGCAATTATTCTCTAGATAATATTTAAAATTATCCTTTTTATACTCTAATATATTATTAGTTAGGATGTTTTTTATAGAAAAACTAAACTCTTTCCCTATAAAAATTCAAATTCTTTTAAAATATTTTATTGCATAAAACATGTATTTAATAAAAATAAAACAAGTAATAAGATTGGATTCTTCAATAAAATTAGTATATTATTAATTTTCATTGTTTTATTTCTTCCACATCAGCCCACAAAAATCTGAATGAATAGTCTCTAATGGTGGATTAGATTGAATCTCTACCTTATTATATAGATTTTACAGAAATACCTTTTTGAAATTTTAGAACATGCGGCCTTCTAAAATTATTAGCTAAGGAGTATCAAAAAACATTATCTTCTCATGGGATCAATCACATCATCCATTGTTTGATAAGTATAAACCATTGATTTCATAATTGATTTTATTCATTCATGCTATGATAGAATGAATTTTTTGTATTACACAATTTAAATAAATCAACTATAGTTATATTTCCTCTTATCACTACTTTTAAAATTAATGGTTCTTTTCCCAGAACCCATCCTTCTTAAAAATCACTTTATTTACTTTATAAAAAATTTGTAAAACACATAATAAATTATGTTTCCAACCATCAAAAAAGATAATTTTTTATTTGATATTTGGGTTATGAATAATATTTCCTTGGATATTTTAACTTTTAGTGACCTATAATTTTCATAATTCAATAACCCAAAATTTAAATTTTTAATATAATTTAGATGTTTTAAATATGATATCATGTGAAATTATAATCCATAATCCAAGATCCATGGACATTCCCCTTAAATTATGTGAGTTTAACTTACAAAACTAATACACTTTTCCTTCCCTTCACACTTTTTCTCGTGAGGTTCTAATGTATTGCAGCTCAAATTTACTTAGTATATTGAGAAGTATGATTAATTAATTTTTATGGTGATATGTATGGTAATAGAATATTTAAACTTCTTCAATAATATCGAATGAGTTTATATCTTCCAATTTAAAATTTTCAATCTATTTCGGGATTTTATTCTATTGAAGGGGATGAATCCCACTAAAAAAATCTTTAAAATCATGATAGAAATATAATAATTTTGGTGGATGAAGAAAAACAACTTTTTTTATTCTTAAATCTTCTAAAATACCAATAGAATACAAATAAATCATACATACCTTTATAAGATGACTGTTGTCCTGAATTTATGGGATGTCTTCCTTCCTTCTTTGAGTCACGAACTTGCGTATTTTCTATAAAAAAATTATTATGAACCCTTTAAATATTATTCTTCATATAATAATTCTTATCATATGTTTCAAAGTCACAAATTTTATCATTTTTTTATATAAGTTCATGTTCCCTGAATTTTCAGATTAATGATTGTCACAATATTTTTCCCTCAACTCGGGATTGATGTGTTTATCCTTTTATATTTATTCTTCATAACCATTTTCATAACTATTTTAATTATTGAAATATAAATTTTTTTGGGATTTTATAAATTAATTATTCTTAGTAAATTCTCTAGCTTATAAATTTTTTTATGAAAACATGATCCATAATTAGATAATTATTCTTCAATTTTGAAAAAAAAATAGTAAATTCATTCAAACAACTTATTTTTTCCTAAAAATAATCTATATAAATTATAATATTATTCTAAACATCAATAATTTTCTATAATTTATTATTATACTTCAATAATTTTTATATTTATTCAATAGAATGTCATTTATTGTTTTCTGGATAAATGGTTTTCCTTCTTTAACATTATAATTTTATATTCTAGTTTAGTGATCATTAAGAGATATTATTTTAATTATTTATTCAGAGAGAACTCCATATCAGTATATTATTATGATATTTTATAATTTATTTCATCATTGGTAAATATTTCATTATTTTTTTAATTATTACTTTTTCATCATCTTCATCACTATAAGTATAGTTTACATTGGAACCTCATTTAGAGATGGTGAGCCACCCAACGGAATGATTCCCTCTCAATGGAAAGCCACCCGAGTGAGATCCCCTCCATGTAAATCTCTCAACAGGAGCTATCTCTATCAAAAAATAGTGTCAAAGATTGAACCCTTCCCTCAAACTCTCAGACATGGTTTCTTCCACGCTACCTACAAATACCACTTCTATTTCAAAGGAGGGACTTTAATCTCTTTTTTAGATAAATTGGTTATGTTTTTGTCCTCTAATTTCCATCATTTGATAGTAGTTTTATTTCATAGATCTGATCCAAATATGGATATAATCCACAAGAATATGGAATTTATTCTCTTTTTGATGGTTAAAATTGGTTTTCGAGATAATCATCAGGTTACTCTTCAATTCAATGATGTAGATGAATTTTTTATTCTCAAGTATCATGAATCATGGCTGATTGTAGGTAATATAATGGATATATCCATGTGGTATAAATTTTTGAGGGTTTTTAATCCCCAATCCTCCCAGTCTAGGTTACCTTCACTGGCTTACCTATACATATGTTTCATCAGGATTCCCTTTTAGTTATTGTGAGGCATATTGAAAAACCCATCAGTTTTGACTCCACTAATATTGAACCATTTTCACAATTTTTTCAATTTTGTATAGAATTTGATACTTTGAGGGAGATTCTGGAAGATATTTGTATTTTTAATGGGTTATAATGATTATTTCAGTATGTTTTTTATGAGGATATCACATATTATTATTATTTTTTCATCATCCCCATTATCTAGCCAATAACTGCAGACTAACGCGTATTCCATAGATCCCAAAATATACTATGTAGTCAAATGTAATTCAATATTTGATATGGAATAGTTATTTAGAAACCATAATTTTCTTCGATAAAGGAGGATAAGACTAAAGGGCCTTTTGTTGATCTTTTGGTGGTTGTGGGATCTTATGAATGAGGGAAAGGTGAAGATGTTTCTTTGATGCCAAATAATGGTGTTCAAGATTATGTTGAAGATGTTGGATAGGGTATTTTATCATGATAGGTAATTAGATTGGATACCATTAAAGTTGTAGAGGATTTTGTGAAGGAGTAGCATGAATGTCATAGTGTGGGGAAATTGGATATTTTCTACACCTATGTGTTATGTATTTTATCAAATACTGTTTATATACATGTTATAAAATTATTATTTGAAAAATAAAACTATCCTTCTATTTATACGGATTTATTCACATTTGTTATAGAAAATAAATATCTACCCTAAAGGGAATATTCCAATAATCCTAGAACTATTAATATGAGTCCTTGAACCTCCAAATATTTAGAGGTGTTTATACATAAAAATAAATAAAATGAGATTCTGTTATTTGGATTCAATGGTAAGGAGGTATAAAAAGGTTAAAATGCTACAACATAGTGGGAATACGGTTAGGAGGTTTTGAAACAAAAGTGAAATCTTGGGAAATTATCATTCACTCTGAGGAAGAAAAGTTTGTGGAGGATTTGAGAATATATGATTCTCCTAAGGATGCAGAAAGGATAGAAGAGAGACTGATTTTAGTGGACACTAATAAGGATCAGTGTGAGTAGATCAATAATAAATCTTGGATTTTTAAAACATGCTTCAACTAAAGGAATTTAAATATGGGGTATATCATCCAAACATGTGATAGGATGAAGAATAATTTTGGAGACCTTATTAAGGATGAACATGATACAAAGGTAGTTGATCTATACTAGAAATTATATTTGGATATTTCTTCTAACATTTTCAACATTTCATGAAATAATTTTTTTCTTTCATTTCATGTCCAATTATTTACTATTGGAACTTGTAAGGTTGCATAATTTTTTCATAAAAGTTTTTTTAAAATAATAATATCTAATTTTCAGTCTTGTCTAGAAGTATCAACTTTCACTTCATCTTTTAAACTTTCACTTTCATTTAACAATATATTTCTCCTTTTTATTTGAGGAACTTATTACACTTCACTTTTGAAGAAATAATTGAATTATTCGATTTATTCTTTAAAAATATTCTTAGTTAGACCTCTTCCTTTTTACTATATTCTTAAATTTGAAATTCATACAATTTTTAATTATACTCCCAATAACACCACACCTAAAATGTTTCAAAGGGATATTTTACTTATATTGTTCATTTTATATTCATATTTTTCAAATATATGAGTTATATAAATTAGTTAATATTTTCCTCAAAATATTAATCACAATCTAAAAAACATGATCTTTATTTAACAATATCATTCCACATCAACTTTATAAGTTTTGATTCAATGAAGTAAATATAATTATCATCATTTCCCTTTTTTTTATTAATTATATCTCTCTGTTTCATAAGGAATATGAATATTATGTAATTCATTAATTGGGATATCACCTAAATAGTTTTCTTCTAAAGAAGATGATTTTACATCAAACCTTTAAAGTAAGATATCAGATATCTTTCTCACAATAGTATATTCTTATAGATTCTCACCATAGCCTTTAATTATTCTCACAACTTCATTAACCCTCATGAAGAAGCTATCAAAAGTCTCATAATCATGCATTTAGAGTTATTTATATTTAAGTCTCCAATACAACAAATTAACCAACTACTATTTAATTTTTCCTTCATATATATTCTCTGATTTTCCACAAATATAATTTCCTATTTTAATTTCTTTTGGTTAAAATAATTTACTTTCTAAATTTTATGATGAAAAAATATTTATAGAACACCCATAACTCTTCATATTCCTTTTTCTATCATTTTTTATGGTAGAACCTTCAACAAATATGTTAAATACATCTGTTGCAGCTTCCCAAACATGTTAAATGATAGAAATATGATATTGATACATTATTTATTTCCATACAAGCAACAATTTTCCTTCAAATGTGGTAATACCCATATAGTTCATTGAATTCAAATTATCTATAAAAGATGAATGAAATTAGTGACAAATTTTTGTCTAAATAGATACTCAAAACTCCAATCTTCAATAATCCAATAAAAAAAGAAGGAAATATCACCCAAATACCACTTATCAAACCCCATTCATGATTAATGGTGGATCACTAAGAAGGTTAGAATTAGTAATCTGTCATATTTTAAATATTATTTCAAAAAAATATCATTACAATTTATAGGGTAGTGTTTTTAACAATCCTTGCACCAAAAATAAACATCTACACAAGGGAACATAATAGATATAGGATGTTACCCTCTCAAGGTGATAAGTGTATTCTTTGTTGTGATATGGACTCCAATAACATCACACAATTGATGATAATCATCATGGGAGTAAAATGATTAGGGTATAACCTTGAAAAATCCATTTTCATTCCTCTCAACTATTATTCAATGAATCATTCACACAATTGCATCCCATGTGATATACTGATCAGTAGTTTCGATTATAACTAATATGTATTCCTTCTATAAACTATTATTGAGTTTTTGGGTGTGTTTCATTTTTGTTATTATTTTTTCCTTGAATAGTGGAAATACACCACTTCAATTTTCATGCGCATCACTATATACAGTGGAAATTTTCTATAACATCATCCTAAGAAAGGTCCTTCATGGTATAAGGCCACAGAACCTTTTCTTCTTTCTATCTTTATCTCTCTTTATCCCTCTCTCTCTAACTGATTTAAACAACATGACTAACTCACATGGGTATCATTATTTTTAATCATTAAAATATTAAATTCTAGAAACTTCTACTAATAGTCATTTTATCATAAAACTCTAAATCCATAGGAATTATCTATCTCTCTAGTCATATGAAGCCAAATTTTTATGCTTCTAACATAATTTTTACAATGTTCCTACCATAATTATATGATTTTGTAGAAGTTATATGAAATAATTATGAATTCCTAAATTTCCATTTTGAAAAGTATTTAAAAGTTAAATGAAATCCAATGATAAAAATCAATGTTATACATATTCTAAATGTCATTTGAGGAAATCCTCTAGAAAAGAAAAATTCATACAAATAATTTATATGAAAACCTAAAAGAAATATTATAAATTGATATGGAAACCAAAAATTCAAATGATGAAATCATATTGGCAATTATTTTTCCAAATTTCCAAATCCATCTTCAACCTCCAGAAATGTAACACCCTAAGATTTTGGAATATATTTTTTTAAAATTAATACTATTTCTGATATCTAATTTCACATGAAACTCCAAACTAAAATGAGAAATGATATATATATATATATATTATTAGTTAAATTATAAAAATAATAAATCATCTGGTAAATCAAAATATGTTACCTAACCAAAATTTCTTAAATTTAGAGAATAAATAATTAATGTCAACTAATAATAAATGGGATTATTATTTATCGAATAACTAATTTTTTACCTATTATATATTTTATCATAATAATTAAATTGAAATTTATTAAAATATTTTTACATATGAACTAATATATTAACAGTATTTAAAGTATTAAATTGATATGTAATAATTTTAAGAACACTAAAAAGAATAATTTTTCAAGAAAAGAATTTTTTTATTTATTTTATTATTTTCATTTAAAAACTAAAATTATATATTTTAAAATTTTAATTTTTTAAAATACACATCTTTTTTGAATTCATCTTTTCAAAATTATGTTAGGATTAATTTTTTTATATTTTTCTGAAGATGATAAAAAAACTAAATAGTTAAAAAAAACTAACCTTTAAAATACTATCATTTTTATAAAAATATTATATTAAAATAATTATTTTATAGATTATGAAACCAGTTTTGTAATGACATGATCTACCGACTCCCACCTAGTTAGTAGAACATTGGTCCACCACATCCCTAATCATCCCTCCATATATCTAGGGCTGGCAACAAACACCGAAGAGGCATAAAAACTAGTGGCGAGCTTTGCCAAATGTGCCTATATGTACATGCCCAACTAACTTTATGTAGATGTTAAGAGGAATAAAAATAAAATATAATAACATCAAGAGTTAAAACCATGCATGTAATAACCACTAGGGAATACAAAGGAGTGTGATAGTGAAATCTCAAAATTAAATGTAAAAATGCATGCCCATAAAGAAAAGATGTCTCCACGTGACAAAAAATATAATAAAGAATTTTTTAAAGATCTTAACTATATATCTCCAAAACATGACCACCATATATATTCTAATGCAACCAAGTATCCTTAATACCTACCAATATCACCACCGACTATTCTTATATCTGTATAATATGTGACATGTGCAGGAAAAGCATATGAATGGGTGAGTATATACATACCATATAGGACGCCCTGAAAATTGAAGAGGGGAAAATACAATACATGATTGAATTTTTTAACCAAACCAAATGAAAGTTGAAAAAGAAACCAAATTAAATTGATATATATATATATATATTCTCATAAAAGAAAATCTAATGAGAGATAAAGGGGATCTCTATATAATATCCTAGCCCAAGATGATGAGTATTGTTTCAAATCCAATGTTCAATCATTGATTCCTACCATCTCATGTATATGTTCAAATAAGTCATGAAGATTTCATGAACCACTCCACTTCTTTATATCTCTATGGATTTCTATCTCCAAAATATAAAGTAAAATGCCCTAGTATGATAGGGAATTATTTTATCTATATATGTTTATAGAATATGGAGGACACATTCCCTAATACAACATGGGAGTATCGTATTTGTGGAAAAAGGATCCACACCCCTATGCGATATGAGAGTGCCACCTCTATATTTATAAAATGAGATTGGAGGATCTACTTCCTAGTGTGATAGGGGAGTACTATCTTCATGGATATATGAATTGCACCATTCTTCAACAGGGGAGTACTGTCTCTATATCTCTATAATTTTTATGAAAGACCCACACCATAGTGTGATAGGGGAGTACTATCTCTAAGTATGGAGGACCTTTTACTTAGTGTGATAGGGGAGTACTGCCTCTATACCTATATAATTGGTATAAAGGAGTTGTTCCCTAGTGCCAAATGGGAGTACCATCTCTGTGGATAGAGGACACGCGTCCTGGTGTGATAGGAGAGTACTACCTCTATATCTATAAAATGAGAATGGAGGACTCGCATCCTAGTGTGAAAATGGATTATTGACTTCATAGATGGAGGACATCATCCCAAGTGTGATAGGGGTGTGCCACCTCTGTAGTTGAACTCTCTAAGGATCCTACCCAGTCATTGTCATCATTTAGAATCTCTAATGGAAATGTAATATTCATAACATCTTGTATTGTACCTCAAAATACACTAAGAAAAAACCCATTACATTATATGTGGAATATAAATCTGGATATTCTAATCATATACTAATATATGAGTTAAAAAGAAGGATCTATGAGAGGTAGATGTTTTAGAAATAACTATACAACATCTAAGGGGGTCCACATGGAATTTAACTCTGCCTTCCCCCTGGTTGTGTTCTCCTCTATACATGACTTAGTGCCCATTTCACCATAAAAGTCATGTCCTAGGCCCACATGGTGTGTCTTTTCCACCTAGGGCCTAGCCATGTGCTCATGGCTATTCATGTGCCATTCGAGAAGTGTCTATGTGCCTCTCCTTGTGTCAGGTCACGCCTGGATATTGGAACATGCCTATGTACCTAGATGTGTGTCTGTGTGTGTGTGTGTGTAGATGTTCCCCTACCAGTGTACTCCCAAAGTACGCACTGGGCCACCAGAACTAGGTCACATGGTGTTTGGGGGTCCCACATATTGGGTAATACTTATCTCTACCCATTAACCCTATACACTATATCCCGCATTCTACACAGTGTGTGTTCATCCCATTCAACACCTTGTAGTGAGGATTTTCATAGAAAGTTTGGATCTGCAAATTATTTCTATATTCAGATCCCTCATTATTTTTGATGCCATTTGACTTTTTGAATCAAAGGGTATCTCCTTTTTCCATCGATTCATAATCTCCAGTAACTAGAAATAGGACTTTAAATTCTCCATGAGAAGCTATCATGGGCCTCGTGAAAATTCTTTCATCATCTATACTTCATATCCTAGATCCATGGAGTATCACCCACATTCCATAATTATCTATCTAAAAATTAGTGATTCGGTCATTATTCACACATCCAATATTAATCTAGGGGTTTGACCATGATGGAACCCACTAGAAAATTTTAGACCATGTCCCCATAACCCAACAGTAAAGAACATGAAGAACAAATGGGGTAAAGGCACACAGACAAAGTGAAACCAATCATTGGCCAAGTGTTCATTTCCAATACCATATATTATTTATATTCAATGTGAAAAACATGGAATGACCAAGAATAGGTAAAATAAGTAATTTAATTATTTACACTTGGTCATTAAGAGGATTACATTTAATCATAGATCAAATAATAGTAGATAATAACATGCTCAATAAATTAGTCAAGGATGGTAAATGAAACTGAAAATACCTACCTCAATATTGGATAAGACATTTGGGAAGAATAAATTTTCCAGCAATGGGGATGATCCGCTACATCTTCTTCTAAACAATTCACCTAGATCTGATCACTGGTCGTCATCAGATCTTGATTATCCAAAAAAAGGTGTCAGAGATACGCTCAAAAAACTCCTAGAGTTATATTACTAGCCCTATAAAAATTTCACAACAAAATACTTATAGAAGATTATATTTATTTCATTAATATTTAAATTAATAAATGAATAGTTTATTTTAATTTAAATGCACCTTCCAATAGTAGTATCATCTGAATGTCTAGTACTGACCAACTTTGGATCACCCCGTGGGTAAACCCCATGCCCTGAATTCAACTGTTTTATAAAATTTACAATATGATACTCTATAATGAGATAATCTTTTATCTTTTAAAAAATTACATGAACATGATATAAAATATATTTATTATTTTTATAAAATTAATTAGTCTCTCACCAAGACTCGTAATCGTGAAACATATCAGCACCAGGCTTCGAAAATATTTGTTAATATATTTCAAAGTATTTCAAGGAAAAAATAAATTGTCTACATTATTCCCTCCCAAAATAATTTTCATCCCAAAAAAACAAACTAGGAAAAAATGTGTGGATATTGATCCTAGATCTGGATCTCCTGATCCCTGGATCTCTCTGGTATGCTCCAGCACTACCGCATCATGCAAACTAGGAGAATGGTCTATCCAAATAGGATCATCTAATGTTGATCCTCAACCACCCCTTGGTACTTTGCAATGTAAGATTCATCCTTGATTTCTATATCACCCCATTAAATAATGTGTGTAGGATCATGCATGTGTCTCTTTAGTTGTGACACATGTAAAACGTTATGATCCCACTCTAACTATGGGGGTAAGGCTATGCGGTAAGAAACCTCTGCAACCCTATATAGGGTCTTAAATGGCCGAATGAACCTTAAGGATATCTGGTCTCCTCATCCAAATCTCTAAAATTTCTATCATGGATGGACTCTAAAAAAGATATGATATCCCTATTCAAACTCCATGGACATAAGGCATAGATATGTATAATATTTTTTCCACCCTAAGCTGTCCTCATCCACTCATGGATCACCCAAACCTTCTTCATCTTTTCCTGTATGTTCTCTATCCCAATAGGGGATGCCTCGCCAATATCATTCTCACATAAGGGTGACTTCTAGTATCTTCTATATAGGGATACTAAGGGATAGATGTTTATAGTAGATTGATACTTAATATAATAAGAGTAATCTTTTAAAGGTTAGTCATCCTCCCAGCTCCAGATGAAGTCTAACACAAAATCACACAACATATCATCCAATGTAGGGATAGTGTGCTTAGTCTTTCTATTCCTCTAGGTATAAAAAGATATATGCATCATAAACTAGGTCCCCAATGCCTCCAATAGGCCTCTAAATAATTATGATATGAATTACGCATCACAATCAATGACAATTATAAAAATAATCCCATGGAGGTTTATGATCTCCCACACGTACAACTACGCCAAAAACTCTTACAAACACAGCTCGCTGATAGCTAGGAAGTGTTCTAGCATGTTAAGTCAGTAAAATGTCACCTATATGATATTATGGCATCTTATTATCCACATAAACCATTTCAAAATATTCAAAATATATTCAATACCATTTCAATTATGATATCTAAATAGGATGAAACAAACCAACTAGAATCAGGTACTTAGCCTTCACCTACAAAAATGATCTTGGTGGATCCCAATTAATCACTTCATCGATCTTATCCAGGTCCAAATATAATCCATTATTAGAAAATTCCCCAAATATTTATCCTTTTAAATCCAAAAATTTAACATTGAGAGCTTACAATAAATATGGTGCTCCTAAATCAAGTCTAGAAACAACCTCAAGTGCTCTTCATGGTCCTCCACTAATTAATAATATATTAGTATGTTGTCAATGTAGACAGCTATAAATGGGTAAAAGAATGGATGGAATATCCTATTCATTAAAGACATAAAAAATGGTGAATTCATTACACAAAAATGGATCACTAGTAACTCATAGTGGCTGTAGTGACATCTAAATTACATCTTCTGAATATTAGCCTCTAAAAGCACCCAACTGCTAGTAACGGGACATAATATTGATCTCAAAAAACTATTATGCGACTCACAACTGAAAAATTATATCATCAATCCTTAGAAATGGGTAAATTTTGTTTATCATGGAGAGGTTAAGTAAAATATAATCCATATAAATCACAAGATACCATTCACATTTTCATGATGAAAAGATGGAGCTGCCTAAGTGGGATACACAAGGGTCTGATAAAACCCTTCTCTTTGAAACCTTTGGACTGAAACATTATCTCATGCAACTCAACAGGTTCCATCTTATATGCTATTGAGAAAGTAAAGGGATATCCCTGGTTCCTATCATTTCATAAGCTTGATATTTTGTGTAGATATAACCCCATAACATCCATATGAATGATGTCCTTATACTCATCCATAACTGCAGTAAAACAAAATATCAAATAATTGTATCACCCCAACCCTAACATCCTAGATCTGGTGCATTATTTTATTACATTGGCATGATTCCATGGAATCATATCATGGAGGACCTATTAGTTTGGAGGTTTTAAAATACCAGATTACATATATGATACCTATATTACATTGTGAAAATAAAAAATAATACAAGATTCATATTAAAATGAAATGAACAACATACTTGAAAAATTATTCAAATATTTATTCTTCATAACCTAGAGAAATGAAATAATATTAGGGTGAGATTAAATACTCTGTAAGTTTAAGTGAAAAAAATAATGAATCAATGGGAACACTTCAACATGGAAAGGTAAATAACTGAGAACACATTCCATTAAAATAACTAGATAAAGGATCATCAATATAGAAAGTTAAGTAACTGATTCACACTCCATTTAATTAATAAATTTAGAATGAAATAAATTTTATAGAAAATACCAATGCAATAATTTCATGGATAATAAATAACTAAGTTTGAATTAGGAAAATGATTAATTATTGAGTTTCTTTTTCCCTAGGTATATAGTACCTTTACCATCATGACATTTCACCAGATTATTTACAACATATTTGGAAAAAAACATCTGATTTGGTTAACTTATTTTTTTAGGATACTATTGATGAATTGAGTGGCTATATATAACTATCCCCCACACATTTCATATATCTCCAAGACAATACTCATATTTTTAATAATTTATTTAATTCATTAATAATGTGCCTTATCAAATATCCATATTTAATAAAAGATATGAATTTATCAATAATTCCCCAATTAATGGGATAACTATAAAATTAAAAACCATATGTAAAAATTATATATGGATTAGGTAATAATAATATCCATTAAATGATAAAATTGAAAATTAAGATAAATTGATCATAAAAAGGTGATTTTTTCAATATAAAGTTAACTATCAAAAAATAAAGTGATACTGTAAATATTACTTTTACTACTTCATAATTTTCAATTAAAACACCAGTGGATGATATAATTCAAGAAAAACATTAAATACCATGAAGATAAAAGGATTCATGATATAATATATAAAAATGGTCAGCAGATACACCACACAAAATAAGTAATTGGTGAATATGACATTTATCTCAAAGATGTAAAATGTGAGATGAAAATACCTTACCTTGCGTATGAAGTCTAGTCTGTCTCTTTATCTTCCTCAATAAAAAACATAGGTTAATTTTTTCTATTAATAAATTTTTTAAATTTTATTTTTACTTTTAATTCACTTATTAAAATGTTTTAAAATACTACATAAAGAATTATGTTTACATTAGGAGTTTTGACCATATTTGGTTTATGTGTAAAAATGAATTTGGTAGGTCAACTATGGTGAAAGGGGTCATTATATAAACATATACATAATAATATTAAAAAATTCATAATCATTTTTTTACAAAAATTATACTTTTAAAACCAATCATTAAATATTGTAATGAAAAATTTACCAACATTTAAATCACAGAGATGGTAGGTCGTACATACGCAAGAGTGACGTTACCAATTTTCCATGATCATTATGGAAATAAGGTAAGCAGCATTATATCATTATATAATGATCATTATATAAAAAATAAAATCTTAATTAATCATATATACTTATGTAAATATTTCTTGTGATGTAAAAGGAATGACATCATGTTGACGACGTGGTAGTCCAGATATCAATGAATGACATTATCACTTTATATTGTGTGAATAGGGAAATATAGAATATGATGTACTATATTTCAAAAAATATAATTATGTAATGAATATAATATATATATCATGTATGTCACACATATTTAATTAAAACCAACCTTAATGAATATGATGTATTGTGATAACATATCACATTGCTTGGAGGAGGTAGTAGTCCACACGTCCACAAACGATGTTATCATATTTACACCAAAAATATCACATAAAGTTTTGTGTTATATAAAAACTATAGAAGTATAAATACATAATAAATATCATATATATCATATAAAAATCATTAATAATTCCAAAACATGAGAGGAGGTTAAGGAAAAAAACAGATACATCATTTCACGAGGCTATAGTTCGTCATACATGGAGGATAAGTTCGTTACCCAATTGATGGAAGGCTGTGTAGGTGTAGGTATAACCCAAAAGACAAAAACATTTCAGTATGTTTAGGATAATATTTTTATTATATAATAATTTAATAATATGAAATTAAGGGGTAGATAAACAAATAAAACCTAAAATCAAATTAAATAATGTTTCCACTTTATCTGGTAACTCCGTTTGGTTTTCACCAAAGGGTTTCATTGGTTTTCTTTTTAACCAAACCTAGGATTATATGTTTAGTGGATATATTTTGGGAGACTATATGGGAATATTTTTTATGATACAAATTTTCTTAAGATGTGTGAGAAAGGGTAATAGTGAATGCCTTTTTATAATGGAGGTTTGGAATTCATTTATATATAAGACGTATACAATATTTGAAGTTCTCCCTTAAAATATGATCATAAAAATTGGAAAAAAAGTATTAAATATTAATTTTTGTCTATAAAACCCCTAATGAAAAAAATAAGTGAATTTATATAATTTTTTTCCAAACTTCTATGTTTCCCCAATTTAATCATTTTAGTTTTTATTAGAGAAACAAGATTTCTAACCCATGTAATTTAGAAATTAAAAATAAATTAAAGAGATATTTATTATAAAATATATACCCACTTAATTATAAATATGATATATATTTTAAAAAATATAAATCCAAAGTGTGTTGGAAATTATTTTTTAGACAAATGCATGTATTACGTAAAAACACTGCTTTAACGAGGACCTTGCTACTAATGTTTTTACTCATTATGCGTCAATATGTTATTTATCAAAGAGAAAATGGTCCTTTAATAAACTATATTATATATTTTTTAACACTTAAAATTTACCTAGAATAATATATTATTTTTATTTATTTTAAATCATTTAATAAAATATAATTTATTGTAAAATAACATTAATACCAATTTGGACATTATTTTTTTATTTTTAATTTAAAAATATAAAAACATTATTGGAATTAAAAATATATTACTTTCACATACAAGTAATAATATATATTTACCTAAAAAATAATGTAACATAATAATTCATTAAATACTTAACTTTTAATGTTTTTAGCATCATTTATCTTATGTAATTATTATCCAAATAATCCATACTTTAGAATTTATTAAGAATTCATCGTAATTATATCATATATAAAAATTATGGTGAAATGATATTGATAAAAATACTCATTTAACTTTCAAAATAATTTTTATGGCTGAAATAATATAGCTTCTTCTATACTCTAACGCTTTAAAAATGTTAAAGGTAATGGAGGTTCCCATTTTGTCTTTTTCCTTATATAACTTATTATATGGGTCACTTTCATGAACATATGTCCCAATAACTCATAAAATTATATCTAAGAGGGGATATGGTATATATATTGGAATATAAAGGATTTTTGATATGTTTCTAGGTCGATTTATCCCTTAAGGTTAAGGTATAGTCTTGTGTTAAGCTTAATTTTACCTTAATCATCGTAATTAGTTTTAATAAATTTCCTTAATATTTTTGGTCAAAAACTAAGATGACCATTTTAGAATATAAATATTATAATAATAAAAACATTTATTTCTATTTTTCAAAATTCAATTCATAGAAGTGGAAAAAATAATTTTAAAACTAATCCCACAAAGGTGGCAAGAAAGTAGGTTTTATAAGTGAAAATGCTCACAGTTCATTAATACATTATATCTAAATTAAATATAAAAAAGATTCCAATAACCTAAATTGTATTAATAGATATATAATCGATCTATTTAAACTTTAAAACAAATTTAAACTATAATTTAACATTAATAATTCTTTATATGGAAAGGAATTTTTTAACTAAAATAATGTATTTTCACTATTCATCCAAAAATAAAACTTCTCAGAAAAATTCCAAAAAACACTCTAAGATAATTTTGACATTAAAAATTCAAAAATTAGTATTTTTTAAAAATAAAACATATACAGGTGTCAAAAATTATTTTTGAAATAGGTGTTCCATCAAAAGACATTAAAATTAGGTCTTGTGTGTAACGCAAACTAACTCAGTATTGTGTGTGGTGTAAGCATAACATGGTCTTGTGTATAAAGAAATATAGTAAAAAATAAAATTAATTATAAAAAGAAAAATATTTTAAGATATTGGTGTGTTATATTCTCCCCACCTTAATTAAACTGTGACCTCATAATTTAAACTTTATCTCGATAATCTAGGGTTTAATATTTGAAAATACTATTTTTGGAAAAACTCACATCATAAATAGGATTAATAAAACATCTTATAAATAATATAGAAAGTAAAATTATAAGGTTACCACAAAAATATGCTTTCAAATATGATAATTCTAGTTACAACATGGACATGGAGAAAAATCAGTCTATAATGTTCTGATGGAGAGGGATATAGAACATGTTCAGCTGAATGTTTATGACCACAAAGACATAAGATTAGGTTTGAAAAATGTCATTAATATCGTATAAAATTATGATAATATCACAACATTTTTATTTAAAAACCCTTTTCCTAGAGTTGAAAAATTCATTCTCTCTCTAATAATAAATATATGATTTTATAAACATAATATTTTCCTTTGATTTCACCTTTAATTATTTCCACTTCAACTCTTAGAACAAGATACATCATATAGTGATGTAATAAAATAATATCTAAAACCTCATCCAAAAATAAAATTAAACCATTTAATAAATTGTTACAATTTCAAAAATATTGTGATCTAACACTATGGAAATAAGGTTACTAAATTTTCAAAATGAACTCATCGTTATCCTTCAATCTATATGAAGACACTCTATAATCATCGCATGCCGAACATGTGAAAACATTCATCATGTATTCTATTTAAATATGTTCTTAACATTAATCACCAAAAAAATTATTAAAAACATTATTATTTATTATTCTCTAAGTAAAAAACTTGTTAGGATATATTCCACAAATCGGAAAGCATTTTGAACTCCATCAATGATTCTATAAACTTTTTTGAAAATTATTAATCATATCCAAGTTAGTTATCAAATATATAAATCAATCATTTATTTTTTTTAAATAACATTTTATCAACATTATAAACATATTAAGGCTTATCTTTCCCTCAGCCATGTATTTTCCAAAAACAATTATCATGCTACTAAATAAATTTTCATGGTAATATTCAAAATATGATCTCAATTCATTAATGAAACTATATTTTAGTAAAATCCCTATTTATTTCCTAATTCATATGATGAGAACATCATAGATAAAATAATTTTATAATATATTTTAGAGATCCAAATATTTAAGTACATTAATCATTCCACTATAGTTGTTTCAATAAAATATGCTTGACATTGATCCCTTAGTTCTTTTTTTGGTTTATTCCCTTGATGATTGGGGAATTCATTTTCATAGTTCTCTATATCCTTGCAGTTGTAACTCTGAATATCAATTTTTTTCTTCTTACCATTACATTCTTTTTCCTGGTGACCATTTTATCAACACTTATAACAAACTCTCAATCCTTTATTGCATTTCATTGGGTGATTCTTTCCATAGTTATCAAATGTTAGAAAATACATATTTCCCTTAATCATATTTAACTCAATCCATTTGTCATGGTGTTTAGAATACCTCTTCCTCTCTTTCTTTCCTATGAAGCCATAAGAGTTCGATAATTATTTCCTTTTCATGATAGCACATAAAACTATTTCATCATATGAAGAAAAAATTTGAGACACCAGTACCCTTTGGAGACATGGTTTAACACACTCAAGGAAATGGTCAATATTTCACTCTGTGTTGTGTATAAAATTTGTTGCATACCTTGATATCCTTGTAAATGTATCTTCATACTCTTATACACTTTCTTCCTTGATTTTCTTTAAACTATAAAAATTTATCTTCATCTCAATTCATTCCTCATGAGGGAAATAGTTGTCAAAGAAAGTATCATTAAAAGAATTCCATTCCATGAGTTCTATTTCCTCTTCATCCATAGTATTATAGATCAACAATAACCATTGATCACCATCCCCTTTGATATAATACACTACAAGTGTAACCTTTTCATTTTCATCACATCCCAATGCCATAAATATCTTATTCAAATACTTAATCCATTAATCATCTATCATTGAATATGTAGTCTCACTATATGATGGGGGGATTTGTCACATAAATTTATCCAACGTAATAGAATCTCATTGTTGGATAGTTTTCTCCATCCAGTCAATGTTATGGTTTATAACCTGATTAATTTTTCCTAATATATCCATAACTTACTCAGTTACAATACAAGACACGTCAGCTTTCTCTGTAGGGGAGACTCTACATTCTCCAAGAGTATTGATACAGTTCTTCATTCAATGAATCATTTCCAAAAAATCGAACATACTATATTAGATCACAAAATTATAAAATTTTTATAATACTAAATATGGAATAACAATTAACATAAATGGAGAAATTTATGAATAGCTAATCTCATAATCATAAATAAGTTTTTGTTGGTAATATTGTTTCATTCAAATCTATTGTGATCAGTTCTAAATGAAATGTGAATTATTCTAACCATATCCCCCAGGGGAGTCAAACTAGATGTACAATAAGGACCATTTTCGTGTACCAAGTTACGCTAAAGGTTGGCCTGATACACCTTTTTGTATTTGTTACCCCTAGATAAATATGTTCTAGAACCACATCCACTAGTAGTATACAGACATGTATATACTGCTAAGAAGACCCAAAATATATCAAACATAACAAAATTATAGGATGTTATTCTATAATTATCATCAAATCCTATGTTAGGATTATCTTCCCTAATCTATGTTTTCTAAATCTAATTTCCAGTGTTGCTACTAAACCTCCCTTTGATACCAACTTTAATGCTCCAACCATAGAATCCTGGAGTTGGTGCATTATTTTATTATGTTATCATGATTAAAAGGAATCAAAAACTGAAGGACCAATTAGTTTAGTTGTTTTTTTAAAAAAAATATTACATATATGATACACATATTATATTATAAAAATAGAAAATAAGAAATGATACATAATAAAATTAAATAAAAATAATCCTTGAATGCTTATTCAAATATTTCTTCTTAATAACCTAGAGAATGGAAACAAAATAAGGGTGGTTTAAAATTCCCAGTAAGGGTAAGTAAAAATAAATAAATGATCATTCAGTGGGAGTAAATTGACCTAGAAAGCTAAAAAACTGATAACACAATCCATTGACATAACTTGATAAGGCATAGTCAATATTGAATGGTAAATGACTAAAACACATGCCATTTAATAAATACACTATGAATGAAAAACATCCCTGGAAAATATAAATGAAACAATTTGATTGATAAAAAATATCTATATCTAGATGAGGTAAATTCTTAACTATTGGATATAATATTTTCTTGGTACAAGGTACCTTTATAGTCAACACCTTTCACAAGACAGTTTATAACATATTGTCTAAAACCACATCGTATATGGAAAAATGATTCATCTTATGAAAAAACTAATGAATCAAGTACATATCTATAATAGAACACCACCCATGTCATAACTATTCAAATCATTCCTCATATATCTAATAATATATTTAATTAATGGGCAATGTGCCTTATCAAATATCCTTATGGAATAAAAGACACAGATTTATCAATATTTCCCCAGTTAATTGAATAAATTTCAAACTGAGCACTGTATGTAAAAACAATATAAAGTATAGGTAATAATAATATCCACTACATGATAATATTTACATTTAAGTTAATATGGTCATAAGGAATTGATTGTTTCATGACACTGTTAACAATCACAAAATAAAGAGATATTGAAAAGATAGTGCTTACCACATGGTAATTTTCAAGTTGAAAGCCCTTAGATGAGATAATACAAAGTAAAACTTTTAATACCATGAATATAAAAGGATTTATGATATAATATATCAAAATTTTAGTTAGATACACCACACAAAAAAATATATTTTTTAATATGACATTTATCTTACATACGTAAAAAGTGAGATGAAAATCACATAGCTTTTATCCGACTTGTCACTTATGTCATTATATTTCTGAATAATAAACTAATGTTAATTATTTACTTTTTTTTTGAAAATTTTAAAGTATATTATTTCTATTAACTCACTTATTACAATTTTTTAAACTACAACTTAAATAATTAAGTTTGTGTTAGCTGTTTTGAACATATTCAATTTATGTGAAAAAAAATGAGTTAAGTAGGTCAAAAATTATTAAAGGGATCATTATATAAACTTATACTAAATAAAAATTAATACATAATTATCATATTGTTTCATTAATTATAATTTTAAAATCCATCATGGAATATTATTACGAAAAATGAACCAACATAACAATCATGGAGATGGTAGGTCATACGTGTGCATGAGTAATGATCAAATTTTTCAATGACTGTTATGAAAAAAATGTATGTAGAAATATATATTTCTATAATTATAATTATATAATAATAAAAATTATTTAATCTTATATACTTATATATATAATTCATGTGATGTAAAACGAATCACATTACGTCGAGGAGGTGGTATTCCACACATCCACGAATGATGTTATCAATTTTTAGTGTATGAAATCGGTAATAAGGAATATGATATATTGTATTTATAGAATGGTAATTATTTAACTAACATAATATTTATTTCATTAATTTTACATATTTCTAATTAAAACCATACTTAATAAATTAAATGTAATGTGTGAATGTATCACATTTCATTAAGGAGTTGGTAATCCACACATCCACAAATGATGCTATAGTATTTACACCAAATGGAACACATAATGGTATGTTTTATATAAAAATTATAGAACAAGAAATTCATAATAAATATAATATATATCATATAAAAATTTTCCATCAAAAATCACAACCATGAGATGTGGTAATGGAAAAATTAATGACATCGTTTCGCAAAGCGGAAGTTCGCCATACACGAATGGTAAGTTTATTACACATTTGATATAAGTGTGTGTAGGTGTAGGTGTAACCCTTATCATAAAAAATCATTATATTTAGGATACTGATTTTATTTTATAATAATTTACTAATAATAAATTAAGTGGTTTAGAAACAAATGAATTATAAATGCACATTGAATAATGTTACATCTTTTTGGAGTAACTTCTCTTGGTTTTCACCGAAGGGCTTCCTTGACTTTCTTTCTAGCCAAAGTGAGTATTATATTTTTAGGGGTAGTGATTTTAAGATACTATTTGGATAGTTTTTAGATGATATATAGTGTCTAGATAGATGCGAGTGTGGGGAAGAGTGAATTCCTTTTTATAATTAAGGGGGAGTGGCATTCTTTTAAATTCTAAAAGGTATACATTGCTGGGAGGTCTCCCTTGACACATGTACATAAAAAATAGACATATATTGGAGTAAATAATAATTTTGGTTGATAAAAACCTAAAAAACCCAAATATAAGTGCATTTTAAAATTTTATTATTTAACTTCTATGTTTCCCCAGTTTTATCTTTTTTGTTATTATTAAAGTATTTAGTTTTATAACCCATGTAATTTTACCATTAAGAATAAATTAAAGTGATATTAATTTTAAAATATAGAAAAACTTAATTCTAAATATTATACCTAATTTAAAAAATATAAATCTCATGTGTGTTGGAAATTAATTTTTAAACAAGTGCATCTAATGCGCAAAAACACTCCTTTAACCTTGAATGTGCTAATAATGTTTTAGCTATATATGGTTCAATATGTTGATTATAAAATCTCTATTGGTACATAAATGGAACATAATTTATATTTATTAAAACTTAAAATTAACTTGGAAGAAGGGAGTATTTTATTAATTTTAAATCATTTAATGAAATGTATTTTATTATAAAATAACATTAATATCAATTTTAACGTTATTTATTAAATTTTAATTTATATATTTAAAATAAATATTGGATTTGAAATATGTTATTTTAAAAAATTTATAAAATGGTTTATTTACCTAAAAAATAATGTGAAATAATAATTCATTAAATTTATATTACATCTAAGGTTTTTAGCATCATTTATATTAATTAAATATTAAATAAATATTCCATGTGTTAGAGTTTCTTAAGAGTTTAATATAATTATATCATCTCAAAAAATTATAGTTAAATGATCATAACAACACAAACTCATTTATATCTCAAAATAATATTTATAAGCAAACCAATATAGCTTATTCCAAACTCTATAGTGTTATAAATGTTAATGGTAAGCAAGGTTCACATTTTTATTTCTCCTTACTTAACATATTATATGGGTCACTTTCATGAACATGTGTCCAACTAAATCATAAAATAATAAACAATAAAGGATATAGTTGAACATATTTCTACCAATAGATTTTTTACAAGTGTGTAGGTCATTCTTTCCCTTAAGTTTATGGATTAGTCCCTTTTTATGCATAATATTACATTCATCATTGTAATTAATTTTAATTAAATTCACTAGTATTTTTAGTAAAAAAAATATGTTTGACTTATTGTACTATAAATATTATACTGATTAAAACCATTTAATTCCATTTTTACAAATTCAATTCACCAGAGGAAAAATTATTTTTAAATTTAATCTTTCAAATCTGCAAAAAAAGTGGGGTTTTAAAGTGAAAATGCTCAAAGTTAATTAATTAATTGTATCTAAATTAAATATTAAAATGATTCCAATTACCTAAATTAGATTAATGTTTATATAATTTATATATTGTGACTTAAAAATCAAATTTAAAATGTAATTTAACAATAATAATTATTTAGATAAAATGGAAGTTTTCAACTAAAATGCAGTATTTTTCACTATTCATGAAAAAATGAAACATTTAAGAAAAATTACAAATATTCACCCAAATATATTATTGAAATTATAAATTTAAAAAAAAAATCTATAAATAAAATTTATATAAGTGTCAATATTTAGTTCAAAATAGGTGTGCCCTCAAAAGGCAGAAAAACTCGGTCTTGCATATAACGGAAGCTAACTCGGTGATGTGTGTAGTGTAATCTTAAAATGACCTTCCACATAAATAAATATAGTGAAAAAATAAAATGTAATCAAGGATGAAAATATTTTAAATTCGTGTGGTGTTACAATAATCCACTACTCTAAAGATATTACTAACCAGCTGCAAAGAAGTCAGTTATAGGCTCCTGCAAATGACCTCATCCTGCTCTTCCTAGGATTACTCCATACCAAATTAAGATAAATCCTTCCCAAAAAGAATAAAAAACCACTATAATAAATTTTTCAACAAAGCATATCATGTATTTTAGTGAACTATTCCATATTAATGAAGAAAATCATAAGGTCTCACTGCCACTACAAAGAGATTCCATGTGAGGCTCTCTCTCTCTCTTCCCAGAGTCAGACCACACTATTAGAAGAAGCATGTCTTCCCTGGTCCTCCCTGAAAGAGCCTCAAACATAAGGTTAGGTGAAAAGGATCCAATGGTCTAACTAGGTATCTAAAAGGTTATATTCCTAGGGATAAAGGGCCTCATTATTCTTTGTGAAATTTTCAATTTCGCATTAAAGACACAGATCATACATCAGACCACACTTGAAGCCTTTGTGAGCTTATAATGCTATGACCTCATTCATTACCCTTATTTCATGTATACCATAATTATTTCTTTCTCTGACACCTCACCAAAAAAACATCCTCAAAGACACAAGTTATATGAACTCATACAACAAATTCAGATGTTATTTTCTTTGGGAAACACTACTTCCTACAAACAGATTTTTTATCACATCTCAATAATGTGTCTTGGTGGGGGAATTTTTCTTATTCCTTGCATATCCAATTTCATTTAAAATATCACTAATATAGGTCTCTACTAATGAACTTCATATCCATATGAAAGACTTGAAAAAATGGAGGTAAAATAGTGGCTCGTTCCTGTGTCTAAAAATACTACACCAAAAGTATAAGGAACATATATCATACCTCAAAACACTCATGAATCCTCTAGGTAAAAACCCACCGTCACCTATTTATGTACAATATTTTGACCACCAACTCCTCAATCCATGATTATTCCACATTAGGTTGGTGGGGGTAGTATCAAACCAAAATCCATGTTATCACCTTCTGCTCCCCCAGCTCCTGCATTATGTCTGATGCCCCACAAACATCTTTATTCCAACTGTGACCACTATTGAGGAAGTTCTTCAACCGCATCATCAAAATTATCATGATGGGTATGAGAATACCATTTTAGATGTATATAACCAAAATGTTCATAGAAATTTATAATCCTATGGGAATTGATCTTTGCTGAAGGTCACTGAAAAAACCTCATATTTGATGAATTGTGTCACACACCTACTACCAGTAGGTCCTGCTAGGCCTATATCCCATGTGATACCTACCTCAAAAGATAATGATACACACTCTAACAATGTTAATCATCATCCAAAACATAAATATACATCAATTTCTCAGCCTAATATACTTCTTCCACCTAAGCACCAAGAATAGGATATCTGAACTGATTAATATGAGAAAGTTCCGCCTTCTGAACAACATTATTAAGACTACCTCATCACTAACCCCCATTAGGGATGCCTCATTACTCATCATGTCAAACTTTCAACTATTTAAATTAAATCTTGGTGCATTCCGTTGTGAATAAATCCTGAAAGAAGATAAGATGTTCCAATATCAATGAGAATATATATATATATATATTTATTTATTTATATATAGGGAGATGAATAAAGAATAATAGTCAAAGGAATAAAGCCTATTTCATGCCTGTACAATGTTCCATGCAACCAATGTGTAATTTTACTGAGTCAAAATGTTAGTAATCAGAGTCTTGGTGAATGGATACATCGAATTTCACAAAAACACTTGGTTACCTATCCTTAAATTAGCACTCGAGAAAATTTGAAATTGTTTCCTAAATTTCCCAAAAAATACTCAAAATAAGAATAAACATCAAACACCATCTCAAGGTAAAACCATCTTTGATACTAATCTATAATGACCTAACCCACTGGGTCCTTCCTTGGATAGTATATGGTTGGGTCTCCATAAACCCAACATGCCTCCATAGTTCAGAGTTGGTTAATAAGTTACAAGAAGTAATAATTGATATGGGTTTAATTTTCATAATGTAAATATACACAATCACCAAACCGTGTCTATATAGAATCTCATAGAGATATTAATAAAATACGGTAAAATATATTGTAAAAAACATGAATATAATAACCTCTAGGGAATACAAAAGTGTGTGATAGTGTAATCCACTAAGTAAAGGGGAAACTACAAGCCAACCCATAAAAGTATCCTGAATAAACAATAACTAGAATAATGAAATGATAAGAGTGATCGACTCCAGATCTCCAATCTCAAACCACCATACACGATCAAATGAACCCAAGTATTCCCAATCCCCAGAAATTCCACTAATAACTTCATATAATCTTTAAAAGAAATGAGACATGATGGAAAATACTATGTAGGGGTGAGTATATATATACCCAGTAGGATGCCTGAAAATTGAAGAGGTAGAAATATAATACATGATAGAAGTAGTCATGTATGTATGAAGAAATAGGAAAATGAAACCCAATGACAAAGATATATATATATATACTCCTAAAATAAACCCATATGAGAGATAAATAAGATCCCGATAAAATAGATAGCCAAGGATTATGATTTTTTTGATAGATACAAATATCCATAATTAATTCCATAAATATCAAGTGTCTATCCAAATAATTCGTGAGGATGGACCACGCCTCTCCACTCCTCTATATCGAGTTAGAGCATAATCTCTGAAATATTGAGGACCCATGTTCTGGTATAGAAGGAATATACGATATCTATATCTATATACATAATATAGATTACTTTCACCCTGATACGATAGGGGATTATTGTCTCTCTCGACATATAACACCTTCCCTAGTGCGAAAGGGGAGTACCACATCGGTATCAGAACAACGATTATCGATAACCAGTGCCCTTGTGAGATAGGGGTATGTCATCTTTATGAATAGAGGACATGAGACCTTCTGGGATATGGGAGTACCACCTCGGTATCCATAAGATGATTATAAAGTACCCATGCCCTGGTTAAAATGTGGAGAACTATCCCCATGGTTAGAGGACTCATGCCCTGGTGCGATAGGAGAGTACTACATATGTATTTGTACAACAAGTATGGAGGACCTGCACCATGGTACAATAATGGAGTACCAACTTTGCAGATAAAGGACCCTCACCCTAGTGAAATAAGGGAGTTTCATCAATATATATACACAATGATTTTGGAGGGCTTCCACAATGGTCCGACTATTGAGTATCATCTCAAAAAATAAAGGACTCATTCCTTACTATGCTAGGGGATTTTTTTCCTCTATATATTAAATCTATGATGATCCTTCCTGATAACTATAATATTTAAGAATTTTTAAATGAATAATCACACCTAAAACATCTTGTATCATATCTTAAATTTCATTATGAAGGTCACCATCACGTTCTGCTAGGAAAACACTATGAATAGCATACTCTTGGGAAAATATATATGTCAAAAAAAGATATTATAGTTTGATGTTTCCAAAATAAGTACACAATATGTAAGGGGTCCACATGGAATGTGACCCCACCTAGCCTCATGGTCATGTTCTTTTATATACATGGTTTAGTATCCATGTCATTGTACATTATGTGAATAGGAACCACACGGTTTATCTCAGCTATCTAGGGCTTTCTTGTGTCCTCTTGGACAAACTCGTGTCCTTCAAGCCATGTTTTTGGGCCTGGCCAGGTATCAGGACATGATTTCATACTATCACATGCATGTATACCTAGATATTTCCGTTTTTTTGGTTGTTCACATGCCCATATACTCCAAGAGTACACAATGGTCTGCCTATAATGAGAAAATTTTTATTAGTAATATTTATTTTCTAAATAAATGTGTGTTGTATAATGTTACATAATATGATAAACATAAAAAATATAGATAAACCAACAAATTAATTTTTTTAATTTCTAATTATTGATACATTTATTAAAAATGAAACAAATTAAGATTCCAAACATTACAACTTCACAAAAAATATAAAATAAAAAATCAAAATTCTGAAAGTATGGATCGCACTAATCTACTAGAATCATCGTCCCCACTGCAAACACTATAGAAAGAAAACAAATATTAATATACCATGAAAATTTTTAGAAAATGGAAATATATAACCTTTAAATGAATTTAGTTGAATATTGAGTTAAGGATTAAAGAGGTATTTATGGGAGGTAATGTGCCCGTTGGAAATAGTAACCTGACTGTTGGGAAGAGTAACATGACTGTTAGAATTGAAATTTCACCTAAAAATAATAAAGTATGATATAAAAAATATTTATCATGATATAATAATTATAAGTCCAAAAGATAAATATCATGAATAAAAGACTCATAGAAAATATGTGTACATTTTTAATAAACCTTATTTTAATGGATTTTATAAAAATCATAATTTTTATATTAAAAATTAAAATTTCTTCTTTTAGAAATTTATTTTGATAAAATGATTATAATTTTTTAAATATTTGTGTCGAAATTATGCAAGGGTGATTTATTTGGTAATTTTTTTGAAATGCTATAATTTTTGGGTAAATAGTAAAGATACATTTGTTTTTACATAACTAATATATCTAAAATTACATCATCCATGATGTAATAATGATATCATCCTTTATATAACATTAGGTTCGTCTAAGGATTATTTTATTTAATTAATATTTCATTAAAATATAATAATTTTAACTTCTAAACAAAAAAAAACTTTCCAAAACCTAAATTCAAAAGTGATTCCTTTAAATAACAATTTTTATTTCTTTCAACTTTCCTTGCAATTAAGCTAATAAATTTGAATTTTAAAGAGTATTTAAAGGCATAAAACCATTATATAATTTTTATAAAGGATTTATAGTTTTAAATATTCACTATTAAAAATTTTACCTTTGATATATTATTTGATTCAATATTATATTCTAAGAATACCTATCTTTTCAAGTATAAATAACCCCTCTCTCCCCATGAAAAAAACACATACCACTACTTCCAATGCTCAAGATATACCCAAATCTTCCCTCTAAATACCCTTTTAACACATATGGACATTCTGGAGCTATCCAACTCCAATCACCATAGAGTTTTATTGTTATTCAAGAGAAGCTACACTGAGGATTAGGTAAGTTATGATCCACTTCTCTCTTTTTTATTTATTCTTCCTCTTCTATTTCTTTTCATTCCACCTATCCTGTCACAAACAAACCATAAAAAATTAATTTGGTTGTCATTTAAAATTATATTAACGATGGTAAATTAATTTAAGTATCACACTACTATATATATTAAACTTATCCTTCCCATTCGTCTGATAATGTCCCATTAATGGTCAGTTAACCACCTACAGATACATTTCCATGTTAACACATATAAAAATAGTCATGGATGGATATTATAAAGTATAAATTATATATATAAATGTAATTATATTCACTATAATAACCTAGAATTAATTATTCTAATTTATAAATTACACTTAATAAAATAGAGAAATCAAAGAAAAACGGGAAATTTTTAAGAAAAACGTGATATCAAAACACATCAACTTCATAAGTGGATATTAAGAAATAAAATATAATGATAAAAATTGAAAAATAATTGTATAAATAACTATAATTAACTTTTGGCCCAATTTTTTAATAAAAAATTGTTTTATTATTCTTTGGGTGCAAAAGTGTTGAAATAAAGTAGGAATAAAGATAAGAGATTTCTCAAACCCAACTCCATTTCTTTGAGTTAAACCTGTTTCAAGAAACTTTTTAATGTTGATATTCCTTTAATGTTCATTATGTTTAATTTTATTGTTTTTACCTCTTCTTTTTGAGGATATACATGTTCCCAACTTGGTTTTATAACAAATATAAATATTTTTTTCAAAATAACACCTCTTTTCAAAACAAATTCTGACTCCTCTTAAGTTATTTATTATTTACTAAAAAATGATGAATCTTATACCAAATATTTTATTTTCTTTTTTCTATTTTGGAACACCAATTTTATTCATTAAATCATGATTGAAAAAATTCCTATTAAACACATTTCTCTACATGGGTTACTTCTTGACTTTGTTTAATATACCTTCTATGTGGTATGCATGATTACATAATGGTAATGATTAATGGTTGGTCTCGGAATTATATAGGCCACCATTGCATTAGGTAATATGATTTATCTCATGATATAATGTGAAATATTCATGATAATGATTATATATTTGTTTGCAATGATGATTGTATGATTATGAAAATTTCTTATGTATTAACATAACGTTGGTATTGCTCAAATATATGTGTGTTATTTGACTACTAGGATACAATCTTCTATATCTATGCATTTTCACATTACTTTCCATTATCCATTGTTTCCCTCATGATTTTAGTGATAATATTATGCATATATTATGATGAGTATGATGTTTATTCTCACCCATGTTATCTTGGTTCATGTCCCTTATTCATCCTCTTACTGGGCTTTTAGTTGGCCCCTTTCATTGATGTATATCCTCTACTGATTACTTTTACAAAGGATAATGTGAGGGACACAAATAATATAAAGAAGAAGGAGTTAAATAATTTTATATTTTATTATCTAATATGTATGTTTGATATTTATTTTCAAAAGACACTAAACCTTTGAATCCTAGATAGTAATTTTACTATGTTGTTTTTTCTTTAAAATGATGTAATAGTCGTGTAAGAAAAAGTAGTGTCAATATATTTTGTATCAGATAATGGTATAGTTAATTTGGTAATTAGGATTAGAAAAAAAATTGAAAACCATAAGTATAAGTATATATATAGAAAATATAACTACCCATTCTTTTCATACATTAACATTTTATTATTTCTATGGAATATTTAATACAATACAAAAAGAGACACCCAAAGACTGTATTACTTTTATGCCCTTGGTAGTGTATAAACATAAACAAATGGATTATAAAAAATATACTTATTCTCCCACCTATTTATTCATAACTAGAAACCATTTTAACGTATCGAACTGGATACTTTTATTCCCATCCCTGGGAAAAGAAACATAAGAAAGGGTGAGCTAATATTCTCAGTATGGGTAAAAAATAGAGATATCAATCATAAAAATATCATAAGGCATAAGTACATAAAAAATACATTAAGATAATATCTTTTATATCAAATATATTTATATCGTGTCATCGAATGAATCATAGATACTTATAATAAATCAAATAACATATTCCATGTAAGAATTAACATAAGACTTGAAATTGTGGAATACACATAAGTATATAAAATAATTTTTGTATTAGTAAATGATAATTTTGAAGACCATCCTAGAGGAAAACTTTCTTCACTAAACTAGGTTCGCCCCCCCCCCCTTCTATCCATGTATTAATAAACCAATTTTACTCCCATTCCAATCTTGTATTACTAAACTGAGTGCACTTACCATTGTAGTACTATCTATCTTATGAGATATAAATCATTACCCAATGAATTGGAGAGTGATATAGGTCCCACCAATAATATAATATAAAACTAGACATATATGTTCCACAAGAACATAAATAATATATCATATCATAGACCTTGTAAATAAATGAGTTTCATAAACATCATTCAATCATACATAACCTATGTAAAAGATATGGGTTTTGAAAATATTATTCCACCTTAAAAATAAACCTTCTACTTGAAGAATGGAGATATTATAATTTAAAAATATCCCCAATAAATATTAAGCAACATTAAATAATATTATCATATATAGAAAATAATTTTGAGAGTTCACTTGGAAATAATTCATGAGAAAAATATCCATTCTCCTTTGAAATTGTATTCGTGTCCAAAAAACACGTGAAATTTTAAATGGAAATTTTTTTATTGAAATCACCCTTAAATCGTATAAAGGAAAATAAAATAATTAAAATTTCCTGAAATTTTGAAAAAACCATTCAATCTATATAAGTTAAGAAATATTTATTTTGTACTTTTTATGGAAAAGTCACAAAGTACCTCATTTGGGAAAATGACAAAAAAGATTAATTTCAAACCATTTGATAAAAGGAAAAAATAGATAAAAATTACATTAAAAATGCATAGGATAATAGTAAAAAAATAAAAATAATTATAGAAAACATGGACATGGAATAGAAATGTTCCCCAATGGATACTTAAAAAGAAACAATCCCAAATATTGATTAAATTTTGAAAAAAAAACACTTATCACTTTATAATCTTTAGAATTGTATTCTCCATGAAAGAAAGATAATTATATGGATATTAAAATTACATAATATTAATAATAATAATCATAAAATACATTCATGGTAAGTATATAACCCACACAAAATAAAAAATTCATGTATAAAGAATGTGTCCCACATAATGAAAACTAAGACAAAAATCGCATACCGTATGTCTTAACTTCCTTTGTATACATTCAAACCACCTATATAATAAATATAATTTTATTATACATATACCAAAAACCCAAATTGATATATATATTTCCATATATTATTTACATATGATGTTAAATTACACTCTTATTGACAATTCCATGATAAAGTTTTGTTCAGGGTAATATCCGCTTTGTTTTTCGTTCATGTTTTGACTTTTTTTCTTTGTTCCTCGTACATAGATCATTATTTAACCATATCCAGAATGATATACATGATATAAATATTATATATATATTCATTATATAGAAATATTCTTGGCGTTTCATAATATTTAGAGATATAAAATAAAATACATTCATCATGGACACGGTAATTCGTACGTACGCTTGAACACTATTTTCATTTTCTTGTCATATTCAAAGAAATAATATAATATAATATATTATCATTGAAAAATATTTACATGTTTTATATATCATATATATTGATAAAATCCATCCTTATTACCATCCATGTGAAACATAGATGAAAAATGAATGATATTGCATCGTGGAGATGGTAAGTCATACGTATACACGAGCAATGTCCTCATTTCCCAAAATATTGGGTGGTAAAAAGGTAGATATTATATTATAATTAAAAAAATATAATTATTAAATAAATATAATATATAAATATTAAACCCATCATATGTCCCACTCATTAAATATGGTAATCCAAAATTAATTGTATCGCAATGTGGAGACAATAAGTCATACGTGCGCAAGAGAGATTCTTTCATTTCTTATTAAATGGGAAAGGGGATTTATAGTGGTGTTTTTATAATCATAACAAAATTTAATAATATTAATGATGATGAAGTTATTATTTTATGATATATATATAATATGTTTATAGGATTTATATGAGACCAAAAAATGAGAGTGATTGGTTAGACTGATTGCATCTTCTTTGAAACAGCTCCTTTAGTTATCTTCTAAAGGAATCTAGAGTTGGTATTTTGTGAAGACCAAAACAAATATAAAATGTATAGGAAATTTTAGAAGATATTTATTTAGATTATGTTAAATATATAAAGATTAAATTTATGTGAAGAATTGGGGGAGGAGGTTTCTATTTATAATTGAGGGAGAGACAATTTTGGAATTTCAAAACATATTATTTTATAATAAATTAAATCTCAATCCAAATACCTCAAAAGGATATGTATTTAAAATATAAGATGATATAAATTTTTAATCTCATATATAAATATATTTTATACATTTATTGGTATTATTGTAAACCTTATCATTTTCATTAAACCTTAGTTAATCCATTTTACTTTTAAATATGGTAAAAAATTAATATTAAAACATTTTAATTTTTACTTATATGGTTACAATTGTAAATAAATATTAAATTTGGGAGATTTTAGAACATATAATAATCACTTAGTATTTTTTTAAAAATTATTTTTATATAATTTAATAATATATTATTTTCATAAAATATCATTAATATCAACTTTGGAACTATTCGTTACATTTAATTTTAGTAAATCTAAAAAGAAATATAACTTAGAAAAAAATCATTTATTACACTCCATATATTTCATAATCACCTTTAAAAAATATTTAAAACCATAATTATTTAAAAATATTTTTATTATTATTTATTATATTTTTCCATTTCTTGAATAATTACTGTTTCATTATTGTGTAATTATTTAAGATAATTATTTATTCACGAAAAAATTTAAAAAAAGTACTATCATGAATATAAATAATTAAAATATATAAATAATATTTATATTATAATATATCTTCTGTAAAAAATATATGAAAAAAAATTATAATTATTAAAAACATGAATGTGATAACTTTGAATTTAATTTAAATAAAATATTATGACTATCAAAATATTTTTCATGATGCTCTATATTGTAAAACATAATGAACTTGGATTATTATGGTTGAAATATACTCATAAAATAATATTTATTCAGGTTTTTTGGTCTTTTAATGGTTCTTATCATTTTATGTAAAATCCTTTTATTGATTTTACATCTGCTTGAATAAAGAGTACATCAGTGTTGCATAAGAATTAAAGGTAATTATTTCACACATAAAAATTACAAATAAATTATCATTAATAAAATAAATAATTTAATCTTAATATAATACTATATATTCATTAATTACAAAATTTGGTCTCTATGTGGACACATAAGAGATATTTAAGACAAATAAAGTGACATTTTGTGTCTTTCTTTGATTTAAACATTATATAAGTCATTTTTATTGATAATTTTCCATTAAAAAACTTAATTTATATCATTATGTTTGAACGGTATATTTATCTTAATCCAATAAATCCTTTTCATGTGTTATAGTAATCTTATAGTTTTTAACATTTTATTTTTTAACTTAAATTACCCAATTTACCCTTTACCATGGTAAAACAATTTACCAAGGGTATTATACAAATTGGCCAAAAATAAAAGGGAACTATTAAATAAAATTAAAAATTATGAATAAAAATTCCTAATCCATTTTTAAAAATCAAAAAATAGAAGTATCAAGATTTAATTTAAAATAAAACTTGTAAAACACAATTTCCTTTTAAAACATAAAATGTTTCTATAATAACTTTTTGTATATAATTATTTTCAAAAAAATAATTAGATTATTTTAAATTAATATGAACTAATTAAAATTATAACTAATACAAAACTTAATTTTACCTTTTCTATACTTTAAAAGAAAATACTTTTTCATTAAAATTTTGTGTTTCCACTATTCATCAAAATACTAAACTTTTTAGAAGAACACAAAAAAATTAACCAATGTAAATTCAAATATTTTGAATTCAATTAGGAATTTTATTTTTCCAAATATAAGGTATAAAAGTTTCAAAACTATATTTAACACAAGTATTCCATGAAAATGATTCAAAACTTCCTTTTTAGAAAAATACAACTACTATACGTAAAATTGAATTTATTATTATATATCTTCTAGAAAACACAGAATATGGATGTTAAAAATATATTTAATAATATGTATATATATATATAATTAACATAATCCAATAAGGGTGATTTGTTTATTTATTGGTATAAAACAAACATGTGCACAATTAAATATTTTTTTATAAAAAATATTTCCTTTTTTATTCAAAGGGGTTTTTATTTTAATTTATAATCAATTGGTAACCAAAAAATTAATTATATATACATTTTTAAAACATATTTTCCAAATTCAAATAATCATTTTCATACCCATCATTCAAATTTCTTGGTTATAATTATATTGTTTAAAAATTACTGTAATAAAAATATGTTTTGTATAAACTCAGTGTTGCAAGTAACACAAGATAATATAGTGCTGAATGTAGCACAAGACATCAAAGAAATAAAATTATATAAAAAATATTCCTCAAAAAAATCACGGGTTTTTACCTTTTACCCCCTAAAAATGAATATCCCCCTCTAAATTCATCAGGGTTATCAAAGGTTAAATACATAAAAGTTTCTTTTATAGAAATCCACATCCTAAAAATGAATACTAAAAAATTAATTTTAAAACAGAAAGTTAAAAACATAATGGTTACCAAAAGTAACTCATCAATAGGATTTCACATAGGATAACATAGGTTTAAAGTGAAAAAATGGGCATGGAAGAGAAAACTAAATATCATGATCTAAGGGAGAGTTATAGAGAACAAGTTCAGGAGAGATGAACCAATTATAAATCCATAAATCTATGATGATCTAAGGGGACATATCATTCAATGAAAAAGATGGGGATAAGAGAACATTTTTGGTTTCGTGATCATTTCTGAATGACTTTCATGACTATGAACACTTACTTGATTTCTTTACATTTCATAAGAATAATCTCATCCTTTCATTGTTACTTGATCAATTTCAACATCATTTCTTATTCCAAGAAATGATGGTGAGTTTTTCATTCCTAAATAATTTCCCAATAATGATATCAATAGAGTGATAAGTTATTCAATCTAACTTAACATCAAAAAAAGGGTAACACATGTATTAAAATATGAATAAATCCTCATATGGAGACATAATACTTTAATATCTAAATATTCATCCAAATTTTATTATAGAAAACTTTATAAATGGTTACCCTTATGAACCTTTAAAAATATTAAAATCCAAGACTTTTGAAGTAAGGTCACTAAATTTCCAAAATCTACATATTATTAATCCTGTATGAAACTTGATGTAGCTCTTAATTGTCACACACTAAACATGTGTTCACTATTATCAAGTATTCTCTTGAATCATGGTAATAACATGAATTGTAATAAAACCTTAGTGAAAACATGAATGACTTCAAAATTTAACTCTTTCATCATACGAAATATCCAAAAATTCTATGAACTCAATCCATAACCATTTCATTTGTTCCATCTTCATCAATAATATCATAATAAAACTTCTCTTTATGCATACAGTAAGGATTATCTTTCCCATAATTATGTTTTCTCCAAAAATATAAACTTACCACCTCAATCACTTTTCATGGTTAAAAGTACCATTCAACATATACTTGAAAATACTTAAGGAAACACTATAGTGGAATAATAATTATATGATTCATTATTCCATAATACCATAAATATACTTCAACAAAATTATTATTGATTTCCAATACATAAACACACAACCATTCCACTATCTAATTAAACCATTAACCAAGCTTTGTCATTTTAATTTTTAACACTTTCTTCATCTCATATATCATCCATAGTCTCTTCATCATTAGAAATATAACCATTACTCATAAAACCTTGCTTATATTTTCCCCTTGGGGATCTATTTTCATAATTCCCATACATTCTAGATTGAAAACATTAAACTATCATTGATTCCATAGGAATACTATTATCCTTTTATGTTTTGTTAACTAAACCTTTTCCTTTTCAATAACATACTTTGTTTCCTTTTATTGCACACCCAAAGAATATTCTTGTACCTTTTAAACATTACCCTTTATGCCTCTACTCACATCAATTATAAGAGGGAAATTTAACTTTATTTCCATTCATTTCATATAATATAAAAATTCATTCATTTTTTACTTTTTTCAGAAATTTCACGAAGCACCTCATTTTGGAAAATAAAAAAAAAGATTCCTTTAAACTATTTATTAAAAATTCAAATATGGGTAAAATTTAACTTAAACATCCATAGGATAATAATAAAAATATTTTTTAAAACATTTATGTTAAACCAGTACATGGAAGATAAATATTCCTCAATGGAAACATAAAATGAAACAATATCAAATATTGATGAGATTGTGAAATAAGCACTTATCACATTATAATCAGTATAATTATATTCCCCATGAAATAAATAAAATTATATAGATATTAATATACCATAATATTAAGAATAAAATTCATAAAATAATTTTATGGGAATTATATACACCACACAAAATAAAAAGTGACTTTATAAGGCATGTCTCCCATATAAATAAATGTGAGACAAAATATCATACCTTAAGTCTTCACTTCTTCTGATACGTTCAAACCTCCTGAATAATAAATATAAGTTTATTATACATCTATAAATGAAAAATATTATTATATATTACTATATATTATTTACTTAGGACTTTATAATACTCTCTAATTAACAATTCCATGTTAATGGTTTGTTTTGGGTAATAAATCCTTCATTTTTAGTTTGGTTTTGAATTCTAATCCTTAGTCCCCTTATACAGATATTTCTTTAATAATCTCTAGAATAATATAAATGATATAAAAATTATATATGTATTCATTAATATTTATTAATGCTGATTTATAAATGTTAGAGATAAAAAAATAAGACACACCATTCATGGAGACGGTAGGATGTACGTACGCATGAATGTTGTTTTTGTTTTCTTTTCAAATTAAAAGAAAACAAATTATGTGATATATTATCATTAAAGAATAACTATTATGTTATATATATCATACCAATTCATAAAATTAATCCTTGTTACCATCCATTATAAATATAGATACAAAAACTAATCGCATCGCATCGTGGATATGGTAATACATACGTACGCATGAGTGATGTTATCATTTCTAAAAATATTAGGTGATAAAAGGTGTATATCATATTATCATTAACTAAACATAACTATTTAATAAATATAATATATAAATATTAAACCCAATATAATTTTCTCTCATTAAATATGGTGATGGAAAAGGAATTGTATTTCTGTGTAGAGAGGGTAAGTCGTACGTACGCACAAGCGATACTTTCATTTATTATTCAACAAGAAAGGGGTTATATAGTGTTATGTTCATAATCATAAAAAAAAATCAGTATTTTTATGATGAAGAATTTATTATTTTATTATAAATATATATAATAAATTTAGAGTAGTTTTAGAAAAGTACACAAAGAGAGTGACAGGTGAGAGCGATAACCTCTTCTCTAGAACAGCTCCTTTAGATCTCCTCTAAAGGATTATAGCTTTGGTATTTTGGGAAGAAAATAAAAAATATAATGTGTTTAGAGAAGTTTAAAGTAGAAATTTTTATTTTTTTTAGATCTATAAGGCCCAATGTGATGTGATGAAGTGAGGGAGGAGGTGCCATTTTATAATTGAGGGTGAGAGGCACTTCTGGAATTTCAAAAAATATTAATTTATAATAAATTCAGTATAAATACAAATACCTCAAAAAGGATATGTATTTAAAATATAATATGATATAATTTTTTAAGCTAATCAAAAAAAATATTTTAGACAATTATTCAAATTATTTTAAACATTAACAATTTAATTAAACATTAGTTATCCAATTTTACTTTTAACTATAGTGACACATATTTTAATATTAAAAAAATATAATTTTTACATATATGGAGTAATTATAAATAAATATAAATATTATAAAATTTTATAACTTATTATAATCACGTTTTTTTCAATATTTTTCATAATTTTAAATAATTTAATAAAATATTAATTTCATAAAATATCATTAGTGTCAATTTTGGAACTTTTCATTACATTGCCTTTAAAAGAATTTAAAATGAAAGATAAATTCGAAAAAAATTATTTATTACAACAAAAATATTTTATATTAACCAATAAAATTCGTTCCTAACCTTTATGAATTCAAATTATATTTATTTGAACATCTTTAATATCATTTATTTTATTTTTCCATTAGTCGAATAACTACTCTCTCATAATTGTGTAATTATTTAAGGAAATTATTTATTCACTAAAAATTATAAATAAATTACTATGATGTATATAAATAATTTATCTTTCCAATTAATATTTATAGTAAAATATGGATTCAATAAATCCTATATTAAAAATTTTATAATTGTTAAAAATATGAATATGACAACTTTGACTTTAATTTAAATAAAATATTATAAGTGTCAGAATGTTTTCCATGTGGCTCAAAATAGTAAATAATTCAACACATGGATTATTAAGGTAGAATTATACACACAAAAAATAATATTTACTCAAGTGTTTGGTATTGTAATGGTTCTTATAATTTTAATTAAAATCATTTTGTTGATTTTGCATCTCCTTGCTCAAGCACTACATTAGTATTGCATAAGAATTAAAGGTAATTATTTCACATATAAAAATTAAAAATAAAATACTATCATAAAAAATAGTCTTAATATAATCCTTTATATTCATTCATGACCTAATTCATTCTCTATGTGGGCACAAAATAGATATTTATCACACAAAAAAGTGACATTTTGTGTCTTTATTTGATTTAAATATTATATAAGTTCTTTTAATGTATAAGTATCCATTAAACAATTTAATTTCAATAAATATATTTTAGGTGAATATTTTTCATCATAAAAAAAATTTCATGTGTTATAGTCATTTTATATTTATTATCATTTTATTTTTTAATAATAATTACCCAATTTAACCTTTAACGTGGTACCAAAATTTATTATGGTTACTATTAATATTGGACATTAATAAAAGGGAAATATTCAATAAATTTGGACCTTATGAATAAAAATTTTTCATTTATTTTTTTAAAATGAAAAACATAGTTGTTGTACTATTTAATTTAAAATAAAATTGGTAAAACACTATGAAAATGTGTTCTTTAGAAAAATGTCCTTTTAAAAAATAACCTATTTATATAATAATTTGGGGAATATAAATATTTTACAAAACCATAATTATATTATTTTACATTAAAATGAACTAACTAAAATTTTAAACTAATCCAAAGAATAATTTTACCTTTTAAATAAAATAGAATAAAATACATTTTTCAATAAAAATATGCAATTTCACTATACGTAAAATGATGAAAATTTTCAAAAAAATATCAATAATTAAACCACAGTAAATTATAATATTCTTTTTTTAAATAAGAATTATATTTTTTAAAATAAAATTTAGAAAACTTTCAACCACTGGATTTAAAAAAAAAAGTTCTCTCTCAAAAGTCAGAAAAACAACGTTTTTAAAAAATACTTCGTTTATACGTCAAATTGAATTTGTTCTTATATCCCATATAGAAAACACATATTATGAATGAAAAAAAATAGATTAGATGTAGTATATATATATATATCATTAATATAATCCAACATGAGTGATTTTTTTATTTATTTTTATAAAACACACTTGTGCACAATGAAATATATTTTTCACAAAAAATATTTCCTTTTTATATTTAATAGGTTTTTTAAATTTATTTATAAATAATTGGTCACTAAATAATTGATTTTATATACATGATCAAACCATATATTTATAATTCAGTTGATCATATTCAAACCCATCATTCAAATGGTTAGGTTATAATTTTCTTGTTTAAATAATTAAAATAATTTAAAAATGTTTCATAAAAACTCAGAGTTTCATGTAATGCATGTTAATCCAATGTTTCATGTAATTTAAGACATCAAATAAATATAATTATTTTAAAAAAATCATAAAAATATTGGGGTGTTAAAGTAAAAACATACTAGAAGAATCTTTTTAGAAAAAGATAATTATAGGGATCCCACAATATGTTTCATCAGAGTAAATTGTAAAGAAGAATAAATTATTTATTCATTATTTTTTGACATATGTTTTGTTCAGATCATTTATATTTTAGAAAATTGTGTAAACTAAGAGAAACTAGGTGAAAAATCCAAGATAGGAATAATGAAACTATTGTCTGAATGACATCCCCAATGTCGTAGAATTGGGAGCTCAAAAAATTATGGTGATGTCTACCCAGATATCTCAGGATATGAATAATAACTCGAATCATATGGAATTTCTGCCTTAATCTGAGAAGGATCAAATATAAACTGATTCCTTTATACAGCAATGACCACTAATGTTTAGTGGAATATCTTATCCACTTATCATCATATAGTGGTTCACCAAATGTGGAAGATATTTTTTGAAATCCATTTTTCTATTAAGGAGAAGGTGACTCTTGCTTTCTATAGTTTAGATGGAGAATCTGACCAATGGTGGGAATGGATTAATAAAAACAGGTCAAAGAATAAAATGGAATATATGGAGTGGGACGAATTTATGAAAATATTTCTTACCAAGAATTCCCCTCAAACTATTCAAAAAAATATGGAGACATAATTCAAAGATCTAAAGAAAAAGGATGGTGAATCAATCATGGATTATGAGGAAAACATCAAAAGTAATGCAAGATACACCTTCTATTTTTTCAACTATAATAGAAAAATAGATGGAATATTTTGTGGTTTAAAACCACATCTTAAAAATTATCTAGAATTCTGATACATTGGGAGTTATGCATATGTAGTTCAATATGATCTCAATGTAGATATGGAGTTTTGAGAATGGTAGCATGGTTATGGAGATAAAAATAAATAATTTCATCTCATCTAGTGGGACAAATGAAAATGTTAGAAAGAGGATCTAACTACCCACATGTCAAAAATAGGGAAAGAAACATAATTGGATTTGCCTCAAAGGGATGGTGAAATGCTTAAAGTGTGGGAGAAAACAATACCAAGGTTATGAATGTTTAAGAGATATAAATAATCTAGAAAACATGATTGATTAATGGATGGAACCTCCTAATGCACCACATATGGTTCAATTCTTCAACTATAGGGAGAAAGGGCATTATAAAAGCTAGTGCACTAAACCTCGGGTCCTTGAGGGTAATCCACATCAGCAATCACCAAAGCCAAATGAGCATGGGAAAGAATGATCCATTACTAATAATGAAGTGGATTATAAAAATTATTTTATACAAGGTACACTTCTTATTCACTCAATAATGGAAAATGTATGATTTGATTCTGGTTATATGTATTCTTTTATATCCTATAAGTTTTATAAGACTGTTGAATTGAATCCCTTATATGTTAAAGAAGATATATCTATAAAAACACATAGTGTTTCAATCATTGAAACCCAAATTTTGAACTCCTCTCATGCAATTTTATGTGGGTATATTTTTTTATAGAATCTTGTAATACTTCGCTTTGTAGAATTTAACATTATACTGGGTATGGATTGCATCTCTCTATAGAGATCACACATAAACTGTCAGGAAAAGTAAATCTCCTTTCATATTCTGAACCATCTAATTATCCTCTAAAATTGAAAGGAACTTCATGAATCTCCTTTTAAAACCCCCTTAATAGTGTGGGTATTGATACCTTATGAAGAATCATAACCTGCCTAAATTGTCCAGTCAAAGGAAGGTATCAAACACAAGTAAATTCTCATAATGAGATAATGTAATGATATATTTTCACAAAGATTTTTCTGAACTTCCCCTATAAAGTGAGGTATAGTTCTCAATATAGCTCATACCCAGAGCCACTCCTATCTAAAAATTACCCTATAGGATAGCCCTGATCGAACTGGAAGTGTTTAAGATGCTGGTGAAAGGAATTTGAAAAAAGGGTTCGTATGCCCTATTGAATCACCTTGGAGTGAACTAATGATATTTTTCAAGATGAAGAATGGATCAATGTTGATTTTAATCGATTAATGGGAGCTCAAAAATATCACCTTAAAGGAAATGTATCCTCTACCAAGGATTGATGAATTTCTTGATCAAATATGAGGATCTTGGTTCTTATCAAAGGTGGATCTCAATTTTAGATATCATCAACTGAAGGTGGGGAAGGAAGATATTTATAAGACTTATTTATGTACAAGGTATTGGAACTATGAGTTCATAGTGATTACCTTGAGACTTACTAATTCAAATAAAATCTACATAGCTTTGATTCCAGTCCAAAATATGGTGTGCGGAAAAAAATGCCTCTGAGCGGCGGCAGAATCTCTCTCATAGGGGCTAGAGTTTTCTCCTTCAAAGTCATTCCCTCCCCTCCTCTGGAATTCCTCAGATGGCCCAACATTGGTATCCATCTCCTTGATGTCGGTAGGGTTCTCTGAGGAGGCTCCCATATTTTTTGTCTCAGGAAAGGCATCACCATCTGGTCACGATTGGCGGTTGGAGGATTCGGCTGGAGATGGCCTCGGATCTAGATGGATGGAGGTGTCTCATCTTCGAATTCAAGCTCAGATTCATTGGTTCAAGCAAGGTGTTATTTTCTTCATCTAGTCTTGCTCAGTGGGTGGTGGATTCGACAGACGATATCTCAGATCTTGGTGGATGAATTTTTTTCAGTAGTGGATCCTAGTTTGGCTTCAACAGGTGGAGGATTTTCCTTATTCTTTCATGCATGGATCAATGTCAGGCCCGGTGTGGTGCAGAGGGGGGGAGGGCGACTTGGTTCGGGAATCTAACAGTCTTTTGGTCTCGGTATAGGGATGAACTTAGTAATTCATTATTTTTTCCTATTGATTGCGTCTATTTAGTCGTTCTACTGGTCTATGGAGTGTCAATTTGCTCTTTATTCTAGTTTGAGGAATCTCCTTCTACCTCCTCTCATTGGTTTCCCCCATTTCTTGTGTTTTTCTTACATCGAACTCTGGTGAGGGGGTGTATGGATTCTATTCTGAGTAGATCCATTCCCAAGTGGTGTTTTTAGTTCAGAACAGTCTGAATCTCCTCATTGGTGATGTTCCTCCAGAGTGGTGTTGGGTCATCCAGTCCTAGGTGATTATTGTCCGGCTTCGCGACTTTGATCATATTTTGTTTGCTCTAGCATCTGCAGTGTGGTGTGAGCCATGATGTGTGTAGTGGGTTAGAATCCATGGTGATTGGGTGTTTTGATTTCTAGTTTATAGATGAGTTCTATGTGAATAGTGGTCATGGTTTATTTGAATGGTTTGACCCCAAAGGTGGAAAGTCATTACACCCAGACTCATTTACTTAGATCATTCCCCATAGGAGGATCCATATTCGGCAATTCATCTTTGCAAAGTTTTTTAGACTTGGATGTTTGAGAGGGTATGGCATCTGTTGTCGAATCAGTCCTGTGATTTGACATAGGACTCTTTCTCACCGAATTGTCTTGCAATAGTGGAAAGCTTTATTTTTTTCAATTGCTAGGGAGGGACAAATACATGTTTTTAGTCTTCTTGTACTCTTATTTTTTGCATTTGGATGTGATTTTTCTTAGTTCATGATGTCTTTGGGTTCCCCCTTTCTTCCATTATAAGGGGGATTTATCAATAATAGAAAAAAATGAAGGCCTTCGGGCTGTTGGATGGAAATCTTCATATCTTTTATTAATAGAGTCTTTAGGTACAATCTCAACAAATTTTTGGTAGTATTTATCAATGATATTCTCATTTACTTAAATATAATGGAGGAACATGAAGATTATATAAGGATTGTGATGGTGAAATTATGGAAGGGGAAAATTTACTCTAATTTCAGAAGGTTTGACTTTTGGATTTAGTATATCTCACTCTTGGGGATGTGATCAAAAGTGATGGAATTTATATTAACCCTTTAAAGACAAAGGAAAATGGGGAATAAACAACTCCCAATTTTGTCATGTAAATCTATAGTTTTCTTCGCTTATCTGTGTATACTGATTTTTTATAATAAAATTCCTAAAATTTTATAGAACACTATCTAAGTTAAAAAAATGGTTAAATTTTTTCTTGATGGAAGAATATGTGGAATGCTTCAAGGATCTTAATAAAAGTCTAATAAAAACACCTATACTCAAAATACTAAAAAGTGGAGAAGGTTTTGTGATATAATTTGATTATTAGAATAATGGTATGGGTTCTCTATTCTTTCATAATGATAATTTGACAACCAATGTCTCATTAAAGTTGATTATACATCAAAAGAACTACTTGATGCATGATTTAGATTTTCCAGTTCTGATCTGCACTCTATATATTGGGAGACACTAACTCTATATTGAGAAGTTTACAATATATACATATTATAAGACTCTAAATTATATATTCACATAGAAATATCTCAACATGCATCAAAGTAATGGATGAATATAATTAAGGTCTATTATTTCTATAATCATTACCTTCCAAGAAAGGCACACAATGTAGCTTATGCACTTAGCAGAAAATATCCTTACACTCTATCCATGATACAGATTGAGAAATACCCTATCTTCATAGAAATGGAATGGTTGGATCTAAAAATCATATTGATAAGGAATAAATCATATCATTCCCAAATGATTTCCAAACCATCTATCCATGATAAGATTAAAGAGGCACAAAGAGATGATCTGGAGCTATAAAATTAGGTGAAGGTGGTAAATTAAGGGAATCTACATGTGTTCTATATCGATTATGATGATGTTATTTTTTTATAATAAGTCCTTATGTGCCTTTATCACCTAAGATAAAGATAGAGCGGTTGAATAATTCACATAGTTCATCTTACTCCATCTATCCTAGAAGTACCATGATGTATTGAAATATTCGAAAAAACATCTGGTGCGACAAGATGAAGAAGGAGATTGTTGGATATATCTCAAGGTGTTTGGTATGTCAAAAAATTAAAGTAGAGTGACAGAAGTCAAAAGGGATGATGTAACCATAGCCTATACCCATGTGGGAATTTGATAATTTCACTGTAGACTTTGTCATTGGTCTCCCAAAAACATCCAAAGGAAACAATGAACTATGGGTTGGGGTGGATCAACTAACCCAGACCACCCACATTTTCTTTACTCAATAATATTTTCTGGTTGACCAACTTTCCAAGATATATTAGAATATTGTGGTGAGGATTCATGGGGTACCACTTTCAATCACATCAGATAGTGATCCAATGTTCACTTCTAAATTTTGGAGATGTATTCAATGTTCTTTGAGTACCGAATTGAATTTTTGAATGGCCTATCTCCACCAAACTTATGGTCAATATGAAAGGAAAATTAAAGTGGTTAAGGAAAATCTAAGAGCATGATCAGTGGAATTTAAAGGATTATGGGATTATCATCTCCTATTGGTATAGTTATCATACAATAAAAACATCCACTGAAGTATTCAAATGGATCCATATGAAGCTTTATAGGGTAAGTGATGTAGAACTCTAACATTTTGGGATGATGTTGGATAAAGAAAGATAATTGGACCTTATCTTGTGCAATATATGATATATAAGGTTCAATCCATCCAACAACATATAAAAGTTTCTCATATTTGACAAAATAACTATGTTAAAAACTTTCCAAGGGACATGGAGTTTGGTGATAGAGACAAAGTTTTCCTTAAAATATCACTATAGAAGAGATTCATGTGGTTTATAATGAAATATATTCTTATCCCGAGCTTTATTGGACCCTTTGAGATTCGTGATCGCATAGGAGTATCCTATCGTCTTGCACTTCCACCAAATATAGATCAAGTTCTTGACATGTTCCATTTATCTCTCCAATGTAATTACATACCTGACCCCGCACATTTACTGAATCCAAATGTGACATGACTAGATAATTTCTATAGAGACCCTCTCTTTTGATACATTAAAATTATGTAACATTTTCCTAACACTTAAAACATTTTACAAATAGTCTCAAAAATACTGCACTATTCTAAAGTCTTTGGAAACATGGAATCATAAACACTAGTACACAAATGAGTAAAATTTTCTCCCAGTATGATCTTCTTGACTAGCACCCTTCTTAGACACGTCTAACATAATAAATATCTTCATATCTATTGGAAGGAAACATAAAAAGGGGTGATCTCAGATGCACAAAAAGGGTAAAGAAGGGAAATACATAAGCATAGTCATGATCGTAGGGGTATGATAACTTGATCATGAAAAAATAAGATCATACCCTTCATATCAAGTATTATAAATAGGAATCATGGCATAAATATTGGAATTTTATAAGACCATAATCATAAGGAAATAAAAAACATAATCCATGAAAGCATAACATGAGAATAATACATGGAGTTGTAGTAGACACATGAGCATATAATATGATTTTGATAGTGGTCAAGGAATCATTTCCAAAACCATCATAGTAGTATGTGTTTACTCCACATACCATCTTGGAAGTCATGGTTCACTCCCATGGCCATCTTAGTAACATGAGTTCAATCCTTATACTATCTTGGTAGTCATGGTTCACTCCCATGGACATCTTTGTATTCCAGGTTCACTACCAAGACCACATTAGTCTATCTCATGAGATATAAATCATTACCAAATTCATTTGAGGCAGATATAGGTCCCACCCATCTCAAAATTAAATCATACATAGATGTTCCAAAAAAATCATGAACAATAATATTATAACCCATGAAATGAAATGGGTGTCATAAACATGTAATAATATCTTAACCTATGGGAAAACAGGATTCATAATCTTTTCATCAAATCATAACCTGTGAAAGTAAGAGATTTTTATAATCATATAACTCATTAAATACAAACTAGTTTCTTAATTATATATCTTTTGAAAGAGAAACGGGTTTCATAAACATATAACTCATGGAAGGTAAACTGGTTTCATAAACAAAATTTCATCATAACATAAACCAATCAGAGAAAAAATAAAAATTAATAAATAGAATAATTTCCCCAGAAATTCATGAGTAACACAAACATATGTCGTATTATATGTTAAATAATTTTGAAAGATCTTCTAAAAGCATAACTTGAGGAAAAAATCATTTCTTCTTTGAAAATGATCTTTAAAACATATAACATTTCGAAAACCATTTTCTTTAAAAATAATTTGAAAAAATAGAAAGAGGAAATTAACTAATTTTGAAAAACTTTTCCCTTGAAATCTTATAAATGAATATTGAAAATATTTTTTTAAAACATAGATTTTGAAATAAAACAGTTTTCCATCCAAATAGGGAAATACGGTATGATTTTTCTTAAAAACAATTACATAATTTTATTAAGTATCAAATAGTAGAAAATGATACTAATACATGGATATTCCTGATTAAATAGAGAATAATAAAACTTATGAGTGCTCTTTAGATATAGATTATAATATTTCAAAAATGGAAGCATAGTCATAAACAATCCCGAACAATGATGGGATTGTTCCAAATAACTCTTACCACATGGTAACATGGGATCATACTATGAATTTTTAAAAATAGAAATAGATGAAGAATAAAATATCATGTAAATAAAGTTATTAATTTTATAACATGTAAAAAACACCTCGAAAAATAATATAGGTGCATAACAAAACATGTGTCTCAAAAAAGGAAAATTAAGACAAAACTATCTTACCGATTTGGTAACTCTTGAAACATAAACCCCATTAAAGAAATATCATAGAGTGGATATGTAAATAACCATAAATTATAATATTAATAATCATATAATACATTCATTTAAATTATATACACCACTCAAAATAATAAATTTGTTAACATGGAAGGTATCTCACGGATATAAAAAGTGAGATGAAATTTCATTACCTTGTGTCTTGACTCTCATCATACTCATTCAAACCACCTGTATAATAAATATAAATGTATTATAAATATCTTAAATAAAAATATTATTATATATAATAACATATATGGTTTTATTAAGACATTATATTACTTTCTTGTAAACCATATTATGTTAAGGTTTCACTTAAGGTAATATTCACTTTGTTCAATGCATGTGTCTTAATTTGTTGTATCTTTAGTAATTATACATATATAATGATTTAAATAATTTAAATAATGATATAAATATCATCTATATTCATTATATTTTTATTATAAAAATATATATCATATATAATTATGAAATGGAAAACGTCATTCATGGTGATGGTATGTCATGCATACGCATTAACATTGTTTCTGTTTTTTGTTTTCGTATTGAAAGAAAGAAGGTAAATTACATATTTTTTTATATTTTTAAACAAATATCAATAATAAATTATCATTATTATATCATATATATCATATAAGTTCACTAAACCCATCCTTAATACCTTCCATGTAGTGTGTGAACGAATCACAACGCTTTGAGGTGGCGGTAGTCCACATTTCCTCAAACAAAATTATCCAATTTAAACCATATGGAAAGATTAAAGATAAGTTTTTTAAAAGGATTAAATAATATTAAAGGAATAATAAATATAATATATAACCTATATGAAGTATTTTCTATCACAATTTCCACCATGAGAGGCAGTAATGAAAAATGAACAATCATTATTTTGTGTGGTGATAGTTCATTGAACACATAAACAATATGTTTGTTACACATCAGATGGAGGTGTGTGTGTGTGTAGGTATAAAACTTATCATAATAACATAATAGTATATTTAAGATAATTTTTTTATAAAATCATTGAATAAAGAGAGTTGAGGGGTGTATAAAAAAATAAAATAAAGGATCTTGAGAGAAGTTGTTACCACAAAATCGGATAACGGCTTTTTGATTTTTCCAAAAGGATTCATTATATTGAATTATTCCCATGGGGATAATTCTAGGGGGGATATATAGATTTTGGAAGATTATTTTAGTATTATTTTGTCGAGCCAATGGGCTTGAGAGGTGTTAGGAAGTGGGAAGATAAGAGTCCTTTTTATATTGGAGGAGGAGAGGCACTCTAGTTACATTTTGACAAAGGAATTCCATACACATTTTTTACAAGTCAAGTGGATCCAATAATGAGCATAATTATATTAAAGTGGGTATAGGGCCTAAATATGGTTGGAAAATGTCTCGAGAACAATTGTATAAATATTTTTGGGCATTAAATTTTAGATTTATCCCTTATTTAAGCTTAATTTTACCTTAATTGATGTAATTAATTTTAATCAATTTCACTAATATTTAAAGTAAAAAAACTAATTTGATCATCTTATACATTATAAATAATTATTAATCCGAATATGAAATAAATTTTTCCAAATTATATTAATAGGAGTGGCAGAAATTAATTTAAAAATAATATCACTAGCGGGACGACATTGCATGTTTTTTAAGTAAAAATGTCCAAACTTTTGCAATGTTTTTATACCCAATATCAAAGTGAAATTTATTAAAATGACCTACATTATATTAAATGATAAATATATTATAAAATTAATCTTTCAAACAAAATTGAAATATAATGTAACCAAATGAATAATCTAGACAAAAAAAGGCACTATTGAATTAAAATCCGGTATTTTTCATTATTCATCCAAAAATTATGTTTCTTAGAAAAATCCCAAAAAAATTACCATAAGATAATTTTTAAATAATATATTCAAAAATTAATTACATTTTATAAAATTAAATTTTTAAATATTTCTAAAATTAATTTTATTATTTTTTACAGCAGAACTTTAAATGTAGTTTATTCGAGAAATTAATATTTTTAAACATATTAGGACTTTACCAAAAATTATATATTTCATTATAAATATGTTTAATTTATATAAAAAAATTATAACAAATGTTTTAAAATTATTTATTAATAGATTTAATGGATATGTAAAAATTATCTCATTTAAATAATTATAATAATAAAATGATGTTTTGTAGAAATATTTGTGTTGTTTGTAACGTATGCCAAGTCAGTGTTACATGTAACATACGCCAAGTTGATATTCCATATTATGTACTCCAAGTCATTTTTCCAAGTAACATATAGAGATTAAATGTCATGTGAAAGGAATGTTTGACTTATTTCATTACAAGATATAAATGAGCATTTGATTTATTCGAGAGAAAAAGGTCCATAAAAACTCAAGATGTCATATTCTACCCACCTTAAAATAAATTTCACCCTTGAAATTCATCATTGAGGTTAAAAAAATGAGGATAATTATTCTTTATAATATCCTCAAGTTCCCACATAGCTTCCTATAACTAGTGATTTTTTTCACAAAACATCGACCATGTGAGTGGTATTGTTTCGTAGAACATTCTCTGATCGATCAAGAATTTCAACTGGTTTTTCTTCGTAAGAAAAATCATTTCCAGTGGTATGACCTATGAGTTAAGTAAATGTGAAGGGTAAGGTATTTAATTTCTCAAAATAGATACATGAAACACATCATGGACATTATAGATATTTGGATAAAGTTCCAAGCGATAGGTTACCTTCCTGATATGATCAATAATCTCAAACGGACTGATATACCTAGGGATTAGTTTCCCTTTATTTTAGAAACTCATAAATTTATTCTAGGTTGAGATTCATAGAAACACATTTTCCCCAACTTCAAATTCTAATTCACACTATCTATTATCATCATAATGTTTCTACCGACTTTGAGATACCTTGATATTTTGTTGAATGGTTATAACCTTCTTGACAATTTCTTCAGCGATCTCATGTCCCAAGAGATTTCTCTCTACAAACTCATCCCATCACATTAGAGCTCTTAAATTTATACCCATAAAGGTTTTCATAAGGTTTCATTGGAATCCTTTAGTGAGATCTATTGTTTAATGAAACTAAACATGAGGAAGGAGTTTATCCCAACCACATTTAAAATCTAAGGAATAAGATCTCAACCTATCCTCTAGGGTATTAATTATTCTTTCTTATTGACCAAACATCTGATGATGATAATAAGTGTTGAAACTCAACTATATATCATGTTATTGATGAAGACTTTTCCAAAATAATTTAGGTAAACCTCATATCCTGATCAAATTTAATGGAATGTGGCACTTCATGTAGTTGTATCACTTCTTTAATGCATATACTTGAAAATTGATCTGGAAAGAAATATTCTCTAATATAAATTAAGTATACTAACTTAGTAAGGAGAAAGACTACAACCCATATATAATTAAACACTTTGAGGTTTTGGGTAGTCTAACAAAAAAATCCATTATGATATTCTCCCATTTACATTCTGGTATTGGTAATGGATACAACATCCCCTTTGAATTTTGTCTTTCAACCTTAACTTGTTGGAATTCCAAACACTGAGATACAAACATTGTGATATCTATCTTCATTCCATAACACTATAAATATTATTTCATGTCCCTATACATATTCATACTTTCATGATGAATAGATAATGAAGAACTGTGTGCTTCCTGTAATAGCCCTTTCTTAAAATCTGGTGTGGAAGGAACACATACTAAATTCCCGACCCTTATCATTCAATCCTGATCAAGGTTAGACTCAATAACATTTCTAAATTTATTTTTTATCTCTACATATTCCTTCTACACCTCCTTAATCTTCACGTGGATAGAGGGTTCAACATTCATTAGATAAAGATAAGATTTTTCCCTTCCTTCTAGAAATCTAGATCCATCCATTGGAAATATAGAAATATTGGATCTTTTGTGATCCTTATCATTGATAAGCTATCATGATCCATACTACTAAAATCATCAGCCACCTTGTTCGTTTTCCTATAGTGGTAATGTATTGAGAAGTCATAATCATTTATCAACTCTAAACATATTCTCTTATGCAAGTTCAACTCCTTCTATGAAAATATGTATTTCATACTTTTATGATCAGTATATATATATCTCACTTTTCAACATGAATCTAATTCATCCATATATTTAAGGAAAAAATTAATGTTGCTAACTCCAAATCATGAGTTGAGTAATTTTGATCATTAATATTTAGCTTCCACAATGCATAATTGATAACCATGTTATTATACATAATAATACATCCCAATCTCTTCTTGAATACATCATTATATATTAGAAACCCTTCTCTACTATAGATTAATGTAAGAACAGGTTCATTGACTAACCTTCTCTTCAGTTCCTTGAAATTTTCCTCACATTCATCTGTCCAGATAAACTTGACACCCTTCTGAGTTAACTTGTTAATATAATTTGATATTTGTGAGAAATTTTCCACAGACCATCAATAATGTCCACCTAAACAAATAATTCTACAGATCTCCGTCATTTGGTTGGTTTAGGCCCGCATTCAACAGCCTCCGTCTTTGATGGATCTACTATTATACCAACTCTTGTGATTATGTGACCCAAAAATGAAACCTTTTTCAGCCAAAATTTACACTTTATAAATTTTTCATATAGTTTCTCATTCCTTAGGGTCTTTAGTACAATTCCCAAGTGATATTCATGCTCTTCCTTTCTCTTTGAATAGATCAGAATATCATCTTTAAAGACAAATACAAACTAATCGAGGTAATCTCTAATTACATTATTCATTAAATCCATGAAGATAACATGGACATTAGTAAGACCAAAATGCATCACTATATATTCATAGTGTCCATACCTTGTATGGAATGTTGTATTGGGTAAATTATTCATCTTGAACCCTAATTGATGATGTCCATAATGAAGTTCAATCATGGGAAACTAAAGGTTCATAGAGTTGATCAAAGAAGTCATCAATACAGAGAAGATGATACTTTTTCTTGATTATGATCTTATTCATCTTCTGATAATCAATGCATAGTTTCATTGATCCATCATTCTTTTTTCAAAAAAATAAATGGTGCACCACAAGGTGACACACTTGTCCAAATGAATCCCTTATCAATATTTTCTTGGAGTTTCATCTTCAATTCTAGAAACTCAATAGGGTTTATTCTATAAGGACTCTTTGAAATTCTTGTGAAACCAGGTTTGAGTTCTATTGAGAACTCAACTTCATGTTTTGTTGGAAGTATAGGAAACTCTTCTAGAATGAAATCAATAAATTCTAAAACAATAGATAAATAATCGATGTCTATTTTCTCCCCAGTCATTTGAGATAAACAACCCTTTTGAATGGGAATTAGTGCCCATATAATTGGTGTAATCTCCATAAAAAGTTAATTATTATCATCACACTAATGGATGAACATAGGAGGTTCTGCAATATCAAACATAACTTTCCTTCATAAAAAATTGATTTGGTATTTATGTAGAGAAATACAATCTATGCCTATGATTACATAAAATTAAACCAAAGAAAGAACGACCATATTTGCAGGAAGTGCATTCCCACAAAAATCAAATAGAGAGGAATCATAAACTTGGGATACAATCATTGTACCATTGGGGGTATTCACTATTAATTCCAAATCTAAGTATTTTGGTGGAATGTTAACACCCTTGGAAAATTATTTAGATATGAAAGAGTGGTTAGATCTAGAATCAAATAAGACATTAGTAGTTCAAGAGTGGATGGTAAGTGTGCCTTTCACCACATCATTATCACACCCCTCATCAAAAATAGTGATTTCATGAGATCTCCCCTGTCTCTTGGCTTAAGAGGTAACAGAAATTTATTATCATCACCATCCCTAAGGTTTTGGAATTGGTTCACATAATTCCTATTCTCCTTACAATTGTAGTGAAAATCATGGGAAGTGCCTTCTATGCCACTTTTTCTCCATTCACACTGTTCTCCAGCTTCTTCTCATCACTTTTTCAATCAAATGGATTATGGCCTTCAATTTTACACTAAAAACATTCATTGGAAACCTTAAGGAAATTTCCTCAATTATTTTTTCCAAAATTAGATAATAAAGGAAATATCATCTTCTTATCTTTTTGGTTTTTCGATTTTCCCTTAAACTCCATCTTCCTTTAATTGTCAAAACCTTGGAATTGATATGTGACACCAACCTCCATTTCAACCTTGACTACAAAACGCATAATATCTTCATAGATACTAAAGTATCTTATGGCCAGTGCACTTCTGAGACATGGATTTATGACACTGAAGAACCTATCAACTTTAAATTCTTTTTGGATGCTAATTCTTGAAGCATACAAAACAAGTTTCATGAATTTCGCCCCGTGAGTGTAAATAGATTTATTATACCTTTTCTTCAACTCATGTAACTCTTTCTCTATATTGGTACGATGAATCTGAGGAAATTAATTATTGAAAAATTAGTTCTTGAACTCATCCCAAATCATGTATTCAATATTATATTTCTTCCTTAAATCTTTATTAGAGTACACCACTAGCCCGCTTCACCTTTTAAATGATTAGTATCTTGAATAAATTTATCTTGCTCCAACCACTATAGAATGGAGAATATCTTTTTAGTAGTACTAATCCATTATTCTATAATAAGTGGATTAGAAGACCCTCTTAAAGATGGCGGCACTCTCGAATGGAGCACTTGCTCTCGGCCTCTAGGGTTTTCCCTCTCGCCAAATTCGTCTTCTCTTGGACCTATGCACGTTCGTTCGGCTATTCTCTCAGGATATCTTGGTTCCCCTCTTATCTATGTTCCCTTCATCTCCTTTTGAGGCGCTTTTTCTTTTCCTCCTGGTTTTCCAGTCATGCCAGATCTTGTAGCTTGTCGTTGGTCCCCTGTCGGGTGGTCGTTCCCCGCCGTTTTGTGACCCCTAACCACTGTTTCCGCCACTCTTATCGCCCGAATTTTTGTGATAAAACCCCATTATATTTTTTCACAAAGAATCTCTGGTAGTTTGGGTTTTAGGTGTTTGATTTTTTGTTTTGGGGGTACATTGCGGCTGGTGTCGTCCTTTGATTTGGTCGCCGGTTGAAACATCTGGTCTGGTCGAGGTTTGGTGTTTCCTTCTTGTGAATGTTTTCCATTGGTGAATTGGCTTTATCGGTGTTTCTTCAATTTCCTGGTGTTGCTATTACGGCCTGATGGTCTCTAACTTTTTTGTAACACCCCAAGCTTCCATGGTATGCTTCTCTTTGAATGATACAGTAGCATGTGTTGTACGCAACTTCGAGTTCTAACACACACCACAACCAATAAAAATAGCCGTTATGAATTGAAATACCCACTTTTTGAAATTTTATACATTTTATCTTTCAAAATTGAATTCATTTTTGGATTCAGAATATCAAAATTAGCTTAGGGTGAATTTTTGGTACTTTTCTGATAACTTTCATATTTTGATGAATAGTTAAAATTACTAAATTTTAATTAAAAACAACTTTTTTAATCGAAATAATTAATAGTGATAAATTATGAATTTGAGTGGTTTTAAATAATATTTAGAATATATTTTTACAATTTAATCCAATTTTGGTCATTGGACATAATTTCACATTTAAACCGGACATAAACAAGTGTCAATCTTTTGATAGTTATTGTTTCTTAAAAACACGCTTTTTGTTTTGACAACGGGAATTAATTTTAAATTAATAAATGAAACTTCTAGGTTTTGAATTTGGTAAAATAGGCTTCATTATGAAATTTGGAATATCAAAATTAGCTTAGGGTAAATTTTTGGTATTTTTCTGAAAACTTCTAATTTTTGATGAATAGTGAAAACACTAAGTTATAGTTTAAAACCGAATTTTTATTTAAATAATTATTTATTTTATTTAAATTATTTAATGCCAAAATAGATACATAATACCTATATAATTTCAATGTAATTCATTGGAGTCAGTTTATAATAATTTTAGATAAATATAAAAATTTATTAAACTTTTCACCATCTTTTACCCACCTCCTAGGAGCATTTTCAAATTCACATAAAATGTAATTTTACCGCTTTGTGAGCTGAATTTCAAAAATACGAGAGACACAGTTAATATCAAGGAGTAAAATTTGGTTCAATGAGATGAAAATAATTTTTGGTGAATAGTAACTTTTTACTTTTATTTACCATGGTTAAAAGTAAATAGGATAATTAGGGGTAAAAATGATATTAATATTACTATCACACATCTCTTAATTATATTGGAAAATTTATCTCAACCAAAAACAACCTTAGGAATAAAATATTATCATTTAGGTCCATTTGGATTAGATTAGGACATTTATTATTATTTAATTCAAAGAAGAGTTAAAGGAGCTAAAATCAAAGTTTTATAACTAAAACATTTTTAATATGGGGTTTTACATATGATAAATTCAATTATAAATATTCATTATAAAGATAAAATGATTTAATACTTCATGGTATTTTATTTATAATTTTTAGATATTAAATAAATAAATCTATTTAAGACACAATGATGATGCAGTAATTACCTTATTCATGAAGGAATCAAATAAATGGTATTATAAAAATTAAAATAAATATAATTTCAAATATTTTATGACATCCACGAATTTTCTAGGTGAATATGAAATGTTATAATTGATTCAATGTATTTTTTTTTGAAGTAATCATGTTGTTATTATTTTACAAAAAAAAATAAATACCAAATAGTGTCAAAATTGACATAAAATAGTTTTTAAAACAAATATTATATTATTAATTGATATAATGGTCCTAAAAATATACGGTTTGGTAAAAAGACTTATATAATAATATTTATGAAATTAATGAACCAATTGGGGTTCGATTGGTAGTATATAGTAAGTTTATTAACCATATAGTGTAAGAATACAAGAAGACAGAGTAAAAGTTAAATTATTTAACTTAGAGTTAAATCGAAATGATAAGGTTAAAATGGTAACCTAAACTTGTATAAAACCTATTGGTTGAGTTTTTTTCGACCTATCCCCATCTTATAATTTAAATAGTAAAATTTTGATCCATTAGAAACCAAATATGAATTTATTATAAAATAATATTTTATGTTTTTCCTAAGGTGCCCCTCACCCCTCTTATAAAAGGGCACTCCCCCTTCTCTCTAATTCACACCTTCTAAGCCATTTGGATTGGCCAACCCCTGCCCAAATACACTCTCAAATATCCTCCCTTCATCCTAGAGGCCTTAGTTTGATCATAAAGTCAACCTAAGGAGCCCTTTTGATCAAATAAAAAGGAAGAACCCGAAGAAGAGGTAATGATTTCACCACCCTCTTTCAAGTTCCTTTCTTCTTACACTTCATTTTTCTTTGTTGTTTCCATTATAAAATAATAACTCTAGTATATTCTATATAATATGATGTTATTATAATTATGGTATAACCAAATTCATTATTCTATCCACCCTTTGAATGACATGTCACTATACTTACGTACGTACGGCTTATCGTCTCCACGTCGTGGTGTAATTGTTATTCAATACATTATTATTTTGATGGGTATAATAATGATGTGTATTTGATGTAAATAATAAATATAAAATAATAAGAATTCTGTATATATTATATAACATCCAATTATATATTATATTAATATCAAAAGAATGATATTTTCGCTCGTGCGCAAGTACGGATTACCGTCTCCACGACGCGATGAGATTCACTTCGAAGTTCACCATTCATCAACAATTATAAAAATATATATTACTAAAAAGTATGTAATATATGACATAATAATTCTACTGGATATATATATATATATATATATATATATATAAGTATTTATGTACTTACATATATCTTATTCACTTACTTCCGTTCAATACTATGTATAAACAGAAACAGCATTTATGCGTACGTACGGACTACCGTCTCCATAAGCGGTGTTTTCCATTTCATATATACGTCTATTATAAATTTTTATATTCTAAATATATATGATAAATAAATCATTTTTTATATTCTGGAAGTATTTAAATCATGATCTATGTGATACAATCAAGAGTAACAAGTTAAAACACGTACGATAAAGAAAGCGATTATTACCCAAAATATTAATATAACATGGAAATTATTATTAAATGGGTAGTATAAAGTCATAAATGAATAATGTTTGATATCATAAATATTAATATGGTTTTGGTATAATTTAATAACATACTATAGTCTTCATATAGGAGGCTAAACTTACCCTCGACTAAAGGAAAGTGCAAGGTAAGGGGTTTCTTATCTCACTTTTAATTCCATGATATTTCTATTGTTTACCACTTATTTATTGCATGTGGTGTATTGTGTACTTAAATTTGATATGTATTATCATAATCCTATTTATATTGATGATATTATATGATTTATTTGATGGTTATTGACTATTGTTCATACGAATCAATTGATTACAACGAGGTAAGGGTTAATTTCACAATCTCTTTATTATCCAAGGTTGTTTATTCGTAATTATCTACTGGGACATATTTATCATCCACATCCATGTTTCTTAAAAATTTATTTCAAAACACTTTTAATATTTACTAGAAAATGGGTTTAAACCATTTATACCCTTGTTTGAATTTTTATAAAATGTTTTGAAAGGAATCTTTCCGTCGTTTTCCAAACAAGGTACTTTATAACCTTTTCGATAAAATTAAGGTAAAAATGTTTTTTAAACTTATAAGGAAGGTGTGGATATTCTCTACCATTATTATACCTTTGAAGCTTCCCTTACAAGCTTATAAGGATATTTTCAAAATAATAGTTTTCTATATAATTATATGATTTTTAAATGATTTCAAAAAAGACATATTTCTCTCAAATAGTTTTGATTCCATCTATGTCAACATCCTTTGATGGATTTTAAGCTTATTTGAAGTTGATTTATTATGATACAAAAAATCCATATTGTATTGAAATTTTTGTGATATGTTTGACTGTGGATGAGTTATTTTTATGTCATTCATGGTTTATGGTTAAAGTATTGACATTTCATAAATTAGTTTTAATACAAATGTTTATGTTATATCTCAACCTTTTCTTAAGATGAATGTGTCGGACTAGTATGTTTCAGGTTGGGGACCGGTAAAAGTAAGCCCTCCGGGTTGGTGTCTGGTTATTAGAGCACTCCGGGTTGGTGTCCAGTTATTAGAGGCACTTCGGGTTTGTGTCTGGTATTAGAGGCACTCCGGGTTGGTGTCTGGTTATTAGAGGCACTCTGGTTTGGAGTCCAGTTACAGAGGCTCTCTGGGTTGGGTTCCAGTTACAGTTATCCCTTAGGTCTTGGCACGAGTCCTTGACACATAAATTAAAGTTCGGCATTATGCATTCCATCATTATGAAAGTGGTTAGTGATTTTTCATGTGATTATTCAACTAGTAGAATGTCCATATTAATAAGTAAATGTCATTACTTCATTTTATTTTTTCCATATTATGCTGAAGTTCAATTTTAAAAGGATTTTGTTTTAGTTATACATTTCCTTAAATGTTTATGCATATTTATGAAAGTTTCCGCTGTATTTTTATCCTTATTGAGCATCTGATCTCACCCCTTTCTATGTTTTATTTTTTCCAAGATTCCAAGAAGTGTATTGTGATTGATATGAAGGGTTAAGCTAAGGGAATAATGGCATTCGTGAAGGATTATTTATGTTGTTTTGTATGTTATTAAGTGTAATGTAACATTCATGTATGTAATCTATTTTCCAAGACTGCTAAACCGATCGGTCCTTCGGGACTTGATTCCTTGTAATCTCGTAAATGTATTAAAATAATGCACTGACTCTGGGTAACTAGAGTCGGGGCATTACAGTTGGTATCAGAGGATGTTTAGAAATAACCTGGGAAACTAGATTTAGATAAACTCTGATTATAGCACATTACCCTAAGATAGACTTTGAGGATTAGTATAGAATAACTTCCTAGAATTTTGGTAATGTAGAGATTTTGTGAGTTTTCTAAGAAAATACATCCATGTCTGGATACGAGCAGGTAGAGGTGGCTCTGGTACAGATGTACCTAGGGGTAAAACCTGAAAACACTGCTTTAAGCTAGACTCGAATGGGAACTGGTGCACCACAATGGGCCTTGTTGCACTCTTGGTTACGACACTCTCGGGGGATATTCTTAGGATAGTTCTCATTTTCTTTACAAACCATTATGAAGGAATTATTAGTATATACTTACTCAAAGAAAACATTTTTATGATTATGGATTATATCCATAAACTGTTTAATTTATGTTAAGTGTTTTACAAGTTCGGGATTAGGTATTTCTATTCATAAACTAATCTAGTGTATTCCATTGTTTAGAAATGGTGCTCAGTAGAAGGAATGAGAACTCCAGCAATACACATGATCCAACGATTAAGAAGGATCATATATTTCATGGTGCTAAGCTAGAATTTAGAAGGGAAATAGTCTCCCATGTATTATCATCATATGAAGAAATAGTATCATGTGTTGATAAGATAAGTAAATAATTTTCGGTGTCCTATGGCTTTGAAGGGAAGCCAGAGAAGAAAAGGATGGTAGAGAGAAGGACAGATAAAGGGAAGAAGGTAAAGAAAGATTTTTCCATATGTGATAACTGTGGAAAGAATCACCTTGGAAAATGCTTGAAGGGAATGGGAGTATGTTATAAGTGTGAAGAAAAAGGACACAAAGTACGTGACTAAAAGTGTAAGAAAAAGGTTTCAATTGTATAATTCTTCATCTGTAATGAGTTTGGACACTACACAAACCAATTTCCCAGTCCTCATACAATGCCTCAAATGATGCTATTGGATAATAATCAAGTTATGATACTACCACAGATGAAGAGGAATGACTAGTGTTCTTATGTTTTTTTGGAATTATTTCATTTAAGTATTGTATCAATGATGTACTAGAAATAAATAAGGATTTTACTGCATTACTATTTCATTGAGGATTTGAAATTTTATGGTACTAATAAAAGTGACTCTACAATGAGTCAAACTTTTTGGAAATTAAATGGTTGAAGGAAAGATAAACCTTAATATGGTCTTAATATTGAGGTACTGATTTTGGAATAAGATATGGTTGATTTGGGTAAATTATATTGGATATTATTGATTACCTTGAAACTGATTAATGATTTTTCATCATTGGAGTTTACAACATTTTTGATAGAAGGAGTATATCCAGTATTCTATAAAGAATAAGGGAGCATGAATGTAATCAATAAGGTTTTATGGTAATTCAGGATGTTACCATGTTTTAAAATAATACATGGTGAAGGTGTTAACATGTTATTACATGGAAAAAAGAATCTTCATTTTGTTTAACTTTCTTACAAATTTTGGACTGTGAGTTTGGATAGTAGTATTTTGGATAAGTATAAAGGTTGGAATGGATTAAGTTTGAAAGGTTATTTTTGGATTTTTATAAAGGGACAACACACAGACCGTGTGACAATTCGTCGCGTCGGACAAAGCTACCGGAATCGAACCCACAACCATAGTGCGGTTGGGATTTATCGCATACCACTGGACTACGTGAAGTACCTAGATTTTATAATGTAGTTTCTTTTTTTAATGGGTCTGATATGTGAATTATACATTCATTATATTTGGAACCCTATACGATTAGGATAAATAGAGTATTTTTGAGTTGTATTATGTTTTGTAGTGAAAGATGAGTTTGTGGTAGAAATTTATTAATGGATAAAACTCTAATTATAAAGTAAGTATATCTCCTTATGATCTTATCCAATCTCATAAATAAATTCCTCAACATTAATAAAAGGGACTTAGAACAAAAAAAATTTCCTAGATGGTACCTTAGATAATCACAAATTTATGGCTTTGTGATTGTTGGCCTTTTTATATCCATATTCGCTACCACTCTCCATCAGATATTAATGGTTAAATTTCTCTTCCATACCCATATTTTCCTACATGGAACCCTAGTATGTGTTATTTTTGGTAACCATCATCCTTACCACTCTTTATTTTAAAAAGAGGCATCATTAATTCATTTTTCCATGTGGGATTTCAACTAAGATATTTTGAAACGTCAACCCCAAGTTTCCAATACCGAGCATAAATTGCGAGGATGCAATTTATTGAAGGAGGTGAAAATGTAACACCCCAAGCTTCCATGGTACACTTCTCTTTGAATAATATAGTAGCATGTGTTGTACGCAACATCGAGTTCTAACACACACCACAACCAATCAGACTAGCCGTTATGAATTATAATACCCACTTTTTGAAATTTTATACATTTTATATTTCAAAATTGACTTCATTTTTGGATTTAGAATATCGAAATTCTCTTAGGGTGAATTTTTGGTACTTTTCTGATAACTTTCATATTTTGATGAATAGTGAAAATTACTAAATTTTAATTAAAAACAACTTTTTTAAACAAAATAATTAATAGTGATAAATCATGAATTTGAGTGGTTTTAAATAATATTTAGAATATATTTTTAAAATTTAATCCAATTTTGGTCATTGGACATAATTTCACATTTAAACTGGACATAAACAAGTGTCAATCTTTTGATAGTTATTGTTTCTTAAAAAAATGCTCGTTGTTTTAACAGCAGGAATTAATTTGAAATTAATAAATGAAACTTATATGTTTTGAATTTGGTAAAATATACTTCATTATTGAATTCATAATATCAAAATTATCTTAGGGTAAATTTTTGGTATTTTCTGAAAACTTTTAATTTTTAAGGAATAGTGAAAACGCTGAGTTATAGTTTAAAACCGAATTTTTATTTAAATATTTATTTATTTTATTTAAATTATTTAATGTCAAAATAGATACATAATACCTATATAAGTTCAATGTAATTCATTGGAGTTAGTTTATAATAATTTTAGATAAATATAAAAAATTTATTAAACTTTTCACCGTCTTTTACCCACATCCTAGGGGCGTTTGCAAATTCACATAAAACTTAATTTTACTGCTTTTGTGAGCTAAAATTCGAAAATCCAAGAGAAACGGTTAATATCAAGGAGTAAAATTTGGTTCAATGAGATGAAAATAATTTTTGGTGAATAGTACCTTTTTACTTTTATTTACCACGGTTAAAAGTAAATAGGGTAATTAAGGGTAAAAATGATATTAATATTACCCTCACATGTGTCCTAATTCTATTGGACAAGTTTATCTCGACAAAAAACAACCTTAGGAATAAAATATTATCATTTAGGTCCACTTGGAGTAGATTAGGACATTTATTATTATTTAATTCAAAAAAGAGTTAAAGGAGTTAAAATCAAAGTTTTATAACTAAAACATTTTTAATATTGGGTTTTACATAATATAAATTCAATTATAAATATTCATTAAAATATAAAATGATTTACTACTTCATGTAATTTTATTTATAATTTTTAGACATTAAATAAATAAATCTATTTATGACACAATGATGATGTAGTAATTACCTTATTCATGAAGGAATCAAATAAATGGTATTATAAAAATTAAAATAAATATAATTTCAAATTTTTTATGACATCCACGAATTTTATAGGTGAATATGACATGTTAGTATTAATTCAATGTATTTTTTTGAAGTAATCATGTTTTTATTATTTTAACAAAAAAACAAATACTAAAAAGTGTCAAAATTTACATAAAATAGTTTTTTAAAAAAATATTATATTATTAATTGATATAATGGTCCTAAAAATATAAGGTTCAGCTAAAAGACTTATATAATAATATATATTACATTAATAAACCAATTGGGGTTCTATTGGTAGTATATAGTAAGTTTATTAACAATATAGTGTAAGAATACAGGAAGACACGGTAAAAGTTAAATTATTTAACTTAGAGTTAAATCTAAATGATAAGGTTAAAATGGTAACCTAAACGTGTATAAAACCTATTGGATGAGTTGTTTTCGACCTATACCTACCTTATACTTTAAATAATAAAATTTTTATCTATTAGAAACCAAATATGAATTTATTATAAAATAATATTTTATGTTTTTCCTAAGGTGCCCCTCACCCCTCTTATAAAAGGGCACTCCCCCTTCTCTCTAATTCACACCTTATAAGCCATTTTGATCATCCAAACCCTGCCCAAATACACTCTAAAATATCCTACCTTTATCCTAGATGCCTCATTTTGATCATAAAGCTAACCTAAGGAGACCTTTTGATCAAATCAAAAAAAAGAACCCGAAGAAGAGGTAATGATTTCACCACCCTCTTTTAAGTTCCTTTCTTCTTCCACTTCCTTTTTCTTTGTTGTTTCCATTTGAATATAATAACTCCAGTATATTATATATACTGTGATTTTATTATAATTATGGTACAACCAAATTCATTATTCTATCCACCCTTTGAATGACATGTCACCATACGTGCGTACGTACGGCTTATCGTCTCCACATCGTGGTGTAATTGTTATTCAATACATTATTATTTGGATAGGTATAATAATGATGTGTATTTGATGTAAATAATAAATATAAAATGATAAGGATTATATATATATTATATACCATACAATTATATATTATATTAATATCAAAAGAATGATATTTTCGCTCATGCGTACGTACGGATTACCGTCTCCACGACGCGATGAGATTCATTTCCAAGTTCACCATTCATCGATGATTATTAAAATATATATTACTAATAAGTGTGTAATATATGACATAATAATTATACTGGAGATATATATATATATTTATATATAATTATTTATGTACTTACATATATCTTATTCACTTACTTCCGTTCAATACTATGTAAAAACGGAAACAGCGTTTATGCGTACGTACGGACTACCATCTCCATAAGCGGTGTTTTCCATTTCATATATACATCTATTATAAATTTTTATATTATAAATATATATGATAAATAAATCATGTTTTATATTTTGGATGTATTTAAATCATGATCTATGTGATACAATCAAGAGTAACAAGTTAAAACACGTACGATAAAGAAAACGATTATTACCCGAAATATTAATATAACATGGAAATTATTATTAAATGGGTAGTATAAAGTCATAAATGAATAATGTTTGATACCATAAATATTAATATGGTTCTGGTATAATTTAATAACATACTATAGTTTTCATACAGGAGGCTAAACGTACCCTCGACTTAAGGAAACTGCAAGGTAAGGGGTTTCTTATCTCACTTTTAATTCCGTGAGATTTTTATTGTTCACAACTTATTTATTACATGTGGTGTATTCTGTACTTCTATTTGATATGTATTATCATGATCCTCTTTATATTCATGATATTATATGATTTATTTGGTGGTTATTGACTACTGTTGATACGACTCGATTGATTACAATGAGGTAAGGGTTAATTTTACAATCTCTTAATTATCCGAGGTTGTTTATTCATAATTATCTACTGGGACATCTTCATCATCCACATCCAGGTTTCTTAAAAATTTATTTAAAAATATTTTTAATATTTACTCGACAATGTGTTAAAACCATTTATACCCTTGTTTGAATTTTTATAAAATGTTTTGAAAGGAATCTTTCCGCCGTTTTCCAAACAAGGTACTTTATAACCTTTTCGATAAAATTAAGGTAAGAATGTTTTTTTAACTTATACGGTAGGTGCGGATATTATCCTCCATTATTACACCTTTGAATCTTCCCTTACAATCTTATAATGATATTTTCAAAATAATGTTTTTCTATATAATTATATGATTTTTAAATGATTTCAAAAAAGATATATTTCTCTCAAATATTTTTGATTCCATCTATGTAAACAACCTTTGATGGATTTTAAGCTTATTTGAAGTTGATTTATTATGATAAAAAACATCCATATTGTATTGAAGGTTTTGTGATATGTTTGACTTTGGATGAGTTATTTTTATGTCATTCATGGTTTATGGTTAAAGTATTAGGAACCACTCACTCTATCCTTTACAAAATTTCTAGGACATTTTCCTATGCTTTTCTTTGTCGTTAGACTTATCCATAGACATGTCCTTAGGGTTCTCACTAATATTTTCTCAGCTTATCTTCAAATGGTTATCTAAAAATTTTCTCTAATACTAACTATAGAGACCCTCACTTTTTAAACATTAACATTACATAAAATTTTTGGAATACCTAAAACATTATAGAAATAGATGCCCAAAGACCGTACTAGCCTAGTACCTTTGGAAACATCAAAAAATAAACACTGGTACATAAATGAGCTACATCATCTCCCACTAGGTTCTTCATGGATATAATCCTTATTATTGACATCAAATATAATACAAATATTCATAACATAGGGGAATAAAACATAAAAATGGGTGAACTTAGATTCTTATTAAGGGTAAACAAGGCAGATATGTAAGCATAATCATGAGAATAAGGGTATGAGAACATATCATAAAAATAGAAGATCGTACCTAGAATACCAAAGATTAAAAACATTAATAATGGAATAAATATTAGAAATTAAAAGATATAAATAATAAGTAAATAAATAATAAAATCCATGAAAACATAACATAGGAATAATACATGGAATTGTGAAAAACACATAAGAATAAAATATTATTTCCATAGTGGTCAAGGAATCGCTGCCAAGACCATCTAAGTAGTATGGGTTAACTCTCAACACCATCTTAGTATTCATGGTTCACTCCTATGGCCATCATAGTAGCATGAGTTCACTCTTCATACAATCATGGTTGTCATGGTTCACTCCCATGAAAATCTTAGTAGCAAAGGTTCACTCCCAAGACTATCTAGTTTATCTCATGATATATAAATATTTACCCAATTTATTGGTGGGAGATATAGGTCCCAACCATCTCATAATTAAATAATAAACACATGTCACACAAAATCATAAAGAATCATATCATACCCATGAAATCAAATGGGGGTCATAAACACATAATTATATATTAACCTACGAAAAAATACAGGTTTCATAATCTTTTAGTGTGATAATAACCCATGAAAGGAAGTGATATTCATAAGTATATAACTCATGAAATAGAAACAAGTTTAATTAATATATAACCTATGAAATAGAAACAAGTTTCATAAACAAATAATATGGGGAAGAGAAATGGGTTTCATAAACATCATGCAATGGAAACATAAACCAATATGAGAAAGAATATGAATGGATACATTAAATAATTCCCCCAAATGGAATAATTAACACCAAAGTATGTCATATTAGATGTAAAATAATTTTTAATGATCTTTTAGAAACATTTATTGAGGAAATTATCCTTTCCTCTTTGAAAAATTTTCTTCAAAACATAAAACATTTTAAAAACCATTTTCTTTAAAAATAATTTAAAAACATATAAATATTACACAAAATCATTTTTAAAAACTTTTTCCTTGAAAACCTGTAAATTATTTTTGAAATAATTTTGAAAACATTTTTTCAAAACATGGTTTTTGAAATAAAATAGGTTTACATCTAAAAAGATAAATATGGTAAGATTTTTCTAAAAAACATTTTCTTAATTATCTTAAGTACCAAAGAGTGTAAAATTTAACTAATACATGTAGATATATTTATTACCATGAGGATAATAAAAATATTTATTTTTACTGAGATATAGTGTAACATCCCAAGTAAGTAATGAATAATAGATATTTTTATCTATGTCTATTAATGAATTAGATAGTGTTTTAGAGGCTTAAAATGAAAATAAATCCAATCTTAAGCATGGAATACAATAATATTCTTAAAAGATTGTTTTACTGCCTTTTGATGGCAAACCCTTTTTAAATAAATCTTTTTATAATTTTATAATCTATATTTGTCAAAATAAACATATTCATTATTATTGGGACATTGAATTTTACATTGGATATTTTTTTTGGTATTTTTCTGACAATGTTCATTTTTTATGAATAGTGAAAAATACTGCATTTTACATCAAAAATGCTTTTTAATCTAATTTATTTATATGATTAGATTATCTTTTGAATTGGTTTTGAAGTGAAATTAGAATATATCTTTACCATTTAATCCAATGGTGGTCATTGGAATCAATTTCACTTAGCAATTGGACTTAAACTGGTGTCAATCTTTTGATACTTATTGTTTCATAAAAACACGCTATTTGCTCTGACAACGGGAATTAATTATTAAATTAATTAACGTGACTTATATGTTTTGAATTTTTTAAAATAGATTTCATTTTTGAATTCAGAATATCAAATATTTCTTAGGGTGAATTTTTGGTAATTTTCTGAAAAACTTCAGTTTTTGATGAATAGTGAAACCACTAAGTGGTAATCAAGCAAACTGATTTTTCAGTTAAATGAAAGTTTACCACTAATGTGTATTGAATTTTGAAAATCCGACATACATGGTTGTCATTAACAAGTAAAATGTGGTTCAATGTGATTAAAATAATTTTTTGGTGAATAGTAACTTATTAAGTTTTTAATCGCGATTAGTGGTAATTAGTGTAGTTTAAGGTAAAAATAATGATTTAATAAAATAAGATGAGCTTGACACATGTCCTACCCTCATTGGTTGTGTCATGGCCGACCAAGACAAGCCATGGGTCAACTTGGGGATCCCATGGATCCACTTTGGTTGGGAAATGACATAAATAACTTTTTATTTAATGTAAAAGTAAAAATGACACAAACATAATATGTTTTACGAAAACAATTTTTACATGGGGTTATAAAGATCAGATTTTTGATTATAAATAGTCATTAGAAAGATAAAACGATTTCATACATCATATTATTTTTTTTATAATTTTTAGACTTTAAATAAATTAAATTATTTATGACATCATGATGATGCAGCGATGACCTCATTATTTAACGATTTAAATAAAATGGAAAGATAATGAAAAATCTAAAACCTACACATGGCCAAAACCAATTGGATAAGTGTATTTTGAAGCCTTATCACCTTATCCTCGAATTATAGAAATGTGGGACCTTTTGAATCCGAAACTCTTTTTAAAATAAAGTAACTTATCTTTACTTTCCAAAAGTGCCCCTCCTCTCCTCTTATAAAAGGTCCCCACCTCTACCTCATTTCACACACTCCTCAAGCCTTTGGTTCGGCCAACCCCTGCCCATTTACTCTCTCCACATCCCTCTCCTAATTCTAGAGGATTTCCTTTGGGCAGAATCTTTTCAAAGGAATCCTTTAGGCTCAAATTAAAAGGAGTTACACTTTTAAAGGTAATTCATTCTCTCATGTTCATTTGTTTTATTTTGCTTCTCCAACCCCATAAACTCTTTTTATTTACTTCTTTTGTAACAACACCAGTATCGTAAATATACTAGGATGTTGTTATAAGATTTATTTGAGCTGAACTCTCACACAACTACATCAAATGGTTAAAGAACATACGGTTTCCGTGGATGGCGAAATTCTGCCTCCCGAAACGATGATTGTTCAATACTCATTTAACACCTTCAAAGGTGGCCATTAGGATGTCACTATTTTTATATATTATATATAATATGTTTATTTTTTCCTTAATCTTCTGTTTTTTTTCATTTTGGGCATACCTTTATGGTTTCCATTATGGGTAAACACGATATCTTCATTTTAGGAAGTGCGGACTACCGCCCCCTGAAAGTGATTGGATTCGTTAATACCACATGTGGGATGTGTAAAGGATAAATTTAATGATGTTATATGTGTTATTATACTGGAATTATAATATACTCTTATATCATTATGATTCCATTCCAAAAAATACGAAATAGAAATGGAAGTAGCGTTCATGCGTACGTACGGTTTACCGTCTCCATGAACGGTGCATTTCATTTCTTACCTCTAAATGTGATGTAATATTATAAATACATGTATATGCTGATATATATGTTATCCAAATCATTAATATCATTATGGATATAATGAATCTTTGACCAAATTAACAACATGTAAGTGTAAGAAGTCTATTTTTGACTTAAGAACCAAATACCGACAAAATGAACATTATTAACTTAATTGATTACATGATGTTAATAACATGGTATAAAAGGAATAATGAACTTGAAAAAGTTTTATATGCAAGTATAGATTAACTCAAGTTTATTATTCAGGAGATTAAAGAACGGTCGGGTTAAGTCGGATACGAGGTATGGGACTTCGTCTCAATCTCCTTTCATTGAGGCATATTTTATTTTATACACAACTTTCTTTTATACGGTGTATAAACCCCTTTGACTTTTATGTTTATTCAAAAGGAATATTTTTTATACGAAGCATTTACTAAATGACAAAAGGGAATTTTTTTGTCGTACGTATGCGGCGACAACGACTTCTCCGCCATCGTGACCGTTATTTGAGTTTCGGCTTCCTCTACAAGCCATACCTTCTTTTTAAAAGAAAAATAAATACCATGTTTTACTTTTCTTTTATTTTCATATTGAAAATGTTTTTAATAATGATTTTATATCAATGTGTTGTATTGATATCTTGTGATTGAAAGGTGGAAATGTTATGTTTCATTTATGCATGTTTTATGTGATACGATTATGTTGAGGTTCTTGGGCATTATTATGAAGACGGGTGGTTCCACGATAAACTAAGGGCGGGTGAGCCCGATATAGCTCTCCAATGCATTGGGTAACGCGAAGGAGTGAAATGTTAAGGTTTCTTTGAAGAGATTTTACGGAATATACTGTGATGGGTATTCCAAACGTAACCAAGAGGGTTACTCCCTACGTAAGAATTTTATGAATGCCTCAAGTTACCTTTATGTCTTATGATTTCTATGATTTATTCATGATTTGATGAGGTATGTTAAAGTGCTTATGTTTTATAGGTAAATTATGATTTCATTCTTATGTATATATGTACCCATGTTTCCTTTCCATATTTTTATATCCCTTACTGAGCTTTTTATGCTCATCCCAAGTTTTTTTGAAATGTTTTTCACAGGTCAAGGGAAAGGTACATGATATGATGATAGTGTCAAGGAAGTGTCAAGAATGAATCCATGTTTTATTTTAAATATGTTTCCATTGATGGGAATGAAGAATACTATCTTTATGTAACCACTTTGTGTATGTGTGGAATGTAATGCAAGTTTTATGATCTAATTCTCTAAAACTCTAAACCTGAAAAGATCCTCAATGTGTAATCTTGTAATATCTCAAGATTAAGTAAGGTTTAAGGCTGGGGCCTTATAGTTGGTATCAAAGGTCGGTTTAGATAACTTTAGGAGTTAGAATTCTATTAAATGATTATCCAAAAAAAATTGAAATGATATAGCATTTGAAGATTACCATGTTGCTTCATCTAAGACATGTTTGTTCAGAATGGTTTTCCGCAGAGGAAACAGGGAAGTAGTGCTAGGAAGGCATACAGAAGGAAATAACCTTCCGAATCAACATCCAGAAATGGTCAGAATTGGAACTGAACAGTTTGTTGCAGTAATGGCACAGTTGACTCAGGCTATAAATGGTGGTGGTATCCATGCACGAGATCATCCAGATCAACCGCAGAGGAACATGTCAGTGGTGGAAGATTTCATGAAGCAACATCCCCCATCATTCAGAGGATCATCTGACCCTGTGTTAGCTGAAGGGTGGATTAAAGCACTGGAGAAGATTTTTGATGTCATGGGGTGTTCAGACAATCAAAAGGTTAGTCTTGCTATTTACCGTTTGGAGGGTGAAGCAGATCAGTGGTGTTCTATGGTTAAAAATATCAGGGACGCTGATGAGATTGATGCTCTTGACTGGGATGAATTCAAAGGTATGTTTCTTGAGAAGTATTTTCCTAAGGCTGTTTGACTTAGGATGGAAAAACAATTCTTGGAATTGAGGCAAGAGGAAGACTCAGTGGCTGCCTATGAAGAAAGGTTCACTCGATTGTCAAGGTATGCTCCAAATTTTATCCGAGACCTTGATAGTAAAATCAATCGTTTTTACTCAGGATTAAAGCCAAAATATCGAAGGGAATTAACTTCTAGTGAGTTTAAAAGTTATGAAAATCTTGTTCGATGTGCTGAGAAGGTGGAAATGGAGTTTGTCGATGACCAAGTGTTCTATAACAACCAGCAGAATAAGAGACCGAGGTGGCAGGAGAAAGGTAAGAATTCTTCAAAAAAGTCTGATGGTAAGAGAACTAAGTTTCCATTTTGTGATAAATGTGGCAAAAGGCATGCTGGGGAATGTCTTCTGAATTCTGGAAAGTGCTAAAGATGTGGTAAGATGGGAGATAAGGCTCGTGATTTCACTGAAAAGGATCAAGGTGAAGGTAAGAAAAAATTTGATTTACAGTTAGTGAAATGTTATAAGTGCAATGAGATGGGTCACTATGCAAACGAGTGTCCGACAAAGAGCTTGAGTGATGGGAAGCAGTTATACTACAAGCAGAAAGGGGTGGTGAAATCCTTTGCAACTACTTCAGCAGATGTCGGGCCATCAAATGAAGTTGTATCAGGTACTTTGTTTGTTTTTTCAGATTATGCCAGTGTGTTGTTTGATTCGGGTTCTACACATTCTTTCATCTCTGAAACCTTTTCTAGTAAAATGAGAATACCATCTCAATAAATGACTCCTGAACTTTTGGTAAAAACACCTGGGGGAAATGTTGAGGCAAAAAGAATTTATAAGAATCTTCCTATCCTTATCTGTGGAAAGAACCTACTTGAAAACCTTATTGTTCTACCTCTAGTAGAGTTTGATGTTATCCTGGGTATGGATTGGCTCTCTATTTACCATGCTAAGATTGACTGTAGAGCTAAAGAAGTTTCTTTTCAGAAAGACTTTCAGTTTTTTTACAAGAATGAACCCTTACTTTTTATAACATATCAAGAGGCCGAGAAACTTGTAAAAGATGGAAATGAATGTTACCTTGCACACGTCGTTGAAAATAAAGGAACTGTTCAGATTAATGATGTGCCAGTGGTAAATGAGTATCCTGATGTTTTTCCTGATGAGTTTCCTGGAATAATACCAGATCGGGAAGTTGAGTTTACTGTTGACTTAGTTCCTGATGCTAAGCCAATTTCAAAACCCCCTTATTGAATGGCAAAAATTGAACTTTTATAGTTGAAGGAGAAATTGCAAGATTTATTAGAGAAAGGTTTCATTCGACCTAGCACATCACCTTGGGGTGCTCCTGTTTTGTTTGTTAAAAAGAAAGATGGTTCAATGAGACTTTGCATTGATTATAGAGCCTTGAATAATATCACTGTTAAGAACAAATATCCTTTACGTCATATCGATTATTTGTTTGATCAGCTCCAGGGAGCTCAGTTTTTTTCAAAGATTGACTTGAGATCGGGGTACCATCAGCTGAAGGTAAAGGAGGCAGATATTCCGAAGACCGCGTTCCGTACGAGATATGGCCATTATGAATTTTTAGTAATGCCTTTTGGTCTAACCAATGCACCTGTTGTATTCATGGACTTAATGAATAGAATTTTCCATGAGTTCTTGGATAAGTTTGTGGTGGTTTTCATTGATGATATTTTGGTGTTTTCTAAAAGTAAAGAGGAGCATGAAAGACATTTAAGGGTTATCTTGCAAACCTTAAAAGAAAAGAAACTGTATGGGAAATTTAGCAAGTGTGAGTTTTGGTTGCAACAAATTTCTTTCCTTGGTCACATTGTTTCTAAAGATGGAATAACTATTGATACTAAAAAAAAGTTGTGGAAGAATGGCCAAGACCCACAAATGTAACCGAGATTCGTAGCTTCCTTGGTTTGGCGTGCTATTACCGAAGGTTTGTTAGAAATTTTTCACGGTTATCTAGTCCAATGACTAAGCTAACTCGGAAGGGTGTTAAGTTTATCTGGACAAAAGAATGTGATGATTGTTTTCAGGAATTGAAAAGAAGATTGGTGAATGCTCCAGTTTTGGCACTACCTTCCAGGAATGGTGAGTTTGTTATATACAGTGATGCTTCATTGAAAGGACTTGGTTGCGTCCTAATGCAGAATGATCAGGTAATTGCTTATGCTTCACGACAGTTGAAAACTCATGAGGTAAATTACCCTACACATGATTTGGAATTAGCTGCTGTTGTTTTTGCTTTAAAAATTTGGAGGCATCATTTGTATGGAGTAAAGTGTGAAATATATACCGATCACAAAAGTTTAAAGTATATATTCACTCAGAAAGAGTTAAACATGTGACAGAGGAGATGGCTAGAATTAATCAAGGATTATGATTGTACAATTCATTACTATCCGGGAAAAGCAAATAAAGTGGCTGATGCTTTGAGTCGAAAAAGTAATGCTTCATTAAAAATGTTGTGTTTGGAACGTGATCCTTTGGTTAAGGATTTGATGAACTTTGGCATAGAATTTGTTGGTGCAGGAAGTCCTTCTTTTTTTTTTCAGGTATCAGTGAGATCTTCTCTATCAGATAGAATCAAGCAAGCACAGAAGTAAGACAGTGAGTTGCAGAAAAAGGTAGAGCTGGTTCAGAAAGGTAAGTTGCCTGAATTCAACATTGATAATGATTGTGTTTTGAGATTTGGGAAGAGATTGTGTGTGCCTTGTGATTCACAGTTGAAGAGAGAGTTGTTATGTGAAGCTCATAGTTCTCTGTTTTCAGTTCATCCGGGCAGTACTAAGATGTATAGAGATCTGCGGGAGTATTACTGGTGGGATGGAATGAAAATAGATATTGCTGATTTTACTGTGAAGTATTTGACTTGTCAGCAGGTTAAAGCAGAGCGGCAGTTACTGAAAGGGATGCTTCAGCCTTTACCAATGCCAGAGTGGAAATGGGAGAATATATCCATGGACTTTGTTGTTGGATTACCGAAGACATCTCGAGGTAATAATGCAATCTGGGTTATTGTTGATCGCTTGACCAAATCTGCTCATTTCCTTGCTATACGAGATATTTTCTCTCTTGATCAACTTTACCGTTTGTATCTTAAAGAGATAGTCAGGTTACATGGAGTTCCTCTCTCCATTGTATCGGATCGTGATCCCAGGTTTACTTCTAACTTTTGGAAAGGCCTTCAGAAGTTGTTGGGTACTGAATTAAATTTTAGTATAGCTTTTCATCCTCAATCAGATGGGAAGTCAGAACGAACAATTCAGACATTGGAGGATATGCTATGATCTTGTTCTATGGATTATCAGGGAAGTTGGGACCAACATCTTTCTTTGGTTGAATTTGCATATAATAACAGTTTTCATTCCAGTATACAGATGGCACCATTTCAGGCATTATATGGGAAGCGGTGTCGAACTCCAGCTTTCTGGGATGAAGTGGGTGAATGGAAGTTGATGGGACCAGAATTGGTAGAAGAGATGGCAGAAAAATTTCAGCTGATTCAGAAACACATGAGAACAGCTCAGAGTAGGCAGAAGAGTTATGCGGATAACCGGAGGAAGGATCTATCTTTCGAGGTAGGTGATCATGTTTTTCTCAAGGTTTCTCCTTAGAAAAGTGTGATGACATTTGGTAAGAAAGGAAAGCTGAGTCCAAGGTTTATTGGACCATACGAAATTCTAGAGAGAGTTGGATCAGTTGCTTACCGAGTGGCTTTACCTCCGAGTTTATCTCAGGTACACAATGTTTTTCATGTTTCGATGTTGAGAAAGTATATGCCAGATCCATCTCATGTTTTGAGTCCAGAGGTAGTTCAGCTGGAAGAGAACCTATCTTATGAGGAACAACTGGTCCAGATTCTTGACCACAGGGAGCAAGTGTTACAGAATAATGTGATTTACCAGGTAAAGTTTTTATGGAAAAACCACATGATTGAAGAGGCAACATGGGAATCTGAAAATGCAATGAGGGATAAGTACCCTCATTTATTCGATAAGTAAATAAATTGCGGGGATGCAATTTTATAAAGGGGGGAAGGATGTAACATCCCAAGTAAGTAATGAATAATAGATATTTTTATCTATGTCTATTAATGAATTAGATAGTGTTTTAGAGGCTTAAAATGAAAATAAATCCAATCTTAAGCATGGAATACACTAATATTCTTAAAAGATTATTTTACTGCCTTTTGATGGAAAACCATTTTTAAATCAATCTTTTGACAATTGTATAATCTATATTTTTCAAAATAAACATATTCATTATGATTGGGACATTCAATTTTACATTGGATATTTTTTTTGGTATTTTTCTGACAATGTTCATTTTTTTATGAATAGTGAAAAATACTGCATTTTACATCAAAAATGATTTTTAATCTAATTTATTTATATGATTAGATTATCTTTTGAATTGGTTTTGAAGTGAAATTAGAATATATTTTTACCATTTAATCCAATGGTGGTCATTGGAATCAATTTCACTTTGAAATTGGACTTAAACTGGTGTCAATCTTTTGATACTTATTGTTTCATAAAAACACGCTATTTGCTCTAACAGCGGGAATTAATTATTAAATTAATTAATGTGACTTATATGTTTTGAATTTTTTAAAATAGACTTCATTTTTTAATTCAGAATATCAAATATATCTTAGGGTGAATTTTTGGTAATTTTCTGAAAAACTCCAATTTTTGATGAATAGTGAAACCACTAAGTGGTAATCAAGCAAACTGATTTTTCAGTTAAATGAAAGTTTACCACTAATGTGTATTGAATTTTGAAAATCCTACATACATGGTTGTCATGAAGAAGTAAAATGTGGTTCAATGAGATTAAAATAATTTTTTTGTGAATAGTAACTTATTATGTTTTTAATCGCGATTAGTGGTAATTAGTGTAGTTTAAGGTAAAAATAATGCTTTAATAAAATAAGATGAGCTTGACACATGTCCTACCCTCATTGGTTGTGTCATGGCAGACCAATACAATCCATGGGTCAACTTGGGGACCCCATGGATCCACTTTGGTTGGGAAATGACCTAAATAACTTTTTATTTAATGTAAAAGTAAAAATGACACAAACATAATATGTTTTACGAAAAAAAATTTACATGGGGTTATAAAGATCAGATTTTTGATTATAAATAGTCATTAGAAATATAAAAATATTTCCTACATCATAGTATTTTTTTTATAATTTTTAGACTTTAAATAAATTAAATTATTTATGACATCATGATGATGCAGCGATGACCTCATTATTTAACGATTTAAATAAAATGGAAAGATAATGAAAAATATAAAACCTACACATGGCCAAAACCAATTGGATGAGTGGATTTAGAAGCCTTATCACCTTATCCTCGAATTATAGCAATGTGGGACCTTTTGAATCCGAAACTTTTTTTAAAATAAAGTAACTTATCTTTACTTTCCAAAAGTGCCCCTCCTCTCCTCTTATAAAAGACCCCCACCTCTACCTCATTTCACACACTCCTCAAGCCTTTGGCTCGGCCAAACCCTACCCATTTACTCTCTCCACATCCCTATCCTCATCCTAGAGAATTTCCTTTGTGCAGAAGCCTTTCAAAGGAAGCCTTTAGGCTCAAATCAAAAGGAGTTACACTTTTAAAGGTAATTCATTCTCTCATGTTCATTTGTTTTATTTTGCTTCTCCAACCCCCTAAACTCTTTTTATTTACTTCTTTTGTAAAACAACCAGTATCTTCAATATACGAGGATTTTGTTATAAGATTTATTTGAGCTAAACTCTCACACAACTACATCAAATGGTTAAAGAACATACGTTTTCTGTGGATGGCGAAATTCTGCCTCCCGAAACGATAATTGTTCAATACTCATTTAACACCTTCAAAGGTGGCCATTATGATGTCACTATTTTTATATATGATATATAATATGTTTATGTTTTCCTTAAGCTTCTGTTTTTTTTTCATTTTGGGCATACCTTTATGGTTTCCATTATGGGTAAACACGATATCTTCATTTTAGTAAGTGCGGACTACCGCCCTCTGAAAGTGATTTGATTCGTTAATACCATATGTGGGATGTGTAAAGGATAAAGTTAATGATATTATATATGTTATTATACTGGAATTATAATATACTCTTATATAATTATGATTCCATTCCAGAAAATACGAAATAGAAATGGAAGTAGCGTTCATGCGTACGTACGGCTTACCGTCTCCATGAACGGTGAATTTCATTTCTTACCTCTAAATGTGATGTAATATTATAAATACATGTATATGCTGATATATATTTTATCCAAATCATTAATATCATTATGGATATAACGAACCTTTGACCAAATTAACAACATGTAAGTGTAAGAAGTCTATTTTTGACTTAAGAACCAAATACCGACAAAATGAACATTATTAACTTAAATGATTACATGATGTTTAAGCAAGTAGAGATTAACTCAAGTTTATTATTCAGGAGATTAAAGAACGGTCGGGTCAAGTCGGATACGAGGTATGGGACTTCGTCTCAATCTCCTTTCATTGAGGCATATTTTATTTTATACACAACTTTCTTTTATACGGTGTATAAAACCCTTTGACTTTTACGTTTATTCAAAAGGAATCTTTTTTATACGAAGCTTTTACTAAATGACAAAAGGGAATGTTTTTGTCGTACGTATGCGGCGACAACAACTTCTCCGCCGTCATGACCGTTATTTGAGTTTCGGCTTCCTCTACAAGCCATACCTTCTTTTTAAAAGAAAAATAAATACCATGTTTTACTTTTCTTTTATTTTTATATTTAAAATGGTTTTCATAATGATTTTATATCAATGTGTTGTATTGATATCTTGTGATTGAAAGGTGGAAATGTTATGTTTCCTTTATGCATGTTTTATGTGATACGATTATGTTGAGGTTCTTGGGAATTACTATGAAGACGGGTGGTTCCGTGATAAACTAAGGGCGGGTGAGCCTGATATAGCTCTCCAATGCATTAGGTAATGCGAAGGAGTGGAACGTTAAGGTTTCTCCGAAGAGATTTTAGGGAATATACTGTGATGGGTATTCCAAACGTAACCAATAGGGTTACTCCCTACGTAAGAATGTTATGAATGCCTCAAGTTACCTTTATGTCTTATGATTTCTATGATTTATTCATGATTTGATGAGGTATGTTAAAGTGCTTATGTTTTATAGGTAAAGTATGATTTCATTCTTATGTATATATGTACCCATGTTTCCTTTCCATATTTTTATATCCCTTACTGATCTTTTTATGCTCATCCCAAGTTTTTTTGAAATGTTTTTCACAGGTCAAGGGAAAGGTACATGATATGATGATAGTGTGAAGGAAGTATCAAGAATTAATCCATGTTTTATTTTAAATATGTTTCCATTGATGGGAATGAATAATACTATCTTTATGTAACCACTTTGTTTATATGTGGAATGTAATGCAAGTTTTATGATCTAATTCTCTAAAACTCTAAACTCGAAAAGATCCTCAATGTTTAATCTTGTAATATCTCAAGATTAAGTAAGGTTTAAGGCTGGGGCCTTATATATGGATTATAATATTTCTTCAGTAGAAGTATAAGCATAAACAATCCTAATAAACGATGGGATTTTTTCAATTAACTCTCACCACATGGTAACTTAGGATCATACTATCCATTTAAGTAAATGGAATTATAAGAATCTTAAAATATAATTTAAATAAGTATACTCGTGATATAACATGTCAAATAGACCTTGGTAAAGAATATAGGTGTATAACAAAACATGTGCCTCAAAGATGACAAATTGGGACAAAACTATCTTACCGATTTTGTAACTCTTGAAACATAAACACCATGAAAAAAATATCATAGCATGTATATTTACATACCAATAAATTTTAATAATAATAATAATATAATAAATTTGTGGGTATTATGTACACCACAAAAAAATAGTGGTGAATATTGGAGGTATCTCACGGATATAAAATGTGAGATGAAATTCTTGTACCCTATATCTTAACTCTCATCGTACTCATTCAAAATTCATGTATAATAAATATAAATATATTATAAATATTTCAAAGAACCATATTATTATTTCTAATAACATTTATGTTTTTATTATGACCATATATTACCCGCTTGTTAACCATCATATGCTAAGGTTTCACTTTGTGTAATATTCTCTTTGTTCTTCGCATGTGTCTTAATTTGTTATATATTTAGTCATTATACTAATATAATGACTTCCATAATGTAAATAATGATAAAAATATCATTTATAATAAGTATATGTGTATTATATTAATCAATATAATATATAATTATGAAATGTAATACACTATTAATGAAGATGGTAAGTCATACGTACGAATGAATGTTGTTTTCGTTTTTATTTTTATATTGAAAGAAAGAAGGTAAATAAAATATGTGTGTGTGTATATATAAATATATTTATTATAGTATAATTATTATATCATATATATCATATAATTTCAATAAACTCATCCATAATACATTCCATGTAATGTGTGAATGAATTACATTGCTTTGAGGGAGCGGTAGTCCACACTTCCTCAAATGAAATTATCGTATTTACACCAAATGGAAAGTATAAATATATTTGTTTTATAAGGATTAAATAATATTAAATAAATAATATATATAACATATAACATATAAAAACATATTTTACATTATCATTTCCATAATTATAGGTGGTAAGGAAAAAAAACAATCATCATTTTGTGAGGCGGTAATCCGTCGTACGCATAAACAGTATGTTCATTACACATTAGATGGATGTGTTTATATCTGTAGGTAAGAAACTGAGCATAAAATATCATAGTATATTTAATATACTATTTTTTATAAAATAATTTAATAATTATATTTTTATGGGGTGGATAATGAAAATAAAATAATGGATCTTGAGAGAAGATGTTACCTCTTAATCGGGTAACACCATTTGGTTTCTGCCCAATGGATTCACTGGTTTGCATTCTATCCTATGGGATGATTCTAGGAGTAAGGTAGGCATGTTTGGAGATTATTTTATTATATTTTTTCTGATATAATTGGATTGATATTTTTTATTAAGTGGCTGTAGAGGAGGAATTTTTTAGTTGAGGAGGAGTGGCACCCTTGTAATATTTTGACAATGGAATTCCATAAACATTTTTAACTAGTCAAGTGGATCCAATAATATAATAAATTATATAAATTTTAGTATAGGGTCTAAAATTTAAATATAATGTCTCTTTTACAAGTTTATAAGTCTTTTTGGGTCTAAAATTTGAGTTTTATTCCTTAGTGAAGCTTAATTTTACCTTAATCGATGTAATTAATTTTTATCAATTTCATGAATATTTTTTGTCATAAACTAAGTTAAACTTATTTGAGATTATAATTTATGATGATTCTAAATATTTAATCCATTTTTAAAAATTATAATCAAATATTTTAAAAATAATAATTTAAAAATAATCTCGCTGACGGGACGACACTACAGGTTTTTAAAGTCAAAACATCCAAACAATTTCTTGGTTTTAATACCCACTTTCAAAGTGAAATTTATTCCAATGACCTAAATTGGATTAATTCATAAAAATAAGATATAATTAAACTTTGATACTAAATTAAAATATAATTTAACATGATGAATAAATTAAATGAAAAGGTAGTGTTAAATTAAAATCCACTATTTTTCACTATTTATCCAAAAATGAAGTTTCTTAGAAAAATCCCAAAACATCACCCTAAGATAACTTTGACATTATAAATTCAAAAATGAAGTTTATTTTATCAAATTTAATTTATAAATATGTTTAAAACTAATTTTACTATTTTTGATAGATAGAAATTAAAAGGAGATCATTTGACAAAATATTATTTTTAAAAATATAAGAACGTTACCAAAAAATATATATTTCATTATCAATATGTTTCATTTATATAAAAAATTATCTAATATATTTTAAAATTATTTATTAATATTTATTAAAATTTAACTTATAATTATCTCCCTTAAATTATTATAACAATAAAATGATGTTTCGTAGAAACATTGGTGTTGCATGTATTATATGCCAAGTGAGTGTTGCATATAGAATATAATAAGTCAATATTCTATGTAACGTATTCCATGTCATTTTTTCCATGTAATTTATACCGATTTAGTTCCATTTTAAAGTAATTTTTTACTTGGTTAATTAAAATTCATAAATAAACATTTAATTTATTTGAGAAAAAAAGTTCTATAAAATCTCGGGGTGTTACAATTTCCTCTCATACGAGGAAAAGCTGGTGAAGATCTTGGACCATGGATATAAAGTTATATACAATAAAAAAACTCACCTATTCAAGGTGTTATGGATCAAGAATAAGTATGACTAGGTGAAATGGTAACCATAGGAAACAATAATATAGAAGTACCCTCACCCTATCTATTGAGAATACAAGTTGAAATATCAGGGATGAGATTTCTAAAGGGGGGAGGAATGTGATGACACAGTGTTTATTATTAATATTTTTTTCATGAATAAATGTTTGTTGTATCATATAATATAACATTACATAGATAAAAAATATATTGAATCCAACAATGACTTTGAATCATTACTAAATATTTTTACATTATTTAACAACAAAACCAATTAAAGTCCCTAACATTACAACTGGACAAAAAAATATAAAATAAAAAAGCTAAAATGGGAAAATAGGAATCACCCCAATGTTCCAAAATCATCACCCATTCTATAAAAATTATATAAACAAAAAAATATTAGTAAACTTGGAAACATTTTAAAAAATTGAAATATATAATATTAAGAGGAATTTAGTAAAATATTGAGTGAAGGAATATAGATATTTATAAGAGTTGATGTGGTCATTGGGAATAGTATCCTGGCCATTGAAGTAGTAATTTTACATAAAAATAATTAATTATGATATAAATAATATTTATCAAGTTGTAAATTTTATAATTCCAAAAAATTAATATCATGATTAAAAAACTCAAAGAAAATATAAGCAAATTTTAAATAAACAGTATATTAAAGTATTACATAAAATCATAATTTTTATATTAAAAAATAAAATTACCTATTTTATAAACTTATTTTGATAAAATTGTTATCATTTTTGATGTTATAATTTCTAAATTATCCGAGGATTTTTTTTTGGTAATTTTCCAAAATTATTCAATTTTTGGTTGAATTGTAAAAAAAAAGTTTTTTCACATAATATATGTACCTCAAATTACATCATTCTTGATATAATATTGAAATAATTCTTTATAGAAAATTAGGTTAATATATGGTATATTTAATTTCATAAATATTTCATTAAAATAAAATAAACATAATTTCCTAACCTAAAAAGAATGTTCTAAAACCTAAATCCAAAAGTGATTCTTTTATATAACAATTTTTATTTCATTCCACTTCCACTTTTAATAGACTAATGAATTAAAATTATAAAGATCATTTAAAGGATAAAAAAATTATACAATTTACATATATTCATTATATTGTCACAAATTCGGTATTAAAAGTTTTTCTTATGATATATTATTTTATTCAATATTATATTCTAAAAATACCCCTCTCCTCAAGTATAAATAACCCCTCTTCGTCCCATTGTAAACCCACTACTTACACTCATTAAAAAGACCAATCACTTCCCACATCCTCCATATAAATCACCTTATAATACCTAGGGTTATTCTAGAAAAATAAAACTCTAATAACCAAGGAGTTTTAGTAGCGTACAAGAGAATCTATAATGAGGATTAAGTATGTTACCAAACACTTCTATTTTTTTATTTATTCATCCTCTTCTCTTTTTTTCCATAAACCATTTCATATCAAAACCATAAAATAATTAATTAGGTAATAATTTAACATTATATTAATTATGTTATCCTACTGTAAGTTTCATACTACTATGTATATTTCAGTTACAAACTTGTCATTCACGCTCTTCTGATAATGTCCCAACAAAGGTTGGTTATCCGCCTAGGGGGACATTTCCATGTGAACACATATAACCATAACCCTATATTTATATTATAAAAAATATATAATAAATAAAAATGTAATTATATTCATTATAAGATTATAAAATTAATTATTCTAATGTATACAATGAATTTAAGAAAATTGAGAATTCAAAGTGAAATGGTCAATTTTTAAGAAAAACATGATATTAAAATGCTTCAATTTCATCAAATGAAATTGAGAAATATAATACAATTATTATAATTGAAAAATAGTTTTATAAATTACTATAATTCACTTATGGATCATTTTTTTAATAAATATATTTCTATTAATCTAGAGGTGCAAAAGTGACGAAATAATGTGGGAATAAAGGTAAGGGGATTCTCTAACCCAACTCCCTTTATTTGAGTTTTATATATTTCCTGAAAAATTTCATTGTGGATATTCAATTAATTTTCCATAAATATAATTTCATTGTTCATACCTCTATTTTTCAAGGATATACATGTTTCCAACTTGGTTTTATGATCTATATAATGATTTATTCAAAAGAAAACATTTTTTCAAAACACATCTTTACTCCTCTTGAGTTATTTTTTACTCACTCAAAAATTATTATTCTTATACCAAATATGTTCTTTTCCCTTTTCCATTTGGGAACACAAAATTTTTTCTTGAAATCGTTATTGAAAAAATCCTTATGAAACCCCTTCATGTACATAGGTTACTTCATGACTTTTATTTTTATACACTCTATATAGAATCCATGATTACTTAAATGTTATGATGTGATAGGTCAGCCTAGAATTATATATCCCTCAACTGAATTTTTTAATGATATGTATATCATGAGATAATTTTCAATATGCAGGATCATGGTTATAGAATTTTCAACAATGATAATGTTATGATTATGCACATATGTTATGTGTGAATATGATGCTAGGTTTGTTCACAACTATTTGTGGTATTTTACTACTAAAACATTATGTTTTATTTTTATTAATTTACACATTCCATGACATCCTAAATTGTTTGCATTTTTATTTTGATGATAATATTATTATTATGTTATGATGATGATGATTATGATGTTTAGTCTCACCCATTTTATATTAATTCATGTCCCTTATTCATCCTATTACAGGGATTTTAGCTCACTTCCTCCATTGATGTATATCCTCATATGATTACTTGTATGGAGTAGAATGTGAGGGAAACTAAGAAGATATAGAATAAATATTTAAATAATATTTATGTTTTATTATGTAAAAGTTATGTATGAGCCTAAATTTTCCAAGACAGAAAACCTTTAGATTTGGGATTATAATGCAATTATTTTTTATATTTAAAATGATGTAATAGTCATGTAACAAAAATTAGAGTTTCTATACTTCCAATAGAGGGTCACACGGTATATGGGGGGCCCACATGTTGTGTGTTACTTATTTCCTCAGGAAAACCTAGAAGTTGCATCTTGGGTACTACATGGAATTTGTTCCACCCAATACGCATTGTGTATTTAGTATATTCAAAGAATGTCTAGATCTCCATGTGGTTTCCATATAAAATCTCTCCCACCACATTTTACTCCATTTTTCAACCCAAAATCGATGAGGGTCACCCCTACCATCGATTACTAGTCTTTGGTGGTATAATATTGGATTTATGGTTCTTAACTCTAAGTGTATAGGTGCATCGTATTCCTCCCATAGTTGTCGCTGCTCTGATACCCATATCTACAAAGTATCACTAACATTTCATCTTGATCCATCCTCAAAACACTTATCCAGTTGTTGTACGCCCATCCTTCATTACTCCTAGGGTCTGATCATGCTCAGACTCCCATAAAAATTTTGAATAGTTAACCCATATCCCAAAGGTGAATAATATGAAGAACGAGTACTAGAAAAGTAATAATAAAAAAGTTGAATTAATATTTGGCTAAGTGTTCATATAAAATAACAATAATCCAAGGTTATTTAGGGTGAGAAACAAAGAATAGAGAAGAGTAAATTGAATAAACATTTTAAATTGATACATGGTTTCATGTGAAGGATTAAATTATTTAAAGATCAATGAATAATAGATAAAAAAATGATCAATATTTTAATCTCAGTAAGAAAATGAAATTGATGAGACCTGACTCCTGATTGGATCAATCTTCTGTGAATAATGTTATCTACAATGAGAAATATGATCTTATACCTCTGATGTCTATCAATTCCCCTCGATCTGATCACTAATCAACATCCAATCTCTATTCACTAGCCAAGGTCATCATATCTCCTCTAAAAAACTATTCATGGTTATGAGAATAACCCATAAGAAATTATATAACAATATATTTAAATAGAATTAAATTTAGGTCGTTTGAATTAAAATAAAAAAAATTGATCACTTATTTTAATCTAAACACAATGACCAACGGCTTTATTAAACGAATGTACAGTGATGACTGACTTTTGTTCACACAAAGGGTAAAACCCCTGATAAAAATTCAATAGTGGTCTCAAATTTCCAATATGAGACCCCATTAAAGAGATATTTCATTTCCTTAAAGAAATAATGCATAATATGAAATATATTTAATAATTTTATTAAATTAATTTTTGGCTAATTGGGCCTCAGGATCACTCTCCGTCTTATTTTATTGCTCTAAAAATATATATTAATACATTTCAAAGACATATAATGAAAAAATAGAGTATATTCATTTTTATATAAAATATATATATTTATAATTTGAAATAAATCATTTAGAAAAACTAATTAATTTATCAAATTCATGTTTAAAATTTTTCAAACAGAAGTAATATTTGACTCTAATAAAAACTATTTTACATCTATTTCTTTTATGTAAGTATCAATAAGGTGGGATTTGGTGTTCGGTTTTATTTAAAAACACATAAATCATATTCCCTTAATAATAAACCAATTAATTTTATATAAGTTTATAAAATATCTAATTTTTTCTTAATAAGATGTTTTAAGAATAAGAATAAACTTTTTCTAAAACTACTTTAACAGGTTATGTTTCCTAATATTAAAAATAATTTTTATCATAATTATAAATTTTATTTGAGAAATTAAATATAATACTATGAATAATGAGGTCCTAATTATTTAATAAGGACCATTTTATTTGTAGTCCAAAAAATTAAATTACCTTGGTAAAAATTAGTTATCACAGTAAAAACAAAAAATTGGAAAAGTGAAAAATATAAAAGTAAATTACTTAAAAATAGGTTAAAATAGGTGTAATAATTTATGTTTGATGATTACTTAGACTTACCCCTTCCCCATAGCTATTAATATCCATTATTGGCTCCAAATTACCTTTGAATAGTTATTTATCATTTTATATTATTGCAGAAATTGCACTCATCTCCTTTATAAGAGGATCCATCACCACCCAACTCCTAATCAGACCCCATGGATCTTATATTAGACCAAATATTACCATATAACTAATAAACACTCCTAAAATAATATTATATGTTTTTATTTTCTCCAAATACCATCTCTAATGTCCTAAATCTTATTTTCAATGGACCTCTTTCAAGGAGTATGGTATAATTCTCAATTACACATTTTCATTTCTTTTCCTTTATTTCTTCTTCCACAGCCTCAAAATATAAACTATAAATATTTAAATATTTATATAATCATCAAAATTATTATTAAATCTTATTATAATTATGGGATAACCATTTTCTTTATTCCTCTAAACCATTCAAAAAGCATAAATTTTGTTTGTGTTACATGCGGACTACGACCTCCATAAGTCACATGATAAATTTTTCATAAATTCCATACATGGATTGTTAAAAGGGGTTATTTAATGAATAAATTAGATATTTACAATATTTCATATATTATATAAAAATAAACCAATTCCCACCTTCATTTCCTTCAACAGAAAATGAGAATTTTTCTTACTGTATATCTGAACTACATCCTCCATGAAATATAGTATTTTTTTCATATAACAATTATATTCATAAAAAAACTATCTTAAAATATGATTTTAATGCTTATAAAAATCCAAATAATATCATTATAATTATTTTATATTAATATTATTCATATGGAATAACATTCTGAACCATACCCACCCATTGATTATAGCATGTTCTTGTTTGGTGTGGTTTAACCACCAAATTGAAAAATGCTATAAAATTTATCATGGGTGATTATGGAAACATAAATATTGGTTTTATTATAAATAAATGAGAAAAACACATTCTGTTAAATTTTTAGTAAATATTATATTAATATTTAAAATATAATTATTGTACTTCCTTTAGTTCGTTAAATATTACCACAACAAGCACGCCATAGATTTCATCTCCAAGAATTGTAACAAAAACTATCATGAAATGAAAATGGAAATTAATAATTAATTATGAAAAAATTACTCCAATATAATGATAATTATTAGAATTATGAACATGGTATCAAATAATGGTGATTGACAATGACATTACAAAGCATGTAAGATACAATTAAAATTGAAAAAATTCAATGATTAAAATAAAATATAATAAGCTGGAAAATGTGTAACCAACAATTATAATTTAATAATATAAAATGTAATAAATATGAATATTATTCCAAAACAATTAAGAGGTTTTTTTAAATATATAGGATGTTAGGTCAGGTTCAACTAAGAGGGAATATGAGGTTGGGAACCATATTCATGATTTTTTTTTCTATCAGACTTATGTCATAGCCAAAAAAATATTTTTAGTGTTTTATATTCAACCCATTGATTTATTTTTATCATAATTTCAATGTTACATAACATGATTTTACTAAGGAAACACTATGTTTGATAGCATATATGATACGCTATATCGAGGTTAAAAGAACAACTAAATATTATTATTAAAATGATATTGTTATAACCTAGCCACTAGTGTGATGGGTATAAAAAGGATTAAATGAATTATTAAAATATCATTTATACATGTATATATAATGTATTATTTAGTGAACAATTCATTATAGATGAAAATAAAAACCTTTTTAAAAATAAAAGGAAATGTTATTTGGAAAAAAATTTAATATGCACATGTGTGTTTTATAACAATAAAAAATAAAATCACTTTTTTTAACTATATTAATGAAATATAAAATCAATATAATATTTAACATTCATCGTATCTGTTTTCTAGACATGATATAATCACAAATATAATTTTACCCATAAAAGATTTATTTTCTAAAAAGGTAGTTTTCCTCCTTTTGATGGAACACTTGATATAAATATAGTTTTTGAATCCTTTATAAATTAAATTCTACAAAGTAAACTTCTTATTTGAAATATTAATATCAAAAATGACTTTTTTTTTATTTTTCGATATTTTTCTTATAATTTTCAGGTTTTTATAAATAGTAATAATATTGAATTTTAATTGAAAATATCTTGTTGTTTAAATTATTTATTGTGATAAATAATTAATTTTTTATTTTAAATTACAATTATCTCAATTTTATATCATTTAATTAAATTTAGGTTATTTTAATAAATTTTTCATTGAATTTTGATATAAAAACATTTCAATCTTTTGAATGTTTTTAATTTAAACCCCCTTTTTTCTCATTCCATTAATGAGAATAATTTTAAATTAATTTTATCAAATTATATGTTTTGAATTTTGAAAAATGGATTCCATATTTTGAATCAAAATTTCTGCATTTATTAAATATTATCCATTAATTTTTTGAACAATATGATTAGTATACTTAGTAATTTCTATAAAACCGGTTATAGGTAAATCAAGTAATTAAGGGTCAAACTAATTTTATAAATATTATAAAGTTACCTTAAAACATGTCCAAATTTTATAGGATGATGTTTTTAGAAAAAATCATCCTTGTTCTGACTTTAATACCTCTTTGAGTCAATTGGGTGACTTTAATCCCTTTATAGTATTTTATTTTAAAGAAAAGTCAAAGATGGCATACTTGTGTTTTAATGATAATAAAATTTTTAATATAGGGTAATATACAAATATATATTCAACTATAAATAGTCATTTTAATTCTAAATATCTATATCATGTTGTTTTATTTATAATTTTTAAGTGATAAAAAATTACCCTAAATGTTGAAAAACTAATGATGTAGTAATTTTTAAATAAAATGAAATATACAATGAATTATATTAAAAATCTTAAAATAAATATAATTAAAAAATTAATATCATACAAAAATTCTATAGATGAATTTTACATGTTATTTATTTATTTTTTTGAATTATTCTTATAATTTATAATTTAAGTATGATATTTTAAAAAAATCATGTAATGAATAGTGTCAAAGTTGATATTACTAAAATTTCAAAATAACTAATATTTTATTAAATAATATAAAATTAATAAAAAAAACAATTCTTCCAAATGATTGGTATAATGTTTAGAATTTCAAAAATTATCCATTTATGGTTCGTTTGGCATTTCATTGTAACTATATTAACAATTAAAGAGTAAAAAACACATGTTATCACAGTAAGAGTTAAAGTTGTTAAATAGGGGATAAATCCAAACGATGAGGATTAAAAAAATACAGAACATGTTTAATTTTAATTATATGAAGTTATTTATATTCATAATCAACATATATTTGAAAAAAAATATGTTTTTATTCATTTTTAAAATAAGGGTAATTTATATTAATTTAACATTTTGAGAAATTCCAACAGTGCCCCTCCCCTCTCTTATAAACTAGAACCGCTTCTTCTCAATTAAAAATACTTAAAAACATATTTTTTTTCCACAAATATATTCTAAATAACCTTTCTATGATTTATCCTCATATTCTAGAGGCCTTAGTTTAGGCATAACACCAACCTTAGTTGTCTTAAGATGTTAAGAAAAAGAGTTTCTCTAAAGAAGAGGTATCATTTTTAATAAAGAATTTCAGTTTTTTTATTATTCAACATCCATCATATATTCTCATACCATGTTGAAATAATAAATCCAGTATCCAAAATATAATTATATGTTATTATGTAAATGTAATCCCCAAAATCAATCTATACTTCAATTAAATGGGAAAATATTTAATTGTTCTTGTGAACAACAGACTACCACAACACAAACCGATATAATTTGTTTTCCATCATCATCTTTGAAGACCAATTTTAGTGATGGAATTTATGAAGATATATTATATTAATGACATATTTATTATTATTAAATAATAATATATCATTTTTTTTCTTACATTTACATGCACATTAAAATGATAATGTTGTTCGTGCGTACATGTGAATTATCACCTCCACGAAGCGATGTGATTAATTTTCCATCATGAAATCACATGGGTGAAATATAAAAGTATATTTAAATAATTAAAATGATAATAATAATATTATGATCATTCTAGAAATAAAATTTAATACTTAACTTATTTCCCTAATGAATATCAAAAAAATGAAAATTTTACTCATGTGTATATACGACCTACCACCTCAGTTATTGTAACATAGTTAATTTTTTTTATCCATATTTAATGAATGGATTTAAAAGTATAATTGATTTATAAATTTGGAATATTATTTCATGAATATTATTCTGTATATTATGGACTAATTTCCACTTTTGAATATAGATATCATACCAAAGTCATTTTGAACTCATGTACCAAATATCATCCAAACATCTAATGTGAACTTATATAATCAATTAATTGTTATAACATGGTAATAAGTGATATAAAATGAATAATAAACATGAAAAATGTTTTCAAGAAATTAAATAATTAACCAATGTTTATTATTCTAGAATATACATATTGTACTTGATGAGCTAGACTCAAGGTAAGGGACTTCCCCTCGGTCTCCTTTCATTGAGGAATATTTTGATGTTTCACACCCATCTTATTTTATGAGTTTTATATAGATCCCCTTGGACTTATAATTTAATTAAGTAATTTTTTATCATTTTATTTAATGTTTTTTTAAATGTCATTATTTCATTGGGTTTGTGATTTAAATGTTCAAGGTGGTATGAGACGCTATGACTGTCTAAATATTTAATTTCAAATTATTTTTCTCCATATCAATATTCTTGATATAAAAAATGGATTATAATGTAAATTTTATGTCTATTTTTAATTTCATTTAAAGTTTTTAAAATGTAATATTTTTATGTGTTTTATACATAACTTTTTGAAAAATGAAAATGGAATATTCTATTCTTAACATACTCAACGACAATGGCTTTTTCACTACTATGACTATTATCTAATTTCTAGATTCCATTTAAAGATTGCGTATTTAATTAAATGAAAACCCATATTCCATTATTTTTGTTATTTATTTATTTAAAATGGTTTTCTAAAATGAAAGGGTATTTTTATATGAATGAGTTTTCCATATGGGACTGAAAGAGTTGTTCAAAGGTTTTTGTGATGGAAGAGTTTTACTAATGATATGGTACTTGATAATTATATAAAACGAGTGATACTAATATAGATTATTTATGGGGTGGCCTAGATAACATTGTGTAATCTCGTTATAGTATAACATGGGGTATCCCAGATAGTAATTGGTAAGATCATTACAACTTACCATGGAGAGGACCAGATAGCATCGGTGAAGCTCATTATTGCTAAACATGGGGTGGCCTAGATATCAACTGGTAAGCCCGTTATAGCTTAACATGGGGTGTCCAAAATAGAATTGGGTAAGCCTATAATATCTTAATTGGATTTCATCCATACACTTATTCCAATTGATGGGGTTTTGAAAAGGTTTTGAAAGGTTTATGATTGGGTTTTATACTCTAAGTCGCCTAAATGAGGTTTAATTACTTTTTATGGGTTTTATTGATTTTATTTGAATAAAAGGTGCGGTTGTTTTTTATGTGAAAATGTATTATTTAATATTATTAAAGAAAATTAAAGATAAAATTAAACATTATATGTGTTCTCATTTTTTTACTGAACTAATGGAATCCTTTATTTTTATATCCCTTACTGTGTTTTTGTTCTAATCACATGTTTTTAATTTTTATTTCATAGGGTTTAAGGGGGTGGAGATAATCATGAGTTCAAGGGGATAATTGTGAAGATTTTTTATAAATAGAAATAATTATTTATTATAAAGAGTTTTTATATTTTGTAAAAAAATGTGTACTGAGTATAAGTGTCCACTTGTAATGTTTGGGTTTACTTTGTAAGAGTTTTTTTTAATTACTTAAAACACTAAACTGAAAAACTAATAAATTTTGAATTCTAGTTCAAAAACACTATAATATATATTGTTTAAGGTTGTTTACATAAATTCAATGAGTACCAAAACTGACTAAAAACCAATCTTATGTGTTACATTTAAATGGCTATTAGTATAAGGGTTACCGATGACACAAGAGATTCTCTTTACTGGACTTCTATTCTTGAGTCCTAATGATTCACCTTTGACTATAGATTTACAATATTGTTTCATTCTATTGTATGATGACATTATTTTTCCATTATAGAATATTTTATAATGAATTATATATATTTATCTTTTAACAAACCAAGATGCAAATATATGACTTTATTTAAATAATTCAATGTGTTTGATAGCTTGTTCCACACACAACACTAAACTGAAACCAAACCATTATATATTTAGATAAAATATTAATATTTATGTATGACTATTTAAAACTATATTTTAATTAGTAAGAATTAATATGAGTAACCTTTTGTGGATATTTTTATAAATTAAATAAATATTACTTTTAATATGAATAAAATTAAATTATTTTACCTAATATGACTAATAAGATTATCTATTGATCAGAAAATTATTTTAACAAAAATTTCTATTTTATGTGATATGAATTTATATTTCAATAAGTTTATGATTAATTGTGATATATTATATTTGATACTAATAATTGATTAACACCAATTTAGTTTTTAACTAATATGAAATAATAATAGATAGATAATATTTGAAAAGGTTATTTTTAAAATAAAAATAGTTTTCGTTATATTTTACCTTTTTTTTAATTGAAATTTTAATATTCAAACATTTATTTTAGAAAAATGAAATTCATTTTATTTATTTATAATAATAATAATAATATCCATATATTATTTTTTGTGATTTTTCTGAAATAATTGGTTTTTAGGTGAAAAGTGAAAAATTACCGATTTTTCTAAAAACGATCACTTTTATGTAATTATTATAATAAAATAATGACTTAAATTTCATTGAAATTTTTCTATATAATATATATATATATATATATATATATATATATTAAATAAACCATTTATAATTACTATTTTTCCATAAAAACACAGGAATTTCATTTGGGAAATATAAGTAATATTTTATTCTAAAAACTATTTTTATTCACTTATAATAAAATGTAAATTTAATCAATTATAGAAATTATATCTATAAAAATAAATTTAATGGTTTTTAGAAAAATATTATTATTATTAAACAAGTCAAATTTAAATTTTTGGCATAAAAATATGATTACTTTGATTAAAATTAATGACCATGATAGTAATAAAACTTTTATTTTCAAAGAACACCATTATTAATATTGTATAATTATTGTCCAATATATTCAATAAATAATTTTTTTATTTATGAATACAATATTATTTTTAAACACATATATAATTTTACTAATGGGAATTTAATAGGAAATAAATTCCATATATTATTAAGAGCACATAATGTTTAAAAATAATTTTTCTAAAAAATGTTTTTACATATAAAATGTTTTAGTTGAAAATTTTATCTTATATAATTTATAAATATCATTAAATTAAATGGTACTTGATTTAAGTTTTATTAGAACAAAATTTTTTAAAGTTTTTTATTTTATATTTTTAGTAAAAATTAAACTACATAGTGAAAAATAATGTTACCAAGGTGAATACAAAAAAATGTAAAAGTAAAAAATCTAAGAAAAATGAATTATATAATTCTAAATACATGTGTGAAAATAATTGGATTAGGATTTATCAACCAAATATCACTAAAAATAAATTATATCTAACTTCTGGATTTATTGACCCTTGAGTGGTATATTGATATCATGGAAAAGTAAAGGTGTATTCACAAAAGATCTGTTTTATTCACTTATAAAATGGGACACTTACACCCATAAATGACACACTAATTAATTTGAATTAAATCCTAAAAATATTACATTTTTTCCTTTTAAAATCCTATATAATTTTAATAGTCCTATGGTGTAAATTTTTTATCCTAATCCCTTCATTTCCAATGAGGATTTCAAGAGAAAGTTCAAAGTCCCAAAGTGATTATTACTTAATCCTTAACATTTTCTTCTAAATATTTCTCATCTGAACATATCCTTAATATAGTAATATGATATCATAAATAAAATTATAATATTTGACTATAATTATATTAATTTTAAACCCTTATTTAATTCATTTCCATCCACTTAGAAAAATGAAATAGTTTTTATTATTTGTTGCACTTACTACATTCTCCATAAGTAACATTTCTCATTTTCATCTTGATTTTATTTTTTTATCCATACTAAAAAAAATATTATTAACCAACATAAAAACCTATTAATAATATTTTAATTATTTTATTATAAGGATATTATACACTTCCTTAACTATACTCACCCATTGAGATATAGTGTATTTATGTTTGGGGTAGGATTAACCACATACTTAAACAATGCTATAAAACTCTCAAATGGATGAGTATGGTTACAAAAATACAAATAATATAGTAATTTAATAATAATATTATGGTTTTTTTTGATCTGGAATGTTTATATTATGTATTCATTTTATTATTAAAATATCATCATTGATCACTAAAATTTCCAAAAATAATCCACCAGTAATTCAATTTTCTCACAAACATGAGAAAAATATATATAATAAATAAATAGAAAATGATAATAAATTATCCATACTAAATTATATATATAATACTAAGAACCATAATAATGTATCTAATAATCATAATTTTGTTATTGTGTAAGTTACGATCATACACAAAATTTATCTGGAACAAGGTAAGTGTTCTCATCACAAAATCCTCTTTTGAGGCATATTTTTTGTTATGAACCTAATTTAATTTATTTGGTTTTTATACTCAATATTAGAGATATAATATCATGAATTATATTTTAATCATGGTATTTTATATTTAAATAAAATTCCACTCTTTCAATGGGTTTTGATTATAATGTTACTCAAGCCACAAGGGTTCTCTATTTAAAACATTAATTCCTTAATATATGTGTATGTTATGAAAAAATTTTCCTATAAATGATTTATTAATTTAACATTCATGTATATTTTTAATATATATATATATATATATTATTTGTTGAATTATTAATCCAGATCTATTCCATTTATTCAAACTAATTTTAACTTACTAGTTACCCCACTTGTAAGCCTTTTTGGTAGATTAGTTTCCATTCATTGAGTTATGATCATTTTATTGAGTTTATTTCATATAATTTTGGTACATTATAACCTCTGATTATTTTATGTGGTATTATATAATATTTTCGAGGGCTATAAATTCCTATAAAAAAACAATTGTAAAAATATTTCTCAGAATTTGGTATGTGTTTCTCTAAAGGTTTATTGGTAACTCAAATATCATCTACAAGTTTTAGAGTTTTATATTGGAATTTGTTATTCCATACTTTGGTTTATGTCACTATAATATTTTATTCAATTTATTTTTATAACACTCTTGGTAAAGTTAATTTTAAATAAATATAATTTCTTACTACTCTTCTTACACTGTGGGTTTTAAAAGAAGGCATAATCGCATTTTTTAATGGTTCTCCCCTTCAAAATTATGTGTTATATCTTCTATAAAAAACATTTTTTGAGAGCTTGCCTAATTATAATTCCATAGTTATGAGATATTTTCATTTATTATTGCTAGTATGGGTGAACACATTGGATTTTTCTTATATTTTTTGTGAATAATGAAATAAAGACATTCAAAAAACAATTATTGACTTGAAGAAATAATAATTATTCAAATGACCTATTCAGGAACTACCTAGGTTAAAAATATAGTTCCCTAATATTTAAATTGTTCTAAAAATTTAGTTGAATGTAACAAAAAATAAATTTAATGTTTTTAAATGATAAATTTTACTACCCATGTTAGCAAGGTCTGCAATTCTTTTGGGTTCAACATTATATAAAACCTCAATGCATAAGTATGCCTCATGAGAAAAACATGTTTGTTTATTTTGGTGCATGTATCCATAAAAATTATATTTCATTGTTTATAATATCATTGTGAAAATTATCATGATGTCTTGGATTATTGTTTGAAAATAGTTGTCTAAAATTTTTCATTTCATTACTAGGAAACCAGTTATATTTATCCATGCTGTTTATTTATTTTTATTTCAGTCCATGGATATATTATGACCTAAGTTTTAGTTGAATCTGTCATTATGATGATAAATTATTCTGACCATTATATTTAACCCATGTTTATTCAATGATTTCTATACTTGAATGTTTTCCCTTACCTAGAGTTTGATCTCATGACTTCTTATGGTTTCATTTCTCTAGGATATAAATTGAATTATTTCACATGATATGAATAGAATAATGTAATTTTGTGGAGATTCATGATAGATTTTTATGACTTACTATGAATTACATAGTTTCATATATAATGGAAAAAAGATACATTATTTGAGAATGAAATGGGATTTGTTATCTTAGGATTTTTCAAATTCTCTAAAAATCTAAGCCTAAAAGGAACTAGGAATAAATATAATGAAATATTTTCATATTGTCAAGTAATTATGGTTTTTTTATGACCAAAAATATATACTTCGTATCAAGGTTAGTATGTAAATTATTTATTTATGATCACTAAATCTGTTAGTGAGGGTTTGTGGTATCACATATTTCCTTTCCCAAAAAAATTATGATTGTTATAACAATTACCATATTCTTTAAATGAGCTCTTTATCTTCCATGTCCTCCTTTATATTTAGAAACTAAATATTTATTACCTCATATTAAATTTATGTTTACTTGTTCCTCTTTTCAAAATAAAATTTTTTTATACATTTTTATAATGTCAATTTTTCAAAAAGTTATTTCAAAATATTAAAAAAATCAATTCATGGTCATTTGTTTTATCTTCTGCTCCACATTTCCCAAAGATAGATTTTATGTATATTCATAAATCCGTTATTGATTTTCATTCTTATAATTTAAAATTTTTTGATAATTTTTCACCTCACCTTTTTGAAAACTTTATTTCCTTTTCAATTATCTATTATTATATATTCATTAAGTAAATGTTTTTGAAATGGTCACAAATTACATTTTTAAAGACTTTATGTTTTTTTGAAGGATTTATTATGGAGAATTTATTCCAAATAAGGATTTTAAAAATTCCTCCTTTTCAATTTATCAAATACGGTATTTTTTAAGGTGAGGCATAATTTCTTTTTAAAAAAATATTCAGAAGGGTTTTCTAAAGACTATTCTAAATTTATATTTTATTTTCATAATTTTTTCAAAATTATTTAAACTCCTTCAAATTATTTTTTCATGATTACCCTCAAAATTATCACTTTAAATTTGTGGGGTGGAATTATTAAATTCACATAATCAAGAAACATAATTCTTAAACCATTATTATGTGACATCATTCAATGTTTCCTATTTATTATGATGTTATTTATCTATGTCAACATCTTTAAATGACTCTTTTCTTTCAATGGGAACATGTTCTAATAAAACCATCCACATTAATTCAATGAATTTATTTTAAAATATTCTTGATATTTTTCTTGAAAAAATATTCTATTTTCCATTAGATAATTATGTGATGTTTTAAATATAAATTCATTATTTCTACCTTCTCTCATAAGTGCATAAATTACTATTATTATGACCAATGAGTTAAAATATCACCCTCAAATGCATTATTAATGTTTTTATATCACATGAGATAAAAATATGTTGTGTTTAAGGGATGTAGGTATATTTTTCATAGTGGTTTTATGAACATGATGTGGGTAGCTTTGCTTATAGGTATGTTGTGTGAATGTGATTCCTGGAGAATATTTTTCATGATTTTTTGTGTCAATGTAATGTGGGTAGGCTTTTACACAAGTTTTTTGTGTGAATGTTTTACATGTGTCTTTTTAATTGTTTTTTATATATACATGATATAGGCATATTCATTTATAAGTTATTACATGAACTTGATTTGGATGTATTTGTTTATAAGTTTTTTATGTTAATGTGATGTTGGTAGATTTTTTCACAATATATTCTATGAAGATGTTTATAACATAGTTATATTTTATACTTTTCCAATTTTATATGTCAAACTCCTATGATTATACCTCACTGATAATATTTATTATGTAATTTTTTCATAAAATTATGTGAGGGTGCATGTTTTTTCATTTGAAATTACATATCCATTTATCATAAATTATAGACTAATCTTAATGTTAAATTTTCCTTTAATATGATATTTATACAATTATCGTGTTTTCTTAAATTATTATGATCTAACCTATTATGAAATGTTTTCCTTACTCATTTATTGATCTCATTCTTTTATTGTGACTCTATTACCCAAGTTATAATGATTAGTATAGTGTATGAATAGTATTTAATGGAGTCTAGTGTGGTTAGATTTTGAATAAATGTGAGTATCATAAAATTAGTTTCTTTTTTATCTAATCTTATAAGATGTTTAACCTTACATTCTTGTGATTTTGAGATTATTGTGATATTTCATGTTTATTTAATTGAAATATATTTAATTTCATCTTGGAAAATATAACATTATATTAAAGATAATGTTTAAAGAAAGTGTTTTGTGAAGGGGACCTGGGAGTGTAGTTTGGGGGTGACCCAGTTTGTATCGGAAAAGGTTTTAATTATTTTTTTCAATAGTGTATTTATTGTTTGAGATTATATTAGTTTTTGGTATTGAGTATTAAGATAAGAAAATAGTAGTGAAAACCTAATGGAAATGTATAAGTATAGTATGACATCAAAAAACTTTGGTTTATTAAAGAGAATATGTTTTAAAAAAATGAAATCCCTTCCTGGATACTTCATGGTGATGTAGTATCTAGAACAGATGAACCTTGGGTTAATAACCTGGGAATAGTTGAATCAGTATTTACGTGATCTACAATTAGTGTATGACAAAGTGTCCTAATAGCACGCATAGTTTCAAACTCCTAGGAAATACAATTTGGTTGATCACATTCCCTTTATGAACAATAATAATGTATTTACACACAATTATCATTATGGATTAGGATAGTGACAATAATATAACCCAACCAAAAGAAAAACGGGTTGAACCGGGGGTGATACACGTTTCATATAATGAATTGTACACTAACATGATGGTTTTGTAGAGTAATATATCTTGAGGTTAAATTTTTTAGGTGATTTTTTATAGTAATTCCACTATGATTCAGACTATTCATTACCCATTGTTACCCCTTTTGGTGTTAATAATGAATGGATCTACTGGTAAGCAATATATCATTGGATATGATAGACAATGTGTTAATTTTACTAATTGGAAACAAAATGGGATAAAAGATAATGATAAAAATATTTTTGTTATGATAACTTAACTGTAGAGGGTTATGATTAATAACTTTATTCTTTATGGACTTTTGAACACACTAAATAAGTGAATGTTAAAGTTTCATAGGAACTCAGTTGATGAAGATAATGAAGTAAATTAGATTCAATTTCCTATATATAGAAAAGTTTATTAGAGGAAATTATGGGAATGCCTCAAAATAAATACCATATGTCTTATCTATATTAAATGTAGAAACTAAGAAAAAAATGTTTTGAAGAAAACGGGAGAGTTTATTTAACATAATGGTGAGAAATAATGTTCTTCCTAAGGATACACTAGAATTTCAATGTTTTATGTGTGTGTAATTAGGGGATATTTTTTAAAAAAATAGTGTAACAATCTTATGGATTAAGATGGAAACAGACACTAATAACTTCCTAGATCATGGGATGAAGGAATGTTATTTTTTTATTATTAATTTGTAGAGTGATAATTAAGTGGATCTATGTACACTTATTTTTTACTCAAGATTTGTGGATGTTTTATTTTTTGTAAGTTATCACCCACTATTAGATGTTGAGTTATAAATAAAATAAAATGGTTATATGATTATAATATCCATGTTATATTAATATACTTCATGGTTTGTGGTATTTTGATTCACGTAAGACTTGTTATCCTTTATAAAAATATTATGTGATGTTAGAAAATTATTATCTACCTCCATATAGAATCCATATTAATCAATGAAATAAGGAAATAAAATTTCATATTTAAAACCAAACTATCATCACCTATTAGTGAAATTATAGATATTATAACTCAAGTAAAGGTAATTCTATTATAGAAGTTATGGTTCCCATTCATAAGGGATGTTCAACTCTACAGATTAGAGAAAAACTGAATATTAAAATTCATATATTCTGAGGTAAAAGTATATATTTTCTATGTTTGTAAACTTAATATCTCTCTATAAATTATAAAATAGTTTATCTCAATGTTTTACATATCCTTTGATATTTTCATTACTAATTTATTGCTAAAATTTAAGGGAGGAATAATATTTAAAGGGGAAATGTAACACCCTGGGATTTTGAAAAGATTTTCTCTAAATTAATATTTGTTCAATAGATTTTATCACACAAAACATGAAACTAAAATGATCCATAACATATTATATAAATATTATTATAAAATTATAAAAAAACTATAGTAAACAATAATATGTTGAGGAACTAAAATTTCTTAAATATATTGGATATTTAATTAATAAGATTTAATATTAAAATGGGTTTTTCTTTCTCAAATAACTATTTTTCATCTATGGTATATTATAAATTTACAAATTATATTGAAAACATTAAAAACTATGTTATATAGGAAATTTCATTTAAACATTCATTAAATTAGAAATTGATATAAAATTATATTAAGAACACCTAAAAATTACATTTTCCAATAAAAAAAGTTTTTCATTATATTTTTTATTTTCATTTTAAAAAACCATATAAATTTTAGAATTTTAATTTAATAAAATTAAATTGTCTTTTGAATTATTAATATAATAATTATATTATGATTAATTTTTTTAAACTTTTCTAAAAAGGTTGAGTTTTGGTTGAATTGTGAAAAAATACCGATTTTGTAAATAGTCTAAGTTTTATGACATTTTCATAATAAAAGAAATATTTTAATATTTATGAAACCATTATTGTATAAAAAAATATTTAAATGAAATGTAAAATTAATCTTTTAAAAATAAAATTTTAATTTTTTTATAAAACCCACATTTACCATTTTATAATCTTTTGTAAAATTATACTATAATAAAAATAATTTTTTATATGTTTTATTTAAATAAGTATCAATAAGGTGGAATTCAGTTTTTGATTTTTTTTATTTCTAAATATAACATATTTAATAAATAAAAAAATAATGACATATAAGTAATCAAATTTAATAATTTTACCTTTTTGAAATTTCTAAGAATAGAACTATACATTTTCTAAAACAATTCTCACATGTTATCTATACTAAAATTAAAAATATTTTTTATCAACCTGATAGATTTTATTTGAATAAAAGGATATCAAATTTGGAATAATTGGGCCTAGTTATTTTAAAATGTTCTATTTTATTTTTATCCATTAAAATTAAATTACTTTGGTAAAAAAATCCATAGTATAAACAAAAAAATGGTAAAATTGAAATAAAATAAGACAAAGAAATTGAAACCTATTAAAAAAATATGTAAAAATATATGGTTGAGGATTTATCAACCATAAACATTCCCACCAATCCATTAATTTGAATTATTTGATCCACCTAGCTATATAATATTGACTTTTTCATTTATATTACTACAAAAAAACCACTCCTATCCATTATAAAAGGAGCCATAACCATTACTCTTCTCATCTCACCCCAAGACTCTAAGATTTGATCAAAAACTATAGAAATAACTCCAAAAAACTCCCAAATACAAACAAGAAGTTTTTTCACTCATAATAACCCCTCAAAAATCTTTAGACCAATTTTAAATGGATCTTTTCCAATGATTAAGTAAAAATTATAATTTTTTTCTTTTTCATTTATTTTCATTTCTTTCTTATTATACCTCCTCTAAATCTAATCTATCCATGTTGAAATACATACATGGTTATGATAAGTATAATATAATTTTATTATGTTTATGGGGTAAACATTTTATTCCTTCCTCTAAACCATTAAAACAATGAAACATCGTTTGAGTGGCATATAGACAATTGTCTCCATAAGAGATGTGGTCCCTTTTTCATAAACACCATATAAGAATGGTCCAACGGTGATATTTAAGGATTAAATTTGATATTTTTTTTATGATTATAGATACTTAACTTATGATTATATTATCCATAAATATGAAAATAATATTTTTTAAGGTTTTATAAATGTTATATTAATGTTTAATTTATTATTAATGTACTACCTTTTTTATTAAAATTTATCAAAACAAGCATGCCACTAATTTCAACTCTATGAACCTTAAGCAAAACTCTCATGGAATTAAATTATAACATTATTAGTCATTATAAAAAATCTATTCGGTAGATATAAATAATTTAGGATTGATGAACAGTGTATCAAAGAAGTGGGATAAACATCCACATTACAAAGAATGTGCAATTCAATTAAAATTACTAACATACGATGCTGAAAAAAAAATATAAATAACTAGTAATTATATAATAAATAAATATAAATTAATAATATAAATCTTAATATATGTAAATAATGTTCTAAAATAATTTATTAAGATAGTTATTATTGTTATATAGAAAGATAGAGTGATTTTGACTAAGTGGGAATAAAAAGTTAGGTATCGTCGTCTCAATTTTTCTTTCTTGAGATTTAGCTCATATGCACCACACTTTTTATTATGAGTTCTTTATATAAATCACATGGATATATTTTTATTATAAATTCAGTAATAATTTAATTTAATGAATATCCATTTCAAGTTCTATCTTATACGGGATTTTGTTTTATGTATAATTGAAGTTGTAAAGAGTTTTATAGACTCATCTCCTTTTCTTGATTCATACTGGTTCCTCTTTAAGTATGGATTTACAATAAAAAATTATTCTATATTATGATTATATTATTATTACTTTCCAACTTATTTTTGGGTAATTACATTGATTGATTCCATTCCTCATAAAATTTGATGATGTTACTAATAATTTTGAATCTATCCAAAAGATCTCTTCCACTTCCATGTACATATTTTATCTTCCTGCCAATGATATCATTTATATTTGAAAACATAATTATGTTTAATACCATGTTACCTTCATATTTCTCTTTTCTACGCATAAATTTTTTTTATAATAACTTTTTTAGGATATGGGTTCCAACAAAGGTATTTTAAAATATTTATAAGGTTTTTCATTCATGATCATATGTTCTATATTCTAATCCACATTTCTAAAAGATAATATTTTTATATTATTTAAGGATAAACTATTGATGATTCATTATTAAAAATAAAAATTTATCTATTTGATTTTACTTTACATTTTCGAAACTCTTATATCTTTTTGAATGCTCTATTAATAAATATACTTTTTAAAAAGTAATTTTTTTCAAAAAAAAATATAAATTTTCCTTTATTAATACTTTATATATTTCTTATGGAATTATTATTTATATTTTATTTCAAACAATTGTGTTGAAAATTAATTCTTTTCAATTTCTCAAAAGATATCTTTTTTAATGTGAGATATAACTTATTTTTATGTAAATGTTAGTAAATGTTTTCAAAAGGAACTTTTATGTTTTTCTTACTTTTTACAAAAATGTTAAAATTATTTCTACCTCCTTGGGATTTATTTTCATTAATTAAACTCTAAATACAGACTTGAAATTTTTATTTTTGGGGATTTAATTCATATTATCTCACAATATTGTTATTGAAGCCTTTTTATGTGATACTATTAAATTATTTTATCTTCTGAATGTTTTTTATTCTATAATAATATCCTTAAATATTATTTTTTTTCATTGTGGGTATATTCTTATACAACCATCCCCCTTCTTTATTTATATCTCATATGAAATATTTGTGCGATGTTTCTTGAAAACTCAACTCTTTTCCATGGGTTAATTTTGTTTTTTAAATATGAATTTTTTATTGTCACATATCTCATGTGTATAGATGATTATTATGATAACATGTGGTGTCCTATATATCCCTTAAGTTCATTGTATAACGTTTTATATCTCAAGAGATGAAAATTTTCTTCATGTACAACATGTTAGTAGCTTTGTTCATAATTATTTTTTTAGGCTAATATGGATAGATTTTTCTATAGGATTATTTTTTAAATGTGATTTAGGATTCTTTGTCCACAAGATTATTATTTAAACATGTAATACATATCTTTTTTCACAAGTTAATTATGTAAACATGATGGGAGTAGCTTTTTTCATAGGTTTGTTGTGTGAATGTGAAATGGTGTCTTTTTTCAGATGTTATTTATTGAATGTGATGTGTATGGATATGTTCACAATTTTTTGTGTGAACATGTTTTGTGTAGCTTAGAACATAATATTTTATTTTCATAGTTTTATTCCATAGTTCCTAGTTATTCTTTTCCATGTCATTATGTCATATGCCAATTGTTATACCCCATAGATCATGTTCATTATATCATGTTTCCATTCTTTTATTCCATGGTATAGGTTCATTAATTTGATATTACATGTCCTTATATTAGGAATTATAGAAAATTATTATTCCTCCAGTTTTATTTAATAATATATTTCTAACATGCTCTTGTTATATAATATTCTTTTGATCTATCCCTTGATGATGTGTTTTCTCTTACTAATAATTTATTCTCTCCCCTTTCTTATGTCTCTATTCCCTAGGTTATTATGATGGTTAAAGCCTATAAGGAGTATATAATGGAGTTTATTGTGGTTATATTATAGAAAAAAGTTCACAATAATTATAAAATAAGTTTCTTATATAGACGATCCTCTAAGATATTAAATCTTCTATTCATGAGATTGTGTGATTATTTGGTGATATCTTGTCTGAATTATTATAATATATTTATGTTTATCTTGGTATTGGTAAATAACATTTTCTGTAAAATGCATTGTTTATATAAAGTGTATTTAGCACTAGACCCAAGAGGGAAGGTGTATTACACCGAAATATTTCACATTAACTCTAAATGATTATAAATCATTTCCAATACTCATCAAACCCATTCCAATAATTTTACAATATCCTTAAATCATTATACATGTATAAGGATTTTAATTTCATTTTATTATACTATTATTTATGAATAGACAATAAAATCCATTAAATTAACTGTAACAGCCCAAAAGTAACCATAAATTCCATATAGTAAATATTTCATTACATAAATTCCTACACATATTTTGTTTAAAGATTTAAAGAATTAGGAAAAAATGTTAAATAATAAAGCCCTTTTATTTTTCAACTAATTAAATTTTTATATTATAATTGTTACTATATAAACCATAATAATTCATCAAAATCTCCCACGAAATCTCTACACATTCTATTTTCTTTTGGAAATATCATGTTTCATACTTTTAATTCTAACTTATGTGAATAGGACATAATAAGGGTGATCAAAAAGGATCAGTATAGGAAATCATGTACCTAAAATTATTGTATAATAAATAATTCAAGAATAATATGGTTAGAATTAATTGACAATCAAATAATTACATATAAATGATAACATGTTCTTAAAATAAGTCACTAGATGTCATAAAAATATTAATAATCACATAGATAGAAATAACTTGTTTCATAATGATTGAATTCATAATTTGTGACCTATCAAGGCTATGTTTCAAGATAATATATACCATAATATCCTTTTTTCCAATAACTCTATTACCTATAAAACCATAACCAATACATCTAATTAAATTTTCCATCAAACACCCAATTCCCAAGCATGTTTTAATCATGAGACATAATGATTCATCGAGGGGATATTGTAGGCCCCATCCTTCATTACTTAATTACAATGTGTTCATAATATGATGTAATGTGTAAAATAAACAATAAATAACAAGCATTCCTTAGTAATAAAATAACATCCATATCGAAAAAAAAGGGGTATATGAATTTATAAAAAAAATTATAATCAAAAGATTGAATAGATTTTTATGTATGTATCCCTCGATATAACCATGTATAGAGTAGTGGTTATATTATTAAGTCAATACATTCTCAAAATAAATCAATGTTTGTATGAATAAGTGAATTCACTTCAACTAAATTAATGAAAATAGGTTATTCATAGATGAAGGCATTGGATGGAAAAAATCATATATAGGGTGGATGATTAGGAAACAAAAGAGATGTAATTTATTTTTATGATTTTAATCTACAAAAAGGAAATAGTATAAGTAGATTTATAATTTCATCCATGAAATGAAATATTAGTGTGAAATTATCCATTCTTGTAAGAATGATGTTCAATTAGAGACATTGCAACTCAAATAAAGTGGATTTCGGTTATCAAAATATCGTACAACATAGGTTGAATTTCAATCAAAACACATTTAAAAATAGATCTTCAAATTGAAATTAATATAAAATGATGAAAATTTAATTCATCCTATAATATATCAAATTAGTTTTATATGAACCATTTAAGTGAAATTATATATACAATAAAAAAATCTCTAAGAAAATACTTTGATATGGAAAAACCATGGTGAATTTTATTAATAATATAATAAAAATTATGTGAAGGAGGGATTTATGATAATACTTGAAAATTATCTTAGATAAACTTTATAGTAATAAGGGAATTTAATTGGGTATTATATACACCATATAAAATAAAACTTTGTTCTCAATATCAAATATGTCTCCTGGATTTCAAAATTGAGACAAAGAACACCTGACATAATTTTCATCTTTAAAATTGAAACCCGATGTAACACCCTTTTATTATTTACAGGTAATCCCTTAATTATATTTTGTTTATCATAATTGTTTGGGTGAATTTGTGGGATCCTTAGGGATGGAGATACTTTTATAGGGAAAATAACCTAAATTTTAGGGTTTTAATTTTATTTAATTTAATGGATTTTAGATATAAATGTGCCAAAAACTTAGTAGGGTTATTCCCAATTTCGGAGAATACCCAAAATGGGGTATTTTATTTTTTTACTTAAACCTCCACTTTTTTAGTCTATTGAAAAATTACATTCCATGTAAATGGATTACAATCTATGTAATTTTTGTTGGGTAGATTTTGTGAAGTAAATACATAACGTGAGGGTTTTACACATTGTGTAATAGGTTCACAACGTATAATATAATAACATGGGTTTTTTATAAAAAGGTAATGGGTTTTTTGGCATATATGATTTCATGAATTATATAGTGTGTAAGGGGATTTCATTCCATGTAATAGTCACAATTTGTGATTCTAGGGTGCTTCATGAGTGGTTTTTTATTTCTTTTATTACAGGCTTCCTTGATCTCAACCTAGAGGCTCTCCCAAGATGATTTTGGGTGATTTTATCCCTTCTGAATCACTTCATTTATCGATTTATCATGATTGCAGTTGGATTTATTCTCTCTAGGTATGTAATCCTTCTAATCCTTTCTTTTAATCAAGTCTATTTTCTTTGACTTTGATTGGGTTTCAAATTTGTGATCAGATAGTTTTTTTTATCTATCCATTTCAGTTTCTTATCCTACCTTGTTTATTTGAGGTCGTTATCATGGTTTCCAGTCATCATGGTCAAAGACAGTTAGGTTTATACCAGTTTGAGGTAGGTGTTTATATACAATGTCTTATTGAAATGAATTTCATGTTGTTCTAGGTAAATTCTTTTGGGTTGTTGATTAATTTCAAGTGATATGGGTAATTAATTGATAAATTATAAAGGAAAGTGTTTTCAGAAAGGGGTTTTCTTGAAAATGGATTTCCTTGATTAGGAAATCAATTTTTAACACCAAAATGTATTATCTTTGTTTAAAAAAATATTATATTATGATTATGGTTTTGAAAATATATTTTTGAAATTTTCACATGGAGAACCATGGGTGTGTTAGGAAAGAGACACATCCTTTTTTTATATTGACTAGAATGATTTGAAATCATTTGGATCCAAAGTTATTCATGTTTAGGCCTTTTAGTGTCTAGTACGCAGTGTCCCATAATATTAAGACCAAATGAGGGGTTATTTTGTTATTTATAGTTATTTATTACTTTTTTATTTTTATAATGGATTTTTTCTCACATGTTTTTATATTAGGTTGTATCACATAGCTTCAAATTGAAGGGTTTCATGGATAATTTTTTACCATTTTACCTCTTGATGTATGGAAATTACTTCCTATTTTATAAATTCTACTTCTCATATTTATATTTTATGAATATTATAGTCTTTTATGAAAACCAACTGAAAAATGATTTAAAAATGGAATTGATTGATGAAAATACTTTGTAAAATGGTTTTTTTTAAAAGATAGAATTAGTGCATTCTTGATATTAGAGAATTTATAGAAACTATGGTGGTATCCAATTGGGATTTTTCTCACACCCTAATTTTTCCTTTGTGTGGATTTAGATGTTGTTTTAGGATTCAGGTTAATGTAAGAGCATATTGTTGCTTTCTAGCATCCCTTTTTTTCTATTTCTATGGTTTGGGTTGGTCTATAGGTGACTATTGGTCACAAGGGTTTTGGAAATACATTCTATTTTATCCTTTTTGGCTTGGATTGGATAGATTTTTTGGTAACTCGATTCTTCTAGTTTTTAATATGGTTGTATGTATTTTGGTTTTAAATTAAATATTGGTTTCTATTATAATGTTGTACATATATTATGTGATGGTCCTATTTGGGTGGATTGTTTAGTCAACCCGTTTTAGTTTCCTATAATTTGGTATCATAAGGTTGCTCAGCCTGATTTTTGTTAACACTACGTGAGTTTGGTTCTATTTATTAGGTAGACAGAATTTAGGAATATTAACATTTATATAGTTGGTTCAGAAAAGAGGCACGGCCTTCTCACTTATCTGATGGTAACCATGTTACCATGGGTCTTCAGGGACTGTTCACCAGTTTTGAGACTTGGAGAATAAGTTCATTTGAATGAACAATATGTGAAGTTTATTTTAATTTACCTATTATTCTTTAATTAATTTTTTTCATTAGTATATTTGTGGTTTCTTTAAATTCCTAATGATATAATGCATTGATGTTAGTTCTTGATGTTGTTCACCTAATTTAGGGATTATATCTTATCTTTTTGGTTTTGGTATTATTTTAGAAAATGCCTTTAATAAGATCTCTTCCAAATTTGAGATAGGAAGTTGCAAGATAAGATCTAAAGGAAAATACTCTAGTGGAAACTTCTCTGGTAAAAGATGGTATCCACACTATTCACACTATGGGTTAAGTGGGTGTTGGAAAAACCATATGTTTGGGGGATCATTCCTATTAATTTACTAAGCATCATTCATTTATCCTTCATGAAGACCAAGGACCCCAGGAATCTGAGGAGTTCCTTGAGCTAATTGAGAGGATCTTCAACTTCTTAAAAAAAATTTAAGACTCTAACATTTTTGTTTTTGCATACATTCTTAAGGGACGAGATAGGATATAGTGAGGTCATATAGTGAAATATATTATTCATTAGGATATTACCTGGGATTTCTATAATGAAATTATTTAGAATAATTTTTACCCTAATAAAACATGTGGAGAATATCCATGAGTTTTTAACCTTTGATCATGGGGAGTAGACCATTATGGATTTCTCTAACAATTTTGATGTGTTGGGGAATCTGGAACTGGTGATTTTCACTAATGATTGCCTGAAGTCTTGCAGGATTGAGTTAGTACTGAGTCTTGATATTTGGTTGATGTTGATTCTCATGTACCTTCTGAATTTTCTGGAGGTATTTAACACGGTAGATTTGTTGAGGTAGACATAGCTTGGAAGACAGTTTTATGTGGAACTTCTACTGGTTTAGTTGTTTCCTAGGTTATATCTTCTACCAAGAAATGGAAGCACAAGTGTGGTCAGTTTTCTTTAGGACCAGTTCCAGGGGCTCTGATGTAGAATAAAATATACTTTTTATAAATATTGTGGAATGTGATGATATACCAAGCCTAACTTTGTTCAGGCTTCTAATAAATATCATATTTGTGGATGATATGTACATCTATAGTTTTTTTTAAAAAGATATCTCAGGGTAGTTGTATAGGATCCACTCTCACAAATGGTTTTCTTATAATTTTAGATATATCCAAGGGTGGTGGTTCAAATACTAAGGATCAGGGATATGTTCATGTGGCTAATAAAAAATTTCCTTATGATTTGGAGTATGAACCAAAGTAATCTAAAGCATGGGCCATCTACTACTATAGGTATGGTGTTTATCTCATCTTCTATGGTGTTATCTTTTCTTTATGTAGATGACATTAATTATTTTATATCATAAATGTTAGTTGATGTATTGTGTTTTCATTAGAAAGTTATCCCATTCTTATTGGATATTTTATAGTGACCCAAGCCTTTTATATATAACATTACATGATTTTAAGCATAATTATACATCAGAGTACAAGCCAAGGATCGTTAAGTCTAGTGTCCTGGAAGACTAGGTACAAAAAACATAAAACATGGGGATAAAAAAGACTTCGTTGTTTAATCTCCATAATGATATCTTAACTTCCTTTGATCCCTTAAATCTGCATAGGGTACCCTGGGGAACACATGAACAAAGTTTTGAGCTAAAAATCCCTGTAAGGGAATGAACATAAGGATACATCTTAATCACATGAGTTTGGAGGCATGACATAATGATAACAAAGCATGGAACATATGAAATCATATCATATAAGCATGGGATCATATAAACATGGAATCATATAAATGTGGAATAATCATAAAACATTTCTTTAATACGGGTCATGGCTAACCACCAATCTCATTTCCCATTTTAGTACGGGTCAAGGATAACCGGAAATCCCGTTTCACATCGCATCTCATGAGACTTAACTTTACCCAATGCATTGGATCACTATCTAGGCGCACCCATCTCAAAATTTTAATGAATATTATTTCCACATAAATATTTTTTCCACATAAATATTCTTTCCACGTAAATAATCATACATAATCAATCATTAATAAACATAAGGATACCCATGGAAAGAATTGGGTACCACAATCATGACATAAAACATAACCAATGAGTGTATCATGAAGGTGTCTATGAAAGAAATGGATTATAACATACATGGAAGTTTATAAGGTAATATAGTCATATAAAATGGTAGTCGGTGACAAATAGAAGTGATAACATATAAGAAATGTATTAGAGAAACATTAGCATTAAAACATTTTTGCGTGGTTTTTAAGGAAAATACTATATAGCTTTTAAAATAGTAAATAGGACATTATTCTATAAAAAACAAGAATTGAACCAAGAATGTTTTCATAATAAAAAAAATACTGATTTTATAAATAAAATTTTGTCTTAAAATAGAGGATATAGTTCACTTTAAATTGCGTAAAAATTCGGGAAGTTCCTTTAAAATGAGTGTACTTATTGGGAAGTATCGAGGACGAATTCACTTAAAAGTATGTATATATAAAAAAATAGAATGAGAGATGGATCTTGGAACATGATTTTGCAGAAAATAAACAGAATGTAGATGTTTTACATAAAAATAAAATGCAACTGCATTTTGGTAAAAATAAAGATAGAGCAACCCGAAGGAATCAAGGAAGTTCGGGTAGAATACATTACGGTTTATCGGCATGGTATCAGAGGTAACTAAGAGGGACTGATGAGAGGGATAATGGGTTTATCATAACTTATAAAATATTAGGTAAGTATGTTGGAGGTGAGAAAAAATACCCCATCACATGGTATTAGACAAAAAGTCATATAATAGAGAATAATCTTGATTAAGAGTGAAAAGGAGAGGATATCTTACCTTAAATATGTTGGTGTTCTCCACATGTTATTAAAGACCTGAATAAACAAATTAAACTTATTAATTAATAATTAAATAACCTCTTATATATGTAATTGATTTATTATAACCCTTTTTATTTCATTCAAGGACTTCTTGATTAGTTATAAGGTTCAATTTCATTGTTCGAGCTCATTTGTTTACTTGGTTTTAAAAGATTGATTCACTTATATTCAAGTTCGGATAAACATGAAAGATGGAATTGGTTTTCCCGAAATGAATTTATATGATGTTAGTGAACATCCAGGAGATTACGTGGTTTTAAATTTAGTTTGTTTACTTATATTTAAGTCAAACTATTATATAAAGCCATAGTGACAACCGTTTTTGTTAATTGGTGGGTTTGATTACAAAGAACATGTTTTGATTTATAACTTAATACCATTTGCACAAAAAGATTACAGAATAAAAATAGGTTATATTACATATATATAATATAGTTCAACCATAACAAAAATGGTTTCATGACCATATTTAAAAATGATAATATAAATTGATAAACTATTGTCCTTGAATGTGCTAAATTGGCACATCTCAAATGATGCTTTCATTTATTTCAAACAAAAGGTGCGGAAATGATAGAAGATAATGAATTATACCATTAGAATAATAGAATTATAGTAAATTTATACTACTATAGTTATCATACCATTTTGTTGAAGGGAGGGGAGGAAAGAAACAAAAAATAAAAGAAGTTAAAATAAATGAAGGAACTGGAAAGAGGAATTTACCTCTTGAGACTTCCTCCATTGAGAACCTTTTAAGAGGAGAGGTTTTAGTATTTTGGAAGAGGCTAGGAGATTTTGGATGTGGGGGGATCTTGGGGAGAAATTTGGGCAGAATATTGGCAAGGCACAAGGATTGAGAGGAGTAAAGAGAAGAGGGAGTGAGGGGGGTTATAGTGGAGGAGGGAAGGTATTTCTCAATATAAAATTAATTAATTTGTTAATTCCTCACAAGATAAGGAATAGTGAGTCTTCCATGACCAATAATAGTAACTTTATTATGTTATCCCAAACCAATTGGTCTTACATCAGCAGAACATCATCAATGACTCAATAAATCCCTTATTTAGAATTTATCGTAAATTATCACATTTTACTATTCATAAAAAATTCAAGTATTTTAGAAAAATACCTAAAATTTACCCTAACCATTTTTCAACATGTAGAATACAAAAAATAATTCAATTTTTCAAAAATAATTTTCTAAATATGATTATTTTAATATTTAATGAAAATCATAATTTATTATCAAAAACTAGTTTTAAAATAATCATTTACTTATTCTAAAGTATAGGTATATCATACTTTCAACTTGAATATTATTTATATATTATCATAGGTAAGGTTATTATTCATTAGGGTATATCACTATTCATAAGGGTATGTTACTATTCATAAGGTTAGGTTACTATTCACCAAAAATTAAGTTTTTCTTATCGAACTCCAAATAACTTACTGATCACAGCTGTGTATGTCATATTTTTGAAATTATAAACACAGAAGTGACAAACTTATGTTTAAAGGTCACTTATCACTTATTAATTCATTATGTTGTATTTTCATGTAATTTTATGACATATTTATAAGAGATAAATTTCCATTTATAAAACATTGGGTCGATATATTCTTCCTCCCTTATGAAATTTCTCCCTCGAAATTTTATTTTACATTCTAAGACAGAAACAGGTGTGGGTAATTTTCCTTCATTTCTTCCTCCAATTCCCATGTTTCCTCTTTGTACTTATGGTTTTTCCATATAAGTTTGACCAGATGACTAGTCTTGTTGCGTAGAACTTTGTCTCTATGATCCAAGATCTTCACTGGATGATCCCTGTAAGAGAGATCATCCTCCAACTGTACCACCTCTAAAGAGAGTACATGTGAAGGGTCTGGTATGTACTTTATTAAGAGGGATACATGAAATACATCATGTACTTTCAACATGGTAGGTGGAAGTTCCTGTCGATAGGCCACAGCCCCGACTCGATCAATGATCTCGAAGGGGCCTATGTACCTGGGACTTAACTTCCCTTTCTTTCCAAACCTCATGACCTTATTCCATGTAGATATGCATAGAAATACCATGTCTCCAACTTTTAAATCAAGGTCTCATCGACGGTTATCTTCATAACTCTTCTGTCGAATCTGGGATGCCTTGATATTCTGATGAATTTTTGTCACCTTCTCCAACATTTCTTCAACCATTTCAAGTCCTAGAAGCTTACGCTCACCGAATTCATCCCAACATGTCGGTGTTATGCACCTTTTCCCATAAAGGGCTTCATATGGTGCTATTCAGATGCTCTAGTGGAAACTATTTTTGTAAGAGAATTCAACCAGTGGAAGATGTTGGTCCCATACTCCTTTCAATTCTATAGAACATGATCTCAACATTTCTTCCAGTGTCTGAATAGTTCACTCAGATTAGCCATCAATTTGAGGATGATAGGTAGTACTGAAGTTCAGTTCAGTGCTTAGAGCATGGTGGATACTTTTCCAGAACTTTGAGGTGAATCTGGAATCACGATCGGATATAATAGATAGTGTTACTCCATGCATCCTTACCACTTCGTTGATGTAAATCCATGAAAGTTAATCCAATGAGAAGTCCTCTTGAACCGCGATAAAGTGAGTTGTATTTGTAAGATGATCCACTAAAACCCCTATAGCATTGTTTCCTTTGGATGTCCTTGGAAGTCTAGTGACAAAGTCCATAGTAATTTTCTCCCACTTCCATGCTGGTATGGGTAGTAGTTGCATCATCCCCTTAGGTTTTTCCACTCAGCCTTTAATTGCTGACATACCAGGCACTTTGATTTATATTCAGCAATCTCCCTTTTCATATTGTACCACCAAAATTTTTCCCAGAGATCTCGATACATTTTTGTGCTCCTTGTGTGAATATAGAAGGTCAAGCTATGTGCATCATTCAATAGATCCATCTTTATATCTAGATCAGTTGGTACACATAATCGTATCCCAAATCTTACAACTTCTTCCTCATCAATTTTGAAATCAGACGATTTCCCATTTCTGATAGCTTCCACCCTTTTCTAAATTTCCACATCTTTTCTTTGAGCATCCTTTATTTTATCCAAGAGGGATGGTTGAGAAATCATTTGAGAAAGGATTGATGATGTTTCTCTCTTAATGATTACCATGTCTATCCTTTGTAAATCTAAGAAGATTGGATCCTTTTCAATTCTCATCAATGATAAAGATGTTGGATCCTTTCTACTTAGAGCATCTTCTACCTTGTTTGCCTTACCGGGGTGGTAGTGGATTGAGAAATCATAATCCTTGATGAGATATATCCATCTTCACTAGAGAATATTAAGATCTTTTTATGTAAATATATATTTGAGACTCTTGTGGTCAGTATATATCTCACATTTCTCTCCATAGAGATAATGCCACCAGATTTTCAATGCAAAGATCACAGCTTCCAACTCCATATCATATGTGGAATAGTTTTCCTCATGGATTTTTAGATGCCTTGTGTCATAGGCTATCAATTTATCATTTTTCATTAGCACGTGGCCAAATCCCTTCTTAGAAGCATCAATATACACCACAAATAGTTCTTCACTTATAGGGAGTGTGAGTACTGGCGTAGTGATAAGCCTCTTTTTCATCTCCTTCAAACAATCTTCACATTCTTGTGTCTAAATAAACTTTACCAACTTCCATGTTAGCTTCTTCATTGGGTTTGAAAATTATGAAAAGTTCTCCACGAATCGTCGATAATACCCAGCTAGACCTAAAAAGTTGTGTATCTCCATTACAGAAGTTGGCCTGGGCCACTCTTCAATTGCCTTTGTCTTAGAAGGGTCCATAGATATTCATTTCCTGGTGATAACATTCCCCAAAAATGATACTTCCTCCATTAATAACTCACATTTACTATAATTTTCATACAACTTCTCCCTTCACAAAGTCATTAACATAGTTTTCTAATGCTCCTAATGTTCCTCCTTGCTCTTGGAGTATATCAAAATATCATCAATAAATACTACCACAAATTTTTCAAGGTAATATTTAAAAACTCTATTCATTAAATCCATGAAAATTTTTGGGGAATTAGTGATTCCAAAGGGCATCACTATGAACTCATAATGTCCATACCTCGTTTGAAAGTCATTCTTGGGAATATCTTCCTTCCTCACCTTTAATTGATGATATCCTGACAAAGGTCCACCTTATAGAAATAACTGGCCCCATGAAGATGATCGAACAAGTCTTCTATCCATGGAAGGGGATACTCGTTCTTTATCATGATTTTATTGAGCTCATGATAATCAATGCAGAGGTGCATTTATCCATCCTTCTTCTTGAAGAAGAGGAATAGAACACCCCACAATGAAGAACTCGAGCACATAAAACCCTTCTCCATATTCTCTTGTAACTACTTATTCAGCTCTTCTAGCTCTACGGTGGCCATTCTGTAAGGTTTCTTCGAGATAGGCAGAGATCCAGGGATAATTTCAATTGATAACTCAACCTCTTGGTCAGGAGGAAGACCAGACAACTCTTCAGGGAATACCTCAGTGTAATCCCCCACTATGGGCATGTCTTCAAGCATGATTCTCTCCTTTGTCTCAATCATTTGAGCTAGATATGCTTGCTCATAAGGCAGCAATATCCACACTTGAGACGATGATACTAAAATAGATTCATCATCCTCCTTACACTTGTATAGAATTGGAGGATGCTTCGAGATGTGAAGAGTGATCTCCCTTTCCTAACAGTTGATGTTGGATTTGTATAAAGATAGCCAATCCATGCCCAAGATAGCATTAAACTCTACTAAAGGAAGTATAACGAGATTTTCTGGGAGGTTCAGTCCTCAAATATTAACTGGGGAGGAGTTATAAACCATGGACATAATAATTTCTCCATTTTATGTACTCACAGATAACTTTTCCTTCAAATTTTGAGGTGGTGTTTGAATAGTTCTACTAAACTTGCAAGATATGAAAGAATGTGTAGAACCAGAATCAAATAGTAAGTTCTCTATTCTTGAATGAATAACTAGCATACCTATCACCACATTGTTGTCCAGATCCACCTCAGTAGTAGTGATAGAATGATCCCTTCCTTTTTTCCTTGAAGGATCTTATTGATTACCTCCTATAACCCTCATCTTAGGAAAAAAATTTGCTTAATTCCCATGATCCTTATAGTTGTAACACTGCACTGTTGGCTAAGTGTTTATCTAAACCTTCCCTTCTTCTTCAACATTAGCGGAATTTTTCAAATCCTTTCTTGGCCAGATGACCAAACTTTCCACATTTGAATCAATTTTTGGTTCCTTTCAGACAGTTACCAAGATGCTTCTTCCCACAATTTTTTCAAGGGGAAAAGTTAGGCTTCTTTACATCATGGGATTTGTTTTATGAACCACCCATGTTGTTCTCCATTTTCCTCTTCTTTTCATTGGGCCCATGATACCATTGAGAGTCTCCAATCTCTATTTCAACCTTGGTGGCACAACAGACTATATCCTCATAACTGTCGAAGTCTCAAATCACCAATGCTTTTTGTAGAATCAACTTTAGTCCACTAAAGAAGTGATCCACCTTGCTTTAGGCGTTCATGAAAAAGCCAGAGGCGTACCTTGAAAGCCTTGTAAAGTTTTCTTCATACACCTTGATGGACTCATCTTCCTTCTGCTTGAGTCTGAGGATCTATCTTTCCATATTGAGATGGAGGGTTTGAGGAAAATATTTGTTGAAAAATATCCTCTTGAATTTATCCCAATACATGGAATCAATTTCCTCTTGGGACTTTGTATTCTTCATCAGTGTCCACTACTGATCAGTTTCCTCATCAAAATGATAGACTGCTAGTACAACCTTCTCTTCTTCCAAGCACTGGAGGATGGAGAGTATCTTTTCAATGGAGTTAATCCATCGTTCCATGAGGAGGGGATCATAAGATCCACTAAACATGGGAGGCCTTTACCGCATGAAGGATTATATGGAAACATTCTCTTTCCTTAAAGGAGAATAGCGTTCCACATGATTCAAGTTATTATTCATAACTCGAGCCAGCTGAGCAAGTACTATCATGAAGTTTTGAGCACCCGCACCTGTCATATCAGGCATATCATTAGGTAAATCTTCATATTGGCTATCACATTTGTTGTTGTAACATGTTTTTTATTTCCCACCATTAACTAAGAAAAGAAACGTATAATTAGAGGTCTTGAATACTTAGCTATTGAGCATAAAAAGAAAACTTTGAACATAAAAGGATAAACTTATAAAGAATAAGTATATCCTAACTTGTGATTATGTAAGTTTAAACCTATATTATCCTCAATCTATTTCTTAACTTATATTCTTATGGGAATTTTTTCCTTAATAATGTTTTGTAATAAGTTCATGAATCTACCAAATCATATCTCCTGGGAGTGTCATAACCAAGAGTGCAGCAAGGTCTGTTGTCCTGTACCAGGATACCCCAGATCAAGCCTGAAACTCCTTGTCGGAGTTTTCACTATTAGGTACATCATTTCCAGAACCACCTCTACCTGCTCTTATCTAGATAGGTATGTATTTTCTTGATAAACCACTTACTCAATACTCACCAAAATTTAGGACTATTTTCTTATACTCAGTCTCATCCTTAAGGTTCTCACTAAGGTGCTCTATTCCTAATCTCCAAAAATAACTAGACCATACTCTGATAACAACTATACCAACCCAATCCTTTTATATATAACATTACATGATTTTAAGCATAATTATACATCAGAGTACAAGCCAAGGATTGTTAAGTCTAGTGTCTTGGAAGACTAGGTACAAAAAACTTAAAACATGGGGATAAAAAACACTTCTTTATTTAATCTTTATAATGAGATCCTAACTTCCTTTGAGCCCTTACATCTTAATAGGGTACCTTGGGGAACACATGAACAGAGGGATGAGCTAAAAATCCCACTAAGAGAATGAACATAAGGGTACATCTTAAGCACATGAGTTAGGAGGCATGACATAATGATAACAAAGCATGGAACATATGAAATCATATCATATAAGCATGGGATCATATAAACATGGAATCATATAAATGTGGAATAATCATAAAACATTAATTTATTATGGTTCAAGGCTAACCGGCAATCCTGTTTCCCATTTTAGTACGGGTCAAGCCTAACCGGCAATCTCATTTCACATCGCATCTCATGAGACTTAACTTCACCCAATGCATTAGAGAACTATTTGGGTGCACCCATCTCAAAATTTTCATGGATATTCTTTCCACATAAATATTCTTGCCACATAGATATTATTTCCACATAAATAATCATACATAATCAGTCATTCATAAACATAAGGATACCCATGGAAATAATTGGGTACCACAATCATGACATAAAGCATAACCAATGAGTGTATCATGAAAGTGTCCATGGAAGAAAGGTATTAGAACATACATGGACTTTCATAAGGTAATATAGGCATATAACATGGTAGGTGGTGACAAATATAAGTTAAAACATATAATAAATGTATTTGAGAAATATTAGTATTAAAACATTTTTGTGTGGTTTTTATGGAAAATACTATAGAGCTTTTAAAATAGTAAAGAGGAAATTATTATATATAAAACCATAATTGAACCAAGAAGGTATTTATAATAAAAATATAATGATTTTATAAATAAATTTTTTTCTTAAAATATAGGATATAGTGCACTTAAAATTGGGTAAAAATTAGGGAAGTTCCTTGAAAATGAGTATGCTTATTGGGAAGTATCGAGGAGGGATTCACTTAAAAGCATGTATATACCCGAAAGAGAATGAGATATGGATCATGGAACATAATTTTGGATCATATAAACATAATTTAGATGTTTTAAATAAAAAGAAAAGACAACTACATTTTGGTAAAAGGAAAGATAGAGCAACCCGAAGGAATAAAGTTCAGGTAGAATCCATTACGGTTTATCGGCATGGTATCGGGTGTAACTAGGAGGGATTTTATGAGAGATATAAGGGGTTTATCATCACTTATAAAACATTAGGGTAGTATGGGTGAGATGATAAAACATACCCTATCACTTGGTATTACAAAAAATGGCATAGCATAGAGAACAATCTTGATTAAGAGTGGAAAGGAGAGGATCCCTTACCTTAAATCCGTTGGTGTTCTCCACTTGTTATTAAAGATAGGAATAAAAAAATTTGCATTATTAATTAATAATTCCAGAACCTATTCTATATGTAATTGATTTATTATTACAATTTTTAGTTCATTCAAGGCCTTCTTGATTAGTTATAAGGTTCAATTTCATTGTTCAGGCTCGTTTGTTTACTTGGTTTTAAAAGATCGGTTCACTTATATTCAAGTTCGGATAAACATGAAAGATGGAATTGGTTGTACAGAAATGAATTTATATGATATTATTGAACATCCAAAAGATTAAATGGTTTTAAATTTAATTTGGTTACTTATATTGAAGTCGAACTATTATATAAAACCATAGTGACAAATGTTTTTGTTAATTGGTGGGTTTGATTTCAAAGAACATGTTTTGATTTATAAATTAATACCATTTGAAAAAATAAGATTAAAGAATAAAAATAGGATATATTACATATATATAATCTGTTTCAACCATAACAAAAATGGTTTCATGACCAGATTTAATGATGATAATAGAAATTGATAAAATGTTGTCCTTGAATGTGCTAAATTGGCACATCTCAAACGGTGCTTTCATTTCTTTCAAACAAAAGGTGAAGAAAGGAGGGAAGATAATTATTTATCCCATTAGCATAATAGAACTAAATTAAATGTATTCTACTGGATTTATCATACCATTTGGGTGAAGGGATGTGAGGAAAGAAACAAAAAATAAAAGAAGTTAAAAGAAATGAAGGAATTGGAAAGAGGAATTTACCTCTTGAGACTTCCTCCTTTAAGAACCTCTTAAGGGGAGAGGTTTTGGTATTTTGAAGAGGATAGGAGATTTTGGATGTGGGGGAGGATATTGGGAAGATATTTGGGCAGAATATTGGCATGGCACAAGTCTTGAGAGGAGTCAAGAGAAGAGGGAGTGAAGGGGGGGTTATAGTGGAGGAGGGAAGGTATTTCTCAATATAAAATTCATTAATTTATTAATTACCTACAAGACAAGGAATAGAGAGTATTCCATGACCAAGAATACTAAATTTATCATTTTATTCCGAACCAATTGGCCTTACATCATTAGAACATCATTAATGACTCAATAAATCCTTTATTTAGCATTTATCGTAAATTGTCGCATTTTACTATTCATAAAAAATTCAAGTATTTCAGAAAAATCCCAAAAATTTACCCTAACCATTTTTCGACGTGTAGAATCCAAAAATGAATTCCATTTTTCAAAAATAATTTTATAAATATTATTATTTTAATATTTAATTAAAATCATAATTTATTATCAAAAAATAGTTTTAAAACATTCATTTACTTATTCTAAAGTATATGGATATTGTAATTTCAACTTGAATATTATTTATATATTATCAAAGGTAAGGTTACTATTAATTAGGGTATATCACTATTCATAAGGGTATGTTACTATTCATAAGGTTTGGTTACTATTCACTGAAAATTAAGTTTTTCTTATCGGACTCCAAATAACTTACTGATCACAAATGTGTCTGTCAGATTTTTGAAATTCCAAACACAGAAGTGAAAAAATTATGTTTAAAGGTAACTTAGCACTTAGTGGTTCATTATGTTGTGTTTTAATTTGATTTTATGAAATATTTATAATAGATTAATTTCCATTTATAAAACATTGGGTTGCTACATATTTTATTCCTATAAGAAAGAGTTTCAAACATTGTTTCAAATGTCCAATGAGTCGAGTAATGATAGCATCCTTTGAGGTAGAGTGGAAATTTTTAGTGCTTGATGTTGGAATCTTAGACTTGATTATTGATACAGATTGTATGATCAGTGTTAGGGAACATATATATTTTTATCACCATTAAGTTCTATTCTTATTTTTTGATGGGGTCGCTCCTGTTTTCCCTGGTGAGTGGGACTCTAGATCAGGATGGGAAGGGCATGTTATTTCTTATGTTGGGGTAATCTCAAACCAGTTTAGAGGGATTTGTCATGATTTAATTGACCCTTGTTTGTGTGGTAAACGTCCAATGGTTGTGTGTGCATACCCCAAGGTATCTCTAAATGATTTTTTAGTTTACCACCACATAGATTGTTTGAGTTTAATATAGACATTCTCCCTAATACGTTTCCCATTTCAATACCATCTTATGATATGGAACCTACTGATTCGGTGGAATATAAGGTATTTCTTGATGATCTAGAGGATAAAGGAATCATTTTACCTAGCATGTCACTGTGGAATGTTCCTGTCCTGTTTTCAAGAAGGTAGATGGGAGCCTTATACTTTTTGTTGATTGTTGAATGTTGAATCGGGTGACTGTCAAGAGAAAATATCATTTTCTAAGGATTGATGATCTATTTGATCATCTTAGAGGGGATAATTGGTTTTCTAATATTTATTTATGTTTAGGGTAACACCATTTGAGAGTATAAGAATAGTATATACCTAATTCATCATTTAGTATACAATATAGGAATTTTGAGTTTCTAGTTATTCCATTCATTCTTAATAATGCTTCTACAGTGTTTATGGATTTATTGAACCATATAATTCCTAAGTTCTTGGAATATATTTTTCTATTCTTGGATGATATTTTTGTGTACTTTATGTTAGGGGAGGAGAAAATATACCATTTGGATATCATTATTAGAACATTAAGGGAACATCCACTATATGGTAATCTTTAAAAATTTTAGTTTCTAGTCATGATATTGATTTTTCTCGGGCATATGTTATCTTAGAGGGAAGTATTAGTACAAATTAAAAAGTTATAGGTAGTTGTGTCCTAGAAAATTCCTAAAAATGTGATTGAGATATATTAATTCTTGTGTTTGTCTTTTTATTATAGGTGGTTTGTTCAGAACTTCTCCATGATCGCATCTTTGATGAAATCCTTAACCCATAAGGGTGTAATGTTTAAACAAATGAAAATTTTTAGAAATCATTTCAGGATATGAAGGTGAGGATTACTTCATCACCAGTTTAGATTTATCTAGAACTGGTATCAGGTTATAATTTTTTTGATGATGCTTCTAGTAAGAGTTTAGGATGTGTCTAAATACATGTGAATTAGGTGGTGGCCTATTTATTTTTCTAGTTATGACCTCATAAGAAAACCTACCATACCCATGATCTTGAGTTTGCAGTGGCTATTCATTCACTCAAAACATGGCACCACTATCTCTTTGGGGTGCACATTATGGTATATTCTACTCATAAGAGCTTGAAATATATTTTTACTCAAATGGGACTGAGTATATGATAGAGTCACTAGGAAGAGTATCATCCAAATTTTTATTTTAATGTTTCTTAAACCCCTAGGAAAGGGAGTGTGGTTGAAGAATAATTGATAAGAAAATTAATAACACAATCCATGAAGGAATCAGTTAAGAAATGGTATCTGATGAGTTTTTTTCATGAGATGAGCATGAAAGTGGAAGAGGATAGTAGATAGGTGTTCTTTTCATTAATGAAAGATAATTCATTTTTTATAAGAAATTTCTCCTCAATAAGGCGATATAAACCCAAGTTAAAATTATTTGGTAAAAAAAATTATAGTGGGGAGACCTTATGTGATTGGTCTTGGACTCCCAGTGGAACTTGGTGCTTCCATAGAAGGTTGGTTGTTCTGTTTTACCAGAGGAGGGATTTTTTTGGTAGTGCAACCAATTATTGTTTGTATATATAGATAGGTACTATCAAGATGTGTCATGATCTAAGACATAGGTATTAGTAGTAGGTGATGAGATAGTAGATTGTGGATATTTTATTGTTGTGACTTCCTTGTTAAATAATTAAGGTGGAACACCAAAGACCTTCAGGGTTATTGTAGCCCTTACCCATTTCTGTATAGAAATGGGATGAGATTTATAGAGTTTTTATCAGTGCTTTCCCACAAACTCTTTACAGGAAGGATACAATTTGGGTGATCCTTGATTTAATAATTAAATCATTTCATTCCCTACCAATCCAAGAGGTGGTGAAATTTGAATGGATAGGGGAATTTTTTCTGATAGATTATGAAGCATTATAGGGTAACCTCTTTGGTTATTTCTAATAGGGACCTAAGGTCCACATCCTTGTTTTTTGAAAGGTTTAAAAGATTTTATGGGTTACCAGGTTAATTTAATCATAGATTATTTTTTTGATTGATCGATATATAGATAGGTCTATCCAAGTTCTAGAGGATATGCTCTGGGAATGGGTGATGGATTTTGAAGGATCTTGGGAAAATCATTTTTCATTGGTAGAATTTTCCCATAAAAATGTTGATTGGATTTGATAAATATGGAGCCCTATAAGGGTTTTTATAGTATTCTATATATATATCCCTTTTTTGTAATAGTTGGGAGAGTTGTACTTCATTGGTACAAGTCTTGTTTAGGATATGATGAAAATAGAGCAGTTGATCTGGAGGAGATTGATCATGACATTGAGTTAACAAAAATATTATGTGGACTATCTTTATTGGCCACGGAAGTTTCAAGTTCATGATCAAGTATTTATCACTATTTTAACTCACTTGCGAATTATTAGTTGGGTAAGGAGGGTAATTTTTTCATGGAGTATTATGGTCCCCTTTGTAATCGTTGGACGATTAGGAAGGGTGGCCTATCTGTAGGACTTTCCATATAGTTTGAAAGATATCCATAATAAGTTATATGTTTCCCAAAAGGGGAGGTATATACTATATCCTTCCCATGTTTTTAAATGGGAGTATATTGATATTGATCCCAATAAAATATTGGTTAATCAAAAGATCAAATTATGGATCACAAGGATAAGGTGTTCTATAGTAAAATGATTCCTCTGGTTCAAGTACTATGGTAGTGTGGATGAGATGTCCATGAGACATGGAATCAAGAATAATTATTCAGATAGTAATTTTCAAATCATTTTAATGTATAGTATCTTGAGTTATTTCTAGGGTAAAAAATAGTTTATGGTGTGTAGATTTTAATACCCTGTAATGCTTCACTGGTACTCCCATGATTATGTTGCATTTATCAACCTTGTTTTTGTTCATTTATGGGATTCTCTCAGATAAATATCATTTTATGGGGAAAATGAACTAATTTTAGGGATTTAATCTTATTTTAATAAATGGAGTCCTAATATAAATGAGTCAAAAACTTAGCGGGGTTCTTCCCAAGTTTTGAGATTTCTTGGAGTTGGTATTTTTGAGTTTTTTATTCTTAAATCGACACTTTTAATAGTCTTCTAGGTGATTTCACACCATATAAAATGGTTACACATTATTTAATGTTCGATAAATAGATTCTATGAACTAGATACACAGTGTGAGGATTTTATATGCCATGTAATAGGTTCACATAATGATATGGAAAACAATAGTTTTTTAATAAAAATGCAATAGGTTTTTTAGTGTGTATGATATTAGTGGATTACACAACATGCAAGGGGATTACAACACATATAATAGTGATAGTTATTATTTTAAGGTGTGGAATGATTATTTTCCTTTTTAATTCATTTTCATTTTCCTTTCTCTTCACCTAGAGTCTCTCTCTAGGTGATTTTTTGTTATTCCCCGACTTCCATATTACTTCATTCAGTGATTGATCACTATTGCGGTTGGATTTCTTCTCTTTGGGTACGTAATCCTCATGGTTATTATTTTTTTATCATGTCTATTTTATTTTTCTATTATTAGGTTTTATATCTATGATCAAATATCATTTTCTATCAATCCATTTTATTTTCTTGGTTTACCTTATCCTTTGAAGGTCATTCTCATGGTTTCCAATAACCATGGTGAAAGGTAGCTAGTTTTACACCAGTTTGAGGTAGTTTTTTCTATAAAATAGGTTAATTTATTGAATTTATTGTTTTTGTTGATAAATTACTTTATCTTGATCATTAATTTGATGAGACATTTTTTTAAATGGATTTATTGGAAAGTAAAATGTTTTTGAAATGTTTTTTTTCATGAAAATGTATTTTATTAACATGGAAATGGATTTTTTATGATATAAGAGGATTGGATTAGCTTGGAAATTTTTTTATAAAATTTTAAGTATGGTTTTGATAATTTATTTTGGAAAATTTGACATTTGGAACCATGGGTGAATCAGGAAAGATACATTTGTAGCCTTAATTTGTGTATGGAAGCACTATGAGGTAACCATATGTGATATCAACTAGCAAGACTCGATATTGGTTGGATCCAACAATATACACATTATGATTTTTATTTTCTAGTATGTATTGTCCCATAGGATTGATCCCAAATATGAGGTTATTTTTTATATATGGTTATTTATCAAATGATTGTTTTTATCATGGATTTTATATCACATATTTTTATATAAGGTTTTATCACCTAGCTTCATGTGATAGGGTTTCATGAATTTGTGTTTACCTATTTTCCTAATAATATATGGAAATTATTTCCTATTTTATCACTTTTAATTTTCATATTTCTATATTAATTATATGAAAGTATTTTATTAAAACCAAATGAAAAATTATTTACAAATGGATTTAAATTATCAAAAAAATTATAAAATGGTTTTTTTAATCTAGAATTATTTCATTCTTGATATTAGTCATTGTATTGAAACAATAGTGGTATCCTACTGGGATTTGTTTCACATAATAATTTTTCTTTTGGGTTGTTTTATAAATTTTTTCTTGATTTAGGTAAAGGTAAATGCATCTTATATCATGTTATCTTCTATTATTTTTTATGCCTTTGGTTCGGGTTTTTTGGCGGTGACTGTTAGTCACATGGGGTTTAGATATACTTTCTGGTACAGCCTATTTTGGATTTGATTCTAGGTTTTTTTTGTATCTCATTTTTTTCCAATTTTTACACTGATGGTATGTATTATTTTTTTATAATCAAGACTTGTTTATGTTATCATGTTATACCTATATTATGTTAAGTTCCTATTCAGGAGGATTTTTTTGTCAAACTAGGTTCGTTTGATACACCCATGAATGGTAAAACATTAGATATATTTTTAAATATAATATGTTTTATGAAAAAATATGATACAAGAAATACATGACTAAATTATACACCACAAAAAGGAAACAACTGAATACATAATATATTAAATTGAAGTAAAATTAACATGAAAAAAAACCTAACGCTGAATCATGATTTGTCCAATATTCTCTAACCACTAGTATAAAACAATAACAACACAAATCATATATTTAAGAACATTATTAATACATATAACAATTGATAAAACTGATTTATAAAGATTTACTATAAATATATTATTTAGTTATATTTTGTTATTATCATTCGATGTTATTATCTTAGATTAATATTTTAGTACTTGTTTCATATTTGAGTTATTGAAAATTGTTTATAAATTCAGTGTCAATCATTAATTTATAATTATATGTATTGGAACATATATATTTTAATTATATATGATGTTATAATTTCATTTCATATGTATTTTTTGAGGAATTTTGATGTTCATGTTGTTGGTGACAAGATTATTTTGGTAATTTTTAATGATCAAAATAATGGTATGATAATAATAAGTTAAATATTAATATAAAATGTCTAAAAAAATAAAAAACATGACTTTCATGTGAATTTATAAAAACACCATTATTAAGGATTCCATATTCATCCATTATAGAAATTTGTAGCACTATTCATGTGGGTTGTTAAATGAACCAAAACAAGAAAAAGATACAATTTATGGGTGAGTATGGTTAACAAAGTAATATGTTTAGAATAATATAATTATTATAGTATCATAATGATATAGTTAATATGTCTTTAAGGTGTTAAAAATAATTTTAAGGAGATATTTATAAATAATAAAAGTCTAGATGAAAAATAAAGTATGTCTCTTTTTTAGAGGCAGTAGTCTCTGTGTACACACAAGTGATACGTTCGTTTTCCAAATAATGGGTGGGTGATTGTAAATGGTTTATAATTTTATAATATTAATAATGTTATAAAAATAATATTAATCTATTAAATATAATTTTAGAACTAGTAATATAATTTTATTATGATAAACATAACACATCGCTTTGTGGAGTTAGTATTTTGAACTTAATCACGAATAATATTCTCATTTTTATAATGGAAAAGGGAAAAATGGATAATGATTATTCCCTCAAAAAAATTACAAAAATTATAAAAACTATTTCTATAATAAAATAAAAAATGAAAAATTAGAATTTGGAGAAGTTAGAAGAAGAAAGAAAGAGCTGCAATGGGAAAAAGAAACAAGGAATCTTTTTACATTTCTCCTTATAAAATATCCATTGAAAATTTTACTATGTTTTTAAGAAGTGTATATTTGATAGGAAAATAACCAATAAAAAAGGAAAAATATATTTGGATATTTAACTAGTAAGAAATCAGTTCAACCAAAGAGACATGGGGAATTAGGTTTTATTGCCTAGTGGTGGATCCATTCATAAAGGGGTTGACATTTTTTAATATATAAATGGTGAAGTCACAATTCAATGGTAAAATGGATCCAATAAAGGATACCAATGGAGTGGGGGATACGTTAATATTGGAAAAACCACAAACATATATTTTCACATATGTTATTTATAAAAACATAGGTTCATTCAGGGTAAATATATTTCATGTCATATTAACATTCAGGAATAATATTTTACAGATTAATATTTATTATAAGAATATTAGGTAACTGTTCAGTCATAAATGAAAAGGATTTATATTATACAAATTGATTCTTTAGGCATTAAAATATATTATTTAAAATCCTATTTATCAGATTATTGAATTTTAATTTGGAAAAAAATCACTATTTCAAAAAAATATAAAGTTTATTTTTTGATAATTTTATAAAAAGATTAATTTTTAAATGAGTAGTTAAAATTAATGATTTTTATTGAAAATTTTATTTTATTTTCAATTATTTACATAGTTATATTCTATATCGGAATATTGTAACAATTTAATAATTTCCTTTTGATTAAAAATAATCCAATTATAGTATTTTATAATAATCTTATACTTAAATTTGATATGAAAACATTTTCTTAATTAAAAATATATTTATCTAAAAACTGTATTTCATTATGTTTTGTGGGTTTAATTTTTAATTAAAGTATACCAAATTTGTGGATTTAATCTTGAAATTTTAATCACATATTTGTAATCATTATTACTAAAATTTTTAAATAGTTCCCCTTTATCTTTTTATTATGAATAGTAACCTTAGTAGTTTTAGGTTTCTAAATTAAAGAAAAAATTGGGTAATTAAGGTTAAAAATAATTTAACAACTACTGAAAAATAACCCTAACACAACAAATTATCCAATTTTATTATTTTTTTTACAATTTCCATTCATGATTAAAAAATATGGAAATTTCATTACATAATTATTTGATTTTTACATTACTAATATTTAAGTAAAATATAAAGAAACAAATATTATATTAATTATTTTAATATCTATACTATTTTTTGATAGGGGTAAAACCAACTTTTATTCAGTTATAAATAGTATTTTTAAATATAAATTATTTTTTAATCATTTAAATGTATTTATAATGTTATTATGAAAAAAGTACCGAAAATTATTATGCAACATTGATAAATTATTTATTCAATTAATAGAAAAATAAAATAAATTATTTTAAAATTATTAAAAGTAATATAGTATGAATGAGTTTTTATATTCCAAAAAATATATATTAATATTAAATGTAAAGTATGTGTGGAATGATTATATTAAAGTTTATTTTCTCATGTTGTTTACAAATTAAAATTAATTGAATAGTTACAAAATTCACATTAATGATATTAAATAATAAATAATTCTTGATTAAATTATTTGAAATTTATAAAAAAACTATATTTGAGTAAGTGAATGAAAAATGGTTAATATTACAAACCATGCTACATTTGTGATCAATGTTTCCTTTTATATTAAATTTATTGACTCCTTCAATATAAAAAACATTCATACTGCGGTATGTGTCAAAAGGGTTAACGAGGGGGTTAAAATAAAATATAAGGATGAAAGCATCACATAAAATTAGAAAAGTTTTATTATATGATGTTATTTTGTATCATATTCATATTTAATTTTAATTATATAAATTTGGATCCATTTGAAGTTGAAAATTAATTTATATTAAGATAATACTTTATGTAACTCTAAGAATTCCCATACCCTCTCTTATAAGAGGGAATATCCTCTCCTCCTTTATTCACACATAAAAACCACTTGGTTTAGATAATACCTAGAAAAATAACTTATTAAAATCATCCCTCATTCTAGAGGTATTATTTTAAGTTCAATACCAACCTTATAGGGATTAAAGTGTGAATCAATTGAGACCTTTTGAAGAAAACATATTGCTTTTAACTGAATGTTTTAGTCTTATTTCTACTTCAACCTTCAACATATATTCATAAAACATTTTTATATAAAAACATTACTATGTATAATATATTAATATATTGTTATGTTAATTTCATAACCTATATCCATCTCATTCTTTAATAAAATGGGCATGAAAACCATGATTTGTGTGTATAGTGGACTACCACCTCACGAATCTGTGTTATTCATTTTTCGTTGACTCCTCTCATGATAGGATATAAAGATAGGTTTAATATATATATATATATAATATTAATTAAATATATATTATTATAGTAATATAATATTTCATCTACTTTCTTACCTTTTCATTCACTGAAAAATGTTAAAATTGTTTTTGTGTACATGTGGACTACCAACGTCACGAAACGATGTGATTCTATTTTTATCCCCATTTCATAAAGATGACATATATAAGTTTATTTATAGATATAATAAAAGATTTATTATATAATGTTTTTTTAATATTAAATAACACTTAACTTCTTTCAATCATGATCATTGAAAAAATAGCAGCATTGCTCAGGCAAACATATGGCCCACCAAGACCAGGATTATAATGTAGTTCATTTTTCATAAAAATACTTAATAGTTTGTTTTAAAAGTATAATTTATATACAAAAATGATAATTTATTAAATTATTACTATTATTGTGATGATGGAATAGTGACCTGTTTGACCATAGTCAACCTACTGAATTCATTTTGGAGTTATCAGCTGAATATCACTAGAGTGTCTAACATAAACATAATTGATTATGTATTTGATTATAAAATGGTAAAAATAATAATAAACCTGAAATTTTTTCTTAAGAAAGTAAATAATTGTCATTATTTTTTTATTTGTTATAATTATGAACATTAATTATGATTCAGACTCAAGTTAATGGAGAATTTACTTTAAAATGTATTTTTTATGTTATAAAGATTTGTTTTCAAAATAATTCTATTCAAAGTCCATATTAATAAAAAATACAAATATATTTATTAGTTCATCAAATAATCAAAAATAAAATTTTATGTTGCTTGTTTATTTCCTTCAATGGCTTTCAAAATAAATATTCTTCCATGTTTTATATGGATATTTTTAATAAAAATACAAAAGTAATGTTCTATTTTAACATATATGTCATTAATATAAACCAGGAAGGTGCAAGACTAGGCCGAATGCCCAGCCCCGTAGAAAATTATTAATAAGAAAAGATAGTACAAACGCAGGGAGAGAAAGAACTAAAACAGCAAACCTCAAAGCCCCACAGCCTCATGAACTAGAGCACATCAAACACACCATCACCGCCACCTTCTGAGAACTCATCTGGGTCCGCCGACTCCCATTCATATTGTGGAGCATATTGACTTAGCATTTGTATATATTGCTCCCTCAGTCGTAATTTCGCTGGGGACATGGGATCCTTGCTCTGTCGTCCCTTCTTTTGCTCCGATTCTTTCAGCTTTCCATTTTTGGAAGACGACCTGGTTGCAATGGTCCTTGGTGTGTTGGAGTAATCTTTCCTATGTTTCCTCTTCGGTGGAGCAGTGTAAGCTCCATTACTCTCATCCCTTTGCCCCACTTTTCTGAGAATATCACTATATGACTCTTTCATCACACTCTATGCTCTTCCTCCTTGATTCTCTTTCCCCTCACCTGCCCCTAAAGAGCCCTCATGCACCAGAGGGGAAGCTAGCTGAGGACTTCGGTGAGATGGCTGATGGGGGTCCTGATTTTCTGATACAGGAGGAGCCGACTGAAGATGATGTTGGGAAAATGTCAGAGGATGTATTGAGTGATACTGATATTGCAGAGCGGCAGAATGGCAGGGTAACATCTTTGAAAAAGAAGGACTGCTTAGAGGGAAGTTGCAAGAGGCAGAATAATGAGGACCAGTTTACATATATGTCATTAATATACATTCCCACCACCACAACCATTAGTTTAGTTTTGGATTATGTTTTAAAATTCAATGTTTTCCTCAAAGAAAAACCCTCATTTCCTTTATTCTATAAATTTATTTTTAAAAAATTATGTTTTAAAGGAAAGAGATGTATCAATATCTAAAAATTAATTATTATATATTTAAAGAATGTTTTCTTTAATGTTTCATGTTTTATAATTATATTATGGTTATTGGGAATTATTTATGATGATGGTCATTTTTTATATACTGAGTATGTTGAGAACTTTATAAATCTCCAATGAAATAAGTATTGGGATGGAGTTAACCGATTATGTTTCTCTTAAGTGATTATTATTTTATACCAAAAATATTTTCCATTTGTAACCTTGAAGGTTATTCCATTTGTAATTATTAATATTATACCTCTTTACCCATGAATCTTAGTACATTTTTAACCATCAAGGTTATTCCATTTTTAAGAGTGGCCGCAAAAGTGACATGAAAATGATGCCTTGAGTTTCCTACATTAATTATTTCTACAGTCATTTTTTATTATAGAAATATTTTTACTTAATAAGTAAATATAATAAAATTATGTTTAAAGGAAAGTATTTTATAATTATTAAAGGTGAAAAGTATAAATTTTTGAAAAAAAGCATTTTTTCATGATTACAAAGAATCCTTTAGGAGTTTTATTTTTCTTATAATATTTCTTATAAAAAGTTTTAGGAAAATAATTAGAAATATAAATTTATTTCTTATGTAATAAAATGTTTTTTTCCACCCAATACTTATTTTTAAATGGAAATACTTTCAACTATTCATAGATTAAGGTGTTTCTTTTTTTCTTTTTATATCCCTCGCTGATTTTTTTTCTCATGCCACATTTTAAAATGATTTTCATAGGGTTTTATGAATGAATAGGGACAAGGATAATGTCATAAAAAATTAAATAATTTTCATGAAAATAAAACATATTATATATTAAAAAAATTGTTAGAAAAATTGATACTAGGTTGAAGTTCCAACATTATATTGCAAAATTAAATTATGTAAGGTTGTGGCCTGGTCCTCTAAAATATAAACTATAAAGATCATAAAAATTAAGAGAATTAATTCTTGAAATGAAAATCAATATTATGTAATGGTCAAGGATAGTTCCTTATATTTAGTATTGAATGAATGGTTTCGATAATTTTATATATTAGGATAATATAAGTAAATACCCTTAAGAGATTCCAATTTATGGTTATCATGATATATAATTTTCTTATTGTAATTTTTCTTGGTCTAACAATATTTTTTCATAATGTTTTCCATAGATAAATAGGGATGATGAGGTAGGAAGGAACCCAGAGGAAAATATCCTTTAAATCATCAACCAAGAGTTGTTAGATTCAGAAATAATAAGTTTCTTTCCATAGTGGATGAGATGATTCAAGCTTTAGATAATGGTGGTATCCATTCTTGAGAAATTCCAATCTATCACAAATTAATATTTCAATCATGGTTCATTTTATAATAAAACGCCCTTTATAATTCAATGGATATTTAAACATAGTGGTAGATGAGGGATGGATAAAATCTCTATAAAAGATATTTTATGTCATGGGATGTTCATATAATCAAAAGGTAACTATTTTATTTATCCTTTTTAAGGTTATGATAATCAATGTCTGTCAATGGTTAGAAATACTACATAATTATAATAGATTGATACCATGTAATGGGATGAATTTAAGAATATTTTACTTCAAAAATAATGTCCTGACATTTTATGACATAGGATAGAAAACAAATTCTTGTAACTGAGGCAAAAGTAGGTAAATTTGGTTGATGTGTATGATGAAAACTTCCCCTAATTCACAAGATGCACACAAAACATTTTTGGGTATATTGATAGTAAAATTAAATGGTTCAATTCAATATTGAAGCCAAAATATCAAACGGAATTATCTTGTTGTTAATTTAAAATTTATAATACAGATATTTGATGTTATAAGAAGTTGGAAATGGTTTTTCTAATGATTAGGAGTTTGATGAAAATAGGTAGAAAAATAGGTCCATGTGAAGGTATAGGGAAAGATCCCATCAATGATATCTAAAGGTAGGAAATTCAACATTCCAGTTTATGGTTGGTTTCTTAAGAAACATCCTGGGGAAGGCCTTATGAAATATGGGGAGTACCTTTTATGTATAATGTCTGGCCATATGGAATATTATTATAATGAAAAATATCATTATAGTGGTAAGTCCAATTTTTATAACCAAGCATTAAAATTTTATTAAACATAACATGATGGTACATTAAGTGTCTTATTATCCTATGATGAACAAAAATGATGTGGATATGTAATAATATAATCCAAATGTTGTGTTTAACTCTTTTTAAACTACATAAATATATGTTGGTCCCTCAATTGAAGTGGTAACATGTACATTGCTTGTTTATTAAAATTACTCTAATATCTTGTTTGATTTTAGGTCTACACATTCATTCATTTCAGATAAAATTTCAAATTATAAATTTCACCTCAAGAAATAAATCCATAACCTATATCAAAAAATCTTGGTATAAGTATTAAGGAAGAATAAGTTATAATAATCTTATTGTTGTTGTGTGTAGAAAGAACCTACCTATAAACCTTTTTTATTTCCACTTGTAGAATTTTATGTCATTCTAGGTATGGATTGGATCTCTACATACCATAATAAGTTAAATTATATATATAAAGAATTTTTTTAAGAAATGGGTTATGTTTTTATCAAATAATTAATTAATACATATGATAACACATTAAAAATCTGAGAAACATTTAAAAGAATGAAATTAATGATCTCTATAACATATTATTTAAAATAAGAGAATTATTCAGAATAATGAGGTTCCCAAAATAAAAAAAATACATAGGTTTTTTTTCTAATGATTTTCTAAATGTTATACCTAATTAGGAAGTTGAATTTACATTTGATATAGTGTCTTATTCTAATAAAATTTCAAAACCCCCTTATCAAATAGAACTATTATAAATTATGGGCTTCAAAAAGAAGTTACATGAGATTATTGATAAATGTTTCACTCTCCCTATCACTTCAATAGGGGGTGGTCTTGTTTAATTTTTTGATAAAAAATAAATATGGTTATATGAGTATTTTAATTGATTATATAGCTTTAAATAACATTATTGTTAAGAATAAGTATTTTTTTTCAATTTGATGACTTGTTTCATAAGCCCTAGTGAGGTCGGTATATTTTCAGAGTTTGATATCAAATCCAGGTTCTATAAACTAAAGGTGTTGGAGGATTACATTCTGAAAAAAAAATTACTAGGTATAGGTACAATTATTTTTTTTATTATTCCCTTTGATTTGAAAAATTACCCTTATATATTTATGAATCATATGAATAGAGTTTTCTATAAATATTTTTATATGTTTATGGTAAAAAAATTATGATATTTTGATTTATTAAAAAGTCAAGTGTAACCTAGAAAAAATATAAGGATTTTTCTATAATACCTAAGTGAAAATAAGAGATATAGAAAATTTAGCAAATTTAATTCTTGGTTATAGCTATTTCATTACTTGGAATAATAAAAAATAAACATGGCATAACAGATGGTCCTACAGAAACTAAAGTGGTTGATGAATGTTCTAGACCTAAAAATCTTACTAATATTAGTTGTTTTCTTAGACTAGCAAGATATTACTGGTAGATTTTTTACAAATTTTTATGGTTATGTGACCCAATAATTATGTTAAAATACAATGAGTTCATTTTATCTAGACAAAGGAATGTGATTATTTTTTCCATAAATTGAAAATAATAATAGTGGTTTCTCTAATTTTGGCCCTAGCATCGAAAAAGGTGTATTTTTTATTTATGGTTATTATTATTTGAGAGTCTTGGGTTTTGTTATAATTTATAATGATTGGTTAATTATATATATTTCACATTAATTAAAACTGAATGAGAAGAAATATCCTTCATAAGACCTTGAACTGGAAGATGTAGTATCAACTTTAAAAATTTAGAGAAATAATTTATTTGGATTAAATTATGAAATGTAAACTAATTAAAAAAATTCAAGTATATATTCACTCAGATAGAGTTGAACATGAGGTCTATAAGATCATTAGAACAGATTAAGGATTATAACTGTATGATTCATTACCATCATGTAAGATAAAACAATATATGAGATTTATTTATTTATAAAAGCAATGAAATATTAACCATGTTATGTTTGGAAAATGACTCTTTGGTAAATAATTTAATTAATTTTTTCTTAAAAGTTGGGAATTTTGGAACTTCTATTATTTTATTAGGTCTCAACGCAATCATCTCTGTTAGAAAACATTAAGCATGCTCAGAACAAGGATCATCTTTTACTAGAAAAGGTATAATCTATTAAGAAGTTATTTTTATTGATTTTAATGTTAATAAAGAAGTTTTAATTTGATTTGGAGAAAGTTAAGGTGTTCATTTTAATTCCAATATAAAAATTGAATTGTTGAGTGAAGCTCGTAGTTCAATGTTTTTCATTCATCACGGTCGCACTAAGATATATAATGAATTTTAGGGGTATTATAGGTGGTATGGAATGAAAATACTTATTGCTAACGTTACTATAAAATTATTTACAAGTAAATAGGTTAAGTTGTAATGCAAAATGCATACGAGGATGATTCACCTGATTAAAGTTAAAGAGATGAAATGGTAAAATATATCCATGGATTTTATGGTTTCATTTCTAAGAACATCACAAGGTTATTTTTTTATTTGGCTTATTGTATATCAATTAAAAAATTTATGCATATCCTTTATATTCTAGATACTATGTATTTACATCATATTTACCTATTGTACCTCAATAATATAGTTAGGTTACATGGATTACTCCCTTCATTTTTTCGAGACGTTATCCCAGAGTTACTTTTAATTTTTTTAGAAAGTACTTTATAGGTTTTTTATTACTGAATTAAATTTTTGTACAAATTTTTATCTATAATATGATGTATAATTACAAATAATTATTCATACCATGGAATATATTCTTAGATCATGTTCAATGGATAAATAGGAAAAAAATTATCATATTCATTCCTTGGAAAAAAATTATTATAATAATAGTTTCCATTCTAGTATATGGATCAAACCATTTGAGTAAATATATGGAAAGTGGTGTCATAATCCTTTATGAGGTTCATTATAAGAAACAATGTTGATAGGACCATAGTGGGAACTGAAAATTGTTGAGAAGGTGAATATGATTTATCAACATATGATAACGGATCATAGTAGTTAAAAATATAAAGAGATAAATAATGGAAATATATTTCCTTCAAGGTATGTGATCATGTTTTTCTTAATTTATCTCAATGGAAAAGTGTTATGTGTTTTGGAAAAATGGAGAATCTTTGTCCATGGTTCATTAGAACATGATAAATACTAAAGATAGTAGGATCAGTTTCCTACCACATATACTTTCCTCATATCTTATCAATGGTATATAACATATTTAATGTTTCATTATGGGGAATGTATGTTTCACACTCATATCATGTTTTGATCCCTAAAATAGTTCATTTAGAAGAAAAAAATTTTATAAAAAACAACCATTTTACATTATTGACCATATAGATAAATTTTTTCAGAATATAGTGTTTCACGAGGTTATAGTTTTTTGTAATACCCATATGATTTAAGTGGAAACATGGGAATCTCAATATGATATTATGGAAAGATACCCCCACTTGTTTAATAAGTTAATAAAATTAAAAGGAATCCATTTTGAAAAGGGGGAAGGACATAACAACCCAGGTAAGGTCAATAAAAATCATATTCAAGTATTTTTAATATTCATTAATTATATTATATATATTTATAATTATTATAATAATATAATTAAATTTTTCTATCAAAAATAAAAAATCATTACTTGTAACCAAATTTGGTTTTCATGAATTATATATTTTTCTTTAAATTACTAATTTTTCAATTCAATATTTTTAATTTGAAAAAATGAATTTTATTTTTGAATTATCATGTAAAAATTATCTTAGGAATAATATTTAATAACATTATGAATATATTGACTATTCAATCAATTGTGAAAAATACTGGTTTTTTTAAACTATGTTTTCTGTTTAAAGTATTTAAAAACTAATATTCTATTTTGGATTATTTTTAAAACTTAATTACTTATTATTGATTAAAAATAATTCAATTTTCATCTTTGGATTCAATTTTATAGTTGAATTTCGTAAAAAACATGTGTATACTTAAAGATAAATTAATCTGAAAAAATAACTTTTCGGTATGCCATACTTATTTAATATTCAATTAAATTATAAAAATTATATGGAATGAATCATGAAAAAATAATTAAATATTTGGAACTAGGATTTCAAAATTTTATAAATATTTCCATTTTATTTTTTGTTATTACGAATATCAACCTTAGTAAAAACAATCACCACTATAAAGGTAAATCAACTGATTATGGTAAACAGTAATAAGATCAGGAATGTAAAATGACACAAACGCGTGAATTTATCCAATTTTATTAGTTATGTTTGTCCATGAAAAAATAATTATCAAAATTTAGGCAACATGGTAAAATATTTATTTGATTACAATCATTATAATATTTTAGTAAAATATAAATTCACAAATTCCACTTTTTATTGTTTAATATCAATAATATTTTTTTAATCGGGATAAAAACAATTTTCGTTTATGTCACAAACCATGTCGGTTTGTCATCCAAACTAGCACCCGAACCAGTCTGTTTCATGGCTTGAAGGGAGTTCCAAATCCCCACGGGCTGGTACAACTTCTTTGGTATCATAAACAAAGATTAGGAACAATTTATCCAAATTTATAAGAATAAAAAACCATAAAAATTTAAGAAATTGAATATGAAAATTCAACAAAAAAACCTTAAACAATTTTTCAGAATTCAATTAAAAATTTTTAAACTAAAATCTAAAAAAGAAACAACAAAATGATGATACAAGACCAACTCAAAACCCCTACAAGGAAAGGGGGTATCACCCTCAAGCCACCTCCACAATAATACACCAAGAAGACAGATAGCAACCTGAACCACTATCACCAAAACCCTTTCCCTTACCCGTTTCAAACATTACCAAGACTACTTAAACGCAAATTTGTAAATATGGTGTAAAACTAAGCCCAATAGGATGCCACCTAAGAAAATATTTCATGCACTATACATTATAAGGTAAATAACTTGCAAGATTTTACACAAAGGAATTCTAGTACCAATTTTAAGAGAAATAGCCTTAAATGAAAGATAATTTTAAAGAAAACAATTTTATAGAGAACACACCTAATTCTAAAAATTTAAAACCATACACAATCATATGCTAATGGTAATTGATATATTGAAAATGATCACAAATCACAGTAACTACTCCTAGTCACTAGCTAGTATTAGGACCCTAGGTACCTCGTATCTCAGTGAAATGTATTTTATGAACCACGGCCAATAGATTTTTCATGCACAATCTACTAGAGATGAGAAATACCCAAAGTTAAAGTGGTATCAAATCATTTTCCATAAATAGTTAGTGTTTTCATCGTCAATCCCGCTAAGTAAAACTAGGCTGCAGCCACTACCGAATCACTAGTATACTAGTCCTAGTCCACCCACCAAAATACTCAGGCTTCTCTATTATGCTCAAAAAAATTCACATATCACAAAACACCACTTTCACATTAAAATTTTATTTTAAAATCATATGAACACCAAAACCTTTCTGAAACATGATTTTCACCACATATTAAATTCTATAAACCATTTCGAGAATTTATAAAATAATTTTCAATAACACCATAAAGATTTTACACCCAAAAATGCACCCAAATATCTCTTTTAAAATCAACCACACATAAACACCATACAAAAATATGATTTTCATCTCTTACATAATATAATAAAACAATTTCATAATTTATAAAATCATTCCAAGTGACACAACAAGAGTTTGAACATGAAAAACGCCCAATTCCATGTAAAACTACCATATTAAAATCAAACGCACACTTAATTCTTTTGAAACCCATTTTTATACCACGCATAAATATAAAAAAACAAATAAAATTAAATAGGTAAGAAAAATAAATTCACCCAATAATGTTTATACATGGAACCACATAACTTTGATGTCAAAAATCCCAAGAATTGGTGTGAAACTTCAACTACACCTCAACCACACCACAAACAATCAAGATCAAAACCTAATCCTAATTAATACACCCAAAAACTAAAAAATAAACCCTAGTAAATAAACCCTAGATTCTTGAAAAAAGTTACCCAAATAAAGAGAGAAGAATCCCTAGAAAGAATGAACAAATAAGGGGGATAATCACTTAATTGTAGAACCTTTGAGCTTCCCCCACCAAATCCCCTTACAATGGGTGCCCAAGTGTTCTTAAGGGAGCTTGGAGACCTCCTATGGCTGAAATATTGATTGGTGAGGAAAATGGGAAGTGGATAGGTTAAATCTAAAAAGGTAAAAGTTGGAATAAAATATATGTTTTTATATTCTTGGCGCATGGTTTGGATGCATAGTTTAATAAACTATGTGGAAATTTTGTGTATGATCTGTCCAGAGTGAACAGTTACCTGGGCCAAGGAAAACGGTCATGCAGTATCCATGTAGTAGATTATTACTTCTACCACATGGTTACTTGGGATGGTCACATGGTTTACACTAAGCATGCGTCAACCATGTGCATGGATCTTACCACCCAAAAACCTCCATTTTTCACCAATATTTTGAAGGGAACCTAGGGAAAAAGATAGAAAAAACTAAAAAAGAAAAATACCTGAAAATAAAGGCACATACATGACAATTCTCCTCATTATGAAAACATTCCTCCCTCATAAATTCAACTCAAAACTTGATCGAGAAATAACAATAGATAATCTTGCTTAACCAATGACATTTATTCCTAAGTCTCATGGACATCATTCATATACTACCAAAGGGAATAGACCAGTGGAATAGACTTTCCTCGAATCAAATTTTCTAAGGAATCCACTATTCTCATTGGCCACTCAAACACTGATAAATCGGGATCTATCTCCAACTTGTCCCAATTTAGCACATGGGAAAAGTTCAGGTTATACTTATTTAGTTGGGAGAAATGAAACACGTTGTGAATAGATGTTAACTGAGAAGGCAAGGTTAACCTATATTCCACCTTGCTAATCTGCATGGTGATTTCAAAAGAGTCAATATACCTCAGTGTTAGTTTTCCCTACTTCCCTAAGTGGTGATGACCCAAGCGAGGGTCAGCTTCAAGAATACCTGATCACCCATGGAAAACTCAATATATTGACGCCTCTGATCATTATAGGATTTTTGTTGACTCTGATCTGTCAATAACTGCTACCTGATCAAATTGACTTTCTCATACGTCTCCTGCACAAGGCTCGGTCCAAAAAATGAGGTCTCACCCACCTCATCCCAACATAGAGGAGACTGAAAAGTTCTTCTATAAAGTGCTTTAAATGGATCCATTCGAATTGAATATTGGTAACTATTATTATAATCAAACTCGACCGATCCTAAATGGTTATCCCTCTATACAATGAAATAAAAAACACAAGCGCAAATAATGTCCTCCAAAATCTGATTTTCTCACTCTTTATGACTATCCTTTTGAGGATGGTATTCCACACTCATCATAATTTCTGAACCCAACGACATCTGAAGTCCTTCCCCAAATCGATAGGTAAAATGGGGATCTCTATCTGAAACAACTTCTGACACCACCCCATGAAGCCTTTCCACCTCGTGAATATACAATCAACCCAACTCATCCACTTTAGATATATCTTTGATTGGAATAAAATGGGATGATTTGTTCAAAAGATCAATAAGAAACCAAATGGTTTTCCTTCCACAAGGTTTACGAGGAAATATAATAATAAAATCCATGTAAACCTTATCCCAATTCCAGGTAGGAATGGGAAATGGTTGATGCAAACTGGAGGGCCTTAGATACTCTGCCTTTACCTACTGACCTGTATAAAATCTCGATATAAAATCAGTTATATCTTGCCTCATACCTGGCCCCCAAAACTGCCGATGAACATCATAATACATCATAGTCACCCCAGGATGAACATCCCACTGAGATTGGGGGCTATCCTACATCACTACCTTCCTAAAGGACAATGGCACCATTAAATGGACCTTAAAGCACAATAATCCCTCGGGAGATGAAAACCAATCATAATATGTCTCCCAACTATGAAGACACATCATAGACCACTAACACATCTCATCACCAAACTGTTCTTGGAAAATTAACTCTAGAAGGGAAGTCTTCAATTGAACACTTGCCAAGAACGCACCCCTACTATCATCGTTGGTCTCAAAATGCATCTAGGTAGGGAGCCCTATCTGAGTCCACTCATCACTGGACTATCTTAAAGCTGGCACTAGCACTTTTCTTATCAAGGCGTCGGTCACCACATTACCCTTACCTGAGTTATAGATAATATCAATGTCAAAACCCTGCAAATACTCGATCCAATAGTGCTACCTCAAGTTCAAGTCTTTTTGGGAGAAAATGTAGGCCAAAATTTTTTTTGTCAGAGTAGAGCAAAAATTTCTCCCCAAAAAGATAATGGCACCAAGTCTTTAGCGAATTCATAAACACTATTTATTCCAATTCATGGGTTGGGTAATTTTTTTCATGTAGTTGGAGTTGGTAGGATCCATACTCCACCATGTGATCACCCTATATAAGAACACACCAAAACCCATACCTGAAGTGTCAAAATAAACAATGTATCCCTTCCCAGATTCTAACATGGTCAATATAGATGCATTATTCAACCATTTATTAATCTTATTAAAGGATACCTAACACTGTAGGCTCTACTAAAGCATCACCCCTTTCCAAGTGAGTGTAGTCATGGAAAAGGAAATCTGAGAGAAATTGTGAATAAACTGTCTATAATAACTTTCCAGTCTAAGAAAACTCCTAATTATGAACACATTCTTTGGATACTCTCATGACATAAATGTTCTGACCTTATCGGGGTCCACTTAAACACCCTTCTCTAAATTCACATGACCAAGATACTTCACCAACCTGATCCAAAAGTTACACTTTGAAAGCATGGAATATAGGCGGGGATCTTGCAGAGTTCCCAAAATGATCCGAAATTGATTCTCATGCCCCTCATCAGATCTATAATAAACTAGGATGTCATCAAAAAATAACACAATGAAAGATTCAAGATACTGGTTAAACACCCTATACATGAGTTCCATAAAAACTGCTAGAGCATTGGTCAACCCGAAATGCATGACCAAATACTCAAAGTGGTCATACATTCTTTGGAAAGTTGTCTTCGGGATGTTCGCCTCTCTCACTCGGTCTTCGTGATAACACGAATGAAAATATATCTTGGAAACCAAATTTTACCCCTTAATTTGGTCAAAAAAAGTCATAGATTTAGGGAAAATTGTATTTATTCTTAATAGTTACCTTATTCGGCTTCCAGTAATAAATGCACAACCGGAGGGACCTGTTGGCCTTCTTTGTGAATAAAATAGGAGCGGCCCAAGGAGAGACTCTCAGGAGAATGAACCCTTTATATTCTAAATCATCCAATTGTATCTTTAATTCCCTTTACTCGGTGGGGTCCATGTGATGTGAGGGAATAGATATCGGTTGTGTTCCCAATGCTAAATCAATCGATAACTCCATATCCCATTCTAGGGGTAATCCCAAAAATTCATCAGGAAATAACTCAGGGAATTCATCCACTAATCAAGGTAGTCCACCCTTAGGATAAACACCATCATCCTCCAACATGAGAGATGATAACTGAAATATAATATTTCCTAAATCTGGGAGTGGAGGTCCCATGCAACTCAACCGAGGATCCCATTCCCCAATAAATACTTACGGACTCCCATCAGGTTCCATGAAACTCACCCACCACCTATTACAATCAATATGTTCTTGTAAGGGCTCCAGAAAATCCATGGCATGGATCACATCAAATAGGTCCATGTATAAGATTAATAAATCCCACTCCATCTTAGCCTCTGACATATAGAGTGCACAAAATGGACACCTAAGACCCCGCTTCTTCTTCCTACCCAACAACATTACTAACTCCATTGAAAAATAAATCAAATCAGTTGGAAAGTTAAATAGGTCCACAATACGGGAAGAGATAAAATAAATAGATGCACCAGTATCAAATAAATTAGCTTCTATAGTAGATTCATTCAAAATGGTAGCTAGAACTATTGAGGTCCCTCCATCATGTCTAGCTAGTGCCTGATCCACATCATGAAGATTCATGGTATCTGCCTAAGAATGACTGCTCGCCTATAGCTCTACCCTAAACACAATATGGTCACTCCACCACAACCACTAAAACGAGACCCCACTGTTTGGGTCAGCTCTAACTGAAAAAACACCCCTTGTAAGCCATCGATCTTGCCCCACTCTGGTATAGGTGTGTCATCCTATAGAAATGCTAAAAGTGACATATAATTCTACACTGATGACAAGTCCTGTGAGGAGATTTGAAATCAGGTCGAGTTCTCCCTGGCCTAAAACACTGATGGAACACAACAAATCTCACATCAAAATCTACAGAAGAAAACTGCCCTGAATGATGGCCTAAACTACCACCTCCCTTCCTCCCTTACTTGTCCCACTTTATATTTTCTCTAAGGAGCTACCAATTCCCATAGTTGAAACCACTCTAGAAAACCAAGACTTTTTTTCTGATCAATCTCGACCATTCAAGAATGATCAACTACCTTAGCATAGGTTCCCAACTTGAACAACAAGACCTAAGAGTAAATTTTTGGTCACAACCCCTTATCAAACTTTTGAGATTTCATATATTCATTAGTAACAATATTAGGTGCATACCACACTAGCTTAGAAAAAACTATTAGTATATTCCATAACTAACTGATATCCCTAGGAATGATCCATGAACTCCTAGGATCTGTCATAGCCCAGGTTCTTGGGACAATACTACTCATTGAAGATGGTCTTGAAATACATCCAACTCATTTAGTCATACTTCTCATCCTGAAGCATTGATTCCCACAACCTTCGATTGGGACCCTCAAACAAAACGAAGCACATTTCACACTAACTTCCTCATAGGTGTCAATAAATTCAAATAACCTATCAATATTCTTGAACCACTCCTCTAATTTATGTGGTTCAACATTTTCCCGAAGAGATGGAGTCTTGTTCTTGAGAAACTCGTAATCTTTGGCCTTCCTAAGACTAGATTAATACTATATAACTAGATAAAGAGCATGATACACTCCCTATCCTAGAGCCTAAACATCCCAAACCACAAATTCAATAAACCATTCATCAAGAAGTGTGAGAGAACTCTCTCTGAATTCCTCCTGTGGTTTCAAGGGAGCTCTTTGGGGAGGCATGTTGTTGTAAGAAGAAACATTCGCAAGAGAAAACATTGGAACAATAGTTATGAAAATTTCAGTAATAGAATCGAATATAAATAAATTAAACTTTCCAAGAGAATAAAATGAACAAACCACTTCACCCCCACCTAGTGTCCATGTGAATTCTAAAGCCTATATGTCCCACTTGGAATATAATTATAACAAAAGTCCCATCATACCATGGAAAATCGAGGTTTTTTATGATGTGTGCTGGCCAGGAACCCTATTCGCAACTAGAACTCTGAGCCCCAATAGTCATAGATTCTATCTTACCTGACTTATCCTAAATAAAATAAACCAATGATCTAACATTCCTCTTATACCATTTTGTCATAAACCCAACCGGGTCGTCATTCAAACTGTTGCCCGACCTAGTATGTGGCATGGACCAAAGAAAGTTACCAATCCCCATGTCCTGGCACAAGTTTCTAGGTATCAGAAAAATATCTTGAGAATTATTTACATGAATTTGTAATTATAAAAAAACCCGAAAAATTAAATAAACTGAACCTAAAAATTCAACCAAACAAGACTTAAACAATTTTTCAGAATTGAATTACAAAGTTTTAAAACAACATCCAAACTGGACACAACAAAAATTTGCATCAATCCCAAATCAAAAACCACCACAAGGAAAGAGGGCATCACCCTCAATCCACCTCCACAACACCACTCCAAGAAGACAGCTATAAACCCAAACCACTATCACTAAAATCCTTTCCCTTCTCTCTATCAAACATTACTGCATCTACTTAATGCCAAATGTGTAAGTTTGGTGTGATCCAAATCCCAGTAGTTTGAAACCCAATAAATGATTCCATGCACTAAACATTATAAGGTGAATAACATGCATTATTTTTTACAAAAAAATGATAGTAAAAAATTTAAGAAAAATTGGTTTAAATGAAAGACAATTTTAAAGAAAACAATTTTATAGTAAACACACCTACATCTAAAAATTTACAAAAAAACACTACCTTATGCTAACGGTAATTTAAATATAGCTAATGATCAGTAATCATGGTAACTACCCCTAGGAACTATCTAGTAGTGAGACCCTAGGTACCTCGTATCTCGGTGAAATGTGGTATAGGAACCACAAACAACAGCTTTCTTATGCACAAGACACTAGAGAGGATAAACACCCAAAGATCTAGTGGTCTCAAATAATTTTCCATATATAGTTAGTGTTCTCATTATCAATCCTACTAAGTGAAATCGGGTTGTAACCACTTCTGAATCACTAGCATACTAGTCCTAGTTCGCCTACCAAGATATTCGGGTTTCCCTTTTATACTCAAACAAGTTTCACATATCACATAACACCACTTGAACATCCAAATTACCTTTTAAAATCATACTCACACCAAAACATTTCATGAACATGATTCGTACCACTTATAAAATTCCATAAACCATTTAGACGGTTTATAAAATAATTTTCAAGAACACCACAAGTCTTTTCCACCCAAAAATGCACCCAAAGTCCTCTTTTAAAATTAACTGCACATAAAATCCATACCAAAATAATATTTTAATCCCTTAAATAATAAATAAACCAATTTTATAATTTATAAAGTCATGATAAGTGATAAAACAAGAGTTTTCACATGAAAAACACACAATTCCATGTAAAAGTGACACTTTAAAATCAAATTCACACGTAATACTTTTAAAAACCACTTTAACACCACACATAATGATCATGTAACATTCTAAATTAAACATTAAATAAAAATAAATTCACCAAATAATGTTTATATATGTAAACACCTACCTTTGATGTCAAAAATCCCAAAAATTGGTGTAAAAATTCAACTACACCTCAACCGCACCACAAGAAATCAAGATCGATCCCTAATCCAAGAGATTGCGCCAAAAACTCAAAATTATACCCTAGGAAAGAAACCCTAAATTCTATAAAAATCGAACCCTATTAAATAGAGTAGAAACCCTATAAATAATGAAGAAAGAAGGGGGGGAATCACTTTCTTGAAGAACCTTTGAGTTTCCCCCACCAATTACCCTTCAAAATGGGTGACCAAGGGTGCCTAAGGAAGAAGGGAGACCTCCTATGGTTGAAAATACTGAGTGTGGAATAAAATGGGTAGATTAGGGGTTAAATCCAAAAATGGAAAACATGGAATAAATTTTTTTTCTGGTCTGGACGCACGTTTTGGTCGCACGTTTTAGCCGTACGGTTTAATAAACCCTACAACAACCGTGTGTACACTCTGTCCAGAGTGAAAGGTTACCTAGGACAAGGTGCATGGTTGTGAGGTAGGTTCTAACTTCTATAGCCTAGTTACCTAGGTTGGGTATATGGTTTACACTAAATGTGGGCCAAACGTGCACTTGGGTCTGCCCACCCAAAAAGATCCATTTTTCTCCAAAAAATTGAAGGGATCCTAGAGAAAAAGATAAACCAAAAATAAAAAGGGAAAATACCTGAAAATAAAGTCATGGATGTGACAGTTCGATTATAATTATTAATTTCTATGAAAAATGATATCTTTTTTCATTTTAATTTACTTATAAAATTTTCTGATGATATAATTATCTTAAATGCCTATGCAACACTGACACTGTATTAATTCAATTAATATAAAAATAAAATAAATTTTTCAAATATATTCAATTTAATATAATTTGAATGAATTATTGTGTTCCAAAATATATATATATATATATATATACATATATATAATTATAAAATTTTTTGAAAGTATCATATTTGAATTCATTTTTGGACACGCTGTTTAAAATTTTTAAATTAAATGAATAGTTCCAAAATTGACATTCATTATATTAAATAATAAATACTGTTTTATTAAATTATTTAAAATTAATATAAGGATTGTCGTTATCTAATTAAATGTTATATGGTATATAATATTTTATATTTTTTATTTATGGGCTTTTATTACTATTATAGTATCTATCTTAAATTATTTAGCATAAAAAAAACACTGATATAGCACTTAGTGTCAAGAAGGATAATAGGGGGATAAAACCAAAAGATAAAGATGAAAAAATAATCTAAACTTGTAAAAATTTTATGTTAAGATATTTTCTGACACATAAATCATATATTCTAATTATATCAATTTAGATCCATTTTAAGTTGAATATTATTTTATATAAGTTTAATACTTTATGTAATTCCATGATTTTCCCTCATTTCTCTTATAAAATGGAACGACCTCTCATCCATTCATTACACTTCAAAAACATTTTTTTGTATCCAAAAACTAACCAAATCCCTTCATATAATCCCTCCCATACTTTTAGATAACTTTTTTAGACATAATACAAACCATATAGGGCTTAATGTGTAAATAAATTCTGATTTTCAGAAGAATACATATAACTTTTAACCAAATATTTTAGTTTTATTTCTTATTCCACTTCCATAAAATTTTCATAAACCATTATAAAATAATAAAAATGGGACCTATCATATATTTATATGTTATTTGGTTAATTTAATAACCTATATATATATCCTTGTTACATAAAATTTTATATAGAATCATCATTCTTGTGTACGGGGATTATCGCCTCATGAACCAATGTTATTGGTTTTCCATAACCTCAACTAACAGATGGATATAATGATTTATTTAATGTATATATATATATATGTTATAATAATAAAAAATTATTATTATTATTAAAATATAATATATCATCAACTTTCTTACATTTTAATTCATTGAAAAATGGTAACATCATTTGTGGTGTGTGTGGACTCCACCTCCATGAAACGATGCAATTAATTTTTCTTCATCACATCATATGGATGATATTTATAACTATATTTAAGGTGATAATATGATTTTTATGATATAATTATCATTTTCATAGATAAAATAACACTTTCCTTTTTTCATTCATGGCTGTTAAAAAATGGAAGTGTTACTCGTGTGTATATATGACCTATTGTCCCAAGGATTTTGAAATAGTTTATTTTTCATAACTATATTTCATAGTGGGTTTTAAAATTTTAAAAAATATATAAAAATGATAATTATTGTGAATATTATATAATAATTACCACTTTAAACATATTCATTCTATAGAAGTCATTTTTAATATATAATATGAATATTGTAAAAATGATCAACATGAACTTAATTTATTATGTAATTGATTATAGCATGGTAAAATGAATAATAAACATGAAAAATGTTCTTAAGGTAGTAATTTATTAACATAAGTTTATTATTTATGATGATAAGTAATGTACATGATGATTCATACATTAGGTAGGGTATACTTTACTTTAAATGCCTCTTTTAAAATTGTTTTAAATATTTATTTTCTAAATATTTTCCTTTCATGTCCATATTCATTGAATTATTTTAAAATTTTACTTATTTGGACATAAAATAATTATAAAGGTAATTTTAAGTATATTTTTATTTTTTTTAAAATATTTTCAAAAAGGAATATTTTTACATGATTTATATGGAATATTTTAACAAAAAAGATCAAATTAATGTTGGATTTTAATGTATACAACATCTACTGATTATCCCACTTCCATGGACTTTATGTGTTTTTTAGATTCCATTAAAAGATTACATGTTAAATTCAAGGAAATCCCCTCCTTCAATTTATTCTTGGAATCTTATTCTTAAAATTTGTGTTTTAAAATAAAGGGATATATCAATAAACAAAAATGATTTCCTATAGATGAAAATAATTTTTTATGATAAAATCATTAATTATTTATGATTATATTTTGGTTATTGGTAATTATTTATGATTATGGGTGGTTCCATCATAATATGAGAATGGTTGATCCCATTATATCTCTCTAATGTATTCAGTAAATGGAAGAAGTAAACTGATTATGTGTCTATATAGATATTATTGGAATTTTCAGTGAGGGTTATTCCATTTGTAACCATTAAGATTATTCAACTTTTAATAACAAAGGTTATTATTTTTTTAACATTTAATGTAATTACATTTATAAATATGTAAGGTTATTACATTTTTAAGAGTTAATATATTAGTGACAAAGAAATGATGCCTCGAGTTACCTGTATAATTTTTTCTATTTTGTAATGGATTTTATTGAAATATTATGATTTCTCATAATAAGATAATTATCTTATGTCTAAAGAAAAGTATTTTGAACTTCTCATTAGTGAAAATTAAAACTTTTTAAAAAAAATTGTGATTTTTTCTTTATTTTAAATAAATATATATGATTTTTTTTTCCTTTATGATTTCTTATGAAAGGATTTGTGAAAATATTTGGGTAGGGAAGTTTATTTCATGGGTATGAAAAAGTTTGTTTTTAAGCCACAGTTTATTTTCAAAATGGAAGGTTTTTATAATTATCCATGGACTAATGAGTTTCTTTTTTATTTTTATGTTCCTTATTGATCTTATTATTATTTTCCCAAATTAAAGATAAATCATAGGGTTTTAAGGATGATTAGGTGTAAGGATATCTTTATGATGGAAATTGTGAAGATTTTTCAGGAAAAGGAATCTTTTTATATCATAAAAGTTTTGTATTGTTTCAAAATGGACACTATGTGGATATTTCCACTTTGTAAAGTAATATTTATTTATGTAAGTTTGATAGGCTAATCCTCATACACTCTAAACCATAAAAATATTCATATGTAATGAAATGAATTATAAATATAAAAATCAAGATTATTTAATGTTATAGGTTGGGTAACTATAATATTATTATGTTTTATATCTTTTACTGTTAGATTTTTCACTTTAATAATTTTTTCATTTCACTATGGTAATAATTTTTTTCCAAAGTAATTTAATTTTAATGACTAAAAATTATATTGTCCTAATTAAACAATTTAGACCAAATGATTTAGAATATGAAATAATTTTTTTCAATTTATGTTTTAATGTTGGATAAAAATTAGTTTTACTATTAGTACACATAACCCATAAAAACAATTTTTAGAAATTATTGCTTTTATGATTAAAAATTATGATTATGATAAAATTTTCAATATTGGTTATTTATATGGAATTATATGATATATTATTATAAAAATAATACTTATATGGAATTTAACATAGGTAAAACCAAAAAATTCATCATTAATATTCTTTTTTAATAGAAAATAAATAAGAATAGTTTTTATTAATATAAATATTACTTACTTCAAAAATGATAGAAAAGGGTCTTTAATTTTAACATAGTATTTTTAAAATCATAATTTTACTCCTTTAATATTTTTTTGGACATGAATAATTTTCAATTAGTTTTTGTGTCAAACTTACCTCATGATATAGCCATAAATGTTGTGGTTTTAGAAAAAATTGTATTTTTCACTGTTCACTAAAAAATCATAAAAAACCCAAAAATTCACTCTAAGCAAATTTTTTTCATGAACATTCCAAAACTGAATTTTATTTTTCCAAATTAAAATTATAAAATTTAGGAGTGTAACTTTTAAAACACAATATAATGAAAACCGCTTTTTAATAGAAAAATGAATTTTATATATTCATTCCCCTATTCATATTTCTTGTTAACTACTAACAAAATTGGTGTTAATATATTATTCATATAAATAATATATTTAATAAAAATTAATCCATAATATATTAAGTTTCATAAAATTAAATTACATATAACCTGAAAAGGAAATTATTATGAAAATAAATTTTTAATCAGAAAATTATCTTATTAGTTATTTATCTATATTAGCTGACTTTATTGTTCAATTTTTATTTAAATAACCTTAATATATTTCATTATTATTATATTTAAAAATATGGTTACTTTTATATATACCCACAAATTTAACAACTACATTATAAAAGTCCCATATAATACTTGTAATGTTATCATCATAAAAAGTATCATTTTTTGTTTCAGTTCATTTTTGTGGGTGAAACAAGGTGTTCACCATATTATTTATTTAATTTAAAATTAATTAGAATAATGTCAATGTTTTTCATTCAGCCCATAAATAAATTATTCCCTCACAATTTCAATTATTACAAACTAAGTAAAATAAAGTGTACTCATAATATAGACAAAACTCAAGAGAGAATTCATAATGATGTATCAGTCTCTCTAACTAGGGTTACACTAAGAAACTCTTACATTCATTAATAATATTCATATCCCAAATATTTAGTTTTTTTCTAACCATTTTATTCAAGAGTTCCTATTTTATTAAGTATCAATACCAATATTATAGAATATTTTCCAACGGGAGTTCATAATACTCCTTGTATTGATAAACAATCATAGGTTGATATCAAATGTGATTTCTGAATTCAAAAAATTATTTCTTTAACTATTTAGAGAGAATAAATCAATTTTCCAAAATCACAATATATTCATCTAAACAAAGAATACTAGGATTTACATGAGTAAAATTCTCACAAACATCAAATTGGGATTCAATATTCATAAAACTAAAAGTTTTCTAAAATAATTAAATACTAAATAATTAATATGGTGATTTAATACTCCTAGAAAGTCTATTTAATATACTATAGTTTCTATAATAAATATCCAAAAACACATCCACTAATATATAGTAGATATTAGGGTATTATAATTATCAGGATCTATTGAAATGGTAGTCATTTCACTGGCTCCACCTTATTTCCAAGGTCAAGGAGGTAGAAGAGGTATATCAAACTTTTTTTCCATGGGGTTAGGGAATTGAATTGGATAATTCCCAAGATCATATTATCAGGTTAATATATCACTTCATTTTATCTCACCAATTGTATTCTTTGTATCCTTATTTCCTAAACATAAAACGTCTTCTAATTCCTTAATGAAATTCCATTGGTGCTTCCTCCCAAATTCTTGATACTTTTAAAGTTATATCTACTTCACATAATAATATTTTTCACCCAAACATCCATGAGATTATGTATTTTTCTTTGTTGGACTATTTTGTAATTCTACTACATGTAGAATTTTAATCATAACTTTTTATATATGGATTGACATAATCACAATTTTTGTCACACTATTTCATATCCAATTTGGTATATCATTGTAACAATCTCCACTTTTTTCATCAAACCAATCGTTAACTTTATTCCTTCAGGATTCTTCCATTTATAAAACTAAATGTTGTTAAAATGAGTTATTAACAATTAATATCTATAGAAAATTATCATAAATGATATCCTGAAAACTCAAACATGAAATTTATTACACTTTGGAACCATTACATTTGAATTTAGTTCAACATAATTAATTATATGTTCAATCATCATTTTCTTAGGTTGGGTTATCTCACACTTCTTGGCCTATTTTCTTGATAAAATAAATCATTCATAATAACTCATAAAAAGAATGTGATTGACCAAATCATATTTTAAAGGTGTTTCTAACAAGGTGTGTATTCATAGCCCCACTCATTATTTACTGGTTGAATATTAAGTTGATAATAAAAAATCATTTTTTACGGTGGTTACCCCATGTTGCACATGTTTCACAACTAATGTAATGCCCTATCACCGCTTACTATAAATTGGTGTGTGAGAAGACAATCACAATTGTATGTTAGGAATGCATTCCTACATGAAAAAGGATTCAAAATAGAAATAAGGGAATATGAATCAACCATTTGAAGAATAAACCATCGATATTAGGGTACGAAACATAAAATTAAAGAAATAACCTAGTACAAGTCCAGATAAATGTCATAATTAGGTAATGCGAATATAATTAAATATTATATCAAATGAAATATTGAATGAATTTACCATACATATCGGATACCATATGGGGTATCATACATAAGAAGTAAAAATAGAATAAAACAAATAAGGTGGATAGCCTAACCCCAACTGGTCTCAAATCCTTCCCAAAACCATTATCCATACCCCATCCCAGCATTATGAGCATGAAAAAAATCAATAAAGGGTCTTCATATACCCATATCCCTGTGATAGATAATTATATATGACCAGGTACCCAAGTGTTATGGAGTCCTGGGAATGGTGTGAGTATAACTCAATAGGACATCACTTGAAGCATCACTTAAATTACCAATATGATTACTATTGAATGCATATTTTCTAAAGATAAACACTCTAAATAATTTATAATCAACTATGTTAAATAAAATGGTAATGAAACCATTGATTCCAAAACTCCATGGTGAAAAATAATATTGGTATATCCATGGTTTTCCCATCATCAGTTAGTCATTAGTTTTATTCTCTATCTTATGTCAACATGTTTCCATGTATTCAACTAAGGAAACCATGTTCATACAACTATATGGAAGCCACATGGATCCATCGGTTATTCCCTCTCAACAAACCCAAAGGCAATCAAATGGTTTTGTGGCCCTTAGTATTTCACTAATTTGAGTGCTGATATAAACTGAAGAAACCACCCTTTATGTTTATAAGTATTCACTGGAGAGAGTCCATTGCTTAAGACCAATGAATTACACTCAACAAAATCATGTATAATCTAGTATGCTCATCCCATTACATTCACCAAGGTAAATCACAATAATCTAAAGCATTTATTTGTGGAATTTGAATAATATATACATTTCTTGAGTCCAAGTGGGATCCACCCCAAGAAATTCTTGATAATGAATCTAGTGGAATCCAATGGATTTCTAGAGGAATTCTTTTTCATTAAACCATAATTAATCCAAGGGTTTAATTGTACCATGGTATACATTCAATTCCCCTAGTAGAATCTAAGGCATCCTCACAAAATCCCACATAGTTTGATTCCATATGGACTCTAAGTAATTTTATAAATGAATTCTATCCCATAATGGGAAGTTAAACTATGAAAAACCAAATACCAAACCATTATTAAGAAAATATGCAATTTATATAAATATAAATCAATATTACAACCATAGAAAAATGAATCCCAACTAGTTATTCAATAATAACCTCATATTTCCCAAAGTTTTGGTTAAATAGGATGCCATTAAAAATATTTAAGGGAAACTACCTTATAGGTTGCTTAATGGAACCCAATTTAACTAGAACCAAGATTTATAAATTTATTTCAATTGTCCAATTCATTTCACCATTTAAAATTAAATTTCCAAACCACCTCTTTCTAAAAAATATTCAAATCTAATTATTTTTACCAAAAAAACCAATTTACCCTTTCTGAAAAACATTTTATCTTCTATAACTAAATTACATTTTTAATTCCACTTACCAAAATTACCAATTAAATGAAAACACGATTTATTTACTCATTTTCAAAGGTCATGTTATTACTAATTCTTCTGAATAGTAACTACCTCTCCTCAAGACTCCAGCCATGTAAAATGGTGTTCACTAAGGAACCCCCAATTTAATTCACATAATTATTTTCATATATTCATCACTCACCAAACTCATGAGACATAATTCACATGAACCTAAAATAAAAATAATGATATAGTAAAATTTATGCACCACCTACATTTATTCAACCCTTCCAAGCTTTTTTCTCAGGCTGACAGGTGAGCTTAAGGCCCTCCAAGCCTTTTCTATCTCTAAAAGGTCCTCATCCGCACATCTGGAACCTAAATCACCCCATGTTACATCAAAAAATTAGTTATAAATAATTATAACTAATTTAAAACGAAAATCTTAAGAATAATAAGGTACAAAAAACCAAACAAAGTACTCACCACATTGAAACTATAACCAAACACTCTCCATTTAACTATTGCGAACTCCTGAGTAGATACTAAGAGAAATTCTGGGCCAACTATTCCAATAAAAGCATAACTTATTTTAAAATAAATGGAAAATCACTTAAAAAATGATGGTGCATCATACATACATTCAAAATCTAAGAAACATTTTATAGATGTCATCTTGGGACCTCCACTATTAAAATCACTTGAAATTACAAAATGAAACAGGTGATTCCACCATGCTGTAGTGGAATCACTAAAAAAACCCAAATCATAGGACTTTTAAAATTTAATGGATAAGGTATGAGACCAAATCTTGTTTATGGATTGTGATATTAACACCAAATAGAAATATGATCACCCCAAACCAAGGGATATTTTTGGGATAAAGTGAGGTAAATCGTATTACCTGTGTGCACATGATAGGAGGAGAAAAGGAGTGGGGGTCTTAAAATATAATTGTGGAAAAAGGTAGACCCACATTTAAAGTGATGAAAAATCTAACTAAATAGTTTTTCAATCCCTCCATCAATAGTGATGTAGGAATTTATCAATCCCTCTTTCATTCAGGATAAGATCATGTAGTTTACTAAACTATGCACCAATCTATGTAGGTTGCTTTGAAACCCTCCATTACATTTTCATGGTTTCCTTTACAAACACACATAGTTTTTTTGAAACTGTGCGCCAAGACTCCAACCCAGACCAAGTCACAAATTTTCCCTATGAATTAACATGGGATGGTAAAAATCTTTCACAAAACATGATATACAATTGTTCTCTATAGATACTCGATGGAAAAATCCTATAGCATTTGGGTACCACATGGTTTTTCTTAAACCCTATTCCCCAAAAAGTTATCCTAAGAAATAATCCTCTAAAACTAATGGTACTTAACCCAAAGATCTAGAGGCTCACCTGAGCACCTGATCTGTGTTTATATCTTCATTACAAGTCTGAAAACATCACATTGAGGTGTTAATATTCTTATAATTATGTTCTAGATCTCAAATAAAAAAAACATCATCAACAAATCAAATTTAAAATTCATCCTGAATTCAAATTATCATAAGGAAATAAGATATTACAAACTCTATAGCCATCCATTTGTAACCCTCTCCTTATATAAGTCACCACTTATATACAAATGTCCACATTCCATTATATAATTCTCAAAAACACCACTATGGAACAATATTCAACTCAAGGCCCTAAAACAACTATAAATTGAGTTGATTCCTACCATAACTAATGAATCACTAAGAAAGGGCATAATAAATCCCTTATAACCAAAAACATGAATGGGTTGACATCCAACCCCTGAAAATCCTATGGTGATCCCCACCATAATCATTGATATTAACTCACTAAACTTCAATGATTCTTCATCTCCACTCTCATAAAAATCCTAAAAATCCTTAGACCCACACTCCAACAACATGCCCAATGTGGCTCCCAACTCACTATATCCAAATATCCCAAGGAATGTCTACTTGGAAATTAGTACCCATCCTTGTTACTGAAAAAAAATTATGAATAGATATATAATTTTTTTTATACACTAGAATATAACATAATATATTTTCAATGAAAAACAATATTTGATTCCCATAACACATATTTCATCCCTAAAAGAAAAGTGGGATGTGGTCTAAAACCTTCTAAGTATGAGCATACTTATAATCACCAATCACATTGTTCATATTTGACTCTTCTAAAAAAACTATTCCCTATATTTTGATACATTAATCACTAATATAATTGTGACACCTTCAAGGGTCCAAAATGTTGTACCCCACACTCTTTGATTTTCATGATCACAATCACTTTCATATATGTTTAACTTTGTTTTTAAGTGTTGTGGATGATAGGCAAAAGATTGCCAAAGGATTGGCCCAATAATGGACAAGAAATGGACTGAAATTCAGTCCACCAGCCAACCGGTGTGATAGCACCGGCCAGCCGGTGGAACTGGCAGAGGGATTTCCCACTGCCAGCTTCCACCGGTCGACCGGTGGCTCTGTCACCGGTCGACCTGTGGCACCCAGCCCAAATAGTATTTGCTACTGTCTTGCCACCGGCCAGCCGGTGGCTCCTCCACCGGTCGACCGGTAGAGCCTGGATCAAGACTCTTCTTCTCTACCAAGGCACCGGCCAGCCGGTGGAGCTGTACCGGCCAGCCGGTAGCCCAGTCAAACTAGCCGTTGGGTTTGACCAGTCAACCCTCTTTTGGCCTCCAACGGCTCCGAAGACCTCTCCAACGGCTCCGAAGCCTCCCCAAGGGTTCCATGCCTATAAATAAAGGCCAAGGAAGCCCCGGACACCAACCGGAACGATACGGAAGCCCACGGACACCTTGTTGATCATTTGGCGTACCTCCGGTGCATTCCTACAAGGGAACCCCAAGTGCTCCATCCAATTCCACATTCAAGAGCACCCTCAAGAAGCTTGGGAGAGCACGCTACATCAGCTCCATCATCCAATTGGTGCCCAAGTCTTCCTCCAATACGGTTTTTATTTTATATTCATTTTGAGCTTAAAATTGGGTTTGTGCCTACAAACCCCAAACCCTTTTCTCATCCCCCTTTCCTTTGGGTTCTCACACCACCATTAAGGTGTGAAGAGGTTTCTTCAAGCCTTTCCTTTTAAAAGGCTTGTGTCACCGGTGAGCTAGCCTTCACCCGTTAAAAAGGCTAGTGGGTTCTTGCTAAACCATCAAAAGCAAGTGGGTTCTTGCTAAACCACAAAAAGCAAGCTGTAATAGGTCCTAGTGCTACCTCAAAGCCTAGTGGGTTTCTTGCTAAAACCATTGAAAAGCAAGCGGTAGGAATCTCTCAACGGTTGAGTTGGGAGCGGAGACGTAGGCCGGGTTTTGGCCGAACTCCGTTATCAATTTCTTGTGTGATTGCCTTCTTTATTTCCGCTGCATTTCAACTTTGATTTTAAATTTGTTTATCATTTTTTAAAAGGCAATTCACCCCCCCTCTTGCCATCATTCCCCGTCGGGGTTCCTTCCGACCCAACATTTGGTATCAGAGCACGTATTTGAATAATTCCCTAAACCGGTTTCAAATTAAAGATCATTTTTGATGGCTTCTACCGCTTCTTCTTCTCAAACCCTCGAAGGTCATTCATTGGGTCGTGCTCCATTGTTTGATGGAACCGACTATACTTTTTGGAAAACCCGCATGTCAACTTTTCTCAAAAGCATTAGCTATCCTATTTTTAAAATTGTTATGCAAGGATTTTCCCTCTCCTCTCCCGATGAGTCAAAATGGACCGCCGCCGACATTACAAATTTCGAGCTTGATGGCAAAGCCATGAATGCTCTTCATTGTGGCTTAGATCGTAATGTTTTTGATCATATTTCTTCTTGCACATCTTCTCATGATATTTGGAAGCTTTTAGAACTAACCTATGAAGGTACTAGCGAGGCTCCAAAGCAAGAACCCGCTCAAAAGCATGGACCCGACGAAAAGATCAAGCCTGTTTGCCCACCTCAAAAGATAAGGGCCAAGAAGAAAAAGAAGAAGGACTCAAAGGCAACATGGAGTGATAGCTCCACCTCTTCATTCTCCTCCTTCTCCTCGAGCGACCAAGGTACAAAATGCCTAATGGCAAATCATGAGGTATCATCTTCAAACTCTTCTTCCTCGTCTTCTTGCTCTTCAAATTCAAATTCTTTAAATCATCTTTCTTATGAAGAACTTCAACATGCTAGAGACCAACTTGAAAATGGTTTTCATGAACTCTCTTCAAAATTTGTTGCTTTAAAAAAGTCTTTCAAAAAACTCTCCTCTGAAAAAGAACAACTTCTCAAAGAGAAGGAGGAGATGTCCCTAAAAATCCAAAATTTTCCAAATGTTGATTCTATGGAATCAACCATCAAAGACCTAAGGGAGACCCTAGCTAAGTTCACCCAAGGGGAACAAAATTTGAACAATATCCTAGGTTCCCAACGAATTTCTAGAACCACCCAAGGGCTTGGCTATTCCAAGCAAGCCTCCTCCTCCCATGCACCCACTGTTTTTGTAAGGGGGAGCTCTTGTTTTAAATTTTGCAATTATTGTAAAAAACCCGGGCACCTCATTTATGAGTGTAATTGCAAAAATGCCCGGTACGGCCAACCCAAATCCATTTTTTATTCGGACGAATTTTTTAGGAGAAGACCCGCCATGAGACAAGTATGGATTGAGAAATCCCTTTTGGCGAGTCTCTCCGGGCCTAAGATTGTTTCCTACCCCCGGTGATTTATTGTCTTTATTTAGGGGGAGTTAGGTTCTTTTAAGCCTTTTTGTGAATTAAAAATTTTCATCCAAAATTCTCATTTCAAATTTTCAATTCAAAATTTTCGATTCAAACTTTCAATTTCAACACTTGGTATCAAATTTTTCATTTCAAAATATTCAATTCGAATTTTTCATTCAAATCTCTCAATTCATTTTTGATTCAAAACTCTCAATTTCAAAAATTTCATTTGGTTTCAAATTTCAAATTTCAATTGGTTTTTGATTCAAAACTTTCAATTCAAACTGTTATTCAAATTTTCATTTCAATTTTCATTTCAAAATTTTCAACAATTGATATTATTTTCAATTGATTTAAAATCTCGTTTTTCATCGTTTCCCTCAATCAAGTTTTATGCCCCATTCTATTTTGATAATCACAAAGGGGGAGAAATTTCTTGATTGATTGGGGGAGAATCTTTTCTCTCATGCTGAGTATTTATTTTCAATTTATCATTTAAAGCATGCCTTTCATTTAAGTTTTTACATTGCTTAGATAAGTGATTGTGATCATCAAAATAGGGGGAGATTGTTGTACCCCACACTCTTTGATTTTCATGATCACAATCACTTTCATATATGTTTAACTTTGTTTTTAAGTGTTGTGGATGATAGGCAAAAGATTGCCAAAGGATTGGCCCAAGAATGGACAAGAAATGGACTGAAATTCAGTCCACCGGCCAACCGGTGTGATAGCACCGGCCAGCCGGTGGAACTGGCAGAGGGATTTCCCACTGCCAGGTTCCACCGGTCGACCGGTGGCTCTGTCACCAGTCGACCTGTGGCACCCAGCCCAAATAGTATTTGCTACTGTCTTGCCACCGGCCAGCCGGTGGCTCCTCCACCGGTCGACCGGTAGAGCCTGGATCAAGACTCTTCTTCTCTACCAAGGCACCGGCCAGCCGGTGGAGCTGTACCGGCCAGCCGGTAGCCCAGTCAAACTAGCCGTTGGGTTTGACCAGTCAACCCTCTTTTGGCCTCCAACGGCTCCGAAGACCTCTCCAACGGCTCCGAAGCCTCCCCAAGGGTTCCATGCCTATAAATAAAGGCCAAGGAAGCCCCGGACACCAACCGGAACGATACGGAAGCCCACGGACACCTTGTTGATCATTTGGCGTACCTCCGGTGCATTCCTCCAAGGGAACCCCAAGTGCTCCATCCAATTCCACATTCAAGAGCACCCTCAAGAAGCTTGGGAGAGCACGCTACATCAGCTCCATCATCCAATTGGCGCCCAAGTCTTCCTCCAATACGGTTTTTATTTTATATTCATTTTGAGCTTAAAATTGGGTTTGTGCCTACAAACCCCAAACCCTTTTCTCATCCCCCTTTCCTTTGGGTTCTCACACCACCATTAAGGTGTGAAGAGGTTTCTTCAAGCCTTTCCTTTTAAAAGGCTTGTGTCACCGGTGAGCTAGCCTTCACCCGTTAAAAAGGCTAGTGGGTTCTTGCTAAACCATCAAAAGCAAGTGGGTTCTTGCTAAACCACAAAAAGCAAGCTGTAATAGGTCCTAGTGCTACCTCAAAGCCTAGTGGGTTTCTTGATAAAACCATTGAAAAGCAAGCGGTAGGAATCTCTCAACGGTTGAGTTGGGAGCGGAGACGTAGGCCGGGTTTTGGCCGAACTCCGTTATCAATTTCTTGTGTGATTGCCTTCTTTATTTCCGCTGCATTTCAACTTTGATTTTAAATTTGTTTATCATTTTTTAAAAGGCAATTCACCCCCCCTCTTGCCATCATTCCCCGTCGGGGTTCCTTCCGACCCAACACAAAAGAACCAAGAAGGTCAAAACCCACAGGGGTTATAAGAATCATGATAGAGGGTAGAATATGAAAACCTGAAGGTCATAACCAAACTATAGGAATAATAAGAAACTTCTCACAATCTAGTATACCCAAACCAACTATGGTCTCAGGACCCATAACAAATGGTATCAATACTATGGTACTCTCATAGCCCAGACCACCCATGCATAAGGTTAAGACACTACACTAGGGATACTCATCACCAAAGTCCATAAAGGTTTCATCATTACCATTTTCCTTATTTATAAACTTCAAGTTAAAACTGAAGGATTCACATTATAAAAACTTTCATTAACCATCATTTCAAAATTATCAAACATTACTAAATTTCAAATTATATGGTTTTTATTAGATAAAATTACATTAATAAATTATAAGAGAAAACACATTATATGTTTCTTACTGACACTTTATTTAAAAAATTACATATATTTATAACTCATTAATATAATCATATTTAGCATATGATACTTGAGGTGTTAGTCTGGTATAGTGTCATCATACAATTATATAAAAACCCTATAAATGGATTCAAACACCATAATTACTAAACCCTATCAATTATATAAATATATATGTAGAAAAAAATTACCAGTTGACATAAACCATAAGAGGAAAATAAAACACTATAATAAGTGAATCCCTAGAAACTAAAAATCAGAAATGGAACACATATGATATATCAATCTAATAAGGCTAACATGGTGAATGAACTCACACACCATCTCTTTCCATACTAATAAAAAAGACATAATCCCATAAATAAATAGAATCACATCCAATTGTGAAACTCATGGTGGAAATCAAGAAACTATAAAAATGAAAAAAACAACAATTCCCATCCCTGGAAAATTGGATTTTCGCTAGTAGGTGGGAGTGAAGGACCCTAGTATAATCTCAATACCAATATATAATGGAATCATATGTCTCATTTATAGTATTCTCAAATTTAAATAAATAATAAAACCCATTTTAATATGACTTTGTAACACTATACTGCCCCTAAAAATAGATTTTTTCCTGGACCAGAGATCGATATTATACCCTAGGAGTGCCTCCCCATACATTAGAGGCAACCAAATGGTGGAATAGGACTATAAATAAACCATGGGGAGACTATTCCATTGTTAACATAGTACAAAAAATAATATAAATGAAATAAATCATATATACACCTAGAAAAAAATCACAACTATCAAAAGTGTCAAAAAAAAATACAACATAAAAGTAAATAATAAATGATTTTTCCTACATAAAAAATTCCCCATGGAGGATAGTACACAAGAAAAAAAAGAATAAATAAATTTATATAGAGAATCTAACCCTAAATATTCCTAAGAACTAACTAGTCCCCTTTTCCATACTCCATCTAAAAATTCTGATCAAGAAAAAAATCAATGTAGGGCCTCTCCCTACACTTGTACTTCTGACAAATAATAGTATATTCTTATGTAAACAAGTGTCATGGAAGCCTTCCAAGAGTATGAGTCTAACATAGTAGGCCACCAAAAATTAAATCCTTAAAATAAATATTCATATAATAAATTTATGTATATGTTTTAAAGATAAACAATTTGAATAATTATATAGTAATAGTGTTGAATGAATCGGTAAAGTAAATATTGATCTTAAACTCTAGGGTGACACCTGAAATCGGTATACACCACCTTCATCCATCAATGGTGAGTAACTAATAATATTTTCCATCATGAAAAGATTGGTTCACAATTATACAATTAAGGCAGCCAATATCATTCAATTCAAGGGAACCTGCACGGTTTCACTAATAATTCCCTCTCAAAAAAACCGTAGAAAATCTAAGGGTGGGTTTACCCTTTGAATTACACTAATTTGAATACTAATATAAACTGAATAAACCGAAATTTATATTTATATGAATGTTCTGGTGGTAATATTTATCTTGTACCCAAGGTATTCCACTCAATATAACCAATCTATATCTAGGATGCTCACCCTACGACATTTATAAAGGTACATAACAAGAATAAAATTTATTAATTAATGAAATTAAAATAATATATAAATTACTCTAATATAAGGGGGAGACACCCCAAGTCATTTATGATGATATATCTATAAAAAATATAATTTCTATACCAAGGAATTCCATAGAATTTGACCCCCTAAGAATCCAAGGGTGTCATCACACCATGGAATTCATATGAGTCTCCTGGTAGAATCTATAGCTTTCTCACAGCACCCACACCTGTCAAGTCCATACCAAATATAAGGAATCCTCCCAACTAATTCCATCCCATAACAACCATTTAGGTGAATTCAAACCAAATAAAAAAACCTAACTTACCAAATATACAATTCATATCAAAAAACCTTATTATTACAAATATGACACCATAAAACCTCACTAGTAATGTAATATAAACTTTATATTTTCACATGGTTAGTTATATAGGATTTAATTCAAAAATCTATATGGGAAAATTCCTTATAGTTTTTTACCAAAAATCATGTTTAAACAAAACAAACATTTAACATTTCCTCTAAAGGGTCTAATTTATTTTACCTTTTCAAATACTCTTATGTATAAAAACACTTCAATACTAACCCTTATTACCAAAAAAACTAATTTAACAATTTTGAAAATAGATTCACGTTCCATAACAAAGTAACATTTTTAATGACACTTCCAAAAATTACCAATTTAGGTAAAGACCCATTTAATTAGTCAATTTCCAAGGTTACATTATTATTAAGGCACCCCACTAAGAACTACCTCCCCTTAAGACTCATGTCATGTCAAATGGTGTTTACTAAGGCAGAACCAATTTAAATCATTTAATTATTTTATTAAATTCGTTAATTGGAAAACTTATGAGATGTATATTACATGAAATTTGAAGAAAAATGAGACTATAGGAAAATTTATGGGAAACCCTACCAATATCTAATTCTTCCAAACATTTTTTTTTTGGGGATAAAATCAACTTCCAAGGGATACTAGGACTTGACCATATTTAAAATTTATATTCCCTCACTTCTGTCTCCTAAATAACACCAATTTACTTCAAACAATTAATTATAATCAATTATAATTAATTGATAAAAATCTCCAACAAATAATAAGAAACAAAAAACCCACTGAAGTTCACACAGCATTAGAACCATTGTGAAACACTTTATTATTACTCGCAGCATACCCCCAAACCCATACTAGGGAAAATCCCTAGTCAACAGTGAAAATAAAGATATCCATCAATGTTCATTTTGTTGGAAACCCCTTAAATACATTTTTGGGCATCGTAACTTCATCAAATAACTAATAAAAATATTATAGATGTCATTTAGGGACCACATCTATGAAATTAACATGAAATCTAAAATATAAGTGGTCGGTTCCACCATGATCTTGTGGAATGACCAACAAAAACTCAAATATAATGTCTTGGAAATTTAGAAGAACAAATCTGGAGAATAAAGGTGGTTAGAAGAGGGTGATACTAACCTCATATAATTTAATGTTCTCCCAAAAACTCAATCAATCCATATGGTGTTAAATATAGGAAGGGAGATTGATTGTATTGGAGGTGTACGTGTGAGGGGAGAAGAAAAAGAGGGGATATGGGTTTAAAATCAAATAGAGAAAAAATAGTAAAATCAAATTTTAAAGATCCACACAGTTTATCTGATTGGTTTCAGAAACCATATCAAAACTTTTTAGAATGGAATATTTCAAGAACTCCACCTTACATGGTTAGATCGCACGGTTTACCAAACTATAAGCTAAATATTTTTGGTGACTCTACAACCCCTTAGAAACACTTCCATGGTTTCCTCAACAACCTTTCATGTTTTTTCTAAAACCATGGTCCAAGCGCCCATCCCAAACCAATTTTCATAGTTTCATATTGAATTTAAATTTTTTCTTAAAAATTATGTGATAATCATGGAAATAACCATTCTCCAAATAAAATTAACTAAAAACTCCCTATGTATCAGGGTTCCACATATTTTTCTCTAAACGGTGTTCCCTAAACCATTCCTCCGAGACAGAATCCTAAAAAATAGTTATGAATTAACCCAAATCTAACACAAACACCCATGAAATATTTTGAGACTCATTATATATATAAAAACTTATTTATAATCTTTTCTAAATTTTAGAATTTCATTCTGAATCATAGAAAAAAATATTACTTCCTAACCAACTAAAAATTCAAATTTCTCATGAATTTAAATGATCATACGTATATGAAGAATTATGCACCAATTCGGTTTATAATATCTTGAAAGGGATGTTATTTATTTTAGAACCAAAAAATAACTACATTACTAAAATTTTAGAATTTTAGCTTTTATATATACTTATTCCAAGGATTTTTGCTAATGTTCTCTTATCCAAATTTCCCAAACAATATAAAATATTCAACATTACCACAACTAACCTAAAGTATTACCAATAACATGGAAATTATGATCAACCTTAACTTATAAACCCTTGATATCATTTATACCCATTAAATTATACACAACTAATAATATCATAACCCCTAATGTAATTTAAACTCATCTATGATACCAACTATAACAAAAGAGATGAAATCATCCCATATTTACATGAATTATAGTAAATATTGAATTAAATACATTTCTATATACATTTTGGTTTAATGATTTTTATAATTATGAAAAAAAAATTAATTGATAATGCCCATTTCTTTCTCATATAATTTACAATTTTTCACTAAATTAAGAACTATTTTATCTATAATAAATCTTATATATATCTAATAAATTCTCATTACAATCTATTTTATTTAAAACATGTTATATATAATAATTTTATCCATAACCTATGGTAATGTAAAAATAATAATGTTGAGATAAAATGCTTAGTAGGGGAATTTGTTCACTATAATATATCATATAATTAATAAGGAATGAATAATATGAAAGGAAATAAATGATAATAAAATAATTCCATATAACTAATCATGTGAGCTTGAATCAAATCCATAGATGGGATAACAATTTAAATAACCAAATAGAAATAAATAATTTTTTGCATGATGATAGAATGCATAATGTAAGACTTTATATGGTCTATTTCTAAGACATCGACTAAGGTCAGTGCCTTATACCAAGACAACTACTTGTTGTCTAGACCACATCCATTACATCTAAATAAATTTCTAGGAACATACCAAATACCAAGGATAGATTATCTTATGAGACCTAACGATGACTTGAGGGGATATTTTGGGACTCTACCATAACTAATTTAGTCCAATTAATGCATCATAAAAATGAATAAATAAAATAAAAAATAGTAATGAACAAGCATCCATATTGAAATAACTATTATATGGATTTTCAACATTGCACCAATCAATAAATAAAATATATGTCTACAAAAGTATCCATGTAACTAACACCATATAAAGTGATAATTATGTGTTTATGTCAATAATTTCTCTAAATTAATCAATGTATTAATGTCTACATGAACTCTATTTAATCAGAGGGAAAATTGGGTATTCACAAAAGAAGAAATCTGATGAAAAATCATTCCTACACACAGTGGATTGTTCGGAGACACAAAACCAGTAATGGATTTTTGGGAGTTTAATCCCAAAAAATAGTATAGAATAAAAGTATTTATAAGGTAATATATGAAATAAAATCTTAGGTTGGAATCCACCATTCTTGTAAGAAATATTTTCAAGAAGTGGCATTATAACTAAATGAAATGAGATTTGAGTTATCAAAATCCCTAACGATTTATGTAATATTTCAATAAAAACACGTTGAAAGAGATAAAATAAAATTAAAATTAAAATACTGTTAATAATTTTTAATTCTTGGTATAATATATAAAATATATAGAGTAAACACCATTTAAATGAAATTATTTGTATAATACCAAACAACTCTTCAAAAAAATAAAATGAGATGGAAAACATTATGAATTTTTGTAAGGATATTAAAAATATATATAAGGGAGGTTTCAATGAAAGGATTTAAAAATCACCAAAACAAAACATTAAAGTATATAATAATATATAATGTGCCTATGATTACTCTATATAAAAGAAAACGTTGTGTGAAATATCAAACATGTCTCATTGATTTGATAATTACGATAAAGAACTCATGCATCATCATTATTATTTGAATAGAAAACTCATGAAAGGTAGAATAATAGTTGTATTTTTAAATCCCATATATTTCATGGAAAAATATGATAAAATAAATCCAGGTCCAATCTATAAACTAAAAAAATAAAATAAGTGGTGATTACACATTATATCTAAATAAAGAAAAATTAATATACAAACAAACCTTATGAATAATTATTCTCAATAAAACATGATCTAACCTCCTATATAAAAAAATAACTATCTTAATACCTTATTTAATAAACTTATTAATAATTATAATCTTTTATAAACTATTTACATAACCATTTATTAAAATATATTAGTTATTTATATTTTATCGTTATCATTGGATGTTATTAGCTTTGATTGATTATATAGTACTAGTTTTGTAATGGAGGTGTTGATTAATGTTTATAGATTCAATTTTAATAATTATTATATCATCATATTAATGTAATATAATTAAAAAATGTAATATTTAATATAGGGTCTCCCTCACCAATTATCTCCAAGGTCTCCTATGTCTTGATAATGATGGTTTTCAGAGCCGCCAGTCCCCCTACACAGAGGGGGGGTACATCGACCCTCACCGGTTCAATACCATTACTATACCATCCTTAATTACATCATTATCAATATTATATCTCTATAAAAAGTTCCCATCCTTCTATCAATATCTTCCCTCACCCCCAATTTCCCTTCTGGAGTTCACATATCCTTTGTCCTTTCTCATCATCTCTTTAGTGGTGCGTTTTGGTTAGTATCATTATTCAGCTAACACTATTGACTGGTTTGTCTCTGATTTGTGGTATAAAATTGTTGGACTCATAGATCACTACCATTTCATCATTTTCTTATAGTTAAAGGAAGATCTTAACATTTCTTGTTCCTCAATAAAGCTTTCCATTAATGGATTTTGATTTTACCTCTTCAGTTGGTCCTCATATTTTTATTAGAATTGAGAATGTTGAAAAGATATTATTTGTGTAATTTTTTCAAGTCTCCCTCTACCATTTTAAAACCCCTATATACTTGAGATTTTAGTAAATTTGGTAGGGAAATTTCTATGTTTTTTATAATATATCCTAAACACTTTTACATCTAATTACTCGCTACATTTTTATAGAATAAAATGTTCCAAACCCTGTGAATATTATTGTACAGATTGAGATTGAAAATTATTTTTGGTTAAATAAAACAATGGACAGAGAAAATTGGGTGGTCTTACACTCTATTTTTAATCATTTGGTCCACCTATAAAAATCATATAGACGTCAAACAGGGGATGATCATTCTCATACTTCTTATATGACCTATAAATATGGTAACTCTTTCTTAGATCTTAGAGAAAAATATTCATATCATATAGGATTTTAGAACATGTATGAATAAGATGCCTAGTATGAGTGTAATTTTGATAGATTTATTATAGTAATGTCTTTTGCTAAAAACACAACTCAACATATTATTCCATCACTGGTCCCCTATTCCCAAGGGTAAAGATCCTCTGTCAATGATATGGATTCCTCCTTGGGTAATCTGGATGATGTTTTCATATATGATGTTCAATATCAATGTTTGACTGTCTAGAATCCAACAATTGTTTCAATCTTACTAAATAATATGATAACTACTAAGAATAGGTCGGGTTGGACCAAAGTTTTTCACACCCTCTAACTAGAAACATACAATTTAAGTGGAAAGTATGTTCCTGCTTTTATGATGTATGGATTTTCCTCCCCTCATAATTTAGGTTTCTCTAAAAGTGTTCTACTTTACAACAGATTCTATGATTTCATAAATAGTTCAACGAATGATGATGATTCATGGGGGGTGAAAAAGGGTTGGTAATATAATGTCTAAGAAGGATGTGATTTCAAGATAGGATCAATCATGAAAGATTCATGAATTCTTATTTAAACATTCTTATACTTTATTAGAGTTTGAAGAGGGTTATAAACCTTCAACTATCAAAAAATGGAAGGAACGAAGGGAAGGGAAGGCCCATTGAAGTTGGTGATCACACAATTAAAAAATATATGAAATATAATGATCATAAACACTATTAATATATTCTAAAACTTATGTAAACCAGATCTACTTGTAAGGGTGTATTTGTTAAGAAAATTTTTAATATTTCCTCAAAGGGTCTTGTGTATGGGATAGACCACAAGAAAATTCACAAATATTAGGTGACCCCACTCTATAAGATTCTTCTATAGAAAACACAACGGTGTAGGAAATGGATTGTTTGAACCAAGAAGGTTCTATAATAGAGAATGGACAAAATTGTGACAACCCAGAGAGTATAGAATCACATGTATCTTTAGAAGAACCAGTGGAAAATAACCTCCAACAATGATCCACTTCATTCACTTAAATGGAAAAATGGTGGATGGATATTTCACTATCAAAGATTCTAGGGAAGAAAAAATGTGAATGAAGGAAATAGTATTGAAAGATAGAATAAATAGGTACACATAGTTGTGACCCAAATATTATAACTCCTTATTCATTAATTTTTTAACTCTAGGGATTTCCATTTTCTTATAACTTCCACCTTCTTTTGTATTTCCACATTATGTATTTGAGCATCCTTTATCTTCTTGATAATGGATGGTTTCTCAATCATTTGAGAATTTAATACTGATTTATCTTCATTTGTTATCCTAATTTAAAAAATAATAAATTCTAAGAAGATTATATCCTTCTAAACTATCATCATTGATAAGGTTTACAGATCCTTTCTAATTAGATCTTTTACTACATTATTTGCTTTACCAAGATGGTAGTGGATTGAGAATTCATAGTCATTTATTAGCTATAATCATCTTTGTTAGTGAAAATTAATCTCCTTATATTTGAATATATATTTTATACTCTTATGATCCATATATATCTCACACTTCTCCCTATAGATATAATGAGACTATATTTTCAACATAAAGATTACTACATCTAACTCCAGATCATGTGTAGATAGCTTTTCTTATGAACTTTTAACTATCTTGAGTTTTAGGCTATCACTTTATCATTATAAATTAGTACATATCTTAATTCATCCTTTGAAGTATTATTGAATAAAATGAAAAATTCCCTACTTGGGTGAAGCATGAGGACTATTACAATGATAAGACTCTTTTTCAATTTTTGAAGCTCTCTTCACATTCACCGGTCTAGAAAAACTTTTATCCCTTTCAAGTCATCTTGGTTAGTGGGTTTGAAAACCAAGAGAAGTTTCTAAAAAATCATCATTAATAGAAAAATATTCCATAGAAATTATGGATCTCCATTATAGACTCTAGTCTAAGCCACTCCTCAATTACTTTTTTCTTAGAAGGGTCCACAAATATCCCTTTTCTGGTGATAAAATTCCTTAAGAATGATACTTCCTCTATACATAACTCACATTTATTTCACTTTTAATATTGGTTATTATTTTAAAAAGTCTCTATCATAGAAGTAAAATTCTCCTAATGCACCTCCTTTCTCTTAGAGTATATCATAATATCATCTATAAAGACTATAAAAAAATTTGAAGTAGTATCTAAAGGATCTATTCATTAAGTCTATAAATATTTTTGGAGAATTAGTGAATCCAAATATAATCTCTATGAACTCATAGTTTTCATACCTAATTCAAAAGGTTTTCTTGGGAATATCTTCTTTCTTCTCATTTAATTGGTGATGTCGTAATTGAAGGTCCACCTTAGAGAAATACTAGTCCCCATATAGTTAATCAAAAAATTCATTTATCCATGGAAGAGGATACTTGTTCTTTATTGTGATTTTATTAAGCTCAAGATAATAAATGTAGAGGTTCATTGAACTATTATTCATCTGGGTGGAGATTATTAGTGTACTCCATAGTGAAGCACTCAGGAATATAAAATCCTTGTTAAGATTCACTTATAGCTACTTATTTAGTTCTTCTAACTCAATGCTTAACATTATTTATGGGGAATTGGATATGGGTGTAGATCCAAGTAAAAGTTATATTGAGAACTAAATATATTGGTTAAGAGGAATAATAGGTAATTATTCAAGGAATACATGAGTATAATCTCTCACAATAGGCATGTATTCAATCATGGTTCTATGTTTTTTCACAATCATTTGAGTTAGATATGATTTCTCATAAGGCAATTATATCCATACTTGAAATAAATATTCCAAAGGTGACTTTTCCTCCTCCTCACACTTATACATAATTGGAGGATGACTTGGGATTTGAAGATTGATCTCCCTCTCCTCAGTTTATGTTGTGCTTATATAAGTATCCCTACCCAATATAGCATCAAACTTCACTAGTGTAAGTAGGGGAAAATTTTCTGGGAAGTTAATTCCATAAACATTGAATGGGGAGGAGTTATATACTCAGGATGAAATAATTTATATATTTAATGTTCTCAAATATATCTCAACATCCATATTTTGATGTGGTTTTTGAATAGTTATAATAAACTTTAAAGATATTAAATAATGTGTAGAACTCGAATCAAATAGTATATTTTCTATTCTTAAATTAATAACTAGTGTACTTGTAATCGTATCGTTCTGAGGATCCACCTCAGCTCCAGTGGTAGCATATTACCTTTTTTTCTCTCTAGTACTTAGATATTGTTATCATTTATTATCTCTTTAAACCCTAGGATTAGGTAATTATCTCACATAATGTTTTTGTTCCTTGTAGTTGAAACACTATAACATAGACTGAGTGTTGATCTGAACCTTCTTTTCCTCTATCACATTATTAGGATTCTTTATATCCCTTCAGAATTAATTGGTTTGGTGCCCCTATTTTCCATATTTGAAGCATCTCTTAGTTCCCTTTATAAAGCTTCTATGATGATTCTTCTCATTCTTTTGACACATGGGAAGTGGGTTTTCTTTCCACCGTAAGATTTATCCATTGATCCTCCCAAAGAAAAATCTATTTTATGATTTTTGTATCTAAGCCCACTTGAACATTTAGAGTCACCTATCTATATCTCAACATTAAGGGAATAATATAAAATTTCTTTATAGCTATAAAATTCTCAAATAACTAAACCTTTTCATAAACTCAACTTTAACCCACTAAAGAAATGGTCCACCTTGCTTTTTGTGTTGATGAAAAAGCTAAAGGCATATCATGAAAACCTTATAAAGTCTACCTCTCACACCCTCATAGACTCATCTTCCATTTTCTTCTATCTAAGGATCTCCCTCACTATTTTAAGATAGATATTTGGGGAAAATATTTATTAAAAAATATTTTCTTGAATCCTTCTCATTTCATGGAATCAATTTCCTCTTTAAACTTCATGTTCTTGATTAGTGTCAAACAATAATTAGATTCCCCTTTTAAGGTGATTTACAGCCATTACATCTTTCTCTTGTTCCAAGTATTAGAGGACAGATAATATCTTCTAAATGGAGTTAATACATTATTCTATGATTGGTGGATCATAATATCCATTAAAACTTGGATTTCTTTCTCACATAAAGCACTCGATTACAACTTGCTCTTTCTTTGGAGAAGTAGGGAATTACACACAATTCAAGTTATTATTCATAACATGAGTCTATTGAACCAGTAATTCTATGAAGTTACTAGAACCATATTTAATAATTTTATGTATATCATTAGTGAAATCATCACATTGCCTATCATATTGGTTGTCTTGCATGTTTTCTTAAATTTCTCTCATTTACTAAAATAAAAAAAGGTTTATAATATTCAAACAAAAAATTATATAAAAAGGGAAAATATGAAAATAGAAGGAATAAATTATAAATGAAAATTACATCCAAACTTATGAGTCTCTAGGTTTCAATCTAGGTTATCCATGTAAATTTACCTATTGATTTTTTTGAACTAACTACATTTTCATGTCCTTTATAATGGTTTATAATGTGTTTATGAATTTTCCAAATCATATCCCCTGAGAGTGTCAAACTAAGTATGCAATAAGGCCTCATTTTCATGAACCAAGTGATGATTGAGTTAATGACCAATGTTTATTTTGGGGGTTATTAACCATATGTACAAATATTCTATATCCACATACACATGTAGTATCCATAGAGGGATATAATTTCTTGGAAACCAATCACTCTACATTTCACAAAAATTATGGGATCTTATCTTATATGTAGACTTATCCATAGGTTTCTTACTAAATTATTCTAGTGTTAATCCATAAAAATAACTAAACCATTCTATAGTACCAAATATAGTAACCCAAGACTTTTACACATATTAGTACATGGTTTTAAACATAATAATCCAATAAAAATAACCCAAAGATCATGAGTCCTAGTATCTTTGGAAGAATAGGTTCATAATACATCATAAATATACTAAAATAAAGAATCATTATTTTTTCTCCATAATGAGAACATATATCCCATTGATCTCCTAAAACTACATAGGATGAACATGGGAATACATAAAAAAAGGGGTGATCTAAAAAGCCCAGTAATAGGATAAACATGATAATGAACCATAACATATGATTTTGAATGTATAAATATTCCAAATAGAATAAAATATTATATATTTTGTATATTAATATCTGATTACATAATCATAGGTATCAAAATACAGTGTCCAATTGGGAAAAACATCATGATAAATGGTAGATAATTGGTTATATAAATGAACTTTCAAAATGGTATTTTAATGAATTAGTTAAAGTCTCTTGGAGATAGAACAAGTATGGATTTTTATTTGAAAACTAGATGTAATCCAGAATGATTATACATAAAATATTCCTTTATTTAATGAAATCATGAATGTAAATAAAGATTTAAAATTATCATTACATAAAAGTATTAAGGGATAAAAATTTCACTTTAATTGGGTTTGATTTAAAAAAATTGAGAAATGAACTTAAGGCATGTATTTCCCCGTAAAAGGAACGTATAATATGCTATTTATATATGTAAGAGATATATATATATTTAGAATTTATAAGAACTCCATGATATAAAATAGTGAGATAAAGTGAGTTAGAGATAGAAAGTTCATTGCCTAAAGAAAAATGGTGGTTCGAAGAGATCATTTACCTTATGTTCCAGAATCATTCTACACTTTCACTTAACATCTTGGATTATCAAATTAGATTTATTAATTACTTAATTAAGGACCTTTTAAATTTATATTTTATTTTATAAAATTTTATTATGTTTATTTATAACCATTTTAATGAGTTATATAGTTCAATTTCATTGTTTTGAGAGAATTCATTTCATGGTTCCAAGGTCAGACCACTTATGGATAATTATTGATGTTCTTTTCAAATGGGACTATAAATCCATAAGTAAAGTAGATAAATAGTTAATAAAAATCCTTAGATAATTTACATATATAATAACATTAAACAAATTTTATCACCATTTCTTACCACTTGGAATAACCGACCCATGTTCACACTCACACACACATGAAATTATGCATTCATACCATGGATCTCCTTATATTCATAAGTGGTGAGTCATCATGTCACCAAGTTGTCACTTGGTGACCCCCATTTATGTTGGAACTTATGACTATAACTTCTCCCATATTTTCCTTACTAATGGTGGCAATTATAGCCATTATCCATCCCCATACACATGAAAATACACCAACCACACATGCTAAGTATTAAACCAAAAACCATTTATTTTGAAAACCAATTTATTTCAATTGTGAAACATTCCAAAACCAAGGAATTAGGTATGAAAACTAAGATAGTTTTACAAAAAATGAGACAGAGATATAGAGGGGTTTAAACATCAAGAATTTAACTTTTAAAATGAGTAGAATGGTAGAGAAGCCACCTACCTCACAATGGTTGAAGAAAATGGAAAACGACACATGAAACCTCTAGATCTGGTATTGAATTTTATTTCGTTAAATTGATCCAGCAATATCTCATCAATTTACACATCATGGAACATGTATTTATCTATTATATATTAGATCTATGAATCTATGAGAGAGAATATGAGTATATCTAGAGAGAGCAAGCAAAAACAAAGACTTACTGAGGATTATAGAGATCTAACCCACTTTGATTCACCAAAAACACTTTCCATCTCAATGGGAATCACCAAGGGAGCCTAGAGAAGAAGAAGAAATCAAGATCCTATAGTAATGGGATAAAAATGAGACTTTTAGGGTGTAAACTAAATTTAAACAATCATTCGTAGAGCATTAAATACACGTCGCATAGTTAGGCTACACGGTTTAACAAACTTTGGGCCAACCATGAACCTTCTAATATCTCTAAAACTGAGAGTTTTAAGGTTGTGCTGCATAGTTTGGAAAATTTTATACCATCCATACACTACTATTGTCAATTATCTGAAGGTCCCACATATTTTTTTCACACGGTTTGATAAACCATGCACAAACCATGCGTGTCTTTTATCCGAAAAACTCTCATCTCGTATGGTTTCTTGGGTAAAGTATATGGTTTCCCCTAACAATTCACCATTAAAAAGAATCTCAAAACATGATAAAACCCTATAGAAACTCCTGAAACTTACCTATGTATTATATAACTTCAAAATAGATAATAAAGGGTAAATTACCTGAAACTTGGGGGTGTTAAATTCTCCCTATCATTGGTCTTTACATCCTAATAAAGTTGGAGACTGTTGTTTCTTGGCAGTGCTCATGCCAATGTTCTAGTATGTTATTTTCACATTCCCATGTCTCTTCCTAAATCTGAATATGCTACAATAATACTCATACCATATCAATAATTTTTCCATGTAACAATTTCTCACATCTATCTGCAATCTATATTGAAACATGAATCAACATAGAATTGGGATCAAACTAAAAATGGTCTCATTGAATCACTTGGTCAGAATCAAGGTTGAACTTCTTAAATTGATATACATGAAAAACATTGTGCATGGAACTAAATCTTGGAAGTAAAGACATATTATAATCCACATCACTAATTCATTCAAGTATCTAAAAAGGGCCAATGTACTGAGGATACAGTTTTTTTTCTTATCAAAGTGATGATTACTTTGCCTTGGAGACATTATCAAGAAAACATGATCACCAAAATCAAATGATAATGGTTGATGATTATGGTCCATGTATTATTTTTGAAGAATCTTCATCATCACCATCCTCTTTTTGATCATATGAATCTTCACTATCATATCATTCAAAAGGCTAGTTCCTATAAGTGAAATCTCACACGTCTCCACCCAACAAAGTGTAGAACGAAAAGGAAGGCCATAAAACCCTTTAAAAGGATCCATAAGTATTGATTCCTAGTAACTCTTATTATATTAGAACTCTACTAATGGTGTATGATCCTCCCATGAGCTACTAAAGTATATAACACACGATCTTAGAATTTCTTCCAGTGTTTAGATCATCTGTTTGGATTTTCCACCCATTTGAGGATGATAATCTAAGTTTGTGGTAAATTGGTTTCCAAGAGATTTCTACAATGATTTCCAAAACCGAGCTATAAACCTGGGGTCCCGATCAGACATGATTGAAGCTGGTACTCTATTCAACTTTAAAACTTCCCAAATGTAGAGTATTGAAAATTCTTCCACCGTACAGGATTTATGAATAGGGATAAAATGAAAAAACTTTGTAATCCAATACATAGTAAATCATATGGTATCATGTTTACAAAACATTATTGGTTGACCTATGACAAAATCCATAGCTATATTATCCTATTTCCACTTAGAAATAGGTAAATAATACAACATATAAGTTTATCATTGGTTCCCCACCTTAACCTGGTGACAAGTGAGGCCTATCAAGACATACTCCAAAACTTTTATTTTAATTACAACCTAAAAAAACTATGTTATAGTTTCCTTTTACATATTATGAATTCCAAGATGAACATAACATCTCAATTTGTGGTAGGAAGAAATAAGTTTCTCCTGATAAGTCGAAGTAACCAAAATATGATCTCTAAAACATAACATAGATCTCTCATACAACATCCATCCCTCAATGGTCTACCGATAATTGATTTTTTACCCCTTTTGATACTTTAAGATTCATATTTCTGAGTATCTTTAACCAGATTAATCAAATCTGGAACAAAAGACATTGGAAATAAAACAGCAACCTCAAGGAACCACTAATCTAAATCCTCTTTATCCAATTAACTATATGAATATTCAATGAATCATCCATGGAATTTCATTTATCCAATGTATACATAAATTTAAAGTAAAATATATGAAGTTATTTTATTCATCTTCATTACCTTAGGTTCAAATATTTTTATGAGAAAATGTGTTTCAAAATTTTATGATTTGTGAACACTATAAATTTCTCACCAAAAAGGTAATGATGTAAAGTATTTGAGGAATAGACTACAATAACTAATTCCAAATCATGTGTTGGTTAATTATTCTCATGAACCCATAACCTTAAAGATCCATAATCTATAAAATAATCATGCTTTATGAGAATGCATCCCAACCCAGATCTAGATGCGTCATAATAAACCACATAGTCTCATCCTGACTCTAGTAACATTAGGATAGGTACTGATGTAAGATGAACCTTAGGATATATAAAATATTTCTCAAACTCATTTATCTATTGAAAAGGAACAAATTTCCATGTCAAAACATTCATTGAAGATTAAATTCATGAAAATTCATGAAAAAAACATCTGCAATACCCTACTTTTATGAGGAAATTATGTATCTCAAAGACATTACTCAGTGGTTTCCAAGAGATAAAATATTCTATTTTTTAGGGTCTATAGAAACTCGTATTTCAAAAATTATGTGGCCAAGGAAACATGCCTATTGTATCTATAAATTACACCGTGAAATATTATCATAAATAAGATGCTCTCATAAGATGCCTAAAACTATGGTTGACTATTGTTCTTGATCAACCTTAGTCCTAGAATACACCATAATATAATAAAAAAAACCAACATGAAGGATTCCAGAAACCTATGAAATATTTGATTCATTAATTCCATAAACACCACTAGTGATTCTGTAATACCAAAGGTAATCACCACATATTTATAATTACCACAACGAATCTTAAAAATTGTCTTTGGAATTTCCTCTTTCTGAACCCAAATTTGATGGCACCCCGATCATAAATCAATATTATAAAACAATATGGAGCCCCATAATTGACAAAATGGGTAATAAATTTATGGAAAAGGATGTCAATTATTTATTATAACATGGTTGATCTTATTATAATATACATAAATCCAAATATTTCCAACCAACTTCTTTACAAAAAAGAAATTTTGTTGCCCATGGAGACATGATCGATTGAATGAAACCTTTGCTTTCAAAATATTCTAGTTGAACTTTTAATTCAATTAATTCAATTTTTTAAATCTTATAGTTCTAAAGTGAAATATGAGTGGTCCCTAGTAGGAGATCAATCATAAATTTCACTTCTCTTTTTAGTGGAAACCTAGAGAAATTTTTTGGAAAGAAATCATAAAATTAGTCAATAATGGTTGGGAAATATCTATGTGTGATTGTATTGATAGGGGAAAAAGTGAACGATTCAAAATGGTAAGATATATTCCTATAAACTAGTACCAAATATCCTTATCTACTTATATTTTCATCCCAATATCCTTTAAAGAGATGTGCAACACAATATGAAGATGTAAAACTAACCTTATGTTCAAAACAATTGATATGAGCCTTGAAGGACGTCAACCAATTCATTCCTAAAATTAGGTCATAAATATCCTTTTCAAGAACAAATATATCCCAAAAAATCTTCATCGTTAATAGTTATAGAACATGATGCAAACTTAAAGTCTCGATACTCCAATTGTCCATGAGGTGTTTGAAGTTTCAAGAAATGAGGCATCATTTCAACACATAAACCCAAATGATTCACAACATGAGAAAAAATAAAAGAGTGGTACACACCAGTATAAAACAAAACATACATTGAATTCAAGAGAATCATACAATACACCATCAAAGGATTATAATGATCCTCTGTAATCATTTTCTCAGCATCATACAATTTATTGATCTCTACCCCCTATTTTTTTCTTTTCTATGTAGTGACTGTATTACTTGAGGAGTCATTGTGTTTCTAGAATCATCGTGTATAACATAATTATAATTATGAGAGTTTTTCTAGTGACACCATCTAGTCATAAACATAATATTCTTGAGATATATGAGATGTATCTCTAACAACTAATTTTGGATCACTATGATAATAACATTGAAGATGCACCCATCCAATTATAGTTGTGGAAAGCTCTAGGTGGTGCCATATAATATCACTTAATATGAGAAAAATAACCATATTATAATTATCTATGCTTAATATTGGGTCTTAGAGTGAATTTAACTAATTATGTGGACTGGAACTGAGGTGTTCCACCTCCTTGAGAATAGGTGTCCCTCTTCTGCTTGTTCACAACATCAAAGTTCCCACCTATTACCGTAGAGATAAACATACTTCCTACTACCATGGTATTCCTTTAAATATGTATTTTCATCACTTTCACCATGTTAACCATCTTTGTATAATTAGTAATACAAAGAACATATATCTTATAATGAATTTATGACTGCAATATCAATTAAAAATGTGTTCCTTTAAAGACACAATACCAGCTGCTTCTAGAGAAAATTGATCTAAGTTCATAAACATAGATACATTCACCTTAATTGGTATATTATCCTATTTAATGCTAAATAAATATTTTCTTATATTATCTTGAATGTGTGAGGAAAAAAAATTTTGTTAAAAATTTATTCAAAGCCCTCTCATGCTAGGTCTTGGTCGAATTTAGTTCAGATAGCTAAATCCCACTATTGGCATACAAGATCCTACAATATATATACTACTAACTTGACCTTTATCTCATTAAAGGAACTAAGGAAATAAAAAATTGGTTCATTCTATTGAGCCACACTTCCATCTTTTCAGGTTCTGGATCCCACCAAAATATTTTTGGATTCTATTTTTGAAATTGAACTGAATGATCCACTTTCCTTGGTTCATCATTTCAATTTCCCCTATAAATGGCTTAAAAACATTGAAAAATTATTTTCATAAGTTTTTGGTTCACCTATTACTTATGTGAAACCACATTTTTTGCAGTCTCTTTCTACTGATTTCTATAGAATCTACAAAGTTTCATTCTCTATAACCAGAACAAACATTGTTTAGTCATCACTCACTAGAAACTGAAGGATTAGAATATTCCAAATCAATATTATCAACATACATAAAAACCGTTATTTAAAAAAACAACCCTTTTAAATATTTTCTAAAAATCATCAAATATTAGATGAATAATGTTGTCCTAGTAGGAAGTCTTAGTACTAATGCATGTTATGCTATAATCATCAATTAAACCCATGAGGATGAGATGACAACACACCTAGAAATTTCTTAACACAATTTTGTACCCATACCACCCTAGTAACTTTAAGTTCAGCATGAAAAGGTTAGATACATACTTTTTATGCTATATATTTCAAGTTCCAACATTCTTACCCACTTGATACTATCCTAAAAAGACAGATGGACTGACCAAGACTGATACCATTTTTAACATCCTACCCCAACTCAATGTCCTAGGTTGGGTTGGATGTGTTAATAATATAAGGTGACATCCCCAAAACATCACAGGATAGAAATAAATATCAATGGATTAATAAAACATTGGGGGTGATTTTCCTTGAAGAACCAACATAACCTAAAAAGGTAGAATAAAAATAGCCAAAACCAAATATATGATGCATTAAAAATAACAATACAATTCAAATGTAAACCAAAAAAATAGAAACCTCATGGTAGCAATGACATGGTAATAAAAGATAATAAAAAGAAAATAAATGGCATACCAAGCATTAACATTGATGTGGAATCACTCTAATGACACCAACAGAGGACTCCAATCTCAGAACACCAAACTGATAAATAAACCCCATGATACTCCACTAGAGAAATGTGACACCTTTCCTTTACCTATGTTTCAGTATAAAACATCTGAAAATGAACCAAAGTTCCCAAGAAGGGTTTGAGTATAAAAATTAATTGTTAATCCCAAAACACTTCCGAACACATTCCATAAGTAAACAACATGTAATCACATTTTTTTAAGTAGAATAAAATTAGATAGATATTTAATGTAAATCCTTATATAAGTTCCATGTGAAAAAATATTAATAAATGTTTATCAGCATTTCTTACCACTTGGAATAAACAACCCATATCCAAACTCACACATGCACACATGCATGTATACTATGGATCTCCCTATACTCATGAGTGTTGAGTCATCCTATCACCAAGTCATCACTTGGTGACCCCCATTGACGGTGGAACTTATTGAAAAAACCCATACCAAATTTTCCTTATTAATAGTGGCACATCTAAAAATGAACCATACTCGTGAACATGAATTCACACAAACCACATATTTCAAGTTTTTTAAAAAACAATTTCTTTTTAAAACCATTTTCTTTCAATAATTTTATTAAACACCTTGTGGGAAACGTTCCAAAATTAATGATTTAGGTAATAAAAACAAGAGATATTCCAATTAAACAAGAGAGGGAGGAATTTAAACATTAATCCTTTAAGTTATAGGATGATTATAATGGGATAGAATCCACCTACCTCACAACAGTTAAATATAAATAGAAAATGGTACATAAAACATCTAAATCTGGACTTGAATGTTCTTTCCCTCAATAGATCCAACAATATCTCATCAACATACACATAATGAAACATATATCTATACATTAAATATTATATATATGAATATTTAAGAGAGAAGATGAGTATACCAAGAGAGAATAATCAAAAATAAGGACTTATTGATGATTTTATAGATCCTCCCCGCTTTGATTCACTAAAAACACCTTTTTGGTCAAAGGGAATCACCAAGAGAGACTAAGGAAGAATATGGATTCAAGATCCTAAGAAAATGGGATGAAAATGAAACTTTTGGGAAATAAAATTGACTTAAAAACTCATTTTCATAGCATTAACAGCACATCTCATGGTTTGACAAGCTTTATGTAAACTGTATATATACTACTATATCCTAAACAGGGAGTTTCATGGTTGTGTTTCATGGTTGCAAAAACCATGCACCAACTGTACGCTGATACTATCCATTAGCTATGGGTAATCATGGTTATGGTGCAAGTTCTAACAAACCATGCACCAACTATGTGTGGATATTATCCCAAAAATTCTCATGTCTCACATTTTACTAGGAAAAGTGCATGGTTTCCCATAACCATGCTCAAACTATGCACCCTTAAAAACTCCTAAAACACTCTAAAAGCCTCCATAAACTCCAAAAACTCAACCCAAGTATTATATAACTTAAAAATACATAATAAAATGGTAAATTAACTAAAACTAAGGGTTTTGTAACTCATAAGGGATCCACTTTTCTTTGGAAATATAAATCTGAGGAAAATTGCAAAGAGTTGAAAAGAAGGTTGGTTAGCAAACTTCTTATTACACTAACCTATAGTGGAGAAGGGTTTGTGATCTATAGTGATACATCAAATAATAAAATGGTATCTATACTTATGTATAATGGTATTATGATATCATATACCTCTCACCAATTGAAAATACATGAGAAAAATTTTCTAACTCGTGATTTGGAGTTGGCAGTGGTAATTTTTGTGTTGAATATATAGAGGTATTATCTTTATTGTGAAATGTATGACATATATATGAATCATAAAATATGTAAGTATGTATTCAAATAGAAATATTTTAATATATTCCATATCATATGTTAGATTTGATTAAATATTATAACTTCTCAATACACTGCCACCTTGGGAAGGTGAATAAGTTGGATGATGCTCTAAGTTGTAAATACCATGATAGTTTGTTCATAATGAAGATTGAAATAGATTATATATTTATGGATTTAAAGAATAAAAATATTAAAATCCTATGTAAATGGGATAGATCATATCTTTCTTATATTAATGTTCAATCATCCATCCATGTGAGGATTAAAGAGGCGTAGAAGAAGGATGTGGAACTGCAAAAGAATGTGAGAAATGTTCTTGAGTTTAACCATGATTTTAATGGAATGATAAGGTTTAGTAAGTGGTTATATATCCCATAAATACCAAACTTGAATAAATATCTATTGTATGAAGCTCATGGTACACCATTATCTATTTATCCTAGATGTATAAAGATATATAGAGATCTAAAACATTATTTCTAGTAAGATAACATGAAAATGGATATTGTAGAGTATGTATATCAATGGATAGTATGTTATAAATTTAAGTCTAGGGGATATAATTATAATTTTATTTTATAACCATTACTCATAACATAATGTAAATGATAAAACGTCACCATGGATTTCGTCATTAGACTCCCTGAAACTTCAAAAGGCCATAATGCTATTTGGGTTGTAGTTGACTGCCTAATAAAGTCATAACATTTCATTGATATTAGAGAAAATTTCTATTTTAATAAGTTTTATAGTATATAAATCAATGAAGTAGTCATATTTCATTGAGTACTACATTCTATTGTATCTTATCAAGATCTAAGGTTTACCTTAATGTTCTGAAAAAGTCTTTAGTTGTCATTGAATACTGAGTTGAAATTTAGCACAACATATCATCCTAAAATAGGTGGTTAATAATAAAGGACCATTCAAACCCTGGAGGATATTTTTAGACCATTTTCTCTATATTTCAAATTTGTTTGGTATTAAAACCTTACTCTTATAAAATTCTATTATAACAATAGCTTTCACTCGAGCATTTATATGGTTCCTTGTGAATACCTCTATGGTAGGAAGTACAAAACTCCAGTATATTGGGATGAAGTTAGATAAATAAATCTATTGAGACCTGAGATATATGATTAAATGTAAGAGGATGATAAATTCATTCAACAACATATCAAGGCATCTTAGAGTTGATATAAGATTTATGCTGACACTCTTCGGCGAGATCTAGAATTCAAAGTTAGTAAAAAGGTATTCCTATGAATATCTACTCAGAATAAGGTTATAATATTTGTAAATAATAGAAACTTGATCCCAATATATATTTTTCCCTTAAAAATTCATGATCACATCAGGAAAGTTTCTTATCATTTGTCATTTCCACTAAATATCTCTCAATTTCATGGTGTGTTCTATGTATCTCTCTTGAGTAAGTACATACTTAATACTTCACATGTACTAAACTCATAGGTTGTAACACTAGAGTTTGGTCTCTATTATGAAGAAAAAATGGTGGATATTTTGGATCTAAGACATAAATTTTTATATAACAAGACCACTCACCTTGTCAAATTTTTATGGTGAAACCATAAATTTAAGGAAATTATGTGGGAACCCAAAGATATGATGAGCCATAAGTATCCTTAGTTGTTTGTATTGGAGTTATAGTATTTCAATGGAGAATTTATTATAAGGGTTAGTAATGTAACATATTGATATTTTATGATATATTTCTCTTTAAATAAATTTAATTCCTTCAATATATTTCTTTACATGAAACACTGAATTTAAATGAATTGTGATATACTATTGAATTATTATTATTTAATTTGATGGTTATCATCTAGACATTGGATTATAGGGTATTAATCGGACTAAATAAATTATTAAAATTTATTATTTAAATATGTATAAAATTAATTCATTAGTTATCAATTGGATAGAAATGAATATAAAAGCATTTAAAGGTAAAAAGAGATGTTTTTCTAAAAAATAGTTTTTATGTATGAAATGTGTTTTTATCTTAATAAATTAAATTAATTGCTATTTAAGATTTATTCTAATGGAATTTATATATTATATATTCAATAAAATGTTTTAATATTCATCGAATAGTTTTTTAATAGTAAATAATGAAGTAAAACACAGTTTTATACTTAAAAATTCATTTTTCTAAAAATGGTTTAGTTTTGTTTGGTACACTTATTTTAAAATGAATTTCTTACAATTATCAAGTTTTAATTTTATAAAATTAATTAAATATTTTTAATCAGAATAATTAATATTATATAATAAGTTTCACTTGATTTTTTGTCATTATAAATAGTAATAAATGTAAAAATTCATTATTGCGGTAAAGGTTAAACAGGGTTAACGAGGGGTTAAAATAAAGAGATAAGCATTAAAATGACTTAAAAAATTTTATAAATCCTATTTTATGGTAATATTTTAATCTTATATCATCTAATATTCTAATATGAGTCATTTTGGATCCATTTTTCATGATTAATACATTAATATATTTTAATGTTTTAAAAAATTCCAAGTGTGTCCTCTCTCTCCCTTATAAAAGGACACCACCTATCCTCTCTTACTCACACATAATAAAAACTATATATTGTCCAATACCTACCAAAATATCTTCTTAATATCCCTCCATATATCATATAGGTCTTATTTTGATCATAATATAGTCCTTTCAAAGCTTAAAGTGTAAGCCAATATAGATTTCACGACGAAGAGGTATAACTCTTAACCGAGTAATTTTAATTTTATTTATTCTTCAAACTTATCTAAACCTATTTTATCCATCATAAAATAATTAATATAGTGTCATAAATATACTAATATTTTATTATTTCAATTTAATAGTTCTTATTCATCTCATTCTCCATAAAATGGGAAACAAAAGCACCACTCGTGCAAACGTGCAGACTACAACATTGCAAAACAATGTATTTCATTTTTCATCAACATCATTAATTATTGGTTATTATGATGTATTTAATGTTTATATAAGATATTTATGAAATAATTTTGATTTTATAATTATAATATCTTATCTACCTTGTAACGACCCAAAGTTTCATTAATGGAAATCCCTCTTGATCTAATTAAATGTCTCTTTATGTAAAATGTTTATATAAAATATCATCTTCTTTGGTTTTATGTTAAGAATTGTGACTATTTATTTTATAACCATTGAATAGTAATCACATGATTATTATAAATATTGGGCTTTAACAAATCCAATTTACTCAGACAAAGGAAGCGATGGGCTCATCCAGTAGAATTGCTCCATATGAAGCCCATTTTTCGGAGCTCAGAAAAGAGGTGGTGTCTTTGGGCTTCGCTCTTGACCAAGCCCAAGCTGAGCTTCATCATGTCAAGCTTGAACGAGACTGTTTACGGGAAAAGTGGAATTTGATAGAGATTACCACTCGAGCGATGTTATCTGAGCCACCCCAAGAGTCTGTCACCATCGCACACCTTACCCTTAGGTCTTATGCGGCTGTTTTAAGGGGTTATGTAACAAATCTCTAGTACTATGTTCATGTACATTATTTTTGTATATAATAATGAATATGGTTTCTTGTTATTATTGATACATTTTAAATAGATTTTAAAGTACAAATAGTGTTTTTAGTTATTATTTAATTAAGAATTATATTTTATTAAATTAAGGGATTTTTTTATTAAATATTATTTTAATAAAATATTATTATTATTATTAAATTAATTTTTATTAAATATAAATGATATTATAATTTTATGAATGCAATTGTAATTTTTATTAAGGTTTGAAAGCCATTTTTTGTCAAAACTCGTGAATTTTCGATAAATGTTGGTTTTTATTTTAAAAGTGAAAATTAACACATTTAGAAAATTATTTAGATAAAATAAATGTTATTTATGGAATCAGGACGTCGAAATTATCCAACGGTGAATTTTTCATAATTTTCTGAGACAGTCAAATTTTTGGGTAAAAATTAAATACCGTTTAAATATATAATGTGTTTTATGACATCATAATGACCCAATAGTGATGTAATAAAATACTATAAGCTTTATTTTAGGCCAATATATGTTTTAACATTAAAATAATTTGATTTTGGATTTGTTTGACTTACTTTTCAAAGCATTAATGGACCCCTCAAGACTTATTAAATATCTTGTCTTTTTAAATTATTTTCCATGGGAGTGTGACTCACCTCCACATAAGAAACCCCATTATTTTAAGAAGTTCAGAATTTGGCCTTATAAAATATTTTTTTCCTCTTCCCTTTTCCAAGAACTATGGGCAAAAACCATGATCTGATTTTTGGTTTGGATTAGTTTAATGTAAGGGGTCTCAAACCTAAATAATAAAAAATTCACTCACCTTTCCTATATAAACCCACCCAAGATCCCACTTCCTCCTCATTCAAAGCCCTTTAAGTTCGTCCAAACTCTTCCATACTCTCTATATAATCCTCCCAAGGTGCCCCAATCTCCCAAGAATCCTCTCTCAAGCCTCTCTCAAGCCTTTGGAAGCACACTTCCAAGTAAGGGTTTTTTATTCCTTTCACTTTTTTGTCCAATTTTCTTAATATTGTTATACCCTTTTAATTTCAATTATAAATTTTGGGGTATGGTTTCTAAACTCCCCCATACTTCCCTATTATTGTTTGAATGATGGGATACCCCTTTATCTCTCATTAAATTCCTCCCATGTACACCCGTTACTATGCCGAAATTCTGAAAGGAACTTCTCTCTCCTCATTTGCATTCAAGCAATACTTTTGTATTATGAATCTAAATTCCATTAAAATTGTTGGGACATGTATATATATGAACCACTTACTGTCAATTTAATGTAAATATTATGATACACCACTTTATCTCTCATCAACCATTTTTTATGAATTCTTATGTCACGCCGTTACGCTGCCGAAATTGCACCGATTTTCTAAGCCAATGCCTTTGTGTAGTGAATACCATGCCCATTTCTCCATCAAGGGTATTCACCTTTATGCACATTTGCTTATTGATTATAAAGTTTCATGTATGAATTCCACATTCCTTTATCATGGAATAAATTATTATGTTTAATGAATCCATGTTTTATGATCCATGTGGCACACTTATGCATGAAATGAAATGTTTAAGAAGGGTGCGCCCTTATAGCGCTCCAATGCATTGGGTAAAGTATAGTATCATGATACGTCATGTGCAATGAGTTTTGACTCATGATAATTCAAGTTCAATGAGGTTTTACTCGTGATTCATGTGCATTGAGGATTTACTCATGCTCCATGTGCAATGAGCCTTGGCTCATGCTAATTCCATGTTAAGTGTTGTTGCCACATTTCCATGTTATGATTATCATGCTTTATCATTCCTTTATGTCCATATTTCTCTTGTGCTCTATTGATATTCCTATTATATAACATTTATTGTACTCCTCATGTATTCCATGATTATTCCCTTACTGGGCTTTATAGATCACCATTTTCTTATGCATGTCCTCAGGTTATCCCATGCAATGCTAAGTATGAGGGAATGTAGTGGTCATGTAAAGGAAGTTTTCAATAAATATGTTGTATTTCATGTTTTAAGTTGTTGTGTAATGATCCTAAGCCCCAAAGACACTAGACCTATCGATCTTCCTTGTTGTATCAAGTGAATAGTTTATTTAATAAATCATGATTAAGTTTGTAATAAAAGCAAGGTTTTTATATACCTTATTAAATTTCCATCCTTTTGAAAATGATAATGTCGCTCGTGCGTACATGTGGACTACCACCTCCATGAAGCGATGTGAATCATTTTTTATATCTGCTTTACATGAATAGTAATAAGGATATATTTAATGGATATATATTATATTTATTATATAATTATTATTCTTTAAATTTTAATTATCATTTACCTTTCTTTTTCTTCATCCATCAAAAATTGGAAACATTACTCATACGTACGTACAAACTATCATCTCGACGGAGTGATGTAATTCATTTTTCATCAATGCTTTATAGGGATGATTATAAAAGTGTATATGATGAATTATATGATAATTATATTATTATTAATATTATGGATATTATGGAACCATTACCAAGGTGTAATTACTAGAACCATCGAACCAAAACATACATGGAAAATGGACCTATTTTTACCCAAATGTTCATTTTAATGAAGAGATTATTAATAAAAGGATAATTGGAAATTATAATAGAATGATATATTGTAAGTTATATATTAATATATTATTGATATATATTTATAATAAATATATATATTATGTAGTAGGTTTTAATGCATACGAAGAAATATGAGACTTGAGGTAAGGGATTTAAGTTACAATCTCATTTCTTTTCCGGATTTTCTTTGAAAATTTTCCATTAAGGAAGATTATATAGATATTATTCTTTAAACCCCATATATTTTATTCTCATATGGATATTCTTTAAATTTATATATATTAATAACATTTTCCTCTCTTTAATACTTAAAATGATCGATAAATTTTTTTTAAAGAGAAGTCAACCTTATTTCCTCTTTGGTCATCAAACTTTTTCTTCCGTATCTATTCTCTTAAAAATTATTCTATGAAAGTTATTAACTATACTTGAAATGTTTTAAAAAAATATTTTTATTACCTTTTACTTTATTTACAAAGTTTTAAAATTAATCTTTTTAAATAAATATTTTCCGAACAAGTACTTTTTTAATGTTTTTCAAAAGTGTGAAAAGAATGTTCTCTTTTAACATATACGGTATGAATGAATTTTTACACCATCATGACCACTCTTTTCTTTTAATATTAATTTATAGGTTTTATTTTTTATTTTCAATGAAAATAATTTTCTCAATATTTTGTAAATTTCAAGTTAAAATGTTATCAAAAGAAAGGGATATTTTTCTTATGTTTTCAAAGAAATGTTTGAATGCTATTTTAAAGGTATTTTCCATCTATGTAAAAAAAATTAAGTATTTTTATGATTCATTAGGGATATGATATTATGATACCATACACTTTATTTATTTATATGTATTATAATGATGATGATTTAAGGATGATTATATGAAACTCATTTCTTTCCCACGGATTAATTAAGTTATGATGAAACCATTATGAAACTGGTTTCTTTTCCACTGGTTATGCTATAAAAAAGGATGTAATGTTTATGAACCTAGTTTCCTTTCCATGGGTTATGTTATGATGAATTTATAAGTTTTTTATAATCTTATGGCACACATATGTATGGTTTTAAATATGTGATAGGTGGGCCTGAAGTTATATAGTCCTCTAATGCCTTGAGAAAATATAGATATCTAATGAGATAATAAGGAATTGAGTGGGGATTAAACCTGACTCAGTAAGGGACTCTATCTAAAAATATAGTATTGGTATTGGACCATGATTAAGTAAATAATGAAATGGGGAGTGAACCCAATCCACTGTGATAGTCTTGGAAGTGATAATTGACTAAGGAAATCATTTTCTATACTTATGTGTATTTCATAAACTTATTTATTTTGCTTATGATATATTATCATAGGTCGTGATTGATTATTAATGATTTCATACACTTATGATTTATTATTTTATTATGAAAAATCCTTATTCCCTGATTTATAATTAATGATCTTGGACTGGTTGGTTATGATTTTTATAAGTTGTGATCATTTTCTTGAGAGGACACTTCAAGATATACTCAACACCAAGAACAGAGGTGAATCAGTATTGGGAAATTTTTAACCAATTATAAATTTTTATCCCTTTACCACTTAGAATTATTAGGATATTGATTCGTCTATTCTCTTTTCCTTATCATATGTAAGTATATGAAATCTAGTAAAATGTGACACATGATATTTTTTCAATATTCATTTCTCAATAAGAGTAGCTAGTCCTTACACATATAGTGATAATTGGTATATATATTTTCCACTATAATTAGTTTCCAATTATAGTGGTTTATATAGAAAAAAATACTTATACTAAGTATGAGTCCATATACTTTATAAGGGGGATAAGAAAACAATCCTTCTTCCTTGGACTGGTGAAAACCTCATCCAACTTTAATCTCTTCACTGGTTCTTTATAATTCCGACTAAAGATAGTATCTTCCTTATTCTTAATGTACTTTGTAAAACCAAGAAATTATTCCACTATATTATACTTCTATTGTATTTCGTGGTGCTACGTTGTTATCCACTTGTTGTTCTTATAATGTTACTTACAAAATAGTGGGAAAAAACGTTCCTTCTTCTTCCTTTGTCACACCCGAACTCCGCACAATGGCAATGACTTTTAATTTTATTCTTGTTCTATAATTTTTATTTGGAATTAAATTTGTTATGTCGAGGTGCGTGATGGACTCGAATTGAGTTTTGCGTTGCTGATAAATGTGCGTTTTGACTTAGCAATGCCTGCTACTTTATTTTAATTATTTTGGGGCTAGTTTTTAAATTTGCAGTTTGAACCGATTCATATATATATATACATATACTCACACTTGGGTTGTTCTATGGCGCGCGGCTGTGTGTGTGACCGTGCGTAGTGTTTAACATTACTAAATAATATAATATTATTTTCAGATTTCATTTATTTATTTATTTTTATTTCTATTTCATTTTATTTATTTATTTTTATTCATTTTATTTATTTATTTTTATTTCTATTTCATTTTATTTATTTTTTTTTATTTATTTTTTTTTCTTTTTTTTCTCCTTTTCCTTCCTCCCTCACCCTCTCTCGCTCGGGACCTCTCCCCTTTCCCCCCGTCGCGCTACCCCCCTTCTCCCTGCTGGGTCGCCGCGCCTCCCCCCCTCTCCGGCCGTCGCCCTCTCGCCGCGCTCCTCCCTCTCCGGCCGCCGCCCACGCTGGCCTCCCTCCGGCCGTTCTCCCTTACCACGTTGCGAGCCCCCTCCCCCTTCTCCCGATCACGGCGCAACCCCCCCCCCCCCCCCCCGCCTGCTCCCGGATCTCCGACCGAGTGCCCCTCTCCACGGCGCGCCTCCTTCCTCCGATGACCTCAATCCCGCCGGCTTCATCCTCCCTCTATGAGTTCCCCTTTAGTAAGTACCCCCCCTCTTAGTTAGGGTTTTGGGTTCTTTTTCATTTGGGGTGTGATTTCCATTTGTTTTGTTGTTGTTTTTGTTTGATTTCTTGATTTAGGGTTCATCCTCGTTCCATCTTCGTGCGAATATGGCGGAATTGAATTTTCGCACCGAAATTCGGACATTTCAACACCGAAGGTAAGTGTTCCCGCATATAAGTGTTATTGACGAATTAATTCTCATATTTAGTAAAATTAGCATACTCATTTAGTTGTATGCATAGTGAAAATTTAGTTTTACTTAATGTTTGATATGATTTCAATGTGTTTAGTAGCATGTTTATTTGATATGAATGTTTTTATTTTGCGAAAACCCATTTTGAGCCTTGTGTTGTGTTTTATAAATTTTTTTGTTGGTTTATGGTGTCGCGCTAGGGATGCGAATTTTGTTTTACCCCGTTATGGGTGTGCGTTTTCCCTTAGAAGATGTCCTTGAGTGGACTTTTGTGTTCAAAGTTTGGTAATGTAGCTTACTATTGTTTCTTGATAATTTTGGTCTATTTGGGGTTTAATTGGGTGTGTTTTTGAAGAAAACTCATGTTGTGTTATGTGATGTTATTTTATAAATCATGAAGTTTGTTATTTAAAATTTTGTAAGTTGTGCAGTTACTTTATTAGGGTGTGCAAGGGGTGAAATTGGTGTTTTGGGGTAGTGTCGGTATGCGTTCTGTCATAAATGAGCATTTGAGTGGGATTTCATTGTTTTAGTCGTGCGGCATATTTTCAAATGGGTTGGCAAGTTTTTATGGTGGTTTCTTTAATTGTGTGGGTGATGCAGATGAAGTTTTCAAATGTTTTTATTGTGCGTCATTTTTCAAAATGGAATTGGGGTTTGCGTTTGTTTTGTTGTGAATTCATCAATATGTATTGTAAATTCTTTTAAATTATGTAAGGTATGTTTTAATGCCTATTTGTTGTAAATATGGTTTCAAAGTGGCTTCCCAACATGAAGTTGAGTGTGTAATTGGTGTGGGCCTTTGATGTGTTATTTTGAAATGTTTTATAGATTATTTTATTGTTTGATTTGTTTCATTAAATTACATGTGTAGTGTGTTGGACTTTGCTGCGATGGTTTTGGGCCGTGGGTGTCGAAGTACCCTACACGCACATGCATAGGGTAAGACATATATATATATATATGCCCTCTTTGTACATATTCCCTCATGGCGCGGGGAATATGTGCAATGCAGCTAGGGGTGTGTATATATATATGTATAAATGCAAGTGTGTGTGTGCGCCAAGTGTCGGTTCGAGTGGCCATCGGCAAATAGCGACATGTTTGAGGTAGGTCCCCTATGCCTAAGCTTTTAATTTGAAAATTCATAATTGCTTGACTATTTTAAGAATATGTTTCACACTATGCTATATATATATATACATGCTATGGAATCTGATTGCGGTTTCTAGGAACTGTCATGCCTTGTATTGGTAAATTGAAATGTATTTAAAAGTCGTTGGTCTTACGTGACTTTTCTTGGAAAAGAATTGATTTCTTAAATGGTTTGAATTGGTAATGTGTATTTCCAAAGGTGTTGGCCTTCGGGCCAGTTGATTTTAAAAAGCGTTCCCTTTATGTAATTAAACATGTTTGGCATCTTAAGAATGTTTTATGAAATAGGAAAAACCTCTATTGAGGCCTGTTTGGCACTTTAAGATTTGGTTTGCGAAAATAGAAAACCCTTTTTTTAGTCATTACCCTAAATTTGAAAATAAAATGTGATGCAAGTGTTTATGAGCGGTTTGTGATATATGTTCCTAGTGTAAAGGCTTGTGCGTGATTGTGTGATGTAAAGAGGGGGAATGCACTTAAGTAGGGAGTGCGGTTGTAACGCCCCGACCCCAGCTACCCAGAGCCGGTGCATTACTTCGTAACATTGGCATGATCACAAAAGATCAATTCTCGAAAGACCGATTAGTTTAGTAGCCTTTGAAACACTAGATACATTCATAAACGTTACATTACATCATAAAGTGAAAAACTACAATAACATAGTCTCCATAGTCCACACTTCTATCCTCTTCGGAAAATCCCTGCAGGTCATTCATAAAATACTTCTTCACATCCTGGAAAATATTAAAACATTGAAAGGGGTGAGCTCAGATGCTCAGTAAGGATAACAATATTGCGGAAGCTTTCATAAATAAACATAAAAATTTAAGGCAATGTATAACTAAAACAAAAGCCTTTTAAACTTGAACATCAACATAATATGGTGAAAGTAAAATGAGATAATGCCATTCACTTCTTCACATGGATATTCTACTAGTCGAATAATCACATGAAATATCAATAACCACTTTCATAATGAGGGAATGTATAATGCCAGACATTCTGAAACATATTGTCAACGCCTCGGCCAAGGCGTCTAAAATTATTAAGGCCTCGGCCAAAACCATAAATCAAATTGGGAAAGGGCCTCGGCCAATTCCACGTCTAGTTGTCTCATGAGACCTACTGATGCAATTTTTTTAGAAGATACTTACGTTTAAAATTGTTGAAATATACCCCAGTGTTTTTCTGAAAACATTATGCAAGCTTCTGAAAATAAAATAACTAATTCTGAGACTTCTCGACTAATTACAGGCTATGATGGGTCCACGCCCAATCCCTTCCTCTCTACCACACTCGAGAGTCGGGTTTTATGAAAACATTTTTAAGCTTGCATTAAATACGTATACATTTGCACTGGATTTTCATATATTTGAGAGAAATAACTCTTTTTGAAATAATTTGAAAATAACATAATTATAAAATAAAACCTTTTGAATAAACGTAAAAGTCAAAGGGGTTTATACACTGTATAAATGAAAGTTGTGTATGAAACAAAATATTCCTCAATGAAAGGAGATTGAGACGAAGTCCATACAAAGATAATTTTTAAAATAAAATAGATATATTATGTGTATTCACTATAAGTACACATAAATAAAGTACAAATACAAGATAGTACATAATAATATCATGACATATTTTGAAAGTAGGAGATTAACCCAAAGAATGGAAATTGGGTTAAGAAATTCCCTTACCTCGTGTCTGACTTGACTCAACCGTTATTTAACCTCCTGAATAATAAACTAGAGTTAATTTCTATTTACTTAAGAACCTTTTTCATGTTCATTATTCCATTTATATAACTTATTACCATGTTATGAACATTATTTAATTATTTAAGTTAATAACGGTCGTTTTGTCGATCTTTGGTACTTGAGTCAAAAATAAACTTCTTATAATTACAAGTTGTTTATGTGGTAGAATATCCATTATCTCCAGAATTATATTCATGATTTAGATGTCATATATATCATATATATCCAGTATATACATTCATTTATAATATTACGTAACATTTAGAGGTAAGAAATGAAATGCACCGTTCATGGAGACGGTAAGCCGTACGTACGCATGAACGCTACTTTCATTTCTATTTCGTATTTGATGGAATGAAATCATAATTATATAAATGTATAATATAATTCCAGTATAATATAGTGTATAATACCATTTACTCTATCCTTTATACATCTCACATATGGCATTAACGATTCAAATCACTTTGAGGGGGCGGTAGTCCGCACTTCCTAAAATGAAATTATCGCGTTTAACCCATAATGGAAATCATAAAGTATGCCATAAATGAGAAATACAGAAGCATAAGTAAAACATAAACATATTATATATCATATATAAAAATATTGTCATCTTAATAGCCACCTTTGAAGGTGTTATATGAGTGTTGAACAATCATCGTTTCGTGAGGCAGAAATTCACCATCCACAGAAACTGTATGTTCTTTAACCATTAGATGTAGGTTTGTGTAAGTGTAGCTCGAATCCTTCTTATAACAACATCCTAGTATATTGAGGATACTGTTGTTGTTACAAAAGAAATTAATAAAAAGAGTTTAGGGGGTTGGAGAAGAAAAATAAAACAAAACAACATTAGAGAAGACATTACCTCAAAATCGGGTAACTCTTTTTGATTTGAGACAAAGGATTCCTTGGGAAGAGTTCTTCCCAAAGTGAGGCTTCTAGGAGTAAGAGAGGGATGTTGGGAGAGTATTTGGGAAGAGTTTGGCCGAGCCAAATGGCTTGAAAGTGTAAATGAGGTGGGAGAGGTGGGGGCCTTTTATAAGTGGAGAGGAGGGGCTCTTTTGGAAAGATTGAAATGTTACATTATTACACAATGCTTTTCGGATTCTAAAGGTCCCAAACTTATATAATTAGAGGCTAAGGTGATAAGGGTTCGAAATCTCCACATCCAATTGTCTTTGGACAAGTGTAAGCCTTGGATTTTGCATTATCTTCCCATTTTATTTAAATCGTTAAATAATGAGGTCATCACTGTATCATAATGATGTCATAAATAATTTAATTTATTTAATGTCTAAAAATTATAAAAAAAATACTATGATGTAGGAAATCTTTTTATATTTCTAATGAATATTTATAATTAAAATTTGGACTTGTTTAACCCCACTTAAAAACTGTTTTAGTAAAACAACTCATGTTTGTGTCATTTTTTACTTTAACATTAAATAAAAGGTATTTATGTCATTTTCCAACTAAAGTGGCTCCATGGGGTCCCCAAGTTGACCCATGGATTTTCTTGGTCGGCCATGACTCATCCAATATAAGTAGGAAAAGTGTCAAGCTCATATCATATTATTAAAATATTGTTTTTACCTTAAACTACACTAATTACCTCTAATCGTGATTAAGAACTTAAAAGTTACTATTCACCAAAAAATTATTTTAATCTCATTGAACCACATTTTACTTCTTAATGACAACCATGTATGTCGGATTTTTGAAAATCAATTCACAGAAGTGGTAATATTTCATTTTAAGCGAAAAATCAGTTATTTAACTACCACTTAGTGGTTTCACTATTCATCAAAAATTGAAGTTTTTCAGAACAATGCCAAAATTTCACCCTAAGATATAATTGATATTCCGAATTCAAAAATGATGTCTATTTTACAAAATTCCAAAAATATAAGTTGCATTAATTAATTTTATAATTAATTCCCGCTGTTACAACAAATAGCGTGTTTTTAAGAAACAATTTATATCAAAAGATTGGTAATTGTTTATGTCCAATTTCAATGTTAAATTAATTCTAATGACCACCATTGGATAAAATGGTAAAAATATATTCTAATTATACTTTAAAACCACTAAACAGTATAATTTATCACTATAAATTATTTTGATTAAAAAAGTTGTTTTTAAGTATTTTTCACTATTCATAAAAAATTAGAAGTTCTCAGAAAAATACCAAAATTTCAACATTGGCTAATTTCGATATTCCGAATACAAAAATGAAGTCCATTTTGAAATATAAAATTTCTATAATTTTAAAAAGTGGTTATTACTATTCATAACGGCTACTTTGATTAGTCGCGGTGTTTTAGAACTCGAAGTTGCATACAATGCAAGCTATTGCATTATTGAATGAGAAGCGTATCATGGAAGCTCGGGGTGTTACATTCTCCCCTCCTTCAATAAATTGTGTCCTCGCAATTTGAAATTTTTTTCTTTGAAAATAAAAGGTTGAAAATAGAAAATACCTTTGAGGAAAACCCACATCGGAAATAAGATTAATAAAATTTAGCCTTAATAAGAGGGAAAGGGAAATGAAAAAGTCACCACCCAATTATGATCTCGATTAGGAGAACATTGGTGGCAATTAGAGACATATAATTGGAGGAAAAACGTAAATATTTGTAGGGAGCGATTGGGGTCATCAATCACAATCAACTGTCAAATTGAGGGCCTCAAAGCCTTCAATCTATGTTGATTTAAAATATCATCAGTTCAACAAGACATAAGGTATTAGGATAACACATTTTTTTGTTTTAATATCCCTTTACTAAAGTTTAAGAATTAATTTATTCATTGAATAAGAGATAGGTATATATATATTTATGCTTGACAATTAGAGTTTCAACCTTCAACTCATCTTTCACTCAAAAAGATAATAGAACTCAAAAATATAATACTTATCCTAATTGTATAAGGTTCCAAATGTTAACACATACCATTTAGATTAGTAAAATTATTTTTTAATAACCAGGGACTTCCTGTAGGCTAGTGGTAGGAAATAAAGGCCTGTCGCACTATGATTGTGGCTTCGATTCCTGCAGCTTTGTCCGACGCGACGGGTTATGCCCCACCCTACAGGTTGTCCTTTTCCTAAAACTATAGTATCATAATATTCCAAAAACAATCTTCAGAAATTCTTTAACCTTAAACAATACTATCCATGGTTCAACTTAATCCATTCCAACCTTAATAGTTATCCAAAATACCTTCGTCCAGACTTTCTCTAAAGGGTCGTTAAATTCCAAAATCAATTGTAACCTCAGATTCCCCAAACAAAGTAAAGTTTCTCTTATTGTCACATACTAAAAATATGATTACCTTCATCATATTAAATCCTTAATAAAAACAACATGTACTGCAGTACAATCCTTATATATCACGTTATTCTGATAACCATAATCTAGTTCTTGAGTCCAAAAACACAAATACAATAATTATTCCGCTTCAATTGTAGTCACAGCATAAGATTGGCCTTGATCCCTTGGCCTTTTCTGAGGTAAGTTTCCTTGACGCTTAGGACATTCATTTGCATAATGACCCATTTCTCTACAATTGTAGCATTCAACTTTGACAGCCTCTTTCTTTCCCTTGCAATCACGAGCCTGGTGACCCTTTTCTCCACATTTATAACAAACTCCCATTCCTTTTAGGCACGTACCAGGGTGATTCTTCCCACAATTATCACATAATGGAAAATCCTTCTTTCCCTTTTTCCCTTTATCTGTCTCTTGTTCCCCCGTTCTCTTCTTCTCTTGCTTTACTTTGTTGTCATAAGACTTAGAGAATTCCTTTTCTGTCTTGATAGCACACGAGACAATATCTTCGTATGATGAGAAGGATTGTGATACTAAAGCTCGACGGAGAAATGGTTTTAACCCATCAAAGAAACGATCAATCTTAATTCTTGGGTTACGTATATAATTGGAAGCATGCCTCGCTAACCTTGTAAAGTTAGCCTCATACTTTGCGACATTCTCATCCTCCTTCTGCCTCAGACTCAGAAATTGTGTTTCCATATCTGCTCGATGGTCAGGAGGAAAGTATTTTTCTAAGAAAAGCTCTTTAAACTCCCTCTATTCCATATTCGATACGTCATCATCTTCCTTTGTGTTTTGAATCAGCGACCACCACTGATCGGCATCTCCAGTGAGGCGGTAAACTGCCATGACAACCTTCTCCCTTTCACTACTCCCCAAGGCATGAAATATTTTCTCTAAGGAATTTATCCATTGCTCAGCTACTATAGGATTTGAACTCCCATTGAAGGTTGGTGGTTATTGCCTCATGAATCGATCTAACATTGATCCTCCACGCTGTGGATCAGGGTGCTCCATACGGGTAAGGTTATTATTCATAACCTGAGTAAGTTGTCCCAGTATGGTGATTAGCTGATCGGCACCAGTTGCATCACCAGCCCCACTATAATTATCTTGAGCAGGAGGGCAATCCCTGCATGGAGTGCGTGCATTGATACGGTTTCCATTTCTTCCACTAGGCGCCATTTCTAAACAATTGCGTAAACTAGATCAGTTTATGAATCAAAATACATAATCCCATACTTATAAAACACTTAACATAAATTGAACTATTTATGGATATAATCCATAATCATAAAAATGTTTTCTTTGAGAAAGTATATACTCATAAACCCTTCATAATGATTTGTAAAGAAAATGAGAGTTATCCTAAGCATATCCCCCAGGAGTGTCGTAACCAAGAGTGCAGCAAGGCCCGTTGTCGTGCACCAGTTCCCGTTCGAGTCTAGCTCAAAGCGGTGTTTTCGGGTTTTACCCCTAGGTACATCTGTGCCAGAGCCGCCTCTACCTACTCGTATCCAGACAGGGATGTATTGCTCGGAAAACTCACAACATCTCTACAATACCAAAATTTTAGGAAGTTCTTCTATAATAATCCTCAAAGTTCATCTTAGGTCTACGTGCTCTAATCAGAGTTTGTCTAAATCTAGCTTCCAAGGTTAGTACTAAACTGCCTCTGATACCAACTGTAATGCCCCGACCCCAGCTACCCAGAGCCGGTGCATTACTTCATAACATTGGCATGATCACAAAAGATCAAGTCTTGAAAGACCGATTAGTTTAGTATCCTTTGAAACACTAGATACATTCATAAACGTTACATTACATCATAAAGTGAAAAACTACAATAACATAGTCTCCATAGTCCACACTTCTATCCTCTTCGGACAATCCCTGCAGGTCATTCATAAAATACTTCTTCACATCCTGGAAAATATTAAAACATTGAAAGGGGTGAGCTCAGATGCTCAGTAAGGATAACAATATTGCGGAAGCTTTCATAAATAAACATAAAAATTTAAGGCAATGTATAACTAAAACAAAAGCCTTTTAAACTTGAACATCAACATAATATGGCGAAAGTAAAATGAGATAATTCCATTCACTTCTTCACATGGATATTCTACTGGTCGAATAATCACATGAAATATCAATAACCACTTTCATAATGAGGGAATGTATAATGCCAGACATTCTGAAACATTTTGTCAAGGCCTCGGCCAAGACGTCTAAAATGATTAAGGCCTCGGCCAAAACCATAAATCAAATTGGGAAAGGGCCTCGGCCAATTCCACATCTAGTTGTCTCATGAGACCTACCGATGCAATTTTTTTAGAAGATAATTACGTTTAAAATTGTTGAAATATACCCCAGTGTTTTTTTGAAAACATTATGCAAGCTTCTGAAAACAAAATAACTAATTCTGAGACTTCTCGACTAATTACAGGCCATGATGGGTCCACGCCCAATCCCTTCCTGTCTACCACACTCGAGAGTCGGGTTTTATGAAAACATTTTTAAGCTTGCGTTAAATACGTATACATTTGCACTGGATTTTCATATATTTGAGAGAAATAACTCTTTTTTAAATAATTTGAAAATAACATAATTATAAAATAAAACCTTTTGAATAAACGTAAAAGTCAAAGGGGTTTATACACCGTATAAATGAAAGTTGTGTATGAAACAAAATATTCCTCAATGAAAGGATATTGAGACGAAGTCCATACAAAGATAATTTTTAAAATAAAATAGATCTATTATGTGTATTCACTATAAGTACACATAAATAAAGTACAAATACAAGATAGTACATAATAATATCATGACATATTTTGAAAGTAGGAGATTAACCCAAAGAATGGAAATTGGGTTAAGAAATTCCCTTACCTCGTGTCTGACTTGACTCAACCGTTCTTTAACCTCCTGAATAATAAACTAGAGTTAATTTATATTTACTTAAGAACCTTTTTCATGTTCATTATTCCATTTATATAACTTATTACCATGTTATGAACATTATTTAATTATTTAAGTTAATAACGGTCGTTTTGTCGATCTTTGGTACTTGAGTCAAAAATAAACTTCTTATAATTACAAGTTGTTTATGTGGTAGAATATCCATTATCTCCAGAATTATATTCATGATTTAGATGTCATATATATCATATATATCCAGTATATACATTCATTTATAATATTACGTAACATTTAGAGGTAAGAAACAAAATGCACCGTTCATGGAGACGGTAAGCCGTACGTACGCATGAACGCTACTTTCATTTCTATTTTGTATTTGACAGAATTAAATCATAATGATATAAATGTATAATATAATTACAGTATAATATAGTGCATAATACCATTTACTCCATCCTTTATACATCCCACATATGGCATTAACGATTCAAATCACTTTGAGGGGGCGGTAGTCCGCACTTCCTAAAATGAAATTATAGCGTTTAACCCATAATGGAAATCATAAAGTATTCCATAAATGAGAAATAAAGAATCATAAGTAAAACATAAACATATTATATATCATATATAAAAATAGTGTCATCTTAATGGCCACCTTTGAAGGTGTTATATGAGTGTTGAACAATCATCGTTTCGTGAGGCAGAAATTCGCCATCCACAGAAACCGTATGTTCTTTAACCATTAGATGTAGGTGTGTGTAAGTGTAGCTATAATACTTCTTATAACAACATCCTAGTATATTGAGGATACTGTTGTTGTTAAAAAAGAAATGAATAAAAAGAGTTTAGGGGGTTGGAGAAGAAAAATAAAACAAAATAACATTAGAGAAGACATTACCTCAAAATCGGGTAACTCTTTTTGATTTGAGCCAAAGGCTTCCTTGGGAAGAGTTCTGCCCAAGGTGAGGCTTCTAGGAGTAAGAGAGGGATGTTGGGAGAGTATTTGGGAAGAGGTTGGCCGAGCCAAATGGCTTCAAAGTGTAAATGAGGTGGGAGAGGTGGGGGCCTTTTATAAGTGGAGAGGAGGGGCTCTTTTGGAAAGATTGAAATGTTACATTATTACACAATGCTTTTCGAATTCTAAAGGTCCCACACTTATATAATTCTAGGCTAAGGTGATAAGGGTTCTAAATCTCCTCATCCAATTGGCTTTGGACAAGTGTAAGCCTTGGATTTTGCATTATCTTCCCATTTTATTTAAATCGTTAAATAATGAGGTCATCGCTGCATCATAATGATGTCATAAATAATTTAATTTATTTAATGTCTAAAAATTATAAAAAAAATACTATGATGTAGGAAATCTTTTTATATTTCTAATGAATATTTATAATCAAAATTTGGACTTGTGTAACTCCACTTAAAAACTATTTTAGTAAAACAACTCATGTTTGTGTCATTTTTTACTTTAACATTAAATAAAAGGTATTTATGTCATTTTTCAACTAAAGTGGCTCCATGGGGTCCCCAAGTTGACCCATGGATTGTCTTGGTCGGCCATGACTCATCCAATAGAAGTAGGACAAGTTTCAAGCTCATCTCATATTATTAAAACATTGTTTTTACCATAAACTACACTAATTACCTCTAATCGTGATTAAGAACTTAAAAGTTACTATTCACCAAAAAATTATTTTAATCTCATTGAACCACATTTTACTTCTTCATGACAACCATGTATGTCGGATTTTTGAAAATCAATTCACAGAAGTGGTAATATTTCATTTTAAGCGAAAAATCAGTTATTTAACTACCACTTAGTGGTTTCACTATTCATCAAAAATTGAAGTTTTTCAGAACAATGCCAAAATTTCACCCTAAGCTATAATTGATATTCCGAATTCAAAAATGATGTCTATTTTACAAAATTCCAAACATATAAATTTCATTAATTAATTTTATAATTAATTCCCGCTGTTACAACAAATAGCGTGTTTTTAAGAAACAATTTATATCAAAAGATTGGTAATTGTTTATGTCCAATTTCAATGTTAAATTAATTCTAATGACCACCATTGGATAAAATGGTAAAAATATATTCTAATTATACTTTAAAACCACTAAACAGTATAATTTATCACTATAAATTATTTTGATTAAAAAAGTTATTTTTAAGTATTTTTCACTATTCATAAAAAATTAGTTCTCAGAAAAATACCAAAATTTCAACATTGGCTAATTTCGATATTCCGAATCCAAAAATGAAGTCCATTTTGAAATATAAAATATCTATAATTTTAAAAAGTGGTTATTACTATTCATAACGGCTACTTTGATTAGTCGCGGTGTTTTAGAACTCAAAGTTGCGTACAATGCAAGCTATTGCATTATTGAATGAGAAGCGTATCATGGAAGCTCGGGGTGTTACAGCGGTGGTGAAAGGTTGAATGAGTTTTAGATAAATAAAGTGCAATGTATTTGTTTGATTTCTTGATAAAGAAAACTCACCACCATTTGAAATAGAGCACAATGGGAAACCCGAGTATCTAGGTGGGTGACCAGGACTAGTACGCTAGATGACACGGAAGGGGTTAGTCCCGGTTTGTCTAGCAGGATTGACGCAACAACACTAAATAAACATATGAATTTCTGAGGGTCGTGGCCTTCTAGGCCACATTTTCTGAGGGTCGTGGCCTTCTAACCCATGTTTTCTGTGGGTCGTGGTCTTTTAAGCCACATTTCACCGAGGTACGAGGTCTCTAGGTTCCCACTTGTTCTAGCTGCCTATAGGGATTACCCATAGTGCTCATTTGTGACAAACTGCTTGTGATGTAACTTCCTTTTCAGTGGTTTCATACCTGATGTCTTGTTTGTAAAAATCACATTTTATTCCAAACTGGTTTCTTTTCATTTTGAAATGTTAATTCATGCTTGGAACCTATTTTGAAAATGTAGTAAGAGTGAAATGATTTATTTGAAAATGAAAACTCATTACTTGAATTTGAAAAGAAGGGAAAACATTATTTTATTGTATCTTATTTTTCAAACTGGCATTTTTGGATTTCTTATTAAAGGCGGAGGCATAGGACGTGGTTATATTTTTTTTGGCTTTCCTACTGAGCATCTCGGTGCTCACGCCTACATTACTTTTCAGTTGCAGGTCTCAGTCTTGGATCACTTTTGGGAGAGAGTGTGGTTGTTGTACCGTGGTGATCCACGGGGTCACCAAAGGTATGTCGCGTCTTTTGTTTATTCCTTTTTCTGCTGCCACGTTGTTCAGGTTATTTTCCTTTATTTATCTGCTTGTTCAGTTTATGTCTATTTATCTTTTTCATGGGCCAAACCGTTCCCAACTGGTTTGTTTTGATGCCCGGCACTAGTTTCCAGCCCGTGGGTATCGGGAACGCCCTTCGGGCCATGTCGCGGACCGGGTCAGGCGTTGGGTCGGATGACGACCCGGCCTGGTTCGTGACAAAATGGTATCAGAGCTGCCTTTTTTATTTGGGGTGTCAAGTAGCTTGGTGATTAAGTGTGTCGGGACTCGAGAGGTAGGTTTGGGAAGGACGTCATGAACCCTCACCCGTCCCGAGACTCGAGTTTCCAGGGGTAGTCCGGGATTCAAATTTTCTTCTCTGGATTGGTATGTGTGGATGAGGGATGACAAGGGAAGTGATCCGATGTTACGCGACGAGCTTGCATGGAGTAGCAACCCATGTACAGCCCGAGTGCACGGTTCGAGATACTTCCTGCGGTGGATACCCGCTGGGAGCATGGTCTGCTAAGCCATGTTACCGGGTTGGCATCGCCACTAGTCCCTTATTTTTGGAAATTTTGATGTGAGTTGTGTTTGACCATCATGTTGGTTGATGTGAGTAGATCTTAAAAATGAAAATTGATTTTTGTGAAGGTGGTTTCAAATGGGAATGTGGTGTTAGAGTGGAAAAGTGGTTTTGAAATGGAAATTTTTTTTCTTTTAACAAATGTGTGGTTCCAAAAGGGAAAATGGGAGGTGTTTTAGAAGTTGTTTTGGAATCTCAGTAATACTTTTTGGAATGTGAATTGGAAAATATTTTTGAAATTGGAAATGTATTTCTTTGGTGATAAGTTACTTTTTCAAATTGGTTGGGAATTTTTGCTTTATGCTGAATGATCTGTTTTGGAAATGAGAAGTGTCTTGCATTGACCCTTGGTATTCCTATGAGTGATCAAATACATTGAGGTGTGCACGTGGCAAGTGGGAAAGTTGGTGATGTGAGTGGATGGGTGATTGAGCTAGCACATGGATATGTATGTGTGAGACTTCATGGGATATCAATGGTGGATATTTAAGTGGTTTTGTTTGCTGAAAAATGGTTTTCAGAAGGGGTTTTTCAAATGTTTAGAAAAGTGAGCGAGGAATTGTTTAGCGTTCTCTTTTCGTGTTGGGTATTCCTTTTCGTGAGTTCTAGGTTTTGACGTACTGAATTGTGGTTTTAATAGTGATTTGAGTTTGAGCTTTTGTTTGTGATTGTGGTGTGGGATTTTGATTTATGATGACTTTTGATTTAGATTTGTGCCTCTTGTTTTGAGTATGCTGCCCAAAAAAAGTCCCAGAAGTTCTAGTGGGTAACTTCTAGTTGTTGGTTCTACCCAGACTCATAGCGGAGTGGTAGAATTGAATTCTTTTCGGTTATTGTCCGGCATATGCAGTGATAGTGATCTATCGAAGGTAGTGGACTGGCTTGGTGAAATCGTTGGCATTTCCAGGTTGTTGGAAACTCCCAAAACTATGAGAGTCCGTGTTGGTCTGGGTTCGTTTGAAGGTGCAACTCTGGATTAGTGGAGGAGATAACCCTAGTGTCGTTGCATGATGATATGACTTGGAAGGTGTTTAGGACCACTCTCATTAGATGGTTTATATTTGTGGAAGCGAAGGTGATGGAAGCGACAAGGATCGTGAGTGTCCAGCAATGCCAACGAATAGTGAAGGCCTACGTTGGGCATCTCAAGAAGTTGGTTCCCTTTTCTCCAAAGATAATTTCTCAGAATCAGTTAATGTTTCTCTTGTGTGGGGTCTTCGTCTATTGTTCAAGGACCGATCCCCTTTGGTGTTTGGGATGCTTCCCCATTCTGTGAGAGCGAACCGGAGGAACCCATCTCAGACAAGTTTTCTTATCAATTCCATCTTCTATTAGTCGGACCACTCTCTTGTTCACTTCTTGTGTGGCCGGCATGGGTACTTTAGGTCTCCTTATCGTCATCCATTTAAGACTTGTCGTTAGTGTGGCTGTTTGGGAAACCTAGAGAGGTTCTGCTAGCGGCTTCGTCGGGAGGAGTCTCGACAGGAGAATGTCAGCTCCTGACTGCGAGGCAGCAGATGCTTCAAGACATCAGAGCTCCAACCACAGGTCTCGAAGTGAAGCTCTTCACGCAGTCAGGAATCATTGGGTGTGGGGCACCATGGTCTAATTTTTGTCTCCAATGATTAAATGGGGACGGTCTGAATTTCCCTGTTTCATCTCTCCCATCTTTGAAGGTTCTATTTTTCTATAAGAGGCGTAAAGGTCTCTTTTCCTCATTGTAGTCTTTGTTCTTTGGATACCCCACCTTGGCTGTAATAAGGCGCGATGATCTATTTTTCTTGTAATTCTAGCTGTTGTGCCTCCTCAAATATGAGTTTTGAAGTTTTCTCTCTCATGTGGCTAGCTCCATTGGTAACCCGTTCTTGTTTTGGGATGCGCTCGTTTTCGAGACATATGCGTCTTGGGAGATAATGAATAGGGTTTTGGTCCACTACTCAGTTTGGGGTCTTTCGTCTATGACCCCAAGTGGTGGGGGTCTGGTTTATGTAGAGAGTTCATGGGTCGGTTTGTGCTAGGTTTATTGTATTATTTTGTGCTAATTGGCTTCAGCTGGTCAGTTCTTAAATGGTGGGGAGACCCACCATGAATCTTGAAGTTCCTTTTTCGAGGTTTGGTCTGTGTGGTGGTTCCCTCTTGGATCAAGTTAGCAGTTCCATAGTTAGTTCATGCTAAGAGCCTCAATGTCGGTTGTGATAGTCGGGTTCTTGTGGTGGGGAGAACCCTCCTCATTTCCTGATGGTTCTTTTCTTTTCAGTTCCCCTCAGAGTTGGTCGGGTGTGACTGATGGAGTGAAAAGTCATGCCGAGTTATGATTTTGTAGGCCACATTTAGTTTCAAACTCGAGTTTGTTTCCTTGTTTGGCTTGGTGACTTTTTGGGGGCAGAAAGTTTTTGTGGTGGGGAGAATTGTCACACCCGAACTCCGCACAATGGCAATGACTTTTAATTTTATTCTTGTTCTTTAATTTTTATTTGGAATTAAATTTTTTATGTCGAGGTGCGTGATGGACTCGACTTGAGTTTTGCGTTGCTAATAAATGTGCGTTTTGACTTAGCAATGCCTGCTACTTTATTTTAATTATTTTGGGGCTAGTTTTTAAATTTGCAGTTTGAACCGGTTCATATATATATACTCACACTTGGGTTGTTCTATGGCGCGCGGCTGTGTGCGTGATCGTGCGTAGTGTCTAACATTACTAAATAATATAATATTATTTTCAGATTTCATTTATTTATTTCTTTTTATTTCTTTTTCATTTTATTTATTTATTTTTATTCATTTTATTTATTTATTTTTATTTCTATTTTATTTTATTTATTTATTTTTATTCATTTTATTTATTTATTTTTATTTATATTTCATTTTATTTATTTCTTTTTATTTCTTTTTTTTTATTTTCTTTTTTTTCTCCTTTTCCTTCCTCCCTCACCCTCTCTCGCTCGGGACCTCTCCCCTTTCCCCCCGTCGCGCTACCCCCCTTCTCCCCGCCGGGTCGCCGCGCCTCCCCCCCTCTCCGGTTGCCGCCCTCTCGCCACGCTCCTCCCTCTCCGGCCGCCGCCCACGCCGGCCTCCCTCCGGTCGTTCTCCCTTACCACGTCGCGAGCCCCCTCCCCCTTCTCCCGATCATAGTGCAACCCCCCTCCCCCCCGCCTGCTCCCGGATCTCCGGCCGAGTGCCCCTCTCCACGGCGCGCCTCCTTCCTCCGACGACCTCAATCCCGCCAGCTTCATCCTCCCTCTATGAGTTCCCCTTTGGTAAGTACCCCCCCCCCCCTCTTAGTTAGGGTTTTGGGTTCTTTTTCATTTGGGGTGTGATTTCCATTTGTTTTGTTGTTGTTTTTGTTTGATTTCTTGATTTAGGGTTCATCCTCGTTCCATCTTCGTGCGAATATGGCGGAATTGAATTTTCGCACCGAAATTCAGACATTTCAACACCGAAGGTAAGTGTTCCCACGTATAAGTGTTATTGACGAATTAATTCTCTTATTTAGTAAAATTAGCATACTCATTTAGTTGTATGCATGGTGAAAATTTAGTTTTACTTAAAGTTTGATATGATTTCAATGTGTTTAGTAGCATGTTTATTTGATATGAATGTTTTTATTTTGCGAAAACCCATTTTGAGCCTTGTGTTGTGTTTTATAAATTTTGTTGTTGGTTTATGGTGTTGCGCTAGGGCTACGAATTTTGTTTTACCCCGTTATGGGTGTGCGTTTTCCCTTAGAAGATGTCCTTGAGTGGGCTTTTGTGTTCAAAGTTTGGTAATGTCGCTTACTATTGTTTCTTGATAATTTTGGTCTATTTGGGGTTTAATTGGGTGTGTTTTTGAAGAAAACTCATGTTGTGTTATGTGATGTTATTTTATAAATCATGAAGTTTGTTATTTGAAATTTTGTAAGTTGTGCAGTTACTTTATTAGGGTGTGCAAGGGGTGCAATTGGTGTTTTGGGGTAGTGTCGGTATGCGTTCTCTCATAAATGAGCATTTGAGTGGGCTTTCATTGTTTTAGTCATGTGGCATATTTTCAAATGGGTTGGAAAGTTTTTCTGGTGGTTTCTTTAATTGTGTGGGTGATGCAGATGAAGTTTTCAAATGTTTTTATTGTGCGTCATTTTTCAAAATGGAATTGGGGTTTGCGTGTTTTTTGTTGTGAATTCATCAATATGTATTGTAAATTCTTTTAAATTATGTAAGGTATGTTTTAATGCCTATTTGTTGTAAATCTGGTTTCAAAGTGGCTTCCCAACATGAAGTTGAGTGTGTAATTGGTGTGGGCCTTTGATGTGTTATTTTGAAATGTTTTATAGATTATTTTATTGTTTGATTTGTTTCATTAAATTACATGTGTAGTGTGTTGGACTTTTCTGCGATGGTTTTGGGCCGTGGGTGTCGAAGTACCCTACACGCACATGCATAGGGTAATACATATATATATATATATGCCCTGTTTGTACATATTCCCTCATGGTGCGGGGAATATGTGCAATGCAGCTAGGGGTGTGTATATATATGTGTATAAATGCATGTGTGTGTGTGCGCCAAGTGTTAGTTCGAGTGGCCATCGGCAAATAGCGACATGTTTGAGGTAGGTCCCCTATGCCTAAGATTTTAATTTGAAAATTCATAATTGCTTGACTGTTTTAAGAATATGTTTCACACTATACTATATATATATATACATGCTATGGAATCTGATTGTGGTTTCTAGGAACTATCATGCCTTGTATTGGTAAATTGAAATGTATTTAAAAGTCGTTGGTCTTAAGTGACTTTTCTTGGAAAAGAATTGATTTCTTAAATGGTTTGAATTGGTAATGTGTATTTCCAAAGGTTTTGGCCTTCGGGCCGGTTGATTTTAAAAAGAGTTACCTTTATGTAATTAAGCATGTTTGGCATCTTAAGAATGTTTTATGAAATAGGAAAAACCTCTATTGAGGCCCGTTTGGCACTTTAAGATTTGGTTTGCAAAAATAGAAAACCCTTTTTTTAGTCATTCCCCTAAATTTGAAAATAAAATGTGATGCAAGTGTTTATGAGCGGTTTGTGATATATGTGCCTAGTGTAAAGGCTTGTGCGTGATTGTGTGATGTAAAGAGGGGGAATTCACTTAAGTAGGGAGTGCGGTGGTGAAAGGTTGAATGAGTTTTAGATAAATAAAGTTCAATGTATTTGTTTGATTGCTTGATAAAGAAAACTCACCACCATTTGAAATAGAGCACAATGGGAAACCCGGGTATCTAGGTGGGTGACCAGGACTGGTACGCTAGATGACACAGCAGGGGTTCGTCCCGGTTTTTCTAGCAGGATTGACGCAACAACACTAACTAAACATCTGAATTTCTGAGGGTTGTGGCCTTCTAAGCCACGTTTTCTGAGGGTCGTGGCCTTCTAAGCCACGTTTTCTGAGAGTCGTGGTCTTCTAAGCCACGTTTCACCGAGGTACGAGGTCTCTAGGTTCCCACTTGTTCTAGCTGCCTATAGGGATTACCCGTAGTGCTCATTTGTGACATACTGCTTGTGATGTAACTTCCTTTTCAGTGGTTTCATACCTGATGTCTTGTTTGTAAAAATCACATTTTATTCCAAACTGGTTTCTTTTCATTTTGAAATGTTAATTCATGCTTGGAACCTATTTTGAAAATGTAGTAAGAGTGAAATGATTTATTTGAAAATGCAAACTCATTACTTGAATTTGAAAAGAAGGGAAAACATTATTTTATTGTATCTTATTTTCAAACTGGCATTTTTGGATTTCTTATTAAAGGCGGAGGCATAGGACGTGGTTATATTTTTTTTTGGCTTTCCTACTGAGCATCTCGGTGCTCACGCCTACATTACTTTTCAGTTGCAGATCTCAGTCTTGGATCGCTTTTGGGAGCGAGTGTGGTTGTTGTACCGTGGTGATCCACGGGGTCAACAGAGGTATGTCGCGTCTTTTGTTTATTCCTTTTTCTGCTGCCACGTTGTTCAGGTTATTTTCCTTTATTTATCTGCTTGTTCAGTTTATGTCTATTTATCTTTGTCATGGGCCAAACCATTCCCAACTGGTTTGTTTTGATGCCCGGCACTAGTTGCCAGCCCGTGGAGATCGGGAACGCCCTTCGGGCCATGTCGCGGACCGGGTCGGGCGTTGGGTCGGATGATGACCCGGCCTGGTTCATGACATCCTTCATCTAGAAATTTTCCATATGATCCTCCATCCAATCATGTCCATATAGTAATGTTTTTCTGATGATGGTTTTCTCAATGATAGTCCATTTTTTCCTTATTCTCCATGTTCATCTGATCTCCAATTTATAAGAAAACTCTGTCTGGTTGTTTAGATAATCCATTCTTTGTCTGGAGTACAATTTCTTCTTTTGGTGCTTCGACGTCATCTGATACCCCCAGCTCCATATGGTACCTCTTCATCTTATTCTTCAACCCAAATGAGAACTTCTCTCAAGTTTCATAGATGGAAATTTATTATGGGGTTTTAATTCTTCATCATAACGCACAGTCACACAACTATATATATCATAAAAATTTTCTCAATACACCATCACCCCTTTATATTGGTAGCAGTTCTCTGCTATCTTAGGGTGAGGTTTGTACTTCAAATTTAAACTTACATCTCAATTTTTCCAACGACACACTTGGAAAAATCCTCCTATTGACCGCATTCAAACTTAAAAAAGAGAGGAGTTAATCATTATTCATAGGAAACTTCCTTAGATATTGGTGTTAATGTTATTCTTCTATCCTCTTGGAATCTCGGCTAGAATCACAATATTCCTTCATGATTTCTGAAACATTGATAATCCATATTAACATTGAAACAATTAATAACTTTATGATAACTTCATAAAGTTATTCAAACCATTCATCTAATACAAATTTGTAACATGTCTTTTATCTGGTGAAACCCCATCTGGTGATCCTTTACAAATTTATAAGAACATATCAAAAAATCGCAAGATGCTTCCTATGATCGATGACATGCTTTGAAAACCTTCCTTTTTTATCTTGGATTATAAACCTTTGAATGATTAAATTAATGTAAAAACTATTTATTTGATGATCCTAAAAACATTCATTTGGTGGATGCACAACCTTTCTTCTTCATTTGAAATCATATGTTTTATTCCACAATTCAAAAACTTCATTTTGATGAACATCACTCAGAAAAATATGTCTGATGAATTAATTTAAAAAAAATTTGTTTGATATAGATTTTTAGAAGCCTCAGTAACCAATTTCTGATTATCTTTATTTGTTTACTCTATATTTGTTGGGAAACATTTTTCTTATTATTTATAAACCTTTATTTTATAACTTCACAACCATTATTCTATCTGATCACTTGATTTAGAAACATCATCTTTGTCTGATGATTCAAAAACTCCTCTATGATCATTTGAAAATATCTTCATTCAATGATCTTCACACATTTCCTCTAACTATTGACTATAGTAGGAAACCTAGGCTCTATCATTCTAGAACTTCTATCTGGTAGAGTATGTCTAAAAACTCACCAAGATCATACAACATACTTATTACTCCCTTTCATCAGATACAACCTCATCAAAACCTTCTTCGTTCATTTATTGTAACTTATTCACTTTGTATATTGATCATTGTACAATTATAACTGATGGAATTCATTAAACTCTTCATTCAACTTCAATAATCACTTCACAATGTTTGGGAACTATAGCTCAACTTTGATATCTTCATGAACATCCACTACTCAATCTCCTTTGAACTTAATTTGATTTAAATCTTTTTCAGATACTTTTATCTTCTTCTAAACTCTATCTTGAACCACAAACACAAGGCATTATGATGTTTGATCAGTAGGAACACATCACTTAGCAATGTTTGATATAATTTTTCCGATCATTATCTATCTAATATAATGATGAAAGTAATCAGTCAAACATTTATTTCCACATGTTTTATAATTGACTTTCTTTATTTGCATCATTTTTATGTCACTATGAATGCTCCCTTAGTGGTATCTATTTAGAATGATAGACTTTCTATCACAGTTTGTCTGATGGAATTTACATCGTGGTCTATCCTATAGTCTATGTAATGAATTTGGAAATATTTTATCTGATGGACTTCATTATGATGACTTTATAAAAGTATGAGTGATTGATATTTCATCTGATGGTGTTTACTTGTAAATTGTAATGTCCCTAGTCTAGATTCCACTCAGAGATACCCTGATCCTGGTTGGCCACATGGCCTCAAGTGCATATCCCCAAATTCCAGAGGCTTCTGACTAGTAGTGATGGTCTAGGGTGTGTTAGTGGGGACACTATGCCCTCATTACTATAGTGTATCATTATAGATAAATAATAAGAACAGTAAAAATCAAAAGAAGTATAAATAATCATATGTCACGGTAGAATAAGATTGAATAATAATACAATATATGCAACTGATATAAATATGCAAAAGATGATGATGATATATGTCATGTATCTAGAAATCTGGAAAAAATGGATACAAAGAAGCAGACATACATGCTATACAAATGGAACAAAAGGAATCCAAAAACTATCCCCAAAATCCTGATCTCTAGCTCATCCATCTACTACTAGATTCATCCTAAAAAATCAAGAAATCAAGTGTCTAAAGAGATAATCTTCCCTTTTTAAAAACCTACATACATATAGTCTGATCGAGTGCTAATGGTGGCCCAAATAGGGTGTGAGATAAATCTCAGTAGGCCACCACAAATGGTGTCTATAACATCCTATCCATGTAATATAAACTAGAAGGGTGTGAAATAAGGCATATATAAAAGAAAAGTGTTATAGTATCGTAAATACCCAAGTACCTTATTCATCCCTTAGCTGATGTCTGAACATATAACTAGTTCATTAATTAATTAGGTTTTAGTTTATAATTAAGTCATGTGAGGTAAACCCAACACTAAAATTTTGACACAATAGTAATAGTAAAGGATCCAAGATGTAACAAGGCATCCATTATGGTCTAACAACATCATTTTATGATTCTCCTCTGCTCTTTTGGCCTTACCCTTCACGCACGCCTCCATTTTGGGCTGGTTTAAAGGTTTCTTTGGAAAATTGGGATGGTGTTGGCAGATCTGATGATGGTGTTTTGGATCTTTAAGGTTCATGAGTTTGGTTTTCACTTTTCCTCAATCATGCCTGCAATGGTGGTTTCCCTTGGAAATGCCACATTTTCTTGTTTTTTTTTGTGTTGGTCTAGCATGTGTTTGTAATGGTGGATCCCCTTGGACATGTTGTCTCAGTTTTTTTTCTTGTTCGGTTCTCACTTAACCAAAAAGTGTTTTCAAAAATCAAAAAAAAATGAATTTTCAGTCAGTCCATGATGATAATAATAATGATGAGGTTCCAAGGTAATAAATAAGGAAACATAGACCTGAAGGTTCCCCAACTCAGTAGTATCTATAATATAGCTAAGGGGTAAGAGTATAATCCAAGGAGCATCATCCAATGCATTCCATAATAATGAATCTAACTGAGTCTAAGGAAAAAAAATCCAAGGTAAAACGAGATAATAAATTACTAGACCCAAGGATGTAACCAAGGTATATTGTTCCCATATAATCCATGTTCGATCCAATTAGTGTATCCAAGGAATCCTATAATAGTAAAGTAAGGATCCTATGACATCAGATCAGGCATCCACAGATAGACAAGTATCAGTTTCCAAGGTGGGTCTCAACTAAGGCAAGTGGAATCCTTGAATCAGAATGGCATCCATGAGTGCTCAAGGAATTCCCTTAGGAATCCAAAAGCAAACTCAAGTATGGCCAATTCTATAGCAATTTCAAGTTCCATATATAATTAGGCACCTTATAGTTGAATCATTTATTTAATTGATCCATGTAATGGTCATACCATTTAATAAGTTCATTAGGTTCAAGCCTTTCCTTTCATTAGTTTGACAAGGCCAAGGGGCATGCATCCATTTAATTCATTGCATATAAGTCATGATCATTTTATAAGGTTCACTTTTATAACTTCCATTAGACATGGAAAGGGGTTCTACAGACGTTAAACCAAGCCATTTGATTATATACAATTAGGCCAAGTCATATATATACAATATACTTTACATTTACCGTTTAGATTAATTTATCAAAATGAAGCACTTATCTTAGGCGGGTCAAGTGGGAAGAAACATGGTACAAACCATTTATCAATTCACAACTCTATTGACATTTAATTAAGGGAGGCTTTCCATTAGCAAGTTCAAACTGAAACACACCCAAACGGTGGCTCAGATGAACATGTCAAACAACTAAAAGCCCAAATATAGAAACAACCTACATGGGATGGATGGAATAGAGGTTTTAACCTACAATGACATGGATTGCATTTATTAAATGGTCTATAGAACATGATAACAAAGAATATAGGCAAGACATAATGATTTAATAGGCCACGCCCAATAAAATCAGGACATGATCAATTATGGTCATTTATAAAATGATAAATCTTGAGAAGTGAGTTATAGACCACCTACCTCATGCTCATACAACTCCCCTTGTCTAGTATCAGCCTCTAATTCTACCTAGATTAGAAGATATCTGAATAAAGGATCAATTCCCTAAAAATAGGGCATATGATCTTGTATCTTAATAGTTATCCAAAATACCTTCGTCCAGACTTTCTCTAAAGGGTCGTTAAATTCCAAAATCAATTGTAACCTCAGATTCCCCAAACAAAGTAAAGTTTCTCTTATTGTCACATACTAAAAATATGATTACCTTCATCATATTAAATCCTTAATAAAAACAACATGTACTGCAGTACAATCCTTATATATCACATTATTCTGATAACCATAATCTAGTTCTTGAGTCCAAAAACACAAATACAATAATTATTCCGCTTCAATTGTAGTCACAACATAAGATTGGCCTTGATCCCTTGGCCTTTTCTGAGGTAAGTTTCCTTGACGCTTAGGACATTCATTTGCATAATGACCCATTTCTCTACAATTGTAGCATTCAACTTTGACAGCCTCTTTCTTTCCCTTGCAATCACGAGCCTGGTGACCCTTTTCTCCACATTTATAACAAACTCCCATTCCTTTTAGGCACGTACCAGGGTGATTCTTCCCACAATTATCACATAATGGAAAATCCTTCTTTCCCTTTTTCCCTTTATCTGTCTCTTGTTCCCCCGTTCTCTTCTTCTCTTGCTTTACTTTGTTGTCATAAGACTTAGAGAATTCATTTTCTGTCTTGATAGCACACGAGACAATATCTTCGTATGATGAGAAGGATTGTGATACTAAAGCTCGAAGGAGAAATGGTTTTAACCCATCAAAGAAACGATCAATCTTAATTCTTGGGTTACGTATATAATCGGAAGCATGCCTCGCTAACCTTGTAAAGTTAGCCTCATACTTTGCGACATTCTCATCCTCCTTCTGCCTCAGACTCAGAAATTGTGTTTCCATATCTGCTCGATGGTCAGGAGGAAAGTATTTTTCTAAGAAAAGCTCTTTAAACTCCCTCTATTCCATATTCGATACGTCATCATCTTCCTTTGTGTTTTGAATCAGCGACCACCACTGATCGGCATCTCCAGTGAGGCGGTAAACTGCCATGACAACCTTCTCCCTTTCACTACTCCCCAAGGCATGAAATATTTTCTCTAAGGAATTTATCCATTGCTCAGCTACTATAGGATTTGAACTCCCATTGAAGGTTGGTGGTTGTTGCCTCATGAATCGATCTAACATTGATCCTCCACGCTGTGGATCAGGGTGCTCCATACGGGTAAGGTTATTATTCATAACCTGAGTAAGTTGTCCCAGTATGGTGATTAGCTGATCGGCACCAGTTGCATCACCAGCCCCACTATAATTATCTTGAGCAGGAGGGCAATCCCTACATGGAGTGCGTGCATTGATACGGTTTCCATTTCTTCCACTAGGCGCCATTTCTAAACAATTGCGTAAACTAGATCAGTTTATGAATCAAAATACATAATCCCATACTTATAAAACACTTAACATAAATTGAACTATTTATGGATATAATCCATAATCATAAAAATGTTTTCTTTGAGAAAGTATATACTCATAAACCCTTCATAATGATTTGTAAAGAAAATGAGAGTTATCCTAAGCATATCCCCCAGGAGTGTCGTAACCAAGAGTGCAGCAAGGCCCGTTGTCGTGCACCAGTTCCCGTTCGAGTCTAGCTCAAAGCGGTGTTTTCGGGTTTTACCCCTAGGTACATCTGTGCCAGAGCCGCCTCTACCTGCTCGTATCCAGACAGGGATGTATTGCTCGGAAAACTCACAACATCTCTACAATACCAAAATTTTAGGAAGTTCTTCTATAATAATCCTCAAAGTTCATCTTAGGTCTACGTGCTCTAATCAGAGTTTGTCTAAATCTAGCTTCCAAGGTTAGTACTAAACTGCCTCTGATACCAACTGTAATGCCCCGACCCCAGCTACCCAGAGCCGGTGCATTACTTCATAACATTGGCATGATCACAAAAGATCAAGTCTTGAAAGACCGATTAGTTTAGTAGCCTTTGAAACACTAGATACATTCATAAACGTTACATTACATCATAAAGTGAAAAACTACAATAACATAGTCTCCATAGTCCACACTTCTATCCTCTTCGGACAATCCCTGCAGGTCATTCATAAAATACTTCTTCACATCCTGGAAAATATTAAAACATTGAAAGGGGTGAGCTCAGATGCTCAGTAAGGATAACAATATTGCGGAAGCTTTCATAAATAAACATAAAAATTTAAGGCAATGTATAACTAAAACAAAAGCCTTTTAAACTTGAACATCAACATAATATGGCGAAAGTAAAATGAGATAATTCCATTCACTTCTTCACATGGATATTCTACTGGTCGAATAATCACATGAAATATCAATAACCACTTTCATAATGAGGGAATGTATAATGCCAGAAATTCTGAAACATTTTGTCAAGGCCTCGGCCAAGACGTCTAAAATGATTAAGGCCTCGGCCAAAACCATAAATCAAATTGGGAAAGGGCCTCGTCCAATTCCACATCTAGTTGTCTCATGAGACCTACCGATGCAATTTTTTTAGAAGATAATTACGTTTAAAATTGTTAAAATATACCCCAGTGTTTTTTTGAAAACATTATGCAAGCTTCTGAAAACAAAATAACTAATTCTGAGACTTCTCGACTAATTACAGGCCATGATGGGTCCACGCCCAATCCCTTCCTGTCTACCACACTCGAGAGTCGGGTTTTATGAAAACATTTTTAAGCTTGCATTAAATACGTATACATTTGCACTGGATTTTCATATATTTGAGAGAAATAACTCTTTTTTAAATAATTTGGAAATAACATAATTATAAAATAAAACCTTTTGAATAAACGTAAAAGTCAAAGGGGTTTATACACCGTATAAATGAAAGTTGTGTATGAAACAAAATATTCCTCAATGAAAGGATATTGAGACGAAGTCCATACAAAGATAATTTTTAAAATAAAATAGATCTATTATGTGTATTCACTATAAGTACACATAAATAAAGTACAAATACAAGATAGTACATAATAATATCATGACATATTTTGAAAGTAGGAGATTAACCCAAAGAATGGAAATTGGGTTAAGAAATTCCCTTACCTCGTGTCTGACTTGACTCAACCGTTCTTTAACCTCCTGAATAATAAACTAGAGTTAATTTATATTTACTTAAGAACCTTTTTCATGTTCATTATTCCATTTATATAACTTATTACCATGTTATGAACATTATTTAATTATTTAAGTTAATAACGGTCGTTTTGTCGATCTTTGGTACTTGAGTCAAAAATAAACTTCTTATAATTACAAGTTGTTTATGTGGTAGAATATCCATTATCTCCAGAATTATATTCATGATTTAGATGTCATATATATCATATATATCCAGTATATACATTCATTTATAATATTACGTAACATTTAGAGGTAAGAAACGAAATGCACCGTTCATGGAGACGGTAAGCCGTACGTACGCATGAACGCTACTTTCATTTCTATTTTGTATTTGACGGAATGAAATCATAATGATATAAATGTATAATATAATTACAGTATAATATATTGCATAATACCATTTACTCCATCCTTTATACATCCCACATATGGCATTAACGATTCAAATCACTTTGAGGGGGCGGTAGTCCGCACTTCCTAAAATGAAATTATAGCGTTTAACCCATAATGGAAATCATAAAGTATTCCATAAATGAGAAATAAAGAATCATAAGTAAAACATAAACATATTATATATCATATATAAAAATAGTGTCATCTTAATGGCCACCTTTGAAGGTGTTATATGAGTGTTGAACAATCATCGTTTCGTGAGGCAGAAATTCGCCATCCACAGAAACCGTATGTTCTTTAACCATTAGATGTAGGTGTGTGTAAGTGTAGCTATAATCCTTCTTATAACAACATCCTAGTATATTGAGGATACTGTTGTTGTTAAAAAAGAAATGAATAAAAAGAGTTTAGGGGGTTGGAGAAGAAAAATAAAACAAAATAACATTAGAGAAGACATTACCTCAAAATCGGGTAACTCTTTTTGATTTGAGCCAAAGGCTTCCTTGGGAAGAGTTCTGCCCAAAGTGAGGCTTCTAGGAGTAAGAGAGGGATGTTGGGAGAGTATTTGGGAAGAGGTTGGCCGAGCCAAATGGCTTCAAAGTGTAAATGAGGTGGGAGAGGTGGGGGCCTTTTATAAGTGGAGAGGAGGGGCTCTTTTGGAAAGATTGAAATGTTACATTATTACACAATGCTTTTCGGATTATAAAGGTCCCACACTTATATAATTCTAGGCTAAGGTGATAAGGGTTCTAAATCTCCTCATCCAATTGGCTTTGGACAAGTGTAAGCCTTGGATTTTGCATTATCTTCCCATTTTATTTAAATCGTTAAATAATGAGGTCATCGCTGCATCATAATGATGTCATAAATAATTTAATTTATTTAATGTCTAAAAATTATAAAAAAAATACTATGATGTAGGAAATCTTTTTATATTTCTAATGAATATTTATAATCAAAATTTGGACTTGTGTAACTCCACTTAAAAACTATTTTAGTAAAACAACTCATGTTTGTGTCATTTTTTACTTTAACATTAAATAAAAGGTATTTATGTCATTTTTCAACTAAAGTGGCTCCATGGGGTCCCCAAGTTGACCCATGGATTGTCTTGGTCGGCCATGACTCATCCAATAGAAGTAGGACAAGTTTCAAGCTCATCTCATATTATTAAAACATTGTTTTTACCATAAACTACACTAATTACCTCTAATCGTGATTAAGAACTTAAAAGTTACTATTCACCAAAAAATTATTTTAATCTCATTGAACCACATTTTAATTCTTCATGACAACCATGTATGTCGGATTTTTGAAAATCAATTCACAGAAGTGGTAATATTTCATTTTAAGTGAAAAATCAGTTATTTAACTACCACTTAGTGGTTTCACTATTCATCAAAAATTGAAGTTTTTCAGAACAATGCCAAAATTTCACCCTAAGCTATAATTGATATTCCGAATTCAAAAATGATGTCTATTTTACAAAATTCCAAACATATAAATTGCATTAATTAATTTTATAATTAATTCCCGCTGTTACAACAAATAGCGTGTTTTTAAGAAACAATTTATATCAAAAGATTGGTAATTGTTTATGTCCAATTTCAATGTTAAATTAATTCTAATGACCACCATTGGATAAAATGGTAAAAATATATTCTAATTATACTTTAAAACCACTAAACAGTATAATTTATCACTATAAATTATTTTGATTAAAAAAGTTGTTTTTAAGTATTTTTCACTATTCATAAAAAATTAGTTCTCATAAAAATACCAAAATTTCAACATTGGCTAATTTCGATATTCCGAATCCAAAAATGAAGTCCATTTTGAAATATAAAATTTCTATAATTTTAAAAAGTGGTTATTACTATTCATAACGGCTACTTTGATTAGTCGCGGTGTTTTAGAACTCAAAGTTGCGTACAATGCAAGCTATTGCATTATTGAATGAGAAGCGTATCATGGAAGCTCGGGGTGTTACAGCGGTGGTGAAAGGTTGAATGAGTTTTAGATAAATAAAGTGCAATGTATTTGTTTGATTTCTTGATAAAGAAAACTCACCACCATTTGAAATAGAGCACAATGGGAAACCCGAGTATCTAGGTGGGTGACCAGGACTAGTACGCTAGATGACACGGAAGGGGTTCGTCCCGGTTTGTCTAGCAGGATTGACGCAACAACACTAAATAAACATATGAATTTCTGAGGGTCGTGGCCTTCTAGGCCACATTTTCTGAGGGTCGTGGCCTTCTAACCCACGTTTTCTGAGGGTCGTGGTCTTCTAAGCCACATTTCACCGAGGTACGAGGTCTCTAGGTTCCCACTTGTTCTAGCTGCCTATAGGGATTACCCATAGTGCTCATTTGTGACATACTGCTTGTGATGTAACTTCCTTTTCAGTGGTTTCATACCTGATGTCTTGTTTGTAAAAATCACATTTTATTCCAAACTGGTTTCTTTTCATTTTGAAATGTTAATTCATGCTTGGAACCTATTTTGAAAATGTAGTAAGAGTGAAATGATTTATTTGAAAATGAAAACACATTACTTGAATTTGAAAAGAAGGGAAAACATTATTTTATTGTATCTTATTTTTCAAACTGGCATTTTTGGATTTCTTATTAAAGGCGGAGGCATAGGACGTGGTTATATTTTTTTTGGCTTTCCTACTGAGCATCTCGGTGCTCACGCCTACATTACTTTTCAGTTGCAGGTCTCAGTCTTGGATCACTTTTGGGAGAGAGTGTGGTTGTTGTACCGTGGTGATCCACGGGGTCACCAAAGGTATGTCGCGTCTTTTGTTTATTCCTTTTTCTGCTGCCACGTTGTTCAGGTTATTTTCCTTTATTTATCTGCTTGTTCAGTTTATGTCTATTTATCTTTTTCATGGGCCAAACCGTTCCCAACTGGTTTGTTTTGATGCCCGGCACTAGTTTCCAGCCCGTGGGTATCGGGAACGCCCTTCGGGCCATGTCGCGGACCGGGTCAGGCGTTGGGTCGGATGACGACCCGGCCTGGTTCGTGACAAAATGGTATCAGAGCTGCCTTTGTTATTTGGGGTGTCAAGTAGCTTGGTGATTAAGTGTGTCGGGACTTGAGAGGTAGGTGCGGGAAGGACGTCATGAACCCTCACCCGTCCCGAGACTCGAGTTTCCAGGGGTAGTCCGGGATTCAAATTTTCTTCTCTGGATTGGTATGTGTGGATGAGGGATGACAAGGGAAGTGATCCGATGTTACGCGACGAGCTTGCATGGAGTAGCAACCCATGTACAGCCCGAGTGCACGGTTCGAGATACTTCCTGCGGTGGATACCCGCTGGGAGCATGGTCTGCTAAGCCATGTTACCGGGTTGGCATCGCCACTAGTCCCTTATTTTTGGAAATTTTGATGTGAGTTGTGTTTGACCATCATGTTGGTTGATGTGAGTAGATCTTAAAAATGAAAATTGATTTTTGTGAAGGTGGTTTCAAATGGGAATGTGGTGTTAGAGTGGAAAAGTGGTTTTGAAATGGAAATTTTTTTTCTTTTAACAAATGTGTGGTTCCAAAAGGGAAAATGGGAGGTGTTTTAGAAGTTGTTTTGGAATCTCAGTAATACTTTTTGGAATGTGAATTGGAAAATATTTTTGAAATTGGAAATGTATTTATTTGGTGATAAGTTACTTTTTCAAATTGGTTGGGAATTTGTGCTTTATGCTGAATGATCTGTTTTGGAAATGAGAAGTGTCTTGCATTGACCCTTGGTATTCCTATGAGTGATCACATACATTGAGGTGTGCACGTGGCAAGTGGGAAAGTTGGTGATGTGAGTGGATGGGTGCTTGAGCTAGCACATGGATATGTATGTGTGAGACTTCATGGGATATCAATGGTGGATATTTAAGTGGTTTTGTTTGCTGAAAAATGGTTTTCAAAAGGGGTTTTTCAAATGTTTAGAAAAGTGAGCGAGGAATTGTTTAGCGTTCTCTTTTCGTGTTGGGTATTCCTTTTCGTGAGTTCTAGGTTTTGACGTAATGAATTGTGGTTTTAATAGTGATTTGAGTTTAAGATTTTGTTTGTGATTGTGGTGTGGGATTTTGATTTATGATGACTTTTGATTTAGATTTGTGCCTCTTGTTTTGAGTATGCTGCCCAAAAAAAGTCCCAGAAGTTCTAGTGGGTAACTTCTAGTTGTTGGTTCTACCCAGACTCATAGCGGAGTGGTAGAATTGAATTCTTTTCGGTTATTGTCCGGCATATGCAGTGATAGTGATCTATCGAAGGTAGTGGACTGGCTTGGTGAAATCGTTGGCATTTCCAGGTTGTTGGAAACTCCCAAAACTATGAGAGTCCGTGTTGGTCTGGGTTCGTTTGAAGGTGCAACTCTGGATTAGTGGAGGAGATAACCCTAGTGTCGTTGCATGATGATATGACTTGGAAGGTGTTTAGGACCACTCTCATTAGATGGTTTATATTTGTGGAAGCGAAGGTGATGGAAGCGACAAGGATCGTGAGTGTCCAGCAATGCCAACGAATAGTGAAGGCCTACGTTGGGCATCTCAAGAAGTTGGTTCCCTTTTCTCCAAAGATAATTTCTCAGAATCAGTTAATGTTTCTCTTGTGTGGGGTATTCGTCTATTGTTCAAGGACCGATCCCCTTTGGTGTTTGGGATGCTTCCCCATTCTGTGAGAGCGAACCGGAGGAACCCATCTCAGACAAGTTTTCTTATCAATTCCATCTTCTATTAGTCGGACCACTCTCTTGTTCACTTCTTGTGTGGCCAGCATGGGTACTTTAGGTCTCCTTATCGTCATCCATTTAAGACTTGTCGTTAGTGTGGCTGTTTGGGAAACCTAGAGAGGTTCTGCTAGCGGCTTCGTCAGGAGGAGTCTCGACAGGAGAATGTCACCTCCTGACTGCGAGGCAGCAGATGCTTCAAGACATCAGAGCTCCAACCACAGGTCTCGGAGTGAAGCTCTTCACGCAGTCAGGAATCGTTGGGTGTGGGGCACCATGGTCTAATTTTTGTCTCCAATTATTAAATGGGGACGGTCTGAATTTCCCTGTTTCATCTCTCCCATCTTTGAAGGTTCTATTTTGCTATAAGAGGCGTAAAGGTCTCTTTTCCTCATTGTAGTCTTTGTTCTTTGGATACCCCACCTTGGCTGTAATAAGGCACGATGATCTATTTTTCTTGTAATTCTAGCTGTTGTGCCTCCTCAAATATGAGTTTTGAAGTTTTCTCTCTCATGTGGCTAGCTCCATTGGTAACCCGTTCTTGTTTTGGGATGCGCTCGTTTTCGAGACATATGCGTCTTGGGAGATAATGAATAGGGTTTTGGTCCACTACTCAGTTTGGGGTCTTTCGTCTATGACCCCAAGTGGTGGGGGTCTGGTTTATGTAGAGAGTTCATGGGTCGGTTTGTGCTAGGTTTATTGTATTATTCTGTGCTAATTGGCTTCAGCTGGTCAGTTCTTAAATGGTGGGGAGACCCACCATGAATCTTGAAGTTCCTTTTTCGAGGTTTGGTCTGTGTGGTGGTTCCCTCTTGGATCAAGTTAGCAGTTCCATAGTTAGTTCATGCTAAGAGCCTCAATGTCGGTTGTGATAGTCGGGTTCTTGTGGTGGGGAGAACCCTCCTCATTTCCTGATGGTTCTTTTCTTTTCAGTTCCCCTCAGAGTTGGTCGGGTGTGACTGATGGAGTGAAAAGTCATGCCGAGTTGTGATTTTGTTGGCCACATTTAGTTTCAAACTCGAGTTTGTTTCCTCGTTTGGCTTGGTGACTTTTTGGGGGCAGAAAGTTTTTGTGGTGGGGAGAATTGTCACACCCGAACTCCGCACAATGGCAATGACTTTTAATTTTATTCTTGTTCTATAATTTTTATTTGGAATAAAATTTTTTATGTCGAGGTGCGTGATGGACTCGACTTGAGTTTTGCGTTGCTAATAAATGTGCGTTTTGACTTAGCAATGCCTGCTACTTTATTTTAATTATTTTGGGGCTAGTTTTTAAATTTGCAGTTTGAACCGGTTCATATATATATACTCACACTTGGGTTGTTCTATGGCGCGCGGCTGTGTGCGTGATCGTGCGTAGTGTCTAACATTACTAAATAATATAATATTATTTTCAGATTTCATTTATTTATTTCTTTTTATTTCTTTTTCATTTTATTTATTTATTTTTATTCATTTTATTTATTTATTTTTATTTCTATTTTATTTTATTTATTTATTTTTATTCATTTTATTTATTTATTTTTATTTATATTTCATTTTATTTATTTGTTTTTATTTCTTTTTTTTTATTTTCTTTTTTTTCTCCTTTTCCTTCCTCCCTCACCCTCTCTCGCTCGGGACCTCTCCCCTTTCCCCCCGTCGCGCTACCCCCCTTCTCCCCGCCGGGTCGCCGCGCCTCCCCCCCTCTCCGGTTGCCGCCCTCTCGCCGCGCTCCTCCCTCTCCGGCCGCCGCCCACGCCGGCCTCCCTCCGGTCGTTCTCCCTTACCACATCGCGAGCCCCCTCCCCCTTCTCCCGATCATAGTGCAACCCCCCTCCCCCCCGCCTGCTCCCGGATCTCCGGCCGAGTGCCCCTCTCCACGGCGCGCCTCCTTCCTCCGACGACCTCAATCCCGCCAGCTTCATCCTCCCTCTATGAGTTCCCCTTTGGTAAGTACCCCCCCCCCCTCTTAGTTAGGTTTTTGGGTTCTTTTTCATTTGGGGTGTGATTTCCATTTGTTTTGTTGTTGTTTTTGTTTGATTTCTTGATTTAGGGTTCATCCTCGTTCCATCTTCGTGCGAATATGGCAGAATTGAATTTTCGCACCGAAATTCGGACATTTCAACACCGAAGGTAAGTGTTCCCACGTATAAGTGTTATTGACGAATTAATTCTATTATTTAGTAAAATTAGCATACTCATTTAGTTGTATGCATGGTGAAAATTTAGTTTTACTTAAAGTTTGATATGATTTCAATGTGTTTAGTAGCATGTTTATTTGATATGAATGTTTTTATTTTGCGAAAACCCATTTTGAGCCTTGTGTTGTGTTTTATAAATTTTGTTGTTGGTTTATGGTGTCGCGCTAGGGCTGCGAATTTTGTTTTACCCCGTTATGGGTGTGCGTTTTCCCTTAGAAGATGTCCTTGAGTGGGCTTTTGTGTTCAAAGTTTGGTAATGTCGCTTACTATTGTTTCTTGATAATTTTGGTCTATTTGGGGTTTAATTAGGTGTGTTTTTGAAGAAAACTCATGTTGTGTTATGTGATGTTATTTTATAAATCATGAAGTTTGTTATTTGAAATTTTGTAAGTTGTGCAGTTACTTTATTAGGGTGTGCAAGGGGTGCAATTGGTGTTTTGGGGTAGTGTCGGTATGCGTTCTATCATAAATGAGCATTTGAGTGGGCTTTCATTGTTTTAGTCATGTGGCATATTTTCAAATGGGTTGGAAAGTTTTTCTGGTGGTTTCTTTAATTGTGTGGGTGATGCAGATGAAGTTTTCAAATGTTTTTATTGTGCGTCATTTTTCAAAATGGAATTGGGGTTTGCGTGTTTTTTGTTGTGAATTCATCAATATGTATTGTAAATTCTTTTAAATTATGTAAGGTATGTTTTAATGCCTATTTGTTGTAAATCTGGTTTCAAAGTGGCTTCCCAACATGAAGTTGAGTGTGTAATTGGTGTGGGCCTTTGATGTGTTATTTTGAAATGTTTTATAGATTATTTTATTGTTTGATTTGTTTCATTAAATTACATGTGTAGTGTGTTGGACTTTTCTGCGATGGTTTTGGGCCGTGGGTGTCGAAGTACCCTACACGCACATGCATAGGGTAATACATATATATATATATGCCCTGTTTGTACATATTCCCTCATGGTGCGGGGAATATGTGCAATGCAGCTAGGGGTGTGTATATATATATGTATAAATGCATGTGTGTGTGTGCGCCAAGTGTCAGTTCGAGTGGCCATCGGCAAATAGCGACATGTTTGAGGTAGGTCCCCTATGCCTAAGATTTTAATTTGAAAATTCATAATTGCTTGACTGTTTTAAGAATATGTTTCACACTATACTATATATATATATACATGCTATGGAATCTGATTGTGGTTTCTAGGAACTATCATGCCTTGTATTGGTAAATTGAAATGTATTTAAAAGTCGTTGGTCTTAAGTGACTTTTCTTGGAAAAGAATTGATTTCTTAAATGGTTTGAATTGGTAATGTGTATTTCCAAAGGTTTTGGCCTTCGGGCCGGTTGATTTTAAAAAGAGTTCCCTTTATGTAATTAAGCATGTTTGGCATCTTAAGAATGTTTTATGAAATAGGAAAAACCTCTATTGAGGCCCGTTTGGCACTTTAAGATTTGGTTTGCGAAAATAGAAAACCCTTTTTTTAGTCATTCCCCTAAATTTGAAAATAAAATGTGATGCAAGTGTTTATGAGTGGTTTGTGATATATGTGCCTAGTGTAAAGGCTTGTGCGTGATTGTGTGATGTAAAGAGGGGGAATTCACTTAAGTAGGGAGTGCGGTGGTGAAAGGTTGAATGAGTTTTAGATAAATAAAGTTCAATGTATTTGTTTGATTGCTTGATAAAGAAAACTCACCACCATTTGAAATAGAGCACAATGGGAAACCCGGGTATCTAGGTGGGTGACCAGGACTGGTACGCTAGATGACACAGCAGGGGTTCGTCCCGGTTTTTCTAGCAGGATTGACGCAACAACACTAACTAAACATCTGAATTTCTGAGGGTTGTGGCCTTCTAAGCCACGTTTTCTGAGGGTCGTGGCCTTCTAAGCCATGTTTTCTGAGAGTCGTGGTCTTCTAAGCCACGTTTCACCGAGGTACGAGGTCTCTAGGTTCCCACTTGTTCTAGATGCCTATAGGGATTACCCGTAGTGCTCATTTGTGACATACTGCTTGTGATGTAACTTCCTTTTCAGTGGTTTCATACCTGATGTCTTGTTTGTAAAAATCACATTTTATTCCAAACTGGTTTCTTTTCATTTTGAAATGTTAATTCATGCTTGGAACCTATTTTGAAAATGTAGTAAGAGTGAAATGATTTATTTGAAAATGCAAACTCATTACTTGAATTTGAAAAGAAGGGAAAACATTATTTTATTGTATCTTATTTTCAAACTGGCATTTTTGGATTTCTTATTAAAGGCGGAGGCATAGGACGTGGTTATATTTTTTTTTTGGCTTTCCTACTGAGCATCTCGGTGCTCACGCCTACATTACTTTTCAGTTGCAGATCTCAGTCTTGGATCGCTTTTGGGAGCGAGTGTGGTTGTTGTACCGTGGTGATCCACGGGGTCAACAGAGGTATGTCGCGTCTTTTGTTTATTCCTTTTTCTGCTGCCACGTTGTTCAGGTTATTTTCCTTTATTTATCTGCTTGTTCAGTTTATGTCTATTTATCTTTGTCATGGGCCAAACCATTCCCAACTGGTTTGTTTTGATGCCCGGCACTATTTGCCAGCCCGTGGAGATCGGGAACGCCCTTCGGGCCATGTCGCGGACCGGGTCGGGCGTTGGGTCGGATGATGACCCGGCCTGGTTCGTGACATCCTTCATCTAGAAATTTTCCATATGATCCTCCATCCAATCATGTCCATATAGTAATGTTTTTCTGATGATGGTTTTCTCAATGATAGTCCATTTTTTCCTTATTCTCCATGTTCATCTGATCTCCAATTTATAAGAAAACTCTGTCTGGTTGTTTAGATAATCCATTCTTTGTCTGGAGTACAATTTCTTCTTCTGGTGCTTCGACGTCATCTGATACCCCCAGCTCCATATGGTACCTCTTCATCTTATTCTTCAACCCAAATGAGAACTTCTCTCAAGTTTCATAGATGGAAATTTATTATGGGGTTTTAATTCTTCATCATAACGCACAGTCACACAACTATATATATCATAAAAATTTTCTCAATACACCATCACCCCTTTATATTGGTAGCAGTTCTCTGCTATCTTAGGGTGAGGTTTGTACTTCAAATTTAAACTTCCATCTCAATTTTTCCAACGACACACTTGGAAAAATCCTCCTATTGACCGCATTCAAACTTAAAAAAGAGAGGAGTTAATCATTATTCATAGGAAACTTCCTTAGATATTGGTGTTAATGTTATTCTTCTATCCTCTTGGAATCTCGGCTAGAATCACAATATTCCTTCATGATTTCTGAAACATTGATAATCCATATTAACATTGAAACAATTAATAACTTTATGATAACTTCATAAAGTTATTCAAACCATTCATCTAATACAAATTTGTAACATGTCTTTTATCTGGTGAAACCCCATCTGGTGATCCTTTACAAATTTATAAGAACATATCAAAAAATCGCAAGATGCTTCCTATGATCGATGACATGCTTTGAAAACCTTCCTTTTTTATCTTGGATTATAAACCTTTGAATGATTAAATTAATGTAAAAACTATTTATTTGATGATCCTAAAAACATTCATTTGGTGGATGCACAACCTTTCTTCTTCATTTGAAATCATATGTTTTATTCCACAATTCAAAAACTTCATTTTGATGAACATCACTCAGAAAAATATGTCTGATGAATTAATTTAAAAAAAATTTGTTTGATATAGCTTTTTAGAAGCCTCAGTAACCAATTTCTGATTATCTTTATTTGTTTACTCTATATTTGTTGGGAAACATTTTTCTTATTATTTATAAACCTTTATTTTATAACTTCACAACCATTATTCTATCTGATCACTTGATTTAGAAACATCATCTTTGTCTGATGATTCAAAAACTCCTCTATGATCATTTGAAAATATCTTCATTCAATGATCTTCACACATTTCCTCTAACTATTGACTATAGTAGGAAACCTAGGCTCTATCATTCTAGAACTTCTATCTGGTAGAGTATGTCTAAAAACTCACCAAGATCATACAACATACTTATTACTCCCTTTCATCAGATACAACCTCATCAAAACCTTCTTCGTTCATTTATTGTAACTTATTCACTTTGTATATTGATCATTGTACAATTATAACTGATGGAATTCATTAAACTCTTCATTCAACTTCAATAATCACTTCACAATGTTTGGGAACTATAGCTCAACTTTGATATCTTCATGAACATCCACTACTCAATCTCCTTTGAACTTAATTTGATTTAAATCTTTTTCAGATACTTTTATCTTCTTCTAAACTTTATCTTGAACCACAAACACAAGGCATTATGATGTTTGATCAGTAGGAACACATCACTTAGCAATGTTTGATATAATTTTTCCGATCATTATCTATCTAATATAATGATGAAAGTAATCAGTCAAACATTTATTTCCACATGTTTTATAATTGACTTTCTTTATTTGCATCATTTTTATGTCACTATGAATGCTCCCTTAGTGGTATCTATTTAGAATGATGGACTTTCTATCACAGTTTGTCTGATGGAATTTACATCGTGGTCTATCCTATAGTGTATGTAATGAATTTGGAAATATTTTATCTTATGGACTTCATTATGATGACTTTATAAAAGTATGAGTGATTGATATTTCATCTGATGGTGTTTACTTGTAAATTGTAATGTCCCTAGTCTAGATTCCACTCAGAGATACCCTGATCCTGGTTGGCCACATGGCCTCAAGTGCATATCCCCAAATTCCAGAGGCTTCTGACTAGTAGTGATGGTCTAGGGTGTGTTAGTGGGGACACTATGCCCTCATTACTATAGTGTATCATTATAGATAAATAATAAGAACAGTAAAAATCAAAAGAAGTATAAATAATCATATGTCACGGTAGAATAAGATTGAATAATAATACAATATATGCAACTGATATAAATATGCAAAAGATGATGATGATATATGTCATGTATCTAGAAATCTGGAAAAAATGGATACAAAGAAGCAGACATACATGCTATACAAATGGAACAAAAGGAATCCAAAAACTATCCCCAAAATCCTGATCTCTAGCTCATCCATCTACTACTAGATTCATCCTAAAAAATCAAGAAATCAAGTGTCTAAAGAGATAAGCTTCCCTTTTTAAAAACCTACATACATATAGTCTGATCGAGTGCTAATGGTGGCCCAAATAGGGTGTGAGATAAATCTCAGTAGGCCACCACAAATGGTGTCTATAACATCCTATCCATGTAATATAAACTAGAAGGGTGTGAAATAAGGCATATATAAAAGAAAAGTGTTATAGTATCGTAAATACCCAAGTACCTTATTCATCCCTTAGCTGATGTCTGAACATATAACTAGTTCATTAATTAATTAGGTTTTAGTTTATAATTAAGTCATGTGAGGTAAACCCAACACTAAAATTTTGACACAATAGTAATAGTAAAGGATCCAAGATGTAACAAGGCATCCATGATGGTCTAACAACATCATTTTATGATTCTCCTCTGCTCTTTTGGCCTTACCCTTCACGCACGCCTCCATTTTGGGCTGGTTTAAAGGTTTCTTTGGAAAATTGGGATGGTGTTGGCAGATCTGATGATGGTGTTTTGGATCTTTAAGGTTCATGAGTTTGGTTTTCACTTTTCCTCAATCATGCCTGCAATGGTGGTTTCCCTTGGAAATGCCACATTTTCTTGTTTTTTTTTGTGTTGGTCTAGCATGTGTTTGTAATGGTGGATCCCCTTGGACATGTTGTCTCAGTTTTGTTTCTTGTTCGGTTCTCACTTAACCAAAAAGTGTTTTCAAAAATCAAAAAAAAATGAATTTTCAGTCAGTCCATGATGATAATAATAATGATGAGGTTCCAAGGTAATAAATAAGGAAACATAGACCTGAAGGTTCCCCAACTCAGTAGTATCTATAATATAGCTAAGGGGTAAGAGTATAATCCAAGGAGCATCATCCAATGCATTCCATAATAATGAATCTAACTGAGTCTAAGGAAAAAAAATCCAAGGTAAAACGAGATAATAAATTACTAGACCCAAGGATGTAACCAAGGTATATTGTTCCCATATAATCCATGTTCGATCCAATTAGTGTATCCAAGGAATCCTATAATAGTAAAGTAAGGATCCTATGACATCAGATCAGGCATCCACAGATAGACAAGTATCAGTTTCCAAGGTGGGTCTCAACTAAGGCAAGTGGAATCCTTGAATCAGAATGGCATCCATGAGTGCTCAAGGAATTCCCTTAGGAATCCAAAAGCAAACTCAAGTATGGCCAATTCTATAGCAATGTCAAGTTCCATATATAATTAGGCACCTTATAGTTGAATCATTTATTTAATTGATCCATGTAATGGTCATACCATTTAATAAGTTCATTAGGTTCAAGCCTTTCCTTTCATTAGTTTGACAAGGCCAAGGGGCATGCATCCATTTAATTCATTGCATATAAGTCATGATCATTTTATAAGGTTCACTTTTATAACTTCCATTAGACATGGAAAGGGGTTCTACAGACGTTAAACCAAGCCATTTGATTATATACAATTAGGCCAAGTCATATATATACAATATACTTTACATTTACCGTTTAGATTAATTTATCAAAATAAAGCACTTATCTTAGGCGGGTCAAGTGGGAAGAAACATGGTACAAACCATTTATCAATTCACAACTCTATTGACATTTAATTAAGGGAGGCTTTCCATTAGCAAGTTCAAACTGAAACACACCCAAACGGTGGCTCAGATGAACATGTCAAACAACTAAAAGCCCAAATATGGAAACAACCTACATGGGATGGATGGAATAGAGGTTTTAACCTACAATGACATGGATTGCATTTATTAAATGGTCTATAGAACATGATAACAAAGAATATAGGCAAGACATAATGATTTAATAGGCCACGCCCAATAAAATCAGGACATGATCAATTATGGTCATTTATAAAATGATAAATCTTGAGAAGTGAGTTATAGACCACCTACCTCATGCTCATACAACTCCCCTTGTCTAGTATCAGCCTCTAATTCTACCTAGATTAGAAGATATCTGAATAAAGGATCAATTCCCTAAAAATAGGGCATATGATCTTGTATCTAAATAGCATCGTCGATGGGATGAAGAATGATGAAAGATTAAAATGAATTGAGTTCTTATCAGTATGGATCCAATGATATAAATGGTTCTTTGATTAGACTCTAGATGGATGCTTTAGATTGATTCCTATATTAGGTTTAAAGAGGGCTCAAAAAGAGAGAAATCGGAGGGGTTGTCTACTAGAATGATCACGGAAGGAGGGCTATTTGAAAATTTTCATTTAAGGGAAATTTTTTAAAATCACCCAAAAATGGACATCACATGGTTTAGCTGCATGGTTTTCCAAATTGTGCACGGTCTACTGTAGGAAGGGGCACCTGCATAGTTAGGCCACGCGGTTAGGGAAACTATGAGCCAACCATGCAAATCACCTCTACAATTTTTCTATAGTTTTTATCATGGTTGTGTGGCCCCTAGAACATGTTTAGGAAAAAAATGCACCCCATATCACCCCACTATCCATACTTACATAGTTAGAAAAAATTGTGCTACCTAACCCACATTGTTTCTTTTAACTGTGAGACATTCCTTTTTCTCCCAAAAACTAGGTTCTGGGATCCCAACAAGCCCCAGTCACCCCTGAGACTTTTGTTAACTCGTTAGGTATCCATAGTATGTCCAAAATAAAGAATTAGAAAAAAAAGATACATATTTGATTGAAAAACCGGGTTCTTATAGTCTCCCCCCCCCCTTAAAGGAACTCATCATAGAGTTCACCTTCTAAGGGCAGAGAAACACTATCTGAGAAAAACTATAGCCACTAGGAATGTACATCAGCCTCCTACTCCCAAGTCTCATATTGTATATAGTCGTGCTACCATAACACTCATACTAGAGGGGAAGACCAGTCTTGGAGAGCCTTCATGCTCTAATTGATGATGCGTATAGGATACTCCTCAAAGGTAGAATCAGCATCTAACTCAACTTCCTCAGGATCAAAAGTATGATATGGGTCGGTATGATACTGGGGAATCTATGAAACATGGAAGATTTCATGCATGGAACAATACCTATGAGGTAGTAACAATAGATATTCTACCAGCCTGACTCTATCTAGAATCTCAAATGGCCCTGCATAATGAGTCGATGGCTTCCCTTACCTCTAAATACATCTATTACCTAGGTTGGGCGATACCCATAGGAAAACACGATCCCTGAACTTGAACTTCAAAGGTTACCAGTGGAGATCATCATACGATTGTTTCCTAGAATGAGCAGTAGGCATACTCTTCTTGGTTAGTTGAACCTGCTCTAAAGTATCCTGCACAAGATTAGGAACAAGTAGCACTACCTCACCAACCTCTATCAAGCATAGGGGTGAATGGAATTCCCTACCATATAAGGCCTCAAAAGGATACATCTGAATTGTCACCTAAAATCTATTATTGTAAGAGAAATCAATGAGAGGGGTATGATTCTCCATAAATCCACCAAAATCAAAAACGTATGCTTGGATAATGTCTTCTAGAACCTGTATCATCTATTCCAATTATCCATCAGTCTTAGAGTGAAAGGTTGTTCTAAGAATCACTTTTGTACCCATAGCATTTTGTAAACACTAACATAAATGTGGTGTAAAATGAGAATCCCTATCTGAAATGATAGTATGAGGGACCCCATTTAGTCATATGATATCACAGACATACAATCTTCCCATATCATCAACTGAGAAAGTATCTTAGATAAGAAGGAAGTATGATACTTTCTTTCGTTGATCAGTAACTTCCCAAATAGTATTGTTACCCCTAGGTATCCTCGATAAACTAACTACAAAGTTCATGGAAACATCTTTAAATTTCTATTCTGGGACTAGAAGTTGATGTAACAATTCTTCAAGACTCCAGTGCTCCACATTCACCTTCTAATAGGTGGAACACCTGGTAATAAATCCTATTATCTAACATTTCATCCCAATACATTGATAATAGAATCGCATATCTCGATACATTAGGGAGATTTCTAGACGAACTACGCACTAAGAAGAATAGGACTCTCACATCAAATCCTCCCTCATATCTGTATGAACCCATACATGTCCATGTATATGTAGGATGTTATCTTTTTCCAAAAACCAATATAGAGGAGGTTCATCTCCTACAATACTCTCATGGAGAACCAACCCCTTAGAATCTAAAAATTGTCTACTCTCCACCTTCTCATGGAGGTAAGAGGTGACTATCAAGGATGAGAGATAAAATTGTCCATGACTATCATGAAACTCTAGATACAACTTGGAAAATAGGACCATCTATTTCCATTCATCACTAGATTCTCATACGGCTTCTGCCTGAGTTTTCCAACTCAGTGCATCAGCTAATTCATTTCCTTTTCTAGGTATATAAGCAAGATCAAAAATAGTAGGATTGAAAATATTCAACCTATATTAAATGTATGAGATCCAAGTCACACTGTGTAAAGATATAATTGAGTCTATTTTAGTCTATATACACCACAAATCTCTCACATACCAGATAGTTTCTCTAGAAACATAAGGCATGGACCAATATTACTATCTCATGGTCATGAATAAGGTAATTTATCTCATGAGGCATCATCTACTGAGATATGTATGCAACAACTTTGTCCTTCTGCATTATCACTATACCTAGATCGATGTTGGATACATCATAGAACATTGTATAACCTCTTCTTAGCTCTAGAAGAATTATAATAGGTGTCAAGACATGCCTTCCTTTTATATTCTAAAAGGATTTATCACACTCTTCTGACCATAGTAACTTAACATCCTTATTTATAATACCAGTAAGAGATGTGAAAAGTTGTGACAAGTCCTGAATAAAATTCATGTAATATACATCTGGTTCTAATAAACTCTTTATATTGAACATGTTCTTGGGATACTCCCAGTAAACTATAGCACTTGCCTTCTCTAGGGCAATAGAGACTCATAATTCTGAGATAATATGACCCAATAAGTGAAATTTGTCAATCTAAAAATGGAAATTACAAATCTTGGCATAAATTTGATGCTCTTTTAGTGTACTCAAAATGCTCTCAAGGTGATTATCATGGTTTCTATGAGTGTGAGAATACACCAAGATGTCGTTCATAATTACCATGAAAAAATAATTTAGATAGGGGTGGAAAACCTTGTTCATCATATCCATGAAAACAGTGGGTGCATTCATAATACCAAATGGCATAAAAAGGTACTCATATAGACCATACCTACTATGGAAAGTTTTATAAGGTATGTTTGATGGCCTTACTCACACCTGATGATATCCTGATATCAGTTCGATTTAGAGAACACCCCATCTCCCTAGAACTATTCAAATAGATCATTTATTCAAGGCATTGGATACCAGTTCTTGACTATAATCTGGTTCAACCATATAAAATCCACACATAAACGAATGGTACCATCTTCCTTCTTGGTGAAAATCATGGGTGAACCCCAAGAGGAATTATTGGGCCATTTAACACCTTTGGCCTCAAGATCCTCTAATTTCCTCTTGAGCTCCTAGAGCTCAGGAGTCTCATCCTTTATAGAGGAATGGAAACTGTAGATTCTCCTTGAATAATATCAATAGTAAAATCTACCCCTCTCTTGGGAGTTAAGCCATAAAAAAATTTCGAGAAAGACATCCCTGAAATGATCTACTATAGGTGGGTTTTCATCCAGATGTTAACCCTAATACTTTAAGAATAGATTGGAAATCTGGGTGGTCACTCCACATAACCCATTATTCTTTGGTCCAGCTCTACTAGCCTGGACATCTCACTTTCCCTTGTGTGGATAATTTCTTCCCTCTGGTGATGCAAATGATACCGCGTGGTGATAGCAGTCCACAAAGCCATGATATAGAACCAACCAATCCATCCTGAGAATGACATAAAAACATATCATCTCAATAATAAAGAGATCCCATAAGAAAGGGTAATTTTTAACCTTAAGGGGATATCCCCTACATTGGTGTATTCCCTTTGACTGTACTCCCAATGGTATATCCAGGGTCATGAAACTGTAATAACATTTTATCTCTAGCTCGAGACTTTACATGATAGATAAGGAGATGAATTATTGTAAGGAACCTATATTAAATAATGCAGATACTATAATGGAGGCTACTAGAATGAAACTCCATACTATTTATGGTACTACAGTCTGATCCTCATGTATCATCTATAGTGCATGCAACAGACCTAATCCACAACCATGTGTTGTAGCTGGACTACACTGAGTATAATCCCTTTGTTGGAGTTGTTGGTGATCAAGAGTCTGGCTACCATGGCCATAACCCCCTCCTTATCCAACCCTACCAGTGCTACTCCAACTCCCTACCCGACGTGGCATAAAAGAACTTTCCCCTGAAGGTGTATCTAGTATGTAACCTCTTCCACTAGAAGATGATGAAAAGGTATGGAAGAATCTCTAAAGATTACTTATACGCCTGAAATCATAGAACTCCAGAGGGTCTCTATCACACTAAGTCTTCAGGTTCCCCTATCATCCACACTGATGAAACACCATAGAGATACCAGTATAGGTACTCCGATTGCGACTTCCCTAATGAAAAAACCTTGAGGTAACGTCTCCTACTACTAGAAGAACTACTGGCCTACTACGACACTAATCCTCTATACCTAATACTATCAACATCCCTCAGGTTTTGCTTAGTGATAAGATCTTGATTGACTATTTCAGAGAAGTTAGTTAGGCTAAATACATTCATGAGAGTACGGATGTCATACATGATCCCATACTCAAAGATTCTATAATGTGAAATCTCATCATAGGATAGAAGCGGTGAAAAACATTGTAATTCTATGAAACATGATAAATACTTCCTAACTGATATAGAACTCTACTGGAGGTGCATGAACTCTCTAGATCTGTTATCTCTCAATGTCTAAGTAAATAAATGATCATAGAAGGTAGTATGGAAATCAACCCATACCATTCCACGATAGCAAACAGCCTGGGTAACAAATTCCACCAGTGCTTGGCCAAATCATGCAACATGTATGCAGAAAACTTAACCCTTTGCTCTGGAGGCATCTCTCGATGATAAAAGATAGATAAGGTGGCCTCCATCTATGACTCAGTAGCCTGTGGATTTCCATCCCTCGAGAAAGTGGGAGGATTTTTTTGCTGAAACTCACAGGTCAGATCAGCCATTGTAGGTGTAGGTCATGGAGAACCTTTCATGGAATGCATCAAATGTAAGAAGTTATCACATAGTTGAGCATCAATTCCCAGATCAATTATTATAGGTGGTGCCTCAATTGGCACTCCTGGAAGTAAGACTGGTGGCTTAGGGCCTACCATGTCTATAGAATGGTCGTATCCACCCTCCTAGAACATGATACGAGGATGTCATGGTGGTATTGGTCTACAAATTCCAAGGGAATCCCTTAGAATATGCTTTAAGAAGATAGATAGAAACACTAGCAGAATCTAAACAAATAGAAAGGGCTCACTACCCATGGTATTCTACCCCAACTACCCACTTATATGTCCAAGTATTGGTCAGTGATCTTGTTTAAATAGTAGGGGTTCCAATAGCTGAAGTGTCAATTATACCTTACCTCATCATTTACTGTTAACCATTTCATTTTATAAGTCAAATTTCACTTTATAATTCACATTTTCTTATTTTCATATATCAAGATTCATTTAAAATTAGTTGTATATCCCATTGAATCATGGCCCATACTCCTTATCTCTAAGATCAACAACCATTTAAATTGAAATTAAAGGCTTGACTTAGTAAATTACTCATTCTAACCCATGAGGTCTCATACTCCTCATGAATTGAAATAGGAATCTACTAAATCACATCCTAATAGTAGCATGATCACAATATACAAAGAAGGATCACCCAACAATCAAAGGCATATCAAGTAATAAAAGCATTGAAATTCACCTATATGGCATGTAATATGCATGTAATATGAATTCTATGTGCCTGTAATGATGCATGTAACAATGCTCATTGACCTCATATCATCAGGAAAAGGATGAATAAATCCCTTAATAATAATAATAATAATAATAATAACTACAACAAAAATGTACATCACCCAATGATGAAATTATATCAACTATAATAGGAAAAATAGAAAAAAAATTATAATTCAGAAAACTTGGCATTTACCCCAAACATAGGTTAGCTACACCCAGGCATGACTCGTAACTAAGTTCCAAGAGTTCCTAATCTCCTGACTATTGTCTCAATATAGTAAGGTAATAAAGGAAACCTCTGATACCACTCCGTGACATCCTAGACTTGGATGCCTCTCAGAGGTGACCTGAGCCCAGTTGGCCACATGGACTTAAGATCATATCCCTGAACACCAAAGGATGTTGACCAGCAGAGAGGGCCTAGGGTGTGTCTATGGGGATATTATATCCTCATTAACAGAGTGTATCATAGAGGATAAATAATAAGAAAGGCAAATAACAGAAGCAGTATAAATAATTAGATATCATAGAATAAGTAGAAAAAATAATAATACAATAGATGAAACTGGTATAAATATACAAAATCTAATGATGATATATGTCATGTGTCTAGAAATATGGAAAAATAGATAAAAAGAAGATGGAATACATGCTATAAAAAAGTAAAAAAAGGAATAAAAAAAACTATCCCCAACATCCCAAGCTCCAACTTGGTCATCTGCTACCAACTCTATCCTAATAAATCCAAAGTCTGCAGTGATACACTTCCCTTTATCAACACATGGATACATATAGTCTTCTCGGGTGCCAATGGTGGCCCAGATAGGGTGTGACATAAATATTAGTAGGACACCACCAACAGTTTCTATAACATCATGTCCATGTAATATAAACTAAAATAGTGTGCAAGCATGCATATATAAAAGAAAATTAGTACAGTAATATAAATACCCAAGTACCTGCTTCAACCCTTAGCTGGTGTCTAAACATATAACCAGCTCATTAATTAATTAGGTTCCATTTTATATAATTAAGTCACCTTAGGTAAAACTAGAACTAATATCCTGACCTAATAGTAATATTGAAGGATCCAAGATTTAATAAGGAATCCATGATGATAATAATAATAAAGAGGTTCCAAGGTAATAACCAAATCAACCTATACCTCAAGAATCACTAACTCGATAGTAACTACAGTCTGGATAATAGGTAAGAGTGTCATAAAAGGAGTTTCATCCAAGGAATTCCATAATAATTAATATAATTGAGTCTAAGGAAAACATACAAGGTAAAATAGGATAATAAATGGCTGAGCCCAAGGATGTAACCAAGGAACCTCATGTCTGTATAAGCCATGTTGGATCTAAGAAGTGTATATAAGGAATCCTATAATATTAAAAGTGGGATCTTGTGGTGTTATACTGGGAACCCACTGATAGACAAGGATCGGGTTCCAAGGTAGGTCTCAACTAAGGAAATCATCATCCTTGAATCGTAATGGAGTCTATGAAGTCTCAAGGCATTCCCTTGAGAATAAAAAATCTAAATCAAGTTTGACCACTCCTATATAAATTTCAAATTCCATATACAATTAGGCACCTTACAGTTTAATAATTTATTTAATTGATCCATGTAATGGTTATACCATTTAATAAGTTCATTAGGTTCAAGCCTTGCCTTTCATTAGAGTGAAACGACCAAGGGGCATGGATTCATTTAATTCATTTCATATAAGTCATAATAATTTTATAAGGTTAAATCTGATACATTCCATTATACATGGATAGGGGTGCTATGGACATGAAACTAATCCGTTCAATTATATTCAATTAGGTCAAGTCATATATATACAATATACTTTCCATTTCCAATTTAGATTGATTTATCAAAATGAAGCACTTAACTTAGTCGGTTCAAGTAGGAATCAACATGGTACTATACATTTATCAATTCACAACTCAATAGTAATTTAATTAATAGAGGCTTACCATTAGTAAGGTCAAGCTGAAACACACCTGAACGGTGGATCAGACAAACACATCAAACAATTAAAAGCCCAAATATGGAGACACCCTATATGGGATGGATGGACTTGAGGTTGTAACCTCCAAAAACACAAATTACATTTATGAAATAGAATATAGAACATGATCACAAAGAATATAAGAAATACATGCCTATTTAAAAGGCTATGACCGATGAAATCAGTGTGCACTCAATTATGAAAATTTATAAAATGAAGAATCTTGAGGATTGAGTTATAGACCACCTACCTTGTGCTCATACGACTCTCCTCATATAGTATCATCCTCTAATTCCACAACTAGAAAATTCACCTAAGGCCATGGTTTGGAACCGTGGTCATAGGTCAGAAAAACTATGGCAATAGCCTATTTCCATAGTTTTGGAAAACCATGGCGGCTAGAGCCATTATAATAGGTCATACCTATTTCCACATCTTAAACTGTGGTTATTTCAAAATATATCCTTGGTTTAATCATGGAAATTGGGCCCTATTTCCATAGTTTTAACCATGGTAGTATGCCCTCTATATCCATAGTTAAAACCATGGCTATTTTTTGATACATCCATGGTTTAACCATGGAAATTGGAGGATACTTCCATGATTAAAACTATGGCTATATCCTTTATATGGAATAAAAAAACTGTTACCCAAACCCCAGAACCTTTAGCTACTACAACTTACAATACTATATCACTACACTAAGATTTGGAAAACTGTAAGAATAGAAATCTATGCCTTCGAAACCATCAAATTTGTATTATCCCAATCTAAAGGATTAGACATCTCTTTTGATCTCCTCCAGAAAATGACACAGATAATTTATGTCAAGGAACAATACATCTTCCTTTAGTAGGGAATAGGAACTTAGATAAGGACTCTTATCTAGTATCTCTCCATATCTCTATCTTAGTAGAAACATGAAAAATATGAGGTTTTCTCTCTTAGGTAAAATACTAAATGTACTAAGGAATTCCAAACCCTGGTGGGATGACAACATGTGTATGGAACAAATGAAACTCTTCATTCACTATAATAATCACATAAAAACTCACAGCACATGTGGAAACATCAAATTGTCCATAATACATAAACCTTGATTGAGTTGTAAATGAGAGACAGATAAAACACACCTAATAAAATACACAAGGGAATAAAATTATCATTTCATCGACATGATAAAAAATAGATAAAATCCCTTCAGAGGATACTGCTACCTGTATAGAAAGCCTGAAATACTTATAAAAATTCAATGATATAATTAATCCAAAAATAATGCATTCATAATAAAATTCTTCAAATAAAAAGCATGAAATGCTCGGCCAATAATAATTAAGAAATAAGACGCAATAATCAATTTAATTTAAAACTAATAAAATGCAGTAACAACACATGAAAAAAATTTAAAAATCAAACTTTGTAGAAAAATTGATTAATAAAAAATGGTGTTCTCAGAACATAGAATATATATCATATTACAAGGATGAAATTTAAAATGAAAAAATATATTTAGGTCTTGAAGGAGGAACACCACATTGATGCCACCACATAGTGGATAACCTATTTCTCTAAGCTTTCAAAACCACTTTTTATGCATCTTGAAGAAGAGAGTAAATCAAACATGGATGATGAAAACAAATAAAAAAGAAATAAATAAATAGAACATTATAATAATGTAATAAATTATTAATGTTGTGTCATAAAATATTTGAATCATTACATCATGATTTTAAATCTAGGGTAAAATTTAAACTAATAAAGTTACATGATGTTGTATAATAATGAAAAGGTCATCATTCATATTTACTTTCAATAAAAACCTTGAAGAAAATCAAACTAATAAAAAAAGGAATTGACATCAAAATTTGATGACATTGGTGACACTTAGGTCCCATAATTGGGGTAGAATAATATAAATAATTCATAAAATCTAATAATGCAGTAAAAAAGATGAAATTTTTTTAATCTATTATCAACAAATATATCTTTTAGTACTAGGATTTGCAAATAAAATTAAATGGTGGGATCATTTTTGTAGGCTAATGAACACTAAAATAAATTATTTATTTTTATCAGTAATATTATAAGGGATCAATAGAAAAAATCATACAAATAGAAGTTAATTTTCACAATGGGAGTAGTGTAACAATTAAGTTAACTTGCACTAAGATTATAATATTTAGTGAAGTAGCTACATGGATAGGTTCCAACCACCCAGACTAGTACCAAGGTCATAATTTTTAAATAGAAAAAACTCATTTCCCATATCACTGTAGTGTTGGGGCCTAAACACACATGGTTACATGCCCTATAGCTTCATAGCATGATCCTGCTACACCTCCCCTATCAGTGGAAGCAAGTAGGTTTTCTTCATTAATGATTAACTCATTTACTGGATGTATTAAAAAACATGGTTGAAATTAAAAGGGAAATAGAGAAATGAGAATCAAGAAAGTTTACAAAACTTGATGCCAACTGACCAAATTATCATCTATTCAAGAGGAAAATTTCACAAGAAGGGAACACTGATGATAGTTACAAATATGATACATCAAAGTTATATAATGTTTATGTATGAAACATTGAACTAGACCAAGAACCTAAACATGAATTAAAAAAAATTAAGCAAATAAGTATTCCATGACTCAAATATAGTTGAGTATATTATTATCAATTAAAAAATATGAGTACATGTTAAGATTACATTTCAAAGCATTTAAAATAATTATTAATAACACTTAACACTTATGATAAATGTTTAGCATTGTTGTTGGCACATTATCTGGGTGTTTATTAAAAGGATAAATATCTTTATCCAACAGTAATAATTTATTGTATTGAAACTCTTCGATCTAAGAGATTAAAATATAAATCTCCTACCATAGGATTTCTTCAATCAAATGATCAGAATATCAAGCTCATATCCTCCAGCTGCTCAAGGTTACAGTAGCACACAGCACCACTCATATCATCAAGATGCCATCAAAAAAACATTTATCATTTAAATTATTTGTATAAACATTATAAATACCTTTAATGAATCATCAAATAATGTTCAACTATTTTATGATAACTTAAAATGGATGAAATGAAATGATTTTACACGATATCATGTATACCAAGTCATTCCACAAATCATGATGTGCATGTACCACTAGTCATGTTATAGGAATTACATAATATACTCACACACCCACAAATATCAAATAGTCAAACTAAACTCGATGGTAAGTCATACATACCAATACATGATCAATAAAACTGAAAGAGATAAAGGAAGGAAGTGTAGAAAATGTAGTCTTTAGTAATCTGTAAGATTGCATACTTAGATTCAAACTGTAGCTTGAAATTAAGACCCAACAACAAAGACTATTTTCCATTACCTAAAACATCATGAATTCAATTTTTATGCACAAAAGGTTTTATGTATAGTTATTGATACCATAATACTTAGTAAATAACCACAAAAACCTATGGAGTTATTGTGTGAATATATAAATAATAGTATAATGCAAAAAAGGTCCAATTACCTTCACAACTAATTGTTTTATACCATGTAACTTCATAACTCAACCCACAATAAGCCACTTGTAAATGACCATTACCATAGCTCAAACATAGAACAACATGGTTAGTGATAAACATCTCATATATCACTAAAAACACAACATGTAACATCATTTATTACCCATGACAACTCATGTTGTCAATTTATCCCCCCTGCATAGCATGTGAAATCAACATGGAAATATAAATCCATTATCTATATTAGAGTTCACAATTTTTGCAACCCAAAACACATAAATAATCTCTAACAAGGTATAAATATCCCATATTTCATGTCCAGTTTAATTACCCAACCATTTCCCAGTTATTTGTCTGTTTATCCAAAAACGATTTTTTCCCATTTTGAAAAATCCACTTTAAGGATAAGAGGGAAATCATACATTTTAAAAAAAAGTTTCTTTCAATTCAAATTACAAATTTCAAATAACATCATCACCATCTCAGTTCCTGTGAATCTCAAGTCAAGCGCCTGCCTCAAATCACACACCTATCACATTGAACATCCTTTCCTTTCACCTCCCCATCAGCACCATGCTATAGAGACCCATCGGAATCCTCATAATCATCTTCATCATCTTCATCACTACCTCACAGAGTTCTAAGTTATCACTGTCACTAACATTGACACTGATCTGATCCAGTTCCATGGTCATTATCGTAGTCCAAACACCAACCAGTCCACTAGAGAATGTCGTAGTTCATCGAGCTGTCGTGAACACAAGCCGGATCAATCCGTGAGTTAACCGCCATCAGCACGTCACCAGTCAAACCCCATCACCGTCTTTGCATCAACACATCGCCAAAGTCTTCATCCTCCATGCGTCATCAACTTTGGCCTCTGCAACAATGATGGCCCCCTTCACAACTGACAACGCCTGGACATTTGATTCCAAAACAGGCCACCACTGTCAATTAACCTGAACTGTACACTTGATCTCATGACCCAAAGAACCAAGATGACTACCTCACTGCTCTACCTTAGAGAAATTGGGGGAGTCATGGAACCATAGTAGAGAAACTAACAAACTGAGATAGGATGAAACACTAGAAAAATATCATCTCAACATCATCGCATTATATTCTATGTCAACACAACATCATGATAAACACTAACATAAAGAAAACCAAACTAAAATCATCGCGAATCACATATGCAGAAACAAAACCCCAAAAAACATGAAAAAATTTCATCGATGAAGGTTCATGCAAGGCATGCCGATGGCCGCCGCACCACACATCCCAAATTCTCACCATTACCACCACTCCCAGTCTGCCTTGGAAGGGCACAGAATAACGAGAGACCAGAGTAGGGAAGGAGTGGCTGAGGGATTTGAGCACCATCACTATCAAAGAGACAGATGAACATAACCAGATGATGGAAAAATCAAAATACCATCACCTGAGTGAGCATAGAGGCCATCGTCAAAGACTAAATAAGAAGAAGGAGAATCAAGAAGATATGGGGAGGGGGAGACAATGTCTGAGAGCCGTGCAAAGGCCTCCCCCACTCCGATCCACCGCCATGGATAATCCCTAGCCTGAGAGAGGAATCGGGGAAATTCCACTCTGAGTCCGTCCTAATTATTTGTCTTATATAACCATTTAAGGATTCATTTCCAAATTCATTTAATATAAATTCAGTATGTAACTCAAACCTTAACAAACCTAGTTAAGGAACATCATCACAAAAAAAAGTTTAACATACATTGTACATGCTTTACCCCTTAAAATAAATTCCACATTATTCTTAATAATTTATCCTAGCATTTATAAAATCATTTAAAGTATACTAATCTTACACTTCGGTAAGCTCACTAATAACACCCAAGCCTATATAAATAGTTTTGAAGCTCAAGTAGAGATACTGGTGAAATAAAATTGTTAAAGGGAGAAATAATATATTTCAATCCAATATAAAACCCATCTTATGAAGTGTGTCATATAAATCACAACAAGAAATATAAAGGATGTTGAAATTATAAATCCACTAGATGGTGTTTATGAGATTTTATTGATTAAGATCCCACTAAAACTTCGGGAATAAATTCATCTACACTTGGAAAAGGCTTTAGGAAATTCGGGATATAAGAACTTTGTAAGAATCTATTTTTTAGAGGAAAACATAGTAATTATAGATTTTGGAAAATATTTCATTGAATAAGAGAATGAGGAAATGAACATTGAATTTCCACATTTGGAACTAATAGCTCTTGGAGAAGAAAATGAAGAAATAGGAGTTGAAATTATATAACTAAAGCAACAATCTAAAATTGAATTTCAAGATGGGTTAAAATCTAAAAAACAAAGGAAAAGGATATTGGAATAATGTGGAAAAATTAAGAATGATATGGAATATTTTGGACCCTTGTTCATATACTTCAATAGAGCTTAAAAGTAGATCAAGGAGTATTCACTGTCTTTATAAGAAAACTTATAGCTAAAAAAGTAGCCAAAATAGTTGTGAATAATTAGGAAATAAAACCCAAACAAGAATAAGATAATTATAAGACTCATTTCTATCAATATGTAAAGAATCCAAGGTTTAAGAACACTATTTTCTACATGAAATTAAAGAACAAACCAAAACATCAAGTTTAGAATTATTTGAAAGATGTTTTTCTAATAAAGATGTCAAAATAGAAAGTGGCTAGATCAAATAGAAAAGATGAATACTTTAAGTGGATATACATGAGGAAAAAATCCATATGAAAAAAATTATATTCCATAAATTCTAAAGGATGTTCATATTTGAAAATAAAGAAACAAAAAAATTGATCAAGAAGACAATGACATGAAATGATCCTTTTCATGTGGATAAAAGCACAGTATAACCTTTTCATAGAGGTTTAATTTTATGATTTCATTTATTTATTAGAAAAATATAATCAATAAAACTAAAAATAAAAATTAAAAAAGTGTTAGATTGGAGAAAAAAACATAAAGCTAACTATGTTTAAATGGAGATCACCAAACTGCATCTGGGCCAAAAATGATCCCCATCCTTAATCGCTTGGAGTGAAATGCACATTAATATTATCAATTAGTTTACAATAATTAATCATGATAACATTATCACTTAAAAATATCAATTAATTTAGATAATATTAAAATCGTAAAGGTTCAATGTATACTGATTAAAATATCAAGAAATGTAAATTGATAACAAACATCTAAGTATCCATCAATTCAATTTAGTTGTGCTAATTTACCTCGATAACATGCCCTAATAAGATATTCCCAATTTCAGGCTTACACCTATAACCAATTTCAATGAAATAAAAATAAAATGTATAAAAATGGTGAAGAGAAAATGTAATAAAAATTATAGAATGAAACTTGTCTTGATTTTTTTAAGGAAAGTAGTGTCTTGGCCAAAGACCAAAGCACAATTATATAAAAAGAAAGGAGGTTACATGAGAATAAAATATAGAATCATATTATAGTATTTACCATGAAGAGGAATTAAATCAGTGGAGAGAACAACTAGCCAGGTAATTCTTTGATTTACTCCCTTATTAGAGAGGCCATACAAAACCATGTTTTCTTCACAAAAAATATGTCTGATGATGTAGTTAATGTTGAGAAGAGAGTAGAGTCAATACATCCAACGGGTAGTAAGCAGCTATACAAGATGAGCCACACCATTCCAAATCGCTTACACAATGGAAGTCGAATCACTTTCAATCCAGAGATTATTCCAACCATAATGTTTTTCAAAAGAAATAGCATGAATCATACTCATCATTTCGACCTCCAGAGAAGAGGTAATGCCATATATTCCAAAAAAAATCATTTAAGGATCTGAGCAAGATGATTCCTGAAGATAGAGCCACAACCCATGGGACCCGAATTTCCTTTGGAGACACCATCCACATTTACTTTAATCCAACCATAAAATGGTGTTCACCAGAACACTTCAAAAGTATGTTGAGGTTGGAAAAAATTTCATCAATTTGAAGACATCACAGAATCCCAAAGTCATGCATAGTGTTGCTAAAATGTCCATTTTTCAACGATACAGCTTCACGTATGGCAATAAGGATCCTCATTTGGCCTGCATTAAGGCTGAATGATCAATTATTATAAAGAATATAATTTTTATCATACTATATCACATGATGAAGTTCAGAAAAGATAGTAAAGAAAAGGTTTTTACTTTGGTGAGAGATTTCTATATCCACATATCACTTTGGTTGAGAGTTTATAGAGTCAAGAATCAACCATTTGAAATAAAAAAAGGTCAAAAATATAGTTTCAAAGAGTATAAGTAGTGGCATAGGAAAGGAAGATGTGATTAGAATCTTCTATGTGTTGATTTCAGAGGCAACATTTAGAGTAGAGTTGAATTCCAAAATATTGGAGGAACCTGTCTGTGGGAACCCTATTGTGAACAAGATGCCAAATAAGAGTGAACCTTAAAATCTTTATCTAAGCTTTTTAAAAAAAAATTATCCATCCAAAATCATTTTCAAAGTTACGAAAGTAATTTTTATAAAAAAAATAGAGTTAAGTATACCATTGTGAACAGGCACCCAAATTAAAAAATCATATGTGTTAGAAAAGGGGTGGTTGTCAATGACATGCGAAACAGTATCAGGTAGATGATAATTTTTAGAATTTACAATATCTATAATTTAATAATTGGTACTTTCAGAAATTTGATCAGAAGGAATCATAGAAATTAAGGGAGTATTGGTCTAGTTATACAACCAAAAATTCATAGAGTAATCTCTAGAAACCATCCATCTAGAGTTGGTCATAATCCTAGAGTATGTACGTTTAATGGATAAACAGATAGAAGAGCTGAGAAAATTCAAGTTTCCTTTCTTTAGTTTATCAAAAAATCTATTTTTAAGAAAATAAATAGAATCAGATTTATTGTAAAAAAGATTCCAAGTGAGTCTAGTTTGAGGAGCCTCATTAAAAAACATAATATTTTTTATGCCAAGACCACCTTTATCGATAGGTTTGCAACAAGTTGACCAAGGGACAGTCACAAGTTTCCTTTCCAGAGTGCTACCTGTCCAAGAAAAAAAATTTATTGAATTATTCATTTTTTTATAAGACTAGTGGTCCATTTATAAACCATTATAGAATAAACCATTTTAGAAACAATAGAAGATTTGACAAGACAGACTCTACTTGCCATAGAAAGAGATTTACCTTTCCAAGAGGAGAGTTGATTAAGAACTTGGTCAACTATTGTTTAAAAGTGACAAGATTTGGGTATGCCCCAAAAAATGGGAACACCAAGATAAGTAAAAGGAAAAGAACCTTCTTTTATGCCTAAATCACCGATGATATTACATTTCCTATTAGGAGGAAATTTTCTCCCAAATAAAATAGAATATTTTCTCCAACTAATGGCTTGACCATCAATATCTTCATAATAAGAGAGCACACTTTTGAGGTTTTGAATATTCCTTTTATCACCTTGTAAGAAAAGGATGATGTCATCTGCATATAACAGGTGTATGGGAACATTCACATTACTAGAGACATGTATGGTCTTAAGCTTGTTCTGGTCCATAAGATGAGTGAGAAATCAACTAAGATAGTCTTCCGTAATAGAAAAAAGAATGGAAAATAGGGTTTCACCTTGTCTAACTCATTTGGTGCGTTTTAAATAGCCCCTGAGAGAGCCATTAACTAGAATGGAAATAGAGGACATGTTGAACAGAGTTTTGATAGTAGTGACAAAGGAGTCATTAAAACCAAAACATTTAAAAACCTTGAAAATAAAAGGTGAAAATTAAAATATTGTTATACAAAGAAAATATACACTTAAAAGCTTCTTTACTTAAATAAGGATAAATAAATAAAAAACTAATGACTAAGAACCTCCAATATATTTCATTGATTTATAGATAACAAATATTGAAGTGACATTGTGTCTCTTTAATTTAGAGTGACATTAAAAGTCAAGATATTGCATTCCACGCATAGTGGTTATTCTAAGGTGTTTGAATTAACTACTTTGAATTCTCCCATATTCGAATAAGTGAGGTGAAATAAAGGGCTGAATATATTCCCCGCCATCAAATATGAGCATAAATAGAAATATTTGGGTGCAAACAATTAAACAGTGGTCTGTCCTAATGGTAATCATGATGAAGAGTGTTGCATATGGATTAAAAGAAGAGGGTTGGATCATAATGGCTAGCCACCATTCTCATCCTCAAGATATTAGATGTACCTCTCTCCCCTTGTGATTTAATATTTTTTATAGTTGTTTAAAACGGTACAATTTTAAGGGTGATATAAAATCCATGGGATGGATGTGCTTCAAAATCACATATGATAGAGCTAGAAACATATTTGATTAAGATGGAAAAGGCTACATTCTATGGAGTTTCAAACTGAATCAATATTTTCACTAGGTAGAGGTATTTTTAAATCAGAATAGGGGTGCTGAGAGAATAAGATGGTTGTTCTGTCAAAAATGAATTTGTTCAAAAAAAATTGATAATATCTCAACTTAAAGAATCAAAATATGATCTAGCTCAAATATTTTTGTGTTGAAGAATCCTGATATGGGATAATGAATGGTGTCAAAAACAACATCTAATGAAATATAGAATATCAAGAAAGATCCGATATAACCAATAATATCCTAATAAATATATTATATACCAATAATTTGAACTCATTTATACTTGATGGAATTTATGTGAGAATGCTGGAATGATGAATTTTAGTGGGTGCCAAGCTTGTTGTGAAGTGAACTAACTATCAAATCCAAGGTTTGGTATTCCCAATAATGTCAAGAAAATTTTTCAATATCTCTCGAGTGATTTCAAGATTGTATTGAATAATGACAGTCTATGAATATGGAAGTGGATAGTTTAAATATGTTATGTATCTGTATCAAATAAAAGGATTAAATCATATTGCAACATCTGATCCTAGAAAAAGAAGGAGCAGTTGAGTATATTATAATTATTGAATAATAAGAAATAAAAGAGGAAAAAAGATGGAGAGAGTGCACTACATTAAAATATTAGAATCAAGAAGAAGGATAAAGAAGGGGTAGCCTATGAATTATGAAGATCTGGTTTTATAGAGAAAAATAAGAAAAACTTGATGGATTCCCATTTATCACATCAAGAAGGTTTTAAAGATATAAGGACTGAATTAGGAAACTATACTACCTTATTTATAGAAATTTAGGTTTACATGCAAAGGCATAAAGGAAATTCAAAGGATAATTCTAGTCTCCAGAATTATCGTTATCTAAGACAAGTATTTTTGTGGTCTAAAATTATAAAAAAAAATACCATATAAGATAAAAAAACATTTCCTTTACTCTGAAAAACACCCAAATGTTTATTGAAAATTTCAAATAGCACAATAATGAAATATCTAAAAGCGTTATTAAAACCAAATTTTAAAAAAAAAAAAATAACACATCGATGGAAATGAAATTAGTATTCAACTTTAGAAAATAATAAAACAAAATTAATGGAATAATTCAGTTGAATGCCTTAAAAGCAGAATTATTACAATATATAATTAACTCACTATAAATTTCAATTACATATTTAATGATTTTTGTCAATAATAAACATGATATGTTTAAAGTTCATACATATTCACCTAAAAATATGGTACTCTCAGGGGAAATCATATTAGTAATTTGTCCTAATTCTCTCAAGCTGAGATAATTTTCCTCTACATGTCTTCTACAAATATCTTTATAAGACATTATTACCTGAAAATATAATAAGTAATGTGAAAATTAAGGTATCTTTAAGAAACATAGATTAAATAAATATTATGAAAGAAAGGGGGATTATTTTTCTAAGTCATTGATAGATGTTCCTAAAAGAAAAATAACATTTGAATTAAGGGAAAAAAGTGAAGAATATTTTATTCTAGGTCATTAAACTAGATTTATAATTAATTTATAATTAAATATTGATTTCATTAATGATTTGGATAGAAAAAAATGTGTCAATAATTTTGAATTTAGAAGCTTTTAAAAAGATAGTTTATTTAAATTGAGTTGAATTCCAATAAAAGTGGATTAATGAATAAAATATAATAATTGAAAACAATATTATATAGAATTTATTAGGTCACTTAGAGAAAGAGTTAAATCTATATAAATTTCATTTGTTTACATTTACTCAAGATTCAGCAACAACCCAATCATGATCCTTGAAATATGTGTGTTTATGATGTAGAAACACATTACCTATGATAATAAAAATAGAAAATTAAAAGAATAAATATTATTATTAGTTTGAAAACCACAAAAAACATATCTAAAATTGTTTATATTTGACATAAATATATTTAATCTAATAGAATACATGCATATAATTTTAATAGAGTAGGAAGTGAAACCTGACATAGAGGAATAACTTTATATATAATTAAAATGGTGATCTTATATTTACATTAATTGTGGCCTAATAGTGTGTGTGATGATTAAAATAAAAAAACATAAATATATGAAAATTCCATTGTCTATTATAATTTATCAAGAATATAATACATTGGGTTGATATGTTATTTCAGTTAGATTTTTTAATTTATTAGTAGCACTAAAAATTTAACAAAAAATTATAGCTATGTAAGAAATATTTATCAAATTGAATCATTCAATATGTTTTTATGTTCAATGAAAACTCATTTTTATTCCTTAGTAATTTTAGTGTCAGTATCAATTTGAAATGATAAATTAATCATAACCTAGGTATATAATGGACTATGAAAAAAATTTAGGTTGATTGAAAATGGGGGAACATGATTTCCAAAGGAAAATAGCACCAGAGATTTTATGACACTATAATTGATGACTTAATTCATAAAATCAAGGAATAGCTCTAACTAAATTGTCTAGAATCTAAAAATAGAAAACAATTTTTTTTTCATTTCAATCAAAGGCAAAGAAAGGACTCCTAGAATCTGGTCTCCGTAAAATTAACAACTATATTTTTATTAATGAAAGAACTATGGTTACCTAAGAGAATGGGTGAATCTTGATAGTAAGAATCCAAAAGGGTCATTACCTTGGTCGATAGGGTTTGTCTGTGAGAACCGAAAATGGGTATGTTTCCTTTGAAAATTTCTATAGGATTTCATCGGGATAGTAGAGAGCAGGTAGAATCATACTATTTCAGAGGCGGAGAAAATCAGAGTAGAACCGGCTTAAACATCATTATGCAGTTGTGGATTAGAGAAACTCAAAATTAATCAAAACTCCAACAGCATAAATCGAATAAAGATTTCAGTAAATAGTCTTTATTCAAACAAACCATAAGGCATCGGAGGGTATCCTTAATTCGGAGTTGGAGGCGGAGGTAGAGATGATGTCAAAAGCAGAGATGGAGGCAGAACCATGTCAGAGTCATGCTGAATCTATGCCAGAGCCGTGTTGGAGGAGGATCGTGGGGAGGTGGGGTGGACATGTTGGAGGTGCACCAGAGGAGGAGGTGGGGTGGACACCTTGGAGAAGTGTTGGAAGTGATATAGGGTGGACACATCAGAGGAGGAAAATTTAGCAGTAGGGGTTTTTTTTAATTTAATGGGTTTAGGGTGAAAAAATTTAGGGGAATGGGTTTGTTGAGTGCCACATGAAGTGGCGCTCAACATTTCGGGTGGCTAGCGCCACTTGAAGTGGCGCTTTACCACCCTTTTTTTTCACACCCCTCCCCTTTTTTTTGCACACCCCTCCCTTTTATTGTTTTTTTTCACCCCATCCCTTTTATGTATTTATTATAATATTAAATTTATAATTATGTATTTAAATGTAAATAATTATATATATAATTATTATAATAATTATAATAATATATATATAATTATTAATATTTAATAAGGTTTATTTAAATAATTATAATATTATATATTTATAATTATATATTTATTATAAATAAACCTTGTTAAATATAAATAGATAATTATAAATTTAATACATAATATAATATTATAATAAATACATAATTATAAATTTAATAAAAGCATAATTATAATATATTATAATAAATATAAAAAATACAAATAATTTTAATAATGTTTATTTATATATATATAAATTTATAAATAAATTTGATATGGTTTAATTATGTATTTAAATAATTATATATAAATTAATAAATTTATAAATAATTATCAATTTATAAATAATTATATATAAATAAACCTTATATTTAAAATTTATAAATTTATATTTAAATAAACATTATTAAAATAATTTATCTTTATATAAATAAACTTTATTAAATATTATATAGTTATTATAATTACATATTTATTATAATTATGTAATTACTATAATCATATATTTATTATAAGTATAACTATATATTTATTATATTTTTAATTATATATTTATTATATTTATACTTATATAATTATTATAATGATATAATTATTATAATCATATCTTTATATAAATAAACCTTATTAATTATATATATATATATATATAATAAGTATATATTTACGATGATTATATATTTACAATAATTATATAATTATAATAATTATATAACTACAATAATTATATATTTATTATAATAAATATACATTTATAAATGTAATTATAAATATACATTTATTTATTATAATCAATGTAATATGTAATTATTTATTTATTATAATAAATGTAATATGTAATTATACATTTATATTTATTATATTTATTATACATTTATATAATTATAAATATACATTTATTATAATTAAAAAATAAATGTATCATATTACATTTATTATATTATATTACATATTACATTTAGTTATAATATAATTATTTAATTATAAATATAATAAATATAGATATGATAATTATATAATAAAGAAAAATAATTACACATTACATTTATTATATTATAATTAAAAAATAAATGTATTACAATATTTATTATACATTTATCGTTCATATTTATTAAAATAAATGTAGATTTATTATCATAAATAAATGTATATTTATTATAAATATAAATATAAATATGCATTTATTATAATTAAATATTATAATATTTATTATAATAAATATACATTTTTAATAAATGTATTATAAATATTTATTATACATTTACTATACATTTATTATACATTTATTATAATATTTATTATAATAATATTTATTATAATAGATATTATAAATGTATATTTATAAATATAATAAAAAAATAAATACAATTAATACATAATTATATTTATATTTGTTATATTTATAATTATATAATTATTATATTTATCTTTATTATATTTATAATTATCTAATAATTATATACAATAAATACATAATTATATTTATATTTGTTATATTTATAATTATATAATTATTATATTTATATTTATTATATTTATAATTATCTAATAATTATATACAATAAATACATAATTATATTTATATTTGTTATATTTATAATTATATAATTATGATATTTATATTTATAATTATCTAATAATTATATTTATAATTATATAATTATTAATTATAATTAATATATATAATAAATATAATAAATACAATATAATTATATAATTATTATGATTTTAAATATATAATTATCATTGTAATATATAATTATATTTATTATATAATTATTATATTTATATTTATTATATAATTATTATATTTATATTTATTATATTTGTAATTATTTAATAATTATTGTATTTATAATTTATTATATAATTATTATTATATTTGTAATTTATTATATAATTTTTACTATATTTATAATTATTATAATATGTAAAATTATAATAATTATATAATTCTTATTATATTTATATTTATAAAATTATAATTATATGTATATTCATATAATTATTATAATTTTAAATATATAATTATTTTTGTTATATAATTATTATATCTATATTTATTATATTTTTAATTATATAATAATTATTATATTAATAATTTATTATATAATTATATTATATTTATAATTTATTATGTATTTATAATATTATATTTTATTAATTATATTTATTATATTTATTATAATAAATAAATTTAGTATATTTAATATATTATAATTATAATTATATAATTATATATATATTTTTATAATTATATATATCAATGAATTTATTATATAATTACTTAATTATATATATAATTATATAAATTTATTATATTTATTTATTAAATATACATATTTATTACTAATTACAAATTTATAATTATATTAGATATATATATAATTTGTAATTAACATATATATCAATTTATTATATTTATATTTTTGTAATTGTATTTATTATATATATATATATATGGTGGGTGGTATGGGGTCGGTCAAAGTGCCACTTGAAGTGGCGCTTTGCCCCCCTTTTTGTCCAGCGCCACTGGACCAGCCCATATCCCCAAATAATGTAAACCCTGCCCCTTTAAATTAAAAAAAAACCTCTGCTGCTAAATTTTCCCATCGGAGGAGGATGGTGGGGTAGTTGGGTGGTAATTTCATTGAAGGAGGATCACCGGAGGTAGCGTCGGGGAAGGAGGGTCGTGGGGGGTCACGAAGAGGAGATTGGGGTAGAAATGGGGGAGGGGAATACTGCCATAGGTATTTTATTACCCGTGGAATTATGTTATCCTATGGACATAGTTTTTATATATCATGGCTATATGGGTGTGGCTATGACCTCAATTTCTAGTTGTATTCATCCTATATTAGAAGAGATCTAAAGAACATATCAACGCCCAAAAAAATAGGTCATATGAGCCTGCATCTAAATAGAATAACTATTGGGAATAATAACTATGAAATATTACAAATGAATTAAGTACTTACCGATGCGGATCCAATGAAAGAAGTGGTTCTTCGATCGGACTCCGAACAGATTCTTGATATTGATTCCTAGATTAGGCTCGAAGATGGATCAAAAAGAGAGAAATTGGAGTGGTTTTCCATTAGAATGAGAAAGGGAGAAGGATGGTTGTTTAAAACATTTAATTTAAGGGAAATTTGGTAAAATCCCATAAAAATTGACATCGCACGGTTTGGATGTACGGTTTTTCAAACTATGTGCCAATCGTGCACAGTCTGCTTTAGGGAGGGGCACCCACATGGTTAGGCTGCATAGTTAAGGAAACCGTGTGCCAACCATGTGAATCACCTCTGCAATTTTTCTGTATTTTTTAGCATGGTTGTGTGGCCCCTGACACATGGTTATGGAAAACCATGCACCCCATATCACTCCATTTTCTAGCCTTTCATGGTTAGAACTAACCATGTGGCCTAACTCGTGTGGTTTCATATAACCATGAAACATGCCTTTTTCTCCCATAAACTAGGTTTCGGACTCCGAACAGGCCTCGGACACCCCTGAGACCTTCGTGAACTCATTAGTAATTCACATTAGGTCCAAAATAAATAATTGGAACAAAATTAAAAGGATATATACCGAAGTTAATAATCGGGTTCTTACAGAAATATTCATCTGATCTCCTTGGTCTGATCAACATTGTTCGATCAACTATGTCTGATGGACTTCCTCCCTTCATCTTAGTTATATTTTCCTAATAACATCTTGTTTATAAACTTTTATGGAAAACTCCTTAAGGAAAACATCATAATTTTGATAAAAAAATGTGCTTCTCCAACAATCATAGCACATGTTTTAGACAGTAAGAACAGATCACCAATCATCATAAATAAACTCAAAATCTTCAAAATAACTTTCTCCTCTCTTGAGATAATAAGACTTGATAAATTCAAATAAACCATCCAGAAACTTCTTCTTTATAACTTATTAAAGATATTAATATCAATGAAATCATTCTATTCCATTGACCATTGACATCCATTGAAAACAAATACAAATCACATGCAAAGTGGTCTCTTCAATCTCCCCCTTTTTATTTTTTTGAAATACAAAGTCATAAAATCTCCTTTAAAATTAATATATCAATATGTGAATCATTCTCTTCTACCTCCTGTAAATTTTCCAAAATTCCTTTCATTTCACTTTCTCTCCCCATTATTGAAAATAAATACAAAGTTCATGGGAAAAGGGTATTGGTTCATTCTTAACAAATTCTTCATTCATCATTTCACTCTAGTTATATTCTAGTCATGCTCTATGTATAAAAAAAATTGATTTTGACAACAAAGTTGTCCTTTACTAACTAATCTTGACACCTCATGAAATGATAACTCATACACTTATCTTCAATGGTTTTACACTTTTATTCTAGGATGAAGATTTTAATTAATATGTGAAACAATTTTAAGATAGATCAACTTGAAACTTTTATAATCACTTCAAAAAATAGATTAAAAACATTCAAGTGCAACAAGCAGGATAAGTGAACTTTGAGAACAATTCATATTTCCACTTTTCTTATTCCACTTCTTAATTAAATTTCTCCCCCTTTATAATAATATTATTATTTTAATTAACCAGGGATGAGAGATTAAAATATCATACCATTTCTAATGACATTCCTTTAGTCACATTCCAAAATAATTAGATTTGCATGAGATAATGATTTTGGAAACAACTTCATCATACTCCATTTATCTCCCCTTAAAAGAAAGTTTTCTTACTATTATTATAATGATTAATCTCTTCAATAGATATTATTTAGAAACTTTATGTTTATAATCAACTAAAATGGATCTTTTTTATGTGCTTGTCCAGAATTTTGACAATTTCCAAATCTTCACCACGGATGGTCTTTTTCAATGTATTCTTTTGGAATTCAAAATGACAAATAGAATTATGATAGGATCATCTTCACATTTCTATAATTTATTAATATTAATCACTTAAAATTTATCAATAATGATCCTTTTATAAGATTTTAGTAAACCAACTTAAGAAACATTCTAGCATGAAAACTTCATTAAAAATGTTTTCCAAGGTTGACATCCATTTTCATTATCTCAAGTTCCCCCATGAGATTATGCATCACTTTTAATTCCTTGTTTTGAATGAAAGAATGAAAAATACAAAGGTTAATGGAATAAGGTGGCTCTTCCTTGCTTCTTAATGTGAATAGAAAGGGTAATATAGTTTTCTCAACCAAGTTGTATATTCTCCTTTATTCTTCATGCTTGCACATATGAAATTTTAATTCTGATTGGGGTTGTATCGATATTATCACTTCTTTAATCTCTTTGTGTGTAAACTTTATCTTCTCAAGAAATTTTAAAGCACTTGTATCACCCAGTGTAACTTTAATTTTATTTAATAACTTTAATTGTGCTAGAATTATTATAGAATAATCTTTAGAAGTGTTTCCATGCATTTTTCACCTCACACACAAAACTTCTTTAACTTCATGTAGAATCTTTACATTTACTTTTATACTAGACTTTGCCCATGTTTTTTCCATTTTCTTTATTCTCTCCAAATATTTTGGCCAGATAAATAACGTATCATTAGGAACATTAGCAGCAATTTTGGATTATCCACATGGCTTCTTCTAGGCGACATCCTTCTTATTAGTTTTTTTAATGATGCATTTTTCTTAAGATTTATTGATTTTGAATACAATGAATTATCACCTTCATTTCTTTAAATATTCATGTGATAATTTATGTTTATAGATTTTTTTTACTTAATTCCTAAGGATTATTCTTCTTTCTTAACCAGATTTTGTGATCTCATTTTTTTATTATCTTATGATACATTTCAAGATGATAATGTACCAACATTATGACCACTATAGTTTCATACATCAAAGATATTTTCAAGTTTTCCAAATTTATTTGAAGTATACATATTTTTCCAAACCTGTGTATGTTTCTTCTTTATATCTAGTTTTATCCCCCTTAACATGGGCTTCATTTATGTTTTTTTATTTAGAAAATTATACCAAAAATACAATGAAAAGTTACCAAATCTATTGCATCACCAACATTGACCCACAAACCATGATATTCATATTTCTTTTGTATGATGTTTTTGGGTTTTATTTATAAATTTTTGGGATCTTCAAAGGGAACTAGATTCCACACTCTTTTTCATATCCACCCCGGTCATGGTGGTAGGTTTCTTATTTTCATGAACCAACTCAGTTCAACCTTGAACCAGTCACCTGAGAAAGCCCGTGAGAAGGCCCCAAAGGCATTCTCGATCCTCTTGGGCTAGAAACTAGTTCCAGGAATCAAATATAATAAAGTGGTAATGGTTAATCCCATAAATGATAGACAAGTAAATAAATATAAACTGAACAATAAAAATAAATTCTAGTGGTGGAAAGAAATAATACCCAAAATAACTCCATGTGACTCCATGGTTCACCACCAACCACTGGACCAATGTCACTCTACAAAAACTGAGACTGGCTTGGAAGTAGCACCATAAGCTAAAAACAAATATAGATCTATAGGCGTGAGTATTAAAACTCAGTAGGCATGCCCAGATAAACTATTCCATATGCCTTACCTTTGAAAAGAAAACCAATTCACTCTAGTCTGAAGATAGGATATATAAAAATAATGCTTGTACATTCTTTTCAAAAATAAGTAACAAGATTCCATTTTTAAGAAAAACCATTTTCCATTACATTTTCAAAACAGTTTCCAAAGCATGATAATAAATTTCTATAGATTCCTTTAAAATATAAATTGTGCAGGAAAAATTATTTTGATATGGAATAAAAAGAAGGGGTGTCACTTTATAAAGATGCTAGAAAACAAAGGAATGTAGCATACATGTAAAATAGTTGTCATTATGTCTCAAGAGCCGGTCGATATGGCCTAGGATAAATCTATAATACTATCTCATAATCAATATCTACTAGTACCGGTTATCCACAACACTTCCCTAACACTCGGTGACACCCTCACTGTCTTGACCAAGGGGCACATACCAAAAGCATTCAAGTTATATACTCATCACCACTAGACAGTGTGTAATCTCAACTAGTGTAGTATGCATACATAGGCTCCCACCTAACTACCCAAGGCTTCCCATGACAATAAATGGAGGTGAGTTTTATCAAGAAATCGTATACATATATATAATATTATTTTCACAAAACCCCACCTTCCTTATCACCTACAAACTCCCACCTTAAGTGAATACCCATTCTAAGACACAAACAAACCAAGAACAAGCCTCTTCACTAGACACATAACAAAAATCACACATTTATCACATACATAACATTTTTTAATTCAAGGGGTATGCCTTAAGTGGGGTTTTAATTTCTATAAAACATTTTAAAGTGCCAACCATCCCTCAAATTTTAAAAGGAAACATTTTACTTTCATAAAACACCTTTTGGAATCACCACTTTTCTTGATAGGAATCGTTTAGGAAACTGATTGGAATTTAAAATACCTTATATTTAAAAACAATATTAAAAGCATGATTTAACAAGAAAAGTTCATATTGGAAGCTTAGGTAAAATATATAATACAAGTGGAAATCCATCTTTAAGTGTAATAACCAATTATATAATATATACATATTTCATATAAAATTTAAACATACTTTTAAAACACCAAGCAGTCATAGATTTTAAATTAAAGGCTTGAAAATAGGGATCATGCCTCAAAACATGTTTCCTTTAACAATGGTAGTCTGAAACCACTCTTTTATTCTTACACACACATGAATTTATATATATATATATATATATATATAAATACCCCTAGATATAATGTAGATATTCCCCTCTCTATGAGGGGCTCTCTACAAAGAGGGTATATATATGCCTTATCCATGCATATGTGTGTAGGTCACCCTCATGAACGAAGGTCCAAAATTCACTAGATAAAAAATACCAAAAACTCAAAAAAACAAAAAAGACTATATAAAAATTGACCAAATATAAATAGCATAGAAAAAATTACCTGAAAACGATGAAGAACTCACTGATTTTGATGCGCAAGACCCAAACCCACCTCAATTGGGATCATGAAACCCCTAAAAATAGAAGAAAAACCTAGACGCAAAGTAACCTCAAAAATTGGAGCATTAGAAACCGCTAGGATTCAACTAACCTCATGCCACAGTGAGGGGAAAGAAAAAATGGAAGAATAAGGTGACAGAGGATGGAACCTTGCCTAAGGTGATCACACCGAGAATTAGGAGTGGAAATGACCAAAAATGAAGGTCGAAAGGTGGGCATGAGGTGGAGAGGGGAAGGGGTCATGGCCTGTGAGAAGGAGAGGGTAGGGGTAGGGGATTCTAATATGGGGGGATACCCCCTTTTAGTTTAGGTTTATTATTATTATTATTTCTTAAAAATCCATGGTGTGAAATCATGGTTTTGGCGCATAGTTTACCAAACCATGCACCCTTTACTGGGAAAATCAGGTACCCACACAGGTTGGTTTCATGGTTTAATAAACCATGTTTCATCTATTAGAATGACATATTCACCTGCACTACTTCCAAATGGTTTGGCCTACCATGTAGCTAAATTGTGTGACAAGAAAAAAAGCCCAAAATTTTCAAATTAAAACCCAAACATCCAAAACAAAATATTATTTAATAAATAAAATAAATAATAACAGGTTAGAGTGTGACAATTATCCCCACCATTAATACTTTCTTCTTCCAAAAATTTACCTAGCCAAATTAGGAACAAAATTAGAATTCAAAACTTATCAAGACCAAACAAAACCATAGTGTGAACTTTCAACTTCACAAGTCACACCCGACCAACTTAGGAGAAGACATAAATGAGGCTCATAGTGGGTCTACCCACCATTAAGGAACTAAATAGAAAGGTAGTTGAACTAATATGAACACTCAATAAAACCACCCACCAAAATGATAAGGATTCAGCCACAGAGACTCGAATAGGGAACTTGGATGAGCCACAGTTCATAAAACATCAAGACATGTGCATCTCTAAATGAGTTCTATAAGAAAAATAAAACCAATACAAAGGAATACTAACCATTTAAGAGTTCATATTCCACAATATAAAACCACTAAAAATTTTAATAAAGTGTCCACCAAGATCTCCAAATGAAAGTTTCCCTAGAACATAAAACCACAGTAGGGGAAAACTTTAATGGTCACCACTCTAATGTTGGAGACAACATGTCATATGTGCCTCCTCCGCACCTAGAAACTCCTAAACTATGTGAAAATATTTACTCTGAGACCTATGGATGGAGCCCCAATATATTGAATCATCTGATGCACTACAATCTGGATCTGATAATCCCCAACCAAAACTCTTTCTTTCAAGAACACAACTTACCGAACTTCTTCAAATATCATAAGTGGCCAAAATGATGACAAGCCTTTATAGGATTATTACAAGATGGATTAGAGTTCCCAAATTGACCACACTGGAAGAAAATGAGTGGGTGATCCAAAAAATAAAATGAAGGAACTAACAAGTATAATTGTATAAAACAGGTTCTTCTAGTTCACACTTCTTACCGAATGGGGAACCTCTACAAGAACCAAAAGAAACCAGACCATTAACTTCCATGGGATTCCCTCCAAGACTTACCTAAATGAAAGGAAGTTATCCTTCAACCCTATATGGATACCCCACACAAAAAGTGGAGCTTCCAACTGATCACTCGACGCTATCTTTAGAGAAAAGGAAACCAGCTCATTGAAATGGCCAGCATACCCCTTTACAGTTTGTTGACCTTTCTGAATGTCTATGATCTCTATCACTTTCTTCCCCTTAACTTCCTTGAGAATAATCCATTGGATGAAATTTGTCTTGAACTTCACCCAAGACATCTCCACACATAATGAGGATGTAATGATCACCTCCCACTAGTCCAGTCTTGGTTCTTCAAACATACCCAAGAAAACTCACACTCTCATGACATCTGTAGTTCCCAAAAAATTTAATACACTCTCAAATTCCTCAATCCACTCCATAACCTCTAATACACCATGATTATTATGAATTATAGGAAGCGATTAAAGAGAGCTTGACTCCACCACTCCACTAGAAGTCTGGGAAGTCCCAATGACTAGAAGAGACTCCTTATAAATCTCTTAGGTCTTTCTCAGCGGCATAATATAAACAACAAAAATAAAAAAACCAAATCAACATCGAACCAAAACTTGACCAATTATAATTTTAAACCAAATACCAATATCCTAAACCAACGCATCACAAAACCAAATCCCTTTGAGATGTCCCTTTTGAAATGGTGAGAGAGCATGTCCTAGTGAACCATATGTTTGTGTATTTTCCTCCCATACCGTGTGCCACATTTCAGGTGGAATGTCCTGACACATGGTGAAAACTTGGATGGATGGCCCATTCAAAAACGGAACACTCGTTTTCCACCTATTGGGATGGGTGGCGGAAAGGGGATCCAATTACTAATGGATTTAAAAGGATCCCCATGATATGAATTGACAGATGTGATGGGAACCATGATATCTGAAAACCAAATCAAATCTCAATCGAGACAAAACCATAACAACATCACAAAACAAGCCAAGAACCCTCTTTTAAAAATCACTATTTAAAAAGTCACCCATTTTCAGATTCAATTACCCCTTTTGAAATTAAAATCATTTTATACTTCCAAAACCATACTAAACACCAAATACCATTTTCCAATCCATTTTCCCATTGAAACCAAAAATCCCATTATAAAATAATCATTTTCCCCTTTCAAAACCCATTTTTTCACTCCAAAAACCATTTTCAAAAACCATTTCCTTTAAAAATCCACTCACACCAACCAAAATCCGACCAATGCATCACATACACCAAAATAACTAAAATAGGGAACTAGTATTCATGAATAATATAACTACATGGTTTAGTAGGTCATACACTGAGCTTGCACTAGCTAATGGAAGCATATTGAATTGTGAAATTGGGTGCCACATGATTCTCTACGTCATGTAAGATCATTGTGTAGCACCAGCTCACTTTAACTATCATCCCCCAACATACACAAGATCATTGAACTCAAAAAATGATAAAATCATAAACCCAAGACCAAAAATAAAGATTCAAAACCCAACTACCCTTGGTGACTCGAGTCTCATCACAAGTAGTGGTGATCAAGAATTGACCCATGGCCTACCTATTAAGACCTGATAATCCTATCTCTAATCTAAATAACATACCAAATAAAATATGGCTTCTCTAATTCAATTTTATCATGAACCAACCTAGGTCAACCCTGAACTGGTCACCCAAGCTAGCCCGTAACAAGGCTTGAGAGGTGTTCCTGATCCTCCTAGGCTGGCAACTAGTGTCGGGCATCAAATATACTCAAGTGGAAATAGTTTAGTCCATAAATAACATAAAAGTAAATTAATATAAACTGAAAAATGAAAATAAACACTAGCAATAGAAATAAATAAGACCAGTAATACCTCCATCTAACCCTATGGGTCACCACTAACAACTAAACCAATGTTCCTACGGGGAAACTGAGTCTGAGATGGAGCATCACCAGAAGCTAAAAATAAAGATAGATCTATAGGAATGAGTATTAAAACTTAGTAGGAGTTCCTGAATAAACTATTCTATATTCCTTACCTTTAAAAAGAAAACCAATTAATTCTAGTTTTATTATAGGAAATAAAAAACTAAATTGTTTCCATTCTTTTCAAAAATAAGTAATAAGATTCCATTTTTAAGTAAAACCATTTTCCATTACATTTAAAAAATAAATTTCAAAGCATGATAAGATTTTTCAATAAATGTATTTAAAATATAATTAGTGTTGGAATAAGTATTTTAATGTGGAATGAAAAGCAGGGGTGTCACTTTATAAAGATACTAGAAAATGGAGGAATGTAGCATACGTGTAAAATAGGTTCCATGGGATATCTAGTGTTGGTCGATACAGCCTAATACAAAGCTATAATACTTATCATAATCAATCTTTACTAGTACTAGTAGTCCACAACACTTCCCTAACATTTGGCGACACCCTCATTGGCTCGACTAAGGGGCACATCCCAAAATAAATTGGGTTATCTACTTAGGGACACTAGCCAATGTGTAATCTCAACTAGTGCATTATGTGTACCTAGGATCCCACATAACTACCCAAGGCTTCCCATGACAGTAAATTGATTTGAATTTTATCTATCATATACATATATATCACCTTCTTTACAAAAACAAAACCACCCATCTTCTCACCTATGAACTCTCACCTTAAGTGTGTCCCCTTTCTAAGTCACACAAAAACCAAGAACAAGCCTCTTCACTAGGAACATAACACAAATCACACATTTATCACATAAATCACATTTTTAAATTCAAGGGGCATGCCTTGAGATGGTTTTTCCTTTATATAAAATAATTCAAAGTTCCAAATAGGCCTCACCATTTTAAAAGAAACATTTTCTTTTTAGAAAACACATTCGGGAATCACCACTTTTATCGATATCGTTCATTTAGGAAACCAATTAGGCATCTAAAATACCATACATTTTAAAATAAGATTCAAAGCATGCTTTAATAAGAAATGTCTATATTGAAATATTAGGTAAAATATATAATACAAGTGGAAATCCATCTCCAAGTTTCACAACCAATTACATAATATATACATATTTTATAAAAAAGTAAAACATACTTTTAAAACACCAAGAAATCATATATTTCAAATTAAAGTCTTGGAAATAGGGATCCAACCTCAAAACATGTTTCCTCTGACGATGTCAATCAAAATCTACTCTTTTATGCTTACACACACATGAATTTGTAAATATATATATAAATACCCCTAGCTAAAATGTAGATATTCCCATCCCCATGAAGTAATATATAAAAATAGGATATATATGTTTATATACATACCTTAACCATGCATATGTGTGTAGGTCACCCTCATGAATAGAAGTCTAAAATGCACTAGAGAAAAAATAACCAAAACTCAAAAATCACAAAAATCCTAAATAAAAATTAACCATAGATGAACAAAAAAATAAAAACCTACTTAAATTTGATGTATAACTCGCTACCTTAAATGCATGAGACCCAAACCCACCTCAATAGAGTCCATGGAACCCATTAAAATAGAAGAAAACCATAGCCATAAATAAAATCACAAAAATCAGACTATAAGAAACCCATAGGGTTCGGCCAACATCACGCCATAGTGGGGAAAAGAAAAGGTGGAAGATGAAGGTGATGTAGGAGGAGTGAACCTTACCTGAGGTGATCATACTAAGAATTAGGTGCGGAAATGGCCAAAAATGAATCCCATAAGGGGGGAGTGGCATGTGAGAGGAAGAGGGGGAGGGGTTGTGGTGCGTGAGAAGAAGAGGAGAGGGGGTGTTCTTTGGCCAAAATGGGGGATAAAAATTTTAGTTTAGGTTTATTATTATTATTATCATTATTATTATTATTATTATTTCCTAAAAACCCTAGTGGATGCATAGTTTTGGTGCATGGTTTACCAAACTATGCGCTAACCATGTGCTCTTTACTGGGTGCATCGGGTTCATGTATGGTTTCATCGCACAATTTAATAAACCATGTTCCAACAATGTGAAACTATTCTATCATAATGATAGATTCACTTGCATGGTTTTCACATGGTTTGGCCAACCATGTGGCCAAACCGTACGATGAAAAAAAATGCCCAAAATTTTCAAATTAAAGTCCAAAATTATAAAAAAAAATATAGTTAAATAAATAATAATGGGTTGGAGTGTGACACTTCTCACCTTTATTCATCCATAATTGTACAGATTTTGTTTTTCAACCTGCACTATTCATGAAAATAGATTTAGAAACATTATTAAAAGATAGTATGGATGGTACCTATTTCTTCACAGTAGTTTGAGATGGATCATTGAATGAAGTCATGATCTTATTATTATATGTTAGAGGTATTTTAACATTAGAATATTATAATGATAATTACGTATCAGTAAAAAATATATCCTTATGTTTTGAATACTCAATATATATCTTCTTGAGATTAAAAAACTTGACTTCCATTTTTAAACATCTCCTATTGAGGGTGTTTTTTTGATATTCAATCATTATCACCTTCTCTTCACAAACCTTATTCACTCTTTAAACTTCCACTTTATGTAGATTAATTTTTTTTTAACAATGAATCAAGTTCCTTGATCTTATTTGATTTTCCTTTCAATTATAAATCCTTGAAATCAATGCTATTTTTCAACTTTTCATTAAGTTCATGGATATTTTCTTCTAGAGTCTTCTTGAGTCCATATTTCTATTCAATTTATTTGATCCATTTGTAGTCAAACTTTTAGGTACATATTTTATGCTCCATCCTTTTTTTCATCAAAGGTTCCAACCTATTTAGAGAGATTTATGCATTCTAGAACTTTTTCTTATAAATTCTTCTTCATATTATCAGCTTCTTTTTCCATTTGGGTGATCTATTTCTACATACTTTAAAAGACTCCACAAACAAGAGAGACTGTTTCTTTGGGAATGCAATGTAGAATATATTTCAATATATTAACTTATATATCTTGAGCAGTTGTAAATAGATCAACATCACTACTTATGTTAGGATATTCTTATTAAGGACAGTTTGTATAATAATTTTCACACACTTAATTATCATTTAACATTCTTGATTCGCTTAAGGTAGGAATGTTTTCCTTCCCCTTGGAGAAAATTTGAGCCACCTTCTCTTCACTTTCCAAACCATATTTGTCTTTTTTATTATCATGGCATAGAGAAACTGATACTTACTCTTCTTTAGGTTAGAGGGATATCTTATTCATATTTCTTTTCACTTTATGTTTCATATTCATCATGGTCTTGGTAGAAATATAATTCTACACTGAGATAACTGAATCTTCACCAAAACTGCACTTCATTGTTAATATAGGAAATAAACTCAAATATTAAAAAGAGAATAACTACTATATATATAATCTAATAGAGGTGAACCTATACTATAATACCAATTGATAGGGCCACTTTGGGATATACTCAACACTGAGATGGGGTGAATCGGTGTTGGGAAATTTTTAACCAATTATAACTTTTTATCTCTTTATCTCCTAGATATATTCAGATTTTTATTTTCCTATTCTATTTTCCTTATCCCATGAAAGTATATGAAAGCAGGTAAAAGATGGAATATAATATTTTTAAAAGGTTCACTACTTAATAAGAGTAGCTAGTCCTTGCCCTATATAGTGATGAATATTACATAGATTCTCAACTATAACAAGTTGCCTATTATAGTGGTTTGGATAGTGAAAAATATTTATCTTAAGTATGATCCTATACACTTTATGTGGGGGGATAAGAAAACAATCCTTATTCCGTAGAGTGTTGATGACCTCATTCAACTTATATATCCTCATTGGTTATTTATAATGCCAACTTAAGATAGTCTTATCCATCTTATTAAGGTACTTTATAACACTAATAATTTATTCCACCATATTATGATTCTGTTGGATTCCACAGTTTTGTGTTGTTCTCCACTTCTTCTTGTTTTAAAGTTACTTGTACAACATCATTCAAGAAACTTTCCTTATTATTCCTTCATTAGAAACCTATATTTTTAATCCTCTTTTTGATCCTATCCATCTATTAATGTTCATCCAGTGATGGTTTTCTTAGACACAATTCATTTGGTCCCTTCTTGTCCATTTTTTTCTATTCGCCAATATATAGGAAAACTCGGTCTAGTTGTATGGCCAATCCCTTCTTCATTTAGATCATTGTTTCTCTATCTGATTCTTCATCATCATCTGGTACCCCCAACTCTGTCTGGTACCTCTTCATTATATGATTCAACCAAAATGAGTATTTCTCTAAAGCTTCGTGTTTGGAACTTTCTTACAGTGATTCAATTATTCAACATAATGCATAGTCATACAACTCTCTATATCATAAAGAATTTACTATCTCATCAGCACCCATTTATATAGATATTTTTTCTCCTCTATCTTAGGTTGAGGCATGTACTTCAAATTTAAACTTCCCACTCAATGTTTCTATTGACCCACTCATAAACATCCTCCTATTGAACACATTAAAACTTCCTAAAAGAAAAGATCTAAATAGTCTTTATAATAAACTTCTATGGATCTCGAGGTTGATGTTCTTCTTATATCCCCCTGAAATATAAACTATAATCACAATATTCCTTTCTAATTATTGAAACATTGATCATTCATATCATCATCTCAATAATTAAAAAATTTATGAAAACTTTATAAAGTTATTTGAACCTTTCGTCTGATGCAACTTTATAAAACATATTTTGTCTGATGAAACATTATTCAATGTTCTTTTATATATTTATGGGAACATCACAAAATATTTCACAAGATAATTACTCTAAATGATGACATGCTTCGCAAACCTTCATATATTGACTTTTCTTGGAAACCTTTGACCAATGAAATTCATTCAAAAACTATTTGTCTGATGATCCTATAAATATTCACTTAGTAGATGCACAACCTTTATTCTTCATTCAAAATCATATGTCGGATTCCACTTCTCAGGATCTTTAGTCTGGTGAATATCACTTGGAAACATCTATCTGATGACTTCATACAAAAAACTTATGTCTATTTTAACTGGTCTTAATCCTCAGCAACCTCTGTCTGAAGATCTTTATATATTTCCTCTAAATTTGTTAGGAAAAATTCTTCCATTCATTTAGAAACTTTTACCTGCTAACTTCACAACCATTCTTAAATATAAACACTTTGGAAACTTCTTCTTTGTTTAATGATTTAGAAGCTACTATTTTATCAATTGGCAATCTCTTTGTCCAATGATCTTCACACATTTCCTCTAACTATTTATTTGGTTATGATACTTATACTTGATCATTCAAGAAATTCTGTCTAGTAGAGTATGTCTGATGAATCACCTAGCTCATACAATAGAATTCTTATTCACTTTTGTCAACTACAACCTCATTAACACTTTCTTTGTTCATTCATTGTAACTTCTTAACTTTTCATATCCATATTTGTAAAATTTTGTCCGATAGACTTCATACATCTCTTTGTTCAACTTCAATCAGCACTTCATATTATTTAGAAACCATAGTTCCACTTTGATATCTTCATGACTTGAACATTTCACAGCCACTCCTCAATATCCTTTAAACTTAATCTGATTTAACTCTCTTTCAAAAACTTTTACCTTCTTCTAAACTTCATATTGAACCACATCCAAAAGGAATTTTTATATTTGATCAATAAGAAAAAATCATTTACCAATGTCTATTATAGTTTATCTGATCATTATTTGTCTGATGTAACCATGAAAGTAACTAGTCAGAAATTTATTTCCACTTTTATTATGCCACTGTGAATGTTCCTTCGATGGTCTCCCAAACATTATTTTGACTGGTGGACATTCCATTGTGGTTTATCTTATGTAATTCACATTGTGGTCTATTAAATGGACAATGTAATGAATTTGGGAAGATTTTTATGATGGACATCATTATGATAACTTTATAAAAGTTTGTTTAATGGATGCTTCATCCAATGGTGTTTACTAAAAAATCCTCATCTGATCTCATTGGTCCGATCAACTTCATTTGATTAGATTTGTTTTATGGACTCACTCTGTTCATATTGATTATTTATACCTGATAACATCTTGTTCATAAACTTATTAAGAAAACTCCTTAAGGAAAACAACATAATGTTGATAAAAATGTGCTTCTCCAACAATCATAGATCATGTTTTATACATTAATAACAACTCACCAATCATCATAAGTAAACTCAAAGTCTTGAAAAGAACTTTTGCCTATCAAGAGAAATTAAGACTTGAGCACTTCAACCAAACCATCCAACAAATTCTTCTTTATAAATTCTTCAACATTAACATTAATGAAATCTATCAATTTCATTGACCATTAAAATCCATTGAAAAAAATATATAACTCACACACAAAATGGGCTCTTCAGTTCTCAAACCCTTATGTTTATCATATGCTCACTTATGATTATTGATTGATCTCTCTTTTGTTTACCTTTACTAAGCATCTAAACTCACCTTTTTTTCTATGGGTTATGAAGAAAGGTTTTAAGTAGGGTGAATTTAATAAGTGTACTGTTTGAGAAGAACTTTATGGGGGATGTTGAAGATATTTCATGAAAAAGATGATTATATATCTAGTATCCAAAGACACTAAACTTGTATGGTCCTTAGGCATGTATTATTGTAAAATTTATTGAATATTAATCTAAAATTATATAATATTTATATATGTGATGTTTGGATCTCTTCAAAATCCTTCCTATCCAACTTCTCTAGTTGGACCTTTCCCTCATCCAAAACCATTACATCTAGAGATAGTGAACTCCCATTAAATTCTAGAACATGAAAGATGGATCATGAATTGCTTTTTAGAATTGTCCTACAAGGAAAAGGTCATAGTGATGTTTCTAAATCAAGATATGAAACATCTTTATCAAGGTCTAGTTGTATGAATCTCTATAATAGATGCTCTAATACCAATTTTTAGTTATAATGAGCCATTCAATAAACCACTGGAAATTACACCTTTAGAACTTACAAGGCAGATCAAAGTACTAGAATTAACTTACACTAATGATGTATTAGAACTTAAAATACAAGTCACAACTATGCCACTACACTACAAATCTAACCTCCAAACAACCCAAAAAAACTCTAAAAGGCAATCACTGAAAGAAACAATGGAAAAAGATCAACACAATCTTTTTGTGTGGTTCATATGTGAGTCTTAATCCACAAGGAAAAACTTTGTAGTCACTTTTATTAAGGGATGGAAGATTATTACTATGTACAAGTGAATTTATCATTACGAATGATTTCACCCTACTAATATAGTATGACGGACCAAGGATGGGAAGGGTCGGACCATACGCGTAGGGATATCTGGAGACCACCAATGGGGGTGGTTGAACTTATAGGTCAGGAAGAGCCCATAGATATTTTAATTTGATCATTCCTCTTGGCCCTGATAAACAGATTAAATGTACTAGGTTTTAGCTCATAAAACTAAAATTTCCACACACTTACTGGTCTGGAAGGAAGGAGTGTATAAGCGTTCATGGAATTTTCCAATTGGAAAAAATTTTCTTTTGGATAATGATACTTGTATTTGGATCCGTATTACAAGTCCCCGTGTTCAAGAAATAATGGTATCCCAATTGATCAGGTCAGTCTAAAAAACATGAGGCTAATTCAGTGGGACTGGATCCATAAACACCAGTAGAAGATCCGACACTGGTGATTCCCTGAATTTAAAGAATAGTAGTTATAGAAATCATGTTTGATACAAGATAAATACAAAGAGAAACAAGAGGAAGAAGATCACAAATCTCCATGATCATGAGATTTTAGAAACAATATCAATAAATATTACTCACTTACCAAATCAGTGATCCACTCTTATCCACCAGAAGTAGAATAAACAAGAGGCATGTAGGCCTGCTACCTTGAACATTAATTCTAGACAAGTTAGAGGCTCTTAGAAATTTCCATGTAGAAAACCCACCAATATTAGGAAACTCAATTCCTTCTTTTAAGCATCATTGTATACCATGAAAAGTTATCCACTTTAGAGAAGCGTGAGAACTGGTGAAATGACTAGAATCATTTTTAATTTTTGAATCTCTCTTAACATTCATCATTTTAGAAAAACACTACTCTATTCCAAGTCATCTTGGTTATTAGATTTGACAATCGAGAAAATTTTATGACAAATCATCGATAATACCCAACTAATCCAAGGAAATTATGGATACCCATTACAGATTCTAGTATGGGCCACACCTCAATTGTCATTATCTTAGAAGGGTCCTCATATATCCCTTTGATAGTAATAACATGCCCTAATAATGATACTCTCTCCATCCAAAACTCACTTTTATTACACTTTTCATATAGATTCTCCTTTCACAAACTCTTTATAATAGTGTTCAAATTCTCTTCATGCAACTCATTACTCTTAGAGTATATTAGAATATCATCTATAAAGACTACTACAATTTTTTTGAGGTAATATCTAAAGACTTTATTCATTAAGCCTATAAAGATAGTTGGAGCATTATTGATTCTGAAGAGAATCATTATGTAATGTCCTATATTTTCCATGTATTATTTTTAAATATTATATGGATTATATTAGAGACCAGACACTGATACGGTGTGCAATTTTGAGGCCCATTAATCCCAAAATAAATGTTGTAAATATATTAAAATATTAAAAAACATGCATGTGTGGTTTTCTTGAAAAGTGGAATAACTTTTAAATGGGTTCCTGGATTAGAAATCTGAGGGAACCATTTCATTTAGAGTAGTGGATTTACACTAGGTGTGACCTAGCATTGATCAGCGAGAGTCAACTATGAAAAATAGTCACAAGCATTTTTAATGAATAAAATAAATTGAGAATTTATTTTATTTTTTCATTTCGTTGACTTAGTGATGATTTTTAATTTAATAAACCTTTAGGTAGGTATCCAAGGTTAGGCTCATAACCCTGGAATTCCCTAAAGGCTCTAGAGAGGAAACCCTGAAGATTTCTCTCGACGGGTGATGACGGAACTATGGATCAAAGATCAACGAATGCCATTCTTGATGGATCTCACCAGCGGCAATCAATATTCAATAGAGAGTGATCTAATTCTCAAGTAATATACATTATTTTGGATTTCCTTTCTTGTTCTTCAATTCAACAATGAACACGGACCAACCAATGAATAGGTTGATCTGCAGTTCGATCGTTCTTTGCAGGATAGGTTATACTTTTCAGGATTTACAGGTTTTTGTTATAGAGATTATTGTTTTGATTGTTTAATGTTCTTATAGGAATGTATTGAGGCCAGAATGAACAATGGTCAAGGTTTGTTCCTTGTATTTGTTCCTTGTGCATTTTCTCTCCCCCGATTGTTCTATGTGTTCTTCGTTATTCAGAGGTTTTTTAATAAATGATCGGTGTGCCTTCGTTTCTTGGAAAAATGATCTAAAATTGAATATCCAACATTAGGATGACTCGATGGAGGTGCGGCGAAGATGGTGATAGATTAATCAAAGCAATTTGGGAGAAATCATTCTTCAAGTAAAATGCGTTGGATTTGATTTAATCAGTTTTCTGAGCTAATTGAAGGCCGGAAACCCCTTGTTTGGGTGTTAGGGTGGTGAGACAAACCTCAATATTGATTTTTGAGGTGAACTGAGCACTAGAGTAGAACCTGATGATCAGCTTAGGCGAGCGGGAGGAAGAAGATAACTTTTTGTAAAATCCAGAACACATAGCATGTAGTCCAAGCTACATGGCATGTGTTCATCAATGGACCACTCGGAATGTACTTTGAGAAGTACACGAGCATGGGGTGCAGTACACGAGTTTCCTACATGGCATGTAGTTCACCACATGACATGGCCTAGACTGGATACACAAGCAAACCCGTGTACTGGTACACGGGAAAGGTTACATGGGCTGATGTTGTATACTGGTACACGACCAGAGTACACAAGTGGACCCCGAATGGAATGACACGACATGCGATCTCTTCTACACATCATATAATCCTTTTATTCATGAAATGTTCTAAATATATGGGTTGTTGTACATGAGAAGTACCCGGGGTCAAGGGACACGGCATGTGACCCTACTACACGTTGTTTACCCCATTCTACATGGGATGATTCTCTTGCCCTCCATATCTTAGACAAGTTTCATTAGGGTTTGTTCCCTTTATTTTTTTTTCCTGAAGGTAGGTACGAATCATTTCCTACTCATAAGACTATGATCCATTCAGTAGTACTTCCTAAATAGAGTTGTGGAATCCCCCAAGAGGCCCGAAGTAGGATCCTCTATTCATTCTCCATGACCTAGGTGGAGTTCTCAGTATCGATGTGACCAACACTATGAGGGCATTAATCCTCTTATTAGAGGGTTAATCAATATTTGAGTTTCCAATATCACCCCATGGACCTGGATGTGATCCCCATTTATGTATCGTATCTCTCTCTTCAAATCTTTCAGTGTATATCTCTCTCATTACGGTTCCCAACAAACAGTACTTCTCGGATGGACATCATCAGTGATATCGGACTCAAGAGTGTGTTCTCCCATATGAGTGCTCCATGGAATCTTCGATCTGAATCCCTAGTGTTGGTATGCGGTGGTCGTGACTTACCTCTAGACTACGTGTCTTGGATTGAGTATATCTGGATATTCTTATATGTGTTATAGACATATACTTGTGTAGATATGACTGTACTTTCCTTTTTTATATTGATTTGTGGTTTCGGGGTGTCCTACTGAGTATTTTTATACTCACCCATGCATGATATTTTCCCGCACATGTCTTGTCTAGTGAAGAAAAGTGACCATTTGACGGAGTCCTAGGTGGACCAGGACCGGATGGAGCTTTGTGAGATAAGGTAGGTCGAGGTGTTCCTACAGCTATAGATAGTAGTCTCAGTACCTTTTGTCTAAAGGTTGGACTTTTGGTTTATAGACTCTTTTTAGTGGTCTTGTATTCTAGCCCAGCTTACTTTACTTTCTTTACTTTCATGTTGTACTCTGTTGTTTGGGATATAGTGGTATGCATGCATTGTTTACTTAGTGGTTTTTTACTTTTTCAATATTTTGTGGGCATGGAGATGGGTGCATGTGTATAGGTACATAGTTAATGTCTCCCATGTCAGTTATATACTTACTCGGTTCTATTCACTAGCCCCTGGCCTATTGGAGGTTGGCTTGGGGATTCACAACACAGATCCCACCAGGATGGGTCGTGACAGAGTGGTATCAGAGTGGTCAGTTCTACTTTAGGATCATGAGTCTTTGAGATTGGTTTGGGGCAATAGTGTTAAGTGTTTCAAGTTTGGATTTCATTCCAGGGACTCCAGTGTTAGTGTGTACAACCGATGTATCCATACACCATGACTCTGGTAACCTTATTTTTTACTCAATACATGAGAACACTGGTTTCAGGGAAAATAATGGTGCATGCATCATATAGGAATGGGTTTTGGTTTCCATGTCCTTCTTAAGTCAGCTCTCCAGATATACTCATTGATCTTGGTACATATTGTTTGTTTTAGGATGCCTCTATGAGATATACCATCTAGGATTCAGCAGCAGGATCACAAGGATGACCCCCTCAGTGTTGTGGCTTTGATACAGGGACTAGTTCCCCATATGTCACCTCCAGGTGGTGCACATGCCATACCGCCACCATGTAGCATCACGTGGTACCCGCGGTACTAGTAGATGAGGAGCGTAGGCTAAGCACACTTTATGTGTTTCAGATATAGAGACCCCTTAGGTTACAATACAAGCTTGACCCTCAGGAATCTGAGGAGTGGATTGAGGCAGTAACATGAGTTATATTCCTAGTTCAGACACCATCAGATCATATGGTGGTTCTAGCAATGATCCTTCTACATGACTCAGTAGGAAGATGGTGGAGTTTGGCTATCCATACTCACAACAAGGAGAATCTTTCATGGATAGAGTTTTAGCATCTCTTCAAATATTAGTTCTCACCAGTTACACTGATAATTTTGCATATATAGGAGATTATTCATCTCTAGTAGGGTATCATGATATTGGATGGTTATTCATCAAGGTTCACCAACCTTTCTAGGTACTCGATAAATATGGTTAGAGATCAGTACTTTAGTGCTCAAACCTTTGATTGAGGTCTGTGTAGGGACATCTGAACCAGCATATTCCCTCTATGAATTCCTACTTATGTTGGGGTGCTTGAGCGAGCTTTAGTGGTTGAAATATTCTTGGCTGAGCATATACAACCAGTGATATTCAGCAGTGGACAAGAAAGAGCAGAGACCTTGGCAGTAGAAATCCAGCATCAGTTCTAGGGACCTGGATGTAGAAGATGTTTTAGGAGGAGGTCCCAGGATATAGGATCTGTAGTTCAGGGATCATGGGATGGGCCTAGTCAGCCTAGGAAGAGGAATTTCTATTCATGTGACGGCATGGTACATCTCGCTCGAGATTTTTCAACCCACCATACTACTGATAGGGAGATTGTGGATGGACCACCAAGGTAGAGACAGCAACAAGAGCAGGCAGATCTGTAGGGTGGAAGATGTGTAAGAGGAGTTAGGAGAGTATCAGGATTTGGTCAAAGTTTCAACTTATTACCACCACCACCCCCAAGAGGTCCATGCCAAGCTTAGGGAACTAGAGGATAGGGGCAAAGACAGCTGCATGCGGTCAAGGCATATGAACCAGGGGCTTCATGAATGATTCGAGGTACAATATGTGTCTTTTCTACTTTAGTTTTTATACTGATATACATAGGTTCTATTCATTCCTTTCTCACCACATATCTTGTTCAAGACCTTGAGATTCTGGTTAAACTGTTGACTTGATCTTACTCTTAGAGACACCAGTTAGAGAAGACTCGATGATCACACATCTATGCCGACAGTGTGACCTAACCCTTGGAGGTGAGAGTTTCGGTTGGAACCTCTTGGTGTAAGTGTCGAAGTATTATGATTTCATTCTTGGTATGGATTGGTTATCCACTGTCCATGCCCAAATTTAATATTTTAGGCGAAGGGTGTGGTGTGTCTGCAGCGATGGAATGAGGTTTTCCTTTTTCAGTGAAAAGGAAACCTAGGTAGCATAGGATGGAATCATGCATAGGAGGGTGCATTTGATTAATCATTAATTGGCTAGCCTAACCCTCGGTGTAGTAGATGTTATGAGATTCCAGTTTCTAGTAGTGGTGTGGAGTACGAGGAAGTATTTCTTGAAGATGTTTCAAGATTACCTCATTGTCGGGAGATAGACTCCTGTATTGATTTACACCCTAGGATGGAATTGATATTCACACCATTATATCATATGTCTCTCACAGCGCTTCATGATTTGAGGTGCAGTTAGAGGACTTGCAGAGGAAGGGATTCATGTGACCTACTGTTTCACCCTGGGCGGCCCTAGTTTTGTTTTCCAAAAAGGAAGATGGGATCTTGCGGTTGTTTGAGTACTACCAGAGCTTGAACCAGGTGACTATTAAGAACAATTATTCACTAAAAAGGATTGATGACCTCTTTGATCAATTAAGAGGGGCACGATAGTTCTCGAAGGTTTACCACAGATCAGGCTATCACCAGTTGTGGGTATGGGATTAGGATATACTGAAGACAGATTTCAGATGCCGTTAAGATCACTATAAGTACTTGGTGATGCCCTTTTTCATGAATATCACCCCAAAAGTGTTCATGGGACTCATGAACTAGATATTTCAGCCTTAATTGGACCATTTTTCAGTAGTCTTCATTGATGATATCCTTGCATACTCAGTGTTCGAGGAGGAGCATGTGGCACACTTAAGGATGGTTTTGCATGTACTTCAAGAGAAATGGATTTATAGGAAACTCTCAAAGTACCAATTATATATTTTGGAAGTACACTTTATAGGACATGTTATCTCAGTAGATGGAGTGGCAGTGGACCCAGCCAAGGTCGAGGCAGTGTTATCATGGGAGCTACCTAAGAACGTGACAGAGATGCAGAGCTTCCTCGGGCTAGCAGGCTATTATCGGAGATTCATACCTGATTTTTCCAGGATATCAGCACCTATGGTAGCTTTGACTCAAAAGGGTCAGCCTTTTGTATGGATATATAAGTTTCAGCAGGATTTTTAGTGATTGAGGCAGAGTTTGATGAGCATTGTGTTCTTGAGATTACCGAAGGAGGTTGTTGATTATGTAATGTTCTATGAAGCATCAGGAACCGGGATTGGTTGTTTCCTAATGCATAGGCAAGTGTAAATTGCCTATGGTTCATGCCATTTGAGACCACATAAGAAAAACTATACAACTCATGATCTTCAGTTAGCAGCGGAAGTCTTCGCATTGAATGTGTGGAGACACTACCTGATGGGAGAGTGGTTTATCATATAATCTAACCATAAGAGTATCAAGTATATCTTTTTTTAGAAAGATATGAACTTGAGAAATATGTGATGGATATAGTTCCTCCAAGACTATGACTTTGAGATTGTCTATACTCCTGGAAAGGGGAATATGGTGGAAGATTCTCTCAGCAAATGATCTAGTTTTTTGTTATTGAACAATGTGTCAGAGCATTTGGCCTCGTTATAGTTATATATTGTGGATAGAGATTGAGCATCTTACCTTCAGTCAATGGTTGTTACCCCTCCACTCTTACAACGAGTCAGGGAGACATGTCTTGGGGATACCAACTACTAGACCCTATGTTCTTATACATCCATAAGGTATGCTTATAATGGATATTCAAAAGGTGGAGAGAATGTTATTCTTTTCATAGGACACATAGTAGTACAAATGACATTGCGAGAGGAGGTTTTGAGGGAGTTTCATACATCCCCTTTGGTGGTACATCCAAGTGTGGCAAAGATGTACTAGGACCTCCAATATCAGTTTTGGTGGCTAAGGATGAAGAAAGGAGTTGCAGGGTTTTTTTCTCGATGCCTTACTTGTTAACAAGTGAAGGCTAAGCACCATGTTCTAGTGGGTTTAGATCAACCCCTTGAGGTGATGGAATGAAAGTGGGATGAGATATTGATGGACTTCATGATGGTTTTACCACGTATGTCTAGGGAACATGATTCCATCTGGGTGATCATTGACCAACTCACCAAGTCGGCTCACTTCCTAAATATCTGATAGTAGAGTTCAGTAGAGAGATTGGGACACCTCTACATGCAGGAGATTGTTTGACTCCATGGATTACCATCAATGATAGTTTAATATCATGATGCTTGTTTTAAATCTCGGTAGTGGAAGGGATTACTAGAGGCATTTGGGACCCAATTACGATTGAGCACAACATTTCACCCATAGATGGATGGTCAGACAGAGCAGACCATTTAGATCCTAGAGGAAATGTTGCGAGATTTCATGTTGAAATTCAACTTTAGTTTATAGGATCACCTACCACTAGTGGAGTTCTCATACAACAACAACTACCATTCCACCATTGGTATGGTGCCATTTAAGGCTTTGTATGGGCGACCCTACAGGTCACCACTTTGATGGACTGACCCAGAAGAGTCAACACTCATGGGCCTGGAATTGGTATAAGATACTACAGAGAATGTGAAGATCATATGGGATTAGATGAAGACTACATAGAGCCATCATAATTCATATTTTGACAGGTGACAGAGGCCCTTGGAGTTTGAGTAATGAGACCATGTGTTCATTCGGGTTTCATATCGATGGGGATTGTAGAGATTTGGCCAGGGTGTAAAGTTATTTCATAGGTTTATCATCCCTTTTTAGATATTGTATAAAGTTTTTGAGGTAGTCCACTGCTTAGATCTACCCCCACAGTTGGATCAGGTATATGATGTCTTCCATGTGTTTTGGATGAGGAGGTATGTGCATGATTCATCGCATGTCATCAACTAGGTTGAGCTGGACATGGAGGATAGAGAGGATTTTTCTGAGTACCCAGTGGAGATCGAGGATCAGTGGGAGAGGATCCTTCATGGGTGAGATATCCCTTTAGTTCATGTCTGGTGTTATCATGGGAATCTCCAGGAGAACACATGGGAGCAGTAGGCTCAGATTCATGCACAATACCCACATCTTTTTTAGTAGCCTTTTTTTTAGATTTTCAGCGACGTAAAGCCCCAAGGTGGGGAGAATGTAATGTCATATATTTTCTATGTATTATATTTAAATATTATATATATTATATTTGATACCAGGTGCTAAGACAGCGTGTGATTCCAAGGCCTGGTGAGCCTAGAAAAAATGTTTGAAATATATTAAAATATTAAAAAGCACACATGTGTAGTTTTTCTGAAAATTGGAATAACTTCTAAATGGGTTACTGAATCATAAATCTAAGGGAACTGTTTTGTTTAGAGCAGTTGATTTACCCTAGGCGTGACCTAACATTGGATGGCATGGGTCAACTGTGAAAAGTAGTCACAATCATTTTTAATGAATAGAATAAATTGATAATTTATTTTATTTTTCTATTTCATCGATGCAATGATGATTTTTATTTTAAATAAAGCTTTATGAAGGGATCCAGGGTTAGTCTTGTAACCCCAGAATTCCTTGGAATATCTGAAGAGGAAACCATATAGATTTCTCTCAGTAGGTGAGGATAATACTGTGGATCAAAGATCGATGAATGCTGTTCTTGATGGATCTCGCCAGTGGCAATTGATCTTCAATAGTGAGCGATCCAATTCCTAGGTAGGATGTGTTATTTTGGATTTCCTTCCCCATTAATGAATTCAAAAACAAACATGGACCAACCCACAAACTAGGTTGATCAATGATATGATCATTCCTTGCGGGATGGGTTGTACTTTGTAAGATTTATGGGGTTTGATTATAGAGATTATTACTTTGATTGTTGATCATTATTACAGGAATAGATCGAGGCCAAAATGAACAATGGTCAAGGTTCGTTCCTCAGATTTTTTCCTTGTGCATTTTCTCTCCCCCAATTGTTCTATGCATTCTTCGTTCTTCAACGGTTTTTGAACAAACGGTTGTTGGGTCGTTGTTTCTTGGCACAATAATATGAAATTGAAGATCCAACATCGGGACGACTCGAAGGAGGTGTGACGACGATAGAGACAGGCGAATCAATGCGATTTAGTAGAAATCATTCTTTAGGTGAAATGCATCAGATTTGATTTAATCGGTTCGTCGAGCCGATTGAAGGCCTGAAACCCCTCGTTTTGGTGTTAGGGTGGTGAGACGAACCTTGATCTTGAGTTTTGAGGTGAACCAAGCACCGGAGAAGAACCCAATTATTGGTTGAGGTGAGCGGGAGGAAGAAGTTGAATTTCTGGAAATTCCAGAACACACGACGTGTAGTCCAGGCTACACGGCATGTGTTCATCACCAAACCACTCGGTGTGTACTCTGGGAAGTACATAGGCATAGGGTAGAGTACACGGGTTGCCTACACGGTGTGTACTCCACCACACGGCATGGCCTGGACTGGATACATGGGTTACCATTTATACTAGTACATGGGAAAGGTTACACAAGCTGACGTCATGTATTGGAACACGACCATAGTACACTGGAAGACCCCGGATGGAAGGACCAAGTGTGTGATCTCTTCTACACATCATGTACTTCTTTAATACATGACATGTTCTAAATACATGGGCCATTGTACATGGCCAGTACCCAAGGTCAAGGGACATGCCATGTGATGCTACTACACATCGTGTACCCCTTTCTACATGGCTTGATTCTCTTATCCTTCGTATCTTGGACAAGTTTTTTTAGGGTTTGTTCCCTTCAATTGTTTCCATGAAGGTAGGTATAAATCATTTCCTACTCATGGGACTATGATCCCTTCAGAAGGAATTCCTAAATAGAGTTTTGGAATCCCCCGAGAGACCTGGAGTAGGATCCTCTATTCATTATTCATTCCCTAGGTGGAGTTATCAGTATTGACATGACCAACACTACGCGGGCATCGATCCTTTACTCGGTGGGTTAATCCATATTTGAGTTGTCGATATCATCCCATAGCCCTGGTTGTGATCCTCATCTGTGTATCATATCTATCTCGTTAGATCTATCAGCATATCTCTCTCTCATGAAGGCTCTTGACGAATAATACTTCTCATACGGACATCATCAGTGCTATCAGACTCAGAAGTGTGTTATCCCAGATGAGTGCTTTGCGGAATCTTCAAGCTAAATCCATAGTGTTGGTATGCGGTAGTCATGACTCGCCTCTAGATTTTGTTTCTTGGATTTATTATATCTAAATATTTTTATATGTGTTGTAGATATATACTTGTGTAAAGATGAATGTACTTTCCTTTTTTATATTTCTTTGTAGTTTTGATGTGTCCTACTAAGCATTGTTATACTCACCCCTCCATGGGATTTTCCCACACATGTCATGTCTTGTGCAGACAAGTGACCTTTTGATGGAGTCCTAGTACTACTACAAAACTAGGTTTATCCAGTTCTAGGGATTTAACAGTGCTAGCTAAAAACACTATTAAAGACCCCCTTTGTCAGTACTAAAAAGGTTTTGTTAAAGGGGGTCTTTAATGGCATTGTTAAAGGGGGTCTTTAACAATGATAAAAAAAGAAGTTAAAGGCCCACCTTTATTAGCAGTTTTTTACAAATTCTAATAAAGTCCCACCCTATATAAACTGTTTTAAAAAAGATCTGCTAAATGGGTTCTTTTATCAGTGCTTGTAAAAAAGCGCTGATAAAGGGGGGGTTATCATCTCTTTTTGAGAACTACTGATAAAGACCCCCTTTATCAATGATTTTTTACAATCACTGATAAAAGAATACTTAAAAAAATATTTTTCATTAAAAATAATATATTAATATATAAATTTATTTATATTGATATAAATATAATATATATTTTTTGAAATAAGTTTTAGATAAGGTAAATATTCATTTACACTTAATATATAAGGTATTTAGTGAAAATGGCTTATAAAATAACTAAAAAAATATTTTTAATTAATAATATGAATATTATTACTAATTAATAGTCATTTAATATCAATTTGAAGATTAAAAAAATTAAAAAATTAAACAAAGATCTAAAATAAGTTGGAAACATATATCGAACTTCAAACGACCATAACTTTTGATATGGGTGTCCGTTTGGGCTCTACTACATATAAAATCGAAGCTTTCAATAAGATTTATTCTCTAAATAAAAAAGTTAAACCTATATCACATCTGTTTAGACCAAAAAAGACCCATAAGGGCTCTAAAACTGATTTTTTAGTCCAGGTACCCCAATTTTTTAACATTTAATGGATTGTCAGCCTCATTTAAAGGGGTCTTTTTTCCCTTTTTCAGTGGAGATTAAATTTATTCCCAGATCTTACATTCATATTGATATTATGGTTTTTAAATTTTATCATTTTTCACAATGTAATTTTATTTATAATTAAATATATACATGTTTTCTTATATTTACTTATAATAAATCACTCATATAAATACATATATTAACATATTTATGTAAAAATGTATATTTTAATTTATATAAATATATACATATTCTAAAAATGTATTTAAAACAATATATAACCATTTTTTACATTATATAAATATATTTATAATGTTTATATATACATATGTGTGTGTATTAATAAATAGATATATATATTATAATCTAATATATATAAATGAATATAATATATAATATATTTAAATTAATATAATATATATCACACACACATATATATATTTATAAATGTATTTAAAAATAATCACATAAATATATGTAAATATATATGTAAATATATATATATATATATTAACAAAAAAATCATTAAATAAACAGAAAAACAACATGGTGTAGTGGTAAAGTCATTCCATCATTGAAGGAGAGGTGTAGGGTTCGAATCTTAGTGAATGCGCATGAGGCTGGAAATTCACAAAGAATTGATAAAAGGGGTGGTGGGGTGAAATGTTTTGATAAAAGGGGGTGTGGAGTGCTGTTAAAGGGGTTGTGGAAGCACTGATAAAGGGGTCGAGCGTATAGGTGTCTGAATTTTTTTTACCCCCTTTAACGGTGTTTCCTTTATTAGCGCTAAAAAGTGCTGATAAAATTTTTAGTATTTAAACCACACTTTGATTATCAGTACTTCTTTAGTACTGATAAAGGCCTTTTCTAGCACTTTTAAAGGCCTTTGTAGTAGTGTAGGTGGACCAGGACCAGAAGAATCTTTGTGAGATTAGGCAGGCTGAGGTGTTCCTACGGCTATAAACAGCAGTCCCATTACCTTTTGCTTACAAGTTGGACTTTTGGTTTATAGACTCTTTTTGGTGGGCTTGTATTCTGGCCCGGTTTACTTTACTTGCTTTACTTTCCTGTCGTACTCTATTGTTTGGGATATAGTGGTATGCATACATTTTTTGCTTAGTGGTTTTTACTTTTTAGCATTTTGTGGGCTTGGAGATGGGCGCATGCATATAGGTACATAGGCAATGCCTCCCATGTTAGTGATATGCCTACTCAGTGCTAATCCCCAGCCCCTGGCTTATTGGAGGTGGGATTGGGTAGTCGCAGTACAGGTCCCACTGGCATAGGTCATGACACACTATGAACTCATAATGTTCATACCTTATTTGAAATATGGTCTTAGGAATATATTCCTTCTTCGCATTTAATTGGTGATATCTTGAATGAAGTTCCACCTTAGAGAAATATCGGGGCCCATGTAGTTGATTGAACAAATCATTTATCCATGGAAGATGATACTTATTCTTTATTGTGATTTTTTTGAGCTCATGATAATCAATGCAGAGGTGGATTTATCCATTCTTCTAGTTGTTGAAGAGGATCGTTGCACCCCCACGGTGAAGAACTTGGGCATATGAAACCCTTGTCTAGATTCTTTTGTAATTACTTCTTTAGTAATTCTAACTCAATGGTGGACATTCAATAGAGATTCTTGGATATGGGTAGAGATCCGAGTATAAGCTAAATTGAGAACTCAACATCTTTGTTAGGAGGAATATTAGGTAATTATTCAAGGAATACATAATTATAATCCCTAAAAATGGGCATACCATCAAGCATGATTCTCTACTTTGTCACAATCATTTGAGCTAGATATGTTTTCTCATAAGGAAATAATATTCACACTTGAGATAAAGATTCCAAAAGTGATTTTTCCTCCTACTTACACTTGTATAGAATCAGAGGATGACTCAGGATGTAAAGAGTGATCTCCCACTCTTGATAGTTGATGTTGGATTTACATAAGTATAGATGATCCATGCCAAATATAACATCAAACTCCACTAAAGTAAGTGGGGATAAATTTTCTGGGAGGTTCAGTCCACAAACATTGACTAAGGGGGAGTTATATACTTGGGATTTAATAATTTAATTGTTTAATGTTCTCACAGATGACTCAAACCCCAGGTTTTGAGTTAGTGTTTGAATAGTTCTAATAAACTTTCAAGATATTAAAGAATGTTTTGAACTAGTATCAAATAGTATGTTCTATATTCTTAAACGAATAACCAATATACTTGTCACTACATGATTTTTGGTATCCACCTTAGCAGTAGTGTTAGCATATTCCATTCCTTTATATCTAGGCCTTAGAGGTTATTATCACTGATTATCTCCAATAACCCATGGATTAGGTAATCAGCTTGCATATTTTTTGTGTTCCTTATAGTTAAAACATTATACCATAGATTGAGTGTTAATCTAAACCTTCTATTCCTCTATCACATTAGTGGGATTATTCATATCCCTTCAGCATTAATTGGTCTGGTTCCCCTCTTTTCCACACTTAAATCATATCTTGGTTCCCTTTAAAAAGTTTTCAAGATACTTCTTCCCTTACTTTTTACACATGAAAAGTCAAGTTTTCTTTCCACCATGAGATTTATCAATTGATCCTCCTAAAGAAAGTTCAATTTTATGATTTTTATCTCTAGGACCATGAGACCATTGAGAGTCTCCAATATCCATCTCAGCATTAAGGGAACAATATAAAATCTCTTTATAGTTGTCAAATTCTCAAATCACTAAATATTTTCATAGACTCGGCTTTAACCCACTAAAGAAATGGTATACCTTAATTTTGATGTTGATGAAAAAGCTTAATACATATCATGTACACCTTGTAAAGTTTTCCACACACACCCCAATAGAATCATCTTCTTTTTGCTTCATTCTGAGGAACTCCCTCTCCATTTTAAGATAGATAGTTTGGGGAAAATATTTATTGAAAAATATTTTATTTAATATTTCCCATTCCATTGAATCAATTTACTTTTTAGATTTCATGTTCTTGATTAGTTTCCACCATTAATCGGACTCCCCTTCAAGGTGATAGATAGACAGCACAGATTTCTCTTGTTTTTAGTATTATAGGATAGATAATATATTCTCAATAGAGTTAATTCATTATTCCATGATGAGGGGATTAGAAGATCCACTAAAGGTGGGATCCCTTTATCGCATAAAGGACTCGATCGCAACTTTCTCTTTCTTATGAGGAGAGAGTTCCACACGCTTAAAGTTATTATTCATAGCATGAGTCATTTGAGCCAATACTTCTATTAAGTTCCTAGAAACGACTCCCATAAGGTTATGCATATCATTAGTGTAATCATCACATTTCCTATCGCATTGGTTGTTGGTGCATTTTCTCATATTTAACTCCATTTATTAGAATAAAAAAGGGATGAGAATATTCAAACTAAAAATTATATAAAAATGGAAACTATTAACATAGAAGGAATAACATATAAATGAAAATTACATCCTAACTTATGATTCTCTAGGTTTTAATCTAGGTTATCTATGGAAATTTACCAATTGAGTTTACGACCTAACAATCTTTTCAAGTCTTTTATAATGGTTCATAAATTGTTTGTGAATTTTCAAAATCGTATCCTATGGGAGTGTCAAACTAGGTTTGTAGTAAGGCCTCTTTTTCATGAACCAAGTAATGATCAAGTTAGTACCCAATGTTCCCTTTTGTTTTATTATCTCTAGGTACAACTGCACAAGATCCATATCTACTTATAGTATCCAAATATGGATGTAATTTCTTAGAAACCACTCACTCTATACTTTATCAAAATTTTAGGATATTCTCTTATTCTTAGACTTATCCATAGGGTTCTCACTAAAGTATTATAGTCATAATCCCCAAAAATAACTATACATTTCTCTAATACCAACTATAGAAACTCAAGTCTCTTACACATATTATTACACGATTTTAAACATAAGCATCAGATAAACATGACATAAAGATCGTGAGGCCTAGTATCTTTGGAAGATAAGGTTCATACTGTATCAAAAAGATACTAAAATAAAGAATAATTGTTGTATTATCTATAATTAGATATTATATCTCATTGATATCTTAAAACTGCATAGGATAACCTAGGGAATACATAAACAAAGGGGTGAGATAAAAATCCCGGTAAGGGGATAAACATGATAACAAACCATAACATGTGAGTTAGAATGAATAACATGATATCATAAAAGATAAGGGTTGTGAATAATCATATTGTATAATAATATAAGAAATATGTAATAATAAGATCATGACAGCATGGGAATTTGATAGTAAGATAAAACATGACATAAGCATAAGTCAAGGCTAACTGCCAAGACAACATCACACAGTGGATAGAGTCCCATTGTGAATTAGGTGTACTCCTTAATCTCATACATAACATCTCATGATAAAAAAACATTTCCCATTACATTGGATAACTATCTAGGTGCACCCATCATAACATATACATGCTTATATGTTCCATAAAAAGAAATCAATAATAATACATAAATATAAGAATTGACCATGGAAAGAAATGGGTTGCATAATCTTTCCTCATATCATGATAAAAGGATATTTCATAAATATTACAATGAAAAGAAGGTATTAAATATTTTGGATGTTTATATCTGATTATATAATCATAGATCTCAAAATATGGTGTTCATTTAGGAAAAACATCATGAGAAGGGTAGAAAATTGGGTATAGAGATGAATTTTCAAAACGGTGTTTTAAGGAATCAGTTAATGTATTTTGGATAAAGAACAAGTATGGATTATGAAACCTAGAGGTAAACTAGAATTATTAAACCTAAAATATTCATTTATTTAATTAAATCATGAATGGGAATAAAGTATTAAAATGATCATTACATAAAAGTATTAAGGGATAAAAAATTCCCCCTTAATCGAGTTTGATTTAAAAAACATTTGAGAAATGAAATTAAGGGATGTATTTCCCCATAAAAGAGAGAATAAGTTATGAATATATATAAGATATATATATATATTTTAGAATCATTCAATAATATAAAATATAGATATAAATGATTTAGATATAGAAAGTTCATTACCCAAAGAAAAAGGGTGGTTTAAATAGATCATTTACCTTATGTTCCAGAATCATTCTACACATGCACTTAATGTCATGGGTAATAAAATTAGATTCATTAATTACTTAATTAGAAACCTTTTAAATATTTATTTTATCTTCTATAATTTTATTTTTTTTCATTTATAACCATTTCAATGAGTTATATAGTTCAATTTTTTTTGTTTTGAGAGCATTCATTTCATGGTTCCAAAGTCGGACCACTGTAGATAATTATTGATGTTCTTTTTAAATGGGACTACAACTACAGAGGTGAAGTAGATAAATAGTTAATAAAAATCCTTAGATAATTTCCATGTACAAAAACATTAAACAAATTTTATAACCATTTCTTACCACTTGAAATAACCAACCCATGTCCACACTCACACACACATGCATGAATGTATTCATACCATGAACCTCTTTATACTTATGAGTGGTGAGTCATCTTTCCACCAAGTTGTCATTTGGTAACCCCCATTAATGGTTTCACTTCTTACTATAAATTTTACCGTATTTTCCTTCTTAACATCAGAAATTATATCCATGATTTTTCATCATGCACATCAATGTACACCAACCATACATTCCATATTTTTAACAAAAAACCATTTATTTTGAAAACAATTTTCTTTCAAGCATTTTATCAAACACCTTGTGTGTAAAATTCCAAAACCAAGGACTTAGGTATGAAATCCAAGATATTTTTCCAAAAAAATGATAGATATAGAGAGGGGATAGATAGGAATTTAAACATCAATCCTTGAAGTTATAGAATGAGTAGAATGGGATAGAATCCACCTACCTCACTATGGTTGAAGAAAAATGGAAAACAACACATGAAACCTTTGGATCTAGTATTGAATCTTCTTTCCTTAAATATATCCAATAATATTTAATCAAGATTTACATAATTGAATATATATTTATCCATAAAATATTATATCTATGAATATATGAGAGGTAATGTGAGTATATCTAGAGAGAATAAGCAAAAAAAGAATTATTGAGGATTTGAGAGATCCAACCCACTTCGATTTGACAAAAACACCTTCCAACTTAAATGGAATCACTAAGGGATCCAAGAGAAGAATTGGAATTCAAGATCCTAATAGAATGGAAGGAAAATTAGACTTTTGGGGTGTAAAACTGAGTTAAACACTCATTTTCATAGAATTAACTACACATCACATAGTTAGGTTGCAAGGTTTAAAAAACTATGTGTCAACCATGCACCTGCTACTATTTCCAAAACTGAGAGTCACACTATTGTGCCACATAGTTTGGAAAACTTTTTTCCAACTACACACTACTATTTTCCATTGGATAGAGGGCTCGCATAGTTTTTTCACATGGTTTAACAAACCATGCACCAACTATTCATGGCTACAATCCCAAAAACTCTCATCTCACATAGTTTATTGGGAAAAGTACACAATTTCTTCTAACCATGCTCAAACGGTTATCCCTTAAAAAGCCCCCCAAAAAACTCCAAAACCCTTAAGAAACTTCTGAAAATTAACCCATGTATTATATAACTTCAAAATACATAATAAAGGGTAAATTACCTGAAACCTTGGGGTGTTACATTTCCCCCACCATTAGTCTTTCCATCCTTATAAAGTTGGAGACTGGAATTTCTTTGGAAGATGTTGGGCCACTGTTCTAGCATGTCCTTCTCACATTCCTATGCCTCTTCTTCAATCTGACCATACTACAATAATACTCATACCAAATTGATACTTTTTCTATGTAACACTTTCTCATGTATATCCACAATTCATATCATCACATGAATCAACATATAATCTCTCTAGATCAACATAGTCCTATTGAATCACATGGTCAGGATCAGGATGGTACTTATTCAATTGATATACATGAAAAAAATTATGCATGGAACTAAATCCTAGTAGTTAATACAACTTATAATCCATAACACAAATTCATTCAAGTATCTCAAAAGGGTAAATGTATCGAGGACACAGTGTGCCTTTCTTATCAAAACGATGATGCCCTAGACTTTGATAGATTATCCAGAAAACATGATCACTAGTATAAAATGATAATGGTCAATAATGATGATCTATGTATGATTTCTGATGGCTCTACACCATCTTCATCCTCTTTTTTATCATCTGAATCTTCTCTATCAACTCATGCATAAGGATAGGTTTGATAAGTGAAATATCACCTGTTTCCACCCAAAAAAAGTGTGGAATGAAAAGGAAGACCATAAAATGCTTTGAAAGGATCCATATGTATCAAATACTGGTAATTATTATTTCATAAGAACTCTACTAATGGTATATGATACTCCCACAAGAAACTAAATTCCATAACATAAGCTCTTAGTATGTATTCCAATATTTGGATCATCCGTTCAGATTTTCCATCTGTTTAAGGATGATAACTATGATCCTGTTCAATTGGGTTCTAAGGTATTACTACATGGATTTTCAAAACCTAGATGTAAAACCATGGTTCAGGTCAGATACAGTTGAAACGGGTACACTGTTCAGCTTTAAAACTTCCTGTATATAGATTTTTGATAAGTCTTCTACTATTTGAGATTCATGAATAAGGATAAAATGATCCAAATTTGTAAGATAATCCACAATCACTCATATGGAATCATGTTTCCAAATTGTTCTTGGTAGATCTATGAAAAAAATTATAACTATATTCTCCCATTTCCACTTGGTAATAGGTAAATAATATGACATATAATTTTATCATTGGTGCTCCGCCTTGAACTGTTGACAAGTGAGGCATCTCGAGACATACTCCACAACTTTTCTTTTTATTCCAGCCCACAAAAATTATGTTCTCATTGCCCTGTAAATATTATTAATTCTATTATGAACATCTCATCTCAAGTGGTGGTAGGCATAAATAAGTTTTTCCTGACAATTATAAGGAACTAAAATATAATCTCTAAAACATAAAACATATCTACCATAAAACGTACATCCCTCAATGGCCTCCCCAACATTGAGTTTTTACCTCTTGGTGATACATTCAGGATCAGATGTTTGAGTATCTTTAACATACTTAATCAAATTAGGAACAAAATAAATTGGAAAGAAAACAACAACCTCACCTTGTTTAGCACAATCTTGGTTCATATCATCTATGAATAACAATAGATTTCATTGATCCAAAACCTCTTTATAAAACTGACTATATGACTTCCTACTCAATGAATCATCCATAGAATTTCCTTTACCCAATTTTTACATTAATTCAAAGTCAAAAATATGAATTTATTTCATTCATATTTGTTACCTTAGGTACAAATCTCTTCATGAGAAAATGTGTTTCAAGATTTTATGATCTATGAAAACTATGAATTTCTCACTAAAAAGGTAATGAATCCATGTTAATAGAAAATGGGAAGTATTAGATAATTCCAAATCACATGTTAGGTAATTCTTCTCATTCACCTATAACTATCATGATCCATGAGCTACAATATAATCATGCTTCATGAGAACACATCTGAACCCAGATCCAAATGCATCACAATAAACTACATAGCCTCATCCTAACTACAGTAACATAAGGATAGGTATTGATGTAATCTAAACCTTAAGTTCTTGAAAATATTTCTATAACTCATCGCTCTATTATAAAGGAACACATTTCCTTGTAAAATCTTCCATTAGAGATGAAAGTCATGAAAATTCATGAGAAAATCATTGGTAATACCCTACTAAGCTGAGGAAATTGTGTATCTCAGATACATTCCTCAATAGTTTCCAAGCGATAACATATTCTATCCTTTCAGGGTCTATAGAAACTCATCTTTCTGAAATGATGTGGCCAAGGAAATGTACCTCTTGTATCTAGTAATCACACTTGTAAATCTTATCATATTTAAGATTCTCCCGTAATATGTCCAACATTATGTCCATGTTTTGTTCATGATCAACCTTAGTCCTAGAATACACCATAATATCATCAAAAAACACTGGGGGGAAATTTTCTAGATACCTATGAAAGATCTGATCCATCACTTCTATAAACACAACTGTTGCATCTATAAGACCAAAGGGAATCACCACATATTTATAATGAGTACAATGATTCTGAAAATTTGTCTTCAAAATATCCACTTTCTAAACTTGAATTCAATGGTATCCCGATCATAAATCAATCTTAGAGAACCATGTGAATCCCCTTAATTGATCAAATGGTTCATAAATTCTTAGAATATGATATAAATTATTTATCATAACTTGGTTGATCTTATGATAATCTACACAAATCCAAAGACTTCTATCTGAAATCTGTACAAAAATAATCGGTGCTTCCCATGGAGTCATACTCGATCAAATGAACACTTGTCTTTCCAACTCTTCTAGTTGAACTTTAAATTTCCTTATTTCCATTGTTGCAATTCTATAGTATGGAAGTGAAATAGGATTATTACCTAGTAGGAGATTAATCATAAATTTCACTTCTCTTTTTGGTGTAAACCTAGAGAAATTTTAAGGAAAGACATCAGGAAATTAGTCAATAATGGTTGGTAAATATAGCATCCCGTCTTTTTATAACATAACTTTTCATTCCATTACACGGAACTGAGGATCTTTAAGGTTTAGTGTCTTGGAAACAAGGAACATAAAACATGAAACAAAAAAAAACATTCTTCTTAAACACTTGAAAGGCTTCTCCTCATGTTTACCCTAGGCTCATTACTGCATCTCATAACCTGGGGACATACATCAAAAGGAAGGGTGAGCAGAAGGCCCAGCAAGGGAAACAAGTGAAACATTTTACATATGAACTTGAGATACATCAATAAAGTCATGAAAAGAACTTTAATGCATGAAAATGAAATCATGAGGCATATCATAATAAAAATAAAACTTTTTCATAACTTGAAGATGTGGCTACATCATTTAACATAGACAATCATGAACATATCACCAAGGTCCATCCCCAAGGTGTCATTTTAAAATTACCAAGGTTATTCACCAAGGTATCGTGAAAATTGTAATCTCTAGTGGTTACATCATTACCCAATGCATTGGAGCACTATCAGGGCGCACCCTTAAATTTTCCTTTATTATCATGTGAGCCACATATATCATCATCAAAAATTTCATAAATAACCCATATAGCATAAAATAAATGGGTTTCATTTCATAATCATAACGTTTTAAAAACTGCTTTAAAGACATGATCATTACGTCACTTTAAAACCCACAGAAAAGGAAGGTGGGTCTCATGTATGTAAATCCCAGAATTTAAAATAGAACATTTTGGTATATATGTGAATACCCCTTTAGAAGAAAGAGTTTTGAGTATTTACTTAATAAAATAAAAGGACTTTAGAAAAAGAGATAGACATTTTGAGACAGAAATTCTGCAGCATAACGACAATGTTCCGAGGTTTTAGAAGACATTAAAAGAGAGGTAAAATGGGTCAAACATTCATAAATGACCCATAAAATAGTACATGGACAGAATAAGAAGGATACATGATCATGGTAATGAGATTTCAAGGACATACCATTTGAAATGAAAAACATGGAAGGAAGAAGAAAAAAAGATTTCTCTTATGAAAGTTCGGCAGCCTAACGGCGTTACTTAAACCTCAGCAAAAAATGATTTGAAAAGATCAAATAGGATCTCTCATCATGTGAACATAAGAGTTCAGTATGATAGATATAGAGATAATTCCCCAACATAAAAAAAATGAACTTGAAAGAATTGACATGAAAATAGAACTTCAAAACGAGAAGGGTGAAGAACCACTTAAAAATTCGGCAGCCTAACGGCGCCACTTAAAACATCAAAATACTGAATTGAAGAGATAAAATGGGGTCTCTCATCATATGAACATAAGATTCCAGTATGATATATATAGAGATCATACCCCAATATAACAAAAAGGAACTTGAAATAATTGACATGAAAGTAGAACTTCAAAACGAGAAGGGTGAAGAACCACTTAAAAATTTTGCAGCCTAACGGCGCCACTTAAAACATCAAAATACTGAATTGAAGAGATCAAATGGGGTCTCTCATCATATGAACATAAGAGTCCAGTATGATATATATAGAGATCATACCCCAATATAACAAAAAGGAACATGAAATACTTGAATGAAAATAGAACTTGAAAACGAGGAAGGTGAAAGAATCCCTTAAAAATTCGGCAGCCTAACGGCGCCACTTAAACATTCTTAAAACGAATTGATGAGAGCAAGGGGGGGTCTCTCATCATATGAACATGAAATAGGCAGTAGGATGAATATAAAAGAACATCATCCAACATAAGAACATGGAGTATAAAAGAAAAGACATAAAAGAGATTACTTGAAAAGAAAGAGAGAGGTCGGATCCCTTACCTTAAAATGTAACTCTTAAACCTCAAAGGTTGGGACCTTGAGGGCTTGGGGGCACCTTGGGAGGACTCCTTGGGAGGTAATGAGACCAGAAATTCGTTGGGAATGAGTGGGGAGTCGAATGGATGAGAGGAGGGCTTGGTATTTATAGGGAAAGTGAGGGGACAAGGCATTAATGGCCAAGGGACACCTCACATGTGCTTTTCTCAAACCCATGTGCTCTCCCTTGTCATTTATCATGGAGTTAGGCCACATGGGGCCCCCAAAAAAATAATTCATCACCCTTGGCCGGCCAACCCTCAAAAGATCTCATGACATCATCATGACACCGTTATGATATCATTAAACATACCGAAACCCTAAAACTGTATTTTTACTATTCACTGAAAATTTAACTTTCTCAGAAAATCCCAAAATTTCACATTAACCAAATATCAATGCTCTGATTTCAAAAATGAAATCCATTTTATAAAAATAATTTTCTAAATATTTTTAATTTAATTTTTAAATAAAAACACTATTCATCGAAAATTCATTTTTTTCAGAAAAAACCCCAAAAATTACCATAACATAATATCGATGCTCTGAGTTCAAAAATAAAGTCATTTTTATAAAAATAATTTTCTAATTATTTTTAATTAAATTTTTAATTAAAAAACACTATTCACCCGAAAAAACTAATACTTGAATAATAATTAATGAAACCGTTATTTAACTATTTTATTGAATCACATTACTTAATCAAGGTGCCTAGATTATTTTAAAACTTTCTTTAAGTGAGATTACTAATCCATTTGGTCATATTACTAATCCTAATCATAAAATCACTATTCATAATTTATTATTCATCAAAAATCAAGTTGATCTTATTAGACTCTAAATTTAGTACTGAACATAATTGCAGAAGACCATTTTTTGAAAATCATTACACATTTTTAATTATTTAGGGTTTACATAAACATATTTAAAATATCCTTTTTCTAAAATTCATCAAAAATATGCATACTATATTTATCCGGTCATTTCAAAATTCATAAACTTCATCATAAGAAGAAATCCCAATTTTTATTTAAAACAAGGATTACACAAGGTAGTTACGGTCTCGTTACATAACCCCTTATAATACCAGCATAGGACCTAAGAGTAAGGTGTGCTAGGGTGATAGAAGCTTGGGGCGGCTTAGTCAACATTGCCCGAGTAGTAATTTCTATCAGTTTGAACTTCTCACGAAGGCGATTTCGTTCCAGCTTCACATGATGAAGTTCGGCTTGGATTTGATCCAGAGAAAATCCCAGTGGTGCTACCTCCTTCCCAAGCTCTGTTAGATGGGCTTCGATCGGTCCAAGACTACTAGGTGAGGCCATCGAATCTTCTTTCTATAATAATTAACCAAGATTACTTATATTTAGAGACAATAATCAAAACATTTTGTTCACAGCGGTCATGTTGACCGATGGTTATATAATAGTCAAAAACCCACTGATCTCATTTTAATTATAGTCATGTTTATCAAATAAAACATTTTTGTTGAGTATAACAATAACACATAAAATTAGGAAACAAAATTTATTTAAAAAATTTCGGGTCGTTACAATCTTCCCCCCTTAAGAAATTGCGTCCTCACAATTTTAAAATTGGGTTTTGAAATTTCATTGAAAGTCCCACATCGGAAAAGGAGTCAGTAAAACTATTACTTTAAAATAAAGAAAGGGAAGTACAATGGTCACTCGAGTTAACCCACACTAGGGTTCCATGTAGGAAAACATGGACATGGAGGAAAAAACAAAGGGTCAAGTTCTGAGGGAGAGTGATAGAGAACATGATTAGGAGAAAGTTAACCATGAGAAAATCCCAAACTTATGATGTGTGTAAACGGTCTTTGATTACCTAGTAGGAAACGTAAACCAACAACATTTTTGTTTTACGTTTCTTTCCATAATTTTGAGGATTTCATTTACTACATAGAACAAAAACATAAGAAAATATACCTACCTTCAAGTAGAGTTTCATCCTTTAACAAGTCCCTACCAACACTAATCTTTTCTCCAAATGATGAGAATTCAAAAACACTTGGTCTCATAAAAGCACAAGAATCATCTTCTATAGAATCACATAATCTACAAAAGATTAACTATCTATTTCTTCTATCTTTAAACATTATCCCAAAAACAGAAAGGTTAAGGTAAAACAACTCTTCAAAAAGAAAGAATCCCATAGGAATGGAAACTACTTTTAAATCATCAAAGTTCCATGGTACTACCCAAATTTCATCATATACCATTCCATAAATAACGGTCCTTAAAATTCCTCAAAACAAACCAAACTAAGATTGAAACCCAAATACAATAAGGTTTTGATAACATAGTCTTCCAAAACAACTTCATTGTTCATCTCTAGACAACATCAACCACTCCTAACATCTTATAAAAAAGTAGCTAACCTAAACATATTTTACCCAAGATAGGTTAGTCATTCCCATAAGTAACCTAAATTACTATAAGTTCACCTTAAATTCATCGATTCTTCAAAATATAAGTCAACCTTACTCCTCAATGAAAATACCGTAGTAATCTATTTACCTCGATCAAATATGGTTCCCAAAATAATGAACGTCTTCCAAAATAATAATCATATTTTAATCCCCTAATCATCCCTGTCATATTAATACGAAAATCGTCGCATTTCCTATCACATTGGTTGTCGGAACATGTTCTTCCATTTCCCACCATTAACTAAGAAGAGAAAGCATAATTAGGGGCTTAAGTACTTAGCTAATAATCATGAAAAGGAACTGAAAGCATATAAGGATAACTTGTATATGAAAGGTATACCCTAACTTGTGATCTCCTAGGTACCCATCTAGGTTATGAATGATCATATATTCTTATGTGAACCTTTATTTTATTTTATCTTTGTTCCTTTAACAATGGTTCATACCAAGCTTATGAATTTACCAAAGCATATCCCCCGGGAGTGTCGTAACCAAGAGTGCAGCAAGGCCCGTTGTCGTGTACCAGTTCTCGTTCGAGTCTAGCTCAAAGCGGTGTTTTCGGGTTTTACCCCTATGTACATCTGTGCCAGAGCCACCTCTACCTGCTCGTATCCAGACAGGGATGTATTTTCTTGGCAACCCCTTACTCAATACTCACCAAAATACCAGGAAGATTTCCTATATTAAACTTTTCTATAGGGTTCCTCCTAGAGTTTTCATATCCTAATTTCCACAAATAACTAAACCATCCTTTGATACCAACTATAGCATCCCGTCTTTTTATAACATAACTTTTCATTCCATTACACGGAACTGAGGATCTTTAAGGTTTAGTGTCTTGGAAACAAGGAACATAAAACATGAAACAAAAAAAACATTCTTCTTAAACACTTGAAAGGATTATCCTCATGTTTACCCTAGGCTCATTACTGCATCTCATAACCTGGGGACATACATCAAAAGGAAGGGTGAGCAGAAGGCCCAGCAAGGGAAACAAGTGAAACATTTTACATATGAACTTGAGATACATCAATAAAGTCATGAAAAGAACTTTAATGCATGAAAATGAAATCATGAGGCATATCATAATAAAAATAAAACTTTTTCATAAATTGAAGATGTGGCTACATCATTTAACATAGACAAACATGAACATATCACCAAGGTCCATCCCCAAGGTGTCATTTTAAAATTACCAAGGTTATTCACCAAGGTATCGTGAAAATTGTAATCTCTAGTGGTTACATCATTACCCAATGCATTGGAGCGCTATCAGGGCGCACCCTTAAATTTGCCTTTATTATCATGTGAGCCACATATATCATCATCAAAAATTTCATAAATAACCCATATAGTATAAAATAAATGGGTTTCATTTCATAATCATAACGTTTTAAAAACTTCTTTAAAGACATGATCTTTACGTCACTTTAAAACCCACAGAAAAGGAAGGTGGGTCTCATGTATGTAAATCCCAGAATTTAAAATAGAACATTTTGGTATATATGTGAATACCCCTTTAGAAGAAAGAGTTTTGAGTATTTACTTAATAAAATAAAAGGACTTTAGAAAAAGAGATAGACATTTTGAGACAGAAATTCTGCAGCATAACGACAATGTTCCGAGGTTTTAGAAGACATTAAAAGAGAGGTAAAATGGGTCAAACATTCATAAATGACCCATAAAATAGTACATGGACAGAATAAGAAGGATACATGATCATGGTAATGAGATTTCAAGGACATACCATTTTAAATGAAAAACATGGAAGGAAGAAAAAAAAAGATTTCTCTTATGAAAGTTCGGCAGCCTAACGGCGTTACTTAAACCTCAACAAAAAATGATTTGAAAAGATCAAATAGGATCTCTCATCATGTGAACATAAGAGTTAATTATGATAGATATAGAGATAATTCCCCAACATAACAAAAAGGAACTTGAAAGAATTGACATGAAAGTATAACTTCAAAACGAGAAGGGTGAAGAACCACTTAAAAATTCGGCAGCCTAACGGCGCCACTTAAAACATCAAAATACTGAATTGAAGAGATAAAATGGGGTCTCTCATCATATGAACATAAGAGTCCAGTATGATATATATAGAGATAATACCCCAATATAACAAAAAGGAACTTGAAATAATTGACATGAAAGTAGAACTTCAAAACGAGAAGGGTGAAGAACAACTTAAAAATTTGGCAGCCTAACGGCGCCACTTAAAACATCAAAATACTGAATTGAAGAGATCAAATGGGGTCTCTCATCATATGAACATAAGAGTCCAGTATGATATATATAGAGATCATACCCCAATATAACAAAAAGGAACATGAAAGACTTGAATGAAAATAGAACTTGAAAACGAGGAAGGTGAAAGAATCCCTTAAAAATTCGGCAGCCTAACGGCGCCACTTAAACATTCTTAAAACGAATTGATGAGAGAAAGGGGGGTCTCTCATCATATGAACATGAAATAGGCAGTAGGATGAATATAAAAGAACATCCTCCAACATAAGAACATGGAGTATAAAAGAAAAGACATAAAAGAGATTACTTGAAAAGAAAGAGAGAGGTCGGATCCCTTACCTTAAAATGTAACTCTTAAACCTCAAAGGTTGGGACCTTGAGGGCTTGGGGGCACCTTGGGAGGACTCCTTGGGAGGTAATGAGACCAGAAATTCGTTGGGAATGAGTGGGGAGTCGAATGGATGAGAGGAGGGCTTGGTATTTATAGGGAAAGTGAGGGGACAAGGCATTAATGGCCAAGGGACACCTCACATGTGCTTTTCTCAAACCCATGTGCTCTCCCTTGTCATTTATCATGGAGTTAGGCCACATGGGGCCCCCAAAACAATAATTCATCACCCTTGGCCGTCCAACCCTCAAAAGATCTCATGACATCATCATGACACCGTTATGATATCATTAAACATACCGAAACCCTAAAACTGTATTTTTACTATTCACTGAAAATTCAACTTTCTCAGAAAAATCCCAAAATTTCACATTAACCAAATATCAATGCTCTGATTTCAAAAATGAAATCCATTTTATAAAAATAATTTTCTAAATATTTTTAATTTAATTTTTAAATAAAAACACTATTCATCGAAAATTCATTTTTTTCAGAAAAAACCCCAAAAATTACCATAACATAATATCGATGCTCTGAGTTCAAAAATAAAGTCATTTTTATAAAAATAATTTTCTAATTATTTTTAATTAAATTTTTAATTAAAAAACACTATTCACCCGAAAAAACTAATACTTGAATAATAATTAATGAAACCGTTATTTAACTATTTTATTGAATCACATTACTTAATCAAGGTGCCTAGATTATTTTAAAACTTTCTTTAAGTGAGATTACTAATCCATTTGGTCATATTACTAATCTTAATCATAAAATCACTATTCATAATTTACTATTCATCAAAAATCAAGTTGATCTTATTAGACTCTAAATTTAGTACTGAACATAATTACAGAAGACCATTTTTTGAAAATCATTACACATTTTTAATTATTTAGGGTTTACATAAACATATTTAAAATATCCTTTTTCTAAAATTCCTCAAAAATATGCATACTATATTTATCCGGTCATTTCAAAATTCATAAACTTCATCATAAGAAGAAATCCCAATTTTTATTTAAAACAAGGATTACACAAGGTAGTTACGGTCTCGTTACATAACCCCTTATAATACCAGCATAGGACCTAAGAGTAAGGTGTGCTAGGGTGATAGAAGCTTGGGGCGGCTCAGTCAACATTGCCCGAGTAGTAATTTCTATCAGTTTGAACTTCTCACGAAGGCGATTTCGTTCCAGCTTCACATGATGAAGTTCGGCTTGGATTTGATCCAGAGCAAAGCCCAGTGGTGCTACCTCATTCCCAAGCTCTGTTAGATGGGCTTCGATCGGTCCAAGACTACTAGGTGAGGCCATCGAATCTTCTTTCTATAATAATTAACCAAGATTACTTATATTTAGAGACAATAATCCAAACATTTTGTTCACAGCGGTCATGTTGACCGATGGTTATATAATAGTCAAAAACCCATTGATCTCATTTTAATTATAATCATGTTTATCAAATAAAACATTTTTGTTGAGTATAACAATAACACATAAAATTAGGAAAAAAAATTTATTTAAAAAATTTCGGGTCGTTACAGTAAATATCTATGTGTGATCACATTAGTAGAGGCCAAAGTGACTACTACTAACTAGTAAGAGATGGTCCTAACCACTGGTATGAAAGGACCTAATCTACTTATATTTTTATCCCAATATCCTTTAAAGAGATGTGAAACACCATCTTAAGATGTAAAACTAACCTACTGGGCATAACGATCGATGTGGGCCTTAAAGGATGTCAACTAATCCATTCCCAAAATCTGGTCATAAATATCCATTTTAGGAATAGAGAAATCCCAAAAAAACTCAACCTCATTAATAGTTACAGAACATGTTGCATAATTAAAGGCTCAAAACTCCCATTAGCTAAGAGGTGTTTGAACACTACAACAAAAGCGGGTCCTAGCGGCGGTTTTTTTCTGTTTAGCGGCGGTTTAAACCGCCGCTATATTGTGTGGCGGCGGTTTACAAAAACCGCCGCTAAGTTTGGCGTCGGCAATCTATTAGCGGCGGTTTTTTCGATTCCGCGGCGGTTTTAGAAATGTGTCGTAGATCCGTCATTTAGTGGCGGTTTCTCTTCATTTAGCGGCGGTTATATGGGTATCAGACATTTTTTTATTTGCGGCGGTTTTAACCGCCGCTAAATTTAGGCATTTGATGCGCCTATTCTGCGGCGGTGAAAACCGCCGCTAAATATCAACATAATATATTTAGTGGCGGTTAAAACCGCCGCGAAATGCTGCCCAGTTCATCATTTAGTGGCGGTTTTAACCGCCGCTAAATGCTCACAGGTATGGCATTAGCGGCGGTTAAAACCGCTGCTAAATGTTGAACTGGAAAAAAAAAATATGTTGGATCTGCTCCACCACTGCCCTAAATTTTCCAAAACCATAGCCAATGATACTTGAATGATTTAAACACAATATAGTGACACTGTGGGTGTCACAAAATCTTCACAATCTAACTTTATCCCAATAACATTCACAATAAACATTAATAGGGTTATAAGATAACAAAAACAACCAAAACATAAAGACTTTTGTTGGACACTCAACCTAAACCTCAACAAAAAGACCCAACATTGAAAATAAACAAAAACAAAAGAAAATTGTGGTCGGGGTGTGACATTCTCAGATCTAAAAAAAGCTCATATCTTGGAATTAATTTTGATTTTTTTCATAGAGGACACATCCATGATTTTTTAATTTCTTCCTTTAAGTGTGTTAACCTCATAAAGAAATTGACAATTAGTGGTAACATTGTCTCCAAGATTGACATAAAAAAAATCCTTCGACACTATAGATTAGGGCTTCATGTGTAATGTTCTTTCATGTTTTGGATTCAATGAAAAGTTTATTAGCTAGATCAAAACTCTTCTTGGGTAATACCCTATTTATATCTTAATCAATGAATACCTAGAGGTTTATTTTTGGTTCTCATGAGGGGAAATACAAGGAGACCCCCTCCCAGAAATCATTTTTACCATTATAGAAGACCATCTCAGCCATATTTTATTCCATATGGTTGATACTTGTGACTTGAAACCCATCATGGTATCACGAGGTTCTTCAGAACCATGTCATCTCATTTTTGTTGAAAACATTATAATTTTTTCTTAGGGAGTTATGAGGAATATCAAAAACATCATGAAGGCCCTTTTTCATTAAGATTGTTTCTTAAGACAAAAAATAAGTTGGGGAATTAGTTCATATACATTAACAAGAATATCTCAAATCCTAAAAAAATAATATTGATAGATGATGTGGGTATTAGGGAGGGATATTTACCTTTTACATATCTTGGAGTTTCCATGTTTTGGGGAAGAACACACGCCTCCTACTTTATCAATATTCTCAGTCAGATTTAAAGAACTCTGGCCTCTTGGAAAGAAATATCACTCTAAATGGATAGAATAGATTTCATTTTTAAAGCATGTTGAAATATAAAAAATGGTATAATCCTTCATGGTTTACTCATGGACCACCTTGGTCATTAAAACCATTAATTCATTGATAAAAAAAATTATTTGGAGTGGGATTATATTAGAGAGAAAGACTATTACAGTTTCATGCAAACAATGTTGTATGACCTATGCTCTCAGGGGCCTTAGGATCACGAATATGACCCTCTTTAATCAGTCTCTTCAAACTAAATTTATTTTTAAATTAATCAAATCCAATTTTGAAGCCTTGGATTTTCTCATATCAAGGATTGTTTAAGAACTAAAAAAAAGTAAAATTATGCTACATGGAATCCTTAATATGGCCTGGTCTTATGGTAATATTTCACAAGATCTTATAGAATTCTCATTAGATGGTCAGTGTTAACTCTTCTTCAAATTCTAGACTGCCAATTGGAATGGAATCCCACTCATGGATAAGATTAATACCATGGCTCAAAATATTTATTATAACATATCCCTTAAAGATCAAATGGATAATCTTAACAATCTTCTACATGAGATTTTACATTTTTTATCAAATTGGTATTCCTAAACTAAAAACAAATTGGTATTCCTGGACCCATTGGAGTGGTGTAAAAATTTTAAGGCCATGACAGAGCCTTTTATCATTAACCTTTCATGCCTTAGCCATTTATGGTCATGGGATTGGTCTTTTAGTGTGATACATATTGGATATGGATCCAATAGGGGTATGAATATGGGTTACATATATGGTATTCTCATTGGATGTGGTATCATCACATGCATATTGCATTAAGAATCTTTTTGTCAACACATGAGGAATCCAGAACACAATAAATAAAATGCATAGAAGGAAACATGAGAAATCAAGAAAATGTTAGGACATGGAAATGTTTGAAGAAGAACCAAGTAGTCCTTGGTTGAGATATGGATGGTGAAAGTGTGACAAATCTGGGTAGTTTTGGCAGAAATAATGAATGTTAGAATTGGGTGGAGTTTTCATGGATGTTGTGAGTTGGAAAACATGTTAGGGAAGTTTTGAAGGTTGAGTTGAGGTTCTGTTGACCTCTTTTATGATGAGTGAAGTTCTCAAAACTAGAAAATTGTGGTGACGAAGTAAGTAATATGGTGTTGAGAACCATGGAAGGAAAGTAATCGATTAATGGTGTGGCTAGAGTTTCAAGTTGGATGGTCTCAGGTAGGAACCATATTAGTGTATTAGTTTTGGTGATGGGTGTTGGATCAGGTTTTGGATGGTTGAATACCTTGAGATGAAGGTTATGCTTGGGTTGTGCTTTGGATGTTTGAAATGGAGTGAGGTTGTTGGGCCTTGAGTTCTGGATTGATGTAGGTCAGAGAATGTGGTTGGAATCTATGTATCCCTTCAGCGACAATGAGTTTGTGTCACCATTATAATTTTGGTAACTAGGTGAGGTGGTGCTAAGAATTTTGGGCCATGAGTTGTGGAGAGGATTGGAACAAAGGTGTTCTGATTGGCTCTCCACAGGGTAGTGTAGTGCCTTATCGATATCCTCTTGTGCGGTGGTATAGTAACATTACCTAAACCTTTAATTTTCATTTGATGTTGATAATAAATAGTTGAGAGATGAACTTTAGTCATTTTTATTAAAAATACACACTATAAACCTATCAATTATCCTTGAGAGATGAACTAGGGTATTAACTAGACCATAAACCAACTTTAAAGATATAATCAATTTGACGTGTCATGACAATGTGGTCAGTTCCTATTGGCGAAACCAAGGGGATCGACACTACAATGTAGATTAGGAAACCCTAAGAGTGGGAGAATCCACAATGGGAGATTTCGGAACCATCCTCACAATAAAATACACAAATCAATCACCATTTTCCATGATTAAAATTTCATTTATTCACTTAAAATAGGGAGTTAAATTACCTATATGTTGTTGTCGGTGCTTCCCATCATTAAATATATTAATCACTATTAGATGATAGAAAGTTGACTCAATTTATTTACTTTATTCTATTTTTAGATTAATTATTTGGGAAATACACCTCACCCTATTCATTTTAATGGTCATGGAATAAAATCCCAACCATGAAAACTATAAAAAATACCCCATTAAATCATCATATAATCATTCTATAATCACTGATTAATCATAACACCACTTGTTCACACCAGGCTTCCCCACACTACTGAAATTCTATCACATCAATGTCTGTACTTGTACCCACCAAAATGAAGTGTGATCTGATCACTAGATGAATTTACCCCCACCCTCTTACATGTTTCTCCATAATTTCTAGATCTCCCACAATATCTCACCCTAGTGGATTTTTATAGACCACTTTACATGGTCAAGATGAAATTTCCCTTGATTTCAACCCCAGATGAACACTCTTACCACATTGATATTTTATTATTATCCCATTATATTATGATATACATATGAATTAAGATCCAAATCAACCAACCTTATCACCTATTTACAAAATCACCACCTTAAATCATTAGTACGAGTGTATCCATTTCCTAGAATTCTTTCCTTACACCCCATCTGTGAATCACCTTGAAAAGGTTTCCTTTTCCCAAAACCCCATTAATATTGAATGTATTTATATTTTTTACTCATATCTTAGTGTATAATTTAGTTATCAAGACTTCCATGCATTCCAACCATGCTTCTAAAAACTTACAATCATCCTAATTTCCTTATGAGTAAAATAATTATGCTAACATGAAATCCCTATCTCAAATGAATGATAAGTATCTTATCAAAGGTCACTTTTTCCTAGATTAACTAACCTTTATAAGGATTATTATTGATAACTATCCAATTATTATTTCACCTGGATGAATCATTTTTCCACATTATCCAAATCATCCCAAGACTAGGCTGAATATGATATTACCTTGCAACCCCAAATCAATATCCCTATTTTTCAACATCTGAGAATAAATACATATTGAATCAAACCCAAGTCAAGTACCAAATCCCTTAAAAATCCTGTAAAAATAAAAAACACAAATCATCCTAGACATATCATAAGTCCTCACCCCTATCATAGAACTAACCTTCAGTGATAATAACACCCTCACCATAGGTTTCACCAGATGGCCGGGTCTATGGGTACGATTCATGGATCATAAACTTGGTCATTATATCTAGTAAAACCTATAATACAACTTGAAATACATTTAACTTTTATATAAAAATCACAATCAGTCACCCCCATCAATATAAAATAATACCACAAGGATAGTCACACTTATATACATCGCATATCTAGTATATTATGAAGTAAAACTCTTAGATCTTGGCCAACTAAGATATCAATGATCAACCTCTTAATTCATTATCAAGTGATCATTGGTGATGTTTAATCCAACTAACATAACCCTAATCTATAATTTACCCTAGTCTATTAATTAACTTTACACCAATTAATCATTTAATTCCAAATTAATTACTAACCAATAACTTTTAATTAATCCAAGACTGTTCTCATTTTCATTTAAAAACACTATCGTATCATCATAAAAATAATGCATCAACATTGTATCCACACAAATAATTTTCTCATTATGAAATTTTATATGGTTCATGAATAATCACATGAGTATGTCAAGCAGTAGACATAGAGAAAACTCACTTGAGGTCGAAGTGAGAAAGGTCGTCGGGAGAAGGGGGTCGCGGGTTGCCGGTCGCAGGCACCGCCGGAGGAGGTCGCGGGGTCGCCGGAGGAGGTCGCGGGGTCGCCGGAGGAGGTCGCGGGATCGCTGGGGGGTCGCGGGGGGCTGCGGGCGAGGGTTGCAGGGAAGGGTCGCGGGGGGCTGCGGGCGAGGGTTGCAGGGAAACGGGGGTCGGGGTAGGGAAGGGCCGGGGTTTTTTAAAAAAAACAAAGGTTTAGCGGCGGTTTATTAAAAACCAACGCGAAACGTATTTCGGAAAACGTTTAGCGGCGGTTTTGTGAACCGCCGCTAAACACTGTTTATTTTGTAGTGGAAGTTTTAAGAAATGAGGCATCATTTCAACACATAAACCCACATGATTTACAAAACGGGCAGCAATAAAAGAGTGAGACATGACATTTTCAAATAAAAATTACATGGAATTCAATAGAATTGTACCTTACATCATCAAATAACTGGATTGATCCTCCATAATCATCTTATCATCACCATAAATTTTTTTGATCACTACCCCTTGTTCCATGCTTTTATGTTGTGATTTTATTGCATGATGAGTCATGGAATTTCTAGAATCACCTTGTATCACCCAGTTCTAAGGATTAGAGTTGTTCTAGTGAGATCTTCCAATCATAACATAATATTTTTGAGATATAATGAAATACTTTTTGAGGTATTATTATCTAGTTTGGTTTGAAAAACCAATATATAAGAATGCATCAAAGCAAACTGATGGTGGAATAAAGATCCGGACATGGAGAACCAAATGAACCTGCTAGATTTGAGGCTAGTCATTCCCCTCAACTGCATACCTTACATAAGGTAATCAATTTTACTCTTTCTCCTAAATTTGAATCAAACAACTTCTGATAACTTTATATTGCTAAAATTTTATTGGGTAAAGTTGTATTTGATTTATATATGTCAACACCCATGCACCACCTTGTTATAAGGGGTGCGGTGTATAATATCCCAGGAGATAAGCTAGACAATAAATAACTCCCAAAAGATCACATGAGAGTGGGGATTGAGGTATCTCGGGATCCAACCACTGATTTTTCTATTCCACTAGATGATCTAGATATTACAATGGTCAATGATGCTATTAGAACTTTCGTAGCATGGACGTCTAATATTATAAAGATACATGAGGTGTTTCTTTAACAAATTTTTTCTTATAAAAAACATTTAACAATTGATGAAAAAATTTCTGAAGTGGGGTATGGTATTACATATGGATAAAGCAATGGGGAAACAGAAGGTCGAATCAAGACAATCTAGTAAATTGACCAAGAAATCAAAAGGACCTTCCGGGAGTACCTTCTCCCTACTAGTTCCATATCAACATTTATTATCATTACAAATTCATGCAGAGACCACATTTAAAGATGAAAATATGTCTTAAATTTCATATAAAGAAGAAATATTTGTAACTTTTGTTATAGACGCAGTTGGTCTTGAGAGTATAAATGAGATTATCAAGTTTGAATGATCAGGATTCTTAATTGTGAATACATACATAAGGTACATTTTCATAATACATCTTTCCAAATAGTGATCTGATATGTTCATTAAAGTTAATAACTATTCATATTTTATGTAGGCATTTATATTACTATTATATAAAGGGAAAACTGTGCGAAACACGATTTGGATTCATTAATATATGTATCATTTCTACGCAAAAAAACTTCTTTAGAGAAGGAAGAAATTAATAAGAATAAAGATGATCTATACGATGTGTTTGAGAAAAAACAACATATGATAGACTCTTTTTGATTCCTAGAATGAAGGGGTAAAACTATAAAATCTAATCACATAAAATATATTTCTATTTTTTCATTACTTATTTGTTTTTTATTTTTTTAAGCAGCATTGGATGTTGATTGCAGTCAATCTAGATACCCCAAATATTTATTTTTTGGATCCAATGCATGGATATCCAACAAATCGACCACACATGATGTGTATTTTGAATTTTTAATACACTCTAATCAATATTTTATAGATAAAATTTAAATTTTATGTTTCAGTATGTGTTTCAACAAGAATTTTTTTATGATAGGGCGGTCACAAATATAGGCTAATTCATGGAATGAATTCGATGATTGAACATAAAAATCCTGTGGATTTCTTCAAATGGAAATAGATTAAGGTATATATAGAAATATTTAACTATCAAAACATATTTCAAATTAATTTATTTATTTTGGTCAATGTTTTTGTAGTGTTTGAAGCAAGATAATGGCAACAATTTTGGATATTATGTTTGAAAATTTATGAGAGAGATCATAAACCATGAAAAGACCAGCATCCCTGAAGAGGTAATTTCTAAAGGTAATTAAAATTTCATTAAAAATATTTCTTAATAATTTTTTTGTCAATATTTTCTTAGTACTACCAAGATTTTTAACAACCATTACACTCAAAAAAATAAGTAAATTTGTTTAGAGATGAGTGGGCAGCATACATGGTTTTGAAATGTTTCCCGACAACAAATTTAGGTGATTACCTTCTATGTTTGTGATCTATTGTGGGTTATGACCTTATAAATATATTTGAGGTGTTAAGAATTAATATAAAAATGATTATATATTATTTTTGATCTGTTTATCAAGGAGATGTATAATGGAGGAAATCAATCTTTTTAGAAACAAATGCTCAAAATACAATGTGTCAGAATGTATACAGGCATCATGAAGAGGTGAATTCCTACTACTTATTTAGTTAATTTTATTATAATTTTATCTACTTTTTTAGTTAATTTCCTTATCATTTTTAGAATAAAATAGACTAAATACCTCTCTAGGGTTCCATCATGGGTGGTGGTAAATGATAAAAGAAAAGAACAATACATTGGTTTCACTTTGGTGGGTGGTGGAATTATTTGGGCTATTCAATCATCAATTAGATGCATGATATAATATCATTGTCTCACCATCAAAAAATGTGTCCATTGTTTTTTCATTAATATGCATGTTCACATTCATTATATAAAATGATCCACGTTCAAAAGCTCATTAATAAAAAACTCATCATCATTCTTGATAAAAAAATACATGAGAATTAAGGATGTTCCCATTTTGATGAAAAAATAATGATGATGTTATGTTAGAGTTTATCATCACCTAGAATATTGAAAATGATGTATTAATCTATAGAAAAATCCAGGAAGACTTAATGGGCATGCTAGATTTTATTGTCATTTAGATTCTATAAAGGGCTATACTGATGTTTAATACTATCAAAAAAGGGTAAATAATTTAGGGTCATGTAAGACTGACTAAATTCCTTTTATTTTAGTTTCAGATGATTAAGAATAATTTTATTGTATTTTAATGATATATAACTAGAAAAAATTGCCTTTTAGTTGATTTTCTCATCATTTTATCTGTTTTTTATAGTTAATTTCCTAATTATTTTTATTTAATACTTATTTTGTTAATTTTCATAGAGATCGTAAAAAATGATTTTGTTAATAAGAAAATGGGTCAAGAATATATACATACATCATGAAAAGGTGAATTTCTACTGCTTATTTAGTTGATTTTGTCACCACTTTATCTACTATTTTTAAGTTAATTTCCTTATTATTTTTATCTAATTATTATTATTATTTTCACATATCTTTTGGGAAGTCGTATTTTTCCTTCAATCATCTACAAAAAACTAGAAAAGTGAGAACATTTTGCTTTTGTATGAGTCATTTTAGGCAGCATGGGGTTTCCTCTTCCATCTAAATGGAACATTTCTTTCTTTTCTGGATTGGTGTAGACGATTGAAAAAAAAACACACATCACATACTCAATCAGCCACACCTCAATATGATACACATTGATCTGTATGTTTTTATTTTATAATTTACATTTTAGTTCAAAACACACATCACATACTCAAAACTGATCAAACACATTCCCCAAGATCCAAACTACATTCACCTATATCTATATTTTATCAAATAAATTTAGTGAGTTAAAATAAAACTTGGTTGGTTCTTTTCGAATATTTCAAAAACTTCTTCTCTTTCACAGACTTTCCAATATTTATGTTTTCATAATAAAATCATCATCTATAGAAGTAATGTATTGTTTCGTATTTATCTATAATTTATTTATTTTTAGTATTATTAACATAAGAATTGTTTTCTTATATAAGTGGATTATTTTGTTCAATTTGGGGTGGTTTGTTCAAATTTGATCATGCTCGTGAAAGATTATGCTTCAAGACTGCAAATGAGATAATGAAAAAAAGGAAATGAGTCAAGAATGTATACAACCATCATAAAAAGGTGAATTTCTACTACTTATTTAATTAATTTTATCATCATTTTATCTACTATTTGTAAGTTAATTCCCTCATCGTTTTTATCTAATACTTATTTATTTATTTATTTCACAAATCTTTTAGGAAGTCATGTTTTTCATTTAACTATCTGCAACAAGAAAGAAGCATGTTCCTTTCTGATGGAAGAGGAAACCCAATACTGCCTGAAATGTGAAGTGTTTGAGGCAGCATGAGGTTTCTTCTTCTATCAAAATGGAACATGTTCTCTCTTTTCTAAATTTTTATAGATAGTTGAAAGCAAAACACATATCACATACTCAATTAGCCGCACCTCAATCTGATACACAATGTGCTCAGTATGACTTGGACTATATGTTTTTAGTTTATAATTTTCATTTTAGTTCAAAACACACATCAAATACTCAAAACTGAGAAAACACATTAATATTATTTTGATAATTTATGAAAGTGATTTATAAGTCATTTGTGATGTGTAGGAATCAATCTCATTTTAAATCAACACATGATGTTACCAGTATGACTCAAAGTATGTGTTTCCATTTTAAAATGGCATTTTAGTAAAAAAAATAAAACCAACATACTCAAAAATGATAAAATTCATTCATATTATTTTGATACTTTACTAAAATGATCTATAAGTAATTTGGGACATGTAGGAATCAGTCATACCTCAATCTGACACACGGTGTGACTGTTATAACTTTAAGTGTGTCTTTTTATTTAAAATTGACATTAATTTTAGTAAAAAAGACAACTGACATACTCAAAACCAAGAAAATGCATTCATATTGTTTTGAAACTTTAGGAAAACAATCCAGAAGTCATTTATGATGTGTATGATTTATCTTAACCTCAATATGATACATGATGTGCCCAATATAACTCAAAGTGTCCGTTATCAATTTAAAATTGACATTTTAGTTTAAAAAATCACTCACTGAAAACTATGAAAATAAACTCATATTGTCTTGATAATTTATAAAAAAATATTTATAAGTCATTTTTTATGTGTAGGAATTAGTGTCACATCAAACCGACATACGATGTGACCGTTATGACTCAAAGTGTGTGTTTCCAGTTTAATGATGTACTGGAACTTAGAAGACAAGTCACAATATAGTAGAGTCCAACCAGTGCAACTAGTCGCTATCATCTTTCAATCTTTGCGGGGATAAGTCCACACAGATCCGATCTTCACGGTCATCTCTTTACTTAGTTAACGACTCCCACCACCTCAACTTCATCTTACGTATGTGCCCTGAAGGTTCTTTATGTATCCCCTTTGTCAAGGTTCTTTATGTATCACCTTTGTCATAAAATTGTAAGTTTTGCAAGTCAAAAAACTTACGTACCCATCAAAGAAAAAACTTACGAAAGTCATTTGCGACTTCATATTGGCTCCATCAAACTAATCAAGAGGCAACTTCTGATTGCCAACATTTGATCTACTAACTTCCGATCATTCCACATCTGAATATCTAAACATTGGTCGTGCTGCTCCGTTATCTCCATCCAACGTCAGAATTTAGACTACCCGATTCACTCTTTTCAGTAGATCTACAATTTAGCCAGTAGATGGTTTTTAAACCGTTTGAGCCTAACATGATTGTGGTTCATGAGATTTCAACCTGAGATTAATTTACAAAAAGGTCTTTTAAATAAAAAGTCAATAGTGTCGGTCTCAAAACACGACATAATCCTAAAAGAACTTAAAATCCGCAAAAGCATTATCAACAGTGGTCCACGCTTATAGAACTTAAATTTTCACACGACAATGTGATTTATTAACTGACAAATTGAGATACTCAGCTCATGTGCAGACACAAGAATCAACGAGAGATTGTGGATGGAGGACAAGTGCGTTTACCAACCCACTAGTTAAAAAATCAATAAAGTTATCATCATAGATTCCACAAGAAATATCAAGCTTAAAAAAGTCCAAATTACACAAATAACTATATTTAAACACAACGACTGCTTCCACCAAAGCCTTAAAATCTGATCATGACAGGAAACAATTTAATACACAATTATTAAACTCCAGCAACCATCTGTGATGAATCTACGAGCCCAAAAAGCCCAATAAATATCAACCGATAGGACAGGACCACCGGGTATTCCCGGTAACAACAATCAAATATACAAAATCGTGGGAGGGGCAACCGACACCTGTTCTCCACCCTACCCCCGCCGCGCACCCCCCGACCGCCGGCCGGTCGGCCACTGAAGAAACCCTCAATCCAGTGATCAAAATCCGAAAATGGAACACCCACGGGGAGCCGACCCGAGTCCGGGTCCGGGTCCGGCAGCTCAGTCGGGCTGATCCGGAGGAGCTTCCGACGAGTTCGTGGGCGACAGGTGGGGAGGAGAGTCCACCGTCGCAGCCTCGCCTTCCGGGGCGGCGACGCCGGCCTCCTGATGGCGCTCCTCGTTGGCCTGCTCGGTTTTCTGAATCCACTCGGAAACCTTAGAAGAGGCAGGGTGGGGCGACGGGGAAGCGGCGGCGTAGGTGAAGAACGACGGACCAAGGATGGGCAGGGCCGGACCGTAGGCGTAGGGATATCCGGCGACGGCCAATGGGGGGTGGTCGAACTTGCAGGTCGGGCCGAACTTGCAGAGCCCGTAGAGCTTGTAATTTGAGCATTCCGCTTGGCCCTGAGAAGCGGATTAAATGTACTGGGTTCTAGCTCATAAAACTAAAAAGTCCACACACTTACTGGTCTGGAAGGAAGGAGTGTATAAGCGTTCATGGCATTTCCCAATTGAGCAACTTTTTCTTTTGGATGATGATACTTGCAGTTTGATCCATATTTGCAGGTCCCCGTGTTCAAGAAATAACGGCAGTCCGGTTGATCGGGTCGGTCCGGAAAACATGAGGCTAATTCAGCAGGACTGGATCCATAAACACCGGCAGAAGATCCGGCACCGGTGCTCCCCTGAATGTAAAGAACAGTAGCCATAGAAATCATGTTGGATACAAGATAAATGCAGAGAGAAACAAGAGGAAGAAGAGCACAAAGCTCCCTGATCACTGAGATTTGAGAAACGATATCAATAAAGATTATTCACTTACCAAGTCAGTGCTCCACTCCTGTCCAGGAGTAGAATAAACAAGAGGCATGTAGGCCTGCTGACCTTGAACATGATTTCCTGAAAAGTCGGAGGCTCTTGGCAATTGCCATGTAGAAAACCCACCAATATATGATAGGCCGGCAGAGGATGTAATAGGTAATGAAGGCTGCGGATGATGGAATTTGCATTCGGTTCCAAATTTGCAAAATCCGGTCCGCATGTAATAGTCACAAGATTTTGCATCCTGAAACAAAATATAATGGACCGTTGGATTCACTGGGCGGAATACCCAAATGGCCAAAGGATTCGGATTGCTCAGGTGAAGGGAATCACCTGGCGCATTGGAAAACCCATAACATTAAGATAAACCGGTGCAGCGCCATTCCTGTCCTTTGGGTGATGATATTTACAGCTTGAACCATATTTGCAAGTTCCGGTCTTCAAATAATACTACAATGCAGGTTTGGAAGTGTACCCATAAGTTCCCGCAAACAGAAAATTCAAATGCAGGAAGCCATCAGTAATACTTAGCCCCCCAAAAGGCATAAAAGTAGACTCTTTCATAACCATCCATGATTCCATTCTTGCAGACAATTGCAAACAATTTAAGAAAAAAACACCAACAGAGGTCACCAGGCTTTTCTGAAAGCTACATAAACTTACTACTGGTTTGCATATTTATCAGGATACAGCCAGATTATGCATAGCCATTACATGTGACATTAAATCAGAAAATATTCCACATGATATTCTAGAACCAGAGGCTGGTTATTTGCAACCACAGCCTAAAACCAGAGAGAAAAGTGTTCACCAATGAGCAATGCCATTTATAATAAAGTTAAAAAAGAGAACATAGTACCCCACAGTCAGGCTGCCCAACTCGCTGAGGGAGGTCAATTCTGGAGGCAAAATTCTGCGAGCAGAGGATGTTAAACAAGTTAGAAAACTTAAATCGCCAAGACATCGAACTGTGTCTTCGGGTGGAATGGTTTCATTCAGAAACAGACCACAAATTCCAGATATCACCATGTTAGGGAAAACCAGATAAATAAATAAGAAGTTCAACGACACCACTGAAGAAGATGTAGATTACCTGGGGTGCAGTAGAGGGATGATTAAAACGGCAAATGTTGCCATAGCCACAAAAACCAGTCCGCAAATAATGAATACAGTCAGGTTCACTGGGACGATCCGGGTATGGGATTGGCCTGGATACATCCCCCTCCTGATTAATAGTTTCACGTATTTTTAGTCTCCCAAGTGATTCTGAATCACAGAACAGTGCAAGGCCGTCACTATCCAAACGAGTAAAATCAAAATTCAATTTAAAAAGACAAGTCAGAGAACTCGATCCCTAAAATCCCCTGCGATCGTCAAACAATTGGGAATATTAACATCCAAACCAAAGAAATAAAATAGAACGAGAAGAATTTAAGGAAAATGCAATACCCCCAAAGAGGAGCTCGAATAAAATAAACAGCAACAACAATCACAGAACGCGCGGCATGAACTATTCGAGAGCAACAGATGCCGTTTTTTTTTTTTTTTACATGAGCAAAATATGATCAACCGATGACGATTGTTAATAAAAATCACCTCGGACCATATCGGACGGTGAACTCGAAGACGCATTGTCGGGCTCTCGTCGATTCTGAGGCATCGGTACGATCTTGAATCCCCAAACGATAACCAAATTTCAATATACGGATCAATAAATAACATCCAATTGCCTGGAAAATCCCCCGAACGGTCAATCGCCGATCAAAGCTAGTCAACAATTTAAATATCCCTCACTGCCTCACTGCCCCCTTCCTCCCTCCCAAATTCCCAGATCAAGCTCGGTGATTTCTTATAAATCTCTGATGCGAGCGGAACCAATCAGATGATAGAGAGGAGAGTTTCATCCGGATAACCAAAATAGACAGGAGAGTCGGGAGATGAATGTAAATATATATATTTTAAATCGGATATTACTGCATTTGCGTCTGATAATAATAATAAATAGACGGTACAAATTTTGATGTTGAAAGGACCATAACCCCCATTCTGTACAGTTCCTTAAGTGCGGTATTGGCGGAAAATGATCACTCCGCTACGGGGCTTTAATCGTAAACCCGAATTCCCACACCGAAGTGCAAGGCGCGAAAATCAACCGAATAATATTTTAATGCCCCCCACGCAACGTGGCATATCGACGCCGCTAAGGCAGTGGCTGTGAATCCTGGGCCGTTGGATTATTCATGGAGGGGCCGCCGCCCATCCCCTCCCGTTCTTTCGGATCGCCGCACACGTGTTGGAGGACACCCATCCGACGATTCCAAATGTTCCTGTTATTTTTAGATGGACACGTGTCCCGATGAACGTCAGGACACGGCCAGGGTAGGTAACCCTGAAACGGGTGAACTTCTCCGCCTTCCTCCCTCAAATGTCCTGAGGGTAAATTGGTCCAATAAATTATAAATTGATGTAATTTAATTTTATATATTTTTAATTATAGTGAAATAGATATCCTTGATTTATATTTATTAACCAAAGTAATAATTTATAAAGATCGATTTCAATAATTTATACGAAATTATTATTTATTTATGATAACTTTTTTTTTTTATTACTTGTGAGTTGAAAAGGGGCCCGGGCTTTCGAACCTCCAACGCCCGTTCGGTACGTGCCCGGTCCGTACTAAATGCCTGCTTAAACTAAAATGGTGGCTGCTTGTTCTGAAATTTATGGTTTTTGTTATTTTCCGAATTCTTTGTTATGATTTTATTTTAGCAAAAAAAAAAACATTAGTAAATTACCACTTCAGCTCTGGAAAATATTTATATATCATTTATGCCATATAAGGATTCATTTAATAAAATAAACCACAAATAAAATATACATGTTATATTTTGAAATGTATAATGGACATTCCAAACTTTAGAAGCAATTTAAGGCGGTTTGAGATTCTACTGAAATATCAACATGACGGACATTCCAAACTTTAGAAAGCTATCGTATCTATATAACAATATATATAATAAACTACATGCATATACCCAAAATAATCTGCAACCCGAACGTGCACACAAATACAACTGAACCCACTCATATATATACACACACACAAATCCATAATGAAACAAAAACAATACCAAATATGAGTAAAGAAAATCTTCATGCATAAGACATCCCAAAAGAAAACCAAAGTCATCCCAAAACATCCTCACCCGAGCTATCCATTGAAAACTCCAAAAGGTCCTCCATGACTTTCATTGCTAAGCCCCATGAGTTCTCATACACCAGTGCTTTCCCCGTGCCTAGCACCACAAAGCAGACAAGTAAGCAATATAAAACAATATTCGTTGTATTATGTATATACTGAAATAAATAAACTATTCTATCATGGGTATTAATTTCCACATGCTAGAAAAGCCACAATGGAAACCAACTCTACCTGCATCGAGCCATGCTCAGAATCCATTGTGTCATCCCTATTGAGAAAAAACCAGAACTTCGAGAAGCGGAAGTTCATCCACCAATAGACCGCAAAACGAAAATTGATCATCGGTATGGCTTCTTCGGAAGTCCAGTGCACCAGAACTTGAAAAATTTTGTTACACCCAAATCACCACATCGAATCTAGCACACACAAACACAAGCATACAAGCAAAAGGAAAGACAATCATAAAAGAAACACTGGTTTTACATGGTTCAGAATTTCATCCCACGGGAGAACACCGCAGGATTTTATTTTACTGAAATTACAAAGATTACAACTTGTGACCTTTTCAACCACGTGGATCAAAGAGTACAAATGTCACTCGATGATACAATACACCTCAACAAAGTGATCTCACCCCCTTTATATAGAGGGTCTCACTCGATCAACCAACTGCACAAACTTCCAACATATGTGGTTGGCCATTTGTTGCACTATGAAACCTCCAATCCACTATAACATTCATCAACTTGATCGCCTGTCATCGGTAAAGGAGCAATGTTCCTACGCTTTGCCCTTTCCCACAAGCTCCGGTTCAAAGATGATTCAAACATAATCATTGATCTTTTACTCGTAACTCCACTGTTTGAGCTTTTGATAACCCGACTGTCAGTAATTTCGGTAGTCCGACTCCCTGCTGAGCAACCGCCAAAGTATGCTTCCAATGAACTAAGTCACGAACTTTCGGTAAATACATACCAGAGCCTTGAAGTGGCTTCACATGTAACGCCCCAACAATTTAGTTTAAAAGAATATCATGCTCGATAGCATGTTTAACACACAAAACCGAATTTTAAGCGAATTGTGATATACTATAAAAATATTATTATTTAAATGTAACCGTTATAACCTAACCATTAAATAAGCGGTATGAATAGGAATAACCACATTATGAAAAACATATATAAAAGTTTTATATAATACAAATGTACTGGAGGAGGTAAATGATGTTATTCCTTACCTATGTTAGGAAAACTTTCCTTAAGTCAGACGATGTTGCGTCATCATTAAAGTTCCCGACATCATGAAGAATCTCATGATCCAAGTTGAATTTGTACTTTTTTTGTACAAAGGGTGAGAAATACAACGTCACCAGACGAAGATCATTGGACGCAAATCACCAGACGAAGATCATCGAGCGAAGATAACTGAATGTAGATCACCAGAAAAATGTGAGCGGACTGAGATGGAGCATAAGTCTTGAGTAGAAGTTGCACAATGTCATCATACGGACCAGGGCTGAAGTTATCAGATGGAGATTTGTAAGAAATTGAACTTCAAGCTACTGGACAAAAAATGCACAGTGTTATTGGATGAACAAAGCACAAGTTATTGGACGGACCGAGGCGATCATTATTGGTCAGTTGTTTGAAAGAAGTACAAAGGAGAAGCAGTACAAAGGTGCGAGAAGATTGATATTCAAGCGACAATACAAAGTGAAGCGGCTTTTATGACCAGACAAACATGTTGCACAAAGTTACCGAATAGAGTAGGGATGTTGTAACTGAACAAAGGGGGAAAGTCTTTCATGATAGAATTATGTAGAAGTTGCAACAGTGTTATCATCAGTCAACAACTTGAGTGAACCAGACAATGGCAACTGAAGTGACCAGACATATATGGCGGAAGGCCAATGACACAAGTTCATCTGACAGAGTCAAATAAAGTAACCAGATAGACAGTTTGTATGAAGTTCAATCGGCAAAGTTTTTGTTATAAGTTGTATGAATTTCTACGTTATGAAGTCAGGGAGTGGGCTACTATTTGAAGGTTGTGTAAAGTATTGAGCATGTGTTGATTCAATAATTTCAATAATTTCTTTTTGATTTTGATGCTCACAAACAACCACATTTGTGTCACTAATAAAGTTGCTTTTAAAGTGAATTTCAGGAAGATGATATTCATTAGAATATTTGTTTTTATTCTGGAAGCGTTTGCAAGTCGTTAATCCATGGTAAAATATTTGTTTAAAGTATTATGGACGTGTTTGAAAGTATTCTAGAAACACTGTTCATACCATACATTTATAAGCGCAGTGTATGGTTTGGGAACCCTACGTTTGCAAGAAAACATATGAATCATATACCTTACGTTGTTGGAAAAGTATGGATCGAAAACTCTACGTTTGAAAGAAACCCTACATTTGAGGAATAAATGTATGGTTCATTAACCCTGCATTTGTAAATAACTGTATGTTGTCGACCCTACTTTTAGAGTTGGTCGTTACGTGAAGGAACCCTATGTTTGTATGGTCAATAATGAAGTTTTAAATTAAAGATATTATTTGCGTTTTCTACAACAGTCTCACCAGAAGTAAATATATCTTTAAATCTATTTTGAGATCGATTCAAAGACTCATATTCAATGGATTAAATCATTCCTATTTCTAATTGAAGTTACGACTCTCTTTGAACGATTTGAAATATTTGAATTCAAATATTTGTGATTTATTATGCGGTATTTTTGGAGCTAGTTTGACCTGGAGCTGTTCGATCATCAGTATAAATGCTGAGATATTCATTTCCTATATATATTAGAATATATGAAAAGCGATTATTGTAAAATAAAAGTGTGTCGTTACCTTTAGATCTACACTTTGGATACATACATGTTTTGATCACTCTGATTGACTTGCTGTTGTTGCTATCCCTGCTGTTGTATCTTATTATTATATCTTCTGCAAGTTCGACAAAGAATTTTTCATAGTTACACTTTAGAGATATACATGTTTATTCATCTATATGCTGTTTTCTCTATCACTATTTGAAGAAATACTATGAAAATATTGAAGATTATTTTTGATGCTACTATGCATTATTGAAGATCAACACATCTGTCAGTTGCATGCTACAACTGTGAGAGAAACCTTTTTTCTCAATCAAATCAATCTCTATTGATTTATTGAAGTGTCAGCTGCTCGAACTTAGTCATTATGGTGAAGAAGTATCAACTTCTTAGACTAAGCTGGGGATTTACAGTTCCCTATAAATGAACCAAAAAGCCCTGTAAAAGCCTTATTGTAAAGATATCAATTATCTGTACTCAGTTGTGGAAGTCCTTGGTAAAAGGACTTACTAATGAAAATCTTCAAGATCATGGAGAGAGCGTTGGTGGAGTGGACTATGGGAACTTTATGCCCTGAACCATTATATATCGCTATGTTTTTTATTTTATTTTCGATGGTCACTCATCTTTAAGAATGAAGGAAAGATATGCTGCATATCAAGAGGATTATTTTAAATCTATTGAAAAGTTTTAAAGAATCACAATTCACCCCCTCTCGTATCTTCTTCATAATCAAACCGACCTAACAAGTAGTACCAGAGGAAGGGCTCTATTGGCATATTTCTCTTGTTAAAAATCCTTGAATATTTTGTTGTTCATATCTAGATACCAATAAGTAGTATCAAAGGAAGAGCTCTATTGATATATTTATCTTTTTAGAAATTCTTGAACATTGTTTTGTTTCTATCTATACTTACAAGTTATATCAGTGGTTGTGCTCTTTTTCTAAATCCCTTGATTATTCTGTTCGATACTATCAAGTGCATCAAAGTTTTGGACTCTTGTGTAATATCAAAGGTATCTTTTGGCTTTAACAAGCCTAAGTTAAATATTCATACAGAGACAAATCTTGAAATAACTAATCTCAAATAAGGTATGTCAATGATCGGTGATCCATACTTTAATGGTGATAATTATGGATGTTGGAAAGCTCGAATAATTATTTACTTGAAAAATATTAGAATACGAGTTTATTTAAAGGTTTTCAAGTCTTATGAAATTCCTAAGGAAGATATAGATAAATGGGATGATGATCAAGAAAAAGAATATGATCTTAATTCAAAAAGCAATGAATGCTATTGTCCGTGGTTTAGGGAATGATGAGTTTAATCGAGTTTCTCAATGCGCTGCTGCATATGAGATGTGGAAAACTATTTCTGTTTCTTATGAAAGATCTAAAAAAAACATAAAACTAAGATATAATACTACAAAGATAAAGTTTGATACTTTCAAAATGTATGAAGATGGAAATATCACTAAGATGAATGGGAGATGGATAGAATTTGTCAATGATGTTGCTGCTTTGGGAGATCCAATTAAGAAATTAGATAAATCTTTAAAAGTAATTAGAGTCTTACCCTTTAAGTGGAACGGAATATATATTTTTATATGACAATCTACAACAGTTAAAGAATTAACAATGAAAGAATTGATTGAAACCTTGATGATGTATGAAGATGAGATGCATACTGAAGTTGAAAATCATATCAAATATGAAGAAGCCAATATCAAAACTATTATGAATGAATCATTTGAGTCACGTTATTCAGATTCAGATAAATATTTATCAAATATTGTCAAAAGGTTTGAAAAACTATACAACCAAAGGAAGAAAGGGATTAAAGAGAGTAAATGTTGTGAATGTAAATAAAGTGGTCATACAAAGGTTAACTGTCCTTTACTTAAATCTTAAAGGAAAAACAATTATAAAATAAAAGATAAGAAAATTATGAAGGATACTTGGAGTGATTCTTCTGGTTCAAATGATGAATCTTCTACAAGCTCTGAGGCTGAACATAAAAATCGATTGGTATGTCTTATGACTCATACTAATAAGGTACAATCTTGTTACTCTTAAAACTCTAATTCTGAATTTTTTTCTTATGATGAGTTAAATAAGTATTACTTTATGCTTCAATATAAATTTGAATATTTAAAGAAAGAGCATAGAAAACTTAGAAAATCTTATGATGTTATTTCATTTGATAATGAAAGTTTGTCAAAACAAATTAAAGATTAAAAATAAAATTCTTCCAAAATTTATTACGATTTGAATGAAACTAAAATTAAGGAATTATTGGTTGAAGTTGATACTTTAAAACAATATTCTAGTATTATTATAAAAAAAATTATTTAAATCAAATTCTTGGTAAAAATAACATTCAGAAAGGAAAGCTTGGTATAGGTAGTAATGGTGAAAGACTAAAATTATATAATAATTATTTTGTTCCTAGTTAGAATAGAAAAATCATGTCAAACGTTAAATGTTTTTATTGTGGTATTAATAAAAATTATGCAAATGACTATTACTTTAGAAAACCTCAAATTTTTGGTGTTAAAAATGTTTATTGTTCAAAAGAATTATTTAACTTGAATAGTAGAATCTCTACACAAAATAAATAGATTTAGTTACCCAAAACTTTAGCTGCTAATATCGTCGGACCCAAAAGCATATGGGTATCAAAAGAAATTTGTATTTGATGTTTTACATGAATACACCTGTCACGACCCGCCTTCACCAAGATGAGGGAAGGGACAACAAACTGCCAAACCCTTCCTTCCTCAAGTTGAAGGAGATATAATGACCCTCAAGTCCCACCTTTAATAGGCCTCAGAGTGGCGACTAGCACCAAGGGTATAGAATCACACATAATATGGAAGACATTGCCCTTTTTATTTAGTAGGATCGAGAGATACGATGGTTAAAACCCAATCAACTCCAAAACTGAAGGTAAAAGTAAAACCAAAACCCATTCCCATATGCATGTTCAAAGGTAAACCCATACAAAGTACAAGAAAACTCTAAAGGGAAAGTACCAAAAGAAAAGAAGATGGCAACAACAACTATCCCAACGTTCGAGCTAGTACGGCTGCGCACAGTCCCTGAAGTCCTCCTGGAAACCTGAAAGCAGTTTTATATACATAGGGTGAGTATACAGGTATACTCAGTAAGGAAAAACCAAAAGCTCTCATGCACAAGTGGGGAGGCATTCTAATGCCCCGTGAGGAAGTAGAGGTGACCAAAACACATAGTAAGGAAACTATTCACCCAGCCTCACCAAGTCACACTCCCCAAATAACGCAAGTTAGGTAAGTAATAGTAATAGCACATAGATATTTGGGTACCCCGCACCGCTTCCCACTGTTTATTGAAGACATCATAGGCATCATACCTCCCCCGCCATTTTTCCTACAATCCCACTACCACCCCAACAACAATCTTACGGGCCACCTTAACCACGTATCCTGCCCATAGACACCTGGGCCACCACAACCATGCGTAACCACACCCGCAGACACCTAGGCCAGAACAACTACCGCCACACCCGAAGACACCTGGACCTCATCCCGAAGACACCTGGGAACAAATCTACCGGTACACACCTGGACCAACCACCACAACGTACTCCGCCCGAAGAGTCTTGGTCTATAATGGACCTCAGGCCATCAAAGCCCACCTAAAGAGTCTTGGGCTACTTAGGAGAGAGATTAGAAAGAAACTAATGACCAGCCACCCGATACGATGTTGGAAAAAACACCCTCCCCCATGAAATGGTGGTGTTCGGCACGAAGTGCTCAACTTGGGTGGGGTGAGAATAAGAAATATAAAAACTAAATTTATACATATAGGTAAACAAGTACTCATCCCAACCTAAGGGTCCCAAAAACTAGCCCATACACAAATTCCCTCATTACTATTCATTCATGCACAAAGCATAACAACCACAACTAGAGAACCACCCATTATTGTTATCATGTTCAAGTGGTTTCGTTATAAAAAATTAATTCTCCACTAATGGGAAACTATCAGGAACATTCACAAGTCATTAAAACCATGGAATGAAGAAGGAGACAACCAAACAAAAATTTAAGAATTCACACCTGGTTCTCTTATAAAGTCACAACAAAAAAAGGGATCCATGAGATCCCTCAAAGTAATTGAACCAAACCAATACCCAACCTACGGGCATAGATCCATAAGCCAACAACTGAACAACAGGGGATCCCATCCCCATCCACGTCACCCCACAAGCATCAAGAAAAACAACTATGATTAACAACATAACATATCAAGATGGTTTTTAGATTTAACCAACATCATTCATTAAGTTCCTTCCTTCCATTTGGTTAACTAGGGTGATCACACAAGGGTTATTATTCATCATGCATCCATTTAATCAACCCAGTTTACGTGATTAACCAGCTTCTATGTTACATCCATTCAATCACAAGTTTATTAAGAAGAACATAGGTTCACTAGTGAGCAAGAAAGGACCATCAACGACCACGATTTTCAGTGGGGATAAGCCCATATATTTCACAACATATGAATGAAAATAAAAGAGTACAACATCATCATTATTAAACACACCCCTTAATTCTTTAAAAACCATTTATTATCTTCATTAAGGTTGGGTTTCATCCATGCTCTGAGGAAACATTATCATACCCACCCCGCATAATACACAGTAAGAGAGATGAAGGGAAAACCCTACCTGGATGATCAACGATCGAAGTTCTCTCCTCGTGCTGAGAACTGGGGATGCACAACTTACAGGAAAGGAAAACTCGAAGACTTCAAAGATGACCAGGAAGGGCTCCAACACAGGCACACGATTCGTCTCTAGTGTAAGTCTCTACAGATCACTTTATATAATTGAAAGAAAATACGAAGAGAGGATCTTAGTTTAAGAAAAGACCAGATCCTAAAATCAGGGAGACGATTTCAAAGTACTTAAAAGTCGGCTTGTAGATCGACCACACATTTGGGAAGTTTCACAAGTTGGGATTAATTGAGATTTCATAATTCTCTTTGGAGACGATGGAGATAATGGCTGGGAGTTAATAGATATATTTTAAACCAAGGAAAATGTGTAATAAGGTGAAACTGTAAAACACGACAAGGTGTGACACTGAGGAAAAAGGCCACACATTTTGATAGTTGAAGGGTAACCCAATTAATGGGGGTTTAAAACATCTTTTAATGCCCTTAAATGGGTTTTTTAAGGGATAGTAAAATGGTTTTACATCAAAAGTTACATTATTGGGGTGAAACTGGAATGTCTTGGAAAAACAAGGAAGGACTCACCATTAGGTGAGTCACTGTCGCCCTGACACCGTCGTCCTGGTACTGTCGCTCTGAAACCATCGCCCTGGCACCATTGCCCTAACACTAATTCCAATTGGTGCTATGGATGACCCATTGGTGCCACCGACGCCCATCGGTGCCACCGACGCTCGAACCTAAAATTTGGAAAACTCTTTAATAAGTCACCGATGGTCCCCATGACACTCCAAACACCAAAATTTAGCAAAGTAAAGGACCAAGAGGGTCCGGTCCATGACATCATATACCTCTCAAACTATTCTCATCCTCGAGAATTTTGGATAAACTCGAAGAAAAAAGAGGGGTTCGAACAACCACCTCGTAAGATACCTCTCATAGATAGACCACCCTAGAGTTGTTCGAAAGCCGGAACAACCTCAATATCTAGGAACAACTATCCCTCGTCTATCTCCTAAATAAACACAGATACACTACCGCTTTTCTCCCCTAGGAAACCACACAACATAAAAAGGCATCACTATCCAGACATATGGATTAGAGAGTCCCTTCCCCCATGTCAAGATACTATCTTCTTTGGATGACACTGACTCATCTACATGGGTTTAATCACATCCACTTTAATGCATCTTGAGTATAGAGTAGGTCCTCCCTTCTCCACATTCAGGACTCTATTCACACACATTTAGATAAAAATGGAAACGTCACATCCCATAGTTAACAAGGTCAATCATTACATCACAATAAAGTACAAAACAAAATAGAACAAAACTCAAAACAACTCTGGGTGCTATGCGTGCATATGTGCCTCCCATTCTCAGGTACTCTACTCGAGCCCACCATGCCTCCACAGCACATGAACCAAGGGAATGATTCGCCCATGAAGAACCTTCTCATGACGATCTTCGATCTTCACCGGTCACTGCACGAACATTGCATCGTCCTCGATATCCAACTCTCCCTAGTTGAGGACATGTGAATCATCGTGTAAATACCGATAGATCTGAGACACATGGAAGATGTCGTGCACCCTCAGTAGCGGCGGTGGTAGCGCCATGTGATAAGACACTTCGCCAACCTGCTGCAACACCTCGAAGGGTCCGATAAACCTGGGAGAAGATTACTCCCCCTGCCAAACCTTCATTGACCACACCAAGGGGAGACCTTTAAGAACACATGACCCCAAAACTTGAACTCCAAGGGTCTCCTCCTATGGTCAAAATATGACTTCTACCGGTCATGAGTCGCCTTCATCCTCTCACGCACAAGATAAACCTTCTCTGTCGTGCCCTGCACCACCTCTGGGCCAAGAACGCTTACCCCCTCAACCTCTATTCAACACACAAGTGAACGACAAAGTCTTCCCCACAAGGCTTCGAATGGATCCATGCCACTGGTAGAGTGATAATTTTTTTTGTAGGAAAACTCCACCAGTGACAAGTGTCGCACCCAGGATCCTTCAAAGTCTAGAACACATACCCGTAACATGTCCTCCAATGTATGGATAGTCCTCTCTGTTTTCCCATCTGTCTGAGGGTGGAAAGTAGTGCTGAGGTGTAGGTAGGTGCCAAAAGCATGTTGCAATCCTTTCCATAATCATGAGTTAAACTACGTATCTCGAACTGAGATTATGGACCTCGTAACTCCATGCAACTGCACCACCTCATCCACACACCTATGTGCTAAGGAATCCACCACACTCAACTCCTTGATTCCTAGGAATTGAGCTGATTTCATCAGCCGATCTACCACCACCCAGATAGCATCGCAGCTTCCTTGAACCCTGGGTAGTCTCATAACGAAATCCATCGATATGTCATTCCACTTCCACTTCGGGAGTTCTAAAGGATACAACAGACCGCCTAGAACATAGTGCTCAACCTTCACCTACTGACACATGAGGTACTTTGCCACGAACCCTGCCATTGCCCGTTTTACCCCAGGCCACCAAAACTGACTCCTCAAGCCTCAGTACATCTTGGAAACTCACGGGTGTACCACCAGAGGTGAGTTATAGAACCCACCAAGAACTTTCTCGCACATCGTCTCTAGAACAAACAGATTCCCACAAAAATGTATCTGATTCTAACCATCTTCTAACCATCCGTTCAGAGCATTGCCTTGGCTAACACAATTCTGCATCACTTCAACCTATAAGTCCCCCCATTGAGACTCCTCCTCCTGATGTACCAAGGAAGACTACACCATCATCTGGAATAGGTAGCCCCTATCATCCTTCGCCCTTGCATCCAGGTGCAAGGTAGATAACTCCCCCATCGCCTTCCAAGAATCTGCTGATTCTCAAACCACATCCTTATGTGAATTCTTGCTCAGGGCATCATCAACCACATTCCCCTTCCCTGAGGTATAGGAACTCTAGAAGTCGTAGTCCTGAAGAAACTCCATCCACCTCTGCTGTCTCAAGTTTAGGTCACGCTGGGAGAAGATATACGTTAAGCTCTTATGATCCGTGAAGACCAAAAAGTGCTCCCCGATGAGGTAATGCTGCCACAACTTCAGTGCGAACACTACTGCTGCAAGATCTAGTTCTTGGGTGTCATAGTTACATTTGTGATGACGTAACTACATATACCCATGAGAGATCAATCCCCGCTACTGCATCAGCACACACCCCAAGCCTAGGCCTGAAGCATCATAGAACACTTCAAATGCTACCCCTTCTTCTAGAAACCTCAACACTAGGGCACTGAACAACTTCCCTTTCAGATAGATGAAGGTTTCCTGGCACTACTCACTTCATATGAAAGCCTGGTCTTTCTTGGTGTCAAAGGTGTTGTAACTCGAGAGAAGTTGGGCAAGAACCTCCGGTAGTAACCTGACAGACCCAGGAAACTACGAACCTCCACTACGTTCTTGGGTACTTCCTAAGAAACAACCACCTCGACCTTTGACGGGTCCACTACTATTCCCTACTAGGACACCACGTGTCTTAGGAAGTGCACCTCTCGTGTCTAAAACTTGCACTTGGACAACTTCCCGTAGATATGGTGCTGTCAGAGGACCTTTAAAACTGTACTCAGATGCTTGGCGTGATCCTCCTTTAATCTTGAGTAGATCAAGATGTCGTTGATAAACACGACTATGAACTAGTCTAGATACTCGCAGAAAACTGAGTTCATGAGACCCATGAACACAGCTAGTGCATTCGTAACACTGAATGACATGACCACGAGCTCAAAGTTCTCATATCTACACCTAAAAGAAGTCTTTGAGATGTAACCCTCCTTCACCCTCAATTGATGATATTCTGATCGCAGGTCAATCTTAAAGAACCAACATGCTCCCTTTAACTAGTAAAAAAGGTTGTCGATCATCGGGAGGGTGTAATGGTTCTTGAACGTCACCTAATTCAGCCTTCAGTAGTCTATATACAGTCTAAGACCACCATCTACCTTCTTTATGAACAAGAATGGAGCACCCCATGGTGACACACTCGATCAGATAAAACCCTTTTCATCAGATCATCAATCTAAATATGTAACTCCCGCAACTCATAAGGCGCCATCTGATAGGGAGCCATCGAAATTGGATGGGCACCAGGTTGCAAGTCTATCCCGAACTCAAAATTGCTTCGAGGGGGTAGAGTTAACACCTCTCTAGGGAAGACGTCTAGGAACTCACTGACAACCTGTGGAACTTCCACCACCTCTGCATCTTCCAACTCCACTGACAGCTCAACTAAGAAGGAAAGAATGGGCTCTACTCTCCGGCTGCCCTCCTGGTAAGTCCGCTCGCCGACGAAAGTCACACGTTGGCCACCCATATCTGAAAACACAACCCTTCCCCGAAAGCAGTTGATAAAGACACACACAGAGAACATCTAATTGATGCCTAATATGACATCATATGGTTGCATCTATAGAAAAATAAGGTCCCCACTAGACTGATGTGGCCCTACTATCAGTCAACATCCCCGAAAAACATAAGACAAGATAATCTGAACTCTGACCAGCATACTCAATACCAGGGTAATGGAAAGTCTCTCTGCATCTTGAACTAGAGCATGGGATAGACTAGGTGCAACAAAGGAGTGAAAAGATCCTAAATCAAAAAAGGCACAATAAAGAGTACTAAACAAGCTGATCGTACCTCAAACAACCTATGACCCTGCTAGAACTGCTGCCTCTACGGTGTGCAACTGCCCATGCCCATCTCCTCTACCCCTCGGCTACCAAACGCCTCCCCAACCATGCCCTGGTTGAGGTCCCTAAGGATCACCCTAAGGTTGGCCTCATCCTGCAATGTCTGGTCTCGGTAGAGCGGGAGCCCGCTGTCCCTGTTGCGGCTACTGAAAAGGCCCAGCTAGAAACTACTACTGTTGAGGGGGGAGATGTACCTACCCACCTCCACTATACTGCACTTGGTCTGGAAACTGATTCTGAAGGTGTACATGAATTCCATAGATGAAGCACCTTAGTCCTAGGCTCGTAGAGAAAGGGCGAGGATCGGGAGATCGAAATTGGAACTGCTGAGGCCTGCTCCCCACCGGCTGAAACTTGGATGGCCCTGATGCTGGAGGTATGATACTAACGGCCTTTTCCTTTGAAAAACCCAACTGGCTCCCCTCTTGTGGCACACCTCCCAACATGTGCATACTTTCCACCACTTCAACCTTCTTCTGAACTTTCAGGTACGTCGGTAGAGTGAAGGGAGTAACAACATTATTAAGAGAAGGCCGGAGTGCCTCCTCTAAACGTATTGCCCAAGACTCCTCATCCAGAAAGAGGCCTGGAGCAAAGTGAAGGAGATCCTTGAACTTGATTCAAAACTCCCTCACTGACATACTCTTCTACTAGAGGGAGAGTAAATCCTGCCTCTTCTCAGCCTTCATCGTAGAAGAAAGGAATTACGTTCGGAACTCCTTCTCGAAGTTAGCCCACAAAATCTCACTCTCTATCCTCTCTCTAAGGTAGAGAATCCACCACTGAAGCGCTGATTTCCTCATCTAACTGACTACTAGTGGAACCCAGTACTCAACCGGAGCCCGGATCAAGCTGAAAGCTATCACAAAATCCTCAATCCAGCTTTCAGTCTCCATGTCTGAGATGATGCCCTCGTACTTCCCAAGGGTCTGTCGCTGAAAGTCACAAAGCATATTTTTCCACTGGTCATCCTCCTCCTCTCAATTAGTCCTCCGCTAATCAGCCAGATCAGCCTCCTAGGCCTCAATCTCCCACACTACTCATGGTCATCGTCCGGGTTCCATAGTTTTAAGGTACACAAGGAATGCCTAATCCCAAGTACTGTAGAATATTTCTTTTAAATTTTTCTTAAACTTGTTATTTATTTAAACTCCCAAAACACCCAGAACATAAAGAACACAAGTCATTATGATGCATGTACCTTTCCTTGGGTCTCTACCCTTCAATCAGTGTAGCCTCACTTGGTCGTTCAGTAGGTCCAGAGTCCTTGCATCGGATCACGGGGGGCCCTAAAATCTCATATCCTGACTGATCTTCCCTGACCTATTTCATGCACCAATATTACCTAACACTTTCCCTTACCATCCCATAAAATCCTTACCGTTCCTAACCCCAAGCTCCGTCCTATCTCTCAAACCCTAACATCCCTTTGATTCCATTCTATCATGACCTGCCTTCACCAAGATGAGGGAAGGGAAAACAAATTGCTAGACCCTTCCTTCCTCAAGTTGAAGGAGAGATAATGACCCCACGAGTCCCACCTTCAATAGGACCTAGAGTGGCGAATAACACCAAGGGTAAAGAATCACATGTAATATGGAAGGCATTACCCTTTTTATTTAGTAGGATTAGGAGATACAATGGTAAAAAACCAAACAAATCCAAAACTGAAGGTAAAAGTAAAGCCAAAACCCATTCCCATATGCATGTTCAAAGGTAAACCCATACAAAGTACAAGAAAAATCCCAAGGGAAATTACCAAAAGAAAAGAAAATAGAAATAAAAATTTTCCCAATGTCTGAGCTAGTATGGCCCTGCATGGTCCCCGAAGTCCTCCAAGAAAGTTGAAAGAAATTTTATATATGTAGGGTGAGTATACAGGTATACTCAATAAAGAAAAACCAAAAGCTCTCATGAACAAGTGGGGAGGCACTCTAATGACCCATGAGGAAGTAGAGGTAACCAAAAAAACTAGCAAGGAAACTATCCACCCAGCCTCACCAAGGCACACTCCCCAAATAACACAGGTATGGTAAGTAATAGTAATAGTACATCGATATTTGGGTACCCTACACCGCTTCCCACTGGTTATTGAAGACACCCTACATGTCGAACCTCCCTTTCCATTTCCATGAAGTCCCACTTCCACCTAAAAATAACCTTATGGGCCATCACAACCATGTATCCTACTTGCAAACACCTGGGCCACCACAACCACGTGTAACCATGCCCGAAGACACCTATTCCAGAACAACTACCGCCATGTCGGAAGACACTTGGGCCTCATCACGAAGACTCTTGGGAACAAACATTCCCGCACACACCTGGGCCAACCACCACAATGTACTCTACTCGAAGAGTCTTGGGCTATAATAGAACTCAGGCTGTCACATCCTGCCCAAAGAGTCTTGGGCTACTCAGGAGAGGGAGCAGAAAGGAGCTAATGACTAGCCACGTGATAAGATGTTGGAAAAAACACCCACCCCCATGAAATGGGGCTGTTCGGCACAAAGTGATCAAATTGGGTGGGGTGTGAATAAGAAACATAAGAAATAAATTTAGACATATAGGTAAAAAATCACTCATCCCAACCTAAGGGTCCCGAAACCATCCCATACACAAACACCCTCGTTATTATTCATTCATGCACAAAACATAACAACCACAACTAGAGAACCACACATTCTTGTTATCATGCTCAAGTGGTTTTGTTAGAAAAAAATTAATTCTCTATTACCAGGAAAATATCATGAACATTCACAAGTCATTACAACCTTGGAATAAAGAAGGAGACAACCAAACAATAATTTAATCATTCACACTCGGTTCTCTTGTAATGTCACAACAACAAAAGGGATCTGTGAGATCCCTCAAAGTACTGGAACCAAACAAAGCCCAAACCTACGGGCATAGATCCACAAGACAACAACTGAAAAATAGGGTATCCCATTTCCATCCATGTCACCCCACAAGAATCAAGTAGAACACATATGATTAATAGCAGAACAAAGTAAGAGAGTTTTCAAATTTAACCAACACCATTCATTAAGTTCCTTCCTTCCATTTGGTTAACCAGGGTGATCACACAAGGGTTATTATTCACTGTGAATCCATTTAATCAACCAAGTTTACTTGATTAACCAATTTCCATGTTATGAACATTCAATAAAAAGTTTATCAAGAAGAACAGAGGTACACTAGTGTGTAAGAAAGGACCATCGATGACCATGATTTTCAGTGGGCATAAGTCCATACATTTCACAACATATTAATTAAAATAAAAGAGTACAAAAAAATCATCATTAAACACACCCCTTCATTATTTAGAAACCATTTATTATCTTCATTAAGGTTTGGTTTCATCCATTACTAGAGTAAACATTATCATACCCACCCCACATGATACATAATAAGAGAGATGAAGGGAAAACCCTACCTAGATGATCAACGATCAAAGTTCTCTCCTCACACCGAGAACTGGGGATGCTCAACTTGTAGGAAAGGAAAAATCAAAGGATTCAAAGATGAGTGTGAAGGGATCCAGCACATGCGCACAATTCGTCTCCAGTGTAAGTCTCTAGGGTGTAATTTAGAGAATTGGAAGGAAATACGAAGAAAGGATCTAGGTTTAAGAAAAGACCAGATCCTAAAATCAGGGAGACGATTTTGAAGTACTTAAAAGTCGAATTGTGGATCGACCACATGGTTGGGAGGTTTCACATGTTGGTATTAATTGATATTTAATAATTCTCTTTAGAGATAGTGGAGATAATGGACGTGAGTTAATAGATATATTTTAAACTAAGAAAAACGTGTAACGAGGAGAAACTGTAAAACATGTCAAGGTGTGACACCGAGGAAAAAGGCTACATGTTTTAATAGATGAAGGGTCGCCCAATTAATGGGGGTTTAAAACATATTTTAATGCCCTTAAATGGATTTGGAAGGGGTGTTAAAATGGTTTTACATCAAAAGTTACAATACTGGGGTGAAACTAGAAGGTCCTAGAAAAACGGGGAAGGACTCACCGTTGGGTGAGTCACCATCGCCCTGACACCGTCGCCCTGACACCATCACCTTGGAACTGTCACCCTAGCACTGATGCCAATTGGTGATATGGACGACCCATCAGTGCCACTGACTCCCATCAGTGCCACCAATGTTTATTAATGCCACCGACGCTCATCGGTTCCACCAATATGGATCAGTGCCACCGACGCCCATTGGTGCCACCAACGCCCATCGGTGCCACCAACGCCCATCAGTGCCACCGATACCCATTCGTGCCACCGATGCTCATTTGGCACCACCAATGCCGATTAGTGCCACCGATTCCCATTGGTGCCACTGACACCCATCGGTGCCCCCAACGCCCATCAGTGCCACCGACGCTCAAACCTGAAATTTGGAAAACTCCTCAATGAGTCACTGATGGTCCCAAAGACACTCCAGACACCATAATTTGGAAAATTAAAGGACTAGAAGGGTCCGGGCCATTAAAAAACACTAGAATAAATCATTAAATCATTAAGTGGTCGCCATAGAAGTATATGGAAATTTCTATTTTTACAAATGAGTGATCAACTCTGAAGTAGTTTGTTATAAAAAATCATGAGAACTGGTACTAATAATCTAGAAGTATTTCGTTATTATATGTGTATACATGTTATTATTTCATTAACTATTTTATATATGTGGAGAGAGATCTTTTATACTTAAATGTTAAAAAATTTTATTTACTCTTTGAATCAAGTTATTAAAACTTAGTCTATATAATCGCATAATTGAATTGATGAAATATCCAAATTTCTATAAATATTTTTTTACATATTTCACTTTAAAATAATAAAACAATCTTTAGAAAATAAAACAACTATTTATTTATAAATACAGGTTTATGAAAATCTATATTCTTTGTTTAAACCTATTATAGTATTTTATGAAATCTCATTCGTTTATGTAACTCTTCTTCTAGAATAGTGTTCTCATGTAAAATGACTTTTCAAAATTTAAACTATGAAATGATTATTCTATATTTTTGGCTTGAGAATGTGAAACATCACCTGTAAATTTTTAGAACAAAACATACCATCTTACTCTTTAAAACCCTAGAGTTTTCTTCACAAAATCTCTTAAATTATTTAAACTTATTCTTCGAAATATCTTGTTTAAAAATTTTTGAAATCAGTTTGAGAAAGATGAAGCGATCAAGAACATAAAGTTCTGAAAAAATTATTTCTAAAAAGAAAATAAAAGATAATCCATATTATCATATTTTTATAGAACAATTGGTTTTGTATGTTAAGGATTTGTTTGAAAAATATTTTGAAAAAGATAAGGAAGCTCATGATTATAAAGAACTGAATGTTTCATCGTCTAAAATGTTGAAAGGTGAAATGTATTTTGAATAAATTCTATTTAAGATTAATACTTTGAATGAAGAAATAGTGAAGTTTCATGATGATATTAATATATCTAGAAATTCGTATAAAGATCTACAAAAAGCTTTAGTTTTAAAAATAGATTTTGATACACTACAAAGAGAGTATCTGAATGTGAAATAAAGTTCGATCTCAAAAGAAGTCTTTGAAGTGTTTAAAATTAAAATGATAAGACAGATGGAGTTACTTAGAAATAAATCTATTACTAATCTGGATCTTGATGAACTAAAAGAGTTTTTGGTCAAATAGTTTTTATCCTCTTCATTATATCAAAGATTTACAAATGTTCAAAACATAACAAAACAATTATCAAGAGTTTTAAAAAATTTAAGAGAAAAAGTTTGAAGTTTGGAAAGTTAGGATGATCCTTTTAATCGTTTATAATACCACGACTTTTATTTATACCTATAGATTATTTAAATTCAACATATTATATATCTTTTTGTTTAAATAATATGATTATTAAAAATATGTGTTATAAATTGTTTCATAATTTATTTTTAAGTTTTATATTCTTAAAGATTTTATATAAATAGTTATATTAAGTGTAAATATATAATTAATGTTTAAATATTTTAAATTTATTACATGTAGTAAATTAAGCTATTACTGTAAGTAATAAATAATTCTATTAATAGATCACAATGTTCTTCTCACTTATGACATGTGAAAAAGTTTTTTTTCCTGTGAAAATATTTAATTTCTAGAATATATTTTACAATTATGATATGCTGTAGGGGGATTTTTTTTTATTTTTTTTATCATGGTATGAATTAAATGATTTAATACAATCATTACAAACCCTTATTATTCATTGAATAATATTTTAAATGTTTTCATTATGTCTTGATTATATCATTTTTCTAAACAGAAGCATAAATTTAGGGGGATTTTTTATTGCTGCATATATTAAGAATATATATATATATTCCCCCAAAACTCATCCTTTTGATGTCACAAAAAGGGGGAGAAATTTATATGAAAAATTTATGTTAAAGTGGAGAAAAAAAAGAAATGTGCTTATACTTGAGAAGTGTTCTAATAATTTATTTATTTATATTTGAGAAAATTTCATAAATTTATATTTATTTTATGGGTTTTTTTGATTATCAAAAAGGGGGATATTTTTTAGAATGTGTTGATTCAACAATTTTGTTAATTTATTTTTGATTTTGATGCTCACAAAAACCCACATTTATGTTACTAATAAAGTTTCTTTTAAAGTGAATTTCAGGAAGATGATATTCTTTATAATATTTATTTTTATTCTAGAAGAATTTAAAAGTCGTTAATCCATGGAAAAATATATTTTTGAAGTATTTTGGATGTATTTGAAAGTATCCTGGGAACACTATTCATACCCTATGTTTATAAGCATAGCTTATGGTTTGGGAACCCTATGTTTGGAAGAAAATGTATGGATCATATACCCTAAGATATTGGAAAAATATGGATTAATAACCCTAAATTCGGAAGAAAACCTATGTTTGATAAATAAATGTATGGTTCATCAATGTAATACCCTGAGATTTTGTGAAATATTTTGTTCAAATTAATTTAATCTTTTTGATATTTTGCATTTCACACAACACTGAATATAACTTTTGTTATACGAAAGAACTAAGTTTGACTTGCATTATATGAAACACCAAGTTAATCTTACACTACATGCAACACTTATATTAGATTTTGGTACACACAACACCATGTTTGGCTTATGTTAGACAAAATTTTGAGTTCCTTCAATAGCTTTCATTACATGCCAGGCCGAGTTTTACCAAACCACAATATACTTTTAATATTGTTATTAAAATATTATTATAGCTACCACCTAGCCGTTGGAATGGAAGTTACAAATAAGATTAACTAAATTTTGAAAATATGATTTAAACACATATATAAAATGACTCCTTTGGTTATTAATTAGGTAGAAATAAAAGTAATAAATATTTGAAAATAAATAAAATTCTTTTCTATGAAAAATATTTTTCTATATACAAACACAATTTTATATAAATAAATTAAAAAACCACTTTTGATAAATGATTTTAATAAAATTTATATATTATATATTCAATAATTTTTTTTCACTCATCCAATAGATTTGATAGGTATAAAATAAAAATAAATCCAATTTTATGAATAAAAAGATGTATTTTTCAAAAAGGTAATTTTACCACCTTTTAATGAAACACATATTTTAAATACAATTTTTGACAATTTTATAATTTTTATTTGAAAAAATAAACTTATCTTTTGAAATCAAAATATAAAAATTTACTTTGGGTGAATTTTTGTAATTTTTCTGAGAAGTTTTATTTTTTGATGAATAGTTAAAAACACTTAATTTTAATTGAAAACTTTATTTACATATAATTTATTTATATATTTAAATGATATTTTAAATTAGTTTTAAAGTATAATTATTTCAATTATATAACAATAAATCCAATTTAGGTCATTGGAATCAATTTCACATTGAAATTGGATATAAAAACATTTGAAACATTTGAACTTTTTACTTTAAAAACCTGCTTTCCCATCACTTCCGCAAGATTAACTTTAAATTAATTTCTACCACTTATGTATTTAGAATTTTGAAAAATGGATTCAATATTTGGAATCAGAATAATTTATAATTTCTATTAAGGTCAATTTTTTGACCAAAAATATTAGTGAAAGTAATTAAAATTAATTACAACGATTAAGGTAAAAATGAGTTTACTTAGTGGTTAAACTTTAACTTAAGGGGACAAATTACCTAAACACATGTCAAAAATAAATTTCCTGGAAATATTTATAACATATACTACTTTTCTCTAAAATTAAACATTATTTGTGACACATGATGTAAGAGAGACCTCTCAATAGAGTTTACCTTTTTATATTTACAAGAATGCCACTCCTCCTCCACTATAAAAGGGAACTCACCCCTCACTTATTCACACATCTAAATAAATTTGGATCATAAAAAACCTACCCAAATAAGCTCCAAATTTCCCTCATCACAACCTATAAGCCTCAATTTGGGAATAAATCTAACCAAGGAATCTCTTTGGTGCAAACTAAAAGGAGTTACCCAAAGAAGAGGTAACATCCTTCAACAAGAACTTTTGTTTTATTTCTTTCTCCACCACTTAAATTATTATTACTACATGATTATATAATAAAATTAGTATCCTAAATATACTAAGATATATTTATGTTAAGGTTATGACCTACACTTACACACACTTCCATAAAATGTGATACATAATCATCATTCGTGTGTACGAATGACTACCGCCTCATGAACCGATGTCGTTCGTTCTTCCATTACCACCTTTCAAGGTTGAGAATAATGATGAAATTGATGTTTTATATGATATACATTATATATATTATATATTTATAATTATTTAATTATTATATAATTCATACCTTTATTCTTTCCATTTTGTGGGAATATGATAACTTCGTTTGTGGACGTGTGGGCTACCTCCTCCTCAAAGCGATGTGATTCGTTCCATATTACATGAAATGTATTAAGATTGGGTTTAGTAAACATATATGATATATAATACATAATAATTATAAAGTAATTATAACACACAAACACACACACACACACATATTTCATTTTATTTTTTTCTTTAAATACGACAAGAAAATGGAAACTACGTTCATGCTTATATATGACCTACCGTCTCCATGAACAATATATTCCATTTCATATATCTATCTTTTATAGATTATTATAAATAATTATATACTGAATATATATGAAATTTAAATTATGTTTTATATTCTATAAATAAGTAAATCATGATCTAAGTAAGAATATCAATAATAAAAAGTCAAAACATATAAAAAACAAAGCGGTTATTACCCAAAACATAACTTTAACATGAAATTGTTAATAAATGGGTAATATAAAGTCATAAGTAAACCATATATGGTATTATATATATTAATATATTTCTGTTTTAGATTTATAACAAACCCATATTTATTATACATGAAGTATAAATGTGTATGAAGAAATTCAAGAAATAGGGTAAGGGAATTTCATCTCATTTTTTATATCCGTGAGATACATGCCATATTCACCACTTGTTTCTTTTTTGTGGTATATATAATTACCATGAATTTATTCTATGAATATTATACTTAAATTTATGGGTATTTACATATCCATTTTATGATATATCTTTCATGGGTTTTATGGTTCAAAAGTTACCAAATCGTTAAGGTAATTTTGTCTCAAATTGCCTTCTTTGAGACACATGTTATGTTATGCACCTATATTATTTTATGAGGTGTATATAATTCCATTAGACATGTTATATCCTGAATATAATTCTTTTAATTATATTTTAATCACCATTTAATGTTATTATTTCATGGGTATTAGGATTCGAATTTACCAAAGTGGTAACATTTAATTGCTACAATCTCATCACTTATCGGGATTGTTTATGATTATGCTTCCATTAATGAAATATTATAATCCATATCTAAATAACCCTAATTATTTTTATTATAATATATTTATTCATAATATATTCATTTAATGCTACCATTTTCCACTCTTTTTTACTTAATATAAATAAGAAAATGTTTTTAAGAAAATCCAACTTTAATTCTCTCTTCGATTAGAAATCAGTTTTACTAAAATGCCATGTTTTCTAAAAATGTTTTCCAAAAATGTTTTAAATTATCTATTAAGCTCATTTTCAATGAAAAATTATTTTATAAATGTTTTACGTTTTAAAAACTTTTTAAAATTCTTTTCAAAGATTCCTTTATATGTTTTCAAGTAGTTTTCAATGGAAAAGGTTTTCAAAATGTTCTACGATTTAAAAAGAGTTTTTCAAAGTGAAAAGGATATTTTCCTCAGGAAATATTTTAAATGTTTTTTAAAAGATTAATTTATATGTTTTCAAGTGGTTTTTTTAAAAAAATTATTTTGAAAATGATTTATATTTTAAAAAGTGATTTTCAAAGAAAGGTCATTTCCCTTAAGAAATGCTTCACGTGTTCTTTCAAAATCCACCCTCATTTAAGTTGAAATCCTCTGATATAGTTTATTATATATCAGGGATATTATCCAAGGACACCATTATTATTATTTATTTGAATGGTTTATATTAATATGACATGTTTTTTTATGAATCCCATTTCTCTTCCATGAGTTTTACCATGATAAAACGATCATGAAACCTGCTTCATTTCACGGATTATTCTATGGTGAAATGATTACAAAACCTGTCTCTTTTTAAAAAGTTATGATATGATGAAATGTTTATAATAACCATTTAATTTCACGAGTTATGATATTATGTTTATGAAACCCATGTCTTTTTATGGGTCATGATATGATGAATGTTTTGTTATCTTGTGGAACATGCATGTATGATTTTATTATGTGACGGGTGGGACCTATATCTCCCTCTAACAAATTTAGGAATGATAAATGTTTTATGATCTCAAAGGGTAAACATGAGGTAACCCCAATCCTGAAACAATAGTTTACACAGGGGGTTATCCCAAGCTCGAAACAAGAGGGTGCATGATAGGGCATCCTGTTGGTCGGAGTGGATACTCAAGAGGGGGTTGAATTGAGTTCCAATTAAAATTTCTGTTAAAAATATTATCTATTAAAATCCCCCAATTTATAAAAAAAGTTAAACTATAGTGAATTTATACATATTGTAAATGTTCACTTAGCTTCTCAAAGATTGATTAGGTCTCAGTTAATTTAACCACAAGATTAAACTAACTTTTGAAACTAACCTACTGATTTACAATAAGTGTAAACACTTGCTAATTTAACTATCAAAGTAACTTTAAAATGGTTTTGTATTTAAAAGTAACATCAGAGGAATATAAAAGATATATGTAGTATAATTTAAAATTAAACTAAAGATGCACAACAGATATAACAAGAGGTTCAGTCTCAAGCCGAGACTTAGTCCTCTCAAATTTATATAAATTTGATCCACAACCTGGATCGGGGTTAACAACAGTGTACAAAACTATCCAGGCCATGCAAGGAACTCTAACACAGTTCTTCATGGGAAACAAAACAAAGACCAAGCCACACAAGGACCTCTTCCATAGTTCTTCGTGGGAAAAAAAGTTAAGATTTTTGGAGTGAGGATTTTGATATCCTCCAGTTTAGTGCAGGAGATAGTGTGTGTAAGATATACAGAGTACACCACACTGCTTGAAAGTAAATAAACAAATCACTTAGAGAGAATAAATAAGAGTTTAGAAAGCTCTAGTGATTAGCAATGCAACTCTGGACTCGTTGGATTCAGCATAAATGCTTCTGAGTCCTCTAATTTTTCTATTGAAAAACAGAGTGTCGTAGTATAGCTTATGTTCTACAGGAGTGAAGATGTTCTATTGACTTCAGTTCCTCCAATAGTGTAGTATTGCATGTGTTGGAACTTCTTTGAGGATCGTGCAATGCGTTCTTCATAGTTGTGCTCAGGATTGTTCTTCTGATGAGTTTAGATCACTTCATGTGTGTTGTAGAATGTATGTTGAGGCGACTCCTTTTTACTGCAGCTGAGACTTCTTTATATTTCATGAGAATCGGCAATATGAATGAATCCCTTTCCATAAGTATGAGTTACAGTTTCCTGACATGCCAAAAAATATCATTAAATAACATTAATTGCATTAAAAACATCAAATATGGCTGTTAGCATTATTTAATTAATATTGACAAAAAGTTAAGAAATGGTGTCACAGTTTGTTGTGTAAACGGTGTCTTATTCATTGTATGGTCTTCACGGTATGTGGTTCACGGTATGTGCTTCACGGTGTCTCCATGTCATGGTGTCTGGCTCATGGTGTCTGAGTCACGGTTTGTACTTCACGGTGTCTGGGTCACAGTGTGTCCTTCACAGTGTCTGGGTCACGGTGTGTCATTCACGGTGTCTATCTGACTGTGACTGTGTCTTGCACACAATCTGTCTTACTGTGTCAAACATCACGATGTCTCTATACTTGGACAAATATCTGTATTTAGACTTAAACACTAATATGCAGAATATGGATTAAGCTTAATTATTAGAGAGTAAGAGAAGTTAAAACATAAATATAAAGGCTTGATAATATAAGTGAGATTTGTGATCATGCATAAGACTTGTAAATAATAAAGGGAGTAATTAACATCAATAATATTTGCTACCATTAAAACATGATGTGTAGTTATTATTGAGATTGGATAGCATTAACAAGATGTTTAATTAAGATTTATATTAATTAACAGTAATAGGATTTGTGATCATTAAAACATGATTAATTCACGAGGAGTCCAACAATATCCCACTTTTTGATGATCAAAAATCATGTATAGGTAAAATAGAAAAGAGATGCAACATTAGAGAATATAACAGATTCGACAATTAGAATACTAATACTTGTACTTTTACTTGGAATTTTTCTCCCCCTTTTGGGATTATCAAAAAGTAGAGAAAGTGAAGTGAAACACTGCATATGTCATTAAAAAGGTTCAGAATAAAACATACAGGGGAAATAAAAATAGTAAGCAACAAAAGGCATCCCATCAAAAAGAAAACAGTCCCTGGAGTCTTCAGGGATCGACCTTTTCCTTGCATTTATCAGCAGCGGGAGCTAGGGCTAATGTAGAAGAAGGCATAGATGTGGTAGACAGAGAGGGTAAGGGTAGACCTTCAAAAAATGGATGGAGCCAAAGTAGGATCAGTAGAAGATCTAGGCTATGGTTGGTCAAGAATGACTGGTCAGATCTAAGAAAGAGCTTGACTGACTGACATGGAAGTTGAGGCTAAGGCAGGTAGACCAGGTCTAAGGGGTGCAACAGCTGGAGCAACAATAGCAGTACTCTTCACATGAAGATATGGATTCAAAATATTGATGAAATCAGCAATGATTTCTCCACCATATTGCATAGCCTTTTGAAAATCGTCCTTATTCTCTATGAATTTGTCCAACAATATGGTGAACTCTGTAAGCTTATGAACTTGAGCTTTAAAAGCTTGAGTCACCAGAGGGATTTTCTGGTTTTTCACAAGATACTTAAAGTGATTTTTCATATCAATTTTAGAGAAAATCCGGGTAAGATAAAAATCTATATTCTTGGTGATCTCCTGTTGAGCATCATTGGCTATCTTAGAATGGATCTGGACAAGATCAAGTGCTCTATCACTGTTTTTCATAACTTTAGCCAGAGGAGACAGATCTAAACCACTGAAAACATTCTGAATTTCTTCCTTGATTATGGATCTAAACATAGAAGCATCCAAAGAAGGTGTGGAGGTCTAACCAGAGGGAGAAAAAGCCTTGACAGCTTCAGTTAGAACATTGAGCTGTTTTAAAACTTTCTACAGACATCCAGTGTACTCATCTGTGAGCCTATTCAGATTTTCTACAAGATCCCTCATGCGTTCTAGCATTTTTTTGTGTCTTTTTCTAATCTTATCATCAAAAGATAGTAGATATGGATGCACTTGAGACAAAATCTCTCTAGAAAGGGTGGAATCAGTTGGTTCAGAAGAAGCAGCAACAGGTGCAGGGGCAGAAACAGGAGCAGGCACAGGCTCTGATCTTAAAGACAGTTCTGATTGCAAGTTTTCCACCAAACCTTTCAAATTTGCAACATCAACACTAAGCAAACTATTTTCAACCATGAATTCTTTAATCTCACGGATCATCCTCAGTTGAATATGAAAAATAATGTTTTCCAGCAGAATTGAGGCATTTTCTTGACTTAACTGAGTCACAGGACGAGGTTGAGTCAATAAAATCTTCTCAACACCAGCCAAGATAGTTTCTCCAAATACTTTCAAATCATCCTTAGTTACAAAATAGTGTTGCTCGGGTAAGATTGTAGGTAAAGGTAGTGGAACACGTTCTGGTGCAGATTCTGGTTGTGATTCAGAGTCATCTTCAGACTCAGATTCTGATTCATATTGAGGCTCTGGTTCTGGTTCTAGTTCTGGATGAGCTACAGACTTCAGTTGAAACAAAGAAGAGAGATCTATACCAGTTGCAGTCACTTGCTGTGACTCACTCACATCATAAAAACTTTGAAATTCATACCGAGTGTACACAAAATATGTGACAGTAGGTTGAGATGTTCCAACATGTCCAGCCTCTACAATCTCAAGGTTTTGAGGTTCCTACCCCTCAAAATGTGCTTCCATTTCAGATTCTTGAGGCTTAGGAATTGGGTCATGATCCATGGGATCATCTCTAATCTCTTCAGCAAACTCTTTCCTTTCCAACTAAAAGGCAATTTTCATCCTCTCTTCAGCAGAGGGTATGTACTTAGGAACCGATTGTTCCACTGGTTGTGCTTCCAGACTTGATTCTTTTTCAACAGGGAGATCCTCTTCAACAGGATCTTTCTCTACCATTGCTTGCTGCTCTAAATCAGAAAAAACCAATTTTCTTGCAGCCGTAGGATGAGTTTCTGGATTGATATCCTCACTAGAATCAGAAACTTCTTCTTCTCTAAAACCAACATCAACTTCCTCTATTGAAGGCATTTCAACAGGAACATCAGCAGGGACAACAGTCCTTTCTTTATCAACAGGAGATGCTTCCTCTTGAGGTATTTCAGCCTCTTCTATAGGTGGTACTTCAGCTGCCACTTCCTCCTCTTCTTCTTCTTCTTTAGAATACTCAGCCACTTCATCTGGTTCCAAACCAGGATCAACTAGGTTCTTAGGTCTTCTTGGATAATCAACAGGATTAAACTTCTTATAAAATTGATCATTATCTTAAACCCATTGCTTCTTCCAGGGGTTCCAGTTAAATTTTATCCTTCTGATGATAGGCTTGGATAAGCAGAAATCAAAGTCCTCTAGCTTTTCTTCATTCGGTCCAACAACTCCTTTTGCAACTAGCATGGCTGAAATCATCCTTGAGTAAAACAAGGAGGTGGATTTGGAAGTGACTTTAATCAGATCACATATATGGTTAATGAAATACTTGAAAAGATTGATCTTATGGTCATTCTTCAATAGGTGAATCAGGAATACAACCTGATACTTCATCACAACAAAATCTCCTTTTCTTGGACTAATCAAATTTTGAACAAACTTGAATAGTAGTCTTATCTCCCCATCTAATTCAACAGCTATGGCCCTTCGTTTGGTGCCATTTCTAGTCAGGATTTCCAAAGCATTCTCCAGGTCAAATATGTCAGATGATGGAGGAGGGTCTCTCTGGTAATCCTCACAAACTTCTTCATGAGGAATCCTTAGGCATGCAGCCTACAACCTCAAAGAGAAAGAACACTTCTGACCATTGATCCAGTTGGTCACCATAAATATTTCTCCAAAATCAAAGGAAAACTTCACATATTGGTAGAATTGAGATACCAATATCGGGTAAATCGGTCTATCTTTTCTAGAGAACCATTCAAACAATCCTTGTTCTCTTAAGATTTTTAGGACCAAGTACTTACTAGAAAGTATCCACTCAGGGAAAATCTCTTTTTTAGGAACTACTGTACGGTTAACAAGGTTTGGGTTCAAGGTTACTTTAGGTGTTATCCTCGGTATCCTCTTCTGTTTCTCAGAGCGGCGCTTCTCAGATGAGGGTGATGACAGATGCTTCATCCTTGGCATCCACTGAAGGTTCAGGCGAGAGAGGAGAAGGTTTTCAAGAATGAGAAGATTCAGAAGAGAGTTCGGGTAAGTAATCGAATGAAACCCTTAAGTTTATCATTTGGGAATGTCAAACATCATAAAAACAAAAACACGGGAAATCAAATAGTGGTGAAATAAAAATTACCGCGATACAGGTTAAAATAAGAGTATAAATAATCTTCATGGTGAGACCGTGAGTAGGCATTACAATGTGATGAAAAAAATTCATCACGGTGAGACAGTTGGTGGTCATCACGGTGAGATAGTGACCATTCTGAGCAGTCACGGTGAGACAGTAAGTGTACTGATCCATCACGGTGAGACAGTGAGGTGATAGACCGTGAGTACAAGGTGTTAAACTGTGAGACCGAAAGCATGAAACAATAACAGTGATCACGAAACCGTAAAGTAAAATACAGTAAAGTATTAAACAGTAAGATATCTATTTATGATTAATCATGCCAAGATCATGTATGATGTAGTCTAATCTCTCATAATTTAATGGTTTTGTGAATATATCAGCAAGTTGATATTCAGTACCAATGAATTCCAAAGTGATATCACCTTTTTGATAATGATCCCTCAAAAAGTGATGTCTTACATCAATATGTTTTTTCCTAGAATGTGAAACAGGATTCTTAGAAATGTTAATAGCACTTGTGTTATCACAATTTATTGGGATATGTCTGAATTGATATCCATAGTCTAGTAATGTGTGTTTCATCCACAAAATTTGTGCACAACAACTTCCAGCAGCTATGTATTCAGCTTCTGTAGTAGATAATGCAACATAATTTTGTTTCTTACTACACCATGATACTAGTGACTTGCCTAAAAGGTGACATGTTCCAGAGGTGATTTTTCCATCTAACTTACATCCAAAAAAATCAGCATCAGAATAACTAACTAGTTCAAATGATTGTCCTTTTGGATAGAACAGTCTTAAATTGGGAGTATGCTTGAGGTATTTGAAAATTCTATTTACATCATTTAGATGTGACTCTTTATGGTTTTCTTTAAAACGAGCACACATACATATACTAAACATAATATCAGGACGACTAGCATTCAAGTAGAGTAGACTTCTAGTCATTCCTCTATAAGTGGTTTGATCAACATATTTACCATCTTCATCAAGATCCAACTTATAGGTGGTACTCATGGGAGTGTCACTACTTTTAGTGCTATCCAATCCAAAAAATTTTAAAATATCTCTAGTATATTTGATTTGAGTTAAAATAATTCCATCTTCATTTTGAAATATTTGAAATCCAATAAATAATTTAAGTTCACCCATTAAACTCATTTCAAATTCATTTTGCATTATTTTAGAGAAGTCAGTACATAGGGAATTTTTTGAAGATCCAAAAATAATATCATCTACATAAATTTTTACAACTAAAACATCATTAGAAATATGTTTTATAAAAAGAGTAGGATCATATATACCATTTGTAAAACCTTTGGAAATTAGAAAAGTACTTAATCTATCATACTAAGCTCTTGGAGCTTGTTTTAAACCATATAAAGCTTTTGATAATTTGAAAATATGATTTGGAAAATGAGGGTTTGAAAATCCAGGTGGTTGTTCAATAAAAACGTCCTCAGCAATATATCCATTTAAGAATGCACTCTTGACATCCATTTGATATAGTTTGAAATTTAGATGTGCTGCATAAGCAAGTAAAATCCTAATGGCTTCTAATCTGGATACATGAGCAAAAGTCTCATAGTCAATTCCTTCTTCTTGACTATAGCCTTGTGCAACTAATCTAGCCTTGTTTCTAACTATATTTCCAGATTCATCTACTTTATTTCTAAACACCCATTTAGTGCCTATGGTGAAAGTGTCCTTAGGCATTTCAACAAGTTTCCAAACTTTATTTCTTTCAAATTGATTGAGTTTTTCTTGCATAGAAATTACCCAAAATTCATCATTAATAGCATCATCAATGTTTTTAGGTTCAAGCTGTGACAAGAAGGCTTGATGTTCAACCTGATTTCTAAGAGAAGCTCTAGTCTGTGTCCCTCTATCCAAATTTCCTACAACAGCATCTAAAGGATGATTCTTTAGAATTCTAGTTGATCTAGTAAAGGTAGGACTAGAAATTTCAAGTTCATTTATGGGTTCGGGTTCATTAGGAGAAGATTCTGAAATATTTCCAGAAATGGTTGTCTTTACAGTAGGTTCATTGATTTTATCATTAAGGTTCAGAACAGATAAATCTTCTTCAAGATTTTCAAGAGAGGTTTTAGGCTCATGTGGATCAGTTTCATCAAATTTGATGTGAACACACATTTGGTTCTTTTATTAAAAACTATATAGGCTTTACTAGTTATAGAATATCCTAAAAATATTCCTTCATCACTCTTAGAATCAAACTTGTCCAGATTATCCTTTGTATTGAGAATAAAGACTTTGCAACCAAAGACTCTAAAGTAACTAACTTTGGGTTTTCTATTGTTCCATAATTCATACGGGGTCTTCTTAAGAATAGTTCTAACTAAGACTCTATTGATGATATAACAAGTTGTATTCACAGCCTCAACCCAAAAATAAATAGGTAGGTCATATTCATTAAGCATAGTTCTAGTAATTTCTTACAGGGTTCTATTTCTTCTTTCTACTACACCATTCTGCTGGGGTGTCCTAGGAGCAGAAAAGTTATGACTATAACCATTGTGTGGGAAATAAGATTCAAAGTCTTTATTTTCAAACTCACGGCCATGATCACTTCTTAGAGTTTTAATCTTAAGTCCACTAAGGTTTTCTACATATTTGGAGTATTTAATAAAGTAAGAACAAGCTTCAATTTTGTGGGATAATAATTATACCCAAGTATGTCTAGAAAAGTCATTTACTAAGACATAGACATAGTGATTACCATTTAAACTAGAAACTATAGAAGGTCCAAACAAGTCCATGTGAACCAACTCGAGAGGTTGAGAAGTTGAAACTTATTTCTTCGATTTGAAAGAGATTTTATGTTGCTTTCCCTTTTGACAGGGATTACACACTTTTTCATTTAGAAACTCAATTTTGGGTAAGTCTCTAACTAAGTTCTTCCTAGTCAGTTTTCTAAGTGAGTGTATATTTCAGTGTCCTAATCTCCTGTGCCATAACCAAGATTCTTTTTGAAAAACATTTAGGCAAGTAACATTTTTCTTAGCTAAAGAATTCAGATCAACAGCATAAACATTCTCATTTCTCAAAGCAGGAAATACTAAAACATTTTTAGAATTAAAAACATTACCAGAATAATTTTCAAACTTGACATTAAAACTATCATCACACAATTGTGAAATACTTAACAGATTATATTTAATTCCATCAACAAATAAAACTTTAGAAATTAAAACCGAGTTAGTGTTACCAATTTGGCCTAGGCCAGTGATCTTTCCTTTAGAATTATCACCAAAGATGAAATAGCCTCCATCAACCTTTATTAGACTTTTAAAGCATGAATAATCTCAAGACATATGTCTTGAAAATCCACTGTCCAAGTACCATATCTTCTTGTGGGAACTCTTCAAACATGTTTCCTAGAAAATAGATTTAGATGGGAAATGATTTTGGTACCCATATCTTCTTGGGTCCAGACATGTTAGCGATTAATGATTTTGGTACCCAAACTTGTCTTATGGGTCTCATATAAATTGAGTCAAAAGATTTTTAAAGATAAACTCTATTTGATTTATAACTATGTGAGTAAACAGTTGAAGCAAATGAATTTCCAGAACTTGAACTAGCAGTATTCTGTCCAGATTTAGGAATAAATCTATTCTTAGTAATCTGTCTCTGTCTAGGTTTGTAGCCTATTCCGGTAGTGTATTTAGGCGCCACTTGCTTTCATAGAATTTGAGTAAGAGTTTCCTTTCCATTTGTGAACTTATCTAAGTCCTTTCTAAGTTTCTCATTAGACATTTTCAGTTTTTTATTTTCCTTTAACAATTGAGCATTCTTCTCTTTTTCAATAGTAAGTTCAGTTTTAACAGTTGTAGTGAGAGCATGCTGTTTCTTCAATGTTTTTTATTTATTCTTAAGTTCATTGCATGTATCTTCCAACATATTACAGTATTCAAATAATTCCTCACTAGTCATGTTTTCAGAATCTGAATCAGATTCAGTTCCAGAATAATAGGAATTTAAAGTAGGAGTATCTAAGGTTACCTTAGATGTGTTTGTCATGAAACAAATATTGGCACGATTCTTTTCAGAATCAGAGATTTCAGATTCACTTGTGGTGTCTTCAGAAGCACTCTAGGTAGCCTTCATAGCTTTCTTGTACTTACTGTCCTTGTAATCATATTTCTTCTTGAATTTTAGATTTGGGCAGTCTGCTTTAATGTGTCCTTTTCTTTTGCACTCGTAGCAAACAACTTCATCACTTTTATCTGGATTTTTCCAGTCCTTCTTCCAATGTCCCTTATTGTCATACTTTCCCTTGTAATTTGATTTTCTGAAAAATTTCTTCTTCCTATAAAATTTCTTAAACCTTCTGGCTATCTGAGCCATTTTAGCATCACTATCAGAGTCTGAACTTTCACTTGTTGAACTGTCAGTTTGTACACTACTACAAAAACGGGCAAGGGAAGCACGCCCTTATAACAACGCTAAGCAAAATCGCTGATAAAGGATACCCTATATCAGCGCTAATATTACAGCGCTGAAAAAGCTAATGTTTATCAGCGCTTTCTTAGCGCTGATAATAGTAATATTTATCAGCGCTAAAATTTTAGCGCTGATACAGTTGGTCTTTATCAGCGCTCAAAAAGCGCTAATAAAGGTTCGCCTATATAAGCGCTAAAAAAGCGCTGATACAGAACACCTCTATCAGCGCTCAAATTTCAGCGCTGATATAGGGTATCCTTTATCAGTGCTCAAAAAGCGCTGATAAAAATTATCTTTATCAGCGCTAAAAAAGCGCTGATAAAGAGACCCGGTATCAGCGCTATAATTGTAGCGCTGATACGGGGAATCTTTATCAGCGCTTGTCTAGCGCTGATAAATCATAATATTATCAGCGCTAGAAAAGCGCTGATAAATCTAGATTTTATCAGCGCTATAATTTTAGTGCTGATAAAGGTAGCCTTTATCAGCGCATTTTTAGCGCAGATAAAACCTTAGTCGACTTTTTTATAAAGTCGGTCGCACAGTGCCCTCGTTTTATCGTAGCTAAAGCCCTCTCGGAACCGTAACCCTGCTACTCTTCTCCCGAATACCGCTGCTGTGTTCGCTTCGCCGGAGCTTGCCGCCCTCGGTACAGTCGCCGTCCTCCGCCGCCCGCAACACCCTCGGCCGACCTCCACCGCCTGCCGCCCTCGGCTGCCCGCAACGCCCTCGACCGCCGTTCTCTGCCGCCCTCGGCCGCCCTCCGCCGCCCTCGGCCGCTCTCCGCCGCCTCCGTCGCCCTCCGCCTCACTCGGCCGCCCTCGGTCGCCCTCCGCGGCCGCCTTCCGCAACCCGCAACGCCCTCAGCCGCCGCCTTAAGGTAACAATCTATGAAGAAGATGTATATGTTTTCATATAGATAGATTGTGTATAGCTGATTCTCTCTATGTGTACGCATGATGATGTCCAGATGTTGGGAATGATCATCATTATTTTGGTATTACACCAATATGTCATCCATAAAACAACTACAATCTGGTCTAGGTACAAGTGAAATATTCAACTCATCAAGAGAATAAATGCCATGGGGAATTCGTCAACACAAATTTTATTATGAAGAATTCATAAAAACTATACATGATTTCAAAATTAGTTTATAGTATATCAGAATTTCTCAACCTCAAATGATGATAAACAAACCTTAGATCGATCTTAGAGAACAATATGGAACCCCTCAGCTGGTCAAATAGATCAAAAATACAAAGAATCTAACATAATCTATCATTATCTAAGTCCATCCTAATTTATTTTTCATAGATACCTTATCTCCTGTCAACATTAGATAAAAAAATTACTGGTATGTGAAGAATCTAACATATTCTATCATTATCAAACATAATTATGTCAAACATATTAAATATTCATATTTTCATTTCCTCAATGTCGTAGGTTAAAAGTGCTCCATGAACATATCCTAGATTTTCTTCCAAGTCATTCCCTCCATATGCTCATCCCAAGACTAAATATCACAGTAGATCATTGTTGGCCCCCATAACATATACGCTACCAACTCTACCCTATTCTACCAAGGAGTAGAAAAGTTATCTAGAATATTCTAGATGAACTAAATTTAGAACTTATCTACCTTGGGTCCACCCTCTCCAGAAAACATCAGAGGGTGTTGCAACTGAACCTCTATTTTCAAATCATAATAGAGATGATAATGAATTTTAAATTGTATAATGGATTATTTATTTTAATTATTCGTTCTTTATCTCACATGCATTTTAAATATAGTTTTTGTATCCTGAGTGCCTATACAAATCAGATAGAAGCTCTAGTGGATGCGTTTGGTTTCTCTTTGATAAAGGTATCTCTCATCGATTGGAAATCCTCTATCTCCTGTTATATCCTCCTTATAGAGTGATAGATAATCATCTTTTTAGTGAATCTAATATTCTTTTTTATGAATCTTGATTATAGGTTAGACTAATTGATCTCCTTCCAAGGAAGTGGTTCCCTTCTACTGTATTTGGAAGTCTTCTTTTGTGTACTTGAACCATAAATACTAATATTTGAGATTCAAATAGGATGAAGATGAATAAAGATTGGATGGATTCTAATCGTTTAACAATAGAGTACGAGAACGGAGTGAAAGAGTTCATCAAGTTTGCAAAGGATCACACAAAGGATCCTTCTCAAATCCTTTGTCCGTGTTTACGTTGTTGTTATTCTAGACTACTTACTCCAGAGGAGTTGGAAGAACATTTGATATGTCACGGAATAGATCGGAGTTATAAATGTTGGAATAAACATGGAGAAAAAGCGAATGTAGCTACTGGCTGGGATAAAACTGCGTTTTATGGATCGTCAGATATGAATACAAATATAGATAATGAAGAAGACCGTATGGAGGATGTGATTACAAATGTCAATGATGATGAAGATCGTATTGAGGAAATGACAAAGACAATTCAAGATGAACCCCGTGATTGCCCAAAATTGTTTGAGAAGTTAAAGAGTTGTGCAAAGACGCCATTGTATGCTGCTTGCACTAAGTATACAACATTGTCAGCTGTACTGAAGTTGTATAAATTGAAAGCAGGCAATGGATGGAGTGATGTCAGTTTTACGAAACTACTTGCTCTCTTGAATGACATGCTCCCGGAAGATAATGAGCTCCCAAGCCGGACATATGAAGCTAGACAAATGCTACGCTCGATGGGAATGATTTCTGAAAGAATACATGCCTGCCCGAAAGACTGTATATTGTTTCGAAAGGAGAACAAATCACTTACAGAATGCCCAAAGTGTGGTGCTTCTCGATACAAGAAAGATAAATCCAATCCTACGAAAGTTGTATGGTACTTTCCAATCATTCCAAGGTTTAGGCGTTTATATGGAAGTAAAGAAACTGCAAGACAATTGTCGTGGCATGCAGATAAAAGAAATAAAGATGGGTTATTACGTCATCCGGCCGACTCTCCTCAATGGAAGAAAATTGATCATGAGTATCCTGAATTTGGAAAAGAGACGAGAAACCTTCGTCTTGCGTTATCTACAGATGGAGTGAATCCTTTTGGTTTTCAAACCAGCACTCATAGTACATGGCCTGTTATGTTGCTAAATTATAACTTGCCACCCTGGTTATGCATGAAGCGAAAATTCATCATGTTATCTATGCTTATATCAGGACCAAAACAACTAGGTAACGATATTGATGTTTATCTGACTCCTTTGATCGAGGATTTGAAGTTATTGTGGGACTCAGGTGTAATGTTGTATGATGCTTATAAAAGTGAATACTTCACGTTGAGAGCGATGTTGTATGGGACAATAAATGATTTCCCTGCTTATGGAAATTTGTCTGGCTATAGCATTAAAGGAACTCAAGGGTGTCCCGTGTGCGAAGAAGATACAGAATCAATTAGGTTGAAACATTCATCGAAATCTGTGTTTCTAGGACATCGTAGATTTCTACCTCGTTGGCATAAGTACCGATCTTGGACGACATCATTCAATGGAAGTTCAGAAAAACGCACAACACCGTCTCCACTAACAGGTGATCAGCTGTTTGAGAAAGTAAAAGATATGAACACTGTTTTTGGTAAACCATTTTCGAAAAACCTTACGAAAATCGGTTGGAAAAAGAGATCAGTTTTTTTTGAATTACCATACTGGAATTGTTTGTACGTCAGACATTTTCTTGATGTGATGCATGTGGAAAAAAATGTATGTGATAGTGTTATTGGAACGTTGCTAAATGCCCCTGGCAAAACAAAAGATGGAATTAAGGCAAGGTTGGACATGGTTGACATGGGAATACGAGAAGAGTTGGCTCCCGTGAAAGGTGAAAATCGAATGTTTCTTCCTCCTGCTGCTTATACTCTTTCTAGGGCAGAGAGATATCAGTTTTGCAACTTCTTTAATTATGTAAAGGTTCCAGAGGGGTACTCATCAAATATCAAGAACATTGTGTCAATGAATGATTTGAAGTTAAAAGGTTTGAAATCACATGATTGCCATGTTTTGATGCAAGATCTAATTCCTATAGCTTTACGTTGCATTTTACCCAAGAATGTTCGTCATACGTTAACCAAACTTTGTTTCTTTTTCAAAGCTATATGTAGCAAAGTTTTAGACCTGGGGAAATTGCCAGCTATGGAAAAAGAAATTGTCATCATATTATGTGAATTAGAAATGTTCTTCCCGCCAACATTCTTTGATATGATGGTTCATTTGATGATTCACTTGGTGAGAGAGATTCGACTTTGTGGTCCTGTGCACTATAGATGGATGTATCCTGTTGAACGGTATATGAAGATTTTGAAAGGATATGTCAAAAATCGAAGTCGGCCAGAGGGTTGTATAGTGGAGCGATATATTGTTGAGGAAGCCATTGAATTTTGTATTGAATACCTATCTGATGTGGAAAGCATTGGTCTCCCGAAATCTCGTCACACTGGACGCATTGAGGGTGAGGGAATTTCTGGAAGAGAAGTTGTAACAATCAGTATTACAGATCGGGAGCAAGATCATCTTTATGTTTTGCATAACAGTTGGGAGGTTGCTCCATATATTGAAACTCACAAAGAAATTCTTAGGCAGTTGAATCCATCGAGGGCTGAAAAATGGTTAGCAGATACACATAATCACCAGTTTATAGGATGGTTTCAGGACCATATTTTTAAGCAGTTGGATGAAAATCCGAATTCAATTTCAGAACGACTTCGATGGCTAGCCGCTGGACCAAGTGTGTATGTATTATCTTACAGTGGGTATGTAATTAATGGTTATACATTCTATACGGATGAACATGATGAAGAGAGTACCATGCAAAATAGTGGAGTTACACTAGTGGCTGAAGCGATGCATGTTTCTGGTAGTAAGGATAGAAATCCAATTTATGCAAATATGTCATACTTTGGCATTATCAAACTAATATGGGAGTTGGATTATACGACATTTCAATTGCCGATTTTTCAATGCAAATGGATTGATAACAATAGTGGTGTTAAAATAGATGAATGGGGATTTGTGAAAGTTGATTTTAGTAAAGAAGGGTACAAAGACAAACAGTTTATAATGGCATCACAAGCGGTACAAGTTTTTTATGTTCCAGATCCCGCAAACCGAAAGTGGTCGATTGTTCTGTTATCGTCCAAAACTATTGAGGGTTCCGATGAAAATTCAGTTGAGGACAATCCTTTTAGTGGTACGTCACAATCAATTCGGAGCGGTCCCAATGCAGATGATGTTTTGTATGTTAGAGGAGACCACAATGAAGGGATTTGGATTGTTGATAGAGGTGTCAAATCTCTTCAACCTTTGAAAAAAAGAAAGAGAGTTCAGTAAACAGGTTATATTTTGTTTGTAATATAGATCTTGTTATCTCATGTTATTATCTTATCATTACAGAATTTATGTAATTTGAATGAACTGTTCAACCACTTTTGCAGATAATGACTTCTGCACATTCTGGTGCTCCTAACCTTGAGACTGAACAAGTCTCTCAAGCAGCTGCTGCTGCGGCTGCTGCTGCTCCTGCTGCTCCTGCAGCTCATTCTGCTGCTACTGTTGCTCCTGATGCGGCTCCTGCTGCTCCTACTACTATGGCTCCTACTCCTCCTCCTGCTGTGGCTCCTGGTGCTCCTACTGCTCCTGCTGTGGCTCCTGGTGCTCCTACTGCTCCTGCTGCTGCTCTTACTGCTGCGGCTCCTGGTGCTCCTACTGCTCCTGCTGCTGCTCTTGCTGTTGCGGCTCCTTCTCTTAGTGTTGAGGTCCAACAACCATCAGCACATGCCGTTGATATCATAGTAGATGAACATATAGATGATGTTGATATCGATGAAATGGTCGGGAATGAAGGACCGACGTCGTAGAAATCACAGGTGCGTCGTAGTTTGACAGTGTTAGCCAAAATTCTTAAGGCGAAAAGCAAAGGCATCAAATTTGAAGTCGGATGGAATGCACGAGGCCAACATGTGAATCCCAACAAGGCTATGTTTAGCAGTTACATTGGAGTTGTCACTCGGCAACGCGTGCCGATTGACATAGATTCATGGCACCATGTTGTGTCCGGGTTGAAGGCTGTGATCTGGGAAGAAATTACGGTAACATTATGAATTTATTTCTTTAATTAACTAGCAAATAAAATGATGAAACAGTGTCTTACTCTTCTCAATATCTTGCAGAGTACATTTATAGTAGACGACTCACACAAGGATTATGTACTTAGGCTTGCAGGAAAGATTCATCGAGGTTTTCGTACTATTTTAACAAGATGTCACCTGAAAGATTCTAAAGGTAAAATAAACCCGCACCCACCCATTGTCTATGCGCACCTGATATCCCAAGAAGCATGGGATGCATTTATTGGCCGTCGTGGGGATGAGAAGTTTCAGGTACATTGTGAGTGATAATACGTTGTTTGAGGATACCTGTATTCATCACTTTGATTGTCAATATTTCATTTATGAAACAGAAACTCTGTACTGAAAATAAGGAACGTGCATCAAATCCTACATACCCCTATCGTAAAGCAAGGATGGGGTACGCTTCATTAGAAAAGAAAATGGTACGTATTGTAAATTTACAGTAATATTGTTAGGTTCCAATAAACATCATAATTATCTTTCTATGTTTATATGTAGATTGATGAATCTAAAACCAAATGCACTTCTATCCCACGTCATGTGCTATGGAATGAGGCACGTGTGAACAAAGAAGGGAAGTTAATAGATGAGAACACACAAAAAGTGTGGGAAATATGTGTAAGTATGACACGATGATAAAAAGATTTGTTTAAAATTGCTATTACATAAAAATAATTAGTTTTTTTCCTATATCTGACAGTCACAGGAATCAGCTACTCCTATAGCTGATACAGACCTATTATCGACGGCTTTGAAGCAGCCAGAAAAATACGGTCGTGTCAGAGGTGCAGGGTTTGGGGTGACACCCCGAGTATATTTTGAGAAGAAGAAAAAAATAGATGATACAGAGAAAAAATTGGAACAAATGAGCGAAAAAATAGCAACCCTTGAAGAACAATTGCAATGACAGAGAGAGTTGCTAGCAACTTTTATGGGTGGGAAGCAAAGGGATGACACAACTCAGGAACAACCACCGCATGAACATCCTGCCCCACCCCCCCCAGCTTTGAGGCGAGCCATTCACCTAAAAAAATGTCTTAGCCGTGGTAATCAATATTCTAATAACGGTTCCCATTAAATATGAATCAGACAAACACTGATAATTTATCTGTACTGATCTTCTACAGGGTGATAATGATTGTGATTTATATCTGTCAACACCCACCTATCACCTTGTAGCGAGGGCTACAGTGTTCAATATCCCAGATGCCACACTGCATAATAGACCACTTTCAAAAGATCATCTGAAAGTGACGATTACTGTAGCTCATGAGCCAAATGCAATGCTACCTATTCCACTTGATGACGATGATATTCATACGGTTGAAAAGGCTATTGGGACATTCATTGAATGGCCGGCACAACTTGTAAGAGTACATGCAGACAAAGAGGTATTTATTTCCTTTTATTTTCAAGCTAAACCCTTAACAATTAATGAAAAGAGTGTCTGAATCAATGATTGTTGTTATAGACGGAGAAAGGAAAGGGGGTGACTAACATCGGCTCGAAACCATCTAAAGGATCGACCAATCGATCCCAAGGAGCTACTGAAAGCACAATAACACCACATGTTCTCTTTCCACATTTACTAGCATTGAAGACTCATGTGGATACGAAGCTAAAAGATGGTAATAGTCATATAGTGATTTTCGAAGATAATATATACGGAGAGGAAAGTCAAGATTTCGTTGCTGCTGAAAATGTAAATGAAATCCTTGAAAACGGTTGGTTAGGCGTCACTGTTGTAAATGTATATATGAGGTATGTTTCCATGAATTGATTTTCTAAAAGCTGATCTAATGTGCAAATTATGACGAAATGCATTTTATATTGTTGACAGACGCATTTATGAAAAACAGTTGAAGAAATTTTCCCATGAGCCAAGATTTGGACTGGTTAGTCCTCATATCACATCAACACACCAAACAAAAATAGAGTCATCAAAAAGGGATGCAATAGTGAAGGACTTGCTGAAAACATTTGAACGCAAGATTACAGATGACAGACTTTTCCTAATACCAACCATGCAGGGGTAATACTCTACGATTAAAGCATATCAATTATATTTTCACTTTTTTTATTACTTATTCCTTTTTGTGTTTTTAGGCAACATTGGTTGCTAATTGCGGTGAACTTGGATACTCCAAAGATTTATTTTCTGGATTCAAATCTAGGATATCCATCAAACCGACCATACATGATGGAGTTTGTGAATCTGTAAGACACTACATCTTACGTTTTAGGTCTAAACATCAATTTATATAATATATATTATCTTTTACTGAGGATTCTGTTATGATAGGGCGGTGTACCAATATCGTCTAAATCATGGTATGAGGACAGGGGCTAAGAATAAGGAGCCGAGCAAGTACTACGTCTGGACAAATATCAGGGTATATATAATAAAATTTCACTATCCAAACACACCTCAACACAAGTTATTTATTCTCCTAATGATCAATTTTTTTGCAGTGTCCAAAACAAACAAACGATAATGATTGTGGTTATTATGTTTGTAAATTTATGAAAGAGATCGTTTTTCATCAGCAAACTAGCATCCCTAAAGAGGTATTTTCAAAAACAATTACTAGTTCGTTTAAGTTATTTATTAATTCTTTATTTTTTTATTTTGCAGTACTACTATGACTGCCGAAAAGCCTCATACTCACAAGACGATATAGATGTGTTCAAAAACGAGTGGGCCGCATACCTGATGACAGATTGTACACAAATACAATGATGATCTGACTTGGGGACATGTACAATTGGTGGTCATTTTTGAGAGGGGTTAAGGGGATCAAAAGATGAAATATTGTTGTATGTAAATGTTCGTAGCAAAATTGTAATTGTTATTAAATAAAACATTCTTTCTCCAATGAGTCATTTTTCCATTTTAACTGATGATATGCACCAGCAACATGCAAGAATGTTGAACCACTAAAATGGTCGCTCTCTTGTTTAAAATGGACACCACTTTAATTGAAAACAACAAATGACCTACGGAAATCCGACCAGACGCATCTGGATTGCCTTCATCCTTTAGGAGAACGATCCACGGGTCCTTGGTGACGTGTACGAGTCAACTCCGCCTCAATCTGAGGCACGGTGTGACCGCTACCACCCAAAGGGTCGCTCTCTTGTTTAAAATGGACACCACTTTAATTGGAAACAACAAATGACCTACGGAAATCCGACCGGACGCATCCGGATTGCCTTCATTCTTTAGGAGAACGATCCACAGGTCCTTGGTGACGTGTACGAGTCAACCCTGCCTCAATCCGAGGCACGGTGTGACCGCTACCACCCAAAGAGTCGCTCTCTTGTTTAAAATGGACACCACTTTAATTGGAAACAACAACTGACCTACGTAAATCGGACCAGACGCATCCGGATTGCCTTCATCCTTTAGGATAAGGATCCACGGGTCCTTGGTGACGTGTACGAGTCAACCCCGCCTCAATCCGAGGCACGGTGTGACCGCTACCACCCAAAGGGTCGCTCTCTTGTTTAAAATGGACACCACTTTAATTGGAAACAACAACTGACCTACGTAAATCTGACCAGACGCATCCGGATTGCCTTCATCCTTTAGGAGAAGGATCCACGGGTCCTTGGTGACGTGTACGAGTAACATGAAAGAATGATGGACCACATTTCTTTGGCCTTTGGACAAAAAAACTAGTAAAATCTCCAAAATACCTTCATATCATGCATGAACCAGTAAAATCTCCAAAATACCTTCATATCACGCAGTTCTGAAAAGAGTCACTATTTAAAAGAAAGTCACAAATTTAGATACATCTCGAGATGGTCAGTTGTTGATTTCACTTAAAATTAAGTCCATTTTTAACAAAACAGTGACACTGTGAGTGGTGTCAGCCACACTGGGCCTCGGATTGATGCGGTGTTGAATCGTACACGTCACACATGAGTCATTGATCATTGTGAAAAAGTATCAACGCAATCAGAAGCCGTTAGATCGATTTGGCGTATGTACGTAAAATATTGTCCATTTTAAACTAAATACATACACTTGGAGTGATATCGGTCACACCGCGCCTCGGATTGAGACCCCACCCTTTCCCCTCGGCTGTCAAAAATCATAACCAGATAGTCGAAGGGTGATTTTGACAGCCGAGGGGAAAGGGTGGGGTCTGAAGACATTGTAGGATATGTCGAAGGGTGATTTTGTGTGTGACCGGTATCACTCCAAGTGTATGTATTTAGTTTAAAATGGACAATATTTTATGTAAATACGCCAAACTGATCTAACGGCTTCTGATTGCATTGATACTTTTTCACAATGATCAATGACTCATGTGTGACGTGTACGATTCAACACCGCATCAATCCGAGGCCCGGTGTGGCCGACACCACTCACAGTGTCACTGTTTTGTTAAAAATGGACTTAATTTTAAGTGAAATCAACAACTGACATACGGCAAACCGACCAAACACATTGGGATTCTATTGAAACTTAAGGACAACTATCCATGGGTCAAATGTGACGTGTAAGATTCAACCCCGCCTCAATCAGAGGCGCGGTGTGACCAGTATCACTCCAAGTGTATGTATTTAGTTTAAAATGGACAATATTTTACGTACATACGCCAAACCAATCTAACGGCTTCTGATTGCGTTGATACTTTTTCACAACAATCAATGACTCATGATACATAGAGAAATTCACTGGCCACCTTTGAGAATGATCTGAAGCACAAACCATGACAGCATTATGTTTTTAACTTCAGCACCTCAATTGAGAATGTGACACCTTTCAGGACTTGGCGCCATTGTATGTCGTTTCGTCCACTGAATGGGTCTATCCTTTTATTTAATTTTTTTAACTTCAGTCAAATATTCTAGAAAGATGTCGCGGCAGATCCTTCACCATTTTGTTTTGCTGAACATCTCATTACATTGTTAAAAAAAAAGCAGGGTGTCTTGCATGGGCAATACGTTCTTGTATTGAAGATGATGCACTCCCATTTATTCGAACCCAAATGGTTAATTATTTTGTTTAAGCCTAATGATTGATTTAATTATTGTGGAACACATAATCATGAAAATAGTATGATGGTTGTACCCAGATAGGACTCCAATTCATTGGTTAAATCTATTGTCTCATGAGATGTTATGTATGAGATTAGGGAGTAAACCCAGTCCATTAAAATGGGAGTGCATCATCTTCAATACAGGAACGTATTGCCCATGCAAGACACCCTGCTTTTTTTTAACAATGTAATGAGATGTTCAGCAAAACAAAATGGTGAAGGATCTGCCGCGACATCTTTCTAGAATATTTGACTGAAGTTAAAAAAATTAAATAAAAGGATAGACCCATTCAGTGGACGAAACGACATACAATGGCGCCAAGTCCTGAAAGGTGTCACATTCTCAATTGAGGTGCTGAAGTTAAAAACATAATGCTGTCATGGTTTGTGCTTCATATCATTCTCGAAGGTGGCCAGTGAATTTCTCTATGTATCATGAGCGTTCTAATGCATATCTTGTTTGGAAGATCATTGTAGTAGACAACGATCTAAAAGTGGGGGATGAGTGCATATCTGAGCATGTCTTTAGTAGTGTCCCTCAAAATGTCTTTAAACTGACCATATTGAGATGTATCTAAACTTGTGACTTTCTTTCAAATAGTGACTCTTTTCAGAACTGCGGGAGTTAACATTTCTCCAACATATTCACATACAAAATCACCCTTCGACATATCCTACAATGTCTTCAGACCCCACCCTTTCCCCTCGGCTGTCAAAAAAACCTAAAAGACAATGGCTAGCAATGATCATTCCAAAATGCATTTAAACTGAAACCTTCCAGAAAAAAATAGAGTAGAATACCTGCAAGTTGTAACTTAGGTCACTTTGCACAAGCTGATTTCCACATTGTTTGTAGCAACCACATTTTCTCCAACACTCTAATGATCTTCATTGCTTCATGTCTTTTATACTCTTCCAGAAACCCTTCTCTAAGAAGGTCAACTATCGTGTATGCATACTCACCTTCAAATGTGACGTGTACGAGTCAACCCCGCCTCAATCTGAGGCCTGTTGTGGCTGACACAACTCCAAGTGCCTCTGTTTTGTTCAAAATGGACTTATTTTTAAGTGAGAAATCAAAAACTGACATACGGGAAACCGACCAAACGCCTTCGGATTGTGTTGACACTTTAGGACAACGATTCATGGGTTATATGTGACGTGTACGACTCAACCCCGCCTCAATCCGAGACGCGGTGTGACCGGTATCACTCCAAGTGTATGTATTTAGTTTAAAATGGACAATATTTTACGTACATACGCCAAACTGATCTAACGGCTTCTGATTGCATTGATACTTTTTCACAATGATCAATGACTCATGTGTGACGTGTACGATTCAACACCGCATCAATCCGAGGCCCGGTGTGGCCGACACCACTCACAGTGTCACTGTTTTGTTAAAAATGGACTTAATTTTAAGTGAAATCAACAACTGACATACGACAAACCGACCAAACACATTGGGATTCTATTGAAACTTAAGGACAACTATCCATGGGTCAAATGTGACGTGTAAGATTCAACCCCGCCTCAATCAGAGGCGCGGTGTGACCGGTATCACTCCAAGTGTATGTATTTAGTTTAAAATGGACAATATTTTACGTACATATGCCAAACCGATCTAACGGCTTCTGATTGCGTTGATACTTTTTCACAACAATCAATGACTCATGTGTGACGTGTACGATTCAACACCGCATCAATCTGAGGCCCGGTGTGGCCGACACCACTCACAGTGTCACTGTTTTGTTAAAAATGGACTTAATTTTAAGTGAAATCAACAACTGACATACGACAAACCGACCAAACGCATTGGGATTCTATTGAAACTTAAGGACAATGATCCATGGGTCAAATGTGACGTGTACGAGTCAACCCCGCCTCAATCAGAGGCGCGGTGTGACCGGTATCACTCCAAGTGTATGTATTTAGTTTAAAATGGACAATATTTTACGTATATACGCCAAATCGATCTAACGGCTTCTGATTGCGTTGATACTTTTTCACAATGATCAATGACTCATGTGTGACATAACATCGCATCAATCCGAGGCCCGGTGTGGCCGAAACCACTCACAGTGCCTCTCTTTTGTTCAAAATGGACTTATTTTTAAGTGAAATCAACAACTGACATGCGGCAAACCGACCAAACGCATTTGGATTCTGTTGAAACTTAAGGGCAATGATCCATGGGTCAAATTTGACCTGTAAGAGTCAACCCCGAATCAATCCGAGGCCCGGTGTGGCCGACACCACTCAAAGTGCCTCTCTTTTGTTCAAAATGGATTTATTTTTAAGTGAAATCAACAACTGACATACGGGAAACCGACCAAACGCCTTAGGATTGTGTTAACAATTTAGTACAATGATCCATGGGTCATATGTGACGTGTATGAGTCAAACCTGGGGTGGATTACATGGCTTTCCTACATGGAATATATCCCACTACACGTCTTTAATGAGCCAGCTACGCAGTTTATCCCTTGTACAGATACACAGGAAGAATCACACGAGATCGACGTCATGTACTAACATAGGGCAAGGGTGCATAAGAGGACACAAGATCAAAGGGTAACACGTATATGTTTTTTAACATGCCATGTAATTTCCTATTGATATGACATGTATATTCACACAGGCAGCTGAACATTGGAGTTACCCAGGGTAAAGCAACAAGGCATGTGACCTTTTAAATGACACATAATTTTATGTACCATGATTGATCTCTTTGAACACTATATCAAGGACATATTTCATTAGGGTTGGCTCCCATGATCCTTCCTAGGATGGTTTTGGTATCTTTTCCGACTTACGGTAGTACGATCGCTTCAGCAGGACGTCCTAGACATAGTTGGAGTCTCTCTGAAAGTCCTGGAGTGAGATCATATATCTATTTTTGAGGTCCAGGTAGAGTCATGTATCAACGCAACCAATCCTACCAGACATCGATCCTATATATAGAATGTTAATCTTGATGTCTCATTACAGTCCCCCAATTTATGATATGTTACCTTTTTTGTATTAATATACATAATTACTAAGGGTGATGGTTGGGAGAGTTAGGATATCCTTTTTATGTATTGCAGAATGATTCAAGGAGCACGGGCTCTGCACGATTTGTCAAAACCAAGTGGCAATCCAAGGAGAAACAATGCATAGTGGAATGTTCTAGTATTTATCTTCTGAGTTGTGTAGGAATATTTTGTGATACTATGTAATGAGGTATTTTTGCTTTCTGGGTAGATGGTATCTAACTCATGGTAAGAACACTGTTTGGTTGGGTTGTGATCGGTTGATGACATGCTTGTGGTTGATATACTGGTTTTTGTGCAGGTCTTCTCGGCTAGCTGTACTAGTGCAGGTTTTTTATTAGCAGCAGGCAGGGATTTAACAGCGCTTTTTTAGCGCTGTTAAAGGCGACATTTAACAGCACTAAAAAAGCGCTGTTAAAGGAGATATTTAACAGCGCTAAAAAAGCGCTGTTAAATGCAACATATAACAGCGCTTTTTTAGCGCCATTAAAGGTATCCTTTAACAGCGCTTTTTTAGCGCCATTAAAGGTGACATTTAACAGCGCTTTTTTAGTGCTGTTAAAGGTGACATTTAACAGCGCTAAAAAAGCGCTGTTAAAGGACCCCCCCCTTTATCAGCGCTGAGCTTTACAGCACTTTTCTAGCGCTGTTAAAGCCCGATTTTAGCGCTGTTATTGCCCGTTTTTGTAGTAGTGGTATTTGAGCTTTGTCTTTGTCTTTTCTCTTTGAAGCAGTAGTCTTGAAAGCCACTGATTTCCTTTTTGGTTTATCATCTTCCTCTTTATTCACCTTGAGTTATTCCTCATACATCATAAGATTACCGATAAGTTCTTTGATAGGTAGAGCAACAATGTCACATGACTCTCTTATTGAAACAGATGTGCCTCTCCATCGATCTGGAAGACACCTCAATATCCTCATAATTTGTTCCTTTGCTGGAACAACCTTTCCAAGTGAATTCATTGTATTGAATATCTCATTGAACCTGAGATACATATCAGAAATAGGTTCATCAATCTTCATTTTAAAATTTTCATATTTAATAGTATATGTATTCAATATCATTTCTTTAACATTGGTTGTTACCTCATGAGAAACACCTAAAGTATCCCAAATTTCATAAGCAGTTTTGCAAGAAGATATTCTGTTAAATTCCTCATCTCCTAATGCACAATATAGGGCATTCATAGCTTTACAATTATTATTGTAAGCAGTATTTGTAGGTTCATCCCAAGTTGTTATTTCAGTTTCTGGAATTTTATATTGAGACTCTATAACAGTCCAAATATCAAAACCCATACTTTCCAAATGAATTTTCATTTTAATCTTCCACTGGGCATAGTTTGTACCATTAAAGAAAGGTGGCCTGTTAGTAGCAGCACCCTCTAGTCTATTATCCATAGCTAGATTTTAGAAAGTAAATTTAAAGAGATAAAATTTATAACTAACATAAATTTCAGATCTTTAAAGATGCAACTAAAATCACAGCTGAAAAACAGATTATTTCAAAAAACCTTTAACAAAAACACCTCTGATACCAAATGTTTGTCGGAGTGGATACTCAAGAGGGGGGGTGAATTGAGTTCCAATTAAAATTTCTGTTAAAAATATTATCTATTAAAATCCCCCAATTTATAAAACAAGTTAAACTGTAGTGAATTTATATAGATTATAAATGTTCACTTAGCTTCTCAAAGATTGATTAGGTCTTAGTTAATTTAACCACAAGATTAAACTAACTTTTGAAACTAACCTACTAATTTACAATAAGTGTAAACACTTGCTAATTTAACTATCAAAGTAACTTTAAAATGGTTTTTTATTTCAAAGTAACAGCAGCAGAATATAAAAGATATATGTAGTATACTTTAAACTTAAACTAAAGATGCACAACAGATATAACAAGAGGTTCAGTCTCAAGCCGAGACTTAGTCCTCTCAAATTTATATAAATCTGAACCACACCCTAGATCAGGGTTAACAACAGTTTACAAAACTGTCCAGGCCACGCAGGGACCTCTACCATAGTTCTTCGTGGAAAAAAAACAAAGACCAGGCCACACAAGGACCTCTTCCACAGTTCTTTATGGGAAACAAAAGTTAAGAGTTTTGGAGTGAGGATTTTGATATCCTCCAGTTCAGTGCAGGAGACAGTGTGTGTAAGATATACAGAGTACACCACACTGCTCGAAAGTAAATAAACAAATCACTTAGAGAGAACATATAAGAGTTTTGAAATATTTAGTGATTAACAATGCAGCTCTGGACTCATTGGATTCAGCAAAAATGCTTCTGAGTCCTTCTCTGGTTTTTCTGTTGAAAAACAGAGTGTCATAGTCTAGATTGTGTTCTACAGGAGTGAAGATGTTCTCTTGACTTTAGTTCCTCCAGTAGTGTAGGATTGCATTTATTGGAACTTCTTTGAGGATCGTGCAATGTGTTCTTCACAGTTGTGCTCAGGATTGTTCTTCTGATGAGTTCAGAGCACTTCACGTGTGTTATAGAATGTATGTCGAGGTGACTCCTTTTTACTACAGCTGATACTTCTTTATATTTCATGAGAATCAGCAATAGGAATGAATCCCTTTCCATAAGTACGGGGTACGGTTTCCTAACATGCCAAAAACTATCATTAAATAACATTAATTGCATTAAAAACATAAAATATGACAGTTATCATTATTTAATTAATATTTACAAAAAGTTAAGAAACAATGTCACAGTTTGTTGTGTAAACGGTGTCTTCTTCACAGTATGGTCTTCATGGTATGTGGTTCACGGTATGTGCTTCACGATGTCTCCATGTCACGGTGTCTGGTTCACGGTGTCTGAGTCACGGTTTGTCCTTCACGGTGTCTGGGTCACGGTGTGTCCTTCACGGTGTCTGGGTCACGGTGTGTCCTTCACGGTGTCTGGGTCACAGTGTTTCCTTTACGGTGTCTGTATGATTGTGACTGTGTCTTGCACATAGTCTGTCTTACTGTGTCAAACATCACAGTGTCTCTATACTTGGACAAATATCTGTATTTAGACTTAAACAGTAATATGCAGAATATGGATTAAGCTTAATTATTAGAGAGTAAGAGAAGTTAAAACATAAATATAAAGGCTTGATAATATAAGTGAGATTTGTGATCATGCATAAGACTTGTAAATAATAAAGAGAGTAATTAACATCAATAAGATTTGTTATCATTAAAACATGATGTGTAGTTATTATTGAGATTGGAGAGCATTAACAAGATGTTCAATTAAGATTGAGATTAATTAATAGTAATAGTATTTGTGATCATTAAAATATGATTAATACATGAGGATTCCAACACATCCCAAGCTCGAAACAAGAGGGTACATGAGAGGGAAACCCAAGCCCAAAATAAGTGGGTTTACGGGAGGAAATCCCAAGCCTAAAATAAGAGGGTATATGGGAGGGCATCCCAAGATTGAAATAAGAGGGTACATAGGAGGGAATCCCAATCCCAAAGTAGGTACACAGGTGATTATCCCAAGCCTAACATGTTATAAATGTCTTGGTAGGTATCTTTAACCTAGGATTTTCTATGCTTATGTCTATGCCACAATTCCATGTCATATTAATATATCATGCTTTCATGGATTATGCTATTGATTTCCTTATGATGCATGTCTTATTAACTACCAATCTTTATGCCATGACTCTTAATTGTGATATTTGATATACATGGTATGATCTTTTAATGTTATGATCATGTTCTCATACCCTTATGCTCATGTTATACTTACAAATCTCCCTTTATTACCCTTACTAAGCATCTAAGATCAACCGTTTCTTATGTTTCCTTTCTATAGGTTATGAATAAAGGTTTTAGGTAAGAATACTAAAGGGTAAGATATTTAAGGGATATGTTTAAGATCTTTCACCAAGTTAGAAGTCTATGTTTCCAAGTATCCAAAGACACTAAAATATTATGGTCCTCGAGTGTGTAGTTTTGTAATATGCTGAATATTCATCTAAAATGATGTAATATCCATATATATTAAGCTTGGGTTTCTATAGTTGGTATCAAAGGAAAGGTTTATTCAACCTTTGGAAACTAGGATGAGAAAACTTTAATTAGATCCCTAAGTATATTTCTAAGGACTGTCTAGTGATGTATCTAAGGATAAGGCTATGGTGTCATATATTTAAAAGAAGGTATCATAATTTAGACATCCTATAAGTGATTTTTCCTGATTATGTGGTTTTACTCTACGATAAGTGCTTCTCACACTATGCTTTCTAGTTTTAGTCAATGGAGGAAACCAGAAAGAATGGGGTTAATGTTGAATGCAATGAAAAATTCGATGATGAGTAGTTAAAAGGGATGATCACTAGAGTGAAGGATATTATAATCATGCCTAATCAGTTTTCATGGAACAAGATTAAATTTTTTTACCTTAATCAACTCTCATAATCACCAAATAAGAGAAGGAAATAGTTCTCTGAGAATTTGGGTAATGGAGACCATAGAGGAAAGACGATTCAGTATCCTTTATATCGAGTATTCAGGAAGAAACACCCAAGTGAATGTCTTAAAGGAACATGAACATGTTTTGATAGTAGAAAATAAGGACTCAAAGCAAGTAATTGCAGAGGGAGAATGAAAAGTATAGTTAATGCCATGGATGGAAATATTGTCCTCCATAAGGCATTATCAATAGTTGAATATTTTATGTGTGGAAAGTATGGGAATTATAAAAATAAACGTCTTAAAGAGAAATATCATTAATTTACTCAACAAGGTTGTATGAGTAATGTTTTTTTATTGATTATGAAGATACCAAAAATGACATATGAAAGTTATGTGATATTCTAATATCATTGTTTATAAGCATGATTAATTTGAGTTTGATGAATGTTAAGATGTGATTCATATTTTATATTTTAGGAAAGTGGTATTGAGGAATAAGATGATGAATCCTTGTTAATAACTTAAGGATAAAGTGTAATAAGAAAAGTGTTTATGTATTTGGATTCAGTAATTATGTTATATGAATAGTGAAATATATAAGGATTGTTCAATTTATGTTTTTCTCTAAGGATTAACAATAATATGTTTAAGGGTTCTGATATATTATAAAAGTGATTTAATGGAAATGTGATATTCATGGGAAACACATGATTAAGGGAAAGATAACCCTTAATATGTCCCTAATGTTGAGATAATGATGTTTGGATAAAGGATATGTTGGATATGAATAAGTAAATTGGACGGTACTGATTACCTTGGAACTGATTAAGGATTTGTTGACAAAGTGGTTTATGCTATCATGGATGGAGTTTACAACATTTGGATTTAAGTAATGTATCCAATAATCTTTGGAATAAGAAATAATTTATGTTTTCAATAAGGATTTATGGTAATTACCTTGTTTTATTAGAATACATGATGAAGGTATTCTCATTTTTGGTATGTGAAAACCAATAGCTACTTTATGATATACATGGGATCAATACTAATATATTTTTGAGTAATTTAGTGACCTTATTTCTAAAGTTTTGTATTTTCAACTTTCATAAGGGTTATAAGCTTAACCATTTATGGAATGGTTTAAGTTAAAAATTTGGATGAGGTTTTAGATATTAAAGTATTATCTCACCATATGAGGATTTATTCATATTAGATAACATGTGCTAAACATTTTTTTTGTGATTTTAACTAAAGATGGATTTAATGTCCTATCATTCTATTTATGGATCTCATGATATTCTAATGCTTTAGGAATAAAAAATTCACCTTCATTTCTTGGAATAATAGAAGAAGTGGAAATTGATCAAGGCATAAAAAAGGGTGAGATTATACTAAAATCAAGTAAGTATATCTTCTCATTAAAATTATTCAACATTAAAAAAATGGTCTTGAAATAAAATTTGTCCCATTATCATCATTTTTGATGATATCAATGAACCTTTTCAAGCCTCATTGGTTTATGGATTTGTGATCATTAACTTTATCCTAACCATGTTCTCTATCACTCTCCATCAGAACTTGATAATTATATTTCTCTTCTATTTCCATGTTTTTTACTTTCCACCTATGTTATCCTATGTGGAAACCCAGTTATGAGTTTCTTTGGGTAACCATTATGTTTCTAACTTTCCCTTTTTAAAGGAAATTTTAGTATTCATTTTTACGATGTGAGTTTCTATGAAAGGAACTTTCAAGTATGAAAACCTTTGAATTCCTAGATGAATTTCGTGGGTGAAATTAATTTTAAGGGGGGGTAGAATATAACACCCTGATATTTTGTGAATATTTTTCAAATTAATTTAATCTTTTTGATATTTTTTATTTCACACAACGCTGAATATATCCTTTGTTATACAAAAGCACTAAGTTTGTATTGCATCATACGCAACACCAAGTTAAGCTTGCACTAAACGCAACACTTAGATTATCTTGCGGTACATGAAAAAATATATTTGGCTTGTCTACACACAATTCTATTTTCCTTTGATAGATTGCGTTACACACAAGTCTCAGTTTTACTGAACTACAATATACTCTTAATAATGTTATTAAAATATTATTATAGTTACCACATAGTATTTGGAATGGAAGTTACAAATAAGATTAACTAAATTATGAAAATATTATTTACACATATATATAAAATTAATTATTTTGTTATCAATTAGTCATAAATTTAAGCAAGAACTATTTTAAAATAAAGAAATTCATTTTCAAAGAAAACTATTTTTCTATGTAAAAACAGAATTTTATATCAATAAATTAAACAATACACTTTTGATGAATGTTTTTAACAAAATTTTTATATTATATATTCAATCAAATTTTTTGACACTCATCCGATATATTTGATATGTATAAAATAAGAATAAATCCAATTTTATAAATAAAAAGATATATTATTGAAAAAGATAATTTTACCGTCTTTTAATGGCACACCTATTTTAAATCCAATTTTTGAAAATTTTATAAATTTTATTTTAAAAAATAAACTTCATTTTTGAAATCATAATATCAAAATTTACTTTGGGTGAATTTTTGATGTTTTTCTGAGAAGTTTTATTTTTTGATGAATAGTGAAAAATACTTAATTTTAATTGAAAAAATATTATTTCATATAATTTATTTATATATTTAAATTATATTTTAAATTAGTTTTAATGTATATTTATTTCAATTATACAAAAATAAATCCAATTTAGTTCATTGGAATCAATTTCACACTGAAATTGGATATAAAAACATTTGAAACATTTGAACTTTTTTACTTTAAAAATCCGCTTTCTCGTCACTTCTATGGGATAAAATTTAAATTAATTTCTAATTATTTTGTGTTTAGAATTATTAAAAATGGATTAAATATTTGTATCAAATATAATTTATAATTACTAGTAAGGTCAACATAGTTTTTTATCAAAAATATTAGCGAAAATTTAAAATTAATTACAGCGATTAAGGTAAAAACGAGTTTACTTAGTGGTTAAACTTTAACTTAAGGGGAAAAATAACTTAGAAACATATAAAAAATCCATTGGATGGAAATATTTAGATCATATCCACACTTTTATAAAAAATATACCATTATTAGAGACACATGGTGTAAGGGAGACCTCTCAATAGTGTTTAGCTTTTTATATTTACAAGAATTCCACTCCTCCACTATAAAAGGGAAATCACCCCCTCACTTCTTCACACATATAAATCCATTTGGATACTCAAAACCCTACCAAAATAAGATATAAAATTATATCCTATAAACCTATAAGCCTCAATTTGGGAATAAATCCAACCATGGAAGCCCTTTAGTGCAAACCAAAAGGTGTTACCCAAAGAAGAGGCAACATCCTTCAATATGCATTTTTGTTTTATTTATTTTTACACCCATTAAATTATTCTTATTCTATGATTATATAATAAAATCAGTATCCTTAATATAATTATATGTTTTTTATGTCAAGGTTATGACCTAAAATAACACAAACTTCCTTCAAATGGGATACACAATCATCGTTCGTGTGTATGACAGACCACCACCTCACAAACCGATGTTGTTAATTATACCATTACCACCTTTCAAGGTTTAGAATAATGATTAACTTAATATTTTTATATTATATATATTATTTATTTATTATTCTATAATTATTATTTAATTTAAAACTTCATGCTTTCTATTTTTCGGGAATATGATAACTTCGTTTATGGATGTGTGGACTACCGCCTCCTCAAAGCGATGTGATTCGTTCACAATTTACATAAAATGAATTAAGGTTGAGTTTAGTAAAATTATATTATATATATATAATATTAATAATATTTTAATTATAATATATACACATGTACATATATATAATTTACTTTCTTTCTTTCAATACAACAAGAAAACAGAAACAACATTCATGCGTATGTATGACCTACAGTCTCTATAAACGGTGTATTCCATTTCATATTTATATATTTTATAGATTATTATAAAACTTATATAATTAATATATATGATATTTAAATCATGTTTTATATTCTTAAAATAAATAAATAATGATCCAAGTAAGAGGATAAAGAATAACAAGTCAAAACATATACAAAAAAGCATTTATTACGTGAAGCATAACTTTAACATGAATTTGATAATAAATGGGTAATATAAAGTCATAAGTAAAAAATTTATAGTGTTAAATATATGAATATGGTTATTTTTTATATTTATAATAAACCCATATTTATTATACAGGAGTTTTGAACATATACGAAGAAATTTAAGACTTAAGGTAAGGGAATTTCATCTCACTTTTTATATATGAAAATACATGCCATATTCACCACTCATTTCATTTGTGTGGTGTATATACTAACCATAAATGTATTATATTATTATTATAATTAAATTTATGGGTATTTAAATATCCATTTTATGATATCTCTTTCACGGGGTTTGTAGTTCAAAAGTTACCAAATCAGTAAGGTAATTTTGTCTCAAATTTCATTCTTTGAGACACATGTTATGTTATTCACCTATATTCTTCTATGAGGTGTTTTTAATCAACTTAGACATGTTATATCCTGAATATAATGATTTTGATGACATTTTAAGCATTATTTAATGTTATTATTTCATGGGTATTAGGAATCGAAGTTACCAAAGTAGTAAAAGTTCATTACCACAATCTCATCACTTATCAGAATTATTTATAATTATGCTTCCATTGATGAAATATTATGATCCATATATCAATAACTCTAATTAATTTTCTTCTCATATGGTTATTAATTATATATTCATGTAATGTTACCATTTTTTACTCTGGTACTTAATATAAATAAGAAAATGGTTTTAAGAAAATCCGACTTTAATTCTCTCTTCGGTTGACAATCTGTTTTATTCAAAAACCATGTTTTCTAAAATTGATTTCAATTTTTTTAAATGAAAATTTAAAATAATTTTAAAGGAAAAATAATTTTATAATTTTTTTATGTTTTAAAAACTTTTTAAAATTCTTTTCAAATCTTCCTTTATAAGTTTTCAAGGTATTTTCAAGGAAAAGGCTTTCAAAATGTTCTATGATTTAAAAAAAGTTTTTCAAAGAAGAAAGTATATTTTCATCAGGAAATGTTTTAAATGATTTTTAAAAGATTATTTTATATGTTTTCAATTGTTTTTTCAAAGAAAAGTATTTGGAAAAGGATTTATGTTTTAAAAATTGAATTTAAAAGAAAGGTTATTTCCCTTAAGAAATGCTTCATGTGATCTTTCAAAATCCTTCCCCATATAAGTTGACATCCTTTGATATAATTTATTCTTTATTGGGGATATTATCCAAGGAAATCATCATTATTATTTCTTTTAATGGTTTATATTAATATGAAAAGTTTTTTATTAATCCTGTTTCTCTTCCACAGGTTATACCATGATAAAACAAATATGAAACCCACTTCCTTTCACGGGTTATTCTATAATGAAATGATTATGAAACATATCTCTTTTTTTCAAGTTATGATATGATGAAATTTTTATAATAACCATTTCATTTCATGGGTTATGATATGATTTTTATAATACCCATATCTTTTTATGGGTCATGATATGATGAATGTTTTGTTATCTTGTGGCACATGTATGTATGATTTAGTTTTGTGACGGGTGAGACCTATATCTCTCTCCAATTCATTAGGTAAAGATAAATGTTTTATGATATAAAAGGGTACATGGTAGAGAATACCAAGTCCAAAACAAGATGGTACACAGGAGGGAATCCCAAGATCGAAACAAGAGGGTACACTGAAGGGAATCCCAAGCCTGAAACAAGAGGGTACACAGGAGGGCATCCCAAGCCCAAAAAAGAGGGTACAAGAGAGGGATTCCAAAGCCCAAATAAGGTGCACATGTTATTATCCCAATACTAACATGTTATTAAGGTCTTGGTAGGAAGCCTTGACATAGGATTTTCTATGCTTATGTGTATGCAACAATTCCATGTCTTATTCCTATATTATGCTTTCATGGATTATTCTCTTGATTACTTTATGATTCATATCTTATGAACTGCTAATGTTTATGCCATGAAACTTTATTATGATCTTTGATATGCAGGGTATGGTATTCTAATGCTATTATCATGTTCTCATACCCTTATGCTCATGTTATTCTTACACACCTCCCTTGTTTACATTTATTGAGCATTTAAACTCACACTTTTCTTATATTTCCTTTCCCTAGGTTATGAATAATGTTTTTAATTAGGAGTAATAAAGGGGAATATCTTTAAGGTATATGTTCAAGATCTTTCACCAAGTTAGAAGATTGTGTTTCTAAGTTTCCAAATACACTAAACTATTATGGTCCTTAGGCATGTATTTTTGTAATGTGCTGAACATTCATCTAAAATAATGTAATATACATGTATGTTAAGCTTGGGTCACTATAATCAACCCTACATTTTTAAAAAACTTTTCATTGTCAAACCTAATTTTGGATTATTTTCATTACATGAAGGATCCCTATGTTTTAATGGTCAACAATAGAGTTTTAAATTAAAGACACCATCCATGTTTTCTATAATGGTCTCGCCAGAACTAAATATCTCTGTAAATCAGTTTTGTGACTATTTAAAGGTCCATATTCAATGGATTAAAGCGTTTTTATTTTTAAGGTAACTTATGACTCTCTTTGAATGATTTGAAAGATTTGAATTCAAATATTTGCAATTTATTACATGGAATTTATGGAGATGGTTTGACCTAGATCCATTTTACCATCAATATAATTGTTGAGATATTTATTTCTTATATATAAAAGAATATATGAAAATAAGTTCTTGTAAAATAATAGTTTGTTGTTACCTTCTGAGCTACACTTTGGATACATACGTGTTTTGATCTATCTGATCGACTTGCTGATGTTGCTATCATTTCTTCTGTATATTATTATTAAATATTCTTCTGTAAGTTTGAAAAATAATTTTTTAGAGTTACACTTTAGAGAAATACATGTTTATTCATTTATTTGGTGTTTTCTATATCCCATTTTGAAGAAATCCTGTGAAAATATTGAAGATTATTTTTGCTGCTACTATGCATTCTTAAAGATCAACACATATATCAGTTTCATTTTTCAACTATGACTGAAACCTATTTTCTCAAATAAATAAATCTATATTGATTTATTGTAGTATTGGTTTCTAAAACTCAATCATGGTGTTGAAGGAGTATCAGCTTCTCAGACTAAGTTTTGGATTTATGGTTCCCTGTAAATAAACTATAAGTCATTGTAAAATCCTTATTAAAAAGGTATTAAATTCTTGTACTCAGTTTAAAAAGTCATTAAAATCACTAATCTCATGGAGAGAGTGTTGGTGGAGTGGACTAAAGGATCTTTGTTCCCTAAACCACTATATATCCTTATGTTCTTTTCTTTATTTATTTCCACTGCTCACTTGTCTTTAAAAAATAATGAAATATACACTGCATATCAATAAGATTATTTTGAATCTGTTGAAAGGTTTTAAATAATCAAAATTCACCCCCTCTTGTGTGTTCTTTATAATCAAACTGACTAAACATAAAGGTCTTATTTCTATGTAAATGTATGATAATATTTTAAATGTCCACATAAGGGTAATCTAAATTCTATGTAAGGGTTGAAATTTTCATATGATCTAAATATGGTTATGAATGATAGATTGTCAAAGGAATTAGATAGAGGAAACCAGAGCAGATCCAGATGGAGAATTTCTTATGAAGTCATCATAAAAACCTCACAGAACAATGTTCTATTTGACTTTACAAATCCTTGTAAATCCATTTTACAATGAAGATGCTGAGCTGATTTATCAAATTTTGTTATCTTGTTAATATGAGAAAGTATGAAGAAGTTCCTTAAATATGAGGTTAAGTAATTTTGAAGAAGGTTACAGATGTGGGAGTTTTCATTAAGCTTCAAGAAGATCCTAAAAGAATTGATAAGCATCCAATGAATTTAAAATGAGCATGAGATTTGAAATTAGAGTTCTCATTGAGCATGAAAAATGTAATCGAGTTCCCACCTTTTTTCCTTTAGTTAAACCTATAAATAGGGGTTACAATTATAATAAAAAGTAACACTATTCATGTGTGTTAGAAAGTTGAATTACTATAGAAAAGGCACCAGACATAGATACCAAACAAAGATCCAAAAGACAAAGTTTTTAGTAGTTTGAGTTTCTAACCAAACTAGTTTAAGAAGAAAGGTTACTGGTCATATTTATCTGACAGAGATTTAGTTCTCAGTCACCAGACATAGATTTAGTTTAGATACATCATAAAAATGAGTTGATCATAGATACCTAATAGTGTTTGCATTGAACAAATATTCCAAATAGATTGGGAGGCACAAAAGTTTCATTCATCAGACAGAGATCAGATAATAGGCATAATTTTGTGAGGCACACTAAATAGATAATATCATATAGAGTTAGAAGGTGCACCATAAGGATATACTTAATAGACATATCAGACATAGAAATTTTGGATGAACCTCCAGTGAGCTGTATATAAAAGTTTTTCATCTCTTTTTGGCTTAGTAAAATAATAAAAACCTTTGTAATTTATGGGAGATGGTATAATCATACCTATAGGGATATAGAATAAGTATAATGTAATTTGTCTCATTTTATTCACTTTTGTATTATAGTGAATTTCCATATACCAATGAGAGTTTCCATGGAAAATATGTAGTCACTCACATTGGGGGTGAACCTTTTAAATATTCCTTTCATTGCTTTACTTTCTTATCATTTCATTCTTATGAGGTTTTTATATAAAGTTGTTAAGGAAAAATTACTCTAACAAGTTATAGAAGTTAATTTATAAAGAATTGAAATTGTAAAATATCACCACTAATTTATCCCCCCTTCTTAGTAGTTCTCACAATCCTAAGAAACTTCAATTAGTATCATATCCAAGGTTCCCCTATTTGATCCTTATTATAGAAAATCTAAACTTAGTGAAGAATAGAGGTATTCCTAACTTTGATGAAAAAAATATCATGATTAGAAAAATAGAATGATAACTAATCTTCTATTACTTGGATTAGAGGAATTGATGAAATTATATTTTTATTTCTACCCATTGATAAAAATAATTCTATGATATTTGTCAACAAAAGAAATCTTGAGGTATATGGGAAAGATAGAAATGATATTATAATATCTTTATCAAAAAATGTTTTTATGAAAGTGATGGATCTCAAAATAGATAAATAAACTTGTAACAAACTTGAAAGTATCTTAAATAGAAATATCAAAGTAAATGAAGTAAATATACAAATCTGGTGTATTAAGTTTGAAGATATCAGAATAGAAAATGAAGAAATTGTTGATGAGTACTTCACTAGAGTTAATGAAATAGTTTTCAACATCATAGGATTCATAGATGTATTTAAAGATTCCACTATTGTTAAGAAACTCATGAGAAACTTTTCAAACATGTTTAATTTAAAATTTCTACCTTATAAGATAAAAATGGTTTATATCTTGATGATTTATGTAACATTATTATTGTATATATGATGATAAAATATGTAACATTCAAAAATAATATCAAGGATGAAATAGATTCTGAAGCTATGAAAAAGTTTAAATTTCAAGATATTGAGATTGTTTACCTTAGTGATTTAGAAGATAAGGAAGATGATGAAATGAATGAAAAAATAATGTATCTTATCTCCAAAAATTACCAAAGAGGTTAAGGAAAATATGGAGAAAAGCTCCCACTTAAATGTTTTAAGTGTGGAGTAATTGGGAATTTTTCTATTAATTGAACTAATAAGAATGTTAGATAATATGAATACAATCATGAAGAAAAACCTCAGTTGAAGAAGTGAAGCAAAAATTCTTAGGAAGATAAGAAATCCAACAGACATAAGAAAAAATTTATTGGAATCAAAATAATTTTGTTGAGTAAGAAAGGTGATTATTACTCCATTGAAAAACTTTATTTAGAAGATAAAAAATCAGATAATTTTAAAACTTCCTTTGCAAATTTTTATATAAAGGAAGATTCCTAAAATAATGAAGAAGAAGAAGGTGAAGAAACTTATAGATAATTTTATCTGTGATCAAAACATTTGAAATATAATGATAAAAATATAAAACCCAAGAAAGAAATTATAATGATGAAGATAGAAGGTTTGAAAAAGAATTTAGGAAAGAAATATCTTCATAAAAGGGATTATGTGTACATTAATGAAATTAATAACCTCAAATTGAAAGTTTTAGAGTAAGTAAACGTGGTGGAAGATCTTCATAAGAAACTTGTTGCTAAGGAATATAAGGTTTGTAAAACTTAATTGAGATTTATTAAGGTTGAAAGTAACTTAAAGAATATGAGTGGAAATTTAATCAAGGATTTATAGGAAAAAGCTAAAATATATCAAGCTATTGAAAAAAATATTCTAATAATCTGGTGATATCTCTACCCACTAATCATAAAATTTCATCTAATATTTTTGACCATGAAGTTATTAGAAATAGTTTGAGAAATCATGGATTGAGAAATGATGTGAAAAAAACATCACATCAATAAAATTTGAAAATAATTCTATAATAAAGATGATTCATTCTAGGGGAAAAAATACAGAAAGATTTTATAGACCTCAGAAAACTTTCTACCAATAAAAATTGTTTTTCTATAGAAGATAAAGATTAAAAGAGGTTTGTTTGTGATGTGGAATTTATGGGAATAAAGAATATTAATATTGTAATAACATGTAGCTCCCTATAAATAGGCACGAACTAAGGGGGGATTGTGGGAGAAAAGAAAGTAACTTTCCTAAGTTATAGGAAGAAATAAATAAAAAATCATCAAATGTTATAAAGTTTCCATTGGAAAACCATTTTTATTACGTAGAGGATTTTTTTAAAGATGTGACCAACCTGGTTTTATCACCCCCAGTTTTAGGCACTTAACCCTTTATTTATGTATTTTAATAATATATAATAATTGGGTTGTGTTTTGGGAGTTTCAAAGGATTTTTTGGAATGTTTTTGGGGATTTTATGGAGATGCAAGGTTTGATAACGATTATTAGAAACCGTGAAACACCTCCTAGGAAACTGTGAAACTGAAACAATGGGAAATGGATAGGTGCAAGTTAGGTGCACAGTTTGGCCAAACCATGTAGTCACCCGAGACAAACTGTGCAATGTTGAATATAGGGTTTTATCATGGTTGAAACATAGTTTATCTAACTATATAATCCAACCATGCGAGGGGTGTTTGGAGGCATTGTCTAGTTCATGGTTAGCACGCGGTTTTCCTAACCATGTGCCCTAACTGTGCACTATTAAAAATTAGATCTTTATTTTTTGGATATAACTTAGTTTATCATCTAAAACTCCCATTTCCCCCCTAAATATGTTACAACCCAAATTCATATTCTTCTATAGGATGTGGAGACATTTACTCTTGAAATAGGAGCAATTCTGAGGAGAATCTAGGTCCTTTAGAGGCCAGATTTTTTGATAAGTGATCGTTATTGGTTTTTTTCCTTAGGTCTATTTTTCTTACCTCTCTTAGAATCATAGATATAATCCATTGTGGATAGATCCATGTTTTGTGATGCTAATAATTATAAGATATGATTGTTTTGGTTGAAGGAAACAATATCTAAGGTCATTTTTCAGAGTTTCAATATGAGTTTTTGAAGTTTTGTTCCACTATTTGGTTTCGTCAATATTTACAAGGTAGGTGGATTCACTCTCAACTCCTTTTTATTATAACTTGAATGATTGATTTCAAATTTATGGAATTTATTGAATTATATTGTGAAATTGATGTGTGATTATTGATGAAAACCTTCTTTAGTGATGGTTTTGTAAAATTGTGAAATTGGATGGTTTTGTGGGAAGTGAATTTGGTTTATGATTTTAAAATGATAGTTTTAAAATTATGGTTGGGTTTTAATGCATGGAAATTGTTTATGGAAATTGTTTTTAATAAAATAAATTTTTAACTGAAATGGTTTGGTATGGTTTTTGGCATACATGTTTGGCATGTGTTCATGTGCATTTGAGATGGATATGGGCATGGAGTTTTCCCCATCAAAAAGTGGTAGAATCAAGGGAATGAATTTTTCCCCATAAAAATGGTTCACTAAGTGATGCCTTAGTGAAATGATGAATCAACACTCATGAGTATAGGGAGGTCCATGGTTTCATGCATGTGTGGATTCATGGATGCGTGGAAGTAGAATGGGTATGCCAAAATGGGATTTTTGAAATGGTTTAATGACTTATTTGGTTGAGTTCCTTGGAAACCTATTTGATTTGAAAAACTATTTTGGCTTTGATAAAAACTGCATTAAATTATTCTAAACTATTTTATATAAATGTGCTAACATGTTCTATCCTAGTGGCATGAGTTGGCAAGTCATTGGGGAAATCCTACTGAGTTTTATACTCACCCACTACTTAAAAACTTTTGTGATTTTATAGATATTATTTATCGAGACAGAGGTAAAGACAAGGAATATCATTTCTTTAGTGATGCATCATGATACTTTGGGCATGGATTGTGGATATGGATCTTGGAGTAGGTTGTGAGTTGCTTATTTGATGTCTTCTGTGTCTTTGAATTTTGTTGGTCTTGTTTTATGCATTGTACTTTGATATATTTTGTTGTTGGTTTGGTTACTTGTTGGGTTGTATTTTGTACTCATGAATCATATAATGTCTTGTTTGGTTATTGTATTGTGGTTTGGTTGTTTTATCTTCAAAGGTAAAATCCTCCCAATTGTTAATGAAGACATTTTCATTTATTTCTGGTCTTTTTTTATGGGGATGTAACCTAATATCAATAACACCTCTACCTCTTCAATGGGTGAGGAGCGAGATGTTACAAATGGTATCAGTATTGGCTGATCCATATTTCATTTTAGAAAAAATGATATTAGATTGTTTTATCCTTGAGATGATATTAATGTCAATTTTTCTCTTATTCTGGTAGTAATCAGTAGGATTTTTGGAACTTAAAATGTAAAGCATAAAAGGTGTAACTAACCCATTTATGATTAAATTCATGTTACTAGTGATTTTGGTTACATGAGTGTTTTGAAACACTTATAGGAGTTATAACCTCATAGTCACGGGTTTATCTGATGAGAAGAGCATGACATGCATTGATAGTAATGAATCCACACTAGGAGTTCTTAGTTCATTTTGAGTAATGATTTATAATTTGATGAAAAAGTGTTGATTTTTAGAAATGTTTGAAAATGGTTTGATTTTAAAAAAGCATGGTGGAATTTTCAAAAATGGTTTCAAAGAGGAAAATTGTTTAATTATGGAAAGCCTTGTTGTGATATGCATGATGTGGTAATTTTAAATCACTAAACCTCCTATTTATAGAGAGTGATACTGAATAGAGTTTTATTTTGGTTATAGAAAATGGAACACAATAGGCGTCATAGAAACCGACTAAAAGAGGATGATGAGAATGTGTTTGAACCTAAGACACAAGAGAACCAATAACTAGTTCAGTGTATTTTTCAAGATTTATAAGTTGTGGATAGAGGGAACATAAGGGATGAACTAAGGCAAGTGGATCATTCCATTTAGTTCCAAAAGCAGAATACACCCATCTTTCTAGGTGATTCAAAACCAAAAAAGCATAAGTTTGGATGAATAAGATGAATTGAATCTTAGATTTTCTATGCACACTAGTAGATCTATAAGTGAAGTTGGAAACATACATGTTGGAGGATCTAGCACACTAGTGGTGGGATTTAGAAGTTTAAGTTAAATTAGACCAATACATTACATGGGAGTATTTTGAAGAATTTTTCAATAAATAATTCTATCCTTACATGTTCATAATTTCTATAATGAAGGATTTATTCAGTTTAAAGAAAGAGAACCTCATAGTGATAGAGTATGCTACTAAATTTATGACTTTTAGTCAGTTTTTTCACTAGAAGTTGCTAAAAGTATGTCCTTGAAGGCATGCATTTTTGAATTAGGGTCAAGGAAAGATATTCACTAAAATATTGTTGTTATTTGTATATTGGATTATACAGAGATAGTTAATAGAGTAACTATGGAATAAAGGGAAATATCAGGTAATACGAGTGGAGGAATCATGTTGATACCTATGGTAAATGGTGAGATCTCTAATACTAGGAATAAGAGGAAGAGGGAAACCTATTTCTAAGGTAGTGATATGACTTAGAACCAGATGGTAGGATCAGCGAATCTTCCTCCAAAACTAAAGAGTAATATGGGATGATTTCAATGTAGTTATTTTGATCACATGAAATGAGATTTTACAAAACCACATAGAGAATGTCATAATTGCAACCAGATGATACATATTCAATGCTATTGTCATAGTGATCTAAGGTCGGGTTCTAGGGAAACATCTTATGTTTTTTTAGATGTTGTATGCTTTGATGAGATGATGGTAGTAGAATAGTTCTCACCAATAGATCCAAGGAATCAATGGTGATTCTAGGAATACCATGAATCTTCAACTAGTGCAATCTCAATAGGGTAATATAGACCAAAGTGTAGTGAGTAAGAAATTGTATGGAGATGAGAAAATAATCAGGGATGATCAATATGGACCTCTAACAATAATATGTATGATTATTTTGAATTATACCCTTATATAATATTAATTTTATATGGGTTCATCCCATTCGTTTATTTCTTCTCGTGATGCTAATATTCTAACTTTTCATGTTGAGATGATGCCTTCTATTTTGAAACTTCAAAATCATATTGGCCAAAGAGAATATCAAGCCTTTTTTTTGTGAAAAACATGTTCTATAACTATTGATGGAGTTTAATGGATTTTGGATTTCTCTATGCTTGATATGGATGTCTATGACATAATTCTAGGCATGAATTGGTTGAAAATTTTCAAATCTCACATCGACTGTTATACCCGAACGGTTAGTTTCACAATTGATAATGGCATTGAGCATATCTTTAAAGAAGATAAAAATATAAAGGAAGATGCAATGGGATTGTTGGAACTAGAAGTTGGAACCATCTCATACAAATTACCAAATTTTACCTTAGCATCGATGGTTGAGATTGGGGATAGTGGGTTTTCAAAATTTGTTGATCAGTTTCTTGATGTTTTCCAGATAATTTCTCAGGGTTTCCACCCAAAAGAGAAGTGGAGTTTACAATTGAAATATTACCAGGGAATAGTCATATCTCACTTCCATATTATTTGATGGTACCAGAAAAATTAAGGTAATTGAAAGTCCAGTTGGAAGATCTGGAAAGAAAAGGACTCATTCAACCTTGTATGTCTTCATGGGAAACACCAATTTGTGTGTGTGAAAAATATAGATGTAACTATTTAACTGTGTGTGCATTATATTAAGCTTAACCAAGTTTGGATAAAGAATTAGTATCCTATTCCACACATTTATGATCTATTTGATCAATTAAGGGTATCCTAGTGGTTATCTAAGATTGACTTGCATTCAGGATATCACCAATTGTGAGTTCAGAAGGAGGATATTCCGAAGACAGATTTCAAGAGTAGATATGTCCATTATGAGTATGAGGTTATTCCTTTTGTTCTTATTAATTCACTAGTTATATTTATGGAATTGATGAATTGGATATTTTAAAGATATATGGATTTGTTTTTAGTGATTTTTGTGGATGACATATTGTTATATTTAAGGAGAAGGGTTAATCATGAGGAACACTTGGCGATAATGTTGAGTATTTTTCGGTATCATTTTCTTTATGCTAAACTTTAAAAGTGTAATTTTTGGATACACGAGGTACATTTTATTGGCCATGTTATATATGAAAAAGGTGTTTCTAAGGATCTAGAAAAGATAGAGGCTGTGATATCTTGGAAACCACCAAAGAACGTCTTTGAGATACACATTTTACTTGGATTTGTTTGTTATTATCAACGTTTTATTTGTGACTTTTCACAACAAGATTCACTAATGATAGATTTGACAATGAAAAGTGTTCCATTCTAATAGAATAATGAATGTCAGAAGTATTTTCAAGATTTTAAAATTTTCCTTACATCAGCACCGATATTTATATTTCTGGAATCATGATAGGGTTATGTGGTGTATTGTGATTCTTTGGGATCTGGGTTGGAGTGTTTTCTCATGCAGAGAGATCATTTTGTTTCTTATAGCTTACAAAAGTTATAGTTTCATTAGAAAAACTAGCTGACACACAATTTTTAATTTGATTATATAGTACATTCTTTGAATACTTGGTGTCATTACATCTTCAGTGATAAATTTATGGTGTTTATAGATCATAAGAGCTCGTAACACATTTTCTCAAAAAGATATTTGAATTCGAGACAATGCAGATGGATGGAGTATCCCCAAATGTTTGACTTTGAATTAATGTATACACTGGGTAAATGAAATCCAGTGAAGGATTCATTAATAATAAAATCATATAGTTTGTTTAAAAAATAGGCTTTAAATAAATGGGTGATAATATTGGTGATAACCAATAAGTACTTGAATTGTGAAAACTGAGGTAGTGTTTTGGTTTTCTTTCCTATTTCATTTGTTCCTAATTTGGTTGAAAAGGTTAAACAGGCACAAATATTTGATTCTGAATGTGTTACTATGAGCTCACAACTCAATAGTGGAGATACTATTGAGGGATAGAATCTTGATAGAGGATTAGTGTTGTGTTTTTAAGATCGTATGGCCATACCTATGGATTGTCAGGAACAACTTCTTTATTCTTACCACCATTTGAGATGGTCTATTCATCATGGAATATAGAAAATGTATAAGCAACTAAAAGCACAATTTTGGTGGGAGATAATGAAATTAAAAGTGGCTAAGTTTTTTTTGAGATGCCTCACCTGTGAAACATCTCCAAGGAAACCATGAAACTAAAACAGCGGGAACTGGGTGGGCACACGATTAAGTGCATAGTTTGGAAAAACTATGCATCCACCCAGGAGAAACCATGAAATTTTTGATAGATGGGTTTATCATGTTTGGTTCATGGTTGGTATAATCGCATGAGCCAACCATGAAAGGGGTGTTTGGTGGTAGTGTCTAGTGCATGGTTAGCGCATGGTTTTCCTAACTATGCACCCTAACTGTGCAAAATTAAAAATTAGATCCAGATTTTGTGGATCTCACTTAGTTTAGCCTATATACCTCTCATTTTACACCTAAATAGGTCATAACCAGAATTCATATTTATCCCTAGGTTGTGGATACCTTCCCCCTTGATCTAGGAGCAATTTCGAGGTGAATCTAGGTGCTTTGGAGGGCTAATTTGTTGGTAAGTGATTGTTATTGGTTGTTTTCCTTAAATGAATTATTCCTACCTCTCTTGGAATCATATATCTAATCTTTTGGGGGATATATCCATGTTTTTTGATGCCATATATGATTGTTTTGGTATAAGGGAATAAGATCTAGGGTCAGTTTTTGGAGTTTCAAGCTGAGTTTTTGATTTTTTGTTATGTTCTTCGATTTCACCAATGTCTGAGAGGCAGGTGGCTTCACTATCAACTCCTATTAATTAGAACTTAAAGGCTTGATTTCAAACTGATTTAATTTATTTAATTGTATTGTGAAATTGATTTGTGATTCTTAATGAAAACCTTCTTTAGTGATGGTTTTTTGAAATTGTTAAATTGGATGGTTTTTTGGGAAGTTCATTTGGTTTATGATTTGAAAATGATGTTTTTAAAATTATGGTTGGGTTTTGATGCATGGAAAATGTTTATGGATTTTTTTTCAATAAAATAAATGTTTAATTGAAATTTATTGGAACGGTTTTTGGTGTACATGGTTGGCATGTGTTCATGTGAATTTGGAAAAAATAAGGGCATAAAGTTCCCCCATCAAAAAGTGGGATAGATAAGGGTGTGATGTTTCCCTTGTCAAAATGGTTCACCAAGTGATGCCTTGGTGAAAGGATAACTCACCACTTGTGAGTATAGGGTGGTCCATGGTTTTATGCATGTGTAAATGTTTGGATGTGTGGAAGTGTAATGGGTATGACAAAATGAGATTTTTCAAATGGTTTAAATAATTGTTTGGTTGCTTTCCTGTGAAAACTTCTTGGTTTGGAAAACTGTTTTCGATTTTATATAAACCACTTTAAATTGTTTTAAATAATTTTATATAAATGTTATAACATGTTCTATCCTAGTGGAATGAGTTGAGAAGTCATTGGGGAAATCCTACTAAGTTTTATACTCACCCCCTATATGGGAAGTTTGGTGCATTTGAAAATAATATTTATCAACACACAGATAAAGGAAAGGCATCTCATTTCTTTAGTGATGCATCATGATACCATGGGAATGGATTGTGGAGTTAGAGCTTGAAGCATGTGGGAGTTGCTAAGTTGATGTATTTCATGTCTTTGAGTTTTGTTGGTCTTGGTTTTTGTATTGTACTATGATATAGTTTGTTTTTGGGTTGGTTACTTTTTGGGTTGTATTTTTCACTCATGCATTATATAGTGGCTTATTTGGTTATTTTATTGTTGTTTGGTTGTTTTATCTTGAAATAGAAAATAATCCCCCAATTTTTTATGAAGCCCTCAAAATTTATTATCAACCTTTGGTGTCCTGAGGATGTCACATAATGAAAGTAACACCTTTTCCTCTTCCTAAGACAATGGGTGAGGGGTGGTATGTTACAGATTTCATTTTTATAAAGATTGTATGAAAACTATTCTAGGATAGGTTACTTATGATAGAAAATAAAAATAGGTTGGAAAGAAGAAATTAAAGGAAATGGATTTTGTTGTTGGAAAAACTCCAAAAGCTGACAAAAGGAACAAACTATGGATTCATGATAGTGGTTTATCCTCACACAAGAAAGGTGATATAAATGTATTAAAATAAATTTATGAAAATGAAGGAGGTGTAGTTACTTTAAAAATTATAGGTCCTTAAAAATCAAAGGAATATGAGCTACTTATATTGAATCTTATAATCTAAAATCAAATGATTTTTTTATTTTGATGAGCACAAACACAAATTAATATGTGTTATCTAACTTTGTGATGATTATAATTAAGTTATCTTTAGGAAAGATTCATGTATCATAAGAAGCATGAAATATGGAAATGTTTTTACAAAGGGTGAAAGAACCAATAGAAATCTATTCCAAATTAGATATCTTTATAACTAATGTTAGTTAAGTGCTGAAGATGAAAATAAGTTATGGCATTGAAGACTTGGGCATATTGGCTAGAAAATTATGATCACACTTTCTAAATAAAATACTATTAGAAACTTACCCTGATAAAAACTAAAGCTGATACTATTTGTACAATATGTCATAAAGGGATGATAGTTAGTGAAAAACATAAGAAATTTGGAATCCAAAACACCAGAACTCTTGAGCCTATTTACTCCGATCTTTTTTGGATGATGGGTAATCAATCAAATAAATGTGATTTTTACTTAATTACTTTCATTGATGTATTTACTCATATGAGCAACACAATGTTCATGAAACATAAATCAGAGGCTGTAGAAATGTTTAGAAATTTCAGAATGAAATTTGAATGAGAGTTGGGTGTTTATATAGTGAAGCTGATAACTAACAGTATAAAGGATTACACAAGCAATGATTTTAAACTCTGTCTAAGGAAACATGGAATCAAACCCCAATACAATGATTCATAAACTCCTCAACAAAATGGATTGGAAGAAAAGAAAAATATAATTTTAGTGTAAATGGGAAGAAGTATGCTAGCTAGACATAAAATTACTAAGTTTTTCTAGATAGAATACATTAGTACTACCGTTCATATACAAAACAGATGTTTATTGTGGCTAGAATTTAAAATTAGTTCCTATGATATGTGGTATAATAAAAAACTTTAGTTAAATATTTCAAGGTTTTTGGGAGTCTTTTCTTTATAAAGATAAAAAATCCATATATAAGAAAATTTTATGAAAATATGAGGATGGGATTTTCATGGGATATTCAACTGATAGAAGAAGTTACAAGTGTTGTAATAAATGTTTACAAAATTTGGTTGAATCCTATGATGTGAAATTTGTTGAAAATCTAAATTCATTGATAAAAGTTTCTAAATATGTTATTAAAGATAGATTGAGGACTTCCAATTAGAATAATAAAAGTGAATATGAATGTGATCCAAAATGTGTAAAAAGCGACTTAGATCATTGTGGCGTTGAGGAAAGTGAGATCAGAAGAAAATCTCTAAAATTTCATACTTTACAGAAATATGTTGAAACTAACAACATTATTGGAAATTAGAAAGCTCCAATTCAAACTAGAAGGAAGTTGAGGTTAGAAAACCAGAAATCAATTATCTTATAATTGAAACCACAATCAGTTTTAGTGGTAGTTGAATATAAAGAGTGGATTTAATATATTAATGAAGAGTTAGATCAAATTGAGAAAAATGAAACTTGGGATCTTGTTCCATGACTAGTAGGAAATAATGTTTTATGAACAAAGTGGGTGTTCAAAAATAAACTCAATGAACATGGAGAAATCTCAAGAAATAAAGCATAACTTCTTTGTTAAGGTTACTCATAGGTTAAAGGTGTTGATTTTGAATAAATTTTTTCACCTGTTGTGAGACTTGAAATAATAATAATGTTCTTGGTAGTTGCTTCAAATCATTGTTACAGATTTTATTAGATGGATGTCAATTTATCTTTATTAAATGGATAAATTTAAGAAGAAATTTATATTTATTAAACTAGTGAGTTCTTAATTGATAAAGATAAAACTATGGTGTGTAAGATAAATAAAGATCTATATGGGTTGAAACAGGTTCCTCACCCATGGTACTCCAAAATTGATAATTGCCTGAAATAGATGAAATTTTCTAAAGGAAAATTTGACAGTAACCTATATGTTAATAAAATGAGCACAGGTACCCTTACTATCATTGTTTACATTGAAGATAAATTTTTTGCAGGAGATGGGGGTATAACTTGTGAAGGATTTTCTAAAAAAATGAAGAAAAAATTGAAATTTCAATGCTTGAATAATTAATTTCCTTTTGGGATTAAAAGTTCAAAAAATGAAAAGATACATATTTCTATCACAAGAAAAGTATGTTAGGGAGTTTCTAAATTTTTTTTCATATTGGATTCCATATAAGTTTCTACTCCCATTTTTGTTGGTATAAAGATGAGTAAATATAAATATATAAAAAGTTTGAATCTGAAAGATTTTTAGATGTTGATAGGAATCTTGATCTATCTTATGGATTCAAGGATATAAATTGTATATATTGTTAAATTGTGTGCAAGATATCAAAGTGATCCAAAGGAATCACATATATTGGTAGAAAACATAATACTCAGGTATGTTAGAGGAACATAATATTATAGATTATTGTATAAAATAATTTGTGACATGAACATTCTTAGATACACTAATATTGATTGGTATAGAGATTATAATGATATAAAATCAACATCAAGAGGAACTTTTTTCTTGGGATAATCTTGTGTGAGCTATAATTGTAAGAAAAAATATTCCATTACATTGAGTATAGTGGAATTAGAATATGTTTCCTCTACCCATGCTTGTATACAGATGATATGGATGAAAGTTCAGTTGGAATATTTGAGAGTAAATGTTTTTAAACCATTAAATATTATTTGTGATAATCAAAGTTCCATTGATCTTTACAAAAACTCTATACAACATTTGAGATCAAATCACGTTGATATTAAGTATCACTTTATAAAATAGAAATTTTTTGGTGGAGATGTTACACTTGAGTGCATTTAAAAAAAGTATCAAATTGATGATATTTTCACCAAAGCTATGACAAATAAAATATTTGATGAACCAAGATTGTAAAAATATGTTCAGCCTCCACAAAAAACTTCCTAAAATTCAAAAGTAATTGAGTCCACTCTACTTTGGATTATATTGTAAAAGGAGGAGAGTAAGTATATATTTTGTTATATAAATGTGATGTTGTTGTTATCATAAAATAGAGGAGAAGAAAAATTGAGTGGGATTTTATCTTATCATGGACCCAAAATTTATTTTCTTCGAGGGATGAAATTCCTGAAAAAAACATTGCTTTATATAATAGTTCATTATTAGGAAATTCTCTATGAGAAATACTATGGTTTGATAAAAGTTGAGAAATGTTGATAAAGGAGTTGTTAAAAAAAGGGTTTGAAAATTTGTTGAGAATATTTCTAATAAATCCATAGGGGGAGATTAAAGATCCTTTGGAATGTTTGGTAACGTGTTTCTTATTTGTTTAAAACATATTTTGTTATGAATGTTTCTATTAAACATGTGAGAAAGAGTTGCTGAAAGTTATTAAGAAAGTTTTTCTTATGAAGTGCTGGAGGATGTAAAGGAAGTTTTTCCTTACCTACGTTAGAAAAAATTTCCTTAATTTATAAAATTCTATGAATTGTTAAAGTTCTCAAAACCATGAATAATATAATTATCCAAGATGAAGTTATACATTTTCATACAAAGGGAGAGAAGTAAAATAATGTCACCAAATGAAGATCACCATACACAAATCATCTGACAAAGATCACCAGACATAAACCATTGTATGAAGATCACTAAAAAGATATGATTGGAATGAGAATAAGTAGAGGTTGAAAGTATAAGTTTCATAATGCCATCATATGGACCAGAACTAAAGTTATCAGATAGATATTTATAATAAATTGAAGTTTGAGCTACCAGATGGACAATTCACAATGTCACTAGATATATAAATAACAAGTTATCAGACAGACCTGGGTGGTCATTACCAGCAAGAAGTTTGAAATAATTATTAAGGGGAATAAGTAAAAATGTGTGTGAATATTGATGTTCAAGAAAAATTACAAAGTGAAGTGGATTTTATGATCAGAAAAACATATTATACAAAGTTACCAGGAGGATCCGAGATGTTGTAATGGGAAAATGGTTAAATTCTTCCATGACAAAAGTTTGTATAAGTTTCAAGAATGTTATCATCAATAAATGACTTGAGTGCACTAGAAATAAGTATTTAAAGTGACCAGAAAGATATGGTGTAAGGATAATGGCTCACATTCATCAGATAAAGGCATATAAGTTACTGAACAAATAATTTATATGAAGTTCAAATATTAAAGTTTTTTTTATAAACTATATAAGGTTGACATTATAAAGTTAAGGAGTGGTATATTGTTTGAAGTATGAGTAAAGGTTCAAGCACTACATAAAGGCACAATTATATTTTCAATACCCATGCAAGGGTAATATAAATGTTGTGTAATGGTAGTAGTTTCATATGACCTATATAAGGGTATGGAGGATAGTTTTTCAAATCTATCATATGGAGGAAACCATAACAGATTTCAATAGAGAATTTATTATGAATTAATTAGAAAAACCTCACTAGATAGAGTTATAAGATACTTTAAAAATCATTATAAATTACTTTAACAATGAAAATGCTAAGATGAAATATAAAAGTTTGTTATCTTGCTGAGATGAGAAAGTCTAAATAATTTCTTTAACACTGAGGCAAAGGAAGTTTGAATAAGGTTGAAGATTAGAGATTCTTCATGAAGCTTCAGAAAGATCCTATAAGAATTGAGAAGAATCAAGAAAATTTGAAATGAGTGGTAGATTCGAAATCAGAGTTTTCATTGAGCAGAAAAAATTAAATAAAGTTCCTAACTTTTTTTCTTTGAGAACAAATATAAATAGGGGCTTCAAGAATAGTATGAAGTAACAACATTCATGTGTGCAGAAATTGAAAGTGTTGTAGAAAATGTATCAGACACAGATACTGGATGAAGATCCAAAAGACAGAGTTTCGAGCAGTGAAGGTTTCCAACCAAACTGGATGAAGAAGAAAGGATACTAGTCAAATTTATTGAACATATATTTATTTCCATGTCACCGAAAATAGATTTTGTTCAGATACAGTCAATAGAGGAGTTGTTCAGAGATATCGGAAAATGTTTACATCAAATAGATATTTCAAAAAGATTGGGTGGCATATAAGTTTTGTTCAACATATAGATCTCAGAGAACATGATCAATTTTGTAAAACAAATTGGATGGAGTCTGAAGGCACACCATATAGTGATATTGAACAAACATATAGGATGGATAAATGATATATAAACCTTCAGTGAGATGTGTATAAAAATCTTCAATCTTGTTTTGGATTGGGAACATAAGAAAAACTTTTGTAACTAATGGGAGTCGGTATAATCATGACTTTAAAGAGATAGAATGAGTATAACATGTTTTATTCACTTTTATATTATATTTAATTTCCATAGACCAAATAGAGTTTCCATGTCAAGGATATAGTTACCCACACTTGGTGAGAACCTTTTAAATCTTGTGTTCCTTTCTTTACTTTCTTATCATTTCATGCTTATGAGGTTGTTATATAAATTTTTTAAGGAAAAATTAATCTAACAAGTTACAAGGGTTAGTTTCTAAAGAATAAAATTTTAAAATATCACCACTTATTCAACCCCCCTTCTCAGTGGTTCTCAAAATCTTAAGAAACTTCAAGAATCAACATTATACTTGATTTTGGTATAAGTTCATTTTTAGGATTAGAAACAATTTTTTAAAATCATTTTTATTGAATTATGAGTTTTTATCTTAAATTAATGTATTTTATTTATAGATATTTTATCTTGAAAAATGGATTATATATTTGGAATCATGAGGTTCAAATTTGGTAAATATGACCCTTTAATTTTTAGACATTATGAATAGTAAAAATGTGTCACCACTATAAAGAGTAAATCATGTTAATTAAGGTAAAAAATTTATAATAAGACCACTAAATTTAATTTTAATTATTATTTAATGATGATATTTCGACCCTTATCACCTTATATTTAAATTTGGATAGTGTTGGATCCACTTTCCCATTATTAAGACTTTATAATATTTAAAATTTTAGAAAAATTACTAGTGTACAACTCCTATCACTTATAAAAGGGAACATCTTATACTTAATTACTCATACATTTAGAGCACTCTATTTTAGAAAATACCAACAAAAAAATCTTCCCAAACTTCCTCCCCATGATCTAGAGCCTCTAGTCTCATTAAAAGAACAACTTAGAAGGCTTAAGGTGTAAGCCAAATATGGGTTTTGAAAGAAGAGGTATAACTCTTAACTGAGCATTTTAATTTTACTTATTCTTATAAATACTTCAAATATTATCTAACTATAATGAAATAATAACATAAGTACCTTCTATATAATGAAATATTATTATTCTTATGGTATAACTGTTATGAACTATCCCCCGGGGCCTGTGCCGCAACTACCCTAAGCCCACCTCCCAAAAGATAGGGGCTAGAGACTAGAACCAAAGGTATTATCCTGCAAGTGGGATGCATTTTCCAAGTACTTGTACACACACACACACACACTCACAACCCCAGCCCAAAATTCTAAAAAGGAAAATATGCATACCACTAAAACAACCACTGAGAGTAGAGGTACAAGTTATAAGTAAAGTTGTCCAAAATACAAACCCAAAAAAAGAAAAACTATAAACAAGTGAGTACAATATCTCTAGTAATCCATATGAAAAAAATCCTACCTAAAGGGTAGGTGTAGAGTAGATACCATAAGTCGTAGGAGTACAACTCGCCTATCCGATCTCACTAGGCACCTCCTAGTTTTGGACCATCAAGGTATCTGTCAAAGAGTCGGTCGTCTGCACATGACACGACACATGCAGGCAAAACCCGTGTAGGGGTGAGTAAAAAAATAATCATAAAGGACCCCAGATCACAAATAAAGACCACAAAGGAAAAGTACACACTAATAATTGTCATCTCACACAAGTATAACCTAAAGTATATAAAGCAAGATTATTAGTCATAAAACTGAATCATCTTGTACTGCTGAGGGACTCATCCCCGATGATTCACTGAGGTCTACTCATCCATCGGGCCACTGAGGTCCACTTGGCTATTACTGATTTACCGGGCCACTGAGGTCTGCTCGGCTACTACTCATCTACCGGGCCACTAATGTCCACTTGGCTACTGCTCATCTATTGGGCCACTGAGGTCCGCTTGGCTACTGCTCATCTGTTGGGGCACTAAGGTCCACTTGACTACTGCTTATCTACTAGTCCATAGAGGTCCTCTTGGATACTGCTCGTCTGCTGGGCCACTGAGGTCTGCTCGGATACGAAGCCGCTGAGGTCCATTCATCACTTCCTTCTCGTCATAGACAGCTGCATAATTTCTGCTCGTAGTGAAATTGATTCCAGGAGAATCTACTCCTTAAGCCATCAGTCATAACTCAACCTCCACATAAAGTCACATAGAGTATGTCAAAATGGCCATCTTTTCATGAGAGTCCCAATGATTTAAATAGATCATCGATCATACATATGGTTGGGAAGTTATGGATGTTTTAGTAAAAAGGGACCGATTAGGTCTGGGTCCCAGTTCGACCCGGTCTGACCGAACTTATTTGGTCGGACTGACCTGACCTGGTCCACTGGGCCCAGCCTGGACCGGATGGGCCACGGGCCTACCCTGATGGGGCGGTTCGACCCGATGGGTGGTCCAGTATAGTTTTCTTGGGATGCCAAGGGAACCGTGGCCCTCTGCCCCCTGCGGCAGGTGCCACATCCCACCCATAGTGGGTGCCACGTCCCACCAATGGCAATTGTCACGGGTCGCCGCCATGGTCCAGCTGGACCGTGGCCTCCAAACGTGTGACGTGGAGTGGTCGCTGTGTCCGCGTGTGTCACCACCGCGTCCATGTGCACCGCCACCGGAGTCTCAATCCACTGCCCACGGTGGGATGCCATGAGCCCCCTTGTGCGCCGCCTCCCGTATGTGGCCAGTTCCGGCATGCCAACAATGTTTTTCAAGGGCCACCGGGTCTACTCTAGTGATCTAATTTTTGAACTGCAAGTGTATTCGGGATCCTCAGATCATTGCTGTCGCTGTTACAGGTTAAAGGATGTATTATTGTCGGCCCAAGGGTTCAATCATGAAGAACACAAGAACACCCACAATGGAGGGATATGGGCTTGTTCGTGTTATCCGGATTCCTTTGTGTTAGAATAAAAAGGGAGATAATTAACACTATGTTTCTATCCCTTTGAGCCTGAGATAAACAAATACACCCTGAAAGAACAAACATCCTGTGGATCAATATGTTAGTGGGTTGTTCCATGTTCATTGTTTAGAAAGAAAGAACGGGGAAATAATTTCATCAAGAACAAACACCTACCTCTAATTCAGATCATTCGTTGGTGAGAATCCCACCATTGCGTTCGTCGCTCCGCAACTCGTCATTGGAAGCCATTCATTGATCATCACTCGCCAATGCCGAATCTCCAAGGGTTCAGATCAATTTTCCAACATGCCAACGATCGGTCTTCAGTCAATCCATTAAAGGTAGAAAACACGTTTCATAATTTCTGTTATTCTGTTTCATTTATAAAACAACGTTTCTGTTACATTGCAATAAAATTCAAAATTTTAAAAAATAAACTAAAAGTTTATTTTTTTTCCTTATGAAAATATATTTTATTAAATTTTCTTAAAAAACTGAAAATTAAATTTTTCCCTTAACCCACGCCGGTCGAGGTTAGGTTCATTATTAGGTAAATTCATCAATACGGACGCAATGGTGCCCTAATATTTTTAATCCGGTCACTTGTTTAGAATTTTCAAAAATAATCACATGCGCTATTTTAGATAAACATAAAAAAATTTCAAACACTTATTCTGGGATCACCGTACAGTGGAATCAAGTTCCGTCTGAGCGCCTGGTCTCAAAATAATCCCATATAATTTAAAACAATTACATGGAATGCTTGAGACATTGCATTACCCCCAAATTTAGGACTTTATGTCCTCATAAGCCAAAACAGGGGATAAAAAAACAAATGGGGGTACTGAGCTTAGATTTGAGCCTCTCACTCCCAAGTGATGTCCTAGATATTCCTATGCTACCACCAAATATGCACTAAAGGAATCAACCATCCATGAAAGACCTTCTCCTGTTGATCTTCAACATCTACCGGGAAATCAACAAACATCGCCCCATTTTCAATATCCAACTCACCCCAATCGATGGCGTGCGATGGATCATGCACATATCTTCTTAGTGGTGATACGTGGGAGACATTATACACCTAGTTCATATGTGGGGGGAGATCTAGGTAGTACGAAACCTCACTAACTCTGTTCAGAATCTGAAAAGGTCTGATGAACCTCAGAGATAGCTTGTTTCCCCAGCCAAATCTTCACAATTCCCATCGAGGTGAGACCTGAAAGAACACATGATCTCCCTCGTTGAACTCTAAGGGAATCCATATCCTATCAGCATAAGATTTATGCCTTCTCTGTGCAGTCCTCATCTTCTCCTGGATGACTTGAACCTTCTTAGTGGTAGTCTGTACCATCTCTGGACCCCCGAGTACTGACTCCCCTGGGTCTGTCCAGCACAATGGTGACCTACATGGTCACCGATATAGTTTCTTGAACGACACCAAACCAATGGTGGAGTGGTAGCTGTTGTTGTACGTGAACACCACCCGAGGTAGATGATCCTCCAAGATATGACTGAAGTCCATGATGCAAGCACGAATCATGTCCTCTAAAACTTGGATAGTCCTCTTTGTGTGACCATCTATCTATGGATGGAAAGCTGTGCTCAAGCATAGCTGATTCCCAAACACCTCCTGCAATTCCTTCCAAAACCAAGATGTAAATCATGTGTCTCTATCCGAGACTATCGTCGATGGGACTCCGTAGAGGCATCTCAAGCTCTATACTAAACCTTGCTTCCGGATGGGTAGGAATTGGGAAAACTTGGTGATTCGTTCAATAACCAACCAGATGGTATCATGACCCCTAGATGTGTTGGGAAAACCCATCACGAAGTCCATTGAGATACCATCCCACTTCCACTCTGACACATTAAGAGGTTGATTCAATCCTACTAGAACCTAATGCTCTACCTTCATTTATTGACAAGCGAGGCACCGTGAGACAAACTACACTACTTACTTCATCATCCCCAGCCACCAGTACTAACGTCAGAGGTCTTGGTACATCTTTTCCACTCCTGGATGTACCGCCAAAGGGGAGGTGTGGAACTCCCTCAAAACCTCCTCACGTGATGCCACTGGCATGATGATGCACCCTCTGAAAAGGATGACGTTCTTCCCACATATCAAATATTCTTCAGGATCCAATCCTGAGGATAACTGAGCATGTCAGGCCTCACAGTCAACAGTCACAAGATGTGCCTCCCTACCTTGCTGTAAGAGTGGGAGAGTGATAGCCATTGACTAAAGATGAGATGCTCCATCACCATCTATGAAGGATATCTACATTGCAGCTAACTACCCTAACTCCTGACTCAGCAACTGAAAACTGGATCTCCTGCTTAGAACGTCTACTACCACATTCCCCTTTCTAGGAGTATAGACTATCTCTGAGTCATAATCCTAGAGAAACTCTAGCCACTGCCGCCGCATCAATTTTAGTTCCTTCTAGAAGAAGATATACCTAATACTTTTTTGGTCTGAGTAGATGGTAATCCGCTTACCCATAAAGTAGTACCGTCGCATATTTAAAGAAAAGACCACTATTTCTATCTCCAGGTCATGGATCATGTAATTCTGATCATGCTCCCTCAACTTATGTGAACCATAGGCAATCACTGCCTACTACTACATTAGGAAACAACCTAGTTTGGTCCCTAATGATTCACAGAATACAATGTACCCAATGACCTCCTCTGGTAGTCTCAAGATAGGGGCACTCGTCAGTCTCCACCTCATCTCCTGAATACTATACTGGAAATTATCCATCCATAAAAAGGGTTGTCCCATCTATGTCAAAGTTAATAAGGGTTATACCACCCTGGATAAGTCAGGAACGAACCTATGATAGTATCCATCCAAACCCAAGAAACTCCACACCTCAGTTACACTCCTGGGTGGCTCCCAAGAAAGCACCACCTCTATCTTTTTTGGATCCACTAAAACCCCTACCTCCGAAATGACATATCCCAGAAAGTGGACTTCCTGAATCCAGAACTAACACTTTGAGATATTCCCATAAAGCTGGTGCTCTCAGAGTGTATCTAGGACTATTTTCAGGTGTGTAACATGCTCCTCCTCAGACATCGAGTACACTATGATGTCATCAATGAAGACCACGAAGAACCAATTAAGTTAAGTTTGGAATATCATGTTAATGAGTCCCATGGACACTGCTAGGGCATTAGTTATGTCAAAAGGCATCACCAAGAACTCATAGTGGTCATACCGACATCTGAAGGCTGTCTTTGGTATATCCTCATCCCGTACATGAAGATGATAATAGCCTGATATGATGTCTATCTTTGATAACCATATCACCCCCTTCAGCTGATCGAAGAGGTCATTAATCCTCAGAAGTGGATACTTGTTCTTCACAGTCACCTGATTCAGGTACTGGAAGTCCATACACAACCTCAAAATCCCATATTCCTTCTTGGAAAACAATATTGGGGCTTCCCACGGTGAAACACTGGGTCTCACAAATCCCTTCTTCTACAAATCCTCCAACTGTACTCTTAGATCATGAAGCTCGCAGGAGACATACAATATCCTGGTGTGGATATCGGTGCCATCCTGAGGTACAGATTGATACAGAAGTCAACCTCCCTACGAGGGGGTAATCTCAGAACATCCTCAGGAAAGATGTCTTCATACTCGTCCACCACTACAGAAAAGTGAGGACTTTTCTCATCCACCTCACCGAGGGTGAGGCCAACCAAATGGTGAGTGATCGGATGCACCCTCCTCTAAGAAGGTTTTTCTTGCACTGCAAGAGCTCCATTTTCTCTAGTGAAGGAAAACTTGGTCCCATATTCACAGACACACCGCACTATGTTCCAAAAATAGTCAATCTGAGCATGGAATATGGATAACCAGTCTATACCCAAAATGACGTCGTTAGGTCTCGACGCTGCTACTAAGAGATCATAGCCAAAACTTTCACCCACAAGAGTAATCTCCAACTACCGAAACCAGTGTGTGATCATAAAATCCCCTACTGTAGGAGTCTCTAATCATAAGGATTGAGCTAATAATTCCACCAGAATATTCGAGCTCTGAACAAGGTCTGAGGTAAGGAAAGAGCGACTGGAACCTATTCCTATAAGAATTGAAGCTAAGGTGGAGAAGACACATATCTCATCTCTAATAATTTGTGGAGTGCCATCGTTGTAGGCCTCCCTCACCTATAGCTAGCCTCACCTGTAACGATCCAAACTTTCATTAATGGAAATACCTCTTGATCAAATTAAATATCTCTTTATGTAAAATGTTTATATAAAATGTCAACTTATTTGGTTTTATTTTAAGAATTGTGACCATTGCTAATATAGCTATTGAAAAGTGATCACCTAATTATAAATATAGGGATTTAACAATCTAATTTACTTAGAAAAAGGAAGTGATGGCCTCATCCAGTAGAATTGCTCCATACGAAGCCCATTTGTTGGAGCTCGAAAAAGACATGGCGTCATTGGGCTTCGCTCTTGACCAAGCCCAATCCGAGATTCATCATGTCAAGCTCGAACGGAACCATCTATGGGAGAAGTGGAAGTTGATAGAGATTACTACCAGAACAATGTTATCCGAGCCACCCCAAGAGTCTGTCGCCATCACGCACCTTACCCTTAGGTATTATGCGGTTGTTATAAGGGGTTATGTAACAAGACCTTATCACTATGGTTATGCACATTATTTTTTTATATAATAATGAATATACTTCCATTTTATTATTTTTACCTTGTAAATAGTTTTTAAAGCACAAATAGTATTTTTAATTAATGTTCAACTAAGAAATATATTTTGATGAATTAATGTATTTTTGAATTAAATAATATTTTAATAAATTATTATTATTATTATTAAATTAATTTTTATTAAATATAAATGATCGTATAATTTTATGAATGAAATTTTAATTTTTATTAAGGTTTAAAATCCATTTTTGTCAAAACCCATGAATTTTTAATAAATGTCAGTTTTTATTTTAAAAGTGAAAATTAAAATATTTAGAAAATTATTTAGATAAAATGAATATTATTCCTGGAATCAAGACATCGAAATTATCCAATGGTAGTAATGTGAAACGGGTGGGGTGGGGCAGGGCGGGCCAAGCCCACACGGGTTTGAGCCCGCGCTGGTTTGTCCACAAAAGCCCGCATATAATGCGAACAAAAAATTTCAAGCCCGCCCCGCCCCGCATAAACCCGTGGGTTTCCCGTAGGCTTACCCACATTTACAAAAAATACTATTTATAATTATTTAAATACTGTATTTTTTAGCATTCTTAAAGGTATTTGTGGGGAGAAGTATGAATTAACAATAACAAGAGTTTTAAAGGATGTGATGGAACATTTTTTTGTGGGTTAATGGTGGCATGTGGTAACACCGATGTCGTGGCGAACTGTTGTGATAGAAAGTAGGTGAGTGATCAGTGATGAGCGATGAATAATAATGTTGGTTGTGTGGTGATGTGAACAACTAAACTTGTGAATGAATGAAGTCTCTCCAGGTAATGATTATTTTCAGAGGAAGCTATTAGTGTTTTCACGAGTTTCTATCCAATTATCTTAATAAAAAATATAAAATTAAATAATTACAAAATTAAATCGACCTAAAAAATATTATTATTATATTAACTCTTATAGAATTGAAACCATGCGCAGGGGTGATGAGTTCCATTATTTGAGAGATGGGTTAACACACCATGTGAATATGGTTAATAATTACTATATAAATAAAATAATTTCATATTAAAACAATAAATATAAGCCTATTTAAAATTCACATGTGAATAAATGGTAAATTAATATGACCATTACGGTGAGAAATCATATATCACCATTTAACCATGATTTTTTTATTAAAAAAACTAAAATGTTAAAGAAACCTATATTGTAAAAATAATATATATTTTTTTAAATCAGGCCTGCAGGCAAGCCCGCATCCACGCGGGCTCAACCCGCATTGGCTCGCACCCACGTAGGCTCAACCTGCATTAGCCCGCACTCTAAACGGTCAAAATTTTTAGGCCCTCCCCACCCCACATCCACCCCATACCCGCAAAGCCCGCGGGCCGTGAGCCCGCTTTTCATCACTATCCAATGGTGAATTTTTCATAATTTTCTGAGATAGTCAATTTTTTGGGTAAAAATTAAATACCATTTAAATATATAATGTGTTTTATGACATCATAATGACCCAATAGTGATGTAATAAAATAATATAAGCCTTATGTTCGGACAATATATGTTTTACCATTAAAATAATGTGATTTTAGGTTTGTTTTACTTATTTGACAAAGAATTAATGGACCCTTCAAGAATTATTAAACATCTTGTCTTTTTAAATTGTTTTCCTTGGGAGTGTGAATCACCTCCACATAAGCAACCACATTATTTTAAGAATTTCGGACTTTGGCCTTATAAATTATTGTTTTCCACTTCCTTTTTCCAAAAACCATGGGAAAAAACATGGGATGGTCTGTGGTTTGGATTAGTTTAATGTGAGGGTCCCAAACCTAAATAATAAATAATTCCCTCACCTTCCCTATATAAACCCACCCAAGCTCCCACTTACTCCTCACTAAAATCCATTGGAGTTCATCAAACCTCTTCCCTCCTCTATCTAGAATTCTCCCAAGGTTCCCCAAGATCCAAATAAGCCTCTCTCAAGCCTCTCTCAATCCTTTGTAAGCACACTTCCAAGTAAGGGTTTTTCTTCCTTTCTCATTTTTGTCCAATTTTCTTAATGTTGTTATGCCCTTTTAATTTAAATTATAAATGTTAAGGTATAGTTTTAAACCTCCCCCATAATACCCTCTTTATGTTTTAATGATGGGAGACCCATTTCTCTCTCATTAAATGTTTTCAATGTACACCCGTTACTATGCCGAAATTCCGAAAGGAATCTCTCTCTCCTCATTTACATTCAAGCAATTATTTTGTATCATGAATATAATTTCCATTAAATTTGTTGGGACATGTATCTATATGAACCCCTTACTGTCCATGTCAGGTAAATATGATGATACACCTCTTTCTCTCTCATCAACATTTTTTATGAATTCTTACGTCACGCCGTTACGCTGCCGAAATTGCACCGATTTTCCAAGCCAATGCCATTGTGTAGTGAATACCATGCCCATTTCTCTATCAAGGGTATTAACCTTTATGCAAATTTACTTATTGATTATAAAGTTTCATGTATGAATTCCACATTCCTTTATCATGGAATAAATTATGATGTTTTATGAATCCATGTTATATGATCAATATGGCACACTTATGCATGAAATGAAAGGTTTAAGAAGGGTGCGCCCTTATAAAGCTCCAATGCATTGGGTAAAGTATAGTATCATGATACGTCATGTGCAATGGATGTTGAATCATGCTAATTCAAGTGCAACAAGATTTTACTCGTGCTTCATGTGCAATGAGGATTTACTCATGCTCCATGTGCAATGAGACTTGGCTCATGCTAATTCCATGTTAAGTGTTGTTGCCACATTTCCATGTTATGATTATCATGATTTATCATGCCTTTATGTTTATGCTTCTCTTGTGCTCTATTGATATGAATATTTTCTAACATGTGTTGTATTCCTCATGTTATTCCATGATTATTCCCTTACTAGGCTTTATAGCTCACCCTTTTCTTATGCATGTCCTCAGGTTATCCCATACAATGCTAAGTACGAGGGAATGTAGTGGTCATGTAAAAGAAGTTTTTAATAAAGATGTTGTTTTTTCATATTTTAAGTGGTTATGTAATGATCCTAATCCCCAAAGACACTATAAATCTTGATATTCTATGTTGTATCAAGTGAAGTTTATGTAATAAATTATGTTTAATTGTGTAATAAAAGATCAGGGTTGTCATAGTTGGTATCAGAGGATAGGTTTAGTTATTTTTGGGATTAGGATTAGAAAAACCTAGTAAAGCCTTAGAGATAAGACTAAGTATAATAAAAACATCCCTATGTTTTTCTAATTTTTTATTATGTGGTTTATCAAGAAAATACATCCCTGTATGGATACGAGTAGGTAGAGGTGGCTCTGGAACAGATGTATCCTAGGGGTAAAACCTGAAAACATCACTTTGATCTAGACTCGAACGAGAACTGGTGCATGATAATGGGCCTTGCTACAATCTTGGTCACGACACTCCTGGTGGATATGCTTTGGTAAATTTACAGGATTAGTATGAACCATTATTAAGGGACCAAAAAAATTCCCTAAGAATATATGTTAGAAAGTAGATCATGGATAACATAGAATGAAGACAATAGATTTATATGTTAAGGAAATAAAAGTTATTTATAAGTCATCAGTTTTGTCCTTGTATTAACCTTTATGTATTACCCCTAACTTTACTTTTATTCCAGCCAATGGTCGATAATAGGAGGAATCAGGCTAACAACCGATGTGGCGATCAATGTGATGACTGTACTAATGAGATGCCCAATCCAATGGGAGTAGGAATCACGAACTTTTTCATGCTTCTCTCTCAGATAAATCAAGATTTGAATAGAAACATGGGTCAATAGAAACGTTCAACCCCCCCCCCCCAAGAAAGAACAATTCACTACCGAGAGCTTCATGAGACAAAGGCCTCCTACTTTTAATGGATCATCTGATCCCTCAATTATCAAAAAATGGATCAAATCCATTGAAAAGATCTTCTCCATACTTCAATGTTCTTAATAAGAGAAGGTTCTCCTGGCTGATTATCATCTGGAGGGTGAAATTGATCAATGTTGGACGTTGATCAAAAATACAAAGCTGGAGGAGGAGATCGAGGCTTTGGAATGGAAGGATTTCTGGAAGATGTTTTTCGATAAATATTTTCCATGCACCCTATGTCTTAAGATGGAAAGGGACTTCCTTTACATCAAGAAAAAAGATGATGAATCCATTGGAGCGTACGAGGAAAACTTCACAAGGCTTGCACGATACGCTTTCGTCTTTGTCGTTACCCCTGAATGTAAGGTTGACCGCTTCTTTGGTGGGCTGAAACCTAGCCTCCGGAAAGCACTGGCGATCTGTGACTTCGACAGCTATGAGGAAATTGTACGATGTTCACTTAAGGTTGAAATTGATATTGGATAATCTCAGGGGTATCATGGGGATAAGAAGCGTAAGGTGGAATTCAATGCTGGTGGTCCGATGGATAAATCCAATGATGCTAAGAAGATCCAGCACCCCACTTGCCAACAGTGCAGAAAGAAGCACCCCAAAAATTGGCTGAAGGGGATGAGGAAATGATTTAGGTGTGGAAGAGAAGGGCACATAGCTGTTAACTGCCGACAATAAAAACCCGTGACTGCAACAGAGGATAGGAACACTCTATTTGAACCTCAACGTATTGTTCATTGCTACAACTTCAAAGAACTAGGGCATCTTTCAAATCAGTTCCCTAAGCCAAGGGGTTTCGGAGGCAACCAACAACCTCCAAGGTATCAAGGGAGAGCTTTTTCCATCACTACTTCCGAAGTGAACCCCGACAATGAAGTGGTGATAGATACTCTAGTTATTCATTCAAGAATAGTGAACGTACTTTTTTATTCATGTTCTATGCATTCTTTTATATCTCAAAAGTTTAGTAGAACAATCCCAAAACCACAACAAATCATAGAAGTGAAGATGTCGGTGAGTATGGAAAATGAGGCAATCATTACATCCCATGAATATAATTCCTCTCCTGTCATAATCTGTGGATTAAACTTTTCGGAGAACCTCTTCATAGTCCCTATGGTGGAATTTTATGCAATTATTGGCATGGATTGGTTTTCCTTATATAGAGCCAACATAAATTGCCGTGAGAGGGAAATCACTCTCCATGTGGAGAATCGACCCCCGATTCTTTACAAGTGTAAGGAGGAAGATGAATCTTCTTTAGATCTATCATCTCAAGCGTGGATATTACTGACCTATGAGCACGTATATCTAGCTCATATGATTGAGTCTAATGAGGCAACCATCTTAGAAGACATGCCCATTGTGGGGGAATTTACTGAAGGGTTTCCCAAGGAATTTCCTGGTCTTTCTCCTAGAAGAGATGTTGAATTCTCAATTGATCTTATACCTGGGGAGTTTCCAATATCCAAGACTCCATATAGAATGGCTATTGTGGAGCTTGAGGAGCTGAAGAAGCAACTACAGGAGAATCTGGATAAAGGGTTTATACGCCCAAGTGCTTCACCATGGGGTGCACCAGTCCTCTTCGTAAAAAAGAAAGATGAGTCAATGAGCCTTTGAATCGATTATTGTGAGCTTAAAAAAATCAAGATAAAGAACAAGTATCCTCTCCCATGAATAGATGACTTGTTCGATCAGATGTGTAGAGCACAATACTTCTCCAAGGTGAATTTTCGATTGGGATATTATCAAGTAAGGGTGAAGAAGGAGGATATCCCCAACACTGCTTTTCGTACAAGATACGGGCACTATTAATTCATAGTAATTACTTTTGGAATCACTAATTCTCCAAAAATCTTCATGGATTTTATGAATAGAGTCTTTAGAGATTACATCGACAAATTTGTGGTATTATTTATAGATGATATTATGATATACTCCAAAACCAAGGAGGATCATTAGGAGAATCTAAGAACTATACTAGAGACCTTGCAGAAGGAGAAGCTCTATGAAAAGTACAACAAGTGTGGGTTCTAGTTGAAGGAGGTCTCATTCTTGGGCCATATCATCATAAGAAATGGGATATCTATGGATCCCTCCAAAACAGATGTAATTGAGGGATGGCTGAGGCCAACATTGGTAACAGATATTTGTAGATTTTTGGGATTAGCTGTATATTATCGATGATTTGTGAGAAATTTATCACGATTATCCAACCCTCTTACCAAGCTAACTCAGAAGGGAGTAAAGTTTTCTTGGAGTGATGAATGCAAAGAAAGCTTCAAGGAGTTGAAAAAGAGGCTTATCACTGTGCCCGTTCTCACTTTACCCACAAGTGGAGAACTTTTTGTGGTATTCAGTGATACTTCAAAGAAGGACATGGGATGTGTGTTGATGCAAAATGACAAAGTCATTGCCTATGCTTCAAGGAAATTGAAAGTTTATGAACAGAACTATGCAACACATAACCTCGAGTTGGCTGCAATGATCTTCGCTTTGAAAATTTGGTAGCATTATCTTTTTGGGGAGAAGTGTGAAATATATACGGACCACAAAATCCTCAAGTATATATTCACATAGAAAGAGATGAACATGCACCAACGAAGATGGTTAGATCTGATCAAATACTATGATTGCTCAATCCATTACCACCCTGAGAAAGCAAACACGGTGGCAGATGCCCTAAGTTGAAAGGACCCAGTGATTCTATCACTGATGAGAATTTAAAGGGATCCAATCTTCTTATATTTGATAAATATGGACATGAAATAAGGGAACATCATCAATCCTTTCACAAATTATTTCTCAACCGTCACTTTTGGAAAGGTTAAAGGATGCTCAAAAGGATGATGTGAGAATTCAAGAAAAAGTGTAAGCTATGGGAAAAGGGAAATCCTCAGAGTTTAATGTTAATGAAGAAGGGATTGTGAGATTTGAAAAAAGACTATGTGTTCCATCAAGTCCGGATATGAAGAAGGAACTTTTGGATGATGCACATATTTCAAATTTCTCTATTCACCCAGGAAACACAAAGATGTATCGAGATCTCTGAGAGCATTATTGGTGGGATAATATGAAGAAGGAGATCATTGAATATACATCAAATTTCCAAGTGTGTCAACAAGTTAATACAGAGAGGCAGAAGTCTAAAGGGATGACACAACCATTTCCCATACTAGAATGGAAATAGGAGAACATCACCATGGACTTTGTCACTGGACTTTTGAAGACATCCAAAGGCAACAATGCAATCTGGGTTGTTGTGGATTGTCTTATAAAGGCTGAATACTTCTTTGCTATTCGGGAGGATTTCTCATTGGATCAACTGGAACAGATATATATCAGGGAAGTGGTAAGGCTGCATGGAGTACCACTATCTATTGTGTCCGATCGAGATCCAAGGTTCACCTCCAAGTTTTAGAAGAGTCTTAAACATGCTCTGAATACTAAAATGAACTTCAGTATGGCCTATCATCCTCAAACTGATGTCCAATACGAGCGGACTATCCAAACACTTGAGGACATGTTGAGAGCAAGATCAATGGACTTTAAAGGAGGATGGGATCAACATCTTACTATGGTTGAGTTATCTTATAATAATAGTTTCCACTCGAGCATCCAAATGACACCATATGAAGACCTTTATGGGAAAAGGTGCAGAACACCGACGTGTTGGGATGAGGTCAGTGAGCGTAAAATGCTTGGACCAGAAATGGTTGAAGAAATAGTGGAGAAGGTGAAAACCATTTAGCAATATATCAAGGCAGCCCATAGTCGATAAAAGAGTTATGCAGATAACCTTCGATGAGACCTTGAGTTTAAAGTTGGATACATGGTATTTCTATGCATATCTCCATGGAATAAGGTCATGAGGTTTGGAAATAAAGGGAAGTTAAGTCCAAGGTACATCGGCCCCTTCGAGATTCTTGATCATTTTGGGGTTGTGGCCTATCAACTAGCACTTACACATACCATGGCCAAAGTACATGATGAATTTCATGTATCCCTCTTAAGGAAGTATATACCGGACCCTTCATATGTACTCTCTTCAGAGGTGGTACAGTTAGAGGATGATCTTTCTTATGAGGAGCAACCAGTGAAGATCTTATATCGTAGAGAAAAAGTTCTACAAAATAAGACAATTCCCCTTATCAAGGTGTTGTGGAGAAACCACAAGTTTAAAGAAGTGATGTGGGAATCAAAGGAAATGATAAATTAGAGTTACCCACATCTATTTTAGTGCGGGAGAAGGAAATTTCGAGGGTGAAATTTCTCAAGGGGGGAAGATTGTAATGACCCAAACTTTCATTAATGGAAATCCCTCTTGATCTAATTAAATGTCTCTTTATGTAAAATGTTTATATAAAATTTCAACTTATTTGGTTTTATTTTAAGAATTGTGACCGTTTCTAATATAGCTGTTGAATAGTGATCACATGATTAGTATAAATATAGGGCTTTAATAATCTAATTTACTCAGACAAAGGAAGCGATGACCTCATCCAGTAGAATTGCTCCATACGAAGACCATTTTTCAGAGCTCTCAAAAGAGGTGGTGTCATTGGGCTTTGTTCTTGACCAAGCCCAAGCCGAGTTTCATCATGTCAAGCTCGAACAGAACCGTCTAAGGGAGAAGTGGAAGTTGATAGAGATTACCACCTGAGAAATGTTATCCGAGCCACCCCAAGAGTCTGTTGCCATCGCACACCTTACCCTTAGGTATTATGCAGATATTATAATGAGTTATGTAATAAGACCTTAGCACTATGTTTATGTACATTATTTTTGTATATAATAATTAATAAACTTTCATTTTATTATTGTTACCTTGTAAATAGTTTTTAAAACACAAATAGTATTTTTAGTTAATGTTCAACTAAGAAATCTATTTTTATGAATTAATGTATTTTTGAATTAAATAATAGTATAATAAAATATTATTATTATTATTAAATTATTTTTTATTAAATATAAATGATCGTATAATTTTATGAATGGAATTGTAATTTTTATTATGGTTTGAAAGCCATTTTTGTCAAAACCCATGAATTTTTGATAAATGTCAGTTTTTATTTTAAAAGTGAAAATTAAAATATTTAGATAAAATGAATATTATTTCTGGAATTAGGACATCAGAATTATAAAATAGTTATTTTTTCATAATTTTCTTAGACGGTCAAATTTTTCGGTAAAAATTAAATACCATTTAAATATATAATGTGTTTTATGACATCATAATGACCTAATAGTGATGTAATAAAATACTATAAGCCTTGTGTTTGGCCAATATATGTTTTACCATTAAAATAATGTGATTTTGGGTTTGTTTGAATTATTTTACTAAGCATTAATGGACCCTTCAAGACTTATTAAACATCTTGTCTTTTTAAATTGTTTTCCTTGGGAGTGTGACTCACCTTCACATAATAAACCCCATTATTTTAATAAGTTAGGACTTTTTTTACTTATAAAATATTTTTTTCCACTTCCCTTTTCCAAAAACCATGGGAAAAAACCATGGGCTGGTTTGTGGTTTGGATTAGTTTAATGTGAGGGTCCCAAACCTAAATAATAAAGAATTCCCTCACCTTCCCTATATAAACCCACCCAAGCTACCACTTCCTCCTTACTCAAATCCTTTGGAGTTCATCCAAACTCTGCCCAACTCTCTCAATAATCCTACCAAGGTTCCCCAATCTCCCCATAATCCTTTCTCAAGCCTCTCTCATGCCTTTGGAAGCACACTTCCAAGTAAGGGTTTTTCTTCCTTTCTCATTTTTGTCCAATTTTCTTAATGTTGTTATGCCCTTTTAATTTCAATTATAAATGTTGGGGTATGGTTTCAAAACTACCCCATACTACCCTTTTTTTGTTTTAATTATGGAAGACCCCTTTCTATCTCATTAAATGTTTCCCATATACACCCGTTACTATGCCGAAATTCTGAAAGGAATCTCTCTCTCCTCATTTACATTCAAGCAATTACTTTGTATCATGAATCTAATTTACATTAAATTTGTTGGGACATGTATCTATATGAACCAATTACTATCCATGTAATTTAAATATGATGATACACCCCTTTCTCTCTCATCAACCTTTTTTATGAATTCTTACGTCATGCCGTTACGCTGCCGAGATTGCACCGATTTTCCAAGCCAATGCCATTGTGTAGTGAATACCATTCCCATTTATCTATCAAGGGTATTCACCTTTATGCACATTTACTTATTGATTATAAAGTTTCATGTATGAATTCCACATTCCTTTATCATGGAATAAATGATGATATTTTATGAATCCATTTTATATGATCCATGTGGCACACTTATGCATGAAATGAAAGGTTTAAGAAGGGTGCACCCTTATAGCGCTCCAATGCATTGGGTAAAGTATAGTATCATGATACATCATGTGAAATGGGTGTTGAATCATGCTAATTCAAGTGCAACGAGGTTTTAATCGTGCTTCATGTGCAATTAGGATTTACTCATGCTCCATGTGCAATGAGCCTTGGCTCATGATAATTCCATGTTAAGTGTTGTTGCCACATTTCCATGTTATGATTATCATGATTTATCATGATTTTATGTTTATGCTTCTCTTGTTCTCAATTGATATACCTATTGTCTAACATGTATTTTATTCCTCATGTTATTCCCTGATTATTCCCTTACTGGGCTTTATATCTCACCCTTTTCTTATGCATGTTCTCAGGTTATCCCATGAAATGCTAAGTAAGAGGGAATGTAGTGGTCATGTAAAGGAAGTTTTCAATAAATATGTTGTTTTTTCATGTTTTAAGTGGTTATATAATGACCCTAAGCCCCAAAGACACTAGACCTCTCGATCTTCTATGTTTTATCAAGTGAAGTTTATGTAATAAATTATGTTTAATTGTGTAATAAAAGATTAGGGTTTTCATATCACCCCTATCCACCAGCTCCCAGAGCCCATGGTGGACCACTTAGGGGTGGTGGTGGTAGCACATCAAACCTCTTCCCACTACGTGCTGCTTTTCCAGCTCCCCTACCACATCCGCCACCCTTGGGACCAACCCACTCGAACCTTTTCCTCTTCCTTGGTGGTCCCTTGACCATCTACCACTCGTCTGCACGGAGAGTCAAGAAATCACGATCCATGTGCCCCTTCCCACTGCATAAGTAGCACAACTTGCTACTCTGATGACTCCCTCTACCCTAGGGGTCTTGTACTACTGACCCTTCATCCTATGGTCATCCCCCAAATGGCCTGGCCTACTTGGGCCCCTGTGTTTGTTGTCTTCTACCCACAACTGAAGGCTCCACCACCCTGGGTCTACTGGTAGCTCCTACTACTGGTGCTTAATCCACCCAAAAGCTCTCCATGAGTAGGGCTCTATCCATCACCCCAGCCTGTGTAGGGAAGCTAAGCGATACAATAGACGTCCTGATATCCCAACATAGTCCCTACTCAAAAGCTCGATCCCTAAATAAATGGTATCACACCTTGTCTATGGAGTAGTGAGAAATCTCATTGAATCTTTCTGAGTACTCTACTACTATCATGACACCCTAATGTAGGTGCAGTAGCTCCTATATGCACACTGAGCACAACTTTGTTGGAAAGAAGTCCTCTCTGAATAGGTACTCAAAGTCTATCCTAGCGAGGGTTGCCTCTTTGTGGGTATGGATCATAAAGCTCCACCATATCCCCACTGAGACCTTAAAAAGGTTCATGACTAAGATCTCCATATGGTCAAGAGACGTCCTCAATAGACAGAAGACTCACGTAACCACCTCGATCCAATCCTCCACCACCTGGGTGTCAATATCACCCCTATACCTAGGAGGTCTCTGCCTTTGGAACTCATTTAAGGTATTGATCCTATGTGCATCCTCTACCAGTAGCGCTAGTAACAACTGATGACCAACGGGTAGTGGAAACATAGGTGCACCTCCCGGTGGGGCCATCTCTTGTATTGATCCCAGTACTGATGCCTCATCACTAGGAGTACCATCCTCATGATCACACACTAGAATCCTCTCTAGCTTTTTGCGTGGTGGCATCCTAAAATAGATCAATATGAACTACAATCAAAAGGTTATACCTAGTGATTTCACTATGACTTAAGAATAACATGAAGAAACACTCAATTCCTATATGATGCATAAAAACAGTGGTTTCATGTACCAAGTCAAAAAGTAGAATTCATAGTCTAGGTGTATGGATATGTCGACTGCCACACCAACACTAGATTACCCAAGCCTGAAAGTCAAACTCGAAACATTTAACACTATTTACCCCAAAAATAGCCACAGTATCTTAGTACCTAAGGTAGGACCGACCTCCTCTGATACTAGTTTGTCACGAACCATCCCCTGGGGACCATTCCGCGACAACCCCAAGCCCACCTCCCAAAGTCCAGGGGTTAGTGACTAGCACCGAAGGTATTATCCTTCAAGTGGGATGAATTTTCCAAGTATCTATACACACTCACACTCACAACCCCAACTCAAAATGATGAAAAGGAAAATACGCATACCACTAAAACAACAACAGAGAGTATAGGTACAAGCTATAAGTAAAATAGGCCAAAATACAAACCCAACAAAAGAAAAACTGTAAACAAGTAAGTACAAGATCTCTAGTAATCCATTCGCAGAAAAATACCACCTGAAGGGTAGGTGCAGAGTATATTCTAGAAGTCGTAGGAGTATGACTTTCTTATCTGATCTCACTAGGAACCACCTGGTCTTGGACCACCAAGGTCTCTGTCAAAGCACCGATTTTCTGAATAAGACACAACAGGTACAGACGAAGCTTGTGTAGGGGTGAGTAACACAATAATCAGTAGGGACCCCAAACCACAAATAAAGACCACAAAAGAAAAATACACACAAAGAATTTTCATCTCACATAGGTATAACCTAAAGTATAGAAAGAAATATTATTAACCATAAAGCTGAATCATATTATACTGCCGATGGACTCATCCCTGATGAGTCACTGAGGTATGCTCACCCGCCAGTCTAATGAGGTCTACTCAGATACTACTCTTCTGTTGGTCTACTAAGGTATGCTCGACTACTATTATTTTGTCGGGCCACTGAGGTCTGCTCGGCTACTGCTCATCTATCGGGCCACTGAGGTCCCCTTGACTACTGCTCATCTGCCGGGCCACTAAGGTATGCTCATCTACTGCTCGTCTTCCAGGACACTAAGGTACACTTGGCTACTACTCATCTATTAAGCTACTGGGGTCTACTATGCTACTGGTCCACTGAGGTCCGATCGTCACTTCCTTCTCGTCACATCCAGTCACAAGATTTCTGCTCATAACACACTTGATTTCGAGAGAATCTACTCCTCAATCCATCGATCATAATTCAACCTCCATAGAAACTCACTTGGATTATGTCAAAAGGATTATATTGTTTATAGGGTCCCAATGCTACAAACGGATCATTGATCGGACGTATGGTTTGAAAGTTATGAATGTTTTAGTAAAAAGGTGATGATGGGGTTTGAGTCTCGGTCCGACCTGACAGGACCGACACGACCCAACCTAGATTGGACCTGGTCTGCTAGTCTCAGCCCAGACCGGCTGGGCCATGGGTCCATCCCGGCCCGATGGGTGGGCTAGTCCAATTTTCCTGGGGCGCAACAGACGCCGCGTCCCACCCACAGTCTAGTTGGACCGCAACCTCTAGTCATGTGACACGATATGATCGCCACATCCGCATGCGATGCCACCGACCATTTCCGATGGCTCAATCAACCACCCATAGTAGGATGCTGCATGCCCCCTTGTTCACCGCCGCTTTCAGCTGCTGCCGATGGTCCTTCGATCCCCACCCGCGGTTGGATACCACTTGCATTGTCTACCACCACAACATGCTGCCAGCACGCGCCGCCTCCCGCACGCAGCCGCCACCATGTGTCACCACTGACCATCACCGACATCGACACACTAGAGGTGTCTTTTTTGGGCCATCCAATACACTCTAGTGGTCTGATTTTTGAACTATGAGTGTTTTTGGGATCCTCATATTGTCTTTGTTGCTGCTACGGGTTCAAGGATGTCTTATCGTCGACCCAGGGGTTTAGTCACGAAGAACAAAAGAACACCCACAACGGAGGGATCCAACCTTGTTCATGTCGGTCAGATTCCTCTATGTTAGAATTAAAAGGAATAAAATTAACACTAAGTTTCTATCTCTTTGATCCCGAGATAAAAAAATCCACCCAATAAGAAAAAATGACCCATGGATCAACCTATTAGTGGGTTGATCCACATTTGTTGTTTAGAAAGAAAGAATGGGTAAATAATTTCATCATGAAAAAAACCCTACCTCAAAGTTGGATCTTTAATTGGTGAGGATTTCATCGCTGTGTTCATCGCTCCATAACTCGTCATTGGTGGCCGTTCGTCGATTTTCGCTCTCCAACGCCAAATCTCCAAGGGTTTAGAGCAATTTTCCAATGTGCCAATGATCAGTTTTCTATCGATACATTATAGGTAAAAAATGCGTTTCAACATTTCTGTTATGCTACTTTGAAGAATTATTGGGTTGTTTAATTTATGAAACAACGTTTCTATTACACTGCAATGGAATACAAAATTTAAATAAAATAAACTAAAACTTTATTTTATTTTTCCTTATGAAAATTTCTTTTATATAATTTTCTTAAAAGTCCGAAAATTAACTTTTTCTCTTGACCCACACTGGTCTAGGTTAAGTCCATTATTAGGTAAAGTCATCATTTTGGATACAATATTGACCTTGGATTTTTAATTCGAGCACCCATTTAGAAGTTTCCAAAACACTCAGATGCGCTATTTTAAACAAACTTAAAAAAAATTTAAACACTTATTACGGGCTCACCGGGAATCAGAATCAAGTGCCGTCTGAGAACCTGGTCTCAAAATAATCACATATAATTAAAAAAAAATTACATGGAATTTATGGGACATTAAAATAACCTTTTTTATCTCCTTTTCATCCTATGGGTAATAAAAACATCATTTGCTTGTACATGTGGACTAACACCTTTACAAAGAGATGTGTCTCATTTTCCATCACTGACTCTCATGTATATTTATAATGAAGGATTTAATTTTATATATATGATATTCATGAAATAATTATAATTATCTAAATATAATAAATCATATATTTTCTTACCCTTCCATCTGTTAGAAAATGATAACGTCATTCATGCATATGTGTAGATCACCATCTCCATGAAGTGATGTGATTTGTTTTTAATGTAAAACATTCATGAATGATTTTAAAATTGAGTTTATTATAAAAAAATAATATTTAGGTCATGATTAATATTATTTATATGATGTAAACATGATACCTTTGACCATGGTCAACCTACTGAAGTTGATTTGTGATTATGAACTGAACATCCTTAAAATACTAGACATGAACTTAACAAGTTTTATAACAGTATAAGGCATGTTAATAAATGAAATAAAATGTATAATAATTATGTAATACACCTAAAAAGGGTTATTAATTGTAATAACCTGGTTCTTATTCTTGAGGTACAAGTTTCTTCTCCTTAAGTGTTTTTAAGAAAATAAGAAAAATGGGAGAAAATCCTAAATTTCGTGACTACACACCGTGTACTTTTCAACACGCTGTGTACTTTGGCCATGTGGAGTGAGTACACAGGGCGTGTAGGAAGGTTGACGATGATGGGTGTAAAAACCGACTACACACTGTATAGTGGGTATTTACACGCCGTGTAGTCAGTCGACAAGAAAATAGTAAGGTAGTGGCTAGCTAAGCAACAATACATGCCGTGTACTCAGGTATTACACGCCGTGTACTCATCTCGACAGATGAACAGTGCCACGCTGGAAAGAATCCGCTGAAGGAACAGTTAAAAAATGAAAACTACATGCCGTGTACCCAATAGTACACGCCGTGTAGTCTGTTTTTTTCGCTTAAAATGGTCAGTAGCCTACCCTGTTCACTGGGAAGGCTTAGAACCGGATGAGAGATCAGGAGGATAGCCAGAATTTTGGAGATCACCCAATCGAGCACCGGGAATCCGATTCCGCCTCCATCGATCTTGTTGGAACCGTATGGGTAAGCCCTCTCCTCTCCTTGAACCGTTCTTTCCAATTCTTCCTCTAAAGGGAGTTATTTATGTTTGAATGAGAATTATTTTACCTCATATCTACATTGGTCTCGAGCGTTTTGAGGAGCGTCGTTCGCATATATCAGTCAGGGGCAATTGATGTAGGTGTTCTAGTGTTTATTTCCAACTGCTATGGTGAATTTGTGTACTGTTGTGATATGATCCCATGAATGGGGTGTCATATGGCTGAGGCCTTGCATAATTAAATACCTAGAATTTCATAGGTAGTTAAATGAACATGTATAACTATTTTTTGGGATCGCTGCTTGGATCCAGGACCACCCCTGGGGTGCGTTCATCTGTTTATCCATTTGGCTAGGTTACCCGAGGGTATACCGTGTTTTTATCATGTCTTAAATTTCCTTGAGAGGAATTGTATATAAATTGCTTTTTTATATGTTGGGCGTGGCCCAGTTACTTGTTTAGCCTGAGGGCAGTGTTGTGATTAGCCTGTGGGAAGTGCTCTGTTTAGCCTGAGAGCAACTTCTTTCATGCCTGTGGGCAGTAGATTCTGTGCCTGTGGGCGACACCTTGTACGCCTGTGGGAATTATTTGATATTCCTGTGGGCAAATTCCTATGGTTTTGGATTCTCTTTACCTGAGGGTAAGGGTTTATGTGCCTGAGTACACAGATTGTTTACTTAGGAATACACTGTGGTGTTTTCCTACTATTGAATGATTAAATGAATATTAAAATGGAAATATAACTGTTAAAGTTAGTTAATTTTGAGTACTGCTTAGTTTGTCACATTTACTCCTGCACACTACTGTTTCACTTTTACACTGACAGTTGGGCATGGATCTTTGGTGGGTGCCTACTGGGATTCATTTCTCACACCCTGTTTGGGTCATATCCTCGGCCCAAACAGACTATATTTCTGCAGGTATGGATAAGGGAAAGGGTCCCTATACAGGTACGTGAGGGTTGCTGAGGTGTAGGGGAGCATGGTACCGAGTTTAGGCTCGTGATACTTCCGGCTGTTCTGTTTTTATTTTCTGTACTTGTACATCATTTGTATTGTATTACAGTGTAACATGTTTTGGCTGTTTTTATAGATTAGTGACATGCTTCATCTTCATATATATATGACTGCCAGTTTCCTTTTACATCAATTATGTATGTTTCACTTCTTCCACTGTTGTTGTATGTTTTATCTTGTATTCTGCTGCGCTACACTTTAAAAAATGAGGGCATAGTTTCCCCACTATCAGACCTAGGCCCTCGCTGCTAGTCGGAAGCCTCTGGCATTTGGGGAAATGCACTTGAGGTCATGTGACGAACCGAGTTCGGGGAACCTGTGGAGTGGTACCCGGATCCGGGATGTTACAAAGTGGTATCAAAAGAGTTTTCTTTTCTTTGACTTACTATTTGGATCCTTAGTCAGGGATATGAAAAATATGGTAGTTGGTAATAAGCTGTACCTGGGAGTAACTAACCCATGTATAAGGGAAAGCCAGTCTACCTCAGTTATTGCAAATTTTTTGATTTTGAAATTTTACAGTTGATTTGATTTTCACCGGTGGGTGACGCACTTGGGATGTGTTATATTTTTATACTGGGTTCTATTTAGTTGCAACCCGATGAGAGAGGGTATTCCATCTCATGCATCATTTAGGCACATGCTAGAAATCACATGCCATGCATTCTTCCATTCCATGTAGGTGCATTAGAAATTGCATGATGTTGTGATAGTTGTGGTGCTAGAAAAGCATGCTGTTATGATAACTGCATTGATAAAAACTTGATATGTGATAGGGTATTTTTGGTGCGAGGCCTTGATAGAATGGACGCCAAACTCTGGTTATTGAGGAGTATGGTCCCTCATTTACCGGAATTTGGTGGATCATTAGCTGTTTACCATATTTATACACATTTATAAGATGACAAACTTTGATTCGCGGGGAGTATGGGCCCTCATGGATCTAAATTTGGCACTTAGGTGTTATTGTTTTAGTATTTTCTAGGTTCTGGAATAGTTTCAGAGGCTTACTGTCTGGGAAACCCAGGATACACACCGTGTAGTTCCTCGGACACATGCCATGTGTTCTTCTGTTTGGGAAGAAATGAAAACTTTTTGAGTACACGCCGTGTACCCTCAGTACACGCCGTGTAGTCTCTTCCCATGTCCTAAACCATGTGGACGACGACACGGGGTAGGGAACAACTTGGGGAAAAACATGTCGTGTACCTAATGTAAAAGACATGTAGTGATTGACTCAGAGTCCACCCGTGTAACTAAAAACACGGATGGAGGAGAGCTTAAGACATACATGCCATGTCCACTGTGGCACACGCCGTGTGGTCTGACCTGGGGACCCGGCCGTGTAGCTAACAAACACGGGTCAGTGTTCAACACGCCGTGTACCTGAGGGACACGTCGTGTAGTCCTTGCTAGTGTGAGACCGTGTGGACTTAGCCATGTGGCTGAGGAAACGGGGTGGTGTACACACCGTGTGTGGGTGTAACACGCCGTGTAGTGTCAGCCGAGTAGTCAGCTGTGTCACAAACAACATGGGAAGTTGAAAATTAAACCATACACGTCGTTTAAATGCCATAAATGCCGTGTATTATTGTTCAAGTGAGCCGTGTGGCTTAGCCGTGTAGAAGGACTCAGGCAGGGAAGGTACACGCCGTGTATGTAGAAGGCATGCCGTGTGTTTGGGGTGTTACACGACCAGTTTAAGCTGGGGTACACGCCCATGTGAATGCTTGCGAGAACATGTCGTGTAGTGTTATACATGCCGTGTAGTCAAGTTTTATAAATTTTGAAAACTTTCCTTCTTCGCCTCCTTGTTTTCGGTCTTTGATAATCTTGATCTAAGGTGTGTGTTTGACCTTGTAGAGTCATTCCATTGAGACGACCACATGTTATTTGCCAGGAGAGAGGAAACTATTATTCTTTAGAGATGGTAGGCCATAGGCTACCAGTGGATCCTCCAGCAGAGCCAGATGTGGCGCCAACCGTTATACCGGGCACATACACAGATGCGCAGTTCCGTGAAGGCTTCATGCAGTTCATTCCGACCTTTCAGGGAGTACCACCGGTTGCCACATCTATGGCCGAGCTGACTTGTATCTTCCAGCAGCAGCACCCGCCTACGTTTTCAGGGGATGGTAGACCACAGGCTGTGGAGTCTTGGATGGATTCATTGTAGACTATTTTTGAGCATCTTGAGACACCTCCAGGGTGGAGGGTCAAGCTCGTGACTTATATGCTGCGTGATTTCACCAAGAGGTGGTGGGATGTTAACACCCAGTCATAGCATCACAGAGACATGGCATGGGAAGATTTTCAGACAAATTTATATTAATTCTTCTTCCCAGAGACGCTGAGGGAAGATAGAACTCGAGAGTTCATGAATCTACAGTAGGGCGCTATGTCGGTGATGGATTATTCTGCTCATTTCACTGAGCTTCAGCGTTTTTCACCTGTTCTGGTGGGTGATGAGACGTTGAGGGCTAGATGCTTTGAGGATGTTCTTTGATATGACATCCACGCACTGGTGAATGTTTTCAGGTTTCCTAATATGCATGCTATTGTGAACCAGGCACTGATTACCGATCAGAATCTGCGGGAAGCTAGTGGTTGGGGCCAGAGCGGTTCATCACCAATTTATGGTACTATTTATACTAGCAAGAGGAAGATATAGATGGACTTCTCTCATGGTGGTAGTACCAGACAGAAGAATGTTTCAGGTGGTCCGGTCATGTGCTACCAGTGTGGTAAGGAGGGGCACAAGAGACCGTAGTGTCCATGTGACCCAATGGAATGCTGAGCTTGCTGCAGGATGGGTCATCTGCAGTGTTTTTGCATGGCGTTTCCACCAGTGGCTAGTGAGAGGGGTTTTGTATAGACTCCGCATGCAGAAGCAGGACCAAAATCTTCCTACCAGTGAGGAAACTGGAATACGTCAGGGCGTGCAGGCAGGGATGGTGGTCGTGGCCATGGTAGCCAGACACTAGGATCTCAGAGGCAACAGGGCATGACATCTTAGGGTAGCCAGGCTGTGTCGTAGGGCCACGACACTGAGCAAGCATATGCAGTGCAACAGACCCAACATGAGTACGATCCTGGATCTTCTACTGTCAGAGGTACTATTCTAGTAGCTTCTGTCTTATCTTCAGTACTTTTTGATATGGGTGATACACATAGCTTTATATTTGTGCCTATCGTGGAGAGCCTTAGGCTCTGTGTTTCTTCTTCTTCTAATGTTATGACACTAGACACTCCGTTGGGGACTAGAATGGCTGGTGTGTGTCAGTGTAAGGAGTTCCCCCTTGAGGTTGGTGGGTGTCACTTCCTTTTATACCTCTATGTCTTAGAGATGACGAGCTATGATGTCATTCTCGGGATGGACTGGTTGGTTCCCTTTCAATCCTTTGTAGACTGCTATCGTTGCAGGGTTCATTTCATGTCACCAGAGGGTAGAGAGTTTCTATACAAAGGCGAGTGGGATGTTCAGGCGAGTCGAGCTAGACCAGAGCATCATGGGAGAGGTGGAGTCACAACCCAGATTGCGAGTTTATATCTGGATGATCAGGGGACTTGTCAGAAGGACTTCCCTCCAGTGGTTGATCGTTTTAGGGATGTCTTCCCGGACAACTTTTTAGGTCTACCTCCAAAGAGAGAGGTGGATTTCTCTATTTAGCGTGTGCCAGGAGTGGCACGGGTATCCATTCCTCCTTATAGTATGGCTACACCTAAGTTACAGAAGATCAAGAGATAGTTAAAAGAGTTACAATCAAAGGGTTTTATCCGACACAGTACTTCTCCTTAGGGTTCTCCGGTCCTTTTTGAAAAGAAGGTGGATGGTACCCTCATACTCTGTGTGAACTATCATAAGCTGAACCAGTTGAAAGTCAAGAACTGATATCCCTTGCTGATGATTGATGATCTTTTTGATCAACTTCAAGTTTTACGAGTTTTCTCGAAGATTGACTTGAGATCCAGATATCATCATCTGCACGTGAGACCATGGGACATACCACTTACAGCCTTTCGAAGCAGATATGGTCTGTATGAGTACTTGGTTATGCCGTTTGGACTCACGAATGTTCCAATAGTTTTCATGGATCTGATTAATCGTGTGTTCCATCCTTATCTGGATTCTTTCGTGGTAGTATTCGTGGATGATATCTTGATGTACTCTCACACTCGACATGACCATGCCACCCATATTGAGATCGTATTGAGTACACTGAGAGAGCATAAGATATATGCTAAGCTCTGAAAGTGACACTTTTGGATGGACCAGATTCACTTCCCGGGTCATATCATCTCAGAGGCAGGAGTTACAGTAGACCCAGAGAAGGTGAGAGCAGTAGTTTCCTGGGAGCAGCCTAAGAACGTATTTGAGATATAAAGTTTCTTGGGGCTGGATGGTTACTACATGCATTTTATACAGGACTTCTCCCACTTAGCTGCACCATTGATGAGTTTGACTAAGAAGGGTGTGAAGTTTGTTTGGTCAGAATCTAGCAAGACAGCCTTTTAGGAGCTGAAGGGAAAGTTGACATCAGCACCAATCCTGATACTCCGAGAGTAGGGAAAGAGCTATACAATTTACTATGATGCATCAGGTATTGGGCTGGGAGCTATGTTGATGCAGGGCGATCAAGTTGTTGCATACGAGTCTCAGCAGTTGAGGCCACATGAGAGGAATTACCCGACGCATGACCTCGAGTTGGCTGCAGTTGTTCATGCGTTACGCGATTGGAGACATTATCTCTTGGGGGAGAATTTTTTGGTTTTCACCGACCAGAAAAGTTTCAAATATATCTTTACCCAGCGTGACTTGAATCTGAGGTAGCGAAGGTGGGTCGAATTCCTTCAGTCCTTCGATTTTGAGCTTACCTACACACCTGATAAGGTTAATGAAGTTGCTGATGCACTAAGAAGGAAGACTCAAATATAGGTAGTGCAGGAGGCCAGTGGTGAGTGGAGGCTTATGGATTTGTTCTCTGAGATGAATTTGGAGGTGCACGACAGTCAGGGGAAAACCTATATTTCATCTTTATCTGTGACTTATACCCTCCTGGATAGAGTGAGGATGAGACAACTATCTGATTCAGAAGGCCTAGTCCTATAGGAGTCGATGGTAAGTGAGGACCCTCCTCCTGGGTGGACAATAGGTGATGATGAGGTACTGCATTTCCATAGACGAGTGTGAGTTCTAGGGGATATACATGAGGAGATGATGTGGGAGTTTCATGCTTCAGCTTGGGTAGTTCATCCCAGAGTTACCAAGATGTACCGTGACTTGAGACATTAGTACTGGTGGCCAGGTATGAAGAGAGAAGTAGCTGGTTTTGTTACAAGATGTTCCACCTGTCAGCAGGTGAAAGTGGAGCATCAGAGGCCAGTTGGACTGTTACAGCAGTTTCCCATTCTAGAGTGGAAATGGGATGATGTCACGATGGAATTTGTGACTGGATTACCGAGGTCACCTCGAGGCAATGATGCCATGTGGGTTGTTGTGGACAGACTCATGAAGGTAGCTCACTTTTTGCTGATCAAGGAGACCTTCGGTGTTGACGATATCGGAAAGCTATATATCTGAGAGGTTGTACGTCTTCATGGAGTTCCTTGTTCAATCATTTCAGATAGGGATTTACATTTTAAATCTCATTTCTGACAGAGTTTTCAAAGGGCACTGGGTACACAGGTGCTTCTGAGCACAACTTACCACCCTCATACCGATGGCCAGTCAGAGCGTATTATACAGGTGCTAGAGGACATGTTTATTGCATGTATCCTGGACTTTGGGGGCTCTTGGGAGAAGCATATACCCCTGGCCGAGTTTTCCTATAATAATAGTTTTCAGGAAACTTTTGATATGACACCTTACGAGGCTTTATATGGTAGGCCATGATGATCACCTTTGTGATCAATGGAGGTAGGTGAGGTAGCTTTACTGGGACCACAACTCATGCAGGAGACTTCTGAGCAGGTCTAGTTGATTCAGAAATGGATGGATACTGCGCAGTCTCATCAAAAATCTTATGCTGATCACCACAAACGACCCTTGGAGTTCGTGGTTGGGGATCAGGTTTTCTTGCATGTTTCACCGAGGTTGGGGCACGGGCGGATTAGGAGACAGGGTAAAGTTTCACCAAGGTAGGTGGGGCCATTTGAGATTCTGGAGAGAGTCGGGCCGGTTGCCTATCGGTTGTAGTTACCATAGAGGTACTGGGCTATGCCCGATGTCTTCCATGTATCTCAGTTGCGCCGCTATCATTCAGAACCATCTCACGTATTTCAGCCATAGGAGGTTTATCTTTAGATAGATTCATCCTTTGAGGAGGATTTGATCCGTATTGTTGATAAGAGTACTAAGGTTCTCCAAGGAAGGTCAGTTCCTCTCGTACGGGTGTTATGGCAGCATGGACGAGTGTAGAACGAAACCTGGGAGCGGGCAACCGATGTACTTGCTCAGTGGCCAGAGTTTTTCTAAGCCTTATCTTCACCACCCTTGGAAGGGAAATTAAGGGACGAATTGCCTTAAGGGGGGAAGTTTGTAAGAACTTGGTTTTTATTCTTGAGGTACAAATTTCTTCTTTTCTCTTTTCCTTTAGTGTTTTTGATAAAATAAGGAAAATGGGAGAAAATCCTAAATTTTTTGACTACAAGCCATGTAATTTTCAACACGCCATGTACTTTGGCCATGTGGAGTGAGTACATAGGGTGTGTAGGCCAGTCGACGATGATGGGTGTAAAAACTGACTACCCACCTTATAGTGGGTATTTACACACCGTGTAGTTAGTCGGTAGGAAAACAGTATGGCCGTGGCCAGCTGAGTGATAGTACATGCTGTGTACTCAGGTATTACACACTGTGTACTCATGTTGACAGATGAATAGTGCCACGCTGGCGAGAAGCCGCTGAAGGAACAGTTAAAAAATGAAAACTACATACAGTGTAACCGATAGTACACACCGTGTAGTCTGTTTTTTTCGCTTAAAATGGGCAGTAGCCTCCCCTGTTCACAGGGAAGGATTAGAACCTAAGGAGAGCTTGGGAGGATGGATGGAACTTTGGAGATCACCCGATCGAGCACCGGGAATCTGATTTCACCTCTGTCGATCTCGTTGGAACTGTACGGGTAAGACCTCTCCTCTCATTGAACCGTTATTACCAATTATTAATCTAAAGGGAGTTATTTATGTTTGAACTAGAATTATTTTACCTCATATCTATGTCATTCTCGGGCTTTTTGAGGAGCATCGTTTGCATATATCGGTCAGGGGAAATTGAGGTAGGTGATCTAGTGTTTATTTCCAACTATTATGGTGAATTTTTGAACCGTTGTGATACGCGCTAATGAATGGGGTGTCGTATGGATGAGGCCTTTCATAATTAAATACCTATAATTGCATAGGTAGTTAAATGAACATGTATAACTATTTTTTGGGATCGCTGCTTGGATCCAGGACCACCCCTGGGGTGCGTTCCTCTATTTAGCCATTTTTCCAGGTTACCCGAGGGTATACCGTGTTTTTAGAATGTATTAAATTTCCTTAAGAGGAATTGTATATAAATTTCTTGTTTATATGTTGGTAATGTCCCGGTTACTTATTTATCTTGATGGCAATGTTGTGATTAGCCTGTGGGCAGTGCTCTGTTCAGCCTGAGGGAAACTTCTTTCATGCCTGTGGGCAGTAAATTCTGTGCCTGTGGGTGACACCTCGTACTCCTGTGGGAATTATTCAATATGATTATGGGAAAATTCCTGTGGGCTTGGATTCTCTTTACCTGAGGGTAAGGGTTTATGTGCCTGAGGACATAGATTGTTTACTTAGGAATACACTGTGGTGTTTTCTTGGTATTGAATGATTAAATGAATATTAAAATGACAATATAACTATTAAAGTTAGTTACTTTTGAGTACTACTTAGTTTGTCGCATTTACTCCTGCACACTACTGCTGCACTTTTACACTAACAGTTGGGCACATATCTTTGGTGGGTGCCTACTGGGATTTATTTCTCACACCCTGTTTGTGTCATGTACTCGGCCCAAACAGACTATATTTCTGCAGGTATGGATAAGGGAAAAGGTCCCTATATAGGTACATGAGTGTTGCTGAGGTGTAGGGGAGCATGGGATGAATCTCAGGCTCATGATGTTTCCGTCTATTCTATTTGTCTTTTCTATACTTGTACTTTAGTTGTATTGTATTTAAGTGTAATATGTTTTGGCTGTTTTTATAGAATAGTGACATGCTACATCTTCATATATATAAGACTATCGGTTTCCTTTTACATCAGTTATGTATGTTTCACTTCTTCCACTGTTGTTTTATGTTTTATCTTGTATTCCGCTGCACTACACTTTGACAAATGAGGGCATAGTTTCCCCACTATCAGACCTGGGCCCTCACTGCTAGTCAGCAACCTCTGGCGTTTGAGGAAATGCGCTTGAGGTCATGTGACCAACCAGGTTTGGGGAACCTGTGGAGTGGTACCCAGATCTGGGATGTTACATTAATATACTTTAAAATTAATATAATTTTATTATAGAGGAGTTAAAGTATGTATGCAGTGATTCGGACTCGTGGTAAGAGATTATTCTTTTAAACTTTATTTTAAAAGTTTTTCTTCTATTTTCCCTCCATATCCATGTTTCTTGAAATATTATAGGTATGTTATTAATATAATTAAATTTATGTTCAAATTCATTTTAAATTATTTTTTACCACCTTTATAATTTTTTTAAAAAGCTACTTTTAAATGTATTCTAAAAGGGTCATTTTTTACATTTTTATATAAGTGCGTAATGAATATTTTTTTAACATATACAACATGAGTGTAATTTATCACCACTATGAACATTATTATTTAAGAATATAAATATATTATTTTTCATAGTTTTTCAAAAGAATATACTATTTCCCATTCTTATAGGAATTTTTGTTTAATGAGTTTTCAAAGAAAAAGGATTTTTATCCTTTTTTTACATGAAATCTAGAAGCGCTTATGAATATGTGTTAAATGGGATAATTTATGAGATTTATGATGGAAATTAAATATCATATTCCTTTTTTATGTTATCGTACTTATAAATTGTTCATGATGATAGGTGAGCCCAATATATCTCTCTAATACATTGGGTAATGATTATGTTCTTTGGGAAATTATGTTAGAATTAACCGGGTAGGTTATTCCATTTGTAAGAGTGTTTATAAGTGTGATTGTAAGAGTGATATGAATATGATGTTCCAAGGTATATACATTACTTTTGTATTCTTTCAAATTAGTTTTCATGTATGTATTTTTATTTCAAAAGGTAAGATAACGAGCTTATGTTTAAAGGAAAGTTTATACCCCTTTTAGGGGATAAAATTATGTTTTTCATGGAAATGTTTTTATGAGTACCATGTTTTACAAGGAAAACCTCACAATTATGGTTTTTTACTTTAATATTTTTTATGATATGTTTTATGAAAATATTTGGGCAATGAATATTATACCATGTGTAAGAAAATGATTATTTGAGATTAAATTTAATTATGTAAAAATAGAAAAATGTCTTATGGGATTACAAGATTTTAAAAATGGACTAAAAAGTTTATTTATTTTTCTTTCACTTACTAAGTTTTTTTGTGCTCATCCCAAGTTTGAAAATGTTTTTCAAGGCCTAAGTATGTGTATGATACTATAATAAGGTCTTAATTTCTGCTATGAGTATTCAAATTTAAAGAAGCGAACATGTTTTTTAATGAAACCAATGTTTAAATTTATGTATCCTATTTTTGTGGGAAAAATGAATATTGAGTGAAACTATCAACTTTTTACTGTAAGGGTTTTATATATAAGTGTTTTAACTAATTCTCTAAAGTTCTAAACTGAAAAGATCCTAAAAATGTAAGAAAGTTATACCCTTATTATAAATCATGTAAGTATGGGTTATTTAAGGTACAAGTATTTATAGTTGGTTTTAAATAAATGGGTTAGATAACTTTATAGGTTAGGATGGTTTAGATGAGGACAATTTAAGATTTTAGATATCATTATGGGTTAATAAGTCTAAGTATAAGATAATATCCTAATTTTTTATAAAGATTTTTTTTTTAGTTTTCCTAGAAATTAAATCCCTATCTAGATACTAGTAAATAGATATATCTCTAGCATAGATTCACCTAGGGGTAATAACTCTGAAAGGGGAATATTGGCTATTTACTCAATCATCACCTAGTGCATGATAAATAGGCTTAATATCACACACTCAGAAAGACACTCCCAGGAGATATTATTGGGTTAATTAAAATGTTTTTTATAAAACATTATGAAGGATTTGAACATAAGGTTATAGAGTTTAATGGTGATCATAAATAACCTAGGTTAAACATAAGATATTATATATTGAAAGGAATGGAGTCATAGAGTAAGAAATTAAAAGTTTATTTAACTATTTACTCTAACTCCCTTAATGAAATTATTAGTTATTAACTCAAAAATTTATTTCATAAGGGTAAAATATATCCTTCAAGATGGATAAATAAAAATTAAACGCAAACCACATTTCTCTTCTAGAGGATTCACTTACAATAAAAATTTAAAAATCTTGTGATTTAGACACCTTATATAGTATTAAACATACTTTAAAAACACTTTATAGTGTATCCCAATCCTATAATATACTTCAATATCATGAAGGAACTTGGGATAAATTTGACCATGTTTTGAAAATAAAACTATCTTATCATACCTCATTTGGAAAATACCATAAGGGAATTTATCATGTTTTTTATAATATATGACAAAAAAAGGATTTCCAACCCTCTAATCAGCTAAAAAAGGGTAACCTTCGAGTAGATTAAGTATTTATATTGTTATCTATTTTTTTTTATTTTTATAAACACCAAAACTTATTTGAAAAATTCAAGTCAAATAATATCCTAATGTATTATAGGAAACAAGTTTGAGATGATGTATCAAAGCTATATATTCAAAACATGGGATTTTTTACAAGTTTAAATCTTTTTCAATATCCATTTAAATCCATATGTAATGATTGTACATGGATAAAGTAAGTATAGGAACTTGGGAAGGTTTTGAGGCATTCTAACAATGTATGGATTCTACCTAGTAATCATTAGAATTTGTCTTCAAAATTGGGATTATAATGAATGAAGATATATATTTGAAATGTATGAGTTATTTATGTTTAAAGTAAGAATCATGAATAGATTAATTGTAACATTCCCAAACCAGATGTCACTAAACCGATGCTCCGAGTTGGGTAGTTACATAACCTTAAGTGCACCTCCCCGTACGCCAAAGGCTGCCGAATAGCAGCGGGGGTCTATGTGGTCAAGTGGGAAGAATATACCCCATTTTTATCAGAGTAAGGCAAAACAAAAATAAACCAATAGTGGAAACAATAATCAATAAACAAGGAACATGTATAACAAACATTTCCAACAATAAATATTCCATTTCCTACTACAAGTGCAGAAGTGAACAAAAGCCCAAAATAAAGACAATGACCAAAATCCACAAAATGGTCCCGACTCCAAGTCCGGATCCTCCACCAAGTACTACCCATGTCCACTCAACTATCTAGCAAGGACCCTTTCCCTTCTTCTGACCTGCAAACATTAAGTCTGCTCGGGTACCCAATGGCGGCCTGAGCAGGGTGTGAGTAAAACTCAATAGGCCACCACCAACAGTGTCTACAAAATATTCAGTATGAATAGGTAGTGCATGAAAAAGGAATATGAATGAAAATTTCTAAGTAATTATTTAAGGTTCCATTAACCAGTTCAGATCCAAATCCATTTCCACTTCCATTACCATTCATTTCACACCAATTCTCATCACTTACCATTTCATTACATTTCCATGGGTTAATCACATACATTATGTTACATGGGTCTAAGGCCAACAATCACATGCAAGAGGGTAAACACACCGTTATCCTATCTCAATAGGACTAAACCCCTCATAGAAACCATATCCTCACCTCAAAGCCTCAGTCCAGGTGGATGCAACCATTACGAGAATAGATCATCAGTCCTCATTCCTAATCCATGCATTTAGGGTAGAGTTCAGAGCATCAGTCTTCACTCGACCCGTGGGCGTAGATCCTCAAGTCCTACCCCACTCTACCAAGCCATGTGCACATTCTTATATAACCATCAACCCATCATACCATTTCCCTTTGAAAAACACCATTCACAACAAACCACATGGGAATTCACATTATGCCTTAACCCATTAACACATTACCATTTCACATCATTTAACCATTCACCCAATTCCCATGTGTTATACCTATCTAACTAAGCATTCAACACTAGACCCATAATCTATCCCATTATGGTCTTTAATCATTTTACACAATAACCCAATTAACCCATTCATAATTTCCATTAATCAAACATTAAACCCATTCCAAATAACCCTTAGGTTATTTCCAAGTATAGGTGCATCAGCTAACTTCTATTCCAAGTTCAACCAATCATGCCAACATATTCTTCAAGGGATCTACCATTTATTACAACAAGATCACTTGTTTAATAACAATCCCTAAGCCCAGGAAAAGCCGGCACACCCCATGGGTGGCCCCAATTAGGTCAAGTCATTCTCAATGCATCCCATGGGGATCGTGAGGGTTCCTACTTACCATTTTAAGCATCCTTTATGAAAACACATCCAGGTTTATCAAACCTCATCAAAAGAAAACCATGAAAAATACACACATGCATTAATCCATCATAAAACTATGGGATAACGTTTGTAGACCACCTACCTCGAAACCGCGGTTGAATGCACACTCAATCGAGTCCTTATACCTCAATCCGACCAACCTTTAGAGCTTCAACCTAGAACTCACCCAAAAGATAGGGTTTTAGAGCTTTAGAACAAGAGGGAGAGAAGATACAAACCCTAAACCAAAAAGATAAGCACGGATGGGATTAGCCTCACCCGGAGCTTTGATCCACATCCAATGGCACCAAAAACGCCTTAGAAATGAGGGATATCGGCCTATTAGATCTCTTGGGTGATTTGGTTCATTCCTAGGGTGAAGAGGGAGGAATGGAGAGGAAATCCCAAGTGGGTTCTTAAAATCTCAGGGTGGCAATTTTGTAAATTTTCCCAACTTTAAGAGGCCGCATGGTTTGGCCGCACAGTTTGAAAAACCGTGTGTATGCTACTGCCTGGAGGAGGAGGGTTGCATGGTTTACCTGGGCAGGCCGCACGATTTTCCCTGGCCATGCGCAAGCCGTGTGCCCAGGCTTGTCTTGCCCAACTTTCCTTTCTTTTGTGCCCCGAACCCCTGAAACACCCCCAAGACCTCTCATACTTTCAGAAGAAATCCCTTGAAGCCCGACACAAGGGATCCAACCAAAACATAAGGAAAACATACCCTTCCAAAAATCGGGATCTTACAACCTCCCCACCTTATAACGGCTCATCCTCGAGCCAAGTTCCAAGCCTCATTGACCCACCGAAGAGAAGAGTTCAGGCCACTGAGCCCGTATATCCGATTCCCACTCCCAAGTTTCTTCTTGAACTTTCCCATGCCTCCATAGTACTCACACTAATGGCATAACCTTGCCTCACAAGACCCTTTCACTATGATACACCACATGAACCGAATGCTCCTCGAAGAACGCATCAGCCTCAAGCTCGACATATACAACATCAACCACGTGAGATGGGTCAGGGTGATACCATCGAAGATATGACACATGAAACACATCATGCATCCTACCATACCGCTGTGGAAGAGCCAATCGGTAAGCCACTGGTCCGATCCTCTCCACAATCTCAAAAGGTCCCACATACCTGGGCACCAACTTACCTTACTTTCAAATCCGACGATGACCCAACCTTGGAGACACTCGAAGGAACACTTTATCACCCATCGCAAACTCAAGAGGTCTACGCCTCCGATCTACATATGACTTCTGCCTACTCTGAGCCGTAGCCATCCACTTCTTGATCAACTGAACTATCTCTAAAGTATCCTACATGAGACTTGGCCTCAAAAACTCAGATTCACTGGCCTCTAGCCAACACAAAAGAGATCTACATAGCCTCCCGTAGAGTGCCTCAAATGGTGCCATTTGAATCGTAGCCTGAAAACTATTGTTGTAGGTGAAATAAACTAACGATAGGTGACTCTTCCAAGAACCACCAAAGTCCAAGACACAAGCTCTTAACATGTCTTCCAACACTTGGATCGTACGCTCCGACTACCCATCCTTCTGCGGGTGAAAATCCGTACTCAAAAACACCTGCGTACCAAGTGCCTTCTACAACCCTTTCTAGAAATGCGACGTGAAACGCGAATCTTGGTCCAAAAATATGGTCCATGAAACACCATGCAACTGCACTATTTCTCGAACATACATCTCACCCAACTGGTCGACTGTAAAGTTCTCCTAAATCGGTAAGAAATGAGCCACTTTTGTTAACCGATCCAAAACCACCCAGATTGCATCATTCTTCCACAACGTCCTTGGAAGAACCATGAAAAAATCCATTGTTACATCATCCCACTTCCATTCCAGAATGGGAAATGGATGCAACAGACCACCTAGGCGTTGATGCTTGACCTTCACCTACTGACAGGTAAGGCACCATACCACAAAGCCCGCAACTTCTTTCTTTATTCTAGGATACTAAAACTGCCTTCAAATATCATGGTACATCTTGGTCAAACCAGGATGCACTGCCCACTTTGATGCATGGAACTCACGCATCAACTCTTCCTGCACACACTTTGGCACAACCACATAATCACGAACATGAATAAAACCTTCCACACCGACGGTCCAACCAGAAGGTATCTCCCCACCTTTAAGATTTCCCTTTGTGATCAAACACTCAGGATCATCAAGATGACTTTACTTAACTCGACTCAAAAGCATCGAATCCATCATTAAGGAAGCAAGAGTGACCTAAACATTCTCCTCTTTCACCTCCAGGTACATCTCTGTAAACAAAGCCATCACCTTCCACTCAGTGCTGGACTCCTGAACCACCTGATTCTGAACCTTTCTGCTTATAGAATTAGCAACACTGTTTCCGTTTCCCGACGTGTACACCAACTCAGATTCAAAAAACTGGAGATATTCAACCCATCTTCGCTGCCGAAGTTTTAGATCCCATTGTGAGAAGATGTAATTTAAACTCTTATGGTCAGTAAGCACAGTAAACCGTTCTCCCAACAGATAGTGCCTCCAACACTTCAAAGCGTACACCACTGCATCCAACTCAAGGTCACGAGTGGGACAATTCTGTTCATGGGGTCCCAACTGCCTTGAACCATAAGCCACAACCCACTCATCCTATGTCAACACAGCCCTAAGTATGACTCTATACGCATCACAAAACATGATGTACTTCTTACCCGGCTCAGGTAAGATCAAGATAGGTGCGGTCGTCAACCGCTTCTTCAACTCTTGGAAGGCATTATCACAAGACTCAGACCACTCGAATCTGATTCCTTTCTTGGTCAAGCCGAGAGTGGTGCTTCCAAGCGAGAGAAATCCTAAATTAACCTTTAGTAATACCCAGCCTAATCCAGAAAAATACGAACATCAGAAACACTCTTGGGCTTCTCCCAAGATACAAATACCTGCACTTTCTCTGGATCCACGGACACACCTGCCTTCGTGATGATGTGAACCAGAAAATACACCTCACCTATCCAGAATTGACACTTTGATAGCTTGGCACATAGCTGATGCTCTCTTAGCATACCCAAGACGATGTCAAGATGTTGGGCGTGATCGTCATGAGTTTTCGAGTACACAAAGATATCATCAAGAAAGACAATAACAAACTGATCTAGATAGGGATGAAATATTCGGTTCATCAAAGTCATAAACACCTCTGGTGCATTGGTCAAGGTGAAAGGCATTACCACAAACTCAAACAACTCGTACCGACTCCGGAAAGCTGTCCACAGTACATCAGAAGACCTCACCCTCATCTGGTAATAAACTGACCTCAGATAAATCTTAGAAAACACTGATGCACCCCTCAACTGATCAAACATGTCATCAATTCTAGGAAGAGGGTACCGATTTTTCACCATCATCTGATTCAACTTTCTATAGTCAACACACAGCCTCAACAACCCATCGACCTTCTTTGCAAAAAGCACAGGAGATCCCCAAGGAGACGTACTAGGATGGATAAAACCCTTACGCTCCAACTCTTCAAGATGAAACTTCAGTTCCTGGAGTTCTGCCGGTGCCATTCGGTATGGTGGAATAGAAACTGGCTCCGCTCCTGGCAGCAACTCGATCGTGAGCTCAATATCCCTCTCGGGTGGTAACCTCGAGAAATACTCAAGAAACACATCCTGAAACCGATCCACCATGGGAGGAAAATTAGATTGTTCCCCTCCCTCATCATCATCAAGCATGAGACATGCCACTTGAGCTGTGAGTCCACTCATCTATTGAAAAAACGGCCCCACACGCCTTGATCGAAAATCCCATTCACCATGGTGTACATAAGCGTCACCCTCAAGCAACCTGAATGATACTCTGCGACGATAACAGTCTATGTGCACCTGATACAACACCAACCAATCCATTCCCAAGATTAGGTCAAACCCTGACATCTCTAGAACGAACAAGTCCCACAGAAAAAAATACCCACCAACTTCCAAGGAACATCCTTTTCACTGCTTAATATACCCAACCCGTACCCCCAACGGGTTTTCAATTGACATAACTCCACACACCCCCTCCACAGGTAAACCCAAGACTACCACAAGTTGAGCAGAAATAAAAGAGTGTGTGGCACCGATTCCAAAAAACGCAATAGAAAACGTAGAAGCTACAAGGATCGTACCTCGAACAGTTGACGGTTCGGCCTCGCCATCACCAGGTGCAAACAGTATTGCCTGAAGCTGACCTAACCCTCTACCCTGGACTCCAGCCTGAACACCCTGCACTGCACTACCCTGCTGGAATGAACGATCTTGCCCTGGAGTTCCAAGTCCACCACCCCTACCAGTACGGCCCATGGAGCTCCAACTGCGTTCCTGATATAAGGGAACTGATCCCCTTCCTGTACCCAATACCTACTTTTCATCATCATGCTCACCCGCCTGTCGAGGGTTCCTGCAGAACCTTTGTACATGCCCCATCTTTCCGCACGAACATCTCTCAACTGGAGGTCGAGGAAACTGACCATGCATATGCCCCATCCTACTGCACTGATTACAGAACACCTGGTTCCCACTCTGAGAGGCTGACCCTCTCTTCTGACCACCTTGCTGGAAAATTTCCAAACGGCACTTCCGACCTTCGGAAGATACACCACTTGTCCGCCCAGATGGCATGACAAGACCACCACCCGAATCTCCCTTCAGGTTTCCTTTAGAGATGAGTTCCTGATCCATCACCTCTACAAACCTCTTCAAGCGAAAGATATTTACTTGAGACCTGATCTCATGTCTCAACCCATCCTAGAAATGCTTTGCTACTGCTACCTCATCCCCTTCTAACACTGGGAAAAAGCATTGAAAATCAGTGAAGTGACTAGCATAGTCCATCACCGATAGCAATCCCTGAGTTAGGCTTATAAACTCTACATCCCGCTCCTGCCTCAAAGTCTCTGGGTAGAAATGCTCCAGAAATTTCTCCTGGAAAACCTTCCACGACATCCCCTCAGCCTGCTCGTTCTGAACTTGAATGTCCCACCAATGCCTTTCCTGGCCTTGCAATATATAAACGTCCATCCTTACTCAGTTTTCAACAGGGGTCTCCAGATGATCCAGTATCGGCAGGACAAACTCTAACCAGAACTCCGCTACCTCTAGCCCACCCTCTCCGATGAAGGTCAGAGGGTGTTGCAGCTGTAACTCTCTGGTCAGCTCAAACATACTCGGTGCAACCCGCCCTGGGTCCCGATCCATCATTTGCATAAGGTGAGCCAAGTTATCCTGGAAATGGTCCTCTTTACCTTCATTGATCACCAAATTTTCATTCTCTTCTACAATAGGAGTGTTCTCAGCAACATCCTCCCATTGACCAACTGGTAACCGACGTCGTGGTGGCATCTCTCTAAATTTCCAAGCATGAGATTTAGCATGCATACCATAAAAATTCCATGACTTCATCAAAAAGCTCTTTACTAGCTACAACAACCCATTTTCATATACCAATTCAATGAAATTAACACCTCAAATTCACTACCCCGACCATCCCTACCATGGGCCATGGTCCACATGGGGTAAACAACCATGCACTACCACCAAACTCACAAAACATTTTACAAAAACATATTCTCCACTCAATTTCAACCCCTTATATTTCTTTAAACATCATTTACCCACTTTTTTTATTTCATTCTTCTCATTATTTCTTGGTTTCATGAAATGCATGATGCACCCTACTTTCCTGCCTCACACACCCACCCCGTGCATGCACATAACACAATGCATGTCACCTATCTCCCTAGGTGCCTACAATGATGTATGAATGAAAATCCTCATGCCGTTGAGGCCAAAAGCCAAATATCATAAAACAGTCACATCAAACCACATGTGCATCACCCAACGGTGAAATATCATCAACTATAGCAACACACAACCAAGAACAACATTTCCCACCCTAGGTGACTTGGGTTTTCCCTCGTACATGGGTTAGCTACTACCAAGCATGGGCTCATTTACCAAGGACCAACACATATTAACCCTTGGAAACCTATCCCAAATAATAAGACCTCAAAGAAGGAGAAGAAAGACCTCCTCTAATACCACTTTGTATTGTCCCCGACCCGAAAGCCACTAAACCGGTGCTCTGAGCTGGGTAGTTACATAACCTTAAGCACGCCTCCCTGTACGCCAAAGGCTTCCGACTAGCAGTGGGGGTATATGTGGTCAAGTGGGGAGACTATATCCCCTTTTATTAAAGTAATCCACAACAAAAATAAACCAATATCGGAAACAATAATCAATAAACATGGAACATGTATAGAAACCATTTCCAACAATAAATATTCCATGTCCTACTACAAGTGCAGAAGTGAACAAAAGCCCAAAATAAAGACAATGACCAAAATACCCAAAATGGTCCCGAATCCAAGTCTGGATCCTCCACCAAGTGCTACCCATGTCCACTCAACTATCTAGCAAGTACCCTTTCCCTTCTCCTGACCTGAAAACATGAAGTCTACTCGGGCACCCAATGGCGGCCTGAGCAGGGTGTGAGTAAAACATAGTAGGCCACCACCAACGGTGTCTAAAAAATATCCAATATGAACATGTAGTGCATGAAAAAGGAATATGAACGACAATTTCCAAGTAATTATTTAATATTCCATTAACCAGTTCAGATCCAAATCCATATCCACTTCCATTACCATTCATTTCACACCAATTATCATCACTTAATATTTCATCACATTTCCATGGGTTAATCACATACATTATTTTACATGGGTCTAAGGCCAACAATCACATGCAAGAGGGTAAAAACACCATTATCCTATCTCACTAGGACTAACCCCCTCATAGAAACCATATCCTTACCTCGAAGCCCCAGTCCGGGTGGATGCAACTGTTAGGAGAATAGATCATTAGTCCTCATTCCTAACCTGTGCATTTAGGGTGGTGTTCAAAGCATCAGTCTTCACTTGACCCGTGGGAGTAGATCCTCAAGTCATACCCCACTATACCAAGCCATGTGCACATTCTTATATATATAAGTAACCATCAACCCATCATACCATTGCCCTTTGACAAACACCATTCACAAAAAACCACACGGGAATTCACATTATTCCTTAACCCATTAACACATTACCATTTCACATCATTTAACCATTCACCCAATTCCCATGTGTTATGACTATCTCACTAAGCATTCAACACTAGACCCATAATCTATCCCATTATGGTCTTTAATCAGTTTACACAATAACCCATTTAACCCTTTCATAATTTCCATGAATCAACCATTCAACCCATTCCAAATAACCCTTAGGTTATTTCCATGTCTAGGTGCATCACCTAACTTCTATTCCAAGTTCAACCAATCATTCCAAAATATTTGTTAAGGGATCCACCATTTATTAAAACAAGGTCACTTGTTTAATAACAATCCCAAAGCCTAGGAGAGGCCAACACACCCCATGGGTGGCCCCAATTAGGTCAAGTAATTCTCAACACATCCCATGGGGATCATGAGGGTTCCTACTTACCATTTTAAGTATCCTTTATGAAAACACATCTAGGTTGATCAAAGATCATCAAAAGGAAACCATGAGCAAAGACACACATGCATAAATCCACCATAAAACTACGGGATAACGTTTGTAGACCACCTACCTCGAAACCACAGTTGACCGCACACTCAATCGAGTCCTTATACCTCAATCTGACCAACCTTTTGAGCTTCAACCTAGAACTCACCCAAAATATAGGGTTTTAGAGCTTCAGAACAAGAGGGAGAGAAGATACAAACCCTAAAACAAAGAGAGAATCATGGATGGTATTAGCCTTACTCGGAGATTTGATCCGTATCCAACGGCACCAAAAATGCCTTAGAAACGAGGGAGATCGACCACTTGGAGCTCTTGGGTGATTTGGTTCATTCCTAGGGTGAAGAGGGAGGAATGGAGAGGAAATACCATGTGGGTTATTAAAATACCGGGGTGGAAATTTTGTAATTTTTCCCAACTTTAAGAGGCCACACGGTTTGGCCACACATTTTGGCCACACGGTTTGAAAAACCGTGTGAAAACCATGTGCATGCTACTTCCTGGAGGAGGAGGGTTGCACGGTTTACCTGGGCAGGCCGCACGGTTTTCCCTGGCCGTGCGCATGCTGTGCGCCCAGGCTTGTCTTGCCCAGATTTCCTTTATTTCGTGCCCCGAACCCCCGAAACACCACCAAGACCTCTCATACTTTCAGAATACATCCCTTGAAGCCCGAAACAAGGGATCCAACCAAAACATAATGAAAACATACCCTTCCAAAAACTAGGATCTTACATTAATATTGATGAATATTATGACATGATTCATATTTTTTATTTTAGGAAGAAAGTGCAAAAAAATAAGATGATAAATCTAGGATAATGGATTATGAATAACGTTGAATGATTGAAAGTGTCTATATATAGGGTTTCAAGCGTTATAATCTAGTGGTATTATATTTAAGGTTAGATAAATTTAATTATGATCCTGAGTTTAAAGTAATTACTACATTTTGGTGTTTTTGTGTGATGAGAGTACTTTGGGATAAATTTATTGAGTTTTAATAAATGTTTGAGGTATATGTAACCCTTATTCTTAACTTGTGTTGTAGTGAAAAGATTATTTGATAATAGTGATTTTATATTTTATGGTCATAATTTAAAAGGTATTGATAACCTTTAGAGTTAAGATGATATTTAATGTTGTGGTAATTATGATTATTTTTGATAAAAGTGTTGTTACATTTTGGGACCATTTGATTTATCATATAGATAACCATAAGATTGAAACATAATTTGGTGACTAAGTGATTAATGTTATTTTAAAAGAAGTTCACTATACCAGAAATATTATGTGATTAGGGAAAATGAAAATATTTTTTGGCTGAAATGGGAGTTAATTTAAGTAATAAATGTTGAATTATCTTTTGTAATCATATATGTTTTTTGTCAATCTATAGTGATTCGGGTTATTTATGGAAAATATTATCATATTTTGGAGATTATATGATTAGAGCACATAAATTTTTGGTATATGAATTTATGAGTGATTATTATTATTTTGAGATAATTTTTCTGTTTGTCATGGAATAATATGAGATAAAATCATTATAATATTTGGCTTTCAATCTTGGTCAGACTTATTTTGAAAAGTTTTATGGTTAGATTTTTATGGAATGATTTAATTTGAACTTTGGGTATTAATATTGAGATTTTATAGATTGATGTATGATGGTTTATTCATATTTAATATTATATTATATTGTGCCAACCATTTTGGTTTTGGTTATTGTCTAAATATAGAAGGGGTAACTTGTTATCCTTTTATGGATCTTGTGATCCATTAAAAGTTTATTTTAGTGCTTTAGGCATAAAAAATTAAACTTAAATATTCATTTTTGGAGTAAAAGATAAGATAAAATTTGAAATTGATTTAAGAAAACCTAAAGTATGAAAATTTTATTTTAGAATGTAAATAAATCAAGTAAGTATATTTTATCATGTTCTCTATCTTGATAGTAAAAGAATCCCTCAACTCTAGAAAAAGTATCTTAAAATAAAAATGTTGTTTTATTACCTTCTTTTCTGATGAATCTATGGTATTCTTTATCCCTTAATTATTTTTGGTTTTGTGGTCATTAAATTTCTCATGGCTATGTTCTCTATCACTCTCTTTTATTCCTTAGGCAATATTTTTCCCCTCAATGTCCATATTTTCACTTACCACTAATGTTCTCCTTATATGGGAACCTAATTATTTGTTATTTCAGATAAAATATATATTTAAATTTTCTTATTTTCAAAATTATGGTTTATAGTTCCTTTTAATGATGTGTGTTTTTAATAAAGGTATTTTTAAATATTAAAAATGTTTTTCCTTCCATGATTTCATGTTTTTTCTTCTGCTCTGTGAAATAGATTTTTTAAAGATGTTTTAAACAATTTTTATTTGTAATTAGATAAAATTACTATGTAACATCCCGTGATTTTATAAAATATATCTCTTTAAGAAATTTTATTTCTTTGATGACTTGCATTACACGCAACCCTGAGTTTAAACGAACTGTGATGCACTATTAAAATATTACTATTTAATGTGATAGTTTTAACATAGCCATTAATGTTTTAGGTATGAATATGATTACCTAATTTATGAAATATATATAAATTTCCTACTAAATATAAATTAATTGATAAATTATTAGTAAATAATAATTTAATTATTAGTAAATAATAATTTAATTATTAGTAAAGTCATTTTATTCTTCAAAAATACGTTTTCTCCAAAAATGGATTTTCTTGTGAGTGAATATTATAATTAATTTCTCAGAGTTTTGGAAAATTTATTTGAAAAAACTAATTTCATTTTTTAATTCAAACTTTTAAAATTATTATTGGGTTTTTTTTGAAAATTTTCTGAAAACATTAAATTTTCAGTGAATAGTGAAAAATCGATTTTTAAAAAACTGTCATTTTCTTTGTATTAAAAATTCATTTTATGTTTTGAAATTGATATAAAAATAACTTAATTAATATTTAGTTAGATATATTCTAATTAATTAAATTTTAACCATCCTTATAACTTCTTTTTTTATAGGTACATTTTTGGGCTTAAATATGTATTTTTTAAGAAAACAGTTTTTCGTTGCATGTTGTGGGATTAATTTTAAATTAAATAATGCCACTTATATGAGTTGAATATTTAAAAATGGATTCCATATTTATAATTATTGGTTCATAATTTTTTAAATAGTTTTATTTCATTTTTATTCAATAAGAATAATAACTATAGTACTTTTATTACCATAGTAAGGGTAAATCAGGTGATTTAGGTTAAAAAAATGATAAGGACTATTAAATAGTCCCAAGACTTGCCTAAATTTTATTTAATGAGTTAATTTTATCCATACACATCCAATTTTTAGTTATATGACTTTTTTTTATCAATTTGGATTACATTATGACCTTTATAGTATTTTATTTCAAGAAAAGTCAAACATGTCACACTTTTGTTTTAATAACTATAATATTTTAATTTGGGTTATCTAGAGTATATGTTCGACTATAAATATTATTTTTAAAAATAAAATATTTATCTTCATTATGGTATTTTTTTTAATTTTTAGTTAATAAATAATTACCTTAAATTCTTACACAATGCTGAAGTAGTAATTATTCAATTAATGGGAAAATAAAATAAATGATATTAAAAATATTAAAAGTATTATAATTTGAGAAAATTTATGTGATAAAAAAAGTTTATAGATTAACATGACACATTAAGGATATATTAAAATATTTTTTTCATGATTTTATTAAAGTCAAAGAAATAAAAAGTGTCAAAATTGACAATAATGATATTTTATGAAAATAATATATTATTATAATATTTAAAAATCATAAAAATATTAAATTAGAAAAAATGGGATAATATATGGTCTAATATGTCACCCCTATGCATTTATAGTCCAATTTTAATCATTTGACTCCATAATAGTCTAATTATAATTTAATTTTTTGAGAAATTCCAAAAGTGTCTCTCACCTCAATTATAAATTCGATCCTCCTCCCTCACTTATTTACACCACTTGGAGCCTTCTATATCAAACATAACCTATAAAATTATATTCTCAACTTCCTTATTTAAATTTTAGAGGTCATGGTCTTCTCAAAAGACCAACCCTAGATCCCTTAAGAGGAGATCTAAGGGAGTCGTCTCAAAGAAGAGAAGGTTAAAGAACTTTCAAAGGAAGTCAGACATAAGATAAGGGATATTCTTATCAATTTTATTTCCATGAGACACATGTCATATTCACCAATTGTTTCTTTTTTGTGGTATATATACTATCCATGAATTTATTTTATGATTCCTCACATGAAAATTGTGGGATATACATATCCATATGAAGCTATTTCTTTAATGGGGCTTATGATTCTAAAGTTACCAAAGTGGTAAGGGTTTATTTCACAATCTCATCATTATCCAAGATTTTTTTTATTTATACACTGGGGATTATTTATCGAACATATCCATTTTTTCTAAAAATGTTTTCAAAAAGGTTTTTACTATTCTCCTACAATTTTTTAAATCATTTTTATCCATTTTTTAATTTTTAAAAAATGGTTTGAAAGGAATATTTAGTTGTTTTCCCAAATGAGATAATTTGTGACTTTTTTGATAGAAAATATGTAAGGAATGTTTTTTAAATTATATGGCATGAGAAAATTTTCCCGCCATCATGACACCTCAATGATTTAAATCTTCCTTTACAGGTTTACAAGTTTATTTTAATAGAAATTTTTTTCATTTATAAATGTACATATTTTTAAAAATATAAGTGATTATAAAATGGAAAAAATTATTTTCCTCAATAATTATCCAAGTGATACTTCAAAAACATTTTCCATATAAGATTATATCCTTTTATGATCCTTAATATTTATCTGGGATTTGATATAAGGATACTATACTTATTCATTCTCTGGATGGTTTATGTTTATGGTAAAAAGAAGAAATATTTATGAAACTCATTTCTTTTCCATGGGTTATGCTATAATGAAATGTTTATGAAAACCATTTAATTTCATGGGTTATGATATAATGAATGATTTATGATCCTATGGAACACATATGTATGGTTTTAATTATGTGATGGGTGGGACCTATATCTCTATCTAATTCATTGGGTAAATATTTACATCTCATGAGATAAACAAGACTGGAATAGGATGTGAACCCATTTTAGTAAGGGAATCTATCCACTATGATAGTCTTGGGAGTGAACCTATAATACTATGATATTTTGGGGAGTGAACCCATTCCACTATGATAACCTTTTCAATGAGCCTTGAATACTAAGGAAATGATTTTCTATAATTATGATGATTCCACACACATTTATCCAATGAATTTATGGTTCACGATTGAGTCGTGGTAATTTCTCATTCTTATGATTCTTGTCTTTTGAAATGATAAAGTTTTATGCCATAACTAATTTTTTATGGTATTTTTCATATTGGGTATGAAATTTGTAAGTAATGGTTATTATCTCATACCCTTATGATTATCTTATTATTTTATATGATTATAAGTTAATATCTCCCAAGCTTACTTTTACTAAGAATTTTAGCTCCCCTTTCTTATATTTCCTTTCCCCAGGTTATGAAGAAAGTTTTTAGTAGGGAATGCCTATGAAAATTACCATGAGGGAATATATTTATGGAATATTTGGAATATATTTCATAAAATAAAAATATTTATATCTAATCACCAAAAAAATTAAACGTATACAATCCTTGGAATTTTTTTTATAATGTATTGAATATTCATCTATTAAGATTTAATATTTATGTATGAAAATATTGGGTCATTATAGTTGGTATAAAATAAATGTTTAGTCAACCTTTGGAGATCAGGGTTATAAAACTTTGGTGAAAACCCTAGGGATAAGTATAAGTATTGGATAACATCCTAAATTTTTAGTAAGGAAGAGATTATGTGATTTTATAAGAAATTGCATCCCTATCTAGATACTACAAGTGGATGTGGATTTAGAACAATTGTACCTTGGGGTAATAACCCTAAAAAGGGAACATTGATCTAGACGTGACCGTCACTTGGTACATGATAGTGGGCCTTGATGAACACCTGAAATGACACTCTCGGTGGATATGATTTGTGTTAATATATATTTTCTTTATGAACCATTATGAAGGATTTTAATAGATTATAATCATGGATAAACCAGGTTAAACCTAACATGTTATAGATTGAAAAAGAAGTTGTCACTATTTAGAAATCCTATAAATGATTATGCAGTTTCCCACCATGAGTTTATCACACTATGATTTTGGTTTTAGATAATGGTTGGAACCAAGAGGATTAAAGTTAATAGTGAATGTTATGGACAATGGAATGATTTTACTTTTGAGAAACCAAATTAAATGGGAACTAAAAGGAGAAACATTTTTATTATAAATAATCAACAATATCATAATATGATAAAAAATCACAGATTAGGTGAGTTTCCTAACACACTTAACAAGTGGAAAATAGAGTTTTATGGTGTCCATTGAGGAAAGAATGATCAATTTTCATCATGTAAAGAACATGGGAAGAAACATGAAGGAGAATGCCTCAAAGTAGAAATAATATATTTTGGGTTTGGAAAAGGACATATAGAAATTAAATTTTGAGGAAAAGTGAATGGTTTGGTTAACATAATGGATAAAAATAATGGTTTCATTAAGGTAGCATCAACGATTGAATGTTTTAAATGTGTAAAATATGTTAATTATGAAAATCGATGTCCTAGGGGGTATTCTTGAGAAAAGGACCAGAAAGTTTGTATGAGTAATGGTTTTTTCATTGATGATGAAGAGGCTATAAATGACCTATGAAATGAAAGTAGTGTTAAGGAATAATATGATGAAGCTTGGTTAATGGACTAAGAAGGAGGTGAAATGATTGAAATTATTATGTATTAGGATTTGAAAATTATGCTGTAAAAGTGTTTTACAAATAATATTGTGGATAAAAAGAATCATGAATCATCTACAGGTTGTTCCCCAATTGTTTTTCTTTAAGTAATTGAAATTATATGTTGAATGTTATCAATAACCAAGAAAAGTGATATCGTGGAAAGATGATATTTTTGAAAAAATATGATTGAGGGAAAAATAACCCTTAATATGTGTATAATATGGAGATAATAATGTTTAGTTGGGATAAAGAGATGATTGACACTGATGGGATAGTATTGGTAACATTGAAATTGGTTAGTGATTTGACGATAATGTGATTTAAGTCATCATAGATAAAGTTTATTTCATTTTATACTTAAAAAATATATTCCATAGTCTGTGGTTTTATTTTAGGAAAAGGGAAATGTTAATTTTTGGAATTATGTATGTTTTCATTAATGTTTTATGGTAATTTAGGTTATTACTGTGTTTTGAGAGATTATACGACCAATATGTTCACATATTAGGTATGTGACATTAAGAGATAATTTTGGTGATTAATGTTAAGTTTATTTTGGAAACATAGTGAATTGATTTCTAATTTTTTGGGTCTTGAATTTGGATAGTCATATTTTCGAGGAGTTTTATGATTGACTACTTATAGATTGGATTAAGATAAACTATGGGCATTATTTTTCATGTTTTAGAAATTAATGTATTTATCCATATTGGGTAACTTATATTAACCATTTTTGGTTAGTATAAAAATATAGGAGGAGTATCTTGTTATCCTTTTGTTGATTAATGGATTCATTATAATTTTATTTTAGTTCTTGAGGAATGAAATATTTATCTTTTTCATAATTTGTAGAATAAGATGAGATAGTTGTGGAAATTGATTAAAGGATGAAATTATACCTGTAAAGTAAATATATTTATTTATTTTCCTCGTATAGATGGTAAATGAATGAATCAACTCTAGGAAAAAGATCTTAGGACAAAAATGTTGTCCTATAAACTTCAATTCTGATGAATTGATTGTCTTTTCCACATCCGTGGTTTACAATGTTTTGATAGTTAACAATATTAAGATCATTCACTTTTTTTGTGATCAATTATCTCTAGACATTACTTTTATTCCATGTCTATATCTTCACTTACAAATAATGTTCTTCTATTTGGAAACATAGTATGTGTAATCTCAGATGACAATCATACAACCCTTTCTATCTTTTCAAGAGAATATTTTATTAACCCTTTTTACGATTTGGTCCTCCACAAAGAAATTTTCAAATGTGAAACCTTTGATTACCAAGAACAAGTTAAAATTGAAAGGATGAAATTTATTAGGGGGGGGGGGGGATGTAACAACCCAATATTTTAGAAAATATATTTCTTTAAATAATTTTATTTCTTCAATGGCTTGTGTTACATGTAACCCCAAGTTTAAATAAATTTTGATACACTATTAAAATATTATTATTTAATGTGACAGTTATAACCCAACCATTAATTTTATAGGTATGAATATGATTAAATAATTTATGAAACATATATAAATTTCTTACTCAATATAAATGTATTGATAAATTATTAGTAAATAATCATTCATTTTTTAGTAAATTCATTTTATTCTTCAAAAATACGTTTTCTCAAAAAATTGTTTTTTTGTGAGTGATTATTATAATTAATTTTTGAAAGTTTTAAAAAAATTATTTTAAAAAATAAATTTAATTTTTTAATTCATCATGTCAAAATTATCTTTGGAATATTTTTTGAGAATTTTCTGAAAAGATTAATTTTTCAGTGAGTAGTGAAAAATACCAATTTTTATAAAATTGTCATTTTATTTATATTAAAAGGTACCTTTATGATTTTAATTTTATATAAAAAAATTAATTAATATTTATTTATATATATTATAATTAATAACATTTTAATCATCCTTATACCTTCTTTTGGTATAAATACATTTTTGTGCTTGAAAATACATTTTTCTATAAAGCTGTTTTTTATTACATTTTGTGGGATTAATTTTAAATTAAATTCTGCTAATTATATGAGTTGAATATTGAAAAATTAATTAAATATTTTTAATAATTAGGTCAATTTTTTTTAAATAGTTCTGTTTTATTTTTGGTCATTAAGAATAGTAACTATTATAATTTTATTACCACAGTTAGGGTAAATCAGGTGATACAGGTTAAAAATAAAATGATAAGAACCATTAAATAGCCCCAAAACTTGCATAAATTTTATTTCATGAGTTAATTTCATCCTTATTCATCAAAGTTTTTGTTATATGTACTTTTTTGTCCATTTGGGTGAGATTAAGACCTTTATAGTATTTTATTTCAATAAAAGTCAAACATGTCACATTCTTGTTTGAATAACTATAATATTTTAATATGTGGTTATATAGTGTATATGTTCAACTATAAATATCATTTTTAAAGATAAAAGATTTATATTCATCATGGTATTTTTTTTTAAATTTTAACTAATAAATAATTTCCTTAAATACTTACACAACACTAACGCAGTAATTATTCAATTAACAAAAAAAATCAAATAAATGATATTAAAAATATTTAAATTATTATAAATTGAGATAATTTATGTGATACATGAATTTTATATATTAACACGACAAATTATATATGTATTAAAATATTTGGTTTAAATTTCTACTATTTTTCATGATGTTAGTAGAGTTAAAGTAATGAATAGTGTCAAAATTGACAATAATGATATTTTATGAGAATCATATTTCATTAAATTATTAAAAAAAATTAAAATCTTAAATAATGAAAAAGGGAATAATATTTGGTCTAAAATGTCATCTAATATGAATTTATAGGTAATTTGGAAGCATTTGGATCCAGAATAGTCTTATTATAATTTAATATTTTGAGAAATTTGGAAATGCCCCTTACATCATTTATAAAATAGGACCTCCTCACTCACTTCTTTACACCACATAGAGCCTTCTATATAGATCATACCCTATAAAATTATATGTTAAACTGACTTATCCACATGCTGGGTGTGTTTTTCTTCTCAAAATTCCAACCCTAAATCCCTTAAAAGGTGATCTAAGAGAGTCGTCTCAATGAAGAGGAGGTTAATGAACTTTTAATGGAAATCACACATAAGATAAGAGATTTTCATATCACTTTTATTTCTCTGGGATGCATGCCATATTCACCACTTGTTTTCTTTTTGTGGTGTATATACTACCCATGAATTTATTTTATGATCCTTAACTTGAATATAATGGGATATACATACCCATATGAAGTTCTTTATTTCATGGGGCTTATGATTCAAAAGTTACCAAAGTGGTAAGGGTTTATTTCATAATCTCATCATTATTCAGGATTATTTATGTTTAAGTCTCCACTGGAAAATATTTATCTTCAATTTCCATGTATTCTAAAAATATTTTTACAATTATTATACAATTGTTTAAAATAATTTTTATCCATGTTTGACATTTTACAAAATAGTTTGAAAGTAATCTTTTTATCATTTTCCCAAATAAGGTACTTTGTGACTTCTTATAAAAACAATATGGAAGAAATATTTTTTAACTTATACAGAAAGAGAATATTTTCTTTCCATCATGAAGACTCAATGATTCAAAGCTTCCTTTACAAGTTTATTTTAAAATAAAAATGTTTTCACTTATAAATACGTAGATATTTAAAAAGAAGAGTGATTATAAAATGAAAAAAAATATTTTCCTCAATAATTATTCCAAGTGATCCTTAAAAATAATTTTCTATATAAGATGAAATCCTTTTATGATACTTAATATTTACTAGGGATATGATCAAAGGATACCATCATTATTCTTTCTTTGTATGGTTTATGTTTGTGGTGAAAAAAAAAAGAAATGTTTATGAAACCCATTTATTTTCCATGGGTTATGCTATGATGAAATGTTTATGAAACCCATTTAATTTCATGGGTTATTATTTGCTGAATTATTTATTATCCTAGGACACACATACATATGATTTTTATTATGTGATGGGTGTGACCTATATCTCCATTCAATGCATTAGGTAAATATTAATATCTCATAAGATAAATAGGACTAGAATGGGGTGTGAACCCAGTTCAGTAAGGGACTCTGTCCACTATGATAGTCTTGGGAGTAAACCTAGACTACTACAATGGTTTAGGGAGTGAACCAATTCCACTATTATATCCCTTTTAATGATCCTTGACTATTAAGGAAATGATTTTCTATACTTACGATGATTCAAAACACATTTATGACATGAAATTATCAGTCATGATTGAGTTATGATAATTTATCATTGTTAGGATTCATGTAATTTTAAATTCTAAGGTTTTACACAATAACTAATTTTTTATAATATTTGTTATATTGGGTATGAACTTTGTAAGTAATGGTCATTATCTTATACCCTTATGATTATCTTATGCTTTAATATGATTATCAGTTGATATATCCAACACTTACCCTTACTATACATCTGAGCTCAACCTTTATAACATTTCATTTACTTGGTTTATGAAGAAATTTTTTAGTAGGGTGTGACTATGAAAAGTACCATGAGGGAATATCAGTATGGGATATGTTAAATATTTTTCATAAAATAAGAATATTGATATCTAATATCCAAATACACTAAACTTATATGGTCCTCTGGAGTTTTTTTGTACAATGTATTAAATATTCATTTATTAAGATGAAATATTTATGTATAAAATCTTGGGTCATTATATTTGAGGAAAAAATTTCTTTGAGGGGGTAGAGTGTAACACCTTAAAAATTTAGTTAAAAATAATACAATTCTCGATATCTTTCTTAAGACACAACACTGAAATTTAAGAGAATTTCGATATAATATAAAAATATTATTATTGAAATGTGACCATTATAATTTAAGCATAGATGATTTTTTACTATCAAACATTTAAATTTCAAGTGTTCTACTAATGTGTATAGCAGTACTCGATTTGAATCCTCAGTGATGGTACTTTTTTATAGTTGATTGTTTTTGTTTTTTTATATTTTTAATGGGGGGGGGGTTATTTTTAGAGCTTAATTAAATTTATTGAATTATGATGTTTGATTTAAAAATTGATAAATATTGGTTTTATTTTATTATTGGGGATTTAATCATATGATATCCCCGAGAACTACATTATATTGTATTAAATTAACACCCACTTCACAAGATGGTATTGATAAGATTTCCTAAGTGTTGAGGATTTAATCCAAGACATAACTTAACTAGGGTTATAATATTAATCAATAAATGTTTATGAGAGTTTATTTATGGTTCCAATAATCCATGTAATCCACAAATTAAACAAAAAAATCCATTAATCCATGAAATTTTAATTTTAACATACACATTATTAACCTAATGAATATTCAATGAGGAAAAACTCTCAATAACTTAACATACCTAAATTATGAATAAAAAAATGACTAATTTACTCATACATTTATATGTTTATTAATATTTTTTATGATGTTTATGTTAATGAGTTAAAAATATATGAAAAATAATGGGGTAAGATAAGAGTTGTGCATTGAACACACAGATGAAACGTGAACAGAAGTAAAATGAACACTTTTGATTGAATAAGAAATTGAAAGAAGGGAATGGTTTTAAAATTGATTTAAAAAATTTTAGTAACATTAATATCACACAACATAGTGTGTATGAGAATAAGATATAATGAATAATAAATATACATTAAAACAAACTTACAACACAAACACTTATGAGATTACAAATAAAGAAGAACACAAAAGTAAATCAAAATAAAACACAAAGGAAAGGTATCTCAAGTTGAAAATTGAGATTATAATATCATACCAAGCCTTTGTAAGGGCCTTGTTCATGAAAATATATTCTTATACACTATGAAATTCTAACCCCTTTCAAGAAGAATAGAGGAGTGAATTTATAGCCCAAGGTGGTGGACTATTTGTATTCTAAATCTAAACCTCAAGTTGGATCACCAATATGTCCATTTAGATCGAATAATATTGAGATGTATTCTTATTAAAAGTTTTATATAGGGATATAAAAAGTACACCCTCTAAAGTTTTTATCCATTTTACTTTTTTATACAAAGTTATAGATAGTTTACTAAACAATGTTTTGTTGTCCAGTTTTATGTCGATTTTTTTCTTAGTCTAAATGTGAATGAATTTTATGGCAGGAAGATGCCCTAAAATATGAACCATTTATTCTCAAAACTTTGGAACCTAAATATTATATTTTAGACCACATAATATCATCTCAATTTGTTTTTTATATTTGGATATAAGTCAATAAAGGTGGGATATTTTTAATTCCCATACATAATTGTGGTCCGGACTTGAAAGCATCAGTTGGGGCCTTTTTTTTGTGAATTTGGGAGTTAAAAATTTTAATAAAATATGTTTTTAAATATTTAATAATATATTCTAGAGTTTCATAAAATTTGGGATTTTTTATTGTGCTAATAAATTCTATCTTCATGGATGGTCTAGTTTTCATCACAGATTCGGTGGGCCTTCTTGTGTGGTCCATATGACCCTTCAAATGGAAGAATTGGAAAAATATATAGTATAATTATATATTTAAATGTAAATAAGTAATGATAAAAAATAATAATCAGATAATTTGGATTATTATTTTGAAATATATGATAAAAACATTAAACTTTAGATTAATTAAAAAAATTCAAACAATGCTCTTTATATATGTTTATGATCAAAACATGAACATTGAATGAAAATTAATAATTTTTAAGTGAAAATTATGTGGTGTGAGTAATTTAATGTCATGAATTAATATGTAATATCAACCCCCACACTTAATCTTGTTCATTTATTCATTTAAATCAAATATAAAAACATAACTAAATCTGTTTTACTCACAAAAAATATTGAAATTTTGTTTTCTCCAAGCAGGGGGTCTAGACTAGTTAACTCATTCAAATATAAATGAACCAAAAAATTGTTACAAAATAATGTTAAAAAAAAATCATTTTTCATTCTCAAAATTAGAAATGTAAAATGTAGGCATTCAGAACTCACTCCTCTCCAGATGATGAAAATTTATTTATAGAGGTTCAATCATTCACGAATCAGAAATTGAAAATCTTAGAGTTTGTAAGAGATCTCAGTTTCCATTACCTATCATAAGGGCAAAATAATAAAGAGTTATTTTTAGGGATTTTATAGTGTCTATGGGATGGTCAGAATATGATTTCCAAAATAAAAAAAATATGGGTAAAACATCAACATGGAAAAATAAATGCACAGTTTTTTTGAAATGAAACATGAAAGGAAATGGAAACACATATTTACAAGAGAATGAATTTGTAAAGGAAAAAAATAGAGGGGTAAAATTTTAAGGGTATGAAATGATGAAATATATAAAAAACACAAAACTTCTCCCAACAACATAAGAAAAGATGATTCAAGTGTTCTATTTTTCATTTTTTTCTATACATTTTTGAAATTTGAGCTTGAAACAAATCTCACACTCATCACCCAAACCATGTTTGATCTCTTTTCAACACTAATTATAACAGTTATAATAAGATCAAAGGTTGAGGAAGAGTGATTTTGACTTACCCAAGACACAACCCATTCTTTTTTTTTCATTTTTTTTGATTTTTTTGATTTTTTTCAATTTGTATTTGAACAATTTTCAATATAATTTGTACTAGATGTCATAAACATATATACATTCCAAAAACTCACTGAATGAAAACCTCTCCCACACACTTAAATATATGATTTCCCTAAATCATATGATGACACATTTAAAATCAAGGAAATGGTACACAAATTGAAATACATTAACCCCAAACTTAAATTTAAAGAAATATTATAATAAAAATACATATATATGTTGGGTGAGACAAAGTTTTGGGAATGTAATGTGGCTATAAAAGAATGTTTTTCATAGTCTCAAAGGGGATTTTAAAAGGAGGATCAATGTAAGGGTAATGGGAGGATATTTGTATATCATGATTCTCATGTGGTTTAGAAAATGTATCTATTATATTAATGTATGATAAAGTATGAAATTTAGCTCGAAAGTCCATAAACTCAAGACTCACAATTGGGTGTGAAAAATTATTATTTGAAAAGATGTCCATAGATGACCTTGGCATGAAAGATAATGTTGTTCCTCACAGTTAGGGAAAAATCATTTCCCAAATAAAAAAATTGACCATTCAAAATTTATTGGTCTTGACACACAATTATTTTTCCAAATTTATAATGAAAATACACAATGTTTGAGATTAAAAAAAGTCAGTGGACTCCCCAAAAAGGTTGGAAATTTTTTAAAATTTAATGGTGAGTAATTATGAATATTTTTCATATTTTTTTATATTTTTTATATTTTTTTCTTTTTTAGTGTTTTTAATTAAAATATACACCCAAAACAAAATAGAAATAGGGTAAAAAAGGGTTGGACAAAGAAAGTGGTAAAAAAAATAGAATGATATAGGAAGAAGAGAGATAGAGAGATAGAGATAGTATGGGGAGAGGGAGAGGGGGTTAATGGGAAATAGGTGCCCTTGGTTTAGATTTTGTGGGCCGCTGTCTCTATCCTATGGTGGTTTGGTGGAATCTAATGCACTTATTATGGCATGTGTACTCTCTAGTAATGATTTTTAAAATTTAAATTACCTAAAAGATAATAATAAAATAATTATTCATTTAATGAAAAACTAAAAAGAAATTAAAATTTTATAAAAGTAAAATAAAACTTTGGTTGCCTCCAAAGAAGCACTAAATTTATCTTGTCTATAGTTAGACAATAGTAGTTGACTACCCATAGTCGTATGGTGGCTATCTTATTTTATCTACTCTAGTGTGATTCTATAATTTTTTTTCTTTTGGTAGGTCTTATTGTTCATTGGATAATTTATTCCCTTCCTTGTTTTTTCACTTTTAATTAAATGGGGGGGAAGGAGGGGGTGGAGAGAGAATGTGGGTATCCTCCCTTTGGTTTTAAAATTGAGGAATGATTTTATCCACAAAGTACTATTTTTATATTCATGGAAATTCTGGAAGATATTTCAATTATGATGGTGAATTTATGTAAGGTTCGGATAACACAAAATAAGATTATGAGATCCCAATTATTTTTAACTCATTTATTTCATCAGTTTGCAATGTGGAGTAATGAGAATCAAAGGTTACATGATATTGAATAGATTTTTCCAGATCGTTAATATTAATGTTGCTTGAAAAATAATGGTTAATTTCTACCTCACTAGTGATCACATTATCAGTGAGGGAACTAATATCACAAACTTTATGCCATTAGGAAAAGAAAAGCACATTGGTTCAAATTTCACTTTCCTTATAAGAGGATTTTTAGAATCTTGGATAGGAAATGATGAATATTGGATAATCTAATTGTAATTAAAAAATGTGCATGCTAGTTCATTTTACTCATTACCATATAAGTAGATATCATAGGTGAGATGATATTCCAAAGTGTTTTCAAGATACTTTAGATTTATAGAGTTTATATGTGAAAGGTTAACATAAACTTACCCATTTTTGAATTGGTTAATTAGGATGAAAAATTCACAACCACCTATTTTATTAGGAAAAGAAGAACATAATGGTTTAGGGTTCAACACACTCTTAGAAAAACTTTCCAAAGCATGGATAGAGAATAGAAATTTATTCTCTGATGTGTTTCACATGGATTAAAAAATATTAAAATTGACTAGTTGGTCACCAAATTCCATGGATAAGATGCCAGAATAAACATAAAATTTGGTTCTAAATGTCATGAGGTATTGTATTCCAAGAATCATAGGATATTTGAAAGAAGTTATATCACCTTCCATGTGCAGGAAATAAAAATCAGCTGGGAAGATAAGATCATTAACTCAAACAATGACATCCTTAATTATTCCCTCAAGATTGGGAAGTGCTTTCATTGACTAACTAGATAACAACACTCATTGGGTAAAAGGGACCTAGACTAAGGTTAGATAAGATGGATTTGGGCATGACATTTATCAAAACTCCTAGGTCTATGAGTGCATCATCAAAGTTGGAACTCCCTATTTGGCATGAAATCATAAAGGTACTTGGATCTTTTAACTTCATGGGTATGGAATGCTGGGTTGAAACATATTCAATGGTCCTAAGTTTTCTTATATGGGTGAAAAATTTCCTTAAGAAACTTTGCATACTTAGGGATTTGTTTTATGGAATCTAAGAGGATAATTTTGACTTCAACACATCTAAACATGTCGAGAATTTCAGAATCAAGTTAAAAGGTATTATTTGGCTTAGATATGGCTTTAGGAAAAGGAAGTGGGTTTTTAGTGGGATGGAAGGAGGTGAGGGAGTTTCTTCAGGTTCATTTTCTATAATTTTCTTTTTTTCTTTTTCTATTTCAATATTTAAAGGGGATTTAGTGGATTCATCATGAGTCATAGTGATTTTCTTTACCAATATAAGTGAAATTGAACTTACATTACCCCCAGGGTTGGTAAATGATTGAGTTGGGAGTTGGGAAGAATTGGATTGTTTCTTCTAGCTTATGTGGGATACAAGTTGACTGATTTGGGTTTCAATATTTTTAAGTCTAGAACAAGTGAAGGAGTAAAGATCTTCCACAATACTTTCCCATGGTTTCTTGGAAGAAGTGTCATGTCCCGTATTGGGATTTACTTGATTTTGGTTCTTGGTAAAGTCCTTGTATTGGGTAGGGAATTGATAAGGCTCACTAGTATAATGGAAACTAGGAGGAGTAGGAGAAGGATTTATCCTTTTCGGTTGAGGAACAAAAGGATAACATTGTTGGAAGTTACCACAACCTTGACCATATTTTAATTGGTTGATATTTTTAGGAGGGAACTAAGGGGGATGAGAGACAAGATTACCTTACCTCAATACAAGGTTATAGGTAGAAGAGAAGGGATCAAAGTGGGGTTGAGTGGAGTTTCTAATGAAATTAACTAATTGTTGAGGTATAGTGTCCCATTGAATATATGCTATATTGAGCTCCATTGTACCATAGGAATCAGATGAATCATATTAAAGTTGTTGGCATGTGTCAGTTGGATGAGATAGTGAGTTACATATTCCATAATTTTTTATATGTCTAAGGAACATAGATTGTGGAGAAGATGAGGTTGGGTATTTGGTAGACACATCTAGTTGTCCCACAAGACCTGTAAGTTCACTCGTCCACTATCTTGTTGGGCTCTATGAATTGATTCTCTTGGACTTATTGAACCTAATCATGTACTCAAGTATTGAACTATTGTGTGTTTCCAGCCATATTACTTATGAGATTTCATGCAGTTGTAGGAGTTTTTTCAATAAGAGAACCCCCACTTGAAGCATCAATGAGAGTTTTCTCTATAGACAATAACACCTAATAGAAGTATTAGATCAAGAGTTGGTTAGGGATTTGATGGTGTGGGAAAGTTTCCACAACATTTTTGAACCTCTCCCAATACTCATGGAGTGATTCATTGGGGAATTTAAAAATACCACTTATTTCCTTTCAGATAAAAGCGATTCAAGAAGTAGGGAATAATTTCTATAATAAGACTTGCTTCATTACATTCCATGTGGTTATGAAACCACAAGGGAGGTAGTAGATCCATTACATGGAAGAGTCAGATAGGGAGAAATGGAATGCTCAAAGTTTGATTTATTCTTTATAAATCCCTTAAGGATTCATGGTAGAGCATAACACTTGGAACTCTTTGAGATGAATATGTGGATCCTCACCAGCTAGATCATGAAAATGAGCAAGAAGATGAATCATACCTGATTTGAGTTTGAAACCAGCCTCAATTTTTGGATATTGAATACCAAGGGGTTGGTAATTCATATCAGGGGTAGAGAGTTCTTTAAGTGTTTTCCTTAGGACTGTCTATATCTTGATTAATTGGATAGAAAATGAATGGTTCTGAAGTTATTTTATTATCCTTAATGTTCCTCTTAAGTCGGTGAAGTGTTCAATCGATTTCTAGGTCAAACAAATCCGATGTATTTTTTGGAAGGATATAATAAATTTAGTGAAAATTTGTAAGGATAGGGGAGGTGGGTTTTTCTTTGTGTTTTTTTCCATTTATGATTTTTATGAGAAGGTGGGTTTTTCTTTGTGTTTTTTAGATATTTTTTGTCTTTTTAAAAAAATAAAAAATTATCGAGTAATAGTTGCACAATCCCCAAAAACAGTTCCATTTGAAACATCGATGATTATTTCCTATTGACTATTCAAAGTTTTGGTTCTCTTCTAATGTGTATAGTGGCACACGGGTCAAATCCTCAGTGATGGTACTTTTTTATAGTCGATTATTTTTGTTTTGTTTATCTTTTTAATGGGGGGTGTTTTCATAGATTAATCAAATTTATTGAGGTATGATGTTTGATTTAACAACTTTGTAAATATTGAGGTAATTTTTATTGTGTTTTTAAGCTTATGACACCCTGAAGCTTTGATTTATATTTCATTAAATTAACACCCACTTCAAAAGTTGATTTTGATCGGAATTCCCAAGTGTTGAGGATTTAATCCAAAAATTAAATTAACTAAAATTATAATATAAATCAATAAATGTTTTTGGAAATGTTTTTATGGTTCCAATAATCAATGGAATCCACATATTAAACAAAAAAATTCATTAATCTATGAAATTTTAAGTTTAACATATACAATGTTAACCTAAAGAATATTTAACGAGCAAAATATATCAATCACTTAACATCCCCAAATTATGACTCACCCTAATGAATAATTTACCCATCCATTGAGTTGGTTATTAATCTGTTTTATGATTTTTTAGTGATGAGTTAAAAATAGATGAAAAATAATGGAACAAGATAAGAGTTGTCTGCCGAACACACACACAAAACGTGAAGAGAAGTAAAATGTGCGCTTTTGATTGAATAAAAAAGTGAAAGAATGGAATAGTTTTCAACTTGATTTAAATTTTTTATGAAAATTAATATTACACAACATATGGTGGATAATAATAATATATTATAAAGAAGAAACATGAATTAAAACAAAATTACAACACAAACACTTACGAGATTATAAATGACAAAGAACACAAAAGTAATTAAAAAGAAATCATAGAGGAAAGGTATATCAAGTAGAAAATTGAGTTTTTAAGATCCTCCCAAGACTTTGGTAGGTCCTTGTTCATTACAATATACCCTTATAAGATCTTAAATTCTAACCGCTTTCAATGAGAAGAGGAGAGTGAATTTATAACCTAAGGTGGTGGACTAATTGTATTCCGAATCTGACCCTCAAGTTACCTTGTCAATATTTCCATTTAGATAGTAGAATATTAAGATTTTTTCTTCTTAAAAGTTTTATATACAGATTTGGAAATTCCACCCTCTAAATTTGGTGGCCATTGGACCTTTGGATCCAAATTTATGGCTAGTTTACTAAACAATGTGATGTTTTTGAGTTTTCTGTCGAATTTTTCCTTTATCTAAATGTGAATGAATTTTATTTCAGGAATATTCCATCAAATCTGAACCATTTATTTTAAAAAACTGGGCTCCTAAATATTAGTTTTCACACCATAAAATATCACCTCAATTTTATGTCTATATTGGTAGAAAATTCAAGAAAGGTGAGATGTTTTTAATTCGCAGATAGAATTGTGGGTTGGATTTAAAAGAATCAGTTGAGCCCCTTTTTGTGGATTTGGGCCATAGAATTTTTATCCAAGATGTGTTTGTATATAAAAGAATATAATATATAGTTTAAAAAAATTTGGACTTCTTGATTTATCCCATAAAGTCTATCTACATGGATGGTCCAGTTTTTATCATAAACTTAGTGGGCCTTCTTGTATGGTTTATATGACCCTTCAAATGGCCTAATTGGACAAAGCTTTAGTCTAATGATATATTTTAATTTGAATTAGTAATGATAAAAAATAATAATCACATAATTTGGATTATTATTTTTAAATATATTTTAAAAACATTAAACTATAGTATAATGAAATTATTTCAAACAATGCTCTTTATATATGTTTATAATCAAAACATGAACATTGAATGAAAAATAATCATTTTTAAGTGAGAATTACATGATAGGAGTAATATAAAGTCATTAATTAATATGTAATATCAATAATATAGATGTTAAATTGGTTTTATGAATAGTAATAAACACATTATGGGAAAATTTATAATAGTTTTATATAATGAAAATTTATTGATTAATAAATAAGTACTCAATTCTTTAGAAAAATAGTAATCGCCCATGCGTTTGCACAGTGGTACCAACTAATGCTATAAAAAATTATATACTACTCAATTAAAAAACATGAACCACTATTGAAATAAAAAACATGTTCCAATGATCTCAAAAACATCCACTTGTCAAATTAAAAATCTCATCAACTTCTCAAATAGATTACATGATCCAGTTTTTAAAAACATGTATTACAAGTGATATATAGTACAAGTAGAAGAAACTAATAACAGAGAGGATAAAATGATCCACTGCTCATGAAATCCCCCAATGCTTCTTTGTTCCATGATGTTGTATATCTATAAATTCTAGTTATAGTAAACCCTGCCACATTGCATGCATGAAAGAAACCCTACATTAATATTAACTATATTGAAAGGAACTCCCTTAATCAAAGATACAATGTTCATGATCATAGAAGGATGAAAATATATAGAAAACTATATAACTCTAAAAACCCAACATCAACTACTATTAAAAAATGGTACACTTCAGAATCATTCCCCCTTCATCAAAATATCCATGACATAATAAACTATGCCCTCAATCTAGCCATGAGAGGGAAAAAAACCTAAAATAATCAGAGACACAAAACTTAAAATATCCAATCGATCCCCATTATTGAACATTCCCATGAATGATTGATTTAAAGGTTCACTTATGGCCTCCTATTATAGAAAAATTCTCTACTTATTATTTCATTATATCATTGTGTATCTATCCTACAGTATCCTTAACTATAACTCTATAAAGGTAGGAATAAAAAATACATGTCATATCACCTCTATATTTGTTGAAACAAATATCTAATATATCACAAGGATATAAAGGTTAATCAAACTTTTATCTCTTCATAGATATCAAAAAACACAATGTATCACTTGACATAATGATTATTTCATACAACTCTCTTATGTGGCTATGATGAAGATTCTATATTACCAGGATTTGTAAAATTTAAGGAAAGTCCAAAACTTCTCAAAATAAAAAGCACACTTCACTATGATCATTTTAGTTAGTCATTTCCTATAGTTCCATCCTTATGCAGTGAACCACCAACACAGTGAAGGACACACCAAAACCTTTATCGTTTCAATTTTAAAAAATCCCTATAAGGCATGTTCTTTTCATCCATGAGTGTAAAAATTACTATTTCATATTTATACAAACTCCTTTAAGTTAGATCATCATTCTTGACCATTTTATGAAAGGTGTTTCAGGTGGTGTTTTAGTAGGTGTTTCGTATACATGCAATTGTCATTGGGAAATACTCAAGTACACAATGTGGATTGGATCTTCTCCTTTTATGGATAAGTGCAAAACTACACATAAAAAAATAAAAACCTTATATATTCACAGTTTACCTTATAAAAATATTAAATTCTACCTATTTATTGAATCTTCAACAATAATATCTTCTAACACAGTCTCTAATTTCTATACTTAACAATTGAAAAAAATTTAAATATAAAATATAAAAATTAGGTTAATTATTAATGAAATATTAAAATAATTTATGCAGTACATGTCAAATTTATTCAACTGTTATGTACAAGTTTTGGACATTCAAAAATATTTTTAGAGGCTCAGTCACAGAACATGGTAAATATATTCAAAGAAAATGTGAAAAATAAAAAAAATAATTAGGTTGTAGTATTACCTTCTATTTGCTACAGAAAAATTCAGTTATTATTTTTAGTTTTGTTTTTTAACTTTTCCTTCATTTGGGTATCCATATTTTTTGCATGGATTGTTCCAGACAAACTATACAGAGATAATTGACGATTATGCAGGACATCATCCTCATGGAAAAAATCATCCAATAGGTTTTTCTATATAGAGAATGTAGCTAAAATAATTAGTAGTAACTATAGTTATAATTTTAATCATAGAATAAAAAATCACAATATTAAAAATAACTATTTGGGAAATTAAATAGAACTATATATTTTATATATTTAAAAAATTAACATGTGAAAAAATGATTTTTTTGTAGTTATAAATTTATCATCAATACAACATCTAAAGAAGGTAACATTCACAAAAACATTGTTTTTTTACACTGAAATTGAAAAATAAAACAAAAATCAGTCATCTTAATAATCCATATAAGAAAAGATAAAATGATATATTTTAATAGATAATGAAAAAAATTCAGTCAATAATTCTAGCATAATTTTTGATCTTTATATTTGTATAATTTTATTATTCATTTAATGTCAGTTGAAGTTTTAGAATGAAAAAATGGTGATGTCACTTTATATTGAAGTATACTTATTGAATAATCATAAGCATAGAAAAATGAATGAAAAAAATGAAGATGATGGCCTAATGGATAACCAAAAGAAACATAGAGCAAAGAAATACACTATTTGTAAAAGGCTTCAGTTCCTGATGAGATTATCCTCATTTAATCTATACTACCTCTATGACATTTATCAAGTATAGTCTAATCGTAAATGCACCGAAAAACACATATAGATCATTCATTTTATAAGGGTGAATACCTCCAAAAAGTACACCTTGTTCCATGATTTCTTTAGGAATGACAACTTCAGGATTTTTAGATGTTGTGACAGTTCATAAACATCAAAACATATAAAGCACTCATGAAATCCATTTTCATAAATTAGAAATTAGATAGACATAATTGAAGAAAATGAGAGACACAATATAGAAAAAGTTGAATGGAAGCATAAACCCATCCAATACTAGTATGAATCGCTGAAGAACCTATAAGAATCTATGGTTTTAACTCCTAATGTTTTTTTTTCACCTAGAAGAATCTCAATATATTAATAAATCACAATAGGAAATCATTTTATTACAAAGTAAACACATGAAAAAGAAATATTTGAGGAAAAAAATACCTTCTTAAAATCATTCCCCAGGAATTCATTTACTAAGATTTCATTTTGAACACACATAAAAGGTGAGACCCGATACCACCATATCCACCATCCATTGATGTCATCTATACATAGATCATTTCTTTATGGAGTTGCAATCCTGTAATTTTCATCCAAAAAACAAAATTTGTGCTTATACCTCATTATTGGACAAAGCCACCCAACAAAAACAATATGAGCAACGAAGGTGTCTTGAATGTGTTGGCGATGATCGTGTTTCTACCCATTACTGTAATACAATAGAACATAAAATAGATAGAAAGCAGTGAAAGTTCCTGAAGATTTGTCAGGTAACAATGATCTAAAAAAAAATCCATGGTTTAATTAAATACATCATCCACTACTAAAAAAGTGTACATGATCCAATTTTCAAAAACATGAATCACAAGTGATATTTAGTACAAGTATAAGAACCTAATATATTAAAATAAAAAAATTAGGTGTATAGAATATTGAAATAATATTAGATTAAAAATATGCATATAGTTAAGATAGTAGAAACTATAAAGGATAATGACATAATACCTTTTTACTAAATCTTTAACTTCAAGATCTTCCAACACATTCAAGAATTTTTGTACATAAATATTTAAAAAATTATAAATATTAATTATAAAAATTAGAATAAGTAATAATGAAATCTAACAATAACAATTTGTGAAATACATGCTAGATTTATTAAACTATTATGTACAAGTGTACATTCAACAATATATGTACATTTATGTTAAAAATTTAGAATAAATAGTATTATAAATTGAAATATAAGAATTGAAAGTTGTATTGAAACATTAGTAATAAGAATAAATATGATTGAATGCATGTTTTATACAGATTCCATGTTTGGTGTTGTGCCTTTGGTTATCCTCTATTTTTCTATCATTACTAACACATATCCAGTATGATTATCACAACCTCCTAGTATGCTCACCAATATATAGTTTTTCCATGCAAAGGAGACACATGAACTCTTTCTAAAACTAAATATCCAATTTAGGATTCATGTATAGGTTAATGGGAACATAACATATTGTTGAACTCTCTGTGAGATGGTTATTTTAATAATCCCAAATCATTGTTTTATTTATGAAAATTTAGTCTTTTCTTAAAATCATTCTAAATGTGTTTATATATGTTTAAATCATGTCTACATATGTATATCTATGTTAATTTATGTTTTACTATTGACCTAGAAGTATTCTAGACTAAACAGACACTTTGTGAAAATTCCATATTTTGACTCACAGTTAGTTATTTTCCTAAGTCACCGATGAAGAACGGTCACACCGATGGAAACGGTCGCACCAATGGCACCTACCAATACTGATGATCAAAGGAGCTACTGATACAGATGATCAAAGGAGCTACCGATACTGATGATCTAAGGAGCTACCAATACCGATGATCATGACCTACCGAAACCGATGCAGATTCAAAATGACTCACCGATCTCATGACTCACCGATAGTCATAAAAACGATTTGAATTTCTATTAACTCATATTTAATTCCAACGGTCATATTTGATGTTTTTAATGCAATTAATCATATTTAATGTTAGTTGTTGGCATGTCAAGGAACCGTATATCATACCTATGAAAAGGTAATCATTCCTATTGTCGGAGCTCGTGGAATATAAGGAAGATCGAGCTGTAGTAAAAAGACACACAAGAAAGAGAGAAAAAAAGGTAATTATTCTATGCACCCACATACATGAAAAGAAGAACACATGAAGAAATCTCATACTCATCAAGAAAAAAAATTCAAAGAAGAAGTTCAAGGGCTATAACGTTTACTCATACTCGATCTGAACACGTACACTGGAAGTGAAAGAAGGAGAACCACGACACTCTGTGTTTCTACACAAAAAGAAGAGAAGGAATCAGAAGCATTTCTGCTGAATTGAATGTGTCTAGAGCTGAACTTCTGTAACACCTTGAGATTCCACGGTACGCTTCTCTTTGAATAATACAGTAGCGTGTGTTGTACGCAACTTCGAGTTCTAACACACACCACAACCAATCAAACTAGCCATTATGAATAGTAATACCCACTTTTTGAAATTTTATAAATTTTATCTCTCAAAATGGATTTCATTTTTGGATTCGGAATATCAAAATTAGTCTAGGGTGAAATTTTGGTACTTTTCGGATAACTTTTATACTTTGATGAATAGTGAAAATTACTAAATTTTAATTAAAAACAACTTTTTTAATCGAAATAATTTACGGTGATAAATTATGAATTTGAGTGGTTTTAAAGTATATTTAGAATATATTTTTATCATTTAATACAATGTTGTTAATTGGATATAATTTCATAATTAAACCGGACATAAACAAGTGTCAATCTTTTGATAGTTATTATCTTGTAAAAACAAGCTTTTTGTATTAACAACGAGAATTAATTTTAAATTAATTTCTTCCACTTATATGTTTTGAATTTGGAAAAATGGATTCCATATTTGGAATCAGGATGTCTAAATTGTGTAAATAGGTAACTTTTATTTTTAGACATTTTGAATAATTACTTCGGTAAATATTTTATTTACCATGGTTAAAGGGTAAATATGGTAAATAAGGGTAAAAAATAATATTATAATAATAATAAATTACCCTAAATCATGTCCTAAAATTATTGGATGATACATGTCCGACCATGGGCATCTTTGGGTCGATTTTGGGACCCCATGGATCCAGTTGTAGGTGATAAGGACACTTTATATTAATTAAGTTAAAAAAAATAAAAAAATAACATAAGCATATAACTTTTAGAAAAACAATTTTTACATAGGGTTATATATGTTGGATTTTAGACTATAAATATTCAGTAGAAATATAGAAATATTTCCTACATAATGTTATTTTATTTATAATTTTTATACATTTAATAATTAAATTTATTTATGATACAATAATGATACAGTATTTTCCTTATTAATGAAAGAATCAAATAATTGGTATTATAAATGTTAAAATAAATATAATTTGAAATTTTTGATGACATATATGAATTTTATTGGTTAATATTACATGATAGGATTTCTTAAATGAGTTTTTTAGAATTAATAAGTTTGTTAAGACTTTAACAAAAATCAATTATTAAATAGTGTTAAAATTGACATAAATGAGTTTTTTAAACAAATTTTATATTATTAATTGATATTATATTCCTAAAAATCTAAGGTTCGGCCAAAGGACTTATATCATGATAGGTGTATCATTAATGGACCACTTTGGGGTCTCTCGAATGTATAAAGTAAGTTTATTAACTATATAATATAAAAATACAAAGTGACATGGTAAATGTAAAACTAATTAACTAAGAGTTAAATATAAAAGATATGGTTAATATAATGACCCAAACCTGTCTAAAATCTATTGGTTGAAAGGATTTAGACCCTTCCCCACCTTATAATTTGAATAATAAACTTTGGAGCCATTATAAACTGAATATTAATTTATTATAAAATAATATTTCTAGATTTTCCTAAGGTGCCCCTCACTCCTCTTATAAAAGGACACTACTTCTAAACAATTCTTCACACCTTCAAAGCCTTTTTTTCAGCCAAACCCTTCCCAAATATCCTCTCAACTTTCCGCAATTCAACCTAGAGGTTTTATTTTGATCATAAAGCCAACCTAAGGAGCCCTTTTGATCAAATAAAAAGGAAGAACCCAAAGAAGAGGAGGTTAGCCTACCCTCAACCAAGGAAAAGTACAAGGTAAGGGGTTTTCATCTCACTCATTATTCCCATAAGATTCTTGCCATATTTCCACTATTACCTTTTGTGTGGTGTATGTACTTCTTATAATTGTATTCTTTGTGTAATACACTTTAATTTATGTGTAATTACATATTCATTATATGATACCTCTTTCATGGGGTGTATGTTTCGTAAGTTACCAAATTGGTAAGGGTTTATTTCACAATCTCTTCATTATCTGAGGTTGTTTATACATAATTATCTATTGGGACCTCTTTATCATCCACATCCATGTATCTTAAAAATTCATTTCAAATCATTCTTACTATTTTACAGACTATGGGTTAAAGTCATTTATACCCTTGTTGACTTTTTATAAGAATTTTATAAATGAATCATTCTGTCATTTTCCAAACAAGGTCCTTTTTAACTTTTTCGACAGAGTTAAGGTAAGACTGTCTTTTTTAACTTATACGGTGGATGCGGCTATTTTTTTCCATTATAAAATCTTCAAAGCTTCCCTTACAAGCTAATAAGTATATTTTCAAAGTAAATGTTTTATTTTATAATTATGTTACTTTTAAAATGATTTCAAAAAATATATATTTCTCTCAAATAGTTTTGATTTCATCTATGTCAACATCCTTTGATAAATTTTACATTTATTTGAAGATGATTTATTATGATACAAATCATCAATATTGTATGTAAGGTTTTGTGATATGTTTGACTATGGATGAGTTATTTTTATGTCATTAATGGTTTATGATTAATGTTTTGGTATTTCATATGCTAGTTTTAATACGAATGTTTATGTTATATTTCATCCTATTCTTACGATGAATGTGTTGGACTAGTATGTTCCGGGTTAGGGACCAGTAAAAGTAATCCCTTCAGGTTGGGTTCCGATTATAGCATACCCTCTGGGTTGGTGTCCGGATATTAGAGGCACTCCAGGTTGGTGTCCGGTTATTAGAGGCACTCTGGGTTGGTGTCTGGTTATTAGAGGCACTCTGGGTTGGTGTCCGGTTATTAGAGGCACTCTAGGTTGGAGTCTGGTTACAGAGGCTCTCTGGGTTGGTTTTCAGTTACAGTTATCCCTTAGGTCTTGGTACAAGGCCTTGACACAGAAATTAAAGTTCAACATTATGTATTCTATCATTATAAAAGTGGTTACTGATATTGCATCTGATTATTCGACTATTAGAATATCCATGTGAATAAGTAAATGAAAATATTTCATTTTATCTTTGCCATATTATTCTGAAGTTCAAGTTTTAAAGGCTTTTGTTTTAGTTATTCATTGCCTCAAATGTTTATGCTTATTTATGAAAGCTTCCACTATATTGTTATCTTTACTAAGCATCTGAGCTCACCCCTTTCTATGTTTTATTTTTCACAGGATGTGAAGAAATATTTTATGACTGACCTGCAGGGATAGTCTAAAGGGGAAATGGATGTGGACTATGGAGACTATATTATTTTATATTTTCATTTTATGATGTAATGTAAACATTATTAATGTATCTAGTGATTCCAAGTCTACTAAACTAATCGGTCTTTCGAGACTTGATCTTTTGTGATCATGCCAATGTTATGTAATAATGTACCGACTCTGGGTAACTAGGGTTGGGGAGTTACAGTTGGCATCAGAGGAAGTTTAGTACAAACTTGGAAGCTAGATTTAGATAAACTCTGATTAGAGCACATAGCCCTAAGATAGACTTTGAGGATTAATATAGATGAACTTCCTAGAATTTTGGTATTGTAGAGATTTTGTGAGTTTTCTGAGCACTACATCCATGTTTGGATACGAGCAGGTAGAGACGAATCTGGCACAGATGTACCTATGGGTAAAACCCGAAAACCCCGCTTTGAGCTAGACTCGAACGGGAACTGGTGCACGACAACGGGTCTTATTGCACTCTTGGTTACGACACTCCCAGGGGATATGCTTAGGATAATTCTCATTTTCTTTACAAACCATTATGAAGGGTTTATGAGTATATACTTACTCAAAGAAAACATTTTTATGATTATGGATTATATCCATAAATAGTTCAATTTATGTTAAGTGTTTTACAAGTATGGAATTATGTATTTTGATTCATAAACTGATCTAGTTTATGCCATTTTTTAGAAATGGTGCCTAGTGGAAGAAATGGAAACCTTATCAATGCACGCACTCCATGTAGGGATTGCCCTCCTATTCAAGATAATTATAGCGGAGCTGGTGATGCAACTGGTGCTGATAAGCTAATCACCATATTGGGACAACTCACTCAAGTTATGAATAATAACCTTACCCGTATGGAGCTCCTTGATCCACAGCATGGAGGATCAATGTTAGATCACTTCATGAGGCAACAACCACCAACATTCAATGGGATAACAAATCCATTTGTAGATGAGCACTGGATAAGTTCCCTAGAGAAATTATTTCAGGCTTTGGGGAGTAGTGATAGGGAAAAAGTTGTCATGGAAGTTTACCGCCTCACTGGAGATGCTAATCAATGGTGGTCATTGATTCAAAATACAAAGGAAGATGAAGAAGTATCAAGTATAGAATAGAGATAGTTTAAAGATATTTTCTTAGAAAAATACTTTTCTCATGACCATCGAGCGTATATGGAAATATAATTTCAGATTCTGAGACAAAAGGAGGATGAGAATGTCACAAAGTATGAGGCTGACTTTACAAGTTTTGCGAGGCATGCTACATATTATATACATAACCCAAGAAGTAAGATTGATCATTTCTTTGATGGGTTAAAACCATTTATTCGTCGATCATTAGTCTCACAATCTTTCTCAACGTACGGAGATATAGTCTCATGTGCTATCAAGATAGAAAAGGAATTCTCTAAGTCTTATGACAAAAAAGTAAAGCAAGATAAGAAGAGAACAATGGAGAAAGAGATAGATAAAGGGAAAAAGGGAAAGAAGGATTTTCCATTATGTGATAACTGTGGTAAGAAACATCTCGGTACTTTCTTAAAATGAATGAGAGTTTGTTACAAATGTGGAGAAAAAGGTCACCAGACTCGTGATTGCAAGGGAAAGAAAGAGGCTGTCAATGTTGAATACTACAATTGTAGGGAAATGGGGAATTATGAAAATTAATTCCTTAAGCTCCAAGGAAACTTAACTCAAAAAAGTCCAAGGGAGCAAGGCCAAGCTTATGCTGTTACTACAGATGAAGTTGAATAATTATTGTATTTTAGTTTTTGGACTCAAGAACTATACTATGGTTATAAGAATAATGTGATATATATAAGAATTGTACTGAAGTACTTGTTGTTTTCATTAAAGTGTTAATACGATGAAGGTAATCAGATTTTTAGTATGTGACAATAAGAGAAACTTTACTTTTTTTGGGGAATCTGATGTTACAATTTATTTTGGAATTTATAGACCTTTTAGAGAGAGTCTGGACAGAGGTATTTTGGATAAATATAAAGGTTGGAATGGGTTAAGTTGATCTTTGGATAGTATTGTTTAAGGTTAAAACATTTCTAGAGATTATTTTTGGAATGTTATAATACTATAGTTTTAGGAAAAGGACAACCTTCAGGTCAGGTGATAACTCATTGCATTGGACAAAGCTGTAGGAATCGAACCCACAAACATAGTGAGACATGCCATTATTACCTACCACTAGCCTATAGGAAGTCCCTGGTTATTACAAAATAGTTTTCCTAATCTAAATGGTATGTGTTAATATTTGGAACCATGTACGATTAGGATAAATATAATATTTTTGAGTTCTATTATCTTTTTGAGTGAAATATGAGTTTGTGGTAGAAATTAGTTGAAGGTTGAAACTCTACTTGTCACACACATATATATATACCTCTCTCTTATTCCATGAATAAATTAATTCTTAAACATTAGGAAAGGTATATAAAAAAATGTGTTATCATAATACCTTATGTTTTGTTGAACTGATGATATTTTAAATCACTATAGATTGAAGGCTTTGAGGCCCTCAATTTTACACTTGTTTGTGATTGATAACCTCAATCACTCCCTACAAATATTTACGTTTTTCCTCCAGTTATGTGTCTCTAATTGCCACCAATTTTCACCTAATCTAGATCATAATTTGGTGGTGACTTTTTCATTTCTCTTTCCCTCTTATTAAGGCTAAATTTTATTAACCTTATTTCCGATGTGGGTTTTCCACAAAGGTATTTTCTAATTTCAACCTTTTATTTTCAAAGAACAATTTCAAATTGTGAGGACAAAATTTATTTAAGGAGGGTAGAATGTAACACCCCGAGATTCCATGGTACACTTCTCTTTGAATAATACAGTAGCGTGTGTTGTGCGCAACTTCGAGTTCTAACACACACCACAACCAATCAAACTAGCCGTTATGAATAGTAATACCCACTTTTTAAAATTTTATAAATTTTATCTCTCAAAATGGACTTAATTTTTGGATTTATAATATTGAAATTATCCTAGGGTGAAATTTTTGAACTTTTCAGATAACTTTTATATTTTGATGAATAGTGAAAATTACTAAATTTTAATTAAAAACAACTTTTTTAATCGAAATAATTTAAAGTGATAAATTATAAATTTGAGTGTTTTTAAAGTATATTTAGAATATATTTTTACCATTTAATACAATATTGTTCATTGTACATAATTTGATAATAAAACCGGACATAAACAAGTGTCAATCTTTTGATAGTTATTATCTTGTAAAAACAAGCTTTTTGTTTTAACAACGGAAATTAATTTTAAATTAATTTCTGCCACTTATGTGTTTTGAATTTGGAAAAATGGATTTCATATTTGGAATCAAGATGTCCAAATTGTGTAAATAGGTAACTTTTATTTTTAGACATTTTGAATAATTACTTCGGTAAATATTTTATTTACCATGGTTAAAGGGTAAATCCGGTAAATAAGGGTAAAAAAATAATATTATAATAATAATAAATTACCCTAAAACATGTACTAACATTATTTGATGATACATGTCCGACCATGGGCATCTTTGGGTCGATTTTGGGACCCCATGGAGCCAGTTGTAGGTGATAAGGACACTTTATATTAATTAAGTTAAAATAAATACAAAAATGACATAAGCATATAATTTTTAGAAAAACAATTTTTACATAGGGTTATATATGTTGGATTTTCTACTATAAATATTCATTAGAAAGATAAAAATATATCCTACATAATGGAATTTTATTTATAATTTTTAGACATTTAATAATTAAATTTATTAATGATACAATAATGATGCAATATTTTCCTTATTAATGAAAGAATCAAATAATTGGTATTATAAATGTTAAAATAAATATAATTTGAAAGTTTTGATGACATATATAATTTTTATTGGTTAATATGACATGATAGGATTGCTTAAATGAGTTTGGTTCGAATTAATAATATTTTGAATCCTTTAAAAAAAATCAATTATTGAATAGTGTCAAAATTGACATAAATGAGTTTTTTTAACAAATATTATATTCCTAAAAATCTAAGGTTCGGCCAAAGAACTTATATCATGGTAGGTGTATCATTAATGGACCACTTTAGGGTCTCTTGGATTTATAAATTAAGTTTATTAACTATATAATATAAAAATACAAAGTGACATGGTAAATGTAAAACTAATTAACTAAGAATTAAAAATAAAATATATGGTTAATATAATGACCCAAACCTGTCTAAAATCTATTGAGTGAAAGGATTTTGACCCTTCCCCACCTTATACTTTGAATAATAAACTTTGGATCCATTATAAAACGAATATGAATTTATTATAAAATAATATTTCTAGCTTTTCCTAAGGTGCCCCTCAATCCTCTTATAAAAGGACACCACTTCTAACCAATTCTTCACACCTTCAAAGCCTTTTTTCTTCAGCCAACCCCTACCCAAATATCCTATAAACTTCCCTCACTTCAACCTAGAGGCCTTATTTTGATCAGAAATCCAACCTAAGGAGACCTTTTGATCAAATCAAAAGGAAGAACCCGAATAAGAGGAGGTTAGCCTACACTAAACCAAGGAAAAGTACAAGGTAAAGGGTTTTCATCTCACTCATTATTCCTATGAGATTCATGCAATATTTCCAATATTACCTTTTGTGTGGTGTATTCACTTCCCATAATTTTATTATTTGTTTAATACACTTTAATTTATGTGTAATTACATATTCATTATATGATTCCTCTTTCATGAGGTGTATGTTTCGTAAGTTACCAAATTGGTAAGGGTTTATATCACAATATCTTCATTATCCAAGGTTTTTTATACATAGATATATACTATGACCACTTTATCATCCACATCCATGTATCTTAAAAATTTATTTCAAATCATTCTTACTATTTTACAGACTATGGGTTAAAGTCATTTATACCCTTGTTGAATTTTTATAAGAAGTTTATAAATAAATCTTTCTGTCCTTTTCCAAACAAGGTCCTTTTTAACCTTTTCGACAGAGTTAAGGTAAGAATGTCTTTTTTAACTTATACAGAAGATGCAGTTATTTTCTACCGTTATAAAATCTTCAAAACTTCCCTTACAAGCTAATAAGGATATTTTCAAAGCAAATGTTTTATTTTATAATTATGTTACATTTAAATGATTTAAAAAAAGAGATATTTCTCTCAAATAGTTTTGATTTCATCTATGTCAACATCATTTGATAAATTTTACACTTATTTGAAGTTGATTTATTATGATACAAATCATCCATATTGTATGTAAGGTTTTGTGATATGTTTGACTATGGATGAGTTATTTTTATGTCATTAATGGTTTATGATTAATGTTTTGGCATTTAGTATGCTAGTTTTAATATGAATGTTTATGTTATATTTCATCCTCTTCTTAAGATGAATGTGTTGGAATAGTATGTTCCAGGTTGGGGACTAGTAAAAGTAAGCCCTCCGGGTTGGGGTCCGGTTACAGAAGACCCTCCGGGTTGGTGTCCAGTTATTAGAGGCACTCCGGGTTGGTGTCCGGTTATTAGAGGCACTCCGAGTTGGTGTCCGGTTATTAGAGGCACTCCGGGTTGGAGTCCAGTTACAGAGGCTCTCCTGGTTGGGTTCCGGTTATAGTTATCCCTTAGGTCTTGGCACGAGGCCTTGACAGAGAAATTAAAGTTCAGCATTATGCATTCTATCATTATCAAAGTGGTTATTGATATTGCCTGTGATTATTCTACTAGTAGAATATCCATGTGAATAAGTAAATGGCACTATTTCATTTTATCTTTTCCATTTTATTCTGAAGTTTAAGTTTTAAAGGCTTTTGTTTTAGTTATACATTGCCTCAAATGTTTATGCTTATTTATGAAATCTTCCGCTATATTGTTATCCTTACTGAGCATCTGAGCTCACCCCTTTCTATGTTTTATTTTTCCTAGGTTGTGAAGAAATATTTTATGACTGACCTGCATGGATAGTTTGAAGGGAAAATGGGTGTGGACTATGGAGACTATATTATTGTAGTTTTTCATTTTAGAATGTAATGTAAACCTTATTAATGTGTCTAGTGATTCCAAGACTACTAAACTAATCAGTCTTTCAAGACTTGATCTTTTGTGATCATGCCAATGTTATGTAATAATGTGTCGACTCTGGGTAACTGGGGTCGGGGCGTTATAACTGCTTATCACTAGAGCATTCTAAACTCTCATATACTCTCTCTAAGTGATTCATTATTTACTTTTTCGAGCAGTGTGCGTACTCTGTATAATTTAAACACACACTGACTCCTGTGCTGAACTAAAGGATACTAAATCCTCACACCAATATTTCCACACTTTCTTGTATCCCACTAAGGATAGTGGTAGAGGTCAAGTAGGAACTGGACAGCCTGTGAGCTGTTACTATCATTTGTTTTTCCACGTATAACTGTGGTAGAGGTATTTGGACATGGATAGTCTCTTGTACTGTTATTTACCCCGATCTAGGGTGTGGAAAAAATTTATATAAATTGTTTGAGAGGACTAAGTCTCGACTTGAGACTGAACCTCTTGTTTCAAAAACTATTGTGCTTATCTATTTTGGATATAAACTATATTGAATATTCCGCTGCTAATTACTTTGAAATAATATTTTTATTAAAGTTACTTTGATAGCTAAACTAGCAAGTGTGTATAATTATTATGAACCAGTATGTTAGTTTCAAAAGTTAATTTAATCCCCTGATTAAATTAACTGAGACCTAATAAATATTTGAGAAACTAATTGAACATTTACAATCTGTATAAATTCAATACAGTTTAACTTGTTTTTCAATTTGTGGGATTTTAATAGAAATATTTTTAACAGAAATTTTTAATTGGAACTCAGTTCACCCCTCTCTTGAGTGTCCACTTTGACCAACATTTGGTATCAGAGGATTGTTTTTGTTTATAAAGGATTTAAAAATAATCTGTTTTTTCAACTGTGATTTTAGTTGTATCTTAAAGATCTTAAATTTCTATTAGTTATAAATTTTATCTCTTTAAATTTATTTTCTAAAATCTAGCTATGGATAATAGACTAGAAGGTGCTGCTACCAACAGACCACCTTTCTTTAATGGTACAAATTATGCCTAGTAGAAACTTAAGATGAAAATTCACTTAGAGAGTATGATATTTGATATCTGTTCTGTTATAGAGACACAATATAAAGTTACAGAAACTGAAAGAACTATGTGGGATGAACCTACCAAACTATCTTATAATAACAATTGTAAAGATATGAATGCTTTGTACTGTGCTTTAGGAGATGAATAATTCAATAGAATATCTACTTGTAAAACTGCTTATGAAATTTGTGATACTTTGGGTGTTTCTCATGAAGGAAAAACCAATGTTAAAGAAATGAGATTAAACACTTATACTTTTAAATATGATAATTTTAAAATGAAGCCTAATGAACCTATTTCTGACATGTATCTCAGGTTCAATGAGATTGTAAATATTATGAGCTCACTTGGAAAAGCTGTTCCAATAAAGGAGAAAATCATGAGGATACTAAGATGTTTTCCAGACCAATGGAGAGGCACATCTGTTTCAATTAGAGAATCATGTGATATTGGTGCTTTACCTGTTAAAGAGCTGATTGGTAAGTTAATGATGTATGAGGAATAGATTAAAGTAAACAAGGAAGAATATGATGAACCAAAGAGGAAGTCAGTGGCTTTTAAATCTACTGCTACAAAGAGCAAGGATAAGGAGAAAGTTCACACACTTACTGAAAGTTCAACAAGTGAAAGTTCAGAATCTGATAGTGATGCTGAGATGGCTCAAATAGCTAGGAGGTTTAAGAAATTCTATAGGAAGAATAAATTCTTTAGAAAATCAAACTACAAAGGTAAATATGACAACAAAGGTATTTTGAATAAGTACTGGAAGAAAACTAATAAGAGTGATGAGGTTGTTTGCTATGAATGTAAAAGAAAAGGTCACATTAAAGCTGACTGCCCAAAATTAAATTTCAAGAAGAAACATGACTACAAGGAAAATAAGTAAAAGAAAGATATGAAAGCTACCTGGAGTGCTTCAGAAGATAGCACAAGTGAATATAAAGTTTCTGACTCTAAAAAGAATCGATCTAACATATGTTTTATGACAAACACATCTGAGGTAACACTGGATACTACTGATTTAAATTCATTTTATTCTGGAGTTGAATCTGATTATGAATCTGAAAATATGTTTAGTAAAGAAATATTTGAATACTGTAATATGCTTAAAGAAAACTATAATAAACTTAAGGACAAATATAATCCATTGAAGAAACAACATGCTCTCACTGCAAATGTTAAATCTTTACTTGATGTAGAAAAAGAAAAGAATGCTCAAGTGTTAAAATAAAATACTGAACTGAAGATGTATAATGAGCAATTAAGGAAGGACTTAGAAAAATTCACAAATGGAAAAGATAATCTTACTCAAATTCTAGGAAAACAAGTGGCACCAAAGTATACTACTGGTTTAGGCTATCATACTGGACAAAGACAATTTACTAAAACTAGATTTATTTCTAATTATGAATAGAATGGGGATAGTTCAAGTTTTGGAAATTCATATCTCTCAACTAGTTACTCACATAGTTACAGATCAAATAAAGTTTATCTTTAAAAATCTATTGATTCTGTAAATTATATGAAACCCATAAGACTAATTTGGGTACCTAAAGCTTTACCTGCTAACCTATCTGAACCCAAGAAGATCTGGGTACCAAAATCATTTTCCATCTAAATCTGTTTTGTAGGAAACTTGCTTAAAGAGTTATCATAAGAAGATGTGGTACTTGGACAATGGATGTTCAAGGCATATGACTGGGGACTACTCATGATTTAAGAGTTTAATCAAAGTTAATGGAGGCTATGTTACCTTTGGTGATAACCCTAAAGGAAAGATCATCGGCCTAGGCCAGATTGGTAACACTAATTTAGTTTTAATTTTTAAAGTTTTATTTGTTGATGGACTTAAATATAATTTGTTAAGTATTTCTCAGTTATGTAATGATGTTTTTAATGTTAAGTTTGAAAATGATTCTTGTGATGTCTTTAATTCTAAGAATGTTTTAGTATTTTCTGCTTTTAGAAATGAAAATGTTTATGCTGTTAATTTAAATTCTTTAGCCAAACAAAACATTTCTTGTTTAAATGATTTTCATAAGGAATCTTGGATTTGGTATAAAAGATTAGGACACTGCAACATTCATTCACTTAGAAAACTAACTAGGAAGAACTTAGTTAGAGACCTACCCAAACTTGAATTCCCATTAGACAAAGTTTGTAATCCCTGTCAAAATGGAAAGCAACATAAAGTTTCTTTCAAGTCAAAGAAAGAAGTTTCAACTTCTCAACCTCTTGAGTTGGTTCACCTGAACTTGTTTGGACCTTCTAGATTTTATAGATTAAATGGGAATCACTATTTCTATGTCCTAGTAGATGAATTTTCTAGATATACTTGGGTATACTTCTTAGATCACAAAAGTGAAGCTTGTTCCTACTTTACTAAATACTCAAAGTCTATAGAGAATCTTAGTGGAATTAAGATTAAGACCCTAAGAAGTGACCATGGTCATGAGTTTGAAAATCATGAGTTTGAATCTTATTGCTCACACAATGACTATAGTCATAATTTCTCTACCCCTAGGACACCTCAACAGAATGGTGTAGTAGAAAGGAGGAATAGAACCCTTCAGGAAATTTCAAGAACCACGATCAATGAGTATGACCTACCTATTTATTTTTGGGCTGAAGCTGTGAATACAGCTTGTTATATTATCAATAGAGTCTTGATTAGACCTGTTCTTAAGAAGACCCCTTATGAACTGTGGAACAATAGAAAACCTAAAGTTAGTTACTTTAGAGTCTTTGGTTGCAAAGTCTTTATCCTCAATACTGAAGATAATCTAGACAAATTTTCATCCAAGAGTGACGAAGGAATTTTCTTAGGATATTCACTTTCTAGAAAATCTTATAGAGTGTTTAATAAGAGAACCAAGTGTGTGGAAGAATCTGTTCACATCAAAGTTGATGAAACTGGTCCACATGAACCTAAAACTCCTCTTGAAAATCTTGAAGAAGAATTGTCTGTTCTGAACCTAAGTGATAAAATCAATCAACCTGTTGTAAAGACAACTAGTTCTGGGAGTATTCCAAAATCAACTCCTAGTGAACCTGAACCTAGAGAAGAGCCTGAAATCTCTAGTCCTATCTTTATTAGATCAACTAGGATTCTAAATAGTTATCCTTTAGATGCTGTTGTTGGTAATCTTGATAGAGGGACACGGACTAAAGATTCTCTAAGAAATCAGGTTGAACATCAAGCCTTTCTTTCACAGTTAGAACCTAAAAATATCAATGATGCAATCAATAATGAATTTTGGGTAATGGCTATGCAAGAAGAGTTAAATAATTTTGAAAGAAACAAAGTCTAGGAATTAGTAGAAAGACCTAAGGAAACTTTGACCATAGGCACTAAATGGGTTTTTAGAAACAAAGTTGATGAGTCAGGAAATATATTTTGAAACAAAGATAGGCTAGTTGCACAAGGATATAGTCAAGAATAAGGTATATACTATAAGGAAACCTTTGATACTGTAGCTAGATTAGAGGCTATTAGGATTCTACTTGCTTATGCTGCTCATCTAAATTTCAAGTTATATAAAATGGATGTCAAAAGTGCATTTCTAAATGGGTTTTTAATTGAAAATGTTTTTGTTGAACAACCACTTGGATTTACAAATCCCCATTTCGAAAATCATGTTTTTAAACTTTATAAAGCTTTGTATGGTTTAAAACAGGCTCCAAGAGCTTGGTATGATAGACTTACAAATTTGATTATTTCAAAAGGTTTTACTAAAGGAATTGCAGATCCCACTATCTTTATTAAAATAATCTCTAAAGATATTTTGATTATACAAATCTATGTTGATGATATTATCTTTGGATCTTATAAAACTTCTTTATGTACTGATTTTCAAAGATTATGCAAAATGAATTTGAAATGAGTTTAATGGGAGAACTTAAGTATTTTCTTGGATTTCAAAATTTTCAAAAGAAGGATGGTATTATTTTAAATCAAAGTAAATATACAAAATATCTTTTAAAACGTTTTGGTTTGGATAGTAATAAGGGAAGTGACACACCTATGAGTACCACTTGTAAGCTGGATGATGATGAAACTGGGAAATCAGTTGATCAAACCAATTATAGAGGTATGATTGGAAGCTTACTTTACCTTACTGCTAGTCGACCAGACATCATGTTTAGTGTATGCATGTGTGCAAGATTTCAAGCTAATCCTAAAGAATCTCATTTTCTTACTGTTAAAAGGATTTTTAAATATCTTAAAAATACTACCAATTTTGGTTTGTTTTATCCAAAAGGAAAAACCTTTGACTTAATAAGTTATTCAGATGCTGACTTTTCCAGTTGAAAGTTAGATAGAAAGAACACATCTGGAACATGTCATCTTTTGAGAAAGTCCCTGGTATCTTGGTGTAGTAAGAAACAAAACTCTATTGCATTATCCACTGATGAAGCGGAATATATTGCTGCTGGTAGTTGTTGTGATCAGATTCTGTGGATGAAACACACTTTATTAGACTATGGATATCAGTTTAGACATGTGTCAATCAATTGTGAAAACACTAGTTCAATTAACATTTCTAAGAATTCTGTGTCTCACTTTAGGACCAAACACATTGATGTCAGACATCACTTCTTGAGAGATCACTATCAAAAGGGTGATATTTCTCTAGAATTTATTGACTCTGAACATCAGTTAGCTGATATTTTCACTAAGGCTTTAAGTTCTGAAATGTTAGAATTTATTAAACAAGAGTTAGGTATGATCGATCTGTGAAACCGATCTGTGAAACCGATCTGTGAAACTGATATGTTAAACCGATCTGTGCTACCAATTGAGTTGTATTGTGTTTGAAATCATTAGTGTTTGTTTAAAACGATGCTATTTTACTCAGTCGATATTTTATTGTTTTGTAACCCTAAATTATAAAAATAATGACCCATGACTATTTCTTTTTCTAAAGACTGTTGACCTTCCATCTCCCGCCGAACTCTCTCTTCTTTTTCGAATCCCAAACCTTCTGAACCTTTCGAACCTTTCCAAATGCTCAATCCTCTTGAACCTCCAAATGACCAAGAAAAAGTGACAGAGTAAGAAATATGAAGGTTCCTCACCTGTGAAGCACGCTCGAGGAGAGTTGAGCAGCACGATGCAGAGGTCAGTGAACCTGGAGTGGAAACTTGGGAAGTTATAGCTGAAAAAGAAGTATGTTCAGAATGAGAATTATCCAGTAAATATGCTCTATTGAAAGTGTTGGAAATGCAAGGTTGAAAAAACTGGTTTTGAAATAATAACCAAGTCTATTACCTGAATTTGGTGCATGAGTTCTATTTAAACTTAAGTATAGTGTTGGATGGAGCAGAAGCTGCGAGACTGTCTTCAATAGTTAAAGGTAAAAATATTACTTTTTCATCGAAGTAGTGGGCTTAATGTTTGGGAGTTCCTCACAATGGAAGATATGAGGATTACACTGGTAATATACCTCCTAAAAATGATTACTTTTCTTATGAGCTAGCTCTAGAAATATTGACTGGTAAGTCTAAATTGAGAAGAATATATGCTATAGAATTGGATGGTGAGAGTATAATTTTGTTTAAATTTATTCAGCATCAAGTATGTCCAAGAAAAGGTGACTTTGCTTCAGTAAAGTATCAGGATACTTTTCTGTTATTCGTTTTGTTGAATGGTGAAAAGATCAACTTGTGTAGATATTTTTCTGAGCATATTGATGAGATGATAATGACATCAAAGAAATCTACAACTTTGTTTTATTCTAAGAAAATCTCTACCAGGCTGAAATTCTTGGGCTGTATTAGTGATGGAGATGAGTGAATCTCATCCAATAGCTTTTGTATTAACTAGGATATCTGTAAGAGGATGAAAATCAACTGAAACCCATGGAATAAGGCTTGGTTTGCTGATAAGGATAAGTTGTATGACTTCTTCAATCCTAGTAATCATCCTAAGAGACCAAAGGGGATGAGAGATCCCAGTTTAAAACCTGGTGAGGAAGTGGTTTATTCTGATGAAGAAGAGGAAGCAGAAGTTCCTAAGGAAACTGGTGAGTCCAGTAAGAAGGGAACAGAGGAAGAAGAAGCTGATGATAATTTGAATGCTAAAAAGGAGGATAAATCATCTCCTGATGACAGGAGTGATCCTGATACAGTTAGTTCAAAGAAAAGAAGAATGGAATTTGGACCAGCTAGTCCACCTCTCAAGTTACCAGAGATAGAACTTCTTTTAGATGAAGAAGAAGATGATACTGAAGAATCAAACCCTGAGGAGTATGAATCCAGTAGTACAGATAGTTCAAGTGAGAAATCAGTTAATAGTGATGATGATGAAGGCAATGATGGTGATGAGGATGATGCTGATCCTGATGGTGATAGTGATGGTAATAGCAGTGATGGTGATAGTGGTGATGCTGATGATACTGATGCTTGACCTATATAAGGTCAGAATTTGATCCAAGATGATCCTCAACCCCAACCAAATGAGCAAGAAAATTCCCTAGAGCTTGAGAGGGCAGAACAGTTAGAGACTGATGTGGATGAGGAAGTCTCTCCTGAAAATTCTGGAAGATCTAGGTTTGTGAAACCTCTGTATCCTTCATTCCAAGATGCATGGGAATAACACCTAGGTCTTGTTGTTCTAGGTTTAGATTATACAGGGGAATAAGTAGAAGTGGATCTTATAGGAGTAAGTGATTCAGTTAAGGCTCAATTAGTTGCTGAGTATATGCAAAGAGAAGAAGTCAGACCTGGTCCTTTAAGTTCTCAATCTAGACCTGATCCTTCAGTGTATCAATCTAGACCTGGTCCTGCAGTTGCTCAATCTGATTTTGACAGATTTAAGGTTGAGTTGGTTCAAGAAGTTAGAGATACTATGAAAGATGAGTTATCTCATGTTCCTAATCCTTCTCCTGTGTCTTTATCTGAAGCTTCTATGGATGATTTGGATCAAAGAGTGGTAAACCTTATCAAGCCAGACCTGTGAAATACCAGTGAAATGATTGGTAGGAACATTACCTATTTGAATCAAACACTCAAGGATTTAGGCAGTAATATTGTTTCTCTGTCAGGAGAGTTTAGAGCAACCATCTCTAGTATGATGGAAGTGTTAAGAAATATGATAGAACATCTGAAGAAGGCATACTTGAGAAAGTTGAAAGTTGAGATTACCCAAGTTGTTGCTCAGGCTAGTTCCTCAAAGGTGACCAAGATTGCTGGTCATGAGATTAATGATTTAAAGGATGTTATTAAGGAAGAGCTGGCAGCTCTTAGAAAGATTTTGGATTTATATTCTTTGAAAAAGATGAAAGAGCACAATGATCATATTCACAAAATGGTGCAGTTTTATCCAGCTGATGCTACCAAGGCTCAGAAAGAGATTAAAGAGAAAGTGGATCATTACTTCTCTAAGATTTATACCAAGCATGAGTTGAACCTTCAGTTCAAGGTTTTGGATGAAAATTTGAGGCTTCCTCCGGTTAGTCAAGATTTTAAGGCTCAAGTTCAGCAGCTAAAGGATTTTAGTCCTACTTTGGACAGTTTCATGCAGAACAAGGATGAATTTGAAAAGGCTATGAAGTACGGTGGAGAAGTAATTCAAGATTTTATCAATCTGCTCAAACCTTACCTTTATGTACAAGTGAAGGCCATTTTTTTTCCGACTGCTAAGCCTCTTAATCCAACGGGTGTTACTCCTGGTCAGTTATCTATCTCTCAAGATCTATCAAATATCTGACCAGTCATTCAACAAAAACCTTCAGAAAGATCTGCTACTCCTCAACAAGTGACTTTGGAAGCCACTATTCGTCCAGCCAGAGCCATCTTGCCTCTTCTATCCATTCGACCAGATCAACCTTCTACAAAGCCTCCTTCTGGACCATATTTTCCTCCAACTGCCAAAGGAAAAGCTCCATTGCACCCAAAGAAATAGCTGTGTCTATCCATTTTTTATAGGGTGTCTGTTTCTTGTCCTTTACAACTTTGTATCTGGTTCTTGTACTCTTTTTCAAATATTATTTTAGTGGCCTCTTCTTCTTGCTTCTCTTCCTTATCTTTTCTTTTTGATAATCCCAAAGGGGGAGAAATCATGAATATGCATATGGGGTGAACAGAATATGAATATGATCCCATGCTTCACTATTTACTACATGCATGCATATACACAAGGGGGAAATGCTGAATATATATCTAAGTGGGAGCAATGATGAAAGGGGGAGAATGAATCGTATTATCTGATTTATATTATATAGGGAGAATGAATTATTCTATTCTAACCTTGTCTTATCTTTTGGCATATTTTTTTATATAGGGGGAGCATAATTAATGACATACTATCTTCTCTCTTCATTTATTCCATTGATTTGTGATTATCAAAAAGGGGGAGATTATTGAACTCTCTGTAAGATGGTTATTTTAATAATCCCAAATCATTGTTTTATTTATGACAATTTAGTCTTTGGTTCAAATTGTTCTAAATGTGTTTATATATGTTTAAATCATGTCTAAATATGTTTATCTATGTTAATTTATGTTTTACTATTGACCTGGAAGTATTCTGGACTGGACAGAAACTTTGTGAAAATTCCATGTTTTGACTCACCATTAGTTATTTTCCTGAGTCACCAATGAAGAACGGTCGCACTGATGGAAACGGTCACACCGATGGAACCTACCGATACTGATGATCTAAGGAGCTACCGATACCGATGATCAAAGGAGCTATCGATACCTATGATCAAAGTAGATACCGATACTGATGATCTAAGGAGCTACCGATACCGATGATCATGACCTACTGAAACCGATGCAGATTCAAAATGACTCACTGATCTCATGACTCACCGATAGTCATAAAAACTGTTTGAATTTCTATTAACTCATATTTAATTCCAATGGTCATATTTGATGTTTTTAATGCAATTAATGATATTAAATGTTAGTTGTTGGCATGTCAGGGAATCATACCTCATACCTATAAAAAGGTAATCATTCCTATTTCCAGAGCTGATGGAATATAAGGAAGATCGAGCTGCAGCAAAAAGACACACAAGAAAGAGAGGCAAAAAGGGAATTCTTCCATGCATGCACATACATGAAAAGAAGAACACATGAAGAACTCTCATACTCATCAATAATATAAATTCAAAGAAGAAGTTCAAGGGCTATAACATTTACTCATACTCGAGCTGAACACATACACTGGAAGTGAAAAAAGGAGAACCACGACACTCTGTGTTTCTACACAAAAACCAGAGAAGGACTCAGACACATTTCTGCTGAATCGAAGGAGTCTAGAACTATACTGCTTATCACTAGAGCATTCTAAACTCTCATATACTATCTCTATGATTCATTATTTACTTTTTCAAGCAGTGTGTGTACTCTATATAATTTACACACACACTGACTCCTGTGCTGAACTGGAGGATAAGAAATCCTAACACCAATCTTTCCACACTTTCTTGTATCCCACTTAGGATAGTGGTAGAGGTCAAGTAGGACCTAGACAGCCTGTGTGCTATTGCTATCATTTGTTTTCCCACGTATAACTGTGGTAGGGGTCTTATGACCTGAACAGTCTCTTGTACTATTGTTTACCCTGATCCAGGGTGTGGATCAAATTTATATAAATTGCTTGAGAGGACTAAGTCTCGGGTTGAGACTGAACCTCTTGTTTCAAAAACTATTGTGCTGATCTATTTTGGTTATAAACTATATTGAATATTCCACTGCTAATTACTTTGAAATACTATTTGTTTTAAAGTTACTTTGATAGATAAACTAGCAAGTGTTTATAATTATTGCGAACCATTAAGTTAGTTTCAAAAGTTAATTTAATCCCCTGATTAAATTAACTGAGACCTAATCAATCTTTGAGAAACTAATTGAACATTTACAATCTGTATAAATTCATTACAGTTTAACTTTTTTATCAATTTGGGGGATTTTAATAAAAATATTTTTAACAGAAATTTTAATTGGAACTCAATTCACCCCCCCTCTTGAGTGTCCACTCCAACTAACATTTGGTATCATAGTATTTTTTTTGTTTATAAAGGATTTAAAAATACTCTATTTTTTCAACTGTGATTTTAGTTGTATCTTAAAGATCTTAAATTTCTGTTAGTTCTAAATTTTATCTCTTTAAATTTATTTTCTAAAATCTAGTTATAGATAATAGACTAGAAGGTGCTACTACCAACAGGCCACATTTCTTTAATGGTACAAATTATGCCCAGTAGAAATTTAAGATGAAAATTCACTTAGAGAGTATGGAGAAAAGTTATGGGGATGAAAAATGTTCAAATTTAGGTAATAAATTTAGCTATACTAATGCTGGTGTTAATACATTTGGATTTCAACATTTATGCATAGGTGATGATAGTGACTTTGAGCTTAAGATATACAATGCATGAACATTATGGCATCTAATAAAGGTGAAGGGTGGATCTGCATGCTATTTTTCTTGGTAATGGTTCTGAAAAATTGAACTTTGAGCGATCTTAAATGAATATTCAATATATTTAAATCACAAAATAGTGATAATTTATAGCCGACCAAATTGTGTTTGGATGATAAAACATGAATAAATAAATAAATAATTGTGAAAATAAAAGGTTAAATCAAACATACCCCATGAAAATAGAAACCAAAATACAATTTTCATAGTTAAATGGGTTAAAAGAGATTAAAATTAGTGAAACATACCTTCAGGCAAGAAAAGATACCTGGAATCCCATACTTATAACTGAGATGCAAATAATGTCATAAATTCATGACACTAAACATATTCAAAGATCTATTCATACATTAGCTTAAACCATTTACATGAACACATAGTTATATAGCAAAAAAACAAAAAAAGGAAAAAAGAAATCAGCACTGTATAAAAAGAATTACCTCTAATACTTTTTTGCCTCCAAATACTTGTTTTCCATCACGAAAATCATGCTCCAGGCCATTTAAAAGACCAAATGAACTGTTATATATTTTAAAATTTCCTGAAAAATTAGTGTATTTTTTTCTTTAATGATAAAAAAGAAATGAAATTAAAGGTAATAATGATTCATTTGTCATGCAATCAATATTTGGTGGTGTTGTAACCATATCGTTTTGGGTGACATGTATGGTTAATTCGCCCATATTTATTATAGATAGTACAAATGGGGTGAAAGTTAAGGTAAAACTAAATATATATTTAGAAATTTATATGACAACTATACTTCCAAAATATTTTAATGATAGTTTCCATCCACTCAAAATTTGATTCTAGATAATTTTTAAATTTTTAAATTTTATTTTTTGTAATTGGAAGAAATTATCTATAGTAACAATTGTAAAGAAATGGTTAATTATATAATTGGATAAGTTAGGAAATAGACTAATAACATGACATCCTTTTTATAAAGACCACTTTCCATTTTTAGTGTCTCAGATCTCCAAAAGAATTGAGAAATTAGCTAGAAAGCACAAATTTTAACTTGAAACCAAAGTTTACCCAATTCTGGAAGGATATTTTTGTGAGTATGTTTCATATATACTGAGAAGTAAAATGAGAAAGTTATCAAATACCAAATTAAGTACCATAGATCAAGCATTTAGGGTGCATTAAAAGAATAAAAGTAAAAAAGATAGCATGTATTTGTTCAAGGGGTAAGAAGGGTCATCCAATTTAGCATCAACAAGAATACTTAAGTGACATTTCTTATAAAATAAACAACAAGAACCCATATTTTTAATATGATAAAACACAGAAGTAGAAATATGTATAAAAGAGTTCATACATAAAAAATGGTCAAGCCAAAGCTTATTGGATTACTACCATCCAAATAATAAGAATGAATGAACTACGCTTAATCGCGAATCACAAACAAATAGTAAAAATGTAGTGTGACATATCAAAGTTTTCAATCCAGATAAATGTATGAACATATTTATCAGGAAGTTTGATATGGTCATCCACATGAATGAATAGTTATAAAATAAACCTCTCAATATACATGCTATAACATAGTAAAAAGAAATAAATGAACAATGAAAACATGTTACCTTCGAGAAAAAGGGAACCTTAAGAGTACTTTGGGTGTATATTTCTTTTGCTTCCTAAGACTATATTTTTCCTGCAAGAAATAAAGAAAAAAAAGTTTAAAACAAATCTTAAGTAATTTGGTAGAGAATAATCAATTGATAATAAATAAATATGTGTTTATGTTCATGGAAAGACACATGTATCCTACAAAAATACTACAAGAAATAACCAAAAATCAAAGATTACATGGGAGAAAAATGTTTTGTTTTCAAAAATTGAACTATTAGAAATCATAGCTTTAATAATTTCATCAAATTTTTCACATTTTTTGCATCAAAATGAAAAATATTTATGGAAGAAAGAAGGTGATGAAATAGACAACAAATGTAGATGTCGTAGTAGGTCGTGGGTGAAGAAATTAATTTACCGGTTGTGGGGTTTGGGGGTAATAATAGTAAAAATGTAGTATGAAATATCAATGTTTTTAATCTAGATAAATGTTTGAACATATTTATCAAGAAGTTAAATATGGACATCAACATGAATGAATAATGAGAAAATAAACTATCAACATACATGATATAGTATGGTAAAAAAAATAAATTAACATGAAAACACATTACCTTTAAGCAAAAGGTCACCTCAAGAGTACTTTGGGTGCATATTTATTTTTCTTCCTATGCCTATATTTTTCCAAAAAGTAATAAATAAAAAAAAGTTCAAAACAAATCATAATTAATTTGGTAGAGCATAAAAAATTGATAAGAAATATATATGTGTTTATGTGCATGCAAAGTAACATGTATCCTACAAAAATACTACATGAAAGAACCAAAAATCAAAGCTTACTTGGGAGAATGATGTTTTTTTTTGAAAATTTGAACTATTAGTAATTAGATCCTCAATAATTTCATCACCTGTTTCACCTTGTCTGCATCAAATTGGAAAATGTTTATAGAAGAAATAAAGTGATGAAATAGACGATAAATGTAGATGTTGTAGTAGGTATTTGGTGAAGAAATTCATTTACCAGTTGTGAGGAAGATGAAGATGTTGGTTTACAGGATTAGAAGCATGAAGAAATGGTATATCATAGTAAAAAATTGAAGACGAAGACCAAAAATAGGCTCAAGGAGAAACCAGTGTCAAGACATGTAAAGCATACTGACAAAAAAAACCTTTAAATAGAAACAAATTCAAAATAAAACTTATACCAACAGAATTCTTCTCCAAATACTACTCAATCAGATATACTATGAGTCACATCACAACACTTACAATGAAAATCAACACCAAAGATTAACAAATACCATCTCTTAGTAAATGATCTAGAGAGAAATGCTAGAATTTATGATAGTATTCTATTTCATATGTGAATCGAAATACCACATGAAAAGAATTAAAAATCCCCACGTTAAAATTATGAAATCTAATCGATTATAATTTTTTTTCAAGATAATAAATCGTGGGTCTGCGCAAGAAGCACATATCATAGATCATAGGAAACAGATTAAACATCTTTTTTCAAGAAAGAAATTCCAGGGAGAGCTGTCGGTCAATACTTCCTCAAATAGATGTGAAAAACCATATACTCATTGTGATTATTCCACCGATGATTTCTCCCAACAAGAATGACTTTAAAGGATCTAAAATCCATGAAATGGGTAACTCAATGCGTGCTTGAATGTACTGAAGCCCTAGGTGGAGTAGAGGAAACAGATGTGGAAGAGCCGAAGGGGGAGTTAACAGTTGTGGAGAAGGTAAAGGCATGGGAGCCAAAGGTAGAGGAGCTGAAGGCAAAGAACATGGAGGTGAAATCATATTTGGAGAGGAGATTTTGGAATGGGAGTGAGAGAGGGGAATCAGAGAGGGGAGCGAGAACCCTAGGAGTACTGAGGAAAATACCGAGTGGGGATGGGATACAGTGAGGTAGTTTTGGGTTTTGGAGGGATTATTACATGTTTAGAGTGATTTAGAAGCATATATAGGTGACATTTATGAATAATTCACCCAGATTTAGTATATATAATTGATTCATTTTATACATCAAAAAATATATTTTTTTCGAAAATGGATTTTTATTTATTTTTGTGAATGAATATTATAAACCATTTCTACCACTTTTAAAAATTTTATTTGATAAAAATTATATCATTTTTAAATTATCATATCAATATTATATTAGGGTGAATTTTTGGTATTTTTCTAAAAAGGTTTATTTTTAAGAGAATAGTGAAAAATATCAATTTTTGTAAAAATATCATTTATTTTCATTAAATTAATAAATTTAATAGTATAATTATGTTTTTAATTTGATAAAAAATTAAAATATTTATAACTTAATTATATATAATCTAATTAATTATAGAGGAATCTGAATTATACTTTATTTTCGTATAAGTTCATTTTTAGGCTTAAAAACACACTTTTCTAAAAACTATTTTTCATTGCATTGCATTTTTATATTAATTTTTTTAACCTGTAGATATTTAATATTTAAAAATTGATTCCATATTTTGAAACATGAGTTTGAAATTTGTTAACTGGTTCCCTTTTATTTTAAGTCATTATGAATAGTAACCATGGTAAAAATGTGTCACCGTGGTAATGAGTAAATTGGGTTAATTAAGGTAAAAAATTTGTGAAAAGGCCACAAAATATCATTAGATTTTTTTATTTTGACCGTAATCAACTTATATTAAAAAATTTATTATTTTGGGGACACTTTATTAATATTAAGACATTATAATATTTTAAACTTTAGAAAAACTACAGGTGTGCCAATCCCTTCACTTATAAAAGGGAACATCTTATACTCCATTCATCACACCTTTTGAGCACACTGGTTCAAAAAATACCTACCCAAAACTACTCTCAACCTTCCTCTACATTACCTATAGGCTCTATTATCATAAAAATACCAACCTATAATGATGAAAGTGAAATCCAAAGGTGTTTTTCCAAAGAAGAGGTATAACCCTTAACCAAGATTTTTTGTTTTATTTATTCTTCTACCTCCTTCAAATATTATTTAAATATGATCAAATAATAACTTAATTATATTACATAAACAAAAATGTTATTATAATTATGTTACAAACTTTTTTTCTTCTCTTTTTTCATCCTACGAGGAATGAAAATATCATTCATGCGTACGTATGGAATACCACTTTCACAAAGCGATGTGTTTTGTTTTCCATTTCCACCTATCATGGATATTTATAATGATAGATTTAATATATATATGTATATAATTTTCATGAAATAATTATAATTATTTAAATATAATATATTATTTATTTTCTTACCCTTCCATCCTTTGTAAAATGATAACATCGTTCGTGTGTCTGTGTGAATTACCATCTCTACAAAGTGATGTGATTTGTTTTTCATATATTTATCTCATGGATGGTTATAAAATTGAATTTAATATATAAAAATGGTAATTATTTCATGATTAATATTATTTATAAGATATAACTATGACCACTTTGACCATGGTCAAGCTACCGAAGTTGTTTTATGATTATGAACCAAACACCTTCAAAACGCTTGACATGAACTTAACTGATTTAATAACTATATAAGGCATGGTAATAAATGAAATAAAGGTATAATAATAAGGTAATAAACCTAAAAAACTTTATTAATAAAGTAAAAATCTTAATTTATTTTTATTATACTAGAGTTAAAGTACGTATGTGGCGAGCGAGACTCGAGGTAAAAGATTTTTCTTTAAAACCTTATTTTAAAAGTTTGAAAGTTTTTCTTATATTTTTCCTCCATATCCATGTTCCTTAAAATGTTTCAATAATGTTGTTAATATACTAAAATATATGTTCAAATTCATTTAAATTATTTTAAAATTCTTATACAAATGTTTTAAAATAATACTTTTAATTTTTTTCCAAAGGTGTCATTTTTGACATTTTTAGAAAAGTTTGAAAGAAATATTTTTTAATGTATAAAAAAGGAGTGAAATTTACCATATTCATGATCATTATTATTTAATAATCTTAATATATAATTTATAATGGGTTTTTAAAATAATATCCCTTTTCCCATTCTTCAAGGAATTTTTTAAAGTAATATTTAAAGGGAAATTTTTTTTATCCTTATTTTTATGTGAAGCCCGAAAGTAATTCTAGATATGAATTACAAAAAATAAATTATGATATTTTATGATGTAAATTAAAGTTTCTATGTGTTTCCTGAATTTTATGGTCCTTGGAAAATTTTCATGATGATTAGTGAACTCGATATAGCTCTCCAATGTATTGGGTAATGATTATGTTTTCTATTGAATTATTTTAGAATTATCCAGGTAGGTTATTCCATTTGTAAGAGTGATTTTAAGAGTGATTGTAAGAGAGATATAAAAATTATTTCCCAATTTAAATACATGTATTTTCATTGATTTCAAATTGATTCCATGGAATTATTTTGTTTTCAAAAGGAAGGCTAATGAGATTATGCTTAAAGGAAAGTTTATACCCCCTTTAGGGGTAACAATTATGCTTCTCAAGAAAATGTCTTCATGAGTACCCATGTATTACAAAGAAAACCTCATGATTGTGGTTTTATATTTAATATTTCCTATGATATGTTTTATGAAAATATTTGGGCAATAAATCTTATTTCATGAGTAAGAAAATGAGTATTTTGAGATCAAAGGGTATTATATAAAAGTGTAAAATTTCTTATGGGATTATGTGATTTTCAAAATAGAATAATGGGTTTCTTTATTTTTTTATCACTTACTATGTTTTTTTACTTTCATACTAAGTTTTAAAATTTTTTAGGGCCTAAGGATAGGTATTATACTATAAAAAGTTCTAACTTTTTTCTATGAGGATTCAACTTTAAAGAAGAGAACATTTTTTTGAAGAAAAGAGAGTTTAAATTTAAGTATCCCATTTTTTTTGTAAAAAATATATATTGAGTAGAAGTGAAAACTTTTTATTATAAGGGTTTGATATATAAGTGTTTTTCCAAATTCTTTAAAACTCTATACTGAAAAGATACTTGAAATTTAAGAAAGTTAAGCCTTTGTTATAAATCATATATGTATGGGTTTTTTAATGTACAAGGAATTATATAACAACCCTAACAATCTTTCACTTGAAGAATGATTCTAGGGGTGTCCATGGGTTGGGTTTGGGAAAATTTTCCACCCGACTCAATACAAAGTGGTCATATTGGGTTGGGTTAGGCCATAGACATTTTTTTTGTAATGAATCGACCCAACCTAACCCATGGTGGGTTAGGTGGGGTGGGATCATGCCTCTTGGTTTAGGTAAAGAAAAATTATATGAATGAATTAAAAAAAATGTAAAACTATTGATTAATTTAAAACTAAACAAATTTATAATATTTAAAATCCTTCAAATTCAAACATAGAAAAAATCCTCATTAACATCAATTCAAACTTTTAAAACATTTTTCTTAAAAAAACCAAGAAATACATCATCACATGGAGTACCCAAGTCCAAGTAAATAAATTACAGATTGGTTAGGTTGGGACATTATTTTTCCAAATTGTGACCTAATCTGACCCAATCTTGACCCGACCCAAATTAACTCAACCCAACATGAACCAACCTCATTGGGTTGGGTATGATTAAGTTTGAACATCGCTAAATGATTGATGGATCCCTGAAAACCTTCTACACCTTCTATTTAATATAATGATTTCCCTTATCCTTCCATTACATTCGCCCCAGTATCACTAAGATACAATGTTACCTCATGATTTCTTGGGATAACACTATAACGTCCCGACCTGGCTCACTATGAACACTAACCGAACTGGTGTCACTATGTGACCTCAGTAATGTCTCCTCATATACCAGATTTTTCATACTAGAAGAATGGGTCTAGATTAGTATTGTGGGGATACTATAACTCTATATCAGAGTGCACAATTACTATAAAATGACTAAGCATCATCATAACAATAAAAATCCATTAGAGTATGCATAAATAATAAATAAACTAAACATTATATAACAATTTAATAAAACATACATACTCAAATGGTCATGCTAGAGTACAAGTGCGACTGCCCACTCGACTGATCACATTTATATTAAAAGAAATAAAATAAAAAATAAGAGGTTCCATCATTAACTTTGATCCGTAACTTAAACCTATCCTCCAATATTCACCAAGATGTACTATCCCAATGACCATACATCACCCGAGTGATATTTCTTGACCATGAAACAATGGGCCTCTTCCCTATCCATCATGCATTTGTTCTCAACCTGAAAGAATATATAAGGTCCGAACGATCACCAAGGTGGATATATAGGGTATGATAATATAATCCTTATTAGGTCACACCCAAAGATAGACCTATAATATACTATTATAAGTGCATAATCATGCCATATGCACAACCTAGTCAATACATATCTGAAAGTAATAAACAATTAATAGAAAAAATAAATAAACCACCACCTAGGGAAAGTAAGAAAAACCCTAAAACCAATAACCAGTTTCAATCACCAGGTTCATGAACCTAAAAGATCATATCTGTTTCAACTAGTGACAAAGTGTCTCTAATGGTATCAAGATTAAAAGGAACACTTGGGATATTATCTACACTAGGGGGGGTGAATTAATGTTGATACCTACTTCAATAAATTTAACCATTTTATCGTTTTACCTATTAGACTTGTTAGGATCTTCAATATAGGAAAAATAGTATTTAATGATGGTTTTTCAAAACTGTCAAGTAAAAGTGATGTCAGGAAACATTTCACTGTGGTTTTCAAAAATCATCATGAAATGATTTTCCAACAATTTTTAAAGGCATCAAGGTTCAAAATAAAAGCATATGAGATGAGTATTTAAAACATTTACTCACCGATTGACGTAACTAAATCAACTCCAGTGATGCGCAACCTGATAAGATGGCTGAAGGATCCCATGTGATGATTTTAATCATGAAAATTAAATAAAAAACGTACCTTGTTTTATTTGAAGTATTATTTGACAATCACTCATCGTTAGTGAATATTTCTCGAAGGAACTAAATTTAGATCCCTCTAGATCATCCTAAAATGCTTCAAAAGTTCATAGGGATGTCAATTGTAAAATTTTGGGTATAATTGCAGAGATAGGAAGAAGCCTTTGACATCTCAATGATCACCACTGCATCAATCCTTCGATTCATGATGACGAACTTAGATCAGTTTTCTGGATTGAGAGATTATATCTCTAGGAAGTTGGTGATATGAGCGAGTGCCTCTCAAGTTCATATAATGAATTGTACCTCATCTGAGAGACTCTTCCTCTCTATATAGAAAGGTAAAAAATACTTGTAAATGGCCCCCCAAACCCTGAATATTCATCACCCACTAAAAATCCATAAATGACATGTTATAACTAACTAACCATGTCATAAATTTCATTTATATTTTTATCACCTACCTATAATATAATAAATATACTACATGATAAAAACGAGCTATTAACTTGACTCGCCATTCCTGAAGATATTAAAAAAACCTTGAATACATAAATAATATTAATTTATATAATATTATCTTTATTTATTCACTTAATAATTGTAAATAAATTAAATAAACAAATTCAAATACAATTATTCTATAATATAATAATATTGAATTTATTTATTACTTGGAGATTATTTATACTTTGACATCTCTGGGATCCCGTTGTGGGCCCACCATGTCCAATAATCATATTCATTAGAATAGGATAGACTTTTGAATACACTTAGTGTGTACCCTTTATGAAATTATCTCAATAGAAATGAATACCATTCACAGACCAAGAGTGAATTCTAGAAATCCATCAAGATCCCTAAAGAGATAAGGTATATTCATAGCAGAGATAACCTTTCCTACAAACACTCACCATGTAATATAATCTTTTTATCTCAATATATATTATAAAACTAAACAAAAACTTTGTGTCAAAATCCTTTCTTTCTTTATTGATCATTGACCTAACTAGACAGATATACCTTCTTATACCATGGAAAATGATTTAGTTAAGTTCTACCATCTTGATCAACTAGGCCCAAGATATAACTTCATTTTAAAAGTGAAAAATTATATCTTTATTATTCAATGAATGTCTTACCACCAATTATGCACCCAATACAAGCTAACTCACTATGAAATCAATGCCATGATTTTATTCTTGCATCAAATTATGCAATTAAATGGTATACATTGATACTAATATCAATTTCGGATATCATTACATGCATTCATAGATAGAAACTATCAATGAAACCTAAAACATGTGGTGTTCCTATTGATGGATTAATCTTTATGATCTCATATAATCATGATCACCAAGTGAAAACTTCATGAGAAGAAGTCTCAATACTTATGATCCACATACACCAGATTTTGAGGCTTCATCTATGTATAACTAGTATAATGTATCTAGACTATATAACATATATTCAAGATTAATGTTATGGTATCTTGAGTTTTTCATTATAGCTTGATAATCATTATAAAATTTTTCTATGATAAGTAATCTAAGGACATTTACATGTAAATAGTAGATGTAGAAATATCAACATTATTATGGTAAGTGTACATCAAGTAGAACTCACTATATACATGATATGGTAATAAAAAGGTATTGTTGAAGTTGGATCTAGTGAACCCACTATTACAACACTCTCAATTCCACTAGAGAGAAATTTATAACTATCCTTCTTATCTCCCACATGTTAAGACCATGCTTCTACTAAGTTATTACTTTATTCATTGGGTCTGTACATCTCCGCTGTGTGGATACTCAACTATTTCCTAACTCACCTCCTTGTGTAAGACTCCTCAAGAGATGATATCATTGAGTGCATCCATTTATTACACTATCAAAACATCATATCTTGGCTAGTACTACTAGTAGAATTATCATTATTTATATTATGATAAAACTTTACTTACTATGTGAGATTCCAAGAATTGGAAAAAATCATTTCCTATTTTACACTACTTATTTAGCTGCCACAAAAGCTGAAACACATTCATTATTTTTATATATGGTTTCCACTAGCTTGAATGATCTTCTATTTCTCATTAATTTAGCTTGACTACAAAATTAGATCATATTGATCCAAAGAATGACTAGTTTGTGTCCCATTATAACTAGTGTTCCTAAAACACCCCAAGGTTTTGAAAATAAATATTGAATGCATTTTATAATCTATCCATTAAACACTACTTTGCCTCTACTATGTTTTGAATTTCGAAAAACGGTCATCTAGAGTTGTGATCAGTAAGTCATTTGGAGTCTGATAGAACAAACTTGATTTTTAGTGAATAGTAACATACCCTTATGAATAGTAATATGAATAGTAATATGACCCTCATGAATAGTAAATAATGAAAATATTTTATTTTCTTAAGGATAATGAGAAGTTAATTAATTTTTCAATGTAATACAAAACTAATTATACCTTTAAAATTGTTATTTTTCGAATTAACATTGATTTTATTTAAAAATTAAATTAAAAATACTTAGAAAATTATTTTCAAAAAATAGAGTTAATTTTTGACTTCTACACGTCGAAAAATAGTTAGGGTGAAGTTTTGGGATTTTTCTAAAATACTTGAATTTTTCGTGAATAGTAAAAATACAGATTTGAGTTTTCGGTAGTTTAATTACACCATAATGATTTAATAATTAAAATAAAGGGCTGGTAGACTTTTTTAAAGTATATTAATAAATAAGGTGTCCCAAGTGGCTTAAACCATGGGAAAATACCATGGGAAAGCCCATGGTTTTGTGAAAACCACCAACGAGGTGTCCCTTTTAATTAATAAAAAAATCTCTCTTAATTACTATAAATACCCACTCACCTCCATTCGTTTTATTTCATTACCAACTCAATATACTCGAATATATGGTGGTATTACCTCCCTAGAAGTCCTCCCAAGGTGCCCTTAAGTCCCCAAGGTCCCAACCTTCAAGATCTAGGAGTTACTCTTCAAGGTAAGGGAATCCTTCATTCTCTTCTTTTAGTCGACACTTTCTTTATGTTATCTATGTTATTTTACATTATCATATGTTGAGGTTTGATTTTATGTGTTTTTCTTATTGTCCTTTTGATTTCAATATGATGAGATACCCTTTTTCTCTCATCATTTCATTTTTTGAAATTTTAAGTGACGTCGTTAGGATGCTGAATTTTCATAAGGGATCTCTCACCTTTTCTTTTATTTTCAAGTTCATCTATTTTCTTTTATCTCCTCACCTACGCTGTCCAAATGATCATGAAAACTCCAGTATCATCTATATACTGGATTTATACCATGTTAATGTAATAACCATCATCAAGATTCTTACTCTCTCCCTTTTATTTTTATAAACGAAATCAACGTCCATGAGGTTCCAATTTATAGCCTTCATGGATGACGAAGTTTCGTTCTTCAATTTCTTCTTCACTAGTAGTCATGAAACCATATTTATGGTTGAAACAAACTATAATATATCTATAATAACCTAATTAATATGCAGGAACCAGTATATGTACAAATAATTATGTTATAATACAAAACTAGTTAATAATAATCCAAATACCGCCGAATAATCGAAGTGGTTGTCATCTAATGATTCATCCTCATTCCATGCAAAAAATGATAGAAATTACCATTATAAAATGTTTATGTTTATAAATAATATATAATTTCAATTCTGGAGATTTTCATCCCTTCCACATACTTAAAAACAAGTGAACCGAAGATGAAAATAAAGAAAATGAACACTCCGGAGAGATAGAATTCAATACAATAACTTATCAATAAGAACATAAACAAACTAACCAGAATTATGATAAAATAAATACATTTATAATATGTTTTTAAATAAGTTATTAATAAGTATAATTTCATATTCCAGGATCTTAAGTTCGAGAGAGGAACACGTTCGAAGTTAAGGTAAGGGTTTTTCTCACCCGAACTTCCATTTTCATTCAGGTTACTTTCATTGTATAATTACCTTAATGGAATTATTATTTATTGATATGTACTCATCATAAATTCTATGTGAGTATTATATATATATTTACCAAATAGAATCCTTCCTTATTTTATGGATAGTTACACATTTTAAAAGGAACTTTCAAAATCGATTTCAAAATACAGGCCCGATTCAAGGGGATATCTCAACTTCTTACCTATTTTCAAGGGAAATCTATAATCTATTTTTAGAAACCCTTAAATTTATTAAACCACTCATTCTATTGTGAAAATAATACCTTATTTAACTTCTGGTTTTATACAAATATTTTTCCAAAATAACTCTTCTTTTCCAAATAAAAGAGTATTTATCTCAAGATTGCTTAAAGATTTTATAAGAGTATTTTCATTGGATTCAACACTCTTGTTGAGTATTATGTATTATTGGGTTTACTCATTTATGAATTCATCTACCATATTTTATTTAATGGTTTATGACTAACTCTATTATGGATGATCTATCCTAAAACCATTCACCATATTACTTGGAATGGTTAGTGTTTTATGTTTAATGGTTGGGGAAAGTTAGTTACATTTCATATGATAGTTTCAATATGAATGTATATGTTGTTTATGTTTATCCATGCTCATATGAGGAATGTATTGGAATTATTATGTGATGGGTGAGGCCCACTATATCCCCTCGATGCATCCGTAAGTCTCATGAGACAAACTATGGTCTTGGCATAAGGCCTTGACAAAATGATTATTTATGGTCCTAGAATGAGGTTTGGACGGTATGGTTATGTTGTACGACATATGAACTTCACTCATTATGATGCTAGTATTTGAAGTTCATGTGGATATTCGACTAGTATAATACCCATGATTATGTTTTATTATGGAATTATTTAGTTATCTCATATTCATGCCATAAATGTGTACACGGTTATTATTAAGGGCATGTGTTTTCAATTACTTACCATGTCTTATGATTATGTTATCTTCTACTGTATTTCTTACTCTTAATGAGGGTTTGAGCTCACCCATTTCTTATGTTTCTTTTTCTCAGGACATGAAGAAGTTTATTATGAATGACATGCTGAAATAACCTAGGAGTTATGGATGTTGTCTAAGGAGTTTCCATGTCGTTTTTCTTTTTCAAGTTGTAATATTGAACTTATGTATGTATCTTGTTTCCAATAATACTAAACTACTCATTCCTTTGGGATTCGTATTCCTTGTCTATATGCCAATGTAATCAAATAAGGCACCAGATCTGGGAAACTGGGGTCGGGTCCTTACAGTTGGTATCAGAGTAAGTTTAGTAGAAAACTTGAAAAATATATTTAGAAAACGTAGATTAGGGAAGAGTCCCTAAGATAATCCTTTGAGGGTAAACATACAAGAACGTTCTGGTATTTTGGTAAAGAATAGATTATGTGAATCTTTCTAGCAAATACATCCCTGTCTAGATACGAGCAGGTAGATGTGGATTTGGCACAGATGTAACTAGGAGTGAAAACTCCGACAAGGAGTTTCGAGCTTGACCTAGGGTATCCTGGTATATGAAAATGGACCTTGGTTCACTCTTGGTTACAACACTCCTGGGGATATGCTTAGGATAATTCGACTTTTCTTTACAATCCATTATGAAGGACTTAAATGTAAATTTTTCCTCAAAGACACCATGTTTATGATTAAGAGGTTAGCTATGCGTATAATTTCAATTTATGCTTAGTATTTTTCTACATTGAGATTATAAATTATGATTCATACCCTGATTTAGTGTATGCCATTATCTAGATATGGCGCCTAGTGGAAGAATTGGAAATTTCATGAACACACGTGTCCCCTATAGGGATTTTCCTCCGACGCAAGATAATGATGTTGGCTCTGGTGCTATGACTGGTGCTGAGTAACTCATAACTACACTGGGAAAACTTACTCAGGTTATGAATTATAAACTTACCCGTATAGAGCATCTGGATCCACCACATGGACGATCTATGCTAGATCTCTTTATGAAACAACAACCTCCACCATTCAACGAAACTACGAACCCATTTGTAGCAGAGAAGTGAATATATTCCCTTGAGAATATATTTCTCACTTTGGGATGTAATGAAAGAGAGAAGGTTTTCATGGTAGTATATCGTCTATCGGGAGATGAGGATCAGTGGTGGTCATTAATCCAAAACACAAAGGAGGAGTAAGAGATAGAAGATATGGAATGGAGGGATTTTAATGAAATCTTCTTAGAAAAATATTTTCCTCATGAGCAGCGAGCGGATATGGAGAGACAATTCTTGAACCTGAGGCAGAAGGAGGATGAAAATGTTTCAAGTATGAATCCAACTTCACAAGGTTATCAAGACATGCTGTGGACTATATATGAAATCCAAGGAGCAAAATTGATCATTTCTTTGATGGCCTAAAGACATTCCTCCGGCGGGCACTAGTGTCCCAAAGTTTTTCATCATATGAGGATATAGTTTCATGTGCTATCAAGATAGAAAAATAATTATCTAAGTCTTATGAATTTAAGGGAAAGTAAGAGAAGAATAGGGCTACTGAAAACTCTGGGAAAGGAAACAAGGAAACATGGAAGAATGGAAGAGTTGAATTTCCACCCTATGATAATTGTGGAAAGAAACACCCTAGATCCTGCTTAAAGGGAAAATAAGTATGATTCAAATGTGGAAAGAAATTCCATCTTGCTGGTGATTGTAAGGGAAATAAGGATGCTAATTATGTTAAATTCTATAAATTTTAGGAGATGGGGAATTATGCTAATGATTTTCCAAAGTTTCAAGGAAACATTCCATAGAAAAGGCCAAGGAAGCAGGGACAAGATTATGTGATCACAACTGCTGATATTGAAGTTCCTAATGATGTGGTGGTAGGTACTTTAATTGTTTCCTCAAACTTAGACAACACTTTATTTTATTCTAGATCATTGCATTCATTTATATATTCTCAGTTTTCCAAGAAAATTAGATATGTTCAATTTGACTTAATAAAGGAGTTTTCAGTCAAAACTCCCAGGGGATGTATCATTGCAACAAAGGCATGTCGACTAGTCCCTCTCCAGACACCAAAATGTGCTTTAGTTGCTAACCTTTTCATTATAAAAATGACTAAATTTGATATAATTCTTGGTATGAATTGGTTGTCAAATTATGATGCAAAGATTTATTATAATAAGAAGGAAGTTACAATCTTTGAGAATGGTGTAGAATCCCTTATCTTTAGAGAAAAAACCTCTCCATCTGATTCTCATCTAGATCCACCCCCAGTAGCTCAACTAAATTCAATTATTGGGGAGGAAGATAAACCAATGGGTGAGTAAAGAAATCTTTAAATTGAATATGTTCACATAGTGCAAGAATATATTGATGTATTTCCATAGGATTTACCTGGACATCCTCAAAAGCGGGAAGTTGAGTTCTCTATTGATTTAATTCATGATGCAAGTCTTATATCAAAGAATCCCTATAGAATATTCACTGTGGAATTAGTAGAGCTAAAGAAACAACTAGAGTATTTGAGTGAAAAAGGATTTATTCTACCTAGTGTTTCTCCATGGGGAGCCCCTATCCTCTTTGTCAACAATAAAGATGGATCCATGAGGCTTTTCATTTATTACAGGGAAATCAATGCTATTACAATAAAGAACAAGTATCTTATGCCCCAGATTGATGATTTATTTGATCAAATTCATGGATATCAATACTTTTCAAAGATTGATCTTTGATTCGGGTATCATCAGTTGCGTGTGAGAAAGGAAGATATTCCGAAGACAACATTTCGAACCAGGTATGGGCATTACGAGTTTATAGTGATGCCTTTTGGACTGACAAATGCACCCTCTATTGTCATGGATCTAATTAATGGAGTTTTCATGGAATATATTTATAACTTTGTTGTGGTATTCATTGATGATATCCTCGTAAACTCAAAAATCTATGAAGACCATGAGAATCACTTACGGGTTATTCTAATAAATCTTAGAAGAAATAAATTATATGGGAAGTTTAGAAAGTATGAATTCTGGATTCAATCAATTTCTTTTCTAGGACATATTCTCTCCAAGGATGGAATTTTAGTTGACCCTGTAAAGACAAATGCAATCCAAGAATGGACCACACTAACAAACATAACCAAGGTACGTAGTTTTATTGGCTTAACAGGTTACTATCAGTGTTTCGTTCATAATTTCACCCAACTGGCTAACCTACTAACCAAGCTCACACATAATGGAGTTAAGTTTGTGTGGACAAAAGAGTGTACATAATGCTTCAAAGAATTGAAAATAAGATTGATCAATGCTCCAATTTGGACTCTTCCATATAGAAGTGGTGGATTTGTAATATACAATGATACATCAAAGAATGGACTGGTTTGTATCCTTATGAAAAACGATAAATTTATTGCTTATGCATCAAGATAGTTGAAGACTCATGAGAAAAATTGTCCAACTCATGATCTTGAGTTAGCAACTATAGTATTTTCTCTGAAAATATGGAGGCATTATCTCTATGGGGAGATATGTGAGATTTATATAGACCACAAGAGTTTGAAATACATTTTCACACAAAAAGAACTCAACATGAGGTAAAGGAGATGTCTTGAGTTACTCAAAGATTATGACTCTTGAATACACTACCACCTGGGAAAGTCGAATAAGGTAGGAGATGCATTAAGTAGGAAAGACCATGGACTTCTGACTCAAATGAGGATTGAGAGAGATCCTATATTTTTGGATCCACTAAAGATGGATATGGGAATTGTTAAGGAAAGGGAAACATCTTTCCTATTTCAAATGATTGCTAAACAATCTCTATTAGAAAAGATAAAGAGATCTCAACTTGATGATGAGAATCTGCACAATAAAATTAATGCTGTCAAGGATGGGAGACTGGCTGAATTTGTGTATGAAGAAGGAGTCCTGAAATTTGGGAAGAGTTTATGCGTTCCAGCAGTACTTGAGATAAAAAGGGAACTATTAGACGATGCTCATAGCTCAAATTTCTCTATACACCCGGGTAGCACCAAGATGTATAGAGATCTGATGGAATATTTTTGGTGGGATAATATGAAGCGGAAAATTACTGACTATGTGTTAAGATGTATAATTTTTCAACAAGTGAAGGCAGAGAGACAACATCCCAAAGGAATGATGCAAACTATACCTATTTCTATGGGTAAATGGGATAACATTATGATGGATTTTGTCACCAGAATACCAAGAGAACCTAGAAGAAATGATGCAATATGGGTAATTGTTGACTATCTCACAAAATCAGCACATTTCCTTCCTATAAGAGAGGATTTTAAACTTCAGCGCTTGGAAAGACTCTATATTAATGAAGTTGTAAGAATTAATGGTGCACCTCTATCGATGGTATCTGATCAAGATCCCTAGTTTACATCAAAATTTTGGAAAAGTATCCAGAAGTCTTTGAATACTTAGCTTCATATGAGTACAACTTATCACCCCCAAACCGATAGACAGTCTGAAAGGACTATTCAAACTGTAGAAGACATTATGAGGTCATTCTCTCTTGACATCAAAGGTATGTGGGATCAATACTTGCCTTTGGTGGAATTTTCCCACAATAATAGTTTCCATTCTAATATTCAAATGGATCCATATGAAGCATTATATGGAAAGTGATGTCGAACTCCAACTTATTGGGATGAAGTTAGTGAGAGGAAACTTATAGGCCGAGAACTCATTGAAGAGACCATGATAAAGGTAAAGTCAATCCAAGCCCACATTAAAGAATCCCAAAGTAGGAAAAAAAGTTATATTGACAACCAGAGAAAGGATTTGGAATTCCAAGTGGGAGATCATGTATTTTTGAAGGTATCTCCATAGAAGAAGGTCATGAGGTTTGGGAAGAAAGGAAAGCTATGTCCCATGTATATCGACCCCTTTGAGATACTTGATTGAGTTAGATCTATGGCCTATCGGTTGGAACTTCCACTGTCCTTGTCGAAAGTACATGATGTCTTTCATGTATCCCTCTTAAGGAAGTACATACCAGAACCTTCACATGTGCTCTCTTCCGAAGTGGTACAATTGGAGGATGATCTTTCCTGTGAGGAGAAGCCAGTGAAAATATTGGATTGTAGAGGAAAAGTTCTACGCAAAAAGACTACTCATCTGGTCAAGGTACTATGGAGAAACCATAAGTACAAAGAGGCGACTTGGGAACTGGAGGAATCAATGAAGGGAAAGTACCCCCACCTATTTTTGGCCTAGATTGTAAAATGAAATTTCGAGGAAGAAATTTTTTTAAGGAGGGGAGAATGTAACACCCCAAGGTTTTGAAAATAAATACTGAATGCATTTTATAATCTATCCATTAAACACTACTTTTCCTCTTCTGTGTTTTGAATTTCAAAAAATGGTCATTTAGAGTTGTGATCATTAAGTCATTTGGAGTCTGATAGAACAAACTTGATTTTTGGTGAATAATAACATACCCTTATGAATAGTAATATGAATAGTAATATGACCCTTAGGAATAATAAATAAGGAAAATATTTTATTTTATAAAGGTAATAATATAATGAGAAGTTAATTAATTTTTCAATGTAATACAAAACTAATTATACCTTTAAAATTGTTATTTTTCAAATTAACTTTGATTTTATTTAAAAATTAAATTAAAAATAGTTAGAAAATTATTTTCAAAAAATAGAGTTTTTGAATTATACAAATCGAAAAATGGTTAGGGTGAATTTTTGGTATTTTTCTAAAATACTTGAATTTTTCATGAATAGTAAAAATACAGATTTGAGTTTTCAGTAGTTTAATGACATCATAATGATGTAACAATTAAAATAAAGGGATGGTAGACTTTTGTACATTATATTAAGAAATGATGTGTCCCAAGTGGCTTAAACCATGGTAAAATACCATGGGAAATCCCATGGTTTTGCGAAAACCACCAACATGGTGTCCCTTTTAATTAATAAAAAACTCTCTCTTAATTACTATAAATACCCACTCACCTCCATTAGTTTTCTTTCATTAAAAACTCAATATCCTAGAAGATCTGGTGGTATTACCTCCCTATAAGTCATCCCAAGGTTCCCTTAAGCCCCCAAGGTCCAAACCTTCAAGATCTAGGAGTTACTCTTCAAGGTTAGAGAGTCCTTTATTCTCTTATTTTAGTCAACACTTCCTTTATGTTATCTATGTGATTTTCCATTATCATATGTTGAGGTTTGATTTTATGTGTTCTTATTACTTTCATTTTTATTTCAATATGATGAGATACCCTTTTTCTATCATCATTTCATTTTATGAAATTTTAAGCGACGCCGTTAGGCTGCCGAATTTTCATAAGGGATCTCTCACCTTTTATTTTATTTTCAAGTTTATCTCTTTTATTTTATCTCCCCAACTCCGCTGTCCAAATGACCATGATTACTCTATTATCATCTATATACTGTATTTGTATAATTTTAATAGAATAACCACCATCAATATTCTTACTCCCTCCCTTTTATTTTTATAAACGAAATCAACATCCATGAGGTTCCAATTTATAGCCTTTGTGGACGATGAAGTTTCATTCTTCAATTTATTATTAAATACTGGTCATGAAACCAAATTTATGGTTTAACCATAATATTATATATATATAATAACCTAATTAATATTCAGGAACCAGTATATGTACACATAATTATGTTATAATACAAAACTAGTTAATAATAATCCAAATACCTCCAAATAATCGAAGTGGTTGTCATCTAATGATTCATCCTCATTCCATGTAACCAAAATATATAAATGACCATTATCAATTCTTTAAGTTCATAAATAATATATAATTTCAATTCTGGAGATTTTCATCCATTCCACATACTTAAAAACAAGTGAACCGAAGATGAAAATAAAGAAAATGAACACTCTAGAGAGACAGAATTCAATACAATAACTTATCAATAAGAACATAAATAAACTAACACAAATTATGATAAACTAAATACATGTCTAATAGGTTCTTAAATAAGTTATTAATAAGTATAATTTCGTATTATAGGAGCTTAATTTTGAGAGAGGAACACATTCAGAGTTAAGGTAAGGGTTTTTCTCACCCGAACTTCTATTTTCATTCGGGTTACTTTCATTGTCTAATTACCTCAATGGAATTATTATTTATTGATATGTACTACTCATAAATTCTATGTGAGTATTATATATATATTTACCAACCATAACCCTTCCTTATTTTATGGATAGTTACACATTTTAAAAGGAACTTTCAAAATTGATTTCAAAATACAAGCCCAATTCAAGGGGATATCTCAACTTCTTACCTATTTTCAAGGGAAATCTCTAATATATTTTTGGAAAACCTTAAATTTATAAAACCACTCATTCTATTATGAAAATAATACCTTATTTCACTTCTGGTTTTATAAAAATATTTTTCCAAAATAACTCTTCTTTTAAAAATATAAGATTCTTTATCTCAAGATTGCTTAAAGATTTTATAAGAGTATTTTCGTTGGATTCAACAATCTTGTTGATTATTTTGTATTATTGGGTTTAATAATTTATGAAGTCATATACCATATTTTATTTAATGGTTTATGACTAACTCTATTATGGATGATCTATCCTAAAACCATTCACCATATTACTCGGAATGGTTAGTGTTTTATGTTTAATGATTGGGGAAAGATAGTTACATTTCATATGATAGTTTCAATATGAATGTATATGTTATTTATGTTTATCCCCGCTCATATGATGAATGCATTGGACTCATTATGTGATGGGTGGGGCCTGCTATAGCCCCTCGATGCATCAGTAGGTCTCATGAGGCAAACTATGGTTTTGACACGAGGGCTTGACAAAATGATTATTTATGATCTTAGCAGGAGGCTTGGATGGTATGGTTATGATGTCCAGAATATGCACTTCCCTCATTATGATGATAGTATTTGAAGTTCATGTGGATATTCGACTAGTAGAATACCCATTATTATGTTTTATTTTGGCATTATTTACTTAGCTCTAATTCATTCCATAAATGTGTACAAGATTATTATTAAGGGCATGTGTTTTCAATTACTTACCATGTCTTATGATTATGTTATTGTAACAGCCCAAGATTTTATGAAAAATATTCTTTTTAATTTCACTAATGTCTTGTGTTGTACGCTACACCAAAAGGAGCTTGCACAACACGCATCCTTGACTTTCCTTGTATTACACCCAATCGCGACCTTCCTCGATAGCGTGTGTAGTACGCAATACCGACACTAGTGCAGAAAACGTTTTTTACGTCACCATTTTTTACGTCGGTTATTTCTTAACCGACGTAAAAAACCTGTGTTCGGTACACCTTTAACGTCGGTTATTTTTATAACCGACGTTATTAATCGCGCAGCTTCGTTTTTTACGTCGGTTATTTTTATAACCGACGTAAAAAACGCGGTTTTCGAAGGCCTTTTTACATCGGTTATTGAATAACCGACGTCACAAACGCGGTTTTTGAAGGCTTTTTTACGTCGGTTATAAAATAACCGACGTAAAAAAAGAATCCGCAGATGTTTTTGACGTCGGTTATTCCATAAACGACGTAAAAAAACCCGGATTTTGAGCCCTTTATAACGTCGGTTATAAAATAACCGACGTAAAAAATGAATCGGAGGAAGTTTTTTACGTCGGTTATTGAAATAACCGACGTTATAAATGTTTTTAAAACAATTATCACGTCGGTTATTGAATAACCGACGTGATAACTCATTTAAAAATTTACCCAGACCCGTGGATTGTCATTCGCGAGTTTACCTTCGACAGTCGCGACTCGTCTCTCTCGCGCGTAAACCCGAATCGGCTCGTCCATTTCGTTGGTTTAGATTCGTTTTGTGATCATCGTTTCTCATATTTAATCTCCTCGGATCAATCATCTAAACTCACAGCACTCAGGTAATCCTCCCACTCGTTCGTTTTTTTCGCGGATAGTATATATATATGTGTTGTGATTTTTTTGTTGAAACTAGCTAAGATTCTTCGATTGCGAACCCTTTTAACTCGTTTTGGCACCATAATCTTATTTATCATCCCTAGATCTATTTGTTCGACTTGCAATATTGAGTAATTTTATGATTTCACTAATTTTTCATCGTTTTCTATAAATCCCCGAGAGGGTTGGGGCGTGTCCATTTGGATGGGTTGCCCTTTTACAATTGTTACTACTTTATTCACACACAACCATGGCATAGGTGCATGGATTTGGGGTCGGGGGGTGTCTAGGGGGGTTTACAAGGGGGTGGGTGGGTGTGGGGGGCTGTCCAAGGGTGTGGGTGGGTGTTGGGGGGTGTCCAGGGGGGTGTCCAAGGGGGTAGGGGGTGGGGGGTGGTGTTTAGGAGGGGTGGGGGCTGTCCAGAGGGTTGGGGGGTGTCCAGGGGGGTGTCCAAGCAGGTCGGGGGTGGGGGGTTGTGTCCAGGAGGGGTGGGGGTGCTTTCTAGAGGGGTCGGGGGCTGTCCAGAGGGGTCGGGGGGTGTCCAGGGTGGTGTCCAAGGGGATGGGTGGGTGTGGGGGGCTGTCCAAGGGGGTGGCGGCCTGTCCAGAGGGGTCGGTGGGGTGTCCAGGGGGGTTTCCAAGGGGGTGGATGGGTGTGGGGGGCTGTCCAAGTGGGTGGAGGCCTCTCCAGAGGGTATTTGGGGTTGTCCAGGTGGGTGGGGGGGCTGTCCAGAGGGTTGGGGGATGTCCAGGGGGGTGTCCAAGGGGGTAGGGGGTGGGGGTGGTGTCCAGGAGGGGCGGGGGGCTGTCCAGAGGGGTCGGGGGGTGTCCAGGGGGGTTTACAAGGGGGTGGGTGGGTGTGGGGGGCTATCCAAGGGTGTGGGTGGGTGTTGGGGGGTGTCCAGGGGGGTGTCCAAGGGGGTAGGGGGTGGGTGGTGGTGTTTAGGAGGGGTGGGGGGGCTGTCCAGAGGGTTGGGGGCTGTCCAGGGGGGTGTCCAAGCAGGTCGGGGGTGGGGGGTTGTGTCCAGGAGGGGTGGGGGTGCTTTCTAGAGGGGTCGGGGGCTGTCCAGAGGGGTCGGGGGGTGTCCAGGGTGGTGTCCAAGGGGATGGGTGGGTGTGGGGGGCTGTCCAAGGGGGTGGCGGCCTGTCCAGAGGGGTCGGTGGGGTGTCCAGGGGGGTGTCCAAGGGGGTGGATGGGTGTGGGGGGCTGTCCAAGGGGGTGGATGGGTGTGGGGGGCTGTCCAAGTGGGTGGCGGCCTCTCCAGAGGGTATTTGGGGTTGTCCGGGTGGGTGGGGGGGCTGCCTAGAGGGTTGGGGGATGTCCAGGGGGGTGTCCAAGGGGGTAGGGGGTGGGGGGTGGTGTCCAGGAGGGGTGGGGGGCTGTCCAGAGGGGTCGGGGGCTGTCCAGAGGGTTGGGGGGTGTCCAGGGGGGTGTCCAAGCAGGTCGGGGGTGGGGGGTTGTGTCCAGGAGGGGTGGGGGTGCTTTCTAGAGGGGTCGGGGGCTGTCCAGAGGGGTCGGGGGTTGTCCAGGGTGGTGTCCAAGGGGATGGGTGGGTGTGGGGGGCTGTCCAAGGGGGTGGCGGCCTGTCCAGAGGGGTCGGTGGGGTGTCCAGGGGGGTGTCCAAGGGGGTGGATGGGTGTGGGGGGCTGTCCAAGGGGGTGGATGGGTGTGGGGGGCTGTCCAAGTGGGTGGCGGCCTCTCCAGAGGGTATTTGGGGTTGTCCGGGTGGGTGGGGGGGCTGCCCAGAGGGTTGGGGGATGTCCAGGGGGGTGTCCAAGGGGGTAGGGGGTGGGGGGTGGTGTCCAGGAGGGGTGGGGGGCTGTCCAGAGGGGTTGGGGGGTGTCCAGGGGGGTTTACAAGGGGGGTGGGTGGGTGTGGGGGGCTGTCCAAGGGTGTGGGTGGGCGTTGGGGGTGTCCAGGGGGGTGTCCAAGGGGGTAGGGGGTGGGGGTGGTGTTTAGGAGGGGTGGGGGGGCTGTCCAGAGGGTTGGGGGGTGTCCAGGGGGGGTGTCGAAGCAGGTCGGGGGTGGGGGGTTGTGTCCAGGAGGGGGGTGGGGGGCTGTCCAGAGGGGTCGGGGGGTGTCCAGGGGGGTTTACAAGGGGGTGGGTGGGTGTGGGGGGATGTCCAAGGGTGTGGGTGGGCGTTGGGGGTGTCCAGGGGGTGTCCAAGGGGGTAGGGGGTGGGGGTGGTGTTTAGGAGGGGTGGGGGGGGGGCTGTCCAGAGGGTTGGGGGGTGTCCAGGGGGGTGTCCAAGCAGGTCGGGGGTGGGGGGTTGTGTCCAGGAGGGGTGGGGGGCTGTCCAGAGGGGTCGGGGGGTGTCCCGGGGGGTTTACACATCGATTTGTTTTATATTTCAAAATTGTTTACATTCAAATTATTATTTTTTTCATATAAACATATATTTGTCTTATCTAAAAAATATATATATTTTTGCTATTTGTTATAGGTAATAATGAGTCGAAGTTGGATTACGGCACATCGAATGAGCAATGAATATGAGGAATGTGTTGATGCCTTTTTGGAATTTGCTAAACGAAATGTTCCAAGTAGTGAAATTTTTTTCTGTCCATGCCTGAAATGTCTGAATATAAAGAAGTTGAAAAGTAGAGAGATAAAAGATCATCTGATTTGTCATGGTTTCAATCCGAGTTACAACCCTTGGATTTGGCATGGCGAAACTGGACAGAATGTCACTGATGATAATGAATCGCAAGATGGTAACTCCGATGGAATTGAAGAAATGATTCGCGATATTGTAGCAGAACAAATTGAGATAGAACCGACAGTTGCACGTCTATATGGTGATGCCGAAAAACCATTATATCCTGGTTGTACAGATTTTACGGTTTTGTCGGCGGTGTTAAGATTGATTAACCTGAAGGCGAAACATGGATGGAGTGACAGAAGTTTTACAGAGCTGCTACAATTGATGAAAGACATTCTTCCAAAAGATAACGATCTTCCAGATTCACATTATAAGGCCAAAAAAATATTATGCCCGATGGGATTGGGATACAGGAAAATACATGCCTGTCCGAATGACTGCATTATATATAGGAAGGAATATGAATTTCTGAAAGTGTGTCCTAAATGTGGGACATCACTGTATAAGGTGAAAGAAAAATCACAAGCTGATGTAGAGATTACAAAGCTCCCTTCAAAGGTATTTTGGTATCTTTCTATAATTCCTCGTTTCAAACGTTTATTTGCTAATTCACATGATGGAAAAAGGTTAAGATGGCATGCTGATAAGCGGGTATGTGATGGAAAAATACGTCATCCAGCTGATTTTCCACAATGGAAGAAAATTGATGCCCAGTACCCTACATTTGGAAATGAAATTAGAAATCTGAGACTAGGCTTGTGCACAGATGGAATGAATCCATACCGAACCCTCAGTAGCACACATAGTTCATGGCCTGTTTTATTGGTAATTTACAACCTCTCTCCTGAAGTTTGTATGAAGCGCAAATATGTCATGTTGAGTATCATGATCTCTGGTCCAAAGCAACCCGGCAATGATATTGATGTATACTTGTCACCGCTGATTGATGATTTGAAACTGTTATGGGCTGATGGTATTAGGGTGTATGATTCTTATAAAATGGAATATTTTCAACTGCATGCAGTGCTTCTATTCACTATAAATGACTTCCCAGCATATGGAAATTTGTCTGGATACAGTGTTAAAGGGCATAAAGCATGTCCAATTTGCGAACAACAGACGTCATATTGTCAATTGCATCATGGGAGGAAAACAGTGTACATGGGTCATCGAAAGTTTTTGCCTATGGATCACCCTTATAGAAGACTAAAAAAGGCATTCAATGGCTCAAAAGAATTTGATACTGCTCCTCAACCTTTATCCCCAGAATTGTATTTTGAGAGGGTGAAAAACCTTGATGTGACATTGGGAAAGACACAGAAATCTGGTAATGATAGACATATTTGGAAGAAAAGGTCAATATTTTTTGAGCTACCATATTGGAGGTATCATGAAGTCAAACATAATATTGATGTCATGCACGTGGAGAAGAATATCTGTGATTCTTTGATCGGAACATTGCTAGATATTAAAGGAAAGACAAAAGATGGGTTGAATGCAAGGTTAGACCTACTGTCAATGGGAATACGTTTGGAGTTAGCTCCCACTCCTAAAGGAAGAAGAACATTTCTTCCCCCGGCTTGTCATACATTATCGAAGAGGGAGAAAAGTAGCTTCTGTCAGTGTCTTCATGATATCAAAGTGCCTCAAGGTTATTCTTCAAATGTAAAAAATTTTGTCTCATTGAAAGACTTGAAGTTGATAGGTATGAAATCACATGATTGTCATGTCATGATGCAACAAATTCTACCAGTTGCACTGCGTGGAATATTGCCCATCCGTGTCAGAAATACTATAATGAGGTTGTGTTATTTTTTTAATTCAATTTGCAACAAGGCGATTGATGTGAATGCTTTGAACATTTTGGAAAAGGATGCAATTTTTATACTTTGTCATTTGGAAATGTATTTTCCTCCAACTTTTTTTGATATGATGGTGCATTTAATGATTCATCTGGTTCGAGAAATAAGGCTTTGTGGACCTGTATATCTTCGTTGGATGTATCCTTTTGAAAGGTATATGAAAATATTAAAGGGATATGTTAAAAATCCATATCGACCTGAAGCCTCCATTATTGAAAAGTATATTTCTGAGGAGGTAGCAGAGTTTTGTACGAGCTACTTGGCTACGGCGCAACACATAGGTTTGCCTCCATCTCGCCATGAACGGGTTAATAATGAGGGAAAGGGGATTCGTGGCTTGAAAGTCAAATCACTGTCAGCTGAACATATGAAGAAGTTAGAATCATACATCTTTAATAACATAGCTGATGTTCAACCGTATATCACATTGCATATTAATGAGTTGAAACAATGTCATCCAAAGAAGAAAGAAATGTGGATTTTGAATGAGCACAAAAAAACTTTTTTGCCATGGTTTAAAAAGACCTTGCTTGGTAGATCAGATGTATCAGAGACATTAAAATGGATAGTGGGTGGTCCATCTTTAAATGTGATAACATGGTCCGCTTATGACATTAATGGCTATACATTTCATACGAAAGCTCAGGACAACAGAAGTACAGTTCAGAATAGTGGTGTATTGGTGTTTGCAGAAGCAATGCATTTTTCGAGTGCTAAGGACAGAAACCCAATTTCGGCATCAAGTGCATATTATGGAGTGATTGAAGACATATGGGAGGCTGATTACTTTAAAATTAAAGTTCGCGTTTTTAACTGTAAATGGTTTATCGGTAACAACAGTGTCAGACACAATGAATTTGGAATGACACTTGTTAATCTGAATAGATTGGAAGACACAGCTGATTCTTTTATAATGGCAACACATGCCAAACAAATTTTCTATGTAGTAGATCAATCAGATATGCAGTGGGCTGTTGTTTTACAAGGGAAAAACCAATATGTTGGTGAGGATGAATTTGATGAAGATACTGATTTATGTGAGATCCCTACTTCCATGGAAAGATTAACAGAACATAATGATGAGTATGTTGAAGACATGGTTTGTGCCATAAGGAACGATCACGACGAAGGAATTTGGGAAAACAATCCAACTGTACATTCCTAAAATTACAGGTAACACAAGTTTATTTCTTGTTTACATTTAGTTTTTTCATATAATGTTAGATACTGCAAATTTTTTACTTATTAAAACATTTATCAAACCAAAATGATAAAACAATAAAAACCGTAAAGAGGAGAAGTCCTGGGCGCACCGGCTGGCCGGTGGTGGATCACCGGTTGGCCGGTGGTCCAGAACAAAGCTCTGTCTGGTCCACCGGCCGGCCGGTGCTGAGCCAGCGGCCGGCCGGTGGTCCAGACAGAGAGCCTTCCTCTCTGTCTGGACCACCGGCCGGCCGCTGGATCACCACCGGCCGGCCGGTGGACCAGACAGAGAGCCTTCCTCTCTGTCTGGATCACCAGCGGCCGGCCGGTGTTGAGCCAGCGGCCGGCCGGTGGTTTAGACAGAGAGGAAGGCTCTCTGTCTGGTCCACCGGCCGGCCGCTGGATCACCACCGGCCGGCCGGTGGACCAGACAGAGAGCCTTCCTCTCTGTCTGGATCACCAGCGGCCGGCCTGTGCTGAGCCAGCGGCCGGCCGGTGCTGAGCCAGCGGCCGGCCGGTGGTCCAGACAGAGAGGAAGGCTCTCTGTCTGGTCCACCGGCCGGCCGGTGGTGATCCAGCGGCCGGTCGGTGGTCCAGACAGAGGAAAGCTGTCTGGTCCACCGGCCGGCTGGTGGTGAGCCAGCGGCCGGCCGGTGGCACCAGGCAGTGGGCAAGTCTACTGCCTGGGTCCTCCGGCTGGCCGGTGTGCTCACACCGGCCGACCGGTGGACTCAGTGAGTCCACTTTTCAGCTTTCTTGGGCCAACTCCTTGGCAACCTTTTGCCTGTGTTTACCATGTTTATCATTGTTTAACATGCTTACCATATTACCAATGTTTACTATTATGTAATTTAGTACACTTTTCTATTTGTGAACTAATGTTTGTTTTTTTGATTTGAAGGAAAATGACAGATCAAACAGTTGATCAGCCACATGATTCTGGAGATGAGCATATTGGTCATACATCTGGGGAGGAACATTCACATGCTCCTATTACGAAAAAGAGTTCAGAGGTTGGTAAGCGTGGGTGCACACGTTTACCAAAATTATCACTTGCCCGTACGAAGGAGGAGAGGATAGTCGTGGAGTTTGATGATGATGATCTTCCTAGAGGTCCAAATGCTAAAGATTTTAAGGGTTTTGTAGCAACTCAGGCTAAGAGAAAAGTAAGAATTCTCTATGATGATTGGAGAAGTGTGGATAAGGCGATAATTTCTCAGCTGTGGGAGACCATTTTGGTAAGATCTTTTGCTATTGTTTGACTGTTCTTTAAATGTTTCTAGTATATATAATATTTTTAACCTCTTTTTTATCAGATGACATTTGATATTCCTGACACTGGAGGAGTCAGGAAGAAATGCTTATCGTTGGCTGCTAGGAGATGGAGGGATTTCAAATCAACCCTCTCATCTGATTTCATTTATGGTCATAGGAGTCGTGAGAATCCATGTTGTATATATCCTTTTATAGATGAAGACACATGGAGACAATTTTTTGAAAGTAGAAGAAAAGAATCATTTTTGGTAAGGGCAATGTAAACTTTTATAAGCTTTCTTATATAAATGATCTTATTATTGTTTTGTTAATGATTACTTATTCTTAATTTACAGCAAACAAGGAAAGCTCATCAAGAGATCCAATCTAAAAATGTATACCCTCATAGTTTATCTCGGGGAGGGTATGAATTATTGGAAGAACAAATGATGGCAGAAAAATTTCAACAACTAAGAGCTGAGTCTTCAAGCTCTGGAGAGGTGGCCCCTCCATCCCCTCCATCTAGACATGAGAAATGGAAAAGAGCTCGGAAGGGCAAAAAAGGACAATATCTTTCGGAAGAATCGAGACTCGTAGTTGAGAGGATTGTAAGATATCTATTTTATTTATTTAAGTTTACTATTTTCGTCATATATTTCCAATCATTATAGAAATGTTCAATTAATTATTACAGGACTCTCTTGAGGAGCAGAGTTCACAGGGGACATTTACACCATCTGGGAGGGAAGATATTTTATCTGTGGCATTGGGAAAGGCCGAACATTCTGGCCGTGTAAGAGGATATCCGGCAGGTGTATCGGTAAGAAAAGTGTTGCCACGTTCCTCAACTTCTAACGTTGAGGGAGTTTATAAAAAAAAATAGAATCCTTGGAGGCTGAAGTCCATAATATTAATGCGACAATGGAGGACAAGATTAGAGCATCGGTGCAGTTAATGTTTGCAGACTTGCAAAGAAAATTTCAGGGTGTAGCTCCCACTCCACCTCTCCCAGTAGCTCCCACTCCCCCACCTCAGCCTGCGGACCCCATTTTTGATCCTCCTCCTCCGCCGCAGCTACCTACTTATTGTGAGTTGTATGTTGATGATCCTCAACATCATATAGTTGCATATGGGATGGTATATTATATAGGAGATACAGTTCATCATCAACAGTTAGAGGTAGAGAATCAGAGGGTCACTGTACAGGATATTATAGATAGATCAGCTCGGATACCATTACCTACAGATGAGGTGACGACCGTTGGACATAGTATCGGCCATTTTTTACTTTGGCCATCCAGACTTCTTCGACTCATTACCATAGAGGTATGGATGTTATATCTTTTATTTTATATTTTTATTAATGTTTTATCATTTGAAAACTAATATATTTTTCAATTTATTTTTACAGGAATACTTCAAAGGTAAAGAAATACTGTATAGACAACAACAAAGACAGATAGCTATGACATCAGATGCAGATACTAGCAGTCTTGACAAATTGTCAAGATATTCAAATTTTTTGGCGGATCATTATGACTTTACAATGGAAGCTCATGTCTGTGGACGTGAACTATGTGTGGGGATTATGAAAACTGATATCATGGAGTTTGTCACTGGAGATAAGTTGGGCATCAACGTGGTGCAAATTTTTATCATGTAAGTCTTAACACCTTTTCCTTGCGTTATATTTATTAAAAATGTATACTTATGTCTGCTTTGTATTAGGTATCTATATAAAATTTGTGAGAGGAATGAGCTGACAGATGTATATGGATTCGTGGACCCACAATTGATTTCCCCTGAAGCATGTGCATTGGATGAGGAACAAAGAATGCTTTATATTGCTGATATATTTGAAAAGAATGTAATCACACAGTGTTGGATGATGCCTTTTTGTGAGAGGTATGAAACACATCCCTCTCAAAGAGTTAATTATCTTTTAACATAAAAAACCACTAACGTTAAATTTCCTTTTATCAGGGATCATTGGATGTTAGGGGTTTTTTGCCCTAGGGAGAAAACACTTTATTGGATATGCTCTCTCCATGATGATGTGCGAGAAAGTTTTAAGAATATATTGGAAACGTAAGTTTCAATTTCACAATAGTTTTATATATTATAATGAATTTTAAATTTACCCCATTCGTATTATTTTCTAACAGGGCATGGGTCCACTTTCGAAAAAGCGCAAAGAAAAGGAATTTCAAGATCAAATATGTACATGCGAAGGTAAATATCCATTTATAATTTGTACATTTTGATTTATTACATAAAAATAATATATTGAATTTACACTCATTCAAACAGAAATGTCATGAGCAACAAGGCATCATCGAATGCGGATATTACATGTTAAGATTTATGTATGAAATAATAACAACTGGGACAGTTCTGAGTTTTGACCTGGTAAGATTTCCCCTTTCTCATAATATTTCAATTTGATTTATTCATTATACACGTTGACTACTATCCTTTTCCTTTGTAGCTTTTTGATGACCCTCAACCCTTTACTGCTGAAGATATCAAACACTTACAAGTGGAGTGGTCAAATTATTTTACAGGTTTGATTGACTTTTAGTTGTTTGTAATGTAAAATGTAATTTTGAATATTGTCAATGTAATTGTGTATTTCGTAGTCGTTTAGGTTGGATTTAGTTTTTTTTGAAGTTTACAGTGTAAGTTTTGAATGTTATATAAGTGAATGTTTAATTTTTCTCTACTTCTTGTTTTGGTCTACTGTTGATGGTTTTTCTGGTCTGGATTTAGGTATGGGGGGAGAGGTTCCAAGGGGGTGGGTGGGTGTTTGGGGGGTGTCCAAGGGATATGGGAGGGGTGTCCAAGGTGTGTTTGGGGCTGTCCTAGGGGTCGGGGGGGGGGGGGGGGTGTAAATGAGGGTGGGGGGGTGTCCAAGGGGTGGGGGGTGTCCAAGGGATATGGGAGGGGTGTCCAAGGTGTGTTTGGGGCTGTCCAAGGAGTCGGTTGGGTGTAAATGAGGGTGGGGGGGGGGGGCTGTCCAAGGGGTGGGGGGGTGTCCAAGTGGTGGGGGGGGGGTGTCCAAGGGATATAGGAGGGGTGTCCAAGGGGTGTTTGGGGCTGTCCAAGGGGATGGGGGGGGGTTTCCAAGGGGTAGGGTGGTTTCCAAGGGGTCGGGGGGGTGTCCAGGGGGTGGGGGGCTGTCCAAGGGGTGGGGGGGTGTCCAAGGGGTGGGGGGGTGTCCAAGGGATATGGGAGGGGTGTCTAAGGGGTGTTTGGGGCTGTCCTAGTGTTCGGGGGGTGTAAATGAGGGTGGGGGGGGGGGGGGGGCTGTCGAAGGGGTGGGGGGTGTCCAAGGGGTGGGGGGGTGTCCAAGGGATATGGGAGTGGTGTCCAAGGTGTCTGGGAGTTCTGTCCAAGGGGCCGGTTGGGTGTAAATGAGGGTGGGGGGGCTGTCCAAGGGGTGGGGGGGTGTCCAAGGGGTGGGGGGGTGTCCAAGGGATATGGGAGTGGTGTCCAAGGTGTCTGGGAGTTCTGTCCAAGGGGCCGGTTGGGTGTAAATGAGGGTGGGGGGCTGTCCAAGGGGTGGGGGGGGGTGTCCAAGGGGTGGGGGGGTGTCCAAGGGATATGGGAGTGGTGTCCAAGGTGTGTTTGGGGCTGTCCAAGGGCTCGGGGGGGGGGGGGGGGGTGTCCAGGGGTCGGGGGGGGGGGGGTGTCCAAGGGGTCTGGGAGGGCTGTCAAGGTGTGGGGGGGTGTCCAATGGGTGTTTGAGGCTGTACTAGGGGTCTTGGGGGTGTAAATGAGGGTGGGGGGGCTGTCCAAGGGGTGGGGGGGTGTCCAAGGGGTGGAGGGTGTCCAAGGGATATGGGAGGGGTGTCCAATGGGTGTTTGAGGCTGTACTAGGGGTCGTGGGGGTGTAAATGAGGGTGGGGGGGCTGTCCAAGGGGTGGGGGGGTGTCCAAGGGTTGTGGTGGGGCTCCAATGTGGTGGGGGAGGGCTGGCCAGGTTGTTAGGTGGGTATAGATGAGGGTGGGGTTCAGTTGGGGCTTGGGGGAGGGCTGGCATGGTTATTTTTGTTTGGTTTCTGGTTGCTTTTTGGTGAGAGCAGTGCAATTATTTAAAAAAAAAAAAATTCTTTCACGTCGGTTATTTTATAACCGACGTGATAAATAAATCGGTAGGGGTTTATCACGTCGGGTTTTTCTAGAACCGACGTGATAAACCGTTCCCGGGGCTTTTATCACGTCGGTTTTTAATATAACCGACGTGCTAAAAGGCCTCGGAATCGATTTACCACGTCGGTTATTGGATAACCGACGTGCTAAAACGTTTCCCAGGCCTTTTTATCACGTCGGTTTCTTAAATAACCGACGTGATAATAGGCCAGGGGAAGGGTTTATCACGTCGGTTATGACATAACCGACGTGATAAACGATATCCCAGGCGTTTTATCACGTCGGTTTAGGGAATAACCGACGTGATAAAGCCCCCCCGTGCATATTTATCACGTCGGTTATTATATGAACCGACGTGATAACCACCGTGATGTTAGGGATATTACGTCGGGTTTTAAATAACCGACGTAAAAAACGTTATTTATAACGTCGTCCATATTAACGCCGCCTAAAAACCGACGTAAATAATAAAAAATAACCGACGTAAAAAATGTTTTCTGCACTAGTGCGAGTTTCACTAAACAAAGATATGCTATTAAAATATTATTAAAACTAGACGTTATGAATAGTAATAACCACCTTTTAAAATTTTATAAATTTTATCTCTCAAAATGGACTTTATTTTTGGATTCGGAGTATCGAATTTAGCCTAAGGTGAAATTTTGGTACTTTTTGGATAACTTTCATATTCTGATGAATAGTGAAAATTACTAAATTTTAATTAAAAACAACTTTTTTAATCGAAATAATTAATAGTGATAAATTGTTAATTTGAGTGGTTTTAAAGTATATTTAGAATATATTTTTACAATTTAATACAATGTTGGTCATTGAATGTAATTCCACATTTACACCAGACATAAACAAGTGTTAATCTTTTGATAGTGATTATCTCTTAAAAACACGCTATTTGTTGTGACAGCGGAAATTAATTATAAAATTAATTAATGCAACTTATATGTTGGGAATTTTGTAAAATAGAAATCATTTTTGAATTCGGAATATCAATTATAGTTTAGGGTGAAATTTTGGCATTTTTCTGAAAAACATCAATTTTTGATGAATAGTGAAACTACTAAGTGATAGTTAAAAAAATTAATTTTTTCATAAATCTTAATTTTACCGCTTCTGTTAATGGAATTTCAAAAATCCGAGAGACACGGTTGATGTCAGTAAGTAAAATGTGGTTTAATGAGATTAAAATAATTTTTGGTGAATAATAACTTTTTACTTTTATTTACCACGGTTAAAAGTAAATATGGTAATTAAGGGTAAAAATGATATTAATATTACCCTAACACATGTCCCAATCCTATTGGACAGGTGTATCTCGACCAAAAACAACCTTAAGTGTAAAATATTATCATTTAGTCCCACTTGGATTAGATTAGGACATTTATTATTATTTAATTCAAAGAAGAGTTAAAAGAGTTAAAATCAAAGTTTATTGACTAAAACATTTTTAATATAGGGTTATACATAATATACTTTTGACTATAAATATTCATTAGAAAGATAAAACGATTTCCTACATAATGGTATTTTACTTGTAATTTTTATACTTTAAATAATTTAATTTATTTATGACACAACGATGATGCAGTAATTACCTTTTTAAGAAAATATTAACATAATTGATGTTATAAATTCCCAAATAAATGTAATTTGAGACTTTTTATGAATTAAACTAATTTTATAGGTTAATATGACATGTTATTGTTGATTTAAGTAACTTGGTTCGAACTTATCATTCTGTTAGAAATTTCATAAAAATCATGTACCAAATAGTGTCAAAATTGACATAAATTAGTTTTTAAAACAAATATTATATTATTAATTGTTATTTAATTCCTAAAAATCTAAGGTTCATCCAAATGACTTAGATAAGGATAGATATATTAATAATAAACAACTTGGGGTTCGTTTGGCTTGATATAGTAAGTTTATTAACCATATAGTGTAAGAAAACAAAAAGACACGGTAAAAGTTAAATTATTTAACTTAGAGTTAAATCTAATTGATAAGGTTAAAATAATAACCTAAACTTGTCTGAATCCTATTGAATGAGAAGATTTCGACCCATACCCACTTTATCTTAGAAATAAGACCATTTGGAACCATTATAAACCTAATTTGACCTTAATATAAAATAATATTTTGAGATTTTCCTAAGATGCCCCTCTCCTCCCTTATAAAAGGGCACCTCCTCCCTCTCCTCCTCACACCAATTTGAGAATTCAAGCTCGTCAAAACCCTGCCAAAATCTCTTCTCCACTTCCCTAGTATCATCCTAGAGGTCCTGGTATTCTTCAAAGACCATCCATAGTTCTTTAAGTGGAGGTTAAGTGAAGGCGCGTCAAAAAGAGGTAATATCCATTACCGATCTTTTTCAATTTCTTTCTTCTTCAACTTCTTATTCTTTAGTTGTTTCATGATAAAGTAATAACATCAGTATTTATTATATACTTATATGTTATTATAAATATTAAACAACTCTAATTAACCTTCTATCCATCCTACGGAAAAAGGAAATCACCACGCGTGCGTACGTACGGAATACCGTCTCCACGCCGTGGTGTAATCAATTTTCCACCACCACCTTAATTGGATGGGTATAATGGTGTAATGAGTAACTATATATGATTATTATAAAGTGATATTTATATTGAAATATTATACATACACTTCAACACAATTCCACGACCATGGGAACAATATCATCGCTCGTGCGTACGTACGGACTACCGTCTCCACGACGCGATGAGATTCATTCTCAATGATTAACCATTCATGAATGATTATAAAGTATATATAATAAGTACTAATGAAATATATGACATAATAATGATACTGTATTTATGTATATTTATATGTATGTCATCTACTTAATTCCATTCAATTCAATAAGGAAACGAAAACAGCGTTCATGCGTACGTATGGACTACCGTCTCCATGAACGATGTATTTCATTCCATTTATCGATATATTATATATATATATATATATTATGAATATATAATATATATAAATCATGTTTTACATTCTGTATATAAGTAATCATGATCCAAGTAATCATATTAATAATTACAAGTTAAAAACACGAACGACAAATGAGACAATTTTACCCAAAACGCTCTTTAACATGAATTTACAAAAGAACAGGTAATATAAAGTCATAAGTGGACCATATATGATATAATAACAATGAATATGATTCTATAATAAGTCAATAACATGATTTAAATCATTATACAGGAGGTTCGGACACTTACAAAGCAAGTCGGACCTAAGGTAAGGGAAAATATCACAATCTCATTTTTATCCGAGATTGTTTATACATTGGCATTTACTGGGGTGTATTTTATCATCCACATCCATGTTTCCTCAATATGTAATGTTATTTTTATCCACCTACAATTTTTTAAATCCAATTTTACCCTTCGGTGAGTTTTTAGTAAAAGATATGAAAGGAATCTTTTGTCGTTTTTCGTACGAGGTACTTTTTGACTTTTCCGACAAAAGTATGAAGAATGTTTTTTTTAACTTATACGGCATGAATGGATTTTTAAAACATTATTTCCAAGAAGCTTCCTTTAAAAGTTTTCAAGTTTATTTTTAATCAACTTCTTTTATTTTAAAGTCGTATGACATGTTATGAAAGGAAAAATGTTTTTGAAGAAGAAAGGATATTTTCCTCAAGAATGGAGTTCTAGTATTTTATCAAAATTATTTTCCATATAAGATAATAAAGGATTCTGTTTTTATCTGTATTATTACATTGATTTGATAATGTTGTGATGGAATTATTTTTATAAATTCCTTTATCTTATATGAGTTGTTTTATGATGTCACGATGTTTAAGATTCCCATTTTTATTACATGGGTTATGCAATGATGTATGATTTATGATTTTGTGGCACACATAAGAATGGTATCATTATGAGATGGGTGGGAACTATATCTCCCTTCAATGCATTGGGTAAAGATTTTATATCTCATGAGATAAACATGGCTGGAACGGTAGGTTATACCGGTTCAGTGAAATAGGACTGGAACGAGGGTGACTCGGTTCAGAAAGGGACTTTGTCCACTAAGATAGTCTTGGCAATGATTCTTGACTAACAAGAAATGATTCTCTATGATTATGTGTGTATGCCACAAAGTTTCATGTTTTAAGTTATGATTATTGTGATTACATTTCACTGCCATGAATTATCCCATGTTATGAAATTATGATCTCTTTTGCAGGTTAAGATTTCCAAAAGTTATGTGCTTGTGTATACGATGTGATTGATATTTCTTTTATTTACCCTTACTGAGCATTTGAGCTCACCCTATTATGTTTTCTTTTCCCCAGGATATAAAGAAAGGTTTTAGGTATAAAAAAAGGAAGATCTTTATGGGATATGTTGAAGATCTTTCACCAGGATTAGAAGATTATATTCCGAGTTTCCAAAGACACTAAACTATTATGATCCTTGTGTGTGTGTTTTGTTATGTACTAAGTATTCCGCAAATGAAATGTAATGTCAATATACGTTAAGCTTCGGGTCTCTACAGTTATATTCTGCTATATTGCTTATTCTTAATGGGCATTTGAGATCACCCCTTTATTATGTTTCTTTTTCTCAGGACATGAAGAAATTTATTATTAATGACATGCTGAAATAACCTAGGAGTTATGGATGTTGTCTAAGGAGTTTCCATGTCGTTTTTCTTTTTCAAGTTGTAATATTGAACTTATGTATGTATCTTGTTTCCAATAATAATAAACTAATCGTTCCTTCGGGATTTTTATTCCTTGTATATATTCCAATGTAATCAAATAAGGCACCGACTCTAGGAAACTGGGGTCGGGTCCTTACAGTTCCATCCTCTCCATCTACCAGGAACATATCTTTTGTACTCTCTCAAGTACAATTAGATATCTCTAGATGCTTCCCTTGTAATTCTCCTAAATATATTTGATATTTTCCTACTATAAATTTTAGGTTGTAAATATCATATCTTGTATATATCATGGCATATGTGATTGACCCATTGTAGAAACGTATGGAATTATACTTACCATATTAAAATCATCCTATGAACAAGACATATCTTCTTAGAGATATCAGTTTCATATGACATTGGAAACAATTCTCTCTTGAATTGTTCCAACTTGTATTTTATCAATACCACATCAGTATATGTAATTTTACTTAGTCTAAGATACCCATTAGATCTACCTCGATAGATCTTGTTCCCTATAACTTAGGTTGCTACTTTAAGTCAATATAAGGATAGTTACTTTTATTCTAGTCTTAACTAATTATAAGACCAAAATTTGTTTTCCATATGTTATTAAACATATTTTCCTTGAAAAAATGTTACACTCCCATTAACATCTTACATATACATGGATAAAATTAATTCCAAATGAATATTGTGTGGTATTTTTTCTTACTTCAATCCAAAACTAGATTTCAATAACTTGCACCCCCTATTTCTATTCTATAGTGTAACTAAATATTTCTAGTTATATCATGTTGAAACTTTCTAAGAAAGGTGGTCTTGATATCCAACGCCAAATAAAACGATCATAGGAAGTAGCTAAAATACCCATTAGTTCTACCTCAATAGATCTTGTTCCCTATGACTCAGGTCGTTACTTTAAGTCAATCTAGGGAGAGTTAATTTCATTATAGTCTTAACTAACTGTTAGACCAATTTTTTTTCTATATTTTATCAAACATATTTTTTTTGAAAAAACGTGAAACTCCCATTAACATATTATATATATATATATAGAAAAAATTCATTCTCAATAAATATTCTATGATCCTTTTTCTTACTTAAATCCAAAACTATATTTCAGTAACTTGTACCCCCTATTTCCATTCTATGGCATCACCAAATGTTTCTAGTTGTATCGTATTGAAACTTTCTAAGAAAGGTGGTCTTGACATCCAATTTCAAATAAAACTATCATAGGAATTAGCCATGATAAGTAAAATTCTGATGGATTGAGCATGGTAATTGGTGAAAAATATCTATCATAGACTATATCTAGTAACTTGTGTCTTTAAACCATTAATCACACCTCATTGGTTCAAAATTGACTATCCATGTATTTCATCTCTTTAATACCATTTTTGTATCAAGATTTTAAACATTTAAAATACTAATCACCCATACTTTGATACATGGAATCCATTATTGAATTTTAAATGAACTTTTAAATCTTATATAATTTCCATATAATGATTACTTGTAGTATTCATTATTCTCAATGATAAATGTATTACCATCTATGGTTATTGTAAAATCATTACCATGGTTTTATCCATCCCATATAGTACGTGTCTCTAGAAAATTCATTTTCCACAAGCACCTACAGAATCTGTTCCTATGAAAACTATTTTTTTTCGTCTTTAGCATTGATTAAATCCAAGTCAATATTTCTCCCATTATATCAAATAGAGATGTGCACCCCTTTATAGAAAAGTTATACTAAATTCCACTGATGTAGGTATCTTCCTTTCCTAGACACTTGATGAACACACTATGAATTTTAGTAATGTTACTTATCTTCCTTGGTCCCTATATTTAGAAAAAAAATATGCTAGTACATATTTCATCTAAAACCAAAGGATCATAAATGAAACATTTCATTTAATGATAAAAATAACTAAAGTGGAAGATCATGCTTGCTTCTTCTTCAATTCATTGTAGTTTCTATTCCAGTGACCTATCTCGCTACATGAAAATAAAATATCCTCCTATTTAATTATCTCTCTCTTTATATTTGGTTTTTTAGAAAGATTTTTTGTAGGTTCCTTTTTTAGTATACTTTCAATTTTATTTTTTTACTTGTATTTATTATTTTTCACCTTATGATTTAAATATTTAATTTTATTTAAATTCTCATCTTCTTGAAAAAAATCCCAAAAGATATCAAAGTGGTTTCTCTAAACTATTTGTTTGATAACGCTCAACAAAACTAGATAAACTAGGTGGTAAGGATAAGGGGATTAGATGAACTAATAGTTTTTTATTTGACTTAAATCCCAATTCTTCTAGTTGTTCAATGTAATTTATCATCCAGAGTAAATCTGGTAGTGGGTTTGAAAACACATATAATTTCCTTTCATACTACAATACTATGTGTAAGAACCTGTACCAATATTGAAAATTTATACTGGTGAAGACATATTCTCTGTCCCATATGGATCATAGTGTATATTTATAATTACTTTCCATTTTTTACAAAAAATAAACATAATCATATTAGTTATTTTATCTTGATTGTAGATTAGTCGTCAGTGACTAATTAAATCATGAGATGTATCCCACTATATTATCAAAACATAGTATCCCTCATTATTAGATTCATAATACCTATCCATTTGACCATTCTAGTGGAAACGACCCATAAAACATCTCCTTATAGTCCAATATTTTGTATATAACACTACATAGAGAGTTTCATGGTAGGTTCTTGAATGACCAACCACATTAACTCGTGAATACTTGAACTATTGAGTGAATTCCAAAATTTTATAAATTATAAAATTTATTTACTCAATGTGTTTCCTCTAAAGATGAAACAAGCTAGCTATAACTACTTTTTTCTTCCATATTTAGTTAATTCAACCCATAAATTTAATAAGAACTCCCCAGTAGTAGAATACACCCTCAACTAGGGCCGACAAACACCCTATACACCTAGTTTTTTCTCATATTCAAATGATGGAAGACATTATGACTTAATATATATCTGAGGGGTTTATTATTTCTTGAATAATGAATTCATTTTCTATTTGATATACATGAACTATATGATCATACGCAAAACATGACCATGAATTAAATAGAAAATATTCATTGTGACTTAAGTTATTTTATTCTATGCATTTACTTTATTATTTTATGTGATCATGTGAATTTAAAAATGCACAAAACAATAATAAACCATGCATTAATAAATAAAAAATGAAACTGATCTTCAGAATTTGATATTGGTTGATCAATTTAATCTCAATAGATCAATCATGACCCTAGGGGTTAAATACTAGAGACATGTATAAATCATATCACAACTTGCACCCTAGTCCAATGTATCATTATATCGTCTGGAATACCACCTCATCTTGGTGTGGTTTTCATCTTAAAACATCCTCGACATAATACTTAAACACCTGAGAAAATAAAAACTACATATATAATTATACTAATGGATACGTAGAACCTTATGTATATTAGGTGGGGAAAGTCGATGTTCCCACTATCAAAATAAATTTAATTATTACATATATCAGTCACAATTGCAATAAATAATTAAATAAATTTTATCCAAACATATATTGGTTGGTCAATACTCAATATCGATCGACATAAAAAGAAAATGATAAATTTAAATTAAATATGTAAAAAATTTATTTCAAGGGAAATTAAATGATTTAAAATATTTTTTTTCTAATTTTAATTCAAATAAAAAAAATGCTTGACTACAAAATAAAATTAATTATATTCAAAAAATTTAAATTAATTTAAAATATTTTAAAAAAATTTCTCCCGAGCCTCGAAAATCCCTTAAAAGGGATTATGGACTTTTTTGGGCTCAAATATGGATAGAAGGGTCAGGAAAAACCTGTCATATCCTATAATAGACCAGGAAGGACCCACCCTAGCCCATTCTAAGTTAGGATCACCTTGTAGGGCCATTGGACTGGCTGAACATGGTACCCAGGAAAGTACGATGGGTCTTGCTATAGAGGAGGCCACATGATGAGAAGTAGGATGGAAGGTATGTGAAGGTGTGTGATAGGGGTTAGGGGTCGAAGTAGGAAGCACCGTGACAAAAGGCGGCTGGTTAGTGGGGGTGCATGGTGGATTAGGTATGGCCGATGATTGAACGAGATGATAGAGGGAATTTGACGGAGGGAGTACATAGATCAGGCCTAGCTGTTGGCACAAAGTCAGGAGGAAGGAGGAGTGTGTGTGTGGGGGGGGGGTGCATGTCTTAGCAAGAGGTGGGCAGATGTAGGGAAGCTTGGCTCAGTGGGAGGATAGTTGCATGAGACCAGTGTAGGGGAAGGTCGAACTTGGTATGTCAACCAATGGTGGAGCTCTATATGGTGAGTGCCGGCTGGAGAGCCTAAGCACGGAGGAAGGGGGTGGACTGATCGACTGGTGGCCACTGGGAGTGAAGTTGACTATGGTTAGATGCATGGGAGGAAGCGCATAGAAGGCATCCAGAAGAAGACATCTGGCATGGTGGCCACAGTGGAGGGATGATGGTACTTTCACCCCATGTAAACACATTTTTTTTTTGAAAACAGACGCTCCCCACCCTAGAATTTAGTTTTTTTTTGTTTTTTACACTTCACCTCTGATCCACACCTATAGACCCCCTATTTTTTTCCTAGTGTTATCCTAACCCATTTAAACCTTTTTTTGTGTTTTTATTCATGTTTTCAAAATCCTATTATGTGGATTTGAAAAATCCTTTTAAAAGTAAAAAAAATAAAAAAAAACCAATTCCACAAGCATTTGGAATAAAGGGTTGGATAGAAAGCACTATTTCAGCCTATAAATTCTGTCAGAATAGTGGGTATTGCTGAAAAAATCTATTAGAGAAATTAAAACTCGTCTATATATATATATGTTCATCAAAAATAAATACCTCAAAGATGACTTCAATCTATCTTTCAATCTTTATATGGCCATATCTCGACCATATGATATAGTATTGGATCACTGTTTATGATTTTAGGAGTACAAGGATGCCCTCTCCATGAATTTAATGATAATTTAATTTTTCTTGGCCTAAAAAATTACATGATATTTTGATACCAATTAAAGGTGTCGGGACGCATGGTGGAAACAGACGGTCCTGAGATTTAAAATTTTTCATAACTAATTGATGTAACTACATCGACTCCTATGATTCATAGGCTGATATAAAGGTTTAAGTATCCTATGTGAAGCTTTTAAGAATGAATATTAAATCTAAAAAATTATGTCATTCAATTTGAATTCATGTTTGAAAACCACTCAATACTGGAGACCATTGCATGAAGGAAATGAAGTCGATTCCATATAGTTCATCCAAACATAAATCAAATGTCCACAAGAACATCAATTTTTAAATTCCAAGTGTTGGGATGGAGATATGATGAAGCTTTATACTTCCCTATGATCACCACAACATTGATCGTTTGATCCGTGAATATGATCTCAGATCGGTTAGTTGGATCAAGTGCTTCTCTCTCTAGAAAGTGGGAGAGAGGAGAGAGAGGCTCTTGAATTCACGTGATAAATAATACCTCACATGAGAGTCTCATCCTCTTTATATACTGAGGTATATAATACTCAAAATTGGCACCCCGACCACTGAATATTCATTACCCATTAAATAAACCATAAGCTATTTTTTATGACAAACTAAATCTATAATAAATTTTATTTTTATGTTTATCACTTACCTATAATATAATAAATATATTACATAATAAAAACGATTCATTAACTAAAATCATCATTCCGAAAAATATTAAACAAGCCTTGAAAGTATAAATAATATTCATTTGTATAATATTATCCCAATATATTCACTTAATACTTGTAAATACATTAAATAATAAATTCAACTCCAGTTCATATATACCTGAATAATAATGAATTTATTTATTACTTGGTGATCATTTATAGTTGTACATCTCTCAGATCCCATGGTGGGGCCCAACATGTTTCATACTCTCATTCATTAGAATATGTTAGACTTTTGAATACGCTTAGTGTGTGACCCTCTTGGACCTTATTTTGATAGTAGTGAATACTACCCACAGACTAGGAGTGGATTCTAGCAACCCATAAAGGCCCCTAAAGAGAAAAGGTATATTAATAGAAATGAAAACCTTTCCTATAAATACTCATCATGTAATATAATATCTTTCACTTATGATATATTACAAAGAAGGGCACACACTTTGTGTCATTATACTTTATTGAATTATTATTTGTTGAAAAAACTAGACAAACTTAACTTATTCTACCATGACCATGGATTTAGTGAAGGTACTACCATCATGATCAACTAGGATTAAGATATCACTTCCTTTAAGACATGAAAAATTCTATCTTGATTATTCAATCAATTCTATACAACCAATGACACACCCAAAAAAAACTACCACACTACAACATCATTTCATCAGTTTTCATCTTACATCAAAGTACATAATCAAATAGTAAACATTGATAACAATATCAATTTAGGATACCATTACACATGTTCCCAGATAGGAACAACCAATGAATCATGAAACTTGTAGTGTTCCTATTTGTGGGTCAGTCCACAAGATCTCATCTACTTGATATCACCAAGTGATAACTTCATGAAAAGAAGTCTCAATGCTTATGAGCCCCCAACACTTAATGGTTCGACATAATTTATGTCCAGACAACATGATGTATCTAGAACATAGAACATATGTTTAATATTACAATCACTGTACCTCTAGGTTATCATTATAACATGGTAACTACTATAACCTTTTTATATTGTAGGGACCCCAACCCCAGTAGCCTGAATATGGTGATTGATTTATTATATCATCATAAGATATAAGGAATCACATACCAAAGGACAAATTTTTTAGTAGTATTGGAAAACTATATATATACATGATTCTTACATTATATTTGAATACAAAAATTATAACATTTTTTTTGAAAATATCATAATTACCTCTAGAATATTCTTGAATATATGTCATAGTAAAATTCATGGAATCTTGGGGAAAGGAAAAAAAGTAATGGTGATAACAAATTCTTAGTAAGTTTTAAGTACTACAAAAGAATTAATGAATCAATAAGCACAATAAATATGGAAACATAATAACTGAACACACATGCCATATAATCAATAAAATGAGAAGTATGTGAATCAAGAGATAATATCAATGAGAAAATCTACTGGATAATAATCAACATGGAAAGTTAAATAACTGAACCAATATTCTGTTTAAATAACTTAGTTTCATGAATAAATAATTTATAACCAATATATTAATATAAATAACTGAAAACCCATGCCATTTAATCAATAAATGCCATGAAATGCATATAGGGATAATTTAATAGTGAAAATATCAAGGATAATAATAACTGAACTCTTAATGTAGGCAATTCTTAATTATTGGGCATCATGATCTTAGGAACCATGATACCTCTATCTATAACACCTTTCACAAGACGGTTTTAAAAACTACAAGTATAAAACCATTTAATGCTAGATTAACTTGATTGTCTCATGAGACCTACCAATGCATCAAGGGGCTATATTATACTAGTCTCCACCCATAATTTTAGGTCCATATCATTCCTTATATGTCAAATAATTGATTTAATTAATGAACAATGTGCCATATCATCAAATATGCATATTGATAAATGAATACAAATTTATCAATATTTCCCAAGATAGGAAAATAACTTTCAATATAGAAAACTATAAGTAAAAATGATATATGGTTTAAGAAATTAACATTTACGTGAGAAATAATATGGATATTTAGGGTAAATTTAATGTCTAATAATCACAGGAAATTGAATATTTGAAGGGAAAGTGAATGACTAAAAAATTGAATCAAGGAAGTAAATGTCAATAATTTCCTCTGTCAAAATAATCATAAACCATCTAGAGTAAGAATAATAATAGTATTAACATATACCCATTGGATTAAAAATAAAGTTTTTTTGTCGTTGATGAATAGAAATGCCACAAAATATCTTTAAAAACATTATCGAGGAAAATATACTTTTCATTAAAAAAAATTAAAATGTTTTTTCTTTGAAAATTGTCACAACCTGTACTAGTGGGGCCCATTCCATGAGTACCCCAAGTTTTCCTCTGATAGTCCATGGGCTGGAGACTATCATTGAGTAGGCATATCCCACAAATGAGAGGCATTTTCTTAAGTACATGTACACACACACACACATCTCCAAGACCAAAATGATAAAATGAAGAAAAACACTATGTAAAAAATATATGCATACACTAAGATACCAACCACATAGTACAACAATAGGAAACTAGAAAGTAAACAGGGTCAGAATACAAGCCCACCAAAAGAAAGAATCTGTAAAAGTGAATGCACAAGTTTCTGAAACTCATCCGTAGAAAACCCTACTTGAAGGATAGATATAGGAAATCTATTTGAAGCTGTATAAACACACCACATCCGTCTAGTCTCTCTAAGCACCACCTGGTCCTAGTCCACCTAGGACTCCATCAAAGTGTCGATCGTCTACACAAGACACGACATGTGCGGGAAAATCTCATGCATACATGAGTTAAATAGTACTCAGTAGGACACCCTAAAACTACAAAGGAAAAACCAAAAAGGAAATAATACAAGTGAATAGTATAGTAAGATCAACATAGGTATATGTCTGTAACACATATAACAAGGATATCCAATTATACTCATAACTATCAACAATGTAAAGAGGAAAGTTATAATCATTCTCCACCAAAGGGTTCTGCTATTTTGGGTCCTACCCCAAGAGGAAACCATTGGTCAAAGATCATAAAATACAGAAAGGGGATCCTTCCAAGAGAATATCAACAACCCAATATATATTAAGACACAACTTAGGGGATCCTTCTCATAGAATACCAAAAACACTACCGATGATGATTATAACGTAGGGGATCCTTCTCAGAGAATACCAACAACCCTATTGATATGGACCACTAGATGGAGGACTAACTCCATGAACTTGGATGTCATGTAAATTCCCACAAATCTCTATCAGGGGTGATAGAGTATCACTCCAGTCCCATGGAGGGATACCATAACTCTATCTGATACTCAACTTCTAGATGGGACTACTATCCAATGATGTGTACGTAATACCGTACTGAAACCTTGAGAAAAGAACCAAGGGAAACTATCCACCTATACTGGTCCAAGCTAAAATTCCACTAAGCCATCTCAAAAGAACCGCCTCATCTCAAGGGTCCCTATGCCATAGAAAACTCATCAAACAGACCTTCCGTTTGAAAATTGTGGCTATATTAGTAAAAAAGTCAAACCTGACCTTAGCCGACGACACAACCCAGGCCAGACCGACCCTCCGACCCGGCTCGGTCCAGCTGGCCTGACCAGCCAACCCAGACCGATTCGGCTGACCCGATCTGCGAACCCATCCCAATCTAGCTGACCCAACCTGGCTTGACCTAATGGGACCTATCTGGCTTAGCTTGTTGGTCTCCGTTCGGCTCGGGCCGCTGATCCATAGTCCACTGGACCCGGCCAACTGGGTCATTGGAGAGGCATGGTCCGTCTAACTTGGTCTGCTACATATGGTCCGACCAACTTCTATCACATGTGGCTGACTCTGTAGTGTGCTCATAGTCAACATGGATGACCACCGTGTCCGACGAACTTCCTCACAGCCTCTGCCGCCGCGCGCTCCACGCGGAACCCAACCGCATATGCTAGCTCCCCCATGACACCACTCTAGCTGCGGGCTCCCACGCGGTCCCTCCTGGATCTCCACCGTCTACCTCGCTAGAATCCTGTCTTCCTAGAACTCCATATGGTCCAGCCCCCACTGAGCTCCATGCTGGATCCACCGCTAGCCGCCCTACTGGCGGCCCGCTATCCGCCTCACACTCCGCCTAAACCGGCTGAAGCCTCTTCTCCAATCGCCACCATGAGCCATCGCCTTGCGCCACCTCCAGCTACTACCTTGTCCAATATGAATCGTGTATTCGCCATCACACCTCTATGGTGTCATTGTGGTGTCAGATCGCAAGCCTCGGATCATTGTGCCATAGATCGAAGGAACAACGATCCTTAGTTCATATTTCACGAAGAACGAGGAACACAAGAAAGATTGGGGGAGAGAAAATAAATCACATGAACACCCAAAGAACAGATCTTGGCCTTTTTTCGTGTCATTCTTGATTCATACTTGTTAGAATGATCATGAAGAATGAAGAAACACATAGATCTATCTTCCATTTAAATCCCCGTATGCATAAACCCATCCCGCAAGCTATCGAACCACGCATCAACCTATTCGTGGGTTGGTTTTCATTAGTCGTTGAAATTAAGAATGAGGAATAAATCACAAAGAAACAACACCCTACCTATAATTTGGATCGTTCGTTGACAAAGGGTGAAGCTACATTATCGTTGTTCGTCGATCCGTCGAATCTGAGATTCGTCGATCTTGATTTTTCATTCCATCAACGTTAGTTATGGGTAGCTCCTTCTCCTTGCCTTAGAGGATTTATAGGGTTATGTCATAACTCTAGATTCATGAAAATATGAAACATTTAAAAGAAAACCAACACTACGTCAAAATAAAATATTTTTTATTAAATTTTTTAACAGCATTTACATCCAAAATCTAACTTTCATAGTCAACCCATACCAGTTGATGTTAGGCCCTGCCTAAGGTAAAGTTGTTCTAAATGCAATGGTTCCCTCAGATTTCTGATTCGGACACCCATTTAAGAGTTATTATAGTTTTAAATAAAAATCACCTTTGATCTTTATTAAAAACTGAGCATCGTTCAACGAATTGTTCAGGGAACACCGGGCCTTAGAATCACATGTCGTCTCAGTACCTAGTCTCATAATTTTTCCAATTAATTTATAAAAATAAATCCAGAGAAAATCCGAGTCATTACAAAATCAATTTAAAAAAAAAATCTTTAAAAAGATCCTAATAAACTTGTAAAGGAAGATTCAAAGAAATGTTGGTCATGAAGGAGGGTAGTTTTGTAAATACTATAAAAGTAAAAAAGAACATTTCCTTTTCAATTTAAAAAAGTTATGAAAGTTCCTTGTTTAAAAAATCACAAGAAGATTCTTTTCCATTTTGGGTAAAATCCAAACAGGCATTGTTTTGAAAATGATATAAGATTACATTGAGAAACATTTGTGAAGAGTAAAAATGTGTGAAAATTCCTTTTATAAATCATTTTAAAAGGTTAAAAACAATTTTGAATTTGTTTTATAAAACATGGTTTTGGAAGAAAATAGATTTCCAACCAAAGAGAGAAAAGAAGTCATATTTTCTTAACAACATTTTCTAAATCATTTTAATTACCAAAGAGTGAGAAAATGGTAATATTAATTGAAAGTATCATTAGTAACTATAGTATAATAAAATTAAATGGTTTTATTTGGAAATGGTCAAATAATTTCCTTTAACTGAAATTCAAGAGTAAACAATCTTGATGAGAATGAGATTGTGAAATAAACCCATATAATGATCATAACGTTGAAGCGAGAATTAATCAATGAATAGATTATGTCTATAAACTGTAAATCCACATAAAAAAGTGTAAATACAAAATAATTCAATCATAAGTTATTATACACATAATCTTAGGATATGAAAGATAACTAAGTAGTAATATAACTCAATGAAAAGAGATTGAGTTATAGAATTATTCACCACTTGGTAACTTTTAATTAAAATCCCATTAAATTAAATAATTAAAATTGAAACTTAAAATACCATGAATAATGATTTATTCATGATATTACATGTAAAATTCTCAATATATACATCATATAAAAGAAATTAGGTGCATAAATTTACAATATGCCTCAATGAAATGAAATTGTGACTAAATCCCTTACCTCACACTTCCTATTAATTAAATGTTATTTAACCTCATTTATAGTGGTTTTAAACATGTCATTAACTTATACCATAACCATATTAATATTTATAATATCATATATGTTCCTTTTATAACATCTTATAACCCGTTTGTTAATAGTCTTTCATTATTTTAATTGTTTTGGGTGTTAATTGCCTTGTTTTGTCATGTTTTTTTCTTCCTGAAAGATCCAGTTATTCTGAATATTATATAGTCATATCAACTCTAGGTTAATAATCATGACTTAATTATAATATTTTACATCAATTTTACTTTTAAAACCAATTATGAATGATACTCATGAAAAATTAAGTACGTTACGATCATGGAGATGGTAGACCGTACGTACGCATGAGTAACACTTCAATATTTCCAAGATCATTATGGGAAGATGGTAAATAATTTAATATCTTTAAAGAATGATCATGATATAATATATTCCATATTATATACTTATATGTGTCATCCATGTGGTTTGAGGAAGAAAAGAGAGTCACATCGTTTCGTAAATGCGGTAATCCACACGTACACAAACAATGTTATCATCTTTACATGAATGAAAAAGAAAGAAATAAAATGATATATATCATCTTTGCAGAATGATAAATATGTCATTAATATCATGATTATGACATTTATATCACATATAATCATTAAATTTATCATTATCACCTTCCATGTGAAGCATTAGTGAAAGAGGAATCACATCGCTTCACGAGGCAGTAGTCCGTCGTATACACGGGTGATGTTATCGTATCTCCTGCGGAATAGAAGGTAAAAAGTTATACATGATATAGTGACTAAAGAGGTATAAATATGTTATAAGTAACATATATTTACTTTAGATCCATCATCATACCCAACCTTGAGAGGTGGAACACTACGTGAAAAGTGGACATTTGCGATGGGCCATTTGTGATGGGTTAGTGTCCCGTCAAAAATGTTTTTTGCGACGAGAAAACTAGCTCGTTGCAAATAATAATGTTTTTGCGATGGGGCGATCGTTCCTATCACAAAAGGTTTGGCGAACCATTCCCGCCAAAACGAGGGAAAGGGTATTTGTGATGGGCTATAGTAGCCAGTCGCAAATACCTGGTGGCATTTTTAGTATTTGAGACAAGATTTACATCCCGTCGCAAATAATATGTCGGCAGATGGTCTTTTGCGACGAGCCCCGTCACAATTTTTTTTAACCGGTGGGTATTTGCTACGGGTCCCATCGCAAATGGAACTATTTACGATTGTAGTCCCATCGCAACTAATCTAACCTACATATACCCCCACCTGTTTTTTCCTCATTCCACTCAATTCTCTACTACTTTCTCTCTCTAGTGGATTTTTTTCTCTCAAAAATTTTCATAGTAATTCAGGGCATTATTCGCAGCTTATATCCTTTGAAAGCTTCAGTTTTATGGTATTTATCTATTTCTTTTATTTTTTACTTAATTCATTTTATTTTATTTTAGTTATAATTATTGTTAATTAGTTTCAGTTAAATTAAATTAGAATTAGATAGTTTTATTTATCATTCTTTATGTTTATTTTTACAAATAATTACGCGTGATTAGTATGAATTAGTATTAATTAATAGTTATTTGATTAATTAATAATAATTAGTATTAAATTATAATAATTATTATTCAATTGTAATAATTAGTATTAAATTATAATAGTTAGTATTAAATTGCAATAAATTGTAATAAATTGCAATAATTAGTAATAAACTGTAATATTTAGTAATAAATTTTCATATTTTGTAATTAATTGCAATAATTAGTAATAAATTGCTATAATTAGTAATAAATTGCAACAATTATTAATAATTAGTAATAATTAGTAATAAATTGTAATAATTATTAATAAATTGTAATAATTAGTAATAAATTACAGTAATTCGTAATAAATTGCAAAAATTAGCAATAAATTGCAACAATTAGTAATAAATTCGAATAATTAGTAATAAATTTTAATAATTAGTATTGAATTCTATTAATTAGTAATAAATTGAATCAATTAGTAATAAATTGAAACAATAAAAAATAATTTGTAATAAATTATAGTAATTAGAAATAAATATATAATAATTAGTAATAAATTTTAATAATTAGTAATAAATTAGAATAATTAGTAATAAATAGTAATAAATTCGAATAATTAGTAATAAATTCTAATAATTTGTAATAAATTCTAATAATTTGTAAAAAATTCTAATAATTAGTAATCAATTGTAATAATTAGTAATGAATTGCAACAATTAGAAATAAATTGCAACAATTAGTAATAAACCGCAACAATTAGTAATAATTAGTAATAAATTCTAATAATTATTAATAAATTCAAATAATTAGTAATAAATTCTAATAATTATTAATAATTAGTAATAAATTATATTAATTAGTTATAAATTGTAATAATTAGTAATAAATTGTAATAATTAATAATAAATTACAAAAAATTAGAAATTAATTGTAACAATTAGTAATAATTAGTAATAAATTGTAATAATGAGTAATAAATTGTAATAATTAGTAATAAATTCTAATAATTAGTAATAAATTATAATAATTAGTAACAAATTGCAACAATTATTAATAAATTCTAACAATTTGTAATAATTAGTAATGAATTCTAATAATTAGTAATAATTAGCAATAAATTGTAATAATTAGTAATAAATTGTAATAATTAGTAATAAATTGAAATATTTAGTAATAAATTGAAATATTTAGTAATAAATTGTAATAATTAGTAATAAATTGCAATAATTAGTAATAAATTGTAACTATTAGTAATAATTAGTAATAAATTCTAATAATTAGTAATAAATTGTAATAATTAGTAATAAATTGTAATAATAAGTAATAAATTCTAATCATTAGTAATAAATTGCAAAAATTAGTAAAAATTAGTAATAAACACTAATAATTAACAATAATTAGTAATACATTCTAATAACTAGTAACAATTAGTAATAAATTCTAAAAAGTAGTAATAATTTGTAATAAATTCTAATAATTAGGAAAGAATTATCATAATTAGTAATAAATTCTAATAAGTAGTAATAAATTCTAATAATTAGAAATAAATTCTAATAATTAGTAATAAGATCTAATAATTACTAATAAACTGTAATAATTAGTAATAAATTGCAATAATTAATAATAAATTGTAACAATAATTAATAATTAGTAATGAATTCTAATAATTAGTAATGAATTGAAATAATTAGTAATAAATTCTAATAATTGGTAATAAATTGTAATAATTAGTAATAAATTCTAATAATTAGTAATAAATTCTAATAATTTGTAATAAATTGCAACAATTAGTAATAAATTGCAATAATTAGTAATAATTAGTAATAAATTTTTATAATTAGAAATAATTAGCAATAATTAGTAATAAATCCAAATAATTGGTAATAACTAGTAATAAATTCTAATAATTACTAATAAATTCTAATAATTAGTAATAAATTATAATAATTAGTAATAAATTCTAATAATATTAATAAATTCTATTAAGTAGTAATAAATTTTAATAATTAGTAATAAATTTTAATAATAGTAATAAATTCTAATAATTTGTAATAAATTCTAATGATTTATAATAAATTCTAATAATTTTTAATAAATTCTAATAATTTGTAATACATTATAATAATTTGTAATAAATTACAATAATTAGTAATAAACTACAATTATTAGTAATAAATTGCAACAATTAGTAATAATTTTTATTAAATTCTAATAATTTGTAATAATTAGTAATAAATTATAATAATTAGTAATAATTAGTAATAAATTATAATAGTTAGTAATAAATTCTGATAATTAGTAATAAATTATAATAATTCGTAATAAATTATAATAATTAGTAATAATTACTAATAACTTATAATAATTAGTAATAAATTCTAATAATTAGTAATAAATTCTAATATTTGGAAATAAATTTTAATAATTAGTAATAATTAGAAATAATTTGCAATAATTAGAAGTAATTAGCAATAATTAGAAATAATTAAAAATAATTAGTAATTATTATCAATAATTAGTAATAATTAGCAAGAAATTGTAATAAATTGTAACAAATTGTAACAAATTGTAATAAATTGGAATAATTTCCAATAGATTGGCAGCCCCCTTTTTTCTGATGCCTAATTTCCTTAAAATTTTCTTCCACTAAAATCACTCTGAAAAATATTTCCTCACGTACGAATATCCATTTTCGTATGCATGATAATAGAGAGCAGTGTGGCGAGGCCTTCCTACTCTCCATTCTTGTGTATATGAAAATGGGTATGCGTACATTAGAGTATATTTTTCATACTAATTTAAGCAGGAGAAAGGTGCAAGGTGATGAGCCATTGGGAAAAGAGGCACTTTTTACCAATGACTCATCTCCACTATCTTTGACAGAAATCACTATAAAAAATATTCTTAGACATACAGATATCCATTTTCGCATGCATGAGAATAGAGAGCAGCATGGGGAGGACTCTATAATCTCTATATTTGTACATATAGAAATGGATATTCATATTTCTGAGTATATTTTTCATAGTGATTTCAGTCAGTGATGGTGGTGATGAGCTATCAGGTAAAAGAGCTGCCACCAATCTGCTGGAAATTTTATCACTGATAATTAACAATTATTAGTAAAAATTAGCTCTAATTAATAATAATTAGTGGTAATTAGAATAAATTATTATAAGTTAGTGTAGATTAGTATAAAATTTTAAAAAATACTATAAATACGTATGAAATAATAGAAATTATTATAATTTTATAGGAAAGGGAATTTAATTATATTATCTTTTTTAGATAGTGTTTTTATTATAACAAATTAAACAAAAAAATAATTATTTTATATTTTTAGGGAAATATGGAATAAGGAAGTCGATAACAATCATTATTAGATGATCACGCTTGGATAAATTAGTCTAAGAATCTAAGCAGTTCTAGTTTAAATCTTATATATATTGAGGGTGTTGAACCTTTCTTCTCATTTGAATCATCAAAACCAGAATTTGTTTCAGAAGGTATAATTAAGTATCCTTGTAAAAAATGTGCCTTGAGAACATTTTACACATTTGACAACAGTGGAGGTAATTTATTGTGTTTTGGTTTTCAACTAGATTATGTTTTTTGGTATCAATAGGGTGAAAATAGTTCTAATGAAGATACTAATAATTTGGTTCCAGATCCAACACGGTTTCAAAATTTAGTATATGATTTGGCATGTCCATCTTTTCAACAAGATAAAAATCAGGATGATATTAATTTAACTCCTAAGTTGAAACAATCTAACTTTTATAAGTTTTTGAGGTCTGCTGAGGTTGCCTTATATCCTGGTTACACGATAAGAAAATTTGAAGCAGTTTATAAAATTATGGCTATTAAATTAGATAATGGAATGTCAAATAGCCATTTTTATCAGATATTATCTTTCTAAAAAACACTACAACTTTAAGGAAATGCATTTCCTACAAATTTATATGATATCAAGAGGTTGGTTCGTAATCTGGGTCTTAGTTATTAGAATATTCATGCATGTTCAAATGATTTGAACTTATATTATGGTGAAAATGAGTCGTTGTATAGTTGTCCCAAATGTTGATAATGGAGGTATAAATAGGCTCAACAAGGGAAGTCTGGATTTATTCCTATAAAATAATTGATATATTTTCCACTTATAACAAAACTTAAGCATTTATTTATGTCTCAGAACACAACGACATTGATTTCATGGAACAAAACCAAAATTACAACTAGTAAAACCTTAAATTATCCCTCTAATGGTGATTCATGGAAATATTTTGACCAAGTGAATCTATATTTTGTTTTAGAAGCCTAAAACATGTGATTGGGTCTTTTTACTAAAGATTTCTTTCCATTTGGTTCTTATGGTATTCAATATTCATGTTGAACTATCTTTATAACTCCGTACAATTTACCTACTTGGATGTTGATGAAATAACCACATATATTTTTGACCTCATTAATTCCTGGAAATTTGAAAAATAATATTGATGTTTACTTGAAACCATTGATTAATGAGTTAAATTCATTATGGAGTAATGGTTTTAGTACAATTGATGTTTCTGCGAAACAAAATTTCTTACGGAAAGATACATTGATGTGGACAATTAGTGACTTCCCAGCATATTACATATTATCTAGATGGATTAAACATGATCTAAAATCATTTACATACTCTATAAGAGATAGTAAAGTGTTTATTCTCAGCAATGGAAAAACCTTGTTTTTTCGACTGTCATTGCAGATTCCTTCCAACTGATCATCCTTCTAAGAGGAACAAATATCATTTTAGAATTGGCACAATTGAAATAGATGGACCTCCAACAATGATCTCAGATACAGAGTTAAAATCAATTGTATCTTCATTATATCCCATCACATTTGGACCAACAATAAGCCAACAGAAAATTGATGGCGTTGGTAAAGAACACAATTGGATAAAATGGAGAATTTTTGGGATCTTCCATAATGTTTTGTTTTGTTGGTCCATCACATGTTAAACGTTAGGCATATTGAAAAGAACTATTTTGATAATTTGTTCATATATTTTTGGATACACCAAGTAAGACCAAAGATAATTTAAAGGTACGATTAGATCTTGCCCAAATTTGCAGGCAGACAGAACTTAAACTGTTTGAAAATGTCAGATCATAGAATTTAATGAAACCCAAAGAAGCTTATACACTCTCTAAAGAGAATAAATTATTATTTTGTTATTGTGTTATATATTTGGGACTTCCAGATGGCTATGCTTTCAATTTGGGTAGATGTGTTAGAAATTGTCATATTATCGGATTAAAAAGTCATGACTGTCATGTTATAATGGAAAGAATCCTTCCAATTGGATTAAGAGGTTTGTTGAATTCTATGATTTTGGATTCACTAAGAGAAATCATTTTTTTTCAAGACATTTGTGTGGAAACAAGTGACAATGATGATTTTAGAAGACTGCAATAAGATGTTGTTTTAATTTTATGTAAACTGGAAAAAATATTCCCGTCGACTTTGTTTGACTCAATAGAACATTTTATATTACATTTTCCACATGAAGAGAAATGAATAGATCTATTATAGTTTTTATGGATGTAACCATTCAAGTTATGCATACAGAAATTGAAGAAAAAATTACATAACAAAGCACCAGTTGAATGTTCAATTACAAAAGCTTATTTATAAGAGAAAATTTCTTTTTTATGCTCTCTTTACTTTCAATCTGAATATCCCTAAAAAAACCATATGGGCCATAATGAGGTAAATATTTATGATTAAATGGGAAATCAATTATCAATTTTTAATTATCCCAAACCTGGATTCGCTGGAGTTCATGAACGATGGATTTCAGATGATAAACATCACAGAGCTCATACATATGTTCTGATCAACTATGAAGAAATGAAACCATTTTTACAGTGAGTGTTCCTATAACTTATTCTATAATTTCTATTACAATAAATTAATATTTATTTAGGTTATATGATAACAATATCAAGAAACAACTTCCACAAATTACAAAAAAATGCTCCAGAAGAATGTTAGCAAAAAAACTTTTCCTACTTGTTTTGAAAATGGGTAACATACATTATTTTTTGTTTAACATATAAAATAAATTTATTATATTTTATATTGATAATTGTTTTATAAATTTTCAGGTATCTCAACATGTTGATAAAATTGATAATCGATTGTGTGTATTGAGTAACCCACCATAAAAAATGGTTAAATATTATAATGCATATGTAGTGAATGGTTTTATATTTCATAAAAGTGCATATGGGGAATAAAAAAACAATGAATAGTGGTGTTTTATGGAAAGGATATCATCATAGAGAAACTAAAGTTGACTTTTATGGCATGCTGGAAGAAATTATTGAACTGTGTTATATGGGAAAACATTAAAAAACAATATTTAAATGTTAGTGGTCGGATACTAAGAGAGACTTGCATGTTCATCTGAACCATGGAATCATGGATATCTAATATAAAATTCTTCTTACAGTAAATGAACTATTTTTATTGGCTCATCAGGCACATAAAATTTATTATTCAAAATATTGTACTACTTCAAGAGAGTTGAGTGATTGGTGGAGCATAATAAAAATTAAATCTCAAGAAAATTAGTTTACTCAAAGGGAATGTGGTTACACTGAAGTAGAAGGAATTGAAATTTTTTGAGAGACTTCTCCAAATCCATTTTTTCACCAAGAGACATGGATATAGATGATGACACCCCATAGTTAAGGGTCGATAGTGACAATGATGTTAATGATGTTACAAATAAATTTGAAATGACAAGAGATGATGAAACTAAAACTCATATAGAAATTGATGATACTGAGGAGGAATATGAAGACATTGACAAAGTAAGATATGAAGATGAGGATGAAGATGAACATTAACATAGTTAAATGCTGATTGTAATCATGTATAATATATATCTATATATAATAGTTTTTTTAAACTATTTTCTAACAACAGTCATTTCATGTTTCAGATGGGCAAGGATTTGTATTGTGTGTAGTAGGAAGCTAATGTAACATCCCAGATCTAGGTGCTACCCAAAGGTGCCCCATACTCGATTGGTCACATGACCGCAAGCGCATTTCCCCAAATGTCAAAGGCTGCTGACTAGCAGAGAGGGACAAGGTGTGATAATGGGGAAACTATTCCCTCATTGGTAGAGTATACTCAGTAAAAATATATTAGTAAACAGTAGTGGAAGCAGTAATACCATACAATAGAAATAAGTAGCGAAAGACTAATAATAATAAAACAACTAGAGCATATATAAATGATGCATGTCACATGTATCTAAGAAATCATCCAAACAAGTCACAATGGTAAAAATACAATACTGAAACCCAAGTACAAAAAATAAAGTAAACTCCAATAGCATCACAAGCCTCAACTTGGTCCCATGTTCTCTAGGTCCAACATCAATCAAGTACCTGATGAAGAATGGAACTTTCACTTATTTATACTTGCAACCATATAATATGTTTGGGTCAAAAAACATGACCCAAAAAAGGTGTGAGATGAATCCTAGTAGGAAACCACCAAAAGATCTGTGCATAACTGTCAATGAATATATATAGTAGAAAATATGCAAGAATGTACCAATAAACTAGGTAGTACTCAAAAGTAAACAATCCTATAAATTTCAATTACATTTATTAAAATTTATTATTCAAACTGTGGAATCATGTAAACCTTGGAATCTAACCTAAGCTCTGTATCCCCTGTGCAAGTAAAAATATAGATGTCTCAGAAGACCATCTAAAAAATCATGTAATACCAAGTTAAATCTTTTTATTTTACTTGACAGACTCATCACAATCATTCAATTATTCAATAACAACCCCTTTGGGAAAGTCCTCACACTCTAATCCCCCCTGTCTAACTCAACAACAATCATTTAATAATGACCCGCTGGTAAACTATCATAGTCTAACCCCTTTTTTCTAACTTAGCACTAATAATTTACAAATTACCACCTGGGAATCTCTCATAGTCAATACCCCCTTGGTCAACATAGCATCAATAAAATATAAACGACCACCTAGGCATCTCTTGCGGTCAAAACCCCCGGTTTGGTTTACACCTGAAAGTTCTCATAGTCAACACCTCTGGGTCAAAATAACAACAAAACATACATAAATAACCCTACCTCTAGAAGCTCTCACAATAAAAATACTCTTGGTCAAACATTCACAATGCATATCACATACATCTCATATAATCATCATCTCTATCCTAACAAATCATGGAATAGAAAACAAGGGAATCCTAACAAACATCCTAGACCAATGACTAGAAAATAGTCAAAAAATGGAAACACACCCTAGGGGTTTCTCTTAACATTGCATCTAACCTTACACATAAGTAACAACAGTTTATCAAATAATAAAACTATAAAAGGTAATAAACAGGGTTAAATTTCAAATCATGAAATACCCCAAATATGGGTATGTGACAATTTTAGAATATATAATCCAAATATGAATTAAAAAATGCACAAAACACCTTCCTCGATGTCTCATGATTGATATAATTGAACCTCGACCCTAGAAAAGGCCCAGATCGACATAGATCTACAAAACAGTGAAAAAATCCCAAACTTTAATAACTCATGAGAGAGGAAGAATCAAGAAGAAGGGATATTGGGGAATTGAGAACTCATTAGTGGGATTCCAACACACCTAACAACATATCAATTGTAGGTCAGATGGAGAATTTGGGGTTTGATCTTTGTTCGTTGTTCTCAATCACTCCGGTACAAAACATGGGAAGAAGAAGTTGGTTCTGGACATGATACACGACCCCACTCCAATATATCAATTAAATAGAAAACTACATAGAATGTTCATTAAATTTACACATAATGTAGTATCCTTAACCAAACCCTGACTTAATAGGTCTGCTAGGTTATCACACAGCTATGTACTCAGCCATTACACGGCTAGTATGCAGCTGTATGCGGAATCCAGGTACACAGTGTATACTTAGAAAAAACCCATTACTTAATTTCCCTAAAAAACAACCTAAAATCAAGATCCATACCTAAAATAAAGATTTGGGTACATAAAAACTTCCCCCTTAAAGTAATTCATCCCCGAATTTCCCTTCCAAGGGTGGTGAAGAAGAATCTACGAACAAATCCGGCCACTGTTATTGTATGTTGGCCTCCCTCTCCCAAGTCTCATCCTATACTTGCCTATGTTTCCATAGAACCCATAATAGAGGAATAGACTGACCATACAGAACTTTCATGTTACGATTCAAAATCTGAATAGGATGCTCCTTGAAGGATGCTTCCACCTCCAACTCAACCTCCTTAGGTTGAGAAATGTGAAATGAGTATGAAAAGTAATGCCGCAGCTTAGAAACATGAAAGATGTAATGCATAGCCTAATGCATCTAAGGTAACCGAAACTGATAGGAAACCAACCTATCTCAAAAACCTCAAATGGTCTGATATATTTTGGTGAAATATTTCCCTATCTCCTAATCTCCCTATGTCCTATCCTTGGTGTGACATGTAAGAAAACTTTATCTTCGACCTCGAATGCCTGAGGTCATCTCTGTCAACCAGTATAAGATTTATGGAGAGATTGTGCAGTATCCATCCTATTTTAAATCAAATCCACCTACTCAGTGGTCTCCAAGACAAGACTATGGCCCAACATAGCTGCCCCTCCTACCTACAACCAACATAGTGGTGATCGACATGGACTATAATACAAAGCATCATAATGTTCCATCTGAATCATTACATGAAAACTATTATTGTTGGAAGAATGCACTAGGGGTATGTGTCTCTCCCAAGATCCCCTAAAATCAATGACACATGCTCGAAGCATGTCCTCCAAAACCTGAATTGTGCACACAGACTGTCCATCTGTCTGGGGATAGTAGGTTGTACTCAGAAGTACCTGTGTACCCAAATCCCTATGTAGTCCCTGCCATACACGAGAAGTAAACTTGGAATACCTATCTGAAATGATAGAGTGTATAACCCCATGAAAATGTACAATCTATCAGATGTAAAACTTTCCAATATCATCAACATTGAAGGTTTCATTGATCAAAAGTAAATGTGCAACCTTTGTGAGCCTATCAATAATAACCTAAACTGAACCATTTCCTCACAATGATCTCAGTAACCCTGTCACAAAATCCATTGCAACATCATTCCACTTACACTTAGGAATGGGTAACTACTGTAAAAGCCCTTCCGTTCGCTGATGATCCGAATTCACTTACTGACAGGTGGAATATATCATAACAAAACTAGCTACATCCCTCTTTGTACATGGACACCAATAATGAAAATGTATATCTCGATACATATTGGTGACACCAGGATGAAATACCCATACCAAGGCATGAAAATATCTCAACAGCTTCTCGTGTGTGTCTCCTGACACCCATACGTACCCATGAAAATAAAAAACCTTATCCTTGGCTACAGTTGACCCAAGAGTAGGGTCCTCACCTTACACACTCTCACATAGGAGTAGGCCTTCATAATTTGATAGTTTCCTCAATCACACTCAATCCAGAAGAGTAAAGGTAATAACTATAGAAGAAAGAAACGTCTTCCCCTATTTTTCATGAACCCCCAAATGCATCACATAGAACCAATCCATGATCTTCCACTCATTTCTGGACTTATGAACTACCTATATTTGAGTCCTCCTTCTAAATTCATTATCCACTATGTTACCTTTCATAGGTGTATAGTCCTGCTCAAATTCAAAAGAATGAAGGTACTCAACTCACCTTCACTGTCTCAAATCCATATATCGCTGATTAAAGATATACTTGAGGATTTTGTGATGAGTGTATACCACAAAATGATCTCCCAAAAGATAATGTCTCCAACAATGCAAATCATGCGCAACTCAGCTAACTCAAGATCGTGCATCAGGTAATTCATCTCATGTGGCCTCAACTTTCAAGACCCATACACAATGACTCATTCCCCCTGTATAAGCACTGCACCCAGCCGGATACCTGATGCATTGTAGTAAATAGTGTATCTTTTTCCCAGTTCTTGAAAATCTGGATTTATGCTGAAGTCAATCTCCCTTTCATCTCTTGAAAAGATGAATAGTAGTAATCTTTCCATAATTACTTCGCACCCTTCTTAGTCAGGACCGTTAGTTGTTCTGCTAAGCATGAAAAGTCCTGAATAAAGCATATGTAGTAACCAAACATCCCTAGAAAACTCCATACCTCAAATATGTTCTTAAGATGATCCTTAGAAAGTACCTCTTTCACTTTCTCTAGGTCTACTTATACTCTTGTATCTAAGATGATATGACCTAAGAAGTGAATCTGGTCAATCCAAAAGTGGCATTTTGAGATCTTAGCATATAAAGGATTTTTTCCCAGTGTACTTAATATGATATCAAGATGCGTGTAATGGTCATGTTGAGTGTGATATTACACCAAGATATCATCCATGAAGACTACCACAAAAGAATCCAAGTAAGGATGGAACACTTAGTTAATCAGTGCCATGAAAACTTCCGACATGTTCGTGAGACTGAACGACATAACCAAATACTCGTATAGACCATACCTACTCTAGAAGAATGTAAGAGGTATATCTGATGGTCTAACTCACAACTGATGATAAATAGATCTCAATTCAATATTTGAGAACACCCGGGCTCCTCAAAACTGATTAAAAAGATCATTAATTATTGGTAAGGGATATCAGTTCTTGACTATCAACTTGTTTAACTTCTGATAATCCACATAAATTCAGAGGGTACTATCCCCTTATTTGTAAAAAGGGTAGGAGAACCCTAAGGAGAAGTACTAGGTCAGATAAAACCACTTTCCTAAAACTCCTCTAACTGCTTCTTAAGCTCCTTTAACTCTAGTGTAGCCATCTTATAAGGAGGAATGGACACCGGTGTTTCTCCTGGTATAAGATTAGTATAAAAATCCACCTATCTCTGGAGGTAAACCTTAAAATTCATCTAGAAAGACATCTATGAAACATTCTACCACTAGCGGAAAGTCCGTATGTGAAGTCCCCTAGTCATCCAGATATAAACTAGCAATTCGAGCTGTAATTTATCCCAACCCATGATGCTCATGTCCATATCTGCTCGCCTAGACATCCCATTCACCATTGTGTAGAAAAGACTCACCCTATGGTGATGTGAAACTCACCCTATGATGATAACAGTCAACAAAGGCCTAAAAGGAGACCAACTAGTCTATTCCGAGAATGATATAGAAGCCTGTCATCTCTAAGACATAGAGATCCCACAAAAAGTAACACCCACCAACCTCAAGAGGGCACTCCTTGCACTATCATACATTAGCCTTCATAATTCGCAACGGAGTGTCTAGCATCATAACATCATCAAAAGTAAAGATCAGAACCCAAGGCTATCTACGATGGAAACAGATACAAAATTATGGGAATAACCTATATCGAAACAACAAGAAGATAATAATTAGGCAACTAGAATCATACCTCTAACCATAGAGGGTCTGAGATCCTACTCTTACTAGGTCTGTTCCATCACAAAAGTCTGATCAATACTACGGACTTACGACCCTTCCTGGATACCCTGAGCTGATCTGCCCTACTGTCACTGAAAAACTACTGTCTGGATACTGATTCCATGACCAACTCCTTGTCTCGACAAACCACAATTACCTAATTGATAAGAAACTGGTGGTCTTTCTTCTGAACATAGAGTCGTAACGGATCCCCTCTCACTAGCTGCTAGCAAGAACTTTCTACAAAAAACACTGAATATGGACCATCCTATAGCAAGATCATCACTAGACTGGGTCCTTCGGGTAATGTGGCCTCGTTTTCCCACTCTTCCTATACTGGTAACACACCAATATGACACCTGGAGGAACTTACCATGAAATATCCCTGCCATACTTCCTAATATTGGTCAAAAGAGTACCAATCCTGGATGCTAAACCTCCTTGGCTCACAGCTCCTAACTCCATCAGATTGTGCTCGGTAATCAGTTCCTAGTTTACTATTTTAGTCATCGAAGTCATCCTGAAAGCATTCACCTGCAATCGGATGTCATACCTGAGACCACCCTCAAACCACCTATATAATGATTACTCATCACCTCCCAAAACAGGTTTGAAAAGATTAAGTTTTGTAAATAAATAAGAATAATCCATCATGTAAAGAGAGCCCTACTCTAAATGAATGAAATCTTAGGCTCGATCGGCCCTCAATGTCTCAGGGTAGAAGTAATCATAGAAGGTCCTCTGAAAATCTTCCCAAGACATATCCCGATGACGTCTTGCCTATGAGATAAAATCCCACCATCTCTTGACGGAATCACGTATCATGTAAGTTTCATGCTTCACCCTCATCTCTGGAGGAGTCTCCAGATGGTAGAAGATAGAAATAATGGCCTCCAACCATGACTTCGCAGCCTGTGGTCCTCCATCCCCTAAAAAAAGTGGGAGGATGATGTTGTTGGAACACCCTCGTCAACTCTACCGTAGTCGGGGTAGGATGTGACGGTCCCTTAAAATTCTGCATCATCCTCATAAATCCTTCACATAACTATACATCCACACCTACATTTGGTATAACAGCTGGTGCCAAGACATGCATGACGGGAGTATCTGATGGTAGTCCACGATCTACCATTTCCGGTGTCTGATCATTGCCTTACACTTGGTGTACAACCAAAGGAAATCTTGGTGGAATGAATTTGCAAGGTCAAGCACACAACTCAGTATTATATTATCAAGAAATGTAACTTAGAAGTGCAAGAATAGAACAAGAGAAGGAAAGAATTCAATTTTTACAAAATTGGGTTACACAATGTGTAGAACTATTACACGACGTCTTTCTTTAAGATTTTAACATGGGCGTGTACCTCTGCCAACCTGGTCGTGTAACACCCCATACACACAGTGTGTTTCTCTCAAGACACGGTGTGTAATTGAATATTCCCTCTTTCCAAAGTAATCCTACAAGGCTATAACTACACAGTTCTTCCATTGTAACACTACACGGCGTGCACACTCTAGACACGACGTGCACCACTAAAGTTTTATCCACCCATGTCGTTAGTCACACAACTAGATACATGGTCGATTACCACACAACGTGTATAAGCTAGACACGGTGTGCACGACCTATATTTCATCCACATGTGTCGTTAGTCACACATCCATATACATAGTCTTTTACATCACGACGTGTTATCCTAGTACAAGGCGTATTCTTCCAAATATTTATCAACCGTGTGTCTTTGCTCATACATTCAGTCGCATGGTGAAAAACTGCATGGTGTGTACATATAGTACACAAAATTTACTTAAGAAAAGTTAGTTCTTCCAGAATAGAAGAACACATGGCTTGTGTTCATAACATCACACACCGTGTTGTCTGGGTTTCTAGACAGTAAGCCTCTAAAACTTCTCTGGAACCCCCAAAATCTTAAATTTTTTCCCAAGGCATGATAAGTTCTGATTCGTGAGAGCCCATACTCCCCACAAATCAAATTTTGGAATCATAAATCATATCATATTAACATAATTTAATTAAATATCAAACATGATCCACCAAATTTTGATCCAAGAGGGCCCATAAACCACAGGTTGGAGGATCCATGAACATATCATATTACCAACTACCTATTCCTTCCTATCCTAGTATATTGACTCCAAATATTATGGAAAAGTAGAAAAGAGCCCCTCTGATACCACTTTGTAATGTCTCGGATCCAGGTACTACCCAAAGGTGCTTCGTACCCAGTTGGTCAGATGACCTCAAGCACATTTCCCCAAACTCCATAGGCTACCAACTAGTAGAGAGGGGAAAAGTGTGATAATGGGGAAACCATGCCCTCATTGGTAGAGTATACTTAGTGAAAAGAAATTAGTAAATAGTAGCAGAAGCAGTAATACCATAAAACAGAAATTAGCAACAGAATACTGATAATAATAAAATAAATGGAGCATATATAACTGATGGATTTCACATGTATATATAAAAGAAGCCAAAAAAGTAACAATTCTGGAAATACAATACAAAAACCCAAGTATAGAAAAGAAAGTAAACTCCAACAGCATCTCAGGCCTCAGCTTGGTCCCATGCTCTTCAGCTCCAACAGAAATCAAGTACCAGATGAAGAAGGGTGCTTTCCCTTATCTATACCTGCATCCATATAATCTATTTGGGTCCAAAAACATGACCCAAACAGAGTGTGAGACGAATCCTAGTAGGAAACCACAAAAATATCTATGCATAACTATCAGTGAATATATATATATATATAGAAGAAAATATAGAGGAATGAAGCAATAAACTAAGTTGTACTCAAAAGTAAACAATCTTACAGTTTTCAATTACATTTATTCAGATTTATTGTTTAAACCATTGAATCATGTAAACCTTGGGATATATCCTAAGCTCTATATCCCCTATGTAAGTAAAAAAAGACGTATCAGAAGACCATCTAAACAATCAAGTAAGACCGAGTCTAATCTTGTGTTTTGTCTTGGAAGAATTGTCATAATCATTCAATTATTCAATAACGACCCCTTTGGGAAAGTTCTCACAGTCTAATACCCCTGGTCTAACATAACAAAAATCATTTACTAACGAACCTTTGGAAAGCTCTCACGGTCTAACCCCTTTGGTCTAACTTAGCACTATTCATTTACAAACGACCACCTGAGAATCCCTCCTAGTCAATACCCCCTTAGTCAACATAGAATAAATAAAATATAAATGACCACCTAGGCAGCTCTTGTGGTCTAAACCCCAGGGTCGATGAACACTTGGAATCTCTCACAATCAATAACCCTGGGTCAACATAATGACAAAACATACATAAATGACCCTACCTCGGGAAGCTATCACAGTCAAATTCCACTTGGTAAAACTTTCACAATGCATATAATAGGAATATCATATAATCATCAACTCTATCCTAACAAATCATGACAAGGAAAACGAGACAAGACTAACATTCATCCTAGAATAATGTCCAAAAAATATTCAAACAAGAGAAACACATCCACATGGTGTCCCTTAACAAGGTATCTAACCTTACACATAAGTAACAACCCTCTATCAAACAATCAAACCATAGAAGGTTATAAAAATGGTTAAATTCCAAATCAAGAAATACACCAAACATGGGTATGCAGCACTTTTAGAATATACAATCCAAATATGAACAATGAAAGGCACAAACCACCTACCTCAATGTCTCATGATAGATACACTTGAACGTCGGCCCTTGAATTAGCCTAGATCGGAATGGTTCTACAAAATGGTGAAAAAATCCCAACGTTGAATAACTCATGATAGAGGAAGAATCCAGAAGAAGGGCTCTAGGGTAATTGAGAACTCACCGTTGGGATTCCAACGCACCCAACAAAGTCTCAATCAAAGGTCGGAAGGAGAATTGGGGGTTTGATCTTTGTTCGTCGTTCCCAAGCGATCCTGTACAAAACAGGTGAAGAAGAAGTCAGTTCTGGACATGAGTCGTAACCCCGCTCTGATACATCAATTTAAAAGAAAACTACATGGTGTTTTCATTAAATGTACATGTCGTGAAGTATCCTCAACCGGCCCCTGACTTAAGCAGTCTTCCAGGTCATCACACGACCATTTACTCAGCCGTTAGATAGCCAATATGCGGTTGTACGCGACATCTGGGTACACGACATATACTTAGAAAACCCCATCCAATGGCCTAGAGGCCTTAATTTTTATTATTATTTTTTAAAATACCCCTTTTAAGGGATGAAGGTGGGAAAACCACACAACCTCCAAATAATAAAGGACAATCACACCCTAAGGAAAAAATAAGTAAAACCAGAATGACCATAAGGAACTGCCCCTCCCTATAAAATGAACATGATGAAGCTTAGCACCATTGCAACGTTGTTCAGAAAGAATGTTGATGCACCCGATTTGTGTATACATTTACGTATATATAATTGACAATAAAAACATGTTTTCAAAAAATATATGTTGTTTTATGAACATATTCTTTGATTTTGGTGGATCTATTTACTTTCAGGAGCTTTCTGGCTAAATACACGGATCAAGGGAAGTCTGTGAAAATTTTGAAACTACACAGCATGTACTTTTATACACGCCGTGTACATCCAGACAAGGACACAGACTGAAGTAAGGAGTACATGCCCATGTCACCAGGAAGACGATACATGCCGTGTGAGGCGGCGTTACACACCGTGTACCACTTTCTAGAAATGGTGGTTGCTGAGAAAAGTCTACACGCCCATGTGGCCGTTGAAGGAGACACGACGTGTTTGAATTTCTATACGTTGTGTATGATATTATAGAAGGGGATGGAGGCCAAACTTATGATACTACACACCGTGTATGGCGGCGCTACATGCCATGTATACCCAACCACCAGGCGGCACCATGTTCAAAAGTCAAAGATGGCGTGTTAGGCCGCCTACCCGTGGAGAAATTGGCGCCAAAGCACGTTGATGAAAAGTACACGGCGTGTACTTTCTATACACGTAGTGTACTTTATTTTTCTATAAAAAGAGGCCTTGGAATATGGATTTGGGAGTTCAAAAACCATTGGAGGAGAGAAGAAGCTCTGTTTGTACCATTCCCGAGCCACCGTAGTGCCATAGTTCCACTATTCCACCTTTCGACACCCTGCCTCAACTCCTACACGATGAATCTGTCAGGTATCACGTGTGTTGTTTCTCTCCCACTTTCTATGTGTAACTAAACCCCTCGTGTTGGTGCTGTGGATGATGGGATCATAATTTTTATGTTGTTTTATATAGTTGTGTTTGAATCATTGTAATTCATCTTACTCTTCTTAAACCACTATCTAATATAACTGAGAATTCTTAGCCGGACCAAGGGAAGGATTCTCAGCGATACAAAAGAGAAGTAACGGTGAAAACATCCATGACCATTGGAAGGATTTTACGGATTCAAATAATGGACTGAACTTAATAAAGAATAAAGAACACTGACTACTAGACCAAGGAGTCAACTGCTCTAATTCAAAACAAGAGGAATCGGACCAAGGAAATCTTGTAACAAAACGAAATCCAGAATGATTGAATTATTATGAACAACGCAACCATTTAAACAACCTAAAAAAGTACTCCTTAATCACCATAGCCCCAAAACGTCTTTTCTTCCTATTTTAAACTCTTTAAATTTACCTGTTGTTTTATTTAAAACTGTTAATCATTTCTTCAAAGTAGAACAATTTAGTTCCAATTAAAAACCAAAACCAACTCAATCAACTCTAAATTCTGTACACTTAAACTAATTAAGTATTAACTCAATTGAATTTATACACACCATTGTTCCCTGTGGATCAACCCCGAACTTTTGCTATACTAAAATTCTAAGAACGGGTAATTAATTTGGGACGCATATAACTTCAACCAATGACAAGCGAGACCAAATGAATCATGTGTCAAAGCACATGTCTGATCCGATAGCTGACGCCATACCCTATCAAACAACAAAATTTGAAAAGCTCTTGAAATGATGAACCACCAGCTCTGGATCCTCCTCTGAGGCCTGTTCCAAGTGGTTAAATCTAGATGCATAGACTTTCCACCTTTAGGGTCAAACCAGGAACAATTTCAATCTCCAAACCATGAATTGAAAATGATGATAAAGATCATCATTACACGATTCAACCTCCACGAGAACAACAACCAAAATGAGCCCCGCCGTGCTTCTCATGACCCCCAACCACCACTATAGCTACCAGGGCAACCATAAGACAATCCAAAGGATGTAGAGCCAGGAAAATATCTCCCACGATTGGAAGTCCCAACACAACACCAAGGGAAGTCACCAGGGAAAGGGTCCGGGCCGCTCTAAACTAGAAATGACACTTTGAGCATGGATCTTCTCAGAACTATACCACAAACACACCCTCACTAGGGTCCAGAGCAAGAAACCATAGTAAATGGGGGACAAAACCTGAAGAACAACAGAAAACAATCCAGTCACCACACATCCATAGATCCAAAAAAAGCAGTGTAGTAACAAATTACATAAAACATTAGGATCAAACCTGATGGAAGGACGCAGGACTGCCACACACCAGAATCCCCCTCCCCTATGCATTGCTCCTTGGCCGATGCCAAACCCACCAAAACGAATCACCTCACTTGAATAGACCCTTGCCCGCGGACGCCAATCCAAATCCAGCATTAGAAAGCCACACAAACCCTCCATGATGCCCTCTACCTCTAGATACGGAGCCGTCACCCACCCTGAAGCCTTGACTGTCTATCCTTACCAGATCTTGCACCTTTCTTGAGCAGACGAAGTGGCATCGCCCACCGTAAAATGAAGATCGGAGTTCTTACAGCTGATCTACCTTTGGACGAGAAGGATGTTGGATCATCTAACCCTCAGACTATTAGTGGTTTAAGAGGACTTAGAGGGGGCATGGTCTTGCACGATTGATGATTCCTGACCATATCCTTGAGCGCCGTTCACGTCTTGGCTTCGATCCATGCATGTAGAGGTATGTTTACCTGTGTATTTTAGTTAGTTTTCAACAATTTATTTATATACTAATTATTTGATTATTTGTTCTTTTTTTCACATATTTATGCACATGAATACCGTACAAGGGAGTGATATATTAAACAATTATTTTTCTAAAGCATGGGTCTCATGGGATCAGATTCCTATTGATGTGCAGCACTGCATGTTGGATCATTGGCTGATACGTAAATAAATAATATTAATTTTAAAATTAATTTAATTAATAACTTGAAATTATAAATTATTTATAGGGTTTATTGTATCCCATTAATGGGATCACGTGTGACACTATTTGGAAGGCATGGCAGGGGACTGTTAATCAGCATTGAAGTCAGTTTTTGTGCAATTTGAGAAGAAAAGAAATGGAGAAAGTAGGAGTGACAGAGTTTGATGAGTCTTTTCATGCCCACCGACCTAATTACATTTCATCTCATGTTTGGGATGGATTATGCTCATAATGGTTGGCAGGTCTTTTTCAGAGTAGATCATTGATAGGTCGATGAAATCGCGGGAGATAGGAGGTGACACATCGAGCCGGTAGTCAGACATTCAGTACGCATTGTGAGCATATGGTAAGTACTTTTTTTTAAAATACTTTATATAACTTTAAATGTAAACGGTTTATTTTATATTCATATAGGTAGTCGAACAACTCAATATTATAGAGTTCTATGTTTACAGAAGGATGTATAGTGATCTGACCACTAGAGAGATTATAGGTTCTCACCAATGTCAGATTGTTGTCAGTATATTTTTTTTGAGTTTAAAATTTAACTGTAAATAATATTTTATCTATTTTAATTTTAAATTGAAATTGAAGGAGTCATATGAGGCTGCGACATCTCAAACATAGGTTGAAAGTCAGGCTGAGACCGATACTTAGACTAGCGCCCACTGATTTGATGAGACCACATAGATACAAGTGACCGAGTATGCCCTCGAGAAAGGCCGAGTTGTTTGTATTGGATCTTGATTGACGCATGTGGATTATTATGGCACCTTTGCGATGTCGGCATCTAGCTCCAGAGGAGATCGTAGAGATTCATCATCATCTGCTATACAATATTAGAAGTAGCTGTGAGCTTATAGTGAGCTTATAGAGAGTATGCATAGGGAGAATGAGGAGATGTGTCAATGGAAGCATCAGTAGTAGGAAGAGCTCCTACGATAGTAGCTGCACTAGCACCAGAAGCAGCAGGAGATGCAGGAGAAGATGCATCGATGGTGGCAGTAGTAGGAGTAGTAGTAGTTGTAGTACATGTGACGTCTGACTCATGGTTTAGGGATGAAGTTCCCTCCACCATCTCCTCCAAACGACCCTCCCCCTCAGTGATATATTTATTTTATTATGATAAAACATTTGAATGTAAATTTTGTTTGTAATATTAACTATATACATTTCTATATAGTACGTTTTTTATATTATTTCGAACATTACATTTTTTTTTATTTAATTTTTTTTATTATTTTATTAATTATTATTTTTGATTATTTTATTTTAATTATTTTTTATATTTTTTTGTGAATATTGAGGTTTTCATTATTTTATAATTTTTTATTATATTAGTAATATTAATATTATTATTTCATTAATATTATTAATAATAATATTATATTATCAATATTTTTTTTATTATGTGAATATTATTTTATTATTTTATAATTTATTTTATTTTACTAATATTAATATTATTATTTCATTAATATTAATATTATTTTATTATTATCATTAATATTTTTATTATTATTTTATTCAATTTTATTATTTTATTTTTTAACACTTTTTGATGGGACGAGTCATAAATAGTATTTTCGACGACCCATTGTAAAAAATGATTTCGAAAAATCATCAAGGCTATTTGTGATGGCTCCACCACCCTGTCTCAAATACTTTTTGCGATGGGTCATCACAATAAAGTATTTAAAAAACCATAAGGAAACTATTTGCGACGACTCCTTATCCCATCATAAATAGTTTTTTTTGCGACGGGCCATCGCAGACAACCATATTTGCAATGACCTTTTCTGCAATGGGGAATTTGATATGAGGCCCTATTGAAAAATGGTACTTGCGATGGGATCTCTTCACAAATTCCCCATCACAAATGGATCAATTTATACTAGTGGAAATGAAAAAATGAACCACATTGGTTCTTGAGCCGGTAGTCCACCGTACACTTGAACGATGATTTTGTATCCCATTTGATGGAAGTAGAGACAGTTTTAGGACATGAAGTTATTATAAAAACATTATAGTATATGTAAGATATTGAGGTTATTATATCAACTTGGTTTAATAAAAAATTAATGAGGTGGAGTAAGAAGTAAAATAAAGATGCTCGTTAAAAAAAATTACCTATTCTTTAGGTATCCTCCTTGGGTTTGTACTGAAGCCTTTATAGGTTGGATTTATACCCAAAATAAGGCTTCCATAATGAGTTTAGGTAAGTTAGTAAGTCATTTGAGAAGTATTTATATGATACAAATGGCTTGATAGGTGTTTAGAAGTAAGGGGAGTGAGTGCCCTTTTATAGTTGAGGATGAGTGACACTTTGGTAAATACCCAAAAGTATTCACTATTGGGAGGTAAATATTATCTCAAGTGGCACCCAAATTTATAATTATGAGTTTTTAAGGATTATTTGGTCTATACATAACTACACCAAATAATAAAACACATGTTTTAAACATTTTTTTTCCTTAACTTCTAAGTTTCTTTATTTTTACCATTTTGGTTTTTCACTATGGTAACTAGTTTTCTAACCTAGGAAATTTATCCATTAAGAATACATTAAAGTGATACTTATTAGATAATTTTCACAAACTTATTATATATATGATATATAATTTATAAAATATAAATCCTCTATGTTTTGGAAAGTAACTTTAACACAAGCACATGTAACGATCAAAAACACTACTTTAACCTTAACCGTGCTAACATGGTTTTTTTACTATATATAGGTCAAAATATTAATTATAAAAGAATAATTGGTCCATTAATGTAACATAGTTAATATTTATTGTCATTTAAAATTAACTTGATAGAATATAGTATTTTTATTTATTTAAATAATTTAATAAAGTATATTTCTTTTTATAAAATAACAATAATGTCAACTTTGACAATATTGATTTAAATTGAATTTAAAAATATAAATATGATGATGAAATTAGAATATATTATGTTAAAATCTATGTAACATGATATATTAATCTAAAAAATTAATTCAATACAATAATTCATTCAATTTACTTCACTTTTATTATTTTTAGTATGATTTATTTTATTTTTTATTAAAACAATAATTACCCATTGACATTTCTTAAGAATTTTGAGTAACTAATTCATCTATAAAAATTAAAAATAAATTATTATGATGAAAAAAAATAATTTATATTTCAAAATAATATGTATTAACAAAACAATTTTTCCCCCTATCCCAAATTATTATAGATATTAAAAGGAAGAAAGATAACTTTTTTGTCTTTTTCTTTACTTATCTTATTATACGGGTCATATACAAAGGAAAGTAGAAATGAATTGAAATATTTTAGAGAATTTGTTAGAAAATATATAAATAAACTCATTAAATAAAATTTACATATTATTTTAGGTCATTTTAACTTTTATCATTATAGTTTAACTCCCAGGTAAATCCATTTTTACCTTAACCGTTGTGATTTATTTTTACTACGTCCACTACTAATTTTGGTCAAAAATTAATTTTAAATCATTAGATATTATAAATTATATTTATTCAAAATATTGAATAATTTTTTCAAAATTAAATTCACACCAATAAAAAAATTTAATTTAAAATTAATCCCGAAGACGTGATGAGAAAATGAGTTTTTAAAGTTAAAATATTCAAAAGTTTACATAGATTTTATATATAAATTCAACATGAAAATGATTAAAATAAACAAAAATAGATTATTTTATATAAAATTTAACTAATTTTACTTTAAAACCAATTCAAAATATAATTTAAAATTATAAATGTTTTAAACAAAAAATCAGTTTTCAATTAAAATTCATCATTTTTCACTATTCATTAAAAAAATGAAATTTCGCTGAAAAATCCAAAAAATTCACCCTAAGATAGTTTTGGTATTCATATTTCAATAATGAACTTTATTTTTTCTTATAAATTTTGTAAAATTTTTAAAAATCAATTTTAAATTATGTGTGCATGGCGTGACAAAACTGTCTTTTAGAAAAAATAGAGTTTTTCAGAAAACATGTATATTTTTCTTTTAAATGATTGTTATTTTATTTATATCCAATATATTACTGATAAAAATATGTAAAATATATATTCTCATAATTTAGTTAATCTGATTCATACCTTCCATTCTAATGGCTAGGTGATATGTAACGTCTCGATTCCGGAAGCCACCCTAAGGTGCCCCGTACCCGGTTGGTCACATGGCCTCAAGCGCATTTCCCCAAATGCTAAAGGATAAAGACTAGAAGTGAGGGACTTGGGTGTGATTATGGTAAAACTATGGCCTCATTAGCAGAGTACACAATAGAAGTAAACAAACATTCATTAGTGGAAGCAGTAAATATCAAACAACAGTAAACAACGGAAGACTGAGATAATATACAACTGGAGCAATGCATAATAAATGATGCATGATACATATGTATAGGAAAGTAGAAAAACAAGTCACAATGCTAGAATACAAATAGCATCGAACCAAAGTACAAAATAAAATCTAAACATCTCCTCAGCATCGCAAGCATATGCTTGGTCCCGTGCTCTCTATCTCCACAGCAAGTCAACTACCTGAAGTAGAAGGGAGCTTGCCCTTATCTATACCTGAAACAATATAATCTATTTGGGAACAAAAGAATGACACAAAAATGGTGTGAGACTAAATCCCAATAGGCAACCACCTGAAGATCTATGCCAAATGGTCAGTGAATATATGGTAGGTAAAATTACAGAAATTAGTAAACATGAAAGTACTCAGGAGTAAACAATCCACTGTTCAATATCAAGCAGCTAAATCTTAAACAAGTAGCCCTATGGGAAGTACTCACAGCCATCCCCTCTGATCCTATATAAGAAGTACAAACAACCCTCTAGGTAGTACACACAGCCCAACCCCTCTGGTTATGTCATAGGAATTTAATAAGACCCTCGAAGTAAGCGCTCATAGTCTATCCCCTCATAGTCAAAGGTAAAAAAAGACTCTATGAGGAATCTCACATAATCCATTCCCCGCATAGTCTAAGGTAGTCAAGGACTCTCTGAGGAATCTCACATGTCAATTCCACTTATAGCCCTAAGGTCTAGGACTCTCTAAGGAAGCTCACTCATTCAAATTCCCATTATATCTCAGGTCATTCAATTCAAACAAATAATCTCTAAGGAAGCTCAGGTAGTCAATCCCCTTATAGTCTAAAGCACACAAGGACTCTCTGAGGAAGCTCACTCGATCAATTCCCCTTATTTTCCCAAGTGGTTCTAGGCTCTCTGAGGATGCTCAGTCGGTCAATCCCCCCTATAGCCTAAGTGCTCAAAACTCTCAGAGGAAGCTCACCCGGTCAATTACCCATATAGTCTACTACACCATGTTCTCCCGACCCTCTATAGATCAACGAGCATAGTATTGTAATATGGAAAAAGTAAACCTAAAGAACTACTTGGATGAAAATCTACAACATATCAAGCATGCCAGAAAACAACTCTCCATCCTACAGCAATAGGCATGGAAAATAGGTAAAGCAGCCAATGGCTAAATAGGGCCAAACGGTCGTAAAAAAAACAAAGCATGGGAAAAAACACACCCAAATCATAAAAATTAACCCAATTCATATCCAAATTACCTCTACACAGGCATAAAAGCATGGAAGGAAAACAACAAGGTTAAAATGGTAAACACGCAAAACCCTTTTCAAGGGTATTGGTGGAATTTGTACATAATACTCAAAGACTTCGAACGAAAAGGCACAAACCACCTACCTTGGGGTTAGAAGATCAATATACTTTAACCATGAGGCTTGAAATGACTTAGAACATCGTAGATATATGAAAACATATAAAACGTTCAACCCATGATAACTTGAGAAAGAGGAGGAATCATGAAACGAAGCTCAAGCAGAAGAGAGAGATTACTGAGACGATCCCAATGCAATTGATGGTGGTAAAATCGTATTTAGAATGACCGGTCGAGGACTTGGAGGAAGATCATGGTCATATGGGAGCTCTCAGCTAAACAAAACCTATAAGAAGATGTTTTTGGTTATTAGACGCGACCCCGAGGCATTTAATGAAAAAAATAAAATACACGGCGTGTACTTTTGGAGTACACGGCACGTAATTACTGTTTCCATACTACAATTTAGGTGGCCTCCACATCACCCCACACGACCGTGTGTGTGGACATGACACGGCCAGCCCACAGCCTGCTGCAGTAACAAAGTAGATGGCGTGTACTCATAATGTACATGACGTGTACTTGAAAAATTTCCAAAAACTCATATTTTCTAAAAAACTCTAGAAAAAGAAAAAACATACCTAAAAATAAGGTCCGTGTTCTTACAAACTTACCCCATTAAAGAAATTCGTCCCCAAATTTCTTATCACGGTGTAGAAGAAGAAACCCCGAACAGATCTGACCACTGCGCTCATACATTGGCCTCCCTCTCCCAAGTCTCATCCTGAACCCGTCCGTGCTGCCATAGCACTCGTACCAGAGGAAAAGACTGGCCACAGAGAACCTTCGTACTTCGATCGACAATCTAGATAGGATTATCTTCAAATGATGCGTCCACTTCAAGCTCTACCTCCTCGAGTTGAAAGACATGAGACAAGTATGAAAAGTAACTTCAGAGCTGAGAAACATGGAAAACGTCATGCATAGACCGGTACCTCTGAGGTAACTGCAATGAATAGGCCACCATCCTAAATCTCTCCAACACCTCAAATGACCCGACGTACCTTGGAAAAAGCTTAACCTAACTCCTAATCCTCTTGTGTCCCAACCTCGGTGTGACACGTAGGAAAACATGACCCCCGACCTCAAACTCTAGAGGTCATCTCCACTGATCAGCATAAGACTTCTGATGAGACTGTGCAGTAGCCAGCTTCTTCCGAATCAAATCCATCTGCTCTGTGGTCTCCTGAACAAGATGAGGTCCCGACAAAGCCGCCTCTCCTACCTCTAGCCAACATAAGGGTGATCATAATGGCCTACCGTACAAAGACTCATAAGGTTCTATATGAATAGTTTCTTGATAACTATTGTTGTAGGAAAACTACACAAGTAGAATATGCTTCTCCCAAGAACCTCCATAATCCATAATGCATTCTCGGAGCATGTCCTCAAGCACCTAAATTGTATGCTCGGACTGGCCATCTGTCTAGGGGTGGTAAGCTGTAATTAAAAGTACCTGTGTACCCAAAGCCATCTGAAGCCCCTGCCAGACCTAAGAAGTAAAATGGACATCCCTGACTGAAACAATGGAGTGTGGAACTCCATGCAGATGTACAATCTCTCAGATGTACAACCTCCCCAGATCATCAACACTGAAGGTCTCTTTGATCGGAAAGAAGTGAGAAACATTTGTGAGTCTATCAATGACAACCCAAACTACGTCATTCCCTCGAGGAGACCTTGGTAAACTGGTCACGAAGTCCATTACAACATCATTCTACTTCCACTCAGGAATGGATAACTTATGTAAAATCACTAATGGTCGCTGATGCTCTTCCTTCACCTGCTGACAAGTGGAACACCTCATGACAAAACCAGCAACGTCCCTCTTCATACATATCCACCAATACTGATGGTGTAGATCACGATATATCTTGGTGACACCAATATGAAATGCCCAAACTGAGGAATGAAAGTCCTGCATCAGCTCCTTGCGTATATCTGTTGGCACCTATACGCGTTCTTGGAAACTCAAGATTTTAACCTTGCCTATGGTCCATCCAGGAATAGGGTCCTCTCCTAACATGCTTTCCCATAAGACTAGGACTTTAGAATCTAATAGCTTCCTCATTTGTACTTGATCAAGAAGATTAGAGGTAACTACTATAGAAGAAAGAAACATCTTCCCCTAACTGTCTTGCACCTCCAAATAAATCTCAGAGAATAGATCCATAAGTTTCCACTCACTACTGGCCTCCTGAACTGCCTGTATCTGAGTCCTTATGCTCAACGCATCAGCCACTGCACTACCTTTCCCAGGCGTATAGGCAAGCTCGAAATCAAAGGATTGCAGGTACATGACCCACCTTAACTGTCTCAAATTTAGATCATGCTGAGTGAAAATGTACATGAGACTTTTGTGGTCTTTGAAAACCACAAAATGATCTCCTAGAAGATAGTGTCTCCAACAACGTAAGGAATGAAAAACAACTGCCAACTCCAAATTGTGCATCGGATAATTCCTCTTGTGTGGCCTCAACTACCAAGACCCGTACGCAACAAATCCATCTCCCTTCATAAGAACATCTCCTAGCCCGATACCTGGCGCATCACAGTAAACGGTATAGCTCTTGCTCAGATCTGGAAAGACTAGTATCGGTGCTGAAGTCAACCTCCATTTCAGCTCCTGAAAGGCTGACTCATAAGAATCTGACCATAAGATTTTTTTCACACTTCTTAGTCAGACTCGTCAGTGGTGTTGTTTAGCTTGAAAAGTCCTGAATAAAGCATCTATAGTATCCATCTAGCCCTATAAAACTTTGCACCTCAAAGACGTTCTTTGGCTTGTACCAAGAAACTACTGCCCTCACTTTCTCTTGGTCTACTGATACTCCTGTCTCTCAAATAACGTGACCCAATAAGTGAATCTGGTCCATCCAAAAGTGGAATTTAGAGATCTTAGCATATAACTGATGCTCCCTCAGTGTACTCAAAATGATCTCAAGATGGATAACATGGTCGTGTCGAGTGTGAGAGTACACCAATATATCATCCACGAAGACCACCACTTAGGAATCCAAGTATGGATGGAACACTCGGTTCATCAGTGCCATGAAAACTATAGGCATGTTCCTAAGACCGAACGGAATAAATAAGTACTCATATAGACCATACCTGCTCCAGAAGGCTGTAATAGGTATATCAGATGGTATAACATGCAACTAATGATAACTGGATCTCAAGTTAATCTTTGAGAACACTCAGGCTCCTCGAATCTGATCAAAGATATCATCAATACTAGGCAAGGGATATCGGTTCTTGACCATCAAATGGTTCAACTTCCGATAGTCCACGCAAAGCCTGAGGGTACCGTCTGCCTTCTTTGCAAACAAGAGGGGTAAACCCCAAGGATAAGTACTGGGTCGGATGAAACCCTTTGTCTATAACTCCTCTAACTGCTTCTTGAGCTCCTTCAACTCAGGTGTAGCCATCCTATAATGAGGAATGGACACTGGTGCCACTCCTAGAACAAGCTCAATAGAAAAGTCTACCTCACGCTCTGGAGGTAAACCTGAAAAGTCCTCTGGAAAGAAGTCCCTAAAATGATCCACCACTGGGGGAAATTCCATATGTGAAGTCCCTTAGTCATTTAGAAAAAGACTACCAATCTGGGCTGTAACTCCTCCTAGCCCATGATGCTCAGGTCCTGCTCTACTCTCCTGGAAATCCCACTCACCCCTATGAAGAAAAGATCCACCCTCTGGTGATACGAAACTCACTTTGCAATGATAACAATCGAAGAATTCCTGGAAGGGAACCAACCAGTCCATCCCGAGAATGACATCATTTCCTATCATCTCTAGGACATAGAGGTCCCAGAGAATGTGACACCCTACAACCTCTAGATGGAACTCCTTACATTGAAGTACTCTAGCCGTCCTAGTTCCCAATGGCATGTCTAACGTCAAGATATTATAAGAGGAAAAGATGCAGAGCCCAAGGCTCTCCAAAACAACAACAGAGATAAATCTATGGAAATACCCTATATCGAAAAGAGCAGAAGACAAAACTGAGGCTACTAAGATCATACCTCGAACTATAGGGGGTCTGGGATCATGCTCCTGCTGGGTCTGCTCCATTATAAAAGTCTGTCCTGCACCTCGGACCTGTGAACTTGCTTGACCACTCTGACCTAATCCACTTTGCTATTGCTAAAATACCAGAAACAAAACACCACAGACATGACTTCCAACTCAGCCTAAATGATCGGAAGAACTCCAGTTCCCAGACTGGTGAGAATCTGGTGGCGCTGCTCTAGAACGAGGAGTCATAGAGAAACCCCTGTCACCAGCTACTGGTGAGAAGAACTGACAAAAGTGCTGAATGTGACCCATCTTGCTGCAAGATCGGCACTCCACTGGGTATCTTGGGAAAAGTGGCCTCGTATTCCTGCTTTTCCCACACTGGTATCACACCACATAGCTACCAGAAGATGCATCCCACCTACTCTGATCTCCCCGTGAAGTCTCCCCGTGGCTTTTCCTGCTATCTGCTGGCGGAGCACTAACTCTGGATGTTGAACTGCCCTAGATCACAGCTCTAGAATACCTCAGATAGTGCTCAGTAATCAGTGCTTGATTGATGATAGAGGATATGGATGTCAACCTAAATATGTTCACCTGGGAACTGATCTCCTGCCTGAGACCATCCTCAAACTTCCTAGCCAGGAACAACTCATCACCTGCTGGAATAGGTGTAAAACACTGTAGCTCTGTGAAGTGAGAGGAATACTCCATCACAGAAAGAGTACCCTACTCCAAGACCATGAAATCCTGGGCTTGATCATCCCTCAAGGTCTCTGGGTAGAAGTAATTATAAAAGATACACTGGAACTCCTCCCAAGCCATATTCTGGTGGCGCCCCGCCTGAGAGATGACATCCCACCACCTCTTGGCAGAGTCTCGGAGCATGTAGGTCACGATTTTCACCCTCATCTCTGGTGAAAACTCAAGATGCTTGAAGATCATCAGTGTGAATTCGAGCCATGACTCTAAAGCCTGTGGTCCTCTTTACCCTGAGAAGGTCGTAGGATGATGATGCTGGAAAACCCATGTCAAATCTTCCATCGATGGGGTAGGAGGTGGCGCTCCCTGGAAGGTCTACATTATCCACAAAAAACCCTCCCTAAACTACACATCAGCACCTACAACTGGTATAACTGCTAGTGCCAAGACCGGCACTATAGGAGGATCTACAGGAAGTTCCTGATCAGCCATATCAGGCGTATGATCACTGTCCTGCAACTGTCGGTCAACCGGGGGACATCTAGGTGGAATGACTCTGCAAGGTCAAGAACACACCTTATATCAAGATATCAAGTACTAAAAACAAGGAGTTTAAGAAGGTAACAGGATGAAGAATTCACTCAAGTTTTACAAAGCATGACTACATAGCATGTACATTTCCTACACGGTGTGTTCCCTAAAGTCATTCACATGGGCGTGTACTCTTGCCCTAACTGGTCGTGTAACACCCCAAACACATGGCCTGTTATCCAAGAACACGACATGTACTTGAATACTCTTCCCCTACCCAATTTCTTCCACACAGTTAAGCCACACAACTCTCCCAAGACAAGACTACACGACATGTTCAAGGTAGACATGGCGTGTACTGGACAAGTCTCACCGGCCCGTGTTGTTAGTGACACGGCCTGTGTACCAAGGTTACACTACACGGTGTGTTCAAAAAAAACATGGCGTTACTAAGAAAGGATAACACTGACCCGTGTTGTTCGTGACACGACTGGGTACCTAGGTTAGACTACACAACGTGTAAAATCATAACACGGCATGTATGTGAAAAGATAACACCGACCCGTGTTTGTTCATGACACGGATGGGTACTTGAGTTAGACTACACGACATGTTTAAGATGGGCACAACGTGTATAAGAAGAGACTCCATTGAGCGGTGTTGTTAGCTACATGGCCGAGTTCCTAGGATTATACTACACGACATGTTTAGCGTGGACACATCGTGTTTCCACCAGACTTTTCCCTTCCCATGTCTCTGACCTCACAACCTATGACATGGTTAGAGACTACACGTCATGTACATAATGTACACGAAATGTATTTAAGAAAAACTATTTCTTCCCGAATAGAAGAACACATGGCGTGTAGTCAAAACTAAACGACGTGTATTCTGGGTTTTTATGGATAGTAAGCCTTAGAAACTACTCCAGAGCCCAAAAAAACACAAAAACGAACATTGAAGGTGCCAAATTACGATCCGTGAGGGCCCATACTCCCCGCAAATCTAAGTTTGGCATCTTATACAAGTTATAACAAGGAAAAAAAGCGACGATCCACCAAATTACGGTCCATGAGGTCTAATAACACCTCAAGAACCTTAGTTTGGCGTTCATCCAAACAAAGAACTATACAAAAATGCCCTATCAAACAACATGTATCTTTATCAAGAATCTATCACAACTGCATTAATATTCTACGCAACATCCATACAACAACATGAAATCGCTAATGCATCCTAGATGACATGGTAAGAATGAATGAAATGTGATTTCTAGAAAGTGCCTATATGATGCATGAGATGGTATACCCTCATCTCATCAGGTTGAGACAGAAATAGAACCTCAATATCATCAACAGTAATAACACAATACATGTGAGTCACCCAATGGTGATAATCAAATCAACTGTAAAATTGAAAAGAATTAAAATTTCAATAAATGAGGTAGTATGGATTTTCCCTATACACGAGTTAGCTACTCCTGGGCACAACTTATTACCAAGTAACTATTCCATCCTATCCCTGAATGTAGGCTCCAAATAGTAAGTTAAGAGAAAAGAAGTCCTCTGATACCACTTTGTAACTTCCCGGTTCTGGAAGCCACCCTGAGGCGCCCCGTACCCAGTTTTTCACATGGCCTCAAGAGCATTTCCCCGAATGATAGAGGCTTCCGACTAGCAGGGAGGGCCTTGGGTGTGATAGTGGGGAAACTATGCCCTCATTAGCAGAGTACATAGCAGAATTAAACAACATACAATAACAAAAGAAGTAAATATCCAACAACAGTAAACAACGGATGACTTAGATAATAAACAACTGGAGTAATGCATAATAAATGATGCATGATACATATGTCTAGGAAAGTATCCAAACAAGTCACAATGCTAGAATACAAATAGTACCAAACCAAAGTACAAAATAAAAGCTAAATAGCTCCTCAGCATCGCAAGCATAGGCTTGGTCCCATGCTCTCCAGCTCCACAACAAGTCATGTAACTAAAGTAGAAGGGAACTTTCCCTTATCTATACCTGAAACAATATAATCTATTTGGGCCCAAAAGCAGGACCCAAACAGGGTGTGAGACTAAATACCAGTAGGAAACCACCTAAAGATATGTGCCTAATAGTCAGTAAATATTTGGAAGGTAAAAGTACAGAAAGTAGTAAACAAGAAAGTGATCAACAGTAAAAAATCCACAGTTCAATATCAAGCAGCTAAATCTCAAACAGGTAACCCTCTGGGAAGTACTCGCAACCATCCCCTATGGTCCTATCAAAGAGGTATAGACAACCCTTTGGTTAGTACATGTAACACCCCAACCCCAGCTACCCAGATTCGATGCGTTATTGCATAACATTGGCATGATCACAAAAGATCAAGTCTCGAAAAACCGATTAGTTTAGTAGCCTTGGAAACACTAGATACATTAATAAATGTTACATTACATCATGAAGTGAAAATCTACAATAATAAAGTCTCCATAGTCCAAACTCATATCCTCTTCTGACTACCCCTGCAGGTCATTCATAAAATATTTCTTCACATCCTGGAAAATATTAAAACATTGAAAGGGGTGAGCTCAAATGCTCAGTAAGGATAACAATATTGCGGAAGCTTTGGTAAATAAAAATTAACATTTAAGGAAATGTATAACTAAAACAAAAGCCTTTTTAAACTTTAACTTAAGCATAATATGGAAAAAATAAAATTAAATAATTCCATTTACTTACTCACATGGATATTCTACTAGTCGAATAATCACATGCAATATCAATAACCACTTTCATAATGATGGAAAGCATAATGCCAGACTATCATAACCATGTAGCCAAGGCCTCGTTCCAAGACCACAAATAAGATTTTGTCAAGGCCTCGTGCCAAGACACTAGTTTGTCTCATGAGACCTACCGATGCATCGAGGAGCTGTAGCGGGCTCCACCCATCACTTATTAAGTCCAATGCATTCCTCATATGAATAGGTTTAAACATATCATAAACCATAACATAATCGTATCACATAAAACATGCATAAAGGAAACATAAAATTTCCGCATTTCAATCACAAGATATAAATACAACACATTGATATAATAAAAACACTTTCAAAACCATTTTCAATACCAAAATAAAATAAAGTTAAAACTTTGTATTTATTTTTCATTAAAAAAAGTTATGGCTTGTAGAGGAAGTTGAAACTCAAATAATGGTCACGGCGGCAGAGAAGTCGTTGTTGCCACATATGTACGGTAAGAAAAACATTCCCTTTTTGTCGTTTAGTAAAACGCTTCGTATAAAAAAGATTCCTTTTGAATAAACTTAAAAGTCAAAGGGGTTTATACACCGTATAAAAGAAAGTTGTGTATAAAACAAAATATGCCTCAATGAAAGGAGATTGAGATGAAGACCCTTACAAAGATAATTTTTTTAAATAAGGTAGATATATCATGTGTATTCACTATAGGTACACATAAATAAAGTACAAATACAAGATAGGACATAATAATATCATAACATAATTTGAAAGTAGGAGATTAAACCAAAGAATAGAAATTGGGTTAAGAAGTTCCCTTACCTCATGTCCGACTTGACTCGATCGTTCAATAACCTCCTGAATAATAAACTAGAGTTAATTTATATTTACTTAAGAACCTTTTTCATGTTAATTATTCCTTTTATATCACTTATTACCATGTTATGAACATTATGTAATTATTTAAGTTAATAACTGTCATTTTGTCGATCTTTGGTACTTGAGTCAAAAATAAACTTCTTATAATTACAAGTTGTTCATGTGGTGAAATATCCATTATATAAAGAATTATATTCATGATTTAGATATCATATATATAATATATATCTAGTATATACATTCATTTATAATATTACATAACATTTAGAGGTAAGAAATGAAATGCACCGTTCATGGAGACGGTAAGCCGTACGTACGCATGAACGCTACTTTCATTTCTATTTCATATTTAATGGAATGGAATCATAATAGTATAAAAGTGTATTATAATTCCAGTATAATATCATATATAATATCATTTTCTCCATCCTTTACACATCCCACATATGGCATTAACGATTCAAATCACTTTGAGGGGGCGGTAGTCTGCACTTCCTAAAATGAAAATATCGTATTTACCCATAATGGAAACCATAAAGGTATGACATAAATGAAAAATACAGAAGCTTAAGTAAAACATAAACATATTATATATCATATATAAATATAGTTACATCTTAATGGCCACCTTTGAAGGTGTTATATGAGTGTTGAACAATCATCGTTTTGTAAGGCAGAAATTCGCCATCCACAGAAACCGTATATTCTTTTACCATTAGAGGTAGGTGTGTGTAAGTGTAAACCAAATCCTCATCATAACAACATCCTAGTATATTTTAGATACTGTTTTTGTTACAAAAGAAAGGAATAAAAAGAGTTTAAGGGGTTGGAGAAGCAAAATAAAACAAAACAACATTAGAGAAGATATTACCTTAAAATCGGGTAACTCTTTTTGATTTGAACCAAAGGCATCCTTGGGAAGAATTCTGCCAAAAGTGAGGATTCTAGGAGTAAGAGAGGTAAGTTGGGAGAGTATTTTGGCAGAGTTTTTCTGATACAAATGGCTTGAAAGTGTGAATAAGGTGGTAGTGGTGGGGGCCTTTTATAAGAGGAGAGAAGGGGCACTCTTGGAAAGATTGAAATGTTACTTTATTATGAAATGATTTTTTGGATTCTAAAGGTCCCACACTTAAATATTTCGAGTATAAGGTAATAAGGGTTCAAAATATACTCATCCAATAGGTTTTTGAAAAGTTTAAGTCTTATATTTTACATTATCTTTTCATTTTATTTAAATCATTAATTAGTGAGGTAATCGCTGCATCATCATGGTGTCATAAATAATTTAATTTATTTAAGGTCTAAAAATTATAAAAAAAAATATCATGATTTATTAAATATTTTTAGATTTCTAATAAATATTTATAGTCAAAAATATGACTTGAATAACCCCATTTAAAAATTGTTTTAGTAAAACAACTCTTGTTTGTGACATTTTTATTTTAACATTAAATAAAAAGTTTTTAATGTCATTTTCCTACCAAAGTGGCTCCATGGGGTCCCCAAGTTGAAACATGGGTTTTATTGGTCGGCCATTACTCATCAATAGGGGTAGGACAAGTGTCAAGGTCATTTCCTATTATTATAACATTATATTTACCTTAAATTTCACTAATTACCTTTAATCGCGATTAATTAAACTTAAAAGTTACTATTCACCAAAAACATTATTTTAATCCCATTGAACCACATTTTAATTCCTAATGACAACCATGTATGTTGGATTTTTGAAAATCTAATCATAGAAGTGTTAATGTTTCATTTAAACGAAAAATCAGTTTTTTAACTACCACTTAGTGGTTTCACTATTAATCAAAAATTGAAGTTTTTCAGAATAATGCCAAAATTTCACCCAAAGCTATAATTGATATTCTGAATCCAAAAATGATGTCTATTTTAAAAAATTACAAACATATAAGTTGCATTAATTAATTTTATAATTAATTCCCGATGTCACAACAAATAGCGTGTTTTTAAGAAACAATATATATATCAAAAGATTGACAATTGATTATGTCCAATTTCAATGTGAAATTAATTCTAATGACCACCATTGGATAAAATAGTAAAAGTATATTCTAATTATACTTTAAAACCACTCAATAGTATAATTTATCACTATAAAATATTTTGATTAAAAAAGTTGTTTTTAAGTATTTTTCACTATTCATAAAAAAATTGGAAGTTCTCAGAAAATTACAAAAAATTCAACTTTGGATAATTTAGAATTTCCAAAAGTGGGTATTACTATTCATAACTACTACTTTGATTGGTCTCGGTGTGTTAGAATCTCGAACTTCCGTACAATGCAAGCTATTGCATTATTGAAAGAGAAGTGTATCGTGAAAGCTTGGAGTGTTACATTCTCCCCTCCTTCAATAAATTGTGTCCTTGCAATTTGAAAATGTTCTTCGAAAATAAAAGGTTGAAAATAGAAAATACCTTTGTGGAAAACCCACATCGGAAATAGGGTTAAGAAGAATATAACATTAAAATAAATAAAGATAAGTACAAAGGTCACCTGAGATAGCCCATACTAGGATTATATGAAAATATGGATATGGAAGAAAAACAAACCAGCAAGGTCTGATAGAGAGTTGTAGAAAATAGGATTAGGAGAAAGTTAATAATAAGAAAATCACAAACTTGTGATCGGTTAAACGGTCATTGAATCCCCAGTTGGAAAAGTTAACCGACAACGTTTTTGTTTTAAGTTACCTTTTATAAAGTTGAGGAATTTATTTAAGATATTTTCTAAGAACGTAAGGAAATATACTTACTTGTCGAGTAGACTTTCATTCATTAATAAATTTTTACCACAAACCCATCTTTCACTCTAAATGGTAACAAAACTCAAAAATATTCTATTTATCCTAATTGTATAAGGTTTTAAATATTACCACATACCATTTAGATTAGGAAAACTATTTTGTAATAACCAGGGACTTCCTGTAGGCTAGTGGTCGGTAATAAAGGCCTGTCGCACTATGGTTGTGGGTTCGATTCCTACAGCTTTGTCCGACGCGATGGGTTTTGCCCCACCCTGCAGGTTGTCCTTTTCCTAAAACTATAGTATTATAATATTCCAAAAATAATCTTCAGAAATGTTTTAACCTTAAACAATACTATCCAAAGATCAACTTAATCCATTCCAACCTTTATAGTTATCCAAAATACCTCCGTCCAGACTTTCTCTAAAGGGTCTTTAAATTCCAAAATCAATTGTAACATTAGATTCCCTAAACAAAGTAAAGTTTCTCGTATTGTCACATACTAAAAATATGATTTCCTTCATCATATTAAAACCTTAATGATAACAACAAGTACTGTAGTACAATCCTTATATATATCACATTATTTTTATAACCAGAATATAATCCTTGAGTCCAAAAGCACCAATACATTAATTATTCCACTTCAACTGTAGTAACAGCATAAGATTATCCTTGATCCCTTGGCCTTTTCTGAGGTAAGTTTCCCTGACGCTTAGGACATTCATTTGCATAATGCCCCATTTACCTACAATTGTAGCATTCAACATTGATAGCCTCTTTCTTTTCCTTGCAATCACGAGCCTGATGACCTTTTTCTCCACATTTATAACAAACTCCCATTCCTTTTAGGCAGGTACCAGGGTGATTATTCCCACAATTATCACATAATGGAAAATCCTTCTCTCCCTTTTTCCCTTTATCTATCACTTGTTCCACCGTTCTCTTCTTATCTTTCTTTACTTTATTGTCATAAGATTTAGAGAATTCCTTTTCTATCTTGATAGAAAATGAGACAATATCTTCATATGACGAGAAGGATTGTGAGACTAAGGCTCGACAAAGAAACGGTTTTAACCCATCAAAGAAACGATCAAACTTACTTCTTAGGTTACATATATAATTTGATGCATGACTCACTAACCGTGTAAAGTTAGACTCATACTTTGAGACATTCTCATCCTCTTTTTGTCTCAGACTCAGAAATTGCCTTTCCATATCCGCTCGATGGTCACGAGAAAAATATTTTTCTAAGAAAAGCTCTTTGAACTCCCTCCATTCCATATTCGATACTTCATCATCTTCCTTTGTGTTTTCAATCAGCGACCACCACTAATCGGCATCTCCAGTGAGGCGGTAAACTACCATGATAACCTTTTCCCTTTCACTGCTCCCCAAGGCATGGAATATTTTCTCTAAGGAGTTTATCCATTGCTCAGCTACTAATGGATTTGTACCCCCATTAAATGTTGGTGTTTTTTTCCTCATGAAGTGGTCTAACAATGATCCTCCACATTGCGGATCAGGGTGCTCCATACGAGTAAGGTTATTATTCATAACATGAGTGAGTTGTCCTAGTATGGTAATAAGTTGATCAGCACCAGTTGTATCTCCAGCTCCACAATAATTATCTTGAGTAGGAGGGAAATCCCTACATGGACTGCATGCATTGATATGGTTTCCATTCCTTCCACTAGGCGCCATTTCTAAACAATGGCATAAACTAGATTAGTTTATGAATCAAAATACATAATTCCATACTTGTAAAATACTTAACATAAATTGAACTATTTATGGATATAATCCATAATCGTAAAAAGAAATGTTTTATTTGAGTAAGTATATAATCATAAAACCTTCATAATGGTTTATAAAGAAAATGAGAATTATCGTAAGCATATCCCTCGGGAGTGTCGTAACCAAGAGTGCAGCAAAGCCCATTGTCGTGCACCAGTTCCCGTTCGAGTCTAGCTCAAAGTGGTGTTTTCGGGTTTTACCCCTAGGTACATCTGTGCCAGAGCCACCTCTACCTACTCGTATCCAGACAGGGATGTATTTCTCGAAAAACTCACAAAATCTCTACAACAACAAAATTCTAGTAAGTTCTTCTATACTAATCCTCAAAGTCTATCTTATGGCTATGCGCTCTAATCAGAGTTTATCTAAATCTAGCTTCCAAGGTTAGTACTAAACTTCCTCTGATACCAACTGTAATGCCCCGGCCCCAGCTACCCAGATTCGGTGCGTTATTGCGTAACATTGGCATGATCACAAAAGATCAAATCTCGAAAGACCGATTAGTTTAGTAGCCTTGGAAACAATAGATACATTCATAAATGTTACATTACACCATAAAGTGAAAATCTACAATAACAAAGTCTCCATAGTCCAAACTCATATCCTCTTCTGACTACCCCTGCAGGTCATTCATAAAATACTTCTTTACATCCTGGAAAATATTAAAACATTGAAAGGGGTGAGCTCAGATGATCAGTAAGGATAACAATATTGCAGAAGCTTTCGTAAATAAACATTAACATTTAAGGCAATGTACAACTAAAACAAAAGCCTTTTTAAACTTTAACTTCAGCATAATGTGGCAAAAATAAAATTAAATAATGCCATTTACTTACTCACATCGATATTCTACTAGTCGAATAATCACATGCAATATCAATAACCACTTTCATAATGATGGAATGCATAATGACAGACTATCATAACCACGTAGCCAAGGCCTCGTGCCAAGACCACAAATAAGATTTTGTCAAGGCCTCGTGCCAAGACACTAGTTTGTCTCATGAGACCCACCGATGCATCGAGGAGCTGTAGCGGGCTCCACCCATCACTTATTAAGTCCAATGCATTCCTCATATGAATAGGTTTAAACATATCATAAACCATAACATAATCGTATCACATAAAACATGCATAAAGGAAACATAACATTTCCACATTTCAATCACAAGATATAAATACAACACATTGATATAATAAAAACACTTTCAAAACCATTTTCAATACCAAAATAAAAGAAAGTTAAAACTTTGTATTTATTTTTCATTAAAAAAAAGTTATGGCTTGTAGAGGAAGCTGAAACTCAAATAATGGTCACGGCGGCGGAGAAGTCATTATCGCCGCATATGTACGACAAGAAAAACATTCCCTTTTTGTTGTTTAGTAAAACGCTTCATATAAAAAAGATTCCTTTTGAATAAACGTAAAAGTCAAAGGGGTTTATACACCATATAAAAGAAAGTTGTGTATAAAATAAAATATGCCTCAATGAAAGGAGATTGAGACGAAGACCCTTACAAAGATAATTTTTTTAAATAAGGTAGATCTATTATGTGTATTCACTATAAGTACACATAAATAAAGTACAAATACAAGATAAGATATAATAATATCATGACATAATTTGAACGTAGGAGATTAACCCAAAGAATAGAAATTGGGTTAAGAAGTTCCCTTACCTCATGTCCGACTTGACTCGATCGTTCTTTAACCTCCTGAATAATAAACTAGAGTTACTTTCTATTTACTTAAGAACCTTTTTCATGTTCATTATTCCTTTTATATGACTTATTACCATGTTATGAACATTATGTAATTATTTAAGCTAATAACGGTCATTTTGTCGATCTTTGAAACATGAGTCAAAAATAAACTTCTTATAATTACAAGTTGTTCATGTGGTGAAATATCCATTATATCAAGAATTATATTCATGATGTAGATATCATATATATCATATATATCTAGTATATACATTCATTTATAATATTACATAACATTTAGAGGTAAGAAATGAAATGCAATGTTCATGGAGACGGTAAGCCGTACGTACGCATGAACGCTACTTTCATTTCTATTTAATATTTAATGGAATGAAATCATAATAGTATAAAGGTGTATTATAATTCCAGTATAATATCATATATAATATCATTTACTCCATCCTTTATGCATCCCACATATGGCATTAACGATTCAAATCACTTTGAGGGGGCGGTAGTCCGCACTTCCTAAAATGAAAATATCACATTTACCCATAATGGAAACCATAAAGGTATTCCATAAATGAAAAATACAGAAGCTTAAGTAAAACATTAACATATTATATATCATATATAAATATAGTGACATCTTAATGGCTACCTTTGAAGGTGTTATATTGTAACACCCGAGACTTTTATGTCATATAAATCATCAAAGGAATATTTTTCTACACACAACACTTGATTGGCTTGCTTTACACGAAATCGCGACCTTCCTCGATAGCTTGCGTCGTACGCAATACCGAGTTTCACTAAACAATGATATACTATTAAAATATTATTAAAACTAGCCGTTATGAATAGTAATAACCACTTTTTGAAATTTTATAAATTTTATTTTTCAAAATGGACTTCATTTTTGGATTCGGAATATCGAAATTAGCCTAGGGTGAAATTTTGGTATTTTTCTGAAAACTTTCAATTTTTGATGAATAGTGAAACCACTAAGTGGTAGTTAAAAAAACTGAATTTTTCATAAAACTTAATTTTACCGCTTCTGTGAGTGGAATTTCAAAAATCCGAGAGACACTGTTGATGTCAGTAAGTAAAATGTGGTTCAATGAGATGAAAATAATTTTTTGGTGAATAGTAACTTTTTACTTTTTTTACCACGGTTAAAAGTAAATAGGGTAATTAAGGTTAAAGATGATATTATTATTACCCTAACACATGTCCTAATTCTATTGGAAAAGTGTAATTCGACCAAAAACAAACTTAGGAATAAAATATGACCATTTAGGCCCACTTGGATTAGATTAGGACATTTATTATTAATTTATTTAAATAAGGGTTAAAATAGTTAAAATAAAAGTTTAATAAGTAAATAATTTTTAATATGGGGTTATACATAAGATAAATTCGACTATAAATATTCATTAGAAATCTAAAAAGATTTCCTACATAATGGCAGTTTATTTGTAATTTTTAGACATTAAATAATTTAATTTATTAATGACACAAAGATGATGCAGTAATTATCTTATTAATGAAATATTGACATAATTAATGTTATAAACACCAAAATAAATGTAATTTGAGACTTTTTATGAATTAAACTAATTTTATAGATTAATATGACATGTTAGTATTGATTTAATTAACTTTTTTCTAACTAATCATTATGTTATAAGTTTCACAAAAATCAATTACTAAATAGTGTCAAAATTGTCATAAAATAGTTTTTAAAAAAAATATTATATTAGTAATTGTTATTTTATTCCTAAAAATATAATATTCTTCCAAATTACTTAGATAAGGTTATATATATTAATAATAAACAACTTGGGGTTAGTTTGGCTACTTATAGTAAGTTTATTAACCTTATATTATAAGAACACAAGAAGACACGGTAAAAGTAAAATTATTTAACTTAATGTTAAATCTAAATGATAAGGTTAAAATAGGAACCTAAACTTGTCTAAATTATATTGTATGAGATTATTTCGAACCATCCCCACCTTAGCTTCGAAATATATCAATTTGGAGCTATTTAAAACCGAACATGACTTTATAATAAAATAATATTTTTAGTTTTCCCAAAGGTGCCCCTCTCCTCCCTTATAAAAGGGCACCTCCCCCCCTCTTCCTCACACCACTTTGAGCCTTCAAGCTTGGCCAACCCCTGAAACTTTCTCCTCTCCACTTCCCTAGAGACATCCTAGAGGTCCTGGTCTTCTTCAAAGACCAATTTTAGTGCCCTAAAAGAAGGTCTCAAAGAAGCACTTCAAAGAAGAGGTAATGTCCGTTACCGATTCTTTCATCTTTATTTATTCTTCCACTTATTCTTATTTAGTTGTTTCATTATGAAGTAATAACATCAGTATTACTCATATACTGATATGTTATTATAAGTATAAAACAACCCTATTTCACCATCTATCCATCCTACGGAAAAAGAAATCACTGCGCGTGCGTACGTACGGAATACCGTCTCCACGCCGTGGTGTAATCTATTTTCCACCACCACCTTACTTGGATGGGTATAATGGTGTAAATAATGACTATATATGACTATTATAAAGTGATATTGATTCTTAAATAGTATACATATACTCCAATACAATTCCACGATCATAGGAACGATATCATCACTTGTGCGTACGTACGGAATACCGTCTCCACGATGTGATGCGACTCGTTCTACATGATCTTCATTTCATAATGATTATATAAATGAATTGAATTAATGAATATGATATATATTACACTAATACCATTCTGGAAATGAGGTATCTATAACCTAAAGAAAATAATAATAATTTATTCGACAAAACACGCATAAGAACAAAAAGTTATAAACACCCGAATAACAAGTAGCAATGAAATATTACTACTAAGAAGCTAATAATATGATCATATATGATATCATAAAAATAAGTATGATTATGGAAAAAGTCAATAACATTATTTAAATCATTATACAGGAGGTTTAGACACTTACAAAGCAAGTCAGACCTAAGGTAAGGGAAATATCACAATCTCATTTTTATCCGAGATTGTTTATACTTTAGAATTTACTGAGGTGTATTTTATCATCCAAATCCATGTTTCCTCAATATGTAAAATTATTTCCATTCACCTACAATTGTTTAAATACTATTTTACCCTTCGATGAGTTTTTAGTAAAAGATATGGAAGGAATCTTTTGTCGTTTTTCGTACGAGGTACTTTTTGACTTTTTCGACAAAAGTACGAAGAATATTTTTTTTAACTTATACGACAAGAATGGATTTTTAAAACATTATTTCCAAGAAGCATCCTTTACAAGTTTTCAAGTTTATTTTTAATCAAATTCTTTTAGTTTAAAGTTGTATGACATGTTAAGAAAGGAAAAATGTTTTTGAAGAAGAAAGGATATTTTCCTCAAGAATGGAGTTCAAGTGTTTTATGAAAATTATTTTCCATATAAGATAATAAAGGGTTATGTTTTTATCCATATTATTACATTGATTTGATTATGTTGTGATGGAATTATTTTTATGAATTCCTTTATCTTATATGAATTGTTTTATGATGTCATGATGTTTAAGATTCCCATTTGTATTACATGGGTTATGTAATGATGTATGATTTATGATTTTGTGGCACACATAAGAATGGTATAATTATGAGATGGGTGGGAACTATATATCCCTCCAATGCATTGGGTAAATAGTTTATATCTCATGAGATAAACATGGCTGGAACGGTAGGTTATACCGGTTCAGTGAAACAGGACTGAAACGAGGGTGACTCGGTTCAGAAATGGACTTTGTCCACTAAGATAGTCTTGGGAATGAGTCTTGACTAACAAGAAATGATTATCTATGATTATGTGTGTATTCCACAAAGTTTCATGTTTTAAGTTATGATTATTGTGATTACATTTCACTGCCATGATTTATCCCATGTTATGAAATTATGATCTCTTTTGCAGGTTAATATTTCAAAAGTTATGTGCTTATGTATACGATATGATTGATATTTCTTTTGTTTACCCTTAATGAGAATTTGAGCTCACCCTTTTGTATGTTTTATTTCCCCAGGTCAGGAAGAAGGTTATTAAGTAGACTATGCCAAAAAGGGACTCTAGATATGATGAAATAAATGGGAGGCAAAGTAGATTCTTTATGAACCAGTTGTTTATGTTTCCCAGTTTCTAAAGACACTATACCTATACGGTCCTTTAGTGGTTTTGTTATATGTTGTAATAATCATGCTTCAATTTTTAAGTATTAACAATGTATGTAAAGTATGGGTCGTTATATATATGAGTGTTGAACAATCATCATTTCGTGAGGCAGAAATTCGCCATCCACATAAACCGTATGTTCTTTAACCATTAGATGTAGGTGTGTGTAAGTGTAAAAAAAATCCTTATTATAACAACATCCTTGTATATTTTAGATACTATTTTTGTTACAAAATAAAGTAATAAAATGAGTTTAAGGGGTTGGAGAAGCAAAATAAAACAAAACAACATTAGAGAAGATATTACCTTAAAATCGAGTAACTCTTTTTGATTTGAGCCAAAGGCTTCCTTGGGAAGAATTATTCCCAAAGTGAGGCTTCTAAGAGTAATATAGGGAACTTGAGAGAGTATTTTGGCAGAGGTTGGCCGATCCAAATGGCTTGAAATTGTGAATAAGGTGGTAGTGGTGGGGGACTTTTATAAGAGGAGAGAAGGGGCACTCTTGGAAAGATTGAAATGTTACTTTATTATGAAATGCTTTTTCAGATTCTAAAGGTCCCAAACTTATATATTTAGAGGATAATGTGATAAGGGTTCGAAATATACTCATCCAATAGGTTTTTGACAAGTGTAAGTCTTATATTTTACATTATCTTTTCATTTTATTTAAATCCTTAATTAATGAGGTAATCGCTGCATCATCATGGTGTCATAAATAATGTAATTTATTTAATGTCTAAAAATTATAAAAAAATATCATGAGGTAGGAAATATTTTTATCTTTATAATGAATATTTATAGTAAAAAATATGACTTGTATAACCCCATTTAAAAATTGTTTTAGTAAAACAACTCTTGTTTGTGACATTTTTATTTTAACATTAAATAAAAAGTTTTTAATGTCATTTTCCTACCAATGTGGATCCATGGGGTCCCCAAGTTGACCCATGGGTTGTATTGGTCGGCCTGTACTCATCCAATAGGGTTAGGACAAGTGTCAAGGTCATTTCCTATTATTATAACATTATATTTACCTTAAATTTCACTAATTACCTTTAATCGTGATTAATTAAACTTAAAAGTTACTATTCACCAAAAAATTATTTTAATCCCATTGAACCACATTTTACTTCATAATGACAACCATTTATGTCGGATTTTTGAAAATCAAATCACAAAAGTTGTAATGTTTCATTTAAACGAAAAATCAGTTTTTTAACTACCACTTAGTGGTTTCACTATTCATCAAAAATTGAAGTTTTTCAGAACAATGCCAAAATTTCACCCTAAGCTATAATTGATATTCCGAATCCAAAAATGATGTCTACTTTACAAAATTTCAAAAATATAAGTTGCATTAATTAATTTTATAATTAATTCCCGTTGTCACAACAAATAGCGTGTTTTTAAGAAATAATATATATCAAAAGATTGAAAATTGTTTATGTCCAATTTCAAAGTGAAATTAATTATAATAACCACCATTTGATAAAATAGTAAAAATATATTATAATTATACTTTAAAACCACTCAATATTATAATTTATCACTATAAAATATTTTGATTAAAAAAGTTGTTTTTAAGTATTTTTCACTATTCATAAAAAATTGGGAGTTCTCAGAAAATTACAAAAAATTCAACTTTGGATAATTTCGATATTCTGAATACAAAAATGAAGTACATTTTGAAATATAAAATTTATATAATTTCAAAAAGTGGGTATTACTATTCATAACTGCTACTTTGATTGGTCGCGGCGTGTTAGAATCTCAAACTTGCGTACAATGCAAGCTATTGCATTATTGAAAGAGAAGTGTATCATGAAAGCTTGGGGTGTTACATTATCCCCTCCTTCAATAAATTGTGTCCTCACGATTTGAAAATGTTTTTCGAATATAAAAGGTTGAAAATAGGAAATACCTTTGTGGAAAACCCACATCGGAAATATGGTTAATAAGAATATAACATTAAAGGAAAGAAAGAGAAGTACAAAGGTCACCCGAGATAGCCCATACTAAGATTATATGAAAATATGGATATGGAAGAAAAACAAACCAGCAAGGTCTGATGGAGAGTTGTAGAAAACAGGATTAGGAGAAAGTTAACAATAAGAAAATCACAAACTTGTGATTGGTTAAACGGTCAATGAATCCCCAGTTGGAAAAGTTAACCGACAACATTTTTTTTTAAGTTACCTTTTATAAAGATGAGGAATTTATTTAAGAGATTTTCTAAGAACGTAAGGAAATATACTTACTTGTCATGTAGACTTTCATTCCTTAATAAATTTTTACCATAAACCCATCTTTCACTCCAAATGGTAACAGAACTCAAAAATATTCTATTTATCCTAATTGTATAAGGTTTTAAATATTACCACATAACATTTAGATTAGGAAACCTATTTTGTAATAACCAGGGACTTCCTGTAGGCTAGTGGTAGGTAATAAAGGCCTGTCGCACTATGGTTCTGGGTTCGATTCCTGCAGCTTTGTTCGACGCGACGGGTTATGCCCCACCCTGCAGGTTGTCCTTTTCCTAAAACTATAGTATTATAATATTACAAAAATAATATTTAGAAATGTTTTAACCTTAAACAATACTATCCAAAGATCAACTTAATCCATTCCAATATTTATAGTTATCCAAAATACCTCTGTCCAGACTTTCTCTAAAGGGTCCTTAAATTCCAAAATCAATTGTAACATTAGATTACCTAAAAAAAGTAAAGTTTCTCTTATTGTCACATACTAAAAATATGATTTCCTTCATCATATTAAAACCTTAATGATAACAACAAGTACTACAGTACAATCCTTATATATATCACATTATTTTTATAACCATAATATAATCCCTGAGTCCAAAAGCACCAATACATTAATTATTCCGCTTCAACTGTAGTAACAACATAAGATTGTCCTTGATCCCTTGGCCTTTTCTGAGGTAAGTTTCCCTGACGCTTACGACATTAATTTGCATAATGCCCCATTTCCCTACAATTGTAGCATTCAACATTGATAACCTCTTTCTTTCCCTTGCAATCACGAGCCTGGTGACCTTTTTCTCCACATTTATAACAAACTCCCATTCCTTTTAGGCAGGTACCGAGGTGATTCTTCCCACAATTATCGCATAATGGAAAATACTTCATTCCCTTTTTCCGTTTATCTGTCACTTGTTCCACCGTTCTCTTCTTCTCTTGCTTTACTTTATTGTCATAAGATTTGGAGAATTCCTTTTCTGTCTTGATAGCACCTGAGACAATATCTTCGTATGACGAGAAGGATTGTGAGACTAAGGCTCGATGGAGAAACGGTTTTAACCCATCAAATAAACGATCAATCTTACTTCTTGTTTTACGTATATAATCTGATGCATGCCACACTAACCGTGTAAAGTTAGACTCATACTTTGCGACATTCTCATCCTCCTTTTGTCTCAGACTCAAAAATTTCCTTTCCATATCTGCTCGATGGTCACGAGGAAAATATTTTTCTAAGAAAAGCTCTTTGAAGTCCCTCTATTCCATATTCGATACTTCATCATCTTCCTTTGTGTTTTGAATCAGCGACCACCACTGATCAACATCTCCAGTGAGGCGGTAAACTGCCATGATAAACTTTTCCCTTTCACTACTCCCCAAGGCATGGAATATTTTCTCTAAGGAGTTTATCCATTGCTCAACTACTAATGGATTTATACCCCCATTAAATGTTGGTGGTTGTTGCCTCATGAAGCGGTCTAACAATGATCCTCCACATTGCGGACCAGGGTGCTCCATACAAGTATAGTTATTATTCATAACCTGAGTGAGTTGTCCTAGTATGGTAATAAGTTGATCAGCACCAGTTGTATCTCCAGCTCCACAATAATTATCTTGAGTAGGATAGAAATACCTATATGGAGTGCGTGCATTGATACAGTTTCCTTTCCTTACACTAGGCACCATTTCTAAACAATGGCCTAAAATAGATTAGTTTATGAATCAAAATACATAATTCCACACTTGTAAAATACTTAACATAAATTGAACTATTTATGGATATAATCCATAATCGTAAAAAGAAATGTTTTCTTTGAGGAAGTATATACTAATAAACCCTTCATAATGGTATGTAAAGAAAATGAGAATTACCCTAAGCATATCCCTTGGGAGTGTCGTAACCAAGAGTGCAACAAGGCCCATTGTCGTGGACCAGTTCCCGTTCGAGTCTAGCTCAAAGCAGTGTTTTCGGGTTTTACCCCTAGGTACATCTGTGCCAGAGCCACCTCTACCTGCTCGTATCTAGACAGGGATGTATTTCTTGAAAAAACCACAAAATCTCTACAACAACAAAATTCTAGTAAGTTCTTCTATACTAATCCTCAAATTCTATCTTATGGCTATGCGCTCTAATCAGAGATTATCTAAATCTAGCTTCCAAGGTTAGTACAAAACTGCCTCTGATACCAACTGTAACGCCCCGACCCCAGCTACCCAGATTCGGTGCGTTATTGCGTAACATTGGCATGATCACAAAAGATCAAGTCTAGAAAGACCGATTAGTTTAGTAGCCTTTGAAACACTATATACATTCATAAATGTTACATTACACCATAAAGTGAAAATCTACAATAAAAAAGTCTCCATAGTCCAAACTCATATCCTCTTCTGACTACCCCTGAAGGTCATTCATAAAATACTTCTTCATATCCTGAAAAATATTAAAACATTGAAAGGGGTGAGCTCAGATGCTCAGTAAGGATAACAATATTGCAGAAGCTTTCGTAAATAAACATTAACATTTAAGGAAATGTATAACTAAAACAAAAGCCTTTTTAAACTTTAACTTCAGCATAATATGGCAAAAATAAAATTAAATAATGCCATTTACTTACTCACATGGATATTCTACTAGTCGAATAATTACATGCAATATCAATAACCACTTTCATAATGATGGAATACATAATTCCAGACTATCATAACCACATAGCCAAGGCCTCGGGCCAAGACCACAAATAAGATTTTGTCAAGGCCTCGTTCCAAGACACTAGTTTGTTTCATGAGACCTACCGATGCATCGAGGAGCTGTAGCGGGCTCCACCCGTCACATATTAAGTCCAATGCATTCCTCATATGAATAGGTTTAAACATATCATAAACCATAACATAATCGTATCACATAAAACATGCATAAAGGAAACATAAAATTTCCACATTTCAATAACAAGATATAAATACAACACATTGATATAATAAAAACACTTTCAAAACCATTTTCAATACCAAAATAAAAGAAAGTTAAAACTTTGTATTTATTTTTCATTAAAAAAAGTTATGGCTTGTAGAGGAAGCCGAAACTCAAATAATGGTCATGGCGGCGGAGAAGTCATTGTCGCCACATATGTACGACAAGAAAAACATTCCCTTTTCGTTGTTTAGTAAATCACTTCGTATAAAAAAGATTCCTTTTGAATAAATGTAAAAGTCAAAGGGGTTTATACACCGTATAAAAGAAAGTTGTGTAAAAAACAAAATATGCCTCAATGAAAGGAGATTGAGAAGAAGACCCTTACAAAGATCATTTTTTTAAATAAGGTAGATCTATTATGTGTATTCACTATAAGTAAACATAAATAAATTAAAAATACAGGATATGACATAATAATATCATGACATAATTTGAAAGTAGGAGATTAACCCAAAGAATAGAAATTGGGTTAAGAAGTTCCCTTACCTCGTGTCCGACTTGACTCGATCATTCTTTAACCTCCTGAATAATAAACTAGAGTTAATTTATATTTACTTAAGAACCTTTTTCATGTTCATTATTCCTTTTATATTACTTATTACCATGTTATGAACATTATGTAATTATTTAAGTTAATAACGGTCATTTTGTCGATCTTTGGTACGTGAGTCAAAAATAAACTTCTTATAATTACAAGTTGTTCATGTGGTGAAATATCCATTATATCCAGAATTATATTCATGATTTAGATATCATATATATCATATATATCCAGTATATACATTCATTTATAATATTACATAACATTTATAGTTAAGAAATGAAATGCACCGTTCATGGAGACGGTAAGTCGTACGTACGCATGAACGCTACTTTCATTTCTATTTCGTATTTAATGGAATAAAATAATAATAGTATAAAGGTGTATTATAATTCCAGTATAATATCATATATAATATCATTTAATCCATACTTTATTCATCCCACATATGTCATTAACGATTCAAATCACTTTGAGGGGGCGGTAGTCCGCACTTCCTAAAATGAAAATATCGCATTTACCCATAATGGAAACCATAAAGGTATGCCATAAATTAATAATACAGAAGATTAAGTAAAACATAAACATATTATATATCATATATAAATATAGTGACATCTTAATGGCCACCTTTGAAGGTGTTATATTAGTGTTGAACAATCATCGTTTCGTGAGGCAGAAATTCGCCATCCACAAAAACCGTATGTTATCTAACCATTAGATGTAGGTGTGTGTAAGTGTAAACCAAATACTTATCATAAAAACATACTAGTATATTTTATATACTGTTTCTGTTACAAAAGAAAGAAATAAAAAGAGTTTAAGGGGTTAGAGAAGCAAAATAATACAAAACAACATTAGAGAAGATATTACCTTAAAATCGGGTAACTCTTTTTGATTTGAGCCAGAGGCTTCCTTGGGAAGAATTCTGAACAAAGTGAGGCTTATAAAAGTAAGAGAGGGAAGTTGGGAGAGTATTTTGGCAGAGTTTATCTGATAAAAATGGCTTGAAAGTGTGAATAAGGTGGTAGTGGTGGGGGCCTTTTATAAGAGGAGAGAAGGGGCACTCTTGGAAAGATTGAAATGTTACTTTAATATGAAACGATTTATCGTATTCTAAAGGTCCCAAACTTATATATTTCTAGGATAAGGTGATAAGGGTTCGAAATATACTCATCCAATAGGTTTTTGACAAGTTTAAGTCTTAGATTTTACATTATCGTTTCATTTTATTTAAATCGTTAATTAATGTGGTAATCACTGCATCATTATGGTGTCATAAATAATTTAGTTTATTTATTGTCTAAAAATTATAAAAAAAATATCATGATGTAGGAAATAGTTTTATATTTCTAATTAATATTTATAGTAAAAAATATGACTTGTATAACCTCATTGAAAAATTATTTTAGTAAAACAACTCTTGTTTGTGACATTTTTATTTTAACATTAAATAAAAAGTTTTTAATGTCATTTTCCTACCAAAGTGGCTCCATGGGGTCCCAAAGTTGACCCATGGGTTTTATTGGTCGTCCATTACTCATCCAATAGAGGTAGGACAAGTGTCAAGGTCATTTCCTATTATTATAACATTATATTTACCTTAAATTTCACTAATTACCTTTAATCGCGATTAATTAAACTTAAAAGTTACTATTCACCAAAAAATTATTTTAATCCCATTGAACCACATTTTACTTCCTAATGACAACCATGTATGTCAAATTTTTTAAAATCAAATCACAGAATTGGTAATGTTTCATTTAAACGAAAAATCAGTTTTTTAACTACCACTTAGTGGTTTCACTATTCATCAAAAATTGAAGTTTTTCAGAAAAATGCCAAAATTTCACCCTAAGATATAATTGATATTCCAAATCCAAAAATGATGTCTATTTTACAAAATTACAAACATATAAGTTTCATTAATTAATTTTATAATTAATTCCATCTGTCACAACAAATAGTGCGTTTTTAAGAAACAATATATATGAAAAGATTGACAATTGTTTATGTTCAATTTCAAAGTGAAATTAATTATAATGACCACCATTGGATAAAATAGTAAAAATATATTATAATTATACTTTAAAACCACTCAATAGTATAATTTATCACTATAAAATATTTTGATTAAAAAAGTTGTTTTAAGTATTTTTCACTATTCATAAAAAAATTGGGAGTTCTCAGAAAATTACAAAAAATTCAACTTTGGATAATTTCGATATTCTGAATACAAAAATGAAGTCCATTTTGAAATATAAAATTTATATAATTTCAAAAAGTGGGTATTACTATTCATAACTGTTACTTTGATTGGTCGCGGCGTGTTAGAATCTCAAACTTGCGTACAATGGAAGCTATTGCATTATTGAAAGAGAAGTGTATCGTGAAAGTTTGGGGTGTTATTGTACACACAACCCAACCCCTCTGGTTCTTAAATAGGAATTTAATAAGACTCTCAGAGAAAGCGTTCACAGTCTATCCCCTCATAGTCAAAGGTAAATAAAGACTCTCTGAGGAAGCTCACACAGTCCATTCCCCACATAGTCTAAGGTTGTCAAGGACTCTCTGAGGAAGCTCACATGTCAATTCCCCTTATAGCCCTGAGGTCTAGGACTCTCTGAGGAAGCTCACATGGTCAATCCTCTTATAATCTAAAGCAAACAAGGACTCGCTAAGGAAGCTCACTTGGTCAATTCCCCTTATAGCCCCAAGTGGTTCTAGGCTCTCTGAGGAAGCTCACTCAGTCAATCCCCCTTATAGCCTAAGTGATCAAAGACTCTCAAAGGAAGCCCACCTGGTCAATTCCCCTTATAGTCTATTACACCAGGTTCTCACAGCCCTGTGTAGGTCAACATGCATAGTAGTGTAATATAGCCAAAGTAAACCTATATAACTACTTGGATTACAGTCTACAACATATCAAGTATGTAAGAAAAAAACTCTTCATCCTACAACAATAGGCATGGAAAATAGGTAAAGCAGCCAAAGGCTAAACAGGACCAAATGGTTGTAAACAGAACAAAAGCATGGGAAAAACACATCCAAAGCATAACAATCAACCCAATTCATATCCAAATTACCTCTACACAGGCATACAAGCATGGAAAGAAAACAACAAGGTGAAAATGGTAAACATGCAAAACCCCGTTCAAGGGTATTGGTGGAATTTGCACATAATACTTAAAGACATCGAACTAAAAGGCACAAACCACCTACCTCGGGGTTTGTAGATCAATATACTTGAACCACGAGGCTTAAAACTCCTTAGAACATCATAGATCTATGAAAACGTATAAAACGTTCAACCCATGATAACTTGAGAAAGAAGAGGAAACATGAAATGAAGCTCAAGAATAAGAGAGAGATTACCGAGATGATCCCAATGCAATCAGCAGTGGTCAAATCAGAGTTTGGATGCTTGGTCGGGGGATCAGAGGAAGATCACGTTCGTACGGGAGCTCTCGGCCGAACGAAACCTAGAAGAAGACGTTTTTGGATATTAGACGTGACCCCAGTGCGTTTGATGATAAAAAAGATAATACAGAGCATGTACTTTTGGAGTACATGGTGTGTACTTACTGTTTCTGCACTCTTCTTTAGGCGGTCTCCATGTCACCCCACACGACCGCGTGTGTGGCCATGACAAGGATAGCACACGGCCTCCTGCAGCAACAAAGTACACGACGTGTACTCATAAAGTACACGACGTGTACTTGAAAAATTTCCAGAAACTCCTCTTTTCTCAAAAACTCCAGAAAAAGGAAAAACATACCTAAAAAGAAGGTCCGAGTTCTTACATGATATATTATATAATAATATAAATAGTATTTTGTTGTTTGGTAAAACCTGGTCTTACATGTAATGCAAGCTATCCAAAAAAACTAACTGTTGCTTGTAAAAAAAGCTAAATCAGTATTCCATGTAACATACACTATCGAATAAAATGTTTTTCTTTTAGAATTTTCAAGGTGTTACAAATATGACAAGAAATCTAAGGACATTACCGTGTAAATAGTAGATGTAGAAATATCAGAACTATTATGGCATGTGTACACCATGTATAACTCACAATATACATGATATGGTAATTTAAAAGTAATATTTCAGTTTGGTCTAGGGTACCAACTCCTACAATTTCTTTAATTTTTTCAAAAATTTTATGTTATTTAATAATTTAATAATTTAATAATTATTAATTATTTATTTACTTATTTATTTATCTTACCAAGCATGCATATACCATGCATAAATTCAGCACATATATATATATATATATATATATATATATATATATATATGTTGGGTGAGATTTGAACCCTCTACCTCTTGGTTATTCTGCAAAAATTTCACCACTCCCACAAGCTCTTTATGCAGCGAGTAAACATATTTTATTACTTTTATATACATAAAGATAAATACATATAAATAAATATACATAAATAATAATATTAAATAATATTAATAAATAAAAAATAAAAAATAATAAAAAATAAACAATACTTAATAAATAACTATAAAATAAATAATAAATAATTAATAAAAAATAAATAACAAACAAATGATTAATAAATAATAAATAATAAATAATAAATAATAAATAATGATTAATAATTAATAAAAATAAATAATATATAAATAATAAAAATAATATATAATAATGAATAACAATAGTAAATAATAATAATAAATAATAATAATAAATAAAAATAATAAATAACAAATAAACAAACAAAAAAAAACAAATAAATAAATAAAAAATAAAAAATCAATATATAATAATTAAGTAGTAAATTAGTAATAAATAATTTATAATAAATAAATAATAAGTAATAAGTAATAAATAATGTGCAATAATATATAATAATAAAAATAAATAAATAAATAAATAATAATTTAACAATGAATTAATATTATATTAATAATAAATCAATATAGAATAAATAAGTAATAAATTCATAATGAATTAATAATAAATAACAAATGAATATATTATAAATAGTAAATAAAAAATAAGAAACAAGAAACAAGAAATAAGAAATAATAAGTAGTAAATGATAAATAATAAATAGTAAATAAATATACATAATTACATATAATTCTATTTAATTATAGTTATATACATCTTATAAAAATATAAAAATATAAATAAATTTTCATAATTTTATATAAATACAAGCATAAATACACACACAGACCAACCAAAAAAATACATATAAATATATATACCATCATCATATATATAATATACATTAATGTATATAAATATACATATATGGATATAAATATTTATAAATATAGACTAATATGAATAAATACATATAAATATCTATGCATAGATTTAATTATATATACTTTTTTTTATAAATATTGATAAATATATGTAATTTATAAATAAATATACATAACTGTATAGAAACAGACACACACACACAATATATAATAAATCAACAAAAATATGGGAAACCATAACAATTTCAACACTCCCAAAATAATAAGAATGTAAATATATTAAATACAATCATAGGTGACCCAACAAGTATATAAAGACACTCTTAGATGAAGTTTGAATCACACTGAATGTTAAAAAATCATGGCATCTGAGCAAAAAGTATGTTTTGTAGGCCTATAAAGAGTTTTTAAAATAAAAAATTATTATTAGGTTATCCTAGGTCAATATGATGTATGTCTCGTCATTGGATTTGATTTGATATGTGGTAGTGTGTAAATAGACACCAGGATTAAATTCTATGCCCGTTTAAAGTTGAAGTTTTATTTTCAAATTATATTAAAATAATAATGATTATTGTTTTATTAATTATTAAAAAATTATTATCTAATTTTTTGGTAGTTCATTTCATAATCTTTGATTTGATTTTTTGTGGATTTAAAATGGGCTTTCCAATCAAAAGTTATGGTACTTTGATGATGAAGGCTAGTTTTCAACTTATCCTAGAATTAATTTTTATCCCAAATAATTACTAACTAATAATTATAAATAATTAATAATTAAAAAACATAATTAAATAAAATTATAAATCCTAAATAATAAATTATTATAAATAATAAATTAATAATAATAATAATAATTAATAATTAATTATTTAATATTTTTTCCATTATTTTATACAGTGTTTTTTAAGAAACCCCCACTAAAAAAATTAAATTTTCTAAAAAGAATAAAAAATAAAATTTAGCAATGTTTTTTTAAAAACCACCTCTAAAAATTACTTAAAAAATAAATTTATCTATGGTATTTTTAAAAAATAGAATCTAAAAAGTGTTGAAAAAATATTTTGTAGCAGTTTTGAAAACCACCACTAATAAACCATTGTGATTTTCAAATTTTCTTATAGTGCTGGATTATTTTGTTATCTTAATTTTCCTTAGTTCCATAGAGCACACACAAAGTGGAAAAGATATTTACAAGGTTTAACTTTTAATAATAAAGGACAATCCTTGGTGCAACCGGGAAACAATCCATGATCACATAACCCACTTGAAGAAATCCTATGATCTACAAATGGTAAGGGTATATCCTTGAAACCTATGCTTCACTATAGTCTCTTGGATAATGATTTTATGATTCTTTGCACATAGGTGTATCCTGCACATTATAAATATTATTGGTGTGTTATCTAGGTCTTCTCCTTCCTCTCTTACTTTCATAGCAGTATGAAGGAAACACCTTCTTCTATCTACACAATGGTGCACACAATATTTAAATCAGTAAGTCTATGTTTTTCTCCTTCCTTTTGTTCTTTCTATTCAAAATAAACTACAAGACCTTCTTCTTCTTGTGAACTTCATGGCCAAATAGGCCAATTATTATCATTGTTCTTTCTATGCAATAGAACTATATAGCTCTCTTCACTTCTCCTCTTTCTTCTTTAATACACTAATGGTTGAAACATATCTATTTTCAATTCTTTGAATCTTTAGGATGTATATGAATTACTAGAGTCATTTATTTCTATTCTTCTTTGATATCATCAAATATTCTCTTCACTTTTTTGTATTTGATCCTAAAAAAACACATTCTTTGAAAACCTGAAATATATATATATATATATATATATATATGATAATAATAACTACAACATCAATGACTTCATTTTTCTCTATCTCTTATTCATTTATATATTTACAAAAAACATAAATACCTGACATGAAATACCGAGTCTTATGGTAATAAAAATCCTCCCAAATCTTCACTAATTTCCCTTAACCATATCCACAATTCTCAACCTCCATTTTCTTTTCATACAATGAACTCATTACCTGGCATGACCTCTTTCTTCAAAATTACTAACCACCTATTTCTATCCATGATAATTTATATGAATTTATAACAACACATAAATAGAAGAAATAATATGTGGATTCTATTATTCTAAAAAAAATTCACCATTTATTTTTCTATGATATCTTTTACACCTATATTTAAAACTTTCTAGACGTGTGAGATTCAATAGTGGTGTCTCATTCCTGGCATAAATCCCATGAGGTACACTTTAATTATCCAACACAAAATACGACTTCTCCATAATTTATACCATATTGAAATATAATAGACAAAGTATCATTTTTTTCTATGTAAGAGTTTCTTCACCTGACATCATTATAATTAACATTCTTTCTCACACGGTTTATGAATAACCAAAATCTCTACTCCTACTTTAAGTATTCCTTATATTTTTTAATTTTTTCATCCATTTATTAAATAATTGAAACTTATTACTTATCATTTAAATTCCCGATGATTAAAGTTTTCTCCCTTCACATATTTTGTATATAACCACAACATTTACGTATTCATTATCAGTACATGATGTGTATTTTGAACATATATTGAGCTGTGTAGTTTATACTAGTGAATTTCATGAATATCATGAATCTGTTATGAGATCAACAAGAGCCCCCAATTCCTTTGTTTTTTCATGAATGAATGCACACTTGTGATCATGTCTCTTTTCAAGTATTCAATCAGACCCATGATCACTTATACATTTAGATTATCTATCAACCATGACTATATATTTGTTCATGTGGTAGGATAAAGACTCATAATATGCAGTCAATCATGTCGAAGATCATGGAATCTTGGATCGTGGTTTTTTGTTCGATTGTGCGAACCTCATGGTAGGTTTGAATTTATTCATGCAGTAAGTGAATGTTCTTCATGCGGTCAATTAAGTGACCATATGACCATACTCCATGTGGTAGGTTCAAACCTCATTCGTTTAGTTAGTATATCGACTATGCAGTGAAATTCCAGTCACTTGAACACTAACTCATGTTATTTGTTTATCTTGAACATTTGGTAACTTCTTCTTTATGCGGTCACTTCCAAATTTGTTTGTGTGGCCAGTTCAAGGTATGTTCATGTAGTAGGTTCTAGTGATTGCACACAGATAAATATCATGATATCAAGGTTGAATATAGACAGACATTATATTTTTATTTGTCTGGATGAAATATACATCATTTAAATTATGGGCAGATAGTGAGTGCATAATCTAAATTCCCACATCACTTTTTCATGCATCTTTACACTTTTTAACAACCCATACTATATCTTTAAACACCCATTTGCGATTATCTAGGTCTATTCTAGGATTCATCTCCTCTCTACTATGCATCCCTTCATGGTGATGCTTCTCCACTCCTCTATTCATCAGGCTTGTGCACTCTTGTCTACCCATATAGGTGCACTTCCTCTCTTCCACCATGGTATAGCCATGCGTGCTGGCTTCCACATGGGGAGATTTTCCCCCCACATGTGTGGTTGAGATAGATCCTTATCTAGCTCAAGGGTGGCCAATATTTTTTTACTGAACTCTTATAAAAATAATAAGTAAATATTTCAAATCTAATATAATTCCCTCTAAAATAAGATTCTTCCTCAAATTCCCTCATGTAAAAGTATAAATATTTTTTATGGTCTTATATTCTAATATTATTAATCACATATATATATATATTAAGTCTCTTAAACACATATGGATGGAACTCCTAATGCATCTTCTTCAACCATAATCTTCCAAGATATTTAATAGGAATGAAACAACTTCTTGAGATTTCTTCTTATTTAACAAGATTATTCTTCACATATTATTGAAATATCTTTGACAAAAAATAAAAAACACTAAAAGTTTAATGAAAAATCTCCCCCTTTATATTTGTTGGTCAATGCACATATAGAAATGATATGTCAATATGTGTTATGCCTTATCTCCCCCTTTATTATTAACCTTTCATTTCACTTTATCTCCCCCTTATTTACAAGTAATATAATGTACTTGGAAAAAGTGGTACTGATTCACACTTATAAAATTGACATCAACCATTCTGATCTAATACTACTTGATCCATAATTGGCATAAAAACAAGAGGGCTTTGATCTAGAAAACCAAGTCTACACTTATAAAATAGAATGATACCAGCTGAAATGATAAATCACAATATTAATTTAAATGGTTTTCCAGTTGTATTCTAGGATGATGAAAATGATATATACCACTTCAGATACAATTTTCTAATTAATATCAACCTAAAACTCATAGCTTCACTTTAACTAATAGGTAAAAATAATTCAAGTAAAAAAGAAATATTACCAGCATTAGTACCTCTTAATCCTTTAAATTTTCTTCTATAATTGATTAATTAAATTCCCCCCCCCCCATTTTAAGATTTTTTAATTTAGTTTCCAAGGGTGGGATATAAGAAATAATATACACCTCTTTAACAACTTTTTCTTAAATCACTTTACAAAATGATTAGATTTGCAAGGAATAATAATTCTTCCAACTTCTTCAATATATTACACTTGTACCCCCCTCAAATATACATTCATAATGATATTTATAGTGGTAAATATATTAAATAGATATACTTAATAATATTTATGTTGAGAATAAACCAAAATGGTTCTTCTACTTGTGGTTTTTTAGATTTAAAAGCTTCCACAACTTCACCAAGGGAAATATTCTCTATCACAGATTATACAGAATACCAAATATAAGATCAAACAATGATGAAATATTCTTCATTTTTCTATAATTTTTTTTATAGAAAAAACTTATTTAAAATTTACTAAATATGATATAATAATCAAATTTTCCAAAATACTAATTTAGAGATTAATAGTATATGGTGACATCCTAATATGAATTATCCAAAATTGATAGCCATTACTCCTTATCAAGTTCCCCCCTTGAGTGAACATTTCAATATTAATTCACTGAATTGTAAGTACAAATAAAATATAAAAATATTAAGGGAATAATGTGACTTTTACTATTCCTTAATGCGAACAAAAGTGTTGAGAAGTTTTTCTCGAACATGCTTCTATATTTACTCCACTTTTCTTGCTATAACATCTGAACTTAAATATAATTTATCTTTAGGTAGCATGGTTCTCATCACATATTTATTTTATTTTCTTGTGAATTTTATCTTATCAATATCTTTTTAGCCACATGTATCACTTGTTAAAAAAATGATCTTTTTTATTAACTATTTTTGTGATCAATTTATAGAAAAACAATCATTACGAGTATGTCTAACCACATTTTACCTCACATATAAAAAATCTTTAACAAAAGGTTCATCTTGTATAGACAACCTATCATGAGATTTTGGTTCTCCATGTTAATCATCTTTTTCTCTATTGGAAAAAACCTTTTTATTTTTTCCACTCCCAACTTCCATGCCCTCTCCAAATATACTATCAAAATTACTAATATGCCTTTGGGCACATTGGAATCATTTTTTGAGTCTTCACATGAAAACTTTTGAGTTCCATTAATATCATCAGTCCTTTTAGATGAATCACTCTTATTGAACTTATTGGGTTTATTACCCAATAATGAACCATCATCCTTCTTTATAACTTACTAGGGAGTATTAAGATTTGAAGCTCTCTTCAACTTATTTTCCATGGTTGTAAATTCTTTCCTCCCTTGTGGTATTATTGGTTTATTTGAATTTACTTCATGATGAGATGATCATGAACCATTATTATGGCCACCAACTTTTCTATAATAATATAAATATTCAACAACCATAAATATATTCGAAGTAAAAAGATTCTTAATTTTCTATTTATGTTTATTCTTCTCTAGTACTATCCTTGTATTGAGCCTTCTTTGTGTTTTAGTATTTATAGGATTTTACTAAAAATCCAATGAAAAAAACTGAAACCTATTGCAGTATTAATAAATACCTATAAACCTTGATCTTTTATTTTTAATGACATACTATCTGGAATTTATAGACTTTTGAATAGGTTATTTTTAATCTTTTCCAACTATTGGTTGGGATATTCATAGGGAAATGGAATCATATTTCTTCTTCTATCCAATATAATAATGGTAGTAGAATCCTCTTCATTTATCCTCATCCAAACATGTATATTATTTATATTTTAAAACTAAACTTATTGTTGAGACATATTTAGATAAATTATTACATATAGGTATGGATGATACATATTTTTCCAAGGATTATTTAGAATGATCATCAGGTGATGTAATAATATTATTTCCATATAATGGAGGTATTTTGTTAGAATAATCCTCCAAATAACATTGTGTAGTAGAAACAACTTTTCCCCTCTTTTTTTTGTGAATACTTGGTGTGTCTATTCTCTATATTAGAAAATTTTGTATCTAATTCAAGACATTTTATAATATGTACATTATTTTGATCATCAATTAACACAATTCTCTCTTCACAACCCTTATATATTTTTTTAATATCCTCGTTAATCATTTTATTTCTTTATTTAATCAAAGTTTAAATTTCATTGACTCGTTTTTCCTTAACATCCAAATGATAATTTTTGAAATTAATGTAAGAACTTTTGTCTTTTTCCAATGGATGAATATTTTCTTCAACTTATTTATTAGTCTCATCCTTTTCTTAGATCTTTTTGATCCACTCCTTTTTAAACTTGGATAGTCTATCTTTAAGCAATATATTCTTTACTTGTATTTATATTTCTAAGAGATATTTTCATATGAAAATAATTTCTTATTAAGATCCTTCTCTAAACATGTGACTTCTCTTTAAGCCAAGTAATATCATCCTTTATGATTTATAGAATCCCACTGATAATAAATACAATATCTTTGGGAAATCTATACATCATATTAAATAAAGCATCAATTGAAAAATACACTAATATGAAATCACTCTCACTAGTGATTGGATATTCTTCATGATAGTTTTTGATAAGAATCGAAACATACCTCTTGATCACTTGAATATCTTTATCCAAATGAGGTAGAAAATTTTTCTATCTCCTTGGTAGTAGATTGAGAAACCATTTCTTCTATTTCCAAACTAAACATATCTTTATTTCTTAGATCAAATAAAACTTATTCCTCTTTTAACAAGAGGTACACATTCTTTAACTTTATTTTTTCTTTATTTTTTCTATTTATTATGGTATTGCTTGAATTATAATTTTGATCCAAGTTGAAAAAATATTCATCAAAACCACACATATTTGTAAATATAGGAAAGAAACTAAAATATTCAAAAGATAAAAATTTAAAATATAAAAAATACAATAGAGGGTAACCTACCTATGATAATAATTAAAAGGTATACTTGGGATATAATCAACACTGGGGGGGGGGGGTTGAATCGGTGTTTATACCTTTTTAATTCATTTTAATATTTTTATCCCTTTACCTTTTAGACCCATTAGGATATTAAATATTTGGTTCTATTAATTTTCCTTCATTCCTTAGCACACATGAAAATTGTTTAATAGATTTACAATGTTCACCTTTCAATAAGAAAGGCTAGTCCTTGGTACAATCGTAAAATAATCTATAATCACACAACCCACTAGAAAAAATACCATGAGCTATAAATAGGAAGGGTATATCCTTGAAACCAATATTTCACTATACTATTTTAGACAATTCATCAGTTATTCTTTTCAAACAGGTGCCTCCTACACATTATGATGATTATTAGTGTTCTATCAGGGTCTTTTCCTCCTCTTTTACTTGCATAATAGAAATCAAGAAACACATTATTTTATATGCATAATGGTTTACCAAATATTAAGTGAATCAAGTCTAATGGATACTTATTACTTCTATTATTTATATGTAAACTAAATTTCATATCCTTATTGTTATTGTGAACTTCATATACTACTTGTCCAATTACTTTTATTATTATCCCCATGCAATTGAACTACACAACTTTCTTCACTTCCCCTCTTTCTTTATCAGGGAACTACATATTACACTGGATCTCTTTTCAATTCTTCAACTCTTTAAGATGTATAAAAATGATGATAGTTAGGTCTCTATATTCCTATTTGGTTACAGAAGATATTTTCTTCAGTTTTTTGAATTGGATATTAGGAAAACACGTTCTTAGAAATCTTGCAATATATATATATATATATATATGATAATAATAACTTCAACATTGGTTACTTATTTTTCCTATTTTTAATTTTTGTATTTAAAAAACCATGTGAATACATGATTTGAATTTCTAAGTCTTATAATAATTAAAATTCTCTTGAATATTCAATAACTTACCTTGACCAGATCCACAATTGTTAGCCTGCATTTTCTTTTAATAAGACCACCTCATTAACTGGTGTGACCTCTATCTTCAAAAATTTCCACCCTCTATTTATATTCATGATAATTTATATGAATTTATCACTAAATAGAAATATAACTAAGAATAAATGAAATATATTATTTGAAAAAATTTGTCACCCTTTATATTGTCATGATATCTTTCCACCTATATTTTCAACTTTATGCATGTCTGATCTTCAATCATGGATTCTCATTCATGGTATGAAGCCTCTGAGATACACCTTTATTATCCACCATAAAATTTTACTTCTCCATCATTTAAACCTACTTAAAATAAAATAAAAAAATTATTATATTTTTACATATAAGAGTTGCTTTAAACTGTATCATTAGGATTCAATTTTTTTCTCACATGGTTTGTGAATAACTACAACCTTTTCTCCTACTTCTGTTTTGGTATTTCTTTACTCGGTTATTAAATATTTGAAAATTATTACTCATTATTTAAATTTAAAAAGAATTCAAGTTTTATTTATTTACATGGTTTGTATGTGACGAAAACATTTATATATTCATTATCAGTATGCAGTGAAAATTTTGAACATAGATTGAGCACTATAGTCCATGGAAGTAAATGGCATGAATAATCACATCTCTTTTATGAGATCAAAAAAAAACCTCGGTTACACTATTTTTCATGTATGAAGGAAAAAATATGATCACATATCATTTCAATAACTTGAAAATACCGGTGATCACTTATCCATGCAGACACTCAATCGACCATGACTCTACATTTTATTGTGTGATTGGATGAAGCCTCACCATATGTGTTCGATCAGTTTAAAACTCATGATAACTTGGATCGTATTTGGTTTTTCAACCATGTGAACCACATAGTAGGTACAAATTTTTTCATGTGGTAATTGAATGTTATTTATGTGTTCAATTAAGTGACTATATGACCATCTTATATGCGGTAGGTTCGAACCTCATTCATGAAATCATTATATCAACTGTGCAGTGAATTTACAATCACTTGAACACCTGCTCATGAATATAGTATATCTTGTACATGTGGTATCATATTTTTCATGTGGTCGGAATATTATGGTAGGTTCAAATTTTTTTGCACTTTCAGTTAGAGGTCTATTAATGTGGTGGGTTCTAGTGATTGCGCATAGATAAAGAGCACAAGGTCAAGGTGGAAGATGGAGACACATCATATTTTCATTTGACTAGATGAAATACATATCATTTAAATGATGGTTAAACAATGATAACATACATATAATTACAAAATCTCTTCCCCATGTTACTTTACACTTCTTAATAACCTATCATGTACCTTCAGATGCCCAATTGTGAGTATTTGGGTCCGCTCCGAGTTTCCTCTATTATTCCACCATATCGCCCTGTGTGGTGGCTCTCCACCACTCCTATGTGCACCTAGTGTGTGTAATCCTACATACCCATGAAGGCTCTCTACCTCCATGCCACCTTGGGTTGGCCATGCAGGCTGGCACCCACATGGTTATTTTTCTCCCACATGTGTAGTTGAGTTGGCCCCATGGCTTGATCGGGGCTAGCAGATATTTTTTATTAAAGTCTTATGAAAAGAGTATGTAAATATTTAAAATCCAATATAAGGCCACCTCAAAAATTATTCCTCCTCAAATTCCCGCATGAAAAAATATAAATATTTTTTCATGGTATTATCTTTAAACCTTCATCATAAGTCTCTTAAACATTATGGATAGAACTCATAATGAAAATACTTCAACCATAATTTTCCAAGATTTTTTATTGGAATGAAGGATCTTCTTGGGATCCCTTATTCTTTAACAGGATTATTATTCACATATAATTGATATCTCTGTGACAAAAAATACAACTCACATAAAGTGGGCTCTATAACAATCACTATGGTAAAATAGGGATTTTGCGATAGGCTCCTCGCCTATCACAAATAGTCTTTACCGATGGACTATTTGTGACGAGATTTGTTTCCTATCATAAATAGTTCTTAATAAAAAATTATTTTCAATGAGAAAAATAGACCATCATAAATACCTTTAACACAAATTTCATGCTAAACTGTGGGAAAGGTATTTGCGATGAGATTATATCCCTCATCGCAAATACCTTCCATTGTTATTGTTATTTGTGATGAGAATTAATTCCCGTCAAAAATTAACTGTCGCCATAACAGTATATGTGATGAGACCCATCACAAATACCTTCTTAATTGCCGATAGAGTTTTTAAATGTGGGTACTATTTATGATGGGACCCATCACAACTAAGACTATTTGTGATGGGAATCCCAATGCAATTAGTCTTGTTGATAATAATCTTACCTATATATAATCCCCTTTTTCTTGAATTTGTTTCATTCTCTCTTCCATTGAAATCTCTTCTCTTCCTATGCTCTTTTGTTCTTCTCCTTAAACTTTTAAAAGTTTTAAATTTTACAAGAAAACAAATTTTCATCTTTGTATCCGATAAAAGATTCAGTTTTAATGTATTTATTTAATATTTTTAATTTTTAATTATTTTTTTATATTAGTAAAATTTAAAGAACCGAAAATTTCAAGGAAATTTTTTTCTTAATTGCTTTGGAATTTTACGAGTCTATGGTTTCTGACGACACTTGATTCTGAGGCACAGTGTGCCCGGAATCAATTTCTAAAGTTTTGTTCGGGTACGTTCAGTAAACGTATGTGTGAGTTTTTATATCTTTTGAACCGGTGCTCGGAATTGAAATCTGAGGACACCGATGAACTCGCAGCACCGATATTTGATTAAGGGGACCTTTACCGCAGTTGTATTTTATGCAGGTTGAATGTTAATTTTAGGGGTTTAATTAAAAAGTTAAATAAAACTGTTGTGAACAATTTTATATATATTGGGAAGTTAAATCCTATATGGGGAAGTTAACGGTGGGGTCCACACCCACATAACTTCCCATGTGAGGAAATTTGTGAGGAGGGACCCACACGATCCTTACCTCTTCATCTTCCCATAACTCCCCTTAAATCCCTTGTTTAATTCTTGACAACTCCCCTCTTTAATTGCTAAACCCCATACCTTCCACTTGGTCATTAATATGATGACACCATGAATTAATTACTTTTGAGGATTTGAATCTTTTTGAAAGTTCATGGCAATGTTATATTATGGGAGAATAAAATAATAGCTTAGGATATTATTTATTTTGGCATCCGTTGTGTTGGGAGAGTTTGGAGAAAGCTCTGGAGAAATAGAGAATAGTTTTCTTCTCTCAATGAAGAACCCTCCACGTCTCGAAGAATGCGAAGACGCCGATGCCATTGCTTCTTCCTCAGCTTCTTCCTCAGAACCCCCTTCCGATGCGGGACTTCTACGATGACTCTTATATCTTCCTATTCGTCATCAATGGACTGACGCACAAGCTCAGAAGAGGAAGCGTTCGGTGAACGACGACAACCTCATCTTCCCCCGCGACGCCCGACCACCGCGACGTTCACCTTCTGCGATTCGACGATGTGCACCGTCTTTTCGAGGCAGGGGAATTTTTGTATAATTTTCATTTATGTGATTCATACCATCGATCATGGGATTTTATTCATTGGGTGATTATTTGAACCACTAACACGGTGGGTACGGACTAACAAACAATTCCGGACCCATCGTCGTATCGTTCTTGATGCGCGGAATATTTGGTGACGATGAAATGGGACCACAATGGATATTTGGATCTTTCGCAGTGGAGTTTGGGTCCCGAGATGATCTTAGGTGCAGAAGGTGGGTGAAACAGGCCACCGGAGCACATCTGGTGGTTTGCGGAAGGTGGCGGCGGCGCACCGCCGGAGCAGGCCACGACGGCGGGTGGAACCGGAACGGTAAAGCCATTCTGGAATTGATGCGGCGCGGCTTAATGTCGCGCCAGCTGACAGAGGCCCCCCCTGCTTGGCCAGGCGTTCCAGCCGTGGGCCGGGCCGGGCTGCACCCTACCGGTCTGGACCCGGATCTGGGTCGGGTCAACCCGGTTCGGGCCGACCCAGGGTGAGTTGGGCTAGGTCGGATCGGGCCCAGACCCCCTCTCTTCAGACCGTTTTCGGTTAATTGCCCATAACTTGATCTATGGACCTCCGATCAATGCACCGTCAGTTGCGTAGGATTCCTCGGATCGAGAAGGTCGTTTCAGTATATTACACTCAAGGTTTCAGGGAAGTTTGAGTATGACCTAGTTGGTTTGAATCCGAAACCAACCGGGCCCTCGGAGCGGAAACACTCATAACTTAAGGACCGGACATCCGATTGATGTGCCGACAACTATGTTGGATTCCTTTTGACGAGACAATTCTTTTTGGAATACTAAACATGGGATTAGGATGAGATTGGAGTATGGTCGGGTTGGTTTTAGCTTAAAAACCAACTGGGACCCTGGAACGGAAAAGCCAATAACTCACAAACCGGGCGTCCGATTGACGCGCCGTCTTTTGCGTTGAGACCCCTATGACAAGGGGTACTTTGTGATAATTATATGTGAGATTTATTGAAACTTGGAGTATCAACCAGTAGCTCGTGGAGTGGATCCTCCTGGAGACGTGCAGACAGAGTGCAGAGACCTAGTAGCAGTAGACCTGGTAACTTCTTGACCGATTCGACTCGGAGTGATTCGACTAGCCCAGTGGACAGAGTGCCCAGTTTAGCGGAAGACCCACAGAAGATGGAGTGCCTATTTTTGAAGCAGACCCATGTTACTCGACAGAAGGAGTACCTCTGATGACTATTTGGGGGAGTACCTGGTTTGAAGGTATACCCACAATGGAGGAGCGCCCGGTTTGGCAGCATACCCATGGTACTCGACAGGAGGAGTACCTCAGTAGTCTAAGGTTAGTGAGTAACACCTCAGAGTCACAACAGGTCCACTATACTCGATAGAGGAGAAGTTCTCCAGCAGTTGTGGTTTCGATAATGAAAATCCAGGTTTGAGATGAGTCAATGACCTTTTTGTTTTCCTCATGATTGAGATGGGTTACTTGAAAACTTAGGTATATGTACGGTCATATACCTAAGTAAAGGTTATCTATTGAGATATTTATTTGTAGTTATCCTTGATGGATTTAGTGATACCTTGAGGGTCTTGGGGTCTCTACTGAGTATTGTTATACTCAACCCTACACGGTCTATGCCCTCACCTCATTGTGTTGGATGCAGACGACAGACAGTGATGACAGAGGCCGAGAGTGCCAGGACGGGATGGTACCTGGAGGTGGACCTTATGACATTCCGGTACACAGTGGAGTCTGAAGGACGTGGAGTGATGAGGAGGCCATCTGTACCTACCCTTCAGATAGGAACCCCAGAGGAAGATCCAAGAGCTGCTTCCACCTTTCAGTTGTTTGTCCCTTTTTCAGTTATACTTGTTTTCAGTTATATTTATACTTTACTGTTGGGATTGTATTCTGGACCCCTTTACTTTCAGTACTCTTGTTATACAGTTTTTTCTTAGTGTTTACTTCCTCTTGCACTCTGGTTGTGTGTGTTTACGATTTATAAAGTCAATGCCTTCCCAATTTTAGGGAATTACACCTTTGGTACAAGTCTCCAGCCCCTGGCCTATGGAAGGCGGGCTTGGGGTAGTCACGATACAGGCCCCGAGGGACCGATCGTGACAAATTGGTATCAGAGGAGTCAGTTCTACTATAGAACTTAGGACTTTGATATTTCTTTCTCTGAAGAAATAGTGTTAAGGGTACTAAGTGTGGTTTTAAGTTCAGGGAGTCCAATGTTGGTGTGAGCGGCCGACGCATCCATACACCAGGACCGTGACTTCTGATTTCCGACTCAGTGCATGAAAACACTGATTACAGGTGTGTTTTAAAAAGTTTTCTTTAAGTCAGATCAAACCAGGACAGCTCACTTGGTATAGTCTTTGACCATGTCACATCTGTTTCTTTCTGGATGCCTCCCCATGGATGACCAGCTAGATCCCTGAGAGTTGTATGTACTGACAGCCCAACGAGCTATGGGGCCTCAGTACATGGCCCTCTTCCAGTTGAGGCAACAGCGGTACTACTTCCCATTAGGCCACCGATGCCACCAGCCCCAGCAGCAGGCGATGCACGCCGCTTGAGTGCATTGCACGAGTTCCAACGCCAGAGGCCACCTAGGTTCAGGGGAGAGATGGACCCGCAGGCGGCTGAGGATTGGCTGGTGGATGTGGTGAGAGTCTTCAGGCTAGTAGGGACGCCAGCAGACTTTATGGTGATCCTTGCTGTGAGACTCCTTCAAGAAACAACAATAATTTGGTGGAGCCTGATGCTCCAGATGCATGACGAGGCGACACTTATATGGTAAGACTTCAAGAGCCTGTTCCGGGTGGAGTTTGTACCAGCCACCCTTCAAGAGGTGCGTATACAGTAGCTACTACATCTGCAGAAGGGTAGCAAGATAGTAGCACAATACTCGGCAAGGTTAACAGACCTCTCACGATACTCTATAGATATGGTACGAGACCCATTCTTCAGGGCCCGTACCTTCGAGCAGGGGCTCAGGTGAGATATTAAAGCTTCAGTTGTCTCCCACAGCATCCCGATGCAGACGAGGTTGTTGGAGCGAGCCCTTCTAGTAGAGAGTTTCCTTGCTGACCAGTCTCCAGTAGCAGAACCCACCACTAGTCGACATGCAGCGGAGTCTTCTGCAGATGGCAGTATACATATGACGCAGAGGTCCAAGAGGACCAGACCTACAGGTGGTCGACCGCACGACTCAAGATTAGTAGTGCGGGGCATCCAGGGTGGATACAAAGCCAGACATACCAGTAACGGACAATGTTACTCCTGCGGTGGTCTTGGTCACATGACACATGACTATCTGACCCGCCGTGTAGAGGATCAACAGATAGATGCAGGACCTCCAAAGAAGAGGTAGAGGTTCGATCGTGACGGACCTCAAGGAGCTGACCGTGCAGCTGGTGGTGGATGACGCTTCGATGTGTTTCCAGCACCACCACCATGTGGTCCACCCCGACCACAGGGAACAGGTGGACATGGGAGATCACAACTTCAGGCAGCTGAAGCATACGACTATGGAGCTCTGGAAGAAGGTGGACAAGAGCGGGACTAGTTCCAGGCATGGATGCCTTTGTTCTTGGTGCTTCTAGCTTACTTGTTGTTGTTGTTTGTGGTTTCTTTGTGTCTTTGTACTTTCAGCTACAGTAATAAAAGACACTTGTCCTTGTGATGTTTTCTTTCCTTCTTTTTTGTGTACTAATAGGTTTCAGTTTAACTATTGACTTGACCCTCACTTTTGAGATTCCTACTGGAGGAGACCTAGTAACCACACACTGATGCCGATAGTGTGACTCAACCCTTGGAGGCGAGAGTAACGGTTGGATATCTTGGTAGTAGCATTGAGGCCTTACGACATCGTCCATGGCATGAATTAGTATCGTTCATGTTAGGATTGACTGTATTAAGCAAAGGACATGGTTCATCCCGGGGATGAGACCGAATTTCCCTTTTCGGCAAAGGAGAAATCTTAGCAGCTCTTGTAGAACATTGGCAAAGAAGGGTGTATTTGAGTTCTTACTTTTGGATAGTCTCACCCATATTTCATCGAACGAATGGTTTACAGTTTACTCCAATATCAATAAGTCTCAGGTGTATCTTCTCTCATAAGGACCTGAACCTGAGACAATGGTGATGGCTTGAGTTCTTCCATGACTATGACTTCGAGATAGTCTATACTCCTGGGAAGGGGAACGTAGTAGCAGATACACTTAGTAGGAGGTCCTGTATTCAGCTTCTAAGAGAGCACATGGGATCATGAGGCTCAAAATGCATGCACAGAACCCACCTTTGTTTCCCCTAGTGTGTGTTGTAGCTTTATGGGGACGTAAAGCCTGGAAGTGGGGGTAATGTAATGACTCGGAAATTTCAAGGGATTTTTTTTCATAATTTCTTTGGAATTTTACGAGTCCGCAGTTTTTAGCTGCACTTGATTCCGGGGCCTGGTGTGACCAGAGTCAATTTCTGAAGTTTTGTTTGGGTACGTTTAGTAAACATATGCGCGAGTTTTTCTATCTTTTGAACCGGTTCTCGGAATTGAAATCAAAGGACACCGATGAAATCACAGCGCCAATATTCGCTTAAGGGGACCTTTACTGCAATTGCGTTTTATGCGGGTTGAAAGTTAATTTTAGGGGTTTAATTAAAAAGTTAAATAAAATTATTGCGAAGAATTTTATATATCTTGTGAAGTTAAATCCTACATGGGGAAGTTAATTGTGGGGTCCACACCCACATAACTTCTCATGTGAGGACATTTGTGAGGTTGGGCCCACACGAGCCTTAACTCTTCATCTTCTCATAACTCCCCTTAAATCCCTTATTTAATTCTTCACAACTCTCCTATTTAATTGATAAACCCTCCACCTTCCACTTGGTCATTAATATGACAACACCATGAATTAATTACTTTGGGAGGATTTGAATCTTTTTGAAAGTGCATGGAAATGTTATATTATGGGATAATAAAATAATAACTTAGGCTATTATTTAGTTTGGCATCTGTTGTGTTTGGAGAGTTTGGAGAAAGCTCTGGAGAAATAGAGAATAGTGTTCTTCTCTCAACTAAGAACACTCCACGTCTCAAAGAACGCAAAGATGCCGACGTCGACGCTTCTTCCTCAACTTCTTCCTCGGAACCCCCTTCCGACATGGGACTTATCCGACGACTCTTCTATCTTCCTCTTATTCATCAACGGACCGACGCACAAGCTCAGAAGAGGAATCATGCGGCAAAAGACGAAAACATCATCTTCCCCCGCGACGCCCGACCACCGCAATGTTCGTCTTCCGCGATTCGATGACGTGTGACATCTTTTCGAGGTAAGGGAATTTTTGTATAATTTTCCTTTATGTAATTCATACCCTAGAGCATGGGTGTTTATTCATTGGGTGATTATTTAAACCACTAACGTGGTGGGTACAGACTAACGAACAAGTCCGGACCCATCACCGTATCGTTCTTGATGCGCGGAATGTTTGGGGACAACGAAATGGGACTGCAACGGCGATTTGGAGATTTCGTAGTGGAGTTCAAGTCCCGAGATGATCTTAGGTGTAGAAGGTGGGAGAAATGGACCACCAGAGCGCATCCGGTGGTCTGCAGAAGGCGGCGGAGTGCCACCGGAGCAGGCTGCCGCCGCTGAGCCACGGTGGCGGGTGGAACCAGAACGGCAGAGCCTTTCCGGAATTGATGCGGCACGGCTTAATGCCGCGCCAGCTGACCGAGGGACCCCCCCCCCCCCCCCCCCCCCGCTCGACCAGCCTGGCCGAGCTGCGGCCGGCCGTGCCCTACCCGGCCGGACCCAGACCCAGGTCAGGTTGACCCAGTTCGGGCCGACCCAGGGTGAGTTGGTCCGGGTCGGACCTGGTCCAGAGCCCCTCTCTTCGGACTGTTTTTGGTTAATTGAACATAACTTGAGCTAAGGACCTCTGATAGATGCACTGTCAGTTGTGTAGGATTACTAGGATCGAGACAGTTGTTTCGGCATATTACACTCAAGATTTTGGCAAGGTTTGGGTATGGCCGAGTTGGTTCGAACCCGAAACCAACCGGGCCCTCGGAGCGGAAATGCTCATAACTTAAGGACCGGACGTCCGATTGACGTGCCGTCAACTACATTGGATTTATTTTGATGAGACGTTTTTTTTGGCATACTCCATGTTTGATTCGGATGAGATTGAAGTATGGTCGGTTTGGTTTTAGCTTAAAAACCAACCGGGCCCCTGGAACGGAAAAGCCAATAACTCACAGACCGGGAGATTTCGTGACAGTTGGAGTATCGAACATTAGATCGTGGAGCGGATCCTCCTAGAGACGAGTAGACAGAGTGCAGAGACCTAATAGTTATAGACCTGACGACTGCTTGACCGATTCGACTCAGAGTGATTTGACTAGCCCAGTAGACGGAGCGCCCAGTTTGGCGGCAGACCCATGGAGGACAGAGTGCTTGGTTTGGTAGAAGACCCACGATACTCGACAGAAGGAGTACCTCTGACGACTATTAGGGGGAGTGACCGATTTGGCGGTAGACCCACAACGGAGGAGCACCTGGTTTGGTAGCAGACCCGCGATACTCGACAGGAGGAGTACCTCAACAGTCTAAGGTTAGTGAGTAGCACCTCAAAGTCGCGATAGGGCCACTGTACTTGACTGAGGAGGAGTTCTCCAGCATTTGCGGTTTCGATAATGAAAATACTGGTTTGAGCTGAGTCCATGAACTTTGTGTTTTCTTCATGATTGAGATGGGTTAATTGATAACTTAGGTATATGTATGGGAATATACCTAAGTAAAGGTTATCTGTTGAGATCTTTATTTGTGGTTATCCTTGTTGGATTTAGTGAGACCTTGAGGGTCTCGGGGTCCATACTGAGTATCATTATACTCACCCCTGCACGGGCTATACCCACACCTCTTTGTGTTGGATGCAGATGACGGATAGCGCTAACGGAGCTCGAGAGCGCCAGGATGAGACGATACCCAGAGGTGGACCTTACGATGTTTCGGTACACTTTCGAGTCTGACAGACATGGTGTGCTGAGGAGACCATATTTACCTACCCTTCAGGTATGAACCCTAGAGGATGATCCAGGTGCTGCTTCCACCTTTCAGCTGTTTGTCCCTTTTTCAGTTGTAATTATTTTCAATTGTATTTGTACTTTAATGTTGGGCTTGTATTTTGGCCCCCTTTACTTTCAGTACTCTTGTTATACAGTTTTTGCCTAGTGTTTACTTCCACTTGTATTCTGGTTGTGTGTGTTTTCAATTTATAAAGGCAATGCCTTCCCAGTTTTAGGGAATTACGCCTTTGGTGCTAGTCGCCTGCCCCTGGCCTATGGAAGGCGGGCTTGGGGTAGTCACGATACAGGCCCCGGGGGACGGGTCGTGACATAAAAATTATTATTAATGAACAATAATTAGTTTTAATTAGAATTACTTAGTTTTATTTTGTAGTAATTATTTTTAATTTGAAGTATTTAATTTTAATTGTTAATAATTTTTTTTAATTAGAAGTAATTAGTTCAAATTAGTAGTAGTTGGTTTTAATTATTAGTATGCAGTTTTATTTATCAGTAATTATTATAAATTAGCGGTAATTATTATAAATTAGAAATAATTATTAAAAATTAGCGATAATTAGTATAATAAAACCATTAATTAGTAAAAATTAGTGGTAATAAGAAGAAATTTGTGAAGATCAATAGAAACAAGTGGGAATTAACAAAACTTAGTAATAATGTATAGATCTTTGTAATAAATAACAATATTTTAAATTAGTTTGTATTAATTAATAGTAATTTTTAATTCATAATTTGTAGTAATTAATACTAATTTTTAATAATTAACAGTAAATATTAATAATTTTAAAACAATTAGTAACAATTAGCGGTAATGAGTACAGATGAGTGATAATCAGTAAATATCAATGATAATTGTTGTAAATGAGCAGTAATTATTAGAAATTAGCTATAATTATTAGTAATCAATGGTAATTATAATAAATTAGAGATAATTATTATAAATTGATGGTAATTATTATAAATTAGTGATAATTACTAAAAATAAGTGAAAATTACTAAAAATTAGTGATAATTAGTAAAAATTAGCGACATTTAGTAAAAATTAGTTATAAGTAGTAATAATTAGCGCTAATTTGTAAAGTTTAGGAATAATTAGGGGTAATTACTAAAAAATAGTTGTAATTATTAAAAATTCACAGTAATTAGTAATAATTAGAATTAATTATTAAAAATTAAGTGATGATTAGAGGTAATTACTACAAATTAGTGATAATTAGTAAAAAGTTATGATAATTATTAAAAATTAGCAGTAATTATTGGTACTTAGTAAAAATTAGCAGTAATTAGCAGTTCTTAGTAAAAAGTAGTGGTAATTAGTAAAAATTGGTTATACTTATTAACAATTTGTCATAATTACTAAAAAAGGTGGTAATTAGTAAAAATTAGCATTCATTACTAAAAATTAGTGATAATCATCAGTACTTAGTAAAAATTAGCAGTAATTAATGATACTTAGTAAAAATAAGAACAATTTAGTAAAACTTAGTTGTAATTACTAAAAATTGGCAGTAATTAGTAATAATAAGATATAATTAGTAACAATTAGGTTATGTGAAGGGGGAACTGGGATTGGCCTTTGAGCAGCGTCGCCTCTACCCTTTCGTGGCATCTAGGGTTTCACTCGATCTCACGATCCTTCCCTCTCTGGACTTTTCTTCATGAGTCCCCTTTCTTTGGATCGTCTCGGTGGCTTGGTCGGCTCGGCGTGTCGTTCGACTCGGTCGACATGCAGGCGAGGCTTGTTTCCATTGAAGGTTGACGACGAATCTGGAGTAGCACGGGGAGGGGAGGCCCTTGTTTCCTTTTTCTTTATGATGTTTTTTCAGTGATGAAGGTTTTATCTTGGGGGTAATAGTTAGTGCTTGAAGGGATTTCTAGGATAGGGTTCATCCTATTGTTTTCCCCTCACTATGATTGTTATCTTTGGATGCATTTGGTGACCTTTGCGATAGTTTCACGGCTCCTCCAGTGGCGACGCGCTACGGGTTTCTGCTGCGCTGCTGGTCAGTCCTATGGGCGTAAGATGAGTTCTTTTTCACTAGCATACTATTCGGAGTATTCTGGGTTCCTTCTCGGTAGCGCGTCGACATCCTGTGGTGAGTCTCATGGGGGTCTCCTTCTGTGGTGGTTGTGTGCCTGAGGTTCCGTTTTGGCCTTCTTTGGAAGGTGGGGTGGCGGCAACAGGTGTTTTCCCTAGTTGAGATCCATTTTTCTATTGGAATGTCTTTGTGTTTTGCTGGATGTTTTCATCCTCATTGTTCATGGACCATGGATGGTTGGATTTTAGGAATTGAAACGTCGATGGTGGTGATGACGAATGATGGTGAAGCTCATCTGAGCGTTTGATGAAGAGATCAGGCTTCAGTGACGATGACGAAAGATGGTTCAGCCAGTATACTGCTGTGAATGGTGGCACGTGGAGAAGGAGTCCGGATCGAGACGCGATTCGATGGTTGATGTGGACAGGTGAGCGGACAGGTGCGCAGTACCAGGGTTGTGCACAGTTCGAGGAGTCTCATGATTTTTGTTTTGGGAATTTAAAATTAGAATTTTGATGTTGAACCAGTTGGTTTGAAGCGGTGAATTGGTAGTGGTGAAGTCCTGTAATGGGTACCGACAACCCTTAAACCAGCCTTTAGAAAATGGAAAAAACAATGATTTGCGAAGTAGTAATAATTAGCAATAATTAGCGGTATTTACTAAAAATTTGTGATAATTAGCTGTACTTTGTCAAAGTTAGCAGTAATTAGTAAAAATCAGTGGCGATTAGTGAAAATTTAAGGTATTTAGTAAAAATTAGTGATACTTAGTAAAATTTAGTGGTAAATAGTAATAATTAGCATTAATTAGTAATAATTAGCGGTAACTTGTAAAAAATTGCAATAATTAGAGGCAATTACTAAAAATCAGTAGTAATTAGTAATAATTAGTGGTAATTAGTAATAATTATCTGTACTTACTAAAATCTAGTAATACTTAGTAATTTTTTTAGTAATTACGAAAAATTAGCGGTAATCAGGAAAAATTAGCGGCAGTTTGTAAAAATTAGTGACACTTAGTAAAAATTAGCGATAATTACTAATAATTAGTGATAATTAGTAATAATCAGTGTTAATTAGTAATAATTAGATTTAATTAAAAAAAATTAGTGGTAATTAGTAATATTTAGTGGTAATTAGTAAAAATTAGCGATAATTAGTAAAAATTAATGAAACTTTGTAAAAATTAGTAGTATTTAGTAAAAATTAGCAGTAATTAGTAAAAATTAGCAGTAATAATTAAAAATTAGTGGAAATAATGAAATATTTGCGGTAATTATTAAATATTATTGGTAATTTCTAAATATTAGTAGTAATTAGTAAAAAATTAGCATTAATTACTAATATTTAGTGGTAATTACAAAAAAATAGCTGTAATTTGTAAAAAAGTGCAGAAATTAGTAATAATTTATGGTAATTAGTAATAATTTAGGGTAAATAGTACTAATTTATAGTAATTAGCAGTGATTACTAAAAAATAATGATAATTTATAAAAAATATTTTTAATTTGTAAAAATTATGTGTAATTATAGGTAATTAGTAAAAATAATAGTAAAAAACATTGATAAATAGAACAAATTGATAATATATAAAAGTAAATTATCATTTTTTAATTTTATACTCTTTTTTGGATTATATTTTTATTATATAAAATTAATCATAAAAAAAATTTTATTTTATTTTATTTAAATAAATATGGAATAAGAAAGTTGAAAACAGTCTTTATTACTTGATCAAGATTGGATAAATCATCATAGGAATACAAACAGTTCTGGTATAAATCCTTTATATATTGAAGGTGTTGAATATTTTTTATCATTTTCATAATAAAAACCAGAATTTTTTTTTTCAGAAGAGACAATTAAGTGTCCATGTAAAAAATGTGATTTGAGGAGGTTTGAAACATTTGAAAATGTTGGGGGTCATCTACTATGATTTTCTTTTTGAAAAGATTATTTTTTTGGTATCAACATGGTGAGCATAGTTTCAGAAAAGATATTAATAATTTGGTTTCAGATCCATAGTGGTTTTAAACTTTAGTACATGATATTTCTAGTCCATCTTTTCAACAAATTGAAACTCAGGATGATATTAATTTCACTCTTGAGTTAGAACCATACCAATTTTATGAGTTGCTAAAGTTTATTGAGCATTCCTTATATCCTATTTTTATGATAATAAAATTTAAAGTGGTTGAACAATTTATGGATATTAAATTAGAAAATGGAATACAAAATAAATTTTTTGATCAGATATAACCTTTGGTTAAATCACTATTACCTAAAGGAAATATGTTTCGTACAAATTTATATGATAGAAAAAAGGATGGTTCATAATTTGGGTCTTTTTTATCAAAAGATTCAAGAATTTTAAAATGATTTCAAATTATATTATGGTGAAAATGATTCATTAGTTTGTTGTCCTACATGTGGTAAATCAAGGTATAAAATAACTTAATTTGGGAAGTCTGGATTGATTCCTATTAAATAGTTGAGGTACTTCTTACTTAAAATCATATTGTATAATTTATTTATGTCTTAGAACAAAAATTTATTAATCTCATAGAACAAAACCAATATTTCAATTAGTAAAATATTAAATTATCCTTGCAATGGTGATTCATGAAAATATTTTAACCAGGTACATCCTTCTTTTACTTTAGAAGCTCTTAATTTGTGATTGGGTCTTTCTACTGATGGTTTCTATCCATTTGGTTCTTACAATAGTAAATATTATTGTTTCGTAGTCTTTATAACTATGCACAACTAACCTCCTTGGATGGTGATGAATGATCCATATATCATTTTTAACATATTATTTCCAGGACATCCGAAAAATAATTCAATGTTTATTTGATACTGCTGATTTATGAGTTAAATTTATTATGGGGTAACGATGTCAGTATATATGATGTTGTTTTGAAAAAAAATTTCCTAATAAAAGATTCATTAATGTGGAAAATTAGTGAATTCCTAGCATATGACATGTTATCTGGATAAATTAAACATGGTCCAAAATAATTTTCATAATGTATGATTGAAAAAAAAGCGTTTATGCTCATTAATGGGAGAAAACCTTATTTTTTCAAATTTTATCATAAATTTATTCCTATTGATCATAATTTTTAAAGGAACTAGAATCATTTCAGAAAAGGTACAATTGAATGAGATGGACCTCCATAAATGATATCAAGTATTGATTTAAAATCTATTGTCTCTTCATTACCTCCCATTACCTTTAGACCGACTATAAACTAACAAATAATAGATGGATTTTCAAAAATCACAATTGTAATAAATGAATTATTTTTTGGGATCTTTCATATTGGTCTGATTTATTGGTCCATAAAATGTTGGATGTCATACATATTGGGAAGAACTATTTTGATAATATATTTTATACATTTTTCTACACACCTGGTAAGACCAAATATAATGTAAATACATGATTTGATCTTGCCCGAATTTATAGAAAAAAGAACTTGAGTTTTTTCAAAATGACATATCACATATGTTAATGAATCCAAAAGTAGATTATACACTTTACAAAGAAAAATATTTATTATTTTGTCAGTGTATTTTAGATTTAAGACTACCAGATGATTATTTTTATAATTTTTTAAGATGAGTGAGAAATAGTCATATTACTGGAAGAAAAAGTCACGATTTTCATGTGATATTGGAAATAATTCTACCAATTTCATTTAGAGGTTTTTTTAATCCTTAAATTTGGAATGAAATAATAGAGATATCATATTTTTCCAATACATCTATGTCGTAACAATAGGAAATTAGTATCCTATAAGAAGATGCTGTTTTAATTTTATATAAACTGGAAAAAAAATTTCTGTTTGGTTTTTTTGATTCAATGGAACATTTGATATTACATTTTCCACATGAAAAAAATGTGGAGGACTAGTACAATTCTAATAGATGTATCCATATGAGAGATGTATGTAAAAACTAAAGAAAAATCTATGTAACAAAGCATCTGTTGAAGGTTCAATTATATAATCTTATTTATAAGGGGAAATTTATTTATTCTACTCCCATTATTTCCAACCTAAATATCCTTCAAAACATAACTGAATTGGTCATAATGAGGGAAATGTTGATGATGCACCGATCATTCAATTATCCGTTTTTAACCAGTCTTAATTTGGATTTGGTGTAGTTTATAAAAGATGAATTTCAGATGATGAACATCATAGTACTCATACATATAATCTACTCAACTGTGAAGAAATGACACAATTTTTATAGTGAGTTCTACTACCACATATTCTTTAATTTTTTTAAATGAAATTAAAATTATTTAATTTCTAGATTATATGATGATCATATAAAGAAATAGTTTCCAAAAATTATAGCAACTACTCTTAAAGAATGTCAAAAATAAATATTTTCTTAATAAATTTAATGACCGGTAAGGTAAAAATTGTATGGTTTAACATATGAAATAAATTTATTATTTTCAGTATTTTTAATTGTTAATCAAATTTTCAAGAATCAAAACTTGTCAATAAAATTGATAATCGACAATGTGTATTGAGTAACCCACCATCAAAAATAGTTAAATCTTATAATTCATATGTGGTGAATGGTTTTTGATTTCATACATATGAATTTAGTGAATACAAAAACAATGAATTGTGGTGTTTTCTTGAGAGGATACCATCATAGAGAAAGTGAATTTGACTTTTATGGCATACTGGATGAAATAATTGAGGTATGTTATCTAGGATAGAATTATGTAACAATGATTAAATGTCATTGGTTTGATATTGATAGAGGCTTGTGTGTTCATCCACACCATGGAATCATTGATATTAAATATAAAATAATTCTTTTAGTAAATGAACCATTTTTATTGGATCATAAAGCACACAAAATATATTATTCCAATTATTATGCTACTTCAAGAGAGTTAATTTATTAGTGGAGCATTATAAAAATGAAATCCGGTAAAAATTAGTTTATGCAAAGTGAATGTTGTTCTATTGAAGTGTAAGGAATTTAAATTTTTCAAGATATAGCTCTAAATACATCTTTTCAACAAAGATACATGAATATTGATGATGACACCCCACAGTTACAGGCTGATGGTGATGATGATGTTAATTATGTAACAAATGAATTTTAATTAACAAGTGATGATGAAGCTGAAACTCCAATGAAAATTAATGATACTGAGGAGGAATATGAAGCTATTGACACCATCATACATGAATATGAGGATAAAGTTGAAGAATAACACAATTAATTGTTAGTTGTAGTCAAAATAAATAAATATATATATATATATATAATAATCATTTTCAATTATTTTCTGACAACATTATTTTCATTTTTCATAAGGATGATAATACTTATGATGATATCTTTCATAGCCTCGAGGAGGTTTTACTACTTGGTGAAGAGCCTTATACTTTATCATTTGACCCTTAGGTTCCTAGTTGTTCATTATCAACTCAGAGGGGTATGGGGCTTTCGAGATTGATGATTCCAAACTATATTCCTGAGAAATGTCAGCGTATTGAGTTCGGTCCATGCATGTAGAGGTATGTACAGTTGTGTATTTTTGTTAGTTTTAATTAATTTATTTATGTACTAATTGTTTGATTTTTTATTATATTTGTTTCACAGCATTATGCATATAACTGTGGGATAAGAGAGTGCTATTTTTCAGAACAATTTTTCCAGATATTGGCTGACGTGGGATCATATTCCCATTGATGTTCGACACTTGATGTTTGATCATTGGGAGGTACGTAAGTAAAAAATAGTTAATTTGAAATTTATTTAATTATTAACTTTATATTATTAATAATTTATAGGGTTTATGGTGTCCCATCGATGATATCATGCAAAATTCTACCTAAGAGGTCGGGGAGGTCATTATGTGTGATTGTTATCATTAGTTTTTGCAGAATCTATGGAGGAAAACCTTGAAGAAAGTGGGAGTCACAGATTTTTATTAGTCTTGTTGTGCCCACTAACCAGATTACATCTTATCTTAGGTTTGAGATATAGTATGTTCATACCATATGGAAGATAGTTTTCAGAGGAAGACATCATTTGGTTAGAAAAGCTAGGGGAGGGAGGAGGTGACACATTGAGTTGGTAGTCGTACGTTTAGTACTCATCGATGAAATATGGGAAGTATTTTTTTAAAATTTATATAACATTAAATATAATTTGTTTATTTTATACTCATATAGGTAGTTTAACATCCCTATATTATAGAGTTAAAAATTTATAAGAGGATGTAAATCGATCATATCACTGGAGAGATTATAGGTACTTTCCATCATTAGATTCTTGTTAGTATAATTTTTTTTGAGTTTTAAAATAAACTAAAAATAATATTTTAACTATTTTAATTTCAAATTTAAATTAAAGGAGACGTATGTGGCCACAAATTCTTATACAAAAGATGATAGTCAGGATGAGACTTAGATTAAGGAAACTAATGCAGAATGATTTAATAATGAAACATGGATGTAGGTGACTCAATATGATTTTGATAAGGTATGAGTGGTTGATATCGATTCTTTATTGATGCCTGGTAGTTTTTATAGTTCTAATAAATGGTAGGAATCCAACTCAGGGAGAGATTTTAGAGAGTCATCATCATCAGAATCACAATATGAGGAGCAGATGTGAGCTCAGATTGAGGTTACATAGGTCACGCGTAGGGAGCAACAAGAGTTTCATCGACATCACCGACAATAAGAGGAGGAGATGAAATGAAAACACCAACAACAACATAATTAGATGATGGAGTACATGTAATGAATAGATCAAGGTGTAGGGATGGAATTACCTCCCCCTCCTCTTCTATGTGACCCTCCCCTCCCCTCCCCCTCTATAGTGATGTACACATTTATGATGTTAATATTTAAATGTAAATATTTTATATAATATTTTTATTATTTTAGATGTTTAAAGTTTTATTTATTACATTTTTTAATTTATTTTGATATTTTGATATTTTTTAATATATATACGTATATTTTAACTTATTTGCGATGGGTTACTTGAACCATCATCAATACATGAGTAAATAATCTGATAGAAAACTATTTTAGACGGGCCACCCTACCATCACAAATACTCAATTTTTTAGTTGTGGATGACCATTCCAACCCTAATAAACACCTAGGGGTCTTTCACTCTAGTGCAAATATATCGACTTGGGGTCCTAATCCACCCTGATATATAGTATAATGACCCACAGGTTACACTCACCCCAATATATAGTGATATCGACCAAGGTTGAGATCCTTCCTAGTATCAAAACCTAGGGAATTCTCTGCCCCAGTATGTAATGGTCTTGGAAGCTGAGCCCCAATATCCAAAAAGGCTCGACCACACCCACTGATGACCCCACAAGTCTCCAAAAAATATATGTGGATGGAACACTATCCTCTGGAAGGATCAACCATTCCCATGAAAGACCCCACAATCCCATGGTATCTCACATGTGTCAATAATTCGATACTCTACTTAGAACCAAAGTAATTTTGACTACAAATCCATGTAATCCTACCCCCTGTATCAAAACCACTATATGATGGATTTTTTCTATATTATTAAGAACTCATTGAAGGAATTTTTCATAACCTCCTCATAGGGAGTATTCAAAAACTCCCCATAAGATTTTTTCACAACCTTCTTATAGGGAGTATTCAAGAACCCCCCGTAGGGAGTATTCATGAACACCCATAAGGTTGTTTTATATTTATAATAAAATATCACCAAAAGGATATTTTCCATTTCATCTTCACAATAATAAATAATAAAAAATAGAAAACTCAAGAACCTAAGGAAAAAACCATCCCCTTTCCACTAAAAGAACAAAGGACACACTCTCACTAGGTCCAACACATCACCAAGGCACCCACCGGGGTCCCCTAGGTCTCATCAAATTCTAGAAACCCTATAAGGGTCCCCCAAACCCAACCCATATCATGGGTTAATACCCATCATAATGGTGATGGTTTCAATCCCACCCCCTTTCCAAATCACTATAAATTGGCCTACACACCAAACCAATCCATTCATCTTGGAAAGGTCTGACACTTGCGTCGCCATGTATCCATGGGGAAAGAACACCCGTCATCCATTCACTATCCTCAAAGCTCAAGGGAATCTCTTAGGTATCACCTAGATAATCCCCAATCGATTCATCCCAACTCATACCTACCCTACAATTAGAGGTATCTAAGGGATTCTATTACTAGGGACACTACACCATGTTCACTACATAACATACAATTTACTCTCATAAGGGACTATATATCACAAGGTATAATATAATAATCAAGGCCTCAACCATCAGTAGTTGAGGGGAACCAGCCAGTCCCCAAGGTCCCCCGGGACCTTATCACTTTGTGCATCTTAGAAAATGAAATTTTGGTTAAAATTAAAATTAATTTTAATATAACATTTCTATTATTTTAAATAAGAAATTATTTTATCTTAAGAGATCAATACTGTAGTGGCACAACTACATACCACAAGTACCAAAACAACTATAAGAATATAATAGAGTAGGTATGCAAGAACACCTACCTTATACATATATATCTCTCTCTTTTTTTTAATTCACTATCCAAAATCTCCTCTTAGACTTGACAAGCCCATCCATGTCTTTTCTTGTCCAAACTGGACATCCCCTAATTATCTGAGGCCCTTACTCACATCATTCATCACCAAAAATTTAATTATAATCAAATTATAATTAATTTAAATAATTTACAATTTAAAACCAATTTTTATTTATATTTTCATAATCAATGAAATATTAACTTATTACTCCTTTCACACTAAAACCATGACCAACAACCTATATAAGGTCCACTATTCACTCTCGATATCAAACCTAACCAAATACCTAACATGAAATATTGATGTAATTTCCAATTTAATTTATTTTTTGGAAAAGTTTATAAAATTCATCATGAAAACATGAATCCTCAAGTCACCTAAAAACTATGTATATATGAAATCTTAGGATTTCCTCTTCCTTGTAAGAGTGGAAGCCCCATCATGCTTAGCCAATTCTACCATGATTTGGTGGAATCAGTATGAAAACCCTAGTTAGAGGAAGAATAAAATTAGAATAAATGATGGAAGAGATATATAGAGGTAAAAATAGGTAAATACATACCTCATATTGTCAAAAAAAAAAAGGTTATAAAACCACCTAAAATTTATGTGTGTAGAAAGGGAAATGATGAGAAGAATCCCTTTAGCCTTGAATGAGAGAGGGAGAAGGATGAGGGGGTTACCCTCTAAAGAAATTAAGAGGGAAAATAATACCTTTTCCTCTTTAATGAGCCACAAAGTTTAGTTACATGGTTTACCAAACCATCCAACTATGCAATTGGAACTACCCAAGTAGGCCCCTCTCTAATTTTTGAGCCACACAATTTACCAAATGTTCAACCGTGTGAATTGGCACTACTTAGATTAGTAAAATTTTTCATTATTTTTATACAATAGTGTGAAAGATATGCACCAAGATATAAGTAAAAACTAGGATTCATGGTTAACTCTTGGATCTTTCATAGCTAACCCTTGACCACATGCTGACCATGAAACTCAACTATTCATTATACAAACTGAATAGAAAACCTCCTCATGATTATGGCATTGCATAATTTCTACAAAAACATGTACACAAAACCTTATGCCCTGAATAGAAACCCTTGAAATCTTCCAAAAACATACTAGAGGATCCCAAGACTCATCCAAGATCCCGAGATACCTATCAAGCCTAAACAATTCTCCAAAAACATCATATCGGGATTCTCTAATTCTTATATTATCGATCCAAATACTGATTCTGAAAATTAACTACCAACCAATTGAAAATTCAAAACTCCCCCTTAGTTTCCCGCCCTAAAACTATTATGGGGTTTTAAAAACTGATTATTATAACACTTATCATACTCAATAAGTCTTGGTGTTCACCCAAATGAACATCCTGACCTAGATTTATTGTCTTTTCTAGTTCAAATATACACATTCTACCTCTTAATTCTAAACACACCTCCTTAATGAAACTCCAAAAAGAAGGAACAACAAGTACCAAAACCCAAGATAAAACTTGTTATCACTACCAAAAAACTAAGATGATTATCACCAATTATTGTATATCTTGATACTTGATGGTTTCATTATTCAATTAATCAAAAAAACCTCTGGTTCTTCCCATTATAAGAATTAATTCACAAGGCCGATTCTAATTCATAGTGCCTCCCCAATATCATAATTTCCTACCAAAACACCATTACATAAATCTAATGATATGATAGGTGTATTTACTAACTCACCATACCCAAATAAACATGTGATCACCAGTACAATAATGGTACTAAACCTCATTTCTAATTTCCAACTGAATTGGATGAGTCCATATCCTCTATGAACTGAACAGAAGCATGTTGGAGTTCCCTTGAAAATCTATAGAAAAAACATGAAACACATAAATTGCATACCAAAAGACATACCTAAAGTAATTTCTAATCCACCACACATATCCACCAATTAAAATGATTTCTATACCTCCTATAACATACTTTTCTCAAAAATGACTGGCTTCAGTCATTGACATGTTATACATTTACTTAATCATGATTCCTTAAGTCCCAGTGGAATACTGTGATCATCCAAACATGCACACTAGAGTCTGAACCTAAGTAACAGTGACATTACATGGTTGAATTTCAAAATAGGACCAACTGCCTCCATACTCCCACCTAATAACTGATGCATCTCCAATCAGAATATCCTAAAAGCATCTCAAATTCATTCTGAGCCTGATGCCATAACTCAGACCCCATCCAATTACACATGTGAATTAACTTTTGGAATTCCCATAGGAATCTAGGAAAAAATTGATTCATTTGGTCATCAAAATTTGATTTATATAATGATTTTTCAATACTTATTCAACAAAGGTCACTACCATATGCACAAGTGGTTGCACCATTTTAATGACAACCAATATTTTAATACACTTTAATTCATGATTTGTTACATAAAGATAAAATAAATACAAATAAAGAACATCACTAGTCCTTTTGTTTTTTGGGAAATTAGGTATATATAACATTAACATGAAACATGGGTATAACATCGTTATTTAAAAACCCTGAAACATGCCCTTATATTCCTTGGATCTTCTAAAACTCCGTTGGATAAACTGTAGGTGTACATAAGAAAGGGGTGAACTATAAAGACCTGTATGAGAATAAAAAAAGAATAACTGAAGGTAAATTACTACACATGATACAAGATACATATCAAGGTAACATAAGTGGGGAGATAATCATTATCTTGAACAATGAGGAATGATATAACATGATAATAAAGGAAACATAGGAATGTAGAAACCACATAAAACATAACATCATAAACATAATTCAAGGATAAATTCCCATAAAATATGACATAGTATTCTTAGGATAATCTCATGTAAACCATATATAGAATATCAAGAGGTTAAAACATCACCCAACACAATGGAGGGATATATATTTCTGAGCCAACCCATCACTTTCATATCATGTATATGCATACGAGTTTCATATAGATCATACAATATAAGGATATCTTTCATAAAATTTGACCCCATGATTATGGAGTGCGATTCACATACATATAAATCTTAAATAATTGAAGGATATGTATAACTAGGTGAATACCCTTATGTGTAAATATAGATGGGTATTCACTATAAAAATGTTTGGCATGGAAAATCACATGATAAATTTTACAGTATAATGGGTGTATATTAAGGTTTATAGAAGGGGTGAATGAGATAGAAAATGGTCTCTAATTACTTTTGAATAACAAGGATAGTAAGATGGGTGTGTAAAAACATATCCAAACTTTAACAATTGGAAATCAAAAGGCATGACATAAATAAGGTGCTTGAATAAAGAGGAGAATGACAGGATCCCTTACTTTGAGAGGGCACTTTTAAAATATTGGGAGGAGCTTATTAAGAGATTTGGGGAACCTTGGTAGGGATATATAGAGATAATTACATAGTAAATTCATGTTATAAATGTTTTTAGTGAATTATAATAGGATTTTGGGTGATTTTATATTGAAAATGAGAGGGGAATTCTTTATTAATTACAAAACCTAGATTTTTGAATCAGTATCATAAATTAATCCGAATTAAAAACCAATACATGGTTTTTGAACATGTTTTCTGAAAAAGATGACTTTATTTCAATATTTTATAAGGCTAATAACCAGAAAAATTAGAATAATGTCCTTGGTGACATGGAAGTGAGTCATTTTTATAAAGAATTGATTTTGAAACCTTAAAATATAATATATGTTTTTTAGTTTTCATTAAAGATTTATAAAATTAATAAAATTACTTAAAAACATATTATTTTAAAGTTGAAGAATAATTTTTTTCATGGATTATCTTTATATTATTTATCACATCACTTTTAGGATTTTATGATGTTATAATATATACTGTGTTTGATTTTTATCCAAAAACTAGACTCTGTCAGCAAATTATAAAAAATTCACCGTTATATAATTTTTATGTGATGATTTCAAAAATAATATTTATTTTATAAAAATAAATCTTTAAATATGATAATTTATACTTTTAAATAAAAAATCCCCATATATTAAAAAATACTAGTTTTTTAAAAATAACAGTTTTTTAGACCCATATAAAAACTACCTTTGAGTTAATAAAATTATATTATCATTTATATTAATAAATTTTATTTAATAAAAATATTTTATTAAAATATAACTTATTTTAAAAATTATTTAGTTCATTAAAAGAAGTGTTTTAATTGAAACTATATATTTCCCAAAAATACAATTTGGGTTTCATCATATCAAAATCTAATTTTTATCAAACTCATTATTTTATCATTTAAAAATTAATATTAAAAAGACATAAATTGAATAATTATTTTATTAAAAATAAAATATTTAAATTTATATTTTCAGGGTCTAGATACACACCCCTTTATTACACTAGTGAATTCCCTAAAGGTAAGGTGTGCGATGGTGAGATTTCTTGGGGTTGTTCAGAAAATATGGTTTGGTCCATGATTTTGATAAGATTTAAATTGTCCAATAAATTGTTTCTATCATGATTTATTTTTCGAATATTGACTTGGTAATGGTTAAGGGAAAATCCTATTGATGATATCTACCATGGAATCTCTTATAAATGGGATTCTTAGGGTTTGATCCAACTTATCATGGCTGTCAAATCCTTTGTCTCTATCAAATGGGAATTATCATAACACTTAATATAGTAATCTTAATGGTCACTTTACAATGTCTATATTATCAATTATTATGATTCTTAATGGGATTTTAAATTTTTAATACTATATAATGATCTAGAATAACCAAATTAGTGCTTGTTTTTTCAATAACATCATTTCTCAAAATGTTATTTACTCATTTAAAGAAAAAATTTCATTTATTAAAGTTTGGATCGTTACATTATATCCCATTCATAAATTTATTCCTCATAATTTTCATTTCATACAGTAAGATAGATGATGGTACTTCTGTTTCATTACCTCATCTGGTTCCCATGTCACTTCCTAAAACTTGTGGTTCCACCAAAACACTTCGACCATATGAGTTATCTTATTTCATAGAACATTGTCTCTATGATCTAAGATCTTAACCAGATTCTCTTCACAAGAAAGATCATTCACCAATGGTACCACATCTAGATTCAATATAATTGAGGGGTTGGGTATTTTCTTTTTTTAATAGGGATACATGGAACACATCATGTACTTGAGATAGGTTAGGTGGGAGTGATAGTTGATAGACCACCAATTCAATGCGATCAAGTATCTCAATGGAGCCTATATATCTCAAACTAATATTTAAATTTATTCCTAAACCTAATGAATGTATTCCATGGTGATATAGGAATGAAAACTTTATCCCCAACCTCAAACTCCAGGCCTCAATAATGATTTTATGCATAGATTTTCTATTGACTTTGTGTGGATTTCATATAACGCTAAATGTTTTGAACCTTCAATATAATTTCTTGGATAATATCAAGTACCATCATCTATTTCTCTTTATCTTCATCCCATCATGTTAGAGTCTAACACCTCTTCCTATAAAAATCCTCATAAGGTACCATTTAAATACTAGAATGAAAACTATTGTTATATGAGAACTCCACTAGGGGAAGGTTCTTGTAACAATATCTTTGTAAATCTATTTAACATGATCCTATCATATTATTCAAAGTTTAAATTTTCATTTTCAGACTAATCATTCATATGAGGGTGATAAGTTGTGTAGGAGCTCAGTTCTCTATCCAATTCTTCCTAAAGGATTCCCTAAATCCATGAGGTAAACCAAAAATCTCAATCAGATACAATAGATAGTGGAACTCCATGATGTTTTACCACTTCAATTATATATATCTTGGAGATGTGGTCAAGTGGTAATATTAATTGATTGAAATGAAATGTGTTGAAATTTTTAAGGAGATCAACTACCATGTAGATGGTGTAATTTCCTTCATGTGTCTTGGGGAGTCCTATGATGAAATCCATGGTTATGTTTTCCCATTTCCATACTGGTATGGGAAATGGTTTCATCATACTATTAGATTTATATCATCCTACCTTAACTTGTTTTCATACTAGTAATTGAGATACAAACTCTATAATATCCCTCTTCATGTTATCCCACCAAAGTTTTTTCTTCAGATATCTATGCATCTTAGTGATTCCTAGATGAATAGAGAAGGTTGAACTATGTGCATCATCCAGAAGTTCCCTCTTCAGTTATGTTTTTTATGAGACACATATTAGTGTTCCAAACCTTATAACTCTATATTCAAAAAAGTTGAACTTATAAATACTCACTATCTTTTTCTATAGAACCTCATCAGCTTTTGGGCCTCCTTGATCATATCAAGAATGGATGGTTGAGAATTTATTTGAGTAATGTAATATAAAGATCCTCTTATGATTTCTAAGTCCATTACATGTCCAAGAATATTGGGTCCCTTGTTATCCTCATCATTGATAGGGTTGTAGGATCCTTTATACTCAGGGAATCTTACACTTTGTTTGACTTCCTAAGATGGTAATGGATTGAAAAATAATAATCCTTGATCATTTCTAACCACCTTTGATAGCGCATATTAATCTGCTTTTGTGTGAATATATACTCAATGTAACAAACCCAACTCTAGTATCCCAGAGTCGGTGGTTACTTTATTACATTGGCATAAGATACAAGGAATCACATCCCAAAGGACTAAATAGTTTAGTAGTCTTGGTAAACTAGATACATACATGATTCCCATATTACATTTGAAAACACAAATTACAACATAATTTTTTTTCAAGAATAACATTATTCCCTCTTGCGTATCTTTGCATATTAGTCTTAGTACACTTCATAGATTATTGGGTAAAGTGAAACATAAGAAAGTGGCATGCTCAAATTTTCAATAAGGGTAAGTATAATCGAATGTAACATAAATCAATAAGAATATGAAACATAATCAATATGGAATGGTAAATAACCAAAAAACATGAAATTTAATCAATAAATTTCTTATCATGAGAAAAAAAGGAATAATCCTTTAATTTTGTCATTTTATTCATCTCATGAGACTACCGATGCATCGAGGAGCTTTTCTATATATGGTTCCCACCAACTCTTTCATTTCCAAAGCATTCCTCATATATTGAATAATCAATTTAATTCATTACAATGAGCCTTATCATCAAGTATCCAAATTGAGTAAAAGATATGGATTTAGAATTATTTTCCCAAGTAATAAAATAACTTTCAAAGTAAACACCATTTGTAAAAATGTTATATGACTCAGTAAATAATAAAATAAATTAGTTATGTGTTTCAACTCTAAATACACACAAAAAAGTATAAATTGAACATAAGAAAATAAAAATTCATCTCACATATAATCTTATCATGACATAATCAATGAAGTAGAATCTTGAACCAATTAATATAAATTTAGTTAAAAAAACCACTTACCAAGTTAGAATTAGTCAAATTGTATTCCCCATAAAATTAAAAATCATCAAATGAAATACTAAATACAATAAATAGGTCCATGATAAGATATATAAAAGGTTAATTACACCACACAAAATAAATAAGTTGTGAATAACCACTGTTACAAAATAGGCCTTTAACAGCGCTGAAAATGGCCTTTATCACCGCTGACTATGAGTGCGAGATTAAAATCCCTAGTCTTTTATCATCACTAATAAAAGGTTGATAAAGGGGTACTTTATCAGTGCTTCTAGAAGAGTTAACAAATTAAACCTTTATCAACACTTAAAAAATGATAATAAAGGGACCATTTATTAGATCTTTAAAAAGTTCTAATAAAGTAATCGTTTATTAGAGCTTGTAGAAGCACAGATAAAGGGGCATGTTGTAGTGTGCTACAACAGCACACTACAACTCCAGTGTAGTGTGCTGTAATAGCACAACAAAACCCCAAAACACCCCAAAATCAAAAAAATAAAGTACCAATACATAATTTAAATGAAATAATATTTATAACATAAATACAAGAAAAAAACTATATTATAGATATTTAAAAACATTGGTTTATACAATTATATAAGTACAAATTATTATATATATTCAAAAATAGAAGTGTTTCATTGCCTTTTGATCCCAACCCCTGCTCGATCAAAAAACACACCTATATAAGAAATATATTCTTATGTTAGTAATAATATAAATGAATAAATTAATATAAAGTGTTAATTTTAAAGTAAACTTTGAGTCATACTAGGAACATTGTGTATCAGATTGAGTGGCAGTTGATTCTTACCTTCCACACCATTTCTTATTTGTCTTCAAGAATTATATCTATGAAAATTAACTAAATAAGTATAAGATAAAAATGATAAGTAAAATAATTATGTAATATAATATAGAATAATAAGAAAACAATCTAGGATCATTTGTTCAATTTTGGCAATATGATGCACATTTTAAACTAAAATGACACTTAAATATTGAAAAGACACACTTGGAGTCATACCAGTCATACCATGTGTTAGATTAAGGTGAAACTGATTACTACACATCTAGAATGACTTATGGATCATTTTATTAAAGTATCCTAACAATTTTGAATGCATTTTCTTGGTTTTTAGTAAGTTAGTTGTTCTTTTTACTAAAATTGATGTCCATTTTAGATAAAAAGACACACTTGGAGTCATATTAGTCACACCATATGTCAAATTGAGGTGAGAAGAATTTATAGATATCCAAAATGACTTATGGATCATTTTAATAAATTATCAAAACAATCCAAATGCGTTTACTCAGTTTTTGAGTAGGTCAGTTTTCCTTTTTACTAAAATTGATTTCAATTTTAAATAAAAAGATGAACTTTGAGTCATACCAGTCACACCGTACATTTTATTGAGGTGAAAATGATTACTACACATCCAAAATGACCTATAGATTATTTTAATAAAGTATAAAAACAATTTAAACCTGTTTGATTCATTGTGAGTAGGTCAGTTTTCATTTTTACTAAAATTAATGTCAATTTTAAATAAAAAGATACACTTGGATTCATACCGATCATACTGTGAATCAGATTGATGTGAGGATGATTCCTACACATCCCAAAAGAACTATAGATTTTTTCTTAAAGTACAAAAACAATATGAATGTGTTTTATTTGTTTTGAGTAGGCATGTTGTTCTTTTTACTAAAATTGAAGTCAATTTTAAATAAAAAGATGCACTTGGAGTCATACTAGTCACACCATGTGTCGAATTGAGGTAAAGTTGATTCATACACATTTTAAATGACTTATAGATAATTTTTATAAAGTATAAAAACTATTATAAGATGTTTTCCTGAGTTTGAGTATATCATTTGTCTTTTTTACTAAAATGTCATTTTAAACTGGAAACACACACTTTGACTCATATAGATCAAATCATGTATCAGTTTTATGTAAGAAAATATCTTACACATCAAAAATTACTCAAGAATTTATTTTCTAAATTTTCAATAAAATTCAAGAGCATTTTCTTAGTTTTTAGTGAGTGTAATTTTTTAACTAAACAGTAAAATTTAAAATGATAACAAACACATTGAGTCATAATGGGAACATAGTGTATTTTATTGAGGAGTGGATGACTCTTATACATCAAAAAAGAATTATGGATAGATTATATAAAGTATCAAAACAATCCTAATGTGTCTTCTCAGTTTTAAGTAGGTCACTACTTTTTTACTAAAATGCCATTTCAAATTGGAAACACACACTTTGACTCATACCGATCACATAGTGTATTAGTTTAATATAATACCAATTACTACATATAAAAAATTAATTATGGTTAAATTTCTTAAATTATCAATAAAATATGATATCATTTTCTCAATTTTCCGTGAGTGACACTTTTTGAATTAACTGTAGATTTTAAACTGATAACAGGCACATTGAGTCATACTAGGAACATAATGTATTAGATTTAGGTTCAAATGATTCCTACATGCCAAAAACGACTTATGGATCATTTAATCAAAGTATAAAAATAATTTGAATGAATTTTATTAGTTTTGAGTATGTCGCTTTTCTTTTTTACGAAAATTCCATTTTAAAATGGAAACACACACTTTGAATCATAAAGATCACATCATGTATTGGTTTAACATAAGAATGATTCTTAAATGTCAAGAATGGATCATATATCAATTTATTAAATTATCATGAAAAATAAAAATCATTTTATTGGTTTTCAATAAGTCACACTTTTTGAATTAAGGTGTCGATTTTAAACTGATAACGGACACATTGAGTCATACTGGGAACATCGTGCATTATATTAAAAAAAATATGAAGAGGAAGTAGGAGAATAAATAAACTTGAAAGAGTTGATAAAAATGATTACCTCTTCTTTGGTGAACTTTCTTTAGTTCTCTTCTTAAGGGACTTAGGTTTTGTATTTTGAGGAGACTAGAAACCGAATAACCTATATAAGGAAGTTTATAAAAGTAATGGGTGGGACATGGTTGATCTAGATGTCTTAAAGTGGTGTAATAAGTGAAGGAAGGAGTGAATTTTTATAATTGAGGTGAGGGGCACTTTAGTAATTTCTTAAAATATTAATTTAATACAAATTAGTTATCAATTCCAAATATCTAAAAACTTTTTAATTTTTAATATAGTATTATTATTGGTATAAATTACTTCATCCAATAAAATTTAGATAAGTTTTGATCAAATTTATAGTCTTATCTTTTGGTTTTAACCCTTATTTAACCTCTTTAACTCTTACCATGACAACATAAATATTTACCTTTTGAGGGTTAATATAATTAATATAAAATAAAAAACGACCCATAAATGGATAAATGATTAAATTTTAAAACTTTTAAAAATAATTTGGATGAATTTATTTTTTTAGGAATTTTTTACCATTTAATAAAATATTATATATTTTAAAATATCATTAATGTCAATTTTGACACCATTCATTACTTTGACTTTTAAAAATATCAATACAAAAATATAACTTAAAAAAATATATTTTAATACATCCATAATATGTTAATCCATCTATAAAATTTGTGTATGACATTAATTATCTTATATTATATTTATTTAATATTTTTAATAGCTTTTATTTTATTTTTCCATTAATTAAATAATTAGTACATTAGTGTTGTGAAAGCATTTAAGGTAATCATTTCTTCCCTAAAAATTAATAATAAATTACCATGATGAATATAAATCTTTATATTTAAAATTAATATTTATAGTTTAAGATATACTCTAGATGAAACCGTATTGACAATGTTATTGTTATTAAAACCATGAATGCAACTTCTTTGACTTTTCTTTAAATAAAATATGATAAAGGTCATAATCTTATCCAAATGGCCATAAATGGACATATAACCGAACCTATAATGATTATTAATGAATATTATTCGTACAATAATTCTTTTGTAAGTGTTAGGGTCATTTTATTATCCTTATCATATTATTTTTAACCTAAATTACTCAATTTACCCTTTACCATGGTAACAAAAATTACCAAAGTTACTATTCATTTTGGAAAAAAATAAAAGGGATATATTTAATAATTTCTTACCTTACAAATATGAAATAATTTTTTCATACATAAGTTTCCAAATTTAATTTAAAATCAATCCCACAAAACTCAATGAAAAACTGTTTTCTTGAAAAATGCATTTAAAGCCAAAAAATGTACCGATACAAAAATAAGTTATAAGGATGATTAAAAATTAATCAATTATATTATAACTATAAAAATTGTTCTTATGTTTATTTTTTATAATTTTAAAACCCTAAAGATAAATTTTTATATAATGAAAATTACAATTTTATAAAAAATCGACATTTTTCACCATTCACTAGAAAATTAAACTTTTCAGAATATTCCAAAAAATTCACCATAAGATAATTTTAATATTTTTATTTAAAAAATTATATTAATTTTATAAAATAAAATTTATATAACTTCCAGAAATTTATTATAATATTTACACATAAAAAATAAGAAAACCATTTTTTGAAGAAAGCTTATTTTTTTGAAGAATAAAATGATTTTTCTAAAAATTAAATTCTTATTCAAAAAGAATTAATTAATACATTAAAAATGAGTTGGAAAATTCTATATTTGATAATATGGATAATACTATTCATTCCCACTAATTTAATATCAAGGTTATAACGATCACATAATAATATTTCATTATTCATTTAAGTTGGGTGTTTTGTGCAATGTAACCTATCAAAGTGGTTTAATTTAAAAAAAGCATACTACTAAATCTTGGGGTTTTTGATCCGTATATATGTCACAATTTTATCTATAAATATAATTTCACCAAATATAAAATGCAAAGGTCACTACTACCAATTCTAGATCATGCATTGGGTATTTCTGATCATTAATCTTTAATTTCTAGGATTCATAGGCTATACCTTTTCATATTTAATGAGTATATAACCCAATAAATTTTTAAATGCATCACTATAGATAAAAAATCCTTCCCTATTAGTGGGTAGTGTGAGTTCAAGTGAAGTGATTATCCTCTTCTTAAACTCTTTAAATTTCTCTTTACATTCATAATTTTAGAAAAACATGGCAAACTTCCAAGTTATCCTTGATTTTGGGCTTCAAAATCTTGATAAGTTTCCCATAAATCAATGATAATACCCATCCAATGCAAGGTAAATAAGAATTTCATTCACATATGTTGGTCTGAGATATCCTTTGATTGCCACCGTTTTTGATAGGTCCACAGATATTCCTTTGTTGGAGATAACATTCCCCAAGAAAGTTACTTGCTCCAAACAAAAATTAAATTTACTGTACTTTTAACATAATATTTCTTTCCACAAGGTATTTAGTACAATATTTAAATTCTACTCATTTCCCTCCTTGTTTTTGGAGTAGATAATAATATTATCTATAAATACTACCACAAATTTGTTGAGGTAATCTATAAAAACTATTCATTAAATCCATGGTGATTTTTGGAGCATTAAAAAGTCCAAATAGCATCACTATGAACTTGTAGTTATTGTTGCTTATACAAAAATAATTCTTGGTGGTATCCTCCTTCTTCACCTTTACTTGATAATATCCCAATGGAAGATACACCTTGTAGAAGTATTGGTCTCCATGTAGCTGATCGAATAATTCATCAATCCAGGGAAAATGATACTTGTTCTTTATCATGATCTTGTTGAGATCATGATAATAAATTTAGATACATTTTGTCCCATCCTTATTCTTAATAAATAGGATTAGTTCACCCCATGGGGAATCACTTGGGTATATAAATCCTTCATCCAGATTCTCCTGTAATTGTTTCTTTGTCTCCTCAATTTCAATAATGACCATTATATATAGAGTATTGGATATTAGAAAAGCTCTAGGTATGAGATCAATTGATAAATCAATATCACAACTAATAGGAATACTAAAAAATTATTCGAGAAACACATCAGTGAATTCCATTACAAGGAGAATGTCACCAACAATTATCTTTTCTTGAGTCTCAATAATTTGAGCTAATACGCTTTCCCATAAGGCAATAGTATTCATTCTTGATATGTTTGTACCAAATAAGATTCATCCTCCTCCTCATACTTATATATAATTTAAGAGATATTTGAGATATAGAGGGTGATTTAATTATCTTAGAAATTTATGTTGGGTTTATACAAGAAAATCCAATCCATGCCCAGGATAACATCAAATTCTACTAAGAGGAGAATCACAAATCTTGTGGGGAAATTAAACCCAAAAAATTTGGATAGGGGATGAGTTATATACTTGGTATGTAATAATTGACCCATTTTTCATCTTCACCTACAACTCAACTTCCATGTTTTGAGGCTGTGTTTGAATAATTATACTAAAATTTCATGATATTAAAGAATGTGTAGAACCATATTTACATAGGAAATTTGCTGTTCATGAATGGAAAATAAGACTCCCTTTCGCTATTTTATTCTAGTTATAATCATATAATTCATCCAAAATAAACCATGAGATGATAATTTTCAAAATATTAATCCCATAAAAGGGAAACTATGAATATTGAAGGGATAAATTATATTTGACACACATTCCTTAACCTATGAATTTCTAGGTTCTAGTCTAAGTTATCCTCGTTTTATTTCCTAACATAAAATTTTATGGTCATTTTTATTCCCATTGAAATGATTTGTAAATATAATGTGAATTTAATAAAGAATATATCCTAGGATTTTCAAAATGGGTGTGTAGAAAAGCCCATTATCCTACACCAGGTGATGATCGAGTCTAGCTCAATGCGCCCTTTTTAGGGTAATTACCCATAGGTATAACTATTACATATCCACATCCACTTATAATATCCATGAAAGGATGAGTTTCCTTAAAAACCACCTAATCTATACTTTACCATAATTTAGTGGTGTTTTACTATGTTTAGTCTTTTTAATAAGGCTTTTACTAGAGTTTTATAATCCTAATAACCACAAATAATTATCCTTTTTCTGATACCTAAAACGACAACCCATATTTTAATACACTTTAATTCATGATTTATTACATAAAGATACACTCAATACACCCCAATAAGATTGTGAGTCCTAGAGTCTTTAGTAAATTAGGTACATATAAAATTAACTTGGAACATGGGTATAACATTAGTATTTAAAAACTCAGAAACATTCCCTCATATTCCTTGGATCATCTAAAATCACATGAGATAACCTGGGTAAGTACATAAGAATGAAGTGATCTATAAAGCCTAGTAAGGGAATAAAAAATCAAAACATATGGTAAATAAGTTCATGTGATCCAAGAGGCATATCAATGTAACATAATATGGGTGAGAATCATAATCTTAAACAATGAGGCATGATATAAGAAGATAACAAAAGGTAATAAATGAATTTTTAAACAACATAAAACATGAAATCATATACATAAGTCAAGGATAACTACTGATAAAACATAAAATAGTTTTCTTAGGATAAAATCCCATGCACTATATATGAAATCAGATGAGATAAATGTTGGAGATAGTAGCCTAGAAACAACTACTTTGTACTTTATGATAAACTTTTATTAATAAATACCTTATCACATCTTGATTTTTCTTCTACGTGACAATGCATGTGATAATGTCCTAAGGATATCTATTGCACTAAAGGGTCATAGAAGATTCCTGCTATGATGAGAACCCGGAAGTTCCCTAACACTATTATTTAATATATGTTTTATGGCCGGATGATGTTATTTGAGGGACACAAATAATACAGTCCATTAGGGGTGAGGACTCATAAATATTTGAGGCACCTTCTCATGGTGTGTGCCCTTGGTAATATCCAAGAGGATATTATGAGAATGAAACCTGCCAGTTGGAAATCCACATTTCATAATGTCATTGGATGTTCCTATCTACGGGCGCGTGTATTGGTCCTTATATTTTAAGGTAATTATTAATGGTTATTAAAAATCACACCATTAGATGTATTGAAAAAAATTGTGATGACACCCTGTTTGTAGTGTGGTAGGATATGTTGGGTGCATCATGAGTAAAATTACATTCATAGATAATGAGAGAAAGGGTTTATCCCTTCTGTTCCATAACATAAGTTGATATCTCATGACCATTGATAGAATTGATATAGAATAAATAAATCCATGGACATGGTAAGGAATGGGAAAGTTCAATTTTGGGAATTCAGAGAAAGAATAATCAAGTACATAGGTTGATGGAACTAGCATTCAATCTACTTGATTGGAGATATCATGACAAAGGGATTACATTACATGGTAAGTGTTTTTAGGAGGTGACTTGTCATTACAACATTAACTTCTTTCTCTATAGATTCCTTGGAGTGTTTTTAGACACTAATCTTGGAATTTAGGAAGACTTTACCTAATTCCACTAAGAAAGAGTCCTAGAGGGCCACACACCAATTGTATCCAAGTATCTCAGTTAAATATTAATTTAACAAGTTGAATAAAGATTATTCCTGATTGTGGTTTAATAATTATTCAAGGATGTCTGATCTCATTTATTTCGACACTATTTATTCGATAGAATATATCTTGGGTGAAATAATATATATATTAGCAAGTAATGTAGTGATATTTTTTTAAGAAATAAATAGTCATTATTCAAGGTCTAATAATTGTGGTGGAGGAAATAAAGAAAATGGAAAAACAAAAATACACACTATGTATATTAATACATAGGCCATGTAGTTTTTCTAGGGATTTATGAGAAAAAATAATATTTATTTAATTAAATAATATTAGGTGTAATTTTCTGGGTGCTTGTCGAGTGATAATAATATTCAACTGTTATTATTAGACATTGGGTCATACTAAGAATTAAATAAAACGAATAAATGCTTTTGGGTAATTAATTCACTTTATTATTCTAATTAATAAAATCCAAATTACATTATTCTCATTATCCTAGACCTTCTTTGTGGGTGTTCACAAAAAATTTCAAAAATTCTCTCAAGCCAAGAGAGAATTCTTTTCCTATAAGAACGCTCTCAAGTTATGGGATAGATCCTCCTCCACCAGATCAAGAAGTGTGATTTGGAATTGTCTCTCAAGGTGATCGAAGGCAGACATTGAAATCCTAGGATCTTCCATGATAGCACCCAGAGATCCCTTCGGTGAAGTCTAGAGATAGGTGTATCACGTGTGGATCACCGTTAGGGGAAGGCTACACTTTGATTCTATGAAGCAACGATGGATCACAAAGGATAGTGACCTAAAAAAATCAATGAAGAGATAATTCCATTAAAGTAATTCTTGTCTTTTAATTAAATTAATTATAACCAACATATGATGATCCTCTCTATGGTTCTGGGAATCCCTTATTTTCTTTCATTCTTTGTTCTATTTCAAAGATCCAACATTTTATCATCCTGAGGGATCTCAAATTGATCATTGTTAACAGAAAAATTAAAGTTGGGTACACCCATCCACATTCTTCCGCTGTGCCTAGAACCTACAAGTGGTACCAGAGCGGTCATATCATTAATTATAATTATTTAGTTTTTCATTGACTATTTAAACATTTAATAATTTTTTTGTTTAAATTCAAATTAATCATTCTATAAATCTAAATCTCCAGATATATTCCTTCTCTTTTGTTTCTCATTCACCTTAAAAAAACAACATTTTTCTTTTAATTTTGATTAAAATAAAATAGAGGATCTCATTCAGAGTTTCCAAGGTTCCTTTCCATACAACACCAGAACACACGACATGTTTTCGGCAGTATACACCATGTAGTCAAGGTTCAATGCATCAGACTGGTCCGCCAAACCAAGCTATGTAATTAGAGTTTATCTAAGTCTTTATAACTCTGTTTTTTGACCAGGAACAAGTGGTACACAGTTTCTGGATTACACATTGTGTGGCCCACTGGACACGGCATGTAGTCCCTTCGGGTTAGGGTTGGACCATGTATCCAGTAAACAACTTTCCCGAACAGAGACCGTGTAACGAAAATACTACACGACATGTGGCCCACTAGACATGCCGTGTGCTCTGAAGAATTACTAAGTACATTTACACGTCGTATACCCAGGTGTGTACTTCATATGGATGGTGAATGATAGTACACGCTCTGTACTCATCCAAATTATGAAGATTTATTAAAATTTATTATTATATTATTCAAACCCTTGAGACGTACACCATGGTGAGAGCATAAAGCTGAGGCACAACACATGATAGGCTTTTTATATATATGTGTTTAATTTGAAATCTACGTGATGTTCATTTCTTCTCATTGGGTAGTTATAAATGGGAATTCACCAGGTTTCCTCAAAGGTACAAGTTACATACAAATAAAAATTTAAATGAATTTATTTGTTTAAAATTATGATGGATGAGAATCTAAAGGAAATTTAGAAAAGGTTTTAAGATAAAAGGATTGATTAATGAAAGATAATTAATTGATTCGAGCATGATTTATCTTAAACAAGAACGATTAATGAATTTAATGTTAGTTTTATTTATGTGTAAATATATTACATGTATTGATGATTATGAGCTAGACCAGGACCTTTTTATGTGGATGGTTTCTTTTAATTTATTTATTTAAATTATTTTTTTTGTCCTACAAGACTTATCCTCATTAATATGTAGGCATGCGTTCCCAATGTTTCTTTTATGTAAAACACAATTTTACCTCTCACCTTTGAGTGAGATAAAACCATATGTAATGGATAGAGCTCCTAGGCTAGTGTAGGCGGCTAAAGTTAGGAGCCAAGGTAAAACCAATCGCAAGGAGATGCAAAGGTGGACAGGTGGAAAGCTATAAACACGAACCCAAAAAGGTTCAAGGTGTTTATCCCCTAGTTATTAGGTTAGTCTATCAAATTCTAGATAAAATAACCAATAGAAAAATATCATGATCATTCCATTTATTTTATTTAGGTCAGTTTCATGGTTTATTTATTGTGGGACAATTGTCACCCTCACACAATTACTGAATTAAAAAATCATGCAAGATGGAACTAAAATAAGACCAGATTATGCGTAAATATTATATTATACATGGCTAATCACTTAAGTATATCCCACTTAATATTAACAAGAATTTAAGAAATGTAAAAAAATGGAAATTTACGTATAAGGATAAAATACCTCAAAGAAATATTAAGTCGGTATAGCCTTCCATAATATTGGTTAGAATCGAACCATAGTTCAAAGTGCTTGACCAACCCTAGTTGTGGTGATTTCAGTTATCAAGGAATTATAATTCAAGTTTTTAGGTTAACTTTACTTGGTTCACATCAATATTTGACTGGCATAGTAGGACTTGGTGTGACTAAGAGGCAAAGGTTGATGAAATCGAAAATAAATGGATTTTGGGATTGGAGAGTCAACTCAACGGATCAAGAAGCTATGAGTTAATGCAGTTGGAATTTTTAATTCCTACCTAAAACCTTTCAAGTTTCTTGACCAACCTTAGTTGGGGTAATGAGAAGTGAAATATGGATCCTTTCCACTATAATATTTAGACAATAGAATATTCTGAAGTCAATGGTGAGTGCTATTGGATTTCGATAAAATAATGGGAGACTAGTAAATATTTATTTATTTATTTGTCTCAGTTTTTATCATGATAAAGTATAAAATCTTTTCTACTCTTAATTTTTAGAAATGAGAAGAAAAATGAATTTAAAAATATCATTTCAAACCCTACTTGAGAAGGAAAACCTTCTCACTAGCACCAATTTTAAGGAATGGAAGAGGTGTTTAGTTGTCTTCATTTTCTACGATAGGAAATTGTATGTACTGGAGGAGCTTGTTCTAGTTGTGCCTGGAAAAGAGGGCAGTGATGGGGAAATATCTCTATATATGAAAAATTTGGATGATTCCACAGATTTCCAATGTTTCATTCTATCGGCCATGTCTAATGAGCTCTTGAACCAACTTTAAAACATGGACGCATATGTCGTGATGTCTCACCTTAAGGATCTCTATCAAGAGAAGGTGAGAAAGGAGAGATATGAGATCTCCAACGCTTTTTTCACAACTAATCTTGGAGAGTTTTCACCATCTGGGCCTCATGTATTCAAGATTATTAGATACATTGAACACCTGTACATCTTAGGGATTAAGTTCCTAGATGAGTTGCATATCGATCCCATACTGCCATCACTTCCCAAGACCTTCTGTATCTTTATTGTCAACTACAATATGATAAATAATGAGAAGAGACTATCAGAACTTCTGACCTTGATTCTCTAGGTAGATAAGGACATGGGGTGTGACAAACCCACAATCCTTATGGTGAACAAGTAAAGAAAGGAAAAGGAAAAGTTTCTAAGGATTTATAAATGGTCTGAAACCCCTGATCATATTCCCTCCATGAATGGGAAGATCCAGAGGCAAGGTAAGGAATGGGAGGTGGTGTGTTTTTAATGTGGCAAGCCAAGACACTAGAAGAGGAACTACACCCAGAAGCGTGGGGACTCTAAAGTTGCGTTCATTATCAAGTGTAATATTTCCGTTTCTACACATTGGGTATTAGATATAGCTTGTGGGGATCACATCTGTATTCAAATATAGGAACCAAGTAGATTTAGAAATATTTTGAGAGGAGAGGTGGATCTTTGAGCTGTCAATGGCACAAGGCTGACTGTGTTGGCCATTAGAGATTACTATCTCTCATTTCAAACTGGGATGCTTTTGGTTTTACATAACTGCTATTATGTTCCTAGTGTTACCAATAACATAATTTATCTATCATGTTTTAATATAGATGGATTTATTTTCACGTTTGGAAATAAGGGTTGTTTATTTTATAATAATAATGTATGTTATGGTATAGAGAATTTAAATAATGGTTTTTATGTATTAAATTACAAAAACCAAGTGTTGGAAATAAATAACAAAACAAACTCACTTGAGTCATACAACACCCAGTTTTGGCATCACCGTCTTTTTCATGTAAACGATAAGCTCTTGAAAAATCTATTCTAAGATGGTTATTTAGACTCCACTAAGCTAAAACCATTTTATAGATGTCATGCTTGTTTACAAGGTAAAATAACCAAGCCACCTCTCAGTGGATAAGGTGAAAGGGACATAGAACTTCTATTATAGGTGAACACGGATGTGTGTGGACCATTTCTAATAGAATCTAGAGGTGGATATTCTTACTTCATTACTTTTACTAATTATTTGAGTAGATATGGATATATCTACTTAATGAGGTATAAGTTAGAGTCCTTGGAGAAATTTAGGGAATTAAAGAATGAAGTATATAATTATCTTGGTAAGAAGATAGAGAAGCTTTAATTGGATCAAGGTGGAGAATATCTGAACCAAAAGTTCATAAACCTTTTACAGGAGTCTCAGATTCTTTCTCAACTCACTCGCCCCTAAAAACCATAGTGGAATGGTGTTAGTGAAAGGAGAAACCGTACCTTGTTGTACATAGTAAGGGTAATGATGATTCATGCAGATCTTCCATTATCCTTTTGGGGATATTCTTTACAAACTAAAATATACACATTAAACCAAGTACAAACTATGGTAGAAAATGGAATTCCCTCTAAGTTATGGAATGGAAAGAAACCCATTTTTTCACACACGTGTATGGGGATTAATGGTGTTTGTTAAGGCCTTCTCAGGAAAAAAAACTAGCACCCTGGAGCATGAGGTGTATCTTTATATAATATCCAAAGGAAAAAAAGGATATTACCTATATAACATGGAAAAAAATAAATTTATTATCGCCAGACAATCCATCTATATTGAGAGGGAGCACATCCTAAAAAATGATAGTGGGGGAAAGATTGACTTCGATAAAGTTGATGCTGAAGATACACAAGAGTTGGTACAGAAACAAGTTCCACAGGTCCCTATGGAAGAGGTTCCAAAAACATAAGTACTATGTAGGAGCTCAAGAGAGGTAAGGGAACTAGGGATAATTGGTTTCCTAGTCACCGAGGATGGTGAATCATTATTATTGGACAATGATGAACATCTCTCATATAAGGAAGTAATAGAGAGCTTAGAAGCTGTAAGATGGCTAGAAGCTATAAATTCTGATATGAATTCAATGTATCCTAACCTAGTATAGGTTCTGGGCAATGAGCTAGTTGATGTAAACTCTGTTGAACAAAAATGGGTATTCAAGATAAAGATGGACATGGAAGGTCAAGATAGCACCTATAAAGCAAGGGTAGTGGCTAAAGGATTCAGACAAAATCATAGAATTGATTATGATGAAACCTTATCACTAGTTTCCATGTTTAAATACATAATAATCATACATTCTATAGCACATTACCATGAATATGATATTTTGGAAAATGGATGTTAAAACAGTATTCCTTAATGGGAGCCTTTAGGGAGATGTATATATGAAAAAACTTGAAGGGTTTATGACACAAGGTGAATCCAAAATGTTTTTCAGTTATAGAAATCCTTTTATGGATTAAAGAAAGCATCCAGGTCATGGAACATTAAATTTTATGAATCCATAAAGGAATTTGGTTTCATTAAGAACGAATGTGATCCATGTATTTATAAGTAGTTTAATGGGAATATGATCGTTATCCTAGAAGTATATGTTGACGAAATATTACATGTTGTAAATGATATACCAGTCTTACAGTCAGTTAAGGACTAGTTGAACAAGTGTTTCTCCATGAAGGACTTAGGCGAATCATCCTACATTCTAGGGATCATGATCATTCGTGATAGATCTGAGATGCTACTTGGACTAAGTCAAGGTACATACATTGACCAGATACTAAAGAGATTTAGTATGGAACAATCCATGATGGTAGTGGTTCCAGTTTCACATGGCCTACATCTTTCTAAGAGAATGTGTCCTCAGACACAATAGGAGAAAGATTGGATGAGTAAGATCCCATATGCTTCAAATATAGGATCCATCATGTATGCAATGTTATATACCAGGCATGATATTTCCTATGCACTGAGAATGGTAGGAAGAAATCAAGCAGATCCAAGAGAACATCATTGGACTGCTCTTAAGACTATCCTTAAGTACCTGAGAAGAACTACAGATATGTTCCTAGTGTATGGAGGAGACAAGGATCTTATCATCAGAGGGTATACTGATGATGATTTTTAGACAGATTAGAATGATCTGACGGCATAGTTAGGATATGTTTTCTGTCTCAATAGAGGATCTTTGAGCTGGAAGAGTTCAAAGAATCCAGTTATCGCAGATTCTACAATGGAGCCTAAATATATAGAAGCTTCTGATGTAGCCAAGGAAGCCGTATGGATTCAGAACATTTTCTAGGAGCTTTATGTGGTTCCTAGCAGTAAATACCCTATCCCATTGTATTGTGACAATAATGCGGTGGTGGCTCTTGCAAAAAGAACCAAGGTCACATCAATAGAAAATGCACATTATTTGGAAGTATCACCTCTTGAGGGATTTCTATAAAAGGGGTGATGTTGCATTGAGAAGAGTTTCCATAAAAGAGAACGTGGTGGACCCCATTACAAGAGGCCTATCTTAACTGAATCATGAATATCATGTTAGATCTAGTAGGTTAAAGGTTGTTCGCAGTTGGCTCTAGTCCAAGTGGGAGTCTGTTGGAGTTGGTGGGCTAGAAACAACTACTTTATTCTTTATGATAAACTTGTATTAATAAATATCATATCATATCTTGATCTTTCTTCTGCATGACAATGCATGTGATAATTTCCTAAGGATAGATATTGTACTAAATGGTTATATCAAACCCAACTATGATGAGAACCTGGAAGTGACATAAAACTATTCTTGAATATATATTCTATGGATGGATAATGCTATTAGAGGGATGAAAATAATATGGGCCATTAGGGGTGAGGACTATATAAAAATTTGAGACACCTTCTCATTGTGTGCATGTAACACCCCAAGATTTCATAATACGTTATCTCATTAAAGTAATTCAATATCTTACGCTACATGCAACACCAAGTTTGAGTGCACCACAACTTACCAAACTAGCTGTTCAAAAAGCGGTTATGAATAGTATTAATTGAATTTTGAATCTTATATACTGTATATAATTTTAACATCCATATTATGTATTTCTTAGACATAATATAAGAACCAATTCATTTTTTCAGACAAAAGAAGTATTTTTCAAAAAATGCAATTTTACCGCCTTTTAATAGCGAACCCTTTTTAAAACCAATATTTGATAGTTTTATATTTTAAATTTAATTAAATCAAATTTTTCTTTACAAGCGGTACATAAAATTTAGTTTGGAAAATTTTTTGGTACTTTTCTGATAACTTTCATATTTTGACGAATAGTGAAAAATACTTTGTTTTAATTGAAAACAACTTTTTTAATGGAAATAATTTATAGTGTTAAATTACGTATTTGAATGGTTTTGAAGAATAATTAGATTATATTTTTATCATTAAATACAATGTAGATCATTATAAGTAATTTCACATTTAAATTTGACATAAACACATGTTAATCTTTTGATAGTTTTTACTTTTTAAAAACCCGTTTTTGGTTTTGACAATGGGAATTAATTTAAAATTAATAAATGCAACTCATATTTTTTGAATTTGGTAAAATAGAATTAATTTTTTAATTTGGAATATCAAAATTAGCTTAGGATAAATTTTTGGTATTTTTTTTGAAAACTTTCAATTTTTTGATGAATAGTGAAAACACTGCATTATTATTTAAAACCAAATTTTTATTTGAATAATTATTTATTCTATTTAAATTTATTTTAAGTAAAAATAGATATATAATACCTATATAATTTCATTGCAATTTGTTGGATTTATTTTATAATAAAATTAGATGTATAAACTTTATTGAACCTTTTAACCTCTTTTTCCCACCTTCTAGGCACGTTAGAAAATTTGTATAAAACTCAATTTTAATGCTTCTCTAAGTTAAATTTAAAAAATCATAGAGAAACGGTTGACATCATTAGGTAAAATCTTATTCAATAAGCTAAAAATAATTTTTGGCAAATAGTAACTTTTGACTTTTATTTACTACGGTTAAAAGTAAATAAGGAAATTAAAGGTAAAAATGATATTATAATTACCCTAAAACATATCTTAATTCTATTGGATGACTGTAATTCGACCAAAAACAAACTTATGAATATAATACGATCCTTTAGGTCCACTTAGATTAGATTAGGACATTTATTATTATTATTTTATTTAAAGAAGAGTTCTAAGTGTTAAATTCAAAGTTTATTAACTAAACCATTTTTAATATAGGGTTATACATAATATAAATTCAACTATAAATATTCATTAGAAATATAAAATTATTTTCTACATAATGGTATTTTATTTATAATTTTTAGAGATTAAATAATTAAATTTATTTATGACCCAACGATGATGCAGTAATTACCTTCTTATTGAAATATTAAAATAGTTTATATTATAAATATTAAAATAAATATAATTTAAAGGTTTTTATGCCATAAACTAATTTTATAGTTTAATATAACATGTTATAGTTGATTAGATAATTTTTTCGAAGTGATAAGGTTGTTATGAATTTCACAAAGACAAAATACCAAATAGTGTCAAAATTGGCATAAATTAATTATTAAAACAAATACTATATTATTGGTAGATATAATATTCTAAAAATATAAGGTTCATCCAAAAATATTATATAATATTATATATGTCATTAATGAACCACTTAAGGTTCTTTTGGAAGTTTAGAGTAAGTTTATAGACCATATAGTGTAAGAATACAAGAAGACACGGTAAAAGTTAAACTATTTATCTAAGAGATAAATCTAAAATATAAGGTTAAAATGGTAAACTAAACTTGTCTAAAACCTATTGGTTGAGATTATTTATACCCATAACCACCTAAGGCTCAAAATAAATTCATTTTTAGTGATTATAACCGGAATATGATTGTATAATAAGATAATATTTTAATCTTTTCCTAAAGTGACCCTCACCTATCTTATAAAAGGGCACTTTCCCTTCTCTCAAAATCACACCTCCAAAACCATTTGGATCAGCCAAAATCATCCCAATAATTCTCTAAAATTCCCTCATATCAACCTAGAGTTCTTACTTTGATAAAAAAGACAACCTAAGGAGCCCTTTTGATCAACTCAAAAGGAAACACCTGAAGAAGAGGTAATAATTTCACCACCCTCTTTCAAGTTCTTTTCTTCTTCCAATTCCTCTTTATTGGTTGTTTCCATATCTAAATAAAAACTTCATAACCTCATACATAATATGATGTTATTATAAAAATTTTACAACTATATTCATTATTCTATCCATCCTATAAATGACAAAGTCACTATACGTGCGTACGTACGGCTTACCATCTCCACGTCGTAGTTTAGTTTGTTATTCAAACACTTCATTATTTGGATGGGTATAAGAATGAGTTTAACTGATGTAAATAAAAAATATAACATGTTAATTATTATGTATATATGATATACCATCTAATTACATATGATTTCACCATCAATATAATGATATTGTCGCTCGTGCGTACGTACAGATTACCGTCTCCACGACGCGATGAGATTCATTCCCACGTTAACCATTCAATGATGATTGTAAAAATATATATTATTAATAAGTATTTAATATATGACCTAATAATTCTACTGTATATATATATATAAATATATGTACGTATGTATGTACTTACATATATCTTATTCACTTACTTTCATTTAATACGATATGAAAATGGAAACAACGTTTATGCATACGTATGACCTACCGTCTCCATAAACGGTGCCTTAAATTTCATATATTTATCTATTATAAATATTTATATTCTAAATATATATGATATATTAATCAAGGTATATATTGTGTAAGTATTTAAATCATTATCTAAATTATATGATCCAGAATAACATTTTAAAACACGTACGATAAAGATAGTGATTATTACAAAAATGTTAATTTAACACTGAAATCATTATTAAATGGGTAGTATAAACTCATAAATGAATCATGTATGATATAATAAATATTAATATGGTTTTTTTATAATTTAATAACATACTATGGTCATTATATAGGAGTCTAAACGTACCCTCTACCAAAGGAAAGTGCAAGGTAAGGGTTAATTTCACAATTTCTTTATTATCCGAGGTTGTTTTTACATAAGTATCTACTGGGAAATATTTATTTTACATGTCCATGTTTCATAAAATAATTTTAAAAGGGGTTTTTTAAGGGTCTTTTCACTAAAATATCATTTTAAATGTTTTAAAGATTTATTCGTTTAAACCTTTCTCATTAATTTCCATGTTTCCAAAATGGTTTTAAGAATTTATTTATATGGACATGAATGTTTTAAAATGTTCATTCTTTTAAAAAGTTTAAAAGTGGTATGGGAAACTTTGATTTAAAACTATATTTTAAATTAATTCCTTTATATGACTTTTAAATGATTTCATGAAAAAGGTATATTTCCCTCAAATATTTTTACTGATCATTTTCAACTTTGTCAATATCCTTTATGAGATATTATTTTTGATCGAGGTTGATTTATTATGATACAAATCTTCCATATTTTATTGAAGGTTTTGTGATATGTTTGACTATGGATGTGTTATTTTTATACCATTCATGGTTTATGGATAAAGTATTGAAATTTTTTATGCTAGTTTTAATATGAATGTTTATGTTATATTTAAGCTTTTTGATATGAGGAATGTATTGTACTTAGTATGTGACGGGTGGAGCCCGCTATAGATCCTCAGTGCATCAGTAGGTCTCAGGAGACAATTAGATATGGAATTGGCTGAGGACTTTCCCAACCTGATATATGGTTTTGGACTAGGCCTAAATCATTTTTAGATGTCTTGGTCGAGGCCTTGAAAAGATGTTTCAGAATGTTTGGCATTATACATTCCCCTCATTATGAAAATATTATTGATGGTTCATGTGGTTATTTGTCTGGTATAATACCCATGATTATGTTTTATTATGGAATTATTTACTCATCTTGTATTCCTACGATAAAGTGCTCATCTTTTTTATTTGTAAAGGCATGTGTTTTAAATTATTCACCATTCCTAATGTCTATGTTATCTTTAGCTGCATTGCTTACCCCTACTGAGTGTTTGAGATTTCCCTTTATTATGTTTTATTTTCCCAGGATTTCAAGAAGTGTTTTATCATTGGTAAGCAGGGTTAAGCTAGGGGATTAATGGCCTTCTCAAAGGATCATTTATGTTGTGTTTTATTTTCTAATGTGTAATTTAATTTTCATGTTTTAAATCTATTTTCCAAGACTACTAAACTGATCAGTCCTTGAGGACTTGATTCCTTGTAATCATGCCAATGTATTAAATAATGCACTGACTCTGGGCTTCCAGGGTCGAGGAATTACAGTTCGTATCAGATGAAGTTTAGTACAAACCATGAAAACTAGATTTAGAAAAACTATGATTAGAGAACATTACCCTAAGATAGACTTTAAGGATTAGTATAGAAGAACTTCCTAGAATTTTGGTAATATATATATTTTTTGAGTTTTCCAAGCAATACATCCCTGTCTGGATATGAGCAGGTAGAGGCAGTTCTGGCAGAGATATACCTAGGAGTGATAACTCTGAAAAGAAGTTTCAGGCTTGACCTAGGGTATCCTGGTACATGACAACGGGCCTTGCTGAACTCTTGGTTATGACACTCTCGAGGGATATGATTAGGATAATTCACATTTTCTTTACAAACAATTTTGAAAGATTTATGAGTATATACCTACTGAAAGAAAACATTTTTATGATTATGGATTAAATCCATAAACTACTCAATTTATGTTCAGTGTTTTAAAAGTTTGGAATTATGCATTGAAATTCATAAAATAATCTAGTGTATGCCATTGTTTAAAAATGGTTCCTAGTAGAAGGAATGAGAACTCCATCCATACGCATGACCCAAAAATTAAGATGGATCATATCTTTCAAGGATTAATCCAACATTTATAAGGGAAATAGTATCCCATGTATTATCATCATATGTCGAAATAATATCTTGTGTTAATAAGATAAGTAAAGAATTTCTGAGTCCTATGGCATTGAAGGGAAGCAAGAGAAGAAAAGGATGGAAGAGATAAAGATGGATAAAGGGAAGAGGGGAAAGAAGGACTTTACTATATGTGATAACTGTGGAAAGAATTAACTTGGTAAATGATTGAAGGTAATGGGAGTTTGTTATAAGTGTGGAGAAAATGGACACCAATTACATGATTACAAGGGTAAGAAAAAGGTTTCAAATATACAATGCTTCGTCTCTAAGGAGTTGGGACACTACGCGAATCAACGTCCAAATCATCAGAGTATACCCCAAATGATGCTATTGGATAATAATCAAGTTATGATACTACCGAAGGTGAATATGAATGATTAGAGTTCTTATGTTGTTATTAAAGTATTGAGTCATTTGAGTATTGTATTAATGATGTACATGTTATAATAATTATAGAGTATATAAGGATTGTATTGTAGTACTATTTCATTAAGGAATTGAGATTGTGTGGAACCAAGAAAAGTGACTCAATAATAGGTTAATTTTTTTGGAAAATATATGGTTGAGATAAAGATAAACTATAATATGGTTATGATACTAAAGTAGTGATTCTGGAATATGATATGATTTATTTGGATAAATTATATTGGATATTCTTGACTATCTTGGAACTGATTAATGGTTTTTTATTCCATTATTGTTGGAATACTCAAAATTTTTGTATATAAGGAATATATCTAGTATACTATAAGAAATAATGGAGCATTAACGTAATCAATAAGATTTTATGGTAATTCAGGGTGTACCATGTTTTAAAAGAATTCATGATGAAGGTATTCATATGTTATTATGTGGAAAACGAGATCTTCATTTTTTTACCTTCCTTATAAATTTTGGACTGTGAGTTTGGATATAATTATTTTGGATAAGCCTAAAGGTTGGAATCGATTAAGTTTGACATTGGATACTATTTTTAAGGTTAAATCATTTCTTGAGATTATTTTTGTATTCTTATAAAAAGGACAACCCAGAGGTCAGGCGACAACCAATTGCGTCCGACAAGGCTGCAAGACTTGAAATCACAACTAAAGGGCGACAAGGGTGGATCACCTAACACTGACATTCGTGATGTCCTAGTTTGTATAATGTAGTTTTTTAAACAGTCCTATAAGTGAATTATAAATTCATTATTTTTAGAACCCTATACGATTAGGATAAATAGAATATTTTTTTTAATTATATTATCTTTTGTAGTGAAAGATGCGTTTGTGGTAGGAATTATTTGAAGGATGAAAATATACTTGTCAAGTATATTTTTTCCTCTTATTATATGAATAAATTAATTCTTACAATTTAGGGAAGGGATCTTAAAACCAAAAATGTGTTATCTTAATACCTTATGTTTTGTTGAACTAACGATATTTTAAATCATCATAGATTGTTGGCTTTGAGGCCCTCAAATTTTACACGTGTCTGTGATTGATGACCTCAATAACTCCCTATAAATATTTACGTTTTCCCTCTAATTAAGTTTCTTTAATTTACACCAATGTTCTCTTAATCTAGATCATAATTTGGTGGTGACTTTTTCATTCCATTTCCCTCTTATTAAGACTAAATTTTATTAACCCAATTTTCGATGTGAGTTTTCCACAAAGGTATTTTTCTATTTTTAACCTTTTATTTTCGAAGAACAATATCAAATTGCAAGTATTCAATTTATTGAATAAGGGGAGAATGTAACACCCTAATATTTCATAGTACGTTATCTCATTAAAGTAATTAAATACCTTGCGCTACACGCAACACCGAGTTCAAGCGCACCCAAACTTAACAAGCTAGCCATTAAAATAGCGGTTATAAATATTATTAACTTCATTTTGAATCTTATATACTGTATATAATTTTAATATCCATATTATGTGTTTCTTTTACAGAATATAAGAACAAATTCATTTTTTCATATAAAAGAAGTATTTTTCAAAGAATACAATTTTACCGCCTTTTAATGGTGAACCATTTTTAAAACCAATATTTGACACTTTTATATATTCAATTTAATGAAATTAAATTTTTATTTAGAATTAGGACATAAAAATTTAGTTTGGATAATTTTTTTTTACTTTTTTGAGAACTTTCATATTTTGACAAATAGTGAAAAATACTATGTTTTAATTGAAAACCACTTTTTCAATCGAAATAATTTATAGTGTTAAATTATATATTTTAATGTTTTTGAAGTATAATTAGATTATAGTTTTATCATTTAATACAATTTAGGTCATTATAAGTAATTTCACATTTAAATTTGACATAAACACATGTAAATCTTTTGATAGTTTTTACTTTTTAAAAACACGCTTTTTCGTTTTGACAACGGGAATTAATTTTAAATTAATAAATGAAACTTATATGTTTTAAATTTGGTAAAATAGAATTAATTTTTTAATTCGGAATATCGAAATTATCTTAGGGTTAATTTTTGGTATTTTTCAAAAAACTTTCAATTTTGATGAATAGTTAAAAACACTGTGTTATTATTTAAATGCGACTTTTTATTTAAATAATTATTTATTTTATTTAAATTTAATTTAAGTCAAAAGAGTTTTATAATACCTATATAAGTTTAATGTAATTAATTGGTGTCATTTTATAATAAAATTAGATGTATAAAATTTTGTTGAACTTTTTAACCTATTTTACACACCTTTTAGGCACGTTAGAATATATGTATAAAACTTAATTTTACCACTTTTGTGAGTTTAATTTCAAAAATACAAGATACATAGTTTACCTAAGTAATTAAAATGTGATTCAATAAGATGAAAATAATTTTTGGTGAATAGTAAATTTTGACTTTTATTTACCACGATTAATAGTAAATAGGGAAATTAAAGGTAAAAATGATATTATAATTACACTAAAACATGTACTAATTCCATTGTATGAGTGTAATTATATCAAAAACAACCTTAGGACTAAAATATGATCCTTTAGGTCCACTTGGATTAGATTAAGACATTTATTATTATTTTATTTAATGAAGAGTTAAAAGTGTTAAATTCAAAGTTTATTAACTAAACCATTTTAATATAGGGTTATATATAAGATAAATTACACTATAAATATTCATTATAAAGATAAAAATATTTCCTACATAATGTTATTTTATTTATAAATTTTAAGGATGAAATAATTAAATTTATTTATGACACAATGATGATGCAGTAATTACCTTCTGAATTAAATATTAAATTAGTTTATATTATAAATATTAAAATAAATAGAATTTAAAGGTATTGATGCAATACATGAATTTTCTAAGTTAATATGACATATTTGGGTTGATTATATAAATTGTGTTCGAAGTGATAAGGTTGTTATGACTTTCACAAAGACAAAATACCAAATAGTGTCAAAATTGACATAAATTAATTATTAAAATAAATACTATATTATTGTTTGATATAATTTTCCCAAAAATATAAGGTCCGGCCAGAGGGATTAAATAATTCTATATATTTCATTAATTAACAAATTGATTTTCTCTTTTAAGTTTAGAGAAGGTTTATTAACCATATAGTGTAAGAATACAAGAAGACACGATAACATTTAAACTATTTAACTAAGAGTTAAATATAAAAAATAAGGTTAAAATGGTAAACTAAACTTGTATAAAACATATTGTTTGAGGGTATTTCGATACATAACCACCTAAGTATAAAACTAAATTCATTTGGAGCCATTATAAACTGAATATTGTTGTATAATAAACTAATATTTTAATCATTTCCTAAAGTGACCCTCACAGCTCTTATAAAATGGAACATCCCCTTCTCTCAAAATCACACCTCCAAAGCCATTTTTATTGGCCAAACCCTACCCAAATATCATCCCAACTTCCCTCACATAAACCTATATTCCTTAATTTGATCAGAAAGCCAACCTAAGGATCCCTTTTTATCAACTCAAAAGAAAACACCCAAAGAAGAGGTAATAATTTCACCACCCTCTTTCAAGTTCTTTTCTTCTTCCACTTCCTCTTTCTTTGTTGTTTCCATACCAAAATAATAACTCCAGTACCTCCTACATACTGTGATGTTGTTATAAATATGGTGAAACCATATTATGTATTCTATCCATCCTATAAATGACAAAGTCACCATACGTGCGTACGTACAACTTACCATCTCCACGTCGTGGTGTATTTTGTTATTCAAACCCTTCATTATTTGGATCGGTATAATAATGAGTTTAAATTATGTAAATAATAAATATAACATGTTAATTATTATTTTTATATGATATAATATCCAATTACATACAATTTCACTATCAATATAATGATATTTTTGCTCGTGCATACATACGGATTATCGTCTCCATGACGTGATTAGATTCATTCCCACGTTCACCATTCAACGATGATTATAAAAATATATATTATTAATAAGTATGTAATACATGACATAATAATTCTTCTGGATATATATATATATATTTATGTACTTTCATATATCTTATTCACTTACTTCTGTTCAATAAGATATTAAAATGGAAATAGCGTTTATGCGTACGTACAACCTACTGTATCCATAAAAGGTACCTTCTATTTCATATATCTATCTATTATAAATATTTATATTCAAAATATATATGATATATTAATTATTTTTTATATTATGGAAGTATTTAAATCATGATCTAAATGATACGATCAAGAATAACAAGTTAAAACACATACGATAAAGAAAGTGATTATTACCCAAAATGTTAATTTAACATGGAAATAATTATTAAATGGGTAGTATAAAGTAATAAATTAATAATATATGATATAATAAATATGAATATGGTTCTTTTATATTTTAATAACATACTATGGTCATTATACAAGAGGTTAAACATATCCTCGACCAAAGGAAAGTGCAAGGTAAGGGTTAATTTCACAATCTCTTTATTATTTGAGGTTGTTTTTACATAAGTATCTACCATGAAATATTTATTATCCATGTACATGTTTCATAAAAGAGTTTTCAAAGGGATTATTTTTATGGGAATTTTTACTAAAACATCATTTTAAAATGTTTAAATATTTATTCTTCTAAACCTTTCTTATTAATGTCCATGTTTTAAAAATGGTTTTAAGAATTTATTTATATGAACATGAAGTTTTTAAAATGTTAATTCCTTTCAAAAGATTCCAAGTGGTATGGGAAACTTTGATTCAAAACTATCTTTTAAATTACTTCATTTATATGAATTTTAAATTATTTCAAGAAAAAGGGCTATTTCTCTCAAAGATTTTTACTGATCATTTTCAACTATGTCAACATCCTTTATGATATATTATTCTTGATCGAGGTTGATTTGTTGTGATACAAATCTTCCATATTGTATTGAAGGTTTTGTGATATGTTTGACTGTGTATGTGTTATTTTTATACCATTCATGGTTTATGGATAAAGTATTCAAATTTCATATGCTAGTTTTAATACGAATGTTTATATTATGTTTAAACCATTTCATATGAGGATTGTATTGGAATTAGTATATGATGGGTGGAGGCCGCTATATCTCCTAAGTGAATCAATAGGTCTCATGAGACAATTAGACATGGAATTGGCTGAGGCCATTCCCAATTTGATATATGGTTTTTTCTGAGGCCTAAATCATTTTTAGGCATCTTGGCTGAGGTGTTGACAAGATGTTTCAGAATGTCCGACATTATACATTCCCTCATTATGAAAATATTAATTATGGTTCATGTGGTTATCCAACTAGTAAAATACCCATGATTATGTTTTATTATGGCATTATTTATTCATCTCATATTCTTTCCATAAAGTGTTCATGATTATTATTTATAAAGGCTTGTGTTTTAAATTATTCACCATGCCTAATGTTTATGTTATATTCCTCTGTATTTCTTACCCTTACTGAGCGTTTGCGATCATCCGTTTCATATGTTTTATTTTTACAGTATTCCAAGAAGTGTTTTATGATTGATAAGCATAGTTAAGATTGGGTATTAGTGGCGTTATTAAAGGATCATTTATGTTGTTTTTTATTTTATAATGTATAATGTAACGTTCATGTATGTAATCTATTTTCTAAGACTTCTAAATTGATCGTTCTTTCGGTACTTGATTCATTGTAATCATGAAAATGTCTTAAAATAATGCACCGACTATGGTATTTTGGGGTCGGGGTGTTATAGTTGGTATCAGAGGAAGTTTAGTACAAACATTGGAAACTAGATTTAGAAAAAATCTGATTAGTTCACATTACCCTAAGATAAAATTTGAGGATTAGTATAGAAGAACTTCCTAGAAATTTAATAATGTAGATATTTTTTGAGTTTTCAAAGAAATACATCCCTGTCTGGATACGAGCAGGTAGAGGTGGCTCTGGAATAGATGTACCTAGGAGTGAAAACTCTGACAAGGAGTTTCGAGCTTGAACCGGGTTATCCTAGTACACGGCAATGGGCCTTACTGCACTATTGGTTACGAAACTCCTAGGGGATATGCTTAGGATAATTCACATTTTATTTAAAAACCATTATGAAGGATTTATGAGTATATACGTCCTCCAAGAAAACATTTTTATGATTATAGATTATATCAATAAACTATTCAATTTATGTTAAGTGTTTTACAAGTTTGTAATTATGTATTACGATTCATAAACTAATCTAGTGTATTCCATCACTTAGAAATGGTGCCTAGTAGAAGGAATGAGACATACAGTAATATGCATGATCCTAAAATTAAGAATGATCATATATTTCATGGATTAAGACAACATTTAGAAGGGAAATAGTCTCCCATGTATTATCATCATACGAAGAAATAATATCATGTGTTAATAAGATAAGTAAATAAATATTTAAGTCCTATGGATTTGAAGGGAAGCAAGAGAAGAAAATGATGAAATAGAGAAATATGGATAAAGAGAAGAGGGAAAAAAGGATATTCCCATATGTGATAACTGTGGAAAGAGTCACCTTGGTAAATGCTTGAACAGAATGAGAGTTTTTTATAAGTATGGAGAAAAAGGACCCCAAGTACGTTATTGTAAGGGTAAGAAAAATGTTTCAAATGTACAATGCTTCATGTGTAAGGAGTTCGGACACTACACGAATCAATGTCCAAATCATCATAATATAACCCAAATGTTGCAATTGGATAATAATCAAGTTATTATTCTACCAAAGATGATGTGTAATTATTAGATTTCTTATGTTTTTATTAAATTATTGTGTCATATTAGTATTGTATTAATGATGTACATGTTATAAGAATTATAAATTATATAATGATTGTACTGTAGTACTATTTTATTATGGACTTGAGATTGTGTGGAACCAAGAAAAGTGACTCAAGAGCAGGTTAATTGCTTTGGAAAATATATGGTTGAGAGAAAGATAAACCATAATTTGGTTCTGATACTGAGGTAGTGATTTTGTAATAAGATATTATTGATTTGGATAAATTATATTGGATATTCTTGATTACCTTGTAACTGATTAATGGTTTGATTATTCCATCATTATTAGAATATTCCAAAATTTTGGATATAAGGAATATATATAGTATACTATAACGAATAAGGGAGCATGAATATAATTAATAATATTTTATGGTAATTCAGGGTGTTACCATGTTTTAAAATAATTCATGATGAAGGTATTCATATGTTATTATGTATAAAAATAGATCTTCATTTTGTTTACCTTCCTTATAAATTTTGGACTGTGAGTTTGGAAAGAAGTATTTTATATAAGGCTAAAGGTTGGAATCTATTAAGTTTGACATTGGATACTATCGTTAAGGTTAAATCATTTCTTGAGATTATTTTTGTATTGTCATAAAAAGGACAACTTGGAGGTCGGGCGGCAACCCGTCGCGTTCGGCAAGGCCGCGATACTTGAACCCGCAACCGAAGGGCGACAAGGGCGGATCACCTACCACTGGAATACGTGATGTCCTGGTCTATATAATGTATTGTTTTAAATAGTACAAAAAATGAATTATAAATTCATTATTTTTGGAACCCTATACGATTAGGATAAATAGAATATTTTTTAATTCTATTATCTTTTGGAGTGAAAGATGAGTTTGTGGTGGGAATTAGTTGAAGGATGAAACTCTACTTGTCAAGTATATATTTTTTCCTCTTATTCTATGAATAAATTAATTCTTAAAATTTAGGTAAGGGATATTAAAACCAAAAATGTATTACCTTAATACCTTATGTTTTGTTGAACTAACGATATTTTAAATCATCATAGATTGATGGATTTGAGGCCCTCAATTTTACACTTGTTTGTGATTAATGACCTCAATCACTCTATATAAATATTTATTTTTTTCTCTAATTATTTGTTTCTAATTGCCACCAATTTTCTCCTAATAGATATCATAATTTGGTGGTGACTTTTTCATTCCCTTTCCCTCTTATTAATACTAAATTTTATTAACCCAATTTTTGATTGGGTTTTCCACAAAGGTATTTTTCTATTTTTAACCTTTTATTTTCAAAGAACAGTTTCAAATTGTGAGGACACAATTTATTGAAGGAGGGTATAATGTAACACCCCAAGATTTCATATTACATTATCTCATTAAAGTAATTCAATAGCTTGCGCTACACGCAACACCGAGTTCGAGAGCACCACAACTTACCAAACTTTCCATTCATAAAGCGGTTATGAATATTATTAAATACATTTTGAATCTTATATATTGTATATAATTTTAACATCCATATTATATATTTCTTAGACATAATATAATAACAAATTCATTTTTTTAGATAAAATAAGTATTTTTCAAAAAATGCAATTTTACCACCATTTAATGGAGGACCATTTTTAAAAAGAATATTTGACACTTTTATATATTCAATTTAATGAAACTAAATTCTTATTTAGAAGCGGGACATAAAAAATTTATTTTGGATAAAATTTTGGTACTTTTCTGATAACTTTCATATTTTAACAAATAATGAAAAATACATTGTTTTAATTGAAAACAAATTTTTTAATCAAAATAATTTAGAGTGTTAAATTTTGTATTTGAATGGTTTTGAAGTATAATTAGATTATATTTTTATCATTTAACACAATTTAGGTCATTATAATTAATTTCACAGTTAAATTTGACATAAACACATGCCAATCTTTTGATAGTTTTTATTTTTAAAAAACCCACTTTTTGGTTTTGACAATGGGAATTGATATTAAATTAATAAATGAAACTTATATGTTTTGAATTTGGTAAAATAGACTTAGTTTTTTAATTTATAATATCAAAATTATCTTAGGGTGAATTTTTGGTATTTTTCTGAAAACTTTCAATTTTTGATGAATAGTGAAAAACACTCCGTTATTATTTAAAACCAAATTTTTATATAAATAATAATTTATTTTATTTAAATTTATTTTAAGTCAAAATAGATATATAATACCGATATATGTCCAATTTAATTCATTGGAGTCATTTTATAATAAAATTAGATGTATAAAATTTTATTGAACAACCTCTTTTACCCACCTTTTAGGCACCGTAGGAAATTTGTATAAAACGTAATTTTACCACTTATGTGAGTTGAATTTAAAAAATATAATAGAATTGGTTGAAATAATTAATTAAAATTGGATTCAATAAAATGAAAATAAATTTTGGTAAATGGTAACTTTTGACTTTTATTTTCCACGGTTAAAAGTAAATAGGGCAATTAAAGGTAAAAATGATATTATAATTATCCTAACACATGTACTAATTCTATTGTATGAGTGTAATTCGACCATAAACAACCTTATAAATAAAATATTATCCTTTAGGTCCACTTGTATTAGATTAGGACATTTATTATTATTTTATTTAAAGAAGAGTTAAAAGTGTTAAATTCAAAGTTTATTAACTAAATAATTTTTAATATAGAGTTATACATAATAAAAATTAGAATATAAATATTAATTATAAATATAAAAAGAATTCCTATATAATTTTATTTTATTTATAATTTTTAGAGATTAAATAATTAAATTTATTTATGACACAATGATGATGCAATAATTACCTTCTTAATGAAATATTAAAATAGTTTATATTATAAAAATTAAAATAAATATAATTTAATAGTTTTGATGAGATCCAATAATTTTCTAGGTTAATATTACATGTTAGGGTTGATTTGATACTTTTGTTTCGAATTTATAAGGTTTTTATGACTTTCAAAAATACAAAATACCAAATAGTGTCAAAATTGACATAAATTAATTATTAAAACAAATACTATATTATTGGTTGATATAATGTTCCAAAAAATATAAGGTTTGGAAAAAGTTATTAAATAATATTATATATGTCATTAATGAACCACTTGAGGTTATATTGTAAGTTTAGAGTAATTTTATTAACCATATAGTGTAAGAATACAAGAAGACACGGTAAAAGTTAAACTATTTTACTAAGAGTTAAATCTAAAATATAAGGTTAAGATTGTAAACTAAATTTGTCTAAAACCTATTTGTTTAGAGTATTTAGGCCCATAAACACATAAGGATTTAAATAAATTCACTTGAAGCCATTATAAACCGAATATTATTGAATAATAAATTAATATTTTAATCTTTTCATAAAGTGACCCTCACCCCTCTTATAAAAGGGCACTTCCCCTTCTCTCAAAATCACACCTCCAAAGCCATTTGGCTCGGCCAAACCCTACCAAAATATCCTGAAAAATTATATATCATCAAACTAGAGTCATTAATTTTATCACAAATCCAACCTAAGGAGCCCTTTTTATCAACTCAAAAGGAAACACCCGAAGAAGAGGTAATAATTTCACCACCCTCTTTCAAGTTATTTTCTTCTTCCTCTTCCTATTTATTTGATGTTTACATACAAAAATAATAACTACAGTACCTAATACATACTTTAATGTTATTATAAATATGGTACAACCATATTCTTTTTTCTATTCATATTATAAATGATAAATTCATAATATGTGCGTACGTACGACTTACCGTCTCCACGTCGTGGTGTAGTTTTCTATTCAAACACTTCATTATTTGAATGGGTATAATAATGACTAAAATTGATTTAAATAATAAATATAACATGTTAATGATTCTTTATATATGATATACCATCCAATTACTTATGATTTTACCATCAATATAATGATATTTTTGCTCGTGCGTACGTACGGATTACCATCTCCACGTCGCGATGAGATTCATTCCCATGTTCACCATTCAACAATGATTATAAAAATATTTATTATTAATAAGTATGTAATATATTAAATAATAATGATACTGGATATATATATATACGTATTTATGTATATATCTACTTACATATATATTATTTACTTACTTCTGTTCAATACGATATGAAAATGGAAACAACGTTTATGCGTACGTATGGCCTATCGCCTCCATAAACGGTGCCTTCCATTTAATATATATATCTATTATAAATATTTATATTCTAAATATATATGATATATTAAACAAGTTTTATATTCTGGAAGTATTTAAATCATGATCTAAATGATACGATCAAGAATAAAATGTTAAAGTGCGTACAATAAAGAAAGCAATTATTACCCAAAATGTTAATTTAACATGAAAATAATTATCAAATGGATAGTATAAAGTCATAAATAAATCATGTATGATATAATAAATATGAATATGTTTCTTGTATATTTTAATAACATACTATGGTCATTATACAGGAGGTTAAATGTACCCTCATCCAAAGGAAAGTGCAAGGTATGAGTTAATTTCACAATCTCTTTATTATCCGAGGTTGTTTTTACATAAGTATCTACTGAGAAATATTTATTATCCATGTCCATGTTTCATAAAAGAGCTTTCAAAGGTATTCTTTTTAATTTAATTTTAACTAAAACATAATTTTAAATGTTTTAAAGATTTATTCTTCTAAACCTTTCTCATTAATATCCAGGTTTTCAAAATGGTTTTAAGAATTTATTTTTGTGGACATGAATGTTTTAAAATTATAATTTCTTTCGAAACATTAAAAGTGGTATGGGACACTTTGATTCAAAATTTTATTTTAAATGACTTCCTTTATATGACTTTTAAATGATTTCATGAAAAAGGGATATTTCTCTCAAAGATTTTTACTGATCATTTTCAACTATGTCAACATCCATTACGAGATATTATTCTTGATCGAGGTTGATTTATTATTCTTAAAATATTCCATATTGTATTGATGTTTTTGTGATATTTTTAACCTTGGATGTGTTATTTTTATACAATTCATGGTATATGGATAAATTATTGACATTTCCTATGCTAGTTTTAATATAAATGTTTATGTTATGTTTAAACCTTTTCATATGAGGAATGTATGAGACTTAGAATGTGATAGGTGGAGCCCGATATAGGTACTCGGTGCATCAGTAGGTCTCATGATACAATTATATGTGGAATTGGCCGAGGCCTTTCCCAAATTGATATATGGTTTTTGCCGAGTCCTAAATCATTTTTAGGCGTCTTGGATGAGACCTTTACAAGATGTTTCAGAATGTTCGGCATTATACATTCCCTCATTATGAAAATATTATTGATGGTTCATGTGGTTATTTGAATAGTAGAATACCCATGACTATGTTTTATTGTGGCCTTATTTACTCATCTCATATTCCTACCATAAAGTGTTCATGTTTATTATTTGTAAAGGCATGTGTTTTAAATTATTCACTATATCTAATGTTTAAGTTATCTTTTGCTGTATTACTTACCTTTACTGAGCATTTGAGATCACCCCTTTCTTATTTTTTATTTTCATAGGATTCCAAGAAGTGTTTTATGATTGATAAATAGGGTTAATATAGAAGATTAATGGCATAAAAAAGGATCATTTATGTTGTGTTTTATTTTATAATGTGTAATGTAACGTTCATGTATGTAATCTATTTTCTAAGACTACTAAACTGATCGGTATTTCAGGACTTAATTCCTTGTAATCATGAAAATGTATTAAAATAATACACCAACTCTATGCTTCTAGGTTCAGGGAATTACAGTGCACCCTTGGTAATATCCAAGAGATATTATGAGAATGAGACCTACCAGTAGGAAATCCACATTTCATAGTGTCATTAGATGTTGCTATATGTGGACGTGTGTATTGGTCCTTAGACTTTAATATTATTATTAATAGGTATTCCAACTCATGCACTTTTATGTACCGACGAAAACTATGATGAAACACTGTTCACCATGAGGTTGGATATATTGGGTTCACCACGAGTGATACTACATTAATAGATAATGCAAGAAAGGATTTGTCTCTTCTATTTCATAAAAGAAGTTGACATCTCAGGCCCTTTGATGGAATTGACATGGCCTACATAAATCCATTTCCATGGTAAAGAATGGGAATGTTCAATTACGGTATGTCAAAGAAAGAATAATAGAGCACATAGATTGACGTCACTAGCATGGAACCCGCTTTATTGGAGATATCATGACAAACAGATTACATTACATGGTAAGAGTTCATCGGAGGTGACACATCATTACGATGTTAAATTCTTTCTCTATGGATGCCTTGGAATGTTTCTAGATGCTAACCTTGGACTTTAAGCAGGCTCTTCCTAATTCCATTATAAAAAAGGCCTAGAGGGTCACACACCAAGTGTGTCCATGTATTTCAGTTAAATATTAATTTAACAAGTTGAATAAATATTATTCCCAATTATGGTTTAATAATTATTCAAGGATACCTGATTGAATTTATTTTGACACTAGTTATTCTAGAGAATATTTTGTCGGTGAAATAATATATTTATTAGCAAGTAATGTAGTGATATTTATTGAAGAAATAAATAGTCATTATTAAAGGTATAATAAATGTGGTGGAGGAAATAAAGAAAATAGAAATACAAAAATACATGCTATGTATATTAATATACACACTGTGTAGTTTTTTGGGGATTTGTGAAAAATAATATTATTTATTTAATTAAATATTATTAGGTATAATTCACTAGGTGCATGTTAAGTGATAATAATTTTCAACTATTGTTATTAGTCATGGGGTCTCACTAAGAATTAAATTAAATGAATAATTGATTTCAGGTAATTAATTCCTTTTATTATTCTAAGTAATAAAATACCAATTACATTATTCTCATTAGCCTATACATTCTTTTTGTGTGTGCACAATAGATTTGGAAAAAGCTCTCAAGGCTTGAGATAATTATTTTCCTCAATAATGCTATCAAGTTATGAGAGAGATCCTGCTCCACCGGATCAAGAAGAGTGCTTTGGAAGTGGCTCTCAAGGAAATCGAAGGCAAACATCTCAAGTAGAGGCTCTTCTGTGCTAGCACCTAGAGATCACTTTGGCAATGTCCATAGATACGTGGAGAACATGTGGGTCACCGCTATAGGAAGCCTACACTTGGATTCTATGAGGCAACGATGGATCACATTGGATTGTGACTAGAAACTTCAATAAAGAGAGAATTATATTAATGTAATTCTTGTATTTTAATTAAATAAATTATAACCATTATATGAAGATCCTCTCTATGGTTTCGAGACACCCCTCTTTTCTTTTATTCTTCATTATATTCCAAAGATCTGGCATTTTATCATCATGACCGATCTCAGATTGATCATTGTTAACGGAAAAATTAATGTTGGGAACACCCATCCATGCTCTTCCGCTGCACCCGAAACCTATAATAAAAACACCACCCAATGCATTGGAGGGTTATATAATTCTGGCCCACCAATCACTTCTATATCATGTACATGAATAACATAGATCATGAAATAGAAAGATGAATTTAATCAATTTTAACCCCATGATTAAGGATTGTGGGTTAAATAAATGTAAATCACTAATAAATGAAGGATATTTATAATTAGGTTAATTCACTTGAGTGTAATTGGAGATGATTATTCACTAAACAAATGTTTTTCATGGAAATTATTGGATAATTTCCTCTACATAAGAGGTGTACATAAAGTTTTATAAAAGGGGATAATGAGAGATAAAAGGTTATATCATTACTTGGGAATCATAAGGAAAATAATAGGTACGTGTAAAAACATATCCCAACTTTAAAAAATGTAAATAAAAAGGCATTACCTAAAGAAGGTGCTTGAATAAAGAGGAGAAGTAGAGGATCTCTTACCATGATAGGGTGCTTCTAAATACTTAGGACGAGCTTATTAAGAGATCGAGGGAACCTTAGGAGGCCTCTAGAGAGGTAAGAAAAGATTAAATTCCTTATAAAATGGTTTTTAGTAAAGTTTAATGCTATTTTGGGTAGGTTTATATAAAAAATAGAGGATAATTCTTTATTAATTCCAAAACATAGGTTTTGGACTATATATTATAAATTAATCCCAACTACAAACCACCCCATGGGTTTTACCCATGGTTTCTACCTAATAGGATTGGATTTCATTATTTTATAATGAAAATAGTTGAAAACATTAAAATAATTCCATTGGTGATTTGGAAGTGAGTCATGTTTATAGAATATTTATTTTAAAACCTTAAAATATAATATATGTTTTGGAGGATTCATTAAGGATTTATAAAATTAATAAAATAACTTAAAAACACATTATTTTATATTTGAATCATAATTTTGGTCATTTATACTTTTTATAGTATTTATTACATCACTTTTTAGCTTTTATGATGCCATAATTCATATCGTATATTTATACCATATTAAAATTTTACCCAAAAATTCTAATTTTGCTAAAAATTGTGAAAAATTTACCATTGGATAGTTTTGAAATTATGATTTAAAAAATAAAATTTCTTTCATAAAAATAATTATATATATATATGATAATTTACACTTTTAAATAAATAATCCTCATTTATTGAAATATAATGGGGTTTTTTGTCCAAAATAGTTTTCTAACCCTTATAAAAATTACATTTGACTTCATAAAATTATATTATAATTTATATTTAATAACTAATGTTTAATAATAATATTTTATTAAACTATTACTTATTTCAAAAATTCTTTAATTCATAAAAAAGAGTGTCTTTATTGAAACAATATATTTCCTAAGAATGTAATTTTTGTTTCATCATATCAAAATCTAATTTTTATCAAACTCGTTATTTAATAATTTAAGAAGTAATATTAAAAATTAAAAAATATAATAATTATTTTATCAAAATTAAAATATAAAAGTTTATACTTTAAGTTTTGATAAACATAACCCTTTATTAGACCACCAAATTCTCTAAGGTAAGGTGTGCAATGGTGATATTTTCTTAGGGTGGTTTGGAGATTATGGTTTGAGACATGATTTAAAGTAGATTGAAATTATACAATAAATGGTCTCACCCATGATGTAGTTGTAGAATCTCAGCTTGGGATTAGTCAAGGTAAATTCCTAGTGATTCTATCTCCCTCATAATCTATGGTAAATGGGCTTCACAGGGTATGATCCTACCAGTCGAGGACGTTTCTTCCCTTGTCTAAGTTAAATGAACATTATCACAACCCTTAATATATTAATATTAATGGTCACTATACAATGGATATATTATCAGTGGTTATGATTCTTAATGATCTTTTAAATTTTATTGACTATACAACGATCCAAAATAATAAATATAGTGTATGTGTTTTCCATAACTTTATTTCTCAGTAAGTTATTTACTCATTTAAAGAAGGAATTTCAATTTTAAAAGTTTAGGTCATTACATTATTCAACCTTTTATAAATTTCACCCTTGAAATTTTCATTTCATACACTAAATTAGATCAGGGAACTTTAGTTTCATCACCTCTTCTAGTTCCCATGCTTCTTCCTGAAGCTTGTGGTTCCACTAAAACAATTTGACCAAGTGATTTGTGTTGTTTTGTAGAACTTTATCTCTATGATCTAAGATATTCACCAGATTATTCTCGTATGAAATATCATTATCAAATGGTACCACCATTGGATTCATTATATGTGAGGGGTATGGTATAAACTTACCCAAGAGGGATACATGGAACACATATTGTAGTTGAGATAGGTGGGAGTACTATTTGACAAGCCACCATTCTAATTTGATCAAGGATCTAAAGAGGATGATGTATATAGGACTAAGATTTACCTTATTACCAAACCTCTTGAATTTATTCCATGGTTATATAAGAGGAAAACTTTATCCATAACCTCAAACTCCAGGTCACATCGATGATTTTATGTATAGATTTTCTCTCGACTTTGTGTGGATTTTATATGATGCTGAATGGTTTGAAATTTATCTATTATTTTTTTGATAAGATAAGGTCCCATAATATTCTTCTATCCAACCTCATCCAAGATTATTTAACTATGAAACCTCTTCCCATATAGATCCTCATAAGGTTCTATTTGAATCTTATAATGGAAACTGTTGTTATATGAGAACTCCACTAGGGGAAGATGCTGGTCCCATAATCCTTGGAAATCCATTGAACATGATCTCAAAATATACTCTTGAGTTTTAATGGCCCTTTCAGACTATCCATACATATTAGTGTGATAAGTAGTGATAAATATTTATTATGTATCCAAATATTGTTTTCGGATTCTCCAAAACCTCCAGGTAAACCTCAAAAATCTATTAGATACAATAGAGAGTGTAAATCCATGAAGTGTTACTACTTCCCTTATGTATATCTTGGAAAGTTAGTCAAGAGTTAAATTTTCAAGGATTTAAATGAAATGTGATGACAGTTTAAGGTGATCAACTAGCACTCAGATGTCATTATTGACTTTAGGTGTATTGGGGATCCCTATGAAAAAATATAGGGTTATGATTTCCCATTTCCATACTAGTATAAGCAATGGTTTCAAAATAACCTTAGAATTATATCATCCCACCTTGACTTGTTGGAATACCAAGAATTGAGATACGAACCCTAAAATCTCCCTATTCATCTTATCCCATAATAAAATTTTCTTCAGATATATATACATATTTGTGCTTCATGGATTAATTGAGAAGGATGAGCTATGAACATCATCCAGAACTTCCCTTTTTTGTTTTTGTTTTGATGGGATGCATATATGGATTCAAAAACATATTACTCCATCTTTATAAATGATAAGCTCCATAAATTTCACTCTATTTTTTCTATATCACCTTATCAAATATATGGGCCTCCTTGTCCATCTCAAGAATGTATGTTTTAGTAGTTATTTGATCAAGGTAGGATAAAGATCCTTTTATGATTTCCATGTCTATCCTTTGAATGTATAATAAGACTAGATCTATTATAATCCTCATCATGGATAAGGTTTTGGGATCCTTTATACTTAGGGAATCCACCAATTTTTTTTCCTTCCTAGGATGTTAATGGATTGAAAAATCATAATCCTTTATCATCTTCAACCACATTTGTTTGAACATATCAATATTTTTTTTTGTGAATTTATATTTGAGGGTTTTAGGATCTATATATATTTATTACTTTTCTATATAGAGATAATATCACCAAATATTCAACATGAAAATCATTGATTTTAATTATATATCATGCATTGGGTAATTCTGCTCATATATCTTTGATTTAAGAGAAGAATATGCTATCAATTTTTCATTTTGAATGAGTACACAACCAAAGACCTTTTAATATTCATCACTGTTGATCACAAATCCTTCCTCAATTATAGGTAATGTGAGAACATATGTAGCGATTAGCCTCTTCTTTAGATATTTAAATATCTATTCAAATTCATCTATCCAAATAAACTTAACAACCTTCCTATTTATCTTGGTTAGTGGTCTTGAAAATTATGATAATTTTCTCAAAAATCGATGATCATACCAAACTAATCCATGGAAACTATATATTTTCATCACAAATGTTGGTCTAGGACATCCTTTTATTGCCTCTGATTTTGATGGATACATAGATATTTTTTTTTTGTGATAACATTGTAACACCCTGAGATTTCATGAAAAATATTCTTTTTAATTTCATTAATGTCTTGTGTTGTACGCTACACCAAAAGGAGCTTGCACAACACACATCCTTGACTTGCCTTGCATTATACGCAATCACGACCTTCCTCGATAGCGTGTGTAGTACGCAATAACGAGTTTCACTAAACAATAATATGCTATTAAAATATTATTAAAACTAGCCGTTATGAATAGTAATAACCACTTTCTTAAATTTTGTAAATTTTATTTTTGAAAATGGACTTCATTTTTGGATTCGGAATATCGAAATTAGATTAGGGTGAAATTTTGGTACTTTTCAGATAACTTTCATTTTCTGATGAATAGTGAAAATTGCTAAATTTTATTTAAAAACAACCTTTTAAATCGAAATAATTAATAGTGATAAATTATTAATTTGAGTGGTTTTAAAGTATATTTAGAATATATTTTTACAATTTAATACAATTTTGGTCGTTGGATGTAATTTCACAATTAAACCAGACATAAACAAGTGTCAATCTTTTGATACTTATTATCTCTTAAGAACACACTTTTTGTTTTGACAACGGGAATTAATTTTTAAATTAAGTAATGCAACTGATATGTTTTGAATTTGTTAAAATAGACATAATTTTTCAGTTCATAATATCAAATATTGCTTAGGCCTAATTTTCGGTATTTTTCTAGAAACTTTCATTTTTTGATGAATAGTGAAACCACTAAGTGTTAGTTAAAATAATGAATTTTTCATAAAACATAATTTTACCAATTCTATTAGTGGAATTTCAAAAATCTGAGAGACACGGTTGATGTCAGTAAGTAAAATGTGGTTCAATGAGATGAAAATAATTTTTGGTGAATAGTAACTTTTTACTTTTTTTTACCACGGTTAAAAGTAAATAGGGTAATTAAGGGTAAAAATGATATTATTATTACCCTAACACATGTACTAATTCTATTGGATAAGTGTAATTCGACCAAAAACAACCTTAGGAATAAAATATGACCATTTAGACCCACTTTTTTTAGATTAGGACATTTATTATTAATTTATTTAAAGAACGGTTAAAATAGTGAAAATCAAAGTTTAATAAGTATATCATTTTTAATATAGGGTTATACATAAGATAAATTAGACTATAAATATTAATTAGAAAGCTAAAAATATTTCCTACATAATGGTATTTTATTTTTAATTTTTAGACATTAAATAATTTAATTTATTTATGACACAATGATGATGCAGTAATTATCTTATTAATAAAATATTGACATAATTGATGTTATAAATACCAAAATAAATGTAATTTGAGACTTTTTATGATTTAAAATAATTTTCTAGGTTAATATGACATGGTATTATTGATATAATTAACTTTTTTCGAACTAATCAGTCTGTTATGATTTTCAAAAAAATCAATTACTAAATAGTGTCAAAATTGACATAAAATAGTTTTTAAAACAAATATTATATTATTAATTGTTATTTTATTCCTAAAAAAATAAGGTTCGGTCAAATGACTTATATAAGTATATATATATTAATAATAAACAACTTGGGGTTCGTTTGGCTTCTTATAGTAAGTTTATTAACCTTATAGTGTAAGTACACAAAAAGACATGGTAAAAGTAAAATTATCTAACTTAATGTTAAATCTAAATGATAAGGTTAAAATAGGAACATAAACTTGTCTAAATTCTATTGGATGAGAGTAATTATACCCATACCATCCTTAGCTTCGAACTAAATCAATTTGGATCTATTTAAAACAGAATTTGGCTTTATAATAAAATAATATTTTTAGTTATTCCAAAGGTGCCCCTCTCCTCCCTTATAAAAGGGAACCTCCTCCCTCTCTTCCTCACACCACTTTGCACCTTCAAGCTCGGTCAACCCCTACCAAATTCTCTTCTCCACTTCCCTAGAAACATCCTATAGGTCCTTGTCATCTTCAAAGACCAATTTTTGTGCCCTAAGAGGAGGACTCAAAGAGGCGCTTCAAAGAAGAGGTAATGTCCATTACCGATTCTTTAAACTTTATTTCTTCTTCCACTTCTTCTTCTTAGGTTGTTTCATTATGAAGTAAAAACATCAGTATCACTCATATACTGATATGTTATTATAATTATGAAACAACCCTATTTCACCATCTATCCATCCTATGGAAAACGAAATCACCGCACGTGCGTACGTACGGAATACCGTCTCCACGCCGTGGTGTAATCTATTTTCCACCACCACCTTAATTGGATGGGTATAATGGTGTACATAATAACTATATATGATTATTGTAAAGTGATATTGATTCTGAAATAGTATACATACACTCCAATATAATTCCACGATCATGAGAATGATATCATCGCTCGTGCGTACGTATGGACTACCGTCTCCACGACTCGATGAGATTCATTCTCCACATTAACCATTCATGAATGATTATAAAGTATATATAATAAGTAATCATGAAATATATGACATAATAGTGATACTGGATTTATTTTTATATATATGTATGTCATCTACTTAATTGCATTCAACTCAATAAGGAAACGAAATCAGCGTTCATGCGTACGTACGTCCTACCGTCTCCATGAATGGTGTATTTCTTTCCATTTACTGATCTATTATATATATGTATATTCTGAATATATATTATATATAAATAATTTTTTATATTATGGAATTAAGTAATCATGATCTAAGTAATCATATGAATAATTACAAGTCAAAACACGGACGACAAATGAAACGATTTTACCCAAAATGTTGTTTAACATGGAATTTACAAAAGAACGGGTAATATAAAGTCATAAGTGAACCATATATGATATCATAACAATGATTATGATTCTGGAATAAGTCAATGACATTATTTGAATCATTATACAGGAGGTTCGGACACTTACGAAGCAAATCAGACCTAAGGTAAGGGATAAATTTTAAATCTCATTTTTATCTAAGATTGCTTATACGTAAGTATTTACTGGGGTTAAGTTTATTATCCATGACCATATTTTCTAAAAATGTTTTCATAAAATGTTTAACATTATTCCAGGAATTTTTAAAGTCATTTTTACCCTTTATTGACTTTTTACCACATTGTATGAATGGAATCTTTCCTTTGGTTACCATATAAGGTACTTTTTGACTTTTTCGATAAAAGTACGAGAATGTTATTTTTAACTTATACGGCGTGAACAGATTTTTACAGTTTCATAACGCCTCATTTTCAAGAATCTTACTCTACAAGATTGCATGATTATTTTCAACAAAACCTTTATCTTTTAAAATTGCATGGAATTTTGTGAAAAGAAAATGATTTTAAAGAAGAAAGGATATTTTCCTCAAGAATTCATTTCAAGTGTTTTGTCAAAACTATTTTCCATCTAAGATGACATTATTTCATATGTGTATGTTTCAAGTAAAATGTCTCTATGATTTAAATTATTTCAATTTTCTTATGATGAAATGATATCAATTATTTATGGATTATGTTATGATGGCATGATATTTAAGAATCCCATTTTATTACATGGGTTATGCTATGATTTATGATTTTGTGGCACACGAAAGAATGATTTCATTATGAGATGGGTGGGACCTATATATCCCTCCAATGCATTGGGTAAAGATTTATATCTCATGAGATAGACATGGCTGGAACGACAAGTTAAACCAGTTCAGTAATACAGGACTAGAACGAGGAGTGAACTCAATTCATAAAGGGACTTTGTCCACTAAGATGGTCTTGGCAGAATGCCTTGGCTACTATGGAAATCATAACAAGTGCTGAATGGTTGCCACAATTACATGTTTTATTCCCATGCTATTTTATCATTCTTAATGTTTCTTTATGATCTATGCCTTACGTACTTCCATGTTTTGTGTCATTTCTCAAGCTTTTGATGTTTAAACATTATGTTCATGTTTTTAAGTTCAAATGTATATGGTATGTTTTATTTTATCCATGCTTACCCTTACTGAGCATTTGAGCTCACCCTTTTTATGTTTTATTTTTCCCAGGATATAAAGAAATGTTTTAGGTAAGAAAAAAATGTAATATCTTTATGGGAAATGTTGATGATCTTTCACCACGATTAGAAGATTACGTTACAAGTTTCCAAAGACACTAAACTATTACGGTCCTTGTGTGTCTGTTTTTGTTATGTATTAAGTATTCCGCTAAAGTAATGTAATGTCCATGTACTTCAAGCTTTGGGTATCTACAAACATTCCCCAATAATGGTACTTAATCTAAACAAAACTCACATTTATTTTACTTTTCATTTGGAATCCTTCCTTTTTTTTACATAACTTTTCATTACATTTTACAAACAGAGGATCTTTAAAGTCTAGTGTCTTGGAAATCGGGAACATAATACATGAAAACAATATAAAACATTATTATAAAACAGTTTTAAGTCTTCATAATAGGTTCATACTATGTACAATTTCTGTATCTCAAATCCCGGAGACATACATCAAAGGAAAGGGTGAGCAGAAGGCCCAGTATGAATAAATAAGGGAATCAATGTACTTGTGATATCAATAAAAACTTGAATAAAAACATAAAGACATGAGAAATGAAAGTATAGGAATATCATAATGAAAATAACTTGGAACATAACTTGAATATGTGTCTACAAAATTTCATTTATACATTCATGAACATATCACCAAGGTCCATCACCAAGGTGTCATGAAAATTACCAAGGTTATTCACCAAGGTATCGTGAAACTTTTCATCTCTAGAGATTAATTCTTTACCCAATGCATTGGAGCGTTATCAAGGCACACCCTTAATATATATTTAATTTCATGTGATCAACATAGATCATAATCAAACATTTCATAAATAACCCATGGAGAATAAAAGAAATGGGTTTCATTTCAAGATCGTGACGTTTTAAAAGTTCTTAAAAAAATAAGATCATTATACCATTTATAATCCATGGAAAGGGAGTGAGGGTTATATTTATGTCAATTAAAGAATAAAATACATCATTTTTATATATTTATGAACACAAAAATAAGTGAAATAGGTCAGGGTATTCACATAAATAAAACAAGATAATTTCTAGAGAGAAAGAGATAGAAATTTTGAGGTGAAATTTCTGCAGCATAACGACTATATAACATGGTTTTAGAAAACATTGAAAAGAGAGGATTCAAGAGTAAACAAATCATAAATAACTTATAATATAGTATAAATACATAATAACATGGAGATAAGAACATTGTATGGAAATTTGAATGACATACCACATGAAAAGGAACATGAAAGAAAAGAGAAGATGCGATTCCTTTTACGAAAAAACCGACAGCCTAACGACGTCACATAAAAATTCAGAAAAAAATTGATGAGAGCAGAAAGGTTATATCAACAATTATACATGAAATAAAAATTAATTAGAACATATATGAACATACCTTCAACAAAAGATATGGAAACTATAAGACACAACATAAAGGAAGTCATGGCTTAAAAGATGAGGGTGAAAGATTCCCTTACCTTGAAGAGTAACTTCAAAAGTTTAAAGGTTGGGACCTTGGGAGTCTAAAGGGAATATTGGGAGGACTAAATGGAAGGTAAAGAGACCAGAACTTATTTGGGGAGGATTTAGAAATAAAATGAATGAGGGAAAGTCTTGGTATTTATAGGAGAAGTGAGGAAACAAAGCATTAATTGCCAAGGGACACCTCATCGGTGGTATTGGAAAAACTATGGGATTGCCCATGGTATTTGCCCATGGTATTGTCCACTTTGGATGCCTAATACCTTATATTACTATTAATAAGTCTACAAGAATGATTTCATAATTATTACATCCTTAATGATGTCATTAAACACCTAAAACTAAAAACTGTATTTTCACTATTCACAGAAAATTCAACTTTTTCAGAAAAATCCCCAAAAATCACCTTAACCTATGATCAATTATCTGAATTCAAAAATGAACTCCATTTTATGAAAATAATTTCCTAAATAATTTTTTATTTAATATTTAAATAAAAACACTATTCACCCAAAAAAACTAATACTTAACTAAGAATTTTTGAAACAGTTAGTTACCTATTTTATTAAATCACATTACTTAATCAAGGTTCTTAAATTATATTAATACTTTCTTAAGTGAGGTTAATTAATATATTTTGTCACATTACCAATCATAAGCGTAAGATCACTATTCATAATTTACTATTCACCAAAAATTATGTTGATCTTATTAGACACTAAATTTCATACTGAACACAATTGTAGAAGACCATTTTTTGAAAATCATTACACATTTTTAATTATTTAAGGTTTACATAAATATTTTAAAATATCCTTTTTTCAAATTTCATCAATAATATACATCTTATATTTATCCAGACATTTGAGATTTACCAACTTCACCATAAGAAGAAATAACAATTTTTTTATACCAAAGTGTTTCACCAGCATAGGATCTAAGTGTAAGGTGTGCTAAGGTGATAGAAAACTAGGGAGGCTCGACCAACATTGCCTGAGTGGTGATTTCTATCATCTTGAACTTCTCCAAAAGGTGATTCTGTTCCAGCTTCACACGATGAATTTCGGTTTGGGTTTGGTCTAGAGCAGAGACCAATGGTGTTAACTCCTTCCCAAGATTTTTCAAATGAGATTCTATCAGCCTGAGACTACTGGATGAGTCCATCAAATCTTATTTATATATTAATTAACCAAGATCACTTGTATTTATAGATAATAATCACAATATTTAATTTCCAATGGTCATATTGACCAATGATCATATAACAGTCGAAACCCAACGGTCATTTTAATTATACTCATTTCATCAAATGAAATAGTTTTGTTGAGTATAAAATAAAATAACTATAACACCCGAGACTTTTATGTTATATAAATCATCAAAGGAATATTTTTCTACACAACACTTGCTTGGCTTGCTTTACACAAAATCGCGACCTTCCTCGATAGCTTGCGTCGTACGCAATACCGAGTTTCACTAAACAACGATATGCTCTTAAAATATTATTAAAACTAGTCGTTATGAATAGTAATAACCACTTTTTGAAATTTTATAAATTTTATTTTTCAAAATGGATGTCATTTTTGGATTCAGAATATCGAAATTAGCCTAGGGTGAAATTTTGGTATTTTTCTGAAAACTTTCAATTTTTGATGAATAGTGAAACCACTAAGTGGTAGTTAAAAAACTGAATTCTTCATAAAACTTAATTTTACTGCTTCTGTGAGTGGAATTTCAAAAATCTGAGAGACACGGTTGATGTCAGTAAGTAAAATGTGGTTCAATGAGATGAAAATAATTTTTTGGCGAATAGTAACTTTTTACTTTTTTTTACCACGGTAAAAAGTAAATAGAGTAATTAAGGGTAAAGATGATATTATTATTATCCTAACACATGTACTAATTCTATTGGATAAGTGTAATTCGACCAAAAACAAACTTAGGAATAAAATATGACCATTTAGGCCCACTTGGATTAGATTAGGACATTTATTATTAATTTATTTAAAGAAGGGTTAAAATAGTTAAAATCAAAGTTTAATAAGTAAATAATTTTTAATATGGGGTTATAAATAAGATAAATTAGACTATAAATATTCATTAGAAAGATAAAAATATTTCCTACATAATGGTATTTTATTTTTAATTTTTAGATATTAAATATTTTAATTTATTTATGACACAATGATGATGCAGTAATTATCTTATTAATGAAATATTGACATAATTGATGTTATAAACACCAAAATAAATGTAATTTGAGACTTTTTATGAATACCACTAATTTTATAGGTTAATATGACATGTTAGTATTGATTTAATTAACTTGATTAGAACTAATAATTCTGTTATGATTTTCACAAAAATCAATTACTAAATAGTGTCAAAATTGACATAAAATAGTTTTTAAAACAAATATTATATTGGTAATTGTTATTTTATTCCTAAAAATCTAAGGTTAGGCCAAATGACTTAGATAAGGTTATATATATTAATAATAAACAACTTGGGGTTTTTTTGTCTGCTTATTGTAAGTTTATTAACCTTATAGTATAAGAACACAAGAAGACATGGTAAAAGTAAAATTATTTAACTTAATGTTAAATCTAAATGATAAGGTTAAAATAGGAACCTAAACTTGTCTAAATTCTATTGGATGAGAGGATTTCGACCCATCCCCACATTATCTTCGAAATATATCAATTTTGAGCTATTTAAAACCGAACTTGACTTTATAATAAAATAATAGTTTTAGTTATTCCAAAGGTGCCCCTCTCCTCCCTTATAAAAGGACACCTCCTCCCCCTCTTCCTCACACCACTTTGAGCCTTCAAGCTCGGCCAACCCCTGCCACTTTCTCCTCTCCACTTCCCTAGAGACATCCTAGAGGTCCTGGTCTTCTTCAAAGACCAATTTTAGTGCCCTAAAAGAAGGTCTCAAAGAAGCACTTCAAAGAAGAGGTAATGTCCGTTATCGATTCTTTCATCTTTATTTCTTCTTCCACTTCTTCTTCTTTAGTTGTTTCATTATGAAGTAATAACATCAGTATCACTAATATACTGATATGTTATTATAAGTATGAAACAACCCTATTTCACCATCAATCCATCCTACGGAAAAAGAAATCACCGCGCGTGCGTACGTACGGAATACCGTCTCCACGCCGTGGTGTAATCTATTTTCCACCACCACCTTACTTGGATGGGTATAATGGTGTAAATAATGACTATATATGACTATTAATAAGTGATATTGATTCTGAAATAGTATACATATACTTCAATACAATTCCACGATCATAGGAACGATATCATCACTCGTGCGTACGTACGGAATACCGTCTCCACGATGTGATGCGACTCGTTCTACATGATATTCATTTCATAATGATTATATAAATGAATTGAATGAATTAATATGATATATATTACACTAATACCATTCTGGAAATGAGGTATCTATAACCTAAAGAAAATAATAAGAATTTATTCGACAAAACACGCATAAGAACAAAAAGTTATAAACACCCGAATAACAAGTAGCAATGAAATATTACTACTTAGAAGCTAAGAATATGACCATATATGATATCATAAAAATAAGTATGATTCTGGAATAAGTCAATAACATTATTTAAATCATTATACAGGAGGTTCGGACACTTACAAAGTAAGTCGGACCTAAGGTAAGGGAATATATCACAATCTCATTTTATCCGAGATTGTTTATACTTTGCTATTTACTGGGGTGTATTTTATCATCCACATCCATGTTTCCTAAATATGTAATATTATTTCCATCCATGTACAATTTTTTAAATCCAATTTTACCCTTTGGTGAGTTTTTAGTAAAAGATATGAAAGGAATATTTTTTCGTTTTTTGTACGAGGTACTTTTTGACTTTTCCGAAAAAAGTACGAAGAATGTTTTTTTTAACTTATACGACATGAATGGATTTTTAAAACATTATTTCCAAGAAGATTCCATTACAAGTATTCAAGTTTATTTTTAATCAACTTCTTTTAGTTTAAAATTTTATGACATGTTAAGAAAGGAAAATGTTTTTGAAGTAGAAGGGATATTTTCCTCAAGAATGGAGTTCAAGTGTTTTATCAAAATTATTTTCCATATAAGATAATAAAGGGTTATGTTTTATCCCTATTATTACATTGATTTGATTATGTTGTGATGGAATTATTTTTATGAATTCCTTTATCTTATATGAATTGTTTTATGATGTCATGATGTTTAAGAATCCCATTTTTATTACATGGGTTATGCAATGATGTATGATTTATGATTTTGTGGCACACATAAGAATGGTATCATTATGAGATGGGTGGGACCTATATCGCCCTACAATTCATTGGGTAAAGATTTTATATCTCATGAGATAGACATGGCTGGAATGGTAGGTTATACCGGTTCAGTGAAACAGGACTGAAACGAGGGTGACTCGGTTCAGAAAGGGACTTTGTCCACTAAGATAGTCTTGGAAATGATTCTTGACTAACAAGAAATGATTCTCTATGATTATGTGTGTATGCCACAAAGTTTCATGTTTTAAGTTATGATTATTGTGATTACATTTCACTGCCATGATTTATCCCATGTTATGAAATTATGATCTCTTTTGAAGGTTAAGATTTCCAAAAGTTATGTGCTTATGTATACGATGTGATTGATATTTCTTTTGTTTACCCTTACTGAGCATTTGAGATCACCCTTTTGTATGTTTTATTTCCCCAGGTCAGGAAGAAAGTTATTAAGTAGACTATGTCAAAAAGGGACTCTAGATATGATGAAATAAATGGGAGGCAAAGTAGATGCTTTATGAACCAGTTGTTTATGTTTGCCAGTTTCTAAAGACACTATACCTATACGGTCCTTTTGTTGTTTTGTTATATGTTGTAATAAGTATGCTTCAATTTTGAAGTATTAACAATGTATGTAAAGTATGGGTCGTTATAATAACACACAAAATTAGGAAACAAAAATTTATTCAAAATTTCAGGTCATTACATTCTTCCCTCCTTAAGAAATTTCGTCCCCGAAATTCTTAACTTTTACCCTCAGAAGAGAAAAGATGTGGGTACTTATGCCTCATATACTCCTCTAGTTCCCACATGGATTCTTCATATTTGTGGTTCCTCCACAACACCTTAACAAAGTGGGTAGTCTTGTTACCTAGAACCCTGTCTCTATGATCCAAGATCTCCACCGACTGCTCCTCATAAGAGAGGTCATGATCCAGTTGTACCACCTCTGGGTTTAGTACATGTGAAGGGTCAGGTATTTACTTCTCAAGAGGTATACGTGGAAGACATCATGAACTTGTGCTAGACTTGGAGAAAGTGAAAGCCGATAGGCCACTGCTCCTACGTGATCAAAGATTTTATAAGGGACAATGTACCTAGGGCTGAGCTTCCCTTTCTTCCCAAACCTCACGACTCTCTTCCAAGGTAAAATTTGAAGAAATACCTTGTCACCAACATAGAACTCCAAGTCCCTTTGACAATTGTTGACATAGCTCTTTTGTCGACTTTGAGTAGCCTTAATGTGTTGTTGGATGGAATGGACTTTTTTTGTCGTCTCTTTCAAAAGATTAGGCCCAAGAAGATTTCACTCACCAGCTTCATCCCAACAAGTAGGAGTTCTACATCACTTCCCATAGAGAGCTTCATAGGGTTCCATTTGAATGCTCGAGTGGAAGCTATTTTTGTAAGAGAACTAAACTAACGAGAGATGCTGATCCCATCCACATTTAAATTCCATTGAGCATGTTGTCAGCATGTCCTCGAGTGTTTGAATAGTCCTTTCAGATTGGCCATCAGTTTGGGGGTGATAGGCTGTACAGAAGTTCAATTCAGTGCACAGAGCATATTGAAGATTTCTCTAGAATTTTGATGTGAACCTTGGATCATGATCAGATATGTTAGAAATTGGAACTCCATGAATCCTTACAACTTCCTTCACGTAAATCCTAGAAAGTTGAACAAGAGATAAATCTTCCCAAATGGAGATAAAATGGGCAGTCTTGGTGAGACGGTCCACAATAACCCATATTTCATTGTTTCCTTTGGAAGTTCTCAGAAGACTAGTGATTAATTCCATTGTGATATTGTCCCACTTCCATGCTAGTATGGGTAGTGGTTGTAATACCCCTTTAAAAATTTTCCACTCTTCCTTCACTTTTTGACATACTAGGAACCTTGAAGTCTAGTTAGCAATCTCCCTTTTCATATTATCCCACCAAAAATGATCACGAAGGTCCCTATACATTTTTGTGCTTCCAGGATGTATATAGAAAGTAGAGTTATGGGATTCATCCATCAAATCCTTCTTTATTTATAGAATATATGGAATACATAGTCTTGTACGAATTTTAGTACACCTTCTTGATCAATACTGAACTCAGGAAACTTCCCATCCTTCACAGCTTCAAACTTCTTCTATAACAAAGGATTTTGTTTCTGATATTTCTTGATCTTCTCTATTAATGATGGTTGAGAAATCATTTGGGTTAGGGTTGATGATGTCCCTTACCATATAATTTCCATTTCCACCTTTACTAGGTCATTGATCAAAGGATCTCTTTGAATCCTCATCATGGAAAGAACAACTGGGCCTTTCCTACTTAATGCATTAGTAACTTTTTTTGATCTTCTGGGATGATAATAAATTGTACAATCATAGTCTTTAAGATGTTCCAACCATCTCCTTTGTCTCATGTTCAATTCATTTTATGTGAAAATATACTTCAAACTTTGATGGTTTGTGTATATATCACATTTCTTCCCATAAAGATAGTACCTCCATATCTTCAGAGCAAAAACAACCACAGCCAGCTCCAGATCATGCATAGGATAATTTTTCTCATGAGTCTTCAACTGTCGAGATGCAAAAGCAATGACCTTGTCATTTTACATGAATACGCACCCAATCCCTTTCAGAGATGCATCGCTTAAAATAACGAATCCTTCTCTACTTGAGGGAATAGTTAACACGGGTGCAGTAACCAATCTCTTCTTCAACTCTTGGAAAATATCATCACACTCCTTTGTCCAGATGAACTTGACTCCTTTTTGAGTTAACTTGGTTAATGGATTATAAATTCATGAAAAGTTCTTCAAAAACTACCACAAAGGGCATAAAAACAAACTCATAAGGCCCATATCTTGATCAGAAGGCAGTTTTCAGAATATCTACTTTATTCACCCTCAATTGATGATAACCAGATCAAAGATCAATCTTAGAGAAGAATTGAGCCCCATGAAGTTGGTCAAATAAGTCAAAAATTCTTTGAAGAGGGTATTTTTTCTTCACTGTGATCCCATTCAGTTCTCAATAATCAATGCGTAGCTGCATTGATCCATCCTTCTTCTTCACAAATAGAACTGGTACTCCCCAAGGAGACACACTCGGTTGGATAAAACCCTTTTCCAAAAGATCTTGGAGTTGTTTCTTTAATTTACCTAGCTCCACATTTTCTATCTTATAGGGGGTCTTTGATATCAGATAATACCCAGGTACGAGTTCAATGGAGAACTCTACCTCTCTTTCTAGGGGAGGTCTAGGAAACTCCTCAGGAAATACATCAACGTCTTCTTAGATGATGGGGATATTTTCTATCATCAAACTCTCATCTACTTCTTCTTATTCACCGATCAAATACATAAATAAGGATATAGGGGGTTCTTCTAGACAAAGATCAGGTCGGGATATCTCTCCTTGGAACATAAATTTTGGTTTTCCATTCAATACTCTCGAGATTTCCTTACTTCTGTAATTGATATTAGCATTATACTTTGAGAGCGAGTCCATCCCTAGTATAATGTAGAATTTCAGCATGGGAATAACTATTAGATTTGCGATAAGATTTTTCTCACTAAAGTAAATACTATAGTTTCTAAACACTGACGATGCTTGGATATTCCCAGTAGGTGTCTTGACTAATAACTCTACTTTTAAAAAATCGGGGGTTGATTCTAAATTCTTTGGAAACTTGGAGTAAATAAAGGAATGCGTAGAACCATAATGAAACAAAGTATTTATTACCTTTGAGAGGTCAACAAGAGTACCTTCTACCACATAATTAAGGGCTTCAACTTCAGCTGTCGTGATAGAAAAAGAATGGGCTTTATCCCTTGGCCTTTAATGAGGCGGATGGTGGTTCCCCTCCACTGCCCTCAGATTTGGATAGTGATTGGAAAAGTTCCCACATTATCCAAACTTGAAGCATTGGACATCAGGTAGGGCCTGCACCATATTCCCCTTGTCATTTGTGTTTGGAAGTTGAGGATTCACCTCACCATGACAATTCCTCACAATGTGGCCATCTCTACCACACTTGTATCACTTCCTACTTCCGAGCAGGCAGTTCCCCGAATGCTTCTTCCCACATTTATTACACGTGGGAAGTTGTACTTACATGCCTCCTCTTACTTGATCTAAGATCCTCCCTAATCTTGGATCCAACAATCTCTTCTTGTCGTTTGATTTATGAGACCACTGCATCTCACCAAACTCTAGCTCTACTTTCATCGCACTCTACACGATCTCCTCGTAGCTATCATATTCTTCGTTGGCTAGATTCTTCCACATATGAGGTCTCAGTCCACCGAAGAATCTATCAACCTTAACATTTGGATCCATGAAAAAGATAGAGGTATATCGTGAAAGCCCTGTGAAGTTCATCTCGTAGCTTCCCATAGATTTATTTTCCTTCTGCTTCAGCTCGAGAAACTCCTTCTCCATTCTTGTTCTCATTGAACGAGGGTAATAATTACTGAAAAATATCCCTATGAACTCTTCCCACTCCATATCTTCAACTTCCACTCTTTTCCTGGTGTTTTTTATCAGTTCCCACCACTGACCAGCTTCTCCCCCTAAGAGATAGACAACTAGGGTGACCTTCTCTTGCTCTGAACAATGCAGCACATAAACGATATTCTCTATAGAGCTGATCCACTATTCAGAAATCAATGGGTCGTTCGATCCACTAAAGGTTGGTGACCATTGGAACATAAAGGACTCAACAGAATGTTGTTCCCTTCGTGGTGATATTGACCTCTCATCTTGATTAAAGTTATTACCCATAACTTGAGTCAGTTGTTTCATCAATCGCATGAATTTTTCCATTCTGGATTTCATCGGAGGGCCATCAGTGCATGGTCTATTGCGGTCACCATTTGCACGGTTCCTCCTATTTCCCGCCAATTTCTAAAAGAATAAATCCTTAGTGAGAAAATTATTTCATTTACGAATATTTTAACTAAAAAGGATTTTATGTCTTAAAACATCATGCTTAAACCATTACATTTCTCTATAATTCCTTCTTAATGATTCATAAAAAGCTTGTGATTTACCAAACATATCCCTTGGGAGTGTCGTAACCAAGAGTAGAGTAAGGCCCGTTGTCATGCACCGGTTCCCATTCAAGTCTAGCTCAAAGCGGTGTTTTCAGGTTTTACCCCTATGTACATTTGTTCCAGAGCTACCTCTACTTACTCATATCCAGACAGAGATGTATTTGTTTGATAAACCACAAACTCAATACTCCCCAAAATACTAGGAAGTTTTTATATATTTAAAATATTATATAGGGTTATTCCTAAAGTTTTCATAGAATAATTTTCATAAATAACTAAACTATCCTTTGATACCAACTATGGAATCCCTCCTTTTTGTTACATAACTTTTCATTACATTTTACAAATAGAGGATCTTTAAAGTCTAGTGTCTTGGAAATCAGGAACATAATACATGAAAAAATATAAAACATTATTCTAAACCACTTGTAAGTCTTCATAATAGGTTAATCCTATGTAAAATTACTGCATCTCATATCCTGGAGACATACATCAAAAGAAAGGGTGATCAGAAGGCCCAGTAAGGGTAAACAAGGGAATCAATGTACTTGTGATATCAATAAGAACTTGAATAAAAACATAAATAAATGAGCAATGGAAGTATAGTAATATCACAATGAAAAGAAATTGGAACATAACTTGAATATGTGGCTAAAAAATTTCATTGAGAGATTCATGAACATATCACCATGGTCCATCCCCAAGGTGTCATAAAAATTTCCAAGGTTATTCACCAACGTATCATGAAACTTGTTGTGTCTAGAGATTAATTATTTACCCAATGCATTGGAGTGATATCAGGGGGAGCCCTTAATATGTATTTCATTTCATGTGAGACACATATATCATAATCAAACATTTCATAAATAACCCATGGAGAATAAAATTAATGGGTTTCATTTAAAGATCATGACGTTTTAAAAGTTCTTAAAAAAATAAGATCATTATACCATTTATAACCCATGGAAAGGGAGTGAGGGTTATATGTATGTCAATTACAGAATCAAATACATAATCTTTATATATTTATGAACACCCAAATAAAAAAAAATATTTCTGGGTATTCACATAAATAAAACAAGAGAATTTCTGGAGAGAAAGAGATAGAAATTTTGAGGTGAGATTTCTACAGCATAATAGCTATATAACATGGTTTTAGAAAACATTGAAAAGAGAGGATACAAGAGTAACCCACTCATAAATAACTTATAATAAATTATAAATACATAATAACATGTAGATAAGAACATGGTATGGAAATTTGAATGAAATACCACATGAAAAGAAACATGAAAGAAAAGAGAAGATGTGATTCCTTTTACGAAAAACCGGCAGCCTAACAGCGTCACATAAAAATTTGGAAAACAAATTGATGAGATTGAAAAGGGTATCTCAAAAATTTTACATAAAATGGACATTAATTAGAACATATATTAGCATACCCTCAATAAAAATGATATGGAAACTAGAAGACACAACATAAAGGAAGTCATGGCTTAAAAGAGGAGGGTGAAAGATTCCCTTACCTTGAAGAGTAACTTCGAAAGCTGGAAGGTCGGGACCTTTGGAGGCATGAGGGCACCTTGGGAGGACTACTTGGAAGGAAAAGAGACCATAACTTTGTTGGGGAGTATTTTTAAATGAAATTAACGAGGGAAAGGCTTGGTATTTATAGGAGAAGTGAGGGAACAAAGCATTAATTGCCAAGAGACACCTCATCGGTGGTATTGGAAAAACCATGGGCTTGCCTGTGGTATTTTCCCATGGTATTGGCCACTTGGGATGGCTCATACCTTATATTACTATTCATAAGTCTAACATAATGATTTCATAATTATTACGTCCTTAATGATGTCATTAAACACCTGAAACTTAAAACTGTATTTTCACTGTTCCCCGGAAATTCAACTTTTTCAGAAAATCCCCAAAAATCACCTTAACCTAATATCGATGCTCTGAATTAAAAAATGAACTCCATTTTATGAAAATAATTTTCTAAATATTTTTAATTTAATATTTAAATAAAAAACACTATTCACCCAAAAAAAACTAATACTTAACCAAGTATTTTTGAAATAGTTATTTACCTATTTTATTTAATCACATTACTTAATTAAGGTGCCTAAATTATATTAATACTTTCTTAAGTGAGGTTACTTAATCCATTTGGTCACATTACTAATCATAAGCGTAAATCACTATTCATAATTTACTATTCACCAAAAATTAAGTTGATCTTATTAGACTATAAATTTCATACTGAACACAACTATAGAAGATCATTTCTTGAAAATCATAACGCATTTTTAATTATTCAAGGTTTACATAAAAATTTCAAAATATCCTTTTTCCAAAATTCATCAATAATATACATCTTATATTTATCCCGACATTTGAGATTTACCAACTTCCCCATAAGAAGAAATAACAATTTTATTTATATCAAAGGGTTACACAAAGCAGCTAATGTCTTGTTACATAGCCCCTTATAACACCATCATAGGACCTAAGTGTAAGGTCTGATAAGGTGATTGAATCCTGGGGTGGCTCGGTCAACATTTCCCGAGTGGTGATTTCTATCAGCTTGACCTTTTCTCGAATATGATTTTGTTCCAACTTCACATGAGGAAGTTCAGCTTGGGTTTGGTCCAGAGCAAAGCCCAGTGGGGCTACCTCCTTCCCAAGTTCTGTCATATGGGATCCGATCGGCCTGAGACTACTGGATGTGTCCATCAAATCTTCTTTATGTAATATTTAACCAAGATCACTTGTATTTATAGATAATAATAACAATATTTAGTTTCCAATGATCATATTGACCAACAGTCATATAATAGTCAAAACCCAACAATCTCATTTTAATTATACTCATTTCATCAAATGAAATAGTTTTGTTGAGTATAAAATAAAATAACACACAAAATTAGGAAACAAAAATTTATTCAAAATTTCAGGTCCTTACATTTCATATAAAATTTAATTCTACAAGGTATTCAATACAATATTTAAATACTCGTCATTTTCCTCTTTGATTTTAGATTATATAAGAATATCATCTATAAATACTACCATAAATATGCTGATTGAATACCTAAAGACTATATTCATTATGTCCATGAAAATTTCTAGATCAGTAGTGAGTTCAAATGGAATCACTATAAAATTGTAGTGCCCATACCTTTTATGAAAAGAAGTCTTGGTGATACCTTCCCTCTTCACCTTAAATTGATAATATCCCGACCAAATATCCACCTTAGAGAAGTATTGGTCTCTATGTATTTGATAAAAAAACTCATCAATACATGGAAGTGGATACTTTTTCTTTATCATGATCTTTTTGAGCTCACTATAATCAATGAATTTGTTCATTGACCTATCCTTCTTCTTGACAAAGAGGATAGGTACACTCCAAAGTTAAGCACTTGGGTATGTAATCCCTTTATGCAGATTCTCTTATATTTTTTCTTCATCTCCTCAAGTTCAACAACTACCATTCTATATGGATTATTTTATATTGGCAAAGCTTCAAGTATGATATCTATTGAGAAATCAACCTCACAGCTATAAGAAATACCTAAAACTTATTTGGGAAACACATCGGTGTATTCCCTTACAATGGGTATGTCATCAAAGATGATATTTTATTTAGTCTTAATCATTTTATCTAGATAGGATTTCTCAAAGGGAAATAATATCCATGCTTGAGATGTTAGTACCAAATAATATTCATCCTCCTCCTTTCACTTGTATAGAATCGTAGGGAGATTTTCTATATAGAGGGTGATTTATTTCTCTCAAAAATTTATATTAGATCTATACATGGAAAGACAATCCATGTCTAGAATTGAATCAAATTACACTAAGGTGAGAATCAAATGGTTTTCTAGAGAATTAATCCAAAAACATTGGACAAGGGATGAGTTATATTCTTGGGATGAAACCATTAACCCATTTTCCATCCACCCAGATAACTCAACTTCCATGTTTTGAGGTGGTTTTTAAATAGTTTTACTAATCTTTTGGGATATTAAAGAATGAATAGATTCATAATCACATTGGAAATTTGATGTTTATAAATGGATGATAATACTTCCTTTCACTATTTAATTCTAGTTCTAATCATTTACTTCATCAAAAATAGACTTTTTGGATGATAATTTTCTAATTATTAATCTCATAAATGGGAAAATATAAAAATTTAAGGGATACCTCATAAATGACACAAATCCATTAACTTATGAATTCCTAGGTTTCAATCTAAGTTATCCATGGTCGATTTACTAACATAAAAATTTATATTCGTTTTTTCCATTCATAATGGTTCGTATGGAGACTGTGAATTTACCAAAGAATTTCCCATGGGAGTGTCAAACAAAGTGTGCAGTAAGGGTCATTTCCATGCACTAGGTGATGATCGTGTCTAGTTTAATGTTCCCTTTTTTAGGGTTATTACACTTAGGTAGAACTGTTCCAAATCCACATCCACTTATATAATCAATATAGAGATGTATTTTCTTGTAAACCACTTACTATATACTTTATAAAAAATTATTGGTGTTTTTATATGTTTATTCTTATATATAAGGATTTCACTAGTTTTTTCTAATCTTAATCCCAAAAAATAACTAAAATTTTCTTTGATACTGACTATGACAACCCATATTTTAATACAATTTAATTCACAAATTATTACCCAAAGTTACACTTAATACAACCTTAGAAGATAATGAGGTCTATTTTCTTTGGTAAATTAGGTATATATAATATTAAGTTGAAACATGGGTAAAATAACATTATTTAAAAACTTTGAAATATTATCTTATGTTCCCTGGATATTCTAAAACTGTATGGGATAACTTGGGGATGTACATAAGAAAGGGGTGATCTATAATGCCTAGTGAGGTAATAAACAAATCATATCATAAGTTAAAGTAGTACATGTGAGAAAAAAGGCATATAATGGTAAAAAAGAGTGGGGATAATCATAATCTTGAACAATTAGTCATGGTATGACATTATAACAAATAGGAAATAGAGGAATGTGGAAACAAAATAAAACATGACATCATAAACATAGTTCAAGTATAAATACCCGAAAAACATAAAAAAAATGTGCTTATAATAACCTCTCATACACCATACATGGAATATCATGAGGTAAAAACATTAACCAATGCATAGGAGGGATATATAACCCCAGACCCACTTGTCACTTTCATATCATGTACATACATAAGTTTTCCACATAGATCATACAAAATAAAGATACATTTCATCAATTTTAACCACAATTGTAAGGAGTGGGTGTAAAATACATGTAAATACCCAATATATAAAGGATACTTACAACTAGGTGAATACCATTGAGTGTGAATGGAGATCAGTATTCACTACACAAATGTTTGGTTTGGAAAATTGTAGGATAATTTCAGCAACAACATGGGTGAACATAAATGTTTATAGAAGGGGTTAATGAGAGATAAATGGGTATATAATTAATTAGGAATCATAATTATTATAATTAGTATGTTTAAAACAAATCTTAACTTGAAGAATTAGTAATTACAAGGCATGAAATTAAGAACATGCTTGAATAAAGAGGAGAAGGAGATGATCTATTACCTTGAGAGGATACTTCTAAACGTTTGGAGGAAGATTCCTAAGAGTTTTGGGGAATCTTGGGAGGTATATATAGAAAGAAGGTAAGAGTAACTTCATTATCTAATGGTTTTTAGTGAAGAGGAATGGATGTTTGGGTGGGTTTATATAGAAAAAGAGAGGGGGATTCTTTTTTAATTTACAAACTTCTGTTTTGGTCTATATATCATAAATTAACACAAAAAAACCACACCATGGTTTTTGACCATGGTTTATGAAAAATATTAGTTTATTTAATTTTTTAATTCCATGAACTAAACACATTAAAATAATTCCCTTGGGAATGTGGATGTGAATCATGTTTATAAAAAATTTATTTTCAAACCTTAAAATATAATATATGTTTTAGAATATTCATTAAGGCTTTATAAAATTAATAAAATAACATAAAAAACTAATTATTTTAAAGGGTAAACATAATTTTGGTCAAGGATAATCTTTATAGTATTTATTATGAATCTTTTTAGATTTTATGATGCCATAATAAATACCATATAATTATACCATATTTAATTTTTACCCAAAAATTAGACTCTCTTAGAAAATTATGAAAAATTCACCATTGAATAATTTAAATGTGCTAATTTCAGAAATAATATTTATTTTATCAAATTAATTCTCTAAATATTATAATCTATACTTTTAAATAAAAAATCCATATTTATTGAAAGATATATTTTTTGATAATAATAATTTTTCAACCTTTATAAAAATTACATATGACTTAATAAAATTATACTATCATTTATATTTAATAAATATTATTTAATAGTTATATTTTATTAGAATATAACTTATTAAAAAAATTATTTAATTAATCAAAAAAGTTTCTTGATTGAAACTATATATTTCCCAAAAATACAATTTGCGTTTCATCGTATTAAAATATAATTTTTATCAAACTCATTATTTAATCATTTAAAAATTAATATTTAAATGGTATAATTTAATAATTATTTAATTAAAAATAAAATATAAAAATTTATAATATTAGGGTATGGATATATATACCTTTATTAAACCAGTGAATTCCCTTAGGGTAAGGTGTGTGATGGTGATATTTCCTTGTGGTGGTTCGATGAAAATTGTTTCAGTCATGATTTTGATGAAATTGAACTTCTCCTTTAAAAGGTTTCACTAAGGATTTTGTTATTTAATATTGGATTGGTATTGGTCGAGGGAAAATCCAAGAAATGATATATCCCTCAAAATCTCTGATAAATGGGCTTTATAGTGTATAATCCTACTGGTCGAGGCTTTCAGTTCCTTTGTCTATGTCAAATAGAAATTATCATAACCCTTAATATACTAATATTAATGGATTTTGTATAATGGATATATTTTCCATGGTTATAATGATTAGTGATATTTTTAATTTTACATACCATATAATGTTCCAAAATAACCAATATAGTGTTTGTGTTTTCTATAAATTCATTTCATAATAAGCTATTTACTCAACTAAAGAAGAAATTTCATTTATAAAAGTTTGGGACATTACAATATAAAACTAATTTGAAACCCTTACCCTAGAGGTATCTATATTGTTTCCTTCCTAAAGACAAAATTCAATAGCTATGGATAATGCTCCATCTATCATAGAACATGATGATCAGCCGTGGCCATCTCACTCATACTTGGGTGCCAATACAAATGATCAATTTACTTCCCATTCCTAGAACACAAGGATGCCATCCTTGGAACATACCAAAATTTATTAGAAGAAAGATTCACACCCACAATTATCCTATAGAGGAATCCCCACTCTATATGTTTAATTTATACCTATACTTGAGTTCCATTACTTAATTATCAAGATCATATGAGTGTCACTCCTCCTAAGCCACACCAAACCATTACTAACCTCTAACACTATTCCTCCCTTATGATACAGTTCAAGTCCTACACATGAATTAACTTTCCCATGAACAATTTTATATTTCTCCTTTAACGTGGAGGGAAATGTATCAACATAATCAAACCTCAAGAATTCAATCATTCCAACATCACATAAAATTTCATTGCTTCTTAGCTCACACACAACTACTCACCAATTCACAAATCGATAGGCACCACATGAAATTAATGTTAAATACCTCATTATCACTTAAACATAATGGTTTACACTCTAATAACACCTAATCATAAAACCTAACTTGTGCTCTACGATTTTCTTTACCTTAAAAAATAGGCTATCCTGGTTAAACTACTAACTATGCCCTATGGCATGTCAGTATCATCAAGTTTGAAGCATGCTCGTTACTAATATTCAAAAATGGGAAACTCATTTGTGAAATGTTTCTACACACACGAATATATATTTAAAAAATACCCTATAATTATAATCAACTATCCAAACTTCCACCACAATTATAATTTATATCTTGAGCCAATAGGGCTAGGTGTTTGACCAGTCACACCCTTAAAATTTTACATATATACCAAGGAACACCTTGTACATCATGTTCCAAGAATTAAAACTCAAATTGATTTTAATGTAAAAGGAACTAAAAAAATTCCCCAATTATAAGGGGTTAAAACCCCCTCTAATATAAAACACATTTTAGAGGTAGTTGTGAACCACTCTAGTTGAGATGTATGATTCATATTAGAGGTAGTTTTTAAAACGAACTCTAATTGAGAACAATATTAGAGGAGGTTTTAACCCCCTCTAATTGAGACCATTATTAGAGGTATTTTTTGAAACTATGTCAAATAGTTTTTATTTTAAAATATTATGTATTTTTTATATCCCCCTGGCCTCTTATTATCCCTCCATTTGCGAGCACATCCAGTCCCTTGCCTTAACTACCTCACCCTCAAGTCCCCTCGGGTGTCCAGTCCCCCCCTCTTGTTCTATCCTGGCCCTCCTCCTCCAATTACCCTCTAGTACCGACCCAACCCTCCTCCAATTCTACCTACGTGGCCACCTCACCCCCCTAAAATTAACCGCATTGCCACCCCCTCATAAAATTTTATCCTGCGCGTCTCAAACCTCTTACCTATAAGATAACAACACAACGCTTCCACCACTAAGGCATATTCAGTCCATTTATTTAAGTATGCATTTTTATATTTTTATATATATTTAAGCTTATTTAAGTAAATATTATTTCAATAAATATTTAAAAACACATAAATATATAACCTATATATATTTTTATATAAAATAATATATACATTTTTATATTATGTATTTATTTATTTATATTATAATCATTTTTATTATATTTAATTTATACATTTATATAAACTATATATTTTATATATGTATTTACATACATTCGAGTAAATATATTTTATAATACTATTTATGTTACGTATATAGACATATATTTATATACTTAAATACATATTTATATATTACATAAATGTTTATTTACACAATACATATATATATATATAACTATTTAAATAATATATTTACATAATATTTTTAACATTTTATTTCTATAATGTATTTCAATATATATATTTATTATTATGTACATTAATATATATTTATTTGTATAAATTTTATAAAATTATATAAAATTAATATTATATAAAATACATATATATGAAATAAAATTTATAAAAATATTTCATATGAAATACAATTTAAAAAATATTTATATAATTTTATATGAAATACAATTTTTTATTATATATAATTAATATGTATATTATATATAATTAATGTTATATAAAATAAATTTATAAAAATATTTATATAATGCATTTCAATATATATATTTATTATTAAGAACATTAATATTTATGTATTTCAACAAATATAATTATATAATATTGTGTACATTATTATATATATTTGTATAAATTTCATATTATATAATATTAATTATATATAATATAAAATAATAAACATATTATTTAAAAATACATTTATTATTATTATATTATAAATTATAAAAACTATAAGCATGAGTTTTTGTATGATATATTTTTAAATAAATTATATTTATATAATATATTTATGGTTTTTTATTATATATAATTAATATTATATGATAGAAAATTTTTACAAACAAAAATATATTAATGTAAATAATATTATACAATTATATTTATGTATATATATATATATATATAATTAAATAAAATCAAAAAAAAATAATATATATTATGTTCATATGGTGTATTTAAATACATTTATATGTAATGTTTTAATTATATATATATATATATATATATTATGAAATTTTATTTTTTAAACTATGGGGGTTCACAAGCCCCTATAATTTAAAGACATTAGAGGGGGTTTTAAAGCCCCTCCAATTTAAAAGATTAGAGGGGGTTTTGAACCCCCTCTAATTTAAGACATTATTGGGGTTTTTAACACCCTCTAATTTAATATGTTAGAGGGGGGTTTGAACCAAAACTAATCACTTTGATTAACAGTGGTTATGAACCCCATCTATGTTCTTAAATTAGAGTGGGTTCAAACCCACTCCAAAATCCAACTAGATATTAAAAAAATAATGTTAAAAAATTTAGAGGGGGTTCAAAAACCCTTATAATTTAATAAATTTTAGGGGGTTCATAACCCCATATAAATTATATGGTTTGAGAGAGTCACAAATAACCCCCTATAATTTATACAGAAAATGAATTTAGAGGGGGTTCGTAACCTCCTCTAAATTTAATGATTATAGGGGGTTGTGCATAACCCCCTCTAATTATAGAGAAAATGAATTTAGAGGAGGTTGTGTAAAACCTCTTGTAAAAAAACCACCTATAATATGTTGTTTTTTAGTGAGGTAACTAAGGAATTACCATTACCATACCATATAATTCATAGAAACTTACATGCATCAATCTCATACCCGAAGCACGTACCCATTCTTCCTGTATCTATGGAAACCACAAACTTGAGAAAACCCCTCACTCGGGTTACCCATGTAGAGCACAACTCATCTAAACCAAACACCCAACTCACTAATATCATGAGAATTATCTCAAAGGGTCACTTAGTCCTTCTTTGTAGCCTATAAACCAAAAATCACACAATTAAAAACTCACAATAACAACTCATAGTTCCAGACTCACAAGAGACCATTCCAAGGTAACTAAGATGCCAAAATACCTCTATCCTAGGGTATCACATATAAATACAATGACATATCATGCTAACCCATCCACCCATAAGTGAATCAATTCTCACGATCACCCAGACAAGGGAATCCCACCTCAAGAAACACCCAGGCATACTCATACAACCGATATCTCCCTATGATGATTCATATCTAGAGAACCACAATCCCAAAGTTTAGCTAGGTAGAATGCTATTCCAATCTATATGAGAAAACACCATATATCTTTATACTTTCATTTTAAATAAATAAACATGAACAATAGTAATCGAGTGATAGTATCAGCTTCACCTCCATCAGCTATCTTTCTGTAGAACCCACATGACTTGTCATCAGAAAGAAATGCTTATGCATGATGGTCCAACTAAGTATAATTCCACCAAGAAATTATATGGGAAAATACTGTATGAGATGTTTTTTACACTTTAAATAGTTGATCCTTTATTGTTATTAATATAATCACACATTGGTAGGCACACATGTCATGTGAATCCTATGTTCCTAATCCCAATGCATGGTATGAATCTTTCCTCTACGGTCCAAGAGTTAAATCCAATAAGTCATCATCTATCACAAACATCATGTAAATCACATGAGGTGAAAATATTATAATTGAATACCATAAACAACAATCCAAGACATGGAAACCTAGAATTATTCCTAGAGAAAGTGTTCATGATGTATTAGCCTGATATCCATCAAAGGGTCTAACACATTCCTATATTATCAGTCCATCATACCCCAAACAGGAAAACAAAATAAAAACACCCTTGATACCACTTTGTATTGTCCTGACCCTACTCACTATGAATAGTAACTAGACTGGTGGCACTATCTGTCCTCAAGCGTACCTCCCTATATTCTAGAGGCTTCCAACTTGTATGAGGGGTCTATGGAAGTACCATAGGGAGACTATACCCCCATATTAGAGTGAAAAATAATAATACAGTCACAAAGAGTATTTATAACAATAAGAACCCATCAGAGTATGCAGAAATAATAAATAAATGAATATGATATAACAATAAAATGTGGTACATAGGATCAAACTTTCATGCTATAGTACAAGTCTGACCATCCAATAGGCTAATTACATATACATAAAAAGTAATAAAATATAATACAAGATGATCCAATGATAACTCTGAGCCATGCCTCAGAAATAGCCTCTAATATCTACCAAGATGCACTAGCTTGATCTCTAGTCATCACCCGAGCGATATTTCTTGACCATGCAACACTAGTCATCCACCCAATCCATCATAAAACTATACTCAACCTATAATTATATATATATTCGGCATGAGAACCAATGTTCCCATATAGGGGGTGAGAATATAATCCTTAGTAATCCATCCACAATTATGGATCTATAATCAAATTTCACAAGTGCATGCTTATTCCATATGACCATCCTAGTTGATACATAACCCAAGGAAATAAACACATAAATAAGTAAATAAAAAACCACCACCAAGGGGGACTAAGTCCTATCGTGAAACCAATAACCTGGTCGATCCTCAAGTCTGTAACCCAGATCAACTATACCTAAGGGTCTTTAAACCTTATATACAAATAATTACTCAAGGGCCTAACCCACTTAAATATATAGTATAATGACCTGAGGGATACACTCAACCGAGTATACAATAATAATAACCTAGGGTAAACCCCATCCTAGTATCACGACCCAAGGACTACTCCATCCCAGAATACAATGGTCCTGACAGTTGATCCCCAACAACCCTAAATGATTAACCACACCCCCAAATACCCCTCAATTCCATTGAAGCTAATAAATGGTAGGAATTTCATCCTCTAGAAGGCTCTACCATGCACACCAAAGACCCCATAAGACCCCAACAATTCTTATATGGTAGGAATTCTATCCTCTAACTAAAAACAAAGTAATCCCTACTCCAAATCCATGTAAGCCCCACTGGAAGCATCGAATCCACTCCACATGATGTGTTTTTTAATATCACGACCTCTCCGAAGGTAGTTTTTACAAAATTACCATAGGGAGTATTCATGAACTCTCTATAGAGAGTATTCATGACCTCAACATAGATAGTATTCATGATCTCCCAGGGAGAGTATTCTTGTCCACCCATAAGAGTGTTTTCCATTTATAATAAAATACTTCCATGATAGTGTTTCTATTTAATCATCATAATCGTAAACAATAAAAAATAAAACTCAAACACCTGTGTAAAACCCATCCTTGATCTTTTAAAATAATAAAAAACACCCTCTCACTAGTGTCAACACATCACCAGGACTGCCATTAGGTCTCCCTAGGTCACATCACGTCATGAAAACCTCATATGGGTGCCTCAATCCCAACTAATCTCTTAGGTTAAAATCCATCACAAGTGTGATGGACTTAAGAACATCCCATTTTCAAATCAGTCTATGTTGTCTCAAATACCTAACTTCTCCATTGGTATAAAAAAGGTATACTAACCTAGGACATCATATCTCCATGGTAAAAGAACACCCCACAAAAATCTCACCAACCTAAAGTCTCAAGATAATCTCTTAGGTCTCACATGTCTAACCCCTAGTCAATTCATCTCAGAACATCACTACCCTCTACCTGGAGGTCTCTAAGGGATCCTACTACTATGGCCACTATATCAAATTTACTGAATATAATTCAATGTGTACCCTTCAAGGTCCATACATAAAAATTAATAACATAATAATCAAGGAATCAACCATCAATGTTTGAGGTGAACCAGCTAGTTCCCAAGGTCCTTTGGGGCCTTGGTAATTTCTGCATCCTAGTTGAGGGAATTTTTGTTAAAAGAACTATTCATTTTAATTTTAAATTTCTATTATTTTCTATAAAAATTTATTTTAACTTAACATGTAAACAACATATACTATAAGTAGTATAAAAACTATAAGAATATCATAGGGAAGGTATACAATACCACCTACCTCATATAAATATATTCTTTTTTTAATTCACCACCCGACTGCTCCTATTAGGATTTCTAATTTCTTCAATGCCTCTCATCAGCCTAACCGGCCATTACCCAACCATATAAGGCACTAAATCACATAAATCATCATCAAACATTTAATTATAATCAAATTATAATTAATGTAAAAAATTAAAAATTTAAAACCAATTTTTATTTGAATGGGAATATTCACTGCTCTCGTTGCACCAGAATGATGACCAACTACCCATAGAAGGCTTGAAATACACTCCCAATATCATTTATAGAAAAATACATAACATATGAAATAGATAATATTTCAATTTCAATTTAATATTTGGATAGAAGATCATAAAATTCACTATGGAGACATAACTCATCAACTCATTGGGAAACTAGATAAAAGTAGTGTCTTGGGATGTCCTCTTCCTAGGAAGATGAGAACCCCCATTATAATTGGACAATTACACCATGATCCTGTGGAATCAGACTAAAAAACCTAGGTATATATAAGAGGAAATTAGAATTAATAGTGTAAGAGATTCATAGAGGATAAAAAAGGTAAATAATAACATCATATTAATAAAAAATGGCAACAAATCCACCTAAAATAAAAGGGTGTTGAAGAAAAGAAGGGGATAATCCCCTTGGACACATACATGAGAGGGGTAAGGAATAAGGGGATGCCCTATTAAGAATTCAGGATAGAAAAATAATAACTTTCCCTTATTAATGAACCATATGGTTTTACCACAAAATTTTCTAAACCATGCACCAAACATATGGTAGACACTATCCAAGAATACCCCTATCACATAGTTGATCCATATAGTTTACCAAACCATGTGTCAACCATGAGAATTGAAACTAACTTGGTTTGAAAAATTTCACATGGTTTGTTTGTAACTATGTGAAAACGGTGTGCCAATCCCCCACCCCAAACCAAGATTGACGGTTTACTTTGAGATCATTTAGGATTAACTCTAAAAAAATTTCTCACCATGCATCTCAATGGTGCACTATAGAATTTTAACTAAAAACCTCATCACACTCGGGGTGCCGAATGGTTTTTGTTAAACTATGTACACTAAAACTCATGTATTGGACTAAATAACCCCAAAATTTCAAAATCTTAACCAAATCTTTTGAGGCTCGTTCGAGAACTCAAGGTGCCTCACGAGGATCAAAACTTATCTAAAAACATCATTTTGGGATGCTATAACTCTTAGATATTCAATATGAATCCTGATTCTCAAAAAAACCATCCACAGATTGAAAATTTAAGACCCCCATGAGTTTTACACCCTAAAATGGTTACGGGGCTTTACAATCACCTTGGTGAATATGTCTACAAGGTTTTAATTTCCAGTGATATTTTAGATCTTAAGTTCCCTATCTTTCAACAACCGTTGGATACAATGTTCTTTTAGTTCAATATATTTAGTCATCGCATGAAAAACTATATTCTTAACCAAGTGAATAACACTTGATATTATATTAAATTGTACTATTTCCTTTTCCCCTATAAATTTCTTCAATTATTCACCTCAACCATGCTGTTTCTTTTCTTTGTTCCATTGTTGAAACTTATTCAGATTCAATTTAAGAGAGATAAATAAATGATTGTAACCTATACATACAAATGATAACCATTACAACATAATTAAAGAGATAACCAGAAGTAATCTTCAAAGTATCAAAATCTCCCCCAAAATGCACATCAACATACCCCTAAATAAATTCTTTCAGACTAAAGCATAATGTAATATCTATTGTTTCTATAAGATACTAGATAATAAACTTCACAACCACCCAATATTATTTTGTTGGATTTGACATGAATTTGCTAATAAATCCCACTAAATGGGAAATGTCTAGTTGAGTGAAAACTAAAATGTATATCAAAATTCGAATGTAAAATTCATATGGAAATTTATCCATGTGCTTTTCCACATCTTCTGTTTAAGGTACATTATCTTCAAATACTTTTAATTTTACTAAAAGAGGAGTATCATTATATTAACATTGAGTCTTCGAAAAACATTCAATGATTTTCTAGATGCACTCCTCCAGGGAGAGTACCAAACTTCCAGAGTGTTGTACCCTTTCAATCAGGATGCCCAAGATCTTATTATCTCCACCAAGATATTTAATTTCCACGATTCTTGATAAGACTTTCTTAAACATCTGAATCCATTGGTAATTTGGACTAATCAAAATAATATCATCCACATCAAGAGTATTAAAATAAAAAATCCATCCTCAAACACCTTCTGGTTTCGATAATGGTAAGAGTTTACCTACATGGAACCTTTCCCTAATATAAAATAATCAAAATTACAATTCAATTTCCTTGGTTCTTACTTCAACCCATAAAGAATCATTTTGAGTTTACACACCAATTCATGATTTTTTTTAAAAAAATATCAGGTTTATTTATGTTTATATTTTCTTTTAGATCCCCATAGAGAAAGTTCACCTTCACATTCATTTTTTCTGGATAGAGACTACCAGTAGTACCCATACATAGCAAAAACCAAATATTAGTACTCTTAACAAATGGTTAAAAATATTTATGAAAATTCAATACCTTAATTTTGTTGGAAACCTTTCACAACCAATATATCCTTATACCTCTTACTTATGTTGACTTCATTATTTAACCAATATATCTCTTTATTATTCAGATCCCTCTTTCCATGTAGAAGTTCATCTAACTCTGAGGTGTTATTAAATTATAATGAATCCAAATACTCCTTTATATAAATCTCCCAATTATAAGAATTATTGATAATAACTACTTCTTCAAGAATTTCAGGTTCTCTACCATTCATTAAGAGTAATAAATGAAGATCAACTCTATACCTATTAGCTGGTCATCTGATCTTAGAAGATATTATCAATTAATCCTATGAATCAACTCTTTCTTGTCCTAGTATTTTTAATAAATTATCTTCTAATTATTTCAATCAATCTTTAAAAGTCGCTGATCTCTCCTATATATAAACCATTGATCTACTATCTGAACTTATAATGCTTCTTCCTAAACTTTAATTTATAATTTATTAATTTCTGGTAGAATTAGTACCCCAAATTTTTTTGTAGTTGAATTCTCCCAGAACATTCACCTAGGTCAACTTGGACTTATAATGATTCTTTAATTTAATCTTCCTTGATCACCAAGTTTCGATCCTTCCACAAAACATTCTCATCAAGGATTAAATTTCTACTTCTGATTACATTATTCTTGGTGTCATCCCAAAGATGAAATACAAATTCTTTATTCTCATATCCCATAAAGATACATGTGTGATACTTTAAATCAATTTTTTCTTAGTATTTAGCATTAACATGAGCATAAAAAACAGAACTAATGATTCTGAGGTGATTTAGTTGTGGTGTTTTACTGGAAAACCATACTTCTGGTAAATATTTATCAACTACTGAGGAAGGACTCGAGTTGATCATATACTTATCTATATAAATAACTTTAACTCGAAACTCCTTAGGTATTCTTGAGTGAATCCTTGTGCTTCATTCATTCTCCATCAATGTATTACATGGTGTGTCTATATGGACTACATGCCACATAGTCATTATATTAAACCCTATAAAAAGAAAAGAACACATAATATGTGTTCTTGAAAACCACATGCTATGTAGTCAGGTTCCCAAATAGAAATCCCCTGCGAAGTTACCAAAACTCTGGTTTCTCCCCAAATCATCCCAAAAGGACCCTCAATGGGTTCCAAAAAATCTCTATAACACTTTAATAATAAAAAAAACCACTTTATGAAGAGATTATTGAAAATAAATATAAACGGCCTACCTTAAGGAATTACACCAAAGCTTTGGTTCCTTATCTGTATCCTATAATCACTGCATCCTAATATGAAATTGTACGAGCTCCCTAGTACATCCTACTCTCTCCCTGTCGATATATATATACCACTCTTCCTATCCCTACCCATCTCTCAGATAGGCCCTACATGATAAGAGGGGAGCATTAATTTAGGATTATATTGGAAGGGATAAAATAATATAGGTAGAATATAAAAATGTAAAATAAAATAACACAAAATAAATGCCTACTTAAAAGGGGTTGACTCGAGTCCCAAAAACCAAATAGAGTTTATGCCTCACCTAGGTAAAACTCTAGAATCCAAACTCAATTGGAAATTAGATATTTCATTGAAAGACTCCATTTAAAAGATATAAATATTTCCACACATGAATTAATTAATATTAATTTAATGACTATTAATATATTCTAAAAAGAAACAAGTTTGGAATCTCACCAAATTCTTAACATAGGGTAAACACCTCATTCCAGGATCAACATAATAGTCATAAAAATTATATGATATGGTAAATCACTACTTTACCCCTTACAAACAATGAAGAACAAAAAATTCAAATTTATAAGGAATTAAAATTCAATAAAAGTGTGGGTCTTGACATCTGTGATAGTGGGAAGGTACCTCCGCTAATAGAAAATGACTTGTTCACTATTTAAATACCTAAAAATCACATTAACCTTTTATACAAATGATATCCATATAGGGAAATGGATAAATTAATTATGTGCCACCATGAAAACCTATATAGAGGAAGGAGAATACCCAATCAAGTTTCATTGGAACCCCTAGATAATCTGATGTATCCATCATCAATAGACATGATACCAATAAAAAATTATAATAATATTTGAGGCCTTGAACCTTTTAAGGAATAAATATATGGAAGACGCACACAAACACATACATGTTTAAAAATAATAATGACATCCATCAGGATATAATTAAACTTCTATAGACAAAATGGAATAAATAATAAACCAAACCAAGTAGAACAAGAATCATAAGAATAACCAAGTACAAGTGGCATCATGAGAATTATAAATCTAAAAAATAGAACTAATTTAATATTTTTTTGAAAAAAAGTTTTCTTCGTAGAAAAAACCTTATTTAGTTGAGTCTCACTACAACCCATATCACTATAAACCCCACACTATAATAATATATGATAGAGGAGGGGCCACTTACTAATTATCTAGATGAACCTTAAATAGAAATATAGAGGAAGAAATAACATTTCACATCAAAATATTTTCACCAAACGATAATATGGAATATTAGTTTTTAACTTGTTTTACAAAAATGGGATAAAAATAAAAGGAACATACAATAATCCATACCCTCACTCATGTATATAATTCTAAAAACATAATATTTCGATTTCTAGATTTGATACCAATATACATGAAACAATTTCAACAATACAAAAATATACAATATCAAAAGGAAATATTAGATCAATTACTTACCCAAGGACCTTTTAAGTTTATATTTTTATAGAATTAGGAAAAACGCTTACATAAAATTACCCATTTCTTCAAATTAGTATTGTTCCCACTATACCAAACTTTTATTATTCCACATTAAGTCTTCAATACCTCCCCTAAAATTATTCACTTATAAAACCTTTCATGAAAAAATGCATTTAACATTATTCTTTATAATCTAGGGAAATGTAAATCATAAGTGGGGTTATCTAAAATGCTCAATACGGGTAAATATAATAATTAACAATTAAATGTTTTCAATGAGAATAAGATGAGAATTAGGGTATAATGACATAATCAAAGTACATTAACCTAAAATAAGAGATTTCATGACCATAAAAATCTATATCATTAAACATATGAAATCTCATAAATAATTAAAAAAAGGAAAGAATAATAAGAATCAATAATCATGAGCCATGTGGTTTCAATCTTGATCAAAGAAACCATTTAAAACTTATAGAAATAATAGGTAAAATGTTTTGGTGTATTGTAACATCATTATAATACCAATGTTGCAATCACTATTAAAAATGGAATAACCAACTTGGTAAATTCCAAAAATATCATAGGAGAAACCTATAATTGGTTAAATCCATCTCTTTACCCAAATCATTGGAGGGCTATAACGGACCCACTATTCCTTGGCTTATAATGTAACAGGCCATACTTGATTTATAAAGAAACCATCCATTATTTTTTATAGGAACCACCCATTAATTATTAAAAATTTCCATGAAACATAACATGAATAAATTATATAGATATTTAATTTCATTATAAAATGCATAGAAAAACCCATTATTCATTTCATACCTTGATTAAACTGTAGAAAAGAAATGTGTTCCCTGGAAATATATTTGAAACAATCATAATACATATAGATAAATAATAAGGATGGTATAATTACAATATATACCCATTGGATCATAAGAAATATAAATAGTTTTTTTGTTGATGGATATTAATACCATAAAAAGTTTATTTAATAAAATATTGAATAAAATAACCATTCTACTTTGAGAAATGATTTTAGAAACTAAAAATTAAAAAAATAATGTGAAAATAATTTCATTTAAAAATAAATGTGTATACTTATAAGTGAATATTAAAATAAAAAATTTTTTATTATGGAGGGAAAATACATTCAATTTGTAAATGATAAAAATACACTTTCTATTCAAACATTTTGTAAAGAGAGTCAAAATGTGAACCATATGAAAAGCATTAAGAAATTTACTTTTAAAAAATTTTAAAATAAAGTTAAAGATCATTTAGATAAACTTTTATAAATAATTTAAGTTTATAAAATAACATTATGAAATCATTTTATAAAACATGGACATGGAAGAGGAAGATTGCAAATCTAAAAGAATATATAAATTTAGTATCACTTATAAAAAAATTTCTTGACGTTTATTTAATCAATAACGGAGGAAATGAAAAATAATTTTTTTTAAAACCATAGGATAAGAAAATAAATAATATTTAAGAAAATAATATTATATGATTTCCCATAAGGGAATATTAACAATAAAAATTATCAAAAATAATGGAGATTGTAACATAAAGCCTTTACCACTTTATTAAATTTATAATCAAATTTAATTGAAAAAAATATCATGAAATGAATATGTAATTGCCATTAATTTCATGAATTAATATTCAAAATTCATTAATGAGTAATTAAGTACACCATATAATGAAATAATGGTACATGACATGAAACATGTCTCAGGAAATTGAGATTAAAACAATGAAAAATCTTTCAAAGATCATAACTTTTGAAGTGATAATTAATCCATAAAGTGATTTTGTGAGCATAATTAAATACAAAAAAAAAACAAGTTGAAATTTATAATAAAACAATTCATATATCAATTCACAGGTAATCATGTAAAAACAAAGTCAATGAAGTGGAATCATAACTCCATGAATGGAAATTGAGTTAAGAAACCCCTTACAACTTGGTAACATTCAAGTAAAATCCCCATATATAAAATAATTTGGATTGAAATTTAAGATACTATTATTTTTGAAATTTTCATTATATAACATTTAAAAGGTATTTATATACACCATATAAAATAAATTATGTGCATAGCATTAGAATATGTCTCAATTAAATAAATTTAGACAAAATCCCTTACCTTAAGTCCAGACTTGCCATATATATCCTTTAACTCCTGTATAAATAACATATATAAATTATTTAACTATTTTAGATAATTATAAAGGTTTATTAATTTATAATTAAACCATTTTATTCATTTATTTCAATAAATTATTTAATTACTTAATCATTTATATCCATACCGGGGCTTTTGAGGATGTTCAGTTCATAGTTGCAAAAAACTTTTCTATGTCGATAGTGGGAAAAAATGTAATTATTAAATCTTATATTTAATAATAATATTGATATATGTATCGTTTTTATACCATAATTGTAATTTTAAAACAAATTATTAAATATGGTTATAAAAAATTAAATACGTTATAATCATAGAGATGGTAGGTCATACACACACATGTGTAACATTTCCATTTTTCAAAAAACATGACAGAAATAACGTAAGTATAATTTTATCTTTATATAATTATCAATAAACCATAAATATAAAAATATTTTTATAAAAATACTTATATATAATATCCATGTGATTTTGTGTTGAAAAACGAATCACATCGCTTCGTAGAGGTGGTAGTCCACACGTACACACGAATGAAATTATAATTTTTCAGTGAATGAAATGAAAAGAAAATAGATGATATATTATCTTTAAATAATAATAATTATTTCATTAATATCATATATATACTTTAAATCCATCATTATTACCATTTTTGAGAATCTTTTATGGAAAATGAATTATATTAGTTCACATTGTGATATTTCGCCATACACATAAATTATGGTTTTATTTCCCATTTTATGGAAGAGGATAAAGATATAGGTTATTTAATTAAAATAATAACATATAATTATATGGAATATAATTATGTTATTATATTATCATGGTCTAAGAATATTTTAAGGAGGTACAAGAAGAAATAAAACTAAAATATTCGATTAAAAGATACACCTCTTTTTCAGACAAACTCATTTTCCTTACACCTTAATCCCTCTAAGGTTGGTATTATTTCCAGAATGATACATATAAAACATTAATAGATATTTTTTAATGAATTTTGTCTGGAATTATATGACTTATAGTTCTAAAATGGTGTGTGGAAGAGAGGAGTAGAGGTTCCCTTTTATAAGTGAATGTAGAGACATTCTTGGAATTTCTTAAAGTATTAAATTAATACAAATTAATTTTCATATTTAAATAGATAAAAATTGATATAATTAAAATATAATATTATTATGAGTTTAAAAACTCTCATACAATATGTTTATATTATGTTTTTACCCTTATCTCTTTATTTTAACCCCTTTGACAATTACAACAAAAATAATGTTTTTACTCTTTTGGGGTCACGAAAGTTACTATAAAAGAAAATGGTCCAAAAAATGGACCTTTTTTATATTTAAAACTATATCCCATTAAATTGGATTAATATATGTTTTTTTATTAATTATTAATCATTCAATAAAATATTTTTTATTATAAAATATCATTATTGTCATTTTTGAAAGTATTTATTTAATTTGACTGTGAAACAAACAAGAAAAAATAGTTTCAGATATAAAAAATTAAAAAATACCTAATATGGTATATTTATCTATAAATTTAGTGGTATACTGTATATCACTCATTTTTTTTATTGTTTTAAAAATCATTTTCTTAATTTTTCTAGTGCTTTCACAATTATTTTGTGTGCATTACATAAAAATATAAGGTAATTATTTTATCACTAAAAATTAAAAATTATATAACATAATAAAAATAAATTAATTCAGTTAAATATTAACCATTATATTTATTAAACATTTATATATAATCATATCTATGTCATGAAAACTTATTTAATATGTTATTTTGAGTTTTCTAACCTTATGCAAGCATTGCACATGAATTTTGATAAGTATATTATTATATGGTTTATATATGAAAATATATCCATAAATATAATCAATAATACTTAAAATTTATCAAACATATTTATAAAATGTTTATACCTTCTCAAATATTATCTTAAAGACACTAAATTCAACTTTTCCATTACTACGTGAGCTCTGTGTTGACACTGAAAATGATTTTCATATTAATCATGAAATAAATTCGAATTTATATGTTTTGAATTATTTTTATATTATAGTTTTATTATATTATCATATACTATTTTTTTAATAAGTTTAATAAATTTTTATTTCATATTTTTGACTTTGAACTATCATAAAATATACCGTATTTAATAAAAACTGTATTTTTTTCCGTTCAACAAAAATAAAATTTTGTTAGAAAAATATAAAAAATTTCTACTAGGATAAATTTTAATTGATGAATAAAAAATGAATCCAATTTAATAAAAACATTCCAATTTTTTTTATAATTTACCTTTAATATAAATGTGTAAATTTGAATAATTTATTTTATAGAAAAATGAATTTTTAAGCCTAAAAAAATGAACTTATATAAAAAATCTTGTATAAAGATGATTTATATGTAATTAATTAAATTATTTATAAATAAATTATACTTATATCTAATTGATATAAAATTCATATCATAATGGTATTTTTAATGAAAATAAATGACAACTTGACAAAAAATTGTATTTTCACTATTTAATGAAAAGTAATCTTTTCAAAAAAATAACCAAATTTTACCCTAAGATAATTTTTATATTTTTATTTAAAAACGGAATTATTTTTATAAAATAAAATTTATAAAAGTTCCATAACTTAATTATAATATTCTCTCACAAAAATCAATAAAAATAATTTTTGTAGAAAATATATTTTTGAAGAAAAAAATAAAATTACTTAAAATTGAGTTCTTATTTACAAAGAATTAATCAATAAATTTTTATTGAGTATGAAATTTATATATATTTCATAATGTTTTTATTCCTATTCATACACACAATTTCAAGGACTAGGCTATGACAGTCATATTTAAATAATAATATTTTATAGTTTGTTTAAGCACTGTGTTGCATTTTGTATATGATATCGAACATAGCCTTCTTTTTAAAATATTATTGTGTTACATTATGCCCCATTAAATAAATTTAATTCTAAAAATTTGAACTTTATCTTGGTAATCAAGGTTTTTACATATGAAAATACTTTTTTTTGAAAACTCACATCTTAAAAATGGATAATAAAACTTCCTTTTAAAAATTGAGAAAGGGAAATATTAAGGTCATATAGAATAACACATAAGAAGGTTTCCAAATAGTACAACATTAGTAGGAAGTTAATATATAAACATGGAAGAAAAATTAATATCACAATAATGATGGATAGTGACCAAGAACATTGATCACAAGAAAGTGAATGATCATGAGAAAGGTAATGACCAAAACACTAAAATACAATTAGGTGTGAAAAAGACCTCCGATTAATAAACAATAAAGGTAATAGGATAATTTTTTATTTAAATATCTTTTTAATAGGTTTAATGAATTACTTAACAATATGGAGTAATAAAATAATGAAATATACTTACTTGAAAATTATTATTTAACCCTTTAATAAATTTCCCCCAATAATATCATTTGTTGGTCCAATCAATTAGTATTCAAGATTATTGTTTTCATTCCTAAAGCACTAAAATCAACTTTTAACAGATAACATAACTACACAAAAGGATAAATATCTATTCCTCCTATATTTATAAATTAACCAAAATTAAAATGGTTAGTACAAGATAATTTACAAATAGAATAATCCTTCATTTGAAAAAATAAAAAATTAATATTTAAAGCCTAAAAAATAACACCCAAAGCTCGACTTAGGTCATTCAATAAATAAATAACCTTATAATTCTTCAAAATATTGTTGAAAATTTTTGAAACACAAAAATAATATGGATTTGAGCACATATTCTTCCCTGATTAATTTAACATTTTCACCCATAAAAACTAGTTACTCGTAAAGTTATTGACCCAAAAATGTATATTCCATAACAATATAATCTCTAAAATATGATAATTATTTTCATAAATAACTTGAATCACTATAAAGCCACATTAAAGTTATATATAATTCTAAAATATTATTAAACCTTGATTACTCAAATAAAATCACATCTTATCTAATAATATTCTATTTAACTTTATCATAAAATGGTTCCTAAAGTTAAAGTGGTCTTACTTTGAAATAAAATTAACCTCTTAATCACTAAATAACTTTTAAATCCTATGTTTATCTATATGATAGAATATGTGTTCCCAAAATCTATATAATATTTATATATCAAATTGTTTAATTATAAAAAATAATACTAACCAGGACATTACGTAGTCCAGTGGTATGCACTACACCATTTTAAACCTTCGATTGTGGGTTTAAGCCCCACAAGTTTTTCAGATTCGATGAGTTGTCACCCAACCATATTGTTGTCCTTTTCATAATACTATATTAATATAATTACCTTATAAATGTAAAGAACTATTTGATAATCATATTCATAATTATTATTTATCATATAATGTTCCCAAAATATAATAACCATTTTATCCAAAATTACCTCATTAACCTCATTATTAAAGAATTATTTCTCTTTATCTTATATCCCCAAAATGAAATTTAATTCTTCCAAAATATCCCAACATGTTAAACCTAAGGGTTAAATATACTTCAACCTAATAAAACATCTCCAAATATATAATTAATCACCTCAAAATCCCATCACTTGAACCTAAAAGGTGTGTTTAAGACTTTTAACTTATTATCAACATTAAACTTATAAACCTTTATTGGTATCTATAACTATTAAGTTAACCCCACATGAAAAAATATCATAATCTCCAAAATTATATAAACAATTCTTTGATTCTAACTATAATATCCCTATACCCATACTCCCTAATTCGATGATAAAAACATAATCTTTACCCTTATTAATTTGATATAGATAAAAGTACCTCAATTTTAACTATCCAAAACATAAAAAATCAAAATGAAATATTGGATCACTTAATTACCCAATTACCTTTTAGGTCTAGAGTTCAAGATAATTAGGACAAACTCTTACATAACATCACCCATGTCTTCAAATAAGTATTTTTTTCAATATACCATGATTTTATTATTCCATATTAAGCATTTAACATATCCTATAAAAAATTTCATGTATGAAACCTTTCATGACACAATCCATTCAAAATCATTATTTATAACCTAGGATATGAAAAAAAAGGGATGAGCCTAAATGATTAGTAAGGGTAAGCAAAATAATTAACAATTTAATTTCATCATCATTCATAAGATGAGAATAAGGGTATGATGAAATAATCAAAGTACATGAGAATAACATATTGGAATTAATACCCATAAAAATCTGGATCATTAAAAATTTGGTATGGAATAAATCTTTAACAAAGGAAAGAGTCTTAATAATCAATAATCACGAGTCATATGATTTCAATATTGATCATAGGAACCATTTAAAACTCATAAAAATAATAGATAAAATGTGTTGGTATCTTTTAACATCAATATCATACCAATATTATAATTACTCTTACAAATGGAATAACCAAATTGGTAAATTTCAAAAATCACTTAGGAGAAACATTTAACTGGTTATTTTAGTCTCTTTTCCTAATACATTGGAGGGATCTAACAGACCCACCCATATTTAGTTTATAACATTACCAACCATCCTTGGTTTATATTGGAACCACCCATCCTTGTATTATAATATAACCACCCATCACCATAAATAATCTCTATGAACCATAACATGAATAAAGTACATAGATAATGTATTTGATCATAAAACCCACTTAAATAATAATGATTCCTTTCAAAACTTTATTAATATGTGAAAAAATGAGTTCTATGAAAATCTCATTTATACCATCACTATCTATCAAGAGTAAGAATAAGGTTTGAATAATTACAAAATAACCCCGGTTTAGCATAAAAAAATCATGGGCTATTGTTATTGATGAATAGAAATACCATATAAATATAACTAAAAACATTATTGAAAAAATAACATTTTTACTCGAAGAATAACTTTATTTTTTTGAAAATATTATTAATATAATTTTACTTTAAAATAAAATTGGAAACATATAAATTAATATTTAAATAAAATAATGTTTAGGATGGTGAAAAAATCCATTCTTGTCGTATATTTTAAAAATAAACATTCTTTCAACCATTTTGTAATGAGAGTCATAATGTGAACCACACATAAAATTTTAAGAAATTACATTTTAAAACTATTTAAAATAAGGCTAAATATCGTGTAAAATAAAATTTAGAAATAATTTAAATTTAGAAAATAAAATTCTGAAAACATTTTATAAAACATGGATATTAAAGGGAAAGATTCCTAATATGAAAGAATATAAAAGATCAGTATCACTTACAAACAATTTTCTCGGTGTTTTATAATCAATAAAGTGGGAAATAGATAGTAAACATGTAAAAAACAATAAAAATAATATTATAGAAAAATAAATATGGTTTATGAAAATAATAGTATATGATTTCCCCCAAAGGAACGTTGAGTATAAACAATCTTTAAAGGAATAGAGATTGTAACATAAAGCCTTTAATGTTTTGGTAACTTTCGAATCAAAAGTAATTGAAATAAAGGGTATGATATGTATATATAAATAAAATAAATTTCATGAATTAATATTTGAAAATTAATTAATTAGGGATTAAGTACACTCTAAAATTAAATCATGGTGTATGTAATGAAACATGTCTCAAGAAAATGAGATTGAGACAAAGAAAACTCTAGCAAAGAAATAACTTTTGAAGTTATAATTAATACATAAAGTGATTATGTGAACATACATAAATAAAAATAAATTAAGTGGAAATAAAAAGTAAAACTATTTATAGATTAATTCACATATAATAATCGAATAATAAAGTTAATTAATCAAAAGTATAACCCAATGAATGAAAATTGAGTTAAGAAACCCCTTACCACTTAGTAACATTAAAGTAAAATAGTATTAGAAAAAATAATTTAAAATAAAATATAAAAAATCATTAAGTATTAATGATTCATGATATAACATTTATAAGGTCATTATATACACTATATAATATAAATTAGGTGCATAACATTAAAATATTCCTCAATGAAGGAAATTGAGATGAAATCCCTTACCTCAAGTCCCGACTTTCCATGTATGTCCATTAAATCATATATAAGAAACTTATAAAAAATATTCAAATATTAAAAAAACATATAAAGGTTTATTAAATAATAATAAAAACATTTTCTTTTCAATTATTTCAATTACATATTTAATTACTTAATCATTAATGTCTGTGTCAGGTGTTTTGAGGACATTTGATTCATAGTTGAAAAACAAATTTGGTATGTTGACTGTGGTCAAAGAGGTAATTGTTGAATCATATATAGAATAATAATAATAAAATAATAATAATTTTTAGAAATTAATTATAATTTTAAAACCAAATATGAAATATTTTTATGATAAATAAATTACATTAAAACCATGGAGACAATAGGCCATATATACGCATGAGTAATGTTTCCATTTTTCAAAGAACATGATTGAAAGAAGGTAAGTATATTTTTATCTATATAAAATTATTATTATGCCAATAAATATCATAGTACTTATTTATATATACTAATATATAGTATCTATGTAATATAATTATGAAAAATGAATCACATCAGTTTGTGGAGGTGGTAATCCACATTACGCACGAACAGTGTTATCATTTTTCAATGGATCGAAAGGTAATAAAATAAATTCTATATTATTTTAAAAAATTATAACTATGTCAATAATATCTGATATATAATTTAAATACATAATTATTACCATATTTTAGTGTTACTAATGGAAAAATAATTACATCAGTTCGTGAGGTGACAATCCACTGTACACACGATTGGAAGTTTTATTTCCCATTTGATGGAAGAGGATATGAATATTAGTTATTACATTAAAATTATAAAATATTATTAAATTTATTATACTTATTATTTTATTTTAGTTTTATTTTAGATGATTTTATAGGTTTATAGAAAGAAATAAAACATCAATATTTGATTAAAATCGATACCTTTACTTAGGAAGCCTTCTTTACTCTACACCTTAATTCCAAAGTGGTTGGAATTATCCCCAAAATAATACCTCTATAACATGGGTAGAAATTTTACTAAGGTATTTGGGAAGGTATTGGCCAATTTACAGTTCTCAATGGTGTGTGAAATAGAGGAGAGGAGGTTCCCTTTACTAAGTGAGGGGAGGGGCATTCTTGGAATAACTTACATTATTAAATTAATATAATTTATTTTTCTTGTAAAAAGTAATGAAAATTGATATAAATAGAATATAATATTAGTATGATTTTAAATAATCTCATAAAATAGGTTTATATTATGTTTTAAACATATATCTTTGTTTTTACCCCAGTTAACCTTTTTGACAATTACAACAAATTCAATGTTTTTTACTACTTAGAGGCCAATAAAGTTACTATAAAAGGAAAATGGAACAAAAATGGACCATTTTTTATATTTATAACCATATCCATTTAAATCGGATGAAAATATAATTTTTTATTAATTTAAAATCATTTAATGAAACATTGTTTATTATAAAATATCAAAAGTGTCATTTTTGAAACTATTCATTTAATTTGAATTTGAAAATAATAAGAAAAATAATAATTAACATATAAAACTTTAAAAAATATATAATATGTTAAAATTATATATAAAATTATTTGGATACTATAACTCACCAAAAAAAATTACTTTCAGAGTTTTCAAAATCATTTTCTTGATATTTCTTCTGCTTGCACGAATTCTGTGTCATCATTACGTAAGCATTTAAGATAATTATTTCATCCCTGAAAATTTAAAATAAATTTAAATAATAAAAATATATAAATAAATTTCAAGATAAAACTTTATATTCATTCAATATGTATATTAAAATATATTTCATAACAACTTATTTTATATGTTATTTTGATTTTTTTGGCATTAGAAAAGAATTATACAAGAATTTGGATAAGTCACTTGTTATATAACTAATTTTTTTTAATTTATCTATAAAAATAATCAAAAATATATTATATTTATTAAAAAAGTTGATAAAATACCACCCTTCTCAAATATTATATTTAGGATACAAAATTTTACTTTTTTAAGTGCTTCACGAGCATTGTGTCGATACTGAAAATTCTTTTCATGTTTAACATGAGATGTATAATAATTTATATGATTTGAATTATTTTTATATTATATTTTCATTATATTACCATAAATTATTTTTTATATAAGTTTAATAAATTTTTATATCATATTTACGTCATTGAAATATCATAAAATATATTGTATTTAATAAAAACTATATTTTATTTCCTATTCACTAATTTTTTTTTATAAAAATATAAAAAATTAATACGTCGATAAATTTGAAATACGATATCCAAAAATTAAGTCCATTTCATCAAATTAAATTTCTATAGTCATCATAAATTTATTTTTATATAAATGCGTAAAACGTAGCAAAAATAATTTTTCAGAAAAATGCATTTAAGCCAAACAATGAACTTATAATAAAAAAAAGTTTAAAAATTATTACTATATAATTAATTAAATATTTTATAAATACATTAGTCTTAACTTAATTTATGAAAAAATTCAAATAATAAAGGAAATAGTTAATAAAAATAAATGATTGTTTTACAAAAATCATTATTTTTCACTATTTAGTGAAAAATCAATATTTTTATAAAAACAGCAAAATTTATCCCTAAGATAATTTTCATATGATAATTTATAAATTAATACCCTTTTTTATTGATTTTTTTTCTAAAATACCTAGAAATTAATTATAATACTTGATCACTAGAAGCAATAAAAATCATTTTTGAAGAAAGAGTATTTATGAAGCATAAAATAACTTTACTAAAAATTGAGTGCTTATTTCCTAAGAATTGATTAATAAATTTTCATTAAGTTTGAAATTTATATATATATATATCATAATGTGGTTGTTTCTATTCATACCCTCAAATTCAAAAACTAGGTTATAACATTCAAATTTAAATAATAATATTTTATGGTTCATTTAAGCTCGGTGTTGCATATTGTATACGCTATTGAACAAAGTATTCTTTTTAAAATTTCATGATGTTACACATGAGGAGGTGGATTTACCTAAATATCACCAACTATGAGATCTTATAAAATATTAATGGGAGAATAATTAATGGTGGCGATGGATTTAGAAAACCTAGAACTATTGTAATTTGGGATTACCCCATAAACCTAATAAAATTTATAAAATACACGGAATAAATGTTGTAATAGTAGATCTTAATCCACTAGATTAATGTGGGACAAATATAGTATCATTTACTACAAAATTGTTTGTAACTCCCATGATATGACATCAATAGTGACGCCATTGGGGTTCTAAGGGGTAGTGCCCCCCTAGTTAGGGATTTAGGGGTCGAATACATCTGATTCAAATTTTGGAGAAACCGTAACAATACTAAACACTATATAAAATTTTACTAGAGGCACTAAAATGGTAATATAATTATGTGTGATTCATTATGGTTATTTTAATAGAGATAATTAGAGTCACTCATATAGTACTGTATCTCTACAAACTTATTTCCAACTTTACTATAACAAAATGGACATACTGTATAGATTTTGGAATTGTTGTAATGTGATTTACTATAGAACAATGTTTCTTTATGGGCTCATTTGGAGATGATATTTTTGAAACTATATTATTTTTCCATATAATCTTTCTCATAATTTATTAAATTCTTTCTACCTCTCCATGGTCATAGGGATTATTCACAAACCATATAAATCCCACGTCCTATAATATTATTATTCTTTTGTTTTTTTCACCCTTTTAATATTATTCAAGAATCGACTACCATTGTTTCTCCTTGTGTTTACATAAAAAGAAAGTGTAAGATAACACCTTAACCTCCCTAAATAAATTATCCCAAAACATGTTTACAATGAATCAAGTAAGATCCGAGGTGGGTTCCACCTTAGAGAAGAAGGGAATGTGAGTAGATTTAACGAACCAACCTAGATACCCAAACAACACCCAAATTAGGTCACTGCTGATCCAAATATCACTCCATAATAAATAGGGGTTATCGTATAATACCATGGATATATATATATATTGTTATGCTATTATTTTCTTACATTAGTTATATTAATAATTCATGGCCATATTCTACCAAAAATCCAATAGTGAATGATTTGAAAATCATATGTTTTGGGAGTGAAACTAAATACCAAATATGACATGGAAGAATTAGTGAGAACATAAGAAAACCAAAAATATATATATTAATTCACAAAAATAAATCAATATTTAGTCCATAATATACAAGTAGGATATAATAAATTCCATATCCAAACAGATTTAAAGACAATAAAAAACAAATAAAGAGTCGGAGATGTGCCAAACTTGACCTATAATTATTACAAAATCAGTACCGACAAGGTCGTAGGGTATAACTAAACATGTCACACCCAGAATATGGATAATTATTTATTATATTTTTATCCTGATATTGGATCCTCAGGTTGAGGCTTGGGATGAGTTCCGAACTAAATTTTTTGAGTTTTTGAGTTTTGGGAGAATTTTTTTTGTGCACGGGTAGCACATGGTTAGTGGAAACTATGCGGCCCAATCTAGGTAACCATACAACATGTCTTGGAGTTTTATAGAATCTACCACATGGTTTAATCATAGTAATTAAAATCATGTGGGTTGTTCATGTGGTCGTTCTCTTCTTGGGCATTATCTATTGCACGGTTGGTGCACAGTTTGGTAAACCGTGTGACCAAACTGTACAAGAAACCCAAAGATTTAAAATATTAAACTACCTAATATTATATCTATCCTTTTTAACTCAAAATAGGACCCCTCCTATAGGGTCATTTTTGGTACACTAAGGGATTCCCCTATCCCTATCTCCTTGGCTCCTCCTCCGTGAATGCTCCTCTAAGCTTCCAAGGTAAGTTTCTTAGGGTTTTTTTCCATTTTATCGTCTCTATCTCTTCATCTATCTTGATTCTTTGGGTTTTCTTTTGGTGTTTTCTCTTTACTAAACCCAAATTTCCATGGTTTGTGTATGAGTTTTTTTTTCATTGGACCTTAGGGTGTGAGATTGGTCTGTGAGACTTTCTTATTACTCCCCTTGAAGTTTCATCACTTCCTCACTCCATTAAGGTAGGTGTTTCCATTATTTTTCTTTACATCACAATACATTGATGATTTTGCACTTCCAATTAATTTATAAATATGATTAACATGTTTTTTATACACTTGGTTGTTTTATTGTGGTGTTATTTTTTTGGTATAAATTGTTAAAAATGGGTTTTAAGTGATTATTCATATATTCCTTTGTATAAATGCCCCAAATGTGTTTGATAAAATGTAAATTTAGATTTAAAGGTAAAATTGGATTATTTATGTAATTTTTTTACCTTAGAAATATTTTATTAAATTGGATAGATTGTGATTTTGGATTTACATGTGAAACATGATGACTCTTATATTGTGGTTTGTATGTTTTTTTAGGAAGGCTTTCTAGGTTCTTAAAGGCTTGTTTTCACCTTAGTAAATTATGTGTTTTTTTTATTTTTTTGAAAGAAAGTGGTGATTCTAAAAATAGTTTTTGGGTGTTGTCATGGATTTATATAGTGTTACATTGGATGTTTTAATATCCATGGGTGCACAAGGTGCACACATGTATTTTAATTCAAATGAATATGGTACTTTAAAACACTTTACCCACTCTCTCATGGTTATTATTCAAAATATTGTTTCTTTACTAATGGTCCCTTTGTTTTCAAATGGCTCAAGTATGGTTTTAAATTTGTTTTGAGTTTATGGATTGCTTGGTACTTTGGATAAATGGATGATTTTATTTAAAAGTTAATGAATGCCAATTTGGTATTTCGAAGTGTGTTGTGTGTTTTTTACTTTGAAATAAGGTGGTGTTTGAAAATGAAATTGGATTTTGAGTGATGTCCCATTTGGAATTGTATGAATGAAAATAGTGTCTTATATTATTTCAAAAATTGTTTGGAAATGTTTGTAAATATGTTGAAATGGACATGATGAAAGGACGAGTTGGAACCTTAGGTTATTTTGAGTAATGTTTTGAAATATTTAATGATGTGACAGCCCGGTTGGAACCTTCAAATTTATGGTTATATGAAGGTAACACCTATAGATGGATTTAACTATATAGGTTATCATATTGGTGGTTTCAGTTTTTGGGGTAGCCAAGTGCGGAGATGACATGGAAGGTGAGTGACGCATGCGAGAGCCTAATACATACATAGTAAACTATTACCATGGGTTTCCTTGGAATCTTTATAGGGTTGGGTGATAGTTTCTTATAAACCCTAATTAGACAAGTTGGAACCCCTTGGATGGATTTAATGGATAGGTGGGTAGTGCCATTGGATTGGCTAGATGAGGGCTGCCAGTTGGTTATAGACTTTGGAGTTTCACCATATACTAGTAGGTGGTTCTAAACTAAGTACATTTTAGGATCTCTCTAGGGATGTTTAGTAAATAACCATATTTTTCTATCTATATTTTCTCGTTTGTTTTATTCTAAACTTTGTTTTCTTTTTGTATTGTCCATTTATTTTCAGCATAGTCTAATATATTTTTCTTAGGTTTCTGGTTTAGGGTTTCGATATTAAATGGTATTCTATTTTGAAAATGGGAAATGGTGAGTCTTGGAATTGAAAAAGTAAGATCTATGTTTGTTTAATAAAATGAGAAAAACCTACATTTATATATCTATTTAAAACCAGTGTTTATGGATTGTTTCATAAAATGAAATGTATGGATTCGTTGGTGGTTTCCAAATAATCTGTAAATCTCACACCCTACTTGTACCATTCCATGTTGGTAGACCCAAGCTATTTTTCCAGTTTATGTTTTTGGTTCTCGGTTCCATTGTATCTGCTTAGTTAGTGGATGGTGGTGACCATGAGGTCACATGGAGATCATGTTTGTAGTAGTTTGTTTTTGGTTTTTTCTTTAGTTTTTATTTTTTTGCGTTGTATTTTCATTTGGATCAATTTGTATTCTATTATGATTCAGTTATTGTTAGTTTCACTTCATTTTTAACTTACTTAGTGATCCTGGTTTATTTGGGATAAATCATTCCTATTTTATTTCTATTTTATGCCTGACACTAGTTTCCATCCTATGGGGATCAAGAACTCCCTTCGTGCCTTGTCTTGGACTGGTTCAGATGTCGAGTTGGATGGAATCCTGGTTGGTTTGTGAAAAAATGGTATCATAGGAGTTTCTTTATTTTTTTGGGTGTTAGGTAGATTAGATACTAGGATTATCAGGTCTCATGAGGTATGTTGTGGGTTGGATCCAGATCACCACCACCTATGAAGAGACCTTATTTTCCCGAGGTGGTTCTAAAATTGAGTCCTTCTCTTATTTTGATTTGTTTTAGATTAAGAAATAAAAATAGAGGTAAACCAATGTCATTTTATGATATCACATAGTGTAGTGACCCATGTGAAGTAAGAGTGCACATTTCATGATTCTGTCAGTGTTTATTATTACTTGGGGGAATTCTCCCTACCATTCCACTAGGTTAGGCATGACTACTAGTTCATCATTCTAGTAGTTTGACATGATTTGTGTCTTGTCTTGGTCTCGGTTGGTGTGAGAAATATTTTAAAATTTAAATAGATTTTGAAAAGGAAGTGATTTCCTTAAAATGGTTTTGGGTTAGAAAAATGGTTTTTAAAAGAGAACGTGTTTTGGTTTTTAAAATTTGGTATATTTTTGGAATTGAAAAAAAAGTGGCATGAGTGAAACCCTTATTATTCCATATAGACATTCACATATGTGCTGGTATGTGTGGAAAGTGCAAGTTGGCATGTGTGGATGGGACCATATGGACACATATGTGATATTTCATGGGATTCCATGGGTGGATGATTGAAATCAAAGGCACCAAAGTGATTTTTAATGAGGAAAATGATTACGGAAATTGGTTTTTGTTTAAGGATGTTGTTTTTTTTTGGAAAGTACCTTTTCTATTTAGAAAGTGTCCTCTAAATAGAGTGGTTTTGAAAATAAAAATAAAATTTTGATTTTTGAAAAAAGGAATATCGGTTGTGATTATATATGTTTGGCTTGAGATCCTACTATTTTGGATCACTATGTTCTTTTAAATTGTTCTTTGGTTTGATATTGGTTTTAGGTTCATGTTTCTTGTGTTATTTATAATATATCACCTAAAAATTTCCCTAATGTTTCTTGTTATTCAAGTCATATTTTTTATTCTTCTTGGTTGTTGCGTATATTTTTTTGTGATTGAGGTTCTCTAGAGGCAGTAGAGTGGCTTGAAAAGGTTGAGAGTGTCTTCAAATTTTTAGGAACTCCTGATTCTATTAGGGTTTAAGCTTTGATGGGTTTATTTGAGGGTCCAACTTTGGAATAGTTGAAGTTGTTTGTCCTATCATTATTAGAAGTTGGGATGACACAAGAATTGTTTAAGACCACTTTCTTCCAATGGTTTATACCCGAGGAGGTGAAGATAAGGAAGGTGGTAGAGCTGTGGGATGTTTAGTTGGGCCAACAAACCATGAAAGATTATGCTGACTTTAGAGAGCTAGTTTCTTACTTTTCAGAGGTGGATTTAAAGGATCAGTTAAAGTATCCTCTTCTTTTTTGGGGACTTCATTAAAATATCATGAAAAAAGTTCTATTGTTCAGTGAAGTTCAGTTTGGAATGTTAGTGAATGATCCATTATTATAAGAAATATTTCTTAGAGAATAGTGTGTGGTGATTGATTAACTAGCTAAACTTTTTATTCAGGAAGGTTCCCCATCTGGCGAGAAGCATGTGCCAGAGGAACCTATTCTCGAGAAGTATCTCTTGCTGGCTCTGAATTCTCATTCACCAGACTTCTCAAACATGTGTTTCCATTGTGGTTTATTGGGACATTAGAAGCCATACTTCCATAATCCTATGAATACTTCCCATTTTTGTAGCCATTTGGGTCATCTGGAGAAGTTTTATAGGAAGAGTTCCCCCAAAAAGAAGCCTTTATTTGGGGATTTTAGTTTCTGACTATGATGCAATAGATGCTTCAGTCACCGAGGCTCCATCCCTAGGCCTTGCAGTGAAGCTCAAATGTAGTTAAGAGTCATTGAGTGTGTGTGAAACCTTGGACCTATTTTTTTCCCTGTGTTGGGGTGGAAAATTTTAAATCCTTTTTTTATTTTTTTCTACTATTGGAAGTTCATATTTTTGTTGTAAAAGTGTGATGAACTTGTTATTTCATAATATTAGTTGTGGTGTTTATGAAAATGTGTCTCTTGAAAATATGTTTTTTCTTCCTTGAGTGTGTTTAGCCCTTGTGTGGGTTGGGTTCTATTTTTGTTGTGCTCATTTGGAGGTGCTTGAGATTTTTGGAATTAAAGGTTTGTGGTTTTGGATCACTGTTTGTCTTGTGATTCTTTTGAGGGTTTTCCCCTTGTGTTGGGGGTTCTGAATGAATGGGTAATTTTTAGTTTTAGTTTTGGTGTTTCCTCTCTTTTGTAAAAACGGGTTAAGTTAGTTGTGTTGGGAGTTCTTGTTTCCATTTTTCCTTGTCGTGGGTTTCTTGTTTAAGTCTTGGTGGCATTGTTTGGGTTTCGAAGACACCATGTTAGTTGAGTTCTTATAGTGTGAATAACCCTCTCATGTTATCCCCTCATTCTTATATTATGGTTCCTTATTGATTGGTCAGGTGTGACTTGTGGAGTAAAACGTCACCCCAAGATTCATGCATTCCTTTGGTTTTTATTGGGAATGGATTCGAGTTGTGGTTATCTTTTGACACTGTGACTTTCTAGGAAAAAATGTATCTATGGTGAAGATAATTTTCACACCCCGACATTGGATACTACTTTATTTTATTCTTATGTTAATCTTGTATCCTCAGGTTTAGGTTTAGGATGATTTTTTTGGATTAAAGTTTTGAGTTTTTGAGTTTTAGGATAATTTTTATCATGTGAATAGGTATGACACGGTTAGTGGATACCGTGTAGCCCAATCCATGTAACCATGTGGCAGGTATTGTGTTTGTACAAAAGCTACTTCATAGTTTGATCATGTTAAGTCAAATGGTGTGGGTTGTTAATGCATTTGTTATCCTCTTAGGAAGTATCTACTATACTATTGGTGCATAGCTTGGTAAACCGTGCAACCAAACCATGCGAGATACCCAGAAATTTTAAATCTTAAAATCTCTAATCCCCTCTCTCTCCTTTTAACCCAAAATCTATCCCCTCCTCTTAGATCTTTTTTTCCCCCAAAGGGACCCCCTATCCCCTATCCTTATCTCCTACTCCTACTTAAATGATCCTCCAAGCTTCCAATGTATGTTCCTTAGTGTTTTTGTCCATTTTTATTCTCTCTCTCTTATCCAATCTTGATTTGTTGGTTTTTATTTGGGGGTATCTCTCTTGGAAGAACCATAATGGATAGGTTTTGTGTGTGGGTTGTGTTTATTTTGACCTTAGGGTGTGTGATTAGTCTGTAAGGCTTTGTTATTCCTCTCCTCAAAGTTTCATCACTTCTTCACTCCATTGAGGAAGGTGATTCCATTATTTTCCTTTTAGACACAATCCATTGATTCTTGGATGGTTCCAATTAATTTATAAATATGATTCTCATGATTTTTATGCACTTGGTTAGTTTATTGTGGCATTCTTTTATTGGTATAAACTGTTAAAAATGGGCTTTGAAGTGATTCTTCATATATGCCTAAGTATATATGCCCCAAATGTGTTTGATAAAATGAAAATTGAGATTTAAAGGTAAAATTGGATGATTTGTGTATAGTTTTCCCTTAGAATTTTTTTTAAAATTAGTTTGATTGTGATATTGGATTTACATGTGGAATACATTGACTCTTATAGTCTAGTTTGTATGTTGTTTGGGAAGGCTCTCTTGGTTTTTAATGGCTTTTCTACACCTTTGTAAATTATTTGTAATTTTTGTATTTGGATTGAAATCAAGTGTTGATTCTAAAAATATTTTTCGGGTGTTTTCATTGATGTATAGAGTGTTTAATTAGATGTTGGTACATCCATGGGTGTACAAGGTACGCACATGGATGTACATTCAAATGAAGACTGTACTTTTAAACACTTTACCCACTCTCTCACAGTTATTCTTCAAACTATTGTTTCTTTATTAATGGTCTGTTTGTTTTTAAATAGATCAAGGATGGTTTTAAATTTATGTTGAGGTTATGGACAGCTTATTACTTTGTATAAATGGTTAATTTTATTTAAAATGAAATGAAAAACTATTTGGAATTTTAAAGTGTGTCGTGTGTTTTCACTTTGACATAGGGATGTGTTTGAAAATGAAATTAATTTTTTTGTGAAGGCCCATTTGGAATTGTATTCCTAAAAATAACATATTATATTATTTCAAAAAAGGTTTGTAAATGTGTTGGAATGGACATTATGAAAGTCCTGGTTGTCACATTTTTCTATTTTGAGAAATGTTTTGAAATATTTAATGATATGATGGCCTGGTTAGCACATATGAAGTACTGGTTATATGGCGGGCACCCCTACATAGGGATTTACCTATTTGGGTTATCGTATAGGTGGTGTTATTGTTTGGTTTATGAAAGTATGGTGACAATAGGTAATGTGAGTCATGCATGCGAGGTAATCCTACTTACATAGTATACTATTACCATGGGTTTTCTGTGCATCTTTAGAGGGTTTTGTGATAGTTTCTTATCAACCCCAATTAGATGGGTTGACACCCCTTGGATGGATTTAAAGGCTAGGTGGGTAGTGCCACTATATTGTCTAGTTGAGGGTGTCTAGTTGGTTATAGAATTTAGAGTTTCACTATATGATGGTAGTTGGCTCCGAACTTAGTACGTCTAGAGATCACTCTTTGGATGTTTAGAAATTGTCCATGGTTTGATATCTATATTTTTTTTTGTTTTATTATGAACTTTTTTTCTTTTTTTATTTCCCATTTATTTTTATCATAGCCCGATATTGTTTTTCTTGGGTTTATGGTTTGGGTTTTCAACATTAAATGGTATTCTATTTTGAAAATGGAAAGTGTCATGTGTTGGACTTTCAAAAGAGATAGCTATATTTGTTAAATAAAATGAGAAAAATATACTTTTATATATGAATTTAAAACTATGGTTTATGTATTGTTTCAGGAACGAAAATATATAGATTATTTGGTGGTTTTATATTGAGCTGTCAAGCTCACACCCTACTTGTACCCTTTTGTGTCGGTAGACCCAAGATATTTTGTAGGTTTAGGTTTGTGGTTCGAGATTCTCTATAGCTGTTTAGTTGGTAGATGGTGGTGACCATGTGGTCACATGGAGACCATGTTGGTAGAAGTTTGATTTTGTTTTTTTCTTCAGTTTTAGTTTTGTTCAGTAGTATTTTCATTTTGGTCAGTTTTTATTCTATTGCGATTCATTTATTTTCAGCTCGCTTCAATTTTAACTTTTTTATTGTTCCTATTAATTTGAGATAAATTATTCTCATTTTATTTATATTTGATGCCCGACACTATTTTCCAACCCTTGGGGATTGGGAATGCCCATAGGGCCTTGTCTTGAACTAGGTAAGATGTTGGGTTGGATGGCATCCCAGCTTTGTTCGTGACAAACCCAATGACATGCATGAACCAAAAACTATGGTTCTCCATAGCTACTCACATATATGTATATATATATATATATAATATATAGTTGGTGAACCTACATATCTACTGAGGTTTTCATGAAGGGTTTGAGTATAAATATTAAGTATGGAAACACCTAAAGTGTATCAACTAACATAGTGAAATAACATGTTCATTCATAAACATGATGACACATTTAGAGACACACACACATGCAAAAACAAATTTTAATTTCAATAATAATTTTTATAAATGGATAAACGGTGAAATATTTCGTATATCATTATCAACTACAACTCAAAACTCCCTATAGTAGGAGGGTACGTACCTATACTACCTACTTTGTGCCTGGATCAGAATCTAAGATGGTTCTCCAGTGCCTTTCTCTACAGAAGGAAGTGTTCACATCTACATATACAAAAAAACATATATTTATATCCACCCATATTCACATATATATATGTGTGTATACCAAGTCAGGGAATAATGATCCATCTCAATGAAGGAGAATTATGTATACATAGTCTGTGATCTTTTGTTGTCTATCCTAAATATTAAATAAAACTAATTCAAGGCATTATGATCCCATCCCATAGATATTTATCAACATATAGATACTCAAACATTCTCATACACAATAATATGAAATATCTCCTTATACTATACATGAATTAATAACATGATCAATACCAAAGTAGTAGACATGATTTATACTAAATGAATAAAAATTATTTATTCTAAAGAATTAGACATAAATTATACTAAAGTAATAGACATGCTCTAAATCATGGAAATAACAATGATCTATAATGAAGTAGAAGAAATAATCTATAGTGAAGCAAAGTTTATGATCTACATCAATGAAAATAAATGTGATCTATATACAAAACATAATAAACATGCTAAAAATATTCCATTACAGTACCATACTATCATTTAACCACTAAAATCGTATAAAATCATTGGAAAACTATTAGGATACTCATAAATTAAATCAATAATGTGGCAGTCAAGCATGCTGGTCACAGTCCAAATGAAACGAGAGGTATAACATAATTGTTCCTCAAGATATACCAATAGGATTTTATATAAGGAAGCTAACATGGCTTATAAAATAGTTTTATATAAGGTTTTGACATTCAAAATGAGGAACTCATTGGGTATACTAGTGGTAGTGTTTAGAAAAGAGATGTTGGAAAGGTATAACGAACAATCAATAGAGTGATTTTTTTTGAAAAAAAACACTTCAAATAACCTCATTGATGCAATAACCCTTTTTGATTCTTTCAAAGTTCCCTTTAGTGATTTAAAACCATCAATAAATTTAATTTAAGATTTGGTTTTAAAGGAAACCCACACGTAACTTAGTGCACCAGTGAAAAACTTAAGTGATTTGAGATTCTCATAATCAAAAGGAAATATAGATTTATTACCACATTAACCATTTAATTAAAACATTTACTATTATAAATTTATGAAACCATAATTTTAAAGATAAATGTAGAGTAGTTTTTTTTAAATAATGTTTAAAAAAACATTTTAGAGAAGATTGAAATCCACTGGAGAAACTATCTAAAATTAAACATTTAAAATAAAAGTTTCTTTATATAAAATATTTATCATATCTTACTATTTCATAAAAAATTGGGTTTAATATATATATAATATTTAATTTGTTTTGAAACCATCATGATTTTATGCCAACTCACCCCACCTCAGTTAATCAACCCTACCATTGAATCATTATCAAAGCACTCTCTTAACCAAAGGTTATATTTAGTTCATTTAATTGTAATTAATTTATTTTTAAGTAGGAAGAGATGATTATATTTTTATAACAAAAGTAATAATAAGGATAATTCATTTATTATAATTTAAATAAATAGAGAATATTTATTTCAAGGAAGCATCCCTTGTATACTAGTAGATGTTAAGATAAGTTTACACAAAATACACATCAAAGGTTTCTATTTCATCTAAATATTAACAAAATAAGAAAGTATAAAATACATTGAGACCATAATATTAAATTATATAACATTAAACATGATCCACCCTGTGATTTTCTATACTATATACCACTAAAATTAGTGCCTTGTGTCTAATCACCACATGACCTCATGAACACCTCCTCATACACCAAAGACTGATGATTAAAAGTAGGTGTCTAAAATGGAACTATGAGGAGACTATAACCCTATATCAATGTGCATAACCAGATGTAAATAACCAAAAATCAAACACATCATAGTATGAAGATATAATAAATAAATGGAAAATAAAAAATGCCACAATAAAATGAAATGAAATAAAGGCCGGAATGACCATGTCATATATACAGCCAAAGACTAACTAGACCGGTTAAATAACATACCAAAATAAAATAACTACAAAAAATATCCACAAAATCACCAATCCAAACCCATCCAGTCATCTGATACCACTCGAGCTATCTTTCTTGACCAAAACATACTTAACATGGGCCTCATCCCAAACCCATGACTATAATAAACATGTGAGAGATTTCAGGTTCCCAAGTGAAATAGCATCCCGAATTGGGTATGAGTAAAACTTAATAGGCCACCACTAATAATGTCTAAGTTAAATACCAGCCAGTAAAATAGTGCATGAAGGAGAAATAAAAATTGTTGACAAGTAGACAAATAAGACAAGTTTAATTATTTAACAAAATTTAAATTAACCACATATTCTCTTGGTTACAAGTATTCACCAATTTAATCAAACCTACCATGGCCAAATCCAGTCATCTGATCCATATATCATAGGGTTCATGAGTTGAAAAAAATGAGACTCAATCCAAGTATTAAACCAGGATCCTAAATGCTATGTCCAGCCATCCCAACTACTAGTTCACAAGTTGGAAAACATGGATCATCTATCCAAGTATACAAACGGGACTTGATATGCCATGTCCGACCATAAAATCTTTAATATGGAACTCTATGTGCATACCCTTGGAGTCAGAAGCATAATTTCATCCTTTAAACATTACGATGTATCAGGTTTCTTAGAGAATCAGTCCGTCCAACCCAAAATCAGGGAGTGGATCATCAGTCCATCATCCTAAAACCATTATTCATAGGTAAAAAACAAGAAGCATTACTCCATGTATCCAACAGGGATTCCACACAATATGTCCGACCATCCCCAATCATGTTATTATTATTAATTACTATTTTATTCAACATTTACATGGTCTATTACTTTCATTATATAATACAAAATTCATAATTATACCATTTAATATTTTACCCAAATACATATTCATTGAAATGTTCTTCAAACTATTTAATAGTTAAAAACACCCCTTTTAACCAATTAATTTTCCTTTATTAATAAAAACATTTACCATAGTACCAACAAATCATTAAATCAACACATGGATCAAATAAAACAAAAATATTTTTCACATGTCATAAAATACCAAAAAACATCCTTTTCAAACACTTGAAATCCACCCCTTAAAACATGGGTATTCCTATTTGAAAATCCAAACAAGTTCCAAGACCATCATGTTTTATGAAAACCATTTAAAGAGTCATCAAGACATTTTCACTGAAGAAGTCGCTAAACACACATTTAAAATAAACATTTGAAATCAATTTTAAACACTTTTTTATAAACCACTTGGAGGTCAACACCACATTTAAAAAAAATAATCATTTCAAAACATAGATTTCCACCTTTGACACCCAAAACCGTGTCAAAACCCAATTCATATATTTAAAACCACTTAAAAATACTCAATAGATTTTTTCATGAAATATTAACTCAAAAAATAATTCCAAATAATTCCTTTACAACTCTACTTTACCCTTTACATAAAATGGAACACACCATGGGCGATTGTAGGTTTGATCTTATAAACACCCATAGATCCATTGAGATCCATGGAAGGTCTCAGATATTAATACAAGGCCCAAAACTAAATTAATTAAGCCATGTAAGAAAACACACAACACATGGGTATTAATGAACATACTGAATACACATACAAATAAATTAAAAATACTATGGGTGAAGCCTTTCGACCACCTACCTTATTTCAAAATCTTTATAATATGTTTTCAAAGCATGGAGGCCTTTACAATGTTCATACAAGCATCATACAAATGCCTCAACACCCAACCAAGCTCATAAACACCCCCAAGATATATTAATACACAAATAAACCAAAATTTGTTAATTATAAAAAACATAGTTAATTTATATATTAAACCCCAACGTTCCATAATGTTAGAAAACTCACAGAGTCAATCAACTATTATAAAAAATCTAACAAACTACCACAGAAGGTCCAAATGGAATACCAAAACCATTCCTAGGAAATTTTATAATAGTATATACCATTTGAACACCTTATTAAATCAAATAATTTTGTAAAATCCTAATAAAATTTTCCATGAACACATACCTTAACAAAAATACAAGCAATGACATACATAATCAATCTCAGTATCTCTTATACCAAATCCTAAAAATAGTTCCATGAGAAACAAGTAATTATACAATGATACAATGGAATTGTATACAATACCTAAACTATAAATACCCAAAATTAGACAAGAGGTAGAGGGATAATCAAGGAAAGACACTAGATTTTGGATCTTACCTCAAAACACTAAAGAAACACCATAAAACACCTCCCAAAATCGAAGGAGTGAGGAGGTGGAAGGGGTTTGGGAACCCCCTAGTACATGCACATAAAAATTTAAGATAAAGGGGTTGTGGAGTGTCTAAAAACATAAGTGGACATTTTGGTTACTTCCCCATTTTTTTGAAATCTGGTCAGCCACATAGTTTGGCTGCATAGTTTTCCGAACTGTGTTCCAACTGAACAGTTGGCTCTATCTAAGACCAAACTAGTCGCATGGTTTTCACCCCCACTATCCAAAACCCATAACCTATATGGTTAGTCCATACAGTTTGATAGATGGTGTACCAACTGTGCTATCAGCACTACCTCCCTTCTGATGCAAGGCACACAGTTTTTTTGAAACCATGTGAAAACCATGTGCCATGCCTCAAAGACTTCCCAACCTTTCACAAGTTCTAATTTTTTTATATAGTTTACCCTAAACCATGATTAAACCATTAAACTCAACCATTCATAGTGTAAAATGAACTAGAAATTTCCTGAGCATCAAGGTTTTGCATGGTTTCTCTTAAACCATGCATAACAAATTGTTTAACCTGTGAAGAAATACCCAACATTCCCAAAACTTAACCATAATCCTCCAAAAATCATCCAAAAACGTGGACCACCTATTGAGAATCATTACTCATATCAACACACTTTTGATACATTTCAAATCTTGAAAATCCATTTCGAGTATTAACTCAATTTTTGACCCGCCCAACAAACAGAAATCAAATTCATCCTAAACTTTCAAACTATCCGAACACAAGAACTTAAAACATCCCCACCATACCACTTGTCATCCTTTAGAAGATTTTGGGTTCATCCATATGCATCATCATACCTACGTTGATAACCAGATTATATCCAAAAAACTCATTCAGCTTCTAATAGAATGATACACTACAAAGTCACAACCTCCAACTCAAGTCCTTCAACCAACCCAAAAATAAATCTTACACCCATAGAAAAACCAAAACACGATGATGGTACTCACCCAAGACCATCCAATTGAAAAATTTATTATAACAACACCCAAGTAATCATCGACCTATGGTGATCCCCAATATAAGATCCATCTTGTAACCACCACCTTCTAAAACTTAACACTCTTTCCATTTTAAAATCCCAATGGAATCTGAAATCACACTCCCACCAAGAACCTAACATAGTTATCAACTTACCGTGCACCAAATACTATGATAAATACAATCATCATCGGCACCCATCCTGATCATCAAAATCATCTAGAGTGGATACATATCTTCTACACATGCACAAATAAAGATGAATAGTATTTTCCTTGAAATCACAATTCAAATTTCTAAAACTCACATACCATTTCCAAAATGACATTCCAGATATAATTTTCTACTCAATGAATACATTTTAAATAAATACTCTTGTCAAACATTCTCTAATAGACCTAGATCCAACTACCACCACATAACTACTCACTTGGTTACCATTTTCCCATGCTCGGAGGCATTTTATGTTCTCCTGAACACACCCACTAGAGTCCCTACCGAACTCTTGATGAGACTCCATAGTCATATCATCCATTGAATCAAAACCATCATCGAGCCTTATCGCCCCACTACTGAACCTCTAACATGAGAACCTCACATTACCTTTTAGAACCACCTCAAGCCTAAATCCATGCTTTGATTGTTTATTGATCCCAATTATTTTTCCATTAATATTCCTCATAGAATTTAATTACGCACCACAATAGTTTTTAAATTACATCATAATGCCACCATGGCCGATCCACAGGTAGTTGAACACACTTGAGACCCTTCAAGAAGAAGGGACATATCACCATGGATTACACCTCACTTCCCACTATAAGACTGTTTTCATCACCTCAATAAAGAAATTACAGCCACCATGGAAAAAATTCCATTAAAAACCAACCCAAGAATTAGATGTGTCCATCCCACTCTCACTGGTTAAAAAAAACAAATGTAAACTATCACCCATCCCCAATTTTTGAGGATAGTACCCACAATACTTTATAATATCCATTCCATCATAATGAACTAATAGATCTCAAGTGATGAACTTCACACCATATGTATCCACTTATATTGTTCCATGAGCATAACTCTAGGGAGACCCCTCATCAAGCCAGAAAATACATATAAGTATCTTGGTGTATAACCATTTCTCTCTCAGTGTACCAAAAATTATGTCAAGGTATTGGGAATGATCATTACTAACTTAGAGTATACTAATATGTAATAAAAGAAACCACCACAATATCATAAATTCTATATGTAACCTCTCACCGAAGAGACATAACAAACTCATTCAAAGGCCACAATCCTCCCTACCTACAAGCATCTCATCACATTTTCATCGATTCTCAGGCTACTCACAAGAGCCTGTTCTACTCAAGCACCCTAAGCGTAAACTCTCGTTACATATGATCCACAAACTAAAAGACACCACATGACACTATCCTCTCTTACCTTAAAGATCCTATTAAAACATAACCATCACACACACTATTATATGACCCCACTATAGAACCTAATTTTGACTTTAGTGTTAAGATTTTTGAAACCTTGGCTCACAAGCCCTAACCAATGTCCATGCCTTTATCATATGTCTATCTTACCCAAATAAGATCACCCTTAGTTATTCCAAAAAACACAAGATACTTATAATCAATAACCAATTGGTTGACCACTCAAAACCAAAGAGTCATTCAAATCTCCTCTAAAATCATCTACACTCTCACCGGATTCCTAGAGATGCAATAGAGCTAACCGGGTTGGGAACCTAATCAGTACTGTCCTCATAAACCACAAGTTCCATTTAAGCATCGACAATCCTAGTGCTTTCCATTCCAAGGAAACCAGACACCTTCATGTGTCTAACATTATAAACATGCTCGGTCTATCTCACATGTATGGTCATCACCAAAAGAAAACATAAACTTTCGATATATCTCAATTATTCCAAGAACATCCTACCTAAAAAAACATCACTCGTGAGAGGCACCTAAATAACAATTCCCCTCTAAAAACAAACCACAAGTCTAAAACACTTGCATTGAAGTGATCATTATCAAAACCAAAGACATCCAAAGTACATAAACCACATACTCAGTTGGACCCCTCGTACCCCACTATCAAAATTCCTCAAAAATCCAATCATTCCTCATATATTTAAATGAACATACAACTTGGACACCCCTCTCATGGTTTGTCCAAAAAATCCACACAACACTAACTCTATTAATTGGAGTCATGTTAAGAAGGTTACTAGGTACAATCACCCAAGGTATACACCATCTCAGAGAAGGCCACAACTCACAGGGTATTAATGTTCACCTGAATCTTCATCACATGAAACCACCTAGTCAAAACACCCTAATATAGAATCTCACACCAAAAATGTTTCATATTCAAACCAAGTTACAACAAGTAAGGTTCCCAAACTCTTCGATCATCTATACACCAACACACTCCCTGGAGGACATGGACATGTAACCAATACAAAGAAAAAATAAATGAAAAGGGGTCCAAAGTTCTTACAATTATATCATAATGACCCACTAGGAACTCTTCACCAACCATGCATGAGGATCACAGAAATTTGATCATTATCGAGCATCTCACCATAGATCCACATAACCTATCATCAGAAGAAAATCCATAAAATGAAACACCAGTATGCCTATAATATGTGGATCCTACATGCCTAGATTAATGTATGAGATGCCTCTTTAATTTATAGTCCAAGAGTCAAAAACAAATAATAGGATTATTTATATAATTCCATGAACTTTAAATCCATCATAAGTTATCAAATCCAACAACGTATACATTGATAGAAGTGGAAATCATACAATTTTGACATCTTAAATCTAAATCATCAATCCAAGCCCTTGGTATCCTGGACTGCCTACCTGAATCAGTGTTTATGATGCCCCATCTCAGTATCCATCTCAATATATAACACATTTCTATATATATAGTCCAGCAATTCACAAATAGTAAAATAATTTGAACGTAAACACCTATGATACCACTTTTTAACGTACCGACTTGGATTCCACTATAATCGATGACATGATCAAGATTTCCACATGACATCAAGCTCACATCCTAATATTCCATAGACTACCAACTTAAAATGGGGGTCCAAAGTGGAAATTTGTGGAGACTATACCCCCATACCATATTTTACAACTAGAAGTAAATAACCAAACACCATACACATCAAAGTTTAAAAAAAGAATAAATAAATAGAAATTAAAACATACTATAATAAAATGAAATGAAATAAAGTCCTAAATGACCATGTCATACATATAACCAACCGCCCAATGGGATGGTTACATAACATACTGAAATAAAAGAAACTACAAAAAGGATCTACATCATTACTAAGCCAAACCCATCCAATCATTAGATACCACTCAAGAAATCCTGCTCAACCAAACAATAATCATCATGGCCCTCTGCCCAAACCAGTGCCAATAATAATTATTTGTGAGTTTCTTGGGCACCCAAGTGTAATGACAGCCTGAGAAGTTTGTGAGTAAAAATAATTATTACACCACCAATGGTGTCTAAATAAAATAACAATTAGTACAACAGTGTTTGGAGGAGAAGGGAAAACCATGGAAAAATAAGTAAATAAGGCAGGTTCCATTATTTAACAAAATTTAAATTATCCAATTTCACTCTTGGTTCCATGTATTATCCAATTAAATCTAACCTTCCTCAGCCAAAGGTAGTTTTCTGATCCATATATCATAGGGGTCATAGTGTGGGAAAAAAGGATCCTCAGTCTAAGTATCTAACCGGTATTTGGCACACCATGACTGAAAGTTGTTTTTTTATTAAGAAGACCAGAAACTCTAAGGATACAAATCACAGAGGGAGAAAGTAGTGAAGACCAAGTGAGTCCTTCTGGATCACATTGACACACTCGCAAGGAAGATAATTAAGACTATCATACACTATTAAAGTCTCCTCTGGCCTGCCCCCACGAGCCAATGCATCAGCCGCAAAGTTGGATTCTCTCACACTATGATGGATCAACCTGCCCTGATTGGTCTTCACTTTGCACCTTCTAAAAACATACACCAGATTCCAAGCCACGTCACATGCACCCTGAAGAGATATAACCAGAAATTCCGAATCTGATTCAACCTCCGTCACCCGGAGACCTCTCCTTCTGCACAGATTGAGACCCGTAAGGAGGGCTCTAAACTCTACACCTGTAGAAGTGTCTGGCCCATAATAGGCACTGAAAGAGATGTGCATTGAACCTCAGCAATCCCGGAGAACACCAACACCCATCATGATCCCCCCCGAACAAGAGCCATCCACGTTCAATTTTAACCCGCCAATCGGGGGTTGCCATCTAACCCATCTCCCTCGCTGTAGGGCCTGAGCACACTGTCCACCCACAAAGGACCCCAGAATACCCGCATGAAAACCATTCTTGAAAACAGTAGACAATTCTACAATGAGAAATCTCATATGGATCTGAAGTGATAATAACGATCTCTTTCCACCTAGCCTTACCTGATTGTGAGCTTCCCAAAGCGTCCAGCATATAGATACTAGAATGATCATACCTGCAGAACGATCCTCAACTCTTCTGTCGAAGCCCAAAAACCATGCCAGAAGATACTCTCGAATAGAAAGACGCTCCCCATCCGGAACCCTGTACTGAGAGAACTGAGACCAAAGGAACACTGCCCACCACCCCTGAAAGAACAGATGTAGAGTTGTTTCCAACCTTGGACTCTCGCAACGGAAGCAGCGTGAATCCATGCAGACCCCCCTCTTCTGAATGTTCTCCTCTTTGGGTACCGCTCGATTCTGAACCCGCCACACCAGAAAGTTCATTTGCGTCAGGATTTTCTTACACCACATGGGTCCCTGCTCTGTTTCTCCAGTAGTAACCCTCTGACCAATTCTCCTGTAACCATTCATGCTGAACCGCCCCGACTCAACTAGAGAAAAACAACACATGTCTGGATCATTGCTCATAACAACACTGTTAAAAGTATTCAGTTGCAATGAATTGAGGTTCTCATGCACGAACTCGTACCTCTCACACGCCTCCCTGAAAGAGATATCAGGGAAGGGGCAGCCCTCGTAGCCAAGCCTCTCTTCCAACCATGCATCCTCCCAGAAGCTGATCTCCCCACGACCAATCACCCATCTGACATAACCATGCAGCACCTCCAGATGTGATACAATGCACCTGCCAAGATCAGTTGCACCGCGCATGCTGCGTTCACTATGCCCTCCATATCTCATTCTGAAAAACTTGGCCCAGAGGGACTTACCTGCTATCACCACCCAAGCCAGTCTTGCCTGAAGTCCCTGAATCGTTCCATGTATATCACGAAGACCAACCCCACCCTCTTCTACTGGTCGGGCCATCCTCTTCCGAGATGCCCAGTGGCATCTCCCCTCCCGTTTCGCATCCCAAAGAAACGAAGAGAAAATGCGCTCGATCCTCTCCACCATTCCCTTCGGGGGTTTGATGACAGCAAATACATGCATGGGAATCGATAGAAGAACACTGTTGATCAGCATGATACTACCCCCAAAGGATAGCAACCTGTTCTTCCAGTTGAAGATCCTTCCCAGGATGCGGTCCACAATCTCGTTGAAGTGGACCTTCAAGACCCTCCCATACGATAGAGGAACTCCTAAGTAAAGAATAGGGAGTTGTCTCTGTCCACAGCCCAAAACCTCCTGAATACATTTGCACCTCTGCCCCGAGCATTTGTTGGAGATGAACAAGTGGCTCTTCGACCGGTTGATTGCCTGACCACTTAGTTCCCCATACTCAGAAATAATACCCTTAAGAGTATTCAACGATCTCCTCCCTCCGTTCAGAAATAACAAAATGTCATCAGCAAACATCAAGTGAGAAACTCTGAGAGAGTTCCTTCGACAAAGAAAAGGACTCAACCTCCCCTTTGTTAATCCCTTCTTCAAGTTTCTGTATAAGGAATCCTGAGCAAGAAAAAACAGAAAAGGAGATAGCGGGTCCCCTTGGCAGACTCCCCTCACCGATTTGAAGAAACCGAAGCATTTCCCGAGCAGTGATATAGAAATCCAGGGAGACGCAAAGCACCAGAAACACATATCGCAAAGGAACTCCTGGAAACCAAACCCTCTCATTACCCGCAAGATGAAACCCCATTCTAGATTGTCGTATTCTTTATTTATATCCACCTGCCAAATAATATTGGAACCCACACACTGCTTGTTCAAATCATGCATCAACTCGCTCGCTATTCCAACCGCTCCCTGTATACCCCTCCCTTGAATGAAGTCGTGTTGTTCTTCAGAAACTAACTTAGGAATCACATTGGCCAATCTTCTGCTAATGATCATTGCCAGAATCTTGTAAGAAACATTGCACAGGCATATCAGCCTGAAATGTCTAACCAGAGTGGGATATTTAATCTTCGGAACCAGCACCACCCTCGAAAAAGAAATCCCCCTACTTAGAGGGGCTCCATGAAAGAAATCACCAATTTACTCCGCAACACATGGCCCCACGACATCCCAAGTAGCACTATAAAATGACACCAGGAAGTCGTCAGGACTAGGTGCGCTCTCCTTCGGCATGCTCCCCAGGGCCTCTTTAATCTCCCTCTCGTCTGGGATCCTATACATGCATACATTCTCAGAGTGGGAAATCAAAAAGGGTAAACCCTTCAAAAAACTAGAGTCCCTTTAAGACTCTCTGCGAAATCCAGATGAGACTTCTCCTGCCCACATGCCCTCAAAGTGCTTTAACGCAATTTTCCCAGCCACCATTACATCCGAAGTAAACTCTCCATCTTCACCTTTGATGTTGATCTTCCAGATCCTCCTTTCTTTAATACAGGCCTGAAAGAATGCATTGTTGCGATCCCCCTCTCTCATCCAACCAAAATTCAGAATTCCATTTTCTACCATCCAAACCCTGATATGGAATACCATGTTCATACCCTTAGAGTTAGGTCCATCAATCCATCCTTCTAATACTATGGAGTATCAGGGAACTTGGAGTATCGGTCAGGAATGGCAAAAAATGGGGATTAGAGCATCATTCCATCTTCCCAGAACCATTAGTCACAGGTCAAAAAAAGGAGGGCCACTATAAGTATCCAATCACGATTCGACGCAGCATGTCTGACCATCCCTAATAATATAATTATTAATCATTACCATTTTAGACAACATTTCCATGGACCATTACTTTCTTCATATAAAAAAATTCATAATTAAATGATTTCATCATTGCCCAAATTTATATTCTTTAAGATGTTCTTAAATCCATTTAACAACTAAACACAACCCTTTTAACCATTTCCATTTCCTTTCCTAATCACAACATTTATCATGGTCCCAATAAACATTTAAATCAACACATGGATGAAATAAAACTAAACCCATTTTCACTTGTCATCACACACCAAAAAAACATCCTTGTCAAACACTTAGAAGGAACCCCTTAAAACATTGGCCTTCCTCTATGAAAATACAAAAATTGTCCAAGAAATTCATGTTCCATGAAAACCATTTAAATATTCATCAAGAAATTTTCATCGAATAGGTCACCAATAACCCATTTCAAATCAGCATTTGAAATCAATTTTAAAAACCTTTTTATAAACCACATGGAAGTCAACACTTCATTTCAAAATAAGAATCATTTCAAAACATAGATTTCCACCCTTTAAAACTAAAAACTAGGTCAAAACCCAACACACATATTTAAAACCATTTCAAAATCCTCATAGGAATTTTCAGGAAATATTAACACATAAAATAATTCCAAATAATCCCTTTAAAACTTCACTTTACCCTTTCCATGAAACATCTCACCCCATGAGTGACTATTGGTTCAGTCTTATAAATACCCATCGATCAAATGGGATTTGTAGAAGGTATAAGGTATTAATATAAGGCCCAAAACAAAAATACTTAATCCAAAGAAGAAAAAAATACATGGTATTTAAGGAACATGATAAAGACACATGAAAATCAATTAACAAAACTATGGGTAAGTCTTTCAGACATTCTACCTTATTTCAAAATATTTATAATACATTTTCAAAGCATGAAGTCATTGTCAAGGCCTGTAAAAGCATCTTACATACCCCTTGACACCTAACTGATATTGTAACCACCACCTGAGATCTAGTCTCACACCAAACAAAACCAATTAATTAACTATAAAAAATATAATTAATTAAGAAATTAAACCCCAATTTTTTACAATTCTGAAAAACTCACAAAGTTGACAAAATCATATCAAGACTCTAAGAAACTACCACAAAAGGTACATGATAGAACCCCGACACCATTATCATGAAAATAACTATTAGGTGATACCATTTCAACACATAATTAAATTAATTCCTTTGAAAAAAACTAAGAAAATTCACTGGGAACACATACCAAAATAAAATGCCATGAAAAAATGTGTAGAAACAATCTCAGGATCTCTTCTACCCAAGCCGACCAAAATCCCCATGATAAAGGAATGATTTAACTATGATCTGGTGGAATCATAAACAATACCTTAATTAGATACTCCCTAAATTAGAGAGGAGGGAGATGAAGAAGTAATGATATCCAATAGAGGTTGGATCTTACCTCAAAATGTTGAAGAGACACCATGAATACACCAAAGAACTCTAAGGAGGGAGGAGTAGAAAGGGATTTGGGAACCCCCTGGTCTGTGTGAATCAAAATGTAGAAGAAGGGGGTGGGATAGTAGCTAAAAATACAAGGGGTAAATTTGGTTATTTACCCATTTTTAAGGGAATATAGGTATCTACTTGGTCTGGTTGCACATTTTTCCAAACCGTGCACCAACCGTGTGGTTTGATCTATCCAATACCAACCCAATCACACATTCTTGGCACATTCTTAGAAAAAAACTAGTCCAATAGTGCACCACCACTATTCAACACCCATACCCCTCATTGTTAGGCCATACAGTTTGAAAAAACGTGCACCAAAAGTTCTGTCTGCACTGCCTCCCTTTTGCAGCAAGGCACATAGTTTGTATAAAACTGTGTACAACCCATGAACCATGACTCAGAACCTTCCCAACCTCATATGGTTTCTCTTTTTTCCATACATTGTTTACAAAAAACCATTACTGAACCATGAAACTCAACCGTGCATAGTTAAAAATGAACTTGGAATGTCTTGAGAAATAGGGTGTCACAAGATTTATTCTAAACTATGCACACCAAATAATAAAACCTCGGTAGAAATCTCTAAAAATCCTAAAACATAACCCGAAGCCTCTAAAGCCCATCCAAACACCTGATCCACCTTCTGAGAATCATTCCTTATCTCATCACCCTTTTGATAAATTCTACCTCGTATAACTCTATTTCAAGTCTTAATTAAAATTTAACCCATCCAACCAATGGAAATAAAATTCATCCAATTTTTTTTACCCATGAAAATGTGGGATCTTTCAAACCCATCTCACACTTCAAGATAAAATTTAACAACAAGGACCAAGGACTTACAAGGGAGAAATAAGAATCTGGTTGGTATAATAATTTTTTCAAATTTGAAAAAAGGGAATAAATTACCATACTTAGTACCACCTGAACTCATTTAAAACCTTTAAAATGTTGTAATAAAATACCATTTACAATACACATGTTTCAATTTTGGAAAAAATAAGACAATATTTATTATTAATAATTTCTAAAAAATTATACATACATTTAATATTCATATCTTGACAATCACTTAGAGGCTCACAACCACCTAGAATAACCATTGTTGAGATTTACCAGATCCAATCACCTCCAATCAGCACCTAATAATTGCCAAATATATTTCCATAGCTAAAAGAACCCAATTAGATAATCATTATAGTAGATAAAAAAAAAATTCCTAAAAAACCAATGTGATAAAAATATAAAATTAAATAATAAATATGATAGACTAAACACGTTAACAAATTTCCAAAGGATCCCTTTAATACTAGAAAAAATATGAAAACCATAATATAATTCATAACTTAGATTCCTTTCATCAAAAAAATAATTTATGGGTATAGAAAACCCACTTAAGCCTTATATGAGAAAGAAAAGAGAAATACCTATGATTATAAATGAATTTCACCATGAACTAATGAAGTTAATATCAGTATATATAATTTTTTACAGAGTTCTATGTTTTTGAATCGGACAAAAATCCAAGGGATTTTAAACATTTTCATTTATTAGACAGGTCGAATTTAAAACCAAGATTCAGATCTAAATTCTGTGAGTTGGAATTTTTCAAGGTAATTTTTTTTGTACTTGGGAGAATTCCCAAGAAGTTTCATGAGTGTCTTGTGGAGTTTCAGTGATTCTAGACATGAAAAATCATGATTTTGAATGGCTATAGAGGGCACATTATTTGTCTAAAATCGTGCGGCCCACTGCAGGAAACCAAACAGTCTTGTTTATAGAGGGCATTGGAAATGTACATGGGATATGAAAAATTTTCCAAACTGTTTTCCTATCCTGCACAGTCATCCTTTTGAGGCAGTGCCTTCTCACTGTTCACTGCATGGTTTGCATACAGTTTGGAAAACCGTGTGGGTCTAACCATGCGGTATACCCTATTTTAATAAATAAATTTAAAAAAATTAAAAATAATAGAAAAATAACCCTAAATACATCATCCCACTCTCCCTATGTATCACACAACCAACATCCCCCTTTATCATGAGGCAAAATGCACCACTCCCTCTCATATCATCTTCCTCATGTCGATCCACCCAATTTTCCTTTGGATTTCACACAAAAATTGTCAAGGTATGGGGTCTAGATCCTTCTCCTCCATCTCTTGGGCCATTTTATCCTATCCCTTAGCTCACTTTCATATCAACTGAACCTAGGTTTTTATTTTAATGCGATTTTTAGGTTTTTTGTTTTCTTCTAATGTTAGGCGGTTCACATTGTCTCTTAGGACCCCTTCATTCATGTTTCGGTAACCACCACTGAAGGTGAAGCAGTTTATATTGATTCGGTCCTATATTATCATTTTAGTGTGATTTTTAACCCAATGTTTGTTTTTTACTATTTAATTTAAGGTCTTCTGTTGGTATTGAGTCTCTAGAATTGTTTATAGTGGGGTTTGATCAATGATTGAGGGTGAACACACATATAATTAGGTATGTATATATATATATATATATATGTCTTCCATGTGTGTATTCCCTCATGGTGTGGAGAATACATTCAATATGTTAAGAATATATATATATATATATATATATATATATTTATATTTATATATATGAATTTATGTTCATGCAGATGCAGGGTTGTTTCATGTAGTCGACGCTAAATCTGTCAAGTACCAAAGTAGTTTAACATGGTCTACTACTTGAGGTAGGGTTGCTAACCTTTCGCCTTTTTTAGAATTAATTAGTTATCTATTTAATTCTTTTTTTAACAGTTTTAACTGAAATTATAAAATGAACTTCTTAATTGTGATAACTTTTTTTTTGAGAAACAAATTCATGATTTTATAATGTAACCCCTCCAATGGAGGTACATTGTCTTCAAGATAAAAAGTAGTCATTAGAGTTTTATACTTTATTGGAATGTTATACTGATAATTACTTATGACTTGATGTTACATTTGAAATATGTAATGTTTAGGACATTTCCCATAATGGTATTAGAAAAATAGAGTTTCCCTTTTTTAAATGATTAAATAACCAAGGAACCATCTAAGTGGTTGGACTAGTTTTTATATTTGAATTACCCATGTAGGTGATTTCTTTTTTCCATCGACACCTCATAAGTGCCCCATGGAGCCTTATAAATACAATTGGCATGTTTTGGTAAATTTAATGAGTTTAATTAAATGAAATGGTTAATGCATGATGATTAACCTTCAAAATAATTTATTAAATTATTTTCGAATGTATTAAATTATATTCACACATTGGGTGATACATGGATTTCTATGTAGGAATTACATGAATGGAATCAATGGTTTATCATAATAACACCATGGGTGATACATTAATTCCCAAGTAGGAATTCTATGGATGAACTTAATGGTTTATTATATTAATACCCTGGATGATACATGGATTCCCAAGTAGGAATGCCATTGATGGACTCAATGGTTTATTATATTAATACCCTAGATGATACATGTATTACCAAGTATGAATTCCCTAGATGGACTCAATGGTTTATTATATTAATATCCTAGAAGATACATGGATTCCTAAGTATGATTTCCATAGACAGACTTAATGGTTTATCATATTTTCACCTTGGGTGATATATGGATTACCAAGTATGAATTCCATTGACGAACTCAATGGTTTATTATATTAATACCCTTGATGATACCTGGATTACCAACTAGGAATTTCATGAGATTACTTGGGACTTCCTACCCCTTGAATTCAGGTTTCTTGGTCTTGCATATGACATGTCAGTATGAATGCCCCTAGAAATCCAACCAGTGCCTTTAACGAGTTTCCATCGTAACGCTCATGGGACTCGATGAGCATGTCTTGCTCTTCTAAATATTGGATCTGACTCTTCATGGTCTGATAATTTCATTATACAACATGGCTATGATTGTATCATTACACAGATACTATATGGGATTTGGTCTTTATACACAATATTCTAGGATTATGGTGTTTCCTAGTGGCCCACTCACCATCTCGAGCGTTGTAGAATGACATCTCTCACTCTATTAGGATGTAGGGAATGTACCCTATCCACTATTTTTTACTATATATATACATTTTGATTAATCAAACTTATCCTAGTTATGAGATAAAGCAGTTATTACTATCAGGTGTCCCTTAGGAACCTGTGCAGGTGGTTGTTAATTTATTCAATTTTGTTTGTCTTCTCTATACCGGTACAATTTTTAAATTATGTTTGACTATCTGGATTAAGCTTGAAACCATGGGGGATGGACTACTGATACTTACAACTCACACCCTGCTCGAATACCCTTGGTACCCAAGTAGACCTTAAATTTATAGGATCTAGTTTGATTGTTGTATTTCTTGTATGTGGGAGTTAGGAGAAAAGGACTGATATGGAGCTCAGGATGCTCATGGAGATCACCTTTGGTATTCTTATTTTTTCCTTAATTGAGTCTTTTATTGTTCCAAATTGTAAATAATTTTGTATTTTTACGATTTTAGTTTATGTATCATCATAATCTGGATATACATGTAATGTTGTAAATTAGTGCTGACCATTTTTACCTGATTGATTACAATTTATCGTCAACTGCTGTTTTTAATTTCTTTACTACTTACACTGTTATATACTATTTATATTATGTTATACAGATGTGAAACTTGGATTATGAGGGTATAGTCTCCCCATTGTACCACCATTACACCCTCGCTGCTAGTCGGTAGCCTCTGACATATGGGGAGACATGCTTGGTGTCTTGTGGTTACCGGTCCAACTACCGGATTACTGGTATGTCAGGATGGGATGTTACAATTTTAGTAAGATAGATTTGAAGAAAAGAGAAGAAGAGAAAAAAAGTGAGGATGGGGGAGAATTACCTTCTATTTCACATGAGAATGTTTTATATATCCCCCTTGAATCAAAAATAAGAAGGGGGGAGAGAATAGGGAGACCTAGAAGAGGATATGAAAGAGATTTCATCTAGTAGGTAGAAATGAGGTTTGAGGTAAAAAAAAATATGCAATAAAAGGTTTTAAAAGAATAAAACTAAACATTTCTTCATAAAAAACATAATATAGGCCTATTATGTACCCATTTTGGTCCACTAGGTACCTGGTGGAACCCCCAAGACACTGATCCCAGTTCCCAAGTAACTTTGTACTTGGTACCCTATAACTAGTGCCTGATCTCACCTATACTTCTAAACTCTAGGTGGATCCAACTCTAAGACACTTTTTAATTATCATGCCTTACAATAAACCTCAAATTTCAACAACCCAAGTTTTATCATGAAATATCATTTCCTAAATTTAATTCTTTCCTTTATAAACACCATAAGGAATGATGATATCTCACGAAATACATAGAATCTGTGTCACGAACCAACCCGGGTCGACCCTGAACCGGTCATCCGAGCCAGTCCGCGGCAAGTCCCGAGGGGCGTTCCTGATCCCCCTGGGATGACAACTAGTGTCGGGCATCAAGTTTTAATCATTGGGAATGATTTAGCCCAAACAAACCAGGATCTGAAAGAGGAAAACAGATAACACTAACAACCGAAACAAAACTACACAACAACCATACCTCCACGTGACCACGCGGTCACCACCCAACTAAACACCAACATCGCTCCATCACTGAGCGACTCAAACCAGGAAAACCTGAACACAAGGAACCTGCAACTGAAATGGTAAAAGATAGGCATGAGCACAAAAAGGTACCCAATAGGTGATCCCAACAACAAATCTCAAATCACTGCCAGTAAATAAATAATCTACAAATTCCAGGTTTGAACTACAATGTACTAAAGTAAGATTTCACAATGTTTCACTTGAAAATCAAAACACGAGACATTACCCTTATTCTTTTTCAAAAGTTGAATTCCTTTTCATTGGTGCGAAATTCATTCTAAAAGAGAAATAAGTGTTACATTTTCAAATTTTACACAAAGAGAATAACGCATTTTCATTTGAAATCCATTTTCACAAAGTAACTAGTATAAGCTGTAAAGAACTACTGAAAGTAAACAAGCAGGGAAAATCAAGTAACCATGGGTGGTCCTAAACATCACTAGAAAACCCCTGGATGTACTTGGGTTCAGACTACCTGCTGGTATGGTACTCCACAGTCAATAACCAACTGGCCTCCCTAACATCCAACCAGTGGCATGCCCCACAAGGCCTACCTACCAAGGGGGGACTAACCCGTCTAATCGGGGTTAGCCAGCAACCATCACTCGATTCTCTAAAAGACGCTCAGGAACCCACGGTAGTTTTAATAATACTGTGTAAGTGGGAGGCCCTCGCACGCGTGACTCATCTCACTGCAATTGCCAACCCCTTACACGAACACTGCTACATGACAACCCTCGAAGGGAAGTCCCTCTATAGAGATGCCCCATAAGTACGTATATTTATATGTATTCAATTCATAATCAATAAAGTGCCAACCGGGCCGCCACCTCATTTAAATTTAAACCATTTAATATCAAAGCATTTCCAAAAGATATGACACACGCCATCACATTGAAAACCAGAAAAACATACTTAGAAGCTCGTTTAAGGGAAACCAAACCACCACTGAAAAATTCCAAAATCCACTTTAAAGGACAAATGGCTTTTCATCTATCCATATTTTCAAGAGATCACCACTTTTATAAATGATACACCCGCTATTTTACACACACCAAAATCATTTCAAAACACAGTTCAGTATGACTTGCACATTTCATAAAGTACTCATTCAGCAACAACACAAGAAAACCACACAATTAAATCCAAGAAAGATATTTTCAGTGCGATGCAGGAATAAACAGTTTCCAATTTCATCAAGTCTCCATTCTAGTAATAATTATCTAATACTACTTTAAATTTACTAAAAAACAATGAAATGACAAGGAATAAATAAATTCCTAAATTTAAAGGTGAGTGCAGTATGATACCTACCTTGACTTGTAGCTAGTTTGTGATGACATGACACGCCTCACACTTGTGCACTGGAAAACGCAAGTAGGAAATTTTGATAACGCAAAAATACCTCGCGAACACGCTGCAACAAAAGTAGGATAACTAAAACACATAAACACCAATTTAAAGTAGTTCAAAAGAATGAGAACGCAAAAAGACAACGTATATATATATATATATATAAATGTTGATATAAAATAATTTAAGTAAGAACAAAGAAAACCCCACCTCGCTTCGTAAACTGAACCTGATGACACAACACACCTCACGTAGGCGTGTACGCGCTCGCAAGCCAAAGACCGCTACGTTGCGGAATTATTTCGCCAACGCGCTGTAACAAACACCAAAACACACAAAATAGTCGACCAAATATATAAAATAAACTTGAACAGATTCACGTCACATGATTTACTTCGGCGCAGAGACGCGCTTGACCAACGGGGTTACGCGCTAGTTAGGATGGGCAGCGTGCTCAGGCACGGGGACCGACGGGGGTCGCGCGGTGACCTTAAGGTGCACCGCTGGCCGGCGCAAGGCAGCGGAGTTGGATGGTCGGACCGCGGAAAATCGTCAGGTGGCCCGAACGGGTGACCGGAGAGGTGCTGCCCGGAGGCGGCTCGCCGGGGCTCGATCGGAGGTCGCCGGAGGGGGCCGAGAACCGCTGGCCGGCGGCGGGGCTCGCCGGAAAAAGGGCAGGGGGCGCCGGAACGACACCAGACAGCGGAGGTGGGTCACACGAGGGTGCGGGAGTGGGGCGCCGGAGGCCGGGTCGCCGAAGGAGGCGGCCGGCAGGCAGGCGAGGTCGCCGAACGTTGGGAGGATGGGTCGATGGGATGCCGAAGGCGGTGGGATGGCGCGGCGGGTTCGCGCGAGGGCCGGGGGTCGCGTTGTGGTGGCCGGGTGTGTAGGAGTAGGTCTGGAGGGAGCCGCAGCGGCCGGAGCACCGGGGTGGGGGAAGAGTAGGGCGCCGGGCGGAGTGGGGGTGTGGGAGGACGCCGACACGGAATGAGGGTCACGCGGGGGCGGCAAGACGGCGCGGCGACGGGAAGCAGGGGCCGGGACGCCGGACGCCAGAGCGGAGCAAGAGGGGCGGTCGGAAGCGGGGTCGATGCCGGTGGTCGCGCAAGGCCGGGAGCAGGAGCTGGAGCTGGACGGGGGAGCACACAGGAGGGGCTCGCGCAGAGGGTAGGGGAGAAGAAAGAGAGGAGAGAGGGGAGAGGGGGGGGGGGCGCCGCACAGTAGAGGGGGGATTAGGGTTTCTAAAAAAATATCTATACATATATATAGGTAATAATAATAATAATAATAATAATATGATAAAATAATTAAATAAATAAAATCAAATCTTAATAATAATAATAATAATAACTTCATAATAATAATAATAATAATATAATAATAATATTATTAAAAATTATTTAATTATAATAATAATTATTATAACAAAAATATTTAGAATAATAAAACCATTTAAAAAAATAACACACACACACACACATATATATATATAGACATATATATACCTTTATATAAACATATAAACATAAATACAATAAATACAGTAAACATATATATATATATATACATATATAGACATAACATATATAAACATATGTATATACATATATAGACATACATATACACATATATAAACACATATACAATAAAAATAACTACAATAATAATAACACAATTTAAATAGTAATAATAATAAAATGTCAACATAACAATTTTAATATTTAAAACGCCGGGTGAACACATAGTCACCCGGGCCGAATGCACGGTCACCGCTAGCGATGCGGTGATCGCCCACCGGCGCGAAACCGCCAATACAATTAAAATTTGAAAATTTTAAACCGGGTCCAAGAAGGAAGTAAAAAAATAAGGTTACCTGTGTCGAGGTGTGACAATTCTCTCCACCACAGACACTTTCTACCCCCAGAAAGTCACCATGCCAAAAGTAGATCAAGAATTCAGGTCCATGCCCAAACAGAACTAAAGGAACCGAAGAGAACTGAGAATCTCAGGATGACCTTACTCTACACAGGTCACACCCAACCGATTCAAGAGAAAACTGAAGTCCGAGGTTGAGGGGAGAACACGAAGGGGTTCTCCCCACCACAAGAACTTAACTGGTTTAAAAATTAAACACCCAAAACATACTACCACAAGGAGGCGGGTCCAGTGCGGGAACTCATAACCGATCCAAACCGACTCCAATAACACGATCAAAACAACACCACCGTTGAAATGTTGAACCCTCGACTAGAGTCAACAAACATCAACACCAGGGATAACCCACAAAAAATACTTAACCAGACATTAAATTGGAGACATGATCCATTGAAGTCCACAAATCATAACCACATCCGACAAGCATAGCTAAACCGAGGTCAACCTACACAAAGTTCTAACACACTTTACGAAAGACATAGGATTTACAAGATCACATCCACATAAACAAGAATGCTTGGATTATAATTGAACAAGTTCATCATTACTTCATAGAAAAACAAAATACTTACAACGATGTTGAAACTTTAATAGAATATAAACAAATATGAAAAGATTTTTAATTGTTCCATCGCCAACACGAAACACAAAACCTGGACCAAAGATTCACTGACCTGGGAACTCCTGACTGTGCGAGAGCTTCACCCCAAGACCTGTGGCTGGGGCTCTGATGGCTGAAGCTTCTCCTGCCTCACAGTCAGGTACTGACATTCCCCAATCACAACATCCTATTCAAGAGACGCTTCCTGCAAAAATTCTCAAGATGATCCAGACAGCCGCTGTGATGACACGTCTTTGGAGGGTTGCGACAAGATGGCTTTAAATGTCCGAAACGACCACACTGATAGAATACCATTGAATGATCTGATGAACTAGAAGCTGGGAACAAAGGGGATAACTCCTTAGGAACAGGTATCTCTGGCGTATTTTCTACACTATAGGGGGAACTCTTACGAACAACCGGGGATGCTAGAGTACTAACCAAATGTGTTCCGGAAACCAACTCAGCCAAAAATGCTTCCTCCACCAGCCTCTCAAAATGATGGTCTTTAGAAGGGAGGACTCGCTCCTTGATCTATGTACGAAGACCCCCGGTGAAAAGAGATGCCTTCATGAGCTCATGCGACGCTACCTTTGGAGAAAAGGAAATCAGTTCCTTGAAATGGTCAACATATGCCTTCACCGTCCATTGGGCTTGTTGAATATGCACAAGCTCTCTCTTTTTCTTCAGTTTCACTTCTTCAGGTACAGACCATTTGATGAAAACGGTTTTAAAGGCATCCCACATCATTCCAACTTGCGTTGACGGTGGGGTAACCATATTCCACTGGTCCAGAGCTGGAACCTTGAACAAATCCACAATTGCACGAACCTTAACATTATCGGGAGTTCCCAGCGTTCTAAAGACAAGCTCTACTTCCTCAATCCATTCAACTGCCTCTAACGGACCCTGATCCCCATGGAGAATAGGCAAAGTATGAGGAGGACCAAAAACTGGGCATGACTTATCAGAATCCTTAAAGACCTTTCTGGGCGGCATTTCCTGAGCGACATATAAAACACAAAGCCAAGACCAACATCAAACCGAAAAAACATCAATAAAAGCGCCTTCATCAAAAACAGTCAGCACAAAGACAAAACAAATACAAACACAACCCAATATAAAATCCCCTTTTTATTTTAGCTTTCAAAACCACCCTATTTCAAGACCACTTTCCAAAACCATTTCCCCTTTACAAAAAAAACAAATTTAGAAAACAATGTCAAGCCTTTAATTTCAAATACACACCCAGGTAATCCCATGAACCGTTTCACATGTCTTCATCCACTGTCCATTCATACTCGCACCAACACGCATTTTCCATGCATTCTCACACATGTGAAAAAATTCATAAAGAGGAACTGGGGTTTCATCCCGAACCATTCTCGACCAACTCCAAGCAATAGTGAATTTGAAATTCAAGATATTTATGTTTTAAAAATTATTTCATACATTTAAAGTCTTTTAAATGAAACCAGTCTAATTTTTCAAAAACCCTTTTTCATTTCCAACAACGTACTTACACAGACCAAAACGAAAGCAGTACCCAAATTTACACCAACCACTGGAGTGAGGGACTAGTAGTCACACCTAACCTGGCAACATGGTAGTGGGCCATGTCCCAAGTAAGTGTCGACCACTAGGAGGAATTCAAACCATGTACTCAGACTCCACATGGGTCACTACTCCATGTGAAATCGCGATGTAACATCGGCTTGCCTCCGTTGTCATCTCTCAATCCAAGACAAACCAGAAAGAGACAAGGACACAATTCCCGGACTACCCCAGGCGACTCGATGTGCGGAACGGGTGAGGGTTCATGATTCCCTTCCCGTACCTACCTCTCGAGTCCCGACGGTCCTAATCTCCACCTACCAGACAAACCAAATAACAAGAAACTCCTTTGATACCATTTTGTCACGAACCAACCCTAGTCGAACCTGAACAGGTCACCCGAGCCGGTCCGTGGCAAGTCTCGAGGGGCGTTCCCGATCCCCCCGGGATGGAAACTAGAGTTGGGCATCAAGTTTTAATCGTTGGGAACGATTTAGCCCAAACAAACCAGGATCTGAAAGAGAAAAACAGACAACACTAACAACCGAAACTAAACTACACAACAACCATACCTCCACGTGACCTCACGGTCACCACCCAACTAAACACCAGCACCGCTCCATCCCTGAGCGACTCAAACCAGGAAAACCTGAACACAAGGAACCTGCAACTGAAATGGTAAAAGTTAGGTGTGAGCACAAAAAGGTACTCAGTAGGTGATCCCAACAACAAATCCCAAAGCACTGCCAGTAAATAAAGAATCTAAAAATTCCAGGTTTGAACTACAATGTACTAAAGTAAGATTTCACAATGTTTCACTTCAAAATCAAAACATGAGACATTACCCTTATTATTTTTCAAAAGTTTAATTCCTTTTCATTGGTGCCAAATTCATTCTAAAAGAGAAAGAAGTGTTACATTTTCAAATTTTACACAAAGAGAATAACGCATTTTCATTTGAAATCCATTTTCACAAAGTAACCAGTATAAGCTGTAAAGAATAACTGAAAGTAAACAAGCAGGGAAAATCAAGTAACCATGGGTGGTCCTAAACATCCCTAAAAAACCCCTGGACGTACTCGGGTTCAGACTACCTGCCGGCATGGTACTCCACAGTCAATAACCAACTGGCCGCCCTAACATCCAACCAGTGGCACGCCCCTCAAGGCCTACTTACCAAGGGGGGACAAACCCATCTAATCAAGGTTAGACAGCAACCGTCACTCAATTCTCTAAAAGACGCCCATGAACCCACGGTAGTTTTAATAATACTATGTAAGTGGGAGGCCCTCGCACGCATGACTCATCTCACCATACTTTCCAACCCCTTACACGGACACCGCTACACAACAACCCTTGAAGGGAAGTCCCTCTATAGAGATGCCCCATAAGTACGTATATTTATATGTAGTCAGTTCACAATCAATAAAGTGTCAATCGGGCCGCCACCTCATTTAAATTTAAACCATTTAATATCAAAGAGTTTCCAAAAGATATGACACACGCCATCACATTGAAAACCAGAAAAACATACTTAGAAACTCATTTAAGGAAAACCAAACCACCACTGAAAAATTCCAAAATCCAGTTTAAAGGACAAACGTATTTTCATCGATCCATGTTTTCAAGAGATCACCACTTTTATAAACGATACACCCGCTATTTCACACACACCAAAATCATTTCAAAACATATTTCAATATGACTTGCACATTTCATAAAGCACTCATTCAGCAACAACACAAGAAAACCACACAATTAAATCCAAGAAATATATTTTCAGTGCGATGCAGGAATAAACAGTTTCCAATTTCAGCAAGTCACCATTATTGTAATAATTATCTAATACTACTTTAAATTTACTGAAAAACAATGAAATGACAAGGAATAAATAAATTTCTAAATTTAAAGGTGAGTGCAGTGGGAGACCTACCTTGACTTGTAGCCAGTTTGCAATGACACGACACGCCTCACACTTGCGCACTAGAAAACACATGCAGGAAATTTTGATAATGTGAAAATACCTCACAAACACGCTGCAACAGAAGTAGGATAACTAAAACACATAAAAACTAATTTAAAGTAGTTCAAAAGAATGAGAACGCAAAAAGACAACGTGTATATATATATATATATAAACATTGATATAAAATAATTTAAGTAAGAACAAAGAAAACCCCACCTCGCTTCGTAAACTGAACCCGATGACACAACACACCTCACGCAGGCGTGTACGCGCTCGCAAGCCAAAGACCGCTACGTTGTGGAATTATTCTGCCAACGCGCTGCAACAAACACCAAAAAAACAAAATAGTCGACCACAAATATAAAATAAACTTGAATAGATTCATGTCACATGATTTACCTCGGTGCAGAGACGCGCTTGACCAACAGGGTCGCGCGCCAGTTAGGAGGGGCGGCGTGCTCAGGCACGGGGACCGACGGGGGTCTTGCGGTGACCGTCAGGTGCGCTACTGGCTGGTGCAAGGCAGTGGAGTTGGATGGTCGGACTGCGGAAAATCGTCGGGAGGCCCGAACGGGCGACCAGAGATGTGCTGCCCGGAGGCGGCTCATCGGGGCTTGGTCGGAGGACGCCGGAGGGGGTTGGGAACTGCTGGAAGGAGGCGGGGCTCGCTGGAAAAAGGGAAGGGGGTGCCAGAACGGCACCAGACAACGGAGGTGGGTCACACGAGGGTGCGGGAGTGGGGCGCCGAAGGCCGGGTCGCCGAAGGAGGCGGCCTGAGGGCAGGCGAGGTCGCCAGAGGTCGGGAGGCTGGGTCGAGGGGACACCGGAGGCCGCGGGATGGTGCGGCGGGTTCGCGCGAGGGCCGGGAGTCGCATGGTGGTGGTTGGGTGTGTAGGAGTAGGGTCGGAGGGAGCCGCAGCAGCGGGAGCACCGGGGTGAGGGGGGAGCAGGGCGCCGGGCGGAGCGGGGGTGTAGGAGGATGCTGGCGCGGAACGAGGGTCACGCGGGGGCGGAAAGACGGCGCGACGATGAGAAGCAGGGGCCAGGACGCCAGACGCCGGAGCGGAGTAGGAGGGGCGGTCTGAAGCGGGGTCGACGCCAGTGGTCGCGGAAGGCCAGGAGCAAGAGCTGGAGCTGGATGGGGGAGCGCGCAGGAGGGGATCCCATAGAGGGTAGGGGAGAAGAAAGAGAGGAGAGAGGGGAGAGAGGGGGGGGGCGCATAGTAGAGGGGGGATTAGGGTTTCTAAAAAAATATCTATACATATATATAGGTAATAATAATAATAATAATATGATAAAATAATTAAATAAATAAAATCAAATCTTAATAATAATAATAATAACTTCATAATAATAATAATAATAATAATAATAATAATAATAATATTAAAAATTAGTTAATTATAATAATTATTATTATAACCAAAATATTTAGAATAATAAAACCATTCAAAAAAAATAACACACACACACAGATATATATATACATATATAGAAATATGTATATATATAACTTTATATAAACATATAATCATAAATACAATAAACATATATATATATATACATATATAGACATAACATATTTATATACATATATAGACATATAGACATACATATACACATATATAAACACATATACAATAAAAATAACTACAATAATAATAACACAATTTAAATAGTAATAATAATAAAATGTCAACATAACAATTTTAAAATTTAAAATGCAGGGTGAACACATAGTCACCCGAACCGAATGCACGGTCACTGCTAGCGTTGCGGTGACCGCGCACCAGCACGAAACTGCCAACACAATTAAACTTTGAAAATTTTAAACCGGGTCCAAGAAGGAAGTAAAAAAATAAGGTTACCTGTGGTCGAGGTTTGACAATCTAAATAAAAAATATTACTTTAAATAAAATGTGTAATAGTTCAATGAGATAAATATAACAAATATAGAAAGGAATAGAAAGGTTGAAGAATACATCATTTCAATCTCCCATGAAGATGACTCCATCGATGTTTGTTATAGAAAGTAGGAAAATAAGTATAAATATTGAATGTTTTTTAGGGTGAAATGTGAGAATATGATGAATGATTATTTATAAGGGAGGATATGAACATCGTGTGTAGACTTTATATATTCAATAAACTAGCCATTGTAGATCCCTAAATATTAGAGATAAGATATGATTCAATATTTTGAATTGATTAATTAAATGTTTTAAATATGTTTTGTTATTGTTTATGTTATGAATCAATATTTTAAAATATATATATTTAAGGAAGTTATTTAAATTGTTTTTGATACTTATACTTATATTTATTTTGGGAATAAATTTATCAAGGTAGTGTTGAGTTTTTATTTTAAAAGTTATTTCTTAAATTTTTAGTTGATTTTAATAAATTGTTAATTTAAGTGTACATGTTTTTTAATAAATTAAAGGGTTTTTTATTTTGTTTTTTATTTCTAAATATAAATTTTTGTTTGATATAATTTTTATTTTTTGAGAAATTCATTTAAAGTATAAAACCTTATGTATTATCTGGAGATAAAAAATATAACCTATGGAATTTTAATAAATTAACATTTATTATTTATCCTATAAAATATATTTCATACCAATTAAAATATTAAATATCCTTTAAAATATATTACATATGTATTTTTGGTAAATAAAAATATATTACACATCCTAATTATGTTCTCTAAAAATAGATTACACAAAAAAACTATACTACATATTGAATGTTTTTTACGTATTGAGAATTCAGTGAAAGAAAGTATAATAAACATTATAGGAGAGTTTAGAGAAATATATTACATATTAATTAAATATGTTAAGTATCCTATTAAGTTTCTCACCATTGAAACATTTCTATATTTTAGAGGATACAACACATCCTTTTAAATTTTTTACATATCCGATGAAGATTTTTTCTTTTCCTTATTTTTGCATCAATAAAATATATTTCATTTCAGTGTAGAAAATCTTATGTGTACAAGTGATATATCGCCTTTGAAATTTTTCAGTAATCCCCCATGACCATATCTCTCAATCTTCCTCTCATTCTATAGTTTAGTTCTTTAACTTCTGAAATATTCACAATAGATTACAATAATCTATTTCATTTCCTTTTATCTTAAAATTATGACCTTCAGTGATTTATTAGTATTTTATTTCACAACTAATTTAATCTATCCAATGATTTCTATATAATATATTAATAAGATATTTTTATTCAAGATTTAACCCCAACTTCAATTTTTTTCTTTTAGAATTATTTAAAGTTTTGTTCATGTAGCTTCTGTCACTTCCACTTTTTTAGTACATAATACACAATTATATAAAATTCTATTTTTTAACTCAACTTCCATGTATATTACTATATGTAACTTCTAGATTATAATTCCTAGAGAAATTATTGGTTTTATTCAATATGTGTTCTTTCAAAAGTAATTCTTCCAGAACATATATTTACCTTTTTGGAACTTAACCCATCATAAAAAGAATTTATGTTGGAAAAATAATGTGTCTACATGACATAGATTGAAATCCTACAATATTACCACAATAGGTAATGATGTGGATAGTTTTAAATTTTAGGATATGAAATTTGAATTAATTTTTTTTTAAAATTATATAACCTTGGTGAAGCATTATTTTTCATATAATCATGGAAATTAAAAAAATTATTATATTAGAAATCATATTAAATGAATATGAATTTTTTGTGTTAATTTAAAACCCCTTACCTAATTAGATAAGGGTTACATGAGCTATTTATACACTATATTTTCACTCAATTATAGAAAAATGAAATTTTATAGAATATTTTATTAGATACTATCATAGTACTATATCTTTTTTCAAAACATTATAAGAATAATGGGTGTTTGAGTCTATCCATGCATAGAGACAACTTTATATTTAGATATTTCAAAGAAAATTTTATATGAAGTAGTATAGATAAGTGTGAGATAATACATTTTATAAACCATTATGAAAATAAAATTAAATGAGATTCCATTTTGAGATATTTAGGAAATTGAGTGATGAAAATGGGAAAAAATACACAAACTATCCTTGGTTGTAACATGGTATTTTAAATTCTCATGCAATATCTTTAATTAAAAAAGTGATAGTGAAGAATGCCTATAAAATAGAAAAAACTCGTCACATTTAAAAACATATAGTGTGTGGTTTTTTATATATAATTTTTCCTTTCTAACTCTCCAAGAACATTACCCACAATATTTAGTTTCTGATTACAAGTGATATTCTGTGGTGTTTTTTTCACCAAGGGGGTAATTGTGGGAATGTTTAGTATTTTATATGGAAGTCAAAGTAAGTGGTTATTTTATAACAAGTATTTAATTTTTTATATTTTAAGGAATTTATTTAATTTTTCTCTCTCAAAGTTCTATATATTAAATTTTCTTCTAAAATGGTCTTTATTAATATTCAATGTTTGGTTAACCCATTATTTTAAATAAATTTTTATATAGGTTATCTATAAATATTTTTTTAAGGATTTAATAAAAGGTATTATAGGGTTCAAGACCTATGATATCTATTCATGTTATAATATTTGAATTTTTATGATTTCCTTCACGACACACATATATATGGTTTTTCATTACCTGACAGGTGGGACTGAAATTATATATCTTTACAATGCATTTGGTAAAGTGATATATATCATGATATGACTTGAAAGGGAATGGGTATTATATCGAATAAACCATGGGATTATGTCCACAATGATGATGATGGCATTGTAAGTGATACCTAATAAAGGAATTAATGATGACGACCTTTGTAGTGAGACTTGACAAAGGAAATAATGATGATGGTCTTGATAGGGAGCTTTGATAAATGAAATGATTCTCTATGATTTTTTGTGTTCCACACTCTTAGGACAAATCTTATTTTTACCATGATATTATGACAGTTGACTCTTATTCTATGTTTTTATGTGATGTTTATAATATTTTAAAGGATTATGGATTTATTTTAATAAAGAATATTTTTTTATACGTTTCTTTTTTCCAATGAGATTTCATGGTTTTATGATTGTTTATAAAAATAGTTATGTAAATTTTGGGAAAAGTTGTTACTTTCATTTTTTTGAAGAAATAATTATTCAAGACCACAGTTTTGTTTCATTTAAATGCATATTTTAATGATTCTTGAGTATTTTAATAGCTTTCTATGTTTTTTATACCCCTTACCAATACTTTTATATCATTATACCATGTTTATAATTTAATTTTATAGGTCTTTAAAATGAGTAAGAATTATTGGGATGTTGAGTCTTAGTTATGAGGTTTTGGACCTAAATGAAGTAAGTTTATCATTTGGAGAGGTTGTTTTAGTGTAATTTTTTTTCATTTTATGTTTAATGATTTGATTTTTTGTGTAAAGGGTTTTTATTAATTATTTAAAGCTCTAAAAAAGAAATATTATGAGAGTGTATGTGATGAAACTTTTTCTATAAATCATGTAATTTTTGGATTTATACTTTCAATCTATCTTTATTAGCATTAAATAAGGCTTTAGATTATAAGTCTAAGATTGGGGATAAAATGGAAAGAGGGGGGGGGGTAAATTTAACTTTAAAAAATTAAATTAAAACAATCCAAATTTAGAAATATATTTGTAAAATAATAAAAGTATTAAAAGAATAATAATATAATTAAATATAATAATAATAGAGGAAGAATAAAATGAAGATATATTTGAATAATAAAATGATTAATTAGTTTTGTTGGATATAAAGATTATGAAATGAATAATTTAAAGTGATAAATGAAATAAAATGTTAAAAGTAAATGAGGCAAGATATTTTTAAAGGAAGTTCAAAAATAGTTCCTGGGGGTACCCTTATGTCTACCACCTCAATCCCTTTAGGATATAATGGTATCCAAGATACCAAAACTATCCCTTTATTTTTCTAGGTTATAGGAAGGAACTAGATACAATAGAAACTATCTATTTATTGATTAATCTAGAACCCAAAAATAATAGTACCATGTCTTTTTAATGGAAATAATAAGACAACTAAAATCCCTCTCTTTAAAGGTAGTGAGAAAAAATATTTGAAAAAAGAGGAAGAGTGAAGTATTTATAGAATGTAATAAATTTTAAGAATTATCTCATTATACCAATGAATATGATTAACACATGTAGAGAATGAGAATAAAATAAGAGAGTGATTTGGATCTTACAATTTGTTCACACTCTAAAAGGAGAAAGAATACTAATAAATGAAAGTACGTTGAGATAAATTAATAACATTGTAAATTAAAGAACGATTGTTAAGGAATTTCAATATTGATTGAAAAGGCCTCCAAAGGTCTCTATTTATCGGATTCCTATACTTGAGTAATGTTCTGGAACACTTCAGGAGTCTTTAAGCTGAAGATTTCCATGTTCAATAAATCTTGTGCATAATGTGTTGTAGATTACTCATTCCCTTTAAATATAATTAACTTAACAAAACCAAATGAATTGTTAGGAAACAAAAAATTAAAATTAACAATAATAATAAAATTATTCTAGAATTATCAAGGAGGGAGAAAAAATTATCTATAATGTTTTTCATTTGAAATTTCAAACCGTTTGATCAAAACAAACTATTTTAAAAACACTCATTAGATATTTTAAAACAATTAAATAATTATAGGTCAAATATAATTTACAAATTTTATATTGAGTTATTCTATCATAATTAAAATTTGAATTTCAAATATCTTTATATATTTAAACATGTGATAATATCAAACTTCACAGAAACTTCATTAAAAATATTGAAATAGTTTTGAATAATTTCACTATCATCAAACAAGAATCTAGAAACAATGAAAACAAAAAATAAAATCAAAAAAATTAATTTTAAATATTTGAGTTTCATAATATAAATGTACATGAGAATGAAAAACATTATTTATATATATAAAAATGAGTTTAAAACAGTGAAAAAAATACTTCCCATAGGTTATATATCATTAAAAATAATTTATAGAATCATTAAAAATGCAAAACAATTAAAAAAAGAAAATGAAAATATCATCAAAATCGTAAAATAGATTAAATAGGAGATTTACTGATTTACTTAAGGGTAAAATACCATAATGCCTAAAGGTATAATAGAAAACCTAAAAAAATACGTAAAGGAAACCATAAATTGATATAAAATTCATAAGGGTATAAAAACATTCTACGTAAGGGTAAAAAGCAATTTTTATAGCTCACATAAGGTAAGTATACAGTTTCGTAATGTTAAAGAAAAATATCAAGTGTTGTATAAGGGTAGAGAAAATCTATTCAAAGGTAACACATATTTTATATACGATACATAATGGTAATGACAATGAGGTGTAAGGGTAAACACATGTTACCTATTCCACAAAAGGGTAAGCACTAAGCTACTTAAGGGTATAAGAGAATTAATGTAATGGTAAATAATAAATCATATATATTGCGTAAGGGTAACTAAGAGTTATTTAATGGTAAACATGAAATTTTAAGATATGTGTAAGGGTAAAACAAAAATAAAAAAGAATAATAAGAATAATAAAAACGAATAATGAATAATTATAAAATAATTATATTCAAAAAAATATTATTATAAATAATAAAATTAAAATTTGTAATTATTAAAATAATAAATGAATAAAAAATAAAAATTATTTTTATAATTATTTTCAATTATCAAAAATAATAAAATAGGTTCAAGGTTCCACTCCAATAATCTACTATTTTATAATAATTACAAAGAAAAATATATATCAAGTTTCAAATTTCATACCCATTTTATAATTGATCAAAAATCATTGAAAATTGAAAATGGATTCTCCCTTTTTTGAAACAAATAATACAAAATTTGAAAAACTAGTTTTCTCGCTAAAATTAAATATTTTTATTTTTAAAAAGATAAACTCCCCCTAAATTAAATTATGATATGAAAAATATAAAAGGATCCATTGAAAAAAATTATTATGATATTAAATGAAATCTAGAAAAAATTTAAAAAATTTAAAAAAATAATTTAAATTTTTTATAGAACAAATTTAATTTAAAACATAGTATAAAAGTTAGAAGAAAACATTGATGTTTTTTTGGAAAAAATTTAAAATAAAATTATTATTTTGAAATACCATTTAATCATTAAGTATTATTAATAATTATATTAATAAATCACAAGAAATCATTAGGAGTGTCAAACCAAGAGTGTGGTAAGCCTTACTCACTATACATAGGACATAAAAAGGGTCAACAAGCATAATTAACTTTTCTAGGATAAATACCTAGGAGAATCTATACTAGAACCACATATACTTATTTGTATCTAGACATGAATGTTTTTCTTGGAGTATCATACTCACTTGACTTTTCTAAAATTTTGAAAAGTTTTGAAACAAAATTGAAATCAATTTTGGAAAAAAAATGTTTAAAAAAATGAAAATGAAAAACTACTCAATATTTCCAATATATTAATAGAATTTGAAAAAAAAAATTAAAAAAGGAAAAGATAAGTAAATTTAAAAAATAATAATGAGAAATTTTAAAAGGGTAAAAAAATAAATCAGGGAAAAATAAAAGAATTGAAAAGAAGATAAAATAAAATATGATACCATATCCTATTTTGATAAAGAAAAAAAATGAGGGAATAGATTTTGAAAAAATATTTAATCGAAATAAAAATAAGAATAATGAAGTTCCTTATTCCGATAAAAGTCAAGGTTTATATAGAAATATTCTCTTGGAAGAAAAGAGCTAGTATCCCCCTCACATGTAAACTAAACATTAATCTCAATATGGGAAATAATTGATTAATCACTTCAAGAGGTGAAAGTCATAAGTATTTATAATATAGCATTGGATAGATCAATGAGGTCAGATGGAAAATCCCTACAAGAAATCATTTAAATTATCCTTTTGGTACTGATATTCTGGGTCCAACCGCATGATCTAATAAGAATATATTTGGAGAAACAATTTTGGGTCTACTAAGATTGGCTAATAAAGGTTATGTAACCCAATTTTTTTTAATAAGAATTTATTTTTTAAAATTGAGAATAAATATTAAATCCATTTGGTCTACCATGTCTATAATGTTTTCAATTTCATTCATTAAATAGATAACTAACTTTCTTATAATAATTACAAAACATACTTTGAGAAATTTCCTTCACCAAATTAGTGTTTTTTTAAGAATTTGAATTATCTTTTGAAAATAAAAAGATATTATTATTTATTTTAATGCATTGAGTACCTAGAATCATATTAAGAGATCATTCAACAAGGGTTATTTTTGAAATAGTGCTTTTGAGATCCTTTATTTCATTTTCGAGAACATTAACATCGGTTTTTTTAAATTTTAAAAATTAAATCATCCTTTTCAATTAAAAGTTGGACCATTTCATTTTAAATAATATTTTTCTTATAAGGAAAATATTTATATTTCTATGAAATATTTTCATATTCTAAAGTAATTTCTTTAAAAAATTCCCAATTTTATTATCAGAATAAGAAGAGAATCCTGAATACGAGGTGAATGAGATAAGGAAGAGGAATTAAAAGGAGAATGAGAATAAAAATCTTCACCAAACCTGAATTAAACTAAGATGTATTTAAGATTATATTTACTAGTTTAAAAATTTGAAATTTAATCTTTTCTATCACTCAATATTGACACGTTTAGAGCCTTATTACCTTGCTTATTTTATTTAGGATTTTTTTTCAAGTTATAATCTGGCTTGATGTGGCCCTACTTTTTGCAACCAAATCATGGTAATTCTATAACGTTAGTTCGAACTTTCTTTATTACCCATTTATTTATTTCCATAAATTTTTTAAGAGTTATTATTGATTATATTGAAGTCGATGGTATCTTTTGGATCATTATATTCCATAGATTTGTTTGTAACTTCATATGATATTTCTAAAAGAGTATAAATTTCATGATCTATTTTGTATAAGTAAATTTTATTAAATTAATTTATATTTAAGCTATAATATATAATATTAATAAATTTTCTATCAAGTTAAAAAATATCTATGTCATTAAGAGTCCAAATATTCTCTGAAATTTTTGAAATTTTAAAACCAAGAATAATAATTCTGTAAATAAGATAATTATTACTGATAAGAAATGTTTACATTTGATTATTCTAAAAGAAATAATAAATGAAATCAACAATAAGATCTTTTGAAAAAGATTCAATTTAAATAAAATCAAGCTATTAAATCGATTAAAATTTAATTTTTTTAAAAATAAACTCAATTTTTAAATCAAGAATATTTTTGATAAAAAATAAAAGTAATGCTTTTATAAAAAATTTAGGTTGGATATAAGAGATAAAATATCTATGGGGGGGGTGAATTCCACTTTTAAAAATTAAAGGAAATCAATCCAAATTTTAAAAATTATTTGTAAAAGGATAAAATTATTGAAAGCACAATAATATAATTAAATATAATAATAAAAATTGAATAATAAAACAAAGATACATTTGAATAATTAAATTATTAAGATTATTTGATGTATTAAATAAATTATGAAATTATTGAATAAGAGCGATAAATAAAAGAAAATTTGGAAAGTAAATGAGATAAGATATTTGGTAAGAAAGTTTAGCAATAGTACTTGAGGGCACCTCGACATCAAGAGCCTCAACCAATTGAGGATTTAATATATTTGTACCTTGTTTTTAATAGTATCCAAGACAAAAAAAACAAACATTAATTTTTAGGTTATAATAAGAAACCAAATACAATAGAGACTTGTACTTTAATGGAAAACCTAGAAACCAAAAAATAATAGTCCTTTTTATTTTTAATGGAAATAAAAATAAAACAAAATTCCTTTACTTTAAAGGTAGTGGAAACCAATATTAGAATAAAGATGAAGAGTCAAGGATTTTTAAGAGGAAATCAATTTTAATTTTGGTCTCAATTCACTAAATGAATATGATGAAAACTAGGAGAGAGTGAGAAGAAAATAAGTGTGTGATTTGGATATTATAATTTATCACTCTCTAGAAAGAGAATGAATATTTAGAAATGAAATCACTTTGAGAGAAGTTGAACATATTGGAAATTGTATAATGATTGTTAAAGAATGTGGTTGAATATTTCAAAGGCCTTTAAAGGTATCTATTTATATAATTCTTAAACTTTGATAATGTTATGGATCCCTTCAAGAGTCTTTAAACTAAAGATGTTGAAGTTAAATGAATCTTGACTATAATTTTCAAGCCTACTCGGTCCACTTAAATATAATTAAATCAACCATAAGAAATAAATAGTTAGGTAATTCAAAACTATAAATAGAAATAAAAATAATTTTTTTCATAATTATTGAGGAGGGAGAAACAAAATATGAATGAAACCATTATTTGAAATTTAAAACCATTTGTGGAAAATAAAATAATTTAAAAACACTCATTAGAGAATTTAAAACAATTGAATAATAATATGTCAAAGATAACATAGAAATATCACATAGAGATATTAATTAATTTTTTAAAATATATTTCCATATTTAAACATGTGACAATATGAAACTTTAAAGATACTACATTAAAAACACTGAAATATGTTTGAATAATTTTGTTCGAATCAAAGAAAAATTGAGAAACAATAAAAACTATCAAATCTACTCAAAATAATTTATTTAAAATATTTGAGTTTCATAATTTAAATAGATTTTAAAATGAATAATGGTTTTAATAATTATAAAAATGTGTTTAAAATAATGAAAAAAATACTTTGTATTAGTCTTATATCATTAAAAATAATTAAAAAAACCATTAAAATAATTAAAAAACTTTAAAAAACATGTAAAATATAAAAATATCATTAATATTGCAAAGAAATGTAAAATCGAGATTTCTAGATTTACATATGGGTAAAATACCATGATATTTAAATTTAGAATAGAAAACCTAAACAATATATAAAGGTAACATGAAGTTGATATAATATGTATAAGGGTAAGAGAGCACACTGTATAAGGTTAAAAAATTTATATAGCTCGCGTAAGGTTTAGCACATAGTTGTTTAAGGGTAAAGAGAAAATATCAAGTGCTAAGGTTAGATAAAATATGTGTAAAGTTAACACATATTTTATATGTGTTGTGTAATGGTAATTCAATTAATAATTTTATCACCAAATAAAACATAAATTGTAGATATATAAGGATTAAAATCTTGAACAACTTTACTTTCCATCCCAGATGATTTTCTTGTAATTATTATTACAAAGTCATGCTAAAATTATTTTTGAACCTTTCCAAATATTAAGTCACCATAAAAATCTATATGTTATATCAAAAACCTCCTCTATATGTCAAACATTTTATAGATCTTGGATTTTAATATTAAAATTTGAAATCCCAACTTTCCCACCTCTCTCGGTATGAGAGGTATCATCAAGATATTTTCAATTTTTCACAATATCACAATATTATGAAGCACATAATGATTTAAAAGTATCTAAAAAATAGGGATAAATTTGCATAGAATATAAGTATTTAGTTTTACAATTTTATCTATTTGGAAATATATCTAGTGATTTAGAAAAACCCCAATTAAAAAATTTCAAAAATGATTATATTAGACTATCTTATTAAAATTAGGTTTATTAAAATGTTTTGAAACTATACATCAAATATGAATCTTTTTCAAAACTGTATCATTGTTTTTATCAAATTTATCCAAATTAAAGAAGAATTATTTATAAAAATGTATTATAAGATTTTTAAAACGTCTTAAAATATTATTTCACTGCATGTACCCTTACTCATAATGAAATACACAATATTTGAAATTTTTTATTCTAGTGAAGGTATAAACTATACCATTGAATTCTCATAAATTAAAACTATTATAAGTTCAAAGTTGATATAGTATTAATATTCATCATAATAAATAAATATTATAAAACAAGAAAACCCGTTTAAAAGTATAATAAGAACATATATGATTTAAGAATATATATAGTTGTTTTGTATGATAAGGTTAGTTTTTGGTCGAAAAGTTTGAATACATGGTACTTCAAGAGGGTGGGATGAATTATTGTTTAAAAACAACTATAAACTTACACTTTAGTCAAGTATTAAACTTTTTAGACAATACAACTCCTAATAAATCTGCAATATATCTAAGCATGTAGTAAAAAAGGTTGAAAAAATAAATCTATATGATAATATAAAATATCTGATAAATGTAAAAATCATAGAAGAAAATAAACATAAACCTAAATGTAATATAAATATGTAGAGTTACATATTATAGTATGATTACTGCTATAGGATATATTTAACAATCTACCCCTAATCTACATGAATCCTTCACTTTTATACCAAATGATTAAAGGATATTTAACTAGATCTTAAGAATCCCCTTTCACACCTATAAGTTCCTTGGTAAAAATGTTAGACAATAAGTCTATCTTCCAATCCCCAAAATCCCATAATAACACATACCAGATGCACAAAGAGCTCAAGATCCCTGAGTTTCATTGACCTTGGACCTTTAGAAGGGTTATATCTTCCTATCCTCTAAAGCCCTTGATCTAAAAGGTTTAAAAAATCAACTTCCACTTTGGAATATTTTTCGATCTCCATGATTAGTAAATAAATGATTAAAAATCAAATTCATAGATATTTATAATAAAAACCTTACCTGATGATAACTCCTTGTGCACATAGAAAATGATAACAAACATGAGCACTCAAAAAATAATATGTTCACGTAGATTCAATTATATCCTAATTTCTAGCACATTTTAATCACTTAATCACTTATAAACCTTGAATACTCATGTTAGATTTATAGTTTTTCACGTAAAAAACTTTAACAGTCGGATTATGAGTTCTTTAGGTTAAGTTAAAATAAAATCAGACATATCCTTCTATTGTTTGTTGAATATTACTTCAGACTACATCATATGATGTGTTAATATTTTCATTACATTACAACAAAATAATGTATGTTAAATAAATTTCATATTTTCAAAATGAATAGTAACTTAAGTGTATTTGATCAGTTGATTGAGTGTTAAACATTTAAACAATAAATATTCACTAAAAAACATAAAATATCAAAAAAAAAATTAATATTATAACTTTAATTAAGTGTATTGTGAATTTTCAGAACCATGTATAATAATATTCATTGACTCAATAAACCCCCAATTTTTAAAAAACCCAAGATAGAATTGAAAATTCAAGAAAAGTTAAATTTTGAAGTGATTTTAAAATAAAAATTTATCTACTATGTCATATCTGATTAACCTTACCCTAAATATAATGTCTAAGAGGATAAAATTATCCTTTAATAAATGACACTAGTTTAACGGGGATATAATTATTTTAATCAACTTATCCTACTTAATTAAATAGGGTGAAAATATTTTCCTGTTTTTATAAATTTATCTCTTTTAAGGATAAAATTAAATATAAAAATCTGCCCATAAAGAAAAAGTAAATTTAGAAATCTCCATAAAATTTAAAATTACACCCATTTTGAAATTAAAATATTTAAAAAAAATTAAATAAGACAACGTTCTAGCCTCATGGTTATCCAATGAAATGGTTGAGATGATGAAATTGATTACACTTTAGGTGTTCAATAGAAGTCATCAATGAGTTTGACTCATCCAAAGGATGTTTGTTAGAGAATTCTTGAAGGAGTCTGTCTTAGACCCATAATTTTGGTTGAAGTTATTGAGGATAATTTATATTTGGTCTTAAAGTATCAAATATTATATTATCAAGGGTGAAGGTGATATTTTAAAAGATTTATACCTTGGCACTGAAACTCTACCGAGGTTTGAGGCCGGTGAATCCCTATATATAGATGACTTACCAATATAGTTGATGTTTCCTATGGGAGTATCTGATAAAGGATATGATGAATACTAGTGCATGATTAGTGATCATAGTTTTGTCTCATTGAATCATCCCAAATGAAGGTAGGTAGTTCAATATTTGTAATAAAGATATGTTATTCAGAAGAATTTTGGGAAGTTGGTCTGGAAAGAGGTTGAGATAGATCCAATCATCCAATTGTATTATATGAGGTAAAGATAACTCTCCATGCATCTATATAGTTAAAAGAAATAGGGTCATGTGCAGTAGTGTAAATTTTGGAAATTCTTACGAACTGAGGTGGTGGTAGAGAAGGAGTTATAATGAGTTATAAGATTCTAGAAAAGGCAAGAAAAGTGGATAGAGAATGAACTGGGTCGAGAGGTCACTTGATGCCTAAGAAAAGTCAACATGGGGATATCACATGTCACATGTAGTTATAGGAGAGTTTCTTCACTCATTGGGGGTTTCACAGAAAACTGATGAAGAGTACATAAAATTTAATCATATGGATTTTCACTTCTTATTAGTTAATATGCTACCATTTTTCTATTTTGTTTTTGAATAAGTGGATTCACCTTTGATTTCCCCATTACTAAGGGGTAGTATTTAATTCTCTTGTTCATACCCATTCTATCTTATTGTAATTATTATTTTCTTATTGAAAATATATATTGATCATTTTTTATTCTCCCTCAGTGTGTTGTGATCTCCAACATCCACCTTCAATGATGTAGTGATAATATATGAGTCCAGAGCATAAAATTAATTCTCGATGATACTTGGTTATCAACATCATGTGATCATCACCTTCTTATTTGATCTTAGAATATAATTATGGTGAAGTGGATATGTGACATTAGATCTATTCATATGAATTTTTTATTACTCTCAATCCCTTTATTTTTACCAAACTTATTCTATTGGAATTATGAAATCAGTGTCTAGGGAGGTTGTGTGATAGACGATCTCATGAAAATAACCTTACTCTAGGAGATGTACTTGGATGAGGTGGACATATTGAGTTATTTTTTTAGTTTTGAGAGATTTTATATGTACTAGAAGTATTTCTGTACATGGGAGAAAAATTTTTTGGGTGAGAGAGGTGTGTAAGTCAGGCATCAGCCATTCATTTAGTGAAGTTGAAGTTTGATAATATGATACTTAATTGGATCCATGATATGCATTTGAGAGTGGATCAACCTAGATCTAGTATTTTTTGCTTTTAAGTTTTATTCCCATATTTGGTCTTATTTCCTTTATCTTTGTTCTTAATTATCTGTTTCCTGCTTTAATTCTCCCATCTCAGTCACTATCATCAATGTTTTTATTATTAGTGTTTTAAGACTATTTTAATTTTCAATATTAAAATAAAAATATATATATTTTTTGGAATATCACCTGGGAAAGTGACACCACTTCTGTTTGAGAGACCCTTGGGTGACCGCCATTCTATATCTAGGGACATTATAAATATTTCTATAACCTATCCTTATAGTGGGGGATCATCAGATTTTGGATCTAATTCTATTTAGGAAACACTTTTTCATGTTATTTTTACTTTTTATTTATTTATTATTCTAATTTATTCACTGAGGGACTTATATATTCTTGAATATCCATCATATTTAGAAATATATAAGGTGTTAGAACTCATACAATCCATAGAATACTTAAAGAGTTGTATTGATCATAAAGTGATTTGAGAAGCTATAAATAAGTATGAAATAGTTGTAGAGACGTTATTGTATCTTTATCTAGATTTCAACTCTGATCAAGATGAATAAAAGATCAAGATAGAATTATAGTATCCTATTGAAAAATTATTTTAAGAATAAACTAAAGAAGAATTTGAGTTTCCCATTTTTGAGATTGAAATGCCCAAATATCCACAAGTAGAATTTCAAGATTCACATTGTAATAACTATTTCAACGGCTAGAAGGAGACGATTCAAGAAGACTCATAAATTTCTAGAAATTTAATGTAAGATCAACATATTCGTAAGGTTCATTATGATGATTTAAACCACACTAACTTGTCAAATATATATTCCATGACTGAACAAGATAATCTTATTGAAGTGACCCTGTCCTTTCCCTTGGAATATAGCACACCTAAATTGGTTTTTTAGAAGAGAGGTTAGAGGAGGCTAACTACCTTACTCTTGACCTATTATTTCTCCTAAAAGAACTATCTATACTTGAATAAGAGAAACCTAACCAAATATATGGCTTATTTCACCTTATTGAAGAATATTTTCATTTATTTGATTCTAAATTTATTAAGACTGATTTAGATATTTATTATCCTCATGTTAGCTCTTTTGTGTCAGATAGACTATAGGATTTCCTAGAATGTCTTGGTAATTCTTCACCTACTGATGAATTTTTAGAAATCTTAGTTTTAGTTGAAAATTTATGTTTAGGATCTGTTGAAGTATAAGAGGATGTGTTGGAACTGTGCATGGGTGTTAAAGAGGATTTTGATGCATATATTTTAGTCAATGAGTAAATACTATTTTTCACTGAACCATAAGATAAGTCACATCCATGTGCTAAATTCCTACAACTAGTACACTCTAAACCTCAAGATAAATATTAGGGTAATCACCCCTACATTCTATTTTACCTCTATTACTTCCTGAGATATAAAATATATGTATGGGAAGTAGTATAAGGGGTCCAACAAAAATTAAAAATCCCAAAATATGGGAAGAATAAAATCGGGTGGTTCTAATAGAAGAAGCCACAACCTACATTATATTGGAGTTAACCCAAATAATTTCTATCTATAGAAAGTCTAAATATAGAACCCCTGGGGGGTGGGGTGTTATCCCTATATTATCTTGAGATTTATTTTATTTATTATTTTATTTATTATTTTTTAATTTTTCAATTAAGTTTTTTTTTGGAAATAAACTAGAATCACATTCACATGGGGAATGGTTGATTCAAGATATCAAGTTGAAAAATGAGAATTGACTATGGTAATTAACTTGGACCAAGAAATTCAAATTCAAATGCACAACCAAAATGATATGTATCCTATAGAGTTATAGATAAAACTTCTTAACTAAAACCGTGGTTAATAATTACTTTAAGCTTAATATGATGAATTCTAATGTTTATTTGTGTTATATAATATAAGTATTTGAATGAATCACCCATGTTCCTTTTAGAGAGTAAAAAAGGGAGTTACATTTGAATAAATTTAAATGCTCAATAATATTCAGAGGGGAGTATTGTTTTAGTTTATTTACTTTTAATATTTCTATCTTGTTTAAAAAACTGCTCCAATTTGGGTTAAATTTTAAAGTGGTTTTTATTTAAATTGATAAAATGCATGATGAACCCTTATAAAAGTATACTGGTTGCTACTAATTAAACTATTTTTATGTGTTTAAATAATTAAATTTCATGCTATTTGTTATGTATATTTTAAATTGTTATTGTTATTGTTATTTTAAGGTATAAACATGTTTCTTCTGGGAAATCTTGATTCTATGTTAAAGTATTTTGAGTAGTAGCCAACCCCATTCATGATTTGATTTTTTTTATTCTTTTATTATATAGAAAACTATTTTTTGATCTATATTAAAACCCTTCTTGAATGATTTATTATTTATAATTTTATAAATATATTATTATACAAAATGATTTAAATATTTTTTCAACCTTGAGATTCAATATTGGGGACAATGATTGGTTTTAAGCGTGATAGAGAAGATTTTTCAATTATTCTGAGATGATATTCAATGATTATTCCCATCAAAACCACCCCCAATTTTTTTGGGAAACTAAAATCCCAAAATATATTTCTTAGAATAAATACCATTATAGTATGGGAGGATGTAAATGAATTTTACATTGTTGAAATTAATTTATTTCTAAGTGAGTTTTTATATTGCTTTTTTAGAAATCTGATTTAACACTCTGAAAATGTTGAGAAAGTGAAAAAATCATTATGGAATTGGACTTAAAATGTAAGAAATATTTTTATTTGAAATTGATTTGAGGTAACTTGAACATTGTGAAACAGAATAACTCAGGGATCCAAATCCAAAGAGATTTATATATGTCTTTTAAAGTTTGAGTAAAATGGGAAAATAGGATCCCACGATAAATATTTGAGAAGTTAGGTACTGGGTGTGTGTAAATAAGTAAAATATATATTAAATTCAAAAAAATTATTTAAATATTCATGGATATGAAAGAATTCAAATAAATTACTAACTATCATAAATAACTTCATTATTATGATGAAAATATTAAATGAAAATGAATAAGGATGAAATTAACTTACACATATCTCATTTGAGTTGTGTCAAGGAAGTAGAAACTGGAGCATGGGTTTGAGAAACTTAAGAGAGAGAAATAAATTGAAGTTATACTTTATAAGATTTTAATTCTACTTTGATCTATTTACTTTACTTATGGACTTGTAACTATTATTTGATTGATGTTAGATAGTGAAATTTATTCATATACAAAGCATGATTATCTAAGAGAAATATGAGTTGGTGATCTTTTTCCTCACTAGTTTGAGTAATTGAATCTAAGAATATATTTTTTAATGAATTGAATTCTATTTATTTTCTATGAGTGAAATTGGATAAGTGTTAGGGAGTTTGATGCGACATGTTTTTAATACATATTTCCACATCACATTTTAGGAAATAACAGAGTTTTTTATTTAAAACTTTGATTTTAATGATAAATTATTTAACATTTCATAAATTGTGATGTAATTGTTATTAATTGAATATTTTAATCAAAATATTTTTTTAGAGCAAGGAATAGATCAAATTTTCTTATGTTTATTTTCTATTTTTAAGAACGCTATTTTTTGTGAATATCATTGAATGTTTATTTTAGAAATAATTTTGTTGATTTTTTACTAAATATTAATACTTTATTATTAAATATCTAAAATTAAATATATATGTTTGGATTATTTGTATTTTTAAATTCAATTACTTTTTATTTCCTAAATTTTAATTTTAATAGATTATTTTCACTAATTATTTAATTTTATATGTTTTGGAAAGTTTTAAAAAAACATGGTTGATTAAATTCACCTACGTCATGAATTTATTGTGAATGTTCCTTATTTCATGCCCTATCTTTAGTATTACATAGATTTCCTAGTAATTTTATTGTTCTATAGAAATCACCCATTTCATTTTTAAGCTTCTCTGGGCATTCAAATTTGAAAATCTTTCTTGACACCCTTCTTTCCCACCCCACCATTCTGAAGCAAGATTTTCCCTAAAGCATCCTTCCTTATAAAGTATTCATTTAGTGTAATTCTTCCATTCGATGTCTCTACCTATTTCATTACACTTAATCCTTGCCACATTTTTCCCCAGATTCAATGAGAACAATATTTCATGCCCCTTCTTCTATAACAATGGAATTCATTCATAAGAAAACCTTTATCCTTCTAGGTTGGGAAATAAAAAGAAAGAGTCAAGAAAGATTGAATATGGAAAAACTAATTTAGGATATAGAATTGAAGATGTTTCCAAGATACTTGTTATGTATAAAAAAATAAAATATAAGCTCAACTTAATTTTTACAATGCGATCTAATGGATGAAGAACCACATAGATAACTGACCTGATATATTTACAGAAAAAAAGACATATGGGAAACCAAAATGTGTATAATCAATTAAAGAGTATAAATTAGGCACTAAAAATTGAATTTAAGACCTTGAATTATAACTCAAATTATTTTTCACTGTGGCTCATATAAATAAGAATGTAGAAACAAGAATAAATCTAGTATACACAAACATCAAACATTGATGAATATCATGATCCCAAAATTCACCTGATAAAGATGATGACTGTAATCAAAGTGTTATTTCAAACTAATTATTAAATGACTTTCACCAATCTAATCTGATATTGTATCTTGAATAAAAGGAGACAATGAAAAATAGATATCAATCCTTTGGGAAAAAAAGTACTAAAATATGTTCATTGAAGTTAAAAACATAGGGAGACCATTTTTAAGTAAGTAAAGTGGGGCCATGGGGAGTTCCAATGAACCGTTATTGTAATGACCTGAAATTTTATAATTAAAATTCCATTTTGAATGAATAAATTACTAATTAAGTAATGAAGTCATTGTAACATCCCAAGGTTTCCTAAAAATAAATTGACAATTCTCGAAATTTGGTTTAAGGTATATATTTATAAGTATCCTTTAAACATAATTTTATTTCTTCTATGTTTTGAATTTCAAGAAACTTCCATCTACAATTGTGTTCCGTATGTTATTTAGAGTCTGATGAAACAAACTTGTTTTTTGGTGAATAGTAACATAACCTTATGAATAGTAATATGACCTCGTGAATAGTAAATAATATTATTATTTTATTTTCCCAAGGCAATATGATAATGGAATCTTAATTAATTTTCCAATGTCACATAAAACTAATTGCACTTCAATATTGTTATTTTTCGAATTAACTGTGACCTTATTTAAAAATTAAATTAATAATATTTAGAAAATTATTTTTGAAAAATGGAATTCATTTTTGAATTCTACACGTCGAAAAATGGTTGGGGTAAATTTTTGGTATTTTTCTGAAACTCTTGAATTTTCGGTGAATAGTGAAATACGATAAAATACCGTATAATCAATTTATCAGTAAAAATGCACTATTTATGACATCATAAGTGATGCAAGGACACTTTCATTGAACTCACATGATATTATCACTATTTAGGGCCACTTGATTTGTGATTATTAATAGTCTTGATAAAAATATTATAATAATGATTAAAATAATCTAAAATACCTCCCCTCCTCCACTATAAATACCACCCTCACTCCCCTCTTTCTCCCACACCTCTCAATCCTCGATCATTGTCTAATTTCTGAAAAATTCCCTCCCCAATCATCTTCCCCACGTCCTAGAGCTGCTGTTCTCACCAAAATACCAAAATCAAAGCCCTGAAGAAGGATCCCAAGGGAAGAGATCAAGAGGTAAACAACCTCTTTTACTTTCTTTCTTTTCTTTCATTTTTTTGTTATTATCTTCCATTCCCTTTGTATTTTGTTGGAATATTTCATTAAATATTCCATCTTACTATAAAAATTTTGTATTAATGATGAGATATTCCATTCCTTTCATCAATCTTGTTTTTATGAAATTTTAAGAGACACTGTTAGACTGCTGAATTTTCGTGAGAAATTTCTCATGATTTTCTTTTATTTCATGATTTGTTTTTATTCTTTCCTCACTCCATCTTATCCAAAAGTCATGAAATATCCAGAATCATGTATATTTTCATGTTTATGGAAAATTCCTCATCAGTATTCTTCTCCTCTTCTACTTATTTAAAGAATCAAAAAACATTGTCCATTTGTGTCGAATTACCGACATCGTGGACGATGTATTTTCAATTTCCATTAATTCTTTAAAGTCTGGTCATGAAACCATTTATATGGATTAAACAGGTTATAATAAATGTTTTATGACTCATATAAGGTTATATAATTCTTTTGTACTCATGTTTCTAATTTAAAAGACAAAAAGAGGTTGTTATTATCAAAGAACCACTTAAATGATCTAAACCAACATCATTATTGTTTTATCTAATGAATCATCCTCATATAAAGAATCAAAGTGATAAATGGTATAATTTATGGTACTGTAAATATGTAAATACTAATCCATTCCAATTCTTTAGTTTCACTTCCAATCAACAAGAACGATTCATCATGAACCGATCATGAAAACCACAAAAGAACTCACCCAAAAATAATGCAAGGAACAAAATACTAACAATTAAGGGGTGAAATGTGGCTATGAAATGACCATATAAGATGTTATAAACATGAACATGTTTCTGTAAAATACTAATAACACTATTTTAACCATTATACAGGAGTTTTAAACAAATTTGAAGTAAGACAAGCCTAAGGTAAGGGAATTCTTAACCCGATTTCTATTCTTTGGGTTAACAATCTACTTCGTATTTATGTGGTATTTAAATTTTTTGTGTGATGAATTATGATTATAATATGTTTAATAATGTGTATTTATAGATAAAATACATATTGCTTTGACTCTATTAATTCTCACTTCAATTATATGATGTTTATAAGGCACTTTTCTTCTAAAATCCTTTTTTAAAATTCTGTTTTACGATAATCAAAAGAAATGTTTTTATGCTATTATTTATGTTGTATGATTATGTTTTAGTTAATGGGAATTTTTTATAATGAAGGGTGGGACCTATATTTCCATCCAATGCATTGGGTATGAGTAAGTTCGAGGTCAGTCGTATGGTTACTCCACGTGTAACTGTGATGGTTACACAAAGTATGGTAGCCGTGAGAGTTACAAATTTTAAGGTAGCCAAGATGATTACAAGATTATGTAAGTAATGACCCAATATACTTCTATGATTATATTTATGTTTGTGTGGATCTTGTGAAAATATTAAGTTACATGAAGTAAGTATTTATGGGTGGAAATCATGTCTTTTGAAAATGTTTTCATACGTTATGAGTATTCATGGACTAATGTGATTTTTCCTACTTTTTCATACCTTACTGAGCTTTTGTGCTCATCCAAATTTTTTAAATGATTTTTCATAGGTTAATGGATGAGTAATACAAGGAAGTAAGACATGTTAAATGTTGAAGAATTTTCAAGGAGTCTTGTTTTAAGTTTTAATGTTTTATATTCTGAGAAAAATGGAAACTGATTTTATGGTATCCACTATGTAACAATGTGTAATGTTATGAATGTTTGTCTTAATTCTCTAAAGCTCTAAACTTGAAAAGATCCTCAATGTAAAAGGAAGTTTTTTATTGAATAAATTCAAGATTATGTATGTAATAAGTGTGGGTCGTTATAGTTGGTATCCGAGGGAGGTTTAGATAACTTTAGGGGTTAGGGTGATGCTAATAGAATACCATAAATGATTTTCACTCTATGTTTAATTTGTTATAGCATTTAAAGATTACCGTGTTTCTTTATCTAAGAAATGTTTGTTCAGAATGGTTGTCCACAGAAGGAATAGGGATACTGAAGAGGAGGATAAAAAACATCAAAGGGTTGTTTTACAAACTTTAAAAGAAAAGAAACTATATGGAAAATTCAGAAAATGTGATTTTTGGTTGCAACAAATTTCTTTTCTTGGGCACATTGTAAATAAGGATGGAATAACAGTTGATCCTGCCAAAACAAAAGTAGTTGATGAATGGGCAAGACCCACAAATTTTACAAAGATTCGTAGTTTTCTGGGCTTAACAAGTTATTACCGATGGTTTGTTAAGAACTTTTCATGGTTATCTAGCACGATAACTAAGTTAACACTGAAAGGGGTTAAATTTGTTTGGACAGAGGAATGTGATGTTTGTTTTCAGGAACTAAAGAAGAGATTGGTGAACGCTCCAGTTTTGGCCTTACCTTCCCGGAATGGTGAGTTTGTCATCTACAGTGATGCTTCTTTGAAGGGACTTGGTTGTGTTTTGATGCAGAATGATCAGGTAATTGCCTATTCTCTGAGACAACTTAAACCACATGAGCTAAATTATCCCACACATGATTTGGAATTGGTAGCTGTGGTTTTTGATTTGAAAATATGGAGGCATCATCTATACGGAACCAAATTCCAAATATATACTGACCATAAATGTCTTAAGTATATATTCACTCAGAAGGAATTAAACATGAGGAAGATAAGATGGCTAGAACTGATAATGGATTATGACTGCATGATCAATTACCATCCTGGAAAAGAAAACAAAGTAGTGGATGCCTTAAGTTGGAAAAATCATGCATCATTAACCATGATACATTTGAAACATGATCCCTTGATTAATGATTTGATGAATTGTTTGCTTAGAAGTTGTTGGTGTAGGGAATATATCTGTTTTGTTTCAGGTTTCAGTGCAGTCGTGAGCTACAGAAAAAGGTAGAATTGGATAAAATGGGTAAGTTTCCAGAATTTAATCTTGATAGAGATTGTGTTTTATGATTTGGAAAAAGGTTGTGTGTGCCTTGTGATTCCCACCTGAAGAAAGAATTTTTGTGTGAAGCTCATAGTTCTCCATTTTCTATTCATCCTAGAAGTACTAAGATGTACAAAGACCTTCGAGAGTATTATTGGTGGAATGGGATGAAAGGAGATATTGCTGATTTTACAATGAAATGTTTGACATGTCAGCAGGTTAAAGCAGAGCACCAGTTACCGAAGGGGATACTTCAGCCTTTGCCAGTTCCAGAGTGGAAATGGGAGAATATATCCATGGATTTTTTGGTGGGACTACCAAATAATTCGCGAGGTAACAATGCGATTTGGGTTATTATTGATCGGCTAACAAAGTTTGAACATTTTCTTTCTATTCGAGATACAATGACATTGGATCAGCTTTCTCGATTGTACCTCAAGGAAATTGTCAGGTTACATGGAGTTCCTCTTTCCATTGTGTTTGACCGTGATCCCAGGTTTACTTCTAAATTTTGGAAGGGACTTCAGAAGTCATTGCACATAGAGTTGAATTTCAATACATCTTTTCATCCTCAATCAGATGGGCAGCCATAATGAACAATTCAAACTTTGGAGGATATGCTTCGATCATGTTCAATGGAATATCAGGGAAGTTCGGATCATCATCTTTCTTTAGTTGAGTTTTCTTATAATAACAGTTGCCATTCCAGTATTCAGATGGCAACATTTGAGGCCTTGTATGGAAAGCGGTGTCGGACTCCTGCGTTTTGGGATGAAGTCGGTGAAATAAATTTGATGGGTCCAGAATTAGTAGAAGAAGTGGCTGAGAAAGTGAGGATGATACAGCAACACATGAGGACATCTTAGAGTAGGCAAAAAAGTTATGAAGATAATAGAAGGAAAGAATTCTCTTTCGAGGCAGGTGACCATGTTTTCCTTAGAATCTCTCCTTGGAAAAGTGTGATGCGTTTCGGTAAGAAAGGAAAACTAAGTCCATGGTTCATCGGTCCTTTTGAAATCTTGGATAAAGTTGGAACAGTTGCATACCACGTAGCTTTGCCTCCGAGCTTGTTTCAGGTACACAATGTTTTTCATGTTTCGATGTTGAGAATGTATGTTCCAGATTCATCACATGTCTTGAGGCCGGAAGCAGTTCAGCTGGCATAGAACCTTTCTTATGAAGAAAAACTGGTTCAGATTCTTGATCGAAGAGAACAGGTATTGCGGAATAAGGTAATCCACCAAGTAAAGGTTTGGTGGAGAAACCACATGGTTGAAGAAGCAACATGGGAGTCTGAAAATGCTATGAGGGAAAAATACCCTCAGTTGTTTAATAATTAAATAAAATTGCGAGGACACAATTTCAAGACGGTGGGGATAATGTAACATCCCAAGGTTTTCTAAAAATAAATTTAAAATGCTTGAAATTTTGTTTAAGTTATATATTTATAAGTATCTTTTAAACATAATTTTATTTCTTCTATGTTTTTAATTTCAAGAAACTGCCATCTACAATTGTGTTCAGTATGTTATTTAGAGTCTGATGAAACAAACTTATTATTTTGGTGAATAGTAACATACCCTTATGAATAGTAATATGACCTCATGAATAGTAACTAATAATATTATTTTATTTTCCCAAGGCAATAAGATAATGGGATTTTAATTAATTTTCCAATGTCACATAAAACTAATTGCACTTCAATATTGTTATTTTTCGAATTAACTGTGACCTCATTTAAAAATTAAATTAATAATATTTAGAAAATTATTTTTGAAAAATGGAGTTCATTTTTGAATTCTACCCGTCAAAAAATGGTTGGGGTAAATTTTTGGTATTTTTCTGAAACTCTTGAATTTTTGGTGAATAGTGAAATACGATAAAATACCGTATAATCAACTTATTAGTAAAAATGCACTATTTATGACATCATAAGTGATGCAAGGACACTTTATTCAAACTCACATGATATTATAACTATTTAGGGACACTTGATTTGAGATTATTCATAGTCTTGATAAAAATATTATAATAATGATTAAAATAATCTAAAATACCTCCCCCCCTCCACTATAAATACCACCCTCACTCACCTCTTCCTCCCACACCTCTCAAGCCTTGATCATTGTCTAATTTCTGCCAAATTCCCTACCCAATCTTCTTCCCCACGTCCTAGATCTTCTAGTCTCACCAAAAGACCAAAATCAAAGCCCTTAAGAAGGATCTCAAGGAGAAGAGATCAAGAGGTAAACAACCTCTTTTATTTTCTTTCTTTTCTTTCATTTTTTTTGTTATTCTCTTCCATTACCTTTGTCTTTTGTTGAGATATTTCATTAAATATTCCCCCTTACTGTCCAAATATTGTATGAATGATGAGATATTCCATTCCTCTCATCAATCTTGTTTTTATGAAAGTTTAAGTGACGCCGTTAGGCTTCTGAATTTTCGTGAGAAATTTCTCATGATTTTCTTTTATTTCATGATTCGGTTTTCTTCTTTCCTCACTCCCTCTTATCCAAGAGGCATGAAATCTCCAGAATAATGTATATTCATTATTTTTCATGTTTATGGAAAATTCCTCATCAGTATTCTTCTCCTCTTCCACTTATTTAAAGAATCAAAAAACATTGTGCATTTGTGTCGAATTACCGACATCGTGGACGATGTATTTTCAATTTCCATTAATTATTTAAATTCCGGTCGTGAAATAATTTATATGGTTGAACCAGGTTATAATATATGTTTTGTGACTCATATAAGGTTATGTAATTCTTTTTTACTCATGTTTCAAATTTAAAAGACAAAAAGAGGTTGTTATTATCAAAGAACCACTTAAATTATCTAAACGAACATCATTAATGTTTTATCTAACGAATCGTCCTAATATAAAGAATCAAAGTTATAAATGGTATAATTTATGGTACTGGAAATATGTAAATACTAATACATTCAAATTCTAGAGTTTCACTTCCAATCAACAAGAACGATTCATCATGAACCGATCGTGAAAATCACAAAAGAACTCACCCAAAATAATGCAAGGAACAAAATACTAACAATTAAGGGGTGAAATGAGGTTATGAAATGACCATATAAGATGTTATAAACATGAAAGTGTTTCTTTAAAATACTAATAAAACTCTTTTAACCATTATACATGAGGTTTAAACAAATTTTAAGTAAGGAAAGCCTAAGGTAAGGGAATTCTTAACCCGATTTCCATTCTTTGGGTTAACATTCTACTTCGTATTTATGTGGTATTTAAATTGTTTGTGTGATGACTTATGATTATAATATGTTTAATAATGTGTATTTACAGATCAAATACATATTCCTTCCACTCTATTAATTCTCACTTCGATTATATGATGTTTATAAGGGACTTTTCTTCTAAAATCCTCTTTTAAAATTCTGTTTTATGATAATCAAAAGCAACGTTTTTATGCTATTATTTATGTGGTGTGATTACGTTTTGGTTATTGGGAATTGTTTATAATTAAGGGTGGTACCAATATTTCCCTCCAATTCATTGTTTATGAGTAAGTTGGAGGTCGGCCGTATGGTTACTCCACGTGTAACTGCGATGGTTACACAAAGTATGGTAGCCGTGAGGGTTACAAATTTTAAGGTAGCCAAGATGGTTACAAGATTATGTAAGTAATTACCCAAGATACCTCTATGATTATATTTATGTTTTTGTGGATCTTGTGTAAATCTTAAGTTACACGAAGTAAGTATTTATGGGTGGAAATCATGTCTTTTGAAAATGTTTTCATACGTTATGAGTATTCATGGAAAAATGTGATTTTTTCTTCTTTTTCATACCTTACTGAGCTTTTGTGCTCATCCCATGTTTTTAAATGATTTTCACAGGTTCATGGATGAGTAATACAAGGAAGGAAGACATGTTAAATGTTGAATAATTGTCAAGGAGTCTTGTTTTATGTTTTAATGTTTTATATTCTGAGAAAAATGGAAACTGATTTTATGGTATCCACTATGTAACAATGTGTACTGTTATGAATGTTTTGTCTTAATTATCTAAAGCTCTAAACTTGAAAAGATCCTAAATGTAAAAGGAAGTTTTTTATTGAATAAATTCAATATTATATATGTAATAAGTGTGGGTCATTATAGTTATAGAAAAAACATACACTACTTTGGTCATTTTCTACTATTACAAAATATAGTAGGTAAGATTTAAAATATAATTAAGTGTATTAACCATTGATAATATTTTTGTTGTATAGTGATCATTATGATTAGTATATATTAAATATTAGGATAAAATATAGTTGACACTGATGAAATATGTGATGGCCTCGGCCTATATGATTATACAATATGATTCCCATTTATCAAAGAATCTGAGGGATATTTCATCACTGGGATTTGACATTGGCCAAGCCCAATATGAGAATCAAGAACTAACGCTCAAGTGAAACAATTTACAGGATAATATCAATCTTATTAAGATCACAACCCAAACAATGTTTGTCATACCACCCCAAAAATGTACCACCATTGTACACCTTAACCATAGGATTCATGGAAGTGTAATTAGGGGTTATGTATCTGTACCCTAGTAATTTTATTTTTTATAATTTTTTATTAATAAAATAATTACTATATTTATCTATTTTTCATTATTAATATATATATATATATATATATATATATATATATTATTAAATAACGAGATTGATAAAAATTAGGTTTTGATAAGAATAACCTTAACTTATATATTTGGAAAATATATAGTTTCAATTAAGATTTTTTTTAAAAAAAATTCAATAATTTTTGAAATAAATGTTAATTTAATAAAAAATTCTTATTAAAAAATATTTATTTAAATATTATTAATAACTAAATATAATGAATTTAAAAGGAATTTTTATTAGGGTCAGAAAGTTGTTAGGGTTGCAAAAAATACTATTTTATAATGAATGAGGATTTTTATTTAAATGTGTAAATTATTATATTTATATAATTATTTCTCTAAAATAAATATTATTTTTGAAATCATCATATAAAAATTATCCAATCGTTAATTTTCCATAATTTTCTAAGATGGTCAATTTTTTTGGTAAAAATTAAATACGGTATAAATATACAATTTTTATTATGACATCATAATGTCCCAAAAATTATGAAATAAATGATATAAAATGCATCCATGACAAAATATATATTTACCCTTTAAAATAATTTGATTTTTATGTGATTTTTATGTGATTTTATTTATTTTATAAACCCTTAATGAATCCTCCAAAACCTAAAGTATATTTTATAGTTTTAAAATTAATTATATATAAACATGACTCACTTCCACATCACCTGTGGAATTATTTTAATATTTATAGGCCATGTAGTTATAAAATATTTAAAACCAATCCTTTTTTGTATAAATCATGAGATAAAACCATGGGAATTTTTGTGGTGTTTATTATTTTATCACATTGAATCCACAACCTAAGTTTAGAAATTAATAAATAATTTCCCTATCATTTTATATAAATAACCACCCAAAATCCAACTCATAGTTACTCAAAACACATTTATGAATAATTTTCTATCTCTATCCCTCTATTAAAACCTCCCAAGTTTTTCTACTCCTTTCAATAACCTCATCCCAAGATTTTAGAAGTGCCATCCAAAGGTAAATGATATCTCTCTCTATTATTTTCCATTAAAGAAACTTATTTGTATTTATCACTTTTAATCTATATTGACTATTTTTTAATTTTTTTTATAAATATCCCTTTATTTTCTAATTTATTTACTAATAATGATAGATCATTTATCCCCTCTCATTATAACCTTTACCTAACCTGATTCTATGCATAATTAAGGGGGTTCTCTCTTCCTCCACATTATTCAAGTAGTTTATTTGAGTTATTCCTTTTGATTTACAAATTTTAATGTTGTAATATGTTTTTACACATCCCTTTATCTTCCTTATGATTAAAAATTAATGATATACCACATTTTACTCCCATTAAAACATTTTTATAAATATTTATGTAAAACCCTATGCTTCCAGAATTATCCGATGATTTTCCATGACAAAAATTTATATTGTGTATTCCCTTACCCATTTCCACTCAATGGTATTCACCTAGATATACCTATACTTCATTGATTATGGAATTTCGTATATATAAATCACACTTCTTAATTGTGTGATTACAAATGGTGAATGTCTTTCTTATGTTGCATGATCTATGTGGCATGCTAATGAATATACATGATATAAATGTGACATGTGGTCTTAGAATTAGATAGCTAAATAATTCATTATTTTATGTTTTTATATCATTATATACCATTTATTGTGGATGAGAGGTTATACTAGGAACACTATGTTATGATTCCTGAGTGGTTAGTCATGATTTATTCTTATGATTCAATGTTTTATGTTATTTCCATTTTACTTTTTTGTCTTGATTCTATCATCTCATATTATGTATCAGTATTTATGTTCATGATTATCAACCATTTTATTCTATATAGATATTTATATTGATTAATATGTATTAATTTCATCAAGTTATTCTTTTATTATTACCTTATTAGACTTTATTGAACACCCCTTTCTTATGTATATCCCTAGGTTATCCCTTACAGTTTTAGAAGATCAAAGAAACTTAAGGGAATGTTATGGGATTTTGAAATTATGTTTTTATACAAATGTTCTAGTTATTGTGAGATATATCTAATTACCACAAGACACTAGGACTTTAGATATTCTTTGTGATTGTAATATGCGAGTCTTCATGTAATTAATCATAAATTAATGTGTAATAAATATATGTGTTATCATAGTTGGTGTGAGATAAAGGTCTAGTTATTTGTTTTGTATTAGGATTATAAAAACTTATTTAAATCCTTATAGATAAGACCCAAAAAAGGAAAACATCCTCAAATTTTGGTAAATTATTGGGTAATTGGTTTCTAAGTAATAAAATCCATATTTGGATACTATAAGTGGTTGTGGATCTGGCATAGTCGTTCCTTGGGTTAATAACCTTGAAACATGGAGATTAGGTATTGACTCAGTCATCACCCAGTGAATTAAAAATAGGCCTTTATACACACCTAGTTTGATAATCATTATGGATATGATTTGTAAAATTAACAATATCTTTATGAACCATCTTCAAGGGAAAAAATTCATATAAAATTATATTTTAGGAAATAGACCATGGATGACAAATATTGAAACTAATAAATTCATATGTTAAGGAATGCATGTTATTTATGGTTTATCAGTTTAATTTTTATAGTTTATCTTTTATATTTTGAATACTTTGAGAATTATTATCTCTAATTCTATTTTTGATGAATTAAATGATTAAAAATAGAATAAAATAGAAAAAGACCGGCTTACTATCCATGGTTCTACACATACTTTCATATCATGTAGGTTAATATAACTATTCACACACCACCTCTAAATGTGGAAGTATAGCTATCATTGAAAATTGAAAATGGCGAAATTATTTCATCCCAAGTATCCTATCCATATTTATGGGATGAATTTCCCAATGAATATTGTGATACTCCCTTTAATATAATTCAATGAATTTTTAGATATAGATTGGATTAGCTTATACAAATCCAACATGATTTCCGATAGATGGAAATCACCATTAATGTCACAAATCAGCCTCTGATTCTATATAAGTTCAAAGAGGATGATTAGTCTCCTTTGGAATCATCATCTTTGGAAGGGATATTACTGCCTAATGAGAAAGCGCATCTCACTCAAATGATAAAGACTGTGGAAAATGTCATCCTTGGTGACATTCCCATTGAAAGGGAATAGATTAATGTATTTATCAGTGAATTTAATAATCTTTCTCCAAGTTGTGATGTTGATTTCTCAATCGAGCTTATACCTAGAGCTCTGCCAATATCCAGGACTCCATATAGAATTACCACTATTGAATATGAATAGATTATTAAGAAACTACAAAAGAATATAGATCAAGGGTTTATATTCCCAATTACTTCATTGTGGGGCACACCATTCCTCTTAATCAAGAAGAAGTATGAGTTAATTCACCTATGCATTGATTATCATGAAGTAAATATGATCATGGTAAAGAACAAGTATCCTTTATCATGGATTGATCACTTGTTCAATTAAATATGTTGATATCAGTACTTCTCTAAGGTGGATCTTTCATTAGGATATTAGGAAGTTAAGGTGAAGAATGTGGATATACACAAACTAATTTTTATATAAGGTACACGAATTACATGTTCATAATGATTCTATTTAGACTCACCAATGCCCTAACTATCTTTATGGACATAATGAATTGAATATTTAGGGAATACATCGACAAATATGTGGTAGTATTTATAGTTTATATGATTATATCCTCCAAAAGAAATGAGTAACACAAGGATCATTTGAATTTTATAATAAAGACCTTGTGAAAGAAAAATTTATATGTTTAGAATAGTAAATGTTACTTTTGGATGGAGAAAGTAACATTCTTAGGGCATGTTATCATCATGAAAGGGGGATCTATGGATCCTTTAAAAATAGAGAAAATTGAAGGATTTCACAAACTAAAATTTGTGATAGAGATCCATAGTTTACTTGTATTATATGGGTATTATCATGATTATTTTAGAGAGTTCTAATACTTTTCACACCCAATAACCGAGATAACTGAAAATGGGGTGATGTTTTCTTAGACCGATGAATCTTAGGAGAAGTTTGAGGAGTTAAAGAATAGGCTAGTCAATGCACCTATAATCACATTAACCAAAAATGGGGAAGTATTTGTGATCTAAAATGATTCATAAAAAAGGACTTGGGTTGTGTTCTCATGGATAATTAAAAAATGATAGCTTATACCTCCATCCAATTAAATATACAAGAGTAGAACTTCCCAACACAAGGTCTAAAATAAGTTTTCGTGATCTTCATATAAAATATTTAGCAACATTATCTCTATGGGGAGGAGTGTGAAATATGTACATATTATAAAATACTCAAGTATATATTCATAAAAAGGAGATCAATATACAATTATTAAGTTATTTAGAGCTGGTCAAGGATCATAATTGTTAAATCTATTACAATCATGGAAAGGAGAACAATATAGTAGATGGTCTGAGTAGAAAGGATCCTAAAACCCTATCCATGATGAGGATTGAATAGGATATAATAATATTAGTCATAAAAAGGATGGAAATGGGAATTGTAAAAGGATCTTCATCCTACCTTTCTTAAATGACTTCTCAAACATCCATTATCGAGAGGTTCAAGGTGGCCCAAAAAGATAGCGAGGAGCTAAAATAAAAGGTATAAAATATTCTTGAGTTAAGCATTACTAATGATAGACTCATAATTTATAGAACCTACATATGTTTCACATTAAAATATGAAAAAAATATGGAACATCTTGATGTTTTTCACACCTCATACTTCTCTGTTCATCCAGGAATTACTAAGATTTATAGAGATTTGAAGTAAAACCTATGGTGGGATAACATGAAGTGGGATATTTTAAAATTTGTAACTTGATGATTGGTATACTAATAAGTCAAGACTAAAAAAAAAATTATAAGGGTACAATGAAACTATTTACTATAATGTTATGGAAATGGGAAAACATAACCATGTATTTCATCACAGGACTCCCAATATTTATTAATGCAATAACACCATCAAGGCTACAGTACATCACATTACATGGTTGGAAAATTTCATTGCTATGATGGAAGATTCATCTCTTGAATAACTCACTAAGTTATATATAAGGTAAGTGTTAAGATATAATTGATTTCTACTCTCCATTATATTAGATCAAGATATAAGGTTTAAGTCAATGTTTTGGATAAGCCTTCAATAAGCACTGGATACATAGATGAGTTTCAATAATAATTATCACCCTCATACCTATTTTTAGTCTAAAAGAACCATTAATACTATAGAGGGTATATTGAGATAATTTACAATGTATTTACAAGGTTTTTTGGATTATAACCTTCCCCTAATAGAGTTATCATATAATAACATCTTGCATTATATTATTCAAATCGAAACTTATGAGGCTCTATATGGGAAAATGTGTTAGACTTTTATATGATGGGCTAAAGTTGGAGAGTGGAATATTATGTAACATGATCTTATCTAATAGATAACATAAAAGGTTCAAACCATTAAATTTCACATGAAATTCTCCCAAACTCAATATAAAATCTATATATACAATTTTTGAAGATCCTTGGAGTTGAAGGTCAGAGATAAAGTGTTCCTTTTTATATTACCATGGAATAAAGTCATGAAATCTTGGAATAATGGAATGATTAGTCTGAGATACATTTTCCCCTTTGAGATCATTGATCATTTCAGAGATATGGACTATCAACCAGAACTCCCACATAATCTTTCCCAAGTACATAATGTGTTTTATGTATCTATCCCGAGGAAGTACATACTAGACCCATTCCATGTACTGAATACAGGGGTGGTACCCTTATAGAATTATATATCTTATGGGGATAATCTGGTAATGATATTAGTTCTTATAGATAAAGTCTTATGGAATAATAAAACACAACTAGTCCAAGTGATGTAGTCAAACCATATGTTTGATGAAGAAACATGAGAACCAGAAGAGGAGATGGAATATAAGTAACCTAAAATGTTTTAGTGTATGAAATTAAATTTCTATGGTGAAATTTATAAATAGGGGAAGAACTTAATGACTCAAGCTTTTATAAACAAAACTTTCCTTTTTAACGAATTAATACCTGATTAAGTGACATAGTTATAGAAAACACATGAACTATTTTGGTTATTTTAGACCATTATTAAATATATCTAGTAGGATTTAAAATACCATTAATCATCTTAAAAATTGATAATAAGGACCTTATACAGTGACCATGAAGATTATTATATATTAAGGGTTTTGATAAAGTCTAATTGTAATAGATTAAAGAAGCGATGTCATTGACATGTAAGATCATAACTTGTGAAGCCCATTCATTAGAGCTTCTAAGGGAGTTGAAATCACTGATATTTTCCCATGACGAAAACCAAGATGATATTACATAACTAAAAATTAAGGTAAACTATTTATAGTATATGTTCAAGATTATCGAGATCATGTCCCAAACCATGTTCGTTGAACCACCCCAAGAATGTACTATAATTACACACCTTACCCTTGGGGTGTATACTAGTTTAATAAGGGTTTATGTATATATACCCCTATAATATGATTTTTTATATTTTATTATTAATAAAATAACGATAATATTGATCTCTTTTTCATTATTATTATATATATAGGATTGAATATTGTGTCTGATAAAAGTAATATTTTGATCTGAAAAAAATAAAATTATATTTTGGGAAATATATAGTTTCAATTAAGCTGATTTTTTTGATAAAGTTAATTATTTTTAAAATAAATTTTATTTTTAAAATATATTATTAGTAAATAATATTTATTTAAATATAAGTAATAATAAAACTTAATGAATTCCAAATAAATTTTTATGAGGGCTAGAAAGTTGTTAGTTTCATAAAAATAGTATTTTCTAGTAAATAAGTATTTCTGTTTAAAAGAGTTAATACTCATATTTTGGGAATTATTTTAATAAAATAAATATCATTTTAGAAATTACCACATTGAAATTATATAATGGTGATTTTTTCATATTTTTCTGATATAGTCGAATTTTTAGGTAAAAATTAAATATGATATAAATATACAGTTTGTATTATGACATCATAATGACCCCAAAGTGATGTAATAAATTCCATAAAAGGGATAAAAGAAAAAATATTTATTTTAAATTTAAAAATACCATTTTTTATTATATTTTAATAATTTTATAAACCATTAATGAATCCATTGAAACATATATTATATTTTGAGTTTTTGAAATAAAATCTTTGTGAGCATGACTCACATTCACATCACCAATGGTATTATTTTAATATTTTTAGTTCATATTCTTATATAATTTTTAAAACAACTCCTCATTATTAGAAAACAAGGGTGAAAACCACAAAGATATTTTGGGTTTTAATTATTTTGTCATATAGAGTCCAATACCTATGTTTAGAAATTAATAAATAAATCCCCTATCTTTTGCTATAAATACCATCCCAAGATCCCACTATTATTAAATATAAATCTACAGAGAAGAAATTTACTCTCTATATCTTTATATAAATTCATCCCAAGGTTTTCCCAAACCTTTAAGAATCTCCTACCAAGATTTTATAAGTTACCTCTTAAGGTAAGAGATCTCTCTCTCTTTTTTTCCCATACAGGCTCCTTTTTTGTATTTAAAATTTTTAATACAAATAAATTATGTTGTAATGTATTTATAAATATAAATCTTCTATAAATTTATTTCCTAGTAATGATAGATCATTTATTACCTCTCATTATAACATTTTCCTAAGCTGTTTCTATGTCAAGTTAAGGGGATTTTATCATCCTCCTCTTTATTCTAGCACTTTATCGGAGTTACACCTTTTAATTTTGAATTTTTCTTATTGGAATATGTTTTCAAACACTTTTTTTCTATCCCTATTATTCCTAATTAATGGTATTCCACCTTTTTATCATGACCCGGCCCATGCCACGACTCGATATGCAACTAACCCAAGCTCACCTCCATAGGCCAGGGCCTAACAACTAGCGTTGAAGGCATAAAAAACTCGAGATTCCTTTTCCTAAAAACCTGCACACACGCACACCAACAACTTAATGCAAAAATTGAATAGGTAAATGAAAAAAAGATACATCCCTGCTATAAATAAACCAAATATGCATGAATCGCTGAACAATACAATTATGGTAAGGTAAACTAAAAGGAAAAAGGGTCAAAATACATGCCCAACTAGAAAAGTTCCACAACCTGGAAGTAACTGAAAAAGAGAAATAGCTAAGAGATACTTTCTCCTGGATCCCAATCCATGACCACCATATGCGGTAAAAGAACCTATGTCCCTATGTTTCTCTAAAGTCCCGGTCAACCTGTCCGTCCACTGCATAAGACAGGACTCGTGCGTGCAAATCCCATGTAGGGATGAGTAAAAAATGAAGAGTAGGACACCACAAAAAGACAAAGGGGGTCTATAAAAGATACTCTTAAATGTAAATAAGTAGATAAGAAAAGTTATAGTAAAAGGAGTGCAACTCAACCCAACAAGAGAGGCAAGTAAGCTCATATAAACACAAGGAGCAGGAAATAGTGAGAAGATGAACTTATCATCAGGAATTCACTACCTATAGTAGGAGAGTAGACTCGTCCAAACATGAGAAGCTAGACATGGAAAGCACATGGTCTACCCCATGCATCTTCGCCTCTCCTGGAATGAGGGTAGACAAACACCAATGAGTGGGTACTGACATAGTATATATATGCTCAGTCAAAAAATCCCAAACTAGAGTGTAAGAGGATCTCCATCTCATAGCTTAGCCCAAGAAAGGAGTCTCCAACAGCTCCATAAGTAACCACCTATGATGCCCAACATCCCTCACTTCTTCTCTGAACTACAAGTCAAAGGGACTCAACCACCACACCTTGATACTATCTACTTTTGGCGACACTCTCTTGCCCTCATGATTTTAGGTTGTGTCACAGGGACGTGTCTCTGTGGGGAAAGTGTCCCTCTTTCTCATTAGTTCAAAAGTACATCAAAACATTCCTCTTAACTGATCTTCATAGATGAGAGATCATTTATCAACATTGAGAACCCACCACCCAGCCCCTCTGGATGGTAAGTCCTGAAGAGTAAATGGTGAACCTCATTACCTAGCCCCATTAGAGGGTAATTCTTGAAGTGTAAATGAAGAACCTCACTGCCCAGCTCTACTAGAGGGTAATTACTGAAGAGTAAATGAAAAAACTCACTGCCCAACCCTACTGGAGGGTATGTCATGAAGGTTAGATGACGAACCTCACTGCCTAGCCCCACTAGAGGGTAAGTCTTGAAGCGTAAATGTCAATCCTCATAGCCCAGCCCCACTGGAGGGTATGTTCTAAAGATTAAATAATGAACCTCACTACCCAGACCTGCTAGAGGGTAAGTCCTAAAGAGTCATTGGAAAACCTCATTGCCCAACCCCATTGGAGTGCATACTCATACTACTTTGGCTATCCCTATTGGATGGTACCTCTCAGAAAGCATCGAGGAACTACACTACCATTATTTCTGTCAACGAACATTGCTAGACGAGCATCAAGCTCAGAACACTTCAAAAAGGAATTTCCAATGACATTCCTTTCTTGTTTTCACAATTAATAATATCATTGATATGGATCCACACAATCAAATATATCACACCATCGTGATCCTTGCAGGAAAACACGTGGGGTAGGCTATCCACTCTGTCCAAATGGACATTTGATGAAAAAGTTGTACAATGCCACATTACACTCAAAATGTATCTTGTGGGAACTATGTATTTGTTCCAAAACAAATTATATGGAGCACACCATTGTGATACTCATGAAAAAACACATGATATAGAGTACTCATTCGTCCAAAATGGACACCCAGTGAACAAGCTGCACTGCATAGCAACACGTGTGAACCAAGACAGGTAGGCCCCACACATCATCATTAGTTTAAAAACTCAAAATTGGTATTGAAAAGTCTGTATATAGACCAAGGTTGCACCTCCACTGATGGCACATCAAGAAAAACTTTCAATTTAGATGATAGGTCTGATACAATAACCCATAATAATAAAAAAACTTATTATTATTTTACTTAAAAATTTTCTGAAACTGAACCATGAAACCCAATTTAATATCCAACATTGGTCTTGAATCAACCATCTTAAAGAAACAACCACAACACTTCTGATGGATCATCAATAAAACGTTGCACGTAGGAGTTATGGTGGGTCAAATATTAAATAATAATACTAAATCTGTCATTTCCTAGGCATTTCGTGGGATCAGGCTGCGAGTCGAAGAACATTATCTAAAATGATCTAAAAAATGATTGTATAGACGAAAGGTCCGCATCTCCATTGATGATACACTAATCAAACGTCTCTCATAAGAGTTAAGAAGGTTTAAAATAAATAAGAATAATGATATTATTATTATTATTATTTTATTTTTTCTCTTTTATCCCTTTCTACCTAGGGTTTCATTCCCCCTCCTTGTTCTTCATATGGTTCGCCGCCCCTACACACTCTAACCAAACCCACCGCTTCCTCCACACCCGGAGTTTCTGAATCCGGCCTCCTGATCACATCGCTACTCTTCTGGATCCCTTTTACCACTGGGATAACCTACTTGCACCATCTCGCCTGAACCGCCCCACTCACCTAGACAACTACACACCACTCACCCTACTCAGAATCCACCCGCACCACCTTAGTCTACCCTGACCGAACTATGCATCACCATGCCATTCACCCACTCAGCTGCCAACCACCTTATTCGGCTCACACCGAACTAATTTCTCAACCTCTAATAATGATTGTCACTCCTCAACCAGCCTCATTTACTTCTCTCAAACCACCACAACAAACCCTAAACACACAGATCCACCACAAGCATCCTAATTCAACCTCATTTCAATAACATATCACTTGTTACTTTATCTCTTCATCGATACAAATCCTATTCTTCGTGGTCAATTCATTTCACCAAAAATTGAGTGTGTAAAGGTTGATTATCCGGTTGTTCATAAAAACCAGTTGCGCAATAATTGATTATTGGGTATTTTTCGAATCATTATCCAAAAAGGAAACTGACAATGAATATGTGATGTATGAAGAAAAAAACCATGATTAACAAATTTTATGAAATCCTTGGCCATTTTTTGGGTTTGGATTGATTCATTTTTGTTAGAATAATGATCGAATAACAAGGACAACAAATATATAAACTGATAAACGCAGTTTATTTTGCTTTTTGGGATTGTTCAAGGGTGTAGATTGATAAAAATGAGATCAGCATGCTCAGAGTTTAATCATAAGTGTAAAAGAACCAAAGATGAGTCCTACCTGATGATTTGATCAATCGTTGGGGAAGAACATTTTCGCTAAGTTCTATTACGTTCGTCGCGCTTTGATCGGCCTTGATCCCAGGGTTTGTCATTCTTCATTTTTCCTTCACTAATGGGAATAAGAGGAGAGGAGTCGTTTAAGCTCCCAGAGTTATGAGGCAATTATCTAAAATGGGAATTTATAACCCTCAATTCGGTTTATGTATTTTTTTAATCAAATAATTAAATAAATAATTAGTTAATTATTAAATTATTCATCTATGATGGCACATAAGCCAAACTCTCAACACTGATGAAGGTTATACCCCACCTGGGGTAAAACCTACGTTCTGAACTCAACGGTGGTTTCAGATTCATCATCTATGTCTCTATCCATGAGTTATTTTGGTTTGATCTATTAAATAAATAAATTAATAATTTAATTCACCCATTTAATATACTTCCAACAAGTGAGGGGTCTGAACATCCCACACTGACTTATTTTATGTCATTCATAGGGTAAATACTATATTATGGACCCAATTGTGGACTCATATATCTGATCCAATCAAATTTTTTAGATATATCCCCATTTCTTTAATTAATGGTGTGTGTATACTATAAAAAATATTTAATATTTTTATAAAATTAATTCTGGGAACAGTGGGCCTAAGAATTTCACTTCATCTCAGCACCAAAATTTGGAATAATATTTAGAAATTTTTCAAAGTTTTTTTAGAAAAAAATGGGTCTCTACACCATTCCCTCCTTCCAGATTTTTTTCCTCGAAAAGAAAAACAAAACCACAAGTTAGGATACTGAGACCGTATCTTGCTCTCTTGTTCCCAGAAAAACTGTACATTTCTGTGCTAACACAAAACATGAAAAAAAAGTATGATCCATTCTTATATGGGCTACTACTATCAATGACATGTGTAGGAACATGCACATATATCCCCAGATGTGACACGTGGTAGAAATTGTGCGCTTGCTCTAGCTATTGGGGGTAGGGAAAGGTGGTAAAAAAACCTCACCATCCCTTTTCGTGACTAGAATCACTATTTATCCCTAGAATATAGTCTCATGATTCCCTCCTTAGAAATATACATATGGTTAAAAACCCCTGAATATCTGGTCATGTAATATTTCCTAGTCATTGCATCACAATTGAGACTCTCTTACATGATTGAAGAGTAATGGAGTTAACACCTTTGACTGAAGAAATGTTGTACCCTCCTTCTCAACTAGGGTCAGCTGTAGGGAAACAAACTTCTCAAAGAATTCCCTCAATAGGCATGCTAGAGAATTCCCACTAAGGTAATCTGCTATAATGTTTTCCTTTCCTGATGTATAGGCTATCTTGAAGTCATAGTACAATAGGAAGTTCAACCAGCATCACTGCCTCAGGTTTAGGTCTCTCAGGGTGAAGATGTACTTGAGAATCTGGTGGTCTGAAAAAACCCCAAAGATCTCTCCTAGAAGAGAGAGTCCCCACATTCATAGAGAAAAGACTATCGTTTCTAGTACTAGATAGTGATTTTTATAGTTATGTTCATGGGGTCTCTATAACCTTGAAATTTATTTGGTAACTGATATATCCATGTTTACATTTAGCGCACAAAGGTACCAATGAACAGGGCTGGCAAGTAATCTCATCCAACTGCAAGAAGTTAGGCATTAAAAGGAAGTGGCATACCCCGTGTTTCTTAACTCCCCTTAGTAGGAGAGTAATCCCCTAACTAGACACTTTGTCGTACCCACTTGTGGAATTACATGCAAAAGGATTTAAAGAAAAAAATCCAATGGCAATGCCAAGACCTGCTCCAACACTTCACTGGACAACTTCTCCCTGAACACACAAGTCAAAAGGACTCTTCCACCAAAACTCAATACTATCTGCTTTGGGTGGCACTGAATCTATCTCTCTCTATTTTTCTCATGCCACAAAAAATGCATCCTAGAGGGGGAATTACCCCTGTTCTTCATGAATTAAAGGTTATGTCAAAAAACACTAACACTGGGTTCCACTGATGCCCCGCGTCACCCTAATCATTGCGCTGTCTCTACTGTAGTGGTCCACCTAATGCATTCTTGGTGTTCCCAGCATGTCTGACCAGGATATATCATTCCATGTGGCCTCACCCCTCAAAAGAATAGAACAGGCCCTCTCTAGGTTGACCTGGTTCCCATGTACTATCATGAGAAAATCTCATATACCAAGATATTTTCATCTAATGCCTGCTAGTTGTGGTAGACATCTTAGCTCTATTTCAGCCACTACCACAACCAGTTGTATGGATCCCCTTTGAACGACTATTATCTATCACTATAACCTACTCTAGAACCCTGTCATAGGTGGTGATGCATAAGGGTACTATGATAGTATATATCTCTCTACGGAGTCCCTACTGAAACATCCATGCCCAGAAGTAGCTATCAAAGATCATGTCTAGAGAGTAGCATGTAAGGTCGGTGAATCTAGTATTGTACTCAGTCATAATCATCCCTCCCTACTAAAACTGGAGGATCTCTTGAAGTCGAATGTATCGTAAGATGGAGGGGTAGTAATCCTCACGAAATAATTGCTGGAAGTCTCCCTATGAGATTTCCAACTCATCGGGTATCTAAGTGACCAAGCTCTACCAATGCCCAACTAATCTGTGGAAAAATTCTAGCTTCTTAAGCCACCATCTGATCTTTCAGTGTCCATGATTGCTTAAAGAGGCATACCACTAACTCTAACCAAACCTCTACTACCTGAGGGTCTAGATCACTACAAAACCTCATCTGTCTCTGCTGCTCGAACTGACGAAGTGTGCTCACGTTGTGCACATCCTCATCCTATCCTATTTGGCATTTCTTTTTCTCAATATGTGGAGGTGCTACTACATGCCCATATGAAGGGGATTGCATCATGGGTCCTAAACAGAGGACTCTTTGGTCATGGAATCGTCATCATGAACCGAAGATGGTATCTTGGATCTTTGTCATCGTGGAGACATCCTGAATTTTATCAAATAGTATCATTGTCAGATGAGTGTATATATATATATATATATATATATATTAATGAAAATATGGAAATGACATAAGAAGGAAAATCAAATAATCAATCCTATATTATTCATGCACCATTGTTCCCTGAAGCAAGTGTCTTAGGGTTCCAAGTTGGCAAACAGGTAATCAGGGTTCTTGTGAATGGATACGTCGGCCTACCATACCATCACTGGACTCCCTCGAATGATAAATTCTCTCAAGAAACTTCAATAACTTTTCCCTAAACCCAACCAAGACCTTTTTAGGGAAACATCCGAATGACATTCCAAGGGTTGAACCTCTCCCTGATACCACTTTTTCATGACCCAACCCATGACGGGGCTCGAGCTACAACTACCCCAAACCCACCTCTATAGGCCAGGGGTTGGCGACTAGTACTGAAGGCACACAAAAATCATGGGGGCCTTTTCCTGAAAAACTGTATACGCACACACAAACACACACTACCAACTCATTAAAAATAGTGCATAGGGAAATGAATAAAATATAAAACATTTCTATAAATAAACCAAACATACATGAACCACTACACAATACTAGTACAATATGGTAAACTGAAAGGAAAAAAGGTAACAAATACACACCTAACTAGAAACGTTCCACAAACTGACAGTAAATGAAAAAGATAAATAGTTGAGAGAGCCCCGCTCCTAGATCCTAAGCTATAACCACTATACGTGGTCCAAGCATATGTGTCTCTATTCTCCGCTAAAGTCATATTCAACCTATCCATCATCTGCATAAGGCACAACATGTGAAGTAAAATCCCATTTAGGGTGAGTATAAAAATACTCAGTAGGATGCCAAAAAAAGATGAAGGGGGATCCATAAGAGATGCCCTGAAAAAGAAAGCAGTATAAATGACAAGGTACAGTAAAAGGAGTGCAGCTCAACCATATAAGAAAGTGATTTATGAACATCTAAACACAAGGAGATGAAAATGGTGATAATATAAACATCTCATCAAGTCTTTGATACTTATAGTAGGTGAGTAAACTCATCCAACCGTGATAATCTAGACACAGAAATCATGTGGCATATCCTGCATGTCTTCTCCTCTCTTGGAAGGAGAGTATCTAAAACCCAAAGAGTGGGTACTAAAATAGGAAATATATATTCTTAGTAAAAGAATCCCAAATGAGAGAGTAAGTGGATCTCCATCTTATAGACCATCCTAGGAAATGAGTCACCAATAGTTCCATAAGTCACCACCTACGATTCCCGACATCCCTCACGTCTTCTATGAACTACAAGTAAAAAAGTCTTAATCAGCACAACTTTATACTATCCACTTTGGGTGGCACTATCTCACCCTCACGGTGTTAGGTCATGTCATAGGGATGAATCTTGATGGGGAAAGAGTCCCTCTTTCTCATGAGTTATAAGGTACATCAAAACAAGTCTCATAACTGATCCACATAGTTGAGAGATTGTGTCTCAAGGCCCACAGCCCACTCCCCAGCCCCATTGGAGGGTAAGACCTGGAGAGTAAATGTCAAAACTCACTACCCAGCCTCGTTGGAGGGTAAGTTTTGACAAGTACATGATGAACCTCACTTCCCATCCCCACTAGATGGTAATTCCTGAGGAGTAAATGATGAACCTCATTGTCGAGTCCCAATGGTGGGTAAGTTCTAATGAGTAAATGATGAACCTCACTGTCCAGCCCTGATGAAGGGTAATTCCTGAAGATTCATCAGTGAACCTCACTGCCCATCCCCATTGATGTGTAAGCCAGTACTGCTAAGGCCATCCCTTCTGGATGGTACCTCTTGGAAATTATCGAGGAACTACAATGCCTTCACTGCCATCATTGGACACTGCTAAATGAGTTTGAAGATCATAATAAATTGATAATTATATTCCACCGATATTCCTTTCATGTTTCTATAATTAATGATATTCAGATTTAGGCTCTGTACATCTAAATAGGTCACACCATCACGATCCTTGTGAAAAACACACAAGTTAGTTTATCCACTCACTCAAAATGGACATCTATTGAAAAAGTTATACAACCTTGTATTACACTCAAAAGGTATCTGATGGGTCCCATGCCTCAATTTTAACACAAATTATATGGATCCCACCAATTTTATCCACAAGGAAAAACAAACGAGATTGACTAATCATTCATCCAAAATGGATACCCATTGAAAAATATGCATTACACCGCAACACGTGCGAACCAGGCCAGGTGGGGACCACACCTCATCTTTGGTTTAGACATCCAGAATTGGTCTTGAAAAGTATGCACAAAGACCAGGGTCATGCCACCGCTGACGACGCATCAAATAGATGTCCTGTTTAGATGATAAGTCCTATATAAGAACCCCTAAAAAATAATAAATATTAATATTTAACTTAAGCATTTTGTGAATAAAAAACCATGAAACCAAATTTGATTTCCAACATTGGTCTTGAATCAACTGTCTTAAATTCATGGTCACATTTATTCTAACATCATGAGAATTAGATGTCACATGTAGGAATTATGACAGGTCGAAGATTTAATAATAATATTAAATCTATCATTTCATGGGCATTTTGTGGGCTCAGGCCGGGAGTCGAATAATATTATCCAAAATGAGCTAAAAATGATCATATAAACTATAGGGCCATGTCACCATTGATGATACGCTAACAAGACATCACATTCAAAAGCTAGGGGGTTTAAAATAAATAATAATAATGATATTATTTTTATTTCTTTTTATTTTATTTTCCCCTTCCCCCTAGGGTTTCCTTCCCACTCCCCATGCTTCACGTGGGCCACGACCTCTATCCAATTTGACCAATCCCACCCTGACTGCCACACCCAACGCTGCCACATTTGGCCTTCTAGTCATGTCGCCGCTCATTCAAAGCCTTGTCACCGATGGGCCGTCCTTCTCTGACCATCTTGCCTACGCCGCCCCTCTCGCCTGGATAGCCACACACCACTCACCCTTCTCAGATGATGCCCATGTTGCCACGAACTATGCTTCATGAACCATGCACTGTCACGACAGTCACCCATTCAGCCACCTTCTACCTTTCCCTTCTCACACCAGCTGAACCACTTGGCCTTTGCTGATAATTTCACACCTCAACCAACCTCACTGCCTTCTCGCACACCACTGTGGTAAAACCTAATCGTGCAGATCCACTGAAAACATCCAGATTCAACCTCATTTCAACAACATATTTCTCGTTACATGATTTCTTCACCGATCCAAATCCCAATCTATTTTTTCAATCTATTTCATGAAAAATCGACTATTCAAAGGTTTATTATCCGATTTTTCATCGAAACCAATTGCACGATAATATATTGTTGGGTGTTTTTCAAGCCACTGAATAAAAAGGAAATTGATGATTAATAGGTGATTTATGAATAAAAAAAGCATGATTAACAAATTTTATGGATTTCTTGGATATTGTTTGGGTTAACCTCGATTCATAATCAATAGAATGATGAATGAATAATAATGACAATAAATATATAAATTGGTAAAAGTAATTTATTTGAATTTCTGGGATCATGAAGGGGCGCAGATTGACTAACATGAAATAAATATGCTCATCTTTAATTAAAGGCATAAAGAACCCAAAGATGATTCATAAATGGATATTGGATCTATCTTTGGTGAAGAACACATTCACCAGGCTCTGTTTCATTCGTCCTACTTCGATCTGCCTTGATCCTAGGGTTTGTCATTCTTCATTCATCTTTCACCAACGGTAAGAAGAAGAGAGGAGTCATTGGATATTCCAGGGTTATGAGGGAATTCTATAAAATGAGAATTTATAACCCTCAATTAATTTTAAGGATTTTTTAAATCATGAAATTAAATAAATAAATATTCTATTATTTAATTATTGGTCCACAACGTCACATAAGATGAACTCCCGACGCTGAAATGTTTATACCCCAGCTAGGGTAAAACCTATATTAAGAACTCAAAGGTGGTCTCGGATTCCTCATTCGAGTCCATGTCTGTGAGTTATTCAGGTTTGAACTATTAAATAAATAAATTAACAATTTAATTCATCCATTTAATATACCGCCAATGAGCGAGGAGTCCGAATGTCCCGCACTGAATTATTTTATGTCTTACCTAGGGTAAATACCATATTTCAAACCAAACTATGGTCTCTTATTTTCAATACGATCAACCATTTAAGAGTTATACCATTTTATTTAATTAACTATGCATGTATAATTTAAAACATTTTTAATATTTCAATAAAATTAATTTCGGGCACATTGGGCCTCAGAATTACTCGCCGCCTCAACACCAAAATCTAGAATAATATTTAGAAATATTCCAAATTCTAGTCAGAAAAAACTGGGTCTTGATACTTTTATTCTCATTAAACCCTTCCATTAACCTTTTTGTACACCCATTGTAGAGACCCGAAGCCTGACGTACATGGACATTACATTACTTTTGCGGAATACTTAGTACATAACAAAAAAAACACACACACAAGGATCATAATAGTTTAGTGTCTTTGGAAACTCGGAGTATAATCTTCTAATCGTGGTGAAAGATCTTCAAAATCTCCCATAAAGATCTTCCTTTTTTTTACCTAAAACCTTTCTTTATATCCTGGGGAAAAGAAAACATAAAAGGGTGAGCTCAAATGCTCAGTAAGGGTAAACAAAATAAATATCAATCACATCGTATTCATAAGAACATAACATTTTGGAAATCTTAACCTGCAAAAGAGAGCATAATTTCATAACATGGGATAAATCATGGCAGTGAAATGTAATCACAATAATCATAACATAAAACATGAAACTTTGTGGCATACACACATAATCATAGAGAATCATTTCTTGTTAGTCAAGACTCATTTCCAAGACTATCTTAGTGGACAAAGTCCCTTTCTGAATCGAGTAACCCTCGTTTCAGTCCTGTTTCACTGAACCGGTATAACCTACCAGTCCAGCCATGTCTATCTCATGAGATATAAAATCTTTACCCAATGCATTGGAGGGAGATATAGGTCCCAACCATCTTATAATGAATCCTTTCTTATTTGTGCCACATAATCATAAACCATACATCATAGCGTAATCCACGTAATAAAAATGGGATTCTTAAACAACATGACATCATAAAACAATTCATATAAGATTAAGGAATTCATAAAAATATTTCCATCACAACATAATCAAATCCATGTAATAATAGGGAGAAAAACAGAACCCTTTTATTATCTTAGATGGAAAATAATTTTGATAAAATACTTGAACTCTATTCTTGAGGAAAATATCCTTTCTACTTCAAAAACACTTTTCCTTTCCTAACATGTCATACAATTTTAAACTAAAAGAAGTTGATTAAAAATAAACTTGAATACTTGTAAAGGAAGCTTCTTGGAAATAATGTTCTAGAAATCCATTCATGCCGTATAAGTTAAAAAAAACATTCTTCGTACTTTTGTCGAAAAAGTCAAAAAGTACCTCGTACGAAAAACGACAAAAGATTCCTTTCATACATATTACTAAGAACTCACCGAAGGGTAAAAATGGATTTAAAAAATTGTAGGTGGATGGAAATAATATCACATATTGATGAAACATGGATGTGGATGATAAAATACACCCCAGTAAATACTTACGAATAAACAATCTCGGATAAAAATGAGATTGTGATATTTCCCTTACCTTAGGTCCGATTTGCTTCGTATGTGTCCGAACCTCCTGTATAATGATTTAAATAATGTCATTGACTTATTACAGAATCATATTCATTGTTATGATATCATATATGGTTCACTTATGACTTTATATTACCCGTTCTTTTGTAAATTCCATGTTAAAGAAGCGTTTTGGGTAAAATCGTTTCATTTATCGTAGGTGTTTTGACTTGTTGTTCTTGACATTATTATTACTTATATCATGATTTACTTACTTCCAGAATATAAAATATGATTTATATATCATATATATTCAGTATATATATATATATAATAGATATATAAATAAAATGAAAAACACCATTCATGGAGACGGTAGTCCGTACGTACGCATGAACGCTGTTTTCCTTTCCTTATTGTCTTGAAATGGAAGTAAGTAGATGAAATACATATATATATATATATATAAATAAATCCAGTAGCTTTATAATGTCATATATTTCATTATTATTTCTTATATATACTTTATAATCATTCTTAAATGGTTAACATGGAGAATGAATCTCATCGCGTCGTGGAGACGGTAGTCCGTACGTACGCACGAGCGATGATATCATTTCCATAAATATTGAATTGAATTGGAGTGGATTATACAATATATCAGAATCAATATGATGTTGTAATAACTATGTATAGTTATTCTTTACACCATTATACCCATCCATGTAAGGTGGTGGTGGAAAATAGATTACACCACGGCGTGGAGACGGTATTCCGTACGTACGCACGCGCGGTGATTTCTTTTTCCGTAGGATGGATAGATGGTGAAATAGGGTTGTTTCATACTTATAATAACATATCAGTATATGAGTGATACTGATGTTATTACTTCATAATGAAACAACCTAAGAAGAAGAAGTGGAAGAAGAAATAAAGATGAAAGAATTGGTAACGGTAATTACCTCTTCTTTGAAGCGCCTCTTTGAGACCTCCTCTTAGGGCACTAAACTTGGTCTTTGAGGAAGACCAGAACCTCTAGGATGTTTCTAGGGAAGTGGAGAAGAGATTTTGGCAGGGGTTGGCCGAGCTTGAGTGCTCAAATTGGTGTGAGGAGGAGGGGGAGGAGGTGTCCTTTTATAAGGGAGGAGAGGGGCACCTTAGGAATACCTCAAAATATTATTTTATATTAATGTCAAAATCGGTTTATAATGGTTCCAAAGGGACTTATTTCGAAGCTAAAGTGGGGATGGGTCGAAATCCTATCAACCAATATGATTTAGACAAGTTTAGTGTATTATTTTAACCTTATCAATTACATTTAACTCTAAGTTAAATAATTTAACTTTTACTGTGTCTTTTTGTTTTCTTTCACTATATGGTTAATACACTTACTATAACATGCCAAACGAACCCCAAATTATTTATTATTAATATATATATCCTTATCTAAGTCATTTGGCCGAACCTTAGATTTTTAGGAATAAAATAACAATTAATAATATAATATTTGATTTAAAAAACTATTTTGTGTCAATTTTGACACTATTTGATATATGATTTTTGTGAAAGTCATAACAGAATTATATGTTCGAAACAAGTTGATTAAAGCCACACTAATATATCATAGTAACCTATAAAATTAGTGGAATTCATAAAAAGTCTTAAATTACATTTAATTTGGTATTTATAATATTAATTATGTCAATATTTCATTAATAAGATAATTATTGCATCATCATTGTGTCATAAATAAATTAAATTATTTGATGTCTAAAAATTACAAATAAAATACCATAATGTAGGAAATCTTTTTAGCTTTCTAATGAATATTTACAATCGAATTTAACTTATTTAAAACACTATATTAAAAATGTTTTAGTAAATATACTTTGATTTTAACTCTTTTAACTCTTCTTTGAATTAAATAATAATAAATGTCCTAATCTAATCCAAGTGGGCCTAAATGATAATATTTTACACTTAAGGTTGTTTTTGGTCTAGATACACTTGTCCAATAGAATTAGGACATGTGTTAGGGTAATATTAATATCATTCTTACCCTTAATTACCCTATTTACTTTTAACCGTGGTAAATAAAAGTAAAAAGTTACTATTCACCAAAAATTATTTTCATCTCATTGAACCACATTTTACTTACTGACATCAACTGTGTCTTTCGGATTTTTGAAATTCCATTCACAGAAGCGGTAAAATTAAGTTTTATGAAAAATTCAGTTTTTTTAACTACCACTTAGTAGTTTCACTATTCATCAAAAATTGATGTTTTTCAGAACAATGCCAAAATTTCATCCTAAGCTATATTTCATATTCCGAATTCAAAAATGAAGTCTATTTTACAAAATTCATAACATAGAAGTTGCATTAATTAATTTTATAATTAAATCCCGTTGTTAAAACAAATAGTGTGTTTTTAAGAAACAATATCTATCAAAATATTGACACTTGATTATGTTTGGTTTAAATGTGAAATTACATTCAATGACCAATATTGTATTAAGTTGTAAAAATATATTCTAAATATACTTTAAAACCACTCAAATTAATAATTTATCACTATTAATTATTTCGATTAAAAAAGTTGTTTTTAATTATAATTTAGTAATTTTCACTATTCATTAGAATATGAAAGTTATCCGAAAAGTACCAAAATTTCACCTTAGGCTAAATTCGATACTCCGAATCCAAAAATGAAGTCCATTTTGAGAGCTAAAATTTCTAAAATTTAAAAAGTGGTTATTACTATTCATAATGGCTAGTTTTAATAATATTTTAATAGCATATCGTTGTTTCGTGAAACTCAGTATTGCGTACTACACACGCTATCGAGGAAGGTTGTGACTGCGTGTAATGCAAGGAAAGTCAAGGATCTGTGTTGTGCAAGCTCCTTTTGGTGTAGCGTACAACACAAGACATTAATAAAATTAAAAAGAATATTATTCATAAAATCTCGGGCTGTTACACCCATTATGCTGTCAAAATTATCCCATGATTTTCTATGCCAAACATTTATGTTGTGTATATCCATATTCATTTCCACTCAAGGGTATTCAAATAGATATACCTATACTTCGTTTATTTGGGTCATCTATTTATGTAACCCGCACTCCTTAGTCATGGTATAAAAAGTGATGAAAATCATTTTTTATTTTATGAACTATGTGGCATGCTAATGCATGAACATGATATAAATGTAATGGGTGGGCCTGAAATTATATATCCCCCAATGTGTTAGGTAATGTTTTGTTCTCATGAGACACCATGGAAAATGCTTGGGGGTTTTTCTTAAGAACACTATGTTATGATTCTTTGGTGGTTAACCTCAACTTATTCTTATGGTGTTGTGTTTTATGTTGTTTCCACATTCCTACGATTCCTTGATGTAATCATATTATATCATGTATTAATGTTAATGTATAAGATTCTCACCCATTTTATATCACCTTGATATGACTCTTGACTTACAAGTATTACTTTTAGCATGTTATTATTTGATTATTATCTTACTAGGATTTGTATCTCACCCATTTCCTATGCATGTTCCTAAATTAACCCATGCGGTTTTAGAAGGTCAAAGGAATTTAAGGGATTGTTATGTGATTTTTAAATAGTGTTGTTGTAACAATGTTTCAATTTATTGTTCTATATATTACCCAAATAAACAAGGAAATTCGATCATAATGTATTTTATTATGTGTGTATTTATGTAATAAATTATGAATTAAGGTTTATTAAAGATATAGGTTTTCATAGCTACTATGAAAACTAGATATAAGAACACTAAGGGTTGGTACATTCCTGAAACAATGAGTAAAAATTGATTCCAACATGGTATGATCAATTGAGCTCAAGAACAATGACTAATTTTGCAGTGGACATCAATTGTTGAAGATAACTTAGAGATCAAGATCAGGGAATCCACTATTTTCAATGGAATATGAGTTCCAAATGAGTTTTTAATTCAAGAAGAAGGGTTTAGGTTTTTGGGTGTTATTTTATATGTAGGTCCACTATTGAAGAAAATTATGGTATGAACTTCTGTTACCCTAATGATGTGGTTGAGATGGTGAAATCAAGTGCACTGTATGTGTTTTATGGAAGGCCTCAATGTCTTTTACTCATCCCATGGAAGTCCATTTTTTCTTTGTGGAATTTTTTTCCAATACTTAGAGTTTTGGCTAAAGTGACTAAAGTTGATTGATATAGGATCTTGATGTTTCAAAGAAAATATTTTCAGGGGTTGAAGGTGATATTTTCAAATATTTATCCATGGGCACTGAAAATCTAATGATTATCATGGATGATGTATCCTTTCATGTGGTTTAATGCCAAGAATGGTTGATATTTCCTATGATAGTCACTGGTCGTGCAGTCGTTGAGTACGCGCAATTTTAAAATTTATAAACCCTAGAAAACTACTAGTACTGTGGTAAGAAGAGTGTCAAACCACAACGAAGGACTTAAGTTGTGCTAGACCAGATTAAAACTAAAACAACAAAAAGATAAAATAGAACACTAAAAAAAACTACACGTACAAACACTAACAGTGGGTGTGAAAATGAAGGTGAAATGGTGAAATATGTGGCTTGAACCGAGAGCAAACAATAATGATGATTTTAGGGTCCTCAGGCTGCTTTGAATTGATTAAAAAGATATTCTCCGCTTATGCTTGGTTTAATTCAATTACTTAGTGCATAGAAAAATGGTGTTAATCCACTGAGTTGTCACTTTAGTGGATCAACACAGCTCGATTAACTTCCTTGAGTCTCGATCTTTCGATCTTGACCCTTGGAAAAAATCTGATTAAATTGTAGAAGAGATGCATTGACCATTTTTGATTCTCGGTACTTTGGTTAATGATCCATGGTGAATTGATTCACTACCACGCCCATCGGTCATTAAGTAATGTGAAACGATACTCAAAATAAACAGAAGAGAAAACCGAGCAATGAAATCGCACTGAGAAATTAAACTAACAAAACATGACAGATATATGGATGATCAGTTCTCTACAGCTTGAATTCCCAAATCTATTTAATTACACATTAAAACAGTAAAATAGATAGAAACAGATAATGAATTAAGAAACATCTCCCATGAGATTGCTTCTCTCTACAGCAACTGCTTCGATTCTGATCCTCCTTCTCAATGTTTGTCAGCCTCTGTTTTGGTGGTGAGATGGATTGAAGGTTGATCACGATGAATTGATGGATCGAGGGATCTCTAGATGGAAGAATGGTTGCTCGCCTCTACGGTCTCAAGTTCTAGAATCCTCCTGCTCCTCCCCCGGGTACTTTTGTCCTGGTTGTCCGCCTAGCCTTCTCCAAGAGATGAGGTGTGCGTTCTCTTATTTAGAGACAAAACAGAAAACTAAACTAACAGGCAGTGTCAATCCACATGGCGCGTCTTTGAGTGCGCTCGTCACTGGTTTTTAAGTAAACTACAAGCAAGTTCAAACAACCCCTAAAACGAACTGGCGCATCTTCACGTGCTATTCCCATGAACAACTTTTTTTTAATACCCGCTTCTTCCAGTAGCTCCCCCTGCACGAAACACATAAAAACCAAAACAAGTAAAACTAATTAAATGAAACAAAAATATAAAAACTATATATTAATATTATTACTTAGATTAGTTAATAAAAATACTTATTAATATATATATATAATGCCTAGTATTATTATTACTACTATATGTAAATATAATTATTAATATGATATACTCATGCTTATATAAAATTTATAATTAGTCCTTTTATTATTATTCTATAGTATATGATATATATACTATATACTATATATATTATATTATATTATATTATATAAAAAAATAGATTAAAAACTAAACTAAAAAAGAAAGAAAAGATGAAATGGGGGGGGGGGGGGTCGGGTGGTTCTGTTCGACGCAGAGGGGAGTGCGGCAGGGGGTTTAGGGAAGGGGGCAACAGTGGAGATGAAGAGCGGTGAGGGTAACTTGGAAGCGGTGCCGCGACATGAGGTAGAAGGGAGCAGTGCGATGGATTCGTGGTGGCTCACGCAGCGATGGGTGAGATGCGGGGAGAGGTTTCAGTGAACTCGGAGGAGGGGATGCGAATGCGGAAGACCAGTGCAGCTTGCGCGAAGAGGGAAGGTGACAGTGTTCAGGGTGGTTCGACCAGCGGATTAAGAGGGGAGTCGGGTCGAGGTCACGACCTAGCAGGGGAACCTAGGGGCTCGGCTCAGTGAAGAAGGTGGCAGCGGCCGGGTGGCGCAGCGGTGGTGATGTGGTTTAGGCAGTGCGCAGCAGCGAGGTCCGGGCAGCGGCGTGGATCAGCTAGGGTTCAGAAGCCGACTGAAATTGGTTTGGGAATTTAGTTCACTGCTGTGGAATTAATTTTTTTGCTGTTGGTTTGAATTAGTTACGTTGTTGTGATTGAATTTGGTTGCTGCTATTGAGTTTTTGTGATGTTGCTGCATGTTTGTTGTGGCTGAAATGGTGATCCTGCTGTTGTGATTTGTGGGAAGAGAGGCGGGGAGAAGATGTATCGATGATGGAGTTTTGTGAGCAGGAAGGAGGGATGCGAGGCAAACAGTGAGGAGTAGAGGGCCGTGAGAAAGGAGCAGGGAAAAGGGCGAGGTGTATGGGTGAGGTAAGAAGTATCGGTGAGGTTTAGAGGCAGGGGTGTATCGGTGACTAGGAATGTATCTGTGAGGTAAGGGAATATGTATCCGTGAGAAAAGAGGGGAAAATAACAGTGAGAGTATGGATGAGTGATTAAGGGGGAAAATGTATCGGTGAGGTAAGGAAGTGGGAGACGTATGGGTGAGAAAAGTATCGGTGAGGATTTTAGGTATCGGTGAGGGATGTCACCGCTACCGGTGAGGGAGTCACCGATAAGGATAGGATCGTGCGACCGCAACACCTGTGAACAAACAAGACAAAGAAAATTAGATAAATAAAATAATTTAATGAAACTAAAAATAAATAAATTAATAAATTAAATTGAATAGAATGGAATTAAAAACTAAAAACAACAAAGTTAAATAATAAAATTTCTAAAACTTTATTTAAACAAATGAATTAATTTGGATTAAAATTTATAAACATACATAATTAAAGAACAAATTAAAATATTTACAATTACTTGATTAAATAAATTAACCAATTAAAGAACTAATTAAATTAAAGAATAAAAATATTAAATGAATAAAACTAAATTGTTAAAAATAATTAAATTATTAAAAGACTACAAAACCAAAATGAGTTATTTATTTACAATTTAAAGAATAAAGCATTAATTAATTTAATAAATGAATTAATAAACTAACTAGAATAAAAATAAAAGAATAAATCAATAAAAGTCTAATTCGCATGACTCATTTAATTTTAGAATTATTTAAAATGACACTAAAGCACATTAAAACACATATTTTAAACTAAAAATGATTATTTTACACACCAAAGTACAAAAACACAACAATTATCAATTATTTACTAAAAATAATCATTTTCGTATAAAAGAGTCTATAAAAATACACAAAGGATGTGGCAAAGAGTGTTAAAACACTGCCACATCAAACTCCCCCACACTTAATGCTTTGTTTGTCCTCAAACAAGTACATGTCTTTGACTTTAAAACAGTAAGAAGTTTAGTGAGTTTCAGCTTAAAAGGAGCATGATTAAACTTTAATACTCAGAGGATCAAAACCAACAGTAGGTCAAGCTTTTCAAAGGTGTTCAAAAATGTTGTCCTGTCTACCTTCAAATACTCACTGGAAGGCAAGAGTATCACAAATTAGTACACTGTCAAGTATTTCATGCCTCCTATGTGTAATCATTAACTGTCCTACTTCACCTTCCAATTCAAGTTCTAATTCAAGGACTGTTGACTTGTTAGATGAAGTGGAAATCAAAACTTATCCAAGTGCACCTTCCATTCTCACCTTCCTCCAAGTTTCAGAAATTAAAGTCCATTAAATTGATCACTCTATTGATTCAACTCAAATGAATATTAACCAAGTCAATTGCTTCATTCTTCATCTGGGTTCAAAATTCCCCTCACCTTAATGAGTTCATTTTTGACAAGGGCACTTTATTTTACATTTTTCCAGCCATATTCCATGTGCAGAGCACTGTGCATAACACTTATTAAGATTGAAATTGGCTTTATATATTCACAGAAATTCTTGTCTTAGATACTCACTGTGGGTTCCCATTTTCCCATTTTACTCAAGTTACAAATGACCTAATTAATAATCAATCAAGTTAACTTCCTAAAGTGATTGAATATTATTTAAAAAAAAATGTGAGTCCCCTAGGTTCCAGTGAGAACATCAAGTTACCCTAAGTCATGGTCATAATCCCAAAAATCCTACCCTGTCACACTCTCATCCTCAATTCCTAAACAGACAAATCCATAGAGACAGTGAACAATTGCACTCAACAATCATTCATACTTAACAATTTCTGACTAAGTACCACTCTCAACATCCAGCAAACACATATCCACTAAATAAGGAAAATATTAAGTACCATTGAACCTCCAATGACCATCATGTGATGAAATAATTTGAAAAAAAATTAAAGGAATTTTGAACCAGTTTTTTTGAAAAAAATGAAACTTTTTTACCATATTTGTAAACAAACACAAACTCAGGTTCAAGAAGGGGGAATTCAACATGACACTAGAATGACCCCTCTCCCCCACACTTAAAACCCAACATTGTCCCCAATGTTGTATTCTAAGGTCAAATATAGTTTATCTTCAAAACATATGGACAGTTCAGCAGAAAAAAGATATGAAGGGGTATCAATGAAGTTCAAAAATTTTCTTTGCCACACAAAAAGTGAAAGAAAATAAAAAGACAAAGACAAACAAAAGAAAACAACCCCACCAACCATCACCAGCAACCAAGTGAAGTTATATTCCTAAAATATTCATGCTTAAATCATTATGAGCAGACAAAAGATAATATCAATTTACTTCAAATAGTAGTATGATTAACAGTGATGTGCAACAACAACATAATGAAATAAAAAACAGTGGGTGTAGCAAGTTTAAAAAATGAAACTTAAAATAGTTTTTCAACTAAGTAGATATTAGCAAGCTAACACCCAATCAAGAAGCACAATTTACTTTTCATAGAAAATCAGGGGACTCCCCCACACTTAATTCAAAGCAGCACACAAAATGAATGAGCAGATTGAAACAACTTGTAGACTTAAAACAGTACTTCCCTGAATGTGCAGCTTCTTAATTTTTTTATTCCTCCATTTATTCGCCTTGTACATGACTCTGGCTACTCCAGTTTTTCACCTACATGATGAAACAATTTAACATTAGTGTTAAAGATTTAAATCTCAAATAAAAAGCAACCACAGAGTATGAGTTAGGGAGTGTTATCCATGAATCCAGTGTTCTCTGATGAAATCTTCCTTCCACCATGAGTGTTCCAAATGAGGTCGCCACTGAAACATGATTCTCTTAGCAAACCAAGACCACCAGACCACTTTCATCATAAGGTAAGGAAATGCAGACATCATTTTTCACCAAAAAGAGAGACAAACAACTGAACAAGGAACATTTATTCAAACTAAAAATTTAAATAAGTAAACAAAGTAAACCATGGGTTGCCTCCCATGCAGTACTAGGTTTAAAGTCTCTAGCCAGACCTTATTCCCCTAAATATTTCTAACCAATATCATTTAATGGGAAAGAGTTGTCAATGGTTTAAACTTCACAACTATCTAAGGAATCAAGAGAAGGACTACTGAAGAAATTTTCATCTTCAGCACCAATCGGAATTCTCCAAAATTTACCCAGATCACTAAGAGGATTCATGTTGCCCAGCTCAACTATGTCTCTAAAAAACTGTTCATTAGTTCTTAAAAAGTTCAACAATTTCCCATGAAAATCATCGATCAGATCAAGAATACTTCTAGATCTTACACCACACTTAGAGTTTTTCTCAAACCCAAAAATAGAAGAGGAAAAATTGACAAAACCCTCAGCAAGTCCTAGATTAGCTCGCAACTCTGACAACTCAGAAATCTCCCAGAAGAAGTTATTAAATTCAGCTTTCAAAAGGTTATTCTCAATGTCCACAGAAGACTCAAATGATGTGAATCTTTCAAGTTCAGGTACGAAATCATCACTCACAACATCAAACTGGGCAGGTAAGATGATATCAAGGAAATGCACCTGTTCATAATGGCAATCATCAAGTTTTTCAGTAGGGCTCAACCTAGAGCTTTTTCCAGCTTCAGGAACTCTTAGACAGTCAACTTCACAAGGGAAACTTTCATAAAAAGGTTGAGATAGTACATGAAAAAGTTGTGACTCACTCTCTAGAATGGGTTCCAAAGAAAGAATATGTTCATCAACAAGAGGGTGTGGGGAAATAGCAGTAGCCAGGGAATAATTTTCAGTGGTTTGGGGAATTAGTATCTCTGTGACCTCAAGTGGGAAAGACCTATACTCAGCTCAAACCTCAATTTTGTAACATTGATTTGTAGCCACATCTATCACATCACAAGTAACCTCATGTCGGGGCCTTTCAAACACCAAAATTTCCTCCACATCATCTACAGCTTGGAGGGTGAGTTTACCTTTGGAGTCATCAATGATGGCACCACCAGTAGCAAGGAAGGGTCTGCCTGAGATGATTGGAACATTTTCATCACATTCCATATCAGGGATCAGGAAATCAGTGGACAATGTGAGTTTTCCTACACTTACTAATAAGTCATCCACTCTCCCATAAGGGTGTGTGAGTGACCTATCAGCAATATGAAGACAAACAGAAGTTGGTTGGATATCCCTAAGACCCAGATTTGTGAAAATTTGAAAGGAATAAGATTGATACTTGCTCCTACATCACACAAAAAATTCAGTTGCCCACTTCCTCCTATTCAGCACTGAATGATAAAGCCACCAGGGTCCTTTAATTTGGGAGGAATATTTTTTTGGAAAATTTCACTACACTCCACATTGAGATCAATTTTATCCAACTTATTCCAATAATTCTTGTTTTTTAGAAACCTTTTTATGAATGAAACATATGAAGGTATTTTATCCAAGGATTCTAAGAAAGGCATGTTGATGGTGAAGCTTCGAATCAGTTTAAAAAATCTAAGGTAATTGGGTTCATCACTTTGATTTACTCTTTCAGGGAAGGGAATGAGAGGGGAATAATGTTTCAGAATAGGTAGGTTATTCACCTTCTCCTCATACCCCACTTTCTTCTTTGATTCCTTAATCAATTCCCACTTCATTTTTTTTGGTTCCTTAGCTTTCTCAGGTGTGGGCTGCACAATCTGTTCAGTTTGGAAATCACTTTAAATATTTCCAGAATTGGGATTTTCCAGATTTTCATTTTCAATTTCAGCTTGAACATTGTTTTCCTCTTTCCTAGGTGGTTCTTTAACTGGTTCGTTAAGTTTAAGCCCTAACCTGGTTGTTATTGCCATCACATTTTCTCTTAGATTGGGGGTTGAAGTGCTAGGCATCTTGTTCTTTTCCTTACCAGCTTGATTCATAGCCATTTGACCCATTTGAAGTTCTAAATTTTGAATCTTAGAATCTGTGTCCTTCTTAAATGATCTGATCTCACTCAACACTTGTTGAAACATCCCCTTTAACTCCCCTTGATAATTAGAAGATTCAGCCTCATATTGATTTTGGAAAATTTGTTTGGGCTGTGGGTGGAAAGTTGGGGTAATGGGATACTTTTTTGGGGCAGTGGGCTGGTTTGTGACCCCTTGTTTATTCCATGATAGATTGGGCTGACCTTGATATCCATAGTGGTATGGATTTGAGAGTTGAGCATTGAAAACTTGATTCCTAGACCTGTAATTAACAAACTAGGCACTCTGATCACATGAACCAGAGAGATCAAAGTTTGGACAATATCTCTGAGTGTGACCAAACATCCCATAGTGATATAACTGCTCCCTAAGAACCCTATCATCGACAACAGAAGCTTGAGGATTTGCATCACCCCTATGGATGACTCTCTTCCTAGTGCACTTGTGCTGAGATTTTTGAGCCAACTAATCAAACAATTGTTTCAGCTCATCATCAGTGGAATCAGAGAAATCAACTCCACAATATTGATCAACTAAGTTCTGATTGTAGGGGGTGAGGGAATTATAGAAAATCTCCATGAGAAGATGGGGAGCTAATTGATGGTTAAGACTCTGTCTAAGAAGACCTCTAAACCTTTCCCATGCTTCATGAAAGAGTTCCCCCTCATACAGGACAAAGCCAGTGATCTTATGCCTAACCTCAATGGTGGCGTTCCTGGGATAGAATATAGATATAAAGGCATTGCACACCTCTTCCCATGTTTCAAATATTTCCTCATCTAAATTTTCAAACCAAGTCCTAGCCCTCCCCTTTAGACAGAATGGAAACAACCTCAGTCTTAACTCCTCCTCACTAAGATCTCACAGAGGAAACTGCTAGACAAAACCACAAAAATCTCTAATAAGCTCTAAGGAGTCCTCTGTTAGAGGACCATTAAATGATGGCAGTTGAGAAAGATGAGACTGTTTAATCTCATAGCTCCTAGACCTAGGGGACAATTTGATGTATGATGGATTGTTTGACACAGTAGGAATTTGAAACTCCCTAAGCTTAGGTCTCACAAGGGTAGGAACTAAGGGCTATGTCCCATTGAACAATTGATTTCCAGTAATGTTTTCCAAATTCTCCATTTCAAGTTTCTTTTGTTTTCTATGTAAAAAACAATGCTTGTTGATTTCTTGATTTGGAGTTTCAAGTTCTGACTTAGAAGCTTCAGTGTGCATGCAACCCCAACAATAATCTTTTCTTGAGATTCTTTTTGACAGTTTTAAGTTTTGTATTTTGTTTTGTGTTCTATTTAATATTTTTTGTGTGTTTTTTTAAAACTTGGTCGAACATGCCTTTTTCAGCAACGACGCCAAAAATTGGCCGCACAGTCGTTGAGTACGCGCAAATTTAAAATTTATAAACCCTAAAAACTACTAGTACTGTGCTAAGAAGGGTGTCGAACCACAGAGGACTTACGTTGTGCTTGACCAGATTAAAACTAAAACAAAAAAAAGATAAAATAGAACACTAACAAAAAAATAAGAAAAATTTACGTACAAACACTGACAGTGGGTGCGAAAATGAAGGTGAAATGGTAAAATATGTGGCTTGAACAGAGAGCAAATAGTAATGATGATTTTAGGGTCCTCAGGATGCTTTGAACTGATTAGAAAGACATTCTCCACTTCTGATTGGTTTAATTCAATTACTCAGTGCATAGAAAAATGGTGTTAATCCACTGAGTTTTCACTTCAGTGGATCAACACAGCTCGATTAACTTCCTTGAGTCTCGATCTTTTGATCTTGACCCTTGGAAAAAATCTGCTTAAATTGGAGAAGTGATGCATTGACCATTTCTAATTCACGGTACTTTGGTAAATGATCCATGGTGAATTGATTCACTACGACGCCCATCAGTCGTTAGGTAATGTGAACCGATACAAAAAATAAATATAAGAGAAAACTGAGTAATGAAATCACACTAAGCAATTAAACTAACAAAACATGACGGATAGACGGATGATCAGTTCTCTACAGCCGGAGTTCCCTAATCTATTTAATTACACATTAAAATAGTAAAACAGATAGAAACAGATAATGAATTAAGAAACATCTCCCGTGAGATTTCTCCTCTCTCCAGCAACTGCTTCGATTCTGATCCTCCTGCTCAATGTCTGTCAGCCTCTGCTTTGGTGGTGATATGGATCAAAGGTTGATCATGATGAATTAATGTATCGAGGGATCTATGGATGGAATAAAGGTTGCTTGCCTCTACGGTCTCAAGTTTTGGAATCCTCCTGCTCCTCCCCCAGGTACTTTTGTCCTGGTTTTTTTGCCTAGCCTTCTCCAAGAGATGAGTTGCGCGTCCTCTTATTTAGACACAAAATAGAAAACTAAACTAACAAGCAGTGTCAATCCACGTGGTGCGTCTTTGAGTTCGCTCGTCACTGGTTTTTAAGTGAACTACATGTAAGTGAAAACAACACCTGCAACGAACTCGCGCATCTTCACGCGCTATTCCCACAAACAACTTATTTTAATCCTCGATTCTACCAGTATCTCCCCCTGCATGAAACACATAAAAAAACAAGTAAAACAAATAAAATGAAACAAAAATATAAAAACTATATATTAATATTATTACTTAGATTAGTTAATAAAAATACTTATTAATATATATATATAATGCGTAGTATTATTATTACTACTATATGTAAATATAATTATTAATATGATATACTCATGATTATATACAATTTATAATTAGTCCTTTTGTTATCATTCTATAGTATATGATATATATACTATATACTATATATATTATATTATATTATATGATATAATAAAATAGATTAAAAACTAAACTAAAAAAGAAATAAAAGATGAAATGGGGGGGGGGGGGGTCAGGTGGTTCTGTTCAACGCAGAGGGGATTGCGGCAGGGGGTTTAGGGTAGGGGCGATGGTGGAGATGAAGAGTGGTGAGGGTAACTTGGAAGCGGTGCCGTGACATGAGGTGGAAGGGAGTAGTGCGACAGCTTTGGGGCGGCTCGCGCGGTGATGGGTGAGATGTGGGGAGAGGTTTCAGCGAACTCGGAGTAGGGGATGCGGATGAAGAAGACCAGTTCGGTTTGCACGAAGAGGGAAGGAGACATGGTTCAGGGTGGTTCGGCTAGCGGATTAGGAGGGGAGTCGGGTCAAGGTCATGACCTTGCAGGGGAATCGAGGGGCTCGTCTCGGTGAAGAAGGTGGCAGCGGCCAGGTGGTGCAGTGGTGGTGATGTGGTTTAGGCAGTGCGCAACAGCGAGTTCCGGGCAGTGGCGTGGATCGACTAGGGTTCAGAAGCTGACTAAAATTGGTTTGGGAATTTAGTTCACTACTGTGGAATTAATTTGTTTGCTGCTGGTTTGAATTTGTTACTCTGTTGCGATTGAATTTGGTTGCTGCTGTTGAGTTTTTGTGATGTTGCTGCATGTTTGTGGTGGCTGAAATGGTGATGTTACTGTTGTGATTTGTGGGAAGAGAGGCGGGGAGAAGATGTATCGGTGACAGAGTGTTGTGCGAACTAGGAAGGAGGGATGCGGGGAAAACGGTGAGGAGTAGAGGGCCGTGAGAAAGGAGTAGGGAAAAGGGAGAGGTGTATCTGTGAGGTAAGGAGTATCGATGAGGTTTAGAGGCAGGGGTGTCTCGGTGAGGAGGAATGTATCTGTGAGGTAAGGGCAAGATGTATCGGTGAGAAAAGAGGGGAAAATAACAGTGAGAGTATCGGTGAGGATTAAGGGGGAAAATGTATCGGTGAGGTAAGGAAGTGGGAGACATATCAGTGAGTAAAGTATCAGTGATGATTTTAGGTATCGGTGAGGGAGGTCACCCCTACCAGTGAGGGAGTCACCGATAAGGACAGGACCGTGCGATCTCAACACCTGTGAACACACAAGACAAAGAAAATTAAATAAATAAAATAATTTAATGAAACTAAAAATAAATAAATTAATAAATTAAATTAAATAGAATGGAATTAAAAACTAAAAACAACAGAGTTAAATAATAAAATTTGTGAAACTTTAATTAAACAAATGAATTAATTTGGATTAAAATTTATAAACATACATAAAAATTAAAATATTTACAATTACTTGATTAAATAAATTAACCAATTAAAGATCTAATTAAATTAAAGAATAAAAATATTAAATGAATAAAACTAAATTGTTAAAACTAATTAAATTATTAAAAAACAACAAAACTAAAAAGAGTTATTTATTTAAAATTTAAAGAATAAATCATTAATTAATTTAATAAATGAATTAATAAACTAACTAGAATGAAAATAAAAGAATAAATAAATAAAAGTCTAATTCGCACAACTCTTTTAATTTTAGAATTATTTAAAATGACACTAAAGCACATTAAAACACATATTCTAAAGTAAAAATGATTATTTTACACACCAAAGTACAAAAACACAACAATTATCAATTATTTACTAAAAATAATCATTTTGGTATAAAAAAGTCAATAAAAATACACAAAGGATGTGGAAAAGAGTGTTAAAACACTTCCAAGAATGGTTGATATTTCCTATGAGAGTCACTAATGGAAACAATGTTGAATTTTGGTGTATGAGTGGTGCTCATCGTATTGTCTCATTGAATCAAACTAAATTAAAGAAGGCTATTTATGATTCCTAATGAAGAGTTTTTGTTTTGTGTAACTTTAGGAAGTCATCCTTGATAGAGTTAAATATAGATCTAACCATATTGAAGTAAGAGGATGTGGTAATGAGAGTCATCCATGTGTTTATCAAATTAAAATAAAGAGGGAAATATAAAATAGTATAAATTTTGGAAATTTTTACTAATTAAGGTGCTTGTAGAGATGAAATTATAATCAGATGTGAGATTATAAAAAAGGATAAAAGATAATATTAAGAATGAACCAAGTTGGAAAGCCACTTTTTACCTAAGTAATGAGTACATGGGGATGTCACATGTAGTCATAAGAGAATTGATAAATTCTTTTGGTGGTTCACTTGAAGCTAAGGAAGAGCACCAAATTAAACACTACATGTTTTTTCATTTCCTATTAGTTAGGATGTTGTATTTTTTCTATTTTATTTTTGAATAAGTAATGGGATGACCTCTATGTTACCTATTATTGACAGGTAGGATATAAATTTCTTCTTCTTCCCTATTATCTTTGATTGTAATTCTATTTTTGGATTCTAAATACATATTGATCATTTTTTATTATTCCTTTACATGTTATGATATCTAACTTACACCATTAATGATGGTGGGATAATTTGTGAGTCTAGATCTAGGAAATGAATCTTGATTCTACTTGGAGGCCAACATCATGTGATCATCTCCTTATTCTTAAATCGTGATATATTATATTGGAGAACTAGATATATGACATCTAATCTACTCACATGAAGTGTTTTTTACCATCTCTCCCTTGATTGTTTTCTCACCATATTCTCTTAGATTTATGGAATCAGTGTTTGGGGAGTTTTTTTGATTGACGATACCAGGAAGATCACTTCAGTATGAGAGATATTATTAGATGCAGTTTCTATATTGAGAGATTATTTTACTTTTGGGAGGGTTTCTATGTGATAAAAGTAGTTCTGTATCTGGGAGATCAATGTTTTAGGTGAGATATGTGTGTCAGTTTAGAATCAACCATGTATTTATTGAGGTTTAGTATTTATAATCTTATCCTTTGATGGATTCATGATAGGTAGTTAAGAGTGGTCGACCTAGATCTGGGCTTGTCTCTTGCTAACTTTTATTTCATTATTTTTCATGTTTTCTTAGTCTACATTCTTGATTCTCTATTTCCTAATTCACTGATCCCATATCTATCATGGTCAACTATGTTTTTCATATTATTGTTTTCATGTTGTTTTTATTTTCAAATTTCTAATATAAAAAATATTAAAGGACTTTAGGATCTTCACCGTGACAAGTGACACTGCTTCCTTGAGAGAAACTCTTGGGTTAGTCACTATGCTAAATCTAGGAATATTATAAATGTATCTCTAACCAACCCTTAGAGCATGGGATCATCAAGGGTTTTCAAAATCAAAATATAAATGAGTAGTTTTAGATGTTGTAATTTTAAAAAAGGACTAAATTCACCAAAATTGATATAAATTTTTTATTCTATAGCTTGTATCCATTTATTTAAAACTAAATAAACCATATTATTGGTGGAATAACCAAGGAATATAACTTCATCATATTTTGGATGAAATTTTTTGAGATTACCTTTAGTATTCAAAAAATTAAATCCTTTACACTTGAAGATTTTGAAGTAACCAACTTTAGGTTTTATTCCCATCCATAATTCATAATAAGTTTTGTTAAACATAGGAAAAAATAAAACATGGATAATACTGTATTAGGCTGTACCAATGGCTTTTGACCAAAAATATCTAGCTACTAAATATTCACACAGCATTGTCTAAGTAAATTATTGAATGGTTTTATTCCTTCATTTAACTACAACATTCAATTGTGAAGTTCTTAGTGCTGAAAAATGTTGAGTTATACAGTTTTTACTAAAAAATGATTCAAAACCATAATTTAAATAACTCTATCACCTAGAATAGTGGTTATAGATAGGTTTCTCAAGTTTTTAACAAATATAAACCTTTTGAAAACCGAGAGTGCTTCTATTTTATGTGATGTAAAATTAGTCGAAGTATGTCTAATGTAATCATCAACTAGAACATACACATAGTGTTTTCCTTTGATACTCATAGTTTGTATTTGATTAAAGAGATACATGTGTACTATCTATAAATAAATGGATATTGAGACTTAAAAAATTGTTTTAAACTTTTCTTATCATCATGGAATGTATCAAAATCCTTGAAGGTGTCGAATTTATGTTCCAGTAGATCCATAATTATTCCTTTATTAGATATCTTAAATATTTACTGAAAATTACCGGGCCTTAATCTCCTATTGAAAATCCATAAATAACCATATATCGCACTAAGTAAAAGATAATTTCCAATTACTAAAATCTTATAATTTTATCATGTAAATTTTTTTTTGCAGAGATAAAAAGAGAACCCCATATGAAACATATATCATTCCCAAAGTTCATGGAGTATCCTTTATCATTTAGTTAACTAATGCTAATTATAGTGACCCTTATTTTTTCTTTCATATTTTTTTACATCATGTTAAATAAAAACAATATAAAATAATTACACAATTTGGATAAAAAGGATTAGTATCTTGAGAATATTATGACCATACATAACATTTATAAAATAAAACATAAAAATTTATTTAATTTTTTCTTCTCTAGATTCGTATTTTCCCTTGAATTATATTTAGTACATGTTATCACCTGATGATATACATCAAAATGGGTGAGATAAAATAACAGTAAGAGGATAGATAAGAATATGAAAAAATATAACATGGGGTGATCATAATCATAACCTCATCATCATAATCATGAGAGGCAGCATTAGATAATTTTTTGGAATGTGGCAATGCATAAAAATAAAACATAATGTCTTAGTGGTAAACTTCCATAGCTAATATCACATTAACTCATATTTAACTTTGTATAATTATATTTATAACATAAAATAATGCATTTTAGCACTATATAATTCCAATAACTCCCATCACATCATGGAATTAACATTGTGCTATATAATTACGGGTGCACCTGTCACATCATAACATTTACATTATCATGAATGACACATAGAAAATATATCAATCTTGAACATAAAAAATGGAATTTAGTGTGTTTAATTTCATAAATAATAAATTCATATACTTTGGGTTCCCAAATTAAATAAGGAATAACATACATGGCATAAGAATTATCAACCTTGAGTGAAGAGAAAACAATCTTGAGAAGTAAAAGGTGTGTTTTTTGAAAGAAGAGTTCTTTTGGAAAACACTATATTTGTCATAAACTCATGTATAAAACATTTATATCATAGAAAAGGTATCATAATTTTTAAGAAATTATATTTATGGAATATACATACTGAAAATTTGGTGAAAGAGGAAATATCTAAAGAAAGAGAGTTGGGTTTGAGAATTCCCCTTATACCTTGAGTCTGAATGCCTTGTTTACTTTCATGTCCTGTATAATCAGATTAGATTCATTAATTAAAAAAATAAATAACATTTTATGCATTAATTTTATTAATTATGGTTTTATTTATATCTTTTATGGTAATTCTAATGAGTTATAGAGTTTAATTTCATCATCAGGGAGCATTCATTTTCATGGATTTTAGGATCAATTCACTTGTGTACATAAATGGAAGTTCTTGTAAAATGAAGATAAATATCTTGAATTGTTACTATATTTCATTAATGATATTAAAAAAACTTAAGTTCTATTATAAATATTATGGTTATATTTTATGAGGATGAATCCTTAGATACAAGTTAATGATTACTGTTTTATGTCAATTTTGGCAGTTTTTCGATCACTTGTTTTGTTTTATCATTTAGTATTATGTATAAATGTTAGTTATAGAACATAATAAGGATTGTATCATAAAAATTAAAATATTTTTTAAACCATTAAATATTTTTATTATCATCCTTGAAGGTTTTTGAGGAAAATGAAAGCGCATCACCCATGATGTCGGAAAATTGAAACATGACGGGCGACGATTTCATTTTCATAATAAAAGAGTTAGAGGGAGGAGTATAATGATGAATATTAAATTATCATGATATAATTAAAATATATCAAACATAATAGAGTTATAATTCCATATTTTTTAAGGTAGTCGAGGAGAAAATAATAAAAGAAATGAAATTTAAAGGAAATTAAAAGAAAGAGAGAGAGGATTTACCTCTTGAATTATCCTCTTAAGATCCTCCTCAAGGAACATAGTATTGGTCTTTTGATGAGACCAAGATCTCTTGGTGATGGGTGAAAGACAAGGTAATATTATTTGGACATGTCACAACCTTGAATTTTTTATTCATTTTTCATTTAATTTCCATCCCTGATTTGTTTTGGGGGTTTACAACTCATTTTGGTGAAAATGGTGGGGTTTGAAAATTTGGGCCGAACCGTGAGCCCAATTCCATATTTAAAAACAAATTTCGTTTCTTCTATAACTACTTAAATTTTTACTATTTTATACCCATTCCACTTCTCAATTGGCATACCCTGATATATTAAAATCACCATATCCCTTTGGACCACATAGAAATCCAAAATCATGATGGATTTGGGTTTTTGATTAAGGTAATGGGCCTGCCCGTAGGCCCATTTCCTGCTTTAAATTTGTTTTTTAAATTTTCCATATCTCATTCATGTTTTAATTTTTTCCCGTGATTCTACCTCCCTCTCAAAGAAAATATCCATAGGATCACCCCCATTATCATTTTCGCAATTTTGGATCTCAGTTGAACCGCAAATTAAGAAGATCTTTCATACTCTTTCTCAAATCGACCAGATTTAACGAGGTAAAATAAATATTTCATAACTCCTTCAATTTTCATCCTTTTCCCCCAATTTCAGTCCCCACATGACCTAATATGACTCCTTCGAACCTCCATACCAGTTTTGGGTACTTGGAGATTCATATTTTGCTGAATTAGGGCCGATATTTCAAGATATTTCAAGTAAGGGAATTCCTTCTTGGTTCCTTCATCAACTTTTAGTTTTATTTCCTCTTTCTTGAAGTTCCTTATGTCTAGAAGTTGGGGTTCTATCCTAAGGTCTGCTTTGGTATCTTTTGGGTCAATTTTTGTTGGTCTAGGTCTGGATTTATATTCCTTGTGGTGTGGCGGTGGTGGGCTTAAGGTTTCACTCACACCCTACTTACACCTTTGGGTGTAAGTAGACTTGCTTATTTTATGTCAAAGGTTTGGGTACAGGTTTTATGCCTTTTGTTTAGGTTTTTAGTGGTCCATCATCATGAAGTGTCATGGAGATGGCTTGAGGGTGGTGCCTCTATCCATGTGGAGGTTCTTGGGCTGTCATTTCATGAGTTTTTACATTTGTAATGGTCTTCAAAAATTGTTTAAAATTATGTAATTCAGTTCTAGATTTTAGTAAAAGATGTTTTGGTTTGAAAAATCCATATTTGATTTCTTGGATTCATTTGTTTTTTTAAGTATACAAACTCAGGTTAATCGTTCCCAATTTTCAGTTTTTGATACCCAGGCACTTGTGCCAGCCCGTGGGGATCGAGAACGTCATTCAGGCCTTGTCACGGGCCGAGTTTGGTGCCGGTTTTGGTGGCGATCAGATCCGGTTCATGACAAAATGGAATTAGAGCGAGGTTCGATCAATTTTAGTCATGTTATTTGGGAAATAGTCAGGATAGTATGGAGTTTAGATTATCGAGACATGAAATTCTGGTTATGGGTAGTGTGCTTGATCACCACACCTCATGATGGGATTCAAGTCGCCAGGGGAAGTCAGGATTTATCTATGTCTTTTTGTTTTCTTGGTCTGATGATGATTAGGGGAAATGAAAAGAGAGTTGAGTTAATGGTCTCAGTGAGCTCGTTGGGTTTGGCAAGCCATGTGGAGCCAGGGATATTCCCTAGAACACTGTATGTGATGGTGAAGTGATTGGAAAATGGCTGCCAACCATATGTCTAAGTCACCCACTGAAACTAGTTTCTTCTCACAATGTTTTGTGCTTTAGTTTTGAAATCTTGAAACATTGGTTTTAAAGTGACTTGGTTTTAAGAAGCGTAAAGTTTTTGTGAAATGATTTTTAAATAAAGAGGGAATGGTTTGATTTATTAAATGGTGGAACTGAATTTTCAGAATTGTTTTGAAATGGAAAATAGTATGCTTACACCTCTTTTGAAAGTCTTAACCATATTGAAGTTGGTTTTCAAAAGTGTTTCCAATATAGTTTTCTAAACAATTAAAGGGTGTTTTAATGGGTTGTGATGTTTCTAAATTGATGTGAATAACTTGAAAGTGAGTTCTTTTCTAAATGTTTGTGTCCTTATGAAAGGTTTTGTAAGATGTGAATTGGGATTTTGATCTCATTGTTAGCAGTTTTGAGAAAAAGGTTGGATTGGTTGACCTTTTTGTTTTTGAATAGTGGAAAGAATTTTAGTTTTATCCTTTGGTATTTCAATGAGAGACAACATTCATGGGTTTTTATGGGATTATGGATGGTTGATGGCATGAATTGATGAGTCCAGGACGAATATGAGGAGGGTGCCCGGTGTGGCACAAAAACATGCATGTGTGAGGCCCATGGGGTACCATTGGTGGATACACTAACCGCTGAACCGTTGGTTTTAAAAAAATGTTTTTAAAGAAAAACATGGTTTCTTGATGAATTGTTTGGGATGGTGTATATTGTGTGTTTTTGGAAAATGTTGATGTTGTGGTATGTTTTGAGTCCAAGAACCCCTCTAGTTTGAACTGTGTTTTGATTTTGTGTTTGGTCGGTAAGCTGGGTAGAAGGACCGATTAGTTGTCTCCTATGAGATATGTTTTCGAAAACCTTTACGGTGGTTCCATTAATGTGTTTGGATCTGTTTTTTGGAATGTTTTTACCAATGGACTAGCTTGGTTGGGTCCCTGGGTTCTTCTATTGGATAGGGTACACCCCCATTGAGGGTTAGTGCACAACTGAAGTGCAACCGGGATTGTTTTGCCATTGGAAAATCCTCCAGTTGATCAATGTAAGGAATCTTTTCTTGAGATTTGTAGAATGAATCTACACCATTTACATTCTTGGTTTTTTTCGGATCATCTTGTTGTGGAAGAGTGCTCGTGGATGGTTGAAAGAGACCTTAGTTTCTTAAGATACCTGATTCGTCAAAGGTGGAAGTTCTCTGGGGTTATTAGTATGGATAGTGTCTAAGAGGGCCTCTGATTCATTTGTAGTCTCTTCGAAGAAGGGGTTTATGTTAGACCACCTATGTGGGAAATATAGCCATGAGAGGCTGTTATGGACACTTTCTGGAATGCTGTGATGTTTGGGGATGTTGCATAAGGCCCCCTTCTTGTATTATTTCTATCAGTCGCCTTGGTCATGTTCGGTGACGTGATGTAATGTCGCTTGATCGCTTGATTGTAAAGGTAAAGTTGTACAATATTTTGCGAGTCTTGTTTTTTCCAGAAGTGTTTCTCCTTTTGGGAGATCTTGACATCCTCTATTTTAGAGGAAGGTGTTTATATGTGTCCATTATTTCTGTTGTTTCTCACCTGAAGAAACACGGTGTGATGTGAGTGCATCCTCTAAACCCTTATTCCAGTGAAATTCCATGTTTGGGTAAAGTGAGTTTTGGAGTGTGTTATGTCTTGGTGAATCCATCTGGGATTGCATGTAGTTTTTTGTAGCATCAAAAGAAGAAATTCTATTCTGGGGTTTCCAAATCCTAACTGTGAGGCCGAAGATGCTTCAATCATTCCAGCTCCAGCCATAGGTCCTGGAGAGAAGATAACACATAGTCAAAGGAAATCCCAGTGTAGTTTTTAACCTTATACAATGAAATGTTCTCAGTATGAGATATGGGAATAGTTTAAACATTTAGTGTTGTCATCTTGCTTCTTTTTTTACCGTTCGGTGGAAAGAGGTGGAGGGCCTCATCCCCATGTTATCTCCCAATGACTTTCTTTTCCCCTTTTGTTTCCTTTGGGTTTTGGGGAAATGTTTTAGATTTTTCAATACATGTTGAGTGAACATTTATTAGTAACCATTCCCCAGAAAACCATGTAGGTATAAGGATCCACATGGTTAGCGCATAGTTTCCGAAACTGTGTGGGCTAACCGTGTGGCTGTCCCAACTCTTTATGTTTTGGGGTCTTTCTGTGTCGGCCTATATTGGTAAGTTAAGATGGTTGGTTCTTATGGTGGGGAGACCCACCGTGAGTCTCATGTATGTTATTTTGAATATGTCTAATGGGATTCTACCCCTTGTATGGGGGAGTTTGTTCGGGACTCCCCTTTTAGTGTCTTGATTCTGTCTTGGAAAAAATTAAGCAGTCTCTTATGGTCGGGAGCCCATTTGTGTATCCTTATACCAGTAACTCACTTTTTTCCTTGGTCTTGGCTTGGACATGGGTAGTCTCGTTCAGAGCTATATAACCACCTGCATCTTCCTTGGGTAAACACTGGGGTTGGAGAGTGCCCAATGGTTTAGTTATATCAAGGTAAGTGTAACCTTGTTCGATGTTCTTGTCTGTTTGGGTATATTGCTTGAGCCTTGTTCAGATAGTGTTTGAGGATTTTTCTTTTAGGATAAATCCTGAATTTGCTTGATAATTACAGTAAATAGGTGCATGTTTTGGTTGTGAAGTATTGCTTCCTTAATTGATCACTGGAGGTGTTTTGGCCTTTGGGGTGAAGCTTAGCAAAGGAGTCCATTTCTACCTTTCAGTTGGGTTTGGTTTTTTATTTGTCCTCGATGTGGCTTTCTGAGGGATAAAAGTTTTATGGTGGGGAAAATTGTCACACCCATGACTTTTTTTATTCATTTTTCATTTAATTTCCATTCTTGATTTGTTTTGGGGGTTTACCACTCATTTTGGTGAAAATGGTGGGTTTTGAAAATTTGGGCCGAACCGTGAGCCCAATTCCAGATTTAAAAACAAATTTTTTTTCTTCTATAACTCCTTCAATTTTTACTATTTTATACCCATTACACTTCTCAATTGGCATAACCTGATATATTAAAATCCCCATATCACTTTGGACCACATAGAAATCCAAAATCATGATGGATTTGGGTTTTGGATTAAGGTAATGGGCCTACCCGTAGGCCCATTTCCTGCTTTAAATATATTTTTTAAAATTTTCCATATCTCATTCATGTTTTACTTTTTTCTGGTGATTCCACCTCACTATAAAATCCAATATCCCAAGGATCATCCCCATTATCTTTTTAGAAATCTTGGAGCTCAGTTGAACCGCTAATTAGGGATATCTTTCATACTCTTTCTCAAATCGACCAGATTTGACGAGGTAAAATGAATCTTTCATAACGCCTTCATTTTTCATCCTTTTCCCCTAATTTCAGTCCCCAAATGACCTAATATGACTCCTGAGAACCTCCATACCAGTTTTGGGTACTTGGAGATTTATATTTTGGTGGATTAGGGCCGATTTCTTCAAGATATTTCAAGTAAGGGAATCCCTTCTTGGTTCCTTCCATCATCTTTTAGTTTTATTTCCTCTTTATTAAAGTTCCTCAGGTCTAGAAGTTGGGGTTAAATCCTAAGGTATGATTTGGTATCTTTTGGGTCAATTTTTGGTGGTCTAGGTCTGGATTTATATTCCTTGTGGTGCGGCGGTGGTGCGCTTAAGGTTTCGCTAACACCCTACTTACACCTTTGGGTGTAAGTAGACTTGCTTATTTTATGTCACAGGTTTGGGTACAGGTTTTATGCCTTTTGTTCTAGTTTTTTAGTGGTCCATAATCATGTAGTGTCATGGAGAAGGCTTGAGGGTGGCGCCTCTATCCATGTGGAGGTTCTTGGGCTGTCATTTCATGAGTTTGTACATTTGTAATGGTCTTCAAACATTGTTTAAAATTGTGTAATTCAGCTCTGAATTTTAGTAAAAGATGTTTTGGTTTGAAAAATCCATATTTTATTTCTTTAATTCATTTTTTGTTTGAAGTATACAAACTCGGGTAAATCGTTCCCAATTTTCAGTTTTTGATACCCAGGAAATTGTGCCAGCCCGTGGGGATCGGGAACGCCATTCGGGCCTTGTCACAGGCTGGGTTTGGTACCGGTTTTGGTGGTGATCAGATCTGATTCGTGACAGGCCAAATATAATAAAGGGTCAAAGCATTAGAAGTGTGAGGAGAAGAGGGAGTGAGGGGTGACATTTATAGTGGAGGAGAGGGGTGTTTTCTAAATATTATATTAATTAATTTATTATTTTAGATCAAGTCTATAAATAGTTTTCACATTATCACTAAATATATTAAAATAATGAATTATGATTTGATATTAAGGTTATTAAATTATCCTTACATAAAAAAAAGACTACAAAATTCATGTATTTAGCATTTATCGAAAATTAACTAATTTTACTATTCATAAAAAATTCATGTACTTCAAAAAAATTCCTAAAATTCACCCTTTTTTTTTTGAAATATAGAATAATAAAATTAACTCAATTTTATGAAAATAATTTTTTAAATATGAGTAATTCAATGTTAAATTAAAATCATTATTTACCTCGAAAATACAGATTTTAAAATTATAACTGATTTTATAACACTTTGAAAAATAACTTAGAGTCTCAAAAAATTATCTTAAGATAATAATGCATAAAAATATTAATTTATGGATACATTTTTTGAAAATTAATTTTATTTTAAATTATTATATTAATTATAAAGTTATAATTAAATATTTATGACTAACAAAAATTCTAACACATAATTAATAATTTTTAAATTATTTGATTACATAGTCTATGATATAATTATACCATAATTTCATTTATAAAATATTTAAATTTTATTTATACTTTCATGGCAGAGGTTACTATTCATTTGTCTAGTTTACTATTCATTAGGGTCATATTACTATTCTTAAGGTGATGTTACTATTTCATCGTTATTGTTTTCTCAACTTATATAAATACTTCATATTTCATCAATTATTCATTTATAAAGTTTTTATTATGGTCCATAAGTGATTATATATGATTTATACTAAATGGAATTACTATAATAAGAGATAAATTACATTGATAAAAGTTTGGGTCATTACACTAACGAGGTTGTGTTTAAGTCCAAGAATGTAATGTACAATATAAATTAAGGTTTTACCTAGAAAAATATAATTACCCATACTGATTAGTTAACCCTACATGTTGTCTCCAAATGCGAATCATCCTCCATTTACTTTTTATAAGTCCAAAAGTTTGAGTTGTCTCCTTTCATGTGTTAAGAACAACCATTTTCCATATACCATATATTTTGAATATCGGTATTGAACCTATCTTCATAAAAAATTCAATGCTAATAATTTGGTACCATATCTAACATGAGTCCTTTAATATATTAAAATTAGAATTTAGAAACCAAAATCTATCCACAATTTCCATGTTTCATAGTTATAAGATCTTTAGTAATATAATGAATTTTATTTTTATGATATTATACTTTGTTCAAATACATTTTTTATAATGTCCTCCTCTTTGACATTTAGCACAAATGGGTGTATAGCTAGATATAAAATAATTATTTTTATTAGGGTATCTTCAATTATTTTTATGACCAAGATATAATGATATCATTTTTTATATTAATTGTTTATAAATCATTTCAAATGAAGTTATCTTAGTAGTATATTTATTAAAAAATTTCTTCAAACATTCAATTTACAAATTTAGATTAGCATTTTTATTTATATATTCTGATGATATTATTGAGGCTAACTTATTTTTCAATTTAGTAGTTAACTCTAAAATTACTCTTTTAGATTCACCCAACCGATTAAAGAGTTTACTTTTCTACTTATTAACTTTATAATATCTAACATATTTGTTACTTAACCTAGAATGAATTTTATAAATATTATAATAATGACTAGAAATACTACCTTTCACTTTAGCAATAACTTCCTTAGAAAAATTTATGTCTTTTGTTAACTTATTATTATAATTTTCAAGATAATATATATATCCAGTAATTTATTCAATTGAAGTAATATAATCCTTATCTTATAATGAATATGAATTTTCATCATTTGATAAATAAGAAATATTAGAATTCAATGATAATTGAGTAAGTGTATCAAGAACCATTCCCATCATGAATAGATCATTTTACAGTTATTCAAATAGAAATTGAAAATATTATGACCATCATCCTTTGAATCACTGCTACTATTAGAGGACGGGTCCTCACTAATACAATATTTATCCTTCATATCATGTAAATACTTCATTTCCTTCCTTTTCATATATTTACCATCCCCATTCTATTTCTTCAACGTTGGAAAATATGATCTTATTTGTTTGGGTTTATTATATACAAAGAATATGGTGTTTATAGACTCTTTATTTTAATATTTATATTTTATTTACTTCCAAGGATCATATAGAAATTATTTTTTCTAATAATCTAATTTATTCTCCTCATATGATGAGGAGGTTCTCCATCACTCTCTGTAGTATTACTACCATTTGATAAATGTTTATATTTTTTCTTTATAGTATTAGATTTCAATGGATGAGTATAAAAAGATAAAAAACTAAATTTAAATGTGAATGAAACCTTATTTTTTATATTCTTCATATCATCATACCATTAAAAATGATTATCATACCATTATTGTGTCAAAGATCACTTTCATATAACTTTTTTTGAAAATCACAGCTCAATTAATATGAGTTTGGTCTAACTCGTATTGTGTTTGTTTAAGTATTTTCATGTGTAAGATTGTTTTCTTTTGTTTTGTTATCTTATGAAATTTATGAAGTGATGTTTCTATAAAATATCTACTATATAAATGGTTATGTTGTAGTGGCTTACATTTTCAAATATATCACACTATATAATTTGAAGATACATCCATATAAAGATAATGAGCCCTTTCTTATGTTGTTGCAATTGAACCTCAAGAAATTGAAATTTTACTATTAATGTTTGTTATATAGAAATCTATAAATTCAATCTAAAGCTTCATGGATCATAATTAGTCACATTCAATGGAGTTGAAGAGTTTATATCATTTTTATGTTTTTAACAACTTGTTTCCTAGAGGGATTTTAATTATATTTTATTTAAATTTATTTACTTATATTATACATGGATGATAATTTTCATTACAAATTATCTAATCATTTATTAAAAATAATTTTTATATATTTGATCATTGAGGTCAAAGATATTCTTGGATATAATATGGTCTATCCAATCATTGAGATTAGGGACTTTTAGGGATAATAAAACATATTTGAATATGATCCCTAGATATTAATGTATTCTAGTGCTTGAGAGACATATTATTTGATGAATATAATCATGGGATTTTGGTTATAGGAAGAAAATGGATTTATCCAATCTTTTGTTTTGGAACTTCTAGGTATGAATGTGAGATAACTAGAATTCATTTAATGATCATATTTCCACTTTGGATAAAATTGGGGACTTCCATTTATTTAGAGTAGTTTGGTATATAATATCCTTTAAGTGAATTTGATTTATAACTCAATACTTGTTTTATTGATTTTTTTAGATTAAATTATGTTTATATATTTCCCATGATGGTTTTTACACTTATCAGATAATGTTTATTATCTGATAGTTTTATTTACATTGAAATTTTAAAAATTAAACTGTGGTAAATTTTGAGTATATATATTTTTTGTCTAATTAGAACAACTCTTGAGTGGGATGAATATTTGAATCTATTTTTGACTATAATTCAACCCTTATTTTATTACTTCCTTATAACCTTCTTACCCAGACTGATACTTTGTATTAAGAAATTCACTTATTTTTTTATTTTCTATTTGGAACTTTAAATTTTTCTTAAAATAATTTGTACTAGAGAAATGTTTTTTAGGTATATAGGGTGTTATGCATGTCATAATTTTGAATAATATAAATCTAAATATACCATATATTTCTTATAGGAATGAATATTATTATTTTATAGATTTAATGGAAACCATTTATATTAATACCCATGTTGAGAATTATCTTATTATTAATAGAAGATATAATATTTATAATAAAGAATTTGTTGGATTTATTAGCAAAGATTGAGTTGAGGGTTAAATAAATTAACTTTTCCAGAATATTTTACTTTTTACTATTGATATAAATATATTTATTCAAGTTTTATCTTGTTGAAAAACTTGTGGAAACTAGATGAAATTAATGATTACTCATTTTTTATCCTCAAATGTTCTATAAACTAAAAGATATATGCACAAGGATGATTATCAAAGTTTTTGTTTTATGTCTAGATATTTTGTTACCTAGCTTCACCAAAAAATTATAAACATCATCAATAGTCTATAGTCTCTTTGAGAAAAGGAATCATTGAATTATGAGTTGGCTAATAAAATTATATATATTACCATGTAATCTGAGTCTTAGAATACAACCATTAATGATATGAATCATATTACTAAATTGAGATAATATGATATTATTTACTCTTATACAATATAATATTAGGTTATAGAGAGATGCTAAAAATAAAATAAATAATAATGGATTTATTTTTTCAATGCATTCAAAGAATTAAATTCTAGAACATAAAAAACGAGTACATCGAAAAGAACTTGTTAACAATTTTTAAAATGATAGTGATATTGAACCAACTGAAGTTGATCAAGAAAATACGGTGATAAGAATATTTATAGACAAAGTTTTCTAGAGATATTATGGAAATGATTAGAAGGATAAAAAGAAAAGATATGAAAATAAAGGCTCAATAGATACTATCTATTATGAATGTATCTAAGCCAACAAGATCTGACTAGATTACTCAAGATTCAAGTGAAAATAATATAAGTGAAGTTTAAAGAGGAAGTAAACAAATTTATTTCATGAAATGAATAATATATGATGAATCATTGAGGATAAAATGTACTAAAAAAATATTTGTGATTCTAATAGTGAATCATAAGGCCATTGGTTTTTTAACGTCACTCGTGCTCAACTAGATGAGAAATTTCTTACAAGAAAAGGAGTTTTAAAAAATATAATATATGAAATACTTTTTATAAATTATTTTTTTCATGAACCAAACCACTAGGGTCCACCTGGATAGAGATGAGCTGAGTGTGACTACCCCAAGCCCACCTCTAATAGGACAGGGACTAGAGACTAGCATCAAGTAGGAAAATCTGACACATGGGAGGACTTCTCTTAAGTGAATGAGCACACGCACACACACACAAATATCCAAGCCTAAAAATGATAATAAAGTAAAAAAAATGATACCATAAATTCATGCAAAAAAATTATCCCACATCAGATTATGATAATAGTTACTAAAAAGTGATTATGAGGCAAAATATGAGATTAAAAAATTAAAGGGAGTCCAAGATAATCAGAAGGAGGGGACCACTATCAAATGAAACACCTAATAAACACCTCATTCTGTTGATCCTAATCTAAGAGATTCCTTTTTCGGGTCTTCTATGGATACCATCAAATATCCCATTTTCCGCATAAGACACGACATGTGTAGGAAAATCCCATGTAGGGGTGAGTATAAAAATACCTAGTCAGACATCACAAAATCAGTAAAAATAAATCATTATGAGTAGTAATATCAAAACAAGATATATAAAAACAGGATAAGAGACATTAAAATAATGAAAATAGAGATATGATAATAATAGAAAACTGACTACAAAAGATCTCAACCGTCACTGTCAGCCACGAGATTATACTCAAGGATTCTAAATAACTCTCATATAGGAGGGCTCACTCTCTGCCAATACTACTCACTAGATATCTAAATATCTCATCATCTAGGTAGGGTATCACACCTAGGGTCACTATATGAAAAAAACTCTATTGGGCCAACCTTATGGATGGGGGAATGATACCCTATTCACAAAGTTCATTCTGATACAATGAACTCACCTAGTAATGAGAGAGCTTTCCACCCTAGTCGCATAGCGGGACACACCAAACACTATTTGATAATAAACCCTTTTATGGGGTCACAATCCTATTTCAAGGAAATAATGACACAATATACCAGTATGGTAAAGGAACAAGGTATCAAACTTAACTAAACTTGGTATATACTGAAGAAATAAAGAGATCTAAACATCCTTAAAGGGGTATATAGAGCGTATTAGGGGTACATGACATGTCTTTTCAACCCCTGGTCTGCCTACATATCACAATTGAAAACATCATGTAAACCTCCATATACATGGAGTGTACCTTATGGGTAAAAAATATATAGAGGATGATCTGAGACATGTCACACCTCTTGTCTTTGCCAGTGTACACCTGGTCGTACTAATGTTATTCGGGTTGTGCCCATGTATAGTGGCTATGCCTATGTACTCTACCTATGTTTGTGTTCCTAGATGTGTATATTCTTGTGTAATCCCAGAGTAAATTGTAAGCTTCCAACCAAGGGATACATGACATGGGATAGGTGTCACATAGTTTGTGATATTTAATTTTTGGTGGAAACCCTAGCACCATGCCCATGGGTCCCACACAGTGTGTACCTCCGGATTACACACCATGTAACGTGGGATTTCAAGAACCTTAATGTTCTTTATCCATGTATTATTATTCCAAAATATTATCTAGATACACCTATTTTATCACCTAGATATCGTAGGCCTCATCCACCCAAGCCTCTCCATCACTTGTGATCCAATTCCGTCCATCCAAACCGATCAAGAAACCATCTTTACTGCATGTGCCATATCCATGGGCCAATGTGAGAAGAACGAGAACCTAAGATTTAGTCTTATTACTCCTCCAAATATCACCACCATAATCACACATAAATCTCACCCTTGATCATGAACTGCACCCACAATATTGATCCTTTGTTTTGAGGTTCAGTCACATAATGATCAAAACTGGGTACTCATCAAACTGCAGAACAAAGAAATTAACCATGATGAATGTGAGAAGAAATAAGGGAGAAATCCAAGAAAAACAAGAGAGTATTAAACTCATATATTTTTAGGTTGTCCTCAATTTATTTTCATTAGAATGAAAAAATATAAATAAGTAACCATTAAATCAACCTTAAAATAAATCATCTGTTGATGCTTGAATCAATTATTGTTTTTGGAATTGATCCATGTCTAACACAAAATATTAAAATGAGATGAATATTTATAAATTAAATATCTTACCTTGATTTAGAATTTATTTTTGATGAATAAAAATACTACATTGCAGTCACCGGTCTGATCCAAGAACTCTATTGGCATAGACGATCCCTACGGTATTGATCTGATCCTTCGATCCGTTGTCATCCACCAATGATCTTCTCCATCACTCACTCATAATTATTAGGTTTATGAAGATAAACCTAGTAATTGTTCATAATATAATATTTTGATGTTTTTGGATTTAATTTAACTAATAAATAATTTATTTATTTATTTAATTATTTATCCGCCCTTGATGGCACCCAAACCAAACACCCAACGCACATAAATTTTATATCACACCTAGTATAAATCCAACATAATGAACTCAAAAGAGTCCTCATATTTATGATTTTATATTCTTTTTGGGAGTTATTCTAGCTTTTTATGAAAACTACATGCACGTGATATTAATGTATTTAATTTTATTATTTTATTAATAACGAGCTCATAGGGCATCAGAATTTCATGTCCTATCAGCGCCTGACTTTGATAATTTTACTAGATATATTCCAAGTATTTTAATGGAAAAAATAGAACTTTTACATTATTCCTATATTAGGTATTTTCTCCCTGAAAAGAAAAAAAGTCTTCTAAAAAGATGTGGGTTTTAAGCTCACATCTAGGTATCCCACTCTGAGGTAATCTTTTGAAAGCTCTAGTGATGCCACTAGACACACACCAAGGGAATCACTCACCCACAATGAATCTACTCCTACTAATCACTAATCTCTATTGGACACTCTGAAAAGGTACCTCTATCCCTGATTTACAGCTCACCCCAGTCAATAACACGTGATGCGTCATACATATACCTCCTCAGTTGTGACACATGGAAGAAATCATGTACCCAGTCTAACTATAATGGTAGAGCCAAGTGGTACACCACCTTACCAACTCTTTGTAGTATCTGAAAGGGTCCAATGAGTCTCAAAGATAATTTGGCTCATTGACCAAATATACATAATCCACATCATGGTGAGACCTTATGAAACACATGGTATCCCCCCTAAAACTAAAATGGCCTCCTTTGCTAGACCATATTTGATTTTTATTGATCTATATAGTCCTTATCCACTCCTTGATGTTCCACACATTCTCTATCATGGATTGTACTCACTCTGAGCCCATGAGTGCTGAATCTCCTTGATTAGTCCAACATAGTGGTAACCTGAAGGGTCACCCTGAAAAGGAATCAATTGGGTTTATACCGATGGTGTAATTTTATAAATTTATGTACAAAAACTACTCCAAGGGTCGGATATCCTGCCAAATAAAACCCAAGTTTTACATGCAAGCTTGAAGCATGTCCTCCAGAATCTGAATGGTCTGCTCAGTCTGGACATCAGTATGTGGGTGAAATTCTATGATCAAACACAATTGATTCCAAAAAGCCTCTTACAATAGTTTCTATAATCACTATATGAAGTGAGAATCATAGTCTAAAATGATCATCAAGGTAACTCCATGGGGGAGGACTATCTCCTACACATAAAAGAATCACATGCTCTCTATTGAAAACTTCTTTCAAATAGCAAATAAGTAGTCCAATTTTGTGAGTCAGTCTAAAATCACCCAGAAAACATCATGTACTCTAGAGATCCATGGTAACCCCATCATGATTTATATAGACATACCATCCCACTTCCATTATGGAGGCTCAAGGGGTTGAGCTAAACCAGCTATAACTTGGTACTCAACCTTCACTTTCTGGCATGTGAGGAATCAAGATACAAAATCAACTACACCATTCTTTATGCCTAGCCATAAAAATTGATACTGGAGATATTGGTACATCTTTTATTAACATATATGTATTACTAAAGGGGATATTTTAACTACCACATAACCTCCTCATGAAACTTTACTGACATTATCACACATACTATGAAAATTCAAAAAATCCATTAGGAGCTTGTGTAGTGGATATATGAGTATATACGATCTCATATTTATTATCTTTATGACAAGCCTTTCTAACACACTGTAGAAGTAGTGGGGTAACAAAAATAAAATATATATATGAATCACCATACTTGTCAACTAAGGTTAACTGAAACAAGGATAACCAATCCAAGTACTTATTCAACAACTACATGCAAGGTCTCGTGCAATGAGAATATACTAACCTAATCAACTTACCAGGAGTATGGAATTTCTTGAAGTTATAATCATAGAGGAACTCTAGACATCACCTTTTTCAAAATTTAAGATCCTTCTATGAGATGATATACTTCAAACTCTTATGGTCAGAGTATATGAAAAACTGCTCACCCATAAGTTAGTGTCACCACATATTTAGTGAGATGATTACCACTACCAACTAAAGATCTTGGGTCCCACAATTCTTATTTTTTGGTCTCAATTACCAAGACCTATTGGAGATCACAACCTTCCTCTACATTAGTTCACAACCATGTATGTTCCCAAAGAAATCACATAATACTATGTATTCAACACTCTCCTCTAGAAATTTCATGATGGGGGTGATTTTAAACCACTTTTTCAATACATAAAATTACTGTTAGAAAATGCACATAAAAATAAAATGCTACACATTATAGAAAAAATCCATAAAAGGTTCAAATATCTTAGAGAAATCAAGCATGAATCTCATATAGTAACCTTCTGAACCAAGGAAGATCCACAACTCCACCATGTTCTTTGTTGTCTCCAAATATTACACTACCTCGACCTTCATTGGGTCCAATGAGACACAATTCACTAGAATGACATTTCTGAAGAAGTGGACCTCCAGAATACATAACTGAAACTTCCAAATCTTTCTATAAAGATGATTCTCTCAGAGTACATCTATGATCATTCTCAAGTGTCTCACATTCTCCTACTTAGATGTTGAGTACACTATGATATAATCTATAAAGAACACCAAAAAATGCTCTATAAAAAGTTGATATATCCAGTTCATGAGTCCCATTATCACAACTGATGATTTTTTTACACTAAAAGGTATGAACAAGTTATCCTAGTAACCATAGTGATATCTGAATTCAGTTTTCAGTATTTCCTCATCCTATAATCAAAGATGGTGATAACCTGATCCGATATTAGTCTTTGAGGACCATCATTCCCCTATCAACTAATCAAAGAGGTCATTTATCCTCAGTAGTGGATATTTATTCTATACAATCACCTAGTTCAGGAACCCATAATCTACACACAACCTCAAGATCCCATCTTCCTTCTTGGTGAAGAACACTAGGGCTACCTAAGGGGAAACTCCGAGCCTCAAAATTCCCTTTCTTTGCAAATCCTCAAACAACAACGTCAAATCATAATGATCTATGGGATTCATATTATATTTTTTCATAGATATTGAGGTCATTCAATGATATAAGTCACTACTGAAGTCTATCTCTTAGTGGGATGGTAAAACCTGAATGTGCACAAGAAATATATCATCATACTTCTCCACAACTACAGGAAACTGTTATCCCATAATATCTAATTTTCCAATGTAAATACTATAAAAATGTTGAGTAATTGATTATATCCTATTATTTATGATCCTATAATTCTCTGACTGAGTTTTATTTTCACCCATAAAGGAAAACCATGATCCATATCCATGGATGCACCCCATCCTTTTCCATAAGAATTCTATTTGATCATGAAATATGGATAGACAATCCATACCAAAGATGATTTCACAAGGAATCATCATAGCTGCAAATAGATATCATAAGAAACTCTCAACTCCAAGAGTCATATTAAACCATTGGTGGAAGTGTGTGATCACTGAGTCACCTTCAGTCAGAGTCTAAGTATAAGGGTTGAGACAAGGGATCAACCAGAATATCTTAGTCTCAAACTAGGGAATGTTAAAGGAAAGAGTGAATCACACTTATTTTTATTCGTACTATTGATAATGTATAGAAGAGATATGTCATACCTCAATTATTCCTGATATCCTCATGGTTATAGGCATCTAATTCCTGCAGTTGACCCCTCATCTTACCACAATCACCCTAAGCATAGTGTGGGCCAGCTAGGAGTGGTGGTGGGAACAAGTCAAACTTCATACCACGTCATATTTATCTACCTGATCATCTAACTCATCCATATTGATATAGAACTCCTAGATCTTACCACAGTCTCTATCTAGTAAGTCCTTCAACCATAACCCTATTAACTGTATGATGGTTGGAGAATCCCAAGTGAGATATACCCAATCGTCACATGAGAATCACCGCCTCTCCCTCTACTAACATAAACCATATTGAGAGCCCAAAACTACTCATTCTATATCCTAGGACCATCTCCAGAAGAATATGGAATGACCATACCCCTATGAATATCCTTTAATACCTTATTCTGAGGCTTCATCCCTTGTGTAACCACTACCAACACCCACTGTCATCGTCTACTCATATGATATTCTCTCTATTACAAGATCCCTCACAAGCACTCCAACACATATGTACTCAAATTCATATTTTTTCATTTTCTGAATAAACCACTTTTTGGGTTAGTGGGAACCTCACAACCACAACTCGCATACAACAGATCCAACCCAATATTAAAAACCACCATAAAAAGTAGAAAAATACCTAATTCAAAAACAAACAAATTCAAACCAAATAAAATTCAAAAGCCCACACCACAATATTCTAAATTCAAATTTGAATTTCAAATCCAAACCAAACACCACCTGGGGAATCATGTCACCTACCAATGATGCACCACACGACACTGCCATCCTGTCACCCACATCCATCCCATCACCGTCGAAGTCCATAGTCACCACCATAACCAACCAAAACAAAATGCCAGATCAGCATAAAGCTGACGAGGAACCACCAGAAACCATCATCAAAGACCCGGTTCACCATATCGTCAACAAAAACACACAGAGAACCAAAATACCCCTCGCTAGAGAACTGCACCACCAAAAACCTCAGGCCCCGAGTTCTGAGCCACGAACCTCCAACCTCAGAAACATCGAGTCCATTGACCATCTCGCAGTTGTCCTCCTTCAATCATCATCACATCCCCGTCCTAAGAACGCCGATTGCCACAAACAACCACACCAGAAATCGGAACATGACTCCATCGAACCATACCAAGACTGATGAGGCCGTCGTAAATCTACAACACCGTCCCCACAAAAACTGAAAACCTTCGAAAAACACCACTTTCATCATCACCATAAAATCAACACCATCGACACCATCATCCAAACACCACACGCTAGAGATTGGCAAGGCCGTCACAGCACATAAAACGCATAACCACGAACAGAACCATCACCGAACAAGCGTCAAAATCTTTCACAGATAACAGAAATCCAAAAAAAGAACCACATAGAAGCAAAAATCACTGGGGATGAAACCCTAAAGGAACCAGAAATAGTGAAATTAGGGAGAAAACCCTAACGGAAATCGGGGATGAAACCCTAAAAGAAATCCCCACAGCCGCCAAATCACATTGCCCAAAACCTCTGAGTATCCATCACTCCAAGTTTGACCTGGAGAGGAGCTGCAGAACGTGAGATCAGAGCATGGATGAGGCGGCTGGGGGAATGGAACTAGAAGGAGTAACACTAGGATTGAAACCCTAGGGGGAAACAGAGAATGAAACCCATAACCAGAAGAAAGCAATGAGGAAGAGGGAACCGTGATTAAAACCCTCGAAAGAGGGAGGCTGAAGAATCCAGGGAAGGAGAGCCGCCGAGGGGGACTATAGTGCCATTGAAGCCAAGTGGACGATGAAGGAAAAAAGGAGAGCAAGGGGAAGAGGGGAGAGGAAAGAAGAGGAACACTAGATAACTCTCACCGTGAGAGGGCGATGAGAGGGAGGGAGCAAAGGCGATGGGAAACCCTAGCGCGAGGGGAGAGCGAACCCGGAGGCTCAGGAGCCATCCTCCTCCAACACATATGTGAATTCAAAGATATATCACTAAAGTAATGACATATTGATGTTGGACCTACTACAAGGTCCATGCCCTGAAGAATGAATCTCAAAACATATCGAGAGTGTATCAAGAGAGGTCAGTAAACCTCAATGAATATTCTACCATGGTCATATTTCCCTATAATAAATGTAAAGGCTGATAGATGTGTACTGATCAAAACCTGTCTGGATAAAACTACTCCATCAAAAGACACTCAAAATGTGATCAAAAGAGAGAAATATCATTGTGTGTCTATGTCACTAGACTCTACTATTTCCTAATGAATCCCTAAAGAAGTCTCATCACTAGGAACACCATCCAATATGTTGGTGTCCTCATGATGTGGAAAACTAAGGTGAATACCTATATACATTACTCAGCTACCTAGGGGTTTGGATTTACCCAAAAACTAGGATATTTCTACCTATGATACTCATAGAGTGCACTAAGCCTACACACATCTAGAACTGGTACTTTTGGCACTAACTACTTCTCAGTGGGTGGTGGAATAACTATAAAACCACTCGAAGATACCTCCTTCAGTACATGACTATGTACTAATGCCTTTTCACTCAGTGGATCATCCTCAATATCAGACCATGTAATCCTAGATGGTTGTCTTCAAAAATATGTACTAAAGGAAATAAGATTCACAACAATCAATGAATATATATGGGGAGCTAAATCAAGTTCATAGAAACCAAAACCATTTTCTATATGATGCATGTACCAATGTTTTTACATGAAACCAGTTTCAACACGAATCAAGTCAACAAGTACGTTATTAGAGTCCTAGTAAATGGATATGTTAGCTGCTGCACCAACACTCGATTCATTAGACTGAAATTCAAACTTGAAACACTTCAATTTTTTTCCATAAATCCCAAACCAACCTCATAGGTAGAAAATTATCTATACTCATGTCCTAAGGTGAAACCACAATTTGATACCACCCTATCATGACCCAACTCATCAGGGCCTTCCTGGATGGGAGTGAACTGACTATGACTACCCTAATCCCACCTCTAATAGTCTAGGAGGTGGTGACTATTGTTGAGTAGGCATATCTCACACATGGGAGGCTTTAGCCTAAGTACCGACACACACACACACACACACACACATATATATCCACGCCCATACAAAGTTGATAATGTCAAAATAACTGATACCATAAATGTATACACAACATCTATACCACATTAAAGTATGACAATAAATACTGGAAATCGATAATGGGGCCATGTACAATCCTAAACACAACTAAAATGAAGTCCAACCTTCTTAGAAGGTGGGGACCACTGTTAAATGAAATACCCAGTAAATACCTCTGTATATCTAGCCTGATCTAAGCTTTTCATACTCTCAGTCCTCATAAGACACCATCAAATGGCCCGTCATCTATATAAGACATGACATGTGTAGGAAAAAAAATGAATGGGTGAGTATAAAAATACCTAGTAAGACACCCCAAAATCACTAAGCATAAAGTATCAGGAGTATTTAGCTCAACACAAGATATGTAAACAAGATAAGAGGAGTAAAAATAATGGAAAACCAAATATACTCATAACAGAAAAATGGTCTCAAAAGGTATCATCCATCACTTCCAGCCACATGATTCTACTTGAGGATTCAAGGTTAAGATTTTCTGAGGGGTCTTACTCCGTGCTAATAAGTAATGACTGGATCTTTAAATATCACATCATCTTGGTAGGGGATCACACCTAGAGCCACTAGGGGACACCACAAAACACACTAGATTTTCATGTTAGATAGGGGATCTATGTAGAGACTCAGGTTTTTGGCCCTGTCAGACTTTAGAATATTTCTACGAATAATTCCAGAGCTAGGTGCGAAGACGGCGTGCGATTCCGAGGCCCAGTGTGCCCGGAATTAATTTTATAAAAATATTAAGTATTTTTATACTATGCACGTGGTGGGGGTGTGAAATCTCCTAAACGATAGATCAGAACGGAAATTTGATGGCGCGGTTGCGTTCGGAATGTTCCGTTTACCCTAGGCAGGGTGTAAACTTTGCGGGCGCGGGCCTGCGGTGAGAAACGCCACCAGGGGCATTTTCGTAATTAAATGGAGAAGTTAGTGTGCGAGAGTCGGCTCAAATAACTTCTGAACGGAGTCTTGGATGGAGAATCTGAGTCCGCCGTTGCGTTCAGAACGACGAGTTTACCCTAGGGGTGACCTTACTTTTGTTCGCATCGGGCGTCAGGTCCGAGGCGGGTTTGGCGCTGGCGGGCGGCTGATATAAATATCAGCGCCCCCCTTATCATTCCTCTCGACATTCTTTGCCGTTTTTCACCGCCGCTCCGCCGAATCGAGCAAACGAAGCGCCCACGAGCTCAGAATTCAACGGTGGAAGTTCCAGGAGCACGCAGCGGAAGCTCTGGAGCGCAGATCTAAGGCAGAACGTCGGCGTTTCGCCCGCGAAGTAGGTGGTTTAAGTTTTACAATCCCAGATTCCATTTTTGTGTTGTTTTCCTTCAAATTTTCATAAGGGTTGTATAGTTCGGGTCCCGAGCTTTCCAAAACATGTTTCGGATTTGAATTTGGAGCACCGGGGTGCTCCCGGTGGCTCCCGAAAGTTTTCCGGCAAAAACCCGGTTTTCCGGCAACGACGGGTGGCGGCCATGGCGGAATCCGGCGACGGCGCGGTGGCGGTTTCCGGTGGCGGCGTCGGTGGCGCAGCGGAATCCGGCGGCGACGCGGTGGTTTCCGGCGAGGCTGGTGGTGGTCCGGCCAGGATTTTCCAGGGGTTCTTTAAACCCCCGTAACTCGCAAACCGTAACTCCGATTTTTGAGCCATTTGCGGCGACACGCTCCTTGCGTCGAGACGGACCTTTTGAACTCTCTTTGAGGGTTTAAGGGTTCGGGATCATGGCCCGGGAGTTAGAAACGTCGTATAAAATAATATTATTTTATTATTTTACGACTTCGGGCCGTTGTAACTTCTACCCGGAGCGTCTGATTGACGTGCCGTCAGTGGCGTTGAGACCCTGATGGTATGACAGACTTTTTGAGATGGTTTTTGGGTGTTGGGACTGTGAACGGGGTGCGGGCCCCACGAGGCCGGGTTTTGGCGTTTGTGGAGAAACGCAGCTTTTGCACCAGGAGTCCGATTTTGGCGGATGAATAGTCAATCCTGTGTGTTTTTCCGAGGGGATCGCAATGGTGCGATCCGTTTGACGAGTTTCGGAATCCAGGCGTCGGCCCCACCCGAGCTAGCCTTTGGGGAATAGTACATTTTTCACTGGGTATCCGTTTTGGACGACCGAGTAGTCGATTCCGTTTGTTTTTCTGAGGGGATCGTCGTGGTATGGTCCGCTCGATAAGTTTCGGGATCGTTGTGTGGGCCCCACACGGGCTAGCTATGGTGAATAGTTCCTTTTCACCGGTGCTCCGTTTCGGGCGAGTAAACAGCCTATCCTGCGTGTTTTTCCGCGTGGAACGCGATGGTGGCCTCGGTTTTGGCCTAGGAGGTGCGCAGTGTGGCATTGTGGCGGGTCGCTCGGGTTAGCGACGTTTGGACCAGCAGTGGTTGAGGGTTCTCCCTTGGTTCGTTCCTATGAGAGTTCATGTGACATCACAACCTTTGTATGGGTTTGTGATCCTCTCGATAGGATGTTTTAACTGTTAGAGTTGTAGCATCCCTCCGGTGGGCCCAGAGCGGATCCTCTAGCATCTTTACCCTGGATCGGGTTCTTGGTATCGCTGTGACCGCTTATTCACGGGCGGCGATCCCCTATCTAGCTGGTTAACCCCGTAGGGTTTGTGGCATCATCGGGAATATGATCCCCTACGCGGTGGGTCTTGCCCAGTAGGGTTGTGGGATCGTCGGATATACGATCCCCTACTCAGCATGAAGTTTATAGTAGGGTTGTGGTATCGTTGGTTATACGATCCCCTACTCAACGCTTGGTGTCTGTAGGGTTGCGGTATCGTTGGTTATGCGATCCCCTACTCAGCGTGTGGTTTCGGTAGGGTTGTGGCATCGTCAGTTCGATCCCCTACATCGCGAGTTGTACTAGATAGGGTTCCGGTATCTTCGTGACCATATTTATATGGACGATGATCCTCTATCTGAGTGTGGAGCTTCTGTCGAGCGCCAGATCGGGTTGTGGTATCCCCCAACGGATCCAGGTTGTGATCCCCTATCTGTGAGAACTACGTATGCTAGATCGGGTCATGGTATCCCCCAGCGGACCCTGGGAGTGATCCCCTATCTGTGAGCTACGTATATCGGAGTGGGTCTTGGTATCCCCCTAGCGGACCCTAGCGGCGATCCCCTATCCAAGGAGTTTGGTGGTTATGTTGTTTCAGTGAGTGATGTTATCCGACAAGCGTGGTCTCTCGGGTGAGCGTCTGAGATGTTTGTTTGGGACCCGATGGAGTGTATCTCTCGGATGAGTGTCATTTGGTATGACAGTGTTCATGCGGTGTATTCTCCTGGTTGTGGACAGTTGCTGGTGATGAGGTCGGTACCTATTGTGGCTTTGTGGCGTTATCTGAGTATATCTGGATTGTTCAAGGTGTATGTATGGGCATACAACTGAGCTGAGCTGAGTTGACAAGTTGTGTTTAGCCGAGGATGGTCACGAGATGGAGTTTCTCTCTCGTCTGGGTTCCCTCTGGCTGGGTTGAGCGGACTGTTGCCCTTCAGTTGCTCCCTTGGGTTTTGGGTTTTTGGGGTGCCTAATGAGTATGTTTATACTCACCCCTGCACGGGCTTTTCCCGCACATGTTTCTGTCTTGTGCAGACCACATGCCTTTTGACGGAGTCCCAGGAGGACCCGGAGCAGGAAGAGCTTAGTGAGCGAGTTGATCGGGGTGTTTACCAGAGCTGTGCTGAGGGAGCTTTCCGGCGGGTGTTTGTGGCAGCGCTTCCCTTCTTCAGAGCAGGTTAGACGTGCTTTGTAGTTTTCTTTTGGTGGGACCTGTTTTGCCCTTTGTACTTTTGCTGTTGCACTCTGGTTTGGGATAGATTTTATGCATGATTTTACTTTTCAGTTTCTATATCTCTGCACTGTTTCATGGAGGTGTTTGTGGGTGCGTGTGTACAGGTACCTTAGGCTAATGCATCCCATGTGTGTGATAGCCTACTCGGTGCTGGTCGCCAGCCCCTGGCCTATTGGAGGCGGGCTTGGGGAGTCGCGGCTCGAGCCCCATTGGGTCGGGTCGTGACAGAGTGGTATCAGAGGAGGCTCCACCTTTGGGACTTCAGAGCGTAGCTGGTCTAGCTGTGTGCTTGGTTCGGGTTGCATAGTAGCAGTGTTAGGATGTTTTGAGTTCGGGTTTCAGGACAGAGACTCTAGTGTTGGTGCGGTGGCCAACGTATCTATACACCAGGACTCTGATAACCTGCCTTTCGACTCGGGACATTCGTACACTGGTCGTGGGGACATAATGGTACATGCATCTTATAAGATTGAGTTTTTGGGTTTTCCTTGTTCTTCTTGAGTCATCTCTCCAGATATACTCTTTGACTGTGGTGTGTCTTGAATGTATTTCAGGATGCCTCCACGATGACAGCCAGCGAGGGTTCCGTAGTAGGATTGTGCTGACGACCCGCCCCGTGTAGAGGCTGTGGAGCAGGGCACAGGTTCTGAGGTTGCACCTCCAGGTGGTCTGCCGGTTGAGCCACCACCTGTCGAGCAGCTATTTGTGTCGGCGGTGCAGGACAAGGTTGCGCGCAGGCTGAGTGCGCTACACGAGTTCCAGAGGCAGCGACCTCTGAGGTTCCGGGGTGATCCAGACCCCCAGGCAGCTGATGACTGACTTGAGGTAGTCACCCGAGTTTTCCGCCTAGTGAGAACACCTCCAGATCAGATGGTGGTCCTAGCGGCGAGCCTTCTGCATGGTTATGCCGGGCGATGGTGGAGTTTGGTGACACAGTCCCATGATGAGGAGACGCTCACGTGGGTAGAGTTTGAGCGGCTCTTCAGGGAAGAGTTCTATCTGGTGACGCTGAGGTCAGTGCGGATCCAAGAGCTTCTACAGCTTCGACAGGAGAACATGACTGTGTCGGAGTACTCAGCGAGGTTTACAGACCTGTCGTGCTACTCCCTGGACATGGTTCGAGACCCGTTCTTTAGGGCTCGGACCTTCGAGTAGGGCTTACGCAGGGACATCCGAGCAGGTGTGGTTTCCTTGTGCCTGCCCACCTATGCTGGAGTGCTGGAGCGAGCGTTGGTGGTGGAGAGTTTTCTGGATGAGCAGATTCCCCCTGTTAGTGTTGGGCACTCGAGAGCCGAGACTTCGTCAGTCGGATCAGCATCTGGTAGCCGACGACAGACTGAGGGGTCAGGACGTGGTCGACGTTTCAGGAGGCGACCCCAGGATGGAGGATCTAAGGCTCATGGCTCTCAGGGCTCGCAGACCAGTCATGGTCAGCCGCAAGAGAGGCGGTGTTACGCTTGCGACGGTCGGGGACATCTTGCTAGAGATTGTCCGACCCGACGTGCTGCTGAGAGGGAGCTGGTCGATGGACCGCCTTGGCAGAGGCAGCGTCTCGAGCACGGAGGTCCGCAGGGCGGCGGACGTTGCGGCGGAGCTGGTGCAGCAGGAGGCGGTGGTAGACAGTACCAGTTGCCACCACCCCCACCCCCAGGTGGTCCACGCCAAGCTCAGGGAGCTGGTGGCCGAGGGCGAGGACAGCTGCATGCCCTGGAGGCAGTCGACCCAGAGGCACCGTAGATGGTTAGAGGTATGCGTTGTGTCTTTTCTACTTTCTGTAGTAGTTTGATAGACACTGTTTATCGGTACTCTTTCCTTTTTTTTTCTTGCTGAGTTTTGTTCAGGGCGTTGGTAAGACCCTGTGTGGGTGTTGTTCGGCATGCTTCGAATGCGTAAGAAAGAGGGATCCTTCCCCCACCGAGACGCGTTTTTGTGATGCGATTAAAACCGTGCGGGCGAGTCAGTGCTGCCCAAAGAGGATAGTATTGAGGTGTTGCGGATGAGTCCCTCTGACATATACGTTCGGGCATGGGTGTTTGTTAGTGAGCTCGCTTGTGAGTGAGACCCAGTTGAGAGTCCGATCGCTTTCTTTGTACTTAGGGCTTTTAGGGGACGAAAAGTTCTAAGGAGGGGAGGATGTAGCGACTCAGGTTTTTGGCCCTGTCAGACTTTGGAATATTTCTACGAATAATTCCAGAGCTAGGCGCGAATACGGCGTGCGATTCCGAGGCCCGGTGTGCCCGAAATTAATTTTATAAAAATATTAAGTATTTTTTATACTATGCACGTGGTGGGGGTGTGACATCTCCTAAACGGTAGCTCAGAATGGAAATCTGATGGAACGGTTGTGTTCAGAACGTGCCGTTTACCCTAGGTGGGGTGTAAACTTTGCGGGCGCGGGCCTGCGGTGAGAAACGCCACCAGGGGCATTTTCGTAATTAAATGGAAAAGTTAGTGTGCGAGCGTCGGCTCAAATAACTTCGGAACGGAGTCTCAGATGGAAAATCTGAGTCCGCCGTTGCGTTCAGAACGGCGAGTTTACCCTAGGGGTGACCTTACTTTTGTTCGCATCGGGCGTCGGGTCCGAGGCGGGTTTGGCGCCGGCGGGCGGCTTATATAAATATCAGCGCCCCCCCCCCTTATAGTTCCTCTCGACGTTCTTCGTCGTTCTTTGCCGCCACTCTGCCGAATCGAGCAAAAGAAGCGCCCACAAGCTCGAAATTCGACGGCGGACGTTCCAGGAGCGCGCAGCGGAAGCTCTGGAGCGCGGATCTAAGGCAGAACATCAGCGTTTCGCCCGCGAGGTAGGCGGTTTAAGTTTTACAATCCCGGATCCCATTTTTGTGTTTTTTTCCTTCAAATTTTCATAAGGGTTGTATAGTTCGGGTCCCGAGCTTTCAAAAACATTTTTCGGATCTGAATTTGGAGCACCGAGGTGCTCTAGGTAGCACCCGGAAATTTTCCGGCGAAAACCCGGTTTTCCGGCAACGACGGGCGGCGGCCATGGCGGAATCCGGCGGCGACGCGGTGGTTTCCGGGGAGGCTGGCGGTGGTCCGGCCAGGATTTTCCGGGGGTTCTTCAAACCCCCGTAACTCGCAAACCGTAACTCCGATTTGCGAGCCGTTTGCGGCGATGCGCTCCTTGCTTTGAGACGGACCTTTTGAAATCACTTTTAGGGTTTAAGGGTTCGGGATCGTGGCCCGGGAGTTAGAAACATCGTATAAAATAATATTATTTTTTTATTTTACGACTTCGGGCCGTTGTAACTTCTACCTGGAGCGTCCGATTGACGTGCCGTCAGTGGCGTTGAGACCCTGATGGTATGACGGAATTTTTGAGATGGTTTCCAGGTGTTGGGACTGTGAATGGGGTGCGGGCCCCACGAGGCCGTGTTTTGGCATTTGCGGAGAAACGCAGCTTTTGCACCAGGAGTCCGATTTTGGCAGATGAATAGTCAATCCTGTGTGTTTTTCCGAGGGGATCACAATGGTGCAATCCGTTCGATGAGTTTCGGAATCCAGGCATGGGCCCCACCCGAGCTGGCCTTCGGTGAATAGTACATTTTTCACCGGGTGTCCGTTTTCGACGAGCGAGTAGTCGATTCCGCTTGTTTTTCCGAGGGGATCATCGTGGTATGGTCCACTCGATATGTTTCGGGATCTTTCTGTGGGCCCCGCACGGGCTAGCTTCGGTGAATAGTGCCTTTTTCACCGGTGCTCCGTTTCGAGCGAGTAAACAGCCTATCCTGCATTTTTTTCCGCGTGGAATTGTGATGGTGGCCTCAGTTTTGGCCTAGGAGGTGTGCAATGTGGCGTTGTGGTGGGTCGCTCGGGTTAGCGACGTTTGGACCAGTAGTGGTTGAGGGTTCTCCCTTGGTTCGTTCCTACGAGGGTTCATGTGGCATCACAACCTTCGTATGGGTTTGTGATCCTCTCGATGGGATGTTTTAACTATTAGAGTTGTAGCATCCCTTCGGTGGGCCCGGAGAGGATCCTCTAGCATCTTTACCCTGGATCGGGTTCTTGGTATCGCTGTGACCGCTTATTCACGGGCGGCGATCCCCTATCTAGCAGGTTAACCCCGTAGGGTTTGTGGCATCATCGGGAATATGATCCCCTACGCGGTGGGTCTTGCCCAGTAGGGTTGTGGCATCGTCGGATATACGATCCGCTACTCAACATGAAGTTTATAGTAGAGTTGCGGTATCATTGGTTATATGATCCCCTACTCAGCGCTTGGTGTCGGTAGGGTTGCAGTATTGTTGGTTATGAGATCCCCTACTCAGCGCGTGGTTTCGGTAGGGTTGCGGCATTGTCGGTTCGATCCCCTACATCGCGAGTTGTACCAGATAGGGTTCTGGTATCGTCGTGACCATCTTTATATGGACGATGATCCTCTATCTGAGTGTGGAGCTTCTGTCAAGCGCCAGATCGGGTTGTGGTATCCCCCAACGGATTCAGGGTGTGATCCCCTATCTGTGAGAACTACGTATGCCAGATCAGGTCGTGGTATCCCCCAGCGGACCCTGGGAATGATCCCCTATCTGTGAGCTACGTATATCGGAGTGGGTCTTGGTATCCCCCTAGCGGACCCTAGCGGCGATCCCCTATCCGAGGAGTTTGACGGTTATGTTGTTTCAGCGAGTGATGTTATCCGACGAGCATGGTCTCTCGGGTGAGCGTCTGAGATGTTTGTTTGGGACCCGATGGAGTGTATCTCTCGAATGAGTGTCATCTCGTATGACAGTGTTCGTGTGGTGTATTCTCCTGATTGTGGACAGTTTCTGGTGACGAGGTCGGTACCTCTTGTGGCTTTGTGGCGTGATCTGAGTATATCTGGATTGTTCAAGGTGTATGTATGGGCATAGACCTGAGCTGAGCTGAGTTGACCAGTTGTGTTCATCCGAGGATGGTCACGAGATGGAGTTTCTCTCTCGTCTGGGTTCCCTCTTGCTGGGTTGAGTAGACTGTTGCCCTTCAGTTCCTCCCTTGGGTTTTGGGTTTTTGGGGTGCCTACTGAGTATGTTTATACTCACCTCTGCATGGGCTTTTCCCGCACATGTTTGTGTCTTGTGCAGACCACATGCCTTTTGACGGAGTCCTAGGAGGACCCAGAGCAGGCAGTGTTTAGTGAGTGAGTTGACCGGGGTGTTTACCGGAGCTGTGCCGAGGGAGCTTTCTGGCGGGTGTTTGTGGCAGCGTTTCCCTTCTTCAGAACAGGTTGGACGCGCTTTGTAGTTTTCTTTTGGTGGGCCCTGTTTTTCCCTTTGTACTTTTGCTGTTGCACTCTGGTTTGGGATAGATTGTATGCATGATTTTACTTTTCAGTTTCTATATCTCTGCACTGTTGCATGGAGGTGTTTGTGGGTGCATGTGTACAAGTACCTTAGGCTAATTCCTCCCATGTGTGTGATAGCCTACTCGGTGCTGGTCGCCAGCCCCTGGCCTATTGGAGGCGGGCTTGGGGAGTCACGGATCGAGCCCCGTTGGGTCGGGTTGTGACAGAGTGGTATCAGAGGAGGTTCCACCTTTGGGATCTCAGAGCGTAGCTGGTCTAGCTGTGAGCTTGGTTCGGGTTGCATAACAGCAGTGTTAGGATGTTTCGAGTTCAGGTTTCAGGCCAGAGACTCCAGTGTTGGTGCGGCGGCCGACATATCCATACACCAGGACTCTAATAACCTGCCTTTCGACTCGAGACATTCGTACACTGGTCGTGGGGACATAATGGTACATGCATCTTATAGGACTGAGTTTTTGGGCTTTCCTTGTCCTTCTTGAGTCATCTCTCCAGATATACTCTTTGACTGTGGTGTGTCTTGAATGTATTTTAGGATGCCTCCACGACGACAGCCAACGAGGGTTCCGCAGTAGGATTGTGCTGACGACCCGCCCCGTGTAGAGGCTGTGGAGCAGGGCGCAGGTTCTGAGGTTGGACATCCAGGTGGTCTGTTGGTTGAGCCACCACATGTCGAGCAGCTATTTGTGCCAGCGGTGCAGGACGAGGTTGCGCGAAGGCTGAGTGCGCTGCACGAGTTCCAGAGGCAGCGACCTCTGAGGTTCCGGGGTGATCCAGACCCCCAGGCAGCTGATGACTGGCTTGAGGCAGTCACCCGAGTTTTCTGCCTAGTGAGAACACCTGCAGATCAGATGGTGGTCCTAGCGGTGGGCCTTCTGCATGGTTCTGCTGGGCGATGGTGGAGTTTGGTGACACAGTCCCATGATGAGGAGACGCTCATGTGGGCAGAGTTTGAGTGGCTCTTCAGGGAAGAGTTCTATCCGGTGACGCTGAGGTCAGTGCGGATCCAGGAGCTTCTACAGCTTCGACAGGAGAACATGACTGTGTCAGAGTACTCAGCGAGGTTTATAGACCTGTCGCACTACTCCCTAGACATGGTTCGAGACCCGTTATTTAGGGCTTGGACCTTTGAGTAGGGCTTACGCAGGGACATCCGAGCAGGTGTGGTTTCCTTGTGCCTGCCCACCTATGCTGGAGTGCTGGAGCGAGCGTTGGTGGTGGAGAGTTTTCTGGTTGAGCAGATTCCCCCTGTTAGTGTTGGGCACTTGAGAGCTGAGACTTCGTCAGTCAGATCAACATCTAGTAGCCGACGACAGACTGAGGGGTCAGGACGTGGTCGATGTTTCAGGAGGCAACCCCAGGATGGAGGATCTGAGGCTCATTGCTCACAGGGCTCACGGGCCAGTCATAGTCAGCCGCAAGAGAGGCGGTGTTACGCTTGCAACGGTCATGGACACCTTGCTAGAGATTGTCTGACTCGACGTGCTGCTGAGATGGAGCTGGTCAATGGACCGCCTTGGCAGAGGCAGCGTCTCGAGCACGGAGGTCCGCAGGGTGGCAGACATTGCGGCAGAGCTAGTGCAGTAGGAGGCGGTGGTAGGCAGTACCAGTTGCCACCACCCCCACCCCCAGGTGGTCCACGCCAAGCTCAGGGAGCTGGTGGCTGAGGGCGAGGACAACTGCATGACCTGGAGGCAGTCGACCCAGAGGCACCACAGATGGTTAGAGGTATGACTTGTGTCTTTTCTACTTTCTGTAGTAGTTTGATAGACACTGTTTATCGGTACTCTTTCCTTTTTTTTTCTTGCTCGAGTTTTGTTCAGGGCGTTGGTAAGACCCTGTGTGGGTTTGTTTGGCATTCTTCGAATGCGTAAGAAATAGGGATCCTTCCCACACCGAGACGCGTTTTTGTGACGCGATTAAAACCGTGTGGGCGAGTCAGTGCCGCCCAAAGCGAATAGTATTGAGGTGTTGCGGATGAGTCCCTCTCACTTATACGTTCGGGCATGGGTGTTTGTTGGTGAGCTCGCTGGTGTGTGAGACCCAGTTGAGAGTCCGATCGCTTTCCTTATACTTAGGGCTTTTCGGGGACAAAAAGTTCTAAGGGGGGGGGGGGGAGGATGTAGCGACTCAGGTTTTTGACCCAGTCAGACTTCGGAATATTTCTACGAATAATTCCAGAGCTAGGCGCGAATACGGCGTGCAATTCCGAGGCCCGGTGTGCCCGAAATTAATTTTATAAAAATATTAAGTATTTTTATACTATGCACGTGGCGGGGGTGTGACATCTCATAAACGGTAGCTCAAAACGGAAATCTGAGGGCATGGTTGCGTTTGGAACGTTCCGTTTACCCTAGGCGGGGTGTAAACTTTGCGGGCGCGGGCCTGCGGTGAGAAATGCCACCAGGGGCGTTTTCGTAATTAAATGGAGAAGTTAGTGTGTGAGCATCGGCTCAAATAACTTATGAACGGAGTCTCGGATGGAAAATCTGAGTCCGCTGTTGCGTTCAGAACAGCGAGTTTACCCTAGGGGTGACCTTACTTTTGTTCGCATCGGGCGTCGGGTCCGAGGTGGGTTTGGCGCCGGCGGGCGGCTGATATAAATATCAACGCCCCCCCCCCCCCTTATCGTTCCTCTCGACGTTCTTCGCCTTTCTTCGCCGCCGCTCCGCCTAATCGAGCAAACGAAGCGCCCACGAGCTCGGAATTCGACGGCGGACGTTCCAGGAGCGCGCAGCGGAAGTTCTGGAGCGCGGATCTAAGGAAGAACGTCGGCGTTTCGCCCGCGAGGTAGGCGGTTTAAGTTTTACAATCCCGGATCCCATTTTTGTGTTGTTTTCCTTCAAATTTTCATAAGGGTTGTATAGTTCGGGTCTCGAGCTTTCCAAAACATGTTTCGGATCTGAATTTGGAGCACCGGGGTGCTCCCGGTGGCTCCCGGAAGTTTTTCGGTGAAAACCCGGTTTCCGGCGACGACGGGCGGCGGCCATGGCGGAATCCGGCGGCGGCGCGACAGCGTGGCGGCATCGGCGGTGCGGCGGAATCTGGCGGCAGCGCGGTGGTTTCCGGCGAGGCTGGCGGTGGTCCGGCCAGGATTTTCTGGGGGTTCTTTAAACCCCCGTAACTCGCAAACCGTAACTCCGAATTACTAGCCGTTTGCGGCGACGCGCTCCTTGCGTCGAGACGAACCTTTTGAACTCACTTTGAGGGTTTAAGGGTTCGTGATCGTGGCCCGGGAGTTAGAAACGTCGTATAAAATAATATTATTTTATTATTTTACGACTTTGGGCCGTTGTAACTTCTATCCGGAGCGTCCGATTGACGTGCCATCAGTGGTGTTGAGACCATGATGGTACGACGGAATTTTTGAGATGGTTTCCGGGTGTTGGGACTATGAATGGGGTGCGGGCCCCACAAGACCTGGTTTTGGCGTTTGCGGAGAAACCTAGCTTTTGCACCAGGAGTCCGATTTTGGCGGATGAATAGTCGATCCTGTGTGTTTTTCCGAAGGGATCACAATGGTTCGATCCGTTCGATGAGTTCCGAAATCTAGGCATGGGCCCCACCCGAGCTGGCCTTCGGTGAATAGTACATTTTTCACCGGGTGTCCGTTTTGGACAAGCGAGTAGTCGATTCCGCTTGTTTTTCCGAGGGGATCGTCGTGGTATGGTCCGCTCGATAAGTTTCGGGATTGTTTTGTGGGCCCCGCACGAGCTAGCTATGGTGAATAGTCCCTTTTTCACCGGTGCTCCGTTTTGGGTGAGTAAACAGCCTATCCTGTGTGTTTTTCCGCGTGGAACGCGACCATGGCCTCGGTTTTGGCCTAGGAGGTTCGCAGTGTGGCGTTGTGGTGGGTCGCTCGGGTTAGTGATGTTTGGACCAACAGTGGTTGAGGGTTCTCCCTTGGTTCGTTCCTACGAGGGTTCATGTGGCATCACGACCTTCGTATGGGTTTGTGATCCTCTCGATGGGATGTTTTAACTGTTAGAGTTGTAGCATCCCTCCGGTGGGCCCGGAGTGGATCCTCTAGTATCTTTACCCTGGATCGGGTTCTTGGTATCGCTGTGACCGCTTATTCACGGGCGACGATCCCCTATCTAGCAGGTTAACCCCGTAGGGTTTGTGGCATCATCGGGAATATGATCCCCTACGCGGTGGGTCTTTCCCAGTAGGGTTGTGGCATCTTCGGATATACGATCCCCTACTCAGCATGAAGTTTATAGTAGGGTTGCGGCATCGTCGATTCGATCCCCTACATCGCGAGTTGTACCAGATAGGGTTCTGGTATCGTTGTGACCATCTTTATATGGACGATGATCCTCTATCTGAGTGTGGAGCTTCTGTCAAGCACCAGATCGGTTTGTGGTATCCCCCAACGGATCCAGGGTGTGATCCCCTATCTGTGAGAACTACGTATGCCAGATTGGGTCATGGTATCCCCCAGCGGACCCTGGGAGTGATCCCTTATCTGTGAGCTACGTATACCGGAGTGGGTCTTGGTATCCCCCTAGCGGACCCTAGCGGCGATCCCCTATCCGAGGAGTTTGGTGGTTATGTTGTTTCAGCGAGTGATGTTATCCGATGAGCGTGGTCTCTCTGGTGAGCGTCTAAGATGTTTGTTTGGGACCCGATGGAGTGTATCTCTCAGATGAGTGTTGTCTGGTATGACAGTGTTCATGCGGTGTATTTTCCTGGTTGTGGACAGTTGCTGGTGAAGAGGTCGGTACCTCTTGTGGCTTTGTGGTGTGATCTGAGTATATCTGGATTGTTCAAGGTGTATGTATGGGCATACACCTGAGCTGAGCTGAGTTGACTAGTTGTGTTTAGCCGAGGATGGTCACGAGATGGAGTTTCTCTCTCGTCTGGGTTCCCTCTGGCTGGGTTTAGCAGACTGTTGCCCTTCATTTGCTCCCTTGGGTTTTGGGTTTTTGGGGTGCCTACTGAGTATGTTTATACTCACCCCTGGATAGGATTTGCCCGCAAATGTTTGTGTCTTGTGCAGACCACAGGCCTTTTGACGGAGTCCCAGGAGGACCCGGAGCAGGTAGAGCTTAGTGAGCGAGTTGACCGGGGTGTTTACCAGAGCTGTGCCGAGGGAGATTTCCGGCGGGTGTTTGTGGCAGCGTTTCCCTTATTTAGAGCAGGTTGGACGCGCTTTGTAGTTTTCTTTTGGTGGGCCCTGTTTTTCCCTTTGTACTTTTGCTGTTGCACTCTGGTTTGGGATAGATTGTATGCATGATTTTACTTTTCAGTTTCTATATCTCTGCACTGTTGCATGGAGGTGTTTGTGGGTGCGTGTGTACAGGTACCTTAGGCTAATGCCTTCCATGTGTGTGATAGCCTACTCGGTGCTGGTCGCCAGCCCCTGACTTATTGGAGGCGGGCATGGGGAGTCGCGGCTCGAGCCCTGTTGGGTCGAGTCGTGACAATCTATGCCTTGTTCATTATGGTCGGGCCAATACCATGAACCCCACCGAGGAAAGATAATCTATTCCACCCTAGTACCATAGGGGGATACAAAAAACTCAATCTGATAATGAACCTGTATAGAGGATCATAATCCTTTCCATGGATGTAATTTTTGACCATACCCTCATAGGAAAGGGCCAAGGTATCACCTTCAACTAAAAATAGTCTATACTAAAGATAAGTCTCTAAAAATACTTAGAGGGAGTACATGGTGTGTACTAAGAGAACACTGCATGTCTTTCCTACCCTTGGTCTACCTGTGTATCATTAGCGCATATAGCATGTAAACCAACATATATGCAGTGTGTCCCTTATGGGTACATGATGTGTATAGGTTGAGCCAGTAGTTGGTGTGCTGCCAATCCATGACCATGTGCTATTGGCCATGCTCATGTACTTCTATCCATGCCTAGGTATAGTTTCCATTCCCATGTACTCAAACCATGCTCGTGTTCTTAGCCATGTGCATGACCATGTACTCCTAGAGTATAAATTGATCTACCATCCATGGGACACATGGTGTGTTATAAGATTCAAATAGTGTGTGATATTTAATTTTTCATGGAAATCCTAGAACCAAAACTAGGGCTCCCACAAGGTGTGTACCTCCGGATTACATGATGTGTAACACAAAATTTCTAGAGCCACATAGTTTCTTCTCTATGTATTATCATGCTTCCACCACATTCAGATCATCCATTTATCTCACCTTAATATCGTGTATCTTGTCTTACTATGCCTCACCGTTATTAGAGATATGATTCCAACCATCCAAACTGATTAAAAAACCATCATCATCACCTGTATCATCACTATTCATCAAAACAAGAATTTCCAATTTATTCTTGTTCCTCCCTCAATTTTCCATTTTTATAATCACACCTAGATTTTAAATTGAACCCATGGTATTGATATTTTATGTCGAAGTATGGTCGCACATTGATCAAATATTGGGTATTCATAGAACCACGGGAAAAAAAAATTTACTATTATTAACATGTGAAGAAATAATAGAGAAATAAAAGAAAAAAAAATAGAAATGAACTACAATTGTTATTTATATTTTCCTCAATTTGTTTCTATTATATTTATGAAGAATAGAAATAAATAACCATTAAATGAACCTAAAAATAAATCAACTGTCGATGCATGAATCAATTCTTATTAGTGTATTTTTTCCATATTTGAAATAAGATATCAAAATGGGATGAATCCTTATAAATCAAACATCCTAACTGAAGTTTGGATCAATTAATGATGAAGAACGATCTTGCTCTATAATTTTTGGTGAGGTCCACAAACTCCATTGGTGCAGATGATCCGTGTAGTATCAACCTAAACCTCCAATCCATTGTTGTTCTCCAATGATCTTCGCCAACTCTCTCTATCAATTCTCAATCTTATGTGGATAATCATATGACTTATTCATTACATCATATTTATATAATATATCTAGGTTTAATATTTTAATTAAACAATTAAATAAATAAATAAATAAATAATTTTTTTAATTATTTATCTTCCCATGACGGCGCCGAAATAAAACACCCAACACACAGAAAGTTTATGTAATTATTAGTGTAAAAAACTCATTGTCAACTCAACATAATCCTAATATTTATGATATGAGAATCCATTTGGGATTTACAATTTTTTTAGAAAAACTATGCACATGTGATATTAATATATTCAATTTTATTGTAATATCAATACTGGGCTCTTTGGGCATCAAAATCTCACACCATCTTAGTTCTTAGGTCCAAAAATATTACTAGATATATTCAAAATCTTTACATGAAGAAACATAGATACTAGAAATTTTTGTTTTATTCTGAGGATAGAACAAAATCATATAATTATGATAGAGTTCCTCAAACTTATGATGAAATGAAATATTATATTAAGGAATGAAAATATATGTATCAAAAAATATACTAGGAATACTCACAAAATAAAGATGAAATTATAGAAGGTAAATAAAATATTTAAAAATATGAAGATAATTTGGCTAAAGTAAGAAATGAAAATGATGGGCTTATATCAACACTAGGAAATAGGGAAATAAAATTATTGAATCAAACTATTAGGAAAAAAGGAAAATTTGTATCATTCTTAAAGGATAAGAATTATGTGATTAAGCTTAAGTTTGAAATTGAGAGATTAAAAAGGATCTTAATGAGTTTTAATACTCTATGTAAGTATTAAGAAAAATTTTATAGAAAACTAAGACCCAAAATAAATACTACTAAACTAGATTATAATATTAATTTAATTGGTCATTACCAAAATAATTATATTTTTACTTGAAGTGATCACTTTTGTAAAAAATGTGAGAGGGAAAGAAACTGGAGGATGAAATATTCAATGAATAGAATTAAATTCTTTAAACAACATCATGTATACATTTATAATTAATTTAATACATTTTAACATCAAATAGGGATACAAAATTAGGTTCATAATGTTCTACTTTCAAACACATCTTGAACTAAATAGGTCTGGATTTTGAAAACATAATTTTTGAACACATGAAGATACAATGTATCCGTAGATGAAATTTGAATATCATTTTCATGTAAATTTTTCTATTTTAATGTTTTCAAACTTAAAATCCTCTTATATAGTTTGATTTTATGCAAGTTTCTATTTTTGATGTTTTTTCTTTAAATATTAACTCCTTTATCAAGGTGGATTTTTTTCTCTTTGGATAACTTTATCCAATTTTTTTATGATTAATGGAATATAATAACATAAATTTTTAATTCTTCTAGAAACATGTCCTATATAATAATAAAATACCATAAAGGTTGAGGATAACTTAAGGAAGTTCTAAAAATTCTTATGATATGGATATTTTTTTGAAAAAAATACCTATTAATTTATAATTGTTGTTAAATGTTTTAACTGTTGAATGGTTTTATTAATGAATGGATTTATAAAATTTTTGATGAATATTTTAAATTTATAATATAGGTTCAATCTCTAGACATGAAAAATATCAGATATTATAGGAAATTTATGTTTTTCAATTTCATTCCTTCTTCATAATCTATCAAGGTGTATAAATTTTGAAAGATAATAAAAAAGAGAAGATAAGTTCATTATAATATTTTTAATGTCTTTCCCTTATGTTTTAAAAAATGGAGAACATATGTTTTTACAAAATATAATTTTTTTAGATATTTGGGAAGTAGAAAAAATAATCAAATCTAGGTGGATAATTCTATGTATTTTTAAAGTTTGTTATATATTATTTCCTTTCCTATCTATTTTTTTTGAAATTCACAAAGGGAGAGAAGTATATTTTATTTGATATTATATACTTTTTAGTTTTATGTTATTTTATTCTTTCTTATGGTTTCTTTTTGAAAATCATGAAGGTGGTAAATTTTGGTAGGTTTTTTAATTTATATTATTTATAGGGGGTTATGTTTTCTGGATTTTTTTATAAGTTTTTATTCTCATGAATTATTATTTTCTATTAACATATGTTGTTTTGAGCTGAATCTTAATTGTATAAATCTATAATCTATAAAATGTTCTATTGGATGACATGTGTTTTTTTTAAAATTCAATCAAAATTACATTTTCATTGAATTTTTTGTGATTATAAAAAATAGAGACATTGTTATGTCAAAGATAACTTTTACATCATTTACTTTTATAACCATAATAAACTTAATATGAGGTTGATTTAACTTGTAATTTGTTTATTTATATTTTTGTTTTTATATTATTATTTTTTGTTAGTATATTTTTTGATGAAATTTACAATGTGAAATATTTCTAAGCTATATCCTATGGACATAGGTATGTTGTAATGGCATACCGAGTTGAAAACATCAAAGAATAAAGTCTAAACATACACCTAAAGAAATATGATGAGTTTTATGTGATGCTATTGTAACTGAACCCAAAAAACTCAAAATACAATCATGGAAGTATATTACATGGTAAAATATAACTTTAATTGAATGATTAAAAGATCAAAATGTGTCACATTAAATTTAGATAAAATGTTTAATTTATTTTTATGTCCATAATTTTTTATTCCTAAAGGTCTTCCAATTTTAATTTCTCCATGTGTGAGGTTTTTAAATATTGATGATCCAACACTTCTTGTAATTTTTCTTCATTTGATCATTGTAATTAAAGATCTTCCTTGATGGATGGTAGTTTTTCAGATCATTGATATTTTGGAACTTTGGTGATAGGAATATAGAGTTTTTTCTAATCCTATGTGATTGAGGTCTCTATTTCTAGGAAGATATATTTTCCAATATAGCTGATCAAGGTCTTCCAGAGATATGAATAAAGAGTCTGTATCTAAAATTTTGATGAGGAACTCATAGGGGTGGAATTGGGACACCTATTACCATGTTAAATATCCTCCTACATCTTTGGATGAAAGGAATTTTTTTAAATCATAATGTTTTTATAAATAATATCCTTTTGAGGTATTTTAGTTGCAAATCATTATTTTCTAAATTTTTATTTTACATTGCATTATGTTTTACTATTTTTTATATAATTATTACAGTTATCTAAAAATGTTTATTTTTTGATAATTTTATTTTAATAACATTTTTATATTAAAATATGATACTTTTAGGGTTACTCATAAGTTGTTTTGTCTGATCAACATAACACTTGAGTGGGATAAATTCTTATTGTCTATTTTAGACCTTAATTCATGGTACTCTTGTAGTATGGCCATATAACTTTTGTACTATGACCAAGTACTATTTTGTTGTACAAATTAGATAATCAATACTTAAATTCATTAGATTTTTAGTTTCATCTATACCTGTAATTTTATATACTCATTCCATCAGAAGAATATCAATCACTGCTTACAACAAGACATTAGTTTATTATTTCTTTATCTATTATAGACTAATGTCTATGAACAATGATCATAAATCATTGATGAATCCTCATTACTGATTATACAGGAATAATATAAATGGACAAGTAGTCATCTTTCAACATAGCTCTTTGGGTTTTATGGCCTTTGGAAATGGAAAAGTGAGTAATATCCAACTTATTCTATGTTAAATTTACTATCTCACAAGATGAGATATGACTATATATGTTTCATTTAATTGAGAAAAGTAATGTATTAAATAATTTATATTACTCTTGATACTCCAATTTTTTTTCATGAGTAAATTTAGATAATTTGTGCTTTATAATTTGGTAATTTCCAAGCATCAGAATAAAATTATCATCACTCATTTTTATAAACAAATCCTTTCTCATATAACACAAACATTCATAGTCTGCACCAAGTAATATTGGTAGTCACCTCAAATTAATATTCTCTAATAGTATGATAATAATTATTCCCATATCAAACTCAAAAATACCTTTCCTGTTCTATATGTTAGTGTAACTAATTTTTTATAAATCTTGATAAAAAAGTTGACAAAAATAGATATATTTGATATTTAGTTTATTTTACATAAAAAGTAGAGATGGGATTTGATACCTAGTTTTGGTCTTAAAGGTTGACGATATGAAACTATAATGGGGGGTGCATTGTAGTTTAAAAAACAACAACAAAATTCCATCCTAATCAACCATTAAAATGATCATACAATATAGCTTCTGATCAATTTAAAATCTATCAAGCATGCAACATAAAAGGTAGTGGATATAATGATATTATAAAAGGCACAATATATTTCAAAATCTAAAATTCACAACATAAATAAAAAAGGGAATTCAATTTAAAAAAAATTTATTTAAGATCATATTATAAAATGAATACCCTAAAATGATATATTTACCTATCTATTCCCAATCTACAGGGAGCCTTTTATTTTATCCAAAGTGGAAGAAGGATTTTTAACCTAATATAAGTTATACCAGTTATAAACTTGAAGATCACTTGACAATAATTTAAGATAATATCTCTATATTCCTATCTATGGAAGCTAATTATCCAACTATTTGGATAGAAAAAGCACAATCACCCTATGAAATTTCAACAATTTACCTATTCGAAGGGTTGTGTATTCTTATCTATAGAATCCCTCAATAAAAAAGATAAGATAAACCAGATTCTATCCAATAATCTAATCAATATAAATGATCATTCATTGAATGATTAAATATGAAATGATAAAATATTTATAATGAAATCATCAAAAGATGATAATACTTAGAACACTCAAAAAAGATTGAAAATTTGATAACCAAGGAAACAAGATGTTTTCATAGATTCACTTATAACCAAATTTTTTCATATGAAAATCACTTAATATATTTTCATCCTAGAATACTTGGTTTTAATTTATATATTTACATGTTACAAAACCCAATGACCAGCTTCCATGTTCTTCCGGTTCAGTTCAAAAAATATCAAACATATCCTCCCATTTTTTAACGGATGTTTCTTCAGACTTTACCATTTGGTGGGATCATATCTATGTGCCATTAAAATTAAATAATGTCTATTGAATTAAGTTTAGTAGAGTTCGACAATGAAGTTGAACTTAAGTTTACTTGATTAGTTCACCATATGTTATTTTTTTTGATAATATATATAAACACAAACAAAACTTAAACATCCAACACAATGTAATATTACTTTGAATTTTCACAACTAAGGATAATAATATTTCTTGACTCAAAAATATCAATCCTTTAATTTTACATTGTTTTAATAAAATTTTTAGGGTGTAATTTTTTTAGGAGGGAGGGGTGATATAACAACCTGTGTTTCAACATGTAATATATTTTCATAAATTAAATGTTTATCTTTAGAAAATTAATAAAAAATACTGATACATCATAAGAGAAATGGAATATGTATTGGAATATATAATATTAAATATAATGAGTACTTTTACAATGGGATAAAAATAAAAAATATACAAAAGAGAAACAAGGTTAAGAGATGAATCGACCAAAGATAATTATAAAATTAATGAAAAAAACTATAAATATGGAAGGCCTTTTTAGGGTGAAATGATAGAATGACATGTGTTGATATTTATATGGGTAGATATGATTGTTGCGGGTAACTATTATATATATGACAAAGTAACCAATGTAATCACTAAAAATAAGAGATGAAATTTGATTAAATATTTTAAATAAATAAATTTAATTTTTTATTAACATGCCTTATTAATATCTATTTTATAAATTAATATTTTAAAATATATAATTTGAAGGAAATTATTGTAAATTTATTGATATTTCCACTAATATTTATTTTGGGAATAATTTTATCAAGCTGGTTATAATTTTTCTTTTAATAGTTATTCCTTAAACTATAAGTTTATTTTAATAAAATTTTAATTTACGTGTACATTATTTTTAATCAATTCTAGTGATTTTTATTTTTTATATTTTCATTTTGGTTTCTTTTATTCTTATATTGAAGAAATTTTGTTATGTAATATATGTTATATATTATCGGTAGATAAAAATAATATATATATATATATGTATTCTGTAAAGTAAGTTATATTATGTATCATTTAAAATATATTACACACCCTTTAAAACAACACATATCCTTTAACATATATTACGTAAGAATTTTTATTAAAGTTATATATATTATGTAACCTAATAATATTCTATAAAAATATATTAAGAATTAGAATTATGTAAAATATTGAATAATTTATTATGTAATGAGAATTTAGAAAATTATATATGTTATGTATCCAGTGAATATTATTCCCTTTTCCACAATTCTACATTTTATTAGTTTTTTTGTTTCCTTTAAAATATATTACATACCCATAAAGAGTTTTCCTTTAATGTAATTGGGTATCAATAAATTATATTTTGTTTTTTCCTAGAAGATGTTATGTATACAAGGGATGTAGTGCCTTTGTATTTTTTCAATAATAACCACTCATAGTCATAACTCTCCCTATATCTAATTCATTGGTTTGGTATTTTAACTCCCAAAACCTTTCCAAAATATTGTAATATTATATTTCATTTGAGTTTATCTTCAACTTATGATCTGTAGTGATTTTTTTTATATTTGATCACAAAAATCTTTTTCTCTTTCATATACTTCATATATAATATATTCATAAATTAATTTCATTCAATATTCAGCCTTTTATTTAGCTTGTGTTTTTTATACTTCATCAAATATTGGAACCTTCAGATTTCAATACTATCATTTCTTCCGATATTCAATACTCAATCTTATAAACTTGAATTTGTTTTTAACTCATCTTATAGTTATATTATAGCATTAAACCTACAATTTTTTATTTTTAGACAAATTTTGGGTTATATTTAGCATATTAATTCTTCATATGTAATCGTTCCAAAAATTATTTATCCCTTTCTACAATTTTACCAATCACAAATTGAATTTATATTTTAGAACTATGTTTTCACATAAACTAAGGAGGAAGCCTAAAATATTATCACAATAAGTATTAGAGTAGAAATTTTTAAATGGTAGGATTTCAAAGTCAAATTAATTGTTTTTTAAATTGGATGAAGCAGGAGATGCATTAGTTTTTAGATTAGAATTAAATTCAAAAATAATTATTATATTATCAAATAAATCTGTTATATGTGGGTTGATTTTAGACCCATATCATAATAAGATAATAGGTACACGATCTATTTCTATGTTATATTTTTGTTCATGTTAAAAAATATATAATCTTATGGATATTTTATTGAATAGTATCTTAATAATATATCATTATTTATAACATGAGAAGGATAGAGGGTGTTTGAGTGCATACATGCATGTAGACAAATTGATAATTATATATTGCAATAATTTTTTTATGAAAATTAGTGTAGTTTGGTTAAATATAATACATTTATATCGAAACTATGATATTAACATTAAATGTGTCTATTTTGAGATCGTTAGGAAATCGAGTGATAAGAGTTGGGGAAAATTGAATGAACCATCCCAAAATTTAACTAGGTATTTTAAATTCTCATATAGTATATTTTAATTACATTAGCTAAAGTGAAGCTTTATAAAAAAGGGAACTACCTCTTCCCATTTTAAAAAATCCAGTGTGTGGTTTTTAAATGTCAGTATTGAAAAGTAAAATTAAAAGGGGTTTTAAATAGGATAATCTTGGTGGTTTATAAGTTTTAAAAATAGAATAAATGTTAAAAAACGATTATATTAGACATCATATCACATGAATCTGTCTTATGTGGGTTGATTTTAAGTCAAATTTATAAAATAATAAGAGTTACATGAGCTATTTCTATGTAATATTTATGTTCAAAATAAAAAATATATATTCCTGTGGAATATTTTATTAACTAATTTGTTAACAAGATCTCATTCTTCAAAACATGAGAAGGATAAAGGGTGGTTGAGTCTGTCCATGCATGTTGAAATCTTCATAATTATAGATTCCAAGATAATAATTATATGAATTAGCATAGTATAGTATGAGATAAGATATTTTGTAGAAAAACTATGACAATGACATTAAATGTGTCTATTGTAAGATATTTAGGAAATCAAGTAAGGATAATGGGAAAAGATGCATGAACAATCCCAAATTGAAACTGGGTATTTTAAATTCTCAATTCATAAATTTAATTACTTATATTCTAGTGAAATTATCCTATAAATAGTCACTACCTATGATACCATGATATTTTATGATATAATTATTTAAATATTATTTCTTTTATATCTTGCATCATATACAACACCAATTTTAAATAAAACAGAAACTAATAATAAAATATTATGTGACCATTGTAACCTAGTATTTAAAATTAGAGGGTATGAATAATAATTAATAATTTATGAAAACTTTATCATTTATAAAGAATTTATTAGTTAACAATTTATTATAAATGAAAATAAAAATCAGTTTAAGGTAAAAGTGACGTTCTTCTGAAAAACTGTTTTATTTCACTATATATTTTTTTTCATAATAATATTAATCACTATTGGTGAATGATATTTATGAAATATTTATATTATATAATCAACCATGTTTTTTAAGGCTTATCTAATATTTTTTCTAAGTTAAAATAATAAATTCACTTTTATGCTTAAAAACTGTATTTTTCTAAAAATTAGGGTTTTTTCACATTTTTCACACTTATCTTAAAATTAATTTATTCCGATTTTAAAGGTTTAATATTGAAAAATTGATATCATATTTCGAATTTGGAGGTGCAAATATGGTAAATAGGCCCCTTTTATTTTTTGTAATTATCTGTAGTAATCATTGTTAAATTTTTCACATTTGAAAATGGTAAATCGTGTTTACCTCAGATAAAACTAAGTGTTAAGGTCACTATTTTTCAAATTAATTATTATTGGATAAAGGTAATTTTAATATTACCACCTTAGGCTTGAAATTTAATTTGTATGGGACACTCTTTTAGGAAAATGGCCTATATAATATTTAAACTAAGGAAAAATAAAAAAAGTCACTCTCTTACTTTTAAATATCTCTTGTGTATTCACATAGAGAAAAATACAAGTTTTGTATGAATATAAATATTTATTTTAAGAATAAATAAATTATTTTAAATATGGGAATTTATTTATAATTTTTAGTGACTATATAATTACCTTAAGTTCTTACACAATGTTGATACAATTTTTCTTCAATTAATAGAAAATTAAAATAAATGATTTTAAAAATAGTAAAAGTAATATAATTCTATTGATTTATAGTGTTAATATATTTTTTTGATAAATATAAAATATAATTAATTTTTTATAATGTTATAATTTAATTACATCATTTTCATTGGGTCTTTAGAGTTAAATTAAACGAATAGTGTCAAAAATGATATTAATGATATTTTTTGAAAATAATATTTTATTAAATTATTTAAAAACCATAAAAATATTTAAATGTGTAAATTTGGATAATATATGATCAAAAATTTCATCCCTAGGAGATCTATGATCCAATTTTCACATTATATGTAAAATTCTAAACCTTTAATAGTGAAAAAGATGTTACCATGGTTAAGGTTAAAATTTGTTAACTAAGGGGTTGATCCAAAATATAATGTTTAAAATACTACATAAAACTATCAAAATTTAATTTTTTATGATATTTATACCATATAATATCTTATTTTTGAATCTATGTACATTTGGAATCATTTTTATTTAGAATGACTTAGTTATATTTTAATATTTTTTTGTAATTCCAAGTGTGTCCTTTCTATCCCTTATAGAAGGACATCCCTTACCTCTCTTGTTGACACCAAATTAAGAAACACATATTGACCAATACCTTCCCATCTATATTATAAAAATTATTATCCACATTCTAGGGTTTTTTTATTTCCAAAATACCAAGTCTAGGGTTTTTAGAGGCCATACAAAAGAATTATTTCAAAGAAGAGGTAATCACCTTAACCGATCACTTTATTTTTTTAGTTTTTATTTTTACTCATCTAAATATATGTTATTTATCATAAAATAATAAATTAATTATCCTAAATATAATATAATTTTATTATTATTATGAAACCACCAATATAAACCCTCTTTCCATCAAAATAAAAATAATAACATCACTCAAGCATACGTGCAGATTACCAACTCCACAATGTGATGTGATTCATTTTTTATTTATGTTTTACAATGATGGTAATAATAGTATATTTAATAAATATATATGATACAAAAATTTCTATATTAAGGATTTATTTTTTAAATCCTTTCATTCTATCCATTTAAAAGTGAAAACAATATTCATGCGTATGTATGAATTACTGTCCCCATGAGTGATGTAATTCATATTTATACATCAAAATTTTATAGGTTACTTTAAATACATATATAATGAATATATATGAAATTTTAATCATGATTAAAATTTTTATATGATGGAATCATGATCAAACTATAAGGACTATAACTACCGATCCACAACATATATGAAAAAAGAAGTAGTTATTACATGAAATAACGATTTTAATAAAGATTTGATAATAAATGGGTGATAAAATATTATTATTAAATTATAAATAGTATTAAATAAATGAATATATTTATGAAATATATGTATAATAAATATGTATTTATTATATATGAGTTTCAAACATGTACAAAGTAAGTCAAACATGAGGTAAATGTTTATTTCACAATCTCTTCATTATTTGAGATTATTTTTGTTTAAGTATCCATTGATAGAATTATATGATATTTATATCTTGAAAATATAATATTTTTATAAGTTATTTTTATTTTTTGAAATTAAAATTTTTCCATACATTTTACACTCTTTATGTACTCAACATACCGAAATAATGTTTTTAAGGAAAACTGACCTTGTTTTCCTAATCAGCCTAGAATCCTTCTCTTATATGTCCATATTTTCCATAAAATATGTAAAATATTTTTTTCAATACTATCCAATTATTTATGAAATACATTTATATCCATTTTTTAATTTTAAAAAATGGTACAAAATGAATTGTCTTGTCATTTTATAAAACATTTACTTTTTTTACCTTTTATAAAAGTCTGCAAGAAATGTTTTTTAACTTATACATCATAATTTTTTCCCATAATCAAAAATAGTAATTATTTTTTATATTAATTTATATTTTTACAATGTTATATTCAAATAAAATATTTTCATCAATATTTATGAATTTTTTAGATTTTAAATAAGAGATTTCAAAGTGAAAAGGGAAATTTTCCTCAAGAAAATTTCCAGCGATCATTTGAATGTATTTTCTTATATGTTGACATCCTTTTTAAAATATTATGATTTAATTAAGATATAATCTAATGATACTATGCCCCATATTTCTTTGGATGGTTTATGATTAGTTTCACTAGGGAAAATATTTATATTCCATATCATTGTTCTTACAATATTGACAATTATTAATCTTTTAAAGATTATTGATTTAGTTGTGTGGTTAATTAATATAATGAATGCATTAGACTTGTTAAGTGAAAGGTGGGGAATTAAATTACATATATTTTCAATATATTGGTAGGTATCATAATACAGACAATATTGGTTATTTGGCCAATACCTTTCCCAATTATGTCTGATTTCTTGGCATTAGGACTTGATGATATCTTTTATATGCCTCAAAAAAGGGACTCGATGGTATATTTTAGATATTTAACATTATGAATTAAATAATTATGAAATTAGTCATTGATGGACCTATGATTATTTAAATAGTTATGATATCAATGGATAAGTTTATAGCTCATGTTTGTTTTTGAATTTCATATATTTTCTTCCATACTATTGATTACTTATTAACATTATCTATATGCATAACCTTACTAAGAATCGAATATCACCCATTTTTTATGTTTAATTTACCTAGGATTCTAGGAAGTGTATTATGATTTATAGATAGGGATATTCTAAAGGGAATAATAGTGTTCAGAAATAAAATACTATGTTACATTTTATGTTTTCAAATGTAATATAAGATTCAAGTATATATCTAGTTTTACAAGAATAATAAACTATTTAGTGCTTTGGGATGAAATTTATTGTATCTAGTAAAAATGAAATAAAGAAACCACCAACTCTAGTCAATTTGGATTATGTTCTTTATAGTTGGTACCAGAGTCAATTTTAGTAGAATCCTAGAGAACTATATGTAATAAATCATAGATTAGAGAATATAACCCTTTGACTGAAATTGAGGATAAGTCTAATTATAGGATAACAACCTAATGTTTTAGTAAGGTGGATATTATATGGTTTTCCTAGAAATAAATTTCTATCTGGATAATACAAATGGATTTGGTTTTTTCACATTTTGATCTAGGGGTAATTACCCTGAAAAGAGTTGGTCAAGTAAATCTTGGCCATCATTCTGGTGAACGGTGAGTGTCCACTTACTGAATACCTAGTTTAACACTCTTGAGAAATATAATTTTGTTAATTTATAGTTTATTTACAAATCGTTATGGAAGATAATATATTTTTTATGATTTGATAATATTCCTAAAGAAACCAAGTTTATGATCATAAGATTAACTATACATAAAATTTTCAATTTATGTTAAATTTTGAACTAGTTAAAAAATTATATATTATGATTCATAATGATATGATTTAATCTAGTGTATACAATTATTTATAAATGGATCCTAGAAGAAGGTGTTGGTCAGAGTGAGTAACTTAAGAGGGGGTGAATTGAGTTCCTAATAAAAAATTCTATTAAAAACAATTTTAAACTAAAATACCCTAATTTAATAAAAACACCAAGTTAATCAAAACTATTGAAATATATAATTTTATTTTTCCAACTGCTTCTCAATGTGGGATCAATTATCTGTTAAAAAAATCCTTGAAATTAATATAACTTTTGATAATAAATTACCTGATAAAACACTTTATATAAATAAAAAATTACGATAAACTATCAGAGTAAATTTTTTTACTGATTTTATAATAGATATAATTATAAAATTTGAAATACAGAAAAAACTAATAAATTACATAGAATAATTAAAACAAGGGTATTGGTCTCAAGCCAAGACTTAATCCCATCCATTTGGTAATAAAATAATGCAAAGAATTTTATTAATCAATAAAGTTGATCCAGAACCTAGATCAGGATTTACAAACACCAACACAAAAGGGTATCTTGGAAAAAATCCTCTTGCATAGTTATACATGGGATAAAAAAATATCAAATCACACATGACCTCTTCTATAGTTTCCATGGGTAAAAAATGAAGAATTTTGAGAGAGTGTGTCAATCACTCTCTAATTAATTATATGTTAGTGTGATTTATAAATTAAGAGAGTAACAAAAAACAAATCTCAAATATAAAGAATAACCAGAAAGAGAAAATTTTTAGAGATAGAAAATAGTGTTTCTGCTCAATCTAAATAGTGTTAATTGTTCAGGGGTCCTTGAATCTGTATTAGAAAGGATCTCAAACTAGTTCCATGAAATGTGTAGCAAAAAATAGTATCGCGAAGGCCTGGAAAATCTTTCTATCTATAGTATGTAGATATATAGAGACCCTCCATACATAGGTGTATTTGGATATCTCTTGATTCAGTGTATTAAAGTTTGTATTCTTTTTGAATGTATCAATGATATTGGACACATTAGCGTGCAAGGATGTTATGTAATATTTATTTAGGTATAAGTGTAATTATCTATTAGATTTTCATAATGAAAAAAAACCTAGAAAGGTATGAATTTTTATTCACTGAATCCATGGATTAGTTTAATAATAATGATTATTTAATCCATGTTCGACTGACTACATTTAATTACATAAACTAGAAATTAGAGGAATTAAATTTTAAAGAGTCTGAATAGAAATGGTATAAGTTTGGTTCTATACTATCTCTAGTGGGGGATTCTCTCTAGATGTAGCATCAGTGAAAGTTAAAAAAGGATAGAGTTAGCCTAGTATAGTGGAATATCTTCTGTGATGGAAGATATTTCAGCAGTAGATCTTTAGCGGTAGATGTTCAGTAGTATATGTTCAATGGTATATGTCCTCAATGATATATTATACTAAAGGTATTACTGTCTGATGGTATATATGATGATAGTATATATACTCAGTCGTAAATCTATTAGCGATAAATGTATTCCACTAGTAGATGTCCTCAATGGTAGATCCATTTAAATAATAGTACATCAACACTAGACCAAGTTTTTTCAATAGGTTTCTTAGAAATTAATTTATTATCATATAACATTGAGATTTTTTAAAAATATAAAAAAATGATTTATGGTCATTATAATGAAGTTCCAACAGTATCCTCATTTTTGATGATAAAAAATCATGAAATTTATTACCATGTTTATAAAAACAAATACATAAAGAAGTATAGATAAATGTGAAAAATGTCCTTCTTAACATTTAAATGTTTGGATTTGATAATTACCATCTTAAATTCCATTCAAATATACACACCCTTTTTGGATTACAAAAAAGATAAGGAAATAAAATAAAATACAAGTAAATATGTAAAGATAAATATCAAATAATCTACATTAGATATAAAAGTCAATGACATCCTCTAAAAATTAATATAATGGAAATGTAAAATACTTATCAAAAACTAATATGAATATGAACCAATCGCATCTTGATGTAAAGAAGGAACTACTATATATTTTCCTTTTTTCGTAACCATTGGGAAAAGGTGTAGGTAGAGGGTGTAATTGTGGCTGGAGGAAGCTCTCAGATCAATAAAATCTTAAAATTCCAAAATTACTCAATAAGAGTCATGCCAAAAGGTTAAAAATATATAGGAAGGGGTGCTATATAAGGTTAATAAGGGAGAGTATATATTGGAATTTCTTTAAATTCCACTACTACAGCCCCAGAGGCATACCAAAATGGGTTCATCAAGTTAAAAATATCTGTAATGATGTTTCCACCATTATCTATTTCTATGAATAAATACTTCTTTTTTTTTCTATAAAATGTTTGAGTAGAGGGGCCAAAACATTAAGATGATTTAATTTCTCAATGAATTACCTAATCGTAAGAGATAGTCTTAGATTCTAAACAATAAAATTAAAGTGTGAATTGTGATCATTCTTGGTATGTATATGGGAAATGTAATATTTAATTTCTTTTGTTATAGTATATATATCACTCTTCTCCTCATTCAAACATTCCCTAACTTTATTATAAGTTTTGTCACCATGGGACTTTATCTACCAAAGATCCTGTTGATGAGATTTTGGAATATTAAGTTGGATAACATTTATCCATTCTCTAATAATAGATTGAATGTCATATGCATCAATTGAAGGATCTAGAGGCGGAGCACTAGAAGTGAAAGAACTTATAGTAGGTAAAGACTCCAATATCTCCAATAGATATTTATGATCCTTATTAAATATCCCTCTCATATCTTTCATTATGTATTTTAATTATTCTATATAATTAAAAAAATTTCTCTTCTCAACATCATGTTATTGAATTTTCAATACTTTATTTGGATGAATATGAGAGATCACTAACTCAAATGTCCATCTGGTTTTACCTTCACTGATCTTAGTTTCTCATAGAGGCTTGTATCTATAGATCCTGCTAATATATTATAGTATCCTTACTCTAAAAGCATATAGATCATCCTTAATTATATAATAATAGGGTAGAAGAGTATAAGGCAGAGGAGGTGGAATCCTATATTGGATAGGTAGGACAACCTCTATATGTGTAGATTTAGTTGTAGGATAATCATAGGGGAAAGATTATAACTGACTGGATTCATCTATTTTTTTAACCAAATATCCCTTAGGATCATGTCTATCAACATAGATTGTAATCCCACCATGACTAGGGAAACTTACATGGTTATCACAATCATCTAATTCAGAATCTGAATAGTCAATCTGTAGATAAACAAATCCTAGGGACTTATCACTCTCAGTAGGTGACTTATCCTTAACTCTATAAGAAAAAAATCCTCAGGTTGAATCTTAGAAGATTGAACATGATCATCATTTCAATATTTACATTCTATAGACTCAACCTCAAAATGTTTTCCATTTTGAATTTCATCATCATGACTTTATGAAGCCATTTTTTAATCTCTAAGAACAAATCCTTGGATAGAATAAATATTCCAAGTAGAACTAGGTATAACCTCATCATAAGACTTATCTGAAGCAAAATCACTAAGAGAGTCATGTGAATTCTCACCCTGAATAGAATCACTACCTCCATCATTCTCAGAATATTTAGATCCATTAGATACCTCAATAACTTATTTTAATATCACAAAATAAATCTCAGATTATTCTTCACTTGAGACTTCAATCTCCCCATATTATTTATCTTAACTTCGAAAAAATTCTTTAGTAGGAAGATAAAAATATGGACAAGTAGGTTCATAAGAACATAAGGAATTTTGACCACATTAGAGTCACTTTCTTCCTCTATTGAAATATCTATTCACACTACTTCTCTAACTCTAACATCAAATTCCACATTAGTGGAATATACTACAATTACACCAGGGTTTAATCGAAGATAAACCATATCTTTTGGTCTGGAATGGTGTTACCCAATGTAGAAATTCTCATAGATATTATCATTGAGACCCACCCATATCTTCTACCAAGGGTTGTAATTTACATTTATCCTTTTGTAGGTAAGCTAAAAAATATTTAAACCTCCAAAACCGATTAACACCTATTAATATTTAAGAACATGATATTTGACTTACAAAATAGGTGAAATAAACTTAGTATAGATCAAGGATTTATATATAGACATGGTATTTTTCACATGCATCATGTGGACCATCAAATATCTGCATAGGTTTATCTTGTATCCTCTTTTCAAAATAAATGAGAGAACCTTCTTACTACCTCATGGTGCTAAAGTACATTTTCTTAGGTCAAATAATGTTTTGGATTAATATAAAAAATAATATTCACTCTCCATTAAGTTCTACAACAACATGCCTTCACACAACTACATTATCATTCAACTTCAGTAGAGAATACTTATATACTAAGAACTCACTGTTGTTGGAAATAGATCCATGAAAGTAATCAAAAATACATTTATGAGGTACATTGAGGTATCTAGCCAATTATTTAAAAGAAAATATTACTTCTCTAACATTAATCATACTTCTTACAATAACTTTCTTCTTACTAAAACTATACTCTATATACTAATAAAACTAGTGAACCAACCTAGGATAGAATGGTCTGTAATTCCAAGAAAACCATTTGATCCATCCTTGGTCTCAGATCACTTTTAGTAATAGCGACTTACTCAAAATTAACCCTTTTAAATATATATCCTTTTCAACAACAATAACTCATGTCCAGAATCATTGGTTCCCCAATTTAACAACAGCGGTCTAGATAGATTGACCTCAGGATTTCTTTAGGGGATGCAATCCTTTAGGAGATAAAACCGAGGCATGTATTACTCTCACCATTTCACTTGTTTGAAGGAAGAAGGGAACATGCAAGGAGGGTTACTATTCAAAGGATAATGTTAGATGAAGGGATTAAAGGTTGTGTGAGTGAGAGTGTTCCAAAATTACAATTTTAAGTAAATTTTATCATTTTAGGATTTAGAATTGGAAAATATAATAAAAATATTCATAAATAAATCAAATAAAAATTTAATCATAGAAAACAGGAGTAGTATCATGTAATCAGAAACACTAGAATGGTACATCTACTATAGTGGATATCTAATGGTGAATCTCCAATGGTGGTTCTCCAAAAGTGTATCTACAATTGTGGATCATGAATGGTAGATCAATAATGGTGGATCACTTCTAAAGAGTAAATCTGAAAATAAATAATTATATTTTTTATCATTCCTAGTTCAGGTTAGATATTAATTAATCACTTAGAATTCAAAGGATTTATATATATTTCAGTAAGTTTAGGTCTAGTTCTAATGAATCCAAGAGTTACATTAACTTTTTTTGCAAATGATATCTCAAAAAGTGACATATTATATCAATATGTTTTTTCCTAGAATGAGATATAAAATTATTATAAATATTTATCACACTTTTATTATCACAATTTTTAGGAAAAGTTCAAAATACATAACCATAGTCTAATAAAGTATGTTTTATCTATAGAATCAGTGAACAAAAACTTATTGTTTCCATGTACTAAACTTCAGCTGTATATAGTGAAACCAAAATTTTCATTTTTCTAAGCCATGAAGCTAGTGACTTTCCCAAAAGGTGACACGTTATAAAGGTGATTTTTTATATAACTTAGAACCACTAAAATATACTTCTAAAAAAATCACTAAATCCAATTATTATTCTCTAAGATAAAATGGTCATAAGTTGGTTGTATACTTGAGGTATTTAATGTTTTTAATAGAAAGTAAATGTGATTCTTTAGAATTATAATGAAAATGGGAACACGTACATACACTAAACATAATATCCAATTGGGTAGCAGTTAAACACAAAAAGCTTCCAATAATACCTCTATAATTTGTTTGAATAATTTATTTTAAATTTTCATCAAGATCTATTTTATAGTATGTACTCATGGGATTATCACTACTCTTTGTGCTGTCCATATCAAAACAATTTTAAAATGTATTTTGTGTACCTACATTTAATTAAAATAATTAAATCTTTATTTCGAAATTTTTTAAACCATCAATAATTCTTATTCACCCATTAAAATAATTTCAAATTCACTTAGCATCATTTTTAAATAATTCATACACAAATAATTTCCAGAAGATCAAAAAATTATATCATAAACATAAATTTTTACTACTAAAAAACTCTTGAAATTATTTTTATAGATAAATTAGGGTCATATATGCCTTTTAAAAAACCTTTATAAATCATAAATTATCTGATCTTATCATGCTAAGGACTATTTTCTTATTTTAAACCACATTATGATTTTTCAAAATTAAAAACCTTCTTTTGGAAAATATGGATTTTTGAAATCTAGGGGATTTTTCAATAAAAACATCCTTAAATATATAACCATTTAGGAATGTTCTCTTAACACACATCTAATATAGTTTGAAATTCAAATGTTTTATATAGAAAAGTATCATTCTAATGGATTTATGTCTAGTTACTATTAAAAAGTATTCTTCATAGTAAATACCCTCTTCTTAAAAATATCCTTGTATAACCAATATAGATTTGTTTCTAACTATGGTACCTGAATCGTCAAATTTATTTATAAATACCCATCTAATTCCAATCATCAGAATACCTTTAGGTATATACACTAGTTCCCACACTTTATTTATTTTATATTTATTGAGTCATTAATATATTTCCATTACCTAGAATTAATCATTAATATCATCATTTAAGTTATGAGGTTAAATCTGTGACAATAAATCCGGATGTTCAACCTAATTTATAGAATAAGTTCTAGTTTTTAGCCCTCTATCTAGGTATCCAACAATAATATGAAATGGATGATATCTATGAATCTTAATATTTCTAGGAAAATATTGGATTTATATTTCATTATCCTTTATATGTACATGATTAGGTAGTTATTTAGAATTTGATGATTTTTCTACATGTTTCATAGAACTTTCAGAAGGTTTAACATTTATATTTAGATTTTATAGATCATCATTGATGTTATTTGAATAATTATTATACTCATGTGGATCTATTTTATCAAATTTAACATAATTAAACTCCTCTACAATTTTTGTACTTTTTTGAAATATTATGTATGTTTTACTAGTTTTTGATTATCCAAGTAAAATCCCTTCATCACTTTTGGATGAATTTTTTTCAATATTATCCTTTTTATCGAGAATTAAGACATTAAAAACAAGAACTCAAAAGTAATAAACCTTGGGTTTTCTTCTATTATATAATTTATATATATTTTTCTTTAAAAGTGGTCTTATAAGAACTATATTAATAATGTAGAAATCCATATCTATATATTCTACAAAAAAACAAGTAGGTAAATTGTACTAATTAAGCATGGTTTTAAATTTTTTATAAAGGATTCTATTTCTCTTTTCTGCTACAACATTATACTATGGGGTCTTAAGAGTATAAAAGTTATGATTATATCCATGTTGTGATCATAATGATTCAAAATAATTATTTCTAAACTCAAAACCATTACCACTCATTATGGTCTCTATTCTACTTCCAATATTATTTTCTATAGTTTTAGCATAATTAAAAAAAGGATCAACTTCAATTTTGTGATCTATAAAGAATACCAAAGTATATCTAGGAAAGTCATGTACTAGAACATAAACATAGTTCTTCCAATTTAGTATATAAACTCTATAAGGTTAAAAAAAATCCATGTGAACCAAATCTTGGGGTTGAAAAGTTCAAACTTGTTTCTTTGATTTGAACGAGATTTTTTGATGTTTCTCTTTTTGACATGGGTTACTGACTTTGTCATCTGGGAAGTGTAGTTTAGTAAGATCACTAATTAATCCTTTTTTATTTAGAATTATAAGTGAATTAATGTCTCAATGGAATAGTATTCAATACCAAATCCAAGACTCCATGTGAAAGGAACTTAGATATGAACTTTTTTTTTTGAGAAAATAAGGAATCTAAATTAACATCATATATATTATCATTTCTCAAAGTAGTGAAAACTAAATCATTTTCAAAATTAAAAACTTTGTAGGAATTATTTTCAAATTAAACATGAAAACCATATTTACATAACCATGAGATTTTAAGAATATTTTACCCTAATCTGTGTACAAATAAAACTTTAGAAATTAAAATATTATTAGAGTTAATGATTTGGTGATGTCCAATTATTTTTACTTTGGAATTATCACTGAAGGTGACATGTCCACTATAAACATTGATTAGGCTATTAAAAATTTAATATTCCCAAGACATGGGTCTGGAGTAGCCACTATCTAGATAACACATGTTTTTACTATGTATTTTCAAGAAGGTTTCCTAAAAAATAGATATAAACCAAATATAAATTTGGTTCCCAACTTTTCTTGGGTCTATAGATATTAGTAATAAGGGATTTTAGAATCCATAATTATTAAATAGTTTTATTATAGAAATATTTGAGAGTTTTAGAATTAAAGACTTTCTTAGGTCTGTAAAAATAGTATGTATACAAATAATTGATAAAACTAGTTCTAAAAACAAACTTAATATTATTTATATTTCTTTTTCCATATTGGTATCCAATTATTTTGGTATATGTAGGTTATGTTTTCTTTCCAAGAATCTGGGTTAAATAATTTATTCCATTTTTTAATTTCATAGAATCCTTTTTAAATTTTTATTGGATAATTTTATCCCATTAATTTCTTTTATAAGTTGACCAATTTGTTCTTCTATATAGTAATATGTTATTTAATGTTAGAAGAAAACGAATGATGCTTCTTTAAACTTTTGTATTTATTTTTAAGTTAATTAATCCTATCCTCCATTATATTATAATATACAAAACTTTCTTCACTAGACATGTTTTCTTCATTATATTAATTTTTATAAAGGTTGGAAATATGAGTAGGAGATGTAGTAAAAAAATTAGATACCTCAGATGTGTTTTTTCATAAAATAGATATTGGATCTATCATGATTGTCCTATTTTCATGATTCTGAATCACTTGAACTATCATTTGACGCAGTCCAAGTTACTTTCATATCCTTCTTATACCACTTGTCTCTTTCCTCATAATTTTTCAGGAACATTAAATTAGGGTAGTCTACTTTGATATGACATTTTATCTTACATTCATTGATAAATGTTTTATTTGAAGTATCATACTTTTTCCATTACTTTATATAGTTAACTCTATTATTATAATTAACATTTTAGTTTGAATTCATAAAGAATTTATTCCCTTTATAAAATATATTGAACTATCTAGCTAAATAATACATTTCATCATCAATATCAGAAGGTGATTATCCATCACATGGGATGTATTATTTAATCTCCCCTTTTATGAATTGAGTTAGAAGTCTTGAAAGAAACTAACTTTCTATTTGGTTCATCTTCTTATTCTTTGCTCACTTTGAGTTCTTCTTCAAACATCACAACTTTCCTGTTATCTGTTTAAAATGGAACTTACTTATATCACATGACTCTCAAATTGAAATGAATGTTTCTCTCCATCTATCTGGTAAACATATCTACAGGAACATTACTTATCCTTTTTCATAAATTGGATTTTTGAGTGAATACATCATGTTCAAAATTTCATTGAACTAGAGATATATATAAAAATTTACTCATCAAGTTTCATCTCAAAGGTATCACATTTAATAATATATGTATTCAAATCCATTTCTTTGAAATTTGAAGTTCTTTAATGAGAAACAACCATGGTATCCCAAATCCCATATAAAGTGCTATAAGAAGAAATTATATTAAACTATTCATCTCATAAAGCATTGTAAAAATTATTCATAGATTCAAAATTGTTTTTAGAAGCTTCTTTATTTGGATCAACGCACTCAACTAACATTTTCGGGAAATTACTATTTATCCTCAATGACAGTCTAAATTTCAAAAACCTTTCTTTAAATATAGTTTTTTGTTTTAGTCTTCCATTAAGCACAATTATTTCCATTAAAATAAGGATGCATATTAGTGGTAGTTTCCTTTGGTATATTATGATCCATAAAGAATTAAATATATAAATAACATAAATTTAAGATCTTTAATTTTCAACCAGATCATAGTAAGATAATATTTTTAAAATCCTATAATTACAATTGTTGGTTGGAGTGAGTAACTCAAGAGGGGGGCCAAATGAGTTCCCAATAAAAATTTCTGTTAACAAATTTGAAACTACAATCCCCTGCTTTAATTAAAACAACCAGTTAATCAAAATAGTAAAAATATATAATTTTTGTATTCAAATAGATACTCAAAGAGAGGTAAATTATTAGTTAAAAAAATATATTTGGAAACAATTTAACTTTTGAAACTAAATTACATGATTAAATAGTCTATATAAAACCAAAATTAAGATTAACTATCACAATAAATTTTTGATCAAAATTCAAAAAAAGATACAATTTTAAATAATGAAATATAGAAAACAAAACTAATAAAACAATCAGTGGAATTAAAATAAAGAGTTAAGTCTCTAGAAGTGACTTAATCCTCTACACTTGAAAATCAACTACAACCAAGAAATTTATTAAATAATAAAATTCTTCCATAACCTAGATCAAGTTTTACAAACAATGATACACCAAGATGTCTACGCCCAAAGCCTCTTCCATAATTATAAATGGGATAAAAGAAAGAGTAGGTCACACACGAACTCTTCCATATTTTATGTGGGTATAAAAATGATGAACATTGATATAGAGTGTCAATCACTCTCTAGTTAAGTAAAGGAGAATTTTTTGTTGATAAATGGAGTAAAAAAACATAGCCCTAATATAAATCATAAACAGAAATTGAAAGTGATTAGAGATAGGAAAAAATGATGATGATAAATCTGAATAGCTTTATATGTTTAGAGGTATTTTAATCTATATTTGTATGGATATTTAAAAGGTTCCACAAAATGTATAGCAAAATAGAGTATTGTAATGGTTTGAAAAATCCTTCTATTTGTAGTCTGTTGATGTCCAGAGCCCTTACACACATAGGTGTATTTGGATTTCTATTGATGTAGCATATGAAAGTTTGCATCCTTTGTGAATTAATCACTACCATTGACCACATCAGAACACAATAAATTTATGTAGATTTATAAAGTTACAGGAACAATTATCAATTGGATCCTCATATTGAGTACAAAATTCAAAAAGTCATAAATTTTTATTCAATTCATCCATGCAGTAGTTTAAGAATATAAATCCTTGAATCCACATTTGGATTACTGCATTTAAATCCTTAAACTAGTAATTACAATAATTAAATTTGAACAAGAGCCTGAATAGTAACGGTAATGGTCTGGTGAGAGATGATCTATAGTGATGAATACTCTTTGGTGATAGAATTTGTGAATGATATCACATACTAGTAGTAGAACAATCCAATGGTAGATCATTTATAACATTATATCTTTCAACAGTAGATGATCAATGATAGATTTTAAATGGTATATGTTCAATGGTATATGTTTAGTGGTATATTATCTCAATGGTAGATTATAGAAGAAACAACACTATCTGGCGGTTGATGTGATAATGGTAGATATCTTCAGAAATATGTTTATTAGCAGTAGATGTAGTCCAAAAATATATATATTAAGTGTTAAATTCATTGAAATAAATATAGGTGAACACTTAACCAAGTTTAACCGCCATGTTTCTTAGAAAATTATTTACTATCATATAACATTGAGTTTGTTAGAAATATAACAAACATGATATAAGATCAATAAAACTAGGAGGTTTCAAAAGAAGAAATGAAATTAGTGTCAATGCACACAATCCATACAGGTATTTCCTTCCTGGGGAAGATAATGAAGGTGGAGTTAGAGTTGTAGATAGTTATAACTATATTAGGGATGCTAAATCAGGTTATGACCAATAAACATTATAGTATGGAGAAGCTTACTGATCCAATATTAAGTGTAGCAATGTTAGACCACTTCAGGACTCCACAACCAACCTCATTAAATGGTAATAAAAATCCATTTTTTGTTGAGTAATGAATAAGTTCCTCAAAGAATTTATTTCTTGATTTAAGAAGTATTGAAAATGAAAAGGTTTTCATGATTGTTTATCATCTCTAAAGGTATAAAAATTGATGGTGGGCGTTGATTAAAAACACTAAGGATGAGGAGGAAATAACAATCCTGGACTGGAAGGATTTTAAGAAACATTTCATGGAAAAACATTTTCCTCACAAATAATAATCAGATATGGAGAGTAAATTCATGAATAATAGATGAGAGGAAGAGGAAACTTTTGTTAAGTATGAAGTAAACATTACATGGTTAGAATGGCATGTTGTAGACTAGTTATGTAATCCAAAGAGTAATAGTGACCATTTCATTGATGGGATTAAGAAAATACTTCAAATGTAAATAGTCTCCCACATATTCTCATTACATGAAGATATAATTTCATGTGATATAAATATAGATAAATAATTCTCTACATCTTACGACTTTAAAGAAAAGTAATAGAAGAAGGGGGTGTTTGTAGTGACCCATAATTTCCCTACATAGATATTACATCTTATTAGATTAATATTCAATATATAATGTATCTATTCATTTTAGAATCATATTGGTCTAGTGACTTTAAAAACCAGGACATATGAAAAACTTTATCGTAAAATAACTACACCATATCTAACTAATTTTTTCATAACTAGCACCCTTCTTAGTCATATCATACTAATTACCATTCTTCATAACCTAGGGAAAATGAAATATGAGAAAGTGTGAGATCAGATGCTCAGTAAGGGTTAAAAGGGAGATATCAATGAACAATTGAGAATAAGATGGGAATAATGATATGAGAACATGAGCATAACATTTGAAAATCACACCCTCTATATTATAAATCATAATATTAATCCATGGATTTTTTTGTAGTTCATAATACATGAATAATAAAAGAATCAAATAACATGAGTCATAAGAGAATAGAGTTATTATAATACATGATTTAGTTGTTTTCATAAGCTTATAAAATCTTGAACATGTATAAATATAAACAGGTTCAATTTTTAAGTTCAGTACATTAAATTTGGCCCTCACATAAACTTATAGAAATAAATCTAGGTCTATGCATAATCTTATGGACATAAAAGACAGGTACACACATAATATTATGGAAAAACAGGACCACACATAATCATATGAACATGAAAAAGGTCTATTCTTAATATTATGGACATAAAAACTAGGTATATGTATGAAACTGTGAATATGAAATTGGGTTCGCTCATATCATATTTACCTTATGAGTTATCCATATTTACCCAACACATTGGAGGAAGATATAAGTCCCACATTTCATATAATGAAATTCACACATTTTTGTTCTATAAGATCATAAAAAATTTATCATATCAGAACCCATGAAAAGAAATATATTTTATAAAAATTTCATCAAAGAATAACTCGTGAAAAAGAAATGGGTATCATAAACCTTTCACCACCTCATCACATATAACCCACAGAAAAGGAACATGTTTCATAAATATCTTATCATGATAAACATAAACCATCCAATGAAATAATAAAGATGGTATCCTTGGATTATATCAATAATAAATAATAACTGATATCAAGGGTTTTTGTCTTTAATGAATGGAGATACCATTAAAATATCAATAAATTTTTTTTGATGAAATTATACATTCAAATTTTGAAATAAATTCTTTCAAATATAATTTTCTTTGAAATATGTTGGTTTTTTCTTTGTAAAATAACCATAGAAACCTATAAATGAGGGTTCAAGAATTCAGCGATCATGATGGTAGAAAATTCTATTCATACTGTATAATTTAAAAGAAAACATTCGTTTCACATTTTTGTATTAATTAAAAATGTACATTTTTTAGAAATTGAATTTCAGTTTATATTTTAAAATGTTTTTATAAATTAAAATATGGATAAAAAGGAATTTGAAAAATAATTGGATAATAGTAAAAACATTCATGAAAGAATTTTTAGAAAACATGGACATAGAAGAGAAAGGATCTTGAATCGAAGAGAGAAATGAAGCTGATTTTCCTTAAAAATATATTTTCGGTATCATAAGAACTCATAGTGAGAAAAATGAAAGGAAAACATTTATTTTTAGAAATAATAAAAGTATAAGGAACTGTTTTGAGGTTATTGAGAGGCATATCATAATATTTCATTATAATAAACATAATCATAAAACAATATCAATAAATAATGAGATTATGACATAAAACCGTTACCACTGTGGTCACATTTTAACCATAAACCCCATGAAAGATATAAAATTTGATTGATATTTAATTAAACATAAAATTAATAATATTTATCAAAAAATACATTAATGTGTAGTATGTACACCATATAAAAGAAACAACTGGTGAATATGACATGTGTCTCATAGAAATAAAAGTGAGATGAAAATACCTGACCTTAGGTCCAAATTACTTTGTTTGAATTAGAAAATTTTGAATAATAGATATATATTTATTATCAATATATTAAATAAACATAATAATATATATAATAGCATATATTATTTTTTATTAGCTTTTATAAATAGTTTTTTAACAATTCTTTATTAAAGAACTATTCCATTTGATACCTGCTTAATTTTTCATGTATGTTTTAGTTCAATAGTTTTGGTCCTTATACTTTTATCATGGTTAAATAATATCCAAAATTTTAATAATGATATAAAAATATTATATATTCATTATTTACATGTTTAGAGACTTTCATAAAAGTAGATATAGAAAAATGAATTACACCATTCTTGGAGGTGGTAGGTTGTACGTACTCATGAATGATGCTTTCAGTTCTCAAAAAATGGAATGAAAAAAATGGTAAATAATAAGAAAACTTTAAATGATCATTATTATATAATATATATCATATATATTCATTAGAACCATCCTTATTACCATCACATTAAAATTGAAATAAAAAATGAATCACATCACTTTGTGGAGGTGGTATTCCACTTGTACACTAACATTATCGTTTTCCAATAGTTAATAAGGTAGATATGATATTATAATTATATAGGTGTAAGTATTTAATTAGTATAATATATAAATAGTAAAAAAATAAAAGTACCCATCCATAAAATATAGTGATGATAATTTAATGGTATCGCTACATGGAGACAGTGATCCATACGTAGACCCAAGTGATACTTTCAATTCCTATTTGACGGAAAGAGGGTGAATAAAAATGGATTAATAATAATGATAAAATTTAAGTATATTTAGGAAAATAAATTTATTATTTTATTAAAATTATAACATATTTATAGAAGGTAAAATAATGTTTAAAAAGAAACTGATTGGTTAAGGAAATTACCTCTCCTTTGAAAGAACACCTTTAGATATCCTCTTAAGGATCCTAGGGTTGTACTTTTGGGAATAACATAATAACTAAAATGTGAATAATGAAGTTGATAAGGTACTTTTGTATGGTATGGTTGATCTATAAGGCTCATTGTGGTTCAAAAAAAGAGAAAGTAGGGGTGCCCTTTCATAATTGATGAGTGGAACACATTTGGAATTTATTAAAATATTAAATTAATATAAATTAATTTTGATGTAAAAATTGATATAAATTGATATTATTTGGAGATAATATGATTATGGATCACAATATTCTCATATAATAAAATTTTTACAAGTATGTATCACATTTTTACCCTTATCTTTGTTTAAGTCTTCATTAACCATTGTGACAATTACAACGATATCAATGTTTTTTACTCTTAATGGGTTAATATAATAATATAAAAGGAATAAAATCCCAAAAATGGTAAATTGTTGATATTTAAAACTATATACCATCTCTTTTACAAAGTATTAAATTTTTTTGAATATTAAATCATTTAATAAAATATTATTTATTATAAAATATCAATAATTTTATTTCTAACACAATTCGTTTAATTTGTAGTTAAATACATCAAGAAAAATGGTAAATTAGAATATAAATATTTCACACATTATTAATATGTAATATAGGTCTAGAAAATTATTTGGGCACATTAACTCGTCCATATTATATCAATTTTAATATTTTTAAAATCATTTATTATAATTTTCTATTAATTTAATAATTACAATGTTAGTATTGCATATGCTTTTAAAGTAATTATTTACTTAATAAAAATTAAAAAAAATTAACATGATAAAAAATTCATTTATATTTAAGATTATTATATATAGTTTATCATACCCTTTTTATCTCTATATTTAAAATATCATAGATATTAAAAGTAGGTGTGTGATATTTTTGGTTTTATATTCACTTAAGTATTATAAAGGTCAAAATCATAAAAAATAAAAAAAGTCCATATATTCTACCTTTTTTTGATTAGGTATGATATATAGTCATCCATTAAAATTAATTCAAGTTTTAGGGTCGTTATTTATTTCATATAATTTTATTTTTTACCTTGATTAGCTGATTTACCCTTTATTGTGGTAACACAATTTCTAATGTTACTTTTAAAAATGTCAAACAATAAAAGGATCATATTTACCAAATTCAGACATCCTGATTCCAAATATGGAACTAATATTATCTATATTCACATTAGATAATTGGTATAAATTAATTTTAATATAAATTCATAAAATGCAATCAAAAGCAGTTTTTAGAAAAAAGTGTTTTAAGCCCAAAAATGTACTTATAACAAAATAAGGTATATTCATGATTCAAATGAATTTAATTATATTTTATTTAATTAAATAATAATTATGTTACTTTGATATAAAATTAAAATCATAATGTTACTTTTTAATAATAAATGATAGTTTTATAAAAATATATATTTTTCACTACTCACTAAAAAATGAAATTGTTTCATAAAAATACCAAAATTTCACCCATTTTTTTGATATTATGTTTTAAAATATAAATGAATTTTAATAAAATAAAATTTATAATATTTGAATAAATTTTATTATATTTGATTTCTTACAAAAAATAATAAAAATATTTTAGAAGAAAATATTTTTTAAAGAAAAAATAGATTTAATAAAAGTTTGGAGATTATTTACAAAGAATTAAAAAATAAATATATATTGAGAAGTAACTTTATTTGTAATTAATAAATTATTTAATCCTATTCATACCCACTAACTTTAATTTTCAGGTTATAATTTTTCCGAAATAATATTTTAATAGTATATCATAGTTCATTTAAAATAGGTGTTGCGTATAATTGAAATTATCGAAGAAATGAAATTATTTAAAGGGAAACATTTTCTAAAATATTGGGGAGTTACATCATACCTATTTAATAAATCTCAACCTCAAAATATATACTTGTTCTTGTTAATCAAAGGTTTGATATTTTAAAAGTGTATTTTGGAAAACTCACATCGTAATAGGATTAATAAAACCTCATTTTAAAAAGAGTGAAAGGGGAAATATGTAGGTAACCAAGAAAAGTGGTTTTTAAATTTGTGGTGAGTTAAAAAATGGGCATAAAGAGAAAACTATAACCCAAAGAATAATATAGAATGATAGAGACATGGTCATGAGAAAATTAAAAACAAAAAAACCATAAATCTATAATAGGTGAAATAAACATCAATTCATTATAAATGAAGGTAAAATATAAAATTTTATTTTAAAATCAATTTCATAATTTTTAGGGAATAAGACAGAGAAAATTATAAATAATAATTACTGGATTTAATTCTATATTTGATTAATTTCCACTTCATCTCTTAATCCTTGAAATGAATATTCAAGATGATTGTTTATGATAGAAACACTAAAATTAACTTTTAATGGATCATAAGACCTGTAAAGAATTATAAGTCATTATTTATGTATCTATATTTTAAAAAAGTAAAATAATTAGTATATGTTATCCAATATGATAAATAATACTTTAATCTCTAACAATAATACCCAAATTTCAACATAATACATTCAATAAATAGTTAAACTTAAGTCTACTCCAAAATGTGTCTAACTAATATGGAAAACCAATGATGGTATGATATCATATCCTTTCAGGATAAAATAAACAATATTTTTAATCACTCATAAAGTCTCAAACCAAAATTTATATACCTCTATCACATATTCTTCAATATATACTAATCGTTAAAAAAAAACAATAAAATCATAGATGTTTCTAAAATATTACTCACCCTTTATTCCTCAAATATTTTATTATCTTAGCCCAAAATAATTCCTTTTGGATTATTCATAAAAACCTCAAAATAGAATTAAAAATTATAGAGTGGCAGATAAGTGTGTCCTATCTATAATGATTTAGTTAAATTGTTGTAATCGTATAAGATTTCACTTTATCCTTTGAATTCTAAGGTTTTTGTTTCTTATTATCTTCACTAGCCCTTGGATTAGGGAAATGATTTACATAATTACCATACTCTTTGAATTTATATAATCAAAGTGTGAGTGGTGTATTATATTTATATCTCTCTCCATTCATTTCATTGACTTGAATCTTTATATAACTTCAAAAAAAAATTTCTTGGTGCCCATACTTCCCACAGTTGAAGCATTTTCTTGTTTCTTTCAGGAATTCACCTGAGCAATCCTTGCAAAATTATGTGTAAGTAGAAGGTTAAAATTTTTCTTTACTCCTCGTGACGAACCACTAGAGTTTCCATGATGCTCCATCTTCTTTTTCTTATCACAATAACCTTTAGGGTTTACATCTTATATTTCCACTTTCAATTCAAAACAATTATTTCTTTATAGCTTCCAAATTCCCATATAGATAATTCCTTTAAAATAATTGGTTTCAAACCATTAAATAATCATTTAATTTTTTCTTTCAGGGATGACAATTAAAATTGACGCATGACTTTCAAGTATTGTAAAATTCTATTCATATATACCAATGGATTTATTATCCTTTTTCATAATATTAATTAATACCTTCTCCTTTTTTATTTATGGAATACAAGGGAAGTACTTACTGAAAAATATCCCCTTAAACTCTTCTCATTCCACAGAGTCAACTTCCTCCTATTTTCATTTATTCTTAACAATATTCCACTATTGTTTTACATATCATTCTAAATGATAAATAGTTAGGATGGATTTTTCATATTCCAAGAACTGAAGTACAAAAAACATTTTTCCATCAATTAATCAATTAATCAGAAACTAGTGGAACACAATACCCATATAATTAGGGTGTAAATTTTTCATAAAATATTAAATGACATGTTTCTCCCCCATTTCATTTTGAATCTCAACATGATACTTGTTAGAACATTTTTCTTAAGAGATTTGAGTGATCATAATGACAATATATTACATCCCATATCATAAGACATTAGGTTTAATATGAGGATGGTCATTTCATTGGCCTTCAAATTCATTTTTCACATAATTCTTCCAGGTTCCATCTATTCATTGAAACAAAAAATCATAGTGTGAGAAATTAAAATCATATTGGAAAACCATATAATCATGAAGAATAATTCATTGGATGTCTAATTAAATAACCATTATTATAAATATATGAAACCTTAGGTTTAAACTAGTTCATCCATGATCATTAACAAAAAATTAATATGATATCCAATACATAGAATTATCCCCAAGTTTTGAGTAAATATTACTCATCCTAGTTTCCAAAGTTTAATTAAATCTTTCTCTAATACTGACTATTGAGACTCAAACTTTTCATAGATAGATATTAATTCATTTAAGATGAATATTAAATACTTAAAAATCCAAGAAATAATCTTAAAAGTCTTGTGCCTTTGAAAACATAGACACATAAACAACTAGTTCATAAAAGATCTGCATCATCGATACCAATTTGTTCACAACTAGAACCCTACATAAACATATCTTACTTAATAAGTTTATTCATAACCTAGGTTAAAGAAAACCTAAAAAATTGTGGGATCATATTATTAGTAGTGGTAAATAAAAGAGACATCAATGATTACTTATGAATAATATAAGAAAATGTGTATGAGAACATGAGAATAACATTTTAAAATGAGGCTCGAGATGTTATAGTTCATAATCTTGAGTAATGAAATAAATCTTGATATTTTATAAGGCATAAATCATAAAGGAATCAAAGAACATGAGTTATGAGAGCATAAAATTATCATAATACATGAGTTTGTGTAATTCATAAGTTTATAAGTTTATGAACACATATAAGTAGACAACGATTTACTCATTAAGTTAATAATATTAAATAATGCCATCTCATAATCTTATGAACATGAAAACATGTCCACACATTATCTTATGGACATGGAATACTGGTCCATGCATAATCTTATTGACAAATATGTCCTTACATCATCTTATAGACATGAAAACTTTGTTAATGATTAATCTTTTGGACATGATAACTAGGTCCGTGCATGAAATTTTTAACTTGAAATCAAGTTCTTGTATATCATATTTACCTCATGAGTTATCTATCTTTACACAATACATTAGTGGTAGATATTGGTCCCGAACATCACATAATTAAAATATTACATATGTTTTCCACAAGATTAGAAACATTTCATCATATGATAACCCATTAAAATAAATTCATTTCTTAAATAGATTATCATAGCATAACCTATGGAAAATAAATAGGTTTCATTAACATTTCACGACTTCATTATAGTATAACACAAGAAATGTAATGTGTTTCATAAATATCTTATCATCATAAACGTAAACCATGTAGAGAAATAATAGTTATGGTATCCTTGGATCATATCCATAGAAAATAATAAGTCATATCAATGGCTATTGTCTTCAATGAATATAAATATGATTAAAATATCATTAACACATTGTTGAGAGAAATATGATTTCAATTTTGAGATCACTTCTTTATAATAATTTTTTTTGAAAATATTATGGAAAAAATTTCCTTTTAAAATAACCCTAGAAACATTTAAATGATGTTTGAAAACATTTATTGGTCATGGTGGTGGGAAATTATGCTCATGCCGTATATTTAAAAAGAATACATTCCTTTTAATTTTTTGTAAAACTTAAAAAAATACCTCATTTTAGAAAATTACAAGAAGATTTAATTTTAAAACATTTTTTCAGAATTAAATTATGGGTAAAAATGACATTAAAAAAATAATAGGACATTACTAAAACCATTATTGATTTTTTAGAAAACATAGACATGAAATATAAATGATCTTTTCCCGAATAGAGAAATGAAGTCAATTTTTGTTAAAAACATTTTTTGGGCCTCTTGAGTACTTATGGTGAGGAAATTGAAATGAAGAAAATTTATTTTTAATTAATAAATATATGAGAATAAATATTCATTTGTTTATTTATAGTTAGATCCTAATACTTCATCATCAAAAACATAATCATAAACAATCTTGATAAACAATGAGAATGTAACATAAAACCCTTACCACTTTGGTAATATTTGAATCATAAGACCCATGAAATACATAACCAAATATTGATATGTAAATAATCATTAAATACATAAGAATAATCATAAAATAAATTCATGGTTAGTAAATACAAAACATTTAATAAACAATTGGCGAATATGGAATGTGTCTAAGAGAAATAAAAGTGAGATGAAAATCCATTACCATGTGTCCAACTTTCTTCGTACGCATTGGAACCTCCTCTAAAATAAATATATATTTTTATTCATATATTACAAAATAATACTCATATATATATATACATACACATACACATATATATCATACAATATATTATCTTATCATAACCTTTTAGCACCCATTTGTTAATAATTTAGTATTAAAATCGCCATTCCGGGTGATATATGCTTCATTTTTCATGTATGTTTTGGTTTTGTAGTTTTGGTTTATGAAATTTTATGAATGTTACATAATAAAAATAAAATTAATAATGATATAAATAAAATATATATTCATTACATACATTTTTATAGCCATTCATAAAAGAAGCAATAAAAAATGAATTACACCATTCATAGAGACGTTAGGGTGTACACACACATGAACACTACGTTCATTTTTCTAAAGATAGAATAAAAAAGAGGTAAATAATAAATCAACTTTAAAGAATATTTATTTTATCATATATATTATATATATTCATTATATGTATCCTTTTTATCATCCAATTAAAATAGAAATGAAAAATGAATCACATCAGTTTGTAGAGGTGGTAGTTAACATGTACGCACGATCGACAATATTTTTTCCAACGGTTTGGAAGGAAAGAAGATAAATATGTTATTATATATAAAGTTGTATTATAATTTCCTAGTTATAATATATAAACATTATTACCATCAAAATAACCTTCCAAAAAATATAGTGATGATAAATGAATTGCATCGCTACGTGAGGATGGTAAATCGTATATACGCACAAGCGATACTTTCACTTACCATTTGATGGAAAGAGGAAGAATAAAGGTGGTTTCATAATAAAAATAAAATCTAAGAATATTTTGGACACTTAATTTATCATATAGTGAATAATATAATATATTTAGAGATGGTAAAAGAAGAATTAACAAGAATATGATCGGTTAATTTGATTATCTCTCCTTTGAGAGAAATCCATTATATCTTCTCTTAAGAATCATATGGTTGGTCTTTTGAGAAGACAAGAACCTATATAATAAGTATAATGAATTTTAATAGGTATTTTGGTAGGGTATGGTATATCTTGAAGGCTCTAATCATTTTAAAGATGAAAAAGGAGGGGTGCCCTTTTATTATTGAGGGGAGAGGAACTTTTGGATTTTCTAAAAAATATTAAATTAACACAAATTAATTTTGATATCCAAATTGATAAAATTAGGTATAATTGAAATATAATATTATGATTAATTATCCTCATACAATAAAATTTGGATGATTTTGGATCAAATTTTTACCCTTATCTTTTAGTTTAACATATTGTTAACCCTTTTGACAATTATGTTGGTATCAATGTTTTTCACTATTAAGGTTTTAATATAGATACTATAAAAGAAAAAAATCACCATAAATGTACCATGTTTTATTTTTACAACTATATCCCATTAATTTAATTTATATATTATTTTTATGAATTATAAATAATTTAATAAAATAATGTTTATTAAAAAATACCATTAGAGTCATTTTTAATACTATTAATTTAATTTGAAATTAAATACATGAAGAAAAATGGGGCATTAGAATATAATGATTTGAAACATCCATAATATGTCACATATATCCAGAAAATTCTTGGGATAAATTAACTCATTCAAATTATATCAATTTTAATGTTATTAAAATCATTTATTTTATTTTTATATAAATAGAATAGTTACTATGTAAGTGTTTTGTAATATTTTGAGGTAATAATTTCTTCACTAAAAATTAAAAATAAATTAACATGATAAAAAATTATTTATATTTCATATTATTATTTATAATAGAACATTTCCTTTGTTTATTGATAGAGAAAATATTTTAATTCATTTTAATTTTAATATCAATTTACGTAATCCCACAAAAGTTTTACTTTAAGGGAAATTGTCACATTTTATGGATTTAGTAGAATTTTGAGTTTAATTAAAAAAATGGACTAATTTTGTATTTTTATTGTTAAAATTTATTTATGCATTTAAACCATATTTTTTTAAATTATAGAAATTGAAAAATTATTATTTTTTAGGTTTTTATATTTCTTGGGATTCATTTCAATATTATGGACACAAACCTCTATCCATCATTTAAAGGCCCAAAATGTGTTCACAACTCGATTTTCAAAATCTGTACCTAGATCTGAAAATATTTTATAATGGGAGCATATCTCATAATTTGATTTCCCAAATGATCTTAAATTCAAAAATAATAAAAATGACATTCAGATAAATAAATTTTAATACTATGGATATGCATGATTACTTCTTTTTTAAGGCCATAAATGCATGAGAGATAGGATATATGGAATAAGAAGAGTGTGTGTGGGAAGAATAAATTGTTGGAGTAAATTGTATATAATTATCTCCAAATGTGGCCAATCAAGATACAATTTTTGGGTGAATGAGGGATTAATAAAGGAACAAAATTCAAGAATAAAATCATTCAAATTCTATAATTTTTATTGGGGTAAAATGGAAAAACTTTCAGATGGTTGTATTGGAGTGAATTTTTCACCCTAATCCCTATAAAAAAGTGTTTCTTCTTCATTTCAGGGGTTTGGAAACTTGGGGGTCACCTTTTTTGGATATTAGCATTAAATTTTTTGTATTTTAATTATGGTAATGTAGTTTAATTTTAATATATTTTCTCTCATATTCATATATTCATTCTTCTATTTTTACTTTTATGTGTTTCACTCACTGTGTTCTCTTATAAATCAATGAGAATGGGGAAATAAAATCAGTTTTTGTTTGAGGGAGATAATTGTGGTTGATTGAATTTCATTCCACATTAATATCAAAATATTCGTTCAGTTATGAGAATTTTTTTTCTAGTTAAATTGATAATGGGTTTTGGATGCCCTATTTTCTCTACCACTGAGTTTTTATCATTCATCACTCATCATTCCGTTCACTATTTAATTCATAAATAAGATAGAGCGTGACTTGGGTAGAATTTTATAGAGAAGAGATCTCTTAGTTATCTTTAAGAGGAGTACTACCCTATATGCAGTTATTTTTATGTTGGGGTAATAATAATTTGAATGATACGGTGTAGTGTACCAAATATTGATCACTGCATTATATTGAGTATCAAGAATATATTAAAGGGCAATCCTGGTCTTGCTGGATGCGGGGGAATATTTAGAGATCATCAAGACCGGATCCTTGGATGTTTCTTTGGAAGCTATGGAACTGCTTCTGCGCTGGAGGCCGAGATGCTTGCTACCATTCATGCCATCTCCTATGCAAAGTGCTTAAACTGGAAGAATATCTGGATCGAGAGCGATTCCACTACCATTGTGAAAGCCATATGGAAGGGTGATGTTCATCTGGCATGGCCTCTCACCCCCAGATGGATGGATTGCCTCGCTACGCTCAATGACCTCAATTTTATTGCCACACATACCTATCGGGAGGCTAATATGGTCGCGGATGGACTTTCCAACATGGGAGTCTCTCATGAGATCACTTGGATGAATGAACTCCCACCAGAGTTTATTCCTACTTTTATTAAGGATTCTAGAAAATTTCCCTCTTTCCGTCTATTGTAACTCATTTGTGACTTTCTCTTTTGAATAAATTTCTTAGTTCTGGTCTTTTGACCAGAACCTACATTTTTTATAAAAAAACACATGATTTTTCATATAAAAAACATAAAAGACATAAATTTCAAGTTTTTTTTAAAAAATAATATTTTTCATGATGTATTTAATTTAAAATTATTCTACATGTTCCAAAAAATATTAGGTGAAAGAATAAGTTCAATATGATCTAGAAGCTCTATTGAAATGGATTAGTGATGTAATAAAAAACCATGACATCCAAATTGATTGGATCACTGAATATGTAAATTACTGTCAAGAGAAACTAGAACCCGAGGGAGAACTAGAACATGAGTGATTGGTGGAAGATATTTCACTAATCATAATTTATATTAAAGAACCTGAGGTAGTTGAGAATAAGATACTAATGGATTTAATAATATCATAATATACTTAACCATTTCTTGAGTAGGTCCATGAAGAAAAAATTCCAACTGATATACTTATGGGAGATCAATATTTTTTCTATGAATCCAGAAATGGATTTATTGAAGAAAAATTAATAAAAAATATTCTTATCCTTGATAATAAAAAATCAGAACCTATATACCTCTCTCTTTTTTTGTAAGAAAATTATGAATATGCACAGGATGAGATTGATTTTCCCATGGTCTTTTGCAAAGAGATCAATTTCAAAGCTAGATTAATTAAAAGGGATTATTTCTTTATTGATTCATTATATTTTAATATTATTCAAGATGAATTTATTTATAAATTTTGTTTTTCTAAATTTCATAATATAGTAAAAATGGAACAAGCATTTTATTTTAAGGATGATACAACCCATGTTGTGGGTATTGAAGAAGAAGAGTTGGAGAAGAATTTGGTTCTAAAACTCCCTCCTCTATATCATCTTTTATACCATATAGAGGAGGAAACCATGGAAGTCAATAGAGAGCACCCCTATCTTCTTTTCCCTCTCAATATGGACCTCAAATTCAATCTTTATTCTTTATTGGGGGTTGGTAATTTTATTATCTTATTTGGGATTCTCCAATCACGTTGTTAAACCATGGAAACTTGTAAATGTTACATGTGGTAGCTCAATGAAACAAAACCCAACATCATACTGAGGATAATCCACTACAACTACATGACTAGGGTAGTAAAAACCTAGAATTTATTTTGGGGTCTAAACCAGGCATTTTCAATTTTCATTCCCCTTTATATTTTTTATTTATTTATTTTTATTATGTTTGGTTTCTTGATTTATTGTAGTTTTAAAGTGGCAGAAGCGATGAGGTTAACTCAAGGCTTCTACTAAAAAATAAACCAGGTTTTATATTTGCTTTTATTTAATTTATTTTTTGACGAATTAAAATTCTATATAAAAATATTTTTTGAAATAATTTATAGTAAAAAGAGGTTAGTAAGTATAATAAGTGTGGCAGAGGGATTTTTACCCATTCTTAAGAATTTTGGATGTTCCTCCATTATATTTTCCATGTATTTTTCTAAAATTTTCATATGTTACTTTTTAATTTTCGTTTAATTTTTAGGATTTCTAAGTTGAATCGAATACTATTGAAAAATTCAAATGATCCTAGTGTTTTATAACATTTATTGATTTTAATTTTTGAGGATTTAAAAGATTTCTGAAGGGAATTTGTTTATGAATTTCCTATTTTATCATTTAATGGAATTTTATTGATTTTTAAACTCATGTGTAGTCATTATCTCCAAATTAAAAATATTTTCCAACCTAATTATTTTCAATACCATTTTGACATATTATTTTCATTTCTATTTTTCTTGAGATTCTTGATACATGTTGTGTAATGTAGATTTTTTTGTTTTTCTCGTTTTCAAAGTTGTTAGAGTTCATTGAATGTATCAAGTATAATTGGTGCAGTACTAGGAAGACAAATAAAAATCCATTTATCACTTTTCAACCTTCTGTAGAAGTTAAACACATGATTATTGTTGAAATCTAGGGTGGTGGAGGAATAATATGAGGGATATTTTTATTTTCGAAAGAACCTTTTTGAGATGAAATAAAAATAGTTCTACCATATTTATTTCTACTTAAGGGGAAGAAATTTCATGATGGAAAGATGTATGGGTGGCCTAAATTATCATTATAAATACGGAATTTATGTTCACCCATACTTGAAGATCAAAATATGCCTTTATTTTCATCAAAAACATGATTCTGAAGTGAAATCCAGATTTGAATTCATGTAGAAACAATTCCTTAAATAGGGGAAAGAGGGAAGTAATATATCATTGATGATAAAATTACAAGTGTGAACTACCCATGGAGATAAAGAGGTGTTTATAGGTGATCAGTTTTTAAGATAATTGAGGATCACACCATTCTTGAGAAACACTGTTTTTATGCATTTACTTCACTTTAGAGCTTAACGCTCATCATTCTACCTCTGAGGTTTTTACATTTAAAACCTCCCAAACCTCAACCTCAGAACAAACCATGCAAAGGATATAATTATTAAAAAATTATTAACACTATTATATAGATATAAAAAGATGATATAAACCCAATATATATTAAACATGTTCTAGATAATGATAAAAACTTTTAAACAATCATTGAGTTAAGAGATAAATATTTTTCCTGGGAGGTAGGTACAATATGAACATGAAGATTAACATGATATTGAGTGAAATTTTATGGTTTTTTTGAGCTATGTAATTTTTAATTTTTTAAGAGGCTCAATATTTTCTTTTATATGATAGTTGAGTTGTGTTTTCATTAATGCTTTGAGAAGTTTGTTTGGACCTTGGTATTAGATGATTGCCAAGGATTGAAATGTTTAAGTGTTGGGGAATTGAAAAAGTAAATATTTTCAATAAATTTATATTCAATTTTATTTTTTTAATTACCCAAAGTGTAATTTTAATAGAAATTGTCACATTTTATGATTTTAGTATCTTTTTGTGCTTAATATCAAAAAAAGACCTAATTTTGGATTTTAACTGTTTGAATTTATTTCTGTATTTCGACCATAATGTTTTTTAAACTAATCAAAATTTCAAATTATTTTTTTTTTAGTATTTTATATTCATTGTGATTTATTTAATTCCACTCCACCCAAAGCTCAATCCATCATTTGAAGGAATAAAACAAGCTCACAACCACACCTCGATATTTGTGCACATATTTGGAAGTACTTTTTGATGGGCTCATATATCATGCATGTGTGACCCAAATGAGATTAAATTCAATATGGATTAAGAGAACATTTGGAGGAAAAACATTTATTACTATGTCCATGAATTATTCCATCATTTTAACGGATATAAATTCATGATAAATCAGAAATGTGTAATATGGAGAGTCTACCGGGAAAGAATAAATTATCATAGTAAATTAGATATACCTATCTCAAAATATTTACAATCAAGATAATTTTTTTGGGAGAAATTATGAGACAAATTTTAAAAAAATTAATGAAAAGTCACTCCAATTCAACCATTTATTTGGGAAAAAATGTGGAATCATTGAGAGGATATTTTTGGACTGATTTGTTTACCCCTCTCCAATAAAAAAGTAATTTTTACTTCATTTCAATGGGCTAGAAACTTGTGGGTACCATTTTTTTTCAATTATTAGTTAATTTTTAGTATTTTAATTATCGTAATATCATTTTTTATTTGAATATATTATCTCTAACTTAATTTCTCCATTATTTTATTTTTACTTTTCTGTGTGTCTCCCACCATGTTCTCTTCTCACTCCATGAGAATTGGGATATAACCTCAATGATTCTTTGATGGAGAGAATGGTGGTTTATTGTTTTTTGTTATACATAATTCCATGATATTTATTTAATTCTATGAATTTTTCATGGTGGATAAATTTATTATGTTGTGTGATTGCCTTATTTTCTCTACCACTAATTTTTTCTTCTCATTCATCATTCATCTTTCCCTTCACTAACTAATTCATACATACGATGGAGTAAAAATTGGGCAGTGATAGACAATGAAGAGAAAATCTAGACACATTTAGTAAGATTATTACCTTTCATTAAGAGATATTAGTGTTGGGGGTAATAACCCTTCAAATGAGAGGGTTTGGTGTGATAGATCTTAATCACTACATTGAATCAAGTATCAAGAATATTTTAATGAACAATGATGAATCATTACAACCTCATAAGAATGACTAGATTCTTTATTTATTTATAAGTTCATTTTTTTCACATTTCATTTATATATAGATATATATTAATATTTAATGCATCATTCAAACTCACATTCTTTATTATAGTTAGGTTTATATTTGTTAGAATATAAATAGATTCAATAGAAATTTAGTGTTGTGTGAGATGCCTCCTTAAGAATGACCCTAGGTGTATGCAATATTGCATGTTTAGGTAAAAATACTATTGATCAGGGATCCAAAAAAAATTCCTATGAATCAATTTTGGAGCATTTCTTGGGATCTGCTACACTTCCACACACCGTTTTTTATAAAAAAATAAGTTTTTAGAAAAAATAATTTAACAACAAATTATATTTTTTATGATGTATTTCTATTCAAATTATTTGGTATGAACTTCATAATCCCAAGTGAAATAATAAGTTCAAAATTTTCTTTAATCTTGGTCACAAAAGATTTGGGATGTAATGAAAAACAATGAGATCAAAATAAATTTGATAGATGAATATGTAAATTCATATCAAGAGAAACTAGAAACTGAGCCAAAACTAGAACAAGAATGAGTGGTGGAAGAGATTTCACAGATCATTTCTTCGTTAAAGAACCTGAGGTGGTTGATATAGAGATACTAAAGAAATTCATAACATCACCCCATAATCAAACATTACTCAAGGAGTTTAATAAAGAAAACATGGTAGAAGATATACTTATAGGAGATCAATATTTTTGGAAGAATCTTGGAATTGATTTATTGAAGACAAAAATTATCTTCATATCCTTGATAGTGAAAAATAAACACCTATATACCTATCTCTTTATTTGGGAGATAATGATCAAGATGAACCTGATTATATTTGTTTTCTGATGGTATTTACCAAAGATATAAATTTCCACGATGACTTACTTGAAAGGGAAGATTTCATTAATTAATCTTCATGTTTAAATCTTATTCAAGATGAATTGATTTCTATCTTCTATTTTTATGATTTCTTTGATATATTAAAAATGGACAATGGCTTGGATTTTAAATAAGATACCACCCAAGTGGTGGTGATAGAATAATAAGATCTTGATAAGAATTTGGGACTATGACAACCTCTTCTATATTAATTTTCATACCATATGGACGAGGACACCATGGAATTCAACAGGGATCATAACTATCTTTTTTTGTCTCCCATTATGAACCGAAAATTCTATATTTTTTCTTTACTAGGTCTTATTAATTTTCTTATATTATTTTGGGTTCTCCAATCTCAGTGTTTACACATGTACATCGGTACAAGTCACATGTTGTTGTTAATATTAAAGTAACCAAACCCACTATCGGACTGTGCATGATCCACTACAACTTTCTGACTAGTGGAAGTAAAAACCTAGAACTTTCTTGGGGGTATAAACCAATAGTTATTCCTTTTAATTCCCATTTATATTTATTTTTCTTTCTATTTATTCTGTTTTGTTTCTTTCTTTCTTGTAGTTTTTAAAGTGGTAGATACTAGGTACATAACTCAAGGCTTCCAAAGAAAAATAAATTAGGTTGTATATTTCCTTTTCTATATTTTATTTACTAAGAAATTAAAATTATATATGAAAAAACTCCTTGATATAGTTTGAACTAAAAATAAGTTATTAAAATGAATAATTGTGGGGGAGGGATTTCAACCTCTTCATATGAATTTTTTGTATGCTTCCATTTTATTCTTCATGTATTTTTTTTTTGCATTTTTCATGTTTTAATTTTTCATTTTTAGTGTTTTTTAGGATTCTTATGATGAATAAAATAGTTTTTAAAATTAAAATCAAATTAGTGTTTTTGGAAGATTTATTAATTTTTATTATATAAGATTTAAATGATCATTTAATGGATTTTGTTTCCCAATTTCTGTTATCTTCATTTAAAAAATTTTGATTGACTCTGATACTCATGTGCACTTATGATGTTCAAATTGAAAATATTTCATAACCCAAGAGGTTTATAAAACTTTTTGATGTATTATTTACATATTTTATTTTTCATGAGATCCTTGAGACATGTTGTGTGATGTAAAGGTTTCTATTTTTTATCTTTTTTAAAGATACTATAGTTCATGTAATGTATCAAGTATGTCATAATCCCCACTAGGAAGTCACATTACAATCCATTTATCCATTTAAAACATACTCTAGAAGTTAAATTCATGATTTTTTAACTAAAGTGTATGGAAGTGAGAATATGAGTTGTATTTTTCTTTCTTGAAGATTATGTTTAAGTTGAAATGCAAAAAAAGTTCTGCTATATTTATTATTGCTTTAGTATAAAAAATTTCATGATAAAAAGTTTTATGGGTGGACTAAAATATCATTATACATATGGGATAGATTCTTAACAATATGCGAAGAAAATATATGACCCTATTTTCCTAGAAAACATGATTCTGAAGAGAAATCCATATCTAAATTCAAGCTGAAACAATGCCACAAATGGGGGAAAGAAATAATAAATTTACCATTGATGCTAAAATTCCAAGTGTGAACAACACATAGTGATAAATATGTGTAAGGACCTATAAATTTCAAGGAAATTTTTTTTTTCTTAATTTTCTTTGGAATTTTACAAGAACCCAGTTTTTGACGGCACCTGATTCCGAGGCCCGGTGTGCCCGGAATTATTTACCGAAGTTTGGATTGGGTACGTTCAGTGAACGAACAAGCGGGTTTTTCTAACTTTTGAACCGGTGCTCGGAATCAAATTCCGAGGGCACTGATGGAATCGCATCGCCGGTATTTGATTAGAAACACCTCTTCCAGAGTTGCGTTTTCTCGGGTGTGGTTTTTAATATTTGGGATTTAAGTTAAGAAATAAAATAATGTGGTACGACAAACTTTATTTTATTTCACTTAAAGCCGCTTAAAGCCACTTAAAGCTGCTTAAGCTGAGTTGAAGCGGATAGGGTGGAACCCAAAATATCCTACCCTCTTGGTAGGATATTTGTGAGGTGGGGCCCGTACGAGCCCCACCATTTCTTTTCCGCTAAGTAACACACCCGCGAAAACCCCTTTTAAATGAAAGTCAACTGACGTGTTTTCTAAATTCTTGACGCCCCTGTTAATTGGGCGATTAGTTCGTTGCAATTAATTCTATGAATTAATTGTTTGTTACTTACCTTTGTTTTTCAAATTCTTTAGTTGATAATAAAATAAGATGAGGACTTATTTTATTACCTCGTTGTTGTGTTAAACCTTTGGAGAATCTTTAAAGATCTTCATCATCCTTTGCGAAGAACACGAAGAACACCGACCTCTGACGAAGGGCGACGAAGAACACCGAGCCCTCGGAGATCGACGATGCGACGCCAAGTACCGCGACGCCGACGCTTCTTCCGCGACGTTCTTTCCCTGCGACAATCTTTGATCGGCATCTTGAGGTAGGGGATTGCGGTCCTTTTAATTCTTTGTGGATTATAACATCAACATGGATTTAATTGTTATAATTAAATCTGTATGTTCTTGATCCTCAGAGTTTGTCTACGCGACGCTGAGTACCGCGTGGCAGCGACGCCCTTCCGTGACGTGATGATCCCTTTTCTTCTGCGACAAACTTACGTCTGACGACGAAGAAGGTAGGGGTCGTTTTGAAAATGTTAATACCCATGATGTTTTCCTCCAAGGCAAGAATGCAGACCAACCAATTAACAAGTTGCTCCGCGGATTTTTATTGCGGGTCGTGGTTTATCGATTGCTGAAAATTATGGTGTTGTTTCAAACCACTAACGCGGTGGGTGGGGACCAGCGAACAAGTCTGAACCCACCGCCATTTTGTTCTTGGTGTGCGGAATAGTGGATGATGACAAAATGGGCTGTAGAGACGATTTGTTGTTTCTGCAGTGAAGAACGAGACCCGGGATGAGCAACGGCGCAGACAGAAATGAAATCGGACCACCAGAGCAACTCCGGTGGCCCGCGGACTCCACCGGCGGCGCGCCGCCGGACGGACCCGCCACGGCTGAAGCCGCGGCGGCAGCAGCACGGTCCCGCGACCGCGCAGGACCGGAGGAGCGGGACGCGGCGGCCCGGCCGCGTCCGCTGGTGAGGGCGGCCCCACGCGGGGCCACGACTTTCCTTCACGCGGGGGTAGCGCGCCCTCTCCGCGGTTTCCTCACTCGGCCGAGCCTAGCCGAGCCGACCCGTCGGTTCAGGCCGAGTCGCGCCCAGGCTGGGCCGGGCCACTCCGTCCGGGCCGGGCCGGGTCGGTCCGGGCCCAGACCCCCCGTTTCCGGACCTTTTCGGTCTTTGCTCATAACTTGAGCTACGGGCCTCCGAACGACACGTCGTCAGCAGCGATACGATCCTTGGATCGAGACGGTCTTTTCGGTATATCACACTCAAGGTTTCGGAATACTTTGGGTTTGGCTGGGATGGTTCGTACACGAAACCAACCGGGCCCTCGGAGCAGAAATGCTCATACCTTGAGCTTCAGATGTCTGATTGATGTGTCATCGGCTTTGTTCAATTCATCTAAGTGAGACAGATATTTTGGCTTACTCTGCTCAAGGTTTGGACACAGGTGGAGTACGGTCGGGTTGGTTTTTCCTTAAAAACCAACCGGGCCCCTGGGATGAGAAAGCCAATAAATCTCAGACCGGGCGTCCGATTGACGCGCCATCTGCGACGTTGAGTTCCTGTTGGCGATACAGAACTTTTGGATACATCAACTCTGGACTATGTGTCAGTTGATGTATCAGTCTCTCGACTCGTGGAGCGGACCCTCCCGAACGAGCTTGCTGTGTGCGAGAACCCTAGAGCTGGCTGCAACTGCTACTGAGACGACGACGACTGTACAGAGATCCTCAGTGGATTCAACGGCGACGACTACAACACTCAGCGATCCTTTGTGGGTCAGTGCTACTGATCTTGTGTGGGTCCGATCCTGTGTGGGTCAGCGCTCAGCAGTCCTGTGTGGGACAGCGCCTACAGATCCTGTATGGGTCCGATCCTGTGTGGGTCTTTGCGGGGGTTAGTTACCTATCAATCCTGTGTGGGTCAGATACTTTATGGGTCATTGTGGGGGTTAGTTACCTATCGATCCTGTGTGGGTCAGATCCTTTGTGGGTCATTGTAGGGGTTAGTACCTATCGATCCTTTGTGGGTCCGACGACTTAGATGAATCAGTGGCAATACCTGATCTTCTCTATCGTCATACAAGAAGTATACCTGTGTGAGCTGAATCCTGTTTACTCTCCTTTGTGGATTGTGTTGTGCTATCTTGTGTGGATTCACGTTTTGCTTTTCTGTGTGGACTGGGTTGTACTTGGGTTCAGATGTTGGAGCCGAACGAGAATTGATGACTAAGGTATATGTATGGGCATATACCTAAGCCGTGTCGGATGTTACTTCATGATTGTATCTTTCCTTTGTGGTTTATCCTTTGTGGATTTTGGGATACCTTTGGTGGTCTCGGGGTCCCTACTGAGTAGATTATACTCACCCCTGCATGGGTTATGCTCGCACTACGTTGTGTTGGTTGCGGATGACGGACAACATTGATCGTGGTGGAGGCTTGTGGAGCAGGACGGTACCTGGAGGTGGACCACTGGGTGGGACGTATTCGGAGCGGTCGGGTGGACCCGAGGAGCAGTGGAGGCTATCTCTACCCACCCTTCAGGTGGGACTTCCAGTGGATGGCTCGACATTGCGGCTTTACTTTTTAGTTGCTGTTTTCCCTTTCGAGTTCTACTTTACTTTCAGTTTGGGTTTGTATTCTGGCCCACTTACTTTTCCGCACTTACTGTTGTACCAGTTTTTACTTGGTGTTTACTTCTGCCTGCTTACTCTGTGGTGTTTTTTGTTTACATTACAAAGTCAATGCCTTCCCCTTTACCGGGATTTACGCCTTGGTGCTAGTCGCCAGCCCCTGGCCTATGGAAGGCGGGCTTGGGGTAGTCACGACACGGGCCTCGAGGACGGGTTGTGAAAAATTGGTATCAGAGGAGTCGATTCTACCGCAGACTCTGATCTTTCTTCTATGTGAAGCAATAGTGTTAAGCATATTGGGTGTGGTTATCAGTCCATGGAGTCCAGTGTTGGTGCGGCGACCGACGTATCCGTACACCAGGACCCTGACTTCTGATTTCCGACTTAATGCACAAAAACATTGATTGCATGTGTGTTACAAGTTTTCTTTGTGATTACTTTATGTCAGATCACCAGGTATACTATTTTGACCGTGGCGCACCTGTTTCTTTTCAGGATGGCCCCACGTTGGCAGCCAGCTAGGGTTTCGAGAGTTGTACGTGACGACAGCCCGCCGAACGACGAGGCCTTGGTACAGGGCCCTTTGATAGTAGAGGCACCAGCGGTACCTCTACCCGCCGAGCCACCGATGCTTCCAGCCCCAGCCGCTGATGATGCACGTCGCCTTAGTGCACTGCATGAGTTCCAGCGCTAGCGACCACCCAGGTTCCGTGGGGAGATGGACCCCCAGGCAGCCGAGGACTGGCTGGAGGCAGTTGTACGAGTTTTTAGGCTAGTGAGGACACCAGCAGACCTCATGGTGATCCTCACAGCGAGCCTAATGCACGCAGCAGCGGGCCGATGGTGGAGCTTGATTCTCCAGGTAAATGATGAGGCATCTCTTCTCTGGACGGACTTTGAGAGCCTCTTCCGCTTAGAGTACATCCCAGCCACCCTCCGTGCGGTGTGCATCCAGGAGCTCCTCCAGCTACGACAGGGCAGCTTGACGGTCGCACAATACTCGGTGAGATTTACCGATCTCTCGCGCTTCTCGACGGACATGTTACGGGACCCATTCTTCCAGGCACGGACCTTTGAGCAGGGATTGAGACACGAGATCAGGGCATCGCTGATCTCCCTCAGCATTCCGACTCAGGCAGGAGTACTGGAGCGAGCCCTTTTGATCGAGAGATTCCTTGCTGAGCCTTCATCAGCAGTGAGACCTACCGCGAGGCGGCACGTAGCAGAGTCTTCTACGACAGGCAGTCGACGGATGACTCAGGGGTCCAGGCAGACCAGACCCTCACGCAGACGACCTCAGGACTCTGGCTCAGTAGTGCGGGGCACACAGCATGGAGCCAGTCTTTCGAGAGGCAGGCAGTGCTACATATGCGGCGGGCAGGGCCACATGGCTCGTGACTGCCCGACCCACTGTGCCGAGGAGCAGCAGACGGTTGAGGGGCCACCCAGGCAGAGGCAGAGGGTCGACCGTGGCGGTCCGCAGGGAGTAGGCGGACGAGGCAGAGGATCTGGCCGAGCAGCAGGTGGTGGGCGACGCTTTGTGGCTCTACCACCACCACCACCAGGAGGTCCACCCCGGCCACAGGGAGCTGGCGGGCTGAGACAGGCACAGCTCTAGGCAGCGGAGGCCTACGACCACGACACGCCCGAGATGATTCGAGGTACTATCTGTGTCTATTCCACCCTTTCTGCAGTTCTTATACACACAGGAGCGATTCACTCTTTCATAGCCGCTGCCCTTGTTCGGAGCTCGGAGATTCCGATAGAGCCGTTGGCTCGATCCTTACGGTTAGAGATTCCTATGGGAGAAAACTCGACGATTACGCACTGGTGCCGGTAGTGTGAGCTTACTCTAGGAGGCGAGATCTTCGGCTGGGATATTCTTGTAGCAGCGTCGAGGCCTTACGACGTCATCTTGGGCATGGATTGGTTATCTACAGTCCATGCACAGATTGACTATATTAGGCGCAAGGTGCGATGTGTATGCACCGACGGGAGCAGGTTCACCTTCACCGGTGAGAAGGGAGCCTTCACAGCACATGATGGACTTCCGCAGAGGAGAGTACATCCCATCACTCATTAGTTGTGTAGCCTCATCCTAGGATCAGTTGATGTGCGAAGTCCTAGTTTTCTTGCAGTGGTGGATCAGTATGCGGACGTCTTTCCCGACGACGTTCCAGGACAACCTCCTCACAGAGAGGTAGACTTTTATATTGATCTGTACCCCGGGAAAACCCCAATATCCACTCCAGCATATCGGATGGCCCCCACTGAGCTTCGAGAGCTATGGGTACAGTTGGAGGACTTGCAGGGCAAGGGATTCATCCGACCCAGTGTTTCACCCTGGGCTTCCCCGATATTGTTCTCCAAGAAGGCGGATGGGAGCTTGCGACTGTGTGTCGACTATCGTCGCCTGAACCAGGTGACAATGAGGAACAATTATCTGCTACCAAGGATTGAAAACCTCTTTGATCAGCTCAAGGGAGCACGGTGGTTCTCGAAGATAGACCTCAGGTCAGGCTATTATCAGCTCAGAGTTCGGGACGAGGACGTGCAGAAAACGGCCTTCAGATGTCGGTATGGCCACTATGAGTTCTTGGTTATGCCATTCGGTGTATCCAATGATCCAGTAGTGTTCATGGGCCTCATGAACAGGATCTTTCAGCCATACCTCGATCGATTTGTCGTAGTCTTCATCGACGGCATTTTGATATACTCGACGACTGAGGAGGAGAACGCCTACCACTTACGGGTTGTACTAGACACACTCCGAGAGCACCAGCTTTATGGAAAGCTCCCGAAGTGTTAGTTCTGGATATGTGAGGTCCACTTCTTGGGGCACGTCATTTCTGAGGCGGGAGTTGCGGTGGATCCCGTGAAGATCGAGGCAGTGCTAGCTTGGGAGCCACCCAAGAGCGTGACAGAGGTGCGGAGTTTCTTGGGACTAGTTGGATACTATTGGAGATTTGTGCCAGACTTCTCCAGAGTTGCGGAACCACTATCAGCTTTGACGAAGAAGGGGAAACCCTTTTTATGGTCAGAAAGATGTCAGCAGATCTTCCAGGAGATGAGACAGAGATTGACCAGTGCACCTATCTTGAGGTTTCCTAAGGAGGGAGTAGGGTACGTAGTCTACTGCGATGCATCAGGGACCAGACTCGGATGTGTCCTGATGCAGGATCAGGCAGTGATTGCCTATTAATCATGTCAGTTAAGGCCGCATGAGCAGAACTACGCTACCCATGACCTTGAGTTAGCAACAGTGGTCTTCTCTCTGAATACATGGCGACACTATCTGATGGGCGAGCGCTTTACAGTCTTTTCTGACCATCAGAGTCTCAGGTACATCTTCTCGCAGAAGGACCTGAACCTGAGATAGCGACGATGGCTCGAGTTCCTCCGAGACTATGACTTTTAGATAGTCTATACTCCTGGGAAGGGGAACATGGTAGCCGATGCTCTCAGCAGGAGGACGAGCATTCAGCTACTTGAGGAGGCGACAAAGCAGCTAGCCGCTTTGAAGATATCCTTTGTGGATAGAGATGGAGCAGCCTTCCTTCAGTATCTCACAGTCACTCCTCCACTACTACAGTGGGTCAGAGAGGCACAGCGCGGGGACGCTGACTGTGAGACGCGGCGTGCACAGATATCCTTAGGACAAGCATCTGATGGTTTCTAATTTGGATCAGAGCACGAAATCATTTTCAGAGGACGTACCATGGTACTAGTTGCTTTACGGGAGGAAGTGTTGAGAGAGTTTCACACTTATCCCTTAGCGGTACATCCTGGAGTGGTGAAGATATACCAGAATATCAGATGACAGCATTGGTGGCCAGGCATGAAGAAGGCTGTGGCAGAGTTCGTTTCTCAATGCCTCACCTGCCAGCAGGTAAAGGCAGAGCATCAGGTACCAGCAGGCTTGGTACAACCCTTAGAGCTCCCGGAGTGGAAGTGGTACAAGATATCTATGGACTTCGTGACTGGACTTCCACGCACTTCCAGAGGTCACGACTCCATTTGGGTGATTATCGACCGACTCACCAAGTCGGCTCACTTCTTACCCATCAGAGAGTAGGGCTCAGTGGAGAGCTTGGGGCATCTCTACGTTCAGGAGATTGTACGACTTCACGGTGTGAAATCATCTATCATCTCCGATCAAGATGCTCGCTTTACATCCCGGCTTTGGAAGGGGTTGCAGGAGGTGTTCGGGACGCAGCTACGTCTGAGCACCGCCTTTTACCCTCAGACGGATGGTCAGACGGAGAGGACCATTTAGACTCTCGAAGACATGATCCGCGCATGTGTCCTCGACTTTGGTCGCAGCTGGGAGGACCACCTACCCTTGGTGGAGTTCACATACAACAACAGCTACGACTCCACCATCGGGATGACACCATACGAGGCGTTGTACGACAGACCTTGCAGATCTTATTTGTGCTGGACATACCCTGGGGAGTCAGCACTTGTGGGACCAGAGATGGTCCGGGCCACGATAGAGAAGGTCCAGGTCATCCAGGAGCGGATGAGGACAGATCAGAGCCGGCAGAAGTCTTACGCTGATAGGAGGCGGAGGCCACTAGAGTTCGAGGATGGAGACCATGTCTTCTTGCGTGTCTCACCTCGACGTGGATTACAGAGATTTTTCCGAGGCGGAAAGTTGTCTCCACGCTTCATCGGACCTTTCCAGGTCCTCAGCAGGATCGGCGAGGTGACTTATCGCCTAGCTCTACCACCTCAGTTGCACCGGGTGCACGAAGTCTTCCACGTATCTCAGCTGAGGAGATATGTGCACGACCCGATGCATATCATTGACCATGGGGAGCTGGACGTTGATGATGGGGTGACTTTTGAGGAGGTCCCGGTGGAGATCGAGGATCGACAGGAGTGGGTCCTACATGGATAGTCGATTCCTCTAGTGCGCATCAGATGGCAGCACGAGAACCTCCAAGAGAGCACTTGGGAGCAGGAGGCTCAAATGTGTACTCTGTACCCACATTTGTTTCCCTAGTTTATGATGTATCTGTACGAGGATGTAAAGCCCTGAGGTGGGAGTGATGTAAAGACCTGAAAATTTCAAGGAATTTTTTTTTCTTAATTTTCTTTGGAATTTTACAAGAACACAATTTCTGACGGCACCTGATTCCGAGGCCCGGTGTGCCCCGAATCATTTACCGAAGTTTGGCTCGGGTACGTTCAGTGAATGAACGAGCGGGTTTTTCTAACTTTTGAACTGGTGCTCGGAATCAAATTCTGAGGGCACTGATGGAATTGTAGCGCCGGTATTTTCTTAGAAACGCCTCTTCCGGAGTTGTGTTTGCTCGGGTGTGTTTTTTAATTTTTTGGCTTTAAGTTAAGAAATAAAATAATGTGGTACGACAAACTTTATTTTATTTCACTTAAAGACACTTAAAGCCACTTAAAAATTCTTAAGTCGAGTTGACGTTGATAGGGTGGAACCCAAAATATCCTACCCTCTTGGTAGGATATTTGTGAGGTGGTGCCCGCACGAGCCCCACCGTTTCTTTTCCGCTAAGTAACGCACCCATGAAAACCCCTTTTAAATGAAAGTCAACTGACGTGTTTTCTAAATTCTTAACGCCCATGTTAATTGGGCAGTTAGTTTGTTGCAATTAATTCTATGAATTAATTTTTCGTTACTTACCTTTGTTTTTCAAATTCTTTAGTTGATAATAAAAAAAGATGAGGACTTATTTTATTATCTGGTTGTTGTGTTAAACCTTTGGAGAATCTCTAAAGATCTTCATCCACCTTCGCGAAGAACGCGAAGAACGCCGGCCTCCGACGAAGGGTGACGAAGAACACTGAGCCCTCGGAGATCGACGACGTGACGCCAAGTACCGCGATGCCGGCGCTTCTTCTGCGACGTTCTTTCCCCGCGACAATCTTCGATCGACATATTGAGGTTGGGGATTGCGGTCCTTTTAATTCTTTTTGGATTATAACATCAACATGGATTTAATTATTATAATTAAATCTGTATGTTCTTGATCTTCGGAATTTGTCTACGCGACGCTGAGTACCGCGTGACAGCGACGCCCTTCCGCGACGAACTTGCATCCGACGATGATGAAGGTAGGGGTCATTTTGAAAATGTTAATACCCATGTTGTTTTCCTACAAGGCAAGAATGCAGACCAACCAATTAACAAGTTGGTCCGTGGATTATTATTGCAGATCGTGGTTTATCAATTTCTGGGAATTATGGTGTTGTTTCAAACCACTAATGTGGTGGGTGCGGACCAGCGAACAAGTCCGAACCCACCGCCCTTTTGTTCTTGGTGTGCGGAATGGCAGACGATGACAAAACGGGCCGTAGAGACGATTTGTTGTTTCCGCAGTGAAGAACGGGACCCGGGATGAGCTACGGCGCAGACGGAAATGAAATCGGACCACCGGAGAAACTCCGGTGGCCCGCGGACTCCACCGGCGGCCGGAGGCGGCGGCGCCCCAGTGCGCCGCCGGACGGACCCACCGTGGATGAAGCCGCGGTGGCAGCAGCGCGGTCTCGCGACCGCGCGGGATCAAAGGAGCGGGACGCGGTGGCCCTGCCGCATCCGCTGGTGAGGGCGGCCCCACGCGGGGCCGCGACTTTCCTTCACGTGGGGGCAGCGCGGCCTTGCCGTGGTTTCCTCGCTTGGCCGCTCGGCCGAGCCGAGCCGAGCCGACCCGCCGGTTTGGGCCGGGTCGCACCCAGGCCGGGCCGGGTCGGGTCGACCCGGTTCGGGCCGACCCGGGGGGGGGGGGGTTGGGCCGGGTCGGTCCGGGCCCAAACCCCCCGTTTCCAGACCTTTTCGGTCTTTTGCTCATAACTTGAGCTACGGGCCTCCGAACGATGCGCCGTTGGCGGCGATGAGATCCTTGGATCGAGATGGCCGTTTTGGTATATCACACACAAGGTTTCAGAATACTTTGTGTTCGGCCGGGTTGGTTCGTACACGAAACCAACCGGGCCCTCGGAGTGGAAACGCTCATACCTTGAGCTTCAGACGTCTGATTGACGTGCCGTAGGCTTTGTTGAATTCCTCTAAGTGAGACGGATCTTTTGTATTACTCTGCCCGAGGTTTGGACGCAGGTGGAGTACGGTTGGGTTGGTTTTTCCTTAAAAACCAACCGGGCCCCTGGGACAAGAAAGCCAATAACTCTCAGACCGGGCGTCCGATTGACGCGCCGTCTGTGACGTTGAGTTCCTGTTGGCGATACAAAACTTTTGGATACATCAACTCTGAACTATGTGTCAGTTGATGTATCAGCCTCTCGGCTTGTGGAGCGGACCCTTCGGAACGAGCTTGCTGTGTGCGGGAACCCTAGAGCTGGCTGCAACTGCTACTGTGACGACGACGACTATACAGAGATCCTCAGTGGATTCGACGACGACGACTACAGCACTCAGCGATCGTTTGTAGGTCAGTGCTGCCGATCCTGTGTGGGTCCGATCCTGTGTGGGTCAGTGATCAACGGTCCTGTGTGGCCCAGTGCCTACAGATCTTGTGTGGGTCCGATCCTGTGTGGGTCTTTGCGGGGGTTAGTTACCTATCGATCCTGTGTGGGTCAGATCCTTTGTGGGCCATTGCGGGGGTTAGTTACCTATTGATCCTGTGTGGGTCAGATCCTTTGTGGGTCATTGCGGGGGTTAGTACCTATCGATCCTTTGTGGTTCCGATGACTTAGATGAATCAGTGGAAATACCTGATCATCTCTATCGTCATAAAAGAAGTATACCTGTGTGAGATGAATCCTATTTACTTTCCTTTGTGGATTGTGTTGTGCTATCCTGTGTGGATTTACGTTTTGCTTTCCTATGTGGACTGGGTTGTAGTTGGGTTCAGATGTTGGAGCCGAATGAGAATTGATGACTTAGGTATATGTATGGGTATATACCTAAGCCGTGTCGGATGTTACTTCGTGATTGTATCTTTCCTTTGTGGTTTATCCTTTGTGGATTCTGGGAGACCTTCGGGGGTCTCGGGGTCCCTACTGAGTGGATTATACTCTCCCCTGCACGGGCTATGCCCGCACTACGTTGTGTTGGTTGCAGATGACGAACATCGCTGATCATGGTAGAGGCTTGCGGAGTTGGACGGTACCTGGAGGTGGACCACTGGGTGGGACGTATTCGAAGTGGTCAGCTGGACCCGAGGAGCAATGGAGGCTATCTGTACCCACCCTTCAGGTGAGACTTTGAGTGGACAACTTGACGTTGAGGCTTACTTTTCAGTTGATGTTTTCCCTTTCGAGTTGTACTTTACTTTCATTTTGGGTTTGTATTCTGGCCCACTTACTTTTACGCACTTACTGTTGTACCAGTTTTTACTTGGTGTTTACTTCTGCCTGCTTACTCTGTGGTGTTTGTTGTTTACTTTACAAAGGCAATGCCTTCCCCTTTACCGGGATTTACGCCTTGGTGCTAGTCGCCAGCCCCTGGCTTATGGAAGGTGGGCTTGGGGTAGTCACGACACGGGCCCCGAGGATGGGTTGTGACAATATGAGTTTGGAGGTGATTAATTTTTGATCTTATTGAGGAGCACATGATTCTTGAGAAATACTATTTTTATGTATTTACTTCACTTTAGATCTTAACACTCATCATTCTGATTCTTATGGTTTTACAATCATAACCTGAAAAACCCCAGCCTTAGAACAACCAATGGAAAATCACTCTTGATTGAAACATTTTTTACACTTTTACATGGAGATACTAGGAGGATATGAATCCTATGAATATGAAACAAGTTCTTGTGAATGAGAAAAATCTAATAAAATAATTCTTGAGTGAAGAGAGAAATATTTTTTTGTGGAGGTAGGTATGACATGGACACGGGGATTACCATGAAATTGAATGGAATTTATTTTATATTTCATTAATTTTTATCCATGTAGGGGGCATGATATTTTATTTAATATGATAATTGATTTATATTTTAATTAATGCTTGGGAAGTTTGTTTTAACCTTGGTTTTAGATGATTGCCTTGGAGTGAAATATTTAAGTGTGGGGACATAATATATAAAATAATTTCAATTATTTAATTTTAATTTTATTGTTTTTAATTCCATAAAATTTTTAATTTAAGGGAAACTATCACATTTTATGATTTTAGTAGCATTTTCATCTTAATTGAAAAAATGCATAATTTTGGATTTTACTTTTTTTAATTTATTTTAGTATTTTGGCCATAATTGTTTTTGAACTGATATAAAATTAAAAATTATTATGGTTTAGGTTTTCTTATTCATTTTTATTCGTTCAATTATGCTACACCCAAATCTAAATCCAACATTTGAAGGTCCAAAACCAGTTCACTAGTCAAGCCTCAAAATCTATGCAAAGATCTGGAAATATTTTATAATGGGTCCATATATCATAAATGGATGGACGTAATGGTATTAAATTTGGCATAGGGAAATATAATATTTTTAGGAACATCTTTTTATACAATTACCACATGTTATTCCTTTTTCTTGATAGCCATAAATGCATGGGAAATCGTATATGTGGGATATAAAGAGTCTGACTAGAAAGAATAAATTGTTGGAGTAAATTGGATATAACTCTCTCCATACATGGTCAATCAAGATAAATTTTATGGGTTCATGAGGGAGATATAAAAGAAATAATATTTAAGAAGACAAAACATTACAAACCTTTTATTTTGTCAGGATAAAATGTAGAAACATTCAGAGGATCCTTTGGTGAATTTTTTCACACCTCTCCCTATAAAATTTTCCTTATTCATTTCAAGGACTTAGAAACTTAAGGGTAACCATATTTGGGAATTATCAGTATAATTATAGTGTTTTAATTACTATAATATCAGTTTAATTTTATTATGTCATCTCAATTTTTAATTTCTCTATTCTTTCATTTTTAATTTATGTGTTTCTCCCACCATGTTCTCTTCAAACTTAATGAGAGTGGGAAACTAGCCTCAGAATTTGTTTGAGGAAGAGAATAGTGGTTTGTTGAGTTTCATTGGACGTAAATTGAATTTAAATGAATTTTGGCTATGGTTAAATTTATTATGATGTTCTATTTTCCCTTTTTCTCTACAATTGAGTTCTTCTAATCTTTCATCATTCATCATTCCCTTCACCATCTAATTCATGCATATGATGGAGTATGGATTGGGTAGATATGGATAATGAAAAGATCTTATATATAGATTTAGGAAGTGTATTTCCCCTCATGTAGATATCTTGGTGTTGGGGTAATAATTATTTTAATAAGAGGGTGTAGTGTGAAAAATCTTGATCAGTACATTGAATTGAGTATCGATAATATTTTAATGAACAATGATATCAATCATTATGATATCCTAATAATGAATGTCGTATTTATTTATTTCAAACTAAATTATGTTCACATTGGATTAATATATATAGATATATATTAATATTTCATGCATCATTCAAACTCATACTCTTTATATTATTTAGTCTTATATTATTTAGAAAATAAATAATGATAATAAAAATTTGGTGTGAACTGCCTCCTTGAGACCGAACCTAGGTGTTCAATGTATTGTATGATTAGGTAAATGAACTATTGAACATGGATCCACAATAAATCCACATATATAATTAATCCCTATCTTAATAATACTATATTTGATAAAAGCAGGAGTGTGACTTTTTTGGCATTATATTTACTCAAATATTATAATGGTCAAAACCATGTTCAAATGGGAAAAAGAAAATATATCTAGTTTAGATGATTATGGATGAAATATAATCATGCAATAAAATTGAGCTAAGTGTTTGGGTATTCTTTTTTTCCTAACCATTTTATTTTAACCTTAATTACCATATTTACCCTTTACCACGATAACAAACTAATAATATTTCTATTCAAAATGTCTAAAAATAAAATAGAAGTATATACTATATTTAGAAACCATGATTAACAATATGGAATCCATTTTTCAAGATTCAATGTCTATAAATTTAGGAAATTACATTTAATATAATTGTATAATATTGAATGATTTTTTTAAGAAAAATGTGTTTTTAGCACAAAAATGTACTTATATGAAAATAAGGTATAATGATTATTAAAATTATGTTAATTAGTTTATATTTAATAAAGTAATATTAATGTTACTTTGAGATCAATGTCAAATTATAATGATTTCTTTTAATTAAAAAAATGATAGTTTTACAAAAGTCATGTTTTTTCATTATTTAATAGGAAATCAATTTTTTTCTGAAAAATTAAAAAAATTCACTCAAAAATAATATTCTTTTTATTATATAAAATTTATAAAATTTAAATAAATTTAATGATAATTATTTTCTCACAAAAATAAAAAAATATTGTTTTTGACGAAAATGTGTTTTTTGAGAATAAAATGAATTTAATAAAAATTGACTGATTATTTATTAATAGGTAATCAATAAATTTATATTGGGTAGCACCATTTTATTTATTTTAAAGAGTAGTTAATACACTTCCTACTCACCAATTTTAACAGTTAGGTTAGAACAATCACATAAAAATATTTTAAAAGTATATCGCAGGTCGTTTAAACTTGGAGTTGTGTGTAATGCATGCTATCAAAGAAATAAAATAATTTAAAGAGAAATATTTTTGAAAATATCATTGTGTCATAATAAGAGATAAAAAATTGGATAATTGGAAGAGGAGAATGTAGAATTTTCTTATATGTGATACATGTGCATGGAAACTCATTGGTACATGTTTAAAAGAAAAAGGAGTTTACTTAAAGTGTAAAGAAAAAGGTCATCATGATTAGGAATTTAAGGGAAATTAAGAAGATATTAAATTATATTTTATTAACTATAGGCATTTGGGGAACTATTCCAACCAATTACTCAAATTCCATTGGAACTTACCACAAAATAATCCATAGGGAGAAGACCAAGTTTATGAATTACTACAACTGACAATGAAGTCCCCAGAGATGTGGTGAATGGTACACTTATCATCCACTATAGGATTGATTTTTTTATTATTTTTCTACCCAATATTTTATATCTAAATAATTTCCTAATGGTATAATGTCACCACCTAAATGATAATATATTATGTTGGCGATGAAAACACTTAATGGTTGGATGACCATATCTCAAGTTTATAACTCATCTCCAATATAATTTTGTGGATATTATTCATGGGAATCTTGTTATTCTTCCTCTAGTTTAATTTTATGTAATTTTGGGTATGTATTGGATCTCTATATATAAATACAATATCAATTGATGAGGAAGGAAAGTTATATTGTATATTTTCAATCAACCTTTGATCATCTATTAGTGTGAGGATAAACCAAAAAACCGAATATAAATTAATTATATCATATGGGTTTTTTTATCTTTTCATGAAGGATATTTATCTCCAATGGTTTAGAAGAAACACAAAATTGAAACTGTTCCTATTATCCAAGAATATTTTGGTGTATTTACTGAGGAATTTTGTAGTCTTTCCCCAAATATTGAAGTTGAGTTTTCAATAGAAATTTTACCAGGTTCTACACTAATTTTAATGATTCTATAAAGAATGGTCCTGATTGAGTTTTAGGAATTGAAGAAGAAACACTAGAATAATATAGATAATGGATTCATTTGTCCTAGTATGTGTCCATGGGGAGCACATCTTTTCTTTTTATAATAAGAAATATGTGTAAATGCGTCTTTTCATTGATTATCAAGAACTTAACAAGATCACTATTAAAAAAGGTATACATTAACCCATATCAATGATCTCTTTGATCAATTAAATGGATCTCTTTATTTTTCCAAGATTTATCTAATATTTGGATATCATCATGTAAGGATTAATAATGAGGATATACCCAAGAAAGCCTTCTATATGTGGTATGACCATTATTAATTCATTGTGATTCCATTTGGTGTTTTTAAGGATCCTAATATCTCCATGGATTTAATGAAATTTTAGATATTACCCCGATCATTTTGTTCTAGTATTTATATATTATATTTTTATATATTCAATGTGAAATAAATATCAGGAAGAACATTTGAGAATATTACTAAATAACCTGAGGAAGGATAAATTGGATGATAAATTTTCCAAGTGTGAATTTTGGCTTTAAAAAGTTTAATTCTTGGGAAATATAATCTTAAGAGAGGGTATATTAATAGATCCTTAAAAGAATGAGGTTATTGAGTAATTTTATAGACCAACCATGTAACTGAAATTCCTAGTTTTATTAGGTAACACTATTAGAAAACTGGTTTATAGCCACGATTTTGGAAAACCATTTCTATATGTATTTATATGAAGGCTATAGCCATAGTTTTGTCTAAATAGTGGATATAAACCACACCTATAATAAGAGTTTTCTTAAACTGTGGATATAGGTGTATTTCATCAAAGGCTATAGCCACAGTTCTATAAAACCAGGGCTATATCTTCAACTTGTATCCACAGTTTCATAGAAACATGGTTATAGGTTTCCTTCCATAGTGCATAAAAAAAGAACTTCAAAATGGAGGGAAGATCTATAACCAAGCTTTTGTATTCCATTTCCATGGTTTATAACAATATATACAACAAATTATTAATATATATACGAAAGGTTATTCGCAGTGTAGGGGTAAGTCGTCTGGTCCATGGAAACACATGTAATAAGATAAAATCTGGTCAGGAGCTATTTATTTTTAATCTATTTCCATGATTTACATGGGTGATAGATATGGTTTTCTACCTTGGATATAGACATATTTCTACAATTGAGTTATTTCCATGGTTTCCAAAACTGTGGCTATATGTTCTGTTTCCAGTATGGAAACCATGGCAATCACCTCTTAAAACTGTGGCTATAGCCTTTTTCTATAGCCACACCAATAGGTTCCACTGACTACTATAATAGTGTATATAGCTTATAGCTATGGCTTTCACCCCTATAGACCTGATTTTGGACCATTGCTATAGCTAAAATTTATACTTGTTTTGGATAGGTACCAATGATTCTTTGTGAGATATTTGTGACGACTATCTAATCCTTTCACCAAGTTGATGTGGAAGGCTACTAAATTCTTATAGAAAAATGAATGTGAAGACAATTTCAATGAAATGAAGAGAATCTTATTAAGAATTTCCATGATTATACTAACCTATATTATAGAAGAGTTTTTAATCAATAGTGACGCATTGATGTAGGGACTGAGATGAATTATCATGAAGAATTATATATTTATTTCTTATGCCTCCTGAAAATAGAAGGATCAGGAGAAAAATTTCCAAAACTCATATTTTATAGTTATCTATAGATATTTTTACATTAAATATATAGAGGCATTATCCTTATAGAGAAATATGTTATATATATATTTATTATAAATGTTTGAAGTATATATTAAATCAAAAAGTGATAAATGTGATCCTGAGAAGATGGTTGGATTTGATTATAGATTATGAATACTCAATACTTAACCACCATAGGAAAGAGAAGAAGGTGAAAGAATCTATGAGTTGAAAGGATCATGCTAGCTTAATTATGATGAGGATCGTAAAAGTTACAAGTTTTTTGTATTTTAAACAGATGGATCTAGAAATATTGAAGAAATGGAATGTATCTTATCTTTCTCAATTGATTTTCCTACCATATATCAATATGAGTTTTAATGATTCATAGAAGGGATATGTGGAACTATAGAAGAACATAAAATGTATCCCATTTTTAACCTTTATTATGATGGAATGATAATGTTTAGAAACTGTGTATGTGTGCTGAACATACAATATTTTCAGAAGGACCTATGTTATTATGATCATAGTTTTTTATTCTCCATTAATCCTAGATATATGAAGATTTATAGAGATCTGAAATATTATTTCTATTTGGATAACATAAAGAGAGATATCACTGAGTATGTACCTTAATTCTCGGTATATATAAAAGTTAAGGATGAGAGATAGAATTCTGAGGGGATATTATAACTATTACCCCTACCATAATGAAAATGGGAAAACATAACCATAGATTTTTTCATTGGACTTCCCAAAACATCTACAGTCCATAATTCCAATTGGGTTATAGTTGATGAGCTGAAAAAGTCAGCACACTTAATTATCATCAAATAAGACTAATCTCTTGATCACCTTTCTAGAATATACCTTATGAAAGTAGTAAATTTTCAGGTAGTACCACAATCTATTATATCAGATCAGGATCCAAGATTTACCTCGATGTATCAAAAATTATTCAGGGAGCTTTAAACACATATTTGAGTTTCAGTATTTCCGATAATTCTTTGAAATGTGTTCAGTTTAAGAGAACCATTCAACAATAGAGGATATTCTAAGAACTTATTCAATATATTTTAATGTTTGTTGTGATCATCACCTTCCTCTAGTCAAGTTTTATTACAACAATATCTTTCAATAGATAATTATGATGGATCCTTATAAAGACCTCTATGGAAAAAAGTGCAAAACTCTAAAATGATAGGATTAAATTAGAGAAATAAATCTATTGGTACTTAGGATAGCTGAGGAAGTGATAGAGAAAGTTATATCAATTTAGCTGCATGTCAAGGAAGCTTAGAGTCAACAAAAAATTTATGCTTATAATCGTCGATGATATATAGAGTTAAAAGTGAATGAGAAAGTGTTTCTATGAATTTATATATGAAAAAAGGTTATTATATTTAGAAATAATGGAAAGTTGATCCCTAGGTATATTACCCCATTTGACATTCTTAATCAAGTAGGGATGGTAGCTTATCTCTTGGTTCTTCCACCAAACCTCTCTCAAGTTTATGATGTATTCCATGTATCTCTACTGAGGAGATAAATACCTAACCCCTCACATGTACTAAACTGAGAGGTTGTAACATTTTAGAATTATATTTTTTAATAACAGGAACCAGTATAAATATTGGATCATTGAGATAAAGTACTATAAAATACAACCACTCACTTGGTTAAAGTTCTCTGGAGAAATATGAAATTTGAAAATGATAGTTGGGAACCCATTGATGCGATGAAACAAATATATCCTTATTTTTTTACTAAATTAATTAAATTTGAATGTAAAAATTAATTTTAACTGATGTATAATATAAGATCCTAAAATTTTATGACATATTTTTTTAAATTTAATTTTTTTGATAGCTTGTGTTACATAAAACAATGGGTTTAAAAAACCACTATCCAATATTAAAATATTATGTGTACATTATAACCTAGCCATTAAAATTGGTGGAATGGATATGAAAAACTAAATTTTGAAAAATTTATAGTTTATAATAAAATCATTAGTTATCGATTTATTATAAGTGAAAATAAAAACATGGGAAGGTAAAAGTGATGTTTTTATGATTTTTTTATGCGCACAATATATTTTATATTAATTAAATTAATAAATATTTTTGAATGAGTTTAATGAAATTTATATATTATATATTCAATGAAATTTCTTAACATTAATCAATTATTTTTTTCTAGTCTTGGGATAAGAATAAATCCAATTCTATGCTTAAAAACTATATTTTTCTAAAATGTGGTTTTCATCGTTTTTGGGAACATATTTTAAAATTTATATATGCAACTTATAGATGTTATGTCTTAAAAAATGGGTTTCATATTTCAAACCATGAGGTTAAAATTTGGAAAATATGCCACTTTTATTTTGGGTCATTATGAAAAGTAACTGTGGTAAAATTTATCAGCTTGATATAGTGTAAATCGGGTTAACTGAGGATAAAAAGAAGTATTCAATTCACTATTTTTCTTGTCAATTAATATTGGATGAAGCTAATTAGAACTTTATAAACTTATACTTGAAATTTAATTATTTTAGGTACACTCTTCGATGAAAATGACCTATATAATATTTAAATAAAAGAATATAAAAAATGTCACTCTCATACTTCGCGTAGGGGAAAAATAATATTTTTAATCAATATAAATGGTTTCTTGAGAATAATTAAATTATTTTCATTATGGTAATTTAATTATAATTTTTAGTTATTAGATAAAAAATTTAAATGCTTACTCAACACTAACACAATATTTCTTAAATTAATAGAAAAATAAAATAAATAATTATGAAAATATTAAAAGTAATATAATTTACTAATTTATAATGTGAAAATTTTACAGATTAATATAAAATATTATTGATTTCTTATAATATTATATTCAAATTAAATCCTTGTTTTTGTGTCTTTAGAGTCAAATTTAATGAATAATATCAAAAATGAAATTAAAGAAATTTTATGAAAATAATATTTACTTAAATTATTTAACAAATCCTAAAAATATTTAAAGAGGACAATTTATATAATATATTATATTAAATTTTATCCCTTATACATTTATATTCCAAATTTACACCTTATAAGTAAAAATATAACCCTTCAAGACTAGAAAATACATTACCACTGTTAAGGTTAAAACATGTTAACTAATGGGCTAGACCAAATGATAAGGTTTAAAATACCGCATAAAATTTTCAAACTTTTATTGGTTGATAATTTTTAAACCATATAATATATTATATTTGAATATATATCCATTTTAATAATTTTATTTGATAATAAATTAGTTATATTCTAATCTTTTTTGAAATTCTAAGTGTGTCACACCACTCCCTTATAAAAGGACACTGCTTCCATATGATATTTAAAAAACATAGAGAAACATATCTCAAAAATCTATAAGAATTTATATTCAAAACATACTTATACAAATTATAGTAGTAATTTTATTTTCAAAATACCAATCCTAGGGTTATTAAGTACAGATCTGAAGGAATTCTTTTAAAGAAGAGATATCGCATAAACCCATCACTTTATTTTTTAATTGATATTTTACCTCATATAAATCTATTTTATTTATTAGAAAATATTATCTTTAGTTTCATAAATATACTAAAATTTTATTATGATTATGAAACCGCTATTATCTATCCTTTTTTCTAACAAATGAGAAATGATAACATTGCTAGTGCGTACGTGTGGACTACCACCTTCACGTTGTGATGCGATTCATTTTTTTTCATTATATTCAATATAAGTGGAAACAATGATTTATTTAATAAATATATATGATATAATAATAATTATTGAATGTTAAATTAATATTTACCATTCTTTAATTCAATCATTCGAAATGAGAAAACAACATTCATGTATACGTATGACCTACTATCTCCTTGAAGGGTGTAATTTATTTTTCTATCTCTAAAATTTATGGATTAATCTAAATAATTATACAATAAATATATATTATAATTATATGATGACTTAAATTATGAATATAATAAAACGATGATCAAAATACAAGGACCAAAACAACAGAAACAAGATGTACATGAAAAACAAAGCAGTTATTACCCATAACAGGGATTTTATAAAAAAATGTTAATAAATAGGTGATAAAAGATTATAAAAAAAATGATATTATATATATGATTATTATTCAAAAATATTTTTATAATAAATATATTTTTACTATATAGGAGTTTCTAACATGTATAAAGGAAGTCATACATGAGGTAAGGGTTTATTTCACAATATCATCATTTTTCAGTATAATTTATGTTTAAGTTTCCATTGGGAGAATTATTTTTTATTTATATCATAAAACATATATATTTTATTCCCCTATATTTATTTTTATAAATTAAAATTTTTCCTTTCATTTTTCTCTCTTTAAGTGGCCAAGATATTGAAAAATTATTCTTGTAGAAAAACTATCCTTGTTTTTCAACTCTGTCAATAATATTTCCTTTAAAAGTATTTATTTTACATAAAAGTTTTGAAAAACATGTTTTTCATTTTATAAAATGTGTTATTAAATATTTTTACCCATTTTTTCCTTTTTAAAAAATTATTTAAAAGGAGTATTCTTTTAATTTTCCGAACATGATAAATTTGGACCTTTTATAAAAGTATCAAAGGAATGTTTTTTTTAAATTATACAACATGAATAGAATTTCCCTCCATCACACAATTTAATTTTTTTAAAGATTAATTTAAAAATTTACAATGTTGTATTCATATAAAACACATTCCTCAGCATTTTGGAAATTTTTAGATTATTAATAATTCATTTTAAATTGAAAAGTGTATTTTCCTCAAGAAATTTTCCAGAAATATTTTGGAAGTATTATCATATATGTCAACTAAATTTTTTTAATATTAAAATTTTATGAGGATATAATATAATGATACCATCCACCATACATATTTTTATGGTTTATGATTATTTTTATAGTAGAATGTATTGATATTCTGCATGTTAGTTCTTCTAATACATATAATTATTTATTTATGAAGGGTTATTAGTTAAGATTTGTTGTTTACATTAATGATGAATACATTGGAATTATTAAGTGATGGGTGGTTCCAAAATTACATTTTACTTTCATGTATTTTTAGGTCTCATGATATATACTATATTGGGTAAATTGACAAGACCTACTCATTTATGTAAGATGAGCTTGATTGTATGTTTTTGATGACCATGCATGAGTAATCAAAGGTATGTTTAAAATTTTTGATATTATGAATTTTATAATTGTGATATTATTTATTGATTAACATTCTATTATTTAAATAGTTATGAAATCAATAGGTTTGTTTCTAGCTCATGCGATTATTCAACTATGATTTATTTCCTTCAATATTATTCTTGCCTTATTAGCTTTGGCTATACGCATACCCTTACCAAGTATATAGACTAAACCATTTATTATGAATATTTCACATAGGATGTAACACCTTGGTATTATATATATATTTCACTTTGAATAAATTTAATTTTTTCGATAGCACACATTACATTCAACACCGAGTCTAAACAAACTACTATATACTATTAAAATATTATTATTTAATGTAACAATTATCATATAACCATTAAATTGGTGGGTACAGATATTATTAACCAAATTATGAAATATATATAATGTACCAAATTAATTTAAATTCATTTATTAATTATTAATAAGTATGTACTCAATTTTTAGTAAAGTTATTTTATGATTATAAACTATGTTTTCTTCGAAAATGATTTTTATTTATTTTTGTGAGAAAATATTAAAATTAATTTATGTATCTTCTATAAATTTTATTTCATAAAAATAATATCATTTTTCAAATTATCATATCAATATTATATTAGGGTAAAATTCTTAGTTTTTATAAAATGATTGATTTTTAAGTGAATAACGAGAATCCAGTTTTTTATGTTGAAATATATTTTTATTTCAAGAATTTAAAAAGTATCATTTTGTTCTAAAACAATTTCTAACTAAAATTACCTCTTTAATATTATAAATAATTTAATTAAGTTATTTTGAATAAATTCTATAATTGAATTTATCATAAAAAAATTTTTATACATAAAAATAATTTTTATGAGAAATGGTTTTTCATTTTGTTTTATGTTTTGACTTTAAAGTAACTACTGCCCCTGTAATAATTTAACATTGAAAAATGGATTCCTTATTTGGAATCAGGTGGTCCAAATTTGGTAAAAATTACCCCTTTTATTTTTAATATTAACCATAGTAAATAATTTTTATCATGGTATGGGTAAATATAGAAATTAAGATTAGAAATAATATTTTAAGGACTAGAACTGAATGTATGACATAATTTTATCTAAAATTATCACATGGACCTAGACACATAGCACTTTAAAGGTAATATTATAACTGAATGTATATCATCATTTTCTTTTAAAATTATTCAACGATCAGATGATAACTGAACGAAAGATATCATTTTGTTTTAAAATATTTCCTTACATCATGATCAGTTTTTCTAGATATGAAAAATAAATTAATATGAGTATGATGATATTCATTACGAGTGCTAGTATGATTTATATGGATATCATTTTAATCTAATTATGAAAATATTATCAGTACTAAAGACTAGATAGAATGACTGAGAATCAATTTTAAAATGATGTGTACAATATAAATCATATTCAATCTTGTAATAATAATCATGGAGGTTTTCATTACTCTAATTTTTATAAGTATGACATTTATCATATGTATACTAATTTCAAATATCATAATGATAAAATATAAATTTAATTTCATAATTCAAAAATAATTAATGTATGTTTTCTAAAATCTTATATGTTTTATTATAAAAACAATCTTAAAATATTATGGATAGGAAAAAGTTAGTAATTATGTATTTTTAAAAGTGTTTGTGATTTCCAGTATAAAAGGAAAAAATAGAAAAAAGAGAGACTTTTGACTCAATAACCACCCCCTTTTTGGAAATAAAAAATCACAAGACATAAATAGAAAATAACATTGAAAACCATAAGTCCATTATTATTTTTAGGAACATTCATATTTAGAATTAAACACTTAAATGTTGGGCATTTATTTTCACAACAATAATCTTTATTTTATGATGATTTTGTTGTTAAAAAATACCCCTGTTTGTTTTCTAGTGAAATTTTGTTGAGTAAAGGTCCACCTGAATTTACATTCTATTTAAATAAATTTAGTATTATTGGAATGCATATGGAAACACTATTTTCATCCCTACGTTATTCTAGAAATATAATGTTTTCAAATGGTATCAACCTTATAATACTCTGAAGAGTTTGTCTTTGGATTGTCATCCTTTCGTTTAGAAAATTGAAACACGTATGGATCCAAAACCTTACATTGGAGTCTGGTTTTACTATTCATACCATAAATTTGAGAAAGTTGAACGTATGGTTAATCAATTCTACGTTCATGATTTTATAGTAATAATAATAAATGTATGAATTATCATCCCTACGCTACTTTTTTCCCTATGTTACAGAAATATGAAAGTATGGTTGAGGAAGAATATGTTGGTAGGAACCCTATTCTACCAAAAGGAGCCCTATGCTAGGAAAAGGAACCATACACTATGCAAAGAAACCCTACGCTACACAAACAAAACCTACTCTACGAAAGGTAACCCTACTCTATGCAAATGAACTAGACACAACGAAAAGGAAACCTTCACTACACATCTCAACCCTACGTTGTGTTCTCAATGGTGAAGTTATTCAAGATACATTTTCAATCTAATATTTCTGCAATGGTGAAGTCTGAATTAAAGACCAATTCAATGATCGTTTTTATTGTTTCAAATAATAGCATTTATTAGAGGAAATCAATCCTATTTATAAGGGATTTTATTACTCCTATTCTCGATTGTAATTTGAACTACCATGCAAAATTAGGCTATTTTTTTGTGTATTTGGAATTATAAAGCATGATATTTTATTTATATATTCTATCGGTGTGTTGATTTTATATATTTTATTTTTTCAAGTGACCCATATTCTTCATATACAATCATTTTGGTAAAAATATTTTTACAGTACTATAGAAAATGAAAAAATCTGATAAAGGACTATATTTTGGAGATATACATGTTCTATCTTGTTCTATTGTATGTTTGCAACTGCTCAGTTTTATTGCTACTTTTAAATTAAAGATCTATGTGAAACCTAGAACTCTTCAGAATCATTCTCTCTTGAAGACTATTATTTCTAAAGAAGATGATCCATCTACTTTTTAATTTCTTTAACATAAATTATAAAGTTCAACCAGTTTCAATAAATCAGTCTCTTTTTATTTATTTGAGTTCCCACTGGTCATTCTTAGTTGTGCTGGAGTATCGGCTTCTCGATCTAAGGTTTGGATAATCTGTTCACTATTATAAAACCATAAGAATTTTTATTTAGTCTTGTAAAGGTGTCAAATTTCTACTTTTAGTTTTGGATTATTGGTCTTGTGATAAGAATACTATTTTAGTAATGTTTACTATCCTCTATATGAGTGTGATTGATAGAGTGGACCAGGGGATCTTTATGCCAAAAAATAGTATAAAAATATTTGTAATTTTTTTCCAATCTGGTGAATATTTTCATATAAATAAAATCACTTTATATCTATATAAATTATAGAGGGTGTCAAAATCTGTAATTTTTGAAGAATTTTAAAAGAGACAATTCACCCCTTATTTTGTGTTACATGGTATAGTCCGACCCAAGAATTGGTATTAGAGGAGAGATTTTGGATATATCTATAGAAAGCTAAAATGTATATGGTCTATACAAAGATAAAAATGAATGATCCAAGAGAAGGAATTACAATGGTACTTTCTCCATACTTCAATGGCGAAAATTATGGGTGTTAGAAATAAAGAATAATTCTATATTATAAAAATCCTGTATTTAGAGATTACTGAAAGATCATTACCCCATTTGAAATTCTTGAGAAACCAGAAGCATGAGATTAAACAATAGAAGTCGAATATGATATCAATTCTATAGATATAAATTATATTATACATGGCCTTTGAAAATATGAGTTCAATTGTGTTTCACAATGTCCAACTGCATATGATATGTGCCAAACTATTGTAGTTTCTTACTAAGGAATAGATAATGTGAGATAAATGAGGTATGATATAACTGAGCTATAATTTGACACATTTAGAATGTTTGATGGAGAAAGTATCACCCAAATGAATTGAATGATCACATAAATTATCAATAATATTAAAAACTTAAAAGAACCCATCAAACAAGATGATCATGCTTTGAATGAACTCAGAGTACTACCCTCAAAATGGAATAGAATATCAACTACTATTCAACAATCATCACCCGCCAAAGATATGACAATAAAATAACTAATTGGGACACTAATAATGTATGAAGTATAAATGAAAGATGAAGCTGAAGATCATAAGATTATAGAAAAGAAATAAAATACTACTCTGAAGGTGACATCTAAGAATCATAGTAGAAAAATTAATCAAGAAGCCAAGGAAGAGAAGAATTCAAACTCATCTGATTCTAAAATGGAAATGGATCATCTATCTCAAAAGTTCAGTTACTTTTACAAGAGGACAATAGGATTCATAAAATTCTTCAGGAAAGATGATAAAGAACCAATAGAATTTCATTGTTATGAGTGCAACAAATTGGGTCATATCAGAACAGATTATCCTCAACTAAAGGATGAAAGAAAAAAGGCCATAAAATAGATACTAGAAATAAGATAATTATGAGGATAACCAAAAAAGAGTAAATAATGCTACTTGGAGTGTATCTAAAGACACCAACAGTTCTTTAAATTCTGATTTAGAAAAGGAGCAATCAAATCTATAATCTAACATGTTCTTTATAGCCATAGAAGAAGAATAAATGATAAAAACTTTACATTTTTCTAATTCTGATACTAGTAGTTGATCAAATGATAAAATAGTTTCCTAATATTTAATGTTATAAGAAAAATATGATTCTATAATAAAGAATCACAAATCCTTAAAATATATTTATAATGTTATTTTAAGTGAAATAGACACTCTGTTAAAACAACATCAAGAGTTATTTGATAAATTTAACTCATCTAAAACAAACTACGATGATCATAAAAAAGGATCAAAGCATTACAAGTTGAACTAGAAACATATAAATGTGATGCTATTTTTTTACTAAAGGAGAAAATATCTTAAATAAAATTCTTGGAAAGAATTCCATCAAAAGGGAAAGATATGGATTAGTAAGAAAGAGTGAGAAATCAAAATTGTATAAAACCTATTTTGTACCCAATTCTAGAAATGCTACCTATTATCATTTTTGGAAAAAATCCCTATCACAAATAATTGTTATTTAAAAAATGACCAAATTAGTGGAATTAAAATAGATTTTATTTTCAAAAGTTTGTGTGAAACAGATGATATTATTTATGGAATATAAAATAAGATATGTATTTCCATATCATTGATAATTAACATTGAAGACCTATAAAAATATGGGTACCAAAACAGACATCTATTTAAATGATTTTTTAGGAAATATGTCACATGAAAAAAAATTCTATATCGTATATGGAAATTTCATGTTCCATACATATGATTGGAGATGCATCAAACATTAATAATCTAACTCAAATGGATGGAGGGTTAGTCAATTTTGGAGAAACTTATAAAGGAAAAATAGATGGAGTTGGAACTATTGGAGAACCAAATACTATCTCAATAAAAAAAAGTATTATACGTTAAAGGTTTAAAGAAAAATCTGATAAGTATTTCTCAAATTATTTATGATGGCTTTTATGTTGTTTTTTATAATGATTCATACGCTCTATTTAAAGATAAGATGCTTTTGTTTAGAGAACCAAGAACTGATAATGTTTATACTTTGGATTTAAATTCCTTATTTAAATAGAATCTGAATTTATTAACAGCTAAGGACATTGAATCATATATTTGTTATAGAAGACTTGGAAATTTTAATATTTATGATTTACATAAATTGTGTAAGAAATAATTAGATTTTGATTTTCCTAGTCTTAAGTTTGATAATGAAATATTCTATGATGCATGCCAAATTGGCATGAAACAAAAATCACCTTTCAAATATATTAACAGAATTATAATATATAAACCTTTAGAACACATCAATATATATTTATTTGGACCATCCATATTATGAGGTTTTTCTGGTAAATTATATATTTATATTTTTGTAGATGATTATTCTAGATTTACTTATGTTTATTTTTGGAAAAGAAAAAGTGTAATTTTTACAGTTTTTGAAAGTTTTTTGTGAAATTATTCAAAATGAGAAATTTTTTAAAATAATTTAATTAAGAAGTGACCATGGTAGTGAATTTGAGAATCATGAATTTAATTATTTTTCTCAAATCTATGTATGAAACACACCTTATGTATACCAAGAACACCTCAATAGAATGGTATTGTTGAAAGGAGAAATAAAACTATTCAGGAAATGGCTAGGTCTATACTGAATGAATACAATATTCATACCTATTTTTGGGTAGAATATGTAAGCATAACTATATATATAATGAATAGAGTTTTAATTTGGCTTATTTAAAAAAACACATTATAAACATTGGAATAATATAATACCAGAAGTAAAGTACTTTAATGTTTTTGGATGTAAGGTGTATATCTTGAATATTAAGGACAACCTTGGTATGTTCGATCCAAAATCGGATGAAAGAATATTTTTGGGATATTGTACTACCTCCAAATCTTATATAGTGTTTAATAAAAATTCAATGATTATTGAAGAATTATTTCATGTGAATTTTGATGAAACTGACCCTTTAATTAAATATATAGATAATACTGATGAAGTCACTTACTCTTTTGATAACATGAGACTTGAAACCCTTAAAAATAATTTTGATAATGATTTTAATAAAGCTCATTTCAATTCCAAAAAACATGATACTGAAGAACCTAATAGTTTCTTACCTTGATAGTTAATACCCTTGAAGAACCATCCTTTAGAAACTATTATAGGATGCCTAGATATAGAAATTAGAACTAGAAGAAACATAAGAAACCTAGATGATTTATTTTTCATTCTATCTCAATTAGAACCTAATATTATTGAAGAAGACATAGAATATGAGAGATGATTTTTATCTATGTAGGATTAACTAAATAAATTTTTAAGTAATGATGTTTGATAATTAATAGAAAGACAAACCAATTATACAGTTATTGGAACCAAGTGGGTCTTTAGAAATAAACTGGATGATCATGGGATCATAACCCAAAATAAATCTATATTAGTAGATAAAGAATATAATCATGGAGAAGTCGTTAGAATCCTTTTAGAAGCCGTTATAACCTTTTCCCTTGTATCGATATTAGAAGCAGTTAGAATCCTTTTAGCTTGTTCATCTCATATAAATTTAATGTTATATCAGATGGATGTTAAATATGCATTTTAAATGGTTATTTAATAGAAGAAGTTTATGTTGAACAACCCCATAGTTTTGAAAATCCACAAAAATATAATTCTATTTTTAATCTTACTAAGGATACATATGGCCTTAAACAAGAACCCAAATCATAGTATGAAATATTAAGTTCTTTTCTTTTCAAAAATGGATTTACTGTTGTATTAGAAGATCCAAAACTTTTCAAAAAAATGTTTCTTTTAATATTTTATTAGTTCAAATTTATTTTCATGAATCTGTTATTGATTGAACTAGTAAAAATATTTATCATGATTTTTAAAATATAATGAAAAAATAATTTGAAATGAGTATTATGGGAGAACTAAATTTTATTAGGATTTCAAATTTATCAAAACAATTTTGGAAATGTGTTAAATGAAAGTAAGTATATTATTTATTTATTAAAAAATTTGGACATGAAAACAACAATACATATAAAACTCTTATGTTTACCAACATAAATCTTTATTTGGATGAAGTTGGAAAACTATTTTACAACAAGTTGAATAGAGGTGTGATTGGTAGTTTATTATATCTTACTGATTAGAGACCAGAAATTATGTTCTCTATATGTCTATGTGCTAGATTTAAATCAAATCCTAACATGTCCCATCTTATTTGATGTTAAATAAATTTATAGATATTTAAAAGAACTATTTTTCAATCTATTCTTTACCACAAAACTTTTGATTTTAAATTAAACATTCAAATTCAGACTTTGGTGGTTACAGAATATATATAAAACACCCTTCAGGAACCAGTCAGTTTTTAGGAAATCTTTTAGTTTCATTGTCTAATAATAAACAAAACTTAGTATCTTTTTCAACTATGGAAGCATATTATGTATCTACTTATAGTTTTTGTGCACAAGTATTTTTGATGAAAGCCACTCTACTAGACTTTGGACTAATCTTTAATAGTATTCCTATTTTATGTGATAATTATAGTGATATTAATATTTCTATAAATCCTATAAGTCATTCTAGTACTAATCACATTGATATAATAAATCATTTTCTAATAGATTATGTTCTTAAAAAGGATATATCATTATAATTTTTTAATATCGAATTTCAATTAGCTGATTTTTTTAGTAAACCACTTCCCAGTGCTAGTTTTGATTTTATTAACGGGGAGTTAGGAATATTTTAGTTTAAGTAATTATTTATTAATTTATTTTCACTTTCTCCTTTTCTATTTTATTATGTTTTTTAATTATTTTAATTCGATTTCATTTTAATTTGTTTTGAAAATAATTTCATTTATATTTTATTGTTGTTTTCCTTTCAAAATTAAAAACTTAATGAGAACATCCTCAAATGATGTGAGAAAACTTTTTTCTTTCTCTCTCTCTCTTTCTCTTCTCATCCATGCCCTTTTTGTGTATATAGTTTTTTTCGATTCATGTTTACCGAAACCCTAAACCTTTAATATATTTAGTCTCAAAACCTTCAAAGATGACATCCTCACAAAGATCTATGGATTCTGAGTTGGATGACAATGTCTATGATTTAGGAAAAGATTGCAAGGTGTTGTAAGGAAAGGTAATAGATTTTGTATTTCTAGATTCAAAAAATTTCTCACTTAGGGAAGTGATTCATTTTAAAGGTCTGGTTTATGAATTTTGTGAAGATAATATGCCTATGGTTTTAGAAATAAAAGTTGAGTAATTTTTAAAAAATGATATGTTCAGTCTTGGTTTTGATAAAGATATTATTATCTATTCGATTTATAATAATGAATTTTCATTATCCTCTGTGGAAATGGAAGAGATACTCTACTATCCCCAGGTGGGGTAATTTCAGTTTAATTTAAGACATATTGTTAATAGAAGAAATTCATATAATGATATTATGTTTTCTTTATTTAGAACATGAATTATCATGAAAGTGTTTTCAAAAGAGATTTCTACTGACCACCATGTGATGTTGATGTTTATTCAATTTGATATATCTCTTAAGATCTATGATATTGAGAATTTACTTTACCAATATAGGTATATCATGTTTCTTCTTCTGAATAATGTTAAGCTTAATTTTTGTCAGTTTATAATAAGATATCTAAACCGTTGCTGTATGTAGATGTGAAGATGAGATATTTTTCTAATGGTAGGATTATTTATTTATTTCTATTATAAAAGGGAAATATTGAGAATATGTTTTTTTGGTAAATCCTGTCATAATCGCAATACGTTAAATGCTTGAATGGTGAAGAATCTTGTTTTTTTCTAGAGTAACTCTTGCAATAGTTTGTTGCTAGTTAGTGTGAAGAAACAAAAAAAAGTTGTTAGTAGATGACTTGGGGGAGAAAAATGTTAACCCTTTAATTGGATTATTTTTCCAGAGGCCTCATGAAAAAGATAAATCAAGGCTAGAAGAATATAATGTTCAGAAAAGAAGAAGAATTTCAGTTTACGTTCTAGAGGTTGAAGTTGAAGCTGCTGTGAGAGGAGTGGGTGCCACTCCACTTGGTGACCCATGATAATCTGGGAGTGAGGCTCAAGTGAATAAGCATGTTGAACAGGAAGATCAAAGTCAAGAACTTAAAAAAAAAGATATCCCTAACCCTGGTAATAAATTTTTTCCTGATCCTGGTGTTTTAGGAGGATCTAATTTGGAAAACAGAGTAGAAGGAGTTGGTGAGCCAAGACTGGACTTAGTTTAAGTTGATCAAGTAGGAGGTAATTCTCCTAAATCTTCTGATTCAGATGCTAATTCCAAAGTTATAAAAATAAATTTTTTTAAGGCACATAATTTATTTTTAATAGAATAGTTGGAAGATGAGAATAATTGGTTTGAAGAATACATGGTTATTTATGTGACCAAATCTGAGTTTGATGCTCAGAACCTTTATTTAAGAGAATTCAAAGAAAATATCATTTTTTAGGAGATATTCAGTATCTTATAGAGAATGCGCACACATAATTTTTTTCATTAAAGGATGATTATTTCAAGAAGATAAAGTTTTATGAATTTAAGTTTCATATAGGGAGAGAGTTTCATTCTCTTAGAGAAAGAAATCAAGAATCTACTTCTTCTCAACATACACTTCTAGAATTTATTATGAAGTTTGAAGCAATTACCCCATGTTTAATGATAGGATACTCACTATTCCATGTGAAACCATTCCCCTAAATGTATTTTTTTTGACAATTAGAGGATTCTGATTAGTCAACTAACTTCAAGTTAATCCCAGTTGGGACCAGTGATTAATCAAGTTAAAGACAAGTTGATCTCTCTCATTCAGTCATAAGAAGTTGTGAATGAATTTATAAAGGTCAATTTGGTTCACTGTTTGAAGGTTGGAAATGATTCCAGGAAGCTACTTCATTACTAGATAGAATTATTCAACAACAACTTCCAGAGCCTTTTGCTGAAGCTGATTGATTTGAGTAGTGTAGTTCATACCCTTCCTCATAATGAACAACCTATTGTCCCTACCTAAACATAACTTTAGCCATTTATTTTGAAGACACTTTGATTGATTATAGATTTTAATCTCACTTTTCAAAACATTTAAATTTCTATTTAACTTTAGTTTATTCATATTAAGATTTATTTTCTTTTATTTAATTTCAATACTTCACTAAAAATCTTAGATTTATTTTTCTTATGTAAAAATCCATAACTACCCATTTACATTTTTTTTCTTTATTAACTATGGTTTATTTCATTTATTCTTACAAACCATATTTTTGATATCACAAAAGAGGGATAAGATTTAAGTTTATGGAAACTACTTATGGGGGATATGAGAAGAATAATTTCATCCCTAACATTTTCCTTTGATTTTTTTAAATAATTATGAAAAAAAAAATCAATAAAAATAATAAATTATATCTACTTTTTTTACAAATCCATTATTTTCTTTAATTTTTGTGAAGGATTATGTTATGGGTTTTGTGATCATAAAAAAGGTGGAGATTATTGGGAACATATTTTCTCAACAATACTCTATATTTCATGATGATTTTGATGTTCACAAATACCCTTGTTTGTTTTATTATGTAGTTTTATTGAGTAAAGTTCCATAGGAATTTACATTCTATTTGAAAAAATTTAGCATTATAGGAATGAATACGAAAACATTTCTTTCATCCCTACATTACATTGGAAAGATAATATTTATGTATGGTATCAACCATATGTTACACTAAATATTTTGCATTTGGATTTTTATCCTTACATTCAGAAAATTGACATGAGTATGGATAAAAAAAACATATGTTGGAGTCTAGATTTACGATTCATACCCTATGTTTAAAAAATATGAACATATGGTAAATCAATTCTACATTCGGGATTTTATATTGAAAAGGATAAATGTATGTATCATCATCCCTACTCTAGTTTATTCCCTATGTTACATAAAGATGAAAGTATGGTTATGGAACCATTTGTTGACAGGAACCCTACACCATGAAAAGGGACTCTACACCATGAAAAGGGACCCTACACTACGCAAAGGAACTCTATGCTAAGCAAAGGAACCCTACTTTGTACAGATCAACCCTATGTTGTGTTCTTGACGATGAATTTCATCAAGTTATGTTTTTAATATACTATTTATTTAACAATAAAGACCTAATTAAAGAACAATTCAATTATCATTATGATTGTTTCAAAGAACCACCTTCATCATAGAAAATCACTCATATTTATAAGGTAAGTTACGGATCCCTTGGTTGATTGGAATTTTATTTAATGCAATCAATTAAGCTATTATTTTGTAGATATATAGGATATTTTCTCTATATAATCTTTCAGTGTATTGATTTTATATATGATATTTTGTCAACAAACCTATATTCTTCATATATAATCATTCAGGTAAAAATATTTTCACAGTGCTACAAAAAATGAACAACTATAATAAAAGAATTTTTTTTGGAGATATACATGTTCTATCTTGTTTTACTGTAAGTTTGTGATTTATCTATTTTGTTGATGCTTTTAAATTGAATATATTTGTGAAACCAAGATCGCTTCAAACTTATTATCTTTTTAAGACTATTATTTATAAATAATACTATCAATCTACTATCAATTTGTACTACTGCAATTGTAAAGTTCAACCAGTTTCAACAAATCATCCTCTTTTGATTTAATTGAGTTTCAAATACTTGAACTTAGTTGGGGTGGAGTATTTACTTCTTGATCTAAATAAGTACAAACATTTATCTATTACAGAACCAGAAGTATTTGTATTTATTTTTGTAAAGGTGTCAACTGCCTACTATTAGTTTTGGATTCTTGGTCTTGTGATAAGAGGACCATTCTAGTTAAATTTACCAAGATATATGAGTGAGTGATTGGTAGAGTAGACTAGGGGATCTTCATGCCCCAAACCACTATGAAAAAATATTATCTTTATTTATTTTTATCCCTTTTATATTTCCATATAGAACTAAAACACTGCATATCTACATAAATTAAAAAGAATGTTAAAATCCAGAAGTTTGTAAGAATTTTAAAAGACACAATTCACCCCTTATTATGTGTTACATTGTATATTTCTACCTAACGTTATACTAATCTCCCCATGAGTTTATAACTCATATGAATATAATAGTGAATATGACTAACTCACCCTTAGGATAAGAACTTCCCAAATTACTATGTTATCTTCTATAAAGGCCTCCTACCCCTTTCTTTAAGAATCTACCGCTTTCTTTATAATTCTAACCTTTAATATAAATTTCTCCTCCTTTGTGATTTTAAAAAAGGAATAAGGAAAAGTCTTGACATACCTAAAAAGGGTTTTAGAAAAATTATATAAAAAATAATAAAAATAAAGAACTTGAACATCTAAAAATAAATGAAAGAAAATTTGACCAAAATAATTGGAATACATTCATCAAATTTAATATAGATGAATAAATATTTAATTGATATTTTAATAAACTAAAATAATACAACAAGAGTTAAAAACATCAATCCATTCCATGATATTTAACATGATTGTTTTTAACGTTTTGAATTATTTTATATCTTATTTCAACTTTTAAATAATCTGAAACTAGGTTTGAAACTTTTCTATAACGTCCCGACCCCAGCTACCCAGAGTCGGTGCGTTATTGCGTAACATTGGCATGATCACAAAAGATCAATCCTCGAAAGACCGATTAGTTTAGTAGCCTTGGAAACACTAGATACATTCATAGATGTTACATTACATCATAAAGTAAAAAACTACAATAACAAAGTCTCCAAAGTCTACACTCATATCCTCTTCTGGCTATCCCTACAGGTCATTCATAAAATACTTCTTCACATCCTAGAAAATATTAAAACATTGAAAGGGGTGAGCTCAGATGCTCAGTAAGGATAACAATATTGCGGAAGCTTTCATAAATACACATTAACATTTAAGTCAATGTATAACTAAAACAAAAGCCTTTTTAAACTTGAACTCCAGCATAATATGGCAAAAATAAAATTAAATAATGCCATTTACTTACTCACATGGATATTCTACTAGTTGAATAATCACATGCAATATCAATAACCAATTTCATAATGATGGAATGCATACTACCAGACTATCATAACCACGTAGCCAAGGCCTCGTGCCAAGACTACAAATAAGATTTTGTCAAGGCCTCGTGACAAGACACTAGTTTATCTCATGAGACCTACCGATGCATCGAGGAGCTATAGCAGGCTCCACCCGTCACTTATTAAGTCCAATGCATTCCTCATATGAACATGTTTAAACATATCATAAACCATAACATAATCGTATCACATAAAACATGCATAAAGGAAACATAACATTTCCACATTTCAATCACAAGATATCAATACAATACATTGATATAATAAAAATACTTTCAAAACCATTTTCAATACCAGAATAAAATAAAATTAAAACTTTGTATTTATTTTTCATTTAAAAAAAAGTTATGGCTTGTAGAGGAAGCCGAAACTCAAATAATAGTCACGACGGTGGAGAATTCGTTGTCGCCGCATACATAAGAAAAAACATTCCTTTTTTCTTTTAGTAAAAACACTTCGTATAAAAAGATTCCTTTTGAATAAAAGTAAAGGTCAAAGGGGTTTATACACAGTATAAAAGAAAGCTGTGTATAAAACAAAATATTCCTCAATAAAAGGAGATTGAGACGCAGTCCTTACAAAGATATTTTTTTAATAAAATAGATTTATTATGTGTATTAATTATAAGTACACATAAATAAAGTACAAATACAATATAGGACATAATAATATCATAACATAATTTGAATGTAGGAGATTAACCCAAAGAATGGAAATTGGGTTACGAAGTTCCCTTACCTCATGTCCGACTTGACTCGATTGTTCTTTAATCTCCTGAATAACAAACTAGAGTTAATTTATATTTGCTTAAGAACCTTTTTTATGTTCATTATTCCTTTTATATCACTTATTACTATGTTATGAACATTATGTAATTATTTATGTTAATAACAGTCGTTTTGTCGATCTTTGGTACTTGAGTCAAAAATATACTTCTTATAATTAAAAGTTGTTCATGTGGTGAAATATCCATTATATACAGAATTATATTCATGATTTAGATATAATATATAACATATATATCCAGTATATACATGCATTTATAATATTACATAACATTTAGAGGTAAGAAATGAAATGCAACGTTCAAGGAGACAGTAAGCCGTACGTACGCATGAACGCTACTTTCATTTCTATTTCATATTTTAATGGAATGAAATCATAATAGTATAAAGGTGTATTATAATTCAAGTATAATATCATATATAATATCATTTACTCCATCATTTATACATCCCACATATGGCATTAACGATTCAAATCACTTTGAGGGGGCGGTAGTCTGCACTTGCTAAAATGAAATTATCGCGTTTACCCATAATGGAAATCATAAAGTATGACATAAATGAGAAATACAGAAGCATAAGGAAAACATAAACATAATAGATATATCATATATGAAAATAGTGTCATTAAAATGGCCACCATTATAGGTGTTATATGAGTGTTGAACAATCATCGTTTCGTGAGGCAGAAATTCGCTATCCACAGAAATAATATGTTCTTTAACCATTAGATGTAGGTGTGTGTAAGTGTAGCCAGAATAATTCTTATACAAAAATCATAGTATATTTAATATACTGGTTTTGTTACAAAAAGAAAGAATAAAAATAGATTAGGGGGTTGGAGAAGCAAAATAAAACAAAACAACATTAGGGAAGACATTACCTTAAAATGGGTAACTCTTTTTGATTTGAGCTCAAAGGCTTCCTTGGGAAGACTTCTGCCCAATGTGAGGTTTCTAGGAGTAATAGAGGGAAGTGGAGAGACAAAATGGGTAGGGTTTGGCCGAGCCAAAGGCTTGAGAGTTTTGGGTATGGTGGTAGAGGTGGGAGTCTTTTATAAGAGGAGAGGAGAGGCACTCTTGGAAAGATTGAAATGTTACTTTATTATGAATTTTTTTTTAGATTATAAAGGTCCCACACTTATATATTTCGAGGATAAGGTGATAAGGGTTCTAAATATACTCATCCAATAGGTTTTTGACAAGTGTAAGTCTTAGAGTTTACATTATCTTTTAATTTTATTTAAGTCATTAATTAATGAGGTAATCGCTGCATCATCATGGTGTCATAAGGAATTTAATTTATTTAATGTCTAAAAATTATAAAAAAATATCATGATGTAGGAAATATTTTTAGCTTTATAATGAATATATATAGTAAAAAATATGACTTGTATAACCCCATTTAAAAATTGTGTTAGTAAAACAACTCTTGTTTGTGACATTTTTATTTTAACATTAAATAAAAAGTTTTTAATGTCATTTTCCTACCAAAGTGGCTCCATGGGGTCCCCAAGTTGACCCATGGGTATTCTTGGTCGGCCATTACTCATACAATAGGGGTAGGACAAGTGTCAAGGTGATTTCCTATTATTATAACATTATATTTACCTTAAATTTCACTAATTACCTTTAATCGCAATTAATTAAGCTTAAAAGTTACTATTCACCAAAAAATTATTTTAATCCCATTGAACCACATTTTACTTTCTAATGAAAACCATGTATGTAGGATTTTTGAAAATCAAATCATAGAAGTGGAAATGTTTCATTTAAACGAAAAATAAGTTTTTTAACTACCACTTAGTGGTTTCACTATTCATAAAAAATTGATGTTTTTCAAAATGATGCCAAAATTTCACCTTAAGCTATAATTGATATTCCGAATTCAAAAATGATTTCTATTTTACAAAATTCCAAACATATATGTTGCATTAATTAATTTTATAATTAATTTCTGTTGTCACAACAAATAGCGTGTTTTTATGAAATAATATATATCAAAAGATTGACAATTGTTCATGTCCAATTTCAATGTTAAATTAATTCTAATGACCACCATTGGATAAAATGGTAAAAATATTTTCTAATTATACTTTAAAACCACTAAATAGTATAATTTATCACTATAAATTATTTTTATTAAAAAAGTTGTTTTAAGTATTTTTCACTATTCATAAAAAATTGGAAGTTCTCAGAATGTTACAAAAAATTCAACTTTGGATAATTTCAATATTACGAATACAAAAATGAAGTCCATTTTGAAATATAAAATTTCTATAATTTTAAAAAGTGGGTATTACTATTCATAACGGCTACTTTGATAAGTCGTGGTGTGTTAGAACTCGAACTTGCGTACAATGCAAGCTATTGCATCATTGAAAGAGAAGAATATCGTGGAAGCTCAGGGTGTTACATTCTCCCCTCCTTCAATAAATTGCGTCCTCGCAATTTGAAATTTTTGTTTGGAAATAAAAGGTTGAAAATAGAAAATACCTTTGTAAAAAACCCACATCGGAAGTAGGGTTAATAAAAATATAACATTAAAAGAAATAAAGAGTGGTACAAAGGTCACCCGAGATAGCCCATACTAGGATTGAATGAAAATATGGATACGGAGGAAAAAAAACCATCAAAGTCTGATGGAGAGTTGTAGAAAACAGGATTGGGAGAAAGTTAACAATAAGAAAATCCCAAACTTGTGATTGGTTAAACGATCATTGAATCCCCAGTTGGAAAAGTTAACCGGCAACGTTTTTGTTTTAAGTTACCTTTCATAAAGTTGAAAAATTTATTTAAGAGATTTACTAAGAATGTAAGGAAATATACTTACTTGTCATGTAGACTTTCATTCTTTAATAAAATTTTACCACAAACCCATCTTTCACTCCAAATGGTAACAGAACTCAAAAATATTCTATTTATCCTAATTTTACAAGGTTACAAATATTACCACATACCATTTAGATTAGGAAAACTATTTTGTAATAACCAGGGACTTCCTGTAGGCTAGTGGTAGGTAATAAAGGCCTGTCACACTATGGTTGTGGGTTCGATTCCTGCAGCTTTGTCCGATGCGACGGGTTATGCCCCACCCTGCAGGTTGTCCTTTTCCTAAAACTATAGTATTGTAATATTCCAAAAATAATATTTAGAAATGTTTTAACCTTAAACAATACTATCCAAAGATCAACTTAATCCATTCCAACCTTTATAGTTATCCAAAATACCTCCGTCCAGACTTTCTCTAAAGGGTCCTTAAATTCCAAAATCAATTGTAACATTAGATTCCCTAAACAAAGTAAAGTTTCTCTTATTGTCACATACTAAAAATATGATTTCCTTCATCATATTAAAACCTTAATGATAACAACAAGTATTGAAGTACAATCCTCATATATATCACATTATTTTTATAACCAGAATATAATCCTTGAGTCCAAAAGCACCAATTAATTAATTATTCCGCTTCAATTGTAGTAACAGCATAAGATTTTTCTTGAACCCTTGGCCTTTTCTGAGGTATGTTTCCATGACGCTTAGGGCATTCATTTGCATAATTCCCCATTTCCCTACAATTGTAGCATTCAAAATTGATAGCCTCTTTCTTTCCCTTGCAATCACGAGCCTGGTGACCTTTTTCTCCACATTTATAACAAATTCCCATTCCTTTTAGGCAGGTACCGGGGTGATTCTTCCCAAAATTATCGCATAATGGAAAATCCTTCTTTCCCTTTTTCCCTTTATCTGTCACTTGTTCCACTATTCTCTTCTTCTCTTGCTTTACTTTATTGTCATAAGATTTAGAGAATTCCTTTTCTGTCTTGATAGAACATGAGACAATATCTTCGTATGAGGAGAAGTATTGTGAGACTAAGGCTCGACGGAGAAATGGTTTTAACCCATCAAAGAAACGATCAATATTACTTCTTGGGTTACGTATATAATCTGATGCATACCTCGCTAACCGTGTAAAGTTAGACTCATACTTTGCAACATTCTCATCCTCCTTTTTCCTCAGACTCAGAAATTTCCTTTCCATATCTGCTCGATGGTCACGAGGAAAATATTTTTCTAAGAAAAGATCTTTAAACTCCCTCCATTCCATATTCGATACTTCATCATATTTCTTTGTGTTTTGAATCAGCGACCACCACTGATCGGCATCTACAGTGAGGCGGTAAACTACCATGATAACCTTTTCCCTTTCAATACTCCCCAAGGCATGAGATATTTCCTCTAAGGAGTTTATCCATTGCTCAGCTACTAATGGATTTGTACCCCCATTAAATGTTGGTGGTTGTTGCCTCATGAAGCGGTCTAACTATGATCCTCCACGTTACGGATCAGGGTGCTCCATACGAGTAAGGTTATTATTCATAACCTGAGTGAGTTGTCCTAGTATGGTAATAAGTTGATCAGCACCAGTTGTATCTCCATCTCCACAATAATTATCTTGAGTAGGAGGGAAATCCCTACATGGAGTGCGTGCATTGATATAGTTTCCATTCCTTCCACTAGACGCCACTTCTAAACAATGGCATAAACTAGATTAGTTTATGAATCAAAATAAATAATTCCATACTTGTAAAATACTTAACATAAATTGAACTATTTATGGATATAATCCATAATCGTAAAAAGAAATGTTTTCTTTGAGGAAGTATATACTCATAAACCCTTAATAATGGTTTTTAAAGAAAATGAGAATTATCCAAAGCATATCCCTCGAGAGTGTCGTATCCAAGAGTGCAGCAAAGCCCATTGTCGTGCACCAGTTCCCGTTCGAGTCTAGCTCAAAGCGGTGTTTTCGGGTTTTACCCCTAGGTACATCTGTGCCAGATCCACCTCTACCTTCTCATATCCAGACAGGGATGTATTTCTCAAAAACCCACAAAATCTCTACAACAACAAAATTCTAGTAAGTTCTTCTATACTAATCATCAAAGTATATCTTATGGCTATGCGCTCTAATCAGAGTTTATCTAAATCTAGCTTCCAAGGTTAGTACTAAACTGCCTCTGATACCAACTGTAACACCCCAACCCCAACTACCCAGAGTCAGTGTGTTATTGCGTAACATTGGCATGATCACAAAAGATCAAGTCTTGAAAGACCGATTAGTTTAATAGCCTTGGAAACACTAGATACATTCATAGATGTTACATTACATCATAAAGTGAAAAACTACAATAACAAAGTCTCCAAAGTCTAAACTCATATCCTCTTCTAACTATCCCTGTAGGTTATTCATAAAATACTTCTTCACATCCTGGAAAATATTAAAACATTGAAAGGGGTGAGCTCAGATGCTCAGTAAGGATAACAATATTGCGAAGGCTTTCATAAATAAACATTAACATTTAAGGTAATGTATAACTAAAACAAAAGCCTTTTTAAACTTGAATTTCAGCATAATATGGAAAAAATAAACTTAAATAATGCCAATTACTTACTCACATGGATATTCTACTAGTCGAATAATCACATGAAATATCAATAACCACTTTCATAATGATGGAATGCATAATGCCAGACTATCATAACCACGTAGCCAAGGCCTCGTGCCAAGACTACAAATAAGATTTTGTCAAGGCCTCGTGCCAAGACACTAGTTTGTCTCATGATACTTACCGATGCATCGAGGAGCTATAGCGGGCTCCACCCGTCACTTATTAAGTCCAATGCATTCCTCATATGAATAGGTTTAAACATATCATAAACCATAACATAATTGTATCACATAAAACATGCATAAAGGAAACATAACATTTCCACATTTCAATCACAAGATATCAATATAACACATTGATATAATAAAAACACTTTCAAAACCATTTTCAATACCAGAATAAAATAAAATTAAAACTTTGTATTTATTTTTCATTTAAAAAAAGTTATGGCTTGTAGTGGAAGCCGAAACTCAAATAATAGTCACGGCGGCAGAGAAGTCATTTTCGCCGCATACTTAAGAAAAAACATTCCTTTTGTTGTTTAGTGAAAACACTTCGTATAAAAATATTCCTTTTGAATAAAAGTAAAGGTCAAAGGGGTTTATACACACTATAAAAGAAAGCTGTGTATAAAACAAAATATGCCTCAATAAAAGGAGATTGAGACGCAGTCCTTACAAAGATAATTTTTTTAATAAAATAGATCTATTATGTGTATTAATTATAAGTAAACATAAATAAAGTACAAATACAAGATAGGACATAATAATATCAGACATAATTTGAAAGTAGGAGATTAACCCAAAGAATGGAAATTGGGTTAAGAAGTTCCCTTACCTCATGTCCGACTTGATTTGATTGTTCTTTAATCTCCTGAATAATAAACTAGAGTTAATTTATATTTGCTTAAGAAACTTTTTCATGTTCATTATTCCTTTTATATCACTTATTACTATGTTATGAACATTATGTAATTACTTATGTTAATAATAGTCGTTTTGTCGATCTTTGGTACTTGAGTCAAAAATATACTTCTTATAATTAAAAGTTGTTCATGTGGAGAAATATCCATTATATCCAGAATTATATTCATGATTTAGATATCATATATAACATATATATCCAGTATATACATGCATTTATAATATTACATAACATTTAGATGTAAGAAATGAAATGCACCGTTCATGGAGACGGTAAGCCGTACGTATGCATGAACGCTACTTTCAATTCTATTTCATATTTTAATGGAATTGAATCATAATAGTATAAAGGTGTATTATAATTTGAGTATAATATCATATATAATATCATTTACTCCATCCTTTATACATCCCACATATGGCATTAACGATTCAAATCACTTTGAGGGGCGGTAGTCTGCACTTCCTAAAATGAAATTATCGCGTTTACCCATAATGGAAATCATAAAGTATGACATAAATGAGAAATAAAGAAGCATAAGGAAAACATAAACATAATATATATATCATATATGAAAATAGTGTCATCAAAATTTCCACCATTAGAGGTGTTATATGAGTGTTGAACAATCATCGTTTCGTGAGGCAGAAATTCGCCATCCACAGAAACATTATGTTCTTTAACCATTAGATGTAGGTGTGTGTAAGTGTAGCTCGAATAATTCTTATAAAAACATCCTAGTATATTGAATATACTGGTTTTGTTACAAAAAAATAAAAATAAAAATAGATTATGGGGTTGGAGAAGAAAAATAAAACAAAACAACAATAGGGAAGACATTACCTTAAAACGGGTAACTGTTTTTTATTTGAGCTCAAAGGATTCCTTGGGAAGACTTCTGCCCAATGTGAGGCTTCTAGGAGTAATAGAGGGAAGTGTAGAGACAAAATGGGCAGGTTTTGGCCGAGCCAAATTCTTGAGAGGTGTGGGTAAGGTGGTAGAGGTGGGACCCTTTTATAAGAGGAGAGGAGGGGAACTCTTGGAAATATTGAAATGTTACTTTATTATGAAATGATTTTTCGGATTATAAAGGTCCCAAACTTATATATTTCTAGGATAAGGTGATAAGGGATCTAAATATACTCATTCAATAGGTTTTTGACAAGTGTAGGTCTTAGATTTTACATTATCTTTTCATTTTATTTAAATCGTTAATTAATGAGGTAATCGCTGCATCATCATGGTGTCATAAATAATTTAATTTATTTAATGTCTAAAAATTATAAAAAAATATCATAATGTAGGAAATTATTTTATATTTATAATTAATATTTATAGTAAAAAATATGACTTGTATAACCCCATTTAAAAATTGTTTTAGTAAAACAACTCTTGTTTGTGACATTTTTATTTTAACATTAAATAAAAAGTTTTTAATGTCATTTTCCTACCAAAGTGGATCCATGGGGTCCCCAAGTTGACCCATGGGTTGTCTTGGTCGGAAATTACTCATCCAATAGGGGTAGGACAAGTGTCAAGGTCATTTACTATTATTATAACATTATATTTATCTTAAATTTCACTAATTACCTTTAATCGTGATTAATTGAACTTAAAAGTTACTATTCACCAAAAAATTATTTTAATCCCATTGAACCACATTTTACTTTCTAATGACTACCATGTATGTTGGATTTTTGAAAATCAAATCACATAAGTGGTAATGTTTCATTTAAATGAAAAATCAGTTTTTTAACTACCACTTAGTGGTTTCACTATTCATCAAAAATTGATGTTTTTCAGAATGATGCCAAAATTTCACCTTAAGCTATAACTGATATTCCGAATTCAAAAATGATTTCAATTTTACAAAATTTTAAACATATAAGTTGCATTAATTAATTTTATAATTAATTCTCGCTGTCACAACAAATAGCGTGTTTTTAAGAAATAATATATATCAAAAGATTAACAATTGTTCATGTCCAATTTCAATGTTAAATTAATTCTAATGACCACCATTGGATAAAATTGTAAAAATATTTTCTAATTATACTTTAAAACCACTAAATAGTATAATTTATCACTATAGATTATTTTGATTAAAAAAGTTGTTTTAAGTATTTATCACTATTCATAAAAAATTGAAAGTTCTCAGAATGTTACAAAAAATTCAACTTTGGATAATTTCGATATTACGAATACAAAAATGAAGTCCATTTTGAAATATAAAATTTCTATAATTTTAAAAAGTGGGTATTACTATTCATAATAGCTACTTTGATTAGTCACGGTGTGTTAGAACTTGAACTTGTGTACAATTCAAGCTATTGCATTATTGAAAGAGAAGCGTATCATGGAAGCTCAGGGTGTTACATTTTCTTCTTAATATGAAAACATCTAATCCTGATTATGAATCAATTCATCATAGGAATGAAAATTTTATTCTATAATATAAAACCTTTCTTCCTAAGATTGGTTTTTTTGTTCTTGGGTACAATTTTTCTCTTCCTGTTGTTGAAAATTTTATTTCTAAACCTTACTGATATTTTTCTGAAGTTTGATTCTATCATTAGACAATAAATTTTTATTTATCAATTTTACTATACCATATTTTTAATTCTTGAGCCTTGAAACCACTTATTGAATTTATTTTAAATTCATACTTATCTCCTGGAATTAACTAAACTAGATATCTTCTGAGCTTCAAAAAATATCTAAAATCCTTACTCTTCTAGCAGTATCACTGATTAGCTTGTTGAAAGCAATTGATATTTCATTTATAGGTTTTCTTATATTTTTAATTATGTCTTCATTAACTTTATATTCACATCATCATTATGATATACTTTACAACTATTTTTCACACCTTATTGTGTTCTTGGGAACTTTCTATAAATAATTTAAAAGTGGATTTAAGCTTGATCAATCTATCCTTTAAAATTACGACTGAATCTGATTTTTCTTTTTGGTTTTCAGAAAACAAATTCTTTTTTTCCTTGAGCCTTGGAAAATACATAATAGTATTATTCATTATTTCTAAATCCTGAACAATTTACTTAACTCATTTCACTATTATTGTATTTTCTGAGTCAGTATCTTCCTTGAAATAAGAAATATCTCCACAATTGGTTCTAATTGGAACATATCCTAATGTCTGCTTTTGGTTTTCATCAGACATGGTCTCTTCATATCTATCAGAATGTTGAATAAATTTACCAAATTCAGTTCTCAGAGAAACTTCCTTTAAGGATTGAACTCATGGAGATGGTAACATATAAGAGGTTTCTTTTAAATATCTCATGGTCACTTTATTGAAATGAGTTTTTAACTTTAAATATCTTCTTTATTATTATCATCTTCCTAATCATAATCTTCTTATTTCTCTCCATATTTCTATTATTATTTTTATTCTTCTTAATTTCTTTCCTATTTTTCACCAATTGACTCATCTAGTTGTCTTATCTCACTATCTTCTTTTTTATCTGATTATTTTTCTTGAAATGATTTTAGTGGAAGCAATTTTTTACCAACTACTTTCTTATCCACCCCTTTATCTTTTTTAGAGAGAATAATCATACCTACTTCAGTAAATTTCCTATTTACGATTCCAAAACTTTATTTATCAATACTTTTCATCAAAGTTTAAATTTTCAGAACATATAACTTTCTCTTTTTCATATTTATATTATTCTCTTCTTACTTGAATGATTCTTCAATATGAATCTTTTTCGGATAATATGTCGGTAGGATCAAGACCTAATTTATGGTCTCCATATTTCATTTCATCTTTACTTATTCTCCATTGAGTAGAAAATTCATCATAATAGACTTTTTGTTTCATTTAATTTTTTAGAGAAATGGTTTTAGTTGTCCTTTTCTTTTATAAAATACTCAACCTAGTTTATTTTGAGATTTTATAATTACCTTCAATAATTTTCATTAAAGGTTCGACTTCAACATGTTTCACCAACTTTTTTTATTCTTTATCAAAATAAAATTTCAACCTCTTGATTATATCATCACTAATAAAAGGATTTTTTTATTTCTTCAATACCAACTTAATTGCATCACTTCAAAATTTCAAACTCTCAGTTAGAAATTTAATTATGATTCCTGGAAAGATTATCAGTTGAGATTTTATGGCTCAAGTCTTTAGGTTGTTGATGGTTAGAAAGATATAATATATCAAGTTAAACTTTCTCATATTGACCAAATAATCAGGAATTATAATACATAAAACCATTAGGGTTTCCCAATCACCCTTTCTTGGAATAAAAAACACTCGCATACAAAGGGTAGTAAAATGATTATCCAAAGGGAGATGAGTAACTTTTCTTTTATATTCATGAACTTTAAAAAGTGATTCCTCATCATTTTTTCATATTGAATGTACCTTTGTTATTCGATAACATCTGAGTGGGAAAAAAGCATCCCATTCTATGGGTACTCCTAGGAAATGGGAAGATTTTTCAAGTAATAGGATATAATCCTTTCTATACATAGAAAAATATATCTTTAAATAATCATCAAATTTAATAGAACTATAAAAATATCTTACTTCATCAACATGAATAAGATCTTTAACGGTCTTAAGTTATTCCAGACAGACTGATTTTTACCTTTGAAATTTTATAAACCTTTTCAACGAAGATTCATACTTTTCATAAAAATATTTTTTACTAAAATTTATTTAAATAATCTCATGGTTAATAAATATCTAATGGGAAGTTTTTTTGGAGAAGATACAAAAGATTCTAACATGAGTATGAAAAACATTTCTGAGTAGGAAAAATTCAAAACTGGGCTACTTTCAAAGAGGCATAGCTTTGAAGAAAAAGATGTGAAAAGTGATGTGGGATAGGTTCAAGGGTTTCATTTATATAGGAGTTGAATGGAGAAATTTCAGATTCTATGATTTAGATTGGATCAAAATGATCTGATGGTTGAAAAAAACATTGAACTCTTGAGTTAAAAAAACCCTTATCATATACAACATGATTCCGATAAATGTTTTTAAAAGAAATAAAATACCAAAAAATAGAATAGAATTGAAATACTATAAGGTATAATAAATTGTATCTTTTGTAGTTTCAAGAAAGATTTATTGGTTTTAATAGTTAGATAATCTTAAAAAAATTGGATTTTGAAAAATTTTAAGTACAAAATTTTTTGAATCCAAACGTTTTGAATACAAAATTTTTTAATTGGATAATTTTTTAGAACAAAAATTAATGAATATCAAAATTTTGAGTATGATTTTTTTTAGCATAAATATTTTGAGTATGCAAATTTTGAGTATGAAAATTTTCAATATAAATATTTTGAATATGAAAATTCTAATTACAAAATTTTTAATATGAAACTTTTGAATTTGAGAATTTTGAATATTAACATTTGTAATAAAAAAATTTTGAATACAAAAATTTTGAGTACGAATATTTTCAATACGTAAATTTTTGAATATGAAGATTTTGAAAACAAAAAATATTTTTAAAAAAAAATCAAACATATATACCCCACCTTTTTAAAGGAGTAACTTAATGTAAGGAAGTGTTTTAAATAAGAATTTGATATGAATGATTACTTATCATTGATCATTTATAGCTTCTATTTAATATATTCAAATCCATAAAAATGTAATGGTTTTATAAAAAAATCAACAAATTGTTCTTGTGCTCTGAAAAATGGTAAAACAATATCTTCTTTTTGTGTGCGATCCCTAGAAAAGTGATGCCTAATATCTATGTGTTTTTCATGAGAGATCTGTGAAGGATTTTTACTATGATAAATATAACTTGTGTTATCACAATGTATTTGAGTTTTTATAAAACTCGTGCCACAATCAATCTTTGTGTGTTCCATCCACAACACCCGAGCACAAAAACTTCTAGCTACCATATATTCAGCTTTAACAATGGAATGTTCTATAGAGTGTAGTTTCTTACAAACCAAAAAACTAATGAATCTCTTAAAAAATGACATGTTCTGGAATTACATTTTCTATCCATTCTTTGACCACTAAAGTCAGTATCTAGAAAACTTTTTAATTCAAAATCATTTCCAGAAGAATAAAATAGTCCTAAATACATAGTTCACTTTAAATAATGAAAAATTATTTTCATAGATTTTAAATGGGATTCATTTGGATTTTACTAATACATTACACATAATAATAGATAAAACATTAAGTTTTCAAGACTGGCAGGTACGTATATAAAACTTCCAATTAAACCTATAATTTTTTTGATCAATTGGTTACCCAACTTGATCAATATCAAGTGTATTTGAGGTACTGATTGGAGTACTAATACTTTTATTATTATCGTATCCAGACTTTTTAAGAAGATATTTTTATACTAATGTTGAGATATTTAGTTTCCTTATGGTTTTTAAGAAATTTAAAATTAAAAAAATGTTAACTCCCCCATCATACACATTTCAAAATAATATTTCATAAGATCCATAAAGGAATCTGTTAAATAATTTTTGAGTTAATGAAAATATAATGTCCTGAATATATATTTGAACAAACAAAATGTTTTTGTTAATATTATTTATAAAAAGGGATGGATCACCAATTTCCTTTACATAATTATTTAGTAACAAAAATATAGTTAATCTATCATACTAATCACTTGGGGCTTGTTTAAGGCCATATAAAGGTTTGGTACATTTAAAAACATATTCAGGATGTTATGTATCTTCAGAACTATGAGGTTGTTCAACAAAAAAGTCCTATAGAACATATTAGTTAAGGAAAGAACACGTCACATCCATTTGAAAAAAATTTAGAATTAAACAATACTACAAGGGGTAATAGATTACGAATAGATTAAAGTCTAGTTACCATAACAAAGGTTTATTCATAATCTCTTCTCTATTGTTGATTATAACATTTCGAAATAAGTATTTTTTTATTTATAATAATTATTTCATTTTTGTCACATTTATTTATGAAAATCCATTTTAATCTAATGAATAAAGTTTCTTTAGTTATTTAACCAAGTTCTAGACTTTGTTCGTCTTGAATTTATTTACCTCATCTTTCATGGCATTAATATAATCATCTCACCTAAATCATCATCAAGATTTTTATATTTGAATAGAGAATGGGAAGAAAAATGTTCTACGTTATTTCTCAAAGAACTTACAGTCCTTACATGTTGATTCTGATCACTTATGATACTATCATAAGGATGATTCCTAGGAAAAAATTAACATGGGTTTTGTAAAACCCGTTCGTTAACATAATATAGAAATTATTATAGAGTGAATAATTCAGAAACTATTTCTTGAGTATTTTCCTTATTATAAGAATCTTCAATCAAAGGTTGGAAACCAGGTTTGGAAAACACATTTGAGGAATTTGGTGGGTTTGTTTAAAAAAAGGACCTATTACATCAAATTCAACATTTATTGTTTCCTCAATAGTACTGGTATTTTTATTAAAAACTCTATATTCTTTAGAAGTAGTGTACTATCCTAAGAGTATAACTTCATCATATTTGGGTTTCAATTTGTATTATTTTTCTTTAATATTCATAATTAATACTTTTCATTAAAATACTTTGAAGTATGAAACTTTTGGTTTTTGTCCTGTCCATAACTCATAAGGAGTTTTATTAACAAAATGTCAAATTAAAACTCAATTTATAGTGTAGCAAGAAATATTTACAACTTCATCCCAAAAATATATAGAAATTGAGTATTCACACAACATGGTTCATATTATTAATTGAATAATATGATTTCCAATTTCAAAAACATCATTTTTATAGGGAGTTGTATGAGATAAAAACTGTGAGTAATGTCTTTGTTACAATAACATGTTTCAAAATTGGAATTTAAAAATTCCATACCATGATCATTATAAACAGTTATAAATGGAAGTTTTTTCTCATTTTTAACATTGGATAGAAAATTTTTAAAAATAAAAAAGGATTTAAGATTTATTTTCAAGAAAATAGAGCCATGTATATCTTATGTAATCATCAACTAAAACAAATATATAGTACTTTCTTCTAATTATTAATCTTTGTGTGCAATAGATTAAATCCACATACACTAACTATAGATCATTAGTATTTGAGACTTCTATAATATATTTAAATCTTGAATTATGTTTCTTTACATATTGAAAAGGGTCATAGACTTTTGAATAATTAAATATAATTTCTAGGAGATCATTAATTAAATGTTTCTTATTTAATTTACATAAGTTCCTAAGGTTACATTGTCCTGAACTTATATTCCATAATAAATATTGATCTTCCATTACACAGAGAAATGTAAGTATTATCTTATAAAGTCTTCTAAGATAAGTATATAAATATTCTCATTCCAATGGGACGAAAGAATAAATTCCCCCTTAGAATTGTGTACTACATATTTATCATTTTTAAATTTAAAAGGTAAACTTCAGCACATAATGGAATTATGCTTATAAATTTTCCCTTAAGACCTTTGAGAAATAATACATTTTATATTAATGCTTTTACAAGAAGAATAATGTTACCTATACCAAAAATCTTTCCATTAGAATTATCTCTGAAATTAAAATTCCCACCTTTCATTTTAATAATGTTTTTAAATAATTATTTGTCATCAGACATATGCCGAGAAAAACCACTATACATGTTCTATGTATTTTTTTGTTGGTACTTCCTTTGTTTTATTGAAAAAAAACAATTAATCTTTTTTAACCCATGATTTCATGGGTTTTGAATTGTTAATAAATAAAATTTTTTGAATCCATATTGGTTTTGAAAAATATTTGTGATATCCTAAAGATTGAATTTTATTTAAAGAACAGTTTTTATTCCAGTGGCTTAAACTTTGACATTGAGTATAAAAGGGTTCATTTTTTGGAACAAAATAATTGTTACTAAAAAGTGGTTTTGAATGAGAGTAACCCATTCTAGAAATATTACCACAAGGATGGAGTTGATGATACATATTATCATAATTTTCTTTCCCAAAAGTAAACTTCATAATAGTTTCTTTTATAGAAAAAATTTCTGACATTGGTTTGATAACTAAATTCTTATCCTCAAAATTGTTAGTTTCAGAAGTGAGTTTTGTATATAATATTTTTTCAAACAAATTATTTTTTCAAAATCATAGGAAATTTTTTCTTTTTATGAATTATAATTTTCATGGTTTTTAGAAATTGAATCAATATAAAAATATTTCTTATTAAGATCTTTTGAAAGGCATGATGCTAATTTTTTCAAAATATTTATTCTAGTATTTTGTTTCTCATGTTTCTTAATAACTTTATTGTTTTTATTTTCATGTAAATTCAAAAATCTATATACTTAATCATAATAATTTAAATTATTTTCCTCCATTGGGGAAGTTTCATCATTTTAAGAAATATAATTTTTCTCATCAGGATAGTTTTCATCTAAAGATATATTTTAAAAAATAAGCTGATGTGTGTACCTTAGCCATAAAATATTGGTTTTCAAATTATATTCTGGCATAGAGACCAATATTCCTCTATCCAAAATTTTTATTGTCTAAAGAATCATAAAAATAATTTCTTCCAATATCACTCCAAGATACAGAAGATTTCAAGAGTTTCTTTTCTTTTTTTATTTCAATTATTTTTCTGACTTCTATCAGAATGAATTTCCTTTATATATTTCCATTTAATCTTTGGACAACCGGGTCATATGTGTCCATCTCTTTTACATTCATAACAGTTAGATTGATAATATTTATTATTATTTTTTCCCTGTTACTTTTCTTATAATAATAATGAAAATACCTTTTACTAAAAATCTTTGTTATTCTTTGAGAAATATTATCCAAATCATTCTCAAAATCTTCATAATCACTTGAATATGATTGAGTAATAACCTTTTTCTTTATTGATTTAATAACCTTCTCAAGTGTATGAGATTCCATTAGATTTAAAGTAGAAGTAAAAGAAACTCCGCCATTCTTTTTCTTTTCATTCTCAGTATCATTTTTCAGCCAACCCTCATACTGTAAAAGAGTTCCAAATAAATCATCAAGATTAATAATTGTAATATATTTTGATTCATCAATATAAGTTCTCTTTTATTCCCACTCATTGGGAATGATATCAATAATATTTTCCTAAAAGATTTCATCGTCTAATCCTTTATCAGCCATATATCGTAAAACATTAACAATTTTTATAAAACTTTGTTGTAACTTAACAACATGTTAACCTTAAGAAAATTCAAAATCTTGATAATAAGCTCTTAGCATAGCTCTTCTAGTCTCAAAAATTTCATAAGTTACAAAATGAGTAATCTCTAACTTCTTGCAAATACTGTCAGCTACTTCACAAGTGGAAATATTGATATATATGTTTCATGTCATAGAACATAATAAAGTATTCATTAATTTATAGTTTAGAGGATATTATAGATTTTCCTAAATGGTAAAAGTTCTGATATCTTTGTCAGGAATTTTCTATTCAATGGTCCGAAAAACAAAATTATCAACTCTTGTGTTGATAACAAAAGAATTAATTATATCATTCCAGTATTTATAATCATTACCATCAAATATTGGGGGTCTGGTTGTACTGATATTATCTATAGGTCTACCACTAAGTTCTACCATCTTTTAAAAATGGATAAAAACAAAATATTTTCCACAATACATGTTAGTGTAACAAATACTTATAAATTTTTTTTATAATAATAAATAAAGATAACTTGAAAAATTAAAGAGAAGATAAAATTGAACAAGTATATAAACTATGGAAATATCCTCTCATACTAATTTTTGGATATAAATTAATACCTATATGGACAAATACATGGGGTTGAATTGTATGTTTTAAAACATCTGTTTTTAATCTTAAAAGAAACTATGTTTAATATAATTAAACAAAAAGTATTGAAAACACCTATTATATATTTAAAAAAAATTAGACTGATCCACTGGTTCTGATAAAAAATATATCATAATTAGGTTTATTCTGATATGATTATTAAGTTAGAGGTCACCAAATAGATGATTCTATATTAAAGTGTATAAAATTTTAATCAGATAAGGTGGTGTAATCTTAATCACTAAAATCATATTTACAGAGTAATAAATACGTATCGTAATCATAAAATTAATATTTATAATGTAATAAAAAAGTATCATAATCACAAAAATCGTTTTTACAGAGTAATACAAAAGTATCACAATCAATTTTATTACGATAAACCAAATTCAAATAGAAAGGAGAATATAAAAGTTTCAATTCCTATTTCAAATGTAGTAGAATTAAAAAATGACTTGTAACAAAAAAAATATATGAATATTGAATTATTTTAACCCAAAGAGAGGCGTATCCAGTAACCTAGGATAAAAATACCTTTATTTATAATTTCATGAAATTCAGTCTTACCCATACTAGGGTAAACACTCAATATGAATATCAGTCTGTCTCTCTATCCTAATGAGACCATGATACAAATATTGGATTCACTCTATCTTGATATCCTCATAAGACCCCGATCAGTAAATTAATTGGCACAACTCTATCTTACTATCCTAGTAAGCCCTCGATTATCAAAAGATCATACACATAAAGAAATTTCCTAAAGAGACAAACTAATAAGGTTTCATTTAGAATGACACTCTCTAAGTCAATACAAAAGCCTTAGAATTATCTAATAATGCTTTTTACTCTTTTTAAAATTTGATAATGAAGAAATTAAATGGTAACTACCTTAGTATCAAACTTTAGTTACCTATCAAATGTTTCAAATTTACTTATCTTTTAAAATGACCTTGTATTTGTAGGTAAGTCTTCTAACAGTCATCTTGATATCCAACCATCATATTTTCTCCAAAATTTTCACAAGGACCTGGAAACCTAGATCTTTAATGGTCCTATAATAGCTAGAGGTACAACATCATTTTGTTCTAAAATTCTTGAACGATCATATAACAACTGAATGTACGACACTATTTTGTTTTAAAATATTTCCTTACATTACGATCATGTTTTATAGATACGAAAAAATTGAAATGATTATGATGATATTCATTATGAGTGTAAAAATTATTTATATTGATATAATTTTAATCTAATTACAATAATATTTTGAGTATGAAATAATAGAAAAAAAGATTGAGAATCAATTTTCAAATGATGTGTAGGATATAAATCATATCTAAGCACTTTATGATAATCATAGAGGTTGTAATATCTATAATTTTCATGAGTAAGATATTTATCACACGCATACTCGTTAAAAAAATCATAATGATAAAATATAAATTTATTTTTTAATCCAAAAAGACTTAATGTAAGTATGGTAAATTGGTATATGTTTTTTTATAAAAACATTTCTAAAATATGTTGGACATGAAAATGTTTGTAATTAAATATATAAAAAAGTGTTTGTGATTTAGAAAATAAAAGTAATGGAAAATTAAAAAATATAATTTTCACTAAACACAACTTTTATCCCTTTGTACATGAAAAATAATTTATATTAATTTATTACATCAATAAATTCCATGAATACCCCTCCTCTAATTTATAAAAGAACAACCCTTATCTCAAATATTTACACTACATAGAGCCATATATTTTGAAAAAGGCTACCCAATTATCTTCTTAACAAACATAGCTTTGTTTTGGAGGTGCTGGTATTCCCAAAATACCAACCGTAGGGTTCTTAATAAGAGATCCAAAGGGAATTTCACTAAGAGTAGGTAGTCATTTTTACAACTCCTTCAATTTTTTTTTTGTATTCTACCACATATAAATATGTTTTAATCATAATAAAATAATAACTCTAGTATAAAAAATATAATAAGATGTTATTATGATTATGGGATAATAAATATCCTTATCTTTTCCATCCTATAAAAATAAAAAACATCGCTTGTGGGTATATACAGTTTACCATATCCATGTAGTGTCATATTTTGTTTTTCATCACCACATTACAAGGATGGTTATAAATATATTGATAATGACTATATATTATCATTATAAAATAATTATTCATTTTAAGTTATAATATAATACCTATATTCTTATCTTCCAATCCTTTAAAAATGATAACACCAATCACACATATATGTGGACTACCATCTATATGAAGCGATGTGATTAATTTTTAATTTATGATTTAAATGGATATCAGTAAGGATAAATTTATTAAATATATATGAGATATATGAAATTAAAATTTTTATTTAAATGGGAATTATGATTTATCTTTCTTTCTTACCATCCGTTGAAAATTGAAAATGATGTTCATGTGTACATATGTCATGTTGTCTCCATGAACTGTGTAATTTATTTATCAATCTACATTTTTTATAGATGATTATAAATATCAATATATATATATATATATGATATTTATAGAATGAATACCATTATATATATTATGGTACCCTGATCAAATTATAAGTACCAAAACTACCAAAACAAAACATACATGAAAAACGAAGCAGTGATCAGATGAAACATTGATTTTAATTCTGAATTGTTAATAAATGGGTGATAAGAGGTTATAAGTAAATAATATATGGTATGATATATTTATATATATTATTAGTTTTTATAAATATATTTATAATATATCTATATTTATTTTACAATAGGTTTTAATATGTATGATTAAATTCATACATGAAGTAAAATATTTCATCTCAATTTCCATTCATTAAAGCACATTTTATTATTATAAACTTAATTGGTTTTATATGATGTATATAATTCCATTTTACATTTTTATTCTAAATACATCATTGGTCATGATATTTTATGTTTTAATAAAAATTATTTTTTTCAAGGGTATTTGAATTCAATGTTACCAAGCTGTAAGGAATTTTAAAACTCAATTTCTTTTCATTGAGTTATATTTTTCTTCATTTAATTTTATATTATAAGACTATGTGAGTAATTAATTTTGTTTATTTATTTTTTATTTTATATTTTTATATGTGTATTTATATTTGGTACACATAGTGAATTCCTTCAATAATTTTGACTCTAACGGTAAGATATTTGCAAGATCTTTCATCTCAATTTTCACTCAATCGATACATATTTGGTATTATACACCTATTTATTTTTATGAGATGTGTCTAATAATAATTTTATATGTTATATCCCAAATAACTATATATTTAGGATATCTAATGTTTCATTTGAACTGATTTAATTCATGGTGATTATGATTCAATAGTCACCAAAGTTGTAAGGGTTCATTTCACAATCTTATCATTAGTTTGGATTGTGAATGGTTAAGTCTATGATGGGGGAATTATTTAATATTTTAGTATTAAAATGAAAATATTTTAATCACTTATGTTTATTTTTTATAATTACATGTTTACTTTCATTTCCACTCTTTAAGTACTCATTATATTGAAATCATTTTATAAGTAAAACTGATTTTTTTTGTACTCGATGAGGAATCATTTTTTTACATATACAATTTTTTTATAAAATGTTTTAAAGAATATTTTTAACGATTTATTAAATATATTTTTAATTATGTTTGACTTTTTAAAAAACAATTTACAAGGAATATTTTTATCATTTTCCAAATGAGTTACTTTTTAATTTTTTTAAAAATTATGGAAGGAATATGTTCTATTAACTTATACAATATAAATGGAATTTTCTACCATCATGAATTCTAAATTATTTTAATATTACATTACAAATTTTAAATTTTATTTTAAAATAAAATTATCTTCCAATTTTTTTGGTTCGTTTTTTAGTTTTTTAAAATATATTTTCAAAATAAAATGATTTTTTCCTCCAGATAATTTTTAATAATATTTTTAGGGTATTTATCTTCATAAAAAAAATAAACATTTATTTTAATCTATTGGGAATATGTTGTAATGATACCATCCTTATTATTACTCTAGATGTATTATGATTAGGATTATTTATTAGGGAAATTATTATCATCTCGTATTCTAGTATTCAATATAAATGTTTTGGCTGATTATATTTATCCCCTTTCATATAATGAGTGTATTTTAATTAATATGTAATTTCAAGGTACTTATATGGACCCTTAATTCATTATTAAGTCTCATGAGACAAAATAATTTGAGTATTTAGCTGAGGCCTTAACCATTTATGTACGAGTTCTTAGAAAGAGGCCTCAATGTTGTGTTTAAGATGTTTGAAATTATAAATTCCATCATTATGAGATTATTTTTTATGTCTATATTGTTATTTGAGTAGTTATGATATCCATGGATACATTTCAAGCTCATGTGATTAGTTATATAAAATTATTTTATCATCATCTATTAATTCAATATTATTCATTGTTCTCAAGTTGTTGATTAAATGGAATGTGTTACCAATTATTTATCTACTTTATAAAGGCTACCGAACTATTCAGTCTTTTGGGATGTGATCACTTGTATCTTATTCCAATATAATAAAAAACAATTGGATCATTGTTTTAAGAGTCTGGGCATTTACATAGGATTTTAGGAATGCTATTATGACTGATAGGTAGGGATATGTTAAAGGTAAAAATGGTGTTAATAAATAAAATACTATTTTGTATTTTATTTTTTTAAATTTAATATGCTATTCAAGTATGTATCTAATTTTTCAAGAGTACTATTCAATTCGGTCCTTTAGGATTTGATTTATTATATTTATTAAAAATGTAACAAAGTAACTGAAGGACCCCGGGACACCCTGAGAGGGGAGGGGTGAATCATGGTGACAAATTTTTCTTTTAATGTGATGGATCTTGTTCCCATGTTGGTAGGAACTTGTTGAACCTATAAGATGAATATGATCAGAAAGCAAACATTCACATGCACAAAGAAGACACATCACTTTTTACTTGGTTCACCACTAAGGGCTACGTCCAAGGATCATACGCCGACAAGTTGTCGGTCGTACTTAATTCCACTAATCTTCACTAGCTGTGGATTAAAAAAGTTTGGACACAGTCATTCTGTCCCAAGCTCACTGCCTTTACAAAGGTTCAGGGATAGCTCACTGCTTCCCTCAGGTCACTCCCATTGACTCCCCCTGTATCACTTCCCTTAGGTGAATTCCCACTCAGTTTATAGACGTGAAGGTCTCTTCATCATTGCATAAGAATGCATCCTATGTCATATGTAGATGCTCTATAGAAGTCCAACTCTCACCAGAAGACGAATCTCACTTTGCGATGAGGGTACCAGGTGGTCTTCCAGCTTTTGTGCAGCTTCAAAAGGATAGATGAACTTTAACAACCCTAGAATGCTTATCCAAGCCCGGCGCGCAAGTTTCAATCACAGCGTGCAAGTCACTTGCGCGGTACAAATTCGGCGCACATATGACACCAAACTACTTGCGCAACACTGCCTCCTTCAACACCAAACTTGCGCGACGTTGCGCCTTTAACTCCCCAACTTCCTTGGTCACGCAGCCAACAATCAGTGTGCAGCCTCTACTTGCGCGACCCAACAACCACTTGCGCGACTCAACCACTTGCGCGACGAGAGCTCGAAAAATCTCTAATTCTTGAACTTCATTACAAATTAGGGGGGTAATCTATTTATAGGAAAACTAGTACCCCTGTGCGGTGGCACACAAGTCTTCCCTCGGCGCATAGGTTTCGGTGTGCAGCTCATCCTCCGCAGCCTCTGTCGCGCTACTCACTTGCGCGACCTACACAAATACTTGTACAACCTTCTTTCCTTTACCATATTTTGAAGTTATGATATTGAAAAACAATAGGCGCACAAGTTTCTAGTCCTCCTAGGCATCGACACCCAAGTCTCTTCATGGCGCACATGTCACTTGCACGACCAGCCCAAAACTTGTGCGACCCTTATCCCTTTGCCATTTTCCCATGTTCTGATCTTGAAAAACATATGGCGCACAAGTTTCCTCTTCATCCAGTACACGGAACGCAAGTCTCTTTGCCAAAAACACTTTTCTCCATTTGTCGATTTTCAGGCCCAAAAATTTGGCAAACACTGGGAAACGGCGCCACCTTCAATACTGTTGTCTGCTTGAACTGTATGATCTATTTGCGGGTACACATTCTGAACTTCTTCTGCTGATTGACATCAAACACAAACCATACTCCAAATCATGCATAGAAGACCATGGTTCCAACAATAACCACCCTATCTTGGATACTAGGGATGAGTTCATTACACTACCTCTTACCATTTAGAAGCAAATTGTTTTTGTTTTTTCATCCATATTCTATCCTTACTTATTCTCCTTGACCTTTACTCTCACTCATTAGGTTTTAGTTGCAATATAGAGTCCCTAAGGTTTTTCCACCAAGGTTGTCCTTTAGGGGAGGTTCATTATTTGCTAAAAACATCAAGTTAAGGTGTTTTTTTTATCCAAAACATATACTATTACGTTTCAAGTTATTTATTTAAAATATTCCTCTCAAAATGATCTATATGATTATTACTTCCTAAATTATCATTATATATATTTAATTTTTGGTTAACTCATTACTTTAAATTTATATTTTTTTTTTTACCGAAAATGTTAATGTTTATGGATTAGAATTAAAGTTTTTATGAGATTTAATCCCTATATACTCTACACATGTATTTTTGAATGATTTATGATTATATTTTATTGAATATATTTGTTTGTTTTCATTATGTGATGGTTTTTCCAAGATTATATAACCCTCTAACACATTGTGTAATGTGATATATATCATGAAATAGAATGAAATGGAATTGGGAGTAATCTCGATCCATAATGTGATTATTTATGAAATGATTGTGATAGTATTGGTAGCGATACTTAAGAAAATAATTATTAATTATGGTCTTAGTTGTGTGCCTTGACAAAGGAAATAATGATTATGGCCTTGGTGGTGAGTTGTGAAAATGGAAATTATTCTCTATTGTTATGTGTCTTCTACACGCTTATGCAAAATCCTATATTTACCGTGATATTATGATGTTCTATTCTTTTTTGTGTGAATCACTCTAGTGATTATGGTCTTTTTATGAAAGCTTAATTAAATCCCAAAGTATTGTTTTAAGGATAAGTATCTTCCAAGGGTTTTTAAGTATTCCAATAACCTTATGGGTTTCCTTTTTTACACATATTATTAAGATTTTAATATTTTCATCCCACATTTGAAATTTAATTTTATAGTAATTAAGTATGCATATAAACTATAATAAGTTTAGAGTATCAGTCATAAGGTTTTAGTCTTAAATAATTCAAGTGTATATTTTAAAGAATTTTGTTCATTGAAAAAATGTCCATTCAATATTAAAAGTAAGTTATTGTGTGTAAAGAGTTTTTCCTAATCCTATAAAACTATAAATTTTGAAGGTATTGGGAATTTAAGTGACAAAAAATTTTCATTTTATTATTTAATTATGGTTTCTTTATGTTTGGGTTGTCTTGAAAACAACATCCAAAAAAAGATTTTCTTTTATCTTCAAGCAACCAAAATCAAATCCAAATCTTGAAATGAAAACCCCTCACCCAGAAGAAAGGATTCAAATGGGCCAACAATTTTATTAATTAAATTTCAATAAGAATGCAAATTTTAATCTATAATTAATTCTCCAAGGATACGGGTCATTAAAAACTCCCCATCATACAATTTCTCATCCCCAATAAGTTCTGGGAGACACTCACCCAAAGACTACCAACCGAACCAAGATGCAAATTATTCTATACTTTTATCCAAAATAAATAAAATATGATCAGACATCATATACATGGATTATAAGATTTCCAAAAATATATATGTCACTTATATTCTATGTTCCCAATTTTGAGCCAATAAACTAATACCAAAAACATTTAACATCAATAACTATCACACCAAAGTACATCCTAATAAATCACCAAACCTCTGATGAATTACTCCTAAAAGCTAAAACAATCACAAGTAACCATGGGATATCAATACAAAATGATGTAATATATCCCCATAATTCCATAAATACCACTATTTGGTCAAAATAATTGCTAAGGTTTTCCCACCATATAAATTTACTAGGATATTCTTTTGGTTGATGAAAATTCTTGTTTATTAAGAAAACTCACTTATCAAATGGTTTAAAAATAATCATTACTCATTTTTTAAGTTACATATCAACTCATTTCTAAAAAATACAACATTTTACCGACTTAACCCACAATAATTATTTTAGAGAAAAAACTTAAAAAATCAATTTTTTATACCTCATATCCTTTAATATATAAACAATAAAAAAGTTTCAAATTGAATTCCATTTCTTTTAAAACTCAAAATTAATTTACATTTCAAAATAAATTTCCCATTTCATTTTCTAAATAAAATATTCCCCAAAATAAAATTTCATTTTATAATCACCCTTCATTGAAATATTTATTATAGAATATTTTTTTTTCAAAAATCCAAATTTTTATTTCAAGATAAGAAATAAATATTATTTTATAAAAATAAAACACTAAATGATATAAAATACTATATTTAATGTAAAACACCACTTTTTAATCACCATACCAAAATATTCTTCTATTTTAATTTTTTATGTTCAATCATATACATTACTTCATAAAACATAAAGTTATCAAAATGTTTCCTACACTTAAATACACTAATAGAACCATGATAATAACTCACCTATTATGTTATAAATTATATTTCCACATTAATACAAAGTATTTACTATCATTATTACATGAAATTTAATGACCTGTGCATTCACGGATTGAGAAATTCACTAGAAATGGGAATTTATGATTTTTTTTCAATGTTGGAGTTCCATTTCTATATATTATTTCTACTGGAGTCACATCCTGATGTGGTAGGTAAGGGTCAAGAAATTACAAGATCTAAATTTAGAAGTCACACCATATTTGAGGAAAGAAAAATTCCCTGGAGACTATAGGTCACACCATGAATTGTGGGTTTCATAGTGTAGTTGATTTTTGTTTTGTCACTTTTATCTATGGAAAATACTATTTATTTTGTTTGTGTCATGGACAATGGTGTCACATAGTGATAGTGTGTATTTCGTATGTGTCTTAGAAACCCCTATGTAATGATTTTATGAAAATTACTAAGGTGGGTTTATTATTTTGTGACTGATGGCTCACATTATGAATGCTTAACATGGGGAAGTGTCACAAAATGGAGAGTGATAGACATATAGTAAAGGGGGAGGCCATGATGTAAAGTCTTATATATAAGTATTTTTATTCTTCCTGATAGATGTATGAAATATTATTATAAGGGAGATCATACCATGATGTGTCTCTTAATGGGGAGGGTAACAATAAGAAGTGGTGACCACAATGTTGAGTCATTCTGTAAACACTTATTCCATGCTACAACCTGACATATGGGGGGTTCATCACACGTTGACTCTTAGGGTTACATCATGAAACAACCTTTTAGTTTTCGTATAAATTAGGGATATAATTATAATTTATAATCTAGATACCTAATGATTTAGGAGAAAAGGGATGTTAGTTGAGGGATATTTCAGTTAGATCCTCCCCCTATAAACCTCTATTTGGTCCCTACTGATGAGTGGAGTTTTATGAATGTTTTCTTAATAGATTTAAGTTAATAATCTCCCTAATATTTGCATTATTATTATCTTCTCTCATCACCCTCACATTTGTGGTGATTTAGGCTAGTGTTTGGTGTTGATTCCATCAAATCACGATGGAAATAATCCTGAAAAATAGGGTTTTTCCACTTATTTGATATATAATTTCTAAGGATGATGAATACATAGGGCCTTATGAGGTTTTAGCATTACAAATTCACTAAATGAGTTTTTGTTTATTCTACCACTTTGGTTTAAATTAAATATTTAATTATAAATTGTTATAAATTATTATTTGGATGTTGTGTATTGAGATAGAGTCTTGGGAGTTATAAAGAGATTTTTTTAGGCGTTAATGAGCTATGATGAGGATGAGTTTATCTTATATAGGATGGTAACTCCATGTTGATGGTATGTGATCCATATAATACAATACTATATACCTATTTATACATGATTTTGAATGATTTCATGTAAATATTTATTAAGGTATAATTGAACGGTACATAGACCCCCTTAGGTAAATATATGGGGTTACATTGATCCTGTTAGTGTTGAAATACGTTCTCCATTTCCCATTTGGTGTTTTGGGATTGACTGATGATTCTGTCACCAATGGGTTAGAGATGTCATTTGGAAGAGGACCCTAAATATTAGTTGGAAATCATTGGGGGGGGGGGGTAATATGTTATTTCAATTCCTTTTTTATGTTTCATATATAAAAACCTTATCCACCAGTTAAAGTGATTAATTTTATCACTATGCAACATAACCAAGAACACACACTGAAGGCACAACATAATTTTATAAGTTTTACTACTAAAAATGCATAGCTAGTGACTAGAATGATCTGGATTCACCCAATATAAAACCATCCATTATTTTTATCATGTGGATTAAAACTAGTAGGTTTTATCCATTACTCATAATACAAAAATTCCTCTAGACTATGTATAGTTCTCTCTCGTAATCAAAATTATTAAATAAGATTTTTGTTAGAGTTGGTTCCCTAGAAATGACTTTTTTAGTACTTGAATAATGTTTTTCTTAAAATAGAAATATTCTTATCAAATAATGATTATTTTTTTATTTAATATTTATATGTGATAATGTCCTTAGAATAATTTTCATGAGGAAAGGTCATAGCGGTTACCCGTTATGATGAGAACTTTTAAGTGCCTCAACATTATTATTTAATCTTGTTCTTTGGAATATTGATATTTTCTGAAGGGAATCTAAAAATTCATGATATTATTGGTATGATTCTTATAAATTATTTTGAAACATCTCAGGGCATTAACACTTGGTCAAATACAAGACAAAAGGTTATGAAAACTTGTTCATTAATAAGAAATCCCCATTTCCATGTGTTGTTGGATGTTACGATCTGAAGATGTTTGTATTTATCTTAACCATTAAAATTATCATTAATGTATATCATGAATCATGTAATTTTATTTATTTATAAAAACCATGTAGGAATATGTTTGTAGTGATGTAGGATATGTTCTGTGCATCATGAGTGATATAACATTAATGGATAATGTGAGAAAAGATTTATCCCTTTTTGGACCATGATGAAAGTTAATATCTCAAGACCTTTGATGGGAATGGAGATACCAAAATAAATCATTGTACATGATGTTATATGGGTTTGTTCATTTCTCTAAAGTAAAATAAAGAGAAATCTAGAATATAGGTTGATGAAACCAACATGAAACCTGTTTGATTTGATATATTATGATAAATGGATTATAATACACGATAAATGTTCACAGGAGGTTGTACATCATTTCAATGATTATTTATTTCCTTATTAATGCCTTGGTATTTTTCTAGAATCTAATATTGGACATAAGGAAGATATATATGTTAAATTTCAGTATTCAATTCAACATGTTAGAATAAATAACATTTACTCAGTATTTAGTTAATCATAATAATTAAATAATAAGTTATTCAAAATAAAAAGTGAGTTAAATAATAATAGTAAATATTTGTTTAAAATTTTAATGTATATAATATTTATTATTTGATCAGTGAATAATGTAGTGATATTTATTTATTAAATAAATAGTCATTATTCAAGGTTCGATAAATGTGTTCAAGGGAAAGTATACCATGTTTAATGGTATGATTAAAAATGGTATAAATAATACTAATTTATATTATTTGTGTATTTCATATGTTAAGCATTTAACGATAATATTTATATTTTTATTGTTGGGAATTGGGTAAACTAATAATTATAGAATTAATAAAGGGTTTGTGTGCTATTTTACTACCCTAAACCTATAAAAATATCCGATTATATCTCTTTCTTAAAACAAAATTGGTGATCACAATGGATAGAGTGAGACTCTCTCAAGTCATAGAATAAGATCAAGAGATCTAGAGTGATCTCCTCCCTCCCCCTATCAAGATAAAGAGAAATCATTAAGAGTTATTACACTATCAAGAATAATTATACTATGATCAATCACAAACAATTCAAGGGATTAGGATAAGAAATTCTAGCACTTAGTGATTCTACAGAATCCGTCCGAGATTGTAGTGCATGTGTGGGTCCCCGCTAGAGGGATTATCTAGTTGGATCCTTCAAAAAAACCTTGTTGTGATGAGATATATTCCACCAAAAACCAATGAAGAGAGAATTAAAATTTAATGTAATTTAATATATGATTATATATTAATTATAAATTACTTGGAAGATCATTCTCCCATGGTACCAACGTTTTAGTATAGTGAAGTAATCTATAGTTCTCTTTTGAAATTATATTTTGATTATGTAAAGAAATGATTACTCTTGATTTATGACTAATATTTGTGTTGGTCATACCAAAAAAGGATGCTACCAAATCACTTCAAGAAATAAAGTGGTATTAGAGTGGTCACATGATTAATTTATAATTATTTATTATTCATTGATTGGTGGTATGTTTTTCTATTTTCTTTTACTTAAAATGCTTCATTTTAATATTAGACATCATTATCTATTATCTTAATTCATTATTGATAACATAAACAGTAATTAGTTAATGATTAATAATGAATAATAAATCGATTAAAACCATCTTAATGTGGTTTCCAAAGGCTATTCTTAAAAAAATATAGTACACAACATGTACTTTCTGAGCACATGATGTGTAATTTTATTTTCTCGCATGTATCTATTTTTATTAGGCCATATCTAAAAATATCATATCTAATGTTTAAATATATTAGATTGATGTGTGGATCTATATAGTCTAGAAAATGACATGTATAACTACCTACCATGTAAGTACCATACACACATTGTAGAAACTATCTTCTCATGGTTAAGAACACAGGGTTTCCCAGTGAGATGTGTATCAGAAACACTACTTGGAGACACAAATGCCACGAAACTATGAGGATACAATAAATTTATTCCTAATACATAATACCTATGTTGAAAATATCCATGGAAAGAAACATGACTAGACCCAACACATGTGCTATGTACATGGGAAGTAGATAAGTACACTCCATCCACTTTTGTCCATGCCATGTAATTTACTGCCAATAATGCTTCAAAATTTTATGGGAAGGAGAATTAAGTTTATAATTGAATGTATTGACTACATGTTTTACATTTTATTTAATCTATGATACATAACATTTCATAGGATTAAAAATTATATATTAAATTAATTCTATTTTAAAATTCAGACGAATATATGCGGTTTCCTCCAAGTACACTTGTATACTAAATTAATTATAAATGAAATTAATTTTGTTTAAATTTTCTGATAATGGAGAGTTAAGGATGGTTGGATTAAATTTAGATAAATTGAATAAATTAGATTAATTCATGGTGCATTATATTAATTAAAGAAACAATTGAAGTAATTGATAAAAAGAATTCAAATTTTTACCCATTGTTTTATGTGCTGATGATCATGAGATTATACGAGTGCTTATGTTTGATTGATTTATTTTGATTTAGTATAGCTAAATTATTATTTATGTCATACAAGTCATACCCTACTCCTTTTTATATATCTTTCTAAATTCCCACAAATTATTTTATATAAACCCCCTTTATCCAATCCATTGGATCCCCACAACAATGTCTGAGTAAAAGATTTTATAAGGATGTATCTCCCAAGAGAGGGTAGGATCTCTAATTCAAGCATCTAAGGTGAAACTTATATAGGTTATGCATAATAGTATATGTAAAATAACATAATATGAACCAATGCATGGTTTAAGGTGTTTTCCCTATGGATGATGGTTAGTTTATCATCTTCTAAATAGACCATCCATTAAATAATCTCATGAACATTACAATTTTTTTTATCAATTTCATGGTTAATTATTTTTGTTTTTGAATGATATTATATCAACTAATTAATTAATTAATAAACACACTTAATAGATGGAATAATATATAATAATACTATGCATAAATTTTTTATCAGACACAGTTACTCACTTAAGTAAAATCCTCTTAATAATAAGGCATGAAAAAGTTAAAATGGGATTTATTAATAAAGTCATAAGTCTATTAATTGAAGTATTAAGTCATCTTATCCTTACATTACTTATGTTATAATCAACCACATAGTTCGAAGTTATTGACCAACCCATGTAGGGGTGATTTTTTTTATAATTGAAATTTTATCATGAATTTTCTGTTGACAAACCTTTTTTTACTTCAAGGGTTGAATTCCCAAGAAGGACATAGTGTAAATAAAAGTAAAAGGTTTAGAAAACCTTAAAATATTATTCTATGATTTGGGAGACCACTCAATATATCAAGGAACTATGATTTAATTTAATTAAAAAGTGACCCCTACCAAAAATCATTCAAATAGCTTTTCATGCCCATGTTTCGTTTATGAGAATGGAATATGGATCCTTTAAAAAAAATATCTAGGTGAAAAGATATTCTGAACTAATGTTAAGATATATTATGTTTCAAAATAAAATTTGGATATTAATATGAATTTAATTAATCTTGAATTTATTAATCAATTTTTTTTTCAATAAAATAATGTACTAATTATCTTCTCTTAATTTTTAGAAAATTGAAAATCAATAAACTTTGACAATATCCCTGCGTCCCATACTAGATAAGTATATAATTCTCATAGAAATGCATTTATAGGAATATTATAGTCTATTTCATGTCATAATACACCCTAGAAAAATTGTACATACTAGAAACACAATTTCATTACCCCATTTTGAAGGGGGCTAGTGAGGAAGAGTTATCTCTCTATTTGAAGCATGTGGGTGACACAATGGATTTAATTTTTTTTAATATCCATTATGTAAAATAAGATTTAAAATAAATATGAGAATATGGATGTGTATAGAATAGTTTCTCACCTTTAAGATCTCTATCAAGGGACGGTGGTATAAAATCAATTTGAGATCTCAAATGAACTATTCATGTGCTATATTAGAGAGTCAATTATAGCTGGGGAACATGTAGTCAAAAATATTGGCTACACTAATTGATATAACATATTTGGATTTAGGGTCCCTAATAATTTATTCACATAAATCATTCTTTCCTCACTTCCCAAAAAACTTCTCCAGTTTAATATTGAATTATAATACCATAAATTGTTAGAAGACACTATCGAAACTTCTTACTCTTATCCCCCAAGTAGATAAAGACACGGGGAATGAAAACACATATTTATTATGGTAAATAAGAAAAATTGGAACAAGGAAAAGGGTCAAAAGAATCATTCCATGTATAAGGATCTGGAGAACCTTCCCTTTAAGAAGAAGAATATCTAGATGAAAAAAGGAACAAGATTCATTATGTTTTTCCCGTGGAAATATAGGTCACTAGATTATGAATTTTACCCATACAAATATGGAATGTGAAACTTCAGGTGCATTCATTTTATAGTGTAATATTTATAAATATAAATTTTGGTTATTATATAATGAATGTAGTGGTCACATTTTTATCCAAATACAGAAGACCATTATATTTTTGAAGGTTTCAAGAGCTGTAATAGTCAGTGTCTTCCTAGTTGATTACTTTACCAATTTTTGGTGTTGGGGTTTCTTGGATGAGACCTAGAGTGGGATTGGAGGTGTTGGTTATTAAAAATTTTTAAGAAGAGAGAATACATTCCATGTAAATCTTAAAGTATGTGTAAAAGTGTTCCATGTAGTGTACAAGGCTGGTTCACGACGTGTAGATTTTCAGGGATAAATAATAAAAATGAGATGTGTTTTTTAGGGAAACTAAAACCTAAGGATTAAATGAAGTGAAAGGGTATTACACATCATGTAATTACCCTAGGAAGTGCATCTTTAAAGGTTTCCCTCTCTCATTCCAAGTTGACGAAGGTTCTCTCTTAAGGCGTCTTGGGATTCCTTTGATAAGGATTGATATGTGGAGTCTCATCTTTGATACTTTTCATCCCATAATCAATTATTGGTGATTTCACTCCTTATTATCATCCATTTTATTTATTTTATTCTTTATATATTTTTTGGTGGTGCTTTTTGGTTTGGGTTATTTGTTTGGGTTGTGTTTTGAAGATTTTCGGGTGCAGTATAGGTTTACCCACCAGTTTCTTATATGGAGTTGGTTATTGGTTGGTTTCCTCTACACCCTATGGTACAAAGTGAGATCAGAAATCATCCTTGTGGCTGGGGACCCTCATTTTCACCGTTTTTATGTGCTACGTATTGGAAGTTCTTGTTTTTTTCTTAGCTTTGGGTGGATAGTAAGGGCTAACATAATCATATAATTAATTGTATTTCTAAAATTTTTGGGATGTGAATTTATCACATATTTTTTTTATTTTGTTATATTTTATTGATGTTGTTATGCCTTCATATTTTCAATTCTGAAAATAGAGGTTGTTGGAAGCCTTGCTTGAGCTTTACTTGACAAGTGTGATGTCTATTACAATGTTGTTGTCTGATCACGCCCTCAGTAAAATGTTAAATATATTATATTTGTCTAATAATATATTTCGCATGGATATCTGGTTTTTTTATAATACCCATGATAATATAAATAAGTAATGTGATTAAGCCCCTGAGTAAATGTGAACCTGGGATGTGTTGCTGTTACATGTGCCTATGATTTTTGTGATGCTTTGTGTGGCTCGAAGTTGGGGTGTAGTGACTTTATTGACTGGATTGGTCGTGTGTTATGTGGGGCAGGGATGCAATGGTTGGTTATCATGGATGTGATGTGGGTAGTTATGGTTGTGACGTAGTGGTTGTGATGCAGTATTTGTGGCATTGTGGTTTTGGCATAGGGTTTGTGTCATAGTGGTTCTACCATACTGGTTGTGGTTGAGTGGTTGTGGTACCATGGTTGTGGATCATAGTTTGTTGTATTGTGGTTTTGGTGTAGTGGTTGTGGTGTAGTGGTTGTGGGGCAGTGGTTGTGGGGTAGTGGTTTTGGTGTAATTGTTTTGGTGCAGTGGTTGTGACACAATGGTTGTGGTCTGTGGTGGTTGTGGTTGTGCAATGGATGAAATGTGTAATTATTGTGTTGTGAGATGGCTTGGGCATTGTGATGTAATTATAATGTAGTATGTGTTGTTCCATGGAAATAATTGTGTGGTGTGGTTTTGTTAGTTTCCTGGGTATAAGTGGAATAAATTTTGATGCTAAATAAAATGAATGAGTTAGAAATTGAATATAACTGGGTGGAAATTGACAAGTGATTAATGTATTAAATATAATTTAATTAATTTAATGAGTGGTGTAACATGAAATTAAAAGAATATTTAATAAAATATGGGGAACTTGTACGTTGAAATTGGAAAATATTGTGTGGGTTGTGTGGTGTGTTGCATATAGTGGGGGTAGTAGTTGTGATAGTTAATGTGTGGTATGACCGTAGCAGTGTGGTGTGTACTATTGTTATTGATGAGAACCTTTATGCTAGGTATTTTGTGCTATTTATGTATCATGTATGTTTAAGTTATTTAATACATGCCCCACCAAAGTTGTAAAACCTTACCAACACTAAGAGGTTCTAAGTTTTGGGTGTTTTTCCTAACATCCAGGATGAGAGTTATAAATATGGATGGATACCCTCTCTCCCCTTCTCTTCCTTCGGTAGTGGTGTGTTGGCCCAGGTGTTTTTAGGCAAGATGTGACATGTGGTCCCATGTGTCTTCAGCATGAGATGTGATGTGTGGTCCCAAGAGTCTTTGGGATGAGCTATGATGTGTGGGCTGTAGTGTCTTCAGGATTTGATGTGATGTGATGTGATGTGATGTGGTGCGATGTGATGCGATGCGATGTGATGTGATGTGATGTGATGTGATGTGATGTGATGTGATGTGATGTGATGTGATGTGATGTGATGTGATGTGATGTGATGTGATGTGATGCGATGCGTGGCCATGGTGTGTGTGGGAAGGATGTGATGTGATATATGTCCTAGGTGTGTGTAGGCGGCAGGTGTTGTGTTATGTGTGGAAAGAATGAGGTCATAGGATGTTCAACGTTGGGGAATGAGAGAGGTAAATCAGTGGGGAAGATGAAGCATGTCACATTTATTTTTTATGATATCGTTATTATATTAATACATTGGATGCATGATTTAGTGAAGTGAGCTATGGTGAAGCTGGTCTTGGTTGGATGACCTGTTTAGGTTCTTGTTGGTTCGGATATTTGTTCACTGCTGCATTAGTATGATTTTTTCAGATGCGAACGTGAGGAATTGGTTATGTCCCTACTGAGTATACCTGTTTTGATCACCCTACATATATAAACTTTATTTCTAGTATCCAGGAGGATTTTGGAGACTGATCTGGACATTAGTAACTGCTTGGGAGTTTCTATTAAGACATTTCCATACACTTGTAATTTTTTATTTACTTTGGGTACTTTCATTTGAATCAGTTTTATTTTGTTCATGATTTATGGGATGATTTTTTGGTTTACATTTATGTAGTTTTTTGGAGTTTTTAGGTGTATTTTATCCTATCCATTGATCCAATTCCTTTATAGAGGGTATTGGATTCCATATTGTGAGATATTTATACCCACGATGCTAGTTGACAACCTAGGGCCAAATTGAGGTGGGACTTGAAGGTCATTATCTTTCTCCCATCATTGCATAATCTTTGATGGGAGGGGGTCATGAATGAGTGATATCAAAGGTTATTGTTAAAGGATTGGATAGAGTTTAGATTTAGGCATAGTGAGAATTGCATGGGATGGCATAGTAGTAGTGCCAATTGACCTTGGTGTGTGACATAGGCTAGAAATACTGGATAGGAAATGGGATTTAGGGCCCCCATGAACAAGTTCACAAACCTTGATCTTATTGAACAACCAAGTGAGGTGGACCTATTTGTAGGGTAGAAACCTATAAAAGGTTCACACATCATGATGACTTGTGTTTATGTTGGAATTGGCTGTTTTAGGAAAATAAAATGAATAAAATTTAAATAATCTTTGAAAATTTTCCATGATACCTTGATTAGGATGTTCTCCTCATTTTTTAAGAATGGATCAAATTTATTTTCTAAACGTTGCTTCGAAAATTTATTCTTAGCAGGATGATCTGGTTTATCATCGAAGGGTTGACCCAATAGAAAAGGATGAGGCATGGAAGTGGGATTTTATTTCCATTCAATGGAAGAGTATTGGAAAAAATTATGGGAGTGTCTCAGATTTGGAGAAGGAACTTGGAAGAGAGGATCTTGAGATCACTTTCAATCTGATCCGAGAATGAGTTGAGTTTTGGGTGCCTTTGGTAGTTAGTCAGATGTAGGGAGCTGCGTTTCAATGGTATATATTGTTTCTTGGTGATCATAAGAAGGTATATGTGTTGTGGAACGACATATAGAAGGTTTATCAGGTATAGTTTCTATTTTCCATGATCTGTTCAACCAATAGGAAGGACTTGATCTCCCTTAAGTAGAGGATTGTAATCATGCAGGAACTTTGGATCAGGTTCAAGGATCTCCCTTACTTTTCTCTAGATTTTTTTCCAGATAAAGAATCTAGAGTATGGTGTCTGGAGGAGGATTTGTGTCCCGTTATTAGGTATGTGGTCACACTATTTACACATAAAAAATAACTAGAAGTGAAAAAGGACTAGGTTATTGGTAAGATTTTTTCCTTTTGAGTTGATCCCCAGTAGGGTGTTTTGTGGTGTAGGGCTTCTAGTAGTGGGCTGTGGGTGTTAATCCAGTCAGGGTTTCGATCCGTGGGGTAACAGATACCGAAATTTCTTTATCAACCATTAAGGACATAATGGTTTCAAGTGCCATTAATGTATTTTCTATTTTCATTATATATCAGAGGGTGATATGGGAAGCAGCATGCTTAGTGTTTGACTACTCGGGGAGGCCTATTTCATATGGGAGTTCATATCCCTTTTTAGCTGCATCAGTTTCCTCTAAAGCTGTTCTAGTGCTAGGGACCACAAGTTGTTGTTTAGCATTCGAGAGTTGGAGGTATTAGAATAGGGAACCCTCATGATGGTCCCTATACATAGGGACCTTGGACTGAGCACACCCACAGAGGATGAAATAAAATTGGTAGAGGAGTTGGGGATGGTCTGATGGATGCGTTAGAGGGAGTAGTGCCAGTAGAGACAAGAGTTGTTTGAGGTACAATCTGTCTATTTAGCACCCTTTTCTTTTATGTTTGATTCGTAAGCCTTGAACTCTATTTATCATACTTTGGTCAGTATTTTGGAACCATATATGGAGAGGATACTGGTTCCCATAGTGTTATCTATGGCATCTGGAGCCTCGATTCCTTATTTGATGTGTTTTGGGAATGTAGACTGGTGATGGGGAAGAACTATTCTATGGTGGACTTCTTATTATTAGGGATAAAAACATATAATATTATCCTTAGTATGTGTTGGTTGTTTTCCATGAGTGAATTCATCAATTGATTCTATATGAGAGTCATGTTTTTTGATGTGGAGAGACAATGAGTGGAGTTTGTTGGGGAGTAAGGTTATCAGTTGTGTGGTAGGAAAGTGCAACATATTGTTTCACCGTTGGAAGAGCTATCTATAGAAGCTGAAGTTGGGAGTTCTCCTAGGTTTGTGGAGGAATTATTGGATGTTTTTATATAGGAGGTTATGAGACTACCTCCTCTAAGTGACATCCTGTTTGGGATAGAGATGCAGCTTGACGCATCTTCGATTTCGATGGCTACCTATTAGATGACACCCAAAAAGTTGCATGATTTGGGACTAAAGGTGGATGAACTGATGCAGAGGGGTTTCATCTGACCTAGTATTTCATCTTGTGTTGATACATTATTGTTTTATAAGAAGGGATATGATAGTATATGATTGTGTGTAGACTACCAGAGGTTGAATCCGGAAATGGTCAAGAATCGTTACCCTCTTTTGATGATTGTTGATCTATTCGATCAGTTGAGAGGAGCTTGTTGGTTCTTGAAGATCGAATTTTGGTCTATATATCACCATTTAATGGTGAAGGATGAGGATATTTAGACAACTTCTGTCAGATATAGGTATGAGCACATCATGTTTTTGGTTATGCTATTCGGTGTTACGAACACACCATCCGTGTTCATGGGACTTATGAATTTCATGTTCCATGAGTTCCTAGACCGGTTTATCATTGTATTCATCAGTGATATATTGGCCTACTTGAAGTCAGGGGAGTTGAATATTGAGAATCATAGAGTTTTTCTTACAGGTCCTTTAAACCAACCATCTTTATGGGAAGTTTTCCAAGTGTGAGTTATGGATGTGATTGGTGCATTTCCATGGACATGTGAGATCTCAAAAAAGTTCAAAAAGAGACCCATTAAAGGTTTAAGTAGTTGTTTCTTGGGAATAACCCATGAATGTGGTTGAGTTTTATAGTTTCCTTAGACATGTGAGTTATTATCAGATATTTTTGCCCAATTTTTCTCAATTTGTCACCACTCTAAGAATGTTGACCAGGATTTTTTGTGACAGAAAATTGATGATAAATGTTTAGATCCCTTAAGGGGAAGTTGGTTAGTTATATAGTTCTTTAGTTTCTGGAGGAGGGTGTACTGTTTGAGGTTTTCTATGATGCATACTATCTGGTCTGGATATGTATGTCAATTCAGGAAAGGGAGGTAATATCTTCTGATTTTAGAAAGTTATTCCCCCACAATCATAACTATGGAACCTAGGATCTAGAGATAGTGGATGTTATGTTTGTGCTAAACCTATGGTGAAATTACCTAATTGGAGAGTTATTTATGGTTTTCATGGACCCCAAATGTTTGTGATGTTTTCTCTCTCAATGAGATCTGAATCTGCACCAGTGGAGGTGGATAAAGTTTCTTTTAAATTATGATTTTGATATCATTTACACCCAAGGTAATGGTAATTTAGTTTATAATGCATTGAGTTGTAATTCTCAAGAGAATGAGGATTGAGCATCTTGAAATATTTTGAAAGTCATGAAGGATCTTGTATTAATTCTTATTGATGTTAGGGATAGAAGTGGCCAAGGTTTTCTTTATCAGATGACCATTGAGTCATTTATGATGAAATGGGTGGAGGATTCTCATTTGGGAGACTCTGAGGTAAAGGTGATATGTGATAGTGTTGGACATAGTGATGTCCTTGAGGGATGGTTATAGAATGATCAAAAATAGATGTTTTCCTAGGTGTAGTTTTTTGGCTTGTAAGAGATGCATGAGGGAGTTCTCCATGAGTTTCATAGCTTTACTTTAGCGATAAAAACTAGTTCAAAAATGATGTATCATAGATTTAATAGACATCTTCGGTGTACATGTTTGAAATGGTTAGTAGCAGAGTTTGTAGAAATATGTTTGGTTTGTCAATAGGTGAAGGGAAAACACCATGTTCTGGGAGTTCTGCTGTAGTCCTTGGATGTTCCTAAGTAGAATTGTGATACAATCATGATGGATTTTATCATAGAATTACCATAATCTAATTGAGGTTGTGATGTGGTTTGTGTGATATTGGTTTGTCTAAAAAATCAACTCAATTTATGGGGATCCAGGAGTTGGGTCTTGTGAATGTTTTAGCAAGGAAATATGTAGGTGATGTGGTCAGGATTCACGGGGAACCGAGGACCATCATCTCTAACCCAGATCCTTATTATACACTATGATTATAGAGTGTATTACAACATTCTTTTGGATCCCAGTTTCACCTTACCACTTCTTTCCACCCTTATATAGATTAGAAGATGGAGTAGACTATCTAGACAATGGAGTATATATGTAGGCATGTGTATTAGATATCATTGGAAATTGGGTATAACACCTTCCATTAGTAGAGTTTGTGTTCAATATTAACTAGAACTCATCCATCAGTATGGTTCCATTTGAGGATATTTTCAGGATATCATGTCATTATCCATTGTATTGGATAAAGGTTGGAGAGTCAGATGTTCTTGGTCCTGATGTAGAGCATAGCATGACTGAGAAGATCTAGTTGGTTTGAGAGTGGAGGAGGATAGTAAATGACCATCAGAAGACCCATGCCGATTATATGAGGATGCCCATAGAGTTTTAGGTTGGAGACCATGTGTTCTTTAGAGTCTTCCTTCATCATGGAAAATAGAGGTTTGGAAGAGGGAGTAAGTTTTCTACCCAATTTTTTGGGCCCTTTGAGGTGATGGGGTATGTTGGTGAGGCGGAATATCAATTGGCAGTTTCACCACGATTGGACCAGATCCAAGAAATCTCCCAAATCTATCCACTTCATTGGCATATTCATGATGAAATCCATGTCTTTTACTAGGGATAATTGAATTTTATGGATGATTCATCATTTTTGGAGCAGATAGTAGGGATCCAAGATTGTCGATAGAAGGCGCTACAGGGAAAAATCATCCCCTTGGTTCTTGTGTTATGAATGCACATGGGCTTAGAAGAGAGTACTTTGGAGCGGTATACTCCAATGTATTCCCATTACACATAGTTATTTTTAGTTTTATTGTTTTCCTTTTTCTTGTGATTTGTATTTGGATATTGTTATGTTATGAGATGTTCCATTTTTCTTTATGTGTGATGAATTTTTGACATATGGAATGGGGTGGACTTGAATGCTAATTTAGATTCATTAATTAAGATGCGATTAAACCCTTGAGGACATGCCAGTTTCACCCATAGTAGATAATATCTTGACATAGAGAATGATATTTCTTGATTCAAATGTTTGGGACAATATTAATTATTTGTTTGGAATGTTTAGAGGTTATGTGGTTGTTTTGTAGTTGTGTGGAAAAGTGGTGGTTGTGGCTAGTACCAGATGATTCATTGTAGTGTCTGGCGAGAGTTTGTGGTGTTGTTGTATTAGTTTCCTGGTAGTATTGGATTAATTATGAGTCTGAATGAAATGAATAAATGAATGAGTTGTAAATTGAATATAATAGTGTATAAATTGACATTTTCTTAATGAATATAATTTAATTTTATGAATGAAATGGGTGGCATAATGTGAAATGAAAAGGATAATGAATAGAATTCGTGGGAATTGTAAGCTAAAAGTGGAAAATGTTGTGCAGTGGTTGTGTGTTGTGTTGCACATAGTGGTGGTAGAAGTTGTGATAGTTAATATGAGGTATGGTAGTGTTAGTGTGGTGTATACTAGTTTTGTTGATGTGAACTCATAGGTTGGGTAGTGTCTGTGATTTATGTATCGTTTACGTTTATGTTATTTTATATGCACCCCGCCGAAGTATGATAACATTAAAAACACTCAATGTTTCAATGTTTTAGTCATTTTTAATATGGATGGATGGATACCCATTCTCCCCTAATATTTCTTTATAAGAGACATGTTTGAACTGGTGCTCTTGGGAAAGATGTGACGTGTGGTCATAGGTGTCTTTGGGATGATATGCGACGTGTGGTCCCATGTGTCATCAGAATGAGATATGAAAAGTAGTCCCATGTGTCTTCAGGATGTGATGTGATGTGAAGTGCAGTGATATGAGGTGATGCGATTTGATGTTATGTGATGTATGGCTCATATGTGTGTGGGAAGGATATGATGTGATATGTGTGCTAGGTGTGTGTGGGTGGGATGTGATGTGTTATGTGTGGAATGTATGACAACATATTACGTTCAATGTTTGGGCATGAGAGTAGAAAATCATTGGGGAAGTGGTAGCAAGGTGACATGGTTTGTTATTATCTCACTATTATATTAGTATATTGGATGCAAGATTTGCGTGAGTGATCTATGTTTAGAATAGGTTTGGTTAGTTGACTTATTTGGTTTATGTTTGTTATGTTTTTTGTTCACTGGTGCTTTAGTATTCTCTTATCACATGTTCACTTGAGTCATTAGTTATATCCATACTGAGTATACCTATTATGATTACCCTACATATATAAACTGTTTCCAAGTTTCCATGTCGACTTTGGGGGCTGAGATGGTCAATACTAGATGGGTTGGATTTCTATTGAGTAGTTTTAGTAAATGTTTTGGGTATTTACTTTGGATACTTTTATTTGTATCATTTTTATTTTGTTCATAGATTGTGGGATGGTTTTTTCTTTTCCTTGCCAACCCAGGGCCTACTGAAGGTGGGACTTGGGTGTTATTACCTCCCTCTAATCATTGAAACATATTTCATGAGAGGGGGGCATGGTAGAGTGGAATAAAATGTTTTTTGGTTGAAGGATGTGATGGATTTTGGAGTTATAAAAATTGAGGATTGCATGAAATGGTATGGAAGCAGTGCCAGTTGTCTTTGGTGTCTAACATGGGCCATATAGATCAAAAAGGACATGGGTTTTTGGGCCACCATGATCTAGTGCATGAACACTGAGCTAAATTAATAACCAAGTGAGGTGGACCTATTTACTTGGTAGATACCTAGGATAGGTAAATTCATCATGATTACTTGTGTTCATGTTTGAATTAGGTGTTTCGGGAAAATGAAATGAATAAAATTTAAATAATATTTGATCAGATTCCATGATACCATGCATAATATATTCTTCTTGTTTCTAGGAATGAACCCTTTTTATTATATGCAGGTTTCTTAGGTAGTTGAGGTTCAAAAGGATGATCCAGTTGATCATCAGAGGGTTGAATTAGAATCAAAGGAAAATTCATGGCAGTGGGATTTGTGTGCTTTTCAGAGGTAAAGTTTTTCCAAGTATGATGGGACTATCACATATTTTGAGCCACAGTAGAAGATAGAGGAGCTCAAAATCACTTTCGATCTGATATGAGGTTGAAATGACTTTTGGTTCCATAGGCTGTTAGTCATATGTGGGAATTGTCTGTCAAGGGTTGAAAATGTTTATTGGTGATCTTAAGGAGGTATATTTTTTGTGGGATGACTTATAGAGGGAGTTCTAAGAAGAGTTTAAATGATGGAAAATGAGGGAATCGAATGAACTCCATTAATTTGGGGAGTCTAAGCATGAGGTATATTGGGATTAGGATTGAGGATATGCTTCAATTTTCTCTAGATGTTTTTCTAAATGAGGAGTCCAAAGCACGACCTCTATATGAGGATTTTCTTTCGATGATAAATTAAGAAGTCACATTATTTATACTCCCAACATATCTCGAAATATAGAAAAATTCTAAGGTTATCGAGAAGATGTTTTCAATTAGAGTTGATCCCCAACATATTGGTCAATAGGGTGTTTTGAGGATAATGGATTCTTGAAGTGGGTCATGGGTGTTTAGGGAGTCAGGGTTCCATTCAGCAAGGATCCATCTATGGAATTTTCTTTCTTAATCTTCAAGGAAAGGTGGTTTCTGAGTTCCTTAAGAGTGTTTCCCATTTTCATACCATATCTTGGGTAGATATAGGAAAAAACAAGCTCAATGTTTGACTACTCAGGGAGTCTAGTTTTATATGGGAGGTTAGGCCCCTTTTCAACAACATCAGTTTCCTCTAAGATAGTTCTAGCAGTAAGAATCATAGGTTGTTATTCATCATCCAAGATATAGAAGATTTGGTAGAGGGAAGCCTCATGATAGTACTTATCAACAATAACCTAGGATAGATCATTGACATAGAGGAAGGAAACCGAAAGATAGAGTGGTTTGGTGTGGTTAGATACAAGCATTAGAGGAAGAATATCCAATAAAACCAAGAGTTATTTGAGATAGGATTAGTTTGTTTAGTACCCTTGTGTGTTATTTGTTTGATTCAAGAGCCTCACACTCCTTTTTTTCTCTTTCTTTGGTTTGTATTTTGGGAATGGATGTAGAGAGGCTTCTAGTTCCCATGGTGTTTTCTATGCTAGTTGGATTCCATGCTTCCTCATTTGATGTGTGTCTGGAATGTGGACTGGTTGTAACGTCCCAGTTCCAGAATCCACCCAGAGGCACCCCGTACCCGGTTGGTCACATGGCCTCAACCGCATTTCCCCAAATGCCAGAGGCTACCAACTAGCATCGAGGGACTTGGGTGTGATAGTGGGGAAAATATTCCATCATTGGAAGAGTACACAATGGAAATAGATAAACATGAAATAGTGGAAGCAGTTAATAACCAAGAATAATAAGCAGTAGAAGACTAAATCAACCAACTGGAGCACATATGTATATATGGAATTATGCAAGATAAAACTCTAGGAAAACAACCAAACAAGTCACAATGCTAAAAACACCACAGTACCAAAACAAGTAAAAAAGAAAAGTAAACAGCTTCTTAGCATCACAAGCCAAAGCTTGGTCCCTTGCTCTCCTGATCCAAGAAATCAAGTTACAAAAGTAGAAGGGCGCTTTCCGTTGTCTATACCTGCAACAACATAGTCTGCTTGGGCCCAAAAGCATGGTCCAAACAGGGTGTGAGATAAAATCTCAGTAGACAACCACCTGAAGATCTGTGCCTAATAGTCAGTGAGTATATGGCATGTAAAAGTAAAATAAGCAGTAAACAGAAACAGCAAGCAGTAGGCAGTAAGTAGTAAGTAGTGAATCAGGATGATACCCAACAGTAATCAACCACAACAACAGCAGCAGTAAAGCAAAACAGCTAACACAACAGGAAACCCACTGGGAAGTACCCGTAGCCTTCCCCTCTAGTCCTAACCAAGAAAATACAAAAACCCTATGGGTAGTACACTCAGACTAACCCCTCCGGCTTGGTTATATGAATTTATGAGACTCTCTGGGGAAGCTCACTTGGTCAATTCCACTTATAGTCTAGGGTAGTCAGGGACTCTCTGTGGAAGATCGCATGGTCTAACCCTCTTATCCCTAAGGTCTAGAGGCTCTCTGAGGAAGCTATCTCGGTCAATTCCTCTTATAGCCTCAGGTATACCACAGACTCTCTGAGGAAGCTCACTCGGTCAATTCCTCTTCTAGCCTGGTAAATGTCTTAAAATAAATCAAACAAGGTAAGACTCTCTGAGGAAGCTCACTCGGTATACCCTCCTGTAGTCTATAATATCTAAAGGCACTCTTGGAAGCTCACTAGGTCTATCCCTGTGGCCTATAATGTCTAAGACTCACAGAGGAATCTCACTCGGTCTACCCTCCTGTAGTCTACAATGACAAGGACTCTCTGGGAAGCTCACTCGGTTTATCCCTTATAGTCTATAACACCAGGTTCTCACAGCCCCGTTCCAGTCAGTGCATGATAATGCTATAAGGACAAAGTACACCTACAGAGCTACTTGGATAACCAAAGTATACATATAGATCTACTTGGATAATAGTCTACAATGCAACAAGAATGCAATGAAAAACACTCCGTCCTATAGACACAAGGCATGGCAACAGTCATAACAGCCAATGACTAATAATACCCAAAGGTCGTAAAGAGAACAAATCATGGGAAAAACATCCAAGCAAAACAATTATCCTCTAACAATATTAATTTATCTCTACACAAGAACACAAGCATGGAAGGAAAACAACAAGGGAAAAAAGGTAAACACGCAATACCCTGTTCACGAGTATTGGTAGAATTTACACATAAAACTCAAAGAATTTGAACGGTAAGGAACAAACCACCTACCTCGATCCTAGGAGATCGATATGCTTCAACCAAGATAACTGATTCTCCCTTGAACATCGTAGATATGAGAAAACTTGAAAAACACTCAACCCATGATAACTTGAGAAGGAGGAAGAATTGGAAAACAAGGCTCAAGCAGAAGGAAGAACTCACCACTGCGATTCAAACATAATCGACCATGATCGAATCGGAGAATGAATGGAGGAGCGGCGGCTCGTCGAAGATTCGTGGATTCCCGACGCTCTCAGACGAAGAAGATGATGAAGAAGGCCTTTCTTTGTGTTAGGCATGACCACGGTCTGATTAATGAAAAAAATAAAGTACACAGTGTGTACTTTTAGAGTAGACGGTTTGTACTTTTAAAGTATACGGCGTGTACTAGGTCTTTCTGTACTCCGCCAAAATCGTCCTCCACGTCACCCCTACACACCATGTCTGTGGCCCAGACACAGCCAGCACACGACCTCGAGCGGGAAAAGAGTACACGACGTGTACTTCAATAATATCCAGAAACTCCATTTTTCTCAAAAACTCTAGAAAAGGGGGAAAAATACCTGAAACAAAGATCTGGGTTCTTAAAAACATCCCCCCTTAAATAAATTCGTCACCTAATTTCCCTAGAGAGGCGTAGAAGAAGATCCCCCGAAGAGCTCTGGCCACTGCGATCAAACCTCGACCTCCCTCTCCCAAGTCTCATCCTGTACTCGCCCGTGATGCCATAACACCCGTACTAGAGGCACAGACCGGCCTCAAAGAACCTTCATACTGAGATCAAAAATCCAGATAGGATGCTCCTTAAACGACGCATCCGCTTCAAGCTCTGCCTCCTCGGGTTGGAAGACATGAGACAGGTTTGAAAAGTAATGTCAGAGCTGAGAGACCTGGAAGACGTCGTGCATGGCCCGGTACCTTAGAGGTAACTGCAACCGGTAGGCAACCGACCCAACTCTCTCCAACACCTCGAACGACCCGACGTACCGCAGTGAAAGCTTACCCTGTATCCGAATCCTCTTGTGTCCCAACCTTGGTGCGACACACAGAAAAACCTGATCTCCGACCTCAAACTCCAGAGGTCATCTCCGCTGATCAACATAAGACTTCTTCCAAGATTGTTCTATAGCCATATTCTTCTGAATCATCTCTATCTTCTTTGAGGTCTCATAAACAAGACGAGGTCCCAGCAAAGCTTCCTCTCCTACCTCTATCCAGCATAAGGGTGATCGGCATGGCCTACCGTACAAATCCTCGTAAGGTGCCATCTGAATGGTCTCCTGAAAACTGTTGTTGTAGGAAAACTCCACCAAAGGAATTTGCTTCTCCCAAGAACCACCGAAGTCTAGAATGCAAGCTCAGGGCATATCCTCAAGCACGTAGATCGTGCGCTCGAACTGGCCATCTGTTTGGGGATGATATGTTGTACTCAAATTTACCTGTATACCCAATTCCTATTTAAGTCCTTGATAGAACCAACAAGTAAAGTGTGCATCCATATCTGAAACAATGGAGTGTGGAACTCCATCTATACGTACAATCTCTCAGATGTATAGTCATCCCAGATCATCAACACTGAAGGTCTCCAGGATTGGCAAGAAGTGTACAACCTTCGTAAGCCTGTCGACGACAACCCAAAGAGCATCAATTCCCCAAGGTGACCTTGGTTACCCGATCATGAAGTCAATCACGACATCATTCCTCTTCCACTCGGGAATGGGTAACTGCTGCAAAAGACCCGCTGGTCGCTGATGCTCTGCTTTCACCTGCTGACAAGTAGAACATCTCAGGACAAAACCAGCAACATCTTTCTTCATACCTGGCCACAAGTACTTGAGGTGTAGATCGAGATACATCTTGGTGACACCAGGATGAACTACCCAAACCGAGGAATGAAAATCCCACATCAGCTTCTCATGTATGTCTGCTGGCACCCATACGTGTCCCTAGAAACACAAGATCTTATCCTTGACCACTGTCCATCCAGGTAGAGGGTCCTCTCCTAACACACTCTCTTGTAGGACTAAGGCCTCTGAATCTGATAGCTGCCTTATCCGCACCCGATAAAGACGTGTAGAGGTAACAACTATAGAAGATGGGAAAGTCTGTCCCTGTCTGTCAGGCACTTCCAAGTGCATCTTAGAGAACAGAGCCATAAGCTTCCACTCACTGCTGGCCTCCTGAACTGCCTGAATCGGAGTTCTTCTGCTCAACGCATCTTCCATTGTGTTTCCCTTTCCTGGCGTGTAAGCGAGCTCAAAGTTGAAGGACTGAAGATACTCGACCCAGCTGCGCTGTCTCAGATTCAGATCATGCTGAGTGAAGATATACTTGAGACTCTTGTGGTCGGTGAAAACCACAAAGTTATCTCCTAGAAGGTAGTGTCTCCAACAATGTAAGGCATGAACAACAGCTGACAACTTCAGATTGTGCATAGGGTAATTATTCTCGTGTGGTGTCAACTGCCAAGACCCATACGCAATGACTCCATCTCCCTGCATAAGCACATATCCCAACCCGATACCTAAATCATCATAGTAAACAATATATCCCTTGCCTGGATCTGGCAATACTAGTATCGGTGCTGACGTCAACCTCCCCTTCAGCTCCTGAAAGGCGGACTCAAAATAATCTGACCATAAAAACTTCACCCCCTTCTTGGTCAGACTTGTCAACGGTGCTTCTAGGCGCTAAAAGTCATGTATGAAGCATATGTAGTATCCTTCCAGCCCTAGAAAACTCCGTACCTCAAATAAGTTTATCGGATACTCCTAGGAAACTACAAATTTCACTTTCTCTGGGTCCACTAAAACTCCTGTCTCTGAGATAACGTGACCCAAGTAGTGAATTTGGTCCCTCCAAAAGTGGAACTTTGAGAGCTTAGCATATAACCAATGCACTCTCAGTTTACTCAAAATTATCTCAAGATGTGTGGCATGGTCATGTCGAGTGTGAGAGTACACCAAGATATCATCCACGAAGACCACGAAGAAGGAGTCCAAGTACAAATGGAACACTCAGTTCATCAATTCCATGAAAACTGCAGGAGCATTCGTGAGACCGAATGGCATGACTGTATACTCATATAGACCATACCTTCTTCTGAAGGCTGTCAGAGGTATATCTGATGGTCTAATTCACAGCTGATGATAACCAGACCTCAAGTCAATCTTCTAGAACACTCGGTCTCCTCGAAGATGATCAAAGAGGTCATCTATCCTCGGCAAGGGATATCGGTTCTTGACCGTTAACTAGTTCAGCTTCCGATAATCCACACAAAGCTGAATAGTTCCATCTGCCTTTTTTGCAAAAAGGATAGGAGAACCCAAAGGAGAAGTACTATGTCGGATGAAACCATTTGCCTGCAACTCCTCCAGCTGCTTTTTGAGCTCTTGCAACTCAGGTGTATCCATCCTATAAGGAGGAATGGACATCGGTGCCGCTCCTGTCATAAGTTCAACTAACAAGTCTACCTCACGCTCCAGAGGAAAACTGGAAAAGTCCTTTGGAAAGTCATCTCCGAAATGATCCACCTATAGGGAAAAGTCTAACTGTGAAGTCCCCTGGTCATCCAGATAAAGACTGGCAATCTGGGCTGTAACTTCCCCTAGCCCATGATGCTCTGGTCCATCTCTACCCACCTGGACATCCCACTCACCTCTATGAAGGAAAGATCATCCCTCTGGTGATATGAAACTCACCCTACGGTGATAGAAATCGACGATTGCCTGGAAGGGAACCAACCAATCCATCCCGAGAATGACATCATAGCCCGTCCTCTATATCACATAGAGGTCCCATAAGAAATGACACCCTGCAACCTCAAGAGGGAACTATTTTCACTGACGTAAGCTAGATTTCCTCGTTCCCAGTGGCGTGTCAAGAGTCATCAAGTTGACAGACAAAAAGATACAGAGCCCAAGGATCTCCACAACCACAACAGAGATAAAACTATGTGAAGCACCAGTATTGAAAAGAGTTGAAGATAAAACTGAGGCTACTAAGATCGTAACTCGCACTGTAGAAGGGACGGGATCCTGCTCCTAATAGGTCTGCTCTACACCGAACGACTGTCCTGCACCATGGCCCTGTGCCCCTAGCTGACTACTCTGAGATGATCTACTCTGCTATCGCTGATGACCTGGTGACTGACCACCATGGCCACGACCTCCACCTCGGCCCGAACGGCCAGAAGAACTCCAGTTCCCAGACTGGTGGGAAACTGGCGAAGCATCTCTAGAACGCGGGGTCATAGAGGAACCCCTACCACCAACTAAAGGTGAGAAAATGTGACAGAAGCACTGAAGATGGCCTATCTTGCCGCAAGATCAGCACTCCATAGGATCCCTCTGGAATGGAGGCCTAGTATTCCCACTCCTACTATACTGGTAGCATACAACCTGGATGCCAGAAGACGCATCCCGCAAACCTCGATCTCCTCGAGAAGACTCTCTACGACACTTCCTACTATCCATAGGAGGAACACCAGCTCTGAATGTCAAACCACCCTAGCTCACTGCTTCAGAATCGCTCATATTGGACTCAGTAATCACCGCCAGGTTGACAATGGAGGATAAAGAAGTCAACTGAAAGATATTCACCTTGGAATGAATCTCCTACCTGAGACCGTCCACGAACATCCTTACAAGGAACTCCTCATCAACTGATGGGATCACTGTCAAATGCTGTAGCTCAGTAAAACGAGATGAGTACTCCATGATAGAAAGAGTACCCTACTGTAGACTCATAAACTCCTGGGCTCGATCGGCCCTCAGGGTCTCCAGATAGAAGTAGTCATAGAAGGTGCGTTGGAACTCATCCCATGACATACCTTTCTGGCATCCTGACTGCGAGATCACCTCCCACCACCTGTTGGTGGTGTCCCGGAGCATATAGGTTGCCAGATTTACCCTCTTCTCTAGGGGTATCTCCAGATGCTCGAAGATAGTTAGGGTGGCCTCGAGCCACGACTCTACAACCTGGGGTCCTCCATCACCTGAGAAAGTAGGAGGATGCTACTGCGGAAAGACCCTCGTCAACTCATCCATCGACGGGGCAGGAGGCGGCGCTCCCTTAAAAGTCTGAATCATCCTTAGGAAATCCTCCCTGAACTGCGCATCAGCGCCTACGATGGGTATAACTGCTGGTGCCAGGGCTGGCATAGTAGGAGGATCTACAGGAGGTCCCTGATCGGCCATATCTGATGTCTGGTAATCGTCTGGAAACTGACGCATGACTGGAGGACGTCTTAGAGGCAAAGATTTGAAATATCAAAAGTAAACCTTAGATCAGGATTAACAAAGACTGAAAACAAATGAGTACAAAACGGGAACAGGGAAGAGAAACTATCATGTTTTACAAAACACGACTATACGATCTGTATAAGAACTAAGCAATGTGTCTTCTTTAACCATTAACATGGGTGTGTACTCCTGCCACTACTGGTCGTGTAACACCCCAAACTACATGGCGTGTTGTTCCCACACATGACGTGTACTTGAACTCCAAACCCCTGCCCGAGTATCCTTACACAGCTAACCCACATGGTCCAAACTAACCCCAGACTACACGGCGTGTTCCCTAGGGACACGGCGTGTACTAGACATGGTCTCGGCGGCCCGTGATGTTAGTTACACGGCCTTCTACACGGCTTCCCTTACACGGCATGTTCCGAACAAACATGGAGTTTATAAAAGAAGATAACACCGACCCATGTTGTTCGTGACACGGCCGGGTACCTGGGACAAAACTACACGGCATGTTCCTTACCAACATGGCGTCTTCTACTCGAGCTTCCCTGGCCCGTGTTGTTAGTGACACGGTCGGGTACACGGCTCTAAACTACATGACGTGCACCTATCGTACACAGTGTGTTCCTGAAGTTATTTTCACGACACCGTGTTTGTGCTCACACGGTCAGTGACAATGACTGGAAACTACATGGCGTGTAACCAGAAATTACACGCCGTGTATTAGGGGTTTTTCTGGGAAGTAGCCTAGAAACTGCACAGAAGCCCAGAAACACTGAAAACAAGGGAAAGAGGTACCAAATTCCAATATTTGAGGGTCCATACTCCCTGCGAATCAAATCTTGGAATCTCCTACAGTTATATATAAGAGAAAACAGGATCATGATCCACCAACTTCCGATTCAAGAGGGCCCATAACACCTCAAGAATCAAAACTTGGCGTTCATTCAAGCAATGTATAAACAACCAATTTCTCTATCACAATAGTAGGGATTCTATCATTCATCTATCACAACAACATGAATAATCTACATAGATTCTATCACAACAACATGAAATTGCTAATGCACCCTAGATGGCATGGCAAGAATGCATGACATGTGATTTCTAACAAGTGCCTATATGATGCATGAGATGACATACCCTCATCTCATAGGGTTCCGATAGAAATAGAACCATAATATCAAAACAATAACAGTGTGAAGCATGAGAATTACTCCGGTGAAATCATATCAACCGTAAAATCTCAAAACCAGAAAACTGAAATAAACGAGGTAGTATGACTTTTACCTGTACACAGGTTAGCTACTCCCGGTCACAAATTATTACCAAGTACCAAATCCGTTCTATCCTTGGATAAGTCTCCAAATAGTAAAGCAAGAGAAAAGAACACCCTCTCATACCACATTGTAACGTCCCTGTTCTAGAAGCCACCTAGAGGTGCCCCGTACCCAGTTGGTCACATGGTCTCAAGCGCATTTCCCCAAATTACAGAGGCTGCTGACTAGCATGGAGGGTTTTGGGTGTGATAGTGGGGAAACTATACAATCATTGATAGAGTACACGGTGGAAATAGATAAACATGAAATAGCAGAAGCAATGAATAACCAACAATAATAAGAAGTAGAAGACTAAATCAACCAACTGGAGCACATATCTATATATGGAATGATGCAAGATACAACTCTAGAAAAACAGCCAAACAAGTCACAATGCTGAAAACATCACAGTACCAAGACAAGTACAAAAAAAAAAAGTTAACAGATTCTCAGCATCGCAAGAAAAATATTCGTCCCTTGCTCTCCTGCTCCAAGAAATCAAGTTCCAGAAGTAGAAGGGCACATGACCTTGTCTATACCTGCAACAACATAGTCTGCTTGGGCCCAAAAGCATAGCCTAAACAATGTGTGAGATAAAATCCCAGTAGGTAACCACCCGAATATCTGTGCCTAACATTCAATGAGTATATGGCAGGTAAAAGTACAATAAGCTGTAAACAGCAATAGCAAGAAGTAGGCAGTAAGTAGTAAGTAGTGAAGTAGGATGATACCCAATAGTAATCAACCACAACAACGGAAGCAGTAAAGAAAAAAAGCTAACACAATAGGAAACCCACTGGGAAGTACCCGCAGCCATCCCCTCTAGTCATAACCAAGAAAATACCACAACCCTCTGGGCAGTGCACTTAGCCTAACCCCTCTGGCTTGGTCATACAAATTTATGAGACTCTCTGGGGAAGCTCACTCAGTCAATTCCCCTTATAGTCTAGGGTAGTCAGGGACTCTCTAAGGAAGATCACGTGGTCTAAACCTCTTAGCCCCAAGGTCTAGAGACTCTCTAAGGAAGCTATCTCGGTCAATTCCACCTATAGCCTTAGGTATACCACAGAATCTCTGAGGAAGGTCACTCGATCAATTCCTCCTCTAGCCTGGGAAATGTCTTAAAAGAAATCAAACAAGGTAAGACTCTCTGAGGAAGCTCACTTGGTCTACCCTCCTGTAGTCTATAATATCAGAAGGCACTCTGGGAATCTCACTCGGTCTATCCCTATGGCCTATAATGTCTAAGAATCACTGATGAATCTCACTCGGTCTACCCTCCTATAGTCTACAATGACAAGGACTCTCTGGGAAGCTCACTCGGTCTATCCCTTATAGTCTATAGCACCAGGTTCTCACAGCCCCATGCCAGTCAGTGCATGATAATTCTATAAGGCCAAAGTACACCTACAGAGATACTTGGCTAACCAAAGTACACCTATAGAGCTACTTGTCTTACAGTCTATAAGGCAATAAGAATTCAATGAAAAACACTCCATCCTATAGACACAAGGCATGGCAACAGTCATAATGGCCAAAGGCTAACAAGACCCAAAGGTCATAAACAGAGTAAAGAATGGGTAAAACATCCAAGCACACATATTATCCTCTAAAAAGATTAATTTACCAATACACAAGCACACAAGAAAGGCAGGAAAACAAAAAGGGCAAAAAGGTAAACACGCAATACCCCGTTCACGGGTATTGGTGGAATTTGCACATAAAACTCAAAGACATTGAATGGTAATGAAAAAACCACCTACCTCGATCCTAGGAGATCGATATACATGAACCACAATGACTGATTCTCCCTTGAACATCATAGATATGAGAAAATGCACAAAACTCTTAACCCAAGATAACTTGAGAACGAGGAAGAATTGGAAAATAAGGCTCAAGTTTAAGGAAGAACTCACCGCTGCGATTCCAACGCAATCGAACATGATCGAATCGAAGAACATATGGAGGAGCAGTGGCTCATCAAATATTCGTGGATTCCTGGTGCTCTCGGACGAAGAAGCTGGAAAAGAAGACCTTTCTGTGTGTCAGGCGCGACCTTGGTCCGATTAATGAAAAAAAAGAAAGTACATGGCGTGTACTTTTAAAGTACATGGCGTGTACTAGGTCTTTCCATACTCTACCAAAATCAGCCTCCACGTCACCCCTACACACTGTGTGTGTGGCACGAACACGGCCATCACATGGCTTCGAGCGGGAAAAGAGTACATGGAGTGTACTCAGAAAGTACACGACGTGTACTTCAAAAATTTCCAGAAACTCTATTTTTCTCAAAAACTCCAGAAAAGGGGAAAAACATACCTGAAATGAAGATCCAGGTTCTTACACTGGTGATGGGGAAGAACTAGTCAACGGGGGACATATTCTTAGTATAGATAGAAATATATGATATTGTCCTTGGTATGTATTGTCTTTATTCCATGCATGCAATCATAAATTTCTTCCCTAGGAGAGTGGAGTTTTCAGATATGGATGGCTAGTGAGTGGTGTTCATTGGCAAGCGAGTTTATCGATTGGGTGGTAGGAAAGAGGATCCCCTTTTTTTATTGATAGAAGTGCAATTTATTGAATCTCAAGTTGGGAGTGCTCCCAGGGAGGTGGAGGTGTTCCTAATTTTTTTTTTCCGGAGTTGGTTATGACAGTACCTCCACGACACGACATCGTGTTTGGGATAGAGTTGCATCCAAGTGCATCTTTGAATAAATAAGTGATTTAAATAATAATAATAAATATTTATTTACAAGTTTTTTGAATATAATATTTATTATATTTATTGTTGAATAATTTAGTGGTATTTATTTATTAAATGAATGGTCATTATTCAAGGATAGATAAATGTGGTCAAGGGAAAGCATACTAAGTTTAGTGGTCTGACTAGAAATATTATAAATGATATTTATTTATATTATTTATGTGTTTAAAATTTCAAGTGTTTAATGATATTATTATTATTATTATTATTATTATTATACATGGGATCTACTAAGAATTATGGAATTAGAAATCGAATTTTGTGTGATTTTCCATCCTGAAACCTACAAAAATAAATATCATTTTATATCTCTTTCCTAAAACACAATTGGTGTTCATAATAGATAGAGTGAGAATATCTCAATCCCTTGAGAGATATGAAGTGATATAGAGTGCTATCAACCATTATTTTCTCAAGGAAATGAGAAATCATTAATATTTATTCCACTATTAAAAAAAATTCTACTACTATCAACCATGGACAATGAAAGCAACCAGGATTGGCCGTGCTAGCACCCATTGATTCTGTGGCATTGTTCATAGATTGTGGTGCATGTGTGGATCAATTGAAGATGGATTCAACACTTGGATCCTATAGATAAACTATCTTACATTGAGATCTATTCCACCAAAAATCAACAAAGTGACAATTAAATGTGAATGTAATTCTATATCTTCTTATTAATTAATTATAAATTACATGTGAATATCCTTAGCCCATGGTTCTAGTTTTTTAATCTAGTAAGGTAATATATTGTTTTATTTGGACATGATGTTTTGATCATATAAATAATTGATTACTTGTGATTTATGAATAAAAGACAAGTTAGTCATACCTAAAAAGGATGCTTCCTCTATGCTCATAACCTATAATTTTAAATAACAAGAGAGATGGCCTTTGAATTAGACTTCCATTGAGATATTATTATGATACTTATTTTTTTTCCTTCAACCTCTTACTATTTCAGTTCAACTTTTAAAACCACATATATATTCTATTTTTTAGTTTTTTATCCCTATTTGATATATTCTTCTTCAATATATACAATAATACTATTTTATCATCATAGAAAGCATGCATAAAACTATTTATATTTAACTTAAACATAGTTGTAGTATCACTTTTGAATTGTAATTTTAAATTAAAATTCAGAAAAATACATTCCTTCAACATATATTGATTATTTTCTAAATTTATCACACATTTTATTCTATTTCAATCATTATATCTATTGAGATATACTATGAGATAATTCATGGCATGATGGGATGGTTTATGGTGAAAAAAAAAATTTTAACATCAACTAAAATAAAACTCATTCTTCTTTAATAGTGTAATAATAATATTCATGATAAAGAAAACTTTATCCATTATAACACCAAAAAATTTAATTCTAGTGTATTTTATCACAAAACAAGTCTCTTCTTCTATCTCCTCAACTACATGGGTGTGGCACAACAATAATTTTCAAGGCAACAAAAAATTTATTCTACTTGAATCATAAATTCCATATGTTATATTTATTCGATAAATCATAGATTTAGTATAGTCATATTTATTTACAAAATAATCTTTAGTTTTTTTCAATTTTTCTTCAAATAATTTTCTATTAAGTTTTGCAATGTCCAATTTTAAATTTATAAACTGATTTTTTTGTCTAAGTGTAAAAATATACATAAGATGAAAAACATCTTATGTATCAAAATGTCTTCTGAAAAATATCTTATATATGCTTCAAATTATCTTACCTATCTACGTAAGTTTTTTCCACTTTAAAATTTCACCTCAGCCTCAGAATGGTATATTTTGTAAGAACTAAAATAACATAAATATCTCAAAGATATATTTACTTTACTAAATTGCAGCATGTTTTATCAAATTTCCTATATATAAACAAATATCTTATATATTATCCATTGTTTTTCCATATGTTAACTCATCCAATAAAATATCATATATATTATTGTGAATTATTCCGTTTTCTAATTTAGATATACTATTGATAAAAAATCATAGACATCCCTTGAGAAATGAATATATTTAGGGAAACTTATGCACTTTTCCACTTTCTAGTCCACTATGAATATACATATACGGTGTGGTTTCTCACTGTCAAAATTAAATTTTGTGAAAAAAATTACATATGAATTAAAACATCATCGTAATATTTCCTTCGATTAAGAATTCTATAATTCCTTCAAATCAAATAAAAAACTTATCCAATCTTCTCAAGGAATTTTCAAACCACTAATAAATCTAAATAACCTTCAACTCACATAATAAACATTATTTAATGTGAGTTTGATAATGGTTTATATGTTGATAATAAAATCCAAAATAGTAAATATATCTACTTCTTCTGTTTCAATCCTTCTTCATCCTTGTGATCAATAATCTCCCAATAATTCTCTTGGTCTCAACAATATATCCCTTTATATTTTTTTAACAATAAAACATAAATTTTTTTATACTTATCAAACGTATATATGAATCATTATTCAATAATTATTACCCTACTTGAGAAAACTCTCTGTAAGAAAAATGAATATTAAACAATAATATCAGGCTATCCATAAACATTGAATTATATTCTTTTCATCATAGAACTTGAATGCACTTTGTATAAACTAATAATAAACCTCTTTTTTCTTCTATTTCTCAAAAAATATTCATAAAGGATATTAAAAATAATATTCTTCATTCATGTTCACCAAAAATGTTAGAAAGGATCACAAATATAAAAACTGGGACTCCCAAATAATAACTTCACATCTTCCATTTTTTTAAAACCTTCTATTTATATATGATCAAAAAAATTGATCTCTACCCTATTATTTAAAATAAATATATTTTGCTTCTACCAAAAACTAGTGTTCTCCAATTTATTAACACATAAAGGAATAAAACCAAGGATGTATTTATATTATCATTCTCCCCATGTGAAAACAATATCAAAATAACAAGTGAGAGAGGGTATAAAATCATGATACAAAAGTCTTAATAGGAATAAAGATGAAATCCTATAATTAAACTCAATATTTTAAATGTATCATTATACAGTGGTTTAGTGAAAACACCAAATATTTTTTCCTTTTTTCAAGTAATCTCTATCTTGAATTAATGTTTATATATAGGATATTTAATTAAGTTATATTTTATATCTACATTCTTTGACCAAAAATGTTAAAAAATATTTATTTATACATTTTTTGCAATATCATTATCATAACCATCTAGTAGTTTCAACTTCACGTCCATATTGATATCTTCCAATCGAGTTCTTATGCAATTTAATTAGATTATAGCTTGAGTAGAGGCCACATAATATACCTCCACAGTGCTCAAAGTCACCACACATTGTTTCTTTGTATACTAACATCCACACCTTTTGCAAAAATAAGAAAATGTAATGGATATTTATATTCAATCATCTAAATTTCCAAACAAATAAATGTAAGGACCTGGCCTTAAACATTACATAATATTGAATTAAATGAATAAATTACATTTAGGATATTTTCAGGTTTATAGTTTTAGAGAATTAGGCCATAACTATTACATTACATCTCAAAAATTACAAGGTATAAACTTCTACTCAGTTTCCATTTTTTTCATAAAATAAATACACTTGAAAAAAGAGTCATGTGTAGTCCCATGTTTTAGACAACATGACTTTTCCTTGATCGCATCATTGACCCTACTCATCTTTAAGTCATGTGAAAAACATTTTAAAACCTAGGATGATCATAAAAAAGCATAGTAAGGGTTATAAAACAAATATAACACTAGTTCATCATTACATACATAACATAAGCTATTTAACATACCTCATAAAATCATACGATTTACATAGTAAACAGAAATCATAAAGGTAACTTGTGGAATCCATAACATACTTACGTTGTAGCTTTCATAGCTACGTAGGGAGTTACATTTGGAATACCCATCACTGTGTATTACCTAAATCTCTTAGGAGAAACATTCACGTTTACCTCTATCATGTTACCAGATGCATTGGAGAGAAATCTCGAGCTCACCCTCCCTAGGTTTAACACAGAACCAACCATATTTATAAACAATGCCGAAGAACCATAATGCAGTCATAACATATAAAACAAGAATAAAAGAAAGAAAACATTTCCACAATTCTTTTACAATATTTTATTTCAAGATATTGACATAATCAAATTTTTATCAAACCATTTTCAAAAACAATTTAAAACATTTAATAAAGAGATTTTGGAATCAAAGTGTCCCATACCAATTTAAAAATTTTAAATTAATAATCATTTGAAAACATTAGTTTCAATTTTAATAAATCCTAAAAAACATTTTGAAAAAATGGACATTAATGAGAAATATTTATAAGAATAAATCTTTAAAACATTTTAACTGATATTTTAGTTAAAGAGTTATTAAAAAAATGAGAGATGCTTGAATACAAATAATTGAGGAATAAAATTTTATCAAAACATTATAATATCTTCAGAATAAAGGGATTCATGATATAATATTCCAATGGAAAATATATACACCATATAAGAGTGAATTGGTGCATAAAAACAATGAAGTCTCAATGGAATGTAAATTTAGATGAAATCCCTTATAAAAACTTTATTATTAAAATTAAGGAAAAATAAATTCCATAATAATGTGTAAAAAATACAAAGACACTAAATATGATGGGATATTCAGTGTAAATCAATCAGAGAACATTCACATATATTTTTGTAAAAACAACACAAATGACTTGGATGTTTAACTCAATAAATAGAAATTCAGTTAAAATTTCATTGATCTAGTTCATATCGACAACCTGAGAATTTATCAATGGAGAGATTATGTGTAACGCCCTAACTCCAGTTACCCAGAGTTGGTAAATTATTACATAACATTGGCATGATCATAAAGAAATCATGTCTCGAAAGACCGATCAGTTTAGTATTATTGGAAACAAAATTCATACATAAGTTTAACTTTACAACTTGAAAACAAATACAACACAAATATATTTAATTAGAAACATCCAAGCCTCCCAGATTATGCCTGCTGGTCACTCCTAACTAACTTCTTCATATACTAGGAAAATGAAACATTATAAAGGGTTGAGATCAAACACTCAATAAGGGTAAGTAATACAAAGGAAAATGACATAAATATTAATCATGGTAAATAATTGAAACGACATGCCTTTACCAATAATAAACATGAATAATTTTATGGAAAGAATATGAGTTGAGTAAAAAATTCCATAACAAAACATAATCATGGGTATTCTACTAGTCAAATGACCACATGAACCATCAATATTATTTCCATAATGAGGGAATGTATAATATCGAACATTCTAAAACATTTTGTCAAGGCTTTGGCCAAGAAGTCTAAAAATGATTAAGGCCTCGGCCAAAACCATAAATCAAATTGGGAAAGGGCCTTGGCCAATTCCACATCTAGTTGTCTCATGAGACCTACCGATGCATCGAGGAGCTATAGTGGGCTCCACCTGTCAATTACTAAGTCCAATACATTCCTCATATGAAAAGGTTTAAACATATCATAAACATTCGTATTAAAACAAGCATACTAAATGTAAAAACTTTAACCATAAATCATGAATGGTGTAAAAATAGAACATTTATATTCAAACATATCACAAAACCTTCAATATAATAAGGAAGTTTAGTATCATAATAAATCAACTCCAAATAAACTTAAAATCCATCAAAGGATGTTGAGATGGATGAAATCATAACCCCTTTTAGAGAAATATCTCTTTCTATTTTGAAATAATTTAAGAGTCACGTAATTATAAAATAAAACATTTACTTTGAAAATATTCTTATAATATTTTAAGGGAAGCTTCGATGAGTTTATAATGGTAGAAAATATCCGCACTCACCGTATAAGTTAAAAAAAGACATTATTACCTTAATTCTGTTGAAATGGTTAAAAAGGACCTTGTTTGGAAAATGATGGAAAGATTCCTTTATAAACATCTTATAAAAAGTTAACAGGGGTATAAATTACTTTAACCCATTGTCTATAAAATAGTAAGAATGTTTTGAAATACATTTTTAAGAAACATATAGGTGGATGATAAAGAGGTCCCAGTAGATAATTACGTATAAACAACCTCGGATAATGAAGAGATTGTGAAATAAACCCTTACCCTGTACTTTTTTTTGGTTGAGGGTAGGTTAACCTCATTTATAATGGTGAAATAATTTTTATTAAATTATAAAAGAATCATATACATTAATATGATATCATATATGATCTTTTAATATTGATTTGTTAATAATATCTTAGTATTATCATCGTTTCGGGTGTTAACGGATTCATTTTCCTTTATATTCATTGTTATGTGCGCCATATGTTTTATGGATGGGATGTATACTATTAATATCCAGAATGATATCATGTCTCTAAAAATTAATTTTAATCATCAAATGAAATTTAGTCTTGAATTGATACGATGGAGATGAATCTCATCGCGTTCGTGGAGACGATAGTCCATACGTATGCACGAGCGACAATATCATTCTTTTGATATTAAAATAATATATAATTGGATGGTATATCATATATAAAAAATCATTATCATGTTATATTTATTATTTACATTAATTAAAAATCATTATTATACCCATCCAAATAATAATGTTTTGAATAACAATTACACCATGACGTGGAGACGGTAATCCGTACGTACACACGTATGGTGACATGTCATTCAAATGATGGATAGAATAATGAATATGGTTGTACCTGTAACACCCTGAGATTTTATGAGAAATATTTATTTTATGTCTTATGTTATATGCAACACCAAAGGAATCTTTCACAACACATAATACAGACTTGGCTTGCATTACATGCAATCGCGACCTTCCTCGATAGCGTGTGTAGTACGCAATACCAGGTTTCACTAAAAACGATATATTATTATGGACAAGCCGTTATGAATAGTATTAAATAAATTTTTAATTTTATAACATTATTATTCATCTTACACATTTTCTAGAACATGGTAAGAGAATAAAATAAATTTTTCGGGTAAAATAAGTATTTTTCAAAAAATGCAGTTTTGCCGCCTTTTGATGGCGCATCCACATTAAATCTATTTTTTGACATGTTTATAAGTTCAATTTGACAAAATAGAATTCTTATTTTGAATCAGGATATAAAAATTTACTTTGGATAAATTTTTGATATTTTTTTGATAACTTTCATATTTTGATGAATAGTACCAATATGCTAATTTTTAATTAAAAACAACTTTTTTCATTGAGATAATTTATATGGTTAAATTATAATATTGAACGGTTTTAAAGTATAAATAGAATAAATTTTTACCATTTAATATAATTTATTTCATTAGCATTAATTTCACATTGAATTCATAGCTAAAAACATTTTAATCTTTGGCAATGTTTTAACTTCTAAAACCCATTTTCTTAAAAACGGGATTAATTTTAAATTAATTGCTGCAACTTATGTGTTTTGAATTTTGAAAAATGGATTACATATTTTTAATTAGTGGGTCCAAATTATTTTAATAGACTACTTTTTATTTTTGGGCATTATGAATAGTAACTACGGTAAATTTTATTTACCATAGTTAAAGGTAAATCGGGTAATTATGGGTAAATATAAGATTATAAAATTACCCTAACACCTGAAAAAATCCTATTGGATGACTAAAAGTCGACCAATATCACCTAAGGGTCTGATTAGATTCATTTAATGGACTTTTTTCCATGAAAATAATTTAATTATTATTAAAATCAAAGAATGTGACAACATGTCACTTTCTTAAATCTTATAAGTATAATAATTTTAATTTAGTGATAAACATAATGCAACTTCTAACATGAATAGTCTCCAGAAAGATAATACAATTATCTACATCATATAAATTTATTTATAATTTTTAGGGATTAAATAATTATCATTAATTATGACACAATAGTGATGTTGAAATTATTTTATTAATTAAAATATCAAATAAATGGTTTTAAAAATATTAAACTAAATATTATATGAACTATTTAATGTGCTCCACTAATTTTATAGATACATATGACATTTTATGAATCTATTAAAGCTTTTAGTTCGAACATATATTTTGTATATATTTTATTTAAATTCAAATAAATGAATAGTGTCAAAATTGACACTATTATTATTTTATAAAAATACCATATTATAAAATTGTTTAAAAATCACAAAAATATTTAAAAATTATAAATTAAAATTTATATGGTATAAAATGTCATAAAATGTCAAATTATGGAAAATTCACAACACACATGTAACTATTTATAATAATTTAATATTTAGAATATTATTACCACAAATAAAATTAAATTGATAAATAGGGATAAATCAAGTTGATAATGTTTAAAATAAATTCCTAACATGTCTAAATTTTATTGGTTGATGCGATTAAAACCCTATCTCATCTAATATTTGGATATGAGTCATTTTGGAAGTTTTTAAGTGGGGTTGGGATTTAATATAAACTAATATTTCTTATATTTCCAAAGGTGCCCCTCTCCTCCCTTATAAAAGGGCACCTCCTCCCTCTCCTTCTCACACCAATTTTAGCCTTCAAGCTCGGACAATCCCTGTCCATTTCACTTCCCCACTTCCCTAGAAACATCCTATAGGTCCTGGTCTTCTTCAAAGACCAATTGTAGTGCCTTAAGAGGAGGTCTCAAAGAGGCGCTTCAAAGAAGAGGTAATGTCCGTTACCGATTCTTTCAAATTTATTTCTTCTTCCACTTATTATTCTTTAGTTGTTTCATTATGAATTAATAAAATCAGTATCACTCATATACTGATATGTTATTATAAGTATGAAACAACCCTATTTCACCATCTGTCCATCCTACGGAAAACGAAATCACCGCGCGTGCGTACGTACGGAATACCGTCTCCACGCCGTGGTGTAATCTATTTTCCATCACCAACTTACTTGGACGGGTATAATGGTGAAAATAAATAACTATATATTATTATTGTAAAGTGTTATTGATTCTGAAATAGTATACATACACTCCAATATAATTCCATGATCATTGTAACGATATCATCGCTCGTGCATACGTACGGAATACCATCTCCCCGATATGATGCGACACGTTCTACATGATCTTCATTGCATAATGATTATATAAATGAATTGAATGAATTAATATGATATATATTACACTAATACCATTCTGGAAATGAGGTATCTATAACCTAAAAAGAAGAATAAGAATTTATTCGACAAAACACGCATAAGAACAAAAAGCAATAAACACCCGAATAACAAGTAACAATGAAATATTACTAATAAGAAGCTAAGAATATAACCATATATGATATCATAAAAATAAGTATGATTCTGGAATAAGTCAATAACATTATTTAAATCATTATACAGGAGGTTCGGACACTTACGAAGCAAATCAGACCTAAGGTAAGGGAAAATATCACAATCTCATTTTTATCCGAGATTGTTTATACATTGGTATTTACTGGGGTGTATTTTATCATCCACATACATGTTTCCTCAATATGTAATATTATTTCTATCCACCTACAATTGTTTAAATCCAATTTTACCCTTTAGTGAGTTTTTAGTAAAAGATATGAAAGGAATATTTTGTCGTTTTTCGTACGAGGTACTTTTTGACTTTTTCGACAAAAGTACGAGAGGAATGTTTTTTTAACTTATACGGCATGAATGGATTTTTAAAACATTATTTCCAAGAATCTTTATTTACAAGTTTTCATGTTTATTTTTAATCAACTTCTTTTAGTTTAAAATTGTATGACATGTTAAGAAAGGAAAAATGTTTTTAAAGTAGAAAGGATATTTTCCTCAATAATGGAGTTCAAGAGTTTTATCAAAATTATTTTCCATCTAAGATAATATAGGGTTCTGTTTCTATCCCTATTATTACATTGATTTGATTATGTTGTGATGGAAATATATTTATGAATTCCTTTATCTTATATGAATTGTTTTATGCTGTCACGATGTTTAAGATTCCCATTTTTATTACATGGGTTATGCTATGATGTATGGTTTATGATTTTGTGGCACACATAAGAATGGTATCATTATGAGACGTGTGGAACCTATATCTCCCTCCAATTCATTGGGTAAAGATTTTATATCTCATGAGATAGACATGGCTGGAATGGAAGGTTAAACCGGTTCAGTGAAACAGGACTGAAATGAGCAGTGAAGTCGGTTTAGAAATGGACTTTGTCCGCTAAGATAGTCTTGGCAATGAGTCTTGACTACTAAGAAATTATTTTATATGATTATGTGTGTATGACACAAAGATTAATGTTTTATGTTATGATTATTGGGATTAAATTTCACTTCTATAATTTATCCCATGTTATGATCTCTTTTGCAGGATAAGATTTTCAAAATATTAGGTTCTTATGGATATGATATGTTTGATATTTCTTTTGTTTACCCTTACTGAGAATTTGAGCTCACCCATTTGTATGTTTTATTTTCCCCAGTCCAGGAAGAAGGATATTAAGTAGGATATTCCAAAAAGGAACTCTAGATTTGTTGAAATAAATGGGAGACAACGTAGATGATTTATGAACTAGTTGTTTATGTTTATCAGCTTCTAAAGACACTATACATATATGGTCCTTTCATGGTTTTGTTATATGTTGTAATAAGTATGCTTTAATTTTTAAGTATTAACCCTGTATGTAAAGTATGGGTCGCTATAGTTGGTATCAGAGGAAGGGTATAGTCAACCTTTGGAAACTAGGATGTGAAAGCCTTAGTAAGAAACCTAAGGTTATGTCTAAGCACAGAATACAATCGTTGTGTTTTAGAAATGTCCATGAACAACCTATGATAAGAACTTAAGTGTGACATTTTATTCTTGATTGTGTGGTTTTACTATTATAATTAGTGTTTCTCACACTATTCTTCTTGGTTTTAGTCAATGGCTGGAACTCGAAGGAACCGTGTTAATGCAGAATACGACGAGAAATGAAATGATTTCCCCCCTAAGCAACCAAACTTTATGGGAGCTAGAATGAAGAATATTGTAGCCATGCTCACACAACTTTCTCAAGCTATGAATCATGAAGGACTTCCAAACGAGTAATGGAAGGAGCAACATTCTGTTGAATCCTTCATGAGGCAGCCTCCACCTTCATTCAGTGGGTCTTCTGATCCATTAGTGGCTGAACAATGGATCAGTACCACTGAAAAAATATTTTCAGTTCTTCAATGTTCTGAACATGATAAATTCATCTTAGTAGTGTATCATTTGAAAGGTGATGCTGATCAATGGTGGAATATTATTAAGAATACGAGGCAAAGGGATTAAATTGAGTCCATGGAATGGGACAAGTTCAAGAACTTATTTTTCAATAAGTATTTCCCTCGTATTCTTCGAACAAAGATGGAGAAGGAGTTTCTTGAACTGAAGCAAAAGAATGATGAATCCATTGGTACCTACGAAGAAAATTTTACAAGACTTTCAAGGTACACTTCCGGAATTATTATCCAACCTGAGAGTAAGATCAATCGATTCTTTAGTGTCTTAAAACCAAGTCTTACAAGGGTGTTGGGCATAAGGGACTTCAATAGCTACGAGGAAATTGTTTGATGTGCTCTCAAGGTTGAGATAGAGATTGGAGTAACCCATTAGTCATATGGGTTTGATAAGAAGAGGAAAATGGAATTCAAAGGAAAATATAAAGAGCACACTGAAAAGAAGACGAGTTTTCACTTATGCTCAAAGTGTGGAAAGAAACATGGAGGAAATTTTCTTAAGGGGACAAGAAAATGTTATAAGTGTGGAAAAGAAGGTCATCGAGAAATTGAATGTCGAAATAATGGGAAGAAGATGTCTAATGATTCCAAAAAAGGAAGGGATACACATAATGAACCTACTACACTTCAATGTTTCAATTGCAAGGAGATGGGGCATTATGCCAATCAATGCCCAAATCCAAGGGTTGTTGATGATGATCAACATCAAAATACTCTTAAGGATAAAGACAAAGGAAAGTCACATGCAATCACTATCAGCGATGTGGAGTACAACAACGAAGTGGTGAGAGGCAAACTTACCATCCACTCTAAAGTAGAAAATGTTTTATTTGATTCTGGATCCACCCACTCTTTTATTTCTGAAGAATTTTTTAAGGGTATCGTCATATTACCTCAACAATTAGATGTTGATTTGGCTGTGACAACTCTTAATGGCACAACGGTTGCATCAAAAGTTTACAATTCTTCTCCGGTTGAAGTTTGTGGGAAACTGCTTCCTGCAAATCTTGTGATCCTTCCTATAGTGGAATTTGATGTGATTCTTGGTATGGATTGGATTTCTTTATATGGAGCTCATATCAATTTCCAAAGAAGGGAATTCAGATTTCATATTCCAGATCAATCTATGATCGTCTATCGATGCATGGATGAACATAACCTTCTAGTGGAAATTTCTTCCATCTTATGGGTCTTGATTCCACTAAATGAGGGTTATTTATCTCAAATGGTTGGAGAGAAACTCACGATTAAGAATATTCCCATTGTACGAGAGTTTGATGATGTCTTTCCGGAGGAATTGCCGGGTCTTCCACCAAATCGTGAAGTAGAGTTTTCAATAGAACTCATACCGGGTGCTTTTCCTATTTCAAAGACACCTTATAAAATGGCCCCAATTGAGTTGTAGGAATTGAAGAAGAAACTCCAAGAGAATCTTGATAAGGGATTCATACGCCCTAGTGCGTCACCTTGGGAAGCACCTATTCTGTTTGTTAATAAGAAAGATTAATCAATGAGACTCTGCATTGATTATCAAGAACTTAACAAGATCACTATTAAGAACAAATATCCTCTCCCACACATTGATGACCTATTTGACCAACTACGCGGAGCTCAATACTTTTCCAAGATTTATCTTCGTTTAGGGTATCATCAATTAAGGGTCAAAATGGAGGATATACCAAATATGGATTTCCGTACAAGGTATGGACACTATGAATTTATAGTGATGCCATTTGGTCTTACTAATGCCCCTGCTATCTTCATGGATCTTATGAATAGAGTCTTTAGAGACTATCTTGATCAGTTTGCGGTAGTCATTATAGATGATATTATTGTCTATTCCAAGAGAAAGTAAGAACATGGAGATCACTTGAGAACTGTATTAAAGACCCTAAGAAAGGAGAAGCTTTATGCCAAATTTACCAAGTGTGAATTTTGGATTCAAAAAGTTTCATTTTTGGGTCACATAATCTCAAAAGAGGGGATATCTGTGGATCCAGCAAAAATAGAGGTTATTGAAAGATGGTCGAGACCAACAACAGTAAATGAGATCCGATGTTTTCTTGGGTTGGCTGGTTGTTATCGACGTTTTGTGAAAGATTTTTCACGATTATCTAATCCACTCACCAAGTTAACTCGGAAAGGAGTTAAGTTTGTTGGACGGAGGAATGTGAAGAGAATTTCAAGGAGTTGAAAAGAAGGTTATCTAGTACACCTGTACTCACACTTTCTTTGTAGTGGAGAAAGGTTTTTGATCTACAGTGATGCATCCAAGAAGGGGTTGTGGTGTGTTCTTATGAAAAATGATATGGTGATAGCTTATGTCTCACGGCAGTTGAAAATCCATGAGCAAAATTACCCAACTCATGATTTGGAGTTAGCTGCGGTAATCTTTGCATTAAATATTTAGAGGCATTACCTTTATGGTGAAAGGTCTGATATTTATACTGATCATAAATGTTTAAAGTATATTTTCACAAAAAAGGAGCTGAATATGCATCGAAGAATATGGTTGGAGCTGATTAAGGATTACGACTGCCCAATTCATTACCACCCTAGAAAAGCAAACAAGGTAACAGACTCATTAAGTTGACAATACCATGCTAGCTTATCCATGATGAGGATAAAAAATGGTCCAATATTTATGGATTTACAAAGGATGGATCTTGGAATTTTAATGGAAGGGGAGAAATCTTATCTTTCTCAAATGAATGTTCAACAATCTATACATGTGAAGATTAAAGAGGCATAGAAAGAAGATGTGGATTTACAAAAGAAGGTGAGAAATGTTCCTGAATTCAACCTTGATTATGATGGGATAATAAAGTTCAAGAATTGGGTTTGTGTTCCTCCCATCCCTGAATTAAAGAAGGAGCTGCTGGATGAGGCTCATAGTTCTTCGTTCTCTATTCATCCTGGAAGCACGAAGATGTATAGGGACCTGAAAGGGTACTTCTGGTGGGATTGCATGAAAAGAGATGTTGCTAAATATGTCTCTCGATGCTTAGTTTTTTCAGCAAGTTAAAGCTGAGAGACAGAAGTCTAAGGGGATGTTACAACCATTACCCATACCAGAATGGAAATGGGAAAACATCACTATGGACTTTGTCAATGGACTTCCTAAAACATCCAAAGGCAATAATGCTATTTGGGTCATAGCTGATCGTCTTACAAAGTCTGCACACTTCATTTCTATTAGAGAGGATTTCTCTCTAGATTATCTTGCCAGGATATATGTAAAGGAAGTGGTAAGATTGCATGGATTACCAATTTCCATTATATCTGATCGGGATCCAAGGTTTACCTCAATGTTCTGGCGAAATCTCTAGCATACTCTGGATATAGAGTTGAGTTTCAGCACTGCTTATCATCCTCAGACAGACGGTCAGTCTGAAAGGACAATTAAAACTCTAGAAGATATGTTGAGAGCTTTCTCTATGGATTTCAAAGGTGGTTGGGATCAACACCTACCTTTGGTGGAATTTTCTTATAATAATAGCTTTCACTCCAGTATTCAGATGGGTCCTTATGAAGCTCCCTATGGAAAGAAATGCAGGACTCCAACTTGCTGGGATGAAGTTGGGGAAAGAAAGCTATTAGGACCTGATCTTGTTGATGAGATGGCAGAAAAGGTCAGATCTATTCAACAACACATTAGAGCAGCTCAGAGTCGACAAAAAAGTTATGCTGACAACCGAAGAAAAGACTTAGAGTTTGAAGTGGGTGATAAAGTGTTCTTACGAATATCTCCCTGGAAGAGGTTCATGAGATTTGGAATGAAGGGAAAGTTGAGACCTAGATATATCGGTCCTTTTGAAATTCTGGATCATGTTAGGAAGGTAGCTTACCGATTGGCGCTTCCATCGAATCTCTCTAAAGTACACGATGTGTTCCATGTATCTCTCCTGAGAAAGTACATACCCGATCCTTCACATGTACTCAGCTCAGAAGTTGTACCGCTGGAGCAAGATCTTTCTTATGAAAAACAACTGATAGAGATTCTAGATCGTAGCGAAAAAGTACTACGGAACAAGACCACTCACTTGGTGAAAGTTTTATGGAGCAACCACCAATTAGAAGAAGCTACATGGGAACTTGAGGATATGATGAGGGAGATGTATCCTCATCTGTTTGTAATGAAGTGAGGAATTTGGAGGGCGAAATTCATTTTAAGGGGCGTAGAATGTAACACCCTGAGATTTTATGAGAGATATTTTTTTTACGTCTTATGTTATACGCAACCCTAAAGGAATCTTTCACAACACACAATACGAACTTGGCTTGCATTACACGCAATCACGACATTCCTCTATAGCGTGTGTAGTACGCAATACCGGGTTTTACTAAACAATGATATATTATTATGGACTAGCCGTTATGAATATTATTTACTACATTTTTAATTTTATAACTTTATTATTCATCTTACATATTTTCTAGAACATGGTAAGAGAACAAAATAAATTTTTCGGGTAAAATATGTATTTTTTAAAAAATGCAGTTTTGCCGCCTTTTGATGACGCACCGACATTAAATATATTTTTTGACATGTTTATACGTTCAATTTGAAAAAATAAAATTCTTATTTTGAATTTGGATATAAAAATTTACTTTGGATAAATATTTGATATTTTTCTGATAACTTTCATATTTTGATGAATTGTAAAAATACGCTAATTTTTAATTAAAAACAAATTTTTTCATTGAGATAATTTATATGGTTAAATTATAATATTTAATGGTTTTAAAGTATAAATAGAATATATTTTTACCATTTAATATAATATATTTTATTAACATTAATTTCACATTGAATTCATAGGTAAAAACATTTCAATCTTTGGCAATGTTTTAACTTCTAAAACCCATTTTCTTAACAACGGGATTAATTTTAAATTAATTACTGCAACTTATGTGTTTTGAATTTTTAAAAATGGATTCCTTATTTGGAATCAGTGGGTCCAAATTATGTTAATAGGCTACTTTTTATTTTTGGGCATTATGAATAGTAACTACGGTAAATTTTATTTACCATAGTTAAATGTAAATAGTGTAATTAAGGTTGAATATAATATTATAAAATTACCCTAACACCTACCAAAATCTTATTGGATGACTAAAAGTCGACCCATATCACCTAAGGGTCGTATTAGATTCATTTAATGGACATTTTTCCATGATGATAATTTAATTATCATTAAAACCAAAGAATGTGACAACATGTCACTTTCTTAAATCTTATAAGTATAATAATTTTAATTTAGTGATAAACTTAATGAATATTAGAACATGAATAGTCTCAAGAAATATAATACAATTATATACATCATTAGAATTTATTTATAATTTTTAGGTATTAAATAAGTATCATTAATTATGACACAATACTAATGTTGAAATTATTTTATTAATTAAAATATCAAATAAATGGTTTTAAAAATATTAAAATAAATATTATATGAAATATTTAATCTTCTCCACTAAATTTCTAGATACATGTGACATTTTATAAATATATTAAAGCTTTTAGTTCGAACATATATTCTGTATATATTTTATTTAAATTCAAATAAATGTATAGTGTCAAAATTGACACTATTGTTATTTTATAAAAATAACATATTATTAAATTGTTTAAAAATAACAAAAATATTTAAAAATTATAAATTAAATTTTGTATGGTCTCCAATGTCATAAAGTGTCAAATTATGGAAAATTCACAACACATATGTAATTATTTATAATAATTTAAAATCTAGAATATTATTACCACAAATAAAATTAAATTGATAAATAAGGATAAATAAAGTTGATAATGTTTAAAATAAATTCCTAACATGTCTAAATTTTATCAACCATATCTAACATAATCTTCAGATATGATTCATTTTGGAAGTTTTTAAGTGGGGTTGGTATTTAATATAAACTAATATTTCTTATATTTCCAAAGGTTCCCCTCACCTCCCTTATAAAAGGGCACATCCTCCCTCTCCTCCTCACACCAATGTTAGACTTCAAGATCGGCCAATCCCTTCCTTGTTCACTTCCCCACTTCCCTAGAAACATCATAGAGGTCCTGGTCTTCTTCAAAGACCAATTGTAGTGCCCTAAGAGGAGGTCTCAAAGAGGCGCTTCAAATAAGAGGTAATGTCCGTTACCGATTCTTTTAACTTTATTTATTCTTCCACTTCTTCTTCTTTAGTTCTTTCATTATAAATTAATAACATAAGTATGAATAATATACTGATATGTTATTATAAGTATGAAACAACCCTATTTCACCATCTATCCATCCTACGGAAATCGAAATCACCGCTCGTGCGTACGTATGGAATACCGTCTCCACGCCATGGTGTAATCTATTTTCCATCACCACATTACTTGGATGGGTATAATGGTGAAAATTAATATCTATATATGATTATTGTAAAGTGTTATTGATTCTGAAATAGTATACACACACTCCAATACAATTCCGTGATCATGGAAACGATATCATCGCTCGTGCGTACGTACGGAATACCGTCTTCCCGATGTGATGCGACTCATTCTACATGATCTTCATTGAATAATGATTATATAAATGAATTGAATTAATGAATATGATATATATTACACTAATACCATTCTCTAAATGAGGTATCTATAACCTAAAAGGAATAATAAGAATTTATTTGACAAAATACGCATAAGAACAAAAAGCAATAAACACCCGAATAACAAGTAACAATAAAATATTACTAATAAAAAGCTAAGAATATGACCATATATGATATCATAAATATAAATATGATTCTAGAATAAGTCAATAACATTATTTAAATCATTATACAGGAGATTCATACACTTATGATGCAAATCAGACCTAAGGTAAGGGAAAATATCACAATCTCATTTTTATCCTAGATTGTTTATACATTGGTATTTACTAGGTTGTATTTTATCATCCACATCCATGTTTCCTCAATATTTAATATTATTTCCATCCACCTACAATTTTTTAAATACAATTTTACCCTTCAGTGAGTTTTTAGTAAAAGATATGAAAGTAATCTTTTGTCGTTTTTCGTACGAGGTACTTTTTGACTTTTCCGACAAAAGTACGAGAGGAATGCTTTTTTAACTTATACGGCATGAATGGATTTTTAAAACATTATTTCCAAGAATATTCCTTTACATGTTTTCAAGTTTATTTTTAATCAACTTATTTTAGTTTAAAATTTTATGACATGTTAAGAAAAGAAAAATGTTTTTGAAGTAGAAATGATATTTTCCTCAATAATGGAGTTCAAGAGTTTTATCAAAATTATTTTCCATCTAAGATAATATTGGGTTCTGTTTCTATCCCTATTATTAAATGGATTTGATTATGTTGTGGTGGAAATATTTTTATGAATTCCTTTATCTTATATGAATTGTTTTATGATGTCACAATGTTTAAGATTCCCATTTTTATTACATGGATTATGCTATGATGTATGGTTTATGATTTTGTGGCACCCATAAGAATGGTATCATTATGAGATGGGTGGGGCCTATATCTCCCTCCAATGCATTGGGTAAATATTTTATATCTCATTAGATATACATGGCTAGAACGACAGGTTAAACTAGTTCAGTGAAACATGACTGAAACGATGAGTGAACTCGGTTCAGAAATGGACTTTGTCCACTAAGATAGTCTTGGCAATGGGTCTTGACTACTAAGAAATGATTTCTATGATTATGTGGGTATGCCACAAAGCTTCATGTTTTATGTTATGATTATTGGGATTACATTTCACTTCTATGATTTATCCCATGTTATGATCTCTTTTGCAGGATAAGATTTTCAAAATGTTATGTTCTTATGGATATGATATGTTTGATATTTCTTTTGTTTACCCTTACTGAGCATTTGAGCTCACCCTTTTGTATGTTTTCTTTTCCCCAGGTCAGGAAGAAGGATATTAAGTAGGATATTCCAAAAAAGGAACTCTAGATATGATGAAATAAATGGGAGACAACTTAGATGATTTATGAACCAGTTGTTTATGTTTTCCAGTTTCTAAAGACACTATACCTATATGGTCCTTTCATGGTTTTGTTATATGTTGCAATAAGTATGCTTCAATTTTGAAGTATTAACCATGTATGTAAAGTATGGGTCGCTATAGTACCATATGTATAATAACATTATAGTATTTAGAAGATACTAGAGTTATTATTTTAGAATGGGAATAACAAAGAAAGAAGAAGTTGAAGAAGAAATGAACATGAAAGAGGGTGGTGAAAACATTACCTCTTCTTCGGGTTCTTCCTTTTGATTTGATCAAAAGGTCTCTTTAGGTTGGATTTATGACTAAAGAAATGCATCTAGGATGAAGGGAGGATATTAGAGAGGGTATTTGGGTAGTGGTTGGACGAACCAAAAGGCTTTGAAGGTATGAATAATTGGTTAAAAGTGGTGCCCTTTTATAAGGGGGAGGAGGGGCTCCTTAGGAAAAACTTAAAGTATTAGTTTATAATAAATTAATATTCAGTTTATAATGGATAAAAAGTGTATTGTTAAAAGTCTAAGGTGAGTATAGGTCTAAATCAATTCATCCAACAGATTTTAGATAGGTTTGGGTCACTATATTAACCTTATCATTTATATTTAACTATTAGTTAAATAGTTTGACATTTACCATGTCTCTTTGTATTTTTATATAATATAGTTAATAAACTTACTATATACCTCCAAGAGACCCCCAAGTGGTCCATTAATGATACACTTATCATGATATAAGTCCTTTGGATGAACCTTAGATTTTTAGGAATAGAATATCAATTAATAATATAATATTTATTTTAAAAACTCTTTTATGTCAATTTTGACACTGTTGGGTATTTTGTTTTTGATAAATTTATAACAGAATTATTACTTCGGACAAAACATATATAACCAATCATAATATATCATATTAACCTATAAAATTATTGGAATTCATAAAAAGTCTCAAATTACATTTATTTGGATATTTATAATATGAATTATTTTAATATTTCATTAATTAGGTAATTACCGCATCCCCATTGTGTCATAAATAAATTCAATTATATAATGTCTAAAAATTATAAATAAAATACCATTATGTAGAAAATATTTTTAGATTTATAATTAATATTTATAATCGAATTTATCTTATGTATAACCCTATATTAAAAATGTTTTAGTTATTAAACATTGATTTTAACTCTTTTAACTCTTCTTTGAATTAAATAATAATAAATGTCCTAATCTAATCCAAGTGAACCTAAATGATAATATTTTATTCCTAAGGTTGTTTTTGGTCGAGATACACTTGTAAAATAGAATTAGGACATGTGTTTGGGTAATATTAATATCATTTTTACCCTTAATTACCCTATTTACTTTTAACAGTGGTAAATAAAAGTAAAAAGTTACTATTCACCAAAAATTATTTTTATCTTTTTGAACCACATTTTTCTCCTTGATATTAACTGTGTCTCTCAATGTTTCGAAATTTCACTCACAGAAGCGGTAAAATTAAGTTTAATGTGAATTTTTAAATTCTCCTAGGAGGTGGGTAAAAGACGGTGAAAAGTTCAATAAAATTTTTATATATCTAAAATTATTCTAAACTAACTCCAATGAATTACATTTAACATATATAGGTATTATTTATCTATTTTAACCTTAATTAAATTTAAATAAAATAAATAATTATTTAAATAAAAAATTCGGTTTTAAACTATAACTTAGTGTTTTTTCACTATTCATCAAAAATTGAATGTTTTAAGAAAAATACCAAAAATTAATCCTAAGATAATTTCGATATTTTGAATCCAAAAATGAAGTCCATTTTAAAAGATAAAATTTATAAAATTTCAAAAAGTGGGTATTACTATTCATAACAGCTAGTTTGATTGGTTGTGGTGTGTGTTAGAACTCAATGTTGCTTACAATACACGCTACTGTATTATTCAGAGAGAAGCGTACCATGGAAGCTTGGGGTGTTACATTCTCCCCTCATTCAAATAATTTCATCCTCGAAATTTCTATAATATTATTGCATAAAAAGACTCATGTGGTTTTCCATCATATGTTCCTTAGGTTCCCACGTTGCCTCTTCCATCTTATGGTTTCTCCATAGAACTTTTACCAGATGAGTCGTCCGATTTCTCAGCACTTGTTCTCTTGTATCATGAATCCTGACAGGCTCTTCGAAATAAGACAGATTGGTTTCCAGTTCTAATTCCTCATAAGTGAGTACATGCGTTGGGCCAAGCTTGTATTTTCTCAACAGTTATACGTGGAACACATCGTGAACTTTGGAGAGACTTGGCAGTATTTCCAAATGGTAAGCTACAACCCCAATTCGTTCTAGAATTTTGAAAGGTCCGATGTACTTGGGATTCAATTTACCCTTCTTATTGAAATGTATAACTCCCTTCCATGGAGACACCTTCAAGAAAACATGATATCCTACCTGAAATTCCGAATCCTTCCTTCGGTTATCGGCATAGCTCTTCTGCTTACTTTGCGCTGCTTTGATGTGGTTTTGGATTACCTTCACCTTTTTCATCATTTCCTCCAGTAGTTCTGGGCCTACGAGTTTTCTCTCACCAACGTCATCCCAACAGGTTGGTGTGCGACATCTCTTTCTGTATAAGGCTTTATATGGTGACATCTGAATACTTGAATGGAATCTATTATTATAGGAAAATTCCACCAGAGGTAAATATTGATCCCACATACCTTGAAAGTCATGTGAGTATGATCTCAACATATATTCTATGTTTTGAATAGTCCATTCTGATTGTCCATCTGTTTGAGGGTGGTAGAGAGTGCTCAAACAAAGTTTAGTATCCAAGGCCTTCTGAAGACTCTTCTATAATCTTGAAGTAAAATAGTGATCACGATCAGAAAAAATTGATAGGGGTACTCCATGAAGTCTCACAAATTCATTAATATATAGTATTGCTAGACGTTCAAGTGGTAGATCTTTCTTATAGAGAGAAAATGTGATGACTTGGTAAGATAATCAACAATGACCCATATTGCATTGTTCTTTCTAGGAGTCTTTGGTAGTCCCATGATAATGTCCATCGTAATATTATCCCATTTCCACTCCGGTATGGGAAGAGGTTTCATGACTCCTCCAGGATGTTTTCTTCCAGCTTTCACTTGTTGACAAACCATACATCTTGACACAAAATCATCAATCTCCCTCTTCATGTTCTACCACCAAAAATGTTCCTTCAAATATCTATACATTTTGGTACTCCCAGGGTGTATATAGAAATTGGAACTATGAGCATCATCCACCAACTCTCTTTTTAGATCAGGTATATTGGGAACACAAAGTGTCTTCCCAAATTTCAAAATTCCATCTTCATACAAAAAGTCACTCAATATCCCATCATTCATAGCTTTAATATTCTTTTGAAACTCTTCATCACTGGTTTGAGAACTCTTTATCATTTCTAGTGAAGATGGTTTGGCAACCATTTGAAAAAGTATCAATGTTTCACCTTCCATGGTGATTCCCATATCCATCTTCACTAGACCCATGATAATAGGATCCTTTTCAATTGTCATCATGTTCAAAACTCCATGATATTTTCTAGTCAAAGCATCTGCCACCTTATTTTCCTTCCCCGGGTGGTAGTGTATCGTACAATCATAATCCTTGAGTAGTTCAAGCCATCTCCTTTGCCTCATGTTGAGTTCTTTCTATGAGAAAATATACTTCAAACTCTTGTGATCAGTATAAATCTCACATTTTTCACCATAGAGATAATGTATCCATATATTCAAATCAAATATTATAATGGCTAACTCAAGATCATGAGTATGATAGTTTTTCTCATTAATTTTCAGCTGTCTTGATGCATAAGCTATAACTCTATCATTCTGCATAAGGACACAACCAAGTCCTTTCATCGATGCATCACAATAAATAACGAACCCATCATTCTCTAATGGTAGAGTCAATATAAGAGCATTGACTAATCTTCTCTTCAGTTCTTCAAAACATTCTTCACACTCTTTTTTACAAACAAATTTAACCCCTTTAAGTGTGAGCTTCGTTAATGGGTTAGCCAATCGGGCAAAGTTCTGGATGAAACGTCGATAATAACCTGCTCAACCAATAAAAATGGGTACCTCGGTTATACTCGTCGGTGCTAGCCATTCTTGGATTGCTATTCTCATAGAAGGATCAACAAAGATTCCATCCTTAGAGACAATATGGTGAAGAAAATAAATCTTTTAATGCCAGAATTCACACTTGCTAAACATCCAATATAATTCATGTCTTCTAAGAGTCTTCAGGATAATGCGCAAGTGAATTTCATGATCCTAGTATCTTTTTAAGTATACCAAGATATCATCAATAAATACCACCAAAAAATCATCAAGATATTCCTTAAAAACCCTATTCATTAGATCCATAAATACAAAGGGTGAATTAGTCAATCCAAAAGGCATTACTGTAAACTCATAATGCCCGTACATGGTTTGAAATGCTGTCTTCAGAATGTCTTCCTTCTTCACACACAAATTATGGTATCCAAATTGAAGTTCAATCTTTGAAAAGTATTTAGCTCCATGTCTTTGATCAAATAAATCATCAATGCGAGGTATGAGATACTTGTTCTTTATTGTTATGGCATTGATTTCCCTGTAGTCGATACATAACCTCATAGATCGATCTTTCTTCTTGACAAAATAGATAGAGGCTCCCCATGGAGAAACACTAGGGAAAATAAATCCCTTATTACTCAATTCCTCTAGTTGTTTCTTTAGTTCAACTAATTCCATAGTGGCCATTCTATAAGTGGTCTTCGATATAGGCCTTGAACCAGGAATTAAATCAATGGAAAACTCAATTTCTCGTTTTGGAGGATATCCAGGTAAATCTTCTGGAAACACATCAACATATTCTCTCACAATAGGTACATCCTCTATTTGAACATTACTTTCCTCACCCACAGTCATTTCATTCTCTTCCTCCCCAATAATTGAATTTAGTTGAGCTACATGGATTGGATCTAGGTAAGAATTAGGTGGTGACGATTCTTCTCTAAATATAAGGTGTTCTTTATAATCATCATCAAAAATAGTAACCTCCTTATTCTTACAATAAATTTTTTAATCATGGTCCAAAAGCCAATCTATACCGAGGATTGTATCAAATTAAATCATAGGTATGACGATGAGATCCATAGAAAAAGAAAATTTATATTCCCTAATGGGAACAAATCCATAGAATGTTTTAGCAATGATACTTCCCTTAGGAGTTTTAACTGACAAATCCCTTGTTAAATCAAATTGGAAATATCTAATTTTTATAGAAAACTGGGAAGATATGAAACAATACGATGATCCAGAATCAAATAAAGCATTTTCTAAACTTGAGGAAACCATTAAATTACCTGCCACCAAGTCTTTCGGGGCTCCAACCTCAGTAGTAGTGATTGCATAAGCTTGGCCTTGATCTATTGGCATTTTTTGAGGTAATTTTCCCTGACTCTTAGGAAATTAATTTTCATAATGTCCCATGTCCCAGAAATTGTATCATGGAACATTAGTAGTGTCTTTATTTCCTTTGCAATCAGAAGCCTGGTGACCTTTTTCTCCACATTTGTAACAAACTCCCACTCTTTTTAGGCAAGTACCGGGGTGTTTCTTCCCACAATTATCACATATGGAAAAATTATTCTTTTCCCTCTTCCCTTTATCCATATTTCTCTCTTCCATCCTTTTCTTCTCTTACTTCCCTTCAAATCTATAGGACTAAGATAATTCTTTACTTATCTTATTAGCACATGATACTATTACTTCATATGTTGAGAATACATGGGAGACTATTTCCCTTCTAAACGTTGGCTTAATACCGTGAAAGATATGATCCTTCTTACTCTTTGGATCATACGTATTGCTGGAGTCCACATTTCTTCTACTGGGCGCCATTTCTATACAATAGCCTAAACTAGGTCAGTTTTGGAATTGCAATGAATAATTCCAAACTTGTAAAACACCTAATGTAGACTGAACGGTTTATGGATATAATCCATAATAAAAATGTTTTCTTTAGGGGAGTATATACTCTTAAACCCTTCATAATGGGTTTTAAAGAAAATGAGAATTATCCTAAGCATATCCCCTGGGAGTCTCATAACCAAGAGTGCAGCAAGGACCGTTATCGTGCACTAGTTCCCATTCGAGTCTAGCTAAAAGCGGTGTTTTCGGGTTTTAACCCTAGGTACATCTGTGCCAGAGCCACCTCTACCTGCTTGAATCCAGACATGGATGTATTGATCGGAAAACTCACAAAATCTCTACAATACCAAAATTCTAGGAGGTTCTTATATACTAATCCTCAAATTCCATCTTAGGTCTATGTGATCTAATCAGAGTTTATCTAAATCTAGATTCCAAGGTTTTTACTAAACTTCTTCTGATACCAACTGTAAAGCCCCGACCCCAGTTACCCAGAGTCAGTGCATTATTACATAACATTGGCATGATCATATGGAAATCATGTCTCGAAAGACCGATCAATTTAGTATTATTGGAAACAAGATTCATACATAAGTTTAACTTTACAACTTGAAAATAAATACAACACAAATATATTTCATTAGAAACATCCAAGCCTACTAGATTATTACTAATGGTCACTCATAACTAACTTCTTCATATCCTGGGAAAATGAAACATAAGAAATGGGTGATCTCAAATGCTCAGTAAGGGTATGTAATACAGTGAAAAATGACATAAATATTAAGCATGGTAAATAATTGAAACCACATGAATTTACCAATAATAAACATGAATACTTTTATGGAAATAATATGAGTTGATTAAATTATTAATTAATAAAACATAATCATGGGTATACTACTAGTCGAATGACCACATGCACCATCAATATTATTTCCATAATGAGGGAATGTATAATGCCAGACATTCTGAAACATTTTGTCAAGGCCTCATCCAAAATGTCTAAAAATGATTAAGGCCTCGGCCAAAACCATAAATCAAATTGGGAAAGGTCCTTGGCCAATTCCACGTTTAGTTGTCTCATGAGACCTACCGATGCATCGAGGAGCTATAGAGGGCTCCACCCATCACTTACTAACTTCAATACATTCCTCATATGACAAGGTTTAAGCATATCATAAACATTCGTATTAAAACTAGCATAAAAAATGTCAATACTTTAACCTTAAATAATGAATGGTGTAAAAATAGCACATCCACAGTCAAACATATCACAAAACCTTCAATATAATATGGAAGTTTTGTATCATAATAAATCAACTCCAAATAAACTTAAAATCCATCAAAGGATGTTGACATAGATGAAATCAAAACCCTTTTTAGAGAAATATCTCTTTCTATTTTGAAATCATTTAAGAGTAAAAAAATTATAAAATAAAACATTTACAATGAAAATATTCTTATAATCTTGTAAGGGAAGCTTCGATGAGTTTATAATGGTAGAAAATAGCCGCACCCGCCGTATAAGTTAAAAAAAGACATTCTTACCTTAATTCTGTCGAAAAGGTTAAAAATGACCTTGTTTTGAAAACGACGGAAATATTCCTTTATAAAAATCTTATAAAAATTTAACAAGGGTATAAATGACTTTAATCCATAGTCTATAAAATTGCAAGAATGTTTTGAAATACATTTTTATGAAACATGGAGGTGGATGATAAAGAGGTCCCAGTAGATAATTACGTTTAAATAACCTCGAATAATGAAGAGATTCTGAAATAAACCCTTACCTTGTAATTTTCTTTAGTTGAGGGTAGGTTAACTTCCTGTATAACGGTGAAATAATTTTTATTAAATTATAAAAGAATCATATACATTAACATGATATCATATATGATCTTTTAACATTGATTTGTTAATAATATCTTAGTATTATCATCGTTTTGGGTGTTAACGGATTCGTTTTTCATTTACATTTTTTGTAATGTGCGCCATATGTTTTATGGATGGGATGTATATTATTCATATCCATAATGATATCATGTCTCTAAAAATTACTTTTAATCATAAAATAATATTTAGGCAAGAATGGATATGATGGGGAATGAATCTCATCGCGTTCGTGGAGATGGTAGTCCGTACGTACTCACGAGCGACAATATCATTCTTTTGATATTAAAATAATATATAATTTGATTGAATATCATATATACAGAATAATTATCATGTTATATTTATTATTTACATGAATTAAACATCATTATTATACCCATCCAAATAATAATGTTTTGAATAACAATTACAGCACGACGTGGAGACAGTAAGCCGTACATACGAACGTCTGGTGACATGTCATTCAAAGGATGGACAGAATAATGAATATGGTTGTACAATATTTATAATAACATCAAAGTATATAGAATATACTGAATTTATTATTTTATAATGGGAATAAAAAATATATAAGAAGTTGAAGAAGAAAGGAATTTGAAAGAGGGTGGTGGAAACTTTACCTCTTCTTCGGGTTCTTCCTTTTGATTTGATCAAAAGGGATCCTTAGGTTTCCTTTATGACTAAAGGAAGGCCTGTAGGATGAAGTTAGGATAGTTGATAGGGTATTTGGGCAGAGGATGGCCAAACAAAAAAGCTTTGAAGATATGAAGAATTGGTTAGAAGTGGTTCCCTTTTATAAGGGGGAGGAGGGGCTCTTTAGGAAAAACTTAAAGTATTAGTTTATAATAAATTCATATTCGGTTTATAATTGATTCAAAGTGGATTATTAAAAGTATAAGGTGGGTATGGGTTTAAATCCTTTCATCAAATAGATTTTAGATAGGTTTGGGTCACTATATTAACCTTATCATTTATATTTAACTCTTAGTTAAATAGTTTGACATTTACCAAGTCTCTTTGTATTTTTATATTATATAGTTAATAAACTTACTATATACCTCCAATAGACCCCCAAGTGGTACATTAATGATACATATATAACTATATAAGTCCTTTTGCCGATAATTAGATTTTTAGGAATATAATATCAATTAATAATATAGTATTTGTTTTAAAAACTCTTTTATGTCAATTTTGACACTATTGGGTATTTTGTTTTTGATAAATTCATAACAGCATTATTACTTCAAAAAAAATTTATATAACCAATCCTGATATGTCATATTAACTTATAAAATTTTTGGAATTCATAAAAAGTCTAAAATTACAATTATTTTGATATTTATAATATCAATTATTTTAATATTTCATTAATTAGGTAATTACTACATCACCATTGTGTCATAAATAATATAAATTATTTAATGTCTAAAAATTATAAATAAAATACCATTATGTAATAAATCCTTTTATCTTTACAATTAATATTTATAATAGAATTTATTTTATGTATAACCCTATATTAAAAATGTTTTAGTTATTAAACTTTGATTTTAACTCTTTTAACTCTTCTTTGAATTAAATAATAATAAATGTCCTAATCTAATCCAAGTGGACCTAAATGATAATATTTTATTCCTAAGGTTGTTTTTGGTTGATATACACTTGTCCAATATAATTAGGACATGTGTTAGGGTAATATTAATATCAATTTTACCATTAATTACGCTATTTACTTTTAACCGTGGTAAATAAAAGTAAAAAAGTTACTATTCACAAAAAAATATTTTTATCTTATTGAACCACATTTTACTCCTTGATATTAACCGTGTCTCTCGGATTTTGGAAATTCCACTCATAGAAGTGGTAAAATTATGTTTTATGTGAATTTTTAAATTCTCTTAGGAGGTGGGTAAAAGACGGTGAAAAGTTCAATAAAATTTTTATATATCTAAAATTATCCGAAACTAACTACAATGAATTACATTGAACTTATATAGGTATTATGTATCTATTTTGACCTTAATTAAATTTAAATAAAATAAATAATTATTTAAATAAAAATTCGGTTTTAAACTATAACTCAATGTTTTCTCACTATTCATCAAAAATTGAATGTTTTCAGAAAAATACCAAAAATTCACCCTAAGATAATTTCGATATTCTGAATCCACAATTGAAGTCTATTTTTAAATATAAACTTTATAAAATTTTAAAAAGTGGTTATTAATATTTATAATGGCTAATTTGATTGATTGTGGTGTGTGTTAGAACTCGAAGTTGCGTACAACACACACTACTGTATTATTAAAAAAGAAGCGTACCATGGAAGCTTAGGGTGTTAAATTATGTGTATCAAAAGTATATCCACACAAAAGGGAGTGGAAATTAAAACATAAATAAATAAACAGTGATTCCACACATAATCATTGCATGACATAATTAAGAATTAGAAGATTAACCTAAGGAATGGAAATTGGGTTAAAAAGTTCTCTTACCGATTTGGTAACTTACGAAACATACACCACATGAAATAAGGATCATATAATGAATATGAAAATACCCATAAATTAAAGTATATCATACAAAGAATACATTAATGGGTAGTAAATACACCACAAAAAAGGAAATAATGGCAAACATAGCAAGAATCTCACAAGAATAAAAAGTGAGATGAAAACCCCTTACCATGTTTTAATCAATCGAGTCATATGACCAAAAGATAATAACCAAAAAATTAATCACAGAATTACATGAATATAAATAGAATCATGATAATATATATATCAGATGGAAGTACAAAATATAGCACATGCAAGGAATAAGTGGCGAACAATGGAAATCTCACGAAATTAAGAGAGAGATTCGAAATCCCTTACCTTGTGCCCGACTTGACCCGTTCGTTCTTTGATCTCTTGAATAATAAGATAAAGTTAATTTCTACTTGCTTAAGAATCTTTTTAATGTTTATTATTCCTTTTATATTACTTATTACCATGTTATAAACATTGTTCAATCATTTAAGTTAATAATGGTCATTTTGTCGATATTTAGTACATGAGTCAAAAATGAACTTCTTATAATTACAAGTTTTTCATGTGGTAAAAAGTAAATTACCTCCATAATAATATTCATGATTTAGATATCATATATATAATATATATCCAGTATATGTATTAATTTATAATATTACAAAACATTTGGAGATAAGAAATGAAATGCACCGTTCATGGAGACGGTAAGCCGTACATACGCATGAACGCTACTTTCATTTCTATTTAATATTTTGTGGAATGAAAATATAATGATACATAGGTATATTATAATTATAGTATAATATCATATGATATATATGATACATAATTTCATTAACTTCATCCTTTATATGTTCCATGTATGTCATGAACAAATCATATCACCTTGAGGGCGTGGTAGACTGTACTTCTTCAAATGAAATTATCGTATATAAACATATTGGAAAGCATAAAGGTATGGTTGTAAATAAAAATTACAGAAGAAAATAGAAAACATACACATAATATATATCATATATAAATATTGTTCCATCATAATGTCCACCATAAGAGGTTATAGGAGAATATTGAACAATCATCTTTTCATGAGGCATTAGTTTGTTGTACACAGAAATATTAAGTTTTTTACCCATTAGATGAAGGTGTGTGCAAGTTTAGTTCGAATCCTTGTCATAATGGAAAACTAGTATATTTACGATACTGTTTTTGTTAAAAAAGTAAGGAATAAAAAGAGTTTATGGGTTTGGAAAAGTAAAATAAAACAAAAGAACTTAAGAGAAGACATTACATTTAAATTGGGTAACTCCCTTTGGTTTGATCCAAAAGGGTTTCTTGATGTGACTTCTGCCTAGGGTAAGGCTTCTAAGAGAAAGAGAGGGATATTGATATCTTATTTGGGTTGAGGTTGGATGAGCAATGGGGCTTCAGAGGTGTGAGTAATGGGTTAGAGTTGAGGGCTTTTTATAAGGGGGAGGATGGGCTCTTTAGGAAAGCATGAACATATTATTTTATTATATAATGATTTTCAGTTTCTAAAGGTTGAAAACTTATTAAAGTTGAAGATAAGATGACTCATGGTCTAAATAAGATCATCCAATAAGAATCAGATAGGTATTGGATATTATTTTAATATTTATAATCATATTTATTTAAATAATTTATTAATGAGGTAAACACAGTGTAAAGACCCGGAAATTTTAGGGAATTTTTTTTCATAAATACATTGGAATTTTACTAGTTTGAAGTTTCTGACGGCGCCTGATTATGAGGCCCGGTGTGTCCGGAATCAATTTCTAATGTTTTGTTCGGGTACGTTTAGTAAACGTAAGTGCTGGTTTTTCTATCTTTTGAACCGGTGTTCGGAATTGAAATCTGAGCGCACCGATGAACTCGCAGCGCCGATATTCTCTTAGGGGGACCTTTACCATAGTTTCATTTTTTCATATTTGGTAGTTAAAATTTGGGGATTTATTAATACTTAAATAAAATTGTTGTGTTACAATTTTATTTAAAGTGGAAGTTAATTCCTCCAAAGGGATGTTGGAGGTGGGTCCCACACCCCACCTAACATCCCATGGGAGGATATGAATAATGGTGGTGGGGCCTGGACGAACCTTCTAACCCTTCAACTCCTCCTTTAACTCCCTTAAACCCTCATGAAAAACCGTAATAATCCTTATAACTCTCCACCTTATCCCTTAATTACTTATCACCTTCCACCCATTGAATATGCCACACCAACCAATTAATTAATTAATTAATTAATTAGCACATATCATTTAGAAACAATTTGAATTGCATTGAAATTATTTTAAAAATCAAGAGGCTTAATATAATATTTTCCTTGGAAAATATTTTGGGGAAACTTTGGAGAATTAGAGGAGAGCTTTATAATTTCACGAAGAACGCCACACTCTCTCAGTGAAGAACGCTCCACGACTTCTCATATCTTCTTCTTCCTCCGTGTCAAGGGAGAAGACACCGCTCATGAGAAGCATCGCCTACGTCAACGACTCTTCCTCCAACATTGACGGGATGACACCGTTCTCCGCGACGCCATCTTCTGCGATGCCCGACTACCGTGACGCTCATCTTCGACAGCTTGTCTATGTGCGATGTCTTTTTGAGGTAGGGGGATTGATTCAATTTTATTTGAATAAAATTGTTCTTCATTCTTTGTTGAAACCATGTTTTATCTTCAGCCATATGATACCGCCTTACGCGGAGGGCCCAGGCTGAACGAACATGGCCCAACGTCCCTCCATCGTTTCATTGTTTTATTTCGATGGCAGCGGCAATGGGAGATGGTGGCGATCAAAGGCGGCGGCCACGCTGTGGAAGAACCGGCCAGCCGTAGTTGGTTGGATATGGAGACTGCGGTGCCACAAGGGGCACCGCGCAGTGGAGGTCCGTGGCCCGCGTTCTGCGGGCTGCTTCGGCGGTGAGCCGGCCGGACACCTGCCGGCCGGGTCGACGAAGGCCGTGGCATCGACAGGTGCCGCGCGGAAGGACCACGACATTCCCGTGCGGGTCACTCGAGCCAGGAAGACTGGCTGACTTCGACCAGCTGAATAGGAGGGTGGCGCCGCCAGTTCGGGAAAGCGGGGGACCCCCCCCCCCCCCCCCCGCATCGCTCGGCCAGCCAGGCTCAGCCGCGACCAGGCCGTCCATGCCCCACCGAGCCGGGCCGCCCCTCTTCTGGGTCAGACCCTCCAAACCTGGTCGGACCGACCCGCTAGCCCACTGGGCTTGATGGGTCGGACCCGTTTCACTTAAACGTGAATAACTTTAAGACCGCACGTCCGATCGAAGCGCTGTCTATGGCACTAGGATCCTCGTGGGAAGACAGTCCTTTTTCAATAATCTAAGTGAGTTTTGAATGACTTTGGAGAATGGACCGGTTTGGAATGAGCGTAATTCCAACTGAGCCCCTGGAACAGAAAAGCTAATATCTCTCAGACCGGGCGTCCGTTTGACGCGCCGTCTGTCGCGTTGGGTTCCTTTTGATGAGACAGAACTTCGGGATACATCATCTATGGACTTCATGATAGTTGATGTATCGAACCCTTGGCTCGAGGAGTGGACCCTCCGGGGATCAAGCATGCTGTGTGCGGGAACCCTAGAGCTGGCTGCGACTGCAACGACTACTGTACTGGAATCCTCTGTTGGTTCGACGACGACGAAAATCGTACTGGAATCCTATGTGGGTTCGACGATGGTGACATCTGTACTAGAGTCCACCGTGGGTTTGACATCGATGACTACTGTTCTTGTATCCTATGTGGGTCCGACAGTTTGACTTATGTATTAGTATGCTATGTGGGTCCGAAAAATTAGTTGTTCTAGTATCCTACGTGGGTCCGACAACTTAGCTGGTCTTTTATCCTACGTGGGTCCGATAGCTTAGATGAATTAGTGACTAAATTTGATCATATCTGTCTCTATACGAAAGATATATACCTGTGTGAGTTGAGTCTTGACTTTCAATCATTATCATCGATGTGATTGACTTCTTTCCTGTGTGGACTGGGTTGTGCTTAGGCTCGAGAGTTGGAGCCGAACTGAAATTGATAACTTAGGTATATGTATGGGAATATACCTATGTAGAGTTGGTTGATACTTCATGATTGTATCTTTCTTCATTGGTTTATCCTTAGTGGATTTTAGGAGACCTTCGGGGGTCTCAGGGTCCCTACTTAGTATCGTATACTCACACCAGCACGGGCTATGCCCGCACTACGTTGTGTTGGATGTAGATGACGGACATCACTGATCGAGGTGGAGGCTTGTGGAGCTGGATGGTACCCGGAGGTGGACCACTTGGCGAGACATACACAGAGCGGACGGCCGGACCCAAGGTACTGAGGAGGCCATCAGCACCCACCCTTTAGGTGGGATTCCCGGAGGTCGAATCAATGGTTTCTGATTTAATTTACTGCAGTTGTATGAGATTTTCTGTTGTACAATACTTTACTATTAGGATTGTATTTCCAGACCCCTTTACTTTCATCACTACCTTTTGTATTTAGTATTACTTAGTACTTTCTTCTGTTTCGTACACTATTGTGTTTGTTTACTTTTTTTAAAGGCAATGACTTCCCTTTTTGTTGGGATTTACGCCTTGGGTGCTATTCTCCAGTCCCTGGCCTATGGAAGGCGGGCTTAAAGTAGTCACGGCACGGGCCCCAAGGACGGGTCGTGAAAAATTGGTACCAGAGGAGTTAGTTCTACCATAGAACTTAGATAATGAATTCTCTTCTGTGATGCAATGGTGTTAAGAGTATTGAGTGTGGTTTTCAATCCAGGGAGTCCAATGTTGGTGCAGCGGCCAACGTATCCATACACCATGATCCTGACCTTTGATTTCTGACTCAGTTCACGAAAACACAGATTGCATGTGTGTTCCAAAAGTTTTCTTTGTGATTACTTAGATTCAGCTCACCAGGTATACTATTTTGACTGTGGCGCACCTGTTTCTTTTCAGGATGGCCCCACAAAGGCAGCCAGCTAGGGTTCCGAGTTACCTACGAGAGGACAGCCCACCGAGCAACGAGGCCTAAGTGCAGGGCCCCATCACAGAAGAGGAACCAGCGATACCACTTCCCACTGGGCCACCGATAACACCAGCTCCAGTAGTCGAGAGTGCATTCCGCCTTAGTTCATTGCATGAGTTTCAGCGACAGAGGCCGCCCAGGTTCCACGGAGAGATGGACCCAGAGGAAGCTGAGGACTGGATGGAGGCTATCGTCAAAGTTTTCAAGTTGGTAGGGAAACCATCCGACCTTATGGCGATCCATGACATGAGTCTCCTGCGCGCAGCAGCAGGTATATGGTGGAGCATGATGCTCTAGGTGCATAATGAGGCATCTTTACTCTGGGGGGACTTCGAGATTCTTCTCCGTTCGGAGTTTTTTCCAGCCACCCTTTGTGCGGTGCAAATTCAGGAGTTGATACATCTATGACAGGGCAGCATGACAGTAGCTCAGTAATCAGCGAGGTTCACTAAACTCTCACGCTACTCCATGGACATGGTACGAGACCCATTCTTCAGGGCCCGAACCTTTGAGAAGGGACTCAGAAATGAGATCAGGGCTTCGATGATCTACCTCAGTATTACGACACAGGTGGGAGTACTGGAGCGAGCCCTTCTTGTGGAGATCTTTCTTTCTGAGCTGACATCAGCTGCGAGACCCACTATAAGATGACACATAGTGGAGTTTTCTGCAGCCGGTAGTAGACAATTGATGTAAGAAACTAGATCTTCGTTTCAGGTACGATTTTCCTTTTTCTGGAGTTTTTGAGAAAAATAAACTTTTTGGAAATTTTTGAAGTAGATGCCGTGTACTCTTCTCCAGCTCGAAGCCGTTTGCTGACTGTGCCCGGGCCACACACACGGTGTGTAGGGGTGATGTGGAGGCCGTTTTTGGTGAAGTACGGAAAAAACCTAGTACACGCCGTGTACTTTTATTTTTTTCCACTAAACGCACTGGGGTCGCGCCTGACGGATAGAACACACCCCTTCTCTAGGTTTTTCGTCTGAGAACGACCCATACGACCAGATATTCACCGAGCCCCCGTCTCTCTGTCTGTTCTCCGATTCGAGTACGGTCGATTACGTTGGAAGCGCAGCACTAAGTTCTTCCTTCGGCTTGAGCCTTGATTTCCATTTTCCTCCTCTTTTCCATGTTATCTTGGATTATGTGTTTTGGACATTTTTTCAGATCTACGATGTTCTAAGGAAAATCTGTCATTGCTGTTAACGTATATTGATCTCCTAGGATCAAGGTAGGTGGTTTTTTCCTTTCTGTAGAAAGTCGATGAGTATTTTCTGAAAATTACACCAATACCCTTGAACGAGGTATTGTGTCTTCCTGTTTTTCCCTTGCAGTGTTTCCTGCTTTGCTTGATTTCTAGAGTAGATGTTTTGACTGTGATTATGGTAGTTTTTACTGTACTCTGGATGTTTTCCATTCTTGTTTTTCTTGTTTGGTGTTTTCTTGGTTGCCATGCCTAGTTGTAGGATAGTGTAACTATTGCTTTGTTATGCTGTTGAGCCTTAGATTGATAGCCAAGTAGTTCGTGATGTTTACTTGGACGTTACACGTGCGCTGAGCATGTTAGTTTCACACAAGACTGTGAGAACCTAGTGTAGTAGACCGCATGAAGAATAGATGTAAGGGCTTCTCGAGAGTGTCTTTTAATACGATGCGAGACCACATGGGGAATTGATGATGAGTGCTTCCTCAGAGAGTGTAGTTCCTCGACACGGGCCATAGGGGGAATGAGATGTTGAGTGCTTCCCCCGAGAGCCTTTAGCATGATACGAGACTATAGGGGGAATTAATGGTGAGTTCTTCCCCATAGAGTCTATTTTTCTTAGCTGAACCAGAGGGGTGAAATTGTGTGTGCCTCCTAGAGGGTTGCTGGTACTTTTAGGTTGAACCATTGGGGTTAGGCTGTGAGAGCTACCCAGAAGGTTACCTATTTTCTTCTTGTTGCTGGTTGTTCACTTCTGTACTTTATATGCTCGAACTGTGGACTATGACTGCTGTGTATTTTCCTATTTACTGTTTCTGTACTTTACTTTCCAGGTATTCATTGAATGTTAGGCACAGATCTTTGGATGTTTGCCTACTGGGACTTTGTCTCACACCCTGTTTGGGCCATGCTTTTGGGCCCAAGCAGACTATGTTGTTGTAGGTATAGATAAGGGCAAGAACCCTTCTACTTCAGGTTCTTTATTGCACTGGAGATGGGGAGCATGGGATCGAGCTGAGGCTTGCGATGCTGAGGAGTTGCTCATCAGTTTTTCTTTTTCTATTGCTTTAGTATTTGTGTTCAGTTGTATTTGAGCACGTTGTTGTGTTTGCTTCTTTCCTTAGATACTTGTACTTGTTGAATCATTATTATTTTATACATTTCTTCTGCTGTTCAGTTCAGTTGTTGTATGCTGTTATTGTTTCCGCTATTTCCAAATGTTGTTCTTCCGCTGAATACTTTACCGAATCAGGGCATCATTTCCCCACCGACTCACCAAAGCCCTCGCTGCTAGTCGACAACCTCTAGTGTATGGGGAAACGCGCTTGAGGTCATGTAATGACCCAAATCCACACCTGAGGTAGGTGGTTTGTGCCTTTCTGTAGAAATTCGATGAGTATTTTTTGCAAATTCAACCAATACCCTTTAACGGGGTATTGCGTGTTCCCGTTTTTCCCTTGTAGTGTTTCCTGCTTTTCTTGATTGCTAGAGTAGATGTTTTTCCTGTGATTATGGTAGATTTTACTGTACTCTGGATGTTTTCCATGCTTGTTCTTCTTGTTTGGTGTTTTTCCTGTTGCCATGCCTAGTTATAGGATTGTGGAACTATTTCTTTGTTATGCTGTTCAACCTTAGATTGATAGCCAAGTAGTTCTTGAGGTTTACTTGGATGTTACATGCGCGCTGAGCAAGTTAGTTTCACACAGGACTGTGAGAACCTAGTGTACTAGACCACAGGGAGAATAGACGTAAGGGCTTCTCCAGAGTGACTTTTAATACGATGTAAGACCACAGTGGGAATTGACGATGAGTGCTTCCTCAGAGAGTCTGTAGTTCCTCAACGCGGGCCACAGGGGGAATGAGACATTGAGTGCTTCCCCAGAGATCCTTTAACACAATAGGAGACTATAGGGGGAATTGATGGTGAGTTCTTCCTTAGAGAGTCTATTTTTCTTAGATGAACCTGAGTGGTGAGACTGTGTGTGCCTCCTAGAGGGTTGCTGGTACTTGTAGGTTGAACTATAGGGGTTAGGATGTGAGAGATACCCAGAGGGTTACCTATTTTTTTCTTTTTGTTGGTTGTTTACTTGAGTACTTTATATTCTAGAATTGTGGACTGTGACTGCTGTGTATTTTCTGGTTTACTGTTTCTGTACTTTACTTGCCATGTATTAATTGACTGTTAGGCACAGATCTTTGGGTGGTTTCCTATAGGGACTTTGTCTCACACCCTGTTTGGGCCATGATTTTGGGCCCAATCAGACTATGTTGTTGCAGGTATAGATAATGGAAAGAATCCTTCTACTTCAGGTTCTTGATTGCACTGGAGCTGGGGAGCATGGAACCGAGCCGATGCTTGCGATGCTGAGAAGTTTCTCATATGTGTTTCTTTTTCTGTTGATTTTGTATTTGTGTTCAGTTGTATTTCAGCATGTTTTTGTGTTTGCTTCTTTCCTTATATACTTGTACTTGTTGCATCATTATTATTTTATACATTGCTTCCGCTGTTCAGTTTAGTTGTTGTATACTGTTATTGTTTCCTCTATTGGGACATGTTGTTCTTCTACTGTATACTATACCGAATGAGGTCATAGTTTCACCACCGACTCACCAAGGACCTCGTTGCTAGTCGGAAACCTCTGGCATTTGGGGAAACATGCTTGAGGTCATGTGGCGAACTAGGTATGGGGCACCACTGGAGGGGCTCCAGATTCGGGTCGTTACAAAGTGGTATTAGAGGAGTTCTTTTCTCTTGCTTTAATATTTGGAGACTTTAGCCAGGGATAGGATAGATTCTGTACTTGGCATTAAGCTGTGCTCGGGAGTATCTATCTCGTGTATAGGGAAAATCCATACTACCTCATTAAATGTAGTTTGCTGGTTTTGAGATTTTGCGGTTGGTATGATTTCACCTAGAGTGATTCACTTGCTTTGTGTTGTTATTTTCTTGATGATTGCGGTTCTATTTCTGTCACAACCCGATGAGATAATTGTATGTCATCTCATGCATCATATAGGCACTTATAGAAATCACATTTCATGCATTCCTGCCATGCCATCTAGGGTGAATTAGTGATTGCATGCTGTTGTGATAGACTTTGTGTATGTTATACATTCTTTTGTTATAGATGCTTAATAGATTCTATGATGCCTTGTTAGAGGATTGTTTTCTTCCTACCTTACTTAAATGAACGCAAATTTTTTATTCTTGATGTGTTATAGACCCTCTCTAATCGGAAATTGGTGGATCATGATCATATTTTCTCATGTCTATGAATGTAGGAGATGCCAAGCTTTGATTCACGGGGAGTATGGGCCCTCACAGATTGGAATTTGGCACCTCTTTGCCTTGTTTTCAGTGTTTATGGTCTTCTGTGCAGTTTCTGAGATACTGCCCAGAAAAACCCAGAATACATGGCATGTACTTGTCAAATACACACCGTGTAGTTTTCAGGCCATGTCACTGACCGTGTGAGCAGGACACGCTGTTGTAGAAGTAACTTCAGAAACATGCTGTGTACGGTATGTACATGCCATGTAGTTCGGAGTCGTGTAACCGGTCGTGTCACTAACAACATGGGTTGGGGAAGCTCGAGTAGAACACACTGTGTTATAAAGGAACACGCTGTGTAGTCCCGTCTAGGTGCCAGGTCGTGTCACGAACAACACGGGCCGACATGACCTTCTCTTCAACACGCCATGTTGTCTTCGGAACACGCCGTGTATTCATGTTCAGGTACCCGACCGTGTCACGAACAACAAAGGAAAATGTGACCTCCACTTATACACGTCGTGTTTGTTCGAAACACGTCGTGGAAGGTTCAGCCGTGTAGACGGCCGTGTATTTAACAACACGGGCCACCGAATCCTTGTCTAGTACACGCCGTATTGGATCAGACCACGCTGTGTAGTCTCAGGTTAAGTTGGAACATGTGGGTTAGCTGTGTAACGAGACTCAGGAAGGGGAATAGTTTTCAAGTACACACTGTGTGTTGTATCAACACACCGTGTAAGTTGATGTGTTACACGACCTGTAGGGAAGGGGTACACGGCCATGTCAGTGGCTTGGGAAGACACACCGTGTAGTTTTTATACACGCCATGTAGTTTTGTTTTGTAAACTTGTGTGTTTTCCTTCCCTAGTTTCCATTTTGTACTCTTGTGTTTCCTGTCCTTGTTTTTATAATCTAAGGCGTGCTTTTGATCTTTCGGAGCTATGCCTCCGAGACGTTCTCCAGTTGTACGTATATCATCTGGCAGTGATCAGACGCCTGATATGGCTGATCAGAGACTTCCGGACGACCCTCCAGTTGAGCCAGCCATGGCACCGGCTGTCATACCAGTTGCAGGCACTGATACACAGTTCATGGAAGGTTTTCTGAGGATGATTAAGACCTTCTAGGGAGCACCACCTCCTGCCATGACTATGGCAGACTTGACGTGGGTTTTCCAGCAGCAGAATCCTCCTACTTTCTCGGGGGAAGGAGGACCTCAAGCTGTAGAGTCATGGATAGAAGCCATGCTGACTATCTTGGAACATCTGGAGACACCTCCAGAGAGGCGGGTCAATCTCTCTACCTACATGCTCAGAGAATCCACCAAGAGGTGGTGGTACGTGATCTCACAGGTGGGTCATCAGCAGGTTATGGATTTGGAGGAGTTTCAGCGTGTCTTTTATGACTACTTAAATCTGGATACCCTGAGGGCCGACTGAGCCCGAGAGTTCATGAGCTTAGAGAACGGTACTCTTTCTGTGATGGATTATTCCTCTCGTTTCACCGAGCTACAGTGTTTCACACTCCTCCTGGATGGGAGTGGGGTTTTCATGGTAAGGTAGTTTGTGGATGGTCTCAGGCGGGAGATCCACTCACTGGTGAATATCTTACAGTTGACCTCCATCACTTCCATCGTCAACCAGGCACTGATTACGGAATGCAATCTGAGGGACTTTGGAGCTGCGATCCATGGAGGTTCTGCTACCAGAGCTAGTTTTCCTCCAAATGATAGTAAGAAGCGCCGTAAGGAGTCTACACACGGTGACCCGAGGAAGTGAGATGCATCGTCAGGCAGCCATGTGGTATGATACTAGTGTGTCCGGTCAGGGCACACGAGACCGTAGTGCTAGATAGACCCTGTGGAGTGCCGATCTTGCAGAAAGATGGGCCACCTTCAGCGTTTCTTCTAGGTTTTCTCACCAGCAGCAGGTGACCAGGGTTCTTCCATGACTCCTTGTTCAGGAGCAGCACTGCCAGTTTCTCACCAGTTAGGGAACTAGAGTTCTTTCGGCTGTTCAAGACGATGTGGAGGTCAAGGCCATGGTGGTAATCCACCAGTCCCTCCGCACCAGCAAGGTGGACCAGCTCGGAGTGGTTATCTATGGGCGTAGGGCCGCGGTGCAGGCCAGTCTTTCGCCATGGAGCAGATCTATTAGGAGCTGGATCCCGACCCTTCTACAGTTCGAGGTACGATTTTAGTAGCCTCAGTTTTTTATTTATCTCTTTTCTATACTGGTGCTACACATAGTTTTATCTCTGTTTTTACTATGGAGAGCATTGGGATCTTTTTCTTTTCTTCTACCGACTCGTTGACACTAGACACACCTTTGGGGACGAGGAAATATAGTGTACGCCAGTGTAGAGGGTTCCCTCTCAAGGTTGAAGGGTATCGTTTCTTATGGTATATTTATGTCCTAGAGATGACAGGCTATGATATCATCCTTAGGATGGACTGGTTGGTTCCCTTCCAGGTAGTCGTCGACTGTTATCGTCGCAGAGTGAGTTTCGTTTCACCAGAGGGTGAATCTTTTCTTCATAGAGGCAAATGGGATGTTCAGGTGAGTCGAGCAGGACATGAGTATCATGGGCTAGGAAGGGTGACAACCCAGATTGATAGTATTTATCTGGATGATCAGGGGACATCATATTTGGTCTTTCCTTTAGTGGTAGATCATTTCCGAGATGTATTTTTAGAGGAATTTTCAGGTATGCCTCCGGAGCGTGAGGTAGACTTCTCGATTGAGCTCGTGCCAGGAGCGACACCGGTGTCCATTCCTCCTTATAGGATGGCTACACCTGAGTTGTAGTAGCTCAAGAAGCAGTTGGATGGGTTGCAGGAAAAGGGTTTCATCAAACCCAGTACTTCTCCTTGGGGATCACCTGTCCTATTTGCGAAGAAGGCAGAAGGTACCCTTCGGCTTTGTGTGGATTATCTGAAGCTGAACCAGTTGACGGTCAAGAACCGATATCCCTTGCTAAGGATTGATGAACTTTTTGATCATCTTCGAGTAGCCCGGTTGTTCTCGAAGATCGATTTGAGGTTCTGTTATCATCAGTTGTGTGTTAGACCATTAGATATACCTCTGACAGCCTTCAGGAGCAGATATGGTCTATACGAGTATATAGTCATGCTGTTTGGTCTCACAAACACTCCTACAGTTTTCATGGCACTGATGAACCGAGTGTTCCATCCTTACATGGATTCCTTCATCGTGGTCTTTGTGGACGATATCTTGGTGTACTCACACACTCGAGATGACCATGGAACACATCTTGAGATCGTTCTGAGTACACTGAGAGAGCATCGTATTTATGATAAACTCTCGAAGTACCACTTCTGGATGGATTAGATTCACTTCTTGGGACACATCATCTCAGAGGAAGGAGTATATATAGTCCCAGAGAAAGTGAGAGCTATAGTTTCCTAGGAGAAGCTGAAGAACATCTTTGAGGTGTGAAGTTTTCTAGGGCTGGATGGATACTACAGACGCTTCATTTAGGACTTTTCTTGTCTATAAGCACCTTTGACAGGTCTGACCAAGAAGGGGGAAAAGTTCTTATAGTCATATTCTTGTGAGTAAGCCTTTCAAGAGTTGAAAGGGAGGTTGACCTCAGCACCGATACTAGTCTTACATGACCCAGGAAATAACTACACTGTTTACTGTGATGCTTCAGGTATCGGGCTGGGAGCTGTGCTTATGCAGAGAGATGGAGTCGTTGCGTACGGGTCTCGGCAGTTGAGGCCGCATGAGAGGAACTACCCGACACACGATCTGGAGTTGGCAGCTGTTGTTCATGCCTTACACTGTTGGATACACTATCTTCTAGGAGATCACTTTGTGGTCTTCACCGACCACAAGAGTTTCAAGTATATCTTTACTCAGCATGATATGAATATGAGGCAACACAGGTGGGTCGAGTGTCTTCAGTCTTTTGATTTCGAGCTTGGCTATACGTCAGGGAAAGGAAACACAGTGGAAGATGCATTGAGCAGGAGAAATCAGTTTCAGATGGCACCATAAGAGGCTCTGTACGGTAGGCCATGCTGATCACCCTTATACTGGCTGGAGGCAGGAGAGGCAGCTTTGCTGGGACCTTATCTTGTTCAGGAGACCTCTGAGGAGATAGAGTTGATTCAGAAGAGGATGGCTGCAACACAGTCTCGATAGAAGTCTTATGCTGATCAGCGGAGACGACCTCTGGAGTTCGAGGTCGGGGATCAGGTTTTCCTACGTGTCGCACCGAGGTTGGGACACAAAAGGATTCAGAGGTAGGGTAAGCTTTCACTGCAGTACGTCGGGCCATTTGAGGTTTTGGAGAGAGTTGTACCGGTCACCTATCGGTTGCAGCTACCCCAGAGGTATCAGGCCATGCACGACGTCTTCCACATCTCTCAACTCCGACATTAGTTTTTAGACCCATCTCATGTCTTTCAGCCTGAGGAAGTTGATCTCGAAGCTGATGCATCATTTGAGGAGCATCCCATCTGGATTTTCGATCACAGTACAAAGGTTATCCATGGGCGGTCTGTCCCTCTTGTACGGGTGCTATGGAATCATGGGAGAGTACAATACGAGACCTAGGAGAGGGATGCCGATGTACGATCGTAGTGGCCAGAGCTATTCAGGGTTTCTTCTTCTACGCCTTGCTAGGGAAATTCAGGGATGAATTTCATTAAGGGGGGAAGTTTGTAAGAACCAAGTTCACCATTTCAGGTACGCTTTTCCTTTTTCTGGAGTTTTTGAGAAAAATAAACTTTCTGGAAATTTTTGAAGTACACGCCATGTACTTTCTGAGTACACGCCGTGTACTCTTCTCCGGCTCGAAGTTGTGTGCTGGCCGTGCTCGGGCCACACACACGGTGTGTAGGGGTGATGTGGAGGCCATTTTTGGAGGAGTATGGAAAAAACTTAGTACATTCCGTGTACTCTAAATGTACGTGCCGTGTACTTTTCTTTTTTTCACTAAATGCACCGGGGTCACGCCTGACGGACAGAACACACCCCTTCTCCAGGTTCTTCCTCCGAGAGTGACCCGTACGACCGAATCTTCCTCGAGCCCTTGTCTCTCTATCCGTTATCGGATTCGAGCACGGTCGATTGCGTTGGAAGAGAAACAGTGAGTTCTTCCTTCTGCTTGAGCCTTGTTTTCAATTTTTCTATTCTATTCCATGTTATCGTGGCTTATGTGTTTTGTAGGTTTTCTCAGATCTTCGATGTTTTAAGGAGAATCTATCATCGTTGTTCACGTATATCGATCTCCTAGAATCGAGGTAGGTGGTTTGTGACTTTCTGTAGAAAGACGATGAGTATTTTGTGCAAATTCCACCAATACCCTTGAACAGGGTATTGCGTGTTCCTGTTTTTCCTTTGTAGTGTTTCCTTCTATTCTTTATTTGTAGAGTAGATGTTTTTCCTGTGATTATGGTAGTTTTTACTATACTCTGGATGTTTTCCATGCTTGTTTTTATTGTTTGGCGTTTTTCCAGTTGCCATGCCTAGTTGTAGGATAGTGGAACTGTTACTTTGTTATGCTGTTGAGCCTTAGATTGATAGCCAAGTAGTTCTTGAGGTTTACTTGGATGTTACATGCGTGCTGAGCATGTTAGTTTCACATAGGACTGTGAGAACCTAGAGTAGTAGACCACAGGGAGAATAGATGTAAGGGCTTCTCTAGAGTGTCTTTTAATATGATGCGAGACCACATGGGTAATTGACGATGACTGCTTCCTTAGAGAGTCTGTAGTTCCTCGACGTGGGCCACAGGGGGAATGAGACATTGAGTGCTTCCCCAGAGATCCTTTAGCATGATAAGAGACTATAGGGGGAATTGAAGGTGAGTGCTTCCTCAAAGAGTCTATTTTTCTTAGCTAAACCAGAGGGGTGAAACTGTGTGTGACTCCTATAGGGTTACTCATACTTATAGGTTGAACCATAGGGGTTAGGCTATGAGAGCTACCCTGAGGGTTACCTGTTTTCTTATTGTTGTTGGTTGATTACTTGTGTAAATTATATGCTAGAACTGTGGACTGTGTCTGCTGTGTATTTTCCTGTTTACTGTTTCTGTACTTTACTTTCCATGTATTCATTGACTGTTAGGCATAGATCTTTGGGTGGTTGCCAACTAGGAATTTGTCTCACACCCTATTTGGGACATGCTTTTGGCCCCAAACAGACTATGTTGTTGCAGGTATAGATAAGGGAAAGCTCCCTTATACTTCAGGTTTTTGATTGCACTGGAGCTGGGGATCATGGGACTGAGCCGAGGCTTGCGATGCTGAAGAGTTTCTCATTTGTTTTTCTTTTTGTGTTGCATTAGTATTGGTGTTCATTTGTATTTCAGCATGTTTTTGTGTTTGATACTTTTCTTAGATACTTGTACTTGTTGCATAATTATTATTTTATAAATTGCTTCCGCTTTTTAGTTCAGTTGTTGTATGCTGCTATTGTTTCCGCTATTCTGACATGTTATTCTTCTACTGTATACTATACTGAATGAGGACATAGTTTCACCACCGACTCACCAAGTCCCTCAATGCTAGTCGGCAACCTCTAGTGTTTGGGGAAACGCACTTGAGGTCATGTGGAGAACCTGGTATGGGGCACCGGTGGAGGGGCTTCGGATTCGGGTCGTTACAGTTGACGCAGAGGTCTAAGAAGACCAGACCATTAGGTGGGAAACCCCAGGATACAGGTTCGGATGTGCAGGGCGCACAAAACCGAGCCAGTTATAGGAGGAGTAGGCAGTGCTATGCATGCAGCGGGCATGGTCACATGGCTCGAGACTGTCCAACCCACCATGTGGATGAGCATCATATAGTAGAGGGACCTCCTAGGAAGAGGCAGAGGTTTGACCGTGGTGGTCGGTCAGGAGCAGGCGGACGAGGCAGAGGAGCTGGCTGAGCAGCGGGTGGTGGATGACGTTTCGAGGCTCTACTACCACCACCACCAGGAGGTCTACCCCGACCACAGGGAGCTGGCGGGAAGAGTCGGGCTCAGCTCCAGGCAGTCGAGGCCTATGAACATAGCGCACCAGAGATGATTCAAGGTACTATCTATGTCTACTCCACCCTTGATATAGTACTTATAGACATAGGTGCGAGTCATTATTTTATTTCCACTGCCCTTGATCGGAGCTCAGAGATTCTAACAGAGCCGTTGGCTTGATCCTTATGGATAAAGAATCCTATGGGAGCAGACTCAACCATTACGCACTGGTTTTGGTAGTGTGAGCTTACTCTAGGAGGTGAGAGCTTTGGCTGAGATCTTCTTGTAGTGGCGTCGAGGCCTTAGGACGTTATCTTGGGTATGGATTGGTTGTCTACAGTCCATGCTCAGATCAACTTCATTAGGCACAAGTTGCGGTGTATCCGCACGGATGGGACTAGGTTCACCTTCACCGGTGAGAAGGGAGCCTTTGCAGCACATGATGGACTTATGCAAAGGAGAGGGAAGCCGATCACACATTAGTTGTCTAGCCTCATCCTTGGAGCAGTTGATGTACGAAGTCTGAGTTTTCCTGTTGTGGTGGATCAGTATGTGGATGTTTTTCCTGATGACATTCTTGGACTACCTCCTCGCAGTAAGATAGATCTCTACATTGAACTGTACCCCGGGAAAACACCAATATCTACTCCCGCATATCGGATGGATCCCACTGAGCTTCTTGAGCTGCGGGTACAGCTGGAGGGATCACTGGGGATGGGATTTATCAGACCTAGTGTTTCACCCTATGCTTCTCCGATTTTGTTCGCCAAGAAGGCAGATGGGAGCTTGCGACTGTGTGTCGACTACTATCACCTGAATCAGGTGACTGTAAAGAAGAAGTACCCACTCTCGGGTATTGATGACCTATTTTATTAGCTCAAGGGAGCACGTTGGTTCTCGAAGATAGAACTCAGGTCAGGCTATCACCAGCTCAGAGTTCAAGATGAGGATGTGCAGAAGACAGACTTCAGGTGTCGGTATGGCCACTACGATTTCTTGGTTATGCCCTTCGGCATAACCAATGCCGCATTAGTGTTCATGAGTCTCATGAACATGATCTTCCTACTTTACTTTGATCTATTTGTCATAGTTTTCATCGACAATATACTGATTTACTCGACTACTGAGGAGGAGCACACCAACCACTTGCGGGTTGTACAGGATACACTCCGAGAGCACCATCTTTATGGTAAGATGTCAAAGTGCCAGTTATAGATTCGAGAGGTTCACTTCTTGGGACACGTCATCTCAGAGGCTAGGGTAGTAGTGGATCCAGCGAAGATCGAGGTAGAACTTGCTTGGGAGCCACCCATGAGCGTGACAGAGGTGCATAGTTTCCTGAGTCTGGATGGGTACTATCAGAGATTTTTGCCAGACTTCTCCAGATTTGTAGCACTACTTTCAGCCTTGACAAAGAAGGGGAAACCCTTCGTGTGGTCAGGGAGATGCCAGCAGAGATTTCAAGAGCTGAGACAGAGATTGACTAGTGTTCCCATCTTGAGGCTACCAAAAGAGGGCGTAGGGTACGTAGTTTACTGCGACACATACGGGACTGGACTCGGGAGTGTCATGATGCAGGAGCGAGTAGTGATCGCTTATGGTTCATGGAAGTTGATACAACATGAGCATAACTACGCTACCCACGGCCCGGAGTTAGTAGCAGTGGTCTTCACCTTGAATATGTGGCGACACTATTTGTTAGGCGAGCGTTTTACAGTCTACTCTGACCACCAGAGTCTTAGGGACATATTTTCGCAGAAGGACTTGAACCTGAGACAACGATGATGTCTCGAGTTCCTCCAGGACTATGAATTTGAGATTTTTTATAATCTTGGGAAGGGGAACATTGTAGTTGATGCTCTAAGCAATAAATTGGGCATTCAGTTACTAGGAGAGGTGACAGAGCAGCTTGCTGCATTGCAGATATCATTTGTGGATATAGATGGAGCAACCTTTCTTCAGTCTCTCACAGTCACTCTTGCACTTCTTTAGCGAGTTAGGGAGGCATAGCATGTGGATGTTGACTGTGAGGCGCAACTTGCTCAGATATCCTCATGTCATGCACATGATGGGTTTTCTGATGGAGGGGAGCATGTCATCCTCTTCAGGGGATGTACTATGTTACCAGTTGCACTACAGGAGAAAGTGCTGAGGGAGTTTCACAATTCCACTATAGTGGTACATCCAGGAGTGGAGAAGATGTATTAGGACCTCATACGACAGCACTGGTGGCCGGGTATGAAGAAGGTTGTAGTAGAGTTCATTTCACGATACCTCACTTGTCATCAAGTGAAGACAGAGCATCGGGTTCTAGCAGGCTTAGTACAACCCTTTGAGGGCCCAGAGTAGAAGTGGGACGAGATATTCATGGATTTCATGATGGGGCTTCCACATACATCCATTGGACATGACTCTATTTGGGTGATCGTCGACCAACTCACCAAGTCGTCTCACATCCTACCGATCAGAGATTATGGCTCAGTAGAGAGCTTGAGACGCCTCTAAATTCAAGATATCGTACGGCTTTATGGTGTGCCATCAACTATAGTCTTCGATTGAGATGCTCGTTTCACTTCCTAAATTTGGAAGGGGTTACAGGAGAATTTTGGGAAGCAGCTACGTCTGAGCACCGCCTTCCATTCTCAGACGGATGGTCAGACTGAGTGGACCATTTAGACTCTTTAGTACATGCTCTGGGCTTGTTTCCTTGAATTTGGTCACATCTGGGAGGATCACCTACCATTGGTGGAGTTTTCTCACAACAACAGTTACCACTCCACCATCAGGATGGCCCCTTACGAGGCACTATACGGCCGACCTTGCAGATCACCTCTGTGCTGGACTGACCTAGTGGAGTCAGCACTTGTAGGACTAGAGATGGTTCAGGCTATGACAGAGAAGGTTCAGATCATCCAGGAGTGGATGAAGACTGCACAGAGCAGACATCAGTCCTTTGATTATAGGAGACAGAGACCACTGGAGTTTGAGGATGGTGACCACATTTTCTTATGAGTCTCACCTTGATGAGGTCTACATAAATTTGGCTGGGGCGGCAAGTTATCTCCACAGTTCATTGGACCTTTACAGGTCCTTAGTAGAGTAGGTGAGGTGGCTTACCGCCTAGCCCTTCCACCTTAGTTGCACGGGGTGCATGAAGTCTTCCACGTATCTCAGCTGAGGAGATACGTGCACGACCCATCCCACATCATCGACCACGGGGATCTGTACATCGATGATGGGTCGACATTCACGGAGGTCCTAGTGCGGATCGAGGATCGATAAGAGTGGGTCCTACGTGGATGGTTGATTCCTCTGGTGTGCGTTCGCTGGTAGCATGGGAACCTCTAGGAGAGCACATGGGAGTGGGAGGCTCCTATGCGTGCTTAGTACCCACTTTTGTTTCCCTAGTGCATGTTGTAGCTTTATGGGGATGTAAATCCCTAAGGTGGGGTAATGTAAAGACCCAGAAATTTTGAGGGATTTTTTTCTTAAATACTTTGGAATTTTATAAGTCCGCCGTTTCTAACGGTGCCTGATTCCGAGGCCCGGTGTGCCAGGAATGAATTTCTGAAGTTTTGTTCGGGTACATTCAGTAAACATACGTGAGAGTTTTTATATCTTATAAACCGATGCTCAGAATTGAAATTTGAGGGCACCGTTGGACTCGCAGCGCTAGTATTCGCTTATGGGGACCTTTACTGCAGTTTCGTTTTGTCATATGTGGTAGTTAAAATTTGGAGATTCATTTAGAATTAAATAAAATTGTTGTGTGACAATTTTATTTTAAGTGGACGTTAATTCCTCCAAAGGGAAGTTAGAGGTGGGGCCCATACCCCACCTAACTTCCCATGGGAGGATATGACTTTAGGTGGTGGGGCCCACATGAACCCTCTAACCCTTCAACTCCTCCTTTAACTCCCTTAAACCCCCATGAAACCCCTTAATAATCCTTATAACTTGCCACCTTCTCCCTTAATTATTTATCACCTTCCACCCATTGAATATGCCACCCCAACTAATTAATTACTTCATTAATTAATTAGCACATCTCATTTTGAAACAATTTTAATTTCATGGAAACTCTTTTAAAAAATGAGAGGCTTAATATAATATTTGCCTTGGTAAATATTTTGGGGAAACTATGGGGAATTAGTGGAGAGATTTATTCTTTCACGAAGAATGCCATACTCTCGCAGTGAAGAACGCTCCATGAATTATTCCATCTTCTTCTTCCTCCACATCAAGGGAGAAGACACCGCTCGCGAGATGCGTTGCCTACGTCAATGACTCTTCCTCCAACATTGACGGGATGACACCGTTCTCCGCGACACCATCTTCCGTGATGCCCGACTACCCCAACGCTTGTCTTCCGCAGCTTGTCGACGTGCGACATCATTTGAGAGGTAGGAGGATTGCTTTAATTTTATTTGAATTTTTTTTTCTTTGTTCTTCATTGAAACCATGTTTTATCTTCAGCCATATGATACTGCCTAATGTGGAGGGAGCAGGACGAACGAATACGGCCCAATGACCCTTTGTTGTTTACTTGTTTTATTTCAATGGCGGCGGTAATGGGAAGCAGTGGCGATCGAAGGTGGCGGTCACGCGCCGGCCGTGCTGCGGAAGAACCGATCAGCCGTAGCCGGCCGGATATGAAGACCGCAGTGCAACAAGGGGACTTCCTGATAGTTGATGTATTGACCCCTTGCCTTGAGGAGTGGACCCTCCCAGAATCGAGTGTGTTGTGTGTGGGAACCCTAGAGCAGGCTACGAATGCAATGAAAATCATACTGGAATCCTCCGTGGGTTCGACAATGGTGACATCTGTACTGGAATCCTCCGTGGGTTCGACAACGATGACTACTGTTCTTGTATCCTATGTGGTTCCGACAGTTTGACTTCTGTACTAGTATCCTACGTGGGTCTGATAGAGTAGCTGGTCTAGTATCCTACATGGGTCTGATAGCTTAGATAGTCTAGTATCCTACGTGCGTCCGACATCTTAGATGAATCAGAGACTACATCTAATCATCTCTATCGCTATATGAGAGATATATACCTATGTGAGCAGAGTCTTGAATTTCAATCATTATCATCGATGTGATTGACTTCTTTACTGTGTGGACTGTGTTGTGCTTAGACTCGAGAGTTGGATCCAAACTAGGATTTATAACTTAGGTATATGTATGGGCATATACCTAAGTAAAGTTGGTTGATACTTCATGATTGTATCTTTCTTCGGTGATTTATCCATTGTGGATTTTGGGAGAACTTCGATGATGTCAGGGTCTCTACTGAGTATCGTATACTCACCCCTTCACGAGCAATACCCGCACTACGTTGTGTTGGATGCAGAAGACAGACAACACTGATCGAGGTAGAGGCTTATGGAGTTGGATGCTACCTGGAGGTGGACCACTTGGAGAGATGTACACGGAGCGAACGACTGGACCTGAGGTGCTGAGGAGGCCATCAGTACCCACCCTTTAGGTGGGATTCCCAGAGGACGAATCAGTGGTTTCTATTTCACTTTACTGTAGTTGTACTAGCTTTTCTGTAGTATTGTACTTTACTGTTGGGCTTGTATTTCCATCCCCCTTTACTTTCAGCACTACCTTTTGTATTCAGTATTACTTAGCACTTTATTTTGTTGCATACTTTGTTGTGTTTTTTACTTTTATAAAGGAAATGCATTCAGTTTTTATCGGTATTTATGCCTTTGGTGCTAGTCCCCAGACCTTGGCCTATGGAAGGTGAGCTTGGGGTAGTAACGACACGGGCCCCGACGACGGGTCGTGACACACTGTATCACTATTGTGTCATAAATAATTTAATTTATTTTATGTCTAAAAATTATAAAAAAATACCATAATATTGGAAATCTTTTTATATTTATAATTAATATTTATAGTCAAATATATCAATTATATAACCCCACACTAAAAATTAGTTTTGAAAAATAATACATGTTTATTATATTTTTATTTTTACTTTAAATAAAAAGTTATTAACATCATTATCTTACCCAAGTGACATTGAAAAGCCAAAAGTCTTACCCAAGGATTGTCTTGGTCTTACATTACTCATCCAATAAAGCTAGGACAAGTGTTAAGGTAATTTTATATTATTATAATATTTCTTTTACCTTGAATTTCCATATTTATCTTTAACTGCGACAAATAAAAGTCAAAAGTTACTATTCACAAAAAAACTATTTTCATATTATTGAACCAAATTTTACTTACTAATAATAAAAATGTATGTCGAATTTTTGAAAATAAATCCACAGAAGTGGTAAAATTTTATTTAAATGAAAAAGTTAGCTTTTTAACTATTACTCAGTGTTTTCACTATTAATCAAAAATTGAAGTTTTTCAGAGAAATACAAAAAACTCAGCCAAAGCTATATTTGATATTCCGAATTCAAAAAACGATGCCTATTTTACCATTTTAAATATATATATTTTTCATTAATAAATTTAAAATTAATTCCCGTTGTCAAAATAAAAAGCGTGTTTTCAAGAAATAATAACATTCAAAAGATTGACACTTGTTTATGTCCAATTTCAAATTGAAATTATTTCCAATGAAAAACATTGGATTAAGTGGTAAAAATATAATCTAATTAAATAATAAAACCAATTAAAAAGATTATGTAACTATATAAATATATTCGATTAAAACTCAGTTTTGAATTAAAATATAGTATTTTTCACTATTCATTTAAAAATAATTTTATCAGAAAAATACCAAAAATTTATCCAATATAAAATTTGATGTCCCGATTCTAAATAAGAATTTTATTTTGTAAAGTTGAACATATAAAAGTGACCAAAACTAGATTTAAGGAGGGTTTTCCATTAAAAGGTGGTAAATCGACCCTTTAAAGAATATTAGAGTATTCATGATTAAAATTATATTAATTTACATTTTAAGCCTCTAAAATTTATTGGATAAATCTAAAAACATATATAAAACATGTATAATCATATTTTAGCTAGTTATATTCATTCCTTCTTTATAATTACTATGTGTTAACTACCATTTAAAATAATAATATTATATTATTTCTTTTAGTATAACTCATCCTTGTGTTCAATGTAAGATTCCAAAGAAAACCATTGTTTCATATCGGGTAATCCATCGAACATAGAAACCCCTTTAAAGTAAAATTAATATTTAATTCACAAATATTAATAATTATGAAAATGTATTATTCTTTATTTACTTGGGATTTTACAATATATATCTATATACGAAATAGATAAATCTATCAAATACACTCATATTGTAGTCAAACATTTATTATGCCTTTTATATATCTAAGAATTATATTTATAGTAATGAAATGAAATTAGTTTGGTTCACTTTGATAAAAAGAACATAATTTAATAGTATATATATTCTCCACTCTTTAAGCTATCAAATAACATAATATTCTAATTAACATTCAAAATTATCTTGGGTCAACTTATTTATCATTTTCATATTTCCTAAATTGGGTTCCTATTAAAATATATTTAGAAACTAACTTTTAATCCTATATAATAAATATATTTATACGTTTTCATGGATATTTATATTAGGAATAAAAGATACAATCCCCCCTTTATAAATTTATAAGTCGAAATTATCTTATTTCTCAAAGAATGTAAATTATAAAAAACATATTCATGTACAAATAAAACACTTCACATACCCCTTATTCATTTCCAATAATAAAATATATCATATATGTAGAAAATAAAAAATAGTAATACCACTTTATCATTATTAATATAGCGGTTGATTTCCACTATTCTCTTCTTTAACTTGAATTGCTTCAATAAAAATCTAAATTGGAATAAAATTTTTGTAGAGATTATATTCATTCATATTGAAACCTATTTTAGCTAAAAAACTAACTTTCATCTTCCCAAGAAATAAACCTCTAGATTTATCAATGTACACTTCTTCAACTAGAACTCTTTTAGAGAAGGAAGGCTTGGCATCCATTTATATAATATTGTTTTGAATTTATTATGAAATAATAAGAAACATCATCATGGTTTATTATATAGAAACTGATTTGAAGGTCTCATTATATAAATTCCATAAACTTGTGAGTTCCCTTTTCAAACAAGTATTTCCTTGTTTCTTAGAGATTCTCTAATTTCATTCATCTTATTTCAAAACACCAAATTTATTATGATATCATTATTTTTTTAACTTTTTTATACAAACTCTCAATATTTATTATTATCTATATTATATAATTATGTATTAATTAAACCAACCCACTGTTGATTATCTAATACCACTGTCACAAATCTTGGTTCAAAATGTGAAAACAATGAGGTGTTTGTAATGTTCCTCAATGTTCTTCTATTCTGAATGCACTTTATTTGTACTCTAATGATGTTTTGTACCTTAATCTGAATTCGTAGCCATTAATGAGGTAAACTAGGTTGTTTTTAATCACTTTAAATGGATTCATCATCATGTTTAATATAACATTCGTGTTATTTTAAAAAAGTTTATCTTGATTTAAAAAAAACTACTTCTTTATCAACACATATAAAACATTCTAATTTATCTATATTATCATTTTTTGACTATTACAACCCCATTACATTAGAAGTATATACAATATTACCTATATACATGTTTTAATAGTTTTATCCTTTTCTATTTAGTGGATAACCAAGTAAAATTCCATAAAACCCTCTTTGTTGAAACTTCCCATGATTTTCACCTGTTAATTTGATAATACAATAGAAGTAAGAAACCCTTAAATATTTTAGACATGGAAAATTATTATAATAAATATCATGTGGTGAAATATTTGAATTTGTTCTATATAAACATTAGTTATGAATGTGAACTACTACACTAATTTTTCTTTGTAAATATCAAGAAGTATCATGGTCGATCAACATGGTGCGATCCATCTTCATTAACATTGGATGGTTCCTTAAAAACCATTTTATTGTTATGTGTATGTTGAACTAAGTTTAGAGTAAATTCCTTTCTTCTAAATATTTGAATATAATATTCTACTTTTATATTCTATACTATTTCCTATCTGAATATTTTACTTTGAAAACCCACACTCTTTTTTTAATGTTTTTATAAAACCGTTGAACATTTGTAGATCCTTCGACTTGTTCTTTATTAAAACAATGAATTTTGTATGAGTAAATTACTTAATAAAGAAAATAAAATTCTTATATCAACTTGTTTATTAATTCTTTATAGGCCCACAAATTTCTAAATGAATGATCCTTAATGAATGAGATATATGAATTTCAACTTTGTTATGTAGAGAATTAATAATCCCCTTTTTAAAAAATAGGAAAAATCCCAATTTAGTCCATTTTTAGGATATGAAAATCGTAGAAATTATATCGTAAGGTAATGTTTCTCATTTTTGTTGGCCAGGATGACCATACCTTCAATGTGAAAGATGATTTTTATCTTTTAACATAAATAATATGAATTTTTAGCGTCATAAACTTGAAAATACATTTCCCTTGTTTGTTATGATATTTTCAATACACATACTTATTTTAAAACTTCTACTAAGAACACATATTTATTAAAAACCACTTATTTAACTTCATCACATAGATGGTATTCCCTTAACATATTTGGTCTCATTCTATCAATACATAAAGTCTTCTTAAACATTAACTTATCCTTTTTATCAATGGTGACCCAAATCCTTTGATTTTAATTTACGCATAATTTTAAATGGTCACTAATCCTTTCTTATAATTTCTATAATTGTTTAATAAATTTAAATATCATATCTATTTTTGAATAAAACCTAGTATCTATAATCTAGGGACACTACCTTTTAGAAGCTTTAATTGAAACTTTAAAAAAAATCATTTTATATTACCTTTCTATTTTCCCTATATTTTTTGAGTATCTCAATTCATACAGAATTGGCCATGTGAGATGTGATATATTCTTTAGAATAGTGACATAGTAGGTCACATATTCCATAGAACTATTCTAATTGTTGAAATTTATTCACAAGCATTAGTCAAGAATTTTTAGTTTTCTTCTGAACAATTCTCTTTTTAGTGGGATGAATCCCCATTAGATATTTCTTCTTAAACCTTATAGGCTCAAAATAATATAGGAAATCAAATAAAATATTTCTTTTCCATGTTCACAAATCCAACAACGTTTCAAAAATAACTTTATTTTTTATATTTAACTATTCAAAGTAATTGTTGTCTTAATGTTAACACCTATTTTTGTTCCATATTTTGATCATTTATTTTGGATAATGTTTTTTATGAAACATTATCATAGAATCCAAAACATTATTATTTGATATAGAGTTCCTTATAAACTTTTTAAATTTATATTTTTAATATATTATATTCTCAATTCTAGGTCCTCAAAATTTCACGATTTTTGACAATAATCTAATTTTACCAAAAACTTGAATTTATTCACTTATGACTCCAACTCATAATTTCTATCAAAAATTTCAGGATCATTTTTAACCTTTGAGTGTGATATTTTCTTCTAATTATAATCCTTATAATTCTATGAATCTTAAATGTTATCCGCAAACTTCCTTTTTGAGATTTCACCAGGTTGTTGAATAAAAATCTGATAATTAGATTTTTACTTGATTAATTACATTTCTAAATTGATAAAATTGAATTGGAAAGTATCAATATCATTCAAATTAATTTTATAATATTATTTAATTTCACTTTCTAAAGTATTTTGTTTATTAATAAATTACTTTAATTTACAGATATCATTTTTAAACATTGATTCTTTATCAGTATGATTAGAATATTTATTGATTGAAAACTGATTACCTTTATATAATTTTTTTCTTTTTCTCCAACATTGAGATCTTTGAAAGACATTCCTTTAGTTTTTTCTTCAGTATGAATTCCATTTCTATTTATTCATCTCTACCAGTATATATATTTTAATAATTGACTAATTCTTGTTCATTTTATTTATGAATAAGTGGTTTTTCATCGAAAACACTGGAAGTATCAACTGCTTCCTCATAATCATTTCTCTCATCGTCATAGTAAATTTATATGAAATTTATCTTTTTGTATTTAGAGAAATTTTTAGCCTTAAATTTTTAATAAAACTTTTATTTATCAAGAATTTTCACTTAATTAGTAAAGGTTCTATATGGCCTCTCATCCCTATCTTAATTAACTGTTTATTCCTTAGACTTTAAATAGTTTTCTATAAAATGTTCTGTATTTACACACTTGAAACATTTTATTTATAACTTTCCCCTAAACTTTCCATTTTCACTTTCTCACACTTATACCGATGTTCAACATCATATTTTTATTTTTTTTCAAAATATTATTCTTTATTAGAATATTATTCATTTAAAACATTTTATTTTGTACAAATATATTATTTTAAGGCATTAATGGAAATTTAATTTCAAAAAATACCATTATTTTTTAAGAAAATCACCTCCCACATCTCTTATTTAATAATAATTATATTTAAATAATCTAAAGGAATTATACTAAGACCCCAATATTCATGTTCTGAGACCATTTCATTTAAAATATCTTGAAAAATTAATATTATCTTCTCAAAAACCATATTATCCTCAAAAGTTTTCACTAAATCCTCTAATAGTGGCCATTATTTCATCAATTAAAGTGAATAATTCATCCATTATTTTATCTTCCCTCATTTTCATGTCTTAATAATTCAACATAAAAACCAAGCTTTAATAAAAATTTAAAAGGACCCTTAAGATTCATGGGAAATCAAACAAAACCAATCACATATGTAGAAGGCACAATAAAATTTTATCTGGGTTACTATAGAGAACGATTTTCTAGTACTTTTCATGATCCAAATTTACAAAATATCAGATGATTCATTACTTTCATATTGAAGATTATAATAAGAAGATTTTATCCATTACCCATGATACAAAAATTTCTCTTGAATATGTATAGTTCTCAAACACAATAAAAATATCTAAAATATTTTTTAACAACAAGAGAGTCTACCTGTAAATTGGATTTACATCAAGTTATTGCTGTGCTACAACTTATTTGTAATGACCTACCAATTCTCATTGTCTTGAGAGTACAATAAAACATTACTAGGCCTTAAGAGGCATCCCCAAGGTGCCAAAGGCTGGCAATAAATGTCAAAGGGTTTCAAAACAAGTGGGGGACAATTTACCCTTTTATAAAATACCAAAGAACCAACAACCATGACCAAACTAATCAACTACACGATGCATGATAAAAGATAAGACAACTGAACCATTTATTTTATCATAAACCAACCAAGAGTAACACAACGAAAACCAACACTAATTCAGAGTAAACAGTGGAAATACAAACTAAAAGACTACTAGATGACAACACAACTCTATGCTCCACAAGCTCTAAGCTCCAACATCACAAACCAGACCAAGTATCACGAAGTAATGCTATAAACATGTGACACTTTACCTTTTCCAACATCCTGATATATGACATCTACAAAAGAACCAATGTGCCAAAGTAGGGGGTGAGTAGTGAAACTCAGTAGGTTTTACCTAATGACTTCCTAACCCTTGCCTCTAGAATAAAACATGTTAGCACATTTATATAAAAAACTTTATATAAAACAATTCCAAAATAGTTCATCATATATCAATTTCCAAGTCAAAACCATTTTCCAACAGAAACCATCTTTCTCAAAAAAGAAACCAAGAAAAGTTTCCAATCAAATTAACATTTCCATTTCACAAAATCCCTTTTTGGCACACCCAACCATTTCAAAACCCATGAAATCAACCATGCATGCTTCGTTGTGACAGTTCCATACTCATGAGCGGTCTCTCGTTGATATACCAAGTCTTCACAAGGTAATTATTCCCCATATTCCATTACACCTTTGGCACCGAGCACAAGTTCATATTTCAACCAAGCCTCGTAAATGAAATATGAACACACACACACACGAAGTATGCCCATAAACTACACTATTCCAACCATGCCAAAAACCATTTCAATAAAACAACCCTTTTATTGAAAACCTTTTTCCCACAAACCATTTTACAAATCCAATAAATCCATATTTTAAAATTTCAATCTTAAAATCAAGTAACCAAAACACTTTGCACAAACCATTCTTTCAATTTCCACAATCCCATCAAAACCCATAAATCATCACTAAAAAAGATTTATAACATGATTTTTGCCCCAATTTCACAATCAAAACCAAGAAATTAAATCAATTTTAACTAAGCCTTCAAGTTCTAAGAAAGAGCAATTGAGATTGAAGCCACCTAACTTAACAAAATAGGTGAAACCAACCAAGAACTAGGTCAAAACACCACAAAACCTCCTTAGATTCCTTCCCCTATCACCAAAAGACCAAAACCCAACTTAATGGTCATCCACTACCTTAGATCTACCCACCATGGGCGTATATCTAAGTATCCATCAAGAGGTAAGAACAAGATCTAATAAAACTAACTAAAATGAGACTTGCCTCGATCATCCGGCCTCTAAACACCAAGGAAACCCACCTGATCGCTTCCAAAACACCTGGTAAGTGTTCTCCCACCTTCACCAAAGAGAAATCCCGAGTTAGGGCCATCTAAAAGAAAAAAAGAGTGGGTTAAAATATAAAATGGATTAGATCCATAAAAATGGGATCTTAGTTGACTTCACGCACAATTAGTCCGCATGGTTAGTCAGACCGTGCGCTAACCGTGCGGTAGTTACTGCTTGGAATCGGCGCTCTGCACGACCTCCTCGCACGGTTTGCCCATACCATGCGCACACCATGCAGTTTCCTCTGTCCAAGGTGACACAACCTGCATGGCTTCCGCACGGTTTGGGCAAACCGTGCGATGCCCGTGTGTCACCACCTTTTTCCCTTTGACACTTTAAAAGTCTCCAAACATTCCCAAACCATTCCTCATATGATTTATCTACTTAAAAAGCATAAAACAAGGGTTACTTACCAAAATCTGGGGGTACTACATTCTCCCCACCATTGGCCTTTCCATCCCTGGAAAGTAGAAAACCATCGCTTGCCTGAAAGAGTTATGGTCACTGCTCTTTCATTTCATTCTCACATTCCCAAGTCTCTTCCTAAATCTGGCCATATTGCCACAAAATCCGCACTAGACCGATGATTTTTCCACACAAGACATTCTCCTGCCTATCCACAATCCATACCGGGATATGTATCAATGAAGCATCTGGCTCTAGGTTAATATGATCCCATCTGATCATATGGTCAGGATCAGGCTGATACTTCTTCAACTGAGATACATGGAACACATTATGCACTGCACTGAACTGTGGTAGTAATGGCAACCGATACACCACCTTTCCAACCCATTCCAGTATCTCAAAAGGGCCTATATATTGAGGAGATAATTTTCCCTGCTTCCCAAAATGGCGATTTCCAAGCCTTGGAGAGACTCTTAAAATGACATGATCACTCACCGCAAACAACAACAGTCTTCACCGATGATTCGCATAAGATTTCTGACGACTCTGTGCAGTCTCCATCCACTTTTTTATCAACTGGATCTTCTCCATTGTTTCTTGTACAAGGCTCAACCCAACTAGTGAAGTCTCACCTATTTCCACCCAACAAAGTGGAGAACGACAAGGACGACCATACAATGCTTCAAATGGAGCCATGTGTATCGAGGCTTGATAACTGTTGGTATATGAGAAATACACTAAAGGAATGTTCTCCTCCCATGAGCCACCAAAATCCATTACACAAGCCTGCAACATGTTTTTCAATGTGTGTATCATCCTTTCGGATTGTCCATCCATCTGAGGATGATACGCCGTACTCATATCCAACTGAGTTCCCATGGATTTCTGTAAGGATCTCCAGAAATGACATGTGAACCTCGGATCTCTATCTGAGATAATAGACACTAGTACACAATGCCTCTTTACCAATTCTCGGATATAGATTTTTAAAAGATCTTACACCGTATGAGTTTCACGAATAGGGATGAAATGGGCCGACTTGGCATGCCGATCCACTATCACCCAATTGGCATCGTGTTTTCGGACCATTCCTAGAAGAACTGTAACAAAATACATTGCTATCTGATACCATTTCCACACTGGGATAGGTAGAGACTGCAACATACCCACTGGCCGCTGATGTTCTGCTTTAACTTGCTGACAAGTTAAGCACAACGAGACAAACTCGACCACTTTCTTTTTCATGCCACTCCCCCAAAACTGCACCTTCAACACCTTATACATCTTCAGTGTACCTAGGTTTACCACCCATCTTGAATGGTGGTCATGAAGGAGTTTTTCTTGAGCAGTTAAAGGTACAATCATCCGATCTCAAATCCGAAAAACTGAACTCTCATCAAGCTTCCATCCCTCAACGGTCTCCCCACAATTGAGTTTCGAACCCATTGCAACACAGTCTACATCAGATGTATGTGACTCCTTTACTATCTACAATAAATCAGGAACAAGCGCAACTGGAAAGAAAACCGAAACCTCAGCTCGGTCTTCACATTCCACATGCATGTTGGTTAGGACCGAATTCAACTACCACTCATCTGAATCTTCTTTTGCCAACTGAGCATACGACTTTCTGCTTAATGCATTAGCCACCTAATTTCCCTTACCCGATGTATATATCCAGTCAAAGTCGAACATTTGAAGGTACTCCATCCATATCCTTCATCTGAGATTTAAATCTCACTGTGAGAAAATATGCTTCAAACTCTTATGATCCATAAACATAGTGAATTTCTCACCAAAGAGATAATATCTCCATGTTTTCAAAGCATGGATGACTGCAGCTAACTGCATATCATGTGTTGGGAAATTTTTCTCAAGCACCCTCAACTGTCTTGAGGCATAAGCAACCACATAGTCTCCTTTAATGAGAACACAACCCAACCCTATTCTTGAAGCATCACAATACACCACATACCCCTGTCCTGATTCAGGCAAGATCAAGATGGGTGCTGATGTAAGACGAACCTTCAGTTCTGGGAAAGACTTTTGACATTATTCTATCAATTGAAATGGAGCATTATTCTTTGTCAGAGCTGTCATTGGTGATATTAGTCATGAGAAATCATGAAAAATGTTTCAGTAGTAACCAACTAGACCAAGAAAACTGCATATCTCGAACACATTCTTCGGTGGTTGCCAAGAGATAATGTCTTATACTTATTCAGGATCAACTGAAACACCTTTCTCAGAAACAACATGGCCCAAGAAGCATACCTCTTGTATCCAAAAATCAAACTTTGGTAATTTGAAATACAACATATGGTCTCTCAAAATTTTCAAAACTATCTCCAAGTGTTGCTCATGCTCAACCCTTGTTCATCAATACACTAATATGTCATCCAAAAAAACTACAAATAAAGAATCCATATATCACTAGAATATAAGATTCATCAATGCCATAAAGACTACTAGTGCATTCATGAGACCAAAAGGCATGAATACATATTCGTAGTGTCCATATCTTCTTATGAAGGCTGTCAATGGAAAATCCTCCTTCTGAACTCACAATTAGTGATATCCTGACCGCAACTCAATCTTATAGAACCACAGAGCTCCCATCAATTGATCAAATAGTTTATCAATGCGTGGAAGTGGATATATATTATTTATCATAACATGGTTAAGTTTACGATAATCCACACATAGCCTTGAAGCTCCATCTGATTTCTTTACAAACAAAACCAGTGCTTCCCATGGAGACATGCTTGGTCGAATAAAACTTTTGTTTTCCAGTTCTTCTAACCGCACTTTAAATTAATTTAACTATATTGGTGACATCCTATAAGATGGAAGTGAGATAGGAATGGTCCCCGAAAGGAGATCAATCATAAACTCCACTTCTCTTACAGGTTGTAACCCTGAGAAGTTTTTAAGAAAAACATCAAGAAATTGATCTATGACTACTGGAAAACTATTATTCGCAATCTCATCCATTGATTCCAAGTTTAACTCAGCCAACTGGTAAAATATCGTTGCCACTACTGGTGCCAACAAGCCCGTTACACCTGCCTTTACCCCTCTTTCTTATCTAAATAGATGCCTGACGCCATCCCGAGTTGCAAAACTGACTGTTATGCTATAACAGTCGATGTGAGCCCTAAACTCTGTCAACCAATCCGTACCTAGGATTATATCATAAACATCCATCTCTAGCATAGAGAAATCCCATTTAAACTCAGCTCCATCAATAATAAGAGAACATGCTCTACATAGGAAGGTTCTACATTCTATTTCACCGAGAGGAGTTTGAAGTTTTTTTACAAAAGGCATCATTTCAAGTTTTAAGTTCAGAAAATCAGCAATATGAGAAGCAAGAAAAGAATGCGATGCACCAATATCGAACAAGACTTTCATGAGGGTAGAATTCAAAAGAATCGTACCTCTCACCGTAGACGGTCCAGACTGGTCATCCACAATTACCTGTTCTGCTCCATACAATTGCTTTGATGCTGCACTTTGCTCCTTATTGCCTTGTTGAGACTGTCCTGCTTGAGGAGTCATGGTATTCATAGAATCACCTTAGCTAGCTATGTTCTTCTGGAAAGACTGCTTTTGCTGTCCTTTCCCTATTGAAGCATAAGATGCTTGTGACACAAGAGAAGTGTTAGGAACACCCGACCGTGGAGCACTGCAACAATATCACTGAAGGTGACCCATCTTGTTACAATTGTGGCATGCTCTCGGTGGTGCTGTACATTCTCGTTTCATGTGGTCAATCGAGCCACATTGAAAACACCTGACTTTCATCATGGGTCATGGAGGAAGATTCACCGATCCAGCCGTCTGATTTTGATTCGCACTCCCACCTTGGAAGAAGGTGTCCCTCTTCTTCTTGTTCCCAGCATTAGAGTTCCCACCCATTCCTGTGGGTATCATCATAACTCCTCCTCCCATAAATTCTGAGATGTCTCTTTCCTCTACTGTTTCTCTTTTTACCATCTCCATATAATCCGTAATACAGAGCATAGTTATCTTCGAGTGAATATCCTGTCGCAATCCTGATTCAAAGATGCGTGCCTTCAGTGATGCACTGGCAGCAACTTCTAGTGCAAAGAACACTAAATTCATGAATTTAGTTGCACACTCTATGATAGAGAGATTCTCCTACTTCAGACTGAGAAAGTCCGTCATCCTCTAGATGTTGAACATGTGAGGATAGAATTGTTTGTTGAAGGCTTAGCATTTCAATATCATTCACATCACTATCACAAAATTGATTTCCATACATCCAGCTTTTCTCAATTTACCCATTTCTGAAAAATATTTTATTTCTTTTGAAAATAAATCCATTTTCAAAATACATCAATCATTATCTTTTCAAATTCTTTCATTTGAAAAGAAGTTCAATTTTTTTGAAATCATGATTATGCATCAAATCATAATCCATTTCTCAGAATGATATATACACTCCTAGTTGGAAGTCATTCCTCTAATGCATGTCATGCTCATCTCATTGGCTAAACCCATGACAATGAGATGTGTTATCCTATAAGTGTCTCCAAAACACTTATGTACCCAACTCCCTGGTAACGTTTAGTTGAGCATAAAATGGTTAGCTACATCTTTTTATGCTCTACATTCCATGTTCCGACAATCCTACTCCTTCCTAAGATGACCACCCAAGGAATAGACACGTAAGAATTCAACGCCAAGACCAACAAAAACTAATGACTACTTGTTCGAAAAAGAAAGTAACAAGATGATTGCATTTATACCCCAAGGAATGAACAAACTGATACCATTTGTAATGACCCACCAATTCTCATTGGCTTGAGATTAAAATGAGTCATTACTTGTCCTTAAGAAACATTCCCAAGGTGCCAAATGCTGGAAATAAATTACGAAGGGTTTAAAAACAAGTAGGGGATGAATTACCCTTTTAGAACACAGCACAGAACCAACAATCCTGACCAAACTAATCAACAACATGATGCGTGATAAAAGCTAAGACAAATCAACTATTTATTTTATCATAAACCAACCAAGAGTACCACAGTGGAAACAAACACTAAATTAGATTAAACAACAGAAAGACAATGTAAAATACTACCAGAAGACAACCCAACACCATGCTCCACAAGCTCCAAGCTCCAACATCACGAACCATCCCAAGTATCACGAAGTAGTTCTATAAACATGTGACACTTTACCTTTTCCAACATCCTGATATATGACATCTGAAAAATCACCAACATACCAAAGAAGGGGGTGAGTAATGAAACTCAGTAGGTTTTCCCCAATGTCTTCCCAACCCATGCTTATAGTATAAAACATGTTAGCACATTTATATAAAACAGTTTAAATAAAACAATTCCAAAACTGTTCATCATATATCAAGTTCCAAGTCAAAACCATTTTCCAATAAAAACCAACTTTCTCAAGAAAAGAAACCAAGCAATGTTTCCAATAAAATTCACATTTCCATTTCACAAAATCCCTCTTTGGCACACCCAACCATTTCAAAACCCGTGAAATCAACCATGCATGCTTTGTTATGACAGTTCCGTACTCATGAGCGGTCTCTCGTCGATCTACCAAGTCATCAAAAGGTAATTATTCCCCATATTCCATTATACCTTTGGCACCGAGCACAAGTTCATATTTCAACCAAGCCTCGTAAATGAAATATGAACACACACACACGAAGTATGCCCATAAACTACACCATTCCAACCATGCCAAAACTATTTCAATAAAATAACCTTTTTATTGAAAACATTTTTCCCGCAAACCATTTTCCAAATCTAGAAAATATATATTTTAAAATTTCAATCTTAAAATCAAGAAACCAAAACACTTTACACAAACAATTCTTTAAATTTCCACAATTCCATCAAACCCATAAATCATCACTAAAAAATATTTATAATATGATTTTCACCACAATTTCACAATCAAAACCAAGAAATTAAATCAATTTGAACTGAGCCTTCAAATTCTAAGAAAGAGGAATCGAGAGTGAAGCCACCTAACTCAACAAAATAGGTGAAACCAACTAAGAATCGGGACGAAACACCACGAAACCTCATTAGGTTCCTTCCCCTATCACCAACAAGACCAAAACCCAACTTAAAGGTCATCCACTACCTTATATATACCCACCTTGGGCGTAGATCTAAGGATCCATCAAGAGGAAAGAAGGAGATCTAATAAAACTAACAGAAACAAGACTTACCTCGATCAACTGGCCTTTAAACACCAAGGTAACCCTCCAGATCGCTTCTAAAATTCTTGGTAAGTGTTCTCCCACCTTCACTAGAGAGAAATCCAGAGTTAGGGCTGTCTAGGATAAAAAAAGTGGGTTAAAATATAAAAAATATTAGATCCTTAAAAATAGGATCTAAGTTGACTTCGCACATGGGTAGTCTGCACGGTTAGTCAAATCGTGCGCTAACCGTGTGGTATTCACTTCTTGGAAGGGGCGCTCCGCACGACCTCCTCACATGGTTTGCCCAAACCATGCACACACCGTGTGGTCTCCTCTATACAAGGTTACACCACCTGCATGACTTGTGCACAGTTTGGGCAAACCGTGTGAAGCCCTTGCGTCTCCACCTTTTTCCCTTTGACACTTAGAAGTCTCCAAACATTCCCCAACCATTCCTCATATGATTCATGTACTTAAAAAACATAAAAACAAGGGTTACTTACCAAAAACCGGGGGCAATACATTATTCTTCTTCCTCCCGTTTCTCTTCTAGATAAACATTCACAATAAAATATATTCTATTCCTCAACTACCCTGTATTTCATTGATATATCTTTTTCAGTGCGTATAATAGTGTACTATTCTCATCATAGCATTCATGTAAATCTCTATTTTTATTTATCTAGAACACAAAATCTACTTCACATTAAAGTTTTTATTTTAATTTAAAATAAAAATTTAAACAAATAAATTCCTTCAATTTTCCTATAATATTTTCTCAATTTATCCCAATTATTCTTCAACTTGTTTAGTTTAATTTATCCAAATATAATTTAACACAATTCATGATTTGATTAGATACTTAATGGTGCATCCAACCAATTTCTATCAATTGAAAGAAAAATTCTTCTTCCTTTATTAATCAACAAACTTCTTTATAGTGAAAACCATTTTTGTCTGTTATATAATAGCCCAAAAATCAATTCTCATAGATTTTTATTGTGGTGTAAGGATCATATTATTTAATCCTCAACTTATTTTCCACAGTTTAATAATAACTAGTACTTACCCGTGCGTTCGCACAATAATACGTTCAATGCTTATTTTTAAGAAGACAAAACTATTTCAAAGTTTATAAAGAACATGAATTTTAAATATATTGAAAAAAAGTGATAATTAATATTGAACTATAATTGGACAAAATATAGAGAATTGAAAACATAGGAAAATAAGCAACATAAAATAACATTGGAGAATATGTAGGAGAATATTGAAAACATATTGGAAAATATATGAGAATATATAAGAAAAACATAAGTGTACCATCCCTGTACAAAATAAACCATACAAATGCATGATGGAGAATATGAGGAAAACATATAAGAGAATATATAAGGAAAATAAAATTATTTGAAAACATGGAAAACATATTAGAGAATATAAAAGGAATATAAAACATACATTTAAAATGATATTTGAATATTGTAGATAACATTCAATTGAATAGAAAAAGAACATTTTTGAAAAAAAATGAAATGAACATGAATGAAAACATAAAAGAATAATGAAAAGAAAATAAGTCACGATGTAGAAAACAACATATATATCCAACTTCAAATACATGAATAAAAATAAAAAATTGACAATAATAAGAAAAGTATATTAAAAATGAACATGAATTAAATAACATATGTATTAATGTCACTGAGATATTATGAAAATGACATGAAAGAATTATTATGCAACATTAGTATAAATAGCATAATACTCCATTGAACATGAATGAAAAGAACATTCAAATGGACATTTAAATTTCAAAACATACATCATAAGTATTAATGTCATCAGTCAATTATGTCACTGTACAAATATCCAACATCAAATTCCTGGAGGATTTTTCTACATAGAAAAAAATGTTTAAAATAAGATTACCTGAATTTATAGAATAAAAAAATGAATATTAACATAAAATAATTAATTAGAAACTATAATAAAATAAGGGGGAAATGTTTAAGTGAAACACCATCATACCAAAGGAATGAAAAAAACCACATTAATTTCATACAGTGATGATCACCTCTTCCTATGTCGACCCCAACCTCGAGATCCCCCCCAAGTTGGATGAAGCCCTCTTCTCCATTAAATAATTTGAAAATGTGATGATTTATCGGCTGAGTCCTCTACAACTGCTTCGTGAGGGTGATTATGTATGGAAAGATCATCCTGCATGACCATGCCCTCCCAAGAAGCCACCTCCTCCTGAACATCGTGAACATCCTTATTTCAAGGTGAAGAACCATCTTCATTCACATCATCCAGCTAAGGTGGATCCTGTGTGGCAAGATCCTATATATCCATTACCTCCTGGACAACCTCCTGTAGAATAAAGGGATCCTGTATAACAAGACTATCATGAACATCCTCTATGGACATTCTCTTTGATTGACCACTAACATCTCCATCCCTAGATCGATTCATTAGGGGAGAAGCCCTCCGATTGATGCAGCCTTTATTATCAAGGCCTTCCATTAAAAGAAAATCAAACTTTGGAGTGTTAATAGAATACAACATAGAAAAAAAATTAGAATTAGCTTTAGCATTCCACATCATAGAGGACACATTTTTATAGTCAGCATCATTGGGTGAAATATGTTGGCCAGGGCCAGAACATTGAGCCAGATGCTTATCAGCAGACTACCCATCATCAACCTGGACAGCCCCATTAGTAGCACGAGCCTCATCCCCTATAAAGTTGTGCTGATTATAATCACTTCCATCCAATTGTATAGCATTAGCCTACACAACACCATCCAGATAGCCAACTGTGGAGGCGACAGACTGAACATGAACAGACTCCTGCTGAACAGGGGGATCCAATATAACAGGACTAAATAATATGTGGACAAATTCCATCGGTAGTGTCTAAAGGTTCCTCATTGTTGACATGGATTAAATAAAATCAAATAGTAAAATCAACATAATTGTCCATAATGCTTATAAATAATCTTACTTTAAATTAAAATATGTATATTTTCCTAAAATAAAACATACTTTGGAACTGAAGATCAATACAATGGATCCAAAAAAGAATAATAAGCAGCATAAATAATTTTCTAAATTAATATAATACTGATTTTCTTTAAACTGTAACAAAATGTAGTATATAAATAGTACATATTACTACAATTCAAACATGTTTTTTACATTGCATATGTGGTAAGGATAGAAAACATTAAAATTATGAATGAATTAAAATGTTTCTATAATTGTTAATTGGATGTGTAAACGTATAATGAAAGTAACTTAGAAAAATTAAATTTTATGTGTACCCCAAAAAGCTTTCCATTTGCAAGACTTCAAGAACATGTACAGAGGCAAAGATGATTGGCCATTGACGTCAGACTGGATCATCTTATATCATTTTGTCTTAGAATCAGTTATACCCAAATCAAAAAGGTGAAAAAATGACTATAATGAATGGAAAGTCAAAAAATAATAACAAAAAATAATAATAAAAAATAAAATACATGTCTCGATGATCACATATAATTCATTCTGCCATATTTTCTCAAATTGCATGCCAAAAAAATTCATGTTTGACAAACTTTTATTTTTGTGAAAGAGAAATGAAATGAGAAAAATATTGACAATTATTAAATACCACATCATTTTGATGTAAAAAATTATTTTCAATATTTTTTACAGAAGGGAGACACTTTATAAAAAACCGTGGATTTTTTTTTATAATGATGAAATATATATATATATATTTCACAGTGTGTGTAAAAATAAAATTATAAATACGAATTTAAATTATCCATATAGTAGAATTATTAAATCCATCACCATTGGGACCTAAAATTTCACTAAACAAAAAAATGAAAATAAACATTTAGTCAATGATGAGAAATATATCATGGCATTGGTAGTCCATATAAATTAACACCCAAAACACCTTGCATTGAGGACCTCATGAAAGCCTTCCTAGTAATTATAATGTATAATGAAACCTAATATGTTAAAGTGAATTAAAAAAACTACATCATTACCTTGTACACATCATCTATCTTTCATTTTCATGTTCAATAAAAGAATGCCCACATGATGCACCTCCCTACTGTACACTAAAATCATGGTAGAAGACAAAATGAAATATTACAGAATTTTACACCATAATCTTGTTCATATTATTTTGATGCTATAGGAAGGAACTGGTTCACTACAACATTCCATTGATGATCTTGATCAAGAACACACATGATAATGAGTTAAATAGGAGGTTTCTTCAATCCATTTATCCACATAAGTTGATTCTACATGGATCTGGAATACTATACAGGATCATGCATAAAGAGAAGCCATATCAAGAAGAAGTCACATCGCAAAAGATATGTCTACCCTGAGAAATATCTTACCCTTTTAGGATTTTCAGATGCATATGTTCATTGAAAGGTTGCTCAAAGTATAGAATTTACCAGGACTAACCTGAACAAGTCCAGTATTAGCCCAAGAGGCACATATATGAGGATATTAAGTCATGAATGTATACGATTGACACATCCTTCTTATGAAACCTTGAGAAACTATCCATGCATATATAAAAGGTAATGATATAGTGAAAAATTGAGACAAATCAATGGTGTCATGAGAATGACATAATTTGGATGGAAATGTAAATATTTTTTTTTAATCAATCAAAACATAAGGTAACCTACAAAACTGGGGGTCTGAGATCCACTATGCTATTCCTCTTCATCTTCATCACTGTCATACAGATATCCAAAGTTTTAATTGAAACATATGTCCATTGAATCAATGAAAAGGTAACTATACATAACAAAAACACGCAATAAAGTGTAATGTTTGGTTAAATATTTTCTTAATTGAAAAAAAATCCATCAAAGAATTGTTATTGTTAGAGTAGTTTAAGATTTCACATGAATTAAAACCTAAAAGTGTAAATAACTTATTGGAATGCCTCAAGTTAACAACATTGGACTTCGTACAAGTATACTTCCGAAGCACAACAGGAGGCTCTAGTCACAAAATTGAATGAAATGTGGTGTGTTTGAGTAGATAAACTGGTTATCTTACCATAAATATAGATACCAATAAAGAATATTGATTATGATACATGTACCAATGATTCAAAAGTACATGAAAATGATGTAAATTGGTTTTATAAAACAAAAATTTTAATAAAATGGCATGAATAAAAAACAATACCTGGTTTAGTAAACATTTAGTGACATTATCTCCAAATAATTCATGATTTGAATGTATTTATGACATTAATGTTTGATATCATGAACCTTTAAAGAAATATTTGAGAATGAAAGGATTCATCTACATGAAACAATGGGATAAAATGAATGATAAGTAATGAAAACATAAATAACTAAAAAGGTTAAATGTTATTTCATAACACTTCAATAAAGAAAATCATATTTGATTTCTTGAAAAACACAATGGGAACATAAATAACTAAAGATTAATGGAGAAACAATAATATTGAACACAAAATGAATATATAATGTGTTGTAATGTATTGTACTTACGGTGCTAATGATTCAATTGTTGATTCCTTCACAATAACTACAAATACAGTTGAATAGTGTATGTTTCAACTTACGGTTGAAAGTAATTTGAGTCATACTGTTACGAGATAATGTTTTGGCGACAATATTTAGGTGAACGAAGTTTCCAATGTCGGGAGGAATCTGCTAGAGTACATTGAACTGGATGAGTGTGGGTGTATGTTGGAGTAATGAATGAAATAATATTTTGGAAATTAATATGGGGCAATTGGTAGTGAATTTACCAAAATATAGAGTAAATGTAAGATTTTACTAATAAAAAATAATTAGACATAAAAATGATATAGAATATTGAAAATTAAAATAAATCAAAACTAACCATCAAGTGGAGGAACACTTCACCCATTTTCACAGACTCTTTTAATAATGAAGAATCCATAGAAAAATATGTAATTATAGTCAATATATATCCTGAAAATGAAATAGTCCAATAGTGGAAAAAATTAATAATAAAATGTATCTTAGAACATTACATTTTTTTGGGAAGCATGAATTCTAATTTATATTCATTGAGAAGTTACAATAATCGATGTGAAATAGTGCCTTAGTAATACACACTAATATCAATAATTTATCACAAAGGACCAAACTAAAATAAACTCCATATGTAATAGAGGTTGGGGAATAGATGCTTGAAATATAATGGAAGCATTCAGAATCAAGTAACAACATATCATATCAATTGCATACAGTAAACTACATTGAAATGATAGAGAAGAAACCAACCACCAGATTAAAATGCATTCAATGTGTACTTGAAAATGCAATCATAAAAAATAGGAATACCCGAAAATGAATTCATTATGTACTTGGACATGGATCCCTAAAATGCTTCCTTTATGCACCTGAAAATGAAAGTAAGTGTAGTAGTTATAACTTAGCAAGTTATTGGAACATTAAAGTGTGTAATCAAGTATATAAAATGATATTTCAAATACAAAGCATATGAAATTCAAAAAAAAACATTCTAATATAGTTAAGTTATTAAAACAAAACTGTTGTGAAAAAATAAACTCACACTACTACTAAAATTAAATTTAATAAAAAATATAATATTTTAAAAAGTTACAGATACTGCATTTAAAACTATGAAAACACAACATATAATGCATTTATAAGAAAAAACAAAGTATGAAATTACAATAAAGGAATAAATTTAATAAATTTGTGACTGTACCATCTTAATTGGGTACCAACATCATCAAAACTTACAGGTTCCCAAGATTAAAAATATTCTTATATACGAAACCATCTCCTGAAATTAATAAAAGCAACACAACGTAAACTATACAAAGAAATAATAATAATAATATCAATGACAAGTATACAATATCGATGCTGGTAAAATACTAAAAGTTTATTGATTATCAGTCCTAAATTGTTCTCAAACCACAAAATACTAAATTTCAATAGAATATTGAATAAAAAATATTTCAGTGCATATATAATGTGTTTGATTAACTGAAGACTTAAAAAAATAAGAATATAAATCTCACTATGAAATAAATAAACAATAAATGGAACTTATATGGAGAGTTTTATTAGTTAAATAGCTCATATAGAATAATAATTAAGCATTAAAGTGAGTCATAATAAAGAACAATTACATATAATCATTGAAAAAATATAGGTAAAATGTAAATATATAAAATAGACATCTTGTAATCTCGCAACCTAGGTTTTTCTGAAAGCCCTGGCATTTGAAAAGGGACAACCCCTTTTGTTATGATATATGAATGAACGAAGCCAATTTTTGTCATTATTAAAAAGAAAATGTAATGAAATAGAAGGATAACCACAAAAATAAATAGAAACAGTTACATTCATTTAATTAATTTTCAAGCAGCTATGGCTAGAATTGAATGTTTAGAAGTATCCTCTCAATATATTTTCCACCATGTTTGAGGTTGTTCGCTCTCAATAAGAATAAGGGCAGGAACTTGCAAACATATTAAATTTATAATTCAACAAAAGGGATGAGCATGTATATAAATTATTCAAAACCGGTAACTGAAAAAATGATAATAGTATATTACACATGTTATTGCAAAGAAACATACCTAAAATGGGTGTATGGACCTCAAAATAACAAGGAAAACTAATGATTGATGACGAGGATAACAATGAAATATACCTGAACCCAATAATAAATTAACACAGAATATACATGAGGGGAGGAGTACCTGGTCGAAGATGAACTAAAAATTGTAGGAGTAAGAACCCAAGAAGATTACGGGAGTTTGATCCCGGTAGTCTAGGAATTCATTGTACTGGAACTATAGACCAACTAGAGTTGAAGTGCGAGCAGGATAACACTCTGGGTAAAATCGTCTGCAGAAGAAAGAACGAAGGAAATTTGTCGATTGAGATGAAGGTAGAGGATGAGTACCTACAACGTAAACCCTAGATCGATAGCTCAAGTGGAAGGAGAAAGCAATGGGACATCATATGTGCTGAAATCGGAGGATCGTAAATTGGAGGATCCGCGGTTGGAGGAGCCAAAGTCGGAGGAGTTGAAGGCAGTTCACGCGCAGGTGGAGTCATGGCTGGAGAGGGGATTTGGGGAGGGGAGGGGAGGGGTGGAGAGGGGAGAGGAAGAGGAGATTCGGGGAGGGGGAGATTTGGGGAGGGTTGTAGGAACCCTAGAGCAGGGAGAAGGGAATCAGGGAGGTGAAACGGGGGACAAAGAGAATAGAAATGGAAAATCTCGATATGGGGCGGGATCGTAGTAGATATTTGCAGGTTTGGAGGATGGGAGTTAGAAATTGTCGTGACGTGGTAGTGTGGTTTGGTGACATGTAGGCAGAAAAAAGCCTGTTTTAGTATATATATATAGATATAGATATAGATATAGATATAGATTTTCATTAGTAAAAAATTTTCTCCAATACTTTAAAAAATAACTTTTTGATATTTATTCCATAAATTTTAATTTCAACATCATTTGATTTATTTAAAAAATACTTATTCATTTATTAAAAGTATCCTATAATAAATATCTATTAACTTTAAAAACCTTCCAATTTAACTTATGAAACATTAGATTTTTTTTTTCTAATTTTAAAAACACACATAATATAATGAATATATTATATATGAAAGTTTTTTTTATGAAAATATCATTCAAATGTTTCAAAATATCTTAAATATCTATGTATGTTTTTTCTTTTGTTTATTTTGAACTTATAATTAACTTATATAAGAACTAAAAATATTATGTATCTCAATGAATAATTTTATTTTCTATATTTTTATGAGTTTATGAAAACATATTATGTTTGAGAAAATAAAATACATATTAGTCACACTTTTTAACTCTTACTCATATTAGAAAATATCATAGGAATTACTATGAATTATTCCCATTTAAAATTTCTATATTCTCTTTTAAAACATCATATGTATACTCCAAATAAAAGAACACATATAAAAATAACCCTAAATATTTTTCCATTATTTACTCTATGAATTATATTATATATACAATGAGGTTTTTCACTTTTTCAAAATTCAGTTCAGAGTAAAAACATAAAATTAATTATTACTTAACTAAAATTTCATCTTTAAATAATTATTATAGAAATACATTAAATAAACTTATAACCATTTAGAAATATTCTCAAGTTATTCTTAGTGTACATAAAAACATTTAAACAACTACACCCCAAATAAAAAACTTTATTTTATTTTATTTTGAATATTATTTATTTATTAACAAAAAAATATACTATTATTATTTTAACATTATTATTGAACCATGATTTAAAAAATATCCCACAATTTTCTTATTCTTAACAGGTTGAGGTTATGAGATGGTTGAGATAAGTCTGTGGTCTTGAGATGAGATGCATACATCCTAGGGTGGTTTTTTAGAAATAGTTGGGAAGTGATCAGATGTTTATGACTAGGAACAAAATATGAGATAATCGTACGTATCACATAAGATGTGGAACCCCATATTGAAGATGGATTAGAGAATTGGTGCATGATATGAGTGGGATATGTTCTCTAGGGATTGACATGATTCGATGGATAGGGAGATTCCTTTGATTTTTTTGAGATATATCCAAGGGGAGAAGTGATATAGGGACCCCAAAATGGGTAGTGGAAATTATCTAGATGACTTGGAATAGGTATGATAAGAGGATTAGTGTGAGTTTTTTAGGATGTTCCCTATTTAGGGGGACCATGTTATGATCCAGTAATTATAAGTAGATAAGACTGTACTCTTGAGTCTCGGGTCACGTAGGGCCTATGATCTTAGAGATCTATATGGGATGGTGAGTTTATGTTAGTATTGATGAGAAGATATGTGGATAGGTCCAGATGAAACAATTGATACCCTTATAATTAAGGTGATAATGTTGATAGGTTCAACATATCACTCTTGTGCGACCAAGATTGTATTTGGGAGATTAGCCTGTAAGGATAAATGGATAATGATATGAGATTTAAGGTATAGGTCTAGGTCTTGGGTGAATATATCCTTAGTGGTGAGTCTGCATGATCTCTATCTAGAATATGATACCATGTGATTTATTGCATGACTATTCCTCGTTTTGTTTTTGTTGGATACCAAGACTTGTTTTATTTAAAAGACTTTATCAAGATAGTGGTGGAAGGACCCCACAATAAGTAAGAAGGTCATGGTCTAGTTGTAATATTTCTTATGGTATGAGATATCATGGTGTGGCCTCACCTGGAGTGAGAAGGTGTTCCCACGACCCTATTAAAGAGTCAAACTGAATGGTTGAAGAATTAATGTTTTTTTTTTCAGTTTATCATAATGGGGATCTATGAAAAATAATTAAATGGGGAGTTTATGATGCTTGGATGACTATTATGGTTTCATGATTTTGAATTGGATTTTATTCTTGATAATGCATCGAAATCCGTAAATTTAGTAATGCTTATAGGTTAAAGATATATATTTTTTGTAATATTAATTAAAAAGTGGAATATAAAGTTATTATTGATAATATATCTTAGTTTCAATCAATCAGTGATTGTACTAGCCTTTAAAGAATCAATAACAACAATAAAAGAATATTAAAGAAGGCATCCTTCATATTTTTTTAATGTACACATTGTTTAAAAAAATTTAAATGTGTGATCTGAGCTACCAAACTCAATAATGATGAACAATTAAAGAATGTAAGTTTTAATGAGAGAGATAGTAGAATAACAAAGAATTAATCAAAGAAAAGTAATTATACGACAAAGGGTACTTTGAAAAAAAGCTATTTTATGAGAAATTGTTAATCGTGAATTCATTGTAATGGAGTAATTTCTCATAGAGGAGCATGAGAACCTCTAGAGTGTTTATATTAAATAGTTAAAGTGTTCCTCATGAGTCTCTATGTTGTAATATTGATATATGAATATGATAGTGAATACTATTTCACTTTTATGCATGATTATTTATTACTAAATAGAAATATAGTGGAGAAAGTTATTTTTAATTTAAAAGAGGAGGAACCATATTTATCATCAATTAAATATAGAAAACATCACATATGACCTAATTTGAGGTAATGGAAAAGTTTAAAAATGATGAACCAAAGAAAATTTATAAATTGAATAGGTTCTCTTACTCAGTATAATGACATGATCACCATGAAAGGTAGTTATTCATAAGGGTGTAATGATATGTGGTGCACACATTGTGAGCAAAATTTAAATTATATGATGTTTATAGTATACATTGAGAAGTTTTCAATGTGTAAATTAAACTTGTATTGAAGAGCATGCATTGTCATTTATAGGCTGGTGATGATATTTTCTTCATAACATTAAAGTAAGTATGCAATAATTTTGATTAAATTGTGATAATTCTATGTGATGAACATGAATAAGATTATATGTGAGTAGGCATGCTATGTGAGTGGATGTATTAAAATAGAATCATTTTACTATGTGAGAGTCTGTTCCATACGAGACATGATATATATTTTTTGATTCCATGTAGTGAGAAAACACTACCATGGAGCTCAACTTAATAAAAAAATAAGATTCATCACATAATATATATATGATTCTATTTTTGGAGGATTAATATGAGCTGATGACCTTGAAAATATTCATGATCTTAAGATAGTTGAAAAAATAATAAAGGAAAAATGTTTTCTTATGAATCTTGTGAACACACTATGCGAATATAAAACATCTCAAAGGAGGACAATGCAAATAAATACATGAGAAGATACAAATAAAGTATTTTTTTTGTTATTTTATAAATAATATTGTGGGATACATCTTGAGTAAAGTCTCATTATATAATAATGCATAAATTTCATGATTCATGAAGTATATAGAAGTTGTTATTTGAAAATAGTGTTTGTGCTACACCATGAACAATAGGATGAAGGATGATGTTTAGGAATGAGAGTGGAGAATATAATCTATATGGTATAATGATTAAATTTTTGCGAAGGATGGGGTGAAAATATAATAAAAAATTATTTTTGGGGATGAAAATTATGAACAATTAGTCAAAATATCTTGAAATATGTTGAGAAAATATTATTCACTATAGCTTATAAATAGCTATTAACTTCATTATTATGTGTTCTCAAGAATTATGTAAAAGATATTATTAAGAGAATAGGTATTTATTTGTTCTAGTTGAGTCCCTAAAAGTAGAATAACTTCTATATGAATAATTATTTGAGAAAATTTAACAAAATATGTGTGCAAAGGTGTTTTAAACTTCCTATGTGATTTTCATGCATGAGAATGTGTTCTAGGAATTTAAAAAACTATCTGAGTTATATATTTTCATAATTTCATGAGTACATTTTCATGTAATATTTATTACTTTAAAAATAATTAATGACATTAAACTTGTTTTTTTAAATAAATGTTACATGAATAAATAAGGAATTATAGAAATAGTATGAGGTGAGACACCCATGCTATGAGAAGGTCATGTGATGTACATGGGAATAATTACACAATATATTTGATAAGAATTTTTTAAGAAATAAAATAAATTTCTTAAATCACACAATTGAGAATTCTAGGCAATAGTTATGATTTATTGGAGAATATGAGTTATGAGAATTGAAGAAAACTAAGGAAAATGATACGCCACATTATCATGGAGAGAAAATAGACTTAAGTTAGAATATCTTTTTAGAAGAAGTCTTACTTTTCTATGTATTTAGTTAGTTGAGAATATGCAGATTATCTACATCCAGGAGTGAGGTTTGAGACCAACATGCATGTTCAATATACTATTAAATTTCTTAAATATGGTGCATGAGTTATAAATATTGATCTATCCTACATGTTTCAGAAAATAAATTGATAAGAGTTCCTGATGTAACCAGATGCTGGTCAATATCTTTATATCATTTTATTACTGAAGAATAAGGATCATGTGATTGGGATTTCCAACAATTCATTAAAGTGGAGATTGTAGTTGGGGTGTATAACTGATTGTTTAGTAATTTTAGTCGGGTTTTTAACCAGATTATCTTGTAATAACTTGTTCATATAGTGAATAATCTGTGTTTGGGTTTCTAACCTAAACAGTAAAGAGTAGGCATTTAAGTTGAACCATGTTAATACTATGTGTTCATATCTATTTTAATATAACCGCACTTGAGGTGAGGTGGTGAGATATCATTGATAAGATTAAGAACCTTAACACATTTAGGAGGATTAATTAAATGAAAATAATTTATAAATGTACACCACCGATTCAGCCCCATGTTAGTGGTAAATTTTTATTAGGGATTAAAAAGTTGTATCAGAGACTTTCCCCCTACTAAATATCTGAGAAAAAATTAAGGCATGGAGAATATTAACTCAGTAAATATCCATGGAATTCCAAAAATCCAATGGCAAAAAGTATCATAGCTTGAGGAATGGGATACTACCCTTCGTCCTATCAATTAGTTTGGAAGTGAGATATGCTACAATATTTTGGTTTCCACTCATTATTTAAAACAACTACAATGACTTAATCTAATAAAAGAAAAATAGAGTGAGATAGAGGGGTTTAATATTCCATCATTATGTATCTATCTGGGAAATTATTCATAATGTTCACTGGTCTCTTGAATAGTAAGAGATCTCGGAAAAATTGAGAAGCATATATGAAAGTAATATCAAAGTTTGATAGATCAATCTACAATTCCAGAGGAGATAATTCAAAGAAATAAAATTGTTGATGACGAGACAATTAAAGACTAATTGAAAACATTAAATGATATTGTGTGGAATATCAATGGCTATGGTAAGAATATTTAAGATTACATCATTAAAAAAATGATGATAAATTTTATAGATCAGTTCAATTCAAAGGTATCGTTACTTCAATAAAAAGAGTATTTGACACTAGATGAGTGACCCAAATTTCTCATACATTATGATATGTGGAATTAGAAAACATTCAGGAAGAAATAAAAAGATGAAATGAAATTTTAATGCCTGCGAAATTGAAAAAATAAAGGAAAAAAAGGTGGTAGATCCAATTGGTTCTGATACGGGAGATGAGGATCTTAATGGATTCAGTTTACTTTTATCAAGATAATCTAAAATGGTTAAATAGAGATAAAAAGGAAAGTAATAATCAAATTGTTGTAATAGTGATGAAATTGGAAACTTTGATGGAATTTTTCCAAAGAGGAAGGATTCTAAATATGAAATTGGTAAGGAGGATAAGATATTTTGGAAAAAAATAGGGATAAAAACAGAAAAAATAATTTTAGTGGTAGAAAATGAAATTTAATGACTAGTTATGAGAAAATTGATTTATCATAAAGTAGATCTTCAAATTATTAGAAAATTTTCTTACTTAATTTGAAAAAGGATATGATTCATCATTAAATAATGATAATAGAGAAGAAATAATAGAGCAAGAGTAACAATTGAGGGGTATGTTAGAAGAATGTGTTGAGAACATTATAAAGCTCAAATAAGAAAACAAGAAATTTCTAAAAGTTAAAAATAAATATTCTAATAAAAAGTAAGAACTGATCAAGAAAGAGGAAGACTATATTTATGATATCATGAAACACAATATTAGAGACAACAAACAAGTGAATATTTTTAATAATCAGGAATATAATCTTGCTATAAGGGAAGAAAAACTATCTAAGAGAAAATATATATATAAAACAACTTAAAATGAGATAAATAAGTTTAGAGAATATTTTACCTAGTACACTGAGTTTAAAGGTGAATCTATCCTAGATGTTGAGATACATGGCGTAAATATGGAATCTAGGTCTACACTTAATCTATCTCAAAGTTAAACTATAATTTTTACTGGTTAAGGTGAAGAAAATAATTCTGAATGTTCTTGGACTAATAAGATAACTGATAGAACCTCTCTTAATTTATAGGGAGAGGGAAATATGATAAGAAGATCTTTTCATGTAGGAAAAATAAGTCTCAATTCAAATAATAATAACAAAAATAGGTTTCTGTAAAAAATAGATATCAAGGTGGAAGATCTGGGTTTATAAGTTTTATGTTATTGTGAAAGGTATCGAAAAAAAGCTTAATCTTATTGGTACAATATTTCATTTTTAAATATGAATCGTGATTCAATAGGGATCTATGGTGATAATATAAGAACAAGTTCTCAAATAAATAATTTTGTTAAAAAAATCCCCTAGAAATACCAACAAAAAATTTTATAAATATATGGAGGATATTTTTGGTAAATGTGATCATGAGGGATGCAATAATGAGGAATTCATGACTATATTTACAAGAGAGATTCCTTACACTATGTAAGGGAAGAAAATAAAAAAGTAAAAAACAAATGATTCATTGAATATTAATCCATTTAAAAGGACATATGAGAATCCCAAAGAATCTAAGAAGGTCAAGAAATAATTATTAGATAGAAAAAAAATTATATGGTGATGGACAAAAGAACAGAGAAGGATAAGATGGATGATGAAGATAAAATAAAAAAGTGGTTACACATGAATAATTTTTCATTCATGAAAATATGTCTGGAAATAGTTGTTTTTAAATACATGTGAGATCTATAATAAGGGGTGAATTAAATAATCAAGATAATTTATGTGAATGGTTTGAAGAAACTAGGCATGAGATGAAGAATTTTATAAAAATCCTACCCGATGAAGAATTGATCATGAAAAATATTATGAAAGGAAAAAATAAAATTTTATTGACTCCAGATGTCATGAAAATTGATTTCTACAAATAAGTATTTCAAGAGGAGAGGATATTCAAGAAACCTATTAATAATATTTATAGTAAAATAACTTATGATTTTTGATGAAAAGAGAAGTCTAGGTTGAGATAAAAATGTCATCCTCAGTGCTACTTATGAGGAATCTAAAAGGTTTCCATTTATTACCTTATATATTTATATTCTAAAATTCATGGATTCCAGGGATATAGATGAATCCCTTGAGGGATAGAAAATATGAGTTTAACTTTTCAACTGTTTACTATGTAGTAAATCATGAATTTTGAAACAACATTGCAAAAATATGATATATGAGGCATAAAAATAATGCCCAAATACTTATTCAGAATTATTTTAAAAATATTATCATTGGGCGTTGATATTGATATAAAAAAGGGAATTTTTTTCCAATTTAACTTTATATTTTATTTTTTTCACATGAGTTCATGATGGATATCTTTCATTATTTTTTTGATTAGCACTAAAATATGTAGTGAGTTATCTATGTTTGGAATCATGTGGTGAATAATTTATAGATAACATTTATCACTTTGTTCATATAATATTTTTTTTTCTATTATGGGGTTTTATATATAGACTATGATTTGTGAAGCTGAAGGATATTTGCTAAGGAAAGAAAGTTATTTCTTCATTTTCTCACAAGTGGGTAAGTATAAGGATTTAAATGATTAGAAGAGAAGAGGGTGTCATGATGGAGTGAGAAGGATATTGATGAAATGAGAAGACCCCATTGTACCTTTTCATTTATTATCAATAATTCAGAGAAGAACATTTTCTTTATAATGTGAATTAGTATTGAAAACAAATTTAAATGGGGTGATTGATGATCCCAAGTGATTGGTTAAAGAATAAATGTTTTATTTATTGTCAGTGTATCATAAAGTGAATGTATAAGAAATATTTAATTGAGGAGTTAATGATAATTTTAGGGTTTTTTTACTTTCACAAGTTGTCAATGTATGTTATGATTGATAATCCATCAATGTCTATAAGTTTCTTTAGGAAACTGGCTTAAAGTGTTATTTTTTTAGAATATTCAAGATAAAGTGGCATTGGATGCTATTCTTGATAACACATTAATGTTTTATTTAGTCAGTTTTTTGTCAATATTTAAAATATCAACAACCATATTCCAGGAATAATGAATAATTTATCTTTTTTTTGGAAATTGATTTTTTTTATAAAATTTTAAATGTGAAATTTGTGATAGATAATGTTGAGAATAATTAAAAATTGAAGAATTTAATTTTTAATAAGTTAGAAAATAGAATAACATATAATTACTAAAAGAAAAGTAATTATATACAAAAGTGTTGTATGTGAAAAAGTTATTTTATGATAAAGAGGTAATGTTGAGCTCATTGTAATGGAGTGACTACTTAATGAGGATTTTAATAAGCTTGAGTGTGTTTATATGAGATAGCTGAACTGATTTACCCGATTCGTCATAATTTATTATTGGTATGTGAATATGATAGTTCATGGAGTTTCACTTTAATGCATTAGTATTTCTTACTAAACTGAAATACCTTAGAGAATAATATTTTTTCTTTTGAAATAGAGTAAATATATTTCTCAGCCATGAAAAGAAGCTAATCTCATATTCAAACTACTATGTAAGAATGTAAAATGAAATAAAACAATAAAATTCTGAAAGGTAATAGGTTTTCATGCTTAGTATGTTGTAAGGATACATTTGTGATTAATCTATACAAAAATGTGGAATGATATGGAATCCATGAATTTTGAAAAAAACATACTATAGGGGATTCATGTAGTACATTTTGAGAAATTTTTAGAGGATGCATGCATCTTTTAATATAGAGTTGGAATTGTTGCCTATGAGATAGTTATATTATTTAAATCATAGTTGTGAAGTATGTATATACTTAATATGATACAGTTTTTGATATATGATATGTGATGCAAATTCCAATTGTGCCATGTGAGCAGACGTGCTATACGAGCGAACATAGTAAATCAAAATTCTCATATAATTTTGAATTCATGCCCTAAGATACATGTAACATAGTTTGTGATGCCATGCATTCTGAAAACGCCATCATTGAACAAGATGTAATAAATGAAAAAAGTAATATTTCTCATATATTGTGTATGTGTAGGTTTTTGTGGAAGATTCTATGTGAGGGAAATACTATTCCAAATATTCATGATATTGAAATAGTAAAAATTCGATAAAGAAAAAATATCCATTATCTATACAAAAGCATGTCCCCTTCCCCTCCACGTGTATCCACCTCATTTTTTCTCAAACTGTTCATCATCTATTTCCAACTCTTCAGAAATATCAATACCCACATTATTTATAGCCAATATTTCCCATTTTCTAAGCCACTCGACCCCAAAATTTAATCCTCCACCCCTCCGGTCTCTGTGAAAAACCATTCCTCTATTCTCGCATTACCTACTCCCAAAATCTACTCTCCCTCATCAATTATGTTAGGGAACTATGAAAATGATTTCCTAAAATATCGTCTCCATCACCCTATTATCCCATATCCCTCATCAACTATATACATATATATCATTTTATACACACCTTAACCTCATTTTCTCATACCTATTCTGGCTAAATATCAAACGCATCCTACAAACTAATTTTCTACAAAGAATCGTCCACCGACCAGTGGATTTCCAAGGTATTTTTCTAATACCAATTCCTACAATGTGATCTATATTTTCTATGAATCTTTTCTCCAAATCATCATCAACCAAAAACTGTATTTCCAAGATATGGTAAACAATTATTTCTAGTACTGGTTTCTTCTCCTAGATGAACAATGACTAAGAACCTACTTCATTTAAATTCTTACCATGTTGTCTATGTCTATCATAGGTTTTCTCCAAGGAATCATGGAAATACTATTGTAATTCCAAATCATCATCAAGAGAGTGCAAAATTTTCAAGGTAACCTCTAAATATATTTCTTAAACAATAAGCATACATCTTATAATACGTTCAATGATCATTTGGCGATGATTTTTTATTTCATGACATACTGTAATTCAATCCTTATACTTGTATTAATTATGTCATATTTACTTTGGAAGTATTTTATTTCATTATCGTATGATGTTGCATTTATTATGGTGAATAAGAATTTTCCTACGCAAATATGCTTTTTGAATATGACCCTGCATATGTTCTTATACCTATTTTTGCACACATAAACCCTTTTGTTTTGTGAAATTGGAATACAAATTAAAAAACTTTATTATATAATTTTACAAATAAGGCCACTAATTTTACAAGGTCTATTCAATACATATTTATAATAATGGTTCCATCTCCCTATATAACTAGTCCTAAAAACCACATTACTACAAATACTCACTCTAACGTCAAAAGTCATTGTCGATCAAAGCTATTCTATAAGGAATCAGTGATGGACCACTAAAATTCTAAGGCATCGTAATAAGATCATTGGATTTCAAAGGTACTATCTAACAAGTACCCTTTCATTCATGTGTCTATATCTATAAGTATTTGATGAGTTCTGAAGGTTAGATGGTATAACCCTTAGTATATGGGCTTATACATACTTATAATTTTATATTCTTTTTATTGCATAGTAATTTAAATTATCTTCCATAATTTATTTGATATGTGATATTCTATTTCCTCGTAGATTTTAGAAAAATCTATATATAACTTCTTCAAATAGACTCACGAAAGGTAACAACAAGGATCACCATCTGTTATACGAACAATCACGAATATGTTATTCATAAATTGTCTACTATATTTAAGGTTTGATTTTTTTTCATTTATTTTATCTAAATATGATTTAATATTACTACTACTATAATACATAATTACTATTACAAATAATCTATTCAACCCATAAATGTATCCATATAAATTCCCTTTACTGTTGGATTAATTCTTACTAAGCATTCAATTACTATTTTAGTTTGTCTTCAGTTAATCAAGAACATTTGATAAGTACTTAATGTTTTTTTATTCAACCCTTGACATTTATTATTGGTATTTTTGGGAAAAATTAATGATACACCATAAAAAATATGTCACAAAGTACCAAAAATCAGAAAGCGTTGTGCAAGGAGGATATCAATCAAAGAATTATAAAAACAAAAGATAAAGATAACATTGCCACATGTTTTTCCTTATGAACTTTCACTCTTAAAATATTAGATACAAAATAATATTAGTATTATTTATAAGTTTTTAAAATACATAAATATTGAAAAAATATATTATATGGTTATCTCCTTAATATCAGGTTCTCATATTTACAACAACCTGAAAAATGCTATTAATCATAGAAACAAAGTTTTTCAATCATACATACTTCTGGATATTGAAAAAAATATGGTAACTGAATCACACATTCCTTTTTCATAAGTTGTGATAAATGGTTTTCTACCTTTTTATTGGGTTAATATAAAAATTTATCGACTTTTTGTCAATTCACTAAAATATATGACCTTATTATTTATCCAAATGTAAATTTAAAATCAAGAAACATTCAAAACCATTAAGCATATGAAGAAGAAAAAAATATTAAAGTTTTATCATGATTATATATATCTACCAATAATATCCAATAAAAATAAAACATTACTCTCCATAGAGACAATACTATAATGAAAAATATATATGAAAACATGAAAAGACACTAATACATGTATATCTAAACTGTTATCTCCATTCCAAAAAATTTTACAACTACATTCTATAACTATTTTCGTATTTAGTAACTCTAAATTAAACATATTAGGTTCATGTTATCATTGTAACATTATATGTATAATGTTCTCCTTGTAAAAATTATGTATTTATAAATTTATTATTTTCAATTAAGTACCTAATTACAGTCTCTTTACCGTATAATATGATTACAATGTGAAATTTTCCACGTGATTCCCTAAGGACCACAAGCCCATCATTTAATTTCATTTATTTTAATTATGGATATTTTTATTGGATAAAAATATTCTCCTAATCCCCTAATTTTTTGGCATCTTTTTCCAATTTTCATGATGAAATAACATTAATCTCTTCAATAGATTTTAAATATCTCATCGAGGACCACAATTCTCCTCAGTAAATTCTTAACATCTTATTCATGCTACTCACATGCTAAGATCTTCATGGTACTCTTCCATAATAGTTTAAAGACTATAAACCATATTACAATACTTTCAAACTACACTTGATGATTTCATATTATAAAACTCATTCTGGTAATAATTAAGTGCATGTTAAATTTTAGCATTTTTAAAATAAATGACATTAAATAATGTAACTGATTGATGGATATGAATTATGGATTTGAAACTATTTTTACCTTATATTATTTAATTTAAAAACTTTTTATCTCATTTTAGTTATAATATTAATTATAGATAAATTTAAAAAAGGAATTAAATCAATAATGATTTGTTATATGTGAGGAGTTCAACACAGAAATCATTAAAGGCAACTCCACTTCAGAAGATCTTACAAATGAACTACAATGAAGTTTGAAATGAAAATTTGAATATAATTACCCAAATTCACTTACTATGTTAAATATTTTTATTTGTGATTATTTTTCATTTCCTGTAACATCTATTATTTTCTCTTCTGTTTATTTATCTTCCCATATTAAAATTGTCTAGAGTTATTAACAACACCAAATTATGAGCCTGTGTGATTCTTAAAATGAAACTCTCACAGTTTGTTCATGCACATATATTATATTGAGATTATTTAATGAATTTAAATAGTAGTAAATTCATTAGTTCTGTGGAAGATAAAGGGATAATATATTTAACATTTGATTACCACCATTATAAGTAGACTATTAATGGTTGAGCATGTGATTATTTCACTCTTTTAAAAATTAGTCATTACATTATATTGTTTTTTCAAAATTTGGAAATGTAAGATTGAATATTATTTTGTAACATCATGTTCTTCCCTATCCCTTTTTTCTCCTTCACTAGGAAACTATAATTCAATTAAAATAATATATTAATCATATTTAACTTATTATGTTATTGTAGTTATACTTGTGTTATTATATATATATATATACATTCTTTTCTATACTGAAATGATTTATTTATTATTCTAGCCCTTACAATGTAATGATGTAACATATGATGTGATTCAAACATTACATGGCTACGATTTGTTTTCGGATACAAATAATGGAGAGATATCATGCTCCTCTAGGTTTGAACTGTTTTTGGATTTTGTGAATAAGTTGAATATACTATTATGAAACATGTAGAAAAATTAAACACTATAATATTATTAATTTTCACTAAGAAATTTTGTGAATTTTATAGTGAGAATAGCCAAACTTATATTGATCAAAATTCTATCACAAAAAAAAACCTTCCAAGAAGGTCAGACAACTGCTGGCATCACATACAATAGTGGAGAAACACACTTGATTGGATGGAAATTATTGAGGAAATCCAATTCCATCACTAGGATTCCTGAAGGCACATGACATGAGTGGTAGAGGTTTTGAAATTCTATACGGGTCTATGATTAGTTTCTAGCTACTAAAACAACTAGGCTATCTTGTTCCTTTAGTTATGAATATTTTATAAATCACAGGAATACATGGAATTTACTATTCTGACATGTGTAGAATAGTTAAACTCTATAATAGTATTATTATGTATTATGACATTATGTGGATTTGATTATAATAACATCCAAACTAATTCTAATCAAAATTCTATCACAAAACAAAACTTCCAAGAAGGTAAGGCAACTACTAACATCCCAGGTAGTAGTGGTGAAACATGCAAGAAGAGATGGAAATTATTGAGGACATTCAACACCATCACTAACATTCCTGAATACACATTACCTGAATCGTGGTGGTGGGGACATACTGTATTAGGTTGTGCATCATTTTTGGCTTCTAATATTGTTAGGTTATCAAGATACTTTATATATGTATCCTTTACATATTATGGGAATAAGTGTAATTTTTTGTTCTAACCCATAAAGAAGAAGAATATTTTATAATAGTAGATTCATTTTTTGAAAAAATACTCATGTATACATACACTTAATACATTGTTTGAATTTACCTATGCCTGTAAAAAAATGCACATTGTTTAAAAAACTCCACAATGGATACAATTGTATGAGTATATTATGGATAACAACTGTGGTGTGTAGATATGAATATTCTTGTGGTGGATTACAAATTTATAGCCATGGGGTCATTGTATGAAATCCTTCATTTCTACCTAAACCTTAGAAATGTATATAAGGTATTCCAGGGTTACTTTGTGTTGCTACAAGTTCTTGATCTTTTATTTGACTGGGGCTATTTGTTACCCATTTATAGGCTCTAGGAATGCAAAATGATGTTATTTTGTTCTTCTAGCATGCTCTTCAAACATGACCAGAACTATGTATGATATTTTTTTGATAATACAAAGTGGAACAACTATTGGGAGAGTGTATTATAGAGGGTTATTGTTCCCATTTTTTTTTGCCTAAACACATCGAACTAGGTTAGGGTGGTAATATATAGTTATTGTTTGGAAAATTGAGCATAGAAGAAACTTGTAGAACATTCATGCCTTTGTAAATAAATAACTCTGTATTGATTTATGAACTTTTCATACACTTTAGTTTCATAGCTATCTGATTTTTTCAAGAGTCTAATGAAGATTCATGTATATATTTCACATCACTTTAGGTATATATTATTTATATTTTTATTTACAATTATTTTTGATCCTATAAAGGATAGGTTGATCATATGTATGAATTTTATTTCATTTATTTTGTTCATATGATGAACCCTTAAACCCATCAATGGTATCAAAGATGTATTCCTTATAGAATCAATGTGTGTATTTCTCTGTTAAATGAAAAACACATTTTATGAATCATAACATTATTTCCCCCTCCCAACATTATGTTATACGATAACGTAATGTCGAGAGTAGCACTCGATGTTACAGTAAGCAATTAACATAATGTGTAATGGAAGTTACAAATTATGTAAAGAAGTTAACATAATGTGTGTCACTACTATGAAACAATAGACTATCAAGTTTTCATGTAAATATTCACACATTTTTTAATATATTTTATGTACAGAATCATTAAACAGTTGCACAGTTTTAATGCGCATCACTACCATGTATGTATAGGAAATTGAAATGGGAAGGTGAGTGGGTGCTGGGCATGGGGTAATTTATATGGTGGGAACATGAGTGGGTGCTAGGCAAGGAAAATAAATTCACCATAGTGAATCTCACCATTATCAAGGATAATAGGACCCCATGTTCCATGAAGTGACTAGTGGATCATACCTTGTATTTGTCGTTTCTCTATAGTACTTCCAGGTTCAAGGAAAGTAGGTTCATTGGGGAGTACAAGAAACATGAGAACCAAAACCCTGCCTTACTGAGGCTTGAAAAAATGGGATTTAACATATTTTAACCTATTCATCAAAATATCTTGAAATCATAGCAAAGTATATGGGAAACCCCCATTAAATTTTTAATTTTCTAACACAACTATTTAATAGGTGATATTTTACATCTGTATTTTTACATATAGGTGGTGGGTGGAACTTGGTTTGGACAAACATGATTTTATTAGAATCATGATGATACAAAACCCTCATGTGGGGATGTTCCATGTCTTTTGAAGCGCAATATAGTGATGTAAGAGAGGAAACAACTATGTAATGATTTTTTATAACCATGATTTTTGATATATATGATTTTTATGGTACATCGGAGGAATAGAAGATCATAAAAGATGGTATTTATAGGTAAATTATATGAATAATCATATCACTAATAATTTATTATGATTTAATAATAGTCCTAGTAATGGATTTTGTCTTGGATATTATTCTCAGTCAAATGATTGAGGTGGTACATCAATGCTATTTAAAAATTACCCAAAACATTATTTTTTCTCTTCTGGTTGCATTCAACCCCACAAACCAAATTGACTATGAAATCATAAAGAATCAATGATTTAATGTAATTCCACACATAGAAAATTATTTTCATCTCCCTCCACTATTTGTCCCTGAAAATTTCCTGAAAAATAACAATAGTCATTTCAATTAACTATGATTTTTCTTTGATATAGTGATAAATGGATAATTGTAGTTTCTATTTCTATTTTTGTTTAGTGGAGAAGATTATAAAAGACATATTTAAAAGAAGAAAAGTTGTTTCAATCCAAATACAACCAAAAACTAGAATAATACATAAAGAATGAGTTTGTTTCCATAAAATTTATAACCTATCTCATCAATTCTTTTCTACAAACCAAAATTTCATAAAATTTATTATGAGGAATATGACCATTTCAACACTATCCCACGACTCCTCTTCTATTATATCCTTATCAATCACCTCTAAAATGATATAGAGACATCTTAGGTATGTTCATTTTAATTTTTTTTTAATTTATTTTTACCTTTTGTCCAAAATCATTCCAATCACCTAATTTTAATCAATAATTTCATGATTAACTTGGAAGAGGTAGAAAGATGTGATTATTGGAAGTCTATCCAGTGATACATGTGTGAAACATGGGTATTGGAAGAGGTTTCTTGACATCACATCAGTGGGTTGATCCATGAGACAAGAAAGAGATTAACTAACTGCATGTTTGAGAAAACCATGTATTCTGAGCCTTTCATGAGGATTAATTCCAACACAATTCAAGGGCCACACTTTTTCTACCAAGTGTAGGATGGGTATGGAATCACTAATAAGGTTCCCTTTTTTTATGTCCTTATCCAAACCATCTCACTCCAAGATATTTGACTTGTGTACTAAAATCATGAAACCATAAGATTTTATTTTCATGTGTTTATGAGTGTATTGTACTTTGTATTCACTCACCACAAGATCCTCCTATACATGAACACAATATAATTAGAATTTTAATTTTTTAAATTGTGATATAATCATTAAAAAATCCCACTTCATAGTCACTTAGTTTATAACACATTTTGAATGTGTGTTGGTGGTTTGTTTCAAAAGTGAATCCCTAAGATATTTATTTCAAGAAAATAATAAATTAAATATGTTTTTGTGAAATTATTTTAATGACATGAAAAAATGTTGACCTTATTGGTGAATACACAATAGTAACTTATGTCAATTGGTTCCTTTACATGTCTGTTATATTCTGATAGATATATGTTAGGTTTTAAATCTGGACTAATTAAATGATTTGGAATAGATGATAATACTGTTTTATGAGATATCTATCACATATAATATGTTAGGTTACATTATTTTTAAAATTTAGATTATTATCCCACTGCATATATAGAGTTTTTCTATGTTATATTTTCATTTAATTACACATGCATCATATGATCTTCACACTAAAATCATCTTTTATAACCATAAATTTTTATTTTTAATATATCAAAGTGTGTAGATTGTAATATTGTAAATTTGGGTTATTAGATTTTTCATTCAAGTGAAACATGTCATCATAAATGCAAAGTAATATATTTTTCACAATTTTCATAATAAACTGATCATAAATAATATATAATATTAATTCTATATATACATGTACTTAATTAAAAATTCATCATTTTGTTTTTTGAATTGTAATATATGATTATATTATAGTATGAATTTATGTTGAATGTATTAATTATTGGTTTTTCTTGCAAAAAATTCTATAAAAAAGTTTGATGATAAATATTCAAATCAAAAAGGAAAATGCACATTTAACTTGGATTTTGGTTTGTGATGTTCAATTTCAAGTTTCATCTAATCTCATTTATAAGGAAATGAAAAATGATACAATGGTATATATTTATTTTCTTTTTTAAATTACTTCCATGAATTTCATTTATATCTTCCTTTCAAAAGTCTTTTACATATGTATATCACATATGGTGTGAATGCAGGTCACACTCTATGTTATGCAGAACCACACAACCGAGGGAGTGAAAGAGTACATGCCCAACCACCATATTAGACATTGGTTGGGGAATACATCATATTACATGGCATCAATAAATTCCCAATACAATATTTTATTAGAAGATAATATCTCATGTTATATGTTTTCTTTGGGGTTTTTGTTTCTTATTGCTTGAGTGTTATAATTTGACTTGTAAATAGTCTGTTCTAATTTAATTTTCTTACATATAATGATTGAATTATTATATATGTTATCAAAGTGAATTTACAAGTCATATTGGTGTGTTCTAGGATCTTATCTCTATAAATGAGGTTATAGAGTTTAGTCAAGGCATTCTAAGAAATCATTGGGTTCATGAACACCTATAGTAAAATTATGATGTCTGTGTAAACAATAATCATAGGGTCAATTCTCTACTATTCTGGGCCATGATTCCTATGTATCGAGTAGCTAAGGTATGGGGTTAAAACTCCCTTGATCCCAATGAGGTGTGTGTCCCCATTCTAAATTCATATTCAGTACCCCCCACATGATGGTGTGTAAGACCTTCACCTATATAAGTCAACACTCCTCCATGAGATAGGGTATTATCCCTACATACTTTATGAATACATTGACTTAATTTATATACAATATTACACATAAATTTACATCTATAGTTTAATTTAATGATTCAACTACATTTATGTAAATCACATATACTTGTATGTATAATTTATTCATACAATGATTTAATTTATAAACATCTATATACATAAATTTATATCTAGAGTTATATGTAATGATTCCAACTACATTTTCAACAACATTATTCACTCTATATATATATGTCATGTGTACTGCACTCGCTTCATTTAATATTCTAAATTCCTCCCACTCTCCTAAAGAGTGAAAAAAATTTCATAAATCATTACCATAATTTTCTGAGTGTGTGTATGAAAATTTGTAATTAAATGATTATATTATATACCTACATTGGTTGGGTAATAGTTCACATACAAATATTGTAAAGAAACATTGAGAACATGTAGCATTTAAAAGGTTATTAATGTCAATAAAAACTATGTTAAGGTAAAAATGTAGTATTCACAATGAGTTAGCGAAGTAATCTTATGGGATGATGTGTGTGTAATGTTTCAGTATGTGATAATGAATAAAATATTCAATTTAAGAAGTATTTGTATGTTTGTATGTGTAAATGTGGTTTGAGATTCACTATTCACTACATGATGAAGGATAAAGTATGAAAATACTAATGAATTATGTGATCCATGTGGTATGTAGATAAAATATGTGCGATGAAAATGATGGATGGCTAACCAAAAGTTTTTGAAGTACCATGAGATAATCACGTAAAATGTTTCTTATAAATAATTTTTATCATAACTATTATATTTTATTAATAATTTGAAATAATTTATTATTGAGAGATTAATTATTCATTTTCTCTAGTTGATTACCATAATTTATATGTGTTCCTATATGAAGCATCAATTTATTAAAGTTGACAAACAACAAGAATGAAATATTTTTAAACTTCCTATAAAATTTTGATAAATTAAAAAATATTATTGGATGTTGAAGGGCTTTGTGTATTACATATTTTGATAATTTCATGAACAAAATTCCACAAACTATGTATTGCATTGAGAATAATTAAAAACATGATACCTTTTTTGAATCATTTTAATGTGAAGCACAAAGTAATTGAAGTAGAAGTATACAGTGAGACACATGTTCTATAAAAAGGTCATGTGATGCACATGGTAATAATTTCACGTACTATATGATAAGTATATATTAGATAAGTAAAATAAGTTTTCAAAATCACATTGATTAGAATCCCATGCCATACGCATGTTTCATGAAGAATCAGAGTTACAATAATTTATGAAAACTGAGGAAACCAATATGCCAATATATCAAGGAAGGAGAAGAATATAAAGATATATGATCTTTACAGGATAAGACTTGAATTTCCATTTATTCAATGAGATGAGAATTTTTATAACATCTAGAACATAGAGTGAGGATTGAGACCGATATATGTGTTCAATCTACCATCAATGTTTATTAAAACTGTACATGAGAAGGAACTATTTTTGTTGAGGGAAATCAATTTACAAGATTTTATGAAGTTACCTAGTGAATATCGAGATCTTCCTATCATTGGATAAAATATGAAGAAGGATATTGTGATTGGGGTGTCTAACCAGTCACTGAAAAGGATATTACAGTTGGGGTTCATAACTAATTGTTGAAGAATTGTAATTAGGGTCTCTAACTAGCTATTTTTATAATAACTTGTGGATAGAGTAAATAATTCTTATTTGGGTGTCTAAACATATTTCCAAGGAGTAAGAATTTTATATCGAACCTTTTAAATACAATTTTTTATCTCTCTTTTATTTCTATTTCACACGATGTGAGGATGCATGATATTATTGAGTGGATTAACAACCTTAACAAGTTTAGTAGTTTGAATTAAAAGAAAGTAATTTCTTTAATGTAAGACACTAATTCACCCCCATATCAATGGTAAATATACCTTGAGACTCTACACCTTCATTGAGTGAGAGGATAGTGGTTATGATGTGATTTGGTGTGTGATGTGGTATGATATATCAATTTATAGAATCACCTTTAGTTATAAGGTGTTTACAGGAATCACCTTGAGTGAGAAGGGGTTGAAAAGACTACCTTGAGTGAGAAGGAATGGTCAGAGTTGGGATATGGTGTGTGATCCTCCCAATGTGAGGGGAGTAACTGATGTGATATGATATATGATTGGATTTATGGAATTACCTTCAGTGATTAGGTATTAGAAGGACCCTACCTTTAGTGAGAAGATAGTGGTTGGGTTTTGACCTGGAACACTACCCTGAGAAGATGGTAGTGTTAAGAACTTGATACGATGCACTAGCAGTTTGGTATGGACCATACCATGAGAGAGAGGGTAGTTTTAGAGACTTAGTAAGATACTATACCCTATATATTTAGGTATGGGATGAGTTATAGTAAGAAACCTACATTATATATTATGGCATGTGTTAGGGAATTGTATAGAACCCTACCCATAGTCTTTGGGTTTGGGTCCGGATTTTTGGTATGAGGTGAATTCATATAGGGAATAGGAAAAAACTAGTATGTTATGGTGACTTGGTGGCATTTTTAGAACATGAAAAACCACAAAAAAAACTAACATGAATTCTTATGTGAATTATTAATCTATTTTTTATTTTTATCCTGTATACAAATGTGTATGATGGAGTATATTTTGAGAACTTAGTGATAGACTACCGAGATGTATTATTCACAACCTGCATATGCACCCTAGTGAGAATTTTCTCTTATTAAAAATTTATAAGAAAACACTCTTTATTGGAATGAGATGGAATATATTAATGGGGATTTATGATGAGATAAAGGAGAGGTTTGTGGATTGTAGTAGAGCCACCATTAATTATTTTATTTCTATATGTAATCTACCCAGTGGTTGATCAACGAGATTTATAATTGTGTGACATATATATATATATATAAATACATATTTTTTTTATAGAATTATAGTATTATTGATCTTTTGTAATCTGATTATTATCTATAGATGATGCTAGGTCATTTTATTGTTTTTGAAAGTTATGATATCAAGTGAATTGTCTGCCCAATATATGAATTAGGATCTCACCACTAGTAGGTAACCTATGGTATATAGGGATGTTTGTTTAAGGTATAGTGACATGATGATATAGATAACATAGAGTGATTTTAGACCAGGAATTACACAGTTGTATCTGAGTGTATTTTTATTTATCTTACAATTTAGAATATGATTGACAACGATTAAGAATGTGTCAAATCTTGTGGTGGACCTTGGATTGGTTAGCCATAAATATATTTTCTATGGGAATTTGGTAAATAGACAACCTATATGGAAGTATCACTAAGAGAGGGAAGGGGTGAATTAGTAATATATTTTTATTTTAAGTTTACTTTCATTTAAAACAATGTTCACCTACAGTTAAATATTTATCAATTTTCTGAAAACAAAACATTCAAACATCCATATATACACAATTAATTACAAGGTTAAATATTAAATAAGAGTATCTACATCCATAGCATGGTTTGGAAACAATAAAATACCATAAAATCCAATATAAAACAATCCTTTTGTGTGGACACAACACGTAGGATATTCCATTACACTTTTGTAGCACTATGATCAATAAAATAGTGAATGCGATTCTTCTAGAATGAATGATGTAAAACAGGATTTTCTAATAAGTTAAAAAGTATTCACCAGATGTATAAAAACAATATATTATGCCACTTTATCAACTTCCACTTATGTATTTCTTCAAAGTCACTTATTCACTTTCCTTCCTAGTAGTAGGTAAGAACTTTGACTTTAGACTTCATGCAACACTCAGTCTAATGGCTCAGTATGATTCCCAAGTATAACTTATCAGTTTAATTTTTTTTTAAGAAATAATACCCTGTAAACAATTATAAACCACATCTTCATTCCCTAGAATCCTATGTTCACTATCTTAGTCTGATCTGGTAACTCTGACTATTATCATCCTTTTCTTATTTTTTCCTGAAAACTTCCTCAGTAAGTCTTAGTCCAAAAACTTCTTCTCTCTGAAACTCTAGTTCTTTTTATCTCTTTCTTCGCACGTTAACAGTACTAGTGTATGAATGTACAATTTACTTTCTTTTATTTATAGGTGTTACAGTAAAGGAATGGGAAGTAACTTAAATTTATTTTCAGATCAAATAAATATCATTAACATTGAATTTTAATTACACTCTGACTACATCATTGAATCTTTCATCACCTCTAAAATATTATTGAATCTTCTTGAAATATATTGAATATTCTTACAAATTTATCCAGATTCGAACTTTCTAACCATCCTTTTGTTCTATACAATTTCATGTTCTAATCCATGTATTCCTTAGGATTAAAACATATAGTCACATTGATATTCTAAACAAACTTTCAAACAACATAATAACTAAAGACTTCTCATTTTGATGCTCTATACCGTTTGAAAACACTACTCATTCAAATTCTCACTACCAACTGAGATGTATGAAAATATTCTTCCAAAAACATATTTTCATATTATACTAATTACTACACCCCTTGGAAAACTTTTTTAATAACTTAAAAACAACTCTCACCATACTTGATCAATATATTGAAAACTCGCTTTGGAAATAAGACCATAAAAATATTCAACCAAATACCATTTTATCCTTTTCTTTAGATTGATGATCCTATATCTGATGAAGACCATCATCTAATGATCTATCAGTTTCAGCCTGCTTCTAATAGATTAGTCTATGAATCCTTTTGATGGATCGATGTCAATAATTTTTCAATGAAGTAGTATCAATGCTGGTCTGTTGAGTCAGTTCCACATCTTTTCCAATCACTATTGATCCACATTTAAGATACAATTATTTTTCTATTGGCCCAATTGAAGAACAATCCAACTTGATGAAATTTTTTGGCTGCATTTTTTATCATCATCTAGTTGATCATTATATGAATTATTATATGCATTGGTCATAAAAAATCTTTTCTTATTGATTTTCATCAACAAACTTCTATGACTTAAATGGATCCGTGAATCAGAACTTCAGCCGCTTCCAAACATCATAGACTTTATTCTTCCAAAAAATACTCCCTATATCATGATTTATTAATGAATTTGAGAACATTAGGATCCAAAAATCATTTTTAGACTTAAATTTAAATGTTTTTATGAATTTCCATCATTTCCTTAGCCACCATCTTTCCATCAAAAAATCAATCCGATTGGAACCACTTGGAATTACTTGGACATAATTTCTTTATTTATTTGAAAAAGATTACATCACAAATTTCAAACCAAATTGTGATTTTGAGGACATAAAAAATAGAAAATTGTCATCATATTTCTTTTAGATACATTTAGAATCCAATACATTTCCTCATAACTATTGATACATTATTTCTTGACACAACGTGAGTATGAAATACAAGTTCATTAACAAACATTATTTAGAACAGAAAATAGAATCTGATGAAATTTATTGTAAAACATGTGTCAGGTATCCTAATAATGATTCACTCCCTAATTCCTATCATCTAAACTCTAAAACATACAAAGATAAGATAATTTTTTAAATTGAAAAAAACATATAAAACAATCAGAACAAACTTCTCTCAACATTCCAAAACAACTGCCAACTAACTGGGTCCCAAAAAATACCCCCATATAAATTTTGTTTATAACAATGGTTTGTAAATCACAAAAAATTTTAACTTTAAGAAGTGGATCACTTATAAACAATTATAAACCTATAGGAGCTAAATCATTGTAGGAAACTAGAATCACTGACAGAAAAACCATGCTATCCAAAAGTAGTGAGTAACAAAACATTCTCCAACTTTCAAAACATATTTGTCTTTCACCTTTCAAAATATCATTCAGTTACATGTATGTTTCTTTCATACTTCAAAAAACTATTATAATAGTTCAAAAACTTACATACACATACACGATGAGTTCATATCATACACAAAAATCTGCCTAAATACATGATTTCTTAGAATGTTTAGCACATATCAACTTATATATTTATTAAACATTTATCCCCTTGAAAATTATATCCATAGAATATATAAGAGAAGAGAAAAAAACATAACTCATACTTACTGAGTAAGTGATTGGACACACATGATCAAACCCATCTAGAAATATGATTCCTTAAATAAAGGTTTTGTAAAATTTTTAGAAACTTATTCTGATATAGGAATATACTCCAGCTTTAACTCATTATTCTACACATTCTATTTGATAAATTGGTATTTTATTTTTATATGTTTTAAATTAGAATTCTTTTCTATATATCTTTTAAGGATGATGGAACTCTTATTTTTACCATCAAATATAAAGGGTAACTTCACTTCAATAATTAGGTCTTCCAACCGAGACATTATCCATATATGTTGTGTGAAATCTTGAGTGGTAGAAAAATACTCCGCTTTATCCATGCTAAGAGTTTCTGAATTTTTTTTCATAGTATTCCAACTTACTCAACATTTCCATAGAAATAAAACTCCATCAGATGTGGATCTTACATATTCATCACTTCCATCCCAATTAGTATATGTGTTTCTAAATAAATCAATTATTTCTGAGCTATCATTCCTAATTCAGAAACTAGTTGTGCCTTGTATATGTATAATAATTCTTTCCCCATCTAATATATGTTATTTTTGGATCACTTTGGAATATTTTACATAAGGTAACAACATAAAAAATGTCTTGTCTTTGGAATTTAAAATACAAAAAAATTTATATCAGCTTCCAAAACTGTTTAGAGTCTACTTCTTTAATATCTCTATATTTACTTAACTTGGTTTGCACTACAATTAGTTTGAAAACATGTTTTTAATTTTCCATGAAATTCTTTTTAAGAATTTTCTTACATACATTTCTTGGGAAATAAATATGCATTTATTATTTTGTAGTATTTTTAACCCAATAGAGTATTTAATTTCACCTATTATAGACATTTCAAACAATTTCTTCATTACTTTAAAAAAAAATCATATGTTTTTTCATAATTCTTAGAAAATATAATATCGTCAACATATACAATAGAAATGAGGGAATCCTACACACTTTATTTAATTTATAAATTACTATCAAACCTTTATTTCATAATGATCAACTTCCTTAACCAAGTATCAAATTTAGAATAAAATTCCCTCAGAGCTTACTTTATCCTATACAAGGATTTCTTTAACTTTCACACATAGATTTCATCCTTCCCAACAACAAAAAAACATACTTTTTCAATATAAAAAATTTCAACAAGTTCGCTATTCATAAATTCCAAATTTACATCCATATGAAATATTTTGTAACCTCTTTGTAAAGAAATAGAATGAAATATTATATTTATTTATAACATTTAAACTAGATAAAATGTATCATTAAATTCAATTCCATAAATCTGTGAGTAACTTTTGAACACTAACCTTTCTTTGTTTCTTATCAATTCACCATCTTCATCAAAATTGTTCCAGAACACCCACATTGTACCAATAACATTTTAGTTAATTGGTTTAGGTATGAGTTACCAAGTATAATTCTTATTAATTTAATCAAACTCTTTATTCATAGCTTGAATCCATTATAGATGCTCAAAATATTCATTAACATCTTTCAGCTCAACTATTGAATACAAATTAGTATATGAGATAAATTTTGAAGTTCTTTTTATTTGAATATTATGATGTTGATAACCAATTATGTATTGAGCTTCCAATTTCTTCTTCAACCTAGGATGAGATATATAATATTCTTACCCATCACTAAAAACAACTGAGTCTGATTCTTTTTATTTTTTGGGATTACTTTTTTTTCATCCTTATGAGATATTTTAATAAAAATTATTTCATTCAATCCATATTTCTTATTTTCATGTGTTTGTGACATATATTCCCAATACTTTTCAATAAATTTAACATCAACACAATCAACCAATCTACCTATTTCCTTATTGAAATATCTATATCATCTTCCATCGAGAACATAGCCTAGAATGTTTCCATATTCACTTCTCTGATCAAAATTTCCATGGATTCTACCTTTATTATTTTTGTTACATGGAACCCCATAAACACTCAAGTGTTTCAAACTTATAAATTTTTCATAGAACATTTCTTATAGAGTCTTATTTGAGATTTTCCTATAGAAACATTGTTTTTGAATCTAAATAAAATTTTATAATGGATTTCCTCCATAAGTAATGAGAAATAACATGCTGAAGTAACATTGTGTGACCTATTTCAACCATACTTATAATATTCCTTTCAAGAACACAATTTTGTCGAGGTGTATATGGTATAATAAAATCATTCTAGATTTAATTTTTTTAAAAAATAACTTCTAATCTCTTAGTTTTTATACTCACCACCATTATCAAGTCCAAAATTCATTACAATATACCTGAATTCCTTCTCAGCTCTTCTCATGATACTTCTTCACAAATTTGGAGCATATGACTTATGTTTTAAAAACATAAAACAAGTAATGAAAGTAAAATCATCAATTAAATAAATTAAGTACTTATCTCCAAATTTTATAGTTTTTCTCATCGGTCTATAGATATATGAATAAATAAGTACCATGCGTTGAGCTGAAAAAACCAAATCTTTCTTATACAATGTGTTTGTTATATTTTCTTTATAATAAATTGTACAACATCAATATCTTCTACTTAACATATCTGTAATAGCTCAAACACTATCTCATATTGATAACTGTCTCATGTTTCTCAGACACATAGGTCCCAAAATTTTAGGACAAAAACTAATTTTCTTCATTCATGCTAAAGTAACATGAGTATTGAAATTCACCAACTTGAAACTAGTTTCATTTTGTGAGCTGGAATTTCGTCACAAAATTCCCATAATCCTTTCTATTCAGAAAAAATCCATCTCTTATAAAAATAATTTTATTTCCTTTATCCAGAAGTTGTGAAACACTCAGAATGTTTTTTTCAAAAATTCAACGAATAAAGATTTATTTAATTTTAACTTTTCTTCCATGATAATAGTAGATCGAACACCATTAATTTTGAGAGATTCATATCTTCTAAATCTCACTGTATCTTATTTAAAAATTTCACATTCTTCAACAACATTAAATTTCCTGTTACATGAGAATAAAACCCACTATACATAATCTAGGTCTATTATCCTTTTGTTTCTTTGAGAGTGGTTTCTACAAAATGACTTTTTTTCTTTCCCTTTATCATTATTCATGTATGGCTTCTGAGAATTTTTATACAACTTTATTTTCTTTTGTAAAAAATCAAGGTTTGATTTTACAAGAGTAATATTTTAGTCACATCTTTAAAAAATAGATTCAAAAGGGTGGAATCTATTCTCAACAATCAAGACATACGTCTAATTTTTTTTCAAAATTTTCTTCTCAAATGTCTTCTTTTGAGAGGATTGACTCCCCATTGAGATTTTCCTTTCATAATTCATGTAATAATTGTATAATTATTTATTGAACCAACACATGTATTCCATAATCCCAAATCCACCACAATATCACGAGTAACCATAAAACAATAGTTTACTTTGTAACATCCATAATGTTCAGAATTATGAACTTATTTCTCAAAAGATTTATTATCTTTCACATCTGAACATTATTGTGCCCCAAAATTTCAATTATCACAATTTGTTTTTCAATTAATATTTCAGTATAACCTTATCAGAATCAAATGAAGTATAATTTTTTTTAGGACTCATAATTTTTACAAACATATGAACTTCAACTAAGTTGGTTTCAAGAACATATACATTTTTCTCAAATTTATAATTCTTAGAAAAAAATGAAAAATTTATTTATAACCTTTGAAGGTAAATTTTGATCCTTATTAGGCTCACACATTTCAGATAATTCACCAACATCATATATAGTGTTTTTGAAACTTGTAACTCCTTTCCTAGATTTAAATTTTTTTGATGGATTGATTCCAGATCTTCTTTATTTTCCATTAACTTTACTTCATGAGCTTCATTCTATTTTTTTTCTTTATCAAGAGACTAATTTAAACAATAAATATTTTAAAGCAACTTATCTTACTCTCCTAGAATAAATTCATTAATTTCTGATTTAGGAATTTTTTTCTTCAATTTCTTAATATCCCTTTCATGTCCTACAATATTTATTAGAAATTATTTTAGTTCTATTTTCATATGAAATTATAACTAAATTTATTCATCTTACGAATAACAACATCCAAAATATTCATCACTAACTTTTTCAAGTTGATTATTTTCATCAACAACATTAGTAAAAAAATTTCCTTAATTTCACTATACTCATCTTTATCATATTAAAAAAACACTTCCACTTTTATATTTGAAAAAAAATTTCCATAGATTTTGAAAATGAATTAGATTTATCACCATATTGTTTCCCAAATATTCGTGATTTTATTTCATATTCATAACCACATTCTTCATTGTTTATCCTAGGTAATTTATTATTAAAGTGTCCAATTACTCCAAATTAGAAAAATTTTAATGGAAGTTTACCTTTATACTTTCCTCTACCTATTTTTAAAATTTTAGAAAACATAGATAAAAATATAAAAATATTGTTAAATACCTCATTTTTGGTGTCACAATCACTTTATTCTTATTAGTCATGAGTTGTCATAGACTTTACATTCTTATAATCCTTGAGGGACATTTCTATATCAAATTTTTTTATTTACTTTATATCTTTTTACCCTCTCATTTCACATGTAATTAGAGTACTATTAAGATTATTCAGAGATATAGTTTCAAGATATATATCTTCAAAAGATGATTGTTTGTCTTCAAACTTATTAGAAAGAATTATGAATATATTTTATAAAATAATTGAGTCTTCCAACTTTTCACCAAGACATATTATGTTTATATCAATATAATTTATCCTATTAAATAATTTACCATAAGATTCATACTCACCCATTTTCAAATCTTTAATCCCGAGTCTGTAGATTTATAACTTATCCATGTTAAACTTTATATTGCCTTCCTAAAAATTATTCAACATTTCCTAGATACCTTTTTCAATAGAAAATACAATTACTATGAAAAAATCACATTTATAAATTTATGAGCATAAAAAATTCTTATCCCTTCCATCATTATCTATATTCTTATTATTAACATATGCTATATAAAATTTATCATCAATAAAAAGAAATACATTTATATAAGATTATAGAAAATCATACCCAAGTGACATAAGTTAAAGAAACATTAAATATTTATAGATTTGATATTTATTTCCATTGATGACTAGAATCCTGTTACTATTCACATAATTCAGATTCTCCATAAAAAATTCTCTTAAAAAATATTTTCATAGAGTAAGGGAAGAGAACCCTCCCTCTGATACTAATTGTAAATTCCAAACCAAGGTAGATGTATCATTGAGAGGGGGATAAGGTGAATTGGGGATATATTCTTCTTCTTTGTTTCCTTTATTTTAAAACAAACTTATCTTCCTATTAAATATTTGTCAATTTTCATAAGACAAAACATTCACACATCCACAAGAATAAATGTATTTACAAGGTTAACTACTCAATAAGAGTAGTTATGTCATTGGAATTGTTTGTAAAAAACCCAATACCACATAATCTATTTGAAAAAAAATTATGTGTATAAAATTAGTAGTATATACCCTTACACTTTTTAAACACTATGATCAATAAAATAGTGCATGTGACTCTTCTTTCATTAATGATGTAAAAAATGTTTGTGTAACAAGTTAAGAAACCTTCAACAGCTGGTTAAAAAAGTAATAATGATGAATTATATACTTTCACTTTTTTTATTTATTCAAAACACACTTCTTCACATTCTTACCTAGAAATATGTAAGAACATCACTATTGAAGTTCATACAAAACTCAGTCCTATGGATCAATCTGATTCCGCAGTCTGATTACTCTATCTTGAAGAAAGATAAGAGATAATTCCTTGAAAAATATTCTAAAACCATTTTTATTTCCCCAGAAACCTATATATGATAGATCAGTAAGATTGTGTAAATATGATTATTATCTTCATTCTTTATCTATAAAAAATCTTCTTCTAGAAATGTTAGTCTAGAAAATTCATCTCTCTAAAAATCCTATAGTTTCGCTCTCTTTCCTCACATGTAAATAATACTCGTTTCAAGAATCATAATGAACTTTATTATATTTACAGGTGTTCTAAAAGAGGAATGGTAGGGAACTTAATTTCATTTTCTCACTCAACCAAATTTTCTTCAGTTTGAATATGGTATAAATTTCAACATCCTTTTTGACTCTTTACAACCTTCTCGACATTTATTGATTCTTCTTGAAACTTATTGAATATTATCATGACATAAGAGCACATAAAAATATCTAACCATTCATCTATATGATACCATTTCAGGATTCTATTTAAGTATTCATTATTATGAAAAAATATGGTCACTCTGATTTTCTTGACCCACTTAAAAACAACATAAGAACTGAAGACTTATCATTACAACACTCTATAGCATTTGAAAACACTACTCATTTCAATTCTCGGTAAAAAATGAGATGTATGAAACTATTCTTCCATAAACATAGTTACAACTACCAAATATTCCCGCACCCCCTCTTTGATCTTTAATAATAACTTCAAATCATCCTTGATAATATTTTTTTCAACATCTTCAAAACCCCCTTTAAAAAACACATCCATACAAATTTTCAACAAACTCTCATTTTATTGTTTTATTAAAACCGATAATCCCATGTTAGATTAATTACATCAATAGATAATCTATTGATGTCATCCTATGTCTGATGGATCATCCTATGACTCACTCTTATAGATTTGTGTCAATAATTTTTTGATGAATAAATATCAACACTAGTCCATTGAGTCGATACCAATTTTTGTACGATGAATTTTGATACACATGGATGATAGAATTATTTTTTTCCTGACCCAATTGATGAACAAAAAGAAAAATGAAAATGGTTGAATACATTTATGATCATCTTACATTTGATTAGTCTGTAAACTCTTATGTGAATCGGTCTAAAAAATCCCCAATTACTAATCTACTTCAGAAAAATTTTGTGTCTTCGATGGAATTATGGATAAGCACTCCTACCAGTTCAAAACTTTATATCCTTTCTTATTCTAAAACATCCTTCTTGTATAATGACTTCTTCATGAATTTGAAAACATTATAATTAGAAAAGAATCATATTACTTACATTAGAAAGTTTATTTGACTTTCTTTCCATTCACCATACTCTGTTTCTCCATCCAAACCTCAGTTTAATTAGAAGAAGTTGGAATAACTCATCTATATTTTATCAGTTTCCTTAAAATAGAATTTATTACAATTTTCTTACCAACTTATTATTTTTAGGACTTAAAATATTGAAAATAATCATTATATTGTTCATTGAGACATTTAGACTCATATATATTTCCTCATACCAACTAAATCATTCTTTCAAAACACATGGTGTGTTCGAAACACAACTTCTTTTATAATCCTTCTTCAGAATAAAAAACTGAGAATAATGTGGTTTCTTATAAAAATTGAATCTGATATGTTGATAATGAATCACTCTTTCATTCTTATCATTTGATCATAAAAATATTCAACGTGAAATTATTTTTTCACAATTACAAAAATAAATATAATAATAAGTACAAACTTCTTTCAACACCCAAAAAACAACTTTCATCCCACTTGGTCATAAAAAATTCCATGTTATCTAGTTTATGACATTTCTATTATTTGTTTACTATTCTAGATGATATGGTTACATATATATGATATTTTCATTTTATATTGGTATTTTTTATTTTGGATCATATCACATAGTGTCAAGAATCCAACGTATATAAATAATATTTGAAATGTAGGATTTAGATTAAATAGAAAGCTTATGAATTCAATAAATAAATATGATTTAGTTGTTTAATGTTTCAATAATAACTTATATGGTTTTTTCTACATTACATATTGGTAAAATTATACTCACTTTAACCATGGTATTATGTTTAGTGGTAGGTCATGTGGATCTTATGGGGGGATCACCTATGATAATGGATTTGTAGTTCCTTTGTGTAACAGATATGTAATGACCCTTGGTGGGTTAGTTTAAGTAATGGATAACTTGTTAATGGCTAGGTTCCTGAAAAGTATTATTAAGAGATCTGAATTATAACAGAAAAAAGTTTCTTTGAGGATGTGTATACCATTATGAAGGTATCATAGAGTATTATGGAAAGACTTATGCTTTTAAGATGTAAATCACTCCATGTGATCTCGATATCGAGATTGGGTCTAGAGGGAGTGAACATTTAGATGCTCAAACCTATTGGTGAATGTGTGGTTTCAAGGGGATGATGGATCTTGATCCAAGAATGTTGGAGATAGTATTGTTAGGTCATGATTTAACACTTATGGTATTAGAATGATTCTTGGGTAGTGGGTGGAAGTATAGTGGTCCTTATAAAGATTACGATACATTCAACTTATGAGAAATAAATCACTCAAATCTATTTTGATAGATATAATTGACATGTAAAGAAGCATGGTCAGTTGTTAGGAGCATGAAACTTGGTTTGATGACTTACAACTCTTTGGAGAATCAGTATGATTCTGTGACCATGTAGTACAGGAGAGTACCCACATTGATTTAAGATGATATCAATTTTAGTGGTGTTAAATAACTATCTAGAGGGTTATTAGAGGTTCAATCTATCTAAGAATGATAGGGTGAGTGTTCTCATGAATTTTTGAAAAAAGTGTTGATGTGTGAAGTAATGTGATTATTAGTTTTTCACAGTTTTCATTTTGGTTATGGATCGTTACTTTGACCATAAAAAATATGTTTGGAATTTTATAATTTTAAGGGACTTTAAGATATTTAGTGATGATGTTGTAGAAATGAAGGCCCATATTATTGATTACATTGAGGAGAGTCATTAGACTTTAGTGGGCCTTAGTTAATGGATCACCATTGGAATTAAGTGTCCATATTTATTGATGATATTTATATGGGAATAGGAGACTATGGTTTTGAAAATTATGAGAGGTGTACCATTGAGGTAAGAGGAGAAATCATATATGGATATGATTACCGTGGAAGTATTAGTCTAAGAATAGTTTTAAATAGGGTTCTTCTTGAATTGGTTGATCATAAATTAGGAAGATTGACATGAATGTGATGTTGGAACCTATTAAACCTTGAGACGAATGAGTGGTATAAGAGAATATATATAGTGATAAGAACTCCATTGTATATTAGTGGGGTTGACTCTCATTTTTGATAAATTTTAGATAATTTTAAGGATTTCTTTTATGATAATTCAAGAATAGATATCAATTGGAATTTTATATTAGTGCTCGGGTATAACCATGATGGTCACTTTTAATCATTAAATTTGGAAATAGATGGAGTGTGGGATTTTTATAGAGTTTTTTGGTTTATTTGAGTAATGAAATGGATACTCTTATAGGAGGGGGCATCAATTATGTTATAGAAGTATGAACCTCAAGTTGGTAGTGTCAGAGATGCCATAAAACCAGTTAGTGGATGGTCAAGATAAAATAAGGATATCATTTTGCATGAAGGTTTAATTTTATCTAGTTCCATTAAGAATAACTTATTTGATATTTAGAAGTTGTTTTAGATGGAGTTTAGGATATAACTTTTGGCTCTGGATGGGATTTTATATGATTTAAGAGAGAGATAGATCAGAAATTCATTAGTACTCATTGGTGGAGAACGATGATGACATTGGTTGTACCAAAATCCAGCTATGGAGTTACACCAAGTGTTGGGATTGAACATCATTGTGGGAATTTAGTTGATCTCATAATTCCTCTTAGAATTATGGAATTATGATTGGGTTATTTGATGATTCATAGATGAGTGAGGTTGATAATTTTTTAGGATAGTTGGTCAGAGGAATATTGGAGGTTTTTTTTTGTATATAATCCATTTTAGTGTGGTGGAAACCACATTAGGTTCATTTTATATTGTATAATAGTTTTATTTCAATGACTGAACAAGGTATTTTTGGGTAAGAGCATATGTTTCTAGGCTTAGTGCATGGATTAGGGAAACAAAGATCATTTAGTATAGAATTTAGAATTATGAGTGTTACTAGATTCTAATTCGTGAATTGGAAGTTGAAATATGACCCTGGTTGATTCTCAAGGATGAGAAGCATTTTGTTGGAGTGTTTGTAGTGAGTCGTGTGCATATGGGTAGTAAAATATGGAGTAAATTTTATTTTTTTAGATTTTGAACAGGGTATGGGTTTCCTCTCTATGATTTTTTTCTGCAAAAGAATATTCATGTTGTTATAGGTGATGATCACTATGTGAAGATGGGTGGATTGAGGAATCACACTATAAAAAGGGAAGGGATAATGACATGGAGGAAATAGGTCATTTCACTACTAGTGGGTATTAAAATATTGTATACTTTTTCCTGGGGTTTTTATAAAGTAAAATATCCATACATATGCTCATTACATCGATAGGGGCATCATGAAATGATATTGGCTCATATGTAAAAAGATTTATAACCCTTCTGTATCACCTTTGTGAAATTTCATTGAGAATTCCAATCATGTTGTGACTATTGGGCCATGTAAGGAATCCTTACTGTGGGGATGCATCACAACGTCGAGGATGAAGGTCGCACTATGAAAGAGAGGGAAACATTATGAAGGCCTGCAATGAGAATTTTAGTTCATCCTTAGAGAGGTATTTTACTATATATCTAGAGAGTTCATGCCTTTATGATCCACTAAAGGGGAGGGTCACATCATATAGAGGAAATAGTGGGGGAAATGTCACATTGTGACCCAATGATTCTTTCTACAACAAGACCCTCGGGGTGCAGTGTCATTCCAGGATGTTTAGAGTTACACTATGACATCCCTTGTCTGTTTTTTTATGTTAGGGATAAGAAAATCATTTCCAAGTTGTCCGGATTTTGGATTTAGTTGAAAACATATGTTGATAGAAGAAAATTTTATTTAGATCCTCTCCCCCTTATTCCCAATTATATCCAATAACTATGTATGGTTCTTGGGAATTTATTTGATGATTTAAGGTAAACCTCACCCTGAAATGTCTTTCATTTTTCTTAACATTAATCACCTTTTTATTTGTAGTGATTTAGGTAAGGTTTTGGTGTTGATTCCACCAATTCATGGTGGAACTCATTCTGAATGATTTTAAATTTAATCTTCTTTTCTAGCGGGAATCTTATGAGGATGAGAACATAGGGCCTCATATAATTTTGATGGTAAAATATCACTTGGTTAGTTTTTAACCATTATACCTATTTGGTTTGAATTAAATTATTAATTTTAATTTTTTAGAAATTATTATATGGATGTTTTGTCTTATGATAGTGTTTTAGGATTTGGTACAGACGGAGACATGACATGAATGGGCTTGGCCGAGTATAAACAGAGCTTAGAGAAGATGGTAACTCTATGTTGGTATGGTCCCTATAATACAAAATCATATGCATATCAAGACATGATTTTTCATTCCTGAATGAATATATGGGTTCAGGTAAAATGGATAGTGATAGAGAGTACCATAAGTTAAGAATTAGGGTGGTATTGACCATACTATAGACTAAATAAGTTCTCCATTTAACTTTTGGATATTTCGGGACTTCTTCAAAATTATGTCTCCTGGATGTAAAATATTTTGGTTGGGGTTGCAAGATGGTCTTTATGGTCCATGGGAATAATATGTGACATTTATATCCTCAGGTTATTTCTTAGATATATTTATGAATTCATGAGAGTATTAGGAATAGAGATTATAGGAGAGATGATCATCTTTATCACACATTATTTGGAAAACCCATGTGTGGGTAGATTAGAGGATTGATGCATGATACGAGTAGGATAAGACCTCATATGATTGACGTAATGTGACATGGATGGTTTTTATTACTGATGGATTGGGATATCTCTAAAGGGAGATGTGATATAGGGACCTAATCATGGGTCATGGGAATTTTTATAATGACTTTTCATTTGGATTACCAAAGGATTTGGGTGAGTTAGATCAGGATCATCCTTAGTTAGAAGGACTGGGTTTTGATGTGGTAATAAGAATAGGATATGATCAACCTCTTTAGGATAGGGTCATGTAGGTCCTATGGGATGTAAAATTACTAAGGGTTGATGAGTGGATATTTGTATCGATAATCAGGGACCGATTTGGGTCTTAATGACCCAATAGATTCCCTTATAAGAGTGATTAAAATGTCTATAGGTTTAACATATGATGTTTGTGTGATTGAAGAGGTCTTGAGGATATTTTTCAATAATGATATAAGGATGACCATAAATGCTTTGAGATGTGAGTCTAGGTCTTGAGTGACTAGTATAACGATAATGTACTGGTGAGCACGTGGGATGGGTTGTGATGCCCCACTTTTTATGGAATGTATGTGCCTAGTTTTGTTTGTGTTAAATTTTGAAAATTTATAGATTTAATCACCATGAGTGAGAAGGTGGTTCCAATACCCTACCTTGACTAAGAAGGTAGAATTTAGGCTGTGATGTTTGATATGGAACTATTTTCAAGGTATGCTCACACCTTGAGTGATAAGGTTCTATAATGACCCTACATTTTTTGTGAAGGAAGTGGTTGGGATATGTTGTGGTGTGTGATATGATATAATATCTCAATTTATGGCAACACCTTGAGTGAGAAACTATTGAAAGGATTCACCTTAAGATAAAATGTGTTGTTAGGACCCCCTTGAGTGAGAAATAATTACCAAGGTTATGATGTTGTATACGACCCACCCTATGAAAGGGGAGAGATCAATATCATATGGAACATGAATATATTTATGACCTTACCTTTAGTGATAAGGTATTACCGAGACCCTACATAGTGTGTAAAGGTAGTGGTCAGGTTGGGACTTGGAAGTATACCATGAGAAGAAGGTAGTGGTTGAGAGTTGATATAAAGAAACTAGGGTGTAATATGAAACCTACCCTAAGATATATGCAAGTGGATGAGACATGTTAAAACACATTTCCATGCATCTCCATATAAGGTTTGAGGTATGTGAAAACACCATTCCATGAATCTTCAGGTATGTGCAATGAAATGGAATGAAACCATACCCAAAGTCTTTAATTATGGGATGTAATTTGGTAATGAGGTGATTTTTTCTCTTGAATTGGATGAAGTAGGTAAGGTCATGTGTTCTGGTGGATTTGTTAGAACATGATGACATATCATTCATTCTTTAATGCCTTTATTTTTTATTTTTTATTTTCATCATATATACACCTGTATATGAAGACATATATTAGGGGAACTCATTGAGACCATATCGTGATGTATTTCTCACACCGTACATGGTCACCCTAGTGCATGTGCAAACCATATGTCTTTTTATATTGGTTCTATAACAAGTTTTTTAGTGGATCAGGCTGGAGGAGCTCAACAAGGTTTGGTGATGGGATGAAGGTGAGGCTCAAGGATGGTAATAGAGCCTCTATACATTATTTTTAGTATAAGTGATTTCCTAAATGTGTGACACATGTTATTTATAATAATAATAATTAGAGATAAATTTGTTATTACATTGTGGAATTATTAATCTTTGAAACTCTAGTTATTTATTATAGTTGAAGGTGGTTATTTTATTATTATTATTATTATTATTATTATTAATGGTTCTGATATTGAGTTCATTGGTTCCACAACATATGATTTTGGTTCTCACTACTATTTGAAAGTTTTTGGAATACAAGGTGTCATTCATTTATTCTATTTATATTTCTACTAGCATATCATTGAGTGATTTTAGCTGAGGCATTGCATATTACATTTCTAGAATAATTCTAGAAGTATATATGTGAAAAATTACTACCTTATATGCTCTAAAATAAGACTATAAAATGAACAAGTGACATTAATGGAGATTATTAATAAATAAAAAAATCAATTTTGTGTTCAATAAATATCCCTAAATAAGAAGTGAGTTGATCAATAGTAGACTAAAAATTGAAAATCAAGAGAATTATTAGAAGTGAAACATTAAACATGTAATATTAGATATAAGTAGGAATAATAAAATATATATTAATAAAAGGAATTTTTAGTTAATTCATATAAACACAATTGTCATATATAGATAAATAAGAAAATACTATTTATTTATTATTAATATTTTTAATTAATACAAACCTATAATTGATTCTATCCATATTTTACATAAACACTAACCAAAATATGATTGTAATGTTTACCTACAGTGACTAACTATGAAATTATACTCATGATGTATAGACTAATACAGAGGTTGTCTGTCAACTGACCCCTATACACACTTCTTGAGTTTCATTACATCATACTCGATACAAGTAAATTAAAGCCTCACTCAAACCTATAGTTCCCAATGAGTACCCATGAATCCATTTGTATCTTGATATTACACCATAAATAGTTACCTGATGCATTTTTATGAGATATTCCTCATGTTCTAATTATCATTACATCTATTTAATATTAATAAAAAACCCCATTAAATGAAACACAACTCTGATACCAGTTAGAGTGACCTGGACCCAGATACCTAAATGGTACCTAAATTTGGTTAATAAGTAATTCAAGAGTGATCCTCGATCCTTAGGGTCTGGAAACTAGAATTATGTTTCATTATATATTGTTGGGGAGTAATTAACCTTATTTTGTTATAGAAATAAGTCCTAGAAAATTTCAATAAAAAATTTACAAGTATTGTCCATAATTCAGTCATTCCAAGAATAAGAAAAACTAAATAATACTTGTAAGAATGAATGAGAACATTAATACACCAAAATCATATATACTAAAGAAGATATGTTCAATCTATATACATCCAACAATATACAAATAGGTCATAAATAATATAAAGTCTGAACTGGGTGCAAGATAATAAAAAACAAATAAGTAGTAGATGATGATCCAAATGTGACCTCTAACAGTCTCACCATCACCTCAAACAAGTTCATAGGGTCTAAAATGCCTAATGAAATTCACAACTAAAAAACTATATTGCTAAAAAACTATTCACATAACTATATATACGCGTAATGTAGTAGGTTAAACTACATTTCCACCTAGGTTTCCATGTAGGGTGTGAGCATACGTACTCTTTATAAAACCACTAATGATGTATAAACTAACAAAATTAAATAATAGGTGTATAAATGAACAGGACATTAAATTTAGTTATATAAAAAATTCATTATCGGTAAATAGGGAAGTATATGAATCGATCAATTTTGAAGATATTCATATAAAAATATTAACTATAAATAATAGCTCCATATTGCAGGAGTCTACATAACTATACTGCATTATTTAAGACTATCCTAGAATCCAATATGGTGTGCTAGTGACATCCTCCAAAGAAGGAATCAAAAACTGCTTTATATACCTCAATTTGTATATATATTCCCACACATATATATAGATGCATGAATAAAAAGTCTTGACCCAGTGACTCATCATGGAGAAGGGTAACCATATATACATAGTTATGAAGTGTTTTCTTCTAACCCCAAGGGATAAATAATATTTATTCATGGAATTGTATGTTCATCCCACAATATACACTTACCAATTACCACATATATAATTTCCTAAAATCATATAAAACAATATAAAATACCATTATATACTATACACCAGGTTATGAAATTCTCAATAACAAATCAGTAGACATGATTTACAACAAAGAAATAAACAGTTTTTATACCAATGAAATATATATGTTTTATAACCCAACAATAAACATGATATTAATTAATTTAATGAGCATTATGAATAAATATGTAGTAGATGTGTCCTATAGTGAGGAAGAGGATATTCACTATACCAATTCAAAGAATATAACCCATACAAATCATAATTCAAATTCTCAAAATGTTCCATCACCATACCATAATAGTTGGATAAAATCTAACATGGTATGCAATCTTGGATAAATCATTAAATAACATATAAACAAAATAAAAAAATATGGATGTGGAGCCTTATGGTATCAATATAATTATAGCTGAGGTATGACATACAGAGTCCTCAATTCCTACTAGTATGAATATAAAAAAAGTTGATATAAATGGAATATATATTAGTTTTATACAATGCATGCACTTTCAAAATGAGTCATTGATTGGGTATACGATTGGTTGGTCTAAGAAAAGAGATCCGGGTGAGGCATGACCAATAATAAACATATTAAAAGTTCTAAAAAAGTCCAATTCCTATAACATTTTTGATGAAATACCACTTATTTATACTAAATAACTATTGAGTGGTGTAACCCATTTAATAAATTTAATTTAAATTTCAGTTCTAAAGAAAACCCACATGGTACTCAATGCACGAGTGGGACACTTTACATGATTAAAATTCCCATAATTAAAAGGAAATTAAAAATCGTTACAACATTCACCATCTTATTAAAACATTTTTAATTTTAAATTTATAATACTGTAATTTAGAAAATAAATGTAGAGTAGTGTATTCAAAATAATGTTTATTCAAAATATTTTATATAAGAATGAATTCCACTTAAGAAAGTTCCTTAAAAGGAACCCTTTAAATTCCATCATATAAACTTGTGCCTATATTTTTCTCTTTATGAAAAAATTATGTTTAATATATATCAATGATTTAAGTTATTCTAAAACCATCAAGCCATTCTTTCCAACTCAACCCTCCTCTCTTAGTCTACTAGGCAATTATATCACCATCGAATCACACTATTAACCAAATTCTAAGTGTTATTTTATTACTTATTATTACTTTAGGTTTTATTGGGAAGATGTTATTTAAATTATAGAACATTAGTAATACTTTTGATAAATTATTTACACAACTTTTAAACAATCAAATAATGTTTAGTTTGATGAACTATTCTATATTAATCACATAACTAAAGATGGTTTGAAAGAAATTTAAAGTTAAGGTTCAATTTATACACAAGAATTATGAAAATTGTATGGGTGAAACTCCTTTAGACCATAAAAATATGTTATATAAAAAAACATGGGCCAAATATCTCACACTTTTAGATAAAAATTAATTTTAAATACAATGGAGTAGTAAAGGATCAATTAAAAACTAATTGGTATAACAATGTTTTCAAATTAAAAAAGAGGTAATGAATGAACCAACTCAGTACCAAATGAAATCATTGGAAACATTTTAAATTATATACAAAAATACAATTATAAATACACCCATTTATGTTTCTAGAAAAATAAGATAATATTTATTATTATTAATTTGGGAAAAAATATAAAGGCATATCATAGACAAAACCTACTTTTAATGAACCACATCTCATAAATGAAGTGTTACATAATTTTTTTTCTCAAATTATATAAAATAAACATAGATATAATTATGCTTATACAAATACATATGATATCATCGGGACATAAATAAATATGGGTTTTGAAAAGAACTAAGTAAAAAATAATAAAATTAAACATGATGGTGATATATCAATAATAATAGAAACATAAAAGGGTTGAATCATAAGTAGTAAAATGGAAAAAAGAATAAAATGAATCATATAATATGAGAATTTTTAATCATGTGTAGCTTAATATAGTGTTAGAAACATATACATGTCATAAAAAAGGTGAATTCTCACTACCAATATATCATAACATATTGTTCTATGATAATTTCTCATTCCCTTTACATGGCATCTCATGAGATATAAGCATTACAAAAATCAATTGGGGGGACATATAATTCTTATAACACCCATAATATCATAACATATCATGCCTATATGTGCCAAATGGAAACATAAATCATACATTAAGAACAAACATAGAAGAAACCCATGAAAATAAATTAGGTTATATCATGGAAACAAAAAAATGTAATAAAATGGTGAATGAGGTTGTTTACAAAAACATGGAGGGAAAATATCATTTGGGAAATAAAAATTTAGAATCATAATGTTTTGAAAATGGGTAGGATATGAATGGATGGTTAGATATGTAAGAATCATCATACAATAGTTGAGGAGCAGAATAAAGAAATTCTAATTGTTTCAAAAATAGCATTGAATGATTTTTCCTTTTAAAATAACAATATGAGAATCATAAATAAATTAATATCTACAAACAAAAAGGGTAAAATATGAGTATAAGGGTTAAAATAGAGTATAAAAGAAGGGTACAGATATAGTGAAATATTACTCGAGATACAATACATGAAAAGGAATGAAGATTTAGAAAGAACCCCTTATCTATAGACCTAATCACTATGAATACATCATCTAGCCTCATGAATTATCAATATAGAATTTTTAATTAATTGATTTTTTACCAATTTAAAGTTTATTTAAATATTTTTATTCCTTTTAATTCATATTTTATTTTATTATCATTTTTTTTGTTATTTAATTTAATTTTTGTTTCATGGTCCCATGTTTCCATAAGTAGGATGATATATGTAATTAGTGAGAATACCATGGCTCCTTGAGTTCAAAGAGATTCAATGTAATGTTCTACATCATCCCAGTAGTCAAATGATAAAGTGATACCTGATAAAATTCTTTTTTAAGAATCTAAAATGATTATGAAGTTTAATCATTAATATTGTTTTTTTCATTATTATTTTAAAATTTATAATTATTAATAGTGGACTAAATTTTTTATTAATATAGTCATTATTAATGAAATCTAATTTAATAATAGAAGATAAATGTTTTGATGAAAAACAACATTTCTCACAGAGGTGGTACAAACCTTCTTTGGTGTGAGTAGTGTTTTTTAGAATAAAATAAAGAAATAAAAAACAAAAAATAATTTTTTAATATAGTATATGTTTTTTATAATTATAACATTGGAATCATATTTTTAGTGTTTCCCTATTAGTTTTAGCAGGTTTAATAGGTGAATGAAAATTTAAAAGTGTGATGAGAAAATTAACCTTTTTTGGGACGATTCCGAGGAGTACTCCTTAAGGATTTTTAGAGCAGTCTTATGATTAGATGATGAGTGTGAAAGCATTGTGAGTGGTGTTTAGGGAAGGATTTTGGTAGATATTTGTATTGGTATAGATTTTTAAAATGAAGTCGAATGAATGGAGTATGTATGTATCTATAAGTGGAGGATAGTGGTGTTTTTTAAATAATATATAGTGGATTTTATTATTTTAGCCCAAAATTTTAGTAGTAATGATTCATGTGAATAATAAAAGTGTTTTATGATTATATATATATATATTTAATTTTTTTGAAATTATAATGGTATTTTTATAATATTTAATTCAAATTAATGAATTGAAAAATAATTTTTAATAGAATAATATATAATTGATGATTTAAAAATGAAAATATAGGATTATAAATTTAATTTTATTTAATGCATAATTTTACTCATTAAAGTAATTTTATATTTTGAAGAATATTTTTTAAATCATTGATTAATTTTTCCATCATTATTATCACACCCCAACCACTTTTTTTTCATGTAATTTTACATATTTATTGATTTTAATCCTTATCATTGAGTTTTGAGTTGAATTTATTAGAAATTTTAAAGAAATTGTGGTTCCATGAATATTTCATGGGTTGTACAATATTACTGAACACCATGTGGTCAACCCATCTGAAATCCCAAAGTATTTCAGAGGTTTGTGAATGGTTGGAAAAACTAATTGATTAAACCATACTAAACACTCCTAGCTCATCTAGTTCTATACACATTGCTAGAAAATGGTTTGGTAAACCCTGAATTAAATTTGTGTAGACAATATAGGTCAGTTAAAGCTTGTATTTTCTTTTTATACCTGAGTTGAATTAAACCCATTTGGGGTATTTCCCTCATCCCATACGGTTCCCATGACTCCAAGTAATTCCTCTATTACATCCTTTTTATTTATAATACACCCATGGGGATTCTCATGTGTGTCACAATGTTTTTCAGGTACCTTTTCAAGGAAATCCATCATATACTCCTCATTTTCATTCTTATTCTCTTTATTTCTTAACCTATCATAGTCTTTAGGACCTAGGGTTTGATGTAACTCAAATTTTAATTTGGGGTTATTTTTTTAGGCTTCATCTTGGTTTTTAGTGACCCATTGATGTCTATGATATAAATTACTATCATTATTTGGAAAAGAAACAAATACCAGGTTTTTTTCTTTATACATGACACATTTAAATTAAAACTATGACTTATTATTATTTTAATGCATGTTTTGAATGTTTTATGAATTATACACAGTATATGTAATGAATTTTATTAAATAGGATAATTTCAATTTGAATTTTCTAGAATGATAAAATGTGTTTCCTATTTTATTGTGAAACCTAAGTTTTTTATACATATTATGCACACCAAAAGTTTGTTAAAATGTCCAAAATGATATTTTAAAATAATTTAATGACTTTAAATGTGCTTCAATAATAATAGAATGATTTGAAAATGGATTGTTCCTAAAACTTAAGGTAGTGTTTTGGTTTTGTAAAGAATTATTTTTTGATTATTATTGTTCCATAATATTTGTGGGTACTCATGTGATTTTATTTCGAAGGGAATCTTATATCATGATATGAAATGAGAATTCATGAGGTATGATTTGTACGTTTTAAAAGTAGTTTTCTAAATATTAAAACACATAAAACATTACCTATATATATTATTTAATTATTGTAAAATTTGAGGTATTATGCAACGTTTTTCTTATAGAGGAATGATAAATTATTTTAATATTTTTGATTAAAATGTTATATTTCTATTAATGTTGCTAGAGGGTGAGGGTGAATTAATTGTTTATTTATCTATCTATATTATTTTTATTGATTTATTTTTGTTCACCTATAGTAATGTGTCATGAGAATACATGAGGAGCTTGTTCAGTAGTCTGGTTACAGATATTGCACTGGTTCAATATAATGATCCAACTTGTTTCCCCAATTAGACACTGATCTTCTTAGGGTATTTACTACTCAGTCAGTCCCGATAGAGTAATACTGAGAGTTATGGAAGGTTAGATTTCATCTGGATGTAATTATATTAATACCTTATTAGTTATTTCTTATATTTTCCCTAGGGACACACAATTCTAATGAAGATCATGATCATTTTTCTTAAATTCATTTTAGTGATATTGTGTGATTTTATTTTTCTCTCGCATGTTTTAATGGAAGATTTTTAGTTTTTCACTTTTAATGGAATTGTTAAATGTTTGTTAAAACATTTTTATGTTTCCTTAAACATTACACTTCCCAAAAACGTTAAATTAGTTTTTTTTAATTTTAGTATACATTCTTTCTAGATTGAAATGTATTTTTAAAGTAAATATTTCCAACATGAAATATATTGGATTTTTTAAGGAAGGAGTAAAGAATAATATCTATTTATATTAAAAATTAATATCAAATGGTTTTAATTTTAAAAGATGTGAATCACTATGGGGAGGTTAAATTTTGAGAATATTTTCCCCACACCTATTAAATTATAGGGTTTTTATTATTCTAATAGAAAGAAGTGAGTATTTACCTGATTTATATATTGAGTTATTTAGATGCACCATTTGAGGGAATCATTATCCAGGACCCATAATAACAATTGGAAATAAAATTCTTGTTTTTATTGATGTTATATGTTTTTTGTATTCAACCACTCTATTACTTGAATTTTAATTAGAATATTTTTATTGATTTATGATTGTGTTATAGTTTTCATCATATTATATTTGTACTGTTGAACTTAAAATTTGTTTTTATAATCACAATCACTAAAAGTGTCTCTATTTTTTGACTTTATTTCATTAATATTATTTATTAATATTAAAATAATGTTATTGCAACAAAATATTGAATTAAAATTTGTATATAGGGCTTCTTTGCATAATTTTCTTATGTTTACCCATTGGATACCTGGTATAAAGGAACCAACCAGGTGGTAGAGAAGACAAAACCACCTAAGGAACTATGAATCCTGTAGGCTTGCTGGTGGAGCTCACCATCCAACCAATAAAGTCTGATAGAAAAATAATTCTAAAAAGACTACACTTTCTATCTGGTGACATCTTGAATATAGTTAGTGACTTCAATCTAGAATAATAAAATATCCATTAAATGTAGTTCAAAATTATTTGACTCATTATATTAATTTCTTACCTCATACCAAGGATACTTCAGCACTTGTGAAGCCTATAAATAGACATCAAGGGTGTCCTGGATCTCATCTATGGAACATATGAAATTTGATTCCATCAAATGATTCTTTATTGATCCATAATGACCTTCTGAAAGCGATCTCTATGAAAATTTTCCTACTACAAAGGAATCTTGGCTTCATCTTCTATAATCCAATTTCAAATACCTCTCTTTTTAAGATATTTTACTTTTAATACTTATTAAAAATGTCAAAGTATATTCCTCTACCTTATATATATATATATATTATTTTTCTATATCATCAAGAGAGAGTTGAGTAATTTGTTACAACTTTGCAAAAAACAATCCATTATCTTAATCATCTCGTTCTTTTGGTGCTCACCACCATTAATGTGAGGGTTCTTGGTTCTTGGTTTTTTTAAAACCATGGGTCTTCTTATTTTATTATTGGTTTATATAAAAAATAAGGGATTAATATAACCCTCTCAACCTTCTTATGTGAAGGAAACATTGGAACACTTTATTGAGATATCATTGAACTCGTTTATTAAAGCGTGACTTTTAATTTTTGAAATTTATATTCTTCTATTCTTGTTGTTTTAATTTTCACTATGGTCACTTTACATTGATATTTTTATACTTATATTGATTGAATTAATGATAATATATTTTACTTTATAATTGTTTTAATATTTTTAAAAAATAAATTTACCCCATATTTCTATCTTACATTTGACCTATATTTTTCTTCAAAGAATTACCTTTATTTATTTTCAATGCAAAATATTCTATTTTTTAATTTTTAAAATAGTTATTATTTTAAAAAATTATTATTTTTACATGTTGATTAATTTTAAATTTGATCTTTTTAATATGAATTATTTTTAAACCATCAATGGTGGTCTCGAATTGCACTATATGGGAAATGCACATTTTTTTGATGGTATAGACTATAGTTATTGAGCAAATACCATGTTTTAATTTCATGGTAGTATAAGATATAATTTTAGGAAAATTTTTATTCATGGATTTAAATATTATAAAGAATAATAGGATAAATTGAATCCTGATTACATAGATTCTCTCATACTGAATAACAAATATATGAATTATTTACATTTTGTTTTATATCATAATAAGTTTAGTTGCATTTGTACTTGTAAAATAGCTCATTAATTATTAAAATTACAAGAAGTAACTCCCGATGGAGTGAATAAAGTTAAATATACTTGGATATTAATGTTTAATAAATATTTTAAAATATTTAATAAGAATAAAAATGAATCTATTACAAAATTTTTTACACATTTTACTAGCATCAACAATAACATTAAAATATCTTTCTAATATTCTCATGATAGAAACACTAGTGAAGAAAATACTTTGGGTTTTTACTTGTTATTTGGAATTAATGTGACAGTAATCTAATAAGAAAAATATATAACAACGTGTTTGTTGTGGATATAATTATACCTCTTAAGACCAATGCGATCACAATGAAGATAAAATTTGGAAAAAATACAAATAAGTAAAGAAGAAAAAGAAAATTTCTTTTAAATAAAATAACAAAGGTTCTTATGGTAGAGGTTAAATTGATCATCTAGATAAGAAGATTAATAGATTTTTCAAAATAAATAAATAAAAAAATAATTATAAAATTGTGGGTATATAGATTGAATAGGAATCAAGATTATTCAAGTGAAAAAATAAGGGACACAAAATTCCAAAATACCCTTAATCCAAAAGGAAAATAAGGAGAAGAAGAATATAAATAGTGAAATCCTAAATGTTTCAACATAGAGTAAAATAGATGATTACTTCCCCTAAAGTTTATTAGTCAATTAAATATCCAAGTGTTTCATGGTACATTTATGGTTAGTAAAGAAGTAAACCCTTAATTCCTCTTCATTGTCCTCCTTGAAATAATATTATTCCTATTATTATTTAAATAAAAAAAGATACAAAGTTTTATATATAACCATGGTCACATTGAAGAATGTTTTCATGAACAAAATTCAATGTCAAAATATCTTAGAAATTATTATAATCAATTTCTAAAAGGAAATGATCAAATCACAAAAAATGTTGAATTATCAACAAAATTGATTGATCAAATGAATGTACATGAGTTACGATAAGAAATTAATGATCATAAAGAATCACTCATGAAATTCACCCAAGATGAAAAAACATAATTAAAATATTAAGTTTAACAAATAATGAAAAAATAATTTCTAAATTAGTTTTTTTAATAATGATAGTTCTTCCAAAAATATGACCTCTGTAAAAATATTTTCTAAAAAAAAATTTGTAATTATTTTTGAAAATAAATACATATAATTTTTGAATTTAATTGAAAAAAAATCGTTATAGTAGGAAAAACATTATATATATTTCATCCCATACCTCATCTCATCATGTTTTTTCAAAACACATTTTAGTCCAAAAATACCTATTAGCTAAAATTTATGGACCTAGAATCTGGATATCAAAAGATTAATTTCATAATTTTATAAGAAAAATGTATAAATATGAAATCAAAAAAATAAATGTGGTACATGGATTGTGAGTTCTCTAAACAAATATTTGGTTTACTGTATAAATTTAATCACATGAAAATTTGATGGAGGACATGTAACTTTCGGTGACAATTCAAGAAGTAAAATCATCAGTATTGGTACAATTATTTTTCTCAATTCTAAAGTTGTAAAAGATGTTTTATAAGTTGATCAATTAAAGTAAAATTATTTAATCATTAAATAATCATGTGGAAATTATTCCAAAATCTCTATACAAAATGATTATTTTAATTTGTTAAACTCCAAAGTATTTTTTTATGACTTTTCATCTTCAAAATGTTTATATTATAAATTTAAAATCTATTTATTCATAATAGGAAAAATGATTGCGTGTTTAACATAGTGAAACATGGATTTGGAATAAACTCATGGGTCATTTTAGAATATACAAACTCATTAAGCTTAATTGATATAATATATTATGAGATTTACCAAAAATATATGTCAAAGATAATCTTGTTTGTGAACCCAGTATACATGAAAAGAAACTAAAAATTTATTTTAAATGTAAAAATGATGTATCAACCTTAAAATACCATGATCTTTTTCACCTTGAAAATTTTGGATCAACTCAATTTAAATGTATCGGTGGGAAATCATATTCTTTTGTGGTTATTGATAACTATTCAAGATTCACTTATCTATTTTTCTTGGAACACAAAAATAAGGTCCTAAATTTTTCATAAAAATTTCAATGAAGGTAAAAAATAAATAATGTAACAAAATATTTTTTATTTGATTAGATCATGCTGGAGAATTTGATGATAATGTTCTTCATGAAAGTTATGATTTATAAGGTTATAATCCCTTTTTATACTCTTAAAAAACCTCAACAAAATGGGGTTGTAAAAATATATAATTAAACTCTTAATGAAATCTTATGATCACAATTTAATAATTTAAAAATCCATATACATTTTAGATGAGTTGTTAAACTCCAATTTATATACTATAAACGATGTTATTATATAACCCATCCTAAGAAAAGACCCCTTATGAAATTTGAAAAAATAGAATTCTAAAAAGCTGGTCTTCCAAAGTGTTAGGATATAAATTTTATATTATAAACACAAAAGTAAACCTAGGAAAATTTATTGCAAAAACCAATCATTGAATATTTTTTGGATAGTTGAAATCAGGTAAATTATATCAAGTCATTAATAAAAGATCCAAAATTGTTGAAGAAACCATTCATATAAACTTCTATGAAAATACTCCTAAACCATCATCTTAATTCAAAGATGTTGTGGATAAAATTTAACCTTTTCTTTGGAATTATCTACCTTCTCATAAAGAGAATATAAATGTTTAAACCCCTTCCAATCCTATAGATAAATCTTGATAAAAAATCTAAATAGAATCCCATATGATATATTATTGAATATTTTCAAGTTGTCACTCATAAAAAATTATATATCTTATATTAAGATGAATATTTTACTTTTATTTCATTTAATTAATATAAAAAATATGATGATTTTATTAACGATGAAAATTTGGTTCTTTATACAATAAGTGCTAAAAAAATTCTAATACTATAATATTTGGTCTTTCATTGAATAAAAAAAGATTATCTTGTTCTTGGTACACAATTGGTTATAAAAAATAAATTATATAGGAAAGGTAATATCACAATTGAGAAATATTGAATCATAGACAAAGGTTATATTCAACAATGAATGCATTGATTACAATGAATAATTTTCATCAGTTTCTCCATTTTAATCCATTAAAATTTTATTATCAATCACCACCCATATAATTTTTTTTTGAAATGGATATTAAAAGTACTTTTTTAAATGGTTTTAATTCTAAAAACGTTTTTATTTAACAACCAACCAGTTATAAAAATCGAAAGCTTCAAAATTCTATTTTCAATTTAACCAAGTTTTTATATATTTTAAAATAATCTGATTGGGAATGGAATAGAATATTAAATAATTTTTCTTTGTCTAATTATTTTAAAATATGAAAAGGGGATTCCAAATTATTTCTAGAAAAATGATTCAAATGATCTTTCATTATTAAAATATTTACCGATGAAGTAATTTTTGGATCAATAAATTAATCTATTAGTAATAAATTTTTAAATATTATGAGAAATGAATTTGAAATGAGTTTTATGAGTGTGTTAAAACTCTTTCATGTTCTTAAAATATTTCAAAATTCAAATGAATGTTTTCTAGTTTGAATAAAATACAATAAGGAACTTTTAATGTTTTTTGAATGGATCAAGATAAAGAAATTATGTAACCTATGACTACATCATATAATGTAAAATTATATGAATTTAGTAAACTAGTTGAAAACAAGATATATAGAATTATGATTTGGGGACTTATTTACAATATTAAACCTAAACAGATACTATGTTTAGTATTTTCTTTATTATTATTTTAATTTAAATCTTAAATAATATCATTAAAATTTTATTAAAAGGTTTTTTTTAATTCTTTAAAATGTTTCAAAAATCATAGTTTACATTATAATAAATGAATCTATTTTAATATGTTATGTTTTTATGATGATTTTGGGGTATGTCAACTAGAGGGAAAAAGTACAAGTAGAACTTGTCACATTCGTGTAAATTCTATATTCTCTCGGAGTGGTAGAAATAAATATTTTTTTAATATTTTTATAGAGGACGTAGATTATTGAAACATTAATTTTTTACTCCCAAATTTTATCAAAGAAATAAACTCAATTATATTTTGGGCTAACATTTATTAATGCTCCAATTAAATCTGATAGATATTGAACCATAATCATCTCTATAAATCCTAGTTAGAATGCTTCTAAAATATATGAATTTATTTATAAAACCTATATATATGATGAATTGATAATTATCTTTTATCTCTTATTATTTTTATGTTTATTAAATTTATGTTGAAACATTCACTTTATAGTGATTATATTTTAAAAGACATAAAATTTCTAAAAAATAACCATTTTATTTGTATCGTGGATATTCTTATTTCCCAAAAAGTAGACCATTTCAACATACGGTCTTTTTCTATGAATTCAATTAGATTGACTAGAGAAATATTTCTATTTATTATCCCATATAAAATAAAGATATTTTTTTGATAAGGAATATTATTTATAAATTAAATTTATCATTAAATATATGAGTAATATGTTATACTTATTAATCAATGGTTTCTCCTGTTATATCCCATTTATGCTTCAGTAGGTCTCATGAGACAAAATAGTGTGAGTAATTGGTAGAGGCCTTAACCATTTGTGCAAGATGTCATGGAATGATTCCTTGATGGTAAGTTTATGATTCCCAAGCTTATGCATTACATCATTATGAAATCATTTATTAATATCCATTAGATTATTTAAATTGTTTGGATATCCATGGATATTTTTTAAGAATATGTGATTATTTATATTGAATTATTTAATCATTAATTATTCTATCCATACTATTATTTATGATAAAGAAGTTGATTAAATGGAATGTGTTTTTAGTTATTTAACTATTATATATTGATAATTCTTTATTTATGCTTTATATATTTGACTGTAAATAACCCTTAATGAGCATTTTATCTCACCCTTAATTTGTTTCCTTTCTATTGGATATGAAGAAGGAGTTATTGATTGATTTCAAGGATGAGGAATATTTACTTTCACTTTGTTTTATATATTTATTTTAGTGTAATATGAGTATACTTTTTATCTAGTTAAATTAATTCTAAAATATTTGATTCTATGGGATGTGATTGATTGTATCTAGTTCCAATGTGGTAAAATTACAACTATATTAAGGAAACTGGAGTTGGGATCTTTAGAGTTGGTTTTAGAGAAATTTTAACAGAAATTTTCAAAAATATATTTAGGAAAAAATATATTAGGTAATATAACAATATAACACAATTTTAGAATATGTCTATGTATAGAATAACATCCTAATGTTTCAATACAGTAGATATGAAGTGGGTTTCCTGGAAACAAATCTCTTTTTAGATACAACAAGTTTATGTTGTTTGGGATTATAAGTATCTAGGTCTAATTACCCTAAAATTAGCCGGAAGAGTATATATCGGACTTAATTTTGGTTAATAGTGAGTGTTATCGTAAGAAAAACCTTGTTTGAAACTCCCAAGGGATATTCTTGGGTCAATTCAGATTTCATTTTTGAACAATTATGATGAAGGAGATGATAGACACTATGGGAACCTATACTATTCCATAGGTATATAAGATAAATCTAAAGTATCTTGGGTTGATAATTCTAATTCTGATCATAAATTTAAAGGCATAAATACCCTATTTGAGGTTTTAAGTGGAGGGAGTTAAAAATATTATGTATATTTTGGGATACATTTATCAAAATAAAAACCTAGGGTTTAGAATATTTTTTATAAAGATGGATATTTTTAGGAATAATTCCTTTCTATTTTTTGAACATAAGTTTAAAATCATTGATAATATTTAATCTCAATATGATCATTGATATTAAAATAATAATATTCAATTAATATTATTTGATTTTTTATAAAAAAATAAGTTATATAGAAAATTATTGTGGTTAAAAATTGTTTTGATGATTAATTTAATTTTTGAGGATTCTTATAATATTTTTAGGAATGTTTTAGGAATTATATTAATATATATTTAGACAATTCACAACCCATAGACAGATCAAGAACCCATTTCATCTAGGAAGGTTGTGAGGGTGAATCCACAATTGAAGGGTAAAAAGGGTGCAACACCAACAACTGGCCTTTTAGATGTCCTGTTTAGTATGGAATTATTTTCTTTACCCAAATGATTTGACCGATAAAGATTAAGTATATTTTTGGAAGAATATTATAAGATCATGTTTTTTAATTTCTATGATTTTGATGTGATTAGTTATATTTCTTGATACATTTTATTATGAAGCAGTATATATAACCTTTAGGTTTAATCAAAAGGATTATTTGGGAATAATGCTATTATATTTTTTGATATGTAAGCCTAAGAGTATGAGATGAAATTTGAGGTTAAAATATTAATTTATATTGAGGATATTTAGGATATAAGGTTATTTACTTATGAAATTATCTATGTTAAATCTTTTATTTTATTATAAAATTTTAGAGATTAATGTATTATTTCTTCAAATGATGTTCTATTAATTTTTGGAATTATCCTAAATTTTTCTAAAAATTTTAGTTTTAGTAAATATAGGAGGAATATATTTTTATTATTTTTTGAATTATGTGATCCCTGAAAAGTATATTCCATTGATTCGTGATTGGAAAAATCAACATAAATATTATTTGTTTGGAGAAAATATGAGATTATAGTGGTAATAAATTGAAGATTGAAATTATAAATGTTTGGTAAGTATATTTAATTTTGGTATTAATGTATAGGGTAAAATAATACCTAAAATATAGGAAAATTATCTTGTAATAAAAATAATTTACTATTATATTCATTTATGATAAAATTATTGTCTTTTTTAAACCTCATTGATTTTTTATATTTTTGTCGTTAACTTTTCCCTGACAATGTTCTCCATCACCATATATCTATCCTTTTATAATATTTTTCTCATATATTTATATATTTTAACTTTATAATAATTTAATTCTTATTTTGGTACCCATTTTTTTGTTATTTTTGGTATCCTTTCTCATTCCTTTATCCAATTTTTAAAATATGTTTTGTTATCCCTATGTAGGATGTGGGTTTTTGAGAAAATTATTTTCAAATATTAAACCTTTGATGAATGAAATAAAATTGAAAGGGAAAACATAATTTGTGGGGGGGGGGGGGAATTGGGGGACAATTTTGCATAAAGAAATTTTATTATAAAATAACAATAAGTTCGATAGATTTCTTAATATGTAGCACTAAGATTTTAGTATATTGAGATTTATTAAAGAAATATTATTATTTAAATATGATGTAGTTATTGAATTGGAGGGCATGAATATATATAAACAAATAATTATAATATAATTATAATTTTCATCATCAATATAATTTTATTGACTATTTCTTAGGAAATAAATTCTCATATTTTAGTGATGACATTTTATACTGAAATAAATACGTTTTTCGACAAAAATGATTTTATTGAATTTTGTGGAAGGAAATTGTAGATAATTTTTTCCATAGATAGAAATTGTATTTTATAAAATTATCATCATTTTTTAAATCATTATATAAAAATTGAGTTAGGGTTATGTTTTTGTATTTTTCTAAAATGATTCATTTTTCAATGAATAGTTAAAAATAATGTTTTTTCAAATACTCTCATTTATTTTCATTAAATAATGTAACATAAAAATTAAATTATATTTTTGATGTTGTATTAAAGTAATGGATTATATATTTTATATAATTAATTTCATTTTAATCATAACTATTAATGACATTGATATATGTTAATTTTTTTTCTTAAAAACACATTTTTTCTTGAAATAGTTTTTCATTGCCTTGTATGAATTTATATTAAATAGACATATGAAATTTCAATATATTGAATAATGAAAAATGGATACATCCTTTTAAATTTGTAGGATCCAATTTGGAAAATATTTCCCTTTTATTTTTACCTATCAAGAATATTAACTATGGAGAATATTTGTTACCTTAGTTTGGGTAAAATGGGTAAAATCAGGTTAAAACTATGAGATAAGGTATCAAAATCAACCCAAAACTTGGAATTGTTTCAATTAATAGAATTTATATGGAAATAATAATACAAAAATCTAATATCTATAATTTTGGTTATATGATTCATTAAAAATAAAATTTATATTATTTTTTGTAAAGAAAATTCCTAAATGTCAGTCTCTTGCTTTTAAATTTATTTTACATGCTCACATAGGGGTAAAAATATTTTACGAATAAATATAAATGCATATTTTGAAAATTCTCAATTTATAATTATGATTTTATTTTATTACTAATTTTTAATGGTGTTGTTAATTCTTTAAATTCGTATAAAACATTGACACTATCTATGCGAAAATAGTTGAAAAATCATAGTCTACTATTTTTCCATCCTACAGAAAGAGAAAACATCACTCGTGCATATATACCACTTATAGTCTTCATGTATTGGTGTAATCCATTTTTTGTCACCATTTTACATGGATGATTTTAAATATAGAAATAATATATATATATATATATATATTTGTGATATTTATGAAATAATAATGTGTTTTAAACATAATATTTCATTTACATTCTCTTCTTTTCCACTGTTGAAAAATGATAATATCACTCATGCGTGCATATTGACAACCACCACCATGAAATGATTTGATACATTTTTCATTTACACATTACAAGGATATATTTAATGCACATATATATATATATATATATGATATAAATTATATAATAATGATCCTAAAAAGTTTAATTATTATTTAATAATTTTATTCCATTGTTTCCCTCTGAATTCGGGGATGACCTCCTAGATGGTAGATTCAAACGTTCCGATCGGTTTCTAACGGGTTTGTTCGTATAACCAAAAACATCCAATGATTCCACATCCATTTGGACCTACTTTCCAAAGGTAGGCGCTCATTAGCTTGTGGACTCACGAGGCTTAGGAATTTGGATTCGTTGAGAGGATGGGACGTCGGACTAATCACACCTTTTTGAGGGGAATTATTGTCTATTCCGGGACTCTCTTTATAGATTTAAGTTATGTTCGTGAATCCTTATTACATTACCAAGTATAAAAAGAGATTTTCCTTCAGTTTTGACAATCAATGATTAAATATGTAAGAAATTTAGAGAATCCTTTATATGTATTCGAGGTTCTTCATCAATAGAGAATCATATGAATCTATTTAGATATTCTTGGTCAATGGTATCCTTCAAAACATTTATATAAAAGTCTCTTGGTCATTATGATGACCAAGCTGGTTTTAAAGCCACTCAGTGGGGCACTTGAAGTTTATTGTCATTCAGAAGGACATGGATTATTTCAGAGTTGGGATCAAACCCGTAGATGGGCTACCTACGTATCCTTTATTTTGGAAAAGGAATCAGAACCCACATAGTTCGATTAAGGGAGTATGATGTTTATGATTGATGGCTCAAAGAAGGATGTCATAATTACTTTTACTCTCTAAGCTCACGTGAGTCATGCTCGGTGTGAGAAATAAGAGGTATTGGTAATAAAATAGACAATTGGGCCATGAAATATGTAATCATAAGAAATGGTTTGGGGTTTATGTATGTATGACTTCCCAGAAAAATGAAGATTAAGATTTACTTTAGGGAGAAAATCCAGGAACAGGGTCCATAAAGGTATATGTGATTAATGGAGATTTGAATACTTTAATTTGGGACTTATTCCTAAAAAGGAAGCCCAGATTAGGAGAGGATTGATAATTGGGTTTTACTCCTGAGAAGGAATCCTAGATCAAATTTAAATAAGGACTGGTTAAGAGAAATTAAGGGACTTGGGGCTTACTCCTGAAAAGGAAGCCCAAGTTTATGACTGGGACTTATTCCTAAAGAGAAAGCCCAGGTTAGGGGAATTGGGGCTTACTCCTGAAAAGGAAGCCCAAAATTATGACTGGGACTTATTCCTAAAAAGGAAGCCCAGGTTAAGGATTAAGGTTTGGGGCTTACTCCTGAGAAGGATGCCCAAATTTGGGAACTTTAAGAATTTGGGGCTTACTCCTGAGGAGGATGCCCAAGTTTGGAGGACTTAGGACTGGGGATTATTCCTGAAAAGGAGACCCATGTTAAGGATTTAAAGGATGAGGTTAAATGAATGAACTCTCAATCTTTAGTGACATAAAGATATGTAAATCACTAGTTTTTGAGAGATATTCCACCGAATTCCTTTCAGATAAGGATGTCAAATCAAGAAATCATGCCATAAATGGCTTTGAAGAGTGTCTTTAAGACTGAATCTTGAATAGGAAAGGGGTAATGGCTTAAGAGGTGTAAAATGGGCAAGAAGTGCACTCAAAAAAGGCAGGGGCGCGCAAGTCTTGGAAGGCGCACAGGTACTGCGTGGGCGCGCAAGTATTGGTCTCGCAGGTATACCTGCACGACATGTATAGGGTACTTGCGCGATGTTCAACCAGCATTGTAATATTTGAGCGACTCTTCATTAAGGCCTTTAGAATCCTCTTAAGGTTCTTCTAGAAAAGGGACGCACAAGTTCTATTGAAGGAGTAAGGCGGCGCGCAAGTGTGGACACTTCCCTTAAGGGCTGGCCACTCAGGCGCGCACGTGTTGATGAGTTTTAACACTTAGGCCTTTCTCCCTCTCTTTAGATCTTCCTCTCTAGGTAAGAAGTTACCTTATAAGTGTTCCGGAAACTTTGAGAAAAGACTTGGGCATCGGGAGCTTAGATCCGAGTTTCTGAAAAAAAATCCTCCCTGAATGGGGGGCCCATAGGGTCTATTTATAGGCAGAAGAAGACCCCGAGCGGTTACCGGGCGGTTATCACTTAGGTCGCGCAAGTCACTTTCACAACCATAATGCGTCGCGCAAGTAGACTTGCATGACCACGAGGCGGCGCGCAAGTGTACTTGCGCGACCATGAGGGAACTTGCGCGACCTATGGGCAATGTTCTCCTTGTTCATCCCTTTATCGATTTTCAATGTTTCTTCAAAGGATGAATCACTTTGGACTAAGGTATTTCCCTTTTTTCAGTCGTTAGACTCTGTGACGGAAAGGAGCATCAACAAAAGTCCCCCCTCAGAGTTGGATCCGGAGAGAAAAGAGGATTTGACTCTGAGGTGAAAAGAAAAACAAGAAATCTGGCAGTTTAAAGTCATGCAAGTCGGACATACAAAGGCTAATGTTTAAGGTCGAAATAGCTTTGACCGAAATGGATTAGAATTGACTCAATTCCTTGACAACTCATCTGAAAACATAGTACCGTACTCAAGTATGAGGGAAAATATGTAAGCTATGACTTAAGAATATTTTAATATGAGGAATGATATGAAAGAGAGCTAAAAGGCATTAGAAGAAGTAGTTTCCAAGAATGAAGTTACTATTATTTAACAAAACCCATTAGGGGGTTGAATTATGCAGGGCCACCTAAGGGTATTTGCTGCATGGTCAAATAAATAGCATCTTTCGGCTGACAAGTCTGTTATGTGGACTGTTTATGCAAGGCCACCTATGGGCACGTGCTGCATAGTCAGGAAAAATAACTCTCAGAAATTTACTTTCCTAGTGCTAAAATCCAGTGAAAGTTTATGGAGATTCAAATTTTCTAAAGTATAGAGTTTGTTGTATGGAAAGAGGTACTTGAATATGGAGAAGATATTTCTGAACAAGACTATCGAAGAATTGAATAAATATCACTCCTACGAAGGTCTGAACCAAACGTAGGGAAAGAGAATATGGAGAGTATAAACCATAGACTTGAATACTTTCAGATCATGAAAAGGGACATGGGACAAATATTTTAAGGATGGCTATTTTTTTCGGATCCCTACATACTGTCGTTTAAGACAAATAGGGGAAAAAGAGGCATTCTTCCCAAGAATTAAGTTACCACTATCTGACAAACCCATTTGGGGGTTGAATTATGCAGGGACACCTAAGGGCATTGGCTGCATAGTCAAATAAATAGTATCCTTCAGCTGAAAAGTCTGTTATGTGGACTGTTTATGCAAGGCCGCCTATGGGCACTTTCTGCATAGTCTGGAAAAAGAATTCTCAGAAGTTTGACATTTTTGTGACCTAAAGTCATGAAAAGGGTTATGAAGATATGAAAATATTTAAGGTTAGGGTTATAACACATAACGATGGGTATCGTCCAATGTATACAGAGATACATAGGTCAATGATAACTATAATCATGTTGTGGCTGGGTCCTGAATTGAAATTTTGGACTTCACTGCATATCTCATAAGAATGAGAATCAAGCCATACGTAGTTATTGAGATGCATTTTAACGTCGTGCAGGACGAAATTATTAGAGATCTTAGTTTAGGGTCATAGAGTTCGGACCATAATAATAAATACACAGTGTGTGTTTTCATAGGGACTTTTCAGCCAAGGGACTGAAAGTGAAATTTGGGGTTAGGCCCAAAAGACTTGGGGCTGGATTCGAGGGATACTCAAACGTTCCTACATATCCCATAAGGATGGGAATCAAGACCACGTAGTTCTAGAAATACACTTTGTACACATTTGGTTCGTACATGTGAAGGGTGAAAGGGGACTTTAGTACAATGATGGTTTAACCCGAGATAAAAAGTTTAGTCATTACCATGTATTCATGTAGTCTTTTGAAATGAAACATGATTGAAAAATCAATGTAAATAATGGTTCCCTCTCAAATGAGGAAATCGAAGAGTATTGTTGTTTATTGTCGTATCGGACAAAAGTGTTGTATAGTTTAACATCGTATAATAAGGACAAAAGTGAATCAAATGTAAAGATATTGATTCTAAGGGCGGTTTCACAAATCAACATCGTATGAGATAAAGGTGAACCGAAATGAAGAGATTGTTTTTTTGGGCTTGAAACATGGTAGGTTGCCTACGTACCCAGCCTAGAAGGCAAGGATCAAAATCCGCGTAGTTAAACTAAAGAATAAATTAATGATAAAATTATTTTTGGGGACAATGACCTAAAAAATGATGTTGTTGGGACTTATACACGGTTAGCAGCCCAAAGAGAGTGTTATGGTTGAGGTTTTCTCTAACCTCACGTGAGTCATACTCGGTGTGAGAAACAAGAGGTAACAACAACCTTAACGATTCATAGTTTAATGTCATGTAGGAAATATAAAGGGACTATGCAGTTTAAAGTCTTGCAGTTAGGACTATTGGTGCTACACAGTTTAGTGTCATGTAGCAGGGACAAAATACATTTTAATGTCATGTAGGACGTATCAAGGACTTTCTGTACAGTTTAGCGTCATGTAGTTAGGATGATGGGGACAATATAGTTTAACGTCATGTTGGACAAAAAGGGGGACTGCGCAGTTTAATGTCATGCAGTAAGGACAAAATAACACATCATTTACGTCATGTTGGATGCATTGGGGATTTTTTATACAGTTTAGTGTCATGTTGGACAAAAGGGAAAATAGTTTAAGGTCATATAAATGGACCGTGGATGGTGCAGTTTAATGTCATGCTGGACATAAGTATAGTTTAAGGTCATACAAGACCTTTGATGATTATGTAGTTTAACGTCTTTCTGGACGTAAGGGACTTTCAAATAGTTTAGGGTCATATGCATGGACCATGGATGGTGCAGTTTAATGTCATACAGGACCATGGTGTAGTTTAAGGTCATACATGACGTTTTAGGGAACTTTTTCACAGTTTAACGTCGTGTGGGATGAAGTTGCAGTTTAATGTCATACTGGACCATTGCTGTATAGTTTAACGTCGTATACCAAGGACTAACTGGTGCTGCACAGTTTAGTGTCATGTTGCGGGGAAATTTTATGAATACTTTGTAGTTTATACAAAATACTTCTTCAAAAATCTGGCATTAATCGGAGTAGTAACGAGTTCTCCATCCATCGAGATTAATGAATAAGCTCCATTGGAGTAGACCCTATATATTGAATAAGGTCCTTCCCATTTTGGCTCAAGCTTGGGAGGTTTCTTTCCTGGTATCATTGGAGTTCTGAGAACTAATACCAATTCTCCCTGAATGAATGAATGAAGACAAACTTTTTTGTTAAAAGCTCGTGCTATTCGATTCTGATAGATTTCCAAGTGGTGCAAAGTGCCCAATCTTTTCTCATCTAACTGTTCCAATTCATTCAATCGCTTTTGGGATTGCTCATCTCTAGATAACTGATCACAAATGGCTACTCTGAGTGAGGGAAATTGAACTTCAATTGGCAAGACTGCTTCCGTTCCATATACCAATGAATATGGAGTTGACTGCGTTGCATTGCGGGTGGTAGTACGATAAGCCCATAAAGCATGAAAGAGTTTATCAGGCCATGACCTCTTATATTTATCCACCATCTTTTTTAGTATATTTGAAAGAGTCTTGTTAAAGGCTTCTATTTGGCCATTGGCCGCCGCATGATACCGAGATGAATGTTTGGATTTAATGTTGTATTCTTGATACAATTTCTTCACTTCAGAAGAACAGAAGTTGGTGCCGTTGTCCATCAATATGGTATGAGGGACACCAAATCTAGTAATGATGTTAGACTTGATGAAGCTAACAATGCATTTAGAATGGACATCTTTAAGAGGTACTGCCTCTGCCCATTTGGAAAAGAAATTAGTAGGAGTAAGAATGTACTTAAACTGCTTGGCCGTAGCTGAAGGGTAAGGTCCCACCACATCCATTCCTCGTGTGGAAAATGGCCACGAGTATTTAGCTGTATGAAGCAACTCTGGAGGTTAATGAATGAAGTTGGCATGTACTTGGCATGAATGACACTTCTTTGTGAAATTAACACAATCTTGTATCATTGAAGGCCAAAAGTATCTAAGCCTTCAAATTTGATCAGACAATCTATGTCTAGACTGGTGGGCACCACATACTCCTGCATGAACTTCTTTCATGACAGCCATTGTCTCTTCACCATCAATGCATCTGAAGAGAACTCCATCAAAACCGCGTTTTTAGAGAATTTTCTCTAGGTGGTTTGGGCTATCATAAAGAGTAAAATTGACCACATGTCGCCGAATTTGTTCTTTCTCGGCTCTATCAGGTGGAAGTGTTCCATTTTGAAGGTATTCCCTAATAGGTGAAATCCATCCTGTAGTATGAACATACGGTTTAGGAATGGGACTAATTTCATTAATTTCCTCTGTTTTGGCTTGAACATAAGGTGAAATTGCACGACAGTGGGCAATACTGATGGTTGTCTCGTCCCGATTTAGATCTGCTAGAGCTGTGGCTATATTAGCCAGCGCATTAGCTTGAGCATTTTGTGATCTTGGGACATAAGAAAATGTCAGTTCTGAAGGGAATTCTGCCATTAACTCTCTGACATAATCATACAAAGGGATTAATTCTTCTTTTCTGATGGCATAATCCCCATTGACTTGTTTGATTACCAGGTCTAAATCACCTTTCACCTTTCAGTGATTCACTTGTGCTTGAAGTGCTAACTCCAAGCCTATTATAAGAGCTTGGTATTCGGCTTCATTATTGGTACCACCTTCCCACAATAAAAAGGAATAAGGTAAAAATTCCTTATCTGGAGAAATGAGCACAATTCCTAAACCAACTTTGTTGAATTTAGGATTTTCCATTTTCTTCCCTGTTGGACTTCTGGAAGCACCATCAAAATACATTTCCCATGTTTGAGGACTCTCTTGAATAGAGAAAACTTCCTCATCAGGGAGTTCAATATCTAAAGACGTGTCTTCCACTGATGGATGTTCAGCCAGGAAATCAGCCAGAGCTTGGCCCTTTATCGCCTTTTGAGACACATACTGAATGTCAAACTGCTGCAAAATAACTGCCCACCTTGCTAGACGTCCTGTAAGCATTGGACGACTAAGGATGAATTTGAGAGGATTATTGAGAGATACCAATTAGACCTTGTGATGTTGCAGGTAGTGTCTTAGTTTCTGAACTGCAAAGATTAATGCCAGGCAACACATCTCAGTACTTGAATACCGGGTTTCTGCTTCAAGCATAGTTCTACTGAGATAGTATAGGCTATTTTCATTCCCAGCATCATTCTTTTGAGCAAGAAAGGCACCCAATGATCACTCTAGAGCTGTCACATAGAGGATAAGTGGTCTTCCTTCAACAGGTGGCATGAGTATCGGTGGAATCAAGAGGTATTTCTTGAGAACATCAAATGCTTCTTGACATTCTTCAGTCCACTGGTAAGTGACTCCTTTTTTCATTAATTTGGTAAAGGGTAAACTTTTTCCTGCCAAATTGGTGATGAAACGCCGAATGTAGGCTAAGTGTCCTTGAAGTCCTCTTAATTCTTTCAAATTCTGAGGAGGTGACATACCAAGGATTGAATTGGTCTTCTCAGGATCGACTTCAATACCATGATGGCGTACAACAAAATCGAGAAATTTTCATAAGGTTACCCAAAAGCACATTTTAAGGGGTTCATCTTCAAACTATGTTGTCGAAGCTTGTGGAATATGACTTCCAAATCAGCCAAGTGATTAGAACGTTGTTTGGATTTAACCACCAAATCGTCTACATAGCATTCAACAAACTTCCCTAAGAAAGGTTTGAAGATACGATGCATGGCACGTTAATATGTTGCACCAGCATTCTTTAAACCAAAGGGCATCACCCGGTAACAAAACACACCTTGAGGGGATCTGAAGGCTGTGAATTCTTCATCTTCTGGGGCCATTCAGATCTGATTATATCTAGAATATCCATCCATGAAGGAAAGTACTTCATAACCAGTCATAGCATCAATTAAGAGTTCTATAATCGGAACTGGGAAATAATCTTTAGGACAATACCGATTAAGATCTCTAAAATCGATGCAAAGCCTAATTTGTCCATTCTTCTACTTTACAGGGACAATATTAGCCATCCACTTGGGATACTGAACTTCTCTGACAAAGTTATCTTTGATCAACCTATCTACTTCAGCTTCAATTTTGGAATCATAAGTTGGGTGTGTTCTTCTCGCGTCTTGCTTAAATCCTCAATGTTCTTTTGGTAAACCCAAATGATGAGTAGCAACATCAGAATCAAACCCAAGAATTTCTGTATAGTTCCAAGAAAAAATATCTTTATTTTGCTTTAGAAAAGAAATATACATCTCTTGCTCTTCACGGCTCATGGCCGCACTAATTAAAGTGGGGCATGGATCTTTCTCTATACCCAGATTTATTTCTCTGAGTTCATCCACAGTGGTAGTGATACCCTCTTCAAATGATGGAGGAGAATCTCTAAGATCTTCCTCTTCCTCTTCATCATGTGTTATTTCTTACGTTTCTACTTGCATAATAGATGACAAAACGAAATTTTCATGATCAGAAGAGATGTCAAAATTTTCACATTTTGAAGAAGAAGCTTTCATTTCCGACCCTATTGATGATAAAGGGTCTTCTTTGGGAAATAAAGAGGAGATGATGGATTGAGAATTGACATCATTATTCACCTCCGATGTTGCTATAACTTCTTCTGGCCTGATTGGAAAAGTATAGACATGTTGGATTTTAGTATATGAAATGAAAACGTCACCACTTGTGATTTCATCACTGTTTGGTAGGTTACCAATTTCTCCCATGTTGTCTGGCTCGATTGCCGTAATTGACATTATGGATCTTTCCATAAGAGTATTTTGATTTGGGCCTATTTTTTCAATTTGACTGATAGGTAACACATATTCTGTACTCACATGTGTAAATGGATTTATTGGAATCTTCTCCAAACCATATGGAGCATTAACTTTGGTAATTTCCTTTATTGTAGATTTCTCTCTTCCCTTGATGTGATAAAATTCTGCCTCAATGTATTGAGCCTCACATGTCTTGAACGAGGCCTTATCACCATACAATGTTCTAACTTGACCATTGAAATAGTATTTGAGACATTGATGGTATGATTAAGGGATAGCCGCATGATGATGTAGCTAGGGTCTTCCAAGCAAGACGTTGAAAGCTGAGTCTTGATCAACAATCATGAAATCCGAATTGGATACAAGATCTCCAAACTGAGTTCTGAGTGTTACTTCACCCAGTGGTTCTTGTTCATTTTTATCATATCCTTGTAACATCATGGTAGAAGGAGATAAATCATATTCTGTGAGGCCCAATCGACGAAGTGTACGAATGGGCATGAGGTTGACTCCTGAACCATTGTCAATGAAAACTCTTCGGATATCTACACCATTGACTTTGCCAGATAAGTACAGAGGTTTTATGTGACCATGCACAACATCATCTTCATCTTTATCAGTAAAAGATATCACTGCATGGGATTCTGCAGGATTATTCTCTATGTGATAGACTTCAGCTGTAGCAATTTCAGCTTCAAACTCCTGAGGACTTGACAAAGCTTCGATGAGTGCTTCCCAAAGATCTTTTGACAGATTCAAAGCATCCAAAATTGATAACTTGTCTGGTACTTTGTCCATGTGTTTCAATATATCATACTTTTGATCTAGAGGTCTGCGTTTCCCAATAGGAATATGTGGTTTAGCAGGTACCTTGGAAGCATATGCTTTGGAAGCTGATGCATCTTGTATTGGGATAGAAGTTGGAAACATCCTTGGTTTTGGAAGATTAGACATATTAGATCCATTTACTTGCTGAGATAAAGAAGATGGAACCTTCAATCGGTCTTCCAAAATAACTATTCCAAGACTGAGTTGGCTATTGGCAGAAGAACTTGCTTGTTCTCTTTGAGCTCACTGAAGGGCTCTACCACAAGTTTCTGCTCCATACACAGTTCTAGTAGGGGTATAATTGGAGTAGTGGCTTCGGAAAGATCCACATCTTCCCCTGTATCCTGAACCTCTGGAACTTCCTCGGATTCCCTTATTTGATACAGGGAATTTAGGCTCATCAAAATTGAAATTACAAATGGAATACGGATCTGTTAATTGAATCATATTAACAGAACCGAAGATTAACTCTTCGTCTGATAAAGACTCTGCCTGATTAGCCTGTTTAGGCTATGCCGTTTGATGGGGCAGTGCCCGTGGCTTTGAAGTAGATGGCATAAAGTCCGCCAGAGTCAATGAAAATTTAGGCTTTGACACATACTCATCTTCTTCTGATTCTTTTTCCTTCTTTGAATCAAACCGTTTCTTTGATGAATTTCCCTCTGACGAAGAGGGTTTTACCGCAATATTCATGGCAGAAGACACAATTGGTTTCTTTAATTGTGTTCGCAAAATGGCATGAGTCTGATTGATTGTCTTTCTGACCATCCAATCATCATACTTCTGTGCATTTATGCTTTTGACTTCTTGCCATTCACCTTCCTCTTCTGGAACTGTAGCAGTAACACATGCTACCTGAGTCGAAGAACCTTTCAACTTGACTTGTCCCAAGTCGACCATCTTTTGTAGGAGTTCTTTGAAGACAAAACACTCCTGGATGGGATTCCCCAACATTTGATGAAAGAGACAATAATTGGGACGGTCTTCATCTCCTTACTTATTTGTCCTCTTGGGCACTGGTAATTGAACCAAATTATTTTCCAGAGCTGAAATGAAGTAACCAGGAACTTGCTCATTTTGGAAAGAGTATGTTTTACTCTTCAAATCCTCAAATTGTTTTTGTCATTGATCTCTTTGATCAAATGGACGAAATGGCCTTTGTTGTTGGCGTTCAGGAGGTGGAGCCCTTCGAGAAGATGAAGGTTTTGAAGTAGAAATAGGTACAGGTGCTTGTTTAAGCATAACTGTAGTAGTTTCCGCTTTACCCATTCTCCTTCCTAGAGCTGATGGAATTACATGAGATTTAGCCTTAGTCTGTATAAGGGAATCTTAAATCTACTGAGTGATTGAAGTAAGGTCTCAAAACCCTCCTGTGTATTTCACAGGGATCAATGGCGTGCTTAATTCGTCATGCAAATTTGCCACACAGATTGGCAACAGATCCTCCTGAGGGAGTGCTAAACTCAGGGAATATGTTAATCCCTTCCAGTGAGCAATGAAATCAGAGACTCTTTCATTCTCCCTTTTCTTGCAGTTTGTAAGATCGAAAACTGTCATTTTTGGCAAAGTTGAGCTGAACTGAAGAAGGAATTTTTGGCGAAGATCCTCCCATCCGATGATTGACCGGGATTGCAAGCTTGTATACCAGACAAAAGCTGGTCCTTGCAAGGTTCTCATGAAGCATCTGAGTTTCACTGCTTCTTACTGCTCTGGAGTTCCCATCATAGGATCACAACAAGACACGTAATGTGTCAAATGTTGTTCAGGGTCGCCTGATCCATTGAAATTAGGGAAAACATGGTTTCCAAAACTGGATGGAGGAGAAATTGAATCTACCCATTCAGGGTAAACATTCTTTTCTGGTTCAACTTGCGCCCGTTTCCCTTACATAGTTTCTAACAGAGCTGTTAATGACTCAATAGTAGTTATTAACTTTTGATAAACATCCGGTTGAATTTGGTCTTGGGTAGGTGTAATGAATGGATCTTGGACAGATGTGGTGGTTGGTGCTGCAACTGATGGTAGCACTGCCAACCGTTGTTGTGCTTGACCTATAGGATTAGACCTTTGAGGGTGTACTGATAAAGGAGGATATTCCTGATCCATCTCAGTAGATGCAACAAATTACTTCGGCTGTCGGACTCCAACATTCTTAAGAAGAATACTACTCTGAAGTAGTTTTGCATTCAACCTTCTTAATTCTTTCATTTCTTCCTCCTGTTGTGCAAACCTTTGCTCTAATTAGAGCGATTGACCTTCTCCAGATAAAGGATATGTAACCTGATTCTTTCCCCCCCTTTGTTGGATACTTTTTGGAGAGAGGGAAGTGGATTACCTAGGTTCTGAGTAATCCTTTGACTTCGTGTATGCACACCTTCTTCATTTGTATCGGTGTGTACATTTTCTTGAGCAGGACGCTGTTCATCTGAGTCCCCTGAGTGAGCCTCCTCTAGTGGATTAGCAATAATGACATTGATGACATTGATTGATTCATAATGCATCTCATCCCTTCTATCAACATTTCTGTGATATTGTCTTCTTTCATGTCTTTGATAAGACATTGCCTTTTGTTGATTCAATCATTTAGGAACTTCTTGACAAGCTATAACTTGGAGGGAATCTCCTAATAGTTTGGCTCTTCATTCCACTTGGGGCTTCTTCCCCAATCGAGAAAAGGCCGACATTCTCTGAGGAGGGGATTGATGATTTGAAAGAGTCCCCAGTCTCGTGAACTGGGGATGTTCCTGCTGTTTCTGCTCAACTCCTCGAATCCCATTTGTTGATTCTGAGGGTTGGGTTAAGGGAGTCCCCAGTCTGACAAGCTGGGGTGGCTCTTGACATGCTATGTCTGAGATCTTCTTAAAATCTCTCTTGATCTTGCGAATCTTAGTTCGGAAATTAGCTGGATGCATTAACCTGTATCCATTTTTATCACCTGGTTCAACAGACTGTTGGATGATTTCCGAAACTTCTGTCATTTGATGATGTGTTTGCTCCATATGAGAGGCTTGTTCAATATTCTCACCTGCTTGATGTAGGAGAAATTCAACAACTTGTTCTCTATATGCTTGATTTTTAGAGGAACTAGTTGAAGAATGTTTTTGAGAAATCTTTTGATTACAAACAAAGCCCATTGACTATGGCCGACCATGGGCAATAACATTGCATGAGACCATTTTCAGCGGGCTTTACTGACCGGAAAGCACTGTGAAATGTAGTGCTCTGTGAACACCCCATCCTCTTATATGAACACCAGATGGGGCATTGGCAATTAACTGACGCAATTTTCTTGGTGCGCCAAGGCATGAACGTTGAAGGGTTCTCTGCTGCTTTTCAGCCTTCGGATACCGAGAGACTGATAGAGATGCCAAATCAATCTGACATTGTAGCCCTTCTATTATCTTAAGATGATTTTCATATTCATCATAAGATAATACCTTATTCTTCAATTGAAAAAGAGTTTTCCATATGTTGAGACGAATATCATGAACTTCATCTTCTGTCAACATTTTTGGAATGTCATACTGGGAGTCAGCCAAAGGCCAAAACATGACTGGTATCTCACTTTTCGCCAGTTTTTTCCTCATGTTCAGCATTTCCTCTTCATCATTAAATGAAGATTATTCTACCTGTTTTGACCAGAGTTGGTGTTTCCTTGTTGCTTCATTGGATTCAACAATATTGGTAGAGAGATCATTGATAAAACTAGAAGATGCATGACTTAGGGGTGGTTCGGAGAATGAACTACACCCTAGGCTATCTTCTGATTGAGAAAGTATTTCACTTGCTAGCGATAAAGCATTAGAAATGACTGCTTTCGCATTTTCAAATGCCTCAAGATAAGAGGGCTTTCTTGGTACTACATTGTCCACTAGAGTATTTTCTAGGAAATGTGAATCACTACTGTGGAGAGGACTTTCGCATCGAAATTCATCATCATGGGGAGGACCACCATAATGGGTTATAGAAAAAGATGAGATCTCTTGATCCTTGGTCTTCTGACCACACAGAGGGTTCCTGTGGATCTCATTTGAAGACGAAACTTCAATATTGACCGAATTGTCATGAATCAAGCCTTCATGAGGAAGTGTCTGTTGAAGACCATTGGAATTAATGCTCTCCTTATTGGGAACTGAGGGAGTAGAATATTGAATTCCAACAGATAAATGTCTGAGGGCTTCAAGAACTCCAGCATCGAGCAAGGCCTTGTTACAGATTGGCCTTTGATCTCCTGACTGTGCTGGGCGAATCTTTTTCTTAGATTCATTCTTACTCGCTTTGGAAACCACTTGTTGATGAACGTGGTTTCTATGAGCAGGTGTATGTACCTGATCAGGAAAGATGGTCAGGTTAGGCTGACGATCTTCACTCAAATCAGGTGTATGTGCCTGACTTGGTTGTCCATATGATATGGGGGAGTATGCCCCATAACCCTCTTGGACTGGAACAGATGTGTGTGTCTGTTCCGGAGTGAATTGTTGATGTGTCACTCCACTGATAGGGATAGATTTATGTGTCTTTCCATGAGATGATGCTGAAGCTGTTATGATATCCTGGCAAGCATCCAGAATATGAGCAGGAATTTTCTTCTGCTCTTTCACCATTGACAAAATATGCTTGGTGACTTCAGTTGCCGGAACATGGATATACGTCCATTCCGGGATTGGATTAGGTGTATGTGCCTACTCCTGTCATCCTTTTCCTGTCAGTGAATCCTGACAGTACTCAAATGTGGGGGCAGAGAGTTGAGTCTGCCTGCTGTTTGTCGTCGGAGCTTTTCGACTGACTTCTCCGTGCGCTACCAAGCGAGACTATTGGTAGGCTTGATTAGTATTAGCAGGTGTATGTGCCTGCTGATTATACTTCTCCAAACGCGGTTGACGAGATCCATCATATGTAGTCAGGCGAGCCTGCTGACTAACTAATGATGTATAAGCAGCTGTATGTTCCTACCTATAGTACTCCGCCGGAATTGCCTGGCGTGATTGGCGTGATGCTGCCAGATGAGTCTGCTGGACAACGGAATTAAAATGGGTATGTGTATGTGCCTGCTCGTTGTTCACCACCAAGTTAGGTTGGTGGACTTCTCTGGAGATGGCAGGGATGAGAAACTGCCCATTGTTAACCAGATTCTGCCACTGGCGGTTCGTCTTGCCTGCTCGGGTTCGAGGAACCTGAGCCGAACGCCTGGAGTCGGTACCCTCATCATGTTGAGGGTGCACTTCCGCACGAGTCTGGCGGCGATTATTGATGGGAGGACTTGGGAAGGACTCTTGTCTTTTTGAATTAAGGTCCTGAGGGACCTGCTCATTCACTTCCTCAGAGTAAGGGAGCGAATGGAAATTGCGTTCCGGGGATAACGACCCGAAACGGTTGGAGACGGTAGTCAGCACCGCCTGCCTCTTGATCACTGGTCATCGTTGTCCAGACGACCTGTGGGATTTGTTCACTTGGAGGGCCTGTCGGGCAGCCTCCAGAGTTGGGATGGTACCGTGTTGACGGTACTCCTTAACCAGCGCGTTTGATACCCAGCATTGAAGACGGTGAGTAGGTGATGTCATCCTCAGAGCGGATGACGATCCAGTAGGAATAGCAGTAGTGGTATTTGCAGCAGTAGTATTTACAAGTGTGAATTTGAGAGCAGCCATTATAGAAATACGGAAGATCTTGGAAAAGAGTGCATGTTTGATATAACAGATGTAATCAAGATAAATTCATCCACTTCATCTTTTGGATGAGCACACATGTCAATGATTATTTTTGTTAGCCCTCTTATTGAGTTTAAAATAGGGGCTTAACAAATAGGTAAAACATCATTTTAACTTGGTTAAGGATTCACGTTGGGTTCACCATTTTTTGTTTCCCTCAAAATTCGGGGATGACCTCCTGGATGGGAGATTCAAACGTTCCGATCGGTTTCTAACGGGTTTGTTCGTAGAACCGGAAACATCCAATGATTCCACATCCATTTGGACCTATTTTCCAAAGGTAGGCACTCATTAGCTTGTGGACTGATGAGGCTTAGGAATTTTCATTAGTCAAGAGGATGGGAGGTCAGACTCATCACACCTTTTTGAGGGGATTTATTGTCTATTTCGGGAGTCTCTTTATATATTTAAGTTATGTTCGTGAATCCTTATTACATTACCAAGTATAAAATGAGCTTTTCCTTCAGTTTTGACAATCAATGATTAAATATGTAAGAAATTTAGAGAATCGTTTATATGTATTCGAGGTTCTTCATCAATAGAGAATCATCTGTATCTATTTAGAGATTCTTGGTCAATGGTATCCTTCAAAACATTTATACAAAAGTCAGTTGGTCATTATGATGACCAGGCTGGTTTTAAAGCCACTCAGTGGGGCACTTGAAGTTTATTGTCATTCAGAAGGACATGGATTATTTCAGAGTTGGGATCGAACCCGTAGATGGGATACCTACGTATCCTTTGTTTTGGAAAAGGAATCAGAACCCACGTAGTTCGAGTAAGGGAGTATGATGTTTATGATTGATGGATCAAAGAACGATGTCATAATTACTTTTACTCTCTAAGCTCACGTGAGTCATGCTCGGTGTGATAAACAAGAGGTATTGGTAATAAAATAGACAATTGGGCCATGAAAGATGTAATCATAAGAAATGGTTTGGGGCTTATGTATGTATGACTGCCCAGATAAATGAAAATTAGGATTTAATTTTGGGAGAAAATCCAGCAACAGGGTCTATAAAGGTATATGTGCTTCATGGATATTTGAATACTCTAATTTGGGACTTATTCCTGAAAAGAAAGCCCAGATTAGGAGAGGATTGATAATTGGGTTTTACTCCTGAGAAGGAATCCCAGATCAAAAGTAAATTAGGACTGGTTAAGAGAAATTAAGGGACTTGGGGCTTACTCCTGAAAAGGAAGCCCAAGTTTATGACTGGGACTTATTCCTGAAGAGGAAGCCTAGGTTAGGGGAATTGGGGCTTACTCCTGAAAAGGAAGCCCAAAATTATGATTGGGACTTATTCCTGAAAAGGAAGCCCAGGTTAAGGATTAAGGTTTGGGGTTACTCCTGGGGAGGATGCCCAAGTTTGGAGGACTTAGGACTGTGGATTATTCCTGAAAAGGAGACCCAGGTTAAGGATTTAAAGGATGAGGTTGAATGAATTAACTCTCAATCTTTAGTGACATAAAGATATGTAAATCACTAGGTTTTGAGAGATATTCCACCGAATTCCTTTCAGATTAGGAAGTCAAATCAAGAAATAATTCCATAAATGGATTTGAAGAGTGTCTTGAAGACTGAATCATGATTAGGAAAGGGGTAATGGCTTAAGAGGGGTAAAATGGGCAAGAAGGGCACTCAAAAAAGGCAGGGGCGTGCAAGTCTTGGAAGGCGCGTAGGTACTGCGTGGGCGTGCAAGTATTGGTCACGCAGGTATACCTGCGCGACATGTATAGGGTACTTGCACGGTGTTCAACCAACATTGTAATATTTGAGCGACTCTTCATTAAGGCCTTTAGAATCCTCTTAAGGTTCTTCCAGAAAAGGGACACACAAGTTCTATTGAAGGAGTAAGGCGGCGCGCAAGTGTGGCCACTTCCCTTAAGGGCTGGCCACTTAGGCGTGCAAGTGTTGATGAGTTTCAACACTTAGGCCTTTCTCCCTCTCTTTAGATCTTCCGTTCTAGGTAAGAAATTACCTTAGAAGTGTCCCGGAAGCTTTGAGAAAAGACTTGGGCGTCGGGAGCTTAGATCTGAGTTTCTGAAAAAAAAAATCCTCCCCGAATGGGGGGCCCACAGGGTCTATTTATAGGCAGAAGAAGACCCCTAGCGGTTACCAGGCGGTTATCACTTAGGTCGTGCAAGTCACTTGCACGACCATAAGGCGTCGCGCAAGTAGACTTTCACGACCACTAGGCGGCGCGCAAGTGTACTTGCGCGACCATGAGGGAACTTGCGTGGCCTATGGGAAATGTTCTCCTTGTTAATCCCTTTGTCGATTTTTGATGTTTCTTCAAAGGATGAATCACTTTGGACTAAGGTATTTCCCTTTTTTCAGTCGTTAGACTCTGTGACGGAAAGGAGCATCAACATCCAATCATTTAAAAGTGAAAACAATGTTCATGCATACGTATGACCAACCATATTTTTGAATAATGTTAATCATTCTTCAATATTCAACTTTAATGAATATTGTTTAAAATGTTTATAAGGAATATTTAATATATTTATCATTAAACTATAATCTATACACAAGAAGATCAATATCTGTGTTAAAACATAAATGAGTAAACTAAGAAATTAATACACGAGGAACAGATAATAATGAAATATTATTTTCCAATGGGTAATACGATATTATAAGTGGATAAAATATGATATTATATTATTAATATGATTTTTTATAAACTAAAAACATGGTTAAATCAAATTTTATAGGAGGTTAAGTCTTGATTTACAAAGTGGAAGCGTAAGGTCAAGGGATTTCTTAACTCAATTTCCATTAATTACTTTATAATTCAACTTCAAAGACTAAATTATTCCATTGTTATATGTGAAATGACCACTAATTGTATAATTCTATATTTATACTTATTTTTTGCGGGTTTTAAATAGTCACACATAATAACTTCATTGATTAATTCTCATTTCAATGATATGATCATTATAACGGATTTCATCTCAATTTCTAGTCCATTGAGATATATATAGGGTATTATGGTTATTTTTAATTTTATATCTTGTATATACGCTCTCTTTAGTTTATTTACCATTAATTTATATTTATCAATGGTGATTAAAGTTTTAATTAATGTTTTCACTTTCAAGGGGATATAATTTAAAAGTTACAAAATAGTTTTGAATTTATTTTCAAATGTCATTTTTCATGGAATACATATAATTTTACTTCAAGGAATATTATAATATATCCATAAAAAAATTAATATATTTTCTTATATATTGGATATTTTAGGAGATTATTTATTTTTATCAATATTTTCCTCTCTTTTTGTAAGAACCCGGTTCTTACCTTAAGGTATAGTTTTCTTTTTTTCTTTATGTTTTGATCTAGTTTTTGAGAGAACATGGGAAAATGGGCTATTTAAGAAGTTTCCAGGTTACACATCATGTGTATGATAGGCATGTATTAACCGAGTGATGACTTAGTACATTTTGTGTGGTGAACATGTAAAAATAACCTACTACATGGCATGCAGTATTTCTTAACACGCTGTGCATTTTCTTTTTCACAAAGTGGATGACTCCTAACCGTGTGTTTACTAGTGTAATGGGTCTAAGTAATTATGGGACCTAGAAACCCACCTATGTCGGAGTACAAACAAACTACCACACGGTGTGTAGTCCCTAATACACGTTGTGTACTTTTATTTTTATTTGTTTTTATGGGAGAGCTTCATGTCTCATTTCTCAAAACAAATTAGTATTCTATATTTTTGGATTGTGATGCTCTGGGAGGCCGAGAATGTTTCTTCTCGTACATTTTTTATCCAACATCCATTCTTCAATTCATTGGTGGCTAGAGGATCACATTAGCAAGGCCAAACCTACGTACCCTATTCTGTTTTTGTTCCTTTATCTCACATACTGTAGTTTCCATCAGAGTATAATAACCGTGATTTGATGGAAACTTAGATCTATAAATATCGATTTCGAATAGAATCTCAATATCAGATGTACCTTTGTATATGAGTCTAATATATGAGGTGCAGACCTTGTTTTATGTTTTCATGGTCATTTGGGGGTTGTGTATTTTTAGCAAAAAGTTGGTTATTAAGAAAGACTCATGTTTATTTATATTTAAATGACCATATTTCTTATGGGATGCCATTGAGAATTATTTAACCTTGTTATGCTTGAGTGAGGTTGGGTTAGATATGGTTTCTCATTTAGGGTATTTTGGCCGGGTGCCAAAATGATTGTAATTGACTTGTTTGGATTAAATAGATGAGTTTAAACTGTTTAAGCTTGATTAAGTTATTAAAGTCTTTCAAGACCTCAGTGATGGTATGGGACATAACATGGCTAGTACAATTCAACTATTTAAATTGTTTTTACTATTTGAAGTGATTCTTTTGATTATATATATATATATGATGTCTTATATTGCATATAATGGAACCTTTGAGTTGTGTTGGTCATGGAAAAAATATTCTTGAGTGATATTGATCATAGGTTGGTATTTTCTTGGATTATTTGGGTGGTTTGACCATGGGATTTGGCATTGTGGATGTTAGATTGAGGCACTTTGAGTGTCAGTCTGGTCCTGGGCTAAGTTACATTGATGGAAAGGCCATCAGATTCTGAGAGACACAGTCACAAGAGAATGAGGTGCCAGAGAGTTTGTGGCCTGGGTTCTAAATTTTGTGATGACCTCTCACCCATTATTTGGGTCATGTGCACATATATGACTTCATGTTGAGGTGGGTTTGACCGTTCGTGTGGGTATAGTCCACCGTAGTCACATTTAGGTGATTATGGTTTGGGGGTGCTTTCCATGGAAGTTGCGTGGAAGGTGAGGAGCCTTCAGATTGTTTGGGCGTGCCTCTGGTACGTCAGTACTTGAGACACGAGGTGTTAGAAGGAGCATGGTGCTAGGTTAATACATAATAGGAATGCCTACGGGACATCGGTACTAGAGACATGAGATGTCATGAGGCAAATGATGCTGGGTTAAAATTGCTTGGGGGTGCCTTCAAGATGTTGTTACTTGATCAACATGGTGTTAGGAGGCACATGGTGCCCAGTTATGTGATTGATATTCTGACATTGGCCAAAGAAGGTGTTTCTTCCTAGTGTCTGTTGAGCACCAATGGAGGTTGAGTTTACATTGGGCATTGTAATGTTTACTTTCCGTATAGAGGAATGCTTGCTTAAATACCTATACTAGATAAGCACCATTGGGTGGTACCCTACTAAGATTTATCTCAAACCCTACACATGCCGTTCAGGATGTGTGTAGACATTATGGATTTACATGCATGAAATAGATTGGATTCAGGTGGTGGATCACATTAGATATTTCATAGAGATTTGGCATGGTCCCTGAGGTCATGATTAACTAGAATTTACTTTGTTTTACTTTCTTTTCTGTATCAACATGCTTACATTATTTCATAGCTACTATTGGTTATTGATAGAGATAATATTTTCATAATTTTTCATATGTGTTTAAATTATTTAACCCTTTCCAATTAATCAATTTGATCTGATTTGTATCATTTTAGTATTTTGGTGAATTATGGGCTTAATTGTGGAAATTGGTTAATTCTGGAAATTTAGCAGTTTTGTCGAGCTTCTGTCTTTCGGGCATATCTTTTAACTTTTTGATCCAAATTGTATGGTTCCTTTTTTGTAGGATTTCTATGCTAGTGGGATTCAGTTTATCCTTATGGACCCAAAGCTCAATCCATCATTTGGAAGCTCAAATTCAGTTCACAAGTCAGGCCTCGAAAACTGTGTGCAGAACTGCATAATTTTATTGTTGGGACCATATCTCATTAATGGTAGAACCATTGGAGCTGAAACTTTACATGGAGCTAGATCAAATCCATAGGAACAGCTTTTATTAAGATGGACGCTTCTGAGTCTTTCATTTCCAAGGTCATTAATGCGTTGGAACTCGGTGTTTTGGAATACGAAGAGTCACCTGGATAGAATTAAATATCCAGAGTAATGTAACCATATCTCCTTCATACGTGGACCAATAAGGCTCAAAATTTGTGGGGTGATATAAGCGATGTAGGGAAACAACGTTCAAGAAGGAAAAATTCCCTAATTCTGTCATTTACTATTCCAACAGGACTCAAACTTTCGGGGGAGTAATTTTGGAGGGAAATTTTCTACTCCCCAAGCCTATAAATAAGAGTATTCACTTCCATTCAAAGGGGTTGAAGAAGGTGCAAGAAGGGATGTGTTGGAGGATTGAGTTCTTGATTTTCTTTGTATTTTCTATCTTCTTTTTTACTTAGTTTGATTATGCTCTCTTCTTCCCCTTTCAACTCTAATACCCTTCACATGGAGGGGTAAAACCTTTTAGTGATCGGGGAAGGGGGAGTTTATCTTTTGTAATGTCGGAGTTTTGTGCTTAAATGTAAAACCTTATCTTTCTTTTGAATGACATATATTCATATTGTTTACCAATTATCTTAATGCGACCGTGTTTTGAGTTTGGTGTATTCATTTTTAATAGCTTTGGTTAAAGACTTTTAATCTCCCTCCGCCTAGTGCAATTTGTCTCGATCGAGCAGATTGTGTTAGGTGGTGAGTGTCTAATGATCGTTGGCACGTGTGTGGAACTAGTAAACTTTTTCTAGAGTTATAGGGAGCAACAATTCCTGATCAGGACTTGCCTTAGTTGTTTAGTAATTGTTTATGAACTTTCATGCACATAGGAGTGAGTTCTATTTTCTTCTTTAACCAAGGGTGATAGATGACTCGATCGAGGAGTCTTTCATTTGTCACTCAAAAGGAAGAGAGGTAAGATGATCATTGTGACTATGATGACATTAACAAAGGTGATCCTACCCTGACCCCATCACTATCTTTATCCATTATTGTTCAAACTTTTTATTAAATTTCTTTCTTTGTTTTTCAACTTATTCAACTGTAAAAAAGAACCTCTTCTTCTTTCTTTAATTTAAGTGACAAACGTAATTTTTGTGCACTCCTTTTTGGAGACAACTTAGGTTACATACTTTACTGCATTTTAACTTAGGTTTTATTTGTTTTTTTCACACCCCATGACATGCACATGTCAGTTATCCATGGGTGCCAATGTTTATTGACATGTATGACCTGATGTGGATGAGTGCTTGGTTTGTTTAGTAGTTACAAGTGATGTTCAAATTTTTGTTCTATTTACATTCCACAACATCAGCTGTTTATCGCTTTTGCTATTTATTTGGTATGGTTTTGCTTCTACTATGTGGGTATGTTTTAAGTCTGTTGAGTCTTTATTATCATCACAGGTTTTATTATTATACATAGAACAATACCTTATTTTCCTCTGATAGGGTAGAGCCACCCCACTATAACTGTTTACACCCTCTCTTCTAGTCAGCATCCATTGGTGTTCGCGGAGGTGCTCCTAAGGTCAGTAACACCTGGACCGTTTAACACTGTTTGGGGGATGTTCGGGTCGAGACATTAAAAAGTTGTATCCAAGGTGTTGTTATTGACTAGTATTTACTAGAATATTTTTATTTACTACTAATTAGATCGATACTTACTTTTTCATTTATGTTGGATTATTATTTGAGATATGGAAGAATGGAGATAGGTTATTATTGGAACTAGGTTTCTAGATTGTTCTTTGGTGTCTACAACCCTAGGTATGAGGGATAGACCATGTTTCCTTGGGTGGGAATTTATATTTTTCTTTTTCTCATATTATTGTTTATTTGGTTTCCACATTGGCGGCTCACTTGGATTCTGATGATTATTTGTTGTGATATGTGACCCTTGACCCGGTGTGGTAAGAGAGAATTGGACCTTGGGCCGATATGGAAAGATGAGTTTTCATACCTTTTGATAAGAACATTGGTAGGGTATTTCAATTTGATATCTACATGTATGGTTTGTGAAGTGATAATAACATATGAATAACATCAATTTCCATGCTATAGATGCATTTGAAATGTGAAAGGTGGAATTCCTATTAGAATTTCTTGTTTATTGCAATGTAATATGCTATGCTTATAATTATGTAAAATTGCATGGGGAATGAAATTTGGGCCTTGATCGTATTTGATTAAGAAGGTACTATGAATGTGGTGATGTTTATAATCATTATTGGGTGAAATAATCATTGGTTTGAGGCAATTATAGTTGTCAGGTTGGGCATGCCCCAAGGAACTTTTGATACTTGGCTCTATTGAGGGTGGGTAAGGAGTCCATGAAGCCAGGATGTTATGAGGCATTGTTATAGTGGGGGAGAGTAAGGGTAGTTGTTATGTGCTACCTGTTTTATACATTCTTTATCTGCGATATATATATATATATATATATATTGTTATATATGTTGATTTTCAGACCATTTATGGTATTCAGTGGGTTCATCCTAGATGCATCCATGGAACGTCAGATGAGTGATGGTACAATGATGTATGAGCAAGTTTAGGTTTAGATACATGAGGTACAAGTAGAGTATGAGCCAAATTTATAGGCTTAGGGGCATGATCAGGTTCAGAATAAAGTGCAGGCTAAGCAACAGTCGGGTTTGGAAGCATTCAGGTGATGGATAAACGACCAGATTCAATCTATCTTGGTATATGTTTTGCAGGGGGTTGACAGAGGCACGTAGGGTATAGATCCCTCTGTGGAATATATGATGTTGGGGTTCCAGTCACTGCACCCTCTTCTTTTCCAGGTTTTTGGTGGTCCACAGGTGGCTAAGAACTGGATAGAGATCATGAATATTATCTTCGATAAACTCGCGACGCCTCCCGAGCAAAGGGTCAAGTGGAAATGTACATTCTGAGAGGATCAACAAAGCGTTGGTGAAATGTGAAGGTTATGTCCCACAAATAAGGAGGAATGGCATGGAAGGACTTTGAGGACATGTTGAGATATTTTTCTTCGAGACACTGAGGGTTGAGAGAGCTCAGGAGTTCTTAAGCCTCTAACAGGGTGACATATCTATCATGTACAATGCTTCTACCTTCACTGAACTATATCGATTTGCACTATATATGGTATTTTATGACACCTCTAGGGTGAGGTTCTCTAAGTATGGATTAAAGAAATTTGTTAAAGTGTAGGTAAACATATTTAGGTTTACCTCATTCTCAGAGGCGGTGAATGAAGCGCTCATATATGTGGGAAACTTGACAGAAAAATCCTATTTGATCTAGTCAACGAATTCAGATGATGGATTAGATACTAGGAAGAGAGGGTGAGATGAGTTCCAATAGGGCAGTTAGGAAAAGAACTTAGATAGACCACCTCATGACACTTCATCAGTTGTTTTCTTTTTGTGTGGCAGGCCAGGGTATGTCTGAACTCAGTGCGATAAGGATCCATATGAGTGTCAGACATGTGGATATGTCAAAAATCTAGGGAGGTTATACATGTAGCCTTCCTAGATAGATAACAAGAAGGGACCCGGACAGACATTGGTGTAAATGGTCAATTCAGGATCAGTACCAGATGAGGGAAGTCAAGGCTCAAATTCACAAGGATGACATGGAAGAGATAGTGGGACCCAACTAAGGGGTCATTGGATAATTACTAGAGAAGAACCACAGGGGGTTTACACATCAGAAATTCATACGTCAGGCTGAGTGCACACTATAGAGGTGCCAGAGGTGGAGTAAGCTGGTGAGCTGATGATGGTAAAAGGTACGTTGTGGGAATGGTTGTGTTTTTCTTGTTTTATTTTTGGCATGGACTGTTACGGCATGACTGTTTTGAGTGAAAAAGGTGCCCAAGATTTATTGGGACTAACCCAATGCTGTAAAGTTGGATTGGAACCATTTCAGGTTCCTGATATATATATATGAGATGCCATGAGAATTGTGGAATCAAGGATGCGGGTTACTTGAGGTGTCGTGGGCATTGGGGCATCGATGATGTGGGTTACTAGAGGTCCAAAGCACCAGGTTTTGTTTTAGTATCCATGGGATTCATGACCTTGTTTAGGTGGACACCGATGGGGTTCAGGAAGAGTTTGAGTTTGAGTAATGAAATCAGTGCACCTGATATGGTGTAGGAGTAATAATGCATCACCGAAGGACCATGAGTACGGAAATAGGTCATTGTAACTTTGTTTGATTCATGTTTTGGGACAACTTTTTCTAGAGTTTTCTTAACCATACATGGAAGGGAAATTTAGGGATGAATTTATTTAAGGGGGGAGGTTTGTAAGAAATCGGTTCTTACCTTAAGGAACAAGTTTATTTTTTCTTTCTGTTTTGAGCTAGTTTTTGAGAAAATAGGGGGAACTGAGAAGTTATGGAAATTTCTAGGTTACATGCTATTTACTCCAAAGTAAACATCATGTGTATGTTATGAATGTACTAACTAAGTTCTGACTTAGTACATTCCTTGTGGTGACCATGTAAAATAATATACTACACTACCTGTAGTGTTCCTTAAGATGATGTGTATTTTCCATTCCACATAATGGCTGAGTCCTAGTCGTGTGTTGACCCATGTAAAGACTGTAATCCATGTAATGACATGAAAACCTACTAAATTTGAAGTGTTTACAAACTACTAAACAATTTGTAGTTCATAATTCATGACATGCACATTTATTTTTATTCGTTTATATAGGAGAGAGTCATGTATTTTTCCAAAAACATCTTCTTCTACCCTGTTTTCGAACTGTGATGCTTTGGGAGGATAAGACAGTTTCTTCTCCTAGATTTTTTATCCAGCATATGTTCTTCAATCTGTCGGTGGCTACAGGATATCATTTGGAAGGCTAAACCCTCATACCCTATTATATTATTTTTTGACTTTGTCTCACACGGTTGTAGTTTCTATCTGAGTATAATTGTATGGATTTGATGGAAACACAGATCTACAAATATCGAATTTGAATTGGAGCTCGATATCAGACTTTCCTACATCTATGAGTGTATGATAGGTGGTGCATACACTATTTTGTGTTTTTGTGGTCATTTTGGGGTTGCATATTTTTAACGTGGTGTTGGGTATTGTGTGAGAAACATTTTTATTTATGTTGAATTGATCGTATGCCTTATGGTATGTGGTTGGGCATTCCCTTACATTTTTATTCTTAAGAGAGGTTAGTTCAGAGACCATTTCTCATTTGGGGAATTTTGGCCAAGGGTTTCAAGATGATTTTAATTGATTTTTTTGGATTAAATTACCGAGTTTAAACTATTTAAGATTGATTAAGTTATTAGAGGCTTTCAAGAACTTAGTGTTGGTATGGGAATCACATGGCTAGTATAATTCAACTGTTTAAATTATTTTTCTTTTTTAAAAGTGATTCTTTTGATTATATATTTGTGATTCCTGATATTGCATATCATATAACCTTTGGTTTGTTTTGGGCATGACCCAAATATTATTGAGTGATATTAATCACAGGTTGGGATTGGCCTAGATTATTTGGGTGCTTTATCCAAGGGATTGGGTGTCATGGATGTCGAATTGAGGTAGTTTCACTGTCAGGATGGGCATGGGTAGGGTTACTTTGATGGAGAGGCCATAAGATTCTAAGAGACATGGTCATAGGAGCACATGGTTCGAGAGAGGTTGTGGCTTGGGTTATAAATTTGGTGATTATCACTCACCTGTGATTTAGGTTGTGTGCACATAGATGAATCCGTGATGAAGTGGTTTAGACTGATCATCTAGTTAGAGGCCCCCATAGTTGAGGTTAGGTGATTATGGTTTGGGGGTGCTTTCCATGGAATCCATGTGGAAGGCAAGGATCCTTAATTTTTTTGGGCGTGCCTATTAGATGTTGGTACTTGAGACATGAGGTGTCAGGAAGGACATGGTGCTAGGTTACTTTTACTTGGGTGTGCCTATAGAACATTGTTACTGAAGAAACTAGGTGTCAGGAGGCATCAGTGCTAGGTTAAAATTTCCTGGGAAAGACTTCGTGACATCAGTTCTTGAGAAACATGGTGTTAGGAGGCACCTTGTGCCAAGTTATGTGACAGAGATTTTGGCATTGGCCAAAGCAGATGATGCTCCCTAGTGTCTGTTAAGCACCAGTAGAGGTTGTGTCTACATTATGCATTATAATTTTTACATTCATAGTTGAGGCATGCTTTCTTAAAACACCTATACTAGGTATGCACCATTGGGCAATATACTACTAAGATTCATCTCACACCCTACATGGGCCCTTCGAGACACATGTAGACTGTATGGATTTACATTAAGGAAATAGATTAGCTTCATGATTTGGATCGTATTAGCTGTTTCCTAGAGATTTCGCATAGACCCTAAGGTCATGCCTAGTTGGAATTTTCTTTTTTTATTTACAATATTAGAATGCTTACATATTTCATAGCTATTGTTGGTTAGCCATATGAGCTATTGTTTATTGACATGTATGACCTGTTGTGGATGCATGATTGGTTTGTTTAGTAGTTACAAGTGATGTTCAACATGATGTTATATTTATTTTCCGTTTCTTCTATTTGTTTATCGCTTCCTCTATTTATTTGAAATTGTTTTGCGTCTACTATACATGTCTATTATGAGTCGACCGAGTCTTTATTACAACTACAGGTTTTATTATTATACTCAAACTTGTACCTTATTTTCCTCTGAGAGGGTATAGCCTCCCCACTATAATTGTTTACACCCTCACTGGTTGTTGGCAGCCTTTGGAATTCAGGGAGATGTGCCTAAGGTCAGTATCACCTAGCCCATTTATCATTGTTTGAGTGTTTGTTTGAGTTGGGAAATTAAACTTTGTAACTTTAATCAAGAAAATTAATATCGAAAATAAAAGCTATATTATTTCTCTTTTTTCCTTGGGTAATTGTTTTTCAAAAGGGTCATTTTCAAATTTCTTTGCAAAAAGTAAAAATGAATGTATATTTTTAACATATATGATGTTAATTTATTTTTCTCAAAAAAATAACTATTTTATGATATTTAGCTTCTTCTATGATTTTTTAATGGGTTTTAAATTAAAAAACATTAATCAAAAATTAATTTAATGATTCACTTCTCATTTATTTTTTTTTCAATAATAAATGAATTTACTAAAAATCTGATATTTTTATGAATTTAATTCAAATTTTATATCTTATTAATTTTATGTTCATTAAATTTATATTGAAATATTTTCATTCATGAGATTATCTTTCACTATACATCTAAGTTAACTGAAATATCTATATTCTTTGTATCATGGATATTGGTATTGCCTAAAACGTACACCATTTATATATATGGAGTTTCTCGATAAATGTTATTTAATTTAGTAAGAAAATAATGATGTTACATATTATTTTCTCAATATAGATATTTATTAATAAGGGATACTACTTATGGATTAAATTTATCATTTAATATATAATAAATTCACTGGAAATAATAATTAATGGGGGGGGGGGGTCTCTTTATAGCCCCTCGATGCATCAGTTGGTATAATGGTATAGAATACTTTGGGTATATCACTAAGTCCTTTCATATTTATATATGATGTCTTGGAAATATACCTCGATCATAAGTATAAGATGCCCAATATTATTCATTCAATCATTATAAATCTAGTTATTAATGTCCATGTGATTATTTGAATATCTATGTCATCTATGGATGCATTTCCAGCTTATGTGAAAGTTTTTATACATTACAAGATCATTATTTATTCATTCCAAATTATTATTCAAAATTTTTTTTTATTAAAATTTATATATTTTTACATATTTAAATTTCCATATATATTATGACTTATTTACTGAATATAAATTCCTTTATATGCAACCCTTAATAAGAATTTGAGATCACACTTATTTTGTTTTCTTTACCTAGGATATGAAGAATTAATATTTAAGAGAGTTTAAGGATTCATTATATTTACTATCACCGTGTTTTATATTTTATTTCCAATGTAATATGGGAAGCATGTTTGTATTTGGTTTTCTAACACTACTAAATTGTTTAGTCTATTTGGATACAATTTCTTATAGTTATTAAAAACATAGTAAAATAACCACAAGCTCTAGGATACTATATTCTAGGTATTTATAGTAATTTAACACCCCAATAATTTTGTTTAAGATAATAATATGCTTGATAGCTTTGTTAACACACAAGACCGATCTTTAAGAGAATTGAGATATACTATAAATTATTATTATTTAAATGTGGAATAGTCGTTGAATTGGATGGTGTGAATTTGGGATAATATATTATGATATATATGTATAATGGTACTACTCATATATTTATTCATGCTTTGGAGAAAAACCCTCAAATTTTATTTAGGTCATTTTTTGCAACAAAAATATATTTTACTTCAAAAACGATTTTACCTCATTTTGTGTGTGGAAATTATAATTCATTTATAAAAAATTTTCAAATTATATATTATAAAATTAAAATAATTTTCAAAATCATCATATCAAAATTAACTTTGGGTGAAAATTTCGGTTTTTATGAAATGATTGATTTTTTAGTGAATAGTTAGAAATACTAAATTTTTCAAATAACATAATGTAATTTTATTAAATAAAAAAATTAAAAGTTAAATTAGATTTTGGATTTTGTCATATAGTGACATATGATGAATTTTATCTAATTAATTCCATTTTAATAAAAAATATTCAGTATTTTGATATAATTTTATTTTTATGTTTAATATCGTATTTTTATTTTCAAATAACTACTTCTTAGTTTGGTAAAAAAATCAATATTAAAATAGATTTATGCCGATTCTATAAATTGAATCTTGAAAAATTTATACCATATTTTGAATTAGTATTTTTAAAGTTGGTAAATACATACCATTTATTTTTTTCATTATGAATGGTAATCGTTGTAAATATTTTCCACATCAATAAAGATAAAATGGGTAAGACTATATTAAAAAAAGGATATAAGGTCTCAAAATCAACCAAAAACCATTTTTTTTCATTTAATGGGATATATTTTTCCATACCAAACAAAAATATGAGTATAGGATTTTTTTTCTATTTTTCTATAAAAATCACTTTTATATAAATTAAATTCCATAAATTCCCCTCTTGCTTTTGATTTTATTTCATATGTTCACATATGGGTAGAGATTTTTTTTGTAAATGAATATAATAGTATTTCTTGAAAACTGTTAATTTATTTTTCTTATTTTAATTTATTATTAATTTTTTCTGATGTAATAATTACTTTAAAATCTTACTCGATGCTGACATAATGCATGTTCAAGCACTAGAAAAATCAATCTAAATCATTTTAAAAACATCGAAAATAATTTTTTTTGGATTAATGTTGTACTCAAAAGTGTTTTATGGTTAATAATAATGTATAATAAATTTTTAAATATTTTATATTAAAATTAATTTTCTTTATTGACATAAATAAAGACCAATTAATTAAATATTTGGAAAAATACATTAATAAAATTTTATGAAAAATAAAATTTTATTAATGATTTTAAAAATAATAAAAATATTTAAGGAGGAAAATTAGGTTTATAAATGGTCTAAAATTTCCTACCATGTCCATTTATGATAAAATTTTAATTTATATAAAAAATTATAATTCTTAAGATTGAAAAAGATTTTACCGTGGTTATGGTTATAAAAGACCAACTAAGGGATTGAATAAAATATAAGGTTTAAAATGTTATTTAAAACTGTAAAAAATTTATTTTATGATTTAATAAATATCATATATTTTTGATCATTGAGTATATTTCATTTTGGAATCATTTTACATTATTTATACACATATTATATTATATTTCCAAAATTTAAATTAATTATATATTATAATAAAAAATATTTTATTAAATGATTTAAAATTAATAAAAATATTATATTCATCCAAGTGAATGGAATATGGTTTAATGTATCATCAATGGTCCATTAATGGGTTATTTTTTCTTTTATTTCAATATTCTTGACCCATAAATTATAGAAAACATTAATATTGCAGTAACTATCTAATGGATTAACTGGGGGTTAAAACTAAGAGATAAATATTAGAACATAACATAAAATTGTATAAATATTATTTCATGATTGTATTTTTACTTTTCACCATCCAATACTCAAAATATGTTATTATTTAGTTAATTTATTATAAAAATTAATTTACATTAATTTAATACTTTTTATAATTCCAAGAGTGCCCCTCACCTTACTTATAAATGGGAACAGACAATCCTATATTAATATATATTTTTGAGTCTCCTATACTGATAAAACCCAATTTTAATACATTTATAGACTACTTCAGCACATCCTAGATCTTTTTCTCATTCTAAAAGACCATCCATTTAAGGCTTATATTGTAAGTCAAAATAAGTTTCTCAAAGGAGATGTATAACTCTTAACAGTTTCTATTTACAAATAAATAGCATCCTTTATAAAATAATTAATATAGTATGTAAATATTATAAATATTCATTATAATTATTTAAGAACCTTTATCAACCATTTTCCATCATATAAAAAACCAAAATCATCTCTCTTGAGTAAATATGACTTAACGACTCCACGTAGTTGTGTATTTTTTTCATCACCACTATTTTTGGATGGTTATAAATATGGAAATAATTATTATATATTATATTTCAGGAATAATTATTGTTATTTTTATGTAATATATTATTTAACTTCTTATCTTTCCATCTTATGGAAAATGATAATATCACTAGTGCATATGTATGGACTACCACCTCTAGGAAGCGATTTTAGTAATTTTTTCATTTATAATTTAAATAGACATTAATAAAGAAAGAATTGATGAATATATATGATGTAAGTAACATAATAATGATTTTTTAAAATTGAATTATTTTTCTTAATTTCTTTTTTTCTATCCGTAAAAAATTTTAAAAAGGGTTCATGCGTACTTACGACCAATCGTTTCCAAGGACAATTTAATTCATTCTCATATCTTCACCTTTAAAGAATAATTATTAAAATATATATAATGAATAAATAATATTTTAATCACATTAAAATAATTATATATATGATCAAACAATAATATATTCATAATAATTGGGACTGCCATGATGAAACAAAAATGGGAAAACTAAGCTATTAATACTCGAAACAAAGATAATAATAAAAGATTATTGAAAAATGGTTGATAAGTTATTATAAGTAGATTATAAATATCAATATATTTATGTGAATAATTTATTTCAAGTTTAAAACCATTATACATGAGTTGAAATCTTGATAAACAAAGTGGAAACCTGAGGTACAAGGTTTCAAAACACAATTTCATTTCATTGGTTTACATTAATTCTTTATTATCCATGTTATTAAAATATTATGGGTGTCATGACATCTGGTTGTTTTGTGTATTATTTCAAACTGTTTTCATATATTTAATTTTTCACAAATAATAACTTTATTGATTAATTATCACTAAAATGATAGGTTCTGTATAATGTATTTTTTTCACAATTTCCACTCCATTGAGATAGATTTTGTATTGTGCCAATATTATCTATTATGTGTTACAACCCCTTAAAATATTTCACATGTATATATAATTATTCATGATGATTATTTTTTCAATTCATGTTTATAATTTTAAGGGGTTATAATTTAAAAATTACACAAGTTATACAAATTTATTTTACAATCTCATTTTTCTGGGATTGCCTATATTTTTCATTAAAATAATATTATAATTTATCTTTCATAAAAATAATATATTTACTTATATAATTTATATTTAATAATTTTACATGTTTTATTAAAAATTTTACTCTTTTTTGAACTTTAATATTGTAAATGAATGATTAAAAGAAAATGCGATCTTATTTATGTTTTCTATTTGGTATATTTTCCTTTATATAAAATTTTATAAAAATTATTGTATAAAATTCGTTTTTATTAATTAAATAATTTATTAACGTTATTTTATGTTATCCTTGAATTTTAAAATTTTTAAATGGAATATTAATAATTTTTTATGAATTTTTTTCACTTATCTTAAAAAAAGTCAATATGAATGATTTTTAATGTATATGTCATTAATTGATATTATAATGCCTTAATATTTTAAAAGCGGAACAGAATAATTGATGGTATATAAGATATAGAACACATAGATTATAATCTGGTGCTATACCTTGATAGTTTAAAATATATTTATTTTTAATAAATTCTATTTTTTTGGCAGCTTGTCTAACGCGCAACATCAGGTATTAAAAAAGCACGATAAAATATTTATTTTATTATTTAAACAGTACCGTTATAACCTAGTTGTTAAGTTTATGGGAATGAATAAGAATAATAAAATTATAAAAATTTTATGTTTTAAAGATTTAAAAAATAAATACCATGGTTATATAATGATTATAAATAAAAATAAATATCATTTGATAGAAAAAAATGTTTTTAGGAAAACTGATTCTTTTTTTAAAGGCGGGTTAGTCACACTTTGTGAACGTAATTTAATAATATTTTTAACAATTCCAGAAATTTTATTTTAAAAATAAAAATAAATTTTTCATATTTATATTTAAAAAATTTCATTGGGTGAATCTTTATGTATTTTCAGAGAAGATTATTTTTCTTTATGCATAGTGAAAATACTAATTTGTATTGAAAACTGCCTTTCCGTTTAAAGTATTTAAAAAGTTAAATTATATTTTTAATTTATTTTAAATTAAAATTTGTTCACTATTTTTCAATTTATCAATTTTATTTTATTTTAATAAATTGTTTATTTAATTTGTATATAAAAGCTTTTTATACTTTTGAATGTTTTCTTTGTAAAAACTATTTTCTCAACACATCTGCGGGTGTAATTTTAAATCAAATTCTACATATTATTTTAATTAAGTTAGGAAAAATTAATTCCATATCTCTAATAGTAATAATTTATATCTTTTAATAAGGTATAATTTATTTTTGACCATAATGAATATCAAAAATAGTAAACATCAATTACCACGGTTAAGGTAAAGACATATTTAACAGGGGGAAATAACAATTTAGGGGTAACATATGCTAAATAATTGTCCAATTACTATTTTATGGAATTATTTTGAACCTATAATATATAATTTTTCATAATTATTACTTTTTTTTATCCCATTTGTAATGTGAAAAATGTGGGTACAAATAATTCTTTTCAAAAATTCCAAGTGTGTACTCTCTATTACATATAAAAGGCCACCCTTCTCTTACCCAATTTTTACTTACTAAGAAATTTGGATATGAAAAACCATAAAAAAATATCTTCCTTACCTACCCAAATGAATCCTTGAGGAATTATTATTATTTTTAGACCCTCCTAGAAAAGATTTATGTAAAAACCTAAAGTGGTTGTTTGAAGAAGAGGTAATATTCCAAAAATTTCATTGTGTTTTATTTATTCTTCAACCTATTTTATATATAATTAAACTCTAATGACATAATAAATTGAGAATATACTATAAAAGGATACATTATTATGTTAAAATAATAATATATACAAATATCCACTTCTGTAAAATGAGATTTGAAACCTTTGATCATGTGTACGACAGACTACCGCCACATGAACCGATGTAGCTCTTTTCCACAACTAAATCTCAATGATACATAAATAATTATGGATATAACATATTAATATGATATTTATGAAATTAATATACTTATTTAGGTATAATATTACATATATATTCTTATTTCATATTCTATGGAAATACGATAATGTCACTCATGTGTATAGTAAACAACCGCCTCACGAAGTGATGCGAATCATTTCTCACTTAAAATTTACTTGGATTTAAATAAGGATTAATTTAAATGATACATTTGATACATACAAACTTATATTTACCATATAAAAGTGATATGTAATTTTCCTTATTTTCATTCTATCCGATGAGGAAATGGAAATAACGTTCATGTGTATATACGGCCAACCATCTCCATGAATGGTGTAATCCAATTTCTAGCTCTAAATTTTGTAGATTTATTTAATTACATATATAATTAATATATATGATATTTAACTTATTTTTTACATTATATATATTACTTAATCATAATATATGAAATTGTATAAAAATTACCATTCCATAACACACATGAAAAACAAAGTAACTATCATTCGAAACTTTGGTTTTAATAAATCATTTTTAATAAATTGGTGATAAAATACTGTAAGTAAATTATATATGGTATGAGGTATATTATTATGGTCGTTTAACATATTTATAACAAACATATATTTATTATACATGAGGTTGGAACATGTACAAAGGAAGTTAGACCTAAGGTAATGGATTTTTGTCTCAATTTTTGTTCTTTAAGACAAATGTCATGTCATGGACCTATATTATTTTATGAGGTGTTCATATAACCCATTTTAAATTTATTAGCATGAATTTATTTATTATCATTAAATTTTGTGTTTCATTTAATGTTATTCTTTCATGGGGCTTATAATTCAAGGTTAATAATGTGATAATAACTTTATGGTATAATCTCATTATTCATTGTGATTGTTTATGTTTATTATTATGATGATGAAATATTATTATCCATCTCTCAAGAAACTCCTAAATTTTCTTCACATATGTTAATGTCATTGGAATACATGTTTTCCTTTAATTTTTTTTTCTCTTTTTGTACTCAAGAGTTGGAAATAGAATTTTTAAGAATAACCGTCTCTGTTTCTCTCTTTGGTCAAACACATGTTTCCATTCAAAACCTTGATTTATATAATTTTTTCAATAATTTTTTAAATATCTCATAATTATTTATTAAATAAAATATTAAACAAGTTTTACTTTTTGAATTTTTTTTGAAACAAATCTTCATGTTTTTTTAAACAAGGTCCGTTTGGATTTTTTTTTGAAAATTCGAAAGGAATATTTTTTTATGTTATACAAACTTTATGGAATTTTTTACAATAATGAGCTCTCAATGTTTTAAATATTATTTTAAAAGTCTCCAATCAGTTTTCAAAGATGATTGTTTTGAAAAAAATTGTACTTTTAGTTTTAAAAGATGGTTTATTAAATGTAAAGTATATTTTCCTCAAGAATGTTTTAATAGAATTTTTAGGTTATTTATATTCATCAACAAAAAAATACCCATTTTAAATTATAACCTATTAGGAAGATATTAAAATGATACAATCATTATTATTTTTTTGTATTCCTTGTGACCAGTTTACTGAGATTTACTATTTTGATATGATTTACCATATTACTCTTAATGGGTTGTGATTACATTCATTTATTGGGTAAAGTATTAAAATTTTATAATCTAGTTTTTCCAATATGAATGTTTATATAAAATATGTTTCACCCATTTTATATGTAGAATAAATTTGACTTAGTATTTGATGGGAGTGGCCTGCTATAGCCCCTTGATGCATCCATAGGTCTCATGAGACAAACTAGCTTGGGTGTTTCACTGAGGACATACCCATTTATTTTAGATGACTTGGAATGAGGACATTATGGAATAGCTATGATGTATGAAATTATGTATTCCATAATTATGAGGTTAATTATTGCTAGTCCATGTGAGTTTTAAATTATTTATAATATCCATGGTTATGTTTTAAAGATCATGTTTTTATTTAAATGTCATTATTTGATCATCATTTAGTCTGACCATATTATTCTTTATGATCAAGTTATTGATTATATGGAATTAATTTTAGATATTTAACGTTTTATATTGAGTATATCTTATTTATTCATGATATATTACACTATACACATATATTTTCTAAGAATTTGAGCTCATCTATTTCTTTTGATTCTTTCCTTGGGATGATAAGATTTGTATTATGATTGATATGAAGGGTTACACTAGAGGAAGTAATGATTCCCTCAAATAAAATACTATATTATATTTTATGTTTTCAATTGTAATGTGAGATTAAATTATATATCCAGTTTACTAAGAATAATAAACTATACAGTCCTCTGGGTTGTGATTACTTGTATCTTATTCTAATAAAATAAAATAACCATCGACTATGGAAAACTAAGGCAATGTTAATTATAGTTTTCATTAGAACTAGTTTAATAAAAAACATGGTTATTATATTTAGGAAAAAAGGATTATGGAACACAATCCTAATATAGAATTTTAGGATTGGTTTAAAATAATATCCTAATTTTTTTGGTAAGGTAGAATATATATAGTTTATCTATGAAATAAATCCTTTTCTGGGTACTACAAGTGGAAGTGGTTTATCCCAAATGTAATTATGAGAAACTAATCTGAAAAGGTGTGTTGAGATTAACTCAAAAATTACCTTATACATGAAAATGGGCCATACTATGCACCTAGTTTGACATTCCAAGAGGCTATGCGTATTAAAATTTTTATTTTTACAAACAATTTTTAAATATTTAAGAATCTCTTTATGATTTGAAAAAGTTTCCCAAGAAAACAATTTTTATGATTATGCAATTATCCATGAATATATTTTTTAAATTATGTTATGTGTTTCACTAGATTTTGGATATATATTTCATTTACCAATGTCATGATGTACTATAATGTTTCTTATTTTTTTAGACAAGGTGTCTAGAGAAAGGAATGAGAACCGTATCAATGTATGCATCCCATATAAGGATTTACCTCCTAAGAAATTTTATAAAGATAGAGATGGATCTTCAATTAGAACTGATCAAATTATAACCATATTAGGCAAATTAATCAGGTTATTAGTAGAAATATTTATTGTATAGTGTGGAATACTGACCCACCATATAATGTAACATTTCTAGACCACTTCATGTAGTATAAACCCCAATCATTCAATAAGAATTCATATATGTTTATAGTTTAGAAATGGATATGTTCCTCAGAGAACATATTTCTCACTCTAGGATGAAATGAATGTGGAAACGTTTTCACAGTAGTTTATTGTCTTGTATATAATGTGGATCAATAGTAGTCATTTATTCAAGACATAAAGTAAGAAGAAGAAGAAATAAAAAACTTGAAATGGAGGGATTTTATGGTAATATTCTTGGTAATGTCTTTTCCTTATGAGCAATGAGATGATATGGAAGAAAAATTACAAAATCTAATAAACAAGGGATGATGAAAATGTTTATATGTATGAAAAAAATTTACAATGGTATTAAATAATTCTATAGAGTATGTATGTAATTAAAAGGGAATTATTAAAGGTGTCTTTGATGCGATTAAGCCAATTTCTGAAAGGGAACTTGTCTTTCAAACATTATCATCATATATAGACATAATATCATGTGGTATAAAGATATAGAAAAAAATTCTCATGTACTATAGATTCAAAGATAATAGAGAGATGTAGAGTATGACTAAGAAAAATGTTGATTAAGGGGATAAAGGAAATAAAGATTTTACCACATGTGATAATTTTAAAAATAAACATCCTCGTACACACTTGAATGGAATGGTCCTTTTTTTAAAGTTTGAAGAGAAAGTCCATTATGCACATGATTATAATGGAATGAAGGAAGGTTCGAATGTTTGATATTTTAACTATATAGAGATGGGGAACTATGTAGATGAATTCCCTTAAAATTATAGGAATATACCTCATAATAATCTAAGAGATCAATGTTAAGAATATGCTATTAAAAAAATTATGTGTAATAATTATTGTTCTTGGGTAATTGGATTTCACAATTATATTGTATAAGTATTTTATTAATGATATTTTATTCATAAGAACTATTGAAAGTATAATTATTGTAATTTAATAGTTTTATATAAGGATTTTAGAGCATATGTTTAATGGTACCAATGATTTGGAAAAGTTATTCCGTAGAAAGTTTAACTTCATATAAAATAAAATATTTGAAGTTGATAACCCTTAATACATTGTTTATGTTGAGATAATAATGATAAAAATTTATTTATAATAAATTATTGGTGACACAAAAATTTGTTAGTGATTTGATGGTTTATGTTATCTCTTTCAGAGTTTGTAATAGTTATAGAGTTATAGAATAAATTTTATAATTTGATATTTTTTTGAAGGAACAATAAAAAAAATTATTTGTGGAATCATGCATTTTTTCATTATGGTTTGAACTTCGTCAGGAATATTTTGACAAGGTCATACAATTAAATATTTATGGAATGGTTGAATTTTAACTTTGGGTGTTTTTGGATAACTCATGCTAACCATTTTTATTTTGAAAAGTATTAGAGGCATGACTTGTCATTCTTTTATGGGTCTTATGATCCGTTATAAGATAATTTTTGTTTTTCCTGCATAAGAAAATATATTTTTAGATATTCAATTCATGTATTAATATATGAAGTGTAAATTGATCAAATAAAAACAAATGAATTAAATTTTTATTAGTAAATTAAAATATATTAAGTAAGTCAAATTTTCTTATCTTTTTTTTACAGTAAAATAATTCACAAAAATTGTGAAAAGATTTTTGAAATGAAAATGCCATTATATTACCTTCATATCAAATGAATAAATTCAAAATTTAAATCATCAAATATTTATGGTTTTTAGGTCAGTAACATTAAATTTACCATTCAATTTATTGTGATAAAATATCCCTATCACTCTCTATAAATAATTATTCATTTATTCCATGCATATATCTTCACATCCCATGGATGTTCCCACACTTGGAGAACTAGTTAGGTGTTATTCTAGAGAACTTTTTTACATCCCGACTTCTCTTATAGGGAAAGAGTTTTATTAACCATTTTTATGATGTGTATTTCTAAAAAAGTTTTTTTTAAATGTCAAACCCTTAATTTTTTAGATCATGATTAAATTGCGAGGATGATATTTATTTAAGGGTGTAGAATATAACACCCCATGATTTTAAATGAGGATCATAATATTGGATATAATATATGAAATAAAATAGAAATATCAGAATATAATATAAAAATATGATATTTTTTGATATATTTATTTTTAATAAAATTATTTTTTCCATAGCTTTCATAACACACCACACTAGGTTTTAACAAAGCGAAATATAATATTGATATTTTTAATTAAATAAGACTGTTATAAATGAGCTGTTATGATTTCTGGTATTAATATTAATAAATATATTTTTGAAATTCAAAACTTTAAAGGAATTTATAAAATAAATTCTGTGGTTATCAATTGATTATAAATAATAATAAAAATTATTATATAGAAAAAAGAAATATTTTATGAAAAACTATATTTTTTACAACGTTGTTTAATTGAGATTTGAACTCATAATATAAAATTAAATTTTAACACTATTATAAAATTTATTTAAAAATATTAACTTAATTTTTGAAATACACATGAAACAATTATATTTGGGGGATTTTTTGGATTTTTCTAAAAAAATTAATTTTTTGATGAACTATGAAAAATAATAATTAATATTGAAAGCCACTAATTTTTATAAATTACTTAAAAAGTAAACTTATGTTTTTAATTGGTTATAAAGTATAATTAGGTAAAATATATTATAATTTTTCTAATTTAGTTCACAAGAATCATTTTTATATTTAAATGTGATATAAATACATTTTATACACTTGTAATGTTTTCTTTGGAAAAACTGTTTTTTTACACATGGGAGGGTTTAATTTCAAGCTGAATTCTACCCCTTATGTGAATTGAATTTTTTAAAAAATATTTCATATTAGAATAATATTAATTAATATTATCCAATATGGTCAACATAGTTTTGGATTATAATTAGTAGTGAAAACAAAAAAACTAATTACCTTAGTTATGGTAAATACAGATCTATCGGGGGAAAAACTAAAAATATAAGGGGTGAAATGACCTAAATAATTTTACAGTTACTATTATATGTCCTTATATTGACCCTATAATCTACACTGATCAACAATTATCCATTTTTTATCCTTTTATCATGTTAGAAATGTGGGTACAAATAATTATTTTCAAATATTCCAAGAGTGTCATTTCTCCCACTTATAAAAGGAGACCCCATCTTCTCTCCTATTCACACTTCCAAATACATTTGGTTTAGCCAATACTAGAAAAATATATTTCTTAATCACCTAACCACATAATAAAGTCCATATTTTAACTATTAAACCCTTTTAAAAAGTTTTTAGATATAATCTTAATGAGGATTTCTAAAGAAGAGGTAAAATTATAAAACTTTCTTTTCATTATATATAATCTTAAACCTTATTCAAATATCATTTAAATATACTTATATAATAAAATTAGTATCTAACATATAATTATATTTTATTATGATAATTTAATAACCAATATCCATCTCCACTTTTGTAGAATGGGAAATAAAACTGTCGATCGTTTGTACGGTGGATTACCACCTCTTAAATCGATGTAACTCATTTTCCGTATCCACCTCTAAAGGATGGATATAATTATTGATGTAAATATATGTATTATATTTATAAAATAAATATACATATATAGTTATAATATCACTTATGACTTTTTATTTTCTATTCTATATAAATATGGTTACGTTGCTCATGTGTACGACGAACTGGCACCTCAGAAAGCGATGTGAATAATTTTGTACTTTCAAATTTCATGGAAGGTAAAAAAAATATATTTAAAGGATATATGTGATAGATATGAGTTTGTAAAGACTCTATAAAATTTATATGTTGTTTAGCCTAATTTTTTAGCATCCGATGAGAAAATGGAAACAACGTTAATTAGTACGTACAACCTACAATCACCATGAATGGTGTAATCCATTTTTGTCTCTATATTTAATATATTACAATAGTTAAATATAAAATGAATATATTTAAAAAATGGTTAAACTATAGAGATTATAGAACCACAATCAATGTAAAATTATTGAAATTACTAAACTAGAATATACATGAAAATCAAATCAATTTTCACATGAAACAGTGATTTTAACAAATAATTTTTAATAACGGGTGATAAAACACTATAAGTAAACCATATATGGTTTGAAATATATGATTATTACTATTTAGTATTTGTATAATAAACCAATATTTTTTATACCAGATGTTTGAACATGTATGAAAGAACTCAATCTTAAGGAAGGGGTCTTTTGTCTCAATTTTACTTCTTTGAGACATATGTCGTGTTATGATCTTAAAATCAATTATGAGGTGTATATAAAACCACTTTGATATATATAATGATGAATTTATTTATTATAAATATATTTTTGGTTTTTTTTATTGTATTACTTTCAAAGGGATTATGATTTAATGTTACCAAAGTGGCAATGGTTTTATGGTACAATCTCATTATTTATCGATATTGTTTATGTTTATGCTTCTCATGATGAAGTATTATGATCCATATCTCAATAAAACAATGAAGTTTCATATCATGTGGTTATGAAATGAGAATTCATGTTTTACTTTCAATTTTATCTCTTTATGTACTCAATAGTTCAAATGAATGTTTTTAATAAAAATCTTGTTTATTTCACTCTTTGTTCAAAAATCCATTTTAATCCAAATACTTGATTTATAAAAATGTTCTCAAAAATGTTTTTAACATTAAAACAATGATTTAATGAATATAATTTAATCCGTGTCTTAAATTTTTTAATATATTTTTAAATGAATATTCATGTCATTTTCAAAATAAGCCCAGTTTGGATTTTATGAAAAACATGAAAGGATTGTTTTTTAGGTTATACGAAACGTACATAATTTACCACCACCATGACAAATAAATGTTTTAAATATTATAATAAAATTTTACCATGTTATTTTCAAAGAAAATAATTATGAAAATGTTTTGTAAACTTTTATTTTTAAAAGGATATTTTTAAAATGAAAATGATATTTTCCTTAAGAATGGTTTAATTATTTTTATGGTATTTCTATTCATCAATGAATAAATACACAATTTTACCATATGTTTCCTTATGAATAAATTTTCATCATACTATTATAATTGATTCTCTGATTCTATTAGTATTAGATGAATGAAATGTACTATTTTGATACAATTAACTATATTGCTCGGAATGGTTTATGATTACATTTCTTGATTGGGTAAGGTATTAATAATTCATATGAAAGTTTTTATAATACAAATGTTTTTTTGATTATATATAAATAGATTCATATAAGTAATGCATTGGAATTAGTTAGTGATGATAGAGTAAACAATATCCCCTCGATTAATCGGCAGGTTTCATGAGACAAACTAGTTTAGGTTGTCGGTTGAGGCCTTACCCTTAATGTATGATATCTTGGCACGAGCCATTGATTTTATAGTTATGATGTATGGCATTATTCATTCCCTAATTATGATGATAGTTATTTATGTTCCATGTTATTACAAAGTTAGTTAGAATATCCATGGTTAAGTTTTAATCTCAGCCGATTATTTATATTGCATTATTTAATCTTCATTTATTCCTGACATAATATTATTCATGTTCAATTTATTGATTAAATGTAATTTTTTTTAGTTATTTACCTTTCTGTATTGATTATTTATTATGTGTACATGATTTTTTTCCACTGTACACATACACTTACTGGGTATTTTAGCTCACCCCTTTGAATGTTTCTTTCCCCAGAATGGCAAGATATATATTATGATTGATATGAAGGTTTATCCTAGTAAAAATACTAATGGACTCAAAGAAAATATCATGTCATATTTTATGTTTTCAATTATAAATCAAGATTCAGGTATGTGTCTAGTTTAGCAATACTACCAAACTATATAGAATTTTAGAATGTGATTCCTTATTTCTTATTACAACTTAACAAAGTAACCAATAAATATTGAAAACCATGTCATGGTCTATACATATTTTCTCACAACCATTACCATTATATTAAATTTAGATTCTTTTATATGTTTCATTGGTTTAACAACGAAAACAAATTAATAAAATTTTATTTTAGTATTTTTCATTCATTTTATTTATTTTCAATGGTATGTGATTTTATAAAAAAAGATATAGTTCTTGTGATCTAAATATCACATTTTATCTCTTTTTATTTATTTTATCGTTAGGTTTTCTTTGAAACATTAATTATTTATTAATTATTAGACATTAAATTTCTCTTAAATATCCATATTCTTTATTTTAAGGAGAATATAATCTCCTAATCCATATACCATTTCTACATATAATGTTTACATTGAAAGTTATTTGATATACTAAAATAATCTTGATGTTCCATATTCTTTACTCAATAGGGATACTTATGGATCAATAATACAATTTATGTATTAAATTATTAATTAATTATATAAAGAATATATCGGACATAGTAAGTGATGGGTGGATATTGTTATATCCCCTTAATGCATCAATAGGTATCATGAGACAAACTAGTTTTGGTATTTTTGTAAGGGATTACACATTTATATAATATTTTTTGGAATGATGGCTTGATGATACGTTTAATATATCTAAAATTATGCATTCCATAATTATGTAATCTATTATTGTTGTCCATTTGATTATCTTAATAGGTATGATATCCATAAATAAGTTTCAAGCCTATGTGATTATTTATATATAATTATTTGATCATTATTTATTCCTTCCTTATTTTTATTCATGTACAACTTGTTGATTAAATGGAAAGTGTTTTTAGTTATTTAAATTTTTGTACAGATTATGACATATTTACTTATGGTAGCATCCAACATACGTAATCCTTATTGATCAATTGAGATCGCCATTATTTTATTTCATTTCCCCATGATATGAAGAAGGAATCCTAGAATGAGTTCAAGGATATAGAATATTTACTTACACTATGTTTTATATTTTATTTTGAATTTTATAAAGGAATCATGTTTTTATTAGGTTTTCCAAGATAACTTAACTATTAATAATTTTGTGGTGTGATTGTTTATATGTGATGAAACTGTAGTAAAATAACCACCATATCTAGGAGATATTAGTTGGGGTATTTATAAATGGTTTCAGAGTATGTTTAATAGAATAATTAGAAACTATTTAGGTAAAACTAGATTTGGGAACATAATACTATGAAATACTTTTAGGATAAGTCTATTTATATAATAATATCCTGATGTTTTGGTGAGATACATATTATGTGGTTTTCCTAGAAACCCATCCCTATTTGGAAGTTACAAGTATACATCATTTTGAACATATTGATCTAGGGGTAATACCCCTAAAAAGAGTTATTTTACTATATATCAACCATCATTCAATTACATGGCATGTAAACCCTTAACAATCCCATGGTTTGACACTCCCAGGGGATATTCTTGGGTTAGTTCAAAAAATTTTATGTACCATTGTCATTAATTAGGGAATATAACTTCTGAAAACCTATAATATTCCATAGTGATTTGGGATAAACCTGAAGTGTATCAGGTTGATAAGCCTATGGTTTTTAATTTTTATAAATACATAGATACCCCTTTTTAGGTTTTATGTAATTATAGTTTTACAAGATTAAGGGTATTTTGGGATATATTTATGGGAAAACAACCCTTGGGTTTCTTATATGTTTTAGAGAAAATATTATTTGAAGAATAATGATTTTATAGTTTTTGAAAAATGTTTAATGCAATTGATAACCTTTATTTCTAATATATAAATTGATATTAATATAATAATATTCAATTACGATTTTGAGGTTATCTGTATAAAATAAGCTACCTTAAAAAACATAGTGGTTAAAAATTAATTTTATGATTAATGTAATTTATAAGTATTTTCATCCCATTTTTGGGAACATTATAATAATTATATGAATTTAGTTTTATAGAAATAACAACCCATAGGCTGGGTAACAACCCATCACATCAATAAAGGTTGCGAGCCTTGAACCCACAACTAATGAGCGAAAAGGGTGTAACACATACCAATTGTGAATGTGATGTCCTTTTTAGAATTATATTGTTTTTAAAAAAATTATTTGATGTATAAATATTGATTTTATTTTTTGTAATAATATTATAGAATGGAATATTTTTTATTTTTTTGGGATTTTGAGGCCATTAATGATATTTTAGGAGAATGTTTACTGGTTTGTGGTATATATATCTTTTAAGTTTAACTTAATGGATTTTTTTGGGGAGAATTAAATTACATTTTTAGATATTTAAGATAAAGGCAATGAGATAATATTTTTGGTTAAATATTTTTTTAATGATGTAGTTTTTGAGGATATTTGGTTATTTATTTATACAATGTTCTATTCCAAACCTTTGGGTTTATTGTTAAATTTTATATATTAATGCATTATTTATTTACACTGATGTCTATATATTTTGTGTATTATATTACATGGTGCAAATTTTTTTATTTTAATTAAAATATGATTAATAAAATTTTATCATTTTATAGAATTTTTGATCCATTAGATGTTTATTTTAGTGCTTGATTCCTGAAAAATTAGTATTTAGTACTCATATTTTGGAAAAAAAGTATAGATTATACTAAAAATTGATTAAAGGATGAAATTATACTTATTAAGTACGTATATTTATTTATTTTCATAGTATATATATTAAAGTGATTCTTCAAATATAGTAAAAGGATATTGAAAAAAAATGATTTCATATTATATTCATTTCAGATTAATCGATGATCTTTTTCAAAACATACCAATTTATGGTTTTGTGGTTGTTAAATTTATCATGAACACATTCTCTATCACCCTATACTAGTCCTTGTATGGTAATTTTATCCTCTATTTTTATATTTGAACTTTCCACTAATGTTCTACTTATTTGGGAATCCAATTATGTGTTATTTTAGTTGACTTGTCTCCTTTACACTTCCTTTTTTTAAAAGAAGTTTTTGTAATCCCTCTATACAATGTTGTTTTTTAGTTAATGAATTTCAATATATTAAACCTTTCAAGACTGAGAAAAAATTAAAAAGGTAAAATTTATTTTTGGGGGATATAACACCACAAAAACATAGTATAAAATAATAATAATCGAAAAAATATTTTTTAACAGACAACAATGGGATTTAATACAAAATGAGATATATAAAAAATATAATTATTTAAATGTGACCTAGTGGTTTAAATAGAGGGTATGAATAAAAGTAACCCTATTATGAAATAAATGTAAATGGTTCTAATTAATATAATTTTATTGATTATTTCTCAGGAAATAAGGACACAATTTTTAGTGAAGTAATTTTATGATTTTAAAAATCATTTTTCTTCAAAAATGATTTAGTTTCTTATTTAGTGGAAATTATAATTAATTTTTGAAACTTATAGTTTTTTAAAAATGAAAATCATTTTTTAAATATTCATATCAAAATTATTCTAGGCAAAACTTTTGGGATTTTTCTAAATTGATTGACTTTTCAGTGAATAATGAAAAATACCATTATTTCAAACACTCTCATTAATTATAATTAAATAAATTTATTTTATTAAAATTTATTTGGGTTTCATATTAATGTTAAATTTAATTAATATTATCTAATTATTTCCATTTTATGTATCAATATTCATGAATTTGATGTGGGTTATTTTATTTTTCTTAAACACTTTTTTTCTAAAAATAGTTTTTCCTCTCATTTTAGAAATTTATATAAAAATTGATTTCTTCCAGTTATAAAGATTTAATATTTAAAAAGGATAAAGTATTTTGAATATTGAGGTTCAAAATTTTAAAATAAGACCCTTTCATATATGTTTATTATGAACAGTAACCATGGTAAATATGTATCACCTCAGTATGTATACAATCTTTAAAATAAGGTTAAAACTATCAGATAAGGTCTCAAAATCATCAAAAAACTTAACCTTAATTCATTTTATTGGATATATTAAACCATTCCCCTATAAAATTATAATATATAGAATTTTAAATCAATATTCACCTAAAAATGACATTTATAATATTTTAAGTAAAGAAAACTGGAAAATTTCACTCCCTTGCTTTAATGTTTCTTTTATGTGTTCCCATATGGATACTAATATGTAATGAATGGATTTAAAATTTTATAGTGAACATGATTAATTTATTTTTAATTATTATTATTTTTATATTTACCTAAACACATACATGACATAGACTTATTTCTTATATAAGCAATATAAGAATAAAATTAAAGGTATTAAAAAACACTAAAAGTAAATTTTAATAAATTTATTATGGCATAAATTTTTTTAGGGTGTATAATGTTGTATAATTTTTTGTTTAAGAGTTTATATTTTTATAAATTTGTTATTTTTATTTCTTTAATGTCTAATTTAATTAATAGGGTCAAAAATGACATTAATGATATTTTTTAATAATAATTTTAATTAAAATATTTAAAAATAAAAAAAATATTTAAATTGGAAAATTAGGATGATAAATGGTCTAAAATTTCATACATTTTCCATTTATGATCCAATTATTACCTTATATGTAAACCTATTTCCCTTTACGATTTAAAAAGTCATTACCATGCTTAACGTGAAAATAGGTTTAACAAGGGTTTAAACCAACATATAAGTTTTTAAATGATATATAAACCTTTAAAAAATTAATGGATGAATATAATAGTATCATAGTTTTATAATATTTAAATCCATGTCATTTAGGTTATGTTTTATATTAGTTATAAAAATATGATATTATATTTCATAAAATGACATTAATGAAATTTATAATAAACCATAATTTATAAAATGATTTAAAATTCATAAAAAAACATTTTCCAGACAAGTGAATGAGATTCAATTGAAAATATCAACCATGATATATTTATGAGTCACTTTACATTTTATGGTAACATTCTTGACCCTAAAATAGTATGAAACTTTTGTATTATGTTAATTTTTAAAATAATGAATGAGGGGGGGGGGGTTAAAACAAGGAGATAAGGGTAAAAAAATCACTTAAAATTTTATAAATTTAATTTTAAGAGATAATTTTTTTAAATACCCATAAAATATTTAAAATTCACAAACTTGGAGTTAGTTTCTTATAAAAACTAATATTTTTTAATTTAATAATTTAAGTAATTCGTAGTGTTCCCCTCCCCTCACATATAAAAAATCACCTCCTCTCATTTATTACTAAATCCTTTTTATCCTCCTCTATCAGTAAATTATTCCAATAATAACTGAAAATATTATTTCACCTCATCTATAACTTCTTTTATTCCCAAAATAGCATAACATTAAGCCTTAAGGTGTAAGCCAAAAGCGGTTTCTCTATGAAGAGGTATAACTCTTAACTAAGCATTTTCAATTTATGAATCCTCGATCTCCATTATATAAAATTCAAAAAATTATCTTAAATATATTTAATTGTTAATGTGATGATTTAATAGCCATTATTAATCATTATCCATCCTTTGTAATGTAAAATCATCACTTTTATGAATGTATGACTATCCGTCTCCCCACAACAGTGTAATTCATTTTTCATCACCATTTTACAAGGATGGTTATAAAGATAAACCTAATTAGTATATTTTATTGTTAGGAAATTATTATGGTTCTATAGATATTAAATATCATGTAACTTCTTCAATATCATTAGGTTGGAAAATGATAATAATTAAATATTGTTGACAATCAGGTAACAATATATCAAAAGTGGATCACATATAATATTTTAAATTTGAATATGGTTTTTTTTATAAATTTCTAATAACTAAAATAACCATTATATTTGAAGATAAATGAATATCTTGAATGTGTAAGCATGATGAATGAGGTTTCATGACTCAATTTCTTTTCATTGGGTTATATAACTTCTATATTGGTTATGTTATTCCAATATTATGTGTGTAATAAACACTCATTTGGTATTATGTACCTATTTTATATTTGAAGATAAATGAAGATATTGAAAGTGTAAGCATGAGGAAAGAGGTTTCACTCCAATAATATGATCTTTTCAATGGATTGGATCTCAATTTCTTCTTTATTGAGACATATTTGGCATTATATACCTTTTTTATATTTTTTCGTTACTACCCCATTAATGTAATTTAATTGGATATATATTTTTTAATTATTATTAATGTTTTCAACCTATAGGGGTTATATTTTAAATGTTAAATTAGTGTTTTGAATTTATTATATAATATCATTTTTTTGGATTGCTTATATTTCGTATTAAAATAATCTTATAATATGTCCTTCATAAAATTTATCTATTTTATTATCCTATATATATTTAAGGGCATTCCATTTTTTATTCAATATGTTATCCTATTTTTCACTTGAATCAAGTAAAGAAATTTTTAAAAGAAAAGATGGACTTATTTCACTTTTGATCAGGTAAATTTTTATCTCATGTCACAAATTCTCAAAATTGTTGTTCAAATGTCATTTTAATATAAATAAATTATCAATTAAGAAAATTTATGTTATATTGAAATTTTGAAAATATTTTAAAGAAATAATTATAATGTTTTATGAGTGGGTCATTTTCAAATTTTATTAAAAAAATGTTAAATGTGTTGTTTTTGATATATACATCATTAATTTATTTTCCCGCTTCCATAACTATTTTATACTATTTTTTATTCAATAAGTTTTAAATGGTTTTAAAAATAAAAATATTTAATAAAATATTATTTTAATATTTTAATTCTATTTTTTTTCTCTAATAAACTTTATTTTTTTTATAAAACCTATATTTTGGACGGAATTATGCTCATATTTTTCTGTTTGTGATTTTCTGATCATTCACTTTCACCTAAAAAATACACTTTATTTTGATAATTGGATATTAAAGTTCTCTTAAATATTTATATTATTTGTATCATGGGTAAAATTATTTCCAAAGACATATAAAATTTCTATATTTGGTTTTTTACTTTAAAAGATATTTAATTATTATTATTTTGATATATAGGATTAAATATTTTAGATTTTTAGACATTGAAATTAGTCAGAAATATTTTTGAAGAGTCTCAAGGTTATGTATAACTTAGGGTGTTACTGTTAAGGTTATAGAGATTAATTTATTATTTTATATTATAAGGATTTATCATTATTTAATAACTTGTTCTAATCATTTTTGTTTTTCTATATATATAAATATAGGAGGAATATATTTCCATAATTTATGGATCAGATGTTCTATTAACAATTAATTTTAGTGATTCCAAAATAAAAATTTCATTTTCAATTTTCATTTCTTAGAGTAATAGATGAAGTGGAAAATTATTTAAGCATAGTTAAATGATGAAATTATTCATAAGAAATATAAATAAATCAATAAATTTTATTTTCTTATGTATTAAATATTTATATTAAAATAATAAATTATATTTAGGGAAATAATCTTAAAATAAAAATATATTCTACATTTCTGATGAATTGATGGTCCTTTCACCCCTACCAATATATGTTCTCGTAGTCATGAGATTTATTATGATCCTTTGATGCTATTGTTATCCTATGTGTATATACATTATCTTCCCACTATTTTTTTCTTATCTAGAAACTCAGTAATGTTTTTAGGTAACCTTTATCTTTCCCACATCTATATTTTTGAAAGAAATTTTATTTTCCCTCTTTACGATGTGGGTTTTAAATAAATTTATTTTAGATATTAAATTTTTCATTACCAATACCAAATTTTTAGGGGAAATTGTATTTATGTGGGTATAATGTGACATCTAAAACGTTTATTTTCAAAGAGTAATATTCTTGATATCATTATTAATACACATTACCATGATTTAAGCGAACTAAGATATATCATAAAAATATTATTATTTAATTATGACATTGTCATTGAATTAGAGGTTATAAATATCATTAACTAGATTATGAATTATATTTATAATCTTCCAACTTAATATAAATTTATTGATTTATTATTAGAAAATATAGACTCAATTTTTAGTGAAGTCATATTGTGCTTCAAAAATGATTTTTTTTCATCAGAAATGTATTTATTGCATTTTTTGTTTGGAAGATATTGTTAATTTCATTGAATTTTATAAGTTTTATTTTTTATAATTAGATTATTTTTTTAAATTAGAATATAAAAATTACCTTAGGTTAATATTTTTTTATTTCTTTGAAATGATTTATTTTTTAAGTGAATAGTGAATAACACAAATTTTTTTATACTTTCATTTATTTTAATTAAGTAGAGTTATTTAAAAATAAAATTTTATTATGGATTTTTTCTTAAATTTACATAGGATCAATTTTATCAAAATAATTCCATTTGATATAGTAATATTCATGATTTTCATATAACATACGTTTTTTTCTAAAAAAATATATTTTTTTTAAAAAAATTATTTTTCATTGCATTTAATGTATTTATATTAAAAATGATTTCAACTAATTCTTTCAATTTAATATTTGAAAATGGACACAATATTTTATATTAGGAGGGTAACTTTTTTAAAATTGGTCCTTTTTATATTTTTTCATTATGAATAGTAACCATGGTAAATATTTATTACCACAAAATGGGTAAAATGTGTAGAAAAGGGTAAAAATATGAGATGAGGTATCAAAAGAAACAATACCCATTAAATTATTACATTATATTCATGAAATTATACATTATCTATCTTGAATTTATATATATGAAATATTATTTCTATTTTACCTTGAAAAATACATTTATATTATCTTAAGTAAAGAAAATTTCAAAATGTCACCATCGTTCATTAAACTTTATTCTATATGATCGCATACGGATAAAATTATGTTTTTTATGTATGCAAAATTTTATTTTAATCACTCTTAAATTTTTTTATTGTAATTTGTTTATAATTTTCTGTAATTCTATAATTACGTTAAAAGATTACACAACACTAACACAATTCTCATAAAAGAATTAAAAAAATACTAGTAAATGATTTTAAAAACATTAAAAGTATAATTTTTGGGATTTATTATGGTGTTGTGGAAAATATATGGCTGATGATAATATATAAATTTTTAAAGAGTTTATATTTAAATTAAATTAATTTGTTATCTGGATGCCATTAAATTCAATTCAAATGAATAGTGTTAAAAATGAAAGTAATGATATTTTATTAAATTATTTAAAAACACTGGAAATATTAGAGTAAGTCAAGAAGTATAAAAAATGGTCTAAAATTCCATCTCATTTCCACCCATGATAAAATTATTACCTTATAATTAAAATCACAAACCACTAATATTGAAAGAGTGATTACCACGATTACTGTTAAGATTGGTTAACCAAGGGGTTAAGTGAGAAGATGAGGTTTAAGATCATATAAAAACTTGTAAAAAATTTATTTGATGTTTATATTAAGACCATATATTGTTTATATTGTAATAATTTTAATATTGGAACCATTTTACATGAGTAAGACACATATTGGGTAATATTTCCAAAAATGACATTAATGATATTTTTTTATAAACAATATTTTAGGAAGTAATTTAAAATTGATAAAATTTATACCTTCAACTAAATGAATTTAATATGGATGAAAATGTCAACTTTCATGATCCAAATTAGGTTGACCCTGAAGCGGTCACCTGAGCTGATCTACGGTGAGGCCCGATAGGCATTCCCAATCCTCCCAGGCTAGCAACAAGCCCCAGGGCATCCAAAAAGAATAATGTGAAAAATTTCTCCCAATTAAAGAAAAATAAGAATTAGAAATAAAATAGAACAAAGAAAAACAAATAAATGATATAAAGGGAAAGTACGACCAAAACACGACTAACCTGTCCAAGACTAAGACTCTACATAATAATGGGGTTTACTTTTTTGGTACCGAAACCGAACATCTCCCAAGGCGATCCGAACCAGAGCAGGAACCCACAATAAAAATGAAATACAATAAAATAGTATAGGAATGAGTATTAAAACTTAGTAGGTAGGCCCGACTAATCTATTTCATAATTCATATTCTTTAAATAATGAAACCATTGATTTAAGGTTTGAAATAAAATCAATAAATATATAAATATCTACACTTTTCATTTTAAGTTAAAAAAACACAATCATAATTCATTTCCTTAAATTTTAAAATAATGTTCACGGGGGAGAAAATATGACCAAAAATGAATCATTCATTTTTCATAAAAGTGTTAAAAGAAGGAGTGATAGTTCATTTAAAAAATTTTTCTTGAAAATATATTTAGAAAACCATACATTTACAATTTTACAAGAAAACAACAAAAATTAGAATAATGGGTATCACTTCATAGAGTTAGGGTAATTGTTCTAACATTACTAGTGTTAAAGGAACAAAGAAAATCCTAGGAACATAGAGAAAATCCAGAGCATACTAATACATGTGACTCATCCTGAAGGCTTGCCTACTATCGATTACGTTATAATTCATTAATGCCCAACTATCTCTCTACCTGGCCTCATTGAGGGGCCCAATACCATAGAAATAATAATAAAATATCGATGTACTACGGGCCACTAGCACCGCATAATCTAACTAGTTCAGTAATCATTCTCAGTAAACCTCTATGCTATGCTAGGTTCCCATGCATATTTCAGAAAGGGGTGTACATTACCATTTAAAAAACAAGTCATATATATATATATATAACCACACACATCCCACAATCGGCACCACCCTGACGGCCTCAAGTTTAGTCCGTTGCCTTAAATAATAGTTAACCATATAGGTCCCCTCCCAAGGAATCTCCCATATCATGATAAATCAATGAGGAATGAGACCCAACCCAAGAGGGGTTTTTCAAATAACCATTCAAAAGTTCCAACCAGGCCTTTACTTATATAACACTCTAAAATTTATCAAAACATTTAGAAAATCATTTCCAAAGAAAATCCAAACATCATTTTAATTAAAACAGGCGAAATAGGCCCTTATGTCAAGTGTTCAACCGTTTTCACATTTTAATCATTTTTATGAATAACCATGCATAGGTTATATTCAACAACAAACCAGCTTATAAATCCATTTTGAAAACCCCAACCAACACTTTTATAACTACTACCATTTACCAAAACCAAACCCTGGTTTTTATGAAAATTAAAGACCAATTAGAAAATCCAACTGACCAATTAACCAATACATTAAAATCAATTTTTTAAATCAATATCACCTCAAAATATTTGGACAACATAATCTATAACACTTAGAAAATTTAATAAACATGTTAAAAACTTATAAACAATTTTCAATGGGTGTCACATGACTTTACACACACAAAACTTCTTAAAAAGACCTTTTTATAATTAAAATTCCACTCTCAGCATACTATACCAAAATAGGCACCAGATGAACAGTTAAAATAACAAATTTCAAAGATCAATAAAAATTAATAACTAGCACAAAACTAGTTTCTATCAGAATGCGCCTTATTTCATAAGGTAAAAATTATTCTAACCGTATTCAGGGTTTAATTAAAAAAAAATATGCGCAAACCTCAAGAAATAAAAGTAATATAAACTTAATGAACATGTGGAATGGGTTCCTACCTTATCGGATAACCAAGCTAAAAATTCCACCTCTTGAAATTTTCAAACTAGAAGATGCCGCTACCTGCTTGTACGCACATACTTTCATATATATGTATATATATTTATTTATCTTAATACAATGACTGTATTCCCCATTCTATGAGGGAATACATACCTGGAGGTCATATATATATATATGAAATTTATATATATGTACCTAAGAACATGCATGCACACCTTATAAGATGTTCAAATTCCACTACAATAAAAATCGGAGACATGAGAAGGCCGCAGAAACGTTAATACACATAAAATAGAATACCCAGAACTCAAAATTAATTTCCAAAGACTCCCAAAATACAAACCCAAAATTATGAATGGAGAAAGTATTAACAAAAATTAAAAAACAACACAATGTGGCATAATAAGGGGTTGAATGAACTATAAATCAAATACTAGATAATTAAAGCAAATAAAGACCCTAAATAAAGTGTGAGAAATAATTTAGCGATATAAAAACCTACCTCCAATCAACGATGGAAGACCTAAACTGGTGTGAAATATCAAACGCACCTCAACTTCACCTAATAGGCCACCAACACCAACCTAATAAAACAATATTAAACACACAATTTTAGGAAACAACCCTTGAAATTAAACTCTAACTTCTAGGGGTTTTCCCGACCAAAAATTCACCAAGGGAGAGCCCTAAAATGAATTGTCCTCACCAGAAGGGGCTCTTGATGAGATGTGCGGCTGGAGGAAGACGCGTTGTAGAGGGTTAAGGAGGCTGTGTGTTTTCATAGGTTGCGTAACATCTATAGAAGAGGAGGATAACAACAAGTTAGGGTAGTGTAGAGACCCGAAGCCTGACGTACATTGACATTACATTACATTTGCGGAATACTTAGTACATAACAAAAACACACACACAAGGATCGTAATAGTTTAGTGTCTTTGGAAACTCGGAACGTAATCTTCTAATCGTGGTGAAAGATCTTCAATATCTCCCATAAAGATTTTCCATTTTTTTTACCGAAAACCTTTCTTTATATCCTGGGGAAAAGAAAACATAAAAGGGTGAGCTCAAATGCTCAGTAAGGGTAAACAAAAAAAATATCAATCACATCATATTCATAAGAACATAACATTTTGGAAATCTTAACCTGCAAAAGAGAGCATAATTTCATAACATGGGATAAATCATGGCAGTGAAATGTAATCACAATAATCATAACTTAAAACATGAAACTTTGTGGCATACACACATAATCATAGAGAATAATTTCTTGTTTGTCAAGACTCATTGACAAGACTATCTTAGCAGACAAAGTCCCTTTCTGAATCGAGTAACCCTCGTTTCAGTCCTGTTTCACTGAACCAGTATAACCTACCATTCCAGCCATGTCTATCTCATGAGATATAAAATATTTACCCAATGCATTGGAGGGAGATATAGGTCCCACCCATCTCATAATGATACCATTCTTATGTGTGCCACAAAATCATAAATCATACATCATTTCATAACCCATGTAATACAAATGGGAATCTTAAGCATCATGACATCATAAAACAATTCATATAAGATAAAGGAATTCATAAAAATAATTCCATCACAACTTAATCAAATCAATGTAATATAGGGATAAAAACAGAACCCTTTATTATATTATATGGAAAATAATTTTGATAAAACACTTGAACTCCATTCTTGAGGAAAATATCCTTTCTTCTTCAAAAACATTTTTCCTTTCTTAAAATTTCATACAACTTTAAACTAAAAGAAGTTGATTAAAAATAAAGTTGAAAACTTATAAAAGAAGCTTATTGGAAATAATGCTTTAAAAATCCATTCATGCCGTATAAGTTAAAAAAACATTCTTCTCATACTTTTGTCAGAAAAGTCAAAAAGTACCTCGTACGAAAAATGACAAAAGATTCCTTTCATATCTTTTACAAAAACTTACCGAAGGGTAAAATTGGATATAAACTATTGTAGAAGGATGGAAATAATATTACATATTGAGGGAACATGGATGTGGATGATAAAATACACCCCAGTAAATACTAAAGTATAACAATCTCGGATAAAAATGAGATTGTGATATTTCCCTTACCTTAGGTCCGACTTGCTTTGTAAGTGTCCGAACCTCCTCTTCTTTGAAACGCCTCTTTGAAGCCTCCACTTAGGGAACTAAGATTGGTCTTTGAAGAAGACCAGGACCTCTTGGATTATTCTAGGGAAGTGGAGAAGGGATTTTGGCAGGGGTTGGCCGAGCTTGAGTGCTCAAATTGGTGTGAGGAGGAGGGGGAGGAGGTGTCCTTTTATAAGGGAGGAGAGGGGCACCTTTGGAATATCTCAAAATATTATTTTATATTAAAGTCAAAATCGGTTTATAATGGTTCCAAAGGGTATTATTTCGAAGGTAAAGTAAGGATGGGTCGAAATCCTATCAACCAATAGGATTTAGACAAGTTTAGGTTATTATTTTAACCTTATCAATTAGATTTAACTCTATGTTAAATAATTTAACTTTTACCGTGTCTTTTTGTTTTCTTACACTATATGGTTAATACACTTACTATAACATGACAAAAGAACCCCAAGTTGTTTATTATTAATATATATATCCTTATCTAAGTCATTTGGCCGAACCTTAGATTTTTAGGAATAAAATAACAATTAATAATATAATATTTGATTTAAAAACTATTTTGTGTCCATTTTGACACTATTTGATATATATTTTTTTGAAAGTCATAACAGAATTATATGTTCGAAACAAGTTGATTAAATCAACACTAATATATCATAGTAACCTATAAAATTAGTGGAATTCATAAAAAGTCTCAAATTATATTTATTTGGGTATTTATAACATCAATTATGTCAATATTTTATTAATAAGATAATTACTACATCATCGTTGTGTCATAAATAACCTAAATTATTTAATGTCTAAAAATTACAAATAAACCACCATTATTTAGGAAATCTTTTTATCTTTCTAATAAATATTTATAGCCGAATTTATCTTATGTATAACCCCATATTAAAAATGTTTTAGTAAATAAACTTTGATTTTAACTCTTTTAACCCTTCTTTAAATAAATTAATAATAAATGTCCTAATCTAATCCAAGTGGGCCTAAATGGTCATATTTTATTCCTAAGTTTGTTTTTGGTCGAATTAAACTTATCCAATAGAATTAGGACATGTGTCAGGGTAATAATAATATCATCTTTACCCTTAATTACCCTATTTCCTTTTAACCGTGGTAAAAAAAAGTAAAAAGTTACTATTCACCAAAAATTATTTTCATCTCATTGAACCACATTTTAGTCCTTGATATTAACCGCGTCTCTCGGATTTTCGAAATTCCACTCACAGAAGCGGTAAAATTAAGTTTTATGAACAATTCAATTTTTTTAACTACCACTTAGTGGTTTCACTATTCATCGAAAATTGATAGTTTTCAGAAAAAATACCAAAAATTAGGCCTAAGATATATTTGATATTATGAACTCAAAAATGATGTCTATTTTACCAAATTCAAAACATATCAGTTTCATTAACTAATTTAAAAATTAATTCTCGTCGTCAAAACAAATAGCGTGTTTTTAAGAGATAATAACTATCAAAAGATTGACACTAGTTTATAACTAGTTTAAATGTGAAATTACATCCAATGACCAACATTGTATTAAATTGTAAAAATATATTCTAAATATACTTTAAAACCACTCAAATTAATAATTTATCACTATTAATTATTTCGATTGAAAAATTTATTTTAATTAAAATTTAGTAATTTTCACTATTCATCAAAATATGAAAGTTATCCGAAAATCACCAAAATTTCACCCTAAGCTAATTTTGATATTACGAATCCAAAAATGAATTCCATTTTGAAAAATAAAATTTACCAAATTTCAAAAAGTGGTTATTACTATTCATAACGGCTAGTTTTGATAATATTTTAATAGCATATCGTTGTTTAGCAAAACTTGGTGTTGCGTACAACACACGCTATCGTGGAAGGTCGCGATTGAGTGTAATTCAAGCCAGGTCAGAGATGTATGTTGTGAAAGCTCCTTTTGGTGTAGCGTATAACACAAGACATTAATGAAATTAAAAATAATACATTTCATAAAATCTCGGGGTGTTACAGGTAGCGTGCCGGATAATGGAAGTAGGGGGTGTCGTGGGATAGATGGAAGGGGGAGGTGGCACCCGGTGGATGTGTGGTGGAAAGGAGGAGGAAACACTGAGGGGAGGTGTGGCGGTAGTGAGGAGGAAGTGCTTGGGGGAGGTGTGGTGGAAAGTAGGAGGTTGCACTGGGTTGATTAGGGGGAGGGTAGCATGACAGGGCGAGGGTAAGGGAGGGGGAGTGCTACGTGGTGTGGGGTAAAAATAGGGGTTTTTAATGACATCTTAATAAAAATAATAATTATAATAACATGATGAAAAAAAAATAATAATAAAATTATTCATTTCATTTTAATGATAATAATATTCATAATAATAACGATTTTAAACGTCAAAATTAATTATGAAAATTACTCATTTTAATATTTGTGAAGACAGGCGGATCACGCAATGGCCTGGGAAAAGCCGCACAAGGGTTTTCAAAATGCGCTCTATAGTTGCGACATGCAATATAAACTCAAAAACAATTTTATTTCGACATAACTGTAATTTGTTTTTCGGGATTCAACCCGAACTTCAACACAAATATTTTTTAAATCTGAAAAATAATAAAAAATACAAAAACCACAGGTCAGGGTGTGACAATTCTCCCCACCATAACACATTCCACCCTTAAAAATCCACAATCAGTTCTAGAACCAAAGATAAAACTTCTAAAGTGTCACCCACCTCCAAAAATTTAAGCGCCTCCAGTTGATTGATCCAAACAGACACCAAAATTCCATTAGTTAAAACTCATCCTTAAAATATGAATACATAAACCCCTTCCAAACAAGAATCCAAACCATCTAATTCAACCCAGGAGTGAATGAAAAAAACCACCTCTAAAAATATTCCCACAATTTTAGTCCAATGGAACCATTGGGTTTACTACAATTCCGTCATTTACTCATGAGGAAGAACTTAGGATTATGTGGTTCCTCATGAAACCATCCGCCACTAAATGATATATGAAAAGAATCTCTGATACTGACACGGGGAGGTCTAAATGGACTCTCCACCATGAGGATCAGGATAACACTAAATTAATTCCAGTGTAACTCTATGAGACCCTCGATGGGTTTCCCTACAATAAGAACTGATGAGATTAGCTGAATTTGAAAACATTCCACATGGAAAAAAAATCCCCCACCATGGGGGGGAGATGGGAAGGGCCGAACTGATAGACCATCAAAACTACTTCCATAGATATATCAACTACACACCCTTGGATGAATAGAAACCACTCCACACAAAGTACAAATATTAAAACAAGGTCCTTTTTCTCCATTGGGGTTCTCTTGACTACATGCCAACTTCTCTCTAGGAGCTATGGCTGGAGCACCAATGATTGAATCATCTCCCACCTCATAGTTAGGATTAAAAAATTCCTAAACATAACACACGACCCAAAATTTAATCAAAAACACTTAAATTAAAATAATGGTTTCAACAAGTTCCAAAAATACCATTATTACAATTGAAGGAAAACAATATCCATAGAATGATACAAGAGATGACTAATATATCCAAGAAACACTACAAAGAGAAAATATCAAATTGATCCCAAACATTTTCCTACTCCTACTGATGAGATTGGGTGATCTTAGACGAGCCAGGTCTCACTTCAGCGTGATTCTTGGAAACATCTCTATGGAATCTCTGCAAGTGTCCCAGACGCCCACAGGTGTGGCAAGGTCTTGGATCACTCAGGCACATCTTATTCTTGTGACCCTACCTACCACATTGGTGACATATCATGAAATTATGTTATGAATAAGATGAATAAATTTATGAAGGACTCTTTATTTTATTACTTGATCCACCAACATTAGGTCTCTTCCAATTATTCATATCACTATCCCTTGCACTGCTTCCCAAGTATGGGGGAGGATTCTCCTCATCAGGTCCTCCTACTAACTCAGCTTCAGCAAGAATGGATTGCTCCACAATATACATGAAATTGGTTAGGTCGAAATCTGCCACTTTTTGAATACATCTTAGGATGAAGCCCGGGATCAAAATGTCAAGCTTCCAATAGATCATTTCTAACATACCCGGGTTTATACGGAGCTAGGTCTAGGAAACGATGAAAGAATTCCAACACTGATTCAGCACATTGCTGAAGACTGCATAACTCTATTCTCCTCCTCACCTTCTTCACCTTAGAGAAATGATGTTGGATGAATGATGACTATAAGGACTCCCATGTGAGATAATTTTGAGGCTTTCTTTGATACCTGGAAATCTACTATTTTCAGGTTAGACCTTCAAGTATAAAGGTAGCCAACTTCAACTTCAATTACTTAGGCGGTATAATAAAACAAATGTTCCTTTGAATATTCCAAAACTATTCCTATACCTCAAAAGGATCATTATTTCAATAAAATAAAGAAGAGTTCAATTTCCAAAACTCAAAGAAGTAGTCAACGAGATGATCAAATAGAGTAATTGCAAAGGTTTCACCACCCGATGATGCACCTTAATCATTCTTCAAACCATTGTGGGGAAGAACATCAAGGATAATGGGAAGAAAGAACTTAATTAAAACATAGTCATTACAATTTCAAATACAAATTTTCACAATTTCCAAAACAAAACTTTATAAAATGTTTTCAGAGTTAAAGAAGACCTAAACGATTCACCAGGGGTAACTAGTGCCGATGGGTGACTCGGACATATGGTTGGCAGGCATACGCTAGTCATTTTACCATCTCAAAGCGCATTCTAGGGAAAATTCCCCAGCTCCACCTGGCGTGCCAGGCCGTGCGAGCTCACGGTGCTACTTTCCCAAATCCCTTTTCATTTCCCAACATATAAAATTTCAAAAGAACTAAAAAGACACCAACAACTTGGACATCGCATGGTAAACTGAGGATTGGAACAAGAAAGGTTTCATGACATCCTTCCAATCCCTATGCCTCGAGTCCTGAACATTCTACTCTTTCTACCATGACAACCCCAAATAGAAAAGGGCGCTCTAAAATTCAAGGAAATACAAGAGTAGACCCGCTCTAATACCATTTTTTTCATGAACCAACCCGGATCGAACCTGAACCAGTCACCCAAACCAATCTGCAATAAGGCCCGAGAGTCATTCCCGATCTTCCCGGGATGGCGACAAACACCCTGAAATCAACAAAAAACAATGGTAATGACTTTAACCAATAAAATATAACTAATAATTTTAAATATAATAGAATATAGAGAAATAAATAAACAATAATAAATGATAGTACGACCAAAACATGACTAACCTGTCCAAGACTAAGACTCCACATAACCTTAGTGGTTACTCTCTAGTACCAAAACTAAACATCGCCAAAGGAGATGCAATACAGAGTCTTAACTTGTAAGATAAACTTAAAACAAGAAAATAATATATACATGAGTATTACAACTTAGTTGGTAGGCCCAACCAATCTATTCCAAAATAACATTCATTAAATAAATAAAACATTGATTACAGGTGTGAAATAAAATCTAAAAATATAGAATTTTTCACACTTTTCATTTTTATGGTAAAAAATCACAATTATATTCCATTTCCCTAAAGTTTAAAATAAGGTTCCAGAGGAGGTATGAAAAGAATACAAAAAAATGCATCATTCAATTTTCATAAAAGTGTCAAAGGATAGAGTGATTGTTCATTTAAAACATTTTTCTTGAAAAGATATTTAGAAAACCACACATTTACAATTTTACGAGAAAACACCAAAACTAAGAACAATGGGTATCACTTCATATAGAGAGGGAAACAATATGAAATTTACTAGTTTCAAATGAACATGGGATATCCTAGGATCTCAGAGGAAAACCAGAACATTATAATACATGAGACTCATCCTAAAGGCATGTCTACTCTTGATGGCATCTTAACGACATAATGCCCAACCATCACAATACCTATCCTGGTTGAGGGGCCAATCCCATAGCAATAATAACAAAATATCCCTCTATTATGGGATACGAATAGTGCATAATCTAACTAGTACAACAATTATTCTCAATAAACCTCTTTGTTATGCTACATTCCCATGTATATTTCACAAAGGGGCGTACCTTACCATTTAAACAACAAGTCACACACACATATATAAAAACACACACCACACAACCGAAACCACCCCAAACACCTCTAGGTTAGTCCATATCCTTAAATAGTAGTTAACGAAGGAGGTCCCATATTGAGGACTCTCCCGTCTCATGATTAATCGATGAGGACATATACCCAACCAAATATGGGTTTTCCAAATAACCATTCAAAAGTGACAACCAGGATTTTACCTATGCAACACTCTAATATTTATAAAAACAGTTAGAAAACAATTTTTAGAGGTAATACAAATATAATTTTTCTTAAACCTGGCCAATCAGGACCCTACGTCAAGTGTTCAACTATTTTCACATATTAAAAATATTTATGAGTATCCATACATATGTTGTATTTAAAATGAAACCAACTTATAAATTGTGTTGGGAAACTCTATCCACCCCTTGGATAATAACTACCATTTACCAAAACCAAACCATGTTTTTTTGAAAATAAAAAACGAATTAAAAAAGCCAAATAGGAAGGTGACCAACACATTAAAATCTTATTTTGAAATAAAGTGCACCTCAATAATATTTCTTCAACATAATCCCCACCACTTAGAAAATTTAATAATCTATTTAAAAATTTATAAACATTTTTCAATCGGTATCACATGACTTTACACACAAAAAACCTGATCAAAAACCCTTTTTTATAATTAAACGTTCACCCACAACGTACCATATCAAAACACGCACCACTTTAACAGTTAAAATAACAAATTTCACAATTTAATAAAAAAATTTAAACAACGCAAAACTAGTTTCTGTCAAAATGAACCATATTTTAGTAGGTAAAAATTATTCTAACATTATTAAATGTCTAATTGACAATAAAAAGATGTGAAAACATCAAGAAATCAATGTAATATAAACTTAAAGAACATGTGCAATGGGTTCCAACCTCAAAGGAGAACAAAGTAGAATATAACACCTCTTGACGCTTTCTAACTAGTAGATACTACTAACAGCTTCCATGCACATACATTCATATATATATATATATATATACATATACACATATATAATTATATCTCTAATCCAATGCAGATATTCCATGCTCCATGATGGAATATGTACATGGAGGACATATAAAAATACATATAATATTTATATATAAGTACCTAAGAACATGCATTCACACCTTAGAATATATTCAAATCCCACAGTAATAAAAACTAGAGACTCAAGAACACCACATAAAGGTTAAAGGACATACAATAAAATACTGGGAACTCCAAATTGTTTATCAGAGACTCAAAAACTAAAAAACCCTAGTTATAAAATGAGAAAATAATAACAATAAAGGAAAAAATTCCCAAAGAGACACGATAAGGGTTAAATACTCTATAAATCAAATACCAGAGCATTAAAACAAATAAAGACCCTAAATAAAAGGTGTGAAATAATTTAGCGATATAAAACCTTACCTCCAATAAACAATGAAGGACCTATACTTGTGAAAAATCTCTAAAACACCTCAACCACGCCTAATAGGAAACCAATACCAACCTAACACAATAAGATTAAACCCAAAATATCAGGAAACAACCATAGAAATTAAAATCTAACATCTAGGGTTTTTCCCCACCAAATATCAACCAAGGGAGAACCCTAAAATAATGAACCCTCACTTAAAGGGGTTGTTGGTGAGACATGTGGCTAGAGGAAGATGCGCTGAGGAGGGTTAAGGAGGATGCAGGTTAGAAGATGTTGTGAACAAGCCATAGAAGAGGAGGCCAACTGCGGGTTAGGGAAGTGTGTCGGACATCAGAAGGATGGGGGGGGGGGGTGTCTTGGGTCAGCAAAAAGGAGGAGGCGGCACCGGGTGGAGGTGTGGCAGCAATGAGGAGGTAGCGATGGTTGGAGGTGTAGTGTCAAGGAGGAGGAAGCGTCAGGGGGATTTGTGGGGGCAAGGAGGAGGTGGCTTCGAGTCGAGCCCGGGGAGGGGAGAAAGACATAGAGAGGGTATATGAGGGGGAGTACTACGGGGTAAGGGGGTACAATTATGTTTTTTTAATAACTTATTAACAACAACAATAATAATATGAAGATAAAAATAAAAATAATAAAAGTATTAATTTCATTTTAATGATAATATAATTCATAATAATACAATTTTAAATGACACAATAAATTATGAAAATTACACATTTTATTTTTTTAAAGACAGGCGGATCACACAATTTAATCAGCGAAGCCATGCTGGGGTTTTCAAAACATGCTCCACCCATGCACTCAACCACGCCAACTCAAAAACGTGAAATTTTTGACATTACTCAAATTTTTTGTTTAGAATTCATCCTGAACCTCAATAAATTTTTCTAAAATCCAGAAAATAATTAAAAAGACCAAAAACATGGGTTAGGGTGTGACATCAACCATGGTCATTTTTTGGATCATTTGACCTTATAATGTAACTTTAGTTACCCCTAATTATTAAAAATCATTTATATTATGGAAATTGTGAAAAGGATTAACATGGGTTATACTAAGTGATAAGGGTGAAAACATAACAAAAAATTTCCTAATTTTTTTATTTAAGGGGATTTGAATTTATAAAAACATTATATTATAATTATATTACTTTATATATATATTTTTCTATGAAAAATATTTTTAATTAATTTATGAATTTAAGTAATTCCAAGAGTTCACCTACCCTGACTTATAAAAGGATACCCCTTCTCTCTTTTTACACCTTATTTTGAAAACTATCTTTAAGAAAAATATACCATGTACAAACACCAACCCTAGTATCCCATAGTTGGTGGTTACTTTATTAAATTGTTATTACATAAAAATTATCACATCCTAAAGTATCAAATTTTTTATGTGTTTGGGAAAATTGGAAATATAATTAAATATTACATTAAATTTGAAAGCATATATTTCAACACAATATTTCCTTATAGAACACAATCATACTCAAAATTTTCCCCTAGTTCTCAATAATAATATACTTATTATCAATTTGAAAAAAATAAACATAAGAACATTGATGAGCTCAGATTTTCAGTAAAGGTATGCATATAAAGAAAGATAAATAATACATGGATAATATGATCATAAATAAATGGAAATCAAATAATTTTATATTCAGATGAGGTAAAATAATATCCATGGATATAATCATTAATAAAATAATAAACTAGAAATGAAAAAAATATCATAATTAGGGAAATAAATAATGATAGACATATCAAACATACCATTTAGCCCTCGTGCAAAGACATATTAGATAAATGGAAAGGCCAAAGCCAATACCCAAGCTAGTTTGTCTCATGAGACATATTGATGCATCTAGGGGATATAGTGGGCCCGTCCTATCACTCATTGAGACAAATTAATCCCTAATATAAAATTAAGGAAACATAATTAACACAAACATTCATATTGAAACTTGCATACAACATGTTAATAATTCCCCAGCCAGTAAACATTTTCTTAAACCATCTTGAGTAATATGGTGAATGATATCAAAATAGCACATCTCCAAAAAAACTAATCATAAACCAGCCAATAAAATATAGTATTTGGTTCCATAATATAATAACCTTATTAACGCATAGTATTTAATAATGGATGTTGACATATAAAAAAATAATTTTAAAAGATAATTGGGAAACATTTGATGAAAATACCTTTTTTTACTTTGAAATAAATTAGTTTCTAAAAACGACACACATATAAAATAAAAACATTTCATTAAAAATATCATTATAAAAATATAACATAATATTTAAATCATTAAATATTTATGATTTCAGGAAGATACTATCTTTTTATTTAAGTTAAATAAACATTCCTATCGTATTTTTTTCTAGAAAGGTCACAAAGTACCTTATTTATAAAATGAAGAAAATATTCAATTCAATCTATTTTGAAAAAATTAAAACATTGGTAAAAAGTAATTTAAAAAATAAATGTATAATAGTGGTTTTTTTGCCAATATATTTTTTAAACATGGATATGTAATATAAATAATCCATAGTTGAGAATTAAATTTAAATAATCACGAATAATAATTAGATTTTAAAATAGACCCTTACCTCATGTTTGACTTTCATTGTATATGTTAAAACCTCATATATAATAAGTTTAGATTTATTATATATCTATTAAATAACCATAATAATATATAGAATAATATTTATAAAATACTTATAATCTTTTATCACCTGCTTCATAATAATTCAATTTTAAAAATCATCGTTTTATGTTATAAATAGTTCATTTTTCATGTCTTTTTTGTTTTGGTAGTTTTTACAATTACACTTTGATCAAGGTAAAATAATCTAAATAATTTTAGTAAATATAAAATTATCACATATATTCATTATATATGTATTTAATTTAATATATTAATGGTAATGATAGAAAAATACATTACACCGTTCTTGGATATGGTACACTATACGTACACATGACTATTGTTTTCATTTAACTATCGATGAAATGAAGGAAGGATAAAAAATATAATTTTATATAATATTTATTATAAATTTATCATATATATTCATCAAATAAATAATTATTTCTATCTAATTAAAATAAAAATGAAAAAAAATCATATCACTTCGAGGAGGTGGTATTCCACACATACGCACGTGTAATATTATCGTTCACCAACAGTTTGAAATATAATATGATAGTTATGATATTATTTTTTATAAAGTATAATTATTTTATAAATATTATATATAAATATTAAAACTATCATAATTCTCATCCATTAAATCAGGAAATAAAAAATGAATTGTATCACTACATAGAGATGGTAAACTGTATATACATCCAAGTGATAATTGACCTCTTAGTTGTTAAGAATGTTGGTCGGAAATGGTGGTTTAATAATAATAATAAAATTTCATCATATTTTGGATAATTAAAATATTATTTTTTGACAATTTAAAAATATTTACAATGGGTTGGATAAGGAATAAACTGAATGTCATCGGGTAAGACAATTACCCCTTATTTGGGATACCTTATTTAGATCCTTTCATAAGGGGCACATGATTGGTATTTTTGGGAGTCCACAACCTAAATAACTTTTCTAATTATTTTTATAATATAAATGGGAATCTTTTTCAAATATATGGCTCAACGTGGGGTGAAAAAATAAGGCAATGGAAACCTTTTATAATTAAGGTTAGGGGCATTTTTGGATTTTCTCAAATTATTAAATTATAATAAATTCATTATCTTGTAAAATTCCCCAAAGTCTTAATAGTATTAAAATATAAAATAGGATACAGTTTTCATCAAATAAAATGATAGAATTTATTGATGTTTTGGTTTCATTTTAAATGTTGTTATTTTTATTGTCCACTTGGTTTGTTATTTTTGACCTCAGCCATGGTAACCAATAATTTAATCATAAATGGTTAATGGTGTTAATATAAAAGGAAAATGAATCATCAATGGAATATATATGATTTTTTAAACTATATTAAATTGACATGGATGACAGTAATATTTTTAGGAATTTAATAAAATAACATTTTGATAAATTATCATTAATATCAATTTTGACACTATTCAGTTAATCTCACTTCAAACACAACAGTACAAAGTGGTAATTAGAATATAATAATTTAAAAACTATATAATATTTCATATATATATATATATATAATTCTATTAACATATTAAATGGTTCAAATTATATTAAAAGTAATATTTTTAAAATCAATTATTTTATTTTTCTAGTAAATTAAATAAATATTGTATTTGGATTTCATAAGAACATATGGTAATTATATAATTTTTATAAATTAAAAATTATTTTAAATAATTAAATTATTTCCATTAAGATAAATATATAAATTTATTTTCAATCATATATTTCTTTTTCCCTTATATGGAAATATAAAATATATTAAAATCAAAGAGAGAGATATTTTTTTACTATCATTTATTTAAATTATAAAGAAGTCAATTTTCATGGAAAAATGTCCATTAAACAACTAAAAGTAAAGAATATGGGGATAATTTTAGAATCATATTAATCCTATAATAATTATTTTCAATAACTATGGCCTTATTACATATTTTTAACCCAAATTAACTTTCTGTATCCTGTTTCAATGTGATAAATTTTTCCAAAGAAACTATTCATTTTCCTTAAACATAAAAGGTTCCCAAATACCAAATTTGAACATAATGATTTTATATAAGTAATTTATTTCATAAAATTAAATACTTATAAGTTTATGAAATTAATTTCAAAATAAGTGCATAAAACATGATAAAAATTGTATTTTAGAAAATGTTTCTTTAAGAATAAAAATGAGTTTAATATTATCCTATACAAAGTAAAAATATTGTATAAATGTTTATTTTTTTATTTAATTTTTAATATATAAATTCCATTAAAATAAATCAAAAATAGAAACCAATTTAATTTACTAAGATAGACATATATTGCACCACAAATTTTTTTCTTCTTCAGAAAAATAGTAATTTTGTTATGTTATTATTTTTTATTGATATAAAAAAAAATTATATAATTTTATACACCATATATTTTAATATAATTAATTAGACATATTTATTTCTTCTAATTTTAACATCTAGGTTATAACAGTCACATAATAATATATCATAGTCTGTTTGAACTCGGTGTTGTGGGGAACACTAGCTTTTGAAGAGATTGGTGTTATTTAAAAAGAGACATATCATAAAATCTTGGGGTGCTAAATTCATCCATACAAAAAAATTCTCCTAAAAAATTTTATATTGTCCGCTCATAAATAGATTTGTCTATTTATTCATTATAAATTCCTCATGTTTCCACATCGCTTATTCTATCTTATGATTTTTCCAAAGGACCTTTACCAAACGAGTCTTCCATTTCACAAACACTAAATCTCTAGTGTCTATAATATGGATAAGATCCTCACATTAATATAAATTAGGTTTTAATGATATTTCTTTATATGTGATAAAATGTGTTGGTTCTTGAATGTACATCTTTAACGTACAGATATATAAAACATAATGTACTTCAGAAAGTCTAGGTGGCATGGGAAAATTGCAAGACACATATTCAATTATTTCTAGGATTTTAAAGGTTCCAATGTACATAGGGATTAGTTTCCATTTCTTATAGAATATTTTAACACTTTTATATTGAGATACCTTCAAGAAAACGCAATCCCCCACTGGAAATTCCAAATATTTTCTCTGATTATCAGCATAGATCTTTTTCTTAATTTGGGTTGCCTTAATTTTTGTTTGAATACTCTTCACCATTTCTATTGTTTCCTCAACAAGTTCTTGGCTTAAAATATTACATTCACTGACTTCATCCCAACATGTTGGTGTATAAAATATCTTTCTATATAATGCTTTATAAAACACCATTTGTGTACTTGAATGGAATCTATTATTATTAGCTAATTCTTCCAAAAGAAAATACTAATATCCCGTACCATAAGAGTAAATGAGAAGGATATCAACATTTATTTTGATTTTTTATAGTCCTTTTTGGCTGTTCATCAGTTTGAGGGTGATAAGAAAGGGTCAACCAAATATCAATATAAGGGCCTTCTGAAGCATTTTCTAAAAATTTGATGTAAATCTCAGATCACGATCATAGAATATTGAAATAGGTTCTCTATGAAGTCTTACAACTTCATTAATATATAATATTATAAGGAGATCTAGTGGAAAATATTCCTTTATAATAAGGAAATATGTAGATTGGGTAAGTCGATAAATAATAACCCATATCACATCACTCTTTATTAGATACTTTAATAATCCAATGACAAATTCCATAATAGTGTCATACCATACCCATGTTAGAAAAGGTAGAGGCTCTATGAACCCCCAATAATCTTGTCCCTAATCATTAAATTTTTTAAAAAACAAATATCTTGATACATAAGTTTCAATTTACTACTTCATATTATACTAAAAAAATGTTCCATCAAATCCCTATACATAGTGGTACTACCAGGATGTATAAAGAAATTTCAATCATAAAAAAACATCCAATAATTACATTTCTTTCTCTTGTATAGAGGGAACATAAATACACTTCCAAAATTTTAGAATTCCATATTCGTAAAAAAATTCTACCAATTTCCCATCATTCAAGGATATAATTTTTTTTCAAAATTATCATCATCAGACATAGATTGTTTATATTTTACAATAATCATGGCTTGGAAATAATTTAAAAAATGTGTGATGTTTCCAATTATTTAAGAATTGAAATATATATATTTACTATATCAATGAATACAAGATCCCTATAAATCTTTAATTTGTTCATAACTCCACGATCCTTCTTGCTCATTGCACGTACAACCTTATTTTCTGTCACAAAGTGGTAGTGTATTGAGAAATAAAAATCCTTTAGTAGCTCATGCCATCACCTTTTTCTCATGTTGAGTTTTTTAATTGAGAATATATATTTATAACTTTTATGATAAATATATCTCATATATCATAATATAGAGATAATGTCTCCATATATTCAGAGAAAATATTTTGTCTACTAACTCAAGATCATGAGTTGAATAGTTCTCTTCATGAGTTATTAATTCCTTGAGTAATATTGAATAACTCTATCATTAAGTATAAAGAAAAGAAAAATTCCATCCTCGATGAGTTTCTATAAATCAAGAATCCAAAATTTCCCCATAATAGATTAAATATTGTATAATTCAAAAATCTCGTCATAAATTATTCAAAAACATTATTTGCATTACTCTCTCAAAATTAAATTAACCCATTTACAATTAAAATTGGTTATAGAATTTAATAATTGGAGAAAATTTTGAACAAATCACGAATTTAACATGTCAAACTAATAAAAATATATGCCTTGGTTATGTTTGTTGGTAAAAGACATTCTTTGAATTAATTTTTCTTCACAAGATCAATTGTGATTCCATCCATTGAGAAAATATGGCCATTAAAATATTTCTTTTTATGCTAGAATTCACACTTTCTAAATTTAACAGGAAATTTTTTTTATTCTAAGAGACTTTAGAATGAACCACAAGTGGTTCTCATGTTATTAATAGTTCCTATAGTCCACCAATATATCATTAATAAATAAAATAAAACAAAGTATCTTTATATTTCTTGAATACTACCTTCATTAGATCCATAAAAATTGATGGTTCATTAGTCAATACAAATTGAATTATTGTAAAATGATAATGTACATACATCATTATAAATGCTATGTTTGGGATATCATCCTTATTTACTCCCAATTGATGATATCCAAAATAATGTTCAGTCTTTTAAAAATATTGATCTCCATAAACTCGGTTGAATAAGTAATGAATGTGAGGTTGAAAATACTTTTTCTTTATCATAATAGAAATAATTTTATTTTAATCAATACATGGACTCATGGATCCATATTTTCTCTTAACGAAAATAATATGAGCTCTCAAAAGTTAAACACTGGGTTGTATAAATCCCTTACCAATAAAATCCGCTCTTACCAAACATAGAATTCGGTTATCCTTAGGTTAAAAATATTTTAGTTATTACAAAAAAGAGAGTGACATTTTTTACTTTTCTTCAAATAAAATATTAAAATGGTTATAATAACATCTAAATGAAAAAATTCTAGATAATTTACTATTGGATGAGTAATGATGAAATGGAATCATATAAAAAATTAAGTCATGTTTTGGAGTCAATTTATATCCATAATTAGTTTATTTTTTAAGTTTAATTACCTTATTTACCTTTTACCTTAGACACAAAATTTCTAATGTGACTATTCATTTTGAGAAAAGGGTCATATTTTAAAAATTGGGATCCATTGATTACAAATATGGAAATTTTTTTCATAATTTAAACCACAAAAAATGATGAATTTAATTTCAAAATACCCATTAAAAACACAATGGAAAATTGTTTTTTTGAAAAATATACTCTTAAAATATAAAATTTTTTTAGACTAAATTCTGGTATAAAATTAATTAAAAAAAATTATTGGATTATTTTAAATAAATTATAATTAATGAAATTTTAAAAATAATCCAAAATTTAATTTTCATTTATAATCACATTAAAATAAAATTCCATTTTCAATAAAAATCATTATTTTTTAGTATTTTTTGAGAAACCAAAACATTCAAGAATATTTTTCAAAAATAAATTTCATTTTTATCAAATTAAAGATCTATAATTTGGAAATAATATTTTAAATAAAACCATATTATACATGAAAACACATTTTGGTTAGATATAATGTTTTTCTTCATCTGACTAAAAAAATACATAGTAATATTATAAAGAAAATAAATCTATAATATATTTATAATTAACATAAATAATATAAGAAAATGATTTATTCCAAAATTCCATGGTATGTTACATTCTTCCCCTTTTGTAAATTGTGTCCTCATGATTTTATTCACTCATTATACAAGCAGGGATACATTTCCATCCTAGAATTTTCAGACTACTGTATTTCTTCTTCAAGAATATGGTTTTTCCAAAAACAACTATAACCTATTGAATTACTTTGATCCATAATACTTTCTATATTTTATCCTAAATATTAGTTTATAATTCCACAAAATAAAATTTCACTTCCAACTGAACTACTTCAGGTCTAAAAATAAGAGATGAATCTGAAACATACTTTTTTAACATCAAAACATAAAAAACACTATGTAACTGGGATGAACTCATAAATAAATACACTCTATAAGAAACTTATCAAAAATTATCTAGGATTTTATATGTTTTAATGAACTATGGAGTTATATTTCCAATTTGAAAAAACACATAAGAATTTTTTAAAGAGAAATAATAAGAAAAATATAATTACATACCTCGAAATAAAGTTCATTCCTATTGTTATACACATAATTTTTTTCCTATAGTGAGCCATTCTCATATGTTACGAAATTACCACCAAATTCTCAACCATTTATTTTAGCAAATTTATTCCCTTCAACGTCCTTTACCATAATTAATCCCAAAAAGCACTAGTTTGACACTGCTTTCTATATAAGGCCTCAAGGGGTGCCATCTTTATAATCCAATGAAATGACTATTAAAAGAGAACCCAATTAATGAAAAGTGATTATCCTAACATCCCTAGAAATTCATTAAACAAGAACAAAATATGTCTTCTAATGTCTTATTTGTTCATTTATTCTATCCATTAGATTAGGGATGAAAATATGTAATCAAATTGAAGTTAGTAAAAAATTACATCACAAGTCCTTTATATAAAGTGAACTAAAAGTGAAATTATGGTCAGATACAGTGGAGAGTGAAACTCCATGTGACCTAACTATCTATTTGAGATACAGTCAAGGAAGTTTATCTAAATTCATAGTATCTCTAATGGTATTAAAATGTGCATATTTAGTTAATTGATCAATAAATACCTAAATTTCATTATTACTTAGATATGTATTTGTAAATCCCACTATGATATAAGTGGATACATTTTTCCACTTCCATTATTGTATATAAAAAATGATAAAGCATCCCCTTCAACAATCATTGTTCTAATTTAACCTATTAACAAGTCAAACATTTCATAGTAACATTAGTAATATTTCTTTTCATTCCATCCCACAAGTAATACTTCCAATGGTCTATATACATCTTAGTGATTCTAGGATGATTGGAAAATAGGGAACTATGATCTTCACTCAACAAATTTCTCTTCAACATGGATTCACTAGGAATGTATAATCTCTTTAGAAATCTAAAAAAACTTTTTTCAATATAATATTTAGGAAACATATCATTCTTAACAAATTACACATTTTCTTATAACCTACAATCTTCCTTTTGATCATGATTAATTCTAACTATGAAAGTTGACTGTGCTAGAAACTGAAAAAAAATATAGGAAGTTCCCACATCTATAAATTCTTGGCCAAAATTTATAAAATCATTAAAAGATGGTTATGTGATAAATGTAACATGGTTAATGTACAATTATAAATCATAATCAAAGAATCAACTACTTTTTTTTATTATTTTGGAAGACAATTAATCATAAAATCATAATCTTTTATCAGTTCCAACTTTATTCTCTGTCTCATGTTTAACATGTTCTTTGTTAATAGGTACTTAAAAAAATTTATTATTAGTATATATGTCACACTTGGATCCATATAAATGATGCATCAAAATTATTAATGTAAAAAACTATATAAATTAATTCTAGATCATATATAAGATAATTTAACTCATAATATTATAGTTATAGTGAACCATAAGTAATTACCTGATCATTCTTCATTATAATATAACCATGGTCCTTCAAAAAAGAACCACCTTACATGAAAAATCACCCATCTGTAGAGGGTAGTTCTAACACTGGAGAATTTAACAATATTAATTTTTTAGTTCTAGAGAAAAACATCACAATCTCCCATCTAGATGGATTTAAATTATTTTTTGAGTCAACTTATATTGTGAGATAGATAACAGAGTAATTTTTTCAACTAAACACCTATTATAACCAGATAAACCAATAAAAATAAGAATCTATTTGAATTTTATGTGTCTTTTCAAAATTTTAACAACTTTTTTGGCATATCCAATAGTTATTCCATCTTTAGAAATAATATTCCAATGTAAATTTTTTTTTGGAACCAAAATTCACACTTACTAAATTTTCTATATATTTTATTTTATTTTAAGGTTTGAAAAAACAATACTAAGGCATATTTCATGATTTTTACGAATTATAGAATCCACCAATATGTCATTAAAAAAACCAAACTTTTTTAAAAAATTCAAAGAATAATATATTCAAATATCCTTAAATAAAAATAATTTATTAAACAATCCAAATATAATAATTATAATCAAAGAGTGCTGATAACTAGATTGAAATTAATTCTTTAAAATATCTACACCCTTTACCATCGAATAATGGTACCTAGACCAGAGATAAATCATAAAAAAATATTGTGCTCCCTAGAGCTGATAAATAAATAATTGATACGAGGAAAAATATAATTGTTATTTATAGTGATGTTATTCCAAGATATATAATCTATGAAATGCTTCATTCAACCATATATATTAAAGAAAAATAGGAGTACCCCATGGTGATGTAATTGGAAGAGTGAAAAATTTATCTATGAACTCATGGAATTTCTTTCTCACTTAAAAAAATTCTACATGACACATTCAATAAGGGGTTTTAAAATGTAATTTTCATTCTACAAATCATGAATAAAACCCAATAAATCAAGAGGAAAAATATCCATATATTTATTCAGCACATGGGTGTCACTAATCTGTACAATTTATTTCTTTCTGAAAACATGTAAGATGTTACATTCAGTTCTATCTAATCAATTTCTCATATTTTTGATATGATATCAAAGGTATAAAATAATTGCAAAAAAATTCATGGCTCTATAATCTATCTTACATGAAAAACGAAAATATGATACCTAACTAAAATAATATCAAACTACAACATTTTTTATTCGAAACTATTTGTTGGAAAAAAATTCCACTGATAACAATATAAATATTTCAATAAATCTTATTTTATTTAATATTTACACATGGTGTTGTGTCACGACCCATCCTCGGGGCCCATTTCGTGACTGCCCCAACCCCGTCTGGCATAGGCCAAGGGATGGCGACTAGCAACAAAGGTTAATCCATGATAAAAAGGGAAGATATTGCCATTAAAACTGTAAATCACACATTCTGAACACAAGCAATAGAAGCAACGAGTACTAAAATAGAAAAGAAAAGTGTGCTGAAAGTAAGTGGCCTAGAATACAAACCCAACAGAACAGCAAATAAAAGTACATGAAAATAGGGAAAACAGCTCCTAGATCGTCCACTAGGGAATCCTACCTGAAGGGTAGATATAGAACTCAAACAACTCATCCCTGAAGTACATCCCGTTTAGTCCAGCTCCGAGAAGCCTCCCGTCCATCACTCTCAGCCTCAATCACTGCCGACCATTGTCTGCACAGAACACAATAAGGTACGGGTGAGGCCCATGTAGGGGTGAGTATAACAATAATCAGTAGGGTACCCCGAGGCCCCCGAAGGTCTTCCAGAATCCACTAAGGATAAATAAAAGAAGAAAGATACAATCACGAAGTATCAACCATCCCTACATAGGTATATGCCCATACATATACCTAAGTTACCAATCACAGTATGTCTCCAACTCTCGAGCCCAAACACAACCCAGTCCACAAAGGAAGTAAAGTCAATCACCTTGATGATAATGATTGAAAGAAAAGACTCATCTCACACAGGTATACGACACATGAAGAGGGGTAGAGATGATTATATATAGCCTCGGGGTCATCTCCTCTGTCGAACCCATGTAGGATCCTAGAAAAGTATCAGTGCTGTTGAACCCACGTAGGATCCTGGTACATAAGTCCTCACTAACGAACCCACGTAGGATCTTGGTACATAAGTCACTACTTTCAAACCCACGGAGGATCTCGACATATAATTTATCACTGTCAAACCCACAAAGGATCCCGATATAAAATTCATCGCTGTAGAACCCACATAGGATCCTGGTACAGTATCGTTGCTGTTGAACCCACGAAGGATCCTGTCATCTTAGTCGCAGCCAGCCCGAGGGTTCCGGCACATAGCACGCTCAATTCCAGGAGGGTCCACTCCTCGATCCTTATGTTGATAAATTAAATACTACGAAGTCTTGATTTGATGTATCCCATAGTTCCATCTCATCATAAGAAACCTAACATGACAGATGGTGTATCGATCGGACGCCCAGTCTCAGAGTTATTGGCATTTCTGTCCTAGGGGCCCAGTTGGTTTTTAGGCTCAAACCAACTTGAGCATATCCCAACTGGGTAAAAACCTCAAGTAGGACATTACAAAAGAATCTTCCCGCTCCAAGAATTCCATCATCGTATACGGTTCATCGATCAGACACCCGTAGCCAATGATGCGGGCTAAAATGTGTAAATTGCCAAAGCTGTTCCGAGTCTGGTCCGACCCAGTCTAACCGACTCAGACCAACCTGGTCCGAATAGGGGTCCGACCTGGTCCGCGGGTGTAGCCCTACCCGAATGGTCGGCTCGCCCCGAGTGGGCAGACCAAACCAAGGGAGTGGCCTAGCCTGAGGGCAGCCCGACCCATGACGGCCCGGCCGAAGGCGACCCAGCTGAAGGGCGGCCTTGTTGGCTCGACCGCATGGCCCGGCTGGCCACGCAACGAGAGGGGGTTCTATGGCCCCGATTTACGATCTGAACCCTTGTTGGGAATCAGTTCTGTTTAGCGTGCACCGACGGCTGAAGAAAAGCATCCACCCTTGTCGACTCCACAACGGTGCGATGACACCGCAATTCAGCTGGCCTCTGCGTGGAATGATGGCACCACGCCTCCTCCACCGCAGCCCGGCCTGGCCGCGGCCTCTGGCTCCACCACATGGCATGACGATTCCACCCTTGTCATCTGAACGCTGCGGCCCTCATGGACATGGGTCTTCCTTCCGGCGTGGTGCGACGACACCACGCCCCTCCAGCACCGCCATGGCCCACCTGGCCACAACTCGGTTCTTTGCATGGCATGACGGTGTCGCGCCCTTGTGGCGACCCAACAACCTTCCGCCATTGGCTTTCTTTGTGACTGGCTCATTGTCGGACGCCACATGTACCACCTCTATCATCATTTATCCAGAACCAACAAAATGGGGAGGGTCAGGCTGTGTTCGTGCGGTCTGAACCCTCCTTATTACGATGATATCATTTGGTACACCATTACAAAAATTTATTGTCGTAGAACGGAGGGTAAATTCATACATAAAGATAACCCCTACCTCATATTTTTCGTTATTTGTAGATCTCAGAAAAAAAAGGCGAATGTAGATTTGTCGATTTCCATGTTCGTCACGCACTCCCAATTCTCATACTCATGCGTCAGAAAGGAAGAAGGGTACTCGTCATTGTAAGATGAGTGTTCGGAGGTTACGTCGTTGTTGGAGACGTTCCTCGTGGGTGACATCTTCTCCTTTGACGTGGATGATGGTCATTGGAGATGACATAGGCGTCGCTTCCCTTTCCTTGACTCGGTTGAAGAACGATGAAGAATGAAGAAGATGACATCGTCGTGCTTCGGTGGTGGAAGAGATGTTCTTTGTGTTCTTCGTGGGAATAATGCTCTCTATATTTCTCCAAGGCTCTACAAAAGTATTTTGTGCCATCCAAAATAATAGCTTTGTCTATTATTTTATTCTTGACATGAATTCCAATGAACTCAAATTATTCCAATTAATTAAGAGAAGTTAAATTAATTAATTTCTTGGGTTGACACAAAATTAATAGGGAAGATGGAGAGGCTCAATTAATGAGAGAGAGTTTCATCCACATAAATAAGGAGTTCAAGAGTTAAGGGGGGTAGGGAAGATTGTGTGGGCCCCACCCCTTGATTTCAAGTGATGTTAAAACTTCGGGTTGGCCCCACCAAGTAATATCCTCCTAAGGGAGGTTATGTGCAGACGTGCCCCACACTAACCTCCTCTTGGAGGTTTTAACCACCAAGGAATAAAATAAAGTTAACACTTTATTTTATTCAATTTAATTAAAAACCCCCAAAAACTATCTTTCAAACTCATCAGAACACAAATGTGGTGATGGTCTCACTAAGCAATTACCGACGTTGTGAGTTCAAAGGTGCCCTCAGATTTCAATTCTAATAACAAGTTCCAAAGATATAAAACTCCGCTCGCACGTTTACTAAAAGTACCTTAAAAAAATTTCATAAAATTTTTAATATCCACCCTAGACCTACTGCGGTCAAGGATAGGCTATGCCTAGGTGAAAGATACCCCAACGAAACCAACGACACCCTCAGATTTCAAATTCGAGTTACCATTTAAAAGTTATGAATTTTACAATAAAATAAGTGTCACTTAATTATTTTCTTTACAGCCACAAACTAACATTTTCTGGTGGTCCGCACCTGCCAATGTTATTATCTGCTTAAATAATGAATTCCCTCACTAGTTCAGCTGTGGTCTCAGATTTTTAATCCAAGCTACCCTTTGTGAGTTATAAGAATTTGAAAAATAAAATAATTTATTTAATTATTTTGTTCACGGTTATTCCATTTTTGGGATTTTTCACAGGGCGCCCATGCCAACTAAACTTATTTCACACCTAGGGTCAACCTGCCATCCTAAGCGCAATGGTGTCCCCAGATTTCTGATCTGAGCAACCGTTTAAGTGTTATTCCACTTTTTCAGGAAAAGTGGATACACGCGTTAATTTATGTTTAACAAATCTTCGACGGATCATTACAGGCACTCCGGGCCTCGGAATCGCGTGCCGTCAGAAACTACAGACCTTTAAAATTCCCACATATTTAAGAAAAAAATTTCCACCTAAATTCCTTGTCTTTACATTCTCCCCACCTCTAGGATTTACGCACCAGTACCCTATAACTCAAAACAAGGGAACATAAGGGGGTGCTGAGCGCGCATCTGAGCCTCCCGCTCCCATGTAATCTCTGGGAGGTTAACATGCTGGAAACAAACACGCACTAGACGTATCGACCGTCCACATTGGACCCGCTAATATAGATCCTCAATCTCTACTAGAACCTTCGTGGAAGTCACCCTATCGTCAGCATCCATCTCGCCATGAGCGATGATGTGGGAAGGGTCGTGCACATATCTCCTCAGTAGGGATACGTCGAAGACGTCATGCACCCGGTGCAACTGAAGTGGAATAGATAAGTGGTAAGACACCTCCCCAACTCTGCTGAGGACTTGTAAAGGTCTGATGAACCTCAGATATAACTTTCCACCTCGACCAAAACTCCGTAGACCTTGTCGAGGTGAGACCCATATAAATATGTGGCCTCCATCCTCAAACTACAGAGGTCTCAATATTCTAGATGTATGTGGAAGACCCATCACGAAGTCCATGGATATCCAATCCCACTTCCACTCTGGGACCTCTAATGGCTGAACCAAGCCTGCTGGTACCTGTTGTTCTGCCTTCACTTGCTGACAAGTGAGGCATCATGAGGGAAACTCTGCCACTGCTTTCTTCATTCTCAGCCACCAGTGTTGTTGTCGGAGGTCCCGATACATCTTTGACACTCTAGGATGTACCGCTGGAGGAGATGTGTGTAACTCCCTCAACACTTCCACCTAAAGTGCAATGGGTACCATGATATGTCATCTGAAAAGAAGGACGTCCTCCCCACCTTCAAAAAATCCTTATGGTGAATTCTCTATGGATATCTGAGCACGTCACGTCTCACAGTCAACCTACCCATAATGTGCCTTCCTGACTTACTGAAGAAGTGGAGGAGTGAATGTGAGAGATTGTAGAAAGGATGCTCCATCCTGATCCCCAAAAGATATCTACAACGCGGCTAGATGCTTTGTCACATCTTTGAATAACTGAATGCCTGATCTCCTACTGAGATCATCTGCTTCAATGTTCCCCTTCCCAAGAGTAAAGAATATCTCGAAGTCATAGTCCTAGAGGAACACAAGACAATGCCGTTGTCTCCGGTTCAGGTCCTTCTGGGAGAAGATATACCTGAGACTCTGGTGGTTAGAGTAGACTACAAAATGTTCACCCATAAGATAGTGCCGCCACATCTTTAAGGTGAAGACCACTGCTACTAACTCCATGTCATGTGCATCGTAGTTCTTCTCATGCTGTCTCAACTGCCGAGAACCATAAGCGATCACTGGTCACTCCTTCATCAGGACACACCCAAGTCTGGTCCCTGATGCATCACAATAGACTACGTCCCCAACACCCTCCTCTGGTAGCCTCAAGATGGGTTTACTAGTCAGCATCTGCCTCAGCTCTTGAAATATCTGCCAGCATATCTCTAACCACACGATGGTTTTCCCCTTCTTTGTCAAGGAAGATAGTGGGGCTACATATCTAGAGAAGTCTGGAACAATCTTTCGGTAGTATCTAGCAAAAGCAGACGTCCTTCCCCCCTTTGGGGGGTAATCCTGGAAACATCTTTTGTAAAGATGCCCCCATGTATTGTCACTCCTATTTGGAATTGAAAACTCAGAGTTCTTGCTGCCACATAGGTAAGGCTAGATGATTCAAGATTGATCGGTTGCACCCTCCTATGCATGAGTTTAACATTTGCTTCATGGGTTTCCTTTTTTTTTTCTGACTAAGGAAAACCTCATCCAAACATTGAAGAGAAACCACAACTTTATTTTCTAATACATTCAATCTGTGTATGAACTGTGGTTTCCCACTCTATACCCAAACCAAGGTCGTAAGGTCTCGACGCTGCCACCAAGAGGTTCCAACCGAAACTCTCACCTCAAGGGTCAGATCACATTGTCGGCATATGTGTGATTATCGAGTCTCCTCCCAATGTTATCTTCAGATGTGAGGGTCAAGTGAACATTTTAACCAGAAACTCTAGGTCTAGGACAATATTCGTGGAAGGAAGGAACAATTGGTACCTATGTCTATTGATACAATAGCTAGTAGTAGGCATAGATTGTACCTCGAATCCTTCCTAGAGCCCTTGGGTCACACTCCTTGACCGCATGTAGCTACTCTCTTACCTTTCCCTCCTCCTACCTGCTCATGGTGAGGACTACAAAGGTGGGTGGTTGTAATATGTCGAAATATACACCACCTCATGCTACCATCCTAGATCTGCTTCCATGTCTGGTGCTCTGCAAATTCATTTGTCCTTAACACTTCCTCTTCTTTAAACATTTTACACACCCAAATCTCTGAGACTGGCGTTAGTTTCCTACTTTCCCACTGCTAACATTCACTAGTTGCATCTGTTCATCCAATGAACATTCAACCACAAAGGTTCTATCTAGAACCCTAGCATAAGTTGGAATGGATAGAGGAAAAGTGCTGGCTCGGATTTCTTTTAAACACACCTTGTTCGGTAGTCCGAGCCCCAAATCACTAATCATATCGTATTCATCGAGTACCCAGAACGATCGATATGCCTCGATGAATACTCATCTACCGACATGTCATCCCGACGAAGCTGTATAAGTTCTAGAGAACTATCAGCCATCTCCTCAAGCCAGTCCTCAGCCGCATGTGAGTCGGGATCACCTTGGAACCTAAGGGGTATCTAATGCTGAAACATGTGTAAGGAACTATGCCTACATGTGTCATCTACCGGTACCACCAGTTGTAACTGCTGACCAACAGGCAATGATATAGATGACACACTACCTGAAGGTACAATCTCGGGAAATGGTTGACGTACTGAAACCTCATCACTATACAGACCATCCTCATGGTCACTCACTGAAAATACTAGTAGCTAAGATCACCATATGCTCTTATAGTGTCTCAACCAGGAAAAAAACTCTAACAATCACCTCCAGCCGGTCCTTTACTGCCTGGGGTTCTGTCTAGCCTTGTAACCTCATAGACCTCTATTGCTGGAGCCCGTGCTACTTGCTCTATCGGCATGCACCATCTGCCAGTGCGTCTGGTGGAATCTTCTTCCCAATGAGTGTTGGTGCTTCTAATACACCACCCGAAGGTTCCAACATAATAAGAGGGCCCTGCACCAGATCTTCGTCGCTCGGTGGGATATCATCGTGTACTCTCTCGGGAACCCTAGCTGGCTATCTTCGCAGCGGAATCCTGATTAGAAATAGGTGCTACACTGTCAATAAGTTATACTTGGTGAGCTGACTCAAAGATGCCACAAATTAAACTCTTGAACACACATGAAATCAGTGTTTTCGTGCACTGAGTCGGAAATCAGAGGTCAGGGTCCTATTGTATGGATAAATCGGTCGCCGCATCAACATTGGACTCCTTGGACTGAAAACCACACTCAATACTCTTAACACTATTGCTTCACAGTAAGACATATCAGAGTCCTATGTTCTGCACTAGAACTGACTACTCTGATACCAATTAGTCACAACTCGTCCTTAGGGCCCGTGCCGTGACTACTTCTATCCCACCTTCCATAGGCCAGGGGCTGGCGACTATAACCAAAGGAGAATCCCTGATGAAAAGGGAAGGCATTGCCTTTAAACCTATGAATCACACAGTCTAAACACAAGGAGTAAAAGCAATGATTACTAAAATAGAAAAGAAAAGTGTGCTGAAAGTAAGTGGGCCAGAATACAAACCTAACAGAACAACAAGTACAAGTACTAGTAAATAGGGAAAACAACTTTTGAATCATCCACTGAGGAATCCTACCTGAAGGGTAGGTACACAACATGAACAACATATCCCTGAAGTACGTCCCATCTAGTCTAGCTCCAAGAAGCCTCCCGTCCGTCACTCTCATCCTCGATCACTACTGACCGTCATCTGTACAGAACATAACAAGGTACGGGCGAGGCCCGTGCAGGGGTGAGTATAAAAATACTCAGTAGGGGACGCCGAGACCCCCAAAGGTCTCCCAGAATCCACTACAGATAAATTAAAGATGAAATATAAAATCATGAATTATCAAACAACCCTACTTAGGAATATTCCAATATATATACCTAAGTTACCAGTCACAGTCTTGCTCCAACTCTTGATCCTAAGCACAACTCTGTCTAGAAAGGAAGTAATGTCAGTCACCTCGATGATAATGATTGAAAGACAAGACTTATCTCACACAGGTATTCAACACATGAAGAGGGGTAGAGTTTTTTTATATAGCCTATGATTCATCTCCACTGTCAAACCCACGTAGGATCCTGGTATAGAAGTCATCACAGTCGAACCCACGTAGGATCCCAGTACAGAAGTCACTACTATCGAACCAATGAAGATTCCCGGTACAGAAGTAATTGTTGTCGAACCCAGAGAGGATTCCAGAACAGATGTCATCACTGTTGAACCCATGGAGGATCCTTGTACAGTATCATCACTGTCGAACCCACAGAGGATCATGTCATCTCAGTCGCAACCAGCCCTAGGGTTCCCGCACACAGCACGATCGATTCCAGGAGGGTCCTCTCCTCGAGCCAAGTGTCAATACATAAACTACCACGAAGTCTAGAGTTGACGTATCCCGTAATTCTGTCTCATCATAAGGAACCCAATGTGATAGACGCTGTGTCAATTGGATGCCTAGTTTGTGAGTTATTGGCATTTCTGTCATAGGGGCCTGGATGGTTTTTAGGCTCAAACCAACGCGAAAATATCCCAACTTTGTTCAAACCTGAAGTATGATATTCCAAAAGAATCGTCCCACTCCATGAATTACATTGCCACAGGCAGTTTGTCGATCAGACACCCGTAGACCATGATGTGGGATAAAGGGTGTAAATGGTCGTAGGAGGTCCGGGTCCAGTCCGACCCAGTCTAACCAACCCATCCCAACCCGGTCTGAACCGGGGTCTGACCCGATCCGTGGGTGCGGCCCGACCCAAGTTGTCGGCAAGTCCCGAGTGGGCGGCTTGAACCAAGGGAGCGGCCCGACCCAAAGGGGCGGCCCGACCCGATGGCACGACCCGACCCGAAGATGCAAGCTGGCCCGAAGGCGCGACCAGGCCTGAGGGCTGCCCGACCTGTGATGGCCCGACCATAAGTGGCCCGGATGAAGGGCGGCCTGACTAGTTAGCTCGCATGGCCTGTCCGGCCACGCTGTAGGAGTGGGGTGTTGTGCCCCCCGTTTTCAATCCGAACCGGCGTTGGGCGATGGTTCTGTGTAGCGTGCACGGGTAGTTGAAAAAAAACCCAGCCGCCCTTGTCAAGTACACCATGGCGTAACGTTGTCGTGGTTTAGCTAGCCTCCGTGTAGCGCAACGGCTCCGTGCCTCCTTCGTTGTGGCCCGACCTGGCCATGACCTCCTACTCCATAGCTCGGCGCGACGATGCCGCCCTTGTCGTTCGACCGCCGTGGCACTCCTGGCCGCGACTCTTTGTTCCGGCACGGTGCGATGGCACCCCGCCCCTCCGGCACCGCCACGGCCCGCCTGGCCGCAGCTCAGTTCTTCGCATGGCACGACGGTGCTGCACCCTTGTGGAAACCCGGCGCCTGTACACCGCCAGCTTTCTTCGCGGTTGGCTCATTTTCGGTCGCCGCTTGTACCGCCTCTGTCATCATCAATCAAGAACAAACAAAATGGGGAGGGTCGGGCCATGTTCGTGCAGTCTGAACCATCCTCTTTATGATGATATCATTTGGGACACCATTCCACAAATTTAACGTCGTAGAACGAAGGGTAAATTCATACATAAAGATAATACCTACCTCATATTTTTCGTTCGTTGACGATCTCAGAAAAAAAGGCGGATGTCGATTCATCGATTACCACGTTCGTCAAGCACTCCAAATTCTCACGCTCATGCGTCGGAAAGGAATAAGGGTACTCGTCATCGTAGGATGAGCGTTTGGAGGTGATGTCATTACTTTCGACGTTCTTCGCATGCAACGTCTTCTACTTTAAAGCGGATTAAGGTTGTTGGAAATGATGTGGGAGTTACTTCCCTTTCCTTGCCTCTGTTGAAGAACGATGAAGAAGGAAGAAGATGGTGTCGTCGTGCTTTGGCGGTGGAAGAGATTTTCTTCATGTTCTTTGTGGGAAGAATGCTCTCTCTATTTCTCCAAGACTCCACTGAAGTTTTATGTGCCAACCAAAATAATAGCTTTGTCTATTATTTTATTCTTGACATGAATTCCAAAGAATTCAAATTGTGCCAAATAATTAAGAGAAGTTCAAATAATTAATTACTTGGGTTGGAAAAAAATTAATGGGTTAGATGGAGAGGTTCAATTAATGAGAGAGAGTTTCATCCACATAAATGGGGAGTTCAAGAGTTAAGGGGGGTTAAAAAGCTCATGTGGTCCCCTCCCCCTTGATTGCAAGAGAGGTTAAAACTTTAGGTAGGCCCCACCAAGTACTATCCTCCCAAGGTACGTTATGTGCAGACGAGCTCCACTATAACCTCCTCTTGGAGGTTTTCAAAACCAAGGAATAAAATAAAGGTAATACTTTATTTTATTCAATTTAATTAAAAATCCCCCAAAACAATCTTCCAAACTCGTCAGAACGCAACTACGGTGAAGGTATCACTCTGTAATTACCGATGTTGTGAGTTCAACGGTGCCCCCAGATTTCAATTCTGAGCACTAGTTCAAATGATATAAAACACCACTCTCAGATTTACTGAATATACCTGAATTTTTTTTGAAAATTATTAACAGCCACCCTCGACCGACTGCGGTTGAGGTTAGGCTCTGCCTAGGTAAAAAAATTCTAAAAAACCCAATGGTACCCTTAGATTTCCAATCTGAGTTACCATTTAAAAGTTATGAAATTAATATTAAAATATTTGTGACTTAATTATTTTATTTGCGACCAAAAAATTACATTTTTGGGGGCACGTTCTGGTCAAAGTTATTATGTTATTAAATAAAGCATGCCCTCACGAGTTCAGCGGTGGTCTCAGATTTTTAATCCGAGATACCGTTTGTGAGTTATAAGAATTTGAAAACTAAAACAATTTATTTAATTATTTTACTCACGGTTATTCCATTTTATGGATTTTTCACAGGTAGCCCACGCCGACTAAACTTAAGTCCCGCCTAGGGTAAACCCGCCATCCTGAGCACAACGGTGGCTTCGAATTTCTGATCTGAGTAACCATTTATATTCCCAGAATTCTTGAAAACTTTTCTGAAATGAAATAATGAAAAGATTAAAATTCAATCATGATGTTGGAATAATTCAGAAAAAATAAGTAATATACCTTCCACCATTTTATAAGATGTCCCTACACTAACCATAGTAGTAGAAAATTATTTTTCTTGACCATTGTTCTTTCAGTCTTGATGATTTATATCTTGATTAACTATATTTGTACACTGGTTATCATAATGAACTAACTCATTGCAACTAAAACATCTCATTAATAGATGACTATGAAATATTGAATTCATTAATTTATCAAGACTCATTTAGTAAGGTCATTTGATTCTTTAAATAAATGATTTCTTTAAAAAGTAAATATCATTGATTTTGATGATAAAATAAGTATAATTAAAATTTTAATCTTTTTAAAAAATTAATTTATAAAATGAACAAACTTATTGGATTTATTATGTTAATATTATCTCAGGATGATTTTTTGAATATTTTTTTTAAAGTTTAATTTTCCAGTGAATAGAAGAATAAATATTTTTATAAAACCCTAATTTTATTTATATTTAAAAGTAATTTTATGATTTTAAATTGATATAATGTATCTTAAGCTATTTTTAGTTATATAAAACTTAATTAAATATATTTTAAAAATATTTATTCCTTAATTTTTTATAACTACATTTTTGTGATTAAAACTCATTTTTCTATAAAACATTTTTTTTCACGGAATTTTGACTGTTCAATTTCAATTGTAATTTTAGAAAGTCCATGTATATATTTTAAAAAATTGATTCCATACTTGGTATCATGATGTCCATATTTGATTATAATTTTATTTTCATTTTTATTTATAAAAACTTTACTATGGTAAAAAAATATTTATCGCTATATAAGTAAAATAATTTAGTGGGTTAAAATTAAAAGGTTAAAGCTTAAAATTCATAAAAAATGAAAACATTAAATGGGCGTATGATGTGTTAGTCAACCATATCCAGACTATACAACATTGATTATTGAACAAATTCATTGGAATTAATTCCATCTAATTTTGGTAGGAATTAAATATAAAATAATAATTATTTGATCACATAAAATTACACCTACACAAGTATAAATACCACTCTTTACTTCCCCATTTATCATCAAAAGATTTGAACCTTTTAAAATCTCTACCAGATCCTCAGATTACCACTATACAAATATCCAAGTTATTCTATTCTCACCCAAGGAATAATCCCAAGTTCCTTAAGGGGTCTTTCAAGGAGGTGGGATTCAAGAGGTAATTTTCTTAAACAAACTCTCCTAATTTCATTTCTTTCTATACCTTCTCTTAAAATACTTCAGACATAAAAGAATAATAACTATAATATCATATATATGTAGCAGAATTTTATTTTTATAATGGAATGTAACAACCCGTCCCCCGGGGCCCGTGCCGTGATTACCACGGACCCACCTTCCATAGGCCAGGGGCTGGCGACTAGAACCGAAGGAATATTCCCTAAAACTGAGAAGGCATTACCTTTATAACCTATAAAATCATGCAACCAAGCACACAACAAGATACTGACATGAGTAAACTGAATAGAAAAAAGAGTGTGTATTGTAACTAAAAGGGGCCAGAATACATGCCCAATTATAAAGTACAAGAAAACTGGAAACTACAAGAAAGCTGAACAGCTCTGGTGAACACCTGCTAAGGATCATACCTAAAGGGTAGGTATAGATCTCGAACAATCATCTCTATAATACGCCTCATCTAAGGTCCACCTTCGAGCTACCTCCAGTCTTAGTACCCTCATCCTCAGTCAGCGCAGTCCGTCGTCTACATCGAACACAATAAGATGCGTGCATATCCCGTGCAGTGGTGAGTATAATGATAATCAGTAGAGACCCCGAGATCCTCAAGGACACACAAAATAAGAAAAGGATAAAAAATAAAGCATGTAAAGTAGTGAAATCCCTACTTAGGTATATTCCCATACATATACCTAAGTTATCAAATATTACCCATCTCATTAATGAGTAAACAGAAGTCCCAACTCCTTTTACAATTTACAACTGTTCCACAAAGAAAAGATTACCACCAAGGTAACACCACAAAGGTAAGTACCACAAAGGTAACACCTCACAGAAGGATGCCAAAAAGGAATCACAAAAGAGTTAAGTACCACATAGGTTTTCCATATAGAAGAATTCCATAAAGTAATTACCATGAAGGTAAGTACCACATAGGTGCACTGCTAGAAGAATGTCTCAAAGGTATCACGATGAATGTAAGTACCATAAAGGTACGCCACAAAGAATATTAACACAATGGTAAAGACTTAGTTCACACCAGGAATAACATAGGTACTATAGTAAATATGATTAGATGTAACTACTGAATTATCTTACTCTTTTAATAGGTAGACCGATATTGGATCCTAAATCATCATACCCACAAAGGATCCTAGTGAAGCAGACCCACATAGGATCCAATAGTAATCCCACCTGGATTCCTCAGGAGGATCCAAGTGAGACTCTCGAACACAGACCCACATATGATCCCAAAGCATAGACCCAAATAAGATCCCAATGTACATACCCACATAAGATCCCAAAGCACAAACCCATATTGGATCCCTTTATCATGTTACAACCAGCTACAGGGGTCCTGCACTAAGCTCGCTTGATTCCGAGAGGGACCTATCTTCAAGCCATAGGTTGAATACTCCAACCACCACAAATTCCCACAAATATGTATCCCAAATGATCGCCACATAAAAGGGGTCTCAACACAACAGACGACGCGTCAATCGGACACCCGGTCTTTAGGTTATTATCATTTTAGTCCTGAGGGCCCAGTTGGATTCGTGATCAATCCAATCCAGCCATACCCACAACATTATCCAAAACTCAAGTGGGGTATACCAAAAGGACCAACTCGTTACAAGGTCTCCGACACCATACATAGTTCATCAAACGGAGACTCATAGCTCAAGATATAGCCAAAAGAGCGAAAAGGGTTGAGGTTGGCTGGGTCTGGTCCAACCCTGCCCGACCTGTACTGGGCCAAACTGACCCGGTTCGGAACAACCCGACCCGTGGGATCCAACCCGGCCCGCTCGGTCCGGCCCAACCCACCGTTGCGCCTCAGCCCAACCCACATATGGTGGCCAGTGTTGCGGCGACCCACAGTGGGGTGACCCGTGGTTCGGCGACCTGTTGGGCAGCCCGCGGTGCGGCGACCCGCGGCTGGCCGGTCAACTAGCCATCCTCATCCACGTGGCACGGTCGTGTAGTGCTGTCGCGCGCCGCGTCTTCACTGGCTTCCAGGGTCGACCCATCTGTGCCTGGCCTCGCAACCACGACACAAGGCCAGAAATCTTCTCCACCGGGAGGCGCAGACGTGGGCCGCCGCCCGTTCATGTGGCTAGCTGCCGCCGGCCGCCGCTCCCAAGTCCCACCGGTGCCAAAATCCTACACCGATCGTCGTCCTCCTACATTAGTAATATCACATCAAAACCACATAGGTTGCAGAGAGGTCGGTCCATGTTCGTCTGGACCCCTCCCTCTGCGTTATAATGGTAGAATGCAGCTTGTTTATTATTGAATTATGAATAATGCTAAGAATGGGTACGGGGTATAAAAATAACAAACCCTACCTTGAAGGTAACGTTTGAGATCATCCGCAGTTGAAGACAGATTGGCGTTTGTTGATCCCGAAGCAAGCCTCCTCCAATGACACTGCTTGTTTGACGATCCTCCGTTCTTCAGTTCCTCCTTGGTGAGAATTGTTCTTCTTCAAGAGGCTCCTCTAAGAACACCATTTTCCAATGATTCCACTCAAAGCCCAAGAGGTAAAATTCCAACTTAAATTAAAATGGGTTTTTACAATTAATTTATGTTGGCACAATAATTAAATGGCTAAATTAATTAATTGAAGAGTTGGCCTAATTAATTGGGGGAATTCTAAGGGTTTTACGCCCACTTTAATGAAGGGTTTGGGTGTTCCACACCATTGAATTCAAATTTGGAGGATTGAAGGTCTTGTGGTCCCCACATTCATAAATCAAAAAGAATTTACAAGAAAAATAAAAATGTTAAATATTTTTATTTTTCTATTATTCCACAAAAAAGTTAAAAACTAACTTCCACCCTTGACCAACTATGGTCGAGGTGAAGGTTTAATTAAGAGAATATCGGCATTGCGAGTTCAATGGTGTCCTTAGATTTCAATTATGAGAACTAGTTCAAACGTTTCAAAAACCAGCTCAGAAGCTTTCTGAACGTACCTGCAAAAAAGTACAGAAATTCATTCTGGGCACACCGTGCCTTGGAATCATGTGCCATCAAATTTAACGAACCCATAATATTCCTAGGTAATTAAAAAATACATGGAATTTCTGGGTCTTTACATTCTTCCCACCTCAGGGCTTTGCGTCCCAAAAGCCACATCACAAAAGATAGGAAAACAAGTGCGGGTACTGAGCATGAATCTACGCCTCCTGCTCCCTTATTCTCTTCTATAGGTTCACGTGTTGCCAACACATGCACAAAAAAGGTATTGACAACCCATGAAGGACATGCTCTTCTTGATCCTCAATCTCCACTGAAACCTCCATTAACATCACCCCATCATCAATGTCCAACTCGCTATGGTCGATGATGTGTGATGCATCATGCATGTATCTCCTCAGCTTGGATATGTAGAAATTGTCGTGTACTCGGTGCAATTGAGGTGGAAGAGCTAAGCGTTAAGCCACCTTGTAAACTCTACTGAGGACCTAAAAGGGTCTGATGAAACTCAGAGATAACTTGTTGCCCCGACTAAATCTCCATAAACCTTGTCAAGGTGAGACCCGTAGAAAGACATTGTCACCATCCTTGAAATACAATGGTCTCCGCCTCCTATCGGCGTAAGACTTCTGTCGGCTCTGGGCAGTCTTCATCCATTCCAGGAAGATCTGTAACATCTCTATGGTACCCCATACCAAATCTGGTCTCATGAGTGTGACTCCCCTAGGTTAGTCTAGCACATAGGCGATCTGCAAGGTTGGTCATACAAATCCTCGAATGGTGCCATCCCAATGGTGTAGGGATAACTATTGTTGTATGAAAATTCCACCAAGGGAAAGTGATCCTCATAGCTGCGACAGAAGTTGAGGATGCAAGACCACAACATGTCCTCGAGGGTCTGAATAGTCCACTTAGTCTGGCAATCCATTTGAGGATGGAATTTGGTGCTCAAACGAAGCTACGTTCTGAAAGACTCCTACAACCCCTTCCATAGATAGGAAGTGAAACATGCATCACAATTAGAGACAATCGTTGAGGGTACTTCATGTATCCACATAATCTCCTACAAATAGAGGTGTCCCAAGCTCTCCACTAAACCCTAATCTCTGATCAGTAGGAAGTGGGCCGACTTGGTGAGTCGGTCGATGATCACACAAATAGAATCATGACCCCAGGATATACATGCAAATCCTATCATGAAGTCCATGGATATCCCATCCCACTTCCACTCTGGGACCTCTAAAGGCTGAACTAAACTTGCTGGTACCTCATGCTCTGCCTTCACTTGCTGACAAGTGAGGCACCAAGGAACAAACACTGTTACTACTTTCTTTATTCCCAGCTACCAATGATGTCGTCAGAGATCCTGGTACATCTTCGCTACTCCAGGATGTACAACATGATGGGATGTTTGAATCTCCCTCAACACTTCCTCATGTTAAGCCCCTATTAACATAGTACATCCTCCGAAAAATGATGATGAGCTCCCCACCTTCAGAAAATCCATCAGGTGATTTTCCTATGGATATCTGAGAATGTTGATCCTCGTAGTCAATGTCCCCATGCTGCACCTCCCTAACTCATTGAAGAAGTGGGGGAGTGATTGTAAGAGACTGAGGAAAAACTGCACCATCTCGTTCCACAAAGGATATCTGCAAAGCGGCCATCTGCTCCGTTGATTCACCTAGTAGTTGTATATGAGATCTCTTGCTGAGTTCATCTACTTCAATGTTCCCTTTTATAAGAGTATAGACTATCTCTAATTCATAGTCCTGGAGGAATTCAAGTCAATATCATTGTCTCAACTGTCGAGAACCATACACGATCACTACTCGCTCTTACCATAGGACACATCCAAGTTCGGTCCCTGATGTATCGCAATAGACTACGTACCTAATTACTCACTCCGGAATCCTCAAGATGGGGGCACTAGTCAGCCTTTGCCTTAGCTCCATAAAACTATGCTGACATCTATCCGACCACATGAAGGGTTGCCCGTTCTTCGTCAATGTTGATAAAGGTGCTGCAACTCTAGAGAAATATGGCACAAACCTCTAGTAGTATCCAGCCAAACCCAAGAAACTTTGTACCTTCATCACACTTTTGAGTGGCTCCCAGGAAAGTAACTCCTTGATCATCACTGGATCCACTACAACTCCAGCCTCCGAGATGATGTTTCCCAGACTGTGAACCTATCGAATCCAGAACTGGTACTTCAAGATCTTACCATAAAGATAGTTCTATCAGAGTGTGTCCAGAACTATCTACAAATGATAGACATGCTCCTCCTCGGTAGCCAAGTAGATCATAATTTCATCGATGAAGACTATTAAAAAGCGATCATGGTTTGGCTGTAAGATCCTGTTTATGAGTCCCATGAACATTGATGGAGCATTGGTCATTCTGAAAGACATGACAAAAAACTCATAATGGCCATACCGACATCTAAAATCCATCTTTTTCACATACTCATATCATAATTTGAGCTGGTGATATCATGATCCGTGGTCTATTTTCGAGAACCACCTTGATCCCTTCAATTGATCAAAGAGGTCATAAATCATCCGAAGGGATTACTTGTTCTTCATAGTCACCTGTTTCAGGTACTAATAGTCATCACAAAGTCTCAAGCTCCCATCAGTCATCTTGGGGAACAAAATCAGGGCTGCTCGAGGAGAAACACTGGGCCGGATGAACACCTTCCCCTGTAAGTCCTCGAACTGTACCTGTAACTCACGATGCTCCGCAAGAGCCATCCGATATGCTGGTGTAGATATCGGTGTCGTCCCGGGGTATAAGTAAATGTAAAAGTCCACTTCTCTATGAGGAGGTAGAGCCATAACATCATCAGGGAAGACATTCATGTACTGGTCCACCACTATAGGATAACTCAGACTCTCCACATCAACTGCTCTGAGGGTAAATCTAGCCAACAGATGAGTGATTGGATGCACTCTCCTCTGGGTAAGTCCATCATGTGCTGCAAAGGCTCCCTTCTCACCAGCGAAGGTAAACCTAGTCTCATTCATACAGACACACTGCACATTACTTATAATACATTAAATATGACCATGGACTGTAGATAACCAGTCCATACCAAAGATGACGTCATAAGGCCTTGATGCTGCTACTAGAAGATCCCAGCCGAAGCTATCGCCTCCTAGAGTAAGATCACACTATCGACACCAATGTGTAATCATCAAATCATATACCTTAGGAGTATCTAACTGTAAAGATTGAGCCAACGGCTCCATCGGAATCTCCGAGCTCCGAACAAGGGTCATGAGAATGAATGAATGATCATAACTTGTGTCTATAAGTACTGCAGCTAAGGTAGAGTAGACAGAAATAGTACCTCATATCATCACCATAGCGCCATGGTAATAGGCCTCAGCTGTCTGGAGCTGAGCTCGTCCATTTCCACTTGCTCCCTATAGTCAAGGTGGACAACCTGGTGGTGGTGAAGGTAACATCTCGATTCATCACCCACCGCCAGCTGCACAACCCACTCTTCTGCCACGTCCGACTTCCCCCTGCGAGCCTCCGTGGTTGAACCTATGTCTCTACCTAGGTGGTACTTCGAACGTATACTGATCAAATGTATGGCGGGTCAGATAGTCACGAGACATGTGACACTGCCCATCGCATGTGTAACACTCCCTGCTCCTCGCATGATTGGCTCTATCTCTGGTGCCCTGCACAACTGACCCTGAATCCTATAGTCTTCCTCTTGTAGGTCTTGTCCTCTTGGATCTCTGTGACATTTGTCTGCTGCTAGTTACAGAAGACTCCACTATGTGATGCCCAGTGGTGGGTCTCACTTTTGGCGACTGCTCAGTAAGAAAACTGTCCACTAAGAGGGCTTGATCTAACACCCCACCAGCATTGGGATGTTGGGAGAAATAATTGAAGCCATGATCCCACACCTGAGTCCCTGATCGAAGGTTCGGGCCCTGAAAAATGGGTCCCACACCATATCAGTGGAGTAGCGTGAGAGGTTGGTGAAACTCACTGAGTACTGAGCCACAGTCATGCTACCCTACTGCAGATGAAGAAGCTCCTGAATGTGCACTTTGTGAAGGGTCAATGGAACAAACTCTGCCCGAAACAGGCTCTCAAAGTCTGCTCAGATAAGTGTCACATCTTCGTGAACCTGGAACATCAATATCCACCATCTTCCTACTGCTTCCTGTAGAATACTGGAATCATGGATCACCATGAGATCATCTAGTGACCCTATCATTCAAAAAACTCTCATCATGGCCTCCATCCAATCCTCAGCCGCCTGTGGGTCTGTCTCTCCCCTAAACCTGGGAGGCCTCTGGCACTGTAAGTCATGCAACGTGCTCAATCAGCGTGCACCATCTACATCTAGTACTTGTGGCATTGGTGGACCAAAGGGTAATGGTACCTCTGGTGCCTCCACTGGTGCCTCTACTAAAAGAGGGCCCTGCATCGAGGCCTCATCACTCGGTGGGCTATCATCGCATACTGTACCTGGAACCCTATATGGTTGTCTATGTGGATTCATCTTGAAAAGAAACAAGTGCTCCATAGTTAATAAGTTGTACCTGGTGGGATGACTCAAAAGATCACAAAGAAAACTTTTATAAACACACACACAATCAGTGTTTTCATGCACTAAGTCAGAAATTAGATGTCAGGGTCCTGGTGTATGGATACGTCGGCCGCCACACCGACATTGGATTCCCTAAACTAATAACCACACTCGCTACACATAACAATATTTTCGTTAAAAGATTCGAGTCCAATGTTATATGGTAGAAACAACTCCTTTGATACCATTTTTTCATGAACTGTCTCCCAGGGCCTGCCCTATAACTACCCCAAGCCCTCCTTCCATAGGCAAGGGGCTGACGACTAGAACCGAAGGTGTATTCCATTAAAATGGGAAGGCATTGCCTTTATAACCTATAAAATCATGCATCCAAGAACACAACAAGATAAAAAGATGAGTAAAATAAATATTAAAAAGAGTGTGTACTATAAGTAATATGGGCCAGAATACAAGCCCAACTGGAATGTACAAGAAAATTGGAATGTACAAGTAAGCTGAACAGCTCCAGTGAACACCCGCTAATGATCCTACCTAAAAGGTAGGTACAAATCTCAAATGGTTGTCTCTGTAGTATGCCTCTTCTAAGGTCTACCTCCAAGATACCTTTTGTCCTAGTACCCTCATCCTCAGTCAGTGTTGTCCATCATCTGCACCAAACACAACAAGGTGCGGGCATAAACCGTACAGGGGTGAGTATAACGATACTCAGTAAGGACCCCGAGACCCTCAAGGTCTCACAAAATCCAAAAAGGATAAACCAAAAAGCATGTAAACCAGTGAAAAAACTTCTTAGGTATATTCCCAAACTTATACCTAAGTTATCAAATATTACTCATCTAATTCATGAGGAAACAGAAGGACCAACTCCTTATCCCAAGTACAACTATTCCTCGAAGGAAAGATTTCCGTGAAGGTAACACCACAATGGTAAGTACCACATTGGTAATGCCTCACAGAAGGATACCACAAATGCATCACCACAAAGGTTAGTACCACACAGGTATTCCAAACAGAATAATACCACAAAGGTATCACCACGAAGGTAAGTACCACACAGGAACACCACACAGTAGAATAACTCAAAGGTATCACCACGAAGGTAAGTACCACAAAGGTACGCCACACATAAGATTAACAAAAAGGTAAAGAATAATCTCACACCAGGTATATCTTAGGTGTGGTAGTAAAGATTATTAGATGTAACTAATGAATCATCTAACTCTATTAAGAGGTAGACCCATGTAGGATCATAAATTATTAGACCCACAAAGGATCCTAGTACAACAATCCCACGTAGGATCCTAGAGTAGTCCCATGTGAATTCCTAGAGTGGATCCAAGTGAGACTCTCGAACAGAAACCCACATTGGATCCCAAAGCACAGACCCACATAGGATCCATTTCTCATGTTACAGCCAGCTACAGGGTTCCCGCACTAAGCTCGCTTGATTCTGGGAGGGTCCGCTCCTCCATACACAGGTCGAATACTCCAACCACCATGAAGTCCCAAGAAGAAGTATCCCAATGGTCTTACATGTAAAAGGTATCTCAATGCAATAGACGTCGTGTCAATAAAACACCCTGTCTCTAGGTTATTAGTCTTTTAGTCCTGAGGGCTCGATTGGATTCGTGCTCGATCCCACCCAACTGTACCTCAATCTGTATCTAAAACTCAAGTGGGGTATACCAAAAGGACCATCTATATCCAAGGTTTCCGACACTATAGACAGTTCATCAAATGGATGCTTCTTGCTCACAATATAGTCGAAAGATCGAAAAGGGTTGAAGTTGGTCTGGGTCTGGTCCGACCCGGTCAGGCCGACTCGGCCTTAGCCAACCCGACCCGGGTCCGACCTTCAGGCAGATCTGGCCCGTGGGATCCAACTGGCTTGATGGGTTCGGCCCGGTCTGGGCTGGGCAGTCTATAGTGCAGGGGCCCACGGTGCGACGTGTGCTCGGCTCCAGGCTGGCTGGTCGGCTAGCTGTCCTCCTCCGCGCGGTGCGGTCGCGCGTCCTGCATTCACCGGCGGCCAGTGTTGAGCCTGCCGCACCTCGCCTAGCCTCTATGGAACAAGGCCAAAACTCTTTTCCACCGGTCGGCACTAACGAGCGTCTCGACCCTTCGTGCGGCCGACCGCCACCGTCTGCCGCCCTTACTCCGCCTCGGCCGACATGCCGCAGATCTTCTCCGGTGGCGCGGTCGCACTGCCGCATTTGTCGAGGCTGGCCGGAGTGCCGACCATTGCTCACGAGTCCCACCGGTGCTGAACATCGGCATCAGTCTTTGTTCTCCTCCATCGCAAAGATCACATTAAAACTACATAGGTTACAGAGTGTTCGGGCAATGTTCATTAGGCCCGCACCATTCGCGTTAGAACGGTAGCAAGAATCTTGTTTATTCATGAATTATGATGAACTTCAAGAATGGGGTAAAGGGTATACTAACAAAAAACCCTACCTCAAAGGTTCCATTGGATATCGTCTACGGTTGAAGACAGATTGGCATTTCTCGATCCCAAAGCAAGCCTCCTCTAACGACGCCGCTTGTTTGACGATCCTCCATTGTTCAGTTCCACCTTAGTGAGAATTGTTCTTCCTCAAGAGGATCCTCCAAGAACACCCTTTCCAACACCCCCCCAAAACCGAAGAGGTGAAATGCCAACTTAAATTAAAATAGGTTTTTATAATTAATTTATTTTGGCACAATAATCAAATGGATCAATTAATTAATTTAAGAGTTGGCATAATTATTTGGGGAATTCTAAGGGTCTTCCACCACTTTAATGAAGGGTGAATGTGGTCCTCAACATTGAATTCATATTGGGGGGATTTAATTTCATGTTCTCCTCACCTCTATAAATCAAAACGAGGTAACAACAAATATAAAAATGTTAAATATTTTTATTTTTCTATTCTTCCACGTAAAAGTGAAAAATTAAGTTCCACCCTCAACCTACTACGGTCGAGGTGAAGGTCTCCTTTAGATAATACCAGCACCATGAGTTCAACGGTGTCCTCATATTTCAATTTTAAGAACCAGTTCAAATGTTACAAACACTCACATGAACGTTTACTGAACATACCAGAAAAAAAGTTCAGAAATTCATTCTGGGAACAACGGGACTCAGAATCACACACCGTTAATTTTCATAGACATGTAATATTCCCATGTAATTAACAAACATTTACATGGAATTTACAGGTCTTTACATGGAATATATTATATCCACCACTTTTCTCATCTCCAATTATTTGATGAAATGAAACGGTTGTCCAAATTATCGTGATTAACTATCTCTGTCGATAATGATTTTTTTTCCAATACCACCATATAGTTTTGGTCATAAAAGAATTATTCAGGTTAAATTAGATTTTAATAGGTATATTATTTCCTATTTCATTTTATATAACTAATATATAGATAAAAAATTAAACAAAATGAAACTTGTTCCTATTGGTCTGAAAAATAACCAAAATAAATTAAGCATTTTCCATTAATATTTTATCAAATGAGTCATCAACATGGAGGAAATAAAAATGATAAATGTGACCATTTAAAATTGTATAAAAAAATGAATACCAACTCATTTCACTTCTAGAATTTAATTTCCATTTTAAAATAAAATCCATAATTATACCCAAATGAACCGATCACGAAACCTTGAAATGAGCACACTCAAAATAATGAAAATATGGAAATATCATTTATAAATGAGTGGTAAGATGAAATATAAGTATCATATAAGGTATTATAAATATTAATATATTTCTATAATGAATTAATAATATTATTTAAACCTTTATAAATGGGGTTATGTTACCCAAAATTAAATAGAAGCATGAGGTAAGGGTTTCTCATCCCACTTTTACTTTTGTGAGATATATGCTTTATTCAACACTTAATTTTTTGGCATGGTGTATATAATGAAATTTGATATATCTTATCATTAATATCATTATATTTAATGTATTTAATGTTTTATATAAGAATTATTACTTTTATGGGGTATATGATTTGACCGATTCCAATGTGGTAAGGGAATTTATAACCTAATTTCTATTCATTGGAGTAAATTTATATTCTATTGATTATGTTGGGTTAATATTATGTGTGAGATTGTATTGGATTATCCTATACTGTACATATTATTGCTTCATGTTTCATTATAGGAGATACACATATTCTATTAATTTTATTACTTCTCAGTTAAATTATATGATATTTAAAAGGGAATTTCTTTTAAAAATTATCTTTTTAATGTTTCCTTAAAAAATATATTTCTCTTCTGTTTACATGTTTTTTAAAATTGTTCTTTAATTTTTTTTACTATTATCTTAGGATTTTTCAATGTCATTTTTACTAATTATTTAATTTTACATAAAATTTTTGGTGGATTATTTTTGTAGTCTTCTAAAAGAGGTTCTTTGTGACTTTTCTACCAAAAATAAGAAAAAATGTTTTCTCAATTACATGGAATGAGTGTATTTTCTGTCCATCATGAAAAATTAATGATCTTACACTTCCTTTAAAAGTTAATAAGATTATATTTAAATAAATTGTTATATTTTAAAATTTTATGACACATTAAAAGGACATGGTTTTACAATGGAAAGTTTAATTTTCATGAATTATTTCTATGGATATTTCAAAATTATTTTCCGTAAATGTTTAATGTTTTTGATTTTACATATAATTTTCTTTGTATAAAATTCAAGTATACTCTCCTAATTTTTATTATATTTGGTTTATATTTATGATTTCATGATTTTTATGGAACTCCTTTCATATCTATGAGTTATGTTATAAGATTAATTTAATTATATGGGTTTTGATATGATGAATGACTTATGTTCTTATGGAACATATATATATGGTTTTAATTATGCAGTGGTGGTTATGTTATCACCTGGGATGGTGGTTTTTTTATAAATAAGGATGGTGGTTACGTTATAACTAAGGATGGTGGTTATGTTTTAAAAAACTATGTCCATGAAATATATCTCCACCCAATGCATTGTGTAAAGATTTATATATTATGATATAATAATGGAAATAATGTTGATGGTCTTTATCCAGTGCAGGAAAAAGGTGCATATTGATCTACTATGGGATTAAGCTATGTCCTAATCCACTATATTTATTACCTTGGTAGTTAACTTTGACATATATAATGGTTTTCAATATTTATGATGGTGACAAAATTTAATGACATGAGATTATGGACCATGATTGATTTATGATGTTTTTTAACACTTATGGTCCGTGTTTTTTAAAATGATAATGTTTATTCCATAAATCATGTTTACAATCTACAACAGGTTGGGTATAACCTTCATAAATTTTGGCCATGCTTAAATTACCTTATTCTTATATTAAGAATTCATATAATCATGGATTGATATCTCCTATGATTATAATTACTTGGAATATGTGATCTCCCATTTATTATGTCTATTTTTTACTAGTATTTAAAGAATAGTATTACGTATGATATTTCAAAAATGGTTTGGGTTATGAAAGAATAAGTGTGGGAATGATTAGATGTCTTATGAACCAATTGTTTTTTGTTTCTATGATTCCAATTACAGTAAACCCGTATTATTCTAGAATGGTTTTATTATTTTATATATTGAATATTCATTTATGTAGATATAATATCTATGTATGAAAAGATTTAGTCATTATAGTTGGTATTAGAACAAGGTTTAGATAATGTTTGTAAACTAGGACAAGAAAAACATAGTAATAACCCTTATGGTATGTCCAAGATACAATCTTAGTGTTTTTCTAACAATCATGAATAAATTAGGATTAAAACTAAGGTGTCATAGATTTAAATTTTATAATCAATTTCTCTTGATTATGTGGTATCCCACTATGTATATTTTTTATCACACAATTCTTTTTGGGTTTTAGATATTTTTTGGAACCAGGAGGATTCCTGTTAATTGTGAACACGATGGGAAATTTAATTGGCTTCCTCATGATCAACCAAATGAAATGGTATTTTGAAGGTGAAACATTGTTATTATTCCTAATTATCAATCTAATAATATGATCAATAATATCAAATTTGGTTTGTTTCCTAACCCATAAAATAATAGAAATATAATTATTCATATTGACCATAAAGGAAATAAATTTCAATTTTACTCATTTAATTCATGTGGGAAGAGAAATCATGTATATTCTTTTAATGGAATTGGAATAGGGTTTGGGTGTGGAAAATAAGGACACAAATAATGTAAAATCCAAGGCAAGGTGGAAGGTTCAAATAACATAATTGAATAGAATAATGGTATTCTTAAGGAATCATCCACAATTAAATATATTAAATGTGGAATGCATGAGAATTAAGAAAATTAGTTCCATAGGGGGAATGCTCATGAAGTGAATTAGAAAGGTTATACAAGTAATGTTTATAATGATGATGATAAAGATAATATTAATGAAATTTTACATAGAGGAGATTTTAAGGAATTAAATGAAAAATATGAGTTAATATTTTAGGAACAAAATTGAATGATTGAGTGTTTCTATATTTTAATACACTAAAAATGTTTTAGAATTAATTTTATTGTATTATGAAATAATAAAACATCTAGGGATTGTTCCACTATTGTTCTTCATTAATTATTATAAAGTATATGTTGAATGGTACTAGTAAACATGAAAAGTGATTGAGGTGGTAAGGTGATATATTTTGAGAAAACCTGATTAAAGGAAAAATAAATTAATATGTGAATTTTTTAGGAATAATAATGAGATAAAGAGATGTTTTATTTTGATAAAAATACATGGGATAGAATTGATTTTTTTGGATGTAATTAGTAATATGTTGAAAATGTGTTTTATTGATTGACGTTATATAATTTTTAGATTAATGGTATGTGGAAAGAGTTAAATTTTGAAATCATGCATATTTTCACTTAGGTTTTATGGTAATTCATGTTATTACCATGTTTCATTAGATTACATTTTAATTATCATTACATATTTTATGTAAGATAGTTAAGAGATAAATTATGTTTTTTGGGGGATTATTGATAAGCTTATTTTGAAAATTAAGTGACATTCATTTGAAAGTCTTGGAATTTAATATTTTGGATGGTTCTTAAGTGTAACCATTTATGAAATTATTTGTGTTGAAATTTGGATAAGGTTTTAGAAATTAAATTATTATTAATCCATATGAGTATTTAAACATATTGGATTAACTATTCTAACTATTTTGTTATTATGATAACTAGAGGTAAAAGGAATTATTATTCATCCCTTTATAAATCTTGTGATCCACTAGTTTTCAAGAAATTACAATTTCAACTTTATTTATTGGAGTGAGAAATGAAAAAAAAATTATCAAGGAACAACCAAAGAGTGAAATTTAACTTATATGAAAAAAAATCAAATAACTATATCTTATAAAATGGTTTTGAAAAAATGATATCATATTATAATCATTTTTGATTATATCAATGGCCTTTTTAGATCAATTTGGTCTATGATTTTATGGTCACTAACCTTATATTAGCCATGTTATATATCATTATCCATCAGAACATGATAGTTATAATTCACTCCCATGTCCATATTTTCACTATCCACTAATTTTATCCGAATTAGAATTCTAGTTTTGTAGTGACATTCACCTTTATCTTTCCCTCTTTTTAAGAGGAAGATTTTTTTACCCTTTTTATGATTTGGGATTCCTACCCTAGAATGTTCAAATATCGTTATTTGATTTTTAAAGTGAAATTTCAAATTTTGGGGATGGAATTTCAAAAAATTATTGATCATATCAGGGTAGTGTTTTATCAATTAGTGGTTTTATAAAACCTCTCTCAAGTCTACTATCTATTCCATGTATCTCTCATGAGGAAGTACATAACTAATCTTATAAATGTACTAAAGTAATAGGTCATAAAACTAGAGAAATGTATTTCTTATGTGGAACAACCGATAGTTTTTTGGATCAAATAGAGAATTTTATATGAAACAAGACCACTCACATAGTCAATGTTTCATGGAGAAACCTCTTGTTTGGGGAAGATACCCAAGAACCGAAGGATCTGATGAGGCATAGATATCATCATCTATTTATAACTAATTGATGAATTTAGATTGGGAGATTAATTTTAATGGGGGTGGGGGGAAGAATGTAACACAACAAGATTTTATGGTATGTATCATTTTGAATAAATTTAATCTCTTTGATGAATTACACAACACTAAACGCTAAGCTTAAATGAACTTCAAACTGTTATTATTTCAATATGACCATTATAACTTAGTTATTAAATCGAAACGATTGAATAGTTTTAACTATATTATGAATTATATAATTATATAAATATTTTTTAATGTAATAATTAATTATTTTTCAATATCGACTTAATTTTTAGTAAAGTAATTTTATTCATCAAATATAGCTTTTCTTCAAAAATAGATTTTTATTTCATTTTGTGATAAAATAAGGATAAATAATTTAATTTTTCTGGATTTTTTTTGATAAAATGAACATAATTTTTGGATTTGGGTGTCAAAATTATTTTAGGATTAAATTTTGATAATTTTTTAAATTTTTTAAATTTTCAATGAATAGTAAAACAGAAAGAATTTTTTAAAACCATAATTATAATTGTATATAAAATGAATTTAATTATTTAAAATTAATAGAAATATATAATAACTATTTTTAGTAATATATAATCTAATGAATTATATTTTAGTAATATTAATACCTTATTTTTGTATAAGTACATTTTTGGGCTTAAAAACACATTTTTCTAGAAAAGTGTTTCTCGTTGAGTTATAAAGGTTTAATATAAATGTAATTTTGAAACTTATTTGTTTTTAATTTATAAAAATACATTATATATTTTAAATAATTAGTTAAAAATTATGATATATTATCATATTCCTTTTTAGGTATAAAAAATTTACATGATTTTTTACCATAATATAGACAAAATAATGTATACGGATAAAGTAAAAAGTAAAAATTTTAAAATAGGGGGAAAAATAAAAAATTAAATCGGAATTTGATGTGTTTATAAAACATAAAATTAATTTACAACATTAATTATCACCCATATTCTTTGAAATTAATGCCACCCAAATGAAGTTGGATTTAAATATAAAATAATCATTATTTGATCACTTAAAACCATACCTCTTCAAGTATAAATATCACTCTTCACCACCCTATTTCCACCGAAAAGACATAAATATATTAAAATATACTAAAAAATCTCTCCTAACCATTATCCTAATTCCATGTTCTTTTGGTATTACCCCAAGACCAATTCCAAGTTCCTCAAGTGGTTATTCAAGGGGGTGAAATTAAAGAGGAAAGTTTCTCAAACAACCTCTCATAATTTATTTCATTTTTATACATTCTCTTAAAATACATAGTACATAAAATAATAATAACTAACATCTCATTTATATACTATAACTTTATATTTCTAATGGAATATCACTTATCCACCATTTTCTCATCTCCTCTTATTCAGTGAAATGAAACCATTGTCCGAATTTTGGTGATTAACCATCTCCGTAGATAATGAATTTTAATTTTCCCTTAACACCTTATTGGACTGTCATAAAAGTATTATGCTTGTTAAAAAATATTTTAATAGGTTTTCTATAACCTATTTCATTTTCTATAACTAATATATGGATATAATATTAAATAAAACTAAACTAGTTCATGATGGTCTGAGAAACCACTAAAACAAACTAAACATTTATCGTTAACATTTTATTAAATGAATCACCAAAAAAATATGATATATGGGGCCTTTTAAACATATTGAAGTTACTTAATTCCATTTCCTTTCACTTATGATTTATTATATCCACTTGTAAATAAAATCTATAACTATACCCAAATGAACCGATAATGAAACCCTGTAACGAGAAAAACCAAAACAATAAAAATATTGAAATATTATTAATGAATGGGTGGTAACACATTATTCTAGAATAATATAAGGTATTTTAAATTTTATTTTAGTTATTTTATGACTTAATATCATCATTTGAACCATTATAAAGGAAGTTAATGTAAAATAAACTAAAAGAAAGTGTGAGGCAAGGGTTCTCATATCACTTTTATTTCTCTGAGATATATGCCTTATTAACCAGTTATTTATTGTATGTGGTATATATAATTCACATTAAAATATAATATTAGGAATTAAATTTTATTCATGGTATTTAATGCTTCATTTTATAATGATTACTTTTATGGTGCATACGATTCGATTGATTAAAATGTGGTAGGGGAATTCTTAACCCAATTTTCATTCTTTTGATTAAACTTATACATCATCGGTTATGTTGTGAAAAGATTTTGTGTGATATGATTTTCAAGAATATTATATTGTATTTAAACATTATAATTTGTATTTATATTTTATACACAATATCTTTTCATTTAATTATTTTCCACTTCAATAGAATGATATTCATCATGGTAATTATTTTAAAAAATATATTTTTAAAGTGTATATTAAAAAACTCCTTTACTTCCATGTTTGGGTTTTATAAAATTATTTCTAAAAGGGTTTTTAATATACAATTATTGTATTTTAAATTCATTTTTACCCATGATTTAATGTTTAAAAAATGGTTTTGAACGATTCCTTTTGACTTTTTCTAAATGAGTTTATTTGTGACCTTTCAAAAAATAATAAAAAGGAATGTTTTTAGCATATATGGCATGAGTGTAATTTCCTATCATTATGAATATTTACTGATTTTATTTTTATTTTATAATCTTATAATATTATTTTCAAATAAAAAATTTTATTTTATAATTTCACGAATCATTAAAAATAAATTATTTTTAAATAGAAATCTTATTTATCATGAATTATTTCAAATGACATTTCAAAATTATTTTACATCTATTTTAAAATTATTTTTTGTTACTTATTATTTATTGGGTATATTATTCAAGGATACTGTCCTTATTATTTTTATGGTTGGTTTATTTTTATAATGGAATGGTGCCTATAAATCCCATTTATTTCCTTGAGTTATGTTATGAAACACTTTTCATTAAGTGATATGATGAATGGCTTGTGTTTTTATGGAACACGTATATAGGGTTTTCATTATGTGATAGTGGTAACATTAATACCAAGTATGGTGGATATGTTATAAACAATGATTGTAGATACGTTATAGCAAAGGAAGGTGGTTATGTTATAACCAATAAAGGGTGAGACAAATATATCCATCCAATGCATTGGGTAAAGCTTTATATCTCCACATATAATAATGGGAAACCAGCCGATCACCTTGATCCACTACAGGAAATGACGTTGTCCTGAACCACTATGGAAAAGAATAAATTTCTAACACACCATGTTGATGGTCACGGTAGACAACATTGACATATGAAATGATTTCCTATATTTATGATGGAACCACACTTTTATGACCTGATATTATGGATCATGATTTATTTAAGTTGATTTATCACTCTTATGGTTCATGTTTTATAAAATGATATTTTTTATTACATAAATATCGTCTATCTTATATAAATAATTGTGTATTAAATTCATAAGTTATATTCATGATCACATAATCTTATCTTTTCAAATAACTTGATTTCTACATTCTCAGGAAACTGAACAAGTTTCTCATATATCTTTAATTCATAATAATCTAATTATATTTGAGATATTAGTATCAAACCTATGTAAAATTTATTAACCTTACTATAAAGATACCATATAAAATATTTCATATATCTACCCAATCATGTAAAATATTCTTCATTTGAATATATATATATAACTATCATCCTTTCAAATCAATTCCCTGAATTGTTTCCCCATCCCGTGTCAAATAAACTTAGGGAAATATTTATCAAGGAATAGATTTTTAAATGTGTAAAATTTCATGCAATAAAGAACAAATTTATATTTTTTTCTTAACCTAAAACCACCATCGACTTGATTCACCTCTAAAATAATAAATGGAAATGAATAACTTTTTCAATTTTTGACACCCCATGACCTTAAACATTCTTCTACCGGTAAATGATCCATATGTTAGTTACTACTTGGTACAAATATCCAATGAATAATGGAGGATATTTTTTCTAAAATTATATACTATCATCATGTTCCTCTATTGTAGATCTGGATACTTCTTTTAATATATTTATAAAATATTTATTGTTTACATCAATAGATCCATTATACCAAAAAATTACTCTATTACAATTCTGACCATTCAGGGATATAGATTTGGGAGTATATCATCATCTTTCTTACTTCCTAATATAGACACGCCATTTCATCTATATAAAACCAATATAAATGAAAATAATTTAGTTTAAAAAACATTTTAATATTAACATTCTAAATCAATTCAACATAACTATTTGGTAAAATATTTTAATTTATATTTATTATTATTATCCTAACCCCAAAATTTATAGAAACCTGGATTTTATTCCAACATTATGGACCCATAATTAAACATCACATGTTTAAGTGCCTTCTTACTATAATTTATTTTCATTAATTCCCATGTATATTATGTGGTTAGATTTTTATATAATTAGTTCATAACAATCACAATACTATAAATGATTTTACATAGTGTAATCCTCCATTATATAGTCATTTTTACTAGGGTATAAACCATTTAAAGTAAAACATGATTTCTGTTCACCTCAAATATTCAAGACATTCTAATTGACATCTTACTTTCCCTTACCCATAATTAAACCCCTTGTTTTTTTAAAATATGGTATGATCAATAAAATATTTTTTAGGGGAATAAGGAGAAGAATTCTGTTATTCCATTGAAACCCAAAACACCCATAGAAAACCTGTTAAAAAACGTACATTTTTAGCTAAAATGATCATTAGTTTTCCTTTAAAATGATCACTATAATACATATTGAAATAAAATGATTTCCATGAAAACTCATTATCAAGCATAGAAGATCATTTTGTGTTATTTAGGGCATCATCATCTTAAAACCCTTAAAACCCATATAATTAGAATAACTATATGACTGACTTCTAATACAATTATCTGGAGAACATAATCATTATCCCTTAGATTGGAGTGTTATCTGGGTCCACCCACCTCATAAGCTATGCTGGGCTCACCTATAAGATATAATGGGGGTCAAATGTTTTTAAATAATTTTACATGTACCATATTATGAAAAAAACCATAGAATTTGTTTTTCAAAAACCATGTGAAATACAATTTCAGATATAAAAATAAAATTTTATCTCAAAAATTAATTTGAATACCAAAATAACCCATAAAAGTAATAGGGGACACTTATATGAATGAAACAAGAAATATTTCAATGGAATCAAAACTTCACATAACAATTACTATTTTGGATAATGTATTTCACACCATATATGTTAAAATAGTACATTCTTATTTTTCTTTTGTAAATAAAGTCAAACATTCCTTTCAAAGATTCCTATTTGTAAACCATTGAAAGAACGTTGAAAGAATTTCCCTTTAATGGTTTTTATGACCATATAAATGAATTCATACAATAATTTTAAATAAATGGACATGTATGAAAATTATTTTGTAAACAATAATTATAAAATTTAAAAGGTGGTTTTAAATAAAATTTTTCCTTACCTCGAGATAGTCTCGTCTCGTATGATCTTTCTATTCATGAATAAGAAATGTATGTTAATTTATTTGATTATCTAAGAAATTTTTTTAAGTTATTTATTATTATTATTTTATTTAATACTATCCCATATATTATTACATAATTATTTATGTTTATGTAAGATGTTTTGTTCATATTTTGTTCATAAGACGATTATGACTTCTGTAGGTTTACTATTGTAAAGGTTGTAGCTATTCCATAAAACATACAATAATAACCATGAAATATTTTTCATTTTTATACTTAAATTGTATTTTTAAAATAAATAATGAAATTTGGTAATGAAAAATGAACTACATTATATCATAGAGTTGGTAGACCGTACATACTCAAGAATAACATTTCCTCTTTTCAATAATCACTATAGAAAGAAGGTATGTATTATTTTATCATTATGGAATGATAATAATATCATTAATTTGATATTAAATATTTAAATATATATATATATATATATCATCCATGTGATGTGGTGATGAAAGGAGAATCACATCACTTCGTGGATGACGTAGTCCACATGTACAAACAAATAAAATTATCCATTTTTGTGAATGTAAATTTTATGAGGAAAATGATATAGTATATTTTAGTAATGGTACATATTTCATTAATATTATATATATACATCAATTCATTATTATAAACAATCTTGAGAGACACTTATGGAAAACAAATTATGTCTCTTTTCTATGAAGTAGTCCACCACACACTTGAATAATGAATTCATCTTCCATTTGATGGAGTTTAGATATGGTTATAATTTATTAAATTAACATAATAAAATATAATAATATGGATGATACTTTTCTTTATCATTTTATCTTGCTGGATGAAAATTTGATGGATGTGGATGAACAAATAAAAAAAATGAGGTAAAAAACAATACCTCTTTTTGGATAACCTCTTTTTATTAACACCTTAATCTATATAAGGATCGAATTATTCCTAAACAAAGACCTCTATAATTATGGGAGGTACTATATAAAGGGATATGGGAAGGAATTATATGAAAATAAGGTTTTAATTTTGAATAAATGAGAATTGGTTCCATTTTATAAGAGATGGTAGGGGCACTTTTGGAATTCCAAAAATATTAAATTAATAGGAATTAATTGGGCTATCCAAAAGGATAAAAATTGATAATATTAGAATATAATTTTAATATTATTCTATCTAATCTCATAAAATAAAATCTAGAAATGTTTGGGTCACATTTGTAACCTTTTCTATTTGTTTTAAGCCATCAGTAACCCTTTTGACAATTACTACAATATATCAATTTTCTATGCTTTAATGGTTAATAATGTTACTATGAAATAAAAAAAGACTCAAAAGTAGAAAATGGTTTATTTAATTAAACATATTACATTAATATATCCAAATATAATATTTTAACAAATTTTATAATATTTAATAAAATATCGTTTTCATAAAATGTCAATAATGTCAATTTTAGAATATTGGTTTACTTTAACTTTTGTAACATCACGACAATCAAGTAATTTGAATATAATAAATTTCCATATCCCCAACATGTTATATTCATCAATAATATTAGCAGTTTACCTAAATTTGTTAATTTGCACTACTTTAATACTTTTTTACTATTATTTATTTTGTTTTTCCATTAATTGAATAATTACTCTATCAGTGTTTTGAAGCATTTAAATTAATTAATTATTTAATAAAAATTAAAAATAAATAACATGATTAAGATAAATGATTTAATATTTAAAATAATATTTATAACTATAAATATCCTATAGATATCCCTATGTGAGAAATATATATTTTATTAAAAAAAGATTTTGGGTGTTTTGACATTTCATAAAATAAAATATCATAAATGTTATAATAAAAAAAATTAAAAGGAAGAAAAATATAAAATAATATTGGTTTATTATGGATGAAATTGAGTCATAAAATAAAATTAAGTCAAGTTAGAGGATCATTTTATAATCCTTATCAATTTATTTTTATCTTTAATTACCCAATTTACCCTTCACCATGGTAAATAAATAACAAAATGTTCTATTCATATTGACTAAAAAATAAATGGGTAATATTTATCAAATTTATAGCCAAAATTTATAAACCTGGAATTCAATTTTCAAAATTCCAAACACAGAATTGTTAAAGAATAATTTAAAATTAAACACGAAAAATACAATGAAAAATGACATTTCACAAAGATGATATTTTTAAATATGAATTCTTTTTATACTAAATTCTAGTGAAAATTTAATTTAAAAAAAAATCAATGGATAATTTAAATAAAAACGATAAAAATAAATTTTAAAACTAATCAAAAATATAATATTATTTATTGGCATACAAAAATGATTTTTTTTAATTAAAATCATTATTTATAACTATTCATTATTAAATGTATCTCTTTAGAAAATTATGAAAAACTCATGCTACAATAATTTTTTCAGGATGAAATAGAAAATTATTTTTATTTCTTAAAATTAAAATTCAATAATTTTTAATTAGATATTTTAACCAGACGAAAAAATTATTGGAAACCCATTTTGGATAGAAATAATTCATTTTCATTTTGACTGAAAAATAAATTAAAATTATTATATTGTATAAAAATTTATGACATCTAACTAATGAATATCTATATGTCCTAAAAATGATTTATTTTAACATTAATAGGCTTTTACATTCTACCCCCTTTTGGAAATTTTACCTTTAAAATTTCATTCACATATGACACAAGTGGGGATACCTTTATCTAATTTTATTTTCAGACTCTCCCATGTTGCTTCTTCGACCATATATTTTTTACACCCAACCTTAACCAAGTGATTTATGTTATTCCACAATAATTTCTCTCTATGGTAATGAATCTGAATGTTATTTTCTAATTTAGGCCTAAAAATAGGAGATGGATCTGGAACCTATTTTTTTAATGTCGAAACATGGAAAACATTTTGTACCTAGGATAAACTTGGAAGAAAAAATCTCTATTATAAACTGATCAAAATTTATCTAGTATTTCATATGGACTATTTAATCATGGAATTATCTTCTCCTTTTTACCAAAAAGAATAACACTTTTCCATGGTGATAATTTATGAAACACATAATCAACTATATTGAATGAATAATATCTCCTACATTTTTCCAAAAAAAATTCTTTCCAGTATGATCTATCCCCATATATCATTAAATTACCTTCACTTTCTCATGCTTTTACTCTACCAAATCTGGTACCATCTGCTTCCTCTCTCACACTTCATCCAAAAAATAAAGTGTTCAATACTTCGTTCCATATATTTTTTTAAAAGGTTCCATATGTATAATGAAATTAAAACTATAATTATAATAAAAATCAACTAAAAAATGATTATGATACCAAATTACATGGTAATCCATTGAATAAGAATGAGTCATATTTTCCACAGTATAAATTTTTTAACTGTACTTCCCATTAGAATAAGGATTAAAAGATCTATTGAAATTTAATTTAGTACCCAAATAATTTTTAAGCCCTTACCATTTTTTAAGTAAACCCAAGAAAAGGGTTAGATACAATTGAGAGAGTAACTCCACATAACCTTATTATCTCCTTGAGATATTTTTAATAAAAGTCACACATAAGGCACACCTAATCTCGAAGGTCACTATACATCTTAGTGCTGATAAGAAGAATAGAAATTAATGATCGATGAGCTTCTATAAACAATTCTTTCTTAAGCTATAAATCCAAAGGCACACATAATATCTTTCCAAATCCCATAGAACCTTCTTATCAACAATAAGTTTAGTCAAATTACCATTCCTATCAAATTATACCTTTTCCAACAACCTATGATATTCCCCTCAATCTTTCTTAATTCATTCTATCAAAGGTGACTATGTTTAGAATTAAAATAAAATAGAGGAATTTCATTCATCCATAGATGAATTTAACTCATTTTAATGTTAATTTATTCAGTTTGATATATAAAGATCTATGATTTAAACAAACCTCTGGTAGTAACAATATTAAACAATAAAAAAATATCTATAATAATAGAAGGTATTTTCCATTCTTCCCCAATGTAATTATTAGTGCGACTAATAGTTATTCCATATATCGAAATAATATTTCCAAGGAAATAAACATTTTGCAACAAAAAAACACTATTAATAATTTTTCTATATAGTTTATTTTATTTTATGGTTTTCCAAATAATCCTTAGGTGTCTTTCATAATCCAAAAGTTTTTTTTAATACACAAATAAGTCATTAATAATAATAACAACAATATTATTCTAATTTTCAATGAATTTTTAATTTATAAGATCTATAAATACCGCTCGTAAATTAAGAAACCCAAATGGAATTACTATAAACTCATAGTGTCCATATCTATTCCAAAATGAACCCTTAAAAATATCTTTATCTTTTACCTTCAATTGTTGGTACCTCGACCTGAGTTGAATCATCAAAAACAATACTGCACTCCCTAGAGATGACCAAAAAAATCATCTATATGAGGAAAAAGATAATTTTTTAATAGTTATGTTATAAAAATCTCTATAATCAGTCGAAAGGATCATGGAACCAATTTTATTTTTACAAAGAAATTGGAGAACCCTAAGATGATGTACATAGTTGAATAAAACCTTTATTTTCCAATGCATGGAATTTTATTTTTAGTTTTGAAACATCCACTTGACCCATTAGATAAGGGATTTTTCAAATTGGAATATCATTTGATAATAATTCAATAGTAAATGCGACCTATGGAGGGGAAATAATACATGGGGAATAATCATAAAAAACATCCATATATTAATTCACAACTAGGATATCACTAATCTATACATTTTACTTCTTTTTAAAAACATGTTAACAATAAATTTCACTAACATTTGAATTCAATTTATAATCATCTATGTAAGTTATAAAAGGTATGAAATCATTTAACATAAAATTCATGTATATATAGTATATCATACCATGAGAAAATAAAATCTAGTATGTACACAAAATAATATCAAACTCTATAACGGGAAGTTCAAAAATATTTTAATGAGGTACCAATATATTGATATCAATAAGATGATTCCAATAAACCTTATTTCCTTCAACATTTCCTCTAGATGTTTTCACCAAAATTTATATCATATTTTCATGTTGTGATATTAACATTATTATTTCATATTTATTAGAAATTTAAGAAGGAAACTATCTAGAGACAAACATGTTATTCATGTAATTAGAATAAATAATAAACATTTCTATTTCGGCCTCATTAGGTGGACCTAGAGCAACATTAGTAAAATAAAAATATTTTTTCAAACTTTCCTTCGTTCAGCCTTGTTTATTTCTATCCCTATTAACTAATTTTCAAAATAAGTTATCATAATGAACCAACCCATTGAAACTAAAAAAAATCACCAATGGATTACAACCAGTTACACAATTCTTTGATCACTAAGGACTATTTTCACTACTTCCATGAGCCCTATGACCAATCATACATAACTGGAAACACCTTCTAAAATTTACCAGACATTCTTAGGATAATTTTTCCACACTAAACACAAGATGAGAACATGATTTTTTTACCTCCATATTTCATTAATGAATTCCTACCCATTACCTATCATCTTGAATTTTTTTTATTTGGTGTAATGGATTACATGATCATCCAAGAACTCCATTTCTACCTTCATAGCAAAACAAAAAAAAATTATCATTAATTTTGAATTCGTGGGAATCAAATTATTTTAAATATCTTGGTTTTAACCCTGAATAAAACCTACTAATATTACAATCAAAAACTGAGAAAATATGCTACATACCTAGCCAATCATGTACAATTTTCATTATATGGAGGTATATAATATTAATCTTAATTAATAAATTATAAGAATTTATTCTCTATCCTATGTTAGAAAAAAATTGGGAAATATTTATCAAGGAAGCGATCCTTAAATGTGTCCCATCATATGGAATTTGGATAATCTATCTCTTGGGTTTTCATTACCAAATACCACTATCGATTAGCTTCTCATTAAAAATTATAAATGTAGGGGGTTATTTTTTGACATTTTAAACATTCCATGACATCAAAAATATTCTCAAGGGCATTGATCCATCCTTCCAATTCCACAGGGTTATAATATCCACTGAATTCTAGAGTATATTGTATAAGGCCCCAGCCTTAAAACTTACTTAATCATGAATTAAATGAATAATTCACATAGAGGATATTTTCAGGTTTAGAGTTTTAGAGAATTAGGTCATAACTATTATATCTCAAAATATTACATAGTAGACACTTCTACTATGTTTCCATAAAATAATACAAAAAACTCTTAAAATGAAACATGTCTAGTTCCATGTTTTAGATAGCATGTCCTTCCTTGAACCCATACTTGACACTATTAATCTTTAAGTCCTGTGGAAAACATTTCAAAAACATGGGATGAGCATAAAAATACCAGTAAAGGATACACAAAGAAGGAACACTGTTAGTTTTTTCAAAACAATAGGTAAACCATGAATACTTTACCCAAGTAATACTTTTTACCTTTATGAAGTAGTAAAAACTATTCATGGAATAAAAGACCATTACTTACCATTTTGTAACCAAAAGATTACTATAAAACCCATATAAAGAACAAATAACATATAAAGGTAACATGGGACATAAACATACTAAAATTTAATAACCATACGTTCGACTTCCACACATACTTAATGGAATAGCCATACGGCAAACTTCAACACCCACTGCATTGGAGGTTATAACGTAACCACCCATCTTGGTATTCACGGCACCACCCGTCATATGGTTTATCACATAATCACCCGTAAAATGTCCAAGTACCATCATTACACATAAAATATTGAAAATATAAACATTTTAATAACAACATTTCATTTGCAATCACAATAAGTAATTCTAAGATATTGAATTAATCAATACATTTTCAAAAACCATTTAAAAGAGATTTTTGAATCAAAGTGTCCCATACCACTTTGAAGATTTTAATGGAATTATAATTTTAAAACATTAATGTCCATATAAATAAATACTGAAAACCATTTTGAAAACATGGACAATAAAGATAAAGATTTAGAATAATGAATCTTTAAAACATTTAAAACGATATTTTTGTTAAAGAGTTTTTTACAAAATGAGAGCACTTGAATACAAATAATTGTGGAATAACAATTAATCAGAGCTTTATAATATCATGATAATAATGGGATTCGTGATATAATATGTCAAAGGATATTATACACACCATATAAGAGTTAATTGGTGCATAACAACAATGAGGTCTCAATGTAAATGTAAATTGAGATGAAATCCATTATAAAGATGGTATCCTTAAATTAAGAATAAATCGATCACATAATTATGTGTGAGAAATATAAATACACCCAATATAAGTGGATATTATGTGTGAAACAATCAGAGGTCATTCACACATAATCATGGAAAAACAAAACCAATGACATAGGTATTTAACTCAATGAAATGAGATTGGGTTATTATTTCCCATACAAGTTCGTAAGAATTTATCAATGAGATGATTATGTGTAGAAATAGTATATCTACAAAATGGTTTGTGGAAATTACTACATAGAGATTCCACACATAATCTTGGCATAATAAAATCAAGAAGTAGTGGTTTAACCCAAAGAATTGAAAGTGGGTTAAGAAGTTCCCTTATAGAAATCCGACAGCCTAATGATGTCACTTTAAAATTCAGAAAATGAGTTGATGAGAGAGAAAATGGTATCTAATCACTTGGACTTAAATTTTACATAAATAAGGATATAGAAGAACATATCCCTACATAATAGTATGTGAATTAAAATACATAACAAAAGAAGTCTTTAAAATAGAGGAGGGTGAAAGGTCCCCTTAACGAGTTGGGTAACTTTCGAAACGTACACCCCATGGAATAAGGGTAATACAATGAAGATGTAAATACCCATAAATGAAATAATATTACACAAATAGTATAATAATGGGCATTACATACACCACTCAATGGAAATAGTAGCAAACATATCATAAATGTCATGGGAATAAAAGTGAGATGAAAAATCCCTTACAAAAACTCAGTAGCCTAACGGTGCCACTTAAAACTTCCAAAAATGGATTTATGAGATCAAATAGGGTCTCTCATAATATGAACATAAAAATTACAGTATGAGGAATATAAAAAAACATCCCCAAACATAAGAAAGATGAGCTTAAAAGAAATGACATAAAAGAGAGTACTTGAAAAGAAAGAGAGAGGTTGGATCCCTTATCTCGTGTCCGACATGACTCGATCGTTCTTTAATCTCCTGAATAATAATATTTGGTCAATTTATGATTTCTTAAGGACCTCATTTAATGATTATTATTCAGTTATTATCACATTTTATAATGTTATAATAATTGGTTAATAAAGTGAGTTCATATCAGACGTTTTTGTCGATGTTCGGTACATGAGTAAAAATTGAAGTTGTTGGAAAAGCATTTTCCATGTAGTTATAGGTACATCATATTCAGAATATTATTTATGTTTTAAATATCATATATATTCATTATATATTCATTTTATACCATTCCATAACATTTGAAAAAAAAAATTAAAAGCACTGTTCATGGAGACGGTCGGTCGTACGTACGCATGAACGCTACTTTCATTTTTTGTCATATTGATGGAATTAAAACAAAATGAGAGATATATATATTATAATTCCAGAATGATATCTATAATTTAGATGTAATATATTACATATATATCCATTATATATATGTACTTATAATAGTACAAAACATTTGGAGATAAGAAATGAAATGTACCATTCATGGAGACTGTAAGCTGTACGTACGCATGAATGCTACTTTCATTTCTCTTTTTTGTATTCAATGGAATGAAATAATAATGATATAAAGGTATATTATAATTCCAGTACGATATAATATGTAATACCATTAATTACATCCTTTATACGTCCCTCATATGGCATTAACGAATCAAATCACTTTGAGGGGGCGGTAGTCCGCACTTCCTAAAAAGAAGATATCGTGTTTACCCATAATGGAAACCATAAAGGTATGCCATAAATGAAAAATACAGAATATTAAGGAAACCATAAAAATATTATATATCATATATAAATATAGTGACATCTTAATGGCCACCTTTGAAGGTGTTAAAAGAATATTGAACAATCATCATTTCGTGAGGCAGTAATTTGTCATCCACAGAAACAATATGTTCTTTAACTATTAGACGAAGGTGTGTGAAAGTGTTGCTCGAATCCTTATTATAAAAACATCCTAGTATATTTAAGATACTGGTGTTTTTACAAAAAAAAACTAATAAAAAGAGTTTAGGGGTTTGGAGAAGCAAAATAAGACAAAAGAACACAAGGGAAGACATTACCTTTAAATCGGGTAACTCTCTTTGATTTGAGATCAAAGGCTTACTTGGAAAGGATTATGCACAAATTTAGGCTTCAATGATGAAGATAGGTATCTGGAGAGATGAAATGGGCAGGGGTTGGCCGAGCCAAAGGCTTGAGAGGTGTGTGTAAGGTGGTATAGGTGGGGGCCTTTTATAATAGGAGAGGAAGGGCACTCTTGGAAATTTCTAAAATATTACTTTATTATAATATGTTTGTCAGATTTAAAAGGTCCCAAAAGGATATATTTCGAGGGTAATATGATAAGGTTTCGCAATACACCCATCCAATAGGTTTTTGACAAGTTTAAGACTTATATTTCACCCTATCATCTCATTTTATTTAAATTGTTCATTTATGAGGTAATCACTACATCATCGTGGTGTCATAAATAAATTAACTTATTTAATGTCTAAAAATTATAAAAAAATATCATGATGTAGAAAATCTTTTTATATTTCTAATTAATTTTTATAGTAAAAAATATTACTTGTATAACCATACTTAAAAATTATTTTAGTAAAACAACTCATGTTTGTGACATTTTTATTTTAACTTTAAATAAAAATTTATTTATGTCATTTTCCTACCAAAGTGGATCCATGGGGTCCCCAAGTTGACCCATGGATTGTATTGGTCGGCCATGACACATCTAATGATGGTAGGACATGTTTCTAGGTCATTTCATATTATTAAAACATTATTTTTACCTTAAATTACACTAATTACCTTTAATCGAGATTAATAAAACTTAAAAGTTACTATTCACCAAAAATTATTTTAATCTCATTGAACCACATTTTACTTCTTAATGACAACCATGTATGTCGGATTTTTGAAAATCAAATCTCAGAAGTGGAAAAGTTTCATTTAAATGAAAAATTAGTTTCTTTAACAACCACTTAGTGGTTTCACTATTAATCTAAAATTGAAGTTTTTCAGAAAAATACCAAAAATTACCCCTGAGCTATATTTGATTTTCCAAATAAAAAATGTTGTCTATTTTACAAAATTCAAAACATATAAGTTACATTAATTAATTTAATAATTAATTCTCACTGTCAGAGCAAATAGCGTGTTTTTATGAAACAATAAGTATCAAAAGATTGACACTAGTTTAAGTACAATTTGAAGATGAAATTAATTCCAACGACCACTATTGGATTAAATGGTAAAAATATATTCTAATTTCAATTTAAAACCAATTAAAAAGACAATATAATGATACAAATAAATTATATTAAAAATATGTTTTGAATTAAAATACAACATTTTCACTATTCATTAAAAAATGAACTTTATCAGAAAAATACCAAAAATTTAAACAAAGTAAATTTTGATGTCTCGATTCTAAATAAAAATTATATTTTGTCAAATATAACACATAAAATTGTTAAAAAGTGGATTTAAAAGAGGTTCATCATCAAAAGGCGGTTAATCGTCCTTTTAAATAATATTAGAATGTTTACGCTTAAAATTGGATTCATTCGCATTTTTAATCCTCTAACATTTATTATAAAAAGTATAAATATTTGACAAACATATATAATCATTTTGTAGTTAGTTATGTTCATTCCCACCATTACAATGGCTAAGAGTTAACTAAAATTTAAAATAATATTATTTTATTATTAGAGTGCAACGTAAGATTCCCAAGAAACTCGTTGTTGCATATTGGGTACGCCATCGAGTATAGCGTCCCCTTTAAAGTTATATTAATATTTTATTCACAAATATGGATAAATGTGAAAATTCCATATTCTTTATTTACCTGGGGGGATACATCCTTCCTCTCTTTTGGAAATTGCATCCTCACAATTTTAAAATTGGGCTTGGAAACTTCATTGAAAATCCCACATCGAAACAAGAGTCAGTAAAACAATCACTTTAAAATAAAGAAATATAAGTACAAAGGTCACCCGAGTTAACTCATACTAGGATTCGATGTAGTAAAACATGGATATGGAGGAAAAAATAGAGGGTCCTGTTGTGAGGGAGAGTGATAGTAAACATGTCTAGGAGAAAGTTAACCATAAGAAAATTACAAACTTTTGATGGGTTAAACGGTATTCGATTCCCCAGTAGGAAAAGTTAACATACAACATTTTTGTTTTATGTTACTCTTCATTCAAGAATTTATTTTTGATCTTAACTAAATCATAATGAAACATACTTACTTGTCACATAGACTTTCTACTTTTACTAGATTCCTTAATCAAACTCATATTTTCTCCAAAAGACGAGTATTTAAGAAGACTTGTTCTCTTTAAGAGTACTATAATCAACTTCTTGAGGATCACCTAATCCACAAAATAGAACTATATATTTCCCATGTATTTAGACAAAATCCAAAACAAAAAATTGTTAGATCAAGATCCACAAATGAATAATCCTTTATAAAAAATAAAATCTATTCTTAATCTCCAAAATTTGTCCAACAAACCCAATGTTCAACGAAGACCATTAGATAAAAAATTTGTCCATAAAATTCTTCAAAGTAAACCAAACTATGATTGAAACCCAAATATTTTAAGGATTTAATGACATATTCTTCCAAGGTACAAATTAACATTTATCTCCAAATAACATCAGTTTCTCTTAAAGTCTCATATTGAAAAGTAATTAACATAATCACACATCCTCCCTGACAGGTTAATAATTTCCATAGATAACCCAAAATAAACTTACTATTGATTCCTAAAATCATCTAACTAAAATTAATTAGTAAAACTAACCAGGGACTTCATGTTGTCCAGTGGTAGATGATAAATACCAGTCGCACATTGGTTGTGGGTTCGATTCCCACAGCTTTGTCTGACGCGACAGGTTGTCACACGGTCTGCATGTTGTCCTTTTTCCAAAACTACATAATTTTTAAAACATTCCCTAAAATGAGATAAAATCTTCAAAAATAATCATAACATATTTTAACCTCAAGTTTATCTCATGACTTTCATTTTCCATCATAACATATAATAACCCATAATTACCTCAAAAGTAAGGATCATATAAACCCTAATGGTTACCTTTATAATTATTACCTGAACTTCCACATCGATTGGTCATCTTGTACATGATGCATTACAGAACATACCAAGGTACAAGTGGTAGATCATGACTCCTTGATAGCTGGTTTATAACAACCACGAGTTTCCTCATTGAATCCCCCATTTCATCCAGTCTCTTAATCAGAGAACCACCACAGTTTCCTTCAAACCTATTGTCACCTTGGGGCCTGCTAAATCCATCCATTCACTAAAAACAGAAATGTCAGTGTGAGTATATCAACAAAACCATCATGTACTAATGAGGAATATGAACACTGAGATATACTTACTCATTCAATTTATCAAAACTATGACTCTTTCTGAAATCCTAACCATTATGGTAATGTCACTTATTCTTAGAGAATACCCTAACCTCTAATGTTATCTAAACCGACCTCTGATACCAACTATAAGGCCCCGGCCTTAAACCTTACTTAATCATGAACTAAATGAATAATTCACATAGAGGATCTTTTCCAGTTTAGAGTTTTAGATAATTAGGTCATAAATATTACATCTCAAAAGATTACATAGAAGACACTTCTACTAAGTTTCCATAAAATAATAAAAAAAACTCTTAAAAAGAAACATGTCTAGTTACATGTTTTATATAACATGTCTTTCCTTGAACCCATCCTTGAACCTATTCATATTTAAGTCCTTTAGAAAACATTTCAAAAACTTGGGATGAGCATAAAAAGCCCAGTAAAGGATACACAAAGAAGGAAAACTGTTATTTTTTTCAAAACAATAGGTAAACCATGAATACTTTACCAAAGTAATACTTTTCACCTTTATGAAGTAGTAAAAACTATTCATGGAATAAAAGACCATTACTTACCCTTTTCTAACCAAAATATTACCATAAACCCCATATAAAGAACACATAACATATAAAGGTAACTCGGGACATAAACATACTTAAATGGAATAACTATACGGTCGACTTCCACACATACTTAATGGAATAGCCATACAGCCAACTTTGATAACCAATGCATTGGAGGTTATAACGTAACCACCCGTCCTGGTATTCACGACACCACCCGTCATATGGTTTATCATGTAACCACCCGTAAAATGTCCAAGTACCATCATTACACATAAAATATTGAAAATATAAACATTTTAATAACAACATTTCATTTGCAATCACAATAAGTAATTCCAAGATATTGAATTAATCAATACATTTTCAAAAACCATTTAAATGATATTTTTGAATCAAAGTGTCCCATACCATTTTAAAGATTTTAATGGAATTATAATTTTAAAACATTAATGTCCATATAAATAAATACTGAAAACCATTTTGAAAACATGGACATTAAAGATAAAGATTTAGAATAATGAATCTTTAAAACATTTAAAACGATATTTTTGTTAAAGAGTTTTTAACAAAATGAGAGACACTTGAATACAAATAATTATGGAATAACATTTAATCCGAGCTTTATAATATAATGGGAATAAATGGATTCATGATATAATATGTCAAAGGCCAGTATACACACCATATAAGAGTGAATTGGTGCATTACAAAAATGAAGTCTCAATGGAAATGTAAATTGAGATGAAATCCATTATAAAGATGGTATTCTTAAATTAAGGATAAATATATCACAAAATTATGTGTGAGAAATATAAATAAACCCTATATAAGTGGATATTAAGTGTGAAACAATCAGAGGACATTCACACATAATCATGGAAAAACAAAACCAATGACATAGGTATTTAACTCAATGAAATGAGATTGGGTTATTATTTCCCATACAAGTTCGTAAGAATTTATCAATGAGATGATTATGTGTAGAAATAGTATATCTACACAAAGGTTTATGTAAATTACAACATAGATATTCCACACATAATCTTGGAATAATAAAATCAAGAAGTACAGGTTTAACCCAAAGAATTGAAAGTGGGTTAAGAAGTTCCCTTATAGAAATCCGATAGCCTAACGACGTCACATTAATATTCAGAAAATGAGTTGATGAGAGAGAAAATGGTATCTCATCACTTGGACATAAAATTTAAATAAATAAGGATATAGAAGAACATATCCCAACATAATAGTATGTGAATTAAAAGACATAACAAAAGAAGTCTTTTAAAAAGAGGAGGGTGAAAGGTCCCCTTACCGAGTTGGGTAACTTTCAAAACGTACACCCCATGGAAGATGGGTCATAAAATGAAGATGTAAATACCCATAAATGAAATTATATTACACAAATAGTATAATAATGGGCAGTATATACACCACTCAAAGGAAATAGTTGCAAACATAGCATAAATTTCACGAGAATAAAAACGAGATGAAAAATCCTTTACGAAAACTCGGCAGCCTAACGACGCAACTTAAAACTTCCAAAAATGGATTTATGAGATCAAATAGGGTCTCTAATAATATGAACATAAAAATTACAATATTAGGAATATAAAATAACGTCCCCAAACAAAAGAAATATGAGCTTAAAAGAAATGACATAAAAGGGAGTACTTAAAAAGAAAGAGAGAGGTTGGATCCCTTACCACATGTCCGACATGACTCGATCGATCTTTAATCTCCTGAATAATAAAATTTGGTCAATTTATAATTTCATAAGTACCTCTTTTAAATATTATTATTCAGTTCATATCAAATATTATAATGTTATAATAATTGGTTAATAAAGTGAGTTCATATCAGACGTTTCTGTCGATGTTCGGTACAAGAGTAAAAATTGAACTTGTTGGAAAAGAGTTTTCCATGTAGTTACAGGTACATCATATTCATAATAGTATTGATGTTTGAAATATCATATATATCCAGTATATATTCATTTTATACTATTCCATATCATTTGGAAAAAAAATTAAAAGCACCGTTCATGGAGACAGTAGGCCGTACGTACGCATGAACGCTACTTTCATTTTTTGTCATATTAATGGAATTAAAACAAAATGAGATATATATATATATATTATAATTCCAGAATGATATCTATCATTTAGATGTAATATATTACATATATATCCATTATATATATGTACTTATAATAGTATATAACATTTGGAGATAAGAAATGAAATGTACCGTTCATGGAGACGGTAAGCCGTACGTACGCATGAACGCTACTTTCATTTCTTTTTTTTTGTATTCAATGGAATGAAATAATAATGGTATAAAGGTATATTATAATTCCAGTAGGAAATCATATGTAATACCATTAATTCCATCCTTTATACGTCCCACATATGGCATTAACAAATCAAATCACTTTGAGGGGGCGGTAGTCCGCACTTCCTAAAATGAAGATATCGCGTTTACCCATAATGGAAACCATAAAGGTATGCCATAAATTAAAAATACAGAAGCTTAAGAAAAACATAAACATATTATATATCATATATAAATATAGTGACATCTTAATGTCCACCTTTTAAGGTATTAAAAGAATATTGAACAATTATCGTTTCGTGAGGCAGTAATTCGCCATCCACAGAAACAGTATGTTATTTAACCATTAGACGAAGATGTGTAAAAGTGTAGCTATAATTATTCTTATAAATAAATCCTAGAATATTTAAGATACTGGTGTTGTTACAAAAAAAGTAATAAAAAGAGTTTAGGGGTTTGGAGAAGCAAAACAAGACAAAAGAACACAAGGGAAGACATTACCTTTCAACCGGGTAACTCTATTTGATTTGAGCTCAAAGGCTTCCTTGGAAAGGATTCTGCCCAAAGTGAGGCTTCAATAATGAAGATAAGGATGTGGAGAGATGAAATGGGTAGGGGTTGTCCGAGCTAAAGTCTTGAGAGGTGTGTGTAAGGTGGTAGAGGTGGGTGCCTTTTATAATAGGAGAGGAGGGGAACTCTTGGAAAGTTATAAAATATTAATTTATTATAAAATGTTTTTTGGATTTAAAAGGTCCCAAAAGGATATATTTAGAGTATACAGGGATAAATTTTCGAATTCAACCCATCCAATAGGTTTTTGACTAGTGTAAGACTTATATTTCACCCTATCTTCTCATTTTATTTAAATCGTTCATTTATGAGGCAATCATTGCATCATCACGGTGTCATAAATAAATTAACTTATTGAATGTATAAAAATTATAAAAAAATATCATGATGTAGAAAATCATTTTAGATTTCTAATGAATATTTATAGTAAAAAATATGACTTGTATAACCCCATTTAAAAGTTTTTTTTAGTAAAACTACTCATGTTTGTGACATTTTTATTTTAACTTAAAATAAAAAGTTATTTATGTCATTTTCCTACCAAAGTGGCTCCATGGGGTCCCCAAGTTGACCCATGGATTGTATTGGTCGGCCATGACACATCCAATGAGAGTAGTACATGTGTCTAGTTCATTTCATATTATTAAAATATTATTTTTACCATAAATTACACTAATTACCTTTAATCCCGATTAATAAAACTTAAAAGTTTCTATTTTACAAAATTATTTTAATCTCATTGAACCACATATTACTTCATAATGACAACCATGTATATTGGATTTTTGAAAATAAAATCACAGAAGTGGGAAAGTTTAATTTAAACGAAAAATCAGTTTCTTTAACTACCACTTAGTGGTTTCACTATTCATCTAAAATTGATGTTTTTCAGAAAAATACCAAACATTCCCCCTAAGCTATATTGGATATTCCGAATTCAAAAATGATGTCTATTTTAAAAAATTCAAAACATATAAGTTACAATAATTAATTTAATAATTAATTCCCACTGTCAGAGCAAATAGCGTGTTTTTATGAAACAATAAGTATCAAAAGATTGACACTAGTTTAAGTCCAATTTCAAGATGATATTAATTTCAACGACCACTATTGGATTAAATGGTAAAAATATATTCTAATTTAACTTTAAAACCAATTCTAATTATAATATAATCATATAAATAAATTAGATTAAAAATAGGTTTTGAATTAAAATACAACATTTTTCACTATTCATTAAAAAATGAACATTATCGGAAAAATACCAAAAATTTACACAATGTAAATTTTTATGTCCCGATTATAAAAAAGAATTTTATTTTGAAAAATATAACACATAAAGTTTTCAAAAAGTGGATTTAAAATAGGTTCGTCATCAAAAGGCGGTTAATCGATCTTTTAAAGAATATTAGAATGTTTACGCTTAAAATTGGATTCATTCGCATTTTTTATTCTCTAAAATTTATTGTAAAAAGTAAAAATATTTGACAAACATATATAATCATTTTTTAGTTAGTTCTGTTCATTCCTGGAATTACAACGGTTAGGCCTTAACTACAATTTAAAATAATATTATTTTATTATTAGAGTGTAACGTAAGATTCCCAAGAAACTCGTTGTTGCGTATTGGGTACACCATCGAGCATAGCGTCCCCTTTAAAGTTATATTAATATTTTATTAACAAATATGGATGAATGTGAAAATGTCATATTCTTTATTTACCTGGGGTGTTACATACTGCCTTTAAAAATTCTCCACTATCATCACTTTCCACTATAGTAGATGTATATTCTCTCGAGAAAAGAACCCATAAGCATTTATAGCATTCCCCAACTGATCCTTTATACTAACAAACTACTTAGTTCAAATTTCTACCATTTCAGGTTGCAGATTTAGAAGGATATCATTCAATTGGGTATTTCTTACTAAAACCTCTTTATTTTATATTTTGAAAACTATTTTGAACATTCATAGTTTAGTCAAAGAGACATTTTAATATTTAATGTCTATATCAATTCAAATTAACCATTAGGTAAAAAATTTATTGTTATTCTATTATCATTATTCTAATACCTAAATTTATCTAAAACATGATCTAGTACCAACTGTAAGGATCCAAAACTAATCATTACATATTCTAGTTTCTTTATACTAGAATTCACTTTCTTTAGTTCCCAATGATCTTTTTTAGGATGAATATTTCAGAGAATTTAGTCATAAATCTAACATAACGAACCCATATTTTAAAAATTGGACATTTCTTTTTAGTATAAATTTTTCAACAATATAAATAATTAAAAATAAAACATGATTTATTTTTATTGAAAAATATCAATGTCTTTTAACAAGACTTCACATTTTCTATTACCCATTCATAAACCCTATTAAAAATCATTTTATAATGTGGAATGTGATAAAATATTAGTAAAAAATATAAGGTCATGGAATCAATTAGTCTCATGAAAAATAAAAAAACATATGTAAAAAAATTTCTTAAAAACCTAATTTTTATATGAAATAAAATCATTATTCATTTTAAATGAAAATTATATTACCTTTTGAAATCAAATAACTTCATTAAAAACACATTTACAATCATATAAGCCCCATGTAGGTTTTGTAAAGAACCAAAACTTTTATTACTGAAAATTACCTTCTTATATTTATGCCCTATAGTATAAATCACATTAAATCACATAAATAACACAATACAAAAATTATAAATAAAAATAAAGGAAATAAGAGGAATTTAAGAAACATATACCAAAAAAATAATAACTTGACATTTGTAGAAGAAATATAAACTTTATGAATAGTAAAATGGATAATAGAATATTAACATCACCCATGAAAGTATAAATAAAATATAAAAATATTATAAATAATATCATGATATAATTACATCATAGTATAAGTAAATAATTTTCTTAAGAATTATTAATTAAGTGTTGATATTTTTATAGAACATATGTATTTATTTTCTATTTTATAATTAATATAATGTTTTAAAAGGAAATTTATTTCTATAAAATGTACTTATAAATTTATATTTTGTTATCTAATGATTATATAATTAATTTATGAGACATTAGTTAATTATTAAATGTTATATAAAATGAATTATAATTTTAAAATATGCATTTTTGAGTAAATAATGATTTTAATTATAAATTAATTTTCTCATATATAGAATATTATTTTCAAAAAATAGAGTTCTTTTTTGATTTAAACATATCAAAAAATGGTTAGAGTGATTTTTTTGGGATTTTTAGTAATATTTGAATTTTTGGTGATTAGTAAAATATGATAATCTATGGTTTGCATACATTATATATTAAATTCACTATTCCTTGAGTCATCACTGATGTAATAAAAAAATCTCAAAATCTCTATTATTATTTTATTATATTTAATGATAATTCTCAAACTATTAATAGTCTTTAAAAAATATACTAATGAATAAAATAATGAGAAAATAGTCATCTCATCCACAATAAATATCACCCCTCACCACCTCTTCCCCTTATGTCTTCTAAGAACTGATAATTTTCCAAATTCCTCTCAATACACTTCCAAGGCTCCTCCCCCATGTCCAGAATATCGTGGTCTCATTAAAAGACCTAAACCATTTCCGTAAAGAGGTTTTCAAGGGGAAATTCCAGAGGTAAACTCCTATTTCCTTTTGTTTTAATTTCTTTTCAAGTTATTTTCATATTACCTCCTAACCTCCCCTTATGAAAATGGAATGATAACTCCAGTACCTCAAATATACTATAATTTAATTATTCTGATAGAATAACCCATCTTTAAAACCCTCTCCACTACTTTTTATTGTAAAAATTAAAATTTCATTTGTGGGGTGTTAATTTATCAACTTCAAGTATAAGAAATGTTCATTTTCCATTAAAACGCCCAAGTATGGTCCTAAAAACAATTTATTGTTAAAAAAATTATCAAATATTTATTATAGCCTATTTAATATTCTAGAATAATTATATACACATGATATTAAATAATAAATAAAACAAGTTCGTTATGAGTGAAAACCACATAAAATAATTCAAATGATTATCACTAACATATTATCTAATGATTCATTATAAACCAAAATAACCAAATAACATATATAACTACTTAAATTTTTTCATTCTCATTAAGAACATATATCTTAAATTTTATATTTCTATTTTCATTTTACATGAACATCCAAAAGTAAATTGATAATGAAAACTAAATAAACGAGCACTCCCAAAAAATAAAATTTAACACTATAACACATAAAAAGGGAATAAATGCACTTAATATAATTAAACTAAATAAAAAACATGTAGAATATGATCTTTAAATCTTAATTATTAAATTTAATTAGATTATCCTGGGTATTAAGATCAAGTGTAGAATCATTTCAAACATATGGTATGGGATTCAACTCGAGCCCCCATTTTTTCCTTCAGGTTATGATTTATCTCTCATTACCTGAATGTATTTGTTATTTCATTTTTTATTATTATAAATTCCTTTTATATGTTTGACATATCATGTATCCAGATAATAAAATCATTCTTATATGGGTAAATGTATGTTTTTAAAAGGCTTTCTACTTAACTCTTCCTGGTAAACAAGCCCGGTTCTCAGGAACATCCCGATTTCTTACCCGTTTTCAAGTGCTACAGAAAATATATCTTAAGCCAATTTTTTTTATAAAATTAGTCATTTTAATAAGAAAAAAACCATGGTTCAATTATTGTTTTATTAAGATAAATATTCCTTTTTTTCTTTAAATGAATTTTAATATTTCTAGTTAACTACACTACAATGGCTTATTTATAATGTTTGAAAAACAATATTTACAATTATTTCGACATCATTTGGACATAATTTATCATTATATATTCATATTTTAATATCTTAATTTCCATTTATTATTTAAATATATTTTTCCTGAACTATTTTATGATACACCCTTTGGTTATGCCTTATGAAATGTTTTTGATACCCAATTCTCTAATTGGGAGAACCATATGTTTATACCTCATGATTTATTATTCTGTAGGATCACATATACATGAAAATTTTATGATGGGTGAACCAATATGTAAATCTAATGCATTGGGTAATGTTTCGTCTCATGAGATTCCATGTTGGGATAGAGTTTGAACCTGTTTCTTTTTTGAGAATTTGTCTACCATAGTATTAGAAGTTATCCTTGACTCATGTTTATGTCATGCAATATTTTTTTCCCACATTACTATGATTCCATTAATATATGTTCATATGTTATACATGTTATTATTACATATGTTTAATAATGTTCTATTCCTTTTATATCATCATGTAATGTCGTCTAACCCATGTGCTTTATTTTATTGTTATGCCTATTCCCTTACTGAGTTTTTTAGATCATCACTTTTTTCATGTATTCCTAGGGTTTTCATATTTAGATGATTGATCTCAAAGGAATTTAGTATCTCATTATAGAGATTAAATATAAGTTATTTTTTTTCATGATGTTTAATTGTTTACCTAATATTCCCAAGATATTAGACTTTATGATCCATGGCTTGTAATTTGATGGTCAATTATTTTTAAAATCTCGAAATAATATGTGTAAAAGGCTATGGTATCTATATTTTGCTTTGGAAATAATCATCTAAAAAACCTTACATTACCCTCATAATTGGAATAAAGATACAACCGACTTCGAAAAAAATTTATTAGCGAACATAGTAATTACCCAATTCATTAGAGAGCTATGTGGGTACACCAACCATATAAGATATATGAGGCTCACATGTGAGATATAATTAATCCCAAACCTTGGGAAAAAATTCCATAGACCATTTCATGAATAAAAAACATGTAAATTATTTTAAACACATGTGAAAACAAATAATATTTTAAAATACCATTTTCTCAAAAAATAACCATTTCCTTTAAAAATTAAATAGAGAAAGGGAATTACATTTTTAAGAAAACATTAAATAATATAAAGTAATACAAAAATGAAATAACATTTATGGTGGTGGGAAAATAGTTTGTCATTGTATATGTTAAGATTACACATTAATTTTGTCTTTTTCTAAAGACTGCCAATAATTCCGTAAAAAGATTAATTTTTGAATTTTTTCTAAAAGAAATTAGAATAAAATAAACATTATAGTTTTTATTTTCATATAAAATTATTAATAAAATAATATAAAAAACATGGACTTAAAGGACAATGATTTTAAAAATAAATCATTATAACATTTAAAATGACATTTTAAGCTATATTATCCCTTACATTGAGTTTGAATCATCAGAAAAATTCTACATATTCTTAAATAACAAATATATGTTAAGTTATTTTCATTATTAAGATAATTTCTTGGTTCAATATTACTTTAATTTTATTTAATACCATATTATTTATAATTACTTAATCATTTATGTTTATATGAGACATTTTGATGTTATTCTGTTCATAAGTCCAACATGAATTTGGTAGTTCGACTCTGGTTGATGAGGTCAATGTTACATCATATTGAGAATAATAATATTTACATAATTATCATCATTATATTTCAATGATACATTTAATATCAATCATGAAATATGGTATTGAAAAATGAACTTTGTAAAATTCATGGAGACGGTAGTCCATATATATGCATAAGTAATGTTTCCATATTTCAATGATCATTATGGAAATAATTTAAGTATAATTTATTACTTAAATAATGACAATAATATAATAAATATAATATTAATTCATTAAATATATTTTTATATATCATCCATGTGATGGGGTGATGAAAAAATGATCATAAACTTCGTGGAGGTAGTAGTCCGCATGCACACACGAATGACATTTTCTTGTATCACTCAATTGAATGGAAAATAGGTAAATGATATATTATATTTTAGGAATTATTAATATTATATTAATATCATATATAATCAGTAATTCCATCTTTATAAGTGGTTTTGAGGGATGGTTATGGAAAATAAATTACATTAGTGTACGTGGTGTTAGTCTGTCATACACACGAATGATGAATTCATCTCCCATTCGATGGTGGATAGAGATGAATTTATGTTATTCCATTAAAATAATAAAATATTATTACATAAGGTACACTAGTTTTATTATTTTAACATGGTTTAATAATATATTAATTAAATTAAAATAGAAATAAAAATTAAACATGTGATTAAAAACTATACGTATTCTTAGGAAAATATCATCTGATTAAAAACTTAAACCATCTAAGGGTTGTATTATTCATAAAAAAGACCTCTATACTAAGGGTAGGTATTATATGAATTTATTTTTTTAGTTATTGGTCTATAAAAAGTGGGTGTTATGTGTTAATAAAGGATATTATGTGGTTTCATATTATAGGAGACAAGATTGGCATTTCTGGAATTATATATTTTTCAAAATAATTTAAATTAATATTGATATTAAAATGGAAAAAATAAATATTACTCAAAGAAATTATGATTATGAGTTTAAATAATATCACTTAATAAAAATTTTACAAAGTATGGTTCACATTTTCAACCATATCTTTTTGTATAATACTTTGTTAACTCTTTTGAAAATTACCAAAATATTAATCCTTTCTACACATTAAGGATTAATAATTTTATAATAAAATTAAGAATATAATATAAATGGAAAATTAACTATGTTAAAAACCATATGACATTAATTTTGTGGAATAAAATATCTTTATAAATTTTATATCTTTTATGTAAATAAAGTTTTTATATTATACCAATCATGTCTATTTTAAAACTATTCATTTACTATGAATTTTATAACATAAATAAAATAAGGGGATTCAGATAATATAAATAATAATATCCATAAATAAATATATTTCTCTATACAATTTTTTTGTCCTCATAATTATTTCAAATTATAATACTTTTAAAATTTTTAATATCCTTCATTTTATTTTACCATTAATTGAATAATTACAATTTCAGTGTTGTGTAATCATTTAAGGTAACTATTTATTCACTAAAGTTTTTTAAAAAATTATGTTGATAAATATATATCATTTATATTTTAAAATAATATTTTTACTCGAACATATACTATATTTAATATTATTTTAGAAATATTATATTTGTTAAAAAAGAAAGTGTGGCATTTTTTATATTTCTTTAAATAAAATAATATGATGGTTATAGTCAATAAAATTGATAAAAATAAAACTTAACCAAGTATTTTATGATTATAAAAGAAATTTACTCATAAAATTAAATTAATTAAAATTTTAGGGTCATTTAAGAGTCTTTATAGTTTTATTTTTAACTATAATTTAATATTTAACCATTCTTCATGGTTACAAAAATTACTAAGGATACTATTGATATTGAAAAAAATTAAATGGACCAATTTATAAATATTTAACCAACATATTCAAAATATTTAAATATTTTATCAAAATTTAAAACACAAAAGTGGCAGAATTTTATTTAAAATCGAACGAGTAAGTGCAACAGAAAAAAAAATTTCTAAGAAAAATGAAATTTTGAAATATAAAATGTTTTTATTCTAATTTCAAGTATAAAATTCATAAAACCCACAATTGGATCATTTTATATAATAATTAATAAATAAAATATAAAAACTAACCAAAAATATAATTTTACATTATAAATATTTTAAATAAAATTATAGTTTTGAAAAAAAATCTGTATTTTCCACTATTCATTGAAAGATATATCTTTTATTAAAATTATCAAAAAATATTCCGATGATAATTTTAAAATGATCAATTTAAAAATAATGTTCATTTATTGAAATCAAATTAGGAAATGTGAATTTAAATAAAACCATTTAATTCATGAAAAAATAATTTTGGTTAGAAAAAATTTGTTTTCCTTTTGAGTGAAAAACTACATAATATTATTTTGATTAATATAAATATATAATATATTACTAATAAATATTTATAAGACATAAAATTTAGTTATTATATAATATTTTGGTTGTAACAATTTTAACCCATATTTTTTTCTTCTATATTACTTTATTCCAATAATAGGATCTAAAATATTCTCAATCTCCATCTAATAATTTTTTCTTTTAAGGGTAACTTCTATAATAATAAATACATATGATATGTTACTCAGAGATTAGTCACATTTACCTATATAACATATAACTTTTATTATTATTTATTCAAGTGACTTTACTGATCCTTCTCCCTAATATTCACCCTCGCAACTTTTTAATAGGGTTTTAATTTTTCAATTACCTATTTCTCTACATGTATACCATCTTCCATATCCTTCTAAAAATTTACCGAAGTTTCTATTTTAAAATTATTTAGATTTAGGATATTGAATAATTTTCTTCTAAGGGATCATTCACCTTAAATTTCTTAAAACTGCATGTTTATCATATTTGATAAGTTATTAAACACACTGACGTTGGCAATGTTAATCATATATCTCGTTAATTAATTAGGCATAAAACCAATATTTTTACTTCAATTTTTTATTTATATTAGTTTATCATGATTAAAATAATTCCATTTTCCATTACATTTAGTATTAACAAGAATCCTGATGGTTCTTACTGTTTTCTAAAACCGAAAACCAAAGTGTGAGAAACATTAATCATAGTAAGGTGTCACAAAAAATAATTTATATAATATAGAAATCATGAAAAATTATTTTTAATTTATGAAATATTAATTTTAACATAGGTAATCCATTATTATGAAATTTTTAAATCCTTTATGATCGTTCCTAATGAACATATGAGTTAACCCAAGCGTATCACACAAGAGTTTCAAACCATGTGTGTAGTAAGGGAACACTCACTATGCACCAAAATAATTCCAGTTATATATTCGATGAACTATTTTTGAGGTTTTTACCCCTAGATGTATTTGTTCCAAAAGACACATCTACTTGTAATATCTATATAGTGATGAATCTCATGGAGAACAATATAATATTTGACTTTCCAAAAATTTAGGATTTTTTCATTTACTTAGACATATCTATAATATATGTCACAAGGTTAAGATCCATAATATTTTCCTTTTTAAATATAGCTTCCAAGGTTTATAATAATCTTTCAACAATGACAACTAGAAATTCCCTAAATATATTATCTAAGAGCTTTGTGGTTACTTTTTTATATTGACAATAGAAACATGTCATCACATCACGAAGGAGTGAATATTTTAGCAGTCTTTGTAAAATAGATAAATAATTGAATAATCATTTACATTAGTAATAATATATATAAAAATCGAGAAATTAAATTTTCATAATCCTTTAACTCACTCATGGATGAATTCTTCATATAATAGTAAAAGATATAAAAAAATGGTGAGCTCAATTTTTCATGAAGGGTTACAAAAAATGGAAGCTATATTGCATAAATAACACATGAATAACATATAAAGGTGAAGAAATAAAAAATACCCATCATTTAATCAAGAACATAAATACGTGTAATAATATAGTAGGAATAAATGATGATCTTATAATTCCATATAAATAATAACAAGATCATGAAACCTATCCACAAAAAATTATATCTATTAATATAATTATATGTACATCAACCACCAATTTCATAATGATGGAATGCATAATTATGGACATCATAAACATATAATTGAGGACTTTTTCCATGAACTATTACACAAATTTTTGTGGCCTCATCCAAATACCCAAACTAGTTTGTCTCATAAGAGCTACTGATGCATCGATGGGATATAAGGTACCTGGACCATAAATAAAAATTTCTAATGCTTTCCTTATATACTAAATAATCAATTTAATTTATAAAAAATATTCTATATAAATAAGAATTACTATTGAGTGAAATATATAAAATAAAAAATATTATCAAGTCAATCAAATAACATTCATATTAAAATATCATATGTAGAAATGGAATACAGTTAAGGAAATAATCATATCCATGATACAAAAACATGGATATTTGAGAGAAATATAATTTCAAATGAAATAAGATCATTAGAATGTTAATCTTTTAAAAGAAATTTTATGGACAAAAATATTTATAACAAATAAGAGATGATTTGATATTCATAAGAAATATCAATTATCAATAAATCATTGCTTGTTAGAGAATAAAAAAATAGAAGGAAAAAATTGATATAAAATTTCAATAAAAAGTTTTACTTTAAAAACAATTTAGTACACATAGATGAAACTAAATATCATAAAATAATTATGGTAGTAGGAAATTCTTTTATAAAGTATATTTTAAAAAGAAACATTCATTTTGACTTTTTTTGAAAAAAAAATTGAAAATGAAATTTTTAGAAAGAATTATAAAAATTCATTAGAAATATTGTAAAAATTAAAGGATAACATAAAATTTCCATAATAAATAATTGATTAGATAAAAATTACATTTTTAAAATAATTATGAAAATAAGGAAAGGAGAGAAAAATATACCCGGTTAAAATGGAAAATAACGTCAACTTTTATTTTAAACATTTATTTAATTTCATCATGTGGTTAAGAGATGGAAAATTTTAATCAAACCTAGGAAATAATAAGATATAAATTAGATAAGAAAATATAATATTTTTAGGATGGAAAGATTATAATTTTTCTTCAATTATTTTTTTTATAAATCAAAAAAATATGATATTGTAAAATAAATTCTTACCCCTTGGTAACACTTAAATTATAAACACATGAAATTATAAAACTCAATTTGAATTTTAATAATAATTAATAAATATAAATTATTTTTAAACACAATAAATGTTAAGTATATACAGTAAATAAAAGTACATAGTTTCATAATACAAAATATGTATCAATAAATTAGAAATTGAGATGAAATTTGTAAAAATGAATGTATCATTAAATTGTGAATAAATCAATGAAGTAATAATGTGTGAAAAATTAAAATCCAAATATAAAAACAAAAAAATAATACTATATTTCATTTCACACATTATCATATAATAATAGATTTAATGATGTAGAAGTATTACTCAAAAACTAGAAATTAGGTTAAGAATCTTCTCATCCCACACATCCTCTATGATGAACATGATTCAACCACCTATATAATGGTATTAAACTTATTAATAATTTATAGTAGAACCATATTAATATTTATAACATCATATATGATCCTATTATATAAATAGTTTTATATTAATATTTTATATTTAAATCACATTTTCTAAGTGTTACCTCTCTCATTTTTCATGTATGTTTCAGTTTAGTAGTTTTAGTCCTTTCAACATTATCATAGTTAAATTATTGGAAGTAAGGTTTTTATTTGCTTCAATTGGAGTATGTTTTGGGTTTTTTGTCAATCCTTGCATGTAATGCTAGGAATATTTCAAGGAAAGGGATCATACAGTTCAAGAAAACAATAGTTTTGAAGGTGGTGTCATTTCCCAATGTTTTCTAGATTTTTGGGTCAAGAAATTTGAGAATAGAGAAATATATTTTTTGTAAAGGAAGTTGTTTAAAATATTGAAGGTGATTTGGAAACATGCTCATGAGGTATGTTTTAGGATCATCCCAACAAAATATGGAAATAGAAAAAATCACGCGAAATATTTAAATGTGCGTGATAGATGATGTTTTGCGAAATAGGCTTACACAACCAATGCATCATCAAATGTTGTTTTTTGTGCCTAGATATAATCATACGCACATAGAGGAAGATGTGTTAAAATATTATTCACATGGTCATCGAGGCCTAGAAATTGGCGGCTATTCCCACTCAATAGAAATATCTTTTTTAACAAAGATCATGTTCTTCTGTCATGCGAAAGAGTTATATGTGAAATATTTGTAGATAGTAATTCATGTACACAAAGTGTTCTTTTATTAAAAAATTTCCGATTGAAACTCGTGGTATAGACATGTGGAAGATAAGGATTTCATAGAAAGTAAGGGTCGTGTGAAATTCATCTTACACGATAATCCCAAATCTTGCTGGAAAGAGAAAGTGTTGCATGCAAGTGCCAGTGGGTGATTCTAGAATGATTTGAATATAATGTTTTTTTGTTCTGTGCTTTCAAGTGAATCAATTTAGGACATCAATGTAATGAGAGTCTCATTTTAGAAAGATATAATTACTTTAATGTGAATATATTGAAGCAACCTTCAAGTTGATAAATAGAGTTAAATGACTCTCAAATCAGTGAGCTTGGGGGAGTTGACAGATGTGTTCTGAGGGGAGAATTTTTCTATCCTGAGAAACTTGTAAAGGTAGTGTTCCTAGAACAAGGTGACTGTCTCTGAACATTTTTATTCCACATCTGTTGTTGAATAGTGGATTTAGGTATAATCGACACACTATCAATGTATACTCCTTAGAATATACCTTAGAAGTGAAGGAAGTAACATTATTTGGGTTGTATTTCTTCTTTTGAATGATTTAATTACAATAAATTACTATCATGTAGGTTTAACTGGTTCCTATTAACATGGGCACATGATCTGTCACTTGACAAGAAAAAGATGACACCCTGATTCAACCATCCCCTATTAGGGTCTTACAGGGTCTTTCATTAATAATCTCCATAATTATAATCTTTACATAAAATATTTATATTACTTATATGTATATATATTTGGACTCATCTGTGATAGGTGTAGATAAAAAATGAATTACATTGTTTATCGAGATGGTAATCCCAACATATGATGAACACCGTGTTCTATTTTCTATAGATGGAAAAAAATGTAAATAGAAATTCCCCATTAAATAATATTTATTATATTATATATATCATTTATATTATTTAAATATATCCTTATTACTATCCATGTAAATAGGAAATGAAAAATGAATCCCATCATTTCGTGGAGGTGAAATTCCAAATATATGCATGAGTGACATTATTGTTTTTAATGGATGAAAAAGTAAAAATATAGATGATATATCATATTTAAGGTAACAAATTTTATTTATAAATAGCATATATAGTAATTATTTTCATCTTTTTAACCATCGAAGTAAGAAGTCGATTAAAAATAAATTAGTCTACTATGTGGAGATGGTAAGCTATATGTAATCACGAAAGGCATTTTCAAGTTATGTACGATGGAAAATATGTGATAATGGTTGTAAAATAATCCTAATAATATTATATTATATTTAGGATACTATATTTATTATTTAAGAATGGGTCCACCATTTTATTGGAATTATAAGAAAAGGAAAACATGAAAGATTCTGTAAATGTGATTACCTCAACATATACAGTAATCCTTTGGTTCCCTTATTATGGAACCAATGAATGATATGTAAAGAATACTAGAACATATAATTAATAGTTGAAAATTTTTATAAGAGAATTTTTTAGTGGGTTTACATGTTAGTTTTCTCAAGAACGTGTAAAGAAAATAGAGAAGGGGTGTAAATTTTAAAGCGATGTTTGGAGAAATCTTGGAATTACATAAAGTATTAAATTAAGAGAATTTTTTTTAATAAAAATATAGATCTGGATTAATATAATTAGAATATATGATTCTTATGATTCAAAATAATCACACCCTATATCATTTGGACATGTTGTGAATAAATTTTCACCCTTATCTATTTGTTTTAACCCCTTTTAACCATGTTTATAATTACCATGATATCATTGTTTTTTACTCTTTATGGGATACAAATGTTATAATGAAATGAAAATTAACCAATAAATAGACCATGAAGGAAATTATAAACCATATATAAATAAATTTTTTAAATAAAATATTTTCAATTATTTTAAATTTTTTATATAATATTATTTATTATGAAATATAATTGATGTAATTTTTAGAAACATAATATAATATGTCTCTAAATCATGTGAAATTGTTCAAAAAAGACCTTTATTCAATGATACAGAGTTTATAGTCTTAATATAATCATATAATAATTTTTTACAGTTTAAGTGATGATTTTAAACCTTATCTTTTGTTTTTACCCCAAGGATAACAAATTTTAACCTTTACTAGGTTAATAAAATGATCAATTTTAAAGGGTTATAGTATACATATAAGAAAAAAATTATCTCATAAATTTCACAATGATGAAATTTTTTACTATTTAATATCCTAATTTTACCCTTTTGTTATTTTTATAATTTTTTAAAATATTTACTAAAATATTATTTTTCCTAAAATATCATTAAATTCATTTTGACATTATTTAATTAATTAGTCTTTAAATACAAAAAGATAATAAATAAATAAGAATATAAAATATTTTAGAAATAAATATTACATTATTATCAAACATAAATATAGTGCTACAACATAATATTTCTAAAAAATATAACTTTTGATGTTTTTAAAGTAATTTACTTTGATTTTATACTATTTTCACTTGTATTGTGTCAACTTCATGTATGATTTTAAGATAATTAAACCATTAATAACAATTAAAAATATCGAAAAAATAAAAATAAATTAATCATGTTCAAAAAACAATTATACCTTTCTATAACATAATTTTATCCCTATTAGAACAAATAAAAAAAATTAAAAGCAAGAGAGTGACATTTTTTAATTTCCATTACATAAAGTATTGTAATTTTATTTTTCTTGGGAATGTGCCACCAAAATTCGATATTTTCAAATATTATAGATATATAGTCAAATTTATCATATAAAAGAAATATGGGAATGTGTTGGGTTTATTTTGAGATGTTATCGCATAACCTTGTCCATATTTTTTTCCAATATTACCTTTACCAAGGTGGAAAATATTTATCATGGTCACTATAAAAAATGAACAAAAACATAAGTGTCCTACATTATAAATATGAACCACCTGATTTGGAATATGGTTTAAGGTTTTCAATATTAAAACTCTATATGTGGATAATATCATTTTTAATAAAATTTCTAAAACGTATTGATTTTAAAAAAATAGCCTTTTCCACATAAAAATTAACTTATATAATATACGCGAATATATCTGATTAAATATTTTTTAATTGTATAAAATGTATAATAATTTAAATTCATAAGAAATAAAAAATATAATTTTATTTTTAGACTACTCAGTTAAAAGAAAACAATTGAGATTTTTTAAAAAATGAATATTTTCATAATTCATTGAAAAAATAACCATTTCAAAAATTACAAACAATTTAACCCTAAGTTAATTTTTATATGATGATTTAAAAATTAATAAAAGTTAATAAAATAAAATTTATAAAATTGGAAAAAATTAATTATAATTTCCACTTAAAAAATTCGATAAATTTATTTTTGTGGAAAAAATATATTTTTAAAGCATAAAATGACTTAAAAACAATGTTTTTATTTCCAAATAATTAACCAATACACTTGTATTATGTAATACCATTATAAATACATTTCATAATATAGTTACTCATATTCACACACCCGCAAATCAATGGTCATGTCACTTTTAAATAATAATATATTTATACTGTATCTCAATTCCCTTCAAAATCGGTGTTTCATTAGAAGAAAGAAAATTGGGCAACCCAAGACCCCACCCTCTAATCCTAGAGAAAAAGACATATATATTTTTTATTTTATAAAATTAAACATGAAACAATTTCAATCTTTTAAAGATTAAAAAAAAAACAAATATTGGAAAAATTATATACTCAAAGATATTTCAGGTCTATTATTTTGAAAGATTAAGAAACAATAATACATATTAGAGTTTATAAAAAATTCTATGAACTTTTATCCAGGTTTACACAATCTGGAGTCCTGATTGAGAACATTCATGATTTATATTTTACTCACCACAATACATGTGGTAATCATTTTAAAACATAGGGTGAGATGAAAATTTATCAGTAATGGGTCTTAAAAACAAGGTTAAATCCTTTCTCTTAAAAAACACTATAAAAAGTTGGTTTTAAACCTCTTAATTTATATCATATATAAATAATTTGATATAATAAGTGATTTTTTACTAAATTGAAATTTAGGCTCTAAAAACATTGAGATATTCTTTTTAAAACATTCCTTAAAAAGAATAATTATTTCAAAAACCTTTTCATTTCAAAACATAAAATCATTTGAAATAAATCGTGATTTCTCATTTGAAAACCACTAAAATAAACTTTTTAAATTGATACACCATTATATTATTTTTATGATTCTTGGAAAACTAGAGTAATTAAATGTGGACAATAGTAGTATTCAATGCCTAAGATACCCTTTTAGGAAAATGTCCATGGGAGGTCTTGGGTTCAGTCCCCATTCCTCATCATTAAGATCAATACCCAAGTGCCAAAATTTTAAATAAATGTTATCTATAAATATTTATTTCCTCATCATATATACATTAAAAATAATATTTCAAAAAAAAAATTCAATTTTATGTTATTTATTTTCAAAGTGGAATGTAGATACATATATAAAAATGTAAAACAATTTTAATGAATGTAAAATTCATGAAAACATAAATATTAGAAATTATTTAATAAATCATAGAATTTTTTTCACCTAATTATTTGAATTTAAACATTAAAAAATTATTTTCATAACATATATGTAATATCAATGTTAAATATAGTTAATGGATATACAATACATGTAATGATGAATTAAATACATGGAATTAAAATTTCAATTTTATAAATAAAATGACGACTTCAAGAATCTTAAATCTCAACCCTGAAAATATAATTATCTTAGAAAATGTTTTTTCAAACCTTAAATTAAAAATTTATAGAAAATAATTTCTTCATTTATTATGAAATAGGATATTTTTTTAAAACATTCAGTACAATTCGGTAATAGTATCTTTCTTAGATCAAAATGGATTATTCTTTGGAAAATACAAAAACACCTTAAATAATTACAATAATTACTATAAATATGGTTCCCTTAAAACAAGTGTTTTGGAATATATAATAAAATAATGAGAAAATAATTTTTTCCACACATGAATATGTTTCTTCCAAAATAGTAATAAAATAATTAGTCGATTTAAATTAGGGTTTTTGAAAAAAAATGATATTTTAATAAAAAAATTTTACATTACATTAGTTTCATATTTTAGTTATCATCTTCCCAAGGATCAATTGAAAAAGCCCTAAGAGTCTTCTCAGGCTCCCCTTCTCTTGAGATTTATTTTCCTTGAATATTTTGTCATTCCCACGTTCCCTATCACCCTCTAAAAGTAATGGATATAACTAGATATAATATGTGGCACATAAATAATCTATAATTAAATGGTAATGATCTATTTAATTATATATCTTTTCTAAATATTCAGAATTAAATAATATGAATATCAATGATTAGTTCCTCACCCACATAAATATAGATATTTGGAAAAATATCATTTAAAAGTTTTTTTCATAAAATATAATTTCTTTTAATATTATAGCCACAAAAATCAACACTCACTATCATTTTAATCCTTTAAAATAATATTCAATGTCGTGGTAATATTTCCTATAGATGACTCTGCTACTTAATAATTTTTATGATCCAAATTCAAAGCTTCATGGAGTTTGATCCCTTCGTAGAATGTAGATCAAGATGAAAAATATTACTGAATCATACATAGATAAAAACATGTTTTTATAATTTATAAGGTTCTTATTGGTGTAAATTTTCATCAATATTTGTCTTATTTTTGAATAAAAACAAAATGTAATTACATATTAAATTCATAAATATACTTCAATTTTATTTGGATATATCATGAGTGGAAGATGATGATTGAGTTTTAAGTATAAATTTTCATCTGTAATAATCATTAAATAGCTTCAATTTTATGTTTTTATAGACATTATAACTTAGTATAATTATTAGTATTTTAGTATGACACCCTTACATGGATTTTGAAATGCATGGATTGCCTTTATATAACCCTGTATTTGACATTACATGGGATTTTTTTGTCTACGTTTACGATTATTTAATAGTATCGATTAATTTATATAGATATATATATATTTTTACCCTTATTTTATCCATAGTGAACCCTCATGTATGATGCATTAAAGGAAATATCCCTTCGCACAGAGTTTTAAAAAAATGTGCAAACAATAGAAAAATCAATGTAAATAATTTAATAAAACAGAAAATGTAAAATTTTAATGATGTCTTATAGAATCATTGGAATTTCATGTTTAATAATAATGTATAATTTAAGGTTTGATTTTTTATATTACAACTAATTTTTTATCTTTATGTATTTAAAGACAAGTTAAATTAATAGTTCCAAAACAACATTAATGGTATTTTATAAAAAAAATATTTTATTAAAATATTTAAAATTCATAAAAATAATTAAAGTGGAAAATTAGGGTGAGAAATTGTTTACTATTTCATCCCATTTCAATTTATGGGAAATTTTTTAACTTATTTGTAACCATTTTACCCTTTATTATTGAAAAATTCATTACCATAGTTGAGGGTGAAAATGGTAATCGAAGGGGTTAAACCAAAAGAAAATGTTTAAGATGATATAGATAGATATATATATTGATGACTATATTAACACAAAATCTATATTATGATTGAATAAATGTTATTTTTGGACCATTTTACATTTTTTAGAAACAAATTATATTTTACTTTTAAAAATGACATTAATAATATTTTATAATAAAAAATACTTTATGAAATGATTTACAAAAATGGGAAAAAACTATCTTATGAAATATTAATGGGATATGGTTAAATTTTTATCCATTTTCTATTTATGGGTCAATATTTTTTTTATAGTAATTTTCATTACCCCTAATATGTAAACAACATTTATATAATGGTTATTATTAAAAAGGTTAACAGGGGTTAAAATAGAAGACAAAGCAGAAAACCTAACCAAAACATGTAATGATTTTTTTGGGTGAGAATATATTGACTCATACCAATCATAGAATAAAATTAAATCAATTTTTAATATTTTTTAAATTAAAATTAATTTATATAAATTCACCACCTTATGTAATTCAATGAATGACCCTACCCACATTTATAAAAGGACTCCCCTTCTCTAATTTTATTACACCTTGTTGATCAACCTATCTAGATGTAACCCAAAAACATTAGCTTATAAAATTTACTAATCATGAATTATTTGTTATTTTTATTCTTAAAATTCCATTACAAGTGTTCTTAATAAGGGATATAATAGATGTTTACCAAAGAAGAGTTAATCCTCCTTACAGACTCTTTCAAGATTATTTCTTCTTATAATTCCTATATGTATTTTAATATCATTTTCAAATAATAACCCTAGTATAAAAGTATATTAATATGTTATTATGACTACGTGACATACATTTTCTACCTTTTTTATATCCATTTGGGAGTGAAAACATCACTCATGTGCATGTACGACTTACCCTCTCCAAATAACGGTGTAATTCTTTTTTGACCACCTTTTTACTCGGATGGTTATAAAGATAGATATAATTATTATATAAGAAATTTAAGAAATAATTTTTGTTATGTATTTATAATATATTATCTATGTTCTTACCTTTCTATCTGTTGGAAAATGAAAACATTTCTCTTGCTACGTGTGGACTACCACCATCACGAAGCGTGGTGATTCATTTTTCAATTATTCATTACATGGATGGTAATGAGGATATTTTTAATGTATTTATATTATATATATTTATTATAATGAATATTTATAGTTTAATTATTATTTACATTTCTTTTGTTTCATATGTTTAATAGTGAAAACAACATCCATGTGTACGTTTGACTTACCACCTCCATGAATAGTGGAATTCATTTTTTATCACCACATTTAGTAGATGATTATAAAAATGGATTCAATTAATATATATTATTCTTATATCTTTAATATAATTTATTATCTTATTAATCCATGAGAAAGGCAATAGGATCGAAACCACTGTATTTAAAATTACATGAAAAAATGAGTGAGTTAACTTTCTGAAATATTGATTTTAATACCTAATTATTAAAAATAGGGTGTTTAATTATTATAAGTGGATCATATATGATATAATAAAAATAAATATGGATCTTTTTTAATTTAATAACATGTTTAAACCATTATATTGAGGTGAAATAATTTTAAAAAAATTATAAGTGTGAGATGAGTAATTTGTTTACTCATTTTTTATTCATAGAGATATACTTATACTTAACTAAGTATTTTTTTCTATGATTATTTGTCAAATTACCACTAATTTTATTGTGTTTTACTTCCACTTTTTCTTTGTGGGTTTAATTTTTTCCTAGATAATCAATTAAATATTTATCTCTTACTTTAATGATATGATATTTGTAACTAATTTTGTCTTAATTTTCTCAATATCATCCTAATAATTTTTTCTTTTAAGGGTATAAACTAAAATAATTCCAACCTATTATATATTACTAATATATTATTCATATTCATCTATATATAATATAAAATTTCTAATCCTTTTTTTATATTAACCAGTAGATCCTCTTACCAAGTATTCAACCTCTAAACTTTTATGTGGGAATTTTATTATTTGATTCCCTCTTTATCCACATATAAAACAACATCCTATTACTTTAATATATATACCAAAGTGCATATTTTCAAATTATTAACATATAATATTTTAAATACTTTTATTCCCATGGTTCTTACCACATCAACTTCTCAAACACCCCATGTTTCTCTTATTTGACTTGTCAAGAAACTCATCAAATTTTATATTGTAAATAATATAAAACAATATATTATTAAGAATAATCATAGGGTTTATCATTCCCATTACTATTCTATATAGTTTCTCAGGAAGAATATTTTTCAATTTTCCATCACATTTAGTGTTAAAAATAATCCTTCTAGTTCTATCTATTAACTAAAAACAAAAATAATACTGTGAATAATGTATTTTGGAATACAATAATAATTCTTGGATAAAAATTTATAAATGAATTTGAATGGATTTTAACACAATGTCATTAATTTTTAAAACTATGTTGTATTGATATTTATTGATTGTATTTATAAATCAAAGGATTATTCTAGAGAAATTTTACTTAATAATGTTTTATGAAAGGGATAACGTATAATTTTTTTGGAATATGTGTATAAAGGTATTGATAACCAGAATAGTTAATTTGATATTTTATGTGGGTGTAATTAAGAGTTATAAAATTTGGAACAAACGATTTATCCCCTAGATAATGATGGGATTTAAAAGAGATTTTGTGACTAAGTGAATAATTTTATTTTAGAAAATGTTCATAATAATTTAGTGGAATATTATGTGTATTAAATTAAAGAGAATATAATTTTATAATATGTGATTTCTTTTTAGGGATAAAGATTTTGTTATATTGTGGATGAATATTTATTTTTAGTTTTTTTTGTGGTGATTCTGGTTATTATTATGTTTTAAGAAAATATATGATGATGGTATTGACATGTTGTGTACAAGGTACTTTATTTTTTTAGGGATGAATTTTTGATCAAATATATATTTTTTATTTTTTATATTAAATAAATAGTTTCAAAAAATGGAAGTAATGATATTTTATAAAAAAGTAATATATTATTAAATTATTTAAAAACCATAAAAATACTTTAAGAGGATTATTATGATTATAAATTTTCCAAAATGTCATCCCCTATAGATTTATGAGAAATTTTTACCTTTTAGGAAAAACTATAACACTTTAATATTGAAAAATTAGTTACCATGGTTAAGGATAAAAAATGGATAATAAAGGGATTAAACCAAGATATGAGGATTAAAATCACCTAAAAACATTCCTAAACTTCATTTTTTTAGTTTATATATGCCTGATGCTTGTCAGATTTTAATATGAGTATATTTGGAAACATTTTTCTAATAATATGACATAATAATATTTTAAAAAATTAAAAAAAACAAGTGTGACCTCACCTCAATTATAAAAGGGAACCTATTCCACTCACTTCTTTTCACCTCCTAAGCAATCTATATTATCCAAACCAAATCAAATTCCATTATAAACTTCATTATTATTGATTTATATGTTCTTGTGTTTTTAAAATACAATTTCAAGGGTCCTTAAGAAGAGATATAATAGAGGTCTAACAAATAAGAGTGTCATCTTAACGATCTCATTAACATTTATTTCTTATTATACTTCCTATAAATCCATTGTAACCAAATTAAAATAATAAATTTAGTATCATTTATTTATTTATAAGATATTAGGATTAAGGAAAAACCATTTCTTATCTTTCTTATATTATATATAAATTGGGAACATTTCTTATGTTTACATATGGTCTATCGTCTCGACATAACAGTTTAATTCATTTTTATCACTATTTTATAGGAATTCTTATAAATATATTACTAATAAATATCTTATATCCAATATCCATGATCTGATGGTTAACTGACCATGGAGTTTAGTAGTCTTGTAAAACTAGATTAAACCACGATCCCCCTATTGAAGGATCAATTTAATTTATAACATATATTCCCCATAAATAAATATTATTATAGATTAAATAATATGAAATATAATAATTTTACTTGTAAATAAAACAACTCTCATAGTAAAATAATATATGTATAAATAGTATGTAGTTTTGGATATAGGAATATCCTTGAATAAAAGAGTCAATATATTTAAGATAAATGTGATGTCTAGTGAAATTGGATCACAAAAAAGTGAATGTTTCATGTGAAATTTATTACCAAAAAATGAAGAAGAGATAAAATATAGATTTCAATTCATTATAAATAAAAGTTTTATAGTAAATTAATGTATTTTGGTGAATAAAATAAATTGAAGGGAAACATGAAATTAAATTTTCATTAAAGAGTTATATTTGAAAACCCATTGAAATATTATAAATAATTATAAGTATGAAAAACTATTTATGGATGTGGGAAAATATATTAACCACTAGTACATTCATGACCTTTAGTGGCTTCCAAAATCCATCGTTAAAGGTCTATAGCGGCTGCCCAGTGGCCGCCAAGTGGCAGCCGCTTTTTCCCCGTCGCTATTGCTATTAGCGACCGCCACTTGGCGGACGTTGTAGGCTAGCCGGGATGGGCTTTAGCGGACGCCTAAAGGCGGCCGCTAAAGGTGGCCATGGAAACAACTAAAGCGGCCACAAAATGGCGGCTGCTATATGCTCTCCCTTTAGCGGCCGCTAAATGGCAGCCGCTATAGATTTTAATTTTTTTTAAAAAAAAATTCTATTACACAATAATATATACCCAAATAAATCTAATCAGTCATCTGCCAAGCTCCAAATCCATCATCAAATAAAACTACATAAAATATTTTAATAACAAAATTAGTACCGAATAATAATTATAATGTTGCATGGTGGTTTCAGGTCAATCTGTGGTCGTCTGCTATGAATTTGACAGTTAGACGCCCGTTTTGGCCGTTTATGACACCAGAACTGCATTCTCGGTCACCGCGGGAACAAGGCACGTCCGATTGATGTTCAGTATGCTCTAACACTTCCCAAATCAATCACCCGTATGTTTTGTCTGATTTCAAGCCATTCCGACTTCGTTCGGCCCGTTTGGACCCCCCACGCGCGTTTATGAAGCGCACACATCACTTAAAACACGCATATTGAGCCGTACCATGCAAAACGCACGTCCGATTGACAAGTCGTCTGCACGTACACGTCACAAATATTAATTATAATGTTTCACGGTGGTTTCATTTCAATTTGGGGTCGTCCGCTATGAATTTGACCGTTAGACGCCCGTTTTGGCCCTTTATGACACCAGAACTGCATTCTCGGTCACCGCGGGCACACGACACGTCTGATTGACGTGCCGTCTAGTCAACCACTTCCCAAATCACTCACCCATAATTGTCCTCTTATTTCAGGCCATTCCGACTTCGTTCGGACCATTTGGACCCCCCACACACATTTATGAAGCACACACATCACTTAAAACACACATATTGAGCCGTACCGCGCAAATCACACGTCCGATTGACATGACGTCTGCACGTACACATCAAGATTAATAATTAGAATTTTTCAAGGTGGTTTCAGGTCAATCTGAGGTTGTCCACTATGAATTTGACCGTTAGATGCCCGTTTTAGCCGTTTATGACCCCAGAACTGCGTTCTTGGTCACCGCGGGCACACGGCACGTCCGATTGATGTGCCGTCTGCTTGACCACTTTTCAATTCACTCACTAGTATTTGTCGTCTGATTTCAGGTCATTATGACTTTTTTCGGCCCATTTGGACCCCCACGCGTGTTTGTGAAGCGCGTGCATCCCTTAAAACACACATATTGAGACGTACCGTGCAAACCACATATCCGATTGACGTGACCTCTACACATCCACATCACGAATAATAATTAGAATCTTGCATAGTGGTTTCAGGTCAATCCGTGGTCGTCCGCTATTAATTTGACCGTTAGACGCCCGTTTTGGCCATTTATGACAGCAGAACTGCATTCTCGGTCCCCACGGGCACACGACACGTCCGATTGATGTGCCGTATGCTCAACCACTTAGAATTCACTCACCCATATTTTTCGTCTGATTTCAGGGCATTCCGACTTCGTTCGACCCATTTGAACCCCCCTCACGTGCGTTTATGAAGCGCACACATCACTTAAAACACGCATATTGAGCCTTACCGCACAAACCGCACGTCCGATTGACGTGTCATTTACACGTACATGTCACGAATAATAATTAGAATGTTTCACGGTGGTTTCAGGTCAATCTGTGGTCGTCCTCTATTAATTTGACCGTTAGACGCCCGTTTTGGCCGTTTATGACACCAGAACTGCGTTTTTCGGTCACTGTAGGCACACGGCATGTCCGATTGACGTGTTGTCTACTCGAACACTTCGTAATTCACTCACCTGTATTTTTCGTCTGATTTCAGCCCATTCCGACTTCGTTCGGCCCGTTTGGACCCTCCTCACGTGCATTTTTGAAGCCTGCACATCACTTAAAACACGCATATTGAGCCTTACCGCGCAAACCACACGTCCAATTGACGTGCACTCTACGCGTACACATCACAAATAATAATTATATTGTTTCACGGTGGTTTCAGGTCAATCCGAGGTCGTCCGCTATGAATTTGACCGTTTGATGCCCGTTTTGGCCGTTTATGACACCAGAACTACGTTCTCGATCACCGCGGGCACACGGAACGTCCTATTGACATGTCGTCTGCTCGAACACATCAAAAATCACTCACCCGTATTTTTTGTCTGATTTCAGGCCATTCCGACTTTGTTCGGACCATTTGGACCCCCCAACGCACGTTTATGAAGCACCCGCATCACTTAAAACACACATATTGAGCCGTATCGTGCAAACTGCACGTCCGTTTGACATTCTGTCTGCGCGTACACATCATGAATAAAAATTAGAATGTTGCACAGTGGTTTCAGGTCAATCCGAGGTCGTTTGCTATGAATTTGATAGTTTGACGCCCAGATTGGCCGTTATTGACACAAGAACTGCGTTCTTGGTCACCGCGTGCACACGACACATCGCAATTCACTCACCCGTACTTTTTTGTTTGATTTTAGGCCATTATGACTTCGTTCGGCCCGTTTGGACCCCCTCACGCACGTTTATGAAGCGCCCACATCACATAAAACACACATATTGAGCCGTACCGTGCAAACTGCACGTCCGATTGACATGCCGTCTACACATACATGTCATGAATAATAAATATATTGTTTCACTGTGGTTTCAGGTCAATAAAAGGTCGTCTGCTATGAATTTGACCATTTGATGCCCGTTTTGGCCGTTTATGACACCAAATCTACGTTCTCGATCACTGCAGGCACACAGAACATCCTATTGACGTGCTGTCTGCTCAAACACATCAAAAATCACTCACCCGTATTTGTCATCTGATTTCAGGCCATTCCGACTTTCTTCAGCCCATTTGGACCTCCCCCAACGCACATTTATGAAGCGCGCACATCACTTAAAACACGCATATTGAGCCGTACCGCGCAAACCACACATCCGTTTGACATGCCGTATGTGCGTACACATCACGAATAATAAGTAGAATGTTGAACGGTGGTTTCAGGTCAATACGAGGTCATCTTCTATGAATATGACCGTTTGACACCCGTTTTGGCCGTTTATGACACTGGAACTACGTTCCTGGTCACCGCGTGGACACAGCATGTCCGATTGACGTTCCGTCTGCTCAAACACGTCGCAATTCACTCACCCGTATTTTTTGTCTGATTTCATGCCATTATGACTTTGTTTGGCCCTTTTGGACCCCCTCACGCGTGTTTATGATGCGTGCACATCACATAAAACACACATATTGAGCCGTACCATGCAAACCGCACGTCTGATTGACATGACGTCTGTACGTACACATCATGAATAATAAATATATTGTTTCACGGTGGTTTCAGGTCAATACAAGGTTGTCCGCTATGAATTTGACCGTTTGACGCCCGTTTTGGCCGTTTATGACTCCAGAAGTGCGTTCTCAATCACCGTGGGCACACGACATGTCCGATTGACGTGCCGTCTGCTCAAGCACTTCACAAATAACTCAACCGTATTTTTCGTCTGATTTCAGTCCATTTTGACTATGTTCGGCCCATTTGGAACCCCCACGCGCGTTTATGATGCGCGCGCATCACTTAAAACACGCATATTGAGACGTACCGCACAAACCGCACGTCCGATTGACGTTCCGTTTGTGCGTACACTTCACGAATAATAATTAGAATGTTTCACGGTTGTTTCAGGTCAATCCGAGGTCGTCCGCTTTGAATTTTACCATTTGACGCCCGTTTTGGACGTTTATGACACCAGAACTGCATTCTCGGTCACCGTGGGCACACTTCACATCTGATTGAAATTACGCCTACTCGACCACTTCAAAAATAACTCACCCATATTTTTCTTCTGATTTCAGGCCATTCCAATTTTGTTCGGACCATTTGGACCCCCCTCACGCGCGTTTTTGGAGCTCGTGCATCACTTAAAACACTTATATTGAGTCGTACCGTGCCAAACGCACGTCCGATTGACGTGACGTCTACACGTACATGTCACGAATAATAATTATAATTTTTTACAGTTGTTTCAGGTCAATATGAGGTTGTCTGCTATGAATTTGACCGTTAGACTCCCATTTTGGCCGTTTATGACACCAGAACTGCGTTCTCGGTTACCGTGGGCACACGACATGTCCAATTGACGTACCGTCTGCTCGACCACATTCCAAATCACTCACTCATATTTTTTCTCTGATTTCAGGCCATTCCGACTTCGTTCGGCCCATTTGGACCCCACAACGCGCGTTTATGAATCACACGCATCACTTAAAACACGCATATTGAGCCTTACCGCGCAAACCGCACGTCCGATTGACGTCCCGTCTGCACGTACACATCACGAATAATAATTATATCATTTCACTGTGGTTTCATGTCAATCCAAGGTCGTCCGATATGAATTTGACCGTTTGACGCCCATTTTGGACGTTTATGACACCAGAACTGCGTTCTCGGTCACCGTGGGCACACGACACGTCTGATTGACATGCCGTCTGCTCGACCACTTCACAAATCATTCAAATATATTTTTCGTCTGATTGCAGGAAATTCCAACTTCATTCTTCCCATTTGGACCCCCCCACATGCGTTTATGAAGTGCACACATCACTTAAAACATGCATATTGAGCTGTACCGCGCAAACCGCATGTCCGATTGACGTGTCATCTGCGCGTACACATCACGTATAATAATTAGAATGTTTCACAGTGGTTTTAGGTCATAAATACTAAAACAAACTAATCTAGGTAAAAAAGTAAAATTTTATTCACCAAGTATATAAAAACTTCTAGAGAATTCATCAACACAAATGAAATTACCTCATGCATGGGGTTCATTCTCATCTAGATCACCAATATCACTGTGATGTCCACCAGCTGTATTTGGAGCCTACAATATATATCAATATTACATGTTATAAACATATCAAAAATAGTCAATCTGAGTATGGTTTGTTTTATTGTTTACCTGTGGCGCCATTTGTTGCGTCGTCATATCATCGATACCTGATGACATCTCTGACAACCTCTCCTCATACTCTGGACGTAACTGCTGAAACTGTGCATCAAAATTGTGCTGCATGGAAGCATCTATCTCAGCCTATGTGTGAATCCCTGACTCTCTGCATAAACCCATCACATCTTCTCTGACAACTGCACGTCGTGGGACACCACCACCATAAGTTAAAAAATAACCATGACCATCACGCCCCACAACACAGTGAAATATTTCATATCTACGCATAGTACTACGCCGTTGCTCCTCTAGAAACTCTGATAACTGAGCGTCAAATTGATCCTGTAGCATATAATGAATCAATGAACAAATATTAATAATTTATATAAATTAAAAATACATTTATTAGTAAATAATTTTCTTACTATAACACTGGAAACATCAGGATCACCCTCCCTATGATTCCTCATCCATATGGACATCCGATCGATTGGCTCTCCGCATTGGTGTAACTATAATAAAAGGGTTCACCATGTTATACTACAATATTTTTAAAATATTAATTAAATAGTGAATTCTAAACTTACATCATATCTGGGTTGTGACACATGTCGAGTGCCAAGTCTGGAAGGCGTGCCCTGCATCGCCCGATTATGTGAACGACGACCAGACTCGGCCTACATTCAACGTATTTACTTAGTAGAAATTTGAAAAATTAGTCATTTATAGATTAAAAGTAATAAATCATACCATCGCTACCTCACTCGACCAAAACACAACCAAATCCAGCCACTGCGCAGGAAGAATGCCCGGAGGGACTCGCTGTAGAATGTCTGGCACACCCGCAAATGGTGTCCTGTGATCTCTCTTCACCCTTGACTTGTAATCCTTCCATAATTTTCGGCATTTAGACATACATACAGCCAGAAACTCATCTGGAGAAGATGTCAAATTATCCTATTAAAAAAAATTGTCAGTTGATGGGACAATAATAATAACAATATTTCATGAAAAATTAAACATTGAATTTACCTGAACCTCCCTCCATAATCTGTCCATCGTATCATGGGGGAAAGAACTCCAGCCACAAGTCATCAGAGGGAATATGTGTGAGTCTCGTATCATATTCCCAAACTGACGACTCAATGTAGTAGCACCATCTTCAACTGGATGAAATGTGTCGTCAAATAACACATCCAATCGGGCTCCAGAGTTCTAGGATCGAACCCCTCTACTAGGACCCCCGCGTCTGCTGGAAGAAGCACTAGATCCTGATAAACATAAATTGATAATTCAATTACAATATAAATTAATGATTTGTAACAGTTAGGGAAATATACATAGAAAATTACAATCAATTAATTTAGAAAAATGAAAACATACATACCGAAAACATCAGGTAAACCACTATGACCACCCTATGACATACCTAAATTAAAAGAAATTATAGTTAAATAAAGAAATTATTATATATATAACTCATAAATATTTTTACAAATAATAACTGGGGATATAATTACAATTTTCACTAAAAATAAAAATTTAAGGATAAAAAACACATATAATTAAAATTTAAAAACCAAATTTTAAGGATAAAAAACATTACCTGCGGTGGACTCGACCACGGGTAACGGGGTGTGACTCGATTGCAGATCCATGAAGGCGCAATGACTTGATGACAGGGGTTCGTTGGCCGAAGCGTGGGAGGGTTCTACACAGTGGGGCCCAACGGACCGGGAGGGTCCAACGGAGGCAGGAGGACTTGCCGGAGGGTTGCAACAGGGCTGGGAGGGGACGATGGTGGAAGGACTATCCAAAGGTGCAGGGCAAAGGCAGGGGGTGGGGGTTTCTGGGTCGCGGGGGTTTCAGGGTCACAGGGGCGCAGCGTGGAGACAAGGCGGTGGGGGTCGCCGGGGTTGCGGGTGCCGCAGCACGGAGGCAAGGGGGTGGGGGTTGCTGGGGGTCGGGGTCGCCGGGGGCTGCTGTGGTCGCCAGGAGGTCTGAGGTCGGGGTCACCGGGGGTCGGGGTCGCCAGAGGTCGGGGGTCGGGGAGGTGTCGCTGAGGGCCCGGGAGGGGTTGCCGGGGGTCGGGATCACTGGGGGTCGGTGTCGCCAGGGGTCGGAGTTGCGGGGTCGGGGAGGGGCGGTCATGGGGTCGGGGAGGGGGGAAGGGAAAATTTAGGTTTTTAGATATTAAAGTGCAGCAGCCGCCATTTGGCGGCCACTGTTGATATTATTAGCAGCTACATATTTGCGGCCGCTAGAAGTCCCCCTCCTTGAAAACCAGAAATTCTAGTAGTGAACGCAATATACATTAAAAAGAACATTCCTTTTGATTTTTTTCATAAAGAATGTTGAAAATGAAACTTTCAAAAAATGTTATTTTGATAACTTTTAATCCTTTTAAAAACTCATGTACAACTGACATTCCCACAATAAATCATTTAATAGTGTAAAAATATAGTTTTATTCTTTATAAAATATGGGAATGGAAGAAAAATATAATGGATCAAAAAGAGAAATAAGATCATATTTTATTTTAAACATTTATTTTTCTGATTAAAGATCCAAATAAAGGAATAATTTGAAAAAAAAATTAAACACAATTAAATCTATAAATTATAATAAAATAGAATAATCTTACAAAGTATAGATTAAAACATTTCATGAATGAGAAATAAAGAGATACCCTAGATAAAAGAGGTTGTAAAATGAATTCTTACCTCTTTTCTATCCTTTATATTATAACAACTTGAAGGATAAAACCTGAATTTATCCATTAATCATAATTAATAAATATAAATCATATTAAATAAAAAAATTGGTATTATATATTCTTCATAATCATAAATAGATATATAATACCAAATATGAATCAATGGAGGGGAAATTAAGATGAAATTCCATACAAACATCATATCAATGAAGTTAGAATTACTCAATGTAGTTATATTTTTTGAAAAATTAAAATATACAAAACAAATAGAAAATTAAAATGATAAAACAGAGAATATTTCACACATGACCATGAAATAACATAGTCAATGAAGTATAAGTATATCACAATGAATTGAAATTGAGTAATGAAACCCCTTATCTCATAGGTAAAATGGTTAAGAGAGGGATATCACAACACAACATTCTTTCATGCATCCATGAAGCAGAAGAGGATTATAAAGCCTAATCTATGCCTTTGAAATATGACCTTTAACTCTGATGTGGATGTTTCATGAAAAATGGATATGGATCACTTTGAAGCTCTTATGTCGGGGGTGGACTCTACTAATATTGTGTGGGATGCAACAAATAGTGACGATTTCTTGAGTAGTATTCCACATCTCATAAGGGCGGCCAAAAATACCTTCCTGTCTGCTTTACTAACAGAGATTAAGGTCAAGGAGTCGGTGTGGGGAATGCTGTAGGATAGTGCTCCCGGGCCGGATGGTTTTCGGACCTCCTTTTACATGGCATCTTGGGATGTGGTCGGTGTGCAGGTGGTGGAAGAAGTTCTAGATTTCTTTATAGGTGGGGCGCTTAATAGGTTCATTTTCTCTTCACGTGTTGTTCTTATCCCAAAGATCAAGAAACCAACTCTTATTAATCAGTACCATACCATCTGCCAATGAAATGTTTCTTAAAAAATCCTGGCCAAGGTTATTACCAGAAGCCTTAGTGGTCTCATTCCCAAGTTGGTTTCCATAGAACAACATCGGTTCATCCAGGTTTGAATTATCTATGGGGTGGTTAGCATCATGAGGGAGCTGGTGAATGACCTTCATCAGAGTTTAGTGGGATCCAATGCCATATTTAAATTTGATATGAATAAATATTATGACAATGTCGAGTGGAGCATCATTCTTCGTTCTATAAGGAGGTTCAGTTTTCAGAAGATGTTCTATAACATATGCTTTAGGTGCTATTACTCACCTTGGATGATTGTTTAATTTATTGAGAAGTGTTTCATACACTTAGAATCAGTTCAAGGGGCCTGACAAGGGGATATGTTGTCCCCAAACATTTTTATCTTGGCCCAGGACGCTCTATCACAGAACATGAATCGTAGTTTGGTGTAGGGAAGGATGAAACCGTTTTGTGGTGGGTGGGTTTTGGAGAGTGTATTTCACACCTTATGTTCGATGATGATGTATTGATCTTCGCTAATGGAAGGCGTAGGTATCTACAACATTTGATGGAGATTAATTCTAAGTATGGCCAACTTGGCGGCCAATGTATGAAACCTGATAAATTCAATTTTTTTATTTCGAACAGATGCACCGGTAGAAGGTGTAGGGGTATCCATGAAATTGTTGGTTATCAGCAGAATAATTTACCCATGATTTATCTTGAAGTTATGGTTTCATGCACTCACATCAGGAAGAAACAATTTGATTTTATCCTGGATCAGTTGATGGAAATGATCTTCAGCTGGAAGAACATGTTAGTGTCATTTAAAGAATGGGTTATGATGATCAACAATGTCTTAACATATAAACTAATGCGTGTTTTCTCCATTATTAAAACCCCCAAAAGGTCTATTCTAGAAAATGGAGAGAATTATCAACACCATCCTATGGGATGAGTGGTAGGTAGGGTGGAGCCACTGGGATTCAAGGCCATGCTTGGTGAAACCAGTATCCAAAGGATGTCTTGGACTTCGGGATATTAATGAGACCATATCGGGCTTGCAAGCCTGGTGAGATTAAGAAATTGTTGATGGGGAGTTTTTGTGGGATAGGTTCCTTAAGGCGCATTGCAACATTCACGAGGACACAACTAGTTATTAGGGTAATACTAGTTTGGAAAGATTCATGACTTCTCATATCGAGGTGCTGCACTGTTACACTCAATGGATTATTGGAAAAAGAGATAGCAACTTCTGGGATTTCAACTAGTCTGGGGAAAGATAGGCTTACCCAGCCTATCTGGCACCGAAAATATTTTTCAGTGAATCTTATACGTAGTATGAATGCATTTTAATGGTACTAAACCCCAACCAGTGGATCATGTTTGATAGAATTATCATGAGTGACAAACCATACCAATGTTATTTCACTAACTCGAGTACGGGAAAGGTCAATACAGGGAAGTATAGGAGGATCTCTCTTGGGCATGCTATGTACACTACTAGAAAAACAGGTATTTGCGACGGGATCCCGTCGCAAATGACCTGTTGCTGAAAACGGTGTCGCAATAACAATTTTTTGCGACGGGCCCGTCGCTAAAGCCCTTTTCCGCGACGGGGAGAATCCCCGTCGCAACTAGTACTCCGTATATTTGTAAAAAAGTGTTTGCGACGGGCCCCGTCGCAAAAACTATTTTTTAAAAAATAAAAAAATAATAATACTATTTGCGACGGGAATAATATCCCGTCGTAAATACTATAAAAAAAAAATAAATTGTTAATAAATTATTTTAATTAATATAATAATAATCCAATTATAATTCAAAAATAAAAAATAATAAAATATTAATAAATGATTTTAATTAATATAATAATAGAATTATAATTCACAAATAAAAATAATAAATTATTTTAATTAATATAATAATAATAGAATTATAATTCAAAAATAAAAAATAATAGAATATTAATAAATATTTTATAATGAGACAGAAACTACGAATAGAAAAAAAATCATATTTTGATTTCACAAATTTTATAACATAAATACAAACTCTAATCTGAAGGAGGGGGGGAGGGGGGGATCTACAGATGGTGGTGGAGGAAACTCCATCCCTAAAGCATGAGTGAGTCGGCGCATGTACTCCATCTGCTCCTGATGCTGCTGCTGCCACCGACTCGTCTTCTCCTCGTACAGCTGCTGCTGGCGTCGACGCTCCTCCTCATGCTGCTGACGCATCTGCTCCTGCTCCTGTCGGAGACTCTCTATCAGTGAAGTCTGAGATCGCAACTGATCCTCATACTGTGTAACAGAAGAAGATGCACGAGCTCCTCTCGAGCTGGACGCCGACATCGCAGCACTACTATAATAATCTCCGAGAGTCAGTCGAGAGCTGATACCAACTACCCGGCCCTTCTCAAAGGCATACTGGGTGGCCTGCATCCATGCTGCCTCATCAAACTGACGGCCAGTGGTCTGATCTGATGACTCGGCCTGACTCTCAGGTCGGGCCTGTGACGCTGCGGCCTCATATGACTCCTGTAGTTGCAATTTAAAATTAAAATTGTGAATATATTATATACAGTTAATTTTTAAACTTGAAAACAAATAATACTAACCACGATGTGATGCTGACGATCACCTCTGAGCTCCCTAGTAGCAGGATCACTATACATACTCTGATATACGTCGTACTCCGTAATATCGGGGTGCTCGACAGCCTATAAGAATAAAAAATAAACTTTTAATATTTATAGTTATATAAAATATTTATAAATAATGTACGTACCAGATGCTGTCTATGAGTACTGAAAGAACGACTCCCAGCTCGATGAGTCACCTCCTGTCTCCCCCGATTCTGCCTCCCCACCGATGATCTCCTCTGAAAGGCACCACTCAACCAGTGCGCACATAATCCATCCCATACATGGGATGAAATGTACTCTGGTCGGTGTGCTCTACATGACTCGTCAAAATCTGACACTCCTGCTTTCTTCATCGCAGCTTTTCTTAAATTGTGAAAAAACTGACGAAGGCGATCACGCATGGCCACCTCCAATGCCTCGTGGATGGCGTCACGCATGGTATCCTCGATCGGATACCATAAACCCTACAAATAAATCAAAATAACAAGTTAGAAATGAAATAATTTTCAAAATAAAAATTATTTATTTACATACGTACCAACCAATGGCCAAACATGGCCTACTGCACATCAATGGGAATCTGCTCCCATGTGGTCCACGGTTGAGAGAAATAGTTGCGCAAAATAGCGCTGCCCTGTCCGACTGCTATATGCGGAAAACTATAAAAATAATAAACATTTATTATGTGAATAGATTAATGAAATCTTAGTCAAATCAACAGGTTATCACACAGGTTATCACACCTCCGTGTGAGTGGATCAAACCCAAGACGTGGACGTCGCTCGGGGACGGGGTCAGGAATCATCAATCGTGCAAGACCGCACCCCCTCCGCGTACTCCCTGGAGCGCCTGCAGGCTGAGGGTCATCTGGCAGCAACTCATCCGCATCGAAAGTCAGGTCAACATCCGCCAACTCACGAAATGTGGCATCGTCCATCTGAAATAGAAAATGTTAATGTTATTAGCAAATAATTCATAATTACTATTATATATACATATATACATATTATGATTGTATATAAATACCATGGAATTCTATCAGTGTTTATCTTCATCATCATCTTAATATATGTCAATGTCATCTTCATATTCCTCCTCAACATCATTAATATCCATTCGAGTTACAGTTTCTTCATCTCTTACCATTTTAAATTCATATGTGACATCATTAACATCATCGTCATCACCGACTCTTAAATGTGGGGTGTCGTCATCGATACTCATGTCTCTTTGTAAAAAAGATTGATTTTGAGTACTCTCTTGAAAAACATCAATTATTTTCACATCAGTGAAAGAACATTCACTTTGACTAAACTGATTGTCTCGAATTTTGATTTTTATTACACTCCACCAATCAGTCAAGTCTCTTGATGTAGCACAGTACTTTGCGTAATAAACTTGATGTCCTTGTTGAGCCAATAAGAATGGTTCATTTACTACGAGAACACTTTTACATTTAATATCGATGATTCCATGATTCGGATGAACACGCACGCCTCTCTCTGTATCTAACCACCGACATTTGAACATGGTTATGTAATGTTTTCCAAGATAACAGAGTTCAATGATTTCATCAAGTATGCCATAAAAGTCAACTTCATTTTCTCGATGATGAGATCCTCTCAAGCTAACTCCACTGTTCATTGTTTTTTTCGATTCCCCATATGCATGTGTGTGGAATCAAAATCCATTCACCACATATGCATTATAAGTTTTAACAAGTTTGGAAGGTGGGTTACTCAATACACACAACCGTTTGTCAATTTTATCAGCATGTCGAGACACCTGAAATTTTTTGAAATAATTATCAATATAGTAAACTATACATTGAATGAGATGCTAAAAGATAATGAATTTATGTTACCAGTTTTTGAAACCACTGAGAGAAATTTTTCAGTCGACGTTCTTCGAGAGCAGCTGCTGTAATTTGTGGAATTTTTTTCTTGATATGATTATCATACAACCTATAAAAACCAAAGTTATTTACTATAACATAAATTATAGAATAAGTGATATAAACACTTACAATACAACTGATGTCATCTCTTCACAGTTGAGCAGAACATACGTATGAGCTCTATGATGTTCATAATCTGAAAGCCATCGTTCATAAACTCCACCAAAACCAATCTCTTACTGGTTGAAAACAGATAATTGATTGTCAATTTCATCAATATTTCTCTCGTTCTGTCACATTCGGTTGTGTTTTGAAGGATACTCAGATTCAAAATAATGGGAGCAGAAAAAAGATATTTCCTCTTGCAAATAAACTTCTGCAATAGATCCTTCAACAGATGCTTTGTTACATACTTTTCTTTTCAATTTTTTCATGCATCTTTCAAATGGGTACATCCATCGAAAGTGTACTGGACCTCCATATTTGGCTTCATATAGAAAATGTAACATCAAATGTTCCATTGAGTCGAAGAAAGACGGCGGAAATATTTTTTCCAGTTTATATATAATTACAACAACATCTTTTTCAAGTTTTCCTAGAGCATCATAATCTGCTGTAGCCACACAAATTTCCCGAAAAAAATGAGACATGTCTGTTATGGAATCCCAAATCACAGAATTCAACAGACCTCTTAATCCAATGGGTAGCAGCCTTTCCATTATAACATGACAATCATGACTTTTTAATCCAGTAATATGACCATTCTTTACACATCTACCCAAATTAGAAGCACAACCATCTGGAAGTCTCAAATCTGCAATCCACTGACAAAATAATAAACGGTTTTCTTTAGACAGTGTATAAGCTGCTTTTGGTTTCAGTAACCTTTCTGTTCTGACATTCTCAAACAGTTCCAATTCTGGACGCCTGCAAATTTGGGCAAGATCTAAACGTGCATTTACATTATCTTTCCTCTTTCCTGGCGTATCCAAAACTGTATGAAACAAATTATCAAAACAGTTCTTCTCAATATGCAGGACATCTAACATGTGTCGGACCAACAAATCAGACCAATATGGCAAATCTAAAAATATGCTACGTTTAATCCAATTGTGTTCTTTCCCAAAACCAGAAATTTTCTGTTGGTTTATTGTGGGACCAAAAGTGATGGGAGGTAATGAAAATACAACTGATTTTAACTCCGAACCTGATAGCATTTTTGGAGGTCCTTCCCTTTCAACTGTTCCTTTTCTAAAATGAGATCTGTTTCTGCGAAAAGGATGATCAGCTAGAAGAAACCTGCGATGACAGTCAAAATAACAAGGTTTCTTTCCATGAATGAGAATAAATGCTTTGTTCTCTCCCATACAGTAAGGACATGATTTCTGACCATGTGTACTCCAGCCAGATAACATCCCATAAGCCGAGAAGTCACTTATTGTCCACATCAATGCAGCTCTCAGTATGAAATTCTGTTTCGTTGCAACATCATATGTACTGACACCAATACTCCACAATAAATTTAATTAATCAATCAATGGTTTCAAATAAACATCAATATTTTTCTTCGGATGTCCTGGAATTAGTAAAGTCAAAAAGATATATGGCTCCTTCATCAACATCCATAGAGGTAAATTGTACGGAGTTAAAAAAACAGGCCAATATGAATATTGACTACCATAAGATCCAAACGGACAGAAACCATCAGTGGAAAGGCCCAGTCAAACATTTCTATCTTCTAAAGAAAAGGATGGATGCACTCTATCAAAATGTTTCCATGAATCACCATCGGCTGAATGATTCAAGCTTTTATCAGTTGAAATATTCTCTTTATGACATGACATCATTATCGCTGTATTCTTAGACATGAATAAATGCTGGAGTCTGGATGTAAGCGGAAAATATCTCAACTGTTTTACAGGAATCAAAACAGACTTCCCGTGTTATCCTTCTTTATATCTCAGTTGCCCACATGTGGGACAACTATCCAACGACTCATTTTCTCCAGAATATAAAATGCAGTTATTTGAACATGCATGAATCTTCTGACCAGTAAGTCCCAGATTTCGAACCATCCTCTGACTCTCATAGTAATTTGTAGGTAAAACATTTCCTTCGGGTAACAGTGTTTTAAGCAAAGAAAATATCTAGTCAAAACAAGTGTTTGACATTCCGTTATCTGATTTGATAGCCATAAATTTTGCAACTGCTTCTAATTTGCTCATCTTGCAGCCAGGATATAATGCATCCTCAGCAGACTTCAACAACTCATAAAATTCAGACGGTGCCAACTCAGGATTTGAAGCTTTATCAGCCGGAGTTTCTGTATGTTGAACAGATGAACCTGCAACATCATGTACTAAATCTTGAAACTGGGATGGATCCGGAATCAAGTTGGTATCACCTGCTCTGGAACTGCGTTCACCGTGTTGATACCAAAAAACATAATCTGGTTGAAAACCAAAACGCAAGAGATGTTCTCCCACTTTGTCAAATGTGTCAAACGTTCTCAATGCACATTTTCTGCAAGGGCATTTTATTTTGCCTTCTGAAACCAATTCTGGATTTGATGCCGCAAATGATAAAAAAGTCTCCACACCCTCTACATATACTGGATTTAAACCAGAACCGTTTGGATTTCTACGTTGATTTATCCATATGCGGTCACCTAATAATGACTGTTGACGACCTCATTGTTCCATATTTCTCTATAAAATATAAAAGCATTACTGGTTATGAATAATTTGTTAGAAAAAACACTCAAGCTAGGATAATTATAGATTTTAGATCATACACGACTGACGCAAACATTTTATTGAGATAGACCTAAAAATTGACCCTTTAAGAATTAAATATGTTGAGAATAAAGCAAAAAATGTTACAAATATTGATAATTTTAATATTATATAAATTTTTTATTATTTTCATAGTACTAATATTATTGGTAAGTATTACTAATTATTACTAATTATTACTAATTATTGGTAATTATTACTAATTATTACCAATTATTGGTAATTATTACTAATTAATACTAATTATTGATAATTATTACTAATTATTGGTAATTATTACTAATTATTGGAAATTATTAGTAATTATTGGTAATTATCGGTAATTATTACTAATTATTGATAATTATTACTATTTATTGGTAATTATTACTAATTATTGGTAATTATTACTAATTATTGGTAATTATTACTAATTATTGGTAATTATTACTAATTATTTGTAATTATTACTAATTATTACTAATTATTATTAATTATTACTAATTATTACTAATTATTGGTCATTATTACTAATTATTACTAATTATTACTAATTATTACTAATTATTACTAATTATTGGTAATTATTACTAATTATTACTAATTTTTTACTAATTATTACTAATTATTTGTAATTATTGGTAATTATTATTAATTATTACTAATTATTACTAATTATTTGTAATTATTGGTAATTATTAATAATTATTACTAATTATTACTAATTATTGGTAATTAATAGTAATTATTACTAATTATTGATAATTATTGGTAATTATTACTAATTATTGGTAATTATTGGTTACTAATTATTGGTAATTATTACTAATTATTGGTAATTATTACTAATTATTACTAATTATTACTAATTATTGGAAATTATTACAAATTATTACTAATTATTGGTAATTATTGGTAATTTTTACTAATTATTGGTAATTATTGGTAATTATTACTAATTGTTGGTAATTATTACTAATTATTGGTAATTATTACTAATTATTACTAATTATTACTAATTATTGGTAATTATTATTAATTATTACTAATTATTACTAATTATTACTAATTATTGGTAATTATTACTAATTATTGGTAATTATTACTAATTATTACTAATTATTGGTAATTGTTACTAATTATTACTAATTATTGGTAATTATTACTAATAATTGGTAATTATTACTAATTATTGATAATTATTGGTAATTATTACTAATTATTGTTAATTAGTACTAATTATTGTTAATTATTACTAATTATTGGTAATTATTACTAATTATTGGTAATTATTACTAATTATTGGTAATTATTACTAAATATTACTAATTATTACTAATTATTGGTAATTATTACTAATTATTGGTAGTTATTGGTAATTATTGGTAATTATTGATAATTATTACTAATTATTGGTAATTATTACTAATTATTGGTAATTATTACTTATTATTGGTAATTATTACTAATTATTGGTAATTATTACTAATTATTGGTAATTATTTCTAATTATTACTAATTATTTCTAATTATTACTAATTATTACTATTTACCGGTAATTATTGATAATTATTACTAATTATTACTATTTACCGGTAATTATTGATAATTATTCTTAATTATTGGTAATTATTACTAATTATTGGTAATTATTACTAATTATTGTTAATTATTACTAATTATTGGTAATTATTACTAATTATTGGTAATTATTACTAATTATTACTAATTATTACTAATTATTACTAATTATTAGTAATTATTAGTAATTATTGGTAATTATTGGTAATTATTACTAATTATTGGTAATTATTTCTAATTATTCGTAATTATTACTAATTATTACTAATTATTACTAATTATTCCTAATTATTAGTAATTATTCCTAATTATTCCTAATTATTACTAATTATTCCTAATTATTCCTAATTATTTCTAATTATTACTAATTATTACTAATTATTATTAATTATTCCAAATTATTGGTAATTATTGGTAATTATTCCTAATTATTGGTAATTATTGGTAATTATTCTTAATTATTGGTAATTATTACTAATTATTACTAATTATTCCTAATTATTGGTAATTATTACTAATTATTGATAATTATTAATAATTATTACTAATTATTACTAATTATTGATAATTATTAATATTTATTACTAATTATTGGTAATTATTAATAATTATTACTAATTATTGGTAATTATTACTAATTATTGGTAAATATTACTAATTATTGGTAAGTATTACTAATTATTGGTAATTATTACTAATTATTGGTAATTTTTTACTAATTATTACTAATTATTACTAATTATTACTAATTATTACTAATTATTACTAATTATTACTAATTATTGTTAATTATTACTAATTATCACTAATTATTACTAATTATTACTAATTATTACTAATTATTACTAATTATTACTAATTATTGGTAATTATTAGTAATTGTTCTTAATTATGAGTAATTAAATGAATAATTACCAATAATTAGGAATAATTACCAATAATTAGGAATAATAACATTATTAGTATATTTTATTATTAATATTAAAATAATATAATTTTCTAATTTATATACAATTCTCCTTTCATCTGTGTGTTTTCTATCTCCATATACAAATAATACATGTGAAGACAGCAAACACACAGATGAAAAGAGAATTGTATATATATAAAAAATTATATTATTTTAATATTAATAATAAAATATATTAATAATTAAATAATGTTATTATTCCTAATTATTAGTATTTATTACTAATTATTAAGTAATAAAACAATGTAAACATAATTAAATTACAACTAATTAAGAATAATTAAAACTGATAAAACATTAAAAATAATATTAAATAAAAATAAATATAAATACCTTGAAAATTGATCTGAGGTTGGTCTCTGATCGTTCTTCAAAACTTCAATATCAACTCCGGAGAAAGAAATTAAACTTGAGAAAAACTGAACTGTAGAAATAAAATTTTGAGAGAAGAAGAAGATGGAATTTCAGAATGATTTGAAAAAAACGGATGGGGGTATTTATAGGTTAGATTAGTTGCGACGGGATACCCGTCGCAAATACCTTAGCCAACATTTATTACGGTCAACAGTTAAATAGTTATTTGCGACGGGACCCGTCGCAAATAACCACCTGCCGACATACTATTTGCGACAGGGGAATATTCCCGTCGCAAATAACTTTTACCGCCGCCGGTTATTTGCGACGGGAATATTCCCCCGTCGCAAATATGTTTCCCGCGATTTGGCGCGCAAAGGGCGCCAGTCCTTTTGCGACGGGGAAAGCTATGCCGTCGCAAAAGGCTACATATTTGCGACGGGCAAATACCCCCGTCGCAAATAAGTTTTTAACAGGGCTATTTGCGACGGGATTTATTCCCGTCGCAAATAACCCGTCGCAAATACCCATTTTCCCGTAGTGGTAGTATGTGTGGGATTCAATTGTTTGGTTCAAGGAGATTCCCATGAGAATGAATTTCTTGGTTTGGAAAATAAAAAATAAGGTGATCCCATCGGAAGAGAACATCCATAAAAGGGTATCTTAATGTATTCCCGTTACTACTATGGTGATAATTCTAAGACGGAGTCGATAGTTCACCTATTCCTTCAGAGTCAATGGGCCTCTCATATTTGGTCCATCTTAAACCCCATCCAATCATAGAGAATGACTCTCTCTTTTTAGTGTTTCTTGACAATATCATTTCATGGATTCGAGAACATAGTCACGAATCATGCCGCACAAAGCATCATTTTTGTGTCCATAGGCCTGACCATCTGGGAAGCTCAAAATTTTGTTCAAGTAGGATCCAAGAACACTCTATTATTCATGAAAATGTGGGTTAGATCCCTCATTATTGTGGTAGCTCCATTAGGGAGGGGGGGGGGGATGCTTCAGTTAATATATGAAACCTCATCAATCGGCCCTTCTACCTAAACAAGATGAGTGGTCATTTTGTTAGATGGGAGCCCCCCCATAGTGTGTTGAAGCAGAACATGGATGGTTCTTGCATGGAAGCGGTTATGAGTGGTGGAAAGGTTCTCTGGGAATCACATGATTTGGACCATATTGGTTTCATTGTCTTCTACGATCCAGACAACTCTTTGGGTGCGGAAGTGCAGACAATTATTTCTAGTCTTATGGTTTGAAGGAGGCATGGCTTTAGGGTGGCCGAGATCAATTATAACTCCATATTCCTTGTTAGGTCTTTATAGGGAAGACATATGGTGCCATGGGAGTTGAATTATATTATTCGTAGATTCTAAAGAGAGACCAATAATGTATGGATGGTTCCCCATAGTTGGAGGGATGCTAACTTTGTGGTGGACTCAGCTCGTTAGGGTAGGCAGGATGAAGAGTTTATGATTTTCGCTAGTTTTCACTTGCTTCCTGCTAAGTTCAAGGGTTTATTGTAAGGGGATGCCCTGAGTCTTAACCACTTTTACCTTCTTAAAGGGTATGTGTCTTGTACCCTTATTTTTTCGAAAAAAAACTTTCAGTTAGACTATTTTCTAAAAAATGGAATGTTGAGCAGGTAAATGATTCAGTATATTTAAAGAACCATAATTCTTTCACAAATATAAAATTTAATCATTATTTAAATCTTTAGGATAATCCAATTAAAATAGAGATAAAAATATAATTACTTCTCTATGTGGAGATGATAAATTGTATATACGCAAGAGAGATGTTTTCACATTCCATAGGATATAAATAATTTGCATAGTTGTTATTACATCATCATAATTTATTTATTATATTAAAGATATTGGATTACTTATTTTAGAATGGATACCATATATTTATAGAAGGTATAATAAGAAATAAAATTTAAAACACTTGGTTAAGAGTTATACCTCATCTTTGAGAAACCTCTTTTGGATTATAGATTATGCTTTGTAGGGATGGTATTTTGGAAATATATTACGCTCCAATAGGTAATTATGTAATACCAAAATGAATTATTTGTTATAATGGAAAATATATAAGTCTCAAAAGGTGTGAGGAAGAAAGGAAAGTAGGTGACACTTTATAATCTCGATAGCTTGATTAACATGAAACACCATGATTTAAGCGAACTGTGGTATATTATAAAAATATTATTATTTAAACGATACATAGTACATTAATTGGAGGGTATTAATATGAGTAAATATCATATAAAATATATTTATAATGATTTTAATCAATACTTTTATGTAGGATAAAATTATTTAAAACTTATAGAAGAAGAAAAATATTATAAATCATTTAAAGCGGAGGGAAAATTCATTATCGGAAAACAATCATTTTTAATTTATATAAATAATAGTGAAAATGACCCTTTATGAAAACATTATAAATATTACTTCCAAACCATCAAAAAATTCATGGATAAAATAACTTTTCTTATATAAATCATCTGATTAAATAAAAATGGATTTTTTAAATCAAAATTTGAAAAATATAGACATGGAAGAAAAATATACTTGATCATAAGAGTAATAGGATTGCAACATCCCATATCTCCTCATTGGATTGAGGCGCGGAAGGATTTCTATTAGGCCTTTGGTGGCATTCCCAATATGCCAAAGACTGGACATAAATGCCAAGTGGCCCTATATAGTTGTGGGATGATTTTCCCTGTGAGAATTAAAACAGCCCAACCAAGAACAACTTAACCAAAAACCACTAAATGATGCATGATAAAAATTTATATTACTCAAATTAAAAAAATAACAATGAAACTCAAAAACAACCATGAATCCTATCCGAGTGCCAAGAAGAAACTATAAATAATATCAAAATAAAAAGCGGAATAAGAAACCAGCAAAGTTCAAAAAATCCATGGCCACTAACCTCACATCTACTAACATGCTCTAAGATACAACTCCACAAGATATATCCAAATTATCATGAAGCACAGATAAATAAACGAGATACATTCCATTTACCTGTGTTCTGACAAACAATGTCTAAAAATGAACCAAATTTCCCAAGCATGGGGTGAGTAATGAATCTCAATAGGTATTCCCCAAGTGGATTTTCTACTCACAGAACAAGGATTGAACATGTTAGCACATTTATATAAAAAAATTATTATAAAACACTTTAAAATTATTTATATCAATCCAAACTATTTTATAAAAAAAAGAAATGGAAAACAACAAATCTAGTATCTCAACCATTTGATGAATCAATTTGGCATAACCCATTCTGGTCTACACATCCACACATGCATGCCTAGGTAATAGTTCCATATTCCTAAAGTTTCACTCATAGATCTACCAAGTCATCACATGGTAACAATATACCAGTTCCCCAAAAAAAACCCCCTATATAGGGCCACATCTTTGAAAATGAACACCTACTAACCAATTATTACAAAACCATGTCAATGTAATCATGAAAATCCATTACAAAAAAATTAATTTTAATATTTATAACATTTCAACAAACATTTTTTTGCGATGTAAACCAAACAACCATTTTTAAAATGATCATGTTAATAAAATTAAAAAAAGTGATTTTCATAACAATTCCACAATTTCAAAAAACACAACTAAAGAAGGTTTCTACCACATTTTTCTCAACAATTTCATTATAAAAATCACAAAATATAACCAATTTTAAACCATTTATTATTTTTCTATTAAGCTGAGTCGGGAGTAAGTCCACCAACCTTGAAAATTATGTCAAAATTGAAGAACAAAATGATATCTTCCACAAAATTGGGTTCAATATCCAAAACCCATTTATATCTCTATCCCTAATAATAACACTACAAATGTATCAAAAATTAGCACTGTGAGTGGTATCAACCAACAAATATCAATCCCCAAAAGATATGATATTTGAATCTAAGAGAGAATATAAGTAGATCTGATAAAAAACACCAAGAACAAAGAATTACCAAGAATTACAGACTTCAATGCACCATGATTTGCAAATGGATCTCTCATTGATTGAATTAGAAAGTCTCCAAAGCCTTTAGGATTTGGAAAAACCGAGTTAGGGTTGAAATAATTGAATAAAGAGTGTTTTAGAGGTAAATATGAATGAGATCCACTTCTTAAGGATCTAAATTTTAACCGTGCAAGGTTAGGTCATAATATTAACCAAACCAGGCACTAACCATGCACCATCCAATGCCTCCAAACACGATAGGAACTCTTGGATCACATAGTGATACAAACCATGCATCAACCATTTTTTCCCTCTATTCCTAAAAAGAATGGTTACTCCTAGGTGTCCACATGGTTTGGCCAAATTGAACGACAAACCAGGCACATACCCAGATCCCACTGCCCCACTTTGTGTGTTCTCTTATAGGATTTCAATAGTTTTTACTAATAATACTCAATTCATAAATCTCCACAAAATCCCCAATATTATGCGAAAAGGCCACTAAAACCTACCAAACTTTTCCCAACACATTAAATTACTAAAATATATAAACAAGGGGATACTTAATTGAAACATCGGTGCTACATTCTCAAAAATAATGAAATTTCATTCCCTCGAATGAAGAAAACTAGTATTTCCCTAAAATATTCCAAGCCATTGGTTGACCTTTTCACTCTCCTTTTCCCATGTTTACTCTTGAATCTGACCATGAGAACACAAAACCTGCACTATATCGATTCTTTTCCCATGAAAAAAATTATCTTGCCTATCCACAATATACAATAGAACATAGACCAATTAAGCATATGACTCAAGTTTAATGTGATCCCATCGAATCACTTTGCCAGGATCAAGCTAATAATTTTTCAACTGAGATACATGAAACACATTATGCATTACACTGAACCATGGTGGATGTAACACCCCGAGATTTTATGGGATATTTTTTTTTTAATATCTTCTATTGTACGCTACACCAAGATTACCTTGCACTATACGCAACACTGTATTAGTTTGCAGTATATGCAACACTATTCTTGGATCATGCTACACAGAATTTCATGTTCGTTTGATAGTAGTTATTCTACGCAACATTGAGTGTATATAAATATATATTCCATGTATAAATAAAATATGGTTGGATTATGTTATATGGAACAACAAAGGAATCTTGGACAACATGCAACCCTGACTTGGCTTGCCTTACACACAATCGCGACCTTCCTCGATAGCGTGTGTTGTACGCAATACTAGGTTTTACTAAACAACAATATATGGTTATAATATTATTATGAACTAGCCGTTATGAATACTATCAACTAAATTTTTATTTTTATAACATTATTATTCATCTTACACATTTTCTAGAACATGGTATGAGAACAAACTAAATTTTTCAGGTAAAATAAGTATTTTTTTAAAAATGCAGTTTTACCACCTTTTGATGGCGCACCCACTTTAAATCTAGTTTTTGACATGTTTATAAGTTAAATTTGACAACAAAAAATTAATATTTAGAATCAGGGTATAAATATTTACTTTTTATAAAATTTTCATTTTATTCTGAGAACTTTCATATTTTAATGAATAGTAAAAACAGGCTATAATTTAATTAAAAACAACTTTTTTTTATCGCAATAATTTATATGGTTATATTATTTTTTTAATTGGTTTTAAATTTTAATTAGAATATATTTTTACCATTTAATCCAATTTTGTTCATTTGAATTAATTTCACTTTGAAATTGGACATAAACAAGTGTCGATCTTTTGATAGTTATTATTTCTTAAAAACACGCTATTTGTTTTTATAACGAGAAATAATTTTAAAATTAATTAATGCCACTTCAATGTTTTGAATATGGAAAAATAGACATATTTTTTGAATTTTTAATATCAAATATAGCTTAGGCTTAATTTTTGGTTTTTTTTTGAAAAACATCAATTTTTTATGAATAGTGAAACCACTTAGTGGTAGTTAAAAAAAAGTGACTCTTTTATTTAAATGAAAATTTACCACTTCTGTGAATTTAATTTCAAAAATCTGACATAAATGGTTGTTATCATGAAATAAAATGTGGTTCAATAAGTTGAAACTAATTTTTGGTGAATAGTAACTTTTGACATTTATTTACCGCGGTTAAAGGTAAATAGGTTAAATCAAGGTAAAAAGGATATTATAATAATTAATAATTATCTTAACACTTGTCCTAACCTTATTGGATGAGTAGTGGCCGACCATGGGCATCCTTAGGTAGGTTTTGGGACCCCATTGAGCCACTTGGTAGTGATAATGACAATTTGGATTAATTAATTTAATGTAAAGACAAAACTGACATTAACAAATCCCTTTTAGTAATTAATTTTTATAAGGGGTTTTATAACTTATCTTTTCGACTATAAATATTAATTGTAAATATAAAAAGCTTTCCTACGTGATGGTATTTTTTTATAATTTTTAGACATCATCTAAATTAAATTATTTATGACATAATAATGATGCAGTATTTACCTCATTAATAAATGATTTAAATAAATAAGATTATAATGATTAAAATATTATCCAAAACATGTCCAATTACGATTGGATGATTTTATTTCGACCATGAGTCATATTTTATTCATCTTTAATGATTTTTTGACCGTTTGAAATAGAAGATAAGTTTATAATAAAATAATATTTTCACACATTCCAAAGGTGCCCCTCTCCTCCCTTATAAAAGGGAACCTTCTCCCTCTACTCGTTACAAAACATTGAGCCTTCAAGCTCGGCCAACCCCTGACCATTTCCCTCATCAACATCCCTAGAAACATATTAGAGGTTCTGGTCTTATAAAAAGACCAACTCTAGTCCCTTAAGTGGAAGTTTAAAAGAGGCACGCCAACGAAGAGGTAATATCCTTTACTGATCCTTTCCAATTTATTTCTTCTTCTAATTCATCTTCTTTTTATGTTTCATTATAATGTAATAAAATCTGTATCAATAATATACTAATATGTCATTATAAATATGAAACAACCCAATTTCACCTTCTATCCATCCTATGAAAAACAAAATCACCGTGCGTGCGTACGTTAGGAATACCGTCTCCATGCAGTGGTGTAATCTGTTTTTCCAACACCACCTTACATGGATGGGTATAATGGTGTAAAGAATAAATATATATTGTTATAATAACATGATAATAACTATGAGATATTATACCATTCACTCCAAGACCATTCAATAATTATGGGAATGATATCGTCGCTCCTGCGTACGTACGGCTTACCGTCTCCACGAACGCGATGAGATTCATTTTTCATGTTAACCATTAATATTTGATTATAAAGTATATATAATTAATAATAATGAAATATATGACACAATAATTCTACTGTATTTATGTATATTTATATATGCATGTCATCTACTTAATTTCATTCAATTCAATAAGGAAACGAAAACAACCTTTATGCGTACGTATGACCTACCGTCTCCATGAACGGTGTATTTCATTCAATTTATCGATCGATAATATATATTTATATGAGGAATATATATTATATATAAATCATGTTAAAAATTAATAAATTAATTAAATCAGGATATGTGTAATAATATCAAGAACAACAAATAAAAACACACACGATAAATGAAATGGTTTTTCCCAAATCGCTACTTTAACATGGAATTTACAAAAGAACGGGTAATATAAAGTCATAAGTGAACCATATAGGATACCATAACAATGAATATGATTCTTTAATAAGTCAATGTCATTATTTAAATCATTATACAGGAGGTTTGGATACATACGAAGCATATTGGACTTAAGGTAAGGGATAATTATTCCAATCTCATTCTTATCTGAGATTGTTTATTCGTAAGTATTAACTGGGGTTATATTTGTTATCCATGACCATATGTTCTCAAAATGTTTTCATAAAATGTTTACTTTTCTTCCATGTATTTTTAAAGTCATTTTTACCCTTTTTTTTTCTTTTACCATATTGTATGGAAGGAATCTTTCTTTTGTTTACCATACAAGGTACTTTTTGACTTTTCCAACAAAAGTACGAGGAGAATGTTTTTTTAATCTTATACGGAATGAACTGATTCCAATGGTTTTATAACACCTTATTTGCATGAAAATTCCTATAAAAGATTTCATTACTATTTTCAATAAAATCCTTTATTTTAAAATTTCATGTCATATTGTGAAAATAAAATGATTTTGAAGAAGAAATGATATTTTCCTCAAGAATTTATTTCAAGTGTTTTGTCAAAACTATTTTACATCTAAGATGAAATTATTTCATATGTGTATAATGTCTCTCTGATTTACATGGGTTCATATTTCATATGATGAAATGATATTCATTTGTTTTATATGGATTATGTTATGATGGGATGACATTTATGAAACCCATTTTATTATTTGGGTTATGATGAATGATTTATGTTTATTTTGTGGCACGAGTAAGAAAGATTTCATTATGAGATTGGTTGGAAATATATCTCCCTACAATTCATTGGGTAAAGATTTATATCTCATGAGATAGATATGGCTGGAATGATAAGTTAATTCGATTAAGTGATATAGGACTGGAACGAGGAGTGAACTTGATTAAGAAAGGGAATTTGTCCACTAAGATGGTCTTGGTAGAAATATCTTGGCAAGAATGGAAATCATATCATGTGCTTAATGGTTTTCCACAATTAAATGTTTTCTTCCCATTCAATTTTATCATTATTGGTGTTCCACTATGATATTTTCCTTACGTACTTCAAAGATATATGTCCTTGATTAAGATTTTGATGTTTAGATTTCATGTTCAAGTTTTTGCATTCAAATGATTATAGATTGTTTTATGTTTTCTATGTTTACCCTTACTAAGAATTTGTGCTCACCCTTTTTATGTTTTCTTTTCCCTAGGATATAAATAAAGGTTTTAGGTAATAAAAAAAGGGGAAGATCTGTATGGGAGATGTTGAAGATATTTCACCATGATTGGAAGATTATGTTCCAAGTTTCTAAAGACACTAAACTATTACGGTATTTTGGTACTTATTTTTGTTATGTATTAAGTATTCTGAAAAAGTAATGTGATGTCCATGTATGTCATGTTTTGTTCTCTATAGTTGTTATCAAAGGAAAGTTTTAGTTAAACTTTGGAAACTTGGATGCGAAAACTTTAGTGAGATCCCTTGAGATATTTCTAAGGTATGTCTAGGGATGTCGCAATGGTTAAGTATAAGTATAGGTTATAGTCCTAGAATTACAGTAACGATCATAGAATTAAACCTATGATCTTAGATATTTAAGGTACTCCCCCTTTATTATGTTGTTTTCCTAGCATGATTTTTTCCTCTCATGATGTTCTTTTTGGGTTTTAGACGATGGCTGGAACCCGAAGGAACTGTGTTGATCAATGTAATGAGAAATGCAATTATTGTCCTCCCAAACAACCAAATGTGATGGGAGATGGAGTGGAAAATCTTATTACTATACTTACACAAGCTATGAATCATTCTGGACTTCCAAATGAGCAAATAAAGGAACAATATTCAATTGAGTCCTTCATGAGGCAACTCCCACCTTCTTTCAGGGTGTCTTCTGATCCACTTGTTGTTGAACAATGGATCGGTACCATTGAAAAGATATTTTCCATACTTCTTTGTATAGAGCATGAAAAAGTAATTTTAGCTATTTACCATTTAGGAGGTGAAGCAGACCAGTGGTGGACTCTAATTAAGAATACAAGGCCCCAAGATGAAATTGAATCCATGGAATGGACCGAGTTCGAGAACTTGTTTTTCAATAAGTACTTCCCTCATATTCTTCGAAAAATGCTACAGAATTAGGTTCGTGAGCTTATGAAAAAGTACGATGAATCTTTTGGTATATATGAAGTGAATTTTACAAGGCTTTCAAGGTATGCATCTAGATTTATCATCCAACCTGAGAGTAAAGTAGATATATTCTTTAGTGCCTTAAAACCAAGTCTTTTAAGGGAATTAGTGATAAGAGACTTCAGTAGCTATGAAGAAATTGTGTGTTGTGCTGTCAAGGTAGAACTGGAAGTTGGGGTTACATATCCATCTCATGGTTTTGACAAGAAACAAAAGATGGAGTTCATGGAAAAATCTCAAAATAATGGTGAGAAGAAGGTGAATGTTTCTTTATGCTCAAAGTGTGGAAAGAAGCACAGTGGAGATTGTGTAAAAAGTAATAGAAAATATTTTAAGTGTGGAAAAGAAGGTCATCGAGTAGCTGAGTGCTAATGTAATGGGAAAAAGGTAGTTAATGGTGTGAATGGAGAAAAGACTGCAGAAAACACCCCACAAACACCTCAATGCTTCAAGTGCATGGAAATGGGGCATTATGCTAACTAATGTCCTAATGCAAGTGTTAAGGATGGTCAACATTAATAACCACTTAAGGCAAAGGACAAAGGGAATTCACATGCAATCACTATTGGAGATGTTGAGTATGACAATGATGTAGTGGAATGATTATGTGTTTATGTAATGGGATTCTGAAATAATGTTGTGGAATCCAAAAGTATTGTAGAATATTGGAATATATATATATATTGGTTTATTATGGTTTTCAATGATTATATGGTACCGGTAACCATGAAAAGTGATTAAAATATTTTTTTAAAGCATATGATATGCACATAATGAAGGGATAAGGAGAAAATAATATTCTTGATAGTATTAATGAGCTCATGAATGATATAAAGAAAAAGTGATATCATGGTTTGAGTATATAGAAATTTTGGGATTTTGGTATGGGGAAAGAGTTAAATTTTTACAACATTCATGTTTTCACTAAGGTTCAATGGGTATTAATTTTTCAAGAGAATAAACGATTCATGTATTCAAATGTTTGGAATGTGACCAAAAAGATACATCTTGTGATATATGAGGGATAAATGACGGCATTCACGTGCTTGTTATGTGACCTTTCCATTAATTATTTTCTTTATACAATGAGATTGGACAGATGTATTTTAGATAAGTATAATGATTGAATGGATTATGTTGAAAATTAGATAGTATTGTTTAAGGATAGAACTTTTTTTCGATATTATTGATGGGATGTTATAATAATATAGTTTTAGAAAAAGGACATCCTGCAGGACGGGAAAAAACCCATCACATCAGAAAAGGTTGTGGGAATTGAACCCCCAACCGAAGTGCGACAGGAATTTATCACCTACCACTAGCCTACAGAAAGTCCCTGGTCAGTAGAAAGTAGTTTTATTTTAAGAAGTATGATAGATGAAGTACAAGTCCATTTTTGGAATCATGTACGATTAACCTCACCATAGATAGACTTATGTATATTTGATAACTTTTTCTAAACTTTTGTTTGAGACAGATGGAATGACCCATAATTCTATCACATGATCTGCTAACACTTCACGAAAGAGAAATTCAACTTCATTTCTTTGAGAGATGAAGTGGAAATTATTCAAGGCACGAGCAACATTGAGATTGTACCAAAATCAAGTAAGTATTTATTCTTATTCAAAAATTATTCAACATTTGGGAAATGATCTTGAAAACCAAAAATGTTGTCCTAGTGCCCTCATATCTGATGAATCAGATGGTACTTTAGATCATCATAAATTTATGGCTTTGTGATTATTGGATTTTTCATAGCAATGTTCTCTACCACTCCCCATCAGAACATGATGGTTATATTTCACTTTAATATCCATATTTTTCACATATAATATCTTATGTTGGAACCCAAGTGATGAGTTATTTGGGTATCCCTTTTGTTTCTAACGGTCATTTTTAAAATTATGTTATAGTATTCCTTTTTACGATGTGGGTTTCTATGAAAGAACTCTCAATTAATAAACCATTTATAACCCCGACGAATTTCGAGGGTGAAATTCATTTTAATGGGGGTAGAATGTAACACCCTAAGATTTTATGAGATATATTATTTTTTTCATATCATCTGTTGTAAGCTACACCAAGATTTCCTTGCGCTATATGCAACACCGTATTAGCTTGCAGTATACGCACCACTATTCTGGGATCATGTTACACACAATTTCAAGTTAATTTGATAGTAGTTATTCTACGCAACATTGAGTATATATATATATATATATTCAAGGTATAAATGAAATATGGTTGGATTCTGTTATAAAAAACAAAGAAGGACTCTTGCACAACACTCAACCCTGAGTTTTCTTGCGTTACACACAATTGTGACCTTCCTGGATAACGTGTGTTGTATGCAATACTGGGTTTCACTAAACAACGATATATGGTTATAATATTATTATGAACTGGACATTATGAATAGTATAAACTACATTTTGAATTTTATAACATTTTTATTCATCGTACAGTTTTTCTAGAACATGGTATGAGAACAAACTAAATTTTTTAGGTAGAATAAGTATTTTTCAACAAATGCATTTTTGCCTCCTTTTGATGGCGGACCCGCTTTAAATCTAGTTTTTGACATTTTTATAAGTTCAATTTGACAACATAAAAGTCTAATTTTTGAATCAGGATATAAAAATTTACTTTGGATAATCATTTTATATTATTCTAATAGCTTTTATATTTTAATGAATAGTAAAAACAAGCTATATTTTAATTAAAAACAACTTTTTTCGTCGCAATAATTTATATGGTTAATATTATCTTTTTAATTGGTTTTAAAGTGTAATTAGAATATTTTTTTTCCATTTAATCCAATTTTGGTCATTGGAATTAATTTCACTTTGAAATTGGACATAAACAAGTGTCAATCTTTTGATTGATATTGTTTCTTAAAAATACGCTATTTATTTTGATAACATGAATTAATTTTAAAATTAATTAATGCCACTTCTATGTTTTAAATTTTGAAAAATATACATCATTTTTGACTTTTGAATATCAAATATAGAAGAGGATGTTTTTTTGGTATTGTTTCTGAAAAACTTTAATTTTTGATGAATAGTGAAACCACTTAGTGGTAGTTAAAAAAACTGACTCTTTTATTTAAAAAAAATTGACCACTTCTGTGAATTGAATTTCAAAAAAATAAAATTCATGGTTTTTAAAAACAAGTAAAATTTGGTTCAATAAGATGAAAATAATTTTTGATGAATAGTAACTGTTCACTTTTATTTACCGCGGTTAAAGGTAAATTGGGTAATTTAAGGTTAAGAGGATATTATAATAATTCAGAATAACCTTAACACTTGTCCTAATATTATTGGATGAGTAGTGGCCGACCATGGGCATCCTTGGGTAGATTTTGGGACGCCATTGAGACACTTGGTAGTGATAATGAGAATTTGGATTAATTAATTTAATGTAAAGACAAAATTGACATTAACAAATATCTTTTACTAATTAATTTTTATAAGGGCTTATATAAATTATCATTTCAACTATAAATATTCATTGGAAATCTAAAACGATTTCCTACATGATGATATTTTTTTAATAATTTTTAGACATCAAATATATTAAATTAGTTATGACACAAAAATGATACAACATTTACCTCATTAATAAATGATTTAAATAAATAAGATTATAATTATTAAAATATTATCCAAAACATGTACAATTTTGATTGGATGATTTTATTTCGACCATTAGTAATATTAAATTCATCTTTAATTATTTATGGTCCTTTTGAAACCGAAGATAAGTTTATAATAAAATAATAGTTTCACACTTTCCAAAGGTTCCCCTCTCTTCCCTTATAAAAGGGCACCTCCTCCCTCTCCTCTTTACACAACTTTGAGCCTTCATGATTGGCCAAAACCTACCCATTTCCCTTCTCAACATCCCTAGAAATATATTGGAGGTTCTGGTATTCTCAAAAGACTAACTATACTCCCTTAAGTGAAATTTTAAAGGAGGTGCGTCAAAGAAGAGGTAATATCCTATATCGATACTTTCTGATTTATTTCTTCTTCTAATTCTTCTTCTATATATGTTTCATTATAAAGTAATAAAATCAGTATCACTCATATAATTATATGTTATTATAAATATGAAACAACCCTATTTCACCTTCTATCCATCCTACGAAAAATAAAATCACCACGTGTGCGTACGTACGGAATACCGTCTTCACGTTGTGGTGTAATATGTTTTTCCAACACCACCTTACAAGGATGGGTATAATGGTGTAAAGAATAACTATATACGATTATTATAACATGATACTAATTCTAAGATATTATACCATCCACTCCATTACCATTCAATAATTATGGGAATGATATTGTCGCTCGTGCGTACGTACGACTTACCGTCTCCACAAACGTGATGAGATTCATTCTTCATGTTAACAATTTATGAATGATTATAAAGTATATATAATGAATAATAATGAAATTAATGACATAATAATGACACTATATTTATTTATATATATATGTATTTCATCTACTAAATTCCATTCAATTCAATTAGGAAACAAAAACAGTGTTCATGCGTACATACGACCTACCGTCTCCATGAACGGTGTATTTCATTCCATTTATCGATCTATAATATATATTTATATAATGAATATATGTTCTATATAAATCATGTATTAAACTCTGAAATTAAGTAAATCAGGATATTAGTAATAATATCAAGAACAACAAATCGAAACAAAGATGATAAATGAAAAGGTTTTACCCAAAACACTACTTTAACATGGAATTTACAAAAGAACAGGTATTATAAAGTCAAAAGTGAACCATATATGATATCATAACAATGAATATGATTCTTTAATAAGTCAATAAAATTATTTAAATCATTATACAGGATGTTCAGATACATATGAAGCATATCAGACATAAGTTAAGGGATAATTATTCCAATCTCATTCTTATCCAAGATTGTTTATGCGTAAGTATTTACTGGGGTTATGTTTATTATCAATGTCCATATGTTCTAAAAATGTTTTCATAAAATGTTTAATTTTCTTCCATGTAGGTTTAAAGTAATTTTTACCCTTTTTAACTTTTACGACATCATATGGAAGGAATCATTCTTTTGTTTTCTATATGATGTACTTGGACTTTTCTGACAAAAGTACGAGGAGAATGTTTTTTAAATTATATGGAATGAATGGATTCTTACGGTTTGATATCACCTTATTTCCATGAATATTCCTGTACAATATTTCATGATTATTTTGAACAAAATCCTTTCTTTTAAAATTTCATGTCATTTTGTGAAAAGAAAATGATTTTGAATAAGAAAGGATATTTTCCTCAAGAATTCATTTCAAGTGTTTTGCCAAAACTATTTTACATCTAAGATGAAATTATTTTATATGTGTATAATGTCTCTATGATTTACATGGTTTCAATTTTATTATGATGAAATGATATTCATTTGTTTTATATGGATTATGTTATGATGGGATGACGTTTATGAAACCCATTTTATTCTTTGGGTTATGATGAATGATTTATGTTTATTTTGTGGCATGAGTAAGAATGATATCATTATAAGATGGGTGGGACCTATATATCCATCCAATGCATTGGGTAAAGGTTTATATCTCATGAGGTAGACATGGCTGGAATGGTTAGTTAATCTGATTCAGTGATATAGGACTAGAACAAGGAGTGAGCTCGATTCAAAAAGGGACTTTGTCCACTAAGATTGTCTTGGTAGAAATGTCTTAGCTACTATGGAAATCATATCATGTGTTTAATGGTTTCCAAAAATTACATGTTTTCTTCCCATGCTATTTTATCATGATTGATGTTCCATTATGATATTTTCCTTACATACTTCCAAGATATATGTATTTGCTCAAGATTTTGATGTTTAGATTTTATGTTCATGTTTTTTCATTAAAATGATTATGGATTGTTTTATGTTCTCTATGTTTACCCTTACTGAGCATTTGAGCTCACCCATTTTATGTTCTGTTTCCCCCAGGATATAAAGAAAGTTTTTAGGTAATAAAAATAGGGGAAGATCTTTATGGGAGATGTGGAAGATCTTTCAGCATTATTAAAAGATTATGTACCAAGTTTCCAAAGACATGAAACTATTATGGTCCTTTGGTGTCTATTTCTATTATGTATTAAGTATTCCGAAAAAGTAATGTAATGTCCATGTATGTCAAGCTTGGGTCTCTACAGTGGAAAACCCAACTCATATGAAACATCACTATCCCATTCAATTATCTCAATAGATACTATGTTTGGAGGTGATGAATTTACCTACTTCCCAAAACATCAATGTCCAAGACTTGGATAGATTCTAAGGAACACATGATCACTCACCTAAAATGGAAATGTCCATAGATAATGATTTGCATAAGATTTTTGACACCTCTCATTTATCTTCATCCCTATACTGATCAAGTGAATCTTATTCATTGTTTCATTGACAATACTCAGCCTAACCAATGAAGTCTCAGATATTTCAACACCAGAAAGTAAATAATTATAAGGATTCCTATAAAAAAATTAAAAAGGATCCATATCAATCAAATCTCTATAACTGTTGTTATACGAGAACTCCTCTAACATTATGTGCTCCTACCATGAGCCACCAAAATTCATTATAGAAGCCCACAACATGTCTTAAAATGTTTGTATCATCCTTCTAGATTTTCCAACCATCTACGATTGATACTCCATATTCATCTTCAATTAATTCCTATGGGATTTTTCTAAGGATTTCAAAAAACAAGTCGTAATCCATAGATCTGAATCTAATACTATCGAAACTAGTACACATGCCTATTTACCACATTTGGGATATAGATTTTAGACAAGTCGTCCACTATATGAGATTCACCAATATTGATGGAAGGAGACAAATTAATGAAATGATCCACTATCACTGATATGGAATCTTGTTTCTAAACCATCCTCAGGAGACCTTTTATAAAATCAATAGCTATCTATTCTCATTTCCAAATTGAAATAGGTAAACATTGAATAATACCTATTGGCTAATGGTGCTATGATTTATCATTCTGAAAAGTTAAGAATCTCAAAATAGACTTAATGACCTTTATTCTCATACCTACCGAAAAAGTCTGATTTTAAAACCTTATACATCTTCTATATTCTTGGATGAACAAACTATATCAAATGGTAATAATCATGAAGATGTTGTTCCTGAAAATCCAATGGTATTACCTTTCATCCTTGAAACCAAAAACACTGAAGTCCTATATAGGTTTCATCCCTCAAAAGTCTTCCCACCACTGAGTTTTGACCTCATTGAAACACATTACAAATTTGATGTCTGTGGCTATTTAAAAATCTCCAAAATATTAGGATGAAATAAAATCAGAGAGAATAACATTCACTATTTTGGTCTACATAATCCATGTGCATGTCGGTTATGACTGTCATTAACTAAAACATATCTAAATAATCTTTTTTTCCACTGAGCATATGAATTACTTCATAATGTATCTTTCATCGAATTTGATTTACCCTTTGTATACATAAATTCAATGTTAAAAATTTGGAGATACTCCATCAATCATATTTGTCTCATGTTAAAATCCCGTTCTTGGAAAATATGTTTCAAAATCATATGTGTTGTTAACTATATAAATTCATACAAAGAGGCAATGAAGCAAAGTATTCAAAGAATATACTATGATAGATGAATCCAAGTCATGTTTTTGGAAGGTTTTCTCATACAACCACAACATTCATGATCCAAAAGAAACAATATGATCTCCCTCCACGATAACACATCCCAATGTAGATCCGGATGCAACACAACACACCACATACCATTTTACTGATTCCGAAAAATTAATATTGGTTCTAATGCAAGGGGAACCTTTAGATCTTGAAATGAATTTTTTCATTCCTCATTATATTAAAATGGATCGTTTTTCCTTAACAAAGATGTTATGGGTGAAGCTAGTTGTGAATCATCATGAATAAACCAAAGGTAATATTTAGAAAATCCCAGGAAACTATGTATCTCAAGGACATTATCTAGTGGGTTGCAGGATATAACAACTTCAAACATTTCTAGATCCGTAAAAAAACCTCTTAATGAGAAAACATAGAAAAGGAAACATACTTCGTTCATCCAAAATTTACACTTTCAATTTTTTTCATAAAAATGATGTTATCTATAATTCCCAACACTTTCTCCATGTATTTCTCACAATAATACCTTTTTTTGAATAGAACAATATGTAATCTACAAAAACTATCAAAGAAAAATCCATATAACTTTGAAATATCTGATTCATAAATGCCATAAAGGCAACTGTTCATTTTTTAAACCAAAAGGAATCACTAAATACTCATAATGTCCATATCTACTCCGGAATGATATCTTTAGAATGGACTCTTTCCAAATAAGAAATTGGTAACATCATAATCATAATAAAACATTACAGAAAAACTAAGATCCCTTAAATTGATCAAAAAGTTCATAAATGCATAGAAGTGGATACCGATTCTTTATCGCAACATGGTTAAGCTTACAATAATTCACACACAACTGATGAGTTCCATCGTCCTTTTTGTCAAACATGACTGGTGCTACCCAAATATGTGCTAGGATTAATGAAATATTTTCATTCCACTTATTAAAAATTCACTTTCAGTTCCATTAATTATGTTTGTGTCTTCTAATAAGATGTAAGGAAAAAAACTAGTTCTCGTAAGGAGATAAATCATAAAATACACTTCTCTTGTGTGTGGAAATCCAATGAAATTCCCAAAAAAATCATCCGGTAACTAATAAAACACTATTGGAAAACTAATATCCCATATCTTACCTAATGATTCTAAGGTCAATCTAATAAATGGTATGAGATAGTTCCAACCACTGGTATCAAAAATCTTTTTTTACCTGCCTTTATATTCTAGTATCTTCTAAAGAGATACTTGAAACCATCATCAGTAATAAAACTAACTATTCTTGTATAACAATAGATATGATTCCTGGAAATTTTCAGCCAATACATGCATAGGATTATATCAAAGACATCCATCACAAGAACAATGAAATCCAATATCAAATCATCTCCATCAAAAAATATAATTAATTCCCAACACATAGAGGGTAAAGATTCTCTTTAACTAAGAGGGTTTTTATGTTTAGAAACACATGGTAACATCTCAGCATGAAAACTGAGAAAATAAATAGTACGAGAAGACATAAACATATAGGATGCACCAGAATATAGCCAAACTTGCATAAAGGTGGAATTCAAAAGAATCATACCTCTCACCATTGATGGTCCATCTTGATCATCCACAACCACTTTATTATATCCATATTATTTATTACTCAATGAAATTTAAAATTTATTACCCTATTCAGATTGCACTGCCTATGGATTCGTTGTATTCCAAGAACCACTATGGAAGACTCCGTTCTGCTGATGAGAATTATTTTTATGACCTCATCTTGTGGAATAATACGACATCTATGAAACATGAGATGTGTCTTAATTATGAAACATTGAATCAATGTTAAAATAACAATGATAATTTCCCCATCTGATTGAAATTATGTCATGATCTAGATGGTTCCATATACTCATGGCTCTTATTGTCAAATTATCTACACTAAAAGCATACATGATTTTTCGTGGGTCTTGGAGGAAGACTCACCGATACAACCGTATGACTCTGAGTCATTAGACTTCTTTTGAAATAGGTGTCCCTTATTTACTTTTTCCAAGAATTAAGGTTCCTAACATTTATAGTATGCATCAAAAAAACATAAATCCTCATAGGTCTTGAGATTTCCCTTTCCACCATTATCAATCTATTGTCCATCTCCTTATAATCTGTTATACAGACCACAATAATCTTCGAGAAAATATCTTTCCTCATTACCGATTCAAAAATGAATGAATTCATGGATACACTTGCAACAACTTCAGCCACAAAGTGGAATGAATTCATAAATTTATCCACATACTCTAACATAGATAGATTACCCGGTGTTAAGATGAAATAGTCTATGTTTCTAGAAGTCCAAAACATGTGAGGATATAATTTTTTGTAAAAGAAATCATCAAAATCCACTTATGTAATGACTTGGTCAAATTTATCCGGAACAGCTAAATCACATAACTAGATTTTAAATAGCCTAGAGAATATAAATTTCCAAATCAAATTTTAGATATTATATCATTCCAAATAAATAAATGATTTAATTTATCCTATTCAGTGACACCATTTATTTCTCTGGTTTAGAATCAGTCAAAATGATGGGTGGATTATTCTTCTAGAACATATTTGAATGATCTTTCATTCTTGGTTCATCCCTTTGGTTCCCAGTATACATGTTTTATAATTCATGGTAAGAACATTGAACCAAAAATAAGTTCCCTTGTGGCTTAGGTGCTACAACTTTCTCTTCATCCTCTTTTAGTTTGTTTCAACAATGCCTATCAGGTGCTATACCCTATAACCAAAACAATATTCTAGAAGTCTCACTCTTTAGAAACAGAATGGTAAAAAATTATAAATTCTTCCATATCATACATATCACAACATGGATTTCCAAAAATTCAACACCTTATTTATTAATACCATTTTTGAAAAATCCACCTTGTTTTTTAAAATCAAACCCTTTTCATAATACCACAATCATGAAATTTGAGAATCTCAAATTGGAAAACCATTACAATAGTTTTAAAAAATCTAAACATTTTAACCAAATCATAAACAATTACTCAAAAAGAAATTTAAAATCCTACTAATTTATAGTGTCTTAGGTCGAGGAAAAAATATAATTGTTTTCAACTTCATGAATGACATAGTTGATACCCCAGGGTTTAAAAAACTAATAATACTTATCTCAAAAAGTTATTTGGGCTGACCAAGACTGATACCACCTCTCCCAAAATAAAATATGAATTATCCAAGACTAATACCATTAATAACATCCTACCTATCCTCATTGGATTGATGTGAGGTGGAATTTCTAATTGTCGTTAGGATACATCCCAAAAAAATCGAAAGATTGAAATTAAATTCTAATGACTTCAATTTAATTGGGGAATGATTTTCCATTTTAGAATTAAAACAACCATATGAAGAACAACATAACAAAAAAACACTAAATTATGAAATATAAAAATTTATACAAATAAAATTAAAACTACTGAGAGTTAAACTCAACTAAAACTATGGACCATATTAGAGTACCATGTGAAAACCAAGACTAATATCAAAATTCATATAGGAAGACAAAAACAAAAAATCTCAAAGTCCCTAAGGCCACCTACTCCATATCTTCCAACATGCTCCAATATCAATATCTACATGACATACCCAAATTATCACAAGGCATCAATAAATTTATTAGATACTTTTCCATTACTAATTCTTAGATAAAAAAATATTTGGAAGTTCACTATAGTGCCACAATTAGGGGTTAGTTATGAAACACATTATATTTTCCCCAAATTAATTCCCAAATCCTGAAATAAGGATATAAAATATTAAAACATTTATATAAAACAAATTTTATAAAACAATTTAAAAAAATTTATATCAATTCAATCCATTTTCAGAACAAATATTTTTAATTAGAAACAACCAAAAAATAATTTCAAGCATTTCGTGGTGCCACAATGACAAACACCCCTTCCATAGGGTCACATCAATGAAAATGAATACACACCAACCAATTATTCCAAAACCATGTCAATCATATAATTCCAAAACATTTCAATAAAACAATATTTTTATGGAAAGAATTTCCCTATAATATTTTTCCATGATGCAATCAAAAAATCCATTTTTAAAACCATAATTTTTAAACCATTCAACAAATAACTTTTCCGAACAATTCCACAATATCACAGAACATCACTAAATAAGGTTTATATTTTTATTTCTAAAACATATTCACATTAAAAATCAATAAATTTAACCAATATGAAAACAATACTTCATTTTATAGTAATATGAGTCAAGATTGAATCCACATACATTGGAAAATTTGAAAAAAATAATAACTACAAGAATTTCTTAACAAAACCTAGATGAATCTCAAAAAACCCGCATTTGATATCATTCATTAACATCAACACAACCGTATATCACAATGATTATCACCAAAAAACATATATCCATCCCTAAAAATCATATCCATGAATCTATGAGAGGTGAGAGGGTTAGATCTAAGAGAAACATCCAAGAATGGTGACTTACTAAGAAATCTAGCCTTCAACGCACCATAATTTTCCTATGAATCCATCTCGCATCGAAGGGGAAATCCTTCACATAATTTTGGAGGAGGAAAATAGAGTTAGGGTTGAAATAAGTGAAATTTAATGGTTTAGAGGTAAATCTCAATGGGATCGAATTTTTATGTATCTAAATTTTAACTATTCATACTTTGGTTGTATGGTTAAGAAAATTGTGAGATAATCGAGTACAACCACTACCTTAGAATGCCTTAGTCAAAATTGGCTCCCATGGTTAGACAAACCAGAAACCAAACTGTGTTCTACACTATGTTCCAAAATACACTATTACTATGCATTTTCCACATGGTTTTGACAAGCTGTGCAACTCCCAAGAGCCCACTTACCATCTTTTCGTGGTTTAATGTAGTATTATTACAGTTTTAACTGACCCATCTCAAACTATGAACCTTCAAAAAATCCATTAAATCATGAAATATGTCCTCGAAACCCTCCAAAACCACAAACAATCAATTTACATACCAAAAATACAAAAGGAAAGGGTTACTAACTTGAAACCAGGGGTTCTACAAGGATCAAATTTTATTTTAAACATTTCCTCTATTGATTCTTGTTCCAAATAAATGGAATGTTAAAATAGATTATGGAATCTACTTAAATATCCATATGATAATAGAATATAACAAATTTATGAAGGATTGATTATAATATCACTAAAATTAAAAATACGAGCTATCTTAGAGAAATGAGAGTGAAAAATAAATTTACACCTCTTTGGAAAATTTTAAATTGTAGTCACTTGAAATTTTCAACATGAATTTAAACCTTAATCATCATGAATAAATATAAATTATTTTTAATAACATCAATTTTGATGTATATACAACATATTTTTTGAATCCAATGTTTAAAAATTGGTAAATAAGAAAATTTTATTGTTAATTATTATGGATAGTAACAACGGTAAATATTTATCACATCAATTAGGGTAAAATTGGTAATATAGGGTTAAAATAAAGAAATAAGGTCTCAAAATCATTCCAAAAAATTATTTAATTTTATAGGATGAGATATATTTGACTATATCAATAATAAAATGAATATATTTTATTTTGTGCAATTTTTTCATAATATTGACATTTCCATTATTTTATGTAATGAACATTCCAAAATTTATCTATCTTAAATTTAACATATCTAAATTTTTTACATAATTTAAGAACGATACTTTTAAGTATAAATATTAATTTTAATGATTAATTATTTTTTTATCATGGTGATTTTTTTAATGTTTTTTATTAAATAATTAGTTTAAATTATTACACAATATCGACACAATGCTTTTGAAAGTAAAAGAAAAATAATGTAAATGGTTTTAATATCTCTAAAATTAATTTTTTGGGGTGAATTATAGTCCTTGATGAACTTTATAAATTAATATAACCTATTTCTTATGTTTTAATGGTGTATATTACATTTTCATATTTTTTACAATGACTTAAAATTCAAATTAAATGAAATGTCTTGAAAATGTCATTAATGATATTTTATTTTAAATAATAATTTATAAAATTAATTAAAAATAATAAAATTCACTCAATATGAAAATTAGTATGATGAATGGTTGATAATTTAATCCCTTGGAAATTTTTGATCAAATTTTAAACTTGTATGTAAAATTATATACCTTTAATATTAAAATAAACTCATTAACAATGCTAAAGTTAAAATTTGTTATCCCTCGTTTTAAACAAGAAGATATGGTCTAGAATGATATATAATACTCTAAAAGTTTTATTTTGATGATTTTGTTAATAACATATCTTCTATATCTATTAATAAATTTCATTTTGGAATCATTTGACATGAGTTAGACACATAATATATTAAATTTCCAAAAATTATGGTAATGATATTATATAATAAAATGTATTTTATTAAAATATTTAAAGTTAATAAAATAAATTAAATAGAATAATTAATGGGATATGGTTTGAAATTTAAACCATAGTCCATTTATGGGTCATTTTTCCTTTTATAGTAACCTTTTGGACCCCTATTGTGTAATTTTTTATATAATAATAGTTGATAAATGGGGTATTTGGGGGTCATAAATAATTGATATGAATGAAACCATAACCAAAACATGTAAAAACTATATCGGGTTAATGAATTTTGGATTATCATAAATTTATATTCGAATTATATCATTTTTGTGCCATTTTTGGATGAAAAATAAATTATATTAATTTCAAACAATAGGTAATTTCACAATTTCCCTTAGCCTTACATATAAAAGGACACCCCTTATCTCTTTTATCTACACCTTATTGAGCAACCTTGCTCTATCAAACCCAGAAAAACACAATTTTAAACATTCATATATATATATATATATATTAATTATAGGTGATTTACTTCTTAATTTACAATTAAAAAGGTTTGTAGGAATAGATCAAAAGAAAGTCTACTAAAGAAGAGGTAACCCTCTTTGTTGAATGTTTCAATTTTATTTATTCTTACAATTCCTTATAATTTGTTATAACCATCATAATATAATAACTCAAAATTCATAAATATACTAAGATTTTATTATGGTTATGTCAAAACCATTTTCTTCCTCTTTCCATCCTATGAAAAGTGAAAACATCACTCAGGTGTATATACAACTTACCATCACCATGTTGCGGTGTAATTCGTTTTTCATCACTTTTTTACTTGGATGGTAATAAATTTATAACAAATGAGTATATATAATATTTATATAATATTTTTTGTTCTATAAATACAATATGTCATCTACCTTATTACCTTTCCATCTATTGTGAAACAATAATATCACTCATCCATACATATGGACTTCCACCACCATAATGCGTTGTAATTAATTTTTCATTTTCTCTTTACATGGATCATAATAAAGACATATTTAATTAATATATATGAAATTTTTTATATTTTAATTATTATATATTGATTAATTATTATTTATCTTTCTTTTGATTCATCCGTTGAAATGAAAAAGTAATGTTCATCTGTGTATATGACCCACCGTATCTATGAATGATGTAATTAATTTTTTTTATATCCATAATTCATGGATGATTATAAATATGTATATAGTGAATATATATTATTTTAATATAATTATTACACTTATGGATATTATGGTACCATGATAAGGGTTAATGGATAGAAACTACCAAAACAAAATTTACATGAAAAATAAGATAATTAACATTGAGAAAAAAAAATAAAAATATAGAATTATTCATAATAAAGTTTTGAAATGTTTTAAGTATATCATATATGATATTATAAAAATTAATATAGTTTTATTATAAATTAAAAACATGTTTAAACCCATTATAAAGGTTTTTATGTATATTTGACAATGTTGAAGCATGAGGCAATGGGTTTTAAATCTTTACACAATTTTTTGGTTTATATTACTTATTTACTATAAATGTTATAAAAATATTATGTATATTATAACTTCTAAAAATTATATAATTAATTTTCACTATTTTAATGTGTATTTACATTTATACACATAATGAATTCATTGATTAATTATAACTGTAATGATTTGATCAGTCCAATGGATTTTTTTCTCAATTTCCACTCGATTATGACCTATTTGGTATTGTGATCCAATTAAATTTTACATGGTACCAACCAGTTGATGAATTTATCTTGAATATATATTTATTCATGATTATTAAAGTTTCAATTCATGTCTACACTTTCAAGGGGTTATAATATAAATGTTACAAAAGTGATAAGAATTTGTTTTATTATCTTATATATCATGGGTGACCTATATTTTTCATTGAAGTAATATTATAATATATAATTCTTATGGATAATTTATTCTCTTATTCTATGAAAATTTAAAGAACTCATATATTTTCAAATAAAACATTCTATATTTGGAACTTGAAAAGAGAAAAAATGTTTAAATTAAATGCTGATCTTATTTATCTTTTGATTTTGTATAGTTTTATTATATATCCATGTTTTTCAAAGTTATAAAAAAGTTATTTTTTAATAAAATTTTTATTATGTAAATTTAATGTCATCTTTGACATTTTAAAATGTATAAAATGAATATTTATATCTTTTTTTAAAAGGTTAATTTTCAACTGTCCTTACAAAAACTCAAAATAAATGTTTCATTTTAATAAATATGATGTTAACATATTTTAAATTTATCACAACCATTTTAATATATTAAAATAATTATATTTTTTTCAATGGTTTTAAAAAATATATTTATTAATGAAAATTCATTTTAACTATTTTGGTTTCTTTTTTTTCTATCATATAAAAGAGTTTATTTTTTATAGAATCAACTTTTCTAATGATTTAATGGACATCACTCATTTTTTAATTATTTTTTGTAATTAACCTTACCATGAAACATTCACTTCATTATGAGGCTTTTTTCATCAAACATATCAATATTATTTTAATCAAAGATCTTCTTAATACCTAAATAATATTCTACATCTATATATGGTTTTTTATTATGACTTTTTTTATTGAGTGGGGAAAATCATGATATTGTATATTCAATAATCTATATAAATATTTTTTGACAAGAAATAATTTTTATGAATTATATATATTATTAAATATATGAGGAATGAATTAGACTTAATAAGTAATGGGTGGGGACCATTATATCCACTAAATGAATCAGTTAGTCTATTGCGACACACTAGTTTGGGTATTTTGCGTACACCTTACTAGTTTGAATTTATTGTCTTAGAACAAGGGCCTACTAGTAATATTTTTATATCTTTCATTATCCACTCCTTCATTATGAAATTAGTTATTTATTTCCATATGATTATTTGAATAGTTTTGATATATATATGGATAAGTTTCATGATTATGTGTTTATTTATAAGATATTATTGATCATTATTTATTCCTACAATATTGATTTCTGTGATCTATATATTGATTAAATTGAATATTTTATTAGTTATTTAACTTTCTAGTTTGATTATTCCTTATTTTCCTATAATATATTCGTCTATAGGTCACCCTTATCGAGAATTAGACTAAAAACAATATTTTTGTTTCCTTTTTTCCCATGATATGAATATAGAATCTTTAAATGAGTTCATGGTTGATGTAATTTTTACTTTAATATTTTTTTTTATATTTTGTTACCATTGTAAAATGAATAATCATGTTTTTATATAGTTACTTGATAATACTATATTATTCTATCCTTTAGGATTTTATCACTTTTATCTAGTTAAAATATAAAAAAGTAATAGGTGAGTCTGGGATACTATGGTGGGGTCTTTTATGTTGTTGTTAGAGAATGTTAGTAGAACCCTTGAGAACTAGAATCGAGAAAAAATAATATAGGTAAAATAACAGTATGAAAAATTATGAGGATGTGTCAAATTGTAGGATAATATCATATAGTTTTTGGAAAGGTACAGACTAATCAGTTATCCTAGAAATAAATCCATGTCTGGATACTAAAAGTGTATTTGTTTTTAACCCAAATATATCTTGGGTTAATAACCCCGAAAAAAGTAGGCTGAGCATATCTCAACCATCATTATGTTGCACAAGGAGGTTTCCCCTACTTCACACCTTGATAGAAACTCTTAGGGGTATTGTTTTAATAATTACTATTCCATTTATGAACCATTATATTTAATTATAGAATAAAACCTATTGAATGACTTGATAATCCTTTTTGATATAGGATAAACCTAAATCATCTTGGGTTGATAAGTTTAAGTTTGAACTAATTTTTGAATAAATAGATACTCCTTTTGAGGTTTTTTGTGATGAAAGTGTGACATGATTAAGGATATTTTTAGTTATATACATATATGGGAATACAAACAATTGGTTTAGTATATGTTCTAGTGAAAAGCTTATTTTTAGAATAGTACTTTTATAATTTTTGGACACAAGTTTAATGATATTATAAAACATTAGGCTTAGTATAATCATAAATATTGGGGCAATTATGTTTGTTTTGAAATAAACCTAGTAAATTATAGGAATATTATATGATGAAGGTAAGAATAATTTTATCATTGATGATTGAGTAAATTTATTGAACAATATATGATTTTAGTGTGGAATTATAATGATTTAGGATATTTATAGAAACAATTAGCATATTTTTGGGAGTATATGATTAGAGTATATAGATTTTTACTATATTAAATATTTATGGATTGATATTACATATATATATATATTATCGAATCTTTTTTATGTTTGTGATTTGTTTTTTTAGAAATAATTTGATGGGTTACTAAGGAAAAATTCAAATTTGGGTGTTATTTTTATGGTTGTGGTGATTAATGTATCATTTCTATATATGAATATTTATTCATATTGGATAACCTATGATAAAATTTTTGGCTTTGATAAATATATAGAGATATGATGAATGACCATTATTTCATTTATGGATATTATGATCTATTCAAAGTTATTTTAGTGCTTTAAGAATGAAAAATTATTCTTGAATATTCATTTCTTGGAGTAAGAGAAGGAATGAAAATTGATCAAATCACAACTAAAGGATGATATTATGATTATGAAATTGAAATAAATATTGTAGTTATACATTTATTTCTCTCTCTAGCAGGATAGTAAATGATTCCCCTTAATTTTGGAAAATAATCTTAAAATAAATGTTACCTTTCATTTCTGAGGAATTTATGGTTTTTTAACCTCTCACCAGTTTATGTTTTTGTAGCTATTAAAATTCACATGACCTTGTTATATATCACTATATATTAATACATGAAAATTAATTTACTCCTCCATGTATATATCATGACATCATAACATTTTCCGCCTAATTTAGTAACCCAATCACATATTATAGCAAGTTAGATTTATCCACCACACTTATTATTTTTTAAAAAATATGTTCTTTTATCCATCTCTACAATCTGATTTTTGAATAATGGTATCTTCAAATATTGAATTTTTTATGGAAAATATAAAATAATAAGGGAAAATTTTATTTGGGGTGAGGTAGAGAACTTAACACCATATAATGTTATATTAATAGGAAAATAAGCTTGATATCTTTCTTATGGTACAACATCAAGCTTTAAGTGAATAGATATATGATATGAAATATTATTTTTCAAATATTTTAAATCCACTGAATTTGAGAGTATTAATATGTGTAAATAGATTATGGAATATTGGTATAAGGTTCTTACAGAATACAAATGTATTTATTATTTCATAGAAACAAACAATCATTTTTTATTCGAGTGATTTTATTCCTTAAAAATTGCATTTACTTCGAAAATGATTTTATTATATTTTGTGTCTATGAATTATACTTAATTTATAACAACTTTTGATATTTTAATTTATATATTTAACATAATTTTTTATGTTATCATATCAAAATTATCTTAGGAAAAATTTTTGGGTGTTTTTGAAATGACTGATCATGTAGTGATTAGTTAAATATAATGATTTTTTCAAATATTATAATTTATTTTCTTTTAAATATAGGAATCAATAATCCCCCATCATACTTTGGATTTAGTTATATATAATCCATTTGATGTATAATCAAATAATTTGTCTATTTTAAAAATAAAGTTTCATGATTTTGACATAAGTTAATTCGTAAACAATATTTTTTCTAAAAACCTGTTACGTTGCATTTTACGCATATATATTAAAATTAATTTCATCCACTTATTGAAATTTTATATTGAGAAATTGATATAGTATTTTGAATTTTAAATTTATTTGGTAAATAGATTCTTATTATTTTTATCATTATGAATAAAAATTATGATAAATATTTTTCACCTTTGTATGGATAACAAGGGTAAAATAGGGTTAAAACCATTAAATAAGGTCTACAAATCAGCCAAAAAAATATTTAAAATATTATTGGATGTGATAAATAAAACCATATCCTTCTCATATTTTAATATATGGAATTTGGGCGATGTTTTTCTTGGACAATTATTATTATCTTGTTTTAGGTAAATAAACCATCAAAATGTCAGTATCTTGACTTCAATATCTCTATTTTTTACATAATGATAAAAGAGGATAGATAAATTTATAAATTTTTATTTAAAATTTAAAATAATTTTTTCTTAATATATCAATTTATTTTTAATTTATTTTGATTAAATAATTAACTAATATTTTTAAATAATGGTGACAAATTTCTTATGGAAGTTGTAGAAAAATCATCATATTGATTTAAAAAACCGTAAAAGTAATATTGTTTATTTTAATTATAAAGGAATGAAAATTTTATATATTAATATAACATATAATTGATGTGTTAAATTGTAATATTTTAATTCCATATTTTTTCTGGATGTCTTTGTTGTCAAAATAAATGAATAGAATCAAAAATAATATTTTATGTTAAATTATATTTTAAATTTTTTTATAACTCATAAAAAAATTGAAAGAACATAATTAGGATGAGAAGTGAACTAAAATATCATACCTTGACAATTTATGAGGAAATATTAATAGTATAGTTAAAATTTTAACTATTCAATATTAGAAAATTCACTATCACAATTACTATTAAAATTTGTTAACCAAGGGGTTAAAAAATGATATGGATTAGAATAACATATTTGCAACGACCCATCCCCCAGGTCCCATTCCATTATTAACCCAAGCATGCCTCCCGAAGGCCAATGACTGGTGACTAGTGCTGAAGGCGTTAATTTTCATGTGGGAGGCATTTTCCTAAGTACCTTTATGCACACACATTCCCAACCACGTCCCAACACACTAAAGGGAAAAAACAAGTATACTAAAGAAATACTGAGTACAAATTACAACTGAAAGTGAGTGTGCCAGAATACATACCCACCAAAAGAACGGAAATAGACAAGTACAGAAAGGATCTGAAATGGCTATCCATGGAAAACCCCACCGGATTTTAAGAGTATTGAAGCTATTGGAAGCCGAAGTAGTTTGTCAGGTTTGCCTGGTCCTACTAGGCCCCATCGGGTCCTAGGCCTCCAAGTCCACCATGATAGCGTCTATCAGTCCCATCTCACTGAGTACCTTTGTCTAAATGTTTATTTTCTGCACCAGACAAAACACGTGCATGTGAATCATATGATGGGGTGAGTATAATAGTACTATGTAGGGACCTCGAGATAAAAAACATTGACCACACAACAATCCTCAATGTAAAGTGAAAAGCATAAGACAACTCACACCAGTTATATTATAGGGCAGTGATAATAGAATAATTCGTTATATCATTAAACTCTTTAGTTGTTAGATAAATACACCTCTATCGTGTACATTGGGACTTCCAAGTCACATGGAGCTGCTTCCACTAACCTTGGACTGTTGTGGTACTCATCCCATATGAGTACTGTGGGTATGATGGGTCACACAAAACCGCTCCCCACTGTGGGTCTACCGGGTCACACAGAGCCACTTCACACATTGGCCAAACTGAGGTACTCCTCCTATCGAGTACCATGGGTCTTCTAAGTCACACAGAGCTTCTCCCCACGACGGGCCTTCTGAGTCAAATAGAGCTGCTAACCACTAGGCCGTCTTCGAGCAGTCATCAGGTCTTAGCCAACCGTAGGGTTCCGAACGTATCACACTTGGGAGAACCGCTCCTCAAGTCATTTATTTCATCTATATTTCTATGAAAGTCACCAAAAATTAATCCATATGATCTGCCTCGTTAATAGGGTCCCAACGCCGCAAACATATCTTCAACCAGACACACAGTTTGCAAGATACACGAATTTTAGTTACCCGAGGGTCAGTTACGATAAGGCCTGGTCAGAGCCGACCAACTCGGCATGGTATCCCACACACCGCGATCTATTTATATAGACTCGATATAACCTAGCTCAGGTCATGGTTGGTCTGGTTCAGCCTGGCCAGTGGGTAAGGCCAAATGGGTCTCGCTTGGGCCTGTCTGGTTTAGTCGAGGGTCCAGCCCGCCGGGTCGTCCAGTGACCCATTCTTGTCCCGTCCAGCCTGAAGGGTGTGGGTCTAGCCCGTTGGAATGGGTCTGGCCTGCCAGTGCAGGTCTGGCCAACCAGGAAACTGGATCGGACTACTAGACCACTGGACCGGCCTGCTGGGCCGCGGGTCTGGCCCCCTGGGTGTTGGACAACCCCAGACCATTTGGGGCTCGACACTCCCACTGAGGAACGGCCGCAGGAGTGGCTGGCAGTGGGCCATCCCACTCGAACATGACAGTCACACTGTGTCTGGCCCTAGAGGGCCTCAGGGATGTTGTGCCCCTCCAGCCTCAAGCCTTGGTCAATGAACCATGACCCACACCACTCGGGTGGCCCGGACACTGACCGCCCTCTCCTTGCAGCACCCGACTGGCACCGCGATTCCCGCCGCCGCGGCCAGCCGAATGGCCTGCCGTCTTCCTCCAACGTGGACGGTGAGGGTTTGCCACATCTGTAGCTGCTGCAAAACCATTTAGAGCCACCCCCTTCATGTGGCTAGCATGGGCTGTACACCACTATCGATCCCCAGTGGTGTCGTGCCAGCAGGACATTCTGCGGGCCACCAGTGTTTCTCCGATGCTCTATTCTCTGACCCGTCTATGCCAAAGGGGCCCTTGGGTAACCTCCATCTCTGATCAGGCCCTAGAATAATATTGGCATGAATTCAAGAATTCGGCCACCAAGAACGCACAAGTGGAGGTGCTCGGGCCTTGTTCATGTCGGCCCAAGCCCTCCGCGACAGAGGTTTGAATCAAGGGGGATGTTCAGTAATTGAAGTTCAATCATTTCATCCAAGGATTGAATTCCAAATATTAAATCCCCAGGAAAAGTTATACTCCCATATAAACACATGAATCATGGATCAACATGTCTGTGAGTTGGTCTGTCTTCATCGTATTTTGAAAAAGAAAAGTGCGGGGAAGAACCTCAAAATAAAAATAAAACCCAAACCTCTTTGACGTTCGATGTCGAAGCATTTTTCTTGGAGAATTCAAAGAATCTATGTCATAACTTTTGGATCTGTTATTTGAGGTTGTGTCGAAGATGATGATGTCCCAATGGTGTTCTTCATCATTCTTCATTGGTGAGGAATTTTGTTTGAGATTCACCGGAGAGTCTCCAAGGTTTAATTCGACTATCTTTAATGTGCTAAATAATTAAAGAAAACTTGTCACAAAATTTCAGTTATGCTGCGACGTCACGTCATTACACTGTTTCATTTATGAAATAATATCACTATTATGGTTCCTTTATTTCATCATTATACTGCATGATATAGGTCATTAATGAGCCTCATAAATAATCCCCTTTTCTTATTCTTCTCCGCACTATAGATTCGTCGTCTCCCACTCAACAGATAAGAATGATTAGAAAAATTATTTTAAATTATTTTATTATTTGTCTTAAAAAGTATGAAAAACAAAGTTCTTTATCAGCATTTGGTGGATAAAGATAATTCATTTATAGGCGAATCCTAACATTCAATGTTAAATGGTTCCCTCAGATTTACTTTCCGAGCACATGTACAAAGTTAGAAAATCTCACTTGTGCGTTTACTGAACGTACCTTTAAAAAGGTAAATATTCTATTCCTGGCTCTCCAGGCCCTGTAATAACGTGTTGTTAGAGAGAACAATATCAAAATAATTCCATATAATTTATAAATAATTACACATAATTTCCAATACATTCCATTATTCCCACCTTTGGGCTTTACGTCCCTGAATGAAAAATCGAAAACTAATCAAACGGATGGGTATACTGAGCACGAATCTGAGCCTCCCACTCCCATGTGATTTCTTGAATATTACCATGCTTCCATCAAACTCTCAGTAGAGTAATCATCCTCCCATGAAGGACCTACTCCTGTTGATCCTCCATATCGACAAAGAACTCCGAAAATGTCACCCCATCATCAATGTCCAACTTTCCCAAGTTGATGACGTGCGATGGATCATACACGTACCTCCTCATCTTCAACATGTGGAAAGAATCATGCACCCGGTACATCATTGGGTAGAGAGCTATGTGGTATGAAATCTCAATAACTATTCACAGGATCTGAAAAGGTCCAATTAACCTTAGAGATTACATTCCACCCTGTATAAATCTTTATAACCCTCATCGTGGTGAGACCCGAAGGAACACATGGTCTCCGTCATCAAACTCCAAGGGTCTCAATATCCTATCAGCTTTAGAATTATGCCTAATTTGTGTAGTCCTCATCCACTTCTGAATGATCTACTCCTTCTCGGTGGTAGCTCATTCCATCTTTGGACCAATGAGTGCTGACTCCCCGTGGTCTGTCTAGCATAAGGGTGATCTGCATGGCTGCCCATACAAGGCATGAAAGTGTGTTATGCCAATGGTTGAGTGATAGATTTTGTTGTACATTAACTACCCCAAGGGTAGGTGGTCCTATGAACTAGGACAAAATTTAAGGATGCAAAAACAAATCATGTCCTCCATGGTCTATATGGCCCACTCCGTTTGACCATCCGCCTGGGGATGAAAAGATATACTCAAGCACAGCTACGTCCCGAATACCTCTAGATGGGTTGAGGTGTCTCAAACCCTCTACCAGTCCCTACTCTTAGATGGTTAGGAAGTGATCCGACTTAGTGTGTCGGTCAACGATCACCCAAATAGAATCATGGGCTCAAGACATACGTGGTAACCCAATCATGAAGTCCATCAGGATACAATCCCATTTCCACTCTACTACCACTAGTGGTTGGGCCAACCCTGCTAGAACCTGATGCTCAACCTTCACTTACTGACATATGAGGCATCATGAAATATACTCATCCATATATTTCTTCATACCTGGACACCACTATTGACGTTAGAGGTCCTGGTACATTCTCGCCACTCCAGGATGTACCACCAAGGGGGATGTATGGAACTCCCTCAAAACCTCCTCCCGCAATGTCACTGGTACTATGGTGTGCCCTATGGAAAATATAGTATTCTCCCCACCTAAAAAACATCAATCAAGAGCCTGTACTGAGGATAACTAAGCACACTAGGCCTCACAGTCAACATCCAACAATTGTACCTCCCTGGCTCGCTATAAGAGTGGGGGAGAAGTAGTCATCTATTGAAAGGGAAGATCCTCCATCATCATCCAAAAATGACATCTGCATCATGGAAAACTGATCCGTACCCTCATTCAGTAGCTTTTAAATCATCCTCTTGATGAGTGTGTCTGCCACAACATTCCCCTTCAAAGAAGTATAGACTTTTTAAAAGTCATAGTCTTGGAAGAACTTTAGCCATCGTCACTGTCTCAGGTTCACGTCCTTATAGGGGAAGATATACCTAAGACTCTTTTGGTCAGAGTAAACTATAAACCATTCACCCATCAAGTAATTCCCCCACATATTTAAAAGGAAAGCCCACAACTACTAACTCTAGGTTATGGGTAACAGAGTTCTTCTCATACTGCCTCAACTAGTGTGAAACATAGGTTATCATTTCTTTATCTTGCATCCGAACACAACCCAGTCCGGTCCATGATACGTCATATTAAACTACATACCGAACACCTTCCTTTGGGATTATCATGATGGAGACACTAGTTAGTCTTCTCCTCATCTCATGGAAACTCTGTTGGCATTTTTCTGTCCACAAAAAGGGTTGTACCTTTCCATGTGAAGGCTAATAAGAATGCTGCTACTCTAGAAATGTCGGGCATGAACCTAAAATAGTAACTAGCCAACCCCAAGAAGCTCTGAACCTTAGTCATGCTCTTAGGCAGCTCCCAAGTGAGAATCGCCTTTGTCTTCACCAGATCCACTGCAACTCTAGACTCTGAGATAAAATGTCTTAAAAAGTGGACCTTCCAAATCCAGAACTTGAAATTCGAGAGATTAACATAAAGTTATTTCTTTCAGAGTTTATCTAGGACTATCCACAGGTGTGTAGCGTGCTACTCCTTTAATGCTAACTACACCAAGATGTAATCCATAAAGACCATGATGAACCGATAAAGGTAAGGCTGGAAGATTCTATTCATGAGGCCCATGAACACTGATAGGTGTTGGTCATGCCAAAAGGCATCACACTGAGCTCATAGTGGTTTTACCGGCTCTTAATGGCTATCCTCGGTACAACCCCATCTCGTACCCAAAGTTGGTGATAGCCTGTTATGAGTTCTATCTATGAGAACCAATTCTCTCCCTTTGGCTGGTCCAAGAGGTCATCAATTCGTAGTAGTGGATAATTGTTCTTCATGGTCACCTGGTTCAGGTGTCATAAGTCCATGAAAAACATCAAACTCCCATATGACTTCTTGGAAAAAAGCATTGGGGATTCCCATGGTGAAACACTGGGCCTTAAAGACCCATTCTCATACAAGTCCTCAAGATATACCCTTAGCTCGCGAAGCTCTATGGGAGACATCTGATATGTTGGTGGGGATGTCATTATCATACTAGGGTAGTGGTCGATGCAAAAGTCCACTCTCTATGAGAAGTTAGTCTCGAAACATCCTTAGGGAAAACATCCTCGTAATCATCTACCACTACAGGGAATCTTGGACACCTCTCATCCACTGCCCAGAGGGTACATCTAGACAACTGGTGAGTGATCGTCTTCACCCTCTTCTAAGAGAGTCTCTCTTACATTGCAAGGGTTTTCTTATCATCGGTAAATGAAAACCTGGTCACATCTCTGCGGACACACCGCACTTTATGTCTAAAACATTCAATATGAGAAAGGTCTGTGGATAACCACTCCATACCCAAGAAGATGTCATAAGGCCTTGATAATACTACTAGGAGATCCCAACAGTAGCTCTGTTTTCCTAAAGTGACATCACAGTACCTTCACCAGTGTGTAATCATCGAGTCGTTTCCTATAGGCGTCTCTAGCTGTAAGGATCGAGCCAACACCTCCACTAGAATCTTCAAGCTCCGAATGAGAGTTGTGTCAAGGAAGGAGTGACTAGAGCCTGTGCTTATAAGAATTTCAGCTAGGGTGGATAAGACACTAATCATACCTCATATCATCTATGGAGCACTCTGTTCTTAAGCCTATGCTTCGAGTAGGTGAGCTCTCCCCTATCTTCCAGCCCCATGAGGGTGTGGTAGACCACCTGAGGGTTGTGGAGGTAACACCACAAACTGTCACCAAGCGCCTTCCGCTCATCCAGATCCCATTCCATCCACTACCCTATGAAACTCCTCTCTCAAACCACCGTTTCTACCTCAACAGCCCCTCGACCGGCTATTGGTCATCTGTACGGTGGTTCGGGTAGTCATGCGCCATGTGTCCCTGCCCGCCACACTTGAAGCACTGCCTGGATCCCTGCTGACTCCCCTAGACTGGGAGCCACTCACTACCAACCACGAGTCCTGGGGTATTACTCTAAAAGACCTATCCCATATGGACCCACGTGTATATTTTCTGCTACCTGTTGAAGACTCCGCCGCCTGGGGCTAGCTGGTAGCTCATGCTACTGGTGCCTGATCAGCCAATAATCTCTCCACAAGAAGGGCTCGCTCTGGAAACTTGGCCTGGCTGGGGATGCTGAGAGACAACACTGATTCCCGGATCTCCCACCCGAGTCCCTACACAAAGGGTTGATCCCTAAATAAAGTGTCTCACACCATGTCTGTGGAGTAGCGATATAGCTCGGTGAACCACACTGAGTACTCAGTTACCGTCATGCAACCCTACTAAATGTGATGAAACTATTGAGTGTGCATAAGGTGAATGGTTGTAGGGAAAAAATCCTCCCAAAAAAGTAAGTCAAAATTTGACTAGGATAGGGTCACCTCATCATGTGTCTGGGTGGTCAAGCTCCACCATCCCTCTGATGTGACCTACAAAAGGCTCACTTCCAAGATTACCATATGGTCAGGTGGTGTCCTCACTAAGTAGTATACCCACATCACTGCCTCCTGCTAGTCCTTAGAGACCTAAGAGTTTGTCTCTCCCCTGAACCTGGGAGGTATCTTTCTATGAAACTCATGTAGGGAACTGAGCCTACGAACATACTATTCTAAAAACACCGGAAGTATATGTTGACCACTTGGTGGGGGTAGAACTAGTGCGTTCCCTGATGGGGCCATATCAAGAACTAGTCCATAAACGGACACGTCATCTCTAGGCGTGATGTCCTCACAACCCAGTATCATGATCTTGACTGGTCGTCCATGTGGAGGCATCCTAAAATAGATCAATATGTACCATGGTCGAAAGGTTATATGTAGGACCCCGGGACACACTAAGAGGGGTGGGGTGAATAAGGGTGTCAAATTTTTATTCTTAAAGTTGTGGATATTGTTCCCACATTGGTAGGAACTACTTAAACCTCTATGATGGATATGATTAGCAATGAAACATTCACATGCAAAGAGATAACACAACAATTTTACTTGGTTCACCACTAAGGCTACGTCCCAGGAGCATACGCCAACAAGTTTCCGGTCGTACCAAATTCCACTAATCTTCACTAGTTGTGGATTACAATAGTTTGGGGATATACACTCTATCCCAGGCTCACTGCCTTTACAAAAGGTTCAGGGATAGTTCACTGCGTCCCTCGGGTCACTCCCATTGACTCCCCCTGGCTCACTGCCATTGGTGAAGTCCCGCTCAGTTTATATACATGAAGGTATCTCCAATAGATTTGCATTGAAGTATTTTTCTCCTGTTCATCATGAGAATTTGCTTGCATCAGAGTCCTGAGTTGATGCTCTTTTGTATTCAACCTTCTACTTTAGTGAAATAACTGAATGCACTATATCTTCTTCTTCTCTTCCTTTGATTCTCAATAATAACAGCTGAGTGTATTGATATATTCCCCTATTTCTGTGCAGATCCGCGTTTAGTTGAATGAACCATTCTTCTTATCTTTTCAAAACACAATGAGGATGTTAAACATCAGTCAAGTGTGTGCGGTACCACTTCTCTTCATAAAAAACAAATTGTTCATTGTTCATCTATCTTTGTAAATGAATACATCATTTGTTGCACTGAAGGTATCAGGAAATCTCACGGCATTCATGCAGCTCCACGAAGATGGGCAAGCTCCAACAACACCTGGCGCTCTTCTCCAAGACTGGCACGCAAGTCCCAATACAGCACACAAGTCTTCAGTGCGCAAGTCCAAACTGGAGCTCAAGTGTCACCAAAGCACCTGCGCAACTCTTCCTTCCCCAAACACAAACTTTCACGACCCACTTCTTTTCTCTCCCAAACTGCCTTGGGCACGTAGCCAACAACCGGCGCACAACTTCAAACACTGGTACGCAAGACCACCTGTGTGAAAACGCACTACTTGCGCGACTTTAACACCTGCACGATGGGAGTTCTGATTTTTTAAGTTTTGAACTCCATAAGAAATGAGGAAGGATGGTCCTATATTTATAGGCAAATTGGACCCCATGCGCAGTGGCACACAATTCTCCCCTCGGTGCGCAAGTCACGACGCGCATGTATTTTCCCCTGTAAGTCACTTGCGTGAAAAACTTCCAAACTTGAGCGACCCTCCTTCCTTTTCCATAGTTTGAGTTTCTGATCGTGAAAAACAACAGGTGCGCAAGTTCCCAATCCTTCTAGGCATCTGCGCACAAGTCTCTTCATGGTGCACAAGTCACTTGCGCGACCATCCCAATACTTGCGTGACACTTATCCCTTTACCATAAATTGATGTTATGATCTTGAAAAACATATGGCGTGTAATTTTACACCTCTATATCATCCATTCCTTTGTCGATGTTCCCTGAATAAAACATGGATCATTATCCACAGTCCTTGAACTCGACATGACCCCATGGAATCTCCTTTGTCAACAAATTTGTATGTTGTTTGTTTACTTTTTCAACAAGCACGATCACCTCAAAAGAAATTCTTCTTGGTGATATGTATCCTTCAGCAACTCTTCTGCTTTTATCACAAACTCCACTATTGTGATATGTATTCTTTGAAGGAATAACTTTAGCATCATCATCTTCTATGACAATGTGATGTTCCTGGCTATCTCATAATTCCAATCCCCACACAACCATCTTAGAATCCCAATCATTTGCAAATTTTCCTCTTCATTAACCGTCATGATCGACTTCATGAAAAACATATGATTTAATTCGTCAAGAAGTAACTTGCATGGTTCTCATAAAATCATGAGTAATTGCATGTTATTCATCAATAACCCATGGGTCTCATGCAATAATGAGGAATTGCATGGTCTTCATCAGAACCCATGGTTCTCATGCAATAAAGAGGAATTGCATGGTCTTCATCAAAAAACCCCATTCTTCGTTAATAATCCTCAAATGGATTAAACCTCACATTCTTTATTGTTGTAAACAATGTATCACCTTTGACACATGTTATTTGAACTTATGATCAGTACAACAATCGTCTGAATTATCATTCCTCCACTTCATCTGAGTACTTATTGATCTCCTTCATTTTGATCTTCATTCACAATTATTGACAACAAATACATCCTTATACACAAAGTGGTTCCAACAATATCCCCCTTTGTATTTTTTTGTCAATACCTTAGACATCTTCTGAAATGAATTCGTCAATGTCAAAATGAGAATCTTCTCTTCAATCAACTTTTCTTTTCAAACGTTCATATCACTTTCTCTCTCCCTTATTGATAAGAAATACAAAGCGCATGTTCGGGAGGGTATCAATCCATACATAAGAAATGTTTCAATAATCATTTCACTCTAAATCTACTTGAGCAATGCCCGATGTAGAAAACAATAGGATTATATTAAGTCAACAAGGTTGTCCATTATTCACAGATCATGATACCAACATGAGATGATAACTCATATATTTTGTCTTCATGGGTTTACCACTTTTATTTCAGGTAGAAGAAAACTAAAATGTGATAAAAAATAATCAACCTAAAAATCCTACACTCACATCAACAAATTGATCAAAAACATTCAAGTGCAATTGGTAGGATAAGTGGCCTTGGGGAACTTCCATTATTTTTATGTCACTGATCAATTCTGTTACTCCCCCTTTGTAGAATGATCTGAGTATCCAAGGTTGAGAGATTGATAAATGACATACCTTCTCCATTGACATGTTCATCAATAAATTTTCAAAGTAACTGCATTTGATACCAGCTGGAGTTGATATTGATTAAAACAGTGATTTTGGAAGCTTCTTCATTTTTCTCCCCCTCAAGGGAAACACTTCTCATTATCTTCATCAAAAGTGATCCTTAATCATCTTAATCATTGAATATCAATTGAATAATCTACTAAGGTTGGAAACTTCTTTATCTTGGATTTCAAGAGTTGACAGCATTCACTACTTCTCGGGTTCTCCCCCTGAGAGCATGCTTCACCTTCAATTCCCTGCATTTTTATCACCAATACAATACACAAATGAATAAGGGAATAAGGTGGTTCCTCCTTGCTTCATCAACATGTTCTGTATGGTTGAGGTTCTTTTCTCAACCAAGTTCCTCTATTCACTCCAGTCTTCATGCCTGCACATTTGAACATATGTTCTGACATCTGTTGACGTGGCATGGCTTTCTTTACATTCTCTTCTACTTTGTGTGAGGAATTGTTCTGGTTAAAAACCATCATGAATGATAGATTCTTACTCCTATTAAGGACTACTTCTTGCTCTGGTATTAAGGTTAGGCAAACTTTTGCAATGTGACCAGATTTCTTACCTCTCTCACACAGAACTTCTCTGACACGTGTGTTTCTCATGGTTTGCAATCTCTCATGCATTGTGTCTTCATCTTGTGAAAGTTTTTCTTTTCATTTTTCACCAGCCTTGGCCTTTTCATCTTCATGTTTCCTCATTCGTTTCAAATCTTTGGGCCTGATGACCAATATGTCATTTTGGAACTGTTGCAGCTGGTTTGGGTCTTCCACATGGGTTCATCTAGGTTTCATCCCACTTAGTGTTTCTTTTGGATGAATGACCCTTCAATTTCATGGATCTAAAATCTGGGGTCTTCTCAGCTTCCCTAATTGAGATCGTTTTGGGGGAATGTGTGTTTGAACTATTCTTTTGATTTCATCCCAAGGAATATTCTTCCTTCTTAATTAGCTTGCGTGGTCTTCTATTCCTATCAGCTCTGGATATTTGTTGACATATGCATGCATTATTCTTGTGACCAGTGCCACTGCATACATCACAGATGTTATCAAGTATTCTAAATCTGTTAGCTGTAAACAGATGGTTCTGGACCTACAGATGTTGCTTCTTCTTCTCTGGCTTCCTTCCCTTTGATATAGGCTTTCCCTATTCTTTTCCATGTAAGGGATTATAAAAACAATCCAGTGCACAATGCCCAAATCTGTTGCAACACCAAAATTGACCCACAAACCTTTCCTTCTTTTTAACTTCGGTAAAAGGTAGTTGGGCCTTCTTCTAGATGTGTTTTTCTCTATCTGGGGAACCATCTTCCAATTTTTTCTTCCTATCCACCCTAGCCATGGTGGTAGGTTTCTTCTCTTCACCTTTCCTCATCCATACTTGTTTAGAATTTTTCTTCCAACCTACACTGATTGTGGGAACATATCTAGAAACATGAGTAAAAGATGGTTTGGATGATACCTTTACTTTATCAGTTTCTTGTGATAGATCAATGAGTGAGTTCATGATCTTCTTATCACATTTTAGAGGTATTTCAACAATAGAATCCTCCAGTGAGCATTGAGTATAAGCAACAACTGATTCTTGATGTGGATAATCAAGAGTTTTCATAATATTCTTGCCACATGTTGGAGGTATTTCAGCTTTAGATTCCTCCAATGAACATTGAGTACAAGAATCACTCATTTCATTATTTTGTGAAGTCTCAATATGTGTATTCTCAATCTTGGTCAACTGGGCTTCCAATTTTTGACCCTCAATATTGAGGATGATCTTCTGATCTTCAATCATGATCATCTTCTCTTCACAAGTCTTCTACAATCTTTCAACCTAATCTTCATGCATCTTTACTTTGTTTTGTAACAAAGAGTCAAGTTCCCTGAATTTTGTGGAAGTTTCTTCCAAAAACAATCTCTTGACTTCATTGCACTTCTTCAGCTCAGCTTCAAGTGCATGGATCTTTTCTTTTAGAGTCTTATTGACTTCCTGTTTTTCTTCAAAGACTTTCACCTGTTTGGTGTGCTTCATACTTTCCATAACGTTTCTTTCCAACCCCTTTTCCATATTGTCTGATTCCCTTTCTAATCGAGTGATCTCAACCTGCATAGATTGGAATAGGGTACAAATAATAGCAACCCTTTCTTTATGAATATAATGCAGATATGTTTTGTGTTTTTCCTGAAATCTTGAATTAGGGATGTCATCCTTTCCTCTGGAAGAATTCCGGGCCACCTTCTCGATACTTTCCAAGCCTAATATTTATTCATTATTGGAATGGCATGGAGAACAAGACAGTGAATCTTTTTTGGATATGAGGGACTTCTTTAGCTGCTTATTCTCTTTCTTTTACCTCTTTGTCATGGTCTTTCTAGATATATACTTCTGCTCAGAAATGACTGAATCTTCATCAAGACTACTCTTCATTGTTGAATTTAGGAAATAAATTCAAAACCTCTTCTGAATAGAATTACTATAGAATATCCAACATTCTTCAACCTTTCCCTCTGATACCACTTGTAGGACCCCAGGACACCCTGAGAGGGGAGGGGTGAATCATCGTGTCAACGGTTTATTCTTAAAGTTATGGATCTCGTTCCCACGTTGGTAGGAACTACTTTAACCTGTATGATGGATATGATTAGCAATGAAACATTCACATGAAAAGAGATAACACAACAATTTTACTTGGTTCACCACTAAGGGCTACGTTCAAGGAGCATACGCTAACAAGTTTCCAGTCGTACCGAATTCCACAAATCTTCAGTAGTTGGGGATTACAATGGTTTGGGAATAGACACTCTGTCCCAGGCTCACTGCATTTATAAAAGGTTCAGGGATAGCTCACTGCGTCCCTCGGGTCACTCCCGTTGACTCCCCCTGGCTCATCGCCGTTGGTGAAGCCCCGCTCAGTTTATAGACGTGAAGGTCTCTTCAATAGATTTGCATTGGAGTATTTGTCTCCTGTTCAGCATGAGACTTTGCTTGCATCAGAGTCCGGAGTTGATGATCTTTTGTATTCAACCTTCTGCTTTAGTGCAATAAATGAATGCACTATATCTTCTTCTTCTCTTCCTTTGATTCTCAATACTAACACTTGAGTGTATTGATATATTCCCCTCTTTCTATGCAGATCTTAGTTTAGTTGCAAGAACTGTTCTTCTTCTATTTGCAATGCAAAATGAGGATGTTAAACATCAGTCATGTATGTGCGGTACCACTTCTCTTCATAAAAACCAAATTGTTCATTGTTCTTCTATCTTTTTAAATGAATACATCATTTGTTTCACCGAAGGTATCAGGCAATCTCATAGCTTTCGTGTTGCTCCACAAAGGCGGGAAAGCTCCAAAAACACCTAGTGCTCTTCCCCAAGCCTGGAACACAAGCCCCAATACGGCACACATGTCTTCGGTGTGCAAGTCCAAACTAGCGCGCAAGTGTCACCAAAGCACCTACGTGAGTCTTCCTTCCCCAACCACAAACTTGCACGACCCACTTCCTTTCTCTCCCAAACTGCCTTGGGCGCGTAGCCAACAATCGGCACACAATTTCAAACATTGGCGCACAAGTCCACCTGTGCGACCACACACTACCTGCGCGACTTCCACACATGTGTGATGGGAGCTCTGATTTTTCTATGTGTTGAACTCCATAAGAAATGAGGAGGGGTGGTCCTCTATTTATAGGCAAACTGGACCCCCTACGTGGTGGCACGCAAGTCTCCCCTCAACACGCAAGTCACAGCGCACATGTATCTTCCCCTGTAAGTCACTTGCGTGACCAACTTCCAAACTTGCGCGACCCTCCTTCCTTTGCCATATTTTGAGTTTCTGATCTTGAAAAACAACAGGCGTGCAAGTTCCCAAGCCTTCTAGGCATCGGCGTGCAAGTCTCTTCATGGTGCACAAGTCACTTGCACGATCAACCAAATACTTGCGCGACAATTATCCCTTTGCCATAAATTGATGTTCTGATGTTGAAAAACATATGGCGCGAATGTTTCCTAAACTTCAAGACCTCGGCATGCAATTCCTTTTTCCAAAAACACTTTTCTTTATTTGTTGATTTTCAGGCCCAAAAGTTTGGCAAACACTGGGAAATGGCGTCACCTTGTATCTGCTCTTTTTTCTGCCTCCAGATCATCCATTCCTTTGTTGATGTTACTTGAATAAAACATGGATCATTATCCACAATCCTTGAACTCGACATGCCACCATGGAATCTCCTTTGTCAACAAATTTGTATGTCATTTGTTTTCTTTTTCAACAAGCACGATCACCTCAAAAGCACTTCTTCTTGGGGATCTGTATCCTTTAGCAACTCTTATGATTTTATCACAAACTCCACTATTGTGATATGTATTCTTTGAAAGAATAACTTTAGCAACATCATCTTCTATGACAATGTGATGTGCATGGCTATCTCATAATTCCAATCCCCGCACATCCATCTTAGAATTCCAATCATTTGCACATTGTCTTCTTCATCAACCGTCATGATCGACATCATGCAAACCATGTGATTTAATTCGTCAAGAAGTCTCTTTAATGGTTCTCATGAAATCATGAGTAATTGCATGGTCTTCATCAAAAACCCATGGGTCTCATGCAATAATGAGGAATTGCGTGGTCTTCATCAAAACCCATGGTTCTCATGCAATAAGGAGGAATTTCATGGCCTTCATCCAAAAACCCCATTCTTCATTAATCATCCTCAGATGGATTACACCTCACATTATTCATTGTTGTAAACAATGTATCACCTTTGACACATATTCTTTGAACTTATGATCAATACAAAAATCGTCTGAATTATCACTCATCCACTTCATCAGAGTACTTCTTGATCTCCTTCATTTTGATCTTCATTGACAATTATTGACAAAAAATACAACCTTATACACAAAGTGGTTACAACATTATACACAGTGAGTTGGATATTATTCCAAATAACATTAGGATACACCTATGCAGCCAATGTTTTCATGTTTTGAGCTGAAATGTAGAATTCAATGTCTTGTTGTATGGATACATCAGAAGCCATACAAAAACAGTACTCCCTGAATCTGAATGTCAGACTCACAACACTTAAAATTATTTCCCCAAAACAAAACACATACTCTTGGTCATTGTGGTAGGACCGACCACCCCCAAGATTCCACTTTATCATGACCCTTTACATGGGTCCAGTGACATTACTACCTTAGGACCACCTCCCAAAGGCCTGGGGCTAGCAACTAGCACCGAAGGAATCAACCTACATGTGGGAGGCATTTTACTAAGTACCCACACACACACACACACATGGCCACCCACATCCCAACACACTGAAGGTAAAAAACAAGTATAGTAAACTAATATTGATTACAAAGTATACATGAAATCAAGTGGGTGCGAATACAAACCCTAAAAAATAACTAAAACACAAAAGTACAAAATAGAAGCATTGATAGCAGTCTGTGGAAAACCCCACCGGATCGTAAGAGTAGTGAAGCTACTAGAAGCTGAAGTAGTATGTCATGCCCACCATATCCTACTGGGCCCAAACTAGTCCTAGGCCTCCAAGTACATCTTTGTATAGTCTGTAAGTCCATTCCACAGAGCACCTATGTCGAAACGTCGATCGTGTGCACCAGACACAACACTTGCGGGTAAAGCCCGCTCATGGGTGAGTATAACAATACTCATTATAGACCCCAAGAGAAAAAGGAATGATGACACAATAATCCTTAATGTAAAGAACAAAGAACTAGAGAACTCACACCGGGTATATTATAGTGTAGTGATAGTATCTTCATCAATCATATCATTGTACTCCTCCTCTCCTAGATAATTCCTCCTTTATTAAGTACTTTGGTCCTGCTAGGTCACACAGAGCCTCTTCCCACTAAACATGGATTACTGTGGTACTCATCCCAAATGAGTACTATGGGTATGATATGTCATATAGAGTCGTTCCCCTCTGTGATCCTACAAGGTCACACAGATTTTCTTCCCACCTTGGCCAAAATGAGTTACTCCTATTATCGAGTATCATGGGTCTTCTAGGTCACACATAATCACTTCTCACCATGGGAATTTCTGGTCACATAAATAAGCTTCCCATTGGGCCATCATAAAAAATTCACCCTGTCTCATCCAATCATAGGGTTCTGTACGTCGAGAACTCAAGAGAACATTTCCTCAAGCCATTATTCACATCTCTATGTCTATGAATGTCCCCAAAAATCAAACCAAAAGATCCGAATCCTCCATAGTGTCCCAACGAAGCAAATGGATAATCAACCAGATGTACAGTTTGTAAGAAAAAAGAAATTTAGTAACTAGGGGAGCAATTGCAATGGGGCCCAGTCTGACCCAGTTGGACTTCCCCTACCCACCGGGCCCAAGGGTCCTAGACTCTCATGATCATTTCGACGAACTGGACCTAACCTAGTTCGAGTTGGGGTCTGTATGGTCCAGCTAGGCCAGTGGGCTATCCCCAATGGGTCTCGTTGGGCCCTACCTGGTTTAGTCGGGGGTCCAGTACACAGTGTTGTTCGGGGACAAGGTCTAGTTCGGCATGACCCAAAGGGCAGAGGTCTGGCCCGTAGGGTCTAGGTTCGACCCACCAGTGCTGTTCCAGCCCACTGAGCCACTGGATCAGCATGCCAGGTCACGGTTCTGTCCCAATGGTGCGAGTCCTTCCTGCTGGGGGCTCGGCTTGACAACTGAGGATGGTTCGCTGGAGCAGCCAGTGGTGTGCCATCTTGCCCAGACATGGTAGCTGAGCCTCGTCCGGCCATAGCTATCCCCGCGGGTGCAGGCCCCTTCATCCTCTAGTCGTGGTCGACGGACCGTGGCCCACTCCGCCTGGGTGGTCCAGAAGTGGCCCACCGTCTCCACGTGGCGCCCTCCTGGAGCTATGATTCCCACCTCCACGAACTGTGGAACACAACCTCTTACCACCGTGGCGCACTGACGGGCGTGCCGCTGTCCTCCTATGTGGCTGGTGATGGTCGGCCGCCTTCGCAGCGGCCGCATCACCTTTTTTCACCACCCCTTTCATGTGGCTGGAATGGGCCATCCACCTCCGCGCTGGTGGTGCCGCACCGACCTCACCTTATGTCTGACGCCAGAGTTGCTCCAGTGGTCCATTCTCAGACTCGTATGCAACCAAGGATCCCTCGGGTTGCCACATATCCATTATTAGGTCCCAAATTAATATTTTCTCCACTTCGAGAATGTTGACACCAAGAACGCATAAGCAGAGGCGCTCAGACCTTGTTTGTGTCGGCCCATGCCCTCCATATTATAGGTTTAAATCAAGGGGATGTTCAAGAATTATTGTTCAATCGTTTCCTGCATGGATAGAGTCTCAAATAATATATCACCAAGTAGATTCACCCTCCTACATAAAAGAAAGAATCGTGGATCAACTTGTTCATGAGTTGGTCTGTGATTGTTGTTACAAGAATAAGAGAAGAGTGGAGAAGAAGTTCAAAATAAAAATCAAACCCCTATCTCTTTGAAGTTCGATGTCGAAGTGTTTGTCCTTGGGAATTTAAGGTGTCAATGTCGTCACTTTTGACTTCGCTCTTCGAGGATGTGTTGAAGATGATGAAGTCTTACCAGTGTTCTTCGTCTTTCTTCATTGGAGAGGAATTCCATAGAAGATTCTTCAAAGAGTAGTCAAGGTTTAATTTCATCATCTACAACATGCATAATAATTAAAGGAATCATGCCGCATCATTTCAGTTATGTTGCGACGTCACGTCATTATGTTATTTCATTTATGAAACAATGTCGCTGTTAGGCTCTATTTATCGCATTGTTAAACCGAGTGATATGAGTCATTAAAGAGCCTCATTAATATGCCTCATCGTTACTTCGTCTCCTCACCGCAGCATTGTCGTTCGCCGCTCACTGGATGTGAATGAAAATAAAATAACTCTTTTAAATTCATTTATTGTTTTTCTCGAAAAGTCTAAAAACTAAATTTTTAGATCGACCATTTCTGCTCAATGTTGTTTAATTTCAAGGCGAATCCTGCCGTTTTGAGTTCAACGGTGACCTTATATTTATGATGCATACACCAGTTCAAAACATAGAAAATACCTCTGGCACAGATACTGAATGTTGATTAAAAATGTTCAAATTTTTTTTTCTAGCTCTCTCGGCCTAGGAATCACATGTTGTCAGATCGAGCGATCTCAGAATAATTCAACATAATTTTTAAAAAAATTACATTGAATTTTCATGAAATTATAATATTAACCTATCTAAATTTTATTGGATTATTAAATTAAGACCATATCATATTTTTATTCTAGTCATTTTAATTTTGAAACCATTTTATCTAAGATAAAAATATATGATATTGATTTTATTATTTCGAAAAGTGAAATTAAAGATATTGTATAATATAAAATATTTTATTAAATGATTTAAAATTCATAAAAATCATATCCTCTTTCAAAAAAATAATACATCTTTTAAAATTTCAAACATGGTGCAGTTATGGATCACTTCCCATATAATAGTAACTTTTATGGAACATAATGTGTAAAAAAATTGATATCATTATAATTATCAAATAGGTTAACAAGTGGTTGGTTCGTATGGGAAACTAGTTGCTACTTTCGGGACTAAAACCCATTACAGGTCTCATGTTGGGGTGATTAGTGACATGGGGGTTCAGGCTGACCCAAAGGCCACCCATAATCAGTTTTGCATCCTTGAGGAAGATGATCAGCAAAAAATAATGCCAAATATGTGAGGTTAGACATGAATTTTGTCTTGCTTGGATGTTTCCTTAAATGTCATTGGCCGACAGGATGTGGAAGGCATTCTGGGTAGGATGTGTACTGCCTCCTTCAGCCGCTAATCTAAATTTGTGTTTGAGGATTCAGATCTTGATTTTGAGAGGGAACTTGATGTTTCTGAAGGTATGTAAGAGGATAATTTTTGGTTTTAACATTGCTTCCATGACTTTTCTTTTCCATATGCATGACCTTTATATGTTTCCTACTCAACTATAAAGTGATTTATGAAAATTTAAAAAGATTTGTAGAGTGGTTAAAACTAAATGATAAGGGTGACTACAAAACCAAACCTTGACCAAAATTTATTGGGTGAAATTATATTGAATAATCCACACATTTTATTTTAATTATATCATTTTTGATCAGTTTTTCCATGAAAATTAATTCATATTATTTAAATAACCTATTTAATTCCAAGACTACCCCTACCGTAACATATTTAAGGACCCCACATCTCCCTTTTATTTACACATTGTTGTGATACCTATCTTGAATAAATAAAGAAAAATTTACTTATAAACGTCACTATAAATATATTAGATGTTGTTTCTTTATTATAATAGCATTCCAAGGGTCCTTATAAGGAGAAGGAAAATATTTCTACCAAAGTATAGGTAATTGTATTTAATTAATAATTCAAGTTTATTTCTTCTTTTAATTTATCATAATATGTTTTAATATTCCAAAAATAATATCTCCATTTTTTTTAATATACATATATTTTATTATGATTATGGGAAAAACCATTTCCACTTATTTTGTATGTTATAGAAAGTGAAAACATCACTCATGTGTACATTCAACTTACCGTCTCCATATAGTAGTGTATTTTGTTTTTATCACAATTCTTATATGATTATAAATATGAACGTAATGAGTTTATATGAAATTAATGATTTTATATGAAATTAATGGCAAAATTATTATTATTATATATATATATAATATCATATATCTTCTTACTTTTATATATATTGTAAAATGATAATGTCACTTGTGTGTTTGAGGGGACTACCACCTCTATGAAGCAATGTGATTCATTTTTGTTTCTTTACATAAATGGTATTAAAGAAAGAATTAATGAATGTATATAATATTATAATGAATCTAGAATCTAGAATTATTATTTATCTTAATTTAATTCTATCTATATAATATTGAAAACAACATTAATATGTATGTACACCCTACTTTCTCTATGAACAGTTTAATTATTTTGTATCCCCACATTTCATTAATGATTCTAAATATATATATATGATGAATATACGATATATTTATATCATGATTATAATTCTTTATATTAAGGAAAAATTATAAATGTGCAAGTACTGAATCTAACATATCTAAACTTACTTAAAACCTGATACAATTAACACTAAAAAAATGATGATTTTAATAAATAATTGTCAATTAACAGGTGTAGTAATGATATAAGTGGAACATATATGACAATATAAATATGAATACAGTTCCAATATATATTTATAAAATGATTAAAACCATTATATAGGTGGTTAAATCATATTAAACAAAGTAGAAGCATGAGGTATAGGGTTTCATAACTCTTTTATTTTTATTATATCATATAACTTATTTTTTTCTATGTTATTTAAAGATTATGTGTTAAATAAAATTCAACAATATTATGAATCATATTAAATTATTTTATGTGGATATACAGTTTTATATGTATTAAGTTCACTAATTAATTCACATTGTAATAATATGATCTTTTTATTTTATTTCATCTCAATTTCCACTCCACTAAGACACTTTTCATATTATGGACCTATTTACATTTATGTGGTACTTGAAATTAATTTTATTTTACATGAATATATATTTATTCATGTTTATTAGTATTTCAATTCATTTTTACACATTCATGTGGTTATAATTGAAATGATACAAAATAGGTAATAATTTATTTTATAATGTATATTCGTAGGGTTACTTTTATTTTTCATTAAAGGAATATTTTAATATATCCTTTAAAAAATTCATCTATTTTATTTTGCACAAATTATTTTTAGAGAATCCTTGTTTTACTAGATCCTTTTCTATTTTTTTCACTTGAATCATGAAAATAAATGTTTAAAATAAAAGTGTAACTTATTGGTATTCTAATTAAGTGTATATTTATTCTTTGTTGATATTTATAAAAATTAATAAAATAATGTAATTTGTATTTAATAAAACTATTTATAAAATAATTTTTCTGTTATCCTTTATTATTTAAATGGTTTTAAAGGAATATTTACAATGTTTTCGTAAATGGTCATTTTCAACATTCTTTTTAAGAACTAAAAGTAAGGTTTCTTTTTATCATATATGACACTAACAAAATTTACCACCGCCACAACCATTTTAACATATTCAGAGTCTCCTATAATAGTTGAAAAATATTTTACTTTCAATTTATTATACCCTCTAAAACACTTTATTTTACTACCTAATATATTTCTCTGAGGAATTAATTGTTGTCTCTCACATCTTGATTAATTTTATTGTCATTAAATTTATCTAGAAACATTAACTTTCATATGATCATTTTTCACCAAACATATAAATATTCATTGTATCATGGATATTCTTATCTCTCAGCCCATATAAAATTTCTACATATGATGTTTTACAAATCAAGTTACTCCATTGACTATGAAAAATATTTATCTTTCGAATCCTTTACTATATAAAAATATATATTTATAAGACATACTATTTTGGAATTAAATTGATAATTAAATATAGGAAGAATTAATTAGATATATTAAGTGAGGGGTGGGTCCTATTATAGTCCATCGATACATTAATAGGTCTCATGAGTCAAAGTAGTTTTGATATTTGGTGTATGCATAACCAGTTAATATATGTTTTCTTGGAATAAGGAAATGAATATAAGATTATGGTGTCCAGAATTATGCATTCCATCATTAAGAAATTAGTTTTTGATTTCTATATTATTATTTGAATAGTTATAATTTCCATAGACAAGTTTCAAAATTATGTGATTATTTACATGTAATTATTTGATCATTATATATTTCTTCCATATTATTCATTGTGCTCAAGTTATTGATTAAATATAATGTTTTTTATCTATTTATCTTTCTGTATTGATTATTAAATACTTAGTCATTATTGATTCCACTATATGTAACCCTTATTATCTGAGCTAATCCTAGTTTTTTTACATTCCATGGGATATTGATATGTAATCTTCGAATGAGTTCTATAATGTAGTATTTTTTACAGTTAATATTTTCTATATTTTATTACCATTGTTAAATGATAAATAATGTTTGTATATGGTTCATTGAGATAACTAAACAATTCAGAAACTTAGGATAAGATCACATGTATCTAGTAGAAATGTAAAAAATTAACCACTGACTCTAGGATATTATGGTTGAAGTCTTTGAACACCTGTAGTGTTTTGTTAGTTTCCTATAGGTATAACCAAATATAATTATTTATATATACTAAAAAAATTCAAATAAATATTAAAATAATGATATCCTCAAATACCAGGATAAATTTAAAATGATTTATTTTATAGTTTAATGATAGATAAAGAAGAATCTATTAGAATTTTTTAATATACTGGGAAAGAGAGAGAAATCAAGTTGGTTTTTGAAAATAATTTTTAAGGAATGATGTTGTTTTTAAGATTTAGGTTTTAGGAGAAAATGGATTGTATCATTAATGTTTTTTCTGTATTAGTGTCATATTCAAGTAGAGGGAGATAAATTGGTCATTGTATCCCATCATTTATACATCAATTTCTATAGTACCATTTTCAGTTCCATTAGGTAATTGTTGAATCAAGTTTTCCCATATTATATTTTTAAAGCCAATTGAGCTAGATAATTAAATGTTCATAAAATATTTTATGGTAATCCATTGTGAATTATTAAAATTTAATTTCAAGATTATTTCTAAATTATAAAGAGAAAATAAAAATAAAGGGGTTGGAATTGAATTATTTTTCTAAAAACCCAAATAATAATTTCAAGTAAGAAAATTAATCTAAGGGAAATTTCCACCTTATCTATATCACCCATGAACAATGTGTGGGTACTATATAATTAAATTATTGAATAATTAATGGAGGAGGATAAATAAAAAAATAACACATTATGAAAATGTAGATGAAGACGGGTGGAAGGCTCTATAGCAGTACAAAAACTCACCCAATGATTTTGGTCTCTCTATTGATTCATCATATTACAAGAATGATCCTCTAGTTAGTTATCTAATTTTCTAGTGTTTGATTAATTTTTTAAATAATTGAGGCAAATTTTTTTTCATAATTCTATATAATGTCAATTCCAAGTGTTATTTAGTCAATCCAAGTAATAATGCCTAAACCTCAGTAAAATTCCATGTCAATGAATCCAAAGAATGGTATATATGGAAACTGTAAGGAAAAGACATATAATTTCACACCATTAATATTGGGGTCTCTCCTCTTATTGAGCTTTCTCATGGTTTTTTTCAGGTCTTGTATTGGATTCACATCTTAAATATTACTCACAATGTGAATTGATTTTATCTAGTGCTTGAACATCTTTTTCATTGCTTTAAATACTTCATAGCCTCTAAAATATCCCTCAAAAATCCTATATTATGTAAATAAATATTTATTTTTATATCATTCTTTTATTTACTTTGTTTTTTTTCATCCCATTTTTTTAAATCCTTCCAAAAATAGATTAAACTATTAATATCTAGAAATATTATAAATAAAATGAAAAAGAATGTATTTTGAATGTGATTTTTTTAAATGGAAGGTAAATATCAAATAACCCCACAATTTGACTTAGAATTTTCCTCAAGAATGAAATATATATATTTTATAAAGGATAATAACTTTACAATTTGTAGATCTACCAAAATGACTACTAATAAGAGAGGTGTGAATCTGTGGTTTATTTTTTTAAATTGTTCTTATTCCGAATTCATCACATTGAAATTGTTAAGGTTATATATACTCTCAATATTATATCTCAATATCATCTCCTATGTAGTTATAGTAATATATTTATAATCACACTTGATTAAAAAGGATTGGTAGAATGTCTAGTCTTTGATGCAACTAGTTATTCCCCCTGACTACAAAATCATCACTACCAAACAAGTGATTATAATAATACACTTACAACAGAGAGACTCCTGATGATATTTTATCATACTAAAAGTATTATTCTCTAGATATATCCAAGATACACTATTTTCTTTGGACTATAACAAAAATACTTCTCACCTCTCTTTGAACCAACAAAACAACTTCACATTTTCATAGATCTATCTAGATGATCCAACATTCATTACGAATTGATCCACTATAGAATAATCATATATATTGTGCAATAATATTTCATGATATTATTTCATGTGTACTTTTAAAGTATTTTTCAATAGTATCTAATCTTGTCTATTATCCTTTCTCAAACATATGATCACCTGTAATGACTAGTTGCCTCGGTGAAACTCTGTTGGGGCTATACTTCTTTTGATGCTAATGTATACACATCAACTAAAATTTCTGTAAGTGATGCAAACTAATTATTAAATACATCATTAAATAATAATAATTTATAATTATAAATTCAATTCCACTTTATATTTCAGTTACATGGCATCTAAAACCCTATAAAATTCATTTATATTCATTATTATTATTTTGTGCCTCTTAGTTATGTTTTAGGTATCTTCCAACATGAATGTGAACTCACACATGAATTAAATTTCATTAGTTATATACTCTCCATTTTGGTAAACTCACCACACTATCCAAGGCCTTATCATGATTCCTTCACACAAACATGAATGGCTGAGACCGGGCTTCTTCTTTCGTGCACACAATAGTGTATGTTTTTGTCCTTATTGTTCTTATTATTTATGAGATCCATGTATGTTTAAACTATGTAGTGGTATCTCATTAAATTAAATTTAACAACCTTGGTACTTATAGAATTATTTGTTTTCATATTTATTAGTATTCTTGAATTAAAGAGTTAAACTCATTATGTTAAGTAATTCTTACAATAAATAATTTTATCAAATAATTTATTATATGGTTATATTTAGGAGAAAATTATTCAAATTATAATATTTTTATTTGAAAAAAATAATTTATCCTTTAAATATATGATTTCAAAAATTATCTTAGGATGATTTTTTTAGAATTTCTTGAAAAAATAAATTTTTTAGTGAATAGTAAAAAGTAATTCTTTTATAAAATATAGTATTTTATATGATATTTTCAAGACACAATTATGATAATATATTAATTAAACATATTTTATGACTGGGATATGATATTATAAAATAAATATTACACAAAACTATTTTATAAGATGTAAAGTATAATTTATTTCATGATAAATATGAAAATCATTTTCAGGGCCGAATTAATAAGTGACATCATAGAAAAAAGTAATATTTTGTCACTTATATATAATAATTGAGCGATAAAAATTAATTAGATGAATTATTTATTAATTATTATACATAAAATGGAAAATCTAGCTAATACTTTTGAATTTTAGAGTTATATAACAATAATCTTATCTAAATGCTTATATAGTGCATGCACAAGGCATGAAAAGCCAGATTAACAAATTATATATGTTTTTTTGACATAGATATGAGTAAATATACACAATGAACATATCAAAAATATTATGTTGATCTAAATTAATTTATTACTATGATAGTAATTTATTTTTAATTTATTGTTATAAAATAGTAACCTTTAATGCTTATGCATCAACGACATTGTTCTTGTGCAAGAAGAAGAATAATCAATAAAATATTATTAATTAACATTTTAAGAAGCATTAAATAACAAATAATCTGAATAAATCTTATAGGATGTGTAATTAGAGACCATATTCATATTTAGTTATAATTTATGAACTTTTTAATCATCTTTGTTGACATTAAGTCCTTTTTTGTGTTCTATTTAAAAGAATGTCAAATTGTTCACACTATGGATTTTAACTTGTATAACATTTTAATATATAGTTTTAGAAGATATGTTAGGACATAAATATTATTTTTAAATATAAAATATTTATATTCATCGTGGTTGTTTATTTTTAATTTTTATGGATTATATAAATACTATAAATTCTTGCATAATGATGATGTAATAATTATTAAATCAATGAAATAAAATAAAATAAATGATATTAGAAATATTAAAAAAATATAAAATTTTAAATATTTAAGATGATATATGAATTAATATAGATAAATATATAATTTATAGGATATCATAAATTATTTTATTATAATTTTAAACTATTTTTAGGTTTTTAAAGTCATAGTAATGAATAGTATTAAATTTTACAATAATGATATTTCAAGATTATAATAATTTATTAAATTATTTATAAATCATAAAAATCATAAAATAGAACAAATGGGTTAATATGTGGTCTAAAATATAACAACTTATACATTTTAATTATATATTATATCTTTTTCTCCGGAATATAGCTATTATAATTTAATTATTTTAGAAATTCTTATTGTACCGTCTCGTCAATTAAAAAATGGAACACCATTATTAACATAATTTCAACACATTTATCATTCTATATCAACCACACACTAAAAAAATATCTTCTAAATATTTATATACAAATTATATTTGTTGTGGTCTCACCAAAAGACCAAATTTGAGTTCCTTAAGGGATCCTTCAAGGATGTGATATTGAAGATATACATTTCTTTTACCACTTCTATTTTTTTTATCATCTACCTTCTTATCAACTCATTCATCCATAAATTAATAATAAATACTATATCATGTTTATAATGTATATTTGTTTTTATAATTTATTATCTTCTATACATTCATTTTTCCATATCCTTTTATCCAATGAAACAAAACCATTTTCCAAATTATGGCGATTAACCGTCTCTGTGGATAATGATTTTTTTTTCAAAACCACCTTCAAGGTTGATCATAAAACTATTATTATAGTTAAATATGATTTTATAAAGTATATTATTACTTATTCCATGTTCTTAATCTAATATATAGGCAAGATAATAAATAAAATGTAACTAATTATTAATGGTTAGGAAAATCACCATAATAAACTAAACAATTATACTTAATGTTTTACGAAGTGAATCATCCTCATTTCAATAAGATAATAGATACATGGAAACATATAAAATTATTAATGCTAATCAATACCATATGACATATATTCTGGAGTACTAATCCCATATCATAATAATATCCATAAATATACACAATTTAACTAACCACAGATCCATGAAGAAAACACTCCTAAAACATTAATATTGATCATTATAAGTTATCAAAATGACCATAATGGAACTTAATAAAATTGTGGTAAATATATTATATGTGTAATATGTTATATATTGAATAACTAAAAAGTGTAATTAATTATATGTGAATTTATGTGAATTAACATAATTAATTGAGGTATAAGGTAAGATACCTTACTTTAAATGTCCTCCTAAATATCACCCTTTTCAAAATTCCAAAAAAAAGTTTTCCTTAAATGTATAATACCTAAGAGGATATTTTTTCTTTCTCGACATTCCAATTTTTTAATCCCATTTCACATGATCACTTTTTTATTTTCAAAGTATATGTTTTCTTTTATATGTGTTCAAAATTCCATTAAAATATGTGATTTTCTTTAAGGAATATTTTTATGATACAAGTATTAATATCTTATGTTTATGTTCTGGTACATGGGAAATGATTAAAATGATGGGTGATTCCATTATAAAACATATATGGATGGGTCCATTATATCCCACCAATACATTGGGTATGTTGAATGTTTACCTTAATCAATAATCGAAGTGTTACTGTGATGGTAATGTCGAATTATAACCATTAGGGTTATTTTATGGAATCTGTGATGGGTTTCAAATCATATAGTATCCATACAGGTTAAAATCATATGTAATTATTATAATAAATTGATTACAAAAGTTACCTAAATGGTTTATTTATTCTTTCCCTATTTTATATAAATATCTTGTTTTCACAGAGTAAGTATATAATACTCTTAAAGGAGAGAAGTATATATTTCCCAAAATGAATTCTTGTGATTATAAGTATTCATAGAATAATGGTTTATCTCATTCTTTTTATTTCCCTTATTGATTATTTTTTTCTAATCTGAAGTTTGATTTTTTTAAAAGGGATTAAGGATGGGTGAGAGAAAATTAGTTGATAAAATTAATGTTGAGAATATTTTTCAGAAAAATAAATCATGTTTTATTTTAATGACTTTTGTATTATGATGAAAATAGATACTGTGTAGAAGTTTCAATTTTTAATTAATAGATTTACTATGTATTATTTTTTCCAAATTCCATATAACTCTAAAAGTAAAAGATCTTTGGGAATCAAAGAAAGTGAATTCAAGTCTAAATTCACTAGAATATGTAATATAAAGGGACATGTCATTATAGTTGGTATCAACGAAATATTTTGGTAACATTTGTGGTCAAAATGATGTTAATATAATACCATAAATAATTTTCTAATTTATTCTTAAAAACAAATGATATAGAATTATAATATTAACATGTTCCCTCTTCTAAAATATGCCAATTCAGAATGGGTTTTTGTAGAATAAATTAGGAAGCAAATGTAGGTAGGCATCGAGAGGATGATATACTTTAGAATACACATACTAGGATTGTGAGAATTGTAAATGAGTAGTTTTTTATAGTAATGGATCAGTTAACACTAGTTATAAATGGTTTTGGGATTTATGCAATTGAATAAACATAGATACCATAAAAGAACGCGATGATGGTTGACCATTTTATGAGGAAACATACTCTTTATTTTGGTGGATCTTATGTACCTATGGTGGATGATTGGTTGATTAAATCCCATGAAAATATACTCAATTTTATGGGGTTTTTAGATAATCAAATTTTTTGTCTTTCTATTTATATTTTTGAAGGTGAAGACAACCTATTCTAGTGAACGGTTAAGAATATCATAGAAAGTGATTATATTTATGACTTGTAATTGATTGATTTTAAGAATATTTCTAAAGAAAATTATAATCCTTAGGTGGTCCACCTTAGGATGGAAATTAAATTCCTAGAGTTAGAACAAAAAGTGGATTATTTATTGGCTTTGTATGAAGAAAATTTCACTTGATTGGCTCAGTATGCTCCAAATTTTATTTGGGAAATTGAATGTAAAATCAATCACTTTTACCTCAGATTGAAGCCAATATATCAAAGGAATTGTATTCCCATGAATTCAAATGTTATGAATTTTTTTTAATGTGATGAAATAGTAGAAATGGAGTTTTCTAATGATCATGTATCTCATGACAATATCAATAATAAAAGTTCTAGATGGTAGGTAGTGGGTATGAGCCAATGAAATAGATTTCAAGGTAAGAAAATCCAGTATCCATTTTTTTTGAATATTTGGTAAAAATAACCAATAGGAATTAATTAACAAATATGAGAAGTGGTTTCATTCTATTTACTTTGGAAATGTATCCCTTTATTGAAATTAAAAAGGTCATAGTGTTATAAAGTTCAATTCTGATTAGAAAATTGTAATGTGTTTTAATTTTGATTATATTAGGAATTTTGAACATGCCTTACCAAAGAATGATATAAATAATAGGAAGTATCCATTATATAAAAAGAACGATTTAGGGGAATCCTATGCATCTACTTATGTTTATATTAGGTCATCCAATGAAGTTGTATCAGATATACTGTTTAATTAATCATATTATAATAATGTATTTATTTTATGAGGTAAAAAATTCCATCATTTATGAGTAATTTTATGGTGAATTTTAAATTTCACCTCACTAAATAGAACTCAAAAATATGTTAAAAACAAGAGGGTAAATATTAAGGAAAAAATTAATTATAACAATCTTCCTACTGTTTTCTATAGAAATACATTACCTTAAAACCTTTTTCCCCTAGTAGAGTTTTATATTATTCTAGTTATAGATTGTCTTTTTATTTACATTGATAATAAAGATTATAGAGATAAATAATTTTTTTCATAAGGAGATTTAGTTTCTATACAAGAATAAACCCATATCATTTATAACATATTAGGATGATGATAAAATTTTAGAAGAAAATTAAATTTATCTTACACATATTTTTCAAAATAAGGGAACTATTAAGATTAATGATATGATAATGTCAAATAAATACTTCAATGTTTTTTTGGGGAGTTTCATGATGTTATACCTGATCATAAAATTGAATTTACTATTTAATTAGTTCCTAATTGTATGCCAATTTCGTAATACACATATCAAATGGCTAAAGATTAAATTATATAATTTGAAAAGAAGTTACAAGAGATTTTTTAATAAATGATTCATTCATCCTAACATTTAATAATATGGTGCACCTTTTTTATTTGTTAAAAAAAAGATGATTACTTTATGATTTTAATATATTATTTAATTTAAATAAAATAATGTTAAGAATAAGTATCTATGTACTCTTATAAAAGACCTTTTTTATCAGCTCCAATGAGATCAGTATTTTTCAATGATTGACTTGAGACCTGGGTACCATCAGTTGATGGTTAAAGAGGATGAAATTATGAAAAAATCATTCCATACAAGATATGGGAATTTTTAGTTTGTAGTTATACAATTTGGTTTAAAAAATTTCCCTACTTTATTTATGGATCATATTAGTAGAGTATGCATTGAATATTTTGATACGTTGTTGTCATTTTTATTGAAGATATTTCTATTTTTTCAAAAAGATACAAGGGTCATGGAAAACAAATATATATTTTTATTCAAATCCTTAAAAAATCACAAATTTGATTCTGGTTACAATATAGTCTTTTATTGAAAACATTATCAATAAATATTACACAACCGTTGATTATTCCAAGACAATAGTGGTTGATAAATATCTATGAAATACAAATATTACTAATATTTGAAGTATTATAGGATTAATAGGCTATTACCAGTGGTTTTTTGAAATTTTTTTATGGTTATCTATGCCACTAACTAAATTTCATAAAAAATGAATTAAATTTTAATAGGAAAAATATTATGATGATTGTTTTTATTAATTAAAAACAGGATTGGTGAATGATCCAATTTTGACCTCAGTATTATGAAATATTAATTTTTTCATATACAGAGATACTTTATTGAATGGAATTGGTTGCTTTATGATGTAGAAGGGTATGATTATTTCTTATTATTTATGAAAATTTAAACATCAAGGGTAAAATTATACTACACATGATTTGAAATTAGAAGCAGTGGTTTATTCTTTAATAATTTAGAGAAATATTTTATATGGTCTCATATATTAAGTATATACTGATCATAAAATTTTAAATTATATTTTTACCCACAAATAATTGAACATGATGTAGAGAATATGGTTGGAACTGATAAATGATTATGATTTCACTATCAATTATAATCCATGAAATTAACACAATGAAAAAGATACCTTGAGTCGAAAACATAATGAATTATTAATCATGTTACATGTAGAACTTGACCCTTTGAGTCTTGATTTGATGAATTATTTACTAGAAGTTGTGGGTGTAAAAAATTCCTCTATATTGTTTCAGGTGTTAGTAAAAGTTTATCTATGAGATATAATTAAGAAAGATTAGAAGGAAGTATATGAGTTGTAGAAACAGTAAGAATTGGTTAAGAAGGGTAAGTTTCTTGAAATTAATGTTGATAATGATTATGTCTTGAGATTTGGAAAAATATTATGTGTGTCTTGTGATTACCAGATGAAGAAAGAATTATTATGTAATGATCATAAATCTCTGTTTTTGATTCATCCTCAAAGTGCCTTGATGTGTATAGATTTTCTATATTACTACTAGTGAGATTGAATGGAAATGAATATTGCTGAAATCACCTTGAAATTTTTGACATTTCAACAGGTAAAAGTAGAATGGTAATTACTGAAGGCAATGCTTCATCCTTTTCCTATGCCATTGTGGAAATATAGAAATATATCGATGGATTTTATAGTGGGACTACCAAATTATTATATGGTTTCATTGCAATTTGGGTAATTTTTTATTAGCTAACTAAATATACACATTTAATTTTTATTCAAGATACTACAATCTTTATCAACCGTATCATAAGGATATATTCAGGTTACATGTAGTTCATCTATATATTTTATCTGACCATAATCTAATGTTAAATTATAACTTGTGGAAAGGCCTTTAGAAGTCATTGGGCATTGAGTTAAATTTTAGTACAATCCTTCTTCCTCAGTATTATGGATAGTTATAATGAAAAATTTAGTCCCTATAGTATATGATATGTTCTTATTCAATTTATTATAATGGAATTTTATATCAACATATTTATTTAGTCGACTTTTCTCAAAATAAAACTTTTCATTCTAGTATATAGATGAAAACTTTTGAGGAATTTTATGGAAATCGATGTCAAACTCCATCATGTTGGGATGAAGTTGGTGAAATAAAGCTAATGGGACTAAAATTGGTATAGGAAGTGGATGATTAGGTGAAAATGATTCAACAACATATGAGGGAATCTTAGGGAAGGAAGAAACGTAATGCAGATAATAGGGGGAAGACATTTCTTTCAAGGTAGGTGATATTTTTTGTCTTAAAATATATCCAAGAAAAAGATTTAAGAAATTTGGTAATAAGGGAAAGTTAATTACATAGTTAATTGGGACTTATGAAATAATAGATAAATTTGGACCATTTTTCTACTGAGTTTCCTTTCCTCTATGTTTTTCCCTGGTTTACAATGTTTTTCATGATTTGATATTATAAATGTATCATTCAGATTCATATCTGATTTTTATCCCCAACTAAGTTCATTTAAAAAATGAACTTTTATATAAGTAAAATACAATTTGGATTCTTGATCATATATTGAATGTATTGCAGAATAAGGCAATTCTACAAATTAATGTTTTGTGGCAAAACCATATGGCTGAAGAAGTAACATGGGAATTTAAAAATTCTATTAGGGAAAGGAATTACAATGTATTTAATAACGGATTATGTTTTGAGGATTTAATTTTTAATATGGTAGAATGTAGAATCTTGGAACAAATATAATAATCTATTTTCATATTTATTAGTATTATTGAATTAAATAGTAAAATTCTTTAAGTTAAGTAATTCTTAAAATAAATAGATTTAATAAACTAAATTTAAATATTTTTATATTTAAAATATTAATTTAAAAATTATGTAATTTTTTTTATAAAAAAATAATTTCATTTTTGAATTTATTAGGTAAAAATTATATTAATATTAATTATAGATAAATTTCTAAAAAATTAAAATTTTGGTGAATAGTAAAAAATACAGTTTTTATAAAATATAATATTTTTTTTTGTGATATATTCAAGGAATAATTAAAATATAAAAATTAGTTAACTCATTTAATGAATAAAATTATGATTTTATAGCATAATTATATTTTTAAAAATAATTTAGAACATGTGAATTATAATCTATTTCATGATAAATATGGAAAATCATTTTCATGGCTGATGTAGTGTCTGCACAGCGTTGGATTGGTCACTTATAGATAATAATTGAGTGATAAAAAGACTTTTCACAACATTTTTATTAATTATTATGTATAAAATAGTATTTTTATGAATAGTTTTTAATTTTATAGTTATACAATATGAATATTTTGCAAATTCTTGTGCATTGCTTGTAGAGGGAAGGAAAAGTCAAAGTAAGAAATTTAATAAGTTGTCTTGACAGAGATATGAGTAATTATACATAATGAAATTATAAAATATTATATTGAACCTAATTAATTTATTTTTTTTATATGAATTTTGTTTTAAATTTTTATAAGAAATAATTACCTTTAGTTCTTACAAAGCACTGATATAGTTCATATACATGTAGAATAAAAAACAATAAAAAGATTTTGAAAAAAATTATAAGAACCATTAAATGTTCCAAAAATTTAAATAAATATTACTTTATGTGTATATGTCAACCATAATCATCCTTGGTAATAATTTTGGACCTTTTGGTCCCACTTAGTTGACATTAATCCTCTTATAGTATTTTATTTAAAAGAAAGTCAAACTATTCACACAATGGTTTTTAATTAGTGTACCTTTTTTAATATATGGGCTTCCAAAAGAGATGCTAGACTATAAATAGTATTTATAAAGATAATATATTTTTATTATTTATTTAATTTTTTTTTAATTTTTAGGGATGAAATAAACACCTTAAAATCCTTCACAAGAATGATTTAATAATTTTTAAATTAATTAAAAAATAAAATAAATGATATTAAAAATAATAAAATAAAAATAATTTTTCATAATTAAGATTATAATTGAATTCTATAGATAAATATGAGTTTTATAATATATAATTTTTTTTAAATTTATAGTTTTTTGATGTTTTTAAAGTCATTGTAATGAATAGTATTAAATTTGATAAAAATTATATTTCATAAGAATAATAATTTTTTAATTTATTTATAAATAAAAAAAATATTAAATAAGGCCCAAAGAGTTGTGATTTAGTCTAAAATGTAATACTTGCCCATTTAAAGAAGACATGGATGTCTTTGGATCTAGAATATCCTTATTATATTTCAATATTTTAAGAAATTCATAAATTGCCCGACACATCAATTATAAAAGGGAACCCATTCATTCACTTAGCATCACAACTTTAGCTTTGTTAATCAAAAATAAAACTCCAAATTACATTCTAAAAATACATATCTATATTAGAGAGGTTATGGTCTCACCTAAAGAACAATTCCATGTTCCTTAAGGGATCCGTCAAGGAGGTGATATTCAAGAGGTAACTGTCATAAACTACTACTCGCAATTTCTTTTCAACTTTTACATTTACCTTAACTCATTCATCCACTAAGAAATATTAACTCCAATATAATGTTTATTCTATAATGTTATATGTTTAATGGAATATCTTATATCCATCCATTTTCCCATATCCTCTTTTTCAATGAAATAAAACAATTTTCCATATTATGGTGATTAACTGTCTTTATGGATAATGAGTTTTCATTTTTCATTTATGCATTTAAGACAAGTCATAAAACTATTACTATGGTTAAATATGATTTTTATAAGTATATTATAACTTTTTAAATGTTCATAATATAATGTATAGTAATTATATTAAATAAAATGAAAAAAAATTTGGTGGTTCGAAAAATGACCATAATAAACTAATCAATTATAATTGATGCGTTATCAAATAAAACATCCCGATGTAGGAAAGAAATATTGTATATGGAGAAATATAAACATTTTATGGTGAATGAATACTATATAATATCACTTCTGGAGTACTAATCCCATTTGACAAGAATATCAATAAATAAACAGAAGTTAACTAAGAATGGGACAATGAAACAAACGCTCACAGAATTGTGAAATTGATCTTAATAACTCATCAAAATGGTTGTAAAATAAATCGATAAATTTATAATAAATAAAATATTAGATTAAGTGGTTCGATATTAAGTAATCACCAAATTTAATTTGATTATCTGGGATTTTATTTTCAAGTTAAGAACAAAATGGCACATAAGGTAAGAGAATTTCATTTAAAAATGCTCTTTACTGAATATTTTTACAAATTTCAATACCAATATTTTTTAAACTTATTCTGAATGAGAATATTTCATTAATTTAAAGAGACCTTAATTTTATAAAGCCTCATTTATAACATTTCATTGTTATTTTTTAAAAAAATGTTTCCTTTTTATGTACCAAATATTCTATTAAAATATGTGATTTTCATAATGGAGTGTTTTTATGATACAAGTATTCATGTTTTAAGATTATGTTCTGGCTATTGGGCATAAATTATGATGATAAACGGTTCCTTGATAAAATAAATACAATTGGATCTATGATATCTCTCTAATGAATTGGTTATATTTAATGTTGAATGAAATAGTTATTATAAGTGTATATACGATGTTTACATCCATGTATAACCATAAGGATTATTTTATTTTTAACACTGATAGTTATAAATAATATGGTATCTGTGATGGTTAAAATCTGAAATACATATGGTAAACAATTGATGCCCCAATTTACCTAAATGGTTTATTTTTATTTTTATTTATGTTTTATATAAATATAAGGTTCCCAAAAATGTAAGTATATGCTACTTTTAAGGGAAAGATGTATATTTTTGTGAACATGACTTCATTTTTTATAAGTATTCATAGAATAATTCTTTCTTTATTTTTTTATATCCAGTAATGAGTTTTTTGTGCACATAATAAGAATAATTTTTTTTCACATGGTTTAAGAATGGGTAAGATAAAAGAATAATACAGGTTAAATATTCCGATGATTTGTTATGAAAAAAATCATGTTTTATTTTAAATACTTTTGTATTATTGAAAAAATTCATACTGTGTAGTAGTTTTAATTTCTAATGTATGGATAAACTATGTAAGTATATATCCTAATTCAATGAAAATTACAACATAAATGTTCTTTGGGAATCAATGACATTTATTTCTAGTTTAAATTCACTAGAATATGAAATATAAATTATAGGTTCATAACATCCACACAAACCATGGAGGTTACATGTGAGATTTAATGGCTCCATGTAAGCAATTCATTATGGGGCCCCTAAGTGAATGATTCACAATCCAATATACCTATGACTACATATCCTTCACCCAAGATAAAATATTTGTGGATATCTTCTCCCTCTATGTTGTGGAAGGACATAGAGAGGTTTTATTTCATGATTTATCACAAAATACAAATTGAAGAAACAACCAAGACTTAATGTTTTATTATTTATTGGAAGAGTATCTTATTATTACCCCAAATAATCCCAAAAATTATGTCATGTTGAATCTTCATATGATATTCCATTCCAAACATGTTTAAATAATATAAAATTTTTAGTGATACTAAAGTCATCTTCCGTTGGAAAAAAAGGAATTTTTCTAACTCGAACTCACATTTATTCTCACTTGTATTCCATTATAGTGTTCTCCTCATTTATATATAAACTCAAACTCATCCACATCTTGAGAATGAATGAATATCCAAATTTATCTTCATTATCATTCAACATCTACATAATTTTTGATCTTCCAATTTCATAAAAAGTGTAGCATACAAGAGATATGATTCATCTTCTCGTAATTTAGAGATCAAAAAACCCATGGAATTCTCATGTTCGATCAATGGTGGTTCATATATCTCCTTTGGTGAACAACAATTCCTTCTAGGTTTGTGAGGATAAATATGATGGTCTAATTAAATTATATAGTCGAGATCATCTCTATCAGAGTGTTCGAAAAATATCCATATCATTTAAGGAAAGAGTAATGGTATCTCAACAACCCATGTCCCAAATTTATCTTATGGTAGGTGGTGAAATTATTAAAAATTAAATCCTTGTTTCAACTGGTTTGAGAAAGCAGTGAGGTATAATCACTCACAACACCTAGCACCACACAATACATGGGAAACACTATACCTGGGATAACTCAACAGAACCCATGGACCAAGCACACTTTATGGGCCTATTCATTAGCCCACATTCTCATTCATCATGAGAACTAACTCTGGATGGAACCCTTTGGGAGTATTTGACCTATGGTCCCACAAATACCATGGTTGAGCCTTGGCCTCGGCTAACTTGTAATGGATGGCCTGGTTTCTGGGTAACACTTAGAATGATCTAAGTGTCAATTCCACCTCATATAACCATAAAACCAATTATCAATTGTGATTTATAATATCACATTCCTCCTCAAATACTTAATAAACAATATATGTTATTTTATATGGATACCATTTAATATACTTCCACAATCTATTCATCATACATAAGAATACTTGTGTAGTCTTATTATATTTATCGTCATCCATGTAAAAAATTGACACTTGTAGTAACATTTTTCACAACTTTTAACATATTATTAGACATTGAAGATTAGTTAAAAATCATAACAATTTTTATTTTAATTTCACAAATAAGAAATCCATTATCTCCCACTGATTCCAAAATAATTCTATGAGAATCACTGATTTTAAAAAGACAATTACACATAATTGAGAAAATCAATGGGTCCAACAATATCCCCAATTTTATTTTTCTTATCAATATCTCTTAATATATTTGAATGTAAATATGTGTGTTAAAAAATTATTTGCATTTTAAAATAAATTTCAAAGGATAAGTGGGGGTTATCCACATTTTCCTCAAGGTTCTCTTAAAAAAGATGTTATAGTTTATTAAATTTAAGTCTATGTGGGTTAGCCAGTTTTAAAATAAGTGAGATGTAACCAAGTATGTTTAAGCCACCCATAAAATAACATGCATGTGAAATCATTCTAAAAAATACTAATGTTTGATTTAATGGGTTTCCAAAAATTATATTTTTTAATAAAATTGAAAATAATTCATCGACATCAATAAACATATCAAAGATATTTGGTGAAAAAAATAAATCCCCCTTTGTCACAACTTTTCATCAACTAAGCTCTCCAACTTAATTAATGTGATTAATAAAATTACGAATGAAGGATGGAAGTGTGATTGGAATAACTCAACTTTCGTATTATAAATCTATATAGAATTTCAATATTCATTGGAATTTAGTAAAATTATAGATTTATAACAAGGTTTCTCTCTCTTAAGGGATGAATTCATATTCCTTTATTTCATGAATGTCTTTTAAATCTATAGAGTAAAATATCTTCATGCTATATAAATGTAGAATCCAAAAACATATCCTCTAATTCCATATATTTTTTCATAAAAATCATAAAAAAATTACTTAATCTTGAGGGACAACTTGGTTTTTTTATAGAAAACTATCAGTCTGATATCTTCCTCTTAATATGGGCCATTATTTTACTCCAATATCAAATTGGGTGTATTTATTTAGACTCTTATTTTTGTTTTTAGTGTCATTGAGTTTACTATATTTTTTATTCCCTTTTCAACATTATGTTTAATAACTTTTACATAGTCATAATTATAGAACATCAAGTTTCCACTAGTGGATAAATTCTCATCGATATTCACCTCATTTTATGAGACCACTTTCTTTCTTTTATATTTATCAGGTTTCATATCATCATTCAATTGTTTAGGCATTTTCAACTGATGGGTCCAAATAACTAGACATTTATTCTTGAAATTATCATTATCCTAAAAATGTTTACATAACATTCCATAATTATCAGTTTGATATTTATTCACCTTCACAGCATAGGGAACTTCTCTATAAAATATTTTTAGGCATAATTCTTCCTTGTGACCTTCTAAAATGATTCATCCATAATATTATTTCATAACATAATCATTAATCTAGGTAGATAGTTATGTTATTTATTTACTCATATATTTTTTCTCAAATTATCTTTGAACCCCCCTTGATTATTTCCAAATTTCCATTAAAGACATGAATAATCATTGTAAAAAATCTTACCATGAGAGCAACAAAATCCTAGAAATATTATTCCCTTAGATTGGTTCCATATAAATCTTAGTTAATATTGTTGTTTTCTAGTTTCAAATCAAGCCACACATTTCTTAGGTTATTGATACCTTGATGAAATATTATTTCATTCCTTTGATGTTGAATATATTTTATCTCATTATCTTTATCATATTCTGAATTTTTTTTAGATTTTGAAAAATTAGAAATCATAGACCAATCAGAATGATTAGGTTCACTTATACCTTCCTTCCCTCTAAGTCTAGAATATTTTCCATTAATCCCAATATATTTACTGCAATCTTATCTAGCCTTATTCAACTCATGTTTGACTTTGAAATATATATATTTTTACTCCAACAGATATTCTTCTCTAGTAGTAACCTTCATTTCAATATCATATATCTTCATATATTAATCATAAATATTCAATTTAATCTTATTGATATCAGTAAAAATAGAATATTTTTTCTCATTTAGATCCTCATTTTCATTATCAAAATGAATAATTTCCTCTTTTTTTATTTAACTAGTTAATTTCAATAGTTAATTATCAACATTATTCTTTTCTTTCTTGAGATGTTAAATTTTTTCAATGAAAAATTCTAATTTCGCCTTCATATTCCACTCAAATTCTATTATTTCTTCTTAATAATCACTAAAATTTAATGAATATGTTCTTTGTTTCATGATAAAAAAAACCAACTACATTATTTGAAGAAAATCATGTTGACGTATCTTTATTTTTATTCATCGTAATATTTCACTTTTGGATGTTATTGTTATTATTTCTATTCTTACCCAAATCATGTTTATGAGATCTATCACGATCTAATTCTTATTCTTATTTTTATTCTTCAATAATCCTACTTAGATAGTTTTTATAAAACTAGACATAGGTATCGCAGTTGAAGAATTTTTATAATTTATTACTCTTCCCCTTCCACTTACCCATTCTTAATCATTTTTATATAAGGGGAACTACTTTATTTATGTAATAATCATCCTCATTACAATTAGAATCTTTAGATTATCTAGAATTATATTCTTCTTTAATACATACTATACCTATATCTTCAAAGGGATTCTAACCTTTTAATTTTTTATTTAAAGCTATAATTTTTCACATATCATAGTTATTGATAATGATGTGCAATTTATCAAGTGACAAATCATCTCTTTCTTCTAGGGCTATGAAATCTGAATCAATGAAATCTGGAAAATTCCTCATCAGTTTTATGAATATTATAGTATAATCCATCTTATCACCAAATACTAGAATGATTCATATAATCTCATTCACTATAGTTAAATAGTCATCAATATTTTCTTCAGCAGTCATTTTTATCCATAAAACAGACTCTTATAAACTTTTTGTTAGTCTTCCTTAACATTGACATTACCATCCTAACTGATTCTCTATTTTTCCCAGATCTCCTTGGCAGGATGGAGACACATAACCTTTGTGTATACATTCTTTGAAAGTAATATTAACATGAAATTTTTAACCATTCCATCTAACTCTATACTTATCTTATCATCTTGTTTCATGGTGTTATCCTTAGAAATGGGTCAAAAAATCACAATTCAAGTACCTATCACTTATAGGCCAAGTGATAAGAGATATAGAAGTATTATATTCCTCTAACTATAATAATTTTACTATCTAATGTGAGAACACCACATCTATAGATATAATTAAGATATATATATATTAGAATATATTTTCATTATTTAGAGGGAACTTTTTCTATAATACCACTTTGAGAGCCCCAATATATATTAACCACTCAGAGCATAGAGTTGAATGAGCATATTGTTTTTATAAATTATGTATTTTTAATTCAAATATATTAAACATTTTATTGTTCTTGATCCACTGAATTTTATTTATCAATCTCACCTTGTGTGTAGTTGTGATAATGGAGATACCATCACAAATAATTTATAAGTTTTCATAGAATCCCTTCTAATTATTGCAAAATGTTATTCCCCACAGATATAGATTATTACATAAAAACATCTGATTATAGTGTTTGGAATCAAACCAAGATACTCCTATTTAATTCATCTGTAACTAAAATACTTCTATTCCATCTCCAACTGAGATACTCTATTTCCTTTCGAATCCAACAGAAAGACCACTTTTTACTACTTGAACGAACAATTATACTTATCCTACACCCAGATCCAACCCGATGAATTAATCTTTTTTTGCAACATAATCCACTATTTTATTATCTTTTATCTTCTTCCATGATATTATAGGATCTTGAAATATTAGGCACCAATTCATGCCTCTTCAATATTTATATTCAAGTCCCTCATTCATTCTAAAATATCTAATCTTGTTTAACAAAACCTTTCCTCATAAAACTCTTCCCAGGATATGATTACTTCCAATTATAATATCCCTACCTCACTCAAAATGTGTTCAAGTGGTGTACATAAATTCTTAAATATCTTATAAAATAATAATACTTCTATAATTCAAATTCAACTCCACTTCATTCTTGATTTACATGTCTTCAGAAACCATTGAATATTCATTTTTATAATTTATTGTTATTATCATTATTATCATTATTATCATTATTAATAATAACATTATTTTGTGCTTCTCAATTATATTTCATGTATCATCACAAGTTTCTATGTATCCACATATGCATTCAAGTGTATGCACTATCCATTGTCTTCATTGAGTACCACACTGCATTATGACTTACCTTCTCAATCTTCCTTCATGTAAACCCAAATGGGTAAGGCTAAGCTTCGCATTACTTATTCGTAATACTATATGTCACTATTTGACTACATCTTAGTGATATAAAATGTAAGTGTACACATTCTTGTGGTATCTCACTACATTCTTCAAAACTAGTGAGGTTAAACATTAGATTATCACACTATATCGAATGTATTCATGGAACCAATTCTTCACGATGCCCTTGATTGCGTGATAGACTAATTTGTAAGTACATGACTTTATATCCTTCCAATAACATAAGATCATCTTGGATATATCTACCCTTACTACAGTGTAAGTGCACATAGTGGTTATGTTTCTAGAGATATCAAAAAAATAAAAATTGAAACAACATCCACTACTCAATGATTTGATATTTATAAATAGCGTGTCTTCTCCTTACACTTTCTCATCCAAAAAAAGTTATCTAAAGTTGAATCTATGTAAAATATACCATGTCACAAATATTAAATAAATCTGAAATATATGATGATTTTGAAGTAATATTATACTAAAATAGAAGGTTTTTTTCTTACATGTGTTCTTGTTTCATCTCACATGAATTTTATTATCACATTCTCATTACTTATGTATAAACAAGAGCTCATCCACATATGGTGAATTCATGAACCAAAAACTACAATATAATTTTAATACTTCATCACATATCTATTAATATTTCAATTTCATGAAAAGTGTATAATGTATGAAATATTATTCAACTTAACAAAATTTCATTCTCAAAACAGGCATGGAAGAATTAGGCTTGATCAATGGTGGTTCAACCATTTTCTCCGGAGAAAAATAATGTTTTCGTGGGTTAAGAGGATGAAGATTATTACCACATTCAACAAAACTTTTTAGATAATATCCAATGGTAAGTTAAGGAAAAATCCATACCATTTAATTATGGAGGAACATTAGCTCAAAATTCTATACCCCACAACAATCTTGTGGGTCGTTGCATTATGTCTAATATGTAAATCCATGCTACTTTCGGTTCAAGATTGCAGTAGTGGATCAATACCTACAAACACCTAGAATCCCACGCTATATAATATGTGATTCAAAAACATTGTACCACCATAATCCATATGCCATGATCTACTGAAGCACACAATTTGGGCCAAAAATCTATACCACACGCTTAGCATCCCTATGGCCTAGCTGTGGCTGGATCGCTTGGGCGTAGTTAATCTTTGGTAACACAATTGTGATGGAAAAACCTTAACCTATGATTTCTTGTATGGATTAATAATTTTTTTTGGGAAAAACTTAAAATTATCTATGTGTTAATTCCACATCATATAACAATAAAATCCAATCTCATATATGACTAATGATATCATATTCCACCACAAATACCTCAAAAAAAATTATTTTTTATTGCTACCTCTGATTATTCCTCCATAAAAAATTCAATTTGAAAATGAATATTTTCATAGTATTCATCTATTAATCATCATTAATGTAATAAATTTACACTTTTTGTAGTAATGTTAACTCCTTAGCACATATGTTTAACCATAGAAGACTTGTTCAAAAATATAAACATTTTTTGCATAATTATCTAATCATGACATCCATTGTATCTCATTGAATCCATTAATATTATACAAGCCTTGCCACTTTTAGACAAACATATATTAGAGCTTAATTGAAAATAAATGAAACATTGGGATCAACACCAATCATAAAATTAAATTTCAATAAAATAAATTTTTTAAATGGGGGATTAAATTTTTAATGCACTAACATAAGAAACTTCATAAATGATTCACTTTCCAAAGAAAAAAATGTAACATGTTTTTTACATTTTATAGTCTAAAAAAACATTGAATTTTAATTCATATGTTTTAATTTTCTAATTAATAATTAATATGCATGACTCTTTCAATCTACGTTATTTATATTTTTTCATCTCATCATCAAGGTAAAAAAAGTAAGTGTAATTAAGCACATACATCGAATAAATGTCCCATAATACATGCTTACAAGTAATCTATAAGTACACTATAATCTCCACCATGTAAATAATAATTCACATATGATAATGAGGTCCTTATTAGTATGTTAAAATTAATCTAAGGATTAAGGAAGGAATATAAATGATGTAAATAATGATAATCATCAAAAATAAGGGTAAATCTAAATTAATTGTAATGATAATGAAACAATCATCTAAGAAAATATCCTCTATAAATGGGATGTCCCCCCATCCCCAATATCTCATTGATGGATCATGAGGAAATATAACGTACTAAATTAAATACCATGTTGTGTAATATTACCTTTTTATTTTCATTTTTTGTTTGTTCCATTTTCAAAAGCTTTGTTTGGGGAAAATCTCATTTCCACGACCTAACCACATAATATATAAACATCTTCTGCCTAAAAATGATGATTTTATATCCTCTCTAGACACAAAGAATTTTTAAAGTGGGTGTGGAGTGAATATTATGTATGGAAATAATTATCTTGTCCCCACATATCATAAGAAATAACCCATATTCTTATCCATTTCGATATATACGTCCCTTCAACCATGGAACCATCTTCCCCACACTCTTTTCTTTAAATCATGTGAAATATTTATAGGAAGATAGGAATAAAAAAAATTATTTCAACATTTATATTTTCAAAACAAGGGTTTTCATGGATTCTATCAGCCTTAATAGGATTAATTTAAGGAAATTCCATTGATGAAGTGATAATCAAAAAAATTCCACAATCATATATAAAGTGATTCTATTTTTTTATAGTTTGGTCAAGATTCAAAGAATGTTCTAAAGGAGAGTATTCTTATGTCTCTCAATAAACATACTATATAAAGAATTAAAAATATTGAGAAAATATATTGTATCGAGAATGAGACAAAATATTGGGAAAATCACTTAAGGAAATAAATAAGAATAATCAATAAAATTAAAAAAAATATTAATATTATAATGTAGCTTATATCCTAAAAATAATTATGTTATTTTTTCCCTTAAATCATGATTTTTAAAATCTAAAACAAAAAGTGTATCACTTCTAAATCTTTCCACTATTTGTTTTATTTAAAATTATTGAAAATGAAATTCAAAAAATGGAATGGTAATTATCCTTTATTGTATATTCCTCTTATATTTTTTGAATAAATTAAGAATCAATTTATACATATAATTTTATATTAAAAATATATAATTATAAAATAACGCATATAGTGTAATATAAAATTAAAAAACTGAAACACTTACTCACCTTTTTATGGAACTTCAGGCTTGTTCTAAAAAGGTTATTCTTGTGTACGATTCACATAGTTTATCAGACTAATGGAAGTGGATTTTTTGTGAACCACTATTCAATTAAATTCACATTTTTCTTAGAATGATCCATAGTTTCAAAAACTCAGGTTAGCCTCAAGGAGGCCACTCACATGATTTGTTTTCCTATTATAACTATTTATATTCTAACTATTATAATGCTATAAAATTAATAAAAATGGGGTACTATTGAAAAGATACTTGAAATATGAATTATATATATATGAAAATAAAAAAAACCAATGAAAAGCACAAAAATACAAAAAGAAGTTTGCAGAAGAAAACCATTGTTCTTGGGGATTCGTGGTGTTATTACCATTAATATTTAAAATATCCATTAATGTGTTATTTAATGTGGAGATCAAGACCTTTCAATCCACAACATCTAATTTTAATGATATTAACCTACAACATGACCTATACGTGTAGTACTAATCTCTTCCATTCCAATACCCAATCAAAACTCCATCGTTTGAATCAATTAGATATCAACAAGAAAGAAAATGAGTGAATGAGGAGGGACAAGTCAATAATAGAGAAAGATGGGCGACCGCTCACCAAAATAATTTTAACCACATTTAAATAAATATAATAACACATGAGGGATCATGAAATGAAAATAAACTGGAATACCAAAACTTCCCCCTCGAACATCAGTGAGGGTCAGCTCTCAACAATAATAAAAATAAAAGAAGTACAATGGGAGAAAAAAATTATGATCAAAATAAATGGACATAAGAATAAGAATAAAGCTACAATAATATATAATAAAAATAAACATAATAATTAAAATATTAATACTCCACATTTCCTCATTGAAATAGATATTATTTTTTATGTGTGGAAGACACGTATTTATAGTCAAATAGTGAGAATGTTTGGATCCAAAATGATTCCTCCAAATTATTCTAGGTGTTGTCCCAAATTAATGGCTAAATATTAGAAATGGTTCTAAAATAAAGTTGTTTTTATTTATATCCCTTGTGTAAACTCAAAATTTCAACTTTATTTTTTATCTGATAGATATGTTATATCTATGTTACTCTGGACACGTAATCTGGCCATTCAAACTATTTTTATTCAATAATTCAAACTACCCTTCCATTAATGACATTGAATATATTGAATTTTGGTGTGGAATCCTTAGAAAAAATTATTCATTAATTCGGTCTCCATCCTAATGTCGAATTCCAGTATCACTGGATAAGATCACTTAGAGATATAAACTTATCTTTAAAATAGTCTCGATCTTTACCTAGTTTCTGAGGTTCGAATTGTGAGCTGGTTTTCTACCTCTAAATGGTGAATTGAGTTTGGGGTACATAAGGATGAAATGTATCCCAAGATGTATGGAAGCCAAAAAAAGTATGTTCATAATTCTAATAGGTTTAGAAAATGTTATTACCTAAATATATAATAAAAATAAAATATTTAAATCCTAATATTAGGAAAATTTTGAAAATAAGATCAAAATTACACTAATACAAAAATGGTACAATTTCCTATAAAATAAAATGTTGATGATATTATAAACATTTAATTATTATTAAATATATGTGAAAATTTTATCTTCATAACTCCCTCACACATAACTATTACGTTCTCTATAAGGCCCCAGCCTTAAACCTTACTTAATATTGAATTAAATAAGTAATTCACATTGAGGATCTTTTCAGGTTTACAGTTTTAGAGAATTAGGACATAACTATTACATCTCAAAAGATTACAAAGTAGTTACTTCTACTAAAATTTCTATAAAATAAAAACTCTTAAAAAGAAATATGTCTAGTTCCATGTTTTAGGTAGCATGACTTTCACTTGAACCCATCCTCGACCCTGTTTCACGCTAAGTCCTATGAAAAACATTTCAAAAACTTGGGATGAGAAAAAAATCTCAGTAAAGGATACACAAAGAATGAAAACTGTTAGTTTTTTAAAACAACAAGTAAACCATGTATAATTTATCAAAGCAATACTTTTCACCTTTTCGAAGTAGTAAAAACTCTTCGCTAAATTAAAGTTCATTACTTACCCTTCTGTAACCAAAAGATTACCATAAAACCCATATAAAGATCACATGACATATAAAGCTAACTTAGGACATAAACATATTTAAGTGGAATAACCATAAGGTCGACTTCCACACATATCACTTAATGGAATAGCCATTCGGAAAACTTCCATACATACTTAATGGAATAGCCATATGACCAACTTCCATACCCAATGCATTGGAGGTTATAACGTAACCACCAGTCCTGGTATTCACGGCACCACCCGTCATATGGTTTATCATGTAACCACCCATCAAATGTGCAAGTACCAATATAAAATCATAAAACATAAAACCAATATAAAGGCATGATAACAATTCCACATTTCAATCACAATATATCATTTAAATATAATGACAAAATAGAATCCTTTATCAAAACCATTTTCAATACCAAAATACATAAAAGAGTATATGGTATTTATTTCATTTTAAAAACATTATGGATTTTTGAGGAAGCCAAAGACCAAATAATACTCACGGCGGCGGAAAAAGTTCATTGTCACCGCGTACGTTAAAAGAAACATTCCTTTTTGTCATTTTGTAAAATGATTCGTAGAAAAAGATTTCTTTTTTATAAAAGTAAAATTCAAAGGGGTTTATACACCGTATAAAAGAATGTTGTGTATAAAACGAAATATGCCTCAATGAAAGGAGATTGAGACAAAGTCCCTTACAAAGACGATATCCTTGGATTAAGGATAAACCAATTTCATAATTATGTGTGAAAAATGAATACACCAAATATAAGTGGATATTAAGTGTAAAAAAATCAGAGGTTATTCACACATATTCATAGAACGACATATTCAAGGATTACAAGTTTATCCCAAATAATCAAATTTGGGTTAAAAAGTTCCCTTGTAAAAATTTGACAGCCTTACGGCGTCACTTCAAAATTCAAAAAAAGAGTTGATGAGAGATAAAAAAATTATCTCATCACTTAAAATTTACATCAATAAGGATATATGAGAAAATATCCCAACATAACAATATGTGAATTAAAAGACACAACAAAAGAAGTCTTTTAAAAAGAGGAGGGCGGAAGGTTCCCTTACCGACTTGGGTATCTTTCAAAACATACACCCCATGAAAGAAAGTCAATACATCATTGATGTAAATACTCATAAACGAAATTATATTACACAAAGAGTAGAATAATGGGAAGTAAATACACCACTCAGAGGAAATTGTTTGAAATGTAGCATAAATCTCACGGGAATAAAAGTGAGATAAAAAATCCCTTACAAAAACTCGGCAGCCTAACGACGCCAATTAAAACTTCCAAAATTGATTGATGAGAGAAAATAGGGTCTCTCATAATATGAACAATAAAAATTACAGTAAAAGTAATATAAAAGAACATCCCAATAACAATAAAGATGAGCTTTAAAAGGAATGACCTAAAGAGCGTACTTAAAAAGAAAGAGAGGAGTAGGATCCCTTACCTCGGGTCCGACATGACTCGATCATTCTTTAACGTACTGAATAATAAACTTGAGTTAATTTCTACTTTCTTAAGAGACTTTTTCAAGTTCATTATTCCTTTTATATCAATTATTTACATGTTATAAACATTATGTAATCATTTATGTTAATAATGTTTGTTTTGTCGATATTTGGTTCTTAAGTCAAAAGTGGACTTCTTACAATTACATGTTGTTCGTGTGGTCAATGTTTCATTATATCCAGAATGATATTCATGATTTGGATATAATATATATCATATATATCCAGCATATACATGTATTTATAATATTACATAATCATTTATAGGTAAGAAATGAAATGCACCGTTCATGGAGACGGTAAGCCGTACGTACACATGAACGCTACTTTCATTTCTTTGTCATATTAATGGAATTAAAAATAAATGATAGGTATGTATATTTTAATTCCAGAATTGTATTAATAATTTATATGTAACATACATTATATATATTCATTATAAATATGTACTTATAATAGTACATTACATTTGGGGATAAGAAATGAAATGCACCGTTCATGGAGACGATAAGCCGTAGGTACGCATGAATGCTACTTTCATTTTTATCTCATACATTCATGTAAAGAAATAATAATGATATAGAGGTATATTATAATTCCTGTATAACATCATATATAATAACTTTAAATCCATCCTTTATACATCCCACATATGGAATTAACGAATCACATCACTTTGAGGGGGCGGTAGTCCGCACTTCCTTAAATGAAGATATCGTGTTTACCCATAATGGAAACCATAAAGGTATGCCATAAATGAAAAATACAGAATCTTAAGTAAAACATAAACATATTATATATCAAATATAAATATAGTGACATCTTAATGGCCACCTTTGAAGGTGTTATATGAGTGTTGAACAATCATCGTTTCGTGAGGTAGAAATTCTCCATCCACGGAAACAGTATGTTCTTTAACCATTAGATGTAGATGTCTGTAAGTGTAGATCGAATACATATTATAAAAACATCCTATTATATTTATGATACTGGATTTGTTACAAAAGAAATCAATAAAATGAGTTTAGGGGGTTGGAGAGGCAAAATAAAACAAAAGGACTCAAGTGAAGACATTACCTTAAAATCGGGTAACTCCCTTTGGTTTGAGCTCAAAGGATTCCTTGGGAAGAATTCTGCCCAAAGTGAGGTTTCAAGGAGTAAGAGAGGGAATTGTAGAGACAAAATGGTCAGAGGTTGGCCGAACCAAAGGCTTTGGGAGTGTGGGTAAGGAGGTAGAGTTGGAAGCCTTTTATAAGAGGAGAGGAGGGGCACTCTTGTAAAGTTACAAAATGTTACTTTATTTTCAAAAGAGTTTCGGATTTTAAAGGTCCCACATTGATGTATTTCGAGGATAAGGTGATAAGGGTTCGAAATACACTCATACAATAGGTTTTGGACATGTGTAGGTCTTAGATATTACATTATCTTTCCATTTTATTTAAATCATTAAATAATGAGGTCATCGCTCCATCATCATGATGTCATCAATAATTTAATTTATTTAATGTATAAAAATTGCAAATAAAATACTATGATGTAGGAAAGCTCTTTATATTTCCAATGACTATTCATAGTCAAAAATATGACTTGTATAACCCCATATAAAAATTGTTTTAGTAAACCATCTCATGTTTGCATCATTTTTACTTTAACATTAAATAAAAAGGTATTTATGTCTTTTTCCAACCAAAGTGGATCCATGGGGTCCCCAAGTTGACCCATGGATTTTCTTGGTCGGACATGATACATCAAATGAGGGTAGGACATGTGTCTTGGTCATTTCATTTTATTAAATCTTTATTCTTACCTTAAACTACACTAATTACCTCTAATCGCGATTAAAAACTTAATAAGTTACTATTCACCAAAAAATTATTTTTATCCCATTGAACCACATTTAACTTCTTAATGAAAACCATGTATGTCGGATTTTTGAAATTCAAAACACAAAGATGACAAAATTTCATTTAAATGGAAAAATCAGTTTTTATAAGTACCACTTAGTGGTTTCACTATTCATCAAAAATTGAGGTTTTTCAGAAAATTACCAAAAATTCACCCTAAGCTATATTTGATATTCCAAATTCAAAAATGATGTCTATTTTAAAAAATTCCAAACACATAAGTTGAATTAATTAATTCCCACTGTTAAAACAAATAACATGTTTTTATGAAACAAAATGTATCAAAAGATTGACACTAGTTTAAGTCCGATTTCAAAGTGAAATTAATTCCAAAGACCAAAATTGGATTAGATGGTAAAAATATATTCTAATTTAACTTTAAAAACAATTCAAAAGATAATCTAATCATATAAATAAATTTTATTAAAAAGTGGTTTTGAATTAAAATACAACATTTTTCACTATTCATTAAAAATTGAACTTTTTTGGAAAAATACCAAAAATTTACACAAAGTAAATTTTGATGTCCTGATTCTAAAGAAGAATTTTATTTTTTCAAATATAACACATAACATTTTCAAAATGTTGATTTAAAAGAGGTTCGCCATCAAAAGGAGGTTGATCGACCTTTGAAAGAATATTAGAATGTTTACGCTTAAAATTTCTCATTTTTAATCCTCTAACATTTATTGTAAAAAGTAAAAATATTTGACAAACATATATAATAATTTTGTATTTAGTTCTATTCATTCCAGCCATCACAACATGTAGGCGTTAACTACCATTTAAAATAATATTATTTTATTATTAGAGTGCAACGTAAGATTTCCAAGAAACTCGTTGTTGCGTGTTGGGTACGCCATCGAGCATAGCATCCCCTTTATGTCATATTAATATTTTATTCACAAATATGAATAAATTTGAAATTGTCATATTCTTTATTTACCTGGGGCGTTACATCTTTCCCCCCTTTTGGGAATTGCGTCCTCGCAATTTTAAAATTGATCGTGGAAACATCCTTGAAAGTCCCACATCGGAACAAGAGTCGGTAAAACAATCACTTTAAAATAAAGAAAGATAAGTACAGAGGTCACCCGAGTTAACCCATAATAGGATTCCGTGTAGGAAAAGATGGACATAGAAGAAAAAGCAAAGGGTCATGTTCTTGAGGGAGAGTGATAGTAAACATGTATAGGAGAAAGTTAACAATAAGAAAATCACAAACTTATGATGGGTTAAACGGTATTTGATTCCCCAGTAGGAAAAGTTAATAGACAACATTTTGTTTTAACTTACTTTTTAATTAGGAATTTATTCATAAGGAAACATAATCACTTATCATGTTGACTTTCATCTTTTATTATATTCTTTACATAAACTCATATTTTCTCCAAAAGACGAGTATTTAGGAAGACTTGTTCATATTAAGAGTATTATAATCAACTTCTAGAGAATCACCTAATCCACCAAAGAGAACTATATACTTCCCATGTCTTTAGTATTTAACCAAATACAAAACCAAAAAGGTTAGTACAAGATCAGATAATCCAGAAAAGGATAACCCTTTAAAAAAAATCTATGCTTAATCTCCAAAATTTGTCCAACAATACCAAAAGTTCAACGAGGACCATCCGATAAACAATTTTTCCATAAAATTATTCCAAGTAAACCAATATAATATTGAAACCCAAATATTTGATGGATTTAATCACATAGTCTTCCAAGTTAAATCGTAACATTTTTCTCCAAACAACATCAGTTGCTCCTAAAGTCTCGTATTGAAAAGTAATTAACCTAATCACATATCCTCCATGATAGGTTAATCATTTTCATAAATAACCCAAAATCAACTTACTCTTAATTCATAAAATCATATAACTAAAAAGAATCAGTCAAACTAACCAGTGACTTCATGTAGTCTAGTGGTAGGCGATAAACACAGTCGCACTTTGGTTGTGGGTTCGATTCCCGCAGCTTTGTCCGACGTGATGGGCAGTCACACGATCTGCGTTTTGTCCTTTTTCCAAAACTATATAATTCTCAAATCATTCCCCAAAAAAAGGATAAAATCATCAAAAATAACCATAACATAATTTAACCTCAATTTTATCTCATGCCTTTCACTTGAATCATAACATATAGTAACGCATAATTACCTCAAAAGTAAGGATCATATAAACCAATATGGTTCTTTATAACTATGTACACAAAAGAAAAGATAACTATTCCTTGAATAAAATTTTCATATATTAAACATCAGGGTTACACATAATATAAAAAGTCTTCTAATGTAACCCCATCATCAAAAGATACTTAATACTCTTAAGAATTTCACCATAACTCTTGAAGCCCTTATATGTTCACATCTTACTCATTGAATATTCTTCATGATCCATTAACCATTCCTTTCCAACTTATTCTAAAATACCTCTTTACTACAAACAAAATCATGAATCATATCCTAATATTCCAAAATAGGAAAACAATAGTCATGAAATAATACATACCTTTGATTGGTCATTGTCAGTTTCTTCACCCTCAATCAGAATGGCATTAGGTATTGGTAAATGAATATTTGTACGATCTTGGTGATCCCATTCCCGAAACATCTTCATAGGGCATGTGTTTTCATAATGACCATGCACACCACATTTAAAACATTCAATTGATCCCTCAGAAATAATTTCTTTCACTTTCCTCGAGTCAACTAGATGCTTCCTTTTTCCATGGTAGGTTCTTGCTTTATGACCTTCATTTCCACATCTATGGCATATTTCTGTCCCTTTGAAACATTTTACTAGGTGCTTCTTTCCACATCTTTGACACATAGGTTTTTGTACACACTTACCTTTATGATTATTACCTGTAGTTCTGTAGGGATTTGTTTCTCACATATATGATTCCTTATATAAATCACCAAGGTTTAGGTGGTCAATCATGACTCCAGATAGTTGGTTGAGGATAAACACAAGAGTTCTCATTGCAGCTCCCATATCATTTAGTTGCTCACTCAGAAAACTGTCACAGTTTCCTTGACATCCACCGTTACCTTGGTGCCTTCTAGATCAAGCCATTTACTAAAACCAAGAAGGTCAGTGTGAGTATATCAACAAAACCATCATGTACTAAAGAGGAAGTTAAACACTAAGATATACTTACTCATTCACTTTATCTAAAAACTATGACTCTTTATGAAATCCTAACCATTATTGTCATGTCACTTATGCTTAAAGAATACCCTAACCTCTAAAGTTATCTAAACCGTCCTTTGATACCAACTATAAGGCCCCAGCCTTAAAACTTACTTAATATTGAATTAAATGAGTAATTCACATTGAGGATCTTTTCAGGTTTAGAGTTTTAGAGAATTAGGACATAACTATTACATCTCAAAAGATTACAAGGTAGTCGTTTCTACTAAAATTTCCATAAAATAAAAACTCTTAAAAAGAAACATGTCTAGTTCTATGTTTTAGGTAGAATGACTTTCCCTTGAACCCATCCTCGACCCTATTCCATGCTATGTCCTGTGAAAAAGATTTCAAAAACTTGGGATGAGCATAAAAAGCTTAGTAATGGATACAGAAAGAATGAAAACTGTTAGTTTTTCAAAACAACAAGTAAACCATGTATACTTTATCAAAGAAATACTTTTCACCTTTTCGAAGTAGTAAAAACTCTTCACTAAATAAAAGTTCAATACTTACCCTTCTGTAACCAAAATATTACCATAAAACCCATATAAAGATCACATAACATATGAAGGTAACTTGGGACATAAACATACTTAAGTGGAATAACCATAAGGTCGACTTCCACACATATCACTTAATGGAATAGCCATTCGGTCAACTTCCATACATACTTAATGTAATAGCCATACAGCCGACTTCCATACCCAATGCATTGAAGGTTACAACGTAACCACCCGTCCTGGTATTCATGACACCACCCGTCATATGTTTTATCACGTCACCACCCGTCAAATGTCCAAGTACCAATATAAAATCATAAAACATAAAACCAATATAAAGGAATGATAAAATTTCAACATTTCAATCAGAATATATCATTTAAATATATTGACATAATAGAATACTTTATCAAAACCATTTTCAATACCAAAATACATAAAAGAGTATATGGTATTTATTTTATATTAAAAACATTACGGCTTTTTGAGGAATCCAAAGACCAAATAATTCTCGCGGCGGCGGGAAAAGGTCGTTGTCACCGCGTACGTTAAAAGAAACATTCCTTTTTGTCATTTTGTAAAACGCTTCATAGAAAAAGATTCCTTTTGTATAAAAGTAAAAGTAAAAGGGTTTATACAACGTATAAAAGAAAGTTGTGTATAAAATGAAATATTCCTCAATGAAATGAGATTGAGACGAATTCCCTTACAAAGACGGTATCCTTGGTTTAAGGATAAACCAATTGTATAATTATGTGTGACAAAAGAATACACCGAATATAAGTGGATATTAAGTGTAAAACAATCAGAGGTTATTCACACATATTCATATAATGACATATTCAAGGAGTACAAGTTTATCCCAAAGAATCAAATTTGGGTTAAAAAGTTCCCTTGCAAAAATTTGACAGCCTAACGACGCCACTTCAAAATTCAGAAAAAGAGTTGATGAGAGATAAAAAAAAGTATCTCATCACTTAATATTTACATCAATAAGGATATATGAGAACATATCCCAACATAATAATATGTGAATTAAAAGACCCAATAAAAGAAGTCTTTTAAAAAGAGGAGAGTGAAAGGTTCCCTTAACGACTTGGGTATCTTTCGAAACATACACCCCATGAAAGAAGGTCAATACATCATTGATTTAAATACTCATAAATGAAAGTATATTACACAAAGAGTAGAATAATGGGAAGTACATACACCACTCAAAGGAAATTGTGGGAAATGTAGCATAAATCTCACTAGAATAAAAGTGAGATGAAAAATCCCTTACGAAAGCTCGGCAGCCTAACGGCGCCACTTAAAACTTAAAAAATGGATTGATGTGAGAAAATAGGGTCTCTCATCATATGAAAAATAAAAATTACAGTAAGATTAATATAAAAGAACATCCCAATAACAAGAAAGATGAGCTTTAAAAGGAATGACATAAAGAGCGTACTTAAAAAGAAAGAGAGGAGTAGGATCCCTTACCTGGGGTCCGACATGACTCGATCGTTCTTTAACATCCTGAACAATAAACTTGAGTTAATTTATACTTGATTAAGAGCCTTTTTCAAGTTCATTATTCCTTTTATATCAATTATTGACATGTTATAAACATTATGTAATCATTTAAGTTAATAATGTTTGTTTTGTCGAAATTTGGTTCTTAAGTCAAAAGTGGACTTCTTACAATTACATGTTGTTCGTGTGCTCAATGGTTCATTATATCCAGAATGATATTCATGAGTTTGATATAATATATATCATATATATCCAGCATATACATGTATTTATAATATTACATAATCATTTATAGGTAATAAATGAAATGCACCGTTCATGGAGACGGTAAGCCGTATGTACGCATGAACGCTACTTTCATTTCTTTGTCATATTAATGGAATTAAAAGTAAATGAGAGGTATGAATATTTTAATTCCAGAATTATATTCATCATATATATGTAACATACCTTATATATATTCATTATAAATATGTACTTATAATAGTACATTACATTTGGGGATAAGAAATGAAATGCACCGTTCATGGAGATGGTAAGCCGTACGTACGCATGAACACTACTTTCATTTCTATCTCATACATTAATGGAAAGAAATAATAATGATATAGAGGTATATTATAATTCCAGTATAATATCATATATAATAACTTTAAATCCATCCTTTATACATCCCACATATGGAATTAACGAATCACATCACTTTGAGAGGGTGGTAGTCCGCACTTCCTTAAATGAAGATATCGCGTTTACCCATAATGGAAACCATAAAGGTATGACATAAATGAAAAATACAGAAGATTAAGTAAAACATAAAAATATTATATATCATATATAAATATAGTGAAATCTTAATGGCCACCTTTGAAGGTGTTATATGAGTGTTGAACAATCATCATTTCGTGAGATAGAAATTCTCCATCAACGGAAATAGTATGCTCTTTAACCATTAGATGTAGGTGTGTGTAAGTGTAGCTCGAATACTGATTATAAAAAAATCCTATTATATTGAAGATACTGGATTTTTTACAAAAGAAATGAATAAAAAGAGTTTAGGGGGTTGGAGAGGCAAAATAAAACAAAAGGACTCAAGTGAAGACATTACCTTAAAATCGGGTAACTCCCTTTAGTTTGAGCTCAAAGGATTCCTTGGGAAGACTTCTGCCCAAAGTGAGGATTCAAGGAGTAATAGAGGGAAGTGGAGAGAAAAAATGGGTAGAGTTTGGCTGAGCCAAAGTCTTTGGGAGTGTGGGTAAGGAGGTAGAGGTGGGGGCCTTTTATAAGAGGAGAGGAGGGGCACTCTTGTAAAGTTACAAAATGTTACTTTATTTTCAAAAGAGTTTCGGATTTTAAAGGTCCCACATTAATGTATTTCAAGGATAAGGTTATAAGGGTTCTAAATCCACTCATCCAATAGGTTTTGGACATGTGTAGGTCTTAGATATTACATTATCTTTCCATTTTATTTAAATCATTAAATAATGAGGTCATCGCTGCATCATCATGATGTCATAAATAATTTAATTTATTTAATGACTAAAAATTATAAAACAAATACTATGATGTAGGAAATCTTTTTAGATTTCCAATTACTATTTATAGTCAAAAATATGACTTGTATAACCCCATTTAAAAATTGTTTTAGTAAAACATCTCATGTCTGTGTCATTTTTTACTTTAACATTAAATAAAAAGGTATTTATGTCTTTTTCCAACCAAAGTGGACCCATGGTGTCCCCAAGTTGACACATGGATTTTCTTGGTCGGCCATGACACATCCAATGAGGGTAGGACATGTGTCTTGGTAATTTCATTTTATTAAAACATTATTCTTACCTTAAACTACAGTAATTACCTCTAATCGCGATTAAAAACTTAATAAGTTACTATTCACCAAAAAATTATTTTTATCCCATTGAACCACATTTTACTTCTTAATGACAACCATGTATGTCGGATTTTTAAAATTAAAAACACAAATATGAAAAAATTTCATTTAAACGGAAAAATAAGTTTTTATAAGTACCACTAAGTGGTTTCACTATTCATCAAAAATTGAGGTTTTTCAGAAAATTACCAAAAATTAACCCTAAGCTATTTTTGATATTCCGAATTCAAAAATGATGTCTATTTTACAAAATTCAAAAAACATAAGTTGCATTAATTAATTTAATAATTAATTCCCACTGTCAAACCAAATAGCGTGTTTTTATGAAACAAAATGTATCAAAAGATTGACACTAGTTTAAGTCCGATTTCAAAATGAAATTAATTTCAAAGAACAAAATTGGATTAGATGGTAAAAATATATTCTAATTTTACTTTATAACCAATTCAAAAGATAATATAATCATATAAATAAATTAGATTAAAAAGAGGTTTTGAATTAAAATACAAAATTTTTCACTATTCATTAAAAATTGAACTTTTTTGGAAAAATACCAAAAATTTACACAAAGTAAATTCTGATGTCCCGATTCCAAAGAAGAATTTTATTTTGTCAAATATAACACATTCCATTTTCAAAAATTTGATTTAAAAGAGGTTCTCCATCAAAAGGCGGTTAATCGGCCTTTTAAAGAATATTAGAATGTTTAAGCTTAAAATTTCGCATTTTTAATCCTATAACATTTATTGTAAAAAGTAACAATATTTGACAAACATATATAATAATTTTTTAGTTGGTTCTATTCATTCCCTCCATCACAACAACTAGGCGTTAACTACCATCAAAATAATATTATTTTATTATTAGAGTGCAACGTAAGATTGCAAAGAAACTCGTTGTTGCATGTTGGGTAAGCCATCGAGCATAGCATCCCCTTTAATGTCATATTAATATTTTATTCACAAATATGGATAAATATGAAATTTTCATATTCTTTATTTACCTGGGGTGTTATAGTCTCAACTTATCATCATATATTAAAATCAAAATCCATACAATAATGAAAAATGAGGAAACATCCATGATCATATCCAAAATAAAATTATATCATATATCCTATTTGTAAAATAATTTCCTCTAATTTTTATTCCATATATATAAATTTTTTCAACCTAAATGATATATCCATGTCCCAATCACATCCTACCTTATATTGAATTTTACACCACTTTTCAGTTAAGAGAAATTAAATCTGGAGTTCTGCTCATATATAGAAATTTCATGTTTCACCATAGGCTTTTGATAATTAACATTTATCCATAGTGTGATACATAAAAAGAGATTCAATCATGAGGTTTTTTCAAGGTGAATTATATGTATAATGGTTGGTGGGTATAATGAAAAAAATTGCGGCTAAAAATAGACGTTTTGACTTCTTTAGTACAATAGTCGAATAATCAAGTGAAAACCAAAGAAAGTCCTCACTCAATCCCCTTATGAATGTGAGACCCAAAAAAAAAACTCCTTTTTATAAAATATAACACGATACATGAAATTATGACAATAAATGATATCATCTATGTTCTCCCATTTTTCATTTTTAATCCTCTATAAAGGCACCACTTTATTTTGTTTTAATTTTTAAAATTTTTTACATTGAGGATGAGCTGAAAACATGATAAAATAAATGAATTAAAATTCATGACCTTTATTATTTGGAGGGATAAGAGTCATAAAATAATTTATAATGATAAATTAAATCTCATCTCTATTTTTTTCTTTTTCAATTATTTTTCTTTTTATTGAAAGAGAACCGAATGAAAGAAATAATGGATAATGGAATAACGAATGCATCTCAATTCTCTATTTATCCATATCCAAAAATGATGACACACACACACACACACACACACACACCTCACACCATCCAAAAATGAAACACATCCCCCATAAATAAAAATAAATTCACTTCCTCCATATTTAAACTTGAAATATCAATTAAAAAAATACAAAGATTGTTGGTAGGTAAGGAAAAATAGGCTTGTAATATGGCTTAAACCTATAAATAAATTCATGTAATCTAATAGAGAGAAAAGAATATATGTAATGGGTAATCATAGGATAAATTTGGCTAGAAAAATATGCACCTTAATCATGTCATAATATTTTCATGAAATCCAATGATTAAAATGATAAACATTTCATGTTATGATTCTTAGAAAAAATACATGTTTCCCTTAAGAATGTGTGGGAATTAGAAAGAATATATCAAAGTTGTCAAAAAATCCTCATTGGCCTAGAAATTTTTTTGACTCATTGTTTCATCATTAAGTATTTTAAAAACAAGTCAATCTCATTAAAAATATTGAAAATAAAAATCAATGAAATATTTTTTGAAATCAATAGTAATTTAAAATTTATTTTATTCAAAAGTAATTTTAATTTTCTCAAAATAAATTTATGTGTTCAAAATGATAAGAATTTTCCAAGAAAGATCAAGGTTCATAAAAATGAAAGGAAAAAATAAAATAAAATATACAAAAAAATAAAAAATCATGTTTAAACTCCCCCACAATTAAATTTCACTACCTCTCATTTCATATCATCAAAATATAAATAAGGGTAGAAAAAATAAAGTGAAGGGATAATAAAATCTAACGTTATTTTCTTATTTAATTTTTGAGTTAATATTCTTCATTCTACCAATTCTTAATAGAAATAAATAAATAAATAAAATCATAATAAAATTAATGAAAAGGAATTGAAATGTAAAAGATAATAGAACGTGGTTTGGACCTCCATGTGGTTGCTATGATTTTTCTACCCCTAGTCTGGCAGTTACAGTCGATTAACCCCATCCCAATGGTGGTTGGAGTTTCTTTCATAGAATCCACCACATTATATTTCACTTTATATCCATTAGTAGATGGTTATAGTGATAACCCCCAATGAAAAAAAGTAATACCATCCCCTAGAAGTGATAACTTTAAAATTTTGAGATGAAGCGGGAGAGAGAAAAGAAGATAGGTGTAGTCCCTATTTGATTTTGTGATGTACCCCAGTGTATGGTATATATTTTTTAGAGATGGTAGTCTCACATACAAATTATTTTCCTGCTCTTCATCTACAATACCCACTACTTGTGGGGTATCTTTCTTAATAACTATATAATTCTCCACTTTTTTTATTTGAAATTTCAGAAAACAAGAATTTAAAAAACAATTCATCTGGAATAAGATTGAAAAACAAATAATCAATATAAATAATACCCCATTTCAATTCATTCATCTTTGTAATTGAAATATTTTTGAAGTACCATTGGCAAATCCATCTCAGTAGATTCATATTCATCATTATCGTCCAATGAAATAGAGATGTAGAGGGGTTTTGATTCTTTTTATTAAAACATGGGAGGATCACTTACCTTTGTGTCTTCAACAAAATTTAACCAATGTTCATCCAAATCATATTGATAGAACATAGTTTCATTAGATGGAATTTCTCTTTCAGAAGCCTCTCCAAGCAATGAACAATGAGAGATGATTGGATCTTCATGTAGAATATTCAATTTAAAAAAGGAGAATCTTTGTCCCAAAACGACCAATGCACAAATATTATTAAATTAAAGTTAAGAAGATTCTAAAATAAGGGATCAAATTTCAATGTATTTTATGAAGTGAAATAAGAGCAGTGAGGAGGTCTTCAAACTAGGTAATGACTTGATTTGCTCCTATGTTGGCTAGTCTATCTACAACTATGTTTTCTTCTCAATAATCATATGTGATTTTTTAGTTAGGATCGATAAGCGAGTAGGTGCAATCCATCCAGTAGGTAGTAATGGTCCAAGCTAGGTGAGTAATGACATTCTAAATCACTTGTACGATGGTCTTCGAGTAACTTGAAATCCAGTGTTTTTTCTAACTGAAGTGTTTGGAAAATATAACGGCATGAATAAAACTCATAATCTCAGCTTTTAAAGAGGTGGAAATTACACATTTTCCCCTAAAGTATCCAAGAATTTGAAAAAGGTGATTCCTAAAGACAACACCACACCCTGTCGCTCCTGGAATTCCCTTGGAGGATCCATCAATATTTATTTTCACCCATTTAGGGATGGACACTCTCCAGAATACCTACAGAGTGTGATTTGGTTGACAGAAATCACTGTTAATCCTTAAACACTTTAGGATTCCCAAGTCGTGCATGGTGCTGTGGCAATGACCTTTTTGTATCAAGGAAGATTTGTGTATGGAAATGAGGGTCTTCATAAGACCTTAATTTTTACTAAGTGAGTAATTATTATGATAAATATCATTTTTAACAAACTAGATCACATCGAGAAGGTCAAAAACTGCAGCAAGGTAGAGGTTTCTTATTTTTTAAGAGCCTTCCATTTTTTCACATTTTTTAGTTGAGATTCTATAGAATCAAAAATCAACCATTTGTAGTAAAAAAATTTATAATATACTTCCAACGAGTAGAATCAGTAAAACAAGAGAATAATGGGTGATTCTCATCTTCTCTATGTTGATTACAGATTTTTCACTTAGAGAAGAGATAAATTCTATTGGATTGGTGGAATATTTCAGTGGAAAATATATTATGGGAAAGATGAAAAATGATATTGAATCTCGAAGGTTTAATCAAATGTTTCTTGAAGTGTTATAACCAGCTATAATTTCCCTCAGTGTTACATAAATAATTATTATAGACTTTTTTGGAGTTAAGCATAACATTGTGAGAAAGTTCCCATATTATAAAATCATTAGATTAAGTGAAAGAGTAATTTTCAATGACATTGAATATAGTATCATAGAGGTGATCAGGTTGAGAGTTTAAAATATCTCTAATAGAGTTGTTGGTATTGTAAATAGTTTTATAAGGAGAAATCATAGAAGTTAGAGGCGTTCCAGTCCAGTTATCCAACCAAAATTAAATAGAGGAGTCTTTGGATACAATCTATCTGGAATTATTTATAATATTGGTGAAGGAATGTTTGATAAAAGGCCAGATAAATGAATTAATGAAATTCAAATATTTTTTCATATGTATTTGAAGAAATTTTTTTTTGAGAAAGGTAATAGATTCAAAAGTATTGTGAAATTTTTTCCATGCGGTTTTTTGTTGAAGGGAAACATTCAATTATTTTATATTTTTTATACCAGTACCACCATTTTCAATGAGATTGCACCAAGTTTACCAGGGAATATTCACATGTTTTCTTTCTAGGGTACTACCAGTTAGGATGAAATTCTTTATCGTGGTGTTCATTTTCTAATGATACCAACATGCCATTTGTAGACAATAATGGAGTAAATAATCTTGGATAAAATAATAGATTTAACAAGAAAAGTCCAACATGCCATAGAGAGAGATTTAACTTTCCAAGAAGAAATCTAACTTATATCATGGTCAATAATAGTCACAAAGTGACACGATTTGGGTCTACCCCAAAATATGGGAACACAAATATATGTGAAAGGGAGAGTACCGTTTTTCAGACCAAGGTCAATGATGATGTTACATTTTTTATTGGGAGGAATGTTCTTTCCAAGGAAGATGCAAGATTTGTTCCAACTAATGCCTTGACCAGAAACCTCTTCATAGTGTGATAGTGTAGTTTTGAGGTTAAGAATGTTTCTATCATCACAATGAAGGAAGAAGATGATGTCATCAGTATAGAAAAATATAAGTAGGGGAATTCACACATCTAAAAACATGTATGGGCTTTGGTTTATTCTGGTCCACCAGATGGTTGATCAGATGACTGAAGTAATCCTCAATTATTGATAAGATCATGGAAAATTGGGGTTAACCTTCTAAAACACCACTGGTGAATTTAATATAGACCATGGGAGATCCATTGATCAAAATGGTGATAGATGTCAACTTTATGATCATCATAATTTCATTGATAAAAGTGACTATAAAACCAAAAACATGAAGGACTTTTAAGATAAAGTCCTAGTCCATGGTGTCAATAGACTTTTGGCTATCATTTGTAATAGCTATGTTGCCTCTTCTGTTAGTTTTACTCAAATTATTGACACAATTAGAGGAAAGAAAAATATAGTCTTGAATAGATATACTCTTTATGAAAAAAACATTTTCCATGAGAAAATTTTGTTTGTGAGGGTGGATGGTCTATTGGCATTGATTTTAGCAATGATTTTAAAAAGGGTTTTGATAAGAATAATGGGTTTAAACAGTTGAATCTCATAGGCATTATCCACTTTTGGGATCATGGTGAGAAAGTGGGCATTAACAGCCCGATGAAGAACCCCATTGGAGAAGAAGGATTTTACATGTTTACAAATGTTTATTTGAATCACATCCCAATAATGTTTGAAGAAACGATTATTGTAGACATCATGATTTGGAGCATTATGGGGATTCAGTCTAAAGAAAATGTCTTTGATTTCATGATCCAGGTAAGTGTTGAGAAGGAAGGAGTTTTCCTCATTAGTGATCACTAGATGAATGACCACGTGTAGGAGGTATTTGTTTATATTAGGACCATTGAAGATGGATTCATAGTAGGAGACTATTTGATGAATGATGTCATATTCATTGTCAAGATGTTTGTCTCCATCTATTAAAAAGGTTAACAGACTGTAGTACTTCCTAATTCTTTGAGGAGAGTTATAGAATTTATTATTTCTATCACCACCTGTTAACCACCTAACTTTAAACACTTTATTTCTCATATTTTCATTAAATTTGAGAAAGGTGTGGTGTTTGAACAAAATGTCAAGTTATTGATTAAGATCAGTGTTGAGGTCAAAGTTGGTGTCGATGTTTTGAAGATAATTGAGATAATTCTCAAGGAACATTATGCCCTTATTAATTTTTTTGTCTCTAGAGCTTCACCATGTTTTATGAGCGTGTTTGAGATGTTTTAATTTGACATTATAGGTAAAGGAATCCTTGATATAGGACATTGGGGACCAATAGTTTTGGATGATATAAGTGAACTCTTCATCAGAAAACTACACATTGTTAAATATGAAAGGAAATCAGGGTTTCTTGAATTTCGTGGATACATTAACAAAGATGGGGTGATGATCAAAGTTCATGATATGTAGATTCATGCTGTATATAATGTCTAATTTCTCTAAAGTAGGGACATTCGTGAAGTATCTATCAAACTTGTAGGAAACTAATTCATTGTAGTGTCTTTTATACCAAGTGTATTTATCACTAGTGAGATTAATTTCAAAAATATTTTTGTCATCGATTGAGGATTGAAATTAAATCATTGAGATAGATGCATGAGAAGGTCCAGTTTTCTTGCTTGAGTTGAGAATGGCATTAAAGTTGAAAATAATAAACTAGGGTTCATTAATGTTAGTGCCAAGATATGAGAGATCATTCCAAATAGTTCTTCTTTATTGGTATCTACTATATTCTTAAAAGAGTGAAAAAATATGTGTTCCATATATATAAAAGTGGAATGTCAATATCTGGTCAGAGATATTGAAAACACTATTATTCTGTAGAGAATATTGTGAAAAAATCCACAAAGATTCAGCATTGAGGTTATTCTGGATTTCACCTATAGAGACAAAATTATATTGACATAAATGAGAGTATTTAATGGAATATGTAATTTTTGTCTCCACTATAGAAAATAACAAATGATTTTTAGTGTTAATAAATTTTTTTAAAATGATGAATGTGTCAGAGTTAGAAATACCCTCACAATTCTTAAAAAGGGTCTTCATTTAAACCTAGGACTGGAGTTAGAACTCCCCTTTTCCATAGAATTTATTCTTGGAAGACCTTATAATATATTGTGTTTTATTAGAGGTTTGGTCATATTTATTGCTAAATATGATAGTGTTCTACTTTTGAGGTTCATTTATTGGACCACTCAATGTTGAGTCTGTAGATTTCATGGAACATAACAACAAGGACATGGTACAATGGTTTAAAATAACATTTCTAAGATTTATATAGAATTTATCACTATCTATAGATAGAGAAGTAGTTGAACCTAGATCCTTTGAAGTGGTTGTATACTATTGTTTGACATTTTCCAGATCAGATGGACCACGCTATACCTTATGCATAGAGTCATACAGAACCTGTATAATCATATGGTCATGTATTGAGGGAATGGGACCATGTTTAACATATTCTAGTGTCATGAAAATAAAAATACTAGAATTAGAAGTTATATTTTGAGTCTCTTCCTAAGACGCCTTAGTGATATAGGTCTTCCTGGAATCAGCAGTGCTGGTTGAGGGTTTAATGTGATAAAGGGAGGAGAATCAGAGCCATCTTCTTTCATTTTGGTTTCAAATTTTATCTCTCCAGTAGTGTTATTGGTAGTAGGATATATTATTAAAGTATTATGAGATGAATCAATAGATTTCCAATTATACAACTTCATAGTAACAGTACCATAACTACTATCAACAGGTTAAGACCCATCTGAAAAGAAGTAGTAGTGGAAATAGTTGTACCGAGATCCTATTTCTTCTCCACCCCAGATTTCCCAATGGGTATCTACTTAGTGGAGCCATTGTTTTTATGAATTTTCATAAGAACCAGCACCGAGGGTATAGTTACCTTAAATTCATTAACATGTTTAAATTCCTTGGAAACTATTTCATTGATCTTAGTAGTAATGGATTGTGCTTTGTCCTGAATATCCTTCAGGTAAGTCATAAGTTTCTCAGCTCTTATTGTGTGATCAGTGGAATCCTGATAATTAGAAAAAGTAACCGATGTACTTTGAGCATGGAGAAGAGAGGCTAAGTAATTTGTTTTACTGTTGGATTCATTATTTATCTCTAATATATTAGTGTAATTTAAAAGGTCGGGGTTCTGGATCTATCTAGTACCCAAATCTGGGGTGTGAACATCTATAGTTTGAACATATATTTCCCCAAGGCAGTCATAAATATGAAGGGTTGCAGTGCATGTGTTATGTGCATTGATTTTTTATTTTTCAGGTTTATTATCCCCCTTACTCTAGATATGAGCATTATCTTGGATGAGAGTCTGACTAGATGGACAAGTATTGGATTCTTCCTTCTCATGGGATAGCCGTAACATGTATTAAACTAGATTTTCTATTTCTTCTAAAAGGCCATAATCTTTAATGGAGTTGTATTCTTCATCAGGCTCATCTGCCCAGTTTATACCCAAGGTATCCCCTATGTGAGTCAAACTGTGTATTTGTTTCACCCATTTTTCATCATTCCTTTTGAGAGGTTCATGTATATCCTTTATGGGAGCTTTATCTTTTCTATTTATCTTATTTCCTTCCATTCATTTTCAATTAGTTGAATTACTTGTTTTCTAATCACTCTGTAATTTGATATTGTATGACCAATGATCTTACAAAGGTTACAAAAGGGAGGTTTCCTCTCATATTAATTTATAATTTCTATTTTTTAGTCTTTATAATTGAAATTAATTGAATTAGGCTTCTTTGAATCTATGTTAATTTCCACCACAACTCTATCAAATAGTCCTAGGTCTGCATTTAATGTTCTGGGATCAATTTTTTGAGGAGTGACTATACCAAACAAAATATCTTTCAGATTTTTTTGGTGCCAAAAAAACTAAGGCTTTGAATTTTTACCCAGACATGTTCTATTGTATTCCAATATGTGTGTAGGTTGAAACAAGAGTCCTAATCAGAAATTTTATGTAGTACCTGTTTGAGATTAAGGTTTCCAGTCTTCCAAACCCTCTATAAGTCATAATGTGATATTAAAAGAAAGTGAAAATAGAATTTTACTATTGGAATAAATTTCCAGTTTGATTCATTCCAGCATTGTGCAATATGCATATGTAATTCAGATAAATTCCATATATGGTCACCTTTGAGGTAAGAGATGTGGCCCTTAACAAAGAATTTTCACATTTGTGTCCACTGTTGAAGCGAAAATGGATCCAATTCCACCAAGAAACCACTATCATGAAGCCTATTGAATGGGTGAGGCTTTATAATGATGTATTAATTTAGGTTTTTACTCTTTAGAGAATCCAGAAATGATATCCCTAGGGATCTACCAGAGAAAGAGTAGGCACAAATATTTTCGCCAGGTGCATCCTTCTTCTGGTTTTCCGCAATAAGATTTTGAACATTATGTCCTTTCTCCCTCCATGATGTTGCAAAGTGATGGGATTATAATATCCTAGGCTTGAGGAAATCCTCCATGAGTGTTGAGATAAAGAGAATTGGGTGAGAAATCCCTAGCCTCTTGAGAGTTTTAGTTCGAGATGGTCAGACATCTCCCTAAAATCCCGGTTTTTCACACACCACCATTCAAGTTGAATATTCAAGTCATCTTTAAATTATTCAACATAAGATATATGAAGGATAGGATTTTAATTCTCTAAAATATTTCTTTATTTCCATTCCATCAATAAAACATTGACATCTAAAACTTTGTCTTCCAGAGACTCTACAATCTTTCTTTCTTTTTTAATGATTTTGAAATTATTTTGAATCATTGTGACATCTTATTCCATCAGATGTATAAATATATATACCCTATTGTAAAATTTATTAAAGGTATATGTATTTGAAAAATCACTGAAATAATACATTATTACCTATGGTATAAAAAACATTCAATAATTCTCTTTTTTTAGTTTTTTAAAATTTTAAATTTTTTGGGGTAAAAAAAACAGTGCGTAAAATCTCTTGGCCTCTCTATAAATAGCTCCAAATTGATGGAAGTTGGTTTTTTCATGAACCAATTTTAAATTAAATTTTTATCTTCGTATGAATGCACCATAGTGGCACAACATAGGGTCGATCATAAAGAGGCTTCTTACACACACTGTTTTCCTATTGTCACTATTTATATTATAACTAATATAAAAATAAGAAAAAATATAAATAAGGGGTATTGAAAATATGAAATAAATATAAATATTATATATATATGAAAATAAAAAAATGAAAAAAATGAAAATAAAAAAATATGTTTTAGGAATAAAACCATTGTTCTTAGGTTTTCAAGGTGGTATAATCATTGTTATTCAAAATATCCCTCAATTATTTATTCAATGTGGAGACCATGAACTAACACTCAAAACCCTATAGTTTGAATGGTATTATGGTACAATAAGACCACTTTATGCAGGTGTAATCTCTTCTACGTCAATACCCAATCCAAAATCCACTGTTTTTATGAATTGGATATCAATGAGAAAAACAATATTGAATGTGGAGGATGAAGACAATAGTAGAGAAAGTGGCGTGGATGGTAACCATATAATTTTTTTTACAACATGTTAATTTTCATAATATAAAACGATAAAACAATATATCACCATGAAAAAAATACCACAACATCCCCCATCGAACACTATTGAGTGATAGCTCTCTTTAATCATGGTGATAAAAGAAGTATAGTTGCAGAAAAACAAAATTGTATACAAAATAAATGGAAAAAATAATAACTATATAGATAAAATAATATATGTTTAAAATAAAGAAAATATAAAAAGATTAATACTCCAACCCTCACCCATGAAATGTATGACTTTTGGTATGGGATTTCATACACATATTTATAGAGAAGAAGTGGGAATGTTTGGCTCTAAAATATTTCCTCTAAATTATGCCGATTTATATAACCTTTAAATGATAGAATATTGTTAGGTTTTCGCCATTAAACTTTTTATTCATTATCTCATTTGTGAACCCTATAAAGTTCAGCTTTATTTTACACTGGATGGAGGTGTTATGGCTGTTTTACTCAATTTATTTAACCTGGCCATACAGAATCCTTATATTCCATTAGTCAAACTTCTTAGGGATTAATGAAATTAATACCAACTAAATATACCATGTAATCATTCATTAAACATATTAATTAATTAAATGTACTCCTCCATGTATAATTCTAGCATCTTTTTACCTGACCATTTCTAGATATAATCTAAAATTTAAAATACTCCAAATCTAAGAACATTTTTCGAGGCCTGAACTGGGAGATAGTTTTTGGTATCAAAGAGGTGGATTTTTCATACGGTCTAGTAGAATTCAATGAATACAAAGATGAATTAAGTCGTAATGAAAATTAGTTTCATAATTTTAATTAGTGTATAAAGCTTCATGAATAACTACAAAATAAAAATAAAACCATTATGTCTCAAAATTAGTCCATTTTTACAATTAAAGTCAAAATTTCATTGAAATGGAACATGTGATAATTACCCAAAAAATAATACAATAGGGATATTTTAAGTACATAATTATATTATTAAATATGAAAAAATAGTATCATTTCTCCCCCATAATTAATAATTTCACTCATGTGAGAACATTGTATATTCAAATCAAAAACCCCAAAACAATCAAAAATGAGAAAAATCCATGATAATATCCAAAATATAATTTTACAATGTATCACAAATGGAATAAATACCTCTCATTTTCATTCCCCACATTTAAATTTATTCAACCAAAAAAATCCATCCATGGCCTAGTCATAACCTAACCAACATTTAATTATATGTCACTCTTCACTCAAGAGAAATTAAATATTGAGTAATGCACATAACTTGAAATTTCATGTTTCACCATAGTATTATGATAATTAATATTTTACCATAGCGTGATACATAAAAATATTTTCAGTCATGAGGTATTTTTAGGTGAATTATATAGAATAAGGTTGTTGGGTAAAATGAAAAAATCACAAATAGAGAGAGCAGGTTTTAACTATTTAGTAAAATGTAAGAATAATCAAGTAAAAAACTAAGAAATTACTCAAAAAATCCCCTTAATAATTTGAGATTCAAAACCAACCCTTTTTTTGTGACAAGGATCATGATGCATGAAATTATTACAATGAATGTTATCATACTTGTTCTCCCCCTTTTTTCTAATGAAACATAAAGGAAAAACATTGTCATATATTTTTTGATTTTTTTTCTTAGTGTATTATATGAAAACTGAATAAAATTAATGAATGATAATTAATTCCCTTTCTTAAGAGGTACATGAGTCATAAAATAATGTATAAGGACAAATTGAATCTCATCTCTATTTTTCTGTTTTTCTATTTCATTTTTTCGAAGGATAACCAGATGAATGAAAAAATTCCCAATCAAATGAAGAATCAAGCACAATTTTATCATTATCTACATCCAAAAATGATAAAACTAACATCAAACCACAAATAAATGAATCCAAACTCACATAACCTACGCTAAATTCCCTTCCCCTACACTCAAACATAAAATATCCATTAAAAAATATTATGTGAGGGTATGTAATGAAAAATTGGCTTGTAGTGTGTCTTAAACCTATAATAAAATTCATGGACTCTAACAATAAATAACGATATATGAAAAAGTGGGTCTCAGGTTAATATGTATATAGCTAAAAGGAACCTAAATTGTATAATAAAAATTCCATTAAATCACAAACTTTAAAAGAGAAAAATCACAAGTTTTGGTCTTACAAAAAATCCTTGTTTCCCCAAATAAATTGTGGGTATTAAATAAATATTTTCATGTGGTTCAAAATACCTCAAAAGACTGGACAAATATTTTGTGTTATTTTATCATGTTAATGGATTTCAAAAATTAGTTAAACTCATATTGAATAATTATAATCTAAATGAAAAAAACTTCTTCACAACAACAATAATTTATAATCCATTTGATTAAAAAATATTTTCAATGTTCTCAAAAAAGTTTTAAGTATGAAAAATGATGAAAATATTCTTATAAGATCAGGTATTATTAAAAATAAAATGAAGAAAAACACACACACACACAAACTACTAAGTAGGTTGACACTCTCCATGACTTAAATTTCACTACCACTTATTTTATCTCAACAAAGAATAAATAAGGATAATAAAACTAAAGATAATAAATGATACAAACAAACTTTATTTTTTAGTGGAATCTTTGGGATAATCTCTTAGATGCTACGAATTCTTCCTAGAAGTCAATAAATAATGAAAATAATTGAAAAGATAATAACAAATAAAGAAAATGAGAAAAAGGATATAACATGGTTTGGACACAAATGTGGGTGCTAGGAATTTTCAACCCCTAGTTAAGAATTTGTAGTGGTTTAACCTAGATCCAAATGTGGATGTGGTTTTTATTGCATAAAAACCACTATATTTTCTTTATCCTGACTTCCATTAGTATATTCCGTGAGTGAGAAACCATAATGAAAGGAAAAATAACACCAACCCCCAAAATAGAAGAAATAAATATTTTGATGTGCAGAGGGGGAGGGAAAAGATGATAGGTGTACTCACTATTGAAATCTCTAGTGTCCTCCCCAATATGGTATAATTTTTTTAATATATGAGGTAGTCTCACCACCAAATTCTTTTCCAACTGTTATTATAAAATATACAATAATTGTGTAGTCTATACCTTATCGTCCAGGGCCTTCTCCACTTTTGATGTATCAAAAATATCATATAAGTAAAAGTTAAAAAATAATTCAGTTTGAATAATAATAAAAAATGAAGAATAATTATAAAAATATCCCCTTTCAAGTATATCATCTTGAAAATTTATCTCTTTTGGTAGTGTCATTGGAAACTTCATCTCAGCAGGTGCATTTTCATTATCATCTTCCAAAGAAAGAGAGAGGTAGAGGGGTATTTATTCTTCTTTGTAAAATATTAAAGGGTGACATATCCTTTTTTCTTTGAAAAAATATATTCAATGTTCATCCAATGCATGTTGATAACCCATAGTTATATCAGCTAGACTGACTACTTTAGAAATATCTTCAAGAAAAGACTAAGGAGAGATGATTTGATCTTCATGATGAATCTTCAAGTATTTCATGATTTATTCAACATAAAATTTTAGAGGAATAGTATCTTCAATCTCCTAATATTGTATTTTTTTCATTACATCCATATAACATTAACATCTTCAACTTAAGCTGCTAGCGATGCTACCATTTTGTTGGATTTTCAGGGGTTTTGAAATTATCTTGAATGATCATGAAATTTTGTTCCATCTGATACATATATCTATTTTACCTACTAGAAAATTAATTAGTTTTCAGAGCATAGGAAAAATAACTGAAATAATATCTCTTGACCTATGAAAGAAAAAATTATAAAAAATTTATTCATTTAGTTTTTGAGAATTTTGATTTTTTATGAAAAATAGTTTGTGAAAGCTCTTGGTTATCCCAAAAATGCTGCCAAATTGATAGTAGTTGTTTTTTATGAACTAGTATTTAATTAAATTATTATTTTTCTAATAATTCTCCATAGTTACACATCCTACGGTTGATCTCAAGGAGGCCTCTAACATACATTATGTTCCTATTGTCACTATTTATATTCTAACTACTGATAAACTATAAAAATAAAATATATAGGTGGATTATTGAAAATACGAATGTAATTTAAAACACACACACACACATATATATGTATGATAAAATGAAACAATGTTAAACGGAATAATATACACCAAGAATTTCGCGGAAAAAATCCACTATTCTCTACGTATTATTGTGGAATTATCATTATTATTAAAAATATCTATAAGTGTATTATTCAATGTCGGTGTCTAGACCTATCACAAAAACACTATAATTTTAATGGAATTAACCTATACCTAGACCTATATATATAATATTAATCTCATCCATGTCAATACATAATCCAAACTCCACCATTTGAATGAATTAGATATCAATGAGAATGAAAATGAGTGAATAAGGAGGAAGAATACAATAGTAGGTAAAGTGGGGAGACAGGTCCCCATAATAATTTTAACCACTACTCAATTTGTAAAATAAAATAGTATGAAACATGAAATAAAAATAAACTATAATACCACCACTTCCCTCCTCGAACAATAGTTAGGTTTAGAACTCCATAGTTCAGGAGAAAAAAGTTGTATTTTGGGAGAAAGAAAAAAATATAAAACAAGTGGATAGAAGAAGAATAATAAATCGAAACTAATATATATTAAAAATACAATAAACTATTTTAATATTAATACACATACTTTACCCCTTGAAATGGCCATCCTTTGTTATGGTATGTGAGATACATTTTTTCATAGAAAAAGTGATAATGTTTAGTTCCAAAATATTTACTCTGAATTATTTTTCATTTTATCAAAATGTAATTGGTGAATATTGGAAATTATTCTTCATGAATTTTTTTACGTTGTCTCCCATGTTTACCCTAAAATTTTCATCTTCATTGACCACCATATGGGGGAGTTTTGTATATTTTAAGTCAGACATTTTGTCTCTCCTGTCATACTCTTCATATTCAAAAATTCTAACTTCCCATGAATTAATGAATAAGAAAACAATGAATTACAGGTTGGCCTCACTCATGGAAGTTATTCATTAGATTTATCTCCATCTAAATGTAGAATTTCAATTTCATTTTATTGACTCATTTCTTGATATAATCTTATCTTTAAAATATTTCAGATCTGTACCCATTTTTTGAGGCCTAAATTGAGAGCTATTTTGGGCCTCCAAATGGTTGATTCAGCTAGGGGTCCAAAATAATGAAATGTGTCTTAATATTTATGGAACTCGAAAAATGAAGTTTATAATTTTAATTAGTTTAAAAAATGTTATTGCTGAAATAGAAACTAAAAAATAAACTGTTAAATTCCAAAATCAGGCCATTTGTTTTATTAAACTCAAAATTCAAATTAAACATAAAAATGTGAAAATTTACCATCAAATAAAACAGTTTTTAGATTATAAACATGGAATTTATGTTTTAAATATAAAAAAACATTAGATTCATAAAAGATATGTGTCATGAATCAGAATCTCAGGTCATGAATGGTTATCACATTGTGAATCTTATTCTTTCGCCCCTTAATTTTATTTCATTTGTTTTACAATGCATCGATTTTAGTTTTGAAAATTTATGATAAGATAGTGAATATAAAATCCCTTGTTTAGTGGAATTTAAAAATATTTGGGGGAGAATATATGCCTTAAAAATTGAAAAAATTAAAAAAACCCTCGTGTTGCCTCCCAAAATAGATTATTTAACATCTTCCACTTTAACATACATATTTCAAAGAATTCTATAGAAGATTAAACAGATTTTATATTCTTGAGATCCTAAAATAGTCTCATCCCTAACCCACCTATAATGGTTGTCACTTTTTATTCTTCAAAAATAGCTAAACTCTTCCTATTGGTAGCACTTTCTAAAATTCTATCAGACTGATCCAAAATTAATTGTGTAATCCTAAAAAACTAAATGGAAGGCCATGGAAAATCCACATATATGAGATATTTTTGAACTATTTTAGATTGGAAACTTCTATAGTGTTAGTGGGTTGATCCATTATCTTCCTTTTTATCTTTTCAAAACATTTACTTTAAATGACATCTTGTTTGATAACAACCACTTCAAGTACATCTTCAATTTGAAAATCATCCTAAACATCTGGTATAATGTACTCTTTAATTTCATTTATATCTTTTATATGATAGTTCTCCAACACCTGAATTTGTAAAATGATTTTTTCACCAAAAATACTCAAGAATAACTCACCACATTTAACATAATCATGATCCATTCAGATATCCAATAATGGCCTTCTAGAAATGAGTGGGGTCTTCTATTCTTACATGTGAAGCTCTTATATATCGAGTGAGAAGGGGATTTTTTACATTGGTGATGTCATCTTCAATTACCCCACAAGGTTATTTTAACATTTAGTATACAAGATTTATTACAACTATTGTATTGTTCATCTTCTCTTAACCCATGAACATAAATTTATTGTACGACATGATGATCAGGTTATCACATAAATCCCATAATGATTGTCCAGTTTTGTTTGAACTAAAATTAATTGGAATTGAAAAACTACCTTTATCCTCTTTATTTTTCATGAATTCCCTTGATATGACAGTTTCAAACTTCCATGTGAGTGGTATGGTAAAATTCCCTCTAGGTTTAATTTTTTGGTCATCACCCCCCTGATACATTGTTGTGTTTGTCAATATTTTCATTGGTGCCTCTACAATAATGATTCCAATATGCAATCTAATTAAAATGTTCAATAAAATATCTTTTTTTTACATTAATCATTACATACACAAGATTTACTAGGAAAGGTAGCCTCAAATTATACCATGGAAGTTATTCTATTTCATCTTTAGCTAAATTATATTTCTTTTCAAACATTTTTTTTATTATTATTTTACCTTACTTGATTTCAGATCACATTCTATTAATTTTTCACTTCCAAGAGTGATTGATTTAAAATTTTAATGGGTATTAACTTAAATATAGGCACATCAAACTACTCTAGGACTATCCATAATATGATTAGAATCTTGACAATATAAATATCTTGATTTTATAGTTCATCCTCCTAGTTGGTACATTATTCCTTTATCTATTTGACAATAACCTGGTTCGCGTAATGAATGTGGATAATTTATCTTATAAATTATTTAACAGAATTGTAATCTAGGGATATTAGTGTGCTTTTTAGAAGTGTGTCCATGTCCTTTGTTGGTACCCTTGGTCTTGTTGTAATTTTTTCCTACAACCGTAGAATTTGTTTTGTCTATTATAACTAGCATATTTCACATATTCAATGTTTGTACCATTGAGTTATTAAATATCCAAAATTGTATAAACATTTCTTATTATGGTATCCATTTGGCAAACCATCTATATTTTTTCAATACCCTATTTTAGCCTCTTCATTATGACCCCTCACCTTTCCAAGGGTTTCTATTTCATTAAATTTTTATAGTACACTATAGCTTTCCTCTAGTGATTTTTTCATCAGTGAACCACCAGCTACATCATCAAATATGAATATTTTACCAATGATATGACCTTTAAATTTTCATGGATTAGCATATTGATCTCAAAACCATGATAAGAGAATGTACAAGTAATATCTTAGAAATGATCGCATATAGAGTAAAGTTATTCATCTTGGAACTTACAAAAATTATGAATATTTACCGGGATACTCATAGACATTGAAGCAAGGATGAAGTGAGTGAGAGTTCCATTAAAACTCATCCCTCATAGTGGTGGAATGGGTTGGTAGGCTCTGAATCTATTCAATATCACGATGTCATAATGAAAATATAAATAGTATAAGTCTCACCTTTGAACATAAGACATTATGGAATTGAAATATGTCTTAGAGTATAATTATTTTTCCCAAGTAAGTGTTTATGTATTCTTTCAGATATCGGTGAAATATACAATGTTTAAAATCATATTGTTGATGGAAATTTTGATCATGAAATGATTTTTCGCAATATAAGGAACATGGATGTTTGGTTATAATAATATATTCTATTTAGACCCATAATACATGAGGTTTCACAACCCTAAATGTATTCATACTGGATCTTGATACTTCTTCTTGTCCTCCGTGGACACTTTGAACATTTTCATTAAGTTGTTCTATTCAATCATGAAATTCCACTCGATGATTTCTTTTACATTTTCTTGAGAGTTAGAATTGTGAATTTATTGATTTAAAATATGAACCTTTAGAATATAAATAATCCACGTAAATATTGAATATTAAAAAATTATTAAATGAAATAAATTAAAAACCCAAAATCTAATATACATCTATTCTGAAAAAGATGATATAAAATTTACCACTTATAGGGTGTTGTTATTTTCCAATGGGGATAATAAAATTAAATTATTTAAATACAATCTAACAATTTAAGCTAATTAATAATTTATAGATATAAATAAATTAGTGATAAATCCTATGACATAGTGGATATTTTTTGTGAATTTAAAATGATTTTTGGATTCATAAATGAAAGACAACCAAGAATGATTTGGTTATTTTTAGGAAAAAGAGATAGGGGGAGAAATAAGGTTTGATTTTTGAAAAGAAATTAGAAGGCATGATAGGGTTCTATAGTTTTATGTTTTAGATTAAAATTTATAGAAATATTAAATTTATTTGATGAGGATTATTATCAGAGTCGAGATAAGGGAGATATAATGATCACAAAATCCCCTCTACAATATAATTCTCCTTTTCCCATGGATATGTACTTTAGGTAATTATAGAAACAAGTTTGTATCAATAAAATTTTTAATCTTGATTACACTAGATTATTCAATTATTATAGAATAGTTTAGGGAAATTAATTTAACAATTTTAGAAGCTACTTTAAGGAATCGTTCAAAATGGACATGCGGAAATAAAAATAAATGTATTGGAATTGAAATTGAATATTTTGGAAACCCAAAACATAAATAAAATAATAGAAAAATAATCCAATGTAGACTCCCTGTTTGTCTACATAAACCATGAACATGGTAAGAGTTACCAACATATTCTATTAATGATGGATATTTAAGGAAGGAGAAAAAAATTAAGCAAAAAAATAAAATGGAGATGAAGACAAGTGCATTACTCAACATTAGTGCATCAAGACGGCAAGGGATTTGGTGTTCGGATCGATCCATAACATTATCATCCCGAACATATATTTATAGATCTCTAGGGTGGTAATATTTGATTTAATTCCTCCATAAATGTGGATATTATAGTGTTATAAATCTATCCTAGGTCCATCATTGAGTTATTTGATAATTTTGGGTGACAATGTATAAACCTTCAATGAATTCCATAACAAAGAAGCCACATGTAACACCCCAACCCCTCTAGACTAGTGCCCGTGCATTACTTGTTATATTTTCATGGTTAAAGGGAATGAAAATCCAAAATGAACGATCAATTTAGTAGCTTTGAAAAAACTAGATACATAAACATAACTCAAATTACATTGGAGAAGGTTACAAGATACAATACATAATAAAAACTAAAAATTTTGTCCATATGAACTCAATAAATGACCACCTTTTCATCACATGTTGAAGGTAGAGAATGAAAGGGGTGAGCTAAAATGATCAGTAAGGGTTAAAAATAGCAGAATCATGAATCAATAATAACTGAATCATAACCAAATATGGCATGGTGAATAAATGAAAAACACACACCATTAATAAACTGAAAAAGGGTCTGCATCCATAGATTTTATCATAGTGAAAAAACCATGGATAGTAATAAATGATAATGAATAAACATAATGATTATGAAATGGGAATCATGTATCTGGCACATGAAACTATAATATTATAAAAACAGTTTAGTTCTGTGGGTAGAAACCCGTCTGATTTTTGGAAACAAACTCGAAGGGTTTATCGCCAACTGATTTGCCACATGCGACCTACCGATGCATCGAGGGGATATAGCAGGCCCCACCCAACACTGCATGTCCAAATAATTCTTTATACATTTCTTCAATAAAATATAAATATGACTTTTCAATATTCGTATAGAGTAGAGTATACGGATTCATCAATATTTCCATAATTAAAATAACTTTCGAAATAAACACCGTATATAAAATGGTATACGGTTTAGAAAACAAACATATCCATGGTATGAGATAATGGATATTTAATATAAATAAAATTTCAAATGAAAATTGATCTCAAATGAGATGTAGGTACACCACATAAGGATTATTAAGTTCACCACACAATGTTAGTCACAACAAAATAGTAGGTGGGACGAATTCTCTAACCACAATATAATCCGTTGAGTCCTATGTTCATAACTAAATGAACATCAAATGAATCATTGAATAACATGAATATAAATAGAATCATGTTATTATATATCAAATTGTAGTACACATATACCACATACAAGAAATAAGTGGCGAACAATTAAAATCTCTCAGAAAAGAAAGTGAGATGAAAACCCCTTACCTTTTGGTCTAGTGTGTTCTTCGTTGGTTTTAATGACCTGAATAATCAAATTTTTATCCATTAATTAATAATTATAGAACCTATTAAAAATTTTATTGATTTATTATAACCTTATTAGGTTTATTCATGGCCATTTTAATGGGTTTAAGAGGTTCAATTTTAATGATTGGGAAGCATTTCCTTCCTTGGTTTTCATGATTCATTTAATTGCATTCATGAATGGAAGCTTATTTGAAATGTTGATAATCATAAAGAATTATTAATATATATTATTAGTTAAATTAAAGAGATAAAAATGATCTTATAATTATTATAGTTTATATACTTGAGGATGAATCATTAGTTGAATGTATTTGATAAACGCTTGGATTTAGCTGGGCAGTTTTGTATACAATGAACTTGTTTTGTATTATTATTCCATATTATGAGTGTGTAAAGATTACAGAAAATTAGTGAGATAAATTACATATATTCTTATTTGGTTAAACCAGTAAAATGGATTCATTACAAGTAATGAAGGAGAAATCGAAGAACAAAATCCCACTGTCCATAAAGGTTATAAATTAGAACCTCAAGGATGTTGATTTCGTTTATAAAAATAAAAAGGGGGGGAGTAAGAATATTGATGATGGTTATTACATTAACATGATATAATTCTAGTATATAGATGATAAATGAGTTTATCTTGGTCATTTGGAAAGAGGAGGTGAGAAGAGAAAAAGAAAAGTGATGAACTTGATAATAAAAGAAAAGATGAGAGATCCCTTATGAAAATTCGGCAGCCTAACTGCGTCGCTTAAAATTTTATAAAATAAAATGATGAGAACAAATGAGTATATCATCATATTGAAATCAAAATGTAAGTAAGAAGAATAGATAAAATCAAACCCCAACACATGATAATGTAAATTAAAATAGATAACATAAAATAAGTGACGACTAAAAGAAGAGAATGGATGATTCCCTTACCATGTAGAGTGACTCATAGAAATTGATGGATGGGACCTTGGGAGCTTAAAAAAACCTTGGGGGGACTCTTAGAGAGGTAAACCAACCATATATTTGAGGATTTGGGATTTGGAATGAATGAAAACGAATGGATGAATGGGTATTCATAGAAAAAGAGAGGTAATTGTTTTAATAATTTATAAGGGACAACTCATTAGTGGGTTTTTCCAAACCATGGGCTTGACCATGGTATTTGACCATGGTTATAGAAACTTGAGACACCTAATGTTATAATTTAGTGTACACAAGTAGACAATACTTTTATATTTTACTATTACATCATTATGATGTCATTAAACTATTGAAAACTCAAAACTGTATTTTTATTATTACTGAAAAATCCAGGTATTTTAGAAAAATCCAAAAAATTAACTCTAACCATTTTTCGATGTGTAGAATTAAAAAAATGAATAAATTTTTTTGAAAATAATTTTCTATTTATTGTTAATTTAATTTTTAAATAAAATCATATTTAATATAAAAAATAACAATTTTAATGGTATAAATAGTTCTATATCACATTGAAAAATTAATTAAGATCTCATTATCATATTAACTTAAGAAAATAAAGTATTATCATTATTTACTATTTATAAAGGTCATATTACTATTCATAAGGTTATGTTATTATTCATCAAAAAATAAAGTTGGTTCTATCAGACTCCAAATGAATTACTTGTCACAACTCTAGATGTCTATTTTTCGAAATTCAAAATATAGAAGTAGCAAATTTATGTTTAATGGATAACTTATAAGTTTCAACTATATTGTTTTGATTCAAAAAAGAGATAGTGCTTCCTACAATATAGGCTATGAATAGAATGTATTTAATAAAAGCATACCATAAAATGATTGGGTTGTTATATTATTACCTCCTTCAAAAATTTCATCATCAAAATTTTATGTATAATGCTCACAAAAAAGAAGTGGTTGGTTATTCTTCATGAAATCCTCTAGTCCCTATGTTGCTTTCTCCATATTCTAGTTTCTCCAAAGATCCATTACATGGTGAGTTGTTTGATTTATCAATACCTGCTCCCTTGTGTCAAGAATTCTGATAGGCTTCTTACAGTATGAGAAATCTAGTTCCAGTTCTATTTCTTTATACGTGAGTACATGCATTGGGTATGGCTTGTATTTCTTTAACAATGATACATGGAACACATCATGAACTTTGGAGAGATTTGGAAGCATCGCTAAATGGTAAGCTACAACTCTAATTATTTCTAGAATTTCAAATAGCCTGATGTACCTGGGTCTCAGTTTCCCTTTCTTACCGAACCTCAAGACACCCTTCCATGGAGATACTTTCAAAAATACATTATCCTGCACATGGAATTCCAATTCCTTTCTCCGGTTGTCAGCATAACTCTTCTTCCTAATTTGGGATGCTTAAATATGGGATTGTATTTTGGTCACCTTTTTAATGGTCTCTTCAATATGTTCGGGGCCTATTAGTTTCCTCTCACCATGTTCGTCCCAACAAGTTATATTTTGATATCTCTTTTCATATAATGCTTCATATGGAGCCATTTGAATACTAGAATGGAAACTATTGTTGTATGAAAATTCCTCCAAAGGCAAGTATTGATCACACATACCTTGGAAGTCAAGAGAGCATGATCTCAACATGTATTCTAGAGTTTGAATAGTCCTTTCAGACTATCTGTTAGTTTGGGGGTCATGTGACGTACTCATACGAATCTCAGTATTTACAGATTTCGAGAGACATTTTCAAAAATTTTATGTAAATTAGGGATCTCGATCAGATACAGTTGATAGAGGTGCACCATGAAGTATGAAAACTTAATTAATATAATGTCTTTACAGGCGCTCATGTGGTAAGTCCTCTCTTATAGGAAAGAAATGTGCTGATTTTTTGAGATGATCAACAATTACACATATTTCATCATTACTTTTAGGTGTCCTTGGTAGTACGATGACAAAATACATGTCAATGTTATCCCACTTGGACATAGGAACAGGTATAGGTTGCATCACCTCTTTGGTATGTTGTATCTCTTCCTTCACTTGTTCTCAAACTAGACACCTTGACACTTAGTCAGAAATTTCCTGCTTCATATTGTCCCACAAAAAATATTCCTTCAAATCTCTGTACATCTTGGTGCTATCTGGGTGTATAGAGAAATTTGAGCTATGGGAATTTTCTAATAGTTCCCTTTTTAGATCAGGTACTGATGGAACACATAACTTCTTCCCAAATTTTAGAACTCCTTCTTCATACACGAAGTCAGCCAGTATCCCATCCTTGACATCATTAATTATCTTGTGCAGATTCTAATCATTAGATTGAGAGCTTATTAACTTCTCTAATAAAGATTGTTTAGAAATCATTTGAAAGAGAAAATATGTTTCCCCTTCTTTAACAATTCCGATATCCATCTTTAGTTGATCAAAAAATACAGGATCTCTCTCAATACTCATTTAAGTCAAAAGTACGTGATCCTTCCTACATAAAGCATCTGCCACCTTATTCGCCTTTTCTAGGTGGTAGTGTATTGAGAAATCATAATCTTTTAATAACTCGAGCCATCTTCTTTGCCTCATGTTGAATTATTTTTGTGTGAAAATGTATTTCAAACTCTTGTGATCTGTTTATATCTCACATTTTTCATTATAAATATAATGTCTCCATATTTTCAGAGAAAAGATTACGGCTGCGAACTCAAGATCATGAGGTGGATAACTTTTCTCATCGGTCTTCAATTTTCTTGATGCATATGCAATAACTTTATCATTTTTCATAAGGACGCAACCCATACCATTTTTTGATGCATCACTATATATTACAAATCCATCACGTCCATATGGAAGAGTCAAATTTGGGGCACTGACCAATCTTATTTTCAATTCTTCAAAGTATTCAGTACATTCTTATTTCCACACAAACGTAACTCCTTTACGTGGGAGATTGGTTAGTGGGTTAGCCAGTCGGGTGAAATTCGGAATGAAACACCGATAGTGACCTAATAAGCTAATAAAACTACATAACTCGGTTATGTTTGTTGGCATGGGCCATTCTTAGATTGCCTTTGTCTTTGCGGGATCAAATAGGATTCCTTCCATAGAGAAAATATGGCCTAGAAAAGAAACTGATTGAAGCTATAATTCACACATTCTAAACATCCCATATAATTTATTTCTTCTACTAGTTCTCAGAATAACCCGCAAGTGATTCTCATTGTTTTCATAGCTTTTTGATTATACTAGGAAATCATCAATGAATACCACAAAAAAGATTTCACGATATTCCTTGAAAAATCTATTCCTTAAATCTATGAAAACAGAGGGTGCATTTGTTAGTCCAAAAGGAATCATTATTAATTCGTAATGCCCATACTCAGTTAGAAATGCTGTCTTTGGAATATTCTCCTTCCTCACACTCAGCTGATGATATCTGGATTGAAGGTCAATCAATGAAAAGTATTGAGCTTCATGAATTTGATCAAACAAATCCTCAATCTAGGGCCGAGGGTACTTATTTTTTATTTTAATAGCATTGATTTCCCTATAATCAATGCATAGCCTCATGTATCCATCTTTCTTTATGACAAAAAATACTGGGGCTCCCCAAGGAGAAACACTTGGTCGAATAAATCCATTGTCATTAAACTCCTCTAGTGGTTTGTTTATCTCCACTAAATCCACAATGGCCATTCTATAGGGAGTCTTTGATATAGGTCTTGCATCAGGAATTAAATCATTAGAGAACTCAACTTCCCACTCTAGAGTATGTCTAGGTAAATCCTATGAAAATACATCAATGTACTCTTATAGTATATGCACATATTCAATTTAAATATTTCCTTCCTCACCCACAGATATTGGTTTATCCTTCTCTAAATGTATTAAAATTAGTATAGCTACTGGGGGTGGTTCTAGATAGGAATCAGGTGGTGAAGCATCTACCCTAAAGATAAGGGATTCTACACTATTTTCAAAAATTAAAACTTCATTCTTCTAACATAAATCTTCGCATCATAATTGGATAACCAATACATACTGATAATTATATCAAATTTAGCCATTGGTATGATGATAAGGTTAGCAACTAAAGCACATTTTGGTTTATGGAGGGGGAATAGTCCGCATTCTTTTGTTGAAATGATATATCCCCTGGGAGTTCTGAATGACAACTCCTTTAATAAATCAAATTGGACAAATCTAATTTTCTTGAAAAACTAGGAAGATATAAATTAATGAGATTATCTAGAATCAAATAAAGTGTTGGCTATGTTTGTGGAAACAATTAAAGTAACTGCCACCATGTCATTAGGAATTTCAACCTCCATGGTTGTAATCACATAGGCTCTCCCTTGTTGTCTTGGTTTTTTCAATGGCATGTTTCCTTGGTGCTTAAGACACTCATTTGCATAGTGTACCATATCTTTGAAATTTTAGCATTGAATATCATTTAATTGTTTCTTCCCCTTGCATTCATCAGATCGATGTCCCTTTTCTCCACAGTTATAGCAGACTCCCATGACTTTCAATAATTTTCCGAGATGATTCTTTCCATAGTTCTCACATAATGGAAATAAATTTGTTCCCTTTCTCTTATTTGGTGCTTCTCCTTTTCCTTTGTTTTCAGAGTACCGCTTCTTATCTTGGTTTCCTTTGAAAATATTTGATCAAGAAAATCCCCCCACTGTTTTGATGGAACTTGATACAATTTGATCATATGATGAAAATGATTGAGAATCTATTTCCCTTCGAAGAATTGGCTTAAGACCTTCAGAGAGATGATCAATCATGCCTTCCAAGTCACATACGTAATCTATGACATACCTGGCCAGCCGTGTGAAAGTAGCCTAATACTCTACAACACTGTCTTCTTCCCTTTGTTTTAAGCTATGGATATTCCTCTTCATTTCAGTTCATTTCTCATGAGGGAAATATTTTTCAATGAATATTTCCTTAAAATTCCTTCATTCCATATCTTCTATTTCTTCTTCCTCTATTGTATTCTGAATTAAGGACCACCATTGATCAACATCTCCCTTGAGACAATATACCGCAAGTACTACCTTTTTATTTTCATTGCATCTTAACACCATGAATATCTGTTCAAGGGACTTGATCGATTGCTAAGAAACCACCTGATTAGTAGTACCAATGAAATATGGGGGCTTCTATCACATTAAACAATCCAACACAGGTGTGGAATGGTTATTCATTACAACTTGAGTATGTAGTCCAAATATTGTCTTGATTTGGACTGCTCCAACATTGAATGTGTTGACATGATCAGTAGGGAGATCCCTACCTGGCCCATAAGTTTTGATTCCCCTTCTTCCATTAGACTCCATTTCTAAATATTGGGATACACTATATTAGTTTATGAATATTAAATAGAAAAGAAATCAACATAGATTGAAATTCTATGCATTTCTAATCTTATAAACATGTTTCCTCTGAGAAAAATATACATTAAAATACTTCAAAATATATTGTAAAGAAAATTTGAATTATCCTAAGTATATCCCCCAGCAGTGTCGTAACCAAGAGTGCAGCAAGGCTTGTTGTCGTTCCCCAGTTCCGATTCGAGTCTAGCTCAAAGTAGTGTTTTTGGGGATTACCCCTAGATACATCTGTGCCAGATCCGCCTCTACCTGCTCGTATCTAGACATGGACACATTGCCTAAAAAGATCCACATAATCTATTACTTACCAAAATACTTGGAGGTTAATATTTCTTTATCCTCAAATAGTACGTTAGGGCTTTGTTCCCAATGATACATTTCATACTCTAGTTTCCATGTTTCCTTCTAAACTTAATCTGATACCAACAGTAACACCCTGATCACGCTATAATCGATCTGGTGAATTACTTGTTATATTTTCGTGGTTATAAGGAATTAAACAATAGAAGGAATGATCAGTTTAGTAGTCTTGAAGAAACTAGATACATAAACGTAACTCAAATTACATTAGAGAAGCTTACAAAATACAATACATAAAAAAAAACTAAAAAATACGTCCACAAGAACTCAATAAATGAACTCTTGTTCATCACCTGTTGAAGGTAGAGAATGAAAGGGGTGATCACAAACACCTAGTAAGGGATACAAATAGAGGAATCAAGAATAAATAATAACTTAATCATAAACAAATATGTCATGATGAATAAATAAAAAACACACCCCATTAAAAAACTGAGAAAGGTCTTGCATCCATATATTTTATCATAGTAAAAATCCAATGGATAGTAATAAATGATAAGGAATAATGAGAATTATTATTAATTTTACATCTTGTATCTTTCACATGAAACCATAATACCATTAAAATGGTTTAGTTATGTGGGTAGAAACCCGTCTGATTTTTGGAAGCAAAATCGAAGGGTTTGTCGCCAACTGATTTGTCTAATGAGACATACCGATGCATAGAGGGGATATAGTGGTCCCCACACACCACTAAATTTCCAATTCATTCTTTATAAATTGATTAAATACAAGTGAAATATGCCTTTTCAATATCCTTACGGAGTAGAGTATACAAATTCATCAATATTTCCATAATTAAAATAACTTTCCAAATAAAAAGCATTTCTAAAATGGTATACGGTTTAGACAACGAACATATATATGGTATGAGATTATGGAGATTTAATATAAATATAATTTCAAATGAAAAGTGATATCAAATGGGCAGTAGTAACACCACATACTGATTATTATGTGCACTATACAATGTTAGTCAGAACAAAATAGTAGTTGAGACAATGTCTCTTACAACAATGTAATCAGTTCAATCATCTGACCAGAACTAAATGAACATCATGTGAATCATTGAATAACATGAATATAATGATAATAATGTTATTATATATCAAATTTTAGTACACATATACCACTTACAAGAAATAACTAGCAAACAATGAAAATCTCACAGAAAAGAAAGAGATATGAGAAACCCCTAACCTTTTGCTCAAGTGTGTTCTTCATTGGTTTTAATGACCTGAATAATAAAATTTAGATCCATTAATTAATAATTCCAGAACCTCATATACATGTAATTTTTATTATTATAACATTATTATTTTCATTCATGGACGTTTTAATGGGTTTAAGAGGTTCAATTTTATTGTTTTGGAAGTATTTCCTTCCTTGGTTTTCATGATTCGTTTACTTGTATTCATGAAAAGATGTTCATTTGAAAAGTGGTTAAACATACAGAATTGTTAATATATATTATTAGTGACATTAAATTGATATAAATTATCTTATAATGATTCTAGGTTATATACATGAGGATGAATCATTAGTTGAATGTTTTTGACAGACGCTTGGATTTTGCTTGGCAGTTTTGTATACAATGAACTTGTTTTGTATTATTCTTCCATATTATTAGTTTGTAAAGATTAAAAAACATTAATTAGATAAATTAAAGATATTATTATATAGTTCAACCATTTAAATGGTTTCATTACCAGTAATGAATGATAATGTGATGTCTAAAACTCTGCCGTCCACAAAGGTTATAAATTAGAACATCATAGACGTTAATTTCATTTACAAAAATTAAAAGGGGGAGTAAGAGTATTGATGATGGTTATTACATTAACATGATATAATTACATTATCTATATTATACTAGAGTTTATCATGGTAATTTTGAAATAATAGGTGAGAAGAGAAAAATAAAAAAGATGAACTTGAAAATAAAAGAAAAGTTGAGAGATCCCTTAAGAAAATTCGGCAGCCTAACGACATTGCTTAATATTTTATAAAATGAAATGATGAGAACAAATGGGTATATAATCATATTAAAATCAAAAGTTCAGTAATAATAATAGATAATATCATACCCCAATAATTGATAATGGAAATTCAAATAGATAAGAAAATATAAGTGACGACTAAAAGAAAAGAATGAAGGATTACCTTACCCTGTAGAGTAACTCCTTGATCAAGAAGGATTTGAACTTGGGGGATTAAGGACACCTTGGGAGGACTCATAGAGAGGAAAAACCACTAGATATTCTAGGATGTGGGATTTTTATTGAATGAAAACGAATGGATGAGTGGGTATTTATAGAAAAAGAGAGGTAATTTTTTAATAATTTCCAAGGGACACCTCACTAGTGGTTTTCGCCAAACCATGGGCTTGACCATGGTATTTTTCCATGGTTTTACCCAATTGTGAACCCTCATGTCATAAGTTACTGTAAAAAATTCTACCATACTTTTATATTTAATTATAACATCATTATGATCTCATTAAACTACTGAAAACTCAAAATTGTATTTTTTACTGTTCATGAAAAATTCATGTAATTTAGAAAAATCCAAAAAATACACCCTAACCATTTTTTGACGTGTATAATTCAGAGATGAACTCCATTTTTTGAAAATAAATTTCTATGTATTTTAATTTTTAATTTTAATAAAAATCATAGTTAATTCTAAAAACAACAATTTTAAAGGTATAATTAGTTTTATATCACATTGAAAAATTATTTAAGATCTAATTATCTTATTACCTTAAGAGAATAAAATATTATCATTATTTACTATTTATAAATGTCATATTACTATTCATTTTACTATTCATAATGGTATGTTACTATTCATAAAAAAATATAGTTGGTTCTATTAGACTCCAAATGACTTACTGGGTGACAACTCTAGATGACCATTTTTCGAAATTGAAAACATAGAAGTATATAATTTATGTTTAATGGATAACTTATAAGTTTCTCCTATAATGTTTTGATTCACAAAAGACAAAGTGAATCATACAATAAAGGATATGAAAAGAATGTATTTAATAAAAGCATACCATAAAATGTTTAGGGTGTTAATAGAAGCATACCATGTATGGACACCTTTGTAGGGAAAAATATAATTTATCAACATAAATGTTTTGGGATCTCCTTGAATTGTGTTTTTATGTATTTGGATTCATTTATTGTATTTTATTCACATGGAAAATATGAATCATGTTGTCAATTTAATTTTTTTCTAGTGTGTAATCATTCGATTCATCCTAGAAATATAGTATCAAACCTTTAGAAAATCCAATGAACTTACTACATCATGGAAACTCTAATGTGAGTTGAAATATTTGATCAACATTACAAATTTTTCTCATTTTCAACCAATTTTTTGAAATGCGATACTATAAATTAATCTATTATTATCTAGAATGAGTATCAATTAAATTAAAACACAATGTTCTTTATATTTAAATATATATGAGTTAAATATTAGTATTAGTCATTACATTAATTCCCTATAGATCATGAGTTCCGGTGACATGACCTACATCTACAGTATCAGTTGACTTAGTCCACACACAATAAATGACAACAATACCAAGAACCAACAAAATGATCATGATAATTTTCTATTTTAGTTATATAGACTTATCTTTGGAACCATCAATGGAAATGATTCTAGGTTTCCTAAAGAACTTTCCTATCTGATATTCCAGTAAGAAAGAGTACATGTGTCTATAGTAGGCATAAATGTCATATGTAAGGGTTATATACCTTATTTATTTGAAAAAAAAGATTGTTTTCTTATAAAATATGTGTCCTGCTCTGCCATCGAGTGTTAATGATGAGATGAACTCAATGGTGGAGCCCTAGGTTTGGTTGATTTTAGAATGGGTGGAGATGGGTTTACATATAACATACCTCCTAATGACTTTTGAATTTGTCTTGAAGGATGAATATACAAAGCCTGGTATTTAGTTATACCATTAAAGGAAGTTGGTTAGTCTAGTAACACAATTTAATTATTTTACAACCGAAGGTTAATGATAAAGAATAAAACCATCAAGAGAAGATTATAGTGATTGGAAAGATAGTTTCACAATATCCTACTGAAATAGAGATGTATGGAAATAAAATTACATGAAATGAATCTTCATCATCCCATGATTCAAGAAATAATGTTTGGTATATCATTGTTACGCCTCTAGAGAGCTATAAGAACTCCCACCCCTTTGTTCCTTGTAATGATAAATACCAGAAATTGTAGAGGGAATGGGACCTATGGAAGAATAAAATTTCAAACAAAGGCATCTGGAATTCACTTTAAATAAAATTTTTTGTTCTCATTGTGTTTTTTGAGTTATATATCACTTTAAAATCATCATGAATGTGATCCTCGTGATGTAAAGGCTTAAATTGTCAAATTTGAATATATTAATCAATCACTTATGGATGTTACCTCCCCATAAATATCAATATAGAAGATAATGAGGATGAAGCCAATTAGTGTTTACGAATAAAATAATCAAAATTGTTCTTAGGAATAGGTAATATAATATCCATACCGGAGGAGTATTTTTCTTCACTAGTATCATGTATGCAATTACCTATTTCATCAACCTATCATAGGAGGTGGATGTCACCCCACCACTAATCATGTCCCATGTATATGATTTTGAAGGTAAAATTAATCTCCCAAACACCCATTAGAATGATAAGGTTGAGGGTTAAGACAAATACCTCAGTTAGATGGAGAGTATGAAGGTTGGAATTTCTAAAAAACTCTAAGTGGCCTAAATATAACCATTATCAACATTTAAGTTTTTTGTTTTATTTAAAAATTAACTAATTAGGTAACACATTCACGTGTTGGATTAGTTTTCTTATTCCTGGAGAATCATTTACTCAAGAACATCAGATTCTTAGGTATCTAAAGGGATATCCATGGAGGTCACATTTGTTGTATCCCAACAGGTGATAGAGGAAACTTGGAAAGGTGAATCCCAGTGATGGATTGAGTTGGGACTTTATCAAAACATGTTGGTTACTACAACAATTGGTGTAGCACACACACACACCCACATATTATCACTGATTATTATTCCCTATCCAACAATCCTAAGTCTGATGTGGTCTTGTTTATAGAATCTTTTCAAGATGGAATTCCATTTCAATACGTGCATAATTCCATCTTCATGAGAAATAACTATTTCTATTTTCTTTCTATAATCAAAATTATGATATAGTACACATGAGGTACATGCATTGTAATTAAATTTTTAACCCCTTATTCTTCTAAAATGGTAAAACATTGTGGAATTATATCTATTTCTAGTTTCAATATTACAAAACATTATAGTCATGCCTTAGAGCAGAAAGGCCATAATTGTACCTCTTTTTCTGATATGTGGGAGTAAGTGTCCATTTTTTTTTCATTAGATTGATTTCAATGTATTCCATGACTAAAAGGTTCATTGTTGTGAATATCATCAACCCTTACATATGTACATGTTTTTATATATATAATTTATTTAATATCCCAATGGGATAAGGCTATAAGGGAAAATGATTTCTTGGTGTCACACCCATCATGATTTATTACAACTATCCCATCCATAGTTAGTTTAGTCTGATAATATATAATTCACATGATAATTGAGGCTAACTTAGACTTTTAAGATGCATTATTCCCATAATGGTAGTGACAACGATTATGGATAAATTTTTGAGAACATATTTATAACACTCCAATAAGGTAATTGATATATCAATTATGGAATCTATCTCAGTTATTATTCACGTTGGTCATTATTGGATATGATTAACATTGAATATAGTATTCCATAAAGAAGATAGTTCAATTTCAATAATAACTGCATTTATATCAATATATCATTATATGGGAAAATATAATCAGTTCAATAATTCCTTATCCAGGCCAAAGAAATTAAAAATGAGTTTAATTATGTGTAAGTGACTATGGAACACAGTTTCACGGTGAATGATAAAGTCATTGAAGTTGAAAATTTTTAAGTTGAGCTGAATTCAACCAATGAGAAGCTTGAGGAGAACAAAAATATTCTTGAAGAAGATAAGTTTGGAAGGAAGAATTCTATAGTTCATCTTGAGAAACACTATCTTACTTAGGATGGTAAATTCACAAGGATCACTGAACCTAAGTGCATCATGGATATATTCCAACCAATGCTCAATGAATCCTAATATTTTCTAAGGATAATATTATCAATCTCTTACTAGATATGTGTAAGAAAAGATACTTTAATATTGTGGTTGTTCTTTTATATTACTCAATTTTTTATGAAATAGGAAAATTTTGTATTTTAATTTGTTATCAAATTCACTATTTATTTATATGAATAATTTTGAAGCATTTATAAAAATTATCTATTTAATATTAATGCTCATAAACATTGAGTTTTAAAAAATAATTTCAATTACTATTCTTAAACACCCATGTCAAAGATGTTTCTTCCTCGGCATGGAACATGGATGGACATAGCCAAAATTGCCCTCAATTCATAATAGAGTTGGTCTATTTAGATAATTTCATCATGTTTATTCCTTATGGATGCATATAGAAACAAAAACGATCATTAAACACCAGAGTTGGTCCATTAGGATTATTTACTCGTAGCCATATATGAAGGACGAATATTGTAATAAACACAATCACCTACACTAGAGTATGTCTAATTGGATGATTTACTATTAGGAGTGTACCATAAAATGTGATAGGTAAAAACAAAATCACCATACACTAGGTTTATTTTATTTAGATGAAAGATTTAACTAAACATGACAAGGATAATAGAGGGACATTTAGAATTATTATTCTAATGTTTTAGTGTGATTAAATTCTCTGAAATCATGCCAATTTTTCAATATTGGTAGCACAATACTACTATTTCATAGACTAAGGGACTCAACGAGAATAGAATTATTTTTTGAGGCTATATTGGGATCCAAATAAAATTGAGTATAATATTTTATGGATCTAACTTTTTTTAACCCTTATATTGTAAATAATTATCATGAAAAAAACATGTATTTTTTAGATTTCACCTTATGAGTTTCCAACCAATCAAGATTCATGATGGTATTTTTTAATGTTCACGTTTTCTAGATTATGAAAGATGCATGGAAATCTAGAAAATATTAGATGTTTTTCATGACTCCCATGATTGGTTTTATACTTTTTGGGTATGATGTCACCACCAACTTATATTTTATGTCCCCCTGATGTAGAAAAAATAGATGGTATTTAAGTGAAAAAATTGACATAGTGCTTCTGTAGTTTAAGGTTCTATATCCTAGATTAGAAGGAAAGTGAAGTTGTCTATCAAATTATATGAGTGTGATAAACATTATGTTTGTTGGAACAATCAAATTCTATTGTTCGATAACATCATTAACATGGGGATTTTAGTTCATATACACTAAGCTTAGATGAATGATATGTGTGCTTTCAGGTCATGTGACATGGACCAAAAAAGTTGTATGATTGAGGTGTGAAATGAATTCTTTGAAAATATTTTTGATTCATGAAGTCATACTATCAAGGATACCATAAACACATGAGTACTAAAATTTAGTTTTAAGTAAATCAAAACTGAATTATCTTGATTCATGGATAATGAGATGGGTCATTCATATCAAGGATGATGACGGAATATATTAGAATGATGGGTAATGCATTAATTTTGAAATGGAATGGAGATATTAGAGGTAAATTTCTTTGACAAAAATATTCATATAGTTGGTTTGATATATTTTGGGTATGTTTTCTAGATCCAAATCAGAACATGTTTGTATATACGTGTACCTTCAAGATGAGTACACTATTTATTGACTTCCATGAATTGTATGTGGGGCATTCATGATCTTGTGGAATGAATTAGGTTCATGGAGGAATGGATATTCAATGATGGTTCTTATATCTAAGAGATCACATCACCATTTATTTAACATGTCATCAAGGTTAATAGATTTGATGCATCATTACTATAACTTTTCTCAAACTAGGGGGTCTGGTGAGAATGTGTAGAATTTTTCTAGGGATTATTAATGGGAGATAAAAATATTGTTACATTTTTATTTATACTCTAATTTTTACCTAATCCATATGAGTCGGTGGATTAGAGATCAAATACATGACTTTATATCAGGCATACCTTGATTATTTTTCAATATGACATGTTTTTAGAATTTTCTTTGGATGTTTATGGTCTTAAATTCTAGAATAATGAGGGTAATAGTTTCAGGTTATACATCATTGACAACTGTTCACTATGTTTATGTTCATAGAAATTTATCCTGATGATTATATTTTAATATCACGATTCATAAAATATAGAAAAATCAAAGAGAAAAAAACTTATTTATAAAGGGAAAAGAGAAACCCAACATGAATGGATTTCTTAGTTTTAGAATATTGCTTCTCACTGGGAGAATAGATAGTTTAATAACGTGACACTTAGGCTAGGGAAAATGAATAGGATATGTGGTAAAATAACCTTCATGGGGTTTCATAGAAAAAACTCACCAATGCCTTTTGAAAAAAGGATGGTGATATTCTAAATCAGGACACGAGGTTTATTGGTTAGGATTGCTGATATGGAATATATATTATTAGTATATATTCTAAACATATACCAATAAAGTGTTTCATTATTATTATATTATTTTGTATATTTATTTGAGAACCTTTTTCATAGGGAAATGATGCCTTTTGTTAGTTAGAAAAATTGGAATTGCTTTTATAAGGTCCAAACTGGTTCATGTTTGAATAGGCAAGAAGTGGTGTCCCTTGAGGTTGTATATAATTGTTTTTAAAATCCTTGAATTCTTTTTAATATGAGACACTTAATACATGATGTGTGACTTATTCATAGAAAATATTTTTAATGGTGCAGGAAGAATCCCAAAAATCAATTTAACATGGTTAATCTATCATAGTCTTTTGGAATTGGGTTAGAATGAATAATACTATGTTTATTTTATTATCATTCAAAAAGAACTTAGGTTCCATGAAGTTAACATCAATTGACTAGGAATCATGCAAAAAGATTTAATACAATGTTAAAGGGACCTAAGTGTTGGGAACATCACACATGCATGAATCATGCATAATATGAAATGATCTCTTTTCAATGTAAGGTCTATGATGGATACTATATATAAAGTAGGAAATATTTATCCTACTTTAGATGCAATGAAAAAACCAAGAACTAGAATACTATTGTTTTTTTGTAATTAATATTGGTGAAATATAGTGTTGGACACCCAAGGATCTTCACAGCTACACCCAAGGTGATACATTGTGGTATGGTCTATTATGGATGTGGGGGGGCCCAAAAAAAGAATATATGAAGGAAAAAATTATTTCCTAGTGTTGGATCCTAATTTCAATTTATCAAAAAGATATCATTCACTCATGTAGGAAATTTGTGTCATCATACATGAAAAATCCTAAATATTCTATGTAGTATGGACTCCATGTTGTGAAATTTTATTTCATATAACAAGGATCAGAATCAAAGGAGATTAAATTCATGTTGGATGGACTCAATGCATGAAATATTTCTTCATAATGTTAGGAATATAAGTCCATATAATTTATCATCATGTGATAATAAAATTGAGATCCAATGTGGGATTATGAAATGAGTTTCCCGTAGATATTTAAGTTCATATGTCAAAAGAAATAGAAATGTTCAAGTATAAGAGGAAATTTAAAGGCTATCTATAAATTAGGAGGGCACAATTACTAGGATGAGGGATTTTTGGTCATGGGTTCATATATTAATATACTTTCAAGGATCCTATATGGAAGTATCTGATGTGTTCGAAGACCCCCTAGTTTTTGATATAATTTTATAGTAGGCCTAGAAAATGAAATCTAGGAAACACTACATGTCTTATAAGGGAATGATTCAATCTGATCATTTATATATAATTGTGGCTCTAATCAGTGGTATATAATATTTACAAAGGGGAATTTTATCCCAATTATTGTTTTGAGAATTTTATTGGGTCTAGTAACATTACGTAGATCTAACTCTCATGCAAGGAAAATTTTACCCACAAGAGAATCACCTTATACAGTTTAAGGTCATGAAATATAGGACCAAATGTCTTATAGCTCAACATAATGTGAAGATATATCAAATGGTGTATATTTTAAGGTTATATAACAAAGTCCTTTATATGGTTCATATAGAAGTGATTAAAGACATTATCATGATGTTAGGTTTGGTTATCATTGACATGTCCATTAGGGATCCCAAGGAAGGAGTAATAAACCTTGTATGGATCATGATCCTACATGGAGGACAATAATTTTAATTAATATATTTTTGGGTAATGAATCTTTACTAGGGGTCTGTAGGTAAAATTAAAATATACATAGAATAAGGAATTTTCCTCAAGGCACACACAGGTCTTGTGAGGCCCCTTCTAAATAGACCAAACTCACATGAAAGGGAAGAAAGTAGACATCCCCTCAATGAAAGACCATATGATATGTTCAATAATGGAATTTTAGTTTCCTATAGTCACAGATGGGCCTAGGGTAGCAGATCCTAGCTTCACTATGTATCCTCATTGTGGATTCATCATGTTTTTTAGATTTCACTAAAGATGATTAAATCAATAATATAAGAGATGGTAATTTATGTTGGGATTTTTGGTTAGGCCAAGGATAGAAGACCTATGAATCACTATGTATTATCTAAGAATAATAATCATGTTACACATAGTAATTAGACTCAGTTTCCCATATAGATTTAGTTCTTACATAAGGGTATTTATTTCCAAGGTCCTTGGATGAAAAATACTATTATGAATTCCCATATACTGATATGGATCATACATAGAAGGGGTATAATTTCAAATAGATATTGAATAATTCACCATAATATCATACACAGATGTGGATTTCATATTGAGGAAATTGAGTCCCACTAACAGAGCTTCTCATAAATATTTATAGGCTGTAGAAGATAGGATTTTTTTTATGTAGTTTAGTTTTTTGTGACTCAGATTTAAATTACCTTATTTATTTGCATGATGGACCAGAAACTACTAGCTCAAATCAGTCAGGATCCTCAAGAGAAATAAGTTATGTATTAGAAACCACATGTATTTTCTAATTTCACATGACATAATGGAATTAAAAATATTTGAATAATATTAACAATTCTATTTTGAGAATTTATTATTAAGGGGACACAAATTTATCATGAAATTGGATAATAATGGTTAGGAACCATACACCATGAATTAAACCATAGATATCACTCTTATGTAAAATATTTAGGCTACATAAGGTTGGTTTTTGATTAGATTAAGACCATATAGGTTAGAGCGACTTCTATGTAGTTTACAATCATTTATCTGGGAGGATGTCATGTGAATATGATGGGAGGTGATCCCCAATTGTGTTTTTGGTGCATGGGGGAACATTTATATATTCAAGTTTATATGAGGTAGGTTCATCCAATCTTTATTATAATAGAAAATTCATAGATTTGGGGAAAAACCAAGCATATATCCGAGGTGGATGATCCATAAGGATTGAATATACCCTAAAATTATGTGAATAAAATACATATATAGTTGTTGATATTCTCCAGCCTAGATCAAGAACATTTACATGGGAAATTGGGAATTTATGTAGGAATGTGTTTATTGATGAAGAATACCACATTAAAGATATTTACATAGATATAGAAAGTACTAATATGTGGTAATTTTGATTCTATGGAAAACACACCTAAATGAAATAATATATTGGGGAATTAGCCCAACATGAAGAAAATTTGATGGTGATGAAATTGTAGATGAGCCGAACGAAATAATAATAGGTGTCACTATATATCCTATTTAGAATTATTTCATGATATCCCCCTATATAGAGCCATCATATATATAAGGGAAAAACATTACTGTCAATTTAGTGAAGTTTCATTGGGGAGATGAGATATTTCCATTGAGTCCTAAAGAACTAAGATTAGAGAGGTCATTTTTTTCAGGATTTTTGGATGGGAATAGGATTGGACACCTATGAATCACTATATATCTTACCAAATTAGGAATTAAAACACATGATGTTCTTGATATATCATTACCTATATCAAGGTCAATCGTTTGGGAGAAGGAAATTTTTTCTTCAAGTATTGCTTCATGGGAAATGAACACATTATGAGGGATCTGATATAGAGATGACATATAAGAAACAAGATGTTCACTTTAATTCCATTACTTATTTCTATGAAATTAGGAATTTTCCTGACATAATAGATCCTAACCTTAATATCTACCATATAATAATAGGAATCAAGCAAGTATGGGGTCGCTCGAGGGGTGATAAATATCATCATGTGATTATCCCACATTGAATGATGAAGTTTTTCTCTATTTAATTTATTATACAAATCCATTATCTTCTGAATTATATTTTATAGGGTGTTGATAATGGCCTCTATCTTCCCATTCATTTCTATATGACATAATAATGATGGTATTGACTCAATATTATGCTATCGGTAAAAAAATTGATCTCAGAAGAACATATGTTATAATAGTTTTCCATCAATATCATATGAGGAATTCTAAATCTGGAAATATTTTTATAATATATGAAGTATATGAGGTTTATTTTTTAAAAAATTCTTTAATAGGTATGGCCTTATCTCATTTTGGGAATAATGTTATAGTAATAAGTATTTATTTGAAATATTTTGAAATAGCGTGAGGATATGGCCCTAGGAAATCCATTACCCATAGAGAAAATTACCAATAGTACTTGGTATTATGCAAAAAACCTATCGAGTGATGGATGAAATTGGAATGTATTTGATAATAATGTATGTTCTTAGTGAATTTCACATTTTCTGGAAGCATCATTGACAAAAAATATCGATGTCTCTTGATTTAATAGAAAAAGGATGATCCTAAAATAATTAGAAGTATATAATCCTTCATTAACATCATGCATAAGAACACATGTTTCCCTTAATATAATGTATTTGTTGAGGATCCCATAAAAACCTCCCTGGTGAAGGACCCTCTATTCATTTCATTCATCATATAGGATGAATTTATAGTTTTATGACCGATCTATTCCTTATTTTTTGGACTGGACTGGATAATCCCTCTCTGGATACAATCCATTGTAGGGAGAATCTATCTAGAAATGTCATTATATGTGGAGAATATTTTCGTTTCATATTCCGATACCGTGTTTACTTTATTAATTTCTTCCATATTAGATATAGTTATTTGGGAGACCACCATGTAGTGAATTTTTTGAAACCCTTCTCACCCTAGTTAGGATCAGCTTGGTATGTGGTTGCATTAGCCGACACATCAATAAGAACTTTTTTTGAATGAAGGATATGACATATTATTATCCCAAAGGGGAATTATGCCTTCAATATCCATTCATATACAAGGAGGGTATATAACCCTATACTATCAATAATATATTTTCTATTTATTTACATAATTATTAGATCTAATTCACTCTTAACATTCAATTGAATTACCTTAAACTACATGGATAACTCGAAGACATTAATAAGATATTGATACACTACTTCATTATTTGTGTATCCTACAAATAATTGTATGGAATATGGTATAATCACCTTTTATGTAGAGATGAACAAAATCCTTATAAAATCACATGATTTTATGGTAATCCATCATTTTACTATTCAGAAATCATGAGGATCCATTAAAGTACATATCCCAAATTTAAGGAGTGTTATGGGATGTGAAAACCTATTCAGCTAGAAGTTTAAAATTTATTATTGTATCTTTTTGGAGTAAGGTGTTCTATGAAAAAATATGATAGTTATTTCCCCTTGATTTCAAGATATGTATTGATTTGGATATCAAAATATTACAAGATGACCACACATCCATCCAAAAACCAAGTCGATATTGTGTAGTAGAGGATATACTTGAGAAGATAAATTTGAGAAACCAGGGGAACCTTATTGTGCTACAAGTAAGTCCTAGACTATTGTATGGTAAAATATTAGTGCCAAATTTTATCCCAATGTTAAAACATTGATTCATGGTATCTCCCTTTTTCGTGCTATTATAGGAGAGAATATTTTCATTTCCAACAACATTTTTCTCTACAATAAAGGAAACCAAAGATCACTCCATAGAGGACCTATATAGGCTAAGTGGCCACCCTTATCCCAGTGGCATATAAACAAATGTGTGGAACTATAAACTCTTGATATTTTCAATATATTTTTTATAGTATTAATCCTGTTGATATGAAGATCCATTGTTCATTATCTTCATGAAGGGAAGTAACATTCATTAAAAATTGGATATGAAATTATAGATATTATCAAAGATTCGATAATTCCATCTCAACTCTAGTATATTCCAAGAGGTGACATTGTATCGATTGGTCAAGTCTTATTTTGATTAACTTCGTTAACATAATGAAATAACATGGAGATAAGAAAATTTAATTTGGTCCCTCCAAATTCACACTTTTGAGGGTTTATCTTCAAGAGGTATTATCAGAGTTCGATGAAAAATATTTGAGGGTTAATAATATCATCTCACTGATTCCAAAATTTAAACACTAGGCCATCAAAATAGAATCTTTTGATCCTTCCTAGATTAGGCTGGAAGATGTAGTGTATAGTGCATTCATAGATGGAACCAACATTACATAAACCTAAGTGAGTGAAATGATAGTATAATATAACATTAGTCTCTCTAAAAGTGGAGTACTCTTTATCCATAGAGGCCATACCTATCTAACAATACCTTTTGTAAACATCACGAAGGGAAAGTGCTCATAATCCTGTAGTCATGACAATTAGGGGTTCAATAGCAAGTATTGTTAAATAACCCTATAGATAGTGCCAGTTTAGATATGTAAAATTTATTCTAACCCTAATTAACCCATTAATTTTCTCAATATTGATTATGTGGGTATGTAACATTGGGTAATGAGCTTCTTCAATAAGGTTGGATTTAATGATGTTATCAAAACTGGAATATAAATTAGTGACATGTGATGGATGAATCCTCCTAGATTTTCACATGAAGCCATAATGATCATTAGGAAATCCAATATGATGGTCATCTCTATTGGTGTCCATTTTATTCATCATTGTAAAATTTTAGGTGAACACATAGTGGCGCTATTCAAAAAAGGAAATATACTGGTCATATTATTTAGGAGTCATATCAGAACCAATCATGGAAGTCCATAATTTTTACATAATGATTAGCTTTATTTTTTTATATTCTTCAATAGTAATTGGTACAACTTACTCAAATGATTAAGGGGAAATGGATGTTTATACTCATTCCCCCCACCCAAGTATCATTATAAGTGTAAAATGAATGGAAATATCTGGATCTAGAAGACATTATGGAGAAATTATCATCTCCATTGAGGCTAAGGAGGTGTCTATGGATATATGACATATCAATGTGGGGGAATCCAAATATCATAAATACAATTGGGATTTATTCTAAAAACATGGTGATTATGTAATGATATATTAGGGATTTAAGAGAAAATATGAAGCACATTATATTAGAGAACTATAATCTATATTGCCTTTCAACATAGACAAAATATAAGGAGCTTCTAATAAGATCATCTTAGTTGGAACATATGACAATGCATAGGAAAAGGCTTCTAAAGGCTCATAACTATTGTTTATTTATTGATACTAATTTTTTATCTCTAGGATATTAATGGGTGATACATAATCATTGGTAATTAATTTCTAATGATTTACTATGAAAATTACAAAACCATTGGGAGAATAAACCTAAATGTCTGCAACGATCATCAAATTATTTCTTTATCTCTAATAGAAACCAACTTTAGTATACTGGGATTCAAAATATTCAAAGGGAGATAAGTCTCTATATGGTACAACAACAGTCCCATTAATTGGGTACATTATGAATTGAGGGTATATTTATTGTAATATCTTGTTCATGTGAATCCCAGTTATTCCTAAAAATATTAAATTCCTTGTACTATAAGAGTACTATAAACATAGAGTCTGATAAAATAACCCTATACAAGACCTTGAGTTTTATCATCTGAAGGGTATTTTCTTTGTGTTTTCGATACCCCTAAATGTTCCTCTTTGATGGAGACAAGTTATCTTCACCATAACCAATTAATGGTGTTTCCAAACATGAATTATATTGATCCTAGATCCATTCTCGATATTCACTACAATAAATATTTGTATTTTAAATATTTCATGATATATACATGGTTTTGATATTATCAATACAAAGAGATGTTGAAATGATTTTGTGAAGATTTTTTTGATGAATAATTTGGAGTGGATGTGATTAATTTTGTTAAATTTTGTTGTTAACAGATAAATAATATTCAAAATTACTTTTTTTGTAGGATGAAAATGTTTTTTATTTTTTATTCAGTAGATTCATAAGATGGTTTATAGTTGTAATGTACTCAGCTCCAGTAACCCAATGATATTGTCTACTCTATTAAATTGGTACAATATTCAGGGGATTAAAATGAAAAGGATTGATCTATTTATTAGTATTTGGATACCAGATACAAACATTATTTCTACATTACATTGGAAAAAAACATAACACCAAAAAATATATTGTATCATTGAAAATCATTCCAAGAACCCTTCATTGTATACTAGGGAAAAAAATAGTGCGAGGGGCCATATTAATATTAAATAAAAACATTCATTGGATGATATAAAAAATAGATAAGGCATTATAAGAATGGAAGCTTCATAATAGATAAATCAACTATTTAATTAAAATGATAAGGCTTTAAAATACATCCATGGATAATATCAACATAACAATAACACACATAATAACAATTGAAATCATAATGAAGAAAATTAATAATTCCAAATATTATGATGTTATTATCAAGGACTCATTCCATGAAAACATAGAACTTACCATCAAGTACTTATACAATGAAATTATAATTATTTGGTATGTATACCCCAAATCCCTAACTAATATGGCCAATTTTTCCCATAAGACCTGTCGATGCATCGAAGGGCTATATATAATCGATACCCACCTACAAATTAAACATTTCTAATACATTCCACATATATTGAATCAATTATATAAACCATAATAAATAATACCTATCAATCACCGAATATATGTATTAAATCAAGAATACCCAACCTCAATATATTCCAAATAAATGACATACTCTTAATAATCTTTCTCTAACTAACACATTATGTAGTAATGGTATATAGTTAAGACAATATTGAAAGGATAAAAACATCTACGATAAAACAATATTTATATGAAGGAGAAATGAAAATTTAATGAATAATGGATGGTGATATAGAATATGAGCATAAGAAACTAAATGATCACAAAATCACATATAATCCATAAATCAATAATGTTTGACAGAAGAAAATTGATCTATCAGAAATTATTCTGTAAAATAAAGGAATTTTTTGATAAATAGATTGGAAAATTTTATAAAATCTAAAACCATACTTATAAAAATATTTTGAATTTTGTTTTGTAAAAATGATGTTATAAATCATTTCGAATATTATTTTCAACCATTAAAAAAAATTCCTTATTTATTTTAGTATAAAATAATAAAAATAATATAACAATTGAAAAAATATTTTTTAAAAAAATGTGGAAAATCATTAAGGAAGCTAAAGAGATAATAATGATCATGGAGGGGGGAATCGTTTTACACTATTTACATTAAAATGAAAATTCCTTTAACCCCCTTATAGAAAGTCAAAACAAATTATTCAAAAATTGTTTAAAATTATCAATTATTAAACCTTGTAAATAATGTACAATATGGTTTGAAATTACTTTACATAATAATTATTGAATATAAAATACCATTCCTAAAATAATTTAGACAATATTGACATGGGATAAAAATATTCTGAACCCAAAATAAGAAGTATGGCCAGTCATGCTAAAAAAACCTCTTTTGGTATTTGACTACCAAAGAAAGCAATGGTTAAAACAAAAACATGGAAGGAATAGTATAACAAGAGGAGAATAAAATACAGTGGGTTTAAGAATATAATGTGTATATAAATCTTCTAATATATATTTAAAAATGAACACTATTGAATAAGAGTGTGTGTGTAAAATAAATCTTTACTAATTTAATAACGTCTAAATGAAAACTTTTTAAAAGGGAAAAAATAATATAAACATTAAATACCTTGAATTCAGAGTTATTAATAATATAATATGTCAAAGGGTTAGTATTAAAAACCCTAAAAAATAAATTATGTTCATAATAAAAAATATATCTTAATATAGAGGAATTGAGGTGAAACCCCCTTACCATGGATTCCAGATTGGTTAGGCATGCTATATAATTATGAATAATATGTTTAAATTTATTATATAACTGATATATAAATTTTTCATCAGTATTTATTTTTTTGGTCTTTTTATAATCATATGAAATAAATTTATTTTATAGTTCTTGCTTTTGTCGACTACATATGATTTCTTGGACTATTTATCCAAAGTCACAATAGTATAATTACAATGGTAAAAGGTGTTTTGAAATGTTTCCATTATCAATAAAATGTTAATAATTTCAGGAATACAAATTTCATTCATTATATATAATTTTATAATCTTTTATGCATGGGTTTAATAGAGAAATGAATCACATCTATTCAAAGAGGTGGTATTCCACACATAAACTTGAGCATCGTCACCATTTACAAGTATATGAAAGTGTTGGAAGATATATGTTATCTTGTATTTATGAAATCATAATTATTTCATAAATGTTATATTTATATATTAATTATATCTTTTCAACTAGTTAGGTGATGTGGTAATGGAAAATTAATTACGTCGCTTCATGGTGGTTGTTGTTCGTATGTGCTCAGAAAAAATGTTTTCATTTTACATGGGTTAGAAAGGAGGTGAAAAATGGATATATCATTAATATAAAAACACTCCAATATATTAAATATATTAATTCAATTATTTAAAAATGGGTTTTTACTATTTCAATGAGATTTATGAAGAAAAGAAACTTGAAAAATCTCAGAATGAATATATACCGATTATTTTGGTAACCACATTTAGATTTAACATTATCCCTAATTATATTATTCTTTTGAGGATAACAGAATTTGAAGGTCATGGAATATAAATTTAGGATTTTTTTTGAGAAATAATATTTCAATACTTGTTTCTCAAGAAATGTGGTGAAGAGATAATATGAAGTTCCATTTTATAATTGAGTTGTGTGTAAAAAATTTTAATATTAAGGATGTTAAATTATAATATAGTCATTGCAATGGGAAATTGGACCTAAATTTTGGCATGTTTAGTCTTGTTTTAAGAAATTGGATGTTTATATCACAATAATATCAAGAATCATATTTATATTCACTAGAAATTTGATTACTGATAGGTGGACAGGCTTATTGAAAAGGCATAAACATTTGTTCTCTTCAGTGACAAAATTATCATAAAATGATTGTATCTTATGATAAACATTGTGAAAGTCCATAATTTTTGTGAACTCTCAAGAAAAATTATCTACAACGATAAATCAATATGTTAATACCATGGGAATCAGTTCATTCAATAGTGTTACATATGATCAAGGATAACATTTCAAATGGAAGATCCTCTAAAAATATGGGATGGAAATGTAACTAGAATAAGGGGACACTGTTTCATATGAAAGGATGTGGGGTCTGACTAGGAATAGTGTATCTGGGGAATGAGTAGTGTAATAGTGTAATATATAGTGTAGCATAAATTTATAGATAATTAATCATTATTTAATGAAATTTATGGATTGATTGGTTAGTTACATGTATTTTTGTACTTCAGGAAATACAAATAAGTCCTAGTGTTACATCCATGAATATAGGGAAAAAATACACAACATGTTAGAATCACATTTCCATTTACTAATTTATGTATGTTAGTTTCATTATTTCCTTGATACATTATTTTGTGATAATGTGAGTTAATGGTTGACTTAGATTATTGGGTTGGGTTTAAAGTGTTCCTACCTATGGTATAATTAATCAAGGGGAAGGGATGTTTAATAAGTTCTATTTTATAATACAACGATATATGTAATGAATTTATGGTGGATCGATGAAGTGAAAGTCATGTGGTAATACAATCACCTTATGATATTGATTTTCAATGTTGTCTTTCCCCAAGAATTGGTTTCAAAGTATGGTTCAACATATTTTGATTCAATGCATCACTATTATCATGGTAATGCCATCATATGAATGGAAGATCTAGGTAAAGAAATTAAATGGAATGGATTTTGGATTCTAGTGAATGAATATTGAAAACTATCTATTTTATAATCACTTAAAAGTATGAATATCTAGTGTAAAGACAATACTAATATAGAAATTTGAATGGGAACACATGGATATGAAATCATTGTCACTGGTACAAATTCATCTAGTAATAATTTTTACTTCAAAAATTCAATGGAAGAATCCAACAAATTATTTTTTTATTTGTTAGGAAATTATATATAAAATATATTGACCCTTAAGATGGTATTCATGATTCCATGATAGGTTTTTTTAGGGTTACCCAACAAAAACATACAGTAGGTCTTGTGAATGACGTTAACATGATTCATGGATAGATTCATATGGTAAATGTATCTTTTTCTGATGTTTTATGTGGATTTCTACTATTATCTTTAGTTTTAGTGAGTTGGTATGGTATAGTGACTTTTCTTACTTACTCCAGCTACAAAACTGATCTGGAATTTGAGGATATTAGAAACCTAGTATTGAATGGAGTACAAACATGAACGTAATTTTAGATATGGATTAGTAGTTCCAATAATACTAATAGAAGTGGATGTTAACATCATCAAAATAGAGTGTTTTAGTATAATCTGATAAATGAAAAGTCCCAAAAATGTTTTTGAAGAAAATTAGCTAGTTTTGGTTTAACCTACTATAAATTTGTGAAATAAGGACATGATGAGAAGAATTTTAAGAGTCATAAGAAGAACACCAAGAATTTTTCAATAGAGGATAGTTTTTATTTTTTATCATAACATATTAAAGTTAAGGTTATATATGGAGTGTTAATACTATTTTATAGGCTTGGTTGATTGATTCTGGAGAATTCTACCATTCAAAATCTGATTAGAGATGAATATTAAATTATCTATCTAGGATGTTTTTAAAAGTTCTTATAGTATATCATTAAGAACAAGAAGTTATTTTAACAGGATATATCAATATACAAATGAATAATTTATGATTATTGAATATTGAAAAGGTTACTAATATCCATGTCCTTAGATGAAATCTAATTTTCATTGGACAACATAGTGATACATGCTATTGGAATAGATTTGATGATTGGTTAAGAAAGGTTACCCAAGGATGAAATATAGTTTCATGATGAGAAATATATGGGCCCCACTACATGAATAAAAATTAAAATTTTATGGTAGTTGTAGGATTTATAACTTTTGTTGATCAATAATTTTTATGCTGGAGGTTTGATCACCTTAGTGAAAAGAACAAGAAAATTCTACAGGTTGATCACATGGAAATTGGAATGTTTGAATGTTGTGTGTTATGAATGTAGAAAATGATGTTATTCAACATAGATGTCTAGAAGATAAGGAATATGATATTGGAGCTTGTACACTCAAATATTTGGGGTCCCACCCCTGTTCTATTTTGTAATGGATCCCCCAACATTCTCACATCAATTGATGGTGCACTTAGTAATTTATGGATTTACTTATTAATGAAAAATTATGATGTATTATCGATGTTTAATCAGTGGAAATTATCAGTATTAATGTTATTTGGTTTGAATTTGAATCAAATATGAAGATGTAATGATGGTGAGTACACCAGATATTATTTCCTGAACCTATACCCGATGTAAGGAATAAGGAATCAGAAGATAGAGTCAATAACTCATTAGAAAATAGAGTAGATAAAAGTATAAATCATAATTTTATATAGAGTACTCAATGTATGAGATTTCACTTATCACACTAATATTTTTATGCATATTTGTAAAAAATATCAATGATTTTCAATGGATTTCAATGAATAATACCATTAAATGCAATTTTATATGAACATATAGAGAATTTTATGTAAAAATCTATTTTCTTTAAAATAGATATATTTATGATTTATTTAATTGTAAAAAAATTGTATAAAATTTTTTGGATTTTATTATAATTGTTTAAAAATATTTTCTGGTTAATAATTATTTCCAACTTCAACCTAGCCCACAACCAGGTTGGTCTTCCACTTAGCCGTCCCATAAGGGCCGCTCGACTAATCCAACACTAAGAGTGGGAACTAAAGATAATAGAGAAATGATCTATATAAAGGACCATGTATGTGGAGTGGGATTCCCGATGGGTAGGAGACTATAGGGAGTTTAAGTGGTCCAAAACCCATATGTGTTGTGCATATAAGGTTTAAACCATGTTCATGTGTGCCTGGGAATCAGGAACCCCCCACCCCCTGATTAAGGTTTTTGACAGCCCAAAGCCATATATTGATTAATATACAAGTGATCAAACACACATCCTCCTACTGTAGGATCACCTCTAATGGTCATTGTTCACCACTTAATAAAATTCCATCATCTCACTCCAGCTCCACTACGCCATCCTTTGACACCCTGCACCTTGGCTCTAAGATGCTGCTGTTTTTCAAACATCCTTGTACACCATATGAATTATTAGTAAATAAAATTTCCACCTAAATAGAAGCTCATCTCATGATTTATAACAGCTTTTGAGACCCTAAACTCCTATAATCCATCAAAATGATCTCAAATGACCAATATTAAGTTGATTTTAAAGTAGAGATTGGTTCAACCATCCACTTTGATGGTAGGTTAATTTAAGGATGTGTTGCACAATTTATACCCCCATTTTACCTAATGCGCATGAAACCATGTACATGCGAGGGTTTCCATGCCATTTTTGAACCCTATTCTATATGTTTAGTCTATATTTTGGAAAATAGAAACACCCGAGATCTTTAGGTGTGTCACAATTCACACCATCGGGTCTCCCATGAGATATAAAATTCACATATTGAAATGTTTAATCGAAAAATAGGATATACCAAGGAGTCCTACACACTCCATTAGACAAAAAAATAAGAATCTTATTACACATCCATGTAGATTTCTTACTAGAGACTGAGGATGAGGACTGGTTCTAGAAAAAAGATGCACTATTTTTTTTAATTTTCATTACATATTTAGATTTATTTTACATTATTCTTTATATTGATTTATTTATTTTTTTACAATTGTTCATCTATTTTGCTTCGATGGTTCTTCTTCTTCTTATTTTTCTTCGTCTTATTATTCACTATTATTTTTATATTCATTCCATATTTTGTCTTATATTTTATTTTCTTATGTTATCCTTCTCTTTTATTTTATTTTTATTATTTATTAATCTCTATATATATATTTCATTCTATATCATTTCCCATTAGTATTTTCATTTTTTTCTCATTATTCTTCTGATTTATATTATTTTATTATTCTTCTTTTTATTCTCATCATTCCATAGTGACCAATTACCCTTGATAATTAAGGGCTGACCTGAGTCTTATCCCTAGGGAGGTATGTGTTTTTATTCAATTTTGTTGTAATATTATATTGTTTTATTTATGTTTGTGGTGGGAAAGGGTGATTTACATGAGATTGGCTATCTTCCACAATAACCCTGAACATAAAATCACTTCTATGCTTTTATTTAAACCTTTTCCTTTCCGTTTAATATACAGAAGATCTATATATAACTGATTTGATATATTTAGTCGATTAAACAACTTATGGGGGTTCCAAGTCATGAAAAGTTATGAATTTTCGATTGAGGTGTTCCATAAACCTTTATTATAGGTGAAGATGAAATTAAGATTGTCTTGTCATTTGAAATTTCACAAACAATTAAAAACAGACAATTATTAATTGAAGAGATTTTATAAATGGTTTATCAAACTATGATTAAACAACAAGAATAATAATGAAAACACCCCTTTACCAAACCATAAAGGGCATGTTATTTCACTTCTAACCACATTTTGTTATCTTATGTTAGTTTAATTTTTTCAAAATTTTATTTCATTTTAATTTTACTATTTTATGAAAATAACAAAAATAAATAAAATATATAGTTATTCGGTTAATTATTATTTTTATGTGAACAATCTATGAATCTCCTAAAGTGACACGACCTTGTTCAGACACTGAGATTCACTAGGAATCATTTAGAAATTTCCTTTTTCAATGCCCCATGAAAGACATGTTTCAAAATTGATGTCATTTCTAGAGATCCAATCAGTAGTTCACTTATCATTTTCTATTTCATATAGTTGTTTATTTTTTATAACTTTATAATAAAATAATAATAATTTTTTCCAAGAAGTTTTCAAATTATTATTTCTTCAATTCATGGAATTGTTACAGTCAGTTTCATGAACTGGTGGATAAAAATGTTGAATAATACCTTTTACATTAAACACTTGAGGAAAAAATTGATCTAAAAAAATATATGATGAATGGGTATGAAACATGAATCTCTATCTTTAAAGAAGTGATCATGGTAAATAAAGGCATGGATGATATTTAAAGATTGAAGACCAAGGAGTAATTTACCCAGGAGCACCCCAATTTCTCTACAGAAGACTAGGAATATGGAAAAACTCAGAGATCATCAATAACCCAACCATTCGAATAGATATATTCAAGTTAACTAGGTAGATCTAGAGTAGATTCATGATGAATAATACTTTAGTGTTGGTCGACATGTTAGATATTAACAAGATCTAGAAATTTTTTTGAATGAGTATGAGGCGCAACATTATCTCCACCTTCCATAAAATTTAGAAGTTCCAACACTATTCCATTTATCTCTTTCCATGTTAGAAGAAACCAACCAAGGTGTGGAATTTGAAGATATTATGTAGGAACCTTTCAACATACTTCCATCCACTATGATCCATCTTCAAGTGAAACTTACCACTAACAAAGACATTAAAGTTGAACCAACATAGGGAGTTTATGTCATATTAAACTCTTTATTATTTCATTTTATTGAAAATAAATTGATTTTCAATTCAATTTATTTTGAATTTTTGGATTCACCCAATACTTTTTATTCTTTATGGGTTGATAAAGAAACAATATATGATCCTACTAAGGATCAAAAGGAACATTCAGCACTAGTTTAGCATTTATTAAATGATGACCTCGTGGAAATACAAGAGTCATATTCTAAGGAGAATAAGGTAAGGGCTACTCATATTGAATGGGATAATTATGATTTTAATTTTAATGTTTAAATCATATCAAATTTAAAGTAAATTATAAACTCCCCTTTGAAAATTCAATTCTTATTACCCATATTGAGATATAATTAGACAAGAAGTGGGGGTTTTCACAAGTTGAATCACAGAAAGATCATGATCCATAATTTAACCAACCACCTCCATTCGTTTTATACATAATTCTGAATGGTATGGATTTGGCACACTATGTACATGGATCGTTCCTTCCCAATAAAGAATAAGTAAAATCTGGGAATATCTTCAAGTTTTAGTTTAAATCCAAAAATCTCTACCCACTAAAAAACAGTGGATGAGAGCTTACAATACCCGTTTATAGGTATAAACAACCTAGGGCCCACTTGGGGGATTAAACCAACACACATCCCTTTTTTGATGAATTTATTTATGAATTTAATTATTTGGATATAGATGAAATCCCAATCCCTATATTATTTTACATTAAATATATATTTTACAAGAATAAATAATTGGTTATCTTATATAGGTTCTTGATTTCACAAGGTAGCCCCCAAAATAAGTTAGAAAGTGGATTAAAACTTCAAGAGAAAAGTGATTTATCTATTACTGACATTTTTGTCCAAAACAAATATTTTCATATTTAAAAGGAAATTTTCATTCCCACATTAGAATTATTTCATTACATGACATTTCTAAGAGACATGAGTTTCCAAGGAACCCTATGATTCCATGTTTTATATTTAAATGATAATGATATTAAATGAGTAATATGGATAATTGAATTATTATGGTGAATAATGGATATTAATTTTATCACACATGATTTGATAGAATTTGTTGATTCATGAAAATGAAATTTCCAGGATCATTTTTGTGCTTTAAATTTGTCTAATTCATGTGAACTGGTTTGTTATTATTTGTCATGCCATGAGATATTTTACCAAAAACATTTTCGATTTTGAGAGGATTTTTAGATGAAATATTTTCTATTTAATCATAAGAATATTTATTGAGTGATATCGGTACATGTAACCTTATAAATCAATCATTCAGTATTTTAAATGATATGATTGTTTAAAACAACAGTTAATATTATTGGGGAGTTTTTATTGAGGATAAATTATCATTGATAATGTCACGACCCGTCCCCCATGGCCGTTGTTGTGACTACCCCATGCTCGCCTTCCTTAGGACAGAAGTTAGAAACTAGCACCTGAAAGGAATATCCCTAAAATAGGATGTCATTCCCTTTAAACCAATACACACACACAGTCCAAGAACACAACTAGATTCATCCATGAAGTAAAACTGTTGTAGTAAAAGTGTGTACTGAAAGTAAAGTGGTCAAAATACAATCCCAAATTAAAAGATACAACTACAATAGAAAACTAAAAACAAATCCTGATATAATATAGCAAGGATAATTCCTGAGGGGTATGTACCGCTCATCTCCATAGCTCTCTGTGTCAACCATAGCCGCTGTGTACTTCCTAGTTGTAGCTCATATAGACTCAATCGATCTTCACGTAATCTACACAATACACAATAAGGTGTGTGCAGAGACCATGAAAGAGTGTGTATAAAAATACCCAGTAGAGACCATGATAACCCCACTGGTCTCTTATAATTCCATAAAGAAAACCACAAACCATGATCTCAATCAAAAAGCACAAAGAAAAGACTAATCTCAAAATAGGTATACAACTCAGAGATGAGGAATAAAGATTATTAGTCTTAAGCTATTCCATTTTATTCCATTTTGATGTTTCCAAAACTAATCAATGAAGGATTTGTTCTATTGTCGATCCACACAAGTTCATATGTTGATGACCCATAAAAGGACGATCTAAGGCTGGTCCTCATTTGTTCGCACACCGCTTCTCCATACATGGTCTCTAGAATGATGATCCACACAAGGTCAATATGACGTAGATCCATGCAGGATTAATATATGCAGATCCACACATGGTCTTTATGATGTTGATCTACACAGGGTCACTATGATGCTAATCCATAGAGGGTATCTATAATTATTATCCACATAGGTATTCTATGATGCGCTAGAGTTCCGTAGTCTCTTAACCTATAGATACCAGTCATGCCTCAACTACTACGAAGATCCACAAAGGGTAAACCCAAAGGGCCTTCATGTTGTAAGGGTTCCAACGCAACAGATGGTGCATCAATCAGATGCCCGGTCTACGACTTATAAGAATTGTAGTACTCAGGGTCTGGTTGGATTCAGCTTCGATCCAAGCCGACTATACTCGAACATTCTACAAAACACAATTGGAGGGTCTTAAAAGGACTATCTCATCCCAACGATTCCAACACCATAGTCGGTTTTTCAAATATAAATCTGGTTTTTATGAAATGACCTTTTAAAAATATTTGGTCCTGAAAGGGGTCCGGTCTGACTTGGCCCGGTTGGACTGGGCTGAGGCTGGCTCGGCCTGCCGGGCAGCGGACCAGTTTGGCCCGCTGGGTACTGGACTGGTCTGGCCCGCCCTAGCTGGGCTGGGCCACTGTGGCTCGGCCCTCTGGCTGGCGTTACCCACGCGAGGGACGTGCGGTCCACCTCCCGAATGGATCAAAGAGCCGTTGGACTCTTAATTTGTAGTTCCAGGTGGCAGCATCGGGTTTTCCTTAGGCCCCACATGGAACAGGTCCCCTCCCTTCACCACTGGTGCTAGTCAACAGTGTCGTTGCACCGGTGTCATGCCGGAAGCTCTTCCATGGGACACCAGGTGAGATATGGTGGTCATTTTTCCCTTTCAGTCAATCCTACAGGCCTCCCAGGATGGTCCATCTCTGCACGGCTCCCGTATTCAAAGATCTGTAAAATTTGTAAATTCATCTAAAAAAACGCAACAAAAACGAAGTGGTGGAGGGTTAGATCCTTGTTTGTTTAACCCTTGACCTCCGATTTAGCATCATAACAAGCATTATCAATTTAATTCATCAAATATAATAATAAATAATAAAACCCCAACCTCAAGATTCATTGGGGATGTCATGGTGGTGGATGAAGAATCCCTGTTCCTGGAAGCTGCTAGCGTTAGTCCATCTGAGTTTGATTCTATTATTTTTCTTTGGGAGGGGAGTTTGTCAGTGCTTCTTCAGAGTTCTCCCATGGGTTTCCAAAACCCACGCCCACGATTTAATTTAAAGGGTGAGTTAAATATTAAACCCCCTTTCGATAAAAGGATCATTAAATGGTGCAATTAATTAATCACCTTAATTACACAAGATTAGGTTACACATCAATGTGTAACCAGGTATTTAATGTCCCCCATTAATTTCTTGACCATCTCTGTGGGTCCCACCAACGTTACTCAAGTGATGGTTGGAAGAATAAAATTAAATAACATGTTATTTTAATATTCTTTCAATAGTCCACCAATCTAACTTTTTCACCTGACCTACTGTGGTCTATGTGAAGCCTTCATTAAGTGAATCAAAGTGTTTCAGATTCAATGGTGTCCAAATATTTCAATTTTTACCACCAGTTCAAAAGTTAAAAAATTCCACCAGTATGTTCACTAGAAGTACCATAAAAAAAGTTCAAAATACCATTTCGGGCACACCAGGCCTCAGAATCAAGCGCCATCTATTTTTTCAGAGTCATGATAATACCAAATAATTTAAAAAAATTACATGGAATTTCTAGGTCATTACATTCTACCCACCACAAGAATTTTTTTCACCGAATAGTACAACAAAAATAGGGAAACAAATGGAGGTACTAAGCATGTATCTGAGCCTCCCATTCCCAGGTGCTCTCCTAGAGGTTCCCGTGATGCCAACGAAGTCACATTGAAGGAACCGATCACCCATGAAGGACTCGCTCCTATCAATCCTCTATCTCTATCAGGAACTCCAAAATCGTCTCCCCATCGTTGATGGATATCTCAATCTAGTTGATAACATGTGATGGATCATTCATGTTCCTCTTCAGCTGTAACACATAGGAAACATCATGCACCTGGTGCATCTGTGGGGGAAGATCTTGATGGAATTCAACTTCACCTACTCTGTTGAGGATCTGGAAATGTCCTATGAACCTCGGAGATAGCTTTCTGCCCCAGCCGAAACTATGTAATGCTTGTTGGGGTGAGACTTGTAGGAAGACATGATATCCCTCCTAAAAATCTAAGGGTCATTGTATCATGTCAGAATAATACTTATGCTGGATTTGTGTAGTCTTCATCCTCCCCTAGATGATCTACACTTTCATTATGGTTGCCTGTACCAATACTGGATCCATCAGTGGTGGCTCCCCTGGGTATGTCCAGCAATGATGTGATCTACATTGTCTCTCATACAGGGCATCAAATGGAGTTATTCCAATGGTAGTGTGATAAATGTTTTTGTATGAAAACTCCACCAGTGGTTGGTGATCCTCCCAACTGCATCCAAAATCGAGAACAAAAGAATGACTCATGTCCTAATGTGTTGGTATGGTCCAATCCATATGACCATCATTCTGTTGATGAAAGTGGTACTCAAGCATAGCTGAGTCCCAAACACCTTCTGTAATCCCTTACAAAAGTGGGATATAAAGTGAGAATCATGATCTGAGATGATCTTTGATGGTAACCCATGATGTTGCACAATCTTCTATATATAGAGGCTCCACAATCCCTCTATAGTTCACTGGTCTCGGATGGGTAAGAAGTGGGATGACTTGGTGAGTCAGTCAATGATCACCCAAATGGAATTGTGGCCCATGGACATACATGGTAGCCCTATCACAAAGTCCATGGAGATACCATAACACTTCCACTCTGGTACCTCATGTGGTTGCACTGAGCCTGCTAGTACCTAATGCTCAGCCTTCACTTGCTGACAAGTGAGGCATTAGGATACAAACTACTCCACTTTTTCTTCATTCCTAGCCACCAGTACTGGAACTAGAGGTCCTGGTATATCTCCACAACTCCATTATGTACCTCCAAAGGGGATGTGTGGAACTCTCTCAACACATCATCTTGTAGTGTCACTAGTACCATGGTGCGCCCTCTAAAGAGGATGACATGATCCCCACCTTCAAAAAATACATAATTATCCATCCTAGGGATATCTGAGAATGTCAGGCCTAGCAGTCTATATCCCCAAGATGAGCCTCCAGAAATCACAGAAGAAGCGGGGGAGTGACAGTCATAAACCAGAGATAAGCTGCTACATCTCTATCCACAAAGGATATCTGCAATTTAGCTAGCTCCTCTATTGTCTCACTCAGCAACTGTATACTAGAACACCTACTATGTGAATCTTCTATTATGTTCCCCTTTCCAGGAGTGTAGAATAACCCAAATTTGTAGTCCTGGTGGAACTCTATTCATCATCACGGTCTCAGGTTCAGGTCCTTCTGTGAGAATATATACCTGATACTCTTGTGAATAGTGTAAACAGTAAACCATTCACCCATAATGTTGTGAAACCAGATATTTAGTGCAAAGACCATGAATACTAACTCCATGTCATGGGTAATGTAGTTCTGCTTGTGTTGTATAAATTGCTCTGAGCCGTGGGTGATCACTGCTCACTCCTGCATCAGAACACAACCTAGTCTGGTCCGAAATGCATTGCAGTAGACAACATAACCAATGCCCTATTCTGGTAGGCTCTAGATGGGTTCACTCTACAGTCTATGGCTCAGCTCTTAAAAACTCTACTAGAACCTCTCCGTCCACACGAAGGGATATGCCTTCTTTTTGAAAGCGTACAAGGGTGTCACAACCTTGGAATAGTCGTGTATAAATCTATGGTATCACACAACCAATCCTAGGAAACTACACACCTCGGTCACACTCTGGGTTGTCTCCCAAGAAAGAACTACCTCTATCTTCACTGAATCCACTGCAACTCAAGCCTCCAAGATAACGTGCCCCAGGAATTGGGCTTCCCATATCCAGAACTGGAACCTCGAGAGATTTACATATATATGGATCTATCATAGTTTATGAAGAACTATATCCAGGTGTGTGGTGTGCTCCTCCTTTGACACAGAGTATATCAATATTTCATCAATGAAAACCACCACGATGCGATTGACGTAAGGCTGGAAGATCCTATTCATGATCCCTATGAACACTACTGGATCATTGGTCACACCGAAGGGAATCACCAAGAACTAGTAATTCCTATACCGACATCTGAAGGTCATCTTCTATACATCCTCATCCCGTACCCTAAGCTGGTGATATCCTGATCAGAGTTATATCTTCAAAACTCATCGAGCTCCCTTTAGCTGGTCAAAGTGATCATCAATCCTCAGTAGTGGATATTAGTTCTTCACAGTCACCGAGTTTAGGCCTCTATATTTAACACAATTCCCCAGACTCTCATCATTTTTCTTGGTAAAAAAACCAGGGATTCCCATATAGAAGCACTGGGGTATATGAACCCCTTATTCTACGAGTCCTCTAATTGTACCTGAATCTCACGAAGCTCTGCAAGTACTATCCAATATTTTGTAGTAGATATCAGTGTCTTCCCCAGGTATAGGTCAATTTATAAGTCCACCTCTCTATGATGAGGTAGTCTTAGAACATCAAGGGGGAAGACATCAGTATACTGGTCCACCACTACAGGATAACGCGGACTCCTCACGTCAACTTATCTGAGGGTAAGGATAGCTAATTGATGTGTGATTTCTTGCACCCACCTCCGAGAAAGTCCATCATGTTATGAAAATATTCCCTCCTCTCCTGTGATGGAAAAACAGGTCCCATACTCACAGAAACACCACACTTTTTTCCTTAAACAGTCGATCTGAGCATGGAATGTGGATAACCAATCTATAACCAAGATGATGTCTTAAGGACTTGATGTTACTACTAGAAGATCCCATCAGAAGATCTCACCTCTTAGAGTGATCTCACACTACCTGGACAAGTGGGTAATTATCGAATATTCTCCCATAGGAGTTTCTAATCGGATGGATCGAGCCAACTGCTCCCTTAGAATCTCTGAGATTCGAATGAGTATTGTGGCAATGAAATAGTGACCGACACCTGTGTCTATAAATATTGTAGCTAGGGTGGAATAGACATAGATCATACCTCTAATAATCTCTTGAGAGTCATGGTTATAGGCCTAATCTGCCAGAAGCTGAGCCTGTCCCTGTCTGCCTAATCCCTAAGGTTGGGGTGGACCACCTGGAGGTTGTGGCAGTAGAACCTCAAATCATTGCTCGCCGCCTTCTGCAAGGCCTGCCCCTCCGCTATGTCCACCACCCTGGGGACCACTTTGATCAAATCTCTACCTCTTCCTTGGCGGTCCCTTGACCATCTGCTGATCGTCAGTATGGTGGGTCGGGTAGTTGCGAGCCATGTGGCCCTACCCTCCTTACATGAAGCACAATGTACTCATATTATACCCTTCTCTACCTCGTGAGCTACGCACCTCAAACCTTACATCATGGGGTCATACATTGGAAGTTCTACCCCACTTGGATCTCTACGTCATCTGCCGAATACCTATTGTAGATGAATCAACTACCTGTCATCCGGTGGTGGCTCTCTCCGTTAGTTCATGCTCAGCTAAGATGCTCTCCATAAATAATGCTCTCTCAATCACTCCTTCCTATGTCATAATACTAAAAGATATCATTGATACTCTGATATCCTGCCTGAGACCCTACTCAAAGGTTTTGGCCCTAAAGATAGGGTCTCATACCTTGTCATTGGAGTAGCATGAGAGGTCATTGAACCTCGCTGTGTACTGGGGCACTATCAGGCTTCCCTACTACAAGTGCAGGAGCTCCGAAATATGCACAGAGCATAGTGACGCTATAAAAAACTCTACCCTAAAGAGGATCTCGATGTCTATCCATGTGAGGGTCACCTCATCATATTACTGGGTCGTCAGGATCCAATATCTCTCTGCTATACCCTGGAAGTCTCTAGTAGCTAGGATTACCATCTTCTCTTCTAGTGTCCAAACTAGGTGCAAAACCCATGCCACAGCCTCCGGCCAGCCCTCAGCTTCTTGGGGATCTATCTCTTCTCGAAACATCATTGGCCTCTACCTCTAGAACTCGTGGAACATGATCACTCGGCATGCATCGTCCACTAGTGGGGTGGTGGAAACCGCTTCTTAATGGGTGGTGGTGCTACTGGTTCCCCACACAAAGGTTACATCACCATAAGAGGTCCCTGCACCGATGCCTCATCGCTTAGGGGGCCATCATCATGAACTCTCTCTAGAATCCTGTATGGCTGCCTACGTGGAGGCATCAAGAAATTAAATAGCTGCTCCAAGATCAATAAGTGATAACTGGTGAGCTGAATCAATGAGATAAAAAGTAAAACAATTTCATAACACATGCAATTTTTGCTTTCGTGCACCGAGTTAGAAATTACGGTTCAAGGTCTTGATGTATGGATATGTCCACCGCTTTACCAACTCTAGACCCCCAAACTGAGAACCAAACCCAAAACACTTAACACTATTTGTCTATTGGAATGATTAGAGTCCTAGTTCTTTGATAAAACCGACTCCTTTGATACCACATTGTCATGACCCATCCCCCGGGGCCCATGACGTGACTACCCCATGCCCGCCTTCCATAGGCCTGGTATTGGTGACTTGCAACGGAAAGGCGTATCCCTAAAACAAGAAGTCATTGCCTTTGAACATGTACAAACACATATTCCAAGAACACAAAAATATGCAACCACAAAGTTAAACTTCAAAAGTAAAAGTGTGTACTCAAAGTATAGGGGCTGAAATACATGCCCAATTGAAAAGATAAAACTACAAAAGAAAATAATAAGTAGCTCATGAGATCATCCACTGAGGATACCTGAGGGGTAGGTATAGCTCGTCACCACAACTCTCCCCATCAACTGTCACCACTGGGTAGTGCCTGGCCTTGGCTTCTATAGAATCATCTGAGTTTCTTGTCGTCTGCACAAGGCAGAACAAGGTTCAGGTGATGACCGTGCAGGGTTGAGTATAACAATACCTAGTAGGGACCCCGAGACCCCCAATGGTCTCTTAGAATTCCACAATGAAAACCGAAAACCACGATCTAAATTAGAAATCACAATGAAAAGGATCATCTTAAACTAGGTATACAACTCATAGATCAAGAATAAATATGATTAGTCTTAATTTGTATCATTTTTTCCATTAAGAGGTTTCCACAACTTAACTATGAAGGAGTTGTTATATTGTCGATCCAAAGAGGGTCGTATTTCGTTGACCCATGACGGGCTGGTATAAGACTATCCGTCATCGGGCCGGACATTTCTTATTGACATAGGGTCGCTAGAATACAGATCCACATCGGGTCTCTATGATGCTGATCCACATTGGGTCACTAGTTGCTGATCCACACAGGGTCTCTATGATGCTAATCCATAAAGGTTCGCTTTGATACTGATCCACACAGGGTCCCTTTAATGCTTATCCACATATGGTCTCTATGATGATGATCCAAACAGGGTTTCTATGCTATTGATCTACACAGGGTCTCTACATAGATTATTGTTAGCCACATGATTCCCGCACCAGGTGCGCTAGAGTTCCGTAGTATCTGCTCCACCAGATATCAGTCATGACTCAACTGCTACGAAGTTACACAAATGAGAAACCCAAAATTACATCATGTTGTAAGTATTAAAATGCAATAGACTCCATGTAAATAGGATTCCCGATTAGTGAGTTATAGGAATTTTAGTGCCGAGGGCCCGGTTGGACTCGGGTATGTTCCAACCCGGCCGTACTCTGACTTTCTCCAAAAACCAGGTGGAGTGTCTCAGAAGGACTATATCATTATAAGGATTCCAACTCTATAGATGGTTCATCAAAAGTATGTCTGGTTGGTAAGATATGACCTTTTATGCATATCTGGGCTAGAAAGGGGTCCGGGTCCTGTTTGACCCATCCTGGGCCGACCCGATCTAGTTCGGGTCAACCAGCTCAGTTCGGGTCGACCGACCTAGTTCGTGTCCAAGCCATCCTGACCCGAATGAGCATGGGCTTGGAAATGCCGTTCTTGGCCCGCTGGGCCGCGAACCAGCCCGACCATCCCCGGTAGGGATGGGCCGTGGAGTCTCGGCCCAGCGGTGGGCGTGAACCACTCTAGCATCATGTGGTCTATCTCCCGAACAACTCAAAGTGATTTTTGGCTCTTAATTGCTGGTGCCAGGTGGCACTACCTAGTTGTCCATAGGACCCGCATGGAGTGGTTCGCCTCCTATCACCACGACTTTGAAGCTGCAGCTTGCCTCACTATAGCCCGTGACGGTGTGCCTTCTCCCATCTCTGCAGCCAGCCGAGAGCCGACAGCCAATCCATCCTCTTTGGATCCAAGTGACACCGCCCTCCAATTGCTACCAACGAGCGCCAGCAACCACCTTCATTACCGATGCTGGTTGCTGGTGCCACACTAGAGAATCATCATGGGGCCACCGAGTGAGCTCTTATGGTCCGTTTTCCATTCCGATCATGCCTATGGGCCTCCAAGGATGTAGTCATTGCTACGTGGCTCCAGGATTCAATGTTCTATCGAATTAGTAAATTCTTCCCCCAAAGAACACAATAGAAACGAAGCGGCGGAGGGTCTGGGCCTTGTTTTATTGGCCCGCTCCCTCCGAGTTAGTATCATAACAAGCAGTAAAAAATTAATTTATCAATGATAAACTTAAATAATAAACACTTCTACCTCTAGATTCAGTGGGTATGTCATAGTTTTGGATGAAGAATCTTTGTTCGTGGAATCCATTGATGTTCATCGATCCCAGTTCGATTCCTTCATTCTTCATTGGGAGGGTTCTTCTTTGGCACTTCGTCAGAGTACTACCATGGGTTCTAAAACCCACACCCATGATTTTTTTAGAATGGTGATTTAAGCGATTAAACCCCCTTTCAATAAAAGGCTCATCAAATAGTGCAATTAATGAATCGCCGTAATTACATGATATGTTGTCACTCATCAATGTGTAACTGGGCATATAATGTCACTCATTAAATGCTTGGACATCTATGTCGGTCCCGCCATCATTACTCAAGTGATGGTAGGAGGACTAAAATAACATAACATGTTATTTAATTATTCTTTCAAAAGTCCGCAAAACTATATTTGTTCACCCAACCTACCGTTGTCAATGTGAAGCCTCCTTTAAGTGAATTCTGGCACTACAAATTCAACGATGTCCCCAAACTTCAATTTTGATCCCCGGTTCAAAATTTAGATAATTTCACCTATTAGTATACGAAACGTACCTTAAATAAAGATCAAAATACCGTTCTGGGCACATCGGGTCTCAGAATCAAACGCTATCAATTTTCCCAGACTCGTAATAATCCCAAATAATTTTGAATAAAATTAAATGGGATTTATGGGTCTTTATAGATAAAAAAATTTACATTAATCATTTTTAGACCTTATATACCAATAATTCTATTTTTAGGAGTGAACCATGTTTCAATCCATTATTTTTTCTTCCTACCATACTCCTAGTATTTTTATGATTTTTAAAAGTTGAAGTATGTGGGTGAAGGGATTCGTAGTGGAAGGGATGATTTTCATTTAAAGGGAAAGATATTGGGGTGTTATCTTGGGAATTTGAAATTGTGAAAGGTTTTTTATTCATATATTTTATGATTTATTATTTACATCACTTGAATAAAAAAATGAAAAATGTGGTTGATTTAGGAGAATATAAAATCACCATTACCAACACCAATGATTTTGATCATATATGGTTACCTAATGGATTAGATATATATTCCAATAATTAATTTCAAAAAAATTTTAAAAAATATATTAAAAAAATTTAATGAAAAAAATTATAATAAAATTTAAAGAGGATGCACAAATCATTAAATATGATTTAATTTGTCAAAACCTTTAATTAAATATTTTGGAGTTAGAGTTTTATTTTTTTGGATATTTTGATTGAGATTTTAATTTATATATAATTATATATAATTTATTATATAAACATACTCCTTTGAGCCTTAATTTTTAACATATATTCCAACCAACCATAATACATAGATTCATTGATGGTTTGATTTAAATCACCTCATGATTTAATGTTATTTTGTATTTATAAATTGGATAATGTATTTTTTTTCAATATTATTCATTGGAATCATGTTCTTATGATATGAGAATTACTATACTTCAATTTTATTAGGAGATATGAGATAAGTGTTTGAAAATGGAGGTAAATCATTAATTTTCATGTTTAATAAAAATTAATTAAGGATCTTGAATGGATGAAAAAATAAGATCCATCATTTTGAAAGATGGAAAGTAAAATACTATCATTCATTCATTATTTTAAAATTGAGAAATTTAAATATTATCTTAAATAGTATATGAAAATTTGTGTTTAAATTGTTAATAATTATATTTTATTACATTGAAATATAAAAATTTGTAACATTGGAGACATATGAATTCAATGTTGACATTTAATTCCCAATGAAAGTCATTTTTTAACGATGTGGGAATTTTTAACACATATTTTCCACCATATTTTATACAGTTTTAATGATTTTTAATGGATTTCAAGGAATAACCCTACATAATATTTTTTAAAAATATGGTGAATTTAGAAGAAAGAACTATAATTTTTTTAAATGATTTTTGGTGATTTATTTTATTGAATAATATTTTTTTGGATTATTATTATTATTATTATTTGACATGTTTTTCATCTAAATAAATAGGGTATGGCTGAAGATTTCCCAAAAGCAGGCTATCCCACCACTTAGAGATATAACATGGGGATGATTGACCTATCTATATTTGGAAGGTCATTCTTGGGGTTGAAGGGATGTGAGAGGCATGGGGGACCATGCCTGTACACTAGGTGGCCTGTGGGGAGGATCCCATTGGGAGAATAATCAGGACAAATCCCATGTGGGACATAAATTTAAGGCATGTCCCATGTTCGTGTGTGCATGTGTATATGAGATACCACCCTAGTGCAGCCCTATATCGATATAAATAAATGCCTCAAACACACAACATTTAAATGTGGGATGGCCTCCAGTGGATACTATGAATCCTTTAATAGATCTCGATCATCTCTCTCCATCTCTTACGCACTATCCTTGGACACCCTAGCTTGATGCTGCTTGACACTATTAACATAGATTAATGATCCATGAATAGAATATGCATCACCATTAAATACCAATGACACTACATGAGAAGATCATATCATGAAGGATAACCACAATTGAGGTCCTAAACCCCTATGAACCATCTTAGGGACCTCATAAAACCATTATTAAGCACATTTTGAATAAGGGATTAGTCACACAAGTCACGTCATTGGCCAGTTAGTCAAGGAGGCACTACGCTATGGATGCCCCATTTTCCCTAGTGATCATTAAACCTTTCATCTATGAGGATTTCCACATCATTTCTCAATCCCATTCGATTATATGAGTGCACATTGAAGATTATGTAAAAACCCGAGATCTTTGGGTGTTTCAAAATTCACAACAATGGGGTTTTCAAAAGATTCAAAATTCCCTTATTCAAACATTTAAATGAAATGATGAAATAACAAGGAGACCAAGGAACTCCCTTGACCTATAAAAGGAAGACGTTTGTAGCACTTCTAAGGAGATCACTCACAAGATTCCAGGGAGGAGTACTTCTTCCAGGATAATGCCTCAATTTTTTTATTTTATATTTATTTTCTACCTAGTTTTAGTTTTCATTTCATTAATTATTTTTCATGAATTTATTCTTTTTACAGGTTTTCATCCATTATTATACCATGATTTTTTCTTCATATTATCCTATTATGTTATCTTTTGTCAACATTTGTGTCTTTTATTTGATTTAATTATGTTCTGATTCCATTTTATTTTATTTTTATTCTTTATTTATTTCTACATTTTATTCTATCTCATCCCAAACTTATTTTTTATTTTATACTCATTCTTAAACTTATTAACATTATTTTATACTTATTACTTTAATTCTTATCATTCAACATTTTCCTTTTACCCTTGATAATGAGCGGCTAAACCAAGGATTTTCCTTGGATATGTATATGGTGTTTAATTAATTATATACATAAATTATATCTTTTTATTTATGTGTTTGGTGAGAAAGCATGATGTGGACGGTTTTAGGGGTATTAAACCATGATAATGAACATAACATCACTTCAATGAACATAATTTAATTTTCCCCATTAAACTGGACAGAATCTCTTTGTATGTTGTAGTTCTTTAATTTAGTGGATGAAATAAAATATGATTGAGATGGGTCTTGAAAGGTGAAAAATTATGGATTAAGGTGTTCCATCAATGATGATTTCAAGATGTGGAGGAATTATGACTATCCTGTAATTTTAAATTTCACACCCAATAAAAAAACGATAGTAATTAATGCATGATATTTATTAATCGGATTATCAAAATAAAATTAATAAACAACAAGAAGAATGAGTTAAACCATTAACCAAACCATTAAGGACAAGTTCTTTATTTCCTAACTACATTCTATAATTTCTTGTTATTTTTATATATTTTAAATTTAATCTCATTTAAATTTAAAAATTTTAAGAAAATATTTTAAAACTATAGTTATAATGTAAATTTCAATTAATAAGACAACAAATTGTGGATCTCATCAAGTGATATTACCCTAGTTATAAATTTAGATACACTAGAAAAAATATATAAATTTTCTTACTTCACCCCACATGATAGGTGTGCATCCGCACTCATGAAATCCTAAGACGATTTGGGAAGATAAACTAAAAATTAATACTTATATCACCAATTTATGTATATAATTATTAGTTGGGAATGAACTTGAATAGGGTATATTTTCTAGAAAATTATAATAATTTTAACATATAACAATTTTTTTGTAGTTTAACATATGTATTTAAAAATGATAAAAACTATTTTAAATCTATATCAAAGACCTAAATATTATTTTTCTTTAGATTTGGGTAGGAATTTATTTACTACATTATAAGATGGTGATATGAAAAAACATTAAAATTATATACATTTTCTTCAATGAGGAAATAATTTGGATGGATTGGATCTTGGTTGTGTAGCATGTTGGAGAAAAATAAATTATTGAAGTATAGCTAGATTTTAGTACTAGTAGCTAACAACATCTAGATATATCATATGTATGTGTTGAAGGAAACACAAGTCCATATTTAAGACCACAATAAAGACTAGAATGTTTATGGGAAAATTAATCTTGAGCATGAGGACCAGAATTATATACCCCATAAGAATGAATACATGAAGTTATGATACTAGAAGAAATAGCAGTGCCAATCACTTCAGTTTATCTAATTCAATTGAGGATATATACTTGAATCAATAGAATAGTTTAGATGTTCATAAAGGGTTTGATATTTTAACTTCTAAGTGAGGAAATATAATATTTTAATATATTGTTTGGAACATCACATAGTGACTCGAAATACTTTGGGTTATCCATGAATAATGATAAGGATTCATTGATGTTAAACAGAACATGGGATATGAGTTAAATTCAAGAGGGTAAAAAGATACTTGTGAAAAAGTGATTTTATTAGATTAATTAAATGAATGATGGTAGGAAAATATAAAAAACATGGATAGTATTTAATGGGTTTAAATATTATTAAGTTGTATATTTCTTATAAATATTCCCATTAGTAAAAAAATAATACAATCCAAACTCAGCTAAGTATGGTGAAACCATAAGATCTTTATCATAAACATCTGGATGTTAAGAAAGATTTTATTCATGATGAGATAGTGGAGTGAATCTAAATGAAGTAGTTAAAATGTTTAATTTATGTTATGGAATTGAATATATTTTATATATTGATGAAATGAATGTATGATTCAAAGTAATCACTTGGAAAATAAAACCATAATTTCAACTACATTATGGTATAATGTTTCTTCATGTTTAATGTTGATAATTATTATTACTGGAAGTAATGGGATGATTTAAAATTCATAATTTATTTATTATATGTTAATGAAATGTTTAAGGTAGTACTAAATGTTAAAAATATTTGAAAATATTAAAATTATTATTTTGGAAGATTCATAATGAATGATATTGGGAACACCTAGTTGATATTAAGAATGAGGGATGGAAGAGATATAAAGATTATAAATTATTGTTATATCATAGATGGAGTATATCTTGTATATAATTTAAATAATATCTATTATTTAATAGAAACCATTTACTACTCCTCTTATTGTACACTTCAAACTGTCTGAGGAATAAGATCCTAAAGAAAGATGAGAATCAATATATAATGAATGTTACATAAGCTTCAACTAACTTAATAATAATGTATACCATGATTTTTACTTGATAAAATATTTCATTATCATTTGGATTTATAATAATATTTATTTTCAACCCTATAATGGATTATTGGGTAGACATTAGTTGGATTATAGGGTATTTTAATGGAATAGAATACTAGACTCTTTGTTTGGGGGAAGAAGATATGTTTCAAGTATTTTTTGATGTCTACATTACTAGAAATTTAGACACTCAAAAAAGATTAATATTATTAATATTTAAATAAATAGTAACCAATATAATATTATGGTCATGACTCCAAGATATGTTTACATTATTTATAATGGACACAGAGTATGTAGTGGAGAAAATAGATTAGAAGGAGAAGGTTTGGATGAAAAAATTACAAAAGGCATCAAGAAAAATTTAAAAATGGTTTATTATTTTACATGATAAAATTTTTTATTTCACTTTATGAAAAATATATTTTCATTGTAATGAAAATAAAATTAACTGAAGGAACAATTAATCATAAATATATATATTAAAAATTTTTATATATCTTGAAGATCATTAGTAGCCAAAACTCTACAAACATGTTCAAAAATATTTCATCTCAAGAATGTATAAGGAGGAATCATGAATCATTAGTGATTTAGTGAGTCGAATAAACAAAAAAGGTATAGGAATACCATTACGAAAAAGGAAGGCTGTTTTTAAAAAGTTTTTTTAGGTTTCCATAAAAAAAAGACTTTATCTGGGATATTATTGGGATATAAAATCATATTTTAGGCCATCAAAAGTTCAGAGCATCAAAAGTTTGAGTATCAAATTTGTATTCACCAAAAATAATATCAGTGGTAGGTGGATGATCTTTACACAAAGGCAAAAATAATTCTTATCTTCCATTGCATCATTTTTATTAGAAGTTTATAAATTTCTATAAACTCATGGGAGATCCATAATGTTTCCGAAAAATCTATAAATAATTTATTTGTAAGAATAATCTTGAAGTGTTCACTAGGGAAATATGTAGAGGTCAATGGTTATATAGGTGACCCACATTAATATTCCACATGTAGGATCTTCCATGAATATGGGATGGCGATTCACCAAAAAAGGTGAATTTCCACTAAAAGGTTGAAGGGTGTTAACTTGATTAAGTTATCCAAGGCATGCATAATGTAATGGGGGAAAATATTGTGTATCAAAATTTTACAGTGCATTAATCATTCTATAATGAATCTTTCTGATGACTATTTGGGTTTGACTTAATTTTTAACTTTTATAATTGAAATAAAGTTATTGTGATTCCACTGATACATGTAGAATATTTTTTGAAGCATGTCAACATCCAATGATCATTTACTATTCTATGTACTTTTGTTGCATGTCGGTTCAATTGGATTTTTTTTGTGTTTTGGTATGCACATGGTTAACATAATGTGGTGGATATGGAGTATTTACTTCTTAATTTTGGTACATATATTATATGGGAAAAATATTTTGTTTTTTTGGTTTTCCTCTACACTAATTTTTATAGCAAATTTCCAGTGGATTTATGAAGTCATGTTCCCTTGGTTTTACCGAATTCTCATGCGATCATATTTTGAGGATGCCTTCCCCATCATTAAATGGGATAAATTTTAATTATGGAATGATATATCTTAAAAATTAATTCATTTAATTATATTTCAATGAGTTATTATGTTATTTTAACTGTTATCACTTTAGTTTAAATTATTTATTAATCTGTTTCAACCAAAACCTCAGTGATAATATGTTTCCATGGTTACTATTTATTATGACCAAAATTTGAGTTCAAAACATTACCTAATATTAATTATGTTGATTCAAATTATAAAATTCACTTTACAATATCCAATTCCTATAATTGAAATAAATAAATTCCAATATGGGTTCTTAAAATGTAATGGAAAACCATTTTTAGAAAAATAAATAATTTACCTAAAAAAATGAGTTTATAACAAGGTCATGAATAATTTAGATTCATATGGAATTAACTAGATTATGATAAATAAAATAATTATTATTTTAATTTCAAATAATCCCAAAAAATAATGTTACCTAGTGAATAATTTATTAAATGAGATGAATCAATATTATTTTTATTTGTTTAGATTTTTTTTTTTCAATATTAAAATTTTAAATTCATTATATTTATTCTAAAATACATATTTGTAACTAAAAAAGGTTTCATAAACATTAAATTCTTTAATATTTCCTAATAATTTGTTAAAAATCACATTTGTACAAAATAAGTATTTTTATCTATTCAAACCAAAGATAAAATAAAAAAGGAAAAATATCAAAATTCTGCAATGTTTATTTTGAAGTGAAAAATTAAAAAATTATTCTTATTTAATATAAATAAAATTTTTTTTTTCAATTTATGTCTTAACAACATTCTTCAATGTATATGTTGGCATTATACTCTATGTTATTTATAATGAAAATATTACATACTTAATTGAATCTCAGGTGTTACAATAGTGATTACACATTATCAAATGAGATCATGATGAAATCTAGGAAAGGAATCAAACACACAACATGCATATTTCTATTTAAATATATTTTTTAATTGAATAGGGTTGTTGCATTGTAAAATTGATACTTTTTCACAAATATTCTGAATTATTTTTTGTTTTCCATATCTTTTTGACGTATTCTACATCGTAAGGTGGTGGAATCACCATAAAGTAGTCTGAAAAGATTTTACATTTCACTAGAATTTTGAGGACCCCTATATGGTAAAATGTGTAACCACATTTAATTAGCGTTGATATATAGTGTTCATGCCATAGGAGAGGGAAAAAACTGTAAAGGATAGTAACATGTGGTTTCTTTTGGTGTCATTGGAGTTTTGATGGAGTTTTCATCATAATTGATGTTCCATATCACAAGTAATAAGTTCACACTATAGGATAGAGACATGTAATAAGTATTTTTCAGGTTATATCCTTATCATTTTAATCAAATGATAATTTTAGTGGTTAGTGTTATACACGTGGAATCTATATTAAACTATGTATTATCTAAATCACAATGAGAGGTTTTCTATTTAAATTTTCTATGTTACATCATGTCATTTTTCCTATTGATGGGAAGGAATATTATATTATTAAACATTAACAAATGGAAAGGGTTATTATTAAGAGGAACATAAAAATAATTTAGAACACCAATTAATCACTACTCTTAGTGATCTCCCACATATCTTATAGGTGGGTTATCAAATATTATCGGTTCCCATTTACCATTATTTATTTCTTTCAATATTATGTATCTATCATAAAGAGGAATTAGTCAATGATTTTTGTTATCAACTATTGACAATTAAATTTTTTGAAATATGTGATTCCAACATTTTATGGGAAATTTTATTGTGTTTTTAAAGATAAAATTTATATATATATATATTAATTCAATCTATTTGGAAGCCTTATAAGATATAAATGATGCTTTTCCCAAAATGATGAAGGTGTTACACTAATAATAGTAGAAAAAAAATAATTTGTGGAATAATTTTCATTATAGAAATTATATTTTATCTTCCCTTTAAGAATGTTAATTGATGATGGCCAATGAAATGAAACTAAAAAATAGTTTTTAAGAAAAACTGGTGAATATATATGAGGGAAAAAATGAATGTGATGAGAAAAAAGTTACTTTTTTGAAGACTAAAATATGAAGATATTTTTATACATGTTTATGGTTTAATTTAAATATTATTCATGAGGTTAAATGATGTTTTAATTATGATAACAGGTTATCATGATAAAATAGAAGTCTCTCATCTTATAGATATGATATTATATATATTACCTAAAAAGTGTGATGAAAAAGTATCTCTTATAGAAGAAAATTATCTAAGTGAAATATACCATGACAATCATCAGAGTACGATTATTTCATATAAAATGATGAAATATAATCCTATCAAGAAAAATAGAAATATTGAAATGATATTTCCTTTATGTCTCAAAGTATAAGAATAGAACAACAATTATTTCTGAAGGTGATGAAGATGGTTATTTCGATTTTGGTTCATATATATATATATAAGGTTTGGAAAAAAGACATATTTTTCCTATACAAATGTGAGAAAAGGTAAGGTAATGTTCAATAGTAATATACCACTTAAATAATTCAATTAGGTGACTATTGGATATTTTAAAACAAACTATCATAACCTGAAAGAATAAGTAGGTAGTGTTGAAGAAAGTGAAGCACTAAGATAATTATAAAATAATAATTTAACCCAAATAAAATTCAAAACCTGAATAAATGGGATGAATTTGTCAAATAATAAAAAGCAAAATTTCAAATCCATGTTTTAATAAGGTGAGATAAAAATGAAGAATAAGAGGATGAAAAAAATATGGTGTTTGTGAAAAACCTATCATTGATAATTTAAAGATTGAAATTTCACTATTTAGGAAGGTATAAATTCCAAATATAGAGATAATAAATCTAATATTGTGTTTATTTTTTAATTATAATTAAAGGAATTAGTCAAAAAAATATCAAATCATTAAAAAATTAATCAAAAATTGTAGAAGGTTAAACAATTATTAAAAAATAATTGTATATTTTAAAGAATAATATTTTAATATATTTTAATATATTTTTAATATGATTCATTTTATTGATTATGATAATTTATTAAAAATCATGTTTTATGTAAATCATAAATATATATTAAAGGAGATTAATATTGTTAAAAAATGATCAATGTTGAAGAATTACTGAACCTTTACAGATTTATTAATTAAAATTATATTGATGATATTGGGTAGGGTTCAATGAATAATAAATCAAAACAATACTCCCAAAAATATTCTTCATAGAATTATATTAATATTCAAAATTCTCATAGAGAGTCAAAGAGGAAGAATCTTGTATATAGGATCAAATTTCGAGCCAAATACAATGAGTATCAAATTTTTTTAAATTTATGGAATCCAAAATTTTTTAAATATATAATACAATTGAATAAATTAAAAGGTTTTAGAATAATTATAACATATATGATAACATTTCAAGAGTTGAGAAAAAATATTGTTTGTAAAAGGATCCAAAATTATCAATCCTAACGATATAAGTCAAGAACACATTTATAAAAAACATATAGTGATTAAAGGTAAATATGAATTTTATGGATATTATTGTTACTGTGGAGGTATTAGAAATATAGAAAAATACCATGCTTCAACTAACCCCATTATATAATTATTAGATGGCAGGAAAAAATGTTTTATGGGGGATTAATCCATCTAAAAAAGAATGATGTTCAGAAATAGGTTATGTATTCATGAAGGAAGACACAAAGTATGTTTTATTTACATAAAGTGATATTTGGAAGGTATTAATTACATTTTCACCATTCAAATGAATATTTCATTGATTCATTATTCAAAAAAATGAATATTTATACTTCGAATCCTAAGAAGAGAAAAATCAAAGGGAATAATAATATATTATTTTTAGAAGTGTCAATTAATGAATTTTAAAAATAATATAATATGATCATGTATAATGGATGATCTTCCAATAATAGTGGATTTTTTAAATTCAAAAAATATTTTAATAAGGTAAATGGAGTATCGATGAATTTTCTATATAACGGTTCAGTAAAAGGCAATGTATCTAGCTCAACTGTTATTGAGATTGAAAAGAAGAAATCCTACAATACTCTATAAGTTAATGAATTGACACAAAATATTCTCAGTGTATAATTTTTTTATAACGTAAATGATTTCGTGATATTGGAGGATGGCTTATTGGTTAAGAACTTATAGGGTAGAAGAATTTTTATCATAGCAAAAAAATATCAATGAGAATTTATTCCATGATAGTGATATAGAGAATTATTGAATTCTAAGAATAAAGGAGGGGAATCAAATATGGAATAAAAGGATTATCCAAATTGGATAAAAGAAAAAAACTTGATATTTCATATAAATAATTATTGTGATATTTATTTTCTATAAATAGGAATTTACTATACGTGTTTAAATTTCCAAAAGGGGAATATTTTTAACTCCTCTCACAAGAAGATGGGAATATAATATACTCAACCTTTAGAGGTCATTAGATGAGATGTGTGTGGGAAATTTTGGAAGAAACAATTCAATGGATAAATGTAATTTATTTATTTTTGTTTTTAAATAACTCATATTCCTTTTGTTTGGTTTATAAAACACATGCCTAGGTAATTAAAAAATTTCTATATTTTTGATGTAGTGTATAAGAGCATTATGGTTTTCATCATAAAATGATCTTGATAGGAAATTGACAAAAGTTTACCAATGTTACATTTGTAGCTTATTTTGAGGGTAATATAACTATACGTGAAATCAATACACTATAAGCATAAAAACAAAATGGTATAGTAGGATGAAAGAATAATTATTTACTGAATATTTCTCAGAAAATGATTTCTATTCATGATTCTTCTCATTATTTTTAGGGATAATATATTAGTATAGTGGTTCGAATCTATAATCAGTTTTCATACATGTAAAATTTGGATACATCCTTGTTTTAAATTTATTATTAAAAATTACTATTTTTTACGTATCTTTATGTGTTTGTAATGGCTTATCTTATGAGGGTAAAAGTAAAGAGTCATATAAATTTAGAAAATTTTTGAGTTAATGGGATACTTCTTAGATATCATCCCAATTAAAGAGGTTATCACTATTTAGAAAAAGTGTAAACATCCTTGATTTTTTCGATAAGTGTTTGATTAAAAAAATTATTTTTTGTATAATATTGTATATTTTAGAAAAGGTGATGATATTTCATTTGGTAAAAACTCATAAGAAATTTTAGATAGAGATAAAATTGTTTAAAATGTCACGGTTTGGTTATAAGGTTAAACCATTTCGAAAAAAGATATAAAATTATATTTTACACATTTAAGACTAATAAATCATGTTTGGGTTGGAAATATCATTCGAAATTATTATGATCAGGTACATACCAAGAGAAATTTTAGAAAACCATATCTAAATTCACTTTTCTTCAAATATTAACCTAAGGATTTTAAGGAATCATTAACGAATCAAGAGTGAGTTAATTATATTAATGATTAATTAGAAAAAAATTCAACTAAAGATACTGGGGTGTTTTTTCTCAAAAAATGATGATTTTTTTTGATAAAATAATAAAGTGGGCATTTCAAAATAATATTAATGAAAAAGTTAAACTAGTTAGAAAGAAAGGATTGATAGTTGGAAGTGTCTATTTGAAGGTTAAGGAGTAGAAATTAATGAATATTTTTCAGTAGTTTCTTGGTTTTAAACTAGTATATTGTTTATTTATATTATTATATAAATGTATTACATTATTTTTCAAATGGATTTTATGCTGGCCTTCTTCATTGGTTAATTATAAGAGGCGGTTTACAATGATAAACAATGCGGGTTATTTCTTAGAGAAAATGAGATTTATGTTTTCTTATTGAAGACATAATTATATGACCTGAATAATAATCCAAAATTCTAATATTATAAGATAAATTCCTAATTGAAGCAGATGAATTTTTTAAAGTGTATAGTGGAAACCAATATCTATATAAAAAAATACATAGGTATATATTATTATTATTATTATTATTATTATATTACATAATATTGTCTATAAATTATGAATGAATATGTGAAATGTTTTATAAGAAGATGATATCATTATTTGAAATGTTTGTGCTGGGAGAAAATAGGTACATTCTTATATTTCAAATATCTCAAAAGAAATATCATTTAATTCTTCCTCGTGATATGTATGATAACAAAAAATTGAAATAAATTTTCATAGATGAATTGATGCATATATCCACACCTATTTTAATAGGGAAAATTCATTCCATAAATGTGATGAAAAATATTTTATTCCTAATTTATTTATAAAATTGATCATAAGGATTCTATATCTCATAGTTTATATTATAAATTTAGTGTATAATATTTCCCATTATTCCATGTAACAAAGTACACCAAAGTAGAACCATTTTGTGGATGGAAAAAAGATTTTTAGAAATATAAAATGAACTATTGATTTTGGGTTGAAATAGGACAGAATATTAATATGAAATTTTTAGGATGTACAGATGCATATTGGGTGATATTTATTGATTATAAATGATCAAAATCATGTTGATTTTTCTTATTAGGTGAAAGGTGTGGGTGTTTTCACAATAAGAATAGAATTTATATGAATTCAGGAACTATTTATGTTGAATATATTTATGCAACTCATGACATAACTCAATTAATGATGATAAATACATAGTCTAAATATTTTTAGGTTTAGGTGAAGTCCCTACTTCTTCTTGAATGTGAAAATAAATGTGTTTTCAATTTATCAATAAATATTTTTCATTATTGAATAAGAAATAATATTGATATTAAATTATCTTTATATAATTATTACAATTTGAGGTTAATGATACGAGTTCATCCTTCTACCGTCACTTGGATTAGGTATGGTGTTCAATTCCCCACTCTCATCTTATATTTGGATTGTTTTTCAAAGGGGATAAATATGTACAACATAAATCTCATTATAGTATACTTCGATACATAAATTAAGTATTAAATTGGTTATATATTTAATAAGGTTTTTTAATGTGTAAAGATGTGATTTCATCATTGTGCGTCTGTGTAAGCTATTCTAATAGTATATTAAATTACATATAGGAATTTTTAAGAACGGATTTGATGTTTTATTAACAGGGATGATTAATTATTGATTATAATATGATTGATCTATTTTGAGTTGGTATCTCATCATCTATAAGGTTTTATACTTACATTTTTTGGAAATATAAAATTAAATATAGATAGTTTCTTATTGATAGCATAGTATTATTTAATCGATTTTCATATATATTATAGTGATTTTTCTTTTTCTGTCTTAGAATTATTAAATGTTATTATATTACTAAAAATTAAATGTGTTTTTAGTTATTTATATTCTTGTTTTATTAAAAAATCCAAATGAGGGAGGTTTTTGAGACCAAGATATGTTGTAATTTTTTTGTGAGGAGTTTGTTGAAGTTGAATTTGGAGAGGATGTGATTCATTATGTTGGATTTAATTTTCAACATCTAAATCATGTTTGAGAAAAAGAAATTATTTTGAGGTAATTGTTTTTGATATTTTTATTTAGATGATGCTTAAGATGTGTTATAGAGATTACTTTTCTTCATAGAGTTCATGAGACATGTTTTTGAAGGAATTATTTTCAAGATGTTGATATCGTGATTATTCTACAAAAGTTCATTGTAGAAGGTTTTTTACTATATAAAATAGAAAATTCCTCATAAAGGATACTAATTCATTTTTTGGACCTACCGCTTTTAAGGACTCTACATCCTATGGAGGTGGTTATAGTATAATGATGTTCGAATATATTTTTAATTACTCTAGAATTTTGAGGACCCCTAAACCATAAAGAAGTAACCATTTCATTATGGCACTGTAATGAGGTTTTCTAGCTATAAAAAAGGAATATACTATATAATATTTGAATATTATGTTTTTAGTGACCCTAAAATATTGAAGGTGGTTACACCATAATTATTATACTATGTCACAAGAAGGCACAACGTTGGAGAGTGATTCAATGCTAAAAATGAGTTCAAAAAATTATATTTATTCCAATAATGTTTGGAATACCACTATTCCATATTTCCCAAATAATTGCAAAATATGTTCATGTATTTAAAAAATAACAACTGAGAAATTTTATTCTATGCCACAAAAAAGTATGCTATATAGTGAAAGAGGAAAACTATGTAGTATTGACATCCTTGACTACATGTATTCATCTGGCATAATTAGTGGTTATTTTAGCCTATTATAACTAAAATTATTAATTTTTTAGTGAAGATTAATTAGAATATACACTAATGGATGTGTTCAGCTATACATATCCAAAACTAAGAAGTATATAACATGACATTCTCAATGAAATGAAGGAAGTTTGTTTGGTTTAATAATTTTTAGTTGTTACCAACATTTTTATTTATAATTTCTGAGATGAAATTTTGGTCAAGATACACCAAATCATTTTCATAATACATATATGAACATGTTTTGTCATCATACCCTATTTGTTTATACCCACAAGAAAATTATAGTGGGTTGTGTGATCCTAGTGGAATCTATAACACAGAACATACTAACCTTCTCACATTGAGAGGTAAAATTTTAATATCTATTTTGTTTCCTATTATTTGTGTGTGTTATTGTGAGGATAGATTATATCACTACACATAAAAAGTGGGGATGGTTATTCTTTAAATAAGTATAAAAAATAGATAACTAAATCAACCTTTCTCTTAGATAACTTCCACACATCCTGTAGGTGGATTATTTAATACGGATATAGGGGAGACATAATGATCATGCTCATTAAGTAACAAGACTACTAGGTATAAGGTTCCATTAGTCTATATATGATATACCTTGACTATATGAACCTCATTTGAGATTTCATAAAACCTTTTAAGAGCCTCAACCATTGATTCTATAATATACAATTATCAGTGAATAACATCCAATATTGTGATTTTGGTTGGGAGAACATCATATAGTATCATGATTTTTCTTATATAATAGAGGTCATTCGTTCCCCACATGGGGTTTTTCTTAATCATGATTCTTTGGGGACGATGAATTATAAATATATATATCTATAATATATTTGATATAAGTTAGAGGTTTGTTTGTTGCCTGTGTGTTGTGTTTATTTTTTCTTCCAAATTTTTTGGTTTTTTGGAAAAATATACCCCCACTATCCATAATTCTATGATAATTGGATATTGATAACCCTATAAATATTTAAAGGTGTAATCAAGCTTCTATTGGGGATGTATAAGCTGATTTTTTCAAGTCTCAGATACGTATATAGATTAAGCAGGGTATGGCTCAAATTGTGTTATCATCCAAGATTATGCTTTCCCATGTTAACATATCTACAATGACTCTTTCCCATTGAACTATTTTATGTACATGTAAATTGGGTTCATATTTATAATGCTCATCAAATATGAATGTTCTATGTGAATAATATTAATATAGTTGAGAATTAAATCTTTATTTGAAAAGAATTCCCTTTGATGGGGTGCTGTAATTATACTAAAAAATAGGGGAATGTAATATACTAGAGTCTTGATAGATTTTGGGGTTATTCAAAGACCTACTTACTATATTTCATAATACTTCTTTTGGATTCATTTTCATTCAATGTTTCATGTTAAAGGTATATATTTGGATGATGTAGTGGGAATCTATGCCACAACTTATTGATTTAGTTTTACCCTTAGAATAACATGATAACAATCTTCTATATTTTTAGACAACCAGTTTTCGAACTTTTAAACATATTTAGATGGAACTTCTTTCCTGTATCTTTATAACTCTCCTTTTATAGTGGATACATTAAATAATTAATGTATATGTTTTCTCAAATTAGGCATCCCTAATTGATCATTTTTTAGAGGATTCCCTGGTTGAAAATGTAGCCTTGGATACAATTTCCCAACGTTCAATGGTAAGGCTAGGTGTCAAGATGATCATTGAGGATGACTTCATTAGGATGCCTAGACAAAGGAAAAACTAGGAGAATATTTTTCCATGAATATGATTACGTAGCCCATAAGTAATTCTATATGGGAAAATATTTTTTAATTTCTTTGGTCTTCATGTCACAGAAGACATTGGTCATTCCATGGGTCTTGAAAATGGTCATTTTATTTGTTTGTATCACTATGTAGAATTTTCTATTAGATATGATTCATTTATGGGTGTTCTGACACTGGGAGGTTCTTGTTTAAGTGTCATAACAATAGTTCGAACATTATAAGAAATTCCTCAATGAGAATTAGGCATAGGTTGAAGGTTGACCTTTCTTTCCAAATGGTATCCTTGAAGTATTATTATATGATTGAGAACACAAAAAACCAGCCTGAACATTTAAATAGTATCGGCAGTGTCTAAATCTCATCGCGATTAATCTCTACACAAAGAACCAATAGTTTCTCTTGTGGGAGAATAATTATAAGCATGTATATTTGGCCCTTAAATCTGCTGATGATATCAAATACCCTCTCAAATTCCAAGATTATGATGGGTCCAAAAATAAAATTATTATACTAGAAGAAGGCATGTCACCTCAGATTCATCACAAATCACCTGAGTTTTTATACCTCCTCCCGATGAAGTGGTCTCATCATGGGATACATTCAGACACACAATTTGACATGTGATACTATGAATATCATGTTCCTTCAAATATTTAATGATTACATTTTCAATGTTTTGTGAAAGAGTTATAGCGGACACCCAACTAGGATATAGTTTCCATTGAGGCTGTAATAAAGAAAAAACCAAATATATGATTCAATACTAGTGATAAAAAATAATTTTTAGGATTTTAAGAGGAAATAATGGTTATGTTGATATATTATTGTGGATGTTAAGAGAACCTTGATGTGTACACCCTCTAAAAATATATTGTTGGATCCATCCTTGAGATTTTCTATGGTGAATTTCCCTAGAATAAAGGAATCTACTATCTTAATGGAGGGATTTGTTGGTCTCTATTAATCATCAAGTTGAAATACAACACTTTAATTAACCTAGAGAAAACATGATTCTTGAAATATGATCTAATGGGCTTGGTAACCCTCCCTTGTTGAGAAGTAGGAGAAACATTCACATATTATGGAAGGTTTTAATCAACAATAATTCTTCCAAAGAGTAATTTTGAATCAATCTATTTTTGATAGCATACCACATCCTCACAATATGATATTTACTGTTTAGTGTGGATAAATTCAACATATTTTGATGGAAACTTGAATAGAACCACTCTTGTTTATTTATCCTTAGTTGAAGAGTGTTGAGGGGGTGGAATCATATCAGATGGGGATTCCATGTTTGAGTACTATCTTTTTTTATATGATCACCTTTCTTATTTCATTCAATTTATTCAATAACTCAGGAGAATGAATATTTTTTGGGTTATTTTGAATTTGTGTCTTGATATATATATCTTCACTTTAATTGATAGTGAAATTATTCATCAATGGATACTGTCTAATGGGAATTAATTCCTCCATATCCAAATGTATCACATATATTCCTCCTCTATGTCATCCTCAAAGAGAACAACATGTTAATTCCTTGGGATCAATATCATAGAAATCCATTTCTAGTTATAGCCAATTCATGGTTTGATTTTCGTTGTTTCATTTTCATTCTACATTGACCATTGAATGGAGATCCTGAGGGACTAACCAACTATCCTAACCAATAATTCCCCGAATGATAATGGAATATATTCAAATGGTGTAATGGATGAGTTGTTGGTTGTTCAAGGTTTCTTCCCTTACTAGAAAAGACGGAATTTCTTGGAGGAGGTAGAAAAAATTTCCCTAGCCTTGGGGGATGGGCTTATCTAGATATCACCCCCATCACATCATAGAACCATTGAATGTTTGATAATCTCTAGGTGGTTTTGGTGGAAGAAATACCATTTTCCCTATGATATGGGGATGCTCTCATCTGAGAACCCTATAGGTTTACAATTATATATTCTTAATTTGGTTTTCTATTACACAAGATTGCACCAGGTTTAACACTTTTTCATGATGTTAGATTCCAACCAAAATAGGATTTCCATTACTCAAGGGATTTTTACATTCTGAACAAATATTTTTTCCAAAAAATTCATGAAGGCTTGGCATGGGATCTAGTCATCTTCATAATCCTTTTGGTCACACAATTTTCTCATACAAGGGGCATGAATGTTTTTTTGGATAGATCAATTGTATTTGACATTATTTGGACTAATTATGTCTTTTTAATGGATGAATTTGTAGTAAGGTTACTTTGGGGGAATAAATTATCATTGTAGTGGGATAGTGTTTCATTACCCATATTTTTACAAAACCTAGATACACACGTTAGATTAGTAATAAATGATTATGTACCAAAGTTCCCTTAAACCTTTGAGAGAAGCATGTCGTGTGTTATGGAAGTGTGTAAGTGTGATCATATTTTATTTTATGGAGAATGTAAAAAATTCAATATCAAATAAAATATTGTTTAATTGATAATTATGATTATTATAATCATGATATAGGGGTTCCATAGACATTAGATATTTAAGGTCCAACCATAGCTTCTAGAAAAAGCATAGATTTTATTTTTCCTTAACCACCTTAAAATGTCATATCAAGGTGTGAGGAAGGGTATAAATAGAGTTGTGTGCTATAATCAGATAGTTCCCTCCACATATATATACAATCTTTATCATATCTATGGGAATTTTATTCCATGTTATATGTACAATATAGTTCTCCCCATACTTTGATAGAAAGGGGATTTATTCCTTATATTGATTAAAATGATTTACAATAGGGGTGATTGTATCCTAGGGTTTGAAAAAACTTTATAATTTGAGAATTTATTCACATTATGGTCATAACAACGTGTCTTTGGTTAGGGGAGAACATTATTTCCATGTATTACAGGGAGGGCTGTCAAACCTACTGAACATAGTTTTGTAGGGAGGACCTCTATGGATGACTCCACTCTCACATAATGATGATGTTTTAGTGGACTCTGTAGACAATATTGATAGGAATTTTAGGGCCTCAAATGTCCTAAATCTAATTAGTGAATGAATATGGGAAAGTATTTATGTCATTTCATTTATTCAAAGATTTTTTGATTTAGGATATCTTCTCGTGTGAACTGGCGATTTCCATGGATGTGTGTCTTCATAGGTTACTCTAATATTATTAAAAATGATTTTTGATTATCCTAATCAACCAAATATTAATATGGTTCTATACTTAATTTCCCACTATAATATATAAATTCCTCCTCCTAGAGTGGGCATGAATATATCCATGTATTTTAGTTTTCATTGGGCATTGTTTATGACCTTTTTCAGGCTAAAGGGGAGCATGAATGTGTTTCATCTTTTAGGATATTTATAGAATATACGTATAGGAACATTAAATGGATTTGGTAATATATTCCCACCCATATGTTTCCTAAAAAATGTATAGATTTTAATTCTAAATGGGAGAGAGGATATAACCCCATTCTAGAGTAATAACTGGATATGCTGAAAAGATCTATTATCATTAATAGTAGAAGAGATATAGGCTTTCAATAAGATGTTTTATAAATAATTTCATTTAACACACTATATTGGGAGTTCCTAGATCTATTTAAATCTCTATATAACATGGGAAAAAATATAATATCTTCAATATATTACATATATGATATTTTTTTATGATTCTTATATGGTAATACGATTATATTATAGTTTTTCCATGGGTGTTGGAATATAAAAAAAATCCTATATTTTGTTTTGTTTTGGGATATTCCAATTGGATTAATGTGTATGGGTAGAAATATTCTCTTTACCCTATTTATTTTTGGTATATCCCATTATGCCTCCCCTGAAGCTTCCAGAATCTACTGACAGGCTTGGTGGACATAAATCAGAACGTGGGAATGTTTAGTGGTTCCAACCAAAGTGTGCTTGCATGATTCTTCAGTGAAGTAGTGATATGATCCCACTACCTATAGGTAGAATCTTTCTATACTTGGAAATATATCATAGATTCCTATTTATGAATAACCATATTTGAGATCTTCTTGTAATCATGCTCAAATGGAATATAATGGATAGTGGTTGTATGTTGCTTGAGTTAGTGAAAAACATCAGGATCTCTCCTAGTTAACACCAGAGCTGGGATGAGGGGGTTTTCATCCTTCTTATACACCTCCCTAATATAATACAGTTACTGAATACTATTCTATGTGGGTGGAATCCAAAAGTGGTTTCTTGTGGTGATAGTAATTGTTGGCACTATTGTGGATTTCCTCTATTTATATTTGAATATAGGATTTAGTGATTGGATATTTTCACATATAGTGTCAGGGATGTAATAGTTCAATGTCCAAGATACTACCTCACTATCCAATTAAATAAATTTTCTATAGTTATTGGATGGGTGGAATATTCCTTCTCAAAATGGGTGTAATAACATTTTTAGTAGTTAAACCATGAAATCATCTAGTGGATGAAGATTCCACCAGTTTGGATAAAAAAGAGCTCAAAATAGAATACCGTTAGAAAAAACAATACAAACAAGTAAAATGAATAGTGAAAGACCACAAACAAGTTTAGGCTTAACTAATCATATTCATTGGAAATGATGTGAGGCCATTTTTTTTTATTTTTTTCACTAAACATGAAAAACTAAATAACCAAATGTATAGTGTATATAGTTATATTTTTTTAATGAAAAATTCATGTTAGTGTCAATATAGTTTTTACCGAAAATGGGATACCACAAATCTTGATTGTGGTAGGTTGAGTATGGTTATAGAATCATCGTGGAGTGCTTACCATTATTATTTAATTTGGTGTATGATGGGGTCTTTTCTCAGAATGAATAACACCCGATAAGACTCACATCCACTACAATTTGATAGTGATTTCTTTATAGACCTATTTTACAAAGTCATATGGTATCTAAGGTTTCTATCTAGTGGCAATTTATAATTTTTGTATGTTGAATGAATAGGAAGATGGTTACATCACTCACATGAAGGGGAGAATTATTTCTTACTATGAGTATCTCTTGTAGAATTATATCATGTTCATGAATCCTTCCAAAAATTCTAAGATGGGAAAGTATAACCCTGTGTTAATGATTGATCATTGAGATGAATTAATGTGAACACCATTATTAATCATTATTTCTATATCATTTAATTTTTATTGTAGATATTATATTTTAAGGTTTTAGGGTTTACATTCATATAACTAAGCACAATGGAGTTTTATATCCATCCATGAAGTAGTTATATATTATATAGTGGGTATTGAATATCGATGTGATGTAAAAAATATCCTATAATAATGAGAATAAAAATTCATTTTTTAGGTTATATTGATTAGATACACATGATAAAGACTTAACCATTCTATTTAACATCACATGGTTAGGAAAACAAGGCTAAATATTTCTTGTAATGGATGGTGCTGGAATTATTCTAATGTATACCATTTGGGATATTCCCACTTGGAATATTGCATGATGTGGATGGTTGGGGATTTATAGAAGGAATATGTTCAACTATATGAAAGTATAATATCATTATAGGTATGTTATACTGATGGAAAATATCAAGGGAATACAACCCTAGTGGCGGGGACAACTAGGATCACATGATTATAGATGGGTGGAGAAAGGACATAGATTATATAATGAATAATAAGTATTCACGAATATTGAAATGAAAGGTTAGTAACGTATTTTTACCCTATATGAGGCATAAACTATTTCCCTTAAAAATAAGATTCAAATCCCATGTAGTTCAAGTGAGACATTCTAAAGTCTTTTGACAGCACCACTCCATACAATTTAACATGATACATTAAGGATGTCGGCCAATTAGTTTATCAATATCCTACTGGGACATTTTTTTCATGAAAGCCGAAAAAATAAAAAATCAAATAGGTCTAAATCATATAAGGTATTTCATGGGAGGTTTTTTTGAGGATTATATCTTGTAGGATCCCTTGAATAGACTATGCCTAACACTTATTTCAGATACCTAGGGAAGATGGTTTGAGGCATATAGCTAGTAGGAGGATCTTATAAAAAATAGAGTTTATGCATATGTGGAATTATATAGGATTATTGTCTAGGGTTTCCACTTTTTAGGTGGCCTTGCTGAGTGAAATTTTAATTGTTTCAAGGGAATGATCAACTCATATTTCTTTTCCAACATGATTTATGCCCATTTTATGAAACAAGAAATGATAAATCACATTATATGAGAGTTCATAATTAATTTCTAAGGAGGATTATGAGATATGGTTTCATTGATATGCATAAAGAATTTTTTTTATTGGTTAAGTCATGTAGAATTAGGGATTAATCCTAATTAGAATTCCCATTATGAATGTCCTTTACTAATTGGTGATATAAAAAAAATTCTCTTGGGTCTTATACCTGAGAGGAGAACTACCGTGAAATTGTGCAGCCCATGGATTGGATGAGTGGGATATGAAGGAATGGAGAGTATGACCCGCTATAAAAATGCTAGGGGTTTACTCTATAAGTGATTCCTGTCAAACCTAATCCCATTTGACAAAAAATAATTACAACATATATTTAGGAGATATATCTCACATGTATTCTCGAATAGGACACTCTTTATAAATAGAATCCATGATCGAGATTCCCCAAGGGTTTTACCCCATTTGGGATGAAAAACTGAATCATTATTTTATCATTATAATCCATGTTTGAAGGGGTGTATTCATATTTTCATGCCCATATCATGCGTATTAGGGTGATTTAGATTGTAATTTTAATGGGTTATTTTTGGGTTTTGATCTCAGATAAAGGAATCCATAAAGGTATTTCCTGTTTCCTCCATCTAAATATATGGTTTTGATGAATTTTGTGACATGGGAGATTATTCCATTACATTTTATAGGTAGTTAGATTATCCAATGTAGATTTTAGGGAATTCAATTCATCACATGATGTCCAATGAAACATATTATGTTAGCCAATTGTTTTGATTAACCCCATGTGTGTAGGCTAATATGGATTTTCTCAGAAGTAATTTGGGGAGGTGGATATGTTTTTGATTTAATTTAGTTAAGGTAAATCATATATTTAAATTCTCATGTTCAGGTTAAATTAATGCAGTTTTAGTATCATAGATCACCTACGCTAGTTTGAAAATGCACTTTAGCTACTAAATTTATCTTACAAGACCTCTCTAAGGGGTGTAGATTACCATTGAATATATCTAAAGGGATCATATGGTTTCCTTTATATTGAGTCTTTACTATCCCCATGTTGTTTCACTGGAATATTATTTTGGGTATTTATTGGAAGGGGTTTGGATGTCTGAACCATGAGGTAGGAGGTTTTTCTTTTAAATGATACTTGAAGAATCAAGTCACTGTGTATATCTTTAGAATTAAGCATGTAGGTGGAACACACTAGTACACCTAACAGATTCCAACAATGTATAACATAAAGGTTATGGAATCATTACATGGATGATCATTTTCTTCCTAGTCTGGCCCATAAATGTATCATATACACAAGCTGTCTAATAGTGGGTAGGGATTTAGCAATGATGAAGATATTCTTAGGGTAGGAACAGAACTAGGTTTGATTAGGTTTCTCCAGGGGTATCTAAAAATATTTCTCAAACTCAGGTTAGACTAGATACCAAGCTAGGTGAGTGTGCATAACCCCTTAATCCAACTCATCTTGGAAGAATATGCATTCTCAGATGAATGCATCCACCACCACATCATATACCTATCATGGGTGTTATCATATAGTATTAATATGACCAATGCATGGATGGATATACTGAATTAATGGATGATCAGGCTTCCCCTGTGGTATTCTACTATTATCACCCATAAAATGATCTTATCACAAAATTTGGTGGGTGAAAGCATAATATATTTTTTTGATCGTTATTATCATGATTTCCCATTGCCAAAAGTTTTGATGCTAATGCAGTTCCACATTTCACTGGTGAGAAGATAGTCCAAGTAATTTTTTATTAGATATAAAACTATTCATAATTATTTTTTAGAATTCTTAATAGTTGGTAAGTATTCCAAATGATTAGTTCCTTTTCTATAAGTCATATAATTAATTTACACACCATAAATACCTCTTATCTAGTACACATTTCATTCACATTGTTTTTTATATTTCTTTATTAAACCTGATTTATAGGATTCCAATCAAAGTTTTATTATTTAATATTATTTTTCTTGTGTGATAAATCTAGGACACCATGATGCACTCAAATTTCATATTCTAATTAGGGTTTTCCCCACATTATTTTCCCATTATACTCTTTTCAATTTTATAATAATTATTTATCCTTCATATATATAATTCTATATTGATGAAATAAAAAGGCTAAGATAGAAAAAGGTAAAATATATTTATTTTCCTTCATTTCAATAAGAAAAATATTAAAGCTCAAGAATACAGATATGATCTTTAAATCATAAAGGCTTAGCTACTTTAAAGATCAATTCAATAAAAAATTTGTTTCACATTTTTGGGATCATTTCTCAATAATCAAATCATCCATGATACACTAAAATACATCTTTTTGGTTATACTTATCTTCATAAAATAGTGAATGGAAAATATAGTAATAGGGAGGGTTGAAAAAATTTGTATGGGAAACATTTATCATTATTTCATCAAGAGATAGATCAAAATAATATGATAAAACATGACAATGGAAGAAATAACATATAAAAAAGATCAATGATTCTTGAGTGTTGTCCCCATAGTATGATAGAAGATTATATGTTTCTAATGACTAAACATATACCATGGATTATGATTGTGATATCTATGAAAATAAACATGATCCATGGGTCACAAGATAGACATATGAAAAAACATAAAAATTTAACTCAATCATATGATTAATAAATCATAACATTATGAACATAACTATCTGTATGCTTTCCATGATCAATATTGTGAAAATATCTAACCACATCATGTCCATGTCTAATATCATGGAGATAGTTAACCATATCATGTATACTCTCATTCACGTGACCACTAATAACTCCATTTTCCACCCCAATTATAGTGATCATAGTTAACTTTATCATTCACTCTCTCATTATTGTAATCATGGTTGATTACATCATATTCATAATCAATATCATTATCTTATGAGAAATATAAATTTAACAAATGCAGTACAAGGTGATATAGGAATAAAATAATCATATAACAATAATACATACATATATGTGACACATTAAATCCATCAGTCATAGTATATTAAATAATTCAAAGAAAGAAAATTGGTTTGGAATCATTTATAAATATATTCACATGAAATGACCTCAAGATCCAGATACGTTGATACCCAAATTCAATCTCCCCAAAACAGTATCAACAAAAAGAATTTAGAGGGTGATTCATTAATCATAATTCCATCGAAGATATATTTTTTAGATAAAAATAGGAAAATGGAAGCTAAACCCTGAGAAATAGATTTGAGAAAACATTTCTTATCATTTAATAAAGATAAAATGTTATGAGCCCATTTAAATAATAATTTAGAAGATGGTAAAATGAAAAAAATTTAAAACCCATACTAAAATAAATCAAAAAAATTATCCATTATAGGAAATAATTTTCAGAACCACAAAATGGAGTGTAAAACTAAATATACTATTATGAAAGGAAACTCATTTTGATATTTTATAATACATTATAAATTCATGGTTATATAAAAAAACTAATCAATAGTTTTTTTTTGAAACAAAAATGAAAAGATAAATATGAGGATAAATGTAAATAAAACATATTTGGGTTTTATGATATTAAATTATAACATTGGTGGGAATACAAATATTGACATGGAAAAAGGAGTCATTAACAGGGATGAGAATAATTCTTAACATCATGTTTTTGTGAAGAGAGAAATTAACCAAGAATAAGAATTTGGTGTGAAAATATAAATTACCCTAATAAGAATAATGAAATTAAATTTAAAATATTAATATTATATAATCAATCAATATCATATTATTGGATTTCAATAGGAATGATTACAATTCAATAAAAGGGAATTGAGTTTAAAAAATCCCTTGCAACATTTGTATCTATTGAATCGAGAGCCCATGAAAGGTAGAACTTGAGGTATAATTATAAATAAATTTAATTACATAAAATTATGATTAAATATACCTAGGTATGTATAAATAACAATAAATATACAACAATTTTGGAATATGGAATTTTCAGGAAATAATGAAAAGCGGGGGCAAGAAATGATTATGTTGTATTCCTCCTCAGTTAAATGCATTAATACTTATAGTATAATACCAATATACTAATTAAACATCTACTCTAGAACAAATTTAATTTTTCTTTACCATTTTCAATAATATTTTATGTTTATTGATTGCATTTTTTACTTATATTTAGTTAGTCTCGATTATTAGTAATTAGTGTTTTAACAATTCTTTGTTTATTTTGGTATAATTGTTTTAATTTTCACTTCATGTTTAAAATTTCATTATTTCTATTATATACATGAAACTAGAAATATAATTTATATAATGATTTATGTAGTTCTTTTTTCAAACAATATAATTTTCTCTGTGATTCGTAATGACAAAATCTAAAGCATATCTATTTTTATAAACATTATGGTACAATAATTGTTAATTAATGTTGATTTTAAATATTAATATTATAATTTAAAAAAATTTAAATTTAAATTATATCATAATTTAAATTATTTCTCAATAACCATTCATGATAAAAATTCACCACAGCATTCATGTAGGCAGCTAAGTAGACCAAAATAAGAACACGCTATAATCAATCAGATATGTAAAAATCCGGAATGATTTTATAAGAATATAATAAGTTAAGAATTATGAGAACACAAAAAATATAATTATTATATAATATAAATATTATTTAATTTTTCTATATCATTGAGGATGTAATCATTACAATACCATTCACAAAGTTGGTAAAAATAAACCAAACAAGAGCATGTTGTAATTACTGAATAGAGAAGAGCAAGAAATTTATTAAGGGATATATTACTTTTCCATTAAATTAGTGAATAAAAAATTATAATATTAATATAAATTCTAATTTATAATAAGTATAATTATATTAAATGAATTAATGAGATGACAGGATAAAAAATGTACATAGAATAAAGTATCTTCACTTGGAAGCCATTTAGATTTTGAATTTATTTTGGGAAATATCTAGCAACAAAAAGCTCAAAAAATTGTGATAAAATTATTTAATTTTGGAATGAGTAATATTATATGGATAAATTGAATTTATATAGTTTCTTTGATAGGATATTATAAGGATCCTTTTATAAGTGAGGGGAGTGAAAATATTTTAAATATTAAAAAAATATTTATAATAAATGTGTTTATTAAGGAAAATGGATACCATTTAGTAAAAATTTGAAGATAAGAAAATATATATTCTATTTCCATAAAATAAGTAAAATTTGGTTTTTTAGTATAATTTTTGCTTATATAATTGGATAACCTCACATTTTAACCACTTTAACCCTTACCATGGTGAAAAAAGTTTACCATGGTCATTTTTATTACAAATTAGTTAAGTTGAACTTATTACCAAATTTTTAATATCATAATTCCAAATATATAATCAATTTATAATGATTTATTTTTTTATTTTGTATAAATTAATTATAATATAAATATAAAAAATGCAATGAATGTAATTATTCAAAAATATCTTTTTGATTATTAAATAATTTTATACAAAAAATTAAGAATAAAAATGATTATCATGATTTTGTTTGTATTAATAAGTAAATAAATTTCATCTGACTTTTAAACTAATCAAAAACTGAATTTAATGTTGTAATTACATAATTAAAAAAATAATCAAAAAAAGTTATTTTGTTATAATACAATACCACTTATGTCCAAAATGGTAAATATAGATTGATAATTCGAAATTCATATTTGTAAAAAACAAATCACACCTTTAAATAATTTTTTTCTTCAATAAAATGGTTTTATAATTTTTTAAGACACTCTTCTATCATGATTATTTCTTAAAAGTGATTGTATTTATAAATCTATAATTTTACTATTCACCTATAAATCAAAATTTTTAGAGAAATCCTGAAAAATAATCAAATAATAATTGTGATATTATGAATATAAAAATGAATTTCATTTCAGAAGTTTGAAATTAAAAAAACCCATAAATTTATCTCTTAAATCAAAATACAGTATAATCATAAAAATCTCCTTAAAAAAAGGGACATTTAAAAATTGGGGGTTCTTAATTTTATTTCATGTTATTTAATGACTAAATTAATTTTAATAAATTAGTTCATAAATTAAAATATTAAATTTTATCACAATATTTTTTGAAATGTTAAAAATATATTTTATATTTATCAAATTTAAAATAGTTAAAAAAATATTTTTTAAAAAAACCAACAATTCAGATAATAAATCCTATAAAATATCTATCAACTAAATGTATGAATTTATAATATATTAAAATTTTTATATACAATAGGTTTTATTCTTAATGATTTTTTTAATATTTGATGGATTTTTGAAGTTCAATGCTTCATGTTTAGAATGATTACTTAACATAAGGTATAACTAAAGGATAATATATACTAAAATCATAAAGCATTGCATTCTACCTCATTAAATACATTTTTACCTCACAATTATAATTTTCTCAATGATGACATTATTTTTAATATAATCTATACTGAATATATAATTTCTAGGGAAATATCATACTCATTAACATAGGTAAGACTATGAAACTTATATCATTATTGAGAATTATGACACATATATTTTTGGTAAACTCAATAAAGAGTTTATATTTATCAATAAACTGAAATGTTATATTATGTTGATATGAAATGTGACATTCTTATTTTTGTAATTAGTTTTTACTCTATCTAGAGTGACCAATCCCTTTTTATAAATAAAATCAAATTTTATTAAATGTAGAATAATATGATTCCCATGAATAACATTCTTCAAAACATCATTTGGGATAGAATAATCATAGAACAAGCAGTTTTCAATATTAATTGATTAAGAAATTATTTGTGTGGTGATTTTATTCACGTAGAAAAATTTTAATATGTAATGGAGTCTAAATAACATAAATCCAATAAGAAATCCTCAATATTTGGACTGAAACATTAGTGTACCATAATTATACTAGTCTATGTTAGTAGTTGTCATTGCATTGGTTTTTCTTTGTTCCAGTTATTTAGAAGGTTACTATATTATATTATGTTTGTTATATTTTGGGTTAGTAAATTGACTTACATAATTCCAAAACATTTTGATTTTTATGTATTAATGTGTTGTGGGATCATTAGTTAGATCCTTTATATAATCCATTATATTTTTTGACCACTTCACCTTTTTTCATCATTCATGAGATCTATGACTAATTATTATGTACAAGAAATATTGTATTTGTAGAGACCCAAAGCTTGAAGTACATGGACATTACATTACTTTTGAGGAATAATAAGTACATAACAAAAACACACACACAAGGACCATAATAGTTTAGTGTCTTTGGAAACTCGGAATATGATATTCTAATCGTGGTGAAAGATCTTCAACATCTCCCATAAAGATAATCTTTTTTTTACCTAAAACCTTTCTTTATTTCCTAGGGAAAAGAAAACATGAAAGGGTGAGCTCAAATGCTCAGTAAGGGTAAATAAAAGAAATATCAATCACATCATATTCATAACAATATAATATTTTGGAAATCTTAACATGCAACAGAGATCATAATATCATAACATGGGATAAATCATAGTAGTGAATTGTAATCCCAATAATAATAACTTAAAACCTGAAACTTTGTGGAATACACACATAATCATAGATAATCATTTCTTATTAGTCAAGACTCATTTCCAAGACTATCATAGTGGACAAAGTCCATTTCTGAACCGAGTTCATTCTTCATTTCAGTCCAGTTTCACTGAACCGGTTTAACCTTCCGTTCTAGCCATATCTATATCATGAGATATAAAATCATTACCCAATGCATTGGAGGGAGATATAGGTCCCACCCATCTCAGAATGATACCATTCATATATGTGCCACAAAATCATAAATCATACATTATTGTTTAACCCATGTAATAAAAATGGGATTCTTAAACAACATGACATCATAAAACAATTCATATAAGATAACGGAATTTATAAAAATAATTCCATAACGACATAATCAAATCAATGTAATAATAGCGATAGAAACAGAACCCTATATTATCATAGATGGAAAATAATTTTGATAAAACACTTGAACTCCATTCTTGAGGAAAATATCCTTTCTACTTCAAAAACAATTTCCTTTATTAACATGTTATACAATTTTAAACTAAAAGAAGTTGATTAAAAATAATCATGAAAACTTATAAAGGATTCTTCTTGTAAATAATGTTTAAATATCCATTCATGCCGTATAAGTTAAAAAAACATTCTTCTCGTACTTTTGTCGGAAAATTCAAAAAGTACCTCATACGAAAAAAGAAAAAAGATTCCTTTCATATCTTTGACTATAAACTCACCAAAGGGTAAAAATGGATTTAAACAATTGTAGGTGGATGGAAATAATATTACATATTAAGGAAACATGGATGTGGATGATAAAATACACCCCATTAAATACCAAAGTATAACCAATCTCGGATAAAAATGAGATTGTGATATTTCCCTTACCTTAGGTCCAATTTTCTTCGTAAGTGTCCGAACCTCCTGTATAGTGATTTAAATAATGTCATTGACTTATTTAAGAATCATACTCATTGTTATGATATCATATATGGTTCACTTATGACTTTATTTTACCCGTTCTTTTGTAAATTCCATGTTAAAGAGTGTTTTGGGTAAAATCATTTTATTTGTCGTCCGTGTTTTAACTTGTAATTATTAATATGATTACTTAGATCATGATTACTTAATTACAGAAAATATAACATGATTTATATAATATATATTCATAATATACATATATATAATAGATCAGTAAATGGAATGAAATACACCGTTCATGGAGACGGTAGGCCGTACGTACGCATTAACGATGTTTTCGTTTCCTTATTGAGTTGAATGGAATTAAGTAGATAACATACATATATATAAACATAAATCCAGTATCATTATTATGTCATATATTTCATGATTACTTATTATATATAATCTATAATCATTCATGAATGGTTAATGTGGAGAATGAATCTCATCACGTCGTGGAGACGGTAGTCCGTATGTACGCACGAGCGATGATATCATTATCATGATCATGGAATTGTATTGGAGTGTATGAATACTATTTCAGAATTAATAAAACTTTAAAATAATCATATATAGTTGTTTATTTGCACCATTATACCCATCCATGTAATGTGGTGGTGGAAAATAGATTACACCACGACGTGGAGACGGTATTTCGTACGTACGCACGCGCGGTGATTTCGTTTTCCGTAGGATAGATAGATGGTGAAATAGGGTTGTTTCATATTTATAATAAAATATCAGTATATGAGTGATACTGGTGTTATTACTTAAAAATTAAACAACCTAAGAATAAGAAGTGGAAGAAGAAATAAAGTTGAATGAATCGGTAATGGACATTACCTCTTCTTTGAAGTGCCTCTTTGAGATCTCCTTTTAGGGCACTAAAATTGGTCTTTGAGGAAGACCAAAACCTCTAGGATGTTTCTATGGAAGTGTAGAAGAGAATTTGTAAGGGGTTATCCAAGCGTGAAGGCACAATGTGGTGTGAGGAGGAGAGGGAGGAGGTGCCCTTTTATAAGGGTGGAGAGGGGCACCTTTGGAATAACTAAAAATATTATTTTATTATAAAGTAAAATTCGGTTTTTGATAGTTCCAAATTGATATATTTAGAATCTAAGGTGGGGATGGGTCGAAATCATCTCATACAATAGAATTTAGACAAGTTTAGGTTCCTATATTAACCTTATCATTCAGATTTAACATTAAGTTAAATAATTTTACTTTTACCGTGTCTTCTTGTGTTCTTATACTATAGGGTTAATAAACTTACTATAATCAGCCAAACGAACCCCAAGTTGTTTATTATTAATATATATAATATTATCTATGTCATTTTTCCTAACCGTATATTTTTAGGAATAAAATAACAATTAATAATATAATATTTGTTTTAAAAACTATTTTATGTCAATTTTGACACTATTTAGTAATTGATTTTTGTGAAAATCATAAAAGAATGATTAGTTCGAAAAAAGTTAATTAAATCAATACTAACATGTAATATTAACCTAGAAAATTAGTGGAATTCATAAAAAGTCTCAAATTACATATAGTTTGGTTTTATAACATCAATTATATCAATATTTCATTAATAAGATAATTACTGCAGCATCTTTGTGTCATAAATAGATTAAATTATTTAATGTCTAAAAATTACAAATAAAATACCATTATTTAGGAAATCTTTTTATCTTTCTATGGAATATTTATAGTCGAATTTATCTTATGTATAAACTTATATTAAAAATTATTTACTTATTAAACAACGATTTTAACTATTTTAATGCTTCTTTAAATAAATTAATAATAAATGTCCTAATCTATTCCAAGTGGGCCTAAATGGTAATATTTTATTCCTAAGGTTATTTTTGGCCGAATTAGACTTATAAAAAAGAATTAGGACATGTTTTTGGGAAATAATAATATCATTTTTACCCTTAATTACCCTATTTATTTTTAACCATGGTAAAAAAAGTAAAAAGTTACTATTCACCAAAAATTATTTTCATCTCATTGAACCAAATTTTAGTCCTTGATATTAACCGTGTCTCTCGGATTTTCGAAATTCCACTCACAGAAGCGGTAAAATTAAGTTTTATGAAAAATTCAGTTTTTTTAACTACCACTTAGTGGTTTCACTATTCATCAAAAAAATGAATGTTTCCAAAAAAATACCAAAAATTAGGATTCATCTATATTTTATATTATTAATTCAAAAACTATTTCTATTTTATCAAATTCAAAACATATCAGTTACATTAACTAATTTAAAAATTAATTCCCGTGGTCAAAACAAATAGCGTATTTTTAAGAGAAAATAACTATCAAAAGATTGACACTTGTTTATGTCTGGTTTAAATGTGAAATTACATCCAATGAACAACATTGTATTAAATTGTAAAAATATATTCTAAATATAATTTAAAACCACTCAAATTAATAATTTATCACTATTAATTATTTCGATTAAAAAGGTTGTTTTTAATTAAAATTTAGTAATTTTCACTATTCATCAGAAAATGAAAGTTATCCGAAATGTACCAAAATTTCACCTTAAGCTAATTTCGATATTCCGAATCCAAAATTGAAGTCCATTTTGAAAAATAAAATTTACAAAATTTCAAAAAGTTGTTATTACTATTCCTAATAGCTAGTTTTCATAATATTTTAATAGCATATCGTTGTTTAGTGAAACTCGGTATTGCGTACTACACACGCTATCGAGGAAGGTTGCGATTGCGTGTAATGCAAGGCAATTCAAGGATGCATGTTGTGTAAGCTCCTTTTGGTGTAGCATACAACACAAGACATTAATGAAATTAAAAATAATATTTTTCATAAAATCTCGGGGTGTTACAATATTTTCCTATTGAGAAATTACCCTAGGTGTTTCATCCCAAATCATTTTCATGTTGGTATTTTTATATTCTTTCATTGATGACTATTTTATACTAATCATAAATGGAACTAAATACTTATCTTATTTTGTGAGTCCTTGAATTTGGGAGACGGTATCACGTTTTCCATTGGTTCTATGCATGTGCATTCATGCATGACTCTACTATTCAAGAAGTGATGAGGAGGTGGAAGATCATCATAATGATTTTGATTTTGGGGAGGGGTCTGTATTTGAATATTTGAATTAGGTTTTTTTTAATTTAGGGACATTGGACTGTGGGTTTTGATTTTATTTATATATTTTGAGTAATTTAGGTTCCCCCTTACCCCTTAAAACGGGGTTTATATTAATAAAAAATTTAATTTTCAGTCAGTATAACTATTAATAGGTGGGTGGGTATAGATAAATTATTATCAATATGAGTGTTTGTCTCATTTTATATCTTATCAAGATCATTTATATATTTCCATCAATATACCTTGCTAGCGTGACTCGACATGGATATCTCTATTACATTAACTAGTGGAAAGAAGAGAGATGAGAATACATAAGTTAATAAATTTATAAATGAAAACTATAAAATTAGAATAAGTAACTCACTAATGTTTCAAATAACATATCTTATGAATATCTATGATTTAATGTTGGTTACCAATGGATACATTACTATTAGGTCCTCCAACCTTACTAGTTATATCTTACAACAAAAAAGTCTACACAAATCATTCAAAATGGTTTGTAAAGAGCATGTAAATAAACTACGGTTTAATCCCCCTGAGTGTTAAACAAGACGTGTGGTTAGTCCCACCAATTAAAGACTGACTAAATATTGAGTAATACTCAACCAAACTTTTTCAATATTATTACCCCTATTTGAATTTGTTCTAAATTTTTATTCTATATTTTTGTATCCATACAATGATATTACTTCTAGGAAGGCAGACACTCAATATGTTCCAAACTTTTTTCTTATGTTTCCCTATATTTAGGCACACACATTCTGTTGTCACTAATATTCCCTATTCTTTATACCAAAAAATATCTAAACTAATACAAATAAATTACTAAATCCAGAAATAATACCAATTGAGGTGAAAAAATATAATCATATATTTAGTTTATGTTATTCTCATAAGACAAAAATTACATCTCAGAAATAGTAAAAAAAATATAAAAAACCATAATGGTTTTGTGTCTTGATAGATTATATACATATAAATATTATTACACATATTTGTGATCATTTCTACATAATCACACCACAATAGAAATAATTTGAGATATATTCTAGGTAATACTCATATTCACAATATAGAGAACATAAAACATATTAATGGGATGAGATAAAATTATCAATAATAGAAAACATTTCAAAATGTCATCAAGGGTTATATCATAAAAATATTAAAAATATGATCATTGTAAAAATAATAATAATAATAAGATCGATGATTCTTTAGAGTTGTCTATATAGATCTATAGAATAATATGTGAATCTAATGATTAAACATCTACCATGGTATTGAATTGTAAAATCATGAGAAAATAAGGATGACCCATTGAGAATAATATTTACATATGTAATAATAATTAAATGTCTCTTAATCCTATGTACATTAAATATTAACATTGAGAACATTACCATACACATCATGTCCACACAAAATCTTGTGATCATATATAAAAAAATAATATTGACAATCATTCTTATCAACATATATAACCACAACATTCCCACTCTTACTCTTATGTACATATCTGACTGCATCATTTCCATGCTCATTCAGATGAACATAGTAAATCAAATTTTGTATATTTTCATTCTAATGGACATAGATAACCACATTATTTCCATTCATAATATTATTATATCAAGAGAAATAAAACATTAAGAAAAATATTAGAAGGTTTTATAGTATAGAAACCTCAAATAATAGCCATACATACATATGAGTGAAACATGAAATCAACAATGTTATATTTCATAAATTATCCATGTAAAGAAAATGGGGATTCATATAATTATAATTGGTTTCTTATTAAATGACCTCAATAGTCAGATAAATTGACACCCAATATTAAATAACCTAAATTAAGTATTTGAAAAGGAAATTTAGAGAATGATTCATGAAATATAACATCATCAAATATATAAATGTAAGATATAATGAAAGAAATGGATGCAAAACCACAAAAACATAAATCTAAATTAAATAAAAAAAATGGATCAATTAAAGGAAATAATAACTAAGAAAAAAATGTCAGTTGGAAGATTGAATATATTTTTTTGAAAAGAAAACCTTTTTGATTTTTTAAAATACACATATGAAAACATAAATAATTTAAAAGATTAAACAATATTCTATTTGAAAATGGAAAAGAAAATTATAAGTATCCATATAAATAAAATATATTTGGATTTTAAAATCATTATGGAGAATATTTGTGGGAAAATAATGTGGACATTGGAGAAAAAATAGCTATTAAAGAAGATAAGAATTATTATTCAAAATGTCACATTATAGTTGATAAATGAATTCTTGAAGAAGATTATATCGGATTGAAAAAGTAATTTATATAGGAAAGGAGGTGTAATTTCAATATAAAATTCTAAAAGGATATATTCAATAAATATTATAAGAATGGAGTTCAATAAGAATGTTTGTAAGTGACAAAAGGGAATTGATTTCCCAAAATACCATACACAATTAGCATCCCTTCAATCAAAATACTAGGAAATGTAGAAATTGACATGAATTTTTAAATCCTTTTAAATTATTGAATTTTTTATAAACTTTTCTATTGTGTAATTCATACACTAGAAAATATAAAAAACTGGTGAATATGTAATATGTCTTAGAAAAAAAGTATGATATGAATCCCATATCATGGATTTGTACTATGTCTGATATATTCTAACATCTTATGAAATAAACATAGACTCTTTATCTATGTATTATAATGAATCAATCTTATTTATTAATTTTTGTAAAAATCTTTTATATCCATTCATTAAATAATTGTTTCGTATTTTTTCATAGTATTTATTATTTTTAATTTGAATTTTTAACATTATTGGTTTGTTTTGAATAAAAATTTTGGTTTACATTCCATGTTTATAAGTTCTTCATCAAATAGTTAGTTAAGTTACTAGTAATATAATTTACATATTGGTTAGGTTAGTTCCATGTTCATCCCTCGAACCTTGAGGTGTGATTTAAAAAGACAAAATCTAAAGCATGCTTGTTTCTATAATCATTAAAATTTTTATAAACATTGAATTTAAATCATAATGTTAGAATTACATTAACAAAAACAATTATATTTTATATTAATATCATATATTAATATAAATTATGTTTCCAAAACCATCCATGATAAAAATTCACAACATCATTCATGTAGGGGGTCATCATGAAAAATAAAAATATACAAGAATGTATTATATAAGTATGATTATGGAATTTGATTTATAGTGTCATAACTCTGGAATTATGATAAACATATTCTTATTATTGTAATTAATATTTCATTATTATTCAATATATAATCATTATAACACCGTTCACATAGGTGATAAAACTATCCTAAATTTGTGAATGTTGTAATGAGTAAACTAATATGAAAAATCTATTTAATAATCCTAATTTTAATTTAATATGATATTAATGATTTAAAAAATATATATTATATAGAAAAACAATCTTTATTAATATGTAGAATAAAAATATATGGAATAATGATAAGTGTCGATAAAATATATAAATTAATTGGACCTCCTATAGGAAAACATTTTGATTTAGAAGTGATTTGGGAAATATATATGAACAATAATTTTATAAAAATATAAGTGTAGTATGTTGGAATTAAATTTGGTATATTTTAGTGGGGTTTTATAATTTTTAGAGTGATATTAAAGGGGTGGTGGGAGGATCCTTTTATTTTTGATGGAGTGGATCTTTAGTAAATACTAGGAAAATTTAATTATAAATAATTTTATTCTCCTGAAATATGGATCCCATTTAGTAAAATTTATAACTAATATAATTTGTGGTCTAAAACAACTAAAATAATGAAATTTTAATATGTGTTAGTGATAATTATGTTCGTATCACTTTGGTTATCCCCAGTTTTTCCATTTTAACCCTAATTGTTATGAAACAATTTTTTATGGTAACTTAATTCTTTTTTCCAAAAAATAATTTGATAATATTGAAAAATATTGATAATAATATCTAAAATTATTTAATACATTTTAAATTCTTATAAGTTATTATGTAATAATAAGTAATTCTAATAAAATTTTCAAAATCAAATAAAAATAACTTTATTTTAGAAAATGAATTTTTTATTCTAAGAATTATTTTACTAAAAAATTATTTATAGAATTGATTATCATGTATGTTAATGTTATATGAATAAATAAATAATATTCATACAAATAAAAAATTGAATTTATTTGTGTTATTAATAAATTAAACAAGAGGATCAAAAGGGTTGTTTCATTAGAATAAAATACTACTTATATTCAAAAGAATAAAAAATATATTTATAAATAAAAAATAAAATTTCTAAATACTTTGTTTCACTATCTTTAATACATATTTTAAAAATATAAAATGTTTTATTAACTTCAAGGTCATTATTATATCATGATGAAATCTTAAATGTGATGGTATTTATATATTTTTTTAACTATTCACCAAAAAATTTGCCTTTCTAAAAAAGTCCAAAAAAACAACCTACTATAATTTGGGAATAAATAATTAAAAATTGACTTCATTTCAAAAATTTAAATTTAAAAATTAAAAAAATAACTTTTAATGGAAAATAAAGAATATAATGAAAATAATGATTTTATAGAAAAATGTCCATAAGGATTTGAGTGATCTTAATCTTATATCATGAAATTAAATAACTAAATAAATTAGAATATAATGGTTCAGAAATTAAAATATTAAATGTTATCATAATCATTTTTGAAAAATGATATATTTATTTTATTAGTATAAAATACACATCATCAAAAAAAAATTTTTTTGAACAAAATAATTTTAAACAATAAATACTATTAATTATTTATCTTAAAAATATAATGTTTTTTAAATGATTAAAATTTTTATTTACTAGTTGTTTTATTATTCTAGTAATTTTAATATGTTTTGGATAATTTTTGTTTGATTTTCTGTGATGGGAAATCTTAGTTAACAAGGTATTTAATAAAATAAAATTACAAAATCAAATATTATTTTGAAAAAATAATATTAATTTTATTTATATGTAGTATATTTGGATTATATATATCATATCATAATTTTATAGATATATAAATTATGTGGAAAATTTAATATAAATTTTTTTGGGTTATTAAATTCTTCCATATTTCAGAAATTTAATGTGGGAAATTTCAATTCAAAGACAATGATGTAAACATGTTGGGATTATTTTCTTTGATTTACTCCTATAATTCCCATGTGGCCTCTTTATACATGTAATTATCCAAGTTAGGTTGACCAAGTGAGTTTTACTTTTTTGTGTATTTTTGTTTCTACGACACAATATCATCCCTAGTTTCCCCTTAAAATAAATATCATGCTCCAAGTACACCACCTCTATATTTTAAACATCTGGAGGATATGATATGTATATCCTTTAGTGGGATAGATAGAATGAACCAAATGATTAAGAATGATTTTTTTGGTGTTATATTCAACTTGACATAACTCAAATTTGATCAAGTATCTCGGAAGGGAAAATGTATCTTGAAATTATATTTACATTCTTCCTCATATTAAATATACTCTTTCATGTTGATATATAAATGAACAAATCAACTCCAACCTCACACTCCATGTCTTGTTGATTATTGTAAGGACAACTCGCCATCAACTCTATAATACCCAAAATTTTGAACGAATTAATTTTAATTTATCTATCGTTTATTTATCAAATTTAATTCTTAATAGATTCAAATCTCAAAATTCTCCCCAAAATATTGGAGTTCTTCACTTCATCTCATAATTGGAATCATAGATATCTATATAATATTTTGAGCAGAAGCTATTTTTTTCTAATAACTCAGTTAGAGGGAAATGTTTATACCTAACTCCTCTCAAGTCTACAGAGAAATCACTAAATATATCCTCACATTTATAGGTCTTCCTTTCAGATTGACCCAAAATCTAGGTCTGATATTCCCTAATGATTTAAAAAAATATTGATGTAATATTAAAGACTTATAAAAAAATATAGGTTATGTCCATATCTTAATTTGATAAATTTCATTTTGGTATTCAATTAATCCTCTCAACATATCCTATATATATCTTAGATTTTTCATTGAGTGAGAAATCTTATAGAAATTTGATAAAGTGAGAATTCATCGTTAGAATTCCTAAAAAAAATAATATGTATTTTTTTACAAATACTTCTTCAGAAGACTCATGAAAAAACCTATGGTGTTATTCTCCTAACTCAATAATAGTATGAGTAATACTTGCATAACCCATTTTTATTTTTTATATATTTATCATGATGGAATACCATGAAATTTTATTTATATTCAATTATATATCTCTTTATAATTTCGTAAAAAAATTTCTCTAATATATCACTATATAAAATTTTACTCCGCTAATAGATAAATAATAGTGTGTTATGAGAAGCATTTAAAATCTCCAACTTTATCTCTAGAACAAATGGTTTGTATAATCATATCCAAAATATCACATATCTTTTTTTGTCAATTTTAATCTATGAAATCATCCAATTTTTATTTCCTCATCAATATTTTATATCTCCACCTAATCATTTTTATGATTAATAATCATCTTTACGATAAATGTTTTAGTAATTGGTTAATTAGTGTAGGATTTAATCCATCCTCTCATGATTCCCATGTCCATCCTTTTTATGTTTAAAAATATTGAATCCCTTTTAATCCCTAGAAAATCTAATGTTACCAGATCATTTGTTCCTATAAAATCATACATTATATTCTCATTTTTGGGATGCTAATGGATTGCAAAGTCATAATAATTCATCAGCTAAAACCATATTTGTCATTCATTTTTATCTCATTTTAGGTAAAAATATAGTTAATACTTATATGATTTATCTATAAATATGACACTTTTCTCCATAGATATAATGCCTCTAAATGTTCATTATCATCACTTGTATAGAAATATCTATATCATAGGTTCAATATTTTTTCTTTTGATGCTTCAACTATATTGGGGTGTATGCTATTAATTTATCATTTACAATTAGTACACAACCCAAGACCTTAATTGATGGATCAATTTGTATAAAATATCCTCCCCAACATGAAGGTATTATGATTATAGTTTAGGTGGTTAGAATATTATTTAACCCCCTGAACATGTATTCACATTTATTTTTGAGGAAAACCATTACTCATTAAAATATAGGCTTGGTTAGAGTATTTTAAAATTTTGAGAAATTTATCACAGGACCTTGATGCTAAGAAAATAATGCAAGATAACTATATATCTCTATTACCAATGTTGGTATGTTCTAGTCCTTTGTTACCACTATTTTTAAAGGCACATTATTATGTCATTTAATATGATAAAATTCCCAAAACATGTGATCTGATCCATCTAAAAGTCCATATTTATGTACATTGGATTCAAGTATTATTTTGAAATTTTTTTAACACCATACTGATGTGATCATTGTAATTTTTTTTTCATAGAGTACATGAGAATATAATATATCAATAACATCATAAATATACTGATGTAATATCTAATGAATTTATTTATCCCATCCATGAAGACTACTTAAATAATTTTTGTGTCTGAACAGTATAAATTTGAACATAATGTGTCTATTTTTTTTATAAATTCAAGTATTTCGAATATTCTTATTCTCCACCTTCAAATTATGATATCCTAATCAATGATCTACCTATTAGAAATATTGATCCCCAAGTAGTTGATTGAAAAATTCTTCAATCCACTATAGAGGATACTAGTTTTTTATTTTGATCATATTAATTTCTTTATAATTAATGATGGTACACATTGTACCATCTTTCTTGACAAAGAGGAATTTGAAACCCCATGATTAAGTACTAGGGAATATAAAAAACTTATATCGGTCAACTTATTATTTATTCTTATTTTCTCTTAGTTTAATGAGGATCATTTTTTAAAAAATCATGGATTTATAAAAATCTCTAGGAATAGGTTTTAGAAAACTCATCCTCTTAATGGAGAGGAATAACAGGAATTGCTTTAGGGAAACATATTGATATTCCCTCATAATGGAATTTTTTAAGGATTATAATTTCCTTTATCAAAATCATTTATACTAGATATTCTATCTCATATAAACACATTATCCCTATTTGAGAAGAAGTTTCCAATGTTATTTATCATTTTATTTTTATCTTTTTAATGATCTATTGATGGTTTAGGATATAGATGACCCAAGAAAACCAAACAAGACCCCACCCGTTTTGACAATCAGTTAATTTTCCAACCTTATGACAACCTTTAATAGGATATGGGATCACAACAAACACCAAGAAGGTGTATCAGTACTATGGGATGATATAGCCTATAAACATGTAATCATACACACAACCCTATGATAAAATATATAATAATTAATACCTATATATATAAATTTGCAAATAACCATAACACCAAATGTATGTAAACATTTATAATATCTATAAAATAAAATAAAAATAAAATCTTTAAACAAGGAAAAGTAAAAAACTCAGTATCACATGACATTGAAAGACATCAAATAATGGAATAAAAAAACTAAAAGTCATACCAAAATTCACTTCTAACAAGAAGTATAAATAAGATTATCTATTAAATAAATACACACACTCCACCCCCTCTATATTCTCACAATCAAATATAGAATTATATTTTTTTAGAAAAAATTCAATATGTGTGGGAACGAAGACTGTGAATGGGTGAGTTTAAATAAATCTATTAAGATTCATAGAGAACACATGTGTAATGTAAAATACACTGAATTACCTGAAGGGTTTTTATATTATTGTTAATCCCCCTTTTAAGGGTTGTAGGGGAACCCGTCCATGACCCGTAGGCCCAAGGCACAAGGCCCGACATGACTTGCAAATACATGACCCGAAGGCCCAGTGGAATACCATGCCCAATACATGACCCATTGGCCCAACCCACTAGAAGTTGACATGATATGCTTAAAAGATAAAATATAACAAAATTAATTTAGGTCATTATTCCTCACAACTCAGCTGCATTAGTTTCAACTACTTAAGGGTTATAATTTACAAATTTCACCATAGACCCTAGAATTGATAATATTGAAACATAAAAAAAACTATAATCATTGATAGTATGTTATCCTACCTCATCAAGGAGTTTTAATATTAATTATGGGAGTTCTTGGCCTCTATGGAGGATAATATACTAACATATTGTATAATATCGTTTTTATAGAGGGAAGAATATATACCAATACATGGGGGAGTGTCAAGTACATTAATTTATAGAGGATCACAACATTAATGAGTATAACATGAGGCAAGTAACGAAACGAAATGTATTGATAATAATTAACTCATATACATGAGAGTGCCTGAACACATTGTACTCTGAAAATACATCACCTTCACATTGTCATTTCCTATATAGATTTATAGAGATGCACATAACATTATGTGAAAACCCACTAATGATTGAGAATATAATATTTTTGTTCTCTATATGAAAAAATAACTATAATGTACAATTAATATATCCATGAATAACAGCCAGGAAATAAATTAAAAGTAACACCACAAATGACCTAGTACACGATGTATTTCGAAGGGTCAATGATGTGTAGGAATCTCTAGAATGCCTTGTTGTGTATAGCCATTGCCCAGTCTATGTAAATAGATATAATTTTCCTATTTAGGGACATAAAATACTTGAATGAAAAATCTAGATATACATGGAATCATTGTGGAATACCCACCATATAATCCCACAGGGTCTTATATAATGTACATCGTGTACATAGTTATCTTATTGATATGATGTACACAATATGAGAAACTATTTTACATGAAATGTTGGTTTGACATTTTATCCCATTGTGTACATGGTTACACACTAATGTATGTAGTCTTGAGAGACATAGTGGTTGACTTTAAGTAAGACCATGTGTACTATTTAAAATCATCTAATACCCGTGTTCTATTGAGTTTGATTCACATGATGAGATTTTTGGGATTACATGCTCAATGAAAATAATCAAAATGTGGGAAATATGTATGGAAGAGTATTAAAATGTGACCTGAACCTAAATTAACTGTATTCAATTTTTCTTAGTACTAAAAAATTTATTTTGACATTGTAAATGATGCCCTCATCTCAGTTATTAGTGGATACTCAACTATAAGATGAATTTTATCACCTTGGAACTTCTAATGCACCTCTTTGGGATGATATCTGGCCATATATTATTGTATGATACATATTTATCCAGCTATACATTGAAACAAACCCAAAACCTATCAATCCATTAGTTTAATTCACTATATCCCATTTATCTATGTTTTTTATCAAATGTTCCATTATGAGATAATAATAGAACTCAAGTGAGAAGAAAATAACAATGATACTCAGGAATTTTATGGTCGACGGAATATCCAAACATCCATCATTCTCAAATGTGGGCTCATTGATGAATGTTAGTATTAGAGGTAAATAAAGTTGATATTCAGGGTGAGAAATCTCTCAACTTTTTTCAAATATTCAAACTCATATTTATTTATAAAATAAATAAATATTCTAGATAAATAATAATTTTTAATATTCAACACCATGATTAATCTTCGTCAGATAGAATTAACCAAGGATAATTATTAAAATTTAATTTTTGATAATTATAGAGGCTTTATTCCCATGTTTATTTTATAGGAGGTATTAAATAATAAATATTCAAAGTCAAATTATTTGGGAAGCAAATTCTAGTTATATATGAAAAAATTAATTCTTCTAATGAAAAATGAATCTTATCAAATTCATGACTTCATTATTTTTCAATTTCATAGAAAATTATCAAATAATCAGTGTCACATAATTAATATTTCTGGCACAATAAATTCAAATTCACCGCATATTCCATGAGAAGAAAGAAAATATAAATTTAATTATTACTCCTTTTTAATATCATATTAATTAAAAACAATAAAATCTTAATCATTTTCATCATCAATTATTTTTTTTAGAATTAGATATTTCTAGATAGTGAAGTGTTAATAAAAAATATAAATAAAACTTCTTACCTCATTGTTGAGTAGCTATTGTACGATAATTTTAGTATAATCATTTATTATCATTTTATCTAATACCATGAAGAACATTGAAGTATAATTTATTATGGAGAGGTGAGATAATTATTCTCCACAATATTGTTATTCTAATAAAGGGAGGGATGGGAGAGTGAGAGAGATTTATCTTTAAGATTTTACAATAACTAAAATTATGAATTGAGTGGAGAAATTATCCCTTTACAATCCCATAATATTAATATAAATTAATATTGGTAGGTAACTATAGGAATAACAAAGAACAGTAATCCATTCATTATACCAATAGACTGACCTAGAATGTACCATGTGCACTGTAAAGAGGTCAAGACAATCTATTTATCCTATGCTGTGGAGATCATTAAAAACATGATATTTGTTTGTCAGATAATACCATCCTATGAGTTTGTGCACTTGAACTCGGATGATTTCCCACCAATCACCTCTTAAACATCAGAAACTCTTTATGCACTAGAAGAAAATAAAAAAGTGAATCCAATATTATTTGGTTTGTGTAAATGTTTTATATATATGAGAAAACACTTCAGACATAATAATTACTAGATATAGAAGTGAATACAAAACACTTGATCACATATTCTATATAAAATTGATCAGAAAATTAAGTAAAAACCTACTAATATTCATATAATCTAGTATAATGGGAGAACTGGGGAACCAATAATTAATAGAGGGAACTATATACGAAATCGAATTTAGTCACCAATGGGATTCATGGTCAAACTCACATTTTACTGAGAAACCTATGAAACATAGATGAACCATCTGATGAAATATCAAATAGCTAGTCACTATATATACAACCTATACATTAAGACACCACTAACAGTGAAATAAATATATGATAATTATTCCTGATGTATACCATATGACGATCTTTATCCAATCAACCATATCTACTTTACACTGAAGTTCCACTTTAGTATTCCACATTACATTCATCTTTGTTTGAATAATGTCTATAGAATGTAAATTTGTATGATAAAAATCCTTTTACCATAACCAATATAAATCATTATTAGTTGAAATATCTATATATTGGGATCTTTATAATGACCTATATGCAATCACTTTCATTAAGAAAACCCAATCTAGTGAAACTTAAGAACATTCAAAAAGACCCGACAATCTCCCACATAGAAATTAATTTATGATTTTAGGGATCTCCACCTATTAAACTAAGATCATTCTTAATGTTATGCATGAATTGTTCTCCACTATATCTGGTCTTCCAAGTCTAAATGTGCTATAATGAAACCGTATAATTTCATGAGATATCACATTAGTAAACATATAAGATGGATTCTTCTTTCTAACAACCGTTTTTAGCTCTAACATTTTATCTTTCAGAAGACTTCATATAAAGTGTTAGTTTAGGACAATGTGTTCCAATCATGTATGGAACAATGGAATTCATGGAAGATGAATATCACTCTGAATGTAAAAGAATAACACTCCTCTATCTGATCTATTAACAATTCTTTTCAGTAAGCATATAAACCCTATTGACACATTTTCTAATTTTATTTAAAAAAATTACTTTTCGAATATTTTAGATAATATAACTGCTATCTAAAATTGAGGAATAAAATGATCTAATATCCAAAAAAATTAAATACAAAAATTGAAGTACTTTTTCATTAGTTAATTTATGTTGGAGAATATTTATTTAAAGAACCATTCAACTAATAAACATATCTAAACTATAAAGCTATATACTCTAAAACTTCAATGTTCTATATGATCCATTTCACTATTTTCAAATGTTTCTTGCTAATATTTGACATGAAACAAATGAAAAATCTCACTATAAAATTAATGTATAGTTGGGTACAAATAATTCATTCATCAAAATATCAACAATAAAAAATTAATTCCCATTAAAATTTAAAAAAATCCATTTCTAATGATGGTTCATGTGTTTTAGAAAGTCTTATGTTTCTCGCAAGGTGGGTATACATTGGGTTAAAAATTGCCTTTCTATATCATTAAATTTTTATTCTAATGTATTACTTCTAGGATAAAACCAAAGAATTTTATTTTCCATCCCTTTAAATTCATATTTACAAGATATTCTTATCATGTCTAATGTTATTCATCACAAATGTTCTTTTAAGATTCCACTTTAGTTCCTTGATATGAAGATACTCCTTAATTTAAATAATCATTTCATTCACATAAAGAAATCGTATGAGATATAATCAATCATACATTTCTTTATGTAAAAGTAGTGAACTGAGTCACATCGAATTAAAAACTCCCAAGCATGAAAGTGTCAAACATCCGATCCCGCTATCTTGGAGATTCCTTCACGACATAATATCCATCTCAACTTACAAAAAAAATCCAACATTTGATAAAATGTATCAACCTTGGATTCTACAATACAAATTTATTCTTAAAATTCTATATGAAGAAAATATATCCTAAAAAACATCTTCTACAAGTGTAAACTACAGTACACAATAATATTAAGCAATATCTGAATGGTTGTGTAATTCAAAACTAATGATCATATTTAAAAAAATTCAATTCCTTCCTTTTGTGTAGAAATACTCAACATCATACTTTATTTGTAATTATTACTTCAATTATATTCCTATTTAAAATATGAAATCTATTTTTTTTCTAGATCTATCTTAAATTTTATTAGTTCGTCAAAATCATAAGTATTTCTGAGATTTAATGAATTCATTTTCTCTACCATGGATGAATCTCACTATATTAAGCCTTAGAGAATAGCTACCTCTTTTTTATCCATTTCCTCTAAATCCGTTAAATGTAATAAATCCATATTATCTTGAAACCCTTAAATTGGTTTTCCAAAAGGTGTGGATCTCTTAAATGAATCATTAATTTTATCCATTCATACATCTCTATATGATAGTAATCCATCCTCTCTTTTTCTATATGGTATGGGTCTGTCTAATCATTTTCCATATGATAGTGATATATATGATTATTCTATATTTTGTATCCACCTATACTATCTTAATTTTTCAGGTATTAGAACTATTTTATTTCTTCCTAATGATTGTCCACCTAATTTTCCACTATCCTATCTTCATATCTTCCTTTTCCAGTATCCGAAGTATAAAAGTTCTTGCTACTGACTATCCACTAGCCTATACCCGACCACTGTGAACTCCATATTTTTTTATCCACAAATTTCATCCTTAGTTATGTTTCAATCATTCCACATATATTATTTATTTATCAAAACATATTGAATCTAGATGAGTTGTTTCTTTTCATCATCCCATAGGTGATATCTAATGTTCTCATTAATATATCTGATACAAAATTAGACAATTAATTGTTTTTATAACATATATATATCATCAGAATTGATATTAATATATGATGTGCATTCAAAAAATTTATATGGTTCACTTGTGGTCTCTTACTATACCAAATTTAATCTATAATTTCTATTCCCACAAATACCGTTCATCTTCTATTCAACAAATATTATACAGAATTTAATGCCTCTACCTCAATTAGCTAAGGCTTTCTAGAGTGAATCCTTATACTCTTAGTTTTATCTATTAGAGTTTTCTTTATCCTCTCATATACTCTAATTTGTTTTAGAGTTCCTAGATAATTCTTATAAATTTTTATTCATTTCACTTGAAAAATGTTATAAATGTTGTGTTTGTATTACTCCCCACCATTCCTTGTTCAGATAAATTTAAACTTTCATTCACTATTTTATGAGAAAAAAATTCCACTGAATAAATTAGTAAATGAAATCATACATATTCATTAAGATGTAAAATGATACCTTTTATGTGGAATCATTAATGATGCTTAAAATTTAAAATGATTCTCTATTAATATAAATAAGGGATTGTCTCCACACATTATAATGATCAATTTCTATCTTTTAATGCCTTGGATTTATACCATGAAAGTTGATAGAAACATTCTTATATTTTCCCTAGCATAAAACTGTCACATATTCCAAGTTCTGAATGATCATGTTTAATTATTATTTTTGTTGAAATAACTTCTAGATTTTTTTCAATGAGGTGACCAAACATACAATACAACTATATTTGGACTTCATGATGAATTTTAAATATTTTCTACAACTTCATAACTTCATTTTGTCATGTATAGGGTTCCATTATTTACTCGATGAGAAATAATTATAGAACCTCTATTGATCAATCTATTATGATTCAAAAAATTAATTCAAAAAAACAACATCATCAAAATGTCCCACTAATACAAGGTTTTTTCCGGGACCTAGAATCTAACTAACATAATTCATCTTCAAGAAACATATAATTTTCATTTGAATCTTAAAATCACTTTTCTTACTATATGAATATATTTATAACCCAATATATGTATGTCTCACAAGAATCTTGGCAGATAATAAACCATCCATATGTTGTCACTATTTTAATAAAAAGATTCACTAGATTCAAGAAACCTTGACTACTTTAGAATTATCATACATAGTATCAATATGAAACCTCCATTAATTACACTAAATGTGTTTTTCTATCCAAAAGTGGATGACTTAGTTCGGTTCCAATAATATTTCTTGATATGTCCATTCATCTAATAAGTCCCAAATGTGAGACCTAAAAATTTAAATTTACCACAAATTCTCTTCCATGACCTATATTATAAAGATTTATTCTTCAAAAGCCCCAATTTTTAACAGAAACTCCCCATTTTGTACAATTGATAAAATATTTGGATGTCATTTCAACTTCTTAACACCCCAAATACTCATTAAATACCAAGTTTCAAATGTCAACAAACACTAGAACAACACTCCCACTGATTCTACTTACAACATCTATCATGGAATCCATGTTCATTGCAAGTGAGTAAAGTAGAAGGAAATCCAATAAAATGTATTCAAATGTTACATTCACTAACTTGAGATGCCCTAATATCATATAAATGTCATTCACATAGGCAGATGTAAGCCTCCCATCTAAAAATATCAAGCTAATCAATCTTATCCTCCTGAAAATATTGTCATGGTCTTGTGTATTATCATAGATTTTCCCAAATTATTTCATTGATTTTATATTAGTTATCGACTCTCTATTGTTGAACAAAAAATTTCAATCAAGAGAAATACCAATCATGGGATGTCCTTAGAGGAAAATATTCCAATTGTTTTGGACATTTAATATATAGAGGTGAATAATGATCTTTTTTTTGCAATTTGTTTTCCAGTTTCATTCTCTAAAACCAAAATTACATCTCATAAAACATATCAGTATGCCATTTACTTACTATGTGGTCATACACCAAATAATATTAAAACCATAAAAATCTAATAAATTGCAATAAAATGATATTTGATACTTGAATGTTGTGTGAAGATATAAAAATACCTTTGATAGAACTTTCATGGTTTGAAAAAAGGAATAACTAAGAGAAATACTCATACTGTTATATTAATATTTAGACCTTTAATGAATATAATACACCAGATGTAGGTCCATCCAATCACTTCAACCATCAAAATAGAATGATTTAAAAAATTACAATATAGAGGTTCTTCTAAAAAATTGCCTTCTCAATGTTTGTATGCAAGAATAAGAATGAGTTCCCTTAAAATCAGTAAAAAATATTTGAAAACAATTTAAAGATAAAAATCAAAGAAAATAGTTAAACAATATTTATGTGTTTTTGAAAAATATCCTAAATCAATGAGAGAACAACAAAAATATATTCATTAGTAGAGTTACATGTAAATTCAAAAACACTCTTCCATTTTACCTCTATAATTTTTTTTAAAAAATTATGTTGTAATGTCCAACTATTTATACATTTCAAAAAATATAGAGAAATGGGCCCCCTTTTATTTAAAATGGTATTTGTTCAGTCCTCCATTTTTACCAACCTTTGAGATTAATGATCAATCATACACTAACTTAAGGAACCTCTGAAACATGCACGAATCATCTGATGAATCTTCCAATAGAAAATTTCCATTCATATAACTTTTACATTGAGAAACATATACCAATGAACTCCATATGTCAGAACTCCATAAAATTGAATTTTTCTAATAATTTATGTTTGACCAACCCTGTCTGATTGATGAGTATTTCACACTCGTTATACTTTTTTCCTTTTTTTATCATTGTACGATGAAAATTTTCTTGATGGAATTCGTTTATGATGAAAACCCTTATCGCACGATCGATATGAATCTTCACAATAGTAAACATATTTCTCATGGTCTTTATTTGATGATCCCTATATGACCATCTCTGTATGGATCACCCTGTCTGGTGAAGCTTAATTACTTTACACTACTCCCATAAATTAATTCTTATAGCAATATCATCATAAAATCATAATAAAACTCTCCCATAATGATAATAATAATATCCTTTCATAATTTCCATGGAATGTAAAAGATACTAGATTCTAGATTTTTCCATTCCACATCTATGCCACCATGGCTTGTTAATTCCATGTCACCATATCCAATAAAAGCATTAATAATTTTTTATTTGAATATTTTAATGATTTTAAAATGATGACCAATATTTCTAATCCCTTAATATTGAAGGATTACCTTGAAAACTAATCCATTCAAAGATAAAACCCATCATTTTATATAGAGGTACAACATCATCATTTTGATATAGGAATCATTTTGGATGTTACTAAATATTCCCAAGTATGGAGGTAAAAATAAAATAACATATATATTTTATATATTAAAAATATTATAATACTAAAATCAAATGAAAAAAAAATGAATCCATCTATAAAAATATTATTAAAAAATTTCAAAGGTAAATTTTTTTGAATCCTTGTCACTATATCCTCCACACCATTAAATATTTTATCCTAAAAAACTAATGAAAAGAGATGAGGGTACATAGCTTGTACATGTATATTATTATCCCATGATCTATATGGAATATTACTATGATAACAAAATATATAGTCTATGGGGATCAATCAACCATAAAAGAAATTATTCAAATAATCCTAGATAAAAAATTTACTTCATAACGGTCATAGAATCCTCAACATTTAACTCATCCAAATCGATAATGCACAATGGATCATACACATAATGCCTCATCAAATACATAAGGAAAAAGTTGCTTACTTAGTCCACCTATTATGGTAATTCTAGGAGTTATTCCACTATACTTAACATTACCAGAGTCAGGATAGGTCTAATGAACCATGGAGTAAACATGTGATAGAAAACTAACCTAATCCAAAAATGATAAGGTGAGACCTCTAAAAATATATATTCTACCCCTTTGAACTATATGTTTTTCATCTTCTATCCACATATGAAAAAATATCTTTGGACAATCCTCACAAACTCTTGGATCACATACTTCTTCTCCACCATATTTTTTCACCATCTCTTTCCCCATAAGGGATGACTAAATCATATTAATTTAATAGGTGGTGAGTAAAAACTCACACATTTAATACTTGAAAGGTCCCATTCCAATTGTAGAGTGGTGGATATTTTTGTATAAAAAATATTCTCTGTTCAGGTGATGAAATGACCACCTACTGAAATATTGCATCAATGATCATAACATAATCTCAAGAACCTATATTGTCCTCTTGATGTGACCATTAATATAGGGATGAAAATACTTACTCAGAAATGAATGGATCCCAAAATACACCTATAAAATCCTATATAACCATGATGTAAAATGGGAATCGTAGTTGGATATAACAATTTAGGGTAAAACATTTATTTAAAGAATAACATATTTCAATTGAAATCATAGCCTCACCACTAAAATCTACTCCTGAAAGGGAATGATATGAGAGGAACTGGTCAAATGTCACCAAGAAGGTTTCCTGGACTTAAATTGATCATGGATGTATGCTCACCAAATCCATTGATATTGAATCCCAATTCAACACTGGGACCTAAATAATTTTCTCAAACCTATGAGAAATTGGATTTCAACCCTCTCTTGGGGATTGGTGAAGAATCATGAAACAAACTCTATAAAACTATATTTAATGCATGGAACAAAAAATTAAAGCTTAAAATATAGGTACATATTCATCAATATTGAATGTAATTAAAAATGTGTGGTATGTAAAAACATAAATATAAAATCTTAAATTACTACGTTAATAATATATTAACCTTGGAAGAGGATTAAGTTCTCTCAACTATCATCAAGTCCCTCCGATGCATCTCTAGATAGAATATTATCACATGGAATATCATAGGTAATGACTCTATGATGGCCCTCATTCACCAAAACTAGATGTGTGCATAATTACAACATCAACTTATGGAAATTAGTTTTGCCTTTCTAATCAAAATATAACTATGATGAAGCCGAATACTAAGGCACCTCATGCATTTATTAATAATGATATTTCCCGCAAAGTGTGTTAACTGCAACATTACACTTCCATGGAGAATAGTTTATCCCAAAACAATAGTAATTTAAAATCTCTAATAATAACCTATAACTAATATTGATATTTTTATATAGAGAGATATATTTTAGGAACTTATGATCACTCAAGACCCCATAATGATCATTGAGAATCAAATTCCTCACCATATTTAACAACAAAACAATAAAATGATCTAATTTGTGGTTCATGTAATTATTTTCTTGTAGTTACAGCTGTCTAGACTCATATGTTATCATAGAATACCTCTCGATTAACACCTAACTGTGACCAAGTCTTGAATCATTATAGTGGACCTCACACTCCACTTCATCTTATAGTAACCAAAACATAGGGGCACTAGTAAAACAGTCCTTCAACTCATCAATATCAATCTAGAATATCTCAGACTAGATGAATGGTTACCACATTTTTGAAATGCCCATTATAAGGGTTGAAATATAGGATATGTTTTCCATGAATCTATGGATGTTTCCTATTACCCCAAGTACACATCACTCATCAGACACTATCTTTGGTGGATCACAAGATATCACTACCACAACTTGAATGGTATCAACTACAATATCACCCTTTGAAAAGATATTCCCTTAGAAGTTTACATTATATGTCAAAATATTACACTTTTATAAAATTAAATATAGGTAATGTTTATGAACTAAGAATAAAGTATTCCATTTATTCTAAGTACACTCCTTTATTTTAAAATACAAGAGGATGTCATCTTTATAAAACACAATGAATTGGTCTTAGTATTGACGAAAATACTAGTTCATGAATATCATGAACACTATTGGGGAATTAATCATGATAAATAACTTCAATATGAACTAATATTGTCTATATCGACACTTAAAACTATATATGAAATTTCTTTGTCACATACCCGAAGATAGAGATAACAGGACCCGACATAAATATTTTAGAACCATGTTATTATTTCTAGCTGATCAATGGTATCATTAGACCATAGAAGAGGGTGTTTTTTCTTGAGTTTCTTATTATTCATGGGGTTATAATTAAATCAAAGCCTTAATATCTCGTCTATCATATTAGTGAAACAAATAGGAGATACACATGAGACCCACTGAGTCTAAAAAATCCTTTCTCTCTAAGGTCATACAACTACACTAACAGCTCCCTATTCTCTTTTGGGGATATGTGAAAATTGAATATAGATATTAATGTGGAATCAGGGAACATGTAAATACTAAAATCAATATCATAATATTGTGGAAACCCTCAATCATACTCTATAAAATTTCTTATATAATCATTCAAAATTATGTGTATCTTCTTGGAAACATCATATAAGGAATATAGTTCCCAACTCACTAAATGATTTTCTATCAATTACAATCATTTTTTGGATATCCCTAGTCAATTTCAACAGGCTTCCCGTTAATAAGTAAATGTGAATCTCAAACTGTCTACTCAATGATTTATAAATCCATACTGATATACATCTAATCAGTCTGGGAATATAGATAAATAATTCATTTAGTGTATGAAATAATAATGTATAATATATGTTATGATGTGATATCAGGAGAAAATGTCACCTCTGAGAGTAAGCTTGCTTGAAAAATTAATATGAGATAAAGAATGACCATCGGTAGGAGGTATCTTTGGGAAAAAGTGATCGGTCTAATATTTCTACATGGATCTATAGATTATAAACTGTTGAAGTGAAAATAAATTATTAAATTACACTATTATCGATGAGTATGAGTTATAAGTTAGAGAAGATGAAAATTTTACTTCTAACCATGTCAGGTGCCCCATGTTTAGTACCTTCATTATCATTATATAACCTCTTTTTAGAGAGTTTCATAGTCCACCTAATGGTGGTGGAGGGATATGTGAATAAAAAAAGAAAACAAAACTAGATAATTTTGTTATATGGTAATTTATTTAAGGCCATACATTATACCACAAGGAGGTTATTTTATTATGTGCTAACTCTATGAGGGATTTCCATCCACTCTTCCACCCTAACCAATATCTATTTCTCTTAAATTCAATAAATCTATATATAGGTGTCAAAATACTCTATATTTTTAGAAAGTCCCACCTCTCTATATGTGGGACACCCGATGGTATATATTATCTTCCAATACCATCGACTAAAATTTTGAATGATGATGTCTCTGATGATGAGATATTGATGACTAGAATTACCTAAACATAGATGACTGAATTTCATTTAGGGGAATGTAACTTTCCACGAACTATGCCTATGTATCCTGAGGAGGGTTATTTATTACTAGGTCTAACTCAAGTACCATGACATAGGTTAAAATGCACATGGTTATAGTGATATCTTAAATCTTTCACTGAATTCCATTATCATGGTTTCAAACATCATAATATCAATCTTGAATAATACCTCTAAAAAACATAATAAGTTATATAATCCATGTGATACACTGAGATACCATCATAATTACCCAATGGTGGTCTAACAACTCCTATAATCACAACATAATTATAGTCATTGCGTATTACACCTCCAAAAATAGAAGTTTGAACTCTATCTCAAATAGGTTAACCTCATCGTGATTCTATACGATGAATAAAGAAACCATTATATTATTCCATGAATAAGTCTCTTATAAAGAACTACCATTTGTTCTATACCTATGAATACTAGATGGAATAAATGGGTAATAGACACCTGCCAGTCCACATCTTCTTAATTGTAAAACATTACATGAATCATAGAAGGTATTTTTCTTTGAAACTCATGAAACACACTTAGTATCCAAGATGTATAATCTTAATCTATGAGGACTATAATATATCTTATGGGTGGGTATTATCTTGACTTAACTTTTTGGTAATAAATGATTTTATCTTCCCATGGGGTAAACACCTCAAAATATTGACCCTTATTTCAATACCTATTACTTAACAAGTTAATTTCTAGATGTGAACCTCTATAATGAGATCAACACATCCTTACTTCTAAAGATAGGACGACTGGATAAATGGAAGAATCATTAATTTTACATAATGAACGAATGATTATTTTATAATATCTAGAAGGAATGACACATTGAATTTATAAATTAGTATATAATGAATAGTTGACTTGATGCATATACTATCATATTAAATCTCACAGTAGATTCCTTAGAGTTCTGTGTTAGTTAATGATTTAGAGGACTCCTAATAAATGGTTACACTGGCTTCCATAAATAATCAATTTGTAATTAGGTCTGTTATCTTGACTCAAGACCACATAAAATTTTTTCACTATATATCCAAAAACAATATTTGTTACACCACTAACACCAAACTCTACCTCTAATACCTGAACAAAGTTTATTACATTTTGAAATGGAATAACTCACCAGAGCTCAAAATTTATTGATAGTAGGTGAGGCACATAGTTACGAGCCATCCTTCATATATGAAATAGGATAAATATAATAATTGAGAATTAATATCTAAAATTTTGGAGGCCTTAGCCTACAAATATGTAAATATCAACAAATACCTGTGAAATAATATATAATATTTCAAATATCTATATAAATAATAAACTATATTAAAACATGCATGTGACAGTATAAAATTTCTATAAAATGATATACAAACCAATGATATAAACAAGGAAAATATAAACACCAACATACAAATACATAGACCAACCTTAAAGAATTGAATAAATGATTTGAAAGTCATGTTAAGCCCAAAAAAAGGCATTTAAAAAAATGATAACCTCCATGATCTTTAATAAACCTTCTCTATCATCTTCACATCCTCTAATTCAAATTCCAAACTATGTGTCATCTAAAAAGACATACATGTGTTCGATTGTATTCCATGCAGGGTTATGTATAAATATACTCATTTGGATTACCTTAAAATGTAAGAGGAAATTTACATTAGATGTTAGATAAATATAAAAATAAAAAATGTTTTCCAATGGAAACAAGTAACCAATGTCAACTATGTAAATAATCCTCACTGATTAGCTCTAAAGGTTTCATTTACTAAAGGGTCCAAATTCACTAAGTACACCATAGAAAAAAAATATTACTACTCAAAAAATTTAAATGCACCAATTTAAATAACAATTGGGGTACCATGCCTAATTTATGTGTGTGAATATTTATCAAGGGAGTATATATCCTCTATGGAGAACACTTATGTATGACACAAGTGATTACAGACTCCATGGATGGAGGATCATCCCCTAAAACATGTTGGATATCTAACTCTATTATTCATACGAGGGACTATCATTTATATAAGTTATGTTAATAGTTATGTAATTATACCCTAGGAATATATGACTATTCCCATACACATGATGGAGTATTTAAACTCCACTAAAACTTTAAATGTATCACCCACAATATTTCATCACATCAGTAGAGATAAGATCCTTTAACTATCTAAAACACTTTGTGAATATCCACTGATGATTGATATGATCATACTCTTGAGATATATCTGATCAAATCATTTAAAAGGATTACTAATTTCTCAAATATTATCACTATAATGATAAATCATAATGAATATCATAAATAACTCATTAAACTATCTTATAGGTAGGTTATAAAGTGTGTAATTCTAGTGGGAATGTTTTGTCAGGTATTTATGCTATCTAGTCATTTCACAGTAGGCTTACATAGTGTGTCCAGTGGCATACATGGTGTGTAAGAATTTTCTATATATACATTATTTCTCTTTAGAAAAATTTACAAGTATGTCCATGTCGTATCCAACAAGTATAACCTATCCACACTAAGCTGTCTAAACAGATATACATGATTTTTGAAAAGGTGGTAAGCATAATGCGGGTCCATATCACTATCTCACCATATATATAGTAACACACATAAGAACACAGTATCAAGATAGATGATATGCGACCTAAAAGCAGTTAATAGGTTAAATTTAAAATCACATGAAACCATATAATATCCAGGTCTATGTCAAATAGATATTTTTCTAAGGTCACATCCCATGTTCTATTAAAAACAATGTTTAAACAATGGATGGAAAATTACATGAATTGTGGCTCAATATGACATGTCTTATAGTCACAAAAATTCTATAATACTATAAAAATTAATTATCAAACCATAGTAACTACTTGAACAATAATTACATGTCATCCCTCTACTTTTGGCCAAATTTGACAACCATGGAGCCTCTAATGCGCAACATGAGGATTATTTTCCACATCTTTCCTAATCTGATCCATCATCATCTAACTATTCATCAAAGCATTCCTATAACCCATAGAATCATCATATACATTCTAATGAATTATTTATTCCCTATATATTTTCTATTTTATCATTGAGAAATTATAATCAATCTTTAGGATGTATATTAAAGAACAATACTCAAGTAGGTAATGGTTGGAGGAATGTATGACCACCATTGAACGATTTCACTTTCAGGTTCATCAAATAATATGAGTATGAGGGAGAATAAATCTAGAACTCGTGATTGAAAATCACTTAATGAGATATAAATATTCAAACACCCTTTAACTTATTGAATAAATAAATAATCCAGATAATTTTTTGTTTTTAAAATTCAACAGCATGAAAAACACTATTGGAGAAAACCGACCAAGGATAAATATTGAAATAAAATTCTTGATGAATATAAAGCCTTCATTAAAAAAATTAATATTGTATATTTTAACTATAAAATATGTAAAAAATGATGATTGGATAAAAAAACATTACTAAAGTGTGAAAAAATTTCTTATTTTAATGAGAAAAAATTAAATTAAATTAGTCAACTGATTATTCATCAATATCTAACTAAATTATCAAAAAATTGTATTTATATAATGAGTATAATTCTAATAGGAAATTAATTTTCATCGCACATTCCACAAGAAAAAAATTATAGTATGTCGAATTATTATTCCTTTTCAATATCTGATTGCTTATCAAATTGAATTTTTTACTCATGTATATAATCATGAAATATCCTTCTACAAGAATTAAATTTTCTAAATATAATGATGAAGAAAAATATTAATAATAATTCCCCTATCAATAGAAATTAAAGATTTCTAGTTGATTCCATCTTGAACATTGATCATTGTTGTCACATCCACCATAAATAAAAAATAATAATGTCTTAGAATAGTTTTATCCACTAAGGGGAGATAAGTATTCTTTACATGATTCTTCCAACAATTAAGGGAGAGGGGGGAGATAGAATTATCAATATGATTTTCTATTGGTCGTTATAAATAATGAAGAATAAATATTATCTCCCTATAATCATCTTCTCGAAAGCCACAATAATCTTAAAATAGTTCCCCGAATTAAAAAATAATCATACTCACCTATATTTATAATAATAAAATAATCTCATAATGTCCAATGATATTCCAAAAAGTAATTGTTACATGATTTTTATATAAAATGTGGTCGCCACTACAAAATGTTGACACCACATACCCATACCCAATAAAAATTATAGAATTCTTTTATTTTATTATATTTGTTATTTTGGAAATAAATAATGATATATATTAGTCCCATGATTTGAAGCGTTTCGACTAAAATTGTTAACTCTTAGGAAAGAACCTTCCTTCCAATCATAACCACATCACTTAAATTTATATATAGTACTATGTTTAGGTGTTATTAAATATTAAGATAAATGTTAAATTTTTTATATTTTCTATTTGTAATATATCACAATGATAAAATTAAATAAATCAACTTCTTGACCACCACTAAGAATATTATTAAAAAAAATTAAAGGTATTTAGAAAAAAAAATCTAGGTCACTACCATGGAAATTGATTTAAATCTCTAAAATTTTGATATTATCTCCATATAATGAAAACTAATATAGGACCAATACATTATCAAAATATACCAAAAATACTATAATAAATGTTTATTGAATATTATTACAAAAAAGGATAATATTGGAAGAGTTATAAAATTGATAACATATTATGGAACCATTTAGTGTTTTCCTTGATAACTCATCCTCCATGTCCAATGATGGATATTTATTACTATTAAATAACATAAATACAATAAATTAATTCATATAACCATAATAAAATTTAAAATTAACTTTTCCTGAAGAAATAATAAGTGTACCTATAAACCAGTCACTTTCATGATCCACCTAAGAAGTAGTTATAACAAAAGAATATACATTGTCTCCTATAAATTTAAGTTATAATAAATGGACATTGTATTATGGAATTGAATTTTAATGTTTCCAAGTTCCTTGTACTTTATATATTATATAATGGTTTGTATATTGAGTGAAACCTTCCAATATTCCATCATATTGATTTGATTAATTATTCCTCCTTTATGTTCATTAGCAAGATGCCCTTACTTTCTAAACATGATACACCCCCATATTTTTTGATAGTTTCTAGGATTATTCTTATCACGTATATAAAATGTTAGAGGTGAACCTTAAAATATTTTAAGTATTTCCCATAAGACCTTTTTGATTCATCCCTCCTTTTATTCACCACCAAAATCACGCTTTCCATTTTCATATAGAGATTTTGAAGAAAATATTCATTGAAATTTGTTTCCTTGAATTCTTATAATTCCATAAATTTTATGTTTTACTTTAGTTTTGTATTCCCATCCAGCTTCCAGAACTAATACTCTTCTTCTTGTGGGTGATATATTTTAATTAAAAATTTATCATCTATAGATAATTAGAGGAATGATAATATCTTTAGAATAGAACTAATGAATTTCTCTGTAATTTGGTGACTAAAAGATACACAAAAGGAGGATTTTTATTATCACATAAAAAATAAATTTTAACTTGTTCTCAAATTGGTGATGAAAGGTGATTCATAAGTCTGTTGTAATTATTCATTAGTAGATTCATTAAGAATTTATTTCCATGTGGTTCTATACTCTCACTCCAATTTTTTTAGGAATGCAATTTAGTTGAAGATTTTATTTCCCACCACATTGGTAATTGGAAAAATTATTCTCAATTCAAAAAAATTAACAAAAAATGGAATATTATAGATGATAATACCCAAAATGATAAACAAAATATTATAAAATTATATACTTATAAAGAATAAAACATAAACCACCTGTATATAATAACTACTAACATTACAATTTTAATCATGGTAATTTATAGTGTATTTACTATCTAGATCCATAATCTAACAAATGAAATTAACTATAACTTTCCATAATACCATATATAATGACTAGTAAAGCACACACATAAAAGAACAAAATTATTCTAAAAAATTAAATGAAATAAACCAATAAATATATAGTTATAGGGTCTTTGGAGGACTAAATATAATATTTTCAATAAAACTATAATAGATTTTTTCCACCTTAATTATTATCTGTTATATATAATCATCCTCTTATAACTACATGGGATATGATGGGGACATATACAAATAAGGGGTGACTATAAAATTAAAATAACGGATAAACAAAGTAAATAGAGGGTGATTTATCATTTATAATGGAATTATAGAAGGGAAGAATCATTCATATTCAGATAAAACAATAGTATCAATGTATTTGTATCATATGAATATGGTAACAGATTGATTCATTAGAAATTTTCATTAAAGTAAAACTTTTATAATCATAATTTTAGGATCATTTACAAGACATCATAGTATAATGTTCAAGGCTAACTATATGGGAACTATATAGGATATATCATGAGATATAAGAATTACACAATTGATTAGGGGATGTATAATTATGATCGCACCCATCATATCATATCATATCATGCTTATGTGTTCCACATTGTAAGATATATCAAATATCAAGCATTAACTTTGTTTAATTCAATGAAAATAAATTGGTTTACATTAGAGGAAGTAAAGTGTAATAAAATGGTAAATATTTTAGTATTCATATAAAATGGAACTTATTATTTTCTATGTGAAAATTTATAATGTTATGAAAAGTTCTAGTCTATTAATTTATTTTTATAGATAATGAAAGCTTTATTAAAAGTTTTTGGAGAGGATGAAAGGAATTTATAATGTTTCACATATAACATAGAAGGGATTTATGTTACATTCAAAATGAGAAAAATAAATGAATCTATATACCAAGAATAAATTAGATAAAGGAGGTTTAAAAATATTCAAATATATTGTATAATAAGAATAAGATATAAAAATACAAGTTTGGAAACCATACGTAGAAAAGAATAACGATTTGGCCGAACCCCTTTCGTAAGTAATGATGAAAATTGATTACTTCATATAGCCTCCATTAAAATCAAATTATGTTTATTAATTCACAAATTATAAATAATATTAATGGTTAATTCAGTAATCTTATTCCTATATATTTATATACTATTAACTTATTAGTTATTATGTCAATTTTTTTAGTAATTGAGATATTTTTTTTAAGATTTCATTTTTTGTCTATTAGATGATATCATTCAGCAATGTATAAAAATTAATTCCATGAGTTGAAACCATGTTATGGGAAATGTGAATGTAATCCTATTATTATAATTCATAAAGAAATTTTTTTACACTCTAATTTTTTTTCTAAATAGTAATATTTTTCTTATAATTTTTTTAATTTATTAAAATAAAAATGATGTTTTATCCTTAATATTATATATAAGATGATTTTTTAAAAATTACTTAAACATAAAAATAACTGAATTTTATTAATAATATTATAATAATAATACAATTCCATTTCTAACAACATAAAATACAGGTAATAATGGAAAAAATCATCACTGAAATAAGTGGTATAAAAATTAAACAGTGTGAGTTGTGTTTTTAAGAATAAGTTCAAGAGGAGAAAAATAATCACGAATATATTAATTATTTATCATTAGTTTTGAATTATAATATTTTAAATATCTTCTTTTAGTTTTTATAATGTGTTTAAGAGGTGTTAGGATTGAATTAAAATTTAAATGAAGTTTGATGAGAAAATTTACCTTTGTTGGGGATGATTTCTTAGAAAACATAAAAATTATTACAGTAGACTTTTCATTATATAAGAGCTTTAAAAATGTGGATATTAGTGATTGGGTATGAATTAAAAGTACATATTGTTTAATATTATATGATTTTAAAAGAACACTATGTTTGATAGATTATAGAAAATGCAACATTGCGCCTAAACACACCATATAATTTTAATATTTAAATATTTTATTTATAATCATGCCATTAAATAGTATGGTATTAGTATTATTAAATAAATTATGATATATATATATATATTTAATGTTCCTACTCAAAAAGAATTTATTGATTAATTTAATGGAAATTGGATCTTAATTTTCATCAAAGTTATATTATGATTTCAAAATATATATTCAATAAAAAATTTATTTATTTATTTTTGTGGTTAAATATTAAAATTAAATTATCATAATTTTAGAAACTATATTAGAAAGAAATGATATATAAATTGAAAAAATACAATATCAAAATTACCCAAGGATAAATATTTAAGAATATTTCTAAATGTGGGATTTTTTAATTATTACTAAATAATAATGATTTTTTTGGAAATTTTATTCTAATTTGAAGTATTTGAAAATTATAATTATATTTTTGTACAGTTTTAGAATTTAACTATTTAATTTGATTAAAAATAATTATATTGTGGTATTTTTAAAAAAATTTAAATTTGAATTCCGAAAAAATCATTTTATACATAAAAGGAAATTATAAAAAAACCATTATACATCACATTTTTAGGCCAAATTATAAAATAGTTTATCCCGATTATAATAATTAAAATTTTAAAATTGATTTTATATTTTTAATCATGATTTTTAAATGTGGTAAATATGTCTCTATTATTTTGGGATATTATGAATAGTAACCATAGTAAATTATTTTTACAATATTAAAGGGTAATATGGGTTAATTAAGGATAGAAATATTGTGATATGCATTTAAATTCCTTAAAACATGTGAAATAATTCTATATTATGGTATATTTCATCCATAATAATCAAAAATTATAAAATATAAAAAAATTCATCAAATAATAATTTTTACCTTTATAATATTTTAGTGGTGGATAAAGTTCAAAATGTAACTAACTTGTTTTACTATATATAATATTTATTTAAAAGTATAAAAACAAATTTTAACATCACAATAACATGTTTTAGATATTTTCCATCTCTTTACTTTTTCCCTCATTAATTGGGTGCATCTTGGGTCTCCCAAGGATAGAGAACATTATCTAGGGAAAATGACCTAAAATCAGGGATAAGTGTTTATTTTAATTGATGAATTTTATGTATATACATGTAATGTCTTGATGTGGTTATCCCCAAGTTCAATGAATGCCTACTATTTTTGGGGTTTACTTGTAGGAGTGTGTTGTTTTTTCCGGTCACTGGGAGATTACACACATTGTAAATCGTTTACACACTGGGTATTTGATAGATAGGATCATGTCATGAGCTGATTAGAAAGTGTGAAAGGTTATACACAATCTAATTATTACATGATATTTAATGTTAAAAGGTATATTAAAAAAATAGAATCATTATACAAGAGTGTCTTGGACTACAATACAAGTAATGGGATTACATGCCATGTAAGTGTTGCAACTTGTGGTTTTTGGCTGATCTGCGTATTATTTATCATTATTACTTCTACACCCATGTTCTTTCTTGACCTAGAAACATTCTAATGTGTTTTTGGGAACCTTTATTTATTTTGGTTCGATTCATTCTGTGATTTATCATCCAGGTGGTTGCATTGCATCTTTCCAGGTGATTAATCCTTTATACTTCTTTGTTTCATTTGATCATGGTAGTTCCTTGAAAATAAATTATCATATCCATTGAACCATGATGATGATTCTTCTTAATTTGTTCTAAATCTATTATGTGACCTTCCTTTATGTGTAGATCCTTTTTTGGTTATGGGGCAGTAGGTGTGCATTATTGTGGTATATGTTTTTCCCTCTTCTTCAGCAACCATTTTGTCCAATTGAATCAATTATGTGATATGTGGAATAGTTCTAGTGCCTTTATTTTCATTTTTTGTTCTTTATATTTGGTGATCTCATTGTGAACATTTGTATCTAGAGTTTTTTGTTATGTGGTTATTTATCTATCCTATGATTGTGAAAATCATTGCTTCTGGTTTGGTGAAATCATTCCCTCTATTTTTTTTGATTTGTGGGTTCTACTCATCATCTCATGGGGTTCTGGAATACCCTTTGGGTTTATTGAAATTTATTATCGGCACCTTTTTTAGAGGGTATCTAGGGTGGGGTTTTCATTTTTTATCTAAGGTTGTTTGTCCCTACGATTCCTTCTATTGGGACATTTCATAGACATGATATTAGATTATCAAGACATGAGTGGCATGTTGCGGAGAGTGTCTGGCCAACTCTTTCCATGATGAGAATCATGTTATAATTTGATTTTTTGATGTTTATATCTTGTTTTGTGTTTCATTCTAAACCACTGTTTTTTCTTATGAGATTATTGCATTGAATTGATATTTTCAATGTTTGATTGATTATTATTTTTTAGTATACTATAACACACCTCTGAGATGTGTTCTGTGAGTTCCAAAATTAGGTGTTGTTGATATTAATCAAGGGAATCCTCCAATGGATCATAATTTGATTGAGGACACCCTGGAAGAAGATCATTCTATCAACCTAAATGTACTTGAAATTTTGATCATAGTTGTGGAAGGTACAAGTAGGAGATGTAAGAGATAAGAACAGATCGTGAGAGTTCTTATGTGAGAAGTAATTTTCCATTATGGGTATAAATAAAACTGAATTATTGGAGGACCAGAAAGAAAAGATCCATCCAATATTTTTAATTCTGAGATACAAATGAGATTATTCAGCTGATGTGTGATGTGTTCAAGATGAGTATACTAGCAAGCGATTGTGGTGTTCCATGGTATAGGTAGATAAGCATGTAGTCTAAGACCAGAATGGTTTCAAGAAACTTTATTTCAATAGATTTTTTAGATTCAATGATGATGTAGATGTATCTAGATATTATATATTTTTAGTGGGGAGAGCGTTTAGTGTTGGCATACACCATGTGATTTGATGAGATGGTCCATTCTGTACTAGAGGTCCAAAATAAGGACAAGCTGAAAGCACATATATACCTACAGGGTTTTTGATAGGATATCAAATCATATGTATTTATGTTTAAATTTATGATATATGAAGAGATAATAAAATATTTCATGATAAATGAAATGAATAAGGAAGGCATGTTTGGATATTCATGATGTTCTCTTCCACTTAGTATAAGGTTTATTGGTGAACTAGGGAAAAGAGAAAGTGGAAGATCATCATAGGATTAGTGGGTGTGGTTCTTGACAACAAGCCTCCTCTTCACATCTATTTTTAGCTATTGGTGTACATCTTAAATTCTAACTGTGTGGGAAGTTCAGACCATCATGGTGTCTTTTTACTTCAACTGAATACCATTTTCAATATTTATAGATGTTATAGTCATCTATAGTGTTCCTTACATGTTATCCGTACTCCTCTATATGGTTAGGGTTCATCATCTCTAATGGATACTATGAGGAATTCAAATGATTCAAAGACTATAATGCTCTAATCAGAGCCCTCAAGAGTGAAGTACCTTCACACAATAGTTTATTTCCTAGTGAAGGCATATGCATTTCCAGTTATAGTAGGAGGTTCCATATTTATTTCAAATTTATTGAATATTTTTTTATTTGATATTGGTTCTTCCCACTGGTTTATATCCATTTTTTTTTGATATTCTTATACTTCCAACAGAGCTCATGTAATTTGTTATTGAGTTTTTGACACCTATTGAAAAGGTAAAAGAGAAATTGTTTAAGTGTCCTTCCTATGATCTATTTATAGATTATGTCAAGTTATTTTGTGATTTGATATTCTTGATCTAGATCTTCTTATAGTCATCATCAGAAAAAATTGGATTGTTTTTCTTCATGATGATTTTGAATATAGTTATTGGTGTGTGTCATTTACTGTAGATGATTGGATCTCTCAAGCGATTCGGGGAATGTGGGATCTATGATATGATAGTGTACAACCATCCCATGCAATTCTTGGATGTTTTTTGTGAACTATATCAATTGAGGATGATAATGTTCCATTTTTATTGATCTTTCCATAGTTGTTCGAGATTTTATTTACATTTTCCTATATGATTTTTCTAAGAATCTTTTAGAGAGTGTGGTGAAGTTTATGATTAAATTTATTCTAGTAATTCATCTTATTTTGATAAATTATTATCATATGTAACTAGTATAGCTTAAATAGATCTAGGTTCATTTAGAATATCTTATGGAACATAGTTTCCTTCACCCTAATTCTTGGCCTTTCGCAAAACCTTTTTTCTATTCCACTACTATTTATGGTTCACACCTATAGTGTTTGTAATATTGTAATTTCAACCATGTAATGGTTAGGAACAAGTATTATTTTTCCTCATGTGGATGATTTTTTGACAAATAACAGGGGGAGAAGTGGTTTTATAATATTGGTCATCAGTTGAGTTTTCATCAGCTCGGAGTTCAGGATTCTAATATACTAATAATGGCTTTCAGGAGAAGGTATGTCCATTATCAATATCTTGGTATTCCATTCAATCTAAAAAATTCTCCTATAAATATTATGTATAGATGAAATTTTTTTTTCATAATTATCTCAAATATTTATTGGTAGTGTTTTTGGATGATATTATGGTTTATTCAAGACTCGAGTATGAGTACAAGAACCATTTATGTTTGGTTTCAGAAATCATAATGATTCATGATTTTTATGTAAAGATTTAAAAATTCAATTTATGAATTCAATAATATATGTTATTCAGGGACATGATTTCTAGACATGGATTACATTCTAATCTGGGGAAGGTGATGGTTGTCTTTTTTATGGTACAATCTATATATTGTATTTAAAATTCAAAGCTTCATTGGTCTTGATGGATATAATCGACAATTCATAAAGGATTTAAATAAGATGGAATCACATTTTTCAAATCCTATCAAGAAGGGCATGAAATTAACATGGGAGTTAAAGTGTGATTATTCTTTAGATGAGATGAAAATACTTGTGTTATTGGATCCTATTATGTTATTATCTAAGCCTTATAGGGGGTATGTGATTTTTTATTTATCTGGTGATGGTTTGGGTTGTGTACTTATGTAGGATGATCATCTAATTTCATATAACTCTTTATATATTTTTACATATTAGCAGAATTACCGGACTCATGATTGAGATCCTTTTGTAGTTATACATTCACATATGTTTTGGTGACACTATCTTTATGGGGAGAAGTTCAAATTATTTAATGACCATAAGAGTCTGAGATCTATATTTTCTCAAATTACCTTGAATAGATTTTAGAGTTAGTTGGTGAAATAACTTCTAAAACTTGACATTGATATCACCTAAAACCTAAGGAAGGATAATTTTTTATAGACGATCTTAACAAAAATGTTCCTTCACATTCTATTTTAAAATCAAATGAAGAGTGGAACCTTATGGGCCTCTTTTCTTAGTTGCATTGGGATTCTTAGGAGGATGTATTAAGTATGATTCTAAATAGTGAATATTTATCTTCATCTATCCTTGTATCTATTGTGTACATATAAGATCATGATGATGAGTTTAGAAGAATTTGAGAAACTAAATATAGTGGGCAGACCATTTTTTATTGGTCTATCTATTCAAATTACCATTTCAGGAATCAAATTTGTATCCCAATATCAGTTAGAAGGTATATTTTTATTTTCAATGTTATTTAGATTCCATTAATCAGGGAACTATAAAGATGTATTATGACATGATACTATGATTTTGGTTGCTGAGTATGAAGTGTGAAATTTCTGAATATATATCCCCCAATTAAACCAACTTCAGAAAAAGGAAAGGCATAAGAAAACATCTGGTGTGATTCGGCCTCAATTGGTTATGTTTTGGAAATGGGATATCATTTCAATGAATGTTTTTGTTAGATTACCATGGAACCCTCAAAGAAGGAATTCTATCTACGTGGTGACTGATCAGTTGAAAATGTTACCTCAATTCATTCCAATATGGGACACGACTAAAGTTGATGATATATGTATGATTTATGTGAATGAGATTGTGAGCTTACATGGGGTTCCTTTTTCCATTATTTTATATAGGCATATATGGTTTACCTCAAGGTTTTATAAGAGTCTTGTAGAGGTGATGGGGAATCGGGTCATGTTGAGTATGACATTCCATCCATAGACACCTGGTCAGATTGAGTATGCTATTCTAATTTTTGAGGACATGGTTTATGACAATGGATTGGATTTTGGAGAATCTTGGGAGATCCATCTAGGAATAGTTGATTATTCTTATAATAATAGTTATCAGTCTTCGATCAGAATAGATATTTTTAAAAAAATTTAAGGTCACCAGTTCATGTTGCCTCATTTTTGGGAAATGGTGGGAGATGATTTTTGGTGGGACTATGTTTGGTATTGATATTTCTACGAGGACTTAGTATATACATTGATCACTAGTTACAGCTAGGATTCAACATAAATCTTAAGAAGTTCAATGACATTTCCTTTTGGAGTTTTTCATAGGTTACAAGCTTTTCATAAATTTTTCTCCACAATTGGGTCACCATAATCATGGAACTAAATAAATGTTAGCTTCAAGGGATGTTAGATAATTTTATTTCACTGAGTGTATTCTCTAAGTTCCCTATCATTGGAAATTTCTAGCTCTATTGATAGGAATTCATGATTAGTTCTACATGTTGTAGCTTAGAAAATATTATCCCAATCCCTCTCACATTATATGTTAGGAAGAGATCAAGTTATTGATATATGTTTTTATTAGGAACAATGTAGTAGATATCGTTGAATATCAAGTGAATGTGATATGTGGTTAGTCAATTACTATGATCATAGTGATACGGTGGAACAAATAAGGTTATATTGGGGCTTGGGAGCATGATTTTTAATGATGGAGAAATGGACTCCCCACATCGACAAACTTCATTTTTCTGCATGGCTTCCCAAATATGGAATGTATTATGGTGGGGAGTTTGTAACATCATGCTATAGTATTTAAAATATTCCAAATATCATTAATTATTTTTCACTTTAATTGGGTACATCTTGTTGTTCCTAATGATGAAGATCAATTTCTATGAAAATTTACTAAATTTTTTGGAATGTATGTTTATTAGAATTTATGGATCCTCTGTATAAACATGGAATGACATAATAGGGTTCTCCCTGAGTTTGGAGAATGCTTGAAGGTGTTTGGGTTTTTGAGTAATAATATTCAGTTTTTGAGGTTTCAAGGTAACTGCACACCTTGTAAATAGTTCGCACATCATTTCATTGATCTTCCTGCTCATGTCTTGAGCTATGTATATAGTGAGAAATTGTACATTCCATGAAAAGACATAATGTTTTATAATGTTAAAAATATGGTTTTAAATAAAATAGAGACATGTTATTCAGTGTACTTGAGTGTCATCAATTAAATGATCTGAAAAGTGATTAACCACATGGTAGTTTTCCCAATTTTGGATTTTAGGGAGCTTCTCGGTAGATTTGTCATTAATTCATCTGCATCTCTCTTCCATCTCAACCTAGAATCACTCCCCAGTGATTTGGAAACTTAATTTCATTTTGGATTGATTTTTTTGATGATTAATCATCAGAGTGGTCACATTATAACACATAGGGTGAGTAATTATATCTAGTTCTTTGTTTTCTTTGATTGTGGTAGTGTCGTTGCATAGTGTTATCTGATCCGTTGACACATGGGGATGATTCTTCTGTATTTTTTCGTAATCTATTGTGTGATCTTATTTAGGGTCTAATACTTTGTTTGTTGTTGTGTCGAGGGTATATGTTACTGATGAATGTTTTGTTTCCCTTAATCTAGGTATCCTTTTGTCAAATTCGGTCACATTGGAGATGTATTGATTGGTTATAGGTCTTCAAATGTATTTGTTATTTTCTTATTATTGGGAGATCCCATTATGGGAATGTGAGACATGAGTTTTGAGGTAGGTAGTTATTTCTCTAGACAATGTTTGCAAACTTCATTGCTTCCAGTTGGTTGAAATATTTAATTCTATTTTTTATGCTGGGGTGCTAGCCACCAGTACACGGGGATCAAGAATTTCCATCAAGAATTTGGAAATTTGGGTCTGGTAATAGTTTGAGAGGGTATCTGGTTCAGGTTTGTCACCAAAAATATGTTTATTTATAAATTTATATTAGAAATATAAATCATTTTTAATATGATTATTAATTATTAAGTTTTATTGATGAAATATTTATCTTAAATTATTACACAACACTAAAATAGTTCTTGTACATATAGTATAAAATTTATATAAATGATTTTAAAAACTCAAAAAGTAATATTTTTTGCATGAGTAATAGTGTCCCTAAAATTTTATAGATTCATATAACATATTAAATATTTTGGATTGGTTTATAATCTATTTGAAATTTTATCATGTTTTTTTCCAATCTAAATTAAGTCAATAGTTTCAAAAATGACATTAATAATATTTTATAAAAACAATATTTAATTAAATGATTAATAATTAAAAAAATTAATTATTCCACCTTGTTGATGGGATGTGTTTCAGAAAAAAACTATGTTCCACTTATTGGTATATTTTCATTTTATAGATACATTCATGACCCATAAAGAGTTAAAATCATTGGTATCTTGGTAATTTTCAATAGTGTAAATGAGCAGTTCCAAGTAAGATATAATGATAAAAACATAAAAAAAAATTTGACCATATTTTTTAATATAAATTTATTTCAACTAGTTATCATATAATATTATAATTATATAATTTTGGTTTTTTATATAAAAATAACTTATTTTAAATTAATTATTTATTGAATTCCAAGAGTCCCATTCCCCTCACTTATAAAAGGGAACCCCATATCTTATACTCTACCCACTTGGTGAACCATTTATTTTGTAAAATACCAAAAAACATATCTTTCAAAAATCACTCTATACATTCTAGAGGTATTATTATAGTCCAAATACATACCATAGAGTACTAATGGTGTAAAAAAGTATGTGATAAAATAATATAGTGTTGATTTTAACAGAATTATTTAGTTTTATTCTACCTTCTTTCCCATTCAAATATTCATCATAAATATTGGATTAATTACACCACTATATTAAATATATTGATATATTTTCATTTTAATGTAATAATTTTTATCAATATCACCTTCCATGAAATGAGAGACAAAACAGTCATTTGTGTGTACGGAGGACTACCACCCTATAAACCGATGAAATTAATTTTCTACCACCGCCTCTAACATCTGGTTATAATGATAGATTTAATATATATATATGATATTAATATAATATTTACCATTATTTAAATATAATATATCTTTTAATTTTAACCATTCTATCCATATAAAAATGACAATGTCATTCATGTGTACGTGTGGATTACCACCACCTTGTAGCGATTTGATTCATTTTTCATGAGCACATCACATGGATTATATAAATAATTATATATAATTAAATAATAATATAATTATGATAATTTCATCATATTTTTATGATAAAATTATATTTACCTTCATTTATTCTTGTTATATGGAAAATAAAAATTTTACCCATACATACATATGACCTATAGTATCTATGAATGTAACATATTTCATTTCACATAAAGAAATTTCAGGTTTTCTTATACAAGTATAATTAAAGTGTAAAAAAATAATTATTTCATGATTTTTATTCTTGGGATGATGGAATTAATACATCTTTTACCACATTTATCCCACCATTTTTTTGGGATTATAGACCGAACTTATTTAAATCACATGATATAGATTGTATCAACTAATTAATTAAATATGACAATAATTTTTTTTTCATAATTGATTAATAGATAAGGTATTAATCATGTTAAAATTTTGTTAAGAAATAAAATAATTTTTCTTTTTGTATTATATATGTTTTAAAAGATATACATGGTTAGTCTAGGCCCAGTGTAAGGGATTTCATATCAATTTCTCTTTATTGAGTAATATTTTACTATTATTCATCAAATTTCAATTATATGTAGTATATAATTCTTCTTTTAAATGTTTTAAATTGAATCATACATAATTAATTGTATATTATGTTTCAATTCAAATTATTTTTTCCATGGGTATTTGACATAAAAGTTACCCAGGGGAACAAATTTCTAATCTCAACATTATTTTCTAGGTTATACTTTTACTCCACTAATTTTATTATTACATGAATAAGATTAAATTCATATATAATTTTTTTAAAAAATAATTCTAATTTTAAAATGTGAATTTACTTATATTCACATAATAACAAAAGGGATTAACTATCACCTTAATATACATGATCTTTGTATAAGGATTATTTGTTTCAGTCTTATTTTTCTAAGACATGATTCATATCATACCCCATGATTTCCTTGTATGAATACATAATAACTCATTAATTAATTTTAGAATATTTATACAATAAATTCAGAAGAATTGAAAATCTACATATTACTATGTCTTTTAATGACATTTGATTTAAAGAAGAAAAGGGTTTATGAAATAATTTCTTTTATTTTGGGATTTTCCAGATTCAACATTCCTTTAAGGGAAATCATATTCTCATATTATCATTAAATATATAAATTTTCTTCTAATCAATATGTAAATTTGTTTTACTTGTTTTGATTCCATTTCCTCCATTATCAACTAGAGAAACATTTATATTGTTTTTTGTATGTGATACCTATATTATATATTATTTTATATAAGTAATATTTCTCTTCCATATCTATGTTTTGTAAAAAAATTCAATAATTTTTATTAATAAAAATTAGTGATTCCTTAAATTTTTTATATGATCTTTTACATTTTTTTAAATTGTTTTAAATGGATATTTATTAGTGTTTTATTCATGGTTCACTTTTGATTCTCATTAATTTTTTTGAAAAGAATATTTATTTTTATCATTTATGAAAAGAATATATTTTACCACTATCATGGACATTATTTCATTTTATTATTACATTACATGTTTCCAATGTTATATTCAAAAATAATACATTTCACAATATTTTTTGATTTAATAGTATATAGAATTTATTTTTAATGTGGAATGAGTATTTTCCCCAAGAACATTTTAATGATATTTATATTGTATTTTTATTCATCAATTAAATCAAACCATGATGTTCCATATGTTACAATGGGGATATATTATAATTATAACACAATTATTATTATTTTGGATGAATTAACATTTTTTCAATAAGATTTCTGTAGAACCTATTTCATTTCCTTTGGTAATTTAGGCCATGAATTAATAATGGTTATTGTTATGTTGAAAAGTAAAATATTTTGATTTTTTATTCAAATACTTTTGTACTTGAAAATATATATGGATGATTTATGGGTGGTTTCTTTATAAACCAATTATTTTTTGTCACATTATAATCCAGGTGTCAGTGGTGTCATTATAAAACAAGGACGACTGGTCACATTATAAACCAAGGATGTTTTGGTCCGTTATAACCCTAAATAATTTGGGGAATGACTTTTTTTAAGGATTATTTTATTTGAAGTTATTAATATTGGTTATTCCACTTTTTTGAGTTCTTTTAAGAGTTTTACGACGATAATGTTTGAAGATACAAAAAATATTTTCTATTATTTCAATGGGTTTTTATATTTACTTTGTTCAAAAGTGATGAGACATGCTCTTTATTATTGATTCATGTGGAACTTAACTTTGAAAAAAATTTATGCCTGGTCACATGATTAATGATATAGGTATTGACAGTTATTAATTATGTTCGGTTATGGTCACACACTTTAATTAATTCAACATACTCTTATTATCATCTTATACTCATCGATGTCATATAATTGATAATTATTATTTTTACCCATATAAAGTGTTTGACCTCACCATACTTATGTTTAATTTTCTGTAGGACATGAATAATTATATTAAATAATATCTTCTAGTATAGAATCTTGTATTGAAAATTTTATGGGAAATTGTAAATAATTATAGTTAAATAAGAAAAAATGGGTATAGTTTGAAAAACTATCACTTAAGTATATGGAAATTTGTTTGCAAGATTTTGTCCTAATTCTATAAAACTCTAAACCAAAAATATCATCAGGTATGAAATTTATTAATTTGATGTTATATATTTTTAAAGGCTGAAATTGAGTCACATTTACTGGTATGAATCCCAGAATAAAATTTATATGTTTTAGCACATGATTCATTAGTGTGGGTGCAAGGATGTGGAACATTTGTCTTTAGAGAGAGTTTTTTTGTGAAGAGTTTTGGATAGATGAGTGATTAATTTATAAGTGAATAAGGGGGCCTTTTTCAAATAAAATAATGAGTATATTTTTATTATATCAAAATAAAATTAATAATAATGACTATATTGACCAATAATATAATTTTATTATAAGTTTTATATTCTTATTATCTTTACACTTTATAAACTATATGGTTTTATTAGAATATTGTATTTAATATAAGGAATAATTTTTTTATTTGAATAACATATATGTTAGGGTTTAAAATTTAAATTATTATAAATAAAATTATTATTTTTAAATTAATTTTTTTACCCACTATATTAAATATTTTTTAATTTTTTTATAAATTATTAAGCCATTTTGAGATCCTGTTATATCACATATATATTATGAAAGAAATATTTTCCCTATTCTCTAATAATTGACCTTTTTAAGAAAAATACCCAATATATAACCCTAATATAACTTCCATGTTCTAATTATAAAAATATAGTCCAGATTATGCAAATAAAATTTTAACATAGGTAATCATCATATTTAAATTTTATTTTAAAAATGAGTGCTTTCATTATATACGTAAGAAAATACTTTGTAAAAAGTTTAAAATAAAACATATTTTTAGTTATATAATTTGAGAAATCATTTAATATTATTCTTATATTTTTATTTAGAAGTTTTATTTATGTTAGTTTTTATTTACTTGATATTTTACCCTCCCTAATGGTCAGTTTCAATTATCTTTTGTCAGTTTCTATTTCCAACGACCTGTTTCAATTCCAATGATCATATGATACATATAACGATTTTAAATACCTCTTATCCACAATAAATTTATATAATTATGTTTTTTATACAGATTTTCCATTCAATATTTAAAATATTGAAATCAGATATCCTTTTTAAAATATTTCTTTCATGAGTGTGATAATTTTAGAAGGTTAGGAGACACAAAAAAAAATCAAATTATTGTTATGTTTTTAACTTGCATTTATTGTCCCAATATACTAGTTTCAATTTTGTGGTGTGTATTTATCCTTTTATTATAGTTTTATATATTTATTAAATAAATCCTTTTTAATTTTTTTGTAGGTTTTATGTGATTTATTCAATAGATCAAAACTAAATGTGAAATTTATATATAGGATTCAAATTTTATATCGAAAATTTATGGTCGTTAAAAATAGAATCATTTGGAGGGTCAATAACAACTACAATAACTGTTGGTGAGATTTTAAAAATCCATTATACTTGATGAAGAGACTGAGAATCAATGAACCATTTGACCTATGTATAGGAACCCATTTATATAATCACCATAATATATTAAAAACATATCCAAGAAAAAAAATTGACAACATATAATGTTAATCCAAAAATATGAAATCCTGAAGACCTAAAGAACCTCCCATAAGAATACCATTAATATATTACAATAATAATAAAACCATAGGATAATTATTAAATTTATCATCTTCCATAAAAATTGTTTTGGATTGAAAAAAACACCTACTTAAGGGTCTTCTAAGATAAGATAAAGACCCATGAATGAAGATGAATTCCACCTAGCATTGATTGAATTCATTACGGAATCCCAACTAAAAAAATTGGGATTATTTAGAAACATGAATAATTGAGATGAAAATTGTAGTAGGGATGAAATACCTATAATATATAGTGATAAAGGCCCATATATCCACCTCAAATCAAGAATTAAGGGAGGAGGTTGACAAGAAAGATAGTATAAGAGAAACATTGGTTGATTAGGATGAATGACGTTATATGGAAACTCAAATTGTATACCGTTTAAAAAAAAGAAATATTCTCATAAAAATATTATATGTCTATTATGTATTCAATATATTCCATAATGTACTCTATGGAACCCCTAAGTCCCCAAGCTCATGGACTAGATCGCTAGGTACATTGTGGATCCTACAATTCTAAACTAAGGGTCAAAAACATCAATACATTCATTAACTCCCTATTAATTTATTGAACCTAAATTAACATTGAAAATACATTAAATATTATATTCTTATGATCCAAAAATAAAATTCAAATGCCATTTTTAAAAATGAACCCTTAATTGGAATTTAAAATTGAAAGATTCCTATATTTCAAGAAATAAAATTCCATTGGGAACATAGATATCTTCTTTAATTAACACACCAAGGAAAAAAATTGATATTATAGAGAACATTTTTAGGATTTTTGAGTTCTTATAAAGGATATATCATAATGTAATGGGATATATGGTGTAACGAACCATGTAATTATGTGTATAACTCCACAAATTTTTTTTTATCATTTTATACTTTGTATGTATTATCAGGCGTTTAGTTAAAAAAATGGTTGATTGAGGGATTTTTGTGGTGTTCTATAGGAAAATTTAATAGTGAATGGTAAGATCACATTTTTTCGAAATTATTCTTATCCTATAAAATTTTGTGTTTCTAGTGGAAGTGAATCTTATAATAGAACAAAATTAATGCACAAAATTTATCAAACCATAATGCCTCAGCTGACTCAAAAGGAAAAAGGTTCTATTTTTCCAAAAAAGAGTTGGTGCATATTTTAAAAAACCATAATACCAAACCCTGAGGTAGACATTGAGATTAATATTTCATAACATGGTTGGTGCAAGATTTAAAAAAACATTAACCCAAAATGTTTCGAATTGTTTTGAATGATTTAAAACACATTTTATATGATACTAACCCCTTGATGTAAATAGTTATTTTTACATTTATCTAATCACATTAATCATATAGACATAAAATGATTCCCAAGATAATTCAACCCCTTTTATAGTGCATTCTTAGTGCATTTAGTGATATCATATTTTAGAAATTAAAGGTATGCACTCATTTTCTTTTCTTTCATTGGGTTCTTGTCAGATCCTATATTCTTTATTCTATCATTAATGTAGATCTAGTTTTTTATGGTCAATGATAATGTCTTGGGATTTATATAATGTTTAATTCTTTCTTTGGTGATGGATCAACTTAGATTATTAATGTTGGAGGTTCTTCCATTTGTCAAAATCAAGATCAATCATTGATGGTGTATCCCATGTGGAATCATTGGTACAAGTGGGCTTGGTTGTAAATTTATCAACATTCATGTGGATTTTTAACCCTTGTTAATGTCTTATAAAACACAATGACCATGGTTTCCATTTTTTGGTAGCTTTCCCCTTCAATACTCAAACACATATATTCTTATCGATGAAATCTCTTATATTATTTTATATTTTTTATATTTAAAGTATGGTTTCATTTTACTAGTGTGACTATATGTTTCTCTTTTGTTCATTCTTAATTTTGATACGTCATCTAGTCTGGGGATTGACCAAGATACCCTTAGACTAATAAATTGGTTGATCATGAGGTTTTAATAACATAGTTAGTTCACATGTATATGTAGGGTGTTCTAGTATACTTTGAAAATAGGTCCCCATTATGTGATAATATTGATTTATCTAATGGGAGACCATGGATGGTCATTGAAAATGTACTAATATTTAGATAGCCTAGACATTGTACCATTAATCTAAAAGGATTATTTGGGACTTCATGTATATTATAATGTAGAGACACCCCTTGTGTCATTTTAGCAGTATTTCATAGGAGATGTGTGAGGCTACCAATCATGTGTCTTGGGTTATTTTCTTGGTTAATACCTAGATCTATTATGTTGTCTTGAGGTTTCAAAATTTGAGTGTTGATATTCCTTCCTCAAAAAAGTTGGATGAGACCTTAAAATATTTATTCAGAGATGACTTAGAATATATCATTAGGAACCATGTGTGTTTTGGCTCGAATTTCACTCTTCATGACGGGGGAAAAGGGGTAGGACAACCTTAAAAGTTCTAGAATTACCATATGGTGATATATAGGGTGAGTACAAATGATCATAAATCAAGGATTGTTAGATAGATCTAGAATGATTATATCAGGTTATTTTTATAGTTCTTTGACTTGATTTAACGTATTTAGTTATATTATGATAAGGTATTTAGAGAGTAGTGTGTCAAACTGCATACATTTATGGTTGCATCATGCTAGTGTCAAGTGATTGTAATGGTAATGAAGCTTACCTATAAGCCAAAGGGTATGTGACATGCACTAGTGTTCACTTGATCCTCCTTATTCATTTATTTACATGACTTTAATTGTATGTTGGTGTTTTCTTTATGACCATTAGTGTAAGTGACATGCAATGAGTTGATTATGTTTTCTATATGAACCTAGCCGTATCATGAATATAGAGAAATTTTGTGCATGATAGATAAGTCAATTTTTTTATATGGTTATACATATTTGAATATTCCCTATGTGACCTTTGTGTATTGGGATATGCATAGGGGTGTGTGTGGTCATGTGATCTATACTTTCTTGATGTGTTTTTTCTTATATGATTCTAGAACCATACTATATGTGTGTTGACTATGGGTGTGTGTATTAGCTTAAGGTATTTTCATGATATTCATTTTTTCTTGATTCCATCATACGTATTTTTAAGGTATTTCATAGCCAATGTAACCAGGATTAAAGAATTAAGATGAAAAGTTTTCTCAATAATTTTTTACAATCCCATCAGATTGAGAGCTTAATAATATGATAGAGGCCACAAAATATTGATTATTGATGGTATATGTTAGATCACAGTCATGTGAGTTGGTGTGGTAGTATACCATGAATGGGTGATAATTATCCTTCAGCAACTTGCCGATATGGGATATTTCCATGAATGTATGGTTTTCATATTTAAATACATACATGTTTTTAGGTGCAACTTACTCGTATATGAGGAAATCAACCACCATCAGGGTAATGTGTTAGGTTTTCCTAATAATAATCAACATCAGGGTGGTTTTTCAGTGATCCTATTAATAACAATCTTTACAGTGGGGAATGTGAAATTACAAAATTTTATTTTTTGTATACATGAATGGGAATAATAAGCTTCCAAATAATGTTGTGATTTGTTCCAGATCTAGTGATGTGTTATGATAGATAATAAAAAATTTAATATAATCATGCCAATGAGTTTTGGGTTGGGGTTCATTGAAGTTTGGTTAGAATATGATGAAGCATCGTACCTGTTTCTAATTTTTTACTTTTACAATTTTACTTTCCATGAATACAAATTTATATGAATATTTCTATTAGGGTTCTTAGTGAACTCTATTGAGTTTATTTTCTCACAAAAAAATACTAAAACCTCGGTGCATGTGTTGACATTATGATTTCTTTTAGTTCAATCATATAGACACATAGTGGTTAAAAATGAGGTAGATCATTGTGGTTATAGAGAATAAAACTAGTCACAAAAATGGTCCATTGTTGTGTCTCCATCTTGTTTTAATTTTAGTAATATTTATTTGTGATATAATAATTTGATGCGTAGTGTTATTTCCTATTTAAAAACATTATTTTTTATAGAGTTAATTTAAATTATATTCTATATAATTTTATGTTCAAGTTTTGGTAATATTATTTTTTATATTATGACAAACTCTGATAAAAGGGTATAATATCCACTAAACCAACATTATACCCTCACTATTACTTGATAAATGTTGGCATATGGGGAATCATTCCTGAGGTCTTGTGGCGCACTGGATAGAAACCAATGATTCCTGTCAGTGTGTTAAAGAATTTTCAATGAATTTTTTCTATGTATATTATTTGTGATATAGCAGATTGAAATTTATGGAATGTGTCAGAGAAAGTGATGGACCACGTACTAGAGAGTCATGAACACTATTCTAGGAGGTATTCATGGAAACCATGATAATGGATTTGTATATGTGTGGTGTGACACGATTATTGATAATTTTACTAAAACAATGTGTTACTAATGTTTTGATTTTTGTAGATGGGTTTCTAGTGAATTGGAAGGTAGCATGTGAGTATGTATTATAGTAGTCTTATAGGACTCACAAGACATGTACATTCTTATATGTATTTTCCCTGAGAATTTTTTTGACAGTAGGTCATGTGTATCTTACCAAAGTGGATTTCATTAATATGGATTATTATTCAATCATCAATGGACCTACATAGAAACTGTATATAAAAATCATTGGGACATGATTTTCAAGTTATAATTATATTATGGAATACATGTCTGGGAGGTGATTTGGGAGTGATCACTAGTGTCCCTATGGCCAAGGAAACCATTAGTGGTTTAGTAGTGATGTGGCCTTAATTTATCACACATTTCCATTTTCTGGATTTTAATGTTCATGATAATTATAATTGAGATATTAGTGGATAATTTATTAATATAATACATCTTTGATTGAATTTGGTGTTGAATGAATGTTTTTTTTCAAATAATATATTTTTTGGTGGTAAAGTAATTAAAATATAGTGTGTTAGACTCTCTTATATTGAAATTATTTTTCATTTATTATTCTATATTCAGTGATATTTATTTTGAAAATATCTATATTTTTAGCTACTATGGTGAGTGTATATAAAAGGGTTGATCAACTATGCATGAAAAAAAAAAGATATTGACCATGTGACTCTATCATCCCAAGATTTGAATTGAAAATCTCATAAATAAACCTTAAATATAAATAGATAGAACATGCGAGCAAGGGGATTGAAAATATTCTTTCCTAGTGGTGTAAATTGTTGGAATGTCCATATGACCGAGTAGAATGACCACCACAGAAATATGACTGACCTTATGTTTTCTCAAATAAGATCTTTGTGGAAATTGAAAACGAAAATTTGTTGTTCCTTGATCAGATCGACCATATTTATGAAAAAGTGACAATATAATCAAAATAAAAAAGGGGAGTAGAAGGATGAATAAAATATTAAAAGGCAAAAATATATATGAAAATATACATGCACTATAAAATAGAAGGGGATCATACTCCCTTAAATCACTATCATTCCTGATTTACTATACTAAGTCACTTTCAAAAAAAGAATATCCTAAAATATAATATTGATTCCATTATGAGATTCTAGTCGAATGTTTCTGAAACCAAAATCTTATAATAGATAAAAACTGTTAATTAGTTTCACCATGAATGTCATTTTGGAAACCATCAACATTGAAGGGGAAAACCCATTTCTAGCTCTGTCGATATGGGACACTGCCCTAGCAGAATGATGCAAAATTTTGCAGATAAATCATACACTATTACTTGCATTAAAATCAATTGACTCCTAAGATTCTTATTATGAAACACTATGCATATTACTAGATAAAAAATATGATTAGATACACTTCTAAATAAGCAGAGTATGCATCCTCTACTAAGGCTCGATGCTTCTACACCTATGTTTGAGGAGAACCATTTTTTAATATTGGAGGATTATTTTTATGTAAAAAATCATGGATCATGTGATATAAAACCATGATATTAAAATTCCCACTTAATAAAAGATCCTACATTTTTTTAAAGTGTATCTGACACACAATGGTTTGAATTTGGCAGCAAGATCAGTTGGGGAAAATTATGAGCTACTGAATATTTCAGCTTGGGATCTTTTTTTCATCACTCACAAAGATAAAATAATATATGTGAGAAAATAATCTATATTATAGAATCTTCTATGTGGTATCATTCAGCTCCCTAATCAAATCACATATATGATTGAATCATCTACGTGGTATCATTCAACTATGTGAGTGAATGAGCTATGTTGTATTAATTTTTTATATAGACAAATTAGGATTACGATGAATGTTAACTTTGTAGATCATTTATGTTGAAATTTAGAATACTAGCCATGGGGAACCAATTCTATCCAAAATTTCATGTGGATTTTATTTAAAAGATTCTTTTCGGCTCAAAATTTCATAATTTAAGTGGTGGTATATTTTTGGTTGGAAAAGAAGTCATTATTATCTGGAAAAGGGTTCATGAAGGAGTGGGTTTTTCTAGGATCATGTATTAAAAGTTATAGATTTTATATATGTATAATAAGGTGGAGGATATTGAAAATTTATTTTAATATATAAAAATTGGGGAGGATAAATAAATCAATGTATATGAGAGAAATGAGAACCATAAATAACATTCACATTGTTTAGAAGAAGTGTTCATTCTCTTACTAGGGAATTTCTATTTTTTACATATTTATTCCCTTCCCCAATGTTTCGATCAATTTTTGAATTTATTGAAATCGTTTTTATAATTTTTTGATAAAATAAAACTAGCGAATGATATTGAACTCATTTTTTTAGTATTTAACTCATTCAAGCATCAAGTTTAGTTTGGGTTTACCCATTTATCACTGGACACGTTACACATATCTTATTATTACAAGAACTATGTGTATACTATTTTTGTATTACAATGATCTGTTCACTTTTTATCTAGATTTAAATATGAGAAGAGGACATTCCATGAAAGGTTTTTCCATCTAGTTTCTTTATTGAGTTTATCATTGGACTCTGTAGTAGAGAAATTTGAGAACCCATTAATATATAGGATGAAAACATGATAAAACCAAACCACATCATTTCACTGAAACCAAAATCATTTTTCGAGAAAATAAGATATAGAAAATGAAAAATTAATTTTTCTTAAACATTAGAATAATCCAAACATCATTTTTTATTCTATTTCTTTTCATATGTGGACACCCACCTACTTGTAAGTGATATCCACCATAACAAAAGCTATTTTTTTCTCCTAATTTCACTCTATTAACTTCATCACCACTATTTAAATCACCACATAACTCTTTGTTTCATTGTTTATGTTTTTTCCACTTTCACTTTGTCTCACTTTACATACATTCTATGGAATTATTTCCTCATGGATCATGAAATACTCAAAACTATACTTGTTTTATGATGTGTTTTAAAATATTTTATTATCTATGAATCTCACATTGAAATGGGTTCTTAAAAAATTATTAACATTTCTAAGGAAGGGAAATCAATTATAAGTAATAATAGAATCAAAATGTTCACATTTTTTTGAAAATGGAAGCAATGAAAACTAGGTCATAATCTGTTGACTGAGATGAATATATTGATAAAATCAATTGATATCTAATGTATTTAATAATCAAGTAGTGTCATGAAAATGAATTGTTTTTTGAATGTCCATATAGTCAAAAAAATCAGGACCTCAACCAAGAAACAAAATTTCAATCCACCCCAAAATGGAATTTTTCTAATTGATATGGTGAGGCATAGGGATTTTCAAATTCCTATAATATAAAAAAAATTCATGGGATAGGAATGAAAATAGATCAAGAAAATTTTATGTGAAGACTAGAAAATTTTAAGGAAATTTTTTCTTAAATTCTTTTGAATTTTACGTTTCCACAGTTTCTTGACGGTGCCTGATTCTGATGCCCAGAGTGCCCAGAATGATCCGTCAAAGTTTTTTTAAGCTTAAATTAACGCACGTAAGTAGTTTTCTTGGAAAATTGAACTAAATCTTAAACGATTACTTGTATCAGAAATATGAAGGCACAATTTTTCTCAGGATGATGGGTTTACCCTAGGCATGACTTAAGTTTAGTCGGCGTGGGCCTCCAGTGAAAAATCCCAAAAATGGCATAAGCGTAAATAAAATAATTAAATAAATTATTTTATTTTTCAAATAATTATAACTCACAAACCGTAGCTCAGATTACAAATCTGAGACCGCCACTGAATTCATGAGGGCATGCTTTGTGTAAGCAGATACTAACTTTGGCCAGTGTGGGCCAGCAGAAAAAGTTAGTTTTTGGCCTCAAATAAAATAATTAAGTGACAATTATTTTATTTTAAAATTCGTAACATATAAACGGTGAGTCAGATTAAAAATATGAGAGTATCGTTGGGTTGTTCGGGGTTAGTTTCACCTAGGTAGAGCTTAATCTCGACCATCATGAGTCGAGGGTGACTGATAATAATTTTTTGAACTTTTTTTCGGGTACGTTCAGTAATCCTACATTCAGGATATTATAACTTTTGAACCAGTTCTCAGAATTAAAATCTTAGGGCACCATTGAAATCGCAGCATCGGTAATTGTTTAGTGATACCTTCACCGCAGATTCGTTCTGATGAGTTTGGAAGTTGGTTTTTGGCTTTTTATTAAAGAAATAAAAAATTACAACACTTTATTTTATTTTTAAGCTGTCATGTCTAGTGTGTGCGTTTAGTTGGTTAAAAGATCCACATAGGAGTTAGTGGTGGGACCGCCACACCCTATCCTCCCATGGGAGGATAATTGGGGTGGGGGCCACCCAAGAAGCATAACCTCCCATGAGAGATTATGACACGGGTTCCACACGTGGCATAACCCCCCATTTAACGGGGAGGGAGAAGAAACCTCTCAACCCCCATCAATTAATTTTTTGTGTCGGTGTAAAATTAATTGTTGTCAAATAATTTTATATGTCGATGTAAAATTAATTTCTGTCAATTTATTTTATGTGACGACGTAAAATTAATTACTGTCAATTAATTTTATGTGTCGACAAGAAATTAATGGCTGTTAATTAGTTTTATGGGACAACATATAATTAATTGCTGTCAATTAATTTTATGTGTCGATGCAAAATTAATTACTGTCAATTAATTTTATTTGTCACCATGAAATTAATTGATCTCAATTAATTTTCAATGTCAGCATAAAATTTAATTGTTGTTAATTAATTTTGTGTGTCAACATAAAATTAATTCGTGTATTTTGTTTTAAAGCAGGCTAGGTTGGGGAAACTTCATAGAATCCTTCTTCTTTTTTGTGCCAACACACCTTTGAAATTGTGCCAATGCAATTTAATTCGCCCGACCCCCCTTTTTAATCAAGTAACCGCATCGTTGGAATTTTGGAAGTCTCCTAATAATTGAACTGTCATAAATTCCATGATTGTTACATACCTCTCCCCCTCTTTTATATATAGGGAGCTTGGGAGAAGGTTTTGGGACGACTTCACCAAGCAACGAAGCGCTGGTAATGTATCGTGACACCCAACACTTGGAGAAAATTATCTTCTCTAATGAAGAATCTGAAGACACCGACGCTGACGCTACTTCCTCAGCTTCTTCCTCAGAACCCCCTTCCAACGCGGGACCTCTCATATAACCGTTCTTCCTTCCTCTTCGACATCAAAGGATCAACACAGAAGATCAGAAGTGGAAGGATATGGTGAATGGTGACAACACCATCTTCCCTCGTGATGAACGAACGCCTAATAATTAAAGTGGTAGGGGTGTGTTTTATGTTGTTTAATGCCTAATCATATCTTGTTAAATGAACTTCTTGAGCCGCTTGCTATCATCCTAATGTGGAGGGTTCAGGCCCCACAAACACGACCTGACCCCTCCACAACCTTTGTGGTTTTGGAAACATGGATAGACAGTAACGTAATAGCGGCATGGCAATGTGGTGATGATGACGAAGACGGAAAATAGAGGGGGTGCTTCCCACAACCTCTGCGAACCGTGCCGCCGGTTGAGCGACGCCCGACCAGCCTACCCGCGCTCTGCCCGGTGTGTGCCCTGACCGAAACTGCGGCCTCCTAGCACCCTGCTCGAGTGTCCTGCGCGCTGCCGGCGTGCCTCACGAATGTCTGGCGCCCTCCCGGCTTCTACCATGCACCCTCCCGATGCCTGCCCCGCGCCTCGGCTGCCTGCCCCGTGCCCCACAACACCCAGGCCACCCCCCCGGCGCCTTCCCCCTGCCCCCCAGTGCCCAGGCCACCAGCCCGGAGCCCTCTCGACACCTTCCCGACACCTAGGCAGCATGTACGGCGCCCCCAGCACACAACCCCCCCCTGTGACTGCCTGGCTCCCCCAGTGCCCAGTCCACCTTCCTGGTGGCCTTCCGGTGCATACCCGCCACACATGCGGCCTCCCCGGCGCCCCCGGATCCCAGGATGCCCTCCCAGTGCCTGCACGGTGCCCCCCAGTGCCCAGGATGCCTGCTTGGTGCCCTCCCAGTGCCTGCATGATGACCTGGGCCGTCTGCCCGGTGCCCGATCGGTAGCCCGGCCCGACCCTCGCCCTTAACGGTCTACCCGCGGCCTGCCCACACCACGCGCGGTCGCCGTTGGAATCTCGGGCCGATCCGTGCCCCTTGCGGTGCCTGCCAGACCTGCCACTGGCCTTCGGGCCGAATCGCCCACGTGGCTACTTCGGCCCGAATTGTCCATGCAGTCCGCTGGGCCAGGCCCAGCAGACTGAGCCAAAATCACCAGGCTGAACCACCCAACGGGCCAGGTCAGACACAGCTAGTCTGACCGGGTTGACCCAGACTGAGTTGGGCCGAGTCGGCCCGACTGGGTCGCATCGGACCTGGGCCCACTTTTGAAACTTTGCTTGTGTTGTCCATATCATTGGTACCAGACATCCGTTTGACGAACCGTCAGTGGCATTGGTAATCTCTTTGAGAATATGTCCCTTCAAAAATACCCCATGGGAATTTGGGATACAGTTCTGATACGATCTGTTGGTTTGGACACGAAACCAACCGCCCCCCTGGGACAAAAAGGCTAATAAATCACAGACCGGGTGTCTGATTGACACACTGTCTTTTGAGTTGAGACCCCTATGACGAGGCAGTACTTTGTGATACTTCTATGTGAGAATGTGTGACAGTTGGCTTATCGACCAGTAGCTCGTGAAGTGGATCCTCTCGGAGACGAGAAGACAGAGTGTAGAGACCTAGTACATGTAGACCTGACGACTCCTTGACTGATTCGACTCGGAGTGATTAGGAAAGCCCAGTGGATGGAGAATCCAATATTGCGGCGGTCCCACAGAGACCATAGCGCTTGGTTTGGAAACAAACCCACGGTACTCGATAGGAGGAGTACCTATGACGACTATTAGGGGAGCACCCGGTTTCACAGCAAACCCACAACGGAGGAGCGCCCGGTTTGGCAGCAGACCCGCGGTACTCGATAGAAGGAGTACCTCAACAGTCTAAGGATAGTGAGTAGCTCCTCAGAGTCGCTATAGGTCCACTATAGTCGACATAGGAGTATTTCTCCAACAGTTGTGTTTTCTTCAATGAAAATCCAGGTTTGAGCTAATTCAATGACCTTTGTGCTTTCCTCATCATTGAGATGGGTTACTTGATAACTTAGGTATATATATGGGAATATACCTATGTAAAGGTTATCTGTTGAGATCTTTATTTGTGGTTTATCCTTGTTGGATTTAGTGAAACCCTTGAGGGTCTCGGGGTCCCTACTGAGTATCGTTATACTCACCCCTGAATGGGCTATGCCCGCACCATGTTTTGTTGGATGCAGACGACAGACAATGTTAACCGAGGCAGAGTGAATGAGGACTGGACGCTACCTGGAGTTAGAAACTCGGCATGACAGTACACAAAGCGGACCGATAGATGGAGAGTGCTGAGGAGTACATTTGTACCTACCCTTCCGGTGGGGTCCATGGTAGATGTTCCAGGAGCTGCTAGTCACCTTCCAGCTGTTTGCCTTTCAGTTGTACTTTATTTTAGTTGTAGTTGTACCTTTCTGTTGGGCTTGTATTTCTGGCCCCTTTTTAAATTCAGCAGACTTGTTATATTGCTTTACTAAGTGTTTTCTTCCACTTGTACTCTGGTTGTGTGTGTTATTTTTTATAAAGGCAATGCCTTCCTAGTTTTTCGGGAATTATGCCTTTGGTGCTAGACGCCAGCCTCTGACCTATGAAAGGTGGGCTTGAGGTAGTCAGGATACGGGCCCCAAGGGACGGGTCGTGACATGTTATATCAAGAAATAAGAACTATCAATGCCACCATCCAATCACTAATTACCTAATGAAGATACATTGAACATTATTATGGACTTCAATGGAATAGTGTAAAAACATCCACTTATAGGATTTATTGACAATGAATTAAAGCTAAGATGCTTCCCTTTTTATTGAAAATAAATGAAAACTATTGGTTCTAAAACATGTACAAGAAAAGTTTTATTCATGGGATAAACATAAAATTTGTTTTTTTAAGTATTTTTACTATAGAATAATGATTTCTGAAATTTGGAACAAGATTGTAGGATCTTGAGAATATGGTGAAGAATTATTACATGAAGCATGGGAAAACATTTTAGGGATACTTAGAATGTTCCCTAACAACCAGTTTACACCAAAATTTTTCAGGTTTATATTATATAATAATATTAAACCATACCATAGAAAATTAGTTGATCGGTCGTTAGATAGTTTTTATGATAAAAAGATTGATGAGCTCAATTAGTTTCTTATGAACATAACATAGAATTCAAAAAACAAAATATTCATAATGAAAACCATTATTAGTAAAAAAAACCTCAACCAATCTCCATGATAAATCATAATTTACTATATTTTATAATGAAAAAAACCAATTCAATATAAAAAATAAAGGTCAACAATATGGGATGTTTTTTCATTTACATTCATATTTCCCTTTTTTTGAAATGCATTATAAAGTTAAAAAAAATTAATGTTTTTCTAGGTACGTGGCCATAATATAACAAAATTATTACCAATTTAAAAAAATTACAAATATGTCTTCTATAATTACCCCATCATTTTTTTCGATAGAGAGAGAAGTGATGAGACCTCCCACTCCACCTACATTCCATCAAAATATGATGAAATTCAAAATCCAACCCAGGAACGAGCCTTCTAGTTCTCAAGATAAATTTAAAAGTAATATTCTAACAATTGATGGGTTGTTTGAATGAAAAAAATTATTTATTTTGATAAGGTGACATAAGAAGCTAGTTTTAAATATCAATAGTTACAAGTGGGATAGTTAGGTAGAAATTTGGGAGTGGGAGATAAAGGAAAATTACCCAGAACTACTAAGAAAAATCATTGGTAGGGTTACATTTTAGTCCAAACTAGGTGTAGTCAACAAACTAAGTAGGTTGTTAGGAAAGAACAAAAATCTTCCCCAATAAAAAACTTGATGAAAATGAAAAAAAATATTTGCGAGTTGACCAACGATGAATTTTAAAAATCCTCAATGAAACTCTGTTAAGTCAAATTTTACATAATAAAACCCCCCAAATAAAAGACATGAAAATCAAAGAAAATAATGAAAATTATAAGGTAGAAGAAAAATATATGGGGATACTAATACTTATAAGAATATTTTCCATAATCATCCCATATCCAATAAGAATAAATAAGGTGAATCAGGATTCTAAACTCTTTAATTTTGAAAAAAAAATCTAGATGCTCAATGTAGATATTAACATTCTATAAGATTTAATTCAAATATTATCTTATCTTAAATAAACTAGATAAATATGATTGAACATGAAATCCTTGGAGTAATTTTCTATATATGAGCTTACAAAGTATTATATTTTTGTGTTGAAAATTAAGATACTTCTACAACTCTATGACCAAGAGATATTTTTAATCCCTTGTATCTTTGGAGATAAATTTATCTTGGTCATCTGTATTTGTGATATTAGAGGAGTAATTAATTTGATTCCTTTATAACTATTTCCAAACAAGATATTTGGAGTCCCCTATCACAAAACTCTCATGTGACAGCTTACAGATCGATCCATTACACCCATTTGGTAAGGTATATTACATCTTTGTGGGAGTTGGAAAACTCTTGTTTCCTACTGAATTTCTCATTTTTGATATGGAATGATACAACTAATTTCCCATTATTCTTGTTAGCCCTTTTCTTTCTACATGATCGTCTATTATTGATGTGTTAAATAGAAAATTGATTTTTCACCTCATTTAATAGAGAGTGAAATGAAATGTTTTTAAAAAATATAAAAGATCCCACATAAGACTACCCCTTGACTAAAGATGAGTTGTTAGATTTGGTATAATCTATTAGTAAAGTGGAAGAGGATATTTTTAGGATTCTGGAGGATATTAATTGTACACCTAACTTAACTGCAAATACTTTCACTCAGATTTTTTCAAACAAGGAAAATAAACCTCTAGATGAATTAGAAGGGGGATTACTCAATCATCTAGGTAATATTTCTATATATATATGGATCTTAAGAATACTTATCTAATAAAAAATTTATGAATAAGAATATTTCTGTGAATATATTCCTTAATAGGTGACATGAGGACCTTATACCTCATAGACTCATGTACGTCCCCACAATCCTATAACCACAAAATATAGAGCTCAAAAACAAATATAATCATTTGCAATATTCATTTTTAGAATAATCCTAAACCATTATAGTCATTATTTCATCATATTGTGAAGAAATCCTAGTGGAAAACCACCTTGGTATCTGAATAAAGTTTATGTCTATTATTTGTTGGTGTCTTTTTGATATTAAGGGTATATGTCCATAAATTTTTTTATATAAATTTCTCATGGAATATTAGTGTAATATAAGAGTGGAATATTAAAAAATAAATAACCCAAATATAAAGGATGTAATCTAAGGATATGTGATTAAATTTCATAATAATGGGATAGTATTTCCCATTTCATCCAACTGATGGGTAATTCATGCTCATGTAGCCCCCAAGAAGAGTGAAGTGACTATGATAACCAATGAAATGAATGATGAAATACAAACTAGAATTATAAAAAATAGATGGTTGGTATAGAATAGAATAAATATAACTTTATTTCATGAAAAAATTATTTCCAATTCCATTTCATGATGATATTTTTGAGAGGATGGTGGGTAAAAAAAATTACATTATTTATGTTTTTAGACATATAATTATGTTCACATTTAACTAGAATAATAATAGAAAAAAACATTTACCTATACATTTGCATCATTTTGTTAGAGATACAAGCACATTGGTTTATATAGTTCTCTTATTATCTTGAAAAGGTCTGTGAAGGCCATTTATTGTGATATTATTGATGTATATATTCAAGTACACATGGATTACTTTTACATATATGGTTTTATTATTGATAGTTTTTTGAAAAATCCAGATACCACTTTGAAAATATTTGAAGATACACCCCTTTTCCTATACTAGATGAAATGTGAGTTAATGGAATCTAATGAAATTTCGTTAGGTCCTATGGTTTTTATGAATGAATTAAGGGTATACACTTCTATATTGCAGGTAATCATAAAGATCCCTCCCCCAAAAAATGTCAATGAAATTAAAATATTTTTAGGACATTTTGGTTTTTATAAGAAAGATTATAATTATTTTTTTAATACATAAAAGCCACTATGTTAAATAAATTTTTAAGAAACTAATATTATCTTTTATATGAAATAATTGTGATCAATTAATTTTCTTATGGAAAGTGTCACTTATTTACCCATTATTACTACCCTAGATTGGGAAGTTTCTTTTGAGATTATATTTCTTGCCAATGACTTTTTCATAGCAGATATTAATGGTCATTATAAAGATATCAAATTGTATGTTGTACAATATTCTATAATACTACTCAAGGAGGATCAAATAAATTACACCAAAATAGAGAAGGAACTTTTGGATACAAGATTTTTCTATATTAATGGCTAGATAATAATTGATATGATCAAAATTCACCCGCATTATGGATCATTCAGGTATTAAGTAATTTTTCCAAAAAAAAAACTAAACAAGGACAGGCTAGATGGGTTTATCTATTATAATAATTCAACTAAGTCATAAAAAATAATCATGGTGTCAATTTTTTTTTGGCTAACCACTTATCATGGATTCCTAAATCTCAAACAGAATACCCAATCAAGATTAATAATTATTTTCTTGGAGAAAAAATTCATTCTATTTTTCTTGAAAAATAATCATGGTTTTTTTGACTATACTAAATGACTTTCTACTAGAATTAGGCCTAATAATTTTCACCCAAACTCCGGAAGAATCTCATCTTTCGGAATAATTATTTTTTATAGGATATTCCCTTAATGATCATAATATGTGTAGATGTTATTTTGAGGAGGTTTATGTTTGATGAGGAAATTCAACCCATTGTTTATATCTATCATTCATAACCATAGAGTGTACCCCATGGAGGAGAAGGAATGAATTAGTAGTTTTTATAGGCTAGTATCTAATTGAAACAATTATTAATGTATGCAAGTATTTTTGTCACTAATTGTGAAACTTTTTAATTTCTTGGTAATATTGAAAGATTTTAGGCACTTCCAAAAAAAGAATATTTTATGTTAATGTTTCATTGTTTAGGGATTGAATTTATGGGGACCCTTCTATCCATATTAATAAAATGAATATATTATTCTGGATTTCAAAAATAGGTCTAAGTGGTTTTAAGGATAGGCTCTTCCCAATAATCTTGCTTCTAGCGTGGTTAAATTTACTAGGTACAAAAACTTTCCTAGTTTTGGTGTACCCATAGTATTTATTATAGAAAATGGATCCAATTTTGAGAATTATAAGTTCAAAATTTTAGGGTGAACTGTGGGTGTTCTCATAGAACTGGCACACCCTACAACACACAATCCATCGAGTAGAATAAATAATATAACAAAGATATTAAATAGAGTTTTTGAAAATGCAATTTATTTCTCAACAAAGTATTGATCTATGATGTTGGATGAAGCTATATGGGATTACAGAACTATATAAAATAACCCAACATGGATTTCACAATAACAAATATTTTTTGGAATGCATTTCCATATTATTATTGCTCTACATCAAAAATATTTTTGGGAAATAAAGATATCAAATTTTGTTTTTGGCCTACTATTGAAAGAATATTTCTAGAAATAAGTGAGTTAGATGAAATAATGAGTCAATATTTTAAAAATATGTAAACCAATAATAAAACGAAATATGATTTTCATGAGTCTATAATCCAAAATAGGAATGTTAATTTGTTTTATAGAGTTCTTTTATACAATTCATAGTTCATGTTATTTCTTGATAAAATTAGATCTATCCAGTCTATACTATTAAAAATTAAAATTGATTTGGTAACTGAAGTTATGGAGCTATTAGGTAATGATAAGATTTCATTTTTTCCAATGAATTTTTTTAATAATTAAATTGATGGGTGGTCGAATGTCTTGGCCCTCATCTTCATGCATCATGGTTGGACTATTTCTAATGTATAATTGTAGAATTTAAACTTCGAGCTTCATGGGCGTCAACTATTGGTTGATTGTTATATTTTTTTCTATTGAATTATTTTTCTTATTTTCGTATTTTCATTTAATTATGATTATCATATTTTATTTTCTAAAAATATAAAAATAAGGTTATATACTAGGAGATTATCACTCATAATTATTTTAATATATTTAATTTTTTCCTTATAAACTAATTATGTGGGAATTTCCCTTAATGGTTTTTAAGAACAATGAATATCATTTACATGTATAGGTGTCCAACTGCTTATTTATGTATATTGAAAATCAATTTAAGAAAAATTTAAAAACTAGCTATCACTCTCAGCCTACTGGTGTATTAAAAATACTATGGCCTCATCTTTCATCATGCATCCATTTAAAAAAAATTGAAAATTATATTTCATGCCTTTAAAATTTAAATCATAATAATTTAAAAAGAAAAGAAAAAATATTAGTTTTACTCAAGGTAAGGAAATTTTTAAATTTTGAACTATCATGTATCCGCTTAAAACAAATTTATGAAATACTGAACTAAACAACTATTTTTAATGAATTGATTTTCCCTCCTTAATATTCATCATTTGGGAAAAGTTTGAGTTTTATGTGTTATGTATAAAAGTCTTTCTCTATAAATTATTCACGATTACATTAAAAAAAATTAAAACTACAACATATTTTATAAAGGGGATCCATTTTTATCAATAAAATCACATTTTTTTACTATAAATAATACTCTTATGAACATACAAATTAAGAAACAAATAACTTTTCTTCTACTGCCTAATGGAAAATGACACAACTTGTTTAAATAATATCAATAATTATAATTTTTTAAGGATTGAGTGATTGGTGACTGACGTTTTTTCTATCATTATAGAGATACTAATTGAAAAATAAGAAAATGATATTTGATAAGTTATACTCCTATAGAATTGGAACTATTACCTGAGGAATCAAGAGCTTGAAATTAAACAAATCTAGTCAGTCTGTGTAACATGGAACACCATAGGGAACCCCGTCAATTAATATTAATATATATCATTTGAATATTGATTAGAATATGCAATTGGGAGTACATTTTAATTCTATGACATATGGAACTATGTATGTTTCTGAAAATAAATTAAAAATAAATAAATGATTTTCATATTGAAATGCACAAATTTATAGGTGAGGAAAATGCAATAATGTGCCTAAGTCAAAAATGTGTTTATTATTGTGTGGAGAATATTGAACCCAAATGAAAAGTGGAAAACTGATATATATAATAATCTTTTTAGTTGATTAAGTAAAGTGGGATATAGATCATTGTTTTGTGGAACCTAAGAGAGAGTGATTTATTTTTTTCCTTTTTTTATAGATTCAATTCCACTTGTGTCACTTTAGTTTGAAATCATAGAACATGAAATGAAATTACATTGATGCTGGGAAGTATGAATATTTTTCATAGGGGGAATGAGATATTTTTCAATTTATTGTTTGATATTTTTCATTAATTTGGTCACATGAAGAATAACCTAGGTAGGATGACCATCAATATATTTTTAGTGTCTAAATTTTTTTTAAGGAATTTTATTGGAAATAAGTACAACATATTATGTGTAAGGGATTATGATGTGTCCTTATTTTATAAAACATTGATACATAAATTTTTGTTAATTTAATGTACTTGATAATTAAATATTATCTTTTAATGAAGAATTTGTGAATCTGGAGCATCTCTGGTTGAATTTGATGTTCATTGAATATTGTAATCAAATTATCTATTTATGGAAAATAAATTCTTTAAAAACCATGGGTTTATTCTCTTTTATTTGATTTTTTTTCAATGATTGATATATTTATACATAATTTTAAAATAAATAAAATTTTTTCTTCCACATTGATAGTATGGAAAAGGGATGGAATGACCTTTTAGTGAAAAAAGAGAATGACTCTGATACTGTTGTCTTCCCATGTTTGGAACTGGAAATCTTTTGATGTGACCATACATACAAAAAACTTGTCTACCAATGAAAGGGTATTGATTATACATCTTTCCAGTGGTACAAAGTCTGGGAATGATCACAAGAACAAGGAAAATGACCACCAAGCCAAAATAATCAACTATTAGTGGCCTAAAATTAGTTTCTAGTAGATATTTAAAAAATAAATCTGTCATTCCTTCATTAGGTCAACTGTTTGTAAAAAAATAGATCAAAACCTCAAAATGAAAAAATTTAAAATACAGTTGGGTTAACTATCATAAAACATTAAAAAAGAGGGGAAAATGGACTTCTGCAACAAAAGGATATGGGGAACCTACACACCACATTCATAATGATTCTCAATAAACTATTCCCCATCACATCCCCACACAGATCATTCAAAAATAAAATAATGAAACCAATGATGAGAATACATTTGAATTTTTTATAAAAGCACAATTCTCCACCAAATAAAATCTATTGATTATTATCACTATGAACAACAATGAGGTACCCGCTGTTGTTGAAGAGGGCGAAGCCAGCACTACCTCTGTAAATACCAGAATCTTCATTTAAAGAATACCAAAAAACTGTGCAGATGAAGACGAAACCATTCCCAACATTTTAATCAATCAAATATGATGATACATGTTAAGTAACCCTATGGTTATTCATAGAAAAATCAAAAATTTTGAACATCCACATTCAAATAATACCAATTAACATCCTTTGTATAGGCTCGATTCTTCTTGTCCCATGATAACCGAGCAATTGTTTTTAATATTATTGGATTTTATTTAAATAAAATATTATAGAGTGTGTGATATCCAAAATAGAGATAATAAAACCCACTCAAGGATTCATTTTTCTCTGTCTAATGGAACTTCTGGTGCCAACATTTCATATTCTGAGGTATGATGAGTTGGGAAAAATCTTGATATACTAAATAATTTGGTTGGGGGTATTTTTTAATCATTTATAAGGGTAAAATCACCTACATTATAAAATTTTCTTCATGAGTGATTCATCTAAGTGGTATCATTCATGTACATGAAAAAATGTCATATTTATGATAATTTGTTATGTGGAATAATTTAGCTATGTGTGAAAATTAACTATATATTATCAATCACCTACATAAAAAATTTTACTATGAAATGCATGTTGACTATGTGGAAAATTCAGGTGTTAATTATTCATGATGAATAAAGGGAACCTGGGATCTACAAACATGAATGTTGTAACCATCAATAAAAATCATCCAGTCTTAAAATTTTATGACTTAAGGATGGGTATTTAGAGGGTGTTAAAATAACTTATTACTATTAGGAAGTAGTTTTTAGGGAGTTGGTTTGTTAGGGATTAGGTATGAAAGGATTGTCATTATATCTATATATCATAAGGTGGAGGTTAAAAATAAAGGGGTAGAGAGAGATTCAACCTTGGTAGGATATAAGATCAAAAATTTGGAGTGAATGGTTCACAAAAGATCACACACCCATAGTTTAAAATATATTATCAAAACCTTATAGGGGGATTTCTCATTTTTTTCTTTTATTGCATTCTTTAACATATATTTTGATCACTTTTTGAATATATTGAAGCCATTGTTATAATGATTCTAGAAAATACAACTGGTGAACAATATTTAGTAGGGTAATATTGTTTTTAATTTTTTTAACAATTATTTGTGGTGGGGATTTGGCCTTTTCTCACTAGTCATGTTCCACATATTCTTTTGTTACTAAAACTAAATAATTGATTGTTTAGTTTTTCTAGGATTTGTTTTATTTAAATATACAGGTACATTAGAGGATATGATAGATCATGAATGGGTGGGTCATCCCATTTAATTATTAAGTGGATTAGTGGCCTCTGATGTTGAGAAACTAGGGAACCCATTCGATAGTAGGTTGGCCACTCGAAATTACTGTCCAGCCTGATTTCACTAGATCCATGAACACTTGTCCTTCAACGAAGATAGATAATGGAATAAAATAATATGTTTTCGAAACCATAATATTCGAACCTGGAAGTCAAATATCTTTATTATATCAACATACTTTAACTTACATTATTATGATCTCTACTCGTACCAATAATGCTGTTTGTTCCCCAAATTTCACTCCATCAAATTCATCACCCCCATTTAACAAACCCATTCCCTCTATATTTCTATGTTTCAGTATTTTTCACATTAAATTGGACCAAATTTACACACCACCTATGTAATTACCAATCTATGAACCAACCCCTACCTACTATTACTCTAGTATTAAAATGGTTTATAAATAATTTTTAATTTTCGGATCTGAGTTATTACTTGGATTCCATCCAAGAAGCAGATTGATTTTTGTGCTTCGTGATAGGGATGTAGAGTGAATTATGTGTCTGGGAATTTATGTTAGGTGAGTGATTAGGACTAGAAATTTGTCATGTCTATTTGTTTCTTCCCTGAGGATTCAATAATTTTGGCTAGATAATGATTCCTATTCACAAGATCATCTCCAATGGTCCTCTTCTCAGATGAGGACAATTCCTTTATAGACCATAGTATATTGGTCAGGAAAATAAACCATATAATTAGTGAGGCATGTATCTTGGTAACTTGACCTAGTACGTTGATTATTTGATAGCAGTTATGTATTTGAGAAAAAGTATATATTCAATTTTTTGTAGGGAATACTCTATCGTATATAGTAAAGTGGTGTTATGAAAAATTTCATAGAATTACATGAATTTTTAATGCATGTGTATGTGTGTTATGAAAATATTTTTGATATTTTATATTTCTTAGAATATCCTGGTGAAATCTCCATCGACGAATGTTCAAATGTTTTGGGTGAATCTAAATACTATAGATGTATTTTAGCTCATGTGTTATTTCGGTACGAGATAATACTTTGGGAAAATGATTTTTGTGTTTGGAATAATTATTTGGAAATATGAATATTACCTTTCTGGGAGGGGATATTTCTTTTAATTTAGATTAACATTGTGTGTTTGAACAGAGTGTAAACATTTTTATTGGAATAAATTGACGAAGGGGTAAAATATCATGGATCGAGAGAGTGACAATAGTGTTATGTTATGTGGGTTGGGGTTAGATCTACATGAGAAATTGTAGGGAAACCATATATTTTGTATCACACCCATGTTGGTAGATATAGTAATTTAATTCTCCTATGTAATTTTAACATCATGAATTACCTTATTAGTGTGTTTTAAGAGTTATTATAGACAATATTTATTTGGAACTCAAGTATGATCAGTTTTTCATGCTTTATCATTGCGTTTGATGATGAAAACTTTTTAACTAGTGTAGAAGGATATAAGTATGATCCTAGGAGATATAATCAAACTAGTAGTTGGTTACCAATATTTTTTTGGTAGGATTCAGTAGGTGTTTATGTTTTCAATTGAATGGTCATTGTAACATCATAATGCTAGTGTTTTGGTGGATCCGAGTGAATATGGTTCTTTAATTAAAACATGATATACTGTTTAGTTTTTTCATTTTTCATAGATTGTGTATATACATCAAACATTAGATAAGGGGTCATAGATTTTTGGGATACTTAGTTTATTAATTCTAAATTCATGGTTTGAAATAGGTACTGTTGGAGTAGGTATACGATGATCCAATAGGGGAATCAAGACAGTGAGTTAGGATCATGATTCAATGGTAGTGGTCCGATTATGTGACAACAACTCTATGTGTAAATCCATCATGGATATGATATTAAATAGTATCTCAGATTTTAAGACATGTTAAATTTGATAGACCAGTATGAAAAATAGTAGAGTAAGAGATGTGAAACAGAAGCTTTTTATGAATTACATTAAAGAACATGACCATTGAAGGTCAAGGATGACTTGGTGGTTAGGATGGATGAACATATATCCTTCTCAAGGAAAAGAAAATAATAATGGAGATATTGGAATAAATCACACCAAAATTCTATAAAATCAATAGTAAATTTTATATTTTATTCTATTATTGGACCATGGTTATATGAAAAAAGTTTTGAGTTGATTTAGGGTGTTTTGCAGTGTTTTAGAAGATTTCTATTGTTTGTATTTCCCTTCCATGCTAGTCCTTAGAGAAACAATGTGTCTATTGGAAGAGGCTCTGGAGGTGGCACCTGGTTTATAAAACCATGAAACCCCACCTAAAATACCATGAAACATGTTACAATGTAAAAAAACATGATTCTTTCACATTTTTTCTAAATTGTTTGACAAAACCTTCTGGGTTCCAAGGAGAGGTAGAATTATTTGCATGATTGTTACACGATTCAACAAACTATATAACCAAATCATGTGTGAGTTTTTTAACGACCCAAAACTCTTTTAATTTAACATGATAGATCTAAATTTTCTTCACCTTTTTCATATTATCAAGACATAAAAATATTATAGATTATAATGAATTATAATGGAAATTCAAACCTTTTCTTATAATTTTATTCTTGTATATTTTGAGATTGGATCATTTGAATTCAAGGTGCATGATCATTTTCTATATTATCATAATGTTATTGTTAGATCTTCTATTTTTCCTTGTATTTGAGCCTTATATGTTATTTTATATGGTGATATCTATATTCTTGGTATTTATTTATTGAGTTCATCTCAGTTTGGTGGAATATCAGATAGATATAGTGTCATGTAAGTTCTTCCATTAATCAAATTACATTTCTAGCGCCAATAGACTATATCATGGTTATTTTTTGGAAATAATGGGGTTTTCATAAGATTCATGTCAATTGGATGAGGATTTTCAATGCTTTGAGGAGTCTTTCATGGGTTTAATCATCATGGATTCCTTATTTGAGGTAGGTATCCCCTGAAATAATCAATCTTATAGGTGTATATAGATGAAATTTATTATGTTCTTCTATATTGTATGTTTTTATCACATTGATTATGTGAATTTATGTTTTTATTATCTATATTCATGAATTATTAGGTTATTGTAGAATGAGTATAGACAGTGATACCCTAAGACAAAGTAATAGGGTAACCATTAGTCTCTATACCGATTAAATGTGAACTTTTGCCCATAGTGAGTTCTAGTATCTTTGGTAACTTGGTCATCAAGGGGTATGATTTCAATTTACCTTGTGAGAGACCATGTAAGGGCCTTAAAAATGTAATGATATTTAGATATCATAGTACGAGTTCCATAAGTTAGGCAGTATTCATTTGTTCTTGGTTCATAGGATAAAGAGGAAAACCCCCTTATGCTATTTGAGAAGCATTCCTTAGGATATGGGTCTGGCAATATATTATGTGTTGTAGTTTAGGGTATTTGATAGGTAATTACAAGATATGATAGGTAATCCGGAGGGTGTTACTAAAGATCATTGTTTTGTATTCCTCAAAAACGTGGGATGAGATGATTTTATAGGTCTTGAGTGATGACATCGAAATAATCCTTTTGATCCAAGTCGGTATTGGTTGACAGTTTACCTTATATATTGGGGGAAAGTGTCAACATGAGTATACAGTCTATAGAATCACTATGTGGTGATGTTGAGAGAGGGTTCCTATGATCACAGACAATGTTTTTTGATAAATCTAGCATGATATAATTGGGTGACATGTGTGGTGCTATGACATGATTCATTAGCTGGGTCTAGATTTGGATAATTGGGCAGTTGAGTGGTGTGTCGAGCTACAACCACACTGTGTTATGTCACACTAGTGTTCGATGATTGGTATGCATATGTTAGGGAAACATACCCATTGGCCTTAGTGGATGTGACATGAACTAGTGTGCATGTTTTTTCCATAGACCTTTATGGATGAATCATACATTTTATGAGGGTTTTTTCCTTGATAACATTGGATGATGTGATAAGAATATTATTTTGTGTGTCTCTCCTGTGACCATGATATTTTAATACATAGGGAAATATTTTTGATTAACTTAGAGGGAAATTTATTGATGTGGTTTTCCTCATGTGTGTGCAGCATGATTGAACTACACATATTCCGATTTTCTTGTGGGTGTGTGTGTCCATGTAACATATACGTACAAGATGTTTTGAACTTATTTTCTTTGAGACTCATTCTAGATTTGTGTTTAATATGGGTTTGTGCAAACTCTTGAGCACTGTTCTTGATATTATCTCATGAACCAACCTGGGTCGACCCTAAACCGGTCAACCATGCCAATCTGCAACAAGGCCCGAGAGGCATTCCCAATCCTCCCGGGCTGGCGACAAGCACTAAAGAAATCAATAGAGATACATGGAATTGTTTCACCAAACAAAATAATTAAGGCAACTAAAGAAATACAATCAAAAACCATAATCACAAAAAATTTCAAATCTTTAAATTATTTACACTAAATCCAAAAATAGTAAAGTTTGATAACAAAGCTAGAAAGAAAAACTCAGACTAAACTTGACACCAAGACATCACCTCCAGGTGACCCTGAGGGTCACTCTCCAATCCACCCAAGGTTATTGAATCAACGCTAGATCCTACAGTATAAAATAAAAAAAGAAACACAATTGGCATGAGTATTATAATATAATAGGAAGGCCCAAATAATTCTATTCCAAATTCACATGATTGAAAATAATGATACAATTTTTTTATGTTTTATATAAAATATATAAATATAGGTTTTCCTCCCTTTACATTTTAAGGATTTGAAATCCTAAGTCCAATTCCCTCACTTTTTTGAAATATAATTAACACATGGGGGGAGTTAGGTTCATATAGAGGAAGGAAACAAGACCAATTAAGAAAAAGATAACATGTTCATTCAATCATTTTCTTATAGTGAAAAAGTGAAAAGAAAAATAACTTATTTTTTTTAAGTAAGTGAAAAATATAACTTGTTATTTCAATCATTTTTCTTGAAACCATTTGAAAAAAAACACAGTTTCTCAATTTACTAAATGAACTCCAAAAACAATCACAAGGATCAAGAGTCTACATATCAAGGGAAGTGGAAATAACCGTAATATAATTGAAGAAGTTGAAGAATACCTAAGAACTCATAAAAGAACCAGAATGTATTAATACATGTAACTCCATCCTCGGTAGATTCCATTCACAATGAAATAAAAATACCCAAATGCCCGAACACCCTAACTTAGGACTAAATAAGGGTCCTAATACCATATAAATAAATACAAATATATAGATCTACTAGGGGCACTAATCATTACATCATCTTTCAATGTCAAAATAATTTTATGTTATCCTTATAGCTATGCTTGGTTCCCATACTATGTTCATAATGGGGTGTGCCAAACAATATTTAGAAACAAGACATATATACACCATAATGATAACACACAAAAATTGGAACCACCCTGCCATATCATGGAGTATTCGTTTCCATAAAACAATACTTTTACAAGGGAGGTCCCATACTGAGTAAACACCCATCTAATGGAAAACCAACATGGAAAGACATACTCCCCGGAGGGTTTTACAAACAACCATTTAATGAATATTACCAACAGTCCCCTTGTCATTTCCACACATCAATCCTTTTATAAAAAAATACACAGAAGACATTTTAAGAACAAAAAAACTTATAAATAACTTTTTATATGACCATGAATAAGCCAAAGTAAACTCCAAAACCCACCATTCATGTTTTAAAATTTTACAATTCGTATTACAAAAGGGCACGTCAACATAAACATATAAAGTGTTCTATTTTCAATTAAAATCCCATTTCAAATTTATCCACACATCAAGTTCCCTTATAAAAGGTCGACGCCTTTCATACAATTAAAAAAGAATTCTAAATCATTTTACAGAAAACACTCAAAAGAAATATAAACAATTTCGTGTCTAACTACTTTAGAAATCATTTTTGGGAAAAACCAATCACCATTTATTTTTAAAAGATATTTTGAAATTCCAAAAGGCATTTTTATACTACAATCATATATATATATAACCAAAAAATCATTTATAAAATACCAAAAGAACCCTAATTTCAAACACAACATTTTATTAAACACATTTGGAATAAATTCCTATAGGCATATCAAAAGAATCATTTCAATCTATATTTTTGACTTGTTTTGAAGATAAAAACAATTATAAATAACTAATTAAGGGGATTTTGAAGATGGGAATAATGCTTAAAAATTCATTAAAACAACTCAAGTATCGTGAAATTGATTCAATTATTTTTAAACTACACGAAAATGGAAAATAGGAATTTAATCGAAAAGTGGGGGAGAAACATTTTTAAAAACAAGTCCAATTATCCAAAATTAAGGCTTAAAGTATCATACACACACCAAATAATTGGATACCAGATTTTTACAACATCATTTATCACATATTTATGGTTTAGAAATAATGAAATCTATGTTTTATAAATATAAAAGGCAATTTCATGGAAATTATACATCAAAGGATGAAAAACATTCGAAAAATGGTGAAGAACCACAATCAAACCCTTGGAAAGCTTAAAAGAACTTAACACAACAATATTGAACTTATAATTTGATGATTTAACTATAAAAAGTGTAAATAGAGTAATATAAAATTCACCGCACACCAACCAGTGATAGATAAGGCTCACTAGAGGTGGGAGGTTGGGCCAATGATGGGAGGTCACACCAGAGATCTACGCCTGTAGAAGGAGGCATCATAGAAGAACAAAACCAGTAAGAGAGATGTCTCTGGAAAGAGGGGTGGTCGGCTAGGAAGAGATCCACACATAGAGAGACTTCTACTGGGGGTGGCACACTACACATGATAGACTACCAGAGAGGGAGTGGTTTCACCAGAGAGATCTTAGTTGAGGAAGGGCTACCTGATATGGAGAGGGTTGTGCAGAAATGTGGTGCATGTAGGAGAGGTAGGGGTGGTGGACGGTTTTTGAGAGAAAGGGGGTGAGGGGGACAGCTAGGGCAAATAATTTTTTTGTTTCTATTTATAAAATCAATAATAATAAATGAAATTAATAAAAATTATAACCTTTATAATAATAATAATATAACATAATGATAAAAATAATTATAATTTTTTATTTTTTAATTTCAATAATGATAATATTAATTATGAAATTCTCAACAATAGTAAAAGTTAATACTCATTATAATAATAATATTCATAATTAAAACAATAAAAAATTTATTATTATTAATATTAATAAATAATTTCAAATTAATAATAAAAAAAATTAATAGAAATTTATTTAATAATAATAATAACATTATATGCGTCAAAAATAATATTATCATAACTTTGGGTAAAACATTTACTTAACTCAATTTTAATTCTAACCTAATTCACTTAATTTTATTTTAAATATTTGAATTCAGTAAATGAGTGGTCTGTGAATGGCTCAAGTGACTGTGTGTTAGCCTTTTCCCACTCCAGAAGTTGCTGCATAGGTACCCAGGTTGACCATACGGTCTCTGATAACAGTGTTGTTCCCGCACTCATGCCTAAAATCCACCAAAAATTCATGAAATAATAATAAGTGTAGTTAATTACATTTTTAATAAGTGTAATGATAATAATAATAACATCAAAAATAATAATAACAATAATAATAATCCTAATAAAATAAAATTAATATCATTATTATTGTTATTAAAAAAACACTTTTAAAATTTATTTTACTTTTCATTATTTTATTTCAACATAAATGTAACAAAATATCATTATTATTTTATATTGTTAAATTATTTTCAATACAGGGTATGTTGCATGGTCACCAAGGCGTAGACATACGGTCTCCAAATTGTGCCCTGCCCAAGTGCCCAGTGTTGTCAATCCCAAAACATTGATCTTTAAATAAAAATTACATAATTCTAGTCGTTACTCATTCCGAACTGGGACTAAAGTAACCAAAGATAGAGAGATAGTAAAATAAATTCATTTAAAAGGATAGGGTGTGGTGATTCTCCCCTCCATAACACATTCCATCCATAGAAATCTAGATCAAGCTTTTTCCCAAAAACAATAACCAATACTCCTTCATATTTTAAGGAGATCCCCAAAAATTGACATATACGAAGAGAAAATATCACTATTGACAATTAAAGATACTTATAAAATAAATTGGAGAGAACCTGAATAGAATATCCACTAAGTGCAACCCACCCCCCAAAAGATTAAACACTCCCAGCTGATCGGTGCAAAATACATTGGATTTTGACAACACTAAATACTATATCAAAACATGAACATAATAAACTTCACCATGCGGAACACAAACCATCCATTCAAATAAAAAACAAATTCAAACGCAATTTGATGGATATATTTATAAAATTACTCTATTCAAAACCAACAAAATACTCCCATCTCACTATCTACTAAATGGAGTGACATAGAATAAGTGGCTATGTATGAGGCTATCCACCACCAAACCGATACTAGGAACAAAATTGAAATATTGACATGGGGATGCCTAAAAATACTCCCCACCATAAGAAATAGGTTAACAGTAAAATCAACGTGACCCGTGAAGGGTCTCCCCAACATAAGAACTAATAAATGAAAATAAACATGAACATTTTTTACACAGACCATAAACCCTCACCAAAATGGGAGGGGATGGAAGGGCCCAACTAATGGAGTTTCAAACCACAACCGACAACATACCAAAGACATAACTCCCCCATAAGAACAGAAACTCTTTCACTCTAAGGAAAGAAATTAAACCAATGACTTTTTACACCACTAGGGTCCTCTTAACAATGTTCCAGCTTCACTCCGGGAGATGTGGCTATATCTCTGATGATTGGAGTGTCTCCAGCCTCACAGTCAGGCTTGATAAACCACCGAACAAATTGAATAAATAAAAATTCACAAAACACATTTATATTAAAATATAAGTTCTAAATTTTTTGACAACAATCATCCTTAAAATTGAAAAATAAAAAAGAAAAAACACCACATGATATAACTTTTACATCCAGGGAACACTATAAAGAAAAAACCACCATACTGACCATAAACATCATCCTACTTCTACGGACATTTTGAGGTGAACATCGAAGGGCTGAATTTGACTTCAAATAACTTCTTGGAAACACCATGACAGAACAACTAAAATTTACCCAAGCATTTACATGTGAATAAGATTTCTGGAGAACACAGGTGCAACGTCCTCTTATGACAAGTCTTACCACACTAATGACATAACACAACATTGTGCTATGAATAAATCAACAAGAGGTCTGAAGGCCTATTAATTCAGTTTATATCACCACCAATATATGTCCAATTCACATTACTCTTACAAACATCTTCTTTAACACTTACAAATATCAGAGGAGAAATCACCATCAGATTTTCTCCCATAGACATCACTTTTGAATGAATGGTTTTCCTCACCACTTTAGAGAGGTTAAAATTTTTCACCTTCGAATGATGTTTAGGATAGATCCCCATCTCAAAATCTTGAGCCCTCATGAGATATTTTACAACATACCATGGATCATATTGAACTAGGTCCACGAAACATTGATAGAATTATAATGCAGATCAAACACCCTGTAGGAAACAACACAATTCTATTATTTTTCTCACCATCATCTTCTCAGAAAAGTATGGTTGGATGAATGAATACATGAAGAATGAAAAAGTAAGGTATTCTTAAGGATTGATTTGAGACACAGACTTCCACTATTTCTAGGTTGGATCTTTGAGAATAAACATTAAAAACATTACATTCAATATTTCAGGTAGCATGAGGAAATTGATGTCCCTCTAAATCTTCTGAATCCAATCTACCACCTCGAGAGGATCAACATGACCAAAAAAGAGAGGAGGGTTGAACATCCAAAACTCAATGATGAAAAATATAGGTTGATCAATTGGAGTTTTTGATAAAGATGCACCATCTAAAGCTTTACCTTATGGTCCATCGTGTCTTTATGGAGGCTGACACTAAGGAACAATGAAATAAGGAACCAAGTAACATGATAAAAAAAAAGTCATTACAATTTTAAATTTTATAATTCCACTATTCCAAACAATGAATTTACAAAGAAAAATCCAGAATTGAGGAAGATCCAAACAATCCACAAGAGGAAACTAGTCTCATTTTGTGATACCGAAACATGGTTGGAGCCACATGATAGTCACACCACCATCACGGGGAGTTCTTTATGACCATTCCACTAGATCCACATGGATTTCTAGGCCATATGAGCTCATAGAGTCCACCTTTTCATGTCCTTTTTTCCCAACACCATACAATTCACAGGAACCAGAAGACACTAAAAAACCTAAACATCCTATGGTAACCCGATGTTCTGAATGAGAAAGGGTTCAGGATGTCATTCCTGTTTCTACATCCTAATCCCCGATAATCCCACTCATTCTACCTTATCATTCCAATTTAATAATTGTCACTCTAATAGACAAGGTCCACTAAAGATCTGACCTAGTCTGACACTATTTTTTCATGAACCAAACCAGGTCGACCCTAAAATGGTCACCCAAGCCGATCCGTAGAAAATCTCAAGAGGGGTTACCGATCTTCCCTAGATGGGGGCAAGTGCCAATGACATCAATAGAAATTGAGGGAATGGTTTCACAAAAATTAATAATCCTTGAAACTAAATAAATAAAAGATAAAATGATACTCAAAATATTTTTCAAAATATTACATTATTTACACTACAACAAAAAAACAACAGCTGGATAATAATACTACAAAATAAAAACTAAAACTGAACCTGACACATTGAAAACACCTCCACGTGGTCACAAGGGTCACAATCCATTCCCCAATTAACTATCTCCCAAGGTGATTGAATCGAACCCAGAACCTCTAACAGAAACTAAAAACATGTAACACTATATGAATGAGTATTAAAACTTAGTAGGTGGGTCAGAGAAATTATATTCCCAATGCACATGATTTTAAAGAAAGAAACATTGTTTTTCAGGTTTCAAATACAATATATAAATATAATTTTTTCCACACTATTCATTTTAAGGAATAAAAACCATGATTCCATTTCCCTCACACATTTGAAATAAACTTCATATATATGGGGGTGGGAGTTAAGTTCATATAGAGGAAGGATACATGACCAATTTGGAAAATGATTATTTTAATAAAAATAGAAAAATAGGTGGATTTATTCTTTTAGTAAGTTTTATTGGAATATTTTTTCAAAAATAAACTTTCTCAATTTTTCCAATAGAACAAAAAAACCGATAACAAGGATCATGGGTATAATTATCAATTGTAATGGAACTAACTGTAAGAGCATCGTTGAAACACTAGAATACCTAGGAACTTAGAGGAGAACTAGAACATAATAACAAATTTCACCCCATCCCTAGAACCATGCCACACACGATGAAATCAAAATGACCAAATACACATCCACTTGACTCAAGGAATACCAATGGGAGCAATCCCAAAGCAATAAAACCAAATATATCCACCTATTATGGGCCACTAGTCAGTATATCAACTACCAATAAAAAAAATCATCCTCAAGACATTGTGATGGATATACTCGGTTGCCATGCTATGTTCATAAAGTGGTGTTTCAAACAAGATCAAGCGACAAGACTTATATACACCATCACACATAACACACACAAATATGCACCACCCTAGTCATTTCAATGATTAGTCCTTTCCTTAAACCAATAATTCAATATGGGAGGTCCCATACCGAGGACCTTCCCATCCGATGGACAACCAACACAACAATAATTACTCCCCAGAGTGTTTTCCAAACAACCATTTAATGAAAATATGAAATGGGACTCTTTCCATTTCCACACATCAATCCTTTTATAAACAACTACATACAAGACATTTTCTATTAAAAAACATAAAAATACCTTTTATATGGCCACACATAATCAAATTTAAATTACAAAAAACACAGCATTCTTCAATTAAAAATTTACAATTCATATTGAAAATACCCACATCATGTTCAATATGTCAAATGTTTCAATTTCCATTAAAATCCTATTGAAAATTCCTCGGAAACATAAGTGACCATAAAAATAAGGTTTGATCCATTCAAGAATTTATAAAAAAAATTTAATGCAAAACAACATTAGAAATCCATTTTGGGAAATAAAAATCACCATTTTAGTTTAAAACATATTTTCAAATGATAAGGGTAATTTGGATACTAAATTATTATATATATAGATCCAAAAAATAATTTAAAAAACACATAATAAACCATAATTTAAAATTTAACAATTTATCAAACACATTTGGTATAAATTCACATAGGCATATGAAGAGAATCATTTCAAACCCTATTTTTAACATGCTCTAAAAATATTAAAAACAGTATAAAAACTAATTAAGGGTATTATGAATCTATAAATAATGTTTAAAAATTTATTTAAATAACTCAAGCATAAATAAATTTATTTTAAAAATTTTAATCTACATACAAAAGCAAAATTGTAATTTAATAAAACATTAAGTGTGTAATATTTTCCAAAAAAGACCAATTATCACAATCAAAGGCATAAATTCTCATTCACACACCAAATAATTTGATCCAAGGGTTGAAAAAAAACATTAATCTCATATTTATTGTTCAAAAATCATGAAATAATTTTTTAATAAATTGAATAGCCTAGTGAATAGAAATCCTTCCTCAAAGGATGAAAAAATTATGGGAGCCGTTTCCAAACATCAATTGCAACCATGATAAGTTAAAACCAACCTAACACAAAAATATTGAACCTAACATTTTAGTATTTAACCCTAAAAGGGGGAAACCGAGTATGATTAAATTCATCGCACCCCAACCAGTGGGAGAGACAGCTTGTTGGAGGGGGGATGTTTCTCCGGCGAAGGGATGTGGCAGCAAAGAACCACACTTGTAGGAGAGAGGTCACTGGAAAAAGGGGAGGCAAGATTAGCAGAGATGTGAATATGGAGGGCCATCGAATGGGTGTGGTGTATCACACATAAGAAGCCTCTAGAGAGGGATTCATGTCGATGATAGTCGACTGGATGTAGGTCTAATAAAGACAAGAAACATGATGCACAGATGGGGTGCACGCAGGAGAGGTAGGGGTGGGGGATGTGCCACGAGAGGAAGGGGTGAAAGGGAATGGTATGGTTAATTAGTTTTTTCCCTTTATTTTTATAAATACTATACTAATAACATAAATTAATAAAAATACTAATCTTAACAACAATAATAATATGACATTATGATATAAATTATAATAATCTTTTCCATTTTTAGTAACAAAAATAATAATATTAATACTATAGATATCATTAATATTAAAAATTAAAACTTATAAAAATTATAATATTTATAATGAAAAATATAGTATCATTCTTAGTAATAATAATCACAAAAAATACAATAATAATTAAATTCTTAATAATAATAATGATAATTTATTTAAATATTTCTTTAATAACTATAATATTATTATTATCCATGACGAAAATAATATTATTATCCACGATAAAAATAATGTTATCATTATTATGGTTAAAACATTTATTTAGCTCAATTTTAAATCTCATATATTTCATTTCATTTTATTTTCCTTATTTGAATATTGCAACTGGTCAGTCCGCACACAACTCAAGTGACCATACACGAATTGTGCAGTATCTTCTGCCCACTTGAGATGTTGTCACATGGGTACCTATGCTAACAGCACAGTCCCCACTAACTACACAGTGCCCACTCTCCTAACTAAAACCCACCAAATATTGATCATAATAACAAAGAGTAATTAATAATTTTTTCTAATTAGAGTAACGATGATAATAATAACAATGATAATGATAATAATGATAATAATAAAAAATAATCTTCCTAATAAAATAATAGTATTTTCATTATTATTATTATTAAAAAACTCTTTAATATTATTTTACTTTTCCATATTTTATTTGAACTATAATTTGACTTTATTTCATTATTATTTTAAACATTTAATTTTTTTTAATATAGGATAGGGTACACGGTGACCAGGGTCTAGCAGCATGGCCTCCAAACCATTCCCCACAGGTACCCCCGATGTTGTTAAGCCCAAAATGCTCATCTTTAAATAAAAATTATAAATTCATGTCTGAACTCATTCAAACCCTGAATAAACTTACCAATGATAGAAAATAGAAAAATAATGTATTTTCAATGGTTGGGGTGTGACATATTCCTTTTTATGTCCATGATATGTGTTTTTATGTTTTTAAATAGCTTATGGAACCGTGATTAAAATATTTGGTGGAAATAATTACTTAGATTGGATAAATGCCCCCTTAGAGGGAGAGAATGATGATGTGATAGAATCTACATATTGAGGCTTGTTGATTGTATGGGTCATAGAGTGGATATATATGCTACCTTTGATGTATACCATTCATGGGTGACGCGTATCCTTTTGTATAGGACACTAAGAGATATTTACATGTAGGGTTTATGTTCATGTCCACATATATCAGACATATTATGTGGGAATTACCATGAAACGAGGAATGAAACCACCATCTGGGCAGGTCATTCAATGTTCTTGGCAATAAAAACCACCTGAGTGGGCCCTGTGATTATCCTTTTAATGAAAAATAGTAGGGTGGGGTGTCTGACCTTCTATAATGGGGAAAATTTTATAAAGGATATAAAAACATAGGGTTCCAATAGAAGATGGGTATTGTTTTATATTTTCTAGTGTCTAGTGATAGAAAATGATACCTTACCAAAATCATTCTTATGTTTTTGGGGTTGAGGCCTTGATCCATGTGGTTGCGCATATGTGGTTGTGCATTCAGTTGGTGTGGAGTATGAATTTGTGAGTTTTCTTGTGGCATTGTGGCCTTGAACCATGAGAAACTGCATTCAGTTTATTTTCTTGGGACTTCCCCAAATGAGGTTTAGATCTGGGAGCGTTCTCCTTCTCATCGCTATCCGAAATTGGATGTTTTGAGAGGGTATTCCATTTGTCATTAATACCGGGCCCGAGCATTCTTACCAGAGATAGCTAGCCGAGCAGTGACGGGAAGGTGGACACTGATCGTATTGTTTCTCTGCTAGGGTGGGGCTTTTCTATACTCTTTAATTGTCATGTATTTTGTCTTGATGATCTTGGACCATGGAGGAATGGTTGTTCTTTATGTTTTTCATGTCAATCTGGTTTCTCACTTTTTCCTCAAAAGTGAATTGAAATAAAAAATTAATTTTTAGTCACTGATATTCTCTAACATGAGGGTATATTACACCCTTGATTTACTATTTAACCTTATTATTAGTTGGAACCATATGATTTTAAAGGGATGAGTTTTTATGTTTAGGTTGAACTCTTTCCTAGGCCTAGTGATTCAGGTTGGCGTGCTATAAAATGTAATTAATGGAGTTTTTCTTGTTTTTTTATATGGTTGAACGAGAATGTAGAAATGTGTTGAAGCATATGATTGAATATAAATTGTTGATTCATGAACACTATTGAAATCCTTATAGTGATGACTTTCAAAGTGACCTTTACAATACCAAGGATATTATATAATGTTTACGCTTAGAGTCGCTATCATGGGAGAAATGTTGAGAGCCTCAATGGAATTTATGAAAATATTTTTGTGTTTTCTATATTTTGAATACAGTTATAGACAACAACAAAACACAGAGTAGGAAAACACATTGAGTATGAAATAGTGACACAATGATTGTGAAATACTAAAAAAAAATAGAAGGCTAAATTAGATGAAGAAAAACACAAAGAGAAAGAAAAGTGAAAAATAAAAAAAAATATAAAAAATCCAGAAAGAACAATTCCAGACCTAGTTTAATCCACCCTTATATACCCTTTATAAATCAAGGAAATAATTTAATAAATACCTCTTATTCTCACACAATTCATGAACGGTGGGTTAGATCACATATCTCTCTAACCTAAAATATTATGTAATTTTGTGCAGAATTACTTCCAACACACAAGCACTCTCCCAATGTGAAGAGATCTCCATATCAAATCACTCCATCCGGGAATTTTTTTCATTACTGAAGTGATCAACAAAAGATCAAAAATAATGAAGCCTCCCATAAATACTCATTAAAGTCAGTTAGGTGATGGTTGTAACGAGAGGGGGAGTCCTTCCCCTTATTCTAAAAATAAAAAAACATCAAAAATATAGATAGCCTAGAAAAAAAACCCATATGGAGTGGGGTTTTCATGCTCATAACTGGAATTCAGCTATATCGTTATGAGTTTAATTAGCCTCTTCAAATGACTCTCACCTCCCATCGCACATGCGATGATGTTACTGTGATCTCTGCTTTCTAGTTCCCAAGATCACCTCTCCATGTCCCCATAAAATAAAAAAAACTACATTAGAGAGTTTAAATAAATTTATCTATTATCATATATATATAAATATAAGCATATATATATACAAGGAAAGATAATGACACGAGAAATATCGGTCCTAAAAATTTATTTTAAAAAATAGTAGTACAAATGAAAACGATAATCATGCCGTAAATATGCACCACCAAAACAAAAAATTGAAAAAAACAATGCGAATCAAAATAATCAATGAAAACAAATACCCACAAAATAAACCCTACAATCAAGCCATAATAATGATCCCATGGTCCAAAAATGGACCTGCACACATCACCAATGGTCATGATCTCTTCCCTTGATATCACACCTTCTTGTATCGTGGAGGTCGTCGCAGCCCCCCAGCGAATAAATGCAAAAAAAATTATTTTCCGCCAAAACAGCCATGGAGCGCAAACCCTGAGAAGGGACCACCCGTGTCTTCCACCTGGTAAGAAACTATGCACGCACCTGCATCCTAAAACCCACATTGCAAGGTCGTGCCCGAAGTCATCTCATATACCAAGGTCATCACCCTTATTTTCTCGATGATATCTATAAACCCTGACTTGCCATCCCAAAGTCAACTGGATTGATGAAACAACTATGTCCATCATAGATATACTCTCCGACACACCTCCATCCGACATCGCCATCCTCTGCCAGTGGAAAGCACCTCCACAACCTAGAGGTTGTTCCCTCACCCTCACCCTGCAATGCCACTCCCCTGGGTCTCTCCACCAAGAAGCAACTCCCCATCTCCATCCCATATTTTCCACCATCATGTAAGAGGGCCTCTTACGACACATATCCCTCATGCTCGGACGCAACCCATCGCCATCCAAAATTCGTTGCATGAGATCATCCTTCTGTGCCATGTCATCATGAAGCCGACTCAGAGACCACCATTCCGTGGAAGAAGACGTTTCCAGATGGAATCCAAAAACGAAGTTCCTCTTTTGAGTTCCATCCAACAAGATCCCAGGATCTCATGTCATGTACCTCCAGTACAAAACTAACATCACTCTATGTTTCTCCGAAGATACTAGTGATCAACACACACATGGCCCGTCAAGAATCACCAAACATTCAGATATATTCCTGGACCCCTCCTATCATTCCATTATCATCCCATAAATAGATTGACAACCAGACCACAAAGTGAGACCCCCCAATGTAGGGGTCCTCCACACAAGATAAAAAATCTCATCCAAATCAAAACCACCATCACCAAAAAAAATTCCATCCATATCAAGAACAACCTTGGGGAACTCAACAATTTTACGTGGGAAACATAGGGAGAAAAGATATGCATGCCATATGATATGAAACAGACTTCGACAATCTTCTAAAACGATCAAATAGAAACGATCACCGTACCAAGATAATGAGAGAATCTTTCGCCTTGAGAGAGAAGACATCCCATCCCTCTAAACACACACACACACACACACATATATATATATAATTATATAATTATATATAAAAATTATTTAAAAAATATATACAAATATATTATTACAAAAATCTATAAATATTATTAATATAATTAGATAAAAAAATAAAAAAATTATATCAAATTATTTATATTAATGATAATAAATATAAAAATTACATAAATTCATGTGTTATGATATATATATATTTATTTATTTATATAAAAAATATAATAATTCAATTTAAATTTATAAAAATTATTATTAATATTATTCTTTTATATTAATTTTTTATTATTATATATATTATATTATATATTATTATTATTATATTCTATATCATTATATTTATTTATATTATAATTAAAATTATTTGCTAAATATTATATATTATAAGAACTAAAATTAAAAATGAATGAAAAGGTGGAGTGGGGGTCTGGTTTATGTGGAGAAAAAGGGGGAAGGGGTAGAAGTGATTTTTGTTTCAGGAAAAGGGGAAGGGGGTTGGGGACACCTCTATGAAAGTAAACAGATCGACTTCGATGTGTCTCAAAAACATCATGAAACTCAACATTGCAATGTTGTTTCATATTAGAGTGTTCATTTCAATGATGGTATATTTCGGCGATACAAATGGTACCTGCGGAGTGGTCTCCTTCATATCTAGTGAAACGAGATGCAAGATTTGGGGTTCAAGCTACATCAACCAGAGAAATGCATGTGGAAACTTGAATTGAAGGAAGGAGGAAGGCACAACATACGTGGGACATTTCTTTCATGAATCTGTGAAAACACATAGTGAATAGAAAGGTGACTGGGAGGTGAAAGGATTTGAATAGTAGATATTGATTGGTATTTTTAGATGTGCTATTTTATTTTTTGTTCTTAGATTATTTGGTCATTTGCAATTGAAGAATTAGTGTGTTTCCATTGTGTATTTTTCAGCTAACATTTTGTTTGATTTTGGTTTATACTACAGTTGTGGTGTTACCACTAGTGGGATTGGTGGTTTGAGGAGAATTCATGATGTAGAGGAGTGTTGGGAAATAATAGTGACTTGAGGACTCATTCTTGTTTTTGGCTACTGGCGATGTGTACGGGACTTTGATAGTGTGGCCTGGGGAACAATGACTCAATTGTGACACTATTGGGTTTTAGATGGGATGGTGAATCTAGGGCTAGTGTTAAGTGATGGAGTTAATAGTGACTCTTAAAAAAACAAAACAAAAGAATCAAATGAAATAAAAAAAATTTAAATTAACAAATTAAAAAATTTAACAATTGAAATTGTAAAGGAAATAAAAAAATAAAATTTATATTATAAATTATAAATATAGAATGTAAAATTTTATATTATATCATGTAATATTTATTCAATAAATTAAATAATTAACATTATTTTTTTAGAAATATTTAATCAACAAAATTAAATTATAAAAGACATTTTTTGAAATAATCGAAATATAAAGTTACTTTTTATAAAATAAAATAACTAATTATATGACTAAATGAACTAATAATATTAAATTATTATATTAATTTTAAATTCTACTCTGTTTTATAGAAAAAATAGAATTCACTTTTTATAACTAACATTATTATTTAATGAATCAAAAACCATTGTGAAAATATATGTATGTAAAGATGAATTATTTAATGTAATGAATTAATCTAAAAATAACAGAATAAAGTAAATACATTTTACATAAATAATAAAATAATTAAAATAAAAATAAAAATAAAAATAATAAAAATTTAAATTTTTCAAAATGAAAAGAAGATCTATAAAATACATATTTTCACAATTATTCATTGTTATATTTGTTATGTACAAAAGAATGACTTTAATAAATATAAATTACAATAAATTATTTTGATATTAAAAGTTATATTTCATATAAATAATAATGTGACAAAGAAAATTGAAAAACATGTATATCATACTCCTTATATATAAATGTATGTTTCCTTCAAACAGATGCATGTTTTTTCATTGCAAAATAGAAAGAATGATTTGTTAATTTTAGTTCAAAGTGAACTAGAAAAGAACATTTTAAAATACATGAGTTGAACGTGGTCAAGATTTTCAAGAGTGATCTAATGTGGTCTTTCCTAATTTAAAAAAAATGAAATTAAGGAAAAAATGACTCATCCATCATTGAAAATTTCACGAATAATATATGAAAATCACTTCTTTCCCTACTTAAATTACAATTAATGTTCTTACTCTATGATTGATAACATGTTTGATTAGCGGAATTAAAATATTAACCAATGTCACCATAAATTATCACATTCTCATATGTTTCAAATAATCTAAAGCACAATTTTTTGGAGTCACTTTATTGATACAACTAAAATGATCTCCAAACAAGTATATTTCCCACTTCTTCCTCTAGGTTCATAACTCCCCTCACTTTAATGAACTCATTTTTGACTACTACATGCTATATTCTTTTTTTTATTATCTTTTTTTATTTTATCTAGCCATGTATGTCAAAATGACTATGTATTTGCACTTATTGATACGTGTTGAGGGATAACACACACACTCAGTAGTTAAAGTCTCAGATGTTCACGGTGGGATCCCATTTTCTTATTTTACTCCAATTTCAATGCATTTATAAGATAACCATTTGAGTTGTCTCCCCAAAGTGATTATTTTTTAAATAAATGAGAATTCTACTATGTTGCAGTTTAAAAAAGAAATTTCCAAAATTCTCGAACATGATTTCCCAATAACTATATTATCTCACACCCATCCTCAATTCCTAAATATAAAATCCATAAAAAGAATATTCTACTCCACTCAGAAATCATCCATATTCAATAGTATCATACTTAGTGAAACCCTCAATTAAAAACATGTTGATATTCCTTAGGCATCAAAGGGAATGTTTTAAATTGTCATGACCCCCTCCCACCAAAGATGCCCCTCCTGAGCTGGAAATGGTGAAAGGGAGATAATGACCCCAAGTCCCACCTCCAGTAGGTCCCGAGGTGGTGACTAGCACCAAGGGTATGAGTTTTTCACAAATATGGGAGGAATTATCCTTTTTTTAAAGATCGGGAAATAGGACAAGTCAACCACCAAAAAGGAAAAAGAACAAGTGTATAGAAATAAACCCAAACCAAGCCCACATGCATGTTGACACAATTTTATAACAAGGTACAAGTACAAGAAAGCTCAAAATACAATACCAAATGAAATCAAGAGAACAACAACTACAAAAACACCAACTGTCCCACTAGTATGGTCCCGCACGACCCTGGTAGTCCTCCTGGAAACCTGAAAGTAAATGTATGGTGTGCATACAAGTATACTCAGTAGGTAAACGTAAAGCTCTCGTGCACAAGTGGGGAGACATCCTAATGTCTCGTGAGAACAATAGAAGAAACCTAGCAAGGAATTCTATCAACCCAACCTCACCATATACACTCACCAAAAACACAAGCACAACAGGTAGTAGTATATAAGAAACAAGAGTATTGGGTACCCGGCACCATTTCCCTTTAATTAGCTGCTCTACTTAACGACGAACGTCTTGACGCTTCCATAATCTCCACACTCGCACACACTTGGGCCTCACAACCACGTATCACGCCCGCAAACACTTGGGCCTCATCCCGAAGATTCCTGGGAAATAGTAGAACCTGCATGAAGAGTCTTGGGCTAAAACCACCCCAATCGAAACCTACCCGAAGAGTCTTAGGTGTAAGGTCAACTCAAGACACCATAGCCTAGGGGAGAAGGAGCAGGAAGGATCTAGTAACTAAAGAAAAAACACCCTCTCCCATAAAATGGGAGTGTTCAGCACTAAGTGCTCAACATGGGTGGGGTGCGATAAAACACAAAAGATACAGTTAAATTTATATATACCAAACACACAACCCAACCTATGGCTTCTAAACAGAAAACTGAGCACATGCCTTGGCACTACCACAAGGAAGTATGAATACAAAAAACAATCCCAACCCCCTTTAGGTTTTCACGTTTTCAGCAGAAATAGTTATTTAGTTCCTTAACTACTGGAAAACTATCCACAACTAACCACACCAATCGTTCATAAATCATATAAAACATGTTAGGAAAAACATAAGCATCACAACAAAGTCCCTCTTATCAACCAACCAACCCCATTGATTATTATTTCTGTTTCATTACCACGCCCCACCATTCATTAACTCTTCCATTTTTATTTATTAATCACAACCCGTAACCCATTCACATTAAAAACCCAAACCTGCAGCCCCGCTGCCAATCGCCATAACCACAACTGCACCGAAACCCGTACATCAATATCCCTTTAATACCATTTATTGCAGCCCCACTATCCGTTGCCCACAAAACACTCACACCAACCCACAACCAAGTCAACTGTAACCCCGCTGCTCACCTGATCCACAACAACCCACAAAAACACCCCCAACACATGCCACGTAACCAAGTCATCACCCATATGTTCATTATTCCATTTTTTAACTGGGGTGATCGCACAAGGGTTTCAGATTTTCATTTAATCAGCCATCTTTACGTGATTATCCAATTTCCATATTCCACAAGCTCCCATCCATAAGAAAATACAGAAGGAGAGGGAACCATTTAATTGCGTAAGAAAAGGCCCCCAACGACCATGATTTTCAGTAGCTAGAAGCTCATTCAATTCACAAATATAATATCACAGGATATAAAAAGTAAACAGCAATCACAACTTCCCAACCCCATTCTTTAACCAGTTATTATCTTCCTTTAAACTTATTAAAAAGTGTTTCACATAAACAACAGAACACCCACCACGCATGAATCACAAATTAGAGAGACTAAGGTATAATCCCTACCCCAACAGGTTCGTGATCGCAACGCTCCCCCAGATCAACCATAGAAGTCGTCCGCCGACATCCGTCACTTCAGTCAGGTCCCAGAAAAACTTCCTCGGGTGGAAGTCGGAAAGAAAATCCCAAAGGAAAGTAAACATATCCAATCTCGGAAGTTTCACCTCGTCGTTACGATCCCATGGCCACTGACGGATCGTAAATCAGAGCTCGGACGAAGAAGTTATGGAAGAAAGAGCCTTCGAGTCTCTTAAGACAGCTCTGCTCAGAGGAGAGGAGAGGAGAGGAGAGAGTTGAAAGGAGGAGGGGACCACTACTTTTATAGGAATGAACTGCAAAAGTACACAGTGTGTACTTTATGGTACATGGCGTGTACTCGGTTCTTTCACACGGTCTCCACACGGCTTCCAAAACGGCTCCACGACCATTGACGGGTCTACACACGGTTTGAGGGCAACACATACGCGGGAAGGGACTACATGACGTGTAGTTTAGACACACGACGTGTACTCATTTATTGCACACAGCAAGGACACGGCTCCAACACGGTACACGGCCGTTGACTGGTAACACATATGCGGTGAAGGACTACATGGCGTGTAGAACAGGTCACACGGCATGCACCCATTATTTCACACAGCGAGGACACGGCCTGCAACACGGGGTATACCCGAAAAGGGGGTACACGGCGTGTACAAAAACTACACGGCGTGTAGTTTCAAAATTCTAGAAAGTGTGGGAAAATTCCATTTTACCCTCCAGAACACTTCTAGACCTTCTTTTGACAAAGGAAAGGGCCGGAGAGGTCCGGGCCATTACATCAGATACCTCTTAAAACATTCTCGTCCCCGAGAATTCAAAAACCAACCTAAAGGAACCTAACAAGATACCTCTTAGGGTTCTCGTTATAACAGGAACCCAACCAACAACCCTAATCATATGTTTTAGAAATTTCTTCTCCTATATCGAGATATTATCTGCTTTAGGCGGCACTGACTCGCCTTCATGGGTTTAATCGCATCCGCATTAATGTGTCTCGATTAAGGGTCAGGTTTTTCCCTTTCCCACACATCCAGAAATGTTACACAATACCAGGGAACAAGGAAACAAAAGGTCTCACAACTGATAAACCAAGCATTCCATATAACAAGGGTACAGAGTAAAACATCAACAGAAAGATCAGAAGAACAAGGGAAAGACACAAGTCAAAACAACTCTGGGTACTGAGCATGCATCTGGGTCCCCCGCTCCCAAGTGCTCTACTCGAGGCTGCCATGCCTCCACAACACACGAACCAACGGAATGGTTCATCCACGGAGCACCTTCTTTTTATGATCTTCAATTCTGACTTGTCGTTCCCTGAAGGTCGTGTCATCTACCATATCTAACTCTCCCCAGTCAATAACGTGGGAATCGTCGTGTAGGTACCAACAAAGCTGGGAGACGTGGAGGACCTCATGAACCTTCTCCAACTGAGGTGGCAGGGCTAGCTGATATGCCACCTCGCTGACTTGCCTCAGCACCTCAAAAGTTCCGATGAACCTAGGTGAGAGCTTGATCCTCTTTCCAATCCTCCACTACCCCTGTCGAGGGGAAACCTTCAAGAACACATAATCCCCCAACTCGAACTCCAAGGGCCTCCTCTGACGATCAGTAAATGTCTTCTTCCGGTCCTGAGCCGCTTTCATCCTCTCACTTAAAAGATGGACTTTATCTATAGTGCTCCTCACTACCTCTGGCCCAAGAGCACCTATCTCACCATCCTCTACCCAGAAAATGGGTGAACGACATGGCCTTCCATACGAAGCCTCAAACAGTGCCATGCCAATATTAGAGTGGAAGCTGTTGTTGTAGGCAAACTCCACTAAAGGTAAGTGTCGTACCCATGATCCTCTGAAATCCAGAACGCATGCTTGCAGCATATCCTCCAACGTCTGGAAAGTCCGCTCCGTCTGCCCATCTTTCTGGGGGTGGAAAGCAGTGATAAGGCGTAGCTGGGTTCCAAAAGCATGCTGTAACCCCCTCCAGACTTGTGAGGTAAACTGAGTATCCCGATATGAGACGATAGTCCTCATAACTCCATGAAAACGCACCACCTCGTCTACATACCTCTGTGCTAAGGTACTCACCAGGCCCGACTCCTTGATTGCTAAGAAGTGAGCAGATTTCATTAGTAGATCCACCATACCCAGATAGCATCATAACCACCCCGAGCTCTGGGTAGTCCTGTGACGATGTCCATCGAGATGCCATCCAACTTCCACTCGGGGACATCTAAAGGATGAAACAAACCACTGGGAACATGGTGTTCAGCCTTCACTTGTTGACACACCAAGAATTTAGCCACAAACTCTGCCACTGCTTGTTTCACCCCGGGCCACCAAAACTGTTCCCTCAGGCCTCGGTACATTTTTGAAACTCCTGGATGTACCGCTAAGGCTGAGCTATGAAACTCACGGAGAACTCCTTCACGCATCACCTCTGGAACAAACAACCTTCCATGGAAAAGTATATTATGTCAGTTGTCCTCTGACCATCCTTCTGGAGCGTTCCCTTGATCGACACGATCCCACATCACTACCGCCTCAGAGTCCCCCCACTGAGACTCTTCCACCAGCTGCAACAAGGAGGACTGCACCATCATCTGAAACAAATAGCCTCTAACACATTCTACCCTGGCATCCAAGTGCAATGCGGCCAACTCTCCCATTGCCTTCCAAGAATCAGAAGATTCCCAAACCACTTCCTGAAGCGACTTCCTTCTCAGGGCATCAACCACAACGTTGCCCTTACCTTCAATGTAAGAGATCTCAATGTCATAGTCTTGGAGAAACTCGACCCATCTCCGCTGCCGTAAGTTCATGTCACACTGGGAGAAGATATAATGTAGGCTCTTGTGATATGAGAAGACCACAAAGCGCTCCACAAAGAGGTAATGTCGCCACAACTTCAATGCGAACACTACAGCTGCAAGCTCTAGGTCATGGGTGGCATAGTTATACTCGTGAGGGCGCAACTGCCTAGACCCATAACAGATCACACCCTTCTTCTGCATCAGCACACACCCCAGACCAAGGCCGGAAGCATCACAAAACACCTCATACAACAACCCTTCTTCTGGAAACCTGTGTACGGGAGCACTGACCATCTTCTCCTTCAGGTGTCAAAAGCTTTCTGGAACTGCTCGCTTGATAGGAAGACCTGGTTCTTCCTTGTAGAAGCTGTCAATGGAGCAGCAACTCGAGAGAAGTCCGAAACAAACCTCCGATAGTAACCTGATAAACCCAGGAAACTACTAACTTCTTCCATGCTCTTGGGTGCATCCGAAGAAAAAACTACCTCCACCTTCGATGAGTCCACTGATACTCCATGCTGAGACACCACATGCCCAAGTAAGTGTACTTCTTGCATCAAGAAATTACAATTTGACAATTTTCCGTATAGCTGGTGGTGTCGAAGGACCTCCAAGACTACCCTGAGATGCTCAACATACTCCTCCTCTGATCTTGAGTTGATCAGGATGTCATCGATAAACACAACGATGAACCGGTCCAGAAACTCTCAGAAGAAATAGTTCATAAGTCCCATGAACACAGCTAGTGCATTCGTAACTCCAAACGGCATTACTACAAACTTGAAGTTCCCATACCTGCACCTGAAAGCCGTCTTTGAGATGTCATTGCTGTTCACCCTCAGCTGTTGATATCCAGATCATAGATCAATCTTGGAAAAACAACCTGCTCCCCTCAGTTGGTCAAAGAGATCATCTATCCTTGGGAGGGGGTAACGGTTCTTGACTGTTACCTGGTTCAACCTTCGGTAGTCTATGCATAGCTTGGGACCACCATCCACCTTCTTCACGAAAAAAACTGGAGCACCCCATGGTGACACGCTGGGTCGAACAAAACCCCTCTCCATCAGATCGTCAATCTGAATCCGCACCTCCGAAGGTGCCATCCGATAAGGGGCCATCGAAATCGGACGGGCACCAGGCTGTAAGTCTATCCCGAACTCAACGTCACATCGTGGGGGGGGGGGGGGGGTAGAGTCACAACCTCTTCAAGAAAAACATCGAGGAACTCCCCAACAACTTTCGGGACATCCATCATCTCTGTATCAGCTGGAACCACTGATAACTAGCCTAACAAGGAAAGGAGAGGCTCCACATGCTGACTTCCCGCCTGATAGCTCCTCTCGCCAACAAAAGATACGTGCTTCTCATCCACGTCTGAGAACACGAATCTTCTCCGGAAGAAGTCAATAACGACACTAAAAGAAAATAACTAGTCGATGCCTAAGATTACATCGTATGGCTGCATCTGTAACAGAAGAAGGTCCCCACTAGATCGATGTGGTCCCAACATCAGCCCACATCCCCGACAAACACAAGATACGCTGGTCTGGCCTCCAACTGGTGTACTCAGTACTAGTGGTATTGAAAGTATCTCTATGTCTAATCCCAAAGCATGGGCTTGACTAGGTGCAACGAGGGAGTGCGTGGCTCCCAAATCAAACAAAGCAGAAACAAGAGTGCTGAACAAACAAATCATACCTCGTACCACCTCTGGTCCCGCTGGAGCTGCCAACTCTGCCGCATGCAACTGTCCACGCCTAGCTCCTCTGCCTCTCTGATGTCATCAACTTCCCCGACCACGCCCCGGTCGAGGTCCCAGAGGAGCACTCTGAGGTCAGCCTCCTCCTGCGAAGACAGCCCTCAGAGGGGCATGGTCCTGCTGCTGCTGGAAGGGCCTCACCGGCAACTGGTGCTGCTGAGGTGGGCACTGAACCGGCCCACCTCCACTGTATTGAGCTCGGGTCGGGCACTGACTCTAAACGTTCCCGAAACCTCCACAAGAAAAACACCTCGGTCCTGGGCTCATGAAAAAGGGACGAGGACCCGAAGATCTGAACTGCTGGGGCCTGCTCCCCACTGGCCTAAACCTGGAAGGTCCCGTCGTAGGAGACCTGTTTCTGACTGCTTTCCCCTTCGACGAGCCTTGCTGGTTCCCCTCACAAGGTGCACCTCCCAGTGAGTGCATCCTCTCTACAACCTCTGCCTTCTTCTGTACTACCAAGTACGTCAGAAGGGTGAAGGGGGTGATAGTATACTGGAGTCAAGGACGAAGCGCATCCTCTAAACGCCTCACCTGAGACTCCTCATCCGGAAAGAGATCCAGAGCAAAGCGCAGGAGATATTTGAACTTGATTCCCAGCTCTCGTACCGACATACTCCCCTGCTGAAGGGAGAGTAACTCCTGCCGCTTCTCTGCCTTGATCATGGAAGAAAGGAATTCATCTCGGAATTCCTTCTCAAATTCAGCCCATAGAACCTCTGCCTCTATCCTCTCTCCGAGGTAGACCATCCACCACTGTCGTGCCGCTCCTCCCAGCTGACTGACTGCTAGAGGATCCCGATACTTGCTCAGAGCACGGATCAAGGTAAAAGCGATCCCTAGATCCTCACGCCACCCATCCATCTCTGTATCAGAAGTACTAACCTCATACTTCATGAGGTTCTGCTGTTGGAATGAACGGAGAGTTTTCTGCCACTGGCTATCTTCCTCCTCTCAGTCAATCCTCAAATGATCGACCGCCTGAATCTACAAGGCCTTGGCGGTCTGAGCCACCTGGGGATGACGTCCAGGTGCCATATCTATACGGTAAACAAGGATATCCTAAGACCAAGTAGTAAAGAAAACTCAAGGTTTTATTTTATCATTTTATTTCAATTTCTTTCCTAGAACACCCAAATCAAGTAAAACACAATCATGATGATGCATGTGCCTTTCCTAGGGTCTCTACCCTGCAATCAATGTAGCCTCACTTGGTTGTTCGGTAGGCTCAGAGTCCTTTCATCGGATCACGGGGGCCCTAAAATCCCATGTCCTAGCCGGTCTTCCCTGGCCAATGTCACGCACCAAGATTAACTAACATTGTTTCCCTACCATCCCATGCAATCCTCACTGTGCCTAACTCCAGACTCCATCCTATCTCTCAACCATCCCTCTAATACCATTCTGTCATGACCCCCTCCTACCAAAGATGCCCCTCCTAAGCTGGCAACGGTGAAAGAGAGATAATGACCCCTGAGTCCCGCCTCCAGTAGGCCCCGGGGTGGCGACTAGCACCAAGGGTATGAGTTTTTTACAAATATGGGAGGCATTACCCTTTTTTTAAAGATCAGGAAATATGACAAGTGAACCACCAAAAAGGAAAAAGAAAAAGTGTATAGAAATAAACCCAAAACAAGCCCACATGCATGTTTAAACAATTTTATAACGAGGTACAAGTACAAGAAAGCTCAAAATACAAAACGAAAAGAAAACAAGAGAACAACCACTGTAACAACTCCAAATGTCCGACTATTAGGGTCCCGCACAGCCCTGGTAGCCCTCCTGGAAACCTGAAAGTAAACGTAGGGTGAGCATACAAGAATACTCAATAAGGAAACCTAAATCTCTCGTGAAAAAGTGGGGAGACACCCTAAGGTCCCGTGAGAACAACAGAAGAAACCTATCAAGGAATTCTATCCACCCAATCTCACTAGCTACACTCACCAAAAACACAAGCACAACAGGTAGTAGTATATAAGAGACAAGAGTATTGGGTACCCTACACTATTTCCCTTTAATTAGATGCTCTTCCTAACGATGAACGTCCTGACGCTGCCACACTCTCCCCGCCCGCACACACCAGGGCCTCACAACCACGCATCACGCACGTACACACCTGGGCCTCACAACCACGAATCCCACCCACACACAACTGGGCCTCACAACCACGCATCCCGCCCGCACACACCTGGGCCTCACAACCACGCATCCCGCCCGCACACACCTGGGCCTCAGAACCACGTATCCCGCCCGCACACACCTGGGCCTCATCCCGATGATTCTTGGGAAACAGTAGAACCTGCCCGAAGAGTCTTGGGCTAAAACCAACCCAATTGAAACCTACCCGAAGAGTCTTAGTTGTAAGGTCGCCTCAAGCCATCACATCCTAGGGGAGAAGGAGCAGGAAAAAGCTAGTAACTAAGGGAATAACACCCTCTCCCATAAAATGGGAGTGTTCGGCACTAAGTGCTCAACATGGGCGGGGTGCGATACAACACCAAATATACAGTTATATATATATATATACCAAACACACAACCCAACCTATGGCTTCTAAACAGAAAACTGAGCACGTGCCTCGACACTGCCACCACGAAGTATGAATACAACAAACAATCCCATCCCCCTTTAGGTTTTAACGTTTTCAGCAGAAATAATTATTTAGTTCCTTAACTATTGGGAAACTATCCACAATTAACCACACCAATCGTTCATAAAACATATAAAACAAGTTAGGAAAAACATAAGCAGCACAACAAAGTCCCTCTTATCAACCAACAAACCCCATTGATTATTATTTCTGTTTCATTATCACTCCCACCATTCATTCACTCTTCCACTTTTATTTATTAATAACAACCCATAAACCATTCACATTAAAAACCCAACCCTGCAGGCCCACTGCCAACCGCCATAACCACAACCGCACCGAAACCAATACATCAATATCCCTTTAATACCATTTATTACATCCCCACTGACCGTTACCAACACAACATTCACACCAACCCACAACCAAGTCAACCGCAGCCTCGCTGCTCAACCGATCCACAAAAACACCCCCAACACATGCCACGTAACCAAGCCAACACCCACATGTTCATTATTCCATTTTTTTAACCGGGGTGATCACACAGGGGTTCCAGATTTTCATTTAATCAGCCAACTTTACGTGATTATCCAAATTCCACATTCCACAAGCTCCCATCCATAAGAAAATACAGAAGGAGAGGGAAACATTTAATTGCATAAGCAAAGGCCCCCAATGACTATGATTTTTAGTAGGTAGAAGCTCATTCAATTAAAAAATATAATATCACAGGATATAAAAAGTAAATAGCAATCACAACTTCCCAACCCCGTTCTTTATCCAGTTATTATCTTCATTTAAACAGGTTCAAAAGAGTTTCATGTAAATAACAAAACGCCCACCCCTCATGATGAAAAAATTAGAGAGAAGAAGGTAAAATACCTACCTCAATAGGTTCTTGATCACAACGCTCCCCCGGATCAACCTTAGAAGACGTCCGTCACTTCTGTCGGGTCCCGGCAAAACCTCCTCCGGTGGATGTTAGAAAGAAAATCCCAAAGTAAAGTCAACAGATCCAAGCTCGGAAGTTCCGCCTCGTCGTTACGATCCCATGGCCGCTGACGGATCGTAAATCGGAGCTCGGACGAAGAAGTTATGGAAGAAAGAGCCTTCGTGTCTCTTGGGAGAGCTCTGCTCAGAGGAGAGGAGAGGAGAGGAGAGAGTTGAAAGGTGGAGGGGACATCTCCTTTTATAGGCGTGAAAACCAAAAGTACATGGCATGTACTTTATGGTACACGGTGTGTACTCAGTTCTATCACACGGTCTCCACACAGCTTCCAACACAGCTCCGCGGCCGTTGACTGGACAACACACGGTTTGAGGGTAACACATGCGCGGGAAGGGACTACACAACGTGTAGTTTAGACACATAGTGTGTACTCATTTATTGCACACAGAAAAGACACGGCTCTAACACGGTACACGGCCGTTGAATGGTAACGCGTACGCGGGGAAGGACTACACGACGTGTAGAACTGGTCACACGGCGTGCACCGATTATTTCACACAGCGAGGACACGGCCTGTAACACGGGGTATACCCGAAAAGGGGGTACACGGAGTGTACACAAACTACACGGCGTATAGTTTCAAAATTCTATAAAGTGTGGGAAAAGTCCATTTTACCCTCCAAAACACTTCTTGACCTTCTTTTGACAAAAGAAAGGGCAAGAGAGGTCTGGGCCATTACATAAATTGGATCCAAACGAACCTCATGATGTGAAAGAAAATTTGAAATTATTTCAATGAATTTGAAATTTTTTGATAAATTTTAAACTTTTTTCCCATTTTTAACGTCTTATTAAAAAATAACAAAGGGTAATTTGATGTGAGAGAAAACCCTCTCTCTCAAACATAAACCTCAATAATGTCCCCATTTGTGACACTCAAAGTAAGGGAATGGAATTAAAATATTGATTAAAAAATATTGAAATATTAGAACAAAATGTTTTTATGTCAAGAGGATGTAGAGAAGCTCAAAAACGTTTTAGAAACACTCAAAATAGAAAAAAGGAAACAAAAAATATATATAATTTAAATCCTACAGACCACCAATAGAAAAAAAAAAACTTTTTTAAATTACACGCTTTTAATTTTAATGAATAGGATAAATATTTTTTAATTTATTTTAAAAGTATCATGTTGAGAAACATTACAAAAACATCAAAATGAATGTGTATGGAATAGGTGTAGAAGGATTTACAATTTAGCTCAACTAAATTTTTGACACTCTATATTTTAGTAGGTAATACCGAATAAGGATAAAAGATTCATATTTTCAAAAGAAAATATGGAGACTTCCTCAAACATAGAAACATGCAGTAGCAAGTAAGAATGATGAGATAGGATAAAATTTTAGAAATAAAAAACCGTACTTCCATGACTATGGTGGCTTATCATAATTTTATTCATTCAAATGAGGCCTCCCATCATTTGATTGTGAATAAAATATGGGTGCTCCATTAAAGTACAAAAAGCAGTAATCTAATATACATTAGACATCAAGAATTAATGATCAATGTAAAATGAAACCAAATTATGATTTATGATGTTTTATGACATAAGTATAGTGTGCTTCTCGATTTGGTATAAAATGGCTACAACATGGAACTATCTTCCTGATTAATTTTATGCTAAGAAATACCATAAAAATTAAAACAAAATGTATAAATAATATATAAAATGAAATAAAAAAGTATAATATTAGGAAAAAATGATAAGGGTTCTATATTTTTACTATCCATAGTTGGAAAATAATTAGATTAACCCCAATCTAATAAGGGTATGTGGCTTCATTATTAAGAACCGCTAGGTGTGGTTCCTCCCAACATCATAGAATTTTAGTTGGTGGGGTTCCCCTTGGTAAGCTTCAATCAAACCGATTTCTTTAATAGTGGAGCACCACTTCTAGAGTGATATAGTGGAAATAATATATATTGGAACTTCCCTCCTTCAACTTGAGGGAGTTTATGCACATGTAGTTGAAATATATCTCTTGGATGAGTCTTTTATTATGGTGTATTCCAAAACATATCTTTCCCATTGACTACAAGAAATATTTCAACACACTATGTGATTGCCATAGAATCTCCAGACACTCTTCTTATTTTTTTTTCTTCTATTGTAGGGGTTTCTTCCTCAAGACTCTACATGAAACCATGATGCTCAGTAGACTATTCATAACCAATGTACTGATAATCGAAATTATCATGAGCTACATAAAAACTTTTATCATATGAAATAAAATCATGCTCCATGATATGAAATTCTCCCTCAGTGTGGTGATTTTTCAATTCTCCTAGATCATTAAGTGCTTCTGGGTGAAAGAATGAGGTAGTAGTCAGGTATACAACATCCTCCTACCTTTCATCAATATATACCTGCTATGGGGTGTCTTCATATAATGAAAATAAGAGGGTATTTGGAGCTAGTTCAACTTGTTGAGACTTTAAAAAAACATTAGACAAGTCTATAAAATCATTAGTATGAAAATTTTGGAAATAATGATCATCAAAAAGATTTCCATCATCATGAATATGATAAAATCCAATCTTCTTCTAGACCTTGAAAAAATATTGTGATGCTGATTCTGTAATTTTTATCTTTGAATCCAGGGGAAAATCTAGATTTAAAAATAAGATGCTAAAACTACTTCATTGTTATTTCTTTTGTCCTAACCTCTCAGTTGCTTTTACAAATGTGAAAAATTAGTGGGTTTCATTGGTTTTACCTTTCTCATTTGGTCCTATTAAATAAAGTAGTTGGGTCCATGTAAGTCCATGATACTTATTGTACCAAAAATATCATTCATGGTAGGATAATTACCCACATGAAACATCTTTATTTGGTGTAGTCTATGTGAATAATTTTTTATTATTTTTATGGGACACATCCTTTGTAGCATCTAAAAGATCTCATTTTGGTCGTCTTTGTATCCAAAACTGAAATAAATCAGTATCCTCGTAAATTGATTTCATATAAGTAAAATCAAGCTTATCATCTGAAAAGTAAAAGACATTAACCATATTATTGTTGTTTTTTTCTATTTTTTTAGAAAAATGAATAACACAACCATGAAATTTTTTGATTCCCATGTAATGAATCCAAAATTTAACGATGTACTTGTTGTGAAAACAGTCAAAGATACATTATAGTACCCATTATGTAACATAGTCTCTAACTACAGAGTCACTTTCAAAAACAGTGAGAGTGAAACAGTGATATAATAAGTGTGAAATATTTAATAAAATAGAAGATAGAAGGGGAATAAGAACATCAAAATGAAAAATAGAAGAAATAATGATAGAAAAAATAGTAATATAGAACATGTCTAGACCCAGATCGATCCACCCCCAAATACCATTACTAAAAATAAAATAAAATAAAAACCTCTCATCCTTACTCAATGCATCAATAACAACTCATAAGACACATATCTCTCACCCAAAATGTAGTGCACTCGTGTGCAGAATTAATTTCAACAAATGAGAACTGTCGCAAAATTAAGAGATCTCTAAGTCAAATCACTCCAGCCAGGAATTTTTTCATGACTGAACTAATCGCCAATTGAACAAAAATTAAACAACCTCACCAAACTACTTGTTAGAGCTGGTTAAGGAAAGAAACGTAAAATAGATCAATAGAAGTTGAGAAACAAGAAAACCCAGTGCAAGAGTGTGCTCACACTCACCCCAAATCACCTCCATGATATGCAAAGAATGGTGAAGATAAAATAATGATCATAATCCTGATGAAGAGAGATCTCCAGATCGCGTCGAGATTCACATCATGAATCTATCCTTGAAAATTAGGTCATTGTTATTAGTGATATGAGTTCATAATATAAGAGGAAGAATGATGAACATGAAAACAAAATAAATAGATAAATAAATTTAACAAAATATAGAATCACATTGATATTTATAGAAATAATGAATAGAAAAAAGCAGAAGTTTGAGGGTCAGTTTTCGTTATCAGGTTAAAGATGGTTTTCATATCTAAAAGATGTTGGATGATTTTTCTAATGAGTGGAGGAGTCCTCCACAATATTCTAAAAAGTAAAAAACAACAAAAAACAAAAACACCCTAGTAGAAAGATAATCCACGTGGTGAATTGTTTTCACACTCATGACCAGACATTAGAGATATCTTTATTGGTGCAGTCAGCCACATGAAACGTCCCTCAAATCCCTTCACACATGCCATAATTTGACAATGATTATAACTTTCTAGTGCCCAAAATAACCTCACCATGTGCCAAAATATTATAAAATAAAAACAATAAAGGGAGTTTGAATAAATATAACATTTATTATATATATAAAAATATAAAAAAATATATATTAATACCATTAATAATAAGAATATTGAAAAAATAAAAAACATATATATATATATATATATATTATCATAGAAGCCTATAATTATTATTAATATAATCAGATATGAAAATCTAGAAAAGTTTTAAAATTATTTCTAAGAATAATAATAAATAAAAAATCACAAAGATACATTTATTAATATATAGTTATATATAAATATAATATAAGAAATTTATTTTAATATATTACCATTGTTATTGATATTATTATTTTATATTAATGATATTAACTATATTTATTATTTTATAAATTATATTATTTATTATTTATTATTATATTTTATATCATTAGTTTTATATATAATATATTGTAAATTAAACATTATATGTTATAAGTTTCCCAAAAATCTAAGAGATATGAGAATCTTCTCGTATAGAAATAAAAAAAAATCAAAATAAAATTGAATGAAAAACGGTGGTGGGGGTATTGTCCATGAGCAAAAAACGAGGGGGTGATTTATTCTTGAAAATGGGGGAGGACGTTCGACGACGCCTCAGTAGAAAAAGATAACTCGAAATTAGTTTATATTTCTTGCAACATGAAACTCAACGGTTCATTGTAGCTTTAGTTCTGTAGGTTCACAGAAGCAGTGGGAGACATGGGCATCATGTACAGTTTGAGAGGCATAATCCCCTTCAAACCTCGTAACAGGAGACACAAGATTTTGAGTTGGAGCTTCTTATGTTGGAGGTTTGTACCCAACATCTTGTATATATGGAATGAGGATGTTACGACATCGTTGAATCATATCAAAATGGAATCTACAACCACACATGGTGAACAACAAGGTGGATTGGTAATGAAATGATTTGAATAGTACATATTGATTGGTATTTTTAGACCTAAAATTTGATTTGTTGTTTTTTGATTCTTGGTTCATTTGAAATTGAAAAATTTGTTTGTTTCTATTGTTTATTTTGTTTTTTTGATGTTGGTTTGGTTTTGGTTTGTATTGATATGGTGGTGTTTCCACAAGTGGGATCTCTGGTTGGTGTGTGATGGTGAGTTAGAGATCAAAAATTACTCAAGGAGTCAGTATTTTTATAGGCTGCTGGTGGCCGTGAGTTTGGTACTCTGATAGTGAGTGATGGTGAACTTTGAATTCCCCCATTATGATTTTTTTTGGGTTTTTTATGCTGCCACTGGTAGAAATTCCTGTCTTAATTTCCACTTGAAATTCCCATATAAATTTCTACTAGAAAATCCCGTCAAAATTTCTATTAGACATTTCTGTGTCAATTTCCACTGAAATTTCTTGTGTAAATTTATATCATAAATTTCCTCTTTAAATTTCCACATAAAATTTCTACATCAATATTTAAATTAAAATTGTAATGAATATATATTAATAAGTAGGTAAAAAATGAAATTTCTTACTAGATATTTCTATTACAAATTTACATTAAAAACTTTTGGTTTAAAATTTAGGGATTAATAAGAGTCTATAAACACATCATAAATCATGTATAAGTAAAATATTTGATTCCCAAGATCCTCATTCTGCAAATTTCCAGTGCAAAAATCGAATGATAAATTATTGTTCAAACTCACACATTAAATTTCAATAAATAAATGTTAATACACAAATAAAAAATGTAATTTTTAACTAGAAATTTACATTGGGAATTTTCACTAGAAACATTTAGTGAAAATTTTCTCTGGAATCTTCTAGTGAAAATTTCCACTATAAACCTTTAGAGAAAATTTATTTCGGAAACTTTTAGTGAAAATTTACATTTTTAAAATTTAGTGAAAATATCCATTGGAAACTTTTATTGCCAATTTCCATTAAAAATTTCCGTGGAAAATTTCAATATATATTTTTCCCTGTACAATATCATTTAAAATTCATAGTGCAAATTTCCATTGAAAATTCTCAATACAATTTCAATGTATGATAATTTTTTTTGAATGAATGCTAAAAAAACATTGACAAATAAAAAATGAAATTTTATACTGCGAATTTACACTGAAAAGTTATTGCACTTGAAAGTTATGTTTACATAACTATAAAACTAAATACATTTTTAAATTTATATTGGTATTTTCAGTAAAAATTTAAATTGAGAATTTTCCATGAAATTTTTCAATCGGAATTTTCAGTGAAAAATAAAACAACAAATTAAAATTTATATCTTATTGTTTATGTGTTTGAGATTTTTTTGTACTTGTATTCGAGCAAGATTTTAGTTCAAATTTACACTCTAGAGTCACACAATCCCATTGAAAATTCTCAATGAAGATTCACAGTGAATGTTTAATCTTTTAATTTTTTTTGTGTAAACATATATGTTTGTATTTTGTCCTATTTTTTAAAAACATACATTTTACAAATATATATAGGTTAAATTTTAATTTTTTTTATAAATCCATAACATAATCTATTTCATTATTTTGTATATTTAATTACGATCTATTATTTTTTAAACAAACTTAAATGAAATATAAAATTCATTATATTATATAAGTATTATATATTATTTATATGATTATTATTATATGAGTTTAATTATGTATATATATAAATAACCAATTAAATAGAATAATTTATAATAAATAATCTGTTTATTTTGTTAAAAATAGAAAAAAGGCGAATAATAATATTATTTTTCATATATTTAAAATTAAATTAATAATATTGTTAAATTTTTTATTAATTGAATAATGAAATATATAAATTAATTAAATGTACTGATTAAAATATGTTGAATAAAAATAATTATATGTGTGTGATTTGATTAAGTGATTTTTTTAAAACATTTGTTAAATAATAATAATTTATTTATTACATATCAATAGTTTACCACTATTTAGCTTTAGTTTTATATTAATTATTTTTTTACCCACAAAAAGCTTTAGTTTTATATTAATTATTTTTTTACCCACAAAATCTTTAGTTTTACCCATACATTACTTTACTTCACCCTTATATAGCTTTAGTTTAGCCTTATATAGAATTAATTTACCATAAACATTGTTTTACACTTACATAACATTTTCTTACTCCCTACCAAACTTTTTTTACCCGTAATTACCATAATTTTACCCTTATATACCTTAGTTTACCTTTACATAGCTTTAGTTTACCCTTACCTAACTTTTTGTTACCCCTACCTAACTTTTTTTTACTCTTAATTAAATTTATTTTAACCTAACATATCTTTACTCTACCCTTACATAACATTAATTTACCCTTAAATATCTTTAGTTTACACTTACATGCCTTTAGTTTATCGTTATTGACCTTTAGTTTACCCTTACATACCGTTTGTTTACAATTTCATAACATTGTTTTTTCATTGTTTAACTTTGTTTTACCACTACAAACATTTTTTCATCCTTAATTAACTTTATTTCACCCCTACATAACCTTAGTACACCTTTTCTTAATATTATTTTACCATTACATTGCTTTAGTTTACCTTTAGGTATCTCTGTTTTATCCTTACATAATTTTTTTATTTCTTAACATTCTTTTTTCCATTATCATTCATTGACATTCAAATAACTCTTTTTTTATCCTTACATAACATTTTTTTATAATTTCTAACATTATTAATGAATAAATAATCTAAAATAAACTAATCTAAAATTTCATTCTATTTAAAATGATAACCAATTAAAAATTAAAATTAATAGATTTTTAATTTTTTAACTTTTTTATTTTTTGTTTGACTGTTCAATATTATTTCCTATACATAATATATTCCATAATATAAATATATAACAAATTATTTCAGGGGGGATCTTTTAATACAAATTTTTAGTGTATGTATAAAAAATATTTTAATATATGAAAAAATGTAAAATATCAATTCAAATTTCCAAAAACATATTTAGAAAAAATAAATATAAAAAATTTATATAGTTAAAAAAATTATTAGCAGTTATTATATATTTATAAACATATAAATAATTATTAAATATTGTTATACTTTTATCCTTATTTAGTATTATTATATATTTATTATAATATTATATTTACTATTATATTTATTATTAATGAATTATTATTGTATACTTTTTTAAATTTAAAGTTTGCGGGTTTGAGTTTATTTGTTATTCCCTTGTAGTAGTATTGAAAGGTATTTTAGTCCAACACATTCAAAAAAATAAATTTGTTTTTTAAAAATAAATATACTTTAAAATTTTAATCTTCTTCCACATCATTTTTTTACAAGCGAAACCCATCTCACGGTGGACCCGACCCTCAGATCTAAGTTCCCAAATTGAGACAATAATTTTAAGTGAACATTAAATTAATTGATTCACTGTTGGGAACTGGATGGAATAGTGACTCATGGGCTGGAGGTGATTGTTGGAGCTGGTGGTGACTCCTAAAAAATGAAACAAAAGAATCAAATGAAATTCAGAAAATAAATAAAGTTAAAAATATAATTGATTTAACTATTTAAAATGAAAAATAAATAAGAATTGTTGCAATAAAATCGACCATCATAAATTAAGAAAACAAATGTAATTTTGTTAAAATATCTTATATAATATTTATCCATAAATTAAAATAATTCAGATTAGAATTTGTTAAAAATATTTCAACAACAATATAAAATCACAAAAGTATTTTTTTTAAAACAATTAAAATTAAAAGTAACTTTTATATAATTAAACAACTAATTAATTAATTAACATAATAAATAAACTCAAATAATTCTATTATAACTAAATATTAAAAAGTATTATAGAAAAGAATATAATTTAATTTTTATAACTAATTTTATTATCTAAATAATTAAAAACAATGTTGAATATATATTTATTTATAGATGAATTAATTACATTTAAGAATCAATATAAATAAATAATAAATGGGAAAATAATTTCATAATTACAAAAATAATTACATAAATTAAAAAAATTAAAAATGAAATAGAATGACAAAATAAAATTTCAATTATTTAAAATGAAAAAAATTTAAAAAATTATTGGTTTTGACTATAACTCGTTGTTTTGTTAATTATCTAAAAAGGATGAAATTTTAAAAAATATTAGTTAAAATACAATATTTTTATGATAAAAGGTAAATAAAATATAAAAATTTATATTGAAAAGTGCATTGAAAAAATCCACAGGAAACACTTTTCCGGTGGGAATTTTAATCTTTTGGGACTATGTATTGTTGTTTTTATGGAGAAATATTTCTATCTTGAGTCTTCCTAAAATGAGTTTTTATCATAGTTGTGATTTATGTAAATGGGTTCCATGCCTATTACAAATAGGCATATGAGGATGCATCGTTCTTGGTATGCATGAATCCCATTTTACATAATTTTTTGTGCGTGTTTTACTTGATAACTTTTTATAGTGGATAATCATATGGATATTGTAGTGGCAGATGACCCAGGTGACAATAGTGATCTCTTCATAAAGGGATTTGTGCTGAAACTCACTTTACTTATATTGTATAGTTAATCCCTTGGTTATAACCCAATTTGTGAATACATTCATTATATGTGATTTTGGAACGATCATAGGTACCACTGTGGTTGAGGAAACAAAATAGGGTTGATCATCGCCTCGATATTTTTTTCTTAAGTTTGGGTCGTAGAAGAACTTTTAAACTTCTAAATTGAATTTAGGCCAGTGAGAATCATTATACAAGTGTTAGGTCCTTATGTTTTTGTCTTTAAATTTTGTTGCTATGGAATGATCAAGATTCCCGTTGAAGTGATTGGATCTAAGCGTGCCCTATTGAAATGGGTCCAATGCATTTTGGAACATGGTTTATGGTTTGGGCACATAATCCATAGACACGGTGTGGCATATCTCTATGGTGATTGATCTATTTTTATTAGTGTGTGAGACCGAGTGGGTTTATGGTAAAAACAAATTATGTATTGTTTTTTAGGTAACACTACATGTTATGTGTAAGAGTTGTGTCATGGAAGAATACATTGAATATCTTGTTGTTGGAATACTTGTGTGAATTTTATTTAGTTTCCAGACAACTAGGAATTTGGTGAATACATATCATTTTTCAATGGTTCAGTGGTTTCAGGTGAATCATAACAATGTAGAAATATTTGACCACTAGTGTTTCAGGCGTCTGATCCACCTTAGGATAAGCGATTACATGTTTCTATAGATTTTTTTTAATATGTATTCTCCTATGGTTGAAAGTGACATCAGTGTGGTTTGGATTACAATTGTGTAGTTGATCTAGGTATAAACTGTATCAGGGGCATCAACTGATGATAATAAGGAAGGTAATGGATCGAGAGAGTGACACATAAATAGTTTTAGGTTTGTTGGGGATGGATCTCATGGTTCAGTGTTATTAAAGTACAATAGTTGTGAGCACAACATAGTTGATAGTGGACATTATATACATCTTCTATGGATGCTGAGAATTATGAATTCCTATCTTACTATGGTCTAAGACTAATGGTACTTGATTTTCATCTATCACTTGTGTATGATCTGGTTGGAATGCAAGGTCATATGATTTAGTAATTAATATTCGGTGAGTAATGTAGATGAATATAATGATTATCCTTTGTTTAAAAATTTGATTACTCATAGGGGAATTACCATCATTCACATGGATTGTAGAGTCATTATTTGGGAAACCTAATGGTGTTTCTAGAATGAAAAATAATGTGTGTTGGTGGATCTACTTCCATAATGAATACATGATTTCTAGTACAGATGTTGCATTAGATAGAGTTATGATATAAACATCTAACCTAGGATGAGTTAGTGGAAATCCTTGAGTTATTTAGTTTGATCATTCTCAGTGATGAAAATGAAACCATTATTGTTGGAAAAAGAGGTTGGTGATCAATCATGTGAATATATATCATGATCTTGGATTGGGTTATAGTGTTGGTGGTCAGATGATTTGACAATACATCCCCATGCTAAGGATTCATATCCATGTTCTTCAAGAAAATAACATATTTGAATCCCATTTCCATTGTATAGGTCAGCATGACTGGGCTTAGAGTTGGAGTTTTATAGTTGAACCTTCATGGTAATTTTAATATAGATCATGACCATTATAGTTAAAGGATGATCCGATTTTATGGATGGATGCACACTGATTCTTCTCTATAATAATATGCAATAGGATGGGGATATTTTAAAGACCCATGTAATTACCTTTGGAAATCATATAGAAAATTTCATATTTTATTATTTTTTACATCCTTATTTTTATGAAATATGTTGTTGGTTGATTTAGGTTGTTTTTTGTGTTTTAGAGGCCTTTTTAATGTTTATAAGTGGAGTACTGTTTTACCTAACCATGATGATACACCAGGAAACTGTGCTTCTAGTGGCAGTTGCTCTTCATGGTGGTGCACCATTGAGGCACACTGTTTATAAATCCGGATACCTCACCTGAAAAACAATGGAACAATTTTCCATGATAATGACATTGTCAAATCATGGTATGAAAAATCATGCGACCAAACAATGTGTGTTCCTATGAAGTATATAATTCCTCAAATACTGGCCAATTGATTTGAAAAACTCTAAATCCAAATTATATACAGATGTTTTTAATGTTATGGAACTTCATTAATTAGGCATCAATCCTCCAACATCAATTTTCCTTTTTTCTTATTCTATAAGACTCTCAAACCAATGGACTCTAAAGGCTTCCTAATTGATTTCAACCCCTCTCAAGTGTGTTCAGGGAAGTTATAGTGAGATCAAATTGTGGGAATTCAAGTCATGTGGTTATTTTCCTTATTTTATTTTTTTCATGTTAGATCCTCTCTTCTCCCTTGGATTAGAGCCATAGATCATGGATATGATGGTTATATCTATATTTATGGGCTTGATCTAATATGTTTATCTCGTTTTAGTAATATATTATCATGAACATAATGTTTTGGAGGTTTTTCATTTCACAAAATTCCTGATATAACATTTATTGTTGATCTTTTGGGGAATATTTGGTATGAACGATCATGGAGGTGGATATAAATGACTTCTATGAGGTTAAAAAATTCATCGATAGGCCTTGTGTGGCCTCTATGATTGAGGTTTCCTTCTTTGAGGTAGGTCTCTATTACAATAGTTAATGAAATACATGTATATGGATGGAATTAGATGTATTATTATATATTTCATTGAGGTTTTCATATTTATAATCTTCCTTTATATTTATCTAATCTTACTTTATTATTTCATGTGTTCATTTAGTATGGGGATAAATATAGAGACCCTTATACTATGTAATTGGGTGACTGTGAGGCACTATATCAAGGATTAGTGGAATTATGCACATATGGTGTGATAGTATCATTAGCATATAGGTATTCATTATGTGATAATTTCAGTTTACTTGGAGATATACATTTTTTGGTTCTTTAATTATTATTTATAGTTGGATGTCCTAGGCGATGTTAGTTAAATCATAATGGATTATTTGGGATTCAATTCCTAGGTTCAAGAGGGGTAACACCTTATGTTGTTTTGAGTGTTATTTTATCAGAGATGTGTGAGGTGACCAATCATGGACTGTGTGTTATAGTCATTGAAAGTTAATCCCTAGAGCATTTCAACTATGTTGGGGGTGTTACAACAAAGATTCGATTGGTCTTCCTCGATGTCATGGGTTGAGATATTGGCATTGGTATGGATTGATGCCTTTGTGCTTTTCCTTGAGAATGAAGAAGGTTTAGGTTTTGAGTTGACTCGTCCCGTTTGTTGATAATGGTCGAGATGATTTTATGGGATGTAGAATCACATTTTGGAGATATTAAGAGTTTGTACCAATGTGTGTGGACTTGGGTTTGTTAGATATATCTAGTAGGATATCTCTAGGTGACCTATGTGGTGATACAACATTTGTTTTTGGATGGGGATGGACTATGATTAGTGAGTTGGGAAGTATTTTTTCATGCTATAACCACATTGTGTTGCATCATTCTAGTATCCCCTGATGTGTACCTTTCATGTATGGAACCTTATCTATAGACCTTAGTGGACATGAGTTTCACTAGTTTGTGTTCATGTTTCTACTTAGACCTTGATGAACATGGATTTTATTTTATGCAGTTTTTCCCATGTGACCTTGGGTGGATGTTACACCAATTTTCCTGAATTTGTTTCCCATATGATCGTGTTCATGTCATTTATATTTGGTATAGGATTTAGTGACCAAGATATATATTATTCGATATGTTTTTCCACTCATATATGTGTAATGATAGACTTATTCATATTATTTTATGAATATGTGTGTGTTTGGTCATGTGGATTACAATTTATTAATGTGTTGTGATTATATTATTTGAGACCCATGTTTGATGTGTGCTTCATGTGGGGGTGTGTTAATCCTCTTAATAACTATTCATGATATTCCTTTTCTTCATTTATATGATATGTATTTTTTTATATGAAATATCTTGTCGAACCACTCTTTTGGTGTCAGGATGAAAGCTTTTTTTAGTTTTTTGTTTGACGATCCCTCAGTGGGGGAGCATGTTGATGTGACACATGCTACAAATTGTAGCCCATTGCGATATCAATTAGATGATAGATATGTCAGCCAAATTAGGATAAGTATATCTAGGTGTGAGGGTATCCCTAGGCTACCAGACTATATAGGATATTTCCATGATTGGGTGATATTCATATGAAATTATTCCATATATATTAAGAATGACTTACCATCTTCTGAAGAAAATGAGTTGGGGTGTGGGGTGTTCCTGATAATTACACCCATCAGGGTTGTGTATGCAATGATGTTGTTGACAACCATCAAGAGGGTGGGGCATGTGATAATACCTAAAGGTAGAAAGGGGATATATGATATAAAATCATACGGTTCTAATAGATTATTTTATTTCTGGAACATTTTGTGAAATATAGTGCGATAAATTTAAATTCACACTAAATTCATGCTAATACAGGTCGATGCAGGGTTCATATATAATTAGTTATTACTAGATGACACACTGTTTGTGTGGAAGTGTATTTACATTTCCTTTTACATTCTTTATATAAATAATTATATGGAATAATTTATTAAGTGTTATTTGTGAGATCCTAATGAATTTATATGTTAATACCCTCTTTTGAAACCTTGATTCATATTCATACCTTATATTTTGTTTCAATATGATCATAATTACATGCAGTGGCTCAAACTATGGTAGAAAAGTATGGTTTTCAAAAATGGGGCTATTTGGGACTAGAGGTTATTTTAGAGTCTCCATTATTATTTATGTTTAGTTTTATCTTATATATTTAATTTACCCATCCTTATATTAGTGGTATATCATATTTTAAAACATAATTTTTTATAATTATTTATTTAATTCTATTCATTAAAGTTTTATATACATGTAGTTTTTATATGATTTGTTTATTTTCGATATTATTTAATTTGATAGGAGGTTAGTGGCTCTCTTTAACTTACTATATACCATTACTGATATTCAAAAACCTCTAGAATATATAGAGTCATTCTTGATGTCATGTGGAGCTTTGGACCGAACCTGATGATTTGGGTTTGGGTTTTATATATGGGGTTTTAATTTTTAGTTTAATTCTTTATTTTACTCCTACGTTTTGAAAACCATTAAGGTTTTACTTTCTTCCCATAATAAGGAAATTTACTACCTAGTGGATGCACTAGATAACTCTAAGTAACCAGTACCTTTCCCCTATGTACGTAGTGTAAAATCACCAGTATTCTAATATAAATGATTGTTTTTTTTTCAATTTTTTTTATTTCATTTGGTTTTGATCATTCGAGGAGTTGATAGAGTCTATGAGTAGTAGAAAATTGAGTAGTTGGTCTTGGTGTTTGACAATTATCCATTAATATTAATGGAATTGGTTACCTAAAAGCCTATATTGGGTACCAAGTTACTCTTAGTACAAAAAGGGAGGCTCTATAGTGCCATCATATACCAGATGTCCTCAGGAAAGGCACATAGTTGGTACCTAGTCCCTTTTATAAGTTTATGGGGTAACTTATTTCTAAAAAACATTTAAAAATAATTTAGGTAAATTATATGACATGATTAATTTTTTTAAAATAAACTCACCACTAATTAGGTTATTACTAGGCCATATGACTAAAATATCCCTTCTTTGTATCTCTTATTCGATTTATTCTCATATATACCCTGTTAGTGATTAATTTGACACACCATCTGTCATGTGGATTACTATATGTATAACTCACATTTTATTTCTATCTTTTGTCTTTTAATTATCATTATTATATAATTACAAAAAAATAAACTATTATTTTGGTAATTATGTCATGTTTTATGATTTCATCCAAATAAGGATATCTGATTAGTTGATCTTCGATGGGTGATGTCCTATAACTATGAATTATTCATTAACAAATATTTTTAATGAGTAAGTATTAGTTTCTATGTGACAGATGATACATGGGTTGTGTTAAATGTGTGTATACGACCTGACTTGAATTTATGTTGTTTCCCCATTTTTCATGTACATATTGTACTAAATATTAAAGTAGTGATTGGTCCTCCAAATATTGTTCTAATATATAATGGATTATGAATACCTTGTGCATAATTTATATAGTTATGTAAAATTTAAATGGGATCACAAGAGGGGTATTGTTATTTTTTTTTAATTTTTTTTAATTTTTTTGGAATCGATTATTCATCTTTTGATAAGGAGTTATAGGTTTAAATTATTGGTTAGGTTGGTATTTTCATTGAAATTAATTATTTCATTACATTATCAAATTTTTAAATTATTAATATTGGGTAATTGTTTGTTTCTTTTCACCCTTATCTGAAATGTTTTGTGGAATATTGTACCTTAGATTATGTATATTTGAATGGTTGTGAGTCTATGAAAACCAAACCAATTTTTTATGAAATTTTGTTTCATGTAATTACAACCTTATCATATTTTTGTTGAAACTTTTTGAATGATTTATTTATCATTGTTTGTTATTTTTATTGTTATGGGATTCCATTCCATATTTTTAATGACCTTGAAAATATATGGAATGTGATTACACATACTCAAGGTTTTCACTTAGGAATGGGATTATATTCCCAAACCAATCGTATGACATAATATGCCCATTTACATTGACAATAGTTATTGAAATGAATGACATACCTGTTGTGATGGTGTTTATTATGGCATAGGTTGTATTTCACCCTTATGTCATGTTAGTTTTTGATAATGGATTCTATGTGCATTTATGTTTTATTTATCATGTTAAGGGTTGATAGACCTTCTTATATGTTATTGATTAAGGAGAGTAATTATATGCCCACGTATTGATATTTTCATAAACATGGATTCCATTTAATTTTTTATATTATTTCTCATATAAAGGGACTCTATTCCATAATATATGGAACACAAAATTTTTATTGATATTAATCCCTCCAATGTAGGGTGGATATTGGAAAGAGGGACACTACGCTGACATGTTGATATTTCTATCTGGGGATGAATTTATCAGTTCTGTTAATATGGTTATTAGTATGGGATAATATTACAATTTTCTAAAGGTTGTGTTATTTTAAAAAATTGAACCCATTAGTTGGTTATTTTAATTATGTGGGATATGATTCAACCTTCTTTGAATTATTTTGTTTATGGCATGCTGCACCCACTCACCCTTGGCTTATGTTATGATATGGGATATGATTCTCAGTTGATTAGATATATTGTGTGATTGGGGATTTTATATAATCGAATGGATGTTTCTTGTGGTATGTAATGACCAAAGTCCGTGGTAACTTTATTAAAAGGGTTTAAAAAATATTATATGTTTAAGGGAATGAAACATGATCCACTTTTGATTTTAAAATGTGGATGGTTGTTTTTTGTTTTATGGTCCATTATTGAATTAATAAAGTTGAAGATAGAAATATAGGTTGGTATTGATGAGGTTTATAGTTTAAATTGGGGTTTGGGTGTTTAGGTTTGGATTAGGATGGTGAAACCAATACCACTAATACTTCATGTGGAATTATATTCTCACAGAGTTGGTTAAACATGGGTTATTTTTTTTGGGTTCCATAAGGTACATACTGTGACTATAATGGGTAACCAGTAGGCTTGAGTCCCCTGTTTCTTATTATAAGTTCTTTTTATTAGTTTCAGTGAATCCTTTTCCCCTATTTGGGTTTATTTTTACTCATACTCCCTTTATCACGAAGAAAGACCTTTCTTGGATTTATTGGAGTTTTGTTTTTCCAATATTTAATCCTATATAAAACAATGGATTATAGTAAAGTGTTTCATTTGTTAATATAATTTAGGACTCCTCTAATATCTTACTCCTCTCCCTTTTACCTCCATTTAATGATTCCTCATCTATTGGTGCAGGGAATGAGTTTGAATTTTGTTAAGTAATAGTGTAATTAATTAATGTATGTGGGGGTTGGGGTTTTTTAACTAAATGAGGTTGATTTTTATCATCCAAAATCTATTTATCATTGTTTGGGTTATATGTGACATCAAAGTGATTTATTTTTAAGAATTTTTCTCTTTTATGTTATAATTTGTAGATATTATGTGGAATCTCATGATATATTTTTGTGATGTTAATATTCAATGGATTTTAGTATTTAACAATATGAATTTATATTAGGAATAAATTTTATTTTATTTTTATGTTTATGTGAATTGTGTTCCATGGCTATGGAACTCTGGTTTAATAATTTTTAGGTTCGTCCCTAATACTTTATAGTAAATGGTAAAGGTATCTAATGTTTTTATTGGTTATTTTTATGATATAGTGATTTTTTCTATAACATGACTACCCTATGTTTTCCAAACTATTAATAAATATTAGCTTATATTTTCATTAATTTGAATTGATATATTCCAATAATATTTCACATTAATGAAATTGGTATACCTAAAGATTTTACAAATGAAATTATTAATTGGTAATAATTTAAGTTGATTCTTTAGAAGGATATGAAATATTAAATTGTGAAACATTGATCCTTTGAGATTTTTTATATCAGCATTAATGCTAATCTTGATCAAGTATAGTTAAGAATCCCTATTTTTTATTTGAAGTGACTGTCTTCTTTACTCTAAACACATGTGGTTTTTTTGATCTTAGAACTTTCTCTTAATTGAATTTATTAGGGAGTTCTCTTCCGTTGTGATAAGCAATAATATCTTAATCCATATTATAGTTTTATGTAATGGTATCACTTTTTCAGGAATATATAAATGAAATTATAAGTAAAAGAACCATACATAACCCCAGTTAAATTATTTTTTACTGATGAAATAATGGTTGGCGTACTTATGTGGGAAAAAGTGATTGGAACTAGAACCTAATAATTTATCATATTTAACTTCTATATTTTTGTACTTTACTTTACTTGTTTTTAAGACGTGATTTTTACACTGATTTAGTTTATACATGAACTCAATTTTATGAATGATCTTCTTTGAAACTCATATTCTATAAGATTATATTTTATTTGAATGTAACCATATTGGGCCCCTTTCTTCCATAATTTAAGTACTATACAAAATACTCGTATAACTTCACTTTTACTTTCTTAATAGATTATTCCTAAATATGTGGGTTTCTAAAAAGTTACTAGAATAATTCTCAAATTATTTCAATGGCTTCAATCAGGGGTAAAACCTCTTGGTGGCAGTTTATAAAAGGAAAGGGGTAAACAATGTTTATTTATTAATATCATTTACTTAGAATATGACCTAAAATCACTGACATAATTTCTATTTAATCCTTAATCCCTTGAGCTTCAACAAAACATATTTCTAAAAAAATGGTATGCATGGAATTAATTTCAACTATCCTAATAGGTATTAACAACATGGGTTACGAAATTTTTTGTGAGTGTTTTTTTAAATGATTATTAAAAAAATCTATCCGGTACTAAAAAGTGATTTATCTTATAGTAATGATTAATTAATAGGGAATTCATTATTCAATGCCTAAATTTAGTAAGTTAAAATCATAAAGATAGATCCTTCTTGTTGGATTTTCTATGAGTTTTTTATACGATGCACAAGTTTTTATATTCCATGATTTGAATAGAGTGCATTATTAGGCTTGTTCAGACTATATAAAATTATGTAATGTCCCTTTATTATTTTATTGTATAATTTTCTATGATTAAATACTTGTTTTTTTTAAATTCTTTTCTATTATTTTATTTTTAACAAGGCTACTGCAAAAAAAAGAACATGTCTATTATTAATCTAAAGATAATGTATAATATTATAAAAGGAAATGATTATTATTATAATGTTGAGTATTCATAATTTTGTAATTTGGGATCCTTAGTCTATGTGGTTATTATCTATTATCAGTTTAATTTCCTTGATTTGAGGTTTTGACTATAGTATTGAACATTCATTAGTTGATTTGCCTATGTATTACATTTGTGAAATATAAACCTTATCTTGTTGTCACTGGTTTGTTACTTGTTTTCTAGATATTCATAAAGATATATCTATGCATGTATGAAATTTCTCTTTAAGATAAGGGGGAAATAATTTTGAGGGAGGATTATATATATTTAAAAATATATATTTACATTTATTCATTCCTATTAGAAAAGGGACCTCCCTTGTGATGATGATTTATATACGACATCTCCCTTAGAGGGCACATAGGGATCCTAGGTTAGGGTGATTATAATAGTTTCTACATAGTATTTGTGATATATAAATATATAATGAAACACATACACACATAAACACACATAATAAATTACTCACATAAAGGGAAAACTCAATTGAACATCTCCGATATACGGATCCCCTATGATAGACATTTCTACTTCCAAGATTCTAATCATGGATCAAAGAATGTTTGGGTGAGATGTTATATAATTATTTATATCATATTAAGATATGATATTGGTTTACATTACTCATCGAAATGCATGTCATATTTCAATTTATTCCTCCTAATATTAAATCCACTTACAAGACTTATGACCCCCAACGTTCTGTGTCACTGTATGTAAAGTAAATTTGTTAAAAATATTAAAATGAGTATACAGGTTTTAGTTTACACATATATATTTTTGTGTGTACTATGACACCATTAGTGATTCTATAGTGAGTATATTGGCTCAAAAACCTATATGGACACCCTAGTGGACTTGAATTTTCACCATTATTTCTTTTCTCCTATGAATATGTACTTTGGTAGTTATTGAATGTTCATGGGTTGGTCATGTATTTCATTTTCATGGAATTAACCTCCACACTATTATTGGTGTTGATGATTGGTTGGTCTGAGGATTGGATTAGATTATATCATTACCATCCCTTGGTATACCTATCTTTAATCCAGTTTGGTAGAAAATTTTATAAGGACATAATTTTATATTATTTACTGTGTAGACACCATGTTTTTAGTTACTAAATGTTTGAAAAGAATAAAATTGTGGGATTGTTTTTTTATAGACCATAGATGAGTATGTTATGTGAAAGGATTGATGAAGTTACTTTATAATGTTGCATTCATATAGAGAAGAATTATTATATAAGGTTGAAGTGGTTATGTTAATTGTAATACCCCAAGATTCTAATATGTAATTATTAATTAAATAAATACTATGTTGGATAGATTCTATCACACATTACAATGAATGATAATGAAACTTTGTAACCTTTTATAAGAATAATATTATTAGTGTTAAATGATATTGATATAATGATGTCATTGCATTAGAGGGTATAAATTGAATTAATTTTATGTTAAAATCAATGTCGAAGGAATAATAGAAGTATTTTAATTTACTATTCAATAATGATTTCAATTATTATCGGTAAATAGCTAATAATATTATTATTTTTGATTAAAAACATATTTTCCTAAAAATTAAATTTTATGAACTATGAAATTATATTTTAAGAAACTACATATATTTTTGTTTAATAATGATTACTTGTATAGTTAATATTAATAACATATTAACACCTATTTAGCGAGTAATTTATACGAAATAAGAATAAGAATATTTAATATATAAAATGTCATCTTCCTATTAAAAATTTATTTCCTTATATTTTATATTTCTATTTAAAAATTAAACTCATAAAATATAATTTAAATTTTAAGAAGTAATTTATATTTGTAATCTATATTAAAAAATTATCTTATTGGGAGTTGTTTTTATATTTTTTAAAAATTGTATACTATTCAGTTAATTGTGAAAATACTAATATTACTACTATTTTTTCTTTTATACCCATATTATTAGGGAATTTTTACATAATAATAATAAATAATAATTTATGGATGAAAAACTATTTATGGAGTAAAATTATGTATTTTAAAACACTATGATATATTTTGAAACTGTTGTTTATCACTTTAAATGTTATGACATATTTTTTTTACAAAAACTATTAATGTTATATTCCTTTAAATGAGTATTAAAATGGTGGATTTTTGTTCTGGATTATTTTAAAATACACATAAATACAATTTGGATAATAATAATTCAATTAAGTTCATATAAAAAAAATACCATTTGTTGTTAATTATTATTTATATGTATAAAAATATTCTTTTATATATTCTTTTGGGTTATTGGTGTTAATATTAAAAATAATTTAAATCTCACTATGAAATTTTATTTCAAAAAAATTATTTCATATTTGTAATCCTTTGGCTCGGTCTATTTAACAATACTCATTAGATATCTACTTACTTAATGTAAATTGCATTTGTAAAAATTAGTTGCCATGGTGATACTTGAAATTGTAGAAGTGAAAAATAACAGTTTAGAAGACCTAAAAACATTATAGAAACATTTTCCAAAATATATAGATTTTGTTTATTGACCATATATTATCCTCCACTCCATTATTTTCTTTTATTAGATATTGTTGAACATTGAATGGCGACTTTACAGTTTATATGTTACAAAATTCCCACTCTATCATGTTCTAAAAGGATCCTACCCTTCTCAACTTCTCCTCACACCCCATGCCTCTTATATTCAACCAAAATCCACCCAAATAACTCCCCAAAAAACCCTACCCTTATTCTAGAGGATCTATTAATTTATAAATACTCTTAGATAAAAGCCTCAATCCTATTTTTAAAAGGTATTTTCCAAGGAGTAAGGTAAAAATAATCATGATAACTTTTTTCAATTCTATCACTTTCTTTCATATTATAAATTATTAAAATTATATTTTTTCAATTTTTATATAAATAAATAAATATATATTATATACCTAATTTTATTATATTAAGGTGATAATATTTATTGACATATCCCCTTTTACCATATAAAAATGAGAGTATCCTTCACGTGTAGGTATGAATACCTCCTCCATGAAGTGATGTGTACAATTTTTCATAAACATCATACAAAAATGGTCATAAAAGTTTATTTAATTGATTAATATTATATTTATAACCTTAATAATATTGTAAAATTCAAAATCATTTTTTATATTCCTCCCATTTTATTAAATAAAATGTGTCGTCCATGCGAACATTCAGACAACCACAACCAAAAAATTGACAAATTTTATTTTTTATGTAGACACATATTCAATATTAATATTTATTTAAGTATGATTCAAAACCTTAGAAAATAATATTAGTATAGTTATATAATAATTATATTATTAAAAAATAATCACTTCTCTAACTATACTGACCCATTTTTTATAGCATGTTCTTATTTGAGTCGATTTAACCACCCTTATGAATAATGCTATAAATTTATATCATGGATGAGTATACGAACACAAATAATGGTCTTGTCAGATATAAATTAATTTTTTTTATGGAAATCATATATGAATATTTAAATTATTATTAATGTAACACTATTTTAATTGAATAAAATTAATGAAATCAGTCCATCACTAAATATTTTGTCACAAATTATAGAATCCATACCTAAGATCCACTAAAATAGTTCCAAAATCCAATTGGACAATATTCATAAAACACACATTACTGTATGATGAAGGATAATGAATAGTAGAGAGAGAGTGATGGAGGTATAATTATATGACAATACCCTTTGGATTATAAATAAACACTGAAGGATAAAGGGGTTAATACCATATAAGATTGAAGGAAAAATGTTATTTTCACCTTTTTTAAAGAAATACCATTTTAAAAACCATGGACTAAAAGTGAAATAATACTTTTAAATGACATGTACCTCACACAATCTGGCTGTAAGGTTTGATGAACTATGAACCAAACAAGGCATAACTACTCTTTAAGTGGAACTAAAAGTGCATGTTATGTGAATGCGGATGGAAAACCCTTTGAATATCATCTGTTTCACCCCATGTACCCAACATCAATCCACAAAGATACATAGGACCTAGAATGATTTTAAAAAACTGAGATCCTTACAAAATTGGTTCACATGTTTGACCTGAACATTTAAACTATCTATGTGCCAAACATGCACCTCATGCTGCATCTCAAGAAATTAGAGAATTTAGGTATTGTAACTTCTAAAATGAAACCAAACTCCTAATAAATCATCTAATACATAAAACATAACCAAATATAATTCCCAAATTTGTTCTAATGCTTATATCATTATGTGAATCTCAGATTAAATAATAGGTCATCCATTAAATGAGAATATTCCAAAATCACTTGGAAATTTTCACCTGGTCGAAAATGAAAATTTTTATTAAATTCCCACCATAAAACTTCTCACCCCTGATATTCTATAGGTCCGGTGATGATTCATTGTTCCCTATTGTGATACTCTCATAGTTACCCATTCAGACTGTACAGTACTTTAGTGAAACTCTCATAGTGTTATTCCTTAAATCCATGATGGAATTTTGTTCAAATTAGCTTGGTGTATAACTGATTCTCTCTCTTTAAACCTAGTATGGTTTTATTATAAGGAGAATGATCAAATTTTAACAAAATATACCCAATATTTCATTGTCTGTTGTGAATATATCTCCAAATACACACTGAAATAAACAATCAATTTTATCATTAAACAAATCAAGAAACCATATCTCCAGACTAGTTCTGTCCAGGCGTGACCATGGGGAAACTGTCACAGGGTACATGGTTCATTTATGAAATAGCTATCATCATTAAGAACATTAATTAATTAATTTGAAATATCTAGGATACTAATCAATTAATCATTACATTTAAAATCATCAGTCTTTAGCACGCACTCGACCACTCATAAAATTATGATTTAAAAGGATCATATATTAAATTAGAATGAATTAATCATGTCACAAGTTGAAGGAATACATCACATACTACCAAAATCCAAACACAACTCACACACTTGTGAATCGTTCATCGATAGGGTCAAATAGGCCATGTTGTAGGTCATGTAAGATTAAAAAATGGAGTTCAAATGAGAATTCTTTTAAAAATCAAGAACTCCACATATACCAAGATTAACCGAATGAATTCATTCTATCTAGTATTTGTCAAAGAAATGCAAGCATTGAAATCACATCCACTAGTCATTTTGATTAGACACCATATTCTTATTTCCCATTGAAGCTAGATAAAATATCAAATGGCCCATGGTATCATTCAAAATATAAAGGAATCACCCTACCTATAACGTAAAACCTAAACACTCATCATGAATTGGTCTATATATGATTATAAAAAAATATCATTTCTTAAATGACATTCATAAATTCTAGTCTATCCACACTCATAGGTTGACCTTATTATAACCAGAATGTTGAAATACTAAGGTCTAAGTCATGCATAAGAGAATCTATTACACGATATCAAACATTAATTAAATTCATCTCTAAATAGATGAAACCCAAAAATTGAGGAAGGACATTGAACGACACCTATTAGGATGTCACATTAGAGTAAATGAACTATCAGTCACAGCGAATCAATATTCATGAATAACTTCCATCATGGATTAGCCAAATCTATAGACAAAAAATTACATGTGGTCTTCTTTTTATCATATAAGATTAATAATCATGAAAAATGTACATAAATTATACCTCATGTTTGAAACTCCATAGATGAAATTAATTTTTTTTTTAAAAACCATGATCACTACCTCTATTTGAATACCTTTTACTACAGAAAAAAATTGACTCTAGAAAACAAGGCCATGCTGAATATGGTCATTGGGGATTACCATCTATCATAATGCCACTACACAACCTATGAATAAGTAAACAAGGTTCTATGAGAAACGTTTACATTACTACTCCATGGGAAAACTTTTTAACTAACCCTTACACAAGGGTCCGTGTTATAAAAAAAATCCATTCTAAGTAATTTAGAGTAATTTATTTCAACATTTTAATGGTAAAAATATATGTCATGTCATGTAAAAGTTTTAAATAAAATGTACAATGAACATTAATTATCTTATATCATACAACATTTCATTAAAATTATTATACAATATTCTTTTTAACCATTTATTTGATTCAATAAATTTTACATCTAGATCAGTTAAAGAAAATGTAAATTTCCAATCTATAGTGGAAAACACTCATTATTTTGTAATTATAATTTTAATTAACTAAAGCATCATAATAATAAATTTCAATCCTAGATATCATGTTTTTATTAATTAAAGTAATTTTTCAAGTGTTATTTGACCATAAATTTATATGTAACACCATATAGGTAGTTTTTGACATTTTAAATTAGCATCCCTTTTATATAAGAACATCCACACAGGGTTATGTTTCAAGGAATATAAATAATAAGGTGACCTAAAATGGTCCCATCATGGTAATATATGTTCAATCATATAGAAATATATTTCCATTTTATGGAATCAATGGTTTATAAATTACAATTTTCATCCCATTTAAGAGAAACACGAGACATTTTCTTTTAGTTATAACAGAAAATACCCTTAATGGTTCTTTCTTATAAGTGACATGCCCCTACTGACCTACTTTTCTATCATTTTTCATTTATAGTTTCAGTCATATCTGGATTTATACCCAAATAATAGATAATAGACTTCAATAAGGCATCTGTTATCTAAAGAAAATCTAGATTAGTATATAAGTATAGGAATTAACATTTAGTTAGATGAATTACTGATAACAATTTATAATTTCACATTAATTTATATGTTAAAACCATAATTTATAAAACAACAACCAAACATTTATTTTTAGTCCCATGTATTTAAAATTCATGTATAATGGTATGATTACATGGGTAATTATTCAAATTTATAAAGTCCATAGAATCTATAAATTTTTATTTTAACCTATTTAATCACTACCAGAAATGATTCAGACCATGTAATCAATGGTCCACAAATCAATAATTTTGAAATTGGATAATTTAGGGGATATCAAAAACTATATGGGGAAACACTATTTAAGTTGATGTTAAGACATTAATGACCAATTATATTTGTTATATATGTTTCTAGGCATGCTATCATTGAGTAATGACACCATTACAATGAAAGTAACCATTGAATAAAACTATAGAATCAACTAATCACCCAATAATTGAATATAATTAATCAAACTAAAAGTAACTATATGAACATGGAATACAACTAATCATGATACTAAAATACCAAACATGGTATACAAAAAAGGAATTTTAAAAAACACACAACGAACATAAAAAAATTACATATTGGTTTGAAATATAATCCTTAGAGCATGAAATATTCATGAATTATGATATTATATGTCTCTAAAATGATGCATGAATCAAAAATTACGTTTCATACTAGGACAAGGGTAAATACACATACACTAATGAATTAATAAGGTGTGTAATTTCAACCACAAACCATGGTTAAATCTTAATCAACTATAAAATAGAAAAATAGTCCCACCCTAGGAAATGTGCTCCTTCCATAATGCATTAGTAGTCAAGATAGAGAAACTAGATATTTACCAACTGTATCCACACTCTTAATCTCCCATCTACTATCCCAAATAGTAAAAAAGAAGGGAATAATATTTTGTGCCACTTGGAGAGTCCCAAACAGAGATCCACTAAAATGGTTCCCTGAGATGGTTGGACACTTGGCTTCAAGCGCGCCTCTAATACCCCCAAGGATGTTGAATAGAACCTAGAGTCTAATGGAAGAATTGTGGGGAGATTATACCCTTTATATCATCCATAAATACAGCAGGATAAATAAAAAATAATGGAAACATAATATAATAATAATTGATAATTAATAATGAATTGATAAATGATCATTCATGAACATGATACATTGTATAAATTGACATACCAGATGTGATATATATGAATAACATGTAAAAAAAAGAAAAAGACTTATCAGATTTATATAATAGAATCACAGGATCTAGCTTAGTACACTTCCCCTACACTCCAACCTATCCCACAAAAGTAACAGTAAGAAAACACAATCCATGAACCAGATCCTACCATAAGGTGTTTTGTTCATGAACCCCAACGTAATGGCAGCCCAAATAGGTTGTGAGTGATATGTATTAGGCCACCGAAAACAGTGCCCATACTTATCAATTCTATGTGTATAAAATAATTATTAAGCATATATATCAATATAATGATGTAAAAACAAATAAAAACATATCAGACTCTTGGTACAGGAAGATAGAAAGAAGATGACATATACTTCATCCTAAGTCATAATTTCTATGCATACCTTCCATTATAAATACATATATGTATATGTTAGAAAATAATTTTCATAGATATACGTACACTGGTGTGGACCTACAGTTTATTACAGAGGGCATCCAAAAAGGGGTTATATCATGATTTTTACATTTTAAATTTACGAGTGGTATTCCTATAAGAATCATGTATAAATGGGACCATATGATAAGTAAATATAATGATAATTAGGGATCTAAGGTGTAAATGTGGAATACCAAACCACAGAGGGTTGATCCAACTCATAGTAACAACTCATGTAGTCTAGAAATAGGGGTGTGAGTATAATTCATTGGGTAAATCATTTTCATTCCACTATAAAAATATATAATCGAGTCAAGGGAGTCGTGTCCCATGTAATCATTGTCAAAGCATGTTCTAAATACCAAGGAAGTATCCATTAGGAGATTGTATCTGAGGAAATTAAGAATAATTAATGGAGTGCATCCAAGGACTTTTAATATCTGAAGATGAGTCAAGTGAATCACTTTTACTATATTGATGGATTCGCATATAATATGACATTGAAACAATTCCATGTTGGTAAATCCATTAGAATCGAACTAAAGAATAATGATAGTGTCCTCTAAGTTATCTAGGAATTATTTTTGCAATCCAACACTGGGTAAAGTCAGATCATTCCTATAAAATGAAAAAGGTCAATAAATATAAAAGGCCCAAAATTTTTCATAAATATTTTTTCCATGGAAAAATGATGAAATTATATCAAATATAGTTATTTAATACTTTACTGTTTGATTAACATATGAAAAGGGATAATAAGATATATAAGGCAAATCAGTCATATCAATTCATTTAATTTATTTAATTCATGTCTCTACCATTTCACTCAATTATGAAAAGGTATATAATTGGTTTCATACTATTTATCATGTCATTTAACAAAATTTAAGAAATTACCTTTCATTTATACATGATATTCTTCAAGGGATGTGTCAAACATGTTTAAATTCTATTTCAAGTAATGAGATCAAATTAAAACTTGTTTTTCCAAATATAAGGTGTCAAATAAATAATTTAAATTAATTATATAATTTAATAATGTCAAACAAAACACACCAATGTTTATTTTAGTTATTAATGTGTGAATATAACCTTGAAATACTCATGGCACGCCCATGGGGTTTATCACATTTTAATCATTTTCGTCCTATGATAGTAAGAGGGTCCTTTAATTAATTTAAATTCTAAAATTAAAAAATATATTAATGTTAATTGGTTCTATGATATAAGCATGAGTAAAGCCAATAGACAACATAATGAAAAATATGATAAAAAGATGAGACATTAGGGAAAAGAAACTAGACTAACTACCTCATTCATTGGATGGAAAACTCTTCCAATATTATGATTTTATTTGGGTCAAGACATGAAAAATCCTAATAATATTCACACACCTAAGAAAATGGAAAAAGTGATATCATGGATTTTACATTTTGTATAGCGAGATAAATGATTAAAATATAAAAGAGGCGTTTTATACATAATGAGGTATATCCAACACAACTGATATCGAGAAATTTTATATTTGGATAGAGAAGATACATCCACACCTCGGAGGAATACAAATGAGAGATCCCACATGAAGTCATATTGAGAGTGTCTAGGTTTTAAAAAAGGGAAAATACCATAATGAATTCTGGGAAAAAATCATAATTTTCACCTTTTTCAAATATGAATGTTTTGGGAAGCCTTGTGCTAACCATGTAGTACTACTGTCCAAGGGACATTACCCTTCCATGGTCGGCCAACATGGTTTGGAAAAAAGACCACCTAGCCATGTATAACTGAGGTTTATGGGACACAAATGGTGAATGAAAGGTGAATGGTTTTAGAAAATTGTGTATAGCCCATGTGTGTCAACCTAAGTACACATGAACTAAACCATGAAAGCTCATGGTCCCCTCATAGAGTTTATAAATACTATAATCCTTCTGATGTGGGGTTGCATGGTTGACTTGTTAGGTTAAACTGACCATGTTCTAACCATGTAACTCGTGATGCCTCTCATAAAAATAGAGAATTTGGACCCCAACCCCTATTAATCATAAATAAACATATAAGCAACCCCTCTAGACATAAAAATAATTATAAAATGACAACTATAAGTTCTACAGCACTCGAATTCATGAAACAGAGCTCAACAAAAAATGTGATCATCTAATAAGTCAGAAAAGACCAAAGTCACATGGAATTTTAAACATGTTCCAAAAACCTATGATATTGCAGTATCTACAACTTAATACTTCTTATCTTCTATAATATTAGGTCAACAAAAAATAATAACTTGACCTATTTGTGTCACAATATTTTATTCAAATGGTCACATTGTCTTTCCAAAATCCCAACACACATTAGTGATACATTTCATCAATTTAATGATTGAATCACCCAAATACTGATCCAATGATAATAAAATTATAAAAATGTGAGATAAAAACAATATTAGACTATTTAAATTGAGGACAAATCACATTGGTGTACCACTTTATCAACAGATCTATAATGCTTCTCATTATAAGAATTACATTTTATTAAAAAATTTAGAGCTAGGTTACTCCCACCACAAATATTTACTTTGAAATAATTACTTTAGTGTCTTAGAGACACTCTCCAATAGGTTTATGAAATTGTACCCAAGGTTTCCACACTATTTACATGATTTTTTTGAACTGGTAAAACACTAATCACCTCAACTGAATTTGTCATGTTAGATTTTTATTGAAATAACATGGTGGACCATCTCATTTAAAATGAACTTAGAAAGGTTCTTTGATAAATTTTGGTCCTCCTCGACTACATCCATTTAACCAAGAGAATAGTTCAGATTAATTATAAATAACATCTTTTCAATACAATTAGATCCTCTATTAAACACTCTAAGAAAGAAAATTAGGAAAAAATTCCCCATGATGTGTTATGATCATTTTGATAATGCTCACAGAAGTTCATACCTGACTTATTTTCCCACATTTGCAATGAACTGTTTCTCTACCGTAACTGCCATCATGATATAACACCAGCACCTGAAAGATACCTGTTTCAATATCCATTGGTCATCATAGGATACTCTGGGATAAACACACACTTTTGTTAATAGTACAAGACTATAAATAAACATATACATGGAATTAAATAAGGATTCCCGTCATATATTTTCCAATTTATGGATATCATACAAGATCCCAAATATCTATCATAGAACATGTCATACATTTATGTAACTCTTCTCACTCAAGGATTATTTACCATTTATCAACATCTCGCTCCCTCCATGGTATAATCCTTTCCATAACTTCTAGTAAAGAGAGAATGATATCCACTAATATCCATAAATGGGTGAAGTAAATATTCAGTACTATGTTGAGGAATTATTTTATAAAAATAAACTAATTGAATTATGAGGTAAGTAAATCCCATAGAAACCATCCCAAATAATTAAGGTGGTTTCATCTAAGTTCTCATGTCATTCCCCTGAGAATCCAAAGTTGGTTCATGTTAGAACCCTCCTATAAAAATAATTATTCCCATAATATAAATGGGAACAATATGTTTAACAAATATTATTTTTCATATTATAATCATTCCATTATATAAATTATATTTTATTAATCTATTACCCTTTTATTAAAATTATACAAGGGTAAATAAAAGATTTCTTACAAATCAATCTTATAAATTCAATTACTTTACATAATTCCACTCTCTTCGTTTTTACTCCAAAAAAGGGATTTAAATGTTCTCAAACCATTTGTTATATAATTTAAAATAATTCAATACATTACCTTTCATTGATACATGAAAATTTTCTATATAGGTTTCAAACCTGTTAAAATTCCATTTCATGTGATTAGATCTAAGATAGACATGATTTCTTAAATATAACGTGTCAATTTATCCATTTAAATGAATTAAATAATTTGGGAATGTTAAACCAAACCCCCAAAGAGGTTTTTAGTTGATAAAGTATGATGGGAACATAGGTATAACCATGGAACACCAAGGGGTGGCTCATAGTCTACTCATTTTCCTCTAATTATAATATGTCGATCAATTATTGAATTTAAATTCCAAAGAAGACTATGTTAAGGATAATTACATTTAGGTATGAACCATGAGTAAAAACAACAGATGGGGAAACAATATTATATATGAATTATGACTTAATTAAAAGTTACAAGAACACCTACCTCTCACATAGGATCGTCCATTAATCCAATATCTGGCTCTAATTTGAGTAAAAAATGTATTAATTTGAAGAATCATCAAATTACTTAGAAATAGAGAAAAAGTTATTGCACTAATTGAAAATCCCATATGGTGAGATAAATAAAGAAAAGTGGAAAGATGAATCATATAATTACCAATGTCTATTAAAAATAACTTACGATGAGTGATTTCGAGTTTAGATGAAGAATATCAATCCATACATAGGAGGAAGCCAAAGAAGAGCTCCATGTGAGGGGATTTTTTGAACAAATAGGAAGAAAAAAAAGAGGAATCACTTAAAATAAGTAAGTGTGAAAATAATATTTTCCCCCTTTTTAAAAGATACATGGTTTGGAAAAATTTTCTCCAACCTTATGGTGTTAATGTTCATGGGATGTGATCCTATAATAGTTTGGCTAAATTGTTTGACAAATCGTGCGCCTCATCATGTGTTACTACTAGATAAGATGAAATAAAGGTGAGAGCTAGGTTTATGGTTTAAAAAAACTATATTCCACATATTTGTGTCACTTCAAGTACACCTTCACCAATTTAATTGGCCTCCAAGACCCATCACATTGTTTATAATAACCTAAATCCCCAATAAATGAAGTCACACATTTAACCTTCATAGTTAAAATAATTTTGCACCAACTGTGTGCCTCATGTGGGTACTCAAAAAAAAATATGTCAGAGATCGATGCTCTGAAAACTCAACAAAACTCTAAATAAAACATATAATACCTAATCCTTAAATAAAACCACACATTATATTATTCTTAAACATATATTAATGATCAAAAGTTGAGCTTAAAATTAGATCATCCACTAAATAAGAAAAGTAAAAAACTCAATTGGAATTTTCAACCAATCAAAGAAATGGGATATTATATGAATCATAACTAAAATAATTATGAAATGAAATTTGAACCTTAAAAATTCATATTAATATTTCATTACATTATAACAACGCTCTATTTTATTATTTTTATATAATATATTTTAAAGGATAACCGAGAACATGAACGAAAATCCTTCTAGAGGCTTATACATCATGAAAAGAAAAACACATAAAATATAAAAGTGAAAAATATCTCATAGTGGGATGAAACTCTAACAGATAATCTAGTGTAATCATCTAATAATAAAAATTATTCTAACTCCAATCCCAAACTATCAAGGAGGGTGATGTAAAAAAATTCTGAGAAAAAACATGTAATCTCATTGAAACTATTATATAAATTTGTATTACTAACCAATGTTAATAAACACCACTATAACCTCCATTGAGGAAACGTAGATCTACCATAAAAGAAACATGATCAACACCATTGTGGTTTAGAATTTAACTCCTAATAAATGGAAAAAATACCTAGTTTGGTATGAGATTAACAAAGAATATGAAATGTGTTTCACTCCTAATGAAATATTAATGTGTTAGAATATTTTAATAATAGATCAATTCAATTGATATGGAATTTATGTCCTAAAGGATATTCATATAATAACCCATCATGTATTGAATCCATATTATCCCAACTCATAATGAAATCCCCCATAAGGATATTTAATTAATTATAACTGTTGTGTATAATGTATTCCTGAGTATTAATCCACAAAATTTATCCTTAAATAAAGAAAGAGTTGTGAAATAATGGACATAGGTAAACTATTTCTATCCACCCAATGATCATTATGATGTACTGATATCTATTAATGAAATATTGGTTGGATAACATAAAGAATAATATTGCATAATATACATCAAATTCTTTGTATGCTATCAGGTGAAGTCTTAAATGAAAAAGTCTTTGGGGATTATGAAACCATTACCCATACCCACATGGAATTGTGGAAACATCAACATGAAATTTTTCATTGGTCTTCCAATGACATCCAAACGAAATAATTATATATAGAGTGTTTTGTATCATAATATAATTACTGTTAACATCATTGACATTTAAGTGGAATTATCACTTAATCAACATTCATGGATATACATCAAATAAGTGATGAGGATATATAGAAAACCATAATAGATTGTATCTGATCAAGATATAAGATTTAAATCTAACTTATAGAAAAGTACTCAACATTATATAAACACTAAATTGAACTTCAATATCGGTTATCACCCCTAAACTGATTGAAAATATTTGTGAACTATCAAGACACATGAGGACATGTTGGGAGCACATTCGATGAACATCAAAGGAGGATGAGATCAGTATAATTCTCTTTTCATGTTCTCAGAAAATAATACCATTCACTCAATCATACAAATGGCTCTATATGAATCCCTTTATAGGATGAGATATAGACCACCAACATTCTGGGATGATGTTGGTGAATGCAAGAGGCTGAGACCTGAAATGGCCAAGAAAATGGTTAGAATGGTCAGGAAAAATCAATATAATATAAGGGTTTCTCAGAGTCTATATAAGGGAAATATTAAAAATCATTGAAGAGACATAGAGTTTGAGGTTGGAGATAGGGTGTTCCACTATATATTACCATATAATAGAGTCATGATATTTGGGAATAATGAAAATATAAGTCCTAGTTATATCAACCCCTTTTAGATTACTGATCACATCTAATCTGTGTCATATTTAATAACACACCTACAAACCCTTTACCAAGTACATGAAATATTCTTTGTATCACTATTGAAGAAATACATACATGATCCCCAACACATAATTAATTTATAGGTGGTAAAACCTAAAAATTTTATCTCTTATGAGGTTCTATAGATGATGATCTTTTACCATAGAGGCAATGTTCTACAAAACAAGATAACTCACCCAATCAAAGTATTATAGAGAAATCATAAGTATGAGGAGTTGACATGGGAGATAGAGGAAACAATGAAGTATAAGTACCCTCACCTATTTTATCCATAGTATGTAAAATGAAATTTTGATGAAGAAATTTATTATCTAAGGAATAATATAACAACCCATAATTCTAGAAATGATATTTCCCTGCTGATTATATAAAATTTCTTATATTTAGTAAAGCACAAATACCACATGATAAAAATAAATAAATTATTATATTAATTTAATCATTTAATTTAGAGAATAAATATGGACATAAAAATATGAAGGTATTAAAATGGGGAAATAATATAAAATTAGATAACAATAATAATAAAATTTAAATTTTCTCGACCCCCTGAATAATCACACTCAAGAAAACCACTATAGAAATGAACCAGAATATTAGTAATGAAATATAAATTTTTAAATGAAAATATAAAACCTTGAGATAAAATATAAGTGAATGAATAAAGAAAAAATATTAATAATTAATAGGATGTAATGATCTTATATGAATATTAAAAATTTGATTGTTTGAATAATAATCAAATCTTTAAAATAGAAACCTGAACATTTGAATAGTTATTAGACTATTAGGAATAATAACATAACCGTTAGTATAGAATCCTCACATATAGATGTGTAATTTTGTATTTATATATCTTATAAAATTTTAATATGACCTATTTATATCATGATTCAAGTAAAATATGTTTTAAAAATTATAAAATAAGTGCTTGTATTTTTATAAGATGATAATGATTAATTATCATTTTCTTCAAAATATAATAATTCGAAATAATTCATATTTTCATAAAATCGGTTAATAAATTAATATTATGTTTATAATTATAATATAACTCTATGACACATTAAACAATTTTTAAATGGGTCAAAAAATTGATCTTAATATTTTAATTGGTATTTTTTAAATATATGCGGAATTTATTTAAAAAATAAATTTATCATATTTAGAAAATAATTTTCATAAAGTAGATTTTATTTTTTAATATACAGAACAAAAAAATTCTTAGGGTGGTCTTTTTATTTTTCTAAAATACTTGAATTTTGTGGGAATAATGAGATATAGGAAAATATGATATTTAACATTATAAGCTAAATGTATGAATTTTTGAGTCATGGATGATGTTATAACCTATTATATAATACTGAAATTCACCAATTTATATATATACACACACACACACAAGATTCATCACTATTGATAGTCTTGAGACAAAATAATAAAATAATGATTATATTATTCAAAAATACCCCATCCCCCTTTTAAATACCACCCTTTACAACCCCTAACAAGCATTGTAACTTGGCCAATTTCTACAAAATTCTCTTACCAGTCCACTCCACAACATATTAGTGCTTCCAGTCTAACCAAAATACCAATTCTAAGTGTCTTAATATGTGTTTCAGTGATATAACATTCAAGAGGTAATATTCTTGGACTACCTCTTTTAAATAATTTTCTTCTTCTACCTTATCCTAACCTCCCTCATCAAATATTTCCTAATAAATCAAGAATCATATATATACTATAATTTTATAGTAATAATTCAATGTCTACCATATATCCACTTACCTTCTCCCTTTATTCTAAAAATGAAACCATTGTCCATATTTTGCCAGTTCACCACCTCTGTGGATAATGAGTTATTATTTTTCAATACAGTCTTCGATGTTAGTCATACTTTTTTATTATTATTTAATAAGATTATATTTTAATATTATAACTCATTTAATTTATTTGAATATATAGTCATAATATTAAATAAAAAGAAACTAGTTCTTGATGGTCGGTAAAACAACATAAATAAATAAACCATATAATGATAAATGTTTTACTAAATGAATCATCCCTATGTTTATATAAAAAAGGATATTTCAGTCCATTTAAATTTCTTATGTACATTAATTCCAATTAATATAACTTCTATTGATGTAGTCCTATTTTAAAAGAGAATCAACAATTATCCACAAGGGATCTGACCGTCGAACCATGAAACTAATGCTCTATGAACAAAGAAATTGATCATTATAACAGATTGAAATAGTTATTAATGAACCTAATAAAATTATAGTAAATAATGTTTTATTTAAATAGTTTTTAATTAATTAATTAATTAACCAAATTTTATTATCTGGGATGTTAATTTCGAGTGTATAATGATTTTGGAACATAAGGTAAGGGATCCCTTCCAACCACCATTTATTATTAGGTTATGAACATTCTCTCTAAATCACATTATATATATATAATTTAAATTGTGTAATTTTTCTAAAATACACACACACACACACACATATATATACATATATATGTATCGTAGATATATACCAAACTTATTATCTCTTTATTTTATGGTGAAATACAATATTTAAGTTTATTTCTCAATTTTTTTTAAATCAAACCCATTTTAGCGGAAATTTTGTCACTTAATAATTTTTTGTAACTCTAATTTTTAGTCATTATTCACATTAAAAATTTCATTTAAGAATGGATTATTTTAGGTATAACCATTCTAGGTTACATATATATTTCAACTAAAAATCCATATTTGTACTTTATCTAAAATCGGTTAACTGATTCCTTAAAACATGGTTTTAAAAGTTCATTTCTACACCCAATTAAAAACCCTTTGTCATGAAATATTTTCTAAATTAACACAATATTATTATACCTATGCTTATTTATTTAGATATTAATGTACAAAATATTTTATTACTTCTTATCTTTGGAATATTTATGAAATATCATTTTATTAGATTATGAGGTATGATTATGTAATCCATTTATTTACAGTGGTGATTATTACCGATATGATTTATGAATGATTTCCTTTTATAGAAAATATTAGAATATACATGTTATGATGTGTATTCTTAGGTATATCTCTAATGAATTTGGTATTTTTTTAAGATACTATTATGTATGGGATTAGGGAGTAAACATAATCCATGATGGGACTATTTCTACAATGTGATTTTATCTTGATAGTTATCCTTGAATTATGCTTATGTAATGTTTTATATTACTAATACATTCCAATATATCCACGATATTATGATCCCATGTTTATTATTTAATTATTCCATATGATTATTCACAAGCCTATTCTTTTATAACATCATGTTAGGCCTCCAAAATTATATTTTTTTCTTTGTTATTATTTTTATCCTCTAATCGAGCATTTAAGATCACCCATTTGTTTATTTATTCCCCACGTTATACTATTCCATTTTAGAGCTCAATGGGATATAATATCTCGTTACAGATAATAAAATAATTATTTTTTATTTTGGTTTCATGTTAATTTATTATGAACCTAGTATTCTAAAGACACTGGACCTAATTATTTATGGGTTGTGTTTATAAGATGATTATATTTAAAATAATAAAATAATATGTGTAAAAGGATTGGGATTCTATAGAAAATCTCCTTGGGAATGTTTATACTCACCCCAATATAGGTTTATTCCTACATGTTTCGTGATATTATGGACTATGTAAAATTTGAATAAGACCATGGAGGACATGGATTGGAATAGCTAGTGAAGCCAATGTGAAGAAACCTATAGTGGTTTGTGATGGAGAGTGATGTTGATTGATATGGTTCCAAGATAACTTTTAATAAGTAGTCATATTCCCTCACTAGGTCTCAGATATACCTTATATCGTTATCTTGTGTAGATTCATTTCCCATTGGTGGTTTCCCAGGTGGTGTTGTATTGGTTAGCTACTCTCTCACACATGAATTTTTTATATATTTAGTTATTGAGTTATTGCTTCTTATTTTTGGGTATATTATGTGTTAGAGTCATATATCTATTCATGTTTTCTTTATTATAAGGCCTCTCATGTATTTTTTTACCATCTTGGTGCTATTTTCAACCCCCTTCTTATTAGAGACTGGCATGGGGTGGCACACCTCACTTACCACCAACCGAGGTGCGATTATGTGGGTTGGACCATGTTAGAGTGGTACCATAGTAGTTGAGTCCTAGATAAGGATTTTAGAGTTGTGAACCTAATGAAAATTATTTTTGGAATATAGAAAAATGATGTTAGGGGGTTTTTAGTTCCATAATCAAGTCAGGGAACCCAGTGTTTTCTTGTTAGCAAATATACCCATTCAGAAGTACAATGATAATCTATTGATCGACTTGAAACTATGGGGTGCCCGTTACGTGGTATAATTTGGATGGTATATGCATCATACGATGATTAGTTATGGTTTCATTTTATTAGAATATTTATGAACTAAATATGATCTAGTAACCATGGATTTATCTTATAATATAGAGGATTCCACTTATAGATAGCTAGTTCTTATTCAGATATAGGGTAGTGATTTGCCTCTACTAGTACTTGAGCCTCTTATCACTAATCAGTTGAGAAATTATTAATAAATTTAGAGTCCTGAATGACAGGTATTAATATATGTTTGTCGATGGTAAAACCTATAATATTTTTGTATAATGTTTAAATTATTATTGAAATGATAGTTTTTCTTGCTGAGCTAGAGTGTACTACCCAGAGAATAACTATTCTATTTGATTTATAGTGATAAATAATACTTCGTTATGGAGGTGATCATGATCCTCTGTTTATAGATAATTAATTAGAATTTAAAAAATTTATTTCATATCTAGTTTATACAACCGTTGAATAGAACATGGCACTTTTATTGATTATCCATTATAACGTAGTTATCAGTTGGTAGATGTTTTATCATACCCAAGAAAGGATTTATCTACAATGGTTGTAGTTTTGATTTTTTAAGGGAGTCATATACAATACTTTTTGGGGATGGTTTGAGTTCATATGGTGATATAACATCTCTTGGCAAGCATGATCATGACCGAATACATTATGAGGTATTTTGATGGTGTGCTCATGGTTATTATTCAAAGTAGATATTATATAATCTTGAGAGTTTGAGAATTGTATACCCAATGAATGATGAGATGGGGTTATAACTTAATGTATCCAACACGCACCAAAGCATTTGACTGAGCAGTAATAGTTGATAGTTTCATTGATTTGATGTACCCAGATATGTAAAATTTGGGAAATCATCCCTATAGTTTGAGTGAGTGGTTCCATTGATAGATCTCCATGACAAAAAATATTTAGATCCAACAAAATATTGATGGATTAGATGTTGATAGTGGCATGAAGAGGATAATTTTTATTTGGTATAACCTGATAGGATTCAAGATATGATTTGTGTCTCCTCCACTAACAATCATAATCATTTATATTCATCATGTTTGGTTGTATTCTATTTCTTCTTATCCACTTTGAACTTCTTTGAAACTCCTTTCAATTATTCTTATTCCACAACATGTTCTACATTTACCATTATAGATAGAAATAATATTCTCACTTTATAACATGTTCCATGACATTGTATTCCCTATTTTAAAAATTATTGAACAAAAAATTTATTTCACTTCCCTAGCAAAAAGTCTTCTCAATATTACAAGGTCTTCTTAAAATGATCTCTCTAGGTAGACCATAACATGGACACCACTAGTTTCATCCAATAATATAACTCAATATTTTTCTCCTCCACTAGGTTAACCTCATTAAATAACCATTTTCACTTTTTTAATCTCACATAAGATAATAATATGTGAGTTAATACATGTTATATACCACATGCTAGTCATAACACATGATACACCATGAGTTCAACCACATCATATATAATCTACTTTGGTTCTCAAAGGGAGAATTTTCAACTAAAACACCCATTTTCAAAGTTGATCTTCCTATTTCCTAACTGTGTATATAATTCATTTCATCTTAAGTTAATCATAAATTCTTCTCAAGACTATAACTAACCAAAACTTTTATTCCCTGAGTATCCATACTATTTATCCTCCTAGAATAGATCCACTCACATTTTTTCAAATTAAAGGATGTATTTAGGTCACCTACACCTAAAAAGACTCTGTTTAACATAAAAAATTTTAATATTAACATTAAATCACTGCATAACCTCATAATGAACATTAATTAAAAGGAAATGATATGTACCAATTGAGTTTAAACCTGGCTCTTATGTTTATAACAAAAGACATCACAAAAATCATACAAAATCCATCTCTTATAAAGTCCAAATTATTCATATTACAAAATAATAAAACATCCCTCATGTTTTAATAATGACCCCATTGTTACAAAAACCTGAAATCTATGCATCTTCCAGATTATTAGTCTTAAAAGTACTCCATTTGGATATCGTTAACAAACATTGAATGTAAATATCTTTTCAAATATAAAAATCTCATTAATGATTCAGAATTCAATAATTATAATCCTACAAAAGATAACTATGTGTATAGAGTAAGAACATTGAATAATAATGTCATTATTTTTATAATAGCAACTTATATCCACATCTTTATATTACGCAAAACCCATTTATATCTTTTTCCACTTCAAAAAACTATTCATTTAACTACTATATAACAAGATCCTTCATACATGCTCCCTATACAGTTTATAAAAATTTAAAAATTGGCTATGCACATCATAATATGATATTATACCCCAAGTAAAATATCCCTCTAAATATATGATCTATTTTAATAAGTAATATCTCACTGATTAGGTTATATATATACATATCTATATTCTCACCCTATATTTTTTTCTCTACATTTTTAAATACCCAGATATATAAATATAAAATGAATTATGTGGATATTCTTTCATTTGAAAACAAATACCCAAAGAACAAGGGGGAAAGGGGACTAAATCACTATAACATAGCCTTGAGTGAATTGGGATTGAAATTAAATCACAAATATAAAATTCGAAAATTAATCCTTTGATAATTTTTTAGTGAACACATCCACTATTTTCTCCTTTATTAGAGAAAATTCTATATTTAACACTTCTTTTTTCCACTGACTCATAGATAAATTTATATTTCATATCAATTTTATTTGATTGAGAATGTTGAAATATATTACGTGAAATATTAATAAACTTTTATTTTCACAACAAATAAGAAAAAAAATTCACATCAACCTTGAGGTATTCTAATTTAGTTTCATCCACATAAACTGGGTTATTTCATGAGTAATAACAATATAATGAACCTAAATAGTACTCAAGGTCACGGAACATTTATAATTTTTATTCAATGAAAAATTCCTTTTTTATAGAAATTAAACTTCACTAGTTGTAGAACTTCCATAATAAAAATTTCGTACCATATGAACATAAGTATGTCCAAATAGAACAAGCCCTCTATTTCTATCATATTTCAATCCATTATTCACTATGCATTTGATATATCTGAGTATCATCTTTGTAATGATAAGATAAGATCTATTTGGATCACTCTAAAAACAATCACATAGTGTAACAACAAACACAAGATCATGTCATTAAATTATCATATTAAGTAAACTCCTAATAAGTTTTATAAACATAATTGAATAAACTTCCTTTAATTTTTCATATTTTGATTACATTATTTATATTGAAATTGGTAAATATTATACATCAAAATCCTACCTTATTAACTTTATGAAAATTTAGAGATCATATTTCTCTTGAGATAAGAATATATGATCATTTTTTTGAGAAACATGAAATCCTAACAAATTCATTAACTCTCAACCATAGACATCAATTTTTTCATTTCCAAAGAAAAGTACTTATGAACACATTCTTGATTTATAATAAAGATGATATCATATATATAGATAATAAAAATAAAATATACCTCTTTATTTACGTTTATATAGAGGTAAACGTCCAATAATCCTTTCATAAAAATCAGTTCATTAAACCATGAATTAATCATTGAATACCATGCCCTTGGTGCTTTATTTAAACTATACAACACCTTTCTTAACTTTTAAAAATATCCTTTATCTTTTCTAAGAATTAATCCATCATGTTACTCAATGTACATATATTACTTATATTTTCAATTAAGGAACATAGACACTAAATCCATTTAAATTATTTTTTATTGATTTTTTGTTTCAATAGTAAAGTGTGCAAGTTAGGTTATTTTATTAAGAGGGGGACGGAGAATAAATGATATTATTTTTATGATTTTTACCTTGAATAAAAATCTCTATATAATTAAAGAATTTATCATCTCATTTATTCAAAACCATACCTTCACCATATACAATCAAATATAGAATAATAAGACACATGAGTATTTTTACAAGGTTCTATCCAAAGGAGGGTACCAACTTTTTTCTACGTTGAGGTTGAATTCTGAGATATAATGTTTAACATGTAAACATCAGTGAGTATAAGTACAATAAAACTCCTAAAAAATTTAACATAGTTGAATATAGTGGAGGGATGTCTCCCAAAAATCCCATCACCACCTAACAATGGGTTCTTTATACTGGTTCCCATTAGTTTGACACGTATCCTAGTAGGGTCTTTATCTCACCCCTAAATAGTAATTCAAAGACCCCCCCCCCCCCCCCACAAAAAACCCATGAGAAAGACTTTTGTTTCTTCAATATCCTCATATAACAATAAATCAATTATTATCTTCACCTAAATATAAATTATAACCATCTCAATCATATCATATAATATTGGTATTTTATAAGGAAAGGATTCTCCTACCCCTAACATCTTCATGGGATTTAACATGATAGAAGAGGTTTCATCATCCTTCTCTTCTCAATCACTTTCCATGATATTGATGGATTATAGTCCTATTATTCCTTCTTCCTTGATGTATAAGAGGAATCCTCTATCTAACATCCCAAAATCCTTTAATTTTTTTATTTTAAACATAAACCCATTTTATGGGATGATGGGGGAATCCCAAATAGACTTCAATGACAAATGAGTATAGGCAGACTCCTGGATACAGTCAAATTCTTACTATGATACAAAAATGATATTTTATTATAAATTAAATAGAATGTGAATCATTATCCATTCATCATAATAATCTCATGGTTTTCATATTCATAGATTATCATGAATATTTTCTACAAAATTGAAATATGGAATACCTCCTTGTTCGGAGACAGATGATCTTCTCATTTAAACTGATAGATATTTCTAGTTTGAAAATCATTTAAATATAATTTTAATCCTGGTTAATATTATCCATTTATTTTTTCCTGAGACACAAAATATTTCCACATTCATACTCTCAAAAAATATACAACAATCTATTTGTTCACATAGGTATATAATTATACAATATAATGACATGGAACTTTTTTTTACGACATATATTTTCCCTTTATCGTTTATACTCATCATGAAATGATAATTATATCTTTGCAATTATGTATACTTTATTATTTCTAAACATGTATCCAATTATTTATTGAATAAATATATTGTTTTAACAAATTAAAAACAACCCCAACATCATCAAATTTACTTTTCCTGAGAAAATTTCTCTCTATAATTTTACAATAATACTAATGGGATGACCATTATGATGTTCAAGTTACTCTTCTAATACATAGGGTTAGTATGTTTCTTTTTCAATTTATAAATCAAATGATACTTCATATGGGTATAAGAATATTACAAAGTCATTATATTTCCCTACTTTTGCTAAACGTTTTTACCATAAATAGTACTTTTTAAGAGGAAATGTCTCTTATGAAGTTTCTAATAAATATTCTGACGTCTCCCCACACTCTTATTAAGTTATACATTCAATACCCTAATGTTTTTAATAACCATTATGATGTATATAATTACTTTTAAAAGAATTACATGTTTTTTCCAATTTTTCTTCTTGATTAAAAATGTCTCTTATAAACCCTTTTAGGACTATAAAAAATATTCTATTACTTTTTCAATTTTCCAACCATATTCAAAATGAATCTTTTTAAGTAGGACATAACTCTTTTATATTTTTATATTATCCTTATTATGTTTCCCAATATTATCAATGGGAGATAATGCCATTTTGAATTTTTAGGTAGTTGAAATTTTATAGGGTTAAATGATCCTTATGATATTTAGTGTGAGTTTTTTACATTATCATATTTTTTCTCAGATTCTTTTTTATATGGATAAATAAATATTATAAAATTACAAGAAAACCCTAAAAGTTATATATCATCCTTACAGTGTATAGGTTTAACCGTATGGAGTTCCCTGCCAACCTTACAATGTATATGGTTAACCAAACAAAGTTCACTTTTAATCGAAAATGAATGATATGAAGTTTAATTTTTCAATTATTGTATCTGGGTTAAACTTAAGAAGACTAAATTAACCATATATTGTTTATTTATTTTATATTTTTGTATTATTATTGTTAGTTTATGTATATTGATTTCTTATACATAGTGGGGAATTTATAAGTGTTGGATATATATAATTAAAATTTAGTTATTTTAAATAAACCCCATTAGTCAATTAGGACATGGAATTATTGATTATATATCTCAAACTCAATAAATTTAATATATGTGAAGGATTAAGAAAGGCACACAAAGGTTTTTTTACAAGTTTTAGCCTCAATATTATAGCATATTTTCAGTTGTAGTAGGTTATTATCCATTATTGTAAATTTTAGACTAATAAATTGATAAGAATATATATGGTTTGGGTTAGTTATTATCCTAAGTACATGTGTCCAAAAACATACACTTATCTGGTGGGAATTACCGTATTCTAATAGTTACGATAAATAACATTCAACACTATATATGGAAAATATCTTTTTTTAGTGTGGGTTTCTTTGAAAATAGGTTGATAAACCTCCTCTTTCAACCAGTATGATGATAAAAAGAAAACAGATATCACTTTATTCGAGATTTGCCACATCCTAAAACTTAGTGAATATACTCTAAAGAACCCTGTCTATTAAACACATTTCCTTAAGAAACCTTTGATAAAATTCTTCATCTTCTTCTCTCATACAAAAAATTATTAGCTGAGGAAAAATAATATTTTCATAAAAACACTACCTCATCTTTTGAAACTAAAAAAGTATTCTTATCTCCTTTCCTCTATCTGTTACTCATTCTTAGCTCTTATTTCATATGAAACTTGAAGTTATTTTTTAATAAACCACACAGTTTAAAATATTTCAACCTTGATTTTTTATAAGTAGAAAACCTTATATCTCATTGAATTGTATATTTTTGTATATCTAGATCATTATTGTCTATATTATTTTCAGATGACCCAAAATGGTTTTATCAAGATGTTTTGTTCATATCAAATGAACACAACATGAAATTAATTCCATTTGATTCAACTAGGTTACTCATGAAAATATAACTAACTTTAATGGTGTAGTATCCCCCATATTCTCAAGAAAATAACATAATTTCACTTATCATCTTCCTTAGGAAAACATAATCATTAAAACCTTATCGTGTCAACTAGATCAACATCATATCAAATTTATCATTAAGCATCTCAAAACATGATTGAGTGTTTTGGTTTCCACTAATTTCATTTATTTAGACTATATTGAAGTTTAAAGGGAATACATGGGGAAAAACTACTCAGATTATCTCAAATACTTATGACGTGGAGCTAAACCTTTTAGTATAAACAATGTAAAATGATTATCTTATTAATCCACATTCTTTAATCAATCTAATATAACATTACTACATAATTATTATGTGAATTTAAGGGATGAAGAATTGAAAATCAACAACCAATTTATATATACATTATTCTTGAAAATAGAATAAATTAACTTCATTTTGAGTTCACCTCATCTGGTTAATTTCATGTTTGAACTTGTTATTAAATGAATGAAGATCCATGATTTATCATAAAATAAGATTCAAAATTTAATTATGATATTTTAAACACTGATGAACCACTTTATTATCATCTGATTGTCATTTCGTATGAATATTAAATTATATGAAACAATTTTCACCCAATTAGAATCCAATTTTTTAAATGTCATGACATGTACATTGGTCCATATGACACTTTTTCTCATGCATATGACACCTATGATAGTCATTTTGACAAATATAATGTTTCAGTTAACACTTATGCTAACACCTATACTGGTCCAGTGAACACATATATCTACCAAATGAAACTTACACTCTTCTATAACATAATAACACTAATTCCATTGACACATACCTTCGTCGTTAATGACACTGACACAAATAAAAAAACATAACTATATTGAAATTACATGGCCAAAAATTTTAAATCAAAACCAAACACTAGAGTTTCTTAAAACACCATCAAAACCTCTTTAAATCACCTCTAAACATCTCATAAAATATAAGAAAAATTCTTAACAACCTTATAAAATAGCTCAAAAAACTATATTGACTATAAAGATCAGACTAACCAAAAAATAAAAACCTTTATCATTCCTAAGTAATATTCAATCTACCCATTTTGATTATTCATAAAATCTATTCACCTCATCCATATTCTCATACATTAAGATAATAGTAAAATCATATGTCATCTCTGTTGACATGTGTCTTGAATCACACTACCAGATAAGGAAATGTTTTTGAGATAATTCCATCCCTAGATGTCAAGAAAATATAGACATGTGACTTAAATAAACCCCCAAAATTATTTTATCTATATTTCCCCTCCACCACTAAATTTAAAAAAATACCTTATTAAACATTATTCATATTTCAAATCCAAACAATAGTGAACGACACCCCATATTTATCATCAGTTATCCCTATCACGAATGAAGAGTTGTGTTATTATTTCATTCCATTATTAACACAATATAAACAAATTTTGGGTTATGTTTATACATAGTTTTATATTAGAGTGAATGTGTGAAGATGAATTTTCATCCATAAAACGAAAAACAAATCATTTGAAATTGCTTTGGTGAAAATATCTACAACATGTGAGTTTGTAAAAAAAATACAAGTTTCACTTCACCTTTAACAATATTTTCCTTGATGATATTATAACTAAGGTCAATGTTATTATAGCTAATTTGTTGAAATGGATTCTTGGAAAGATCTATATCAATTTGATTGTCGTAGGAAATTCATAGTGTTTTCTAAATCTCAACACTAAAATCATCAAATTTAACTTCCATCTATATCATTTTAGTAAAAGAATGTGTGGATATTATGTGCTTGATTTCAATAGTGTTAAATGATACTAAAATTTTCACATAGATTTTACATGATACATAAATCTCACTATGAATGAATGAGACACCTGAGGTGTACTTATTATTAACATATTATCCAACCTAATTAACAAATATAAAACCCTAAAGTGTAATTTTTGAACTATATTTTTATAGATAGATGAATCGTAATGTATTAATGATATACCAATGAATTTTTTTGATTTACAACTCCTGATATTCCTTATGATCACATTAAAATTGAGCATACAATAATACATCATAGACAATGTTAGGTTTGCAATCTTTTAGGTAGAGAAGTCCACCGATCTGTTTTCAGTAATCCTTCTGATTCACATTAGTTTTAACTTCATATTTTTTCAACATAGTTCCAAAATCCATGGGAGTAAAAGTCCCCTTACATTACTCCATTCAAAAAATCTTTTAAAATTCACTGGGTTATTTTTATTAAGATAAGAAAAAATGATTAAATCCATTTTTTATTTTTATCCTAGAAAATATGACATCCCACCCAACATTAATTTATCAAAATTCCACTTCACATTTTAACAAAATCAATTAAAACTATTTTATTTATTACAATAAATATTATATCCTCTACATATACTATGAACATAAGAGTCTCTGTGGACATCTCTTTCACATATAGATTACTATCAGCTTTTTATTTTTAAAATTTAATAATTTATAAGAATACATCCTCCATTTCATACTAGGATTTAAGGGTATATTTTAATCCATTTAAAATTTAATGAATACTTTATACCATGAATCTATATTTATCATGATGCAAACCATCTTGTTTATCAATGACTAACTCTTTCTAAAGATCACAATTTAGGGATATTGTAACACCCCAAGATTTTATAGTGTGTTATTTCTTCAAAATAATTTAATAACTTTCACTACACGCAACACCAAGTTCAATCGCACCATGACTTACTAAACAGGCTGTTCAAAAGAGGTTATGAATAGTGTTAACTAAATTTTCAACTTTATATAATCCTTATAATTTTAGAATCCATATTATGAGTTTCTTAGACATAATGTAAGAACAAATTCATTTTCAATATTGCACTTTTACCAAATTTTAATAGTGAACCCTTTTTAGATACAATATTTTAAACCTTTTGACTAAATGGGGACATCAAAAAATTTAAAATAAAACATTCCAAGCTTCCACGGTACGCTTTCTTTTGAATAAAACAGTAGCGTGTGTTGTACACAACTTCGAGTTTTAACACACACCACAACCGATCAAACTAGCCGTTATGAATAGTAATACTTAATTTTTGAAATTATATATATTTTATATTTCAAAATGGACTTCATTTTTGGATTCGGAATATCAAATTTATCCTAAGGTGAAATTTTGGTACTTTTCGGATAACTTTCATATTTTGATGAATAGTAAAAATTACTAAATTTTAATTAAAAACAACTTTTTTAATCAAAATAATTAATAGTGATAAATTATGAATTTGAGTGGTTTTAAAGTATATTTAGAATATATTTTTACCATTTAATATAATTTTGGTCATTGGACATAATTTTACAATTAAACCGAACATAAACAAGTGTCAATCTTTTGATAGTTATTATCTCTTAAAAACACGCTTTTTGTTTTGACAGCGGGAATTAATTTTAAATTAATTTCTTCCACTTCTGTGTTTTGAATTTAGAAAAATGGATTCTATATTTGGAATCAGGATGTTCAAATTGTGTAAATAGGTAACTTTTATTTTTAGACATTTTGAATAATTACTGCGGTAAATATTTTATTTACCATGGTTAAGGGTAAATCCGGTAAATAAGGGTTAAAAAATAATATTATAATAATACTAAATTACCCTAAAACGTGTCTTAACCCTATTGGTTGATACATGGTCGACCATGGGCATCTTTGGGTCAATTTTGGGACCCCATTGATCCACTTGTAAGTGATAATGACACTTTATATTAATAAAGTTAAAATAAAAATAAAAATGGCATAATCTTACATCTTTTAGAAGAACAATTTTTACATAGGGTTATACATGTTGGATTTTCGATTATAAATATTCATTAGAAATCTAAAAAGATTTCCTACATAATGATATTTTATTTATAATTTTTAGACATCAAATAATTTAAATTATTAATGACACAATAATGATGCAATGTTAACCTCATTAATAAATCATTTCAATAAATAAGATTATAATGATTAAAATATTATCTAAAACCTGTCCAATTCTTATTGGTTGATGTTATTTAGAATATGAGTCATCTTATCTTCGACCTCAATGATTTTTGGACCATTATAAACCGAATATAATTATATTATAAAGTAATACTTTCACTCTTTCCTAAAGAGCCCCTCCTCTCCCTTATAAAAGGAGACCACTTCTACTCATTCCTCACACCTCTCAAGCCACTTGGCTCGTCCAAACTCTGCCCAACTAAGCTCCCCACATCCCTCTCCTCCTCCTTGAAGCTTCCCCTTAGGCAGAAAGCATTTCAAGAAGTCCTTTGGTTCCAACCAAAGTGAGTTACCTAAATTAAAGGTAACAATTTCTCTTAAAGTATTTTCATTTATTTTGCTTCTCCAACCCCCAAAATCTTTTTATTTCCCTTCTTTTGTAACAACAACAGTATCCTCAATATACTATGATGTTGTTATAAGAAGGATTCAAACTACACATTCACACAACTCCATCTAATGGATGATGAACATAATGTTTCTGTGGATGGAAAACTAACGCCTCACGAAACGATGATTGTTCAAATACATCTTACCGCCTCTCATGGTGGCCATTAGGATGGCACTGTAATTAAATATGATATTAATAATATATATTTTATATATAAGCTTCTGTAATTCCATTTTATTTCATACCATTATTCGTTTCATGTTGTATATACATACGATAATTTCATTTGAGGAAGTGCGGACTACCGCCCCCTTAAAATGATATGACTCGTTCATACCACACATGGAACGTATAAAGGATGGTGTAAATTAACTTAAGTAACATATATAAAATATTATATTATACTGGAATAGTAATATACCTATGTATAATTTGGATTCGATTCTTTTAAAATAAAAATTAAATGGAAGTAGCGTTCGTGCGTACGTACGGACTACCGTCTCCACGAACGCGATGAGATTCATTCTCCATCGTATCCATTCAAGTATAATTATCATTTGATGATTTAAAAATGATGTTTAAGAACTTGATACCATTCTGGATATGAATAATATACATCCCATTAATAACGAATATGTCTCACATAACAAAGAATATAAAGTAAAATGAACCCGTTAACACCCGAAATGACGATAATTCTAAAATATTATTAACAAATCAATGATAAAAGATCATATATGATATCATATTAAAGTAAATGATTCTTTTATTATTCAATAACAATTATTTCACTATTATACAGGAGGTAAACCTACCATCGACCAAGGAAAAAGTACAATGTAAGGGTTTTCTTATCTCACTTTTAATTCCGTGAGAATTCCATTGATCACCACTTAATTATTGCATGTGGTGTATGTGTACTGCCCATGATAGTATTCATTGTGTAATATACTTTAATTTATGGGTATTTACATCATCATGGTATGATACTTCTTTCATGGGCGTATGTTTCGTAAGTTACCTAATCGATAAGGGAATTTGAGATTTCAATTTCCACTCATTTGGCTTTACACATATTTCATTGATTATATTACCCCAAGATTATGTGTGGAATCACTATTCATTTGATTATGTCATAATTTCCACTCCCCTTCCTGTGGATAGAAGTTTGGTAAACATAATCACTCCATTGGTAATTCTCAAGTCATTGATATGAATTTGATAAGAGTAATTTTAACTCATTCTCCATTTGTTGAGTTAAACATCCAATTCGTTGGTATTGTTTTTACAAGAATATGTGCGAATGTCCTTTGATTGTTTTACACTGAATATCCAATCATATTTAGTGTATTTATATTTGTCACACATAATTATGTCATTGATTTATCCTTAACCTAAGGATACAACCTTTTTGAGAAATTTCATCTCAATTTACACTCCATTGAGACTTCTTTGATGATATACACCAAATCACTTTTATGTGGTGTATATAATGTACTTTGACATAGTATATCATGAATTCCTTTATTCTCATGATATTACAATGTTTTGATTACCTCAATTATTTTTATTCAAGTGTCTCTCTTTTGGTTAGAAACTCTAACCAAAATACCATTTTAAAATGTTTTAAAGAATTATTCTTCTAAATCATGCTCATTAATGTCCATATTTTAAAAATGGTTTTAAGGATTTATTTATATGGACATTAAAGTTTTAAAATTAAAACTCCTTTTAAAAGTTTCAAAGTGGTATGGGACACTTTGATTCAAAAATATACTTTTAAACGGCTTCTTGACAAATAGTGTGACTTTTAAATGTTTTCAAGAAAAGGGGGATGTTTCTCTCAAATAGTTTTGATGATTATTTTCATCTATGTCAACATCCTTCATTATTATTGATTTAGGTTAATGTGATACAATACAATCTTCCATATTGTATCGAATGAATTATGTTTGACTGTGGATGTGCTATTTTTATACCATTCATGGTTTGTGGTGAAAGTATTGACATTTCGTATGCTAGTTTAATACGAATGTTTACGTTATGTTTAAACCTTTTCATATGGGAATGAATTGGACTTAATAAGTGACGGGTGGAGCCCGCTATAGCTCCTCGATGCATCGGTAGGTCTCATGAGACAAACTAGTGTCTTGGCACAAGGCCTTGGCAAAATCTTATTTGTAGTCTTGGCACGAGGCCTTGGCTATGTGGTTATGATAGTCTGGCATTATGCGTTCCATCATTATGAAAGTGGTTATTGATATTGCATGTGATCATTCGACTAGTAGAATATCAATGTGAGTATGTAAATGGCATTATTTCATTTTACCTTTGCCATTTTATGCTGAAGTTCAAGTTTAAAAGGCTTTTGTTTTAGTTATAAATTGCCTTAAGTGTTTATGCTTATTTATGAAAGCTTCTGCTATAAAGTTATCCTTACTGAGCATCCGAGCTCACCCCTTTCAATGTTTTATTTTTTTCCAGGATTATGAAGAAGTAGTTTATGAATGACCTGCAGGGATAGTATGAGGGGATATGAAGACAAGATGTTTTTTTATGATATAATGTAAAAATTTATGGATGTATCTAGTTATTCCAAGGCTACTAAACTAATCGGTCTTTCGAGACTTGATCTTTCTCATGATCATGCCAATGTTATGTAATTAATGCACCGACTCTGGGTAGCTGGGGTCGGGGTGTTACAGATATAGATTTCATATCCATTTTATATATCATGTTATGTTTATAGGATACCCATACGAGAATAACATAATGATCTCAACCTTTACATTGGTAAAAAGTTTTATTCATAGTCAAATCCCTCTTTTTGTGAACACCCCTTACGAAAATATCCTTCCTTTATTCATGATGACTTCACCTTTCTCATTCAACTTGTTTGTGAACACCCACTTATTACCAATTATGTTTTTGTTTCCAGGTATTATCACTAGATTCTATGTAGATTTGATCTCTACTTGATCAAGAATATCAGTTATAAAAGATATCCACTATTTATGAGGAATATTAAAAAAGATAGTATGAGATTCAATTTTATAAATATGTGTAGTTTTATTCTCAACTATTAACCCTCTTATGGTTTTAATAGGTGTATATTTTTTATACAATAATTTTCTCAAAATCAATATGATTTTTTCTACATTGATGCCTTTACCCTTGATTATCAAAATCTTCTTCCTCACTAATCACATATGAACCAACATCAACCGTAACCTACTAATTTAAAGCCTATCCCAAAATCTCATTTTCATAAATCTATATGTTTCCATCTGTAACAGTTTCAATGTAATCCTCTATAAACTCATTTATTTTGTGACGGTTTTAAATAATTTTATCCTTTAAACACTCTACCAGTTTGGTTTATTTTTTATATATAGAAATTATACCCACTTTCATGTTCAAAAAAGACAAAAAGGGTCCCTTCTCTAGACTTTTTGTCAAATTTTCCTAGATTTATGTTTTCTATCTTCATGTCACAATGGATTCTAAATACCGTAATATATTTAGAATTTTTGTTATTGTGGTCCTAAATATCATATGATGTTATTTGTGTCTTAGTTCAAATAAAACATCTATTCATAATATAGATATAATTTCAACCAACTCCTCTCGAAAATAAATATCAATGTTCTGTTTAGAATACAAAGTTATTTTCATTTCCACAATAGTCTTATTCTTTCTTTAAACGAGATTTTTTTGTGGAGTGTATAGTGTGTTATATTTATGTTTTTCTCCATGATTTTATATTTAGTTCTCAAAAATATTTGATTTATAATCCTTTCCTATATCATATGTCACTTTATTTATACAGACAAGAAGTTTTGTCTCAACTTACCTTTAAATTTTTTTAAACATCTAAAGAGCCTCTAATGTTTTCATCATAATGAGAAAATGAGTTATCTAGTTATATTAATCAATGAATATAATGTTTTAATGATAAAAAATTCTTAGTTTATTCCTCATGGGACTGGACTCATATGAATATATGAGATCTAATGTTCTAGTGGATTGAATATACACTTTCTTATGTCTCACTTTAATCAAATTTCTATAAAATAATGTGCCCAAAATTGATTATCTATCATTTTAGTATGGGAATGACTCTTTCCAACCCATGTTTGAAAATATTTCCCATTTTGTTCTATATAATATTGATAAGTATTCTATGGAATAAATAATTATAATCTCTGGCACTCATATAACATAAAATGGATGGGTCACCAAATTGAAAAAACTTCTAAATTGATCTTTCAACAATTTTGGTAACACATTCATATTCTGAATCTTTAATGATAAATTCTTTATTATTAAATTTGAATCCATTTACCTCATTAATTTTTTTCTAACACTGAGAAGGTTCTTTTTCACCCCTTCCATATGGAAAATGTCTTTTCATTTGAGATATTTTAACTCAATTATAAAAGTTCCAACATCTTTAATCCTCTAGAAACTATCATTACCAAATATTATAGATTTAACTTAATTTTTATCAACTTATTTTAATAGTTTTATATATATGAATATCTGGGAAGAGAACATAAAACCAAGGATCCATGTTCTTCCTTCTTATCTTGTCTTTAGTGTCACATTTACTAATAATTATTTTTCATGTTGATTCATCTTCTCAACTTCTTTCTCATTTAATATATAAGTAATATGTCTTTGGAGAATTTTCATACATCTATGTGCAAAATTACCTACTCTATCACATATTCAATAATATTATTTCAAAAATTAAAACTAGTTATGATTAGGAAGCCTTTTAGATAATTTAATAACCTTATTCATTAGAAAATCATTATTTTCCACTCTAGGGTTGATACATAATGATTCATCCATTCTAACAGGTAATTAAATGTTTTACTACGATGTGTAATAATTATAAACAAAAATATAAAAAAACTAGAAAAAAAAACTGAATCTAAATCTTCTATTAAAACCACAATTCAATTTATAAAATGAAATTATAGATTATTTCCTATATTGTACAAATATACTCTATTGATTTAAAGGAAAAATATTTTTCTTACATTTATATATCTCTACTAGATATATAAGAGAGTTTTTCATCATACTTTTTATCCTATAACAATATTGTATTTTGAAATAGGACCTACTGTGTTAGGTAAACCAAATAAATTTTTTTGAGTAGGTCCAAGAATGAATTTAAAATGAATTTATCTGCTAGAAATATTATCTATTGTAGATTACTGAGCCTTAGATTAATTTTTTTAGGAATTTATTCACCCAATTTAACTTCTATTCATCTATACAAGTTTTTGTTTTATGATTAAATATTTCTTTGTCTTTTATCATTAGTTTTTATTTATGATTATTCTTGATATTTTTATTATTATAAGCCTTTAACTTAAACAACTTATACTCTTCAATTATTCCAATATCTCTTTTGAGAGATTATTTAATTACTTTGACTTTATTCCTAAAAAATTTCTTCATATTTATAATTTTCTTCTTCAAATTTTTTTAATCACGATAAACCTATAACGTAGATCAGAGAATATTCTCTATGTAAGTATATTCCCCACCAAACTTATCACTTCTTAAAATGTTTTATTTATCGTTCACATTATCGATAATGCATTTAACCTTACTTGGTTATTCATACTCCGATATAATATGAGAGGTTTTCTTCTTCATTGATCATCATGCTTATCCTCTTTATTATCTGAAATAAACTAATCATTTCACATGTTTTTTAAATGATTTGGGGAATTTATCACATTTCTTCTTTCATGGTTTCTATTATTGGTAATCGAAATTAAACTCATATTTTTCATTCTTCAGATATTTGACTATAATGGTTTTAATGGATACATACTTGAATAATTTATTGGTAATTTTCCCATTCCTTTTATGAAATTTATGGACATATAAGACATATATATTATACATATCATCATTATCAGACTCACTAGATTGTTAGGTTCTTCTTCCTTCTCCTTTATATTTTTTATGTCTTTAAAATAAATTTTATCTGACTTTATTATTAATGGAATGTGTATTTATAATTTCATAGGAAATGAGAAAATTTTGGACTCAACCAAAGAGATATCTTACCTGTATATAAGAAAAAAACATTAGGATCAAAAAGAACAGTAAAATTCATCATGAGATTCTTCAGAATAATGGACTCATAATTTTTTTTACCAATTACTAATATGTTACTCACTATCTCATTCACTATAGTGAAGTGACCATAAATGGATTCATTCTTAATAATATTATTATCTCAAAACATTCTTCTCTATATTTTTATCCTAGATTATTTTACTATGACATTTTATCCATAGTTTTCAGTCCTAGAACATTTATAAACACATTTTCAGAAAGATATATAATAATTGAATTCGACCCATTCTATCAACCTCATGATTTATGTAATTAATAAATATCATTAAACCACATTTTTTATTACATGGAAACACCATAAAAGTTGTTCTGAGAACTTCAAGACCCTGAGATAACATAAGCGACTACATTCTATTATCCCAATGATTGGATTTTTTTTTCATAAATGTTATGCACACATATACTATTTAATGAGTTTATGTTATACATTATTCACAAATTGGGTCATAAAGAGAAAATATTTAACTCTAATACCAGTTTTTTTTCCCAGTGGATTAAATTCCTACCCAAATAGAATTGTATCAGTATGGGATACTTTTAAAATTTATTTCTTTATGGTAAACCCCAATAATAAACTAATTCAGGACCCTATTTAGTAGACATATTTGTATCACTCAAATGAAATGTATGTAAAATAATAAAAATCGGAACACAACGTTTTTACAAGAATCAACCTCAACATGACAGCCTAATCATTATTGCAATAGTTTTTTATCCCTTATTACAGATTTTAAACTAATATATTATAATCAATAAATATTTTTTGGGTTAGTTATTCTTCTAAAAAGATGATTCTTATAACAAACACTAATTCAACATGAATTACAATATAAATAGTTACAATGAATAACAATAAAAACTAGATGTGGAAACGATCTTCTTTTGAGTATTTTTTTCTTCAAAAATATATGGATGGAACTAATATTAAATCTAGTAGGATGATAATGAGAGAAAATTATATTACTTTATTCAATATAATACACTTTAGAAATTTCATGTGAAGATACTATGAATATATTAGATTACTAAAATATATACATGAATAACCTTTTATGGATATGACTCTTCATCACCAATAAACCTTAACACTATCGTCTTGAGTAAAAATAGATTTTTAGAATAAAACTACATCAACTTTCAATAATATTTTCTTCTTTATCTACATTTCTTTTTTCTATGACACTCAGTATCTAACTCCTCTTTCATATGCATCTCAAAGATATTTTTAATACTTCTCACAATTTTAAAAATCTATAAACTCAATATCATAAAATTATAAATTTTTTTCTCTTTGATACCTATTTTTATATACTAACAGATCATTAATGTCTCAATAATTGTAGTCTTACTTGAAATGGTATTATTAAGATGTATCAAGCCTATCAAAAGAAACCATCATTTAATTAATTCCATTTTATTCAACCATGATACTCATGAAAACATCAATATCCTAATAGGGGTATCGACATCCCACATTCTCATGAAAATACTGTAACTCCCCTTATATTCTTCCGTATTAAATTTTAGAATAAAAATATTATTTCTTAAACAATATTAGACTAAATTTTAATTTATCTCTAACGTGATCAAATATTGACTTGGTTTTTTATTTTCCAGTGCTTTAAATTTGTTCAACTAGCATGTATCATGATGGGAATACCTATGGAATAACTGTACTGGATATCTCAATTTAATGTAGCATGAAGCTAAACCTTATAGGAATACAAATTTTTAAATTTTAATTTATGAAGAGATAATAATTTTGAAAAAATTATCTAGAATCAATTCATGAATAGATATAAAATTTTGGAATTGAAGAACAAAAATAATTTCACATTTATATATGTATTATTCTTTAAAATAGAAAAATGAACATCATTTTGAGTTCATCCCATCCATTTGATCCCATGCATGAAATTTTTATTCAATGAATTAGGATCACAAGGTTTTTTATAAACCAAGAATAAATATTTATTTATGTTATTTTAGACACTAAGGATTAAATTGAGCATCATATGATTTAAATTTCATCATAAAATTAAATTATCAAATCCATTTTCCACCCACAAGGTATCCAAAAAATATTTCAAGGATTAACATATACATACAAATTGATGACACTTGTTCTCCTCTATATGACACCAATACTGGTACTATTAACATATATTATAGTTCAATTGATTCTTTGATAACAACTATGCTGGTTAAGTTGAAACATACATTGGTTAGATGAAACTTACATTTATCCATGACACACTTACACTAAATCCATTAACACATACATATATTTTCAATGAAATTTACACATTTCAAAAAATATACATACATAAATATAAATTATCCAAACTCCAATTTCTAATAAGAACACATAATTTTCTTGAAACACTCACAGAATCACTTGAACTCACCTTATATCATCCCATAAAATATAAAAATATTTCTATATAACCTTAATACATATCAATGAAACCACCAATTATTATCAAGAATAGATTTAGAATAATTTAAAACCTTTAAAAAGTCCATGTTCACTTCAATTATGTCTAAATTCATTCTTACAATGTCATAAGATTATCCTTACAAACTCTAGTAGAGTTTAGGACTTTGTTAATTTCACTAAAACATGCAACTTAAAGAATTGATTCAAATAAACTCAAAATCATTTCAAAACCTTAACAAACACACAAAATAAACTCAAAACATCATCCAAAGGATATAATTAATGATATATATCAGTATTTATACTTAATTATCCCCAGATCCATTCTCTAACTTCAATTTATATTTATATTTTTAGCTACCACTCTTTATAGTATTCACAATAGCCATATTGTTCAACTCATTTTAAAATACTATAGATAGTTTTAAACACTGAATCCACACATTTAATTAATATTAATAATTGTTCTATAATTCAAAAAAATAGGTATACTACTATAAATATATTTCTTCAATAAATCAAAATATAATATGTTAATACTAAGATGTAATAGAATCATCTCAAACTCCTTTTACACTAAGTAATAATGGATGTAACTCAATAAATAATTGGGATCTTCCACCGTTACCCAATATTCACCACAAAATGACATTATTTCTCATAGATACATTAAAAAAATCATCTTTAATATTAACTGAGGCTCTTAAATACACCATTTACATTTTTCATTAATAAAAATATACATTATAAAATCAAGGAAATTTTCTCCCTTATTAAAAATAAATGAAAAGCTTAAATATAAGGTAATATATTAATCATATTCAACAATATTCTATGGTTTTCAAAAAAACTAAAATCTAATTTTTACTAAGAGATTCAACTGGATCAATTTATTGAGAGGATGATGGAATCACATTTCATTCTTAAAAAACATCCATCAGTTAAAAATCTAAGTCTACATGGGAATACCTCATTTTGAAAACAAGAGTGATTGACCTAAAACATAAATATATCTATAAAATATCCAACATGTGATTCTAACTCATAAATACCTTTTTATGTGATATTTGAACATATTTATCATGAAATTAAAAACCAACACTGATCTTAAAAAAATCATGTGTATATATCTTTCCCCTTGTACTTATCAATCACCACTCACTCTTGATAAATTGGTTTGATATGATAAAAACGTGGATATACAGTGTGATTGAAATTCCAAAATTTAAATATCTTTTATTTTTAAATATATTCTGGATTCATATAAAAGAATATTCCCCTTGTATATTTTTCATATGAGCTCCCCCACAAGGGATATACTCTAGTAACCACTCATAATTTCCATTAATGAATTCCATAATAAACACTTCCATATTTCTAAAAACCACCACAACACACACCTATCTCCATATTAATTTATCATTTTCAAGTTCATGAATTTCAATAAAAAGAATAAAAAAAGGGAATAATTAAAAACATCATAGTTACTTAGTGAAACAATCAAGGTAATAATTTTCTTCTCAATAAAGGTCTTATTTTTGTTTCTAGTTTCAAAACTCAGAGATATATTTAGGATCTATTTTATAAATTTTCTATCACCTATCTTCATTGATGGCATGGTTATCTTTCTCTTTTCATTTATCACTCCATGTGGATACTATATATTATAATAATCCCTAAAAGAAAATTCTTCTTCAAATAATTGAATATTATTCTTTATATTTTCAATTTTACATGAAAAAATTATGAGATTATTTTTTATGTTATATCCAGGATACTCATATATCGAATACAAAATTTCATAAGTATCACCTTCTTATTGTGAATCCTCATGTATTACTTTCACATAAGAATTTTATTGTACATTCACCTTTTCATTTTGACATGGCCTATTTAGAAAAACATAGTATGGTTTTCTTTCCATTACATTATCATTTATAACATCACATGCTTGTAGTATACATATTGAAAAGGTTTTCATGATTTCTTCAGCATAGTGACCATGTTGGTTACACCGTACAATGATTTTTTCTAGATACTCAAAACATTTTTGAGTATAAAATAATGCATAATTTTCTAGTGTAAATTTATTTATCCTAAGATGGTTTTTCTCCCACCTAGATCAACTTATATTATTTTCAAGATTTCTCACCCTTGATTCATTCCAGTTTTATAGAAGTGACATGTTATACCAACATCAATAGGACTTGTTCCCAAATTCCCCAAAACAAAAACAATAACCCCTGAATATATGTCTTCTAATGTTTTGATATTTATATTAGTTTAAAATTACTCACTACCTAGGTAAATTCTAGTCCTTTTTATTTCCATCATGGGTAATATTCTCTTTAAAACACTTCTCTGACGCAGTTTTATATAGGGGTGATGGGTTTATAATATTATTCATCCTGTTTAATAATAGTTTTAGTTCTAGAATCTAAATGTTTAGATAAAATAGATTTCAACACCTTCGGATATTCAGAAATAATCTATAAATTTTTCTAAGGAATGAAATTCATGATATATTTGGATGATTATGATATAACATCCATATATTTTTCATCATTTTCTCTCATAATAATCAATGTATACTCATCTTCATTACACTTGGACTATGTATCATTCAATTCCTTTTATTTCATTGATAGTTTTTCTTAAATTTCATTTAAAATATTATAATATTCAACAATTTTTACCTCCAATATATTGATATTATTTAACATATCATTCTCCATACCAAATTTATTCCCTTTGTCTTTCTCATGTACTTGATTATTTTTGAGTGGTTAGTGTTTTTATTAGGACATTCTATTAGTTAAGACTAAGAATTTATAATTGTATATTTTTTCTATTTTTACTCATAGATTTAAGTGACTTTATGCCTCTCAACCTGAGACATTAAGGTTTTGTGATTTTTATTGGTACCTTAATCTCTTAACTAAATCCATACCAATGATTCTTTATCTTCTTTCCTAATAATTATATTTATTCTAAACTTTATTCAAGACTTATTATTAATTACAGTGACTCTCTTTCTGTTTTTTGTAGACCATAATTTATAGAAGACTTATTATTTATCATCACTCTCAGTTTCATCATATATCTTCATTGAGAATTCAATTGAGAAGTACCTAATTCTATAAAATTTAAATAAATTAATAGGAATAATACCCTTGTATTTACCTCTTACTCTTCTAGTGTTTTTAGAAACAAGAGACATGAATATCTTATTATCCCCATTTATTTTGTCATCGAAATATATATATATATATATAACTAATTCATCCATATTTTATGTGATATTATGTTCTCTCATGTATTTTAATTTTATTTTATCATTTTATTTGTTTTTTGAACACATGAGATTTATTTATTTCATAATTGAGGTGTGTGATATGACACTCATTAATTTAATGGTCTCCTACCAATAATAGGGTTGATATATTTAGGTTAAACATATTATTAAAATTACACATATACTTCTTAACAATGATTAAATATTATATAGTATCATCAAATCTCCAGACATGACTACCAATCTCATTTACTTTGGTGAAGTATTCATTAGTTATATCATCATAAACTACTCATATGACATAAAATTTGTCTCTCCATATCTATAATTGGATTATTTATTTTTTAAATTCACATTGTACATATTCAGATGCTTATCCCATATCCCCCTAGCTGTTTGGATTCTTATAAATATGGTGTACACCTTATCAGACAAGTATGAAAGAATACCGTTTCTATATTTACCATATACTTTAATATTTTTCTTTTGAGTCTATGTCATTGGTTAATATCTTACATGTTTAGTAAAACCCACTATTACAACATCCCTAACTAAATTTACATAAATATAAAACAATTATATTTTTGACTAAATTCATATGTTCCATTTTAAACTTCATTTTAAGTCGAATATTTCAGTGGTAAAATAGTTATATTTAATACCACATGAAGTGACCAGGTCAGATTATATCAATATGAGGAGAAGGGGTGAATTATTGATTTTTTTCATAATTTGTTTTATTAAATCATCCCATGTTTTTGGTTAAGGTATCAATCCTATAGTTCTTTAAAAATTATCCATTTTTCAAATGTAATAAACTAGATATGAAAGTGTAACACAAATTTTTTTTACATGATTTGGTCCCAAGGTGGGTACCTACTCCATGTTATGTGCATGTCGAGTTTTGAGACAAATATTTACACTTGTAAACATTAATCACTAATAACATAATATATCCCAAAAAAATTTAATAAATGAGAATATAATGGATGAATTTCAATTGAAATGTATTTAGATTCCTCCCAATGGGTTGTTTATATTATCGCCCTCTAGCTTGAGCTATACCATGAAAGGTTATGGCCATCATCGGACATGTTCTTTATACAACCTCCTACAAGTTATTCAAAGGATCCTTTGTATAAAGCAATGAGTTCGAATATGGATATTTATATATTATAAATTAATTGCACACCAACATTGTTATCCACATCTATATGATTCAGTAACCATCTCAAATATATCCTATGGTAATGGGATATCATAGTGTAGGGGTTCACCTTTTTCTCACATTTTCATGGGTTTTGATATAGGGTGAGTAGTGTCAAACACCATGTGTTCTAAAACACCTTATATGATATAACGTATCATATGAACCCTCTTCTTTTTCCCCAATGAATTGGTGGACTCCTGGATGAAGTCAACTTCTGACATCAATATAAAAATTATCTTTTTTTGAATGTAACATTGGGAGAATTTTAAGATAGTTCTTTTTATCTTCTCCCGAATTTATATTCATAAAGTATAATGACTATGGTTTTCATAAATTGAATATAGAAACATTCCATTAATCTATACATGTGATTTTCTCATTTAAATAGGAATATATTTCTAGCTTAAATCTCATATAAATCTCATTCAAATACAAATAAATAATATCAATTTAATTTAAGGAGATACTTAGTACTTTTCCATCTTCAAACACTCTATATAATACACAAAATTAAATAGAGGAAACATCTATATATAATTAGGAAGTGTTGTGACACATTGATTAGTATATTTTAGGCACACTTTTTTAATTATGAAATACATTGATTTTGATAATATATTTGTTAATTATTTACAGAATATTTAATGATTTTTTCATGTTTTCTAGGATATAAATAATTCAAATTTAATGAATGAATGTGGCCAAAAAGACAAAGATATCCACTAAAATAAGATATCCCATGACATTAGATGATAATTTATCATTTTTAGGGGTTGAAACTAGAGAACCTGAGTGAAATAGAGATTTCAAGTCTAAAATTTGAAGATTCGTGTTGTGGAACATGTTCAGGATGTCAAAATATTACATGAAATAATCCAAATACATAAAATAGGAGAAAAGGAGTTGGAGCATGAAAATTCATGCCGTGAAACCAACTTTTATACCATGAATGTTTCTACATAGGCATAATGTGGAATTTTTTGACATAATTTTTGATGGTGACTCCACAAGTAATTGCACAAAACAACCATTAAATATAGGTAAATACCCAAAACAAAATTATTATCCACATTAATGATGAAACAAAGGCAACTTGATTCCTGAGTAGATGTATAAATTGAGAGATGTGATGCAGAGTTACCTCACAAGTTTTCATATACGCATTCTATTGTACATTATTTCTCATTTTCTTTCCTCTATACTCCCTCGTCACTAGGGAGAGGGGGTAAATCACACCCCGTTTTTGGGTAATGTATTTAAATGGGTAATGTTCTGTTGAGTTTTATTTATTTTGTTTCATGTATTAGGGTTGATGGAATTTTGAATAATCATAAAATATTTGTTTTAATCATGAAAAATGATTTTTGATTATGAATGGAACATTTTAATTGTTAAATTGGATACCCGAAATTAGGCATGATCATTTTAACATTTAGATTAAGCAGGATTAATAATTCTCTTCAAAAAAATTTAATTTGAAAATACCATAAACTACATAACCATGGGAAAAGTGGGATTGTTGCGTTGAGGAGGGGATCTCTTGAACATTATGTTTACCTCATTTTGAATTAGATGGTACACATGAATTATTAAATTTGATAGATAAATCTAATTTCACCAAAAACCTAAAATCAAAAAAACTATAGAACAATTGCAAACAAGATATCAAAATCTATCAATTTTATTATCCCAATCTCTCACTTTTATAAATATTTCAAAAACCATAACTACTTATTTCTTTCTTCACACTATCAATAAATCAACTCAATAGAATATAATTTAATAAAAACTAAACAAATCAATTCACTAGATCATGGGTTCAATATTTATCTTTACTTGTACTATATTATAATCAAGTATTTTTATTTGATGACTCTTTAAAAATTTATATTTTGATTTTCCCCATAGAAAAATAACGATGCCTCGTGGGTCTGCAACATGTCACTCCTCATTGGGGAATAGAATTCATAATAATTCTTTAGTAGTTTTGTAGTATGATCATCAACTTCATAGTGTGAAGTTTACATCCTCATTTCTCAGCATGAATCACAATCTAAATTGAATAATTACAATGTTTTAAGGAATTAAGAATAAACTTTTAGTATCGTGATTTAGTTTTCCTAAGAATATTTCATTATGGAATCTCCAAATTCTTATTAAGAGACAACTTTTATGATGTTCATGATACTCTTACAATCCTCATGGTGAGATCACACCTTTGTCAAATTCATTCTCAAACGACTCTTCATTAGGGTATATGACTCATATAAAGTCACTACATTTCACCAAATTTTCATAATATTATTACATAATTGATGATTTTTAAGAGTAAATTATTCTTATGATGTAACCAATAACTATTAAAAATTCCTCCACCACTATTATGAAGCCAACCCGTTACACATATATGGTTTCACTAACCCTTGATTTCTCTATAATTAATCTCACAAACATTCCATTCCTTTGCGAATTTTCCTTCCAATATCAAAATGAATCTTATTAACTACTACATGACTCTTATGAACATTCCATGATTTTTCAATTTTATTAACATATTCCAAATAACTATTATAATGTAGATCACGACTCTTTAAAATTTGAAAGTCATCCTTATGAGGATTCCCTATATTCTCATTTTTGAGACAATTAATTTGTTAAATTTCAGCTGGTAACCATTTTGTATGGTTAAATGACCTGAATTGTTCGCAGTGTGACTTTTTAACTTTATTATACTTTCTCATATTATATTTCATACGGTTAAATGAAGCTTAATATGTTTTATATCAAAATTATGAAGTATAAATTTTCCCTTATAAAGTTCACATTATCCAGATATTGATCCTTATAAAGTTTCCTTTAGTAATTTTCACAAATATTTTATCATTATAATGAATAATAAGACCTTATTAAGTGTATTTATTTTCATTTTTATCATAAATATATCAATTTTCATCCTTAAAATTACCAAATATCAACCCCACAATATCTAATAATGTAATATATTTTTTCAAATTCAATACAACCTATAGACATTCCTAATTTATTCATCTTAGCCCAAACTCACTTTATAACCATCTCAAACACTTAAAATATAATAATATAATTATCTAAATAATATAATTCACTTGATACATTAGTCATTATAATATATTATCCACATAAGTATTCTTTAATATCAAGATAGATTTTTATTATTTGTCAGAAATCTCCCCAGGCTATCCAACCATTGACTTCTTCATCTCATTATTAACTATTATTAATAGCACTCAACACTTCCTTAACACATTTCATTGAAATGAAGAACATTTCCACAATCATTAAAAATTAAGGATCATGTTGTAAATTTATCTATTTAATAATTCTAACTAAAATCTATTTATACCAAGTTGAAATAACTTCATCTCCAACCCATTTTCCTATATGTAATAATGGAATCTACTCAATCAATAATTGGTATCTTCCACTATCACTAATATTCAATATACATTGACTTTATTACACATAGATATGTTGCCAACAAATAAAACTATAATGTCTCATATTAACTAGGGTTATTAATAAAAAAAATTTATGGTATTGAAGTTCAACATTGATTTGAAAGTATAATAAAAATTAATTCCTTCCACATGTGGATAGACTTTACGCATGAATGTTTCCTTTTTTTTCATCATCTCTCCTTTCTCATTTAACTTAATACTGAAATCCCAATTTGTTACTATGAAATTATTATTTTTGACTAGGGTACCATCTTCCAACTATGATTATTCTCGATCTGATCCAACTCTTTATTAAGATCATCAAACCAATATTGATTCTCGAAATATTCTTCAATATCCATTTGTAAAACCTAAGAAAAAAATGAGGTCAGAGTTTTTATCTACAATGTACTCCTAATTTGAATTGGTTTTCCATGATATATAATTATATTTTGGACATCAACTATATTTCTTGGACTTGTAAGAGTTTATAAATATTTTTAAACCTAAATATAAATAGATAAATCATTATCATCAACCTCTACATATTTTAAATTATTACCTATTTAGAAAACATATCCATTTTATCGGGAAATTATTCTTCACAATCTTGACATATAAAACATTATTTGTGATCTGTATTTTTATTATTTTAATGTTCCATAACCTTAAAAACATCACTATAAATACTATACTATATAACTTTGTTGTAGTTATGATATAATCTTGTATTTAGATAAAAATAAGTGAGGTAACCTTCAAATAATATTTTTCAATCTTATATAATTTTTAAATTTCCACATTATTAATAAAATTGATTCCAAATAACCAAAAGTATTTCAATAATGGGGAATTTTTATAATAAATCTCATATTGTTTTATATATAAATTGGTTTATTATTAAAAACAATTTCAATTTGAATTACTATACCAATTTCATGAATCCCAGAAAATTGAGATATATTTTGCTCCACCAACATATTGTGATCCATTTACCAAAATATTCTATTATTTATTTTAGCTACACTAATTTTTATGAGGTATACATTGTAATAAATTAATTATGAGTACATTTATTTTAATGTTATGCGGTAATCTTTCATCTAGTGTATTCAACACCATTAGTCGTACATATATTCCTTAATGAGAATCAACACTCTTTTTATGTACCTTTTTTAAAATTATTAAATTACCCATGGACTTAAATTCATGTTTCTTAAATGTAATATATGAATTAAGATTAAATTCATGAATAAAGGAAACACCATACTTATCCCCATTTTTTGTGTTTACTCATAGGACTAAACAAATTTAAATAAATGATCCCCAACAGGAAAAAAATTGAATCTATAATTTATTGTGTGAAGAATTAACAATAATCCTCTTTTATTGTGTAGATTACACGGAATTCTCGATTTCTCTTTTTTATTATAGGGATCCCATAGACAAAATTTTATGGGGTAAAATTAATCATTTTTTCTAACATTTTTGAAAATTTTATAATTATATAATTGATTTTATTCTTTTAAGTTCAAGTATATTGAATCTTGAGAATAAAAAAACAAGAATCATGTTTCCCTGTATGAAATGTAATTTATTTTTGAATCCTCAATATTTCAATGTATAAATAAATAATGTGTTATTTAACATCATTTTGTCTTATCCAATGACAGTTGAACCAAATCCCTCTATTTTGAGTTAACCATCAATGAATAAGGCAGTAGACCTTTTTTGTACATATCAACATCCTTAAAGAGATCCAAATCTCTCGTGACATGTGAGGATCATCCACTATCCATGATCCTTGGATGTTCATTTTATGATTCTTTGAGTTCTACTTCAATAAATAATTCCTTCTCCGTTACTTTCAATTTCTTATTATGATAATTTTGCATATTATGATTCATAATCAACTGGGAAGGAAAAATAGTTATATAATCATCATCAAAGTAACCAAGTATGCCACATGTTCCATAATCCTCATATAATGGTTGGAACTTGTTCTCTACCTTTATTACCATATTTTTAGACTATTTATGAAATTTTCTTATTTGAGTGGGCCAACTTACTAAAAAATATGTCATCCATAACCTATGTAATCATAGTGATATTTGAAATTAAAATAAAATATTCATTTAATGTTCCCAAATCATCCTCAATACCAACAATACCCATAAAAAGCATACCTTCCTTTATATAATTTTTACATTCTATATGTTTATTCCTACCATTATATAAAAATTCGACCATTAACCATGGATACTTTTACTAAACCAAAATTATGGAAAACTCTTGAAACATGTTTCACTTCTCTATAATTTATTTATGACACTTTTGAATACCTATTGAAAATATATTTCACTTTTAATTTACTGTTCTTATAATTTTTAATGGTTTGAGAATTTTTTTTCTTCACCAATTTTTTTAAAAAACTTCAAAATCAGTATCCTTTTCTTTGATCATAATTTTTAGTTAAATATTTAACCTCAACAAATTTATAATATCATTTGTAAAATTTGTGTTTATTTTCAGAATATAAGAGTTCATTATTAATAGATAATCAATAATAATCATATAACCTTTGTTTTACTTTTCTAGTTGAGGGGCCTTAGAGATAAATCATTAAGATATCAATTTATCATTAAAACCATTTTTGTTTTTTCACCACATATATCATTTCTTTTTTAATTACTTGTGAATTATTCAACATTCACTTTATAAATTATAAATTTATCATCAAAACTATTGGATGTTTCATAGTTATCATTATCCTAATAAATATAATTCCCTTTAATCATAAATAACATATAAATCCTCTATAATTTTGAAAAATTATTACAATTTCAATTTGAGGAATATTTAATGATTTCTTATATGGGAAACCTATTGGATTATAATACTCATAATCCTAATATTCTTATTATTTAAATTTTTAAAATTTTTCTATGAAATTTCCAACATCACAATACTTAAAAAATTGTGTTGAAGCTTCATTAAATCATTTACATCACCTATTCTAAAGCTTATATAAATGAATGATACATGTTTTCCAAATTTCATTTCCATATTTTCTTTGTCAAAGTATTTTTACTTGTCCCCATTAATGTATCTCATTCTTTAGTATTTCTTAAAATATTTAAAGGAAATTTCACTATCTTGCTTTATCTTCTTCTTGAAGGTTATTCCCTTCCACATTTGATATGAAATTAGAATACTATGAAAATAATCCAATGGCAGTGTACTTAAATAATGATCATCAAGTACTGAAACCTTTGTATCAAACTTGTATATTATCATATGTATTATCTTATTGAAAACTACAGAATCCTTTATCTTCTCACAAAACCCATTTATGGGTCTCACCAATTAATTAACTCTAAAGAATAATTTATCCACAACTTATTTATCAATAATATTGATATATTCACATTTAAATATCTAAATTTATATCTTAGCTTGATTAACTTGTTCATTACCTTCATGGATATTTTTTAAATTTTAATAAATTATCTTCACTTTTTTCATCTATTTAACATTGATAATTTTATTTTTAGATATCGGTGATACAATTACATTTTGATCATGACTAAAATTATCTAAATTATTTTTATCTACAAATATATTCACAATACCATTAAAAGGGGGAACAAAACCATTTTTGAAACCCTTTAAATCATCTATATTCATTTATAGAATATATATATTCATACAATCATTCCAAATATAATATTTTTTCCCATCAAAAGTGGTAATCCTAAAATTTGTTACAAAATTATGTTTCCAGGTTTAAAAAAGAAATTTAGAAACCATATATTTAAATATAGAGTAACAATTTCTCTTAAAACACCAAAAAACAAATCATATTCAAAGGGAACCTATATTTATTAGATATTAGTTGAAAGATTCTTTATGAATAATGATGACTCGTTGAGAGGAGGGGTGGGATAAATACGTGAATTCACTCCATTTTGTATCTAACCTTTAAAAACATTCAACACAAGTTTAATATAATGAATAATTCATCAAAAAGAAGACACACCCACACTAATGTAAAAAATTTAAGAAAAAAATAGATTTTTACAAGGTTGACTACTGAAAAATGGAAGGTATAATCTTAGCATGAATCTTTAAAACCCCTGATCACACATTCTAATAGAATAACCATGTGGATAAAAAGTTATCATGTATTATCCTTTAAATCCTTATTAAAAATGAGTCTCATTAATTTTGTAAAGTTATGTCACATAGAAAATATATAGAATCACTTTTTCAATAATAATAGAGCTTTACATTAAGGCATGATTCTATCCTTCTATCCTCATGTATTTCTATTCGTCGTTACTTTTATAAAGTATAGAAAAATTATTTCAAAATTAAAATAACTTTTTTCTTTGTTCAAATATGAATTTAAATTTCATAATATAATTAAAATATTCCTCTATGTATTTTTCAACTACTATAACTTCTTTTTGAAAATATAGATCACTCAAGACTTCTTATTCACCATTAATGTGGTTGGAGACATTAAAGATCAATTAAGTGTAACTATCAAGTCATAAAACAATACTTGTCATAAAATTCAATCAAAATATGGAACTCTTCATTCACAACGATCCATTCAATCTTAATCATAATGTGTTTTGTGCCATTTTAATTTAACTGCATTGAAATTATTTGAATATGATTTTAAAATTCCTTATGACATTTCTTGTTATCCCTTCACAATTTTAGATAAGAATATCATTTTCATACTATGATAGGTGGATTAATATAAGATTTTATATATTTAACTTTAGAACGTATTCAATGCATTTCACTTATCGTGCAAAAAATCTCATCTTGGTATTGACTATATACAGAAAAAACATTATTGGTGGAAAATGAAATGGTCACCATAATTTTTATACCATATAATGACTCATAGCTTTTCTCTTCCTCTAGGTTTATCTCGCATAATAAAATTTTCATTTAGGTTAATATAATATAGGTTAATCATATACAATTTCCCACAAATGGGATTCCAAATACATGTCAACATATAAGGGATACCATTAATTAAATCATATCACGTACGAGCCTCATCATTTTTCATAGGGAAAATTGTCACTTTAATATCCTTATGAAACACAAATTTTAAAGATAATCTCCCAATTTCATAAATATAGTGTTTACTTCAATACATCTTAATTTAAGTACTATTAGTTTCTATTTTCTAACTGTACATAATGATTTTTATTGTAATATAGTTAAATGGTTATTGTTGTGATAGTTGGGAGAAAGTTGGAGGTATTCAGGGAAAATTGGAAGTCGCACATGAGGAGAAATATTGTTTAGCCATGATGCCAACCCGTGAGTAGTAGGAACTTTTGAGGTATTGGATCCGACATAGTTGGATAAAATTTTGAGAGATCATGCGAGGAGGCTGTGTGAGGGTCTGCCAAGGTAGTGGCTAACACATGGTTAGCACACAATTTTTCTAACCATGTAAATTAACCGTGCAAGCACTTATCTGAGATCCTAAAAAAGTGTATCTCACATGTTTTTTACTCTAAAAGGCTATTGTATTCTCCTAAGAATCCATTACTATGGATTACACTTCCTTGATGGAATAAGAACCTCTCCCATGCATTTTGGTGGTGATCTGAAGGATTTCCTTGGCAAATCAAAGTTGGATACCTGAGGTATGTGATTGTTCTTCATTGTTCTTAATTTGTTTTTAATTTATAATTTTATTTAATTCTCCTCATCCCTCATTTTATTATATATATATATGCTATAGATGGGTATACCTATGTTTGTGGATGCCAAACATGATGATATTTGTTCTTGGTCTTGCTAGGAGAAGATATCTAAAGCAGGTTCTAGAAGAATCAAACTAGTTTTCTTCAGTGATCTTCGTTTGTTGTAGTTTTCATCAAAACTATTAAGGTGGGAGGATTCTTTATCAACTCCACTTTCTAGGAATAATTGGACTGCTTTAAAATTTAATGTGTATTTTTTGAATTTATTTTGATTTTTTTGGTTGAAAACTTATTGGTAACATTCTTGATTGATTGTTGTGAAATCTGGAAAATTGGAGTTTTGAAATGAATGCTTTTCTTCTTGGTTTTAAAACATGGGTTTTAGAAAATAGTATTTTTTTGATTGATGGAACATAAATGGGGTTAGTTGATTTCAATAATAGGGTAAGTATTATTGAAATGAAATGCAGCTTTGAAATTGGTTGTCCATTGGTTTTCAATAAAACTTCTGTTATATTGAAGAAGTTTGTTTTAGAAATGGAAGTATTTAATATAAATGGTGTTGGTGTCATTTTATGCTTGATGGTCCCTTATTAATGATATATTTCCATTGGGGTAAAAGGTAAGTGACCCTGGATTGGGGGAGTGTGTCACTAGGGCAAAATGCAATTAGATGAGAGACTGCTCATGAGTATAGAACTGTCAAATGAAGTATGCATGTGTGGGTGTGTTGTGAAATATGGAAATGGGTATGAAAAATGATTAAAATAATCGGTTTTAAGGCTTTGATTAGTTAGTATTCGGAAAATATAACTTTCTAGAAATTGGTTTCATTTGGTATTGTTTTCCCCAGGTTGAAAACAGTTTTTGAAATGTGTTTTTATTCAGCTATAAACTATTTTGGTAAATTGCTTTATATAAACTGTGTTATATAATTGTTTCTAACTCTTCTATCATAGTGGTATGTGTAGGGAAGTCAATGGGGGAAAACCTACTAAGTTTTATACTCACCACTATATTGGTTATTTGGTTATTTTGGAGATGCTATCTTCCAGGACAAGGGCAAAGGGAACATTTCCAACATTTTTTTTCACTACCTCGTGATATTTGGGTTGTTTGAAGATTGTGGAGCTTGGAGCTTTTGGATAAATGAGTCTTGTAGTCTTGTGAGAGTCATGTGTCATTTAACTTCTGTGTACATTGATACTTGGTTATTTTTTTTATTGTTTCATACCTTTATATGGTTTTGAGATACATGAAGTTGAGGATTTGTCTTTCATTAGTTCATGCATCATATAATGAATGTTTTGTTATGGTTAGTTGTATTATTGGTTTATTAATTAAATGTGAAATCATCACCAACTTTTATTTGAAACCCTTCGAGATTTAATTTCAGCCTTTGTCATCTTGGGGATGTCTCTTAAGGCTTAGTAATGAAACATTGTACTTGCAAGCCAATGAGAATTGGCGGGTCATTACATATGGTATCAACTTGTTCGGTCTTTTCCTAACAAGAAATCATCTATGTTCTTTGTTTTGGAGATGAAATCTTTTCATGTATATTCCTTGGATAGGAATATTATAAAGGAGTAGGATTGTTAGAACATGAAATATATTTCATAAAAGGTTGTATCTAACCCTTTTATACTATACTTCATGTTACAGGGAGTTGGGTAAATAAGTGTTTGGAAAAAATTCTAGGATTTTGAAATCTCATTATCATGGGTTTAACCAATTATATGATCATGAAATGCATTACAGAGGAATGATATCTCACAAAGAGTGCATGAATTATTTTGATAAATATTTCATGTTGTAAAAAAGTGTAACTTTTTGAAACAATTATGGAATTGGTTTTCAAATGAATGATTATAAAAGAGAGAATGCTTATCACATTTTATAAATGGTTTAATTTTTAAAAGAATATGGAGTGTTTTATTAAATTGTTGAACATGAGAAAAAGGCCATTTTTAAGAACAATGATTTGATAGTTGACATGATAGAAATTGAAATGATATGAAAACAATTTATAGAGAGTGATATTGTTGAAGCTTTTTTGTTGGTTTAGAAAATGGAACCTGGTAGGTGTCATCAAAACTAACCCGAAGAAGCTGCGGAGAATGTGGTTTCACATAAACCATGGGTGAACCAAGAGCTGGTTCAGACTATTCTTTATGATTTTCAAGATGTGGAAATGGGGAACCATAGGAATGGTCCACGAAATTTGGATCATACCATTCATTTCATGATGAAAAATTCAACGATCTTCCGAGGTGATTCTGAACCCACTAAGGTAGAGGTGTGGCTGAATTTAATGAATCATATCTTTGATTTCATCTACACACCTTCAAATATCATATTCATGTTGGAAACTTATATACTTAAGGATCTTTCATGACAGTGGTGGGATTTAGCCATGCAGACTAAATTTGATGAAGGCCATACAGGGGAGTATTTTGAATAATTGTTCAACAAACAATTATATCCTCATAGGTCCAAGATCTAGAAAATGATGGACTTCATCGGCATGAAACCGTGGAGCCACTCTGTCATAGAGTACACATCAAAATTCAAGAATTTAATCCTTTTCTCACTAGTGGTTTCGGCAAGTGTGTCTGTCAATGAATGTATCTTCGAATAGGGGATGAGGAACTAGATTCAATCAATGATTATTGTGCTCTGTATTACGATTACAAAGAGTTGGTAAACAGAGCTACTATGGATGAACGTGATTTCTTAGGATTGATAGGGGGATGTATGATGCTACCAACAGGAAATGGTGGGAACAAAAACACAAGGAGTAATTAGAAAAGGGACACCTATTTCAAAGGTGAAAGTGGAAATCAGATTCAGACTACAAGATTAGTGAACCTTCTTCAATAACCCGAGAAAAAACCAGGTTTCCTCAAATGTGGTTCTCTTGACCTCAAAAATTGAGATTGTATGGGAAAACCTAGAGGATGTCATAATTCCAATAATATGGGACATTTTCAGTACTATTGGCACAGTTCTCCAAGTTCAGGTTCTCAAGACACTGCTCAAGTGTCACAAAAATTATATTCTTCGACAGGGCGAGGACAACAAAATCAGTATCTTTAGCAAAGCTAAACTAGCTATAGTGATTCTAGAAAGTTCATGAATCCAAAAATAGGGAAATCATATCAAGGAAACAAGGAGAATAGTGTACCAATGAGGCAATTGTATGGAGCTGAGGAGATGATGGTTTATGATAAATCTAGACCATCTACTATGAGAGGTATGATTATATTGAATTCTACCCTTGCTCAAGTGATCTACAATACTGGTGCATCTCATTCATTTAGTGTATATCATGTTGTTGACTTGATATGTGTAGAGTTGGAAATGATTCCTTCTGTTTTGAAACTGGAAACCCCTCTTGGTGAAAGAGAATGTCAAGACTTTTATTGTCGAGCATGTCATATATCTGATGATGAGGTTGAGCAGAAATGGGACTTCCCAACGTTGGACATGGATGTATATGATATAAACCTAGGTATGTATTGGTAGAAAACATTCAAGGATCACATTGACTGTTATAAGAGAAAAATTAGTTTCACAACTGAGGATGATATCGAGACTCTTTTCAGAGGATATGGGATGGTAATGAAAGGGTAAAAGATCTTATTGGAACCAAAAGTGTGAAAAATATCTTATTAGTTGAATGTGTTGACTTTGGAATCAATGGAAGAGATCATGAAAATAGTTTTCCCACATTTGTGGATCTTTTTCTAGATTTCATCCCCAAGAACATATCAGGGTTACCACCTCTAAGGGAAGTGTAGTTTACGATTGATCTCATTCTAGGGACCAAACCTATTTCTATTCCATATTATAGGATGGGACCAACAGAGTTTAGGGAATTGAAAGTAAAGATGGAGTAGTTGGAAAGAAAGTGTATCATTTTTCCACGTACATCTCCTTGGGAGGCACCAGTTTTGTTCGTGAATAACGAAAATGGAACTCTTCAACTTTATGTTGATTATTTTTTGCCTAAATTTGTTAAAATAAAGAATAAATAACCACTTCCATGCATTGATGATATGTTTGATCAATTATGTGGAGCTCAATGGTTCTCCAAGATTTATTTTCAATCTGGATATCACCAATTGCATGTTTGGAAGGAGGATATTTGAAAGACAACATTAAGAAGAAGATATGGCCACTAAAAATTTGTACTCATGCCTTTCGGTCTAATGAATTCACCAGCAGAATTCATCGAATTTATGAATTGGATATTTCAATAATATCTGAATAATTTTGTTGTGGTGTTTGTAAATGACATTTTTGTGTATTCAAAGACAAGGGATGGCCATGAAGAGCACCTGGAAATAGTGTAAAACATCATGAGAGGTCACCATTTGTATGCCAAATTATCAATGTGTGATTTTTGGATACATGAAGTACGTTTTCTTGGCCATTTCATTTCTGTAAAAGGCATTTTTATGGATCCTTAAAAATATAGAAGCTGTTATCTCATGGAAAACACCAAAAAATTTCTTCTAGATACGATGTTTTCTTGGTCTAGCTGGTTTCTACAGACACATTATGTGTGGTTTCTCACAACTAGATTTTCCAATGATAGCTCTAACAAAGAAGAATACTCAATTCCTATGGTCATAAAAATGTCCAAAGTCTTTCCAGGAATTGAATGTTCGGCTTCCATCAACACATATATTGATCTAAACAGAATTAGGACAGGGGTATGTGGTGTATTTAGATGCTTCAAGAAAAGGGTTGGGTTGTATTCTCATGAAAAGAGTTCATATGGTTGCTTATAGTTCAAGGCACTTGAGGGTGCATGAGAAGAATTACCAACACATTATTTGGAGGTATTTGTGGTCGTCCATGATTCAAAAACATGGATACATTATCACTTTTATGAGAAAATTATTTTGTTTACAAAACATAAAAATCAGGAAACACATTTTCTCACAATAAAATTTGAATATGAGGCAATATAGATAGATTGAGTATCTCCAAATGTTTGAATTTGAGTTGATGTACACACCTGGGAAAGGAAATTCAGTGGTAGATGAACTGAGTAGAAAGTCACAAGCTTAGTTAGTGAAATATTTTTAGAATAATGGCATTTGATGTAAGTATTAGCTGACAAGAATGTGGAATGTGAAGACTGAGGTGATGTTACCATTTTATTTTCATATACACTTATTCCTGATTTAGTTAAATTGATCAAAGAAGCACAGAAATCTAATGTAGAAGCTGTTGTTGTGAGTTCAAAACTCAATGATTGGGAGACCATTGAAGGCTAGAAACATGATGGGGGTTAAGTTTTGTGTTCCATAGATTGGATGGTTGTAACTATGGCATGTCAAGAACAAATCCTTCATACTTACCAACACTCGAGATTGATTGTACATCCAGGTACACAGAAGATGTATAAGGTGTTGAAGGCCCAATTTTGGTGGAGTAGTGCAAAAAGAAAGGTGGACAAGTTCATTTCGCGGTGCTCTACTTGTTAGCAGGTTAATGTACAAAATCAGAGTCTAGACATAATGTTATAATCATTACCTATCTCAGTGGGGAAATGGGAGTAGATAGAGATGTATTTTGTAATAGGTCTTACAAGAATGGTCGGGAAACACAATACCATTTGGGTGATAGTGGATCTTCATACCCTATTCTAAATTGATTGTTTATTGGTATAAAATTAATTATTAGATTTCAAAATCACATTTTGTTAATAAAACCCATCCAACAGAGGTGTTCTTCCTTCAAGATAGAAACATAAGGATTAGACTTATGTGTTCATTTATCTTGATAATATGTGTTTTGATATTACCACCCTTACATGTTGACACACTTTGGTTAAGTGGTAATTATGAGTATTTTGGCGGGACATGTTGAGATAATTATTTATGAATTAATGAGTGGGATATATTGAGATAGTTAATTGTGAATTAATTATGTTCTTTGATAAATTTAATTTATATAAATAATCAAGGGATTATTTATGACATATTAAATTGGATAAGTCAAAATAAATAACTATGAATTAATTTGGTGGGTTGATAAATGTAACTGAGATAAATAATTGGGGGATTAATTATTCAATATTAAATAGTATATGTTGAGATAATTAATTATTATTTAATTATGTTCTTTAAGACTATAATTGAGATAAATACTAGGGGGATTAATTATTATATATATTAAATTGGCTAAGTTGAGATAAATAATTGTGATTTAATTTTATAATTTCAGATTTTTAATAGAGATAATTAACCGCGGAAATAATTATGAGATATAAAATTGTTTAATTTGATATAATTGATTGTGAATTAATTATATAATTTGATAATTTTAATTAAGATAATTAATTGGGGGATTAATTATGAGACATTAAATTGGTTATGTTGTGGTAATTAATTTTGAATTAATATTATGCTTCGAAAATTCTAAATGAGATAATTAATCAAGAAATGAATTAGGATATTTATTAAATTTTTTAAGTTGATATAAGTAATTCTGAATAAATTATATTCTTTACGATTTTAATTTAGATAATTAATTAGAGGGATTAAAAAGAAGATATTGAATTGGCTAAGTTGAGTTAATTAATTGTGAATTAATCATGTGCCTTTGATTTTATGATCTAGAAATTTAATTATGGAATTGATTATAGAGTGTTGTGAGTAATTTTGAGTTAATTAATTCTGGAAAATTAATTATGAGATATGAATTGTGTTGTTGTTAATTAATTGATTGATTGATTAATGGGATTTCTAAACCTAGTTAATAGTTGAGTTAACTAGTTTATATGAGTGTGGCTAATGAAATATATGAAAGGCCCTTACCTCATGTTTTTTAATAGAATGTGAAGCTCATGTTAATGTTTTAATTGAAATACTTAAGATGGTTTTCTTTAGGTATACATGTGAATATTATTTCTTATAAGTAATTGAAATGGGATAATTAAATGCATGAGAGGTTAAATACTTCAAGCATTATATGTTGTGAATGGTTACACCATGTATAGGCAGAGGATCCAAGGGACTGTGAGAGACCTTTGGGAGAGAGAATATGTTATTCTTTGTGCTGAACCTCCAGAGACCATAAGAGATCAGGGAATTGAGCCAGGGGATAGATTATGTGCTCTATTGTAGGTGATGAATATCTATGTGTGACATTCCCATCCATCCAACATCATTTTCCAAAGGACCGTGAGAGCCTAGTGTAGAAAGACTATGTGAGATTCCATGATGATTTACATGATACTGTGAGAGCTCTTGATGTTTAGATGCGGGGAAAGACTATGATTACTTCCCATGGTAATGATTGTATGTTCATTACTTCTTGGATTATCCAAAAAATAGTATTAATGGTATATATTTATTTGTGGTTGGTACACGCTTGGTTTATTTAGTAGGATGCTAAGAACATCTATATGTTTATATATATATACTGTTACGATATATATATACACATTATTGATGGGATTAGACATACCAGCTGCAGGCTAAATTATGTATTGTCGTCAGGTGTCCCTTAGGAACATGAATGGGCTATTTGTTATTTATAAAATTCTACTATTACTTCGATATATCTTCACACTGCGGAAATGATATTCACTACCTAGGTTGGGATATGAACTGGTGGGTGCTGGCCTACTAATATTTTCATCTCACACTCTGATCGAGTACAATTGGTACCCAAGTAAAATATACTTATTAGCATGTCTGTGGGCTCTTGACTGTGTTTTTTCCATATTCCTTGGACTTTGAAGAAAATTACTGAGCATGAACTATGGATACTCATAGAGATCTCCCATGGGGATTTTGGTCTTTTAATTATTTTTTATATTGTGATATAAAGAATATTGATTTGGTTACTCTTTGAGATATGTACCACCATGACATGCATACATTGTATAAACTGGTGTTGGCCATTTTTTTATTGAGTTGATATTACAATTTACTACTACGAAATTAGTTATTGTTTTATACTTCTTCTGCTATTTTCATACTTATATATATTATTATAGTGCTGTGAAAATATAATATGATGGTATAGTCTCCCTATATACTATCATAACACCATTGGTGCTAGTCAGAAGCCTCTGGCATACACGGAGGCATGCTTGAGGTCATGTGGTGATCGGTCCGGCTACTAGTTCCATGGTAATCCGGGTTGGGATGTTGCAAAGTGATATGAAATAATTTGTCCATTCTTTTTCACTTTTTATTTCTATTTTTTGTTGGTAGAATGGAGAATAAGAAACTGTCAGTGCTCGGTTAATAATGATTCTTGGATAAAATCATCCCATTTATGGAAAATGACCATGTGGCCAGGGGTCAGAATTAATGATTCTACTATTTGAGGATATAGATGATATTATTTCACCTGGAGTGATTGGTTTATTTTTCTACTGCTTATTGATTTGGCGAATTTTAAAAAATTTCCTTGGCCTGATATGGCAAGGAAGTTTTATTACATGCATCATTTTAGGAACTTAGAGATTCACATGCCATGCACACGACATTCCAGGTAGTTTCATTAGTACGATGCCTACTAATTTTTATTGTGTGTCTCAGGTGGAACTCCATGTTTTGATCATATTTTAAATTCCTTCTTGCATAACTTGTTTAAATTACAATATGACAAGCTGCCTATGTAATTATCAGGATTCGATGTAGTTTCATGATCTTGGGTTGTTGCACGCTATTGTGTTACTACTTTTGATAAAATTCTAGAAATGTTTTGATGTGTAAACGGAGGCATGAGTAGAAAATTGATTTATTGCATCTATGATGGGATCCAATTTCAGTTTTAATGTCTTTTGGTGCCTTATAACTAGAAAAGGGTAACCCCTGTACTCGAGCGAATGAAAAAGTGAATGAAAATTTTAAAGTGTTAAATGGAAATTTACTGTGATAAATGGGATCCAATTTCTAGTGGAAAGGTGTATGGTCTCCTTATAGATTGGTAGATGGCCACCCATGTGACTGATCCTTGTACAACCATAGTGCATTTGGAAATGGTTATAAATTTAAAACTTCTGAGTTTTGATTTAAATTGTTTGGAAAGTTTTTATAATGCTTAACTAGACCCATAAATGTTATTTAATGAATGTTTGTAAGAAATGAACTACTGTGGGGGTTCTTTTTTAAGAATATGGGTTAGAATAAAGGGGACCCTCGAAGGTCACCTTTGGTATAAAAGGAATTTAGATGCTAAATTCCTCATTTAAATTAAAATGAAAATAATGTTAATTGTTAAATAGGTAGTTTGTTATGGATTCCCTATATTTCCCATCAGGAATTTGTTTGAAAATCAAGTTCCTTGATTCCAAATAGTATTTTTTGGGTTCATTGAAATTATTTCAAATGTATATATGATTAAATGAATTAACGGAATGACTAAAATAATGAGGGGCTCTTCAGCCTAGTTATTTCTGTTTTGAGTGACCAAGAGATAAAACTGAAGGGTATGCTTCGTAAGGGACTATCTTGTGGTCGGTATCAATCTTTGAGATTGAGATTATTTGTTTTCACTATGATATTTTTTTTGGGTTAATTTAATGTTCCATATTCCTTAGTAGAACTTTTGGGTTTTAAATAATGGCACCATAATTTTGAGGGGATATCATTGTATCTTGACTCTTGATATGAGAATAAGCATTGAGGAATTATTCGTTCAGCAGGTCAGGAATACCTAGCATGGTAATCCACTAATGACGTTCTTGGGTAACTATAGAGTAGAGTGTTTTGGAATCTCAGGTATGTTCATCCCACTGCTCAGGAGGTCTTTTTGAAACTCAGGTGTTTTGAAATTCCAAAAGGATAAAAAATTTCAACTTCATGTGAGATTTGTATGTGGAGATCATGGTTCATAGAATGTTAGATGTTCATTTTAGGTGTTTCTGAACTACAATGCTTAGGAGAGGCTGATCCTTTCTTTCGATGACATGGAAACTCTTAAGGTGTTTAGTGTCACATTGGTTTTGGTGTACGTATATGTGCTGGCATGGAAACACGACCTTGATGAATTTTATGGTTCATGGAAAATTAGTTAAAATATATTTGTTTTGGAATAATTTTAGTGGAAATATTATAATTAACAAGGATTCCTTGGGCAGAATAGGAATCATGTTTTGGACGATGACACGTCATTAGGTGAAGATGAGCCATTTGGGAAAGAGTCGATCAGTATTAGCTCAACTGATCTTCTGGTGAATTGTGTTTAATCTTAGTGTTATCTTTTGAATGAGATGAGCTTGTACCCTATCTTGTCCTCATCCTGGTGACAGTGAGATAGTGTCGGTATTACACTATGATGATGTTTTAAAGTTATATGTCTTTGTATAGATGTTGTTATCTGGGTTGAATGTGGGATCCACAGCTCTTTTCATCAAGCCTTTTTTCATATTGGGGCATGCTTGTTTTTTAAATATACATGTGTTGAATTATCTTGGAAAGCTCACTAGATATCAGGTGAGGATTTTGGATTACATGCAGTTTGTTATGGAATCGTTTTAAAGGATCATTGTCGGTTCAAGGGTGAGTGTGGGATTTATGGATTTGTGTTGTCTTTCAAGGAAGGAGTTGGGGTTTGGGTGTTTTATAGTTAAATTATAAGGCTATTGGTGGAAACAACCAATTGGTTGATGGTTAAAGAGACACGACGAGATTATATCTCTAGTTGCGTGGGATTAGTTAAATGATGCTTCGATGTTTGGGATAGATTTTGAGTTTTGAATCAAGTTTTAAAAGGATTAAGACATTGGGATTTTGAAATGGTTAAAGGTGCCTTTGAAATTTGGAAACACAATGTGACTATTCGAAAGAGACATTATGACCATGGTTGGTTATTTGAGGTTATAGTAGTTCCCAATTTCTTCTCAAGGTCGAGAATTTTTTATGTTGGGTAGATTATAATGTCCCATGTTTTTGAACTGGGTTAAAACACAAATTTTTTCAATCTTTTTCATTGTAAAGAAGGTTCGGTTTTTAAATCAATGATTTTGGATGATGTTTTGCTATTTGGGATCTTCTAAACATGTTTATATCAGGCTAGTGTAAAGGGTCAAGGAGTTTACAGATGAAAGAATGTGTTTTAAGAGCACTAGACCAGATGGTGACATTCTCACGAGCTGCACATGGTTAGTCAAAACATGTAGGTTATCCATGCATGATAAAATAGATGTCCAATATTGGATTCATGTTCTGTGCACGGTCTGTCAGACCCTGTGAGTCAAACTGTGTGGTTTACCCAGTTTCAAGTTACAGGATAAATTATTTAATTAAATTTCAGGTTAAAAGTGGATTAAATTAAATGTTTTTAAATGGGGGTTTTATTTAATTAAACTAAATGTAAAAAGTAATTTAATTAATTGATTCAAAACGGGGGTTTCATTTAATTGAATTTGAAGTTGATATAATTTCAATAAGTAATGATGAATTAAAGAATTAAATAAATTAATTTCATTTTAAAGGATTTTAATTTAATGATGTGTTTAAATGTGGAGATGGGGTTTATCAAAGAGGTGTAATAAATGATGTGTTAAAAATGGGACTTGGTGTTTATTAAATAGATGTAATAAATGATGTGTTTAAATAGGGAGTTGGGGTTTATCTAAGAGTTTTCTTAATTAATTGATAATAACAATAATAGAGTAGTTATTAATATTATTATTATTATAAAAATATAAACCCATATAATAAATTTTAGGGATTTAATTTATTATTTGAGGGATATGGGATGAGGTAGGAGACACCCGATCTTATGCTATGTGAAGCGTGACCCCATTTTCTCCCATGGTTGAGGCGCACTACCCACATCTCCTAACTCCATTCTACATGCTAGATTTATCTGTTTCTATCTCATAAGTTATTCCTTTTGGTGAGAAGAGTCCTTCTCCATGCTTTTTGTTGTTCAAATTAGATATTTTGACTCTCCATCACTCGTGACGCACCCATGGTGCAACACCCATGGGTGGTGAACCACCCGTCCTTTTGACACTTTTTTGCGTGTATATCTTCATATGGTTAGTTAATGATGGATTTTCATCTCGACAAGGTGATTCCTTCTCCATGTGTGTCATTTTCTTCATCAACTGTTTTGTCTCTCCTTTTCTAGATCCCTATTAGGCAAAAACTCTATATTTGGGTTTTATTCAGTTTTATCTTTTCATTCAGTTTTATGTGGTTCTTATGGTGTCTTGGGACCCATTTGTCTATATTCTAATGACCACTACCAATGGTTATTCATTTTGACTAGATTAGGTACACCTATGTCATTTTTATCTATGGCCATATACCCGATAATTTGTTTTACACCCCTTGAATTAGATGAATATGGTGTATTTGAGTCTTGGATAATTATTTGGGTGTGCATTGGTCCCCACCAAAAAAAAATTCTAGAACCAATTTTTTGTTAAGGTGTTGTGATCCATTTTCAAGTGTGAGAGAAGTTATAATTCTTGAATGATATTATGAATCCCATTTCATTTCTATATTTTATTCTCTAATGACATAATGGAATGAAATCTGTTTCCTTTCCATGGGTATTATTGGAACCCAGGGTGTTCTTTATGGGAAACATAGTATGGTTTGTGTTGGTTGTCAATCATAAAATGGATGATCTTGAATTTTTCAAGTAAAGAGATCTTACAGTTCCATTAGAAAATAGTTTTGAAGGTGGTTCTCTTTCCCAGTGTTTGTAAAATTATTATGGTCCAACTTTTTTAGTATGGATTTCGACACGAAAAGTTGTTTTTTAATACCTTATGAAAGTATGGAAAATGCCTGAGAGTCCTGAATATGGGCTGCGTGATTTGTTTTTGGAATGTTGTTGTATATTTTTTATGGTTTTCTCTACGATTAAGATGGGAATCACTAACAAAGATGTTGTTCTCTACGATTATGATAATTGGAACACCATGAGCGGTGATGGAAGGATCTGTGATTACAAAAATCACAGTGAAGAACATTCTCGAAAATCTACCTGGTTTTTATGTTCTTCACAAATGGTTAATATCACTAGTTCATTGTAGAGGTATTATCACCAATAATACATTTTTGAAAGATCTATAAAATATTAAATGATGCGGTGGAGTTTTCGAATGATAGAGCCTATAAATATGAAGCTACCCCACTTCATTTGAATGAAAATTTCAATTCAAAATCCAAGAACACTCTAATTTTGTTAAGACAAGGGAGATTCAAAAATCCCACTTTTTATACGAGCTTGACCATTGGGAAAATAATTTCTGATTCTTGGATGATGCAAATGATTTTTTTATCATGTTCTTCCTTATTATGGGGTATTCCGTGTTAAATTTTTGAACATTATGAAGGATATTATTCTACAAAGGAAGGGAGATTCGTTATGTTAATGAGATGTTATGTGGAGATTCACAAATGGTAGTATTGAACATTAGGTTTATTTTTTTCAGTGATGGAAGGTAGCTTCGTGAAGGTAGTGATCTTTGTGAAGGGGATTCATTAATGTTAGTATTGATCATCAGCTATATGTGGATATTGATTTCAAAGAGCATTATCTGACGTATAAGGTGCATGATGACTTTAATTTTAAGACAAGTAAAAATAATATAATTCTAATCCGTCGAACCGACCTTCAATTAAATAAAAAGATTCAGAATTCTCTCTCAAATATGAGCTTGAGGGAGTTGGCAAAAGTGTTTTGAGGGATGAAATTTTATATCCCTAAGACCTAGTAAAGGTGGTGTTCCATGAACAAATTGAATATGTTGAAACATCTATATTCCACATCTAGTGATGATTAATGGATTTAGGTATGACCAAAATACTATTGGTTTATTCACATTGGACTATGAAGAAGCCTTGTGAAAAAATATGACTATTATTGATGATCATAAAATAATCCTCAATATAAAATTTCTAGATTAGGATGCTTAGTTGGAAAATCAGGAGATTAAATTTAATGATACTTTAAAAAATAAGGAAACAGTTACTGCAGCTACTCAATGATCAATGGAAGATTCAAAATCTAAAAAATCACAAACATTTTATAAGAAGATAATGACATCATAGGATGATCTATCTCAAGAAGCTGAGAAAAAATAGGTACCATCCATACCAACTTGTGTAAATTTCATTAAACCTATTATCAGGAAGTGTGTGGGTTGTAATACAAATACTGGACAAGTGTGGATGAATAATGGAAATAAGAAACCTTCCACCATGACTAGGGTGGATTATAGATAGTATATGGAATCAGGTTACCCGTAAAGAGCACAAAAAATCAGGGTGAAGTTCGAAATACCTTATTGATAATATTTAAATATATTAAGGATTGTTGGTCAATGTTTGTGCTTAAAGAGATTTGGGAATTGTGCATTAAATTTCTGGTATAATACTCAAAATGTTAAAACAAAAACGAAGCCATTCACATGGGTTTGAATGCCTAATATGATGATGAAACAGCCACAGTTCTAGAATGATTTATTTACTACAAATATATTTATATTTCTTGATAACATATGTGTGGTATGAAATAGAAGTGTTCACATAGTGGGTACATGCCTATCACAACATGAAATCATTGTTTATAAGAAAAAAAGACAACAAAATTATGGAAATTAATGAAGAAGCTTATATGGGTATAAATCCATAAAATATTGTGAACACAATTTTCCCCAAAAAGATCATAGGTATGGAAACTAAGAGGGCCTGGGATTTTAAATTCAAGAAGTTGAAGGGTATTAGATCCATTAAAACTACTAAGATGGATGACACATAGATGAACCCATGTAGAATATCTCAACATTATCCATAAGTTCTTAATGACATGTTAGTTATTTGGCCAAAATATTTTGAATGAATGAGGAAACATGATGATTCACAGCCCAATGGTGTTGAAAAAAGATATGATATGATTTCATTTGATGAAAAAAATTATATGAGAGTTTGAAAAAAATGGAAACTAATTCATTAAAGAAGTTTTGTGTGAGAGATGCATGCAGTATAGTCACATTGCAAAAGGAATTTTAACCATAAAACTAATGATAGATGAAGTCCTTCAGAAGAGTATGATTCTATCATTCCTGGTGGATGTTAAGAAGAAAAATTCCCCACACAAATAACAAGATAATTTGATGAGATCCATGCTACGACAACATAAATTAGAACATATGTATAGATTTTAAAGCATGAAGACTGGATCAAATGTGAAAATATGGTTGGGGAGGTCATCTAAACCATGAAATTTATACTGATCAAGCAAAAAGGATACATATTATTCCCTGAATATTTTGTGTATTTTATTTTTTACTTATAATGCATGGAAATAAAGGTGAAACATGGTCTTAGGGGTAGAACGTTTGAAGAAGATGGGGTTTTCATTCCAGATATCCATGTATAAGAAGATACATTTTTTGAATGATTTATCAATTCGATATTGAAATAAAGGTATGATAGGGGATAATTTTTTGATGATGGAAATGATGTTCCATTATTTAAAATTATGATAAAGAAGGTAACATAAATTATTTATCATATTTATTGTATCCCAGATAATAAGTGTTCAATAAGATTGTCCTTGGTGATGATGTGAACGTTTTAGAATGTGGAAAGTCACAAGATGATGAACCATTCATAGGTTTTTTGCATACTGTTTTTTAAATCCATTCTAGATTATATCCATCATTATGATTAAGAAACTAATTATATCCCTTGAGGGATAAAAAACAAAAAATCATGAAAGTGCTACCAAAATCATAATTTCAATTGTTATCTAACATGATTATAAAATAATTTTTTTTGAAGATCATGTCATAAGAAAAGGAGTTTTAGGTATCATGTTCAGTGGTCAAGAAAAAGAATCAGATTTAGAAAAAGTAGAATACTTGTAAGAAAAGTTGTAAAAAAAATTATATGATTCAAATTAATAATTAGAATATGACCCCATTATTAAATAAACTTCATCAAAACCTAACAAAAGTCTTTCCATGTTGTGAAGCAATAACCCCATACATGGTAATATCGAACGGATTCTTATATGAAGAAGCCCCATTCAAATAAGTTAGTGTTGATCATAATCACAATGTGAATAATGGATAGGAAGATCAATTTATGGTTCAAGTGTATGTGGATGATATAATTTTATATCGAATCGAGCTGGGATTAGTGGAAGAATTGGATGATCACATGAAATCAAAATTTGAAATGTCTATGATGGTGAACTCATATATGTCATTGGGTAGTATGTGATATATAAGAGTGATTACACTTTAATGTCTCAGAAAAATAATGAAAGAGAGTGGATGAAGAAAATAAATATTAATGATTAGAAACCCCAAACAACTCATATTGCTGTTGGAACAAAATTGAGAAAGCATGAGGATGGGTCATATTTATATCCCACAATGTACAAGTGAATCATCAAAAACCTTTTATACTTAACTAAATCCCGAGTAGTTATTTTCTATAAAACATGCGTTCCAACCCAATTTAAAATTAATCCTAATTAAGAACAACTAGAGTTAATGAAAACAGTCATGAGGTACATTCAAGGTACGTATAATTATGGATTATAATTTTCTGCAAGAAGAGATATCAAACTATCTACCTTTTTTATTATGACTCTACAGGAGATATTGTTGATAGAAAGTACAGATGTGATGGAGTATTCTTTATTGGAAAGAAATGTGTGGGAGGGTTGACTATGAAATACGAAATTACTTCTCTTATTACTTCTAAAGCTTAGTTTATCTCTTCTATAAATTAGTACACACAAATATTATTGATGACTAAACAACTGGAAGATAATTAAGTTGACGTGAAACATACAATGATGATTATTTGTGAGAACAAGAGTGACATTGATATAAGAAATAATCATGTTCAATATTCTAATATGAAACAAATTTAATTAACATATCACTTCATCAAGGAAAAATATTAACAAAGAATGATTAAAATTGATGATTTTGGAATAGTTGATCAAGTTGATGTCATACTGACCAAGCCATAGTCCGCACATGTGTTCGAGAATCCTCAGTTGAACCTCCATGATCAACCACCTCCCAGTGCATGAGGAGGTTATGAGTATTCCCCTCTCACATGTTGTGTAAACTGTTTTAATTTGTTTGTGGAAGTGATGTAGATTTTTGGGGGAGATACAATATAGGGGGAGTGTTCTTTGAGCTCTTTAAGTTAAATATAGGTTCTTTTTCTTTATAACCATTGGGGGAGAATAGATATATTCAATCATACAAAGGAAGAGAATAATATATTTTTTGGTTTCTGAAATATGTAGAATATAGATAGTTAATTTTCGTACAATGGTGGAGATTTATGAGTTAAAATGATTGATATATGAGAATGGAGAAAAAAATTGTTGTATTAAAGAAATAGTCAAATATGAGCTTTAACATTGTTAATAATTTCGAAAAATGAAAATTATTCCAAAACGTGTGAATCCAATTCATACATCCCCACTTATTTATATACAAGGAATTTTTCATGTAGACTTAGAGATTTGGTTGAGTTTTTTCATTCGTATCAAGTTTTAATTGTGGTTGGTGCTTTATTTAATTTACCTACAGATTGATAAAAAAACCAAAGGGGGATATTTTGGAACAGAGGTTATTATTTGATGGAAATAGAGTATTGGTTGTGTTGGTTATCAATCCTAAAATAAATGATTACGGAGTTTTCAAGGGATGGAATCTTACAGTTCAAATAGAACACAACCTTGAATTTGGTGATGTTTTCAAGTATTTACAAAATTGTTGGAGTCATAAATTTTTAGGATGGATTTCAATGAAAAAGTGGTTTTTCATGAAGGCCTTATGAAAATATGTCAATGGAATTAGTTTTGCAATGATGGGCTACATGAGTTGTTTTCACAAAGTATTAATGGTTTCTGATAACGTTCTCCACAATTACGATGGGAATCTTGAATAGAGAGAGTGTTCTCCGTGATTTTGAGAATTGGAGCATTTTGACCGATGATGGAATGCTCCACAATTATGTTGTGTGCCACTATGGACTTTGACTGAAAGCTCTATAGTCATGATGTTCTTTTTGAATGATGAATTTTATTGGTGTATCATGAATGGAGTATTGATGTGATGTCATTTATGAAAGATCCTAGAAATTCACAAAGTGGTGGTGGAGCATCACGAATGGCTGAGCCTATAAATATGTTTCTACCCTATCTTAATTTCAATGAAAAAATCCATGGAAAATCCAGAAATGCTTTGATTTCATGAAGGTAAGGTAGGTTCATGAATCCAGCATTATATGTGAGATTAACCATTACAAAAATACTTTTTTATTGTTGACTGATGTAAATGATTTTGATTAATAAGTGCATCATAGTGATGGGGAATTCCATGTAGACTTTTTGATCTTAGTGAAGGAGATTGTTCTATGAATGTAGGACGCTTAGCGAAGGTAGTGGGCTTTGTGAAGGATCTTCGTGAAAGGCAGTATTGAACATCGGGTATAGTTTGTTCTGCTAAGGCAAGGAGCATCACAAAGGTAGTGACCATCCTAAAGGAGATTCATGAAAGGCAGTATTAGACATCTAGTTTAAGTAGACATGGATTTCAATGAAAAATGGAGTAAGAATTCTCTCATAGAAGTGATCTAGGGGGAGTTTCTATAAGTTTTTTGAGGTATGAAATGTGCTATCGATAAAACCAAGAAAAAGAAGTGTCCCTGGAATAGACTGACTATGTTAAAACTTCATTATTACACTACTAGTGATTAATAAATGATTTTTATGACTGAAATATCGTTGGTGTTTGTTTCATGGACTAGCCCATAGTGGTAAACTATGTAAAACTCATGTTTTCTTTCTTTTCAGGTGAATTTATTATTACTACACTGCTCCAATAGATATGTTTATAAAATATCATCCAATTTAGGAACAAGATGAATAACTTTAGATGAAAATGTTAACACCATGGTTCAGGACTCCCCTCTCACGGGGATCCGGCGTCCTACAAGTGGTATCAGAGGGTATGGTTCACATTTGGTGGATACTCTAGGGTAAAGCTATTCTCGGTTATATATTTTAGTTTCTTTCATTAATTAACAGTGAAGTGTAGTTTTGATTAAGATCGTTTTATCTATTTATAGATTTTTATATCCACCAAGACCATGATGAATTGTAAAAATAATGATAAGATACAGTTAAAGAAGTCCATATTATCTAAGAAATATGTAGTATATAGTTTTCCACATATTTTGGAAAATGAATATATATCAATCTTTGAAGGTGAAGAGTAGGTGGATCATGTTTCCACGAATGAAAATGACCACACATTTATTTCATGCTAGTCAAAATTATCAATTCATAATGAGGTATGTTTTAGCACCTATGAAAGTTGTCTGAAAAAATTTATCCTAGAGCAGGTGGTGATTGTCATGACCCGTCCTCTGGACCCGTGCTGTGACTACCCCAAGCCCGCATTCCATAGGCCAGGGGATGGTGTCTAGAACCAAAGGTTAAAATCCCTAAAACTAGGAAGGAATTTCCTTTATAAAATACATTCACACACAACAGAGTATAAGGTGGAAGCATAACACTAACTAAAAATGTATAAAAGAGTACTAAAAGGTAATGGGGCTAGAAATAAAAGCTCAACTATAACGTACAAGTACAACTATAAGAAACAAATAGCTGAAAGGTGTAAAGCAGCTCCCAGATCATCCACCACAGATCCTACCTAAAGTGTAGGTAAATATATCCTCCACAGCATTCCACATCCATCCATCTCCTCCGTGTACCATCACACCATGTGGTCCACCACTGGGTATCGTCTAGTTCTGCCCACCTGGCCTCGGTCACCGCTGTCTATCGTCGGAAACCAAAACATCGATGTACGGGCAACGCCTGTGCAAGGGTATGTATAACAATACTCAGTAGGGACTTAGAGACCCTCTTAGTCTAAAAAAATCCAACCATGATAAACCACATAGTATGAAATCAACGGATATCCATTACCTAGGTCTATGACCATACATATACCTAAGTTATAGTGTAACCCATTTCAATCATGAGTTAAACACTAAAGTCATTGACTCAGCACACACTGGTATACAACTTATGTAGAGAGATAGAGATGATCTGATACAACCACTCAATCTTCTAAGCTGTCAGACCCACACAGGATTCAGGACCAGCAGTTAGAACTGTCGGACCCACACATGATCCAGGAACAGAATTTAGAGCTGTTGGAACAACACATGATCTATGACCAGCTATTCTGTCAGACCAACACATGATCCAGGTACAGAAGTCAAAACTATCGTACCAACACATGATCCAAAAACACTCGTCAGAGCAGTCAGACCAACACATGATCTAGGACCAGCTATTCGGTCAGACCAACACCTGATCCAAGAATATAATTTAGAACTGTCGAACCAACACATGATCCAGGAACTCTTATCCGAACTGTCATACCAACACATGATGCAGGAATAGTCAATAGTGCACAACCCACAACATGGTTTCCACAAATCTTGTTTTTTCCGGGAGGGTTTTCTCCCCAATACAACTGTCGATACATAAACGGCCAAAAAGTCCCAGGTATATGTATCCCAAAGGTTTTCATCTTCCTAGGGGTCTCAACACAACAGACAGCGCGTCGATCGGATGCACAGTCAGTGAGTTATTAGCCTTTTAGTACCGGGGGCCCGGTTGGATTCGTGTATGATTCCACCTGAACATATCTCAAATATACCATGAACACCAATGGGGTATTCTAAAAGTGGTCCTCACAGTCCAAGAATACCAGCGTTGTTGATAGTTCGTCAAATGGATTTCTGGTGCCAAAGATATGGCCAAAAGAAAGTAACAATCCGTAGTGGGCGTAGGCCAGGTCCGACCTGGTCGGACTGACTTGGTCCAACCCTGAATTGGCTGACCCGGTCTGGGTTGACCTGATCAGACCTGATGGGTCTGACCTGGCCCATTGGGCTGGTCAGCCCACTTGGTTCGGCCCGGTCCGCTGTGTCTGGCCCATTCCACTGGGCTCGGCCCAATGGACTGCAGGGACATTTTGGCCTGAAGGTCGCCGCGTAGGCGGCTCAGCCCAGAGGCTGGGGCTATTTCGGCCAGCACCACGTGGGGCGCGGCTCATGAGGCTTGGCCTGGAATTCCAATCTGGTCCAGCGAGCGACGCCGCGAAGGACGTCACGGGCCAGCTCGGGTGGCCGGCACTTCTCGGCCGGGTCGGCTAGGTGTCGGGGCACAGGCAGTCCGCGTGAAGCACCAGGCTGGCCTCGCGGGGTGTGGGCAGGCCGACAAGGCACGTGGGCAGGGCACAGTTAGGACGGTAGGGGCGCGCAGGCAGCGTGCAGGCATGCCGAGGGTTGCGGTCAGCGCGCGGGTAGGCTGCGGGGCAACACCGGTAGATGGGGAGGCCGGAGGGGTGCATGCATAGAGTGGGTAGGCCGGCAGGGCGCAGGCAGGGTGCGATAGGCCAGTGGGGCACATAGGTAGGGAGCGGGCAGGGCGTGGGAGGCCTTCGTGGTGCGCGGGCAGGGAGCGGGCAGGGCGTGGGAGGCCGGCGGGGTGCGCGGGCAAGCCGTGGGGCGCGCCGGGGGTTCATGGGTAGGCCGGCGGGGTGCGGGTAGTGTGTGGGCAGGCCGGTGGGGCATGCAGGCAAGGCGCGGGGCAAGGCGTAGGAGGCCGGAGGGGTGTGTGGGCAGGCCGTAGGCAGGCTGCGGGGCACGCGGGTTGGCCGGCGGGGCACCGGGAGCATGCGGGTAGGCCGGAGGGGCATGCAGGCAGCGCTAGGGCAGACCACGAGGGGCGCACGCAGCGCACGGGCCTGGCCGGAGGCGGGGAGGGACGACGTGGTGGCGGCGCGGTTCACAGAGACCGTGGGTAGCGCAGATTTTGTCATTGTTGCTACTGTCGCCTCATCGTGGTTATGTCTCCATGTTGTTGAACCCCACGAGATGGAAAAACGATGGAGGATGTTAGTCAATTTTAGGATGGCCCGCATATTCTGTTTTTAGGGAGGAATCAATTGTCTCAATAAGATAAGTAGTTGATCATTTACATGTCTACAACAAACTCTTTCTATCTGATGAAGAAGATAAGAAATGGTATGACATCATCAAGTAATAAACCCCCGAACTATTGATTTTCAATCATTGATGGTGATGTCGCGGAAAGAAGATGTCTCACGATTGTTGTGGAAAACCCTCCATGTCAGTAGGATTTGAGGAAGGAAGTCGACGAAGAAATTGTCCTCGGCATTCTTCGTTGGAAGAATTTTAATCCTCCCAAGCTTTCTTCTTCTTATGTTCCACCAAAATGCCATGTGAAATAATATTAGATTTGGTTGTCTAAGATTACATTGGCACAACAATTCAATTTTTATAATTAAATTAAGTGGCTCCACCTAATTAATGCATGAGAGTTGTCATGTATTAATTAGGAGAGGTCAAGGGGTATCTCACCATTTAATGGGGGTTGAGGAATTCAAGTCGCTGTCCCTCATTAATTACGGAGGGTTGAGAGGTTTTATCGTCCTCCATCAATAGGGGTTGGGTGGTCCCCACCCCTATAATTTGAAAGGGAGGTTATGTGGTCTCGGGTGGTCCCCACGTCATAACCTCTCGGGGGAGGTTATGCTCTGGTGGGCCCCACCACCATAACCTCCCAAGGGAGGTTATGGTGTGGTGGTCCCACCTATAACTCCCATGGGGAGGTTTGAACCACCCAACCATCACATGGAGGTTAAAAATAAAAAAAGTGAGCTTAGTTTATTTTATTACTTCACACAAAAACCCAAAAACTAACCTCTATCCTCAACTCACTATCGTCGAAATTAAATTCTTCTTTACCGAATACTAGTGTTGCGAGTTTAATGGCCCCCAAAAATTTCAATTCTGGGAACCGGTTCAAAATTATAAAAGTCCGCTTGTACGTTTAATGAATGTACATGAACAAGACATCAAAAATTGATTTCGGGAACACCGGGCCTCAGAATAAAGCACTGTAAAATTTCCCAGACTCGTAAAAATCCCATGTATTAAAAAATATTCATAGGATTTCTCGGTCTTTATAGGGATTTTGATCAATCTACAACCTTAAATGAATTTTTAATTAAGAGATTGAGAAAATATCTACATGGTATTCTTGTTGAATGAGTAACATTTGTTTGTAGAATCATTCAATCTATGCATAAAGAGATCACCCAAATGTAAAGGGAAGAAAATTCATGGAAATGATCTTGCAAGAGAAAATTATTGAACTTTTAAATCTATCTAGTGAAGTGGGGACTTTTGAATAAGAAAATAGGGGACTTGAAGTATATTCCTCTAAATGCCTCAAAGAAACTGAAGGGAAAGTGGTAATAAAAATTGCATTTGAATAAAATACACATTCTCATGATGAAAAATTGAAAAATAACACTGATTTCAAATGTATAAAATTTGATGAAATTTCCAAAAAGATTAAGGAATATGATTCCTTGGTTTGGAATAATGTTAAGCAGCATGAAGAATCATTTTTTAGAATGTAGAAGGCTTGGTATGAAAATATGAATATGATTAAAGATCAAATAATCATCTTAAACAAGAAATTTTTATATTTGGAAGCTCAGTTAGACAATCATGAGAAGATATTTATTGATACATAACAAAATAATGAAACAATTGTTGCAGCTACTCAATTTTCAATGTAGAATTCAAAAGCTAATATACCACTAACATGTGAAAAAACGATCATGACATCATTTTATGATCTATCTCAACAAGCTGAAATGAAAAAGGTACCATCTATACCAACTTTTGTTAATTTCAATAAACCTATTATAAATATGATTGTATGTTGTAATATAAATACTAGACATGTATGGATAGAGAAAATAGAAAAGAGACCTACTATCATTACTTGGTTCGATAAGAAAAAGTGTAAAAAATCAGGTTACCCAGACAAAGCACAAAATGTAATGAAGAAGATCTGATAACCTTATATAGAGATATATGTAGATCATGGTTCATTCATCTATGTTGGGGAAAAACGATTTTGGATTTGTGAATTAAATTTTGGGTAGAATCCTAAAAATGTGAAACCACAAAAGGAGCATATCCAATGGGGGAGAAATCTCGATATGAAGAAACATCATCCATAGCTTAAGATGCATATGTTTACAGAAAAAAATATTTGGAATGGCTATTAACATATGTGTGGTATCCAATGGCAGTGGTCACGCAGTTGGTAAATTATTATCCCAACGTGCATTCATTATTTGATAATAAAATAAGATAAAAAATAATGGAAATGTATGAATAATATCCATTGGTAAAATATGAAAATAATATTTTTGACACACATTATCCCAATAAGATCCCATGTATGGAAGATGATAATGCAATGGATTTGAAATCGTAGAATATGAAGGGTATTACATCTAATAAATATACTATTATAGATGGCACTAAAACGAGCCCATATGTAATATCGAATATTTCTACAATAGATCCTAATGAAATGTTAGTTATCTGGTATTGTGATTTGGAATGGATTAGGAAACATTAAGATTCATAAGCTAGGGCTAGTGCAAAAAAGAAAAGTGAATCTTCCATGTGATTAAAACAAATTTCATTAGAGTTTTCAAATCAAGGAAACTAAAGTGTTAAAGAATTTGTGTGGTAGAGATGCATGAAGTCTGTTCTCATTGTAAAAGGATGTTTAACAATAATACTAGAGCATGAAGTGTCCCTTAAGAGTAGTACGATTATATCAAACATGATGGATTTTATTAAGAATATTTATCTACACAAATCACAAGATAATTTTATGAGATCCATTCCATGATAGCATAAATCAATACATACGCTCATATGTGCAAGCTTGAAGACTGGATCAAATGGGGAAATATGGTTGAGAAGATTATCTCAACTTTTCTGTTCATATTTTTGAAGTAAGAAGCTTCCACATTATTGCCTTTATATTTTTTTATATTATTTTTTCATATAATCGAGGTAAATGAATGAGAAGAATGGACTCAGGGGTGACTCCTAAGAGGCATATAGGGATGTCAATTGTTGATTTCTTGTTGAAGAAGTTACCATTTTTAATGATTCCTCAATTCAATATTGAAATAAAAAAATGAAGGAGGACTATTTTTTGATGAAGATAATGTTTTTCCATTCTTTAAAATTAAGATAAAGAAGTTTCCATCATTGATTGATATTATTTATGGTATCTTAGAGAAAACTTGTTCAAGTAGATTATCATTGGTGATGATGTGAGTGTTATCCAATGTGGCATGTCGCAAGATGAAGAACCATTATGTTGTTTTCTCTATACTGAAATATCATGAAATCTATTCTTGATGAGATCCATCATTATTCATATACTAATAATTATTTCCCATTAGGGGAGAAAAATGAAGAATGATGAAGAAGAAACCAGAATCCTTACTTCAATTTTTATCTAACATGATTATTCTGGAAATTTCATGAAGGTCATGTCCCTAGAAAATGAGTTTTTGGTATCACAATCAATTAATATAGGGTTTTCAATGAGGAAATAGTCTACGACTTTTAAAACATTCTATGCTATAATAATGAATATGATTCAAATGATGAATTATAAAATAAAACAATTTCTGAAGAAACATCATCAAAAACATCACAAAAGTCTCCCTAAGGTATGAAGTATCCAAAAATACCTTGGTATTCTCGACTAGAGGATTATATAAAAAAGCACCAATTATAAATTGATGTTGTTGATCATAATTTCCAAGTGAATAATTGACAGTAATATCAATTTATGGTTATGGTGTATGTGGATGATATCATTTTTTGGCATTAGGCATGGATAAGTGTAATAATTTTCCAATCAAAATAAATCAAATTTTGAAATGTCTATGATTGGTGAACTCATATACGTCATTGGGAAGTAGGTGATACAGAAGAGTGATTACACATTAATGTCTTAGGAGAAGTATGAAAGAGATAGGCTGAAAAAAATCTATATGCATCATTATAAAACAATACCAACTCTAATTGTAGTTGGAACAAAACTAGGAAAGCATGAGGATGGGTTTTCTGTAGATCCCACTATGTACATGAGAATCATCTAAAACTTGTTGTACTTATCTAAAACATGAGTACATATTTTCTTTATAACATGCATAGAGGTCCTCTATCGAAGTAATTTGAAAGAATAAAATACAGAGGAAGTGAAATGATTCACGATGAAAATTAAAGGTATGCACAATTATGGATTATAATTTTCTACATGAAGATATAGTGAACTATTATCATTTGTTTATGGTGACTTGGATAGAGATGTTTTTTTTGAAAGTCCAAATGAAATGCATCATTATTTTTTGGAAGTAATTTGGTGAGAAGGATTGAGTAATAAATAATAATTTACATCTCTTAGTACTACTGAAGCTTAGTGTATCTCTGCTACAAAGGATTGCAAAAAACTGTTATGGATAAATAATAAACTGACTGATATTGGAGATGAGGTAAAATTTCTAATGGTGATTCAATGAATAATAATGAAGAAATTGATCTTAGAAGGAATCATATTTTTTGAGTCAATAAGTTTTTCATTATGAAAATTCAATTCCTTCATACTTGGGGGATATTGTTGAGTCAATAATGTTTCCTTATGAATTTACAATTCCATCTTGTTTTGAAAATCACAAATGCATTATCTTGAGGAATATTTCGTTTTACCCTATGCTTTTGTTTTCATAAAGAAAATGTTTTTACCTATGGATATTCATCCTTACCATGTTTTTAATTGTTCATTATTATGTCTAAATATAATAATCGGGTCCATACCTAAAAACCTCAGAATCATATAATACATAGATGTAGAGAATTCGGTTTTCAGGTTCAGAATTCTGACTCTGAGTTCTCTGAATTCAGACTCTGAACTCTTATGAGTTCTGACTATGAGTTATCTGAATTCATAATCCGAACACTTATTAGTTATGACTTCGAGTTCTCTAAATTCAGACTCCGAACTCTTCTGAGTTCTGACTCTAAGTTCTCCGAATTCAGACTCCGAACACTTCTGAGTTCTGACTCCGAGTTCTCCGAATTCAGACTCTGAACTCTTATGAGTTTTGACTCTGAGTTCTCTGAATTCAGACTCTGAAAATTTATGAGTTCTCACTATGAGTTCTCTAACTTCATACTCCGAAATCTTCTGAGTTCTGACTCTGAATTCTCATGAACTCTGACTCCAAACGTTGTATGTTCAGGCTCCAGATTCTTGTGAATCCAGATTATGAGTTTCCTTGAAATTTAGACTCTGGAATTTTATAGAGTTCAGGTTTTGAATTCCAAAAAAACAGAATCCCAATATCCTTGTATTATAGACACTTAATGTGGTTTTTGTTAGACTCTGAACATTTATTTTCTTACATTCCAAATTTTTTATTTTGGTTATGAAACCATATTTTTACATACACATGTTTTTGATATAAAATGATGTCGTGCTTTTGGTTACTAACTAACCGTTGTTTGAGTGACACTGTATATGTCCCTACAAAATTTAATGAAAAATATGACCGTTGGAGGAGGGAGCCGACCGTTGGAGCTGTGCCTATAAATAGGAGCTCATTTGAAAGGGCTCTCAACACATTACAACATTGATGAACTTTTCTATGACTCAAGAGATTACATACTGTTGAAGTGATTTCTAGAGAGAGACTCTCATGCTTTGTGCATACTGAACACCTTGTTCATATTTTCTTCATGTCACTTTGAATGTTGCTGATTACATTCGAGGGATTCATGGTATTGGAAGACATTGCTTCATACGACCATGATGTTTGAGGGCTTCCTTACTGAGGATGACAGAGGTGCCGACTACCTTGAAGTTCAGGGCTTGCAGGGATAACACAACAGACTCTGATCTTCTTATAGAGGGCTTACCCTGGTGTGGAGAAGACATACTTTCATGAATGTATAAATCAAGGGACCTTAATCCAAGGTTGATGGAGAGCCTTCTATTTGGGTTAAAAGACTTACTACTTACTACTTATTTGTTTCATGTTTTCCATTTAATTTTTATTGATGAGGAAAGTATAACTATATTATACTTCCTTATACTTGAATACTATGATCTAGTATAATTCTATACGCTACAAGGTAGAATCTTTATGTTTTTAAACTTTGGTAAGTTTCATTTCTGAATTCACATTTCCAGAATCACTTTCTCGGATTAATATTTCTAGAATCTAGAATGTGTGTAGAACTAGAGGTTTTGTAAATTACTTTGTTTAACCATGTTAAACATAATCATCTTTAAGTGTTTCAAAGGAAATTTTTAATGTATAAAATTCACCACTTTCTAGTATTCTGAGCATTATTAGATACTTCATTCAGAATCTATATTATTTCTTTCCTATATTTGGTATTATATAGTATATAATACTCTACATACCATTTAAATAATTGGTATAATAGGTTGGAAACCCCATACTCTGAATAAATTCAACAATTGATATCAGAGAATTTGTTTAATATGAATTAATCTCATGATTAGATTCAGAAGAGAATTTAACTTTTTCTTATTTTCAGAATTAGTTTTTCAGACTCATAATATTCGGATTCATATTTTCCTTAGAGATACTCATGTTCTTCTTTTTCATTTCTGAGGAATATTTTTCTTGTTTTCAAACGTTTATTACTAACAAGATTGTGTGGAATGTTTTGTTTAAGATTGAAGGAATAAATGTTGGTTCCATTGAAAACCTAAATCAAAATAGACCACATATATTTTATCGGAATGATTACGAATATTTGATAGATCACATTAAGTAATTTATTATCAATACTGGAGTAGACAATTTTTTCTATGCTTACTAGAGGATATAAAATCCATGACAAGAAAGTTAGTACTTTCAAAAATCAAGAAACGCATGAATATCAATTGAATTATAAGTTATTAAATACATTTCTTTCTTCAATGACTAGAAATATATATATATATATATCCAAATTTCATCTTGTGAAGAAGCAAACCGTATTTGGAATAAACTTGAAGTTACACACTTTCGAACTTCCAATGTTATTGAAACTAGAAGAGCCATGCTCAGAGCTGAATTCCATGGTTTTGTCTTTCCTTATGGAGAACCCATAAACATGGTTTAATAGAGATTTATGACTATTGTTAATAGTTTATAATCCATGGGTGAGAAAGGATTAGATGATGAAGCTCTTGTGGACAATATTATAAACATCATGCCGAATGAATGGGAATCCAATAAAACTGATATTGAAGAGAGCAAAAAGGTTACTCAGATTTCTCATGATGAACTTTTTGGAACTCTTCTTCAACATGAGACTAGAATGAAGAGAGATGCTGAAAACATTAAGAAAAAGAATGGGAATGGCAGTGTTTATTTTTCTAGAACTTCAAATCATATGAAAGCCAAGACTCCTGAGATACTTACAAGATCTAAATCTAAGAAGATTATTATACAATCTGAATCTAGTGTAAGGGAGTCTTTAGAAAATGAACAAGACAATCTTGATCGAAGGATGAATAAGATTGCTAGACAGAAGAACTTTCAATCCAGATACAAAAAGAATGAAATGAAAGATACTAAAGATTCAGAATTCACATGTTATGAATGAAAGAGAGCTGAACATATAATCCCGGATTGTGCTATTCTTAATAGAAAAGAAATAAAGGAAAAACATTCTGAGAGAAACATAATGAAGTACTACAAAGCTGATTATAAGAAAGTATTGAAAGCCAATGACACTGGGGGTGCCAGTGGTGGAGACTTTCCGATGAATCATCAGATTATGATTATTCTGGATAGAAGAATCTTGGTCTAATATCCAGACTACCTATTGAAATCATTGCTTCATGGCTAAGGTACACAATGCTGAATAATTGATCAATGTTTCTTTGAATGCAAACTATGGTGATGATAAATACTATAAATCATTAGATGATGAATCTTCTTCTGATGTGGATAATACTTTACCTACCTATAAAGAAGTTTCTAGGTTTGTTAAGCTTTGTTAGAATGAAAATTATAATTTCAACAAAAATATTAATATGAAAAACTCTAGTATTTCTATACTTAATAAAGAAATATTATATCTTTATAAATATCTTGATAAGAGAATACTGGATTTTGAAAATATTTAAAAAAATCTATATGAATAAAATTCTGATAAGGATAGACATTCTAATGATCTATAAGATTTAATTTCTAAAAAAATGTTTTCGAGCCTAAATCTAGTTCTAAAAATAATGTTTTTGAAGACAAGAACTTAGTTATTAGACTGAATTACTAAATTTTTTCCTTGAGTAAGTGTTTGTCAAACATTACCTTAAGTAAGGAAAATTTTGATAAGATGTATTCACAAATCAAACCTCTAGAGAATAAATATGGTTTTGGATATACTAGTTCTCAACCGACTTTATGCAACAAATTTTTTTGTTCCTCAAAGTGCTCCATTCTGAACTAAGTGTCAATGTGGTGGACATTGGGAAAAAAATTCCCTAAACAAAACCCAATCATCTGGATTTCATAAATCCAACTTTTCTATGAAAATGTTGGTGCCTAAGATATTGATTTCTGAAATTTCTGGATCCATGAAAGATTGGGTTCTGAAAGTCTAACTCTTTTGTTTTCATGAAAGTAAAGAATGTACCGACAGAAATATGTGGTACATGGATAGTGGATGTTTCCAGCATATGACGGGTAACAAAATACACTTTGAAAAGATTATCAAGACGAAAGTAGGGAAAGTAAATTTCGAAGATAATTCTAAGTGAGAAATTATTGTTATAGGTAACATCGTTCTTCTTAGAAAAACATTGATTTAAAATATTTTTTTGTTAAAGGTCATAAGAACAACCTCATTAGAATAAATCAAATATGTGATGAAGGTTACCTTGTGAATTTTCAGAATGACAAGTTCTTAGTACAAAATTCCAAGGAAGAGTTTATTCTTTCTTCAAATGGAAAGAGAATGTTTACACACTAAACATAGAAGACCTTAAGAGCCAAGACATACATTGCCTTAGTGCAATTGAAGATCATTCTTAGTTGTGACATAAAAGGTTAGGTCACTATAACCTTAATAACTTATGAAAACTCTCTAAGATAATATTAATTAAGTATCTACTTGAGCTTATATGTGATTATTCAAAAGTTTGTGATCCTTATCAATATGGAATGAAATATAAATCAAGTTTTAAATCAGTTGGTGAAGTCTCAACTACTGATGCATTACAGTTAGTGCATATGGATCTTTTTGGACCAACACAAACTAGAAGCATTGGAAGAAAATTTTATATATTTGTCATACATGATGATTGTACAATATTTACGTGGGTCTATTTTCTAGAATAGAAATATAATTCATTTTCTTATTTCAAAAGTTTTATATCCCAAGTTTAAAATGAGAAAAAACTTCCTATGATAAATATTTCTAGTGATCATGGAGGAGAATTTCAAAATTCTGATTTTGAAACTTTTTGTAGTAGAATAGACATTACCCGTAACTTCTTTGCACCAAGAACACCTCAACTGAATGGTGTTGTTGAAGTATGAAATGTAATTCTTAAAGAGTTAACAAGAACCATGTTGAGTGTGTATTCTATAGCAAAACATTTTTGGGATGAAGCTGTAAGTACTACGTGTTATACTATAAATCGAGTTTTGATTATACCTTTTCATAATAAAACTCCTTGTGAGTTATGGAATGGTAGAAATCCTATACTTTCCAACTTTAAGGTTTTTGGTAGAAAAGTATTCATTCTGAATACTAAATTAAATTTACACAAATTCAAACCAAAATCAGATAAATGAATCTTCTTATGATACTACACAACTTCTAAGGCTTATAGTGTTTTCAAAAAAACACTTGTACTTTTGAAGAAACAGTGCATGTCAAATTTGATGAAACTGATCCTTTTGTTTTTAAACAACCCCAACCTACATTGTCAGATGTGTTTTCAAAAACTCATTATTGACACAAGATAGAATATCCTTCTGAAAAAGAAAATTTTCAAGTATATAATTCTGAAACATTTCCCCAGAATATTTCCTACCCTATGTTGTTGAACATGTTTTTCAAAACCCAAATCAGGTGTTTCTATAAGACCCCAGCCTTAAACCTTACTTAATATTGAATTAAATGAATAATTCACGTCGAGGATCTTTTCAGGTTTAGAGTTTTAGAGAATTAGAACATAACTATTACATCTCAAAAGATTACAAAGTAGTCACTTCTACTAGGTTTCCATAATAAAAAAAACTCTTAAAAGAAACATGTCTAGTTCCATGTTTTATATAGCATGACATTCCCTTGATCCCATCCTTGACCTTATTCCACATTAAGTCCTATGAAAAACATTTCAAAAAAACTTGGGGTGAGCATAAAAAGCTCAGTAAGGGATACACGAAGAATAAAAACTGTTAGTTTTTCAAAATCAAGTAAAGCATGTATACTCTATCAAAGTAATACCTTCACCTTCATGAAGTAGTAAAAACTCTTCACTGAATAAAGTATCATTACTTACCTTTTTGTAACCAAAGCATTACCATAAAACCCATATAAAGAACACATAACATATATAAAGGAAACTTGGGACATAAACATACTTAAGTGGAATAACCATACGGTCGACTTCCACACATATCACTTAATGGAATAGCCATACGGCCAATTTCCATACATACTTAATGGAATAGCCATACGGCCGACTTCCATACCTAATGCATTGGAGGATATAACGTAACCACCCGTCCTGGTATTCACGGCACCACCCGTCATATGGTTTATAACGTAACCACCCGTTAAAATGCCCAAGTACCAATATAAAATCATAAAATATAAAACCAATATAAAGGAATGATAACATTTCCACATTTCAATCACAATATATCATAAATATATTGACATAATAGAATCCTTTTTCAAAACCATTTTCAATACCAAAATACATAAAAGAGTATATGGTATTTATTTTATTCTAAAAACATTACGGCTTGTTGAGAAAGCCAAAGACCAAATAATACTCACGGCGGTGGAAAAAGGTCGTTGTCGCCGCGTACGTTAAAAGAAACATTCCTTTTTGTCGTTTTTTAAAACGCTTTGTAGAAAAAGATTCCTTTTGTATAAAAGTAAAAGTCAAAGGAGTTTATACACCGTATAAAAGAAAGTTGTGTATAAAACGAAATATGCCTCAATGAAAGGAGATTGAGATGAAGTCCCTTACAAAGATCATTTTTAAAATAAAATAGATATATTAGGTGTATTCACTATAGGTACACATAAAGAAAGTAAAAATACGAAATAAGACATAATAACATCATGACATAATTTGAAAGTAGGATATTAACCCAAAGAATGGAAGTTGGGTTAAGAAGTTCCCTTACCTTGGGTCTGACTTGACTCGATCATTCTTTAACGTCCTGAATAATAAACTTGAGTTAATTTATACTTGATTAAGAACCTTTTTAAACTTCATTATTCTTTTTATACCATGTTATGAACATGATGTAATCATTTAAGTTAATAATGTTCATTTTGTCAGTATTTGGTTCTTAAGTCAAAAATAGACTTCTTACACTTACATGTTGTTAATTTGGTCATAGGTTTGTTATATCCAGAATTATATTAATTATTTGGATAACATATATATCATATATTTTCATCATATACATGTATTTATAATATTACATCACATTTAGAGGTAAGAAATGAAATGCACCGTTCATGGAGACGGTAAGCCGTACGTACGCATGAACGCAACTTTCATTTCTTTGTCATATTAATGGAATTAAAACTAAATGGGAGGTATGTATATTTTAATTCCAGAATTATATTCATCATTTAGATATATCATTAATTATATATATCCATTATATACATGTACTTTTAATAGTACATTACATTTGGGGATAAGAAATGAAATGCAACGTTCATGGAGACGGTAAGCTGTACGTACGCATGAACGCTACTTTAATTTCTATCTCATAATTTAATGGAAAGAAATAATAATGATATAGAGGTATATTATAATTCCAGTATAACATCATATATAATAACTTTAAATCCATCCTTTACACGTCCCACATATGGCATTAACGGATCACATCACTTTTAGGGGGCGGTAGTCCGCACTTCCTTAAATGAAGATATCGTGTTTACCCATAATGGAAACCATAAAGGTATGCCCAAAATAAAAAATAAAGAAGCTTAAAGAAAAAATAAACATATTATATATCATATATAAAAATAGTGACATCATAATGGCCACCCTTGAAGGTGTTAAATGAGTATTGAACAATCATCGTTTCGGGAGGCAGAATTTCGCCATCCACGGAAACCGTATGTTCTTTAACCATTTGATGTAGTTGTGTGAGAGTGTAGCTCAAATAAATATTATAACAACATCCTAGTATATTGAAGATACTGGTGTTGTTACAGAAGAAGTAAATAAAAAGAGTTTAGAGGGTTGGAGAAGCAAAATAAAACAAATGAACAAGAGAGAATGAATTACCTTTAAAAGTGTAACTCCCTTTTGATTTGAGCCTAAAGGCATCCTTTGAAAGGATTCTGCCCAAAGAGAATCCTCTAGGATGAGGAGAGGGACGTGGAGAGAGTAATTGGGCAGGGTTTGGCTGAGCCAATGGCTTGAGGAGTGTGTGAAATGAGGTAGAGGTGGGGGCCTTTTATAAGAGGAGAGGAGGGGAACTTTTGGAAAGTAAAGAAATATTACTTTATTTGAAAATGTGTTTCGGTTTTAAAAGGTCCCACATTTGTAGAATTAGTGTATAAGGTGATAAGGGTTCGAAATCCACTCATCCAATTGGTTTTGGACATGTGTAGGTTTTAGATATTTTATTATCTTTCAATTTTATTTAAATCGTCAAATAATGATGTCATCGCTGTATCATTATTATGTCATATATAATTTAATTTATTTAATGTCTAAAAATTATAAAAAAAATACTATGATGTAGGAAATCTTTTTAGCTTTCCAATTACTATTTATAATCAAAATTTGGACTTGTATAACCCTAATTAAAAATTATTTTAGTAAAACAATTTATGTTAGAGTAATTTTAACTTTAACATTAAATAAAAATATATTAATGTCATTTTCCAACTAAAGTGGCTCCATGGGGTCCCCAAGTTGGCCCATGGCTTGTCTTGGTCGGCCATGACTCACCAAATAGGTGTAGGACAAGTGTCATGGTGTTTTCACATTCTTATAATACCATTTTTACCTTAAACTACACTAATTACCTCTAATCGCGATTAAGAACCTAATAAGTTACTATTCACCAAAAAAATATTATAACCACATTGAACTACATTTTACTTCATAATGACAACCATGTATGTCGGATTTTTGAAATTCAAAACACAATGATGGCAAAATTTCATTTAAATGGAAAATCAGTCTTTATAAGTACCACTTAGTGGTTTCACTATTCATCAAAAATTGAAGTTTTTCAGAAAATTACCAAAAATTCACCCTAAGCTATATTTGATATTACGAATTCAAAAATGAAGTCCATTTTACAAAATTCAAAACATATAAGTCAAATTAATTAATTTAATAATTAATTCCCGCTGTCAGAGCAAATAGCCTGTTTTTATGAAACAATAAGTATCAAAAGATTGACACTAGTTTAAGTCCAATTTCAAAGTGAAATTAATTCCAACGACCACTATTGGATTTAATGGTAAAAATATTTTATAATTTCACTTTAAAACCAATTCAAAAGATAATCTAATCATATAAATAAATTAGATTAAAAAGATGTTTTGAATTAAAATACAACATTTTACACTATTCATTAAAAAATAAACTTTATCAGAAAGGTACCAAAAATTTACACAAAGTAAATTTTGATGTCCCGATTCTAAAGAAGAGTTATATTTGGTCCAATAGAATTTATAAGGTCAATCAAAACTATATTTAATGATGGTTCTCCGTCAAAAGGTGATAAGTGGACCTTTCGTGAAAATTAGGGTATAAATGCCTAAAATTGAACTCTTTCCGTATTTTAAGCCTTTATCTTTTATTGGGTAAATGTAAAAACATTTAAAAACATATATAATCATATTTTAGTTATTTCTATCCATTCTCGCTAGTACAACGGCTACTTCATTAACTAACATTTAAAATAATATTATTTTATTACTTGTGTGCAACGTAAGTTTTCAAAGAAACTCATCGTTGCGTACCGAGTACGCTATCGAACGTAGAAACCTCTTTTAATTAAAATTAATATTTAATTCGTAAATATTAATAAATATGAAAATTATTTATTCTTTATTTACCTGGGATGTTACATCCTTCCCCCCTTTTGGGAATTGTGTCCTCGCAATTTTATTCACTTATCAAATTAAGTGGGGGTATTTATCCCTCATAGCATTTTCAGATTCCCACGTTGCCTCTTCAATCACATGGTTTTTCCACAAAACCTTTACCTGATGAATCACCTTATTCCGTAACACTTGCTCCTTGTGGTCAAGAATCTGGACCGGTTGTTCCTCATAAGATAGGTTCTCTTCCAGCTAAACTACCTCTGGACTCAAAACATGAGATGGATCTGGCATATACTTTCTCAACATCGAAACGTGAAAGACATTGTGTACCTGAGATAAAATCGGAGGTAAAGCCACCTGGTATGCAACTGATCCAACTCTCTCCAGAATTTCATATGGTCCAATGAACCTTGGACTCAGCTTTCCTTTCTTACCAAATCACATCACACTTTTCCAAGGAGAAACCTTGAGAAAAACATGATCACCTACCTCGAAAGACAGATCCTTCCTTCGGTTATCCGCATAACTCTTCTGCTTGCTCTGAGCTGTTCTCATGTGTTTCTGAATCAGCTGAACTTTTTCTGCCATCTCTTCTACCAATTCTGGTCCCATCAACTTCCTTTCACCCACTTCATCCCAGAATGCTGGAGTTCGACACCGCTTCCCATATAATGCCTGAAATGGTGTCATCTGTATACTGGAATGAAAACTGTTATTATATGAAAATTCAACCAAAGAAAGATGTTGGTCCCAACTTCCATGATAATCCATAGAACAAGCTCGTAGCATATTCTCCAATGTCTTAATTGTTCGTTCTGACTGCCCATCTGATTGAGGATGAAAAGCTGTACTAAAATTTAATTCAGTACCCAACGACTTCTGAAGGCCTTTCCAAAAGTTAGAAGTAAACCTGGGATCACGATCCGATACAATGGAGAGAGGAACTCCGTGTAACCTGACTATCTCTTTAAGATACAAACGGGAAAGTTGATCAAGAGAGAAAGTATCTTGTATAGAAAATAAATGAGCGGATTTGGTCAAGCGATCAACAATAACCCAGATTGCATTATTACCTCGAGATTTCTTCAGTAATACAACAACAAAGTCCATAGATATATTCTCCCATTTCCACTCTGGCACTGGTAAAGGCTGAAGCGTCCCTTTCGGTAACTGCCACTCTGCTTTAACCTGTTGACATGTCAAACACATCACAGTAAAATCAGCAATATCTCTTTTCATTCCATCCCACCAGTAATACTCCCACAGTTCTCTATACATCTTAGTACTGCCCGGATGAACTGAAAACGGGGAACTATGAGCCTCACATAACAACTCATTCTTCAACTGTGAATCACAAGGAACACATAACCTCTTCCCAAACCTCAAAACACAAACACAAACTTATCCAAGAACTCATGGAAAATTTTATTCATAAGGTCCATGAATACAGCAGGTGCATTGGTTAACCCAAAAGGCATAACTACAAATTCATAATGGCCATATCTAGTATGGAACGCAGTCTTCGGAACGTCTGCTTATTTTACTTTCAAATGATGGTACCTCGACCTCAAGTCAATCATTGAAAAATACTGAGCTCCCTGGAGCTGATACCACTTCATTCGATGGCCCAACATCTGCTGAAGTTGTTGCAAAGGTTTTCACCACCCCTTTCTGCTTGTAGTCTGGCTGCATTCCCCCAGTTGAGTTCTTCGTTGGACACTCGTTTGCATAATGACCCATTTCATTACACTTAAAACATCTTACCGTTGGCTTTTCATTTCCTGCTTGATCATCTTCCTTACAGTTACGAGCAATATGACCAGACTTACCACACCGAAAGCACTTACCAGACCTGGATAAACATTATCCAGGATGCATTTTACCACACTTCTCACAGGATGGATATTTGGTTTTCTTACCTCCTTGCTTCTTTGATGAATTCTTCCCCTTTTCCTGCCAACAAGACCTCTTATTCTGTTGTTTGTCATAGAACACCTGATCATCGGCAAACTCCATTTCCACCTTCTCCGCACATCGAACAAGTTTTTCATAACTTTTGAACTCACGAGAAGCTAAAGCCCTTCGATAATTTGGCTTTAACCCTGAGTAAAAATGGTTTATTTTACTATCAAGATCTCGTATGAAGTTTGGAGCATACCTTGACAATCGAGTGAACTTTTCTTCATAACCAGCCACTGAATCATCCTCCTGCCTCAATTCTAGGAACTGTTTTTCCATCCTAAGACGAACCACCTTAGGAAAATATTTCTCAAGAAACATACCTTTGAATTCGTCCCAGTGAAGATCCTCAATCTCATCACTATCCCTTATATTTTTCACCATCGACCACCACTGATCAGCTTCACCTTCAAAACGGTAAACAACAAGACTATCCTTTTGATGTTCTGAACACCCCATGACATCAAAAATCTTCTCCAGTGCTTTAATCCACCCTTTAGCTTGCACAGGGTCAGATGATCCTCTGAATGATGGGGGATGTTTCCTCATGAAATGTTCCACCACTGACATGTTCCTCTGCGGTTGATCTGGCTGATCTCGTGCATAGATACCGCCACCATTTATAGCCTGAGTCAACTGTGTCATCACTGCAACAAACTGTTCAGTTCCAATTCCGACCATCTCAGGTTGCTGATTTGGAAGGTTATCTTCCTCTTGACGTCGTCCCAACATAGCTGCTTTGTTTCCTCTGCGGAAAACCATTCTGAACACAGAAATATCTTAGGCGAAGCAACATGGTAATCTGTAAATGCTATATCATTTCAATCATATTATAATTTAACACTTTTCTAACTCCTAAAGTTGTCTAAACCGACCTCTGATACCAACTATAAGACCCCAGCCTTAAACCTTACTTAATATTGAATTAAATGAATAATTCACGTCGAGGATCTTTTCAGGTTTAGAGTTTTAGAGAATTAGAACATAACTATTACATCTCAAAAGATTACAAAGTAGTCACTTTTACTAGGTTTCCATAATAAAAAAAACTCTTAAAAGAAACATGTCTAGTTCCATGATTTATATAGCATGACATTCCCTTGATCCCATCCTTGACCTTATTCCACATTAAGTCCTGTGAAAAACATTTCAAAAAAACTTGGGGTGAGCATAAAAAGCTCAGTAAGGGATACACAAAGAATGAAAACTGTTAGTTTTTCAAAATCAAGTAAACCATGTATACTCTATCAAAGTAATACCTTCACCTTCATGAAGTAGTAAAAACTATTCACTAAATAAAGTATCATTACTTACCTTTTTGTAACCAAAGTATTACCATAAAACCCATATAAAGAACACATAACATATATAAAGGTAACTTGGGACATAAACATACTTAAGTGGAATAACCATACGGTCGACTTCCACACATATCAGTTAATGGAATAGCCATATGGCCAATTTCCATACATACTTAATGGAATATCCATACGGCCGACTTCTATACCCAATGCATTGGAGGTTATAACGTAACCACCCGTCCTGGTATTCACGGCACCACCCGTCATATGGTTTATAACGTAACCACCCGTTAAAATGCCCAAGTACCAATATAAAATCATAAAATATAAAACCAATATAAAGGAATGATAACATTTCCACATTTCAATCACAATATATCATAAATATATTGACATAATAGAATCCTTTTTCAAAACCATTTTCAATACCAAAATACATAAAAGAGTATATGGTATTTATTTTATTCTAAAAACATTACGGCTTGTTGAGAAAGCCAAAGACCAAATAATACTCGCGACGGCGGAAAAAGGTCGTTGTCGCCGTGTACGTTAAAAGAAACATTCCTTTTTTTCGTTTTGTAAAACGCTTCATAGAAAAAGATTCCTTTTGTATAAAAGTAAAAGTCAAAGGAGTTTATACACCGTATAAAAGAAAGTTGTGTATAAAACGAAATATGCCTCAATGAAAGGAGATTGAGACGAAGTCCCTTACAAAGATCATTTTTAAAATAAAATAGATATATTATGTGTATTCACTATAGGTACACATAAAGAAAGTAAAAATACAAAATAAGACATAATAACATCATGACATAATTTGAAAGTAGGATATTAACCCAAAGAATGGAAGTTGGGTTAAGAAGTTCCCTTACCTTGGGTCCGACTTGACTCGATCGTTCTTTAACGTCCTGAATAATAAACTTGAGGTAATTTATACTTGATTAAGAACCTTTTTAAACTTCATTATTCTTTTTATACCATGTTATGATCATCATGTAATCATTTAAGTTAATAATGTTCATTTTTTTGGTATTTGGTTCTTAAGTGAAAAATAGACTTCTTACACTTACATGTTGTTAATTTGGTCATAGGTTCGTTATATCCAGAATGATATTAATGATTTGGATAACATATATATCATATATATTCATCATATACATGTATTTATAATATTACATCACATTTAGAGTTAAGAAATGAAATGCACCGTTCATGGAGACGGTAAGCCGTACGTACGCATTAACGCTACTTTCATTTCTTTGTCATATTAATGGAATTAAAACTAAATGGGAGGTATTTATATTTTAATTCCAGAATTATATTCATCATTTAGATATATCATTAATTATATATATCCATTATATACATGTACTTTTAATAGTACATTACATTTGGGGATAAGAAATGAAATGCACCGTTCATGGAGACGGTAAGCCGTACGTACGCATGAACGCTACTTTCATTTCTATCTCATACTTTAATGGAAATAAACAATAATGATATAGAGGTATATTATAATTCCAGTATAACATCATATATAATAACTTTAAATCCATCCTTTACACGTCCCACATATGGCATTAACGGATCACATCACTTTTTGGGGGCGATAGTCCACACTTCCTTAAATGAAGATATCGTGTTTACCCATAATGGAAACCATAAAGGTATGCCCAAAATGAAAAATACAGAAGCTTAAAGAAAAAATAAACATATTATATATCATATATAAAAATAGTGACATCATAATGGCCACCCTTGAAGGTGTTAAATGAGTATTGAACAATCATCGTTTCGGGAGGCAGAATTTCGCCATCCACGGAAACCGTATGTTCATTAACCATTTGATGTAGTTGTGTGAGAGTGTAGCTCAAATAAATATTATAACAACATCCTAGTATATTGAAGATACTGGTGTTGTTACAAAAGAAGTAAATAAAAAGAGTTTAGAGGGTTGGAGAAGCAAAATAAAACAAATGAACAAGAGAGAATGAATTATCTTTTAAAGTGTAACTCCCTTTTGATTTGAGCCTAAAGTCTTCCTTTGAAAGGATTATGCCCAACGAGAATCCTCTAGGATACGGAGAGGGATGTGGAGAGAGTAATTGGGCAGGGGTTGGCCGAGCCAAAGGCTTTAGGAGTGTGTGAAATGAGGTAGAGGTGGGGGCCTTTTATAAGAGGAGAGGAGGGGCACTTTTGGAAAGTAAAGAAATATTACTTTATTTGAAAATGTGTTTCGGTTTTAAAAGGTCCCACATTGGTAGAATTCGTGGATAAGGTGATTAGGGTTCGAAATACACTCATCCAATTGGTTTTGGACATGTGTAGGTTTTAGATTTTTTTATTATCATTCCATTTTATTTAAATCGTCAAATAATGATGTCATCGCTGCATCATTATTATGTCATATATAATTTAATATATTTAATGTCTAAAAATTATAAAAAAACTACTATGATGTAGTAAATCTTTTTAGCTTTCCAATTACTATTTATAATCAAAATTTGGACTTGTATAACCCTACTTAAAAATTCTTTTAGTAAAACAATTTATGTTAGTGTCATTTTCACTTTAACATTAAATAAAAATATATTAATGTCATTTTCCAACTAATGTGGATCCATGGTGTCCCCAAGTTGGCCCATGGCTTGTCTTGGTCGGCCATGACTCACCAAATAGGTGTAGGACAAGTGTCATGGTGTTTTCACATTCTTATAATACCATTTTTACCTTAAACTACACTAATTACCTCTAATCGCGATTAAGAACCTAATAAGTTACTATTCACCAAAAAAATATTATAACCTCATTGAACTACATTTCACTTCATAATGACAACCATGTATGTCGGATTTTTGAAATTCAAAACACAATGATGGCAAAATTTCATTTAAATGGAAAATCAGTCTTTATAAGTACCACTTAGTGGTTTCACTATTCATCAAAAATTGAAGTTTTTCAGTAAATTACCAAAAATTCACCCTAAGCTATATTTAATATTACGAATTCAAAAATGAAGCCCATTTTAAAAAATTCAAAACATATAAGTCAAATTAATTAATTTAATAATTAATTCCCGATGTCAGAGCAAATAGCGTGTTTTTATGAAACAATAAGTATCAAAAGATTGACACTAGTTTAAGTCCAATTTTAAAGTGAAATTAATTCCAACGACCACTATTGGATTTAATGGTAAAAATATTTTCTAATTTCACTTTAAAACCAATTCAAAAGATAATCTAATCATATAAATAAATAATATTAAAAAGATGTTTTGAATTAAAATACAACATTTTACACTATTCATTAAAAAATGAACTTTATCAGAAATGTACCAAAAATTTACACAAAGTAAATTTTGATGTCCCGATTCTAAAGAAGAGTTATATTTGGTCCAATAGAATTTATAAGGTCGATCAAAACTATATTTAATGACAGTTCTCCGTCAAAAGGTGATAAGTGGACCTTTCGTGAAAATTAGGGTATAAATGCCTAAAATTGAACTCTTTCCGTATTTTAAGACTTTATCTTTTATTGGGTAAATGTAAAAACATTTAAAAACATATATAATCATATTTTAGTTATTTATATCCATTCTCGCCAGTACAATGGCTACATCGTTAACTAACATTTAAAATAATATTATTTTATTACTTGTGTGCAACGTAAGTTTTCAAAGAAACTCATCGTTGCGTACCGAGTACGCTATCGAACGTAGAAACCTCTTTTAATTAAAATTAATATTTAATTCATAAATATTAATAAATATGAAAATTCTTTATTCTTTATTTACCTGGGATGTTACAGTTTCATAATAATCATCCTGGTGATAGTATCATTGGTGATGTGAATCAACCTATAAGGACTATAAGTTCCTTAAGAAAAGAAGTAGAACATCTATAATTTCTTTCCCAATTAGAACAAAAAATAATGGATGAATCATTAAGTGATAATGATTGGATAAATGACATGCAAGATGAGATAAATGAATTCAAAATGTACAAAGTCTGGACCTTGGTTGGAAGACCTAAGGAAACTTCTATTAATGGTGTAAGATGGGTCTTCTGAAATAAGTGTGATGAAAATGGAATCATGGTAAGAAATAAATCTATATTAGTTGCTAAAAGCTATAATCAACAAGAATGAATAGACTATGAAGAAACTGATGTTCCAGTAGCTAGACTTGAATCTATTCTTATTCTACATGCCTTTGCAGCATTCTTTAATTTCAAACTTTTTCAAATGGATGTGAAATGTTCTTTCCATAATGGTTTTGTACAAGAGGAAGTTTTTATTGAACATGCTTCTAGTTTTAAAGATAAAAAACATCCTAAAAATGTTTATAAACATACCAAATCATTGTATGGACTTATGCAAGCCCCTAGAGCTTGGTATAATAAGATTACAAGATTTTGGATTAAAAATAATTACATTAAGGGAAATTTAGATCCAACCCTTTTTATGAATAATGATAAATAAAATGTTTTGATTGTTCAAATATACGTTGATGACATTATATTTGGTTCAACTCAGGAATTTTTAGCTGACTCTTTTGTAGATCAAATGAAATCTAAGTTTGAAATGAGTATGATGGGCGAGTTAACATTTTTCCTTGGTTTTTAAATATCTCACAAACCAAAAGGGATCTATATATCCCAATATAAGTATATTAATTATCTTCTTAAAAAGTATATATATGAAAACACTAAGAGTATTAGTACTCCCATTGGTACCTCAAACACACTTTATCTCGATGAAGCTGGTAAACTAGTAGAGAAAATATAATTTAGAGGTATGATAGGATGTTTACTGTATTTGACATCTAATCATCCAGACATAATGTTTTTAGTATGCTTATGTGAATGATATACATCCAATCCTAAGGAATCTCATTTAAAGGCAGTGAAAATATTTTTTCACTACATAAAGGGAACCATGGATTTAGGTCTCTTTTTTACATCTAGAAATGAAATTATTCAAATTTTTTTTCTCAGATGATGACATTGGTGGATGTAGAATGGATAGAAAAAGTTCATTTGGAACTTTTCATTTCTTAGAAGATTCATTATTTTTTTGGTCACGCAAGAAGCAACACTCATAGCACTTTCCACTGCTGAAGCTGAATATTTAGCAGCTAGAAGTTGTTGTGCTCAAGTGTTGTGGATGTAACACACACTCATAGACTATGGTATGAGTTTTACCAAAATACAAAATTTTTGTGATAATACAATTTACATTGCTTTAAGAAAAAACCCTGAAAATCACTCTCGTGAAAGACACATAGTTATTAGCCATTACTTTCTAAGAGATCACACATAAAACAGAGATATCATTCATTAATTTATCAGAACACAAGATCAACTTGTTGATATTTTTACAAAATATTTACCCTCCGATAGATTTGAATAAATTAGAAAGATGATAGAAATAATTATCATAAGGTAATATTTCGAATTATCTTCTTGTTGAAATCAATCTCCTTACAGTAATAAACTCATTTCCAGAGGGGGAGTAAATTTTCTTGTTAGATAGATCAATTTTTTCTTAAAGAAAATTTTTCGTAATAAAAAAATTTTTAAATGAAAATTTTTCATAGTCATATTTTTCAAATTTTTCGTAATGGAAATTTTCATAGTTAGTTTTTTTTCAAATTTTCGTATTGAAGTTTTTTTTCTACTTAAATTTGTGTAATGAAATTTTTTAAAATTTTCTCATAGTCAGTTTATCAAAAAAAATTATAATAGACTTTTCAGAATCTAATGTTTTTCAAGAAATGATTTTCCTTAATATGAATAATCTATCTAGTAATACAAAAGGTATGTTTACTTTCTTGATTTTTCGTAATCATCTTTTACTTACTCGTATTTTCATTTGTTGTTTAAAATTTATCGGAGTGTCTTTTCCTTAAATCCGATTATTTTTCTTAAAAACCTCAAAAGATCGGATTTTATAATGTTCTCCTTGTGGCTATCATTTAATCCATCAGATCTAATTAGAAATTTTCTCAACTGTTGGATTGTGTTTGGAAGTTCAATTGTCTCATCAAATGCCTATGTAAAGGACCCCACGATGGTGATCCCACAATGGATTTCAAGCCTTGGCATGCTAAAGGTCTACCCCTCATTCAAAATATCATTCTGAATAGCTCAAATCTTGATCCAATACAAATGTTTGTTGAAGATCCTTCTCAACAGATGTCAACTGTCAAGCCGATTTCAGAGTGTAAGATTTACAGAGAGAGGATGGTCCATCCGAATTTATTTTCCAAGTACGATTCCATTATATCTAAGAAAATCAGGATGAATGGATTGGAAAGCATTTGCATATCAAAATCAGTTGATCAAGATGTAGTTTAGCCGGATTTTCCTATGGAATTTAATGAATATGTGAGATTTTTCAAAGAACAAGAATGGAGGAAATTTTCATTCAATAGATATAGAAAAACTTATGCCCTTTCTTACACCCTGTCTGCTAGCTTGTCAGGGTTGTATTATGAAGGGGAAGTGGAATTTTATTCCCACAAGTTGTCGAATGGTCAAGGAAGCTTTGTAAAGGTGAAAGACATGGAATGCCTCGGTCTTACTGATATCAAGACTCTAAAGATTTCTCACCTCTCAACAAGTAATCATATCCATGAATTATGGGTTCATGGTATCATTATTTCAAGAAATGGTGACAACGACACGTTGAAGAAGAGTGATATGTACCTTTTGAAATTCGTGGTAAACCAAAGGAAGATGAACTTGATGAATCATATTCTCATTATGATCAAGAATATAAAGAATGAAAATCTGAAGGCTCTTATTATCATTTACATAGCCATTCATTCAATGTTAATTGTTTAGTGCCTCGAGTCTTTCAAGATTCCATAGAGTTCCAAGAAAAGGAATTTCAAAGTCATGTTAGTAAGTGATGTTACATTGAAGTGATTTAATATTAGTTTTTTCTAAAGACTCCAGAAAATTTTATGACCTATTAGAGGAAGAGGGTCAAGATGTTCAGATGAATGTAGAAGTTGTTGAACCATCAAAAAAGGATGGAAATAAGAGGAATATGAAGCAAGTAGTAGTTGAAGGTAAAACCCCCGAATCTAAAGGAACCCAATCCGCACCTCTAATTCCAAAGATGAAAAAAGAAAATACAGATGAGGTCATAACTAAATGGAGGGAAGACAAAAAGAATAGGAAAGTAGGGGAACCACATTTTGGATTGGATCATGTTGAGTCCAATGCTTTAAAAGAGAAGACCGCTGATGAGATTGAGAAGCAAGCTAAAGAAAAGAAGAAAATGAAGAAAATGAATGAATCTGAGTTAGTCAAATATCTTTTGAATTCCACTGAAATAGAATCCATGAATTTTCTGGTACCACAATCTTTAATGGTATAATTTTTACCTAAAACTCCGGGCAATATGTTTGTCACTCCAGAAAAAGTGCAAGAAAATATTGTTGAATAAAAAGGAGATGAAGAGGTAGAATGTAGTGGTTTCATCGATGTTCTTATAAAGCAAGTTGAAGATTACCATAAAAAGGAAACCCCATCCAAGAAACAATAAATCCAAACGTCTGAATTAGAGTCTTCAATGCTCGAAACTCCTAGTAAGGATGAGGAAGGTGAAGAAGAGAAGGGATAAGATGTTAATAAAGTGTGTAAGGAATAAAGATCAAAACATGATTTCATACACCCTGGGGATGCTGAGGCTATTGCTAAGGAAGATAATATAGATGAATATAATATTGTTAATGTAACGCCCCGACCCCAGCTACCCAGAGTCGGTGCATTAATTACATAACATTGGCATGATCATGAGAAAGATCAAGTCTCGAAAGACCGATTAGTTTAGTAGCCTTGGAATAACTAGATACATCCATAAATTTTTACATTATATCATAAAAAAAAACATCTTGTCTTCATATCCCCTCATACTATCCCTGCAGGTCATTCATAAACTACTTCTTCATAATCCTGGAAAAAAATAAAACATTGAAAGGGGTGAGCTCGGATGCTCAATAAGGATAACATTATAGCAGAAGCTTTCATAAATAAGTATAAACACTTAAGGCAATTTATAACTAAAACAAAAGCCTTTTAAACTTGAACTTCAGCATAAAATGGCAAAGGTAAAATGAAATAATGCCATTTACATACTCACATGGATATTCTACTAGTCGAATGATCACATGCAATATCAATAACCACTTTCATAATGATGGAACGCATAATGCCAGACTATCATAACCACATAGCCAAGGCCTCGTGCCAAGACTACAAATAAGATTTTGCCAAGGCCTTGTGCCAAGACACTAGTTTGTCTCATGAGACCTACCGATGCATCGAGGAGCTATAGCGGGCTCCACCCGTCACTTATTAAGTCCAATGCATTCCCATATGAAAAGTTTTAAACATAACGTAAACATTCGTATTAAACTAGCATACGAAATGTCAATACTTTCACCACAAACCATGAATGGTATAAAAATAGCACATCCACAGTCAAACATAATTCATTCGATACAATATGGAAGATTGTATTGTATCACATTAACCTCAATCAATAATAATGAAGGATGTTGACATAGATGAAAATAATCATCAAAACTATTTGAGAGAAATATCCCCCTTTTCTTGAAAACATTTAAAAGTCACACTATTTGTCAAGAAGCCGTTTAAAAGTATATTTTTGAATCAAAGTGTCCCATACCACTTTGAAACTTTTAAAAGGAGTTTTAATTTTAAAACTTTAATGTCCATATAAATAAATCCTTAAAACCATTTTTAAAATATGGACATTAATGAGCATGATTTAGAAGAATAATTCTTTAAAACATTTTAAAATGGTATTTTGGTTAGAGTTTCTAACCAAAAGAGAGACACTTGAATACAAATAATTGAGGTAATCAAAACATTGTAATATCATGAGAATAAAGGAATTCATGATATACTATGTCAAAGTACATTATATACACCACATAAAAGTGATTTGGTGTATATCATCAAATAAGTCTCAATGGAGTGTAAATTGAGATGAAATTTCTCAAAAAGGTTGTATCCTTAGGTTAAGGATAAATCAATGACATAATTATCTGTGACAAATATAAATACACTAAATATGATTGGATATTCGGTGTAAAACAATCAAAGGACATTCACACATATTCTTGTAAAAACAATACCAACGAATTGGATGTTTAACTCAACAAATGGAGAATGAGTTAAAATTACTCTTATCAAATTCATATCAATGACTTGAGAATTACCAATGGAGTGATTATGTGTACCAAACTTCTATCCACAGGAAGGGGAGTGGAAATTATGACATAATCAAATGAATAGTGATTCCACACATAATCTTGGGGTAATATAATCAATGAAATATGTGTACAGCCAAATGAGTGGAAATTGAAATCTCAAATTCCCTTATCGATTAGGTAACTTACGAAACATACGCCCATGAAAGAAGTATCATACCATGATGATTTAAATACCCATAAATTAAAGTATATTACACAATGAATACGATCATGGGCAGTACACATACACCACATGCAATAATTAAGTGGTGATCAATGGAATTCTCACGGAATTAAAAGTGAGATAAGAAAACCCTTACATTGTACTTTTTCCTTGGTCGATGGTAGGTTTACCTCCTGTATAATAGTGAAATAATTGTTATTGAATAATAAAAGAATCATTTACTTTAATATGATATCATATATGATCTTTTATCATTAATTTGTTAGAAAATATTTTAGAATTATCGTCATTTCGGGTGTTAACGAGTTCATTTTACTTTATATTCTTTGTTATGCGAGACATATTCGTTATTAATGGGATGTATATTATTCATATCCATAATGGTATCAAGTTCTTAAACATCATTTTTAAATCATCAAATGATAATTATACTTGAATGGATACGATGGAGAATGAATCTCATCGCGTTCGTGGAGACGGTAGTCCGTACGTACGCAAGAACGCTACTTCCATTTAATTTTTATTTTAAAAGAATCAAATCCAAATTATACATAGGTATATTACTATTCCAGTATAATATAATATTTTATATATGTTACTTATGTTCATTTACACCATCCTTTATACGTTCCATGTGTGGTATGAACGAGTCATATCATTTTAAGGGGGCGGTAGTCCGCACTTCCTCAAATGAAATTATCGTATGTATATACAACATGAAACGAATAATGGTATGAAGTAAAATGGAATTACAGAAGCTTATATATAAAATATATATCATTAATATCATATTTAATTACAGTTCCATCCTAATGGCCACCATGAGATGCGGTAAGATGTATTTGAACAATCATCGTTTCGTGAGGCGTTAGTTTGCCATCCACAGAAACATTATGTTCATCATCCATTAGATGGAGTTGTGTGAATGTGTAGTTTGAATCCTTCTTATAACAACATCCTAGTATATTGAGGATACTGTTGTTGTTACAAAAGAAGGGAAATAAAAAGATTTTTGGGGTTGGAGAAGCAAAATAAATGAAAATACTTTAAGAGAAATTGTTACCTTTAATTTAGGTAACTCACTTTGGTTGGAACCAAAGGACTTCTTGAAATGCTTTATGCCTAAGGGGAAACTTCAAGGAGGAGGAGAGGGATGTGGGGAGCTTAGTTGGGCAGAGTTTGGACGAGCCAAGTGGCTTGAGAGGTGTGAGGAATGAGTATAAGTGGTCTTCTTTTATAAGGGAGAGGAGGGGCTCTTTAGGAAAGAGTGAAAGTATTACTTTATAATATAATTATATTCGGTTTATAATGGTCCAAAAATCATTGAGGTCGAAGATAAGATGACTCATATTCTAAATAACATCAACCAATAAGAATTGGACAGGTTTTAGATAATATTTTAATCATTATAATCTTATTTATTTAAATGATTTATTAATGAGGTAAACATTGCATCATTATTGTGTCATTAATAATTTAAATTATTTGATGTCTAAAAATTATAAATAAAATATCATTATGTAGGAAATCTTTTTAGCTTTCTAATGAATATTTATAATCGAAAATCCAACATGTATAACCCTATGTAAAAATTGTTCTTCTAAAAGATGTAAGCTTATGCCATTTTTATTTTTATTTTAACTTTATTAATATAAAGTGTCATTATCACTTACAAGTGGATCAATGGGGTCCCAAAATTGACCCAAAGATGCCCATGGTCGACCATGTATCAACCAATAGGGTTAAGACACGTTTTAAGATAATTTAGTATTATTATAATATTATTTTTTAACCCTTATTTACCGGATTTACCCTTAACCATGGTAAATAAAATATTTACCGCAGTAATTATTCAAAATGTCTAAAAATAAAAGTTACCTATTTACAAAATTTGAACATCCTGATTCCAAATATGGAATCCATTTTTCTAAATTCAAAACACAGAAGTGGCAAAAATTAATTTAAAATTAATTCCCGCTGTCAAAACAAAAAGCGTGTTTTTAAGAGATAATAACTATCAAAAGATTGACACTTGTTTATGTTCGGTTTAATTGTAAAATTATGTCCAATGACCAAAATTATATTAAATGGTAAAAATATATTATAAATATACTTTAAAACCACTCAAATTCATAATTTATCACTATTAATTATTTTGATTAAAAAAGTTGTTTTTAATTAAAATTTAGTAATTTTTACTATTCATCAAAATATGAAAGTTATCCGAAAAGTACCAAAATTTCACCTTAGGCTAAATTTGATATTCCGAATACAAAAATGAAGTCCATTTTGAAATATAAAATATATATAATTTCAAAAATTAAGTATTACTATTCATAACGGCTAGTTTGATCGGTTGTGGTGTGTGTTAAAACTCGAAGTTGCGTACAACACACGCTACTGTTTTATTCAAAGGAAAGCGTACCGTGGAAGCTTGGAATGTTTTATTTTAAATTTTTTGATGTCCCCATTTAGTCAAAAGGTTTAAAATATTGTATCTAAAAAGGGTTTACTATTAAAATTTGGTAAAAGTGCAATATTGAAAATGAATTTGTTCTTACATTATGTCTAAGAAACTCATAATATGGATTCTAAAATTATAAGGATTATATAAAGTTGAAAATTTAGTTAACACTATTCATAACCTCTTTTGAACAGCCTGTTTGGTAAGTCATGGTGCGATTGAACTTGGTGTTGCGTGTAGTGAAAGTTATTGAATTATTTTGAAGAAATAACACACTATAAAATCTTGGGGTGTTACATTCTCCCCTCCTTCAATAAATTGCGTCCTCGCAATTTGAAATTGTTCTTCAAAAATAAAAGGTTGAAAATAGAAAATATATTTGTGGGAAAACCCACATCAGAAATTGGTTTACTAAAATTTAGTCTTAATATGAGGAAAAGAGAAATGAAAGGGTCACCACCAAATTATGATCTCGATTAGGAGAACATTGGTGGTAATTAGAGACATATAATTGGAGGAAAAACGTAAATATTTATAGGTAGTGGTTGAGGTCATCAATCACAAACAAGTATAAAATTGAGGTCCTTAAACTCATCAATCTATGATGATTTGAAGTACCATCGGTTCAACAAAATATAGGGTATTGGGATCACACATTTTTGACATTTCAAAATATCTTAGTTGAAATCCCACATCGAAAAATGAATTAATGAGGCCTCTATTTAAAATAAAGAGTGGAAAGTATGAAGATTACCGAAATTAACACATACTAGGGTTCCATGTAGGAAAATTTGGATATGGAGGAGAATTCTAACCATCAATTATCTGATGGAGAGTGGTAGAGAACATGGCTATGAATAGGCCAATAATCCCAAAGCCATAAATTAGTGATGATTTAAGGTACCATCTAGGACAACATTTTTTTTAAAGTTACATTACATAAGGAAGAGGAATTCATTTATGATATTGACTAAGAACATTATGAGATATACTTAAATTTTAAGTAGATTTTCATTCTTTAATAAATTTCCACCACTAACTCAATTTTTTTTTAAACGAAGAGTATTCAAGAAGACTTGGTCACACTGGGAGAGCTAGAATAAACTTCTATAGAATCACATGATCCATGCAAGATAAACCATATATTTACATTGTCTTTGAAGATTAATCAAAACCAAAATGGTTAGTGAATGATCTAATGATCCCCCAAAAGGATATTCATTGAGATAAATATGCACTAATCTTAATTTCTAAAATTAAACCAACAATACCCCCAAGTTAAATAGATACCATTCAATAACCAATTGTCCTTAAAATCCTTTAATATAATCCAAACTAATATTGAAACCCAAAACATAGAAGAATTTGATTATGTAGTCTCCCATGTTACATTGTATCTCCAAATTACATCAAATACTCTTAAAGTCACATACTTAAATGTAATCAACATCATCACATATTCTCTGTTATAGGTTAATCATTTCCATAAATAACCCAAATCACTATAAATCAACAATAAAAATGTAGATAAAAATCCACCATTACTCTACAAATGAAACCTCATTGTATTCTATTTTCCTTGTGCATATAGTGTTCCTAACAAAATGAACATCTTCCAAAATAACATTTATCACTTAATCACCAAATCATTTTCCTATACCAAGGGTATTCATTTGATAAGACATAAGAACCCAAATCATCTTATTATTGATCAATAAAATCATTTAACAAAAAAATAGTCATACTAACCAGGGACTTCACGTAGTCCAGTGGTAGGCGATAAATCCCAATCGCACTTTGGTTGTGGGTTCGATTCCCACAGCTTTGTCCGACGCGACGGGTTGTCACACGGTCTACGTGTTGTCCTTTTTCAAAACTATATTTTATAATATTACCAAAATGAGATAAATTCCTAAAAATAACATAATTTAACCACAAATGTTATATCATACATTTCATTTTCATCCCAAATTATAATAACTTATCATTTTCTCAAACCCCAATGATCATATAAAACCAAATGGTTATTTATACCTATATCCACAAGAGAAGAGACAATTCTTCCTCAAATATCATTCTCACATGGCAAACTGCGGGGTTACAAATACAAGAGAAAATTATTCCAATGTAAACCCATCAACAAGTAGTGATAATTTTTCTCCAACCATTTATTTCCACATAGCTTCTTCTTTGACCAAGAAAATATCCTATAGAATAGGACATTCACTCGGGTAATGGCCAGGTCCCCTACATTTACGACAAATGACTGTAAATGGACTCTTGGGACCATTCTTATCTTCTTCCATAGTACTCTTCATTTTTCTTCGGCAATTCTTCACTTTATGTCCTTCCTTCCCGCACGTAAAACATTTCGTTGTCCCATTGAGACACTTTCCTGGGTGTCTCTTTCCACAATTCCTGCATGATGAAAATTGAGGTTTCTTTTCTCCATGGTCTCCATTGCTGGAGATCTTATCATTTATCACCTTTCTCTTCCTTGTTGAGTCTGGGAGTTGTTTAATATATATGTTGTTGATCATATTTTTGGAAAACTGATTTGGCATAAAGACGATATCTTTTACGCCTATCAACATTCCATTTTGTTGCTCATTGCCACCACTGTTCCCAATTTGTACATCATTCTCAAAGTCACTATGACTTCCTTGGAATCCAGCCATTGACTAAAACCAGAACGCATTGTGTGAGTAATAGTAGTCGTAAAATCATTTAGAGATTAAAATGTCACCATATTCTCAATTTGAAACATATTAGGATTAACCAAGGTCATTTACTCTCATCTTATGTATATATTACTTAAATCGGTTTGTAAAGAAAATGTAAATTATCCTAAGCATATCCCCCGGGAGTGTCGTAACCAAGAGTGAAGCAAGGCCCGTTGTCGTGCACCAGTTCCCGTTCGAGTCTAGCTCAAAGCGGTGTTTTCGGGTTTTACCCCTAGGTACATCTGTGCCAGAGCCGCCTCTACCTGCTCGTATCCAGACAGGGATGTATTTCTCGGAAAACTCACAAAATCTCTACAATACCAAAATTCTAAGAAGTTCTTTTATACTAATCCTCAAAGTTCATCTTAGGTCTACGTGCTCTAATCAGAGTTTATCTAAATCTAGCTACCAAGGTTTGTACTAAACTTCCTCTGATACCAACTATAACGCCCCGACCCCAGCTACCCAGAGTCGGTGCATTAATTACATAACATTGTCATGATCATGAGAAAGATCAAGTCTCGAAAGACCGATTAGTTTAGTAGCCTTGGAATAACTAGATACATCCATAAATTTTTACATTATATCATAAAAAAAACATCTTGTCTTCATATCCCCTCATACTATCCCTGCAGGTAATTCATAAACTACTTCTTCATAATCCTGGAAAAAAATAAAACATTGAAAGGGGTGAGCTCGGATGCTCAGTAAGGATAACATTATAGCAGAAGCTTTCATAAATAAGCATAAACACTTAAGGCAATTTATAACTAAAACAAAAGCCTTTTAAACTTGAACTTCAGCATAAAATGGCAAAGGTAAAATGAAATAATGCCATTTACATACTCACATGGATATTCTACTAGTCGAATGATCACATGCAATATCAATAACCACTTTCATAATGATGGAACGCATAATGCCAGACTATCATAACCACATAGCCAAGGCCTCGTGCCAAGACTACAAATAAGATTTTGCCAAAGCCTTGTGCCAAGACACTAGTTTGTCTCATGAGACCTACCGATGCATCGAGGAGCTATAGCGGGCTCCACCCGTCACTTATTAAGTCCAATGCATTCCCATATGAAAAGGTTTAAACATAACGTAAACATTCGTATTAAACTAGCATACGAAATGTCAATACTTTCACCACAAACCATGAATGGTATAAAAATAGCACATCCACAGTCAAACATAATTCATTCGATACAATATGGAAGATTGTATTGTATCACATTAACCTCAATCAATAATAATGAAGGATGTTGACATAGATGAAAATAATCATCAAAACTATTTGAGAGAAATATCCCCCTTTTCTTGAAAACATTTAAAAGTCACACTATTTGTCAAGAAGCCGTTTAAAAGTATATTTTTGAATCAAAGTGTCCCATACCACTTTGAAACTTTTAAAAGGAGTTTTAATTTTAAAACTTTAATGTCCATATAAATAAATCCTTAAAACCATTTTTAAAATATGGACATTAATGAGCATGATTTAGAAGAATAATTCTTTAAAACATTTTAAAATGGTATTTTGGTTAGAGTTTCTAACCAAAAGAGAGACACTTGAATACAAATAATTGAGGTAATCAAAACATTGTAATATCATGAGAATAAAGGAATTCATGATATACTATGTCAAAGTACATTATATACACCACATAAAAGTGATTTGGTGTATATCATCAAAGAAGTCTCAATGGAGTGTAAATTGAGATGAAATTTCTCAAAAAGGTTGTATCCTTAGGTTAAGGATAAATCAATGACATAATTATGCGTGACAAATATAAATACACTAAATATGATAGGATATTCAGTGTAAAACAATCAAAGGAAATTCACACATATTCTTGTAAAAACAATACCAACGAATTGGATGTTTAACTCAACAAATGGAGAATGAGTTAAAATTACTCTTATCAAATTCATATCAATGACTTGAGAATTACCAATGGAGTGATTATGTGTACCAAACTTCTATCCACAGGAAGGGGAGTGGAAATTATGACATAATCAAATGAATAGTGATTCCACACATAATCTTGGGGTAATATAATCAATGAAATATGTGTAAAGCCAAATGAGTGGAAATTGAAATCTCAAATTCCCTTATCGATTAGGTAACTTACGAAACATACGCCCATGAAAGAAGTATCATACCATGATGATGTAAATACCCATAAATTAAAGTATATTACACAATGAATACGATCATGGGCAGTACACATACACCACATGCAATAATTAAGTGGTGATCAATGGAATTCTCACGGAATTAAAAGTGAGATAAGAAAACCCTTACATTGTACTTTTTCCTTGGTCGATGGTAGGTTTACCTCCTGTATAATAGTGAAATAATTGTTATTGAATAATAAAAGAATCATTTACTTTAATATGATATCATATATGATCTTTTATCATTGATTTGTTAATAATATTTTAGAATTATCGTCATTTCGGGTGTTAACGGGTTCATTTTACTTTATATTCTTTGTTATGTGAGACATATTCGTTATTAATGGGATGTATATTATTCATATCCATAATGGTATCAAGTTCTTAAACATCATTTTTAAATCATCAAATGATAATTATACTTGAATGGATACGATGGAGAATGAATCTCATCGCGTTCGTGGAGATGGTAGTCCGTACGTACGCACGAACGCTACTTCCATTTAATTTTTATTTTAAAAGAATCGAATCCAAATTATACATAGGTATATTACTATTCCAGTATAATATAATATTTTATATATGTTACTTAAGTTCATTTACACCATCCTTTATACGTTCCATGTGTGGTATGAACGAGTCATATCATTTTAAGGGGGCGGTAGTCCGCACTTCCTCAAATGAAATTATCGTATGTATATACAACATGAAACGAATAATGGTATGAAATAAAATGGAATTACAGAAGCTTATATATAAAATATATATCATTAATATCATATTTAATTACAGTGCCATCCTAATGGCCACCATGAGAGGCGGTAAGATGTATTTGAACAATCATCGTTTCGTGAGGCGTTAGTTTGCCATCCACAGAAACATTATGTTCATCATCCATTAGATGGAGTTGTGTGAATGTGTAGTTTGAATCCTTCTTATAACAACATCCTAGTATATTGAGGATACTGTTGTTGTTACAAAAGAAGGGAAATAAAAAGATTTTGGGGGTTGGAGAAGCAAAATAAATGATGTGTGTTAAAACTCGAAGTTGCGTACAACACACGCTACTGTTTTATTCAAAGGAAAGCTTACCGTGGAAGCTTGGAATGTTTTATTTTAAATTTTTTGATGTCCCCATTTAGTTAAAAGGTTTAAAATATTGTATCTAAAAAGGTTTCACTATTAAAATTATGTAAAAGTGCAATATTGAAAATGAATTTGTTCTTACATCATGTCTAAGAAACTCATAATATGGATTCTAAAATTATAAGGATTATATAAAGTTGAAAATTTAGTTAACACTATTCATAACCTCTTTTGAACAGCCTGTTTGGTAAGTCATGGTGCGATTGAACTTGGTGTTGCGTGTAGTGAAAGTTATTGAATTATTTTGAAGAAATAACACACTATAAAATCTTGGGGTGTTACAGTTAATCTATCTGACAATGAACATAAATCTCTGGATGAGGAAGCCATTCCGAGAACTGACAAGGGTAAACAGGTGGTTGTTGATACATCCACTAAAGCGGTTTTGAAGAAGGAATATGTTGGTGGATCTTCAAAGAAGAATCATCTCGAGATAGAGAAAGAGACCTCACCAAGAAGGGTTTTGGATTCAGAATCATCTTCACTTTGACATGATTTCATTGCCCAGTCTATGAAGATGTTTGTTGGCACTATTCTTATTTTTCCAAGCATAGAAACTAGATTTCATATGCTTCAACACACACTAAATCAGAAAGCAGATTCAGTGTCCATGGTGATGGGAAAGTGTGTCAAGATTTAGGATGACTTCAAATCATTCCTTATCAACATTGAAACCCATAAAAGTTCATGCGTGAAAATGGTTGGCTGGTCAAAGAATATAGTTTAAGATTTGAAGATTCTTTATGAGTTCCAAGATAGTGGCAAGGAGGCTTTTGACAACGAAGATAGTAAATTTTCGGATCTTACGAAGTATTTTAAGGAATAACATTCTATGGAACAGAATACCCAGATACAAGAAGTAAAAGATCTGAATGGGAAGTTGTATTTTTTTTTTCTCAATGTTGGAAAAGAGAAAGAGATCTCAAGATAGTGATGGAAGAGATGCTAGCGAAGTAGGAAGAATCCTTAAAGGCTCAGTATGAAATTGTCAAGGCTCATCAAGATAAAATCGAAGATCATCAAAAAAAAAGTAGAGGATCAGGATAAAATTCATAAGTGAGTAGAGGAAGACCACAAAGATCTCAAAATGATAAATTCTATAGTCAAGAAGATGATGCCGAAGGAAAATAAAGGATTACCATGTTGCAATCTGATTTTTGTTGTACTTTTCTTCCTTGTACAAATTTTTTATAATCACAATGAAATTTTTGATTTCCTGTCTTTTGGATGTGTTGTAATAATATTTTAGGTACAATAATTTATTTTCCATTCCATTAAATTCATATTGAAAATCACATAGGGGGAGAAAGGAAAAATAATACTAAGTAAAGAAGATATATCCCTAAATATGGGCTAGTTTATCTAAGGGGGAGTTTTCACTAAAGAGATTTCAGTACTCATGATAATGAAAAATCCCATTCCGGAAATCTAGAATACTATCCTTAGTGTTCCAAAGACTAAGGGTGAGTTATTCATATTCATATTTTCCCATAAGATAATGGCGAAAAGCTATATTTTCAAATTCTAGAAAAATATTTTTTATGTCCTTATATTATTTTTCGTGAGGATGTTTGAGCTTTCCAGAAAGGGCGAGATTGTTGAGTCAATAGGGTTATCCTTATGAATTTTCAATTCTATCATACTTGGAAGAGATTTTTGAGACAATAAGGTTTCCTTATGACTTTACCAGTCCTTCTTGTTTTGAAAATCACAAAATCATTATCTTAAGGAAAATTTCATTTTACCTTATTCTTTTCATTTCATACAGAAAATTTCCTTCCCCAAGGAAATTCATCCTTACAATGTTATTCATTATTCATTATTCTGTCTAAATATAAAATTTGGTTTCATATATAAAAACCCTGGAATCATATAATACTTAGATATAGAAAATTCTATTATCAGGTTCCCAATTCTGACTTCGAGTTCCTTTAATTCAGACTCTGAACTCTAATGAGTTCTAACTCTGAGTTCTTTGAATTTAGACTCTGAACACTTATGATTTATGACTCCGAGTTATCTAAATTTAGACTCCAAACTCTTCTGAGTTATGACTCTGCGTTCTCTAAATTCAGACTCTGATCTCTTCTCAGTTTTGACTCCGAGTTCTCTGAATTCATAATCCGAACTCTTATGAGTTCTGACTCGGGGTTCATTGAATTCAAAATCCAAAATTTTATGAGTTATAACTCCAAATTCCTTGAATTCAGACTCCAAACTCTTCTGAGCTCTGACTCTGAATTCTCATGAACTCTAAGTCCAACCATTTTATGTTCAAGCTCTGAATTCTTGTGAAGACAAATTTTGAATTTCCTTGAAATTCAGACTCAAGAATTCTATAGAGTTCAGGTTCCAAGTTCCTTAAAAAAATATAATTCGAATATCCTCATATTATAAAATTTTTGGTTTTTGGTTAGACTCTGAACTTTTATGTTCTTACATTCCGAATTTTTTAATTTGGTTGTGTATGGATATTTTTTCTAACACCTGTTTTTGTTATAAAATGATGCCGTGCTTTCAGTTACTAATTAACCATTATTTGAGTGACACATGTATAGGTCCCTCTGAAATTTATGGAAAAGTATGGCTGTTGGATTAGGAAGATGACCTTTAGAGTTGTTCCTATAAATATGAGCTCATTTGAAAGAGCTCGCAACATGTTACAACTTTGATGAACTGTTCTATGACTCTGGAGATTAAATGTTGTTGAAGTGATTTTTAGAGAGAGACTCTCATGCTTTATGCGTACTGAACACCTTGTTCAGATTGTATTCGTACGACTTTGAATGTTTCTGAGTACATTTGAGTGCTTCCAAGGATAGGAAGACAGAGGTTCTGACTACCTTAAAGTTTGAGGACTTCCTTGCTGAGGAAGATAGCGGTACCGACTACCTAGAAGTTGGGGGCTTGCGGGGATAGTAAGATAGAATTCGATCTTTATATCAAGCGCTTACCCAGGTATGGGTAAGACAGACTTTCATAAAAGTGTAAATCAAGAGAGATTTATCCATGGTTATTGGATACCCTTCTCTTTGGATTACAAGAGTTACTACTTGTCACTTATTTGTTTCATGTTTTCCACTCTATTTTGATTGTTGAGGAAAGTATAACTGTATTATACTTTTTATACCTGTGTACTCTGATCTTGTAAGATTCTATACTCTATAAGGTAGAATCTTTATCTTTTTAATCATTTTTAAGTTTCATTTCCAGATTCACCTTTCCAGAATTACATTCTCATAATCAAATTTCTGGAATCTAACAAGTGTGTAGAACTAGATGTTTCATGAATTACCATGTTTAACCTTGTTAAAAATAGTCATATTTAAAAGTTACATGTAATTTTTTAAAGTATACAATCCCCCCTCTTGTATTCTAAGAATTATTAGATACTTCATTCAGTATCTATATTATATCGTTCGTACATTTGTCATTATATATTATATCATACTCCACATACCATTTCAAAAATATTCAGAATTCTCATATGAAACACATTTAAATAAGATATAACTTCATGAATGAAAAATATGGACAAGTCATGATTAAAATGGGTCATGTAAGAACTAATGATCAAGTGGCTCAAAATACGGGCCAAGCCATTGTCATCACATGTGTTCGAGATGCATCGGATGAACCTCTTTGTTCAAACACCTCCCGATGTACGAAGGGATTATGAGTATTACTAACTACCATGTTTTGTTAACTATTTTAATATGTTTTTTGAAGTGATGTACATTTATGTAGGAGAAACGATCAGGGGGGTGTGTGTTATTTAAGCTCTATAAGTAAAACTTTGGTTCTTCAGGTTTATTTCTAGTAGGGGAGAATGGATGAATTCAATGTTACAATGTAGAATAACTTTTTATGGTTTCCTGAATATGGAGAATAGATGAAGTCAAAATATACTAATGGGAAAGATTAATGAGTTATAGAGGGGGGAAATGAGAATGGAGGAAACAATTCAATTTTATGAGGAAAAAAATCTATGATTGGAAATCATTATTAATTCCAAAATTTGAGAATCATTCCAAAACATGAGAATCCAATTCATTATTCCCCTGTTGTTTTCTACACCTATAATTTCCCATGTAGACATAGAGTTTCAGGTGTTTTGTTTCTTCTGTATCAGTTTTTTATTATGGTTAGTGCTCTATTGAATTTTTATACATATTTCCAAAAAACCCAAAGGGGGATATTATTGGAACCAAGGATGTTCTTTTCTTGAAATGGATTTTGGCTTATTTGTTGTCAATAATTAAAAATATAATCAGTTATTTTTAATGTTTATAGATCCTATTGTTCAAGCAGAAAATTGTTTTGAAGGTGGTGCTATTTCCCATTGTTTTCAACCTTATTAGGGTCTAGATTTTAATGGATCGATTTCAACCTCAAAAGTGATTCTTCATGAAGGCCTTGTGAAAAATATTTCAAAGGCATGAGTTTCACTATTTTGGGCAACATGTGTTGTTTTTAACGAAGGATTAATGATTTCTAATGGTATGCTTTGCGATTACGATGGGAGTTGTGAACAAAGACAAAATTCTCTGCGATTCTGATAACATGAGAATCATGAACGGTGATGGAGAGCTCTGTGATTACAATGAGAACCACGAATGACATTGACCGGAAGCTATATGGTTATGATGTGATTTTCAAACTAAGAATTTCACTGTTGTATCGCGAAGGGAGGTGGACCATGAAGAGGTTTTTGAATGGTCAATAAAATTTGAAAAGAGGTTTTGGAAATTCACGAATGGATGAGCCTATAAATATGAGTCTACCCCACACCATTCCAATGAAAATTTCCATAGAAAATATATAAATTCATTAATTTTAAGAAGGCATGTAAGATTTTTGAATTTGGATTTCCATACAAACATGATCATCGCCAAAAGAATTCTTGAGAATTTACTAGTGCCACTGCTTTTGATTAAAATGTTCTTCACGATTAAAGGGGATTCCACATTGAATTTGTTAGAATCATGAATTATATTATTCTGAAAATTCAAGGAGCTCTGTGAAGGCAGTGAACTTTGTAAAGGTGCTTCATGAATGAAATTATGGAACATAAGGTTTATACTGTTCTATATGGGAAAAGAGCTCCTATAAGAAAATGAGATTAACAAGGGTTATTCATGAACGGTAGTATTGAACATCGGTTTTAACTGGACATGGATTTCAAAGAGCATGAAATCTTGTATATTGTGCATGAAGAGTCTTTTCGGTAAGACCTGGACAAAGTCTTTACTACTAATCCTTTGAAGCTACCATCACATCAATAAAATGAGTAAGACGTGTCTCATAGTAGTGATCAAGGGGGAGTGGATATAAGTTTTCTGGGGGATGTAATGTGTTATCCCAAAAACCGTGTAAATTTAGTGCACCAGGAACAATGTTAATGTGTAGAAGATTTGATACTCCACGTCTAGTAATGATCAGTGGATTTAGGTGCGGCTGAAATACCATCGATGAATGCTCATTGGACTAAAATTAGTGGTGAACCAAGTAAAACTCACATGTCTTCTATTTACATGAGAATGGTTTATTAATACACTAATAAAAAATAGCTTTTACAATTTCCAACCAATTTGCAAACTTGGTCCATAATTTTATAAGAAAAAGTTAAAAAAAGGATTCATCCCTCCCCTCTCAACGTGCACGAGGGTCCTATAGTTTAAGATATAGTGAATTGATTAATGATTTCTTGATCTAATGGAACATTTATTATTTAATATTATGTGATGGTTGGGGATAGAATTGTATATCTCTATAATTCAATGGGTAAGATATATAACTCACTGTAGAGCCATGTTAAATGTGAACTTGATCTCATGTTCCCAAAATTATGTGTCAACAGGGTTTCTTTCACATCAGTTAATGCATGGACCTATTTTCATGTCCATAATTAATGCACGGGCCTAGTATCATGTACATATGTTTATGAAAGGATTTTATTTCATATCATTTATATAAATAGTTCAATTTTTACTATTTATACATGTTTAAAATTTTATAATGTTATATTTTTTCAATATTTATATGATTTTTATATAATCACATGGCTAATGTTTAATTATTGATTATTCCTCAAAATAATGAATTTTATTTTTTATCATGACAATGAATTATTTCATGACTCATGAATAATTATATTTAGTTTATTTGGAATTAATTTCATATGTTATGATAATGTAATCTTTCCATTATTCTTACTTGGGATAATTGATTGATATATCCTATGTTTACCATAACTGAAAATATGAGATCACCCTTTATTATGTTTTTATTTTCCCAAGGTTATGAAGAATGGTTTTATGTAGGTTATATCCAAGAAAAGTACTATTGTAGAATAAATTTATGGTATATATTGAAAATACATTAGGAAATAAGATTTTTATTTATCTAGTCTCAAAAAACACTTAACCATTACGGTTAAGGCTATATCTAACTGTATTTTGTATTGAATATTCGTCTAAAATGATTTGATATTTATATATATTATGATTAGGTATCGTCGTTTCCCACCATTCCTATCATTTTACCATGAATCACCTAATCATGCAACCAAACTTGCACATCATCACATTCCTCTATAATATATTAACCTCCAGACTAGACACTTCCCCCATCAATCTCTGCACCATCCTACCAACCTCTTGCCTCACAAGCCAAATATTCCTCGGATCTTTTACCTCATAATCCACTATTCCTGAAAAATCCCTAATTATAGTGAAATAAAAGATATTTTTATGATAACTAAGGATTTTTTTCCCATTATATGTGATTTAATAAAGAGGTTACATTGTTATAGTGATGTTTGTCTATTAAAAGTTAACATTTACCATCAAAGGTGTTTTGTGATGGAAAGAATATTGATAGAATTTTTTTTGGGATTTTCACTTTGCACAAATGATTTTTTTGGTGTATGCTAACTTTGATTAGCTTCGTGAGATAGTTAAAGTTATAAAATGTAAAAAAAACACATTTTATAGTTAGTTTGGTTTGAACCATCAGTCTTACACTATGAATTTATGGTATTATTAAGTATTAGAATTTTCATCGTGATGTCTTCGGTGTTTATTATGGAAATTTATGTTGGGTGGTGGAAATTGGGTAGATGTATTATGTACATACAATAGTTTCACTATCCTTGCATGACTGAATGATCCTGAATTTTAAAATTTGGGTGACAATAGATGTTCTACAAGGGGATCAGATTTTTTCACAAACCATGCATTGAGCATGATGGTAGTTGCTTCTTGAACATAAATTTTCAATTATGAACTTCTTGATCTTAGTATCAAATAATTGATATGTTTATAAAATGTTTCAATGACTGAAATTTTCGAGAGTATATGTAGGGAAGCTATTCAAGTGGTTATTTAATGATTCCATCATCATCAACATCATTATAATAATAATCTACATTATATTTAATGATTATTAGTACTTAAAAAAGTGAATTTAAAACTATTTTATATGTTTCTTTTGAAAACAAGGTTTTGTGTGTTGTTCATTTACATTTAGAATCTTATCTCCATATTATTATCTATTTAATTGAGGGTGGATCGAGTATTAGAATCAAAATCTATCAATAAAAAAGGGTTCATGCTGTTGTGGAAAAATTATTCCATGTAGTATTGTCATGGGTGTCTCCCTCTCTATATTTTCAGGTTCTTGGTAGGGGCCTTTTTTGGAATTCTGGATTTATTTATTTGATATATATTTATGGGGATGATTAAAATGAGGAAAATTTAGACACATATACGATCAATATCCTAGATAATTTGTATGTTTTCTTTTGCATACATATTTGTGTGTGTGAGTTGTGATATAAACACACAATGGAGACCTAAATATGTGACTTATGTGTTTGTAAAATTATGATTAAATTAAAAGGCCCTATGAGTCCTAATATAGCCACTCTATCACGACTGAGTAATATTTGAACATTATATAAAAGCATAATGGTGGGAAACAAGTATGAAATTTTTTGAAACTAGGTTTTCATGATGAATTTTAGTTCATTGAAAATTATTAATTAATTTAATAAAATTAAATTTACTAAGTTAAACATTCCGCCATAGGAAAAGAGATTTTGGTGCATGTTGGATAGGTTTCCCCACTTGCGATCCATGTGATAATTTATATGAAATAGATCCAAATCAGTATATTGGTTAATATGAATATTATGAAAACATTCACTACTAATATGAGAACTGAAATGGTCATAATAATGTTATAAGTGCAATTTTATAGATTCTTATTTGTTCAGTCAAACAATGTAACAAATTTTTATTTAATTAGAATATAGTGTATGTAAATGTTTGAATATTATTTTTTATATCTTTAGATAATATATTCAGTATAGGTCATTCCATTTTCAAGATAACTATTATATTATGATATATGTTTTCTATGAATTGATATATTAATTGAATTGTTTCATAATATCATGACTTATTTTATAAATGTTTTTAATACATCCAATAAAAGCATAAAATGGATGTAAATTCCGATAAAGAGTGTTGTAATTTTATACTGGGGTTGTGTTAGAAGAATCATATTCAAGACCAGGAATGTAATTTTTTAGATAGGACCACCTAGAATAAAATTTATTATATTATTTATTTGGTAGGAAAATGTAGAGGGTTTGATACTCTACTATGAGATATTTTTCAGATGCTAATATCCAGTATCTTCATAATAAAATGAGTCTAATTGATGTTATTGAGTTATATAATGAATTAATATTCAAATAGAATTTTTAAGTGTTAATATTATTTGGTAGATGTGAAAATTATTTTTATTTTTACTTATTAACTCACTAGATGAGTGATCTAACATTACTAGAGAAAGGGAGTTTTTGAGTCTTGGTTGGTATTCTGGGAGGTTGTTGACCAAGATTGATGGGATTATTGTTTTACAGGGTGATAAAACTGTATTAGGGATTACTAGAGATCTGTGAGATGAAATAATGTAATTGAATTATTATTTTCGAAGTACAAATCTGATGTGAGTAGATTATTATTATATTGGGTAACGAGATAGTGTGGTGAAATCACTTTTCTCTAGGGTGATGAGCTAGTGTGAGGGGATTTTCAATCACATGGGTAGATATACAGTGTAAGGGATATAGTCATTCACATGGGAAATAAGAAAATTAAATGGGTATTGGGATCATCAATGGGTAGAAAGCTAATGTGAGGTTTATATTTTTTAACTGGGGTAGTCAACTAGTGAAATGAGATTCAATTGTTCTCTCAGGTCAAAGTCCAGTTTTTTATAACATATTTTTTACACATGGTCTAGGTAATCTTGAATACATAGTCACAATTCTACAAGAGAGATATTTAATACTACACCCCAGGTTAGAATATCAAGGGTGGGATATATTATGTCATAATCCAAGTTGTGTTGTTATGGTGGTCTATGTTACATAACAACCTATTATTCATAAAGTTCAAAATTCATGACATGGTCCAATTATGTGATACCATGTCTTAAGGGTGAGATTTGATACATTGTAATAGTAGTTATTATTTTTTGCGTTTGACATGTTGCAATGTCAACTTGTATACTATAGGATAAATATTCATGCCACTTTTTTACAATTTGATTCTATAACGTGAAGGTGGATTATGTTATGTTGTAATCTTATATGTTGGGATATATGAGTGTGTGAAATTTCATAAAATTTATATGATTTAGAATTTATGATTAGGTGATGGATAAAATAGTTATGGTTAAGAACCATGGTATATTGATAAACCCATAAGTAATTGACTATGTGTTTATTATTAGTTATTATAATATAAATCCATGATCAGTTGGCTATATAGTTCTGTGTATTTTATGTTTCATAATTGCATAAAAATATTCATACACATTAACATCAATATATATATATATTTGGCCATTTTTATTGTGCCTATTTATTCATTATAAATACATCCAAATTTGGGTCCTTAATTCACCAAAATATCATATTATTTTCGTCACTTATATAAGAAAATTATTTTGAGAGATAAACATCGTGTTCTAAAGGGTTCGTGGGGCCAGATCTGGGGCAGGGGAATATTTACTTCAGGGATATAGGGAATTTCACCAATGAAATATTTTATTTTCGAATTTATTTATTTATTATATTATAAATTCCTTAATTACAATTCTTATTCCATGTTGTATGTATATCAATTTTAAATTTTCATGATATATTATCACAAAGTAATGAGAATGTATAGTGATAGAGGTATTGATGGAATTAATCTTTGGAATCTCTTTATTTGTTTATTATTATTATTGTTATTATTAATGATTTATTAATTTGAACACTCATATTATAACCTTAATACCAGTTTATATCCTTCTATAGGTGGGGCAGCATTCTTAAGATCATATCGAAATTCCATCTTATCAATAACGTTTGGTGCCATATTGGGTCATTTAAAAATGAGGTTAAAGAGAATTTATGATTTTTATGAATAAATAGAGATGTTGATTGGTTGTTTTAGGACTTTATAAACACATTATAAATATATTTTAATTTTTTTGTTTTCGAATAAGTCTTGGAAAATGAGGTTGGCCCAGATTATTTGCAACATATTTTTTCTTTTATTTGATTTAACCCTTGAGTGTTTATTGTGAGATTTTTTTGGTTTCTCATGCATAATATATAAGTGAATATGGATTGGTAATATGAAATTTATAGGTTATGTGTGTTTATGGTTTTCTGATTAGTAAAAATAAAATGGTTATTTGAGGTTGATTTAAAATGGAATCAAGTTCCATTTTAATTACGTGCAATTAATGAAAAATAATTTTTTTCATGGTTAATTGTTGGATTAAAATTATTTCAATGTAATAATGGATATATTATCTTGTTATAGATATATTTCAAGTAAATTTATAAAATTGATATAGTAATTTTTTTTTGATAGATTGAAAAAGGGAAAGAGGGTGGGTGTGAATTGCATTTGGAAATTTAAATTGTTAAAAATAAACCATAATTTCAAAAAATAATACTAATTTGTTATGATGAATTGATAATGAAATTAATTATACATGATGAAATTATAATGTGATAAATTTAATGAAACTACCTAGAGACAACTGCTTCTAGAATTCATCCACCGGCTAGTCGATGCCCCTCCAATTAGTAGCATATGGACATTGGGGGATTACATTGGTTCTATCCCACCACACAGGTTATTCGATTATTTCTGTAGCTACCCAGAAACCATTATGTCATATCAGTAACCCTTCAAAACATTTTTATCAACTTTAATATTCCTCCCAATGTACCATCACATGTGAAGATACATCAATATGATCTTCAATGATACTCATAGCCTTCAAAATGATTATTCATCTTTTTGTGAACTACACCACATAAAATTCAATATAAACATCAGAAATAAAATAAAATAAATCATTAGATATATATTTTGAGTGGTTTTTATGATGAAACACAATAATGGAGTGGTTAAAAATATCCCTATTTTTTTGTAGAAAAACATGATAAAAAAAAATTAATATGCTAAAACAATTAAGGATATTTATCATTATGAAGACCCAAAAAAATATATTCAGCACTATAATGAATCAAAATAATGTAATCAATAATTTTAAGACTCGAAAAAATTTTATTAAAAATGATCAAGACTCAAAAAAAATATTCAACATTCTCTAGACTCAAACATAAATTCTCCCCATAAACGAATAAATATACTCCCCTTTCTAATAAAAAAATTAATATTATTTGCACCAATAAAATAATGTTCACTCATTTGACCTATAAATATCTCCCAATAAACATATATCCTCTTTGATTTGCAATTTTAAATATATAAACAATGAAGATAAAAATATGGGATTGAAGATAGAGAAATGTTACTACCTGAGGTAAATAAATTAGGACATGAAATATTAACATGCAATACTATCTCTCCCTTAACAATTAAAACATAAATTCATAGAAAAAACATAAAATGGAATTAAATAATTAAATAATTAATATTAATTATATATATAACATTTATGTTCACATCATATTTATCCTAATGAATCATAATTATAAAACTACCACTTAGTACCAAAATTTATATACCTTTTGAGACAATTCCATAGGGTTTTCTTAACACATTTCCAATATTTAGGTTATTGAATCTTTTTCCCTATATCATGTCAATGAAAATCCATTTTTTCATATTATTTTTGTTAGGAAAGTCACCCAAGATATTGTTTATAATTATATACTGATATAAGTAGTTATAAATAGTCTCAATATTTTTCATTCTAGGTCCCATTCCATTTTGTTTCTCAAGAATGTGGTAATTTAATTTTCCATTAAATAAAATATTCACATAATTACACCTCATTCTAGGAATTGAATAAAATGATATTTCGAGACTAAAAATAATCATAGTGAGTTTTAAGGTAATCATTAAAAATAATTCATATGATGTCTAAATCATGAAGCCTTCTTTTCAATCTATGACACCAAATGGTTAACCTAGGTCATTCATTGTTGTCATCAATTTAAATCCTTCATAATGGTTTATAATAAAAAAGATATTTACACCAATCATATCCCTTGGGGTGTATATCTTGATATAAAGTCTTAGTCCCACTCATTGTGCACCTTTTATTAAATAGTTGATTTAAAATGCACTATTGTCATAATTGTTTTCCAAAGGCTCATTTGTAGAAAAACTGTATCCAATTTCATGTATTCAGAGATGGATGTATTTTCTAGTAAACACACACAATCTTATCTTTAAAAAATATTTAGGATGTTATCAAATGTTTGGACTTGTCCCCATTATTTTCGAAAACTTTATGTAATAAAAATTTAAAAAAACTATCTAATCCCAATTCTAATACCAACTGAGGTTTCTAGAGCATAAATTAAATAAATAGGACATTATTTGTTTAATAATATTCGATACCTTATATTATAGTACATTTATGAGGACTATAATGGTTTTGTATATTTTTAGAATAGAAATATAATAAACTTATTTTATAAAGTACCTTAAATATTTTCCGCAAATACCTTCTTAGGTAGAGAATTTATTAGACATACCCAACATATAACCATTCTTCATAACCCACGGAATGGAAACATAACAATTTTTGAGCTATGATGCTTAGTAAGGGTAAAAATAAGAGATATCAATCAATCATCATAAGTGAGAACAAGACAAGCATAAGTATATGACATCCTAATAATATCTTATGAAAATGATATATGATCATCCAAATATGATTAATCATATATCATGGTTTTGGGCTTTTTCATAATAGAATAAATAAGTCCAATTTTTTTGAAATCATCAGTAATAAATATGATACATGGGAACATATCATAAACATATGAAGTAAATTTTGGGTATACACATAATCATAGAAAAATATTTCCTTATACAAGGATCACTACAATGACTATCATAGTGTATTGGGTTCACTCTGTATTCAATCATTTCCTTATCCATTTTTCAATCACAAAACTATTTTTATGATAGGGACAATTATTAAACTAGGGGTTTCCACCCATTTCAGTCCTTAGTAAATCACAAGATATCCATATTTACCCAGTGCATTAATGATAGATTTAACTCCAGGACCACCCATCCTATAATGAAAACCATAAATATTTCTTCCATAAAATCATAAAACATTTAACATATCAAAATATCAAAAAATAGAAAGGATAAAAAGTTCAAAAAATTTTCATAATTTCATCATTGTATAATATATGTAAAAGAAACTCGTTTCATAATGGTTTCACAATAACTTATTAAACCCATGGGAAAGAAAAAGGTTTTATAAAATATTTCTTAAATAATAATCATCATAATAAATGCATAAAAATATAGTGGATTGAATAATATGATCATATCACCATTAAATCATAATAGTCCTTAATGGATATTTACATAAATAAAAAATACATTGAAATGAACATTCAAAAATTTCATTGAAAAATGAGAAAATATACATTTGTTTCAGTTACAATTTAACATAGAATTTCCATAGTATTGAGAAACTGATATAATTTGAATGTACCCATAAAAACTATTAAAATAATATTAAAATAAAATAGAAAAAATGATTGTGGGATTATTAGTTCATACTATATGAACTAAAATAATAAATTATTGTTATATATTTGAAAAATTAAAAAATGACTTGTCTCAAAAATATTTAGACGGAATTTTTTAGTTTTTTAAATAAAATAAATGGTTATAAAAATATAATTTTTAAAATATTTCATGTATTGGTAAGAGATTTCATAAATAAATTTTTATGATCATGGGCAATGAATAGATATCTCATCAACTAGAAAGAAAACAAGCGTAACTTTTCTATTATAACATTTTTAGATCATTTTATGAATAGAATAGGAGAAAATTTTTCTAATCCCTAATAGTTATATGAATAAATATAGGAGAAAAAAAGAACGGTGTTTAAATAATAATATAAATATAATTTCACGTTAAATAAATTTATCATGGATAATCCTGAAAGGATATGATATTCAAGCATTACCCTTACCTTCAGTCCTATATTGCTTTGTATACATTCACATGTACTATAAAATAAATATATATTTATTAAAAATACATTCAAAACTAAATTCAAATATATACTCTTATTTATAATTCCGTAAAAAAAATTGAATTATATTTTGGTTAATAATTCCCACTTTAAAATGAATATTTAGGTGAATACTAGTCTATTTTCCTTGTATGTTTTAGTTTAACAACTTGCATAATTGAACCATGGTAATGGATTCATAATATAAATAATATTAACCATTAAATAAGGATCATATTTATTCCTCATAAGAAATTATATGAAAATTCATATAAACAAATGTTGAAACATGTATTGGATCACATCATGGAGATTGTAGTCTATACTTAATGAGTGATGAATCAATACTTCCATGGATGGAAAGAAAGAAAGGAAAATTATAATTAAAAATTTAGGAATAATTATTATATATTATAACACATATATATTAATTAAATTAATTCCTATTCCAATATATGTAAAAAATAAATTAATATATAATAGTATTTCCTTGATGAGGTGGTAGTGCACACATACACATGAAAAACGTTATCATGTTCTAACATAAATAAAAATGTGTATGTAGATAAGATATTATTATTAAATAAGTATAATTATTTCATAAATAATATAAATAAAAATTAAATATATCATAATAATAATACATGATAGATGGTGACGTAAATTAAAATACATTGATTCCTTAGGAGGTAGTCCACACATATGAACAAATGATGCATTCATTTCCCATTTGGTGGAGAAGGAGACAAATAAAGGTTGATAAATCATCATAGTTACATCTAGGTGAATTTATTATACTTTATTAGTAATTTTAGGATTTATAAAAGTAGTTTCTAAAAGGTTTAATAAAAAATAAAATTGAATGTATTTTCTTATGAGTTATACCTAGTCTTTAATAAACCTCATTTGGATTACCAATAAATCCCCGAGGTGATGTTACTATGATGAAACCTGGAAATATCAACCATGTATATGTTTGTTTGTATATTATTTTGGCTATTATTTTTGGAAATAGAAGGCCCAGAAACTTTTTTGGAAGAAATGATAGATAGTATCCCTTTATAAGTGAGGGAGATGACCCAGTAGAATTTTTTCAAAAGATTAAAATATATTAATGTATTAATCAAGAAAAATGAATCCAAATTGGTTCATTATTAACTATCGGATGATTTAAAATCTAACTATATTTATAAAACTTGATTTATAGATGTTTTTATGTAATTTTATCCTTTATATCTATAGTTAAAACCATCATTAACCCCTTCTAACAATTACCATATTAGTGTATTATTACTTTAGTTACTATTCATAATGAAAAATAATTAAGTTTAACTTATTATACAATATAAATAATACTGTTTAAAAATACGGTATACATTATTATTAAATTAAATAATTATATGTTTCAAATATTAATTAAAAAAACTAGTTAAACACAACAAAACATAGTTTTCTTAAAAAAAGAATTTGTAAATATAAAAAATATTTTTATACAAAATTTATGAATATTGTAAATCTTGATGAATTTTGTTGGATTATTTTTAATAAAAATTAATTTATGAAATTATAATGAAATTTCAAAACAAAATGGCACATTTTAAATAATTTAATAAAGAATACAATTATCTATAAATTCATTATTTCTAAATATTAATAAAAAAATTATGCATTTTAGAAAAATATAAAAACATAACATTAAAATAATTTTCATATTATAATTTTAAAAATTATATCATTTTTAAAAAATAGCATTACCGTATTTGGAATAAATTAATAATGACATCATTGCAAAAAATTTAACAAAACCCATTTTTGAAGAAAATTTATTTTTAAAGTATTAAATTAATTTATACTCTTTCAATTCATAATAAACAATATTATATTATAGATAAAATATTTTATTGAATAATAAATCTATAAATTTCAATAAAATCTATCTTAAAAAAGTAATTATTTTTTTTCATTAATAGAAAAACACAATGGATTCAAAAAAATTGTTCTTTAGAAAACATCTATTTTTTAACACCTAATGATTTTAGTTTCATTTATAAAAAATTGATAAACAATGAATTAATTTTCTATAAGTAAAGAAAATATATATAGATAATTTTGTAAGTATTATTAAAACAGTCCAATCCAATGTCTATGATAAAAATATTAAATTAAATAATAATAATAATTCAATACTATATAATTATTTTTTTAAACTCATTGTTTTCTATAAGAAAAGATATTGAATAAATTAAATTTATATAGAGAGAAAAATATCATAAAATATTAGTCCCTTACAAATAAATCCTAAGGTAACTAGCCTATCTCAACCACTATGCTAACCAAACAATAAAGGTGAAGTGTAGGGAACCCATGTAGGGAGACATAGGCGTGTGAGTAGTGGGAGGGGGCTGGTGTGTTGTGATATTGATAGGGGTTATTGGATGTTACAATTATAAGGAAATGGTTTGTTTATGTTTTTCTTATATGATATATTTTAGTCCACATGAACTCAAAGTTGATGTTGGAAACTCAAATGTAATCAGAATTTCACAATTTCAAAAACAATGACAACAAGATTGCTTGTTTCTCACACACTTCTAGGATACCTACAACTTCTTTTGGAACCCTGCTTGTTCCTACCACACTTAAGAAGACACATAAACACAATATAATCTTAAAATGGTCATTATAATGACCTATGTAGAGGATAAAAATTAATCCATCTCAATAGATGCACTTTGGAATACCACACATGCACAACCAAGTTCAACCACAAGTTATTGTACCTCTCTGAGGATGATGAATCCAATACTATGAGACCATGATAAGAGATACATTGGAGCTCTGGTATAGCATGGAAATTTGAATAAATTAATCCTAGTGTCTTGTACATGTCATTATGTTTATGTACACATACAAGGAAGGTAGTATTAAATGAGAACACTTCATCCCATGAAGGAACAGATCACACAATGAAAAGATTGGTAATTTTTTAGGGATTCTTCATGCCACCTCATAAAAAATATCTTGTCGCGTGAAATGAATGTACATCTATGGTTGTAGATATGGCTTTCATGGGGATTTATTCCTGGGGAAAGGGTTTCCATAATTCCATGAACTTATCAATTGGGGATATATAATTGTGAGGATTTTAGTTAATTCAGTCATGATAATTGAATATTTTGAGATAATGCATGATAAAATAGAAGGATTTTGACTTGATGTTTTATTTTTGAAAAAAAATTACAATTCACATCTTGAAGTAAAAATCTTTTACAAATATAATAAAGGATAATGTCTCTATCCTTCCATGACCTTGGAGTTATTTTCATAGAGGAGAAATAAGCTTAATGGAATTGGGGTTCTAATACCCATATATTTAGTTTGAGGTCACCTTAAAGAGAGGAATATGAGTAGTAATTATAAAGATATGGCCAATTATATTTATAGTTAAGAAGAGGTAGATGATTTATATAAATAATGATGATTCTAGAATAAACATTTACTTAACTTTTGGGAGGACCAAATAAACATATTGACCGATTTCAGTTGTGTGATGTTACTATAATGTCTTTTTATTTTGTCACATTCTCATGAACAACAAGATTGGGTAGAAAGTTATCTATAAAATATATAATAAAGGTGTATTTTATTTACAAAATTATTTTTATTTTTATTTTTTAAAATTTTGTATTTTGTTTTTACACTTTTTTTACATCTATTATTTATTCCTTTGGCATGAACATTGTTTATGGTGGAGTGAGTGTTTTTAATCGGTTAGAAAATTACACTAACTCATGGATGACCATTTAATGTATTCAATAATCTGGGTTTATATTTTTTTTGGGTTAACATTATCATTATTACATGATGTACATAACCATAATAAATGGGATATTTTAAATTTAGTGACTGAGGAAAATAACCAAGGAATCTTTGAGACCCAATTCAAACAAAAACAAGGATAGTCTTACATATTTTCTATCCAAAAATTCATAAACTAATATTTATTATACATGGTATTACCTCTCATAATTGACATTCTTATGCATTTTTCCTTTGTTTTCCAATCATTTTTAATTATTATTGATTTTTTATAATATATTCATACATATTCAAACTTTTACGTATATAGGTCATTCTAAATCCTTAGTAGTTAAATGGTTTTTTATGTATTGTTAATCATAAACTTGTTTCTCTATAGATACAATCAACACCTTATGGGTGAATATGACTTGGGATCTATTTTTTAGGATGGTTTTTCATAAACATATTATTTCCATGAGTTTCTTTTTATTCTAATTAATATTTATATATTTATTTGTCATAGTAGTTTTATATTTTAAGGTTGACCATTTATTTACCGAGTACTCTACTCAGGGAATATAAAAAGAGATTTTCAAAAGGGATCTATGTTGGTGCAGAGCCTATGGTATCAATAGTTCTTCAAGGGTATTGATCCAAGAGTGAAAAGATAAATTGGAGTATAATTAGGAGTGTATGATAGAGATTATTATTGGAAAAAAATTAATAGAGTATGATAAGCCTTTAAGAATGGGGTTCCAACAAATAATCTCAATTCCTCTAGTTATTAACAATATTTTTTAAAAAAAGTCAATGATTATTTAGATGATCTCAAAATAAATTTATTTTATCAGGATACCACATGAATACCCATACCATCACATATAACATGTTATTAATAATTTCAATATATATTAATTCAACAATGCTTCTATTGAATATATAAGAATAATGTTATTCAAATTTTCATTAAAAGATAACTCATAAAAATGTTTCCAAGGATTGGATGCACATTTCATTACAACGTGGGATGATTTGGTTAGAATTTACACAACTTATTTTCTTACTTAAATGTAAATTAATGAACATTCACATCGATATTCATAATTTCAATCATTATAATGATGAACCATTATAGACTGCATACGATATATTTATGTAATTGATTAATAAATGCATCAATTATTTTATAGAGATGTGGTATCATGTATTAATCATATATAAGAGAATATCTCATGTAACTCCCTCACCCCAGAAGCCTGGAGCCAGTGAATTATTTTTATAAATTATCATGATTACAAGGAATTATGTCTTGAAATAACAATTAGTTTACCAATCATGGAAAATATATTACATACATGAACGTTAACTTATACATTCAAACATAAAACAAAAAATAAATAATCCATTGAGAATGCTATTATTCACTTATCTTAAACTTGCATATCAAACACAAAACACATATTTGAATCCTAGGAAAATAAAACATAAGAAAGGGGTTACCTTAGTTTCTCAGTAAGGGTAAATAATTTAGTGGAAGCTATAATCATTTAAGGAATGATGTTTAATAAAAATAACATCCATTTAGTCATAAACATGAAAATAATATATATAAAATAAATCAAACATTACCACATAAACATGCACATGGATATTATATTAGTCGAATAATCACATGTGATAATTAATATCATAATTATGGAATTCTTATTTTCGGACATCTTTACCACATAGTCAAGGCCTCATTCAAGAACTACAAATAAATTTTTTGTCAAGGCCTAGTGCCAAGATAGATACTTGTCTCATGAGACCTATCGATGGATTGAGGGGCTATAATGGTCCCCACCCATCACTTACTAAGTCCACTATATTCCTCATTTATAAATTGTGAAACATACCATATTCATTTGTATTAAAACTAGCATACGAAATGTCAATACTTCAACAATAAAAAATAAATGGTGTAAAAATAGAACAATCACACTCAAACATATCATAACTCATTTAATACAATATTGAAGATTTTATTTATGATAAAACTACTTTAATAAATAATAATATCTTGAAAGGATGTTGACATAGTTGAAAATAATTAGAGATACCCATTGAGAGAAATACTTTTTTTCATGAAATCATTTAAATGTATCACAATTTTTAACGGATGAATTTTAAAAGATATTTTTGAATCAAAGTGTTCCATACCACATAGAAACGTTTAGAAGGAATTAACAATTTAAAACATTCATGTCCATATAAATAAATCCTTAAAACCATTTTAAAAACATGGAAATTAAAGAGAAAGATTTACATGAATAAATAATTAAAAAATTTTAAATGATGTTTTAGATAAAGTGTACCTTAAAACAATCATTTCAAAAACACATTTTCGAATCATGGACATGGATAAGAATTTTTTCATTGAAAATACTTACACATAAACAATCTTGGATAACAATGAGATTGAGAAATTAACCCTTACTTTGCACATTCCTTTGGTCGAGGATACGTTTAACCTCATGTATAATTTCCATAGTATGTTAGTAAATTATAACAGAACATTATTCATATTTATTATATCATTAATGATTATTTTAAGACTTTATACTACCCATTTATAATTATTTCCTTGTTAAATTAACATTTCAGGTAACAATAGCTTTCTTTAACATACATGTTTTAACTTGTTATTCAGGATCGTATCATTTAGATCAGGATTTATATACATCCATAATATATAACATTATTTATATATAATATATATTTAGAATATAAATATGCACTATAAATAGATATTTGAAATGGAAAACACCATTTATGGGGATGATTGTCCATACGTACGCATAAACGTTGTATCTGTTTTCATATTGTATTGAACGAAAGTAAGTAAATAAGATATATGAATGTAAATAAATATATACATACTTATATATATATAGTATAATTATTTTTTCACACATTTCATACATATTAATATTATATATTTTTATAATCATTGTTGAATGGTCAACCTTGAAATGAATCTCATCGCGTCGTGGAGACATTAAATCATACATACACACGGGCGACGATATCATTTCATTAATGATTAAAATGTGTGGAATTGGATATTATATTAATTGAAAAGAGAAATTATCATGTAATTTTCTATATTTATATACACTTTACTCATCATTTTATCCATCCATATAACATAGTGTTGAATAACAAATTACACCACAGTGTGGAGATGGTAAGCCATAAAAACACACGCATAGTGACATTATCATTAATAGGATGGATAAAATAATGAGTATGGTTGTAACATATTTATAATAAAATCACAATATGTAGAAGGTACTAGAGTTATTATTTTCTTATGGAAATAAAAAAGAACGATAATGTGGAAGAAGAAATGAACTTTGAAAGAGGTGAAAAAATAAATACCTATTATTTAGGTGTTCTCTTATGATTTGAACAAATGGGCTCCTTAGGCTGGATTTATGATCAGTGTATGGCCTCTAGGATAAAGTGAGAGAAGTTTGGAGGAGAATTTGGTAGGTTTTGGCCGAGCCAAATGGATTTGGTGATGAGATTTGTTAGATAAGGTGAAGTACCATTTTATAAGAGTGGTGAGGGTCACTTTAGGAAAAGATTGAAATATTATTTTATTATAAAATAATTTTATCTCTATAATGGATAAAAATTGATTAATTTATAATCCAAAGTGGTATGGGATTAAAAACTCTCAACCAATAGGTTTTAGACAAGATTATGTGACCATATAAACTTTATCTTATAGATTTAACTCTTAGTTAAATACTTAAACTTTTACCATGTCCTCTTGTATTATTATAATAAATGGTTAATAAATATACTATAAAAATACAAGAAAACATAATGTTTTTCATTATTGATATAAATATCTTTATCTATGTACTTTGGCCGAACCATAGATTTTTTAAAATATTATATTATTTAATAATATAGTATTTGTTTTAAAAACTCATTTATGTTAATTTTGACAATATTTGGTATTTTTTTTTAAAGTCATAACATATTTATCACTACAAAAAAATGTTTAATCAACCCTAACATGTCATATTTACCATTAAAATTCTCGTATGGCATCCAAATCCCCAATTTACATTTATTTGTATATTTATAATTTCAATTATTTTAATCTATCATTGTTAATTTAATTACTCCATCATCATTATGTCATAAATAAATATAATTATATATTCTATAAAAATTATAAATAAAATACTATTATGTAGGAAATCATTTATTCTTTATAATTAATATTTATAGTCTAAATTATCTAATTTATAAACCTATATTAAATATAGTTTTGTAATTAAACATTGAATTTAACAATTTTAACTCTTCTTTAAATAAAAGAATAATAAATGTCATTATCTAATCCAAGTGGATCAAATTGGTTCATATTTTATTACAAAGGTTTATTTTGGTCTAAAAACACTTATCTAATAGAATTATGACTTGTGTTATGGTAAATATTACATCTTTTTTACCTATAATCACACTATTTACTTTTAATCGTGGAAAATAAAATTCAAAAGTTACTATTCACGAGAAATTATTTTTATCTTATTGTACAACATTTTAGATTCTAATGTCAACTGTGACTCTCTGATTTTTGAAATTTAATTCATAGAATCATTAAAAATATGTTTAATGAAAATTTTCAAATGTTTCTAGAAGGTGGGTAAAAGAAGATAAAATGTTCAATAAAATTTTATAAATATAAATTTATTATAAAATGACTCCAATGATTAAATTTAAATTATATATGTATTATGTATCTATTTTTACATAAAATAAATTTAAATAAAATTTACAATTTTTTAAATAAGAAGTCAGTTTTAAGCAATAACATATTGTTTTTCACTACTCATCCAAAAATGAAATTTTTCAGAAAAATACCAAAATTTCACCCTAACACAATTTTGATATTCTCAATCAAAAAATGATGTCTATTTTACCAAATTTAATACATATAAGTTTCATACACTAATTTAAAATAAATTCCCGTTTACAAAACATTAAAATGGGGTTTTGAGAAGTAAAAACTATCGAATGATTGATATGTGTTTTGTCCAATTTAAAAGTGTAATTACTTATATTGACCAACATTGGATTAAATGATAAAAATATAATATAATTATACTTTAAAACAATTAAAATATATAATTTAACACTATAAATTATTTCGATTAAATGTGTTTTTTCAATTAAAATTTAGTATTTTCCATTATTCATCAAAATATGAATGTTATCAAAAAAGTACCAAAAATTTATACAAACTGAATTTTTATGTCCCTATTATAATAAAAATTAATTTCATTAAATTTAATATATAAATGTTTTAAATATTGGTTTTAAAAATGGTTCTCCATTAAAAGGCGGTAAAATTACATTTTTTAAAAATTCTTCTTTAGATAAAAAATGATTTTGTTGTTATATTATGTCTAAGAAACACATAATATGGATTCTAAAATTATATGGAGTATATAGAATAAAAACTTATTTTAATAATATTCATAACAACTTTTTGAACCGTGATTTTGGTAGGTCATCATGCACTCGAACTCGGTGTTGCGTGTAGTGAGAGTTATTAAATTAATTTGAAGAGATAATGTACTATGAAATGTTGGGGTGTTACATTCTCCCCTCCTTCAATAAATTTATTCCATGAATTTTGAAAGTGTTGTTCAAAAATTAATGTTTAAAATTAGTAAAATACCTTTTGAGGAAAACCAACATTCTAAATTGGGACAATAAAATATAGTCTTCATAAGAGGGAAAGGGAAATGAAAAGGTCACCACGAAATTATGATCTCGATTGAGAAAACATTGATGGCACTTATGGACACATAATTTGAGGAAAAATTTAAATATATATAGGGAGTGATTGGGGACATCAATCACAAGCAAGTGTTAAATTGAGGGCCTCAAATCCATCAATCTATGATGATTTAAAATATCATTGGTTCAACGACATATATGGTATTAGGATAACACATTTTTGGTTTTATGATCCCCTCCCTAATTTTTATGAATTAATTTATTCATAGGTGTAGTGGATAAAATATATATGACAAATAAAGATTCATCATTCAACTAATTCCAACCACAAACTCATCTTTCACACCAAAAAATAATAGAATTCAAAAATATTCTCTTTATCATAATCATATAGGGTTCCAAAAATTTTGAAATTTGAATTTATTTATAAAACTATTTAAAAATACTACATTATAAAAACCAGAACATCACGTGGGCCAGAGGTAGGTGGTGCACCCTTTTCACCCTTCTGTTATGGGTTCATGACTTACGGCGTTGCCAGATGCGATGGGTTGTCGCCAGACCTCCGGGTTGACATTTTTCTAACAATCCAAAAATAATCGTAAGAAATTGTTTACCATTAATCAGTATTATCCAATGTACATATTAATTCTTTCCAAACTTTATAATTATCCAAAATACTTCTGCCCAAACTCAATGTCCAAAATTTATAAGGATGGAAAACAGAATGAAGATCATCTTTTTCCACGTAATAACGTGTGAATACCTTCATCATATATTCTATTAAAACATGGTAACACCCTGAATTACCATAAACCCATATTGATTATATTTATGTTCCATTATTATTAAAGAATACTAGATATAATCCACACATCAAAAATGTTGTAAACTCAAACAATAATGGAATAAAAAAACAATTAATTTTCTTTAAATTAGTAAAGAATATTGAATTTAATTTATCCAAATAAATCATATATTATTCCAAAATCCCTACCTATGTTTTAGAACCATATTAAGGGTTATCTTTCCTTCATCTGTGTATTTTCCAAAAAAAAAATAACATTCTATTGAGTCACTTTCCCTAGAACCATATAATCTCAAATCTTCAATGAAATAGTACTACATTACAATCCTTATTTATTTCGACAATTCATATAACTAGTAAATCATTGATACGACACACAATTAAAACAATTATTTAATAACAACATAAGAACACTAGTCATTACTCTTTATCTGTGGTACTATCACAACTTGATTATTATCCTATAGCTATGTTTGAGGCATAATCTGATGATTTGGACATTGATTTGTATAGTGTCCCAACTCTATACAGATTAAGCATTGTACATTTGAATCCTTTTTCATTCCATTACAATCACATATGCCGTGTCTTTATTCTATACACTTTTAAAAAAACTCCAATTCCCTTCAGGCATGTACCATGATTAAAATATCCATAGTTATCACATATGGGAAAATCCTTCATTCCCCTCCACCCTTTATCCATATTTCTCTCCACAATCATTTTCTTCTATTTTTCCCATCAAATCAATCGTACATTTAGGATTATTTAATTATCTTATTAACACATGATATTATTTCTTCATATGATGAGAATACATGTGAGACTCCTTCCCTTCTAAATGTTGGCTTAATACAATGAATGATATGCTTTGTCATACTCTTTTTGGTCATTCGTATTGTTGGGGTTCTCATTCCTTCTTATGGGTGCCATTTCTAAATGTAAGAACCCATATCTTAGTTTCAGGTATGTATTTACTTTTCCTGGGGTTTTTGAGAAAAAGTGGGTTTTAGGAAATTTTTGAAGTGCAGGCTATGTACTTTTTGAGTACACGCCGTGTACTCTCTTGTTGTGCCATGACATGTGTGGCCGTGTCCAGGCCACACACACAGTGTGTAAGGGTGATGTGGAGGCCACTTAAAGCGGAGTACGGAAAAACAGAGTACACGACTTGTACCCCAGAAGTACACGCCATGCATTTTCTTTTTATTCATTAAACAAACCGAGGATGCGCCTGACAGACAGAACACCTTCTGTCCATGTTTTGTTCATCTGAGAGAAGTCGTATGGATGTAGATCTTCTCTGAGCTCTAGTGCCTTCGTCTGATCCCCATTTCTACCACCGTCGATTGCATTGGGACCGTAGTGGTGAGCTCTCTCTACTCCTAGAGCCTTGTTATCCAATTTCTCCTCTTACTCAAGATATATAATTTTTGAGAGTTTTGACGTTTTTCTCCGATCCTCGATGTTATAAGGAGAATTAGTCATCGTGGTTCATTAATATCGTTCTCTTAGCATCAAGGTAGGTGGTTTGTGCCTTTCTGTAGGATGTCTGTGAATATTTTGTGCAATTTTCACCAATACCCTTGAACAAGGTACTGTGTGCATCCTGTTTTTCCCTTGTTGTTTGCTTGATTTGCTGGTATGCTTGTGCAGAGGTCATTGCTTGTGAATAGGGTAAATTTTGCTATACTCTGGATGTTTTTCCATGCTTCATTTCTTGTTTGGCATTTTTCCAGTTTCCATGCCTAGTCGTAGGATATTGGAACTGAAGCACTGAATTTCTATTGTGCCATAGAATGATAGCCACGTAGTTATTGAGGTTTACATGGGCAGATATGTGCGCTATGCGTGTTTATTTTACATAGGGATGTGAGAACCTACTGTAGTGGACCATAGGGAGAATAGACGTAAGGGATTCACCAGAGTGTCTTTAATTTACAATGCAAGACCACAGGGGGAATTTTCGTTGAGTGCTTCCTCATAGAGTCTGTAGTTCCTCGACACAGGCCACAAGAGGGATAGACGTTAAGTGGTTCCTCAGAGATCCTTTAGTATGTTATGAGACTATAGGGGGAATTGACGGTGAGTGCTTCCTAAGAGAGTCTATTTTTTTAGCTTAACTAGAGGGTGAGACTGTGTGTGTCTCCCAGAGGCTTTTTAGTACTTTTAGGTTGAACCTTAGGGGCTGGGTTATGATAACTACCCAAGGGTTACCTTTTGTTCTACTTTCTTGAGAGGATGTTTCTTGTTTATAGATTATATGATAAAAATTGTGGATTGTTACTGCTGTGTTTTATCCTGTTTATTACTTACTGTTTATTGCTTACTGTACTTTAGCTACCATATATTCATTGACTGTTAGGCACAGATCTTTGGGTGGTTGCCTAATGGGACCTTTTCTCACACCCTGTTTGGGTTATGCTTTTGTGCCCAAGCAGATTATATTGTTGCAGGTATAGATAAGGGAAACCACCCTTCGAATTCAGGTTCTTGATTGCACTATATCTGGAGAGAATGAGACCAAGACGGGGCTTGCGATGCTGAAGAGTTGCTCATCAATTTTTGTTGTGTACTTTAGTTTATTACTTGTATTCAACATTGTGACTTGTTTGAATGTTTTCCTAGACATATGTGTATGATGCATCATTTACATATATTTCTTCTCTAGTTGTTTGTTTATCGGTCTTCTGATGTTTACCCCTGTATGGATTTATACTGCTTCCGCTATTGTTGTTATTTGTTTTTTATCTTCTATTGTATACTCTTCCAATGAGGGCATAGTTTCCCCACTATCACACCCAAGGCCCACGCTGCTAGTCGGCAGCCTCTTCCATTTTGGGAAATGCACTTGAAGCCATGTGACCTACCGGGTACAGGGTGCCTTTGGGTGGATTCTGGAACCGGGACGTTACAAAGTGGTATCAAAGGTGTTCTTTTCCCTTGAGTTACTATTTGGAGCCTTATCCAGGGATAAGATGGATTCGGTACTTGGTATTAAGCAGTGCTTGGGAGTAACTAACTCGTGTACAGGGAAAAGCCATACTACCTCATTAATTGCAGTTTTCTTTTTTTGAGATTTTACGGTTGATATGATTTCACCTAGAGTGGTCCACATAATTTGTGTGGTTATTGTTGTTGATATTGGGGTTCTAGTTCTATCTCAACCCGATGAGATGAGGTTATTACATCTCATGCATCATATAGGAACTTTTTAGAAATCACTTGTCATGCATTCTTGCCATTCCATCTTGGGTGCATTAGCAATTGCATGTTGTTGTAATAGACTTTGTGTGGATTATTCACGCTGTTGTGATAGGATCTTGATAGAATCTCTACAGTTTGATAGAAAGGTTGTTTGTTTTGTACCTTTCATAAATGAAGTCCAAATTATGGTTCTCGAGGTGTTATGGGCCCTATTGAATAGGAAATTGGTGAATCATTGACCTATTTTCCTTACGTATGACTGTATTGGATTCCATGTTCTGATTCGTGGGGATTATGGGCCCTCACCGATTAGACTTTGGAACCTCCTTGCTTTGTTTTCTGTTTTTTCTCAGCCTCGGTGCAGTTTCTGAGCTACTGCCTGAAAAAACCTAGAATAAACGACGTGTACATTATAAATACACACCGTGTAGTTTTAAACCATGTCACTGACTATGCGAGCTAAAACACGGGTTGTGAAAAATATCCAAGGACACGCCATGTAGAGTTTATACACGCCGTGTAGTAGTAAGCTGTGTACCCGGATGTGTCACTAACAACATGGGTCAGGGAAGCTCGTGTCATACACATCGTGTTTTGTATGACCATGCCATGTATCCTTGTCCTTATAATCTGGTCGTGTCATGAACAACATGGGGTGATGTTCTCTCCTCCTATACATGTCGTGTTTGTTCAGAACATGCCGTGTAAGGGTCAGCTGTGTACTTGGTCGTGTCGCCAACAACATGGGTCGTAAAAACCCTTCAAGTACACACCATGTTTGTTCGGAATACTTCGTTTAGTCTTATCCATGTATTCGTCCATGTATCTAACAACACGTGTTGTTGAAACCTTGTATACTACACACCGTGTCCACCAGGAACACGCTGTGTAGTCTCAGTTCAAGAAGACCGTGTGGGTTAGCAGTTCAAGGAGACATGGGCAGGGAAATAGAGTTAAGTACACACCGTGTAGAGTTTATACATGCAGGGTAGTAATGTTTTGTAAATCATGAGTGTTTCCTTCTACTGTTTCCATGTTGTACTCCTTTTTTCTTTGTCATTGTTTTCATAATCTTAGGTATGCTTTTGATCTTCAATGATATGCCTCTGAGATGTCCTCCAGTCATACGTTAGCTATCAGGCAGTGATCAGACGCCTGATATGGCTTCTAAAGGACTTCCTGCTGATCCTCCAGTAGTGCCAGCCTTGGCACCCACCATCATACCATTTACAACCGCGAATGTACAGTTCATGGAAGGCTTTATGAGGATGACGCAGACCTTTCAGGGGGCATCACCTCCTTCCATGACTATGGAAGACTTGACCCGTGTTTTCCAGTAGCAACATCCTCTTACCTTCTCTGGGGTAGGAGGACCATATGCTGCATAGTCATGGATGGAAGCCATACTAACTATATTTGAGCATCTGGAAACACCTCCAGAGAGGCGAGTCAAGCTTTCTACCTATGTACTATGAGACTCCACGAATAGGTGGTGGAATGTGATCTCACAGGCAGGCCATCAGCAGGTTATGGCTTGGGAGGATTTCCAGTGTGTGTTTTATGACTACTTCTACCTAGAGACCCTGAGGGCTGATCGAGCTCGAGTGTTCATGAGCCTGGAGTAGAGTACTCTTTTTGTTATGGAGTACTCCTCTCGGTTCACCGAGCTGCAGCGTTTCACACCACTTTGGGATGAAAGTGGGGTGTTCTTGGCAGGGATTTTTGAAGATGGTCTCAGGCGGGAGATCCACTAGTAGGATAATCTCTTCCAGTTGACTTCCATCACTTCCATCATCAACCAGGCGCTGATTGCAGAGGTTAATCTGAGAGACTTCGGAGCTGCGAGCTAGGGTGGTTCTGCTTCCAGAGATAGTGTTCCTCCAGTTGACAGTAGGAAGCGCTGTAGGGAGTCTACTCTTGGTGATCCGAGGAAGCGAGATACATCTTCAGGTAGCCAGCTAGTATGCTAGTAGTGTGGAAGGGTAGGGAACATGAGGTTGTAGTGCCATAGAGACCCAGTAAAATACTGATCTTGTGTCAAGATGGGTCACCTTTAGCATTTCTTCCAGGTTTTATCACCAGTAGATGGTGACATGGGGTTCTTCCATGACTCCTTGTTTAGGATCAAAACCACTAGTTTCTCACCAGTCGGGGAACTGGAGTTCTTCCGGCCGTTCGGGCCGAGGTGGTGGTAGAGGCCATGGACATCAGTAGCCAGTCCTTCAATGTCAGCAAGGAGGATCAGCGTAGAGTGGTGAGGTAGGGTCATAGGGTCATGGGGCAGGCCAGACTTTTGCGGTGGAGCAGACCAATCAGGAGCAAGATCCCAAACATTATACCGTTCAAGGTATGATCTTAGTAGCCTCAATTTTATCATCATCACTTTTCGATACTGGTGCTACGCATAGATTTATCTTTTTTTCTGTTATGGATATCCTTGAGCTCTGTATCCTTTCTTCTGTCGACTTGTTGACACAAGACACACCCTTGGGGATGAGGGCATATAGTGTACGCCAGTGCAGAGAGTTCCCTCTCAAGGTTGCAGGGTATCATTTCTTATGGGATATCTACGTCCTGGAGATGATAGGCTATGATTTCATTCTCGGGATGGATTGGTTGGTTCTCATCCAGGCAGTCATCGACTGTTATCACCGTAGGGTGAGTTTCATTTCACTAGAGGGTAAATATTTTCTTTATAGAGTTGAATGGGATATCCAGGCTAGTCAAGCAAGACTCGAACATCATGTTTTAGGAAGGGTTATTGCCCAGATTTCTATTCTTTATCTGGATGATAAGGGGAACTCACAGTTGGAATTTCCTCTAGTCGTGGATCGTTTTAAAGACATCTTTCCAGAGGAATTTTCAGGTTTTCTTCCACAATGTGAGGTGGACTTCTCTAATGATCTCATGCTAACAGCAGAACCGGTGTCCGTTCCTCCCTATTGGATGGCTACACCTAAGTTGCAGGAGCTCAAGAAACAGTTGGAGGAGTTGCAGGAAAATGGTTTCATCGGACCCAGTACTTCTCCTTGGGGTTTTCCTGTCCAGTTAGAGAAGAAGGAAGATGGTACCCTTAGGCACTATGTAGATTATAGGAAGTTGAACCAGTTGACGGTCAAGAACCGACATCCCTTGCTAAGGATTGATGATATCTTAGATCAGCTTCGAGGAGCCCGCGTGTTCTCGAAGATCAATTTGAGGTCCGGTTATCATCAGTTGTGCGTTAGTCCATAAGATATACCTTTGACAACCTTCAGAAGTAGGTGTGGTCTCTACGAGTATACAGTTATGTCGTTCGGTCTCACGAATGTGCCAGTAGTTTTCATGGCACTGATGAACTGAGTGTTCCATCCTTACGTGGATTCTTTTTTCATGGTCTTCATGGACGATATCTTGGTGTACTCTCACATGCGACACGACCATGCTAACCTCCTTGAGATTGTTCTGAGTACACTAAGTGAGCATTGGATTTATGCTAAACTCTTGAAGTGCCACTTTTGGATGGATCATATTCAATTCTTGGGTCATGTCTTCTCAGAGGCAGGTGAATCCGTGGACCCAGAGAAAGTGAGAGATGTAGTTTCCTGGGAGAACCCAAAGAACATTTTTGAGGTATGGAGTTTCCTTGGGCTGGATGGATACTACAGACGCTTCATTAAAGACTTTTAACACCTTGAGACACCTTTAACAGGTCTGACCAAGAAGGGGGTTAAGTTCATATGGTCATATTTATGTGAGTCAGCCTTTCAGGAGGTGAAGGGAAGGTTGACATCGACACTGATACTAGATTTTCAAGAGACAGTCAAGATCTATACGGTTTACTGCGATGCTTCGGTTATCAGGCTGGGTGATGTGATTATGCAGGGAGATGGAGTTGTTGTGTATGGGTCTTGGTAGTTGAGGCCACATGAGAGGAACTACCTGAAGCAAGATCTGGTGTTGGAAGCTGTTGTTTATGCTTTACACGGTTGGAGACCTTACCTTATGGGAGATCACTTTGTGGTTTTCATCGACTATAAGAGTCTCAAGTACATCTTCACTCAGAGTGAACTATATCTGAGACAATGCAGGTGGGTCAAGTATCTTTTGTCTTTTTATTTTGATCTTTCCTATATGCTGGGAAATGGCAACACATTGGCAGATGCATTGAGCAGGAGAACTCAGATTCAGGCAGTTCAGGAGGCCAGTAGTGAATGAAAACTTACGGATCTATTTTTTGAGATACATCTGAGGTGCACAATAGACAGGTATAGACATGCCTATCTTTTATAGCTATTACCTATACACTTCTTGATCGAGTATGGATGAGGCAGCTATCAGACTCGGAAGGCTTAGTCCTGCGGGAATGTGTGTCAAGAGAGGACCCTCTTCCTGGATGGACAGTGGAAGAGGATGAGATCTTTCATTTTCTGGGACGTGTTTGGGTGCCAGCAGACATACACAAGGAGCTAATGTAGGATTTTCCTTCCTCATCTTGGGCAGTTCATCTTGGAATCACCAAGATGTATCGAGATCTTCATCACCGGTACTGGTGGCTAGGTATGAAGAGGGATGTTGCTGGTTTTGTCTCGAGGTGTTCTACTTGTCAGCTGGTGAAGGTGGAGCATCATCAACCATTAGGCCTTTTACAACAGTTAGCCATTCTAGAGTGGAAGTGTAACAATGTCCCGATGGACTTCGTGATTGGATTTCCATGGTTTCCTCGAGGGAACGATGTTGTTTGGGTTGTCGTCGACAGGCTTACAAAGGTTGCTCACTTCTTACCTATCAAGGTGACCTTCAGTGTTGATGATCTGCGCCGACTATACATCCGAGAAATTGTGCATCTGCATGGAGTCCCCCACTCTATTTTTTAAGATAGGGATGCACTCTTTACTTCTCTGTTTTTTAAGGGACATCATAATGCTATTGGTACATAGGTACTTCTGAGTACAACATACCATCCCCAGATAGATGGCCAGTCTGAGCGTACAATCCAGGTGCTTGAGGATATGCTTTGAGCTTTCATTATAGACTTTGGTGGTTCTTGGGAGAAGCATATCCCTCTTTTGGAGTTCTCCTATAACAACAGTTTTCATGTGACTATTCAGATGGTACCATATGAGGCTTTGTACGGTAGGCCATGCTGATCACCTTTATGCTGGATGGAGGTAGGAGAGGCTTCTTTATGTGGACCTCGCCTAGTTCATGAGACCTCATAGTAGATAAAGTTGATTCAGAAGAGGATGGATAGAGCACAGTCTCGACAGAAGTCTTATGCTGATCAGCGGAGATGACCTCTGGAGTTCGAGGTCTGGGATCAGGTTTTCCTGTTTGTCACACCAAGATTGGGACACAAGAGGATTCAGAGATAGGGTAGGCATTCACCATGGTACGTTAAGCTGTTTGAGGTATTGGAGAGAGTGGGTCGGGTTGCCTATCAATTGTAGTTACCTCATAGGTACCATTCCATGCATGACATCTTCTATGTCTCTCAGCACTGACGTTACTTTTCAGACAGGTCACATGTCTTTCACCCCGAGGAGGTTGAACTCAAAGCAGATGCATCGTTTGAGGAGCATCCTATCCGGATTTCTGATTGCAGTATGATGGTTCTCTGTGGGCGGTCTGTTCCTTTAGTACGAGTGTTATGGAAGAACATGCAAGTACAGGACGAGACCTAGGAAAGGGAGGCCGATGTACGATCGTTGTGGCCGGAACTATTCAGGTTTTCTTCTTCTCTGCCTTGTTAGAGAATTTTAGGGATGAATTTCATTAAGGGGAGAAGTTTGTAAGAACTCGGATCTTCTTTTCAGGTATGTATATCTTTTTCGTGGACTTTTTGTGAAAAAGGGGGTTTCTTGAAATTTTTGAAGTACACGTCTTGTAATTTTTGAGTACACGCCATGTACTCCCTTGCCATGTCAAGCTATGTGTGGCCATGCCCAGGCCACACACATGGTGTGTAAGGGTGATGTGGAGTCTGCGTAAAGTGGAGTATGGAAAAAAAGAATACATGTTGTGTACCACAGAAGTACACGCTGTGTATTTTCTTTTTTTCATTAAACGCATCGGGGTTGCGCTTGACAGACAGAACAGCTTTCGTCCAGGTTTCATTCATCTGAGAGAAGTCGTACAGCCGCAGATCTTCTCTGAGCTCCCGTGCCTCCGTCCGATCCCTATTTCAGCCGTCGTTGATTTCGTTGGGAACACAGTGGTGAGATATCTATTCTATTAGATCCTTGTTATCCAATTTCTCCTCTTACTCAAGATATCGTTGGTTGTGTGTTATGATGATTTTCTTAAATCCTCGAAATTCTAAGGAGAATCAGTCATCGTGGTTCACATATATCATTATCCTAGCATCGAGGTTGGTGGTTTGTTCCTTTCTATTGGTTGTCTCTGAATATTTTGTGCAATTTCCACCAATACCCCTGAACGGGGTATTTCCTGTTTTTTGTTTTTCCCATGTTGTTTTCTTTCTTTGCTGGTATTCTAGTGTAGAGGTCATTGCTTGTGAATAGGGTAAATTGTGATGTACTCTGGATGTTTTTCCATGCTTGTTTGCTTTGGCGTATTTCTAGTTGCCATGCCTAGTCATAGGATAGTGGAACTGATATACTAAATTGTTGTTGTGCCTTAGAATGATAGCCATGTGGTTATAGAGGTTTACTTGGGCCGATATGGGTGCTATCGATGATTATTTTACACAGCGTTGTGAGAACCTAGTGTAGTGGACCATAGGGAGAATTGACATAAGGGATTCTCTAGAGTGTCTTTAATTTACGATGTGAGACAATAGGAGGAATTTACATTGAGTTCTTCCTCAGAGAGTCTGTAGTTCCTCTATGTGGGCCCCATTGGGAATATACGTTGGGTGCTTCCCCATAGAGCCTTTAGTACGTTACGAGACTATAGGGGGAATTGACGGTGAGTGCTTCTTTAGAGAGTCTATTTTTTTAGCTGAACCAGAGGGGTGATACTATGTGTGCCTCCCATAGGGTTGCTAGTAATTGTAGGTTGAACCTTAGGGGTTAGGCAATGAGAACTATCCATAGATTTCCTATTGTTCTATTTTCTTGAGTGGTTGTTTCTTGTTTGTAGATTATATGCTAGAAACTGTGGATTGTTACTACTGTGTTTTATCCTGTTTGCTACTTACTGTTTATTACTTACTGTACTTTTCCTGCCATATATTCATTGACTGTTAGGAAAAAATCTTTGGGTGGTTAACTACTGGGACCTTGTCTCATACCCTGTTTAGGCTATGCTTTTGGGCCCAAAAGATTATATTGTTACAGGTATAGATATGGGAATGCACCCTTCGACATCAGGTTCATGATTACACTGGAGCTGAAGAGCATGAGACCAAGATGAGGCTTGCGATGCTGAGGAGTTTCTCATCTATTTTTATTTTGAACTTTGGTTTAGTATTGTATTCAGAATTGTGACTTTTTTGGATGTTTTCATAGACATATGTATATCATGCATCATTTACATATATTTCTTCTCCAGTTTTTTATTTATCAGTCTTCTGCTGTTTACACTTGTATGGATGTCTACTGCTTCAGCTATTGTTGTTATTTGTTTTTCTCCTCCGCTGTGTACTATGCCAATGAGGGCATAGTTTCCCTACTATCACACCCAATGCCCTCACTAGTAGTATGCAGCCTCTGGATTTCGGGGAAATGCGCTTGAGGCCATGTGACCAACCGGGTACGGGGTGCCTCTGTGTGGATTCCGGAACTAGGACATTACACTAAAAAATGGAATACACTAGGTAATATTATGAATTTCAATGCATAACTCCAAACTCGTATAATACCTAAAGTAAATTGAAAATATTAATCATGTAATCTATATTAAATTTTTTTTTTCATTGAGGACGTATTTAATTATAAATATTTCATAATTTCTTGTAATGAAAATGTGAATTCCCCTTAGCATATACCCTGGGAGTGACTTAACCAAAAATGTAGAAAATCCCTTTGTCATGTACCTGGATACCCACGTCAAGCCCGAAACTCATTTTCAGAGTTTCCACTCCAAGGTACATCTGTTCCAGAACCACCTCTTCAAACTAGTTTCCAGACAGGTATGTATTTCATGTAAAATAAACAAAATCTCTACATTACCAAAATTCTTGGAAGTTCTTCTATACTAACCCTCAAAGTATATCTTAGGGTAATGTTATCTAATCAGAGTTGTTCTAAACCTAGTTTCCAATGTCTGTACTAAACATCCTATGATAAAACTATAATGCCCTGACCTTAGAAGACCGGATTTGGGGCATTATTGTAATACATTGGCATGCTTAGAAGGAATCAAGTCCTAAAAGACCGATCAGTTTAGCAGTATTGGAAAAAAGATTACAAACATGAACGTTACATTAAACATCTAAACATAAAACCCAACATAAATAATCCATTTCGATTTCCATTATTCCCCTACCTTAACACTGAATATAAAATACAATTCACTTCTTGGAATCCTAGGAAAATAAAACATAAAAAATGGGTGATCTCTGATGCTCAGTAAGGGTAAATAATTTAGCGGAAGCTCTAAACTTTTAAAGAATGATGTTAAATAATAACAACCTCCTTTTAAAAATAAACTTGAAAATCATACGGAGATAATAAATCAAAAAATACCATATAAACATGCACATGGTTATTCTACTAGTCGAATAATCTCATGTAATAATTAATTTCATAATGGGGGAATGCCTAATGTCGTACATCATTACCACATAGTCAATGCCTCATGCCAAGACTACAAATAAAATTTTGGTCAAGGCCTTGTTCAAATACACTAATTTTTCTCATTAGACCTACCGATGCATTGACGGGCTATAACAGGCCCCACCCATCACTTACTAAGCCACGAATTCCTCAAATGAAAATCTTGAAACCTAACATAAGCATTCGTATTAAAACTAGAATACAAAATGTCAATAATTAAACCATAAACCATGAATGGTATAAAAATAGAACAATCACACCAAAACATATCATAACTCATTAAATAAAATATTGATGATTGTATTTAAAATAAAACGTCCTCAATTAAGAATAATATCCAAAAAAATGATGTTGACATAGTAATAAATAATCATTAAAACACGTTGAAATAAGTATTTTTTTCATGACATCATTTAAAAGTATCATAATTTAAAAAGAAATACATTTAACATATATTTTTTAATAAAATTTTCATATTCCACTTTGAAACTATTTGAAGGAGTTTACATTTTAAAACATTTGTTTCTTTATAAATAAATCCTTAAAACCATTTTGAATTGATGGACAATAATGATAATGATTTAGAAGAATAAATATTTAAGACATTTAAAACAATTTTTTAGTTATAGATTATCATAACATAGTCATTTTGAAAATTATTTTATTAACCATGGACATGTATAATATATATGTCCTAGAAAACACTTACACATAAACAATCTTAGATAATAATGAGATTGAAGAATTGACCCTTACCTTATACTTTCCATTGGTCGAGGGTACGTTCAACCTCATTTATAATGGCTATAGATGGTTAATAAATTATAAAAGAACTGTATTAAACTTTATTATATCAAACATGATTAATTAATGACTTTATACTATCAATTTAATAATTATTTCCATGGTAAATTAAAATTTTAGTGAATAATCACTTTCTTTATTGTACGTGTTTGAACATGTCATTCTTGATCGTATCATTTAGATCATGATTTAAATACTTCCAGAATATAAAACATGATTTATGTATATATAATATATTTATATTATAAATACGTATAATAGATAGATATATGAAATGTAAAACACTTTTTATGGATACGGTAGGCCGTACGTACGCATAAACATTTTTTCCGTTTTCATATCGTATTGAATGAAAGTACATGATTAATATATATGTAAGTATATATAATATATATATATCTACAATAGCATTATTACGTCATATATTACATACTTATTAATAATATATATTTTTATAATCATCGTTGAATGGTGAACCTGGAAATGAATCTCATCGCATCGTGGAGACGGTAAGCCCTACATACACACGAGTGACGATATCAGTTCTTTAATGATTAAATACTATGGAATTTGAAGGTATATTAATTTTAAAGATAAATAATCAGGTTATTTTAATTATTTATATACATATTACTCATCATTATATCCATCCAAATAATATTGTGTGGAATAACAAATTATACCACGACGTGGAGATGTTAAGCCATAGGTACACATATATGGTGACATCATCCTTTATAGGATGGATAAAATAATGGGTATGGTTGTACCATATTTATTATAACATCAATATTTATTGAAAGTACTAGAGTTAATATTTTTGTATGGAAATAACAAAGAAAGATAATGTGGAAGATGTAAAGAACTTTGAAAGGTGTGATAAAATAATTACCTCTTCTTTTGGTGTTTGCTTTTATTTGAACAAAAGAGATCCTTAGGTTGCGTTTTTGATCAAGGGAAACCCTCTAGGTTAAATTGAGGGAAGTTGGGAGGATCTTTTCTGGAGTTTGGATGAGGAAAATGACATTGGAGGTGTGATTTTGGGAGATGGGTAAGTACCCTTTTATAAGAAAGGTGAGGGTCACTTTAAGAAATGTTTGAAATATTATTTTATTATAAAATCCAGTTAGGTTTCTAAGGTCTCAATATTAATTTATATATAAGATAAGGTAGGTATGGGTCGAAATACTCTCAACCAATATGTTTTATACATGTTTCTATCAAAATATTAACCATATCATTTATATTTAACTCTTAGTTAAATAGTTTAACTTTAACATGTTCTATTGTATTATTATAATACATGGTTAATAAACATGCTATAAATTGAAAAGATAACCCCTTTTTGTTCATTATTGATATATCAAACATTATATAAGTTATTTGACCAATCCTGATATTTTTATAAATATTATATTAATTAATAATATAGTATTTTTTTAAAAAACTCATTTATGTCAATTTTGACACAATTGGATATTTTGTTTCTGTTAAAGTCATAATAACTTTATCACATCAAACAAAAGTTAATTAATCTACCCTATCAATTCATATTATCTTAAAAAATTCGTTTATGTCATAAAAAACCTCAATTTACATTTATTTTTATATTTATAATATCAATTATTTTAATCATTCATTGATAATATAATTACTGCATTATCATTGTGTCATATATAAATTTAATTATTTAATCTCTAAAAATTCTAAATTATATAAAATTATGTAGGAAATAGATTTTTATTTAAAATGAATATTTATAGTCTAATTTATATTATGTATGACACTATATTAAAAATGGGTGATTAATTAAATATGTAATTCAACACTTTTAACTATTCTTTAAATAATATAATAATAAATGTCCAAATCTAATCCAAGTTGTTCAAAGAGGTTAATATTTTATTTATAAGGATTATTTTTGTCGGAAAAAACTTATCCAATATAATTAGGACATGTGTTAGGGTAATTATAACATAATTTTTCCCTTTAATTTCCTTTTTTTAATTTTAATTGTGTTAAATAAAATTCAAAAGTTACTATTTAGAAAATTAGTTTCATCTTATTGAACCACATTTTACATAATAATGTCAACCTTGTCACTCATATTTTTTAAATTAAATTCATAGAAGTGGTAAAATTATATTTTATGAAAATCTGCAAATCTTTTTAGAAGGTGGGTAAAAGACGGTAAAAAAGTTCAATGAAATTTTATATATTTGAACATATTATAAAATGAATCCACTGAATTACGTTGAAAATATATAAGTATTATGTATTTATTTCAAGGTAAAATAAATTTAAATAATATAAATCATTATTCAAATAAAAACATGGTTTTAAACAAAAACGCAATGTTTCTCACTATTCATTAAAAATTTAATGTTTTCAGAAAAATTCCAAAAATTCTCCCTAAGATAATTTTGATATTATAAATCCTAAAATGATGTATATTTTTTCATATTCAAAAAAATTATGTTTCATCAATTAATTTAAAATAAATTATTATTTTCAAAACCAGAAACCAGGTTTTTGAGAAGCAAAAACTATAAAAATATTGATATGTGTTTATGTCCAATTTAAATATGTAATTATTTTAAATGACCAAAATTTGATTAAATGATAAAAATAAAATCTAATTATACTTAAAAACAATTAAAATTTATTATTTAACACTATAAATTATTTCTATTAAAATAATGCTTTCAATTAAAATATAGTATTTTTTACTATTCATCAAAATACGAATGTTATTGGAAAAGTACGAAAAATTTATCTAAACTAAATTATTATGTCCCACTTATTAATTATAATTTAATTTCAGTAAATTTAATATATATAAAAGTGTTAAATATTGTTTTTAAAATTGTTTCTCCGTTAAAAATTGATAAAATTGAATTTTTGGATAAATAGTTCTTTTATCTGAAAAATTGAATTTTTCTTATATTATGACTAATAAATGCATAATATTTATTATAAAATTATATTATATATATAAAATTCAAAATTCAGTCAATACTATTCATAACTTCTTTTTGAACGCTAGTTTGATATGTCATGGTGTGCTCAAACTCGGTGTTGCATGTAGCACAAGTTATTGAATTACATTAAAGAGATAACGTACTATGAAATCATGGGGTGTTACATCTCACGATAATAGATAAATAGTGGATTTAATTTACATCATTCCATTAATGATTAATATTCTTACAAAAATATATAGACTATAAGATGAGAAGTCTAGTAATATATTTTAGTAGAAGTCAAGAGTGAAATGGACTAAAAATTATATATAACAATGGAAAGATAGATACATATAGGCCTTTACCAAAAAACGGATGAAATGACTACCAAAAGACAAATCTAAGGTATGTGTACCAATTATTAAAACTTTTTTGATTATAATTGGAAATATAATTTTTAGGATTCAATGTCTAAAAGACCATGTCAAGGATACTAACAAAGATCACCGATGTACCAACAAAAATAATTACCTTCTCTAATAAACTAAATAACATCATTCAATGATAGCTTGTTAATATTTAAGACAACCACCATAGTTACTATTTATGAATTTAAAATATTATTCCATGTAAAAATGGGATACCATAAAGATTCAGGAGTTCAAGTCAGTAAAATGTCAATAAAACATTTGGAAAATATAATAGGATAATGTTAGGTTACAAAAAAATTAAACCAAGAGAATAGTTTAAGGGTATAATATTCAAAATTGAAAAAATATTATAGTTTATAACTAAAGAAAACATAAAATATATAGATTATTAAGCATCAAAATTGAGTAAAATTTATTAAAATATAAAGTAAAAAATGTAAATTTGGTGAAGAAGAACCTTGATAAGAATCCTTGTAACCCTACAAATCACCAAAAACATTTATAGATAGGTTAAAAAATATGAATATGGATGAGTAGAGAGGTATTTTAATGGAATTATTTAAGAAAATTTATATCAAAATACCATTTTCTAAATCATTAGAAAACATGACCACATGAGATATGTTCATGAATAATCTAATCTCATATAGTAATAAATATGAGGATATTGGAATAATACCACTCATGGGATAATTCTCAGCCATAAGTATGATTATTCCATCAAATAATAATAATGACTTTAGTTGTTTCTAAATCCATGTTGATATTGGATCTTATAGGTTTGTAAATGCTTTATGTGATCTTGGAGTGAGTGTGAACAACATGTAACACAAAAATTTCAAGAGTTTGTAATTTGAGTAGATATATCACACAAGATTTCCCCTTAAATTGGGGGACATAAAGGTGATTCAACCAAAAAATTTTATTGATTATGTTTTAGTTATGGTGGATAAATTTTATTTTTATAGTTAACTTTGTTATTATTGAAATTGAAAAAGAGAATGAACACCTTATTTTAGGAATGCATTTTTTAGAATCCAAAACGTCCTAAATTTATTTAGAATGTGGGGATCTCTATCTATTGGGTGGTAGTGAGTTGCTGTTGATTAACATTCACCATGAATTAAATAATATTTTTGATAAAAAATTTGTGATAAAGTAAATATATAAAACCAAAAAAAAATTGAGGTCACTTCCTTTAAAGAGGGTATATAACTAGATTCTCTGTAGAAGAAAAAAAGGTGGAATTGAGGGATAAAGGATAAAAAAATGCTACTATAACAGATTTAAGATGATAAAACAACTAATATACAAGGTAAATTCAAGGAGAGTCCGTACATTTGGTCAGTCCAACAATTTAATGTAGATTTATTTGGGGCTAATAAAATATTTTCGGATTAACCCCATGGACATAGAGAAGGCAATACTTCAAGAAAGAGTGAATGTGAATTTAAATAAGGGAAGAAGTCATGTATATATATAATAATCAAAAATCCGATCATCCCTTGATCTAGAATGGGTATCTTTTTTGTACCCTCATATCACTCAAGATAAAAAATATTGGTAAGGTCCAACTTAATGAACTTAAATAAAGTTTTTATGGAAGGAAAACTGAGTTTATTATCTTTATATGATTCTTAAGAATAAATTTTTATCTCTTTAAGTGGTCTTTTATGAATTTATTTTTTCTATTTCATATTCAATTACTCATATATTTGGGTAATAAAGATAATTTAACTTATTATTTTAGTACTTTTTAATTTTATTAGTCTGTGATGGTAAATTAATAAGAAGATAAGAAATGGTAATGAGATTTAAAGTAGACAAGAGTACTATTTTTAATTCATTATCATTTAGCTCCATATATTTATGTTCAAATGATATATTTCTTAACATAAAATCATATTCCACGTTTATACTAACTGTTTTAATTTTTATTAATGATGATAAAATTAATTGGGAATTCTATTATTCCACATTGAAGATATAATTTTTAATATGATTAAATGATTAAAAACGGGGGACTAATGATAAAATATAATAATGAGAGTATTAATTTGATTAATAATGATTTTGGGGGACTGGTTGATTCACATAGTGGATCCAACAATCACATGTTTTGTGCTTTTATTTTATAAAATTCATAGTGATTAGTTTTTTATCACTATCCATGTCCTGAATAATAGACCCAAGCGTATGTTTCTAATTCCTCAGAGTGTTCTATGAAAAAATTATCATATTATTTTTAAAACCATTTTCTTGAGAGATAATTGGAACATAAAAACCTATATAACATGTATTGATATCTTATTGATGATATAAAATATAAATTTCACATTTATTTGTGTGATAAAATATTTATTTGATATCTCTTATTATGTTGAGAACCACCTTTACATTTTATATTTATTTTAATCCTTTAGAATCTGTGAACGACCATGATAGAGGATCCGCAATACAGTTATGACAAACCTTCTTTTTATTACAACATAAATATGCTTTATTACATAAAAATTCACTTGATACAACAAAGAATATCAAGAGGTTCAGTGTCTTTGGGGCTTTATATCATTTAATAAAAACTTAAAACATGAAATTAAACATCTTTATTGAAAACTTCCTTTACATGACCACTACATTCCCTCGTACTTAGCATTGCATGGGATAACCTGAGGACATGCATAAGAAAAGGGTGAGCTATAAATCCCAGTAAAGAAGTACACATGGAATAACATGAGGAGTAAAATACATGTTAGGAAATAGGCATCTCAATAGAGAATATGAGAAACATGAACATAAAGGCATGATAAAGCATGATAATAATAACTTGGAAATGTGGCAACAACACTTAACATTGAATTAGCAAGAGCCAAGGCTCATTGCACATGGAGCATGAGTAAACCCTCATTGCACATGAAGCACGGGTAAACCCTCATTTCACTTGAATTATCATGAGTCAACACTCATTGCACATGACATATCATGATACCATACTTTACCCAATGCATTGGAGCGCTATAAGGGCGCACCCTTCGTAAACATTTCATTTCGTGCATAAGTGTGCCACATGGATCATAAAACATGGATTCATAAAACATAATCATTTATTACACGATAAAGGAATGTGGAATTCATACATGAAACTTTAAAATCAATATGTAAATGTGAATAAAGGTGGATACCCTTGATGGAGAAATGGGCATGTTATTCACTACACAAAGACATTGGCTTAGAAAATCGGTACGATTTCAGCAGCATAACGGCGTGACATAAGAATTCATAAAAAAGGTTGATGGGAGAGAATGGGGTTACTCATCATATTTTCATGTAATGGAAAGTAAGGAGGTCATATAGATACATTTCCCAACAATTGTAATGGAATTTAGATTCATGATACAATAGTATTGCTTGAATGTAAATGAGGAGAGAGAAGTTCTTTTCAGAATTTTGGTAGAGTAACGGGTGTACATGGGAGGAATTTAATGAGAGAGAAAGGGTCTCCCATAATTCAAACATAAAAATGGCAGTATGAGGGAGGTGCGAAACCATACCCCAACATTCATAATTTAAATTAAAAGTGCAAAACAACTTAAAGAAAATTGGACAAAAATGAGAAAGGAAGAAAAAACCCTTACTTGGAAGTGTGCTTCCAAAGTCTAGAGAGAGGCTTGTGAGAGTCTTCTTGGGAGCTTGGGGCACCTTGGGAGTATTATAGAGAGTGTAGGGTAGAGTTTGGACGATCTCTAAGGGATTTTAGTGGGGAGGAAGTGGGAGCATGGGTGGGTTTATATAAGAATGGTGAGGGAATTATGTATTATTTAGGTTTGGGTCCCCTTACATTAAATTAATCCAAACCAAAAACCAACCCATAGTTTTTGCGCATGGTTTTTGGCAAAGGGAAGAGGGAAAAAAATATTTTATAAGGCCCAAGTCCTAACTTCTTAAAATAATATGGTTTTTTATGTGGAGGTGAGTCACACTCTCATGGAAATTAATTTAAAATGGAAAAGTGTTGAATATGTCTTGAGGGGTCCTTTAATGCTTTGAAAAGTAAGTCAAACAATCCCAAAATCACATTATTTTAATGATAAACATATATTGGCCGAACATAAGGAATATGGTATTTTTATTACATCACCATTGGGTCATTATGATGTCATAAAAGACATAATATATTTAAACGTCATTTAATTTTTACCCAAAAAATTGAGTGTCTCAGAAAATGATGAAAATTCACCGTTCGATAATTTTGATATCCTAATTCCAGAAATGAAATTTATTTTATCTAAACAAATTTCAATATATGTTAAATTTCACTTTTAAAATAAAAACCAACATTTATCAAAAATTCACGGGTTTTGAAAAAAATGGCTTTCAAACCTTAAAAAACATTTTAATTGCGTTCATAAAATTATTAGATCATCTATATTTAATAAAAATTAATTTAATAATAATATTATTATTTTATTAAAATATTATTTAATTCAAAAATACCTTAATTTAAAAAAATAAATTTCTTAATTAAATAATAACTAAAAACACCATTTGTACTCTAAAAACTATTTATAATGTATCAAAAATGACTAGAAATTATATTCATTATTATATAAAAAAATAATTTACATGAACATAGTACTACTTATTTGTTACATAACCCCATAACACAGCCGCATAAGACCTATGGGTAAGGTGTGCAATGGTGACAGACTCTTGGGGTGGCTCGAATAACATTGCTCGAGTGGTAATCTCTATCAAATTCCACTTTTTCCGTAGATGATCTCTTTCGAGCCTGACATGGTGAAGCTCAGCTTGGACTTGGTCAAGGGAGAAGTCCAAAGATGCCACCCCTTTTCCGAGCTCCAAAAAATGGGCTTCGTGTGGGGCAATTCTAATGGATGAGGCCATCACTTCTTTTGTCTAAGTAAATTGGATTTGTTAAGGTCCTATATTTATACTAATCATGTGATCATTGTTTAATGGATATACTAACAACGATCAAAATTCATAACATAAAACAAAAGAAGTTGACATATTATAAAAAAAATTCATAAAGAGACATTTAACTGGATCAAGTGGGATTTTCTATTAATGAAACTTTGGGTCGTTACAGTATTCCCCCCTTAAGAAATTTCATCCTCGAAATTTTCCTTTTCTCATACTAAAAAAAATGTGGGTAACTCAGCTTCATCATATCCTCCGACTCCCAAGTCGCTTTTTCAAACTTGTGGTTTCTCCACAACACCTTGACGAGGGGAATTGTCTTATTTCGTAGAAATTTTTCTCTACGATATATGATATTCATTGGTTGCTCCTCATAAGAAAGATCTTCTTCCAATTGTACCGCCTTAGAAGAGAGTACATGTGAAGGGTCCGGTATGTACTTCCTTAAGAGGGATACATGAAAGACATCATGTACTTTGGCCATGGAAGGTGGAAGTTCTAGTCTATAGGACACAGCCCCAACACGATCAAGAATCTCGAAGGGGATGATGTACCGTGGACTTAACTTCCCTTTCTTTCCAAACCTCATGACCTTCTTCCACGAAGATATGCGTAAAAACACAATGTCTCCAACTTTAAACTCAAGGTCTCGTCGACGATTATTTGTATAACTCTTCTGTCGACTCTGGGCTACCTTGATATGATGCTGAATGGTTTTCACGTTCTCCACCATTTCTTCGACCGTTTCTGGTCCAAGCATCTTACGTTCACTGACCTCATCCCAACATGCTGGTGTTATGCACCTTTTCTCATACAGGGCTTCATATGGTGCCATTTGGATGCTCGAGTGGAAACTGTTATTATAAGAGAACTCAACCAGAGGAAGATGTTGATCCCATCCTCCTTTAAAGTACATTGGGCACACTCTCAACATATCCTTATGTGTTTGGATATTCTTCTCGGATTGGCCATCATTTTGAGGATGATCGGCCGTACTGAAGTTCAGTTCAGTATTCAGAGCATGTTTAAGGCTCTTCCAAAACATAGAGGTGAATCTTGGATCTCTGTCAGACACAATAGATAGTGGTACTTCAGGAAACCTTACCACTTCCCTAATATATATCTGTGCCAGTTGATCCAATGAGAAATCCTCTCGAATAGCAATAAAATGTGCAGTCTTTGTAAGACGATCCACAACAACCACGATTGCATTGTTGCCTTTGGATGTCCTTGGAAGTCCGGTGACAAATTCTATGGTGATGATCTCCCATTTAAAATCTGGTATGGGAAATGGTTGCATCATCCCCTTAGACTTCTGCCTCTCTACCTTCACTTACTGACACACCAGGCACTTTGATGTATATTCGGCGATCTCCTTCTTAATATTATCACACCAAAAGTTTTCTCGGAGATCTCAATACATCTTTGTGCTTCCTGGGTGAATAGAGAAATTTGAAGTATGTGAATCATCCAAAAGATCCTTCTTCAGCTCCGGACTTGATGGAAGACATAGTCTTTTCCCAAACCACACAATTCCTTCTTCATTAACAATAAACTTTGACGATTTTCCCTTTTTCACAGCTTCCACTTATTCTTGAATTCCCTCATCATCCTTTTGAGCAACCATTAACCTTTCCGAAAGATATGGTTGAGCAATAATTTGTGAAAGGATTGATGATGTTCCATTATTTATGATTCCCATGTCCATCTTCATCAAGTCTAAGAAGATTGAATCCTTCTCAATTCTCTTCATTGATAGAATCGCTGGATCCTTTCTACTTAGGGAATCTACTACCGTGTTCGCTTTCCCATGGTGGTAATGTATTGAATAGTCATAATACCTTATGAGATCTATCCATCTTCTCTAGCGCATATTATGCTCTTTCTGTGTGAATATATATTTAAGATTGTAGTCAGTATATATCTCACATTTCTCTCCATAGAGATAATGCTGCCAGATTTTCAATGAAAATATCACCACCACCAACTCTAGATCATTCGTTGGATAGTTTCGCTCATTGATTTTCAACTACCTTGAAGCATAGGATATCACTTTATCATTCTGTATCAGCAGATAGCCTAATCCCTTCTTTGAGGCATCACTTAATACCACAAAAAGTTCCCCACTTGTGGGTAAAGTGAGCACGGGTGTAGTGATAAGCCTCCTTTTCAACTCCTTGAAGATTTCTTCACATTAATCACTCTATGAAAACTTTACACCCTTTCATGTTATCTTGTTAAGAGGGTTGGACAATCATGAAAAATTCCTCACAAATCATTGATAATATCCAGCTAACCCCAAGAAGCTACGGATATCCGTTACCGATGTTGGCCCTGGCCATCCCTCAATTGCATCTGTTTTGGTGGGGTCCACATATATACCATTTATTGGGATGATATGGCCCAAGAATGAGACCTCCTTCAACCAGAACACACATTTTCTATACTTTTCATAGAGCTTCTCCTTGCGCAAAGTCTCTAGTACAGTTCTTAAATGCTCCTCATGATCCTCCTTGGTTTTGGATTATATTAGAATATCATCTATAAAGTCTACCACAAATTTGTCAAGGTAATCTTTAAAGACTCTATTAATCAAGTCCATGAATATTTTTGGAGCATTAGTGAGTCCTAAAGGCATTACTATGAATTCATAGTGCCCGTATCTTGTACGAAAAGCAGTCTTGGGGACATCTTCCTTCTTCACCCTTACTTGATAATATCTTGACCACAAGTCCACCTTGGAGAAGTATTGTGATCCAGACAGCTGATCAATACAATCATTGATTCTTTGGAGAGGATACTTGTTCTTTATTGTGATTTTGTTATGTTCATGATAATCGATGTCGAGCCACATTAACCCATCCTTATTCTTGACGAAGAGGACTGGTGCACCCCATGGTGAAGCACTTGGGCGTATAAACCCTTTATCCAGATTCTCCTGTAGTTGTTTCTTCAGCTCTTGAAGCTCTACAACAGCCATTCTATATGGAGTCTTGGATATTGGTAGCGCCCTAGGTATAATTTCACATGAGAACTCAACATCTCTTCTTGGAGGAAGACCAGGCAGTTCCTCGGGAAACACTTCACCGAATTCCCTCACAATAGGCATTTCTTCAAGGATGGTTTCTTCTTTGGAATCAATAATATGAGCCAGATACGTGTGCTCATAGGGTAGTAATATCCATGCTTGAGATGATGGAGCTAAAGGAGATTCATCTTCCTCCTGACACTTGTAAAGAATCGGGGGTCGATTCTCCACATGGAGTGTGATTTCCCTCTCCCGACAATTTATGTTGGCTCTATATAAGGAAACCCAATCAATTCCATGAATTGCCTAAATTTCCACCAGAGGGAGTATGACGAGGTTCACCGGGAAATTCAATCCATAGATTATAATAGGGGAGGACTTATATTTATGGGATGCAATGATGTCCCCATTCTCCGTACTAACCGACATCTTTACTTCCATGATTTGTGGTGGTGACGGGATTGTTCGACTAAACATTCGAGATATAAAAGAATGCGTAGAACCTGAATCAAAAAGTACGTTCGCTATTCTTGAATGAATAACTAGCGTCACTGTCACCACTTTGTTTTCAGGGTTCACATCGGTAGAAGTGATGGAAAAAGCTATTCCTTGATGTCTTGGTGGTTGTTGGTTGCCTCCGAAAACCCTTGGATTAGGGCAATGATTTTCAAAATGACCCGGTTCTTTGCATTTATAGCATTGAACAACGCGTAGAGGTTCAAACGGAGCATTCCTCCCCTCTGTCGCAGCCGCGGGTCCTTCTTGCCGATAGTTAATAGCTAGGTTCCCTTCTCTTCTACACCTAAAGCATTTTCTCGTCCCTTTAAGGCAATTTCTAGGGTGCTTCTTTCGACACTTTTGGCAAGTGGGGTGCTTGTACTTCTTAGAGTCGTTGGATTTATCCATCGGCCCAACAGGATTGAAGTCCACCTTACGCTTCTTATCCCCATGATACCCCTGTGATTCTCTGATCTCCATTTCGACCTTGAGGGCACATCAGACAATTTCCTCATAGCTGTCGAAGTCACTAATCGCTAATGCTTTCCGAAATCTAGGCTTCAGCCCACCAAAGAAGTAGTCAACCTTGCATTCGGGGGTGACGACAAAGCCATAAGCTTATCGTGCAAGCCTTGTGATGTTTTCCTCATACGGTCCAACGGATTCCTCACTTTTTTCTTTATGGAAAGGATGTCCCTTTCCATCTGAAGCCAGAGGGTGCGTGGAAAATATTTATCGAAAAATATCTTCCAGAATTCCATCCATTCCAAAGCCTCGATCTCCTCCTCAGGCTTCGTATTTTTGATTAGCATCCACCATTGATCAGCTTCACCCTCCATACGATAAGCATCCAGGAGAACCTTCTCTTATTCAAAACATTGGAGGATGGAGAATATCTTTTCAATGGATTTGATCCATTGTTGAGTGATCGTGGGATTGGATCATCCTCTAAAAGTAGGAGGCCTTTGTCTCATGAAGCTCTCGATAGCGACTTGTTCTTTCTTAGGGGGGGTTGAACGTTCCTCTTGACCCGTTTTTCTATTAAAAACTTGAGTTATCTGAGAGAGAAGCGTTACAATGTTCGTGATTCCCGCTCCCATTGGATTTGGCATCTCATTATTACAGTCATAACACTGATCTTCACAACGGTTGTTAGCCCGAGTCCTCCTACTACCAGCCATTGGCTGGAATAAAAGGAAAGTTAGGGGTAACACATGAAGGGTAATCCAAGTAAATAGTTGATGACTCAAAAATAATCTTTTATTTCCTCAACTCATGTGTCTATAGGCTTCAATCTAGGATTTTCATGATCTAATTTCTAACATATATTCCTAGGGGAATTTTTCCCTTAATAAGGGTTCATAATAAGATTGTGAATTTATCAAAACATATCCCCCGGGAGTGTCGTAACGAAGAGTGAGGCAAGACTCGTTGTTGTGCACCAGTTCCCGTTCGAGTCTAGCTCAAAGCGGTGTTTTTGGGTTTTACCCCTAGGATACATGTGTTCCAGAGCTGCCTCTACCTGCTCGTATCCAGACAGGGATGTATTTGTTTCATAAACCACTTACGTAGTATTTACTAAAACTTTGGGATGTTATTATTATACTTAGTCTTGTATCTAAGGCTTTACTAGGGTTTCCTAATCCCAAAAATAACTAAACCTATCCTCTGATACCAACTATGACAACCCTGCTTTTTATTACAACATAAACTTTCTTTATTACATAAAACATCACTTGATACAACAAAGAAGATTGAGAGGTTTAATGTCTTTGGGGATTAAGATCATTACATAAAAACTTAAAACATGAAATACAACAACTTTTTTGAAAGCTTCCTTTACATGACCACTACATTCCCTCGTACTTAGCATTGCACGGGATAACCTGAGGACATGCATAAGAAAAGGGTGAGCTATAAAGCCCAGTAAGGGAGTACACATTAAATAACATGAGGAGTACAATACATGTTAGGAAATAGTCATGTCAATAGATCATAAGAGAAACATGAACATAAAGGCATGATAAAGCATGATAATCATAACATGGAAATGTGGCAACAACACTTAACATTGAATTAGCATGAGCCAAGGCTCATTGCACATGGAGAATGAGTAAACGGTCATTGCACATGAAGCACGAGTAAACCCTCATTGCACTTGAATTATCATGAGTCAACACTCATTTCACATGATGTATCATGATACTATACTTTACCCAATTCATTGGAGCGCTATAAGGGTGCACCCTTCTTAAACATTTCATTTCATGCATCAGTGTGCCACATGGATCATAAAACATGGATTCATAAAACATAATAATTTCTTCGATGATAAAGGAATGTGGAATTAATAAATGAAAATTTAAAATCAATATGTAAATGTGCATAAATGTGAATACCCTTGATGGAGAAATGGGCATGGTATTCACTACACAAAGACATTGGCTTAGAAAATCGGTGCGATTTCGGCAGCGTAACGGTGTGACATAAGAATTCATAAAAAGGTTGATGAGAGAGAAAGGGGTTACTCATCATATTTACATGTAATGGACAGTAAATAGGTCATATAGATACATGTACCAAAAATTGTAATATAATTTATATTCATGATACAAAAGTATTGCTTGAATGTAAAAGAGGAGAGAGAAGTTCCTTTCGGAATTTCGGCAGAGTAACAGGTGTACATGGGAGGAATTTAATGAAAGAAAAAGGGTCTCCCATAATTTAAACATAAAGAGTGCATTATGAGGGAGGTGAAAAACCATACCCCAACATTAATAATAGAAATCAAAAGGGCAAAAAAAACATAAAGAAAATTGGACAAGAATGAGAAAGGATGAAAAAACCCTTACTTGGAAGTGTGCTTCCAAAGGCTAGAGAAAGGCTTGTGATAGGGTTCATGGGAGATTGGGGCACCTTGGGATGATTCTATAGAGAGTAGGGTAGAGGTTGGACGAACTCCAAGGGATTTTAGTGAGGAGGAAGTGGGATCTTGTGTGGGTTTATATAGGAAAGGTGAGGGAATTCTTTATTATTTAGGTTTGGGTCCCCTTACATTAAATTAATCCAAACCACAAACCATCCCATGGTTTTTTTACATGGTTTTGGAAAAAGGAAGAGGAAAAAATATTTTATAAGGACAAGGTCCGAACTTCTTAAAATAATAAGGTTGCTTATGTGGAGGTGAGTCACACTCACATGGAAATTAATTTAAAAAGCCAAAGTGTTGAATATGTCTTGAGTGGTCCATTAATGCTTTGAAAAGTAAGTCAATGAAACCCAAAATCACATTATTTTAATGATAAAACATATATTGGCCGAATATAAGGATTATTGTATTTTTATTACATCATTATTGGGGCATTATGATGTCATAAAACACATTATATATTTAAACGGTATTTAATTTTTACCCAAAAATTTGACTGTCTTAGAAAATTATGAAAAACTCACCGTTTGATAATTTCGATGTCCTGATTCCAGAAATGACATTAAATTTAGCTAAATTTTTTTCTAAATATTTTAATTTTCACCTATAAAATAAAAACCAACATTTATCGAAAATTCACGGGTTTTGACAAAAAATGGCTTTCAAACCTTAATAAAATTTTTAATTTCATTAATAAAATTATAAGATCATTTATATTTAATAAAAATTAATTTAATAATAATAATATTATTTCATTAAAATATTATTTAATCCAAAAATCCCTTAATTTAATAAAATAGATTTCTTAATTAAATAATAACTAAAAACACCATTTTTACTTAAAAAACTATTTATAATGTATCAAAAATGACTAGAAATTATATTCATTATTATATAAAAAAATAATTTTCATGAACATAGTACTAATTATTTGTAACATAACCCCTTAAAACAGCCGCATAAGACCTAATGGTAAGGTGTGCGATGGTGACAGCCTCTTGGGTTGGCTCGGATAACGTCACTCGAGTGGTAATCTCTATCAACTTCCACTTTTCCCGTAGACGGTCCCGTTCGAGCTTGACATAGTGAAGCTCAGCTTGGGCTTGGTCAAGGGCGAAGCCCAAAGACGCCACCTCTTTTCTGAGCTCTGACAAATGGTCTTCTTATGGGGCAATTCTACTGGATGAGTCCATCACTTCTTTTTTCTGAGTAAATTGGATTTGTTATGGTCCTATATTTATACTAATCATGTGATCACTGTTCAATGGCTATATTAACAATAGTCAAAATTCATAACATAAAACCAAATAAGTTGAAATCTTATAAAAACATTTTATATAAAGAGACATTTAACTGGATCAAGAGGGATTTTCTACTAATGAATCTTTGGGTCGTTACAACAATCCCACATTTTCCTTGTCATACTACTCTTAGTATATTTCAAGATTTAAAATTGAATAATTTTCGGGTGAATATGTTGTCCACAGTGCATGTAATTTTTTTTATTGAGTGAATATGTGTGGTGTTATTTTTTTCTATTTGGTAAATGTTTATAATTTTTTTTATCATTTTGATTTATTATTTAATCTGTAAAAAATGAAATTAACTAAAAAATTAATTTGTAAAAAATTAAATATAATTTTTAATATAATTAAAGAAAAATAAAAAAATATAAAATAATACATATTTAAGTACATATATTCTTGTAATTAAGGAGAATATTTGTGTGTTTGGAAGTGTTTATGATGTCATTCCTGAAAAGAGTTTTTCATAGAAACTTTCAATAATTTTTCATGAAATATGTTTTAGATTTTAACTTATTTTTTCTCATAAATGTTTTTAATTTCAATTACCTATCATCAATCAATCTCTTAATATTTTTATCCTTATTTTGAATGTAACAGTCGAGATTCTTTTATAGTAATATTTTCATTCTAGTTACACGATTTCTCAATGCACATAGTTTTATCCATTATAGTGACATAAACCCAAATTACCAATTTTTATAAAATTAATTTTCCATTTAAAAAATATTTTAATGTTATTTTCTTTAAAAAATTGATTTTATTGAAGTGGAAAATAACAATCTTTCAAAAAATATCACTTATATGACATTATATAGATATAAGACTAAAGAGATATATTATATTAGAGAAAATATATACATAATAATTTGTATAATTTAACACAAAAAATATATTGTTTAACTTAAAGTTATATTCTTTATATTTTGAAAATCTATTTAATGTTTTTTTAAATAATTATTATTTTTAGTATATCTCTCCTAATAAAGAATATAAAAACTTATTTTATGTTTTTGGTTGTCCAAGAAATAAAACAAGTATCCTTTTATTTAAAATTATCCAATTAATTACAATTTAAAATCTATTATACTTTACCTTTATTTAAATTCCTTTATATTACACAAACATTATTTTTTCTAGAAATTAGTTTTATTTCATTTTGCACACATATAATGAAATTAATTTACTCCACACCTAAAATTTTTTATCTTATAAAATGGATTCCAAAATTTTGTAATTAGAATAATTAATATTATTTAATAAGGTTAATACTATTTTTTATTTTTAATCAAAAGTAATGATCTTACAAATATGATACCACAGTTTGGGTTAAAACATGTTTATCTAGGATGAGGGGTGGTTAAGCTAATAGATAAGTGTAAAACATGACACATAAACTTATATAAATAATATTTTTTGAAATTATTTTCACCTTATATTATCTTTAATATGAATTCCTGGAAAATTTGTTCCACCTTCTTCAGAAAATGGAATTATGTTATTTAAATATTTCATGTAATTCCATGTTTGTACATCACCTCATGTATAAAATGGAACCTCTTATCATCCCTTATAAAAACCAATTACCACTATATATCTGTAAATATGTGTCATAAATACTTCCAATATTATTTGACCTTTCTGTTGAGCTTCATGACTTACCTTAAGACCATACTAAGTTGGATTAAGGAGTAAACCAAAGGAGGACACTCAAATAAGAGGTAATCATCCTACCAGACTCTTTCAATGTTTCTTTCTTCTTATTTATCCTATTAATTGTTTATATACGTACCAAACTAATGACTAAAATATCATAAATATATTGAAACATTGTTAATATTATGGTACAACCATTTTCATCAACTTTTCCATCCTATAGAAAATGAAACTTCTCTCATAAGTATATATGGCTTAACCTCTCAACATATAGGTGTAATTCATTTTCACCCACACATAACATGTATGTTTATAAATATGTAACTAAATAATATATATATATATATATATATATGATATTTATAACACAATAATTATTTTATAAATATAATATTACATGTACCTTTTTAACCTTACATACTTTAAAAAATTATAATGTTTCTCATGTCTACATGCGGAATACCACCTCCATGAAGTGATGTTATTCATTTTTCATTATCAAAATTGAATAATGATTATATGTATTTATAATATATATATATGATAAAAATTATAGAGATGTTGGAACCATGATCGAGATGAAAGGACTATAACTATTGAATAAAAACATATAAGAAAAGGAAACAGTTAACACACTAAAATGATGAATTTCATAAATAATTATTAATAAATAAGCACTTAAATTTTATATATAGGCCATATATAGTATTATAAGTTTTTATATGGTTATATTTTAGAATTAAAATAAACCTAAATTAATTATATTGGTGGTTAGAAAAACATGCAAAAGAAGATGAACATGAGGTATATGTTTTTTTCCACAATGTTAGTTTTTACTAGGGCTATTTAAAATTTAATTCATGATGATAATTTTTTTTGAAATATTTCCCAAAAATATTATTTATTATTTTCTACATTGATTATTTTTAAAATTACAATTTTCCTTTCATTTTCTCTACACTATGTACTCTATATTCTAAATTTTTTTAAGGAAAATAGAATTTTTTTTTCTATTAGGATGGAAATATTTTTATTTAATGTCCACATTTACATTAAAATATTTTCAATATTGTTTTTAATATTATATAATGATTTATTATATTAGTATTAAAACATGTTTTTTTTTCATAAATATTTTTAAAATAAATATTCTTATCATTTTATGAATGAAATAATTTTTACCAAAGGTTTCAACAAAATCAATGTTTTAACATTTAACATATGATAGTAAATCCCTACCATAAATAATATTATTTTATTTGAAGATCACATTACAATTTTCCATGGTTTATTTGATATAAAATGTTATTAAAAATATTTTGGAATTTTTTAGATTTCTAAAATCTTATTTAAAAATAATATATTAGTTTCATCATGAAATGATCCAATAATCTTTTAAAATATTTTCATCCATGTTAAGATACTTTGATGAATCAAATTATTTACTATGGATAGAATCAAATGATTCCATCCAACATATTACTCTAAATGTATTATGATTAGAATTATCTACTGATTCATTAGGGAAAATATTAAAATTTCATAACCAAATTTTATAATTCTAATATTTGTATTGATAATTAATTTAATTATTTTCTATTAATTCATATAATGAATTAATTAGACACAGTAAGTGATTAGAGAGTCCCATTATTTAATATCAACATCATTATATCTATTGATATAATCTGTTTTGGGTATTTCATGTATGTCTAACCTATTTATGTATGATTTCATAGAACATGACCTTATCGGTAAGATTATAATGTCGGAAACTATGCATTATACAATTATAAAACTAGTTATTTTTATCCAAATGACTATTTATATTGACATTTCTTCTAGGAATTTATTCCCCTTATAATGATATGAGTTTTAGGGATTAATTGATTATAATTTATCTTTGAAGTATCATAAATCTTTTAATTACACTATTATATATTTTCATGTATGATTCCATCACTCATCAAATAAAATCAACCTTTATTATATTTTCTTTCCCCTAGGAAAACAATAAGATAATTATGATTGATTTGATGCTTATAAATGATGAAATGATACAGATATCATATGTATATTAATTTTTATTTCACATTTTAAAATGAAATATGGGAATCATTTAGTTATCTAGTATCCCAATTTTATTGAAATATTCAATATTTCAATAGGTAATATCTTTTATCTTATTCCAATGTTGTACAATAACAACCATCTTTGGGTTACTATAGTCATGGTGAAATATCTACTATCAATAGATGTTTAATATAATAATTTTGAGGTGTTTTAGAAAATTAATAATAGATACCATAATCCTATGATTAAATTAGAAGGTAAGTATAAGTATAGGATAATGTCATAACGTATTTTTAAATTAGAGATGGTTTTTTTCTTATATAATATATCCATATATAGATACTATAATGTGGATAAAACTATGTCATATATGAACCTATGGGAATCAACTATGTGTGATATGATTTTTTTATTCAAATCCTTTTTTCAAGCAATTATAAAAGATATGAAAAAAATATTATGATTAGAGGATAATTAAAACAATACTATGTGTGTGATAATGATATTTTCTATAAATAAATATTAAATTTTTGTTAAGTATTACACCAGATTTAGATTTATATACAGAAATTTAATATTCATAATGTTATTCAATATATTAGTGTATTCCATTGTTTAGAAATTGTGACTAAAATAAGGAATAGAAACCATATAAATTCATGTAATATATATGTATTTCCCTACCAAGAATGATAAAGAAGTCAAAGCTCTATTTTGAGATGAATTTAGATAAATTTTAATTATATTAATGTTGGTAAATCATGTCATAAAAAATAACCTTAGTTGTATATAAAGGCCTTTTGAACCCCAAAATGGTGCAACAATGTTGGACCCCTTCATGTGACAACAACCCCTATCATTTATTGAGGCAACTAAACTATTAGTTGTTGAGAAACAAATCACGTACCTATAGAATACATTTCTCCCTTTGAAAAGTATAGAGTGATAGTTATCATGATATCTTATCATATAAAAATAGATAATGATCAATGGTGGTCATTTATCAAGAACACAATTGAGTGGGAGGAAATAAATAATATGGTGTGGAAGACTATTAATGATATATTATTTGAAAAATACATTCCTCACGAGAAAAAAGATGATATAGATAGGGATATCCTTAATTTAATTGCAATGTAATGTGGAAACATTGTTTAATATGAAGATAAATTTATAAGTGATGTTATTAATATTTTCATGACTTATTATATTCCCCCTTTACTTATTTTATATGAAATGTGCATAATTTGTGTGAAATATTAATGTTTTAATATTAAGTATAATATTTGAGCATTTTTAGAAGTAGTCAAATTGAGTCATTTTAATGTTTTAATTATAACTATCACTATACTGATCCAAATTGTGTGGTTCTTGTTTTGTAGGATTCTCCTTTCAATATACAACATTTCATTAGAAGGAACTATGATCCAATTCTGCCATTTGAAGGGTCATATGGTCCTCACAAACAAGACCAAAGAATCTGTGAAGAAACTGGACTATTCATGAAGATTGATTTACTGGGTTCAATCCAGAAGTCCAAAAACCTTAAATCTCCACCATAATTCGGGAGACACTACATTTCATCTTGGATAAAAATTTAATGTCCCAAATCCAAGTACAAGGGGCCCAAATAAATCTTTGAAGTCCAGCCCACCATTCTGGCCGAGAATTAAAATCAGTATAGTATGCATGACATATCTCCTGATGTAAGCATTCAATATATCTTAGATTTTGCAGTGTGAAAGAGGAGATGTAGGCGGCCGACTTTGTTGAAGAAACCATTCGGATTTGAAGGCATATTAATATTCAAAAACCCTTTCACATTATGGACTTCATAAAGACTGGATTGAAATGGACAGTTTAAGTTTGTTTATTCAACCGGCCATAACGTTTTATCCTTACGTTCAAATGACTCCAGATTTTGAGCGTAGTCGTCCAACATTATTGCCTACAACTTTTAAGAAGAAGATATTTGAATATTAGGCTGTCTTAATTTCCAAATTGGCGATGAAAGTTGAGGGACAGATGGGGAATGCAAACAGTCCACTCCTTGGGCTATAAATACTCTTCCCTTCTCTCCTTGAGAGGGGTTGGCATTTCAGAAGAGAAGATATCACATTGGTACGACCAAAGCTTTGCCAAAGGCTTGGGAGGACCTGCCATACTCAAGTTTTCACTTGAGATACCTTTCCTCCTCTCTTTCTTTTCACTTACTTTTGTGTTCTTCATTTTTGTAATCTTGTAATTCTCTTTCTTTGTAATTCTGTTTTAATGCAAGTTAATTCTTCAATATCTCTTATTCTCTTCCACCTTCTGTATTTTAATATTAATGTTCTTAAAATAGTTTAAATTCAGTTCAATCCCCTTCCCTTCTTTATCTTCCTCATTCAATCGAAAGTTCGTTTTTTAATTATCATCATTGTTCGTGTGTGTGTGTCGACGTACCACTCTTTTCTTATCCCTTTCTTTTTCTTCTCTTATTAATTTATATTCATAATCATTATAACCAGATTATTAATCACCCAAATGGCTGAGTAAATCTCTCATTGGGGTGAGTTATAATTTAGGTATGTTAAGTGATTGAGAGCTTCTGCTCGATGAATATTCTTTGAATTAACATTGTGTATGTTGGACTTAACATGTCATGGATTAATGACTTGTTTTGTTTAACATGTGGTTTACATGGATTATTGGAACCATAAATACACAACCATAAATAAGATCTGATTGAGATTATAACCTTAAGTTAAGTTAAGTCTTGGTTTAAAGCCTTAACACTTAAGAATTCTAATCAACATCATCTTGTGACATGGGTGTTAATTTAAATGCAATATAAAGCAAAGCTCGTGGATATCACAAGCTTAACTAACCTAATGATGAACTCACCCCAATCTTTATCAATTTGTTAAATCAAACATCATCCATAAATCATTTCAATTATGCTCTGCAAACAAACCCTCCTAATCAAAATACAATCAACTAAAAAAAACGACTACTACAAAGTATCATCGCCGAGGATTCGACCCGAGTGCTGCTATACACATTAGCAGAGCACCGGAACCTTGAACGGTCGATAGGCGACAATCGGCCGCACTTTCAAATGGCGCCGTTGCCGGGGATGGTGCTTTAAGTAGTCATTAGTTTCTGGTTATTGTAAAAAAAACCCAAAAAAAATACAAAAGTAATAAAAAAAATTGAAAAAAAAACACTTAGAAAAACCCGTCTTCCTCTTAAAAATCATAAACTGAAAAAATACAAAGAAAAACCCGTCTTCCTCTTTCTTCCAAAATCTCTCTGAATGCCCCGTAGCCTTCCAAACAATCCCTTGGATTTGTTTGACCCTGAAATTGAGCGAACACTTCGCCATCTTAGGAGGAACATAAGAGATACTCAAATAATTCAAGAACCAGTCCTCATCCAACCAATTGAAATTGAAATGGCCAATCCTAGGGAACAAACCCTAAAAGAACTCGCTGCCCCTGATATGAATTACCAACCTCTTGGTATTCAATATCCAAACATTGAAGCTGACTTCGAACTCAAATCGGGTTTGATTCATCTTCTACATCATTTTCACGGGCTAGCCGGTGAGGATCCTCATCTTCACCTCAAAGAGTTCCAAGTGGTCTGCTCAACCATGAAACCTCAAGGGGTTTCTGAAGAACAAATCAAGCTTAGAGCTTTCCCCTTTTCCCTAGCAGATTCTGCCAAGTCTTGGCTCTACTACCTCCCACCTGGTTCCATAAACTCATGGGTTGACATGAAGAGACTTTTCCTTGAGAAGTTCTTTCCCGCTTCCCGAACAGCTTCTATCCGAAAGGAAATAAGCGGCATCCGTCAATTCCCTAATGAATCACTCCATGAGTATTGGGAGAGATTCAAAAAGCTTGTGGCAACTTGTCCACACCATCAAATCCCTGACCAACTCCTGATCCAATACTTCTATGAGGGGTTATTGGCTATGGAGAGAACTCCTATTGATGCCGCAAGTGGCGGTGCTCTTGTTGATAAAACTCCTGCAGCTGCAAGAGAACTCATAAGCAACATGGATGCAAACACGCAGCAATTCCATACTCGAGCACATGCTCAAGTGAAACAATCCCAAGAGAATCAATCCATAGAGCCCAACAAGATGACTGAGTGGATGAGTGAACTTACAGGTCTTGTGCGCCAACTAGCGGTGGCTACCAAATCCCCAACCTCATCTTCTCCACAGTCACTATTCCCTGGACCTATCAAGAATTGTGGAATCTGCAACTCTCCATCTCATCCGACTGACACATGTCCACAACTTCAAGATGATCCATCTGATTCATCTAGTCCAATGGAGCTCAATGCGGCATATGCTCAGCGAAACTTCAACCCTCAACAATCAGGTCAGTTTGTTAGAAACTTCAACCAACCCCACTCTGAGCCCTTCTCTTCTACCTTTAACCCACCTCTGAGGTATGTTAATCCCATTTCTCATCCTCCTCAATTCCCTCCTCAAAACCCAAACCAATTCCAATATGGTCAAGGTGGTGGTAACTTCCATCAACCTTATCCTTTTGTTCCTCAACCTCAAAGGAACAATCCTCTTCCTGGATTCCACTATCCTAACGAGCCTTCCCAATTCCCCACCCAATACAATCGCTTTCCCAAGAACCAAAATCAAGGCCAACCCAATTTGGGACATGCCTCTTCTTCTAAAAAACCATGGGAAAGTGCTGTAGAGGATCTTGCTTCCTTCACCCGTTCTAGCCTAAAGAACATTGAAAACCAAATAGGTCAACTTGCATCCCACCTTAGCCAGCAACAACCATCCAATTCATCCCAACTCCCAGCTCAACCATTACCCAACCCCAAGGGTAATGTAAGTGCAATTGCACTTAGATCAGGAAAGCAACTTGCTATGCCTCAAGATAAATCCTCAAACCCCCCTTTCGATGTTGATCTAGAAAATGAAAAGAAAAAAAAGCTGGAAAAGGAACTTGAATCCACTCCTTCACCTTCTTCCATTCCACTTAGGAATCCAATTCCTTTTCCTCAAGCCATCTCCAATCCTAAGAAGTCCTTTGAACCTGATCCTGAAATGCTTGACATGTTTAGACGTGTTGAAGTGAACATCCCCCTCTTAGATGCCATCAAACAAATCCCTAAGTATGCCAAGTTTCTTAAGGATGAACCCATAAGAGGCAACTTAGGAACATTGAAAATGTTTCAACTCAACAGTTCATTCCCATGAAGTGCAAAGATCCAGGGACCTTCACGGTTCCATGTCAAATAGGGAGTTCCAACTTTGATGATGCACTCATAGACCTAGGAGCCTCAATTAATGTCATGCCCAAATCCATTTTCTCCAACCTTGGTCTAGGTCCCTTGCACCCAACAGGTATTGTCATTCAATTAGCCAATCGATGCACTGCCAGTCCTGAGGGGATAATTGAGGATGTTCTTGTTCGGGTCAATGATCTTATCTTCCCAGCTGATTTCTATGTCCTTGACATGGAAGGTGAGACGAACTCTTCTCGATCTCCCCTAATTCTAGGAAGACCATTCCTCATGACTGCGAGAACCAAGATTGATGTCCACTCAGGCATCTTATCCATGGAATTCGGTGACCAACTGGTCAAGTTCAACATTTTCCAAGCCATGCGATACCCATCTGAGGATCACTCTGCATTCTCAATCCATGCTTTTGAGGACACTTCTAAGATTCAATCGAACTCCAATCCACCATGTTCTTCATGTTCTAATGATAAAGGATCTTGTGAAATCTGCACCATGATTAACAAAGTCATAAATGGTGAAGTTGATGTGGACCTCTCATTCATAGACTCCATCAATCTAGAGGAACTTGAAAACTCTCTTGAATCCCACATCAACTCTGATCTCTACTGCTCCACCTTGGACAGTGTTGAGGAAAATGATCCAAACCCATCTGGAATCCCTTCTCCTGCTCCTAACTTTTCTAGCTCTCAAATCAAGGCTGAAACTGATCTAAAACCACTTCCTTCACACCTCAAGTATGCATTCCTTTTCCATGATCCCTCGTACCCTGTCATTATCTCTGCTTCACTTTCTGAAACTGAGGAGTCCCAACTTGTTCAAGTGTTAGAGGAAAACAAAAATGCCTTAGGTTGGACCCTAGAGGATATTCCAGGAATCAACCCTGCCCTTTGCATGCATCACATCCATCTAGAGGAATCATCCAAACCAATTAGGCAACCTCAAAGAAGACTCAATCCACTCATACTTGAGGTAGTTAGGGAAGAGATTACCAAGCTTCTTCAAGCTGGTATTATCTACCCAATTTCTGATAGTGAATGGGTTAGTCCAATTCAAGTCGTTCCTAAGAAGGGAGGGATAACAGTTGTCACAAATGAACATGGAGAAGTGGTCACAACTCGGGTGAAAAACAAATGGTGTGTGTGCATCGATTATCGCAAACTGAATGCTGAAACACGAAAAGATCACTACCCACTTCCTTTCCTTGACCAAATGCTTGAGATATTGGCCGGAAAGTCACACTATTGCTTCCTTGATGGTTTCACCGGCTACTTCCAAATTCCAATCGCCCCTCAGGACCAAGAAAAGACCACATTCACTTGCCCCTTTGGAACCTATGCCTATAGGCGAATGCCTTTTGGACTTTGTAATGCTCCTGCAACATTCCAGCGGTGTATGATGAGTATCTTTTCTGAATTCATTGAGAATTGCATGGAGGTCTTCATGGATGACTTTACCATTTATGGCGAGTCATTTGAATCTTGCTTACATTCACTCTCTTTGGTCCTTCAAAAGTGTGTCAAGTGCAACCTTGTGCTGAATTTTGAAAAATGTCACTTCATGGTTTCAAATGGGATTGTTCTAGGGCACATAATTTCTCAAGAGGGTATCCATGTTGATCCAGCCAAAATTGAGGTGATCCAATCACTTCCTGAACCCAAATCAGTTCGAGACATTCGGTCCTTCCTTGGTCATGCCGGTTTCTATCGGCGATTCATTCAGAACTTCAGCAAGATTTCCCTCCCACTCACTCGTTTACTTCAAAATGATGTCACATTCAATTTTGATGAGGCTTGCAAGAGAGCCTTCATTGAACTAAAATCTGCTCTCACATCTGCTCCAATAATCCAACCCCCAGATTGGTCCTTACCATTTGAATTGATGTGTGATGCTTCTGATAGGGCCATTGGGGCTGTTCTTGGTCAAAGAAGAGAAAACATTCCTCATGTCATCTTTTATGCCTCAAAACATTGGATGAAACTCAATCACACTACACTGTGACTGAAAAAGAACTTTTAGCTGTGGTTTTTTCCTTGGATAAATTCTGGCCCTATCTCTTAGGTGCCAAAATCATCATCTTCACGGACCACTCAGCATTAAAGTTCTTACTTAAGAAAAGTGATTCCAAACCAAGGATAATAAGATGGATTTTAATGCTCCAAGAGTTTGACCTTGTGATAAAAGATAAACCTGGAAAAGAAAACCCTGTGGCTGACCACCTGAGTAGAATTTCTAATTCTTCTCATTCTGAAATAATTAATCCTGAATTTCCAACTGAACACCTCTCATCTCTCACTCCAAAGTTACCATGGTATGCCCCAATTGTCAATTACTTGGTTTCTGGTGTTTTCCCTGAATATTTTTCAAAAGAACAAAAAGAAAAGATGAAAAGTGATTCAAAGCATTATTTTTGGGAAGATAATAAACTTTGGAAAACTGGGGCTGACATGGTAATTAAGAGATGTGTTGATGAAACTGAACAATCCTCCATCTTGGAATTCTGCCACTCAATGCCTGGAGGTGGCCACTTTGGACCACAAAGGACTTCTCGAAAGGTCCTAGATTCTGGATTCTTTTGGCCTTCACTCTTCAAGGACTCACACGAGTTCTGTCAATCATGTCCCACTTGCCAAAAGTTTGGCACAATTTCTAAAAGAAACGAAATGCCTCAAAAGCCATTAATCTTCTGTGAGCTTTTCGATGTTTGGGGCATCGATTTCATGGGACCTTTTCCCCCTTCCAATGGATTATCCTACATTCTCCTTGCTGTTGACTATGTTTCTAGGTGGGTCGAGGCCAAACCCACTAGGCAAGATGATGCTCAAACTGTGAGTGAGTTCCTCAAAACCCATATCTTCCATCGATTCGGAACACCACGTGTTTTGATAAGTGACTTAGGAACTCATTTCTGTAATAGAACCATGGAGTCACTTTTGAAAAAGAATGGGGTTGTACATAAAACATCCACTGCATATCACCCTCAAACAAATGGAATGGCTGAACTTTCTAATAGAGAAGTGAAAAGAGTGCTTGAAAGAATTGTTAAGCCCACAAGAAAATACTGGTCCGATAGACTTGGTGAAGCAATTTGGGCCTATCGAACAGCCTATAAGACACCCATTGGGATGTCTCCATTTAGGCTAGTCTTTGGTAAAGCCTGTCATTTACCAGTTGAAATCCAACATAAGTCATTTTGGGCTATCAAAACATGTAATTTTGATTGTGAAAAATCTGGTGAAGAAAGATTATTGCAGTTGACTGAATTGGAGGAGCTTCGACTCGATTCGTATGAGAACTCTATTCTCTACAAAGAAAAGGCAAAGTCACTCCATGACAAGCACATTCTTCGAAAGGTATTTCATGAAGGTGAAAAGGTAATGCTCTTCAATTCTCGATTTCGACTTCACCCAGGTAAGCTTAATTCTCGTTGGGAAGGTCCTTTTGTTATTACTAACGTTTACCCATTTGGTGCAGTGCAAGTCCAAGACCCTTCTTCAAAAAGAACATTCACGGTAAATGGACACCGGTTAAAGCATCACCATGAGAGGTCTCACAATCCAGGAACCACATCGACTTCCATTGACCCACCACTAGATGGAAATGGCGACCCAACAAATCCAAACCAGGGGGCACCTCTTTCCCTTTAACTCTCTCTCTATCTCTTCCTCTCTCTACCTCTTTCTTCTTCTCCCTCTCTCTTTCATTTTGTTACCACTTTATTCATCAAACCCTTTCTTTTTTATCTTTCTTGTGTGGGTGTGTATTTTAAAAAAAACCCTTAAAAACTAAAAAAAACCAAAAAACACAATTACTTAAAAAAATTACAAAAAAAGAGTCATGCTTACTCACAATCTAGTTTTGAAATTTTGTCCAACCATTTTGGGGAGTCAAAAGGCTTGTTTTAAACTCAATTATATTGAATTTTTATCTCAAACTTGGGTAAACAATTTTGTGTCAATAACAAACATTTTGAATGAACAATTTTTGGTGGAAAATGATTCTCCCCTACCGTGAGGAATAACATTAGCCTTCATGCCAAGGTCATCTATGGCCATCTTTTTCATTGTGTGTCTTCACCACTGATTGTGAGTCTTGAGTTTGTGGACCTTCGAGCTGAATTTCCATCTTTTGTGTGCATTAATATGATAAGAGGCATTTTCTAAGCCACATGAGAATCAGAATAGCCAAATAGCCTCCCGTTACCCTTACATTGATCCTACTTTTGAAAGCCCCTTTGAGCCTATGAAAACCTTTCTTTTGATAGCAACATTACAAGCCTAATACCTTGTCCCACCCAACATCTTCATGGATTTTCATTGTACAATTTATTGAAATTTAAGTGTGGGGGGAATAGACTTCATTTTTGGGCGTACTTTCATTGATTTCCAATGTGTCATCATATGCTTGAGGGCAAGCTTCCATTCAAGTGTGGGGGAGAGGTTGTAATTCTGTGAGCTTTGGGGTGTATATGTGTAATTTTCATTTGTACAAAAGTCATTGAAAAGTGTTCAAAAAAAAATGAAAAAAAATTATATTAAAAAAAATGAAAAAAAAGGAATGGGTTGTGTCTTGGGTGGGTCAAAAATCATTCATCATCAACCTTTGATCGTGTTATAACTACTAAAATTAGTTCCATGAGGAGATCAAGCATGGGTTGGGAGATGATTGTGAGACTTGTTTCAAGCACAACTTTCGAAAAAAAGAGCAAAAAAAGAAAAAAAAGAACACTAGAATCATCTTGTATTGTGTCATTATTGGAAGTCTTCCATGTTGTACATATTACATCATCTCACCCTATTCCATTTTCTATCTCCCTCACTTTTCCTTCATCACACATTCATGCCCTTGTAAATATGTGTTTCTATTTCCTTTCAAATCAAATTTCAAAAAAAAAATGTGCATTGATTTTTCCATGTTGGTGTTTTTAACCCCTCTTTTCCTTTGGACATTATATACCTACCGTCCCATAGCCACTGAAAAACCCTTAAAAGACCTCTTGATTCTTGTACACATTAGATTTTGGGAATGGAAGCTGAGAGCTCTTACAAACTCTTGATTTTCACTTTTTGTTGGTGAATGAGTGAACCTCCTAAAATACATTTTTATCATCTTGAGAGGAGTAAGTTTTGAGTGCCTACATTTTCTAATTCAAACCTTGAACATGAAAAAATGAATTGTTTCTGATGCATTATTGTGAACCAAATTTGTGATGGAATTCAATATGGATGAGTGAAATAGTCTAAACCTCCCCTGATTGGAGAAAACAAAATTTTAATATTTGTTGGTGAGTGAAAATGATTTTGTCATGTTTTTATATTTGTTGCACATGAGAACACGTGCAAATCTAAGTGTGGGGGAGTTGATGTTATTAATATTTTCATGACTTATTATATTCCCCCTTTACTTATTTTATATGAAATGTGCATAATTTGTGTGAAATATTAATGTTTTAATATTAAGTATAATATTTGAGCATTTTTAGAAGTAGTCAAATTGAGTCATTTTAATGTTTTAATTATAACTATCACTATACTGATCCATATTTGTGTGGTTTTTCTTTTGTAGGATTCTCCTTTCAATATACAACATTTCATTAGAAGGAACCATGATCCAATTCTGCAATTTGAAGGGTCATATGGTCCTCACAAACAAGACCAAAGAATCCGTGAAGAAACTGGACTATTCATGAAGATTGATTTACTGGGTTCAATCCAGAAGTCCAAAAACCTTAAATCTCCACCATAATTCGGGGGACACTACATTTCATCTTGGATAAAAATTTCATGGCCCAAATCCAAGTACAAGGGGCCCAAATAAATCTTTGAAATCCAGCCCACCATTCTGGCCGAGAATTAAAATCAGTATAGTATGCATGACATATCTCCTGATGTAAGCATCCAATATATCTTAGATTTTTCAGTGTGAAAGAGGAGATGTAGGCGGCCGACTTTGTTGAAGAAACCATTCGGATTTGAAGGCATATTAATATTCAAAAACCCTTTCACATTATGGACTTCAAAAAGACTGGATTGAAATGGACAGTTTAAGTTTGTTTATTCAACCGGCCATAACTTTTTATCCTTACGTCCAAATGACTCCAAATTTTGAGAGTAGTCGGCCAACATTATTTCCTACAACTTTTAAGAATAAGATATTTGAAGATTAGGCTTTCTGAATTGCCAAATTGGCGATGCAAGTGGAGGGACAGATGGGGAATGCAAACAGTCCACTCCTTGGGCTATAAATACTCTTCCCTTCTCTCCTTGAGAGGGGTTGGCATTTCAGAAGAGAAGAGATCACATTGGCACGACCAAAGCTTTGCCAAAGGCTTGGGAGGACCTGACATACTCAAGTTTTCACTTGAGAGACCTTTCCTCCTCTCTTTCTTTTCACTTACTTTTGTGTTCTTCATTTTTGTAATCTTGTAATTCTCTTTCTTTGTAATTCTGTTTTAATGCAAGTTAATTCTTCAATATCTCTTATTCTCTTACACCTTCTGTATTTTAATATTAATGTTCTTAAAATAGTTTAAATTCAGTTCAATCCCCTTCCCTTCTTTATCTTCCTCATTCAATCGAAAGTTCGTTTTTTAATTATCATCATTGTTCGTGTGTGTGTGTCGACGTACCACTCTTTTCTTATCCCTTTCTTTTTCTTCTCTTATTAATATATAATCATAATCATTATAACCAGATTATTAATCACCCAAATGGCTGATTAAATCCTTCATTGGGGTGAGTTATAATTTAGGTATGTTAAGTGATTGAGAGCTTCTGCTCGATGAATATTCTTTGAATTAACATTGTGTATGTTGGACTTAACATGTCATGGATTAATGACTTGTTTTGTTTGACATGTGGTTTCCATGGATTATTGGAACCATAAATACACAACCATAAATAAGATCTGATTGAGATTATAACCTTAAGTTAAGTTAAGTCTTGGTTTAAAGCCTTAACACTTAAGAATTCTAATCAACATCATCTTGTGACATGGGTGTTAATTTAAATGCAATATAAAGCAAAGCTCGAGGATATCACAAGCTTAACTAACCTAATGATGAACTCACCCCAATCTTTATCAATTTGGTAAATCAAACATCATCCATAAATCATTTCAATTAAGCTCTGCAAACAAACCCCCCTAATCAAAATACAATCAACTAAAAACAAACGACTACTACAAAGTATCATCGCCGAGGATTCGACCCGAGTGCTGCTATACACATTAGCAGAGCACCGGAACCTTGAACGGTCGATAGGCGACAATCGGCCGCACTTTCAATAAGTTAGAAACTCATTTCACAAATTAAACATGTAATCCAAGGATTAATATTGATTGTATCATTTATAAGATAAATCATATCATTCAAAATGTGATATTCTCTCAAGAATTTTTATTGTATGAGGATATGGTATCATGTTCCCTTAATATAGAAAACTATTTCTCCATTTGTTATGTTTTCATAGGGGAAAATAAATTAGTACATAGATGATCACTATGGGAAAAAATTATATAGAAAAAGGGATGAGGGATGGCTCAAATTACCAACTATAAATGATTTTGGAAGGAAACACCGTGGAAAATGCTAGAAGAGAACAAGTGTTTTCTTTATGTGTCGAGAGAATGGCCATCAATATATTGATTGTGATTGAAATGAAGAAGAATACAATGTGAAATTATTTAACTATAATGACATCATGCACTATTGGAATGAGTGCCTAAACCATCAATGATATTTTACACAGAAAAGGAAAAGGTAGAATAGAGAATATCATGTGATTACTACTACTGAGGATACATTTTCTATAGATGTAGTGGTTAATATATAAATTGTACAATAAAATTTTTCTAATGTTTATTATTATTTTTTGATCTTCACACTCTCTTATATAATTCATGTTTTCTATGAAAATTATATGTTTCCATATAAACATAAAAAGTTATTTTTCAAACAACAATCCCTGTGAAATTATTTCACTAATATGGATATATTAGTTATTTCCCATTATAACACATAATAATTCTTTATTTAAAAATTGAATATAAAACAAATGGTTTTTTTATGTAACCTATGGTATAGATTAAATTTTAAATTATATATATATATATATTTGTCAATAGAATGAGATTAAAATTTAAAATTGAGATATATAATCCCTTATATTTTGATATGAGACTACATCATCGGAATAATGTCTACATTGACCTATGGTACCTCCCCTTAATAAAATTATAATATTATAAGAGTAGAAATAGCCTAGGAATGGGGAAAATTCTTTAAAATAGAGGTTATACATGTGGTCTAGAAGTAATGTAATGTGTTTTTGAATGAATTACATGAACATACACATGATTTTGATGTTTTATTTTCTGTTGACATTAACCCTAATAAAAAACTTATATATAATACTCTCTATAGGATGATCATAATCAAATTAGTGAAACTAAAGAAATAATTTGTTATATTGTGTTATATGGGATTTTTTACCCTAATGTTTTATAATAAGGATCGTTGGTTCTTTTTTAAGAATAAAAATAAGTCTATGAGTTTGTGCATTAATTTTTGAGGATTTAATTCAATTATAATAAAAAATAGGTATCTTATTACCTTCATCGAGGAATTATTTGATCAATATTAAGGAGGTCAATATTTTTTTAAAGAAATGGTCTTCATTATTTTAATCATAAAATATATGTAAATAAGTAAGATATACAAATAATACATTTTATATAAGGTATGGACATTACGAAATTATAATAATGTGCTTTGGATTGAAGAACTCACCCTATATATTTACGCATCTGATGAATAGAGTGTTCAAGGATTTTCTTGATAATTTTTATTATTATTCATTGATGATGTATAGGACTACATTAAAAGATATTATAAGTATAAGATTCATTTGTGAATTATTCTTAAGAATATTAGAGAAAAGTAGTTATATAGAAAGGTTAGAAAATGTGAATTATGGATTTACAATGATTACTGTCTTGACTTGTTTTCTCTAAGGTTAAAATATCAATTTATACATCAATGATAATGATAATGATGTAATGTACAACTCCAATTAATATATCTGAGTTTCATAGTTTCCTTGGATTAGCTGCTACTATCAATTATTTTCTTAAAATATAACTCGATGAGATAACCCATTATCTATGTTAACATGTAATGGGGTTAATATAAGATTCTCATAAGAATTTATAGATTGTTTTGAATAATTAAAAAATACATTTTTCAATTCACTAATATTGAATTTATCATTTAGAAGTTATGAATTGTTGATATATAGTTATACATCAAAGAAATGACATAGATGTGTCCCTATATAGACTGGTATAATTATTTACAGTGCATCGAGGAAGTTAATGATTCATGTAAAAAGATGTCCAACTAATGATCTTTAGTATGAAGCCATAATATATTTCAGTAAATCCATGAAGAAATTACCTTTATAGAAAGTGATGTGAAATATATAAAAATAGAAAATTTATGGAATATATATTCTCAAGGAAAGATGTCATCATAAGAAAAATATTATAGGTATAACTACTCAAGGGTTATTGCAGCTCAATACACTTACACCATAAGAATTACATTTAGATGGATAATTCATTAAGGATAAAATATCATGGGGGTTTTCATTAAATGTGGATTGTAAGACATTATTATTTAAGGGATTTATTAATATTAAAAGTGGGAATCATCATGAAATGGGAAAAATCTCTTGTATTATAAAATATTTCCCAAAAATTATTATTTTATAAAATAAGAATTTCCCTATTTGATGATAATATTATTCAAAAGTAAATTAATTCCAAGAATGTTTGTATGTTGGAAAAATTTGTCCCTAAAGATGGTATTTTTCAATATGAAAATATGGTACATGTTTCATCCTTGTGATGTCTGAAAATAAAATTAATAGATGAATCTCATATCTTAAATATCTATATACATCATAGTAGAAAAAAATATTTTGGGTTCTAATGTATTATATTTTTGGGGTGATAATAGAAATTGAAAAATTATAGACTATATATCAAGATTGTTTGTTTGTCAATAGTTAATGGTTGAGAGATAATATACTAAAGGAATCATATAAACTAAACCTATTATTATGTGGAAATGAGTTGATATTACTATGAACATTGTTATTAGATTTACAAAATCTCCAAAAAATAATTATTCAATATGTTAAATTTTTATTTCTATAATAATTTCACACATTTCACCACTATTAGAAAATATCCACTTCTTGAGTGTCTCATGGAACTCTATATTAACGAAAGTGTTAGAATTTATGGTATAAAACATTTTATTATATATATATATATAAGTGTGATCTAGTGTTTATATCAAACATTTGTAAGAATCGTCAGAAATATTTATATACTGATCAAAATTTTGTGAATTTCTTATCATCATCAAATTGATATGAAGTATGAATATACTATTAAAACATTAGAATAAGTGTTGTGGTTTTTTCTTCACAAGAATTCTAAGGTATATGGGATTGGAATGTAACATTAGTGGAATTTTAATATAATCATAGCATTAATTAAAACATTAAATGGCACCATATGAATTGTTATATGGTAAGAGGTATACTACTGAATGTTTCTTTCCTGAATTTGGTAAAATGATGATTATTGTCCCATCTCTCATGTAGGAGACAACAATGAAAGTGCATATTATTCAGAATCATTTTAAGGATTCTCAATGTAGGAAAACATGTTACGATGGAAGCAAAAGAAATTATTTCTAATTTCAAATGGGATATCTTGTTTTCCTGAAGATATATATAGGGAATATAATTATATCATTCAACAAGAGAGTTATACTAGGTTTTATGTATGTTGGGACTTTTCAAATTCTAGGAATAATTCAAGATATGGATTTCTATTTAGAAATTCAAAATACCACATCCACCTAAAGGACATGATGTGATACCTATGAATTTTTTGTGTAAGTACATTACAAAACCAATGAATTCACTTAGGCCTATGAAAATAGAATTTCAACTTGATTGATATTATATGTAATAAAATATCCAGATTCTTGATACTAGAGCACATGTACTGAGGAATTAGATGACTCGACTAGTAATTTTACTTTAGATAATTTTTATTATAAAAGAGGTGGAATATGAACCTTATTAAATTATGATAAACAAATCCCATATCTGTTAATGAGGTAAAATGATATAAATTTTGAACGATTTTTTTGAGGGAATAATTTCACAAATGAGCTTCAATTTGGGAATCTTATCTTTCCAGAGAAAAAATTCAAAAACACACATTCATTTATTCAAGAATTTGATTAAAACCTATAAAAGTTTTAGTAATTTTAATTTTATGAAATTAATTTTTTTGAATCAATCATTTTAAAATAATATTAGGATGAATTTTTTGATTTTTTTAAAAGTAGTTAATTTTTTAGTAAACAGTGGAAAATTCCAAATTTTAAAAAAATTCACATTTCTGAAAATATATATATATAACAATTACATAAAATATTGTGAAATTTTGTTTATATACCATATATATATTTAATTAATATAATTCGTATAAAAATATAAATTTTAACATAGAGATGTGTGATTATTATTTTTAAAAACTAAGTAATGTTTTTTTCATATATAATTGTTTTTGTTTTTTCATTATGAATAAATTATATACAAGTTTACTTTTGGTTTTAGTTTTTAAAAAACTATAATGTATCTTTTTATTTAAAATAATCTAATTAATTACATTTTATTCAATATTATACTTTATTTTTCTATAAAATCATTTTTTTGCTTAATTTTTTTATAAAAAAAAGACTCTTTTTTGTTTTTCAAACATATATTAAAAATAATTTATTACACCAATATAAATTGATTCATATAAAAATAGATTCTATATTTGGAATTAGATTATTTAATATTAGCAAATATGATTGACTTAATATTTGGTCATTATGAATATTAAAATTGTAAATTATTATTACCATAGTAATGGTTAGAAAGAGATTATCATGGGGTTTAAATAAAGGATAATGCCAAAATTCTCCTTAAAATAATCTAAATATTATCTTTTGCAGTAGTTTATTACTTATCTTATGTTAAATTTGAATTACCAACCATATGGTTCCATTTTCCCTACAAAATTTTATTATATTATTTAAATATTTGAAGTAATTCCACATGTGTCCCTCCCGTAACTTATAAGTGGGAAAAAGTTCTAATCAATTATTTAAAAAAATTGGGCACTAAAGATCAATTAATCTATTACCAAAAAACATTCTTACTTTCCTTTGCTTTTGTCTTATGCTTTTGAATATACACTAAGACCATCCAAAAAAAGGATTACGGTGTAAGCTAAAGAAGGTCTCTCAAAGAATAGGTAATCATCTTACACAAATATTTTAATTTTTATTTATTCATTTATTTCCTCTATATATTTTTTTATTGTGTCAAAATTTTATTATATATATATTTACGTATTTCTTTTTAATTAAATATAAATTAATCAATAGTGACATAAAAACTCAAGTCCAAATGAACTATGATATAATATATCTTTATAATATAGTTGTTAAATTGGTTGTATGAATAAGAATAACCACCATATAAATATATATGTATACAGGTTTTATATATTTTAAATTTAATGATTAATTCATAATAAATAACTATATAATCACCCATAAATGGATTTTATATTTTAATAAAATATTTTATCAAAAAATTATGTTTTAATGAATTTACTGATTTGAAATTATAATTCATTTTTAACATTTTTATATTTATTATTTATGATAGTATTTTTTTGTTTTCAAATTAGCATATAAAAAATAACATAATATGAAATATTGGAATTTTTCTGAAAAAATAATACTTTTTAGTAAATAGTGGAAAATATAGATTAGTGTAAAATGTCCATTTATTTTCAATTGAAAATGTCCCATTATATTTAGAATATGATATTAGAGTAACACAAGAATCCATTAAATATAAATAATCTAATTAATTACATTATATTTGACACTACACATGATTTTCTATAAGTTCTTTTTGGGGATAAAGTTTTATTTCATTAATAATATTTTGATGAACCCAAGGTGTTTTTATAATCATAAATTAAATGAATAACTTATGATTATTTTTATAAATTATATTTTTATATTTTATATACAATAATAGATTTTAAAAATAAGTCGATAGTTTTCACTATGCGATGATGTTATGAAAATACCATTTTATGCTTAAACAATTTCATTTTTCTAAAATGAGTTTCATTTAAATTTTAAGGAATATTTAAAAATATATTATATAACCTATATAAAGGTTATATAGTAAAATGGATTACATATTATGAATCTAAATAATTAATATAATTTAATAGGTTCAACCTAATTCTTAGCCGTAATAAATAGTTAAATTAGTAAATTTTTATTAAAATAGTTAAGGTTAAAATGGGAATCTATCAAGAGGGAGGATAAAAATTATATATAAAGGTAGAACATACTCTTAATATTTTAAAAAAACATTTTTCATTTTCTTATTTTTATCATATCTTAGCATCTATTTGAAGACGAGTCATTTGGAATCATCTTTGTCGACTGAAATTATTATAATTTATTATTTTGAAAAATACCATGTGTGTACTCTCCCCCCACTTTTCTATTAATTTCCATGATCTACCACAATCCCTTCATAAAATTCATACATAGATTCTTGATATCATATTTTAGTCATAATATCATCCTTTTAAGGAATAAGGTGTAATCTAAAAGAGTTTGTCAATAAAGAGGTATATTTATTAAAAGAATATATTCAATTATATTTATTTTTATACATTCTTAATGTTTATGGTATACACTATAAAATAATAAATTTATTATAATAAATATATTGAATCATTATTATGTTGGTGGAAAAGTCATTTTCCACATACATTCCTTCAACGGTTAAATGAAAGCATCGTTCATTCGTATGTGAGGAATGTTGCCTCCATGTAGCAATATAATTCATTTTCTATCACCACAATTCATATTTGGTTGTTATGATTTATTTAATGTGTATTTATGATATGTATGGTATAGTTATTCCTTTATAATTTTTATACTTTATATACCTTTTGAACATTCCATCAGTTGAAAAATGATAATACCACTAATGCGTACGTGTGTACTACCACCTCCAAGAAGTGATGCGGTTAATTTTCCATTATGATTTATATGAGTGGTAATAGATATTATTTACATTAATATATATATATATGTATATATATATGATATTTATGATATATTAATTATTATGTAAAAGTTAATTCTTATTTAACTTTAATTCAATCTAACCATTTAAAAGTGGAAACATCACTCGGGCATTTGTACGAACTAACATCTCTACGAAGTGATGTAATTCATTTTTCATCACCTATTTATATGAAGTATTTTAAAATTCTTTTTAATGAATAAATATAATATATATTTAATCATTAAAACATTAGATATGATGAGACCATGGAATAAGTGCATGTATCTAAACCAATGAACCAAAGAATGCTTAAAAAATATATATGTTTTCCCCAATATGTCTATTTTACAAAATAGTTTTTAATAACAGGATAATAAGACATTATAAAGGAAGGAAACATAATAATTTATTCCTAAATATGATTCTGATATAGATTTATAATAAATCTATATTTATTATACAATAGTTCTTAACACATATTATGCATGATGAGGCCTGAGGTATGTGATTTATGATTTAAATAACAATATAATCAATAAATTTTGTTCATAAATATACATATTAAATTATATGATCCTTATAAGATAGAACCATTTCATATTTCTTATCCTATTGTTATTTATATAATTTTTAAATTTTTTATCATTTTCTACTCTTTGGTACAAAAAATGGCATAGAAATTCATTATATTAATACATAACCTTATTTATCCTATTTTGGTTGAATATATTTTCTCATAAATATCAATATTCTATAAAATGTATTCAATGATTTTTTTAAAATTCTATAATTATTTGATTAAAATAATTTATTCCCATGTTTTTATTTTTTTTAATTAGTTTGAAAAGAATCTTCTTATAGTTTTCTTAATAAGATACTTCTTACCTAAGGTGTGAACTTAATATTTGTTCTAAAATTTAAAAAAATAAATGCAAATTACTACATTCATGACTATTCAATAATTATAATTATAATTTTATATTTTATATATTTTTATTTTTATTTTGTTTTTTTAATATTAAGAACTTATAATATTTTGATTTTTTTTAAATGAGAGGGGTATTTTTTTATAAGATGATTATGTGATATATTAAAGATTTTTATTTATGAAAATATCAATTTATGTTTGTTATTATTCCTTGGTAACATGATCTAATGATTACATCGTTATTCTTTCTCAGGATGATTATTTTTTATGTTGAAAAAATCATGATGAAACTTATTTTCTATTGCATGGGTTAGGATATTAAAAAATGATAACTATATTCAAGGATTTGTGTCATAAAATTAAATTGATTATGATTTAATAAGTTTTGGGTCCTTTATATACCCCTAATGACATGGGTAAAGTGATATTGACATCTGATGTGATGATGATGATAACAATAGACATGACATTGAATAGATTTTATAAGATCACGACCTTTTTGGGGGATGAATTGGGCTTGTTTTCAGGCACTATTTTTTCAATTTATTTTAGTATACTTTATTTGGGATTTACCTTGGGTGCATTTTGCTAAAAATTTGAATTTTTGGAAGAAAAAGGGATAGTTTATGGTTAGTACACAATTCTCTTAAACGATGCGCCTATCCCAGATAACCTTATTCGATTATTTATTAAGTGTGACAATAATATTTTAAATTCCAAAACACCCTATTTAAACTATATTTGACCCAAATATTCCCAAATCATATTATATAATTTTTGGTGAATAGAATGGTGAATTAAATATCTACACCTCTATCTGTAAGTTATTCTCATCCTTGTTGTATCCAATTATCCACCCATTATTATGTATTTAATTATGGGAATATGTCCTCTATATTCTCGAATCAAGATCTAGAATGTGGAATCTTGATTATTTTATTTCGAATTAGGGTTTTTTTCTGATCTAGATCATGTTCATCAACACATTCTTGATTGGTTCACTTCAAATTCATGAATTATATTGATTAGTGTTCTATGTCAATTTTGATGTATATAGTATAAAATTCAAATCATAATGTATTAAATGAAATTATTTTTATGTAATTTTATAATTTCTATTTTATGTTTACAAATTTCATTCTTTATTGAATTAATTAATTTAGTGAATTAATTAATTGGGTGGAATTTTCAAATTCAAGATATCGGGATTATAGATTTTGATTAATTAATTAATGAATTAATTTTGAGGGAAGTGGGTGTTTTTAATGATACAATTTACTTATGAATTAACTAATTAGATAATTAATTAATGTGATTGGTGTGATTAATTAATTGAGGAATTAATTATGTGTTGATGAATGGTATTATTGGAATTTGATTGTGATATTCTGAATAGTAAAAGTGTAATGACCTAGAATTACCGTGGAAAAATTTTCATAAATACATTGGACTTTTAGGAGTCTGCGAAAACTAACGGCATGTGTTTCTGAGGCTCGATGTGCCCGGAATCAATTTAGGATGTTTTATTCGGGAACGTTTAGTACATGTATGAGCTGGTTTTTATAACATTTAAACCGGTGGTTGGAATTGAAATTTTAGGGCACCATTGAACTCGCAGCACCGGTATTCGTTTATGAATACTTTCACCTTGACGACTGTTGGTCGAGAATAAAACATTGTTTTTGAGTTTTCATGGAAACAAATAATAAAATAAAGTGAGTGATAGTTTATTTTATTTGAGATACCATGTGAGTGTTTGGTGTTTAAAACCGCCTCATGGAAGATAGAGGTGGGACCACCACACCTTAACCTCCCATGAGAGGGTATGGTGGTGGGTCCCACCTGAACCCAACATTCTTGTCATGTTAATTATAGTGGGGACCACCCGGGATTTTAACCCCTTAAAACTCCCCATTAATGTGGAGAAACTCTCAAGATCCAAATTAATATAGGGGAGCCTCTTCCACTCCTCTTTAATTAATTTGTGGCAATTTTCCCTAATCCTCCACATTAATTGGGTGGGGCCAAATTATTAATACAATATTTTTAATATTAAATCCAGCATTCTAAAATATTAGACAATCTATTATTTTTGGGGGACATATTTCTTTTGGTTGGCATTTTTCATTTGGTGGAACTTTGGAATAGGAGAGCTGTGGAGAAAAGCACCCTACGAAGAATGAAGTATGCTCCACCGACAAATAACACTGATTCTCTTCGAACTTCTTCCTAGGACACCTACCGACGTGGAACATCTTCCACAAGCTGACACAGCTCGAGATTGGAAGTGTCTGACAGACGTGATGAAATACGAACTTCTTTGTCTACTTTCTGCGACTCCGTCTACAAATGATGGATGAAAAAAATGGTATGGGGTTTTATTTGTGTATTATCCATTTTATTTTCTCATATTCGGTTAGAAAATAATCGATGCGGATATTGTAAAATAATTGTTGTTCATTGTACTTATTCGATGAACCAATTGACACCACTATAAACGCGGAGGGTGCAGGCTAAACCAACATGGCCAGACCCCTCCGCTGATCTTGTTTATTATGAGATTTGGTGTAACATACCAAGTAAGTAATGAATAATTTATATAGTTATCTATGTCTATTTATGAATTAGATAATGTTTTAGAGGCTTAAAATCAGAATAAATCCAACCTAAAGCATGAAATACTCTAATATTTTTAAAAGATTGTTTTACCGCCTTTTGATGGAGAACCATTATTAAATCTATATTTTGAAAATTTTATAAGCTCTATTTTTCAAAATAAACTTATTCTTTATGATTGGGTCATTGAAATTTACATTGGATAAATTTGTGGTATTTTTCTGATAATGTTCAATTTTTTAATGAATAGCGAAAAATGTTGTATTTTAATTCAAAACCTATTTTTAATCTAATTTATTCATATGATTGGATTATCTTTTGAATTGTTTTTAAAGTGAAATTATAATGTATTTTTACCATTTAATCCAATAGTGGTCGGTGGAATTAATTTCACATTGAAATTGGACTTAAACTAGTGTCAATCTTTTGATATATGTTGTTTCATAAAAACACGCTATTTGTTCTGACAGTGGGAATTAATTATTAAATTAATTATTGTAACTTATATGTTTTGAATTTTCGAAAATATAGATCATTTTTGAATTCGGAATATCAAATATATCTTAGGGTGATGTTTTGGTATTTTTCTGAAAAACTTTAATTTTTTATGAATTGTGAAACCACTATGTGGTACTTAAAAAACTGATTTTTTGTTTAAAGGAAATTTTACCACCTCTGTGTTTTGAATTTCAAAAATTTGACATGCATGGTTTTCATTAGGAAGTAAAAAGTAGTTCAATGGGATTGAAATAATTTTTTGGTAAATAGTAACTTTTATGTTTTTAATCGCGATTAGAGGTAATTAGTGTAGTTCAAGGTAAATATACTGTTTTAATAGTATGAAATGACCTTGACACATGTCCTACACTTATTAGATGTGTCATGGACGACCCCAAAAATCAATGGGTCAACTTGGGGACCCCATGGATCCACTTTGGTAGGAAAATGACATTAATATCTTTTTATTTAATGTTAAAATTAAAATGTCACAAACATGAGTTGTTTTTCTAAAACAATTTTTAAATGGGGTTATACAAGTCATATGTTGACTATAAATATTAATTAGAAAGCTAAAACTATTTTATACAACTTGATATTTTGTTTATAATGTTTAGACATTATATAAATTAAATTATTTATGACACTATGATGATGCAGTGATTACCTCATTATTTAACGATTTAAATAAAATGAAAAGATAATGTAAAATATAAGGCCTATACATGTTAAAAACCTATTGTATGAGTATATTTAGACCCCTTATCACCTTATCCACAAAATACATCAATGTGGGACCTTTAAAATCCGAAACTTATTTGAAAATAAAGTTACATTTTATACCTTTCCAAGAGTGCCCCTCCTCTCCTCTTATAAAAGGCCCCCACCTATACCACCATACCCACACCTCTCAAGCCTTTGGCTCGTCCAAACCCTTCCCATTTTGTCTCCACACATCTCTATCTTACTCCTAGAAGCCTCACTTTTGGCATAATCCTTACCAAGGAAGCCTCTGAGCTCAAATCAAAAGAGTTACCCGTTTTAATGGAAGTGTCTTCTCTTGTGTTATTATGTTTTATTTTGCTTCTCCAACCCCATAAACTATTTTTATTCCTTTATTTTGTACCAAAACCAGTATGTTGAATATAATAGTATGTTGTTATGAGAAGTATTAGAGATAAAATTACACACACCTTCATCTAATGGTTAAAGAGCATACTGTTTCTGTGGATGGTGAATTTTTGCCTCACGAAACGATGATTATTCAATATTCTTCTAACACCGTCAAAGGTGGCCATTAAGATGACAATATAATTATATAAGATATATAATATGTTTATGTTTTCCTTAAGCTTCTTTATTTTTCAATTATGTCATACCTTTATGGATTCCATTATGGTTATACACGATATCTTCATTTTAGGAAGTGCGGACTACCGCCCCCTCAAAGTGATTTGATTCGTTAATGCCATATGTGGGATGTATAAAGTATGGAGCTACTATTATTATATATTATTTTATATTGGAATTATAATATAACCTTATATAATTATTATTTCACTCCATTAAATATGAAATATAAATGAAAGTAGCGTTCGTGCGTACGTACGGGTTACCGTCTCCATGAACTGTGCATTTCATTTCATACCTCTAAATGTTATATACTATTATAAATAAATTTATATTCTAGATATATATGATATATATGATATCCAAATCAAGAATATAATTCTGGATATAATGTAACTTTTACCACATAAAAATCATGTAATTGTAAGAAGTCCATTTTTGACTTATGAAGCAAACAATGACAAAACAGACATTATAAACATAATTGATTACATAAAGTTTATGACATGGTAATAAGTGATATAAAAGGAATAATTAATTTTAAAAAGGTTCTCAAGAAATTAGAAATTAACTAAATTTTATTATTTAGGAGGTTAAAGAATGATCGTGTCAAGTCAAACACGAGGTAAGGGAACTTCTTAACCCAATTTCTGTTCTTTGGGTTAATCTCCTACATTCAAACTATGTCATGATATTATTATGTAATATCTTGTATTTTTAATTTATTTATGTGTACTTATAGCGAATACACATAATAGATCTATTTTATTTTAAAATGATCTTTGTAATGGACTTTTTCTCAATATCCTTTCATTGAGACATATTTTGTTTTAAACACAACATTTTTTTATACGGTGTATAAACCCATTTGACTTTTATGTTTATTCAAAATGAATCTTTTTTATAGGAAGCGTTTACTAATCAAAAAAGGGAATATTTTTATTTTTCATACGTATGCGGCGACAACGACTTCTCTGCCGCCGTGACCATTATTTGAGTTTCAGCTTCCTCTACAAGCCATAACCTACTTTCATTTTTATAAAATGAAAAAAATAAATACCATGTATTACTATTATTTTATTTTGGTGTTGAAAATGGTTTTAATAATGTTTCAATTATATAAATGTGTTGTATTGATATATTGTGATTGAAATGTGGAAATGTTATGTTTCATTTATGCATGTTTTATGTGATTTGATTATGTTATGGTTCTTGGGTATTGTTACCAAGACGGGTGGTTCTGTGATAAAATAATGGTGGGTGATCCCAATATATCTCTCCAATGCATTGTGCAACGCAAATGAGTTAAACTTTAAGGTTTCTCCAAATAGATTTAAGGAATATACTATGAAGAGTATTCCAAACGTAACCAAGAGGGTTAGTCCCTATGTAAGAATGTTATGAATGCCTCAAGTTACCTTTATTTCTTATGATTTCTCTGATTTATTCATGATTTTATGAGGTATGTTAAAGTGCATATGTTTTATGGGTAATGTATGATTTCATTATTATGTATATATGTACTCATGTTTCCTTTCCATACTTTTTATAACCCTTACTGATATTTTTATGCTCATCCCAAGTTTTTGAAATGTTTTTCATAGTTCAAGGGAATGGTACAAGATATGTTGATAGTGTCAAGGATGTGCCAAGAAAGAATCCTTGTTTTATTTTAAATATTTTTCCGTTGATGGGAAAAATTAATACTATCTTTTATGTAACCACATTCTTTAAATGTGTAATGTAATGCAAGTTTTATGATCTAATTTTATAAAACTCTAAACCTGAAAAGATCCCCAATGTGTAATCTTGTAATAACTCAAGATTAAGTAATGTTTAAGGCTGGGGCCTTATAGTTGGTATCAAAGGTCGGTTTAGACAACTTTAGGAGTTAGAAAATTGTTAAATTATAAATTAATTTATGGTATAGCATTTGAAGATTTCCATGTTTCTTCTCCTAAGATATTTCTGTATCTTGAATGGTTTTTCATAGAGGACACAGAACATATTTTCTGGGAAGTCATACAGAGGGAAATGACCTTTCAAATTAGTATCCTGAGATGGTCAAAATCAGAACTAAACAGTTTGCTGCAGTGATGGCTCAGTTGACTCAGGTGAAAAATGTTGGTTGTTTTTATTGATGATATTTGGGTGTTTTCTAAAAGTAAAGAGGAGAATGAAAGTAATTTAAAGGTTATCTTGAAAACCTTAAAAGAAAATATACTGTATGGAAATTTCAGCAAGTGTGAGTTCTGGTGACAACAAATTTCTTTCCTTGGTCACATTATTTCAAAAAATGGCATAACTATTGATCCTGCTAAAATAAAAGTTGTTAAAGAATGGACAAGACCCAAAAATGTAACTGAGATCTGTAGTTTTCTTGCTTTGGAAGGTTACTACCAAAGGTTTGTTGAAACTTTTTCACAGTTATCTAGTCCAATGACTAAGCTAACTCGGAAGGGTGTTAAGTTTATTTGGACAAATAAATGTGATTATTGTTTTCATGAGTTGAAAAGAATATTGGTGAATGCTCCAATTTTAGAACTTCCTTCCAGGAATGTTGAGTTTGTTATGTACAGTGATGCTTCATTGAAAGGACTTGGTTGTGTCCTAATGTAGAATGATCAGGTAATTGCTTATTCTTTAAGTCAGTTGAAAACTCATGAGGTAAATTACCCTACACATGATTTGGAATTAGCTGCTATTGTTTTCACATTAAAATTTTGAGGCATCATTTGTATGGAGTAAAATGTGAAATATATACTGATCACAAAAGTTTAAAGTATATATTCACTCAGAAAGAATTTAACATGAGACAAAGGAGATGGATAGAATTAATTAAGGATTATGATTGTACAATTCATTACCATCTGGGAAAATAAAATAAAGTAGATGATGATTTGAGTCGAAAAAGTAATGCTTCATTAACAATGTTTTGTTTGGAACGTGATCCTTTGGTTAAGGATTTGATGAACATTGGCATAGAAGTTGTTGGTATAGGATGTTCTTCTATTTTGTTTCAGGTATCAGTGAAATCTTCCCTATCAGACATAATCAAGCAAGCACAAAAGCAAGACAGTGAGTTGTAGAAAAAGGTAGAGCTGGTTCAGAAGGGTAAGTTGCCTAAAATCAACATTGATAATTATTGTGTTTTGAAATTTGGGAAGATATTGTGTGTGCTTTGTGATTCACATTTGAAGAGAGAGTTGTTATGTGAAGCTCATAGTTCTTTATTTTTAGTTCATCCTGGCAGTACTAAGATGTACAATGATATGCAGGAGTATTACTGGTGGGATGGAATGAAAAGAGATATTGTTGATTTTACCGTGAAGTGTTAGAATTGTCAACATGTTAAAGAAGAGTGGTAGTTACCGAAAGGTATGTTTCAGCTTTTACCAATACCAGAGTGGAAATGGGAAAATATATCCATGGACTTTGTTGTGGGATTGCCGAAGACACCTCAAGGTAATAATGCAATCTAGGTTATTGTTGATCGCTTGACTAAATCTTCTCATTTCCTTGCTATAGGAGATAAATTTCCCTATATCAACTTTCTCGTTTGTATCTTAATGAGATAGTCAGGTTACATAGAGTTCCTCTCCCCATTGTATCCGATCATGATCTTGGGTTTATTTCTATCTTTTGGGAAGGACTTCAGAAGTCGTTGGGTACTGAATTAAATTTTAATAAATCTTTTCATCCTCAATAAGATGGCCAGTCAGAACGAACAATTCAGACTTTGGAAGATTTGCTACATGCTTGTTCGATGGATTATCAGGGAATTTGGGACCAACATCATTCTTTGGTTGAATTTTTTTTATAATAACAGTTTTCGTTCCAGTATAAAGATGGCACTGTTTGAGGTGTTATATGGGAAGAGGTGTCGAACTCTAGATTTTTGGGATGAAGTGGGTGAAAGGAAATTGATGGGAGCATAATTGGTAGAAGAGTTGGCAGAAAAATTTTAGCTCATACAGAAACACATGAGAACAGCTCAAAGCAGGCAGAAGAGTTATGCGGACAACAGGAGGAAGGATCTCTCTTTCGAGGTAGGTGATCATGATTCTCTCAATGTTTCACTAGGGAAAAGTGTCATGAAATTTGGTAAGAAAGGAAATCTGAGTCCAAGGTTCATTGAACCATATGAAATTCTGGAGAGTGTTGGATCAGTTGATTACTGAGTGGCTTTACCTTCGAGTTTATCTCTTCTACACAATGTTTATCTTATTTCGATGTTGAGAAAGTATATGCTAGATCCATCTCATGTTTTGAGACCATAGGTAGTTCAGTTGGAAAAGAATATCTCTTGTGAAGAACAACCAGTCCAGATTCTTGACTGAAGGGAGAAAGTGTTGAGAAATAAGGTAATTCACCATGTAAAGGTTTTGTGAAAAAACCATATGGTTGAAGAGGCAACGTGGGAATCTGAAAATGAAATGAGGGATAAATACCCCCACTTATTCAAAAAGTAAATAAATTGAGGGGACAAAATTTTCTAAAGGGGGGAAGGATGTAACATCCCAAGTAAGTAATGAATAATAGATATAGTTATCTATGTCTATTTATGAATTAGATAGTGTTTTAGAAGCTTAAAATTAGAATAAATCCAACCTAAATCATGAAATACTCTATTATTTTTAAAAGATTATTTTCCTGCCTTTTGATGGAGAACCATTTTTAAATCTATATTTTGAAAATTTTATAAGCTATATTTGTCAAAGTAAACTTATTCATTATGATTGTGACATTGAAATTAACTTTGGATAAATTTTTGGTATTTTTCTGATAGTGTTTTTTTAAAGAATAGTGAAAAATGATGTATTTTAATTCAACACCTCTTTTTAATCTAATTTATTTATATTATTATATTATATTTTGAATTGGTTTTAAAGTAAAATTAGAATATATTTTTACCATTTAATCCAATAGTGGTCATTGGAATTAATTTCACTTTGAAATTGGAAATAATCTAGTGTCAATCTTTTGATATATATTGTTTCATAAAAACACGCTATTTGTTCTGACAGTGGGAATTAAATATTAAATTAATTATTGTAACTTACATGTTTTGAATTTTGTAAAATATAGATCATTTTTGAATTCAGAATATAAAATATATCTTAGGGTGAGGTTTTGGTATTTTTCTGAAAAACATCCATTTTTGATGAATAGTGAAACCACTAAGTTGTACTTAAAAAACTGATTTTTCGTTTAAATGAAATTTTACCACCTCTGTGTTTTGGATTTAAAAAAATCTGACATACATGGTTTTCATTAGGAAGTAACATGTGGTTCAATGGGATTAAAATAATTTTTTGGTGTATAGTAACTTTTATGTTTTTAATCGCGATTAGAGGTAATTACTATAGTTTAGGGTAAAAATAATGTTTTAATAATATGAAATGACCATGAAACATGTCCTCCCCTTATTTGATGTGTCATTGCCGACCAATAAAATCCATGGGTCAACTTGGGTACCCCATAGAGCCACGTTGGTAGGAAAATGACATTAATATCTTTTTATTTAATGTTAAAATTAAAATGTCACAATCATGAGTTGTTTTACTAAAACAATTTTTAAATGGGGTTATAAAAGTAATAGCTTTCACTATAAATATTAATTAGAAAGCTAAAATTATTTCCTAAATCATGATAATTGTTTTATAATTTTTAGACATTAAATAAATTAAATTATTTATGATACCATGATGATGCAGCGATTACCTCATTATTTAACGATTTAAATAAAATGAAAAGATAATGTAATATCTAAGGCCTAAACATGTCAAAACCCTATTGGATGAGTATATTTAGAACCCTTATCACCTTATCCTCAAAATACATCAATGTGGGACCTTTAAAATTCGAAACTCATTTGAAAATAAAGTAACATTTTATACATTTCCAAGAGTCCCCCTCCCCTCCTCTTATAAAAGGCCCCCACCTCTACCACCTTACCCACACCTCTCAAGCCTTTGGATCGGCCAAAAACTGGCCATTTTGTCTCTCCACATACCTATATTAGTCCTAGAAGCCTCACATTGGGCAGAAGTCTTCCCAAGGAAGCCTTTGAGCTCAAATCAAAAAGAGTTACACATTTTATAGGTACTGTCTTCTCTTGTGTTCTTATGTTTTATTTTGCTTCTCCAACCCCATAAACTCTTTTTATTACTATATTTTGTACCAAAACCAGTATATTAAATATATTAGGATGTTTTTATGAGAAGTATTAGAGCTAAACTTACACACACCTTCATCTAATGGTTAAAGAGCAAACTGTTTTTGTGGATGTCGAATTTCAGCCTCACGAAACGATGATTGTTCAATAATCTTCTAAAACCGTAAAATGAGTCCATTATGAAGACACTATATTTATATATGATATAAAATATATTTATGTTTTCTTTATTCATATTTATTTTTCATTTATGGCATACCTTTATGGCTTCCATTATGGGTATACGCGATATCTTCATTTTAGGAAGTGCGGACTACAGCCCCCTCAATGTGATTTGATTCGTTAATGCCATATGTGGGATGTATAAAAGATGGAGTTAATGTTATTATATATGATTTTAAATGGAATTATAATATACCCTTATATCATTATGATTTCACTCCATTAAATATGAAATATAAATGAAAGCAGCGTTCATGCGTACGTACAGCTTACCATCTGCATGAACGGTGCATTTCATTTCTTACCTCTAAATGTTATGTACTATTATAAATCCTTGTATATGCTGGATATATATGATATATATGATATCCAAATCATGAATATCATTCTGGATATAATGAACCTTTGACCACATAAACAACATGTAATTGTAAGAAGTTCATTTTTGACTTATGAACCATATATTGACAAAACGAACATTATTAACTTAAATGATTACATAATGTTTATGAAATGGTAATAAGTGACATAAAACTAATAATGAGATTGAAAAAGGATCTCAAGAAATTATAAATTAACTCAAGTTTATTATTCAGGAGCTTAAGTAACGATCGAGTCAAGTCAGACATGAGGTAAGGGAACTTCTTTACCCAATTTCTGTTCTTTGGGTTAATCTCCTAATTTCAACTAATGTCATGTTATTATTATGTCATATCTTGTATTTTTAAATTATTTATGTGTACTTATAATGAATACACATAATATATCTATTTTATTTAAAAATTATCTTTGTAAGGGACTTCGTCTCAATCTCCTTTCATTGAGGCATATTTTGTTTTATACACAACTTTATTTTATATGGTGTATAAACCCCTTTGAATTTTACGTTTATTAAAAAGGAATATTTTTTATATGAAGCATTTACTAAATGACAAAAGGGAATGTTTTTATTTTTCGTGCGTATGCGGCGACAATGACTTCTCCGCCGCCGTGACCATTATTTGAGTTTCGACTTCCTCTACAAGCCATAACCTAACTTCTTTTTTAAAAAATGAAAAAAATAAATACCATGTATTACTATTCATTTATTTTGGTATTGAAATTGGTTTTCATAATGTATCAATTATATCAATGTGTTTTATTGATATCTTTTGATTGAAATGTGGAAATGTTATGTTTCCCTTATGCATGTTTTATGTGATACGATTATGTTATGGTTCTTGGGAATTGTTACGAAGACGGGTGGTTCCGGGATAAACTAAGGGAGGGTGAGCCCGATATAGCTCTCTAATGCATTGGGTAATGTGAAGGAGATAAACATTATGGTTTCTCCGAAGAGATTTAGGGAATATACTATGATGGGTATTCCAAACGTAACCCATAGGGTTACTCCCTACGTAAGAATGTTTTGAATGCCTCGAGTTACCTTTATGTATTATGATTTCTATGATTTATTCATGATTTTATGAGGTATATTAAAGTGATTATGTTTTATGGGTAAAGTATGATTTCATTCTTATGTATATATGTACTCATGTTTCCTTTCATACTTTTTATAACCCTTACTAAGCTTTTTATGCTCATCCCAAGTTTTTGAAATGTTTTTCACAGGTCAAGGAAATGGTACCAGAAATAATGATATTGTCAAGGAAGTGTCAAGAAAGTATTCATGTTGTATTATAAATATTTTTACGTTGATGGGAAAAATGAATACTATCTTTTATTTAACCATATTGTTTAAATGTGGAATGTAATGCATGTTTTATGAACTAATTCTCTAAAACTCTAAACCTGAAATGATCCCCAATGTGTAATCATGTAATAACTCAAGATTAAGTAAATTTTAAGGCTGGGGCCTTATATTTGGCATGGCGATGAAGTGACATAACGACGAAGGCAGCGACGAAAATGGTCATGCTACCCATGACCTCTGTGAACTTCGCCGCCCTCGCAGTGCTCCGGTGCTCCCGGCCGAACACCGTTGGCCCGCACTGGCCCGAGTCATGATGAACCGGCTAGACCAGCAGCCTCCCGGCCACCATCCCACTTAGCCACGACCGTTCTAGCCGAACGCTTCCGACCCACATACCTGCCAGCCCGCGTGCCCCATGCGCCACCTCGAACTGGCCCGCGCCCGCCTGAGCCGCACCGAACCGGCCATCCCAGCTATCGGACCGCCTGGCCGCGCCCTACTCGGCCGAATGCTGCCAGCCTCCACAAGTTCCATGGGAACCTCCTCGAACCAACCTGCCTACCGGCCTCCGTGCGCCCCATGTGCCTCCCCATGATGGTGTCCTGACCCCCTCGCAGCCACCCCAGCCAAGCCAGTGTCCTGACCCCCTTGCAGCCTCCTGGCAGAGCCGGTGTCCTAACCTCCTCGTGCTCCTTAGGTCGAGTCGGTTTCTCGGACCACTCACAGTGCCCTGGCCGAACCAGCCCGGCCGCACCCTCCCGCCGCTCCTGGACGAACCGGCCCCGAGCTCCAGCCAAACTACCCTCGCAGCCTGCTCGGCGAGGCCCAGTGGACCGGGCCTATCTTAATAGGTTCTCCCTCTCAATGGGTCGGCCCAGACCCTATAGTTCTGACCAGGTCGACCCATACCGGGTCGGACTGGTCCGGAGCCCAATACCGACCCTTTACATTCTTTGACCATATCTTTTGCACCAGACGAACAATTGACAAACTGTCAGCGACACTGGTATTCATGGAGTGCGACTGTCCCTTTCTGTATACCCCCACTGAAGTTCTGGGTATAGTTGAGATACTGTCAGGATGGATCGAACATGAATCCAACCAGCCCCCTGAGACTAAGAGGCTAATAACTCACAGACCGAGCATCTGATTGAAGTGTTGTTTGTTGCAATGAGAATCCTATGACATGGCATACCTTTGGGAAACATCCTCATGGGACTTAATGGAATTTAATATATCAACACTTGGCGTGAGGAGAAGACCCTCCCGAAATCATGCGTTATTCGTGTAGATACCCTATGGCTAGCTACTCTCTGGCAACTGTTCCTGGATCTGGTGTGGGTTCCACAGCTCTGACTACTTTTCCTAGATCTTGTGTGGGATGAATAGTTATGTACACTATTCCTAGATCATCTGTGGGTTAGACATCTTTGACTATTGTTCCTAGATCATGTTTGGGTTTGACAGTTCTGGCCACTATTCCTAGATCCTTTGTTGGTTCTAAAGCATTGGTGACTATTCCTAGATCATGTGTGGGTTCGACAGTTCAGATTTTTCTTCCCGGATCCTATGTGTGTTTGATAGAATAGATTATTTAGGGATTACATCTAATCATCACTAACTCTCTACAAAATTTGTATACCTGTGTGACATGTGTTAGGGACTTCTGTGTTTTTTCTCATGATTGAGATGGGTTACTTGATAACATAGGTATATGTATGGACATATACATAAGTAATGGCTATCTGTTGATTGAATTCCTGGTGGTTTATCCTTGTAGGATTTTGTGAGACCTTGAGGGTCTTGGGGTACCAACAGAGTATCGTTATTCTAACCCCTGCACTGGTTATGCCCACAACTTGTTGTGTAGGATGTAGATGACGGACAACGCTGACCAAGGCTGAGTGAACGAGGACTGGACGGTACCCAGAGGTGGATCTCATTACGAGTTGGTACCCCGTCGAGACTGACGGACATGGAGTACTTAGGAGGCTATATGTGAATACCCTTCAGGTAGGATTTGTGGTGGACGATCAAGGAGCATCTTTCCACCTTTCAGCTATTTTGTCCTTTTTAGTTGTACTTGTACTTTACAGTTGGGCTTGTATTTCCTAACCTCTTTTCTTTTCAGCACTCTCTTGTTATACAGTTTACTTATTGTTTTTTATCCAGCTATGTGCACTTTTTTCTGTGTTTATAGTAATAAAAAACATTACTTCCCATGTTTAGGGATTTACACCTTTGGACTCTGATATTTTCTGTGAAGAAATTGTGTTAAGGTTAATAAGTGTGGTTTTCAGTTTTTGGTGTCCAGTGTTGGTATGGTGGCCGACGTATCCATACACAAGGACCCTGAATTCTGATTTCCGAATTAGTTCTTGAAAACACTGATCACGTGTGTGTTTTCAAGAGTTTACATTGTGATATCATGAGTCATCTCACCATGTATAACTTAATGATCATGGAACACATGTTTTTTTCAGGATCCCAGCATATTGACAGCCATCCAGGGTCCCAAGTGTTGTACAATATGGCATCCCACTGAGCGAGGAGGCCTCAGTGCAGAGCCCAATTACAGCGGAGGCTCTAGCGGTACCACTACCCATTGGGCCACCGATGCCACCAGTCTTAATGGAAGATAATGCATGCCTACTGAGTGAATTGCACGAGTTCTAGAAATAGAGGCTACACAGGTACATGGGTGAGACAGACCCAAAGGAATATGAGGATTGGATGGATTCTGTGATGAGAGTCTTTAGACTAGTAGGGACACCAGGTGACCATATGGTGATTTTTGCTACCGGACATCAACATGAAGTAGTGGGAATATAGTAGATCTTGATGATCCAGGTTCACGATGAGATGACGCTACTCTGGGCAGACATAAAGATCCTTTTTGGGGAGAGTTTTTCTTATCCACCCTACATGCATTACGGATACAGGTGCTACTTCATCTGCAGCAAGGTAGCATGACTGTAGCTCAGTACTCAGCGAGGTACACTGACCACTCACTCTACTCCATAGATATGGTGAAAGACCCATTTATCAGGGCCCGAACCTTTGAGAAGGTGGTCAAGAAAGAGATCAGGGCTTCAATGATCTCCTTCAGTATCCCGATGCAGGTAAGGGTGTTGGAGATAACCCTCTTATTGGAGAGTTTCTTTGCGAAGAATTCTCTAGCAGTGAAACCCTCCACTAGTCGAAATGAATCAGAGTCTTCTGCAGCTTGTAGTAGATAGATGTCGCAGAGGTCCAAGAGGACCGGACCCATGGGTTCATGACTTCATGACTCAAGATCAGTTGTACGAGGCACCTGGTGCAAAGACACACATGACATGAGCCGGTAGTGTTACTCCTGCGGCATGCATGGTCACATGGCTCATGACTGTCTTACCAACCATTCAGTTGATCAAAAAACTATCAGAGGACTGCCTAAGCATAGACATAAGTTCGATCGAGGTGGTCTGTAGGGAGAAGGTTGACATGGAAGAGGAGATGGTCGAGCAGGTGGCGGTGGGCAACATTTCGAGGAGTTACCACCACCACCACCAGGAGGTCCACCCCGACCGCAGGGAGGAGGTGGACATGGGAGAGCTCAGCTCTAGGTAGTTGAGGATTACTATAACGATTCTCTAGAGATGATTTGAGATATTATATGTTTCTACTCCACCTCGGCATCAGTTCTTATAAACACATGTCCAAGTCACTCTTTCATTGCCACTGCCTTCATTTGGAGCTCGGAGATTCCGACAGAGCTGTTGGATCGATCATTATGGCTAGAGACTCCTACGGGAGCAGACTCGGCGAACACACACTGGTTCTAGTAGTGTGATCATACTCTAGGAGGCGAGAACTTTTGCTGGGATCTCTTCGTAGCAACGTCGAGGCCTTAAAACGTCATCTTTGGTATGGGACAGTTATCTACAGTCCATGGTCAGATCAGCTATATTAAGCTCAATGTGCGGTGTGTCCACACGGATGGGACCAGGTTAACCTCCACGGTGAGAAGGGAGCCTTTGCAGCACAAGACGGACTTGCTCGGAGGAGGGTACAACCGATCACTCATCGGTTGGCCAGACTTACCCTCAGATAAATTGATCTGAAGAGTCCAACATATACTGTAGTGGTGGACCAGTACGCGGAAGGTTTCCATGATGATGTCCGAGGTCTACCTCCTCATAGATAGGTGGATGTTTACATTGAACTATACCTCAGGATGACAATGATATCAACACCAGCATATTGGATGTATCCCGTTGAGCTTCGTGAGCGGTGGGTAAAACTGGAGGACATGCAGGGGAAGGTATTCATCTAGCCCTGTGATTATCCCGGGGCAACCCCGATTCTGTTCGCCAAGAAGGCGGATGGGAGCTTGAGGCTTTGTGTCGACAACTGTTGCCTAAACTAGGTGACCATGAACAACATGTATCCACTCCTGAGGATTGACAACCTCTTTGATCATGTGAAGGGGGTACAGTGGTTCTCAAAGATAAACCTCAGGCCAGGCTATCACCCACTCAGAGTTCGAGGAAAGGATTTTTAGAAGACGACCTTCAAGTGTCGGTACGAACACTATGAGTTCTTGTTAATGTCGTTAGGCATAACCAATGCTCTAGTATTGTTCATGGGACTCATGAATAGGATCTTTCAGTCATACCATGATCACTTTGTCATAGTCTTCATCGATGACATTCTGATCAACTTGACTACTGAGTATTAGAATGCTAACCATTTGTGGGTAGTACGGGACACACTACGAGAGAACCAGCTTTATGGTAAGCTCTCGAAGTGCTAGTTTTGGATACAAGAGGTTCAATTTTTGGTAAATTTGATCTCGGAGGTTGGAGTTGTTGTGGATCTAGTGATGATTGAGCTGGTACTTGCTTGGGAGCCACCCAGTAGTGTGAAGATGTTCAGAGTTCCTTAGGTTTGGATGGATATAATCGTAGGTTCATATCAGACTTCTCCAGAGTTCTAGCACTACTATCAGCCTTAATGAAGAATGGGAAACCATTAATGTGGTCAAAGATATGCGAGAAGAGCTTTCAAGAGCTGAGGCAGAGGCTGACAAGTGCGCCCATCTTGAGGCTTCCAGGGGAGGGCGTAGGGTATGTAGTCTGCTACGAAACATCAAGGAACAGGCTTGGGTTTGTCCAGACTTAAGAGCGATTAGTGATCACTTATGGTTCTCATTAGCTGAGAAAACATGAGAAGAATTAATCTACACATGAACAGGAGTTAAAAGCTGTGGTCTTCAAATTGAAGATGTGGCGACACTATCTAATGGGCGAGCGTTTCACATTCTACTCTAATCAATAGAGTCTCAGGTATATATTCTCTCAGAAGGACATGAACCTGAGACATTAGAGAGGACTTGAGTTCCTACAATACTATAAATTGTAGATAGTATATACTCCTTGGAAGGGGAATGTTGTAGTAGATGCACTCAGTAGGAGATATGGTATACAGTTGCAAGGCAAGGTGATAGATCAGTTGGCTGCTTTACAAGTATCCTGTGTAGACTAATATGGAGCATCATTCCTTTAATATTTTACAGTTACTCCTCCACTTCCTCTTCTAGTCATGGAGGCACAATGTGGAAACAATGACTGCGAGACATGATGTGCTCAGATATCCATAGGGCAGGCACCTGATGGATTTTCTAAAGGTGGGGAGCATGTCATCCTCTTCAGAGGACGTACTATAGTGTCAGTGTCACATTAGGAGGAAGTGCTGAGGGAGACTCAGACATCACCTCTAGCGGTAAATTCTAGAGTGGATAAGATGTACCAGGCCCTTCGACGACATCATTTGTGTCTAGGTATGAAGAAGGCAGTAGCGGAGTTTGTCTCATGGTGCCTCACTTGTCAACATGTTAAAACGGGGCATCTGGTAACCGGCACGCTTGGTTCAGCCTTTAGAGGATCTAGAGTGGAAGTGGGATGGGATATCCATGGACTTCGTATTGGTTCTTCCATGTACATCCAGGGGCTATGACTCAATTTCGGTGAATATTGACCGACTAACCAAGTAGGCCCACTTCCTACCGATCAGAGAGTAGGGTTCAATAGAGATCTTGGGAAGCCTCTATGTGCTGGAGATTGTGTGGCTACATAGAGTAACTTCTTATATAATCTCTTATCGTGACACATAGTTTAATTCCTGGCTATGGAAGAGGTTGTAGGAGGCTTTCAGGACTCAGCTTCGTCTATGCGCCGCCTTCCATCCTCAGACGGATGGTCAGACTGAGCGGACCATTCAGACCCTCGAGGATAAGCTGCGTGCTTTTTTCCTCAACATTGGCCACAGAAAGGAGAATCAATTATCTTTTTTGGAGTTTTCTACAATGTCATGACCCATCCCCCAAGGCTCGTGCTGTGACTACCCCAAGCCCTCCTTCCATAGGCCAGGGGCTGGCGACTATTACCAAAGGTGTAAATCCCTAAAACATGAAAGGAATTGCATTTATAAACTAGAAACACACACAACATATTATGATGGGATAAAAACACGAAGTAAGACTGTATACAAAAGGTGTGCTAAAATGTAAAGGGTCTGGAAGTACAGGCCCAACTGTAAAGTACAAGGAAACTGAAAACAAGTACAACTGAAGAAAGGTAAACAATGAAAAGGTGATTTGCATCTCCTAGAATTTCCACCATGGATCCTACCTGAATGGTGGGTACATATAGACTCCTAAACACTCCATGTACATCAGTCCCATCCGTGTACTGACTCGTCGTAAGTTCCACCTCTGAGTATTGTCCAGTCTTGCTTCTCTCAGCCTCCATCTGTGCTTTCTGTCGTCTGCATCCAACACAACAATGTGCATGCCAAGACCGTGCATGGGTGAGTATAACGATACTCACTAGGGCCCCGAGACCACCAAGGTATCTCAAAATCCACCGAAGACAAACTACAGAGTACGAAATCAATGGATAGACATTACATATGTATATGCCAATACATATACCTATGTTATCAAGTAACACATCTCAATCATGAGGAAAACATAGAAGTGACTGACTTAGCTCACACAGGTATACATCTCATATAGAGAGATATGGATGATCAGATATAGCCACTAAATCATCTAAGCTGTCGATCCAAAACAGGATCTAGGAACGGCAGTTAGAACTATCAGACCCACACATGATCCAATAACATATGTTGTAGTTGTCGGGGCAACACATGATCCAGGACCAGTTATTTTTCTGGACCAATAAATGATCCAGGAATAGAAGTCAAAACTTTCATACCAACAAATTATCAAGGAACATTTGTCAGAGCTGTCGGAACGACACATGATCCAGGACCAGCTATTCTGTCGGACCAACACATGATCTAGGAATATAAGTCATAATTGTGGAACTGACACATGATCCTGGAACAGCCGTCAGAGTACATCTAGCCACAGGGTTTCCACAAAGCACATTTGATTCCGGGATGGTCCTCTCTTCAAGCAAAGTGTCCATACATCATCTTCCACTAAGTCTTACATAGAAGTATCAGAATGGTCTTCCTCGTCATATTGGTCTCAATGCAACATACAACACATCGATCGGTCAATCTGTCTTTGAGTTATTTGCCTTTTGGTCATGGGGGCCTAGTTGGATTCATGTATGATCCAATCTGACTACATATCAAATATATCTCGAACTCTAGTGGGGTATTCTCAATGAATGAATCGTGTTACAATAATACCAGTGCCGCTGAGGGTTCGTCAAATAGAAATCTGGAACCAATGATATGGCCAAAAGAATGTAACAGGGTCGGTAATGGAATTGGCCCCAGTTTGGTTTGACCTGGTTGGACCGACTCGGCCCAACATAGACTGGGTCGACTCGGTCCGGTTCGACCTAGTACGACCAACTGGGTCTGACCCCACTCGGTCCGCTGGGCTCGGCCCAGTGGACTATAGCATCTGTTCGACCCGAAGGTCATCATGTTGGCGGATAGGCTAGAATGGTAGGACTAGTTCAGCCTGCACCACGTAGGGCGCAACTCAGGCAGCTCGGCCCAGAAAGCTGAGTCGGTTTAGCCAGCGATGCCCTGAAGGACTCTGTGGGCGAGCTCCGGTGGCCAGTACGGCTCAGCCAGTTTGGCCGAGAGCTAGGGCATGGGATGGCCGCGCGGGGCGCGGGTAGGCTAGCAGGGGTGCAGAGGGAGTGAGTGGGTAGGTCGATGGGGCGCAAGGGCCGTGCGCGGGCATTCCCCAGTGCGCGCGGGCCGCGCGCGGTTAGGCCGCGGGGCACGAGTAGCAGGCGGGTAGGCGGTCGGGCACCGAGCATGGCGAGGGAAGGCCGGTGGGCCGGGTGAGCTGCGTGCAGGCAGGCCGCATGTTGCTGGAAAGGCACGGGGTGGCAGGTAGGGTGGTTGGCCAGGCCATGAGGTGCGTGGGCAGCGCACGGGCCAACAACGGGGTGACGGGTAGCGCGCAGGTATGCTGGAGGGGCGCCGTGTAGCGCCTGGGTAGGCTGGCGGGGAGCGCGGGTGCTACCGTATGGAGTGCGGGACGCCATGGGGGTGGCACGATTAAAGGAGGTCGTGGGTAGTGCAACCTTTTTCATTTATGTTTACCTCACCTCGTCATTGTTACATTGCCATGCCGTAGAACACCACAAGAAGGAAAAATGATAAAGGATTTTAGGGCATGTTAGGTTGGCCCACACCCTCCGCGTTTAGGGAGGTGTCAATTGGCTCAACAAGATAAGCAGTTGATCATTAAAAAGTCAGCAACAAACCCTTTCTATCTGATGAAAAAGATAAGAAAAGGTATAACATCATCATGTAATAAAACCCCTACCTTTATATTTTTGGTCGTCATTTGATGACGGTGTCGCTGAAAGGGAACAAAAGAGTTCATTGTTCGTCGCGTTCGTCATGCTCTCCTAATCTCGGGTAGCGTCGGTTTGTTAACGATGATGAGGAGGGAAGATCGGTTGAAGATGTCCCACATCGAAGGGGGGTTCAGAGGAAGAAGTTGAGAAAGATCGTTCTATGTTGGAAGTGTTCTTCCTTGGGACCCTTCTCCCTATATTTCTCCCAAGTTCCACCTTTCTCCCCAATCCACCCAAAATTAAATCATAGCCAAGTAGTAGATTAGGATATATTATATTCATTGGAATAAATTCAAATTGAGGGATTTAATTAAATGAGTTCACTCATTTAATTAATGGGGGGGGGGGGAGTTGGCATAACTATTCAAAAGAGAGAATTAATTAATTAACTCAGCTCTCCAAATTAATGCGTGAGCGGTGGAAATAATTAAATTAAAGGGGAGTGGGCTCCAATAAGGTGGTGAAGGTCAAGGGGTTTCTCCCCATTTAAAGGAGAGTTGAGGAGGTTTTAGCCTCTTCCATTAATAGGGGTTAAGCGTTGTGTGGTCCCCACATCATAACCACTCACGAGAGGTTATGCTTGGGTGGGCCCCACCGCCATAACCTCCCAAGGGAGGTTAAGGTGCGGTGGTCCCACCTCCGACTCCCAAGAGTAGGTTTTAACCACCCAACCTTCACATGGTGGTTAAAAATAAAATAATGTGAGTTTACTTTATTTTATTGCGTCACACGAAAACCCAAAAAGTATCTTTTATCCGTGACTCACTACTGTCAAAGTGAATGTCTTATTAAGTGAATATTGGTTCTACGAGTTCAACAGTGATCTTGGATTTGAATTCTGAGCACCGGTTCAAAGGTAATAAAAACCCACTCATACATTTACTAAACGTACCTGAAGAAAACATCAAAAATTGATTCTGGGCACACCGGGCCTCAGAATCAAGCGCCGTACACATTCACAAACTCGTAAAAATACAATGTATTAAAAAACAATTCCACAGGATTTCTGAGTCTTTACATTCTCCCCACCTCAAGGATTTAAATCCTCTAAAGCTACAACTCTAACTAAGGGAACAAATGGGGGTGTTGATCACACATCTGAGCCTCCCACTCCCATGTGTTCTCATGGAGGTTATCGTGCTTCCAACGAACGCACACGAGAGATATCGACTGTTCACATATGACCCACTCATGTGGATCCGAAATCTCTACTGGATCATCTGTAAAAGTTTCACCATCGTCGACATCCAGCTATCCATGGTTGATGATTTGAGAATGGTCATGCACATATTTCCTCATCTGAGATACATGGAAGACGTCGTGCACCTAGTGCAACTGTGGTGGAAGAGCTAAGTGATATTCCACCTCACCAATTATGCTAAGGACATGGAAAGGTCTAATGAACATTAGAGACAACTTTCCACCTCTAAAAAATCTCTGTAGACCTCATTGAGGTGAGACCCAATGAAAGAAATGGTCTCCATCCTCAAACTGTAGAGGTCTCCAACTCCTATCTGCATACGACTTATGCCTTCTCTATGCAGTCTTCACCCTCTCCAAGATGATCTTCACCTTTTATGTGGTATCTCGTACCATATCTGGTCCCACTAGTGCGGACTCACCTAGGTCAGTCCAGAACAAGGGTGATCTACAATGTCGTCTGTACAACGCTTTAAAAATTTCCATCCTTATGGTGGAGTGATAGCTGTTATTGTACGCAAACTCCTCCAATGGCAACTGATCCTCTCTACTATGACTGATGTCGAGGACACAAGAATGTAGTATGTCCTCGAGGGTTTGAATGGTCCTCTCAGTCTAGCCATTCTTCTACGGATGGAAGGTGGTTCTTAGAATTAGCTACATCTTGAAGGCCCCCTAAAACACCTAACATAGCCGGGATGTAAACATTGTGTCATGATCAAAGACTATAAAATATTGTACTCTATGTTTCCTCACAATCTCTTGTACATAGAGGCACCCCAAGCTCTCTAATGATCCATACTCTATGATCGGTAGGAAGTGGGCAGACATGGTGAGTCTATCAACAATCACCAAAATCTAGTCATGTCCCCTTGATGTAAATGGAAGACCCGTCACGATGCCCATGGATATCCCATCCCACTTCTACTCTGGGACCTCTAAAGGATGAACCAAGCCTACTTGTCCCTGGTGCTCTGCCTTCACCTGCTGAAAAGTGATACACGAAGAGACAAACTCCCCTATATCCTTCTTCATACCTAGCCACCAATTCTCTCATCGAATGTCCTGGTACATCTTCGCCACTACTGGATGTACCGCTAGAGTGGAAGTGTGGAACTCCCTCAACACATCCTCCTAAAGTGCTATTGGTACCATGGTACATCTTACGAAGATGATGAAGTTCTCCCAATCTTCAGAAAATCTATCATGTTCCTCCCCTGTGGATATCTGATCATGTTATGTCTCGCAGTCAGCGTCTCCAAGCTTCCCCTCCTTGACTCACTAAAGTTGTGTGGGAGTGACTGTAAGAGACTGAAGGAAGGATTCTCCATCTCTGTTCACAAAGGATATTTGTAAAGTAGCCAGCTGCTTTGTTGCCTCTCCAAGTAGCTGTATTCCCGACCTCCTGCTGAGTGCATCTGCCACTATGTTCCCTTTCCCAAGAGTATATACAATCTTGATGTCATAGTCTTGGAGGAACTCAAGACATCCCCGCTGTATCAAGTTTATGTCCTTTTGGGAGAATATATAACTGAGACTCTTGTGAACAGAGTACATGGTAAAACGATCACCCATCAAGAAGTGTCGCCACATCATCAAGGTGAAGACCACCACTGTAAGCTCGAGGTCATAGGTAGCATAGTTTTTGTCATTATGACTTTGTTTCTGAGAACCGTATGCGATCACTACTTGCTTTTGTATCAGGACACACCTGAGTCTAGTCCTTGATGCGTCGTAGTAGACTACGTAACCTAAGACTTCCTCTCAAAGCCTCAAGATGGGGGAACTAATCAGCCTCTTCCTCAGCTCTTGAAAGCCCTGTTGGAATCTCTCCGACCACATAAAGGGTTTCACCTTCTTTTTCAAGGCTGATAGTGGTGTTGAAACTCTTGAAAAGTCTAGTACGATCCTCTGGTAGTAACCCACCAACCCCAGAAAACTCTGTTCCTTCGTCACACTCCTAGGTGGATCGCAAGCAAGTACCGCCTCAATCTTCACTGGATACACTGCAACTCATGTATCTGAGATGACATGTCTCAAAAAGTGAACCTCTCATATCCAGAACTAGCACTTAGAGAGATTAACATAAAGCTGGTGCTCTGGGATTGTGTCCAGTACTACCCGCAAATGGTAGGCATGATCCTCCTCAGTAGTCGAGTAGATCAGTATGTCGTCGATGAAGACTACAACAAAACGATTGAGGTAAGGCTTCAAGATCCTGTTCATGAGCTCCATGAACACTTCTGGAGCATTTTTTATACTGAAGGGAATTACCATGAACTCGTAGTGGTCGTACCAACACTTGAAGGTCGTCTTCTGCACATCCTTTTTTCGTAATCTGTGCTGGTGATAGCCAAATATGAGGTCTATCTTCGAGAACCACCGATGTCCCTTTATCTGATCAAAGAGGTCGTCATTCCTTGGGAGTGGGTACTTGTTTTCACAGTCACCTACTTCAGGTGACGGTATTCAACAGAGAGCCTCAAGCTCCCATCTGCCTTCTTAGCATATAGAATCAGGGATTCCTAGGGAGAAACACAGGACCAGATGATTCCTTCCCCCTGCAAGTCCTCCAGCTATTCCCACAGCTCACAATGCTTAGCAGGAGCCATCCGATATGCTGGCCTAGATATCGGTGTCGTCCTAGGGTACAATTCAATGTAAAAGTCCACCTATCTATGAGGAAGTAGACCTGGGACATCATCAGCAAAAACATCTGCAAACTATTCCACCACTAAAGGATAGCTTGGACTCTCCACATCAATTACTCTGAGGGTAAGGCAGGCCAACTAATTAGTGATCTGATGCACCCTTATTTGAGTATCTCTATCCTATGCTGAAAAGTCTCCCTTCTCACCGGTGAAGGTAATCCTGGTCCCATCCATGCGGACACACCACACTTTGTGCCTAATACAGTCGATCTGAGCATGGATAGTAGATAACCCGTCCATACCCAAGATGACGTTATAAGTCATCAACACCACTACGAGAAGATCCAAGCCAAAGCTCCCGCGTCCTAGAGTAATATCACAATGCTGGAACCAGTGTGTAATCATCGAGTCTGCTTCCGTAAAAATATCAAGCTGTAAGGATCGAACTGGCGGCTCTGTCAGAATCATTGAGCTCCAAAAAAGGGCAGTGGAAATGAAAGAGTGGTTGGCACCTGTGTCTATAAGAACTATAGATATGGTGGAGTAGACATAGATCGTACCTTGAATCATCCCTGGAGCACCATCGTTATATTCTTCAGCTTCCTTAAGCTATGCTTTTGCCTATCAACCTGCTACCTACAGTCGGGGTGGACCTCCTAGTGGTTATGGTGGTAACTCCTCGAAACATTATCCACCGCCAGCCGAACGACCAGCTCCTCTGCCACGTCCTCCTGCTCCCTATAGACCACCAAGATTGAATTACTGCCTCTACCTGGGGGGTCCCTCAACTATCTTCTAATCATCTGAATGGAGGTTCGTACCATCATGAGCCATGTGACCCTACCCGCAGTAGGTGTAACATTGCCCGCTCCTGGCATTACTGGATCTGTCACGTGTTCCCCGCACAACTGAACATGTATATTGAAGTCATCCACCGAATGGCCTGGTCTTCTTAGACCTTTGTGATAGCTATCTATTTCCAGCTACAAAAGACTCTATTTCATGTTGACTACTGGTGGGTCTCACAGCTAGAGACTCATCAGTGAAAAAACTCTCCACTAGGAGGTCTCTCTCTAAAACTCCCACCTGTTTTGGGACGCTGAGTTAGATCATCGACACTCTGATCTCCCATATATTCCCCTGATCAGAGGTCTGATACCTGAAGAAAGGGTTCCAGACCATATCATTGGAGTAACACGAGAGGTCGGTGAACCTCGCTGAGTACAGTGCCACTGTCATGCTGCCCTGCTGTAGATGAAGTAACTCCTATATCCACTCCACGTGTTGGGTGGATGGGACAAACTATGCCTAAAATAGGCTCTAAAAGACTACCTAGAGTAGTGTCTCCTCATAATGCATCTCGAGAATTAGACTCCACCATCTTCCTGCTGCTGTCTAACAGAGACTTTTGGAAAGGATCACCAAAAGCTCGGCTGGTGTCCCTACAAGTTTGAAAACTCTCACCATAGCCTCCATCTAATAATCAGCTGCCTGCAGGTCCGTCTCACCCCGGAACCTAGTTGGCCTCTAGCGCTGGATCTCTTGTAATGTGCTCAAGCGGCGTGCACTCTATGCTGCTGGGTATGGTGGTATCGGTGGCCCAATGGGTAGTGGTACTGATGGTGCCTCCACAATTAAGGGACCCAGCACTGAGGCTTTGTCGCTTGGTGGGATGCCATATTATACATCTCTTGGAACATTGGCTGGCAGTCTGGGTGGAGGCATCCTGAAATGAAACAGGTGCTCCATGGTCAATAAGTTATACCTGGTGAGATGACTGAATATATCACAATAAAAACTCCATAAATCACACACGCAATCACTGTTTTTGTGCACTGAGTCGGAAATCAGAATGTTGGGCCCTGGTGTATGGATACATCAGCCGCCGCACCAACACTGGACTCTCTGAACTGAAAAGCACACTCAAAACCCTTAACACTATTTCTTCATAGAAAATAAAGATTATTGTCTTGAGTTCGGGGGTAGAATTGACTCCTCTGATACCAATTTGTCACAACCTGTCCCCCGGGGCCCATGTCGTGACTATACCAAGCCCGCCTTCCATAGGCCTGTGGGTAGCGACATGCACCAAAGGCATAAGTCCCTAAAACTGGGAAGGCATTTCCTTTATAAACTAGAAGCACACACAACATAGTAAGCTGGAAGAAAAACACTTAGTAAGAATGTATACAAAAGGAGTGCTGAAATGTAAAGGGTCCAGAATTACAATCCCAACTATAAAGTACAAGGGAACTGAAAACAAGTACAACTGAAGAAATGAAAATAGATAAAAGTTGAAAAGAATATTCTGGAACATCTACCAAAAATCTTACATAATGGGTAGGTATAGATAAACACCTCAGCACTCCACGTCTGTCAGTATCCTCTGTGTACTGACTCATCGTATGGTCCACCTCCGAGTACTATCCAGTCCTGGTGCTCTCAGCCTCCACAAGTGCTATCTGTCAAATACATCAAACACAACAAGGTGCGTGCATAGCCCGTCCAGGGGTGTGTATGTAACGATACTCTATAGGGACCATGATACCACCAAGGTCTCTCAAAATCCACCAAGGAAAAAATACGAAGTAAGAAATCAATGGATATCCATTACATAGGTATATGCCCATACATATACCCAAGTTATCAATTAATCCATCATAATCATGAGGAAAAACCAGAAGTCACTGACTATTCTCACACATGTATACATCTTATGTAGAGAGATAGAGATGATAAGATATATCCACTTAATCATCTAATCTGTTGGACCCACAGAGGATCAAGGGCCTGCAGTTAGAATTATCGAACCCACACAGGATCCAGGAATAGATGTTGGAGCTATCAGACCAGCACATGATCTAGGACCAGCTATTCTATCAGACCAACACATGATCTTGGAACAGAATTCAAAAAAATCAGACTGACACATGATCAATGAATATTCATCAAAGTTTTCAGACCAATCAATGATCTAGGAAAAACTATTCTGTCAGACCAACAAACGATCTAGAAACATTCCTTAGAGTACAGCCATCCAAATGGGTTTCCATAAAGTAAGCATAATTCTGGGAGTGTCCGCTCTTCAAGCCAAGGTTCGATACATCAACTGCTACTATGACCCCACGTATAAGTATCACAATGGTCCGCCTCTTCATAGGGGTCTCAACGCAATAGACGATACGTTGATCAGATGCCCGGTCTGTGAGTTATTAGACTATTAGTCTCAGGCGTCCCGGTTGGATTAGTGTATGATCCAACCTAACCATGTCTCAAATTTACCCCAAACTTCATAGGGGTATTCTCAAAGGGACGACCGCGTTCTATGAATACCAGCGCCGCTGACGGTTCATCAAACAGGAATCCGGTACCAAAGATATGGCCAAATAAAAGTAACAGGGTCAGTAATGGCCCAAGGCCTGGTCCGACCGACTCGGCCCAACCTAGACTGGGCTGACTTGGTTTGGGTCGACCCGGTCACACCTGTTGGTTCTGACCTGGCCCGTTGGCTGGGTCAACCCGCTTGGTTCGACCTGATGTTCCCCCCGTAGGTGGCACGCCCCTGATGCCAGAGCCGGTTTGGCCAACACCATGTAGGGCGCGGCTCATGCGGCTCGGCCTGGAAAGCCGAGACTATTCAGGGAGTGACGCCATGAAGTACGTCGCGGGCCGGATCGTGTGGCCGGTGCAGCTTTGGTAGTTCGGCCGAGAGTCGGGGCGTGGGCAGGCCTTGGGGGGCGTGGGCAGGCAGGTAGGGCACGCTGGCAACGTGCGAGGAGGCCGGCGGGGCGCGTGGGTAGTGCACGAGTAGGGCGTGAGGCACATGCAGCAGGCGGGTAGGCTTCGGGGTGCCGAGCAGGAAGCAGGAGGCTGGCGGAGCACCCATGTAGCACGCGGGTAGGCCGTGGGGCGCGAGCAGCGCACAGGAAGGCCGGCGGGGCATACAGGAAGGTGCGAGAAGGCCGTGGGGCGCACAAGCAGCGCGCGTACAGGCCGCGGGGCACTGGTCATTGAGAAGGGTAGGCCGGTGGGGAACTGGGTTGCACATGGGTTGGCCGACGGGGTGCCGGGGAGCATGCGGGTTGGACAACGAGGCGCGTAGGCATGCCACGCGGGGCGCAGGCAGTGCATGGGCATGGCCGGAGGTGGTGTAGGATGTCGTTGGGGCAGCGCGGCTCACAGAGGCCATGGGTTGTGCAACATTTGTCATTTCTATTTTCATCGCCTCTTCATTGCTATATCGCCATGCCGTAGAACACCACAAGAAGTAAAACGATGGAGGATGTTGGGCCATTTTTGGTGGTCCCGTACCCTCCGTGTTTAGGGAGGTATCAATTGGCTCAACAAGATAAGTAGTTGATCGTTAACACATCCGCAACAAACACATTCTATCCAATGTAGAAGATAAGAAAATTTAATATCATCAAGTAATAAACCCCCTTCCTTTTGATTGTTGGTTGTCATTTGTTGATGGTGTCGTAGAAAGGGAATGAAGGAGTTCATCATTCGTCGCGTTTGTCACGCTCTCCAAATCCCAGGCTGCATTGGTTCATTGATGATGGTGAAGAGGGAAGATCGGTCAAAGATGTCTCATGTCGAAGGGGGGTTCTATGAATGAATTCAAGAAAGATCCTTCGTCGTTGGAAGCATTCTTCATTGGGAGACTTTTCCCAATATTTCTCCCATGTTCCTTCTTTCTCTCCAATCCACCAAAAATGAAATCATAGCCAAATAATAGAATATGATCTATTATATTCATTTGCATAAATTCAAATTGACTAATTTAATTAAATTAGTTGACTCATTTAATAAATGGGGTGGAGTTGGCATAACAATTCAAAAGAGAGAATTAATTAATTAACTCAGCTACCCTAATTAATGCTTGAGAGGTGGCACTAATTAAATTAAACTGGAGTTGGTTCCATTATAGTGGGGAAGGTCAAGGGGTTTCTCCCCTTTTAATGGGGAGTTGAAGAGGTTTTAACCTCCTCCATTAATAGGGGGTTAGGCCTCATGTGGTCCCCACGTGATAACCTCTCATGGGAGGTTATGCTCAGGTGGGCCCCACCACCATAACCTCCCAAGGGAGGTTAAAGTGTAGTGGTCCCTCCTCGAACTCTTATGGGAAGGTTTTAACCACCCAACCTCCACATGATGGTTAAAAATTAAATAAAGTGAGCTTACCTTATTTTATTACTTCACACAAAAACCCAAATACTATCTTTTATCCTCAACTTACTGTCGTTGATGAGAAACTCTTTTTAAGTGAATATCGGCTCTGTGATTTCAACTATGCTATCAGATTTTAATTCTGTGCACCTGTTCAAAAGTTACAAAAACCGACTCGTACGATTACTGATCGTGCATGAACAAAACTTCAAAAATAGTTTTAGGGAACACCGATCCTCGGAATCAAGCACCGTAAATGTTCAAAGACTCTTATAAATACCATGTATTACAAAAACCAATGGGATTTCGAGGTCTTTACATAAAACAATAGCTATCACTCCACCATTGGGATGGAAACTTTTGAGGCGTTATACGGGTGACCTTGCAGATCAACATTGTGTTGGACATACCCTGGGGATCCAACACTAGTGGGACTAGAGATGGAACGAGATACCACAGAAAATGTGAAAATTATCCAGAAGAAAATGAAGACTGCACAGAGCAGACAAAAGTCGTATGATGACATGAGACAACATGATATCCTGCCTTTCTATTACATAACTTTTCATTACATTTTACAAATAGTGGATCTTTAAATTCTAGTGACTTGGAAATATGGAATATAATACATGAAAACAACATTAAAAATTCTTTAAAACCACTTGTAAGGATTCATAATAGGTCCATCCTATATACATTTACTACATCTCATATCCTGGAAACAATCATCAAAGGAAAGGGTGAGCATAAGGCCCAGTAAGGGTAAACAAAGGAGGGAATGTACTTGTGATATCAATAAGAACTTGACAAAAACATAGAGACATGAGCAATGGACTAATAGGAATATCATAAAAAAAATAACATGGAACATAAGGTGAATATGTGGCTACAACATTTCATTTAGACATTAATGAACATATAACCAAGGTCCATCCAAATGGTGTCATAAAAATTACCATGGTTATTCACCAAGGTATCATAAAACTTGTCTTCTCTAGAGATTAATTCTTTTCCCAATGCATCAGAGCGCTATCAGAGTTCACCCTTAATATGTCTTTAATTTCATGTGATCCATAGTGATCATAATCAAACATTTCAAAAATAACCCATGGAGAATAAAAGAAATGGTTTTCATTTTAAGATCATGACACATTAAAAGTTATTAAAAACATGATCGTTACATCATTTATAACCCATGAAAAGGGAGTGAGGGTTATATATATGTCAATTATAGAATCAAATAGATCAATGTTATGTATTGTTAAATACACTTGGATATGAAATAGGGCTGGGTATTTACATAAATACAACAAGATAATTTCTTGAGAGAAAGAAAAATTTTGAGACGACATTTCTGTAGCATAAAGCTATATAACATGGTTTTAGAAAACATTAAAAAGAGATGGGACAAGGGTCACCCACTAATAAATAACTCATAATAAATTATGGGTACTGAAAAAAAGAAATGATATCATAGTATGTGTATTTTAAGGAAAAACTAAATGAAAATGAAAATCTAAGAAAAAGAGTGATGTGATTTCTTTTAAGAATATTCGGCAGCCTAATGAAGTCACTTAGAGATTCAGAAGATCATTTGATGATAGTGGAATGAGACTCTAATATTTTAGAAATGAAATGTAAAATATTAAATATATAGAATAAAAATCCCCCTCATAATAAAATGGAACTATAAGATATAACAAAAAGGAAGTCATGACTTAAAATAGGAGGGTGAAAGGATCCCTTACTGATTGTGTAACTGTCGAAACGTACACCCTATGAAAGAAGGTTCATATCAATAATATGTAAATACTCAGAAATTAAATTATATTATATAAAGAGTACAATAATGGGTAGTATATAAACCACACAATAGGAAAAAGTCGAAAATATAATATGAATCTCACAGGAATAACAATTGAGATGAAAATCCTTTAGCACGTTGTATTCAATCAAATCGTATGACCAAAAATAACTAACCACAAAAAGAATCACAAAATAACATGAATATAAAGTGAATATTGATAATATATATCCAATGGTAGTACAAAAAACACGACATGCTATAAATAAATGGTGAACAATGGAAATCCCACAGAATTAAAAGTGAGATAAGAAACCCCTTACCTTGAAGAGTAACTTCAAAAGAATGAAGGTCGGGACCTTGGGAGGATTGAGGGATCCTTGGGAGGACTCATTGAGAGGTAAAGAGACCAGAATGTTGTTGGGGAGGATTTGGAAATTAAATTAATGAGGTAAAGGATTGGTTTTTATAGGAGAAGTGAGGGAATAAAGCATTAATTGCCAAGGGACACCTCATTGGTGGTATTGGAAAACCATGGGATTGACCATGGTATTTTCCCATGGTATTGGACACATGGGACACCTCATACCTTATCTTTCTATTCATAATTCTACACGAACTATTGCATAATTATTACATCCTTAATGATGTCATTAAACACCACAAACTCAAAAACTATATTTGCATTATTCACTGAAAATTCAACTTTCTCAGAAAAATAGAACAATTTCACCTTAACTAAATATTGATGCACTGATTTCAAAAATGAAGCCCATTTTATTAAAATGATTTTCTAAATATTTTAAATTAAATTTTTAAATAAAAACACTATTCACTGAAAATTCCACTCTTTCGGAAAAATCACAAAAATTCACCTTAACCGAATTTCTATGCCCTGATTACAAAAATGAACTCCATTTTATGAAAAAAAAATTCTAAATATTCTTAATTTAATTTTTAAATTAAAAAAAACTATTCACCTTAAAAAACTACAACTTTACCTATAATTTCTGCAATAGTTATTTACTTATTTTTTAAATCACATTACATAATAAAGGTAGCTAAATTATATAAATACATTCTAAAGTGAGGTTATATAATCCATTTGATCACATTACTAATCATAAGCGTAAAATCACTATTCATAATTTACTATTCATCAAAAATTATGTTGATCTTATTAGAATCTAAATTACTTGCTGAACATAACTGTAGAAGACCATTTTTTGAAAATCATTACACATTATTAATTATTTATGGGTTACATAAATATTTTTTAAAATATCCTTTTTCTAAAATTTATCAATAAAATACATCCGATATTTATCCAGAAACATGAGATTCACAAACCTCACCATAAGAAGAAATGACGGTTTTTATATAAATCAAAGAATTACACAAGGCATTTACGTCTCGTTCCATAGCCCCATATAACATCAGCATATGACCTATGAGTAAGGTGTGCTAGGATGATAGAATCTTGGGGTGGCATGGCCAACATTGCCCGAGTGGTGATTTCTATCAGCTTGAACTTCTCACAAAGTAGATTTCGTTACAGCTTCACACAATGAAGTTTGGCTTCGGTTTGGTCCAGAGCAAAGCCCAATAGTTCTACCTCTTTCCTAAGTTCCATCAGATGGGCTTCGATCGGCCCGAGACTGCTGGATGGGGCCATCAAATCGTCTTTCTATATTAATTAAGATAACTTGTATTTATAGAAAATAATTGTAACAATTAGTTTCCAATGGTCATATTGACCAACGATCATATAACAGTCGAAACCCAACGGTCTCATTATACATATTTTATTATATGAATCTTTTTTGTTGAGTATAAAATAAAATAACCCACAAAAATTAGTGAACAAAATTTATTCGAAATTTCAGGTCGTTACAATATTCCCCCCTTAAGAAATTGTGTCCTCACAATTTTAAAATTGGGCTTGGAAATTTCGTTGAAAGTCCCACATCGAAAAAAGAGTCATTAAAAATATTAATATAAAAGAATGAAAGGAAGTAAAAAGGTCACCAGAGTTAACCCATACCAGGATTCCATTTAGGAAAACATGGAAATGGAAGAGAAAACAAAGGGTCAAGTTCTGTTGGAGAGTGATAGAAAACAAGATTAAGAGAAAATTAACCACAACTAGATCACAAACGTAATATGTGTTAAACAGTCTTTGATCACCTAGTAGGAAATGTAAACCAACAACGTTTTTGTTTTACATTCATTTTCATAATTTTGAGGAATTAAATTACTACATAGAATAAAAACATAAGGAAATATACTTAACATCAAACTAAGTTTCATCCCTATATAAGTTTCTACCAGGACTATTCTTTTCTCCAAACAACGAGCATTCTAAAAGACTTGGTCTCATAAAAATCACAAGAATCATATTCTAGAGAATAACATAATTCACAAAAGAATAACTATATTTTTCTCTTGTCTTTAGTCATCAACTAAAACAAAAAATTTAGTACGAGATCATATAATCCCCCAAAAGGATAATCCATTATAAAAAGAAATATGACTATTAATCTCCAAAATTCAACAAAAGTACCCAAAGTTCCAGAAATACCATTCAATACACAATCATCCTTAAAATTATTCATAATAATTCACACTAAGATTGGAACCCAAAACTCATAATAATTTAATCCCATAGTCTTCCCCAATAAATCTTAACATTAATCTCCAAATAACAATGACTACTATTAAAGTCTCATACTAAAGTGTAATTATCCTATTCACATATTCTCTATTTTAGGTTCATCTTTTTTCAGAAAGAACCCAAATCACCATATGTCCACAATAAATACATAAATTCATAAAAATAAAATTCAACCATTCCTCATAAATTAAAATATTGTAGTACTTTATTTCCCTTAGGAATAGAGTACTCCAAAATATAAGACATCATCCAAAATAACCTTTATAATTTAATAACCAAATCATTTTCCTATACAAAGGATATCCATTTGATAAAACATAAGATTCAAAAATAATCTTATTCTTGATCCATAAAAATAGCAGGTGCATTAGTCAGTCTGAAGGGCATAACAAAAAACTCATAATGCCCATATCTTGATTGGAAGTAATATTTTGGAATATCATCATTCTTCACCCTCAATTGATGATAACCATAACGACGATCAATCATAGAGAATAATTGAGTCTCACAAAGTTGGTAAAATAACTCATCAATTCATGGAAGATAGTATTTTTCTTTACTGTGATCCCATTTAGTTCCCTATAATCAATTCAAAGCTGCATCGATCCATCCTTATTCATCACAAAGAGAACTGGTGCTCCCCAACAAGACACACTTGGTCGGATAAACCCACTCTCCAAAATATCTTGGAGTTGTTTATTTAATTCCTATAGCTCCATATTTTCTAACATATAGGGGTCATTGACATCAGATGAGATCCAGGTATGAGTTCAATGGAAAACACTACCTATCTTTGGGTGGTGGTCCGGTTAACTGTTAAAGAAATATGTCAACATATTCCCAGATGATGGAGACATTTTCTAAAAGAATAAATCCTTCATTAGAAACTTATTTCATTTAAGAATCTCATAACTAAAAAGGTTTTCATGTCTTAAAACTTCATGCTTAGACAATTAATTTTTTCTTTAATTCCTTCAAAATGATTCATAAAAAGCTTTGGATTAACCAAACATATCCCCAAGAAGTGTTATAACCAAGATTGCAGCAAGGACCGTTGTCGTGTACCGATTCCCATTCGAGTCTAGCTCAAAGTGGTATTTTCGGGTTTTACCCCTCTGTACATCTATGCCAGAGCCACCTCAACGTACTCGTATCTAAACATGGATGTATTTTATTGATAAACCACTAACTCAATACTCACCAAAATACCTAGATGATTTCCTATATTTAAAAGTTTCTATAGGGTTCATCCTATTTTTTTCATATCCTAATTTCCATAAATAACTAAACTATCCTTTGATACCAACTATGACATCCCAACTTTTTATTACAAATCATTTCATTACTTTTTACAAACAGAGGATATTTAATGTCTATTGTCTTGGAAAGCGTTAACATAATACATGGAAAAACATAAAAAATTCTTCTAAATCACTTTTAAGGCTCCATCAGAGGTTCATACTGTGTACATTTACTGAATCTCATATCCTAGAGACAGCCGTCAAAGGAAAGGGTGAGCAGAAGCCCTAGTAAGGGTAAACAAGGGAGTCAGTGTACTTGTTATATCAATAAGAACATATATAAAAAAATAGAGACATGACCAATTGAAAAATAGGCATTTCATAATGAAAATAACTTTGAACATAACTTGAATATGTGGATACAACATTTCATCTAGACATTCATGAACATATCACCATGGTCCATCCCCAAGGTGTCATAAATATTACCATGGTTATTCACCAAGGTATCAAAAAACATGTTATCTCTAGAGATTAATTCGTTTCCCAATGCATTGGAGCTCTATCATGGCACACCATTAATATGTATTTACTTTCATTTGATCCACATATATCATAATAAAACATTTCATAAATAACACCGGGAAAGTAAATGAAATGGGTTTCATTTCAAGATCATGACTCTTTAAAAGTTCTTAAAAACATGATCGGTATGTCCTTAATAACCCATGGAAAGTGAGTGAGGGTTATAAGTATGTCAATTAAAAAATCAAATAGATCAATTTTATATAATGTTGAATACCCTGGAAATGAAATTGTTCTAGGTATTCACATAAATACTGCAAGATAATTTCTTGATAGAGAGAGAGAGAAATTTGGAGAGGAAAGTTCTGCCGCAAAAGCTATATAACATGGTTTTAGAAAACATTAAAAAGAGAAAGGAAAAGGGTAACCCACTCATAAATAACTCATAATACATTATGGTTAATGAAAAAAATGAGATCATGGTATGTATATTTGAAGGAAATAACATATGAAAATGAAACTCGAAGAAAAAGAGAGATGAAATTTCTTTTACGAAAATTCGGGAGCCTAACGACGTCACCTAAAGATCCAGAAAATAATTTTATGAGAGTGGAATGGGACTCTCATTATTTGGACATGAAATTTATAGTATTAAATATATATAATAACAATCCCCCTCATAATAAAATTGAACTATAAGACATAACATAAAGTATGTCATGACTTAAAAGAGGAGGGTGAAAAAATCCCTTACCGATTTTGTCACTTTAGAAACGTACACCCCATGAAAGAAGGATCATATAAATAATATGTAAATACTCATAAATTAAATTATATTACAAAAAGAGTACCATAATGGGTAGTACATACCCCACACAAAATGAAATAGTGGCAAATATACCATGAATCTCAGAGGAATTAGAAGTGAGATGAAAATCCCTTATCACGTTGTATTCAATCGAATCGTATGGCCAAAATTTACTAACCACCAAAAGAATCACATAATACCATTAATATAAACATAATCTTGATAATATATATCCCATGGTAGTACACATAACACCACATTCTATAAATAAGTGGTGAACAATGGAAATCCCATTGAATTAAAAGTGAGATAACCAACCCCTTACCTTGAAGAGTAACTTCGAATGCTTGAATGTCAGGAACTTGGTTGGATTGAGGGATCCTTGCAAGGACTCCTTGGGAGGTAAAGAGACCAGAAATTAGTTGGGGAGGATTTTTAAATGAAATGAATTAGAGAAAGTCTTGATATTTTTAAGAGAAGTGAGGGGACGAACCATTAATTGCCAAGGGACGCCTCATCGGTGGTATTCGAAAAACCATGGGCTTAACCATGGTATTTTCCCATGTTATTGGCCAATTGGGACACCTCAAACCATATCATTTTATTCATAAGTTGACCGGAATTATTGCATAATTATTACATCCTTAAGGATTTCATTAAACACTCAAAACTAAAAAACTGTATTTTCACTATTCACCGAAAATTCACCTTTCTCAGAAAAATCCCAAAATTTCACCTTTACCAAATATTGATGCTCTGAATTCAAAAATGAACTCCATTTTATGAAAATAATTTTCCTATATTTTTTTAAATTATTTTTTAAATAAATACACTATTCACTGAAAATTTAACTATTTCAGAAAAATCCCAAAAATTATCCTTAACCAAATATCGATGCTCTTATTTCAAAACTAAACACCATTTTATGAAAATAATTAAATATATATTTTTAATTTAATTTTTAAATAAAAACACTTTTCACTTTAAAAAACTAATACTTAACCAATAATTTTTGAAACAGTTATTTACCAATTTTATTGAATCACATTACATAATCAAGGTAGCTAAATTATATTAATACTTTTTTAAATGAGATTACTTAATACATTTGATCAAATTATTAATCATAAGCATAAAATCTCTATTCATAATTTACTGTTAATTAAAAATTATGTTGATCTTATTAGAATCTAAATTTCTTACTGAACATAACTATAGAAGAACATTTTTTGAAAATCATTTCAAATTATTAATTATTTAAGGATTACATAAATATTTTTAAAAAATCCTTTTCCTAAAATTCATCAATAAAATACATCCCATATTTATCTGGACAGTTGATATTCACAAACTTCACCATAAGAAGAAATGACAATTTTTATTTAAATCAAAGGATTACACAAGGAAGTTATAGTGTCGTTACATTGCACCATACAACACCAGCATTGGGCCAAAGAGTAAGGTGTTTTAGGGTGATAGAATCTTGTGGTGGCTTGTCCAACATTTCCTGAGTAGTGATTTCTATCAGCTTGAACTTCTCGGGAAATCGATTCTGTTCCTGCTTCACACGATGATGTTCACCTTGGGTTTGGTCCAAAGCAAAGCCCAAACGTGCTACCTCATTTCCGAGTTCCATCAGATGGGCTCAGATTAGCCCGAGACTACTTGTTGGGGCCATCAAAGATTCTTTCAATATTTATTAAGATCACTTGCATTTATAGAAAATAATTGTAATAGTTAGTTTCCAATGGTCATTTTGACCAATGGTCATATAATAGTTGAAACCCAATGGTCCCATTATACTCATTATATATTATGAAATAGTTTTGATGAGTATAAAATAAATTAACCCACAAAAATTAGGGAACAAAATGTATTCAAAATTTCGGGTCATTACAGACAGAGAGCTCTAGATATAAAGGATGTCGACCACATCTTTCTACGGGTCTCACCTTGATGAGGTATAAAGATATTTGATAGAGGCGGCATGTTACCTCTAAGATTCATCATACCTTTTGAGGTCCTCAGTAGAGTTGGCGAGATGGCTTACCATATAGATCTTCCACCTTAGTTGCATCGGTTGCACGACGTCTTCCACATATCCTAGCTGAGGAGATACGTGCACGACCCTTCACACATCATCGACCATGGGGAGATGGACGTAGATGATGAGGAGACATTTACAAAGGTTTCAGTAGAGATTGAGGTTCGATAGGAGCAGGTCCATCACGGATGGTGGATACCTTTACTGCATGTTCATTACCAGAACGAGAACCTCCAGAACATCACAAGGGAGAGGGAGGCTGAAATGCGTGCTCAGTAACCCCATTTGTTCCCTTAGTTTGAGTTGTCGCTTATGAGTACGTATATCCCAGAGGTGGGGAGAATGTAAAGACCCAAAATTTCCCTAGAAATTTTTTTCTTAAATACATGTGAATTTTACCAGTCCGTGAAATATGACGGTGTGTGATTCTGAGACACGGCGTGCCCAAAATCAATTTCTGAATTTTTATTTAGGTACATTCATTAAATGTATGAGTGATTTTTTATAACTATTGAAATGATACTTAGAATAGAAATCCGATGGCACCGTTGATCTTACAACGTCTGTATTCTCTTAAGAAGAGTTTCACCTTAATGGCAGTTGGATGAGAAAAAAAGTTTGTTTTTGAGTTTTCATGTAAAAAAATTATTAAATAAAGTGAGCGACACGTTTTTTTTAGCGTCCATGTGATTGTTTGGTGGATAAAACCTCCTTGTGAAAGATGGAGATGGGACTGCCACACCATAACCTCCCATGAGAGGTTATGGTGGTGGGGCCCACCCGAACCCAACCTTCTCTTCATGTTAATTTTTGTGGGGACCACCCATGCTTTTAACCCCTTGAAACTCACCATTAATGTGGTGAAACTCTCAAGATCCAAATTAATAAAGGGGAGCCTCTTCTACTCACCTTTAATTAATTTGTTACAACTTTTCCAAATCCTCGGCATTAATTCGGTGGGGACAACTATTTAATACACTATTTTGAATTTTAAATCCTACATTCTAAAATAATAGACTCTCTATTATTTTTGGGGACATATTTTTTTTGGTTGGTATTTTTCAATTAGCGAAACATGGGTAGAGGAGAGCTAGGGAGAAACGCTCCCAACGAAGAACGAAGAATGCTCCACCGACAAAGAATGCTTATCCTCCCTGAACTTCTTCATCAGAAACCTACCAAAATGGAGAGTCTTCCACCACCCGATGCATCTCGGGATTAGAAGCGTGCGGCGAATGCAATGAATGATGAACTTCTTCATCTACTGTCTATGACTCCATCAAATAATGAAGAACGACGAAAAAAGGTAGTGGGTTTTGTTTATGGATTATCACATTTCATTTCTCATCCTCAGTTGGAAAGGAATCGATGCGGAAATTGTCAAATAATAGTTGTTCATTGTACTTCTTTGATGAACCAATTGATACCACCCTAAATGCGGAGGGTTCATGCAAAACCAACATGGCCCGACCCCTCCACCGATCTTGAATATGATGATTTTCGGTATGGCAATGAGGTGACGGAATGAAGAAGGTGGTGACGACAAAGGCTTCGCTACCCATGGCCTCCGCTAACCGTGTCGCCACCGCGGCACTCTAGTGCTCCTGACCGAACAGTGACGGCCCATGCCGTCCTGCCTACCGGCCTCCGTACGTGCCCCGTGAGCCTCCTCAACCCGTCCCGAGCCTCCCCGAACCGGCCCACCCGGCCGCCTCCCAGCTGCCGGCTCGCCTGACCTTGCCCTGCTCTACCGCACACCACCGGCCCACCTGCCGACATCCATACTCCTCCCCAAATCGGCCCAACTGTAGGCCTCTGTGTGCCCCGCACGCATCCCCTAGCTGGTGTACCAACCCCATCGCAGCCACCAGGACGAGCCAATGCCTCGACCTCCTTGTGGCCTCACGGCTGAGAGGGTATCCCGACCTCCTCATAGCCTCCCAGCCGAGCCGGTGTCTCGGCCCCCTCATGGAGCCCTGGCCGAACTATCCAAAATGCGCCCTCTAGGCCGAACCATCCAGGGCCATGCCCTCCCGACTCTCCGAGCCGAACTGGCCCTAAGCCCGTGCCTATCCGCCCTCACGGCCAGCTGGGCTGGGCCGAACCTAACAAGATGGCCAGATCAATGGGCCTGGAAAGACCCAAGAGTTCTGATCAGGTCGACCCAGTTCGGGTCGACCTAGACTGGGTTGGGCCAAGTCAGTCTGACTGGGTCAGACCGATCTTAGGCCCAAAACTGACCCTTTACTTTCTTTGGCCACATCTTTGGCACCAAACGACAATTTAACGAACTATCAGCGGAACTTTTTTTTCATGGAGCATGACGGTCCTTTTGTGTATACCCCACTAGATTTCATGGTATAGTGGAGATATGGTCAGGTTGGATCAAGCATGAATCCAACCGGGACTCCAGGAATAAAAGGTTAATAACTCACACACCAGGCATCCGATTGATGTGTTGTCTGTTGCGATGAGACCCCTATGACGTGGAAGACCTTTGGGATACTTATTCGTAGGATTTCATGGATGTTGAAATATAGAAACATGGATTTAGGAGAGGACTCACCCTGAATCAAGCATGATTTGTATAGAAAAGCATGTTGTTGGATGCTCTCTGGCCGCTGTTTCTGGATCCTATGTGGGTCTGACAGCTCTAAAAATTGTTCATGGATCCTGTGTGGGTTTGAAAATTATGGTGGTTGTTCCTGAATACTATTTTCGTTCGATAGCTCTGTCTTCTTTTCCTGGATCCTGTGTTTGTTCGACAGTTCTAGCCGTTGTTCGTGGATCCTATGTGGGTTCGACAACACTGACGACTATTCCAGGATTTTGTGTGGGTTCGATAGTTCTGATTTATGTTCCTAGATCCTATGTTGGTTCAATAGAATATATTATTTAGTGAGTTCATCTAATCATCACTACCTCTATACAAAAGTATTATAGTTGTGTGAGCTGTGTCGGTGACTTCTATGTTTTTCATCATGATTGAGATGAGTTACTTGATAACATAGGTATATGTATGGGCATATACCTAATTTATAGATATCCATTGATTTCATACCTTTTGGTTTATCCTTTTTGTATTTTGTGAGATGTTGAGGGTCTCGGGGTACCTACTGAGTATCGTTATAGTCACCCCTGCACGGGCTATGCCCGCATCTCATTGTGTTGGATGTAGACGACAGATAGCGCTGATAGAGGATGAGTGTACGAGAACTGGACGGTACCTAGAGGTGGACCTCATGATGAGTACGAACCAGGTAATGACTGGATTATTGTGGAATCTATCTACGCCTACCCTTCTTGTAGGATCTGTGGTGGATGATCCGAAATCTTTTTTCCACCATTCAGTTGTTTTGTCCTTTTTAGTTGTTCTTGTACTTTATAGTTGGGATTGTATTTTCGTCGCCCTTTACATTATAGAACTCTCTTATTATACAGTTTTACATAGTTTTTTGTATCCAGCTATGTGCTCTGTTGTGTGTGTTTATAGTTATAAAGGAAATGTCTTCCCATGTTTATGGATATATGCCTTTGGTGCTAGTTTACAGCCCATGGCCTGTAGAAGGCGGGTTTGGGGTAGTCACGGAACGGGCCCCTGGGTATGGGTTGTGACAAATAGTGTTATCTATTTATTAAATATACATTGGGAATATTATCATTATAATATAAGAAATATGAATTGTAACAAGGGAATTCGTGATTTAAATAAACAAATGGGAATGTGATCATTCTAATGCGTGAGGTATAAAATGTAACATGAGAATTCATGTACGAATTTAATAATGGGAACATTCTTATTCAACTGTTTGAATTTTAGAATTTTAATAATGGAATTTTGAGAAATGAAATCCTTTGTTTATGCTTTGGGCTTCGGTATGAGCCGAAGCATGTATTGAGGAACAAGATTCTATGTGAACCTCATGGTTTATGTTGTTGAATAAATAATAGATTATAATGTGAAAAACTATTTAATTATTCATTTTACTTTAGTCATTATACATGTTCATACACATTTATTTGACTGGATATTATTTTAGAGACCATTGGTGGTGGCTTAATGAGTTCTACTCAAACCCTATTTAGGCTACCTGATCGGTACCCAAATAGATTTTATCATTGTAGGATATGATAAGGGAAAATTACCAATGATAGGTTGTTGAATCAGGACATAGAATTTATGAAAGAACCAGGAATGGCTCCGAAATTGATTGGGAGTCACCAGTGTCTATACATTTCTATATGAATAGTGACACTTTTCAGATTTATTAGCATGACATATGTCTTGTCCAGTTTGATATTGTATATCTAGTTTTTGTAATCAGGTGATTTTGGATTCTTTTATCTTATGGATATATATTTGTTTTTTCATTATTTATTTTACCCCGGTGTTTGACATTGATGTTATAGTCTCCCCATGAATGATATTAGAGTATCACTACTATTAGACACCCTTTAGCATATTGGGAGGTGCACTTGAGGACTGACTGGTTCGTGGCACCAATGCATGGTACCCAGTCTTCGATGCTACAAAGTAATATTAGAGGACGATTCTCTTTATATTTTATCTTAATATTTAGTAAATATAGATAGGATAGTATAACGAGTCAGGCACTGGTTATGAGCTCATGTGTAGATGTAGCTTACCCTTGTACATGGAAAACATAAGTACTAAGGGTTGGATTGATGTTATTATTGTTTATTATTATAATTTAATATTATATCACCATTGGTTATGCACTTAATGTGTGAAGTGATTATTTGTTCCATTCTTATATATGATTTGACTCATGTATTTTTATGGAACAAGATTTGAGTTTTCATGCATCATTCTAGGTACTCTAGGTTATTTTGACATGCATCATTTTCAGCATGCTCATGAAAATGGGATATGTATAAGTTGTTGAACTTGAATTGTTTTTTCTTGATAGTGAAAATTAATTGAAAATTTGTTCATAACATGAAACTGGTAAATATTTTAAAATGATACAATTTGAAAATAATTGACTGTCTAAATGAAAAAAATTAGAAATGTAGAATGAGTTTACCCCTGATAACCATGAACAATGTGTATGATGGTTAAGGGTAGTTATGGAACCTTGGTTTGGATTGTGTGGTTGGTTTTGGAGGAAGTATTACCCAGGGTGAGAACTGGTCACATAATTGGGACTACTGTGCGAATGGATGGTGTTCATAAATGCAAATCATAGTGTACTTATAGATTTTAAATGATCATTACCTACACCTTGGAATCATATTAGGTACCTCAAGAGAGATTTTTTATACAAAAATATAATTTAGTATTCTTTTCAGGGATAAGTACACTTATTCAAGATTCAACCCTTATAGAAAGAAAAATGTCAAAAAAATTTGTGGTTAGTGAACCACCGGTCATACCCGAGTGAGGTTCTTATGGAATTTCATGTCAATAAATTCTTATGGTTCTGTTCTTTGATGCTATGACTTGTGATGGTTAATTTTACAGTTTTTATGAATGATTAAGGATGATATATTCATGACCACATCATGGTATTTACAAGGGATAGGGAATGATTCATGGTTATAAATAAATATTTTAAGAAATAGATGTAAACAACACATTTAAGGAGGTGGGAGATGTGTGAATAGTAGATGCATGGAGCAAGGCTTTGGTTGGATGTCATGGAATCAGAATACTAATGAGGTACATGTAAGGTTCATATTTCAATTCCATAGAAAAAAGGATAAGTGGTTCTTGTATGTGGTGAATGTACATACCTTATAGGTGGATTTGATGGAAAGTATGAGTTCTATGTTAGATTATTCTATTATGTTTTATGGGATTGGTATGTTTGGATACAAATCTTGAATGATTTGAGGGTTGAGCTTAAAAAAGATGTTTCCTTTGAGGAGAATCTTATATGTCTATTAGATCAGAGTGATAATATGTTACATGGAAGTATCATGATATTATGTTGTGTATTTTGTAAATATTGACATGATTAGGAGGAAAAATGGTAGAGGTAAGTAGATGTGAGGGCTTGATGGCCTGATCTTTTTGACTAAAGATCATATAGATTTTCGAGAGTATAGATTGAAGAAGAGCTATAATAAGTTAGAGATATTGTAACATCTTGACCTTTTATATAGATGAATCGAGCATGTATTTTGGTATTTTTTTTTTTGGGAATACTTCATTTGAGTTTTACATTGGGGTGCGTTTGGGTGAAAATTTGAAATTTTTGAAGAAAAATGGGCGATTCACATTTTTCCCAAATCATGCACCGATCCTAGATAATCGTGCGAACTGAGGTAGAGGGTATTCACATATATGGTGCATGGTTTTACAAAATTTGAACACTCTTAGGGGTAACTATGTGGTATCCTTTGGAGGGTCACACTTTTAAGAAACATGGTTAGGGGAAACAATTCCTATTATATAGAAAACCAGTCATGAGTTTTAATTCAACATGAAAATTAGATCATAAATTATCTAACACCCTAATTTAACCCCTATATACCTCATATTACTCCAAATAAAATTATAGCAATTTTGGAGGCGCTCATATGGATTTAGATCTATTACAACCTTCATTCATGGTGAATCTAAAGACAAATTTAAGATCTCCACCTCTCCCGGTAAGTGAATCTCATCCCGGTTTGTTCCCCATTCTTCTCTCATTATACACTTTTTCATTAAGCTAAGATATCCTCTTTATTTTTGGATCTACATCTATAATTGTGGGATATTTATTGATTGATCTTTAATTTGGGTTTTTGGATATAGTGAATTTTCTTCATAACATTTTTGAATGATCTGATTTAAATTGGGGATTTCCATTGACGAGTGTTCTTCCCTAATTTTGTGTTAGGTGGTCTATAATTCATATTCCTAATTCATAAGGGTAATAACATGTATGTAATTATATAATTGATATTATATGTCTAGAAATTTCATTCATGATCAAATTAAATAATTTGGTGAATTAATTAATTAGGGAGAATACTCAAATTTGGGATATTCGGATTATAGATTTTGAATAATTATTTGTTTATTTAATTATGATGGAATATGGATTGTTGAATGATGTAATTAATTATACTATTAATTATGAGATATTAGAATTGAATTAAATATCTACTTGTTGAATTAATTACAAGATATTGAGATTTGTGACTTGATATAATTAATTATTGAATTAATTATTGCATATTGTGTTTTTGGATATTGATTAATTAATTCAAGAGTTAATAAATGGTATTGGTGTGATTAATTAATTGTGGAATTAATTAAGGGGATTGATTTGATGAAGTAAATGTCTAATTGGTGATGATATTTTAGTGTAATAATTTCATTGTGAATTAATTAAGGGATTCTGAATTGATTAAGCAGGAATAATTTATTGAGGAATTAGTTTGGGATGTTGAATTGATTTATATGGAATAATTAATTGATGAATGAATTGGGGTTCTTGAATTTTGTATACTGGAATAATTAATTCTGTAATTAATTTTTGGAATATTTGTGATTGTCGATGTGATTAATTAATTTTTATATTAACTAGTGGAGTAATGCAATTATTTAATTATTGAATTAAATAACATGAAGGATGTGATTATTTAATTGACGAATTAATAAATTGAGTAATGTAATTATTTAATTATATAATTAAAGTATTGTACAACTGAGATTAATTAATTGATGAATTAATTGGTGGAGTAATGTTATTGTTTAATTTATTGAATTTTATAATATAATTAATGAGATAAATTAATGAAGGATTAATTATTAGAGTGATGTTTAATTTTTGAATTAAATATTAGTATTGATGTGATGATTAAAATTTTTAATTAATTAACGATGTGATGTAATTATTTAATTATTGAATTAAATAATAGGATTAATGGGGTTAATTAAATGATGATTTATTTAATGGAGTAGTGTTATTGTTTAATTATTGAATTAAATAATGGTATATATGAGATTAATTATTTAATAAATTAATTAATATAGTAATACAATAATGTAATTGTTGAATTAAATAATTGGAATTATGGGATTAATTAGTTGATGAATTATGTAATGAAGTAATGTGAATGTTTAATTTTTGAATTAAATAATGGGTTTTATGAGATTAATTAATTGATGAATTAATTTTTTGAGTAATTTCATTATTTAGCTATTGAATTAAATAATGGGATTGATGAGATTAATTAACTGATGAATTAATTAATGTAGAAATGTGATTGTTTTATTATTGAACAAATTTATATAGTTGATGGGATTAAAAAATTGATGAATTAATAATTGGTGTAATGTGATTATTTAAATTTTCAATTAAATAATTGGATTGAATGAATTAATTAATTTATTAATTAATTAAAGGTGTAATGTGATTTTTTATTTATTGAACTAAAAAATAGGATTATTAGGATGAATTAAATGAATGAATTAATTGGGTTGACTTTGAAAAATAATTATAAAACTCATTAAAGAGATTAAATGTTATTAATTAATTGATAATTAATTAATGTATTTGACATGGACAATATTGAAGAATTAAGTGAAATAGGTCAACATGATTAATTAATTGTAAAATTAATTTTTTGAGTTGATGAGAAAAATTAATTAATGAATTAATTGGAATGATAAAATGTGATTAATTAATTATGGAATTATGCAATAAAATTTACGTGAATAATTAATTAGAAAATTAATTGATGGGAATTAAAAGATTAATAAAATTTTGAATCAATTAATGTTATTAATGTGGTTAATTAATTTTAAAATTAATTAATGCTATTGACGTGATTAATTAATTAATTAATTATTGTTATTGATGTGATTTGTTAATTTTTGAATTAACTAAATTAATTAATGTGATTAATTAATTGTCTAATTAATTAATTTAATTGAAATGATTAATTAATTGTTGAATTAATTAATTTTATTGGTATGATTAATTAATTGTAGAATTAAATAATCTTATTGTAGTGATTATTTATCTTTTGAAATAACCATAGTAATTGATGTGATTGATTAATTATGGAATTAATTATTGTTATTTATATGATTAGTTAAATATCTAATTGACTAATTAAATTGATGTGATTATTTAATTATTTAATTTATTATTTGAGTTGATGTAATTAATTAATTGTTGAATAAATTAATTTCATTGATGTGAATAGTAAATTATTGAATTAACTAATGGAATCGAAGATATTAGTTTTTTGTTGAGTTAACTAATATTTTTGATCTGATTAGTTAATTGTTGAATTAATTATTTTAATTGACGTGATTAATTTATTATTTAATTAATTAATATTATTTCATGATTAGTTAGTTGTTTAATTAACTAATGGAATTGATGTTTTTAACTGATTGTTGAATTAGTAATGTAAATGGTGTGGATAATTAATTTATAAATTAATTATGTGTTTATAAATGGTAACATTGCCTTTCATTTTCATTTTTATTAATGGTAAGTTGGTCATTTAGTTATGAAAGAAAGAATATTAACATGGTCATTATAATTTGTTAAGAATAAATGGTAACATGTGAATTCAATTATGAATTAAAGAATGAGGACATGGTCATTCTAATTTTTGATTTTTTAATGGTAACATTTTCATTTAGGTATGAATTAAATAATGGTAACTATTTATCCAATCATGTAAATTTTAGAATGATAATATTAGTATTCTATGATATGACATCCTTTGGAAAAACTTTGGAATATGATATGAGACAATGTAGGTATTCACATAAAGGTGTATACAAGAACCCAAGGGATTATGAGGTTAAATAAATAATAGTTGATAATTTGATAACTCTTTAATTATGCATTGTACATTATTCATTATATAATTGAATACACTTTTATTTGACTGGATGATGTTTGAGATGCCATTGGTGGTGGCCTACTGAGTTGTACTCACACCCTACATGGTCTACCTGATCAATACCTGAATATATTTCATTATTGTCTAACAGGATAAGGGAAAATTCCTTGTGTTATGTGGTTGAGTTGTGATGGATCATGGATGATAGAACCAATCATGGTTCATAAACTTCATGAGAGTCTTTAGTGACTTTAATTTTGAGTTTTTATATTGACACTTAGAACGTACATTAGCATGGTATATTTATAGTTTAGTTTGATATTGTATCTGACGTTTTGGTCATCATGTGATATTGGAATCATTTTATTTGTGGATATATATTTTGTTTTTACTTATTTATTCTCTATTGGTGTTTTACATTGACAATGAGTGTATAGTCTCACCACGATAGATATAATTCCCTTGTTGTTAGTCATAAGCCTCTGGCGTATGAGGAGGTGCGCTTGAGGTTATGTGATTGACCGATTTGAGGAATCAATGTCTGACTTCCTGTCTAGGACATTACATATTTTTTCAAATATTTATATTTATGTTTGATTTTATTTAACTAGGGTAAAAAGATTATACCTAGACAATATTTCATCACCTTTGTTCTAATTTGATGCATGAGTCTCATTGATTTTTTTTCTATTATCATATAATTGTTAATGAAATGGTTTGAAATATTTATGTTCACAAGATTATTATTTACTATGATTTCGAATCTACATGCCCATGATATGTCTATTAAATGATGATTACAATTTTGACACCCTTGGTTATACATCTAGATATATATTGATTTTTTATTTTATGATATTATTTTATGACTGTGAATATTACATGTTTAATAAATTCACTTAGTTTTTTATAATAACCTTATTATCATATTATACTTTATTATTATTGATATATCTCATATACACCCTTAGTAAGAATATGAGCTCAACCTTTCTTATATTCCCCATTTGGTGAAGGAAGGATTTAAGTGTGTTGAGTTGAAAACTGTGTTTTCTGTAATGAAATAGGTTTTAGATGATGAGTATTTTACTTAAGTATGATGTTTATATTTCTAGAATCAAAGAAAACTTTACCTTAGTGGTAGTGGAATGTATCATAATGATAGGTAATGAATATTAATGTAATATGTAATATTTATAAATTAATTGTATAATCCACCTAATGTATCCATCCCAATTTAAAAAATGTAGTGTCATCAATTTAATTATATGTTATTATTATTACAACAAATCCATTACCACAACATTTTCATCATATGAATAATGAAACATGCTTATGCATATGTATATCAAACCATCTTGACATAGTTGTGTAATTCGTGTTTCCTCACCAATTTACATGGATGGTTATAAATATGGAAATAATTAATAAAAATATTATTTATGATATAATATTATTTTTAGAAATATGAGATCTCATAACCTTATTTCCCATCCACCCATTACAAAATGATAGTTTTTCTCATGAATATGTTTGGATATCCACCTCTACGAAGTGATGTGAATCATTTTTTCATAACTGCCACTGATGGATTATTATTAATATGTATAAAGAGTTTATGTATGATAATTATATCATTATTCAAACTCTATAGTGGATTTAACATTATTAAAGATTCAATAACCATAACTTATGAATAAAAAATACATGAATAAAAAAATAGTTAACACTCAAAAAAGATGATTTTAATAATGAATTATTAACAAAATGGGGTTGAAATATTATAAGTGGTTTATATATGATATTTTTATTATGTATATGTTTTTAGTATTTAATTATAATAAAAAATTGTTTTTAGAAAATTGGAAAGAAGGCCATATGGAGAATGTCAAATATTATATAATGGATTTATGTTACAATCTCACGTTTTAAAAATGTGGTTCATACTTAAATTTCATATGATGAAAAGGAACAACGTATCTCTTAAAAATATTTTTTTACACTATTATATAATCTATATAAATTAAATTATTTTTCTTTTATTTCCTTCTCTATAAGTACTCAAAAGTCCTCAATATATTTTTTAATAGAAATCAAATTTTTTTCTACTCAGTCGGTGATATTTATCTTTAATATCCATAATTAAATTTAAAAAATTTCATTAATGTATTTACTATTAACTAATGATTTATTAGTGTATTATTTTCCAAATTTTCACTTTATATAAAAAATCTTAAATTAAATATTCATTTCATTTTTTGAATGAGAAACGTTTTCCCATATCTGAGAAATTTAATCATTGTTTTAACATTTACCACAAAAAATAAATTTCCCACAATCATGAATATTATATTAATTGAGGATTAATTTAGAATTTTCCATGTTTTGTTTCATGGAAAATTATTTTCCAAATATTATAAATTTTTTATAATTTCTAATAAGAGAATTCAAATAAAAAGTCTATTTTACTCACAAAATGTTCTAATAATATCATACAAGTATTTTTATCAATGTGAACATCCAATGATAGAACATATGATTTTTTGGGATATAATATATTGATATTTTTCAAAATATTACTATCAATGTATAATGATCATGTTTCTCTAGTAATTTATTTGGGTTAATATTATCATATTGCTTTTTAGTTTATCAAAAAAAATTATATTTTTAGTATGTATTTACTTTTTAAACATTTACAAAATAAGATGAATTACTTAGAATTAGAAAGTGATGTGTTTTGATCTTTATATCCCCTCAGTGCATTAATTTTCCTCCTGATAAAATCTTTTTTGTGTATTTTTCCTAAATAATACTTATTTATGTATTATTTCTTTTCAAAAAGCCTTTAAAATAAGACTATAGTGTCTAACAATAGGAAATATTTAATTACAAAACCAATTATTACTAACTATGAAGTTATTTATATTTCATTGTCATCAATTTATTTATTCCCATTATTATGATATTAGTAATGTGAAAAATATGAATATTATTTATCTCAAGCATATTATTCATGATTTATTTATCCTATAATAGCTTCAGTTGTAGCATTTCAATTTCTTAGAATATTAGGTCACCCATTATTATTGTTTCCATCCCTAGGTTACCATGCAATGGTTTATAAATTATTTCATGTTTATTTTATCTGAAATAATAATTTAATTATAAAAATATAAACTTAAATTTCATTCTTTTAAATGTAATATAAGAATCGTGTATTGATCAACTCCCCCATGAACACAAAATTATTCAATCCATCATGATGTTATATATTGTATCTTTTTCTAGTTACAAAAATTACCAATTAATATAGGTTATTATATTTGAAATGTTATAGTAAACACCAAATGATTAATGGGGATATTTTTCTCAGTTCTATCATATGGAATCAGGGATTTAAAAATATGGATTGAGGGAAATAAAAAAGCATGTGTGGGAAGGAATTTAGTTACCAGTCCTCTTTTGGTATATGACCTGCACCTTCTATCAGCTAGACCATCACAACAACAACCTCATGCCCCAACAGCCTCTCCCTATAACAATCTCCCCCCCTGCCCTAACCTCCCCTCCCACATGCCCCCCCCCCCACACCATCCCCCCAACCATCACCATCACTAGCCCCAACCACCACCCCCATCCCCCAACACCAGCCCCCCAGCACCAGCCCCCATCTACCATGACACTAGTCTCCCATTCCACATGCACTATCCCCCACCCCCATGAACTAGCCCCTAGCCCCCTGCACCGGTCCCACCACCCCCCTACACTAGCCTCACACCCGCTCTAGATTTTTTTCCATAAATACCCTTATAGGGTGGTTGGGTCTTTCACATATTGGTGCTCATAGATATCTTATCAATGATAATGATAATGTGACAACATATGTAATACGTATATCCCATTATTGAGACTATGTTTTCTAAAGAAGATATTATGGTGGCATTAGGTGTGACAACGATTTTGTGACACACTACTATGTAAAAGTGTTATTAATAAATGAGGTGTGATGTATGTAAATTTGGAATTCATGAGTACCACTAAAAAGTGGATTTGGTGGAAATATAGTGTAACATGATTCCTTGATCATCAAATCAATTCATATGCTACACATTGGATCTCCATTTGTCTTAGAAAAAACCTATCCATCCTATCATGCATAGATTATAGCGTCGGCTCGAACATCAAACCATGACCATATTCCTTACTCACTCTTTCTCATTGTTTAAGTAGTAACAAAGTTCTCTAGAACCATAGAAAATGATTTTTGATCCCTTTTAGATGATTGAACAAATCTGATCATCATTACAATGCACACAGTTGGATTTCCTAAAAGGTGTTCCCCACTGAAGTTTCCAATTGTAAGGTAACCATACAAATAGTACTTCACAAAGAATAAATATATAATAAGGAAGTGAAAATGTTACAATTTAGCATTTGTATTTCTATATAAGGGAAAATATAGGTTTAAAATTGATAAAGAGGAAGAAGATATAGATAAATAAGTTATGGAATTCTCATAGAGAAGACCCCTCTCCTGATTCCAAAGTCATATCCTCTTATGGACCGACACTCTAAAAACTTCCATGCTGTGACGAACCAATTTGATCATGATCCCCTCTCCCAAATGATTCTCCATCAGTTAATACCCCAACCAATGAAAAACACCCTTCATACATCCACCATTCCGTATAAATAATAATGAATAATAGAAAAAAATTCCCCATGAAAGTTATTCACACACACATACACATATAAAGAAAAATGCCCACAATTTGTTTTAACATCTGATTACAATAGCAGATCACATGCCCAACATAGTTTATGATCCAACTTCATTAAGTGATAAATTCAATGTGAACATGAGAAACATAACATGAAATGATAAAAGAAAAAAATCTTATCTTATAGGACATTTTAACTCATGATAATACCATCTTGAAAAATTGAATAGAATTTGGTTCTATAGGAAGTTTCACACTTCTCAGTTTCCTAAAAATTGGATGCACACTACTTCAATTTAGAATCTAGAGATCTAATCAGTATGTGGTGTTTCCAATATCATTCCTGTAAATATCTTAGACTAAATTATCTACAAAAACAAGAATGATTAAATTAAAATTTTGTGTTTATTATAATGAAAATGAAAAATTTATTGGACATATGAAAAACTATTTTCCAATTAAATATGACTCTTACTAGATTGATGTAATATTAGTGGAATCACATCGAATAAAATCTATAATGTTATGAAATGGTTCATCATTCAACACAACCAGTAATCAATTTGTAATGTGAAGAAACATCTAGATGGTTAATGGATGAATTGATTCCTTATGTGGGTAAATCCAATTGAATCCTTTTTATATGGGTGTTTCACTAGATTATAAAACTATATAATGAAATCATTTGGGAACACTACTGAAACCATCTTATAAAAATCTATAATTTAAAAGTTAAACTAAAATCAATAATGTAAATATATATCACCTATTGAAAAAAAGTTGAAGCATGAAGAACTTAATTACAGACAACAACAGAACCAGTTGAATTAAAAATATATTTGAGAAATCTTTGAATTCATGATTGAAAGTGTTGTCCAGAATAAAAATATCTTTTTTCTTTATGAGATATTTTCGAAAAAATACAAAACATGACAATGTAAAGAAGATTATAAACATCCACACCATATAAATCAATAATAAAAAAAGAATTATGTTTAGAATCCATTTTAAAATAGTCTATAATATTATAAACGTAACTGAAATTTTATAAAAAGTATTATAATGTTATTTTTTAAAAAATAACATAATATATAAAAAATTCAAAACATAATACATAACATATTCACGACCTAATATGAATAAATGATATATATATATATATATAAGTAAACACAAACATGACCATGTCTAAATTATAACCCATACATCTTACTTGTGGTTATTTCTGATTTTCATGTAAATTTGTTTAAAAAATAGAACCTCAATCAATGATCATTGGGCCACCTATGATTACAAGGCTAATGGTCCTTGATCATAAGGAAATAATCATTTGGATACCTATGATTACAATTCTAATGGTACTTTTCTAGATCAGAAGCCAACCAATTTCATTCTATAACTTAATCTACACATATTGGAGTAAAACACATTCTATCCTAGAGGAATTCATAAGTAGACATTTGACTGATCTAGAGAAAAATATTATTATAAGTAAATTTGAAAAATAGAAATGTGATGATAGAAACAACATTCGAAATCCATAAGACATGATCTCAACATATCAACCAAGGATTGAATGGGCTATAAGACTGAACATCTATTTAATGAGGATAAGATGTATTAAAACACAACTACATATATATAGCTTATAAAAGATTTCAGTAGAATATCAAGGTAAACTTCATATCTCTATCATATATAATATAATGTGGAACTCCAAAAAATATTACCACTCCCATAATGTATATTCATAAAATCTGATCATGAGTGAAGTCTCCTCTAATTGATATGGAATGCATTTATTTTTTATAGTGATCAAATGTAATTGAAAAAGATTCATTTCACCTAGATTCTTCGAGAAGTCCAATTTATAAATAAATTGTAATGCTTGTAGACATCCATTTTGGTATTGGTAAATGTTATAACATCCCCCTAATAATGTTATCTATGTAGTGTATCTTTCTGATATACCAAGAATTGAGATACATACATTACATTATCGATAATCATGTTGTCCCACCTAAAATACTCTTCTGGACGTTTATAAATATTCATAATATTTGGATGATAAGAAAATAATTAGTTATGAGATTATTCCCATTTCTACTTATTAATTTTAGTAAATTATGAGAAACATACACCATTATTGAAACTTATCATTACATTATAATCTTGGTTTAACTCAAAAATATTTCTCAACTTCTTTTGTAGCACTAAATCTTCTTTCGACACCTCTATAATCCTCACATGGATGGATGGATGATAATTCATACGAGAAAGATGATATTTATTCCCTTAGTTAAATATTTTAATGTACCTCCATTAAAAATATATAAATATATAATCTTTTATGATCCTCATGATGGAAAATATGTCATGATCATCTTGGATTTGAGCATTTACCATGTTATTCTCCTTCCCAATGTTGTAATTTATTGATAAATGAAAATATTCAGTCATCTGTAATGATTTTATTCAGAACATATTATACTCTCTCAAGATGAACATATAATTTAATGTTTTATGATAAGTATATATGTTATAACTTTCTCTGTAAATATAATACCTCCAAATATTTTATGAAAAATTAATACCGCTAACTTCAAATTAATATTTGGGTACTTTTTTACATGAACCGTAAAATGGTATGAATCATAATCTATCACCATATCATTATAAATGAGTATTCATCCTAGTACCTTCTCTAATGAATCACTTTAGATCAAAAAAACGTTATCCACTTTTAGGTAGGTTTTCCATTGGTTTATCGACGAACCTACTTATTAGGAACTTGATAATTTTCTCACATTTATCTATCCCATGAAACATGACTCAGTTCTGAGTTAACTATGTTATTGGATTATATATCCATAAGACATTCTCCAAAAATTGTTGATAATATTCTATCAAACCACCAAATTGACTGATCTCAATCACAATGGAGTGTCTGGGATAATGATCAATAACACCGATCATTGATTGTTCTATCTATATATCCTCACTTGAGATTTTATTACCCAAAAAATTAAACCTTCTATATCCAAAATTTACACTAGGTGAATTTAATTAATATATTATCTTTCCATAGGGTCTTATGTAAAATCAAGAAACGATATTCATAATCTTCCTTAATCTTAGAATATACAAAAAAATCATAATTAGATACATCCAAAAAAATATTATGGTATTATCAAAATACTATATTCATTAACTAGTTGAAGATAACATGGTCATTATTAAGACCAAATGAAATCATTTTAAATTTATAGACTCCCATACGAAATTCCCTCTTGGGTATATCTTAACATTTTATCCTCAATTGATAGTATCCATATCGAAGATCAATCTTGTAAAAATATTTACCTATTTATAATTGATCAAACAATTCATCAACATGGGGTATATGATACTTATTATTGTACTTCATACTATTCAATTACTGATAATCAATGGAGACTCCAACTAATCTATCATTATTTTTATCAAAAAGAATGTGTAAACCACATTATGAAGCCCTCGTACCAATAAAACACTTAACAATATTCTTGTGAATTTTATTATTATATTCCTTTAATATAATTGGGGATAATCAATATGGATTCATTGAAATAGGTGCAACATGGGCTATGCGTTATATTGAAAGATAAGAATCATGATTCATAGGAAGACTAGGAAACACTTCTTAAATGATATAAATCAATACTAATACAATATTCATATATTTTATGTTAAGTTTCTCTCCAAACATGTGAGATATAATCCCATTTTAAATAGGAATAAAGTCTCATTCAATAGATATAGTTTCCACTAGATGTTCATAATTATAATTGTAGTGATAAGTGATTATAGGTTCATTTAGGATATAAAATATACCTTATCATCCTCAACAATTTATTTGGGATTTATATAAATAATGAAAATCCAAGGCAAAAAATTCAACAACATGGAGAATAATTGTAATGGCCCAGAAAACTCTGGTCCATTCCATTGTGAAAATTAGGTTTATGAGGTGATTCGAAAGGTCAATGTGACTAATCCCCAAAACATTTCCAATTTTCTAGTTCAGTGAATAATTCTAATGGTAGAAAGTTGTGAACAGTGGAGCAGTAACCTTCTGTGAACAGTGCATCAGTGACCTAAGGTGAACAGTGTCATCGGTAGCCTTCTATGAATAGTTCCTTCGGTGAACAGTTCTATCGGTGAGGTCTAACAGTAAACTCTCTTTCCTTCAAAAAATTTCCAATTCTATGAATAGTTTTATTTGTGAACAGTTCTATCAGAAACCACTAGTGATATATTGTCATTCCTTTTCCAAATTTCAAATTCTACAAAGAGTTCCATCGGTTAACAGTCTATCAGTAGCCTCTAACAGTAACCCTTATTTCGTTTTCCAAATTTCCAATTCTATGAACTGTTCCATCGCTAAACAATTCTATTAGTAACCTCAAAGGAAACCACTATTTCCTTTTCCAAATTTCTAATTCTATGAATAGTTCTATCAGTGAACAGGTCTCTCGGTAACCTCTAATAGTAACCCATCAGTCCTTCTCCCAAATTTCAATCCTATAAATAGTTCCATCGGTGAATAGTTCTATTAGTAAACCATCGGTATCCTTTTTTTTCATTATCCAAAATTTTAGTTCGTGAATAGTGCTTCCCGAATGGTGATGGCTATCAGTAACCTCTATCAGTAACCTTATATCCTTTTCAAAATTTTGAGTTCATGGACAATGTTTCTAGAATGTTGTGGTCTATTAGTAACCTCTATCGGTAACCTCTATTTCCTTTTCCAAATTTTGAGTTCATGAATAGTGTTTGCAGAATGGTGTGTTCTATCGATAACCTCTATCGGTAACCTATATTTCCTTTTCCAAATTTTGAGTCTGTGAACAGTGTTTCCATCTTCATATAGTTTCTCCCCTTAAACATTTCCTTTGACATAAAATGCATTTAAAAACTTATTTTAAGGACATTAAGGCTATTTCAAAGGCCATAACTCCTATATTAATTTATATTAAGTCTTATGATGATTTTACTTGGTCAAACTGCATGGATTAATGAAATCTGCTTTTGATGGAAAACCTTGCGTATCATAAACCACCGCTCTGTTAAATCTTCTAAAGGGATGAGATATCTTCCTCCCTAGTTCACCATCCGTTTTATCGACTTTGAGATGCTAGAACCTTTCAATCAATTTTGTAGGGGTTGTGCAATCATAATTTTCTCCAATGATTGGTTGTGCTATGTTTTGATGCAGCCAAGAAGTATCAATAAATCATCAGTATAAGTTATGATCTATCGCCATTCTTTTGGGTTCATCTCATTTTGTTTATCCTTTCCCTATTATGGTATGTGATCTCTATAATACTAATAGAGTTTTCGTGGGTTTCCGTTGGTGTAGTCATACAACAGCATCCTCGGGTGGATACAATTGTCACGGGAGGAGGCGATCATGATTATTTGTGTGGATCATTCTTGTATAATGAATTAAAATAATTGTTTGAGTTAGCGGATTTGTTGATTCTCTTTAATTTTTTGTGCAACTATATTGTTATCAAGTTTTATCCCACTGGATCATAGTGTAATTGATATAATAAATATTTGAACTAGATAAATAAATATATATCGATAGAATGTAATTGCCATTGGTTTTTCTTGATAGTGTTATATCGATGCTTTCTTCATATATCTATTCGTTCTTGATGGAAATTGGTAATGAACATAAACTAGAATCAATTGATAATGGTTTGGCTATAAATGAAGAGGCATGTAAATGAATCTGGTTTTTCTTGTGGTAATTTTATGTTAATCAAAATGGGGAAAAAGCATGTTTAATTATTTGTGATAGCTTTCTATTTTGGTTTCCCAATGTTGGAACCTATGATTAAAAAAATCGTTTAATCCAAGTTGGATTAATGAATGGTTGTTTTGATAAAAGATAATCCATGGTAGGGTTGTTGAGTTACCCTCTTTGTTGTTTAAGGGCCTAGATCCCATTTGATATGATGTTTGTTTTTCATGATGCTTGTGTTGTGGTTTGAGCCTTGATGGATGTTGTGATATTTGGGGATAGGGAGAGCTTTTTATTATGGCAACAAATGGCACCTATAGTGGCGAGATGCATCAGTTTATGCATGTGGGTGTCAGGGAGGACACATGGGATAATGGAACAGGTTGGGTGTGAATGTTTAGATGTTTTATGATTCTTATAGGTTGTTTATGTGCACTAAATATCCCCACTGCTCAAGGCAGCTGGGCTTACATACCCTTCTTCTAAATGGGGTGAGGATGCCCGATGTATGCCATATGATTTCCGTGTTTAGATTGTCAATGGAGAATGGTTCTATGCTCTTGCTATAGTTGACAAAGACTCGAAGGGTAGTTCATCTACTCACAGTGTCAGCCCCCCTTGTGTTTAGTAGCATAGATTGTTTTTCTAGAATTTCTGGGAATATGGGAATTTAATGCTATAAATAAATAATTGAATAAATTTTTCTGACCTATGGGTTTTGGAGCTTTTTGGGGGACAATGTTGAGGTTGTGATTTAAAGGAACAATTTACTTTGTGTGTGATACTAATGAAATTTAATGTGGAATTTTTATTAGTTAATTATAGTTTGCAGAATTAATTAAAATAAAGTGAAACTAATAAAAAGGGAATGAAATATTGTATTAAATCTCATTAAATGATTGGGTGAACATAGGACACCTAGTCGTAGAAGTGACAACATGATGTCCGAGAGATGTTAGCTGCAGTTGAGTCTAATACTAGGTTATTACTATAGTGTGGTTGTGAGCCATAATATGTTATGTACCTTTTGTGTTTCTATATGGTCTTCCACCTAGTAAGTAAGGGAAACTGGCACCCCAGGGATTTTGAAACCTGGGGGGGGGGGGTGTTTTCCCCAACATTTTGGTGGGAGGATGAACGGATGCCCACCCCCTTTGGCCTCGCTCTCTTCTCTTGGTAGTTACTTGTGCTGGTAGGCGCATAGGTTATTTTTCTCCATATTTGTGTGCAGAGGGCTGTAATGGCAGGTGGTTATTCACACACATATATTGTGGATATAGTTTCATATGGACTACTATAGGTGTAATGTGTATAGGTTGTGATTTCTTGAGGATCCTTACTCGGTGTATGGGTTGTATAGCCTTGAGGTATAATAATCGATGTATGATATACGTTATGCATGTTTTGGTGGATCCTAGAAACTACCTGGTTACATTGCATATGTAGACATGGTGGTTTTGTTGCCTGTGGTGCATTTTGGGGTGCTTCACACAGGAGTATGTAGGCATGCCTTTTTGGGGAGAGATGCTCAAGACGTGCGATGTTGGGGTAAAGTGAAAAAACAGAAGGGAAGTAGTAGTGGGGTACCCTCGATATTCATTATTATATGATATATTATTGTATGCATTACTTGGTGAGAGTAGCCATAGTGAGGCTGGGAACATAGTATACATGTTTAGGTGACGAGTCCGTTTCAATTTTTGTTAGTTGTGCTTTAGCATTCGTTCATTACATTTGCATGAGAGGCTTCATGAAGTATCCTAATGAGTATACTGTTATAATCACCCTACGTATATATAAACCACTTTTCAGGTCAGTTGGAGAAGGTTGGAGATCAGGCTGGTTACTACAAGATTGCGGTTGCAGGAGATGTTCGGGCTTGTGGTTGTTGCTGTTTTAGTTCCTTTTTGGGTACATAATGTTTTCCCCCATTCATTGTAGTAGTTTTGCATGACATTTAATTTCTGTACATGGGATTTCATTCATCTTACTATTTTAGTTGTAGTTGGTTAGTTTCTATCTTATCTCTCTTCCACATGTCCTATCTTAAAGGGTAATGCCTCCCATTAGTGTGATTATTGTACCCTCAGTGCTAGTTGCCAACCTGGGGCCTACTGGAGGTAGAACTCGGGGGTCATTATCTCACATCTCACATTGACATCCAAGGAGGGGTAAAATTTGTGCGGAGGGGGTCGTGGCGGAGTGGTATCGTAGGAGGTTGAGAGATAGGATGGAGTTTGGAGTTAGGCACAGGTGAGGTTTCGTGGGTGGGTTGGGAAACTGTGTCATTAATGTTTAGAAAGTGATGTAAACACTAGATTCCGACTGAGACATAGGTGTTTAGGCCCGCCTATGATCTGATGTACTGACATTACTGTATAGAATGGAAACTAAACAATGTGACACTAGTTGCAGGGTAGATACCTAGGAAAGGATCAAGCATAATTAATCTTTGTGCCTGTGTTTGAATGGGTAGACCTTGGGATTGTTTATCCTAAAATCAATGAAAGAATACAGATAACCAATTAATGCCAAGTAATATGTTATTCCCGGTTTAGGAGCTATAACTAGTTGGTATTTTTCATGTATGGATCCAGTTCGACATCCTCATCAAGATCACATAGAAGATTTCTAGTAGGATGGGCTAGCAGATCGCCACCGGTAGAAGGACAACAGATCTGTTTCAGATGCATTCACAGAAGACTGGTAGAAGGTGGTCGATATTGGCGTCAGTTTGATCTGTGATCTAAAGGAGCAATGGGTGTCCTTGGTTGTAACGATGCAGCATTGAGCAGTGAGGGAGTGGTGGTTCTTGTTCCCCAAGGATCACGAGGAGTCAATGATCTCATGGGAGGAGTTTTGAGACAAGATTAGGGTCATGTTTCTTTCTTTGACCACGAAGGCGTCCAATTTCCAAGAGCTTCTTAACCTTCGATAGGGGAGCTCTAGTGTGCGAGAGTTCAGAATCCATTTCAGGAATCTTCTATGATATTCTTCGGACCTGCTACCAGATGAGGAGTCCAGGGAAAGGAATTTCGAGGAGGTTTTGCATCCAGAGATCCAATGCCAGGTCACCCCATTTATGCTGAGGACATATATTGAGGTGCTATTATGGTCAGAGGTCATCGATAGGTCTTTGGCCAGAACTGGATCAACCCTAGAGGGGAGTCTTCAGGATTCCCCATGAAGCAGAGCTGTGGTCTGGGGTTCCCAATTTTCAGGGAAGAAGAGTTTTTGTTTGTCTGGGTGTAGGCCCCACCACTCATCATCTAGTTTCTCTGGAGGCAGTAGCTATCAGGCCTATGCCAAGGGTTCATGCACTTGTTTTTCCTGTGGTGGTTGAGGTTATACACAACAAGAGTGCATGACCTTTAAGTGAAGTCATCGTGCACCAGGTTTTCAACTCCCGGTTCCTCTATTGAAGCAGTTCCAGCTGAGGCTGCAACAGTTGGTTGCACCAGCTATAGATCAGTAGAGGGTATATGGGGTAGGCATAGGACATCCCTATGATGCTCCTCTTCCTCATAGAGTACATCGCAACTGTGGTGGTGGTCTTTATCAATGTTAGAGAGGTCTTAGAGGGGGTTGTGGTCAGCTTTATGCTTTATCATTGCCATCTCTAGGTGAGCCAGACGTCGTTTGAGGTGACATTTTCTTGTTTTATAACTTGCTGTATGCCTTGTTTGATTCAGGAGCTACACACTCTTTTATATCACCTACCCATGTCCATTCTTTTGGACTTGAGGTACAGAGGCATCCAGTGCCATTGGCATTGACTATGCCAGTTGGAGGTTAAGATGACTTGTTTTAAGTATTTAGAGAATGGGAGCTAGTGTTGGGGCAGTATTGCTCTTGGGGAGATTTCTTATGTTTAATAATACAACATATGATTTCATCCTTGTCATGGATTGGTTGTATTTATTGTAGGCTATCGCATATTGATTCAGTATGCATATAATTTTATTCAATTCGGATGGAGAGTTGGTGGTGTTTGTTGGTGAGGGATTCCCTCCGAAGGGTGAGAGGCATGTTACTTCCTTATCATCCATGATGTATGAGATGATGCTGAATTTTTGATAGGTTTAACCGTTGGTGTTTCCTATGGTCGTTGAAGAGTACCCTGATGTTTTTTCTGAAGAGGTTGTATCATTACCCCCTCAACGATAGATTATGTTTGTGATCAAGCTACAACCATGAGCATCTCATATCTCTATGTATTTATATAGGATGTCCCCTTCTTTGTTATGAGTGCTACGTATACATCTTGATGGTCTATTATAGTGCGGTTTTGTTTGGATAAGTGTGTCACCATGGGGTGCACTAGTTTTTTTCTTGAAGAAGGCTAAAGACAGTTTGTGGTTGTGTGTCAATTATCGTTTCTTAAACAGAGTGACAATAAATAATCAATATGATTTTCCACATATTGATGATTTATTCGATCAACTGAAGGGATAAAGGTGGTTCTAAATGATCTAATTCTAGTCAGGGTATCATCAAATACATATGAAATATGAGGATATCCCTAAGACTTCTTTCTGTTGTCTTCATGGTCATTACCGGTTCGTTGTACTTCTGTTCAGTGTGAAAAATGATCTAGCTATGTTCATGGGATTGATGAGCGCTATGTTCCATGAGTTCTTGGACAAGTTTGTGGTGGTTTTCATCAATGACATAATTGTGTACTCCACATCTGAGGAAGAGAATAAAGAACATCTACGTGCCATTTTGGGAGTTCTTTGTCAGCATCATCTATTTGAGAAGCTGTCAAAGTGTCAGTTTTGGGCTCGGGAAGTCAATTTTATGGGACATGTTGTGTCCCAATATGGAGTAGTTGTGGATCCATCAATGTTAGAAGAAGTTGTGTCCTAGGCAGCCCCCAAGACAGTGTTAGAGGTGCGATGTTTCCTTGGCCTCTCAGGTAACTATAAGAGGTTCGTAGCCTATTTATCTTGAATTCTGACTCCTCTGATAGCATTTACCAGGACTGATCAGGCGTTCATGTGGAGTGATAAGTGTCATGTACCGTTTGAGTATCTAAAGGAGAAGTTAGTAAGTGCTCTAGTTCTTTGTCTTCTAACAGAGGGATTTCAATTTAATGTTTACTTTTATGCTTCATATATAGGTTTAAGTTGTGTTGTCATGCAAGAAATATCAGTTGTTTCTTATCTGTGTAGCCATTTACATCCCCATGAACATAACTATGTCACCCACAATCTTGAATTGGAATTTGTGATGTTTTCTCTGATGTTTTTGAGGCATTGCATCAATGGAGAGGGCTTTTTGGATTTCACTTATCATAAGAGTTTGAGGTATGTTTTCTCCCAGCGTGACTTGATCTTATGACAGTGTCGGTGGATAGTGTTCATATAGTAATATGACTTTGAGATATCATATACACCTAGAAAAGATAATTTTAGAGCTGATGCGCTGAGTCGAAAGTCATATAGTGATTCTATGCATGAATTCAGTGATTCAAGGAGAGTAATGGAAGAACTATCAGCATTATATCGTGATATTGGAGATGTTGGGGGAAGAGATTGTCTTTTTTAGATGATTGTACAATCATCTATGGTGTCGAAGGTGGAAGAGTCCCAGTTGGGGGATCTAGAGGTGGAGGTCTGTAGAGACCGAGTTGTTTATGGAGAGGCCATCGATGGGTGGTCTGAGGATGAACAACCTCAAGTGTTGTATCGTGGAAGTATATTTGTTTATTTGACAATGTCCGAGATAGTTATCAGAGAGCTCTATAGATCACCATTAGCGGTGCATCCTGAAGTGAAAAAGGTGTACCAAGCCTTGAGGAGCCAATTTTGGTGGCCTAGGCTGAATAATGCAGTTGCAGAGTCTGTGTCTCAATGTATGGTCTACCAAAAGGTGAAGGCCAAACACCATGTTTCTAGGGGTCTACTCCAACCATTAGATATTCCTCAGTGGAAGGTTGATGGCATCTCAATCGAATTTTTACTGGTTTACCATGATCTTAGGGACATGATTCTATTTGGGTGGTAGTGGATTGTTTAACAAAATCTTCCCACTGTATAGAAATCAAGGAGTTGAAATCAGTAAAAGTTTTTTTTTGAGGAAGTATGTAGAGGACGTTTTGAGACTTCATGGAGTCCCAAGGATGATCATTTATGATCAGGATCCTCGCTTTACCTCTAGGGTGTGGAGAGGTCTCTATCATGCTTTTGGTTCTCATCTATGCCTTAACACTTCTTTTCATCCTTAGACAGACGGACAGATAGATAAGACCATCCAGACTCTTGAAGACATGTCAAGATCTTGTGTCTAGGATTTTGGAGGTTCGTGGATGAGGAACATACCCTCGGTGGAGTTCGATTACAATAATAGTTTTCAATCCACCATCAGAATGGCGCCTTTTTTAATCCTTGTATAGCCGACCATGCCATTATCTATTGTGCTGGACTAGGGTCGGAGAGTTATCAATTCATAGACCAGAATGAGTGCAAAATACAACAAAGAAGGTTCAGGTGATTTGCGGGAGGATGAAGACAGAGCATGATCGTCAAAAATCATATGCTTATCAAAGGAGGAGGCACATAGAGTTTGATGTTTGGGACCACATGTTTCTGAATGTGACTCCCCATCATGGGAAGCGATTGTTTGGTCGTGGAATTAATCTTTCTATTTTTTTTGTTGGGCATTTTGAGGTGTTAGCTCGTGTTTGAGTTATGGCGTATCGAGTAGAACTTCCCCCAAATATGAGTCAGATTCATGATGATTTCCATCTATCATAACATTGTCGTTATCTTCATGATTACTCTCACATCATCGATTGGGGAGAGATCATTGTTGATGATGATGTGACCTTTGAGGAGTTACCTGTGTAGATCCAAGTTCATAACGGGAAGGTGTTTCCCATGCATTATATCCCCTTAGTTTGTGTCTTGTGGAGACACGGTGGCATGGAGGAGAGTACCTAGGAAAGTAAGTCTCAAATACATGCTCAATAGCCAGAGTTGTTTGATGTTTTACTCTTTTCATGTAACAATGTATCTTTTGTGGTTATAGACCATTCATGTTTACAGAAAGGATTTCTTTTGTTACTTCTTATGGATTAATCTATTTTGAGAGGTATCCTTATGGGTGGTTGTTCGGACCCCGTTTTGTTTCCCTTTAGGTGGGTTTAGTATTCTCGAGGACAATAATGTTTTGAGAGGTATCTGATGTAATGGCTCAGACCTCTCTGGTCCATTCCTTTGAAAACATTAGGTGTATTAGGTGATTCTGGAGGTCAAGGTGACTTACCCCCAACAGTTAGCCAATTTTCTAGTTTGGTGAATAGTTCCAACAGAAGACGTTTGTGAACAGTGAAATGGTAACCTTCTGCGAATAGTGCATTGGTGACCTTCTGTGAACAGTGTAATCGGTAACCATCTATGAATTGTTCCATCGATGAATAGTTCTATCGGTGAGGTCTAATGGTAACCTCTCATTCCATTGCCAAATTTATAATTATCTGAACAGTTACATCAGTGAACAGTTCTATCGGTAACCTCTAATAGTAAACTCTCATTCCTTTTCCAAATTTTTAATTCTATGAACAGTACTATCTGTAACCTCTAATGGTAACCTCTCTTTCCTTTTCCAAATTTCTAATTCTATGAATGGTTCCATTGGTGAACAGTTATATAGGTAAAATTTAATGGTAACCTATTGATGGAAAATTTATAATTCTATAAACAGTTCCATCGGTGACTAGTTCTATTAGTAACCTATATTTTCCTTTTCCAAATTTTGATTTCATGAATAGTGTTTCCTGAATGGTGAGGTCTATCGGTAACCTCTATTTCAATTTCCAAATTTTGAGTTGTGAATAATGTTTCTAGAACGGTGAGGTTTATCGTTAAGATCTATCAGAAACCTCTATCGGTAAACTATATTTTCTTTCCCAAATTTTGAGTTCATGGATAGTGTTTCCAGAACGGTGACTTCTATCGGTAACCTCTATCAGTAACATCTATTTCCTTTTCCAAATTTGGAGTTCGTGAACAGTGTTTCCAACTTCCTACAGATTCTCCCCTTTTACGTTTCCTTTGATGTAAAATGCATTTAAATCCTTATTTTCAGGACTCTAAGGCGAATTCAATGTCCATAACTCATTTATTAATTTATCTGAAGGCTCGGGACGTTTTTACATAGTCAAACCTCATGGTTTAATGCAGTCTTATATTAATGGAAAACCTAGCGTATCTTAAACCACCGCTCCATTAGATCTTCTAAAGGGACGAGATATCTTATTCCATAGTTATTCATTCTTATTCTTGGTTGTGAGACGCTACAACCTTTCATTCTATTCTGTAGTGGTAGTGCAATCAAACTTTCCTCCTTGGATTGGTTCTGCTCTATTTTGATGTCACCAGGAAGTATCGATCAAGCTTCAATATAAGGGATGATCTATCGCCATTCTGTTGGGTTCATCTCCTTCTGTTTCTCCATGCCCTGAAATGGTATGTGATATCTAAATTACTAATGATGTTTTATTGGGTTTCTGTTGGTGTGGTAATACTGCAACATCCTCAGGTGGATACAGCTGTCACAAGATAAGGTGATCATGATTCTTTGTGTGGATCGTTCTTGTATAAAGAACGAGAAGAACCATTTGAGGAGGGGATTCTTTGATTCTCTTTTATCTTATGTTCAACTATATAGTTAGCATGTTTTATCCCACTGGATCATAATGAAATTGAAATAATAAATATTTGAACTGTATAAATAAATTGATATCGATCATATGTTATTGACTCTTGTTTGGATAGATAGTGTGATATCTAGGCTGGCTTCGTATATCTATTCATTCATGATGGATATTGTTAATGAATTTAAGCCAAAATTAGTTGATAATGGTATGGATAATGATAAAGAGGCATGTGAATGAATCTTATCATTCTTGTTGTTATTTGATGTTAATAAAAATGGTGTGGTAAGCATGACTAATTATTTTTGATAGCTTACTGTTTAGGTTTCCCAATGTTGGATCATATGATTAATAAATATTTTAATCCAAGATGGATTAAAGATCTGTTGTATTTATAAAAGAAAATCCTGTATTGGGTTTTGAGTTACCCTCTTGGTGGTTTAAGGGGCAAGAGCCAATTTGATATGATGTTTTTTTCCTAATGCTTGTGTTGTGGTGTGATCCTGAATGGCTGTTCTGATATGTGGGGATGTGGATGCCTATTGATTGTGGCAGGAATTGATGCCTAGAGTGTAAAATGCATCGATTTATGCATGTGGTAGTTAGGGAGGACATAAGGGATGATAGAATGGGTTGGATGTGAATGTATGGATTCTAGTGGATTATTACTGATTGTTTATGTGCTTTACTTCTACCCACTACTCAAGGAATACAGTCTTACTTACCCTTCCTCTGAAAGGGGTGAAGATGCGCCAAGTATGTCACGTTCTTTTTTTGTTTAGGTTCTCAAGGTATAATGGGTATATGCTCTTGCAATAGGCGTAAAAAACTCGATGGGTAGTTCATCGACTAACTTTGTTGAGCCCCCTTGTGTTTAGTATCATAAAATATTTTTCAAGAGTACCTAGGAATAGGGGAATGTAATGCTGTAAATAAAAAATTGAATAAATGATGTTAACACATGGGGTTTGGAGCTTTATCGGGTGTAATGTTGAGGTTTTGATTTGAAGGAACAATTTACATTGGGTGATATGCTAATGAAATATAATGTGGAATTCTTATTGGTTAATTATTGTTTAAAGAATTAATTAAAATAATTTTAAACTGATAAAAAGGTAATGAAATAATGTATTATATCTCTTTAAATGGTTGTGTTATTATAGGATACATAGTCTTAGAAATGGATGTCCGAAGTCCCTGAGACATTAGCTGCAGTTGAGTCTTAGATTAGGTTATGCCAATAGTGTGGTTGTAATCTATAGTATATTATGTAATTTTTGTGTTTCTATATGATAATCCACCTTATAAATAAGGGAAACTGACACCCTAGGGATTTTGTTCCTAGAGGGTGCTTGCCCCAACATTTCGGTGGGAGGATGAATGGCTGACTACTCCCTTTGGCCCCACTCTCTTCTCTTGGTAGTTACTTGTGCTGGTAGGCGCATCAGTTATTTTTCACTTTATAATTCTGTAGATAGATGTAATGGATTGTGGTTATTCACACACATATATTATGGATATAGTTTTACATGGAATACTATAGGCATAACATGTATAAGATGTGATGGCTTGAGGATTTTTACTCGGTGTATCAGATGTAATGGCTTGATGTAAAACACCCGATGTATGATACACATTATACGGGTTGTGGTGGCTCCCAAAAACTACCTGGTTACTTTTCTTATGTGGACGTGGTAGTTTTTCAGCATGAGGTGGATGTTTTGGTCCTTCTCCTTGGTGTTTGTGGGAAATACTTTTTGGAGAGAGATGATCTGGATGTGCAACATTGGGGCAAAGAGGAAAACTAGTGGGCAGTAGTAGTGGGGTAACCTTGATATTATTTATTATATGAAATATTTTTGTATGTATTACATGGTGAGAGTAGCCATGGTGAGGATGGGAACTTAGTATAACTGTTTAGGGGACAAATCAGTTTTACTTGTTGTTCACTGTGCTTTAGCATGGTTTCATTACCTTTCCACGAGAGGCTTCGGGTAGGATCTGACTGAGTATACTGTTATACTCACCCTATGTATATATAAACAAATTTTCAGGTCCTTTTTAGTATGTCAGAGACCAGGAAAGTTAATACTAACTTTCAGTTGGAGGATCTGTTCGGGCTTGTGGTTGTAGTTTTTTTACTAAATTTTTGTGTACATGCAATATTCTTCTTTTAGTCGTAGTTGTTTTGCATGAAATTTCATATGTGCACATGAGATTTCATTCATCTTGTTGGATGAGTTGGAGTTTGGGGGTGTCTATATTATCTCTCTTTCACATGTGTTCTCTTATAGGGTAATGCCTTACATTTGTGTGTTTACTATTCCCTCGATGCTAGTCACCAACTCGGGGCCTACTGGTTGAGGGACGCAGGGTCATTATATCCCTTATCACAATGCCATCCCATGAGGAGTACACTATTTGGGGAGGGGGTTGTGAAAATAATGATATTTATTTTATGTAAATTCCCATGATATTAAATGTGATAAGAATCATAGTGCTGGGATTCAATTTTCATACCATTAGGATTTTCAATTTCTAATTCTACATATAATAGTTGAGATGGTATTATGATACCCTTTATAAATTCATCAGACATAATATAGGGGATTTGGTCTGGAAGAAAATAAGATAATAAAATTTTTAGAGTGGACGATAACTATACATTTTCCCACTTTATTATGATACTCCTCCTTAGAAATTGGGATAACATGGGATTTCTCATTGTCTGCAGGTTTAAAAGATTATTAATGCTGATCATCATAATTAACTTGTGGATTTGATAATTCATTATTCAAATTCATTTATTCCATTCATTTTGAACAATGGACTGTGGGTGGTGTATTTTAGGGTACTTTATATACATTATAATTTTTAGTTAACTTATTGACATCAATTTAGAATTAGATTTCCCTATAAAAATACATTCCCCAGTCGAATCATTTATTTTCTATAAATACAATATAATCATCCTAAAATTACATCTAAATTAGCTAAAATATTATTAGATATTATTATTATTATACAACAAATAATCATCAATTTTCTATCATAATAAAAGAGAAAATATCACTTGTGCGTATGTGCGGCTTACCATGTCAACATAACAGTGTTTTTTATTTTTCATCACCACATTAATTGGATGTTTGTAATGTTGAAACTAATGAAAATATATAATAAATATGAAATAATTATTCTTTTATAATTATAACATCATATATACCTCCATACCTTCCAACCTATTAGAAAATGATAGTGTCAGTAATGAGTACATGTGGACTACCACCTCCAGGAAGCGACGTGATCCGTTTTTTATTTCCTCTTTACAAGGATGTTAGTAATGATTAAAATAATATATATATATATATATATATATATATTATAACAACTATTCTAAATGGTTGAATTATTATATAACATATTTATCCATCCATTGAAAATTGATAACATCGTTTATGCGTACATATGGCCTACCATCTCCAGGATATGTGTATTTCTTTTTTTATCTATATATTTTATGGAGTAATATTAATATGAAAATAATGAATATATATGAAATTTATATGATTATTATCATTCTCTAAGGTATGTAACCATAATCAATGTACACATACTAGAACTACCGATCCAAAACTACCATGAAAAATAGAATATTTATCTTCATGAAACGATAATTTTAAAAAGAAATTATTAATTATTGTGTGAAAAATTGTTTTATGTGGATAATATCTAAAAATATAATTATTTAAATTACTCTATTATTGAGTTATTATAAATTCAAATTTACTATATAGGAGGTCAAATCACCTACAAGGAAATTTAATCTTGAGGTTGGGGTTTTCATATAAACTTCCACTCCATTGAAACATATCTGATATTATATGCCAATTTAATTTAATGTTGTGTATATATTTTATATTTTATGTATTTAATATGAATATATATCAAATAATTATTAATATATATTTTATTTAAGTTTACTCTTTCAAGGGGTCTAATTTATAATAAACTAAATATTTAAGAATTTAAATTAAAATCTTACTTTATAGGATTGGTGTTATTTTCTTTAATGGAATATTGTAATATATACTCAATAAAATAATTATATATTCTTATAATCTTAATATTTAAGGATTCCAAGTCTTTTCTACAAACATTCCCACTATTTGGAACATTAATCCAGCAATGAAACACTTAAAAGAAAATCATATCTTATTTTTTATTTTATGGAGGTATATTTTTCTTCTATGAATATATTTCTCAAAATTTTAAATATTCATTTATATTTACTCATTTGGTATATTGATGAAATTTTTTGTTATCTAGTAATTTTTTTGTGTTATAAATGGAATATATCAATTTTTTTCTAAAAGATTCATTTTTGAATTTCTTTTCCAAAAGTCCAAAGAAATGTTTTTTAATGTATATCGTCTTAATGAAATTTTCCTCTAGAAAAACCATTTTATACTAATTTATAACATTATATAAGATTTTATTGTTTTTTTAAATATAAATATTTAATTAAATATAACTATTTTATTTTAATTCTATTTCTTTCATTCTCCAAATTCCATTATTTTATTACAAAACCTATATTTCTGATGAATTGATGGTCATCTTTTATATCTTATTATTTTTTTGGTCACAAACATTCTTTTAAAACATTCAAATTCTTGAGATAAATTTTAATTAGACATTAAGAATATATAAAATATCCACATTCATTGAATAATGGATATTAGTTTTTCTTAAACCATATGCCTTTTATACATATGATATTTTACGTTGATAACTATTTGATTGTAAAAAGATATATTTACATTCCATATTCTTTCGAAATATGGATACATTTTGATAATTTATATTGTTGATTAATTAATATGATACAAAAATATACGGGAGATACATAGAACATGAAATTACAGTTGTGTCCTAGATATAGATAGCCCCTCAGTGCATCAAGTAGTCTCATTAGAAAAATATATCAACCAGAATTATTAAATGGTGTTTTGGTATATAACTACACTTAAATTAGAATATCATTAAACAAGGGGTTAATATTAATGATATGTTGATGTATGATATCATGATATCAAACATTAGACATTTAACCAATTGAAAATTAAGAAATTATATTCCTTATGATTACTTCATTGATATTATTTTGGGATGTATATCATGATAATGTTATTAATTAAATAGAACATCTCTCCAACTAATTACTTTACCATATTTCTGATTCCTTTCTTAATCCTGATATCATAGAATGTATATAACTCTTACAAAGCAATTTTGTAAACTCTTTGTTTTTTTTCTTTTTACAAGGATATATAGATTGATATTATAATTAATATCAAGGATGAAGGAATCTTTCTTATTCTATATATTTCAAAATTTATACATTACATGATAATCATGTATATATATGGTTTTTAAGGCTAAAAAATTTATCAGTTATTGGAGATGAGATCTCCTATATCTTATTCAAATATAATATTGCTTATAATGGTTTTGGGATAATTGATTTCGGGTTTATATAATTGGTATAAAATTAAGTTTAACTAGAATACTTGAGACTAATATTTTAAATTGGCATAACTAACATAAGTATTATGATAATAACATATAGAATTTGAGAAATTTTACCATTATAGGGATTGCTATTTTACGTTTCAATTTAGATGATGATTATAAGCTAAATCTATGTCTAACACAATTTAATGATATAACCTAACAAATGAAAGGGATTCAAAACCAATAAACAATGTAGGAATTACCTTATTGAAAAAGCCAATATTGATGGTGTTGTAAATGAGAATATGTTTTATATATTAAGGAATCTATCTTATGATATAGGGATTGATCATGCCTATATAAAAAAATGGCATTCCATAGAGTTATTTTCCTATGTTTGATCTCTTCATGTGATAGAACCCCCTATATTTTAATGGAATTTATTAATCTGTTGGTAGTTAAAAAAGGGATTATCTCTCTGGAAAATATATTCCATGATTTGGTATGTAATGTACTAGAAAATATTAGTCTGTTTAAATATTTTTTTAAAGGGAAAAATAATAATTAATGTTCATTATGCTAGAACACCAATTATTTTGAAGTAGTATAAATCATGGATTTCTTAACATTTAATGTTATATTATTCAATAAATAGTACCCTTGAGAACTATGAGGTGAAATAGGGGGAAGCTCACCACTTTAATTTATATGGATGAAGAATGTGCAAAAGAGTATGAGGATATCTTTATATTATTATCTAGCCAACAATGAATTTCATTTATAATATGCGAAAAAGAATTTTAATTTATTTTATGGGATTGATCCGAGTTTATTATCTGAACTAGTTTCTCAATTTTTTCCATAATATGATGATATAGTATCATATTACATGAATATAGAGAAATAATTTTATAGATCCTTATTAATCAAGTAAAATTATAACAATATGTGGTTTTATGAGTACTGAGAAAAATAGTACACGTCAAAGACAATGAAGGGTATTAAAAAAATTCACTATTTTAAAATTCTGGAAATAAGCATCATGGGAAACAAATGAAGGGAGTGCGTGTTTTTACCCATGAAGAGATAAAGGTCAATTGGATAATGGGTGTAATGAGAATAAACAAACCACTACTATCAATTTATTTAGCTAGAATGATATGGGATATTATTCAAATCAGTTCTCTATGAATCATAAGAACTGACCATAGAAGTATCAAAGGGGAGAGTCTAATCATTTGTAATTACTTCAACAAATGTGGATGTTAAAATAGATGTGAATAAACGTACACTTATCATCCACTCTATAGTAGAATTAGTTTTATTTGATTTAGGTTTTAATCATTATTTTATATTTAATTAATTTTTAAGGGCATGATATCAACATCTTAGTGATTTGATATTGAGTTTGTAGTAAAACTCATAATGGTAGGATAACCACATATCAAGTCTATATCTCTTATATGATAGAAATTTTTGAGCATGTGATTCTTACAAATTTTATTATTATACGTATAGTTAAATTTGATGTAGTTTTTGACAAGGATTGTATCTCTCATTAATTGGACAATATAAACTTGTGTGGAAAGTATGTTACATTCGATATTTTAAATCAAGAATTTATATACATTTAGTGTAAGGATGAACCTAAACTCCCAATGAAAATTTCTTGATTCATATGGGTGTTATTACACATTACTAAGGGATATTTATCATATATGGTTGGGGAGCATCAAAAAATTTATGATACAAATATTTTATGGGAGTTTGTTTAAGTGTATCCAGAAGATTTTTTTAGTCTTCAACCAAATTGTGATGTTTATTTTTCAATAGAACTTATACATTGTGCTACCCCTATTTCAAATGATCTATTTTGAATTACCAATTTAATTACACAAATTAATGAAAAATCTGTAATAATATAAATAATTGATTCATTCAACATAGTTATTCACAAGGGGGTGGACCAGTTCTCTGTATACTTATTTATGATGAGAAAATGAATTATTACATTGATTATCAAGATCATAACAAAACCACTATTTGTAATAAGTATCATCTACCTCTTATCGATGATCTATTAGATTATTTATGAGTAATGAAATATTTTTTATGATTGATCTTTGATTTGGATATCATCATATAAGCGTCATGAAAGATGATATACCAAATAAAACCTTCCACACAATGCATGGTCATTATAAATATATCATAATTCTATTTGGATTTACCAAATCTCATACTATCTTCATAGATTTAGTCAACATAGACTTTGTATATTACCGTGATGATTTTTTGGTAGTTTTTATAGATGATTTTATTAAATATTTTAAAATAATTGAATATATTTTAAAACATTTGAGAATTATGTTGAATACCTTGAAGAAGGAGAATATATATTCCAAATTTTCCAAGTATGATTTTTGGTTACAAAATTGTATTTCATGTGTCATATAATTTCATGTAATTTTATATTGTTTGATCCTATAGAGAACAATGATATTGAGAAATGTACTAGATCAACCATCGTAGCTAAGATACTATGTTTTGTTTGGTTTTCTGGGTACTTTTGATAGTTTATAAAAGATTTATTTGTTTGGTATAATATACACACCAAGTTGACCTAAAAGGGGTTTATGTTATTGTGTATTTATAATTGTGAGTTTAAGTTCAATGAAATAATGAAAATTCTGGTTTGTGTGCCTTGGATTATGCAACCTTTTAGTAGAGAAGGGTATGTGATCTATTATGATGCACCAAATAAGGAATTGGTATAATTCCTCATGTTGACTAATATAAAGATAGTATATTGATCCCAAAAATATATAATTTAGGATCATAATTACATTAGTTATAATATAATGATAGAAGTAGTAATTTTTTCATTAAAGATATAGAGGAATTATCAATAAGGGAAAGACTTAATATATAAAATGATAGTAAAATATTGAAGTATATATTTACCCAAAAATAATTTAATATGTGAAAGGGTTTATGGTTGGAGTTGATCAAATTATATGAGTGATCAATAATTTAACACCCTTTTAAGGTTAACAATGTGAATGATTCTCTTTGTATTCTAGTTTTTCCATGATGAGGATTGAATGAGATATAATGTTTATAAATTTTTAGGTGACGGATCATGAAATATTTATGAAATGGGACATATCATATCATTATTAGATGAATAATTAACCATTAATCCATGAAACTATTAAGATGGAATTGATAGTAGATATCAAAATACAGAAGAGTGTAATGGATGTGCTTCAGTTCAACCATGATCATTCTTCATGAAAATGACTTATGAATTGAGTATGTGTTCCATCGATATAAGAGTTAAAGAAGGGTCTATTGGATGAATCTCATAGTTTATTATTCCATATTAATATACAAATTTCAAATATATACAATGATATGAATGAATAATTTTTGTGGAATATCATGAAATGTGTTATTTAAGATTATATACCCTTATGTGTGGTGTGTTATCATGTAAATAATGGGATACATATGTTTAAATGGATGTTATAAACATTACCTATACTAGAATGGAAATGATAAAACATTAACATGGATTTCATCATTAAAATCAATAAAACATCCTAAGGGGACTATTCTGTTTTGGTTTTAAAAGATCACATATTTAAATCAGATAATTTAATCAATATTAGAGATAATATCTCTCTTGATTAGCTTACTCTATTATATATTAAGTATTGTTTTGTATTTCATTGAGTACAACTCTCAATCACATCTAATTAGGGTTTGAGATTTACCACATTATTCTAAAGAATACACCAACATGATTTGAATAAGTGGTTTAGTTTCGTTACATATTATTATTCCCAGGTATATGTTTTTTCTGAGAAAACAATTTGATTTATAAAAAAAGTTTTAAGAGATTTTCCTATGGATTTAAAAATAGTTTGGGATAAATATATTAATTTGGTTGAATATTCATTCAAGAATAGATTTAAATTGATCATTCAGATGGATCCCTTGGAAGCCCTGCAAAAAAAGAAATTTTATCACTCTAATGATTTGGGATGATGTTGAAGAAAGAAAACTGTTGAGACTTGATTTGGATGTGGAAATTAATAAGAATATTATTTCCATTCTACAAAACCAAAGGGAATCGAAAAGTCTGAAAAATTTTATATTGACAATCATAACTGAGATATAAAGTTTGATTTTATGTGATAAGGTATGTCATTGACTTTATCATTATAATAATGTCATGGGATTTGGAATGAATAGAAAAATGATACCTAGATACATCAATACCATTGAAAATCGCATCTATTAAATCTCTCAGATGAATATGATGTGACCCATGTATATCTTCTAAGAATGTATATACCAAATCAATCTCATGTAGTAGACTAAAATGTCTTTCCACTTGAGAAATATTTTTGTTATGTGGAACCGCCATTGGAGATTCTAGATCATTGATAGAAAGTTCTATGAAACCATACCACTATTCTCTACAATTTTTTTTTGGAAATTTTATAAAATAATAAACCATTCACGAGAACCAATGTAAATGAGGTTAAAATTTATATTTTGTTTTCTATGTTTTGGTGATATAATTTCTTGGCATAAATTTTTATAAGTGTCTAATAATAAAATAAATTAATATTTTTTTATATTTCACTTCAAACAAAGTAATTTGATAACATGAATTACATGCTATACTATGATGCTTCAAATTGTAAAAAACTAATAAAATTTTATTATGTTATTATAATATCATTTTTTAGTTCATCGTGTTAATATTCTCATAGGTTTAATTTTTGGTTTTTTTGAAATAATCATTATTCACTAATTAGTTAAAAGAGTATAATTTTAAAAAATTATCATTAAATTTAATTGAAAAATCCCATAATGATATTAATTTAATCCAAAATTAAAATAATAATAATTTATTTACATTTAATCTAATTAATCAAATTTAAATCTTTTTTATACCTGAAATTTCTATTTGAAAAATTTTGGACATAAAAACGCATTTAAAAAAAAAATTTGTTGTGTATTTAATTTAATCTGAAATTAAATTCATCAAATTTTATGAATTTAATTTGATAAATTTTATTTAATATTTTTCATTATTAGATAAAAAATTTGAAAATAGGTCCTTTTTTAGTTTCGGTCATCCTGAATAGTAACTGTAGTTGATATTTGACACCTTAGTAAGGGTAAAACAGGCAGAAGAGGGATAAAAATTTAGTATAAGGCTTCAATTTTTTTCTAAAAATTTCCTATATCCTATTGGTTGAATTTAGTTCGGTCATAAATAACCACGAATTGATAATATGGCCACTTCATGAAATTTTCATTTATTATTGAGCATTATTTTACTTTTAAAAAAGAATAGAAACCCAATTTCACACTCTTTAATTTAATATCTATAATCTCTTCCAATAAGGGTAAAATGAGGTACTATTAGATATTAAATTTTCTATTAAAATAAAAATTAAATTTTTATCAAGATAATTTATTTATAATTTTTGGAATTCATTAATTACCTCATTTTTTTACAAAATGAGAATAAATTAGTTATTTAGTAAATAGAAAAATTAAATAAATGATATTAAAAATAATAAAATTTAATAAAATTTGGATTAATTATTGTGTTCCAAAAAACATATATATTAATATATCATACTCATTATGTGTTAGAGTATTATATTAAAATTTATCCATTTTTAGTGTCTTTAATATTAAATTAAATTAATAATGTCCAAAATGACATTAATGATATTTTATGAAAATAAAATTTCATTTAATTATTTTAAAAAATTAAAATGATGAAATCTAAAAATGGTATAAAGTTATGGTCTAAATATTTATCACTTTCCCATTTAGTTTATAAATTTCCCTTTATAATTAATATTATAACAATTTAATTTTTAGAATGTGATTTCCACAATTATGGATTAATTTTGTGAACTAAGGGGTAATCTAAATGATAATGTTGAAAATGGTATCCAAACCTATTTAAATTTAATTTTATGGTTATATAAAGACTATAAAATATTAATATTCTAATTTGTTCCATTCTAATTAAATGTACCTCAATTAGAAGCATATTATATATAATATTTCATGAATGCCAAAATGTGCCCCTCCCGTCACTTATAAAAGGACACCACTTATCTCTTATATTTACACCATTTTAAACCATATATCTGAAACAAAACTTATATTTTTATCTTTTACCATTAAATAGACAGAAATTACATGTTTTTTCTTCCTAAAAGACCACTACAATGGACCTTAAGAAGGAATATAAAGGAACACTACTGAAGAAGGGGTTATTGCCTTTATCGACTCTTTCAATTTTATTATTTCTTATAATTACTATAAATATATTAATAACATAATAAAATAATTGAAAAAATATCATGAATATATTAATATGTTTTTATTAGTATTGTAAATCCAAATTTAATCTCTATTCTATCCTACGAATAGTGGAAACACCGCTCCTACATACGTATGACTTTATATCTCCAAATGGTGGTGTAATTTATTTTTAATAATGTTACATGGATTGATATAAAGATGGAAATAATTTATATGAGATATTTCTTAAATTAATATGATTATATAATTAGAACATCATATATAACTTTATACCTTTCAATATATTGTAAAATGATAATATCGCACATCCATACATGTGAAATACCTCCCTCACAATGTGATGTGATCCATTTTTAACTTTTAATTTACATGGATTCAAATAAAAATATTTTTAATTAATATATACGATATAATAAATATTATATAATTTTTAATTCTAAAAAATCATTCTTTCATTCGATCCATAAAAAATTGATATCAATATTTATTCGTTTGTAAGACTTACTATCTCCATGACTAATACAACTCGATTTTTATAATAACTTTTTATCGATGAATACAAATATATATAATTAAGAGATATTTTATTTATATTATTATTAAAATTAGTTATATTTTTTCACCGTAATAAAATATAATGTATAAGAACTTTTAAAAGAATTCTCATGAAGAATAAAATATTTAACACCCCAAAATTATGACTTTAACAAAGAATAATTTATAAATTGGAGTTGAAATGTTATAAGTTAATCATATAACATATTATAAGTATTTAAATTAATATATAATGTAATTATAGTAAATAATTTTGTTTGAATACTTGGTTATATCATTTATGTGGTATGTCAAACTTGAGTTAAGAGATTTCAGCTCATTTTCCACTCCATTGAGAAATATTTGGTATCATGCACCTATTTTCTTTTATGTAGTTTATATACAACCCATTTTATGTGAAAATTAATAAATATTTAATCATGATTATTAATGTCTCAATTTAGTCTTACTATTTCAGAGGGATATAATTTAAATTTTAATTAAGTTGTAATAATTTATTTTATAATCAAATTTTATAATATTTCTATTGTTTTATTTAAATGAATATTTTAATGTTTCATTCAAAAATTCTATATACATTAATATCATATTAATATTTAAGGAGTTTAAATGATATAATAATATATGTCCTTAATTTAACACTTTAACCAAACAAAAAAATTTATAAAATAAATCCAATCCTAGTTCTCTATTTGATCGATGCCATTATTTATAAAAACATTTGTAAGTAATAAATTTTTTAATTACTCACATTGTTTATTATGAATATTATATGTTATAATTTTATTTTTAAAAACTTATAAATTATAAAATAACATATTTTATGAAATATTTTTTTATTACAATGTTTATAAAAAATTTTAAAAATGTTTTTAATGCACACATCGTTAACATATATTTCTACAGCCAAAACTGATTTATACCCAATTTTCATTTACTATAAAATTTCAATTGATTTTTCAATTAAAATATTTAATAAAAATATTATGTTACTTTTTTAATTCCATTTTCATTTATTCTCAAATGGATCTGAAAATCATTATAAAACCTATATTTTTTATAAATTTTTGTTCATATTATAACTCTTAATAATTTTATATTCAGTATGTTTTTCTTGAAACATACACTTTGTTGCCATAAATTTTAAATGGGTATTAAATTTATATTAAATATACATATTAATTTTATCATGGATATTATTATTTTCAATACCATATGTTATTTTAAAATATGTTGTTTTGCAATGAAAGTTATTTTATTACTAGGTAAATATTGATATTGCATATTCTTTACAAAATAATGATATTTATTAATAAGTATTATTATTGATAAATAAATTTTATCTTTGAATATTTGATGAATGAGTTGGACATGTATTGATGGGCAGGTATTGGTTATATATAGCCCGTACTTGCATCGGTAATCTCATAAGACAAGTTAGTTTTCCAAAATTAATAAACGAGGTGTTTATTTTCCTACCAATTAATTAACTAGTTTTTTCAAAGGGACTTTATGGTAAAGATATAATGATTTTTGAGGTCATTATATACAACATTAATCATTTACATAATTTATAATTGAGTAATTATTATTCATGATATTACTACATTTATATTATCCATTGAATCATTTCATGATAAAGTTATTGAATAAAAGGAATTGGTTTTAAATTAATAACAATTCTATATTGATTATACATTATTTACTCATGATCTCTTATGTTGTGTTTAACTCTTAGTGATAATATTTTCTATCCTATTGTTTTTTCCTAGGTTATGATGAATTCACTTATTAATAATATCAAGGATGAAAGAATGTTTCTTATTCTAAATATTTTATATTTCCATTATAATATTTGAATAATTTATATATATGTCACATAAATTCTACTAAAATAATACATAATTTGGAATTAGATCCCCAATATTCTATTAAGATATAATAAAGGAGACCCCAACTATAATTCAATAGAGTTTCGGTTTCTACTAACATGGTTTTAATCCACTAAATAATTGATCAATTGTAGTTTTTGGTTGGATGATAATATAATAATTTTACCTATGAAATATTGTAAATTTTTCTTCATTGGTACTAATATATTTATTATCCCTATTCTTTATATCAAAGAATTATTTTCTGATTTTCATATGAAGAATACAAGGAATGTACATATTAAAAAATAAACATCCAAACTTATTCTAATAAATAATATAAATTTCATCTTGTTTCCCCATGTTCTTGACAAGATTCTATGATTGATCTATTTATCACTATAAATTACAAATGAATAGAATAAAAATATAATTTTCTAGACAATATATAACAGAAAATACCTTTTTAGAAAATACTAATCCATTAAATAAAATTAGTTGAATAATGGTCCTACTAAAATAATGTGGTTCTTTCCTCATGACAGACTCAACCCAAAATTTATATCTCACTTAATAATTTAGAATATTAGAATAATTCATATCATTATAATGACAAACAATCATAATAATGATATTTTTTATTCTATATATCATAAAATATGGTATATAAGGAACGAAGTTTTATTATTTTTCATAAAATTAATCATTTATATTGTTCCATTATGTTTATATCAAGTAAATAAAACAAAAAATGTCATCATATATAACATTAATTATAGTAAAACAACATAATAATGTAAAATAATTTATTGGATTTTTATATTTTGACACAATATTTTCATTCTATACACCTTATGTTTATTCAAGTTCATCCATACTTATTATCTATTCAAATAGATTGTACTGGTTTAAAATTAAATAATAAATTTACACAAGCATTCCCACAATGAGTGTCTAGTAGGATGTATAGTATTAGGCCCACTTATCATGAATCAATGAAAATTGTGTAAATACCATATTTTCCTCATTTAATGTTATTACCCCTTAGTGAATGTGGTCCATAATCACATCAAACTTTAATTTTCTATACATGAACTTATTTTCTAGTAAAATAAAACATTTCAATTTACTAAAAATTAGTTTGTTATCATATAATTAGGATTATCCTTGGGGTTCTCATAAACAATTCCTCATTGATAATTCTAAAAATAAATAAACCTTTACCTAATTCCAACTGAGGTGAAAAAACATTTTATGCATAGATATTACATATTATTAGTTAAATATTCATTTTATATTATTATGATCCATTCTAAAACTATAAAGGTTTAGTGTATCTTGAAAGTTAAATAATTAAATTAATGGCACATAAGACATATAAATAGTCTCCCAATAATTTCTTCTAAACTAAGAACATTCATAGATATATCATACAAAAAAATTTCTTTATTCAAGGTGAAAAGGAAACATAATAATGGGTGATTTCAGATGCTCAGTATGATAAAAGAAAGGACATATCAATGATCATTTAAGATTAAGATGAGAATATGGGAATTGAACCATGTGATTGAACATTGAAAACTATACCCACCATATCATAGATCATAATAACGACCCCTAGAATAAATTATTGTTGTTCATAAGACACGAATAACAAATGAACACAATATCACCATCAATTCATGAATTTCATTTAGCATAAGTTTATATTAAATAATAGTGTAATAAAGTGTGGAATAATCATAATAATATTAATATTATGTCAAACAAACTGAACAATACATTCCTTAGATGTTTGGATTGGGGAAACTATCTATTTAACTTTTTTTCCTTGGTATAACCTACCATGTACCCGCTTTTGGGATTGGGTTTACCTACTATGTACACTCTTTGGGGTTTGGGATAACCTCTAATGAACTCTTTGATATCATAAACTATTAATATTTACCCAATTGATTAGTGGTATATAAAAAACTCAACCATCACATTATCAAATTCTATTCAAATTTTTTCCACAAGGTCATGAAGTCATTTAAAATTTGATCATATTTAACCCATGAGAAATAAAAAGAATTTCATTAAAATTTCAATTTAAAAACCAAAAAACATATATAAAAAGAATAATGAAAGTATTGTAGAATCTTTTCCCCAGTAAATAATATATATCATCAATGGATTTCATAATAGATAAAAAACAACATTATAAGTTTACTTTTTACATTTCTTGGGAAAAATATTCATTTTATTTTTAATCTCATATTCAGAATCTAAATATTTATAATATATTAAAGAAAAATTTTTTTTCTAAAAAACTATTGATACATAAAGATAAATCTTCAGATCATTTTTTCGTCATGATGGAATGAAAGTATCTTCATACCTTATTTTTTAAAAGAATGACTCTATTAATAATTAATAAAAAGGTCACTAATACCATGATTACTAAAAATAAAAAATTGTCTATTTATTTTTTTTTATAGAAATTGAAAATTGGGAAAAAATAAATTATTCCATGAATTGGTTGTCAATATATTTTTAAATTTAACAGTTCAAAGAAAATCAGGATTTTGAAAAAAAACAATTCCTTATTGAAGGTAAAAAGGTTTGGTATCCATAAAACATTATTTAAGTATATTTAGTCATTAAAAAGATAATAAAAATAAAATAAATCTTTTGAAATAAAAAAATAACCATTAATTATAAAATACATAATATTTGGGTGATATATATTATAAATTTTCATAATAATAAATTTAAGTATAAACAATCTCAATAAAAATGAGATTGTAATGTAAATAACATAATAAATCTCAAATTTCATCATCATAAATCTAACATCTTATTTATAAAATTTAAATTAATTATAATTCCATAAAATAATAATTTTAAAAAATTTAATATCATATATGATCCTATTATAAAATTTTAACACCCAATAATAAATAATTTTTAATGAAAATCGACCTTTCCGATTATTAACTTTTTGTTTTTCCAGGAAGATTATGTTCCGATGTTACGGCCCATATAACATGATTTTAGTTAAAAAATATATTTAATTTTATTAATTATAAAAATTTCATATATATTGATTATATATATATTTATAATAATATTTGAATTTAATTGATATAAAAATAAATTATAAAATTCATGGGGATAGTAATCTGTTTGTACACATGGAAGTTGTTTTAATTTTCTAAAATAAATAATTAAAGAAATGGAAATAACATTTTATCCTAAAATAAACATTATTATATAAAAAATATCATATAAAAACAATAAATTTATCATATTAACCAATTACAAAATGTGGTGATGGAGAAAAATTCATCTTTAAATGGGGGTGGTAGTCCTCACATACAAACGAATGATGCATTCATTTCTAATTTTATTAAAAAATGTTTGATAATGGGCATTACATAATCATAATAAAAACAATTTTATTTATTACATGGAATTTATTATTTTATTATGAAAATATATCTTTAGAGGGTGTAGAAGAAGAAATAATTTGAAAGATGATGGGTAAGACAATTACTTTTTCTTTGGTAGACCTCATTTAGATCCCTTCCAAAGGAGCCTTAGAATATAATTTAAGGAAGAAAAAACCCCTTATTCTTAGATAAGACTGTTTATAATTGAATTGGTAAGTGTTGGTTGAGTTAGGTGGATATAGAATTTGTAAATAAGAGAGGAGAGGAGGTTCTCTTTTATATGTCGGGGGAGGGACACACCATTAAAAAATAAAAATATTATTTATTTCCTTTTTGGAAATAATGTACCATTATTAATTATACATATATTATAATGTGATAAGGGTATAATTACATTTATTAAATGAGAATTAATAATACTTTTCGGGTCTTTATGACTTAGGTTTATCCTAGTTCATCCTGAATTACCTATTTACTATAGTGACACAATTTTTTACCAATGTTTTTATTCAAAATGATGAAAATTAAAAAGTACATAATTTTTAAAATCATAATTTAAAATCCAAATATACAAAATATTTAGTTATTAAAATTATATAAATTGAATAAAATAATTTAATTTTAAAATTCATAATCCAATGAAAATTTGTTTTCTTAAAATTTATTTTTTTCGTATAAAAGTGTTTTTATATTAAAATGATGAACAATATGGGATCTAGTGAAATTAATTGGATTATAAAAATTCCTAATAATGAAATAAAATTTTCAAACCCATAAAAAAAAATTTATCTACTCAAATACATGAAATTAATTGGTACCATTCTATAAAAATTTATATTTTCTACTATTCACATAAAAATGGATTTTTTTAGAAAATAAAAAATAGTACCTATAATATAATTTTGATATGTTTATTCAAAAAACTGAGGATATTTGTTTCAAATAAAATTTATTAAATTTTATGAAATTAAATATACTATCAACATTTAAAAAAATAAAACCCTTTTCTATTAAAATATATTCTGAAATCATAAAGTTACATTATTAAAAGATGAGTTTTTTTCACATGTATAAATAAATAAATTTGATATAAGAAAACTTCTAGAAATATATTTAAAAATATAGTTTTTACAATTCGCACACACCAATTCAACATTTATGAAATATAATTTAACATCCTTCTTTTAGACATTGGGTTGCATGTGAAGAAAGCTATCAAATTCATAGAATTTATTTTAATAGAAATACATATATTAACATAAAAGGGAAATAAAATATTACATAATTAGTGAAATATATGGAGTAAGTATAATTATATGTATAGAGTTATAGAAAGACATGAGGTGTTGGTTTATGTCTATAAAATCATCTTCTCTATTCAATATTCAATAAATATTTGAGAGGGTTAAGCTTACAATTAGAGTAATGTTACTCTAACAAAATTTTACTTTGAACACTTCTTACAGATAATATGATGGGGTTGGGATTTTAGTTATATATATTTAATGAAATGGAATTATGTTTTGTTGACTAAAATTTTTACTTTAACTCATTTAGGTTTTTTCTGTTTTTATGCACTATTTTTCTTTCTCTGATCCATTATTTATTGTTATCCATTAGTTAAAGGATAATGAGTGTTTTTTATTACACTATCTAATTTCTGTAACTCTTTCATTACCATTGTATAGTTTAGGGTGATGGTGTTTAAATATATATTTTTATTACCTTTTTCATTAATTACCCAATGTAATTTACCATAAGAAAAGGTATTTTGATTGATTAAGAGAGTGATGACTAAGATTAAGATATTTTTTATATATAATTCATATTGAATAATTGTAAGTATTAAATATTTATACTCTATGATTATATAAAATTTTATTTTTTATACCTATAATAATCTCTCTATATTATGTTATAAAGTTATTTTTTAAATTTTTCCCATTCATTCCTACTTTTTCTTTGTTTTTTTTTCAAATTCGATCACATTGATTGACCTTGGGATTTCATATGATATAAAATACAATGATTAAAAACCATGATCATTATATCACATTTAAACATGATTTATTAAATAAAATCACAGTTAATAAAACATGGAGGAATAAGTGTTCTTTTTATTTGGGAAATTAATAAAAATATATTAGAACCTAAAACATTAAAAACATTATATTTATTGAAAATTGTATTAGCATGATCAATGTGTTCCTTCACACTTAACACTGCATGATATAAAATAATGATATACATAAGAAAGGGGTTAACTACAAATCGTAGTACGGGAAAAACATCAAATATCAGGAAGAGTAAAATAAATTTCAAACAATAGTAATATAAATTTATCATAAATGAACATGAATAATAAGGCGTGATATAATATTATTATCATAACATAAAAAATGTGAAAAAACATTAAAACACTACATCATAAACATAGGTCAAGTGTAAACCCATAAATACATCTTGGTAGAATAATTCCCACAAGGGAATCAGGTAAAACCTAGATCCCAACAATACATATCATGATACTAATTATTACCTAATGAATTAGAACTCTATATAATTCTGGGGACACCCGTCACATTCATTTCATTCTCAGGCTTAAGTGTGCCCTATAGACCAATCGACATGGATTCATTCATCTTATTATTTTATTCCATGATAAAGGAGTGTTGAATAAATAAATATAAATCAACAATAAAATAAGTATATTCCTATAAATATTAATAACCATGATAGAAAATGGCCATGGATTCACTACATAATTATTTTAGAATGTAAAATAATTATGCAATTTAGATAGCATAACAACATCAAATAAAAGTTCATAAAAATGGTTGATGAGAGAAAAAGGGGTATCTCATAATATAGATATGACATTTATAGTAATATGTATATGGAAATACATTTACCATTAATTTTATTTGGATAAAATAAGGCATAACATCATAATGTAACATGAATAAAGAAGGGAAATGAATGATCCCTTACTATAATGTGTGACTCCAATGGTTTCGCTGGGGCTTATTTAACGCTTTTGGGTGCATTAACATGACTCTATGGAGTGGAGGTGACTGTTTGGTTGTGAAAAAAAAGAGTTTGGGTGAAGAGAAATGGGTGATTTTGTGGGTTTATATAGGAAAAGAAGGGAATTTCTTTATTATTTAGGATTTGTACTCAACATAATAAAATATAAAAAACCACAAACCATTCCCCTGGATTTCTCTTGGAATCTAAAAAATGAGAGTGTATTACATTATTTTTTACATCTAAGGGCTAAAAATATTAATATACTTCCAGTGGTGATTTGAATGTGAGTCACGCTCTTATATAAATTAATTTAAAGTTAGAATGTATATTATAACTCTTGGAGGATTCATAATGGACGTATAAAATAACTATAATATACTTATAATTACATTATTTTAAATATAATATATATATATGGTCTTGGATCCTTTGGATATTACTTATTACATCACATTTGGGTAATTGTAATGTCATAAAATACAATATATATTTATACGGTATATAATGTTTACCTAAAAATATTACTGCCTCAGTAAAATAATAAAAAATTCACATTTAGAAAATTTCAACTTCCTAATTCCAAAAATAATGGAAACATTATATAAATTTTTTTCTAATTTATTGAATTTTCACTTTCAAATTAAATAATGTACATTTATTTAAAATGACGTGTTTTTTGTTACAACAATTTTTTAAACCCTTATAAAAATTACAATTACATCATAACAATTATATAATGAATTATATTTGAGAAAAATAATACAATAAAAATATTTTATTTATAGTTTATTTATTTTAAAAATCCATTAATTCATAAATTCATTAATTTAATTTGAATATTAACTAAAAATACAAGTCATGCTTTAAAATAATTTATGAAGTAACAATTATAGGATTAAAATATATTCATTATTTTAGACCAAGGAAAATACATATTACTATTTCTAGGGTCTTGATACATATCCATTTAATACACCATCACACACCCAAAGAGTGAGGTGCATGATGGAGGGGATTTTACAGGTTTTTTTGACGAACAAGGATTGGGCCATGTTCTCGATGTGCTTGAACGTCTTCCGTAAACAGTTTTGATCATGATTATGTTTTTGGATCATAGAATTGGATTGGTGTGGGGAAAACCCTGAAATTACTTCCCCCTCTAAATCTCTAATAAATGAGATTCATATGGTACAATCTTACTTTTTGAGGCCACACCATCCTTTGATTGTGTAAAAAGGATTTGTTAAAAAGCCATATATTAATATTAGTCATGTGATCCCAATTCAATGGCTATATTATCAACAGTAATGATACACAACAGTCATCTAAATGAAACTGGATATAATAATAAATAATAAGTTCATGTTCTCTAACCTTGTTATTTAATAGATCATTTTATAAAAATCAAAGTGGATTTTTATTTTCAATAGCTTGGGTCATTACAATCTTCCCCCATTTAGAAATTTTCACTCAAAATTTTCTTGTATCACACTAAAATAATTTAGGGTAACCTTATTCTATCACATCCTCCAGTTCCCATGATTCATTATAAAACATTTGGTTTCTCAACCTTATTTTGAAAAGATTCATTGTCTTATTTCATGTAACTTTTTCTGCATGCTATAAGATCTTCACCAGCTACTCCTCATAGAAACAAATCAGTTTCCAATGGTAGCACCTCCATATTAAGTACATGTGAGGGGTCAGGTATGTACCTTCTCAAGAGGGACACATGGAATACATCTCAAAAGGGCGGATGTACAATGGAATAATATTTCCCTTCATCCAAAATATTATCAATTTATTCTATAGAGATATGAATAGGAATAACAAATGTCCAACATCAATCTATAGGTCTCATTTATGATTTTCGGCATACTTCATCAATAAAATTTAAGCATCGTTGATGTGCTGTTGAATGGTCTTAAGCCTCTCCACCATTTCCTGAAACAATTCATGACATAAATGTTTTAGTTCCCCATCTTCATCCCAACATTCTAGTGTTATGAATATCTTCCCATAAAGGTCATAATAGGGAGATATTTGGATGATCAAGTGGAAACTGTCCTTGTAAGAGAACTCAACTAGAGAATGATTTCACTTCTTTCTTTCCTTGAAGTCAGCTATGTATTCCATCAATATATCCACAACTATTTGGATAGTTTTCTTCGATTGATCATCAGATGGAGGGTTATAATCCTTTCATTAATTAATATTACTCATTAGATCATACTGGAGACTTTTATAGAACATGGAGTTGAATCTTGGATCTTGAATAGATACAAAAAATAGTTTTACTTCTTACAGCCTTAATACTTATATGTTGTATATCGGTACTAGTATATCCAGTTATAAATACTCTTGAATCAGAAAGAAGCTACAGTATTGGTAAGATGGTCCACAACATCCTAGAAAACATTGTTTCTTTTTGGATATCGTTGGATTTATACTAACAATGTCTACAATGATTTTTCCCATTTCCATGCTGGTATGGGTAATTGTTGCATCATTTCCTTAGAATTATGTCTTTCATCATTCACATGTTGACATACCAGTCACTTTGATATATATTCAGAAATCATCTAATTCATCTTTTCCCACCAATCGATCATCCATACAACTAAATACATCGATGTGTTTCCAAGGTGAATTGATCAATTCAAATTATGTGCATCACACAGTAGTTCATTCTTTATCATAGAATTTGATAGAACATATAGTCTTGATCCAAATATCACAATTCCTTCTTCGATTACATTGAAATATATTGAATTCACTTTTATTATAGTTTCAACATTTATTCTAAATTCTTACATAATATTTTTAATCATCCCCAACATTTTAAAAATAGATGGTTGACTAAATTTTTTTTAATGGATTGATGATTTTCTTTTCTTTATGATTCACATTTCTGTATTCTTGAAATCCCAGAAGATAGGACCCTTCTCAATTCTCATTAATTATAGAATTGTGTGGTTCTTTATACTTGTAGTATCCTTGACCAAATATTCAATACATAGGGTGGTTCTGGATAAGGAAGTCATAATCCTTGATCCATTTTAACCATCTTTTCTGGGGCATAAAAATGTCATTCCATGTGAATATATATTTTAGTCACTTTTGATCAGTATATATCTCAATCATTTTTCTATAATGATAATGTACCCTTTTTAAAAAAATAAATATCATATCCACCAACTCTAGATCATTCCTGGGATAGTTTTTTCCGATTAATTTTAATCATCCTTGAGGTGTAAAAAATTATTTTTTCATTTCTCATCAACACACAACTAAATACCCTATTATAAGAATTTCTAAAAATTATGATAACTTCCCCACTCATGGGTAGTGTGAGAAAATTGGTAGCGATATTCCTTCTTTTCAAATCCAGGATGATTTATTCACATTCATCATTCCATGACAACATGAATCCATTATGTGTTATCTTATTAGGATAGATTAAAATCATGATAATTTTCAAACAAATCAGAAATAATTTCTATCTAACTGAAGGAGTCTATAGATATATTCCATATATGTTATCCCTCTCCATTATTCAATTACTTTTGTCTTTGAAGGATCTATATATATACCATTACATGTGATTAATTTTCCATGGAATGAATCTTCCATCAAACAGAACTCACATGAATAATACTTATCACCGTTCTTCTCCTTTCGATAGGTTGGTATCATAGTGGTCTAATTCTCCGTAATGTCCTCCTTTGTTTTTGAGTATGTTTGAATATCATTTATAAATACTACCATGAATTTGTTGATATAATATTTACACACTCTATTAATCAATTCCATGAAGTTTTCTAAAGATTTAATGAGTCCGAATGGCATCACTATGAAATCATAATGCTCATAACATATAAGAAAAGTGGTCTTGGGGATATCTTCCTTCTTCATCCATATATGTTCATATCCTAACTGAATATCAACTTTAGACATGTATTATACTCCACTTAGCGGATCGAAGAAGTCATTAATCTGAGTGTACAAATAATTTTTTATTGTGATCTTATTGACGTCATAATAATCAATGAAAATAACTATTGATAATCCTTCTTTTTAATGAAGAGGACTGGTGCACCCCTAGTGATATACTTTGGTGTATGAACCATTTATTCATATTTTCCTGTAGTTGTTTCTCCAGCTCCTCAAGTTCCACAAAAACCATTATATAATGTGTATTAGATATTGGAAACACCCCACATATAAGAATGATGGAAAAATCAACCTCTAAGATAGAAGGAAGACTAGAAAATTTCTTTTTGAAACACATAAATGTATTTACTCACAATATGAATGTCTTTTATGATGTTTCTTTACATAGAATGAATCTATTGAGCTAGGTATACATTCTTATAGGGAAATAATATCCATTCACTAGATGATTGTTCTAAATAATATTTATCTTCTTCCAGGAACTTGTAAATAATCCTAGTTCCATTTGTAATAGAAAGAGTGATTTCCTTTTTGAGGAAATTTATGTTAGCTCTATATTGGGAATGGTGATCCATGCCCAAAATTTCATCAAATTCCACCATAGGAAATATGATAAGGATTCCATGGAAGTTAATCAAACAAATGTTGATAGGGGAGGAGTTATATACTTGGAATAAAATAATTTAACCATTTTACAATTTAACTCACATTTTTTATTCCATTAATTTTGGTGCTGATTGAATAGTTCCACTAAACATTTATAATATGATGTAATGTGTATAACCTGAATCAAAAAGTATTCTGATACCCTGTAATTAAAAATTGGATTACCTATCACCACATCATTGTCAGTGACCACCTCTATCGTCATGATCAGAAAATCCTCCAATTGTTTCCTAAGAGGATGTTGGTTTCGTATGAATACACATGGAATAATGCACTGGTTCTCAATGTGCCATAGTTTATTGAAGTTTAAGTAGTGAATAATGCATTGAGGGTTGACTAGATCATTTTTTATCTATAAATCCCTTATATAAAATCATTGTCTAGGTTCCCTTCTCTTCCACACCTAATGAATTTCTTTATTCCCCATTGAAAATTTCTAAGGTGCTATTTTCGGAACCTTTGACTTGTGGGACAAAGAAATTTCATAGTAACTTTGGATTTATCCATCAGACCACCATATTTAAACTCCACTTTCCACTTGTTATCCAGATTATACAATTGGGATTCTATAGTCCCCATTTAAACTATGAGGGAACATAAAAAAATTTCCTTATAGATATCAAGTCATAGATCTCCATACCTTTTAATAGAGTAGGATTTATCCTACCTATGAAGCGAAATGCATTATATTACAGGGTAAAGAAAAAGATAGTTGTGTATTGAAAAATTATTGTGATGTTTTTATCATATCTCGATATATTCATCATCATTTTAATTATTTTTATAGAAATACATATCCATTTTAATACGGAGAGTGCCAAGAAAATATTTATTCAAAAAAAAATTCTATAATTACTTACACTCTGTCATTTTGACCTCTTTCTATGGATATATATTATTGATCAATGTAATCCACTATCAAGATTCTACACCACATGATAAAAAACCATAAAAACCATCTCTTGTAAAAAATACTAATGGATGGAGAATATATACTCAATGGATCAAATCCATTGTTCTATGATTAAGTGATTATATGATCCATTGAAATTAGGTGTCCTTAGTTGCATGAAGCTCTCAATTGCATCTTGTTCTCACTTAAGGGGGTATTGGATGCTTTTCTTGATTCATGATTCTATTTTGAAATAGAGTTAGTTTAGAGAGTAACTTCATGATATTCTTAATTTCTACTCTCATTGAGTATGGCATCTTATTGGGGTTGTCTTCACATTTCCCATAGCATGTTTCGTTAACCAGATTACTCATTTTACCGACCATTGGCCTGAAAAAAAAAAGAAATAGTATGTATGAATAAATTTAATGATTAAACACAAAAACCATAATCAAATGAAAATAAATAGATAACTTATAAATTTTATTTATCTTCTTTAATTATGAGTTTTTAGGCTTAAATCTATGTTATCAACGCTCTATTTACAAACACATATTTATATGTGAATTTACTTATTCCCATAATTATAGTTCATAATGAGCATATTTATTTAATAAATAATATCCCTCTAGAATGTCAAGATAGGTGCATTGCAAGGTCCATTTTAATGTACCAGATTACCCCATGTCAGAATCGAAACATATTGTTAGAGTTATAACCCCTAGCTAAATCGATTCCTGATCTACATCCACATGTAGTATCTAGATAGAGATTTAATTTCATGATAAACCACTTACACTGTAATAACCAAATAATTTGGGTGTTTTCTTATACATATAATTATACCTAAATATTTCTATAATGGTTCTTAATTCTAATCAAAAAATTAACAAATAACATCATCTGATAACAACTTTAACAACCCAACTCTATTTCACATTTAAAAATTATTTATTACATTGAATTACTGTTAATAAAAACTAGAAGGTAAAGAGGGATATTTTATTTGGGAAATTTATCACATTACACAACAACTTAAAACATTATAATTTATATCATTATTGAAAACTTTTTTAACAGGATCTAAAAATTTCATCGTACATAAGACTTCATGGGACAATGTGAAGAAATACCTAAGAAACGATTGATCTATAAAGAATAAAAATGGAATAAAAAATGATAAAAAGTAGTAAAAGATACATGTTATACAATTGGAATATCAGTGGATCATAAAATTAACATGAATAATAGGTCTTGATATATCATGGTAATCAAAAAATGGAATATACAGAAACAACATATAACACTGAATCATAAACATCGGTTACAAAAAAACCTTCCAAGGCACCATGGTGGAAATAGTCCATTAATGGGATTTGGTAAAACAACTATCCCAATGTGATGTATCTTTATACTAACCACTACCCAATGCATTAAATCACTATATAATTCCAGTATCACCTGTTTCTTTCATTTCATTTCCATGTTTATGTTCCTTACATAGATCCATCAAAATAGATTCATTCATGATCATAATTTATTCCATGATAATGTAATAAAATATAAAAACATTTATATACCAAGTTAAGAAGTATATGTGTATAAAGTTGAATACTAATGATATAAAATAGGAATGTAATTCACTGACCAATTTTTTTGGAATGGGAAATTCCAATGCAATTTCGACAGCATAACAACATCATATAAAAATTCATTAAATGGGTTGATGAGAGAATAGGGGCCTATAATCAAAAAGATATTAAATATAAATTAATATGGACATATAACATCATTTCCCAACATATGGAATTAGAGAAAAAGGCATAACATAATAATGAAACTTTAAGAAAGGGGAGAAATAATAGATCTCAAACATGAATGTGTGAATCCAATGGATTAGAAGCCGCATCTGGAAAGTATTGGGGAACCCTCATTAGAATCATAGTAGTGGGGGGATGATTTTGGATGTTATAGTAGGAGTTTTTGTGTAGGGAAATTGTGGATTGGGTGGGTTTATATAGGACAGGTGGAATATTTGTTTATTATTTACGTTTTGGACTCTACATAATAAAATATCAAAAACCACTAACCCTCCCAGGGTTTTTTGATACTTTTTTTATGAAAAATTGGATTTTTATTCTTTATTTTAAATGTAAAGGTTCTAATTTATTGAAATATTACCATTGGTGATGTGGAGGTGACTCACACTCTCAAATAAATGATTTTAAAATAATAATATATATAACAAATCATAGAGGATTAACAATGCGTCTAACAAATAAATAAAATAAACAAAAAATCTCAATATCATGATGGTAAAAATATATTTGGTTGTGGATACTATTTATATTACTTATTATACAACTTTTGGGTCATTATAATGTCATAAAAATTAAAGTATATTTATACGATATTTAGATTTTACCCAAAAATTCGGCTGTCTTAGAAAATGATGAAAATATAACACTTGGATAATTTCAAAATCATGATCCCTAAAATAATTTAATTTTATATAAATAATTATATAAATATTTTCATTTTACCTTTTACAAATAAAAATTTACCTTTGTTGAAAATGAATGGGTTTTTACAGTAACATTTTTTTGAAACCATATAACAAATTATATTTGACTTCATAAAAATTATATTATCATTATAATTTTATGAAAATTATTTAATAAAAATATTTTAGTTAAATATTATATAATGCCAAAATTCATTAATTTATAAATTCATTAATTTATTTTGAACATTCCCTAAAAATACAATTTGTGATTCAAAACTCATTTATAAAGTATCAATAATATGATTAAATTATATTCATTATTTTTTACAAAATAATCTATCTATAACTATTGATAGGTTATTGATACATATCCCTTTAATACACGAGCATATGTATTAAGTGTTAGGTGCATGATGGTGGGGATTTCACTTGGCCTTCCATTGAACATGGTTTGGTCTGTGATATCATTGGGCAAGAACATCTTCTATAAATAGTTTCAATCATGCTTATGTTATTAGATATCATCTTTATCTTGTTCAATGGAAAATCCTTGTCATGATTTCACCCTTGATTTCTCAATTAAATGTGATTCATGGGGTATAATCCAACTGGTAAGGCCATCACATTCATTGCCTGTGTTAGAGGGAATTGATAAAAACCCTATATTTATACTATATATGTGATCTCTAATCAACATATATATTATTAACGATAATGATACATAATTGTCATCAAAATACAATTGGATATAATAATAAATAAGATCATGTCTTTTCTATAACCATATTATATAATAAGACATTTAATAAATATTCAAGGGTAATTTTATTTATAAATGTTTAGGTCATTACACACAATGTAGTGAATATGTAGTTTAAGTATAATAAATGATAAATTGGTTTCCCCATAATATATAACAATACAATATAGGTGACCCCATATTTTAAATAATATTATAAAAGAAATATTATAGTTCAAAGGTTAACTCACCATAAAATTTATTATTGTTGGTGTAATTGGGTATTTTGTTATTAATTTTACAATAATGAAGTTTGTTGATACTATATATGACGAGAAATTAAATGAATCCTTAAATAAGTGATGTAAAAAGTCTAAAAATTACTGATGTGAAAATATATTTGTATGAATTAAGATAATAATGCATTTGAGTGACGAATAGGTTGAAATTTATTCACAAAGATGCGTGTAAAAGGAAACGTTACCACTGATAATTGTAAATCATTATTGATAATTTTGTAAATCATGAATAATATTTATTATGTAATGGTGAGGAATAAAACAAATATTAATCATATGTTTTATTTTTTTCCTTGTAGTTTATATTAATAAAAAAACTATTTTTATGTAATAAATTATATTTTTAAATGATATTGAATTTTGGTTACATAAAAAGAAGTTAGAAATATTAATGAACCCAAGATACTCAATTTTAATGTAATAGGAAAATATAGGATATTTATCGAATATGATTAAAGATAAAAATTATTTTGAAATGATTATGTTTAATCGTGTTATCATTTTTTTGAAAATACATAAATTGATATTTTATAAGATTAAAAAATATATGTATATATACTAGTACAATGATTATAATCTATCGAGGTTTTTTGGAAAAAGAAAATGGTAAAATATTCTCCTAAGAATACCAATGTTATTAAATATTTTTCAAAACGTAGTGTAGTTTCAAGAATCAAAATTGTTAATATTTTTTTTATAATAATTAGGAGAAATATAATCCTATATTAAATGTAGCTGGAGGAAATTTTGGAAGGAATATTTTCCAATGATTGGATAAAATATAATATCAAAATATATAAGTAAAATAATATAATTAGTCTATAAACATTTATATTAATAAGTAATATTAGTATATAAATGATATTAGTAGTGTATTATTTCTTATGTGAATAAATCCTATATTTTATGGCATAATATTTCAATTTATTATATGTAAAGAAGTACGAATTTCAGGGGAGTCAATAAATAAGGATGAGTAAAAAAATTGAATATAAGAAATATTAGATGGAAAATAATTTCAATTTGAATGAAAAATATATAATCAAATTTCAAGAAGTTTGTGGATGTTTTGAAATGACTGGTAATTGTGATAAAGGATTAATTACATTATATTAGGAAATTTTTTCGTTGTCTAATTCATATAATTTATCTCATGGAAGAATAACAAAAATAGTAAAATTATTTACTATTGTGATTTCATTAATATGAATAAGAAAAGACACACCAAGGAATCTAGATAGTTTCGACTCTTGAAAAAATACTATGTATATAAAAATCATCAACAATATTGAGAGTCATGATGGAGGATGAGTGATTTTGAGAATTGATATATTTTTTTAGGGAGCAATTTCACAATAAAAAATACAAAATCGTGAAAAGTTATCCCAAAGGGATCAGAAACTAATGGTAATCTATTTTAGACTAGTAACTCAATTAACTCATATTATTTGAGTATATTATAGGAGAATAAGTTCCATTATATATGGATTGGTCATATTAAGAAATTAATTATGCCGAATACTTCCAAAGAATAATCGATGAGACATATTATCAAAATTAAAAGTAGAAGATACACTATTTTGGAAAAATCTCAAAATGGAAAAATCGTAAAGGAAGTCAAAGGAGTGTTGAGATAAAATCTAATAGTGAACATAAACTATATCACATTGATATATATGGGTGATATTGAGAAAACAAAAAATCAATAGTGCATTTATGACTTCATTGAGGTGATAATTGTTATGTTTTTGAAGAATAATCCTAAGGAAATTAAAAAGATCAAAACATTTAGAGAAAATTAGGAAAATTAGATATTAGTGTACATCATAAATCTTAGAGAAGATAATAGGAAGAGTATACTAGTAATTATTATTAATCATACCTATAAAAGGATTATATAAAAAATTATTACTACACTACTTGAACAATATAAAAACACAGAGTTGTAGTGTAGAAGAAAATATGTATTGTTGAGATGGGATAAACCATTCAATACAGATAAAATATCAAAAAATAATTTTTTAGAGTAAAAAGTTTCACTAGATATAAACATTCCAAATATATGGATGAACAATCCTTGATCAAAAAATGTTTACCTAAGCTATGTGTTACATGAATAAGCCATTATAGATATATTTTATAGTGTTTGGTAATCCCTGGTTAAGGAAATCTAAAAAATCTGATATAAAAATATTGTATGAATGAAGATAATAAAGAATTTCATGGGATATTTTTTTAATGTAATATTATATATATATATATTATTATAATATACTAACTAATATTCTAGAATTATATTATGATGATATCAGTGATAATAAGCCCAATTTGAGTGAACTAAAAGAATAAATTCTTGAAAATTCTAATGAAGGAAACTACTAGATTTCCAAAAAATTTGTCCAAGAGGATGACAAAGACTAAAAAGTATAATTTTTAATTTAGATCGTACTATTTATGAGGGGGTTTTTTCTGTAAATACAATATATTTGTACGACAGTTTCTAAAATCATGTTGAAACTAAAAATAACATAGGCATTTAAGAGGAACCAATGAAAATTAAAAGAATGGTTAGCCTTAAAAACCAAATATCTATATACTATAATAATATGCCACACTATTAAATTGAAACAATTTAATAGAAATAGTTGATAAATTTAATGATTTTGGAGATTGACAGAATTTAAAATAAATACACTTGTGTTATTATTTCAAGTAAAAAATTAAATAACATCAATAAAAAAAGTGGGTTTCTAAAAACACGCCCAATTAAAAGTGTGTGATAGGAAAAAACAATTCTAGATTAGTGTTCTATAGATACTATAATGTTAAAGGAGTTAAATTTCAAGAAAAAATTATCTTACTATATAATTAAACCAATCAATTTTTTCATAGATGTTCTAGAACAAAATAAATATGAAATAATTCTAATGAATATGAAATCTACATTCATGAATAGATATAATTGAAAATACATATTAATTACGAAGCATAAATAATTTATGCTTCAAAATAATGGAATAAGGGTTTAGTGGTTGAAGAAATATCTTTATGGGTTAAATAAATCCCCAAATGGTATGTTATTCAATGATGAAAAACTTTTTAAATGAAATTAATTTCATACTAGGAATGGTTAGTTCCCACATATATGTTAATAACATAAGAACATTTACTCTTATTATTATTGTATATGTGGATTATATAATTTTAATTTGTGAGAAAGATTTTTATTGTGAGGAATTATCAAGACAAAATGTAAATTTTTATATTTCTATTCTTAAAGATATGTGATTATTTACTATGATTAATAGTTGTAAAAAATAATTTTGTTTCCTTATCTCAAGAAATATTTGTGATGGAATTATTGAAGAAATTTCTCAGGGAAGGATTGATTAAATTATCAAATCCCAAAATAGTTTGTGTCATGTTGGATATAGATTTTTCAAGGAAATGTTGGATTAAAATGTATTTTCATAGTCTAATTAAATGATTTATTTTATCTCACAACATCTAGAAGTCATATATATTATATAATGACTTTTTATATAAAATTAAATTATATCTAAAATAATCATACTTTAAGGATTTTAATTCTATACTTAGATACATCACGAGGGATATGAGTCATAATCTAATATGTATATGAGGTTATGCGATGAATTTATTAGGTTACGCTAACGGTAATTGTGATGAAACAATAATTAATAGAAATAAATAATTAATTGTAACAATATTTTTGGGAGAAATATATGTGATTTTGTACTAGAAGAATCCAAATTTCATGATCCTATATACTATTACAGTTGAGTATACAATACCCAAGATTTTTTTGGAAGAGTGAAAACATAGAAAACCTAATGAAAATGGATGAAAATACATTGATATATTTATGTGAATAATATAAAAATATTAATCTATCAAAAACTAATAAAATAATATGGATCCAAATATATTGATATTAAATATCATTTTCTCTAGTTGAAATTTTAAAATATAGATGTGAAGCTATAATACATTTCCACACTAGAGAGGAGTGTATATGTTTTTTCTAAGAGGACTCTAAGAAATTGTTTTGATGATATAAGGTTAATAGTGCATGTTTATACTTCAATTCATAATTAATGTGTTTTGAGAAGGCCCCACAATTATTTGTTTTAAAATTTCATAAGGGGGCAAAGATTCAAAAATATTTTGGTAGATAGATTGGGGAATCCAAATACAATTTTATTAATTAAAGGGAGGGAAATTTTTGACTTGAATAGGGGGAGCATCAAATTTATAAAAAACAAAATATGATACTGTTGTGTGATATAAGTCTATCAAAACAATATCATTATAAGATAGTGTATTTATAAGATATTTCTCTTTGAGAAAAGACTATGAATTGATTTTAATTTTTTATTTTGACAGAAAATACAAAGGGTAGGATTGAACAACATATGTAATTATCATATGTTAGATAAATTTATGGTAAATAGTATTTGGGAGGAATAAAAAAGTGGATAAAATTGTTTTTGAATTTATTTGATGCGGTAAAAATTTATTTAAGATGGTTTTTGAAGGTCTCATAAGATTTTATAAACATTATATCTTATGCGATTTTGTATGAATATGCATGATTAAACGTAAGATTCTAAAGTTATCATATTATTAATTTAATAACTAAGAAGGATAAGTAAAATTTACTCATAATTTGGGGAAGATTACACGATGTTTTTAGGATGTTTAAGGTTACCATGATCATTATAATTGTTAAATTATATTCATTATAATAATATGAAATTACTATAAGATATATAAGATAAAATATTTTTTTTCCAAAGGTAATGTATAAATAATTTGGGGTTCATGTTAAATAAAACTTTATGTTTCATTTCTAACATAAGTGTAAAAATTTTATGGAGTATATTTAATTTTAAATCTATGTATGTGTCTGATTGAGATTTCAAATACCATGTATTAATAAATTTATCTATTGTATATAATTATAGATTTTTTGTAATATTAAATACATGCTATATACCAAATTATATTATAGAGATTACTGGATTATTAAAAAATTATAATTTTAATTTGGCTATAGAACTATTTGAGGAGAAAATTGGAAATTAAAAGTGATATTTAAATGAGTATTTATCAGGTTTTAATGATACGATCGGTTTATATAATTTTTTGATCACTATTGAATTATTTTTGGGTGACCATTATTGATATGTATAAAATGAAGATGATAAATATTGATGAGAATGGGACCCTATGTAGATTTTAAAAACAAAAAATGAAATCATCCATATAACTATTAAGAAAGTTTAATGTATTAGAATTATGTAACGAATAGGTTATATGAAACATCAATTGTGAAATACTATTGTGTATTTGTAGATACTGCATATTTTCTAGCTATAAAATTTCATGAAAAAATAGAGCCTATGTTCATTTAGAATACACAAAAGAATTTGTGATATGATATATTAATTTGTGGTAATGAATCTTTTAATTAACTAAATATATTTGAATTTAGGATTTATAAAAATATCTAAATAGGTGGCCTTATATAAAACAATACTTTTTAGAATCTACTATTGGGAACATAATTCTAGGATGATGATAATAAATTTTTATATAGTATTAGCATTAAAAACTTATTTAAGAAGCTATGTCTCAAGAATCATCAAACAAAAACAATGAATTAGTCACCCACATAGGGAGGACCCTTGTAAATATCCACTAATTTTTTTGGAATTTATTAATCTTTTTATAATGTTATAGTAGAACTTGTATCTCGAGAATCACTAAACACAATAAAGAAATAGTTACCCACATAAGGGTGAAAATTATAACAATAATTTATTTTTGTTTTTATGTTTTTTATTTATATTATATATATAGTTGTGGTTATGTTTTAATGTTTATTGGATCTTGAATTTATTTATTAACTTAGGTTAATCTGCGAAGATATAAAATAAATTAATATTGATTCGACCCCTCTTGTAACGCCCCGACCCCAGTTACCTATAGTCGGTGCATTATTACGTAACATTGGAATGATCACAAAAGATCAAGTCTCGATAGGTCGATTAGTTTAGTTTCCTTGGAAACACTAGATACATTCATAAATTTTACATTATATCATAAAGTGAAAAACTAAAATAACATAGTATCCATTATCTACACTCATATCCCCTTCAGACTATCCCTACAGGTCATTCCACAAATACTTCTTCACATCCTAGAAAAATTAAAACACTGAAAGGGGTGAGCTCAGATGCTCAGTAAGGATAAAAATATAGTGGAAGCTTTCATAAATAAACATAATCATTTAAGGAAATGTATAACTATAACAAAGGCCTTTTAAACTTGATCTTCAACATAATATTTCAAAAGTAAAATGAGATAATGCCATTTACTTATTCACATGGATATTCTACTGGTCGAATAATCAAATGCAATATCAATAACCACTTTCATAATGATGGAATGCATAATGCCGGACTATCATAACCACGTAGCCAAGGCCTCGTGATAAGACCACAAATAAGATTTTGTCAAGGCCTCGTGCCAAGACACTAGTTTGTCACATGAGACCTACTGATGCATCGAGGAGCTATAGCGGGCTCCACCCGTCACTTATTATGTCCAATGTATTCGTCATATGAATAGGTTTAAACATATCCTAAACCATAACATAAATGTATCACATAAAACATGCATAAAAGAAACATAAAATTTCCACATTTCAATCACAAGATATCAATACAACAAATTGATATAATAAAAACACTTTCAAAACCATTTTCAATACCAAAATAAAATAAAGTTAAAATTTTGTATTTATTTTTCATTAAAAAAAAGTTATGGCTTGTAGAGGAAGCCGAAACTCAAATAATGGTCACGGCGGTAGAGAATTCTTTGTCACCACATATGTATGGCAAGAAAAACATTCCCTTTTTTCATTTATTAAAACGCTTCGTATAAAAAAAATCCTTTTGAATAAACATAAAAGCCAAAGGGGTTTATACACCGTATAAAAGAAAGTTGTGTATAAAACAAAATATGCATCAATGAAAGAAGATTGAGAAGAAGACCCTTACAAAGATTATTTTTTTTAAATAAAGTAGATCTATTATGTGTATTCACTATAAGTACACATAAATTAAGTACAAATACAAGATATGACATAATAATATCATGACATAATTTGAAAGTAGGAGATTAACCCAAAGAATAGAAATTGGGTTAAGAAGTTCCCTTACCTCGTGTCTGAATTCACTCGACCGTTCTTTGATCTCCTGAATAATAAACTAGAGTTAATATCTACCTTCTTAAGAACCTTTTTCAAGTTCATTATTCCTTTTATATCACTTATTACCATGTTATTAACATTATGTAATTATTTAAGTTAATAACGGTCGTTTTGTCGATCTTTGGTACTTGAGTCAAAAATAAACTTCTTATAATTACAAGTTGTTCATGTGGTGATATATCCATTATATCCAGAATTACATTCATCATATTGATATCATATATCTCATATATATCCAGTATATACATGCATTTATAATATTCCATAAAGTTTAGAGGTAAGAAATGAAATGCACCGTTCATGGAGACGGTAAGCCGTACGTATGCATGAACGCTACTTTCATTTCTATTTCATATTTAATGGAATTAAGTTATAATTATATAAATATATAATATAATTACAGTATAATATAATTTATAATACCATTTACTCCATGTTTTATACATCCCACATATGGCATTAACGATTCTAATCACTTTAAGGGGGCGGTAGTCCGCACTTCCTAAAATGAAATTATTGCGTTTACCCATAATGGAAATCATAAAGTATTCAAAAAATGAGAAATAAAGAAGCATAAGGAAAACATAAACATAATATATATATCATATATGAAAATATTTTCATCAAAATGGCCACCATTAGAGGTGTTATATGAGTGTTGAACAATCATTGTTTCGTGAGGAAGAAATTCGCCATCCACAGAAACAGTATGTTCTTTAACCATTAGATGTAGGTGTGTGTAAGTGTAGCTAGAATAATTCTTATAACAACATCATAGTATATTGAGGATACTGGTGTTGTTACAAAAGAAATTTATAAAAAGATTTTAGGGGGTTGGATAAGCAAAATAAAACAAAATAACATAAGAGAAGACATTACCTTAAAATCGGGTAACTCTTTTGATTTGAGCCAAAGGATTCCTTGGGAAGAATTATGCCCAATGTGAGGCTTCTAGGAGTAAGGGAGGTATGTTGGGAGAGTATTTGGGCAGAATTTGGCCGAGCCAAAATGCTATGAATGTGTGATTAAGGTGGTAGTGGTGGGGGCCTTTGATAAGTGCAGAGGAGGGGCACTCTTGGAATGTAATGAAATGTTACTTTATTATATAATGAGTTTAGGATTTTAAAGGTCCCACACTTATATAATTCTAGGATAAGGTGATAAGGGTTCTAATTATACTCATCCAATAGGTTTTTTACTAGCGTAAGGCTTGTATTTTACATTATCTTTTCATTTTATTTAAATCGTTAATTAATGAGGCAATCACTACATCACCATGGTGTCATAAATAATTTAATTTATTTAATGTCTAAAAATTATAAAAAAATATCATGATGTAGGAAATATTTTTATCTTTCTAAAAAATATTTATAGTCAAATCTATGACTTGTATAACCCCATTTAAAAATTGTTTTATTAAAAAAACTTATGTTTGTGACATTTTTATTTTAACTTTAAATAAAAGTTATTTATGTCATTTTCCTTCCAAAGTGGCTCCATGGGGTCCCCAAGTTGACCCATGGATTTTCATGGTCGGCCATGACACATCCAATAGGGGTAGGACATGTTTAAAGGTATTTTCATATTTTTATAATATCATTTTTACCTTAAATATCACTAATTACCTTTAATCGCGATTAATTAAACTGAAAAGTTACTATTCACCAAAAAATTATTTTAATCCCATTGAACCAAATTTTACATCCTAATGAAAACCATGTATGCCGGATTTTTGAAAATCAAATCACAGAAGTGTTAATGTTTCATTCAAACGAGAAATCAGTTTTTTAACTACCACTTAGTGGTTTCACTATTTATCAAAAAATGATTTTTTTCAGAACAGTGCCAAAATTTCACCCTAAGCTATAATTGATATTCCAAATTCAAAAATGATGTCTATTTTAAAAAATTCCAAACATATATGTTTCATTAATTAATTTCATAATTAATTCCCACTGTCAAAATAAATAGCGTATTTTTAAGAAACAATATATATCAAAAGATTGACAATTGTTTATGTCCAATTTCAATGTTAAGTTAATTATAATGACCACGATTGGATAAAATGGTAAAAATATATTATAATTATACTTTAAAACCACTAAATAGTATAATTTATCACTATAAATTATTTTGATTAAAAAAGTTGTTTAATGTATTTTTAACTATTCATAAAAAATTGAAAGTTCTCAGAAAATTACATAAAATTCAACTTAGGATAATTTCGATATTACGAATACAAAAATGAAGTCCATTTTGAAATATAAAATTTCTATAATTTTAAAAAGTGGGTATTACTATCCATAATGGATACTTTGATTGGTTGCGGTGTGTTAGAATCTCGAACATGCGTACAATGCAAGCTATTGCTTTATTAAAAGAAAAGCGTATCATGAAAGCTTGGGGCATTACATTCTCCCCTCCTTCAATAAATTGCTTCCTCACAATTTGAAAATGTTCTTCGAAAATAAAAGGATGAAAATAGAAAATACCTTCGTGGAAAACCCACATCGGAAATAGGGTTAATAAGAATATAACATTAAAAGAAAGAAAGAGAAGTACAAAGGTCACCCGAGATAGCCCATACTAGGATTCTATAAAAATATGGATATGGAAGAAAAAAACCATCATGGTCTAATGGAGAGTCGTAGAAAAATAGATTAGGAGAAAGTTAACCATAAGAAAATCACAACCTTGTGATTGGTTAAATAGTCATCGAACCCCCAGTTGGAAAATTTAACCGGCAACGTTTTTGTTTTAAGTTTTCTTTTATAAAGCTGAGGAACTTATTTAGGAGATTTACTAAGAACGTAAGGGAATATACATACTTGTCATGTAGACTTCCATTCTTTAATAAATTTTTACCACAAACCCATCTTTCACTCTAAAAGGTAATAGATCTAGAAAATATTCTATTTATCCTAATTTTATAAGGTTCCAAATATTAACACATACCATTTAGATTGGTAAAACTATTTTGTAATAACCAGGGACTTCCTGTAGGCTTGTGGTAGGTAATAAAGGCCTGTCGCACTATGGTTGTGGGTTCGATTCTTTCAGCTTTGTTTTACGCGACGGGTTATGCCCCACCCTGTAGGTTGTCCTTTTCCTAAAACTATAGTATTATAATATTCAAAAAATAATCTTCATAAATGTTTTAACCTTAGACAATACTACACATGGTTCAACTTAATCCATTCCAACCTTAATAGATATCCAAAATACCTCTGTCCATACTTTCTCTAAAAGGTCTCTAAATTCCAAAATCAATTGTATCATCAGATTCCCCAAACAAATTAATGTTTCACTTTTTTTCACATACTAAAAATATGATTACCTTCATCATATTAAAACCTTACTAAAACAACAACTACTGCCATAAAATCCTTATATATATCACATTATTCTTATAACCAAAATATAATCCTTGATTCCAAAAGCACCAATAAATTAATTATTCCACTTCAATTGTAGTAATAGAATAAGATTGGCCTTCATCCCTTGGCCTTTTCTGAGGTAAGTTTCCCGGAAGATTTGGACATTCATTTGCATAATGCCCCATTTCCCTACAATTGTAGCATTCAACATTGATAGCCTCTTACATTCCCTTGCAATCACGAGCCTGGTGACCTTTTTCTCCACATTTAAAACAAACTCCCATTCCTTTTAGGAAATTACCTGGGTGATTCTTACCACAATTATCGCATAATGGAAAATCCTTATTTTCCTTTTTCCCTTTATCTGTCTCTTGTTCCACCATTCTCTTCTTCTCCTGCTTTACTTTATTGTCATAAGATTTAGAGAATTATTTTTCTGTCTTGATAGCACACGAGACAATATCTTTGTACGATGAGAAGGATTGTGATACTAAATCTCGACGGAGAAATGGTGTTAACCCATCAAAGAAACGATCAATCTTTCCTTTTGGGTTACGTATATAATCTGCAGCTTACCTCACTAACCTCGTAAAGTTGGCCTCATACTTTGCAACATTCTAATCCTCCTTTTGTCTCAGACTCAGAAATTGCCTTTCCATATCTTCTCGATGGTCACGAGGAAAGTATTTTTCTAATAAAAGCTCTTTGAAATCCCTCTATTCCATATTCGATATGTCATCATCTTCCATTTTGTTTTAAATCAACGACCTCCACTGATCGGCATCTCTAGTGAGGCGGTAAACTGCCATGACAACCTTCTCCCTTTCGGTACTCCCCAAGGCATGTAATATTTTCTCTAAGGAGTTTATCCATTGCTCAGCTACTAATGGATTTGTACCCCCATTAAATGTTGGCGGTTGTTGTATCATGAAGCGGTCTAACATTGATCCTCCATGTTGTGGATCAGGGTGCTCCATACGAGTAATGTTATTATTCATAACCTGAGTGAGTTGTCCCAGTATGGTGATAATTTGATCAGCACCAGTTGTATCTCTAGCTCCACAATAATTATCTTGAGTAGGAGGAAAATCCCTACACGGAGTGCGTGCATTGATACGGTTTCTATTCCTTCTACTAGGCGCCATTTTTAAACAATGGCATAAACTAGATTAGTTTATGATTCAAAATACATAATTCCATACTTGTAAAATACTTAACATAAATTGAAATATTTATGGATATAATCCATAATCATAAAAATGTTTTCTTTGAGGAAGTATATACTCATAAACCCTTCATAATGGTTTGTAATGAAAATGAGAATTATCCTAAGCATATCCCCTGAGAGTGTCATAACCAAGAGTGCAGCAAGGCCTGTTGTCGTTCACCAGTTCCCGTTCAAGTCTAGCTCAAAGCAGTGTTTTTGGGTTTTACCCCTAGGTACATATGTGCCAGAGTCACCTCTACCTGCTCGTATCCGGACATGGATGTATTTCTCGGAAAACTCACAAAATCACTACAACAACAAAATTCTAAGAATTTCTTCTATACTAATCTTAAAAGTCTATCTTTGGGATATGTGATCTAATCAAAGTTTATCTAAATCTAGATTCCAAGGATAGTACTAAACTTTCTCTGATACCAACTGTAACGCCCCGACCCCAGTTACCCAGAGTCAGTGCATTATTGCGTAACATTGGCCTGATAACAAAAGATCAAGTCTCGAAAGACTTATTAGTTTAGTAGCCTTGGACACACTAGATACATTCATAAATGTTACATTACATCATAAAGTGAAAAACCACAATAACATAGTATCCATTTTCCACACTCATATCCCCTTCAGACTATCCCTGCAGGTCATTCCTAAAATACTTCTTCACATCCTGGAAAAATTTAAGCATTGAAAGAGGTGAGCTCAGATTCTCAGTAAGGATAACAATATAGAGGAAGCTTTCATAAATAAACATAAACATTTAAGGCAATGTATAACTAAAACAAAAGCCTTTTAAACTTGATCTTCAATATAATATGACAAATGTAAAATTAGATAATGCCATTTAATTATTCACATGGATATTCTACTGGTCGAATAATCACATGCAATATCAACATCCACTTTCATAATGATGGAATGCATAATGTCAGACTATCATAACCATGTAGCCAAGGCCTCGTGCCAAGACCACAAATAAGAGTTTGTCAAGGCCTCATGCCAAGACACTAGTTTCTGTCATGAGACCTACCGATGCATCGAGGAGCTGTAGCGGGCTCCACCCGTCACTTATTAAGTCCAATCCATTCCACATATGAATAGGTTTAAACATATCATAAACCATAACATAATCATATCACATAAAACATGCCTAAAAGAAACATAACATTTCCACATTTCAATCACACGATATCAATACAACACATTGATATAATAAAAACACTTTCAAAACCAATTTCAATACCAAAATAAAAGAATGTTAAAACTTTGTATTTATTTTTCATTAGAAAAAGTTATGGATTGTAGAGGAAGCCGAAACTCAAATAATGGTCATGGCGGCGGAGAAGTCATTGTCGCCACATATGTACGGCAAGAAAAACATTCCCTTTTATCGTTTAGTAAAACACTTGGTATAAAAAAAATCCTTTTGAATAAACGTAAAAGTCAAAGGGGTTTATACACCGTATAAAAGAAAGTTGTGTATAAAACAAAATATGCCTCAATGAAAGAAGATTGAGATGAAGACCCTTACAAAGATCATTGTTTTAAATAAAGTAGATCTATTATGTGTATTCACTATAAGTACACATAAATTAAGTACAAATACAAGATTGGATATAATAATATCATGACATAATTTGAAAGTAAGAGATTAACCCAAATAATAGAAATTGGGTTAAGAAGTTCTCTTACCTCGTGTCCGAATTTACTCGACCGTTCTTTAATCTCCTGAATAATAAACTAGAATTAATATCTACCTTCTTAAGAACCTTTTTCAAGTTCATTATTCCTTTTATATCACTTATTACCATGTTATGAACATTATTTAATTATTTATGTTAATAACGGTCGTTTTGCCGATCTTTGGTACTTGAGTCAAAAATAAACTTCTTATAATTACAAGTTGTTCGTGTGGTGATATATCCATTATATCCAGAATTATATTCATGATATTGATATCATATATCTCATATATATCTAGTATATACAGGCATTTATATTATTCCACTATGTTTAGAGGTAATAAATGAAATGCACCATTCATGGAGACGGTAAGCCGTACTTACGCATGAACGCTAATTTCATTTCTATTTCATATTTAATGAAATAAAGTTATTATAATATAAAGGTATAATATAATTCCAGTATAATATAATGTATAATACCATTTACTCCATCCTTTATACATCCCACATATGGCATTAACGATTCAAATCACTTTGAGGGGACGGTAGTCCGCACTTCCTAAAATGAAATTATCGCGTTTACCCATAATGGAAATCATAAAGTATGCCACAAATGACAGATAAATAAGAATAAGAAAAACATAAACATAATATATATATCATATATGAAAATAGTGTCATCAATATGGCCACTATTAGATGTGTTATATGAGTGTTGAACAATCATCGTTTCGTGAGGTAGAAATTCGCCATCCATAGAAACAGTATGTTCTTTAACCATTAGATGTAGGTGTGTGTAAGTGTAGCTCGAATAATTCTTAAAAAAAATTCCTAGTATATTGAGTATACTGGTGTTTTTTACAAAAGAAATGAATAAAAAGAGTTTAGGGGGTTGGATAAGCAAAATAAAACAAAATATCATAAGAGAAGACATTACCTTAAAATCGGGTAACTCTTTTGATTTGAGCCAAAGGCTTCCTTGGGAAGAATTATGCCCAAAGTGAGGCTTCTAGGATTAAGGGATGGAAGTTGGGATATTATTTGGGTATAGGTTGGCCAAGCCAAATGGCTTTGAAAGTGTGAGTAAGGTGGTAGTGGTGGGGGCCTTTTATAAGTGGAGAGGAGGGGGCACTCTTGGAATGTAATGAAATGTTACTTTATTATATAATGAGTTTCGGATTTTAAAGGTAAAAAAATTATATGATTCGAGTCTAAGGTGATAAGGGTTCTAAATATACTCATCCAATAGGTTTTTGACAAGTGTAAGCCTTGTATTTTACATTATCTTTTCATTTTATTTAAATCGTTAATTAATGAGGTAATCGCTGCATCATCATGGTGTCATAAATAATTAAATTTATTTAATGTCTAAAAATTATAAATAAAATATCATGATGTATTAAATCCTTTTATCATTATAATGAATATTTATAGTCAAAAATATGACTTTTATAACCCCATTTAATTTTTTTTAGTAAAACAACTTATGTTTGTGACATTTTTATTTTAACTTTAAATAAAAGTTATTTATGTCATTTTCCTACCAAAGTGGCTCCATGGGGTCCCCAAGTTGACCCATGTATTTTCTTGGTCGACCATGACACATCATAGTGGTAGGACAAGTTTAAAGGTATTTTAATATTTTTATAATATCATTTTTACTTTAAATGTCACTAATTATCTTTAATCGCGATTAATTAAACTTAAAAGTTACTATTTAACAAAAAATTATTTTAATCCAATTGAACCAAATTTTAAATCATAATTACAACCATGTATGTCAGATTTTTGAAAATCAAATCACAGAAGTGGTAATGTTTTATTTAAACAAAAAATCAGTTTTTTAACTACCTCATAGTGGTTTCACTATTCATCAAAAATTGAAGTTTTTCAGAACAATGCCAAAATTTCACCCTAACAATAATTGATATTCCAAATTCAAAAATGATGTCTATTTTAAAAAATTCCAAACAAATAAGTTGCATTAGTTAATTTCATAATTAATTTATGCTATCACATCAAATAGCGTGTTTTTAAGAAACAATATATATCAAATGATTGACAATTGTTTATGTTCAATTTCAATGTTAAATTAATTCTAATGACCACCATTGGATAAAATGTTAAAAATATATTATAATTCTACTTTAAAACCACTAAATATTATAATTTATCACTATAAATTATTTTTATTAAAAAAGTTGTTTTAAGTATTTCTCACTATTCATAAAAAATTGAAAGTTCTCAGAAAATTACAAAAAAATCAACATAGGATAATTTCGATATTACGAATACAAAAATGAAGTCAATTTTGAAATATGAAATTTCTATAATTTTAAAAATTGGGTATTACTATTCATAACAGCTACTTTGATTGGTCGCGGTGTGTTAGAATCTCAAACTTGTGTACAATTCAAGCTATTTCATTATTAAAAGAGAAGCGTATCATTAAAGCTTGGGGAGTTACACCTCTTCTCAATGTTTCTTAATAGATCACATTGGAATCTCATATTCCATATAATTTAAACATTTGTGAATGAAATTATGCTTCGAATTTTTCTTAATTTTCTGTTATAGGGAATTATTTTAAAATAGAAAATAGATTTTTGGAAATATTTAATCTGTTATTGAGTATTCATTAAATTGAGGTTTTAATGAATTGTTTATGTAAAATGAATTTTTTAATATAATTTGATGATTTTACATAGGTAAATTTTTCATATTTATATGTAATAAAGTTGAAAATGATTTTTATATCTATATTTGATGAAAAAATGAAATTTATAACCATTATGGTTGTTGTATATCTAAATTGTGCTATGATTAGACTAGTAGTACATCATATCATTATTTGATGATTATATAATAAATTTTTATGTATTGTTAGAGATGTTCAATATAATGACCATTATTATCCTATTAAATTCCAAAATTAATAAGTTATTAATGATTTAATTAGATGAGTGGTGATGATTTAGATTATCAAGACAAATGAAGACTAATTTAAAATAGGTAATGTTTATGATTATTCAAGCACATGACATAGGGATATTGAGATATGTCCTTTTTTTATATCTTAAGACATTTTAAAAAATATAGATTACTTGTTATAGAGTTTAAAAATTAAATAAAGAGATATGAATTAGGCCCATAGGATTACCATCACTGTGTATTATGCGGTAGGTACCACCACCACTAATGTAACTTCCCTAACTTGTTCTACAATAATGACACCAATTTTTGGTCACCAAATGACTTTAGAAACACCTACCCAAACATATTCGGATATATATTTATAGAGAAGGAATAATTAAAAGAATAATTATATTATAATTTAAAAATAATATATATGAGTCATCCCTGAATATACTAATTTTTTTTCATGAATTATATGTACATTGGACAAACCCAAAACCATTTGAAATAAAATAGGGGTCGAGATATAAAATATTATAGTCCATTATATAAAAAAACAATTTTTTAATATGATAAATAAAACATAACATTAATATATAAGTTAATTATTAATTAAAAATAATATAGTTACATTTCTCAACCAATGGACGATACATGTACATTATAACAAATGTAATATATTAGAATGGCCCCTCGAATAACCCACTCCGTAGTCGCTTAAAAAATAATCAACATCCATAAAATATCTTACATTGAGCCATATTTATATTTTTTATATGATAAAAATTTATTTAATTATACATGGTAGTACAACAATTCATATTGAATACCTTTTCATGTAAGCATTTATGGAGAAATTCCAATGAACCAGTTTGATTTCCCTACTCACCTTGACTCATTGAGAGTCATACATCTAGTGGATGTGTGGTCAGGATTTTGGGTAAAATGTTCATAAATCCAAAACCATATCCCATGATGAATTATTAAATAGTATTATATATATTTAAATTTTGAAATAAAATATTCATGTTCCCAAGGAGACATAATAGTACTGGAAAATACAGGTCAAGAACACCATCCTATAACAAAAGACATGTATACCCGGATATCCAAATTTTCTATACCATACATAAAATCATATATAATAAAAATAAATCATCAAGAAAATCACCTCACATATATACACCTCAATCAAAAGAGTTCTACCTTACCCTTCAACCATCTAACATCTCATTTAACAATAAATGGCCAAAATATCCTTAGTAATAAAAATTGTAATAATAAATGTAATGACGAGTAGTCAAATAGAGCCCAAAAATCTAGTGTAGTAACAAAAAAAATAAAAGAAAATATATTATCTTAATTAATATATAAATAAAAAAATATGAGTATAAAAACTTCCAATAATAGAAAAATTTAGTAAAAAATTTGTTCTTATAAACATGAAATAATAGGGATCTTATCTCTCATTACATACCCCATATCATCTCACTTGTCCACAATGAATCTATAAGACAGAACACATGTATATAAACATAAATAAATCACATATATCATGAGTCCTTATATAGAATATTTCTCACTAAATGATGGTGTAACACATAATATCATTTCAAGTATGGTATGATCAAGTTAGCCTCGATAAACCTACGGTACAAGGATATACGAGTATAAGATGATGTTGTAGGATAAAGTATATCCTACATCAATACAAAATTCATGGATATAATTATATGATTATATGATTTAGGATTAGGTATATCTTCGATGAACCAATAATGTTGGGAGATTCCGGTATACGTATATTTGGTGGGGTTGAGTACTACCTCAATCAACCTGTAGTGCCAGGATATGATAATATGAGATGATGTGATTATATTTTTATATCCTTTCAATAAATAATTGTCTATATGGATATAATATGTGATTAAAATCTATATATACATTCACTCATTCTCACATTATATACTAAATTTAGATCTTAATCTCCACTTATCCCACAAACAAAACATAGACTATTAACCCTACCTCAATGATAACTATAAATGAAAATAATAAAATTACAATATATGAAAAGCAAGATAATTATAAGATAAATAATTTTAATATATTTATTAAATTTATTTTATAGAGTTACATTAATTATAAATATTATATAGAATTTTTCATTCAAAATATAAAGGCTTTTTTTATCGGAATTTCTTTTTTCATGTAATATGTGTTTTTATATGAATGAATTGGTTAAAATTTATTGAATTAAAATTTTAATAAATGAATTATATTTTTTATAATTTAATTTAAAGATTATGTAAGTATAGAATTTCAAGATTCTCTAAAATTATTTAATTTTTAATGAATAGTGAAAATACCTATTTTTTTTTAAAATATACTTTCATTTAATGTATTTAAATAATCATATTACATTTTGGGTTATTTTTATAATTTAATTAGGTACTTTAGATAAATAATAATTTAATTATGTTAATTTAAATGAATTTTTTTATTTTATTTTGTATGAAAACATTTTTTATACAAATGTGGAATTTTTCTCAAAAAATAGCGTTTCATAAGGTATTTATGGTATAATTTTATGTTAAACTATTAAAATAATAATATTGTTCATTAAAAAATGGATTTTAAATTTTGAAATAGTATATATAAATTTTTTAAATAGCTCCCTTATAATTTTTGGGCATTATGGATGGTAAAATTAGTAATTGTTATAATGATAAAGGGTAAATATGGCAATTATGGTTAAAAATATAATTATAAGAACTAAAAAAATTAGCATAACATATGAGCTAATTTTATTTAATTATTATACCTCATCCAAAATAATTTAAAATTCAAATATATAGCGTATTTTTTCCATTTTTCCAGGATTTTTATCTTTAATTTTTTATATATATATAAAATGTAAAAAATGTATTTTCATTGTTTCATTATCTATAAATTTTTAACATAGCGTTAAATAGTTGGTTTTTATATTAATGGATATTAATTTTAAATATAAATTATTTTTTAATCATGTTAAATTATTTATAATTTTTAATGGTCAAATAATTACCGTAAATTTTATACAGAAAGGATTCAATGATTATTAAAGATAGTAATAATCAATAAAATGATTATACAATCTTAAAATATATTATTATTTGTGTGAGTTTTAGTATAACATGAATTTATTAGATAATTATAACATATTTTAATTTTGTGAAATGTTTATATTCTAATTTTTACTTTGTATTTATCCTTTTGAAAATAAAATAATTGAATCGTTTCAAAAACAATATTAATTATATTTGAACATAAATAATATTTTATTAAATGATATAAAATTTAAAACCATATAATTATGGAATTTATTTTGAAACAGTTTGAAAAATATTAAAACTGGTCCATTTATAGTCCAATTTTCCTTTTATAGTAACTATCATGACTCCTATAGAAATAAAATCATTTATATTTATGTAATTATCAAAAAGGGTTAAAATGAGTTAAAAAATATAATAGCAAAAAAAAATAAAGTAGTAAAGATTTAATTTTATGTCATAATTTAAACATCGAATCTTCCTCTATTAAAATTATATCATTTTGGTGGAATTTTCCATGGGAAATTATTTATAATATTTTAATATTTTGACAAATTCACAAAATATCTCTCCCATTACATATAAAAGAGGAAATCATATCCTATTTTTTCCTCTCCAAGAGTCATTTATGTTGTACAATAAATTCTAAAAACAATAATATAATAAGTATCCAAATTATATTGGTCATAGTTTAGGAATAATACGTTCTTAAAGGGATTAAGTTGTAATGAACTCAATAATTTCCACTGAAATGCTGTTGTTTTTTACTAAAAGCTTTAGATAAATTTCCTTTTCAAAATCCTTAAAATTTTATTCTTTTATAATGATATAATAAAATTAGTATATACCATATAAATAAAGGTTATTTATTTTAATAAATTATCAATATCCACCTCATTATCCATCAAATGGGAAACAAAAAAATCGTTCATTTGTATGTCAAACTACCACTTTTTGATTCGATAAAATTCATTTTCCAGCACAACCTATTAAGAGAGGTTATAATGATGGATTTAATGTATATATTATATTATTTAAATATTTATAATTCTAAAAATATAATATAACATTTAATTTACTACAATTTTATCCACTAAAAAATGATAATATCATTCGTGTGTATATGTGAACTACATCCACCTCGAAGTGATGCGAATCATTTTTGTAACTAAATTAGATTCATGTTATATATATGAATATTTAAAAAAGTTTTTTTGAAATTAATGATATATTTATAATTATTGGATTATAATATAATTATTACTATATTTACAAAATGATCGTTGAAAAATTGAAACGTTAGTCTTGTGCACGTATCACCTACAGTCTCCATGACTATAATATAGTTCATTTTATTAAAAAAATAATGGTTGGTTTTAATATTATAATTGGGGTATAAAAATGATAACTATTTGATTATTATTAATGTATAGATGATATATTTATGACATATTTAATCATATCCAACTTATCAAATTCATTTTTGACATATAAGGTGAATATCATCGAAACAACTGATGTGGAGTTAACTGACCATGAAATTAAATATAAAACACTAATGAAAAATAATATGAATGATAAAAAATAAAAAAATCTATTAAGTATGTAAATAATTAATTTTTTTAATTATTTATGATAAAGAACATCCATTATAAGTTAGACTCGTGGTAAGAGACATAATTTAAAGATTCACTTTTAAATTTTCCCTAAAAATTATTTTCTTCCATGTACATATTTTTAAAATAATAATATATAAGTATCTATAAAGAAGTAAATGAAATATAAGGTAAATTTTAAGTATATTTGTACATAATTTAAATGGATTTCAATTGGAATATTTATACATATTTTATGTGGAATAATATGTATTTCTTTTTAAAACAAAAAAGGAATGTTCTATTTTAACGTATATGATGACAATGATATTTCCCATCACTATAACCATTATTGGAAGTATATATTCGTTTATCTGATACAAGGCTCGTTAAATGAAAAACACACATTCCATTTTAAAATAATATTGGTTTTCAGAAATAGGTTTTAATGGAATTTGATATATCAGTTTCTAAAAATGTTTTATTATGGGTGAAGGTTTTTTACAATGACACATATTATGTATAATGATTGTGTGTTTGGTTCTGAAAAATTCTAATGGTGATTGGTGGTTTATTTTATAACTATGATTAGTGAGCCTATAATATCTCTAAAATGCATCTGATAAAGGTGCATAGTAAACTAAATATGTTTCTCTTTAGAGAATATACGAATTTAACATGATGATTAGTCAATTTTATAATAGTTAATTTTATTCAATTTAAAAAATTTAAAGGTATTATAATAGTAACTTTTAAGGTCATTACATTCGAAATAGTGATATGAAAATCATTCCCCAAGTAACGTATATGAAATATTTATGCATTATTTGTATTTTTGAGGAATTATAATGATTTCACAAGGAAAGTTGATGTGGTTTTCATAATATCTAATGATGAAGAGTACAAAATTTAAAAAATAGTATTCATGTGCCACGACCCGTCCTCGGGGCCCGTGCCATGACTACCCCAATCCCTCTTTCTATAGGCCAGGGGCTAACGACTAGAACCAAAGGCTTAATCCCGATAGTAAGGGAAGGCATTACCTTTAAAAAGTAATAAAAAACAACAGAGTACACAACTGAAAGTAAACTATAAATAAAACTGTATACAAAAGAAATTACTGAAAGGAAATGGTCCAGAAGTACAAGCCCAACAGTAAAGTACAGTACAAATGAAGTGCTAGAACAACAGTAGTAATGTGAAATAGCAACTACTGAGTCGTCCTCCAAGAATACCACCTGAAGGGTGGGTACACATGGCCTCCTCAGTGCCCAGGTCTGTCCGTCAGCTCCGTGTACGTCTCACAAAGTGGTCCACCTCTGGGTACCATCCAACTCAACAACTCACTACCTCGATCAGTGATGTCCGTCTTCTGCAACCAACAAAACATAGAGCGGACATAGCCCGTGCATGGGTGAGCATAATGATACTCAGTAGGTACCCCGAAACCCCCTAAGGACTCCGATAATCCATGAAGGATAAACAATAGAATAATGTTACATTTAGGAAGTATCAACCAACCCTACATAGGTATATTCTCATACATATACCTACGTTATCAATCACAGATCGGCTCCAACTATCAAACACAAGCACAACACAGTCCACACAGGAAGTAAAGTCATTCAACATGATGATAATGGTTGAAATACATAAATCAGATCACATAGGTATTCCAAAATAGTAGTGAGATATAGATGATCATATGTAGCCACTGGATCATCTTGGCTATCAGAGAAACACAAGATACAGGACCAGCTAAGCTATCATACCCACACCGGATACATGCCAGCTGTCTCGTCTAAGCTGTCGGACACACATAGGATACATTCCAGCTATCTCGTCTAAGCTGTCAGACCCACATAGGATACAGGACCAGTTACACTATTAGAACTGTCGATCCCACACAAGATTCTAGTACAATAGTCATCATTGTCGAACCCACAAAGGATTCCAGTATGATAATCATCATCGTAGTCGCAGCCAGCTGTATGGTTCCCACACACATTGCGCTCGATTCCGGGAGGGTATGCTCCTCGAGCAAAGGGAGGTCGATACATAAACAATCAATAAGTCATTAGTTTATGTATCCTGATGATTCGTCTCATCAAAAGAAACCCAATGCGATAGACGACGCGTCAATTAGACTCCTGGTTTGATATTTATAAGCTTTTCCGGTTCGAGGGCACAGTTGGTTTCAGATTCGAACCAACCCGGTCATAACCAACCTTCTCCAAACCAAGAGTGTGATATAACAAAACAATCTTCTTGATCCAAGGAACCCTACGCAACTGATGGTGCGTTTATCTGAGGTCTGTAGCTCAAGGTATGGGTGAGAAACCATAATTAGCGTGAAGAAGGGGGTGCGGGTCCGATCCAACCTGGCCCAATCCGCCCTGGGTCGGCCTGAACTAAAAGACCCGACCGGGATCCGGGACCGGCCTAGTTGGTAGTGTCTTGTCTCGGTGGTTCTGGCCTGGCCCACATGTGGCGGCCCGACCCGCCCGGCAGGCTTTTCGACCTATGGGGAAGGCAGCCCGGTGTACGCGGCGGGCGGCCCGGCCTGCGCTGTTGGTGGCCCGGCCTAGCGGTCGACCGCGTCTCGTCCATCTGGATGAGCACAGATCGGGGGGTGATCCCCCCCCAGTTTTCGTAATGGCGATGCCAGCTGGTGCTGCCCATTTTTCTAGGAACACGCGAGGCGAGTTCTGCTCCACCGCCGCGGCGGCCTTCCGCCGGTGGCGCGCGAGGGGCGTCTGTTGATATCGCACCAGCAACCCATGCCGTAGTGCTTCTCCGAGGGCAACCGGATTAATTTTGGTGGTCTTATTTACCTCCCTCTTGGTCCAACGGCCTCCACATGTACTTCTCTTTACTACAACGACCTCAATTCGTGGTTGTCCTTCCGTTCATCCATCTCCCAACAAACCACGCATCATGAACGAAATGGTGAAGGGTCCGGACTTGTTCGTTAGCCCGTGCCCTCTGCATTAGAGGATCAAAAAATTATCCAACATAAAATCTCCCATTTACGAGTGTGTAAATAACATGTATAAAAATAAATAATCCATAATCCTCCCTACCTCGATTCAAGGTACATTTTCGTAGTCATGGAAAACGGTGTCGCGGAAGACGGTGTCATAGAATATGGTGTCGCGGAAGACGGTGTCGTTCCATCAACGTCCGAGGGATATTCATTTTTGTTGGAAAAATTCATCTCAAGCGGTGTCTTCTACTTTAACGAAGAAGAAGAAGAAAGAAGATGACGTTTGAGTGCCTTGTGTTCTTCGTCGAGAGAGTACATTGTTCTCTATGGGAAGAATGTTTTCTTCCAATTATTCAAAGCATCCACAAGGTATAATCGCCAACCCACATAAAATAATAAACACCCTATTATTTTAATGTTGGAAATCAATTCAAATTAAATCAAACACTCAATATAATTAATGAGGACTTTAATTAATTGTGTTTGCATAATTAAGTGGAGGGAGGTGGAGAGGCTCCACCATAATATGGGAGTTCAAAAGATAAAAAGGGGGTTCACGGAGTTAAAGGGGGAGTTGTGGGGTTAGGTGCTCATGTGGGCCCCACCATACATTATCCTCTCATGGGAGGTTATGTGGGGTGTGGGCTGGACCTCCAACTATGCTCTGGAGAAGATAACCACACCCTTATCAAAAATTATGTAACACATAATTATTTATTTATTTTATTAAGAAATCCCAAAAATTAACTTCTCCTCCCGACTAAACGCTACTGCAGTAAAGTCCCCTTAGGAGAATAGCATCACTGAAAGTTCATCGCTTTCCTCTGATTTCAATTCCGAGCACCGGTTCAAAAGATATAAACACCCGTATGTAAGTTTACAGAACATACCCGAACAAAACTTCAGAAACTGATTCCAAGCACACCGGGCCTCGAAATCAAGGGCTGTCAGAAACTACGGGCTTGTAAAATTCGAAACTATTTATGAAAAAAATTTCCATGAAATTCCCATGTATTTAAATTACCCCCACCATAGGGATTTATGTCCCCTTAAAGCTACAACACTCACTAGGGAGACAAAAGGGGGTATTGAGCTCGAATCTAAGCCTCCCTCTCCCATGAGCTCTTGTGGAGATTCCCGTGATGCCAGCGAAAGTGCACCAGAGGAATCAACCATCCTCGTAAGACCTGATGTAATTTATCCTTGATCTCTACTGGGTCCTCCATCTCTTATAAGCATAGGACTTCTGTCTGCTCTGTGTAGTCTTCATCCGCTCCTAGATGATCTGCATCTTCTCCATCATAGCCTACACCATCTCTGGTCCTACAAGTGCTGAGTTACCTAGGTTAGTCAAGCACAGAGGTGATCTACATGGTCGGTTATACAATGCCTTGTAAGGTGCCATCTTGATGGTGGAGTGGTATCTATTGTTGTATGAAAACTCCACCAAGGGTAAGTGATCCTCCCAACTGTGATCAATGTTGACGACACATGCATGGAGCACGTCCTCAAGAGTCTGAATGGTCCTCTCAGTCTCACCATCCGTCTGAGTATGGAAGGTGGTGCACAAGCGATGTTTCATGCCAAAATCCTCCTATAATACGTTCCATAGCTGGGAAGTGAAACGAGAATCTCGATCGGAGAAGATAGTCGATGGAACACCATGATGACGAACTATCCCCTGAACATAGAGGCGTCCAAAGATCTCTATTAGGACCTTCTCTCTAATTAGTAAGAAGTGGGCCATCATGGTGAGTCGGTCTACGATCACCCAGATATGGTCGTGTCCTCTGGATGTATGTGGTAGTCCCATCATGAAATCCATGGAAATTCCATCCCACTTCCACTCTCGAACCTCTAAGGGTTGAACCATGATGCTGGAACCTGGTGCTCTACCTTCACTTGCTGACAATGAGGCATCGAGAGACAAACTATGCTACTTATTTTTCATACTTGGCCACTATTGATATCATCTGAGATCATGATATATCTTCACCACTCTTGGATGTACCACTAAATTGGAAGTGTGGAAATCTCTCAATACCACCTCCTTTAGTGAAACGAGTACCATTGTACATCCCCTGAAGAGGATTACATGCTCCCCACCTTCAAAAAATACTTCAGGTTCCTACCCTGAGGTTATCTGAGCACATCAGGTCTCGCAGTCAATGTCCCCACACTGTGCCACCCTCACTCGCTGATATAGTAGAGAAGTGACTATGAGAGACTATAGAAAGGCTGCTCCATCTCTATTTACATAGGATATATGCAACACAACCACCTGCTCTGTCACCTATCCTAGAAGCTGAATTCCCGATATCCTGCTGAGAGCATATGCTACAACATTCCCCTTCCTTGGAGTATAGGCTATCTTGAAGTCATAGCCCTAGAGGAACTCGATCCATCGCTGTTGTCTCAGGTTCTGGTCCTTCTGTGAGAATATTTACCTTTGACTCTAGTGGAAAGAATATACTGTAAAACGCTTGATCATCAGATAGTGTCGCCACATCATCAAGGAGAAGACCATTGCTGCTAACTCCAGGTAATGGGTAGCGTAATTCTTCTCGTCTTGTCTCACCTACCATGAATCATACGCGATAAATGCTTTCTCATGAATCTGGAAACACCCGAGTCCAGTCCCTGATGCGTCGCAGTAAACTACGTACCCTATGCCCTCCTCTGGTAGCCTCAAGATGGGTTCACTGTTCAACCTCTCCCTCAGCTACTGAAAGATCTTCTGGCATCAATCTGACCACATGAAGGGTTTCCCCTTCTTCCACATTGCTAAAAGAACCATTGAAACTCCATATATTTCTAGTATAAATCTCCGATAGTACCTAGCCAGACCCAAGAAACTCCACACCTCCATCACACTCCTGGGTGTCTCCCAAGAAAGAACTGCCTTGATCTTTGATGGATCCACTAAAACTCCAGCCTCCGAGATGACGTGACCTATAAAGTGAAACTCTCAAATCCAGAACTGGAAGTTCGTGAGTAAACCATAAATATGGTTCTCTCAGAGTGTATCCAGTACTACCGGCAAATGGTAGGGGTTCTCCTCCTCAGTAGTCGAGTAAATCAGTAATTCACCTATAAAGACTACAAAAAATTTGATAGAGGGAAGGCTAGAAGATCATGTTCATGAAACTCATGAACACTGCTGGAGTGTTGGTTATGCCAAATGGAATAACCAAGAAATTGAAGTGGCCATATCGACACCTAAAGTCCGTCTTCTTCACATCCTCATCTCGAACTCTGAGCTGGTGATAGCATGACCCGAGGCATATCTTCGAGAACCATCTTTCTCCCTTGTGCTGATCAAAGAGGATGTCAATCCTCGAGAGTGGGTACCTGTTCTTCACGGTCACCTGATTCAGGTGACGATAGTCAACACATAGTCCCATGCTGCCATCCACCTTCTTGGCGAACAAAATTGGTGAAGCCCAGTGTGAAACACTGGGCCAGATAAATCCCTTCGCCTCCACGTCCTCCAGTTATTCCTGCTGCTCACCAAGCTTGGACGAAGCCATATTATATGCTAGAAAAGATATATGTGTTGTCCTTAGGTACAAGTCAATGTAGAATTTTACCTCTCTGTGAGGAGGTAGTCTTGGAACATCGTCAGGAAAAAATTCCACGTACTCATCCCCCATAATAGGAAAACTCAGACTCTGCACATCAACCACTCCGAGGATGAGACTAGCCAACTGATGTGTCAGCTTCTACCCCCTCCTCTGTGTATGTCCATCATGTGATGAAATGGCTTCCTTCTTACTAGTGATGGTGGAACTGGTCCCATTCATGCGAATACACCGCACCTTGTGCCTAATACCGTCAATCTGAGCATGAAATGTGGATAACCATTCCATATCCATGATGTCATCGCAAGGCCTTAATGCTACTACAAGAAGATCCTAGATGAAGCTCTCACCTCCTAGAGTAAGATCACACTGCCGGCACCAGTGTGTAATCATTTAGTCTACTCCCATAAGAGTATCTATACTTAAGGATTGAGCCAACAGCACCGTCAGAATCTCCGAGCTCCGAACAAGGGTAGCAGAAATAAAAGAATTACTAGAACCTATGTCTATGAGTACTGCAGTAAGGGTGGAGTAGACAGAAATAGTTCCTCAAATCATCTCAGGTGTTCCATGGTCGTAGGTCTTGACTGCCTGGAGCTGAGCCCACCTTTGTCAGCCAGCACCTTGTGGTCGGGGTAGACCTCCTGGTGGTGGTGGTGATAGAGCCTCGAAACGTCGTCCAACACCTACTGCTCGGCCAGCCCCAATACCTCATCCGCCTACTCCCAGTGGACCACCACAGTTGAAACTGTGCCTCATCCAGGGAGGTCCCTCTACTGTGCGCTGCTCTTCTGCCTGGTAGGTCGGGCAGTCACAAGCCATGTGGCCCTGCCTGCTACATGCATAGCACTGCCTTCTCCTCGTATATCTGACTCTATCTCGTGTTCCGTACACAACTGAACCTGTATCCTAGGGTCTCCCTCCTAATAGCCTAGTATGCTTGGACCTCTGTGTCAACTGTCTACTGCCGTTTATAGAAGACTTCGCTCTGTGACATCCTGTGGTGGGTCTCGCCGCTGGTGACTGCTCACCAAGAAAAATCTCCACTAGAAGGACCCGCTCCAGTACCCCCTATGTCTGGATGCTAAGGGGAATCGTCGAAGCCCTGATCTCATGATTGAGTCCCTGCTCAAAGGTCCAGGCCCAGAAGAATGGGTCCCATAAAATATCTGGGAAGTAGTGCGAGAGGTCCGTAAACCTCACTGAGTACTGAGCTACTGTCATGCTTCCCTACTGCGGATGAAGTAACTCTTGAATCCATACCACACGAAGGGTGGCTGAAACAAACTCCAAGCAGGGTAGACTCTCGAAGTCCATCCAGAGTAATGATGCCCTGCCATGCACCTAGAGCATCAGGCTCCACCATCTGCCTACTGCTGCATGTAGGAGACTCGCGGAAAGAATCACTGTGAGGTCGGCTAGTGTCCCTACCAATCTAAAAACTCTAACGATAGCCTCCAGCCAATCCTCAGCTGCCAGTGTGTCCATCTCTCCCTGGAACCTGGGCGAACTATTTTGTTGCAACTTGTGAAACACACTCAAGCAGTGTGCACTCTCTACTGCTGGGGATGGTGTTATCGGTGGCCCTATAGGTAGTGGTATCGCTGGTGCCTCCGCTATGATGGGGCCCTACATCGAGGCCTCATCCATCTGTGGGCTACCATCTCGTAAGTAACTTGGAACCCTAGCTAGATGCATTCATGGGGCCATGCTAAAAAGAAACAGGTTCACCATAATCAAAATAGAATACCTGGTGAGCTGACACAATGAAATCACAAAGATAACCTTTTCAAAGGAAACACACATGCAATCAGGGTTTTCGTGCACTGAGTTGGGATTCAGAGGTCAGGGTCATGGTGTATGGATATGTCACCCGCCGCACAAACACTGGACTCCCTGGACTGGAAACCACACTCAATAATCATAACACTATTGCTTCACAGAAAACAATGATCTGAGTATTGAGTTTTGTGGTAGAACCCACTCATTTGATACCAATTTGTCACAACCCATCCTCGGGGCCCATGTCGTCACTACCCCAAGCCCACCTTCCATAGGCCAGGGCCTGGCGACTAGCACCAAAGGCGTAATCCCGATAGAAAGGGAAGACATTGACTTTAAAAAGTAAACAAAAACAATAGAGTACGCAATTGAAAGTAAACACCAAGTAAAATTTTATACAAAAGAAAGTTCTGAATGGAAATGGGATAGAAATAGAAGCCCAACTGTAAAGTACAGTATAACTGAAAAGCAAGAACAACTAAAGTAATGGAAAACAGTAACTACTGAGTCGTCCTCTAGAAATCCCACCTGAAGTGTGGGTATAGATGGCCTTCTCAGCGCCCAGGTCCATCCGTCAGCTCCGTGTATGTCTTGCTATGTGGTCCCTCTCCGGGTACTGTCCAACTCTACAACTCACCACCTCGATCAGTGATGTTCATCATCTGCAACCAACACAACGTAGTGCGGGCATAGCCCATGCAGTGGTGAGTATAACGATACTCATTAGGGAACCTGAAACCCCCGATGGTCTCCTAGAATCCACAAAGGATAAAACACAAAATAAATATACAATCAGGAAGTATCAACCAACTCTACTTAGGTATATGTACATACATATACCTATGTTATCAATCACAGATCGACTCCAACTCACGATCTCATGCACAACACAGTCTACACAGGAATTAATGTCATTCATCGTGATGGTATTGTTTTTAGGACATAACATAGCTCACACAGGTATCCCACAATATTAGTGAGATATAGATGATCAGATATAGCCACTGGGTCATCAACGCTATCGGACCCACACATGATATTGGACCAGCTAAGCTATCAGACCCTCATAGGATACATGCAAGTTATTATAGAGTAATAGAGATGATCAGATGTAGTTACTGATTCATCTAAGCTGTCAGATGCACACAGGATACAGGACCAACTACTATATCAGAACTGTTAAACCCACACAGGATTCCGGTAAAGTAGTCGTCATCGATGAACCCACGGAGAATTCCAGTATAATAATCATCATCGTAGTCGCAGTCGTAGCCATCTCTATGGTTCCGGAACACAACACTCTTGATTTTGGGAGGGTCCACTCCTTGATAAAAGTGAGTTCAATACATAAAATATCATGATGTCTTGATTTTATATATGCCGATGTTTCGTCTCATAAAAAGAAACCCAACGCGATAGACGGTGCGTCCATCGGACGCCTGACTCGGGAGTTATAAGTGAATTCGCTCCGAGGGCCCGGTTGTTTTCAGATTTGAACCAACCTGGACATATGCAAACTTTTCCAAACACTTGATTGTGAAGTACCAAAATGGCCGCCTCGATCTATGAAATCCTACTCACTGAAGTTTCATCGATCAGAGGTCCATAGCTCATGTTATGGGTGAAAAACAAAAAGTAGGCCGAAGAAGGGGGGTCATGGTCCGGTCCGACCCCACCCAACCCGCACTAGGTCAGACCAAATCGGGTCAACCCAACCAGGATTTAGGTCAAGACCGATAGGGTATGGCCTGACATGGTGGTTGTGGCACGGCCCGAGCACGAGGGCCTGGCCCGAGCGAAATGCGACACGACCCGCGTAGTAGGCGGATCGGCCCGCGCGGCAGGCGGTTCGACCCGCGAAGTGGGCGGCCTAGGCTAGTGGCCAGTCTTATCTCGGCCAGCTATCTGAGAATGGAGGGTGGGGAGTGGCCCCCTCAGCTTTAGTAATGGCGGAACCAGTTAGTGCTTCTTGTTTCTCTCGGAACCCGTGAGGCAGGTTTCGCTCCACCGCTGCGGCTGATGCTGCGACGACCTTCTGCTGGTAGCACATGAAGGGCACCACCGCCCCCAAGCGGTCGACCGACGCTGGCCGCCGCCTCTGGTCTTCGGCACCACCGCGCTTCTCCGCGGGCCACCAGAGTCATCCTGTTGGGTTTTTTTCCTCCCGCTTGCGCCTACAGCCTCCTCGGGTCATGTACATCACTACGACGACCTCAATTCATGGTTTCCCTTTCTTTCATCTATCACCCAACAATCCTCACATCAAGAATGAAATTACGGAGGGTCTGTAATTGTTTTTTATCCCGTGACCTCCACATTAGAGGCTAAAAAAATTATCCAACATACAATTTCCCAAGTACGAGGGTATAAATCACATGTTTAATAATAAATAATCCATAATCCTTAATACCTCGATTCATGTAACGTTATTGTAGTTGTGGAAAATGGCGTCGCGGAAGTTGATGTCACAGAAGATGGTGTCATTCCTTCAACATCTTAGGGAGATTCGTTGACATTGGTGATGTTCATCATGGGCGGTTTCTTCTTTTTTGACGCCAAGAAAGAAGAAGGAAGAATACGTTTGAGGGCCTTGTGTTCTTCGTTGAGAGAGTACGTCGTTCTTCTTGAGATGAATTCTTTCTTCCAATTCTCCAAAGCATCCAGAAGGTATAATCTCCAAACCACATAAAATAATAGGCCCCCTAATATTTTAATGTTGGCATGAAATTCAAATTAAATCAAACACTAAAATTAATTAATGGGGATTTAATTAATTGCATTGGCATAATTAAGTGGACTCATGTGGAGCGGCTCCACCATAATGTGGGAGTTAAAAAGTTAAAACGGAGGGTTCAAGGAGTTAAAGCGGGAGTTGAGGGGTCAGGTTCTCGTGTGGGCCCCACCACACATTATCCTCTCATGGGAGGTTATGTGGGGTGTGGGCCTCACCTCCAACTATTCTTTGGAGAAGATAACCACCCCCTTAACAAAAATTATGTAACACATAATTTTTTATTTATTTTATTAAGAAATATGAAAAATTAACTTCTCCACCTGACCAAAAGAAACTACGGTAAAAGACCCCTTAGGCGAATAATGGTATTGTGAGTTCATTGGTGTCCTCAGATTTTAATTCCGAGCACCGGTTCAAAATATATAAAAACCCGCATGTACGTTTACTAAATGAACCCGAAAAAAACTTCAGAAATTGATTCTGGGCACAACGGGCCTTAGAATCATGCGTCGTCAGAAACTAAAAACTCATAAAATTCCAAATAATTTAATAAAAAGATTTCCTTGATATTTTTGGGTCTTTACATCATGTGTTTTCATGATGGGATAAAATGATCATAAGTTTTATTTTCTAGTAGAATTTCATATGAAATGTGTTATTAAATACTATTCTAGAACATTTTATTTCATGTATAATAATATGTTAATATTCAATAAAATATGTTGTGTGAAGTGTTTATTATGATTATTGATATAATAAAATTTTATTACCTTCATTTTATGTCTCTTGAGGATATTTTATTCTTATAGCATGTTTTAAAATGTTTTTCATAGGGTTTTAAGTATGAGTAGAGAAAATTATGAGATCAAGATGAATGTTATGATGGAATTACATGAACATAAATTTTTTTTATCTTAAAATATTTTCATTATAGGAAAAGTGGATTTTGAGTGTATGTTTAAAATTATGATGGAATATTTACCTATTTTATAGTGATGACTTAATTCTCTAAAACACTAAATAATAAATATCCTAATAAGTAAGATAATTAGTTATTTACTTAAAATTCATAAATACGTATTGTTTAATAACATACACTTATATTTTGTGTCATAAAATAGATTTAGATAATAATATAAATTATAATTAAGTAATTAAATAATGTTAATATAGTCTAATTTATGGTCATCATGACATTGAATTTGATGATCACTATGTTACAAAATCTTAAATAAGTGTATTAAGAATAGTTTTCCACAAATAAAATAGGAATACTTATGTGGAAAGATACCAAGAAGAATATATACTTCCCAATTAGCAACTAATCATTGTTGGAATAAGAACAAAGAAATTATTACTATGATCAATTAGTTTACAAAATTTTTAAATGGTAGTGGTATTTAATTTATGGAGCATTCAAATATATTTTTGAGAAACAACTTTATTGTGGAACAATTTATGATATACATTCCTGCAGTATTTAGTGTATCTTATGAACCATTGATAGACAAATGCTAGATTAAAGACATATAGAACATATTGAATTTCATGTGTTCTTCAGATAATCCTAAGTCAACTCTTGGTATTTAGTTTTTTGAATACAAAGATGACAAGCGATGGTCAGTTGTTAAGAATAAGATATAAAAGGAAAAAATAGATACCTTGGAAAGGGTTGGATTTAAGAATATTTTCCTTGAAAAAATTTATCTTAATATAGGATGAAATAGGATGGAAAATAAATTGTTGGAATTTAGGAAATTGGGGAAAGATTCAGTGGCTTCATAATAAGAAAATATCTCTAGATTTGAATTACTCACACGTAATTTTATCCATGATGTTGATATTATTATTAATCAGTTTAACACTAGATTGAAGTGAAGATATAAAAAGTAATTGTATTCAAGACAATTTAATAGTTATGAGATCCATTATTTATTTGAAGAGAAAGTGGTTATAGATTTTGATTATGGAAATGTGTTTTATGATAAAAAATGGAAAATAGGGCTAGGTGTTTGGGAAATAAAAAGAATCCATCATTGAAATCTAAAGGTAAGAAAATCAAGTTTTTATTTTGTGATATTTGTAGTAATATTCACTATTATAAATGTCATACATATTCTGTTATGTGATTTAAATTTGTTATGTTGAGGAATATGGCTCATGGTTTAAATAAAAATGATATTTTTAGTAGTATGACCAATACTGATAAACATGTAGTAACATGTTTTTAATGTAATGATATTTATAATTATACAAATGTGTGCCTGATGTAGGACATGAATTATGGGAGGAAAAAACTCTATAAGTAGAAGGGTTTTATGAAATCCTATGCAAATACATATCCTAGTGTTGATCCATAAAATAATGAGGTCAAAGACACATTTTATATTTATTTAGATTATGTTAAGGATTTGTTTCATTATGGGTCTATTTGTTCCTTAATTTTTATGAAATTTTCTAGTATATTTGAAATTTATACTTTAATAATGAATCCAATAACTTTGGTAAAAACATCTATGGTATGTATGAAGTCAAGAAAATAATACATCTTCCATTTGTTGTATATGGAAATAATGTACTAATGAAACATGTATTTTATCCCATAGTAGAGTTTTTTTATTGTTATGGGTATGGATTGACTCTCTATTTTCCAAGGTAAGATAGATTGTAGAGCTATAAAAGGCATTTTCATTATATGTTTTTGTTTTTATAAAAGAATGAAATCAAAAAATTTATGACATTTGAATAAGATGAGAAACTGAGAAAATATGGAAATGAAATTTATATAGTATATACAATTGAAAATAGGTGAACTGTTCAGATTGATGATCTGTCGATAGAAAAGGTATACCTAGAATCTTCTCTTGATGAGTATCCAAATGTTATACTGGATTTGGAAGTTGAAATTACTATTTATATTGGACCTGATGAAAATATAAATTCAAAAACACCTATAGAATGGCTCATGTAGAACTTATGTAATTAACAAATTATTTGTATGAATTTCTTGATAATGTTTTCATTCATCATAATAGTTATCACAAGGGTGCCCATAATTTTTATTAAAAATAATTATGGTTCTATGATTATGTCTATTTATTATAGGTATTTTAAAAACATTATTGTTAATAATAAGTATCCATTATCTCAAATCGATGAATTATTTGATTATATTTAGGGAGATCCATAGTTATCAATGGTTGATCTCATGTTCATATACCCTTAGGTGATTTTGAATGAATGATGAAATTTAAAAAAAATCAAAATATGATTCTACATTTATCATTTTTTTTAATTCGATTTGGGTAGAAAAATGTCACCACATTATTTATTTATATTATTAATTGATTTTTCATTAATATTGGTTAAGTATCTGGGTGTCTTTATTGATAAAATTTTTTATTCTAAATGTTATAAGGATCATGAAAATAATTTATGGATTGTTCTAAAAAGTATGAATGAAATGAAGTTATATGAAAAGCATAGAATTTTCTATTATAGTAGATTTTATTCTTAGATGAAATTGTAAATAAATATGGAATATATATTGATCCCATAAAAAAATATAGTAGTTGATGAATGTAGAATACCTAAAACTTTTATTGAGATTCAAAACATTCTTCATTTTGGAGGATATTATGGGTCGTTTGTTGAAAATGTTTCTTAGTTATCTTGTGAACTAATATTGTATACATGAAAAGGATTATGTTTCATTTGGGAAAATGAATGTGATGAATGTTTCTATGAATTTAATAGAATATTAGTGAATGGTTTATTTTTTTCATTACAATCCTGAATTGGGGACATTATTATATAAATTAGTGGTTCATTGAATGTATTGTGTTGTTTTTTAATATAGATTTTTTTGATGATTTTTTACTCCTTATGATAACTAAGACATCATGACAAAAATTTTCCTAAACATTACCTTAAACGGAATGCTATAGTGTTTTCCTTAAAAAAATGGAAACACTATTTATTTAGAGTAATGTGTAAAATATATACACATCACAGTATTATGAAGCATATTTTCAGTCAGCTGGAGTTGAAATTAATACATTGCATATAGTTAGAATTTTTAAATGACATGATAGTGTAATTTATTACAATATAGTTATGGAAAATAGTGTATTTGATTCGTTGAGTCATAACGATGACGTAACATTAACTGTAATATTAATAGAACATGATATTTTGTTTAATGAGTTTAGGATTGTTGAATTAATAATTGTTAATGAAGGAACATATTTTTTTTGTATTAGGTGTTATTATAATTTATGTTATTAATATTTTAACAACTTTTTATATACTCTCTTTACCTATTATAAATAAAATGTGCATGATTTGTTCGAAATATTAATGATTAAATATTAAATGAAATTTTGAGAGTTATTTGAATTTATTCAATCAATGTCAGTTTACTATTTTATTTATAACACTCACCCTATGTATCCAAATCGAATGGTTATTATTTTTTAGAATTCATATTTCAATATATAATATTCCATTATGAGGGATCATGGGAAAATTCATTTATTTGAAATGTCATATGGTCCACACAAGAAGTGCTATAGAATCTATGATGAATGTGGACTATCCATTTTGATTTATTTACTAGGATCCCTCCATAATCCCAAATTTAATTTTAATCTACATTTGGTTCTTTATTATCAAATGGAATCCTAGATAAAAAGTTCATGTACCATTCCTAGGAACAAGGGGCCCAAATGATTCATTTAAACTCTTCCCACCATTCTGGATGGGAATTAAAATCAGTACAATATTCTTGACTGTTCACCGGATCAAGACATCCAATATAGCTAATATATTTCAGCGTAAAATCAATGATATGGGTGGGAAAATTTGTTGAATAATGTGTTTGGATTTTAAGTCATTTCCCTATTGATAAACCCATTCACATTTCTTCTTTAAAAAAGTCTAGATTGAAATGGACATAGTATAATTTTTTACTAAAACTGATATTTCTCTTGCTACCAATGTCCTAAAGCCTCCCAATTTTTAGGCTAGATGACCAACATTATTGTCTAAAAAATTAATGAAGGATAGATATCAGAATTCGTCTATCTGTATGTCAAAATCACGGATTCAAGTGGAATGTATGTTTTCGAATGCATGCAGTCCACCTCCTTGGGATATAAATAAATCCCCTCCTCTTATTTCAAAAGGGAAGGCGTTTTAGAAGAGAGGATCACAAATTGGATCAACCAACGATTTCAAAAATAATTGGGAGGACCTTGCACAATCATATTTTTATTTGATAGACCCTTAATTCTATCATTGATTTCATTTTCTTTTGAGATTTTCTTCATTAGTAATTTCGTAAGTGTTTTTTTTGTAATTCTGTTTTAGTGAAAGTTTCTTATTCATATTCTGTTTCAATCATCCACCCTATATTCCTAAATATTAATTCTCTAGATGCATTTTAAATCACATTGAAACCTCTTCCCTTATTTTTCTTCTTCATTCATTAGAAATTCTATTTTTAATTTTCATCTCCTATTTTCTGTGTGTGTTCAGTACCCAACTATTTACTTTTCCCATTCATTATTCTTCTCATATTAACTCATCATAATATGCATAATAAACAAGATTTATAATCATCTTAATGGATTACTAAATCTTCCTTTGGGGTGAGTCAAAATTTAAGCATGATAAGTGATTGAGAGTATTTACTTGATAAACATTCATTAATTTAACATTGTGTATGTTGGACTTAATATGTCATGGATTAATGACATATTATTTTTAATGTGTGGATTCAATGGATTATTGGAACCATAAATACACTACCACAATCATGTACTAATTGATATTATAATACAAATTAATTTAAGGCTTGGATTATTTCCTTAACACTTATGAATTCCAGTTAACGTTAACTTGTGACATGGGTGTTAATTTAATGCAATATAAAGAAAGGATTAAGGATGTCACAAGCTCATCTACCTAAGGATAAAATCACCCCAATATTTATCAAATTGTTAAATCAATATTAATCAATCATGAATTTCAATTAATCATTGAAAACATCCCCCCTCTCAAATTACAATCAGCTAAAAATGACTATTAAAAATTATCATCGTTGGGGATTCAACCCGAGTGCTGCTATAAACATTAGCAAAGAACCAAAACCTCAAACAGTCGATAGGAAACAATAATCAATGATTTCAAATGGATTTTCTGTCGATGATGGTGTAATTAAGTATTCGTTAGTTTATGGTTATTGTAAAAAAAAAGAAAAAAATTAAATAAAATTGAAAACAAACAAATGAAAACCCCATCTTACCCTTTCTTCGAGAATCCCTTTGAATACCCCATTGCCTCTCAAACAATCCATCAGATTTTTTAACCTGAAATTGAGTGAAAACATCACCAACATCAGAGAAACATTATGGACAATAAAATAATTCAAGAACCACTCCTCGTCCAAACCGATGAATTAGAAATGGCCAATCCTAGGGAAAACACACTTAATGAACTTACTCACTCTGATATGAATTTCAAACCCCTAGTTATTCAATATCCAAACATAGAAGGTGAATTTGAACTCAAATTGGGTTTGATTCATATTCCCCTCATTTCCATGGTCTATCCGGTTAGGATCCACATCTCCGCCTAGATGAATTACATGTGGTGTTCTTTACTATAAATCCTCAAGGGGTTTTTGAGGAACATATAATACTTCAAGAAGTCCTATTTTCTTTAGCCGACTTAGTTTGGTTATTAATATAATTCCTCTCTCCTAGTATCATGGGAACATGGAATGACATGAAGTAACTTTTCATTGAAAAAAGTCTATCCTACCTCTTGTACTGCTTCTATCCAAAAGGAAATAGGTGGAATTGGTCAATTAAAAAAGGAGTCACTCCATGAGTACTAAGATAGGTTCAACCAGATTTTTCCAATCTTTCCATATCACCAAATCCCTGACCAACTCTTGATCCAATACTTCTATTAAGTGTTTATTGATATGGGGAGGACCCTCTTTGATGAAGAAAGTGGTGGTTCTCTTGTTGATAAAACCCTCATATCTATAAGAGTTATCATAAGCAATATGGATGTAAACAAAAAACAGTTCCACACTAGAGAACAAGCTCAATTTAAACATGCCAAATATAGTCAATTGTTACAGCCAAACCAGATGATAGAGTGGTTGGGTGAACATACTGGTCTTGTGTGACAAATAGTTGTGGAATCCAAAGCTCTAACTTCATCTTATCAACAATATATGTCTCATGGACCTATGAAAAACTGTGGAATCTGTAGCTCCCCCTTTCATCCAACTTAGACATGTCCACATATTCAAGAGGATACCTCTGATTCATCTATAACAATAGAGCATAATGTATCATATTCTCAGCGAAACACCAACCGTCTACAATATGTTCAGTTATTAGAAACTTCAACCAACCCCATTTTGAGCCCTTCTCTCTTACATATAACCCCCACTTGAGGTATGGAAACCCCGTCTCTCATCGCCCTCAATTCCCCCCCAAACCCAAACCAATTACAATATGGTCATGGTGTTGCTAAATTCTATCAAACCTTACCCTTTTGTTCCTCAATCTCAAAGAATCAATCATCCTCTTGATCCCCCTAGATTCCACTATCCAAGTGCGCCTTCCCAATTCGAAATACAATACAATCACTTTCCCAATAACCATAATCATGGAAATCCCAATATGATGAAAGCCTCTTCGTCCAAGAAACTATTGGAATGTTGTGAGAGATCTTTCCTCCCTTACCCGTTCAAGAATGAAAAATATTGAAACCCAAATTGGTCAACATGCATCCCACCTAACCTAGAAACAACCATCCAATTCTTTCCAACTCCCAACTCAATAATTTCCCAACCCCAAAGGTCATGTAAGTGTTATTTCATATAGATAAGGAAAATAGATGTCCATTCCTCAATATAATCATCCAACCCCACTTTGAATGATGAACAAGAAAATGAAAATGAAAAAGAAGCATGAACGAGAATATGAAGTCATTCCCTCACCTATTTTCATTCCACATAGGAATCCAATTCCTTTTCCTCAAGAATTTTCTTAGCCAAAGAAGTCCTTTGACTCCAATCCTGAAATTCTCGACATGTTTATACATGTTGAAGTCACCATTCCTATATTATATTCCTTCAAACAAATTACTATGTATGTTATGTTTCTTATGGAATTTTTCCCAAAAAAAGAAAAATTAATACCATTGAGAATGTTTCCACACAACAGTCATTACCCATGAGGTGAAACGTACTTGGGACCTTTAGAGTTCCGTGAAAAATAGGATGTTTCAACTTTGATGATGCACTCATAGACCTTGGAGCCTCGATAAATGTAATTCCAAAATCCATATTCTCTAAACTTGTTCTAGGTCCCTTAAATACAATAGGTGTTGTTATACGGTTTGCCAATAGTAACACAACCATTCCTGGGGGAATAATCGAGGATATCCTTGTCTAAGTCAATGATATTATCTTCCATGATAACTTTTATATCCTTGACATAGAGGTTGAGAAATTTTTTTGACAATATCCTCTGATTATATTGATAAATTTCCTAATTCCATATGAAACCAAAATTTATGTAAATTCTAGTATCATATCCATGGAATTTGGTGACCCTATGTTCATGTTCAATATTTTTTAAATCCATATGATTTATGTTAGAGAATAAATCTGCATTCCCAATCCATGATATTGAAAGTCTCTCTGAGACTGTGTTGAATCCAAATCAGTCATGTTTTTCCTATTCTACTGACAGATTAGTTTGTCAATATTGCATCCTCATTAAAAAATTCATAAATGTAGATATTGGTGTTGAAATTAAAAATGATAACTCCACAGATATAAAGGATAATTAAAACTATTTGGCATCCTATCTCACCTCTGACATCCACTGCTCAAACATGGATGCTAATTGGGAAAATGAACAATCATGTTCATTTTCTGATTCAAATGTGATTATCCAACATTCATTATTTTCTATCCACGATTCTAAAAATTCTATTAGTTTTGAGGTTAACCATGAACCAATGTGTTTATATTGTCCTGATAGTAGTAATGTTTTTGATATTTTTTCCTAATTAATTAAGTGATAACAAGTGAGGTAAAAATTAAAAATTCTTTAGTGAACAACATTGATATAATGTATAATGAAAAATTTATTCAGTCATATGACCCCAATGATCCTCATTACTCTACATCATTATGTGATGAAATAAATTAGTCAAAAACAATTGGGATCTCATACTCCAGTTTCTTGTTATCTGAACCATACATAAATGAACAATCAGAATTGAGTCATCTTAATGAATTTCCAAGCCTAAAAAACCATCACATTCTGGATAAAATCACCCCTCACATTGAAGAACAAAGGGAGGATAGTAATATTCACTTTTCATTCCCACTTAATTTCAATAAAAACAACAAATAAGTGGTGAAATTATACAATGATTCATCAAGAATCTAAAATGAGTTGATTTTCTGGAAGCATACTATAGCTGGAAAAATACAGTGGCCACCATCGAACTATGGGTGGTCTACTACAATTTTCCAACTATAGAAAAAATAAAGGCAGCGCTTCATGGGGGTAATCCAATGTTTTCTATTACTTTTATTAAATTTTAGTTTTTATATTTTCATTAGATGAATATTTATTTTTATTTATCAAGAAACAATCCAAATGAGGCATGTCAACTTCCAATGACCCACTACTGGATAGAGATGGTGACCCACCATATCCTAACCAGGGGACACCTCTTTCCCATCAATTATCTCTCTTTCTTCTTCTCACTGATTTTTTCATTTTTTACCACTTTCCTCATTACACTTTTTTTTATTTTCTCTTTCTCTTTTGTATGGGTGTGTATTAATTAAAAAATCCTTAAAAAACAAAAAAACAAGAGCAAAAACATTGGGAAATAATATATGAAAAATCAAGAGTCATTATTACTCTCCCTACAACATTCAAAATTTTTCCAACCATTTTGGGGAGTCAAAAGACAAGGATTCATCTCAAAAATCCCATGTTTTCATAATATATTTCAATGAAGAAAATTGTGTCAAAACCAAAAAATTCTAAATGCACAATTTGTGTTTTGAAATATAAATTTCCCCAACCATAAGGAACAGCATTATCTTTCATGAAAGGGACACATATATTCATCTTTTCAAAATGTTTGTTTTTCACCCTAATTTTTGAGTATTGAGTTTGTGGACCTTCAAGCTGAATTTTCTAATTTGATGTGAGTTAATATAATAGATGAATTTTCTAAACTACATGATTATCACACTTTTTAAATATACTCCCATTTCCTGTACATTAAAACTATTTTTGAAAGCCACTTCGATCCTATGAAAGACATTTCATCGATAGACACATTACAATATCGATACATTATCCCACCTAATATCCACGTTGATTTTCAATGCATAATTTTTTGAAATTTCAGTATGGGGTGAACGGATTTCATTTTGGGTACTCTTTGGTTGATTTTTACCATGTTATCTTAATACTGTGGAAAAGCATCAATTTATGTGTGGGGAGAGGTTTTCCTCCAATGGGTTTTGAGAATGTATATTTTTTAATCTTGTACAAATTATAATGAAATTTTTTAAAATACAAATATATATATATATATTTAAAATAAGAGTGGGTTTTGTCTTGGGTGGGTCAAAAATCACTCTTTCTCAACCTTTTATCTTGTTATAACTATTACAATTAATGTCATGAAATGATCGAACAAGGGGTTGGAGACGAGTGTGAGATCTGTTTCAATTTCATGTATAGAAAAAATAAAATGAAAAAAATGAAAAAAAAGAAAACTTTTTTCATTGGGACAAGATTCGTTGTTTTTAAATATTTCATATTCTCATCCACTTCAAATTTCTATCCTCTTTTGGGTCATATTTAACATTATCATTCCCCCATAAATATGTGTTTATATTTCCTTTCATGTCTCATTTCAAAAAAATTGTTCATTGCCTTTTCCATGTTGGTGTTTTACCACATTTTTCTTGTATTTTAGATATAATCTTCCTACCATACCATAGCCACAGAGAAACACATAATAATACCTCTTGATTTCTAAGAACATTATGATAGGAAATGGATACTGAGAGCTCTTTCAAACTATAATATTTTCAGTTTTGGTTGGTGAATGAGTGAAATTCTAGAAATAAATTTTTATCATATTGAGATGAGTGAGTTTTGAGTGTCCATATTTTCAATTTCTAAATTTTATAATGAAAAATTGAATTTATTTTGGAAGATTGTTTCTATAAAAATTTGTGGTGTAATTCAATATGGATGAGTAAAATTTCCAAAACCTCCTCTGATTGGGGAAACCAAAATTTTAATATTTTTTAGTGAGTGAAAATGATTTTGTCATTTATATATATTTGTTACACATGAGGAAATTCATAATACTATGTGCAAGGGAGTATATGTTATTAATATTTTTTAAAAAATTTATACACTCCCTTTAATTTATTTATATGAAATTTGCATAATTTGTGTGAAATATTAATGTTTAAATATTAAATGTAATTTCTGAGCATTATTTTATTTAATCCAACCGAATTCAGTTTGATATATTATTTATAACTCTCACCCTAATTATCCATATTTCCTTTTTATCCTTATTTACTATTACTATATCAATAAAAAACATTTAATTAGAAGGTAAAATGGTCCCATTTGTCTATTTGATGGGTCATATGGTTCACACAAGAAGGCCTATAGAATAATTGGGGCAGGTGGACCAGCCATGATGATTGAGTTACTAGGATCCATCCATAAGCCAAAATTTAATGATACTATATATTTTTTTAACATGTATCCAATGGAATCAGGGATAAAACTATCAAGGCCCGATCCTAAGAACAAGTAGTCCAACTAATTCATTTACATGTAGCCCACCATTCAGGATATGAATTAAATTCAGTACTGTTTTCAAGAATTTTCTCCTTATATGGACATCCAATCTAGCTATGATTTTTCAGTGTGGAAGGAAGGAAATGGGTGGCCACCAATGGTGAAAATTTTGTTTGTATTTGAATGCATATTCTTATTGATAATCCAATTCACATTTTGGCCTTCTAAAAATTATCGATTGAAATGGATAGATTTTAATGTTTTACTAAAACTGCCTTAACCATTTCTCCAAAAGTCCGAATGCATAAAATTTTTGAGAGTAGGCTAGAAAAATTATAATATAAAACATTGAAGAAGAATATATCTCTAAATTCATCTATCTATAAGTAAAAATATTTGAGCCCTAGGGAGGGGTAGTTTTGGAATGCAAAGAGTGTACCACTTTAGGCTATTAATAAATTCCCTCCTCTTCATTCAATATATTTGGAATTTTATAACAGGGGATCACACATTGGAACAACCAATTCCTTTACAAAGGCATGTGAGGACCTTATATACTAATGTTTTCACTTTAAATACCCTTACTCCTCTCATTGATTTCATTTACAGTTGTGCTTTTCTTCATTTTTAATCTTGTATGTTTAGTTTTTGTAATTATATTTTAGTGAATTTTTCTTCTTCATATTGTGCTTTAATCATCCACACTATTATAGGACCCCAGGACACCCTGAGAGGGGAGGGGTGAATTAGGGTGAAAAATATTTATTTTAATGTGATGGATCTTATTCCACGTTGGTAGGAACTTGTTAAACCAATATGATGAATATAATCAGAAAGAAAACATTCACATGTAGAGAGTTGACACAACACTTTCTAGTTGGTTCACGACTAAGGGATACGTCCAAGTAGCATACACTTACAGGTTGTCAGTAATACCAAATTCCACTAAAACTTCACAGGCTATATATTACAATGGTTCGAGCACAATCACTCTATACCTGGCTCACTGCCTTTACAATGGTTCAGGTATAGCTCATTGTGACCCTCGGGACACTTCTGTTGACTCCCCCTAGCTCACTGCCATTGGTGAAGTCTTACTCAGTTGATAGACTTGAATTTCTCTTCATCATTGTAATAGAATTCATCCTCTATTGTATGTAGATGCTCTGTTGAAGACCAGCCATAACCATTAGACTAATTTCACAAGGCACCGAAGGTATCAGGAAATATTCCAGCTTTTGAGCAGCTAAAAAAAGATAGGCGTACTTCAACAACACTTGGAGCGCTTCCCCAATCCAGTGCACAAGTTTCAAATCCAGCGTGCAAGTTATAACTGTCATGAAAGTCCACTTACAACACTTGCGTTACTTAACCTTCTTCAATACCAAACTTGTGAGACCCACACCCTCTCTCTCCCACGCCTTTTTGGACACATAGCAAATAATAGTCACACAACTTATACTTGCACGACCTACAACAACTCGCACGACCACTACACCTATGCGATAGGAGAATTGAATTTTTTCCAACTATCGAACTTTGTTTCCAATGAGGAGGGGTGGTCCTCTATTTATTGGAAAAATGGACGCCCTGAACGGTGGCGCGCGAGACTCCTCATGGCATGCATGTTTTGTCGCGAATCTCCAACTTCCCTAGCCTATGTCACGCCACTCACTTGCGCGACCAAACCAATACTTGCACGATACATTTTACTTTTCTGTATTTTGAAGTTCTGATCTACAAAAACTTGTGGCATTCAACATTCCAATCCTCCTAATCATCGGCACACAAGTCCTTTCTCAGTGCGTAATTCATTTGAGCGACACATATACGACATGCAAGTCACTTTCCCAAAAATAATTGTTTTCCCCTTCTTTCAGTTTTGTGGTCCAGAAATTAGGAAAACACTGGAAAACAGTGCCACCTTCAATACTATTATCTACTTGACCTGTATGAGTACTCTGCTGGCACACAACATGAACTTCATCTGAGGATTGAAAACAAACACAAATCATACTCCAATTCATGCATAAATGACCATTGTTCCAATAATATCCCTCTTTGTGTTTGTTGGAAATTGGTAAAAAAAATCACTAGATCACCATCCACTTGCGAACCCAAAATGCAGAATTCAAATAAACCGACACTGTAAGTCTACATGAGCAATGCTTGGTGTAGAAAAAAGATAGAAGGTTTGAATTGGGTTTCAATCAAATGAATTTGTTCCCATACTATCACCGACACTGAATTCTCAATGTGTAACAAAAGCATTACATACCTGAATTTATACCTTTCTCCCCCATTGACAATAAACCCAAATACTGGTATTTATTCATTTTTCATATCAAACCACACTACCCCTGGATAGTGTCTCCGCTAAAAACCTCCATCTCATCCATAAACAGATTAAAAACAATTAACATCACTGGGGAGAGGGGATTATCATAACCTCCTTATGTACTAGGAGGTGGCTGAACACTGTGGTTCAACCAATGTTTCTCAAATGCAGCCGTTGATAGTGGCTCGGTCAGGATACAACCACTTGATCATCAGTTCCTACATGATCCATTCCAATCATTCCTTGTTTAACATTCTCTTTGATAAAGTGATACCTAATTTCAATATGTTTTTTATGAGAATGTTGTACCAGATTCTTTGTAAGATCAATTGTGCTATTTTTATCACAGTAAATCACCATTGGATGCTTCACCTCATCACCTATATCTATTAATTGTTGTTTCATCCATAGTAGTTGAGTTCATGCCTTTTTGGTGGAGATATAATCAGTTTCATCCTTACTAAGAGAAGTACTTTCTAGTTTCTTTCTCAACCATCCAACACATGTATTCCCATTATAGAATGCACCACCACTGGTGGACATTCTGTCTACAAAATTTCCAGCCAATTCATCATCAGAAAATGCTGATAATTCACTTTTCCAACCTATAGAAATTTATAAGCCACAATTGTGAGAACTATTAATATACCTCACGATTCATTTTACTACTGCCATATGTTCCTCGTTTAGATTACTCCGAAAGAGGGCTGCAAGACATGTGGAAAAGACAATATCTGGTCGTGTCACTATCAGGTACAGTAGGCTCTCACTTATTCTCCTGTACATTGTGGGGACTAAAGATGCCCCATCCTCATGCTTTCCATGTTTGGTTACAGCTGCAATTGGAGTTGATATTGGGTTGGAGTCTTGAATATTAAACTTCTTCACCAAATCTCTTGCATACCTTTCCTGAAAAATAAAAGTGTAATCGTTCTTTTGATTCACCTGAAGCCACAAGAAATATGTGAGCTCCCCAATAATAGACATTTCATATTCTAATTTCATGTGATTTGAAAAATCATCCACGGATTTCTGCCTGCTGCCACCAAATATGATATCATCAACGTAGACCAGAACCATGAGTTGATCTTTTGGACAATTCTTCACATATAGATTGTGATCTACTTTTCCTCTTTTGAATTCCAACTTTTTGAGATAATAGTCCAGCCGGGAATACCATGCCCGTGGTGCCTGCTTCAAACCATATCGATATTTCTTTAGTTTGCAGACCATTGTTTCATCAGTACCAAGAACAAAACCCACTTTTTGTTCGATGTAGACTTTTTCTTCAAGAACACCATTCATGAATGCTGTATTTACATCGATTTGATACACTTTATATCTTATTTAAAGTGACATGGAACGGAAAAGTCTGATTGACTCCAGTCATGCCACCAGAGAAAAGGTTTCTTCAACATCAACACCTTCAATATGAGAATATCCCTTACAAACTAGTCAAGCCTTGTTTCTAATAACACTTCCATGCTCATCAAACTTGTTCTTGAAGATCCATTTTGTCCAAATCACATTCTGACCTTCATTTATTTAGACAAGATCTCATATCCAATTCTTGTCAATCTGATCTAACACTTCATTCATATATCTTACCGAAGATTCATCCTTTGAAGCTTCTTCGAATGAGGATGGCTCCACAACTGACAAAAATTCAGATTGTGTGTTTTTTTCTCATCCTCCTTATTTTAGTGGGTGCACTCTTGTCCCCAATTATGTTAGATGGATCAATCTCAGATCTATGATTTCTCCTGTGTGGTTCAGTTGAATTCTCTCCAGCCATAGTTTCAACTTCAGATTCTTCTTCTGATTCAACATCAAGATGTGACTACTGAGTGTTTTTTACAGCTTACTCTATTTCTGTATTTGTATTTCATCTATGTTAACTTTATTCTTCACTTTCAATCACATCATCATATGATTTCCTTGAAGCATTTGTGGTTTTCTCTTCAATTATCTTAACATCAATTATTTCCACAGTCCTTCCTAAACTCTTGTTGAAACACTTGTAGGCTTTTCTGTTCATTGAGTATCCAAGTAAAATTATTTCATCTGCATGGTCACCATACTTACCTTGATTTCATTCTTTGTTCCTGATGAAACAGTTAATTCCAAAAACATGAAAATATTTCAATGAGGTCTTCCACCCATGCCACAATTCATATGGTGTTTTCTTCTCACCCATATAAACTTTTGTTTGATTTTGAATATACAATGCAGCTTGATCATCATCATTCAAGTAATGTCGTCGAATACGACTCTCAATCAGCATAGTTCATTCCATGTTTTTCACCTGTCGATTCCTACATTCAACAACTCCATTTTGTTGTGGAGTTCTCACAATAGCTACGTCATGTTGTATCCAATGATTTTTTAGGTAATTTTAAAATTCAATGGGCGTGTATTTCCATTCATTTTCAGATTGCAATACTTTAATTGTTCATCCAGTATCATTCTCGGTGATTCGCTGATATATTTTCATGATGTCAAGAACTTTTATTTTCCTATGAACAACCATAAAACATTCCATTCTACTGTAATCATCTATGTAGAGGACAAAGTACCTTTCTCCATGAGTTTTGACAACATTTATCATCCCACATACATCTGTATGAATAAGATCAAGAAGATGGGATGCCCTTTTCATCTTTGGCCGATATGAACTACAGACTAGCTTTCCATGAATGCAAGCATCGCAAAACCTTTCACACTCACGCTTCAGGTTGGGAACGTCCTTGACAATCCTCAATTTTTATATTTTCTCAATGTCTGGTTGATTTTTGTGTCCCAGCCTCCGATGCCATTTATTTTTCTTATTCAACTATCATGTAACAAACATTTTATTTACTATAAACCTGATAGTAGTTGCCTTCTATTCTGTATCCCTTCATAAGTGAAATTCCTGTCTTTACCTTGATATTGAATCCTTTATGATTAAAAGAAACTATAAGCCCTGAGTCACAGAGTTGACTCACGTTGAGTAGATTATGATATAGGGCATCTACATAATGGACTTCAGTATTCTTTAGCTCTTCATTAGCTAATTAGTACTTCCACTATCTTTGATTTTCAGAGCTCCATCATTTACAAATCGTATTATTCCATAAACCTTTCTTTTGATATTTCTTAATAGGACAACATTTCCTATCCTATGAGATGAACAACCGCTATCCATAATCCAGGTACTGTTGATTTTTCTAGCTTTAAGGGCCACCTTTGCAAGGTTGTATTTCTCAATTTTCTTCATTTCATTCCTTGAGACATTGGATTGATAATATAGAACTGATGGCCTTTCAATTATCTCTTCTGTGTACCTAGGTTCTTCAATATCGAAGACTTCTTAGAGAAGGTAAAACCTGTTTCAAAGTGAAATTTTGTCTTGCTGATGAGACTTTACTTGTCTCGAAATTTGGTATGAGGTGTCCATGTCCCTTCTACACCTACAATTAACAGCCTCTTTACCAAAGATAGAACAACGAAAACAATATCCATAGAAATTGTTTCTTATATAAGAATTAGGATATGAATTTGTTCTACTCTATTGAACTCCTATATCTTCTCCAGTCAGATAGCTTCTTACCTCTTCGCAATAAGACATGGTGTGGCCCAAATATCCACAAAACTGACAGTTCATGAGAGGAAATGTCTTATCACTTCTATTTATCCTCATTTCTTTTTTCTTCAGGATAATAGTATGAGGGATCCTTTTTTCCATGAGTATTAAGGATAATCTTCTTTTCTTCATTTAGTTTGAATTGGGGGATTCTATTTTATCACTTCAAAAGAGTTTCCCACATCACCCACTTTTAGCTTGCCTTTATTTTGGTCACCTTTATTTGTACCATTTGACTATTCTACTTGATAACCAATTCCACTATTTCCCATGCAGGCATGTCATTGATCATTTAAAATCTTTTCAACTCCATTAGAAGCACGTTTGGATCTCTTTAAATGCTCAGCGTCTGATAAACTTCCAAACTATATTTTCTTCCTTGATTATTTTGAAATTGAATCTTTTTCATGTTTACATTTAAAAGTAACAACATCCTCTTCTAGACGCTCAGGAGTCTTGGAATTCTCCTCTAATTTGGAGGTGAGGTCATTGATAACATTCTACTGCTCTTCAATTCTCAACTTCAGATCCACAACATCATCATTACTTTAAATAATTTTATACTATACTTTCATAAATTATACAATTTGTTCAATTTCATATTCATATTGATCAACATATTCAGTTGATTCTTCTACAATTGATTTCAACTTATTCCAACTCTTACATTTAATCATAAGCATACTAACAGCATCCATAAGTTGCGACTCAGGATCTACACTAGTTTTCAACTGATTTTCTTCACTAGTATCTTCCGATTTTTCAACAGTGTCCATCATGGAAGCATGGTTCCCAGTTTTAAATTTTGGTTCTTATTCATCACATAATTCATTATCATCATCATCCTTTTCACAGAAAAAACACTTATTCTGAAATTTCTTTATAGATTTGAAGTATTCTTTATTGAAAAACGTTTTTTGAGGCTTCTACATGTTTTTAGCATCACTATTATCCTCATTGATCTTTCTTCAGCATAGAGAAGAAATGTTCCCTACATTGCCACAACAAAAGCAATCTAGAGGTAACTTACTTTTGAATTTCCCTTTTCAATTCTCGAACTTCTTGGAAATGAGAGAAAAAATTTATTTTTACTCAGCTTCTTCACCACTACAATCTTTTAAAATTTTCAATTTGTCCCTAGATTTGAATGACATTTTATTGATTACTCGTGTAGTAGCATCTTTTGGTTTGACTCTCATTTCATATTCCACTAGGTTGCTCAACAGATAATTCAAATTTTTTTTGGAAAGAACTCTTTCCTACAGGGATGACACTTTTGAATTGTACAGTGGTGGAAGTATTCATAATATTTTCTTTACAATTTCAACATCTTTGATTTCTTCATCTAGACCAGAATTGCTCAATCCACTTCAGTAATTCAATTAAAGAAGGAGTCTGTATTCTCATCAGGATTCATCTTCAGATAATCAAACCTATTTTCTAGGACTTGTAGTTTTGCCTCCTTCACTTTGCTATCTCCTTCAAAAATATTTTCAAGTTTATCCCACAAGGACTTTTCTAAGGTGGAACTCATTACCTTTAGATAGATCTGATCAGAAAGGGCTACGGTAAGAGCATTATGTGCTTTAGCATCAACGTTATGAATTTTTCTATCGGCATTCGTCATAGCCAGCCGTGTTGGATCAGTAACATGAATACCTTGGACAGTGGGAAAAAGATCATCCATTCCAAGGGATCTTAGATGATATCTCATTATATTCCTCCAGATCTGTAAATTAATTCCATCAAAGATAGGGACTCCCCTGAAATTGACAGCATTCTTCATGATGACAAAGGATAGATTCAACAAGAGTAACCTCCCTCTGATACCACTTGTAGGACCCCGGGACACCCTAAGAGGGGAGGGTTGAATCATGGTGATTTTTTTTCTTTTTCTGTGATGGATCTTATTCCCACCTTGGTAGGAACTTTTTAAACCTGTATTATGAATATGATCAGAAAGCAAATATTCACATGTATAGAGATGACAGAACAATTTTTTCATGGTTCACCACCAAGGGCTACATCTATAGAGAATACGAAAATAGGTTTTCTGTCATTCAAAATTCCACTAAAACATCACTAGATGTGTATTACAATGGTCCGGGCACATTTACTCTATCCCAGACTCACTTCCTTTACAAAGGTTCAGGGATATCTCACAGTGTCCCTCAGGTCGCTCACGTTGACTCCCCCTGGCTCACTGCCTTCGGTGAAGTCCCACTCAGTTTATAGACATGAAGGTCTCATAATAATTAAAAAAGAATGCATCCTAGTTGTATGTATATGATCTTTTGAAGTACAACTCTAAAAAGTATACTAATCTCACTTTGTAATGAGGGTATCAAGAAATCTTCTAGCTTTCGAGCAGCTTCAAAAAGACAGGCGTACATCAAAAAACATAGCATGCTTCCCCAAGCCGGTGCACAAGTTTCAAAGCCAGAGCTCAAGTTATAACTGATACACAATTCCTCCTACAACACTTGTGAGACTCAATTTTATTCAATACCAAACTTTTGCAACCCACAAACTTTCTCTCCCAAACCCCATTGGATGCCAACAAACAACTGTCACACAACTTATACATGTGCGACCACTACACCTGCACGATGGGAGCACTGAATTTCTCCATGTCTCGAACATAATTATGAACGTGGAGGGGTGATCCTTTATTTATAGGAGAAAATGACACCATGCGTGGTGGTGCGAAAGCCTCCTCATGGCGCCCATGTTCCGGCGTGCAGCTCCAACTCTCCTAGCCTCTCTCGCACTACTCACTTGCGCAACCAAACCAATACTTGCACGACTCCCTTTCCTTTTCCATATTTTGATGTTCTGATCAACCAAAACATATGATTCACAACTTTCCAATCCTCCTAAGCACTGACATGAAAATAGTTTCTTGGCACACAAGTCACTTGCATGACACATATACGGTGCACAAGTCCCTTTCCCAAAAAGCATTGTTTCCAACTTTTGTTAGTTTTGAGTTCCAGAAATTTGGAAAACACTAGAAAATGGTGCCACCTTGAATACTATTACCTACTTGACCTATATGAGTACTCTGTTGTCACACATTCTGAACATCTTCTAAAGATTGACAAAAAACATAAATCATACTCCAATTCATGCATATATGACCATGGTTCCAACAGTCTCCCCCTATGGGTTTGTTGGGAATCAGTAATAAAATTCACTAGATCACCATCCACATGCAAACCAAAATGCCGGAATCAACTCAGTCAACACTCTTAGTCTACTTGAGCAATATTCGGTATAGAAAACAAGAAAGAAAGCTTGAATTGGGTTTTTGTCCAATGACTTACTTCCCATCCTATCACCGACACTGAATTATAAATGTGTCACAATAGAATTACATGCCTCAATTTATAACTTCCTCCCCAATGACAATAAACCCAAAGACCGGTAGTTATTTATTGTTCATCTCAAACCACACTCCACCTAGAGAGTGTCTCCCTCAAAAACCTGCATCGCATCCATAAACAGATAAAAAAAATTATCATAATTTTGGAGAGGGGATTATCATAACCTCCGTATGCACTGGGAGATGGCTGAACACCGAGGTTCTATCGATGTTTCCCAAACACAGCCGTTGAAAGTGGCTTGGTCAGGATATCAGTCACTTGCTCATCAGTTCCCACCTGATCAATTTTAATCATGCCTTGTTCAAAATTCTATTAGATAAAGTGATAACTAATTTAAATATGTTTTTATGAGAATTTTGTACCGGATTCTTTGTAAGATCAATTGCGCTCTTGTTATCACAGTAAATCACCATTGGTTGCTTCACCTCATCGCAAATATCTGTTAATTTTTTTATCATCCATAGCAGTTTAGTGCATGCCTTAGTGGAAGAGATATACTTAGCTTCATCTATACTAAGAGAAGTACATTCTGGTTTCTTGATTAACCATCCAACACATTTATTCCCATTATAGAATGCACCTCCATTAGTGGACTTTATGTCCACCACATCGCCATCCCTACCAGCATCAGAAAATACTGATAATTTACTATTCCTACCTATGCAAACTATAATCCACAATTGTGAGTACCATGAATATATCTCTTGATACTTTTTACTACTACCATATGCTCCTCCTTTGGATTACTCTGAAACAGGGCTGCAAGACATATGACAAAGATAGTATCCGGTCATGTCGCTGTCTGGTACAGTAGGCTCCCAATTATCCTTCTGTACATAGCGGGGTCTATAGATGCCACATCCTCATGCTTTATAAGTTTGGTTCCAACTGCAATTGGAGTTGATGTTGGTTTGGAGTCTTCCATATTAAACGTATTTAGCAGTTCTCTTGCATACTTTTCCTGAGAAATGAGTGTGTAATCCTTCGTTTGAATCACCTATGGCCCCTATGAATATGTGAGCTCCTCAATCATAGAAATTTTGAATTCTGATTTCATGTGATTGGAAAACTCATCCACTGATTTTTGCCTACTGCCACCAAATATGATATCATCAACGTTGACCAGAACCATGAATTGCTCTTTTGGAAAATTATCCACATATAGATTGTGATCTACTCTTCCTCTTTTGAATTCCATCTTCATGAGATAAGAGTCCATCCATGAATACCATGCTCATGGTACCCGATTCAAACCATATAGATCATTCCTTAGTTTGAAGACCTTTGTTTCATCAGTACCAAGAACAAAACTAACTTGTTGTTCGATGTAGACTTAATCTTCTAGAACACAACTCAAGAATGATGTCTTGACATCCATTTGATATAATTTATATCCTATTTAAAGTTCCATGGCAAAGAAATCTTAATTGACACCAATTTAGCCTCTGGAGCAAAGGTTTCTTCAATATCAATGCATTCAATCTGGGAATATCCCTTACAAACCAGTCGAGCCATGTTTCTAATAACACTTCCATGCTCATCAAACTTGTTCTTGAAGATCCATTTTGTACCAATAAAATTGTGACCTTTATGTATCTGGACAGGATCCCGTGTCTGATTCATGTCAATCTGATCTAACTCTTCATTCATGGCTTGTCCAAAGATTCATCCTTTGCAGCGTATTCAAATGAGGATGGCTTCACAACTGACAGAAATGAAGATTGTGTGTTATTTCTCATCCTCCTTGTTTGAGTGGGTGCACCCCTGTCCCCAATTATGTTACATGGATCAATATCTACTATACGATTTATCCTGTTCGGTTTAGTTGCAATCTCTCCAGAAACAATTTCTTCTTCAGATTCTTCTTCTGAGTCAACATCATGATGTGACTGCTGAGTGTTTTGAACAGCTTCTTCTATTTCTTTATTTGTATTTTCTCAATGTTCACTTTCTTCCTCACTTTCTTTCACATCAGCATATGAAGTCCTTGAAGCATTTTTGGTTTTCTCATCAATTATCTTAACATCACTTCTTTCCACAATCCTTCCTAAACTCTTGTTGAAACACTTGTAGGCTTTTTCATTCATTGAGTATCCAAGGAAAATTCCTCTATCTCCATGGTCACCACACTTCCCTTGATTTCTTTCGTTGTTCCTGATGACGCACTTACTTCCAAAAACATGAAAATATTTCAACGAGGAATTCCATTCATGCCACAATTCATATGGTGTTTTCATCTCACTCATATAAAGTGATGTTTGATTTTGAATATACAGTGTAGCTTGAAACACCTCTTTCCAGAAATGTCGTGGAATATGACTGTCAATCAGCATAGTTCATGCCATGTTGTTCACCTATCGATTCCTATGTTCAATAACTCTATTTTTTTGTGGAGTTTTCAGAGAAGCTAACTCATTTTGTATCCCATTCTTTTCAAGGTAATTTGGAAATTGAATGGATATGTATTCCCCTCCATTGTCAGATTACAACACTTTGATTGTTCATACATTATCATTCTCGGCGATTCACCGATATGTTTTTATTCAGTCAGGCACTTATCGCTTTCTGTAAATGACCATAACACATGCTATTCTACTGTAATCATCAATAAAGAGGACAAAGTACATTTCCCCATGAGTTCTGACAAAATTTATCATCCCACATACATCTGTATGAATAATATCAAGAAGATGGGATGACATTTTCTTCATTGGGAGATATGAACTGCAGACCAGATTCCCCTGAATTCAAGCATCACAAAACATTTCACACTCATGGTTTAGTTTGGGAATATCCATGTCAATCCTCTATTCTGATATTTTCTCCATGTCTTGTTGATTGATGTGTCCCGGTATCCAATGCCTCAAATTGTTTTCTTCTTCAACAGTCATGTAGCAATCATTTTCTTTACTATCAACTTGATACAAGTTGCCTTCTGTTCTGCATCCCTTCATAAGTGAATTTCTTGTCTTTCCCTTGATAGTACATCATTTATGATTAAAAGAAACTATAAGCCATGAGTCACAGAGTTGACTCACGTTGAGTAGATTATGACGTTGGACATCTACATAAAGGACATCAGTCTTTTTTAGATCTCTATTATCTAATTCAGTACATCCACTGCCTTTGGTTTTCAGAGATCCATCATTACCATATCGTACTGTGTCATCAGCCTTTATTTTGATATCTGTTAAAAGTTAAACATTACCTATCATATGAGATGAATACCCGCTATCCAGAATCCAAGCACTGTTTCTTTTTGTAGCTTTAAGGGCCACCTCTACATGGTTGGATTTTTTTAATTTTCTTCCTTTCTTTCCATGAGACATTAGATCTAGAATAGAGCACTGATGGCCTTTCAATTATCTCTTTCATGTATCTAGGTTCTTCATAGTAAAAGTCTTCTTTGAGTTGAGAAAACCAGTTTGAAAGAGCGATACTCTCATGCTGACAAGACTTGATTTGTCTCTAACTTTGGTATGAGGAGTCCATGTCCCTTCTCTACCTGCATTTAACATCCTTATGACCAAAGTTAGAACAATGAAAAAAATATCCATAGAAATTTATTCTTCTATAGGAATTAGGATGTGAATTTGTTCTCCTTTGTTGAAATCCTATATCTTCTCCATTCAGATAGAATCTTGCCCCATCCCAATAAGACATGGTGTGGCCAAATATCCATAGAACTGACACTTCATGAGAGGAAATGTCTTCTCACTTCTATTTATCATCATTTCTTTTTTTTTTGTGGGAAAATAGTATGAGGGCTCCTTTTTCCATGAGGCTCCCGGATAATTTTATATTCTTCATTCAAATTTAATTGGGGGTTTTTGTTTTAAAACACTAAAACTAATATATTGTGAGTGAGATTAAGGGCACCAATGATTTTTTAGATAATAATTTATTATTATTGGTGTGTAAAAATTTATTTTAAAAATTTATTTTATTCTTGTTGTTTTTCAATTTCAAATTAAATAAATAGTGTCAAATTTTGACATTAATGATTTTTATGTTAAATATATTGTTATTAAATTATTTTAAATTACTAAAATCCCATATTTGGACAGTATATTGATTTATGGTTTAAAATATCATGAATGGTCCTTTTATTTTATAATTATCCTTTAATAATATTTTTCTTGACCCTTAATGAGTAAAATAATTAATAATACAGTAAATTTAAAAAAGGGATAAATAAGATAAAGAAAGAAAAGTTTAAAAAATCATAAACCTATCCAAATTTTATTTTATAAGTTAATTTATACTCTGAATCATGCTATATTTTTTATATTTATTTTTTTTCAATTAATTACGTAAGAAAAAATGTATATTAATTTATATATTAAATTAATTCAAAAAGTTCCCCTCCGTACACTTAAAAAAGGCCACAACATATGTTATAATTTAGAAACATAAAACCCTAATTAGATTAACTATTTATTTCAAAAATATATTCTTATAACCTTTAAAATAATTTTAAATGTCTTTTTTATATATAATACTTAATTTAGAGGGACTAAGGTGTAATGTCAGTGAGATTTTTCAATGACTATGTATTGTTATTAACCAAATGTTTTAATATTATTTATTCATCCACTACATAGAAATATTATTAAACCATGATTATTTAATATAATTAGTATATTACATAAATTATAAAATTATTATGTTTATGGATAATCAATATCTATCTCATCTTCTATAAAATGATAAACAAAACCATCAATTATGTGTATGACAGTATACTGCTATGCAAATTGATGTAATTCAGTTACTATCATAACCTATCATGAATGGATGTAGTGATAAATTTGATATAGTTATATGATATTTAGGTAAATTTTATCATTCTAAAAATATAATCTGTCATTTAATTTCAAATATATCAATTCAATAAAAATGGATAACATATTTCAGGATTTTATGTGGAAAACCACCTCCATGAATTGATGTGTCTGATTTTTCATCACCACATCACATGGTTTCAATAAATAAGTGTATTTAAAGAATAAATATGGTATTAATTTTACTTTCATGTCATGCGTTCCACTTACTGGTGCACTGATATGGTGGGCCACAAAACATCAAGTGCACCTCCCCAAACTCTAGGGGATGTTGACTAGGAGTGAGTGCCAACGGTGTGTTTATTGTGGGACTATGACCTCATTGATTAGAGTATTCAAAAAATAGAATGATATATCATATTTATTGAAAGCATAAAAAACATACAATCAAAGAGAAAACATAACCATAATAATAGAAAATGCAAGAGAGATCGATAATTGGTGGATGTTGAGTAACAATAAAGGATTAAATGATGATGATTATCATGGTGCTATATAGAAAAAGTGTGTACATGTGACCATGGGATAACTATATATACTAATTTCTGAAAAACAATATAAAAAGGAAAAAAATTGTTATGAAAAGAATCCTGATCAAAAGACTGACCACTGACCCTAATATTTATCCTAAAATTGTTATTCAGTCAAGAATCTGAAGCCTCACACATCCCATTATCAATACCTACAATCATAAAATCTACATGGGTGATAAGGGAGACCCAAGGAGTATCTGAGATACAATATCATAAGTCTTCCACAACATGTGTTTTGGCCAATCCATTTTTTATAATAAATAATCGACAGTTCCCTAATAATAAATATAGAGAAATAAACAACTAAATAATAAAATCCTTGGTCCGAGTTCCTAAATGGATACCTGACTAATATTGTCTAATTTGTCATGAGTTGTACTTGTAAAATAGGTATTTTTGAATGTCATAATATTAATAAAAGGTCCACTATAACAATGAAATTGAGGAAGGAATATCCTGAGCTTGTGCGTTGGCTTGATTCTGCATTCAAATGTCATTATAAAAGTCTTCTAAAATAAAAATATGAAACAAAAAATATTACACTTGTAGTCATCCAGTAAAATACATGGGTGGAGTCCAAAGCCCATCAAAGGATCTCGAAATTATATCCCCAAGGATATCTACATGCGTCTCTGGTAAAACCAATTCCACTGAGTCTATCCAAGGAAACCCTATATAGGCATCCCTTGTATCAATCATGACATGTTGACTTTGAATCTGTATAATCAATATCACATAGGGGACCCAGAATCCCTAGTCACATAGGGTAAACATCTTTGCAATAGGTCTATCCTTGGTTTATCCCCTAGGGAACCGATGTTACTCATGAGTATATAAACACTACATGGATTCCCGGTAGATGGAAAGATAATGTATCACTCCCATCTCATAAAATTGAATCCAACCAAGCACGACCTTCCCATCTATTTTTTCCTTTAATCGGGACCCATGTTATCTCCCTACCCATTGAAATTTAACCATCTATGGAAAATAACATATCACAACATAGAGTAAAATATGATATTATATTTCATAATTGATCATTTGAATATCCCATGATAACAATCATACCGATCAATAACATTAAATTCATGTCAATCTTCTATGGATTAAGAAATAAGAACATGGAATTAAACAAGAAGGTCAAGGTATAAGGAACATGGAATAACATAAATGGATTGAAACTTTATAATTCTATAATAATTTTAATCAAACCAGTAGTAAATAGAAAATAATAATAGAAAAGGAGTTTGAGATCAAGAATAAGGATAAGATAAAACCTCAAGGCCTACCAATTTACCACATTTCAAATATTTATTAAATAAATATAACTATGGAGAAAATCACATGATAGATATAAAATCAAGGCATGGGAAAAGTAAATTTACTGTGGTAACAACCAAATTGGTGGATACAAATAAGGCGAACAACCCTTGGATGGTTTTGTGATAATTTGTGGTCACAAACGACATGAGGAACCAATTAATTTATTTTTTTTGGTAATATTTGAGATGTCTAGAGAAGGCTCTAAAAAATGGAACAATGACACAATATTTAAAAAGAAATGGAATTAATGAGAAAACTCTAGATCACTTACCTCAATGTAGTAGTGTTCCATTCTTTAATTTTCAAGGCTTGAATCGACTTAGAAAGGGAAAAATATATGGTTTCAGGGCCCGACCCTAATTTCCCAGAGTCGGTGCATTATTACATAACACTGGTATGATCATGAAAGATCAAGTATCGAAAGACAGATTAGTTTATTTTCCTTGGAATAACTAGATACATTTTAAAGTTTACATTACATCATAAGTGAAAACTACAACAACATCTTGTCTCCATACTCATATCCCCTTATATTATCCCTATAGGTTATTTATAAAATACATCTTCACATCCTGGGAAAAATAAAACATAGTGAGGCATGAGCAAAAATGCCCAGTAAGGATAAAAATATAGCAGAATCTTTCATAAATAAGCATTAACATTTAAGGTAAAGTATAACTAAAAAATAATTTTAAACTTGAACATAAGCATAATATGGAAAAAATAAAATCAAATAATTCCATTTTCTTATTCACATAGATATTCTACTAATCGAATAATCACAAGAAATATCAAAAACCACTTTCATAATGATGGAATGCATATTGCCAGACTTGCATAACCACATAGTTAAGGCCTTGTGCCAAGACTACAAATAAGATTTTGTCAAGGCCTTGTTCCAATACACTAGTTTGTCTCATTAGACCTATGGATGCATCGAGGTTCTATAGCAGGCTCCACCCGTAACATACTAAGTCCAATACATTCCTCAAATGAAAATGTTTAAACATAACATAAACAATCGTATTAAAAATACCATATGAAATGTCAATACTTTATCCATAAAAAATGAATGGTATAAAAATAACACATCCACAGTCAAACATATCACAAGACCTTCAATACAATATGGATGTTTTGTATCATAATAAATCAACTTATATTAAGCTTAAAATTATCAAAGGATGTTGTCATGGATGAAATCAGAACTGCTTGAGAGAAATATGTCTTTCTTTTTTTGATATAATTTAATGTCACATAATTATAAAAGAAAACTTTTATCCTGAAAATATTCTTATAATCTTTTAAGGGATGCATTTGTGATTTTATAATGGTATAAAACACCCGCACCTGCCGTATAAGTTAAAAAAACATTCTTACCTTAATTTTGTTGAAAAGGATAAAAATGAACTTGTTTGGAAAACAACAGAAAGATTCTTTTGAAAACATCTTATAAGAAGTCAAAAAAAGGTATAAATTACTTTAACCCATTTTCTATTTAATAGTAAAAATATTTTGAAATACATTTTTAAGAAACATGGTGGTGGACGATAAAGAGGTCCCAGTAGATAATTATGTATAAACAACCTCGGATAATTAAGAGATTGTGAAATAAACCATTACCTTGTACATTTCCATGGTTGAGGGTAGGATAACATCCTTTATAATGGTGAAATAATTTTTATTAAATTATACAAGAATCATATACATTAATATGATATCATATATGATCTTTTAAAATTTCTTTGTTAATAATATCTTAGTATTGTCGTCGTTTTGGGTGTTAACTTACTCGTTATCTTTTATATGTTTTGTCACTTAATTCGTGTTTGTTATTGATAAGTTGTATCTTATTCATATACAGAATGATATCATGTCCTTAAACATTATATTTAATGATTAAATGAGAATTAGACTTTAATGAATATGGTGGGGGAATGAATCTTATTGCGTTCGTGGAGATGGCAGTCCGTACATACGTACAAGCGACAATATTATTCTTTTGATATTAAAATAATATATAATTGGATGTTATATACAGAATAATTATAAGGTTATATTTTATATTTATTTCAATTACACATCATTTTCATACCCATCAAAATAATAATGTTTTGAATAACAATTACACCACGACGTGGAGACGGTAAGCCGTACGTACGAACATATGGTGACATGTCATTAAAAAGATGGATATAATACTAAATATGATTGTACAATATTTATAATAACTTCATAGTATATAGAAGTTACTGGTGTTATTATTTTAGAATGTAAATAACAAAGAAAGAAGAAGTTGAAGAAGAAAGGAACATGAAAGAGGGTGGTGGAACCATTACCTCTTCTTCGGGTTCTTCCTTTTGGTTTGATCAAAATGGCTACTTAAGTTGGATTTCTGATCAAACTAGGTCTCTAGGTAGAAGTGAGGGACGTTGAGAGAATATTTGGGTAGGGTTTGGCTGATCCAAAAGGCTTTGAAGGTATGAATTTGAGAGAAGAGTGAGTGCCCTATTATAAGAGGGGTGAGGGGAACCTTTGGAAAAGCTATAAATATTATTTTATAATAAATTCATATATGGTTTCTAATTGCTCTAAACTGATTTATTTTGAGTCTAAGGTGGGGATGGGTCCAAAAAAACTCAACCAATAGGTTATAGATAGGTTTGGGTCATTTTATTAACCTATCTTTTAGTTTTAACTCTTAGTTAATTAGTTTTACATTTACAATGTCTCTTTGTATTTTTATATTATATAGTTAATAAAACTACTATACACTTCTAAGAGACCCCCATGTTGTCCATTAAGGATCAAACTATCATTATATATGTCTCTTAGCCGAACATTATATTTTTAGGGATGGAATATAAATTAATAACATAATATGTTTTTTAAAAACTATTTTATGTCAATTTTGACACTATTTGGTATTTTGTTTTTTCTAAATTTATAACTACATTATTACTTCGAAAAAATTAATCTAATGAACTCTAATATGTTATATGAACCAAGAAAATTAGTGGAACTCATAAAATGTCTCAAATTACATTTATTTCGATATATATAATATCAATTATTTTAATTGTTCGTTAATTAGGTAATTACTCTAACACCATTGTGTCATTAATAAATTAAATTATTTAATGTATAAAAATTATAAATAAATACCATAATGTAGGAATTTTTTTATATTTCTATTGAATATTTATAATTGAATTTATCTTCTGTAGAACTCTATATTAAAAATGTATTATTTATTAAACATTGATTTTAACTCTTTTAACTCTTCTATGAATTAAATAATTATAAATGTCCTAATCTAATTCAAGAGGACCTAAATGATAATATATTATTCCTAAGGATGTTTTTGGTCATTATACACTTGTCCAATAGAATTAGGACATGATTTAGTGTAATATTAATATCATTTTTACACTTAATTACCCTATTTACTTTTAATCGTGGAAAATAAAAGTAAAAAGTTACTATTCACCAAAAATTATTTTTATCTTATTGAACCATATTTTACACATTGATATAAACCATGTCTCTCAGATTTATGAAATTCCGCTCATAGAAGCGGTAAAATTATGTTTTATATGATTTTTCAATTTCTCATAGTAGATGGGTAAAAGACGGTGAAAAGTTAAATAAAATTTTTATATATCTAAATTTATTCTAAACTGACTCCAATGACTTACATTGATCTTATATAGGTATTATGTATCTATTTTGACCTAAAATAAATTTAAATAAAATAAATAATTATTTAAATAAAAATTCACTTTTAAACTATAACTGAGTGTTTTTTCACTATTCATAAAAATTGATAGTTTTTTGAAAAATACAAAAATTCACCATAAGCTTATTTCGAAATCCCGAATCCAAAAATGAAGTCCATTTTGAATGATCAAATTTATAAAATTTCAAAATGTGGGTATTAAAATTCATAATGTCTAGTTTGATTGGTTGTGGTTTGTGTTAGAACTCGTAGTTGCGTACAATGCACGCTACTGTATTACTCAAAGGGAAGCTTACCGTGGAAGCTTGGGGTGTTACATTCTACCATCTTTTAATTAATTTCATCCTCGAAATTTATAGAATACTATCATATGAAAAGACTCGGGTGGTTCTTCATTATAAGTTCCTTGGGATCCCAGGTTTCCATTTCCATCTTATGGTTTCTCCATAGAACTTTTACCAGACAAGACGCCGGTTTCTGATAACTAGTTCTCTTGTATCAAGAATCTTGTCAGGATCTTCACATTAAGACAGATCGGGTTCCAGTTCTAATTCCTTATTGGTGAGTACATGCGTTGGGTCCGACATTTATTTTCCCAATAGTGATATGCGGAACACATTGTGAACTTTAGAGAGGCTTGGCGTCATTTCCAAACGGTAAGTTACACCCCAATGTTTTCTAGAATTTCGAATGGTCTGATGTACCTGGGACACAATTTTCCCTTCTTACTGAAATGTATAACAACCTTAAATGGAGATACCTTCAAGAAAACATGATCTCCTACCTGAAATTCCAAATCCTTCCTTCGGTTGTTAGTATTGCTGTTCTACCTACTTTGAGCTGCTTTGATGTGGTTTTTGATTACCTTCACCTTTTCCATCGTTTCCTCCAACACTTATAGGCCTACATGTTTTCTTTCCCCAACATCATCCCAACAGGTTGGTATGCGACATATCTTTCCATATAACGCTTCATATAGTGCCATCTAAATACTTGAATAGAAGCTATTGTTATAGGAAAATTCTACTAGAGGTAAATATTGATCCCACATACCATGAAAGTCATGTGAACATGATCTCAACATGTCTTCTATGGTATGAATAGTATCTTATGATTTTCCATCTATTTGAGGGTGGTAGGCAGTACTCAAACGAAGCTCATTATCCAAGGCTTTCTGAAGACTCTTCCAGAATCTTGATGTAAAATTGGGATCACGATCAGAAAAAATAGATAGGGGTACTCCATGTAGTCTCACAACTTCATTAATATATAGTCTTTCTATACGTCCAAGTGGTAGATATTATCTTATAGCAAGAAAATGTGCATACATTGAAGGATGATCAACAATGAACCATATTAAATAGTTTCCTCTAGGAGTTTTTTGTTGTCCCATGTCAAAGTCCATCGGGATATTATCCCATTTCCACTCAGGTATGGGAAGAGGTTGCAATACTCCATAAGGTTGTTGCCTTCCAGCTTTCACTTGTTGAAAAACCATACATCTTGACACAAAATCAGCAATCTCTCTCTTCATGTTGTCCCACAAAAAATTTTCCTTCAAATATCTTTACATTTTGGTGCTCCTAGGGTGTATAGAAAAATTGGAACTATGAAAACCGTCTAATAATTCCCTTTTCAGATCAGGTATATCAGGAATACAAAGTCTCTTCCCAAATTTCAAAATTCCTTCTTCATACAAAAATTCTCTCAATCCCCAATCATTTACATCTTTAATCTTATTTTGAAACACTTCATCATCGGTCTGAGAACTCATTATCCATTCTAGTAATGATGGTTTGGAAACCATTTGAAAAATCATTGATGTTTCACCTTCCATGGTTATTCCCATATCCATCATTACTAGATCCATGAAAATAGAATCCCTTTCAACTCTCATCTTGATCAAACCTCCATGATCCTTTCTGATCAAATAATTTTCCAACTTATTTTCCTTCTTCGGGTGGTAGTGTATCATGAAATCATAATCCTTGAGTAGTTAAATCCATCACCTTTGCCTCATGTTGAGTTCTTTCTGTGAGAAAATATATGTCAAACTCTTGTGATTAGTATAAATCTCACATTTTTCACAATAGAGATAGTGTCTCTAAATCTTTAAAGAAAAAATTACCACTGCTAACTCAAGTTCATGATTAGGATAGTTTTTGTAATGAATTTTTAGCTGTCATGATGCATATGCAATAACCCTACCATTATGTATAAGGACACAACCAAGTCCTTTCTTTGATGCATCACTATAAATAACAAACCCATCATTCCATGATGGTAGAGTAAATATTGGGGAATTGAAAAATATTCTCTTCAATTCTTCAAAACATTCATCAAACTCTTTTTTCCAAATAATTTATCCCCTTTACTTTTGATCTTTGTTAATGGTTTAGCCAATAGTGTGAAATTATGGATGAAATGCCAATTATAACCTGCTAAACCAACAAAACTGCATAAATCAGTTATACTCGTTGCTTCTGTACATTCATGGATTTCCTTGGTCTTAGAAGGATCAAAAGAGATTCCATATTTGGAGACAATATGGCCATGAAAAGAGATCTCCAAAATCCAGAATTCACACTTTCTAAACTCCCCATATAATTCACGTCTTCTAAGAGTCTCCAAGATAATGCAAAAATTATTTTCATGATATTCATAGATTTTTGAATATAGTAAGATATCATCAATAAATACCACTACAAAATCATCGAGATATTCCTTGAAAATTCTATTCATTAGATCCATGAATACAGAGGGTGAATTAGTCAGCCCAAATGGTATTACTATAACCTCATAATGCCCATACCTAGTTCGAAATGCTGTTTTCAGAATGTCTTCCTTCTTCACACACTATTGATGGTATCCAAATCAAAGGGAATTATTTGAAAAATATTTAGCCTTATGTAGTTGTTCAAATAAATCATCAATGCGAGGTAGGGGATACTTGTTATTTATGGTTATATAATTGATTTCCCTGTAGTCGATACATAACCTCATAGATCCTTCATTCTTCTTAACAAAAAGGATTGGGGCTCCCATGGAGAAACACTAGGGTGAATAAATACCTTATTACTCAATCCATATAGCTGTTTCTTTAGTTCAACTAATTCAGTAGTGGCCATTCTGTAAGGGGTCTTCAATATGGGCCTTGAACCAAGATTTAAATCAATTGAAAACTCTATTTCTCGTTCTAGAGGATGTCCAGGAAAATCATCCAGAAACACATCTACATATTATTTCACAATAGGAACATCCTCTATTTTAAAATTCCTATCCTTACCCATAGTTATTTTATTATCTTCCCCACCAATAATTGAATTTAGTTGTGCTACTGGGGGTGGATCTGGGTAAGAATTAGGTGGTGACAATTCTACTTTAAAGATAAGGTGTTCCTTATCATCATCATCAAAAATTGTACCCCCCTTATTCATACAATAAATTTCTGAATCATGGTACAAAATCTAATTCATACCAAGGATTATATCAAATTCAATCTTATGTATGACGATGATATCCACAGATAAAGAACATTTATGTGCTCTAATGGGGACTGATTCACAAAACATTGTTGCAATGATACTTTCATTAGGAGTTTTGACTGGGAACTCCCTTGTTAAATCAAATTGAAAATATCTAATTTTCTTTGGAAACTAGGAAGATATTGAACAATTGAATGATCCGGAATTAAATAAATCATTGGATAAACTTGAATAAACCATTAAATTACCTGACACCACATCTTTCGGTGCTTCAACCTCAGTAGCAGTGATTGCATAATAATGGCCTTGATCCCTTGGCCTTTTCTAAGGTAAGTTCTCCTGATGCTTAGGAAATTAATTTTCATAATGCCTCATTTCACTATAATTATAGAATTCCATTTTGACAAGAAATCTCTTTCCCTAGATATCATGAGCTTGGTCTCCTTTTTCACAACACTTGTAACAGACATCCATTCCCTTCAAGCAAGTATCGGGGTGTTTCATCCCACATTTACTGCAGGATATATAATCAACATTTCCCTTCTTCCCTTTATTTCCATTCCTATATTGATCAGTAGATCTCTTCATCTCTTTCTTTGCTTCAAATTCTTAAGACAAAGAGAATTCCTTTTCTGTCTTGATAGTACATGATACAATATCTTCGTACGACGGGAAGGATTGCGAGACTAATTCTTGATGGATAAATGGTTTTAACCCATAAAATAAACAATCAATATTACTACTTGGGTTACATATATAATCTGATGCATTCCTCCCTAACCTTGTAATGTTAGCCTCATACTTTGCGACATTATCATCCTCCTTTGGTCTCTGACTCATACATTGCCTTGCCATATCTACTCGGTGGTCACGAGGAATGTATTTTTCTATGAAAAGCTCTATGACCTCCCTCTATTCCATATTTTATACTCCATCATCTTACTTTGTGTTTTGAATCACTAACCACCATTGATCAGCATCTCTAGTGAGGCAGTAAAATACCATGACAACTTTTTCCCTTTTTCTACTCTCCAAAGGGTTGAATATTTTTTCTAATGAATTTATACATTGCTCAGCTACTAAAGGATTTGTACTACCATTGAATGTTGGTGGTTGTTTCCTCATGTAACGATCTAACATTGATCCTCCACGCTGTAGATCAGGGTGCTCCATACGGGTAAGGTTATTATTTATAACCTGAGTGAGTTTTCCCAGTATGGTGATTAGCTGACCAGCACGAGTTTCATCATCAGCTCCTCTATAATTATCTGGGGTAGCAGGGAAATCCCTGCATAGAGTGCGCGCATTAATACAGTTTCCATTTCTTCCACTAGGAACCATTTCTAAAAAATGTAATAAACTAGATCAGTTTATGAATCGAGATACATAATTCCCAACTTGTAAAACACATAACAAAAATTGAACAGTATATGGATATAATCCATAATAATAAAAATGTTTTCCTTGAGGAAGTATATACTCATAAACCCTTCATAATGGTATGTAATGAAACTGATAATTATCCTATGCATATCCCCCAGAGTGTCATAACAAAGAGTGTAGCAAGGCCCGTTGTCGTGCACCAGTTCTTGTTTGAGTCTATCTCAAAGTAGTGTTTTCGGGTTTTACCACTAGGTACATCTGTACCAGATCCGCCTCTACCTTCTCATATCCAGACAGAGATGTATTGCTTGGAAAACTCCCAAAATATCTACAATACTAAAATTCTAAGAAGTTCTTGTCTAATAATCCTCAAAGTCCATCTTAGGTCTATGTGCTCTAATCAGAGTTTAGCTAAGTCTAGTTTCCATGGTTTGTACTAAACTTCCTCTGATACCAACTGTAATTCCCCAACCCCAATTATCCAGAGTCAGTGGATTATTACATAACATTGGCATGATCACAAAAGATCATGTCTCGAAAGACCTATTAGTTTAGTATCCTTGGAATAACTAGATACCTTCATAATGTTTACATTACATTATAAAGTGAGAAATACAAAAACATCTTGTCTCCAAACCCATATCCCCTTATACTATCCTTGTAGGTCATTCATAAAATACTTATTCACATCCTGGGAAAAATAAAACATAGAAACCGGTGAGCTCAAATGCCCAATAAGGACAACAATAGAGCGAAATCTTTCATAAATAAGCAAAAATATTTATGGTAATTTATAACTAAAAAAAGACTATTAAACATGAACTTTAGCATAATATGGGAAAAATAAAATCAAATAATTCCATTTACTTATTGACATAGATATTCATCTAATCTAATAATCACATGCAATATCAATAACAACTTTAATAATGATGGAATGAATAATGAATGACTATCAGACCCACATAGTCAAGGACTTGTTCCAAGACTACAAATAAGATTTTTTCAAGGCCTTGTTATAAGACAGTAGTTTTTCTCATGAGACCTACTGATGCATCGTGGAGCTATAGCGGGCTCCACCCATCACATACTATGTCCAAAGAATTCCTCATATGAAAAGGTATAAACATAACATAAACATTCGTATTAAAACTTGCATACGAAATGTCAATACTTTATCCATAAACCATGAATGGTATAAAAATAACACATCCACAAACAAAAATATCACAAAACCTTCAATACAATATGGAAGTTTTGTATCATAATAAATCAACTTCAAATAAGCTTTAAATCATCAAAGGATGTTGACATGGATGAAATCGAAGCTACTTGAGAGAAATATCTCTTTCTTTTTTTGAAATCATTTAAATTCACATAATTATAAAATAAAACATTTATATTGAAAATATTATTATAAGCTTGTAAGGGAAGATTCGATGGTTTTATAATGGCGGAAAATAGTTTCACTCGCCGTATAAGTTAAAAAACATTCTTACATTAATTTTGTCAAAAAGGTTAAAAAGGATCTTATTTGGAAAACGATGGAAGTATTCCATTGCAAAAATATTATAAAAATTCAAACAAGGGTATAAATGACTTGAACCCATTTTTTATTAAATATTAAAAATGTTTTCAAATATATTTTTAAGAAACATGGATGTGGATGATAAAGAGGTCCCAGTAGATAATTACGTATCAGCTCAGATAATGAAGAGATTGTGAAATAAACCGGTACCTTGAACTTTTTCTTGGTTGAGGGTAGGTTAACCTCCATTATAATGATGAACTAATTGTTATTAAATTATAATAGAATCATATACATTAAGATGAAATCATATATGATCTTTTAACATTATTGTGTCAACAATATCTTAGTATTATCGTTATTTCGGGTTTTAACTTACTCGTTTTCTTTTATATGTTTTGTTACATAAGTCATGTTTTCTATGGATAGGTTGAATCATATTCATATACAGAATTATATCAAGTCCTTAAACATTATATTAAATCATCAAATTAGAATTATACTTGAATGGATACGATGGGGAATGAATATCATTGCATTCATGGCTATGGTAGTCCGTACGTACACAGGAGCAGCAATATCATTATTTTGATATTAAAATAATATATAATTGGATGTAATATAGAGAATAATTATAATGTTATATTTATTATTTACTTCAATTACACATCAGTATCAATCCCATTAAAATAAGAATGTTTTGAATAATAATTACACCACAATGTGGAGACGGTAAGCCGTACGTACGCACATATGGTGACATGTCATCCAAAGGATGGATAGAATAATTAATTTGGTTTTACCAAATTTATAATAACATCATAGTATATATATGATACTGGATTTGTTATTTTAGAATGTAAATAAAAAAGAATGAAGAAGTTTATGAAGAAAGGAATTTAAAAGATGGCGTTGAAAACATTACCGCTTCTTCGGGTTCTTCCGTTTGATTTGATCAAAAGGGCTCCATAGGTTGGCTTTATGATCAAACTAAGGCCCCTTGGTCAAAGTGAGGGATGTTGAGTGAATATTTGTGAAGGGGTTGGCTGAGAAAAATGGCTATGAAGGTATTAATTTGAGAGAAGGGGGAGTTTCCTTTTATAAGAGAGGTGAGGGGAACCTTTGGAATAACTAGAAATATTATTTTATAATAAATTAATATTCGGTTTCTAATGGCCCCAAACTAATTTATTTCTATGATAAGTTGGGGATGGGTTGAAAAAAAACTCAACCAATAGGTTTTAGACAGGTTTGGGTTACATTAATAACCTTATCTTTTAGTTTTAACTCTTAATTAATTAGTTTGACATTTACCATGTCTCCTTGTGTTTTTATATTATATAGTTAATAAAAATACTATATACTTCCAAGTGACCCCTAAGTGGTCAATTAATGATAATAATATCCTTATATATGTCTGTTAGCCTAAAAATAAATTTTTATGAATATAATATCAATTAATAATATAATATTTGTTTTAAAAACTCTTTTATGTCAATTTTGACACTATTTGGAAATTTGTTTTTGCTAAATTTATAAGAGCATTATTACATTCAAAATAATTAATCTAGCCAACCATAATATTTTATACTAACCTATATTTTTTTTTAATTCATAAGAGGTCTCAAATTATATTTATTTTGATATTTATAATATCAATTATTTTAATATTTCATTAATTTGGTAATTACTACATCACTATTGTGTCATAAATAAATTAAATTAGTTAATGTCTATAAATTATAAATAAACTACCATTATGTAGTAAATCTTTTTATTTTTCTAATGAAAATTAAATTTGAATTTATCTTATATATAACCCTATATTAAAAATGTGTTATTTATTAAACATTGATTTTAACTCCTTTAACTCTCCTTTGAATTAAATAATTATAAATGTCCTAATCTAATAAAAGTTGACCTATATGATAATACTAAATTACTAAGGTTGTTTTGGGAAGAGATAAAATTGTCCAATATAATTAGGACATGTTTTAGGGTAATATTAATATCATTTTACCCTTAACTACCCTATTTACTTTTAAACGTGGTAAATAAAAGTAAAAAGTTACTATTCAAAAAAAAATTATCTTATTGAACCAAATTTTACTCCTTGATATTAACCGTGTATCTCGTATTTTTGAAATTCCACTCACAGAAGCTATAAAATTATGTTTTATGTGAATTTGCAAATTCTCCTAAGAGATGGGTAAAAGACGGTGAAAAGTTAAATAAAATTTTTATATATCTAAAATTATTCTAAACTGACACAAATGAATTAAATTGAACATATATAGGTATTATGTATCTATTTTGGCCTCAAATAAATTTAAATAATATAAATAATTATTTAAATAAAATTTCAGTTTTTAACTATAACTTAGTATTTTTTTCACTATTCATCAAAAATTGAATGATTTCAGAAAAATTACGAAAAATATCCCAAAGATAATTTCTATATTTAGAATCCAAAAAATGAAGTCCATTTTGAATGATAAAATTTATAAAATTTCAAAAAGTGTGTATTACTATTCATAACGGCTAGTTTGACTGGTTGTGGTGTGTGTTAGAACTTGAAGTTGCATACCACAAATGCTACTGTATTATTTAAAGGGAAGCGTACCATGGAAGCATGGGGTGTCACATAAGGATTCTATAAAAACACAAAAAATATATCAAAAACCATTTCACACAAATAGAAACAATGGATCAAAGAGGAACCATGATATAGATGGAAGAGACATGAAGAGCTTACTAAAGGATTTACATTGTTTTTAATGGTGAAAAAAAATCATATTCCAGATGTAGGAGGTAGCAAAAATCTTATAGAGGGGGACGAAGAAACTCAAACTACAAATAAAGAATAAAACCTCATAGTGAAAAAAATAGAGGAGAAAAAATATTTAAAATAATTGATGGAGGAAAAAATTACATTTCACCCATAAAAAATATGCATGACTTGACCGTATTGTTGACCAATCTATGTGCAAACCATGTTCCCCTTATAGCCCCAAGGGGGAGCCTGACACAATAATGCACATACTTTATCTAACCATGTGCAACCTATATGAAAAAACAATGTACTAAACCTATAAAATATGACACCATTGTGTGCCTAGGGTCACATAGTCATATAAAAACTAAGTGTCACACTACACTCCACTGTTTATAACCACACGGTTCAGGGAATCCATATAGGTTGGGATGCACAGATTCTCCTAACTATGTGGCATAGTCTTTTCATCCCATTTTAGGAATTAAGGCTCTAAATGAGACCTAGATTCCCCCAATAAAACATTGTACATTTTAGGAAACTTTATTAGGACCTTTCTATGAGATTTTAACAAAAAATTAAACGGTTTGTATCGTTGGAAAAATTTGGGGTGTTACAACCTCTCATCCATATTAAAATTCATCCCCTAGTTTCTCTTTCGAGGGTGGTATGGAATAGTTTCAAAAAAGTTAAAACTACTTCACATAGATATTGTGTTCATAATCCCAGGTCTCTTCCTCAACATGTCTATTCTGTTATAGCATCCTTTCTAAGAGAAACTAGCCTACATCATAGAGCCTTCATGCATCGATTAAGAATACATATTAGATGCTCCTCAAAGGATGCATGTGCCTCCAAATCATTATACTCAGGGTAAATCGAATGATACATGAATTAATTAAACAGTCCAAGCTATAACATGTGAAATAAATCATGCAAGGAATGATACATATGAGTAACAACATCTGATAGGCTACTGACCTGACATTATCCACTAATTTGAAAGGACTGATGTAGTGAAGAGACAACTTACCAGGTACCCTGCTTCATCTATAACCTATTATTGGAGATACAAACAGAAGGGAATCATTTCCCACCCCAAACTCAAGAGGTCTATGACAATAATTAGTATAATACTTATTCCTATACTAAATTGTATCCATCCGCCTCGGAATCACTTGTACTTTATCTGAAGTCTCCTGAACAATATGACGACCTAATAGAGGTGTCTCACCTTCCATTAGTCCGCACAGAGGTGAACGAAATGGTCTAACATTAAGGAACTCATAAGTATAAAATTATTTTGTTTCTTATAGATTTTGTTTTTGGAAAACTATGTAAAATAAGAGCATTAAATTTTCATAAGCCTACAAAATAAAGGATACAAGACTATAACATTTCCTCCAATAGGTAAATTGTTCACTCGGATTGCCTATCGATCTGAGGGTGATAAGTTGTATACCAAAGAACCTATGAAACTATTCCTTTTGGTACCCTTAAATAAAAAATGATGTAAACTAAGAAACACATTCTAAAATTTTATAACATGTAACCCTATGAAGAGACACAGTCTTTTGAATATAAATCCATCGTAGTTCATCAAAATAGAATGTATCTTAGATTGGTAAGAAGTGTGTGACCTTGTTCAGCTTGTCGATGATAATCCATACTTCATCACTAAAATATAGGGATCTCATAATGCATGAAAAAAAGTCCATTGTGAAATAATACCTTTTCCACTCAGGAATGTGTAGAGGCTGAATAAGTCTAACAGGTCTCTGGTGCCCTACATTCCACTACTACCAGATGAAACACCCATACAGAGCCACAGAAAAATAGAGTTTCACGTCCATAAAAACCCCAAATATAAGGTGGGTTCTCTTCTATGAAAATATCCATCAAAATGGGGCCCTTAGAATCTGATTATTTTCATATACGTCCCCATTCTAGAAGAGGATATATCACAACTGAAGCTGCTATAATTAGATGCATGTATTGTCCCAAAACCGCTTTGTTCATATCAGAAAACAGAGCCATTTGATACCACTCACTCCTGGCTTCCTTGTTGGCATGCATCCGAGTCTTCCAGATTAAGTAATCATATATGACTTTTCCCATGTATAATGTTTATTCATGATCAATTTCAAATAAATAATGGTATTCCACCCATCTATGATGTGAAAAATTGTAGTCTCACTATGTGGAGATATATTTAATACATATATGTTCTTAATTGATAATGAATCACTAACCCAATAGGTACTGCCTCTAGAAATGTATATCCTGAACTATGACTGCTAGATCTAGGTTTTGTGTTGTATAGTTTCAATCATGAGAACTTAATTGGAAGGAAACATATGCCATGACTCAATCACCTTACATCAGAACTACACAAACTATGATTCCTGAAGCATCTTAGTAAATGGTACAACTTATTTATAGATCTAGATGAATTAGTATTGGAACTGAGGTTAATCTTTCCTTAAACTCTAGAAATTATATCTTATAGGATTCCGAACATATGAACTACAAAAACATATTATTTTTGTTTGTAAGAGGCATTGATAAATGGTAGATGTCCCAAATGAATCACATATAATAGCCAGATATCACCAAGATGATGCATATATCTAAAAGGTTCATTATATTATATTATTAAACCATGATTCTCATTTGATCTATGAAAATAGAAACTCCTTCATAAAAATCATATGAACTAAGAAGTCTTCCTTATTGATCCAAATGTAAAATTTATAGAGCATCACATATAGATGTTGCAATTTTAATATGATCAGCCTTATATAATGAAGATTGACATGGTTGTCTATGGTTCCCAAATACAGTAATATATTATCTATAAAGACTACTATTAAGGAATCATGATATCAATTAAGACTTCCAACATGTTTTTCAGATAGAACGACAATACCATATACATGTATAAGACATATATGCTATGGAACTCTATATGTTGTATGTATAATGGTCTCACATTCATGTGATTGTATCCCAACCACAAATTGATCTTAGAGGAAAAAATTAATCATAAAATATTTTCAAAGAGTTATTCGGTATGAGGTAATGGATATCAGTTCTCCACTATGAGCTAGTTCATGCAGCAGTAATCCACAAAAATCATCTGAGGTTACCATCCTTCTTCATAGAGAAAAGGCCAGGTGAACCCCATGGTGATGTGTTGGGTATGATAAAACTCTATTCCTATAGATCTCCATGTTACTTCTTATGTTCCTATAACTATGTGGGTTTCATCCTATATAGAGGAATGGAAAATTGTGTTTCACATGTCAGTATATGTATAGTGAACTCAAACTCTCTCCCAGTAGGTAGTCATGATAAATCTTTAGAGAATATGTTTCTGAAATAATCCACAATAAGAGGTAATTCTACTAACTTCATTCCATTATCTCTCATAAAGAGACTCTCCAATTGAATATTCACTGTTACTATCATAGTATGTTTGTCTCCACATCAACATTCATAGATATCAAATTTTCCACTTTGTATATACGTTCTTCCCATGGGTGATTTGAAGTTGACTTGTCAATGATAGAAATATGATTGGGAACAATAATGTACAAGCTATTCCACATAGAGAATAATGTCAATGATTGATATAACGAGGAAGAAAAACATCAAAAGAAATGTTACCCACCTATTAAAATTTTTCACTCTTGACACATTCATATACCCTATGTTCTGATACTTAATGACATGTTGAGAAACATGATTTTACCTATGTACTCAATTTCAAGTCTAATTCTCTCAACAACTACATCAGAAATAAATGAATGCGACAAAAATGTATGGAAGAGGGACCACACTAAAGTAGGGGCCACTAGATTATACCCTCATAACATAGATGTCCATTGAATATAATCCATAGAGGCATGATAAACAACATAAAAATGGATGAAACCATATCCCTGAGATGCAGCTTGACTAGACCATGTAGATCCACTCTTCTGACACAAAATCCATGGGGTATGACTACCTTGGACATGATCACCACCCCCTCTGCCTGGTCGAATGATATAAGACAAACTCCCAACCTACGTTTAGAAAATTTAGAGGAGTGACAGTCATGGGTAAAACATTGAGTGATGGAATAGGAAGCAGATACAAGAGATAAAAATGACATACTTAGGGGGGGAGGGTCCCATTTTATTAAATCCCACTTCACAAGAAAATAATTTTTTCCAGATAATTATAATGTTAATACATTATTATCAATAAAAAACTATTTTCTCACAACTATAGATTTAACCAAAAAATGATAAATAATCGAATAAGTGTATCATTATTTTATCTCACATATTCTTCATCTATCATAACTCATATGTTTATACATAAATGTATCATATATAATTGATCTAAACCTGAGAGCATCACAATTATTTCCATCTACCTTTGTATCAGTTCCTAATACTCCCTGATTCTCTTGAGGGAAGCATAGAGGGGAGGGGATAAAGGTGATTCCAGAGTGAATGAATTACAATTCCCTTGAGTTCATTACATATGGAGGAGAGACAACCATGGGTAAACCTATTAATTTTTTTTCCATTACAACCTCTCCTCTAATTGGTATGAACATAGTTACTTTGTAATACATTCACTACATCATTTCTTTTTTCCTCTATCCTCCCTACATCCATCACATCCCTTGGTCTGGCATCTAATTCCATTAATGATAATTAGTAGTAATTTGAAAAAATCAGTGGCAATTATAAAACATAAGCGATAATTATTAAAATTTATTGTAAATTTATAGAAGTATACAAAATTAAGATTAATAAGAAAAAATTGACCATAATTAGTATAAATTAAAAAATATTAGAGTTAATTATAGAGAATAAGAAATATTGTTATGTAATTTAATTTTTTTATTTACTAATTTTTTTGGGCAATATATTACCTATATAAAATTAATTATAACCATTTTTTAAATTTTATAATTTTTTATGAAAAAGACAGAACAAGGAATTCAGAAAAAATATTTATTACACGATAAAAATAGGATAAATCATCTTAGGATTCCAGACATTTATGGTATAAATCCCATATTTATTCAGGTTATTAAATATTGTTATTATTTAAATCATCAAAACCATAATTGTTTAAGAAATTAAGATATAGTTTTTATATAAAAAATGTGATTTGAGGAGATTTGAAAACATTTGGTAAGGATGAGGTCATCTATTTTGTTTTAGTTTTCATAAGAATAATGTTTTTTCGAATCAAAATAGTGAACATAGTTTTAGTGAAGATAGTTATAGTTTTGTTCCAGATCAATCACAATTTCAGAAATTAGAACATGAGGTTGTTGATCCATATATTCAATACACTAAAACTCATAATGAATATTTATCTCCTTAGTTATAACCATCTATATTTTATGAGTAACTGAATTCAACTAATGATTCTTTATATTGTAGTATTAAGATAAAAAATTTAAAACTTTTACAAAATTTAAGTATATAAATCAAGATAGTTGAATTTAAAATAGTTTCTTGGATTATATTTTCTCATTGGTTAATCCATTATTTCCTAAAATAATTATGTTTCCGACATATTTATAAAAGATCAAGAGGCAGTTCAATAATTTGGGTCCTTGTTATCATAATATTCATTAATGTTCAAATGATTTCATCCTATAATATTGTGAAAATCAGCCATTAGTTAGTTTTCATACATGTTGAAATTTAGATAAAAAGTGGCACCATAAGGATTTTTGGATTGGTTCCGATTAAAGAGTTTAGTTATTTCTCACTTACTAATAGAATAATGAAATAATTTATGCATCAGAACATAACATCATTGACTTAAAGATACAAATACAATGGTTCATGTGGTAAAAAAGTAAACCATATTTAGATGGTGATTCATGGAAAGATTTTCATATTGTTAATTATTATTTTTTATTAAAAATTCCATAACACGTCATTGACTATTTCTATAGATGCTTTCTATTCATTTGGCTCTTATGATCATCGGTATTCTGGTTGGACCATCTTTAAAACTCTATACAACATACCTCATTGTTTGTTTATGAATGAAACATATATCATTTTGAATCTATTAATTATAGGAATTCCAAGAATGAATACTGATCTTTTTTTGAATCAATTAATTCATGTGTTAAATTTATAATGGAGTATTGGTGTTTGTAAATTTTATTTTTTTTGAAACAAATATTTCTAATGAAATATTCACTAATGTGGGAAGATAGTGACATCCCTATTTATAACAAGTCATATGTATATAATACACATAGTAAAAATCATTAATGTACCATATGAGTGGAAAAAGTATTTCTTCTAAAAAATTGATGAAATTCCATTTTAGTAACTCTCATCATGGATTTCTTCTTGTTGACCAACCTTTCTGAATGAAAAAATAATAATTTTAGAAAAAGTACAATTGAATGATTTGGACCTCTAAATATGATCTCAGGTATTGATTAAAAATATATTTTCTCTTCATTACCACCTTGTAGCTTTGGAAAAACAATAATCCCTCAATAAATTCATGGATTTCGGTAAAAATATAATTGGGTAAAATGTAGTATTTTTTGGATCTCTTATATTGGTCTCATTTTTTGGTCAATATCATGTTGGATTTCATGAATATTGAGAATAAATAATTTGATAATTTATTTTATATAGTTTTGGGCACACATTTTAAGAATAAATATAGTATAATGTAACGATTAGATCCTTTCCAAAATTACAAGAATCCATAACTTGAGTTGTTTGAATACGATAGATCATATAATTTAATGAATCCAAAAGTGGCTAATACCTTTTACAAAGAATATAATTTATTATTTTATCAGTGTATTGATTATTTGAGGCTACTGGATGGTTATGATTCAAATTTATATACATGTGTAAGAAATGGCCATATTAATATATTAAAAATTATAGTTTCTCATCTGTTAAGGGAAGAATTTTACCGATTAGATTAAGAGTTTTTTTATGAAATTTTCAATTTGGGATGAACTAACAAAAATATCATATTTTTATGAGATTTTTGGGCTGAGATAATAGAATAGTGTTTCACTAATTAGGTTGTATGAAGATACTATTTTAATTTTATATAAATTGGAATTTTTTTCTATCACCTTTAATTGATTTGATAAACTATTGATATTACATTATCTGCATGAATTAAAATTTGGAGGGTTAGTACTATTCCAATGTATATGACTATATGATAGATGCATTAATAAATTGAGGAGAATGGTATGTAATAAAGCATTTGTTAAATGGTAACTTTCATTATCTTACTTATAGGAAGAATTTTTTTCTACTTACATTATTTCCAATATGAATATCCATTCCAAACCAAACTGAATGAGTCGTAATATGGGGAATGTTGACAATGAAATGAGAAATAAATTAGTTTTTAATCATCCTAATCATGGATTTAGTGGAGTTCATGTATGAGATATTTCATATGATGAACATCATAGGACTCATACATATGTTTTTATCTATCATGAATAAATTACATTATTATTATAGTGAGTGACAATTTCCCCTAGTCATTATATATTTTTTATTAGAAAATAAATAATATTTTATGTGGTTTTTAATTAATTATCATATCAAGGTATAATTTCCAAAAATTACAAATACATCTATAGAAGAAAATCAAAATCATAATATTTCCTAATAATTTTAATGACTGCAAATGTAAATTTTTTATAGTTTAATATAGAAAATCAAATCATTATTCGTTAAATCTATAATTATTTTTAAAATTTTCATGTATCACATCATGCCAATAATAATGATAATAAATTGTGAGTATTGATTAACCCACCATCCAAAAAAGGATATGTCATACAATTCATATATGTTGAATTGTTTTTAATTTCATACACATGCGTATGGTTAATAAAAAATAAATTAACTGTGGTGTTTTCTTGAGAGAATCTCATCATAGAGATATTGAAGCTGACTTTTGTGGCATGTTGGATGAAATGATTGAGGTGTGTTATCTGAAAAAAACACATAATGTTTTTTAAATGATATTGTTTTTGTAATGAATGTGGTTTTCTTATTTATCCCTTTCATGAAATCATTGACATAAAATATAAAATCCTTCTTGAAGTAAATGAACCATTTATGGAATCTCATCAGGAACATAATATTTTTTATTTAAATTATTTTGTTGATTCAAGAAATATAATTGACTTGTTGAGCATTATAAAAATGAAATCTACTAAAAATAAGTTTATATAATGGGGAAGTGGTTATTATAATGTAAAAAGAATTTAATTTTCACAAGATACAGCTCCAAATCCATATTTATCACAAAGACACTAAAATATCAATGATGAAACCCCATTGCCACAACCCAATTGTTATGATGATGTTGATGAGGTAAAAATGAATTTGAAATAACAAGAGGCGATGCAGATGAATATCTTATATAAATGGATGATACAGATGAGGAATATGAAGATGATGATGAATATGAAGAATGAGACAATTTTTTTACAATCATAATTAATATATAACACTCAATTAGAATTATTTACATATAATATTTCTTATTGTTTTAGATGATTGAGGTTGATTTTTATGAGATGTTCTATACCCTTGATAATGTTGATCTTCTCTTGACCAGCCTCAAGAATCATTATCTTTCCTACATGTTGGTTTCAGTTTGTAATCAAATCGAAGGGTTTGTTGTCTAGATATATTGATAATTCATAGTAAATTCCCAAGAGATATTCACATATTTATTTTGATTCATGCACCAGAATGTATTTTTTTGTTTATTAATTCAGTTAATTTTCCATAATATATGTTAATTTTAAATAATTTTAATTGATTAATTTATGTACTAATTGTTTTATTAGTTATCCAATTTTCCTTATTTTTCACATATATCTCTCAGACAAGGGATTGAAAATCTACATATTTCTTTTTCTAGACCCTGGGTCACATGAGATCAAAATATCATTAATGTTCATCCTTAGATGATTCAGAAATGTATGGTGTGTAATTAAATATTAATTCAGGTAAATTTTTTAAACTTTCACATTTTATAATTAATTATTTTTAGGGTTTATTGTTTCCCATCCAAGGTATCATGAGATTTTCAATCTTAGAGGGATGAGAGGTCTATTTGTGTGAATTATATTGTCAGTTTTTTCCGAATCTAAGGATGATAAACATGATGAAAGATTGAGCCCTACTTTTTTATTAGTCTTTCTATATCTATGGACATGATTACATCTCATCCCATGTTTGAGATATATTGTGTCTATATGGGATATGAGAAATTTTTTAGAGGATATCATCAATAGTTTAGAAGAATCATGGGAGGAAGGATGTCACACCTAGATTTGGTAGTCATAACTTATGTAATCATTGATGAAATATGGTATGTAATTTTATTTAATAATTAATATATAATATAATTGAATTCTATTTACATTCATATCATTAGTTTAGAATCCCAATTTCTTGATGTTCAAGGTTAATAAGAGTATGTATAGTAATCATGTCACCAGAGATATTACTAGTGGTTGAAAATTCCAGATTATGGTGAGTATTATTTTATTGAGTTTAGAAATTAACTAAAAATATCATTTTAGTTATTTTTATTTCAAATTTAATTTCATGGAGTAATATTAGGATGTGATTGCTAATAAAAATGATAAGAATTAGGATAAAACTTAGGATTAAAACACATGTGTTCTATGATTTAATGACACAACATGGATTTATGACACTCAATATGCTTTCAAGGACGGATGAAGGGGTTGGTATAAATTTTCAATTGATACAATCAAGTTAGTACAGATTTTTGTGTGTGGTTGTTATCTTTATTAAGTGGAGTTTTGGTGACTCATCATCATCATCATCTGCAGAGTATTAGGAGATGATATGAGATTAGAATGTGGTAATAGAGATCCTATATTTGGTGAAGGAGGAGATTTTTTCTAGATCAACATTAATAAAGGGAGAATTAACATTGATGAAAGTATTATCATTAAAACAAGATAATGGAGTACATGAGAAAACTGACATATTGTATATGTATGAAGTTCCATCTACTTGTCCTTCGAATAACCTACCATCTCTAGAGTGATATGTTTTTATGAATGACATTTTATGATGATCTTTGATTGAATGTGTAACATTGTTATCAATTTATATGTACATAGTATAAAAAATTTGTGTTATTTATATTTTTCCATTTTTTTATTTTTAATATTTTTAGGTTTTATTTATTTATTTTGGTGACATTATTTGGAACAGTATTTAATATCTTTCATAAATAAAAAATTATTTCATACATAGAAAAACTTCTTGAAATGGAAAAATCAGCCGTCAGAAAAAATGTTCATTGCGACGATCCACCATAAAAACCATTTCTTTACTACTATTTTCAAAAAATGGGTAATAGATATGAAAACCCATCTCTATTGACTATTTTCGACTATATACCATCATAAGTTTCTTGTCGTAACTAATTTTCTTATCTATGGTGGTGTGACTGAGCCATTATGTCCTCTTACAAACACTCTGATATGAGAGGACTCAAATTCTAGATCATCCATCCATAAAAGGAATGATTTTTTATTTTTTATTACATGTGATACATTCAATTTGATACAAGTGTATCCAATTATTTTACTCATTAATGTTACTCAAATCATTGGGTATATAGGTAGTGTTGATTCCTTTTTTCTATATCTTCCTACCCCATTGGGTTGGTAGAATGAAAATGGTTTTAATTTCATAATGTGACATGTCTTTGTTATTTATGTTAATGTCTATTGGGATTTACACTTATTGGAGTTGGATGTTTTTGTCCTTATGATCAGAAAAGATTGTTTGGCCATCATCAAGGTGAAGATTGACTATAATCATCATAGGGTCTATTTGCTTACTCTAGATGGTATCACTCACATATTTCATGCGGATAAGGATACATTATGATATAGGGAAGAAACAATTTCCTTAGTAATGCATTTGATATCATGCAATTTGTCTTGGTTGTTTCGGGTTTCCCCAGAGTATACTTCTAGTATATTCCCAAAGATAGTTTGGCACAGGTACCCATATTATTTTTGAGAAGTCTTTTCGGGTTATAAAATAGTTTTTGGTTAATTTTATGTTTGATATAATCTAGGAGGTGATACCCATTTACCTTTCATATTTCTAAATGGATCCAGATAATCTAAAATAGTTTAATGTCTAGTTGAATGTTCTCCGGAGAAAATAATCTTGTTTCTCAAATATTTTACCATGGGATTCTCCAGTGCTATTTGAAAATAAGGTGAATAAAATCCCACACATATTAATTAACTATCATAAAATTAATTATTTTATTATTATTAAAAAACCTATTTACTAGAATTATAGTTTTTTATCATATCTGGGGAGATTTTTGTTATTTAAAGATCAACTTGACGCAGGGGTTCCAAAAGTAGAATGTTCATGAAGTGTATTTCATGAAGACCAGCTTTCAAATCAGGTATAAAAATTTCATGTATTTGGTTATAACATATAGGATTACTGATGATCCTAATATCATTAGGTACAAGATGAATTAGATCTTCCAATGATTTTAGGACTCCATCTTCATTGTATAAGATGATGACACCTTCTATATCCACAGATAGAGGAGGACCATGATGACTATATGTAGGTGGATTCAGAATTCCTAAAAAACAATAGTATATATTCCAATATATTATAATTTAGTTTTTTGATTCATAATGTATGGTTATTGAGCCATATGATTTCCAAACGAGATGTGTTTTAGTGAATCCTGAAAAATTTGAAGTAGTTATTTCTTGGGATTATCTATGAATGTTTTCCAGATTCATTTTTTATGGGAATGTCATGCCATTATAGGCATTTAGTTTAAGACTTATCTATGATATATTATCAATTGAAATCATTGACCAGGGGAGGGGTGGATCTAATGTGGCATGGGAATAAATACTTTTATATTGAATCATTTTAGTCTAGGTTGACATTCGTGCTAATCGTGATTCTTCCCCATACGATAATATCTTATTATTTATATTTGAATGCCACTAGTGTGGTATTTGAATGTGTTAGGATTTAGGTTGACCACGAGGTATCTTATTTATCCTAATAGTTATGACCTCACAATAGGATTTATTCAACCCATGACATCGAATTGGTAGGTGTGCTCTGTGAACTGATGACTAGGTATCATTACCTATTTATGGATCATTTTATAGTCTATAAGGACAATACAATCTGGTAGTTAATTATTAACCCACGAAAATTGATCATCCAATAAGGAATAATAGTATAATATCTATATACATTTGATTTTGATATAATTATACACATGATAAATGAAATTTAGGCACCAAAGTATTGGGCAAGAACCATCCATTGCATGTTTCCATGGAATCTGAAGTTGAGTGGCGTCTGAGGAGTCTATTTTATGATATCAATCTAGAGGCATGAGATAATAGAGTGTATATTTTTTTTATATTTAATATGTAACACCAATTAAATTCAATCAAATTAAGAGTTAAATGGTATCCTATCCTGAGAGTCACAAAATTAGAAATGTAGCATATATGAGGGAGATGTTAGGTGATTAGTTCTTATCTCACTATGGTTCCTTCATTTTTAGTAAGAAGCATGTAGTTTTTTCAAGATTCTTCTAGATGATGATGAAAGAGTGGCATACTTATTGATTACTCAAGTATCATGAGGTCACCATTAAGTTTTATACCCTGAGGGGTCAGTATTGGTAGCCCATGATGAGTTGTTCAGTTGAAGAATTTTTCTCCCATGGTTTTTCATTTCAATGGATTGAAGACAGATATCAGTGACCAGTTGGGTTTTTGTTGTCTCTAAACATTCTTGTGTGGATGTAGAATGAGATTTATATGGATTTTTGTATTAGAATACCTCATATTTTGAGTTGGAAATATTCTATATAGGTTAGTTTTGGAAATTTTATAAAATAAAAAAATTTGATTTCCACTAATGGAGTTGATGAATGTATATGAACTAAAGAAAAAAATATTAATTAGAGGTTTATAGGATTTATGGAGTCACCGTAGTTATTTATTATAACTAATATTTTCATTTCAAATATTGATAGTGGATATGAATCAAGGAAGATTTCAGAACAATGTTGAGGTTGAGCACAACATATCACCCTTGGATGGATGGTCTATTAGATAGGACCATCTAGACAATAAAAGATATGCTCCAGGGTGAAAAATACATTTCATATGTATATTTTACTATGTAATGATAAATTCATGTATGAACTTCCTTTTTGGGGTTATTATGCCTAGGCATATCTGTAATAGAACCACATCCACTTAAAGTTTCTAGATAGGAATGTATTGACTAGTAAATCACATAATCTGTAATTTACAAAACATTATGATGTTATCCTATATTTGCTATCATACTAAGGGTTTTAAATAAATATTCATCATCATTGTTTCCAAATATTTTACTAGACCTTTCTCTAATACCAACTATAGTGACCTGTACTTTTCATACATAGATATTACATCTTAATAGATGAATATAAATTACATAACATAATGATTCATGGAAGAATCATTTAGGTATAGTTCCATTGGAAACTTGTACAAAAATAATGGGTTCATAAGTGATATATATCATCTATTAGTAATTTTATCATCATAATAACCCTTACAATACATATCATACATAATAAATATCATTATAACCCCTGAACATAAACATAAGAAATGGTTATATCAGATTCTCAGTTAAGGAAAAAATTGTATATATTAATATATCATAAGAATAATTTTTTTAGGACATGATAATTATATTTAAAAACTATATTCTATAAATTATGGATAATACACACGATTAATAGAATAAATCTTGGAATTTTAGTAAAAATGAATAATTTTGGAATAACAGGTCATGATCCATGAAAATATAAATTTGAAAAAATATATATATTTCTGTTAGAATCATTATCATCGATGAAAATTTCCTTATTAGGTAAGGATCATTTCTAAAAGAATTATAGTGGAATGGGTTTTCTCCATAAACCATCACAGTACTTAGGGTTTACTCCCAAGACTATCATAGTGGAAAATGTGACTTACTAAATTGGGTTCATACCCCATTATAGTCCAATTTACTACTTGGTATTTTAGTATTTACATAATAAATTAGAGGGAGATACATGTATGACCCATCACATAATAAAAATATTACATATGTGTTCCATAAGATCATCATTCATTCACTATATCGGATCCCATGAACAAATGGGTTTAATAAACATTTCATCATAGAATAACTAGTAGAAAAAAAAAGTTTCATAATCATTTAATCATTACATCAAATATGAACTTATTGTAAAATAATTTTGTTTATAATAATTTTATCGTGGTTTAACTCATAAACTGAAATGAGTTTCATAAAAAACTTTTCATCAGAAACATACACCACTTAGGTAAATAATTACAATGGAATACTTGGATAATATCCTTAATAAATCGTAAGTAATATTAAAGGGTGTAGTTTTAGATGGTAAATGATTATGAAAGTTTAAATGGAATATTTCTTTGGAAAATATCTTTCTACATTTATAATCACTTTTCAACATAAGAAATTCACAATACAATTTCAAATTTATTATCATTGAATATAAAGTTATAATATTAAAAATAATTAATTCAAATATTGATTGGTAATAACGGCATAAAATTATATTATTGTTGAATATGTTTAAAAATAAATTTTCTATTAATTATTTTCTTTTAATCCAATCATTTATTGTTTAGAAAGTGACATGAAGATTAATTTTTAATTTTTAGTAAAATTTTTTAAAAAGGTAAAATTATATTTACAAAATCACTGGAGGGTATTCAATAAATTCTTTAAAATGTTTTTTATAAAAAAATTACGAATGAAAAATGTTTTTCAACTTAAGAGATAAATAATGTTGGGTTTTCATTAACCAAATTATTCTTGTTTGTTGAGATCATAAATCAATGAAAACAAATAGAAAACATGTGATTTAAAAAAATAAAAATATTAAAAGACAATTCAGCTGTTTATTGAGATATGAAACATAATAGATAATCATCATTAGTAGAAACATAAAACATTCTGATATGGTGTACAATATAATGTATATCCCAATAATGAAATATTGAGATAAATATCCCTTACCATAAATATAGAATTATTTCATACACATTAGAAACTCATGTATGATAAATATATGTTTATTATACATATATTATGGAAACATAGTAATATTTATCATATCATATATGATTTGATTATGAGAATTGTTTATGTGTTCATTAATAATTCTTTTTTAAAATGATGATTTTGAATAACTACTTGATTTTTCATGTACATTTAGGTTTGGTATTCATGTTTTTTTTAATTTTTTCACTGTTCCAACATATTAATAATTTGCAATATTATATAAAAATATAATATATTTATTTTATATGTATTTATATTAAGCAGTTATAGTTTGATATAGAAAACTTATTACACTGTTCACGGAGATGGTGTATCGTACTTATGCATGAATTTTGCTTTCGATTTATCTACAGATTATATAAAAGAAAGGTAAATTATATAATAAATTTAAAAACAATTTTTATGAAAAATGTCTCTCATAAATTAATTAAATTTCTAGTTATTTCCTTCCATTTTAATCGTAACTGATAAATTAATCACATCACCTAATGATGTGGTAATCCTCCGAACACTCGAGTGATGTAATCATATTTCCACACAATGGAAATAAATAGGGTAGATGAGATATTTTAATTCCAAAATAAGAATAATATCCTAAAAATATTTTAAAATATTTAAATATTAAATTATATTACTTAGTCCTAGGTGGTGATGGAAAATGAATTACATCAATTCAGCAGAAGTTGTTTTCTATAAACATAATCAAAGATTTCACTCCCAATTTTGTAGAAGATGAGATACATATTGATTATTCACATCAAAATAATGAAATAAAATTATATTATTGTAATTTTCTATATTATATTTTAATTCCAAAGACATTAATGAAGATGTTATTAGGTGGGGAAAGAAGAAAGAGCTCAGTGAAAAAAATTACATTCACATAGAACAACCTCCTTTGATATATTATTATGAACCATAGTGTTGGTTTGTTAGGTGTTAAATAATATATATACCTACGATATGATGTATTGTTATGTAATTTGGTTGGTTTTGGTATTCTTAAATGGTTATGATGTGTGAAGAAGTGAAGGGTAGAGGCAGACTTTTATAAGGGATGAGGACTGACATTTTTATTAATACCCAAAACTATTTTATATTAGTAAGTTAATATCACACCATGTGACTCAATAGATGACTATATTGTTGATCAAAAAGTATAAAAATAATGACATACTTTATATATGTTTTTCCTTAACTTTTTGGTTTCCTTATTTTTACCATATTATTTTTCATTATGTATGCTGGTCTTTTTACTAAGGTAATTTATAATTTAATAATACAAATATAAGATCCAAATTAGAAAATTTTTACCCAAATTTTATAAATATGGTATAATTTTTTTTAAAATGAATATAATATCTTTGTGGTAAATTAATTTTAACTCAAGCACATGAAACACAGAAAACCCTATTTTACCTCTTACATTAGTAACATAGTTTTTACTATTTTGAGATCAATATAATGATTATAAAGGGAAATTTGTTCCATGAATAGATTGTGGTTTATATTTTTAGAAATAAAATGAAGTATTTTATGAGAATTATATTTCAAGGAATTTTAAATAATTTTATTGAATATTCATTATTATAATATATCCATACTATCAATTTTAACATTATTCCTGTATTTTTACTTAAATGCATTAATATAATGGTGTAATTATAATATAAATTTTTAAAACCAGTATATCATGGTATATTTATCTAATAAATCATTAAATATTAAAATTATCTCCATTTATATAACTTTTTATTATATTTTGTACAATTTATTTTATTTTTCTATTAAATAAAAAACTACTATAATAATGTTACCTAAATATTTAAATCAACTATATAATTAATAAAATAAAAAATAAATGAATCTCAGTAAATTAATTTAATTATTCTTTAAATTAACATAAATATTCATAACAAGCATTATTTTTTCCCTATGTGAACACAAAATTGATATTCAAAAGTAATGGTGTGACATTTTTCTTTTTTTCTTTTATGAAATTATCATATTTGTCACTTTCTTGAAATATTTTCCTATAATAAATTGAATATATAGATTAAAGTAATACGGGTAAAAATATGAAAAAATAATAGGACGTAGACATTTTTTTCTTTTTATCCCCTATTTTTTAGTTTAACACCATGTGAACTCATTTTATCATTAACAACAATAATGCATTTTTATTATTTTTGTAATTAATATTGAGAAATAATTATGTTGAACTTTTAATATAATACCCATTATTATAATTTGAAATACAAAACCCATTTTTACAAATTCCATTTAAATAATTTAGGAAATTTAATTTAAAATAGAATAAACAAAAGTAATGAAAAATTAGTTTTCAGATGAGAAACTTTTCATAAGGATAAAGAGTTTTAATATAAAAATTCAACATAAAATTCTTTCCAATAACCTATAATGGATTAAAATGTATATTATTTAATTAATTTTTTTTTCAACACAATATTAATGAAAAAAATTTCTTTTATATTATTTAAATGAAATGACATTTTCAATATAAATTAGTATTTTTTTTATTCATAAAAAAATAAATATATATAGAAAAGTTAAAAAATAACTCAAAGATAATTATGATATGAATATTTATTAAATGAAATTTATTTTTAAAAGTAGATTTTCTCAAAATAAGAGAATTTAATTTAATTATTTATTCACAGAATGTAAAAATTTTTTTAGAGAAAAAGCAATTTTTGATGAAAATAAAAATATTAATAAAAATTAATTACATATTAATAAATATATTTTAATGATATAAAAGTATTCAAATTAATTTTCAATCAGTATTTATTCAAATTCATACTACAAAAATAAATGGCTATGTAATTAATAATAATGTGTAAACAATAATATTAATAGTATATCATGGCTTATTAAAAATGGGCTTGCGTGAAACAAAAGACATCATCGAAATTAATTTTTATATGAAACAAAATATTTTATAAATTTTTAGGGTTTTATATTATATCACATTAATTAAATTTCCTCCTCCCATTTTGAAAATGATTATTCTAATGAAGGGTTTTACATTTAAAAATTATTTTAATTAAAATCCACAACCTAAAATAGTCTATAGAAATTCCTCATGAAATGGGAAAAAACCGACAAATTTCATCACATACCATGGTCACAAAATATGAGAACATGGGTGATAAATGAATGTTTAGACTTGTAAGACAATGGTATTTCCAAAATAATTATATTGGTTGATATATAAAATGGACAATAGATTGTTAAATACCACAATGTCTTAAATCTTAAATAGCTGTAAAGACAATTCACTGATTAGAAATTAAGGTAAATGTATAAAATTTTAATTTCCCTATAATTTTCTTAATATTGATGAATTTTTATGAGAATATATACTTTATTCATTTAATTCCATTTTATATGCAAAAAAACATCTTATAGAATGTCTTCGATCAATTTCAACATCATCTCATACCGTATGAAATGAAAATGATTTTTCATACCTAAAGCCCAGATGGTAAAAATTTGTAAAATAATGATAATTCACTCCTTATATATATGGTAATAATAAAAACCGTAATTGTTAGTATAGTATATCCAATATGCATAAATCTCTATTTGGTAAAATAATATATATATCTAAAATATTATTTAATGTTAAAGCCCCACCCTTCAATAAATGGTTAACCTTAAGGTCCTTCAAAAATTCAAAAATTAAAATAAAACTTCCATAAATTACTAAAATCAAAATAAAATTAATCCCTAAAAAACATAAAGTTGCTTTTAGTTGTCACATACCAAATATGTGAATACATTGGTCTTGTATTATCCTGAAACATGGTAATAACCATAATTACCATAAATTTTTAATGAAAACATACATGTTTCCTCATTCATTAACTAAACCCATTGATTACAAAATGTATTCTATAATGTTAAAAACACTGTAAAATTAATCATAAATAATATTTTTATTAAAATCATTCATCTATCACAAGTTCATCAATAATATCTAATATAATATATCCACATCAATCCATTATTAATTCAAACTAAATAACATTATCTCTATATGATGAAAATATTAAAGGTTTTCGTTCCCATAATCATGTGTTTTCTTGAAATCTCACCTTTCCATTGTATCACATTTCAATGTAATAATCACCATTTAACAAATTATTTAAAATTATTAATTTGAAACTTCTAAATAACAATCCTTTTATATTTCATTATTCGTAATTTTTTAATTCCGACACATAAACACTTCAATTATTTTAATTCATTCCTTTAACATTAAATAAGATTTATCATCTAATTCATTAATACCTCCTTCCTTTAATATTTCATTTTTTGTAACTTCAACTTTAATAAAAAAACAATACTTATTTTACCCTTTCGACCCTATTCATGATATTTCCTCCTAGTAAATTGTTTTTATATTGACCATAACTTCCTCATTAATAATATTATTACAACAATGATTTCTTAGGGAAACAATTACTCTAATCCAATATGATAAATAGAATTTTCATTTTTCTTCATAAATTAGTTGTTATATGTCTTTATTTACACATAAATAATATTCTCATTTTTTTAGGAATTAACATGATATATTATATAAATATTAGTGAAATATAGAATATTTAATCTTCTTTCCCCCATAGTCTCATCACGGATGCACTTATAGAATTCTTTCATTCTCTCCTTTTGTGATTATGGGAGTTTTTGGAGGTGCATGTTGTTAATACTATGTTGTGATTAATTATTAGGAATAATTAACATGTTATTACCTCCGTTCGTAACCCCATTTGGTTTCTCATCACCACATTGTATATAACATTCAATGTTAACATAGTTCTTTCTGTATCCCACCAATGAATAAAAACATAAAGCATAGTGTGAGAAACTATATTGATTGGTAAAAACTAAATAATCATAAAGAATAACTTATACGTTTTCTAAATAGAGACACATAATTTTAAATCAATGAGGCCTTATGTTTGACTCAGTTCATCCATGATCACAAGAAATTCAAATTCAACATGATGAATCATATATAAAATTTGAATTAACGAACCTAAATCCACCAGGATATTAAAACCGGGTGTGCAGTAAGGCTTATTATAGTGTACCGAGTAATGGTCAAGTCATTATTGATGTTCTATTATAGAAATTATTAGCCATATTAACATCTATTCTAGAACTATATCCACTTATATTCTCTAGAAATGTATTTATTACAAGATAAACTTCATAATAACTTTTTTACCAAAACATTAGAATGTTTTCCAATAAAAAGGTTCAACATAAGGGTTCTAACTAAATTTGTCTCATCATAGTTTCCTATATTTTAACAAAACATTTATCTAATACCATCAATAAGAAACCATAATATTCATATATATATATATATATTAAATCTTAATAGAAGAATATTTATTATATAAAATAATGATCCACACCGGAATCATTTACATCAAGTGGACTTGTGAAGACATGTAAATAATTAATTTGTTGATAAGTGAGGTATATCATCTCCCAATATGTTCATTATAACTACCACCCTTATAAAACAAATCATATATAACAACTTTCTTCATATACTTGAAAATGAAATATCATAAAAGGTGATATTCGATCATTTGTAAGAGAAAATAAGGGAGATATCAATAATTCATGAGCACAAGTGTATAAAAATATAATAACAATATATACAAAAATACCCTTCATAACATTTATATTAAAATTGTGTCATGGAATACATATTGGTAGATTATAAGACATGAATCATAATTTAATAAAATAACATAATCCATGGAGAAAAAACATTGAAATAAGACAAATAATTATGGAATACACATAATAATACAAAATTATTTCCTCGGTAATCAAGGAGCATTTAAAAAATAATCATAATTGAATAGGTTTAGTCCCAAAGAAATCGTTGCAGTTAGTTATCACTCCTAAAAATATCAGTGTAAAATTCCACTACTAGACAATGTTAACTACCCACTCTTGTCTGATTTATCTCATTAATCCAACGGCCTGAAAGCTTCACATTTTCGTTTAATGTAAATCCCCCTTTTAATAGAATAAGGGGGGAACCATAATCGATATCATCGATGTAAAACATATCATGACCCGAAGGTATAGCATGACAAACCAAACAAAAAACATGGAGCAACACCTCCCCAGCAATTGATCATGAAAAATCCATCCACATGTAGATGGATGAATGACATTAATGTGTCCATTGTGAAATCACTTCCTGATCCGATGGACGATGCCATACCATCTCAAACATAAAAATCCATAAAGCTCTGCAATGATGAACAATTATCTATGGAATCTCCTCTAGGGCCTAATCCACGTGGTCAATTCTGAGTGCATCATCGAACCAACAGAGCTCACCAAACAATCCAATATTCTGAGAATATTAACCCATAGATCCACTAACAATGACCATCCTAGAATTAAACTATGTATAATTTTCATAACACCCCTGACCCCACAGCCAGAAAAGACAGGAAGACAATTCAACGAACATGAGTTCGAGCCATCATCGCTTAAGACTTGATAACCTAACCTCGTGTCGAGGGAACATCACTAATTCTAAAATATGATTTCCTGAAACCAAAAAACTGCTCTAGGTATGGATATGCTATGATTAGAACCACTGATTCCCCATCACTAGGATCCAACACAATCCTCACGAAGACAAGTAGTGTAAAGAAGGACAAATGATATTGAACATGGAATACCAAAACCAGATCCAGATAGTAGAAGACTCCCAATAATACTTAATTAAAATACTTTTAAAACTCAATGAGTATGAGACAAAATGTACCCCTCTAAAACCTACAAATCTAGCATTGAGCTACATCAAAAATTCACTGGAAGGAGCACATGGTCACGATGGACGAAACTAGACCTGCTCCAACACGTGGATGTGCCATGCCAAATAAGTCCACACCAGGCTGACTGCGGAAGCACTTCCTAGAAGTAGTGATGTTGAACTTCCACACCAAGAAGATTTCCAATTCACTGTCAAAAATTGATGATGCACAACACCAAGACACTAGGATGAGCTTTGAAGAAACCACCAAGAAGTAGTGATAATAAAGGAAAGACTTCACTAGATGAAACTTCCACTCCAATCTAACCTCTGAATATCCACCAAAGTGACTTCACCACTCATGTAATGATGACAAAACCAGGTTATACCAAACCATTGCGAGAAAATCCAGGACCGAAGGGGGAAGGAAGGGATGAGTTGAAAAATGTCATTGAAGCCGTGAGAGAAATGGGAGGAAACACTCTAAGGCCTACTTTCAAAATTATTATAATTTTACTTCAATCATTGCACAATGTTTTTGAGGGATATATAGGTTCCACCTACCACTTAATGAAAACAATGCATTATTCTTCCACAAGATCATAAAACCATCATCATATCAGAACCGTTGAAAAGAAATGGGTTTTATAAAATTTTTAACATAGAGTACACTATTTAAAGAAATAGGATTCATAATCATTTTATCATTTCATCATATCATAACCCATGTAAAAATACTGGGGGTTCCTAAAAATTTGATCATGGTTTAACCCATGAAAAATAAATTGGTTTAATTTAAATATATTCCTAATTATAAAAAAAATATAATGATTAAGAATTGTATCCATGGATCATAGCTGAGTAATGAAAAGGTAACATTGAAGGTATTCATCTTTTATTAAAAATAAAATTTAAATACCACCTGGAAAATTTCGTGAGGAAAATTTCAACTCTACTTTGAAAATTAAATCTCAAAATTAAAATATCAAAATAAATTTTCAAAGCCCTTGTATATGATTTTTTTAAACATAGAAATGAATCTTTAAATAATTGATCTATCATGATGATAGAAAATTCCATTAATTTCGTACATGTTTAAAAATAACAATTTCATTTACATTTTTGGAAAAGGAAAAATGATGCATGTTTACTTAATGAACTGAATAATACTTTTGATATACTTTTTAAAAACTAAAAAATGGTAAATTTTTCTTAAAAAAGTAGCAGTAAATTTGTTAAAAGTTTCATTAATTTTTTTTCAAGAAATCATGGATATGGAACTAAAATAGTTTTTTACCAAAGAGAGTAATAAAGTGGTTTTCTATTCAAAAATATTCTTTTGGATTCTCTAGTGAATAGAGAGAATAAAATGAAGCGAATCATTTTAATTAAATAAATAAAAAAATGAATATAAAATTCATGTGTTTTTTAGAGATATTTAAAAATATTTCCTCACCAAAATCCTAAAAATAAATAATCTTGATAAAAGATGATATTATATCATAATGCCCTTACAACTATGGTGTCTATTGAATTATAGACCCATTGAAATAATAATAGTAAATGAGACATAAATTATCTATAGAATAAATAAATTCATGATATTATATGTTAATGGAACAATATTTACACCTCATAAATAATTATAGTGAACCACATAACATATGTCCACAATAAGACAATTTAAGAATACAAATCGCTTACCATAAGTCTCAAATTCCTTCACCCATATTCAAAAATCCTGTACAATAATTATTAGTTTGTTATAAATATATTATTTAATCAAAAAAATTTATAATTACCCATATGGTTTATTATGACCTTTTATTATAATTTTACTATAAATTCCATGTTAAAATAACATTTTAGGAAACATCTATTTCATTTATCATATATGTATTGGTTTGGAATTATTGTTTATTTTACATTGATAATGGAAAATTATCTCTAAAATTTTATCTCATGTTTAAATTATTTATCTAAAAAATTATAGTGAACTATTTAATGTAGAGATATATAATTAATTACACCTTTCATGGAGATGGTAGGCCTTACAAACACATGAATATGGTTTTCAATTTCTCAAAGGAAGAAATAAAATGATGGAAAATAATATATTACCATTATATAATTTTTTTATTTCATATATATTATATTTTTTCCTTATATTTACCGATATTACCTTCCAGGTAATGTGTAATTGTAAATGAAATCACATTTCATCGCGAGGCGGTAATCCGGCGTAGACACGAGCGATGTTATCTAATTACCTTGTAGGGGAATGTAAGAATGTATAAGAAACATTATAATTAAATAAGTATAATGATATAACAAATATCATATAAAAAATTAAACCCATCATTATATACAGACATTTGAGGTGTTCATAGGAAAAGAGTAAAATCGGTTTGTGAGGATGTATTCTTCGGTACACAATATTGAAGTATTCATTCCCAATTTCAAAGAGTTAGATATGGATATAAGACATTCCATTGTCATAATAAATTATTCTTATATTCTCTAGTTTTATTAAATAGATATTATTAAGACATGAATGAATGCATTAATAAAATGAGTTAAAATAATGAGTTTAGTTCAGGCAATTATATTATCTTAGAACAACCTTCTTTGTATCTCTTATAAAGGATCCACAGTTAGGTCTTTTGGAATAATAGGTTCTATAAAATGGATAAGTAAGTTGGGGATTAATTTTTAGGGGGTTTTTATGAAAACGTAATTATGAGTTGTGAATAAGTGTGGAAAGGATGTGGCCTTCCATAATGGAGGAGGACTGTCATTTTTGTAAATACCCAAACTATCCAATAACGAAAAGACAATCTTACCACAGGTGCCACAAAAATTTAAAGGGTTTGAGAAAATATATTCTTAACTCACACATCCACCATAAAAACATGATTAAACTTGTTTTTAATTAACTTGAATGTTATATTTCCTTTTCCATTTTAGATTTCACATTGAAAACTAGTCTTCTCTCAGGGAATATATCATTTCAGAGTAGAAATAAATCATCATAATTAGATAATTTATTCCCAATTTTTTTAAATATGAAATAAATTTTATAAAATAAAAAGAAAATATGTGTGGAAAATTTATTTTAACACAACCAAATGAAACAAATAAATCCCAGTTTGACCCTTTACTATGGTAATAACTTTTTTACAATTATAATCCCTAGGAATTATTAATAAAGGACCTTTGGTATGTGAATGGAGAATTTTTGACATGTTAAGATATATAACAATAAATTTCCATATGATAGGATTTTAAATAATTTTAAATGATTTAATAAAACATTATATATTATAAAATTACATTAATTTCAATTTTGATACCATTTATTTATGTTGACTTTAAAAACACCATGATACTGTTGAATTAGAATATATCATTTTAAAACCATTGTATAATTTTATATTTATCTATAAAATTCATTAATTTTTTATTATTTTAAATATATATAGTATAATTTTTTTTAGTTATCCATTATATAAATAATTCCTTTTATGATGTTTATTAATCATTTATAGAAATTATATGATGACTAAAAATTTAAAAAAAATTACCCCAAGAAATTTATTTCATTATTATCAAAATTAGCATGAATATTAATACATATATTTTTTTAACCTATGTGAACACATAATTGAAATGAAAATTCAAGAGTTTGACATTTTTTATTTTTCTTTACATAAACTACTATAACAGTCAGTTTGAAGGAAAAGTGTTCCAAATAACATAAAAATAGATTATATTGTAATAAGGGTCAAAATATGACTAGTAAATTTGATCTAGACAAGATCTTAGGTCATTTCAGACCTTATATTAAATGATTAACCACTTTCTCAACCCGTTTTATCCACGACCAATGTAATTAATTTCTAGTGTTTTTACTAATCAGTTCAACCAAAAATTAGGTTGACATTATAATGTAATATAAATTATGTTGATTAATAATATTGAAACCATTTTTTGTTCCATTCAAAAAATTGTAAATTTAAATGTATATTTAAAGCTATAGACACAAAGAAAAAGATGTTTTCCAAATGGAAAAATGTCAAAAATATAGAAATTTATAATATCAAAATTCAATTTGAAATGTTTTCCAAGGAATTATCTTTGATTAAAAAATATATTACTCCACTATTTTTTATAAACATATGATGATAAAATTTATCATGTATATTTTTGGAATGAAAATATAATTTTTAATAAAAATTTGCATTTTTTTAATATTAATAGAAAAATTAATCTTTTTTAAAAAATATCAACAACTATATCAATGCTAATTTTGATATATAGATAATAAATGTGATTTCAATTTTGAAAAATAGATTCTGTAATAGTCAAATAAATATAATTAATCATTTGTTTCTAGATTGTGATTAGAATCATGTTTGAAAGAAAATTGTATTTTAAAATCATATAAAGGCATTAATAAATATTATGTATTTATTTATTAATGTATTTAATTTTTCTGAATCAACATTACATAATTTTAAAAATTTGGTTATTTCTTTTCATACTTCCAAATTTATTAGTGACGTTAAAATATTTGAGATTACAAAATTATATTAATAGTATATTTTAACATATAAAAATTCAATGTTCCCTATAATGCAAGACCTCAATGAAATAACATATATTTGAACTAAAATACAATAAAATATCTTGGTGTAACTTGTTTCTAGTTACTATGCTTGAAAGTGGTGGTCTAGATGAAATTCACCTATTATTGGCTATATTTCCATACTATAATATTTTTAAGACCTCAATCAGGATGGCCATGTTTGAGGTGTTATATGGGTGGCCATGTGTGTACCTTCTATGTTGTGCTAACATGGGTGAGAATTCATTATTTTTTTATTCTCATCCAAGAGAATACAAATTTAATAGTTCTATTTCAAATATGTTTAGTGCCATTGAGGATTAACTATTTTTCATAGGCCGATCTACATTGTCAGTTTTTTGGGTTTATGGTTATGGATTCGGTGTTTCATAGTGTATTTGTTCAATTTGGACACCATCATTTGGAAAATAGGGGATATTAGATTCACATTATATTTAGTTGTATTATGTTATAGTTAAAGTTATTTGATATAGACCCATATCATGTGATAGAGTGAGATGAATTTGAGATTCACCTTTATGCCACCTTTGTGGAGCATCATGTTAGTGTCATTGATTATTATAATAATACAATCCATGTTAACTCAATCGCTTTTTATGTGTGATCTAGAAATAAGGTGATGAAAACCTCAATAATTAGGAGTGATATGATTTGGTCGGGGATTAGTTAGATAAATTTTTTTATTCTATGTATGAATGATTAATTTCTTGGGGTAGGGACTTGTTTGATAGGGAGTTTAAGGATTCCCTCTATGTGAACATTATGTCAACTTTTTGAATCTATATTTACCTTTTACTTTATTCTCTATTTTTCTTTGTGATTAGGGTTATAATTTAGGTTCTATGGGGGAAATATACCCCAACACATGTTTAATACACATTTTTTTAGCATTGTGGAAAACCTTGTGAGGGAAGTTGTTTGTTGGAGAGTGTTCTTTTTCATTATTTGATCATAGTTTTTAAAATATTATACGTACTATGAGGTATACATGCATCTTCGTTTCGGGGAGGTATGATAATACACATGGTAGGTGCATGGTTTATCTAAAAATGTAGCCCTACCTTGTGAGTTTCATTGATCATTATTATTTTTTATTTTTTTACCAAAATATCCCTCTAGAATGTTTTACCCTAGGGACCCATTTTCTCTACAACTAGGGTGAATCAACTCTTATTTTACTTTGACATTACACCATCTCCATTTTTGTGGACTTTCGTTTGATCCAAGGTTTCATTACATAAGATATTCCCTATTCTTGAATACTTAAAGCTTCATTAAACTTTTTATTCCATGTTTCATTCATTTCAAAAAATGTTTTGAAACCTAATGGGTGTTTTTTATAATCTAAGGATTTTAATAGGTTATTTGGGTAATTTTTATTATATATTAGGCGAGTGATGAATTATTCTCCTTAAATTGGATGTTTTTCTTAAATTTAGGTGAGTATCAAATCAATAATGAGGTAGAATTTGTCTCAAAGGATGAATTATGGGTAACTTTTTTAGTGTTTTATTTTTTTATGATACATGAATATTCTTTTATTGGTATTTTCTTTGTTTCATTGTTTTGTGATTTTATCTTGAGATACCATATGTTTTCTTTTTTATGTTAGGTTATATATTTGATATTATAATACGGTTTATTGTATATTCCTTTGGTAATTTATATACTTACTAAAGATGGATTTTTTACGCCACGTGTTGCTCCCACATCAATTCACTCAAATTTCTCGTTTCCTTCATACCTCCTATAATCACGACTCCCCTCCCTCCCCATCACGACTCCCCTCCTCTGATACCATTGTATCAGAACATTCATAGATTCATCATCATCATATGATCGCACTGAAAGCGGCATCTCAACTCAAAAAAATTGCACCAAATCTCGAAACCTCATCTTCCCTTCTTCAAATCTCAACCCCATAGCTCCTTCGATACATCATCTTCATGGTTACGGATCTCCTCCCCATTAAAAATATGCTATTCTCATTCACTAATTCAAAAAACTCAAATGTTTTCACTTCATCATCATCCAACGTATTCACCATGATCGTTCTTCAGGATCTACAGTAGTCACTGATTGTTGACACAATGTATTCACCTCTTCTAATATCCGTAAACTAGGGTTTTAGAGGATACTCTATTAGGTGTCTGAAATATAGGGTTTCATGTCATTATTGGTCAGCCATCATTTTCTTCATCTACCTCTAATACCGTCACTCTGAAATCATCCACTACATATTGAACTTTCAATTTTTTTTGAAATCCACAGTTTTCAACTGTGCCAGTAAACTCACGTTCTTCTTGGTTCAGCTACAACTATCCCTTCCGAAATAGGTATTTTTTCTGGCCATATTTCGATACCTATCCCTTGTGTTCTTCATTATATTATTTTAAGTTTCAGAAAAGGTTTTTAAACTTTAATTATACTTTATCTGAATTCAATACACCAAGTATTATTTGTCTTCAGAATTTACCATAAGTAATTCGATGAGTTGTAGTTGTTTCCTGATCTATACTTTGATAATGTAAAATATTTCAACCATTTATTTAATTATTTTTAGCCACTCAGACATGGGATGATATTTTCTTGCTGGTTCTAATCTCTCATCAGCTATGGATGTCTTCGGCGATGCCATCTCTGGCTTCAGCCTCACCATCTTCTTCCTTTGAAACGCATCATTCATCCATGGTAAGCTTGTTGCTGCTGTTTTCTCTTCCATGAAGCTTCCTATAATTGTGTGGATCTTCTAATAGAAAAATTTAATATTATTTCTTATTCATAAGAAATGAATTTCTGATTGAATTTTCTATTTCATTTTAAAGAATGTTTTTGTAGTCTGTTTGGCCTATATGGGGGAAAATAAATCCGTGTTTCCTAAATGTTTTCTTAATTTGGATTTGAATTAATTCATTGTTTATTTATGGAAAAAAATAGTCTATCTTTTCTTCTCTAGTGATTTAGTTTTTATATCATTACATCTTCTTGTGGTTTCTATTTATTAAAATATTCATTATACATCTCTCACATTCCCTAAATATCCACATAAATGCTAATTTTTTAAAAAATAAAAATTTTATTTGTTTCCTTTGAACAGATAGAGATGAATGTTGGATGCTCCTTTCTATGTTCTGTTATGAAGAGTAAAAAATTTCCAGTTACCTTATAGTAGGTATAAATTGTTATGTTTTATTATCATGAAATTTGATTATTGTTGTGCAATAAATGCTTCATTATTACTTAGTTTAATGTAGATTTTATTGACATGCATCTATTGATCATCCAAGGCTATACTTCATTCCTTGAAAGATTTTCAAATTAATATCGGTAATTTTTTATTATTTATCAAGTTTATTGGAGGTTATGATGATAATAAAAATTGTATATTGATTAAATTAAATGAGTGCACCCACTTAATGTGGGTTAAATTATTCTGGCAGGGGATAATTGTATTACCTAAACTAAATAAGAAATAACATTTATTGGAGAACTGGATTATTTTATTCTTTTTTTATTTCACGTATTTTCTTTTGGATTACTAGATCTTGTATTAAAAGTTGATTTTATGATAGAATAAATGGTCTCATATATGTTTCTATCTTGAAAGATTTTTCTTATGGTATAAAACGTGGTTCCACAACCTGGTATGAAATTAAAATAACCACAAAACTTTCTATCATAAACAACATTAATAACAAAGGAACATATGATATTTTATTCTGTTTTGGGAACATGCTAAATGAATTCGAATTATATGAAAAAATCATATTTAATGAGGGATCATATGATGATTGACTTTTCTATTTTTTTATAAAGAATTTTTTTGTAGTATTTTTGTGCTGCATGAGGGAAAAATATGTATCCACCCTTGATTCAGTTTGTATATCATTGCATCTATATGTATTTTATATTTATAATAATTTTCATTATGCATCTATCCCATTCTAAGAATATCTACATAAATGCTTATTGTTTTAAACATGAGAAGATGATTTGTTTCCTCTGAACAGACAGAGATGAAGTATGGAAGCTCTTTTCTATATTATGATATGAAGAAAAAAAAACATTTCCATTTACCATTAAGTAGATATAAATTGTCATGTTTTATTATCATACAATTTGATTATTGTTCTACCATTCATTTTTCATGATTACTCAGTTTAATGCAGAGCTTATTGACATGAATCTATTGATCATCCAAGGTTGTATTTCATTCCTATTTTGATTTTAAATTTAATCTCACTACTTTTTGTTTATTTCTGAAGAGTATTGGAGGTTATAATGAAAATTAAAACTTTATTTTCCTTAAATTAATCAAGTTCACACACTAATCTGAATCTATTTTTATTATATCGTGGTCTGTTGTTACATGTGTATACCCCTACATGACTGTATAATTTAGTTTTGATGATTTTTTTCTCATTCTCCATTATTTATGGGCTTATATTTTGGATTGAAATACTGCTCCTGTGTATATCTATATACGTCATAAAAAACATTTTACTTATAGTATATGGTCATGATTTCTGCACTAATGTGTCATTTAGTTCATGCTCATAGGATTTAGTGTATAATTCCATTCACAACCATTATTAATTAAAATCCAACTTGAGAAGAACGAGGAGTTATTCAACCATCGAATCATACCTCCTTTCCAAATAGGGGTAAATGAGACTAGAGAAATAGTAATATAGGTAAAAGGGTGAATGAATGATATTTAAAAGTAATATATGCTAGGTTATTTTAATATTGATTAATGCACAAGTATATAATAGTGAGAGATATTTCAATTATTTTTGAACATATGATTATTATATGAGGTAAATAATGTGCTTATATTTTCTAAATGGTGATGAATAAATGATAATATATTGGAATAAATCGATCATTATCAATTGAAAGACATTCTCTACACCATTAAAAAATAGTATATATAATTACTGAAGCAGATTCATGTTAATTTTATTTTTATATTATTACTTATAAGACCACAATCAGTATGTATGCGCCTCTTGAATTTTTTTACAATGATGGATAAGATGAATCATATTCATTTCAATTGAGAATGCTTTATGGGATGAAAAAGGATCTGATACCATACTAACTATCATTCATTGTTTTCAACTTCTATGAAATGGGTAGTATCCATTTTAACCCTACATTATATTATGCATACATGTGTTATATACATATATGTATTATTCTTAAGGGTTTTATTTTTGAGTTGATACAGATATAATGTCAAATGAGGTATTTTTCATGGGTGGATAATTATGAGTGAGAAGATAAATACACCTAATGGTTTGGTCCATATTTTGTTGTCTAATACAGATTCATGATAGTATGTTAACAAATTTGATGTGGCTGTACTGTTTCCCTTCATTATCACTTTTAAAAAAATCATAGGTAGGTTGATTCTATATTTTCATGTGGTTGTATTCATTCCCTTAATTATATTTTGATATTCCCCAAAAAATTCACCTTTATTAAGTACATGAAGTGTTTTTTAAAATCATTATATATATATTTTCCCAGTACTTATTACTGAATTTCATTGAAACAAGATGTAGGGGTTACTGTTCTTTAGAAACAATGCCAATGAATCATGTTAGGAAAAATAATAAGATTTGAATGTTGATAAAACTATGTTTATTCATATTTAATATATTTTTTACATTTATGAGTAGAATATACATGGATTAAGATGGTTTTGGTGGGAAAAAAGATTGATGAACTGCTTTCTAGAGATGGGTGATCACAACTAGTGATCGGTGGAAAAAATGGTTTCGGTGAACTGTTGTCTGGAGATCGTTTGGAAAAACAGTTTTAGTGAAACAAAAGTGATTTGGTGGATGCAATGAGAGCACCAATAATTTTTTGTGGGAGGTGATTAGGGTGAAGCTGTATTTTGAGAAGAATTTGGAGGATTCAATGAGAGAAATGGAGGATCTTCAACACCTAAGGATGCAGAACACAAGGCTTCACCAGTGGTTGGATGTAATGAGATGAAAGTTGGAGGCAGATAAGATGAAGTATAGATTATAGTAGAAGGCATTGGTAGTGTGGGTGGTTGGATCGAATGCAGTTGGGAAGATAGAGTTAGTTTTGTTGAATGGTAAACAACTATATATTTAAAATTGATAAAATATCGTCTGGTAACATTTCAATGAAATTCATCTTCATTTGGAATCATGAGGAGAATGGGCTAATGGAGATTCTAAGTGGAAGGTAATAATATTCTGGTAGATATTATGAATGATATTGCAAAAGAAATATTTATGCCTCATTAATCTTCATTTGGGATTGGATTGTATAGAAGTCATAGGTTATCATATTCATCAAGAAAGAGATTGAAGTAGACTAATCTCAACGGCACACCCAACTTTCATTTTAATAGTTTTATGTACATGGAAAATAAAAATATTATAGTATATTAGTTTATATACATGAATTACTTTTTATAGAATGTATAAAATAGATCACTATTTACAAACCAGCCACCCATACTCATTAGTTTTAGCATAGTAACATTATTTATATAACAATTACAGATTTTTGTGAAGTGCATGTATTGTAAATTACTACTTCCATTTTATATCAATCTTCATAAATCCTTCATGTGAAATATTTTTCAACAACACCACTTGCAGACCATGTCTTCCGTCTTGGGTGAAATGACCGCCCTAACATTAAGTATCATCAAGCATTGTGGTCCATGAACTATTACACCACTAATTGTATTTGTTGGGGGTGTCCATGCCACTTCCGTAGAGACCAATGCGGTTTTCTTCTAGCATCCATTGGGATAGGATAAATCCTTTTCATGCAAGGTGCTCTGATGGTCAAGATGACGATAGACCCTTCACTTCTATTAACTTGAGCCTCACCCAACCTTCTTATTCAGCCCTTTTTTTTCTTTTTTTCCAGTTACATGAAATTTATTTGAACATTAAATATTAAAATGATCCAAAATTTTAATAATTCATTTGAATAATATTTTCTTTTATGTAAATGATTTCTATATCCTGAATTCCCAATATAAATTTCTATTCCTTATTAATTCAACTAAATTTTTACTATTATGTTTTAGGATTTCTCAATAGTTTCCCTATCATTAATTTAATTTTTATTTACCACCCACGTTTGTATTGAATATATTAAATATTAATAAAATTATTAAGTTTGAAAATGGTATTTTATTATTGAAAATCATAAATGTTATATAGTGTCGTGCGAATGAACATACAGAGTACTAGTTAATTCTCAAATCAAACAGGATATATATAGGTTCCATTAACTCTAATTATGTTATAATGACCATCATAATCCATTGATGGTTGACTCTGGTTTACTATGGGTTAAACTATTCCCTTGATATTATTCATTATACTCAATGCTAGTCACCTCCTCATGGCGATCTAGAATGTTCATCATTCCATATGGTATACTGTCTAAGGTCAACCTAAGCTAGTTTTCTGTAGGTTAAGCCATTCCATGTAAAATGATAAAAATATTGAATGAGTACTGTATACACACATCATATCACTACCCAATTATAAAAATATTATCATACCAACTATTTTCAACAATAATGAATTCATATCTCATCAAGATGATATTGATTCCTTAATCAATTCATTTTAAATAATAAACCCTTAATAGACAAAAATGATTTAATATTTTTTAATCAGTGATATGATTATTGGACCTAAAACAAATGAGTATAGATGAACCATGTCAAATAACCAACTTATTAAAAGAAAAAACTATATTTATAAAAAACCCAAAACATCATTAAATTTTTCAAATTTGAAAATTGATTTGGAAACACATAAAGAATTATAAATCCATCGAATCATTAAGAAATCCAATACATATATCCATTCCAAGAAATATCTATACATCATAAATAAAAGCCGCATCATATCTGTGTGATTCATCATGATACCATATAATCACATCCAAATTATATAATCTTTTTAAACAACCCAGATAGATTTGAATTGGGCATATCTGGTCTAAATTTTTTTTTATAAAAAATAATATTATTTGTTACAAGGGTGGTTTACTAAATTGGGTGGGAATTTCACCCCCAAATCTGAGTCCACCAATGGTTCCAAGAAATTTTCGATCCTAAAGAACAACATATTCATTGTATCCACAATTATCTTATATGATGGTGCATCAAAAACATTGTTTGATTATCTATAGGAATGCATAACAATTCTCTAAAGGCCATCATAATTTTGTAGGAACTTGATGAATAAAATAAGAATTATCCTGAGGAATGTGAGGGTGTAGAAATTATATATAATTTGGTATAAAGATCAATAATATTATACCTAAGATATATAGGAACAATGGTGGATGCATGGATAAAAAAAGTGATGACCTTTATTCTTCTTTAATCGGAATGAAAATGAATACCCCTTGGGGTTTAAAATGGAAAATGTTTAATATTAAAAACTACTTCCACATGATGTATGGGTTATAATGATCCATAAAATTATTAGTGAACTCATTCTAGGACTATAATATACCACTTTTCTCTTTTTGGTTTGAAAATTTGGATTAAACTACTACCTTGGCTACCCAAAATACCAGTAGGCTACCTATGAGGGCCCTAGTGGGTGATATAGGAGAACCCAAGATTCATCATATAATATATTATCATCAAATATCTATCGTAGAAATATCTATGAGGATTTATATATCATAATAAGAATTTTAATGTTCCAGGAAAACAGAAAAAATTATTCCCCTCTCAATAAATATTCGAAAAAATAAAATTTCTACCCTATTAAAGTATATTAGAGTTTAAAATCTCCTTGATTCATGGAAACCCTATAACAACATTTTTTAAAAGAACATCAATGGAACACTTGTCTCCTCAGATTAACAATTCTATTGTTTACAAAAAACCATGACCTAAATTGGTAACTTATTCATTGCATAATTACCATACACAATCCTAAAATTATAACCACACTTCCATTATATTATTTCTAAATATATAGATCCTAAATCAATAATAATAATGATAAATTATTATCAATATTTCCATTAATTTTTCATTATCTCCATTACATCACTAGTTATTATTTAAATTACACTATCTATATATTATTCTACGATACAAAAAATATCATCTTTAATTATACCATTATTCACCAATACAATTCTATTATTGTGAAATGTATCACCCAACATTCTCAATTCATCAAAAGAAACTGAATTACATTCTTTGTGTCACCAATCACCATAAGGATCAATACCAATAAACTGTTTCAAATAAATAATTCAATTTTTGAAGCAAGTTTTTACTCACATTCATGTTACCATAGAAATAAAATAGGAAATAATAATATAGATAATATTTAATAACAAGTAATTTTCTCCATATTGATATGTGTGGTTATAAGTGTTCTTAGTTTTATTATGTGACAAAATAAAAATGGGTGTGTATCTATGTGTGTGATCATTGAAATGAATGTGGCATTTGATAATATGTGGATTAAAAAATATATATACTTACATCACATTGAGAAACCACTACTATAATCATTAAGAATCCTCATGTAAGATATAAAATGGTATTTTTATTGAATATTTTTATACTTATAATATTTCAAAATAATATAAATATAAAACCATGAAGTTCAATGGGTTAGTGTTTTTGATATAATACATCTTCCATAAGAGATTCATTATATCATGTGGGTTATTATTGCCACAATATAGTATATTTATATACCACACCACTGTTAATAAATTATTAATTTCACATTCTGTGATGACCAATCATTATTTTCACTTTTATTTTCCCATGGTTCCATGTTTTCTCTACTCATTAACAAAATTAGTAATAACTGCAGACATGTGATATGAAAATACTACAGAAAAACGTTAAATAATCTTTAAATTTGGTGAATAATTAAAAGGAGTGATTTTAAATTTTTAATGAAATATGCTAAAATATTTTGGCATTCAATGTATCTTTTGAAATTCACATTTTTTTCTTAGGAAAAGAAATTTATTATATGACCATGATTTCGTCAATTTGATCCCCTTAATTTGTATTAGGTATTTTAAAGACCTTTTATTATTTTTGGGGTCGATTAAACCATTATATGTGTTATGGATGCTATAGAAAATAGTATATTTAATGAAGAGTGTTAGAGGATATATTTTATATATATATGATGAATTATTTTTCATATCAATATGGATAACTTTTCATGCATTCTTGTTTCACAATTCACTTTAGACTAATTCATAGGAAATCATGGTAGCAAAGTGTGGGATCCATTTTAAAAATAATTTTTTATAATTTTCACTGTTATTTTCCCATTGTTGTAATATATTATTTGGATAAGGGAATTAAACTAATTAGGAAGGTGAGCGTAATTAAGTTGGTAGGGATTTTGAAGGGGACACATCATTTTCAAACTGTTGGTTGTTGATTTTGTTGACTAAATCATGTCATGTTATGACATAGTGTGTTTCCCATGAAACCTATTTTTTGATTAGTGTTTTATTAGGGGAAGGCCTACATGATTCAGTATTGTTTCTCCTTTTGAATGATCAAATTATTAACACAATTTTCATTCTTATTTTTATCTTTATTGTACATCCTTTATTTTTTGGAGATTAGATGAGTTGTATTCTCTTTTAATTAATTGATATTTTTCTATCTAAAATGGTTTCAAAATAATGTAATGAATGAATTGGTTTCCAAATTGGAAAGGATTTGTTTTCATTTAAATCTACTAATTTTTTTTAAAAAGTGTAAATGGCATAGTTTTTATTCATTATTATAAATATTTTTATTTTTTGGGTTATAAATAATTTGACTGTCTCTCTATGACTTTCATGAATATAATAAAAACTAATTCAGTAAATATAGTTCAAAGTAGAAATTATGAATTTTTTTAATGGAACTATGCTAAATATTCAGTGGAATGTTGTTGAGTGTATTGTTTTCAAACCCTGCATATACACCTATTGGTATATATATATACAACGTAAATGTATTATATTTTGTGTCTTGGTTGATCAACTCTTGGATGTAGTTCCGCTCACAATGCAATGAGTGACAATTTTTCATATAGAGGTAATGTTTGGATGGTTGAGTTTTTTGTTTTGTTTGTTAGACAGTTATGTATTAGAAAATGTTTTAATCAATTGACTACATGTACATTAAAAATTTATTCATTGTTAATTTTGTTATATCGTGTATTGTTCATTATTCCTTTTCTATTTTATATCATGTCATTTTAAACTACATTGATTTTTAATAATTATTTTAAATTGTATATTTTATTTCATGGATGTCCATTTTTTGGATGGGTCATACCATATTTCTTCATTAAATCGGTGTTGTGGTTTTTTATATTTATTAGGATAAATAATTCCCAAGTGTATGTTTTGATTTTGTGAAACTATTTTCTATCCCATGAGGATACATAACTCCATTCGGTCCTTGAGGAGAGTCAACTTATGTACATATTCATTGGTATCCTGGGCCAGGTTTTTAATATGAAGCAATCATTAATGGTCCAATCATCATCTATTTTAATATATTAAAACTATTCACACCATTTATTTTGTTTTTGTTGTTTTATCATTACAATCATATTTAATATTTTTTCTCATGATTATCATATATTTATTTAACTATCATGTGTAAAATCAATTTAGTATAAAACCTATCATATAAAAATTTAAAAATTTCATGAATTTTGTAACCACCAATCAATAGTTAAAATTTTTCTATATATTTCATAGGAATATTATTATCAAATGGCGTAAAACCTTATATATTATGTACCTTATTTTATAGGACATAATGGATTAGGGAAGGTATAATACAATATTACCAACCATGATAATTATTAACATAAAATCATATAGAACAAATACTATTGGTAGAATTAAAATTATCTATAATCAATATTATTCAGGACTATATTATTTATAGGGAACCTGGTTATGTATGATAATAAATAAGAAACTCATGAATGTGGTGATGAATAACTAACGGAGGAGTGGTGGTGAACAAAAGATATTATTTTTATTATTTATTTATGAAATTTACCATTATAAAAAGATACATTCTTGAAATACTATTTATTTAAACTCTCACATCTAATGACTTAAATAACTGCAATACATATAGGTATATTTCAGTGCATTCCCCAAACATGGGGTAATTATTCTTTCTATATTCAGGTCCTGATAAATATAGAAATATTCTGTAAATTTTTCACGTGAATATAATATGATATATCTTGGGAAGCATCTTCTACATCCTAAATGGTTTATACTTCCCCAAATTGGATATAATTTCCCAATTACATACTATCTCCAAACATGTTTGTTTATATTATCTCTCACTAATGTACACAGGTTCCTTACAATCAAACATCTGATGATCACAAAAAATATACTCTAGAATTTTGAGCATCATAATAATAAGATATTATTTATAACAACTCCGATCCAACACTATTGTATCTTGTGATAAAAAAATAAAGATTACATTTTTGTATTTGATGCTAATAAAAAGAACAGAATTATATTGATCTAAAACATATAACATCGTAGAAAAGTATTGGGTCACGTACAGAACCATTTCATAGAATGTGTTTTCTTAGAACATTACCCATAGTTTCTTATTACACATTATCAATTCAATAAATATAATAAAATTATTCACACATGAAACATTTCAAGACAGAATTTATTTAACATAATTCATCAAAACATGTGAAAATTGAAAACATTATAGAGGTGGGATATAACACCCACTAATAATAGACATAAGAATAACTAATTGAATTCATTATTTGAGGATACGATAAACATAAATGTATGACGACATAGTCAAAATATATAATAATATTGTATGATAATCCACAGATAATATATGTGAATCATAAATCACGGTACATTTCCTAATGCATTAACATAATAAAGGATTTATATAATTCAACAATATTGAGAAATGTGAAAACAAAACTAGTGAAAAGGATACATTAAAACATGATGAAAGCACAAATAAAACATGTTAGTAAAATGGGAAACCTTTTTTATATCACTTTAACAATCACTAATTCAAATGGAATAACCTACCTTTAATATTTTCAAAAAAATCTGAAGGGAAACTAGTAACTGATTAACTCTAATAATTTACCCAATACATTGGAGAGCTGTACAGGGTTCACCCATCATGAAGAGATATATCAGGCTCATCCATCACCATAAAATATTTCTATGAACAATATCCTAAAAAAATACATGGATGGATTTATTTTTAACATACAAATAACCAATATTCGTTCATAATGTGATTTACCCAATTAAAATAAATTGGTTCCATGAAAATATATTTTTATACAATCATAGACAATCCAGATAAAGAGTAATGATTTTATCACTATAATATATCCATTGTGATGTTAAATAATCAAAAATATTGGTTTCATTGATTAATATAAATAACATAAAATATCATTAAAAACAATTTTTTTGAAAAATACACATTCAACACGGATTTTTTTATAAAATAGATGATATATAATATTAGGGAAAAAACTTCTTTCAAATGAATATTCGAAAATTGTAAAGTAATATTCAAATAATTGTGTAGTTATCATGGTTGAAAATTTCATTTCAATTGTAATCATTAAAAAAAATATATACCCAAGCTTAGTAACCAGTAACTAGCTCAAAAAATTATAGTTATGTTACTTTTAACTATTTTGGTCAAAATTTAAAAACGGGTAAAAATTAATTTAAATAATCAATTAATAACATTAAAAAAATTTCTCGAATTTTTAAATCATTGATGTGAAATAACAATGTTCCTTATCAAAATAAGAGAAATAATCATCGATTTACTTAAAACAATTCCTGATTTATTTTGATTTTTAATATAAATAAAATGGTAGTAAAAATAAAAATTTTCAAATAAAAACATTGTAAAAATATATTTTATTAGGCAAGGCTCATATAATTTCATTACTGGAAATTTTTTTTGAAATAATCTCATATAAAATGGTATTGAATCATAAACCCCAACCAGTTGCTATATTTTTAATTTTAAGCCCAATAAAATATATGTAAAATGAAACACTAAATTTCATCAATATATATATTAATGATATAAAATCTCAAAGGACTAGTATATAATCCTCATAAACAAAAATAGGTGTATAACATCAAACATGTCACAGAAAAATAATATTGAAGAAAATAGCCTTTACCACATTGGAAATCTATTAATCAATACCTCATGAAAGAGGGATATTTAGAATGATTATTAAATTTCCAAAAATTTGATTAGAAGAATCATAAAATAAATACTCAAATGATATAAGAGGTGAATATGACATATGTACCACATTAAATATATGTGAAATGAGAAACCATCATGAAGATAATATAATTTATTTGAGAATTATTCAATTAAGCGATTATGTGAAATAATTTTAAAGTAACATAAAACGTGTAAATACAAATAAAAACCAATTAAAATATTAATATTGGAAAAAAATAAAATTATAAAGTAATATAACCCAATTAAAAGAAATTGAGTTATGAAATCCCTTTCCTCGAGTCCACACATGTAATGAATATCAATTAAATCGTATATAATAAAATTATTATTATTTAATTATTTAATAAAATATTCATGGTTTTTTAAATTATAATTTAAAATAATTTTTCTATTTTTAATAATGTATTAAATTATATATCAGTCATGCCTATGTCGTTTATTTTGATTATGTTTCATTAGAATTTTCAAAAAAAAAAATATTTTCTGAATATAGGTCAAAGAGATTTTGGTACTATTATAATTAAATTAATAATCATGACATAGTTAAAATTACTATAAACTAATTTTAATTTTAAAACCAACCAAGAAGCATGGCCCTAAAAAATGAATTATGTAACAGTCAGGGATATGGTAGGTAATTCGTACGCATGGGGGATGTTTCCATATTTCAATGAACCCAAATGAATGAATGTAAATTATATTTTATATTTATATAATAATAATTATATCATAAATAATATATTTTAACTTTTAATATAGTTATATATACCAACCATTTGATGTAGTGATGAAAAATGAATCACATCATTTCATGGAGGTGATAATCCACACATACAAAAAAACGATTATATTATCTTTCAATGAATGGTAAGGAAAGAAAATAGATGATATATTTAATTTAAAAAGGATCATTTACTCACGGATATCATATATATATATATATATATATATATATTAAATACATCATTACAAATATCCATTATATGTAGTGTTAACGAAACTTTTCACTTAATGGAGGTGGTATTCCAGATATGCGAACAAATGATGTTTTGGTTCCCATTTTGATGAAAAACTCGATAGAAAATGGTTTTACTATTGTAACATTCCAGGTAAATAAATAATATCACATTATAATTTTTATCAATATTTGTGAATAAAATGTTAATACTACTTTAAAGAGAATGCTATGCTCGATGTCGTACCCAATACGCAACTACAAGTTTCTTTGAAATATTACGTTGCACACTAATAATATAATAATATTATAATAGTTAATGCCTAGCCATTGTAATGGAGGGAATGAACAGAAATAACTACAAAATTATTACATAATTTTGTTAAATATTTTTACATTTATCCAATAAATGTTAGTGGCTTAAAATCCAAATGAATCAAATTTTAAGAATAAATACTCTTATATTTTTAAAAGATTGTTTTACCACCTTTTGATGGCGGACCATTTTTAAATCTATCTTTTGACAATATTATAAGCTATATTTGTCAAAATAAATTTATTATTTATTATTGGGACATTGAAACTTACTTTGGATAAATTCCTGGTATTTTTCTGATAATGTTCGTTTTTTAATGAATAGTGAAAAGTGTTGTATTTTAATTCAAAACCCATTTTTAATCTAATTTATTTATATAGTTATATTATCTTTTTAATTGGTTTTAAAGTGAAATTAGAATATATGTTTACCATTTAATCCAATGGTGGTCATTGGAATTAATATCACTTTGAGATTGGACATAAACGAGTGCCAATATTTTGATAGATATTGTTTCTTAAAAACACACTATTTGTTCTGACAACGAGAATTAATTATCAAATTAATTATTGTAACTTATATGTTTTGAATTTTTTAAAATAGATATCATTTTTGAATTCAGAATATAAAATATAGCTTAGGGTGATGTTTTGGTATTTTTTTGAAAAACATTAATTTTTGATGAATAGTGAAACCACTAAGTGGTACTTAAAAAACTGATTTTTCGTTTAAATGAAATTTTACCACCCTTGTGTTTTGAATTTCAAAAATCTGACAAACATGGTTGTCATTAGGAAGTAAAATTTGGTTCAATGGGATTAAAATAATTTTTTGGTGAATAGTAACATTTAAGTTTTTAATCGCGATTAGAGGTAATTAGTGTAGTTTAAGGTAAAAATAATGTTTTAATAATATGAAATGACCTTGACACATGTCCTAACCTTATTGGATGTGTCATGGCCGTCCAAGACAACCCATGGGTCGATTTTTGGGACCCCATGGAGCCACATGGGTAAGATAATGACATTAATGCCTTTTTTGAAAGTAAAAGTACAAAATGACACAAACATGTATTGTTTTACTACAACAATTTTTACATGGGGTTATACGAGTAAGATTTTTGACTATAAATAGTCATATTAAAGCTAATAATCTTTCCTACATCATAGTTTTTTTTTCTAATTTTTAGACATTAAATAAATTAAATTATTTATGACATCATGATGATGCAGCGATTACCTCATTATTTAACTATTTAAAAAAATGGAAATATAATTTATAATCTAAGACCTACACATGTCAAAAACCTATTGGATGAGTATATTTCTAACCCTTATCACCTTATCCTCAAAATAAATCAATGTGGTACCTTTAAAATCTGAAACTCATTCGAAAATTAAGTAACATTTTATAACTTTCCAAGAGTGCCCCTCCTCTTCTATTATAAATGGCCCTCACCACCACCACCTTACCCACACCTCTAAAGCCCTTGGCTCGGCCAACCCCATCCTATATCATCTCTCCACAACCCTCTCCTCATCCTAGAAGCCTTACCTTAGGCAGGAAGCTCTTCAAGAAAATATTTTGGTTCAAACCAAAGGAAGTTACCCGATTTTAAGGTAATGTCTTCACTTGTGTTCTTTTGTTTTATTTTTCTTCTCCAACCCCGTAAACTCTTTCTATTCATTTCTTTCGTAACATATATAGTATAATCAATATGCTAGTATGTTTTTATAAGAAGGATTAGAGCTACACTTAAACACACCTACATCTAATGGTTAATGAACCTATTATTTCTGTGGATGGTGAATTTCTGCCTCACGAAACGATGATTGTTCAATATTCTTTTAACACCGTCAAATGTGGACACTAATATGTCACTATATTTATATATGATATATAATATGTTTATTTTTTCCTTAAACTTCTTTATTTTTCATTTATGGCATACCTTTATGGCTTCCATTATGGGTAAACGTGATATCTTCATTTTAGGAAGTGCGGACTACCGCCCCCTCAAAGTGATTTGATTCGTTAATACCATATGTGGAACATATAAAGGATAGATTTAATGATATTATATATGATACCATAATGAAATTATAATACTATTATGTATTATTATTTATTAATTCCATTAAATATGAAATAGAAATGGAAGTAGCGTTCATGCGTACGTACGGCTTACCATCTCCATGAACGGTGCATTTCATTTCTTACCTCTAAATGTTATGTAATATTATAAATTAATGTATATAATGGATATATATGATATATATTATATCTATATAATTAATATAATTCTGGATATAAGGGATATTTTACCCCATGAATAAACGTGTAATTATAAAGAGTTTATTTTTTACTCAAGTAGCAATGATCAACAAAATGACCATTATAAACATAAATAATTACATAGTGTTAATAACATGGTAATAAGTGAAATAAATGGAATAATGGACATGAAAAAAAGTTCTTAATCAAGTAAAAATTTACTCAAGTTATTTATTTAGGAGGTTAAAGAACGATCGAGTCAAGTCGGACCCGAGGTAAGGGATCCTACCTCTCTCATTATTTTTAAGTACTCTTTTTATGTAACTTACTTTAATATCCTCTTTCTTATGTTGGGGGAAGTTATTTTATATTACTCTTCATGTAAATTTTATGTTAATATGATGAGAGACCCTATTTTATTTCATCAATCCATTTTTGGATGTTTTATGTGGCGCCGTTAGGCTGCCGAATTTTCATAAGGGGATTTTTATCTCACTTTTTATTCCTGTGAGATTCATGCTACATAGGCCTCTATTTCCTTTTTGGTGTTGTATGTAATGCCCATTATTTTACTATTTGTATAATATACTCTAATATATGGGTAGTTACATCTTCATTGTATGACCCTTCTTTGATGGGTTGTACGTTTCGAATGTTGCCCAAATCGGTAAGGGAACCTTTCACCCTCCTCCTTTTAAAAGACTTCTTTTGTTATGTCTTTTAATTTACATCTTTTTATGTTGGGATATGTTATTATACTACCTTATAGATGTAAATTTTATGTCCAAGTTATTAGATACCATTTTTTTCTCATCAACTAATTTTATGAATTTTAATGTGATCACGTTCGACTGTCGAATTTTTCCAAGAGAACTTCTTAACCCAATTTTGATTTCTTTGGGTTCAACATGTAGTTATTGAATATGTCATCCTTTGAATATGTGTGAATGACCATTGATTATTTAACACATATTATCCACTTATATTGGGTGTATTTATATTTTTCACACATAATTATGAGATTAATTTATCTTTAATTTAAGGATACATTCTTTATAAGGGATTTCATCTCGTTTTACATTTCTATTAAGACTTCATTGTTGTTATGCACCAATTCAATCTTATATAGTGTATATAATATCCCTTGGAATATTATATCATGAATCCATTTATTCTAATGATATTATAATGTTTTGATTAAATGTTATTCCTCAATTATGGTATTCAAGTGTCTCTCATTTTGTTAAAAACCCTTTAACTAAAATATCGTTTTAAATATTTTAATTATTTATTCTTATAAATATTTCTCATTAATATCCTTGTTTTCAAAATGGTTTTAAGGATTTAATTATATGTATATTAATGTTTTAAAATGTTAAAAACATCAAAGTGGTATGGGACACTTTGATTCAAAATTCACTTTATTAAATGTTTTAAATGGTTTTGAAAATGGTTTTTAGAATGGATTCATTATCTTAAAATGTTATATTGTTATTTCAATGTGGTAATGTTATCACTTATTTATACTTAAGATATGTTCTATGATTATATTATGGTTCTTGGTCATTGTGTATAAAGACGGGTGGTTCTGTGATAAACTAAGGGCGGGTGAGCTCGATATAGCTCTACAATGCATTAGGTAACACAAAGGGGTTAAACGTTAAGCTTTCTCTGAAGAGATTTAGGGAATATACTGTGATGGATAATCGAAACGTAACCAAGAGGGTTACTCCCTACGTAAGAATGTTATCAATACATCAAGTTACCTTTATGTATTATGATTTCTATTATTTATTCATGATTTTATGAGGTATGTTAAAGTGATTATTTTTTATGAGTAAAGTATGATTTCATACATGGACTAATGTTTTCATTTCGTACTTTTATATCCCTTACTGAGGTTTTTATACTCATCCCATGTTTTTGAAATGTTTTTCACAGGTCAAGGGAATGGTACATAATATGATGATAGTGTCAAGGAAGTGTCAAAAAATAATCCATGTTTTGTTTTAAATATGTTTCCGTTGATGGGGAAAACAAATACTATCTTTTATGTAACCACTTTGTTTAAATGTGAAATGTAATGAATGATTAATGATCTAATTGTTTAAAAATCTAAACCTGAAAAGATCCTCAATGTGAAATCATGTAATAACTCAATATTAAGTAAGGTTTAAGGTTGCGTCCTTATAGTTGGTATCAAAGGATGGTTTAGATAACTTTAGAGGTTAGAGTGTTGTTTTAGCATAAGTGACAAGTTGTGTATGACCACAATGGTTATTATATTGGATAGAGTCATTGTTATTTTTGAAGGTTGGAATGAGTTTGAGATAACGTGGATAAGTATATCTTAGTGTTTATCTTCCTCTATAGTACATGATGATTTTGTTGATATACTCACACTGAACTTTTTGGATTGGTTATTGTTGATTATAGTACTCTTAATGCGAATAAGTCTTCCTAAATACTCGTCTTTTGGAAAAAATATGAGTTTGATTAAGGAATCTAGTAAAAGTTGAAATTCTACGTGACAAGTATTTTTGTTTAATTATGATTTAGTTAATCTCAAAAACAATTTCCTCAATTAAGAGTAACTTAAAACAAAAATGATGTCTATTAACTTTTTCTACTGGGGAATCGAATACTATTTAACCCATCACAAGCTTGTGATTTTCATTTGGAGAACGTTCTCCTAGACATGTTTACTATCACTATCCATTAGAATATGACCCTTTGTTTTCCCCCATATCCATATTTTCATACTTGTAATCCTAGTGTGGTTTAACTCTGGTGACCTTTGTACCTCTCTCCCATTCTTTTTATGTGATAGTTTTACTAACTCTTGTTCCGATGTGGGACTTTCAATGGAGTTTCCAAGCCCAATTTTGAAATTGCGAGGATGCAATTCCCAAAAGGGGGGAAATATGTAACTTCCCAGGTAAATAAATAATATTAAATTCTAATGTTTATCATTATTTGTGAATAAAATGTAAATACTACTTTTAATGGAATGGTATGCTCAATGGCATATCCAATACGAAACAACGAGTTTCTTTGAAATCTCACGTTGCACACTAATAATATAACAATATTATAATAGTTAACACCTAGCCATTGTAATGGATGGAATGAACATAAATAACTAAAAATTATTACATATGTTTGTTAAATATTTTAACATTTATCAAATAAATTTTAGAGGCTTAAAATCCAAATGAATCCAATTTTATGAATAAATACTCTAATATTTTTAAAAGTTTGTTTTACCGCCTTTTGATGGAGAACCATTTTTAAATCTTTATTTTGAAAATTTTATAAGCTATATGTGTCAAAATAAACATATTATTTATGATTGGGACATTGAAATTTACTTTGGATAATTTTCTGGTATTTTTCTAATAATGTTCATTTTTTAATGAATAGTGAAAAGTGTTTTATTTTAATTCAAAATGTATTTTCAATATAATTTATTTATATAGTTATATTATCTTTTTAATTGGTTTTAAAGTTATATTAGAATATATTTTTACCATTTAATCCAATTTTGGTCATTGGAATTAATATCACTTTGAGATTGGACATAAACTAGTGTCAATCTTCTGATAGATATTGTTTCTTAAAAACACTCTATTTGTGCTGACGACGAGAATTCATTATTAAATTAATTATTGTAACTTATATGTATTGAATTTTGTAAAATATACTACATTTTTGAATTCGGAATATCAAATATATCATAGGGCACATTTTTGGTATTTTTATGAAAGACTTCAATTTTTTATGAATAGTTAACCCACTAAGTGGTACTTAAAAAACCGATTTTTCATTTAAATGAAATTTACCACCTCTGTGTTTTGAATTTAAAAAATCTGATATACATGGTTGTCATTAGTAAGTAAAATGTGATTCAATGGCATTAAAATAATTTTTTTGGTGAATAGTAAATTTTATGTTTTTAATCGCGATTAGAGGTAATTAGTGTAGTTTAAGATAAAAATAATGTTTTAATAATATGAAATGACCTTGAAACATGTCCTAACCTTATTGGATGTGTCATAGACGACTAATACAACCCATGGGTCGATTTGTGGGACCCCATGGAGCCACTAGGGTAAGATAATTACATTAATGCCTTTTTTAATGTAAAATTGAAAATGACACAAACATGTATTATTTTACTAAAAAAACATTTACATGGGGTTATACAATAAAATTTTTGACTATAAATAGTCATTGGAAAGTTAAAAATATTTCCTACATCATAGTATTTTTTTTATAATTTTTAGACATTAAATAAATTACATTATTTTTGACATCATGATGATGTAGCGATTACCTCATTATTTAACGATTTAAATAAAATGAAAAGATAATGTAAAATCTAAGACCTAAACATGTCAAAAACCTATTATATGAGTATATTTAGAATGCGTATCACCTAATCCTTAAAACACATCAATTTGGGATCTTTAAAATCCTAAAAGCATTTGAAAATAAAGTAACATTTTATAACTTTCCAAGACTGCCCCTCCTCTTCTCTTATAAAAGGCCCACACCTCTACCACCTTACCCACACCTCTCAAGACTTTGGCTCAGCCAACCCCTGACCATATCATCTCTCCACATCCCTATACTAATCCTAGAATCTTTAACTTAGGCATGAATCTCTTCAAGAAACTCTTTTGGTTCAAACCAAAGGGAGTTACCCGATTTTAAGGTAATGTCCTCACTTGTGTTCTTTTGTTTTATTTTGATTCTCCAACCCCGTAAACTCTTTTTATTCATTTATTTCGAAAACTCTACAGTATATTGAATATTATAGGTTGTTTGTATAAGAAGTATTCGAGCTAAACTTACACGCACCTACATCTAAAGTTAAAAGAACATACTGTTTCTCTGGATGGTGAATTTCTGCCCCATGAAACAATGATTGTTCAATATTCCTTTACCACCTTCAAAGGTGGACATTAAGATGTAACTATATTTATATATGATATATAATATGTTTATGTCTTCCTTATTATTATGTATATTTCATTTTTGGAATAACTTTATGGCTTCCATTATGGGTAAACATGATATTTTCATTTTTTGGAAGTGTGGACTACCACCCCCTCAAAGTGATTTGATTCGTTAATAACATATGTGGTACATATAAAGGATATATTTAATGATATTATATATGATACCATACTGGAATTATAATACTATTATGTATCATTATGTTTAAATTCCATTAAATATTAAATAGAAATGGAAGTAGCGTTCATGCGTACGTACGGCTTACCATCTCCATGAACGGTGCATTTCATTTCTTACCTCTAAATGTTATGTAATATTATAAATGCATGTATATAATGGATATATAATATATATATGATATGTAAATAATGAATATAATTGGGGATATAATTTATATTTTACCCCATGAAAAAACTTGTAATTAAATGAGTTTATTTTTGACTCAAGTAGAAATGATCGACCAAACGACCATTATTAACTTAAATAATTACATAGTGTTCATAACATTGTAATAAGTGATATTAAAGGAATAATTAACTTGAGATAATGTTCTTAAGTAAGTATAAATTAACTAAAGTTTATTATTCTGGAGGTTAAAGAACGATCAAGTCAAGTCAGACCCGAGGTAAGGGATCCTACCTCTCTCTTTATTTTTAAGTACTCTTTTTATGTAACTTACTTTAAGATCCACTTTATTATGCTGTGGGAAGTTATTTTATATTCATCTTTCTATAAATTTTATTTTAATTTTATGAGAGACCCTATTTTATCTCATCAATCCATTTTTGGATGTTTTATGTGGCACCGTTAGGCTGCCGAATTTTCATAAGGAGATTTTTATCTCACTTTTTATTCCTGTGAGATTCATACTACATTGGCCACTATTTCCTTTTGTGTGGTGTCTGTAATGTACATTATTTTACTATTTGTATAATATACTATCATTTATTGGTAGTTACATCTTCATTGTATGACCCTTCTTTCATGGGGTGTACGTTTCGAAAGTTGCCCAAATCGGTAAGGGAACCTTTCACCCTCCTCTTTTTAAAAGACCTGTTTTGTTATGTTTTTTAATTTACATATTTTTATGTTCGGACATGTCCTTCTATATCCTTATAGATGTAAATTTTATGTCCAATTGATGAGATACTAGTTTCTATCTCATAAACTAATTTTATGAATTATAAATTGATGTCGTTAGGCTGTCGAATTTTACCAAGGGAACTTCTAAACCCAATTTCGATTTCTTTGGGTTCAACATGTAGTTATTGAATATGCCATCTTTTGAATATGTGTGAATGAAATTTTATTGTTTTGAACTTAATATCCACTTATATTTGGTGTATTTATATTTGTCACACATAATTATGAGATTGATTTATCTTTAATTTAAGGATACATTCTTTATAAGGGATTTCATCTCATTTTACATTTCTATTGAGACATCATTGTTTTTATGAACAAATTCACTCTTATATGGTGTATATACTATCCCATGGAATATTATATCATGAATCCATTTATTCTCATGATATTATAATGTTTTGATTAAATTTTGTTCCTCAATTATGGTATTCAAGTGTCTCTCATTTTGTTAAAAACTATTTAACTAAAATATCATTTTAAATGTTTTCATGATTTATTCTTATAAATATTTCTCTTCAATATCCATGTTTTTAAAATGGTTTTATGGATTTAATTATATTTATATTAATTTTTTAAAATTTTCAAATCTTAAATGTGGTATGGGACACTTTGATTCAAAAATCACTTTCTTAAAATTTTTAAATGGTTTTGAAAATTGTTTTTAGAATGGATTCATTATCTTAAAATGTTATATTGTTATTGGAATGTCGGAATGTTATCTTTCCTTTATGCTTAAGATATGTGCTATTATTATGATATGGTTCATGGGCATTGTTTATGAAGATGGGTGGTTCCATGATAAACTAAGTACGGGTGAGCTCGATATAGCTATCCAATGCATTGGGTAACGCGGAGGGGTTAAACATTAAGGTTTCTCTGAAGAGATTTAGGGAATATACTGTGATGGGTATTCCAAACATAACCAAGAGGGTTACTCCCTACGTAAGAATTTTATGGATGCCTCAAGTTACCTTCATGTTTTTTATTTCTATGATTTATTCATAATTTGATGAGGCATGTTAAAGTGATTATGTTTTATGAGTAACGTATGATTTCATACATGGACTAATGTTTTCATTTCGTACTTTTATATCCCTTACCGAGATTTTTATGCGCATCCCATGTTTTTGAAATGTTTTTCACAGGTCAAGGGAATGATACATGATATGATGATAGTGTCAAGGAAGGGTCAAGAAAGAATCCATGTTTTATTTTAAATATGTTCTCGTTGATGGGAAAAATGAATACTATCTTTTATGTAACCACTTTGTTTAAATGTGGAATCTAATGAAATTATTATGATCTAATTCTCTAAAACTCTAAACCTGAAAATATCCTTATTGTGTAATCTTTTAATAACTCAAGATTAAGTAAGGCTTAAGGGTGGGGCATTATAGTTGGAATCAAAGGTCGGTTTAGATAACTTTAGAGGATAGAGTGTTGTTTTAGCATAAGTGATAAGTTGTGTATGACCACAATGGTTATTATATTGGATAGAGTCATTGCTATTTTTGATGGTTGGAATGAGTTTGAGAAAACATGGATAAGTATATCTTAGTATTTATCTTCCTCTTTAGTACATAATGATTTTGTTGATATACTCACACTGACCTTTTTGGTTTGGTTTTTGTTGATTATAGTACTCTTAATGCGAACAAGTCTTCTTAAATACTCGTCTTTTATAGAAAATATGAGTTTGATTAATAAATATAGTAATAGTTGAAAGTTTACATGAAAAGTAATTATGTTTCATTATGATTTATTTAATCTCAAAAATAAATTCCTCAATTAAGAGTTACTTAAAACAAAAATGTTGTCTGTTAACTTTTATTACTGTGGAATCGAATACCGTTTAACCCATCACATGCTTGTGATTTTCTTGTGGTTAACATTCTCCTAGACATGTTTACTATCACTCTCCATTTGAACAGGACCCTTTTTTTCCTCCATATCCAAACTTTCATACATGGAATCCTAGTATGGGTTAACTCAGCTGACCTTTGTACTTCTCTCCCATTCTTTTTAAGTGATAGTTTTACTGACTCTTGTTCTGATGTATGACTTTCAAGGGAGTTTCCAAGCCCAATTTTGAAATTGTGAGGACGCAATTCTCAAAATGGGGGAAGGGTGTAACATCCCAGGTAAATAAATAATATTACATTCTAAGTTTTATCAATATTTGTGAAGAAAATGTTAATACTACATTAAAGGGAATGATATGCTCGATGGTGTACCCAAAACGCAATAAAGAGTTTCTTTGAAATCATACGTTGCACACTAATAATATAATAATATAATAATAGTTAACGCCTAGCCCTTGTAATGGAGGGAATGAACATAAATAACTACAAAATGATTACATAGGTTTGTTAAATATTTTTACATTTATCAAATAAATGTTACAGGCTTAAAATCCAAATGAATCCAATTTTAAGAATAAATACTCTAATATTTTTAAAAGATTGGTTTACCGCCTTTTGATGGAGAACCATTTTAAATCAATATTTTGACAATTCTATAAGCTATATTTTTCAAAATGAACTTATTCTTTATGATTGGGACATTGAAATTTACTTTGGATAAATTTATGGTATTTTTCTGATAATGTTCATTTTTAATGAATAGTGAAAAGTGTTGTATTTTAATTCAAAACCACATTCTAATCTAATTTATTTATATAGTTAGATTATCTTTTTAATTGGTTTTAATGTTAAATTAGAATATATTTTTACCATTTAATCCAATGGTGGTCATTGGAATTAATATCACTTTGAGATTGGACATAAAAGAGTGTCAATCTTTTGATAGATATTGTTTCTTAAAAACATGTTATTTGTTCTGACAACAAGAATTAATTATTAAATTAATTATCTTAACTAATATGTTTTGAATTTTTTAAAATAGAAATAATTTTTGAATTCTGAATATCAAATATAGCTTAGGGTGATGTTTTGGTATTTTTCTGAAATACATCAATTTTTGATGAATAGGGAAACCACTAAGTGGTACATAAAAACTGATTTTTCATTTAAATGAAATTTTACCATCTCTGTGTGTTGATTTTAAAAAATCTGACATACATGGTTTTAATTAGGAAGTAAAATGTGGTTCAATGGGATTAAAATAATTTTTTAGTGAATAGTAACTTTTAAGTTTTTAATCGCGATAAGAGGTAATTAGTGTAGTTTAAGGTAAAAATAATGTTTTAATAATATGAAATGACCATGAACAATGTCCTACCATTATTGGATGTGTCATGGCCGACTAAGAAAACCCATGGGTCTATTTGTGGGACCCGATGGAGCCACTTGGGTAAGATAATGACATTAATGCCTTTTTTTAAAGTAAATGTAAAAATGACACAAACATGTATTGTTTTACTAAAACAATTTTTACATGGGGTTATACAAGTCAGATTTTTTTACTATAAAAATTCATTTGAAATCTAAAAACATTTCCTACATCAACGTAATTTTTTTTATAATTTTTAGACATTAAATAAATTGAATTTTTTATGACATCATGATGATGCAGCAATTACCTCATTATTGAACGATTTAAATAAAATGAAAAGATAATATAAAATATAAGACCTACACATTTCAAAAACCTATTGGATTAGTATATTTCGAACCCTTATCACCTAATCCTAAAAATAAATCAATTTGGGAAATTTAAAATCTGAAACTCATTTGAAAATAAAGTAACATTTTATAACTTTCCAAGAGTGCCCCTCCTCTTCTCTTATAAAAGGCCCCCACCTCTACCACCTTACCCACACCTCTCAAGCCTTTGGCTCGGCCAACCCCTGCCCATCTCTTCTCTCCACATCCCTATCCTCATCCTAGAAACCTTACCTTAGGCATCAATCTCTTTAAGAAACCCTTTTGGTTCAATCCAAAGGGAGTTACCTGATTTTAAGGTAATGTCTTCACTTTTGTTCTTTTGTTTTATTTTGCTTCTCCACCCCCTTAAACTATTTTTATTTATTTATTTTGAAACCACTCCAGTATCTTCAATATACTAGGATGTTGGTATAAGATGTATTTGATCTACACTTACACACACCTACATCTAATTGTTAAAGAACATACTGTTTCTGTGGATGATGAATTTCTGCCTCACGAAACGATGATTGTTCAATATTCTTTTAACACATTTAGAGGTGGACATTAATATTTCACTATATATATAATTGATATATAATATGTTTATGGTTTTCTTAACCTTCTGTATTTTTCATTTATGGCATACCTTTTTGGCTTCCATTATGGGTATACGTGATATCTTCATTTTAGGAAGTGTAGACTACCACCCCCTCATAGTGATTTGATTCGTTAATACCATATGTGGTATATATAAAGGATAGATTTAATGATATTATATATGATATAATACTGGAATTATAATTCTATTATGTATCATTATGTTTTAATTCCATTAAATATTAAATAGAAATGGAAGTAGCGTTCATGCGTACGTACGGCTTACCGTCTCCATGAACGATGTATTTCATTTCATACCTCTAAATGTTATGTAATATTATAAATGCATGTATATAATGGATATATATGATATATATGATATCTACATGATGAATATAATTCTGGATATAATGGATATTTTACCCCATGAACAAACTTGTAATTATAAAGAGTTTATTTTTGACTCAAGTAGCAATGATCGACAAAACGACCATTATTAACTTAAATAATTACATAGTGTTCATAACATGGTAATAAGTGATATTAAAGGAATAAATAACTTGAAAAAAAAAAGTTCTTAATCAAGTATAATTTAAGTCAAGTTTTTTATTTCAGAGGTTAAAGAACGATCGAGTCAAGTCGGACCCGGGGTAAGGGATCCGACCTCTCTCTTTATATTTAATTACTCTTTTTATGTAACTTACTGTAAGCTCCTTTTTATTATGTTGGTGGAAGTTATTTTATATTACTATTGTATTAAATTTTATGTTAATACGATGAGATACCCTATTTTATCTCATCAATCCATTTTTGGAAGTTTTATGTGGCGCCGTTAGGCTGCCGAATTTTCATAAGGGGATTTTTATCTCACTTTTTATTCCTGTGAGATTCATGCTACATTGACCACTATTTCCTTTTGTGTGGTGTATGTAATTCCCATTATTTTACTATTTGTATAATATAATCTCATTTATGGGTAGTTACATCTTCATTTTATGACCCTTCTTTCATGGGATGTACGTTTCAAAAGTTGCCCAAATCGGTAAGGGAACCTTTCACCCTCGTCTTTTTAAAAGACTTCTTTTGTTATGTCTTCTAATTTACATATTTTTATGTTGGGATATGTTATTCTATATCCTTGTAGATGTAAATTTTATTTCCAAGTGATGAGATACCATTTTCTCTCTCATCAACTAATTTTATGAATTTTAATGTGACGTCGTTAGGCTGTCAAATTTTACCAAGGGAACATCTTAACCCAATTTCAATTTAGTTGGGTTCAATATGTAGTTATTGAATATGTCATACTTTAAATATGTTTGAATGACCTTTGATTTTTTTACACTTAATATCCACTTATATTGGGTGTATTTACATTTTTCACTCATAATAATGAGATTGATTTATCTTTAATTTAAGGATACATTCTTTATAAGAGATTTCATTTCATTTTACATTTCTATTGATACTTCATTGTTGTTATGCACCAATTAAATATTATATGGTGTATATACTGTCCCTTGGAATATTATATCATGAATCTATTTATTCTCATGATATTATAAAGTTTTGATTAAATGTTATTCCTCAATTATGGTATTCAAGTGTCTCTCATTTTGTTAAAAACCCTTTAACTAAAATATCGTTTTAAATGTTTTAATGATTTATTATTATAAATATTTCTCATTAATATCCATGTTTTAAAAATGGTTTTAAGGATTTAATTATATGGATATTAATGGTTTAAAATGTTAAAAACATCAAAGTGGTATGGGGCACTTTGATTCAAAAATCACTTTATTTAATGTTTTAAATTGTGTTTCGAAAGGATTCATTAACTTATAATGTTATATTGTAATTTCAATGTGGGAATGTTATCTTTCCTTTATGATTAAGTTATGTTCTATGATTATGTTATGGTTCTTGGGCATTGTTTATGTAGACAGGTGGTTCCGTGATAAAATAAGGGTGGGTGAGCCCGATATAGCTCTCCAATGCATTGGGTATTGCGAAGGTGTTAAACGTTAAGGTTTCTCCGAAGAGATTTAGGGAATATACAATGATGGGTATTCCAAACGTAACCAAGAGGGTTACTCCCTACATAATAAAGTTATGAATGCCTCAAGTTACCCTTATGTCTTATGAATTCTAAGATTTATTCATGATTTTATGAGGTATATTAAAGTGATTGTGTTTTATGAGTAATTTATGATTTTATACATGGACTAATGTTTTCATTTCCTACTTTTATATCCCTTACTATGATTTTTATGCTCATCCAATGTTTTTGAAATGTTTTTCATAGGTCAAGGTAATGGTACATGATATGATGATAGTTTCAAGGAAATGTCAAGAAATAATCCATTTTTTATTTTAAATATGTTTATGTTGATGGGAAAAATGAATACTATCTTTTATGTAACCACTTTGTTTAAATGTGGAATCTAATGCATGTTTTATGATCTAATTATCTAAAACTCAAAACCTGAGAATATCCTCAATGTGTAATCTTGTAATAACTTAATATTAAGTAAGGTTTAAGGCTGGGGCCTTATAAATATAGTAATAGTAACATTTAAGTATATAATATACACTTATATTTTTATATCATGATGGTTAGAATACTCATTAAGGAGGTAGAGGGGGAAATAAAACTAAAACATCCAATTAAAAGATACACATCTTCATTGAGAAACCTCCACCTCTTTTCACATTAATACATTTATGGTTAGTGTAATTAGAAAACTAATAATAACTAGGAGACAAGGAGGAATGTTAATAATGTATTTTTTTAGTGATTATTTGAAATATTTTTCTCAAATTTTGTGATGAATATAGGATATGTGGTGCCCTTTTTAGCTTTGGGAAGGGGCACTCTTGGAATTAATTACAATATTAATTTAATATCAATTACATTTCATGGAAAAGTCTAGAAAAATAATATATTTTAAATAAGTTATTACTTCTATTATAAATAATCTCATATAATAGAAAATTGATTATTTTAGGTGATTTTTTCACCCTAATCTTTTTGGTTTAAACCAACATTAACCCAATTAATGATTACAATGATTAAAATGTATTTTATACTTTAATGATAAATAATTTTACAATAGAAGGAAAACATAAATATAAATGTATCACTATTGAAAAAATAAACCATAGAACATTCAACTATCATATGATAATATATTTTTGAATTTGAATTTATTTAATAAAATATTTTATACTATAAAATATCATTAGTCATTTTTGAAACTATTCATATAATTTTACTATTATTTCAAAAACATAATTTTGTAATTAGAATATAAATATCTAGAACATAAATATTTATTTTTTAGATATTTAAAAAATATTTTTGATACTATATCTTAGTAAAACAATGATGAATTTAGAGTTTTAAAATCAATAAACTAGTTTTTTTATTTAATATGAACAATTTCATTGTGTTTTTAGAATTTAAGGTAATTTTATAATAACTAAAAATTAAAAAAAAACTTTGAAAATAAAAATAATTAATCGAAATTAAATATAAACTTTTATATTCATTTAATATGTATATTTAATCAAATATATGTCAAAAACATATTTAATATCTTATTTTAACATTTATAACATTACCTATGAATTAGACAACAATTTTGGATAATTCACTTGTTATGTAACTAATATATTTGTTTGTATGTATAGAAGTAATAGATAATACATCATATGTATTAAAAAGGTAATAAAATAACTTATTTCATCTCATATATTATATTTGACACACCGAATTTGACTTCTCTATTGCTATACAAGCACTTCGTCGACACAAAAAATAATTTTAAATTTTTCCTAAAATATATTATAATTTTTATTTTTGAATTATTTATATATGATATGTTTACTATATTATCATACCCAGATGATCCCATATCTGGAAAAAAACATTCCTAGTAAAAATATTAATGAAAATGTAAATAGAAAGGTCTAAGTGTTATAAGGGAGTTTAAAAACATGGGAATAAATGACTCCTCGCATGTCAGTATTCACCAATGATGAAAAATAATCAAGTGAACAAAAGGAAAAAAATATTGATTTATTCCATGATATCCTAATTTAAAAAAGTGTTTTCCACTTTGTTGGATTCCCTATAGACATGTGATACATCAAAAATAATTTCAGTGACATATTTGATTCACTTAATACAATGCGGTGAATGTTTTCATGGGAATTTCCTAGTTCATCTTTTTAAGGCCATGAAAGAATATTCAGAGTCAGATTCAATCTATAGAGAAATAAACATGGGTTGAGTGGAATTTATAATAGCATAAATAATTTCCCATAACTCATATTCATAAGTAGTTCCAATTTCAATGTAGTGATAGAAACAACATTTAATAATTCTAGAGTGGTTTCGGAAAATACCACCACAACCTAAGGGCCCTGGTGTGCCAGATGGTGCACCATCAACATTAACCTTTATCGTGGAATCAATTTGGGGAATCCATCACATAAATATGAGATCGCGGGACATCCATGCTATTCTTGTAACACCCAGTGAATTTAAGGAAATTAGATAACTCATTGTTATGTGAATTTCACCAACTTAAGATATTATCCCTACATAAACCTATTTATGAAATTCTAGTGATCATTCATAATAGAATGACACATTTTAATAAAGAATGTTAATTTTTGAGCTCTCTAAATTGAAGAAAAAATAAATGTTTTGGCTTCCAAGAGATGATGATGAAGTTGGAAACTTTTCCTAGTATTGGTGTTGAATTACATAAAATCCACAAATATCCTACCTTCATCTATATTGAGACCAACAATATGACCTACATACATCCTCAACTAACTTGCACAAAAATAGCTAAAAAGGCTCTACATTTGTTCTTCAACACATAAGTAGAGGTGGAAGGACCAAAACATGTAGTGTCCAACCATCCTCATTTGGTTACTGTTTGAGAGATATTTCTCCAGATTCATCATAGAATAATATAATTTGAGTTTAGATAATGTATACCTTAAATTTGGACGGCCACAATGGTGCCATAGTGGAGTAGTAAAATACTCTTTTGTGGTACTGCTTGAAGTTGATCTTACCAGTGATGCTAATCTTCTAGTTTAGTGTGTCAACATCCATAAAAGTATTCCTTTAAATTTTTATAATAACTTGTGACAGATCAAATTCATGCCATCAATACTATAATAATAAATGATCAATGGTATTAATTAATTTTTCATGGGATATGATAAAAAAGTCTCTGAGTGTCCTTTCATTCTAAAAAGTATCCTATCAATTGAGGTCATATTTATCGTTATCCATTCATTTAGAGATCCATATTATGTAATTAAATGAATGCTTGAACAATCGACATAATGATGACCCAATATAGTCTGGGTACCCTTCCAATGATATTATTTTGAACATACTTGATAGGAAATATCTGGAGGGATCATCAGTTGATAACAATGTTCTTGTGAGTTATCTTATTAGACCATAATTAAAAATTATGTGATCTGGTTGGCCTATTACCCCTGTTTCAATGGTATTTATACATTCATTCCATTGATAGTTATCTGTTTTATTTCATGAATGGACCAAGTCCATATAAAATTATAGTTCATTTCATATATCTCGTTGATTAAACTTATTATCAACCAAGAGAAAAAATAATAAAATTTGGTGGTGATGGATGAATTAACAAAGAATACCCACAATTATTGAGAAATGTATTTACCTTTCAATCAAGCAATTTTATTAGTGTTACCAAAAATTATTCATATAAGGTATTTGTTCCAAACTCTGTCCAAATATAATTGACCACCATGGAAATTAAGTGGGATAGATCCCTCTTTCACTCAAAGTCATCTTGTGAACCTAATCTGTTTACCCAAAGATATCCCATCAAGAAACTTAATAATGTATTTACACAGCTAATAGAATGCGTTGTCAATTCCCCATAAGGATTGATGTGGGATTAAATAGATTATATTTTCCACTTTGAGGCTTTCACAAATAATATGATATAATCTCTACATAAAAGATATGAGGGAACATGTTCACCCCTCCCAAAAATAAATTACATTTATATTCCAACTTCTGAATGATCATTAATACATCTACGTAAGTAATTTCTAGATGGAGACAAAATAATCCTTGGGATAAGGTCCCCTCTCCTTACACCCGTGATGCATTGAAAAAATAATCTCAAGGATCCACTAATTAGAATTAATATCCTTGAAGATATTATAAATGAACGTATTAATATATTGAAAGCTATTTATATACATACCCCTAAGGAAAATGCGCAGAAAATTACTTTTTAGGGTATCAAATTCCTTATGTATATCAATATTGAGGAAAAAGTTACATTTATTCACATTTATCTTCATTATCTTTTCATCTTACGATGCTGTAAATAAACTTTTCAGAATGCATGTGCTGGGAAGAAAACCATACTGAATTGGGGTAATGACCTCTTTAATAATTCTACCAGTCATAATCATTATTATTTTTCTGATCACTATAGGGTCAATATTCTCAAGGTAAATGACCTAAACTATTTGATATCAACATCATTCTCTTTCTTAGTCCGAGGGAAAATAATATTTTAATTAAAACCATATAGAAAAAAGGAATGTGTTAATAAATACCTTAACACACTAACCAATTCATCTTGTAGAATGTTCCAATAGAAAATGAAGAATTTATCAATGAAACCATTAGGTCTAGCAGCACTCTCCATGTTTGGGGAGAAGAGATATTTTCTGACAGCTTTTTTATGGTACAAATACAAGGATTTTATTATGTCATTCATCAATTCAAGGGATGATATTTTCAATTATTTAAAATGGGTTATCCATCCCATCATATTCATAGAGTTCACTAAAGTAGTCAAACACCACTCTTGAAACATCATTCCTAGAGTTTTGAACCTAGACATTGATGATGAAAGCATTGTATCCAACATTATTCATATTTTCATTTTGTAATATGTGGATGAATGTTGAATTCATATAACCTTAATTCAGGAATTGGATGTTCATGTGATTCATGTCTAGCCTATGTTTGACAGTTTAAATATGATCATGATTTGAATGAGCCTACAACTCTTCCCTTTTAGGAATATTCAGATCCTGATTTATTTCATAAATGTTTTCATTTTGTAGCTTGGCCTCCATAATTTCAAGATAATTCCTTGGTAATGATTTTTACTCCATTCGTTTAGGAGTCTATTGTTGTGATTTAATTTCTCAGAACGATTTATGAATTGGATTCCCATTGGTTCAATTTTCAAAGCCTCGAAAATAGATTCCCTACATCAAGGAATGATAACCCATCCATTATTGAAATTAAAATGGATAAGAGATAACCTTTTTATGTCATTGATATCTGAAATTATGGGATTGTGGTCAGAGTGGTATATGTAGAATGTATATCCTAGTAATCCATTGGGAATACTCCTATGTTTTATTTTCACAAATAACTTATCAAGCATTCTTTCGTACAACCCATTCAAAGTGTACCTTCTCCAAGTGAACTTAGATCCATAAATTGGAATTTCAACAAGGTTTCATTGATTAATGCATGATGAAATGTCAGTGGGATAACTCCTATAGAAATTGATCCCAATGTTTTCCTAAGTCATAAGGACAATGTTTATGTACATCCATAACCACCCACATATGAACAACTTTCAATATTGTTTCTCCATGATCCATATACTAGTCTTTTCCCCTAATGTAAGATGTTGATTCATACAAAATAGTAATCTAAATAGTTTGACATAGAATGTTAAGAGTTAGTGTGATTCAATAATCATTCTCATTATATGTAGAAATTGAAAATTATTCATTCCTATGGACACATATGTGATCTATGTTGAAATTATGAAGATCCTTGGAAACAAATTAGTATCCTAGAGAGGCCCATTTGATGGACCTAAAATTCATAAAAAATGTTACTGTGTTATGATATACCATTAATCATTGTTTTGTATGAAATAATGAATTTCCTAAGCTATTTGATCATAAGAGGGTTCTCTATCCCTTATTAGTTCCAATAGAATAACTTCATTACATGAGGGCCATTCCCCTTATTGCATGCCCTTCATAATTTTCCATCATAGAATGGCCTCTCCATTTCATCTATTTACCTTTCCTCTTTCAATGCTTTAGCGTTTATCTAATTATTAATCCACATATATTTTTATTCCCCCTATATTGTTTTGATTATCCTTTTCCTCTATGTTCTCATATATCTCAAATAGATGTGAATCATTTGCTGTATCTGAACAAAAAACACCACTCAATGGGGTGAATGTGTTTTTAGAGGTAATATGCTAAGTTTTCCTATTTATAAGTACTTTTTTCTTTCATGGAGGGGGTCTAGTAAAAGGAACTCCCCCATGTCATTAATATACTTTTTTTGAGAGACTTGAGTTAAAGTCTACCGAGTCCTCAATGGAGTTTTATCTTTGTATTACTGCCTATTCCCAGAAAAGCCTATTAATTTCAAGCATTCAACTCTCTTATTCTTTTTATCTAATACATTGTGGTAACCGTTGTATTTACTTTAGTTATAACCTTCATATGTTCACCTATGTCAGAAGGCTTATAATTAGTGGTTCCACTTGCCCAGTTTTGATTGGTGGGGATTTATATATCTTTTTTATGTGCCAATTGTGTATTAAATTATCAGATTATGTTTTAAAAAACCCTCGTATAGTGTATCCCCATTAATTCCATTAATGGGTATAACCACAATAGGTTTTTCATATAGTGGACACCCTTATAGAGTACCTTCCTTCCCAGCCTCTGTATCCCCGTCATGATTGGGATGTAAGTTTTATATAACCATCTCTGAACTAATGCAATTCTCCTCAGGATTTATCACCATTATCTCCTCACGATGATTCACATTTACAAGTTCCACCATATTACTGGTCGTACTGTGGGTATCACTAGAGGTGAGGTGTGGAGTCCTAGAGTGGTCATGATCATTTTTGATAGATGTATCACCAATATTATCCACATCTTGTCTGCGATTAACATCTTTCACCTACATAATAGCCCCACATTGGGTGTCATTATAGGGGGAGGTAGACGTACTGTATTGTTAATAGTTGTTTCCCATAGATTTAATCACCATAGGTACCATAGGTGGCCCATGGACATAAGTCACCATAGATAGGGAATGGTATTGTAGTTTTATTTTCATTCGTGTCCTCATTCTCGAATTTGTGGAATCATGCCCCTTTATATGACATATGTTACATTCCTTGTCCATTTTTGAGTAAAACAGAAGACCTTCAAAGAACATGTAGATAATACCGAACATTGGAATTCTCTCATACTAAATATGTAAACATATTACTCAATCCCTTGTAGTTAAAACAGCTTCCTCTATAAAGGTGACAGACATATAAACTTTCAAGGGGATCCTTTCATAGGGATCATATATCAAATTATTCGTCTTTCGTCCCATCCTAATAAGATTCCACAATATAGAGGTTATTTCCTAGGAAATAAAGGGGTTGTATTATAACCAATTTTAACTGAATAAATGAATCTAAAAATGTGTGTGGGTATTACCTTCTTTGTTTAGGTCAATGTTCCTATACCACTAAAGGATGTGAAGGAATCCATGCCTCAAAGAAATTATATAATCCTCCGTTCCCCTTTCTTATGATCACTAAAGTGAAATACCACATGGTAATATCCTCACCCATTTTTTTATATTCCAATAACCAAATCCCCAAATATCAGAAATCTTATTCATGAGTCCATTAAATTTCCCTAACTTCTCACCCTTCCAAATAACGAATCCTGTAATAATGGAATATTGATAGAGGTGTACCCATTACTACATGTTATTTTGGTTTTCCACAATGTTCTCTATCCAACATTTTTTAATAATCATAAGATGAGGTGGATGATCATTGTCTAAGAAGGTAGAGTTGGAAGCTGATAGAACCACATCTGTAATATTATTCCTCTTTCCAACATAATTATTTTTGGGAAATCCTTATTCATTCACATTACATAATATAAAAATTTACTAAAAATATATAATAATATTCTACCACATCTTTAATGTTATTCCTCTATCCAACAACACTATTTTTGGAGTATCAATTTCCCTTCAACAAACAAAATCTTCTTCCCCCTAAATTATTTTTCTATATTCTCATCACCTCTCTAGGATAGTGCTTTAACATTAATTATAAGTCTATATCAGTAAAAAAAATATCTTAACTAATATTAAATATCATTAATCCTTGTGTGTTAAACTGAAATTATATCCATAATTATCACATATTTTCACCCCATAATAATTTCATATCCTTTATCTTCTACATCTATATGATATCTTGTTGAGAAATTTGTAGGGAAACAAATCATTCATGGTGCAAATATATCTAAATTTAGTGAACTATCATCATATTTTATGCACCCTCATAAAATATCTTTATTATATTACCTATTTAAGTGTACAATCCTACCAATTCCACTAATGAGAACCTCATTTTGCTCATCGCAACTGAGTCCCATGTGTTCATGTATCACATTAAATTTTCCAATACTTCCTACATCATCCATGATGCCCACTAAATCAATCATCTGAATTGATCATCATAAATCCATATCACATTATTTTCTTAAATGATACCATACCTAATATATATTGATATTAATGACAAGATAAACTTCTATATTCCAAAATATCTCATACAAATAATGTTTCAAGTATACTTTGCATACATTTATCCATTCATCGTTAATTCATCTAACTCGTCTGAACCAAATGAAAAAAAATTAGTCTTATCTAAAAAATTGAAAACATTGAAACTCTCATGGCGTATGTCTAGCTTTCATCATCTACCTAGCTTGTTCAAACACAATCAGCTCAAAATAATGCACCTAACCTAATGTTAATCTACCCATGTCTTAACTATTATGTGGAAATACACCATGTACCACCCACTTACACTAATTTTTTATTTCACTCTATCTTCCATGATAATTACAAATTGTAAAATCTTGAATAAGATTACATATTTACACTCTTGTTCCTACCTTAAATCCAATAGTCGGACAAGGTTTTTGACATCATGCTACCCAAAAATCCTTCCTATATAACCTCTCTACATATCCAAATTTTCCAATTTCATGAAACTTCTTTAATGGTTTCTCACATTTGGAATGAACATGTGTAGACTTCTCAAACATTAAGAACACCATCGATGACCCACTCTTTAATGGTCAACCTGAATCTTTGTCATGGATTCCCTATTGTGATTCCTTATGGTCCCACATTTGGCTACCTGAGGAACCACTACCTATTTCACCTATTACCACCATCAAGATTTAATAAAAAAATTCCATCATGTTTCCTCGGCTATTAATGCGTGGTTAACAACATATAAGAACGAATTTGACAGGAATATCTTTACCCTTATCTTGATAGAATGTCACAAGCCATCTGAAAGTAACCTTACCCTGGAAATTTCATTCCCTACCATAGAAGGTGAAAGATGAGATAGGTATTTCAACCTAAAATCATAATCCATAATAAATGTATCCACTTATTATAGGTTCATGAAATCATAGGATCATTCTAGCCTCAACATATATGGGAATAAACAATCAGAGAACTTTTTCTCAAAATCCTTCCATGAAAACTCTTCTTACTCTGCATCAAATACCTTATAAAATCACATGTTATTTTCTATTAATATGAGAATATAATTTGATTGTTTCACCCTATATCATTGAAGTGTCTCAATCTAAACAAATATCATCTATATTGACTCAATAAAATATAATGCATCCTAAAATCTACCCTCACCGTGAAATAATGGTGGGTACTGAGAATGGAACTATAACATCATGTAATCCATGGACAAATAATCCCCTTGAGCACCCCCTATCAAAACACTATGAATATTTCTATGATCACACTATGAATATAATATTTCCATGAACCAAAATATTCCATTTACTGTGTTTACCATAATTATATCAGAGCCTCTAACTATGGATCATGATCATCTCAAACCTCAGGTGCCTAATTCTATGAAAACTCTAGTGACACCATATCTCATACCTCTTGACATTATATGGGATCACTTCTTGGTGTAATCATTCTTACTTGAAAATACCATCATCAGTAATAGTAATATTATAATATACATTAATTGAAAATATGGATTGTTGTAATATGAAGAGAATCTCACCACCCTTACACTTCCCTGCTGGACCCATATCACATGTCATCTAGCCTCATGGGACCCAATATAAAAATATCATATATAGGTATCAGATAACATTCATTTAAAATATAATTATTATAGGGTGGATGAGTAGAATGCCACTAAGAAAATATAAATTAAAATAGTGTTTATGTTTTTATTGAAATTTTATATGTCTCCCCCCTTTTTATTCCATCATACACAAAACATAACATGACCAAACATATCAAATACACATATTATCACATATCCTACACATATGGAACCACATACTAGGGAGGGATGAGTAAAATGGCACCATGTGACAATATAAGAAAACACTATTTGGTCTGTTATTGAATCATTGAAGATCCCAACCCCTTCTCTCATATTATAGGATCTAGAATACTTTCATAATAAGATACACATTTCATATGAGGATAAGATCCTACAATGATGAATTAATACTAACCCTTTTCTATATTGGTCCAAGGGTTAAAATCCCACAATCCATTATCATGACACCCATGTTCACAACTAAATGTAGAAATCAATTATCATTAAAAGAATAAATCCTAAAATCAATGGACCACTTCTGTAAAATTGTTATATTCCTTAGGAATGGGGATTTTAAAATCCTATCCAATAAATATTCCAAGTTCCTAATAAAATCTAGTATTTGGTCTACAATAAGCAAATTAGCTAGGCACAAGAAATATAAACAATCTTAGTATACCATTAATAGTGACATATCTAAGGTTCCACATAAACATTGTTTTTTGATTGAGGAAAACTGGGCCTTAGGCATGCATCCCTGTATGATAATGGATTCAGACTAGTAGTGAGGTTATAATTTTGTGTTAGTGGGGAGACACTACCCTACAGTGATGATTTAATAGTAAAGAAAATATATAATAATAAAACCTAGTAGAAGAAAAAATGTAAATCATTATAGAATTAATAATAATAAATAGAAGAAAATACAAAAAAAACATAAAATCCGTACATATTTAATATTGTTTACATGTTACAAAATCATTCAAAAATTGACCATAAATATTTCCAATGGACGATCATATATGAATATACTCAAATTCCAAAAAAAAATATAATGTGTCATGATGAAGAGAACATTCATGTTCTATCTTTTATCCATCCCAGAACCTCAGTGAATCCCTGGTCCCTGATCTTTATTCCCAATGTTTGATCCCTTACATGATCACAAATACATAAAATCTACATGCATATTGAGGTTCCTATGTATGGTGTGAGTATGAAATCAATAGGAAACCACAAACGTGTTTATGTATTAGATCCATATTTTTTCCTATCTATGAATTTATAATTAAATTGAAAAAATAATACTTATATTATACAACCCACTTCACCTCAGCTTAATAACCATTTTTAGAATTAACAAATTATTTCCAACATAGTAAATGGAATGATGAATCCGTTGTCATTCACTTTAGGAGAACCATTAGTCTCCACCCAAATTGGTTCACGTGGAATATATTTTCATATGATTATGTCAAATATACATATACCACCTTAAAATTAAACTAGAGTCCCAAAAACTCAACTAACTATCTTTTCACAGATCTCTAATAATTTCATTAATTAAGGAACCCTCAGCTCAAAAACCTGATATCCTAAGGCATGACAGTCACTTTCATTCCTTGAATAATAAACCTCTATCAGTTTAATAACAAAATTTTCTAAGGAAATGTTTTGATTTGTCATTTTATATTCTTTCCCTATAGGTCAAATTATATATAGTTTCCATCGAACCATAGTCAATTTTACCACATAGTATCGATCGTGGATTCCAATGGGGATACACTCAAAAAAAATTGCGGTTAAAACCATCCCTAAGGAACTAGATAAACGACGAACTATACCCGGATGGAGTGGTAAAATACAGCGAATCGAGTCCTTACATGGGTGATCAATACTCCAATGACTCTATCTGATAATCGCAGGGAGTGTCGATCACAAAACAATACTATGTCACACCATTTGATGAACATCATCGTCACATATGAGATATATGGTTTAAATGTGGAATGGTAATCACCATCCACCTCAACCAAATAGACTATGTCACATAAATTAGTGTGATCAACATCATCCCAAGAACCTCATTCCATGATTAATATGATTCCACAGAAACCATATAATTACATCATAATTTTTTCATTTAAATCAACTAGCACCATGTTCAAGAAAAACTAAAAAACCAATTCAAATTTACCATTCCATTTAAGGGTCAAAAAACATAAACAAACATAGAGTTTCCCATCAACATCTAAAAAAATAATAATAAAATAGAATAATTAAATTAAATTTCACATATAGGCCTCCCCACTTACACATTTTTAAATGTACATCCCACATCACACATTAAAATATGGATAAATCTTCGAACTACCAAAATTATGCTTCTAGGAGATGACTAATCAAATTATGACCTATAATCATAGTTCAGATGGGATAAATTGGGATTCTAGATAAGCACCTTGGAATATAGAAAAAGAGATCATTTCGATATATAATTTCAAACTATGAGATAAAAGAATAATTGAATCGAACAGATTTTTCTCTATATAGATAGATATCCCACGATCTTAATGGAACTCAAAATAGATCCCAATCAAGGATGTGATTAAAGAACCTTGTTAATAGTTCGGGAGATCCCAGGGAAATTGGAGGTTCATGAAATTTTTGAATAAAAAATAGTGAATAAGAAATAAATAAGTAGGGGATGTTTGGTAAATTAACCCTCTTTATTGAGACCCAATATTAGGCCACACAGTTTTTATAACTATTGTCCAACCATGTGTTGGAAGTACAGAAAGGAATCCAAACCACACATGGATATGTTCAAGGGTTTTAAAACAAAGTTCATCCCATATATATCAACTCTAATATAAAATTAATACAACTCACACGACCATCTTACCTACCTTGTATAGTTTGACTAACTCTGACTTTGAAAAAAAGGGTCGTACTATTTCCTTTAGAGGCTGAAATGTTTTAAAAAGATATTTACCTCTTACTATAACTTTTGGAGATTATGTTTTGAGTACTTACACTACCAAAAATCGTTTGAACCCCAAAGGCACTCACCAGGCCTTAAAACCCATCTAAAAACAACTCTATGGAGCATATAATATCTTGAATTCAATTTCAAAATATAATATTCAATGTTGGGACATACTCTAACTCAAAATTTTAAATTCACCTTGATTATTGACATATTTAAAAACCTAGGATGTTTTTTTGACCCTTTTTTATGTTTTAACACGTATATATTACATTAGGTTTCTTTTCTATTCCCGCTAATTTAGTTTGATCCTTTATTAAAAATCATTCATTTTATAAAAATACCTATGTATTATAATATAAGAAACACAATATCTTACTATCATATTTATTCATTAGATTTACTCGAATTTAAGATTCTTTATTTTTCCAATCCATCTAAATTATCTCCAAGGAACCCTTATATAAAGTGTTTGAATTTTTTTCCTTCAATATAGTTTGAAAATGTCATCCTTCTGATTAATGTTTTTTAATAAAACATAAAATACATTATTTTTTAATTTATGACATAAATATAAAAACTATATTTTGATAATATAATTTCTATACTCTTTTCCCCCCATAAATCCTCAAAATTTCTTCATTTGTTTGTAAGCAATCATTATCTACAACTCATATTTTAACTTCTGGATGATAAATTTGGGGGAATTGTTTGGGTCATATTCAATTCATACCACTTATGAATATATGTTATTTCAAAATTTATATTTATGCTTATTAATTATATTTTTTGAAATAACTTAATATTACAATTAATGTTCACATTTAAGAAAAGTGGCTACCAAAATTACTCTATTGTCGAATGATGGACTTCCAAAAACACCAGTTATCCATTTTACTCCTTTAATCACAACTCTTTATCATTTTCAATGTCTAGAATCCTGAACCTTCATAATTTTATTATATATTACTCTACTCATATATCATTTCTTTTCCATGATTATAAAATATATTATTTTCTATGATCATCAAATGTGTATGCTACTTTCTTACAATGTAATGACCCATAATCTCAATAAAAGTTTTCCAGAAATACATATGTGAGTGATAGCTTACATCATTAGAATAATATATATATAATGAAAGAATTATTTGTTTATAAAACAAAAAACTAGGTTTTTAAATATTAGTCATGAATAGATTTAACAAAATTAAGATATATATATATGAATATTAAATTTTAAAAATATTTAAAAAATCTGTTATCATATATAAGAACATTTCTTTTTTCGCTGATGCAATTTTTATTAATAAATGTATTTATATTATTATTAAATTATTAATTTAATTAAATAAAATATGTGTTCACTAATTTTATCATTATTATATTTTTAAAAAAAATTAAGAATAAGAGCTACCAGTATTTCCAAAATTTATTTTAATATCAAAATTGTCATTTAATAAGCACTATGATTTTAGTTAAAACCATATATTTAATATTTTCGATTTTATAATTAAAATAATAAATTACCCTTTAGTATTCATTATAAAAATATTAATTTATATTAATTTATTATTATCTTTGAAGAAAATTTTATTTTATGATGAATAGTGCAATATCTGGTTCCCCTAAATACCATGTGTTTTATGGAATTATTAGTTTATAAGTGTGATTTGAAAATTCAAGAAAACAAATTTCATTAAAAATTGTATTTTATAAGTCAAATTATAATATTTAATAAATAAAAATTTGTTTTTTCAAAACTATAAATAAATATTTTATAACATGAGGGATATTTTCCAAAAAAATATATTTTTATTATATTATAAATTTTTTATCCTAATAGAAATTTTATTCATTTATCAAATTGAATAAAAAAACTATGATTTAAAAGTTTTATTCTTAAATTCAAAATGATTTATAAATTCCATTTTATTTTATAGACATATAGGAAAGCTTACTATAGGTAAAAACTATTTTCCGCTATTGAAGCATAAATGATAAAAGTGAAAAATAAATTTGTAATGAGTTCAGAATTCATTTAAATATTGTGTAGTGTTTTTTGGATGAAACATTTATTGACCTCATTTCTCCCACACACTATTATTTCTCAAATTTGGATCCATTTTCCTTTATATTTCCTTTCAATTATAAATTGTGTTGTGTCATTACAAAAATATCCTCATTTTTTCACATAAAAATGTGGAACTCCTCTCATAACATTCAATCACACCAAAAAAAAGTTATTCTAAAACACTACTAAAACTCATATAGTTTATAATATACACTATAAATATGTTGTTTTCTTCTCAGAAGATCATATATCAAAGAATTTACACCTTCAATGTGGATATATTCAATGAAGTGAGGTATAAATTTCTTACCATCCCTTTATCTATTTTAATTCATTATGTACTATATTTATTCCTAAAATTAAATTGAATTTTATTAAAATGATTAAATTAGTATCATTTTTATACAATTATGTTGTTAAAATTAGGGTACAATAAATAACCAAATTTCCCTATTCCTTCAAGGAATATAAAACTGTCATTCGTGTTTTGTGCGGACTACTACCTCAATAAAGCAACTTTTTCATTTTTGTGCACCAACTAAAATGGATGGATTAAAAATTTAATTTAATAGATATTTATGATATATATAAATTATTTAATATTATAAAATTACAACCTATATGAATCTTTTTCACGTTCAACGGGACACAAAAATCAGCATCTGTGTGTACGTATAGACTACCAGGTTGATTGAAAGATTGATTTCACTTTTTTTAGTCACCACCTTTCATGTATGGTTATGATAATTTAATTACATGATAAATTTTATTTATATTAAATTATTAAGGTCATATAATGAAATCATTTAAAACTTATTAATAATATGAGCTGTATAAAACAGTAGAAAATTCAACATTCCAAAATAGCAATTTAAGAGAAAAAAGTTATTTTTTAATACTCTTATATTACATTTTACGGGTTATATTATTCATATTATAATTTTAAATTATTGTATATCACACTAATAAACATGAAATATGGAAAATTTTAATTTTTATAATGATATTTTTTCTAAATAACTTATATTCATCCAGAAATTATGGTATATTATTATTTGAGTGATTTTGATAACCTAAAAAAATAATTATCTCAATTTATATCATGTATGGCTATGAGAATTTAAATTATTGTAATATATGAAAAACAGACTAAATAATGTTATTTTTTCCTTTAATGGAAATATAAATATATTTCTCATTTTTTAGAAAATTCTATTTATTAAAATTAAATCATCAAAACCTTATCATAGAAAAATATATCATTATGGTTATTAAACAAAAAAACAATATAATGAAATTTTAAAAGTATACATAATTATAAAAAATTATCTTCAGTACCACATATGATTAGGGAAATATTTTATTTAGAAAAGGAGTGAGGAACACAAACAATTTTACAAAATGTATTATATATGACCAAGATAACTCACAGCCTATATCGAAAATCGATTTTAACTAAAAAATATTTATATTGAATTAAGTTATAAATATTTTTTTATTAAAAGATTTATATATTAAAAAATTTATGAAATGGGTGATTATTATTATTTATTTTGATATAGTGGTTTTTATACCTCTTTTAGACTGAAAAAGTATTAAGGTAATGGTTTTCTTAATTGGAATATAATGATTTCTTACATGTTAGATGTTATCCAACATGTTTAATTTGAATAATGTTGTAATGATTCAATATACCATGAATTTTTTATAATTAATTTTCTTTTAATTTATGGGATATATTAAGACAAAAAATGTTCTTTTCTTCAAATTTATTTTAACTCAATTGTTAGAGAAGTAATTTTTCGGGGAACTCAATTTTGATACATTGAAATATGATAAATCTCTTGATCTTATTTCATATATATTTGGAACATTATTGACATTATTTTTATTATTTTTTATTCTCTAATTGTTTATATTTTTCCTACATAAATCCATTTTCAAATATTTCTTATTTTGTAGAGTATGTTTCCTATAATAGAAATTGATAACTAAAATTTCATTTCGATGAGTTACCATGTATTATCTTTATAATTTTTCTTTATTCCAATAAATCTCAAAAAAATTATATTTTATTATATAGAATCATATAATCATGTCTTGGAATATTTTGTTCCAATTAAAATAAGAACTTATTACATTATTTATAGTGTTAGTTTTTAAAAAATTAAATTAAAATGTATTAAAAAAATTCGTCTAATAATCAAATATTTTACCATTAGATAAATTTTTAAAAATAATACTCTTATCATATTAATGGGTAAATTATTAAATATTCATGGTAAAAATGTAAATTAAATAATAATAATTCACCACCCCTTTCCAACTTTTAATTTTTAATGTGACATTTATATTTGTAATCTATGCTAATCATAATAATGATTTCTAAAATATATTTTTAACATTTCACATCCATTATCCTTTTCTTATTCAGAAGGATTTAAACTAGTAATATTTATATTAATTTTTACATACTATAATATATCTATATATATTCAATATTTAATAGATTGAAGTCATGATATAAAATAATTCAATTCAGGATATAGTATTCTATGAAACCATTTGAAAAATAAAATTTAAAGGATTATTAATATATGTAAACATCCTATAATTATTCATATAATATAAAGATACCATTCTTATTGTTTATTTGTAAGTATTTCAATTATATTTTATGGATATAATCATGAAACCCATTTGTTTCTCTATTTAATGATGTTCTGATGATATTAAGAATGTATTTTTGTATAGAAGACATGTTCACAAGCATAATATGATGTGAGGGGTGGTATTATAATCATATTTTCTATAAATGAATTTTGTTAAAATTTATATCTCATGTAATATTATGTATGGGATTATGGGGAGAACATAATGAACATTGAAAAATTTCCCAATGCGTGATGACGTTCATGGGAGTAAACCTTTACATAATCATATGATTTCATGTTTCATGTTATGGTCCTAATATTTTCATACCATGATTATGTTATATCAGTTTTATTAAGCTAATTCCTCCTGATATGATCATTTTATTTTAATTTGTGATTTATAGGGTCTGAAGTTTTTATTTAATGTTCATGTTCCTTAGTTAAATTAGTATACACACATGTTTATGATATTATAATGTATCATATTTTATTTTTATCACTAATGCCCAATGTTTTAGTGTGATTAAGGTCACACCTTCATATGTTTCTATTCTACTAGAAAATAAATGAATATAATACATGTGGTATGTATAAATGAGATTGTAATGTGGTTAATTTCAAGTAATTTTTCAATACTTGTAATAGATTTTATTAGTTTCATATATTTATGAAAAATATTCAAATAATCCTATGAACATTTGTTTTATTAGTTAATTATTTTTCATAATTATAAATAAATATAATCCAAAACAGTATTTGGAATGTATTATAGGTATAAAATTTGTTTATATTATTTGGATAATAAGGTCACATCCACAGGATACTATAGTTGATAACTGAGGAGGGTTTTGGAAACTATATTGATTGGGATGTTATACATTGAGGATTAATTAATAATTATAAATTTCATCAATAGTCTATAAGTTATGGACAATTATATTTTAAAAGGTATAGATATACTTTTATGTCATTTGAGGATAAATGTTTTGGATAAATATTAGATATAACATATCCAAAGAAAATTATATTTATAATTATACAACATAAGCCTAATAATTGTATAACTTCCATAAATATTATAAATGTAGATATTATTCTGTTTCCATGAAAAAAACATATCTGGATACTAAAAGTGGAAGAAATATCTAGAATATATATAATTAAGTATAGTAACCCCTAAAAGGATATAATTTATATTAACTCAACCATCAATAGGTTCACAATAAAGAGGCCTAAATTTATTCTTGGTTCAACACTCATAGGGGATTTTCATTGGTCAATAATATTATCTTTATAAATGATTATAATGGAATTATTTCCAAATTAATATAATGGATAAGGATAATAATTACAAGATAACCTACCTTAATTTTTTTGGAATTGAATGTATCAAATTACAAATAGTAGGGCTCATTAGAGAAGGTTGGGGTATCATATTCATATTATCATTCATAATGATTAAATTTGATATAATCAAAATCATTCGGGATTTAGTTTCTGATTGAAACACGATTTTAAAAATGAAGTAGAGAAATTTATGTATCTAGAAACAACTATGTCTTATTACTGACTAATAATGAATTCATATTTGGATGGGAAATGTAGTATATTTATTATATGGTAAGAAAAGTGAGTATCCCAGTCTTACCTATGTTAGTGAAGTAGATATCATAACTAAAACTGATTCTACATTCTTTTTTCTATTTTCACCAATGATTGTTATTTATTTGTTATATTTTTGTATATTATAAAATATAAAACAATTACATGAAATATTAAAGGATTATTCTCAAGTAATTACTTTGGAAAACATATATTAATTTGTGTCCATAAACTAAAAAAGTGATTTTATGATAATGTTCTATTTTTGGTATAACTATTGGAGAACACATGATTGAGGGACAGGTAACTTTTAAGTTTTATAAACATTTTTTGTTGAGATAATAATGGTTTAATTGGTCATAAAAATTTATGTTATAGAGTATTGGAATAATAGGGATTTATAATTTATTTATGATATTTTTTTGGAATTTCATCACATTTTTTTAGATTATGGTATATATTGTATATTTTTTGATAATATATCCATCCAAGGTTATATATATTGTTAAATCATTGATGGATATATTGTTTTAATGTGGTGTGATGTCTTTGTGAGTCTCATGGTTTTTAAAAAAATTATGTAATAGCTAATATATGATTAGGGAATATATATACTAGGGTATATGATAGTTTTAGTAGATAATGTTATGGGGAGAATAACAAGTAACATGATATAATCTAAGATAGTAATATATATGATATATTTTTGTTTATACTTGAAATTAATAATATTTTTTTAATACCCTAACCTATATTATTCAATGAGTAATTAATAAAATTACATGGACATAGTTTTTTTAAGGGGGCATTTAATGAGCCAAGGTTTCACGGTAAATATTCATTTAATAAACAACGTGTTCAACAACATTCTACACAAGATACCCTAAACTAAAATGGAATAATAATATTTTTTACCATTAAAACATGGCCATTAAAATTTTAGGTATTAATAGGATTAATTTAATTACCAAATATACTAATTTATATATTTATATACATAAATATTTATTCATAAAAATTTACATAATTAATTATTGAGTCTAAAAGTATATATTCTAATGTGATGGAATTTTTTTATAAAAAATTAAAATAATTTTAAATGATGAAATTAATATAATATTATATTTATTGATAAGTTTTATAATTATTAGTGGTTTTTAAAATAATAATAATGAATAACTTGTATTTTAAAGAGTTATTTTACTCTATTTTGTTTTAATTTCATTATAATTAAATTTAAAAGATATATATATATATATTAGAATGATAATTTGGAAAAAGAAGGATCATTTTTCAATTGTAGATAAAAATATTATCTTAGGATTAATTTTATGCATTTTTCGAAACCGATTGATTTTAAAGTGAATACTACAATATATTATATTCACAAATATTATGCCTGTAATAAAATTATCACCTTGTTAGTATGATGTTGAAATTTATGAAAACCATTTAATTTCAAATAATAATTTAAATATGTTTTATTATATTTATTTTTTTACAAACCTGTTAATATTTTTCTCTAACATGAGTGGTAATATTTTAAAAGAATGGGTTTTAATACATTGTAGATTTAGCATTTTAAAATTATTTTTATCAATTATATAAATGGTATCAAATAAAATTGATTTATAATTTTAAATTATTAGGAATAAACTATTTAATAAAATTTAATTTAATTTTGGGCTTAGAGGATGATTAACATTGGTAAAAACTGTGTTCTATTGTAAAAGATAAAATGGTAAAAGTAAAAAATAGTATGGTAATGAATTGAAAAAAACAAAAAAATTGGGAATTGTATTATTAGGCCTATATTGAGCTTATATATTAGTATATTTATCATTTCCCAGTTAAGGATCCAAATTCCTTGATATTTAATTCCCATTTATTAAAATGTCATGTGTATTTCAAATTAATGCAATCCCTTTTACCTTAGAAAAGGTGAACTTCTCCCCTCTCTTCCCCCCACACAATAAGAAAAAATGTTCAACTCAAACTCTACCAAATACATTATTAAATATTCGTTTACATATTATAGTGTATTAGTTCTTTTTAAAATACCACACCTTAATGGCTTACCCCTTTCACAAAGGGGACAACCCAAGAAGAGAGGTTCGAATTTCTCACAGTCCCTTTCTTATTTCTATTTATTTATTTTCTCAAAATAACACTAATATTCCATTAAACCATCCTAAAATTATTTAATTAGTATCATTAGTTAATTTTTATATAATAATAATTCTAGGATTATAATTAACCATTCTTCAATTTTCCTCTAATGAAAACAAAACTGTTATTTATGTGTTTTATTGGCTACCCCTCAAGGAATTAACATGCATGTTTTCTAATACCACATAGAATAGTTGGTTTATAAATATAAATTAATATATAGTTATGATATCTATAAATTATTTACTACATTTAAATTATAAACCACATTAATCATTTCCCTATTATATAAAAAATGAAATAATCATCCATGAATATATGTGGACTACCACCTCCATGGTATGACTAAATTCTGTTTGTCTCTTCATTATTTCCATATATAGATAGTCATGAGAATTATATTAATGGATTAATAATATGTTAATAAAATAATTATTTTTCTGAAAATACTAATTGGAAAACTTATTAAAAGTATGGGTAATGACCAACCAAGGTAGATTCACCCATCTAAAAGAGACTTCTATGTTAAAAAATGAGTTTATCATACCAAGACATAACTTTGTATAGGATAGGTTATTCTTATAATTCATTATAATTAGGATATGTAGCACTAATAAACAGAAAATAATATCATTATTCTTATGTTTTAAATATATTATAATTTAATTACTTCATAATCATCTATTAGTTATGATGTATTCTTGTTTAGGTTTATTTGACCACCTACTTGAACAATGTTATTCATTTATATCATTAATATCTCTAAGTAGTTAATTTTTTGATAATATATGACATAAATAAGTAAATAAATAGTTGTTATTTTTCTTTAATGGTGAAAATATACATGTCATTAATTAAGAAGACACCCTTCATCCTAGAAGAATATTCAAAACATTCTCATTACAACATTATTCTTTAAGGATCATAAAAAACATCAATAGATGGAAATATAAAATTCTATCTAATTTTAAAACATTAGTGGCTAATGAAAAAAATTCCAATATGAATAATTTAAATATCCATTGTAAAAAAATAGCTCAAATTGACCACGACTGCTCACAGATGAGATAAAAAATAGGTAAAAGATAACTAATACACATATACAGAACAATAATAAATTATTATTATAAGACATCTCAAATATGAAAAAGAAAACTAATTGGGTAATTAATATAGTATATTCTTTATATAAGATCCTATATCACATCATGATAGACCCAAAATTAATGTACATGTTTTATTGGTATTATTTCTAATTCATCGAGACATGTTACATGTTATACACCATGTTTCTTGGTATGCTCGTCTAATGGGTTACTATCCTAATAATGTTCAATACGTTATTTTATGATAACTGTTGTGACATAATATTTCAAATCATGTACATTTGACTTATGGAAACTCTCTTGAACACATATTATATATATGTTCAAAACATTCCACCATTTTATGGAATTAAATGGTATTTTATGATTGTATATAATTTTACCACATGCACCACTCATTAAATATTTTATACTTCCTCCAGTAAATTTCATTTATTTGATATTAATAACTCACTTAAACTTTAATAGAGTTATAATGTTTTATTTTGAACCTCCTTCTTCCTATATCGAGGTCTTACAGACAAATATTTTATTATATGGTATTTTATAATCTGCTAATTGAAAATTCTGTTTTAGTATAATGAATATGTTGTTACTAGTTTTACATTATGTGTTTATAAAATAATTAATTTTAAAGTATTTAAAAGGTACCATTAAAAATATAATGTGATATCATTGGATCCACATTTCATATAGAAATAGTTATTTCATTTTCAAGGCTCAATTTAAATATATTTTTTTAAAAGTAAATGTTTTCAAAATCAATCACATACCCTTTTAAAAAGTTACTTTTTATTGTGACATGTGTGTTTTAATTTTTATTCCGTATTAAAAATATTTTCTAAAATCTATTTTATGTTTTCATCTCCATTTTACTTATCATATTCAAAAGGACATAAACTCCTGGGATTTTTGTTATATTGTTTATTCTATAATATATATATATATATATATATTTGAAATTTAGTGGACTGAACTCATGGTATTGAAATATTAGTTTCTTAATCCCTTCTTGTGCAATGCCATTCAAAGAATTATTTTTAAGGATGTTTTTTATCTATTTAAATATCCTATAAAATTATTATAATATGAATATATAATAAACATTAATTCTATGGATAACTTTTGATTTGGTTTTAAATAAATAACAATGAAAACCCTTTCTTTAATTGGTTAATAATTTTTTAATGATATTATGAATGATTTCTTATGTGACACAAATATGTATGAACATGATATGATTTCAATGGTGGGTCTATAATTGTATAGCCCTCCAATGAAATGTGTAAAAATTGTATAAAATGGAATTTATTTAGGGGATTAGGTGTTAGTAATACTGAAATATAGAAATTTTGACACTATGTGATGATGGTATTAAGAAGGATCCTTGACTTATGTTAACAAGGTCGTATATTATGTTGCTGACAAAATATTTTGATAAAATGAGCCTTAAATATTATCATCACACGATCCTTCTACTTTGATCCATGATTTTTTAGGTTTGAATTCTATATTTTGGGTTCATGTTCCTTACAAACATGCTCATTCCCATTTTTTTATTTTATGATTACATAGTGCATTTGATTTTTAACTCTAATTATTACACCTACTATTAATTTGGGATCACCCCTTATTATGTTTATATTTTCCCAAATAGATACATAAATCATCAAGATTGGTATGTCTAGAATATTTTCTTATATGGAAAATCTATGGGTGATTTTGAAAATAAATTATAGAATACATAGGTTTTTATAAAATTGGGAAAATGTCCAATTGATATAAATTTTTTTTCTTTTCAGTATATGTTTTTTCCTAATTATCTAGAATAGTAATAAAAAATGGTCTTGGTAATTTATTTTAATGGAATATTTTCTTTATGTTATGTGGGTGATATTGTTTCATCAGTAGGCCACTATATCCAAGAACTATGTTAATTTTTCAAGCAACAATAACCTTTATAACGACTACACACACATTCATGAACATATATAATGGTATAAAACATTAATACATATGATCCATAGACATTCCAACCTATATATCAAAAATATTCTTCTTCTTTATTCATATTTTTGACTTTCTCTATGACACAACTTCAAAATATATCATCTTTACTCCGTATTGATATTTGGAAATCTAATAAAATGAATTCTTATTTCTTAATCTGACCCAAATTAAAAACATGAATCTCCCTCTTTTTGATTAATTTTAAAATAATTTCCAATTCCAAAGTCAATATCATATTGTAATATATCAAAAATAAATGATAATGAGTAAGAGTATTGGATTGTCTTACTCATCTCATGTTTCTTCCATGTTTGGAAATTTTACATTCTCCCCTTTATTAAAATATAATTCACATGAAAGATGGTTGGAATTCCCATTCATATAAAAACAAGACATAAATAAATCACTCAATAATACTTAATCTTGTTGGATGCATAACAATAGGTTGATTATCCAATAAATCAATTCTAACGATCAAATAGTCATGTAGATGACACCAAATCAAATATTCATTCATATGAATTTTCAAGAGGTTTTAATAATTAACTTCTACACATATCTAGAAGAAATACGTTAAAAACAATAAATATCAACAATGTTCTTCTTCTTTAATTATTATTTTTTCATTAACAACCCAATCACTCCACCTTAATAGTTGATTTGAATATTTTAATTATTGAATTCTAGTATATGAAAAATATTCCTTATTACATAAAATATCATGAAAAATCAAAACATTCAAGATTAAAATGAAATAATGATATTTTGGTTTCTTCTCAGACACTAACCTTCAATGAATAAAATAAATATTTATTCATCATGTTTTATCTCTTTATCAAAGATAATATTTTTGATGTCGAATGGAGAGATCACTGGAAATATGATGAATTCTATCAAGACTGGAATAGTTATTTTAGCTTTTTAAATTTTCAAATACCTCCCCATTAATCATGTATCACATTAAATTATATATAATTAAAAAAAACAATATATACAAGAATAAGGTGAAACTCATGTTGTCTTTAGAGACTAAAACACTGTTAATACATTCTTATTAATCAAAATATTCCTCTTTTTCCATCATTATATTTAAGAGAATTACTCTTAAATTCTTTCTATATACTGTTTTACGAGTCTACATATGATGAATTGTTATTTTCTATTATCAACTATATACTTGTATAATATCCCCTTATTGAAATGATCTATCATGGAATATGCATCCATTAGTCCCTTCTGTCACCTAAAACATTGTATCCCCCAAACGTTAAAGTTACGATTTTTAAAAAAACTGTTATGATATTTGTCTTCCTAAAATGGTTTTCTTATCCAACCTTATATCCTAAACAATATTGTTCTTTCTCCAGCTTTCCTAGTTCAAAAACATACTCTATTTTTTCTCATCTATTGAGTAAATAATATTACCACTTGTCTCCTGAAAAACAATCTCAAAATTTTAAGACCAAGATGGATTCTTCTTCTTTTTATTCATTCAAACATATTATCTATACCATATTTTATGTATTACCATAATTTTATTAATAAATTCTTCATTAAATTGAACATTACTATCTGATCTTCAATATATTTCTTCCAAACATTTTATTCTATTTTGACTATACAGACATGATATTGTTTTTTTAATAAAATAATTTGTTTCAAAATTATATCTAATTTTCCCAGAATATATATCCATAAATTAATTCCTTCTTTGATTCCAAGGAAATGAAATGTCAGAAAAGAAAATATAATATTTTTTCCCAAAGACTATATAACACCAAAAATTTTAATTAAAATCCAATCTTCTATAATATTGATGGGTCTATTTCTAAAATTATACCTGATACATTAATAAATTACGACAATAAATTAGTCTATTACTTGGGGATATATGTATTATATATTCAACCCCAAATTATCATGATATATTAGCGATTTATTAATTTATTTCATAGACTATATCATTCCAGTTTTGGGTTTTCAACTTGTAGAATTAGAAGAAATTGACATTTTTTTTCATTGGAATAAGGAGGAATAACTTGATCATTTTCATATTGGTTGCATTTACCTATTTACATGAGATGATTTACCCTAAAGTAGAAAAACAATACTGTAATCCAATTATTTTGTGTTCATGGTATTTTTAAAATTAATAAATTTTTATTATGTCTTAATAAATTCTACATCCTTTATTGAAAATATTTCATCAAGATCATTCAATATTTTATCATATTCTAAAAAATTTACCCTATGATTATTAATTTGTTCCATTTATTTAGTATTCTTGTTTGATAATTAGTTTTAAATTCTCTTTAATTATATGTGGTTTACCAATTTTCCAGATCATTTGTTTTTATCATGAAATGATACATGCATAAAATTATTTATTTTTTTAATGTAAATCTCTTCATCCACCTCATCACTACTAGAAGTTTCCACATCATTCATAAATGTGAATTATGATATTTGTACCTTGATTTTGGAGGGTTATTTGTTTTTCAGTGGTTTATTTATATGTTGACTCACCACATTATAACGAGTCGTTATGATCATCTTCTTTTGCCATCAGATTCCATATAAACCATCTTCGAATACACATGTCTTTAATAACAACCTTTTTGATCTTATATCATCATTTTAACATTAAATAAGTAACCAAATTCCTTATAGATAAACACGACATAATTGATGGCTTATATAAACACATATAACCCTTTTTGGAGTTTGTCTATTTTTTTGGGTAAATATTTATCTTTTTATTCGTTATTAGTTTCTATAATTTTCTTAATTAGACAATAAACTAATAAATTCCCAATTCCACGATAGTTAATGTACTTTAGAAGAAGTGTTCCATTTTATTATAATATTCTTCTTTTTATTGTTTTGAAATAAGATTCATGATCAATTCATGTTATTCATCTATTTTTTATCATTTAAATTATCTAAGTCTTATTTATCCTTATTTATTTTAATATTGAGACCTTTATCAACTATAAAAAACATTTATATTTCCTTTTTATTCATATCCATAAAATTATTTTTAGGAACCCCTCCCCACAAGGAAACGAAAACAAGGGGTGATAGATGGCGACTACCTGAGTCCTGACTCTAGTATGCCCATTGTAGGTGAATAACACTGAGGGTATAGAAAAAAATGAATATTGGAGGCATTATCCTATAAAATAAAATTTTGGAAGAAAGTGATTAGTAGGATACACCATGAAATACCTGATTATACATATATATAATTAAATACCATGTAAAAAAATCATATGTCATACTATAATAAAAAATAAAAGGGAAACTACATGTACCCAGAAGGTAAAGATGGTAGTGACCATGAAACCCAAACATCTTTTGGAAAACCATGTACAAGTAATATTCACCCAGATTAGCAACCTAATCTAGATGACTTGAAAAATAGTTTATAAGTGTATATAGTGATCATAACAGTATTCTCATTAGTATCCACCCTCTCTCCTCTCATTAAAAATATAATTATTGAATTCTAAATAACATTGAACAACAATGAAACTTACATATCACCAAAACCAGAAAAATATGTTCCTATCATCACTGTTCAAAACACTAAAAAGTTATTTCATACAAGATAGAATATAATATAACAATGAACATGAAGGTAAACCTTATCCTACATTCCAACAGGTTTAGCACTATACCACCATTGTCACATGTCCATAGTTATCTCTCTCAAAATGTTATCTGGCCCTAAAGCACTTGGTCAGGTAAAAACAACAGGCACCACATTCATCACATATTCCCATTAGCCAACTCACATATCTATATATAATAACCAAGTAGTTTACAAAACCACTATAACCTATATGACGTATATCAACGATTATGTATTGCACCTCAATCCATTACATACCATACACCGTGTATGTACTCCAAGAAATCATAGATTATACACTCTATACCAATAATAATTTTTTTAAACTCCATATTGTAATACATGTGTTTAAAATAACCACAATCCATTAAATACCTATATATACATATAAGATAAATCTAATCACCATACATTAAATCACAAGAAACTACCATGTTTATAAAGTGGGGGAAGAGGGGGAATTCATCCATCCATTTTCCCACCAGTATGTTGGGGAAAAGACAATACCAGAGTCCACTGGGTGTCAATATATGTAACTGACATTGGTGCGGTAACATATAAAATCACTAAATATGCATGATATAATATATCTCACATCCACACTATGTGATTAGATTAGTCATATACCCAGCTATAGACAATTTTTCTTGATCATTTATCACCGAATGTTAATATTAAATATAATATATGCACGTAGGAAAATATAAAATATCTATATTAATTACTTATTTCTCTTCCCTCCATGTGACTTCCAAACCTCCTCAGAGCACTGAGAGTCTCAAAAACACAAATATGGGTTGGAGATATGAATTTTGGAATTAAAATTAGAAAAATATAATAATATTCCCATTGTTGATAGTCAATAACCATTACTAAAGAGGAAAAATGGGTCTCCCGAACGACCAGCGCATGAGATACCTCTCAATTATCATTCCATATTTGAAGATCAACCACATAACTCAATATAAATATGAATAAAAACATGAAACAACAATTTTAAATTTTTTATAATCCTCATATGGGATATACATCTCAAATTATATTACTGAAACAATAATAAATACAAGAAAAAATCCAACAAAATTGAGGGGTCCACATCTACATGATAGAAATTTTATAAGAGAATATGTAAATGTCAAATAGATTGGGGTACTGAGAATGAATCAATGACTCACATTACTAGGTTTTCTCATCCATGTCATTATGACACTAAAATACATGAGATAAGGGAATATAATTCTTATACAACATCTTTTCCCTGATGTCCTATGTCATTATGGTTTGCTCCTCAGTGGTCACATAATCATGAACATCGATCTTTCCCCAGTAGATGACAAGAGGTTCTTCATGAAGATAATTAATGAGTTGTGACATATGAAAAACATCATTTATCAATATCATCTATAGGGGATGTGATATCTAATACACCATGGATCCAATAAGAGAAAACACTTTGAAATGAGTAGAAAACAAGGGAGAATGATTACACCCAAAACCAATACATCATTGACCCTGATGAGTATTCACCATCATGAACACGTGATCTCCAACATCACAGTCTATAGGTATTTTCCTATGATCAATATTAGATTATTGAATATCCTTCAATATATTCACCGTCCCATGAATTACCTGAACCATACCACTACGATTTAGTACTTGTTTCAGTCCATGAATTAATACCTCTCACAAACTACTGTATAAAATGGAGAATTGAATGGTTGGATATAAAATTATATAAATGAAATCATGAAAATGGTGGAGTGGAAGATATTATTATAATTAAACACAAACAAGAGAATGTGGATTACCCGTGAACATCCAAAATCAATGACATAAGAGTTCTATTTTTCTTCAAGTGTTTAGATGGTCTCCTCTCTTTGACCGTCTGTCTCTGGATGAAAGGAAGTGATAAGGAATAAATGAGAATCAATGGAATGATGGAGAAATATAAAAAATTAGAGTATAAATTATTATTTTGATCATAAATAATCATCCTTGGGAGTCTATGGAGTTTCATCACCTCCCGAGATAATTCCACAAAAAAACCCCCACTGATCTTAACACACATGAAACTATAAATTGGGATGATTTCATCCAATGATCCACTATCACCCATATAGAACCACTACCATCCAACGATTGAGTCTAAAAAATAAGTCCATCATGAAATCTTGAACATCCAATGTGGATCATCTAATGGATAATGAATCACACCCAGGACATTGTACTCATCATTCACCTTCTCACATAGCAAACATTTCGAACAAAACACCGCAACTACATGTCTCAACCCAAGACAACAAAAAAGACATCTCAATGATTGGTATATCGTGGTAATGTTGATATGTAATTATAATGGTGAACTATATGACATATGAACAAAAATATCATGGATCACTAAAGTGATGGGAATCCTTCCTTGAAATAACACACATTATTTTCCATCATCACACCAACCGTCAATGGTATTGGAAAAACAACCAGTTTCTAACATGATTCTACCATCCAATCTCCCAAATGGGACTCTTTCACCTACTTCACCAATGTTGAATTAAATATCATATAGAAAATACAACATATGTCTACAAAATCTCCCATAAGAAGATTAATCACAGATATTTCTTCAATAACATTCTAGGAATCCAAATATTCACACACAAAATCAATACATGACATCCTTATCAGCACATCAGCTACAAAATATTCTATACATATAATATGCGAAATCATGAAGTAAAAATCCTATAAGAATTTTATCCATTAACACTAAAACATGTTCAATGCAAACATGGATAAGGAATACTTCAAGAACTTATTTGTAGTAAAAATAGAAAATTATTTTTGATGATGAAATTTTAATAACACATCAAATAAAACACAACTGACACAAACTCAAGGTCATGGGTTGAATAGATATTATTTTGAGGATTTAATTTCAAATAACTATATGAAACCACATATATATACTGGATCAAAATGATATCCAATCCAAGATGAAATGTATAACAGAAAACCATAAAATTAAGTCCCTATGCTGGAAAATAATGAACTGTATCATTTAATAAATTCTCCTTCATGAGGTCAAACGATTTCCAAAACATATAAATCCAAAATAAATCATGATAGATTTGTTCATTTATGTTATATGTGTCAAAAACCTAAGATAAAGTATCTATAAACCTCCTACAATAACCTACAAGACCATGGAAACTTAGCATATCAACCACTGAATTTGGGGATGTACAAGACACAACTTATTATTTCATCAAAGGTTCCCAATCTGTTGCTTATTTGGCACAAGTTCTATAATATATGGATTCCAGAATCCTAAATCTCACACTTTTACAACCTCCCAAATAGCGTACCATGATGAAGAACCCCCAAAATGGAACTCAAATTCTTTTCATGCTCTGACACATACACAGTGTACATATGGATGTTTTTTATGGAAACCGCCATAAATGTATACAATAAGAGAATGTTATTTTTTTCCATAAACCTCAAGAACACACCTTTAACATTCCCCACAACATAAATATATCAACAAATTAATAACGACTATAATGATAATAGAAATCCACCATTGGGAAACCCTCATCGTCCACCCAGATCTGATCATATCCTCACTAAAAAATGATTTTCAAGAACTAACTATCCCCATTCATATGATCAAATAAATTATCAATCTATGGAAGCGGATATTAGTTCTTCACTAACATATGGTTGAAGGAATTAAAATCAATACAAAGCTGTAATAAAAAATCATACATCTTGAAAAACAAAACTGGTGCACCATAATGTGAAAAACATTGCCGAAAACCATGCTGTAGTGGATCATAAGATGATAATCACATCTCCCAGAAAATATATGGAAACATAAAATATAGATACATCTATGTAAAAGACACCCCTAGTGGTAGGTCAACACCAATGTTAATATCTCATCGAGGGTGAACACTGCAACCTCTTCTTGAAAGTCATCAACGTACTCTTCTATAACCCTGAGAAACACCATGTACCAAACCTATGACTAGATCATCATTAGATCATAAATCAAATATGGAAATTATATAACAATTTTATGACCAATATTAGGGTCCCACATTCAATAAAAACTCATTAGATCTCTATCAAAAAAGTAGAACTATCCATGTCTCCTGAAGCAATCTATGATATCCTTCACCAGATATAAATAATACGTCAAGAGGATTATGTCAAATGGATATATCTACAAACAAAAGAAATATACCCCATAGAAGTGCTACCCAAACACTATAACAGTGTATTATATAATTCATTCATGTCTACTCTACATCTGAATGGAGTTTTCCACACCAATGGAACTGGAAGAAACTCTACCTAAATTCCCAAAGCATGGATGAGGGTAGGTGACATAAATAAGTACATCAATAAAAAAAATGTCCCTTGTAGAAACCATGAAAAGGTAACCCCAAATGATGAAACTATCAACTTGAGATGGAATAACTACATCATACATTTGACCACAACCTACAACACAACTGTTTTGACCCTACTAAAGATCACTATCAAAGAAAAGATCTGCTCTCTACGGATGAGGACCATTTTAGGGTTATCCTCTTCCAACCCCATCTACTCTGTACTGATGACATGTTTGACCAACCTTATACTGATTCCATGCATAAAATTTTATTAATGGAGAAATAGAGGCATAACACCTACTATAAGATGACATCTCAGGAATGTTGATCACTATTACCCCTTATAACCTTGGCATCCATAATAAATAAATATGTATAATCCTTTTTCATAGGTTTAAGATACTCCACCAATGATGAAATTATATAATGAGGGATAGGACCTACCCATGTCTATCTAAATGATTTTCTATATAGGAAACTAAAAACACCATACCACAAAAATTATTTGTGAGGAATACATATGACTCCCCTCTCCTAATGGTTCTGTTGTGGAATGTGTCCTATCAATAAACTATGATTTCTCCAACACCACAAGATACACCTTCTACATTAAAAGGGACTCTTGGTGTTGGATATTTGGATGAAATTCCACCTCAGTATGAATCACATGGGCCCCCTCATATGGAATGAGATCTGAAGCATTTCCCAGAAGGGACCTTAAACTAATCCCAATCTCTTACACCAATGATATCCCCTTCCAAAGGGCATGTAGTTATGCATGAATTGGATCCTTCATGGATGAATAAGTAACCTATGATCCGAACTAGTCTTAGATCATTTCTTATGATATTGCTGACTCCTCATGTTTACTAAGGAATATGAAACATCACAGCCTTGGTTCTACCTGAAACAATGTCAAATTCAATGAATCCCAATGCTCCTTCCGAGCATTGATAAAATTGAAATATATCTCAAACTCCGAAAACATTTCTTATGTGGTTGAATCTGAAATGGATTCTTTATACATTTGAAAACTCTTGTGGTCAAACCCTTGGAGTTTCCCCCTCTATTTGACATCGTTGTTAGTCTCCACTATTTGGAAATATGTGGGAATAACTTGTTGGACATACTTGGTGGGAACATGATGAAGACATTAACCTAGAGCCATGCCTAAAAACAAACTTTTTAGAACACATAAACATGGAAAATTAAATATTTTTGAATAATTAACAAATAATTTAATTATATTTTTTAGGATTTTAAACTATCACATGGTCAACCCATTTCAAACACATTCACAACGAAGAATTATGCATGCTCCATTTCTATGTTTCTACCCTGAAACTAGTTTCACATATTTTATGAGGATTAGTAAAATTAAACAATCATGAATCATATCAAAATAGACCCTAAATAACAGGGTCTCTGCTAGTCTCAAATTTTTACATCACTGACCAAACATATCTGAAACCATTTCTCTACCATCCCCTGAAACTTCACTTGAGCCTAACATTGAACTCCTATATATCCATCAACCAAATATTTTGATACATCTATGTCTTGAATCCTCTCCAGAAAGATACTAAAACAAATGGATTTAGATGGTGACTACCGTATTTCTTCCTATAGTTGGACACATGTTGGAAACTAGCACCAAGGGTATAAGAAACAAGCATATGGCATGTATTACCCTCTATAAAAAGCAAGAAAAAGAGGGTGGTAAGATGGATAAACCAAAAAAATACAAGATATATACATATATATATATAAAGTGAAAACATGAAATTTCATACGATACTAAAAAATTAAAAAGGAAGTTACAAATACCAAAAAAGGTAAACACAAAAGTGACCACATATACCCAATAGATTATGCAAAATCCAAATCATGTAATATCTAGCTCGATATAAATCATAATATTACTGAACTGAAATAGTTTATATATATAGGGTGATTATAATAGTGTACATAGTTGGATCCCCTCTAGATACTCTCTTGAAAAATGTAAATAAAGCATGCTAAATCAAAGTGAACAACAACGAAACCTACTAATAACATAAACATGTTCATTATGTTATCGGCCAAACCCTAGCTAACACTAAACATGAATTTCCTACAATATAAAATATAATATAATACTAAAACATGAAGGGTAACCTATTATTACTTCCCCATAGGATGGCCGCTCATTCCCAACATCGCATGTCCTATTATATATCTCTACAAAAGTAAGGTGAACCTAAAAGGTAGGGGTAAGGATTAACTTCTTTCACCTCATAAATAACATCATCACCTCATTCCATCCTCATACCCATATATTATAATCAATTATTCTCTGAGATCCACTATATCCATTATAAAATACATCAATCATCATGTATTATACCTTAATACATTACATCCCATACACCATGTATGAACCTTAAGCCATCATAACATATACATTTCATATCAATACTAATCCTTTAGATACTATATCAGGTAATATATACATCTGAAATAATGAAAATACATTACTACCATTTACACACATATATGGGAAAACTAATCGCTATGAATACTAGTACAAGTAATTACCCTGAGAAGAGAATATATATTTAGGGGGATTTCAGCAATATATCACCCCATATAGATTTTTGGGGAAAACACCCTCCTAGTGTCCATATAGAATCAGTCACATTAACTAATATTGGTGGGTATTCAAGTTAAATAATATAATATAAATGAAATAAAATATCACACAACCACACTATGGTTATAAACTATTCTAAGAATCAACTACAGATAATGCTACTCAGACTGCCGGTTGACAATTCTAGGGCCAGATATCCTATAAGCACACTTGAAAATATATAAAATCTATATTAATTACTTATTTTATTTTGTGAATTTTATTCTATAAATTACATCATTACCTATTAATCAAATATTAAAATTATTCCACCTTATATTATATTGAATTAAATTAAACATCACAGTGGAGTGCATGCCCCCCTTAAATAATCCATACCATTTCCATGGTTTATCATGGTAAGCATCTTTTATGAATTTTCATTCCATCATCAACCAATCACATCGAATAAGAATTTTTTATTAATTATTATTCTAATTACATAGAATTTTATTGAAGAAAAATCATCATTATCTAATAAAAAGTAGAAAAAATTAATCACGAACATTTAGATGCCTCTAGTAGTGGGGACTGATATTTAGATAAGTAATAAATCTGGCCATCAACCATTAAATAGATTCATCATCAAGCATACCATCTATAGTGATATCATTAATGAGTGAACCTAGTATTAATCCATCACATCACATTTAATTATATCCCCAAAACAACATTCATATACCAAGGTAATTTACAATCACATGATTCAACTACTACGACATCGTACAGGCCTCCTTGCCCACATATATCACATCATCCATACCATGCATAGCCATATATGTCTTACATCACATCTGAGACTCTCCACCCCTTATCATGTATCAAAGTATCAGAAATACGAGGATCATAAAACAAGGTTCATATCAAAATAACCTAGAAAAAATTAGCTATAATATCAATAAATCAATTGGGATACTGGGACTTCAAAAACGATAGTCATGCTTCTCATGAAAACGAGATCTCACTACTAAAAAAAGGCACTCGAACCACACATGTAATGGGTAAAATAAAGACCAAGGAAATTATATTTATCATACAACTTGTTCTTATTACATATTATATTAACCAATTCATTCTTTACATGTCCAAACCATTCAAAACCTATATTTTCAACTAAAGAAGATATCTATTATAAATCATTATTATAGAATATATTTCTAGTTCCAACAGCATAAAGAAGTAAAATTATCAATTAACATTAATTTTATGTTATTATATTCATAATATACATGATTCACATCATCAATCAATTCCATTAACCCCATGGAAGATCAATTTATATTTAACATGCACATTTCATCAGTTTGATTTTCATAAAATTAAATTTACCATTAAATTATAAACATTAATCTTCTTTAATTTATCATGAAAATTAAATGTCAATTAATTATAGATTTATATTCATTTTCAATTTCAAAATTCTACGCATTCTATAAAGACATGATAAAATATCATACAACACAGAAATAACACTAAGAAAAAGAAAAGGCCAACCACTATCATGGTATAAAGCAACATCATCATAAACAAGTGATCACTATCAAATTTACTAATACAATTCAGTAATTATTAGGAAGAAAAAATTTCCATCCAAATGGATAAAGCATGAATTATTTTTGATTTCATGAAATAAATAGAGATGAAATTAATTTGCTACCTAAAAATCTATGAAAATTGTTCGCATAAGAACAAACCACATTATATATCTATAATCACATATCCCACATGAAATAAATCTATATTAGGATTAAAAAGAATAAATGAAGCATAAAAAACCAAGAAAACCCCCTTTGAAATACTGGAGATCACCCACCAACACATCATAATAAAATGATATTAATACTATACCAAATTAAGGAGAAACCAAAATAAATATATGTACAACTCACATTGGATCACCCTTGATGAAATATTGAATGGCCAACGATTGATTCCCATCAATGTAAAATAAAAAAATTTGATGTGAGTCTATATTCTTCTAGAATTAAATATGGAGGCGTTGTTGTTTACAAGGTTTGTGAAAAATTTGAGAGGGAACACCCTTTGAAAATATGCTAAATAGGGGACTTACAGGACGTGTAATCCACTTTAATGTCTTGAATTCCTAATGGTAATTAATTATGATTAAAAATAATTGACCTTTGTATTATTAAAAACCCAAAATTTATATTAAAAGATCCAGAATTGAGGATGTAGTGATTCATCCATTAACATCATCTAACTTTACGTGACATGACTTCTTAATATTTAAAGACTTTTAAATCCACAACACTATAAACAACATATAAGAACCCTTTAACTACCATGATCATAAAAAAATTGAAAAGGGCCCATCCACATGGATCATGGCCCTTATAAATAGTATCAATAATCATTTCAAAATATATTAAATATTAATGTAATCCATCAATATATATGAAATGTTTATCTGCCAAGGTTAATATTTTAAGGCCATGTCCTAAACCATCACATAATATAATATATTTAATCTTTAATTAGCATTCCTTCATTAACAATGATCTCTGAGGTTTATAGTTTTAGAGATACATGTCATATATATAATATAAAAACCCATATTTATAAAAAGTGGACACTTCTAAATCAGTATCCATTTTATCAAAAAACAAAACGATTTAAAACGAAACAAGATTTATTTTCATGAAAAATCATCCAAAATATCATCTTGAACATTTATTTTAACTTACCCATGAATAAACCCTATGAATAACATTTTAAAACATTATGTTAGCTTAAAATACCATGTACGTGACATAAAATAGGAAATCCATTAGTCTAATGAAAAACATGAAAACCCTAGAAATATATACTAAAAACTAACATTTTCATCTGAAAAGAGAATCATTTTTTCATTAAAAATGTTCCCTATGGTTCCTCTTAAAATAAAATGATTACCATGAATTTTATTAGAATAATATAAAATTCATTATGTTCCTCAGGACATCTTTGTATAGAATAATTATAAAACCATTATAAGAACACTTACAAATTATAATAGTCATACATCTGATTTCAAAAATAATTATTGAGAGAACAAATTCATTATCCAATGCATTGGAGTTCAATTTTATCACAACCATAGTATAAGATATTACAGGATAAACAGCGAGCTATAACGATGATGAACCCTTTAAAAACAATTTCCAAGGAGAATATAATGAATAAAACCCTTGAATAATCATTTAAAACCATGTGAAAAACATTTTCGGATATAAAACAATATTTTCCATAAAAACTAAATTAAATGAATCTATAAAACATCAAACATCATTAAGAAATAATTTTATTTTAAAATAAAAAGAATAAAGTAAATAGTATACTTAAAATCATTATGTATTCATGATAGTGTGAAAATAATCCCATTCCATAGAAGATAAAAAACAATCATTCAATATTTTTTATGAAAAATTCAATTAACACATGATTTAGAAAATGGAAAAATTATTCTTATAAATGAATTTTAAAAAATATAAAACATTCATAAAAATCATTTACGAATTCATATTATAATTGTGAAAATTTATTTCTATATTGTTTATAAAACATTATTATGTATGAACAAGTTTTTTTTAAGGGAAACTTCAAAGTATATTATTAAAAGAGAGCACCTTACATTGAGTCTGAAATGTTGCATCTATTATTTATCATCTAAAATAACAAACTAATGCTAAATATTTTAATTCTTTAGAACGTTTTTATTTTTATTATTCAATTTATTTGACTTATTTTCATGTTTTCTATAAGTCCATAAATATTTAAGTTCACATCATATTTTTTGACAGTATTTGGTTTATATATCCAAAATTGACTCAGTAAGTTGTTTAGGGTCATAAAGGATAGTATTATTCATATTCAGAATATTATTAATGAAATAAATATATTTTTTATACATTAATTATTATTTTCAATAAAAATCTTGAATGATAGTCCTAAAAAGATAACTACATTAGAATCATGAAAAGGGTAAGCCATTCATACTGATGCATAACATTCTTATTTTTCAATGATCAATATGGAAAGAATTAAAGTGTTATTATTTCACTAATTTTTTATCTTAATATCAGATTAATTATATATATATATATCATCTATGTTATGTGGTGATGAAAAATGATTTAAATCGCTTCGTGGATGTGGTAGTCCACACAAACACAATAATGATTTTACCATTTTTTTAGTTAATAGAAATGTAAGAAATTAGATGATATATTTTATTTCAAGAATGATAAATATTTCATGAATACCACATATAATCATTAATTTTATCATTTTATCTAACATTGAGAGGTGGTTATGGAAAATAAATTACAATAGTTCACAAGGCTCTAGTATTCGATATACAGAAATGATGGTTTCATTTTCAATTTATTGAAATATGAGATGAATATAAGTTATTAAATTTACACAATACAAAAATAGTGTATTTAGGATACCTTATTATTATTTTATAATAATTTAAAATAATTTTTAGGGGGATTAATATGGATTAAAACTAAACCATGCATTTGAAATATAAACCTCTACTTCGGAAAACATCATTTTTATAACACCTCCATACCTATAAGATTAGTATGATCCCTATAAAAGTATAATAAAATTAGTGTAAGTATTAGAGGAATTTATTTGGGTAGAAATTAACTAAAAAATTTCTCAATATAATTATATTTAATTAGAATAATAGGTTCTCTTTTATAAGAGTGTAGAGGGACACACCTACGTGTTTTAAAAATATTAAATTAATGGAAATTAATTTTTAAATTAAGAGGGTTCCAAAAATAATTATTTAGAATATTATTTTATTATGGGTCATAATAATCTCATAAAATAAAAATTATATACATTTCAACTATGATTTAATCCATATCATCTATTTTTCACCCATCGTTGTCCATTTTGAATGATTCTATGACACCAATTTTTTTTTCTATTTGAGGGTCAAAAAAGTTACTATAAAAAGAAGAAAGACAACAAATGGACCATTACCAATATTATAAACAAAATATTAGTCATTTTACTTTATATAATTTTCTTAATAATTTACTATCATTTAAAATAATATTATTTATTTTAAAATATTAATAATGTCAATTTATCGATATACTGATTACTTTAATGTTAATAAAATCAAGATAACAATTATAATTTATACTAATAATATTTATAATTAAATTTAATGTAATCGTATTCCCACATAATATTTTATAATAATAATTATCTCAAATTATATCACCTTTATTATTTTTTATTAATATTAATTGATTATTTCCATTAATTAAATTTTTATTAAGTTAATATTGTGAAATAATTTAAGTTAATTACTCAATTATCTTAAAATTAAAAAAAAATTACCATGATGAATATAAATAAATTATATTTAAAATTATATTTTATTATTTATGATCTCCTTTATATAAATATCTATTAAAAATATTATATTAATTGAAAGCATGAGTGTGACATGTTTTAATTATCTTGAAATAAAATACTATGAATGTCGTAATCTCATCAAAATATAAAAACATTATTAGTGTCGGTCAAGATACTTTTATCAATGCAATGGGGTGGGTAAAATAGCTATATTTTTTTCTTTTATGATTTATTTCTAATGAAAAAAATCATCGCCTCATGTTACATTTTATATTACCTATTGAGAATTTTAAAAAACATATCTATTGTAACACATGTATTTATGAGGTTTATTATTCAAAAAGAATTTATATGTCCTTATTTTGGTTTTTAAATAATCCAATACCACACCATAATCTAGAATAAAAATCCTTTTGTGGGTAATACAATGAGTAGGATATCCCCATTAAATCATATATCAATATGTAAAAAATTAAATAGTGCATGTGCTCATTCTAAAAATAATTATTTAATACAAAATACTGTAACAAAAACCGGTTACAATGATTCATTATCGACTTCCAAAAATGTATTATTGCATAGAAATTATTTTATTTCTTACCCAAAAGCTGCTAATAATTTCCTAGACATTGTTATAAAATTCAAACTGATTTCCCCACAAAATTCTCCCATCCCAAATGCCCAATATGGAATATATATATATATAATATAATATAGTTGAGAAAATTTGGATCAATTTAGTATTCTATATAAAAATGACAATATGATAATTTTTTCCAATATGATAATTGATTGAATACGTTATCTAACTAAATACAATGATCATCTGAATACATTGTAATAGTATTTATTCCCCTTACTATTATATCTGTCACAACTTCTTCATGAAAAACAATATGGAAACTGCTTACTCTCTATAGGATTTATTCAGTTCTCCCACATCTCTATACCATTTCTGGAATAGTATGTCTGTCAGAAAGTACAAGGTACTTTCCCTTTTATACTCTCCCCAATGATGGTTTGGGAGGGATTCGTAAAATTCATCCAACACAAACAAATTTTAAAAAAATTTGATTTTTCCTTGAAATATGGGTACATTTACAACATCATCAAGACCTCATAACAATTATCGTTTATTCTAGATCATTCTTAATTATTTTAAAAAAATAAGGTCGCTTATTAATATCTTTACGAACATCCATCTAATTTTTATTGTCCATTCTAATTGTTATTAAAATATTCTTAATTATCATGAATAAAAATTAAAAAAATAGATTATTCATGTCTTTATCTCTTGAACCACTTAAACGAGAATCAAATTAATTCAACCAATTTAAATGGCGGACAATAGTTTTGATTAAGCTCTAAAATTATTATTCATTTTGGTCACCACATACTTTTCTTTTTTTCCAAATCATAAGTACGAAATAATTATTATTCTAGGAACAATGATAGAATACTGAGTCTGAGGGACTCTTATCAGTAGCATCATATGCAACAGCTTATTTATTTTCATTATTATTACAATACTTATTATCCATTAATGAATTTTATAATCAGAAAAATTATTATGATGATCATGAGATTAGAAAACATTAGATTCATTAAATTTGATCATTAAAAAACATCATCTTGTATCATGAATTACTTCATGAAATGGATTACATTAAAGGTCGGCTTCAAAATCGTCTGACTTACAATTGAATTTATTTCAAATTTCTAATAAATATCTTTCTTTCTATCTTCTCCAAAATATGATTGATATGATTATATTATACTAAATAAAATATTGAACACTTTTTCCATTGATTCTTGTATCAATATTTCATCACAAGTATTATAGAATAAATATGATTTATGAGAACTATATGTTTAGAAAATCATCGTAACATTTTTTGGGATATATGATAGAAAGGAATATGATCATAACTCATTATGATCAGATTTTCCTTCATCGAACCAAATGTCGATCTGATGATCCTTTGCTACTAATAACTTCCTAATATTATGTAATTTAGTAAAAATAGAGAGTTTGATTATCTTAATGATGATGGTCGGTATATTTTTCATGAAATAAAAAGTTTGGATATATCTATTATTCTTAAACATCATCAATAATAAAATAAAATACCTGAATATGATCATGAGCCTTATCATCAAGGTCCCAAAAATCTCCACCATGGGAATATTTTTCATCCAAGGACCATCACTCACAGAGATTTGAATCTAATAGGTATTGATTACTTATAAACAATTATAATCCTACACGAGCTAACTCAATTTAGGTTACATGAATTATTTATAGAAAATCAATTCCATCCAAATTTGTGATTATAAAAATATCATCATCTTTCATGCTCCATATTTCAAAATTCTTGGAATACTAAATTTTTTGTTGCTACAACCACTCTAATAAACAATATAAATAGTTGGAACACTTACTATGCTGAATTCAGAGAATACCCATAACTCTCACTTTAAAATTTCTTCCTTTAATTACAAATTTATGAAACAATTATCCACACTAATAATAATATCCAATGGTAAAGTGAGAGTGGGGACATTAAAATACTTAAACCTTGGCGAGAGAGATGTTTGATGCCCATGTTCAAATTCAATTTTTAAAAAGGTTCCTTCAATTAATGTTTTGTAAAAATTTTAGTAACTTGTTATTATGATGGAACATATTCTAGATTTAAGTTATTCTTCTTAACATTCCCATAGATTAAATGATATTTGATATCAATCTATTTTGAAAGAGAATTTTTTAGTAGGTTCTTAGTGAAATTGACTATAGTGTTATAATCACAGCCCAAGATCATGGGAAATTTCACTTAAAAATTTAAAATCTTTGATCTCCTTCTACATCCAATTATATTGGTTTGTTTCTTGAGTAATAGAAATATACTCTTATTCATCCATTCTATAAGATACTAAATTATGTTTTATTGTAGGTGAACTATCACAACATTTATCTTGAAAGAAAAATCCACCTGAGGTGGATCTTCTATCATCAAAATTATATAGAAAATAAACATTTGAAAACCCCAAAAAATGAATAAATTTTGAGTTATCAAACCTGACTCATATTTTTTTTGATATTGATGTATTTGATAATTCTTTTTGTAGAAGGTTAATGTGAATCCTTGGGTGAAATCTGTATATTTTTACACAATGTCACATTATAAACAATGTCGGGTCTTAATTTAGTACAATAAAAAAAACATCCAATAAAACATCAAAATTATTTCTAATAAACAATAATACCTTCTCCATAATTGCTTGAATTATTTCCCAATAATATCAGTGTAGAAAAATGGTTTATATTTTTCATGTGTAGCTTCGTGAGAAGTTCATTAGAATACCTTTAATGTGAATGAAAAATGTGGATCTTCTATTTTATATTTCATAATCCAATAATATATTTCATTTCCCCTAGTATGGACATCTCAAATAACTTTTTCATTTTTCAAAAAATCCTTCAAAACATCGTTCCCCATTCCCATTAAATTTAATGCTGTCGATATAAAAAATTATGATTAGGGGAAGATATATAATTTCTTTGTTTTAAGGATTCATATGAAATATTAATTTCTTGAAACACATATTCCTTAAAACAAATATAGAAGGTGGAATACCATGATATTGGTTCTTATTTCAATCTATTCAAGAATTTATTGAATATGAATACTGAACATTCATCATTCCCAACAATAAGGAAATTTGGATGTTCAATATAAACTTCATCATCTATATCCCCATTAAAAAATGTGGAATATACATCAATTTGGAAGAATTTTTGACTTCATTGTGGGGAAATAATAAAAAATATTATTATTGTTTATAACCTATCCATTATAGAAACATTTTTGTCAAAATCAATACCTTCCATTTGTGAGTAGCCTTCATACAGTAATATTGTTTTGATTCTTATCACTTTACCTTATTTTTTCATATTGTTCCAAAAAACTCACTATGTACCAATAAAACTTTTGATGTCATGTTATGGTTTGAGTTCCCGTATTCCTTTATTTATTATTTAATCTATCTATTCATTCATGGATTGAACCAATCCTAGATATTCAAAAATAATTTTCATATCCTGTACCTCAATTTTTGAATAAAAATGAGTTTCTGTAATAGCATTTGATGTTCTTATTATTTGAACATTATCACTTTGATCACCAATAATGTTACCATATTAATATTTCTTCCGCATCCATGGATGATATTTTTGAGTTTCTTTCTCATCATTAAAAATAGATGAGTCTAAATCATCTTATTGAATTGTATTACAATTGTCTTCTCTGTGTAAAAATTGTTAAGAAAGGATTCCTCATCCTTCTCAACATTGTTATCTAAATGAGTTTGTTAATCATCCATGGTATTTTCAATAACATTCAAATCATAAGAATATAAAATTATTAATATACATTTTTCAAAAAATCAGTATCATATTATTTCAAGATCATAGAAAAAAAAATTACATTTTTATCTTTCTACTAAAACATTCATAGGATTCAACCTTTCCACATTATAATTTATAAAATCCCATAAAATATTATGTGTTCCAAATGTCGTGTTTTTTCATAAATCTATTCTGATGGATTCATATTTGAAAATTCTCTATAGAAATGTCTATTTTGAATATATACATCATTACTCATATATTTGCTCCGATTGTAAAGAGAAAGACCATTTTCAGGTAACATGGTTCTCCTCATTCCATAAAACATATATTCTTCCTTTCAAAAACCCCATTTTTCTGAGTAGTGTTTGGGAACTACACTCATGAAAAATTCCATGATTCTCAGGATAAAATTTAATTTCATCATTATAATATGTACCACCATTATCAGTTCTCAACTTATTCATTGAATACAAATATTCCTTCCCCTATTTCCTCCCAAAACATTTAATTTTTTAGAGCATCAAACTTATGTATCATATAAAAAACACAATTTACTTGAGTAAAATCCTCAATTAAACAGATTATGTACTTATCTCCATTAATTTATGGTTTTTTCATTGTCCCATAAATATTATAATGAATTATATCTATGGTATGTTTTAAAAAAATTTGCGCATTATTATTTACAGATTTCGTGTCTTTTTTCTTACAGTAATTTTTGAAACACAAATAATATATTCCTGTAAAATCATGAATATCCCACACATTTTATTGCTTTGATACCACTCTCATGTATCATTGAAACAAGTATATTAGCATTTTATGCAACAACTATTTCTATTGCGCCAATGTATAGTAATATGAGTTTGGTATTTCACCATCATGAAACATGTTTCCATTTATACATTGGCCTCTTGTAACTATCATTCTATATTCATAAATTTTTTTCAAAAAACCCATATTAAATAAATATAACTTTTTTACCTCATAACTATGATTTAAAAAATATTGAATGTTGTTTTTCATAACATCAAGATATTAAATTTTCATATTTTTCATCTAAAAATTCTTAATAATGGTTGAACCAACAACTAAGATTCTAAATGATTCATCATTGCCAAATGTTAGAGTATCTCCATTTATATATTTCAAATTCTTCAAAAATCATACATCTCTTGTAATAATTTAATAAACCCACTATCATGAATCCATGTTTATTCCCATTTTATAGCATTTAAAGTAGTTTCATCAATTTGATCCTCTTATTTCTTCTATTTTTTGAAATTTATGAATCTATGAATTGTTATGAAAAGATTCTTGTGTTGAAAAAATAATAAATAAATCTTCCAAGTGTCCAAGTTGTTCAAAAAATTAAAAAATAGTATTCAAATTTTGGAACCTATTTTCAACTTTCACACCAACCTTCATAAGATTAATTCGAGATTCATTTTATGATTTCATATTTTGAGAGAATTTAATATTCTAAATTCTCCTTCTATAACAAGTGGTTTAGAGTAGTGTTTTTGGTTTAATGAGAACATATTTTTTGTAGGGTCGAATCCACCACAATACCAACAACATATATAAAAAGAGTATTTTCCATTTAAACAACCACACTGAATGGAGTTGGGAACATGTTTCTCAGAATCCTTCTCTTCTTTCTTATCTAAACCTACATCCTTTTAGCAATAAATTATATACATATTTTTCTAATGGGTTTTTTTAAGCAAAATAATATTCAAAATTATTAGAACATTTCTCAAACTAATTATTTTTTTAAAAATATAAATTCTCAAAATTGTTAATATTAACGTTGGAAAGAAAATTACCACTTTTTTATTTTAAATAATAATATCAACTTTATTCTCAAGAATGGATGGTAAATTTTGTTTATCCTTTTTAAGTTTATCATTATGAAAACCTTCACTAAATTAGGTGAAATATTTTTTTGAAACTAGAATTTCACTCTACGTCTTTGGAGTGTTGTGTCGGCAATTTTCAACCCTTCTTCATATTTATTTCATCTTCACATTCAAATATTCATTATTATTATTTTATTATACATGAGTTTTCAATAAATCATAAACATTGTTCACTTGATTTACATACTCAAAAAGATAACATTCATGATATTTTGTTAGGGAACATTCATATTTCAACATGATAATTTCTTTCACTTGACTTCTAAACATTATAAATAATTCATTTAATTATTCTTTCACATGATATTTTAATATTGTTTCTTCATATTCAGAAGTATTGATTCGAAATTCATAATTATTCACTATTAAAATAAAGGTATTCTCACCCTCATCATCAACATATTTTTCAAATTCACCGTCACTATGATTTTTATCATTATATTTATAATAAAACATTTTCTTACAGATTTTAATGATTTTTTATCTTTCCCAATAGAAATATATTTTTCTTTATCACCATATTTCATAAAAAATATTCTTGGAATTTTTTTCATCAATTCCTATTTTTTCATTGTTAATGGAAAATACGATACAACGTTCCCAACAGTCTGGAAATCAAATAATTACAAGGGAAGCTTCCATGTATATTTACCTATACATATTCTCACTTTTTTAGAAAACAAGGATAAAATCTATTAAGGATTCTTATTTACCACATTTTTTGAATCGGAATCTCCAGCTTCGTTTTCAATAAGATTACTATTTGACTTCTACATTTTCGGAAGCCATGAAAGGCATTTCTCTATCAATTTTTTATTTTTTTCATACATGTCCCCCTTAAAATTTCAAATGTTATGAGTTTTCAATTTAACACTTCAAGATATGATGTTTTAGGATATCTATCTAAAAATGAATAAAAGTTTACATAAAACTTATCAAGAAGAATTATGAGGATCTATCCAACAACTATATAATCATATACCTCTTTGTCAAGTCATATGATATTAATTACAATTTCATTTACCTGAGTAAATAAGCACCCAACAAATTTGTAAACGACCATGTTCGATTCATCATTCCTCGTCATCTAAATTTTCATTTTATCTTCATCACATATTTATTTCCTTCGTATATGTATAAATTTTTTTTTAAGATAACTCTATGGTGGAAACAGTAGTCACATTTAAAAAATCACTTTCCTAAAGTGATGATAGTAATTTATTCTTGTCCTTTCCATCATTTTCAAGATTCTTCATATAAATAGAATTCAATGTAGGTTTTTATCAATAGGAGGAAACCCATATATTGATCTTCAGGAACAACATAACCAATAGACATGATACGTGGATTGATTCTATAATTCTACACATTATAGTTATTAAAATCAAACACTGGGATACCTTTACAATTAACACAATCTAGATACTCCATCAACGTCTCTTCAAAACATAAGAAAAGAAAAAATAAGGTTACCTTTCACACTAATACAAATTTTAACTGCATAGTTAGGATAATTGTAGTGGGAGGGGGTAAATGAATGATATATTTTTCCTTTATGTTTCCCTGTTTAAGAAACAACCTTATTATTCTATTAAATATTACTTTCCATACAGAAAAAATTTCAAACCCATATCCCTGAGAACATAAGTATTTAAAAGGATCACTTTTCCAAAATAATAGCTAAGTACTTTGTATAGTTTATAAATGACCAAATACCACAAAACCATTACAGAAAAATATTTTGTTTGGATTAAAATTAGTAGGACATTACCTTTCACTCGAGATGATATATGTAAACAATTCAAGTGTGCATACACTATTTGTAGAAAATATGATGTAATACAATATTTAGTATCAAAAACATGTTAAAGTGCTTCTTTGTTAACTTATAGAAATGTATTATTTTAAAACAATTATTTAATTTCTTACCTAGAATATGGTAATAACTTCTTGTAATTTTATATAGAACTCAGTTTGATTCCCCTAAAAAATATATATATCACTATCAAAATATTTTTGAGGCAATTATGAACACATTCTTCATCTGTATGGAAATCCCTATAAGATAAAAAATCATAATATATTTACCATCAGAATATGATAATCATATAATTATGATATTCCACTGAATATGTTCCATTCTTGTCTCTATCTATAATATTCTGTCCGAAATGACTTCTTTAAGAAGAAAAATCTGGAAACCACTTATTCTATCAAGAATTTCTTCAACACGTCACTTTCTCTCTATCTTTCATGAATAGTAAATCTATAGAAAAGTAAATTTTACATTCCCTTTTGTACTCTCCCCTAATACAGTTGGGAAAGATTCCTAAATTTTTTTACTCAACCATATATACCTAAAACATAAATTTTATTTGAATTTTTGGTACATTTATGACTTCATCAAATATTTATAACTATGTTCATTTCGTATTAACCGAACTCAAATATTTTAAAAAATTCTCCTTACATCTTAATTTTTATACAAACTTCAATCTGATTCTAATTCTCCATTTTAATTATCATTATGAGATGCGTAATTAGGATGAATGAAAATGCGAAATAAAATAGATTCATCCCCTCTTTTTCTCTTGACCAAATTAAAAAATAATAAATAATATTCATCCCATTTTAAATTATTGAGTATATTATTTTATTAAAATATAATATTATTATTGATAATGGTATACATTTTTTTCTTTCTTTACTCCCAAAAAATGATCCCTTTGATGATTACAATGACATACTGAGTCTGACAGATTTTTATAAACAACTTTTAATTAAACAGATTTATTATTTTCATCATTAATATAACCCTTCTCAACCTTTAAAAAAATATACATTTCTAAAACTTATTACATCAATATTGAGATCAGAAAACTTCATCGTCAACAACTTTCTTCTTTCACAAACATTATCTTGTATAATGAATTCATTCATGGATTTGATTGCATCAAATATCAGCTTCAGCATTGTCTGACTTAAATTTGATAGTATTTTGACAACTTAAACAATATATCTCATTAATTATTATCCACAATACATTTGACATGATTGTTATTTTACTAAATATGATTTTCATATCCATTTATACCCCATTAATGTATCAATCTTACATCACAAGATTTAAAGAATTATTTTGATTTACGAGAACTCCAATATCAAAATATCACAATAAATTTTATATTAGATCCATGATGAATCCAATTGTGATTAGAACCTCATTAAAATTAGATTTACCTTGATCGAATACATCGTGGATCCGATGATCCTTTCACACAATCAACAATTAAATATGATGGAATTTCATAATGATTATAAGTCCGATTATCTGTAATATGATAGTCAGTATGATTTTAAACAAATAAAAAGTGAGGTGATTTATATTATTCTAAAAAATTCTTGATAGCAAGAGACAAACATGAATATAACATCAAACCTTATCAGCAATGTCCTAAAAAATCTATATAAAAACAAAATGTATTATTATCTATTAGATATACTAATATAAGAATATTAAGGAAACTGTTAGATTAATTTTTATTCCTTATAATTATATTTAGAACTTATATTACTCGAATTACAATTATCCATGGTAACATAAATTATTTTTATTAATTTTCCTGTTATCAAAAAATAAAAGGGACTAAGTTACAAACTTTAACCTAGTGCTTCAAAATATGGAATCCATTTTTCAATATTCAAAACACATGACTGTAATAATTTATTTTACATGATGATGATGATTGTATAATTTAATTTAAAATTAATACATCAAAATTCAACAAAAAACTATTTTCTTGAAAAAAACATGTATCTATGGGAAAAATGAACTTATACAAAAAGATGTTATAAGTAAGATTAAAATATAATTAACTAGAATATATAAATATAAATAAAACATACATAAAAATTTAATAATATCCTAATAAAAAAATTTCAATATAAATAAAATGGAAGCTTTATAAGAATATCTATTATTTCAATATTCCCCGAGAAATTAATATTTTTAGAAAATTAAAAAAATCACCCTAATTAAAATTGGGCATGGTGAATTACAAAATTCAATTATATTCTCTAAATTATTTATTCTAAAATTCAAAAAATCAAATTATAGTATTTATTAAAAAAAATGGAGAAACCCAAATTTAAAAAAAACATATCTGTTGAAGTATAAAATTTCGTTACTAAAAATTGATAATATATTTAAAATTAATTAAATAATTTATTTGAAATTAGTAGGAACATTATATATTTCATAATATTGTTTTCACTATTAACTTCCACCATTTAAATAAATATATTATTATTGTCACATTTAAATAATAATATTATCTTCCTCTTTTAGGATATGTGATGTTTATCATATACAGTATCGAACATTGCATTTACTTTTAAATAATGGGATGTCATATTCCACACCTTTATAAATTAAATCCTCTATATTTAAAATCTCACTCAACAACATGGATTTGACGTTCTAGAATAAAACATCCTATTTAAAGAGGGGATGGGATGTATGATGGTCCTGTGGAATAACAAAAAAAAGGTTTTCAAATTAGATAACATATATATAAATAAAAAACATTGATTTAGAGTAAAAAATAATACCCTTAGCCTGATAAATACAGATTGAGAGCATTGTCTTAATAAAATTATTGACTATAAAATTAGAAATTAGAGAGGAGTGATAATCACCATCAATTCATCAAAAAATATGCTAATATGAAATAATTATTGTTTCAAGATACTTTTTTCCCGAATTTAAAAAATTTATATACATATAAACTATGAATATAGTGAAATTTAATTACTTGAAATGTATAGTTTCAACATTAATAAACATCTACCACACACTCACATATTCCTCCATACAATGAGTATTGAATTTGATTTTTTCATTTCTAAAGATTTAAAATCAAATTCTAACTGGTCACCTATTTCTGAAAATGGAAAATTACGTTTTCTTTTATCTTTATAGATTTTCCAAATCCAAAAATTCGAGCATATGTTAAGTTAATTCCAAAAAGTAATAAACCATTAAATGAAGAAACCTACTTTAATATTCAAAATTAAACAATAATACTATGCTTCAACATATATAATATGATAAATAACTATCATAAAAATCCTCAAAATACTACATACTACGATTGAAACCCCAAAATAATGATTATTTGATCAAATATTCTTCTATTGTCAATTTAACATTTAACTCTAGATAACATCAATTACTCGTTATGTATCATTAACAATATTATATTCCCAAACCAGATAATTTCCAAGAAATTATAATCACTGCCTCAAATAACATGAGTTGCTAAATTAAAACATTATATTTTTTCCAAAATCCAATTCAAACTTGTATTCAGTGAATAAAATCCCAAAAATTTATGTTTACCTTAATCCTCAAATTCTTCACAAAATTATGGAGTTCTTATTCAGAAATTTTATTAATCACTTAATCACAAAATCCTTATCCAGTCACAATATATATCAATATGATAAAACATATGTTCCCAAAATAAAATTTATTATTCAACAAACAAATAATTTTACTAAAAAGTAAATTATTTACCAATTGTAACTTCATACAGTTCTATGGTAGGAACTACACCCTTATGACCCTTCGGCACCTAGTTCAAGACCCCTGACCTTAACTGAGGTGAGGGGTTATCTCTTAATTTTTGGGTTTTCCATTTTCCCAACAACATACTAATGTAATTTCTATTACCTTTCTTGAAATATTTATGAAATTCTAAAAAATAACCATAATATATTCAATATTATATACTATTTAAACATCAGATTATTTTTATTACATTTTGTTTTTTATATTAAAAAATCTATTTACAAATAATTAACATAAAATTAGAGATTAGATAATTCTTAGATGCTATAGATACCTTGATAATTATATCTACTAATTGTAAACGAATTCATATCTAAGTATATTTTTGCATATCATAAACATAAAGTTTACATTTATCTTAAATATTTATCCTCAATACTCGATAAATTTCACCAAAATAATTTCAATTTCATAAAGAATAAAATGAGGTGTGCCTAGAACAATGAACATATAATAATCCCTTGAGAAATACATAACTCTGTAAAGGTTTTACCAATTCACTAAATGGACCAACCTAAAATATATTAGTATGAAATTAACTATCAACCCCCTTTTGGTATGATCTTGTTTATTTACAACCTTAAGAGGTAATTTTGGACACACCGTGTCATAATGTACCAAATAATTGTAGAAACAATCTCACCATTCTCTAGATATATGTTATCTCATACAGGGATTGTTCTTTAATAATTTTGCTATACTCATGAACCCCATGACCAAACATACAATTCCAGTAACACATTTCAAATCCAAACATTCCCAATAATATCTTACACAAAACATGGATCATGATTGGGGATTACCTCCAGACTACATAGTTTGTGAGCATTCCATTTCCTTCTATCAGGACCATTTCATACTCCTGTAATATCATGGAACAAATGTGTCAGAAATATCCTTATCAACTATCTCAGCAAAAAAAAAACTTTCTGATAACTTTTAAATTCTCATGCCCCAAATTCCAATCATTAAAATGATTTCATTCCTTATAGAAACAAATTAATTTTACATTCATGAATGTTGTTAAAAAAATTACATGACTCGCCAATACTGTAAAATTTCATTCATGAGAGGATACTAAATATACATTTTTTAAATAATTACCTGAATTTTTTATCTATCCTTAAGAAAAATAATATTAATGAAATATTTCTATGTGAAAATATTATTGAATATTTTATATTAAATAACAGAAATATCTTATTTATTTATGGTATTATTATCTAAATATAATCAATGTATAGATTCACCTTCAAAATGATAAACGAAAAGGGTTTCCATTTGATGATTCAAAAAATCCCAATATTTCATTTAGTGATATAGAACCACTTTTTTAACTTTGACTACATATGAATTCTATTTTTTAAAGACTTACCAAACATCTTATCATAACTTTCTCACTATCCAAAATGATTTTAATATTGTAATTTCCTTTTGTATACATCATATTAACAGGGTCATGGATGTCCCCTGGTATGATGTGAAGATTAAGAGATATGAAAAAAATACTCTAATAATTTTCTATTGCAAGATAATATACTATTATTGGACATGTAGAACATGTACATTTATTTTTTTCTACTCATTATAATATGATGATTATTCTCAAGATGATCTCACATGATAATATTGATAATATGAGATTATGGAAATATCCCCACAGGTAGGAATTATTCATTTTTTGGTGTCATCATATATACATTTCTACGAGTGTGTGTAATGGTTCCTAGACATTAATATTATCATTAATACATTTCATAAATCAGTCACATCGATATATGAAAAAAAATCATGAATCCATATGGTCATGGTGGGTTAGGGTACATTGGGTGAGTCATGATTGAAAAGTAGTTAATGGATAAGTTTAAGAAGGATTTATCACTTCAATTATTATGGAAAATGATATCACATCCATTTTATTGGCATTTAACCATCACCCTAAATTACATGGACATGATCTAATAAATTATTGATTAAAAATAATCATTGAAAGGCGTATTAAGGACATTGGATCGTGGCATAACTATGGAACATCCGTGATGATATATTCTGATAAAATGAGTATATTTCCTAGTGAGTATTCATATGTGGTTTTCATTATTGAGACACAAATATCTTTCTCGTGGGTCCTATAATGTATTTGTAGATACTAATCATGGAATTTAGGTGATACCTCTTAATGCTAATGAGAATGAATCATAAGGGGTCACACACTATGTTTTTAAAACGATCACAATTAAATTAATTTTTAAATTATTTAATTTAATATGAATTATTTTAAAGACCAATGGTTTATTTTAATAAAATATTACTATTAAATGTTTTTTACATATGAATGAAATATTTAAATAAAACAATTATTTGAGATTTTAGTAAAATCTTGAGGAGGTCGAACTGACCATTACTGAGTCTAGTGGATGATTTTAATTAACAATATGGTTATATAATATTTTCTATTTCACATGTTTGAACATGCCATAAAATCATAATAATAATAGTTTTAGTATTGTCATGTGGCATGTGGTTTGTTAAGGAATATTATATTATATTATATTTTATGTGAAATTAAATTAATATTTTAAGCAAAAAATTTAATATATTTATAGACAGATATCCTTATTTTTTATTTAATCCAGAAATATATACTTGAGAATTGTAAAAAACATAAAATTCACTCTGAACTCATTATAATATATCTCTATCTTTAATAATAAACACAAGAGGGATTTTTTCATTATTGAAGGATGAATGATCATCTATAAAAATGAAAAACCATTGATTCGCAGTGATAGCACCTAGTGATCAATTTTCACTAATTGGAGACCAATTAAAAATGATTGGATCACCGCTAGGGTGATTATATCCTTTGTACCACAATGTGAATAAAATGAAATATGGAAGGTGTTTTTAGATGATCAAAATAAACATCTATAAAGGATCATATTCATTGGTATTTAATTATTTCTATATTAAATAAATTAATCATAAATCAGATTCACAGGATCGTAGATTAGTGTTTCAGGAAACATGATATTAAATTTAATTTTAATATATCACCAACAAGAAGACAATTTCTCTCCACTCAGAACAAAAATTTGTACTGTAGTTGTAACATTTAAGGTGGAAATTATTTATTTTATTTTGGATTAATAAAAACTCATGGTTTAATTTTCATTTCATATTATAACATCATCAACACATATTGAATGAACATGTTATTGACATAGTAATCAAATATGTTCATATATTCATTTTTATAACGTTCTAGGTACAGATGATGAATGATTATAGATTTTATTGATAAATTCCAAAAAATTAGCAGATATGAAAGGGTTACATGATGTGTATTCATAGTAAATTCCTTGTACAAAAGTATTATACTTATTTCCAAGCCATATCATATATGTCATCTAATATAGTTATTACACATGGTGTACACTCTGTGTGAACTGGAAACCCTGGAACATAGATTTCATATTACATGGCGTGTATACATTGTAATTGTTGTGTTGTCTACAAGTGTTAGAAATGTATATAATGAAATATTTGTGTTCATTATACATGGTCAAACCATGTGATTCTATAAAAGGAAGGTTCATGAAATTTGAAATGATTATTCTATAGACAGAATGGGTAGTTAATTATTTCTTATTAATGTGAGTCACACAGAGTCATATGTCTTGTAATATGGATACATTTCGTTAGAGATAAATGGTGGGTTACTAGAGGAACATGCCATGTAGTCTCGAACCTAAGAACACACTGAGTCTCTCGGTGGGTGTCACAAGAATGTAAAATCTGGATAACACAGTTTTCAATTAGACTATGCATTTCATCTGATCCAACCATGATACATTATGATGATTTAGGAGAGTGTATCAGGAACATGTAAACTAGATACATAGTGTGTATATGTAATATACACTTCTTGTAGTCTGGTCAAGTCAACATGCCAAATCCATAAGCCAGTGACCTAAATACAGGAACATATAGGTACATGGTGTGTATCTAGATGGTGCACTACGTTTAGAAACTCAATTACTGTAAAAATAAATTACATTAAATTGACAAATTTTGAATTAAAACCTTATCTCTTATAAGGAATGTTTCCTTGTTTCAACATTTAATAAGGGTTTTAAAAAAATTTAAATTCTCAATTATTTTATTATAATATATATTTTGGAATTGGTTCTTCCTTTCATTTTACATAATTTAATTTATGATGATAATCTATAATAAAATTAAGATGTTAATTAAGATTAAAGGTAATTAATTAATTAATTAGTTCATTTTTATTTATCATAAAAATAAATAAAGAATATGTATTTAAATTATATATTTAATATTATATAAATTTCATATATTAAAATTCATGAGGTAAAATAATATCAAGGAATGTCTTGGTGTTTGTTTAATTTAATTTATTTCATTGGATATAAATTATTTATTATTAAATTAAATATGATGGTCTGAAATTTTTCCCTCTATCCCTTATTATATAGGACATTTATTTTCAAAGATATTTATGTAATTAACATTTAACCAATACATTGGTTCCCCTATCCTACATTTGAGTTATAAATACGTGTAATGCATGGTATAAAACAAGGGACCTAGAAGTGGATTAAGACAGAATCATAAGGATTCTAACTAAGGTGTTAAATAGGTTGACATGTAAAATGTTGTAACCCAGGCCAAGACTAGAAACAAATTTAATTTCCTATAGGTGATATTTGATTTAATGTTCCCTCATGAAATCATGCATTAGATAAAGATTATGTATGGTTCATTTAATTAATTAATTAATTATATATATGATGTTATTATATATATATATATATGTAACATTATGATCACTTAAATAAAATAATTAATGTTAAATTACGGAATTAAAATAAATGGATTATGCATAAATTTTTCATTAAAAAGGTTAATTAATTGGGTAACATCTAATTACTATTAATAATTAATGTAAGAGGTACAAACAAAATTTATTCCTAATTAATATTAATCATTAAACCAAATATTACATCACACTTTGTGTTCCATTACATGATTGATAATGAAACCACAAAACTAGGTGTAGTACATGAGCAATGATTTGAAAATTAAATTTATTGGCGAGTTCTCATGAGGGTTTTTGGATTAAATAACTATTATTTCTCTAAGTATAACAGTCAATGTCAATTCAATACAAACATGGAGGTAATTGTTAAGGAAATACAAGATCGGGTTTCAAGATTGTGGAGACCACTCAATTGATCATGGTGTTAAAAGAGTTCAATTTTTAAGAATTCGTACCTAATTACATTCTTTTGAGTTTTATGAAAAATGATTAGATCATTAATAAAAGTAATGTGGATTATTTATACTAGAATTTATTAGAATATAGATATTATTATTTCAATGGATAAGGCTATTGAGACTTGATAAAGTAATAGGATAATTAATTAATAAAATAATAAATTAATTATTTCTCAAATAATTTTAAATGAATAAAAGGTACTGATAATCCTTTATTTATATATAGAATAAAATGGATTGATCATTATCCACATTTACCATATAATTGACATTAGATATAGATACCCACCTCTCTAGAAGAAGATTTCAAAATTTATTTCAACATCTTCATGTTGTGCTACACCATGAAGGGAAACATTATGTGATAGATTCTTCAATGCTTGATAAACCTTAAAAGGTGGAGATTTATGAAGAGTTCATTGAATAAAGAAAGAATTCATATACATTTTCACCATTCAATGTTTGTTTCTATTGTCTACGTGTCATGAAATCATTACGTGTCATTAAAACATAGATGTGTATATCTTGACTGATCACCTCCATGGTCTATTTTTGGAGACATATATAAAGGATAAAATTTATATTTCCAGGGAGGTATTTTAAGGAAATATTGTATAGAGTTAGTTTTTTGGGCCTCACATAATAAAAACCTTTTTCTATATTGGGCATCTAGAGTATACAATGAGTAAACATTTTGAGTAATTGGATACTGATATCATTATTATGTCACTCTATTACAGTTTTTAAAACATTATTGTAAAATTATATATGTAAAACATAGAGAAATATACTATATATATTATTACTTTACGTATATATGTGGATAAGGATACATAATAAAACTATCCTTCCATCCTTATAGAGAACAAACTGAAATCCAATGTGAAGAGCTCTAACTCTATATATTTTTAATCCCCATCCTAAAAGAGGATGATCATGGGGAATTCAATGGAAGACGATGTTTAATATATCACATGTTTCATGATGGGAAACTATAATAAAAACTACAACAAAAAAAAGAACTAATGGGATGATTCATGATCATTTGTTATGGAGTAAAATTTTTCAATTAATAAAAACTGAATATTAGTTATTTCATTTTCTTTCCACAAATGTATTAAAATATAGAAAAAAAGTAGATTAAAAAATATTTATTGATTGAAGGTTGGTCAACAAGTAGCTGATAAAGCTATACATGATTCTATAGCCATTGAGAACAACCACATCACCTTTCCGACTGATATTATCTTTTTTTTTGAAATGTTTTTATTTTATGACTTATTCTACCAAAAACAATATTTATATTCTCAAAATTTATAAGGATGGATTTGCCTTCAAATTTTGGAAGGGATTTTTATTCATTAAAAAGGATATCAATTTTTATGATTAGTAAAATTTAGATACATGTATTTACAAGATCCAAGAAATGTAAATCAACAATGATGTGAATTCAAATGACTTGTACCATACCCAAAATTGCCATCACTATCTATGTCATGCAAAAACAATTATTGAATAAATTACATCAAGATGGATGTTAATTCTTTTTTGAACATATCTTACTTGTTTTATATCAAACATGTTTAAAAAAATGAAAAATCCTTATTTAGTGGTAAAGATGAAATGGAAAATGTGCATCTTAAATTAATTCATACTGATGTGTGTAGACCAATTATTATTGAGGAAATAGGTTGGAACCCATTTTGTATATCCATTAATAACAGTTTTAGTAGATATTAATATCCCTACTTACTATGGAATAATTTTGGTTTTTTATAAAGTCCAGAAATAAAATATAAAAGTTGATAATAATCATTGTATAAAGAATGAAAAAGTCCATATAGAAAATAGAGTAAATTATCATAATTAATACATCTTGGATTATTTATGAGAGATTATGATACTGTTTCAACTCACCCCTCCACACACACATCCCTACAATGGTGTATTCAAATGGAGGAACCATAACTATTTAGACATATTAATATCAATGATGTGTAATGTGAATCTTCCATTATCATTTTATAGATACACATTACAAATAGAATTATAAGTACTAAACTGAGTTATAATTAATGATAAAAATGTTATACCATGCTAATTATGGAGTTAATAGAAACACATGTTGTCATACATACATGTGTGGGGTTATGATGCTTTTTAATCCCTCTTTAGGTGACATGCTTACTCCCTGAGGTAAAAAAGTGAAACTTTAAAGTATATACCAAGGAAACCAAGGGATATTACAAATAAAAAAATTCAGAAAAAACTTTGGGGATGATAGAGAACTGAAATTCATTGAAAATGATATTATATCCAATGTTATAGTGGGTGGAAGATAATCTTAAATGATTTCAATAACCAAGATACATATGTGATTGCACATGATAAAATTACAAATATCAATATGGATGAAGATGTCATTCTAGGGACAAATATACTATGTAAGACTACTATAAGGGCTAAATAAGTAGAATGGTATGGTTTTATACTAAACAAGGGTGGTGAATCCTTATTAGTAAATAGTAATGATCCTAATATATATATAGAAATATTAAGAGAAACAGAAGTTTCCAAGTGGAAATAAGCCATGAATTCTTAAATGGATTCTCTATACCAAAACCATGTGTAGATTTTGGTAGATAATCATGTTTATTTTACTTCTTTTGGTTAAAAATGGGTCTTTCATCAGTAACTCGACATTGAATGAAAATTCAGAACCTATGTAGAATAAAGGTTTTGAAAAGGATTAAAACAATATGAAGGCATTAAAAATAAAATAATTTTTCACCAATTGTAATGAAAAAATCTACTGTAAATGTTCTTGATATTGCTAATGACCAATAATATGAGATTTGGAAAATGGATGTAAAAATACCCTTCCTAAATGGAACCCTATAGGAAGATGTCTATATGACACACCATCAATGGTTTGTGAATCCAAATTATTCCATTAAGATATTAAAATTTATGAAATATATTTTTGGATTAATGAAAGCATCTAGGTCATGGAAAATTCATTTAGATGAATTTATAATGAAACATGGTTTCCTAAAGAATAAATGTGAGACCTCTGACTAATAAATATTTAGTAGGAGGAGATCATTTTTAATGGTTATATTTTAAGAAATATTACTCATTGGAAACAATTGAACAAAATTACAATTTTTAAGGAATGATTGAATAAATAAATCTTGATTATGTACATGGGAGAGGTAGCATATATTTTTTGCATCAAGAACCACTGTGATATATACAGAGGGTTCCTTGGCCTAAGTCTATGTACATATATTTTAATAAATAATTAATATATTAATTAGGGATGAATTTAAGTGGGGATTGTTTCTAGTATCATATGGAATAAATATTTCATGGAAAATGTGTAATAAGATTCATGATGAATGATATTTAAAAGAAATAACTCCAAACACATCAAAGATCTGGACAGTCATGTATGTTATCCAATTTACTGGGATAGATTTCATCTATGAATTATTTGGGAAAAGAATATACCAAAATGACCCAAGTGTCTAGCATTGGATGAAATTCAAGACTACCCCAAAGTATTTGAGGTGTAATAAACATTTATTCATTGTTTATGGAGGTTATATAGAACTATACATTAAGTGACATATAGATGGATGTTTAAAAACAAAAAAAAGATCACATGAAATAAAAATGTGGATAAAAATTCCAATTTATTGGAAATTATGTTAGCTGGAGGAGCTCAATAGTGGCTATGGTTGTAGATAATAAAATATGGATTAAGTATAATTTAAAATTTTATGTAGATAAAGAAGTAGTGTGGATATATAAATTCATCTATGAGATTGATGTGGTACTAAGCAGTAATTATCCTATTACACTATAACGTGATATTACTATAGATGTGAATGTTCAAAGAGATCCAAAGTCATTTTAGAATATGAGTCACATAATATAGGGATATCATGTCATGATGGATTTTTCATTAAGAGGTGAATTTGTAAGGAGTATTATTTTACTGGAAGATAGTGTGGATGACCCATTGAATAAATTATGGAATCATGAGAAACACGATAATCATGTGATGTCTAGCGGATTAAAATTCATAGGAATTTTGCTATAGTGACAGTATGATTTTGTTAGGGGTGCTGTAATAGACCAAATATATGTACTTTTATTTCAAGTATATTTGATGTATTGAATAATAATAAATGTTATTATTATATATTGTTCATTATGCTTCATGAATCTATTGTAATGTTATCTTGTAGTATAATTGTCATTTATAAGATGATAATAGTTCCCCACTATGACAAGAAAAATAATGTGATATGATGATATTCCTATATAATGTTATAGGGTTGGATAACATACAATAATGGAAAACATAGTACACATACAATCAAGTTCGAGTAATCATAAGAAGATGTGTCTTATTCTAATGATGGTTTAACTTTGTAATCTACATGATAAGAGATAATATGAATAGGCCAGCCAGTATGAATTCCTCATTTGTTTTGGTGTCATGAAATATTCTAATTTGTGAGCATGTGTAATGGTCCTAACTCAAACACATTGATTTTTATGACATTCATGATGTAAATTATTAATGGTTAGGTAGGGCATAATGGGTGTGTCATGACCAAATTTACCATAATGGATAATTCGAAGAAGGATTTCCCCATTCCATATTTATAGATTATGATATCTCAGAAATTTTATTATAATAGAACCATTTCCATAAATTATATGGACATGGAATAATGATGCGTTTATTTCATATAGTCAACGATAGAAATACCAAGCATATAGGTTGGTGACACTGATGAGAAACCTTCTTGATGAGATATTAGGATAATGGGATTATACTACATAGTGAGCATCCATATGTGGTTGTTGTCATTAAGACATTAAGTTCCTTCTCATGGGATCCTAGACCCTTTCTAGGAAAATAAAAATAGACTATAGTTTATCACACCTAATTCCAATGAATATGTATCCTATAGGGTCACACACTATGTTTTTATGATGATCATGATTTAATTATATGTTAAATTAATTAATTGAAAAAATGTTATTTTCAATACTATGGGGTAATTTTACTAACATTTTATCGAATAAAAATGTTAATAAGGAGTGAAGTATTTAAATTAAATATTTTTTTATGATTTCAATAAATTTTATGGGAGTTTGACCAGAAGAAAAATGTTTTTAGAGATGACTATTAATTAAAAATACATTTAAAAAATATTTTTTTATTGTGAAGGTTGGAACGTAACACAAAATGATAATAATTATTATAATGTGTGGAATGATTTTTATTAAATATTATTATATTATTTATGGAATCAGATGAAATTAAATAATTATCATAACCTAAATCACATCTCTATAAAGAGATAGTTATGTCTATTTTGTATTGCATATAAAAATTTAACGGAATTTTTTTCACATAATGAATTATATCTCAACTCTTCTTTATCTCTCCCTCTCTCTTTCACTAATGAGAAACATATGAGATATTCCTTCAAGTCCAAAGGATGATTAATCAATAAAAAACAATAATATAAACTCACCTTGATCTAATATAGATATTGATTTGGTTTACATGGAAATCAAAGGATCATGTGTGGATCACACATAGAGGAATTTTATCATTGGATCTTGATATTGTAACCATGAAAATCTGAAATGACCTATATGGAATATAAAAATTAATAATTAATAATCATCCAATAACAATTTATTAATTTATTATAACAGTAAATAAATTAATTATAAATTTAACATTCGAGATCCTCAATAGGGGTTGTAGGAAAATCTATTTTTAATGAAATTTCAATATATCTCCTTCTAACACATGATTTTGTTGTGCTCAGAACAAACACCCATGACATAAAATATATTTTCTCGGGAATTTATCCATCTATTGGTTACCATATAATTAAGTGATCTAATGAATCATGGGGGATTGTTTACCATAAAATTACCAAATAATGATACATTACTCTATGGTTGATCCGTTTGCACCGTAATTTGGATTTCACCACCTTTTTGGGCTTGCTTTAGTTGAGACACTATGCAAAAGAAACATATTATTTATGAAGCCAAACATCTTGAGATACTAATTTTGAAGGATGTTTTCCTCTCAATACTTTTTAACTATAACATCAATCTTTCATATATATAAATCCATTATGAAAAGATATACATTTTATAAAGTAGAAATAAAATATTAAAATCCAAAATTCTTTCAATTTAATCATCATTTGAAATATGTCATGGGAAATATATTATAATTATTTTTACATCTAATGTTTTATAATACTTACATCTGATAGAAAAAATAAGCACATTTCCTAAAACATCACATATTTTTTATCACTAAACTAGAATTCAAATTATTTTATTCCCACTGATCTTTTAGGTTTAGTGTTTTATATACATAGATTATAAATCATATATAATGAATCCATATATATATATATAATTTTTAAAAATTAAAAATTTGTACGTATTTTTTCTTTAAGAAATCCCTTGAAAATAAAACAAGATTTCTTTTCATGAAAAATCATAAAAATATTTACTGAGAATTTTACATTTCTCTTACCCATTACTATAAAATATGTTTTTTTAAACATGGTGTGAGAGAAAAAATATACAAAATTAAAAAAATAGACATCCATTCATAAAATGAAAAAATATAAACCATAGAAAATATTTTCAAAAAATTGTGACTTTTCATTAGAAAAGATAATCATTTTTCCTTTAAATCTTTTTTATATACTACCTTCTAAAATAAAATGAATTCCACAAAAATAAATTTTTTATAATAAAAATGTAATGTTGTCCCATTGTGATATCATCATCATAGTACCATTATTGTACCCTTATTATAACTCTAAAAAATTAGTATCTCTATATGATAGTCTTCCAAAAATATTATCTTGAGAAAAAACATATTATCTAATATATGGGAGTGATATCTAGGCTCACCCATCATATACGCTATGAAGGAATGAAATATAAGGTATAATTGGCCTCAACCATTATTAAATAGTACCAAAGGACTATAACATGAATAAATCACTTCAATATCCTTTTAAACACCCATGAAAAACATTGGTAGATTTAAAAATATAATTTAACTATAAAAATGAATAGAAAAAATAAAATAACTCCAAAAAATATAGAAAAGATTTTATTTAAAAATATATATGAAAATATATAAATTAAAATTCATATTATTAATTTTTGATGATTGAAGGAAAATATGACCATGTTTAATAAGTTATAAGACATTCATTCTGTTTTTTTAAATGGTCACAAATTAAGTAATTTGGAAAATAACAAAGACATTCCTTTAAAAATATTTTATAAAAACATGAAAAAGAATAAAAATTACCATATAAATTTATAAGAGAAAATAAAGAGATTTATTTATAACATTTTATGAAAATATTGATATGGAAGAAAAAGTTATCTTTATGGGAAATTTTAAAAAAAAATTTAAAAGAATGTTTCTTAATATGAGTATGAAATGTCTCATAAGACCATTATTACAATGGATAAAAAAATTGTGTTAAATATTTACATAATTTTATTATTTTTAATTATTATAATACCTTTTATTTCATTTATTACGATTTTATTTCAATTAACAAACAATTTAAGTTCCCCTCAGATGTTTTGATGGTTTTCAGTTTATAATTCAAAAAATGGCCTTGGTAAGTCCACTATTATTAGAAGTATAGAAATAAAAATGTTAATAATAAAAATGATTATATTATCATTTATATAGATAAATTATACTTTAAAAACCAATAATTAAATATATTCCTAAAAATGGGAAATGCTACAATCATGAAGATGGTAGGTTATACGTATTCATGAGTAACGTTTCAATTTTTCAACGATCAATATGGAAAGAAGGCAAGTATTATTTTATTTGTTATGAAATATAATAATATCATAAATATAAATGAAATTTTTATATATAGTTAAATATATCATCCATGTGACGTGGTGATGAAAAATGAATCACATCGCTTTATGGATGTGGTAGTCCTCACTTATGAAGGTACATCATTATATTTTTTAGGTCAATCAAAAGGTATGAAATTGGATGAAATATTATGGTATATGAATTATATATATGTTATTAAAATAATTTTTAAACATTAATTACCCAATTATAACCATCCATGAGATATGGCTATAGAAATAAAAATTAGATATGTTCATGATGTCATAATTCACCGTACATATAAACATTAGATTTGTTACTTATTTGATAGAAAAAGAAATATATATAGGTTATTAAATTAATATAAAATAATATCAGTATATTATTTAAACTGGTGATGTTATTTTAGCATAGTTTATGTTTATTTTGAGGGGGTCTAGAAAGAAACAAAACTAAATCATGGAGTTTAAAACTATACCTCATATTTGGAAAACCTCTATTATTAAGACATTAAGACCTCTAATAATATTATTATGATGATAAATAGACCTAAAAAATGTGAGTATAGATTATATTAAATTATTTTGGAATATATTGGAATATAAAATGGGTTTTAAATTTTGATGTGAAGAGAAGAAGAGGAGCCCTTTTATATGAGAGGTGAGGAAACTCTGAGAATTTATAAAAATATTAAATTAATATAGGGTATTATTATTGATTAAAAAGATATCAAAACAATATTATTTATAATATTGGATGTTTATGGGTATAAATAACCTTACAAATTAATAATTATATAATTTTTTACTATTATTTTCCTTATCTTTTGGTTTTAACCTTTCGTTAATCCGTCTAAACAAATGGGGACAACAAGGTTATAGAAATTTTTATGGTCATTAAATTTACTATAAATGGATTAAAGTACCATAAATAGAAAATTAATGACTTTATAAACCATGTCATATTATTTTTTAAGAATATTAATTTCTTAGTGTTTTTAAATAATTTAATTAAATATTATATATTATAGAATATAATTAATGACATTTTTTAGAATGATTCATTACATTGAATTTAATAATAACAAGATAATACATATAATTATAAAAAACTAATCTAATATATATATATAATTATAGGTTAAAAAAATAAAACACTTTATTTCTATAATTATCTCAAATTATTTTACTTTTAATATTTTAAATATAATTCAGTTTATTTTCCAAATAATTAAATAATTAATTCATCAGCATTATGCATGAATTTAAGGAAATTATTTTATTACCAAAAAATAAAAATAAATTAAAATAATTGAGCTAATTATTATTTATCTTAATATTATAATCGAACATATCCTATAGATTACTCCATGTGAAAAATATTATAGTCATTAAAAACACGAGTGTGACATGTTTGACTATTCTTGAAATAAAATACTATAAATGTCATAATCATAACAAAATAACCATAAAATTACATATTTCCAAATATTGAATGTTTTGGGAAGAAATGGAATCATTCAATAAGATTATATAATTTTTTATACCCCTTTTCAAGTTCATTTAAATTTTTAAAATTAATTTCCCAATTGGACCTTTATCATGGTACCAAAAATTATTATGTTGAATATTTATATTGACCAAAACAAGAAATAAAATATTTGAAAAATTTAGAGACTATATTTCTATATATTTGGAATAATATTTTCATAATTAAACACATATAATTTATATAATTTAATTTTAAATTTAACTAATGAATTCAATGAAAAACATTTTTCCTAAAAAAATGAATTATAAGACCAAATATGTAATTATGCGAAAATAAGATATAAGGATGGTTAAAATGAAGTTAAAAAGATTATATCAAACTAAATATAAAAAATACAAATTGAGACAAAATTATATACGTAAAGGGACATTTTAAAATAATTAAAATGTAATCATTATAAAAAGTATATTTGTTTTCACAAATCAAATAAAAAAATACTATTAAAAACTTATTTAAAAAAATCCTATGAATTTTTTTTAATTATTAGTTAATGAATGATATGAATTTTTACAAATAACTGTTTATTTAATTTCAAAAAATAATTTATATCATTGACACATACAAATAAAGAACAATCCATTTTTTAAGAATACATAATTTGTAGAAAATAAAACGACATGTACAAAAATAATGTATTAAATTAAAAATAATTTAGTACAACATTAAAAATTATTTGTACTATTATATATTTCACAATTTAGTTGATATTATTCATTCCCATCAATTTATATTCAAGGTTTCAATGGTAACATTTGAATAATAATATCATGTTGTTCGTTAAATCTCAGTGTCTCAAATCTTGAATGATATAGAACACTATCTTTACTTTTATACTATTTGGAGAAACAAAAATATTATCACCAAATTGGGATAAATAGTATTTTTTATAATTTATTTTTTGAAATTATCCTCTTTGACTAGTTAATGTATCAATAAAAACTTTTTTAAACACCTGACCTTACCTATATATAACTAAATTAATGAACTTCAAAACACCAATGGATTTTTTACATAGTTCACCCACAATATTGGTGAATACTTCTTATTACATTTGGATTGAGTCCAAGACGAAAATATATAAATATATTATGTAATTATTTATTGTAGCCTATCTCTTGAAAAGCATCCTTTATCTCCCCCTTTGTATATTATATCCCCATATGTTTATAATGTCTAACTCTCTTACAGTATCTAACAATGTTCCTTAATGTAACTCCTACTAGAGTACATAGTTTCATTGGAATGAAACTCCTAAAAAGGTGAATATTTTTCATTGATGTCTATATATCAAATATTTAATGAATTTTTCAATAATAGGGGTCTTTTATAAATATTGTATAATATTATACAGTTTCAAGCATGTTGGTCATTTTATATGCTAACAAACATAGTGTTATTTATCTCGGAATTCTATGATATAGAAATATTGTATGAGAGGACTTTGAATACTCATTATTATTCTTATTTTCTTATTATTCTTCCTCAATTCAGAAGGACTTATCTATATAATATCATTAGGTAATCACTGTTATATAACAAAAATATTTAATGGTGTACATTATCATATTTTCCGAAATAATTAAATTTTTTCCCTCCTAGTCCTCAATTGGTATTCCCAATATTTCTCACTGACAATCATTTCAATTAAATTGTTATTAAATCCTAGAAATAAATCATCATTTAAAAACAGAGTATATGCTTATAAGACATATATTCCAAAAGAACATGATATCTGAAATTATGAAAATATTCTATCTCCAGAATACCCACATGCATTTAATCATACATGCCTATATGATAACATGATGAAAAAATTATAGAGTAATAAATAAATCCTATAATTAATATATCTCAAATAATAGAACCATATTTTTCTAGATATTTTTATGAAACTACTTCATGAAATGATCTTCTTCTTCATGGCACATTGCCAAATGATAAAAATTCATGGTTCCTCATAACTGTGTGGGGTTTTTTCAATGATATAATTTACGCCTTTTTTATCATCATCATGCAAATTTTTATTCCATGTTAAAGGGGTCATGAATGGGAAACAAATGAAGGCCCGAGGAAACAAGGGTATGAGGGTCATAAATGTTGACGATCGAGGGAATCCCCTCAAAGAATATTAGTCATCATTGGTTATAGGGTTTTATGGTTATGAAAAAATAGGCTATATAATCCAGGAATGACGAGCGAGGATATATAATATGCTTCCATATTTCCCACCCTTTAGGTGTGGGATACATTGATGTTGATATCAAGGATACTATGGAACTTACGAATGAAATACTCAATAGACAAAGAGAGAATTAAGAGACCCTAGTGTTCTTTAAAAATGTTCATAGAATAATATTTACCATCCATGAGATCCATCCCCCTTTTAGAGGAACATTGTGAGACCAGCTAGCATGGTTTTAGCCTCCGTTAGAAGATAAGTTCCATGGCCCAAAAATGTAGAAAAAGCCAGGATGGACGATCCATTTGAGTCATGGACTATCCCTCCGCATTCCATGATCTCCAAGAAACAGGACCCATAAGTGAAAAGTTGAAGGCCCCAAAATATTAGGGTACCATCAATCCAATTTTTCATACGAGAGGCTGGTGAAAGAAAGATGATCATGTTGGGCAAAAAAGAGTCGTTGTAGGGGGGCCTCCCTCCCAGTGCTGGGGAATATGAACAAATCAATCAGAATGTTTTTATTCCTTACAGTGATTTCACGTATAATTGTGGACACTCCATTATGTACGTATATATTTCTATAATTCCACAAGCACCAACATACTATGTGAAAAAACCTAGGAGTGTGCCCTTTTCGCTGTGCCCTTTTCACCAGAGCTGTGAAACCAATGAATATGAAAAGTCATATACGTTGTGGTTGCAATTGAAAAAATAGTAAAATCACCAAATCATTTCCAAACATCTTACACCCAATCACTCTAAAAAACATGTGATCCGTACATTCTCCAAAATCTTCTTGCAGAAGACACATCAGGAGGCCATGATCACACCGCATCACATGATATTCTTTTCAGGGGGTATTACTGTGTTGAAAATACCCAAAGTCCAATTTTTTAACTTCACAAGAATGTCCCGGTTCCACAAGACATCATTCCATTCATAAAAACCATCCTACGAGATAGATTCCCGACGATAATACTTGGATTGGTTGGTTCCTATGGGGGATAGAGTTAACAAAAAACGATTAGGTGCCAGGGTCAATTTGATGAGCTAGAACAAATCTAGATGGTCCCTATTTTATAAAACATTAATGAACGATGGATAACTATTGGCCTCCCTAAATGATATGTTCATGATAGGGTAGCTCGGGTAACCAATGCTCTCTCCTCACAAATTATCATGCTCGAATGGGATATCTCCAGTTCTGGTGATCCATCATGAGTGGGCCCTATGAGAATTAATGGGGGGATGGATATTACTCCAAATGGGGAAGATACAACTAACCCATGTAACCAAATCCTCTTCATAATTGGTGTGCATGGTTAGTCCCTATAATGTCTACTTCTCTAACACCTCCCATGCCATTTTCGCAAACATATATGTAAGGTCATCAATGAGACATCAAGCGTTGATACCACATTAATTGATAGACCTCGCCAACATATGCCAATAGGCCCAATGCATTCTTCCCTATTACATGGGATCCAAGATGAAACCTAAAAACCCTCTCTAGGATTTGAATAAGCCCTTTTAGAACCTTGATAACAGAAATGGCATGAATCAGGGTTTCTTGGAGGATTCTGTTAATCAAGGCTATCCTAGCTCCAAAAGATAGTTACTGATTCTTCTAGTTGATCTCCCTCTCCGTAATTCTATAGAGTATAGAAACAAATTCCTTTATGCATAGATGATATGATGAATGTGGTGATCCCAGATACAAAATCGGGAGACTACCTTTTTTCGTTCCTTGAGATAGATTCACGTTGAGAACACGCCTATCAGAACAATGTCTATAAATGCTGATATTACTCTTCCTTTTATGTTCTATCTACCTTCTCCAATAGAAGTTGGGCCTCCTAGACACTATCCATGTCTCCCAATGATATAATAGATTCATTTATAAAGATACTTGATTCATCTGAAAACATAAGATGACACACAATGGGGGATCTCATCCTTCTACAGAAGGGAACGATCTACCTATATTTGATGTTGTGATGAATGAGCCGGTTGAGGATAACCTAAGTGATGATAATGATGCTCAGGGATATGTGATATCCTTTCCAAAGGCCACAAATATCTTTGAGTAATAAAAATTATTTTCCGATGAAAGAGATCATCATCGAGCATGAACAGAAGAACCTCAAGATGATATAAATATTCAAGGATGAAAGTCCCATTCATGCGATTTTTTTTGGTGAGGCTACACTCCACATGGTCATTGGTCATGCTCATATATAGCTTGAACTCTATTTCGGAACCACATGTTTTAAATTTGAGATCCATGATCATTTTCTGGGGCAAATTGATCACCCCATATGTGGAACATCCTCTCACAAATCCATGATATTCCATAGAAATCCATTTGGGAATATGGATAGATAACATAGCATTAATTATGATGGTCATGATTTTGTAAGATATAGTACACATGTTTATTTGAAAAATTTGCTCAACAGAGGTAGGGGACTTGGATTTGGGTATGGGGAAAAATTTGGTGGTGCATGCTACTCAATGTAATGAGCTTCCCATGAAAATGTACTCAATGGTCATAATAAAATAAACATTCATGATATCCCATTAGGCTCTGTAGAAGTCTCCATGAAACCCATTGGGTCCAGAAACACTCTCAGTATTCAGAATCATCATTTAATTGTGGTTCTCGTCCTCTTGCAGAATCGTAGTCAGTCCATCATTATTGCAAGCAGAGAAGATGGGATGAATGATATTCTGGATCGCTGTGTCACCCACTATGTACTTCTTTGAAATGTTAATGTTAAGACAAGCAAGAAGGTCATGGAAGTGGGAGCTGGAAAGCTCCCCTACAACCACCATTCCATCAGAGTATGTGCCACTCCACATTTCAATGTTTTGTATGATCCTATTATTTATTTCTTTAATACAAGAAGGAAAATTAGTCATGTTATTTTCACCCTCTCTAATTCACATAATCCTAGAATCCACCCGGTTCTGCCACTTTTTTCTCAGTGGAATGTCCGATAAAAGTTCCCTCTTACTAGAAAGCTCATAAAAAATATAATTTTCCCATACTACTTCTAGACTTCATTCAATACAATCAACAACATTCTTAATAACTTTTAGTCCCTATCTATTAAAGGATAATCCGGTGACCACATCTGGATCCTCTGCTCGAGCCGTCTTAATTTTTTGGTGAACGCTAACCATATGTGGCCCTTGGGGGGGAATCCTAGTAGAATCTAACCAGCTCATTATAACCAAGGGTTTTTTCCTATGTAAATAGAAAAAAATGATGTTGATGATCTTGTTTAGAGTGAAAAGTTATCATTAGTGGGGAGTGATCAAAATCACTATTTTCCAGGTGGGTCTCTCAGTTACAGAAAAAAATATAAGAGAATTCAGTTTTCCAAAGCATCTATCCAAACGAATCCATGACATATGGGAACCCCATGAGTCATTACACCATGTAAACTGATTTCCTTCGAATATGACTTCATTAAGGCCATTTCCAATAATAAATTGTGAAAAGGAGAGACTTGCCTCCCTATTAAAAGGACCTCCTCCCATTCTTTCCTCAATGTCTGAAATAACGTTGAACACCCCCGCTATGAACCAAGGAAAATTATAGGGGTCAAATCCTTTCAGAGATATCCATAGGGATTCACACTGATGATAGTTGCATATTCCATAATAAAAAAGGCGAATAAGGAATGGTTAATAAAGTAAACCTTAGTAGTAATGAACTTGTGATCGGCCTAGGTCATCACCACTAGAGAGAATTAGTGCCAAAAAATCCAGATATGTTTGTTGGATGGATAATCATGCATGTAGGCATGTTGTTTGAGCATTATGGATAATACACCAAACCTTCATGGATGCTGCTTGTGCTCGGGGATGGCCACCACTGACAAATATCTTCAACATAGAAAATTTTTATAATTTTAAGACAACATGTATAATCTTATTTACGTTTATATAAAATATTATTACACTTATATATCATAATGATTATTCCAAAACAATAAATAATTTCCAAAAAAAACTGTTATATATAGGTTTTTTATAATTATTTATTATTTTTCATTATTCATTTAAAACATTTGTACTAATTGGGGAATATAATGTATTTTTTTCTCATCATTAATACCTAAGTTTTTCCCCTTTTCCACATTTAAATTTTAACATTGGTAGAAATATTATTTATCATAAAAAATTTACATATCAATAAAACATCTTTATATCTGATATTTATTATATATTCATTTCAGTTACCTATATATAGAGGTTTATATATAAATATTGTTCTGTTTCAGAATATAGGTGCCCTTAAATAATGTTTTTTCCATCAATTTTTTTTTCAATATTCCCTGTAAAATATCTTTTTTTTGAAAGAACATTCCATAAAAACAGAATATGTATTGCTTTATTGATTCCATAATAAAAATATTAAAATAATTCAACTAAAATAACTTATAAACTCGTTAGATTACCGAATTCAATAGCATTTCTATCCTTGATTAACATATTTTTAATCCATATACCATATTATAACTTGTAGATGATTAATTGGGACAAAAATCTTGGTGATCTTGAATTTTTACCTCTTCTATAAAAATTTCTTCCCATGTTATCATCACCCTTATGAATTAAATTCATTAATATAGTTTAATCCTCGAAGTAATGTTCTCCTTAAAAAAATATCACAATAAGAATTACTGTAGTCTCCATGGATATATTTTCACAAATACTTGGTATCCTTTTTGATACTTTAAAATTATCTCCTTTTTATATTAACTATAAATCTTTTTTACCTATATAAATATATTATTGATATCTCCCACATAATATATCATCATTTTCAATCGATTTCACTAATATTATTTCTATAAAATCCGAAGATGTGTAGGGTTAATCCTTTCAAGAAGTGATTCAATATTCTTTGATTCAATCATTGTGTGAACTTATCCATGTTTCTTACATAATATATACAATGGTAAAAATAATAATACATATAATTAATAGGAACAAATATATTTTTCTTAGTCATAATTAATGTTTTCAGCCATTTTTTTCTTTTCTTCCACCGCCCAACCTTGACATATATTCAGTTCACTATGTATTTATATATTGATAAAATAATAACAATAAAACTCTCTTAATTACAATATAATTGGTATCAAATAATTTATTCTTCCATATATTAATGAATATAATTACATAGCTTCTGTATGAACATTATTTAACATATAAGGGATGATGTTACTCTTACATACCCAATCAAAATTCCAATTTTATTTTTATATGGCCAACCAAATTCTTGTGTATATATTAGATGGACAAATCATAATATTACATGACTAGGGTGTTACTAATAAATAATTGGTTGAAAAGCCACGTAACACTCAAATATTTTAAACTGTCTTCGACACTTTTTTCTTCCATCATCAATCATAGAAATTTAGATAAAATAAATTATATATATACTCCAACAATATGATAAATATAGAAAGATTAAATTTAAAATAAAAAAATTTCACTTAAAAAGAATATTTAAAAATAAATATTAAATATTATTATACATTATATAATGATAAAATAAATGAATTTATGTTTGAAAAATAATACTAATATTTGATAAAATATTCTATAAAAAAATAACTAGTCTTATGTATAAAATTTATTTACTCATCAAGGATAATGTAAAACCCAAAAATTGATAAAATTTAAAAGATACATTTTATTTTCTCTTCAAATCACATTAAAACTATTTATAACAAATTGGAAAAATTATAAAAAATATTATATAATCACTCCCATATACTTAATGCATTCTTGAACTCAAGCACATACCTATACAATATCATAAAACTAAGTCAATCCATAATTTGATAAATACTTATATTCCTTTTAAAAAAAAGATTAATTTCATGAATTATTAATATTAAAATTAATGAATTTTTATATTCAATTAGTGTTTAATTTATTTAGTTTATATTTCAACAAGATATTTTAGGATAAGTTTTCTTCTTAAATGCATGATTGGTATTGAAAATCTTATTATTCATTTGTGAAATTTACATCATCATACTTCATTATCTCCTAATAATGGGAACACACGCCCCATTCTATTTTTATCTTTATTAAAATGAATTTTTTGAAAAAACACATGATAAACCATGAATTAAGAACAAGTAGAATAAAAATCTTTATTTTAACAAACATTATATATGGTTAAGTGTGAAAAAATATAAGGAACACAATAATAGATGACTTAATCTCAAAAAATATTTTATTCCGCATGAGTATAATTCAGAACTATGAAATTATAATAGTATTCATCACTAGTGGAATTTTTTTCTAATTAAGGATTTGATTAAAAGTATAAAACAAGCTCCCATATTTCATTTGACATTATTTATGAATTTATATTTATACACACTATTTTATAAACACATTTTTACAATCACACCCCATCTAATGTTTCACAACATAAAATTGTTTTCTTCAAATATCTCATAATTCGACAAGAATTTTTAGTATCAATTATATTTTTATACTAAAAATTTTAGAGTTCATAAAATAATGTAACTCTTTAACTCATGAAATAAATATTTTCATAGTCCAATCAACATTGTTAATATATTAATTTATATATTCCCGTCTCTTTTAGGGAATCAAAATTATTATAATATCACAAAAGGAAAACCCAAATCATTAATTAACCTTAATTAATTATTTATGACATAATTATACACATAATACAATTCTAGATTAATGATAGGCCTAATTTTATTAAAAAACTAGGTATATATCACATTAATTTGAAATATGGGTAATTTGATTTTATTTAAAATCCAAAAAACTACTATTAATTTCTATCAATCCTCTAATACCATATGAGATTACATGAGTCCTAACAGTGAGCTATAAATCCCAATAAGAGAATAATAAAAGTATAATGTGAAGAATGTAGTATAGGTTATGTTAGATTCATATCAAGGTAACATAAAAAGGGTGATAATCGTATACATGTTCATTAATCTTTAAAATAAAATAATAAAATCATAGAAAGAGAGGAACATGGAAAAAACATAAAACATGATATCATAGGCATATAAAAAGGGAAAAATCCAACATATCATAACATATTGTGATTAATATATCCTCGGGTGCACCATACATGGAATTTGATGAAACAAAAACATTAGCTAATGCTTTGGAAGACTATATAATTATTTTCCATCCCATAACATTCATATCATGTACATGAATTTGTTCAATATAAAAAATGTACAATATAATAACACCTATAATCACACCTAAAATAGTATTAAGGAATTCATGTATCATTAATAGAAGCCCCCAATAACTGATGTATATATAAAACTATGTCAACAAACTAGAGTATAAATTTGGATGGGTATTCAATACACAATTATATGGCATGAAAAATCATAATATAATTTCAACAGTGTAATGGGTGTACATAAATGTTTATGTATGTGGTTAATAGGAGTAATAGGTGGTATATAATTAAATGGGAATCATAAAAGTAGTAAATAGATGTGTAGAAACACATTACAATAAAGATACTAGTAAATAAAAAGGGGGTTTTTATAATGAAAATAATTGTACTGCAAATGAAGAGGATGGTGATTACATTATCATGGTAGGGTGCTTCTAAAATAATGATATGATCTTAATAGGATCATGAAATCATATATGGATGTATTTATAGAGGGATAGGGAGATTAAAATAATGATCAATGGGTTTTTATTGAATATGATTGGGAGGATGTTAGGGTATTTATATGAAATTTTTGTGTGTGTGTGGGGGGGGTTTATTTCTAAACATTGGTTTTGGACTTTTTATTATAATATAATCAAAACCAAATAAATACCAGGGTTATTACAGTAGGATCATCATAATAAGAGCTGTTTTTAATATTTAATATGTTTAGGAAATAATAATGTTAAAATAATACCCATGTGGATGTGGAAGTGAGTAATGTTCATACAAAAATGAATTTAGAAACATAAAATATATTATAAGTTATAGGGAATATTTAAAAGTTTATTAAATTTATAAAATAACATAGAAACCCCTTATTCTTAATGTAGAAATATATATTTTCTCATGGATTCCATTTATGGGATTTATTACATAACTTTTGGGCCATTTTAATGTTGTAATATAATCCATGTATTTATATCATATTTATTTTTTACCCAAAAAATGACTATGTGAGAAAAATATGAAATATTAAACATTAGTTAATATTGAAGTGATAATATCAAAAATTATATATATATTTTAAAAATGATTTTCTAAATATGAAAATTTTTACATTTATAAGAAAATCCTCATTTACTAGAAAATAAAATAAAAAATTTAATAACAATATTATGACCCATTTATTGATTACATTGGACATAATAATATTATATCATAATTTTAATATAAATAGTTTATAATAATATTATTATAATAAATTAATGTTCAATTAAAAATTCTGAAATTTATTAAGAAGTTTATTAAAATATTATTTTATAAAATTAAATATCTCATAATTCATATGAAAACCACCTCATATATAATTTTATATGTATAGTAATACTGAAAAGGGATATAAATAATCATTATTATGTTTAAGAAACAACTAAAAATTCATAATAATATGTTCTTTACATATAACCCCTTATAAGACTAGTTTATTCCCTAAGGGTAATGTGTGTAATTTTGAATCATTCTAGTGGTGGTTCGACAAACGTGGTTTGATAATTGATCTCGATAAGAAACAAATATCCCATAAAATATTTTCTTCATGCTTATATTGTTTTATTTTTTCATGGAATTGGTATAGGGAAAAACACTATGATTCCACCTCACATAGAACATCTGATAGATGGTCTTTGTAGGGTATTATATTTTTTTATTCAAGTTCATATTTAATTTTTTTTTGTGGAAATTAGGCTTTATAATAAGACTAAACATATCATAATCATTTAATTATTAATATAATTAAAATATTATAATGTTTTATGAAAAAAAATATTATTTTTAATGTTATACCCTATATTGGTCCAAAATAACAAATGTAGTGTATGAGTTTTTTAAATGTATTATATAATTTGTCTTTTATTCATTAAAATATAGAATTACATTTATAAATGTTCGGTTCACTATATTTTTCCATTATTCAAAAAAAATTCCTTAAAAATTCATTACAAACACTGATGTAGATGGGTGTACTTTTGTTTCACCACCTATTTAGTTCCAATTTTTCTTCCTCAAACATTTGGTTCTTCCAAAACACTATTCCCATGTGTGTTTTTTAGAACATTGTATCTACAATCTAATATCTTCACTGGATATATCTCTAATTTAATATCATTCTCCAAGGGTACAATATATAGATTCATTTCTTATTAGGGGTTATATATGTACATATTCAAGAGGGATATATTGATCACATATTTTAGATGGGATATGTATGGTGGGAGTTATAGTTGAGAGGAATCTTCTTCTATGTGATCATGGATCCTATGTGGGCTGATGTATTTATGATAGAGGATTCCCTTTTTCCAAAAATTAATTACTTTGTTGCATGGAAATATACGATGGAACACCATTCCTTCGACCTCAAACTCTAGGTATCATCAATGATTATCTATATAAAATTTATATTATCATTGTGTGTATTTAAAAATATATACAATGGTTTTAACCTTATTAGATATATATTTATATGATCAAGTCCCATAATCATCAAATCTCTAACTTTATCCCAGTATGTTGGATTCCAACACCTCTTTCCCTTAAATTCATCAGAAGGAGACATTTTAAAGTTAGAATGGAACCTATTATGATAGGATAACTCCCCCTGGGAAATGTGCTGATCCCAAAACCCTTATAAATTTATTGAACAAGATCTTATTATATCATTAAGTGTTTGGATGGTTCAATCATACCAACCATCCACTTAACTGTTATATGTTGTACTAAAACTCAGACCTGTATCATGTTCATGCTGAAGGATTCCCCTGACGATCATAATAATCCAATGATATTGATCATGTATAATGGAAAGTGGGACTACATTATGTTTTACCACATAAATTATATATATTTTGGTGAGTTTCTCAAGATAAAATCACTCATGATAGAAATTAAATGCACAAACTTGATAAGCTGACCAACTACCACCGAGTTGATGTGATTTTATTTATATTTTCTCTAGGGTTATAAGATGAAATCCATAGTTATGTATGTCTATTTACGTAATTGTAAGGGAAATGGTTACCTCATACATTATTCTTCTATTGTTTAGCCTTTATATATTGGAATATAGATAATTCATATATAAATTATCCCCCAGACTTAATGTTATACCACCATAGACTTTACTTTTTATATATATAAATATATATTCTTCATGGATAAATAGAGAAGGATGATATATAAACATCAGGACAAAATTACCTATTAATATGTTGTTTTTATGGGATACATATAGGGGTTCCAAATCATATAATATCATATATCGAAAAGATGAATTCCATAATATTCACTACCTTTTTCCATCTCTCATTATCATCTCTTTCTATGTCATTGATCTTCTAAAAAAGAGATAGTTGGAATGTTATTTTCATATGTTATGATGAATATCATAATATTACAACAACATCTGCCATTTTTTATATCTAATAATATTTTATCCATTTCAATCATCATCATGGATAGGGTTATTAGATCATTTCTAAATAGATATAAATACACCTTTCTCAGATTCTATGGATATTAATGGATTTGTCAGTCATAATCATTGCTCAGCAGAATGTATATATTTTTTAACACATTCTATTTATTTTTATTATTAATATATACTTTTGAATTTTTTGATATGTATATATGTCACACCTTTCACATTAGTGATAGCATTGTCAAATATCCAGAGTGAAGATAACTACATTGAACATAAATGAGGTATAAGGTTGTTCTTCTAATGGATCAATAATCAGAGAGAGATTAATATAATATCGATTTGTAATATTATAAGATCACACATCCCATGAAATTTTTAAATGCATCTCTGATGAAAAAATCCTTACCCACTAGGTGTAATATGAGAATTTGTGTAGTGATTATCCACTCCCATAATGTAGTCAATATTTCATCATATTCATCAGTATAGAGAAACAACACTCGCTTACATGTGATCCTAATGATTGTATGTATCTAAAGAAATGAATATATAGGAATCTCACATATATGTTGGGTTTTGAAAAAAATAAGTTGGCTTTAATTATGGTGATCAAGAAATATTCTGTTTTTAGTGATTAAATGCACCAAGAATATTATACGATCTATGCAAAGTATAAATTTACAATAGATAACATAAAAAAATTTCTCTTGTAAGGTCATCAATATATAATACAATGTATCATCATGTTCCTCCTTGATTTTGGATTTGATTAGGATATCATCTATATATAATACCTCAAATGTGTTTAGTAAACACCAAAATACTCTATTGATTCGTTCTATTTTGTGTTCTAGTGAATTTATGAGACCATGTGTCAGAAATACAATTTTATAGGTCCTTAACATTATATGAAATTATTTATTAAGGATATTATCCTTTACAATTACTTGATAATACCAAAACTAATGATCATTCATAGAGAAGTGATGTGCTCTATGTAGCTAATCAAAAAAGTAATCAATTCATGAAAGCGATAAATATTCTATATCATGATCTCATTGATCTCATTATAATAAATGTAAATTAACATTAACCAATCATTATCCTTTATTATGAGAACCGGTGTACCCCTTTATTAAGCACTTGGCAATATTAATCCATTATCCTAATTCTATTATAGTTTCTTATTGAGATCCTTAAGTTCAATAATGGATATTCTACATAAAGATATATATATTATAGAATATATGAGCATAAATTCTATTGATAATTGAACCTCATGGATGACAATGAAATGAAGAAAATTCTTTTGGAAAATTATTTACATGTTCTCTTACATTGGGAAATTTAACCAGGATAAAATTTTCATTATTATCCGTCATTTTGAGTAGATATTTTTTGTGAATAGAAAACAATATAAATCCATGAAATGATTAAGGATAAGTGAGTTCATCATTATCCTTGAACTTTTATATATCAAAAGAAAAATTTTTGAAATAGAGTTTGAATATTTTTTCACTAAAAAATGAGTTTTTTCTATGTAATGAAATCTAATCCATAGATAAAATTAAAAAACATTATCATAGATGAGGGTAAACCAAAAAATTATTTTATTGAATTACATTAGTGGATATATTCCATTTAAATTATTAGTATAATTACACTTATTTCACACACTTAATGATTTTGTTTCTAGTTCATAGAATTTATGGGATGCTACTTCCCACACTTTTTAAAAGTGGGTAGTTAGGCTTTCATTACCAAATAAGGTTTCTATATCACACCAAAAAAATTAAAATAAATTATCATCATACTATCCCTAAACCCATGTGACCCATGGGATAAAATGATAACCATTTCAACATTGAGGTAACATTCAAAAATATACACAAATCTTTAGAAGTCTCAAATTGCCAAATTTTTCTGTAGACTCATATTTTTACCATTAATGATACATTAAAACATACATTTAATGGGAATGAAAAATCTATATGTGTATTGTTAATGTATTTTGATTTTATTATCATAACCCACTATATTTTTCATTCTTTTTCTTTAGGATAAGGAAACCCCTATCAGTTTTATATAGAAATATAGGAGAATAATGTTTATTAAAAAACATTTCTTGAAGTTATTTTGAGTTAATAATTTCAATACCATCCATTGGATTGATATTTTTAATCAATTAAAATCATTGATATGTATATCCCTTCATAAAATTATAGAGGAAATAAATTTATATTAATTAGAGATTTCAAGGATATAGATTAGATTTTAAATAGACATTATCTATTATTCTATGTTAAAAGGATAAAAATATTTGTAGAAAGTTGGAGGAATTTCTCACATGATGTTTGGAATTTAAAATTGGCCATTAATAGGTGTATTTTGTCTTTCCATGTTATATAAGTTTCTAAAAAATTCATGAGTTAACATATTAATTATTGTCATGAATTTTCCAACTCATACTCAAATTGGATTGGGAATCTCAATTGGGAATTTCCAATCACATTGTTTGGTTAATTGGTTCCACATACATCAATACATTGACTAAAAAATATTAATTTTGGGATGAAAAGTTTGAAACTACTAATTATATAATCAGTATTCTATGTACATTTCTATGATAACAAATAACATGAATACATTGCATATCCTATGAATTTATGGGATTCAATCTATATTATCCTTGGCATATTTCCCAACATAAATTTTGTAGTCATTTTTGTTTCCCTCATGATGCATTATAAGGATATTATTAATTTACCAAAGTATATTCCTCATGATTTTCATACTAGGTGTATATCTGGGTATCATTTTCATTCACTATGGGAATGTGGAGTGATAATAAAATTTTAAATTATAATTAATATTATCTTTTGGAATGATTGTTTGAGATCCACATCAACATGTAATATCAAAGCTAGAAAATTTTCTAGAAACTTAATAAATTATAATTTAAAATAATTTAGGGAATATTTATAATTTTTACACTTATACACAATGATTTACTAAGGATTTACAATCCGTATCCTTAAAAAACCTATACAATCCTCTAATAAAATCTATGATTATCCATATCATTAATACACCATAACTCATAATTGATTACATAAACATATAGAAAACAAAATCCTCAATGATCTAGAGAATATTGTATTTTGTAAATAAATTATATAGAACATTAATTTTTTACATGGAAACAATATTTAAATCCTAAAAAAATGAACTTATATTCAATCAATCTTCAAATACTACATGAGATAACCTGGGGATGTAATGTAGAAATGGGTGACCTACAAATCGAACTGTGGGAAAAATAAAAAGAACTACATGAGGAGAGAAATACATGATAATAAAGAGTTATAGGATGAAGAAATGAAAGAGGTAATAACAGTACACATTATCATCAAATAATGATATAAGTTAATTGCATAAGGTAAACGTATGAATGATGAAACTATATAAAATATGAAATCATATGCCTATGTCAGGGAATACTGTAAAGAAATAATAATATAGCATGATTTTGATAACCTTCCATGAATAAGCCATGTCATATCATGAGATAGAAAATTTTAAAAATGCATTGGAGGGTAATATTAATCTAGGTCAACCTATAAAATTCATTTCGTGTACATGAATTTGTGGGATATATAGATCAGAAAACACAAGAACAATATTAATCTTTTTTAACATCAACATTATGGATTATATTTTTAATAAATGGATTCCTTAATAAATTTATTATAGGTAAAAAAAATTTACTACCATTTAGTGGAAATGGTATTGGGTATTCAGAATAAAAATGTTTGGTATTGAATATCGTATAATAATATTGGAAGCATAACATTTGTACATAATCAATTATGGAAAATTTAATTGAGTATGACAGGTGGTATATAATAAAATAGTAATTACATGGAATTAAAATATATGTGTAAAAACATATTACAACATGTATAATTTGAAATCAATATTAGTCAGTACAATGAAATTACATGAAATAAAGAGAAGAGAGAGACTCCCTTACCTCGAGAGGGCATGTTTAAATTCATGGGAGGGGATTTTTATGTGATTGGGAATACATTGGGAAATATTTATATTTTTATAGTGAGAGTAAAATCATTCTAAATGGGATATTATTGAATGTGAGTGGGGGATGGGTGGGTATTTATATCAAATTATGGGGGGTTATATATTAATTCTAATATTTTGTTTCAGACTCAATTGGTTAAAATAATCAAAAATGGAATCCTTCTCTTGACTTCAACAAAAGAGAACTTTTTTTAAATATTTTATATTTCCATGAATAAATAGTATTAAAATAATAACCCTACTTACGTGGAATTGAGTAATGTTTAAAAAAATTGATTTTAAATTATTAAAATAAAATAAAGGGTTTAAAGAAATAAAAAAATATAAAATTAAAACAATAACATAGAAATACATTATTATAATGATGAAATATATATGGCAATAGATTCGTTTTATGTAATATATTAAATCACTTTTATGCTATTATTGTGTTATAATATAAACCATATATTTATACATTATGTATTTTTTAGTCAAAAAATTCCATTTCTTTATAATGTTATGAAAAAAACACCATTGAATAATTTTTATGGGTGAATTTCAAAATTAATATTAATTTTATTAAAATAATTTTCTAGATATATGAATATTCACTATTAATATGAATTTCTATTTACTAGAAAATACTTTTTTTCTGATAATAATGTGTTTTTACAAATATAAATATTACATAAGACTTTATCAAATTATACTATATTTTGTATATAATAATTCTTTAATAATAATATTTTGTTAAATTATTATTAATTTTAATATTACTTAATTTATTAAAAATGTTGTTAATTCCATATATTTTCAAAAAATATAACATTCATTTCTTCATATCAAAATCAATTCATATATTATTTTATATATAATGTAATACTAAAAAGGTATAAGACTGATCATTAATTTTTTTAAAAAATAATACAAACTAATTCATAATACTATGGTCTTGATACATAACTTATTATTACACTAGCATATGCTCAATGGTTATGAGGTTTGTTGGTGGCAATTTATTGGGATGGCTCGACAAACATATTTGGGACCATGAACATTATAATCATGATATTCCAACCTAAAAGGATTTTTATTCCTTGATTATAGAATATCAATATGGATTTGGACAAGATAAAATCTATGTGATACCACCTCCCTCTGAATACATGATAAATGGCTTTTAAAGGATATGATACAACTGGTTCAAGATATCACTCCTTCTATCTATGAAAATTAGACTTCATCAAAACCCTCAAAATAAACTAATATTCTATGTTATGATTAAATGCCTATATTATGACTAGTATAGATGATTAATATAATCATAATCCAAAATTCTATATCAATCCAAAGTAATATATTCGTATAAATTTTTTATATTACTTTATTTCTATTAACAAAATTTATTCATTCAAAAAAAAATGTCATTTAAAAAATTTTGGGTTATTACAAAAATTAATTCCTTAAATCTACTCCTAGGATACATATATTCAAAGATAGTAAATTAAGTCAATTGTGGGTATTCTTAAATGTTATAACCCAATACATAAACTACTATATATATATCTAATAAAACACTATATGATGTAGAGAATAAATATTTCATAATAATTTAAATGAATTCAGCGTAGGGGTAAAAAATCAAGGGAATTAATGGAAATTATAAAATTTCAAAGTAGATATATCCTCTAAATGTATGTTATGGATTCATCTATTTGGATCCATTGATTATAGGTAAGTATAAAATATAATTATAGGCTTAATGTTTTTGTATTTTATTTTAAAAACTAAAAGAAAAATGTATACATTTAGAATTATGGTAATAGAAAACTACCAAAAGATATTGGGTTTCCTCCAAACCAATACATTAATATTTACCTCTTTAACTCGGATTCGAAATGATATATCCTTACTTAGTAGAATTTGTCTCATCCTCATGTGTATTAGAAACATATTATATGATCCTTTGATTCATAAAATGAAAATTTTCCTAAAATGTGACAATGATCCTTTGGATTATCCTATTTCTTTAAAAGTCATACTAAACCTATTTACATCCCCCATTCCATTGAATAGTATAATAAAATATCATTTCTACATATTGTGTATACTACAGTTCAGGACCATAATGGGGTAATTTCATTGGGGATATCTCTATTGGGTTATTTATGTAATTTACAATAGTTTTCCACTTATTTTGTGGATTATCATTTTTTTTACAATTATGGACATCTTGTCCCCCAATTTTATCAAGTGATTTATATTTTTACATTTTCTCCAACATCTCTATTTATTATGATATTATACATATTTTTTATGATAAATAACAAATGAACATTCTATTTTATAAGAATATTAATCCAAATATCTAGCATTGATTTTATGGTTGTTTCCATTTCAATAAGTTGAGTATTCCTACTTTCTTATATCCATTTGACATTTTTTCATCTTAAAATGATATGTTCATTATTTGGATAATGACCATTGTGATCATAAATAGAATATTTCAGATTCACATATCTAATAAACATAAAACACTATAATGGGTGTCTTGTTTTTCTACTGAAATAATGATTTTATTCTACTATAGTGGGGGTGAATTTTTTTTAAAAAAACTACTCATATTTTCTATCCACATCAATATTTAATTACACAACCCAACCCATAATGGAAGAACCTGTTATGAATGTAGATTATTTTTTCCACTATAAGACCGCCTCTTGTAGGCATTGGATGGGAAACCTACAATGATTAGGCATATCACCTAGTTAGGTATTCATAACATTATTCACCTACATAAATAAATTCAAAAATAGAAAAACACACCCACCTTCCATGATAATGTATAATAAAAAATTAAAATACATAAAATAATTACAAATTAAACAATGAATGTAATCAATTATAAGATCTATAAAATATAGAAATATATATCTTATTTTAATAGGGAGATAAAATACACCTAATAAAAATTTTATATCCAATTAAAACTAGTGGTGACAAGATATCTCACCCATAATAATCAATCTAACCAATGTCAATGGTCATGACAATTATGTACACCTATAATTCACCAATACATGAAAAACTGTGTACACTACCTTAAATGATATCAACATCTTAAGACATGAAATGGGTTGGAAATAAACCTATATAAAGATGAGTATATACATACCAAGTTGGATTACATGAAATTCATAATAGAAACTATTAAATATTATTTTTTCAGACCATGAAATAAAAGGGAGAAATAATCCCAACACGTTAGAAATTCACGTTGTAGGGACCATTTCATATATAAAGGAATCTATATTAACAACCATGTATAGATGACATGTGTTCCTCAAGCTCAAAGAAATATTATCATCCAATTCTTGTAGCCAAAAAAACCTTCCAACTCAATAATATGAGACTGAGACCTCACAAATATAATATCAAAATCATGGGGATACAAAAATTAGTGGACAAAGCACCAAAATATTTATCTCATAGAATATTATAATTTGAATCCAAGGATTATAGGAAAACAGAACTGAGTATTGAGGATATATATACCAAGGATTATAGGGACCCACACCCCAGAATAATAGAAGTGATAGGGGAATACCGATAGAGATAAAAATATAAAGATCTCACCAAAACACCATCATCACCTAATCCATTACTAAAAAAATAATAAATTTTTAAAAAACTCACACCAAATATCAAATATCAACAAAATTCAACCATCGCATCTCCAGTATAATTCTACAATGAATTGGATAATCTTTTGTATTAGTACAATTTGATTCATGATGATATTGTCGGTGAGTTGTTCTAGGGAATGTATATGTTTTTTTATTTAGGTTAAATAATGTTTAAAATTAATTAAAATCTATATGTATGTACATCCATCCTGTAGGAAAAGTTAATATCCATATACACATAATGTTAGTTAAAGTGCATGATTTTTTTTGCCATCTGTGGCACACAGAATGTACTGTGTTGCCTATGTCAAAATTCATTGAGTGTACACAACTTGGTATATTGAAACAGATGACATGTAAGGACACTTTGGTTCTTTGGTGTGTACTTTTCAAGAATATTGATCTGGATGGATAAAGACACAAGGCTTGTGGGGGGCACCCAATGTGTGATATTTTTTTCTATAAAAAACCCCAGCGAACACCAATTTGTAGTTATAGATATTGTTTCCATTTGAATTTAAAACTATTTATTTATTTTTTTCAAACTAAAAACATTTCTTCAATCTTATTTTTCAATTTTTACAAAACTCACCACATCTCATGTTCAAACCATTTTTCCAGGTTCGATCTCAATGGAACATAGAGAATATTTTTTTTAGTACCAACTCATAAAAATCAAAATCATCTACAAAATACCAATTTCTCATGAATTGTGATATGGGAAACAAATCCCACCAATGACCATCAAAAATCATCCTCTCAATATTTTCTCACATTCAATATTGCCTCTAATGTTGACAGAAAAACTGACATGTGAATCCTTGTATTAATAATGATTTTATCTAGAATAATTATATAATATTGTTGAGCCCTCTGGAAGATTGTTGAATTCTTCCTATGATTGTTGTTTTAATAATCACAAATCATCGATTACATAATCCGGTTGGATTTCTCATATACATAATCACAATCTCTCAGTAAATCTATGTATATTGGTTGGATCATGTTTTTATCTCTTTTTTATTGATTTACAAGTATTCTGGAAGTCCTCTGGATCAAACAAACAACGGTCTCACTGATCCATATCAAAGGACAACGGTCTCACAGATCCATATCAAAGGACAACGGTCACACCGATCCATATCAAAGGACAACGGTCTCACCGATCCATATCAAAGGACAACGGTCTCACCGATCCATATCAAAGGACAATGGTCTCACCGATCCATATCGAGGGACAACGGTCTCACCGATGCTGATCATCTGAGTCATCGATGATGTCTCACCGATGTTGATCAAATGAGTCACCGATCATGACACATTGATGATGATCATCTGAGTCACCGAAGATGTCTCACCGATGCTGATCAAATGAGTCACCGAAGATGGCACATCGATCCAGATCAATTGAGTTATTGATCATGACACACAGATGATGATCATCTGAGTCACCGAAGATGTCTCACCGTTGCTGATATTGATGTCCTACCGATCACTTGACTCACCGATAGTCTTAAACAGCTGTTTGAATTTCATTATCTTTATTTAATCTAACCAATGGTCATATTAGGAATATTTTAATGCTATTTCATTTATTTAATGATGTATGTTGGATGTCATGGAACCATACCTCATACATACAAAAAGAAATCATTTCTTTTACTGGAGCTTGTTCCATAAATACAAGAAGTCCCTGCTGGTGAAGAAATACTGGTGTAACAATGAAGAGACATATATGAGGGCAAAGAGTGGTGGATGAGATAGTTTTAGAAGACACAAAACCTCATAGACACTCAAGCTTACTCAAGAAGAGTTCTTTACATTCACGAGGACATTGAATAACTTCATCCACTACATTTCTCACTATCTCTGAATCTGGATGCCAAGTAGACGACACTCTATTTTTTAGACAAAAACCAGAAGAGGACTCAGAATCATCTGTTATCAAACTCAAGGAGTCCAAAGATTCATTGCAATCACTAGAGCGATTTGTAAACTCTACATCTATGCTATGTTATTCATTATTTCACATTTGTAGCAGTGTGCGTTATATGTGGTATTTAACACACACACCGTCTCTTGTACATTAACTGGAGGATCTGTAAATCCTCACTCAAACTCTTACATCATTTATTTCCCACTGAGATAGTGGTAGAGGTCGTGTGTGTCCTGGACAGCTGGTTTCTATTGTTCTGTTTCTGACGAATAACAGTTGTAGAGGTCTTGGACCTGGATAGTTGTAAACTGCTGTGAACCCTGATCCAGGGTGTGGGTCAAATTTATACAAATTGTTGAGAGGACTAAGTCTCAGCTTGAGACTGAACCTCTTGGTTATATCTTCTATGCTATATCTTTTAAAGTTATTCTTTTATTCTGCTTCTAATTACTTTAAAACCAAAACTATTTTAAAGTCACTTTGATAATTAAATTCGCAAGTGTTTATATTAGTTGTAAATCAATAAGTTGGTTTCAAAAGTTAATCAACCTTTTTGTTTTGATTAACTGGGAAATAATCTATCCCTTGAGAACCCAACAGAACCTTTAATTTGATATAAATCCACTACAGTTTAATTCAGTATTTTATTTGGGGGTTTTTAAGACAATGTTTAAAAACAAAAATTTTAATTGTAACTCAATCCACCCCCCTCTTGAGTATCCACTCAGAACAATAATTGGTATCAGAGGTTGTTTAAATATATTCTAAAGTACTCTGTTTTCCAACTATGATTTTAGTTGTAATTTAAAGTTCTTAAAATTTCTGTTATTTCTAAATTTTTATCTCTTTAAAATCATTGCTTTAAGTAAGCTATCATGGATAATAGACTTGAAGATGTTTCTACCAATAAACTACAATTTTTCAATGGCACTAACTATTCTCAATGGAAAATCAAGATAAAAATTCATTTAGAAAGCACAGGTTTTAATATTTGGACTGCTATAGAATCAGAATATAAAATTCCTACAACTGTTAGAAATACTTGGAATGAAGCTACTAAGGCTGCCTACAATAATAATTACAAAGCTATGAATTCCTTGTACTGTACTTTAGGAGATGAGGAATTTAATAGAATATCTTCTTGTAAAACTGCTTATGAAATTTGGGATACCTTAGCTGTTTCTCATGAAGGAACAACTAATGTTAAGGAAATAAGCTTTAACACTAATACTATTAAGTATGATAATTTTAAGATGAAGCCTGATGAACCCATTTCTGACATGTATCTCCAATTTAATGAAATTTTCAAAACAATTACTTCTCTGGGAAAGGATGTTTTATCAAAGGAACAAATTATGAGAATTCTGAGATGTCTACCTGAAATATGGAGGGAAACTTCTGTCTCAATTAGAGAATCATGTGATATCGGTGAAATACCAGTCAAGGAACTAATTGGGAAGTAGATGATGTATGAAGAGGAACTCGAGGTTAACAAAGAAGAAGAAGATGAACCTAGAAGAAAGTCAGTTTCTTTCAAGACTTCAAATTCAAAGAACAAGGATAAGGAGAAGGCTTCAAGATATAAATGAGAGTTCGAGATGTGAAGACAGTGAAAGTGCTTCTGATAGTGATGTTGAGATGGCTCACATTGCCAGAAGGTTTAAAAAGTTTTATAGGAAGAAGAAGTTTTTCAGAAAATCAAATTATAAAGGTAAGTATGATAGCAAAGGACATTGGAAAAAGAATTGGAATAAATCTGACAAATCAGGTGAAGTTGTCTGCTATGAGTGAAAAAGAAAGGGACACATAAAAGCAGACTATCCAAATTTGAAATACAAGAAGAGGTATGAATACAAGGACAATATGTTTAAGAAAGCCATGAAGGCTACTTGGAGTGCTTCTGAGGCTAGCTCCACTAAATCTGATGTTTCTGAAACTGAACATAGGAATAAGGAAAACATATGTTTTATGACAAACACCTCTGAGGTAACATTTGAAACTCCTGATTTAAATTCATACTATTCTGAAGATGATTCTGACTCAGAAAACATGTCAAAATCTGAACTATTTGAATACTGTGATATATTAGAAGAAACCTGTAATGAGCTGAAAGACAAATACAATGGTTTAAAGAAACAATATGCTTTAACTTTTAAACATATATATGATCTTGATATTGAAATGGAAAATAATGATCAGTTGCTTAAAGAGTATACTGAACTAAAATTATCTAATGAGAAACTCAAGAAAGACTTAGAGAAATTTACAAATGTTAAAGATACTCTTACTCAGATGCTAGGTAAGAAAATAGCACCTAGATACACTACTGGTATAGGATACCAACTTAGACAAAGGAAGATTACCAAAACTAAATTCATTCCTAAATCTGGACAGAATATATCTAGTTCTGAAACGTTATATGCTTCAACTCGTTATATTCATTGTTATGGATCTAATAAGGTTTATCCTTGAAAATCTTTTAACTCTAAAAATCATATGAGACCCATTAGACAAATATGGGTACCTAATGTTTTATTGGCTAACCTGTCTGGACCCAAGATGATCTGGGTACCAAAATCATTTCCTATCTAAAACTGTTTTGTAGGGAACCTGCTTAAAGATCTCCTGTAGAATGCCTTGGTATTTGGACAGTGGATGCTCAAGACATATGTCAGGAGACTTCTCATGCTTTAAAAGCTTAGTCAGAGTTGATGGAGGCGTTGTCACCATTGCTGATAACTCAAAAGGAAAAATCATCAGATTAGGCCAGATTGGTACCACTGACTCATTATTAATTTCTAAGGTTTTATTTGTTGATGGACTTAAATACAATTTGTTAAGTATTTCTCAGTTATGTGATGATGGTTTTTCTGTTAAATTTGAAAATGATTCTTGCAATTTTTTTAATTCTAAAAATTATTTAGTTTTTTCTGCTTTAAGAAATGAAAATGTTTATGTTGTTGATTTAAATTCTTTAGCTATGAAAAATATTACTTGTTTAAATGCTTTTCATAACGAGTCTTGGCTTTGGCACAGAAGATTAGGACACTGTAATGTGCATTCACGTAGAAAACTTGCTAGGAAGAACTTAGTTAGAGACCTACCCAAACTTGAATTTCTAGTAGACAAAGTTTGTAATACCTGTCAAATGGGAAAGCAACATAAAGTTTCTTTTAAATCAATGAAAGAATTCTCAACTTATCAACCTCTCGAGTAGGTTCACATGGATTTATTTGGACCTTCTAGAGTTTCAAGTTTAAATGGGAAGCATTATGTCTACGTTCTTGTAGATGACTTTTCTAGATATACTTGGGTATATTTTCTAGCTCAAAAAAGTGAAGCTTGTTCTTGCTTTGTAAAATATTCCATGTCTGTAGAAAACCTTAGTGGACTTAAAATTAAAACCCTGAGAAGTGATCATGGCCGTGAGTTTGAAAATCATGAGTTTGAATCTTACTGCTCACACAGAGGCTACAGTCACAATTTCTCTACCCCTAGGACAACTCAACAGAATGGTGTAGTAGAAAGGAGGAATATAACCCTGCAAGAAATAGCTTGGACTATGCTTAATGAGTATGACCTACCTGTTTATTTTTGGGTTGAAGCTATAAATACAACTTGTTATGTTATCAATAGAGTCATGATCAGACCTGTTCTTAAGAGGACCCCTTATGAATTGTGGAACCATAGGAAACATAAGGTTAACTACTTCAATGTTTTTTGCTACAACGTATTTATTCTTAATACTAAAGACAATCTCGACAAATTTGCATCCAAGAGTGATGAAGGAATTTTCCTTGGTTTCTCTACTTCTAGTAAAGCCAATTGAGTTTTCAATAAAAGAACCAAATGTGTGGAAGAATTTGTTCACATCAAATTTGATGAAACTAATCCCCATGAACCTAAGACCTCTCTTGAAAATCTTGAAGATGATCTCTCTGGTTTGAACTTTAATGATAAAGACAGTGGACCTGTAATTAAAACATCCAGTTCTGGAAATGTTCTAGAACCTGCTTCTGTTGAACCTCAACCTGTAGATGAACCTGAAATCTCGAGTCCTACCTTTTCTAGACCAACTAGGATTCTAAAGAACCATCTGTTAGATGCTGTTTTAGGTAATTTAGATAGAGGAACACATACTAGAGCTTCACTATGAAATCAGGTAGAACATCAAGCTTTTCTTTCACAGTTAGAACTTAAAAATATCAATGATGCTATCAATGTTGAATTTTGGTTAATGGATATGCAAGAGAAACTAAATCAATTTGAAAGAAACAATGTCTGGAAATTAGTAGAAAGACCTTTGGACACTATAACCATAGGCACAAAATGGGTGTTTAGAAAAAAAGTTGATGAATCTGGAAATATCATTAGAAACAAAGCTAGGCTATTTTCACTAGGTTACAATCAAGAAGAAGGAATTGAATATGAGGAAACCTTTACACCTGTAGCTATATTCGAGGCTATTAGGATCTTACATGCCTATGCATCACATCTGAATTTCATGTTATATCAAATGGATGTTAAAAGTTCTTTTTTAAATGGTTTTATTGTTGAAGATGTTTTTGTAGATCAACCACCTGTTTTCTCAAATCCTCATTTTCAAACTCATGTTTTTAAAATTTCTAAAGCTTTATATGGTTTAAAACAAGCTCCAAGAGCTTGGTATGAAAGAATTTCAAACATTATTATTTCAAAAGGATTTACAAAAGGAATAGTTGATCCCACTCTTTTTATAAAAAGGATTTCAAAAGATGTGTTAATAGTACCAATCTATGTTGACGATATTATTTTTGGATATTCTAAAAATTCTTTATGAACTGAATTTTCAAAGGTTATGCAAAATGAGTTTGAAATGAGCTTAATGGGAGAGCATAAGTATTTTTTTGGATTTCAAATCTTTCAAACTAAAGATGGTATTATTTTAAATCAAAGTAAATATACTAAGGATTTATTAAAATGTTTTGGTTTAGATAGTCTTAAGGAAAGTGATATACCTATGAGTAATACCTATAAATTGGATGTTGATGAAACTAGGAAACCAGTTGATCAAACCTATTACAGAGGAATGATTGGGAGTTTACTTTATCTTACTGCTAGTCGACCGGATATTATGTTTAGTGTGTGTATGTGTGCTAGATTTCAAGCTAATACTAAAGAATCACACTTACTGGATGATAAAAGGATTTTTAAATATCTTAAATATACTGTGAATTTATGTTTGTTTTAACCAAAAGGATAATTATTTGACCTAACTAGTTATTCAGATGCTGGCTTTGTTGGATGTAAGTTAGATAGGAAAAACACATCTGGAACATGTCATTTACTTGGAAAGTCCCTAGTATCATGGTGTAGTAAGAAACAAAACACAGTTGAATTGTCTACTGCTGATGCAGAATCTATTGTTGCTGGTAGTTGCTGTGCATAGATTTTGTGGATGAAACACACTTTATAGGACTATGGATTTGATTTTAAACAGGTTTCAATTAACTATGACAATACTAGTGTGATCAACATAACTAAGAACCCTATGTTTCACTCTAGGACTAAGCACATTGATATCAGACATCACTTTCTAAAAGATCATTATCAAAAAGGTGATATTTCTCTATAATTTATTAGCTCTGATCATCAATTAGATAATATTTTTACCAAGCCTTTATGTTATAAAAGAATGAATTTTATTAAAAAAGAAATTTCTATGATAGATCTGTGAAACTGATCTGTGAAACTGATCTGTGAAACTGATATGTGAAACTGATATGTGAAACTGATCTGTGAAACTGATCTGTGAAACTAATCTCTGAAACGGAACTGTGAAACTGATCTGTGAAACGGATCTGTGAAACGGATCTGTGAAACTGATCTGTGAAAATGATCTGTGAAACCGATCTGTGAAACTGATCTTTCTTTATATTACTTTTTATTTTGTTGTGATTAATTAACTACTTTTATCTTTTTTATGGGAACCCTAAATGATGAAATAAATGATACACGACTATTTCTATTCCCCAAACCATCGACATTTCATTTCTTTCCCGCCAAACCTTATTTCCTCTCTTCTCCTCTACTTCGAACCTTCCAACTCCTGATTTCCCCAGAATCGTCATATGTCTAAGAAGAAGAGACCGAGCAAAGGATCAGAAAGTCCTATACCTTCAAATCATGCTCGAGTCGAGCTGAGTAGTACCACTAAAAGATCATTAAATCTGAACTTCTAAACTTGGATTGTTGCTGTAGAAAAGGAAGTCAGCTCCGCCTGGCTTTTGACAAGTATGTCATTGCTGTTACAAGTTTTAGATTCACAAGGATGGAAAGCCTAGTTCTCAGATAACACTCATGTATACTACCCAAAGCTAGTGCATGAGTTTTATATAAATCTGCAAGTTTCTTTAGATGGTGTCAAGGCTTCCAAAATGTCTTCTGTAGTGAAAGGAAAGAAAATATCTTTTTCGTCTAAACAATGGGCTGAATGTTTGAATTTACCCCATGAGGGTCGGTATGAGGATTATGCTAGAAACATTCCTCCAACCTCTGAATACATCTCTTATGAGTTAGCTATAGAGCTTTTGACTGGAAACATAGAGTCAAGGAGAATCACAGCCTCAGAGCTGGATGGTGAATGTAAACTTCTCTTTATGTTTATTTAGCACTAAATTTTCCCTAGGAAAAGATATTTTGCTGCTATAAGATACCAGTATGTTTTTATATTTTTTTTACTATAGACCCATGCGAAGATCAATTTGTGTAGATATATAATGGTGCACATAGCTGGAATGGTGAAACCTTCTAAGAAATCCACTGCCCTGTTCTATTCCAAAATGATCTCTGCTATGTTAAAGATTCTGGAATGTGTTGACGAAGCTGATGAGATAGCCGAATCTGATAGTGCTTCTTGTGTTAACAAAGAAATTTGTAAATAGATGAAAATAAACCGGATCCCATGGAAGAAATGTTGGGTTGCTGATGAGGACAAGTTGTATGAATCATACAATACTATTGATCATGGAAAGAGGCCTAAGGGTTTTAGAGTCCCTAGTTTGAAATCAGATGAGGAGCCAATTTGTTCTGATGATGAGGAAGAAGTAGATTTTGAATGGAATAAAGACACTGAAGAGTCTGGTAAACAAGGGATGGAAGAAGCTGAAACAGAAGAAGGAAGTATGTCACCTCCTGATGATAGGAGTGATCCTGATACTGTGATCCCTAAGAGAAGAATAGACATCAGATCTGCCAGTCCACCTTTACCCTTACCTGAATCAGAACCAGTTCTTGGTGATGAAGAAACTAGTGACACTAAAGTATCTGACAGTGAAGTTTCTGTGAAGAATGGAAATGGTAATGGAGATGATGATGATGATGATAATGATGATGGTGGTGATAACCGACCAGTGGATGATCTTAATGTACCTCCAACAGAAACACATCAAACTTTACCAGAAACAAATGCCTATTTGAAAAGAGATTCTCTTCAAATCAGTGGAAAACCAAGTTATCATAAACCGAAATATACTCTGTGTGCTGGTGTCTGGGATGATTACCCTAGTTTTTTTGTTTTGGGTTTAGAGTATTCTAAAGAAGAAGAAGAAGAATCAGAATCTATTGCAGTTATGATTGAAAGCCAACCAGTTGAGGCAAGGTCTACTCCTGTTGTTGATGCTGCAGATGCTCATCTACCTAGTTCTACTGTCTCTCAGTCTGATTTTGATATGTTCAAATGTGAGTTGCTTACTGTTGTGAGAGATACAGTTAGAGAAGAAATTTCAAATGCTATTAAACTAGACCTGGCCAATACTGGTGAGTTTATTGGCAGGCACATAGCCTCTCTAAATAAGATTCTGAAGGATATACAATCTGGCTTAGTTTCTTTATCCAAAAAATTTAGATCCACCAGCTCTGGTATGATGGAATTGTTGAGGAATCTGATTGAACATCTTAAGAAGTCTGATCTAAGAAATTTGAAAGCTGAGATAACTCAGATAGTCACTCAATCTAGTATAGCCAAAGTAACCAAGATCACTACTCATGAGCTAGAGGATCTAAGGCAGATTGTTCATGATGAATTGGCTACCATTAGACAAGTTCTTGATTTGGACTCGTTGAGGAAGATGAAGGATAAAAATTATCACATTCGTAAGATGGTAACAATATATTCAACAGATGCCACTAAAGCTCATAGAGAGATCAAGGAAAAGGTTGATCATTACTTTTAAAAATCTATACCAAGCATGAGATGACCACGAATTTCAATGTCTTAGCTGACAATCTGAGACTACCTCCAGTCACTCAAGATTTCAAGACTCAAGTTCGACAGTTGCATGATTTTACTCCTACCTTGGAATGGATAATAGAGAATAAGGATGATTTTGAGAAGGCTATGCAGTATGGTGCAGTAGTTATTCAGAATTTCATAAACCTTTTGAATCCTTATCTGAATGCACAAGCCACCGCCATTGTGATTCCTACTGTTGACCCTCTCAGTGCCTCTGATGTTGCTCTAAATCAGATCTTCGTTGCTCAAGCTATATCTCAACTCCGACCAGTTCCTCAGCAATCTTCTCAACCAGCTCTTACAGATCCACAGCAAATCCCAGTGGCATCCTCTCCTCTACCCTCCAGAGTCATCTTACCACCTTTTCAAATTCACCCAGTTCAACCTGCCTCGAAGCCTTCCAACTTACCAACCATTGATCCTTCTGATTAAGGCAAATCCATGTTGCATCCCAAGAAATAGTTGTGCATTGTTGTTGATAGGGTGAAACCGGTTGTGATTGTACTGTAATGTAATATAAACATTATTCTTTTTTCTTTTTATTCTCACGGATGCCTTCTTTTAATCTCTTCTTTATCTGTTTTCCTTCCTTTTTAATTATCCCAAAGGGGGAGAAATCTGTATATCTATGGATCTATGGAATCTGTATATCTATGGATCTATGGGGGATATGGGGGAGATTCATCTCTAAAGGGAGAGATTTTTTATCCATGGGGGAGAACCTTTCTATGGCAATGCTTGAATAAGTATTTAAAGGCATAAATTCAGGGGGAGATTTATATCTCATTTTAATTTTATTCTTATTATGACTTATTATTGATGATATATTATTTTCATTTATGGATAAGATTTGTGATTATCAAAAAGGGGGAGATTGTTGAGCCCTCTAGAAGATTGTTAAATTCTTCCTATGATTGCTGTTTTAATAATCTCAAATCATCGATTACTTAATCCGGTTGGATTTCTCATATACATAATCACAATCTCTCAGTGAATTTGTGTATATTGGTTGGATCATGTTTTTATCTCTTTGTTATTGATTTACAAGTATTCTCGAAGTCCTCTGGATCAAAAAGACAATGGTCTCACCGATCCATATCAAAGGACAACGGTCTCACCGATCCATATCAAAGGACAACGGTCGCACCGATCCATATCAAAGGACAACGATCTCACCGGTCCATATCGAAGGAAAAGGGTCTCACCGATCCATATCAAAGGACAATGGTCTCACCGATCCATATTGAAGGTCAACGGTCTCACCGATGGTGAACATCTGAGTCACCGAAGATGTCTCACCGATGCTGATAAATGAGTCACCGATCATGACACACCGATGCTGATCATCTGAGTCAAAGAAGATGTCTCACTGATGCTGATCAAATGAGTAACCGATCATGACAAACCGATGCTGATCATCTGAGTCACCGAAGATGTCTCACCGATACTGATCAAATGAGTCACCGAAGGTGACACACTGATCCAGATCAAATGAGTCCCTGATCATGAAAACCCGATGTTGATCGTCTGAGTCACCGAAGATGTCTCACCGAGGCTGATACTGATGACCTACTGATCACTTGACTCACTGATAGTCTTAAACAGCTATTTGAATTTCATTATCTTTATTTAATCTAACCAACGGTCATATTAGGAATATTTTAATGCTCATTCATTTATTTAATGAAGGTTGTTGGATGTCAGGGAATCGTACCTCGTACCTACAAAAAGAAATCATTTCTTTTACTAGAGCTCATGCCATAAATACAAGAAGTCCCTGCTGGTGCAGAAATACTGGTGTAACAACAAAGAGACATATATGAGTGCAAAGAGTGGTGGATGAGATAGTTTTAGAAGACACAGAACCTCATACACACTCAAGCTTACTCAAGAAGAGTTCTGTACATTCACGAGGACATTGAAGAACTTCATCCACTACATTTCTCACTATCTCTGAATCTGGATGCCAAGCAGACGACACTCTGTTTTTCAGAGAAAAACCAGAAGAGGACTCAGAATCATCTCTGGTCAAACTCAAGGAGTCCAAAGCTTCACTGCAATCTCTAGAGCGATTTCTAAACTCTACATCTCTACTCTGTGATTCATTATTTCACATTTCGAGCAGTGTGTGTTATCTGCTGTATTTAACACACACACTGTCTCTTGTACTTTTACTGGAGGATCTATAAATCCTCACTCAAACTCTTACATCATTTATTTCCCACGGAGATAGTGGTAGAGGTCGTGTGTGACTGTGACAGCTGGTTTCTGTTGTTCTGTTTCCCACAAATAACAGTGGTAGAGGTCTTGGACCCGGACAGTTGTAAACTGTTGTGAACCCTGATCCAGGGTGTGGAACAAATTTATACAAATTTTTGAGAGTACTAAGTCTCGGCTTGAGACTAAACCTCTTGGTTATATCTGATGTGCTATATCATTCAAATTTATTCTTTTATTCCACTCCTAATTACTTTAAAACCAAAATTGTTTTAAAGTAACTTTGATAATTAAATTCGCAAGTGTTTATATTAGTTGTAAATCATTAAGTTGGTTTCAAAAGTTAATCAACCTTTCTATTTTGATTAACTGGGAAATAATCAATCCCTTGAGAACCCAACAGAACCTTTACATTGATATAAATTCACTACAGTTTAATTCAGTGTTTTATTTGGGGGTTTTTAAGACATAGTTTTAAAACAGATATTTTAAGTGGAACTCAATTCACCCCCTCTTGAGTATCCACTCCGACCAACAAATATCTATCCTACCATAATCCAATGAATAATACATTAATAATTAAGGTATAAAGAAAAAATAAAATCAAAGTAAGAATCATTAGTAGCCATTTGGATCAATAAATTGGTAAAAATGTAGAATCATTAAATTAGGTCAACATTCAATGTAATGAAAAATAATTGGGCTAATATATAAATATAATTTAAAAGGTCATTGAGTTTTGGAAAAAAATGGAATCCTTAAATATAAATAATAATTTCTGGAAGTCATAAATAATGGGGAAATATTCAACCAAAGAAATCCCTACCACATTAATGGATTGATAATGGGGAATAATAAGTATTTTCTAAAGCTTTCTATCAATCAATCCAGTTCAATTCATTGATCTATAAATTATCCACAATTATCCATCAATGTCTCTCCCAATAGTGACCTCTTGTTAATAACTTAGGGTTATGAGAATAAAACTATAGATTTTATATAGATAGGTTTAGATATGTAGTCCTCTACATCAAAATAATTACCCAATAATTAAATTTATTAGTTTATTTAACAATTATAATTATTTTATTATTTTGATATCCAGTGGGACCTGATGGGAATAGAGCACAAATTATCTCAAGGTATAATTCCATATGACAGATTTAATAGAGTTTTTTAATTTAATATCATTCCTATTTTTTATATTTAAACACATTACATCAAAACTAATGTAGCATATTTTAATAATATATTTAATATAAAAATTCTAGGTCTCTGTGACCCATGAAACTCTTCTCAAACTCCAGAAATTGTTTGGAAAATATTCTTTAGAATATTGAATGGGTCCAATAAAAATATCTATTCATTACAACTTCCATAACATTATGTATTTTTACATAAAATTCATTAATCACTCAAAAATGAGAGGGTATTATTCCCCCACATGGATCTCCCACTAAAATGAAGTCTCCAAGAGCTTTCTATGATACCAAATAACTCCCATATAATAATTAATCTCCAACAATGAATCCTATACTATTGATCATTAATCAACAATAGTTACTATAAAATGGTGTATCCATCTTGAACGTCCATCCCACCTCATTTAATAACATACAACTGATCATGCATGTACCACATCATTTGGGACATGTGGAAGAAGCCATGAACCCAATCCAAAAATTGGGGTAAGGCCAAGATGCATGAAATCTAAACTACTCCGTACAATATCTAGAATAACCCAATAAATCATGTGGATAAAATTATACCCTATCTAGATCACTATAACTCTCATCATGGAGATACATTCTAGAAAACATTGACACCTTATTGAACTATATGGGTCCAATTCAACATTCCAGGTATGTTTTTTATTGGAAATGTTTATTACATATTAGATTCCAGAAAAACTAATGATTATATATATTTGCCTATTATATTTATAAACTCATAAGTAATGACTCTTTTATCTTCATCTAAATCATGGGTTTCTTATGTGGTCTCTAATATATTTCCTCAAATGGTTCTATTAAACTATTGTAAGAAAATATATTATTGTATGAAAACTCCAATAAGTGAAATTTACTATCCTATCTTCATCCAAAAATCCATCATAAAAGATATCTGAAGATCCTATAGGACATAATTGTGGTGTTCTGAATATATATACACCATTGGGTGTAATTCTATGATCATTTGAAAATGGTTAAGAAAATCCACTAGTAAAACTCTCTAAGACTAGGACATGATTGAATAGTCACATTTAGAGACAATCATTGAGTGAACCAGTTGAAGTCAAATGATCCCTTCTACATATATTAATCCCAAAATTTCAACCATACTCTCATTCTACATGTGAGAAAACTAATTCTAAATATCAAGTTGGTTGATAATCAACCAAATAGTGTAATGGACTCTAAATTTCCCTAGAATTCCAATTTAAAAAGCCATTATTATAACATCCCAATTCTATTTTTTGAATGTCACGTGGTTGGGACATACCTATTGGGTCCCATTGTTATTATATCACCCACTCATAAATGTTGAATTCAGAAACAAACTCATTAGTAATCCCCTTCAGACCTATTAACCAAATCTATTTTTGAAGGTCCTCGTACAAATATTACACTCAAGGATATACTTTCATGGGGGAGGTATGGAGCTCCATCAATACATCCTATTGGTACATGAGGAATCCTATATATATGTTGTCAAGAAAAAAATCACAATCGATGTCCTCCATGTAGAACTATCTCAAAATATGATGAAGCAATGGATTCACCACAACCAACAAGAGATAAGACACTCCTCTTATATTTACCATGTCCATTTATAATGTGGTATGTTCTCTAAGGCCTCTTTAAGCAATTGAGAAAAAGAATCACTATTAATGGAGTCATCCACAACATTTCAATTTTGTGGACAACGCAATATCTCAAAATCATATTACTATATGAACTCTCGAAAAGGCCTCTTACTCAGGTAGATATCCCTCTAATAGAAGACATATATATTTTTTTCATCTTAGTAAACTAAAAATAGATCACCGAAAAATAAATTCCTTCATATCATCAAAACAAATACAATAACTATGAGCTATAAGTCATGGGTCACGTTGTTCTACTCATATTATATCATCGTCACATACTGATAAATAATAATTACACTCTTTTTCTTTAACATACAAATAAGCCCATATCTAGAGGCATTTTCAGACACATTATGAACAAAAATAACCCTTGAGTGTTTCAAATTGATGGAACTAATAAATCACTAATCCAACACCTAAATGTATTTTTTACTACTCATAGGTCACAAAAATTTATACCCGTTCCAATTGAAACCAATTATGGTGATATAATATAGGAGACATTCAGACAATCCTATTGTAATACCGAATGAGGCTAAAAAAATATCATTCCTCATAGATGATATCTAGTGGATCCCGTCCCAACACCCCCTTGATCCTGATGGGTCAAGAAATATTCTATCTTTTCATAAAACAATTCCTTAGATATAGACACATACAATCAAAAATAAGGATCTTTTAATGATTACTATGTAACAAATGCTCCATGGGTAATTATTAGACCATCCTCGTATGATACACATGGTCCTCCCATGATGAATACAAAACTTGGGGTAAATTAATAATGCCAACCATGAACCAGTTTTGGGAGGGATTGATGACTTTGTTATTAAGTCCCATAGAAAAAATGGGGTAGATTATCATGCCGAAGGGAATCAACAAGAACTTATAATGTGTTCATTGAAATCAGACTACTATCATTGTAATTTCCACCTCATAAAATTATAACGGGTGATAATCAAACCATAGGATAATATAATAGAACCATATAATAACATTAATCTAGTTGAATAGTTATTAAATTCTAGGTAGTCGGTAGTTATCCATGATCTTAAAATGATTCAGTTTATGATAATCAATGCATGACATCATGATTATATCTACCTTTTCAGAAAATAATACTAATGATTCTTAAGGGACGTGATGGGTCTGAATAATATATTCTTTATAAGGTCCTCTAACAAAACATTCATCGGCTGAAACTATACAAGGGATTTAGGATAATATTTAAATTATATTGGTCTTTTCTATTTATGAAAGTCAATATATATCTTGATCAATTAGCGAGGTGGTAATCCTATCATTCCCTCATGTAAAACATCTATGTTTTCATCTAATTACACATTAATTCAAATATCTGAATATTCTACCACACTAAAGGAGAAAAATTACAGCTAAGAATAAGTTTTTTTAGTTTACTATGAAAAATAACAACTCTCTACCAAATGAAATCCTTATCTTCAATTAATTTGAAACTCTTGTAATCCACTCATAGGAACCTCACTCTGTTATAATGGAATTCAAAATGGGAATGAATTATGGATAAAAAGTTAATAAGAAGGATTATATTATATGAATTCATCAAAAACAGAAATTAATCCCCTATGAAACCTTATCTAATGAGTGAAATATTATAATATCGATTAATTTCTTAAATTTTTATATCACTCATAGTTGGATACTCCCACCACATCTTCCATACTAAAACTAAAATATCAATTTAATGAAAAATGGTTATGTTAATGCAATAATGCATCATTGTTATATATGAGTTCTAATGATAATGTAGAGAAGATAAAAATAATACACTGAATCATTACATTCATGGATTTATCATATTCCTCTATAGATTTTAGTTAAATATTACTTCAACAACCTCCCATTGAGCCAGGTGTGGTCCACTTTGGGTTGGTGGTGGTGGTAACAAGTCATAATGTTATCATACACCCATACCACCTCCCCCATGTGCTCCACTAATAATTATGTCAGAAGAAACCCCCTTTTGGATAACATAAATGACTGTATTAGAAACCTGATCATTTCATTTTTTGTGACATGAAACTATTTCCTCTATCTGTTGACCCATTTAAGTCAGCTGGGTGAGCCAATCATGTTTCAAGTGACCAAGACCCTCACAAGCATATTACATATATCCCATGACTAGATGGATCATTTATATAACCCCTAAATTTCTGATCCTGGATTCCAATATCACTTCTATGAAGACCTAAAATGCTAGAATCCCAATATATGATTCATTCTAGCTGTGGAGATTGATACTACACCACTATTTCTATTGCCTACTCTAGCTACCTATATCTCTTATACCAGGTATCTATATATAAATTAATTCCTCATCTAATACCCCAATATATGAATTAATTAAATGTACAATCATATTAGGCCTCATTACCCTTCTAAATTGCACTAGAGCTACCATGCATGGAGGAATCTATCCCCCACCATATTAAGTGAGTGTTACATGAGGTCCGTGAACCATAACACATAAACTAAAACTATCAATTCAACATAATAAAATTCTTGAAAATCCTAAAGTTTCACTAAAAATAATGTTATTGAATAAATATATTCATCGAATTAGTGCCCAAACTCTATCTAGATTATCCTTATTTCATCACGATTCTGGGAGATCGAACCCCACTGGTTCCCTACCACACAATGATAAAGGAGGGGTACAAGTATAAAAATACAATCAAATGGGGGTATTAATATCATTAAACACTAAAACCAAATAAACTAAAAAATAATCATCCATATATTGGTAATGATATCCTCATAACATGGCTAGTATCTATTGATATAACTCATAGATCATGTTCAACCAATTTGTGTCGTCACCATGTCCTATTTGAACATTCATCATATTGATATAAAGAAAGAAATCAAATTGAAATGAAAGTGGATGCCATTATTATCACTCTATGGGTTTGGATACGTCTACCAACCCACATAGAGGGTACACCTCATAATCATTCTCCCATACTAGATTCTCATTATCTAATTGGTTGTTATCATTTACCAGTGTCGATATCCTTAATAGTTTTCATTGTGGTAGTATCCTCAGAATTGACATAATGAATTGTGGTTAGATGAGAATATTCATGGAGTTGAATCCCATTTGTAATTTCACTGAGAAAAAACTACTCTATGTCCTAATAAAATCATGAGGAATAATAAATGGTTAGTGAATGGTTCTAGAAAATGTATGTGTTGTTTTCATTAAGGCACAATTTGTTTAAGCCTATCTTTGTAACATATCCATGTAATTCCTTCCTACATGGAATGTCAGGATACACATACAAGGTGTTTGAGTTTTAGTACACAATATTTCATTCCAAAAGTGACACATACTATGTACTATGATTCCCTATTTATTTTATACTAGGGATAAATAACATGTGGTCTTGATACACATGTTATGTAAAGACACTTTGATACTTGGTAGTATTATTCATATACACTCTGAGCTTGAAGAATAAGGACACATTTTTTTTGGGATAGGAAACATGGTGTGTAATATATATCTATACATGAAACTCTTTCCAGCATAATAAACTAGATTATATAGAATTAATTATTATAAAGTAAAAACTATATAGTAAATTTTATCAAACCATAAAATGTATTATTTTTTTGACACTATATTTTATAAAATCACCACTAATCATATTAAAATTTCCTTGAATATCCCGATCATGATAGAAGCACCACAAATCAATGATTTATGGTCATCAGGTACTAATAACAAAAACCTTTACTATAGATCCATTTCTCACGAATCATGATATGAGAAATAATCCCCACCAATGACTGTCTTAAATATGACACTCTTTGAAATTACTGACATGCATCATTTACAAAGAATTCAATAGTAAAAATCATGAAATATTCTCAGGGTTAATATTCATTTCAAACAATATTGATTCTCAAAATGCTGAAAACCCACAGAGAAAATAAGAACATTAAAAGAAATATTGGGAAAATAAAAAAAAACAAATACAATGAGACTTATTTATAGACATTATATTTCATACACTAATGGAAAACATGTAATCACAAAATAAGATTATCATTCATCTTAATTAATAATAATTGGGATAATAAAAAATGTTAATTTTTTATGTCCATAAAATACAGAAAAAAGCATCAATCTACGATAATAAATAATAAATTCATGAACTGAAAAAAACGTGGAATAATCAATAATTATCAAAGACCTAATTCATTAATTGATGGAGTGATGTTTTTTTAATGGTTGGGTCCAAAGACTCATTTATTATTAATTAAAATAAATGACCTCTTTAACTGGATAGAGGGAGACCCATTACATAACACAAAGGACTAGTGGATATTTAAGCCATTACGTGGCCCGCAGTTCCAAATTTTTGGCCTAAGGACCATTCTGTGAGTAGTACTGCTATAGTACCTACCTGCTACAATACCACACAGTACCCACCACTGCAACATTTCCCCTACCGCCGTTGTGGTGATCTGACAATGAAATAGTGCCAATCGTTGTTATATTTCCACTGATGCTACAATCCACTACAGTACTTCTATAGTACCCTACTCCCAATGGGTTTTGAACCCCCATTTTTCATGTATGATTACAAGGTTATTAACACTATGCCAAACCCCAACTACTCGATTGTTTTAATGGAAAGAAAATATTCTAAAGTCATTGGTGATTCTCATATATTTTGTTCGCCATTCCATTAATTCATCTCGATTGTTTATTGAATCCTCTACCCATGATATCCTCTCTATAATTTGTCAGTTTATATAGATAACAAAGTAGAACTTATATAGACAGGATTAAATATATATATTTCTGAGAAAAAATAATTAACCATTATCTAAAATAATTATTTAAATTTTCAATTAAAATCTCTATGTACCCATAATTAACTATGAGATACGATTCGAATGAAACACCCACAATTCTAGGGGTTCATAGAATGTTATAGATCTAATGGAGATCACAGTTTCCCCAAACAAATCTCAGTTTAAAAGAAAAATAATCATCTCTAAAATAAATCATTTACACAGTATTAATATATTTAATAGTATTCATATATCAATACATAGGCTCCATAACTCCTAAAACTCAATGAAAACTAACACAGTAGATTTATCAATATTATTTTAAATATTGGAAGGGTTTAGTTCTATAATTCAATGTTGTTAAATGTTTTATTGACTTAAAATTCAATATTCCAGTCAAAATACTATTTATTAGAGTATAAAATTAAATTCATCGAAAATATAAAATGCCAATAGAAAAGAATACCTCACTAAATATATAATAATAACATATATTTAGATTTGATAAAATTTATAATATATGAGATTTATAATAATACCACTGAATCAAAAATACATGATAGACTAAAAATAGTTTTTGATGTCTTGATTATAATTCATAATCTCCAAAAATTGTGTTACTACAAAACAAAACTTTTAATCAAATACGTAATGAGGGTTAATAAACCTGATTCGATGTATCTCTATTTTATTATCCATAGAATCTCATTTCAATAATTCTAATAGATGGTATCACTGTATTTATATACTTAGAATCCTTCAATAAATTAGAGTGGGAAAATACTATTCATACTTTACTCAAAATAAAGCGATTATGAAGGATATTATAAGTCACTTCTTTCTATTAACATATTCTCAAGATCGTAATGATATTACTCATTAAAAATTTAAATGATCACAAATATTTAAAATGGAAAACCTAACAAAATGAACGCACTCAGTAGAACAGTTTGCATGAAGGAAATGACATTGATTGGGTGAGTTCTCAGTAAGATGAAATTTCAAAACATCAAAATAAAGTGTATCTCTCAGAGTACCATTATATGTTTCCATACTTCATACCTACTATCCTATTTTCAGACACCACCAATAGTCAAAATCAATATTCTTTTTGATTGGTTTTAATGAAATTAGAATAAACCACTCCATTTTCTTATAGATTCATTATCATAGAAAATATTCTAATGAATTCAATATGTGGAACTATAATGATCCAACATACATTGAATATATTTTGACATGAAACAATAGTTATTTTGATTTATATTTTTTCATCTTAATCCCTTGAAATTAAAATTTCCATATTTTCATCATGTGAAAAATAATAAGACAAAAAATTATGTAAAATAATTTACTAATTAATAATATAATGATTTTAAAAATAATTATGGAATTGATTCATTGAATAAAATCATCTAGGAAAGCAATATATGTCAGATGTAATGACCTATTGATCACTCCACTTGAGGCTCCTAGTTTTTTTAAATATAGTCATGTGAAATTTAATTTTTTGGTCATTTAAAATAAATAAATAAGTTATACATAAATAATAAATTCAATTGTGTGTTCAAAAATAATTTTGTGATGAAATAATATTTTTATTTTTTCCCCAATATTTCTGTTTTTTTATATTTTCAAGTTTCTACAGTTTTTAATTTATTGATCCACCCTGAATACAAATATAACTAAATAAAAGATCCATCAAAACAATGTTAAAATAATATTGATATATATTTTTAGTCTCCTAATCATTATACTATAAGTTCATTTGGTAATCAGAGCACAAATACAGAGTAATACGATGTGATTTCTCTCCTCATGGACCTATGTTGTATTGATTGGGGTTGATTTTTTTGTTGAACTAAAAAAATGGGATGTTAATTTCAATGAAACATAGTTCATTATACTATAGAATGAACCATTATTTGGATTCAACATCATACTTAATTACTTGACTTAGATTTGATTCCAATGAAGGAGGGAATTAATCCAACTAAACAACTAAATCCTTTAGACTAGTTTAGAATATTTATTTGACCAAACATAAATATATAACTCAATAATCCACATTCCAATCACCCTAAATTATTTTTAATAATGTCATAGGATTCTATAATGTCTAACAATAAACAATAATTAAAATCATGATGTGTAATGGATTGGTTGTGTGGAAATAATACCACTACCACAAGAGATTAGATGTGTTGTATGTGTGTTTAAGACCAAACATGTGTAGTTTTTATTCACACACTATCCCAAATAAATAAAAAATGAAATATTATCCAATTATCAACCCCCATTATCAATGATTATAGAATTATTTACTCATTAAATAGATAAAAAATAGATAATAAGAACAGTTATGGTCATCAGAAACCAAAAATTATATATAATCAATGTCACGACCCATCCTCGGGGCCCGTGCCGTGACTACCCATAGCCCGCCATCCATAGGCCAGGGGCTGGCGACTAGCACCAAAGGCGTAATTCCCGATAACTAGGAGGAATTTACATTATAAAAGTGAATAAAACACCACAGAGTACAAGCGGAAGTAAAACACTATGTAAAAAAAGGAATTGATGAAAAGTAAATTGGCCAGAATACAAACCCAACTAAAAGTACAACTACAACTGAACAAAAGTGCAATAGAAAAAGACAAACAACTTGAAGAATGGAAGTAGCTCCTGGGTCGTTCGCCTCGAATCATACCCGAATGGTCGGTACAGATAGCGCATCTCCTGGATCGTCCACCAGGGATCCTACCTGAAGGGTAGGTACAGATAGCGTAGCTCCTGGATCGTCCACCACAGATCCTACATGAAGGGTAGGTAGAGATGGCCTCCACAATGCCCTCACATGTCAACCTCCTCCGATTGTCGTCTTGTCATGAAATACACCTCCTATTACTGACTCGTCGTGAGGTCCACCTCTGGGTACGGTCCAGTCCTCGAACACTCGGCCTCTATCAGCGCTGCCCGACGTCTATAACCAACACAACGAAGTGCGTGCATAGGCTGTGCATGGGTGATTATACGATACTCAGTAGGGACCCCGAGACCCTCAATGTCTCACAAAATCCAACTACGGTAACCACAAAGAAGATCTCAATAGTTAACCTCTACTTAGGTATATGACCATACATATACCCAAGTTATCAAGTAACAGATCTCAATCATGAGGAAACACAAAGATTATAAAATCAACGGATAAACACTACCTAGATATATGCCCGTACATATACCTAAGTTATCAAGTGACCCATCCCAATCATGAGGTAAACACAAAGGTCATAGACTCACCTCAAACCAGGATTTTCATCATCAAAACCGTAACTGCTAAAGAGCCCCGTCTATGGAGTGTACAGTGTTCCTATCACGACTTTGAGGTACTTCTCACTAACCTAAGATTGATGAGGTACTCCTCCTGTTGAGTACCACGGGTCAGCCACCCAAACACAGTATTACATCCCACCAGGTTATTCCACCCAAACACAGTAGTGCACAACCCCTAATAGCTTTCAGAGGTACTCTATGGATGACTATCACGAGTCTACACCCAATCTCAGTAGTGCTCCGTCCACCATGGCTCTGCACCCAAACAATGTAGTGCTCCGTCCACTAGGCTAGTCGACTCACTCCAAGTCGAGTCGATCAAGTAGTCGTTAGGTCTCATCCGGCTACACGGTCTCTGTATTCCGTACACTCGTCTCCGGGAGGGTCCGCTCCATGAGCTACAGGTAGATACCTCAAGTATCTCAAAGTCCCATGAAGAAGTATCTTAAAGGATCGCCTCGTCATAGGGGTCTCAACGCAACAGACGGCGCATCAAACGGATGCTCGGTCTGTGAGTTATTAGCCTTTTCGTCCCAGGGGCCTGGTTGGTTTCGTGAGTGAACCAATCTGGACGTATCTCAACTGTACCCCAAAATATCATAGGGTATACTCATAGGGAACATTTCTAAACGTTATCACCAATGCCGCTGACGGTTCGTCAAACGGACGTCTGGTCTGAAAGTTATCAGCTTTTCCGTTCTAGGGGTCCGGTTGGATTTCAGGTACAATCCAACCTGGCCACTATCCAACTGTAACCAAAACTCAGATAAAGTATGTCAAATGTTCTGTCTCATCAAGAGAAATCCAACAATGTTGAAAACACGTCAATCAGATGTCCGGAACTCAAGATATAAGTGTTTCTGCTCTGAGGGCCCGGTTGGTTTCGTATCCGAACCCACCCGTTCATACTCAAAGTCTTCCGAAACCTTGAGTGTAATATACCGAAATTACCGCCTCGATCAAAGGATCACATCGCAACTGACGGTGCGTCAATCGGAGGTCTGTAGCCTATGTTATGGGAATTTGAATGAAAACAGCCCGAAAATAGGGGGTTCGGGCCCGGACCGACCCGGCCCGAGACACCCTGGGTCGGCCCGAAGCAGGTCGACCCGAACCGGGTCCGGGACTGGCCCAATAGGGCACGGCCCGACCGGTTGGCCTCCCGTGCTGGCGCGGCCGCGTGGCCGCTTGGCTATCCGGCTAAGCGGAACAGGGGGTGCAGTTTCACCCCGTGAAAGAAGTCGCGGCCCCCGCGTGGCGGCCGCTCCATGTCAGCGATGCAGCCTGGTGCCGCATCATCCTTGGTCCCGCGCGGCCGTGGGACCAGCCGTTTGCCGCCGCCTTTGGGCGGTCGGCCGGCGCTGGCCGCCGCATCCGACCGCTGTTGCCACCGTGCCGGCGTGGCACACCCGCAGGCTCTTCCGCAGAACACCGGACGCGTTTCGGTGGTCCGTTTTGCCTGCTGTCTTCGCTAGCAGTCCTCCCGGGACCATCTCTTCACTGCGAAGACCTCAAAACTCCATTGAGGCCTGCTTCATCGTTTCCCGTCGATCCACCGTAAATTAATCAAACATCGGAGCCTTCGAAATGCCGCAGCGGCGCAGCGCGGCGCGACGGCGCGACACTTCTTCGCCCATTCATCATTGTTTTCATGCGGTGTCATTGCACCATGCCACCTTTGCTCGTGCCGCAACAAGCAAAACCAACAATAAGGGGGAGGAGGGTTGGCCATGTTCGTGCGGTCTGACCCCCTCCCGTTTTTACGATAACAGACGGCTCAACGATTATCAACAATTTAATCAAGGGCCGAGGATATAATCCACACAAATTTAAATAAACCAAACCCCCTACCTCGAAGAAAAGGTTGAACGGAGGTTTGTCGCGGAATTGAACGTCGTGGAAGAAGATGTCGCAGAAGGAGAGGGTCATCACATCACGGAGAAAAGATTCGTCGACGTTGCGTCGTCGATCTCCAAGGATCTGGCATTCATGTCGACCTTCGCCCGAGGTTGGCATTCTTAGCGTTCTTTGTCGGCGAAAGAGTGATTCAATGCTTTGAGTGACTTCTCCCAAGCCCTCTCACACAATGAACAACTCTAATAAAATAAGTGTTACCTTATTTTATTACTCACATCAAATGTTTTGAAATTCAAAATTTGAATCAATCAATTAATTAAATTAATTCGGGAGTTTAAACCGCCCAATTAAAGAGGCGTTTATTATTCAATTTAAACGCAAGAGTTGACTTACAATTAAGGGGGGTTTAGGTACGTTACCTAATTAAAGGATGGGGGTTTCATGGAAGTTGAAAAGGTGGGGCTTATGTGGGCCCCACCCCAAAAATATCCAACCTAGTGGAGTAGGATATAGTGGGTCCCACTTCAACAACATAGCTTAGGGTAAAAAACTTAAAATAAAATAAATTGGTTGCCCATTTTTATTTTATTCGTTTACTTAACCGAAAAAAATTAAAACCACAACCGAGCAAACACAACTCCAGAAAAGGTGTTCCTAAGCAATTACTAGAGCTGTGAGTTCATCAGTGCCCTCAGATTTTAATTCTAAGCACCTGTTCAAATGTTAGAAAAATCTGCTCGTTCGTTCACTGAACGTACCCGAGCCTAACTTCGAAAATTGATTCCGGGAACACCGGGCCTCAGAATCAGGCTCCGTCAAAAGCTTTGTTCTTATAAAATCACAAATAAAATTAAGAAAAAAAATTTCCAATGATTTTTTATGGGTATTTACATTACACCCACCTCAGGGCTTTACATCCTCGTAAAGATTTAACACAAACTAGGGATACAAAAGCGGTACAAAGCATGAATCTGATTCTTCCGGTCCCATGTGCTCACCTGGAGGTTCCTATGCTGCCAATGGAAGTGCATAAGAGGAAACGACAATCCTCGCAGGACTTCTCATCTCGATCCTAAACACCTACTGGAACCCCGCAAAAGTCACCCCATCACCAATTTTCAGCTCCCCAAGGTCGGTGATATGCGAAGGGTTGTGCTTGTATCTCCTCAGTTGTGATACATGGAAGTCGTCATGAACCTGGTGCAACTGAGGTGGATGGGTCAAGCGGTAAACCACCTCGCCTATCCTACTGAGGACATAGAATGTTCTGTTAAACCTCAGAGACAACTTGCCACCTTGGCCACATCTCCGTAAACATCGTCAAGGTGAGACCCGTATAAGGATGTGATCATCATCCTCGAACTCAATAGGACTCCAAAACATCATTAGAACTGAAACTCAAAACTCCTGCTACCACGAGGGTATGGTTGACTGACTCAAGAGTGATCGGCTACACCCTCCTATGCAGGAATTTATCCGGTGCTGCCTGGGGTTTCCTTTTCGCCAACCAAGGAAAACCCATCCCGAAGTTGTAGTTAGACCACAACCTTTTTTCCTAATACAGTCAATCTGAGTATGAACTGTGAATCCAATCCACACCAGGACCAATGTCGTAAGGCCTCGACTCTACCACCAAGAGATTCCAACCGAATATCTCTCCTCGAGGGTCATACCACACTGTCGTCATAAGTGTGATTATTGAGTCTCCTCCCAATGTATATCCAGAATTGAGGGTCAAGTCTATGGAATATCAGAAACTCTAGGTCGGGGACAAGATTCGTGGAAGGAAAGAATGATTCATGTTGACGTCTGTTACTACATCAGCTAGTAGTGGACACATATTGTCCCTTGAATCATTTTTAGATCCATTGGGTCACACTCCTTGACTGCATTCAGCCGCACTCTTCCCCTGCCCTCCAGCTCCCTGAGCCTGGCAGGGACAACTAAGGCGGGTGGTTGCAGCATGTTGAAATGTACACCACCTCATGCTTCTCTCCTAGCTCTACCTCCATGTCTGCTGCTCTACAGATTTATCTATCCTTAACATTTCCTCTTTTTGAAACAATCGCACACCCAAGTCTCTGAGACTGGAACTAGTTTCCTGTTTCTACGGCATTGTGCAGTCTTCATATGCTCCTGGATGATCTGCACATTCTTTGCATACGATCTGTAAGAGCTGATAAGATTTCTCTTTTTCGGAAAAGAGAAACTCGTTCTCATCCCATGGATTAACCACTCTCTTTTCCTAATACAGTCGATCTTGATATTAATGATGCATTCATTCTATGGATGATGTTTTAAGGCCTCGACGCTACTACCAGGAGATCCAACCATCACTCTCACTTCCAAGGGTCGAGTCACACTGTCGGCATCAGTGTGAGGTCACTGGGTCTCCTCTAGTAGAAATCTCTAAAGTGAGGGTCAAGTCAACAGTTTTAACCGGGACCTCTCAGTATCAACCAAACAAAAGGACAGGAAATCAAACATCACAAATATAAGTGTATTTTTATTACTGTAGCTCATAATACAAAGACACAAAAACAACAGCAACATGGAACTAGAAGTACCAAGAAGAAAAGTAATCCACTAGTTCCGCTCCTGTCCACCTACACCTGGAGCTCAACTGCCTTGTCCACCACTCGACTGTTGCTCAATCACCGGCCACTTCTTCTGTCTTGGTGGCTCCTCTAAATCATGCTAATCAACTGTGCGGGGGGTCGGATAGTCACGTGCCATGTGCCCCTTCCATCCGTAGGAGTAACACTGTCCGTTTCTGGCATACCTAGCTCTGACCCCACCTCGGGTGCCCCTCACCACCGATCATAAACCCGAGATCGCCCAACTGCTTTTCTGGCCCACCTGGACCTCCATATTATCTTTATACTACCTACATATGACTCGACTACTGATGAAAAAACACGCGGCAAAGGCAGCAGCTCCTGAACACGCTCGGGGTGTAGAGTCACTTGTATGAACTCCACCCTGAAGAAGGTCTCAATGTCTTCCCAAGTGAAGGTCATCCCGTGGAAAAACTGGAAAAATTGCTCCACCATCTCTCAGCTGCTTCCTAAAGGAGGCTGGCAGTAATGATCACCATGAAGTCCAATGGTGTACCCACTATCACTACTGGAAAATAGAGCTATACCCACGGTTTTGGGAAAAACCGTGGGTATAGGGGTACCCTATACCAACGGTTTAAGAAAACTGTGGGTATATGTATAGTGTCGGAACCTATACCCACGGTTCTGGAAAACCGTGGGTATTGGTCACCTATACCCACGGTTCTTATAAAACCGTGGGGATAGAGTTTTTTTCGAAGGCCTATACCCACGGTTTGGTAAAACCGTGGGTATAGGTATTTTTTTCAAGGCCTATCCCCACGGTTTTTCAAAAACCGTGGGGATAAAAAAAATTAGAAGGGCTATACCCACGGTTTTTTAAAACCGTGGGGATAGCCTATGGCGGCAAAAAAAAATAGACGCGGGAAAATAGAAACAATTTGGCGGGAAAATTTATTCCCACAATTTCAATTATTATTTATAAGTGGATATATTTTAGTTAACAAATTGTATTGGCAGCTTGGTTGGTGATGTACTTAAGTTCGAATGCCCCAGATCGCCGGTTCAAACCTCCACTGGCATATAATTTTAATATGCACCGCATTGATAATATTAATATAAATAGGCAAATATATAATTATATAACAGTTGCCAATAACGGCTCAGTTGGTACGAAACGCGTTTCATTCGCGATTTGTCAGTACAGTCGCGGGTTCGAAACCCGCGGGATTTTTTTAAAAATTAACACCCTTTATTAATATATATACCATGATATATATATATATAGCATAATGATTTATTGGCTCGTTTGGTCTCACATATGGGTAGATTCGCGCGGTGGGGGTGCGGGTTCTGGGTTCGAAACCCAGCGCCTGGGTTTTTTTGGATGATTAAGTCCCCACGGTTCTCAAACCGTGGGGTAAATCCTTTGACAGCGTGGCCACGCACTTGCCACGTTGTGTCAAACTTATACCCACGGTTTCTCCAAACCGTGGGTATAGGGTGACCCCCCTATCCCGACGCCATTGCAGCCCACGGTTCCCAAAACCGTGGGTATAGCCTATACCCACGGTTTTGGGGGCTATACCCACGGTTTTGAACCGTGGGTATAGGGCAGTTTTCCAGTAGTGTATCCTGAAAACTCCAACCATAGCCTCCAGCCAATCCTCAGCCACCTGCGGGTCCGTCTCTCCCCTGAACCTGGGTGGCCTCTGGCACTGGAACTCATGCATTGCACTCAAGCGATGTGCACTCTCTGCTGCTGGGGCTAGTGGCATCGGTGGCCCAATGGGTTGTAGTACTGCTGGTGCCTCCACTGGTGCCTCAACTGCAAGAGGGCCTTGTACCGAAGCCTCGTCGCTCAGAAGGCTATCAGTACGTACATCTCTCAAGGCTATAGCTGATCATCTGTGGAGAGGCATCCTCAAAAAAACATACGTGACACAGTCAAACGATTTATACCTGGTGACATGACCTAGTTTGAGCTGACTTTTAAAAACTTCTGGAAACACACACATAATAAGTGTTTTCATGCACAAAGTCAGAAATCATTTTTCAGGGTCCTGGTGTATGGATACGTCAGTTGCTTGCACCAACACTGGACTCCCTGAACTGAAAACCACACATGGTGCCCTTAACACTATTGCTTCACAGAAAGAAAAAAAATCAGAGTTTAGTGTTATGCGGTAGAACCGACTCCTTTGATACCAATTTGTCACGACCCATCCTCGGGGCCCGTGCCGTGATGACCCCAAGCTCGTCTTCTATAGGCTAGGGGCTGGCGACTAGCACCAAAGGTGTAATTCCCGATAACTGGGAAGGAATTTCCTTTATAAAAGTAAAAAAAACACCACAAAGTACAAGTGGAAGTAAAAAACTAAGTAAAAAAAGGAAGTGTTGAAAAGTAAATGGGGAAGAATACAAACCCAACATAAAGTACTGCTACAACTGAATGAAATTACAAAAGAAAAAGACAAACAGCTAGAAGAATGGAGGAAGCTTCTGGGTCGTTCTCCTCTGATCCTACTTGAAGGGTAGGTATAGATAGCGCGGCTCCTGGATCGTCCACCACGGATCCTACCTGAAGGGTAGGTACAGATAGCGCAACTCCTGTATCGTCCACCATGGATCCTACCTGAAGTGTAGGTATAGATATCCACCACAACGCTCTCACCTGTCAACTTCCTTCGAGTGTCATCTCGTCATGAAGTCCACCTCCATATGCTGACTCGTCATGAGGTCCACATCTGGGTACCATCCAGTCCTCAAACACTCGGCCTCTGTCAGTGCTGCCCGACGTCTGCAACCAACACAATGAAGTGCGGGCATATCCCGTGCCGGGGTGAGTACACGATACTCAGTAGGGACCCCGAGACCCTCAAGGTCTAACTAAATCCAACAAGTATAACCACAATGAAGATCTCAATAGTTAACCTCTACTTAGGTATATGCCCATACATATACCCAAGTTATCCTATAACCCATCTCAATCATGAGGAAACACAAAGATTATGAAATCAACGGATAAACACTACCTAGGTATATGCTCATACATATACTTATGTTATCAAATGACCCATATCAATCATGAGGTAAACACATTGGTCATAGACTCAGCTCAAACCAGGATTTTCATTATCGAAACCGTAAGTGATAAAGCGCCCCGTCTCTGGAGTGTACAGTGCTCCTGTCATGACTCTGAGGTACTGCTCACTAACCTATGACTGGTGAGGTACTCCTCCTGTTGAGTACCGCAGGTCAGCCACCCAAACAAATTAGTGCTTATCGCCTGGGTATGCAACCCAAACACAGTAGTGCACACCCCCTAATAGCCTGCAGAGGTACTCTCCGGATGAGCACCGCAGGTCTCCACCAAAGCTCAGTAGTGCTCCATCTTCCATGTTTCTGCACCCAAACAAAGTAGTGCTACATCCACTGGGCTAGTTGACTCACTCCAAGTCGAGTCGGTCAAGCAGTCGTCAGGTCTCAGATGGCTACACGGTCTCCGTACTCCATACCCTTGTCTCCGGGAGGGTCCGCTCCATGAGCTACAGGTCGATACTCCAAGTATCACAAAGTCCCATGAAAAAGTATCTCAAAAGACCGCCTCATCATAGTGGTCTCAACGCAACAGACGGCGCATCAAACGGACGCCCGGTCTGTGAGTTATTAGCCTTTTCGTCCCAGGGGCCCGGTTGGTTTCATGAGAGAACCAACCCGGTCGTATCTCAACTGTACCCCGAACTCTCATAGGGTATACTCATAGTGACCGTTTCTCAACGTGATCACCAACACCGCTGATGGTTCGTCAAACGAACGTCCGGTCTGAATGTTATCAGCTTTTCCGTTCCAGGGGCCCGGTTAGATTTCGGGTACAATCCAACCCAGGCACAATCAAACTGTAACCAAAACTCAGAAAAAGTATGCCAAATGTTCTATCTCATCAATAGGAATCCAACAAAATCGACGACACGTCAATCAGACGTCCGAAACTCAAGATATAAGTGTTTCCGCTCAGAGGGCCCTGTTGGTTTCGTATCTGAACCCACCCATCTGTACTCAAAGTCCTCTGAAACCTTGTGTGTAATATATCGAAATGACCATCTCGATCCAAGGATCGCATCACAACTAACGGTGCGTCGATCGGAGGTCCGTAGCCCATGTTATTGGCGTTTGAACAGAAACTGCCCGAACATAAGGGGTTCGGGCCCAGACCGACCCGGCCCGAGACCCCCTGGGTCGGCCCGAACTGGGTCGACACGAATCGGGACCGGGTCCGGACCAATAGGACGTGGCCCGACCCGGTGGGCGTAGCCGTGTGGCCGCTCGATTGTCCGGCTGAGCAGAACAGGGGGTGCAGTTGCCCCCCATGAAAGAAGTTGTGGCCCCCGTGTGGGGGCCGCTCCCTACCAGCGACGCGGCCTGGTGCCGCGTCGTCCTTTGTCTGGCACGGCAGCAGGACCAGCCGCCTTCCGCCACGGCTTCAGCCATGGTGGCCCTTCCCGGCGGCGTGCCGGGCGCCGCCGCCTCCGACCGCCAACGCTGCCGTGCCGGCGGGGTCTTTTGCGGACCACTGGACGCGTTCTGGTTGTCCGTTTTTCCTGCCATCTTCTCTTGCAGTCTTCCTGGGACCAGCTCTTAACTGTGAAGACCTCAAAACGCCATTGCGGACTACGTCTTCGTCTGCCGTCGATCCACCGTAAATTAATCAAACTTCAGATCCATCGAAATACCGCAGCGGCGCGGCGCTCCTTCGCCCATTCTTCATTGTTTCCGTGCAGTGTCGTTGCACCGCGCCGCCTTTGCTCATGCCGCAACAAGCACAACCAACAAAACGGAGGAGGAGGGTTGGCCATGTTCGTGCGGTCTGACCTTCTTCCCGTTTTTACGATAACAGACGGCTCAACGACTACCAACAATTTAATCAACGACCGAGGAGATAATCCACACAAATTTAAATAAACCAAACCCCCTACCTCGAAGAAAAGGTTGAACGAAGGTTCATTGCAGAATTGAACGTTGCGAAAGAAGGCGTTGTGGAAGGAGAGGGTCATCGCATCGCGGGGAAATGATTTTTCGGCGTCACGTCGTCGATCTCCGAGGATCCGGTGTTCCTGTCGACCTTCGCTGGAGGTCGGCGTTCTTCGCGTTATTCGTGTTCTTCGTCGAGGAAGGAGTGCTTCAAGGCTTTGAGTGATTTCTCCCAAGCCATCTCTCACAACGTACAACTCTAATAAATTAAGTGTTTCTTTATTTTATTACTCATGCCAATCGTTTTGAAATTTAAAATTTGAATCAATCAATTAATTGAATTAATTGAGGAGTTTAAAGCGCCCAATTAAAGAGGCGTTTATTATTCAATTTAAACGCAAAGCTGACTTACATTTAATGTGGGTTTGGGTGCATTAACTAATTAAAGGTGGGGAGTTTTGTGGAAGTTGAAAAGGTGGGGCTCATGTGGGCCCCACCCCACATATATCCTACCTAGTAGAGTAAGATATAGTGGGTCGCACTTCAACCACTTAGCTTAGGTTAAACAACTTAAAATAAAATAAATTGGTTGCCCATTTTTATTTTATTCGTTTAATTAACCCAAAAAAATTTAAAACCACACCCGAGCAAACGTGTAAAACCCGAGATTTTATTCTTTTTATTTTATTTGATGTCATGTGTTTTATGCTACACCATGATTATCTTGTGCTATGCGCAACATCGTATTAGCTTGCAGTATATGCAACACAATTCTTGGATCGTGTTATACACAATTTCATGTTAGTTTGATAATAGTCATTCTACACAACATTGAGTGTATATATATATGTTCAATGTATAAATGAAATATGGTTGGATTTTGTTATATGCAACAACAAAGGAGTCTTGAACAACACACAACCCTAACATTTCTTTCATTATACGCAATCACGACCTTCCTCAGTAGCGTGTGTAGTACACAATACTGGGTTTCACTAAACAACGATATATGGTTATAATATTTTTATAAACTAGCCATTATGAATAGTATTAACTACATTTTAAATTTTATAACATTATTATTCATCTTACACATTTTCTAGAACATGGTATTAGAACAAAATAAATTTTTTTGGGTAAAATAAGTAATTTTTAAGAAAATGCAGTTTTGCCGCCTATTGATGGCGCAACCATTTTAAATATAATTTTCGAGAAGTTTATAAGTTAAATTTTACAAAATAAACTTATTATTTTGAATCATGATATAAAAATTGACATTGGATAATGTTTTGATATTTTTCTGATAACTTTCATATTTTAACGAATAGTAAAAACATGCTATATTTGGGTTAAAAACAACTTTTTTCATCGTAATAACTTATGTGGATAAATTATAATATTGAATGGTTTAAAAGAAAAATAGAATATATTTTCACCATTTAATATAATTTATGTCATTAGCATTGATTTTGCATTGAATTCGTAGGTTAAATCAATTCAATCTTTTGCAATGTTTTAATCAAAAACCCGTTTCCCATTCGACAACGGGATTAATTTTAATTTAACTTCTGCAACTTTTGTGTATTGAATTTTAAAAAATGGACTCCATATTTGGAATCAGTGGGTCCAAATTATGTTAATAGGATACTTTTTATTTTTGGAAATTATGAATAGTAACTACGGTAAATTTTATTTACCATAGTTAAAGGTAAATCAGGTAATTAAGGGTAAATAAAATATTATAAAATTAACCTAACACATGAAAAAATTCTATTGGACGGATAAAAGTATACCCATATCACCTAAGGGTCGGATTAGATTCATTTTATGGACTTTTGACCATGAAAATAATTTAATTATTATTAAAACCAAAGAATGTGACAACATGTTACTCTCTTAAGTCTTATAAATAGAATAATTTTAATTTAGTTATAAACATCATATAACTTCGAAAATGAATAGTATCCAGAAATATAATAATATTATCTACATCATGATAATTTATTTAGAATTTTTAGAGATTAAGTAATTGTCATTAATGGTGATACATTAATGATGCAGAAATTATTTATTAAGTGAAAAATCAATAATATAGTTTTTATTTAAATAATAATATCCATTAAAAGGCCCACAAACCTGACAAAAACTTATTGGTAGTGTATATTTACACCTTAATCTTCTAATTACCTAATATATAACTGTTTGGAGTCTTATAAAATTAATTATGACACTTATATTATTTTATTTTAAACGATGCCAAAGTTGTCACCTTCATAAATTAATTAATATAACAATTTAAATATTTTGATTTTAAGATGATAAATTAGAGTAAAAGTATTATTGTGAAATCTAATAGATTTATCTTCATTATAGTATTTTAGTTTTAATTTTTATGCAACAAATAAGTATATTAAATAATTATACAAAAATGTTGTAGTAATTATTTTATTAAGAGATAAAAAAATAAATGGTTTTAAAAATAAAATAATAAATATTATATGAACTATTTAATGTTCTCCACTAATTTTCTAGATAAATATGACCTTTTATGAATCTATTAACTCTTTTATTTCGAACATATATTCGGTATATAGTTTATTTAAATTCAAATAAATGAATATTGTCAAAATTGACACAATTGTTATTTTATTGAAATAACATATTATAAAATTGTTTAAAAATCACAAAATTATATAAAAATTATAAATTTAAATTTATATGGTCTAAAATGTTATAAAGTATCCAATTATTTACAATTCACATCAAATAAGTAATTATTTGTTATAATTTAAAATTTTGAATGTTATTACCACAGATAAAATTAAATTGATTAAGTAAGGATAAATCAAGTTGATAATGTTTAAAATAATTTCCTAACATGTCTAAATACTATTGGTTGATGCTATTACAACCCTATATCATCTAATATTAGAATATGAGTCATTTTTTGTGGTTTTTAATTGGGGTTAGATTTATTATATTTTTAATATTTCCAAAGGTGCCCCTCTCCTCCCTTATAAAAGGGCACCTCCTCCCTCTCTTCCTCACACCACATTGAGCCTTCATGCTCAGCCAACACCTTCCAATTTCTAATATCCACTTCCGTAGAAACATCCTAGAGCTCCTGGTCTTCTTCAAAGACCAATTTTAGTTCCCTAAGAGGAGGTCTTAAAGAGGCGCTTCAAAGAAGAGGTAATGTCTGTTACCGATTCTTTCAACATCATTTCTTCTTCTAATTGTTCTTATTTAGTTGTTTTATTATGAAGTAATAACATCAGTATCACTCATATACTGATATGTTATTATAAGTATGAAACAAGCCTATTTCACCATCTATCCATCCTATGGAAAATGAAATCACCGTGCGTGCGTACGTACGGAATACCGTCTCCACGCCGTGGTGTAATCTATTTCTCCAACACCACCTTACTTGAATGGGTATAATGATGTAAAGAATAACTATACATAGTTATTATAACATAATACAGATTATGATATATTGTATCATCCTATCCAATTCAATTCAATAATTATTGGAACGATATCATCGCTCATGCGTACGTACAGACTACCATCTCCTCAACGCGATGAGATTCATTCTCCATGTTTACCCATTAAAAATGATATAAAGTATATATAAGCAATAATAATGAAATATATGAAATTATAAAGCTATTGTATTTTTGTATATATATATATATATATATATTTATGTCATCTACTTAATTCCACTCAACTCAATAAGGAAACGAAAACAGCGTTCATGCGTACGTACGGCCTACCGTCTCCATGAACGGTGTATTTCTTTCCATTTATCAATCTATTATATATATGTATATTATGAATATATATTATATATAAATCATGTTTCATATTCTGGAATTAATTAGTCATGATCTAATTAATCATATGAATAATTAATATTCAAAACACGAACAACAAATGAAACGATTTTACCCAGAACGCTCTTTAACATGGAATTTACAAAGGAATGGGTAATATAAAGTCATAAGTGAACCATATATGATTTCATAACAAAGAATATGATTCTGTAATAAGTCGATGACATTATTTAAATCATTATACATGAGGTTCGAATACATACGAAGCATATCAGACATAATGTAAGGGATAATTTTGCAAATCTCATTTTTATCAGAGATTGCTTATTCGTAAGTATTTACTGGGGTTATTTCTATAATCCATGTACATGTTTTATAAAAGTGTTTTATTTTATGTTTAAAGTCATTTTTACCCATTTTTTGGATTTTACTACATGGTATGTATGAAATCTTACTATTACGATGTACTTTTTGACTTTTCTAGCAAAAGTACGAGAAGAATGTTTTTTTAACTTATACATCACGAACGGATTTTTACGGTTTAATAAATCCTTATTTGAATGAATCTTCCTTCAAAATATTTCATGACTATTTTCAAGAAAATCTCTTTCTTTAAAAATATCATGATTTTTTGTGAAAATAAATTGATTTTGAAGAAGAAAAGATATTTTCCTCAAAAATTCATTTCAAATGTTTTATCAAAACCATTTTCCATCTATGATGAAATTATTTCATATGTGTATGTTTTAAGTTTAATGTCTCTATAATTTACATGGTTCACTTTTCTTATGATGAAATGTCTGTTTTTTATATGGATTGTGAAATGATGGGCTGATGTTTGTGAAACCCATTTTATTCATTGGGTTATGATTAATGTTTTATGTTTATTTTGTGGCACATGTAAGAGTGATTTCAATATGAGATGGGTGGGACCTATATCTCCCTCCAATTAATTGGGTAAAGATTTAAATCTCATGAGATAGACATGGCTGGAATGACAAGTTAAACCGATTTAGTAATATAGGACTGGAACGAGGAGTGAACTCGATTCAGAAAGGGACTTTGTCCATTAAGATCGTCTTGGCAGCAATTCCTTGGCTAATATGGAAATCATATCATGTGCTTAATGGTTGCCATAATTAAATGTTTTATTCCCATTCTATTTTATCATTCTTAATGTTTCTTTATGATCTAAGCCTTACAGACTTCTATGTTTTATGTCTTTGCTCATGTTTTTGATGTTTAATCATTATATTCATGTTTTTAAGTTCAAATGTATATGTTATGTTTTATTTTACCCATGCATACCCTTACTGAGCATTTGAGCTCACCCTTTTTATGTTTTCTTTTCCACAGGATATAAAGAAAGGTTTTAGGTATGAAAAAAAGTGAATATATTTATGGGAGATGTTGAAGATCTTTCACCACGATTAGAAGATTATGTTCCAAGTTTCTAAAGACACTAAACTATTACAGTCCTTGTGTGTCTGTTTTTGTTATGTATTAAGTATTCCGAAAAAGTAATGTAATTTCCATGTACATCATGCTTTGGGTCTCTACAGTTGGTATCAGAGGAATGGTTTAGTCAACCTTTGGAAACTAGGATGTGAGATCTTTATTGATATCCCTAGATATATTTCTAAGGTATGTCTAGGGATGTCCCTAAGGATAAGTAAATGTATAGGTTATAGTCCTAGAATTACATTAATGATCTTAGAATTAAACCTAAGATGATAGATACTAAAGGTACTCTCCCTATATTATGTTGTTTTCCCTTGCATGATTTTTACCTCTCACGCTATTCTTTTTGGGTTCTAGATGATGGCTAGAACCCGAAGGAACTGTATTGATCAATGCAATGGAAAATGCAATGATTGTATTCCTGAACAAACAAATGTTATGGGAGATGGAGTGCAAAGTCTTATTTCTATACTTACACAAGCTATGAATCATTCTATACTTCCAAATGAGCAAAAAAGTCAAAAATATTCTATTAAGTCTTTAATGAGGCAACGTCCACCTTCTTTCAGTGGGTCTTCTGATCCACTTGTTGCTGAACAACGGATCAGTACCACTGAAAAGTTATTTTCAGTTCTTCAATGTTCTAAACATGATAAAGTAATCTTAGTAATATATTGTTTGGATGGTGAAACTGATCAATAGTGGAATCTTATCAAGAATACGAGGCCAAGAGATGAAATTGAGACCATGGAATGGGATGAGTTCAAGAACTTATTTTTCAATAAGTACTTACCTCATATTCTTTGAACAAAGATGGAGAAGTAGTTTCTTGAACTAAAGAAAAAGGATGATGGATCTGTTGGTATATACAAACAGAATCTTACAAGGCATGCAAGGTATGCATCTGGCTTTATCATCCAACCTGAAAGTAAAGTTGATCTCTTCTTCAGTGGCTGAAAACCATATCTTCAAAGGGCATTATCTATAAGAGACTTCAGTTGCTATGAAGAAATTGTGTGTTGTGCTATCAAGGTAGAAATGGAAGTTGGTGTAACTTATCCATCTCATAGTTTTGACAAGAAACGAAAGATGGAGTTCAAGGAGAAATCTCAGAATAATGGTGAAAAGAAGATGAATGTTTCCTTATGCTCAAAATGTGGAATGAAGCATGGTGGATATTGTCATAAAGGGACTAGAAAATGTTTTAAGTGTGGAAAAGAAGGTCATCGAGCAGATGAGTGTCGAAGTAATGGAAAAAGGGTTTCTAATGATGTGAATAAAGAAAATACTGTAGAGAATGCACCACCAACACTTCAATGCTTCAAGTGCAAGTAAATGGGGAATTATGATAATAAATGCCCTAATCCAAGGGTTACTGATGATCGACCTGAGAAACCACTTAAGGAAAATGACAAAGGGAAGTCACATGCGATCACTGTTGACAAAGTTGAATATGACAACGATGTGGTGGAATGATTAAGTGTTTATGTAATGGGATTCCAAAATATTATTGTATATAGTATTGTGGAATATTGGAATATTTATGTATTGGTCTATTGTGGTTTTCAGTAATTTTATGGTACCAGTAACCATGGAAAGTGATTGAGATATTTTTGGAAAAAAGATGATATGTTCCTAATGAAGGGATAAGGAGAAAATGAAATGTTTGACAATATTCATGAGCACATGACTGATATAAGGAAATAGTTATATCATGGTTTGAGGTTTTGGTATGTGAAAAGAGTTAACTTTTGACAGCACTAATGTTTTTACTAAGATTCAATGAGTATTCATTTTTCAAGAGAATACATGATTAAGGCCTTCGAATGATTGGAATGTGACCAAAAAGACATATCTCATGATATATGGGGATCAAAGATGGTATAAACAAGCTTGTTATATAAACTATTTGGTAATCATTTTCACTATAATATGAGATTGGACAACAATATTTTGGATAATCCTAAAGATTAGAATAGATTATGTTGGACATAAGTTAGTATTGTTTAAAGATTGAACTTTTTTCGATATTATTGATGGGGTGTTATAGTAATGTAACTTTAGAAAAAGGAAAACCTGCAGGACGAGCGACACCCCATCGCGTCGGACAAGGCTGTGGGAATCGAATCCACAACTGAAGTGCGACATGCCTTTATCTCCTACCAATGGCCTACAGGAAGTCCCTGGTTAGTATAAACTAGTTTTATTTTATTATGTGGTATGATAGATGCATTATATGTCCATTTTCGAATGATATACTATAGATGGACTTATGTATATAACTATTGCTAAACTTTTGATTAAGACAGACAGAATGACCCATCATTCTATCACATGATCTGATAACACTTCAGAAATGAAAAATTCAACTTCATTTCTTTAAGAGATGAAGTGGAAATTGTTCAAGGCAAGAACAACAGTGAGATTATATCGAAATAAAGTAGGTATTTCTTCTAATTCAAAATTTTCAACTTTAGGAAAATGATATTGAAAACCAAAAATGTTGTCCTAGTGCTCTAATATCCGATGAATCAGATGGTACATTAGATAATCACAAATCTATGGCTCTGTGATTGTTGTATATTTCATATCCATGTTCTCTACCACTATCCATCAGAACATGATGGTTAGATTTCTCTTCAATATCCATATTTTCACCTATGTTCTCCTAAGTGGAATCCCAGTGATTAGATAATTTCTGTAACCATTACATTTCATTATTTAGTTTTCAATGATATGTTTTGGTATTCCTTTTTACGATGTTGGTTCTATTAAAGATACCATCGAATAGTAAACCATGTATAACCCCGATGAATTTCGAGGGTGAAATTCATTTTAAGGACGGTAGAATGTAACACCCGAGATTTTATTCTTATTAATTTATTTGATGTCATGTGTTTTATGTTACATCATGATTATCTTGTGCTATAAGGAACACCGTATTAGCTTGCAGTATACGCAACACAATTCTTGGATCGTGTTATACACAGTTTCTTGTTCGTTTGATAATATTCATTCTAACAACATTGAGTGTATATATATATATGTTCAATGTATAAATGAAATATGGTTGGATTTTGTTATACGCAACAACAAAAGAGTCTTACACAACACGCAACCCTAACTTGGCTTTCATTGTACGCAATCACGACCTTCCTCAGAAGCGTGTGTAGTATGCAATACCGGGTTTCACAAAACAACGATATATGGTTATAATATTATTATAAACTATCCGTTATGAATAGTATTAACTACATTTTGAATTTTATAACACTACTATTCATCTTACACATTTTCTAGAACATGGTATGAGAACAAAATAAATTTTTTCGGGTAAAATAAGTATTTTTTAAAAAAATGCAGTTTTGCCGCCTTTTGATGGCGCACCCATTTTAAATATAATTTTTGTGAAATTTATAAGTTAAATATTACAAAATAAACTTATTATTTTGAATCATGATATAAAAATTTACATTGGATAAAGTTTTGATATTTTTCTGATAACTTTCATATTTTAATGAATAGTAAAAACACGCTATATTTTAGTTAAAAACAACATTTTTCATCGTAATAACTTATGTGGATAAATTATAATATTGAATGGTTTTAAAGTATAAATAAAATATATTTTTACCATTCAATATAATTTATGTCATTAGAGTTTATTTTACATTGAATTCCTAGGTTAAATCAATTCAATCTCTTGCAATGTTTTAATCAAAAACCCATTTTCATTCAACAACGAGATTAATTTTAATTTAATTTCTGCAACTTTTGTGTATTGAATTTTAAAAAATGGACTCCATATTTGGAATTAGTGGGTCCAAATTATGTTAATAGGCTATTTTTTATTTTTGGGATTTGTGAATAGTAACTACGGTAAATTGTATTTACCATAGTTAAAGGTAAATCGGGTAATTAAGGGTAAATAAAATATTATAAAATTAACCTAACACATGACAAAATTCTATTGGATTGATAAAGGTATACCCATATCACAAAATGGTCAGATTAGATTCATTTTATAGACTTTTGACCATGAAAATAATTTAATTATTATTAAAACCAAAGAAAGTGACAACATGCCACTCTCTTCAGTCTTATAAGTATAATAATTTTAATTTAGTGATAAACAACATAAAACATCGAACATTAATAGTATAAAAAAATCTAATAAAATTATCTACATCATGATAATTTATTTAGTATTTTTAGGGATTAAGTAATTGTCATTAATGGTGATACATTAATGATGCAGAAATTATTTATTAAGTGAAAAATCAGTAATATAGTTTTTATTGAAATAATAATATCCATTAAAAGGCCCAAAAACCTGACCGAAACTTATTGGTATTGTATATCGACACCTTAATCATCCAATGACCTAATTTATAACCGTTTGGCATCTTATAAAAGTGATTATGACACTTATATTATTTTGTTTTAAATGATTCCAAAGTTGTCACCTTCATAATTTAATAAATATAACAATTTAAATATTGTGATTTTAAGATGACAAATTCAAGTAAAAGTATAATTGTAAAAGGTAATAGATGTATCTTCATTAGATGATTTTCTTTTTAATTTTTATTCAACAAATAATTATATTAAATAATTATACAAAAATGTTGTAGTAAAGAGTTAAACCAAATAAATGGTTTGAAAAATAATAAAATAAATATTATATGAACTATTTAATGTTCTCCACTAATTTTCAAGATACATATGACCTTTTATAAATCTATTTACGCTTTTAGTTTGAACATATCTTCTATATTTATTTTATTTAAATTTATATAAATGAATAGTGTCAAAATTGACACTATTGTTATTTTATAAAAATAACACATTATAAAATTGTTTAAAAATCACCAAAATATAGAAAAATTATAAATTTATATTTATATGGTCTAAAATGTCATAAAGTATCCAATTATAGAAAATTCACAACAAATAAGTAATTATTTGTTATAATTTAAAATTTATAATGTTATTACCATAAATTAAATTAAATTGATTAAGTAAGGATAAATCAAGTTGATAATGTTTAAAATAATTTCCTAACATGTCTAAATACTATTGTTTTATGCGATTACAACCCTATATCATCTAATATTCGAATATGAGTCATTTCTGAGGTTTTTAAGTGGGTTTAGATTTATTATATTTTTAAGATTTCTGAAGGTGCCCCTCTCCTCCCTTACAAATGGGAACCTCCTCCCTCTCTTCCTCACACCACATTGTTCCTTCATGCTCGGCCAAACCTAGCCAATTTCTCATCTCCACTTCCCTAGAAACATCCTAGAGGTCCTGGTCTTCTTTAAAGATCAATTTTATTGCCCTAAGAGGAGGTCTCAAAGAGGCTCTTCAAAGAAGATGTAAGGTCCATTACCGATCCTTTCAACTTTATTTCTTCTTCTACATATTCTTATTGAGTTGTTTCATTATGAAGTAATAACATCAGTATCACTCATATACTGATATGTTTTTATAAGTATGAAACAACCCTATTTCACCATCTATCTATCCTATGGGAAACGAAATCGTTGCGCGTGCGTACGTACGGAATACCGTCTCCACGCCGTTGTGTAATCTGTTTTTCCAACAGCACCTTACTTGAATGGGTATAATGGTGTAACGAATAACTATTAATAGTTATTATAACATAATACTTATTATGATATATTGTATCATCATATCCAATTCAATTCAATAATTATTGGAACGATATCATCGCTCGTGCGTACGTACGGACTACCGTCTCCACGACGCGATGAGATTCATTCTCCATGTTAACCATTTAAGAATGATTATAAAGTACATATAAGCAATAATAATGAAATATATGATATTATAAATCTACTGTATTTATGTATATATATATATTTATTTCATCTACTTAATTCCATTCAACTCAATAAGGAAATGAAAACAGCATTTATGCGTACGTACGGCCTACCGTCTCCATGAACGGTGTATTTCCTTCCATTTATCGATCTGTTATATATATGTATATTCTGAATATATATTATATATAAATCATGTTTTATATTCTGAAATTAAGTAATCATGATGTAATTAATCATATGAATAATTAAAAGTCAAAACACGAACGACAAATGAAACGATTTTACCCAAAACAATCTATAACATGGAATTTACAAAAGAATGGGTAATATAAAGTCATAAGTGAACCGTATATGATTTCATAACATTGAATATGATTCTGTAATAAGTCAATGACCATATTTAAATCATTATATAGGAGGTTCGGATACATACGAAGTATATCAGACATAATGTAAGGGATAATTTTGCAAATCTCATATTTATATTGTTGTACCTCTCGAACCCCTCAAGGTTTTATTTTCATGATCACAATCACCCTCATATTTATCTAATCCTCTTTCAAGTGTTTTTGGTTGATAGGAATCAAATCAGGTGGCCAAGGAATTAGGCCAAGAAAGAAAGAAGGCAAAGTGGACTGAAACTCAGTCCACCGGCCAACCGGTGGCTTCACCACCGGTCAGCCGATGGAGCCTGGACAGAAGGCATCCTTCTGTCCAGACCACCGGCCAGCCGGTGGCACACCAGCGGCCAGCCGGTGGCACCTGCACTCAAAGGGAAGCTACTGCCTCCTCACCGGCCAACCGGTGGCCTCAGCACCGGCCAACCGGTGGTACCCTCTCCAAACAGTGCCAGCTACTGTCTTGCCACCGGCCAACCGGTGGCTCTGGCACCGGCCAGCCGGTGGCCCCTGGACAAGAATCCTATGCCTTTTTGCACACACCGGCCAGCCGGTGGGACTGTACCGGCCAGCCGGTGGATCCAGTCAAACTAGCCGTTGGGGCTTTGACCAGGCTGCTCCACTTGCCTCCCAACGGCTCCGAAAGCCTCTCCAACGGCTCCGAAGCCTCCCTAAGGGTTCCATGCCTATAAATAAAGGCCAAGGAAGCCCCGGACACCAACCGAAACTTATACAAAGCCAACGGACATATTTTGGATCAATTGGCCAACCTCCGGCGACTTCCTTCAAAGGAACCTCAAGAGCTCCAACAACTTCCACATCCAAGGAGCTCCACCCAAGAATCTTGGAAGCGGCCTTCAACATCTCCATCCAATCAAAGGCGCCCAAGGCTTCTCAAAATACGGTTTTTATTGTATATTTATTTTGAGCTTTAAATTTGGGTTTGTGCCTACAAACCCCAACCCTTTTCTTCACCCCCTTTCTCTTGGGTTTCACACCACCACTAAGGTGTGAAGAGGTTTCTTTAAGCCTTTCCTTTTAAAAGGCTTGAGTTTTCGGTGAGCTAGCCTTCACCCGTTAAAAAGCCTAGTGGGTTCTTGCTATTCCATTGAAAGCAAGTGGGTTCTTGCTAAACCACAAAAGCAAGCTGTAATAGGTCCTAGTGCTACCTCAAAGCCTAGTGGGTTTCTTGCTAAAACCATTGAAAAGCAAGCGGTAGGAATCTCTCAACGGTTGAGTTGGGAGCGTAGACGTAGGCCGGGTTTTTGGCCGAACTCCGTTATCAATTTCTTGTGTATTGCCTCTTTGTTTTCCGCTGCATATTTACTTTGATTTTAATTTGTCAATCATTTTTTAAAAGGCAATTCACCCCCCCTCTTGCCATCACTTCCCCTTGGTGGGTGTTTTTCCGACCTAACATTTGGTATCAGAGGGAAATTTGAGTAATACCCTAACCCGGTTTCAAATTTAAGATCTTTTAAGATGGCATCAACATCTTTCGCCCCCGAGGGCCTCTCATTGGGTCGAGCTCCATTTTTTGATGGGTCCGACTATAATTATTGGAAAACCCGCATGACCACTTTTCATAGAAGTATAGGATATCCCATTTATAAAATTGTCATGCAAGGTTACACCCTCTCCTCTCCCGATGAATCCAAATGGACCCCCGCCGATATTAGAAATTTTGAGCTTGATGGCAAAGCCATGAATGCTCTTCATTGCAGCCTTGACCGAAATGAGTTCAATCGAGTTTCCACATGCACCCCCGCACATGAAATCTGGAAACTTTTGGAGGTTACCCATGAGGGGACCAACAAAGTCAAGGACACTCGATTGGACATGTACCGTCAGGATTTTGAGTCATTCTCTATGTATCCAAATGAATCTATTTCTGATATGTTTACTCGCTTTACTGACGTGTGAAATGGAAGGAAATCTCTTGGTGATGATGTTTCAGCCGAGACGATGGTCAAGAAGATCTTATGGGTCCTTCCGAGCTCATGGGCACCAAAGGTGACGGCGATCCAAGAAGCTAAGGACGTCAAAAATATGCCGGTAGAGGAGCTCATCGGATCTCTCATGACTTATGGGATCACGATGAGGAGGCAAGCTCAAAAGGAGGGCACACCAATCAAGACACCAAAGAATATTGCCCTCAAGGTTCAAAAAGAAGTAAGCTCCTCCTCATCTTCTTCCTCATCTCCTTCCTCATCTTCTTCATCATCAAGCGGTGACTCGGAAATGGAGAATCTCGCCCGCCAAATGCAAAAATTCATGAAGAAGCACAAGAAAAAGAAGAAATCCCGCAAGCACTGAAAGCAAGAACCCACCGCAAGATCCGAGCCCAAGGTAAAATGCTACGGGTGCGGTGAAAAGGGCCATTACAAGCCCGATTGCCCACTCAACAAAAAACGGGCCTCACAAAATGAAAAAGGAATGAAAAAGGTCCTCAAGGCCACATGGAGTGACACCTCATCCTCCTCCTCCTCCTCGAGCGAAAACGGTACGAAATGCCTAATGGCATGTCATGAGGTAACATCTTCCGACTCCTCCTCGTGTTCTTCAAATTCCAATTCTTTAAATCATCTATCTTATGAAGAACTCTCACATGCTAGAGACCAATTAGAAAATGGTTTTCATGAATTATCTTCAAAATTTGTTTCTTTGAAAAAGTCTTTCAAAAAACTCACCTCCGAAAAAGAACAACTTCTCAAAGAGAAGGAGGAGTTGACCCTAAAAATCCAAAACCTCCCCGATGTTGATTCCTTGGAATCAACCATCAAAGACCTAAGGGAGACTCTAGCCAAGTTCACCCAAGGGGAACAAAACTTGAACAATATACTTGGTTCCCAAAGGGTTTCTAGAACCACCAATGGACTTGGCTATACCAACCAAGCCTCCTCCTCCCATGCACCCACTGTTTTTGTAAGGGGGAGCTCTAGTTTTAAATTTTGTAACTATTGCAAAAAACCCGGGCACATGATATATGAATGTAATTGCAAAAATGCCCGGTACGGACAACCCAAATCGATTTTTTATTCGGATGAATTTTATAGGAGAAGACCCGCCATGAGGCAAGTATGGATTGAAAAATCCCTATTAGCGAGTCTCTCCGGCCCAAAATTTATTTCGGTTTCAAATTCCACTCCCCGGTGATTCATTGATTTTATTTAGGGGGAGTTAGGATCTTTTAAGTTTTTTTTTGTGTTTTCAAATTTTTTTTATTTCAAACTCAACTCTAGGTTTCAATTCTTTCAATTCAAAATTTTCTATTAAAATTTCATTTCTAAATTTCCAACAGTTGGTATTGGTTTTTGATTCAAAACTTTCAATTCAAACTGTTATTCAATTTTCATTTCAAAATTTTCAACAATTGGTAGTGTTTTCAATTGGTTTTCAATCGATTTCCCTCAATCAAGTTATATGCCCCACTCTATTTTGATAATCACAAAGGGGGAGAAATTTCTTGATTGATTGGGGGAGAATCCTTTTCATCATGCTTAAGCATTTCCTTTCATTTGAGTATTTTTCATTAATTGTTTTGGTGATTGTGATCATCAAAATAGGGGGAGATTGTTGTACCTCTCGAACCCCTCAAGGTTTTATTTTCATGATCACAATCACCCTCATATTTATCTAATCCTCTTTCAAGTGTTTTTGGTTGATAGGAATCAAATCAGGTGGCCAAGGAATTAGGCCAAGAAAGAAAGAAGGCAAAGTGGACTGAAACTCAGTCCACCGGCCAACCGGTGGCTTCACCACCGGTCAGCCGCTGGAGCCTGGACAGAAGGCATCCTTCTGTCCAGACCACCGGCCAGCCGGTGGCACACCAGCGGCCAGCCGGTGGCACCTGCACTCAAAGGGAAGCTACTGCCTCCTCACCGGCCAACCGGTGGCCTCAGCACCGGCCAGCCGATGGTACCCTCTCCAAACAGTGCCAGCTACTATCTTGCCACCGGCCAACCGGTGGCTCTGGCACCGGCCAGCCGGTGGCCCCTGGACAAGAATCCTATGCCTTTTTGCACACACCGGCCAGCCGGTGGGACTGTACCGGCCAGCCGGTGGATCCAGTCAAACTAGCCGTTGGGGCTTTGACCAGGCTGCTCCACTTGCCTCCCAACGGCTCCGAAAGCCTCTCCAACGACTCCAAAGCCTCCCTAAGGGTTCCATGCCTATAAATAAAGGCCAAGGAAGCCCCGGACACCAACCGAAACTTATACAAAGCCAACGGACATATTTTGGATCAATTGGCCAACCTCCGGCGACTTCCTTCAAAGGAACCTCAAGAGCTCCAACAACTTCCACATCCAAGGAGCTCCACCCAAGAAGCTTGGAAGCGGCCTTCAACATCTCCATCCAATCAAAGGCTCCCAAGGCTTCTCAAAATACGGTTTTTATTGTATATTTATTTTGAGCTTTAAATTTGGGTTTGTGCCTACAAACCCCAACCCTTTTCTTCACCCCCTTTCTCTTGGGTTTCACACCACCACTAAGGTGTGAAGAGGTTTCTTCAAGCCTTTCCTTTTAAAAGGCTTGAGTTTTCGGTGAGCTAGCCTTCACCCGTTAAAAAGGCTAGTGGGTTCTTGCTATTCCATTGAAAGCAAGTGGGTTCTTGCTAAACCACAAAAGCAAGCTGTAATAGGTCCTAGTGCTACCTCAAAGCCTAGTGGGTTTCTTGCTAAAACCATTGAAAAGCAAGCGGTAGGAATCTCTCAACGGTTGAGTTGGGAGCGGAGACGTAGGCCGGGTTTTTGGCCGAACTCCGTTATCAATTTCTTGTGTATTGCCTCTTTGTTTTCCGCTGCATTTTTACTTTGATTTTAATTTGTCAATCATTTTTTAAAAGGCAATTCACCCCCCCTCTTGCCATCACTTCCCCTTGGTGGGTGTTTTTCCGACCTAACATTTGGTATCAGAGGGAAATTTGAGTAATACCCTAACCCGGTTTTAAATTTAAGATCTTTTAAGATGGCATCAACCTCTTTCGCCCCCGAGGGCCTCTCATTGGGTCGAGCTCCATTTTTTGATGGGTCCGACTATAATTATTGGAAAACCCGCATGACCACTTTTCTTAGAAGTATAGGATATCCCATTTATAAAATTGTCATGCAAGGTTACACCCTCTCCTCTCCCGATGAATCCAAATGGACCCCCGCCGATATTAGAAATTTTGAGCTTGATGGCAAAGCCATGAATGCTCTTCATTGCGGCATTGACCGAAATGAGTTCAATCGAGTTTCCACATGCACCTCCGCACATGAAATCTGGAAACTTTTGGAGGTTACCCATGAGGGGACCAACAAAGTCAAGGACACTCGATTGGACATGTACCGTCAGGATTTTGAGTCATTCTCTATGTATCTAAATGAATCTATTTCTGAAATGTTTACTCGCTTTACTGACGTGTGAAATGGAAGGAAATCTCTTGGTGATGATGTTTCAGCCGAGACGATGGTCAAGAAGATCTTATGGGTCCTTCCGAGCTCATGGGCACCAAAGGTGACGGCGATCCAAGAAGCTAAGGACGTCAAAAATATGCCGGTAGAGGAGCTCATCGGATCTCTCATGACTTATGAGATCACGATGAGGAGGCAAGCTCAAAAGGAGGGCACACCAATCAAGACACCAAAGAATATTGCCCTCAAGGTTCAAAAAGAAGTAAGCTCCTCCTCATCTTCTTCCTCATCTCCTTCCTCATCTTCTTCGTCATCAAGCGGCGACTCGGAAATGGAGAATCTCGCCCGCCAAATGCAAAAATTCATGAAGAAGCACAAGAAAAAGAAGAAATCCCGCAAGCACCGAAAGCAAGAACCCACCGCAAGATCTGAGCCCAAGGTAAAATGCTACGGGTGCGGTGAAAAGGGCCATTACAAGCCCGATTGCCCACTCAACAAAAAACGGGCCTCACAAAATGAAAAAGGAAAGAAAAAGGTCCTCAAGGCCACATGGAGTGACACCTCATCCTCCTCCTCCTCCTCGAGCGACAACGGTACGAAATGCCTAATGGCATGTCATGAGGTAACATCTTCCGACTCCTCCTCGTGTTCTTCAAATTCCAATTCTTTAAATCATCTATCTTATGAAGAACTCTCACATGCTAGAGACCAATTAGAAAATGGTTTTCATGAATTATCTTCAAAATTTGTTTCTTTGAAAAAGTCTTTCAAAAAACTCACCTCCGAAAAAGAACAACTTCTCAAAGAGAAGGAGGAGTTGACCCTAAAAATCCAAAACCTCCCCGATGTTGATTCCTTGGAATCAACCATCAAAGACCAAAGGGAGACTCTAGCCAAGTTCACCCAAGGGGAACAAAACTTGAACAATATACTTGGTTCCCAAAGGGTTTCTAGAACCACCAATGGACTTGGCCATACCAACCAAGCCTCCTCCTCCCATGCACCCACTGTTTTTGTAAGGGGGAGCTCTAGTTTTAAATTTTGTAACTATTGCAAAAAACCCGGGCACATGATATATGAATGTAATTGCAAAAATGCCCGGTACGGACAACCCAAATCGATTTTTTATTCAGATGAATTTTATAGGAGAAGACCCGCCATGAGGCAAGTATGGATTGAAAAATCCCTATTAGCGAGTCTCTCCGGCCCAAAATTTATTTCGGTTTCAAATTCCACTCCCTGGTGATTCATTATTTTTATTTAGGGGGAGTTAGGATCTTTTAAGTTTTTTTTGTGTTTTCAAATTTTTTTTATTTCAAACTCAACTCTTGGTTTCAATTCTTTTAATTCAAAATTTTCTATTAAAATTTCATTTCTAAATTTCCAACAGTTGGTATTGGTTTTTGATTCAAAACTTTCAATTCAAACTGTTATTCAATTTTCATTTCAAAATTTTCAACAATTGGTAGTGTTTTCAATTGGTTATCAATCGATTTCCCTCAATCAAGTTATATGCCCCACTCTATTTTGATAATCACAAAGGGGGAGAAATTTCTTGATTGATTGGGGGAGAATCCTTTTCATCATGCTTAAGCATTTCCTTTCATTTGAGTATTTTTCATTAATTGTTTTGGTGATTGTGATCATCAAAATAGGGGGAGATTGTTGTACCTCTCGAACCCCTCAAGGTTTTATTTTCATGATCACAATCACCCTCATATTTATCTAATCCTCTTTCAAGTGTTTTTGGTTGATAGGAATCAAATCAGGTGGCCAAGGAATTAGGCCAAGAAAGAAAGAAGGCAAAGTGGACTGAAACTCAGTCCACCGGCCGACCGGTGGCTTCACCACCGGTCAGCCGCTGGAGCCTGGACAGAAGGCATCCTTCTGTCCAGACCACCGGCCAGCCGGTGGCACACCAGCGGCCAGCCGGTGGCACCTGCACTCAAAGGGAAGCTACTGCCTCCTCACCGGCCAACCGATGGCCTCAGCACCGGCCAGCCGGTGGTACCCTCTCCAAACAGTGCCAGCTACTGTCTTGCCACCGGCCAACCGGTGGCTCTGGCACTGGCCAGCCGGTGGCCCCTGGACAAGAATCCTATGCCTTTTTGCACACACCGGCCAGCCGGTGGGACTGTACCGGCCAGCCGGTGGATCCAGTCAAACTAGCCGTTGGGGCTTTGACCAGGCTGCTCCACTTGCCTCCCAATGGCTCCGAAAGCCTCTCCAACGGCTCCGAAGCCTCCCTAAGGGTTCCATGCCTATAAATAAAGGCCAAGGAAGCCCCGGACACCAACCGAAACTTATACAAAGCCAACAGACATATTTTGGATCAATTGGCCAACCTCCGGCGACTTCCTTCAAAGGAACCTCAAGAGCTCCAACAACTTCCACATCCAAGGAGCTCCACCCAAGAAGCTTGGAAGCGGCCTTCAACATCTCCATCCAATCAAAGGCGCCCAAGGATTCTCAAAATACGGTTTTTATTGTATATTTATTTTGAGCTTTAAATTTGGGTTTGTGCCTACAAACCACAACCCTTTTCTTCACCCCCTTTCTCTTGGGTTTCACACCACCACTAAGGTGTGAAGAGGTTTCTTCAAGCCTTTCCTTTTAAAAGGCTTGAGTTTTCGGTGAGCTAGCCTTCACCCGTTAAAAAGGCTAGTGGGTTCTTGCTATTCCATTGAAAGCAAGTGGGTTCTTGCTAAACCACAAAAGCAAGCTGTAATAGGTCCTAGTGCTACCTCAAAGCCTAGTGGGTTTCTTGCTAAAACCATTGAAAAGCAAGCGGTAGGAATCTCTCAACGGTTGAGTTGGGAGCGGAGACGTAGGCCGGGTTTTTGGCCGAACTCCGTTATCAATTTCTTGTGTATTGCCTCTTTGTTTTCTGCTGCATTTTTACTTTGATTTTAATTTGTCAATCATTTTTTAAAAGGCAATTCACCCCCCCTCTTGCCATCACTTCCCCTTGGTGGGTGTTTTTCCGACCTAACATATATGAGATTGCTTATTCGTAAGTATTTACTGGGGTTATTTCTATCATCCATGTCCATGTTTTATAAATGTGTTTTCATGTATGTTTAATGTCCTTTTTACCCATTTTTTGACTTTTACTACTTGGTATGTATGGAATATTACTATTATGAGGTACTTTTTGACTTTTCCAGCAAAAGTACGAGAAGAATGTTTTTTTAACTTATACGACACGAACGGATTTTTACGGTTTAATAAAGCCTTATTTGCATGAAGCTTTCTTCAAAAGATTTCATGGCTATTTTCACCAAAATCTCTTTCTTTTAAAATAGCATGATGTTTTGTGAAAAGAAATTGATTTTTAAGAAGAAAGGATATTTTCCTCAAGAATTCATTTCAAATGTTTTATCAAAACCATTTTCCATCTATGATGAAATTATTTCATATGTGTATTTATTAAGTTTAATGTCTCTATAATTTACATGGTTCACTTTTCATATGATGAAATGTCTGTTTTTTTATATGGATTATGAAATGATGGGATGATGTTTGTGAAACCCATTTTATTAATTGGGTTATGATGAATGTTTTAAGTTTATTTTGTGGAACATGTAATAATGATTTCATTATGAGATGGGTGGGACATATATCTCCCTCCAATGCATTGGGTAAAGATTTATACCTCATGAGATAGACAAGGCTAGAATGACAAGTTAAACCGGTTCAGTAATAGAGGACTGGAATGAGGAGTGAACTCGATTCAGAAAGGGATTGTGTCCACTAAGATGGTCTTGGAAGCAATGCCTTGGCTAATATGGAAATAATATCATGTGATTAATGGTTTCCACAATTACATGTTATATTCCAATGTTATTTTATCATTCTTAATGTTTCATTATGATCTATGCCTTACCGACTTCTATATTTTATGTCTTTGCTCATGTTTTTTATGTTTAAACATTATGTTCATGTTTTTAAGTTCAAATGTATATGGTATGTTTGATTTTACCCATGTTTACCCTTACTGAGCATTTGAGCTCCCCCTTTTTATGTTTTCTTTTCCCCAGGATATAAATAAAGGTTTTAGGTAAGAAAAAAAGGGTATATCTTTATGGGAGATGTTGAATATCTTTCATCATGATTAGAAGATTATGTTCCAAGTTTCCAAAGACACTAAACTATTACAGTCCTTATGTGTCTGTTTTTGTTATGTATTATGTATTCCGCAAAAGTAATGTAATGTCCATGTACATCAATCTTTGGGTCTCTACAAAATGCAACTCTGGAAAAGGTGTTCCTAAGAAATTACCGGCACAACGAGTTCATCGGTGCCCTTAGATTTAAATTCTGAGCACCGGTTCAAATGTTAGAAAAACCTGCTCGTTCATTCACTGAACTTACTTGAGCCTAACTTCGGAAATTGATTCTGGGCACACCAGGCCTCCGAATCATGCGCCGTAAGAAACTAAGTTCTTGTAAAATCCCAAAAAAATTATGAAAAAAAAAATCCTTTGATTTTTCATGGGTCTTTACATTACTCCCACCTCAGGGCTTTACATCCTCGTAATGTTTTAACACAAACTAGGGATACAAAAGCGGTACTGAGCACGCATCTGAGCCTTCCACTCCCATGTGCTCACGTGGAGGTTCTCGTGCTGCCAAAGAAAGCACACAGGATGAAATGACCATCCTCGTAGGACTGATCTTGTCGATCCTCAACTCCTACTGGAACCCCACAAAAGTTACCCCATCGCCAATGTCCAACTCCCCAAGGTCGGTGATATGCGAAGGGTCGTGCTCATATCATCTCAGTTGCAATACAAGGAAGTCTTTGTGCACCTGGTGCAATTGATGTGGATGGGTCAAGCAGTAAACCCCCTCGCTTATCCTACTGAGGACCTAGAAAGGTTTGCTGATCCTTGGAGATAACTTGTCACCCTGGCCACATCTCTATAAACGTCGTCTGGGTGAGACCCGTATAAGGACATGATCGTCATCCTCAAACTCAAGAGGCCGCCTCCAAAAACCTATTTAGAACTAAAACTCAAAACTTTTGTTGCCACAAGGGTAAGGTTGACCGACTCAAGAGTGATCGGTCACAACCTCCTATGCAGGAATTTATCCGATGCTTCCTGGGGTTTCCTTTTCGCCGATCCAGGAAAACCCATACCGACATTGTAGTTAGACCACAACCTTTTTGCCTAATATAGTCAATCTGAGCCTGAACTGTGAATCCAATCCACACCAAGACCAACATCGTAAGGCCTCGACTCTGCCACCAAGAGATTCCAACCGAAACTCTCACCTCGATGGTCAGACCACATTGTTGTCATAAGTGTGATTATCTAGTCTCCTCCCAATGTATCTCCAGACGTGAGGGTCAAGTCTACAGCTTACCGGAAACTCTATGTCTGGGACAAGATTCGTGGAATGAAGGAATGATTCTTATTGACGTCTGTTACTACGGTAACTGGTAGTGGACACAGACTTCCCCTTGAATCATTTTTAGAGCCATTGGGTCACACTCCTTGACCGCATGCAGCCGCACTCTTCCCCTGCCCTCCAGCTCCCTGAGCCTGGCAGGGACAGCTAAGGTGGGTAGTTGTAGCATGTTGAAAGGTACACCACCTCATGATGCTCTCATATCTAAACCTCCACATCAGATGCACTCTATATTTATCTGTCCTTAACATTTCATCTTTTTGAAACATTCGCACGCCCAAGTCTCTGATACTGGCACCAGTTTCCTGTTTCTACAGCACTGTGCAGTCTTCATCCACTCTTGGATGATCTGCACCTTCTTTGCCAATGATCTATAAGAGCTGCTAAGATTTATCCTTTACCAAAAAGATAATCTCAGTCTCATCCCCTGGATGAACCACTCCCTTTCCCAAATACAGTCAATCATCAAATGAATGATTCATTCATGCAGTGGATGATGTCGTAATGCCTCGACACTACTACCAAGAGATCCAACCGTCACTCTTGCCTCCAAGGGTAGAGTCACACTGTCGGAATCAGTGTGAGGTCACTCAGTCTCCTCCAGTTGAAATCTCGAAAGTGAGGGTCAAGTCAACAGTTTTAACCAGGACCTCTTAGTATCAACCAAACAAAAGGACAGGAAAGATAACATCAAAAAGATAAGTGTCTTTTTATTACTTCAGCTCATAGTACAAATACACAAAAACAATAGCAAAATGGAACTAGAAGTACCAAGAACAAAAGTAATCCACTAGTTCTGCTCTTGTCCACCTTCCCCTAGAGCTCTACTGCCTTGTCCACCACTCGGCTGTTTCTCAAGCACCCTCCGCTGCTTCTATCTCGGTGGCTCCTCTAAAGCCTGCGGATCAACTTTTAGGGGGGTCGGACAATCACGTGCCATGTTCCCCTTCCTGCTGCAGGAGTAACAATGTCCATTTCTGGCATTCCTAGATCTGACCCCACCCCGGGTGCCCCGATCCTCCGATCCTAAATCCCGAGATCGCCCAACTACTGGTCTGGTGCTCCTGGACCTCCGCATCATCTGTATACTACCTACATATGACTTCGCTACTTATAAAAAAACACGCGACAAAGGCAGCAGCTCTTGAACACGCTTGGGGTGTAGAGTCACTGGTATGAACTCCACCCTGCAGAAGGTCTCAAAGTCTTCCCAAGTGAAGGTCATCCGGTCGAAAAACTGGAAAATGTGGCTCCCCCATTTCTCAGCTGCTGCTTGAAAGTGGTTGGCAGAAAAGATCACCATGATGTTTGCTGGTGTACCCACTATCCTGAAAACTCCCACCATAGCATTCTTCCAATCCTTAGCCGCATGCGGTCCGTCTCTCCCATGAACCAGGGTGGCCTCTAGCGCTGGAACTCGTGCAGTGCGCTCAAGCGATGTGCACTCTCTACTGCTGGGGCTGGTGGCATCGGTGGCCCAGTAGGTGGTAGTACCGCTGGTGCCTCAACTGCAAGAGGGCACTGTACCAAATCCTCGTCGCTCGACAAGCTGTGAGTACGTACATCTCTCGGGGCTCTAGCTGATCATCCATAGAGAGGAATCCTGAATGAAACATACGGGACACGATCAAATGATTTATAACTATTGAGATGACCTGGTTTGAGATGAATTTTAAAAACATCTGGAAACACACAAGCAATCAGTGTTTTCGTGCACAATGTCGGAAATCAGTTGTCAGGGTCCTGGTGTATGGATACGTTTGCCGCCCGCACTAACACTGGACTCCCTGAACTGAAAACCACACTCGGTACCCTTAACACTATTACTTCACAGAATGAAAAAAATATCAGAGTTATAAGTTCTGCGGTAGAACCGACTCCTCTAATACCAATTTGTCACGACCCGTCCTCGGGTCCCGTGCGGTGACTACCCCAAGCCCGCCTTCCATAGGCCGGGGGCTGACGGCTAGCACCAAAGGCGTAATTCCCGATAACTGCGAAGGTATTGCCTTTATAAAAGTAAACAAAACACCAAAGAGTACAAGAGGAAGTAAAACACTAAGTATAAAAAGGAAGTGCTGAAAAGTAAATGGGCCAGAATACAAACCCAACTGAAAGTACAGGTACAACTAAACAAAAGTACAATAGAAAAAGACAAACAGCTAGAAGAATGGAAGCATCTCCTCGGTCATTCTACTCAGATCCTACCTGAATGGTAGGTACAGATAGCGTAGCTCCTGGATCGTCCACCACAGATCCTACCTGAAGGGTAGGTACAGATAGCACAACTCCTGGATCGTCCACCACGGATCCTACCTGAACGGTAGGTACAGATAGCCTCTACAACACTCTCACCCGTTAACCTCCTCTGAGTGTCGTCTCGTCATGAAGTCCAACTCCGGATACTGACTCGTCGTGAGGTCCACCTCCAGGTACCGTCCAGTCCTCGAACACTCGGCCCCTGTCAGTGCTGCCCGACGTCTACAACCAACACAAAGAAGTGCAGGCATAACCCGTGCAAGGGTGAGTATATGATACTTATTGGGGACCTTGAGACCCTTAAAGTCTCACTAAATCCAACAAGGATAACCACAAAGAAGATCTAAACAGTTAACCTCTACTTAGGTATATGCCCATACATATAACCAAGTTATCAAGTAACCCATCTCAATCATGAGGAAACACAAAGATTTTGAAATAAACGGATAAAAACTACCTAGTTATATTCCCGTACATATACATAAGTTATCAAGTGACCCATCTCAAAAATGAGGTAAACACATAGGTCATAGACTCAACTCAAACCATGATTTTCATTATCGAAACTGTAACTACTGAAGAGCCTCATCTCTGGAGTGTACAGTGGTACTGTCATGACTCCGAGGTTCTGCTCACTAACCTAAGACTGTTGAGGTACTTCTCTTGTCGAGTACCGCGGGTCAGCCACCCAAACATAGTTGTGCTTCCTGCCGGGGTATGCCACCCAAACACAGTAGTGCACACCCCCGAATAGCCTGCAGAGGTACTCTCCGGACGAGTACTGCGGGTCTTCACCCAGGATCAGTAGTGCTCCGTCCGCCATGGGTATACACCCAAACAATGTAGTGCTCCATCCACTGGGCTAGTCGACTCACCCCACGTCGAGTCGGTCAAGTAGTTGTCAGGACTTAGCTGGCAACACGGTCTCCATACTCCATACGCTCGTCTCTGGGAGGGTCTGCTCCACGAGCTACAAGTCGATACTCCAAGTATCTCAAAGTCCCACGAAGAATTATTTCAATGGACCGCCTCGTCATAGGGGTCTCAACGCAATAGACAGCGGGTCAAATGGACGCCCGGTCTGTGAGTTATTAGCCTTTTCGTCTCAGGGGCCCGGTTGGTTTTGTGAGCGAACCAACCCGGCCATATCTAAACTATACCCCGAACTCTCATAGCGTATACTCATAGGGACTGTTTATCACTATGATCACCAACATCACTGACGGTTCGTCAAACGGACATCTCGTCTGAAAGTTATCAGCTTTTCCGTTCCAGGGTCCCGGTTGGATTTCGGGTACAATCCAACCCATCCACTCTCCAACTATAACCAAAACTCAAACGAAGTATGCCAAAAGTTCCATCTCATCAAGAGGAATCCAACAATATCGACGGCACGTCAATCGGACGTCCAGAACTCATGATATAAGCGTTTCCGCTCCAAGGGCACGGTTGGTTTCGTATCCGAACCCACTCGGTCGTACTCAAAGTACTCTGAATCCTTGAGTGTAATATACAAAAACGACTGCCTCGATACAAGGATCGCATCGCAGCTGGCGGTGCGTCAATCGGAGGTTCGTAGCCCATGTTATGAGCGTTTGAACAAAAACTGCCCGAATATAGGGCGTTCTGGCCAGGACTGACCCGGCCCGAGACCCCCTGGGTTGGCCAGAACCGGGATGACCCGATCTAGGTTGGGTTCTGGCCCAATAGGGTGTGGCCCAGCTCGGTGGGTGCGGATCAGCTCGACCGGTTGGCCTGCAGCGCTGGCGCGGCCGCGTGGCCGCTCGTCTGTCCGGCTCAGCGGAACATGGGGGTGCGGTTTCCCCCCATGAAAGAAGCTGCAACCACCGCATGGGGGCCGCTTCCTGCCAGCGATGCGGCATGGCATCACATCGTCCTTGGTCACGTGCGACCGCAGGACCAGCCGCCTGCTGCCGCAGCCGACGGGGTCTTACGCGGACCACCAGACGCGTTCCGATGGTCCGTTTTGCCTGCCGTCTTTGCCAGTGGTCCTCCCGGGACAGGCTCCTCACTGCGAAGACCTCAAAATTCCATTACGGTCTGCTTCGTCGTCACCCATCGATCCTCCGTAAATTAATCAAACTTCAGAGCCTTCGAATCGCCGCAGCGGTGCGACGCGATGACACTTCGCTTCTTCACTCGTTCTTCACTGTTTCCGTGCGGTGCGGTTCCACTGCGCCGCCTTTTCTCGTGCCGTAACAAGCACAACCAAAAAAAAGTGGGAGGGGGGTTGGCCATGTTTATGCAGTCCGACCTCCTTTAATTTTTATAATAACAGACGGCTCAACGACTATCAACCATTTAATCAAGGGCTAAGGATATAATCTACACAAATTTAAATAAACCAAACCCCCTACCTCGAAGAAAAGGTTGAACGAAGGTTTGTCGCCTAATTGAACATCGCAGAAGAAGGCGTCGCGGAAGGAGAGGGTCATCACGTCTTGGAGAAAAGATTCTTCGACGTCGCGTCGTCGATCTCCGAGGATCCGGTGTTCTTGTTGACCTTCGCCATAGGTCGGCTTTCTTCGCGTTCTTCGTCGAGGAGGGAGTGCTTCAAGTCTTTGAGTGATTTCTCCCAAGCCCTCTCGCACAACGAACAACACTATTAATATAAGTGTTTCCTTATTTTATTACTCACGCTACACGTTTTGAAATTCAAAAGTTGAATCAAACAATTAATTGAATTAATTGAATAGTTTAAACCGCCCAATTAAAGAGGCGTTTATTATTCAATTTAAATGCATGAGTTGACATACATTTAATGGGGGTTCGGGTGCGTTACCTAATTAAAGGTGGGGGGTTTCATGGATGTTGAAAAGGTGGGGCTCGTATGGGCCCCACCCCAAAAATATCTACCTAGCGGAGTAGGATATAGTAGGACCCACTTCAACCACTTAGCTTAGGTTCAACAACTTAAAATAAAATAAATTGGTTGCCCATTTTTATTTTATTCGTTTACTTAACCCAAAAAAAAATTATAACCACACCCGAGAAAACGCAACTCCGGAAAAGGTGTTCCTAAGCAATTATCGGTGCAACGATATCATCGGTGTGCTCAGATTTCAATTCTGAGCACCGGTTAAAAAGTTAGAAAAACCCACTCGTTTGTTCACTGAACGTACCTAAGCCTAACTTCAGAAATGGATTCCGGGCACACCGGGCCTCCGAATCGGGCGCTGTCAGAAACTGCGTTCTTGTAAAATCCCAAAGAAAATTAAGAAAAAAAATTTCTCTTAAATTTTTACGGGTCTTTACATTACTCCCACCTTAGGTATTTACGTCCTCATAAAGATTTAACACAAACTAGGGATACAAAAGCGGTAATGAGCATGCATCTGAGCCTTCCGCTCCCATGTTCTCACCTGGAGGTCCCCGTGCTGCCAATGGAAGCGCACAAGTGGAAATGACCATCCTAGTAGGATCGCTCCTATCGATCCTCAACCCCTACTGAAACCCCGAAAAATTCACCCCATCGTTAATGTCCATCTCCCCAAGGTCGGTGATATGCATAGGGTCATGCTCGTATCTCCTCATTTGTGATACAAGGAAGTCGTCGTGCACCTGGTGCAACTGATGTGTATTGGTCAAGCAGTAAACCACCTCGCCTATCCTGTTGAGGACCTAGAATGGTCCGCTGAACCTCAGTGATAACTTGCCGCCTTGGCCACATCTCTGTAAACCTAGTCGAGGCGAGACCCGTATAAGGATGAGATCATCATCCTCAAACTCATGAGGCCTCCAAAACCTGTTTAGAAATGAAACTCAAAACTCCTGCTTCCACGAGGGTAAGGTTGACCGACTCAAGAGTGATCGGCCACACCCTCCTATGCAAGAATTTATCCTGTGCTCCCTGGGGTTTACTTTTCACCAACCACGGAAAACCCATCGCCACATTGTAGTTAGACCACAACCTTTTTGCCTAATACAGTCAATATGAGCATTAACTATGAATCCAATCCACACCAAGACCAACGTCGTAAGGCCTCGACACTGCCACCAAGTGATTCAAACCGAAAGTCTCAACTCGAGGGTCAGACCACACAGTCAGCATAAGTGTGATTATTGAGTCTCCTCCCAAGGTATCTCCAGATGTGAGGGTCAAGTCTACGGCTTACCGGAAACTCTAGGTCTGGGACAATATTCGTGGAAGGAAGGAATGATTCGTATTGACCTCTATTACTACTGTAGCAAGTAGTGGACACAAACTGTCCCTTGAATCATTTTTAGAGCCATTGGGTTACACTCCTTGACCGCATGCAGCCGCACTCTTCCTCTACCCTCCAGCTCCATGATCCTGGAGGGGATAGCTAAGGCGGGTGGTTATAGCATTTTGAAAAGTACACCACCTCATCCTACTCTTCTAGATCTACCTCCACGTTTGCTGCTCTGCAGATTTATCTATCCTTAATATTTCATCTATTTGAATCATTCACACCCCCAAGTCTCTAAGACTGGTAGCAGTTTCCTATTTCTACAGCACTGTGCAGTCTTCATCCGCTCCTGGATGATCTGGACCTTCATTGCCTATGATCTGTAAGAGCTGCTAAGATTTCTCCTTTTCCGAAAAGAGAAACTTTTTCTCGTCCCCTGGATGAACCACTCCCTTTGAATAATACAGTCAATCCTGACATGAATAATTCATTCATGCCATGGATGATGTCGTAAGGCCTCGACGCTACTACCAAGAGATCCAAGTGTCACTCTCACCTCCAAGGGTCGAGTCACACTGTTGCATCAGTGTGAGGTCACTGGGTCTCCTCCAGTAGAAATCTATAAAGTGAGGGACAAGTCAACAGTTTTAACCGGTTCCTCTTAGTATCAACCATACAAAAGTAAGGGAAAGAATAAATCACAAATATAAGTGTCTTTTTATTACTGCAACTCAAAGTACAAAGACACAAAAACAACAGCAACATGGAACTAGAAGTACCAAGAAAAAAAGTAATCCAATAGTTCCTCTCCTGTCCACCTTCCCCCAGAGCTCTACTGCCTTGTCCACCAATCTGATGTTCCAAAAGCACCCACCGCTGCTTCTGTCTCGGTGGCTCCTCTAAAGCCTACAGATCAACAGTTCGGGGGGTCAGACAGTCACATTCCATGTGCCCCTTCCTGTCGCAGGAGTAACACTGTCCGTTTCTGGCACGCCTGGCTCTGACCCCACCCCGGGTGCCCCGCACCACCGATCCAAAATCCCAAGATTGCCCAACTGCTAGTTTGGTCCTCATGGACCTCCTCCTCATCTATCTACTTCCTACAGTTGACTCGGCTACTGATTGAAAAACACGCAGCAGTGGCAGCAGCTCCTGAACATGCTCGGGGTGTAGAGTCACTGGTATGAACACCACCCTAAAGAAGGTCTCAAAGTCTTCCCAATTGATGATCATCCCATCGCAAAACTAGAAGAAGTGGCTCCACCATCTCTCAGCTACTGCCTGAAGAGGGCTGGCATCAAAGTTCACCATGAAGTCTGCTGGTGTACCCACTATCCTGAAAACTCCCACCACAACCTCCAGAAAATAATCAACCACTTGTGGGTCCATCTCTCCCCTGAACCTGGGTGGCCTCTGGCGCTGGAACTCGTGCAGTGCACTCAAGCGACATGCACTCTCTGCTGCTGGGGCTGGTGGCATCGGTGGTCCAATGGGTGGTAGTACCGCCGGTGCCTCTGCTAGTGCCTCAACTACAAGAGGGCCCTGTACCGAAGCCTCGTTGCTCGGCAGGCTGTCAGTACGTACATCTCTCGGGGCTCTAGATGATCGTTCGTGGAGAGGCATCCTGAAAGAAACATACGTGACACGGTCAAACGATTTATACCTGGTGAGCTGACCTGGTTTGATTTGAGTTTAAAAAACTTCTAGAAACACACACGAAATCATTGTTTTCGTGCAAAAAGTCGGAAATCAGTTGTCATGGTCCTGGTGTATGGATACATCGGCCGCCCTCACCAACAATGGACTCCCTGAACTGAAAACAACACTCGGTACCCTTAACACTATTGCTTCACAGAAAGAAAAAAAATATCAGAGTTATAAGTTCTGTGGTAGAACCAACTCCTCTGATACCAATTTGTCACGACCCATCCTCGGGGCCCGTGCCGTGACTACCCCAAGGTCGCCTTCCATAGGCCAGGGGATGGCGACTAGCACCAAAGGCGTAATTCCCGATAGCTGGGAAGGAATTTCCATTATAAAAGTAAAAAAACAACATAGAGTACAAGCAGAAGTAATACACAAAGTACAAAAAGGAAGTGATGGAATGTAAATGTGCCAGAATACAAACCCAACTCAATGTACAGCTACAACTGAACGAAAGTACAACAGAAAAAGACAAACATCTAGAAGAATGGAAGCATCTCCTATGTCATTCTCCTCGGATCCTACCTGAAGGGTATGTACAGATAGCGTAGCTCCTGGATCGTCCACCACGGATCCTACCTGAATGGTAGGTACAGATAGCCTCCACAATGATGTCTCCCGTCAACCTTCTCCGAGTGTCGTCTCGTCATGAAGTCCACCTCCGGATACTGACTCGTCGTGAGGTCCACCTCCGGGTACCATCCAGTCCTCGAACACTCGGCCTTTGTCAGTGCTACCAAACATCTTCAACCAACACAACGAAGTGCGGGCATAACCCGTACATGGGTGAGTATTAAATACTCAGTAGGGACCCTGAGACCCTCAAGGTCTCACTAAATACAACAAGGATAACCACAAAGAAGATCTCAACAGTTAACCTCTACTTAGGTATACACCCATACATATACCCAAGTTATCAAGTAACCCATCTCAATCATGAGGAAACACAAAGATTATGAAATCAACAGATAAACACTACCTAGGTATATGCCCGTACATATACCTAAGTTATCAAGTGACCCATCTCAATCACGAGGTAAACACAAAGGTCATAGACTCAGCTCAAACCAGGATTTTCATTATCAAAACCGTAATTGCTGAAGAGACCCGTCTCTCGAGTGTACACTGGTCCTGTCACGACTCTGAGTTACTACTCATTAACCTAAGACTGCTGAGGTACATCTCCTGTCGAGTACCGCGGGTCAGCCACCCAAACACAGTAGTGCTTCCCGCCGGGGTATGCCACCCAAACACAGTAGTGCAAAGCTCCTAATATCCTGCGGAGGTACTCTCCGGACGAGTACCGCGGGTCTGCACCCAAGCTCAGTAATGCTCCGCCCACCATGGGTTTGCACCCAAACAATGTAGTGCTCCTTCCACTCGGCTAGTCGACTAACTCCAAGTCGAGTCGGTCAAGCAGTCATCAGGTCTCAGCTGGCTACACGGTCTCCGTACACCGTACACTCATCTCCGGCAGGGTCGGCTCCACGAGCAACAGGTCGATACTACAAGTATCTCAGAGTCCCACGAAAAAGTATCTCAAAAGACCGCCTCTTCATAGGGGTCTCAACGCAACAGACGACACATCAAACAGGCGCTCGGTCTGTGAGTTATTAGCCTTTTCATCCCAGGGGCCCGGTTGGTTTCGTAAGCGAACCAACCCGGCCATATCTCAACTGTACCCCGAACTCTCATAGGGTATACTCATAGGGACCATTTCTCAACGTGATCAACAATGCCGCTAACGGTTCGTCAAATGGACGTCCGGTCTGAAAGTTATCAGCTTTTCTGTTCCAGGGGCCCGGTTGGATTTCGGGTACAATCCAAACCTGCAACTATCAAACTGTAACCAAAACATAGATGAAGTATTTCAAAAGTTCCTTCTCATCAAGAGGAATCAAAAAATGTTGACAGCACATCAATCAGACATCCGGAACTCAAGATATAAGCATTTCCGCTCCGAGGGCCCGGTTGGTTTCGTTTCCGAACCCACCCGGCCGTACTCAAAGTCTTCCGAAACCTTGAGTGTAATATACAGAAATGACCGTCTTGATCCATGGATCGAATCGCAACTGATGGTGCATCGATCGGAGATCCGTATCCCATGTTATGGGCGTTTGAACAAAAACATCCCGAAAATAGGGGGTTCGGGCCCGGACCGACATGGCCCGAGACCCCCTTGGTCGGCACGAACCGAGTCGACCCGACCGGGTCCGGGTCCGGCCCAACAGGGCACGGCCCGACCCGTTGGGGGCACGGCCCGACCGGTTGGCCTACCGCGCTGGCGCGACCACGTGGCTGCTCGGTTGTTCGGCTGAGCGGATCAGGGGGTGCAGTTGCCCCACGTGAAATAAGTCGTGGCCCCCGCGTGGGGGCCGATCCCTGCCAGCGAAGCGGCCCGACACCACGTTGTCCTTGGTCCCATGTGGCTGCGGCGACCATTCCCGGAGGCGCACCAGGCGCCACCTGCGGCCATCGGCACCGCCGTGCCAGCGGGGTGTGCCACTGGGATCTTCCGCGGACCACCGGACGCGTTCCGATGGTCCGTTTTGCCTGCCGTCTTCGCCAGCGGTCCTCCCGGGACCGACTCTTCACTGCGAAGACCTCAAAACGCCATTGCAGCCTCCTTCTTCATCGCTCGTCGATCTGATGTAAATTAATCAAACATCAGAACCTTCTAAATGCCGCAACGGCGCGGCGCGACGGCGCGATGCTTCTTCGCATGTTCTTCATTGTTTCTGTGCGGTGGCATTACACATCGCCTCCTTTGCTCGTGCCGCAACAAGAACAACCAACAAAAAGGGGGAGGAGGGTCGGCCGTGTTCGTGCGGTCCGACCTCCCATTTTTACGATAACAGACGACTCAATGACTATCAACAATTTAATCAGGGGCCAAGGATATAATCCACATGAATTTAAATAAATTGAACCCCCTACCTTGAAGAAAAGGTTGAACGAAGGTTCGTCGCAGAATTGAATGTCGTGGAAGAAGGAGTCGCGGAAGGAGAAGGTCCTCGCGTCTTGGAGAAATGAATTGTCGGCGTCACGTCGTCGATCTCCGAGGATCCAGCATTCTTGTCGACCTTCGCTGGAGGTCGGTGTTCTTCGCATTCTTTGCGTTCTTCGTCGAGGAAGAAGTGCTTCAAGGCTTTGAGTGATTTCTCCCAAGCCCTCTCGCACAACAAAGAACTCTAATAAAATAAGTGTTTCCTTATTTTATTACTCACGCCAAACGTTTTGAAATTCAAAAGTTGACTCAATCAATTAATTTAATTAATTGAATAAATTGTGGGGTTTAAAATGCCCAATTAAAGAGGCGTTTATTATTCAATTTAAATGCAATAGTTTACTTATATTTAATGGGGGTTTGGGTGAGTTACCTAATTAATGGTTTGGGGTTTCATGGAAGTTGAAAAGGTGAGACTCGTGTGGGCCCCACCCCACAAATATCATATCTAGTGGAGTAGGATATACTGGGTCCCACTTCAACCACTTTACATAGGTTAAAGAACATAAAATAAAATAAATTGGTTGCCCATTTTTATTTTATTCGTTTACTAAACCCAAAGAAATTTAAAACCACACCCGAGAAAACGCAACTCCAGAAAAGGTGTTCCTAAGCAATTACCGGCACTGCGAGTTCATCAGTGCCCTCAGATTTCAATTTTGAAAACCGGTTCAAAAGTTAGAAAAACCCACTTATTCATTCACTGAACGTACCCGAGCCTAACTTCGGAAATTGATTTCGGGCACCCCGGGCCTCGGAATTAAGTGTTGTCAAAACTGCGTTCTTGTAAAATCCCAAACAAAATTAAGAAAAAAAATTTTCCTTGAATTGTTACGGGTCCTTACAATCAAAATAAAAGATCAATTTAAAAAATAAAAACATCAACCTTAAATAAAAACGCAAAGGCAAACCATAACGTTATAAAAAAGATAATGAAATGGATGAGATATCATATAAATTTTTATAAATATATCCTTCAGTATTTCTCCCTATTCCTTGTATGATCCTAGATGATCAGCTCATCCTCTAAGATTACCCTTAATAGAACAAGCTCACTCCTAGAATCTCTTAGTTTTTATTTATTCCACAGTCATGTAAACCTCATATATCATTTTTTTATTTCATATTTTATTCCACTTGGACAATGTTCAATCGATGTTATCATTCTTCAATGATTAATCTATGGGTATAATAATGCATATATTTTATCTAAATAATCACCTTAATCATTCCTTCTATCTTTTTACAACTATGTACATTTACCTCCCCATGATCTTTTTCTGGATAACATTCCATATGGATATTTAGTGGTTCTATTTTATGTTTTTTCTTAAAATTAGATGTATGAGGAACTATTCAAATTGTGTATGCACTCCATGGGATGGATTTTAAAGTCAATGGATTCCAATTGAATCATCTTGATGTCATGTAAAAAACTATACAATTTATAATGTGGAAGTAATTTAATTTTACATGAATTATATTTAATAATACATGTCCACAAAAAATATTTATTTAATATTCTATAACTACATGTTTAATAATTCATATCCACTATATAAGCTAGGTTACTCTTACTTGGATCACGGTTACTCATAAATATCCATTACAAATTCCTATGTCAGTATTAAGTGGACCTCTGATTTAAAACATAATCATATATGGATTTTACATAATCTTACAGAGGTAGGGAGTTAATCAAACATTAATAATAGAAAAACCGACTTAACCACACACAACTCCAACTCCCATTTATTAATCTCTCTTTTAATGACCTCCCATGAAATTCATAGAAAATAAATGAAATAAAATATTACAACAAATTATAATGAATAAAATTAATTTATTTTAAGTATTTGTTTAATAATTTTCTAACATATAAATTAATGATATATTTTTTAAAAATAATATAATCATTTTATGTGTGTCTAAAAATTTATATTCAATGTTGATAAAAATATTTGGTTAAAAAATAATCTAAATTTTTATTAAATTTTACGAATTCAATAATGATAATGTTAGAAAACAAAACAATAAAAAAAATCACCCGAAGTTTGAATATTATATAAAATTAAAATAATTAAAAATTAATATAAAAAATAATCTCATATTTTTTCCAATAATTCTCTATATTATAAAAATCTCTAATTGAAAACACACTCCATGTATCCAAAATATTTGAAGTATAATTTCACATACCCAACTACTCTAGCCGTAATCTAAATGCGCATCCCTTAATTATATTTATTGTTGATCAATAATTCCATATTTTTTACAAATAATAAAAATTGATTATTTATACCAATTAAAATAGTTGGGTCAATTTTTGTTCAATTATCATTATTTGAATACAATATTAGTCACCCATCATTTACATGCTTGAAAAACCCATAGAAGTGTTTTAGTAATATAAAAATACACACATGTTTTAAAATACCCCATTTTAAACCTTGAATTGTTTTGTCAAAATTATAAATCCTAAAGTACCGAACATGTATTTTTTTAATTGAAAACAACTCTTAAAAAATTATACACCCACTGTGAAACTATAAAATATTTAATTTATAATAAAATTTACTAAAAATCCCCATTTTATTATTATAATCATGAAATTGGATAAAAAAATTAATATTATACAAAATTGTAAAATAGTTTTACATATTCTTTATTCCACTGCACATGTACTCTTTACAATAACAACCTTTTCAAAACTAGAAAAAACATTCCCTCTCTCGGTCTAACAATCATAGATAACAATAAATTAAAAAATTTAATAAATATGCTAAAATAAAATAATTTATTCAGCCCTAATACCCTCTTTTATAGAACATAAAATATATTATTAGTTTCTTATTATTAATATTTAATGTTATTATAGTAATATGTTAATAAACACCACCTTTGGTGATAAGAAAATTGTATATACTGGACACTAAAATGATGCATCAAAATTCATAAAAGAAAAAATATATCCTAGATAGTCCCTATAAATAAGCATATGTTCTATCCTCCCCACAACTATAATTATCAAACCAAATCCTCACTTATAGGAATATTTTATACAACTAACGATAGACATCCCATGAAAATATGAAATTAATCCATTATCATGATGGCTTGGTATGGTCACAAATTCCCAAAAATCTTCTCTATACTATATACAATAATGAATAAAATTATTTTAAATAATGAACTGTTATAATTTATTTTTTAACATCTGTAAATTGGACTACCCAAATGATAACCAATTATATTCCATAGATGACCTGAGTTTTTCCTACCCCTACATTAGAGGCTCTTAAAAATTGTATAGGGACTAAGCCACATCATAGGGAAATTATTAACTAAATATATTATATAATAATAAATATAGAATATAAAGACACTTATAAACTTAATGTATGTAATTTTTATACACATGAAACAAATAGAAATAAAATATACATCTATTAGTGGAATAATATAACATAATATATACAATAAAAAAAATCAATATATATTAGGAGATACATATACATTGTAAAATTCTATAAATACAGGATAGTTCATTCAAAAAATTGTAACCAGTATGGCCCCATTTATGATAAAATTAATTTTAATAAATTTTACTATCCAATAACCCAACTCACTAAATAATATTCTCTGGAACCATTAGCCTCTAAAACATGGATCCTTCGAAGCCATATATCATGCATGGTTATTATACCTTAAAAATCAATGAGGCATGATTGTTTTCCCACATATGTTAAAACCATATTTTTCATACATGTTCTTGTTTAGTCCAATAATCTAGTAAGATTCAATAATATCCCAAAAAAGATCATATATTGTCCCAAACCACACTAGAAAAAATTCTCTAGTGCACCTCATATTAGATAGGTGATGATGTAAATGTAGAGACACTATTATTGTATACCTAGAGAAAATATTACATTAATGGTAATTAAATAAATCAATATAAAATTAGTATCATATTTTTATACTTTATATAAATGTAAATTTATACATATTCACAATGTGTATTTATAATTTTCTTGAATAGAGATAATGATGGAAGTATGAATATATATGTATGCAGAATCTCAAAACCACAATATAAAAAAACTTTCCATATTGAATATTAACTAGATAAATTGTAACATCACATACATATACATAATACTATTTAATAAAAGAAGATAAAGATTGAAAATTGATGTGCCACATTAAATATATTATATACATAAAATCTATAAAAATTCCATAATATCCTTGTCCATTAAATATAATAGTAGAAAAAAGGTCCATCCCTAATCCAAACCCCATTTTCTAAAAATCACCGATATTTTTTGTTATCCCCTTACATATTTTCTATATAAGAATATAAATAGAAATACCTAGTTGAAATGTGTTAGGGATTATTACTACAGACCTAATAGGTGGGTACCATACCAACCCCAACTATCTATCATTTTTGTTTTTATATGTATTAGAAAGAAAATTTTAAAATATCATAATGTAAAACAATCAACAATATTATTACATAGAAACTAAAAATATTTAATAAATCACTTACCATCATATTTAATTCATATTTATATTTTATTTATAGGGAAAATTCACATACCTAAAATGCTAATCTATTGAAATCCATAAGGAATTATACATAAATGTTACGTAACATTAGTTCCATTACTATAGAAATATTGAACAAGATATTAAGTGTTAGGGAATTGTTTATCCCATAACATGGGGAAGGGAAAAATAGGAGAAGATTCAAATAACATATTGTATATTATATCATTAAGAATATATCAATTAACAATCTGGATATCATCTTATGAATTTTATAACAAATATTTAACCCATTCACCTGCTTCAAATATCTAAACAACATGTGTACTTATATAAAAATTTATGTGTGTGCGTCTGTGAAATAATAACGATAATAACAATAATAAAAATTTATTATCTCATTCATGAAGAATTTAACTACTGTTACATATATGTACAACATATGTTATAGAGTGTAAGATTGAAATACTCATATTAAAACACGATATTTTCAATTATCTATGAAATAAGATTTCATATTTATCTTAAGGAAGATATTTACAAAATAAAGAATAGTTATTTCTTTGTTTATCTCACTCATAATTTTCCTATTACATTTCGAAACACTATTAAAATATAGAATATATTAATAGTCAAATTCTAATTACTATAGATATCATGCCTCCACAGCCTAGAGGGAAGACTAAATCAACTAATTTATGGTTTAAAAAAGGCCTGGAAATGAAAATCTGGGATTTAGCTTATAAATTCATATATAAGATAAATATAGGAGGAAATTGAAATCATTACCTTTGATTCACAAATTATTAACCAATAAAATTACTTCATGGAAGAAAATCCAAAATAATAAATGGGTTTTGGATACACTAGAAAAATTAATTTTGTGGTATTACCCACTTCTATGTAGAACTAGAATAACTTGTAGGATTATCATTGACTATATCTTTTCCAAAATGAAGATAAAATCCTTATACCACATGGAATGAATACTGATCAATGCTGGAATGTGGCACCACATAGAAGGAAGAATATCTACTTGAGGAATATTGAGATAATAATATTATTTTAAATGAGGTGAAAAACCTAAATAACCCTCAAATAAGAATAAAACATTATTCTAATAATAATGTTTTACCCTTGTAATAAAACCATAAGTTTTATATCTAGTACATATAATAAGAACATTGCGTATCCAAAAAATACACTTATATCCTATAAAAACCAAAATAGATCGCACTTTGTACCTAGTACCCCTTCTAAAAATACATCATACTTCTATTGGACAGACCACACTTACTTATTTTAAATTTCTTTTACATTTCTTAAATAACCCATATATTCAAAATTAAATTAAGTATAAAAACATGTAATGGACATTTAATGTGAGATCTAATAAAAATTATATGATTCAATAAAAACACCCAACCACTGGCTATCTCAAAATTGAAAATATTTAAATAGCCCCAAAATGAAACAAATTTTCCATTGAGGCTTCAAATCGACCTCATATTCTCAAGATTTATCAGGTATCCTCTGATGATTCTAGTAGAGATGGACCAATGGAAACCCTTTACCTCATAAGAATGTTTATCTCCCATTAATGATATAAATATTTCTATCCATATAATAACAATCTATCACATTCTAAATATTATCAAATCTAATAACAAATGTATAGTTGGGTATCCACCTATAGATATATAAAATATTTGAGAACTACTATATAGTACAAAATGTATGAGGTAATGTATTATTATAAATTTTTTTAATACCATCACAAATATAGAAATCATATTGGAACCATGGAGTTATATTCAATTACATTCACATCCCTTGTTTAATTAAAAATAAAGAAACTCAAACAAATAAGTGATCAAAAAATTTAAATTCCAAGGGACATATCTACTGATAAAAACATGAATTTTGGTAGATGTCGGTAGTACTATTCATTTCCGAATTAAATTTCCAAATATATTATCTCATAAAATTTATTTTTTCCAAATCATGTATTATTTTATAATTTCATTCAAAAATATTAGTAAATGATAATGCCTAATATAGAGGGCCTCAAAAAGTTCTATATGAGTGGATTACTAGTAGCCAATATGAATTGAAAAATCTAAAAATGATAAGGTGTATTCATAATAGATAATAATATTAAAAATTTGAGACAATGAAATATCTAAAATTATTTTAATAGTGTCTTTAGACTATCCATTGTTCTATGAGTGAAAATTTATACTATGTTTTGGGAAAGTATATAGATTCAAATACAACCATTTCTTGATTAGAGTGAATACCCTTTCAGAATAAATTTATATGATTCTTGGTGGTACCTGATGCATCATAATAATATATAAGAATATATTTTCCAAAAAAATTTCCCTAAGAAGTATTAAAAAACAGATAGAAAATAAGCTGACTTTGTTAGGAAGCCTATAATCACATAAATATTATCATAACCTCTCATTGATCATTATAATTTTTTCACATTTCCCATTGATATTTGATCACTTTTATATACTGATAATGGAATTAACTCTAAAATTATATTATGATATTGGTTATATAATTTAACCCTTTAAGTATTGACACACACGGAAACAGAATTGACAATTTCCAACATCATTCTAGAACACCAAAACTCCTTTTGAACAATATTGTACATTGTTGTAACTATATGATGAAACCCCAGAATGGATGGTTGATATTATTTTATAACATATTATCATGTGATATTATGGTCCGAGAGGCATCTATAATCAAAAAGGAATGTGTGATAATATTGAGACGATCAATCAATGATACCCACACTATTTAGTGTCTCTCAACTAATTTTATATTCAATATATAATATTTAATAATATTTTAATCAATCCAAAAATAATTAATTTAGATAGATGTAGAATATGGATACACTCTATATATATTTAGTGACTTCAAGATGAATGATATACATCATTTTTTTTGTCTCCATAATTCATTCACCACCTACACATTCAAAGTTATATTTCCTACCAATATCATCATAAAAAACATTTCAATTTGATCAGGAATATAAGAGTTATAAATTAAAATATTTTGGAAATTATTTCCATTGGAACTACAATAGATGTTTTTAGAAATAATAAATGATATTTCTAATCTTTTTTTTTCATTTAAACCACAAACTGCCTGCCAAAACATTTGTGAATATGAATCTTTAGTGAATTAACAATAAAAAATAACTACAGTTTATGGGATAGTTTTTTAGGGGTAAAGAATTAATTAAAATTGAAAACCTCCAATAAATAAGCATCAATTTTCCTGAATCTAATAATTATTATGAAGGATACATAGTAATCTTCATCCCCTTCTACAATCTATAGTTATATTATGATCAATGTAGTAGTGAATCTTCTATTAGGCATAAGGATGATACTTTTCAATAATTACTACACAAAAAATTGACACTTCTCCTCAAAAAACATTTCATAATATTTGAAATCCTATTAAAATCATTGAAAACATTATTATGATACCAAATATTCTCTATGAAACTCGTAATCCCAAATATAGTTGTGAGAAATATCCAACACATTATTTCTCAAATATTCATTGAAATAAAAATATTCTAGATCCAGAAACAATATTCCCAAGTAATTTAATTTCTAAAATATTGTAACTATATTTATAAATTTTTTCATATAATTGGTAATCTTATAATATGTCCAAAAAACACAAATGATGTATACAATGAATATCATGGGAATTAAAATAGATATGAATTTCATCCACAAAGTCTACTATGTGGGATTCTAAAAATATAGCAATTATATGTTCTATTAAATAATGTAGAACTATTGGTGTATTTTTTTATTCTAATTGAATCAATATCTATTATAAGAGATGACGTATTCATTGAAAAAACGTAATTTCAATATCTTCAATCCTCACTCAGATCTGAATATAATGAAAATGTAGGAAAATATTATAAAACCACTTAGAACCATTTGATTGGTCAACTGAATTATTAATTATATATAATGGGTTCTGTTTTTTAATTGTAAACTAAATTAATAATTATTGTTCTAAATATTACTATAGAATCCCATCAACTTTCATAGGGAATAGAACTAGAAAAACAAAAATGGATGTGTCAGGTCTGATAAACCCCTTCACCGTGATCTAATAGAGAAGATGTTTTTATATCCTCATCTTATTTATCTTAGTAAAACATATAGAAAAAGGGAAAAAGTTATTTATAGAAAATAACTCAATACAAAAATCCAATTATCAACAACAGATAACCTTTGGAAATATTCTGGAATAAGAGTAAATAACTCTACAATATGAGTTCGTACAATCAACTATTTAACCATAAAAACTCTAAGAATTAAAATTTATATTTAAATAGTAATATATCCCACTTTTTAGAAATTTAGTTAAACCATACGGACAAAGAACATCTATTCTACAATAATAATATATTAATATCAGTGAGAGATGAGAAAAATACCTTCTTATGATCAAAATTTATTTGGAATTATAATGTACATAACTAGTCTATTCAAATAATTATATTTAGAGAAATTATATTGGGGGTTAAATTAGGTCTCAAGGATACCCAAAAATATCCATAATATGATTAAAATATTGAAATATATTAGTTTAATATACATGATTTTCTATATCAATGTTAAGGATCATATGTTTTGAAGATGCTACAATATTATTACCTAGAATAAATTATTTCTTCTTATATATAAGGATGTATGATACTCTTACATCAAATAAATCACATCCAATATAGAATATATCAAGATTTGACATATAATTATAAAATGGTATACTCACACATAAAAAATAGGCCATTCTATTTCAATGACCGAGCCTGATCCCTTATGTTGATCTCGAGGTTAAAATAAATTCATAGAAGATAACGTAATTGATTATAATATTTGAGAATAATGTTTTAATTCCTAAATTTTTTCATAATGTGATCAAAACATACCATTTTCAACATTATTTAAAACAAATTATGATATATCATGGGCTCTAGTGTTCATAGCACATGGCTTTTTTATTTACTCCTTTTAAAAAATCGTTCAGGATAATAAACCACAATAGTGAATGTTTTAGTCATTAAATGTACTTTCTGGATTACAATGATAATTAAAATATACAAATAATGTTTAATTATATATATCATATATAGAGAATTATTATAAACACCTTCACCCTAACCTCACAGAATGGATCCACCCATGTTTATCTTCTTTTGAATTTACTTTCATCCCTTGAAATATACTTCACCAAATATTTATCCAGACAAATATCCACAATCATTTCATTGTCTAAAATATATAATATCCTATATAATAGAATTTCTAATATTGTAAAATAAAATATTCATATTATATAAGATCAATTTATTCTATAATGGTCCATTTATACCTCTCTCAATGTACATTTCTTTTAACTCCTTGTGTAAAATAAAATAAGAATTAAAAAAAAGTATTTAAGTGAATTTATTTCTGTATCCATCACTGTCATACTATTTTCCCTAAGATTTGAAGTAGTTTTTGAATTTACATGACTAATGGATTTACTAAATTCCAATTATAACTATTAAATATATTTTTTTAATCCCCTCATCTTTCTTAGCCTCAATCGTGATGTCTCACCATCAATTAGTATCACCTTCTAGAATAAAAGTATATAATATAACATGATAATTTATTTTGGAATTTATAAACTCTAATACATGATTCAAATTATCAATACATATGTCAAGTTATATAGAGGTACATCAACTTGAAGGGTTTGGTTGGGACGAATATTGTATCCCCCCATGATATTAGTAGCCAAGAGTTTTTAGTGATGTGATTCCTAATCAACATCCTATAGTAGTTGTAAAATCCCCTCTAGAAGGTATGCATCAGCAATATGACTAGTGAGTTGAACATTCTCATACACCTCATACTACAATAATGGTGGTGGTTTTCATGGATCAATATTTAATATTTTATAAGATAATGAACATACATTCATCATCCAAGAATAAAAAATGTATTTTAATAAGGTATATAAATTAAAATTTATGAAATGGTCTCTACATGTTCCATACTAATTCCCATTTTTATCAAATCATTTTATAAATCATATCATAAATGGAAATATTATGAATGAAAAATTTCAACACATGCATAAATTTCCCAAATAGAAATATATTAATAAGAAAATGTAATTCATTTCTTTTTGATAAATCAATTAAAATAAATTTCTATTTATTTTTTTTAAAAAAAATTGACCAAATAATATATCATATAATATTTCATGTTTAACTGCTTATTTATACTTATATATTCTTACTCATGATGAATAATAATCGAAGGAATTGTACAAATTCTATAAAGAGTATTGAGCCACCCAAGGAAACCCACAGTAACTCATGTTGCAACCAAAAATGTCTGAAGGTAATATTTAGGGAATACCTCATGATCATCATTAAAAATATCCATTAGGTAGTTCAAAAACCAATCAATGTATGTGGGATTCGATATAATTTTTATAACAAACCAAAATAGGATCACCAATTGAACTATCATAGATCGTTGAAAGAACTTGGGTGGACATTTAGATTAATAATTCGAAGAATTAATAATTAAAGATTGTTAAATTATACTAACATGTTATTTTACCTTTTTGGATATTAAATAAAATTAAAATGCATTTTTCTAGAAATTCATTATAATCTCACATAGGTTTCATTTATGAAAATTGAATCCTTTCCACCTAGTGTACCTATAAAAAAATTTATACATTGTTACTAATACCAATAAGAATCAATATGTCAATATAAAATCAAAACATAAATAATCCAAATATCCCATAAAGAATATTAATTAAACATAATATAAAATTATAGAGATATAATTTATCAATATGAGTAAAAAAACCTACCATTTTAATGTGATTATCATCATATAAAATATCCCATAGTGAAAATGAAAAAACATCCCATGAATTCCATAACTACTTCATCCAGTAAAATCTCAATAGGTCTATCATTACTCCAAATACTATGTCCTAAGATCCAACCTACGTCGTTGCATTCCCCATACATTTATAATGTTAAAAAATAATCACATTCATCCTTTGAGGACACATAGAGGGTGTGCGTACATTGTAACCTATAAGTAATAACAAGTAAACCCAACTTATATATTGTATTATAGGTGTATAATGATAGGAAATAGATAATTAGATATTAATGTAACATAAAAAACATAACTCTTACATAAATATTGAAAGTAATTAATAAATTAATTACCATTCTTTTGGTTTCACGTGCAATCTGATTTATAGTGTAACTAACGATACCATTTTCAATCATTATGAAAAATATAATAAATAGGGTATATAAAAGTCCTGTACATTTATAAACATTACATGGGAAAGTGGAAAAATGAGTTAAGAAATAAGAAAAATATTATCTTATTCTATGGAAAAAGTGATGATGTGAAAGGATTCAGGCCAACAATTTCTATCCAATCATTAATATATTTTCCATCAATTTCTTGGATATTTTATTAAATAATTATTATCAAATATATAACTATTTTATATTATTATTCCTATGAAAATACAAATATATATATTTACATTATGTGAAACTATTATCACAATACCGGTAATACATATTTTAATTTTTCATACATGATGAATATAATTGGGAAGGTGGAACAGAAAAATATAAGGTATGATGATAAATTATAAAAAACTAAAAGTTAAACATTAACTTTTGAACAAAATAAAATTACATATTTAGTATGTAATTTCAAAATAATAATTAAATTTAAAAATTAATATATCATGTTTATATAACAGAGAACCTAACCATTACTGTCCTAGACATTGTTAAAATTTAAAAGATATGATAATTCACCTAGTTTATAATAAATTGAATGATCTTTTAATGTAATTAGTATTTAGGGATTCCAAAATATTAATGTCTATGATAAAATAGAGAATATTTTTTTAGTTCCTTAGTAATTTCCTGGAGAAATTGTTGAAATGTTATGAAAAATAAAATAATTAACATAGATTTTGAAAATATTAACCTGCATAATAACTTATTTGGTGAATATTTAAAACAACGGATGGATTTTTAAAAAACAAAAAAATTATAATTTAATAATATTACACATTGATGAGTAAATCCTAGAAATCCAAGGCCAATATATGTGTTCCTACCATTTAATCACCAAATATTAACACTCATTAAAACTTGTAAATGATCTAGATTATAGGTGGAAGGAACATACTTATGTAAGGATTAATAATAGATAGAATATTTCATATAGAACATTCCTATAGAAAATGTATAGTAAAACATAAAGGTCCCCTAAATTGGGAAAAAAAGTAATCCCTAAAAATTCAATTTTAAATGTCATTTAAGAAATAAAATTATTTACTCAGTACTAAGATTATGGATATAAGGTAATTAGTGTTTTATATACTGGTACTTGAAATTTATTGTAGAGACCATTGTCTACCTGTTAATCCAATACTAACAATTATATGCTTATGATATACCGATACCTCTTTACCCTTCTAACAAAATTTCTATAATATTGATAAAATTAATTTTAAACTAAAAATAACAACAATTAATAAAATAATAATTAATGCGAATACCAAATTAGATGATATTGGTTATTATAGAATTCCCAAATCCCCTCGACTTACTGAGTTCTGTTAGCCATATGGATGCATATGCATTCATTTGGTGTGTTTCTTTCTCCCAATAGACAAAATTTTGTATTAATAATAATTAAATACCATCATACATATATTAAAATTTAATTTAGATGGTGTATATAGCACAAATACTCATATTTGTACCACTAAAATTTGTTGAAGATCATGTTCTTATGACTATGGGTAATGAAACATTAATTTCCCAATAAGGAATATTGAGAAAAAACTCCCATCTCATAAAAATCCATTATCAATAGTATGAGCTAAAATCCTTATGCCTCACACAATTGAGTCAAACCAAACCCATAATCCATAGCACTTCCCTATAAGTCAATAAAAATTGGAATATCTTAGGAAATAATGGTCATAAAAAGAACAAGAATAACATAAAACAAGATTGGTCTAAATTATCAATTGAAATTTTAAATGATAATAAAAAAATTGGGTTGTGAAAGGAGGATGTAATAAAATTATCACCATAAAAAAATTTCCATGATAAAAATACTACGTAAATAATGAATGGATTACAACTACATGGAATAATATAGTTCCACACTCTCACTCCATACTATATCACATCTCATATGTCATGTCAAGAATTATAATTATAACATCTCATCTAATATATATGATTTATCTTATATATCATAATTAAACCCAAGGGACGAATCCCATTACATGATGGTGAACAAATTTCAAATATGATATATTTTACGTATATATTAGTATTATTTAACATAACATGAAGAGAAATAATTGTCATTTATGATGTGGTATTCTTGAGTATAATGTTAGTGAAATTGAATTATTGGTATATAGTAATTTGAGTATATGAGGTTATTCTAGGTATGAACGTGGATGTCCTCAAATATATGTAAATACAAGTAGAAGTATATTATATATTAACATGAATAATAAGGATCATATAAATGTTTATGAACATATTGATATGAGATGATGTGGTAGGCTTGGGTATAACCTTAGTAATCTTTTCACTATGTGTTGGGATATATTTTTATTTATTAAGTCATGGGCTTATGTATCTATGATAAATTATTGATGACTAATATTTATATAACATTTATAAAGTATATTTTAGTCTAGACCATACCTCTAAATAAAAACAAGTTCCTCTCCTAATAATAATTAAAAACAATGAGGTCATCGTAGATGCAATATTCATAGTTGAGGCCCATAATAAAGGTAACACTATATCATAACACTCATATATAGTCACTCTATCTCCTATGTCGAAAATAAAACTTACACTATGGATGAAACCTACACTATTTTTATAATAAAAAACATAGTAACTATCTACATAAACTCGTCCGAAAATATAAATGGAAACTATATTAGTACATTTTACCCAAAAAAATTTGTATTCATTAATTGAAATAGTATTGGTGTAACGAAAAAAATATGAAAATTAGGGTATATCAAGGTGGGGTGTCATCTCTCACACCATTACTCATTCAATACATGGTGTTACCCTCTAACACAAGGGGTTTCTCATACCCTAGTCATTATTAAATTGTGATCACCTAAGAAAGTCTCACTGATGTTCTATAAATTTTCGACCAAATTTATAAGTGTTATGATTTTGAGACTTTAATAGAAACTTTTCAGATATATATAACATATCAATGATCATAGTATAATAAAAATCCAAGAAAAAATATTCTCCTTTCCTAAATAACACACCACATAAGTGAATGTTTTTATATATAATCGATGTATGCCTAATTATAATCTGAATGAAAAATATGTCTATCATAAATTTAAGACATAAATAATTATAAAGGATTTATAATAGGTCCCTAATGATATATATAGTGTCTAAAAAACATTAATTAAATATTTTTATTTATAATTTTAAAAAAACTAATTAACGCAGAAACGTCTTAACCCAGGAGACACTAGAATTGATCATTGAGATGGGAAATCGCATCGACTGAAGCACACCTCCCAATGCGCTAGATAATGACAACTATTAGTGGCTATTTGATGGTGGTATGATGATGAGTCTACAAACACTTGGTCATAATATCACTATTTATTATGATAATAATAAAACAGTGGATGAAATATAAATGAATGAAAGAGTAATTAAAGAATAATACAAGTAAGAAAAATAATATGAATTGGCCAACAACAAATATAAAAAAAATCATGTCCATGTGACTATAATGTACATAAAAATTTATACAATGGGAAGATAATACACGGTTCATACAAAAAATATCCCCAATTTTTATCTCGAAGAGCATCTTGAGATCCTATGTTATAATGATTAAGGGTTACATAGCACAAAAAATACAAAGTTCTAAACCAGCAAAATGGGGTATGTTCAGGTACCAAGTGTAGTGGTGGCCCAAACAAGGTGTGAGATATACTTAGTATGACAGAATAATATATTTATAATGTTATACAATATGTGAATATAAAATAAATTAGGGTGATGGTGTTTGAAATGTAATGTGGTGATGTAATAATATGTAAAAATAAGTTTGGATCAAATTCATAAAGGAACGATGGATGGTTATATCTTCTTTATCCATAGTAAAAATATCTCTAAACATATACCCCTATATATATGTGTGTGTGTTTTTATGATTATATGTACACTCTACAAATTTACTCTTATAAATACACATATATAGATACATCAAAACCGTTAAAAACCAAGGAAGAACTCATGAGTCCTTATAAAATTATATGTCTGTTTTTGTTGAAAGAGCGAACTCATTCATGTAATGTCTCAATTAATTAATAAGAGCATACCTTCCTATAGTATAAGTTACGAAATTAATAATTATAAAATAGTTTCATATAATAAATAGGTCAAAAGAAAAATATCAAAAAAATGATTTTCAAAATTCATGGTCATCATCATACTCATAGATTCGATTGTCACTCTTTACATATTATTCAAGGGGCCTAACAAGTCATGGCCAAATAAATAATAAATTTGAGATTCCATTACCATATTCATTTAAATGGGGGTCTGAATCATTATTATCTATGATTTTTACCTATGTCCCTCCAATAATTATAAAATGTTATGAAATCCCTATTAACATATAATCCCTAAGCTCGGTGATATCTAAAGAAGAGACTGTCACTCCTAAATGTAAAGTTGATCCTTTTTAGTATAATATATATAATTTTTTTAAATAAAAGTCACAATATAATCCATTCATTAATCTAGTCAATTTATACAACTAGGATCTTTTATTTATAAGTCATAATAAGTTCATTACATTTTAAAAGTAACTATAAATTTCATGGAAAAAATCCATTTCAATGTTAAAACCATCATGTCACCATTCAATAAATAATAATAAATTATTAAATATAAACATCTCATTCAGGTGGATTAGCTTAGGAAATAAAAAAGTGGTGATTTGGAATGTAATCCAAACATTAGATGTTTAAAATAAGTAGAAAAATTTAATTAGCACACCCAAATGTTGGATTAGTCATATGGTAGAGCATGATTATTTTGTGTGGTTATGAAAACCAACAAAATATGGGTGGTTCTTTTTGAGGACATAACCTCCAACAAAATTGGGGGGGGGGGGTCCTAAACACTCTATATGCGGTCTATGCATTTAATTTATGGAATTATCATTTTAGAGGTGACACCCAGATGGATATACACATGACACAACAACAATATTATATAAACGACCTGATAATAAGTGAAAGAATATATACCACCTATATTCTCTAAAGAACACTTTATTAGTCTAATATTGAGCCTTGAATCTATCTGATTTTAGAGAAATTGAAGAAATAGATAAACACCCTAAAAATATGGTGAATTTGCTCACATGAAGACAACATTTAAGATGGCGAGACAACTAAAGTGAGAAGAAAGAGGATACAAGCGATTACTAGTACACATCCAATGAGACTGATGGAAAAAGATTATGAAACTATGATAGGGAGATATATTCATGTCTTGGAGAGGAGATGGGGAGCTTCCATGGAGGGGTTATTACTATGTGTGTAAGGGAAACTCAGAAAATGGGGAACCCTTTAAATGAAACCAAAGTAAGAAACATATTGTACATATTTTTCTAGATTCACATAGATTGGTCATATGGTTTGACAAACCATGAGCCAAACATGAAAAATACCCTACCATGGAACCATACCCTGCATGATAAGGTTTAATGGTCAGGTGTTACCATGAACCAACTATGTGGTGATAATGGTTTAGTGGCACTAAGGGTGTGGTCTAGGAACATGGTCTTGAAAATCATGAAAAACACTTTTCCAATCAACCCATTCAAACATCTTCCAAGTAACATATCCTCCAATTCAGAAAAATGGTTTAAAAAATCCATTCTTGTCAAGAATATAAGACGTATGGTTGATCCACAAGATTAAATATATCATGTGCCTACCGTGCACTTTAGGATTCATTTTAAAAAACCGTTTCTTCCAGAGCCCAACCCTTCCAAAACTCAACTGATCCTTTAGGATATCTACTAAATCTTAAACCTCACAGAAAAAGTAATTTTATGTTGTTGTAATGCTCGCATTTAAAATAGAAGATGAAATTAAGAATTATCCATTACACATAAAAAAATTTATATTCTATTCAGAAATTCCACCAGATCCAAAATATGGGATTCTAGAATCACCCACCTCAAAAATTTTCATCCATGAGGTGTAGAATCAAGTTATTTTAAAAGATAACACTATGTTAGATAGTGTAAAAATATTCGACATCGAGCTTAAATGAGAAACTGAATATTATAATTTAATATGGAAGTCATCACCTAGATTTCATATTGTCCGCTTTGAAAATTCATAATCATATATTTTCTACACATAATATTACATTAATTTTATACATTTTACAGTCAAAAGATTGTAAGGAACATAATTTTTCATAAATGGTGTATTTTTTCTAAAAATAATGTTAATCTACCATTCAATGGAAAAAATATTTTAAAAATAATATTTGAAACATGTATAAATTTTATTTGAAAAAATAATTTTCACTTTGGAGAAAAAAAATCAATATTTACTATGGTTTAGTCATTGATATTTTTAGGATAGTTTCATTTTTTGATGAATTTTAAAAAATAATGCATTTTAATGTAAAACATAAATTTTATCTAAATAAATTATAATGATAAATTATATTTTAATTTGGTTTTATAATAAAATTTGATCAATTTTATATCTATAAATACAATGATTTAAATTGTAATAATTTTCATATTAAAATTTTATATAAAAATATTTATAGATTTTGAGTATTTTTATTTTAAGAGATGTCAAACTTCTCACACTAATGTTATAAATAAGTATTAAATTGTTAATATGTGACTATAAAATTGTTATATTATAAAATAATGTCTTGTATAATGATGATGCGATAAGTATATCATTAATGGAAAAATCAATTAAATGAAATTAAAAATAATAAATTAAATATAATTTTAAATAATTAATATCTTCCATGAATTTTAATATGACATTGAAATTTTAGTAACATGTTTTAATATTATTTTTTAATTTATCTTTTTGTATTAATATATTTATAATTCAATGTAATGAATAGTTTCAAAATTGGAATTAAATCTATTTAATAATAAACAATATATTATTAAATTTCATAAAATTTAAAAATAATATATTTTTAAAAATTAGTGGGATGACTTGTATAATTTCTTAAATTTTTCATTTGTGTTTATTTTTTCAATTTACTGAAATTTCGTTGAAACTTAATGAGTAAAAATCCATATTGACAAAGATAATATTTCAAGTGGTTAAATAAGGGTTATATCCAATATATAATAAAACATATTGAGCTAAAACATATCAAAATTTTATTTTATGAGAGTATTTAAAAAATTAATCCTATATTATAAATAAATTTTTTTATCCATTTAGAAAATCATATTAAGTTGTGTTAGTTTAATATTTTAAAAAATTCGAAGACTACCCGACACCTCTCTTTTCAAATGGAACTTAATATTACCTTTTCTTAACATTTTAAAACCTATTAATTTCAAAATATATCTACAAAAATACCTACATGTAATCCATTCCCACATTATATTGGTATTTTTTTGTGAGTAACAACAACCATTTTTCCTTTATGATGTTATTAAAAGGAGATTTTTCATAGAAGTTGTATCAACTATAATAAAGTGTTTTTGTTTTCTTCTTCTACCACATACATAAAATATTAAACAACCAATATTAAATAATTAATCCACTATAATAAACATATTTATATGTTATTATGTTATTTTTATGATCCATATTCACCTCATATTCAACTTATTGGGAATGGAATTCATCGTCCATGTGTACGATAGACTATCACCTAATGAAATGATGTAAATTTCTTTCCATCACAATCTATCAATAACAAAAATAATGATGTAATTAATGTTTTAGTATTATATTATATAAATATTTATCATTAAAGAAATATATTATATAATTTAGCTTATAACCATTTGATTCATAAAAAATGATAACATCTTTCATGCGTACCTGTGAATTATCACCAACACAATGTGATGTGCTTTTTTTCATAACTGATTCTCAAGGATGATATATATATGTATAAATTAATTATTAATATGATATTAATGATATTTTTATCATTATTCATATGGAAAAATATACTTTCTTTCTCTCTATTATGATCATTGAAAAATGGAACTGTTACTCATGATTACGTACAACTTATTAACTCCATGATTGTAACGTATTTAAATTTTCATATCGATCACTAATGGTTGGATTTAATATTATAATATATTTATAGAAATGATAATTATTTCATGATTATTATTATTTATAGGATGGAATAATGAAAAACTGGACTATATAAATCATACAAATATAATTTTGGACTCATGTAACAAATATAGTCAAAATGTTTAACCTAAACTAAAATAATTAGGTAATTGTTATCACATGATAATAAGTAATATATAATGAATGATAAAAATATAAATGGTCATCAACGAACTAAATTATTTACCTATGATTATTATTTAGAAATATAAAGATTGCATGTGATGAATTAGACTCAATATAATTAAATTCTAAATTCAATTGAGTTATTTTAGTAAAAAAGTATACATATTTTATTATTTATGATAGGATTATATTTCAAATGAATTTTTATTATGATATATTTAAAATCAAAAGTATTATGAATATTTATAAATAATACACATATTCTATTATTTTTCACAAATAATATGATATTTATAAGGGTCTTTATCTCAAACTGTATTCATTGAGGCATATTGTGATCTTATAAACCCACCTTATTTAATGAGACGTATAAAAATCCCATTTGACATATCATAACATGAATTTATTCTATAGGGGATAATGAATCAATTGTTTCAAATTTTTATGTGACACATTTATTTAATAATTAGTTTTTAAATTTTGAAAATGGGTTTTAAAATGAGACTTATTATGTCGATAACATGAATTTTTATCATATGGGTGAAAATCGAATTTTAATAGTGGAATGCTGAAAATTTCAATATTTAATTTGTTTTTATTATATAATGGTATTGGATTATTTTATGGTTAAATACATGATAAAATAATGATGAGTGGTTCTATGATAAACTAAGTATGTTCGGGTTCTTGATTTCCCAACAATTCATTTGGTATAGAAGTGGACCGAATTGTTATTCCATTTATAAGAGTGAAATGTATGTAATTTCACCACATGGTTAATCTAATTGAGTATAGTTATGTTTCGAGATACACATACATGTTTTCTGTCATTTCTATCTATTTTCTAGTAATAAAATGATTACAAAAAGGGTTTTAAATTATATTATTTTGAAATTATTTACTTTGTATTAAAGTTGAAAATTATTATTTTATGATTATGTTTTCATGGGGTTTAATGTTATTCCTAGGATTATAGTTTTCCATCACAATGTATCACATACTGAAATTTGTGTGCTCATCCCAAGTATAAATTTTTTTCATGGGAGTTAAGGATTGGTAAGATAATAAAAAGAGTTAATTTAAAATTTAAAAGATTTTCCATGGAAGAAGTAATTGTTTACTTTAAATTATTATGTTATTAAAAAATTTACATTATATAGATGTGCCTCCTTTGTAATATGGGTTTTATTTATGTCTGAGTTTAGACCTATTCTTCTCAAACGATAACCCGAAAATGATACTCAATGTTAATGAAATTAAATTGTTTACTAAAACTCAAGATTATTTAATTTTTAAGGTGGTGGACTTACAATTTGGTGTAGAGATCAATTTAATTAAATATAAATGTTATGATATTATTTATGCCAATGTAAAAAGTCATATATGACTACAATAGTTATTATAGTATGGATATAAATACATATTTTGGTTATGTTGATTGAGTTTTAGATAACCTGAATAAGTATATGATAGTTTCTATCCTCCTCATAAGATATTATATGATTATTTTATTGATATTCTCATAATAAAATTTCATTTGGTTTTAGTAAAGGGATAGATACAGTTGGAACCAATATAATACCGGATGTAAAGTAAAATATGGGGGTTCTATAAATAAGAAACTAATTGAAATGTGATATTTAATGAAAATTTTAGTGGTTATTCTAAAACATACAACATGAGTTATAATTATCAACTTGAACATGAGAGAGTTTCTTAATGAATCAATGTTATGATAAATGAATCACTATCGATGTTTATATGATAATGTTCATAAAGGTAAATATATTAAATGACATATATGTCAAGAATATGGAATGATGAACATATAAAAATTTATTAAAAGGATGTTATGATTTATTATATGTAGTAAAGGAGGCCATGAAGTAATAATATACCAAGGATAAAAGAAGTGTGCAATTATCTCCATGAAGGGGAAGGAATTTCTTCATGAGTTACTCATGAAATGTTTTAAATTTGGAGTGAATGGTCATTATGAAAATCAATGTCTTAGGAATATGTGTCACAAATTGGATCTGTGTGACTATAGATATATAAATTTTAAAATACCTCATTCAATTATAATCTAATAGGACGTAACTGAAAATGACATATGCATGGTGGGAATTATTTTTTGACATTAGTTTTTTCATTATTGAATCTTAAGACATGATTCGTGTTTTTGTTTGTAGGAAAACAATATTGATGAATAATATTGAAAATAATGATAAAAAGAATTGTGATGAACAATTAATGAAAAATATGTGTATATATAAGGGATTCAACCATTATGGTAGGATTACAGACGATTGAATCTTTAAATTTAATAATACTCTTTTGATGGTTTGAGTACTTTAGAAGAATTATTTTTGTGTTTAAGTTATATGTAACCCTATGTTTTTTCTTGTGAAAATTTAATTTCACGCGGAATTTTATTTTTTTCGGACATATTTCATATTGTATGTATAACCATTAAAGTTTATATGATCTTTTATTTTGAGGTAATCATGATCTCTTAAAATTTGAGAAATATGTTTTGTCAAATATTGATTTTTTTCATCAATGATATTTTTGAATAGGTTCACTATTTTGGGAACCTTATATGATTATGGTAAACAGAATAATATTGTATAGTATTAAAATAATAAATTATTAATTATATTTTGGTAGAATCTATGATTTTATTGTCGACTTACAACTATTCTTGTTATTTATGAAAATTTATAGCCAATCAGGAAGATTATGTGATTTTAGTAATTATTATTTTTTTCTTTATCCTTTGAGAGTGATTGGTGTCAATTGGAAAACTATATGATCAAATCCATCTGATTTTGGGTTCTAATCGTAAAATAAATTATTCTCGAGGAAGGATATTCATTTTTGGAGTGATCCATGTAAAACATTGGGTGTTACTAATGAATTTTGGTGATGAAAATATTTTTTTCCAGATAAAGGTATATTATTTATGGATAATTGTATCATATTATAATGATTTTTTTTTATTTGTTAATGTTTCAATAGAGTATAAATATATTGTCAATAAATTTTGGAATATTTGATTATCTAGAAGTTGATTATAGTACTTTAGACATGAATAAATCATCTTTACTAGTCATCATTTCGATAAAAGAAGTGTCTGTGGTTGATATTTATTAATGTGAAAAACACTAATTTTCATGTACACATGTTTACTTATATTCTTAGACCTTGTATTAAAATAGTTCCAGTACTTTATGAAATTGGCCTTCAAATAAATAACATCATTACTATACTTTTCTTACTTTGAAATCAATGAACTTTTAACCCATCATAGATTTTCAGTTTTATAATGGTTATCTATATAATGACCATATCATCTATCATTATCCCTTACAACCTTATATTTAGTTTTCTCTTCCATGACAATGTATTTTATATGTTACCCTTGTTTGTGTTATCTTAGTTGATCTTAATACATCCATTTCTCTCTTTTCAAATTGATGTTTTATTGTTCCTTCTTCTAATGTGGTATATTAACAATGTCATTTTGAAATGACAACCCCTAGTTTTAAATATTGAGATAAAATTTAGAGGGTATAATTTATTATATTTTTATGAGAATGAAAAATTTTGAAAATTTAAAAGTAAACACTTTGTTATATATCATACAAAATATACCACAATAAGATTAAATGAAGAACTAAAAATTATTATTTATTATGGAAGTTAGCGCTTAGTCGTTATATTGGTAGGTATTAAGATGAATAAAATTATAATTCTTCCACATGTAGATATAAATTGTTTACTATCATTATATAGATTTTATATTAATAAAATAAGAACTAATACAATTTTACGCATAAAAGATGTATTTTCTCTAAAAAAGTTTTTTGTCACCTTTTAATGGCATATTTATTATAAAACTTCATATTGAAACTTTTAACAATTTTATTTGTCAATATAAACATAATTATTTAAATATTAATATAATAAATTACATTGGATTGATTTTTGGTGTTTTTATGATAGGTTTCATTTTATGATGTATAGTAAAAAATAATGCCTTTTAATATAAAAATGTCAAATCGTCTAAATAATTTATAAGAATAAAATAAATATTAATTTGGATTTAAAGTAACATAATATAAATAAGATATATATTAATATAATTAATGTCAAATGAATCATTTAAATATTAAAATTTAATATAGAAAACATTTCTTATTTTTGGACAATATAAATAGAAAACATAACAATCCAATAACTATGGTTAAGGATAAATCATGTAATTAAGCACCAAAATAATATCATAAACATTATAAAATTACCCAATTAATTGTCCAAATATTATTGTATTATTTATTATCGACCAATAACATCGATATGCCAAATATGTGAAATAATGGAACCATATGGATGACTTCAGGTCCCTTATAGTATTTTTTATTATGAAAGGTCATACTTGTCAGTGTAATGTTTTTAATAAGAACAAAATTATCAATATATGGCCATAAAAAACCTCTCTTCGAACATAAATATATAGGAAATATATATTATCTATATTAATCATTTTAATTTATTTCTATTTTTTAAATAAAATATAATTACCATAATGGATTGATGAGATAGTTATTTAATTAATGGAAAGTCAAATAAATGATATTAAATATATTAAAAAATATAATACGAGTTAATTAATGTCATTTAAAAATTTTATATATTAGTTATATATGATAGTATTGTGTAATAATATTTTTGTTGAAGGTTTTTTGTTGTTTTTTTATAAAAGTTAGTGTAACGAATACAATAAAAATTGACATCAATGATATTTTATAAAAAATAATATGTTATTAAAATATATAAAATAGTTAAAAATAATATATTTATAAAAAATACAATAATATGTTTTTAAATTTAATCTTCATTCATTTATGTATATTTTGAAATATTATAGTAACTATATTAACCCTAAAATTATAAATATACGTGTTGGAATTATAAGAGTTTAAGGGTTTAAATAAGGGTTAAAACAGAAATATAAGGGAAGGAGTAAACTTAAAAAATGATTAAATTTTTTTATAAGAGTATTGAGACCCACCATAATCTCATATTATAAATAAATCATTTTGTATCCATTTGGGAAAAAAATTAATTTATACTAATTTAATATTTTGAGAAATTCCATGAGTTCCCCTCCGCTCTCTTAAAAAGGAAACCTCCTCTCATATTTTTTCTTACATAAAACCTATTTTATTCAACCATTATCTTTAGAAATATAATCCTATAATCCCCATACCATTATAGAGGTATTATTTATGTAATAACATCATACTTAGTGGTTATATGTTTTTATGAAAAGGGTATTGTTCAAAGAAAAGGTATCATTTTTAATATTTCATTTTATGTTTATTTCTTATTCGACATCAAATAGTATTCAACCATGATAAAAAAATATATAATTTATCCAAAATATTATATTTTTTTTATGTTTTTGGAATTATTCATATCCTTATCCATTTAAATAAAATGGTATGACCATTCATCGTTCTTTATATGGTGGATTATCTCCTCACAAACTGATATATTTCATTTTGCATCACCAACTCCCAAGACTGGTTATAATGATTGATAATATATATATATATATATATTAATTACATATTAATCATTATTAAAATATAATATTCTATTTAATTTAATTCCGTTCCATGAAAAAAATGTCAACTTCATTTGTGCGTATATGTAGGTTATCACCTCTACGAAGTGATGCAATTCGTTTTTCATCACCACATCATAAAGATGATATATTTAATTATATATAAATAATAAATATTATTTTAGTGGTACTAATATCATTTTCTAATGATAATATTATACTTACATTCTTTCTATTACAATTATTGAAAAATGGAAATGTTACTCTTGTGTGGATACAACTTAACATATCCTTGATTTTAACATAGTGAATTTATAATTTCCATTTTAATGGATGAATTTAAAATGATTTTTTTTATAAAATTACAATTTATGTATAAAAATTTATTTTTTTCATGATTACTATTTTGAATATGATTTACTAAGGACCACTACGACTATTGACTTCATATAAATGTAATATTAGACTCATGTACTGAATACCATCAACACGTAAAACATGAACATAAATAATTATGTAATTTTTATGAAATGATATTAAGTGATATATAAAGAATGTCAATCATGAAAATGGTTCAGAATAAATTAAATAATTAACCTATGTTTATCATTCATGAATATAAAGATTGAGCATGATAATTCAAACTTAAGGTAAGGGAATTCTTAAATAAATATCCTTTTTGAGATAAATATATAATTAATTGGTTATGAAATTATATGATTAATAAGGAAAATAATATTTAATATATTATAATTTAGTTTTCAATTTTTATGTGGGTTTATAAATAATAAAGACAATATATTATTTTTGATAAATTATTTCACATATGTAAGGGACTTCATCAGAATCTTCTTTCATTGAGGCATATTTTCTTGTAATACAAAATCTGTATTTTATAAGGTGTATAAATATCCCCTATTACACATAATAACATGAATTTTTCTCATGGTTCATGGGATTCAAAAGATTCAATTTGGTATATGGAAATTTTAATTAAATATCAATTTTTAATATTTTAATATGGGTTTCTAAAATGTATTTATCATTTTAATAATATGAAATGCTTTTATATAGGTGAAAATGAAATTTAAATTTTAAATGTTGAAAATTTAATTCATTTAGGTTTTTTTATTATATAATGGTACAAGGAAATTTGACAGTTGGTTATATTATAACCCAATGATGTGTGGTTCTAGGATAAACTAACAATTGGTGGGTCTATTATAGCCCTCCAATGCATTGGGTTTGGATGTTGACCGTACAGTTATTCCACTTGAAAAGATTAATTGAATGGAACTAAACCTAATGGGTTTTTCAATTTTAGTATATTTATGTATGAAGTTACCCTTATGTGTTATGAATTCTTATTTTAGGTTTTTTGATAAATTTGTGATTACAAAAAAGGTAATGAATGAGCTAATTTTCAAATTAGTTACTTCTTTTTAAGGGTAAATTGTATTTCATTATTATTATGTTTTCATCGAATTTCATTTTTTGATATGACTAACTCTTTTTCTTCATTTTTATCCCATATTTAGTTTTTTCATTCTCATCCAATGTCTTATAATGATTCTCACTAGATTTAAGGATGTGAAATGGAATGGAAGGATTCATGTTGAATGTTGATAATATTATCCATAAAAGAAATAATTCATTATTTTAAACGTATTATTTTATGTAATATTAGAATCTAATAAGAAGTTTCCACATTTTGTTATTTGTTCTTGTAATGTATGTGTTATGATCTAATTTTCTAAAATGCCAAACCTAAAAAGATCATCAAAGTGAATTACTGTAAATTCATTACTATCACTGAATATTAGGTAATGTTTAATGATGGGACCTTAGAAAAGTTTACATGGGAAAAAAATACCCAAAATACATGGGTCATGATGTTTCATGTAAAAATTTGTGAAGAGCTTATAAATGTTCAAAAGACCTCCAAACTCCACATTTAGAATATTCTACAGAAAATATGGAATCTCATGTTGATTATAGAATTCCAAAAAACTCTAATACTTATCATACATGGGATCATAAACTATAGAAACTATTATGAAATAATTTCATTCATTAATCATCAGGTGGTTATCCCAACTATAGGGTCTATCTTTTTAAATTACAATTCTAAAACATGTTATCTCCACTATCATAATTGCCTATTTTAATGCTCCCCCAAAAATTATGGTGATTCTATTGGGATGATACTTAGATTAAATGAACAAACGACACACTATCAATATAATTTTATCTGATAAAGCCAACTTTTCTAGAAAATATATAGTAGAAATGTGTGACCCTTGACTCATCATGATGGACTACTAATTATTGGATTCACACAGAATGAGTTTTGTAAAAAAAATAAGTCGAGTCACATTTAGAAAAATAATCTTAATAATGATTGAATTTTAACGACCACATATTAAAACACTAAAAATGACTCATTTTCCAAAGATACCTCATGTTTACTTGGAGAACATTCACCACAAACTGTAACTGACATCTAGTGACATCACCTTGCTGAACAATCACGTATTAATTTTTTCTATCATGCCTTATCATGAGCATAGTGTATACCCAATCTAGATCACATGGTTCATCACCATAAATAATATCATCCAAGCCCAATATAATGTCAAGTGTAATATCATAATCATCAACTATATTCCATGGAGTTCATTCATAGTATTCATTACTTTTACATTTAAAAGTGAGGCATTAGTATATATCCAAGATGTCCACACATCAGAACACTGACCAACCCCAAAAAAGTCATGATAAAGAACTAGATGGTGTCCAGTAGTCGGTCTAGAGAGTACCTGCTTGGGATCCCATGTTTCACCGAAGACTATACATGATTATAAACATACAATTCTATAGAAGTTTACCTCTCATGGAGTTCAGTTTCCAATCCCAACAATGATTAAATTTTGAGCATTTTATAACTAACTATCTATTAGTGCATCCTAATTGATACGAAGATAAGGGAAATTATATTCTTGAAAAATGAGTATACCAATACGATGTCATGAATTACCATGATGACATGAGACACTTCCAAAAATGAAGTGCTCAATTTTTTTCCCAACCAACCATATCAAAATAAATTATAAAATAAGTCGAACCACTATTGGCTGATTTCATTTTAAAGAGATCGAATGATACAATCGATGCATGATAATTAACAGACCTTGTTTTCATTACTTCACATGGAGAATTTTTCATCACTCAATCATAACATCCAGAGTCTATCCCCATGTTATGGAGTCTTTAAGGGTTGTGTAAAAATCCAAAAACAACACCATCGTTCATGTTTTCGAGAACTAGTTCAACTTCCAAAACACTATTTCTCCACATATTTACAAAATTAGGTCCAAAAAATCACCAAATAGTCCCACAATATCCATGATCCATTTAAATGTAATCATATGTTAAACATTTTCAATGTGACACTCCCAACCTTAGAAGTTTCCTAGTCATAGTTTACTAAAATGGGATCCCATTCCATGTAACACAATCAATAAAACACTAATTACATGTCATGGATATGGCCATAATGTGTTTACCATGATCCAACATAAAAATACAGAAGACCTATATACCTAAAAATTCCCAAGGTTCATATTTACAACAATTGTAAACATGAATCCCCTCTGAGCCAAGATATCAAATGTTTATTATCATTAGTCATAAGTCCAAAACAAATTGACAAACATTTCAAAACACTGGATCCTTTTAAAACATCATCTCAAACAAATGAATTAGTGAGTTGTTATTTAATTGCTAGGTCACTTTACCTTGGAGATGAACAATGATCAAAATTCAATAGCTTAAGAATTTAATTTGTACAACTAAACTCATATGGTTTTTTGTTCAATTTTGACAACTCAATGGGAACTGTGTGTAATAATGAATTCCACACTGATATTACATCATCTAAATGTAACATCTTTGATATTATCCATAGGCTTAACATGCCCATGATTCCAAGTACTTAATGGCTGATATGAAGTATTATTCTAGAGTAACACTACCCCATACGACTTTTAATCTAACTGAAGCAATTCTGATTCATCACTCAAGGATGAAAATTAAAGGTCTCACAACCTCTTAAGTGTAACACCATTCCCTAGGTACATCAACATCATTAAACTAGATCATTAATTTATCAACATTCCCATAATAATGGTAAAACTATTTCATCAACACCTATCATACCTTGGTGGCCCTTTAGAAACTAAGGAGTCATACTCAAGAAAAGTTACAACCCAATGTAACCACATTTCTAAAATGTTTCAAAATAATTTTTATAGGGTTTTAAATTTTTAGGGTTCTACCTACGTTGTGTTAGAAACATAAAAAATTACAATGGTGTGACACTGTATCGTGGTCATACTAAATAGGTCACAAGTCTCTACCCCCTACCATATAGGTTTAAAAAATCCTAAGAATAGTTATGGAATCCTATAAACAATTATCACATTATCATTCTATAGGATTCATACAGAAATGTTTAAAATTCCATTATAAGAGGGTTTACGAAAAAACACCTAGTTTTTATTTTAGTTGAAACAATTATTTACGTTTTTTCTTTAATATTTATAATGGTTATGATTTAAAATACCAATTACATTTTATTAGGAAAACAATATGAAGAAAATTTAATTAGATAACATCACAATACACACATGAATGTTTTATCAAACTTTTGATAATGATTTATTAATTTAACATACATCATATAATTATTAGGATGTTTATATTATAAAGTCCATTTTTTAAATCTTCTATTTATTCATAATATTTAAAATCTCTCTAAGATAATTAAAAAATCAATTCTAATAAACTGATGAAAAAAATATTTAATTTAATATTGTAATTTTAGTTAACTATCACCACTTACAAGTATAGATAAAAAAAGGATAATAGGTCTGTTATAAATTAAAAGGAGTACCGATGGAGTGAGATATGTCCACACATCTGTATGTGAATCCACATAAGAAGATATAGACACATTAAATAATTTACCCTATATAACATAATCACACCCCCATGGTGTTATGTTCTGAGGCATATCATCATAAATGCGATAAATGATTGTCCCATTCATTTATCCCAGGTCTATCTAAATGCAACCTAAAAAATATTAATCATAAAAAATCCTGAAATAAAATTAATAGGATTGTTTACCTTGAATTTATTACTTGGAACAACATATATTTGTTGATTCATGTCTATCCTATAACCATTGCTGTTCAAGACTGACCTATATGGTTCGGGTCATATAAAATTTTCATATGTAACCAATTCTTTCTAGGAAAAAATATAGCAGCTTTTATATTTATACAATGGTTTTAAGGAATATAGAACTCATATATAATGGTTCAACTATATGGGTTACCATTTTTCAACTTATAAAGATCCCATACACTTTTTATATTGAATATTGGCTCCCATTTAGCCGCATCCAGTATAATTTAACCCATGCATCTAATTTTATTGGGATGAAACATGTCTTGGTTGTTTAGTTAAGCTTCCACCACCATGCTATATCGGAAAACAACCGTCCGGTTAGTAATAATGTTTTTATAACCAATTAATTATCAAAAAATTAATTTAAATGAATCCAAAAGTTGTATTTATAGGTAAAAATTCTATATAAGCATATAATCCTGAAAAATAACCATGGAAGACTACTGTAAATTGATGTAAACCCAAAATCAATGTAGACTAATAATCAATTGAAGAAGATACAAATCTTGTTACCCAAAAAATAATTCTAATTATGTTCATAATAAGGTATACTACATAGTATATTACTAAAATACCTAACCTGGTATATAATAATATTTATAATATATACACGCGGCACATTAAAATATATCAAACTTCTAAGTATTGAAGTATACATGGCATGGAATATGCATGGTATGAGAGTATCTACATTCCTAACATGAAGAATGTGATACTAGTTCCTTATCATATTAATCTATGGGTTAAATTTATTAATGATTAAAAATTAGAACATAGAAAATGTTCTCTTATTACAATATGTTACATTATAGTCATCTATAAACATAAATAAAACGAGAAAAATTCCAATCCCTAGCCACTTGGTTTTCCCTGTGTGTGGGTTGGTCACTCCCATTTCCAGCTATTTACCAATAACTAAAAAATTACTAGGCTCATGTCAACTATTCATAAATAGTAAAAAAAATTTAGGGAAAAACATATAATATCAATTTGAAATTTCTCGACTAATGAGCCACTAGAACGGTGTCCTGAACAGGTCAGTCACATGGCCTCAAGCTTTCCTTCCTATAAGCAAGAGGATACTGATTATAAATTAGGGTTGAAAATATAATAGTGGGCATAATATATCATAATGTTCGGAGTAGAAGTATAATATATCATAACGATTAAATTAAGGATGAAATATAAATGAATAAATGAGTAGCGACCAAATAATAAAACTTTCGAAAATAATATGAATTGGAGAAAACCAAATATAATAAAATTCATGTTCATGGAACCAAAAAGTAAAATGAAAATAAATATAAAAGTTATATAAAAAAACATATAAAATAAAAAATTGCAAAGGTATATCCCCACAATCATCCAGAGCTCGAGCCCAATTGTGTTCTTCTAAGCTCTCTTGTACAAGGGTCACAATACCAGAATAATCCAAAATCCTGAACCTACATCATGAGGTTTGTTCTAGAACCCCTTTGTACCAGAGACCTGAAAAGGGTGTGATATATAATCATTAGGAAACCACCAACTATGTATAATGATATATAGTTTGTGAATATAAAATAAATTAGTTTGCATGTATTTAAAATGTATAGTAATGTTGTACTAACAAATGTAAACAAAGTTCAGATCATGTTCCTTAAGGAACTCATGCCGGCTATACCTTCTTTTTACTATGATGAGATATTTATATACTTGTAACCTAGTGTATTTATATATATATTTAATTTTTTATGTAAATGAATCCACTCAATATTTTTCATCATATATTTCGATATATATAGATACATCATACTAGTTAGGACCCATGACATAACATAGAAATCCTTATATAATCACTAGAGTCTCTTGTGCAAGGAGGGAAATTGTAACTTCACACATATTCTCATTGGATTTAGAAGGTGGTGAGACATTGATAGGCTTTCAAGGACATCCCCAAGATATCAAAGGATGATACTAAATTCCAAAGGGTTTCAGTACACATTGGTGTTGATTTACCCATTATGAATAAAACATCAAATTTAATAAAACTAAACCAATAAAAAAATGATATGATATATGATAAAAATAATGAAAAATTAACCATTTATTTTATATCAAAACTAAATAATGTTTACTACAATAGATGTTATACTAATACCAAATTTAGCAATACTAGATAACTAATAAAACTCCACAATGAACAAAAGACTCCTTGCTTCACAAGCTCCATTATCTAACTTCACCAAACCAGTCACATATCATGATGTAGTGCAAAAGAAAGGTGATATATTACCTTTACCCATGTTCTGATAGATGACATATAGAAAACCTCTAAATTGAAAAGGTAAGGGTGAGTAAAAAATATCAGTATGTTTTCTCCAATTACTTATATACTGATTCCACTAGGATAGAAATGTTAAGAACATTTATATAAAACCATTTATATAAAAAACTTCCAAAAAATGATTATAAAAAAATATAAGAAACTTCTAAAAAAAATCATGACTAAATATAAATACCCTCCATGTCACCAATTTTTTTAGAAAAGATATTTCTTATGTCACAACATATCAATGCTTTAAATCCCTCTCACAATATCCATTCTGTCATAAAAATTCAATTCCACCTATCCACCCAACCAATAATGCATGTAACTTAGAACACCCTATACTCTTAAGTGGTGAGTCATCTTTATGTAAGTCGTGAAATAGTGCCCAATTTTAATGGGGGAGATCCCTAGCTCTTATCCATCCCACTAATGATGGGGGAGGTTCTTTACCCTTATCTATCCTGAAATCACATTAACCAACACAACCGTTATTCCAAAAAAATGCCAAATCAAAAAAAACACTTCCATAAATTTTTATAAAATATTTATTTTATTGAAAACCTTGCAAAAAACTAATTAAAATACACCATCCAAATTTTATTTCATTTAAATCATCCTTTTTATTGAAAACATTATGATTTATCTATTTTCCACAAATCCATAGAATCCAAATTTTAAACTAAATATTTTTAAACTAATAACAAAACTAGTTCTTACAAAACAACAAATTTCTATATTTTAACAAACCAACAATCAAGAGGGTTTTCAAAAATCATTATATCAAAATTTTAAAATCTATTTCACAAAAAAATCAATTTTAAATCATGAAAATTAGTTCTATCAAGTGGAGTCAAGAGTGAATCAACCTACCTTCAGTATTTTGGGAAAAATGATAAAAGACGTGAAAGATGATACCTGATCCAGGTTGAATATCCACGGAACCACCTTATATCTCTACCCCAATAAATAATATATAAAAATATTACCATACATGGCGTCCATAACCTTAGATATATCTACATTGGTCATAGATATATAAAAATGAGAAGATTAACAATATATATCTATTAAACTGATCACGAATGACGAAGAATGATCACTTATCACAAGGAATCGACTTTTATTCACAATGGGAATCATTTAGATAACCTTTGTATTGATAGGAGAACCTTTTATGAACATTGGTTAAGAAAACCCTCTAGTTAGGGCTATTTTGGGGATAAACAAGTGTATAAAACCTTAAGACGACATAAAAAATAATTCTAAGGATCTAACTTTGACTTTCTGTACATATTAGTCACATGACCAAGAAAAATGTGTGCTAATTGTGAATTAGACACTACCCTGAGGATGACCTTTTCATAGTCACCTCAAACGGTCTCCAAAATTCTATGCAATTGATGCTAAATCCACTACTCCATTTTCCCTAAAACAATACATCAAATTGCACATTTACTACTAGGATTTCACACGGTTTGAAAAAATCATGGATTGAGCATGCACATACTGTATACATTATGTACAAAAAACCATAAATCAATGGTTACATAAAAGAAACCGGTGGTTCTACATTCACCCTATAATTGGTGTTTTCTTCCCCATAAAATAGAAAACCATTGTTATCTTGAATGAGTTTTGACCATTTTTCATTTATTTCCTTCTCACGATCCAATGTCTCTTTCTAAATATAAATTTTTTTCCACAAATCCCACACTAGGGCGACACATTTTCAGTGCATGAATTTCTATAACCTGTCCAAAATCCACAACAGTATATGTACCAATGAATAATCTAGTTCTAGGTTATTGTGATCCCATCTTATAACATTATCAGGATAATGCTGATACTTTTTTGAACTGAGATACGTTGAACACAATATGCACTACACTAAACCGTGGTGGCAATGAAAACTAATATAAAACCTCTCTAACTCATTCCAGTATATAAAAAGTGATAATTCATCAAGGTAAAAACATTCCATAATTCCCAAATTGATGGTATTCATTCCTTGGAGACATCCATATGAACACACGATCTCTCACAAATAATGACACAGACCATCAATGATGATCCCTATAAGAATTATGATGACTCTAAGTCATCTCTATCCCCTTTATGAACAAATAAAACTTATCTTTTGTTTCTTGGGCAAGTCTCGGTCCAACCAATGAAGTCATGCTTTTTTCCACTCAACACATTGGAGAATGGTAAGGAATCCCATATAATTATTTAAAAATATCCATATGTATAAAGTATTTATAGCTGTTTTTGAATAATAACTCCACCAACAACACAATTTCTTCCCATGAGAAACTGAAATATATTATAGAATCCCACAACATGTATTCCTATAATGGTATCATACTTTAGGATTGGTTTTATGTCTGATGATAAGATATACTCATAGTCTATTGAGTACTATGTTCTTCTTGATCGAACTTCTAGAAATAGGACATGAACCTTGGAACTCTCTACTGCTCTATCAAAACTGGTATTAAAAGTCTCTTTACAACTTCATGGATATAGATTTTGGATAGATCCTCCACTATATGAGTTTTGTTATTATATATTAAATAATCTGACATAGTATGTAAATATATAATCACCCATATAGTATCATGTTTTAGAACTATTCATTGGAGTCCTGTAAGATAATCCATAACTATCTAATCCAATTTACACACTATGATCGGTAAAGACTGCAACATATAAATATGTTGATGGTGATATTACATAACTTTTAGATATGTTAAACACATTGAAATAAACTTATCCACCTTCAATTTTATACCAATCCACCAAAACTACCATTTTAGTGACTTATTCATTTTATTTATTCCCATATGAACATCCCAACTCTAATGGTTGTAATCATGATCATTTTGTTCTTAAAAAGCCATAGGTATAACTATACACTTTATTGAAACACAAAACAAAAAATACATCCAGTTTACATCCCTCAATGGTCTCCCAGCCATAGAGTTTGGAAATCATAAACTCGCATTCGGCGTCATATGATTGTTCCTATTTTACCATCCTTACAAAACTAGGTACCATGGAATCTGAAAATATAACCATAGGATCACCACATTCTTCAAATTACACATTCAGGTCGGCTAATACTGACATCAACTACCACTAATCTAATTGTTATTTTTGAACATGTGAATTTGATGTTCTATTTAATGCATATACCACAATATTTCATTTTTCTAGTTTTTAAATCATTTCAATGTCCTACATATGGTGGTACTCCATCAATAAACTTTTCCTTAGATTAAACTCTCTTTGTTGGAAGATATGTCAGAGACTCTTATGATCTATGAACATTCTAAATTTATCACCAATGTGATAATGATTATAATTATTCAAGGTATGGGTGACCGTAGCACACTAAAAATCATGTTTTGTGTAATTATTCTCATGGAATATCAACATCCATGATACATAAGAAAGAAAATTTCATTCATGAATGCGAACTCATCCTTACCAAGATCTTGAAGCATCACAATACAACACATACCCTAATCCAAAATCCAAAAAAATTATTGGGGCAGATTTGAGATGAATTTTAAGCTATTGGAAATACTTTTGGAAATTCTTTGTATATTGGAAAAGAAAATTCTTGTTTTTAAAAAATATCATAGGTGATGATATTCATGAGAATTCATTGACAAATCATCGATAATAAGAAGCGATATCAAGAAATGTTAAAATCTTAAAGACATTCATTGGAGGATTCTAAGAGATAATAGCTTCTATCTTCTATGGATCCACAAAAATGCCTCTTTATGAAATTACATAGCCATGAAAGAGTACCTATTGTATCTAGAAATAATACAGTGATAATTATAATAATATAGATGGTTCCACAAGACTACCAAAACTATAGACAAGAATTTATCATTCTCATCCATTTTCCATCAATCAATTAATACATCATTCACAAATAACACGGAAAATGATTTTAGATATCACAAAAATGTCATATTCATTAATGGTATAATGATTGTTACTACATTCGTTAGACCAAAAAATGACCATAGATACATAATGGTTATATCTGCTTTTGAAATCTTTTTTTGGAATATCCTCCTTATGTACTCACAATTGGTGTTATCAGGATTTAATGTCGCATTTAGAGAACCACTAAGCTCCCCTCATTTGATCAAATAGATCATAAATCCATGTAAGTGGATATCTATTCTTTATCCTAACCTGGTAAAGCATATGATAATCTACTAATAGTTGAGTAGTTCTATCTAATTTCATCACTAATAAGACTAGTTATTCTCATTGAGATGTTCTTGGATGAATGAAACCCTTTCTTTATAGCTCTTACAACTACACTTTTAACTCATTTAATTCTATTGGATCCATACTATAAGATGAAAGGGAAACATGACTGTTCCTTAGAAAGAGATCAATCATAAACTCTACTTACCTTATATGTGGTAACATTGATGAGTTTTTTGAAAAACGTTTTTAAATTTATCCACAACTATAATAATAATACTACCATTGATCTCTTCCACCGATGTTGAATTTTTTGCTTCCAACTAATAAGAGGTTGTTCTCACTACTGGTGCCCACAAACCCTTGAACCTGCCTTTACAAACTGTACTCCTCTAATGAGATTCTAAATGTCACACTCATTCTGGAAACTGATTCTTCTTCTATATCAATCGATGCGAGTCTTTAATGTTATCAACCATTCTATACCCAAAATTATATAATATACATCCATATCCATCCTTTAGAAGTCCCATTTTAGTTCAAATTCATAAACAGTTATAGAAAAGGCTCTACACACAAAGGTTATAACATCTATTTTAGAAATAAGAGTTTGATTTTTTATTAAAGAAGTCATAGTATCATGTTTTAAACATTGGATTTCAAAAACATGATATTAATTAAAATAATGAGAATCACACATATGTTCAAACGCTTGAATAGGGGTAAAATTGAAAAAATTCATACCTATCACCATAAATGGTCCATCCTGACCATCCATAATCAGCTGCTCCTCACCATATAATTGTTTCATCACTTCACTCTGCTCCTTGTTTCATTGATGAGATTACCCTTGAAAAAGAGTCATTGAATTCCAAGATTCACCATGGCTTGATCTAATATATTGATGATTTATTTATTGTACCCTTATCCTATAGAATAATATAAAGCCTATGATACAAGAGAAGTGTCTTGAGAACCCGACCATAGAGAATTGTGATAATAGTGCTAAATATGTCACATCTAGTTTCATTTGTGCCATGATCTTGGAGGTTCTATACACTGTCACTCCATTTGATAAAATGGAAAACATTAAAAACATTCAGGATGGATCTTTGGTTATTGAAGAATATATACTGATCTATTCGTTTGATTTTGATTCCCACTCTACCTCAAAAGTAAGTGTCACTCATCTGATTTCCCCTATCCTTGGAGTTCCCATAATTTCCCCTAAGTACCATGATACGTCATACAACCATATCTCTTGAGATTCATTGTTTAAAAACTATCACTATATTCACAATCTCCGTATAATCCAAGATATAAGCATGAAAATCATCCAGAAAATCTCCTACCATAACTCAGATTCAATGATTCATTATTTGAAGGACACATTTTCTATAAAATCTAGTGAAAAATAAATAAATTCATGAATTTAGCCACATACACTATGACCGAGATATTTTCCTATGTCAGGTTGTGGACGTACATTTTTCATTAAATCATAAATTTTTTAGGATATAATTTCTTGTGGAAGAATTCCTCAAAACCCTTCCAAACAAGGCCTTGATCCACATTATACTATACCACTAGTTCCCACCACTATCATAGAATATCCTCTATCATATATTTTTCTAAATTAAATTTCAATTCTACTGGTGTACCGATGAAATTGAAGATATGATTCATCCTTTTCAGCCACAACTCTACCCATTCTGGTTTAGAGTCACCCTAAATGATGGGTAAATTATGATTGTGGAAGTGGATATAATGATTGATTTTTCATGTTTCATCACTCTAGTTTTCTATGTCTACAACATAACTCACTTGAATGGAACACTGATTTAGTTTATGGTTTAGATATTTCTCAGTTTCATCCATATTAAATGCAACATCTTCCAGTTTGTTTCTATAATAACAACTAGGTGTGATTTTTTTAAAAAAACCACAAAACACCATATGTATTACACTATATAAAATGCAGGATTAGAATATGAAATTCTATCACATCATCTATCAGAACATGGTTTTCAAATTCTACATTTTTATCATTCAACCATAATTGAAAAAAAATCTACTCACTTCTGAAAATCACAAAATATTAAAAATACCAAAACTATGCTCTTTTCAAAGTATTTAATTCAAACCCAAATGAAATATTTTTCAAAAATAAACACAGTTCAAAAAATCATATATAATTAATCAAGATGAAATATAAATCCTAGTTGTATTTCATTTGTCTAATGCATGTTAGGCTCATCTGACTGGCTAAACCCATCATAATTAAATTCTAATATTTTATAAGTGTCTCCAATACAATTATATAACCAAATCCCTGATAACGTGATTTTAGTTTTAAAAAGGATTTATACGTCTTTATATTATCATCATTTCATGTATTAACAATCTTAATGAATTATTCGATCAAAACCCATGAAATATATAAGAATTAATTCAACACCAATTCTAAGAAAACTGATAACTACTTATTCTACCAAGAAATGAAAAAGGAGATACCATTTTTTATAAACATGCTTTTCGAATAAGCAAAATTGATTCCATTTGTAATGGTTCACATATTCTCATTGTCTTGATAAGGTTGAGAAACATTATCATTCCATATGTGGCATACCCTAGATTCCAAATGGTAGAAATAAATATTGAAGGGTTTCAATACACATGGGAAAAAATTTAACCGTTAAAAATAAAACAAATAATCTAATAAAACCAAACCAATATAATCACGATATGATGCATGATAATAATAATAACAACTAAATATTTTATATTATATCAAAACCAACAAATGTGTAACAAAATATAATCCAAACTAACATCAAAGTAAACAACAGAAAATAGCTAATAAAACTCTAAGTCGACCACAAGACTCAATGATCTATAAGATCCTTGATCCCACATCACCAAAAAACACATGTATCACAATGTAGTGGTAATGATTTGTGATACCTTACCTTTTAACATGTACTGATAAATGGCATATGAAAAATCACTAATGTACTAAAATAGTAGTGAGTACTACTACTCATTAGGTTTTCCCAAATGACGTTTCTACTCAAGACAATGGGATTAAAAGGAAGAAAATTTTATATAAAACCATTTATTAAAACACATCCAAAAAAATTTATAAAAAATATAATAACCCTCAGAATATATTTTATAACTAAATATAAAAATGTTCCATGTCACTCAAATTTCCTAAAAATATATTATTCAGGAAATCTAACAAAAAATGCTTGTAATCAATTTCTGGATATCCATTTTGGAACTACCATTCTATTCCACCTATCCACCCATTTAACCATGCATGTAACATGGAACTCTATATAATCGTATGTTGTGAGTCATCAATTCCCTAAGCCATTACCTAGGGAATCATTTTTACAAGGGAGATACCAATCTTGTATACATCCAACTAATGATGTGGGTGTCTCTTTACACTTATCCATCATAAAATTACATGAACACAAACAACCATTATTCAAAAAAAAAAACAATTCCAAGACTAAACAACACCATTTCATCCATTTCTATAGAACAATTCTATTATTGAAAACCATACAAAAAGTCAATTCAAAAAAATCATCAATTTTTCATTTCCACAAAATATTCCCTTTTATTGATTTTTTTATTTATCTATTTTCCAAAATCACCAAAAATCCACATTTTAAAATATACATATTATAACCAAGAACCAAAGAACAATATACAAAAACTCCCAATTTCAATATTTCTACAAGGCGTCACCCAAAAAGGTTTTCAATAATTATTACAGAGAAAAATCACTATCAATTTCAGACAAAATAATCAATTTAAATCATTCTAATCTGTTCTAGAAATATTATTCAAATGTGAATGGACATACCTTGAGTGCTTTGGAAAAAACGATAAACAACATGAAAAATGTAATTAAAACTAGGTTGAATATCCATGAACCCACTTTATATCTCTTTCCATATCAAGAAACAAGACAAATATGTTCATATTTATCCTCCAAATTATTTTATCTACCAACATAGGGCATTGATCTAATAAACTGAAAAGAGAAACTAATTATATCTATTAAACCGCGAGGATAAATGAAGTAGATCTATGAAACCGATCAAGAATGATGAAGAAAAATCACATAACAAAAGAAATAACGTATAATCACCATGGGAAACCTTCCAGTCACATATAGATAATTGGTAGAATGTTATTTGACCATTGGGGATGAAAAATATTAAGCTAGATCCTTTTTGGGGAAAAAGAGAGGTAAAAACCATAACTCAGACTTTATTCACTTTTTAAGGATCAATGTTTTACCTTATGCATGGTTAAGTCACACGGTTAGACAAACCATGAACTAACTGTGTGTTAGTCAATGCCATGTTGATGAAATTCACATAATCACCTCACATGGTCTCCAAAACTGAATGCCAACCAGGCTGAAACCACTACCACATCTTTCCAAAGACTATCTTTCAAAGAGCATCATTACTACTAGAATTTACATGGTTTGGAAAACCCATACACAACTTATGCACTTACTCATTATCTTTTTTCATACCATGCATGGTCTCTTGTATGTGTTTCACAATTTTAACAAACTATAAACCACACGTGAACATGAATAAAAGCCCCCAAAACTCTTGTGTGTGTGTATATATATGCACTCTATATGTGTACAAATTTATAGACAGATATATAGACACATTAAACTAGTAAGGACCCAAGGCATAAATTTGTAATAATTATATAATTACAAGAGTAACTTTCTCATAGAGGGACATCATTTTTGAAATGTCTCGATGAATGATTAGAGAAATACCATCTAGCAATAAAATGTTATAAATTAATAAAACTAATATATGTTCAAAAAATAAATGGTTTATAATCCCTACATTTTAAAATGGGATACAGAATTTAGGTCTGTTATCATGATCATGGATGTTATCACCGTGATCAATATCATATTTGATGGTGTGTCAGACAACATGCCCAAAAAATCAATGCATTGTGATACTCAATTTCCGTAATCCATGGATTAAGTGTGAGAAACCTCATGCTCATAAACTCAAACTAAGGCCCCTACTGTAATATTAAAATGTTAGATATTTCCACTTTCCATATAATATTTTAGACTCTAATTCTGTAAAGATGCATACCTCATTTTTCAATATTCATAAGGTCATTTTTTGTATAATCCATTTTATTAATTTTAATATAGGTCATAATATCATAAATAAAATAATCAAATCAATTTTTACCACTAGGATTTTGTTCTTATAACTCACAAGAAGGCCATTTCATTCAACAATAACAGTAAAGGCCTTTTGAATAATGCAATGAAATGTGATAACTATCGTGTTACAATTCAATAAATAATTTTTTTAATTAAATTTTAACATCTCATTCATTTAGAAAAAACAAATTCACAAAAAAATTGCGATTTAAAATGAAAAAAATTGTAGTTTAAAATAAAAATAGATATATTAATTAAATCACCATATATGTGGTTTAGTCATAAGGCAGACTATGATTGGTTTTTTTGATTATCAGAACCAGAAAAAAATGGGTGGTTCAGTTTGAGGTTGTGAACTCCAACCGTAAGGTATGTGGGGGGGGGGGGGGGGGTTAAAAATAATCACAACATGGACTACAATTTTTATTTTAGGTAGTTACTTTTTAAGGGAGTCACCAGAAAGGTTCGGTACACACAGAACAAAATTAATACATAAACGATGTGACCATAAACGAAATGAATATGTAACGCCTTAGTTATAACATGGTTTCTTAACTAATCCAATCAATATCCCTAAATTGATCCATTTTGAGAGAAATAAAATAAATATATAAACTCTTTAAAATAGTGAAACAATTAGACTACGTGAAGAAAACATTTATTATGTTGAGACAAATGATGATATAATAAAGAGGAGTGAACGGATTACGAGTACACATCTAATAAGACTAATGAACAATGATTTTGACATCAGATATGGTTGATACATACATACCTGTAAGAGGATAGGGGGATCTTCCATGGTAGTGTTGGTAATAAGCACAAATGGTAGGAGAAGAAAAGGGGAAACCCCTTAATATAAACTAGTGTAAAAACCAACTTATTTATAGTTATAAGTACCCACACAGTCTTGAAACTACAATTGGAAAAACCATTCATTAACCGTGTGGCCTACTCTACCTAAGAGCCACACCAGGCATGGTATGGTCTCACAGTTTTGTTAATCCGTATTGAAACCATGGAGTGCCACTAGTTATATGGAACAAAGGTAGTGTGATAGGTGAATGTCATGGGAAAACCATGAAAAACCTATGTGAGATACCATATTCAGACCTACACATTGTTAAACATCCTTATGAGCCCCTTTTGTAGTTTAAATAAACCATTATCCTCAATAAATAGAGTTTCATTGTTGTCATATATGATTAAAATAGTAGTGTATCTCAGGATGCCATTCCCATTATAGCATCTATTGGACCCTAATACCACCAAAACTCAACAAAAAATTTGGGATATATCATGGAGATTAATTCTTACATAAAACACCATTATGTGTTCTAATACTAAGATTTTGATTAAAAATATCAAATTAAGAATTAACCCATCCACATAATGGGAAACTAAAATTCCATCAGAAAATTACACCCGATCCAAATTGAAAGATGTTATAAACAACTATTTTTTAGGCACTGTAAATTAAATAATCTTCTATATTTTCTCACTCAAACACATTTAAAAAAACTAGAAAATAATTAACATTAAAATTAACTAATTTATTATTTTGAATGAAATTAATTGTAATTCCAATGAAATAACCATTGCAAATTAAATCTTAATTCATAATAAATATCGATAAAAATTTATTTTTAAAAATAGAATAATTTATGATTATAGAACCAAAAAAGAAATAATACTGAATTCTTCTAATATAAAATTCGGAAAAATGTATCTCATTCAAATAAGGATGTAGAAAATAATTTTTTTGGAAAATATATGAAATCATATGGTGACTATAAATATGTAACGAGTTTATACCACTTTTTACAAACATAAAATGCCATGAAATTATGTTTCTCATAAAAATAATAATAACATGAACATTAAATAAATAAAAATTAATAGTTCCAAAATTATTAATCCGTAAAGGGAAGAAAAGTAATATATCTATAAAATTTTAATTATAATATCAATCTAGTTATCCTCAATGTTAGTAAGAACAAAACACATTAATAGGGTTTCAATTCCAGAAGCAGTTAATTTAGATTCAAAACCCATACTAGATTTAACTAATATAGAATTCAATTAGTGGTCAACTACACCAAAATCAAAATTTAAGGGGTACAAAAGTGTCATTACATAAATAACATTATTTTTTAAATTATACCCATATTTACATATCATAATACAAGAATAATTTAATCTCAATTATTGAAAATTAAAAGTTAAATTCATTTAATGAAAAATCCCCATAAAAAATTAAAGAAATTTTTGTGCTAATATTTCATGGACGCCCTTTATCCACCAAACATAGATATTCCATCATTCCAAAGTTATTTAAGTATTCATTGGGGAAGTAAAATGTCAAATTTTTGATCACCTTATACAAAAATATATGGAAAATGGGAAGAAGAATAAATTAAAGTAGGGTAGATAGATTAACATTAAATAGTGTAAATAATGATACATTACAACCATAGATATAAAATAAAAATGGTTTTGGAATAGAGATAAAGGGTAAATGTAACCCATCTCCCTTAGTTTTCCTGGAGAATAATACATCATGTTGAGTTTAAAATAAAACCCCATGAAAAGAGAAATTATCAAACATGTAGTGAGAATCATAATTCTATGATATAATCATGATGTACCAAACTAGAAGTTTTTTTGGTGACAAGGTTCCCAATGGATGTGGAATAAAAGATGAATAATTATAAAATACACTAAACTGAGTATTTTCTATCACATAGGATCAAGTGGGTGTTATAAAAACCCACTAAACTCACTATCCAATGATTCAAAATCTTCCCATTCCTATGGGATTATCCATGGGTTCTCCCATATGAATATACATATTTTAAACATTAAACATTATATTCCATGACACCCCTATTGATCCATTTCCATATAAAATTTAAATTTTTTCCATTTTCTTCACTACATGAGTCTGGCATCTCTTGATTTCACTGAATCATAACAATGTGATATATTAAAATCATGGTGGGTTATATGATTATGAGACATTAAATAAATTAGACTCTTTGCGATCCACAAATATTCTTTTTTGATGTAATAAATTCTGTATTTGAATAAAGGAATAAGAATAAGTAAATGATGGAATATTTTCTTATATAATGTTAAATAATTATTATAAATGGGGTAAATATGATGATTTTTTTTCAAATATGGACTAGTTTAATGTCAGAAGATTTTAATTTAGGTTTTTTCATATGGGTGAAATTTTATCATTATAGACACTATAGGAAGCTAGTGGTGGTGATTTTTTTTGTAATTGTCACATATTTAAGAGGTTCAGTGAATAATTGAATAAAATGGAATTTTTTTGTTTCAAATAATAAAAATAATAATAGAGGAATAAATGGGATCATGGAATGAATATTGTATAACATATTATTGAATAATTTTTTTGATTTTGAGTATATTATTTTTGAAAGAGGAATGATATTATTAATAAAGGAAAATGAAGTATTTAAATTTTGGATACACTAATTTTAAAAATAAGAAATGGTTGGTTGATAAGTACTCTTATTAGAGGAGATTTCAAACAAGTTTATGTGTTGTATCGTGGCTAAATTGTTGCTTTTAATTTTTAATATCAAATATAATGGAATATAATATGTGGGATTATAACATTTTGATCTATAATTTTAAATAACTATATTTTTTTGGGAAATTATTATTCAAGGAATAGTTCTGTTTGATGATGATGGAATGGGATCAGTACTCGTTGTTAATATAATGAATATGGTTATCAATAACCATTAAATTGATTTTTTATATATATAAAATATTGATATTTCTATATTATAAATTATGTTAATGATATATGTGATATGAAAATGGGATATTAGTTAGTTTAAAAAAGTCAATTTATTATAGGTGGTATAAAGAATCTCTCTAATTAACTGGTTTCATGTTAGTGTGTGAAAATTTATAAAATCATGATTTTGGAAATATTTTGAGAATTTAATATGGAATTTTTGAATAATGTTTTTTTGGATTTTTGATTAGGATATTGATGTTTGGTCTTGGAGAGCACCATAAGTATCATTCTAGTAATTAAAACCTATATTTTTAGCTAATGATTTATGTTTTCATATGGGAAGTGGATAACATAAATATTATACTACTCACTTTATTTATATTTTTTGTGAAAGTGGGTACATATGAAATGGTGTATGTTATTTTTTTGTTATATAATTTAATTTAAACAATAATTTGGGAATAATTTGATTAACCATATAATTATTTCAATGAATAGAATTATATTATTTTGAGTATTCATATACTCTAAAATTGTTTTTTACATTTGATAAGAGGGGTAATATTAGTACATATCTTAACATAATAATCAATTTTAGACTAGAAAAACTAGTAATTGATCATTGTGAGGTAATATATTAATTGGGGTTATTTTAATGAATTGGATTTGGGAAGTGTATATCATTTTTGAATTATAATCATGTTAACTGAGATTCTTGTAGTCACATAGTGTTGATGATAAACTCTAAAGTAATGACCATATAACATCCATTATTATGGTGAAAACGGGGTCAGGTTTTTATAATAATTGAAAATAGATTTTTTATGATTATGTATCACTCTCTGGGGGTAAACTATATAAATATATCAACGTTTTATTATTTACTCTATGAGGATTTAGGTATTTTGAAAAATAATGTGGGGATATAGATTTTACTTCTTGGAAACAGAATCCCTACTTAAGTTATTACATTCAGAAACATAACAAAAATGTTTTATATTACATAAAGATTATTAGAGATAAGTGATTTTAATTTGGATGCGATAGAAATTTATATAGATATTTAATAATATGCCTTGTGAAACATTCTATGGTTAATTAAAATCAATTATAGTTCTAAAATATTATCATGATATTTGAGTGTGATTTAGAGGAAATATTTCTAAATCTATTCAACCCTGAGTGGGATAAATAAAAAGAATTCACTAAAAATATTTTATAGTGGGATTCGATTGTATGTGTAGGATGACATGGGGAAGTTAACATTACACTGTTAAATATATTTAATTTTATAGATGGGTTGATAACATCATGGTATATTTAAACATGTTGCATTAGAGAGGACATATTTTTTGATTTAATATTGAGGTGGGTTATATATATTTCTCAGTTCAAAAATTATATATGGAAATTAAATTGGTCCTTCACTACTGAAAACACATTCTGTTGGATTTGGATTGATTGGTATTAATTTTGAGATTAATTTAGAATATTTTTAACTATTAGAAAAATAATTTATATATCTCATAAATTCACCATGTATTCAAAATAAAACATTGTATTTCATGGGTCTTGTATCTAAATTTATTTGGTATCCATTTATTTATTTCATTATAGTATTTATTGGATTTCATATTAGATTAATTAAAAGTAAAATTATAGATATATTTGTTCTGTTATCTTAATAGATCATTATTCATCTAGTATTATATATAGTTTAGAATGTGTTAATATATGCATTCTAGATTGTTTGAGATGAAATAATATATGAGAATTTTTATACAAGATTAGTGATTATTCCATGAGTGATTAAGACTTTAACAAGATAAGGGATTCTAATATCAAAATTTTAATATATAGAAATCAAAAAAAATATTATCGATGTGGTGGTATGTTAATTTAATATTCAATGTGAAATAAAATTTATATAACATAATTAATGTATATATTTGGATATTAATTTTTTTAATTAGTATGTAATAAAAAAATATAATTTTATGTAATTGTATAAAATAAAAATGTAGAAAACTAACATGAAATAAAAACATGATTTAACGATAATAAAGTGATCATTTTATATAATGGGTAATAAATATATTTTGACTAAAATTTTAATTTACTGATATAGAAATGATATATAGAGTGTGATTTCATTATATTATAGTTTTACACTAAAAAATTTATTTATTAGATAATGAATATTGGTTATTGTGAAATTATTAACTGTTATATTGATATGCCTTGGAGGAATGTATGTTGGAAATGTGGTCACATTATTTTATGTTTAAGGTATGTTTATTATGTATATGTGGATATGAATTTAGGTAAAATAAATATATTCTATAAAATGGTATTTTAGGATGATGTGTTATAGTTATTATTGTGTATATTATTATGGTAACATTATATATATATGATTTGTTTTGATGAATGATTTGATGATAAGATATTGATGTTTGTGATATTTATTATATTTTTTTAGTTTATGAGGATGTGGCGAGTAGCGATATGGTATTTCCAAATAATGAATATTTTTAGATAAATGTGGCATTCCTTGGTAATGAGGGGGTGTGAAGGGATGTCTTATTCCATCAATGGGAATTATTTTTCTTATTATTTACAAACAAAAATATTTACTTTTTTGTTTTCATTTCATGGTTGTTATGTATATTTTTTATTTTCATAGCTATAAAAATTTTATTTTATTTTGGAAATAGATACACTATCATTATTGGTGTAGAAAGTGTTTGATATATTGTGGTTGTAGTGGCACACTTATGTTCATGGTTTAGTGTTGCAAGTGTAGTGTTTTATTATATCGATGTGGTTTAAAATTTAGGGTATTACTAATTAAATTACACCCCTATTATCTATTTTTATGTAATTAATTTGAAAATAAATGTCTTATTCCACGTGTCCTTATCAAGTCCATTCACATGAAACTATAGAGGTCAAAAAAGTAACCCACATAATAAATATGTATAGTCACCATTCTATTATATCTTTTTTATAAAATATTTATTATAAGAATTTTAGTATATAGTGATTTTTTTATGAATTAGTTGATCCATTTTGGAGAAAAATGACATCTATGTTGATGTCTTAGAATTAGTGTTGGTTGATCATTTACTTCAATATGTGTGAAATAATCAAGAAGGTGGTCAATTTGTGTTTATAATATTGGTTAATGTTTTATGATATAAATTTATGTTTGTTTAAATTATTTTTGGCAATAACTCCCTGTTTTTTTATATTATAACCATGGTTCATGTTACCACACAATTTCTTATTCGACATGGGATTTAGTGATTATTCTTAATATAATTTATAGATATGGTGGATTCTTAATGGGTAAAGGATGTGATGAAATGGTATTAGTATGAGTGATCTTGTATAATGTTTAATATAATATTTTATTAGCATTACATGGGTTGTTATTGATATCATATTACAGTATCTTATTATTCAAATTCAACCCAATAAAATCGATAAGGACATAGAGATACCATATAATTCTAAATACATATTGTGATTTCTTGAGGTTCATTACTAATGAAATATCATTCTAGTAAATGAGTACTAGTAAATATGATGATTCAAAAATATTTTAGTGTCAGATTGGGATAGTTTAATGTGTTACACATTAAAATGTTATTCTTGACTGATCACGAAATAGAGTAGAGACATCCACATTATCCATGGATTGATAATTTGAATATTTTTAGTAATGGTTTATGTTCATTGAAATCATGAGGTAAATAAAGCGTGGGAGTTTGATTCACATTTTTCCTTTATCTATAGATATCACCAGTATATATGGAGACATGGATATGTTAATTAAAAGAGTTTCAATAATAAAAATTTCAATCGTATGAGGATACTAACTCTGATAACTAGATAAAATAATCGTTTAAGAATGTTGATATAACAATTAATCTTATTAAATCAATTAATGAATATTTTATTTCATTAGAAGTTAGTATATTATAATAATATGCATGAAAACGATCGACATTGTTCCTTGGAGATCTTGATGTTTCTGAAATTTTGTGTATTTAATTTGGTCATCAATTTTAAGAGGAGTTCTCATTTAATTAACATTTTTAGAAGAATTAGTAGAATGAATTTTCAAGGAATTATGGAATTAATATTTTTTATCAGAATAGAGTCAATGACGTGATATTGTCATGATGTTTCTAGTGCATTATACTAGATAAATAGCATAAGTATTCAGATTGTTTTTGAGAACTATGGTACACAATTAAGCAAAATGTTAATTTATTTTCAAGGAGGGTATTCATTCAGGTTTTGAAAATATATTTATTGAGATGAAATTATATTGTATAATTTATTTACATAAATTTTGATAAAATAAATTAATTATATTGGTATCTATAAAGATGTTGTCTTTGTTCCTATATAAGTTTGGTCATTTTTATGGACTGAAATTGTGAAAATGATATGGATATATTTGATTATATTTCATGGGGGTGAGAATGATGTGATAATTTTTGTACAGAAGAATAATACATTGACAAATTATATTTCTAGTATATAATTGATGATAATATTTTTTAAATCATATTTTCTTAGTTGATATGATTTTTTGTTTACTACATTTCCCCGACAATAATTGAAAATAATTCAATCACCAATAAGAAATAGACTACAAATGTTCAGTGTTATTGGTATATTTTCATCTGCTAAATTTTCTCATACCTATATATTTGTCATTTATCATAGTTTTAGTGGATTTATCTATATAGGAAAACATTGTGGAGACGTTCGTTTCATAAAACAAAATGTATTTGATGTTGTCATTTCCAGAGGTCCTAAAGTTGTCTGACCTATGATATACTTGAATTATATAGTTTTATTTGATTTATTTTATTTTGGCACAGAAAATCTTTATATTACTTATTTATAAGTATGTTTAATAAAAATAATAATATTGAATATTTATTAACCTCAGGATTTATATTACCTAGTAGGAGGTTGGTAAAATTTAGTAGAGGTGATTTATGAGTGAGAGTTGGTGAAGCAGAATGGTCATTTCATGTACGATCTAGTTTTGACTATTATTAAATCTTATTATATCATACATGATATTTATTATTTTAATTTTTCATAATATTTTTTTGATTTCTACCAATCTAGGGAGAATACATCTAATTTTAAAAGATATCTTGTGATATTTTTTAAATAAATAGATTAAAAAATTGTTTGTGGTGTATTAATGCTTAATGAATTATATATTAATTGTAAATATTAATTATTTTCCATACAATTATTTTTTATTGTATTCTGAAGGTTGGTATGGTATTTTTTAATTTTATCCAATTATATCAAAAGTTATCGTCTACGGTGGGAGATCATGTTTTGTATAAACGTACATATTGGTACATCACATGTAACACCCCAAGATTTTATGAAAAATATTCTTTTAATTTCATTGATTTCTTCTATTATACACCAAACCAAGTTTAGCTTTTACTATACGCAACACCGTATTAGCTTGCAGTATACGCAACGCTATTCTTGGATCGTGTTACACACAGTTTGAAGTTTGTTTTATAATTGTTATTCTACGCAACATTGAGTGTGATTATATATATATATATATATATTCAATTTATAAATGAAATATGTTTGGATTCTATTATACAAAACAACGAAGGATTCTTGCACAACATGTAACCCTGACTTGGCTTGCATTACACGCAATCGCGACCTTCCTCGATAGCGTGTGTTGTATGCAATACCGGGATTTACTAAACAACGATATATTATTATAATATAATTATGATCTAGCTGTTATGAATAGTATTAACTATATTTTGAATTTTATAACATTATTATTCATCTTACTCATTTTCTATAACATGGTATAAGAACAAAATAAATTTTTCTGGTAAAATAAGTATTTTTTAAAAAAATGCAGTTTTGCCGCCTTTTAATGGCGCACCCACATTAAATCTAGTTTTTGACAAGTTTATAAGTTCAATTTGACAAAATAAAATTCTTCTTTACAATAAAGATATAAAAATTTACTTTGGATAAATTTTTCATATTATTCTGATAACTTTCATATTTTAACTAATAGTAAAAACACGCTATATTTTAATTAAAAAAAAATTTCATCGCAATAAATTATGTGGTTAAATAATAATATTGAATGTTTTAAAAGTATAAATAGAATATATTTTTACCATTAAATATAATTTATGTCATTATCCTTGATTTTACATTGAATTCGTTGGTTAAATAAATTAAATCTTTGGCAATGTTTTAACTTTTAAAACATGTTTGCTTAACAACAAGATTAATTTTAAATTATTTACTACAACTACTGTGTTTTGAATTTTGAAAAATGGATTCCATATTTGGAATCAGTGGGTCCAAATTATGTTAATAGGTTACTTTTATTTCTTTTGATATTATGAATAGTAACTATGGTAATTTTTTATTTACTACGGTTAAAGGTAAATAGGGTAATTCGAGGTTAAAAAATATTATAATAATTCAAAATTACCTTGAAACTTGTCTTAAACTTATTGGATGAGTATTTTCTGACCATGGGCATCCTTGGGTCGATTTGGGGACCCCATGGATCCACTTATGAAAGACAATGACACATTAGATTAATTAATTTAATGTAAAGACAAAATTGGAATTAACAAATATTGTTTAGTAATTAATTTTTATAAGGGGAGATAAAAATTATATATTGGACTAGTAATATTCATTGGAAATCTAAAACGATTTCATACATGTTGGTATTTTTTTTATAATTTTTATACATCATATAAATTAAATTATTTATGACACAGTAATGATGCAGTATTTACCTCATTAATAAATGATTTCAATAAATAAGATTAAAATGATTAAAATATCATCCAAAACCTGTCCAATTACTATTGGATGATTTTATTTCTAATATGAGTCATATTATATTCAACATTAATGTGTTTTGGACCTCTTGAAACTGAAGATAAGTTTATAATAAAATAATGATTTCACACTTTCCTAAAGAGCCCCTCCTCTACCTTATAAAAGGAGACCACTTCTATGCAATTCCTCACACCTCTCAAGCATTTTGGTTCGTCCAAACTCTGACCAACTAATCTCCGTACATCCCTCTCCTCCCACTTTAAGCATTACATTAGGAATAAGACTCTCCAAGAAGTCCTTTTGGTTCAAACCAAAGGAAGTTACCAAAATTAAAGGTAACAGTTTCTCTTAAGTTGTTTTCTTTTATTCTACTTCTCCAACCCCAAAACTATTTTTAATCCTTTATTTTGAAACAACAACAGTATCCTGAAAATACTAGTATGTTGTTATAAAAAGGATTAGAACTAAACTTACACACACCTCCATCTAATGGATGAAGAACATAATGCTTCTGTGATGGAAAACTAACACCTCACGAAACGATGATTGTTCGATTTTCCTCTACCGCCTATCATGGTGGCCATTATGATGGCACTGTATTTATATATAATATATATTATGTTTATGATTTCGTTATTCTTCTATACTTCCAATTATATAAAGCCTGTATGGTTTCCATAGTCGGTAAAAACGATAATCTCATTTGAGGAAGTGCGGACTACCGCCACCTCAAAGTGATGTGAATTGTTAATACCTTATTTGGGATGTATAAATGATGTGGTTAATAATATTATATATGATATTATACTGTAATTATAATATACCTATTTATCATTATGTTTTAATTCCATTAAAATAAGAAATAGAAATTAAAGTAGCGTTCATGCGTACGTACGGCTTAGCATCTCCATGAACGGTGCGTTTCATTTCTTACCACCATATGTTATGTACTATTATAAATGCTTGTATATTCAGGATATATAATGAATGTATGTGATACATAAATCATGATTTACATTTTGGAAGTAATTAAATCATGATATAAGTAATATTATCATCAAGAACAACAAGTCCAAACACGTACAATAAATAAGATGATTTTACCCAAAACGCTACTTTAACATTAATTTTCAAAAGAATGGGTAATATAAAGTCATAAGTGAACCATATATGATGTCCTAAAAATAAAAATGATTCTGTAATAAGTCAATGACATTATTTAAATCATTATAAAGGAGTTTTGGACACTTACGAAGCAAATTGGACCTAAGGTAAGGGAAATATCACAATCTAATTTTTATCCGAGATTGTTTATACTTTGGTATTTACTGGGGTGTATTTTATCATCCACATCCATGTTTCCTCAATATTTCATATTTATTCCATCCACCTACAATTGTTCAAATCCAATTTTTCGGTGAGTCTTTAGTAAAAGATATGAAAGGAATCTTTTGTCGTTTTTCGTACGAGGTACTTTTTGAATTTTTCGACAAAAGTACGAGAAGAATGTTTTTTTAACTTATACGGCATGAATGGATTTTTAAAAAATTATTTCCAAGAAGCTTCCTTTACAAGTTTTCAAGTTTATTTTTAATCAACTTCTTTTAGTTTATAATTTTATGACATGTTAAGAAAGGAAAAGTTTTTTGAAGTAAAAAGGATATTTTCCTCAAGAATGGAGTTCAAGTGTTTCATCAAAATTATTTTCCATCTAAGATAATATAGGGTTATTTTTCTACCCCTATTATTAAATTGATTTCATTATGTTGTGATGGAACTATTTTTATGAATTCCTTTATCTTATATGAGTTTTTTTAGGATGTCGCGATGTTTAAGATTCCCATTTTTATTATATGGGGTAATGCTATAATGTATGGTTTATGATTTTGTGGGACACATAGTAATGGTATAATTATGAGATGGGTGGGACCTATATGTCCCTACAATGCATTGGGTAAAGATTTTATATCTCATGATATAGACATGGCTGGAACAGTAGGTTATACCGGTTCAGTGAAACAGGACTGAAACGGGGAGTGATCTCGGTTCCGAAAGGGACTTGTCCACTAAGATAGTCTTGGAAATGAGTCTTGACTAATAAGAAATGATTTTCTATTATTATGTGTGTATTCCACAAAGTTTCATGTTTTATGTTATGATTATTGGGATTACATTTCAGTACTACAATTTATCCCATGTTATGAAATTATGATCCCTTTTGAAGGTTAAGATTTCCAAAAGATATGTTCTTATGAATATGACGTGATTGATATTTCTTTTGTTTAACCTTACTGAGCATTTGAGCTCACCCTTTTATGTTTTCTTTTCCCCAGGACATAAAGAAAGGATTTAGGTTTAAAAAAAGAAGATCTTTATGGGAGATGTTGAATATCTTTCACCACTATTACAAGATTATATTCTGAGTTTCCAAAGACACTAAACTATTATAGTCCTTGTGTGTGTGTTTTTGTTATGTACTATGTATTCCACAAAAGTAATGTAATGTCCATGTACATCAGGCTTCGAGTCTCTACATTTGGTATCAGGGGAAAGGTGTAGTCAACCTTTGGAAACTAGGATGCGAAAACGTTAGTAAGATTCCTAGAGATATTTCTAAGGTATGTCTAGGTATGTCCCTAAGGATAAGTATACGTATAGGATATAGTCCTAGGACTATGGTAATGATATTAGATTAAACCAAAGATGTTAGATATTGAATTTACTTCCCCTTTATTATGATTTTTTTCTCTCACACTATTCTTTTTGGGTTTTAGAAAATGGTTGGAAACAAAATGATTCATGATAATGGAGGATATGATGGACAATGGAATGATATTCTTCATGAGCAACCAAATGAAATGGGATTTGGAAGTCCAAACAACATTACTATTCCGAATTAGCAATCTCATAATATGATCAATAAAGTAAAATTTGTTAAGTTTCCTGACTCGGCTAATAAGTGAAAGATGGAGTTTCATGATGATCATAGAGGAAAGAAAGTTCAATTTCCCCTATGTAAATCATGTGGGAAGAGGCATCAAGGAGAATGTTTCAAAGGAACTAGAAGATGCTTTGGGTGTGGAAAAGAAGGACACAAAGCCAGTAAGTGCAATGGAAAAGGTTTAGTTAACACCAGGGATGAGGATAATGGTATTGCTACGACATCAACAATGGTTAAATGTTTTAAATGTGGAATGTACAGGCATTATGCAAACCAATTCCCTAAGGGAAAGTCTCATGAAGAGAATCAATATGGTCGTATGGGTAGTATTTATGTTGATGATGATGAAGATACTACAAATGATATGTGAGATGAAAGAATTTTTGAAGCTCGGTCAAGGGTTTAAGAATGTAGTGGAATGATTACATGTTTATCATGTGTAATGTTGTATAAGTAATCTCATGGTACTATGGAATAAAGAGACATCTAAGGATTGTTACACTGTTGTCTTTCCTTGAGTTTTGAAAGTGTTTGATTAATGGTACAAGTATCCATGAAAGGTTATTCAGATATTTTTGGAATCTAGATGATATGCGCATAATGAAGGGATAAGAATAAAATTAAATGTTTGATAGTATTCATGAGCTCATGACTAATATAAGGAGAAAGTTATATCATGGATTGAGTATATAGAAATTTTGGATTTTGGTATGTTGAAAGAGTTAACTTTTTAATGCATTCATGTTTTCACTAAGGTTCAATGGGTATTCATTCTTCAAGAGAGTACATTATTAAGGTATTCACATGTTTGTAATTTGACCAACAAGATATATCTTATGATATATGGGGGATAAATGATGGAATTCACGTGATTGTTATGTAATCATTTTCTTTATACCATGAGCTTGGACCGAAGTATTTTAGATAAGCCTAAAGATTGGAATGGATTATGTTGGACATAAGTTAGTATTATTTAAGGATAATTTTTTTTTGATATTATTGATGGGAAGTTATAGTAATGTAGTTTTAGAAAAAGGACATCCTGCAGGATGGGAGACAGCCCATCGCGTCGGACAAGGCTGTGGGAATCGAACCCACAACTGAAGTGCGATAGGCCTTTATCACCTACCACTGGCCTACAAGAAGTCCTTAGTTTGTGGAAAGTAGTTTTATTTTATTAAGCAGTATGATAAATAAAGTATAAGTCCATTTTTGGAACCATATATGATTAATCTCACCATAACATGGACTTGTAACTTTTGCTAACCATTTGTTTGAAAGAGATGGAATGACCCATCATTCTATCACATGATCTGCTAACACATCACGAATATCAAATTCAACTTCATTTCTTTAATGGATGAAGTGGAAATTGTTCAATTCATGAACAACAGTATGATTGTACCAAAATCATGCAAGTATTTCTTTTAATTCATCAAGTTTAGGGAAATGATCTTGAAAACCAAAAATGTTGTCCTAGTTCCCTTATATCTGATGAATCAGATGGTACCTTGGATCATCACAAATCAATAGATTTGTGATTGTTGGTTTTTTCATAGCCATGTTCTCTACCACTCTCCATCATAACTTGATGGTTAGATTTTTCATCCATATCCATATTTTCACCTATGTTCTCCTACGTGGAAACCCAGTGATGAGTTAATTTGGGTAACCGTTACATTTCATACTTTAGTTTTTAAAGCCATGTTTTGGTATTCCTTTTTACGATGTGGGTTTCTATTAAAGATATTTTCAAGTAGTAAATCATTTATAACCCCGACGAATTTCAAGGGAAAAATTCATTTTAAGGGTGGTAGAATGTAACACCAAGAGATTTTATGAAAAATATTATTTTAATTTCATTGATGTCTTCTATTATACACCACACCAAGTTTAGCATTTACTATACGCAACACCGTATTAGCTTGCAGTATACGCAACGTGATTCTTTGATTGTGTTACACACAATTTCAAGTTCATTTTATAATAGTTATTCTACGCAACATTGAGTGTGTTTATATATATATATTCAATGTATAAATGAAATATGTTGGGATTCTGTTATACAAAACAACGAAGGATTCTTGCACAACATGCAACGCTGACTTGGATTTCATTACACGCAATCGCGACCTTCCTCGATAGCGTTTGCTGTACGCAATACCAGGTTTTACTAAACAACTATATATTATTATAATATTATTATGAACTAGCCGTTATGAATAGTATTAACTATATTTTGAATTTTATAACATTATTATTCATCTTACTCATTTTCTAGAACATGGTATAAGAACAAAATAAAATTTTCAGGTAAAATATGTATTTTTCAAAAAATGCAGTTTTGCCGCCTTTTAATGGAACACCCACATTAAATCTAGTTTTTGTCAAGTTTATAAGTTAAATTTGACAAAATAAAATCCTTCTTTAGAATCAAGATATAAAAATTTACTTTGGATAAAATTTTCATATTATTCTGATAACTTTCATATTTTAATGAATAGTAAAAACACGCTATATTTTAATTAAAAACAACTTTTTTCATCGTAATAAATTATGTGGTTGAATAATAATATTTAATGGTTTAAAAGTATAAATAGAATATATTTTTACCATTTAATATAATGTATGTCATTATCCTTGATTTTACATTGAATTCGTAGGTTAAATAAATTCAATATTTGGCAATGTTTTAACTTTTAAAACCTGATTGCTTTACAACAGGATTAATTTTAAATTAATTACTGCAACTTCTGTGATTTGATTTTTGAAAAAGGGATTCCATATTTGGAATTCGTGGGTCCAAATTATGTTAATAGGTCACTTTTATTTTTTTTGATATTATGAATAGTAACTACATTAATTTTTTATTTAATACGGTTAAAGGTAAATAGGGTAATTCAAGGTTAAAAGAATATTATAATAATTCGAAATTACCATCACACTTGTCTTAACCTTATTAGATTAGTATTATCCGACCATGGGAATCCTTGGGTCGATTTTGGGACCCCATGGAGCCACTTATGAAAGACAATGACACATTAGATTAATTAATTTAATGTAAAGACAAAATTGGAATTAACAAATATTGTTTAGTAATTAATTTTTATAAGGGGCTATATAAATTATATATTGGACTATAAATATTAATTTTAAAGATAAAAATATTTCCTACTAGTTGGTATTTTATTTATAATTTTTATACATCATAAAAATTAAATTTTTTATGACACACTAATGATGCAGCATTTATCTCATTAATAAATTATTTAAATAAATAAGATTAAAATGATTAAAATATCATCCAAAACATGTCCAATTCCTATTGGATGATTTTATTTAGAATATGAGTCATCTTATCTTCGACAGTAATGGGTTTTGTACCTCTTTAAACCGAAGATAAGTTTATAATAAAATAATGATTTCACACTTTCTTAAAGAGCCCCTCCTCTCCCTTATAAAAGGAGACGACTTCTATGCAATTCCTCACACCTCTCAAGCCTTTTGGCTCGTTCAAACTCTGCCCAAATAAGCTCCCTACATCCCTCTCCACCCCCTTGTAGCCTTACATTAGGCAGAAGACTCTCCAAGAAGTCCTTTTGATTCAACCCAAAGGAAGTTACCAAAATTAAAGGTAACAGTTTCTCTTAAGTTGTTTTCTTTTATTCTACTTCTCCAACCCCTAAACTCTTTTTAATCATTTATTTTGTGACAAAAACATTATCCTGAAAATACTAGTATGTTGTTATAATAAGGATTAGAACTACACTTACACACACCTCCATCTAATGGATGAAGAACATAATGTTTCTGTGATGGAAAACTAACGCCTCACGAAACGATGATTGTTCGATTTTCCCCTAACACCTCTCATGGTGGCCATTATGATGGAACTGTATTTATATATAATATATATTATGTTTATGATTTCCTTATGCTTCTTTACTTCCCAATTATATCATGCCTTTATGGTTTCCATAGTCGGTAAAAACGATAATCTCATTTGAGGAAGTGCGGACTACCGCCCCCTCAAAGTGATGTGATTCGTTAATACCTTATGTGGGATGTATAAAGGATGTGGTTAATAATATTATATATTATATTATACTATAATTATAATATAATTATTTATCATTATGTTTTAATTCCATTAAAATAAAAAATATAAATGAATGTAGCGTTCATGAGTACTTACGTCTTACCGTTTCTATGAACTGTGCGTTTCATTTCGTACCTCCATATGTTATGTACTATTATAAATACTTTTATATTCTGGATATATAATGAATTTATATGATACATAAATCATGATTTACATTTTTTAAGTAATTAAATCATGATATAAGTAATATTAACATCAAGAACAACAAGTCCAAACACGTACGATAAATAAGATGATTTTACCCAAAACGCTACGTTAACATTAATTTTCAAAAGAATGGGCAATATAAAATCATAAGTGAACCATATATGATGTCATAAAAATGAATATTATTCTGTAATAACTCAAGGAAATTATTTAAATCATTATACAGGAGGTTCGGACACTTACGAAGCAAATTGGACCTAAGGTAAGGGAAATATCACAATCTCATTTTTATCTGAGATTGTATATACTTTGGTATTTACTGGGGTGTATTTTATCATCCACATACATGTTTCCTCAATATGTAATATTATTTCCATCCACCTACAATTGTTTAAATCCAATTTTACCCTTCTGTGAGTCTTTAGTAAAAGATATGAAAGGAATCTTTTTTCGTTTTTCGTACGAGGTACTTTTTGACTTTTCTGACAAAAGTACAAGAAGAATATTTTTTAACTTATACGGCATGAATGGATTTTTAAAACATTATTTCCAAGAATCTTCCTTTACAAGTTTTCATGTTTATTTTTAATAAACTTCTTCTAGTTTAGGATTTTATGACATGTTAAGAAAGGAAAATTGTTTTTGAAGTAAAAAAGGATATTTTCCTCAAGAATGGAGTTCATGTGTTTTATCAAAATTATTTTCCATCTAAGATAATATAGGGTTATGTTTCTACCCCTATTATTAAATTGATTTGATTATGTTGTGATGGAATTATTTTTATGAATTCCTATATCTTATATGAGTTGTTTTATGATGTCACGATGTTTAAGATTCCCATTTTTATTACATGGGTAATGCTATGATGTATGGTTTATGATTTTGTGGCACAAATAATAATGGTATCATTATGAGATGGGTGGGACCTATATATCCCTCCAATGAATTGGGTAATGATTTTATATCTCATGAGATAGACATGGCTGGAATGGTAGGTTATACCGGTTCAGTGAAACAGGACTGAAACGAGGAGTGAACTCGGTTCAGAAAGGGACTTGTCCACTAAGATAGTCTTGGCAATGAGTCCTCACTAATAAGAAATTATTTTCTATGATTATGTGTGTATGACACAATGTTTCATGTTTTATGTTATGATTATTGGGATTACATTTCACTACTATGATTTATCCCATGTTATGAAATTATGATCTCTTTTGCATGTTAAAATTTCCAAAAGATATGTTCTTATGAATATGACGTGATTGATATTTCTTTTGTTTACCTTTAATGAACATTTGAGCTCACCCTTTTATGTTTTCTTTTCCCCAGGACATAAAGAAAGGATTTAGGTTTAAAAATAAGAATATCTTTATGGGAGATGTTGAAGATCCTTCACCATGATTAGAAGATTATATTCCGAGTTTCCAAAGACACTAAACTATTACGGTCCTTGTGTGTGTGTGTTTTTGTTATGTACTAAGTATTCCGCAAAAGTAATGTAATGTCCATGTACGTCAAGCTTCGGGTCTCTACATCACATGTATTAGTGGATAATATTTTAATAATAATTTATTAAAAATAAGAAAATCATATTTATATTAATGATGTGTTTTGTAGATATTTTATTTAACCCATCCAGTCATGAAGGGCTTTCAGATTATTATTTATTAGTAATGATGAACGAAATTTGGTATTATTTATCAATTATTAGTTCTTGAATCATGTGATGCTAAATAATAGACACCTCATTATGAGGATTAATGAATTGTTCCACAACATAAATGATCATATATAATTTTTTGAGATATGATTATTGTTGGGGTACTATATGATGTGATTTAGGGAATTACACAATCATAGAATTAATTTTTTTAATCATTTTAAACATTTTACTTCCATATAATTTTTTTATAGAGATACAAATCCACCAATGGAATTCATGGAATTAATGCATTGTATATTTTGTAGTTATATGGAATATTTTTCAGTAGAGTTCAGTAATAATATTTTGGTTTACTTACTAGTTATTTGAAATCATATTTAACATCTAATAAAATTTTTTGAGCTTCTTTATCAACATAAAAGAAGGAAATATGTCGATTTCTATGTTTTCCACATGGGAAGTTAACTTCATTGGAAATATAATTTCTCAGGGAGTTGTAACTAAGGATCCATATGTGATAAAGTGGTTATTTTTTGGGGTTATGTAAATAATATTTATAAGGTTTAAATATTTAATTTATATATATATATATATATTATCTAATGTTTCAATTTAATTTAATACAAATTTAATCACTCATTTACGCTCTAAACATAAATAGTAATTATTTAATTTAAATTTAAAAAATTCAATATGTATTTTAATTATTTAATTAAAGGATAACAAAATCCCATAATTTATATTTAGAAAACGAAAAAATTATGTTTTGGTTTACTATGACAGTTTCACATAATGTTTTAGAGTTCAAATTTCTATAAAATTGGAAAACTATATCATTTGTTTCCAAAAAAAGGAAACCACAAGAAAAAACTATCATATTATTTTCCTTAAGCATAATTTTTTAATATTTTTTGGATGTCATGGATATATAATTATGATGGAATATGAAAAATGTTCTCTCTATAAAAGAAGATATCATACTCGATATTTTGAATAAAAGATGTGAATTTGTATATTTTGAAAATTGAAATGATTCTCAATAATTATGATTTAGAAATTTTATATTATTAACAAGAATGTGATAGATGATAAATTAAAAACAACTAAAATTTATTAAATTATTCTAAAATAATTTTTTTTGTTGAATAATCCTAATGAAACTCATCACTATTCATTTGGACATGTATAGGGATAAAACAGAGTGTTTTCAGTGTCAAATAATATGAAATTTTTATATTGTTTTAGTATATATATGTGTCTTTATTATGATACCCCGTGGTAGAAATGTTGGAAGATTATGCAGGTAATAGAGATTATATTGAGGGTAGGATAATGGATGAGGAACATCAGGTGTTGATGAAGGGAAAACTATATATTTCTAATAAAATGCCTAGAATAATTTTTTATGAAATTCATTATTTACACTTTTAGATTTATATTGGAATAGGGTATAAATATAATGGTATTATGATTTAGATAAAGATGATAGTGTTTTGTTTCTATCAAAATCCCTTACATGTCGGCATGTGAAATTTGAGTATATTTTTTTCATTGTCTATTATAACACAAAAATGATGTGCTATAAAAGATCTAAGATGATTATATAGATTTTGTAATGAAATTATTTTGAAATTATATGAAATTATGTTATTTGGTTAATAGTTAATTGATTTCTTAATTAGTATCCTTTCATAAATATTAGTTAATAATGATTATTAGGAATTTTAGGATGTTTTTACATAGTGGCCAAAGTAAAAGTGCCGGATTCTATGTAAAATTATTTTTGACCACAAAACGTATTTTTCTTCACAAATTTAACTAGGATTACTTAATTCTGTAATTATCAAATTTTTTATAAATTTATTCCTCCTATAGAGTAACTGTAAAAATGAGTAGAAAATTTATATGTTGAATAATATGTTGATCGTATGATTTTAATATTATAATGGGTCATGATTGGATACTTTTTCACTAGTTTTGATTTATTATATTGATATATAAAACTCTTAAATGGTAATGAGACCATATATAACATTTTATTGAAACCCATACAGATAACCATATTGTATTGATGAACTTGGTGAGATAGTGATTATTGGAAAATACATGGAATAAGACATGGAATTGTAAATAAATATGTTTCAATGTAATGATAATAATGGGAAAAATTAATCAAAAATAATAAAATAACCATATAATAAACCATTATATTTTTATGATTTTTATAATGTTTTCATGAATGTTTACCTTTCGCAGAAAATGATTTTCTATGTGGTATGAGAATTTGAAAAAGGATTATTTTATACTTCATGATATTTGAATATCGGTGATTTGAAATTTCAGTCAATACATCCACCCATGTTGGACTGAGTTCATGATGTTTCTAAGGTGTCACATCATTAGAATAATCTTTTTGATAACTCCATTGTCAACGTATCAAGTGAGATTGATTTTATGATTTATTTTTCATATTTCAAGTGTCTAATAGAAATTTATGATCATTATGGTAATTTGTTCTGTGTAAGGAATATATATTTTGTTCAGGTTGTATTATATTATAGTGGATTGAATGAGAATAAAAGTGAGTGGGAGACCCTGATAAAATTCCAATTTATTGAGATGTTTTTATCTTTTTGACATCATACATTTTACAATGGAGTTGAATAATTTATTTATTTAATCAATATTGATTTGTATTCAGATATCAAGTGTTTTATGATAAAATTTTAAATTTTTAAGGGTGTTGGTACTGTACCTGAGGTGTGAATGGTTAAGAGTCATCGTGTGATAAATATACATTGTGGGTACACATTGGGCAATGATGAATGAATTGTATGGAGAACAATTTGTCCAACTATATTGTTTCATGGAGGATCTTCTTAAAATAGTGTTTGTTTAGGAAGTTAATTTTATATTGTTATGTAAACCACGTGGCCTAATTGTGCGGGTTTCCAATTTTTTTAAAATTTAAATTTTTTTAATTTATTTTAATTCAAGGCAATATACTAAATTACATATTTCCTTCAATCCTATCTACATCACATGACACACCCCTAGGCCTCCCCCCTCCCCTAGACAATACCAATCACTTGTGGCCTCATTATCATTCTAGATTTCTAGTCAGAGTTCTTAGAGATTTTCGATCAAATCATCATTATAATCCCTCTTCTAATTGTTACATATAATTTATTTGCATTTTCTCATCCCTCTTCACCCATTGCATTTTTTAAGCCCTAAGTCAATGGGTTGGACTGCTATTTTTGGTTTTAGTCTTTATTAGGTTGTTATATGAATCTTTCAGGTAACCTTTTTGTGTATTTTTTATCTACCATTGACGAAGAATCAATTTGAACTATTTTTCCACACTTGATGTCATTTTTAGGTTGGTTTCTCTCTTGAATCACCTTATATTAAATGTTATTAAGTTTCCTTTGTTTTTAAATGATTATTTAGTTCTGAAATATGTCAAATGCTTGTAGTAGTCATAGAATATTGTTTAAATGGTTTTATCTTTTGGAATGGGAATATGTACCATTCAATATTCTTGTAAAATTTAAAAGCGACACATTTATAATGATGTATGTTTCCTAAAAAAGTTCCTAGTAAATATGATACATCTGAAATTCCTTGTTGGTGTTTGGTTGTATTTTTAATGGAAAAATGACATGGAATGGGAACATGTGATATGTGATGATTTCATAATTTTTTTTGGATATAAAAAATGTATTTAATTATTTTTCAAATATTTTATAATGCCAGTTTCATTTCAAAATGGGTGTGTTTGTCTTTAGAGTCTTGTTTTATAAAATTCATAGGAATGACCAATTTTTAATTGGAATGGGGATTTCATTTGGTTATTTTTGTTATTTTTGGTGGCAATTGTGAAATCTAGTATACTTATATTCAGTTAACTATTGGTTTAGTAAGAGTATTTACAAATGTATATACTATAAGTAAAAAATGAAAGGCCCCATCTAAAATTTTTTAATTGATGTTTTATTTATTATTTGTTGATACAGTTTTTTTGAAATGATTTTATTTACATCCTATGGAGGGATTATTGATTTTGAATAATGATTTTCCTTTGATTCAGGGTTATTTATAAGTAAATTATTTAAGATGGGATGTATTTTATTTTGAGGCCAGCCTTTTGGTGTGTTATTTTCATGGAATGAAAGTGGGTTTGATCATGTATATTACCATTTTAATATTACATGAAAAAACCTAGAATAATATGTGGGAAGCTACGAGATATATCTAGGAATGTTGTGATTTTGTGTTGCTATATAACCCCTCGTTGTATATATTTCTAGATTGTGGTAAGGTCACTGATAATACTGGGTGTGAGTGATTTTGATGAAGGGACTTGTAACCATTAACCATCTAGCATTTAGTCCAGATTTACATGTCTTGTACATGTACTATTAGTTCCCCAAGTACTAACTCGGGATATGTATTGTATGTTATGATATGTGAGGTTCTTAATTTTTTTGTAATTCATGTGTTGATAATTGGGTTCTTTTATGATTGATATTTAACATTAAGTGGTTTTCCTTCTAGTTGTATTATTTATCGTTATGGATTTTATGGAATCAAATTCTGTGGATTTTAATTACATTCCATATGATTTGTTTTATAAAGGTATTTAATGGTTATTTGGAATGGAAAATGTTTTGGGAATCTCATTAAGGGTATGAATGAAATGGAATTTTCCTTGAAATGGTTTGATAAAATAGTATTTTCATAAGTTTTTATAAGGATAAATGTTTTTTCATATTTTATATGGTTTAAATTTTTTATTTAAAATTATTTATTATACTTAGTTTAATTTAGAAATGGTAGTTAATAGAAAATTTTCTTGTGATTTGGTTTTATAAATGATGTGAAAACCTAATATATAAATTATTTTCAGAGAACCATTTTATTATCAATTTTACTATGTTATTTCCTTTAGTTCGGTGGCTAGTGGTGGATTATTGAGTGTTTACGTACTCACAAATTTATTATTATCCCAATTCTAGATTTTTGGAATTGTTTTTTGATTATCTTTAGATTTTTTATATTTTTGAGGACAGTTTTTATTTTATTAAATTTGTACATGTAACTTATTTTGGTAGGACCTTCATTTATATTCCAATAAATTCTAAAAATATTCCCTTTACTATATTTACATTGGTAAAATATCATTTTAATTTTTTTCAATTGATTAATGATAAATATAACTATTAGAGGGGAATATAGAGCCATTAGGTGGGACTCTGTTCCATGAAACATATGTAGAACAGGTTGTGAGGGATGTTTTTAGTGCCCATGTCATTTAATTTTTACCATATATTATATTTTATGTTATTATTTCCAAAATTTTATTTCATTATGGACATATGATATATTTTTGGGTTATATCTAGTTTTTGTTAAAATACTACTGTTACTTTTACCATGGTTATTGTGAAAATCATTCCAAAATATGTTCTTTTGATTCATAGGAACTATTTTTTTGTTCTTGTGGATTGGTAACTCTGATTAGGCTAGGGGTGGGATGATTGATGAATCCATTTGGCGGAAGACCAGATATGGTACATTAAGAATGGTAACAATGGTTTGAGTTATTATATTTCATAGAATACTATTCCTTTTGAATGTCCACTTTTATTTTTGGGTGTTGGTAGTCTAGGAATATGTATTTCTTGAATCGTCCAATATTAATGGGGATAATGTAGTGAGATCTTATTCAATATAAGCCTCATGTTTCCATGAGTGGTGATTTTCCCTCTGATTTTGGTTTTGGGATTGATGCAGTTTTTTTTCATGACCCATCTTAGAGGGGCCAATTCCATGACTACCCCAAGACCACCTATGACAGGTAAGGGGAAAAATACTGGCATTGAGTAGGAATATCCCACAAATGGGAGGCATTTGGATATGTACATGTACCCACACATACATATCCAAGATAAAAATGATCAAATGTTAAAACACTATGTAAACAAGAATGAATGACACAATGACCAACAACAACTTATGACATTAATAAAAATAGAAAGTAGACAGGGATAAAACATAAGATCACCAAAAGTATTGTCTTCCAAAGTGAACTAAAAAGTTCTAGAATCTTTTCTATAGAAAACCCTACCTAATGGGTATGTATAGAAATAGTTGTCTGATGTCGCTAATGAAGACCTCATCTATCATACCACTCTCTAAGAACCACTTGGCCTTGATCCACCAACTACCCTGTCAAAGCATCTATTTTCTGCAAAAGACAGGGCATGTGTGGGCAAATCCCATACAGGGTGAGAAAAATAATACCCAGTATGGACCTCAAAACCAAAAAGGTAACATACAATGTACACCACAAAAGAGACATAAAAATTATATTAAATATAGTCATATCACATAGGTATAAGTCTATAGAACGAAAAGAATGATTTATAGGTATACCCTAGAAATCTATCAATCTCTATGAAAATAGAAGTGTTGATAGTGCATAGAGAGTAGATGATGCACATTGCATTAATGGAGCACATAGCCTCAATAGCGCACAAAGTGTTGATAGATCCCGAAGAGGAAATGGTTCCTAGGATGTTGATGGATCACAAAGAGTCAATGGAATATAGAGCTTTGATTATGCACAGAGTGTCCATGGAGCATAGAACATCAATGGTTCATGCATCCCCGTTGTCACATAGTCACAATGTTCACATAGTAATAGCTACCTGTAGGATTCCACTCATAGAATGCCTGTTCATGGAGAACCTACTCCTTAACCCATTATTTCATCAACCAACATCCAAAAAATACACTTAGTGTATTTCAAAAGGATCTCCTAGTCATAAATGTCCCATTGATGCAAAGGTATCTATAAGTGGACACACAATTTGAATGATATAGAAATTTTAACAAAATCATACCAAGAACAGGTCCATGTATGATCTCATATACCATACATGACCTGAATAAACCCAATGTGGGAAACCTAACCTAGAAAGACCCTGTTCAGTCAGGACGGAGCTGCCCTGACCTTCAAGACTACTGGAGTATCCCAACATCCTTGGTCAGGCCTACTGCATGTGAGCGTGTGTGTGTGAACCATACACAACCTTCCATGGACGTGTCTATATGGTAAGCGCAAATCCGATCCATTTTTCACATGGAAAGCCCACCTTCCTCACACACATTAGTGGCCCCACCGTGGGTTCATCCTTCTATGAAGCTTCAAGACACATCCATGATCCACCATGACCTATTGTCGTGACCCTTGATTCACAGCTCGTGACTTCCGACTATGTGAGCTCTATGTGGATGGATCATGTCGCATGCACTATCTATCCACCAACACATCCTCAGTCACCACTGGAGAGAACTATTTCCTCTTATGAACCCATGCGCGACCTCTTCTGCATTCCACTGGGTGTCAGTCTGTGGCACTGCTGATGACCCTAGTATTGTGGTTCACTAACGCTGCTCTGGTGCTCAATTATTCAAAATAGGGAAACTATCACAATCCTCAGGTCATAGACTTCACTTACACAGGCCTTGATCGACCTTGATAACATTATGGGGGTCTTCTCACATTGAGAGACTCCCAAGAAATTATGTAGTTACCATGAGGGTACAACGGTGAAGAAATTTATGAATGCAGATAGAAGGATCACAAAGATCACCAGAAAAATATATCTTGGATTTGATTATGTAAGCCTTTTATCCATTCCTATTATAAGAATCCAGAAGAATCCAATATATGAATACTCACCAAGATCTATTCTCTTTAACTCTACAGTAATTATCGCTCCCATAAGAATGATTAAACAATTGATTAACCAATTCATGGGTTGGTCCGTGTTCTTCATTTTATTATAAGAATTTTAAAATAAATCACTAAGATATTGACACCATTACTCGATGATTAGAGAAGTTGTTTACAATGAAATGAGGTCTGGGTCATCAACGATCCTTGATCTATCGGTGTTCGTCTTGGGGAAATAGATTCATTCTCCTTGCCTTAGGGGAATTCTAGGATTATAGCGATAACCCGGAATTCCTATGTCATTGATTATTAAAAATGGATACCTCAAATGCGTCAACATGTAACGTTTAATGAATTTAATTATTATATATTTTAATGATGTCTATATCCAAAACCTATCATGTAACCTCGACTCATGCTTGTCAATGATAGGAACCACCTAATGTAATGTCGCTATTATGGAATCAATGATGACTTTAGAATTTTTATCAGGAAATCCTTTTATAAGATAGTCCCATTTAATGAAGAAAAATCATGTCTTCTTTATTAAAAACATAAAAATTTTCAACAATTGGTTTTGAAAAAACTGGGACTCAAAATCTCACACTGTCTCAATGGATGGTCCCATAATTTTTCTTATTAATTTCTAAAAATGTATTGTAAAATCCATGTAATTTTATTTGCCCCATCATAGGGATTTAAATCCGAAAAAACAAACATAAATGCCTACTCAAAAAAATATAAGTGTACTTAGAATGAATCTGAGTCTCTCACTCCCATGTTCTCTCTTGGAGATTCCCATGCTTCTACCGAACACACTCTTGAAGAATCATCTTCCCTAGAAGGATTAATTCCGGTCGATCTGCAATCTCCACTGGGTACTCTACAAAAGTCAGCCCATTTTAAATGTTCAGATCATCCCATTAGATAATGTATGATAAATTATGCATGTACATACTCCCTTGCGATATGTTGACTATATAATGATCCCAGTTCAACTATGGTGGTAGAGCAAGGTGGTACAAAACCTCCACAATTCTACTTAGAATCTATAAATACCTAGTGCATCTCATAGATAACATGTCTCCCCAGCAAAATCTGTATAATCCCCATTGAGGTGATACCCAAAGTAACACATTGTCTCCCTTCTCAAACATTGAAGGCCTCTGTCACATATCAACATAGGACATCATATGACTCTTTTCTTTCGTCCACTACTACTGGTTTACATGCACCTTCTATGTAGTTGCTTTCACCATCTCTAGGCCCATGTGTGATGATGCTCCTAAGACATTCCAGAAAGGTGGTGACCTGCAGGGTCTCCCATAGAAGGTGTAAAATGGTACCATACCATTGTTGGAGTGGTAGATGTTTTTATATGTGAACTACACATGATTTAGTTTAGCCTCCTAGTTATGGACAATTTCTGGGATTCATGCTCATAGCTTGTCCTCAAGAACCTTGATGTTCCTCTATGTATGATCATATATTTGGGGGTGAAATTTTTTGCTCAATAATATGTGAGTACCAAACGCCTCATTAAATAAAATCCACAATAAGGATGTAATGAAAGATCTAAAATCTGAGACTATCATCTATGGGAATCCATGGAGTCTAACTATCTCATAATCATAGAGTGGTCACATGCTCTATACTGATCTATACTCCCGGATCTGTATGATGTGGGATGCAATTTTGATATAGTCCATGATCACCCATATTGTATCGTGTCCCCTGAATATGCATGGTAGACCCATCAGGAAATCAATTTATATCCCATCCCACATTCACTCTGGAAGATATAGGGCTTGTGTCAAACCTGCTGGAATCATGTGATCAATATCCATATGTTTTAAAGTGAATCATCTAGAAACAAACTCTACCACTGCCTTCTAAATCTCGAACCACTAGAACTGATGATAGAGGTGGTCGTACATATTTTCCACATCTGGATTTACCACCAAAGGGTATTTATGAAACTACATCAAGACCTCCTCCAAAAAAGTCACTGAAACTACACTACGTTCTTAGAAGAGAACAATGTTCTCCCCACCATTCGAATATCTATCATTAGAGTTACTTCTGGATATCTGAGAACATATAGTTTTACATTTAGTGTCTCTAAGATACACTACCCCGACATGCTGTAAGAGTGGAGTGGTGACATCCATTTACTATAGGCATTCCACTCCATATAAATCCATAGATGATATTTTTAATATGAAAAATTTCTCTGATTCCTCGCTCAGTAACTATAAGATGGATCTCAAACTGCGAGAGTCCACCACTAGGTCCCCCTTCCTAGGAGTATATAAAATCTCAATGTCATAATCTAAGAGGATATTTATCCATGATATATATATATATATTTCATGTCAATATACTTATGAGAGAAGATTTACTTTAGAATATTATGTTCGTAGTAGACAGTAAACCACATACCCATATGGTAGTGTCTCCATGTATTTAATGCAAAGAAATTAGTTTCTAGCACGTGAAAATGGGCCCTGTAGTTATGCGTATGCTTCCTGAACTGGTGAGAATAATATTAAATCACTTCATTCCCCAATATTAGGACATAACCATGACCGATAAATGATGCATCGCAGAATAGTACATACTAAACACCATCCTCTAGTAATATTAATATGAGAGTGCTCATCAACCGCTGCCTAATAACATGAAATCACTATGTGAAAATCGTTTTTCTACACAACAGGCTACCCATACAATTCCAAGGCTGTCAAGGGTGTTGCTACTTAAGATACTCTATGTAAAAATCTATGATATTACCCATCCAAATTCAGGAAAATCCTAACCTCTATAACACTCATGGGTGGCTACCAAGAATGCACTACCTCAATCTTCCCTTGATCTACTTAAAATAAAGCCTCTCAAATGATGTTTCCAAAATTTTTTACCTCCAAAATAGAGAACTGAAATTTCTTGTACTTCGCATAATGCTGGTTCTCACATAGTGTGTGCAGGACCATCCTCAAGGGTATCGTGTGATCCTCCTCAGATACCATGTACACTAGGATGTCATCTTTGAATACCATGAAAACCTAGTCTATATAAGGATGGAATATCCTATTAATGTATGCCTTGAACACTATCGGGGAGTTCGTCTGGCCAAATGAAATCATTATGTACTCGTATAGGTCATATCGTCAACTGAAACTATCTTTGGGATGTCCTCAACTCATGCTCAAATCTTGTGATATCATGAACCATGTTAAATCTTCTAGAACCACCTAACTCTCATATATTGATAAATGAGGAATTCAATCAATGGTGAGGGATACATATTCCTCTTGGTCTCATGATTCATGCACCAGATGTTTACAAATAACCTGAAGATCCCATATTCCTTCTTGGAAAACAAAACAAGGGAATACTAGGGTGAAACCCAGGGTCTTTTGAATCCCTTTCTTTACATGTCCTCCTATTATACCCTCAAATAAATAACCTTCACAAGATCCATCTGAAATATAGTTGTAGATACTAGTTTCGTCGTTAGGAAAAAATAAATGTAGAATCCTACCTCCATTTGGAGAGGTAATCTATAGAAATCATCAAGAAATAAGTCCTCAAACACACCACTACTACAGTAAACTGAGGACTCATATCATCTACATTGCTGAGGGTAAGTATAGGCATTTGATATGTAAATAGCTACACCCTAATATGTGTTTTTATGCCTTGTGATGTATGTGCTTCCTTTTCAGGAAAAAAATAAATTTGGGTCTCATGTCCATGGACACACCACACTCTATGCCTAAAACAATCAATCATTGCATGAACCGGGGACAACCATTCTATATTGAGAATGATTTCGTAAGACTTTGATGCTTCCACCAAGATATCCAAATATAAACTATTTCCCCCTAGAGTAAAGGAACATTGTCAACACTAGTGTGTGATCATCGAATCACCACTATAAGAGTCTCTAATCATTGATATTGAGTCAATGGTTCTGTTGGAATCTTTATGTCCTTATAGGACCAAGGTTGTAATCCTCCATCACATGAAGCTGGACTCATCTTGGTCCACCAACTCCTTGATCCCATGGAGGACCACCTATGGGTGGTGGTGGTAGTACATTGAACCCCCACCCACGACCTGATGCTTTACCTGCTCCAATGACACGCATGTCATAATGCAGACCATCCTTCTCATACTTTATCCTCTTTCTTTGAGATACATCAACCTTCTACCGATCATCGGCATGATTAGCCTTCCAATCTCGATCCATGAGTCCCTGAAAACCATTGTTGAAAAAAAACCTGTTCTTCGGGTTACTCACCCTACCAAGGAGCCTCACACTGCAGACCCCATGCCATGTGGTCATAACTTGAACTATTTTATCTAGTTGGATCCCTATGACTTCATTCGGCTACATTATCATAGTGATTTATCTACCTGATTCCAAGTGGTAGATCCCATTACTAGTGTCTTCTTTGCCTAAAACCTGTCCACAAGTAGAGCTCGCTCTAGTGCCCCAACATATATAGGGATGCTAGTGGATATCATGGCCGCCCTGATCTACAAATTCATCCCATACTCTAATGTTTGATACCAAAATATCTGGTCCTAGCCCAAATATATGGGGTAGAGAGAAATATCCATAAATCTCGAAGAGTACTCCACTACTACCTGACTACCCTATAGAAAATGTAGTTTCTCCTATATACCAACAGTGTGTAAAATCACTAGAATTAACTTATCCTAGAAATGATGCTCAAATTCTATCTATGTGAGGGTCATCTCATCATGCATATAGATCATTATGCTTCACTATCTCCCATCTATGACTAAATAAGACTCATATCTAGGACTTTCATCTAGTCAAGATGCACCCACACTATGCCAAAGAGACATTTAACTGACTCCAAAAAATCCTTAGATTTTTGGGGGTCTAGATTACCATCGAACATAGGGTGTTTCTACCTCTAAAATATATTAAACACACTAATTTTGTGTGAATCTTCTACCATTAATGTTGCTATTAACTTCTTCTATCCAGGTGGTGGTGTCACTAGTATTCCAGCCATGGTTGATATCATCTCTACTACTCATTGTTCTGACACCTCATTTCTTGACAGAACATCCTCATGATCACACATTAGAATACTGGTTTGCTTTTTTGCATGTTTTAATCCTTAAATAGATCAATATGTATGATAGTAAATAGAGTATAACTTATAAGCTGACACAGAATAAATAAGTATATGATAACACAATCAATCCTTTATGTGGAATATACAATTATTTTCCATGCAACCATTGTTTTCATGTACAAATTTAGATAATAGAATATATATTCTTGGTGTATGGATACGTCAAATACACCACCAACCCAATATACCCTAGCGTGAATGTCCAACTTGAAACACTCGACACTATTTACACAAACCAATATAATAGACTCTTCGATATTTATGTATAACTGAATATCTCTGATACCGCTCTGTCAAAACCTGTCAAAGAGGGGCCCATGCCATGACTACCCATATCCTTTCCTTGATAGGCCATGATCTGGTGAGTAGCACTGAATAGGAATAAACCACAAATGGGAGGAAAATTTGTATGTACTGAAACACACACATCTTAAGGACCAAAATTATGAAGTGTAAAAATAGTAAGTATTAAAAATGCATACCATTAACATAAAAAACACATTTTGAATGTAGGAAAACAAAAAAGAAAACATGGGACATAATACAAGCCCACCAAAAGAAAAGTATTCCAAAGTGAATGCTTATGTTCTTAAAATGAATCCAAAAAAACCCTACATGAAGGATACATACTGAAATAGATGTATGCAGTCGCTAAAGCACAACACATTTGTCATACCACTCTCTAAGAACCACTGATCCTTGAGCCACCAAGGACTCTGTCAAAGCCTGAATCATTTTCCCATGTAAAGAATTGTGTCGAAATATATCTTTTAGAGGTAAGAAAAAAAATACTATATAGGGATCCCAACACCATAAAGGTAACATACTAAGAACATCGAATTGTAAACACATGAAGTAAAATCAATACGGTCAGCTCAGACTGATATAAGTCTAAATCTTGAAGAGAAGAATTTCATGATGTAGTTAATATAACTACTAGTCGTTATGATTCTAGAAGTTTCTACAGAACATGGTGCTATGATGGTTCATAGAGAATCAATGGAGCCCAGACCTTCAATGGCATGTAGAGCATTGATGGTGCCCAGAGCAATGATGGAACCCGAGACATCGATGGTGCACAGAAAGTCAAAGGTGCATAGATAATTGATGGAGAATATAGCATCGATGGAGTACAAAGCATTTATTGTGAATATATAGTTGGTGGTATATAGAGCATCAATGGGTCATGAATCCCCCATGTAAAATTGTCAGTAAGATCACAATGTCACAACTTGCCACAGGATTTTGCACATAGTGCATTTGTTCTAGGATAAAATACTCCTCAATACATTAATTTTTAACTCAACATCAATAAATAATCAATTAAATAATCATAATGGAATATATTATCACAAGGGCTCCAACAATGTAAGTGGCAAATCAAACATACACACGATTTGATTTATATGGCCAATTTTTTAAACGAGCATGACTCGGGTCTAGTCAGACCCGGTGGACCTGATCTGACCCGACCCATTCCGGATGACCCAATTGAACCTAGACAAGCCTTGTCCATCGAAGAACAAACTGTTTCAGCCTGTTGGAGCATCCCAGCTTTCCCGTTCCACCCCATGGTATGTGGGCCAGTGTGTACGCACTTGACGTGGCCAAACCTAGATGTTTATGTCTAGAAAATGCGTTATCAGATCAAATTTCATGGGGCTTGACCGACTTCCCCAAATGTGCATAGGTCTATTCCATATGCCAATCCTTCAACACTGCTTCTATCCACATCCCTGCTTCATTGTGGCATTCTATTATAGCTATTCGATTACCAAATGTGGTTTCCACCATCACGGGCCCTACATGGTCCGTCCACTTCCACTTCCACATTCCCCACTCGGGAAACCTACATCCTCCACCAGACCCACATGTGGCCTCTTCGGCATGCCACCAGGAACTACCTTTCATCTTCTCTAGTGTCACCCACCATCAGCCCTAGTTCCATGAGTAATTACTCCTATTCTGATTCTATTTCTTTCGAAAGGGAGAAAGTTTTGTGATCCTTAAATCACATCCTTCACATCCCATGGGCTTGATCTGCCTTGCTAGAACTATGGGGGTCCAATTGAATTCTAGGCATCCCGAAAAATCACACCGTGACCTTTGGGGGTGCAACGATGAGGAACTTCAAGAATGTGGTTTGAAGGATGACACGGGACACCAGAATAATAGAGCATGGCCTTGTTCGTGTCGGTCTGGATTAATTATTGTTAAATGAATCAAAAGGAAACCAATATTAGAATAATAATCAAGATCCATTTCCTTTATTCCAGTTATAATTATCCCCCATGAAACAAAAATCACACCGATGATCATCCTGTTCATGGGTTGGTCCACATTCTTCATTTGATTATGACAAGAGGAAATGAAACCACAAAAAGAATGAAACCCTACATTGATGATTTGACCAGTAATTGAAAATGTAGGGAGTTTGGTGTCATTATCGATCCTCGATCAACCAGTTGTCATTATCGAGATTGATCTTCCATCTCCTTGCCTTAGGGAAATTCCTAGTTTATGGCGATAACCCTAAATTCCCATAACATGGCTTATTAAAATTATAAAACTTTGCTACATTTACATGTAATGTTCAATAAAAATATTTTTATTAGATATTTTACTATCATGGACATCCAAAATCTAACTTTCACCCTCAACCCGCATTGGTCAGTGTTCAGCCCCGCCTAAGGAAATGTTGTTATTTTAGACACAACAGTACCCAATGATTTCTGATATTGGAACCCATTATAAAGTTATTACTGATAGAAAAAGAAAACACCCAAATTATTGTTTGGAAACATAAATTTTTTTGAAGAATCATTCTGTTATTTCTATGCCATAAAATTTCAAGACAACATACCGTCTGGTCAAGAAATTTTAACAATTAATTTCTAAAAATTGATTTAGAAAAATCTGAGTCATTACAGGTTCTGTAATATTGTTTGATCCTATAAATTTTTTTATCAATTCTAAATTTAATATATTGTGTTTCATTGTGGATCATGATTTACATTTTCGGATGGTTACAATGAAGTAATTTAAGACATCAAATTGGTTTCTAGGGAATAAAAGACTACGCAACAACCAAATGATTGATTCCAGGTACTATTTAGGGACATTTTCATGAATGGTATCTGGCCATCAAACATGCATCCAAGTTGAGCATAGTTTCACATATTGGTTTTGTTTTATATTTAGACAGTTTGACTCAAAGATTGTTCACTATGTGTTAATGATATATGATAATTGTATTTGTAGGTATTGTGGCATATTTCAATATTTGGATTTCATATATGTTTTTTTATGTACATTGCATTATTATATTGTGAATGTCGTGTAGAATCCATTTTATGTATTTATAAAAAGGATTATAAATATAAATGGATTTTGATTTTAAAACAACTCTTTAGGGTTCATTTATAAAGTGATATTGATTTCGTATTTTTCTTGGAAATGAATTATTTCACTTTAATGTTTGGAAAAACATTTTACATGTGGTTTAATGTTCAATTATTGATCATGGTGGTTTAGAGTATGATTTAACGATTTTTGGGGAAACATAAGTTTTCTAAATTATCATTTGACCATTAATGTATATCAAATTTATTAGTGATTTGAAAATTGTTTTAAAATGTAATACTTTGATTAATTTTAAAAATCATAGTGGGTTTTGGGTTTAAATAATGTGGTTTTTGTTTTAAAAATAGTTTTGGAATGATTTTAAAATTTACCATGTTGAGTTAGGTCTTAATGTTTGAATTTTTAAAATGGTTTCCATTTGGTTTTGAAATAAATAATTATCAATTTTAATAGTTCCTTGGATTTTGAAAGGATATTTTGGGAATTAATTTTCGTTTTGCTAGAAAATTTGTTTTCTTTTGTCTCTTTCTTATATTAGGATAAATAGATGTGGATTTAGGGACATTTACACATAAGGATCTATGTATCATGTTGTATAAAATCCCCAATTCCCAGAAATATGGTATAGTATAAAGTTGTAGTGTTTTCTTTAGGGCTCATAATTCAATTTATTATGACTACCCGATTTTTGATTGGAGTGGAAGGTGTAGTATCATTCATGCATTGTTTTTGTTTAGATCAATAAAAAAAGAGTTACATTAATGGTTTATTTATATATTTTATGGTTTCATTGGTTTAAAACATTCAATTTTGGTTGAGGTAGGAATTTATAATGATACTTCATCTTTCAGAATACCCAATATGAGAACTTTTTTTGAAAATATTTTCTTTTCAACTTGGATAAATTTGATGCTTTATGGTTGATTAGAAATCATTTTGTGTATCGTTTCAATGTATTTTTGTGTCTTTTGAGAGTAACATTCCATTTAAAGATATATTGTTATATTTTTTAGAGTATATTTTTCATGGGGAAGCCTTAGATCAGTATTTACATTTGGATAGAGAAAATAGGGGGTGCATGTATGAATTTTTTAGGATTTGTTTTAATTTTGGTTGGGATGTATACTCCCTCGGGCTGTGTTTTCAATATGAATTACTATTGTAAAATAAATATAAGATTTGGATCAAGACACCACTATATAAACGATGAAACCCATAGGTTAGAGCCTTATCATTTGTTTTCAAGGAGCATGTTTTATTTTTCAATATTCAAGTTTGGGTTCCTTATTTATTATTATCTGGTTTGTTTATATCTTGTTATTTTTTGACCAATATTCACTTTATGGCTTTGGGATTTGTTAGATTTTGCCATTTTTATTTTTTCATTATCATGTTGGAGATTTTGGGAATGTAATTGTTCGGTAAAAAACTCTTGTTTTTTAGAAATAATTTTTTAGTTAATATAACAATCAATATTAATTCAAATTTCTTGGGAATTCGATTCTCGATGTCTATTTATATTGTGAAATTATTTAATTCTAGTTTTTGATAGGCTCTTAATTGAGGTTCTACTTGATGTCAGGATGGATTATTATTTTCATAGGATTTTTTTATTATTCGGACCCATTTTTACCTCCGCATTGTCACTAGACATTGTAGTGGAAGAAAGTAACATAGTGTGGAGATTGTGAAAATATATTGGTCTTTGTGGTGTTAATAAATAATTAAATTTAATTAATTTTAAAAATATGTTTATTCCCATGATAATAAGATGAAATTATAAATTTCTAGAGGTCTTGGAAATGTGAACGGTTTTCACAATGATATGAGTATCCATACACCAACCATGAATGTTGGGTATACATTTGAATGTGTTCAATGGAATCATTTTTTAATCATTTAACTATTAGGGGAAACCATGCATTTTATGATTTGTTTTGGGTGAAACTTTTTTATAGTTTGAATAATTTTTGTTAAACCATGAAACTTATCCATTTTTCTTGTAAAATATTTTAAAATTTCAATTTTTTTATTTCTATTTTTATTTCATTTTAATTAAACATATTAAACAAAAACACAAATCTCCCTTATTTCTCTATACTTTATACGACAACCCTAAGGTATACCTTATGTCCTATTTCTACACCTCCCCCTTATGTACTCATTCTATCTCACAATTTCTTTCAAAATATCTTGGTTATTTTTTGTCTAATAGGGTAGGCAAGGGCTCTGCTCTTCCTTGCCATTCATTTATGGTTATGTTCCCCTACCCATAATCTAACTCATATGGAAGAACACTAGGATAAGTTATATTTTCAATTTTTTTATTCATTTCCAATGTGGATGTTGTGTCTTATAGGTCTGTTTTTTAACAACCAAACAATCCCTAATCCATGAAATAGGTTATATGAACCCTTGTGTCTCTTATATTTAGTTGGATTCATTCTCAGTGAAGCTGATGATATTTTCCCTTGGGTCAATTATCTAAATAATGACTATCCCCAATGGAAAACCTAGTTTATTTCAGTATTATTAATCCTCACACAAAATCACCCTAAAAAACCCCAGTTGATTGACCATCATAACAAATACCCATGTCCAAGAACACATAATAATAGAGATTTAATCATGTAGTGAACCAATAAAAATCTACTACTTTTTAACATGTGTCGTATCCTTACTCATTTTTTTAACATTACCTTTAGTGTTACACAATACCCTAAAATTATAGCACAATTTACTAATTGTATACCACACACCTAAAACCCTAGTATGGCATCTACACTACTTGTTCGGTATTGTCTCTGTTACAATATCTGATATCCTATTTTTACACAAGACATGAACATAGTCATATGACCCCATGGGTCTCCTATAATCTCTTAATTTTTATCCCAACATGCCATAGAGTGTTAACTCTCTAGACCTATAATCATACTAATTACTATATCTAAATACTATCACATGTTTTTAAATGAATTTTATACACACTCACAGACATTGCTGGAAGCTTCTTAGGATTTAACCCATCCTAACACAACTCTGGGATAATAATGATTATCTACATAGCTCTATTATGTAGGATCACAAATAGAATGGTGCATATTGTTCACATGGTTATTATCATTTAGAATTTTATGTATAACATTTCCAGGGGTGTTACACACTCATTCACTTTAAAGTTCAACACCATCATTGTGTAACCAAAACAATGATTGCCTTTATAGAATACCACATGATATTAACAAAAAGGGTCACTTATCTAACTAAAAAATCCCCCATAGGCCAATAAATTTTATTTTAGTTTGATTTTTAATCACCCACATAATACTTAATAAACATCTCATGTGGTCGTGCATCATAAGAACTAATCTTGGATAAGAAAAATTAAATATAGCGTTCTAACCAGGCAGACTCTAAAAAAGAATGATTAACATTGTTGACATGGGTAGTATAATTAAATAATGTATGTCTCACTTTTCTAGGGGTGTTATACTCTCCACCTTTAAATAAAAATCGCATTATTATGGACCCCACACCAAAACCCAGGTAGTTCCAATGCACATTTAGTTTCTTATTTTTGGTGATACCATTTTTCACAATCCATATTTCCTAATTCCATGAACCCAGTTATCTAACCCCATGGGAATCCTGTAATAACATAGTTGTCTTCCAATAACTCTCTTGGGTATTACTTATATGGTTATTTTATCATAATAATTATTTTCCACATTGGAAAATATATTTTATTTCATTATTTGTTTCCTCACTCACACACATAATGGTAAGATTACCTTGAGGTCACACATCCTAAACCTACTACAAGATAATAATAATAATAAATTGTGTTCTAATAATGTTGGATACTGAAATGATAGGTCTATCATATTAAAATTTCTAGTGACATTTTATTCTATTAAGCCTCATTTTTACTGGGTTGTTCAATATCTGACCATTAATGAATAATGCCCTCATTGGGTACCCCACCACATAAACCCACACAGTGCATGTGCATTTCAATCAAGGCGTGGAATCATATACCATTTGTGATGAACTAACTATCTACGGGCCATGAACCTTGTTATCTAACCCCCAATGTCTTTTAAATACCATGGTTGTCTTATAAGAACAATATAGACAATTACTCCCAAGGGTCACATATCTAACTAATGAATTACACCAAATAAAACACATGTTATTTATGTTTGTTTTATCCTTACTCATAGACAACATGGGAGACTTCTCAGGAGGTCACCCATCAAGATACTACTCGAGGAAAAGCACTCGTAACTATGGATTTCTAATCATGTAGACTTATTAAATGAATGGTTCACCTTATTCACATGGGTAGCAACAATTATTTTTTATATATCAATTCACTATGGGTGTCACTTCCATGTTGTATATTTTGTAATTCTACACATAAAGTGAAGTGTTTCACAACATTTTCAGGTTTCCCACCATCATTTTGTGGTAGGTGTCTCAATAGAACACCATTTTATCACATGTTATTTAATTTTATATTAGTTTAGATTATTTTTTATGTGTTTCAAAACATTTTATATAATCATAGTGTTTGATTATCGTATTAATGTCTTTACCACTTGTAATTGGATTAGGAAACATGCCATTTTCTTACAACATTTCCCATGTGGATGATTTAAAATGTCAAAAATGTTTTAAACATATTTCAAGTAGAATTCAATTTTTGAGCATACATTTTTTGGTTTTTATTGGATTTATAATTGTTTAATTATTTGGAATAGGATTTCATAAGAATAAATAAGTTATTTAATGTATTTTTTGTATTTCCAAAAATCGATTCAAATATTTTTTAAATAATTTAGAATTCATCTTCCATTTCCGAAATGGTTGATTGTTCTTTTAAAGGGTTTTTTTTTTGAAAAGTATGAATTGAACCATTTTTGAAATGAAATGGGAAATTTTTATGACTTTTTTGGTTGATTATGGTGTTCATTTTATTTTACCATGGATTTATGTGTGGATTCCATGTTTTCTTAAAATGACATCTTAATTTATATACTCTATATAATAATTCATAGACCTAGATGGAAATTTGTGGTGTTATATTTCATTGAATATTATATTTTTTCATTTTTGAGATAATTTTTAATTTTTATGATGTTTATATATATAAATGTGATGAATTATGGATATAGGTTCATGATGTTATTATGTTTTAGGATAATTTCTATAGAATGTGTGTAAGATGGGAAGTATGTGATAGTGATGTTAGCCATTGGGGTTCTTTATTTTCATGAGGTTAAAATGTAATTGACCATTTCCTTCATCCATTATATATTCCATTAAGAAACCTAGTATATTAAGTGGGTAGTTAGCGGATGGTTTTATTGTTTTAATATTATGTATTGGTAAGTCACACATGGTTATACATATACATGTCTAGTGGTATGGTCAAATATTAGACTTCTTAACAGTGAAACCATTGATGGGATGTGGGACCATTAGCCTACAAGTAGTTGGTGCAAAATTTCATGAAATTTACTTTTATCATTAGTCTATTAGGTGTTTTATCATGAAATGTATGGTATGTTATTGATTTGTTATGGTTTTATGGGAATGTGGGTTTGTTACTGGTTGCGTTACTCATGTGCTGACATGTTAGTTATTTTATGAATTTGATTTAATATTAAATAGTTTTTCTTATGATTTTATTTATTATCCTTTTGAATTATAGATAGTAAAATATTTTTTATTTATACTTCTTTTAAATGAGGTGTTTTATAATGGATTGTATGTGTGGTTTGAACAGGAAAATGAATTGGGTATTTATTTAATAATTTTAATGAAATGATATTTTTAATTAAATTGTTTTTGAAAAATATATTTTCATGATAGGTTGAATAAGGGGAGAATTTAATTTTGGGATGACATACCTGGTTTGAAGTATTCCTTAATATTATATGTATTCATTTTTTTTATTTCTTAAAATTGCTAGTTTTTTGAATTTTTTCTTAATTTATTTTTATAAATCATGTGAAATGTAAATTCCTACCTTATGGTAAATATATAAATTTTAAAATTAATTCCTGAGATATTTCTATATATTTTGTTGGTATTGGATAGATATTGAGTTCATTTGTTCTCATTGTTATATTCTTAACTATTTTTCAGGTTTCTGGCCATGTTTCCTCAAATATTTTGAGAGAAATGATGATTTTTAGGTTAGTTTTTTAATTTTTTTTCCAATATATTTACCTATTAGTTAATTTTTGTATAATTATCAAATAAATTCATAGAATTGCAAGTATTTATCCCATTACATGATATCATTTTTACAATTATGCCTTTACATCATTAAATGGATAGAGGGTAACCATAGTTGGTAGGTGGGAGAATAAAATTCAATGGGTGGGTTCTATTTTTCTATAGGATTGAGAGATCGTGTGGTATGTGATGTTTTGGGTTCTCAGGAAATTTACTATTGTCATTCTATTATTATTTTTATTTATTGAATTTTTTTGACACAGACTACTTATATATGGATGTTTCATGATGGACTATTGTTATATTATTGATGTCACTTTTAATATGAATATTTGGTATCACCATTAATTTTTTTATTCCTATGATGTAGAGGTACTAGTTTTGATCCTATTGGGATTGAGAACTCCATTCATTCTTGTGGAAGGACAGTTTAGGCATCTGTTAGATGGATAACCTGGCCTGGTTTATTAAAAACCTTTTTTAAAACAATATATAGTGGGTATAACATTTAAATTTAATTGTTTAATATTATTTATTATAATAATATTGTTAGTCATTTTAGGGATAAGTATATTTTAAGAGTTATATATTATAATGATTTTGGATTCCAAATGACCTCTTTATTTGATTTTAATATATTTAATGAATTCCAAAGAACAAATTATTTTGAGTTTTATTCAATATAGAAAAAAAGTTATGAATTTTTTTTAATATTTATTTTGAAGGAAATATGATGATGCAATGTTTTATTTTAATAAAAATGCATTCAATTATGAAAAAAATAATGTGTGTATTTTATAACATGTTATAGTTATATTTAGAAGAATATTTTTTGAGAAAAGTTATTAGAATTCAGAAAAGATGAATGTTTACATACATATGGTTTAACATGGCTTCTGAAACACCTAGTAGTTATTAGCAATAATTCATGTTTTCGGTGATAATTTCCTGGTTCTTCTGAATGATATTTTTGTTAACTTTGGTGTTCCTACCAGATTGCTGAGAATGATAAATTTTAATTTTTTATAAAAAAACATGTTTTGTTGTTCTACGTTAATTTTTTTGGATATAATTTGGATGAAAAAATGATAAAGAAATTCAATGTATTCTTGTTGTGGTTTGTGGGGGTGATTGAAACTTGGTTTTATTTATTTAATCATTTAATATTAGAGATTTTGTACATGTGAATTATATATAAATAGTGAATATAAATTTATTGGTGGGTTAATAAAACATACCTTGAGTATTAGATCAAGCATTGATCTATGCAACAATATGTGATTGATTTGGATACACTATGATTTTTTGGGAGTTGGATTAATAGTATTATAAAAAACATTAAACCACCATTGTTACTCTCAAAACATACTTTTGTAATTATCGCGTATATTTTTAGAAATTATTTTTATGAGTTGATTTGACATCCATTAATGAATTAATATATTATATTGAATATTTATATGTTTTGGTTTGTCATATGTGTAATTATATATATATTAGTTTTAATACTCGGTGAAAACTGATTTATCTCCTTTTCTCTCGTTGATAGAATATATGTGTGGATTGATCATGTGTTATTTATATTAAAAATGAAATTTTTTATTTTTTGTATGTGATCAATTAGGTATTAGAATAGATTTAATCATTAATGTGCTATGGAATTCTAATATCATATATCCATTTTTTATTAATTTTATTAATTTTTTCGTTTTGATGGAAGATAAATTCTATACTAAATATTAATATAATAATATGTAATACAATCAATGTAAATATATGTGGAAGGTAAAAAAGAATCATTTCTGGATAATTGAATAAATGGAATTTGGATAATTGTACTAAATCCATATGATGGTATTTAACATTAAATAATAGTGAAAAGGTGAATATAATAAATTGGTTGTTTGATATAACAATTATAAAGTGGAATCTGAAAAATCATTGTATTTACTTATTTATTGATTACATTTGAGAAATTATTTTTATATATGTCATGTTTTCAACATTAAAAATATTAAAATAATGAATATATAGAAATTGTGGTGTGAAATAGTGATATATTTATTTATAGCGATTAGAGATAAGAGGGAAAATTGGTATAATAATTTGATGTTTAAGATAGGTTAGAAATGGACTTATTAATGACAATATAGGGGGAATGTGGATAAGGAATTTAAAGAATTAATGGGTATTATTGTTTATAACTGTTATTATAATATATAATATGCTTATATTTTATAATGCTATTTTTTAGATAAATATATTTATTATATGATGTTTATTCTTATTATTTATAATTTTATAATATTGTGATTTGATGATGTTGTTTTTGTTGTATGTGGTATATGATATTACTTGATGATGTTACCATTTGGAGGGGTGTGTTGTTTTCTGATGAAGAATTGATTTGGAGTGATTTTTTATTCCAAACATTTTTATAACAATATTATTACAATATTATAATATAAGTTTATTGTTGTTTTCATTGTTGGGTTCTCACAAATAGTTGTTATTTTGGTAACTATAACTATGTTTAGTTATTGTGGTCATAGAAATATCATCATTAGAGGCGTAAATAATTTATTGAGGTGGTTAATATTTAGTTGGTTTAATGTTACATTTATTCTAAGAAGGTTGTGATCCAAACACGAGAATATTGTAACAATGATGTGGATTAAAAGAGGTGGTGGTTGGAAATGATTCATGAATATAATATTTTAATTTTTTTGATAAACTAATTAATTATGTATATGTAATTCCTTTATACATTATTTTTTATATTAAATTGACATAAGGCAAGCTATTAAATGAACAGAGAGGGTATACTCATATACATTCTTAGTTACCATTTTTAAGACATGTAGGATTCCACTAATGTTGGTGCTAGAAATTCTTTTTCCCAAAATTTGAAGAGTATGTTAGTATTAAAATTTGTCTATGTATATATTCCAATTCATTTAGTTATACCATTTCTAGTTGTTTGTATAACATTTCCATGTATGTGTTTCATTTGGGATTTTGATTTGATTATTTTTTTATAATATATATATATATATATGTTTATTTATATAAATAGGTTTAATTTATTTTGAATTTGTGATTTTGTACTCCTATTTATAGTCCCTACACTTTCTCTTATTAATAGTGGGGTTTAGGGATAAATTTATTTAATGATGCTGGAAACAAGAGTCTTTCCTATTCCATGATGTGAAAAACATAGTCTTCCATAGTATAGGATGAAGGAAATAGTTTCAACCATAAAAGGTGTGACACATTCCTCATTTATGGTATGAAAATACTAAATTTATTCCCATAATTAATAATATACATTGACGAGGGTTGTCTCAATTGAAATATTTCTCATTCATTCACCTACATCTTATATCTCACCAAAACTAATTATTTTTAATTTATTTTATTTGATAATGTGATTAAATTTTAATAAAATATAATATATAACTAAAATGAAATGATAATGTTTACATTGTGAAGAAATAAAATGGCCATTATGGTTTTTTTTAGGTTCCATAATTCATTTTTTGATTAGATTAACATTGATAATTCAACTCTGATATTTCATGCATTAATTACATTCAATTTATTTATTATGAGAAATAATGAATGAATTTAGAAATCATAACATCAACTCCTCCTAAAGTCACGGTTGATGGAACACCGTGATTGAGACTGTGACATCACTCATGACCTGGATCCATCACATGTAAGTTGGACCACTAAATTTATTAACTCCATCACATGAAGATATTTTATTCAGAATAAGGGTGGTAAGCTATTTAATAAATGAATAGAAAGGATTTTGATATACTTTTTAAGGTGGAAATTACCACAGTTGTGCATATCACTCTTTGTTATCCCAAAAATTATAAAATATTAAAATGTAAGTTCAAAATGATTGGAGATTCAACTAATCTACCCCAAGATAAGGCTAGAGTAAGCCATTAATTTATGTGGTTATGATGTTATGGTTGAATGAGAAATAAAGGGAAGAAAACAAAATAAATGAAAATAATTAGGATGAAATAAGAAGAAGATGAAGAATAATAATAAAAATAAAAAGAATATAGTTAATAAGGTATAAATTTATTATAAATCAAATTTAAACTTTTAAAATAAGAAGATAATGCAAAAAAAGAAAAAAAGAAAAAAAGGGTGTGATTTTTAGTTGGTCTCCCCTGATGGAGACCACCTTATTGGTGACTCAAATAGAATAAGATGGAATGGAATTCATTGGGGGGGGGGGTGGAGCTCTCATTCTATTATAGGCCACAATTTTCCTTCCATAGATGGCGTGATTTATCCCCAATAAATGACTTATTCACAAATTTCATCCTTAAAAAAGATATTGATAATTGTTTTGAACATATATAATCAATATTTTGGAATATTTTTCCATGGATAGAGTTGGTTATGTTAATTTTACTCAGATAATTTATTCTTCCCTAGAAGACCCACCACATTTCAAATATCTAGATTACCATGCGTTGATGACACTCGAAAAGGTGGATTAACGCATGAGGGGATTCATAAAAGTTATATGAAATATAATTTTTTCCACCAATTGAATTTAAGAGTATTTGGGCCCTCCAATCATGAGATATGGACCCAAAAAATCCCGATACTTAAATAGTCATCATTTTCAAACTTGTGTGCTTGTTTTTAGCTCTTATATGGTCGACTTAACTTTTAGCCCATTAGTAATAAATAAATTCCAAGAATAATAGAATCCTAAAAAGAAATTTTGTCAAAATTTTGATCACTATATAAAATATTAAGAAAATAATAGAAAAATAATTTAATTCTTTTCAAAAGAAAAATTCTGCCATTTTTTACAATTACGCTCAAAATACCACAAATATCATAAAAGTTGACATTTTATCATAAAATAATTTTTTTGGGATTTAAAAAATTTATATTCATTGTCAAATTATTGAAAATATTTATTATATAAATTTCCTATACATGTTAACTAAGCCTATCCTTATGCATAAAATATCAAAATTAAAAATCAGAGGGTACCAATGTTGCCATTATTAAAATTCCATTGATATAAAGTCAAAAAACTATAAATGTAAAAAATAAATAAAACACATATTTTTAATTTACCATTTTTCAACAAAATAATAAATTAATGAATTTTACATTCCCACATTAAAAAATTGTTGAATGCTCTCTATTCATTCATTCCGGCTCCTCATTTCATTATTATCCAACATGCTAAATCTTGATTTACATTACATTTGATTATTTTCTCCCATCACTTATGATAAAAATTAAGTACAGTTTTGATAATATCATGATAATATCTTCCTTATATATTGGCTTGAATGTGAACTACATTATCCTTTTTGAAAATACAATGGTCAGATAAAATCAATAGATATTTCATTAAAGTTTAAAATGAATATTATTTTATGGTTGGTAGGATATGAAGTTTAAAAAATATATTCCCAAGGAGGAGGTTCATAGTCGAGTACAACTCATTATATTGAAATGTGTAATGAAATTATCCCCTTTAAATTAGAAACTCCTAATTTACTAATAACTCATGCCTGTCATGGGGTGTGGAAAAACAAATATTTTTTTATTTTTGAAGAGTATTCTAGTTGTTCTCGAATTTTGGATTCTATCGTTGTTCTATGTAATTAAATAATCTATGGATTAGTTGATTAAAGTGATATTCTGCAGTCATTTTATCTCAATCCATTGGTCAAATGGTGTCGATGAGAGAAAACATTACAAAGATCTTAGTTTGGTATACTCTCCTACCATGTGTGAGAATGTGGCATTTAATACCCTCAATTGACTTAGTTAATACCCAATCAGGTATTTTCTCCAAAATCATTAAGTATATCTATTTCCCATATAACACATAGTGAAGATCATTGAGCACTTCTCTGCTACCCCATGATCTATTCCATACTATATAAATAAAATTTTAGTAGAGGTATATATTGATCATTTCCAATGAAAAAGATCAATAACAAAATCTTACACAAAATATGATCCCAGAAGATAATAAAGACCTATATTTGAAATTGAAATAAATTTTTCAAAAGAGATAATTGAAATTGATTATTATATCTAGAACTAAAGAATTTCTAATAGAAAACGAACCCTTCCGAATCACTCAAGTTTTTTCCCACAATGTCTGGGTTAATCGATATTAATGTGGAAGAAAGAAGGCACTAAAAAATTATAAATGATAAAATATAGAAGAGAAAATGGTGTAGTTTCTGGCCTCCATCGATGATGATATCTTTCTTGGTACCTTAGATGGTGTGGGATAGATTGTAATGTGTTGGGAGAGATAAGCTCTCATCATTTTATATTATATAATTTTCATTCAAAAGTTGATGCATTGTGTCTTAAATAAATTACCAATTCACATATTTCATAAATCATAAATTATTTAAATAAATCTATTTTCTATCTCCCATTAAAATTTAATCATTTTTCTCATGTGTAGATAGTGTTATGTCCATTTTATTCTTATTATTTATTCTTCTCATGTAGATTATCCACATTTTATGTCTTCAGATTATCATGCATTAATGACCATGGAAAAGGTCGATTTACGTGTGAGAGAAATCATTAATGTTGTTCCAAAATGTATTTATCTTCCACCCACATAATTGAGGGTTATTTAGGTCATCTAATCAAGATATATGTGCCCAAAAAAATCTCTAGATCTGTAAATAGTTTTCAATGACTAACTTATGAGCGTGTTTTTAACTCCCCAATAGTTGATTCATCTTTTGGTCTAGAATGACGAAATGAAGCCCATGATATATGGAATACTAAAAATAAATAATTTCAATATTTTTACTAGTATATAATAGGTTATGGAAGAAATAAAAAATTAATTTAAAAAAATTAAAAATCCAAAATTGGAAAATTTTATAGTTAAGCTCAAAATACCACCATAATCATAAAATGTGACATTTTATATAAAAATAACACATTAATTGGATTTAATGATTTAAATAAAATGTAAAATTATTGAAATTCTATAAATTACCCCACATTTAAATCAGGAATGTCTTCAAGCATAAAATATCAACATTGAAAACTTGGGGGCACCATTGTTTCCATTTTTCAAATTCCATAGCGAGGCAATCATATAATTAAAAATTTCCTATAAAATTATCAAAAATAGATATAAAATATCGATTTTATTTACCATTTTCAAAAGAAACAATAAATTAAATCATTTTAATTTTCCCCTTTAATAAAATGATGGAGGATATCTTTTCATTTATTCATTATCCTCTTTTTATTATTATCAAACATTCCCCGTCATGATTTTCCATAATTTTGATTCTATTCTCCCATAACATATGATCCAATTCAAGTATATTTTTTCTCGTATCATGAAAAACATTTCCTTTTAAAAAAGAATATTATTGAACAATGTTATCCACATTTGAATGAAAAAATACACTTAAAACCACAAGGTATTTCATCAGAGGTTGAACTAACTCTGAGGCTTATGGTTAGTAGGATTTTATGCATTAAAAAGTAAACATTAAATTGGAGTTTTATCAATTAAGTACAATTAAATATATCAATATTGTAATGAAATTGTACCCTTCAATGTAGAAAATCATACTTCCCTCAAAACTCAAAGACAATATCCTAATAAATTTATAAATAATTAATAGTTTTTTCACCCACTTCAATATTATTTTAACTTTTATATTTTTTTTATTTTTCAATGAAATTTTTCAATTTTTTTAGTTCCAGAACATTATGCTTTTAAATAAACCTCACCTCGACCACATAACAACGTATGATAATTATCATATGTCTAATAATTGAGATTTTTGATTTCACAAAACCATTGACCATTTTTATCATTTTTTGTAATTTCATTATTTCCATTATTTCAATTCAAGAGAAAAAGAACAATAGAGTACATTGAATGAATCAAATGATGTTTCTCAATTGCCCAAATAGAACCACCATACTTATTTCATTAAATATGTAACATACATTCCATAATGATTCCCTTTACCACCACACTTCAACATTAAATATCAAGAAATACCCAGAGTAGGGTAGGTGTGGATAAAAATGGTTTGAAACATAGATAATTATATTAAAAGACAATAATGACCTCCATGATAAAAATAAGGATTTAAGTAAATAAATTATTTATGAATAATAAGTGTTTAAAAATAGGACTCAATCATTTTAAATGTGTTTTTTAAATTCAATGCCTCTGAAAAGTTTCAATAAAAGATTTGGAAGGTGGCGTGTCATAATATAACTCAAGAAATATTATGAAGATGAAATATGAATTACTTGGTCTAGGAATCCACTTGGGAATGGGAAAATAATATTGGAAAAAAACTCAATCACTTATTAAAAATAACCAATAAATTCTTATGAATTTTTGAAATTTATGTCATGAAAAATGGTATAGAAATTGCATTTTTTGAATCAATCAGTTCTCTCAAATCCCTAGTCATCATTTCAATATCCATGATTCACATTAAACATTAAATTTTCCATTTTTATTAATCAATTTCATTGAAATTGAATTATAAAATAGTTCATAACTAGTTTTATAAGAATTTATTGTCTCCTAGATATGTTAAGTAAAGCATGAATTCATGCATGGGTATGGAATTTTGGTTTAAAGATAAAATCCTAATTTTGACAGATATGTAAGGATTTCAAAAAATAAAAATTAAAAATTAAACTCAATTTTTAAATAATGATTCTGCATATTTCCTCATTGTCTATTTTTTTATTTTTCTGTTCCATCATGAATATATAAAATAAGATTACCCAATTAAGAACAAGGATTATTTCATTTAAGCACAAAAATTTAAGAGGCAGTGGGCAGCATGCAGGACTAATTCCTAAGACTCAATTTGATATCTAAATTAATAATATTGAAAATAAAACTATTAGAATTAAATAGATGATAATTAATTTTATGGTCACCCATGAGGTCCATGACTTTATAGTACCTCCAGATGGGCATTACCAGCTATTATAAATAGTCTATCGATGGGTGGATCTTCATATACTTGAACCACATACTATTTCTTTTCCCACATTAAATTTCTACATTTTTGTTGTTAAGGATAATTCCTTTTATATAGTATACATGATCTTACCCATTCACACTATGTTTTAGTATTAATGGTGGGGGTAGGATGACGTTTGGAACCTCCCTCTATTCAGTTTCAAATTGTGATATTTTAGGTTTCCATATTACTACTCTCTCAATCCGAGCTATATGAATTGTAATTTCAAAAGTAGGGATATATTTTATTATTAATTTGATAGAATTAAATCACATTGAATGTGAATCACAATTTCCATTTTACTGTGATCAACCTCAATATCAGTTTCCCCTGGTTCAACTATATGTATTTCTTCTAGGGCATCCATAAATATATGTTCACTAAAAATAGGGAGATCCATGTGTTCCTCAACAGGTAGTGTTGTCCATTCTTCATCTTCCTCTTTCGAAAAGAAAGGGTTGAACAAATATGAAAATCAAAATACATAATAAGTGATACTAATATATCATTTATCATAACCATAATTGATATAGTTCATGAATGGATCAAATTTCTGAGTTGGGATTGGTTTAATCACTTATTTAGTGATCAGTTATTCATGAATGTGATTTTCAGTGATGAAATGAAGTATTTAGTTGGGATCTTCCACCCTTTCTTTAAATTTCATCACTATTGTGGATTCCTCCTCTTCTATGGCTATTGTAACATGAAATAGTAATATATCATCTAATATATATGTATCTGGGAGATCATTTTGTACCTCATACTAATTCCAGAATTCATCTAGATGTCATTAATCTCCCACACGTAGCTCAATAGGTAAGTGTTAATCGATATGATTCCACTTTATATCATCTTGGTCATATTGAATATTATTTTGAAAATTTTTAGCCTATTGATATTCTTATTTTTTCACAGTATATTCTTTAATATCATTAGGGAAATTTGGTAAACCCATTGGAACTTCCTTTTCTACATTGAATCTTTATGCAGCAGTTCAAAGCTCATCGGCCCTAACCATAAAATATTTAGGTGAGATCTACATTAATATGCTTATTTTATTCTACATTACCATTATTATATAGGAATTATCCATTATTCAAAAGTACTCATGTGTATAATCATTTTTTTATTATTTCACATGTGACTAATTTTTCTATGTATTCAAGGAATCATCTCTTGAAAACATCATGGAATATCATTTTTATATTTATTTATTTTGGAAAATAACAAAAACTATATTAAATGATGAAATAGGAAAATTAATGTAAAATACTAATTAAATCCCTAGAAATGGTTCCAATTTTGATGTATTCCTTTCATAGGGCTTGGCAACGGAAAAGATATTCTCCTAATGCAGTATAATGGCTGACCAAGGTTGTCTAACTTTTAAATATTTCTCAGTAATTCACCAACTAATTATATGTCAACTAAATTAATTAATTTTTATAGTATTAATTTAATATATGAATGTGATGAAAATTAAATTAATGAAAAGATTAATCTAGCATGAAATGATAAAATCAAATTTGTGAAAAACGAACTATTCGTTTATGGTTTGGTTTGTTGGTTCCATAATTCTTCTTATTTCTGTATATATTGAGATTGATAATTCAATTTTGAGATATCATGAATGATTTATAAATATTTTATTTAATGGTGTGAAATATTTAATGCATCTATCAATCATAACATCACTCCATCCTATAACCAAGGTTGATGGGACACCTCAATCGAGAGTGTGACATCACATACGACATGGCTCAATCATATGTCATTTCAACCACTAAAAGGTTCAACTCTATAGTCTGTATAGATAAGGTCATGTAAAAAGGAGGAAAAAATTTAATAATAGAATAAAAATTATTTTTAGATCTATGTTTTTGTGGAATATCACAACAATCATGTACTTCACTATTGATAATCACAAACATAAAAAAACAGTAGAATTTAATCATAGAATGAATAGAATTGCCACAAACCTCATGCAGACCAAGATTCAGGTTAGCCCCAAATTTTTTTGGTTATGAGATAATGGTGGAATGAGAAATAAAGAGAATAAAATTAAATAAATTAAAATAATTAGGAAGAGAAAATAAGAAGAATAATAATAACATGGTAGAAGATAGTTATGAATTCATTAATTTAGTAGGAATATATATAAAAATTTAAAACTAAAAAAATAATAAAATCAAAATGAATGAAAATAGATAAATATGGTAGATTTACGATTGGACTCCCTTTGTGTATATCTCTTATTGGGTTTCTCATATATAATGGGATTTAATGGAATAGTTTCCTAGATAAGAGCCCTCCTCCTATAGTATGCTAGAATAGGACTTTGAAATTATTTGGTTTTAACTTTAATAAATGACTGATTAATGAATTTCATCCTTAATTAAAGTTTTTCATATATTTAGTCACAATATTACCTTTAAATTTATTATTATTTTTCCATTTTTATAGAGAGTTATTTCTATTTTACTCCAAGAATATATTCTACCCAGACAGACTCTCTACATTTAAAATCTCAGAAATATCATTCCTTAAGGACCATTAAAACGAAATATAAATGCTTGAGAGCCTTTGTGAATAATACTCAAAAATTTATTTCTGATCCATCGACATTATTTCAGAGTATTTTGTCTATCTAATCATGAGATATGGGTCCAAAAAAGTATCCAGATCTGTAAATAGTTTTCAAGGTCCAACTTGTGAACTTGTTTTCGTTTTCCATATAGTGGATTCAGCTTTTGGTCTAGAAGATTTAAATTAATCCCATGATATATGTAACCCTAAAAATAAATAATATCACTATTTTTAATAGCATACAAAATTTTAAAGTATAAATAAATAAATAATTTAAAATAGTTAAAAATCTCAAAGGGGCCATTTTTAGAATTAAGCATAAAATACAACCATATTTATAAAATGTTGAAATTTATCATAAAATAACACCTTTTTTGGATTTAAAACATTTAAATTCAATGTAATATAATCTAATTATTTTCTATCAATGTATTTTAGGATTACATGGTTATTTCTAGCGAATTTATTAGGAATATTTGGAGTAACCATTTGATTTGGTTGGTGGGTGGTGGATCAATTTTTCTTAGTGCCACCATTTAATGGATTTAATATAAAAAATAATACAATTTTGTAATTTAGGATCTATGTTATGGTGTTTTAATTAATGCATATATTTATTTATGTTTTAAAATATATTTTAGATGTTTCTGAAGTTATTTATGGAAATAATCGATGAATAAAAGAACATGAATGATTCAAGGTTATGAAAGAATATTTATGTGGTCCCTAGATGATAAAATTACCATATATTTTATAATTTAAGTGATACTGAATATATTATTGGTAGTTTGAAACCATGGAAAATATAGTAGTGACCTGGATTTTTTTTAATTCTCTTTAAAATTGACTTCTCTATTAAAATTAATGTGTTATTTCATTAACTAAATATTGGGATTATTTTCAAGGATTATTTAATGTTATATTGAAAATAATAGTATTGTGTAATAATTTGGAGTCAATTTTGATTACAATTTAAATAGGTTTTTTATCATTGTTATTATAATAATATTTAAAAAAATTTAAATGGAGAAATTGGTGTGGGCTGTACTATATGTAGACAAGGTTGTAAGGGAGGGAATTTTTCTCTCCATTATATTATAACATTATATTACTTATTTTTCTATGGAAAATTGGGTGAGAAATTGTGGATCTATCTAGAAAAACATGTTCATGATTGAGAGATAATGATAAGCCCAATGGTTTTTTAGATTTATCCCTTCTATTTATTTTAGGGATTCTAGTTAACCTTAGGAAGGTTTTTTGATAGGTTTTTAGAAATTGAATAACTATTTCGTAAAAATAAATTATAATCAAATTTATAATTTGATTTCAATATAAAGTATGAGGAACTGAATATTGGGCCTATTTTTATATTATTTACCTCGGTTGTTATATTTAAAAGCATATAAACCTACACATGGGAAAAAAATGGGAGTATCAGGTGTTTGAAATCTTAATATTAAATTCATAGATATTAATAGGAAAAAGGTATTCACTAATTATTTAACTTATAATTGTTTTTTATTTTATAGAAATTATATTTCTTATAGATCCTATTGAAAATTTAATGAACATTAAATTTTCATTGGTAAAAATTAGCCAAAAAATTTATGAGTTAATTTTTTAATATTAATATTTCTATAATAATTATTCATATGAGAAGAAATATATTTGGGTGGCTTGGTGAGGGTTTCACACAATGGAATTATATGATGATTTTTGGGAAATGTGTCTAAAAAAAGTATGTTCTATATGTACACTTTCACAAGTAAATTTAAATTAGAATATGAAACTATGATGGTCATAATAAACCTGTGGAAATATTTTTTAGACACCCAAATGAGGTATTCACATAATAGAATAAGTACTAAATAAATGGGATGAAAATATTTATATGTTTTTTTATATTTATCTTGATAACTAACATTTACACCTACATTTTCAATATGAATTTAAATAAATATAAGAATAATATTTTTATATATCACATGAATTTTATGATATTTTATAGAATTAGTTATAAATAATAATTTAGATAAATATGTATATTTTTAATGGTCTAAATAAAAATTTCCCCCACAATACAAATAAATTGTTTTCTAGTTTTCTAAAGATAAAAACTTATAATTAATAGATAATATTGGTTTGTAATGAGAATCTACATTTTATAATAAATACGTCGATCATAAAATGAATGAATTTAGAATAATATATAGAACAATTATGGATTCTTCGTTATGTCCTAAAACTCTCATAAAATTAAATTTTATAAATTCAAGGGAAAAGATATGCTACAATGGATGTGGAGTCTCAAACATAATTGAATAGGATAATTCAATTGTAATGGATTATCACAATAAAAAACCCAATTAAATTTTGAGAAATATTAAATAAGTGATACCTATAATGGAAAATATAACATTAACTACTAATTAATGTATATATTGATATATATGAAGGTATGTAATGATTATATTATAGTACACTATACATTACCATATAAATATAAATAACACATGTTCACAAATGGATATATATGAGGAGGCTGAAAAAAAAATTAAATTCATCTAATTACACACTAATTAGTAAATTTTTTATATTCTATTTGATTTTAAATTCATAACGGGAATTTCACATGTTTTACTTTTTGAAGAGAGTTAAAAAAATTTAAAAGTGGCATGGAATATATAGATATATGTTTTATAATAGGTAGGGTTTCATGATTATTTTTTGTTATTCTTAAGATCTATAATTATTCTTATAAATGAATTATAAGTAATTATGTATGATTAATTTGATTATGGTTGACTCATTATCGATAATTATTGAATAGCAACCTTAAGGAATAATGTATTTTGACTGGATGGATGTGTATGTACTTGAAATTGAGTTTACTTATAAATGTTATATTTTTAATTAAAAATAATAAAATTTTGTTTAATAAACATCATTACTTATGAATTTACTTTTTAGAGTAAATTTAGATATGAAATACTAATATTAAAAATCTGTATTTTTTATATTAATGTGCCCTAGATACTTTATATATCTATATCTATAAATTTATATTAATTTAAGTAAATTTATTATGATATAAAAAATGATATAAATAGGATATTATTAATAAGAATTGATCTAATAAATAAATTTTAAATGATAAATATTTTAATTTGTTGAACCATAATTATTCTTAAGTGAAAAGTTTCAAATTTTTTTTCAAACTGTCCTTTGAAATTAGTTAAATCAATCTAATTTGTCTTGAAAATTAAAATATCATTGTGTTTCTTATTATCATTTTTTGAATTTAAAAATTTACTAAATCAAATAATTATTTATTTATATGGTCTTATAAATTTGGTATCTTCGGATCCCAATAGAGTAAATGTCGTTATTTTTGAAACACTATAAAGATTGATTTTTAGTTTTTATCTTTGAGTTTCATAACTTCAAAACACTGATGATCACATCAATGAACTATTCAACCAATCACATATATTTCTTAATTATTTTTGGGAAAAGCAAAAAAAATGATAGATTAAAAGTTGTAACTAATTAATTGTAAATGTGAAAATATAATATTTATATCTTTATTTTTATTTTTATTAATTTTTTCATGTAACACCCTCAATACAGTAACCCATAACTCGTGGTTATATTAATAATTTAGGAAAAGGTACAAGTGATATCAAATCAAAGAATGAAATAGTTTATCAGTCTTAGGAGAACAGATACATTCATGATTCTCACAATACATTTGAAAATATGAAATAATAGTTTGAATACTAGTGAGAACATTTTTATTTCATCTACAATATCCCAAAAATAATTTATCATCCCCTTCCTTATATCTTGTGGAAAGGAAAAAATAATAAAGGTTGAGCCCAGCTGATAAATAAGGAAAAGTGAAAAAGAAATATATCCTATAATACATAAATAATTCATAATACTATAGAGAAAAAAATATAATAATATTATATATAATTAATTTAATAGAAGAGTAATATACATAAGGATACAATTTGAATATAAATACTCACATGGAATGTAATAACGAGTTTCATAATGATGTAATTTGTAATGCAAGTCAAGATAGTCATAAAATCAAAGAGTTGTGCTTAGAAATCATAAATATTCCATCTAGCTGCCAGGCCAAGACATCATTAATTATTTTGTACGCATACAATAAAAACAAAAAAATCTATAATATGTTACCTACCAATACATCATGAAGATATAATTGTCCCCAACCATATTTTTATAAGACCCATGAATTTTCCATATGAGAATGGGTGGATAATCAGTAAAATATGTAATTATATGTATTTGAGAACTAGCATAAAAAGACAATATTTTTACCCGGTCAAATATAGTACATCATGACCATAAGACATCCTATATAAAAAAATTTATTTTATAATTTATGTATATCCCAAATAAATAATATGATGTATCAATGTTTTTTGAATTATACAAAAACACATTCAAATGATCACTAGAACTTTCCTTGAATAAAAATTATTTGTATTAGGAACTAACAAATTTAAAATATAAAAATTAACATAATATTTCTGAAATTATTTTCCTGAAGAAGAACCAATGAAACATGTTAAGGGTTCATTAAATAAAATATTATTCATTACCATGGGAAGATGAGGTCAAGTTTTGAACATTAAAAATTGATTATTTTCACTATGTAAATATCTTGAAAATTTGCCATATGGTAATTGTTAAAACAAATAATTTCTATAAATTTTGATATAAATTATAATATTTTTTAAATTTTCATTCATAAATGAATGAAATTTTAATATTTGTGTCTTTGTATTATTTTTAGTAATCACGGACGTGGAACCAAACATTTATTCAACAAATTGGGAATGTGATCAATGTTTTAAAAAATACCTTCTAGATCATATTATCTACAAAAGAGATAGAAATGTGGGAAAAATATGAATAATCAATATAAAAATTGAGATGACGACAATTAAGAGTTTTTTATAGAGAAAGATATTTTAATTTCCATCAATCGAAATGTAATCTAAAAATTTATGAATAAAAATGTTTTTTCTAAAGTAAACCCTTACCGATTTAGAAAATTTTTAATCATATTTCCAGTGAAGAGACAAACATAAAATTAAATTTCAAATACCATGAATATAAATATATTCAAGATAAAATTTCTAAAAGATTTTTATGAACACTACAACAATGAAAATAGTAGTGAATATGACAAAATTCCATACCAAAACAAAAGTGACATGAGAAACTATTTAAAATATAATAACATTGATGCGAGAATTGATCAAAGAAGTTATTATGTGAATAAAATGTAAATACACATAAAAATAGTGGAAATAGAAAAAATATCATCAGATGTGATTAAACACGTAATATTTAAATAACATAATCAATAAATAATAGATATAACCAAATAAAAAATACTGAGTTAAGAAACCCCTTACCCCAGGTCTTACACACCATGTACATAATTTATCAGCATTAAATGAATGTATATTTAATTATTATTTCTAAATATAATTTCATATGTATTACCATATTAGTTTTCATTTTACAGAATTTATTTCAATTTAAAATATATATATTAAATTATATTTTCTCATCTTGAACGTTTTGATGACATTTAGTTCATTAATGGAAAATGAATTTGGTAGGAATAACATAGTCAAAAGGGTCATGGTTATATCATATATAGAATATAAATTCATAAATAATAATAATTTGTATATATTAAATAAAATTTCATAATCATCATTGGATTTATAACTAAAAAACAATCACATATCTACATATAAGTAGTAGTCTATATGAACAGATTAGAAATGATACCATTTTCTAACAGTTATATGGGTAAAATGATAAATAGTATATCATATTTATTGAATGATAATTATTACATGAATATAATATATTTTCTTTAAATCCATCATAATAATTATCCATGTGAGGTGGTTATGAAAAATCAAACACATCGGTGCACAGTTATAGTATTCGATATATACACAAAATGATGTTTTTATTCCCTATTGAATGTAATAAGATATATAAATGGGTTATACCATAATCATAATAACATTTAAGTATATTTTAGATACTAATGTTATTATAAGTCATGTTTGTGGATACATTAATGAGCTAGAAGAATAAATAAAATGAGAACTCACCATCAATTGTTTTACCTATTATTTGGATAAAAACCATTGTATGGAAGCTAAATCCATATAGTATGGTATTTTCATAATAATAGAAACTCAATATCAGGTTTAGGAATGTAAAAAATGGACTTGAGTATATATTTGCAATGAAATATTGAACATTATTTGTGAGGAAGATATGATTGGTTGAATCTGTATATAAGAGTACAAAGGGGAACCATTATAATAACATAAAGTATGAATTTAATATAAATTAATTTACATGTTCATGCGGAAATAAATTTGTAAATTTTTAATATATTTTTAATATATGTTTTTATTACATTTTCCAAAATCATTTAAATATTTTTATTTGATGTTTTATCCAATATATCATATGTTTAATATATCGTTAACTCTTTAAAATAATACTATGATAACATGGTATTTTACTCTAAAGGGTCATTGTAATAACCTGAGATTTTATAAGATATATTCTTTTTAATTTCTTTCATATCTTCTGTTGTACGATACACCACGATTATCTTACGCTATACGCAACACCGTATTGACTTGCAGTATACGCAACACTAATCCTGCATCGTGTTATACACAATTTCATGTTTGTTTGATAGTTGTTATTCTACAAAACATTGTGTATATATATGTATTCAATGTATTTTGTTATAAGTAGCAACAAAGGAGTCATGCACTAAACACAACCCTGACTTGGATTGCATTACACACAATCATGACCTTCCTCGGTAGTGTGTGTTGTACAGAATACCGGGTTTTACTAAACAATGATATATTATTATAATATGATTATGAACTATCCGTTATTAATAGTATTAACTAAATTATTAATTTTATAACATTATTATTAATCTTACAAATTTTCTAAAACATGGTATAAGGACATAATAAATTTTACGGGTAAAATAAGTATTTTTCAAAAAAAATGCAGTTTTGCCACCTTTTGATGGAAAATCCAATTTAAATCTAGTTTTTTACATGTTTATAAGTTCACTTTTACAACATAAAATTATTCTTTGGACTCAGGATATAAAATTTTACATTGGATAAATTTTTCATATTATTCTGATAACTTTCATATTTTAATGAATAGTAAAAACAAGCTATATTTTAATTAAAAACAAAATTATTCATCATAATAAATTATGTGGTTAAATTATAATATTTAATAGTTCTGAATTATAAATATAATATGTTTTTACCATTTAATATAATGCATGTCATTAGCATTGATTTTACCTTGATTTCTTAGGTTAAATCAATTCGATTTTTTGAAATGTTTTAAAGAAAAACCCATTTTCATTGGACAACGGGATTAATTTTAATTTGATTTATGCAACTTTTTTGTAATGAATTTGGAAAAATTGATTCCATATTTGGAATCAGTGGGTCCAAATTATGTTAATTAGCTACTTTTTATTTTTGGGCTTTATAAATAGTAACTACGGTAAATTTTATTTACCATAGTTAAAGGTAAATCGAGTAATTAAAGGTAAATATAAGATTATAAAATTACCCTAACACCTGCCAAAATTCTATTAGATGGCTAAAAGTTGACCCATATCACCTTAGGGTCGGATTAGATTCATTTTATGGACTTTTTACAATAAAAATAGTTTAATTATTATTAAAACCCAAGAAAGTGACAACATGTCACTCTCTTAAATCATATAACTATATTAATTTCAATTTTGAGATAAAATTCATGCAACTTCAAACATGAATAGTCTCTAAAAATATAATAAAATTATCTACATCATATTAGTTTATTTATAATTTTTAGGGATTAAATAAGTATTATTAATTGTGACACAATAGTGATGCAGAAATTGTTTATTTAGTGAAAAATCAAGTATATAGTTTTTTATTAAACTAATAGTGACCATAAAAGGCACAACAACCTCGAAAAACACTTTTTTGGCATGTAAATATAAACCATAATCATGCAACGGTCGAATAGTGGACCATTTTGAGCCTTATAAATGTTAATATGACACTTATATTATTTTATTTTAAATGATTCCAATGTTGTCACCTTCATAATTAAATAAATACAACAATTTAAATATTGTTATTTTAATATTATAAATCCAAGTTAAAGTATTATTGTGAAAGACACTAGATATATATTCATTATAGGATTTTATTTTTTATTTTTATGCAACAAATAAGTATATTAAATAATTATACAAAATGTTGTAGTAATTATTTTATTAAGAGATATACCAAATAAATGGTTTTAAAAATATTAAAACAAATATTATATGAACTATTTACTGTACTCCACTAATTTTATAGATTATTATGACTTTATAGTAACCTATTAAATATTTTAATTTGAATATATCATTTGTTTGGATTTAATTTAAATTCAAATAAATGGATAGTGTCAAAATTGACACCATTGTTATTTTATAAAAATAACATATTATTAAATTGTTTAAAAATCAAAAAAATATTTACAAATTATAAATTGAAATTTAAGTAGTGGAAAATGTCATAAATTATCTAATTATGGAAAATTCACAACACATACGTAATTAATTATAGAAATTTAAAATTTAGAATCTTATTACCACAAATAAAACTTAATAGATTAAATAAGGATAAATCAAGATGATAATGTTTAAAAGAAATTACATACATGTCTAAATTTTATTGGTTGATGATATTACAACCCTATCTCATCTAATATTTTAATTGAGTCTTTCTTGGAAGTTATTAAGTGTGTTTAGAATTTAATATAAACTAATATTTCTTATATTTCCAAAGGTGCCTCTCTCCTCCCTTTTAAAAGGGCACATCCTCCCTCCCTTCCTCACACCACATTGAGCCTTCAATCTCGGAAACCACCTTCCAAATTCTCTTCTCAACTTCCCTAGAAACATCCTAGTGGTACTGGTATTCTTCAAATACCAATTTTAGTTCCCTAAGAGGAGGTCTCAAAGAGGCGCTTCAAAGAAGAGGTAATGTTCGTTACCGATTATTTCAACTTTATTTCTTGTTCCACTTCTTCTTATTTAGTTGTTTAATTATTAAGTAATAACATCAGTATAAATAATATACATATATGTTATTATAAGTATGAAACAACCCTATTTCACCATCTATCTATCCTATGGAAAACGAAATCACTGCGCGTGCGTACGTACAGAATACTATCTCCATGCCGTGGTGTAAACTAGTTTTCCACCAACACCATATATGAATGGTTATAATGGTGTAAAGAATAAATATACATTGTTATAATAAAATCATACTGATTATGATATATTATATCATCCACTCCAATTAAATTCAATAATTATGGGAAGAATATCATCGCTCGTGCGTACGTATGGACTACCGTCTCCACGACGCGATGAGATTCATTCTCAATGATTAACCATTCATGAAGGGTTATAAAGTATATATAATAAGTAATCATGAAATATATGACATAATAATGATACTGGATTTATTTATATATATATGTGTATGTCATCTATTTAGTTTCATTCAAGTCAATAAGGAAATGAAAACAGTGTTCATGCGTACGTACGACCTACCGTCTCCATGAACGGTGTACTTCATTGATTTTATAGATCTATAATATATATGTATATGATGAATATATATTACGTATAAATCATTTTTTACATTCTGTAATTATGTAAATCAGAATATATAAGTAACAATATCAAGAACGACAAGTCGAAACACATACAATAAATAAAATGATTTTACCCAAAATACTGCATTAACCTGTAATTTACAAAAGAACGGGTAATATAAAGTTATATGTGAAACATATATGATATCATAATAATGAATATGATTATGTAATAAGTAAATGAAATTATTTAAATCATTATACAGGAGGTTCAGATCTATACGAAGCATATCAGACCTAAGGTAAGGGATAATTTTGGAAGTCTCATTTTTATCCGAGATTGCTTATTCGTAAGTATTTATAGGGGTTATTTCTATCATCCATGTCCATGTTTTATAAAAGTGTTTTCATTTATGTTTAAAGTCCTTTTTAACCATTTTGACTTTTACTACATGTTATGTAAGGAATCTTTCTTTTGTATACGTTATGAGGTACTTTTTTTTAACTTTTCCGGCAAAATTACAAGAAGATTTTTTTTAACTTATACGACATGAAAGGATTTACACAGTTTTATAAAGCCTTATTTTCATGAAGCTCCATCCAAAATATTTCAGGACTATTTTCAACAAAATATATTTCTTTTAAAACTGCATGACGTTTTGTGAAAATAAATTGATTTTGAAGAAGAAACGATATTTTACTCCAGAATTCATTTCAAGTGTTTTATCAAAACCATTTTTCATCTAAGATGACATTATTTCATATGTGTATCTTTCACGTATCATGTCTCTATTCTTTACATGGTTTCAATTTTCTTATTATGAAATGATATCCATTTCTTTTATATGGATCATGTGATGATTGTATTATGTTTATAAAACCCATTTTATTCGTTGGGTTATTATGAATGATGTATGTTTATTTTGTGGCACAAGTAAGAATGATTTCATTATGAGATGGGTGGGACCTATATCTCCCTCCAATGCATTGGGTAAAGATTTATATCTCATGAGATAGACTTGGTTGGAATGGTAAGTTAATGTGGTTCAGTGTTATAGGAGTGAAACGAGGAGTGAACTCGATTCCGAATGGGACTTTTTCCACTAAGATGGTCTTGGAAGCAATGCCTTCGCTACTATAGAAATCAAAACATGTGCTGAATGCATGCCACAATTACATGATTTATTCCAATTATATTTTATCATGGTTGATGTTCCATTATGATATATTCCTTATGTACTTCCACGATTTATTTCTTTGCTCAAGATTTTGATGTTTAAATTTCATGTTCAAGTTTTTGGTTCCAAATGTTTATGGACTGTTTTATATTATATATGTTTTCCCTTACTGAAAATTTGGGCTCACCCTTTTTATGTTTTATTTTCCCCAGGAAATAAATAAAGGTTTTAGGTAAGGAAACAAAAATGGGAAGATCATTCTGGGAGTTGTTGCAGATATTTCAACATGATTAGAAGTTTATATTCCATGTTTCCAAAGACACTAAACTATTATGATCCCTGTGTGTCTATTTTTGTTATATATTAAGTATTCTAGAAAAGTAATGTAATGTCCATGTACGTCAAGACTTGGGTCTCTACAGATTTTATTAGAGGAAAGGTTTAGTCAACCTTTGGAAACTAGGATGCGAAAACGTTACTAAGATCCCTAGAGATATTTCTAAGGTATGTCTAGGGATGTCCCCAACGATAAGTATATGTATAGGATAGAGTCCTAGAACTACGGTAATGATCATAGAATTTAACATAAGATGTTATATATTGATGGTACTCCCCCTTTACTATGTTGTTTTACCTAGCATGATTTTTTCCTCTCACACTATTCTTTTTGGGTTTTAGAAAATGGATGGAAACAGGAAGATTCACGATAATGGAGGATATAACGGACAATGGAATGATATACTTCATGAGCAACCAAATGAAATGGGATTTGGAAGTCCAAACATCGTTATTATTCCTAATCAGTAATCTCATAATATGATCAATAATCTCAACTTTGGTAAGTTTCCCGACTCAGATAATAAGAGAAAGATGGAGTTTTAGGATGATCATAGGGGAATGAAACTTCAATTTCCCTCATGTAAATCATGTGGTAAGAGGAATCGGGGAGATTTTTTCAAAGGAACTGGAAGATGCATTGGGTGTGGAAAAGAAGGACACAAATCCAGTAAGTGCAATGGAAAAGGTTCAGTTAACACTATGGACAAGGATAATGGTATTTCTATGATATCAACAGTGATTAGATGTTTTAAATGTGGAATGTTTGGACATTATACAAACCAATGCCCTAAAGGAAAATCTCATGAAGAGAATCAACGTGGTCATATGTGTAGTATTTATGTGGATGATTATGAAGAGACTATAAATGAAATATGAGATGAAAGAAATGATGAAGCTCAATCTGTGGTTTAGGAAGTTTGTGGAATTATTGTATGTTTATAAAGAATAATGTATGGTACTATGGAATAAAGAATCATCTAAGGATTGTTACACTATTGTTTTTCCTAAAGTATTTGAAAGTACATGTTGAATGGTATCGGTAACCATGGAAGGTTATTCAGATATTTTTGGAAAGTAGATGATATGAGCATAATGAAGGTAATGAGATGTTTGATTATATTCATGAGCTCATGACTGATATAAGGACTAAGTGATATTATGGTTTGATTATATAGGTTTTTGGGATTTTGGTATGAGGAAAGAGTTACCTTTTGACAGTATTCATGTTTTCACTAAGGTTCTATGGTAATTTATGTTTCAAGAGGATATATGACTAAGGTATTCATGTATTTGTAATGCATCCAACAAGATATATATTATGATATATGTGAGATAGATGCTTGTATTCACATTCATTGTAGATAACCTTTCTAGTAATTGTTTTCATTATACTATAATCTTATACCAAAGTATTTTAGATAAGACTAAAGATTGGAATGGATTATGTTGGACATAAGTTATTATTGTATAAGAATAGATCTTTTTCGATATTATTGATGGAATTTTATAATAATGTATTTTTAGAAAAAAAAAAAGACAACCTGCAGGACGGGCGACAGCCCATCGCGTCGGATAAGGATGTGGGAATCGAACCCACAAGCGAAGTGTGACTGCCCTTTATCACCAACCACTGGCCTACTGGATTTCCCTGGTTAGTAGAAACTAGTTTTATTTTATTAAGAAGTATGATATATAAATTATAAGTTCATTTTTTAACCATATACGATTAATCTAACCATATGATGGACTAAAAACTTTTTCTAACCTTTTGTTTGAAACAGATGGAATGACCCATCATTCTATCACATGATATGCTAACACATCACGAATAACAAATTCAACTTCATTTCATTAAGGGATGAAGTGGAAATTGTTCAATTCACGAACAACAGTGAGATTGTACCAAAATCATGTAAGTATTTCTTTTAATTCACCAACTTTAGGGAAATAATCTTGAAAAAAAAATGTTGTCCTAGTGACCTTATATCCGATAAATCTGATGGTACCTTAAATCATCACAAATCTATGGCTTTGTGATTGTTGGATTTTTCATAGACATGTTCTCTACCACTCTCTATCAGAACATGATGGTTAGATTTCTCTTCCATATCCATAGTTTCACATATGTTCTCCTATGTGGAAACCCAGTAATTAGATTATTTGGGTAACCATTACATTTCATACGTTAGTTTTTAAAGATAAGTTTTCGTATTCCTTTTTATGATGTGGGTTTCAATTAAATAAACTTTCTAGTAGAAAACCATTTATAGCCCCGACGAATTTCGAGGGCGAAATTCATTTTAAGGGGGGTAGAATGTAATAACCCGAGATTTTATAAGATATATTATTTTTAATTTCTTTCATATCTTCTGTTGTACGATACAGCAATATTATCTTGCGCTATACGCAACACCGTATTAACTTTCAGTATACGCAACACTAATCCTGGATTGTGTTACACACAATTTCATGTTTGTTTGATAGTATTTATTCTAAGAAACATTGTGTATATATATGTATTCAATGTATTTTGTTATACACAGCAACAAAAAAGTCATGCACTACACAAAACCCTGACATGGATTGCATTACACGCAATCACAACCTTCCTCGATAGCGTGTGTTGTACGCAATACAGGGTTTTACTAAACAACGATTTATTATTATAATATGATTATGAACTAGCCGTTATGAATAGTATTAACTAAAATTTGATTTTTATAACATTATTAATCATTTTACACATTTTCTAGAACATGGTATATGAAGAAAATAAATTTTACATGTAAAATAAGTATTTTTCAAAAAAATACAGTTTTCCCAACTTTTGATGGCGCACCAACTTTAAATCTAGTTTTTGACATGATTACAAGATAAATTTTACAAAATAAACTTATTATTTGGAGTCGGGATTTAAAATTTTACCTTGGATAACTTTTTATATTATTCTCATAACTTTCATATTTTAATGAATAGTAAAAACACGTTATATTTTAATTAAAAACAACTTTTTTCATTGCAATAAATTATGTTGTTAAATTATAATATTGAATGGTTTTAATGTAAAAATAGAATATATTTTTAACATTTAATATAATTTATGTCATTATCATTGATTTCACCTTGAATTAGTAGGTTAAATCAATTCAATCTTTTGCAATGTTTTAAAAAAAACCCATGTTTTCTATCGACAGTAGGATTAATTTTAATTTAATTTCTGCAACTTTTTCGTAATGAATTTGGAAAAAATGATTCCGTATTTGGAATTAGTGGGTCCAAATTATGTTAATAAGCTACTTTATTTTTGGACTTTATGAATAGTAACTACGATAAATTTTATTTACCATAGTTAAAGGTAAATCAGGTAATTAAGGGTAAATATAAGATTATAAAATTACCCTAACACCTGACAAAATTCTATTGGATGGCTAAAAGTTGACCCATATCACCTAAGGGTCATATTTGATTCATTTTATGGACTTATTACAAAAAAATAGTTTAATTATTATTAAATCCAAAGAAAGTGACAACATGTCACTCACTTAAATCATTTACGTATATTAATTTTAATTTCATGATAAAATGCATGAATCTTAGAACATGAACATTATCTAGAAAGCTAATAAAATTATCTACATCATATGAATTTATTTATAATTTTTAGGGATTAAAAAATTATCAATAATTGTGACACAATAGTGATGCAGAAATTGTTTATCTAGTGAAAAATCAAGAATATAGTTTTTATTAAACTAATAGTGACCATAAAAGGCACAAAACCCTGAACAAAACTTATTTTTCATGTAAATATAAACCATAATCATACAATGGTCTAATATTTTACCATTTTGAGCCTTATAAAAGCGATTATGACACGTATATTCTTTTATTTTAAATGATACCAAAGTTGTCACCTTCATAATTTAATAACTATAACAATATAAATATTGTTATTTTAAGATTATAAATTAGAGTAAAATTATTATTGTGAAATATAATATATATATCTGCATCATAATATTTTATTTTTATTTTTTATACAACAAATATGTATATTAAATAATTTTATAAAAATGTTGTTGTGATTATTTTAATAAAAGATATACCAAATAAATGGTATTAAAAATATTAAAATAAATATTATATGAATTATTTAATGTACTCCACTAACATTCTAGACTACTATGAAATGTTTGGAACCTATTTAATATTTTAGTGCGAATATATCATTTGTGTGGATTTAATTTAAATTCAAATAAATGGATAGTGTCAAAATTGAAACTATTGTTATTTTATAAAAATAACATATTATTAAATTGTTTAAAAATCACAGAAGTATTTAAATATTATAAATTGAAATATATATAGTCTAAAATGTCATAAATTATCTAATTATGGATAATTCACAGCACATAAGAAAATATTTATAACAATTTAAAACTTTGAATCTTATTACCACAAATAAAATTTTATAGATTAAATAAGGATAAATCATGTTGATAATGTTTAAAATAAATTCCATACATGAATAAATTTTATTGGTTTATTATATTACAACCCTATATCATCTAATATTCTAATTGAGTCATTTTTGGAAGTTTTTTAGTGGGTTTGGGATTTAATATAAACTAATATTTCTTATATTTCTAAAGGTGCCCTCTCCTCCCTTATAAAAGGGCACCTCCTCCCTCTCTTCCTCACGCCACATTGAGCATTAAAACTCCATCAAAACCTACCAAATTCCTTTATCCACTTCCCTAGAAACATCCTAGAGGTTCTGGTCTTCTTCAAAGACCACTTTTAGTTCCCTAAGAGGAGGTGTCAAAGAGGCGCTTCAAAGAAGAGGTAATGTCCGTTACCGATTCTTTCAACTTTATTTCTTCTTCCACTTATTCTCCTTTAGTTGTTTAATTATTAAGTAATTATATCAGTATAAATCATATACTGATATGTTATTATATGTATTAAACAACCATATTTCACCATCTATCCATCCTATGGAAAACAAAATCACCGCATGTTCGTACGTACGGAATACCATCTCCACGCCGTGGTGGAAACTGGTTTTCCACCAACACCATATATGGATGGCTATAGTGGTGTAAAGAATAACTATAAATAGATATTATTACATCATACTGATTCTGATAGATTGTATCATCCACTCCAATTCAGTTCAATAATTATGGGAACAATATCATCGCTCGTACGTACGTACGAACTACCGTCTCCACGAAATGATGAGATTCATTCTCAATGATTAACCATTCATGAGTGATTATAAAGTATATATAATAAGTAATCATGAAATATATGACATAATAATGATACTATATTTATTTATATATATATTGCTGTATGTCATCTATTTAGTTTCATTCAATTCAATAAGGAAACGAAAACAATGTTCATGTGTACGTATGGCCTACCGTCTCCCTGAACGGTGTATTTCATTTCTTGTATTGATCTATAATATATAAGTATATGATGAATATATATTACATATAAATCATTTTTTACATTCTGGAATTATTTAAATCAGGATATAAGTAATAATATCAAGAACGACAATTCAAAACACATACGATAAATAAAATGATTTTACCCAAAACGCTTCATTAACCTTGAATTTACAAAAGAACGGGTACCATAAAGTCATAAGTGAAACATATATGATATAATAATAATTAATATGATTATGTAATAAGTCAATGACATTATTTAAATCATTATACAGGAGGTTCAGATCCATACGAAGCATATCAGACCTAATGTAAGGGATAATTTTGCAAGTCTCATTTTTATTCGAGACTGCTTATTCATAAGTATTTACTGGGGTTATTTATATCATACATGTCCATGTTTTATAAAATTGTTTTCATGTATGTTTAAACTCATTTTTACCCATTTTTTACTTTAACTACATGTTATGTAAGGAATATTTCTTTTTTTTACATTACGAGGTACTTTTTTTGACTTTTCTGGCAAAACTACAAGAAGAATGTTTTTTTAACTTATACGGCATGAAAAGATTTTCACAGTTTTATAAAGCCTTATTTTCATGAATCTTCCTCCAAAATATTTCATGAATATTTTCAACAAAATATATTTCTTTTAAAATTGCATGATGTTTTGTGAAAATAAATTGATTTCGAAGAAGAAAGGATATTTTCTTCAAGAATTCATTTCAAGTGTTTTATCAAAACCATTTTTCATCTAAGATGACATTTTTTCATATGTGTATGTTTCAAGTATCATGTCTCTATGATTTAAATGGTTTAACTATTCTTATTATGAAATTATATCTATTTCTTTTATATGGATTATGTGATGATGGGATTATGTTTATGAAACCCGTTTTATTCGTTGGGTTATTATGAATGATTTATGATTATTTTGTGGCACAAGTAAGAATGATTTCATTATGAGATGGGTGAGACCTATATCACCCTCCAATGCATTGGTTAATGTTTTATATCTCATGAGATAGTCATGGATGGAATAATAAGTTAATCTGGTTCAGTGTTACAGGACTGAAACGAGGAGTGAACTCGATTCAGAAAGGGACTTTGTCCACTAAGATGGTCTTGGCAGCAATGCCTTGTCTAATATGGAAATCATAACATGTGCCGATTGGTTTCCACAATTATGTGTTTTATTACCATTATAGTTTATCATGGCTGATGTTCCATTATGATATATGCCTTACGTACTTCCACGATTTTTGTCTTTGCTCAATATTTTGATGTTTAAATTTCATGTTTAAGTTTTTGGTTCCAAATGTTTATGGATTGTTTTGTGTTATCTATGTTTTCCCTTTATGAGCATTTGATCTCACCCTTTTTATGTTTTATTTTCCCTATGAAATAAATAAAGGTTTTTGGTAAGGAAAAAAAAGGGGAAGATCATTATGGGAGTTGTTGAAGATATTTCAACATGATTATAAGATTATATTTCAAGTTTCCAAAGACACTAAACTATTACGATCCTTGTGTGTCTGTTTTTGTTATGTATTAAGTTTTCGGAAAAATTAATGTAATGTCCATGTACATCAAGCTTTGGGTCTCTACAGTTGGTATCAGAGGAATGTTTTGGTCAACCTTTTGAAACTATGATGCGAAAACTTTAGTGATATCCCTAGAGATATTTCTAAGGTATGTCTAGGGATGTCCCTAAGGATAAGTATATGTATAGGATATAGTCTTAGAACTACGGTAACGATCTTAGAATTTAACATAAGATGTTAGATATTGAGGGTACTCCACCTTTACTATGTTTTTTCCCTAGCATGATTTTTTCCTCTCACACTATTATGTTTGGGTTTTAGAAAACGGATGGAAACAAGAAGATTCACGATAATGGAGGATATAACAGGCAATGGAATATAATCTTCTTTAGAAACCAAATGAAACCGAATTTGGAAGTCCAAACATCGTTATTATGACTAATCAGCAATCTCATAATATGATCAATAATCTCATCTTTGGTAAGTTTCCCGACTCAGATAAAAAGAGAAAGATGGAGTTTCATGATGATCATAGAGGAAAGAATGTTCAATTTCCCTCATGTAAATCATGTGGGAAGAGGCATCGGGTAGATTGTTTCAAAGAACTAGAAGATGTTTTGGGTGTGGAAAAGAAGGACACAAAGCCAGTAAGTGCAAAGGAAAAGGTTCAGTTAACACTATGGACAAGGATAATGGTATTGCTACGACCTCAACAGTTATTAGATGTTTTAAATGTGGAATGTATGGACATTATGCAACCCAATGCCCTAAAGGAAAATGTCATGAAGATAATCAGCATGGTCATATGAGTAGTATTTATGTGGATGATGATGAGGAGAATACAAATGAAATATGAGATGAAAGAAATGATGAATCTCAATCAGTGATTTAGAGAGTTAGTGGAATGATTGTATGTTTATAAAGAATAATGTATGGTACAATGGAATAAATAATCATATAAGTATTGTTACACTATTGTTTTTCCTAAAGTATTTGGAAGTATATGTTGAATGGTACCGGTAACCATGGAAGGCTATTCAGATATTTTTTGAAAGTAGATGATATGCGCATAATTAAGGTAATGAGATGTTTGATTGTATTAGTGAGATCATGACTGATATAAGGACTATGTGATATAATGGTTTTATTATATAGATTTTTGGGATTTTGGTATGAGGAAAGATTTACCATTTGACAGTATTAATGTTTTCACTAAGGTTCTGTGGTAGTTTATGTTTCAAGAGAACATATGACTAAGGTATTCATATGTTTAGAATGCAACCAACAAGATATATATTATGATATATGTGAGATAAATGCTTGTATTCACATTCTTAGTAGATAAACTTTCTAGTAATTGTTATCTTTATATTATAAGCTTTTACCAAAGTATTTTAGATAAGCCTAATGATTGGAATGGATTATGTTGGACAGAAGTTAGTATTTTTTAAGGCTAGAACTTTTTCGATATTATTGATGGAAATTTATAATAATGTATTTTTAGAAAAAAAGACAATCTGCAGGATGGGCGACAGCCCATCACGTCAGATAAGGCTGTGGGAATCGAACCCAAAGCCGAAGTGCGACTAGCCTTTATCACCTACCACTGGCCTATAGGAAGTCTCTGGTTAGTAGAAACTAGTTTTATTTTATTAAGTGGTATGATATATGAAGTATAAGTTCATTTTTGGAACCATATACGATTAATCTAACCATATGATGGACTTATAACTTTTGCTAACCTTTTTTTTGAAATAGATTGAATGCCCCATCATTCTATCACATGATCTTCTAGCACATCATGAATAACATATTCAACTTCAAATCATTAAGGGATGAAGTGGAAATTGTTCAATTCACGAACAATAGTGAGATTGTACCAAAATCATGTTAGTATTTCTTTTAATTCATCAACATTAGGGAAATTATCTTGAAAACCAAAAATGTAGTCCTAGTGAACTTATATCTAATGAATCAGATGGTACCTTTGATCATCACAAATCTATGGCTTTGTGATTGTTGGCTTTTTCATATCCATCATCTCTACCACTGTCTTTCAGAACATGATGGTAAGATTTCTCTTCCATATCCATATTTTCACCTATGTTCTCCTATGTGGTAATCCAGTGATTAGTTTATTTGGGTAAACGTTACGTTTCATACTTTAGTTTTTAAAGATAAGTTTTGGTATTCCTTTTTACGATGTGGGTTTCAATTAAAGAAACTTTCAAGTAGAAAACCATTTATAACCCCGACGAATTTCGAGGGAAAAATTAATTTTTAACGGGGGTAGAATGTAATAACCCGAGATTTTATAAGATATATTCTTTTTAATTTCTTTCATATCTTCTGTTGTACGATACACTAGGATTATCTTGCACTATACGCAACACCGTAGTAACTTGCAGTATACACAAAACTAATCCTGGATCATGTTACACACAATTTCATGTTTGTTTGATAGTAGTTATTCTATGAAACATTGAGTATATATATGTATTCAATATATTTTGTTATACGCAGTAACAAAGGAGTCATGCACTACACGCAACCCTGACTTGGCTTGCATTACACGCAATCGTGACCTTCCTCGATAGCGTGTGTTGTACGCAATACCAGGTTTTACTAAACAACGATATATTATTATAATATGAATATGAAAAATCCTTTATGAATAGTGTTAACTAAATTTTTAATTTTATTACATCATTATTCATCTTACATTTTTTCTAGAACATGGTATAAGAACAAAATAAATTTTACGGGTAAAATAAGAATTTTTCAAAAAATGCAGTTTTGCTGCCTTTTGATGTTGCACCAACTTTAAATCAAGTTTCTGACATGTTTATAAGTTCAATTTTACAAAATAAAATTATTCTTAGGAATCAGGATATAAAATTTTACCTTGGATAAATATTTCATATTATTATGATAACTTTCATATTTTAATGAATTGTAAAAACACGCTATATTTTAACAAAAAACAACATTTTTCATCATAATAAATTATGTGGTTAAATTATAATATTTAATGGTTTTAAATTATAAATAGAATATATTTTTAAGATTTAATATAATTTCTGTCATTAGCATTGATTTTACATTGAATTCGTAGGTTAAATCAATTCAATCTTTTGCAATGTTTTAAAGAAAAAACCGTTTTCTTTCGACAACGGGATTAATATTAATTTAATTGCTGAAAATTTTGTTTAATGAATTTGGAAAAATGGATTCAATATTTCAATCATTAGGTCCAAATTATCTTAATAAGCAACTTTTTTATTTTTGGGCTTTGTTAATAGTAACTACGGTAAATTTTATTTACCTTAGTTAAAGGTAAATCGAGTAATTATGGGTAAATATAAGATTATAAAATTACCCTAACACATGAAAAAATTCTATTGGATGGCTAAAGGATGACACATATCACCTAATGGTCAGATTGGATTCATTTTATGGACCTTTTACAATAAAAATAGTTTAGTTATTATTAAAACCAATGAAAGTGACAACATGTCACTCTCTTAAAACTTATAAGTATATTAATTTTAATTTAGTGATAAAATTCATGAAACATAGAACATTAATAGTCTCTAGAAATCTAATAAAATTATCTACATTATATGAATTTATTTATAATTTTTAGGGATTAAATAATTATCATTAATTGTGACACAATAGTGATGCTGATACTGTTTATCTAGTGAAAAATCAAGAATATAGTTTTCATTAGACTAATAGTGACCATAAAAGGCACAAAAACCAGAAAAAAACTTATTGGTCATGTGAATATAAACTATAATAATCCTATGGTCGAATATTTGACCATTTGGAGCCTTATAAAAGCGATTATGACAGTTATATTATTTTATTTTAAATGATGCCAATGTTGTCACCTTCATAATTTAATAAATATAACAATTTAAATATTTTTATTTTAAGATTATAAATTCGTGTAAAAGTATTATTGTGAACGATAATAGATATATATGCATCATAGGATTTTAATTTTAATTTTTATGCAACATATAAGTATATTAAAAAATTATACAAAAATCTTGTAGTAATTATTTTATTAAGAGATATACCAAATAAATCGTTTTAAAAATATTAAAATAAATATTATATGAACTATTTAATGTACTCCACTAATAATCTAGATTACTATGACATATTAGGAACCTATTACATATTTAATTTGAATATATCATTTGTGTGGATTTGATATAAATTAAAATAAATGGATAGTGTCAAAATTGACACTATTGTTATTTTATAAAAATAACATATTATTAAATTGTTTAAAAATCACAAATATATTTAAAAATTAGAAATTTAAATTTATATAGTCTAAAATGTCAGAAATTATCTAATTATGGATAATTCACAGCACATATGTAATTATTTATAACAATTTAAAATTTAGAATCTTGTTACCACAAATAAAATTTAGTAGATTAAATAAGGATAAATCAAGTTGATAATGTTTTAAATAAATTCTATACATATTTAAATTTTATTGGTTGATGATATTACAACCCTATATCATCTAATATTCTAATTGAGTCATTTTTGGCAGTTTTTAAGTGGGTTTGGGATTTAATATTAACTTATATTTCTTATATTTCTAAAGGTGCCCCTCTCCTCCCTTATAAAAGGGCACCTCCTCCCTCTCTTCCTCACACCACTTTGAGCCTTCATGCTCAGAAAACCCCTGCCAAATTCTCTTATCCACTTCCCTATGAACATCCTAGAGGTCCTAGTATTCTTCAAATACCAATTTTAGTTCCCTAAGAGGAGGTCTCAAAGAGGCGCTTCAAACAAGAGGTAATATCTGTTACCGATTCTTTCAACTTTATTTCTTCTTCCACTTCTTATTCTTTAGTTGTTTCATTATTAAGTAATAAAATCAGTATAAACAATATAATTATATGTTATTATAAGTATGAAACAAACCTATTTAACCATCTATCCATCCTATGGAAAATGAAATCACCGCGCGTGCGTACGTACAGAATACTGTCTCCATGCCGTGGTGTAAAACGGTTTTCCACCAACACCTTATATGGATGGGTATAATTGTGTAAATAATAACTATACATAGTTATTATAAAATCATACTGATTCTGATTTATTGTATCATCCACTCCAATTAAATTCAATAATTATGGCAACAATATCATCGCTCGTGCCTACATACGGACTACCGTCTCCACGACACGATGAGATTCATTCTCAATGATTAACCATACATGAATGATTATAAAGTATATATAATAAGTAATATTGAAATATATTACATAATAATGATACTGTATTTATGTATATATATATGTATGTAATCTATTTAGTTTCATTCAATTCAATAAGGAAACGAAAACAATGTTCATGCGTACGTACGGCCTACTGTCTCCATGAACGGTGTATTTCATTCCATTTATCGATCTATAATATATATTTATATGATGAATATATATTACATATAAATCATTTTTTAAATTATGGAATTATAAAAATAAGGATATAAGTAAAAATATCATGAACCACAATTCGAAACACATACGATAAATAAAATGATTTTACCCAAAACGCTGCTTTAACCTGGAATTTACAAATGAACGGGTAATATAAATTCATAAGTGAAACATATATGATATAATAATAATGAATATGATTATTTAATAAGTCAATGACATTATTTAAATCATTTTACAGGAGGTTCAGATCCATACGATGCATATCAGACCTAAGGTAAGGGCTAATTTTTCAAGTCTCATTTCTATCCGAGATTGCTTATTCTTAAATATTTACTGGGGTTACTTCTATAATCCATGTCCATGTTTTATAAAAGTGTTTTCATGTATGTTAAATGTCCTTTTTACCCATTTTTGACTTTTACTACATGTTATGTATGGAATATTTCTTTTGTTTACGTTACGAGGTACTTTTTTTTGACTTTTCCGGCAAAAGTACAAGAAGAAAGTTTTTTTAACTTATAGAGCATGAAAGGATTTTCACGGTTTTATAAAGCCTTATTTTCATGAAGATTCCTCCAAAATATTTCATGACTATTTTCAACAAAATATATTTCTTTTAAAATTGCTTGACGTTTTGTGAAAAGAAAATGATTTTGAAGAAGAAAGGATATTTTTCTCAAGATTTAATTTCAAGTGTTTTATCAAAACCATTTTCATCTAAGATGACCTTTTTTCATATGCGTATGATTCAAATATCATGTATCTATGACTTACATGGTTTCACTTTTCTTATTATGAAATGATATACATTTCTTTTATATGGATTATGTGATAATGGGATTATGTTTATGAAACCCATTTTATTCGTTGGGTTATTATGAATGATGTATGTTTATTTTGTGGCACAAGTAAGAATGATTTCATTATGAGATGGGTGGGAACTATATCTCCCTCCAATGCATTGGGTAATTATTTATATCTCATGAGATAGACATGGATGGAACAATAAGTTAATCTGGTTCAGTGTTACAGGACTGAAACGAGGAGTGAACTCGATTCAGAAAGGGACTTTGTCCACTAAGATGGTCTTGGCAGCAATGCCTTGGATACTATGGAAATCATTAAATGTGATGAATGGTTTTCCACAATTACATGTTTTATTCCCATTATATTTTATCATGGTTGATGTTCCATTATGATATATGCCTTACGTACTTCCATGATTTATGTCTTTGCTCAAGATTTTGATGTTTAAATGTCATGTTCAAGTTTTTGGTTCGAAATGTTTATGGATTGTTTTATGTTATCTGTGATTACCCTTACTGAGCATTTGAGCTCACCTTTTTATGTTTTATTATCCCAAGTAAATAAAGAAAGGTTTTACATAAGGAAACAAAAAGGGGAAGATCATTATGGGAGTTGTTGAAGATATTTCCACATGAATAGAAGTTTATATTCTGAGTTTCCAAAGACACGAAACTGTTACGGTCCTTGTGTTTCTGTTTTTGTTATGTATTAAGTATTCCGAAAAAGTAATGTAATGTCCATGTACGTCAAGCTTTGGGTCTCTACAGTTGGTATCAGAGGAATGGTTTAGTCAACCTTTTGAATCTTGGATGCGAAAACGTTAGTGAGATCCCTAGAGATATTTCTAAGGTATGTCTAGGGATGTCCCTAAGGATAAGTATATGTATAGGATATAGTCCTAGAACTATGGTAACAATATTATAATATAACATAAGATTTTAGATATTGACGGTACTCCCCATTTATTATTTTGTTTTCCCTTGCATGATTTTTTCCTCTCACACTATTCTTTTTGGGTTTTAGAAAATGGCTGGAAACAGGAAGATTCACGATAATGGAGGATATAACGGACAATGGAATGATATTTTTCATGAGAAACCAAATGAAACGGGATTTGGAAGTCCAAACATAGTTATTATGACTAATCAGCTATCTCATAATATGATCAATAATCTCAACATTGGTAAGTTTCCCGACTCAGATAATAAGAGAAAGATAGAGTTTCATGATGATCATAGAGGAAAGAAAGTTCAATTCGCCTCATGTAAATCTTGTGAGAAGAGGCATAGAGGAGATTTTTTTAAAAGAACTGGAAGATGCTTTGGGTATGGAAAAGAAGGACACAATGCCAGTAAGTGCAAAGGAAAAGTTTTAGTTAACACCATACACAGGGATAATGGTATTGCTACGACATCAACGGTGATTAGATGTTTTAAATGTGGAATGTATGGACATTATGCAAACCAATACCCTAAAAGAAAATCTCATGAAGAGAATAAGCATGGTCATATGTGTAGTATTTATGTGGATGATGATGAAGATACTACAAATGAAATATCAGATAAAAGAAATGATGAATCTCAATCAGTGGTTTAGAAAGTTAGTGAAATGATTGTATGTTTATAAAGAATAATATATGGTATTATGGAATAAAGAATCATCTAAGTATTGTTACACTATTTTTTTCCTAAAATATTTGGATGTATATGATGAATGGTACTGGTAACCATGGAAGGTTATTCAAATATTTTTGGAAAGTAGATGATATGCGCATAATGATGGTAATGAGAAGTTTGATTGTATTCATGAGCTCATGACTGATATAAGGACAAAGTGATATTATGGTTCGATTATATAGATTTTTGGGATTTTTGTATGAGGAAGTAGTTACCTTTCGATAGTATTCATGTTTTCACTAAGGTTCTATGGTAATTTATGTTTCAAGAGAATATATGACTAACGTATTCATGTGTTTGGAATGCAACCAACAAGATATATATTAGGATATATGTGAGATAAATGCTTGTATTCACATTCTTGGTAGATAACCTTTCTAGTAATTGTTTTGTTTATACTATAAGCTTGGACTGAAGTATTTTAGATAAGCCTAAAGATTGGAATTATAAGGCCCTAGCCTTAAACCTTACTTAATCTTGAGTTATTACAATATTACACTTTGAGGATCTTTTCAGGTTTAGAGTTTTCAAGAATTAGATCATAAAACATGCATTACATTCCACATTTAAACAAAGTGGTTACATAAAGATAGTATTCAATTTTTTCCCATCAATGGAAACATATTTAAAATAAAACATGGATACATTCTTGACACATACTTGACACTATCATCATATCATGTACCTTTCCCTTGACCTGTGAAAAACATTTCAAAAAAAAACATGGGATGAGCATAAAAATCTCACTATGGGTTATAAAAATATGGAAAGGAAACATGAGTTCATATATACATAAGAATGGAATCCTACTTCACCCATAAAACATAGGAACTTTAACATACCTCATCAAACCATGAATAAATCATAGAAATCATAAGGCATAAAGGAAACTTGAGGCATTCATAACATTCATACGTAAGGAGTAACCCTCTTGGTTACATTTGGAATACCCACCACAGTATATTCCCGAAATATCATCGGAGAAACCATAACGTTTCACTCCTTCGTGTTAGCAAATGCATTGGAGAGCCAAATCGGGTTCACCTGCCCTTAGTTTATCACAGAACCACCCGTCTTTATAACAATGCCCAAGAACCATAACATAATCGTATCACATAAAACATGCATAAAGGAAATATAAAATTTCCACCTTTCAATCACAAGATATCAATAAAACACATTGATATAAAAACATTATGAAAACCATTTTCAATACCAAAATAAATGAAATGTAAAACATGGTATTTTTTTCTTTTAAAAAGATGGTACGACTAGTAGAGGAAGCCGAAACTCAAATAATGGTCACGGTGGCGGAGAAGTCATTGTCGCCGCATATGTATGACAATAACATTCCCTTTTGTCATTTAGTAAACGCTTAATATAAAAAAGATTCCTTTTGAATAAACGTAAAAGTCAAAGAGGTTTATACAACGTATAAAAGAAAGTTGTGTATAAAACAAAATATGCCTCAATGAAAGGAGATTGAGACGAAGTCCCATACAATGACGGTATCCTTGGATTTAGGATAAATCAATTACATAATTATGTGTGAAAAATGAATACACGAAATATAAGTGGATATTAAGTGTAAAACAATAAGAGGTTATTCACACATATTCATAGAAATACATATTCAAGGAGTACAAGTTTATCCCAAAGAATCAAATTTGGGTTAAGAAGTTCCCTTGCAATCATTTGACAGCCGAACGACGTCACTAAAAAATTCAGAAAATTAGTTGATGAGAGATAAAAAGGGTATCTCATCACATGGACATAAAATTTAAATCAATAAGGATATATAATATCATATCCCAACATAATAGTATGTGAATTGAAAGACATAACAAAAGAAGTCTTTTAAAAAGAGGAGGGTGAAAGGTTCCCTTATCGACATGGGTATCTTTCGAAACATACACCCTATGAAAGAGGGACAATACAACATTGATGTAAATACTCATAAATGAAATTATATTACACAATGAGTAAAATAATAGGCAGTACATACACCAGTCAAAGGAAATTGTGGAAAATGTAGCATAAATCTCCCTAGAATAAAAGTGAGATGAAAAAACCCTTTCGAAAACTCAGCAGCCTAACAGTGCCACTTAAAACATTCAAAATGGATTGACGAGATCAAATAGGGTATCTCATCATATTAACATAAAGTTTACAGAAATATGAATATAAAAGAACATCCCCTAACATAACAAAGAGGAGCGTAAAATAAGTGACATAAAGGAGAGTACTTAAAAAGAAAGAGAAAGGTTAGATCTCTTACGAAATTTCGGCAGCCTAACGGCGCCACTCAAAACATCCAAAATGGATTGATGAGAGAGAACAAGGTCTCTCATCATATGAGCATAAAAATTACAGTAAGATTAATATAAAATAATATCCCAATAACAAGAATTATGAGCTTTAAAAGGAATGACATAAAAGAGTGTACTTAAAAAATAGAGAGGTGTAGGATCCCTTACCTCAAGTCCGACTTGTCTTGTTCGTTTCATTATATTCCTGAATAATAAACTTTTATCAATTTATAATTTCCTAAGGACCTCATTTGAAGATTATTATTCAGTTCATATCACATATTATATTGTTATAATAATTCTTTAATAATGTTAGTTCATATCAGACGTTTTTGCCGATGTTTGGTATATGAGTCAAAAAGGAACTTGTTTGAAAAATGATTGACCATGTAGTTATAAGTAAATAATTTCTAGAATAGTATTAATGATTAAAATATCATATATTTCCAGTACATATTCATTTTATACTATTCCATATCATTTGGAGACAAAAAACAAAAAGCACCGTTCATGGAGACGGTAGGCCGTACGTACGCATGAACGCTACTTTCATTTTTTTCTTTGTCATATTAATTGAATTAAAAATAAATGGTATATATATATATATATATTATAATTACAGTATAATATATATGTTATATAGGTCACATAAGTTCATTAATTTCATTCTTTATACATTCTATGTATTGCATGTACGAGTCACATCACTTGAGGGGGTGGTAGTCCACACTTCCTCATATGAAATTATCGCATTTACACAAAATGAAAAGAATAAAGGTATGTTTAAAATATAAAATAAATAAGAATATAGTAAACATAAATACCATATATATCATATTTAAAATACAGTGATATCATAATGGCCACCTTTAAAGGTGTTAATATAATATTGAACAATCATCGTTTCGTGAGGCAGAAAATCGCCAACCACAGAAACAATATGTTATTTAACCATTAGATGAAGGTGTGTGTATGTGTAGTTAGAATCCTTCATATAAAAACATCCTAGTATATTTACGATACTGGAGTTGTTAGAAAAGAAATGAATAAAAAGAGTTTAGGGGGTTGGAGAAGCAAAATAAAACAAAAGGACTCAAGTGAAGACATTATCTTAAAATCGGGTAAATCCCTTTGGTTTGAGCTCAAAGGCTTCCTTTGGAAGACATCTGCCCAAAGTGAGGCTTTAAGGAGTTATATAGGGATGTGGAGAGTCAAAATGGGTAGTGTTTGGCTGAGCCAAAGGCTTTGAAAGTGTGGGTAAGGAGGTAGAGGTGGGGGCCTTTTTTAAGAGGAGAGGAGGGGCACTCTTGGAAAGTAAAGAAATGTTACTTTATTTTAGAATGAGTTTCGGATTTTAATGGTCCCACATTGATGTGTTTCTAGGATAAGGTGATAAGGGTTATAAATCCACCAATCCAATAGGTTTTTTACATGTTTAGGTCTTAGATATTACATTATCTTTCCATTTTATTTAAATCGTTAAATAATGAGGTCATCGCTGCATCATCAGGATGTAATAAATAATTTAATTTATTTAATGTCTAAAAATTATAAAACAAATACTATGATGTAGGAAATCGTTTTATAATTCCAATTACTATTTATAGTAAATAATCTGACTTTTATAACCCCATGTAAAAATTGATTTAGTAAAACATCTCATGTTTGTGTCATTTTTACTTTAACATTAAATTAAAAGGTATTTATGTCATTTTCCAACTAAAGTGGGTCCATGGGGTCCCCAAGTTGACACATGGATTGTCTTGGTCAGAAATGACACATAAAATGAGGGTATAACATGTTTCTAGGTCATTTCATTTTTTTAAAACATTATTCATACCTTAAACTACACTAATTACCTTTAATCGCGATTAAAAACATAATAAGTTACTATTCACCAAAAAATTATTTTAATCCCATTGAACCACATTTTACTTCTTAATGACAACCATTTATGTCAGTTTTTTTGAAATTCAAAACACAAAGATGGAAAAATATCATTTAAACGGAAAATCAGTTTTTATAAGTACCACTTAGTGGTTTCACTATTCATTAAAAATTGAAGTTTTTCAGAAAATTACAAAAAATTCACCCTAAGCTATATTTGATATTCTGAATTCAAAAAATATTTCTATTTTACAGAATTCAAAACATATATGTTGCATTAATTAATTTAATAATTAATTCCCACTGTCAAAATAAATAGCGTGTTTTTATGAAACAAAATATATCAAAAGATTGACACTAGTTCAAGTCCGATTTCAAAATGAAATTAATTCCAACGACCACTATTGGATTAACTGGTAAAAATATATTCTAATTTCACATTAAAACCAATTCAGAAGATAACATAATCATATAAATTAATTAGATTAACAATAGGATTTGATTTAAAATACAACATTTTTCACTATTCATTAAAAAAATGATCTTTTTCGGAAAAATACCAAAAAATTACACAAAGTAAATTTTGATGTCCTGATTCTAAAGGATTTTTTTTTTTGTCAAATATAACACATAAAATTGTAAAAAAAGTGGATTTAAAAGAGTTTCACCAAAAAAGGTGGTTAATCCACCTTTTAAAAAATATTAGAATGTTTACGCTTAAAATTGGATTCATTTGCATTTTTAATCCTCTAACATTTATTGTAAAAAGTAAAAATATTTGACAAACATATATAATCATTTTGTAGTTAGTTCTGTTCATTCCCGCCATTACAACGGCTAGGTGTTAACTACTATTTAAAATAATATTATATTATTATTAGAGTGCAACGTAAGATTCCCAAGAAACTCGTTGTTGTATATTGGGTATGCCATCGAGAATAGCATACCCTTTAAAGTAATATTAATATTTTATTCACAAATATTAAAAAATATAAAAATTTCATATTCTTTATTTACCTGGGGTGTTACATCCTTCCCCCCTTTTGGGAATTGTGTCCTCGCAATTTTAAAATTGATCTTGGAAACATCTTTGAAAGTCCCACATCGGAACAAGAGTCGGTAAAACAATCACTTTCAAATAAAGAAAGATAAGTACAGTGGTCACCCGAGTTAACCCATACTAGGATTCCATGTAGGAAAACATGGACCTGGAGGAGAAAACATAGGGTCATTTTCTGTTGGAGAGTGATAGAAAACATGTTTAGGAGAAAGTTACCCCCAAGAAAATCACAAACTTGTGATGGGTTAAACGGTATTCGATTCCCCAGTAGGAAAAGTTAATAGACATCATTTTTATTCTAAGTTACTTTTTATTGAGGAATTTATTCATAAGGAAAGATAATCACTTATCATGTTGACATTCAACTTTTGTTATATTCCATACACAAACTCATATTTTCTCCAAAAGACGAGTATTTAGGAACACTTGTTCACATTAAGAGTACTATAATCAACTTATAGAGAATCACCTAATCCAAAAAAGAGAACTATATACTTCCCATGTCTTTAGACTTTAACCAAAACAAAATCCAAAAAGGTTATTACAGGATCAGATAATCCAGAAAAGGATAACCCTTTATAAAAATAAAATCTATTCTTAATCTCCAAAATTTGTCCAACAAAACCCAAAGTTCAATGAGGACTATTCGATAGAAAATTTTTCCATAAAATTATTCAAAGTAAACCAAAATAAGATTGAAACCCAAATATTTGAAGGATTTAGTCACATAGTCTTCCAAGTTAAATCGTAACATTTATCTCCAAACAACATCAGTTTCTCTTAATGTCTCATATTGAAAAGTAATTAACCTAATCACATATCCTCCATTATAGGTTAATAAATTTCCATAGATAACCCAAAATCAAGTTACTCTTAATTCATAAAATCATCTAACTAAAAAGAATCAGTCAAACTAACCAAGGACATCATGTAGTCTAGTGGTAGGCGATAAATACCAGTCGCACTTTGGTTGTGATTTCGATTCCCGCAGCTTTGTCCGACGCGACGGGTTGTCACACAGTCTGCATGTTGTCCTTTTTATAAAACTCCAAAAATACCTCTAACATGTTTTCACCTCAATAGCTTCCTTATACCTCTCATTTTCATCCAAATTTGTTACGATCTCAACATCTTAATTCTTGAAGTCTTATTTCACCACCATAATATAAAACGATTCCCAAAATTAATAACATCATACCTTGATCATGGCGTCCACTCGGTTTCATCATCATCTTGCTCACGTAGGTAGAAGTCCCATGCATTAAAACAATGATTTAGAGATCCTTAAAAATCATTTGTTCCTCTGTCCAAATACACCTTTTACAACATTGGTCATATGGGTGTTCACAGAAAAAAAGTTTTGGAAAATAATCATGTATGACATATAATTCCAAAAAATCTGATAAAACATGATTTCTATAAAATAGTCAGACATAATTTTAGTTTAAACTTTCTATTATTGGTCCTTTTAAAATACCATATGTATGTGCTGAGAGACTATATTTTAAAATCAAATATAAATATGTTGCGTAAGTGTATCCTTCCTCAGCACCATTTTAAAATCATAATATGCATCAAATTCTTGTGATAAGGTAAAATATTTGAAAATACCTTGATAATATTTACCTTTCTTGAAAATATGAGAATATTGTGAAAATAGTATTTGTCTAAAAACCACCCATGATCCACGATGATAACGAGGTATAGTGGAGGTGTTTGATATCTCAAACAATAGCTTGCAAGTGAGTTGTATGCTAGAAAAAGTTTCACAATCATCCGAACATGACTTTGCAATAATTATTGCAAGCATGTCATCAGGAAGAGATTGGAATGTCGTTTGAGATCTTTCTCCTTCCATTCATAACTGACTTTACATGACATTAAAAAAATTATAAAACAAGGATTTAACTGAAATAATAGATATAGGGAATAATCATGTGTCTAACAAAAACTACTAATCCCTAAAGTTGTATAAACCGACCTCTGATACCAACTATAAGGCCCTAGCCTTAATCCTTACTTAATCTTGAGTTATTACAATATATCACTTTGAGGATCTTTTCAGGTTTAGAGATTTAGTGAATTAGATCATAAAACTTGCATTACATTCCACATTTAAACAAAGTGGTTACATAAAGATAGTATTCAATTTTTTCCCATCAACGAAAACATATTTATAATAAAACATGGATTCATTATTGACACTTCATTGACACTATCATCATATTATGTACCTTTTCCTTGACCTGTGAAAAACATTTCAAAAAAAACTTGGGATGAGCATAAAAAGCTCAGTAAGGGTTATAAAAATATGGAAAGGAAACATGAGTTCATATATACATAAGAATGGAATCCTAATTTACCCATAAAACATAGGAACTTTAACATACCTCATCAAACCATGAATAAATCATAGAAATCATAAGACATAAAGGTAACTTGAGGAATTCATAACATTCTTACATAGGGAGTAACCCTCGTGGTTATGTTTGGAATACCCACCATAGTATATTCCCTAAATCTCTTCAGAGAAACCTCAACGTTTCACTCCTTCGAATTACCCAATGCATTGGAGAGCGATATCGGGCTCAGCCGCCCTTAGTTTATCACGGAATCACCCGTCATCAAAACAATGCCCAAGAACCATAACATAATCGTATCATATAAAACATGCATAAAGGAAATATAACATTTCCACCATTGATTCACAAGATATCAATACAACACATTGATATAAAAACATCATGAAAACCATTTTCAATACCAAAATAAATAAAATGTAAAACATGGTATTTATTTTTGTTTTAAAAAGAAGGTATGGCTTGTAGAGGAAGCCGAAACTCAAATAATGGTCTCGACGGTGGAGAAGTCATTGTCGCCGCATACATATGACAAAAACATTCCCTTTTGTCATTTAGTAAATGCTTTTTATAAAAAAGATTCTGTTTGAATAAGAATAAAAGTCAAAGGGTTTTATACACCGTATAAGAGAAAGTTTTGTATAAAAACAAATTTGCCTCAACGAATGGAGATTGAGATGAAGTACCATACAAAGAAGGTATCCTTGGATTAAGGATAAATTAATTACATAATTATGTGTGACAAATGAATAAATGAAATATAAGTGGATATTAAGTGTAAAAAAATCAGAGGTTATTCACACATATTCATAGAACGACATATTCAAGGAGTACAAGATTATCCCAAAGAATCAAATTTTGGTTAATAAGTTCCCTTGCAAAAATTTGACAGCCTAACGGCGTCACTAAAAAATTCAGAAAATGAGTTGATGAGAGATAAAAAGGGTATCTCATCACATGGACATAAAATTTAAATCAATAAAGATATAGAAGACCATATCCCCACATAATAGTATGTGACTTAAAATACATAACAAAAGAAGTCTTTTAAAAAGAGGAGGGTGAAAGGTTCCCTTACCGACATGGGTATCTTTCGAAACATACACCCCGTGAAAGAGGTAGAATACAAAATTGATGTAAAAAATAATAAATGAAAGTATATTTGACAATGAGTAAAATAATGGGAAGTACATACACCAATAAAAGTAATTTTTGGAAAATGTAGCATAAATCACACGGAAATAAAAGTGAGATGAAAAATCCCTTATGAAAACTCGGTAGCCTAACGGTGACACTTAAAACATCCTAAATGGATTGATGAGATCAAATAGGGTCTCTCATCATATTAACATAATGTTTATATAAAGAGGAATATAAATTAACATCCCCCAACATAATAAAGAGGATCTTAAAAGAAGTGACATAAATGAGAGTACTTAAAAAGAAAGAGATTGGATAGCTCTCTTACAAAAATTCGGTAGCCTAACGGCGCCACTCAAAACATTCAAAATGGATTGATGAGAGAGAACAGTGTCTCTCATCATATGAACATAAAAATTACAGTAAGAGTAATATAAAATAATATCCAAATAACAATAAAGATGAGCTTTAAAAGGAATGACATAAAAGAGTGTACTTAAAAAGTAAGAGAGGAGTATGATCCCATACCTCAAGTCCGAATTGTCTTGTTCGTTTCTTTATATTCCTGAATAATAAACTTTGATCAATTTATAATTTCATAAGGACCTCCTTTAAATATTATTATTCAGTTCATATCACATATTATAATGTTATAATAATTGTTTAATAATCTTAGTTCATATCAGACATTTTTGTCGATGTTTGGTACATGAGTCAAAAATGAATTTGTTTGAAAAATGATTGCCCATGTAGTTATAAGTAAATAATTTCCAGAATAGTATTAATGATTAAAATATCATATATATATATATATATCTATTACATATTAATTTTATACTATTCCATATCATTTGGAGATAAAAAATGAAAAGTACTGTTCATGGAGACGGTAGGCCGTACGTATGCATGAACACTACTTTCATTTTTTTCTTTGTCATATTAATGGAATTAAAAATAAATGATATATATATATATATATTATAATTCAAGTATGATATATATGTTATATAGGTCAAATATGTTCATTAATTTCATTCTTTATACATTCCATGTATTGCATGTACGAGTCACATCACTTGAGGGGGAGGTAGTCCACACTTCCTCATATAAAATTATCGCATTTACACAACATGAAAAGAATAAAGGTATGTTTTAAATATAAAATACATAATCATATAGTAAACATAAATACCATATATATCATATATAAAATACAGTGACATCATAATGGCCACCTTTAAAGGTGTTAAAAGAATATTGAACAATCATCGTTTCGTGAGACAGAAAATCACCAACCATAGAAACAGTATGTTCCATATCCATTAGACGAAATTGTGTGTAAGTGTAGCTCGAATACTTCTTATAAAAACATCCTAGTATATTTAAGATACTGGAGTTGTTAGAAATGAAATGAATAAAAATTGTTTAGGGGGTTGAAGAAGCAAAATAAAACAAAAGGACTCAAGTGAAGACATTACCTTAAAATCAGGTAACTCCCTTTGGTTTGAGCTCAAAGGCTTCCTTGGGAAGACTTCTGCCCAAAGTGAGGCTTCAAGGAGTTATAGAGGGATGTGGAGAGGAAAAATGGGCAGGGGTTGGACGAGCCAAAGGATTTGGATGTGTGGTTAAGGAGGTAGTGGTGGGGTCCTTTTATAAGAGGAGAGGTGGGGCACTCTTGGAAAGTAAAGAAATGTTACTTTATTTTAGAATGAGTTTCGGATTTTAATGGTCCCAAATTGATGTGTATCTAGGATAAGGTGATAAGGGTTATAAATACACCCATTCAATAAGTTTCGGACATGTGTAGGTCTTATATATTACATTATCCTTCCATTTTATTTAATTCGTTAAATAAAGAGGTCATCATTGCATCATCATGATGTCATAAATAATTTAATTTATTTAATGTCTAAAAATTATAAAAAACTACTATGATGTAGGGAATCGTTTTATATTTCCAATTACTATTTATAGTCAAAATTATGACTTGTATAACCCCATGTGAAAATAGTTTTAGTAAAACATCTCATGTTTGTGTCATTTTTACTTTAACATTAAATAAAAAGGTATTTATGTCATTTTCAAACCAAAGTGGCTCCATGGGGTCCCCAAGTTGACCCATGGATTGTCTTGGTCGGCCATGACACATCCAATGAGTTTAGGACATGTGTTTAGGTCATTTAATTTTATTAAAACATTATTCTTACCTTAAACTACACTAATTACCTCTAATTGCGATTAAAAACTTAAAAAGTTACTATTCACCAAAAAATTATTTTAATCCCATTGAACCACAATTTACTTCTTAATGAAAACCATGTATGTAAGATTTTTTAAATTCAAAATGCAAAGATGGAAAAATTTCATTTAAACGGAAAATCAGTATTTATAAGTACCACTTAGTGGTTTCACTATTCATCAAAAATTGAAGTTTTTCAGAAAATTACCAAAAATTCACCCTAAGCTATATTTGATATTTTGAATTCAAAAATGTTGTCTATTTTAAAAAATTCAAAACATATAGGTTGCATTAATTAATTTAATTATTAATTCTTGTTGTCCAAACAAATAGCGTGTTTTTATTAAACAAAATGTATCAAAAGATTGACACTAGTTTAAGTCTGATTTCAAAGTGAAATTAATTCCAATGACCACTATTGGATTAACTGGTAAAAATATATTCTAATATCACTATAAAACCAATTCAAAATATAATCTAATCATATAAATAAATTAGATTAAAAAGTGGTTTTGAATTAAAATACAACATTTTTCACAATTCATTAAAAATTGAACTTTTTCGAAAAAATACCAAAAATTTACAGAAAGTAAATTTTGATGTCCTGATTCTAAAGGAGAATTTTATTTTGTCAAATACATCACATACAATTGTCAAAAAGCGGATTTAAAAGATGTTCTCCATAAAAAGGCGGTTAATCGACCTTTTAAAGAATATTATAATGTTTACGGTTAAAATTGGATTTATTCGCATTTTTAATCCTCTAAAATTTATTGTAAAAAGTAAAAATATTTGAAAAACATATATAATCATTTTGTAGTTAGTTCTGTTCATTCCCGCCATTACAATGGCTAGGTGTTAACTACTATTTAAAATAAGATTTTTTTATTATTAGAGGGCAACGTAAGATTCCCAAGAAACACATTGTTGCCTATTGGGTACGCCATCGAGCATAACATCCCATTTAATGTAATATTAATATTTTATTCACAAATATGGATAAATATAAAAATGTAATATTCTTTATTTACCTGGGGTGTTACAGGAATGGATTATGTTGGACATAAGTTAGTATTGTTTAAGGCTGGAACTTTTTCGATATTGTTGATGGAAAGTTATAATAATGTATTTTTAGAAAAAAAACAACCTGCAGGACGGGCGACAACCCATCACGTCGGACAAGGATGTGGGAATAAAACCCACAACTGAAGTGTGACTGGCCTTTATCACCTACCATTGGCCCTCAGAAAGTCCCTGGTTAGTAGAAACTAGTTTTATTTTATTAAGCGGTATGATATATGAAGTATAAGTTCATTTATGGAACCATATACAATTAATCTAACCATATGATGGACTTATAACATTTGCTAACCTTTTGTTTGAAATAGACCGAATGACCCATCATTCTATCACATGATCTGCTAAAACATCACGAATAAAAAATTCAACTTCATTTCTTTAAGGGATGAAGTGGAAATTGATCAATTCATGAAAAACAATGAGATTGTACCAAAATCATGTAAGTATTTCTTTTAATTCATAAACTTTAGGGAAATGATCTTGAAAACAAAAAAAGTTGTGCTAGTGACCTTATATCCGATGAATCAGATGGTACCTTAGATCATCGAAAATCTATGGCTTTGTGATTGTTGTCTTTTTCATAGACATGTTCTCTACCACTCTCTATCAGAACAGGATGGTTAGATTTCTCTTCCATATCCATATTTTCACCTATGTTCTCCTATGTGGAAACCCATTGATTTGTTTATTTGGGTAACCATTACGTTTCATACTTTAGTTTTTAAGGATAAGTTTTGGTATTTCTTTTTACGATGTGGGTTTCAATTAAAGAAACTTTTAAGTAGAATACCATTTATATCCCCGATGAATTTCGAGGGAGAAATTCATTTTAAGGGGGTAGAATGTAATAACAAGAGATTTTATAAGACATATTCCTTTTAATTTCATTCATATATTCTGTTGTACGATACACCAAGATTAACTTGCGCTATACGCAACACCGTAATAACTTGAAGTATATGCAACACTAATCCTGGATCGTGTTACACACAATATCATGTTTGTTTGATAGTAGTTATTCTACGAAACATTGAGTATATATATGTATTCAATTTATCCTGTTCTACGCAGCAACTAAAGAGTCATGCACTACATGCAACCGTGACTTGGCTTGCATTACACGCAATCGCGACCTTCCTCGATAGCGTGTGTTGTACGCAATATCGGGTTTTACTAAACAATGATATATTATTATAATATGATTAGGAACTAGCTGTTATGAATATTATTATCAAAATTTTAAATTTTATATCATTATTATTCATCTTACACATTTTTTCAAACATGGTATAAGAACAAAATAAATTTTACGGGTAAAATAAGAATTTTTCAAAAAAATGCAGTTTTACCGCCTTTTGATTGTGCACCGACATTAAATCCAGTGTTTGACATGTTTATAAGTTCAATTTTACAAAATAAAATTATTCTTTGGAATCAGGATATAAAATTTTACCTTGGATAAATGTTTCATATCATTCCGATAACTTTCATATTTTAATGAAAAGTAAAAACACGCTATATTTTAATTAAAAACAACATTTTTCATCGTAATAAATTATGTGGTTAAATTATAATATTGGTTGGTTTTAAAGTATAAATTGAATATATTTTTACCATTTAATATAATTTACGTCACTATTATTGATTTTACCTTGAATTCGTAGGATAAATCAATTCAATCTTTTGCAATGTTTTAAAGAAAAACCCATTTTCTTTTGACAACAAGATTAATTTAAATTTAATTTCTGCAGATTTTGTGTAATGAATTTCAAAAAATGGATTCCATATTTGGAATCAGTGGGTTCAAATTATGTTAATAAGCTACTTTCTATTTTTGGGCTTTATGAATAGTAACTACGGTAAATTTTATTTACCGTAGTTACAGGTAAATCGTGTAATTAAGGGTAAATATAAGATTATAAAATAACCCTAACACCTACCAAAATTCTATTGGATGGATAAATGTTGACCTATATCACCTCAGGGTCGGATTAGATTCATTTTATGGGCTTTTTACACCAAAAATTGTTTAATTATTATTAAAACCAATGAAAGTGACAACATGTCACTCCCTTAAATCTTTTAAGTATATTAATTTTAATTTAGTGATAAAATTCAAGAATATTCAAACAATAATTTTATCCAGAAATATAAAAAAATTATATACATCAGATGAATTTATTTATAATTCTTAGGGAATATATAATTAACAATAATTGTGACACAATAGTGATGCAGAAATGTTTTATCTAGTGAAAAATCAAGAATATAGTTTTTATTAAACTAATAGTGACCATAAAAGGCACAGAACCCACAAAAAAACTTATTGGTACTATAAATATATACCATAATCATCCAATGGTCGAATATTTGACCATTTGGAGCTTTATAAAACCGATTATGACACTTATATTATTTTATTTTAAATGATCTCAAAGTTGTCACCTTCATAATTTAATAAATATAACAATTTAAATATTGTTATTTTAAGATGATAAATTCAATTAAAAGTATAATTGTGAAATATAATAGATATATATGCATAATAGGATTTTATTTTCAATTTTAATGCAACAAATAAGTATATTAAATAATTATACAAAAATAATGTATTAATTATTTTATTAAGAGATATACCAAATAAATGGTTTTAATAATAGTAAAATAAATAGTATATGATGTATTTAATATACTAAAATAATTTTCTAGATTACTATGTCATGTTAGAAACCTATTAAAAATTTTATTTTGATTATATAATTTGTGTGGATTTAATTTAAATTCAAATAAATGGATTGTGTCAAAATAGACACTATTGTTATTTTATAAAAATAACATATTATTAAATTGATTTAAAATCACAAAAATATTTATAAATTCTAAATTGAAATTTATATAGTCTAAAATGTCATAAATTATCTAATTATGGATAATTCATAGAACATAAGTAATTATTTATAACAATTTAAAATTTAGAATCTTATTACGACAAATAAAATTTAATAGATTAAATAAGGATAAATCAAGTTGATATTGTTTAAAATAAATTCCCTACTTGTATAAATTTTATTGGTTGATGATATAACAACACTATCTCATATAATATTAGAATTGAGTCATTTTTTTCTGTTTTTTAGTGGGGTTGGGATTTAATATAAACTAAAATTGCTTATATTTCCAAAGGTGCCCCTCTCCTCCCTTATAAAAGGGAACCTCCTCCCTCTCTTCCCCACACCACATTGAGCCTCCAAGCTCGTAAATCCCCTGAAAAATTCTCTTCTCAACTTCCTTATAAACATTCTATAGGTCGTTGTCCTCTTCAAAGTCCAATTTTAGTTCCCTAATAGGAGGTCTCAAAGAGGCGCTTCAAAAAAGAGGTAATGTCCGTTACCGATTCTTTCAACTTTATTTATTCTTCCACTTCTTCTTATTTAGTTGTTTCATAATGAAGTAATAACATCAGTGTCACTCATATAATGTTATGTTATTATAAGTATGAAACAACCCCATTTCACCATCTATCCATCCTACGGAAAACGGAATCACCGCACGTGCGTACGTACGGAATACCGTCTCCACGCCGTGGTGTAAACTGGTTTTCCACCAACACCTTATATGGATGGGTATAATGGTGTAAAGAATAACTATACATAGTTATTATAACTTCATAATAATTATTATATATTGTATCAAACACTCCAATTCAATTCAATAATTATGGGAATAATATCATCGCTCGTGCGTACGTACGGACTACCGTCTCCACAATGCGATGAGATTCATTCTCAATGATTAACCATTCATGAATGATTATAAAGTATATGTATTAAGTAATCCTTAAATATATGACATAATAATGATACTATATTTATGTATATATATATATGTATGTCCTCTATTTTTTTCATTCAATTCAATAAGGAAACGAATATAGTGTTCATGCGTACGTACGGCCTACCGTTTCCATGAACGGTGTATTTCATTCCTTTTATTGATCTATAATATATATGTGTATGATGAATATATATTACATATAAATCACGTTTTACATTTTGGAATTATGTAAATATGGATATATCTAATAATATCATGAACGACAAGTCGAAACACATACGATAAATAAAATGATTTTACCCAAAACACTACTTTACCATGGAATTTACAAAAGAACGGGTAATATAAAGTCATAAGAGAAACATATATGATATCATAATAGTGAATATGATAATGTAATAAGTCAATGAAATTATTTAAATCATTATATTGGAGGTTCAGATCCATACAAAGCATATCAAACCTAAGGTAAGGGATAATTTTGCAAGTCTCATTTTTATCCGAGATTGCTTATTCGTAAGTATTTATTGGGGTTATTTCTATCATCCATGTCCATGTTTTATAAAAGTGTTTTCATGTATTTTTAATGTCCTTTTTACCAATTTTTGAATTTTACAACATGTTATGTAAGGAATCTTTCTTTTGTTTATGTTACGAGGTACTTTTTTGACTTTTCCAGCAAAAGTACAAGAAGAATGTTTTTTTAACTTATACGACCTGAAAAGATTTTCATGGTTTTATAAAGCCTTATTTTCATGAAGCCTCCTCCAAAGGATTTCATAACTATTTTCAATAAAATATATTTATTTTAAAATTGCATGGCGTTTTGTGAAATGACATTTATTTTGAAGAAGAAAGGATATTTTCCTCAAGAATTCATTTCAAGTGTTTTATCAAAACCATTTTTTTCTAAGATGATATTATTTCATATATGTATGTTTCATGTATCATGTCTCTATGAATTACATGGTTTCATTTTTTTTATTATGAAATTATATCCATTTCTTTTATATTGATCATGTGATGATGGGATTATGTTTATGAAACCCATTTTATTCGTTGGGTTATTATGAATGATGTATGTTTATTTTTTGGCACAAGTAAGAATGATTTCATGATGATATGAGTGGGAACTATATCTCCCTCCAATGAATTGGGTAATGATTTATATCTCATGAGATAGACATGGATGGAACGGTAAGTTAATCTGGTTCAGTGTTACAGGACTGAAACGAGTGAACTTGATTCATAAAGGGACTTTGTCCACTAAGATGGTCTTGGCAGCAATTCCTTAGCTACTATGGAAATAATAACATGTGCTGAATGGTTGCCACAATTAAATGTTTTATTCCCAATATATTTTATTATGGTTTATGTTCCATTGTGATATATGTCTTACGTACTTCCACGATTTATGTCTTTGCTCATGTTTTTGATTTTTAAATTTCATGTTCAAGTTTTTGTTTCCAAATGTTTATGGATAGTTTTATGTTATATATATTTTCACTTATTGAGCATTTGATCTCACCCTTTTTTTGTTTTATTTTCCCTAGGAAATAAAGAACAGTTTTATGTAAGGAAACAAAAAGGGGAATATCATTATGGGAGTGTTTGAAGATATTTCAACATGATTAAATGTTTATATTCCGAGATTCCAAAGACACTAAACTATTACAATCCTTGTGTGTCTGTTTTTCTTATATATTACGTATTCCGCAAAAGTAATGTAAGGTCCATGTAGATCAAGCTCTGGGTCTCTACAGTCATGAAATCTAAAATGAAAGTAAAGGCAAACCATTATTGGAAAATTGTGGATTTCATATACTATATTACATTAAATAGGAATAATATTAATTTTTTGTGAATTTTATATTATTTTATAAAATAATATTTAATATAAAATAACATTAAATCCATTTTTCGAACTATTCACATAATTAAATTTAAATAAATATCAAGAAAATAATTTAGTTAGAATATAGATATTTAAAACAAAATTAATCCAATATATTTATCTAAAAAATTTATTAAACAATAAAAATTACTTAATAATATTTCTTTTTATGTTTTTAATATCATTTATTTTTTTATTTAGTTTTCAAAAGAAGTGGGTCTTCATTCCATAAGTATTTAAGGTAATTATTTCATCACTAATAATTATACATAATTTACCTTGATAAAAAAAATTCATATTAAAAATAACTATTTATAACCATTCAATAAAAAAATTTATCCTTGCAAAAAAATTAGAGGTACAAAAATATAAAATTGACATTTTTGAATAATAATTTACCTAAAATAATATCTGCATTTTTATAAAAGGATTTTTTATAAATGGACATATTTTAATAAATTATTTGGTTCTACGAGATTTAAACTAATTTAATAGGTTAAATCCATGTGTCATGGTGATTTTATACAAGTTTCACATTATTTATAAACCTATTTTACTCAAATAACCAACTATTGCGATGATTAATAATTATGATTGTTACTATTTAGTAGGAAAAAAATGTCCTTTGTTGAAATAAATTAAACGCCGGTTCCATATATGGAATATATTTAATAAAATATTATTCAATTAAGTTGTAGAAATTTTTTAAGTTCCCATGGTTAAACACTCTCTCATGTTACCAAATTAAGTGTGTTACTAGACGTTAAGTGCTCATTACCTTATGCTAGAAGATACCAACTAGTAGAGGGTGAGTAGAAAAATATATTTGGGGGACAGTACCCCCTGGTATAGAGTTTCATTATAGTGGAAATAAATTTTTTTTTTTGAGAAATAGTAAAAATAATACAACATAAAAATAGAATATAGAGAATGAACCAAGTAAAATAATTTATAATAAACAATATAATGATAGGATTATATATAATTAAATGAAATTATTGAATCCATACTGATAAGACTAAGATGAAATAACCCTAGAAGGCCCTGGTCTCGAATCGATGGTTGTTCTTATCTACATGACCAAAATCATCCATCAATAAAAAATATAAATTAAGTCATTTTCCAATGTGCAATCCAACATCCATGTAATATTCATAGTTACTAAATTAAGGCCCTCATTAGGGGTGAGTATAACTCTGTAGGTCAACACCACCATGTATAAAGGAAACTAGTCTGATAGATAGTGCTTGCAATAAGAACATAAAAATGAGTATTACTTAATCAATTAATATAGTACACCACTCAACTGGATTTGGAACCACACCAAAATATCTATGAGTATGTAGAATTACATTGAAAACTATAACAAATATTACCTAGAATAATCAAATAACTGGAAAAAAACAATGTGTTTAAGAATTACGTCATATCCATATCAAGCCCTCTATCTATACATCTCACGATAACTATGCCATGCCCTATAATAATTATCATAATTGGATAAATCCCTCTTTATATGTATTTAAACATAACTGTGTTAATACCTATATTAATTACAACATAATCAATCCAATCACACTATATAAGAATTTATGCATAACAGGGAAACCCCCTATAAGATGTACAAAATAACGGGTTCAATCCCTATATATATGAATTTAACATAACATGGACAAGCCCTGTAATAATTACAAGATTGTATGGCCAATCCTTATATATAAGCATATTAGAATAATCAGGACATACCCTTTAAGAATTAAAATCTTACCAATACATTCCCTCTAGTAATTATAGTATAACCCAAAAAATAGTCATAAAGAAAATAATAACACACCATACATTATAATCCTCTTCAACAAATTACCTTTAATTTTTCAATTCAATTTCAACTATCATATTATGTATTAACACATTATCCTCCAGTGTACATAACCACATCATATCAAGTTTGAAAATGCATTTAAATAAAATTGATACAATGATAAGAAATAACCAAAGGTCTCATGTCCTGCTAATTCACATTTTAATCAAATAACAAGTTCATTATTATTTAATGGAAGACTCATCGTTTGGGTGGACCTAAGAAATGTCACAAAACTAATGGATCCAAATGGATCCAAGGTGTATGAAAAAATTATTATCATCACCCATTATTTTTCTAATATGTATTTTGTGGCGGTGAAATGACACGATAATATACATATAGAGAAAAAAAATAAAAAAATGACTATATGGATTTGTTCTATACAACCTTCGATTATATAGGGATGAAAGATACACTAAAAAAGGAATGCCAATAAATAATTATGGGGATGAAGATAAAAAAATACCAATATCACAATAATATAATGATCAAAACCTTATTCAATTTCAATCAAGAGATGACACCTTGATAATAGATAATAGCTAAATAAAAGGGGGAAACCCAAAGAGGTGTTACTCATCGAAGATTAACAACTAGAATGAGATGTCTAAAAGAGAATAAATCTCTAAAATATCATATGTAGTCTCCCATGAGATCATGATTGGTGGCCATAAAAATGTTGAATATAAAATCATATCTACAAAATGGTGAAAATCCAATTGTCTCTTGATATCCATGATGTGAGCCCCTATCATGATTTGAATTTTCCAATATATATGATAAGCTAAAAAACTTTCATCTTGGATTAGAATAACCATAATCAGTCATTTACAAGGTTAAATAGTATCATGGCATTAAATGTTTGTTACATTAAACTAGTTCATGATTTATTTCCAAAAACATGTTCACTTAATGTAAACCATTCTTGACATGAAAGTGTATGAAATACAGCTCTCAGCCTACCATATATAGAATGAACATGAAGCACCTAGAAATCATTCAAAACAAATGGGGAACAATTAAAATATCATTTTCAAATTTATACACTAACTCAATTATCCCAAAAAACTTACATCCATGAAAATTAATCCATTTTCCCTAGGAAAATCACGGCAACTCTGAAGAAATGGATTGACCAAAAAAATTTAAGTAGAATGATAAACCTAAATAAAATTGGTTTTATTAAAACTCAATTTGAATGTACCTAAGAAATATAGGATCATTAATATTAACATTAAAATAAACTTACCAAACATGATCATTTCCCCTCAAAAAATGGTTTTTTTAATTATACACATTTTTATATAATAACTAGATAAAATGTAAATTATATTGAAATTAATTAGATTTTTTATAATAAAAATAAAAAAAATCATTTAAAAAATAACTCAAAACAAAATTGGTAACTTTTCATATTTGAAATTAAATGGTATTTTTCTATATAAATGTTATTTTTTAATATTGCGTGAAAAATGGAACGCTATAGAGAAATACCAAAAGAACACTGTAAGTACACATTTAAAATTAAATATACAAAAATGAAACAATTTAACTATAATATATGATGAAATAAAATAACAGAACATAAATTTTGATGAAAACGTGATTTTTGAAACATAAAAATATTTTACCAAAAATTGAAAAAATATCTAGTATGAATTAATTAAAAAAATTTGAATTATATAAAAATAGTATAAATATTTTTCCTAATGTGTTAATTCTAATTTATAATAATATTTTAATATATTTTTTATAGTTGTACCAATTTAATAAAAATACTTTTTTATTATCTCACATTGCGATTAATTCTATGTGTTGCGTGTTAAGTAAGCTATCAGGTTCTATATTCTATCAAACTAAATTTCGGGGTTGTTACATTTTCTAAAATAAAATAAATTGAATCATCATTATATTTTTATCTCGGTAATATATGGTTTATCATTTGAAAATTCATACCTTTAAAACCCACTTCTTACCTAGGAATACTAATATTTCCACTCATAAGGGGATGTGGGAAACATAAAGGTGACCTGAAATTATACATATTATAGTTCCCTGTTAATAATAAAATGAGAATAAATTGAACATATGGATGTAAAGGATGAAGATAACATTAGTGGAATAATATATAGAGGTAGATAACAAGATGGTGAAAACATTAAAGAAAAATATATATGTATAAGGGATAAATAAGATGAACAATTCATTATATATTAATGTAGAAACATATTTTTTAAAATAAAGATCATTTTTTGTATAGAAAAAATAATAATTTAAAAGAAAACAGAGATCGTGATAAAATATACTTACTTGATGTTCTTCCATGTTGTGTCAATCAATTCATCATTTGGTTGTTATTTGATCAATTTATTCTTATATCACATATCCTATGCCAATAAATAAGTATTAATGAAGAATCTTTTCATTCTTGGAGTACAAAAATTAATTTCTAATATATTTTAACAACTATAAAATTCTGAAAAAATATTCATCATTTATTATACTTTAACCAAAACTAAAATATTATGCATAAGATCATATAAAAGCCCGTTTGGATGAATAATTTTATGGAGAAATACCTCATTAATATATAAATGATTAACAGTAATATGAAAAGTTAAACATAAATTTTTCTATAAATAGAAAACCAAAAAATTTATCAAAATATTATTGATTACTTAAGTAGAATAAATATTACAAATATCGTATCATATATTCATTTGAGATTAATTTATTATCTATCTTCAAAAAACATTAATCACTCATGACATCACATTCCAAAAAAATACATATTAATCAAATAATATCTACATAATCATAATCATGTCCATAAATAAACTGAATCATAATAAATCTAGATTAAAATAATATATCATTCAAAAAATTAACTAAATATTTATTAAAGAAATGAAATACCATATTTTTCAATATTATTTTTTTATCCATAATCATACAATGTTCTAGATATATTGATCATTTTTATGAACAACATAAATCAATTATTCACCAAATGAGTTTTCAATACCTTAGTAATATATATGATAAAAAATATGTTCCCAATGTATAATAATTCTTTTAAACCAATTATCCATAATTAATTTAACATAAAATAACATATTTACCATAATGGTTATCAATATATTTCAACATATGTCCAAAAATTTAAAAACCATTATTCCTCAGATTACTATTTCACTAAAATACATATTTAACAAAAGGATTATATTCCATTATATTTTACCCAAAATGTCCATAACAATTTTAAACATTGTGAAAAAATGCTAAAAATGTGGATCTATAAATTTAGACATACGATGAACCTTAAACTTATCAAATCAGCAAACTCAAGTTTTATCCCATATCATAATAGCATATCATATTTTTCAGCCGGTTCTATTTTGTCATTTTTAATAATGATTCATAAGTAAAATATGAATTCAACAAACCATATCCACCTGGTGGGTATTTATAGCTGTAGAATCATCATTCTACTAGTGATAAACTACTATAAGTCTAGTTAATTCCCAACAATCCCATTTAAATGTTTTTACCCATTACTGCATCTATGGAACTACCTAATCCAATTTCTAGTATCAAGATATGATTATACTTTCTCGGAAAACCACACAATATCTACTTTACTAAAGGTTTATTATATTAAAAATTATTTATAATAATCTATAGAATCTATAAAATGGTTATGTTATCTTACACATATTTTTTCAAATCCAATTTTTAAGAATCCTACTAAACATTTATAGAAAGAATAACACCCTAAATCTTGTAACCTAGAAAAAGTGGTATATTAATATATTGGAAAAAGATAAAAAAGATCACGTCGATTAAAAAAAAGATATTCTACATAGACTATATACATTCTTGATTGTCACATTACATTTTAAAATAGGAAATACAGTATTAATATTTATTTGGAACATAATTATTTAATATTTCATATCCGTAAAATAATTCATAGAACACTTATAGGTGTCTTTGAGAAAATAAAACATATCAATGGGTTAAACCAAATATTTATTAATGGAAATCATACAATGAAATATATAATAGAATTAATAATGAATGAATACCATCGAAAATATAAACAAAAATAAAATATTTTATCCAAATAATATCTTAAAATGGGTACATATCAATAAATTACATAGGAAAAAAATTATCATATGGATAAAAATAAATGGTTTCCAAATGTTGGAATTCATGGTGTTATAAATCATAACCCTACCATTATGAAATTATTCAAAGGAAACATAAAAAACCATGAAGTCCTAATTGTTTGAAAAAAATATTAGGTAAGAATACAAAAACTATATAGGCTAGTCTGTCTCATGATACCTACCAATACTTCAAGGGGTTGTAATATACCACACCTATCATAGAAAATATTAGATATATTGGTACCATGATACAAGAGATGAATCTAATGTGTCCTGAAGGTAATTCCCAATCCCCAGGGGTTGGAGACTAGAACATAGAATTATACAAGAATCATGATTGATTGATTATATCCACAAAGTATTTAATGGTAAACAATAAATGTTATTATGCTTAATATACTAAAGGGATAATATAATTGAAAAAATTAGGATAAATAGAATAATAAATGAATTTAAAAAAATAACTAAGAAATTCAAAGGAAAACACTCACCATTATCTCATGTACCAGGTTTACCACATCACCGCCAGTCTCATACATCACTACTAGTCCTAAGGATAAATAACATACACAACCTCAAATTGTCACTTTTATTTTTCTAGGAAATAGAATAAGAAAACTTATAGATACCCATAAGAAAGGGTAGGGCGCAATCTATAATGCCTAGTAAGGTCTCAGTAAGTGTTCTATAATCAATCCCATAAAAATTAAACCAATTATTCATTCAATTTTAATAAAAAATTAAATTTACTTTCATTTATATATATTTTCAATCTAACATTACATTAATTTAAAAATATGGTATTTATATGAAAATATGATTAAGTGAACATTTTATAAAAAGAATTTAATATAAACATATTATAATGAATAAAAAATATCCTCAAATCAATGAAAATGAATCACCAAATAAAAAGTCTCATATAACCATGTTATAGGACAAGTGATACATTAGTTTAAAAAAATATGATCCTCAATCTACTAAATCAGTTATCTTAATTTCATGATCCCATATTTTACATGACATAGGCCAACATGACTCAGCTTCATATTAAAAAATCATGACATTGTCATTTTGTTTTAGTGTTGTAAATTCCAATTAAGTGTAATGAGTAAGATCCATGAATTCATGTACTTATTACCCAAATATTTCATAGTCTCAAATGTGGTTACATAAACCAATCAATGAATCATGGGAAACTAAATGTTTCAAAAATAGTTTAAAATTATTTATCCCAATTTTAGTTTTCAACATTCATTTATCATTAAAAACCAAATTATAGGTTTTACTAAATTCAAACAAAGTTAGAATATCTATCAATTAAGCTATTTATATTATGGTTCAATAAAAAATTTGATCATTAAATAATTTTTTAATAAAGAAATCAGTTTTTCTGAAATCCACCCAATAATTTCAATCTCATTGAAATTTAGGGTATTCATTATTTATATGTTATTTTCAAAATTGATCATTAATGAAAAGAATTAAATTTTTTAAATAAATTAAAAAATAATTCAAAATAAATAATAAAATTTAATATTTCAATAGTTTTTATATGTCAAATAAATGAACCTATGATTAATCAGCGATCAAATAAATAACTGAAACTTGTAGATGATAATAAAAAATAAATGAAATGGATGCCAATAGGGAAATCCTTGAACCACCATCCATAAAATATATATATAATCCATCGTCTACTTGGGGATTTATCATTATCAATGGTGAGAAGGGATGAAAATAGGGGAATCTAAAGTGATGGGATATCAATTAATGAATAAAAATAAAATGTTTCCAATAGAGATTTAATCTGAAAAGATATGAGATTATAGGATTTAAAATGCCTCTATGAAGAAATTAAGAGACAAACGTTTGAATGAAAATTGAGTGGGAGAAACAGAAATATTAAATTACTATTGGTGAATTTATTTCTATAAAAATATAAGCCACTTTGTATTTCCCCTATCCTCAGTGCATAATAGATGAAAAAATTCTAGACTACATCACCAGCACACCAGACCATTCGAGAACCTCACCTAATAAATCGGCCTTTCGAATCTACAATGAAGATATCTCCCAGATATACATTATGTGGGAAATTATCATGATGAATCCAAAGAACCAGGGAACACTATTTCCCAAATATGTAGTAGCTATATACCTATGTAGGTTTATAAATTATATTTTTTAATAAATATAACCTCTTCGACAATTTGTGTTACATGAAACAGTAAGTCTTACAGAATTGTGAAAAACTATTAATATCATTATTTAAAAAAGACTATTATTAAAGAGCCATTAAAAAATAATATTTGAAATAATATTTTGAATATAATTAATTTTAATTTTAAATAACTAATATATACTGATAAAAAATTACAAAACTTCTTATAATCTATTTATTTGTGTAAAAAATAAAATTTTAAAAAAATGGAACTCTTTACTAGTTTTAATCATATAATAAAAGGAACTACTACATATATTAGTAAATTTAATTCAAAATTAAATTTTATTTTATAAAAAATAAATTAATAAATTATTAATTTTGGGTTTTTTCGAATTTTCAAAAATATTTATTTCTTATTTAATATTGAAAAATAGAAATTTTGTAGAAATGCCATTATATTTCAATAATTTATGTAAATTCAAACAACCATTATCTTTTTATGTGATACAAAGTAAAAAAATTATTCAATAGGTATATATAATTCAATTAAATAAATTTTTAATCCAAATTATACTAGATTTTGTTAAATGTTTATTTTTTTGGTTTAAAAACATAACATTTCAGAGAATAGTTTTAAAAAGCGTAATATTTATCTATTTTAATTAATTTAAATAACCCCATATGTAGAATTATTTAAATTAAAATATTATATATTATATATTTATAAATAATAATTTAAATTAATAAATTCATAATTACAAGTCATATATTTAATATCAAGTCATCATTTTCATTAAATATTCACTTCAAAAAAAATGGGTTTTCATCACGCATGCAAGTTTAATTTTTTATTAAATCATGAAATTTATGTGAATTGAATTTGGAAAAATGGATTATATATTTATAATTTGAATAATTTATATTATGTATTTATTTTTACATAATATTTGGTTATAATGAAAAATGAATCATTAAAAATGTTTAACCACAGTTAATGTAAGAAAATAAATTCCATGGGGTTAAAAAAATTATATTTGTTGAAATGACATAATATATTACCTAAACTATATTTTATGGGAATAAATAGACCATATTATGTTTATATATCTATAATATTCTTTTTTGGATCCATGTTTAACATGGAAAATGTGGGTACTTGTATTTCTTTTCCAAAATTAAATTTGTGCCGCTCATCTCACTTATAGAAGGTCACCCACTCTCATATCTTATTCAAAAATTAAATTCCATTACTATCAGAGAAGAAATAATTAATATAATCCTTACATCTATAAACATAACCTTGTACAAAAATTTTATCATAAATCCAATATATGTATCCTTTGTGGGATTTCCTATTAAGGTTTTCCGATGAAGATGTATCTTGGTTAAATGAGAATCGTTATTTTATTTCTTATTCATGATTATAAAAATATTTTATTCATTTATGATTATAAAATAAAAATGTTATCCCAAATATACATATATTTTATCATGTTAATATAATAACTAAAATCCATATCCTTTTCCATCAAATCAGATATGAAATCATTATTCGTCTGTATGGCAGAATAATACCTCACAGAATGAATTTATTCACTTTTCATCATCACCGTATGTGGATGGATGTAATGATGGGTTTATATATATATATATATATATATATATTGTTTTAATTATTATAATACTAGATTTATTATTACAGATGTATGATCCTTGTTTTTTGTGGGGTTTATTTACAAATAATTTCGGTAAAACAATTGTTTATGTTCTCTTTTCACCTTAGACACAAAATCCAGGTCTATGGGATGGATGGGTTATTTTGTAAAGAATGTATTAGGGGGATAAAGGTTGGAAAAAAGACAGGTAAATGAAATATACTCAATACCTGATGTGTATTGGCTTGTGTAGTCCAATTCATGATGTGTAATGATATTTTCCTAAAAAGGATATATCATGTTTTACATGATGTGTAATGAATTTACATACCATGTAAATGAATAGGGTCATCTATTAACGTAAAAGGCATGGTATAATTCTTTTCTATAGAATCCAAATTTTCTCCTGTTCCATTTCATATGATCTCATCAAAGCCTCCAACATAGTATTTGATGCAGTTTTTTCACCCAACCTTTTCTTCGAGCATCGCCTTTCACATTGGATAGCCATAAATAAGATCTCTAATACAAAAAAGACTTTTAATCTTTTCTATTCAACCCAAATATATAAATTTTTGTAGGATATATTTCCCTATTTTTAGTGTTTTCATTTGTTCATGAATTTTCTTTTAATTCGAGTAACATTAGGAGCTGATGCGGGATAAGAGTTCTTCCAAATGATTATGGTATGCTGTTTATACCTTTTTCTCTGAAGTATAGTTTTTATATGATTGTTTCATTTTTAATCAGACTAAAACATCCAAGATGATCTCTAAAATAAATTAAATGAATTTTTTAAAATGATCAGAACCATATTCTTTTTCCCGTTTTCTAAGATGTGATGGTTAGAGGTTGTCATCCTCATCCCCGGCCACCCATTAGGTGTGTTTATATATTCACCCCATGTCTTACCACAGTATTTTGTGAGTTTGAGATCATCATATCAGTGGGAGACATAATATATTAAATTAATTTTTAGGATATGGATAATGACTCCTGACCATGTGATTACATGATATTAATGTGGTAAACTTATTTAAATTCAAAAATGTAGTCAAATATGGATGAAATCATTGATTATATATAACTATGAAATGATAAATCATTTGGATTCCTTGGAAATTTCCACTCATTGGATCTGGACTATGTGGGTATGCCACAATATTTCATGGAATTGTCCACTGAGGATGCCTTGGATATTTACACTCCTTAGATCTGGCAGTGTGGTACAAAAACTAGATTACAAGGAATATGACGTTGATGATTCTTTTTAAATTTATGAAAAATATATACAGAGTAAGTGGTTTTGAAACATGATTATGTGTCATAGGTCTTTGATGATTCCATCGATATTTTTATTCAATGGATCTCTATTACATTGTATTTATAGGACATCACTACTTCATGGATCGATCATTCTTAGACCACTATGGAAATGATTCATGGATATGATCCTTGGGATCCACCAATGTATTTGACATGTTTTCTAGGAATATTATATATTGAATTGATTAGTATGACTTGGTCATTTATTCCTTACATTTGGCCAACATATTCATGACACGATGAGGATTCCTTGGTCATTTTACCTTAGATTTAACCCATTAGGTCCGACACGTGATTACTCAACATATTCCATAGTGGATATTATACAATTTTTTAAAAATGGACTTTGTTTATGATTAATTTTTTACAAGGAACCTTGTTAGGATTTGTAGTATCACATTTACATGTACCACATTATTCCTACTATATATTGTAGACTTCTTCATATTAAATACACAAACCATACTATTTATAGACAATATTCTTGGTGGTCGGTTGAGTTTTATCTATCATTATGTTTGGGATACCATTGGGATCCCAGATATACACCATGGATGATGGTAGGGACAAGGGAAGGAGTATCACCCCCTAATTCCATGGTGTGCTTCATTATTTAAATAATTCAATAGCGTGTGATGCATGCAACACCATGTTCAAGCACACCATGACCCATCAAACCAGCCAATTAAAAGAGGTTATGAATATTATTAACCCTATTTTCAATTATATATATTCCATATTTTTTTTATCATTCATCTTATTTATTTTTTATAAACAATAGAATGACAAATTGAAAATTTTAGAAAAAAAAGTATTTTAAAAAATTGCAATTTTTCCGCATTTTAATAGAGACCCTTTTTTAAATACAATATTTGATTTTTTTTATTAAATATGATGAGATTAAATTCTTATTTATAATACTGACATAAAAATTTAGTTTCGATAATTTTCAGTCACTTTTCTAATAACTTTCATACTTTGATTAAGAGTGGAAAATACTAACTTTTAATTGAAAACAACATGTTTAATAAAAATAATTAATAGTGTAAAATTATAAATATGACTGTTTTCAAAATATAATTAGATTATATTTTTATTATTTTATATAATTAATGTCATTATAATTGTTTTACATTTCATCTGGATATAAACACATGTCAATATTTTTATTTTTTTTTACTTCTTAAAAACCCAGTTTTTAGTTTTGATATCAAAAATTTTTATTTAATTACTTTAATCGAACATTGTGTTTTGAATATGGAAAAATGGATTCCATATTTGGAATAATAGGGACAAAATTGTGTAAATAGGTTCCTTTTAGTTTTTTACATTATGAATATTAACTTCAGTAATTACTTTGTTTACCATGGTTAAAGGGAAAATTTGGTAAAGAAAGATAAACAATAATATTATAATAATATTAAACTACCTTGACACATGTTAAATTCAAATTGGATGATAAATGTCTGACCTTGTTCTTTCATGGGTTAATTTCCAGACTCCATTGATCCACATGGGTGTGAAAATGACATTTTATAAGAATTAATTTTATACATAGAAAAATATAACATAAACATGAATATTTCACTACGACAATTTTTATATGGGTTATAAACAATAATCCCTTGCACTAGAAATTGTAATTATAATTATAAAATGATTTCCTAAACAACGATAGTTTATTTATAGTTTTTATACTTCATAATAAATAATTTAAATATGACACAATGACGATGCATTGATCTGTTCATTAATAAAGGATTGAAACAAATGATATTATAAATGTTCAAATAAATTTAATTTAGTTATATTGCTGTCGTAAAAGAATTTTCAAGATGATATAGACATATTATATTTCACTGAATTAATTATAAATGAATTAATAAAAATGTTATGAATTTTTTAAAAAGTCACATATGAATAGAGTCAAAATTGACATAAACCACAACATAAAACAAAAAATCTTTTATTAAATGATATTAAATTAATAAAAATCTAAGATTAGGAATAATGTTTTTGAAGAGTCCAAAAATGTCATAAATGAATGTTTTTGGGTCTTTCTGTATGATATGGTTATTAAATAAACACACATTGTGTAAGAACATGGTATAATAGTAAGATTTAAAAAGGTAAAACAAGAGTTAAACCAAAACGATAAGGACAAAAAATTATTAAAAACATGTCTAAAAATTATTGTATTATGGGCATTTAAAAATAATGAATTATAAATTTTAATTATGCGAGTTTAATAATTTTTTGTAATCAAAATTGAATTTATAATAAATCAATATTTCAAGACATTCCAAAAGTACCCCTCCTCACTCTTATAAAAGGGAAACACTTCTAGCCAGTAATTCACACTTCCAAAGCCCTATGGCTCATCCAAAATCTACCCAAATATCCTTCCAACAAACCTTAATTCACCATAGATGCAAATATTTGGTCATAATTCCATATTATGGAGTCCTTTTGTGAAAATCAAAAGAAGACACCCAAAGAAGAGGTAATAATTTTATCCGTTCTTTCAATATCCATTTGATATTCTACTTCCTATTATGAAGTTGTTACCATAATAAAATAAAAACACCATCCTATAATTTATTTTGAGAAGTTATTATGATTACGGTAAAATCTTATTCCTATTTTTACCAATCCTATGAAAAACAATATCACTATGTGTGTATGTATGGCTTAATGTCTCCTCACTACGGTGCAAATGGAATTTTAATCTATACATTATTTTTATGGTTAAAATAATGAATAAAGATGAATAAAATAATAAAAATAACATTATATTATTTTCTCAAAATTTATATTACATCAAAATCCATACCATAGAACCATTATGGAAATTATATCGTCGCTCAGGCTTACGTACGACTTACCATCTCCATGACACAATTACACTCATCTTCCATGTTCACCATCCAAGAATGATTATAAGAATAAATATTAATAATAATTATGAAATATATGACATAATAATTATAATAGGATAATATATATTTTTATACATATATATACATATCTTTCATTAACTTACTTCTATACAATATGAAAATGGAAACACTTTTCATGCGTACATACGACTAACCATCTCCATGAATGGTGTGTTTAATTTGATATATCTATATAGTATATATATTTATATTATGAATGTATATGATATATAAATAATATTAAAAATTATTTAAGTATGTGAATCATGATCTAACAAATCTTGAATAAAAAGTAAAAACACATACGATAAACAAAGTGATATTACACAAAATGTTACATTAACATGGAATTGACAATAAACGGATAATATGAAGTCATTAAATATTCATATATGATATCATAAATATTATTATGATTATGATATAAGTAAATAATATATTGGAAAACATTATACTATTGTTTCAAATATGTGTGTAGAGTATCAAATCAAAGGTAAGGGTCAATTCCTCAATCTCATTATTATCTGAGATTATTTTTGTGAAAGAATTTATTGCGAGATATTATAATTCATGTCAATGATTAATAATTTTATTCCAATGTAATATTTTAATGTTTTATGGAATGTGTATCTTTAGCTATATCGTAATTTTAAATATTTTAATGATTTATTTTTCTATATCTTTTGAATTAATGTCCATATTTTCAAAACGATTTTCAAGATTAATTTATATGGACTTGATTTTTTTAAAAAGATAATTCCATTCAATAGTTTCAAAGTGCTATTGGAAAATATGATTCGAAAATATATTTTCTCTGACTTCCATTATAAATTTTATAACATGTAAATGATTTCATGAACAAAATTTATTTCTCTCAAAGAGTTTTACTGATCATTTTAAACTTTGTCCACATCCGTTACTGGAAACTATTCGTGATTTAGGTTTATTTAATATAATTTTTTTTTCATTTAGTGTTGTATGAGTTATGATATGTTTGACTATGGATGTGTGGTTTTTATACAATTCATGGTTCATGGTTAATGTATTAATATTTCATATTATAGTTTTAATACGAACGTTTATGTTATGTTTCACCATTTTCATATGAAGAATGCATTAGATAAAGTAATTAATGGGAGGGGCCCACTATAGCCCCTCGTTGTATTAGTATGTCCCATGAGACAAACTAATTTCTTGGCACAAGGACTTGATATATTATTTTTGAACTGTCTTGGCATAATGCCTTGACATATTAGTTATTATATCTGGAATTATGCATTCCTTAATTAAAAAAATAGATATAACATGTGATTATTCAACTAGTATAATATCCATATACTTTTTAATATGGTAATCATTGAATTATTTTTTGCATATTATGTTCAATATTATGTTTTAAAAAGATTATGTTTTTATTATTTAACTTTCTTTAAAAGTTTATATCGTCCATTGAATTATTTTCCCTTACTAAGCATCGTAGCACACACCGTCCCCGTGCCTTAGTTTTCGAGGTTTCCATGAAGTGTAGTATAATTGATATGCATGGATAATCAAGGGGAATAATTGTGTTCTGATTGTATTATTTATTATTTGTTTTATGATAAAAATTTTAATGTATCATTCATTTATGTAATATTTTTTGCAAGACTGATAAAATGATCTCTACTTCAAGACGTGATTATAAGGAATCATTCAAATGTATTAAAAAAATGCACCGGATCTGGGAAAATAAGGTCCGAGTATTACAGTTGGTATCAATGAATGTTTATCATAAAACATGGAAATTGATTTAGAAAACAAATATTTGGGATCATAACCATATTATATCCTTCAAAGATATGTATAGAATATCCGAGTAAAATTTTGGTAAATTAATGATTATGTGGATATTCCAAGAAGTAAATCCATGTCTCGATAAAATATAAGAATGTGGTTTGGGAACCGATGTTCCATGGGGTGATAACATTGAAAAGATGTTACGATCATGACTTGGGGTACCATGGTACATGATAATTGACCTTATTATGCACCAGGTACTACACTCTTGGGGTTTATGTATAGGATAATTCATATTTTCATTACAACTCATTATAATGGATTTATGAGTAATAATTCTATCACGAGAACCATATTTATTATAATGGATTAAATATCTAAAAATTTATCAATTTATGTTATGTCTTTACTAGTTTAGAATAATTCATTATGATTCACAACCAAATCCAGTATATTCCATTGTTTAGAAATGGAGCCTAGTGGAATAAATGGAAATATGATCAAACCATGAAATCCATGTAGAGATTTCCATCCGATGAAATATAATTAATGTGGAGCCGGTGACACAACTCGTACTGAAAAACTTATAACCATACTGGGATAGCTGACATAGGTAATGAATAATAACCTTACCCATATGGAGAATCCTAATTCACAATGTTGAGGCACAATGTTAGACCGCTTCATGGGAAAAAACCCCCAACATTCAATGGGACTACAAATCCATTTATATAAAGGTAGGGGATATGCTTCATAGAGAAAATATTTCATCATTTGGGAAGTAAAAAAAGAGAAAAGAATGCCATCACAGTTTATTATCTCTCTAGAGATACAAATCAATGGTGTTCATTAAATCAAAACACAAAGGATAATAAAGAAGGGGGAAATATAGAATATAGGTTTTTTAAAGATCTTTTCATAGAGAAATGTTTTCTTTGTGAACAAATATATTATATAGAAAGGCAATTTCTAAGTCTGAGACAAAAAGAGGATGATAATTTTCCAAATAATGAAGCTAACATCACAAGGATATCAATGCACATTGTAGACTATATATGTAACCCATGAAGTAATATTGATATATATTCTGATGGGTTTAAAACATTTTGCTAAATAAAATTGGTCTCACAATATTTCTCATCATATGAAAACATAGTCAAGTGTTCTATCATGACATAAAAGTAATTCTCTATGTCTTATGAAATTTAAGTAATGGAAGAGAAGAAGAGAATAGTAGAGAAATAGATAGATAAAAGGAATAATGGAAAAACATTATTTTCCATTATGAAATTAATGTGGGAAGAAAAACTATTTTATTTTCCAAACTGGAATGGGAGTTTTTTAAAAATGTGGAGAAAATGGCCACTCAGCTCGTGATTGTAAGTGGATGAAAGAGGATGTCAATTTTCAATACTAAAATTTTAAATAAATAGGTCATTATAAATATTATTTTCCAATGAGTCAAATAAATATACATCAGAAAAATAATAATGTATCAAGAATAAGGTTATTTTGTTATTATAGTTGATGTTGAATAATTAATGTATTTGTGTTTTTAAATTGAATAATTTTATTCTAGTTATAAGAAGAATGTGATATATATAAGGATTGTACTATAGTATACTTTATTATCATTGTGGTTTAAATATGATGAAGCTAACCATTAATTCACTATGTGAAAATATGAGGAATATTACATGGTTTGGGGAATCTAATATTATAATTGATTTTAGATATTTAGAGTCATTTTAGATAGAGATTGGGAAGAAGTATTTTGGTTAACTCTAAAAGATGTAATGGATTATGTTGAACTTTGGATAAAAATTTTTATGGATAAAAATTTATTTATTTTATTTTTTAAATTTTATAACATTATAGTATTAGAAAAAGGAAAACCATCTTGTCAGGTGATAACCCATAACATCAGACAATGATGAGGGAATCAAACCAACAACTAACGTGTGATTAGGCTTTAATGCCTACCAGTATCCCACATGATAACCTTAGTTATCAGAAAATATTTTTATTCCTTTAAATGTTATATTTTTATATTTGTAACCTTATACGATTGAGATAAATAGAGTTTTTATTAGTTTTATCTTTTGAAAAGAAAGATGAGTTTCAGTTTGGAATTAGTTAAAGCATGAAGCTCTACATGTTAAATATGAATGATTCCTAATATTCATATTCTATAAATTAAATTAATACTACAACACTTGGTAAATGTTCATAAATACAAAAATGTTTTCCTAGTAATTCTTTTGAGAATGAATCTAATTGTCCCTTAGATCATCACAAATTTATAGATTTTTGGTTGTAAAAATTATTCTAATAATATTCAATATCACTCTACATCCTAACATGATGGGTTTTTTCTCTTCAATATCCATGATTTCAAAGATGGAACCCAAGTATGTGTTACTTCTGTTAACCTTCATAGTTACCATTATATTATAAATTGAGGCCTCATTAATCTATCTTTCTATGTTGGATTCCAACATTTATATTTTGAAATGTAAAAACCCTAGTCTTGAGTCCCAAGTTCAAATTTTGAGGATTAAATTTTTTGAAGGAGAGGACAATGGAACACCCAAATATTCCATAGTATGCTTAGTTATTAAATAATTCAATGTGTGATGAATGCAACACTAAGTTCAAGTGAACAGTGGAATACCAAATTAGCCTTTTAAAAATGGTTATGAATTTTTTTGACCCTATTTTGACTTTTAAATATCCCATATTATTTTCTCAATTATCTTTTTTTACTAGGTATAATATAAGGGCATATAAATTTTTTTAGATAAAAGAATTATTTTAATAAATATGAAGTTTTTTTCTTTTTAATGGAGAACCCCTATTAAATACTAGATTTGATACTTTTATATATTCAATTAGATGAAATTAAATTATTATTTTTAATTGGGACAAAGAAATTGAGTTTGGATAAAGATTTTTTCCTTTTTTAATAACATTCCTATTTTAATAAAAAGTTATAAATACTACATTTTAATTGAAAACATCATTATTAATAGAAATTATTTATATTGTTCAATTATTCATATAAGCCAGTTTAAAGTATAATTAGATTATATTTTTATCATTTAATATAATTTACATAATTAGATGATTTTTAATATATAAATTGGACATAATGTCATGTCAATATTTTGAATGTTTTTATTTCTTAAAAGCCAACTTTATAGTTTTGAAAACAAGAATTAATTTTAAATTGATTTTTCCACCAAATATGTTTATTTAATATTGGAAAAATTGATTCAATATTTGGAATCACACTGTCTAAATTTTCAAAATAGTTACTTTTTATTTTTTGAAATTATGAATTGTAACTTCAATATAATTTTTATTTACTGCGGTTAAAGGGAAAATCCAATAAACATGGGAAAAAATTATATTATAATAATATTAAACTACCCTAACACAGATCTCAATCAAATTGGATGAAATATGTCTAGCCATGTCCTTCAATAGGTTGATTTGGGTACCACAGGTAGCAACATGAGTGTGAGAATGACATTTTATAAAAAATTAAATTAAATTATAGAAAAATATAACATAAACACATATCATTCACTAAGACAATTATTATATTGGGTTATATAATTGATATATTCAACAGTAAATTTTAATTTGAAATATAAAACTATTTCCTACGTCATGATATTTAATTTATATTTGTTTGACATAAGATAAATATTTTATTTATGAAAAAATGATGTTGCCTTTATTACTTCATTAACAAATGAAACAAACAAATTATATTATAAATGTAAAAATAAATTTAATTCAGTTATTTTGTTATAATACATGAATTTTATAGATTATATTTACCTATTATATTTTAGTTAAAACTTGGGGTTTGAAAGAATCATGTTGTTTTGATTTTATTAAAAGGAAACATATGAATAGCTTCCAAAATTGACATAAATCATAACACAAAATAAAAAATATTTTATTAAATGATATTAAATTACTAAAAATAGAAAAATCATCCAAATGGTTTTGAAAGGAAGAAATATGTCATAAATTACATTTTTTTCTTCATACTAGATATGGTAATTAAATTAACCCATAATGTATAAATAACATTATATAACAGTAATATTAAAAAGGGAAAAATTAGGGTTAATCTGAAAAGATAAGATAATGAAATACTAAAAACATGACGAACAATTATGGGCTGATATGTACTCTAACTGATATCTTCAGGAATTTTAATTAAATTAGTTTTGGATAACTAGAAATTGAAATTAAATTTATAAGAAAATAATATTTCAAGACATTTATAATGATCCCCTCCTCCCTTTTATAAAATCGAACCACTGCTACCAAATTATTAAAACCATAAAATCCATTTTTCCCAACCATTACCTACCCAAATATCCTCTCACCTTTCCTCAATTCATTATAATGGAAATTTTTTTGGCTTAAATCTATCATTAGGGGTCCTTTTATGAAAATCAACACGATACCCCCGAAGAATAGTTAATCGTTTTATCCCTTTATTCAAAGTTCATTTATTCTTCTAATTCTTCTCAATAAGATGTTACCATACAAAAATAATAAGTAAAAAATCTATTATATTCAGATATGTTTTGATGAATATGGGGATACATATTCCTCTTTTTACCAATCATATTAAAATCAATATAACTTAGCGTGCGTGCGTACAACTTACCGTCTCCTCACCTTGGTGTAAAATGTTTTTAATATATTCATTATTTATATGTGTATAATTTTGAAAAAATAACATAATTAAAAATATAACATTATATTATTTATTTAAAATAAATATTCCATCCAAATCCAAACTATTTAACAATTATAGAAATGATATTATCGCGTGTGCGTATGTATGACTTACCATCACAACAATTCGATGAGACAGATCTTCCATGTTAACTATCCAAGAATGATTATATGAATAATTATTAATAATAATTTTATGAATATAAGACATAATATTTCTACTGGGATGATATATATATATATACTTTTATTTTATTCCCTTACTTCCATACGATATGAAAATGGAAACAACATCCATGCATACGGACAACCTACCATCTCAATGAACAGTGTGTTCGATTTTATATATCTATAAAAAATATATATTTATATTATGAATATGTACGATATATAAACCATATTATGCATTCTTTAAGTAAGTAAATCATGATCTATGTAATAATGAATAACATGTCAAAACATGTCTTACAACCAAATTGATATTAATTGAAATGATGCATTAACATGGAATTATGAATAAACATATAATATAAAGTCATAAAACAATCATATATGATATAATTAATATTATTTGGATTCTGATATATGTTAATAATATGTTTAAAACCATTATACGTTAGATTCTAACACTTATGGAGAGTATTATATATAAGGTAAGGGTTAATTCCTCAATCATAATATTATCAGAGAAGGTTTATGTGCAATTATTTATTGTGACATACTTATCAACCGTCTCTATGTTTCATAAAAAACATTTTGAAAAGGAATATTTTTTGTCTTTATGTATGGGTGTCCTTAACTATATCATCAATTTAATGTTTTATATTTTTAATTTTCTAAATATATTTAATTAATGTCCATGTTTATTAAATTATTTTTAGGATTTATTTATATGAAAATTATTATTTTAAAATATTTTTTCCCTTCAAAATATTCAAAAGTTTATGGGACTCTTTTATTAAAAAGTATCTATTAAATTACTTCCATTATAAATTCTATGACTTTTATATTATTTCATGAGTAAGGGATATTTATGTCAATGATTTTTAATGATCATTTTAAAATATTTCAACATCCATTACAAGATATTATTCATTATTGAGGTTGATTTATTATAAAACAATATTCAATATTTTATTTAACAAGTTATGATATGTTTGACTTTGGAAGTTCTATTTTTATACAATTCATAGTTTATGGTTAATGTATTAACATTTCATATGCTAGTTTTAATTAAAAAATTTATATTAGGTTTCAGTAATTTCATATGGGGATTGAATTGAACATTGTAATTGACATGTGTAGACCACTATAGCACATTGATGCATCAGTTGGTCTCTTGGGACAATTTAGTGTCCATGAACAAATCCTCGTAGGAGTAATTTTGAATTTTATTGGCACAAGGCATTGATTTTGAAGTTATTATGTTCGTCATTATCAATGCACTTTTTATGAAATTAGTTATTACATGTCATTATTCAATTAGTAGAATATCTATGGGCATGTTTATATTATAATGTTAGAATTATGTTTTCTATATTATATTCAATATTATGTTTTAAAAGGATGATGTTTTTATTATACATATTTCCTTAATAGATTATAGATTTTGTTGAATTATTTGCACTTAATTAGAATTTGAGCTCACCTGTTTCTTATGTTTTATTTCCCTAGGAGTCCATGAAGTGTATTACGATTGACGTAAAGGGTAAATTTAGGGGAATAATGGTGTTGTCAAAGGATTATTTATTATAAGTTTTATGTTATAAAGTGTAATGTATCATTCATGTATGTACTCTATTTTCCAAGACTGCTAAAATGATTGGTCCTTCAGGAAGTGATTCCTTGTAATCAAGTCAAAGTATTAAAATAATGCACAACCTTTGGGTAACCGGGGTATGGAGTTATATAAGTCACTTTGTTTACAATGAATGATTTTCATTGATTAGTCGTAGTATAACACAAGAATATGCTATAATCACGATGTTATATAGTGATAGTCCTCTTGTTATATCTCTCTTATTTATACATGTATTATACTAGATACCTCTCTCCAAGTGTTACATAGCATGATTTATAGAAACAAGAAATATTTATATTGTGTATGATTATACCGTTGTATTTTATTGTTAATATTACTTTTTGGGTGTTTATTTACTATTAATAATTATTTATATTATGATTCCTCTTTTTAATTAAAATGTGATACAACTGCATTACACTGATCATGATAGTATAGTCTGCCTACATTACCATTAATGAAAATCTGTACTAGTTGGAACCCTCTAGAATATGTCGAGGTGTGTTTGAGCTCATGTTACCCACTATCTTGAGGAACTATTAGGTGGACCACATACTAGTATGTTACAAAGTGGTATCTAATAAATTTTTTATTTTCTAATATTTATTTGAATTATTAGACTGGATATTATGAAAGTATTGGAATTTAGTAAAGAGATGTATCTCAGGGTAGCTAATGTGGATATCAGAAAAACTGAGAAATACATTAGATAGAGATATGTTGTGCTGTATTTTTCCTATTACTATTGATTTGACTTCACCATTGGGTGAAAAACATTATCCATAACGTTATTTATTATTATATATTTTTTATCCTTGTCATGAAATGAAATAAAAGCGTGGATTATGAATCAATTTAGTCACTTTACATGATTAAAATTCCATGAATATGACTTTCCATATAAGATTTATTTATTGAATGAAAGACATTTATTATGTCTACATTGTGGTGTATAATTTTATTGAAAACTATTTCATGTAGGAGATATAAAAAAATTATTGGTATATAAAGTTCCTCAAATAATCAAAATAATGTATTCATGAATAGGCTACTAAAAACACCTTAAGTAGTCAATTATAAAATTTTGAATCGTGGACTATTGGTCACATGAGATGGAACTGGTTATTGTTGTGAATAAATAGATGACACTCTTCAGTTTATAAGGTGTATTTTCCCATATAAATTAAAAAAAGATTATTCTATTTAAATCATCAATTTTAAATAATTTATATATTCATCAAAATAAAAATTAATAATGATGAAATAAAATGTATAAGACACCATTAAATGTCATTTCTGATTCAAACTGATTGTCCAATACCAGAAACAATGACATATAATAGTGAACTTGAACTAGGAATATATTTGATAATGGATAGTAGGCAGTATATCTGGTGATTTTTAATGTTTTTATATTTATATATTCATTCACTTATAAGAAGAAAGTGAGGTATATCTTAGATAAGTGGAGAAATTTAACTATAATATATATATATATATATATATATGATCTGGTTGTCACAACATCATTTCTGATCCCCGAATTTGACATTTTTAGAGATAATGCACCTAGAAAACCTCCAGATATACAATAGTTGCATAATGATGACGATGCTATGGTGGTGGTGTGCCATAATTCTACAATATAACAATAATAAGTTCCTCTTATGGCACCAAGAATTGTTCTAAATATGATTATAGATTACTAGTTGATATATGGATTCCATGTCTTCATACAGACCTTTTGGGGAGCCATACAGCCAGCCATGATGATGAAGTGTGTGTTCCTATGGTAGAGAATTCCCACATTATTGTGGGGTTGGTGGTACATAGGATAATGATCTATGTATTGAGATTATCATATTTATTTTCAAACACCTAAGAATCTTCCATAGTGGAGGGTCAAGATATAAAAATATGTGCTCTGGTGAGCCCCTAAACATTGTTGAGAATTTCATTACGAAGCTGGAATGTTTCAATACATGGTTCATAGGGATTTCCCATTTAGTATTTATGACTATTTTTATCTTGAGACATTATGATATGAATGGTATATTTTATTTATGCATCTATAGATGGTTGAAAGGTACATTATAGAGTTCTCACATTGATTTAAATAGCATTAACTATTTATTCAATTTTATCATACTGATGACCCACATGGGGTTAGACACCTCATGAATAGTCTGAAACATTCCATTTCATCTTAGGAGAATGAGTTTTGGTTGAATAATATAATTTAGATAAAGAATCAAGTGGTTATTAATGAATGTAAACTCAGGAATATTGGGGACATATAGTAGGGAAGTGTAGCATCTTGGCAAAGTGATTAAATTTCATCTAATATGAACAATTGTGTTAATACATCTAATGTGGGGAATACTATCCAGGGTTAGAGTGCTAGTAGTTATATATCATTCCATCAGTGTGGTAGGTGTAGAATCATGAAGATAAAATGTTTTAGAGATTCGGTTGAGTGTCAAGAATGCAATAATATGTTTTATATATAGTCAGTTTTCTTAAAATTTCCTCCACTATAGAGTTTTATCCGGCCAACACTAACTCTATGTTTAAGAGTCAGATTCGAAGATCCACGTTAGCCTTCATGATTGAATAATTCTATTCGTTCTGGAAAATGGGGTGTTTGTGTCTAGTGAGAAAGACACCATTTTAACTCGATAGTATATTGATCCGGCTTTGGGTAGTAAGGTTGTTTTATAGGGACACAATTCAGGCTAGATATATTTAGTAAAACATATACCAGAAGAGAATCGAATAAGGGTATTTATAGTCAGAGGTATGATGTTAGTAGCTTATACTCTAGTTTACAAACTTTTTGATATAGTGGATTACCATTATTTCATATATGTTTTATTCTAGAGATCTTTAGGCCCGATATTTAGTTTTCTGATTATGTAATGACACTTGATACTTTGGTGTGGATATTATCAGAGAGTATACGCTAGTGCAGGGGGTGACCCTTTGAGTTGTGTCTCTATTACATTGTATGGGATCTATTTATCCTTAAGATGATATGGTTATATTTCATTAGTTATATTGATTGGTAGGTTTCATTATAATTCCATTTCTATTGTTATTGCAAGTGGGTATCCACCACCCCACAATAGGTCTATAGGTATATCCACTAGGAGAGTGGGTAGTTTATGTTGGTTTAGTTGGACATGAGCATCATGATATGGGCGTTAATCCATCCAAGATTCCTAGCCTATATCTACATTTGAAGAGAATGTGATAGATAAAATTCCCATCAGTAGTAGACCATTTTATGTATGTCTTCCCAATTTTTGTACAATTTTCTTATTGAGCAAGAGATGGATTTCACTATTTAGATGATTCATATAGTTTCACATGTATCCATTTATCATTATCAGATGGAAACTACTAAGCTATAAGAGCTTTGGATAACTTATAAGAATTATATGAAAATCGGTTTACATGACCCAGTACACATCCTCAAGGATTTCTAGCCCTATTCCCCAAGAAGATGGATAAAACCCATATGTTGCCTGTGGGTTACTGAAAAACAAACAAAATAATGTTAATGAATTAGTAACTTTTACCTCCTATTAATGACATCATTGATCATATTTTAGGAGATCATGTTTCTATAAAAAAATTAAGATAAGTTTTATGAAAGGATTGCAAAATTATATTTCAAGGGGGATGATATTAACTTCTTGAGTCACATCAGATAAGATACATGAGTATTTTTGGACCCATGGACGGTGATTATCATGGTCTCCTAAGATTATTTGATGAATATCATTGATATATGAATTTTCACGGGGATGGGTGGTTTTCACATGAAATTTATACAAGACTTTTCATGCCTAGAATCACTTATTAAATGCATAATAATGAAGGGTGTGAAATTATTTTGACTAGATACCTACTAGATATTATTTTATGAGCTTAAATCATGAATAAACATACTATTAACGTTTTTGAAAAACTTCATATTTACCTATACGATGAACTACCTCCACACAAAAGGATGATTGTACATTTTTCATTTAATACCTCTAATTACCGAAATTATGATGGAATATATATATATATATATATGTGTGTGTGTGTGTGTGTTTTTTTTGTATATTATTATTTTGTGTTTGATATTATTTTATAATTTTAATACATTTATATTTATACATTGAATTTTTTGTGAATACAGTAATTTCGTTTGTGGATATGTGTACTACCGCCTCCCAAAGTAATGTGATTTGTTTGAACACTAAATGGAATTTATTAAGGAAGAATTTTGTGAAAAAATATACTATATATATGATATAATAATTTTATTGAAATAATGATATATAAGAAAAATATTTCCTTTATGTATTTTCATTCAATACGACTATTAAACAGAAACATTGTTCATGCGTACGTATAACCTACCATCTCCAAGAATGATGTATTTCATTTAATACTTCTATATTATATATATTGTTATAAAATGTATACAATACATAATTTATATTTATATTATGTTGTCATTTTATAAACAACAATATATTTATATTGACCAATGATATAACAAAAAATAAATTATTCTACATATATATGATGTATTCCATTTAATACTACTCTGAGACTCATGTTTTTTTTGTGCACCTACATTATTTTTTGATGTGTATATACAGAAATTATACATTTTATATAATTAATTTAGATAAATTCATGTTATTTTAAGCTTTATTAAATGTAAATTTCTCACATGGGTAGTATGGTTCAATGTTACTATGTAAAAAGTCATTTATTAAAATAGTCTCATCACTTTTCCAGAGTGTTTATGATTATCCTTCCACTGATGAAATATTATAAACCATATCTCACGTGAAATCATGAATTTCCTCTCCCCTATTTATTATTGATATATTAAAATATTGGTACAATTTTTATAATTATTAGTTTATTGTATAGTTAAAAATGTGTTTTTTAAAATATTGGATATACCCTCTATCCGAACAGAAATATGTGTTCATTCAAAACAATGTTTTCAAAGAGGGGTTTCTATGAATACTACTCTCTTATATAATATTTAAAATAAATTTACTCACTTTTTGTTTTGTAACAATGTTTTCATAGGAATGATATTATATACATCTGAACATGTCATTTCACTAATCTTTTCACTGTGAAAAATTAATGTTCTTATTTCTACGTATGACATGTATAGATTTGCCCACTATCATTTTTACGATTCATCCATTTCATGTTTAGAAGTTAATTTTTAATAAATGTTTTTTTGGCAAAAATCAATGAAATTGATTTCAAAAAAATATCATTATTTTTTTATAATTTTACAATGTATTTTTAAAGAAATGTTATTCAAAAAAAATTTAATGATTTTTTAATATGTTTTCAAAGTATTTTCAACAATATATATTTTAAAATATATTGAATATTTCTTTATAATATATAAATGTTTTATCAAATAAAACGGGTTTTAAAATATTTTGACACTTATTTTGTATATTTTAAAGGAAAATTCTTATCAAGAATTTTTAATGAATATTTCTATAATTTTTTTTGGGAAATTTTATTGAAGATTATTTTGATGATTTCATTATATGTTTAAAAAGAATTTTTAAATAAAATAGTTTTCAAATGATTTTATTTTTTGAAATTTGTAACACCTCGGAATTTTAAAGTACAACATTTTATTTGATAGCGTGTCTGACACACATCACCATGCACGTAATGGAATTTTTTCTCAATTTATATTTCATTAAAACTTATTTTTTATTATGTTTCAATTCTATTTTATTTTGTTTATATATTTCCTTTTTCAGGTTATATCATAAATCCGATATCTCTAACTGATATTATATGTTTCCATTTATTTCATGGCTTTCTGAAGATAATTATTATTTTGTTTCAATATTGAATGGGTTAAATTTTATTGCATAAATATTATTCCCCTCAGGATTGTTATTAATGATTCTCTTAACAATATCACCTACTATTATGATTGTTAAAATGGTCTTGAAATAATCTTTCTATTATAATAAATATTCAATGAAATTTACCTATATATTTTTATTCTCATAAAATGAATATTATTATTTCCTAACATTTATAGAATTTGGCATACAGTACCTACTTTGATAGTTATCATATAATGTTATGGAAATAGTGATAATCCCTAATTCTTAATTAAATAAGGATATTCAATAAAGATAATTAATTTCTTCCACTCATCGTTTGGTAGAATTATTTGGATATGATGTTATGGGAGGAGCCTAAACATTATATAGATCTATGATGCATCGATAGGCTATCACAAGACCAATATTATGGCCAACATAAATGTGTTTTTATTCATAGAATTAAACCATCTTGTGAAAGGATTTGAAGATATAGGTTTTCGTGATCCATAAACAATTCATCTATAAGAAATAATTTCCCTCATTTAGTTTTATTATTATTCATAAATGAGATATTTCATCGACATATATAGGGATTCATTCTATTTTAGTTCACTAATTATGTGACATGTGATTCCATTTCATACATTTACATATGTATTTTTCCATGTGTATTTATTTTAATGGAAATTTTCATTTGATATTTACCATACCATGTTAATTTATTCTCATTGATTCATTATTGATTATTCATTATTATCGTTATTGAGAATTTGATATCACCCTTATTATTTTTCATTTCTCCATGTAATGATGAAAAAATATTTAAATTATCTACAAGAATAAAAATTATTTCATTGTATTAAGTTTCTTATTTTTAATTTCAACATCTCAATGTATAAGTTTAATTGTGTTTGTAATACACCATTCCAAGAAAACTAAAATGATTTTTCCTTCGAGATTTAATTCCTTATAACCATTCCAATGTAATAAGATAATGCACCATCTCCATAATTCTTGTGTGGGGGTATTATAGTTGGTATCAAATGGTGTTTAGTAGCAATAGTGTAAACTAGATTTAGAATACCATGATTTTGGATCACAACCCTAAGATAGACATTGAGGATGAGTATATAATAGAATACTATAATTTTTTTATGGTTGATATTAATATTGAATTCTTAGAAATACCACTATGTCTAGATACAACAATTTTATATGATTCTGGAGAAGATTTAACTTAGAGTAATAACTTTGAAATTGTGTTCCAAGTCAAAATTAGAGTAACCTGGTATAATATAAAGGGATTTAATGTGTACTTAGTTTGACACTCTTAAGGGATACACTTTGGATAGTTCAAATTTTCATTACCTATGATTATAATGGATTTGAATGTATTTATTTTTTCAAAAAACCCTTGTTTATAACTATGAGGATAACTATAGATAAATATATCAATTATTTTCAAGTATATTGATAGTATTAAATTATAAACTATTTTATGATATAACCTAGTTTAGTTATTCATTTATAAATGGCTCTTAGTATATGGAATTTTAATCACCTTGATGCACATGATCCAAAGAGTATGAAGGATCAAATCTTTCATCATCTTAAGATCTCATTTCAAAGGGAAATAATATTTGAAGAATCCCCATCACATGAGAAAATTGTGTTATGTAATAATGATATGGGTTAAAAATTCTCTAAGACATATTTATATGATGTAAATTAAAACAATAAGATAATATATGAATACAATGAAAAGGGAATGTGTCAAATAATATGAATGGAATTAATGATTATCCCACATGTGATATGTGTGGAAATGAATACCCTAATTGTTTCTTAAATTAAATGGGAGTATACTATATGTGTGGAAGTAAAGGAAACCATGATTCAGATTTCAATGATATGAAAAAGTTTTTAAATGTACAATTCTTTAACTAAAAGGAGATGTGACATATTGGATGTAAATGTCATAAGTGATAAAGGAATATATATAACATTATTCTATTGGATAACTATCATGTTATGATACTACCTTAGATAGATAGAATGGTTAATATTCCTATTCATGATTTATTTTATTTGTATATTTTATCTGCATTATACTATTTACAACAAAATTGTAATGTGTGAGGATTGCACTATATTAATTTTTCATTATGAATTTGGAGATCATATGTTGAATTTTTCCATAATAAATTATTATGTCGAAAGATAAGAATTCCATAAATACATTATGGAGGGATATACAATACTTAATATACTAATGATGTTGAGATAATGATGATGTGATAAATGATTTGTAAAAATACTAACGAACATAGAACTAATTTATGAATTTTTAAAAGAGTTATATGCTATCATTGATAGAGTTTACATCACCTTTTTATTTATGGAATATATCAAGAAACATGTGAATTATATTACAAATAAATATTTATTTATATTTTCAATAATTTTTTACATTTATTAAAGTTATTACAACATTTAATGATGATACATCATGAAGTTATCAAATTTTTATAATGTAAAATATTTAGAGATGTTTCATTTTGATTAAAGGAAATGAGATGATTATTTTTTAAATTCAATGAAGTTATTTCTAATGTGTTAGGTCATTATCTTTTGGAAAAGTTACCTAATTATAGAATTTTTGATCATTGGATAATATTTTATAGGTTAATGTATCAATTCTCAAAATGATACATACAATACTGAGAGATGGAGTATAAATAGTTAAAGGGAAAATAAAAGGAAAATATAGTGTTATAAAAACGAAAATTTTATTAAATAGTTAATGAATTCATTATGTATTTGTAAAAATTCATCGGGGAAAAAATTGTCTTAAAACATTAATTTCAATTGAATTTATGGCCTTAAAAATCATCAAAAATTTATGGATTTGAGGACTTCACCAATCAATTTATCATCAAATTTTTGGTGCTTAAATACCGCAATATCTACCTCTAAATATATACATTTTTCATCCATGTATGAACATATATATTCCAATAATGTTATCCAATATAGTGAATCAGTTACATGGTTCTCAATGCATCCTTTATACTTCCCATTGTCTCTTTTCAACATTATTTATACGAACCCTTCTAATGAAGTCAAATTTCAATGTAGGAAATATCAAAAAAAATTACCAATATTGAGATTAAATTGTGAGGATGTATTTTAATTAATTTGTGGAGAATTTGAAACCCCAAAATTCAAAATTACATCGTTTTATTTGATATTTTGTATGACTCATAGAACCAATCCCTTTAGGTAGTTTCATATCAGTTTTTATTTAATCAATACTTATTTTTTATTATACCCCAATTCACTATTATATGGTGTATATACACTTTTTTCAGGTAATAAAATTAATCCATGTATTCTAATGATGTAATTGTTATTTATTTAATGTCATACCTTTTTAGAGGTTAAGATTCAACTGATTTATATTTTTAAGGGACAATTTTGAAATGTTTAATGATTATTCTCCTCATTATTGTTCATAATGATTGACTTTGTAATATCATTAAATTTTTGGTTCTTATCCATATTTGAATCAATAACTATATTATAATCATATTTCATTTCAAATATACTTAAATATACATATTCTCGAACAATTTATATTAGTATTTCCAAAATTGTATATTATTTTACATAACATTTCTATATAGATTGTTATTTGATTATTATGGGGAAATATTGATAATTCCTTATACTTGATTCAATATAGATATTTGATAAGGCATATTATTTATTTCTTTAATTATTTAAGAGTAATTATTTAGAAACGGAATGATTGGAGGATCGCAAACTTTAAATAGCTCCTTGATGCATTGGTAGGTTCTTATGAGATAAATATGATGTAAAATTAAATGGGTTTCTATCCATACATTTAAACCATATTGTTAATGGGAATGACAAAAAAGGTTTCCATTTAAATTTGACATAAAATTCATTCAATAAGAATTTTACCCATTTATATTCATTATTATTCTTCCATGAGATTTGGTGTCCATAGATCTATTGATATATTTCATTTTAGTTCATTGAATAAATGGAATGTGGTTTATTTTCCTATCTTGCTATATTGATTTTTCTTTATCTAGTAATTTTAATTGAATATGTTATCATTTATTTACCTTGACATGTTAATTTATTTTGATATATAAATTATTTATTATTCATTAATTACCCATACTGATCATTTGTGATCACCCATATTATGATTTATTTCACCATGTAATAATGAATAAATATTTTTATAATCTTTAAAGGGTGTAGTTTATTTCATTTTATTTCATAAGGTTTCTTATTTCTATTTTGTGATGTATTATTAGAATATTGCATGTCATATAGATTTCTAGTACTACTAAACTAATTGGTCATCCATGAGTTGATTCCTTGTAATCATTCCTCCATAATTAGAAAATGAATTGGCTTCCGGCTTCTGGTGTAAGGGCGTCATGAAAATCCTATTCATAAAAAAAGATATTTTCCAATAGAAATTTTTTAAATATATTTCATAATTACTTCCCATATAATATAATATCTCTTTATATAACTCATGAATTTTTATGTAAATTATTAAAAATTCTCGTTCATATTATTTCTTTAAATGGATTATGTTTTAATTGAATAATGTCTATAAAACATTCTTTACATTCTTGGGTGATATGATTTTGAAACCAAATCCTTTTAAAGGTTAATGTTTAGGTTGAATTGATTTTGAATCAAATATTTTTTCAATAATTTATGATATTATTAGGTGTTACCATATTCATTTCAGGGGTTATGATATGAGTATTCATGATCATGCGGCACATGTTTGTATGATTTCAGTATGTAATGGGTCAGATACATTTTTACCTCCTATGTATTGTGAAATGATTTATATATCATGATATATTCTTGGATTGAATGATAAATGAACTCAGTTTAGTATTACATGAATGGAATGAGAAATGAACTCAGTCCATTATTATAGGGTTGGAATGAGAAGTGATCATGGCTATTAAATACAAGGCTTGAACACGGTGCGAACTGAGTCTAGTAAAGGAGTTTTTGGACTAAGATAGCCATAAAAAAATTCATTAACTACTATGGAAATTATATTATATAATTATGTGCCTTCAATAATTCCATGTTTAACTCTAATTTTATTCTTTAATTGATTATGGTCGTTATTTCCTTGAGATTTATGTCTAATGAACTGTCATGATTTAAAGCATGATTTATGTTTAGAATCTTATTATATAAAACGTATGATCATCTATGTCTATCATCACTTTCTCATACCTCTATTCCAATACTTATAATTAAATTTCTCCCTTCTTTTCTCTTTCTAAGAATCTAATACCATTATTTTCTATATATCCATTCCAAAGAAAATAATTTATGTATTATGTATGATGTGTATATGAAGTATTATATTCATAAAAGAACCTATTGGGAGATATTTTATTTCACTTATGTACCAGTTATTATGATTCCATGTTTCCAAAGGCACTATGCTAACATGGTTGTGAGGAATATTTTGTATAATGATATTTAAGTATTCTATAAATGTTATGTAATGTTAATGTTTTAAAAGTGAGGGTCACTATTGTTTGTATCAAATAACGAGTCGTGATTTCCCTTCAAATCTAGGATGATAATTCCTTAGTGAGAACTCTAAGGATAGTTATAAGGATAATTTTAAAGATAAGAAAATTTATAAGAAAATGTTATGGAATTTTGGTGAGGGATATAGTGAGTGGATTCCAGGAATTATATACTTGTCTTAATAATAAAAGTGGATTCGTATATGGCATATATTTACCAAGTAGAATCAAATTTCTGAACTTGTTCCTCGCCTAACTTAGGGTAATCTAGTATATGTCAATAGACTATGTTTCACAATTTGTATGACAATCCATGGGGATATTCCTTGTTAATTCACAATCCCTCAAGGAATTATAATTAAGGGTTTAAATATAATTTCATTATGAATAACCTAGTAAAATAGGATGTCATATATTGAGTATTGTTTCATGATTTAGACAACATATAAGAAATTATTTTCATGACTATGATATTTTATTATTTGATATTTAATGCTAACACTATGATTTTGGGTTTAGTCAATGATGAGAACAAGAAGGAGCTGATTTATCATTGAATCTGATGGATGATTTAATGATGATAAGTCAATTAGGATTATCAATGGAATGAAAGATGTTGTGATCATGCCTAATCATTTTTCATAGAACATTTTTACCATGTCTACCACTGCCAACACATGGACTCACCTTGGAAGAGAAAGAAATATTTTTCAGAGATATTGGGAAATGGATTCCATGGAGGATAAAAGATTTGGTTTTAATTGTGTCTACAATGTGGAAATAATCACTAAAGTTAATGTCATAGAGGAATGAGAAGAAGATTTTATTTTAGAAAATAACGACTTTACTTAAGGGTGTGCAAGGTAAAAATGGAGAGTTCAGTTAATGAAATGAATGATAATAGTTTCCTCGTTAATACATCATCAAAGGATATGTGTTCTAACCATGTAATAAATGGTCATTATAGAACTAATTGTTCCATAAGTAAATATCATGAATAAATATTGCAATGTGGTAATTGTTATGGTTATATTGTTAAATACAATTATTCTACCTATGAAATTAGAATGTAAACAGTTATTATGGAATATGAATTTGTAGTCTTGTTAATTGATTAAGGATGAAGTAATCATTGTTTTTATGCATTTGTATTGAATAATAATGAATGGTAAAATATATAAAGACTATTCTGTTTATGTTTATTTGGTAATGATGTACTTGAAAACATTGAATATATCAAGTGGAATAGAGAAGTGTTTTAATTGAAGGGTGATGTCCCTGTAAAATAAATGATTCATGGAAAGATAACCATTAATTATTTTTGTATGTTTTGATTATATTGTTTGGATAATGATACATTGGATATAATTAAGTTGGAATGTACTAATTAACCAATAACTAATGAATAACTTTTTGAAATATAGTTTAGGATATCATGGAGAATTGTACAACTTATTGGATTTATGGAAGATATCTAGTAATCTTTTGAATAAAGAAGAATATTTTTCTCCAAAATTATTTATTATAATTCTCATTAAAACCATGTCCCAATTAAATATATGATTTGGGTATTCACATGTTTGGAATGTGAAAACAAAGAGTTACATTGTTACATATGGGGGATCAATGATATGTTGATTTCATGAATTTATTTCGTAAGATTTTTATTTTTTTCTTTCAGAAGGGTTATAAGGATAACCATTCCAGAAATTATTATGCTAAACATTATAAGATGTATTATGTTTTGATATAGTACCAAAATTGTTAGATAAAAGGAAATTTAATGATCATTCTAATTTTCTGGATTTCTAACCTATTTATTTTGGAAATTATATTCGTGTGATTTTAAATATGGACAACATGTATGTTGGGTGACCACCAGTCATGTCTGGAAAGGCCGTGGGTTAAGTACCCACGAATTAAAGAGGATTAGGGTTTTATTCATACCCCTAGCCTATGTGATTTTCTGGTCATTATATAATTATTTTTTGATTAATATATATTTATGATGAAACATTAGTGTTACATTTAATGATTTTTTATAATGTATTATCCATACTAATTACGGTTAGGGAAAAATATTTATACCTTTCATTATTTAATGGGGATTATGATCTTATAAAATTTTTTTTTAGTTCTTTTGTCATCAAAGCTAATTTTTGGACATGCATTACCTGATGTAATGTAAGAATTATAATTTTTTTAACGCACAACCAAATAATATTTCAATATTAGAAATATGACAAATTTGTATATTTTCTTATATTATTGGTCAATTAAAAATCACACAATGATAAGATAAATATCAATTATTTCCCTAATTCATTAATATTTGTTGAAAAGGTGGACTTATAAATCATCAAATCTTTATGTAATTATTTATCACATCATTTCATTTTTAATTCACTTGTTTTAGACTGATGACCTATATCACTCCCTATAAATATTTTAATTTTTCGATCATGTCCAATCTTCACTCCAAACCTAGTTTAATCTATGTGGAAACCAACTCATATGTTACATTGGAAAAATATAATGTATTCAACTATTCCTTCTATTTGGGTCATTATTATTCATTTTTCTGATGTGGGTTTGAATGAAATTAACTTTCTAGTATTAATCCTTTCATAACCCAGAAGAATTTTCTGGTCTGCATTTCTTTTACGGGGTGTTAGAATGTAACACTCTTAGGGTTTGTGAATGATATATTTTATTAAAATTAATTTATACTTTAGATATTTTTTTATTTCAGAACACACTAAAAATAGTTTTTTATATTAAATTCCAGTGTGAAAATTCTCATTCAGATGGAACCAACATGGATTTATCTATACACAACACTGATTTACCCTATGTTATAGGGTACAAAATTTTAATTGTGCACTACATTAAACATATATTTTAGCCTGATATACATGGTAAATGTCACGACCCATCCCCCATGACCTGTGTCGTGACTATCCCATGCCCACATTCCATAGGCCTCGGGCTGGCGACTAGCACCAAAGGCGTAATTCCCTAAAACTGGGAATGTATTGCCTATATAACCTGTAAAAAACACTCAAGAAAGAACATAGATGGAAGAAAAACCATGTAAATTTTATAAAAAAACAGCTCTTAATGTAAAATAGAACATAATAAAATCCCAACTGGAATGTACAGGTGCAATAGTAATACAATAAAATTGAATGATAAGGGAAGACAACTTTTGGATCGTCCTCTAGGGTTACTACATGATGGGTAGGTACAAATCACCTCCTCAACAATCCACGTCTGACTATCTCCTCTGTGTACCAACTCGTCGTATGGTCCACCTCTCAGAACCATCCAGTCCTGGTACTCTAAGCCTCAGTTATCATTGTCCATCGTCTGCATCCAACACAACAAGGTACAGGCATAACCAATGTAGGGTTGAATATAACGATACTCAGAAGGGTCCACGAGACCCTCAAGGTCTCACAGAATACACCAAGGATAAACCACAAAGAATGAAATAAACAGATAACCCTACTTAGGTATATGCCCATACATATACCTATGTTATCAAGTGATCCATCTTAATCATGTGAAAAACACCGAAAAACTGACTTAGCTCAAACTAGGATTTTATTCTAGGGGTAATATTAAGTAACATACCAAGTCACATTATTGAAACCTCATCTTCTAGAGACCTCCTCCTCTATCGATTACAGTGAGCATGCTGCGACACCAAGCGCGCTTCCTACTAACAATGTATTACTGAAGTAATCCTCCTGTCGAGTACCGTGGATCTGCCGTGTCACCATGCGTGCTCCCTACTGTGGGTCTATCACGTCACCATGCACGCTCCCCCTCATAGCCTACTGAGTTACACCTCCTTTCGAGTATTGTGGGTGTTCCCTGACCCCAAGGTGCTCCCCACTGTGGGATTTCCACTACACCATGTGCTCCCCATTGGATTAGCCGAGTCATTCCAAGTCAAAATGGTCAACAGTCGTCAGGTCTTAGACAGATACTGGGTTTCCACACTACGCTCACTCGTCTCATGGAGGATCCTCTCCATGAGCTATTGGTTGATACGCCAACTACCACGAAGTCCCAAAAAAGTATCTCATAGGTCTGAAACATCATAGGGGTATCAACGAAACGGAAGGTGCATCAAATGGATGTCCTATCTATGTGTTATTAGGCATTTAGTCTCGGGGGCCCCGGTTGGATTCATGCTCGATCTAACCTGATCATTTCCCATACCAATACAAAACTCAAGATGATTATAATCAAAGGGACTATCTCGCTCCATGATTTCTAGTGTCTTTGAAGGTTCGTGGAACAGATGTTCGGTGACAATGATATGGCCAAAGGAACGTAGAACGTCGTAATGGGCCCTGGTCCGGTCTGACATGGGCGGACCAACCCGGCCCTACCTGTTGGGTCCAGCATAGTAGGCCGCAAGGGGCTATGGAGAGCGGCGATGTTATGAGCCCGCGAGGTGGCTCGGAGGGCCACGAGCGGTGCAAGACGGGGAAGTTCAGAGGGTCACAAGGGGTGTGGCCGGTGGGGGCGGCGCGGCCAGCGAGCGGCGTGACTATCTGGTAGTGTGGCCGAGGTGGCTCAGCCGGTGGGCGGATGGTAGAACAACAAGCGATGGAGGTGTTCCAGGTGAGGGGCACAGCCGGGGTGGCTTTTCCGGCGGCTGCACGACCGGGGGGCTCAGCCGGTAGTCAGCATCGCTGGGGCGACTCGGCTGGCGGGTGGCGCGAGCCGGGGCATGTGTCCGGTTCTGCTCCGGGTGGCTTGGCGCAGCTAGGGTGTGCAGCTAGTTTGGCTAGGAGGCCAGAGCGTCGCGGGGTTTGCATGGGTCGTGGGGGCCGCGGGTGGTGGGGGCCGCAGGGGGTGGTGTTGTTTCTATCATTTCCTTCATCATCTGGCCCGCCTTCCTCCATTTAGAAGAGTACACCAAAGAAGAATGGAGGAGGGGTCAAGCCATGTTGGTTTGGCCCACACGTTCTGCATTTAGGGTGGTATCATTTGGCTCAACAGGAAAGAAGAATGATGAATTTCAAATTTTACAACCTCTGCAACAATTCATTCACAAACTGAAAAAGAAAACAAGGATTTTATTATCATTTAAATAAACCCCCTACCATGATCATTGATGTTGGCACAAGAAGAATTACTGAAATCGATTCTCCATAGATGAGGATGTCCCACGTCGGAAGAAGTCACGGGGAAGAAGGTCTAAGGAGTTCAACATTCATTATTTAGAGAAGAAGTTCTTCATTGGATTGTTTTTCTCTCAAACTCCTCCTCTCCTAAATTCCACCAAAATGCATTGTGTGCCAAAATAATAAATTCTGAAATCTATTATTTTGTTTCAAGAATTAAAAATACATAATTAGTTATGTTGGATGGAATAATTAATCGAGAGAAGGTTTGTAATTAATTTAAGGGGCCAGTGGCACCATTTACTGGGGAGATCAAGGTGTTTCTCCCCACACAATTGGGGTTTTCAAGATGATTTAACCTCGAGTGGTCCCCACCACCACTTCCTCTCATGGGAGGTTAGTTCAGGTAGTCCCCAACACCATAACCTCTAATGGGAGGTTTGGTTTGGGTGGTCCCCACAAGAAATATCCACATGGATGCTCAAAATAACATAAAATGATGTTTATTTTATTTTATTATTTCCAAAAAACACATAATTTATCATTCACCCTTGACCAACTGTCTTCGCGGTCAAATTATTTTTAAGAGAATACAGGCACTGCGAGTTCAATGGTTCCCTCAGATTTCTATTCCAAGAACCGGCTCAAAAGTTAGAAAAACAAACTCGCATATTTACTAAACATACCCGAAATTATGTTCATAAATTCATTCCAGGCACTCTAGGTCTCTGAATCACGTGCCTTCAATTTTCATAGACTTGTAAAATTTCCATATATTTAAAAAAAATTACATAGAAATTATAGGTCTTTACAAAAAACTATGGTTATATTTTTCTACACCCCACAATGATGTTGCCCTATGGACTGTGTATCACACAAGACCGAGTTTTACGGGAAAATAATATACTATTAAAATTTTTTTTTTAATAAAATAGTATATAACGTAGCTATTAAATTAGAGATTATAAATACTAATAACTAATTCATTGAAATATATGGTTTAAAAAAATATATGTTGATTTCATAGGTAACCAATTTATTAGAACTAAATATGAAAACATATTGAATTCAAAGGGAAACATTATCATTTCTATGGTCACAAAGATGTTTTACCATAATAAATTATATAAAATATAATTAGTGAGTTATATTAATATCAAATATATGTTGTTAGTTAAATAAAACATTTTTGATATTTACTAAATATATTTAATGGACTTTAGATAACAAGAAAACCAATTTTATGCTTAAAACCATATATTTTGAAAGGGTTATATACATCCTTTTAAGGGAGAAACCATTTGAAATAAAAATTTTGGAACATTAGTAAATTATATAATTCAAAATTATTTTAATATTTGAAAAAGAATCATTAAAATTATGTTAGGATAATTATGATGTATTTTTCTTTAAGGAATCATTTTTAATGATTAAATAAAATACATAAATATAATTCAAATCCGCATTTTATCTATACTATTTATAAATATAAATTATATTTTACATTAAAATAATAGTTTAATTAGACAATATCTTTATAAATTAATCGAATTTAGATAATTTTAATAAATTCCACTTCAAAATTTAATATAGGAACATGGGAATCATTTTAACACTTTTTTCCTAAAAACATGTATAGTTGACTGTACTGTAAGAATAAATTTAAGTTAATTTCTACAAAAAACAGTGATTTTAATTTGTAAAAATGCATTACATAAACATAATTATAAAAATTTATAATTTCTAATAATTTTTACATAGTTTTTTAAGGAAAATAATAGTTAAATTGATTTCAATGAATTACAACGATTAAGAAAAAAAATTAGGTAAAAAAAGTATTAAAACTAAAATATGATACAAAAAATGACCTAAAATACATTAAAACAAACATTTTTATTTCTATAATTAATCTATGAAAATTAATTAATTTATATTTATTACTTGGAATAAATTTGTTTAGGTAAAAATGTGGTTACACCTATGTTGTTTTTAGGAATGCCATGTGTGTCGTTTCCCTTCCTTATAAACGGTGACCCACTTACTCTACACACATTTAAAACAACATCGTATTGACTGAGATCTACCCAATAAACATCCCAAAATCCATATATTCCAAAAATAATCCTCCTATTATAAAAAATAGAATTCATTGAATCCTTTTAGAATAAACCAAATAGAGTTACCCAAATAAGAGGTTTCATATTTCCTCATGTTCTTTTATTTTATTTCAATTATCATTCCAACACTTCATATTTATTACTTGAATTAAACCAAAAGTATCCTAAATATAATAAGATATTATTATTCTATGGGGTAGAAACAAACTTAAACACATTTCCATCAAATTGGTAATAAACATATTTTTTACGTGTACAATGAATTATGGCCCTACCAAAAGATGATTAATAATTATTACATTACTACTTCTAAGGAGATATAATATGATTAAAAATATAAAATTATGTGTTATTTATTATATTTAATTTGTTTTTAATCTTAATTAACCTTTTAGAACACAAATAATTATAAATTCCCTTTTTTTGAAAATGACAATTTTGCTTGAAGAAGTGTGGACTACACCACCTTCAAAGAGATGTAATTCATTCCCAAACTACATTGAATGTATTAATGATGGGTTAAGTGAACATATATGATAAATATATTATATTAATTATTATATAATAATGATATATAATACTATATATATTTATATTCTGTTTAGTTATTATCATTCAATGCCACTATTAAACTGAAATAGTGTTCATGCATACATACGACATATCGTCTCCCTGAATTCTGTATTCCATTTCATACATATATACCCTATATATTATTATAATTTAAATATAATTAATATAACAGATATTATATTAAGGTTTCAATTGTTGAAATCATGATATATGTATAATGACCAAATATATAACAAATTAAGACACATATAATGAAGAAATTGAATATTACCTGATGTGAAAACATAACAATGGATTTATAAAAACGGGAAATATAATGTCATAATAAAAAAATAAGTATAATTGTTAATAAAAAAATTTTTATGTAATTTTTTTTAATAACCATATATTTATTATTCATGAATAGTGTATGAGTACTAAGACAGTTCCAAAAAAAACGTATAGGGATTTTATTCCACTTTTTATTTCCTTGATATATATGATTTGGTAACCACCAATTCCTTTTCTGCGGTGTGTATATGTACCGTTGATGTTTTAAATTTTTCATATACATAAATATATGGATAATTAGTTATCATTTATATTATCTTTTTTTCATGGGGTTTATTTTTTAAAAGCTACCAAATCGGTAATACAATTTTTGTCTCAATTTTCCTTCTTTGAGACAAATATTTCATTATGAACATATATTCACTTTTTATGTCTGTATAATTCCATTTAAAATTATAAAATCATAATTTTAGTTCAATTAATGATATTTTAAGCCTTATTCAGATTCACTTTATTAAATATGTAGTTGGGTTTTAATTCACTAAGTGATGGATTTTTATTGAAACAATCTCTTCATTTTTCGAGATTGTCTATGATTATGTTGCCATTGTTGATAAATATAATCTAACCCTCAAGATAACTAATAAATTTTATTCTCCCATGGTTATTAAGGATATATTAATGTGTTCGTACCATTTTTATTCACATAGGTACAAAATATTGTTATGAAAGAGTTTTTAAGAAATATCAACATTCCCTCTCTTCTGTCAAATATATGTGTTTCTTAAAAAACATGTTTTCAAAAATGTGTTTCCTAGAAAACAATATTAATATATTGATAATAACAGAAATTTTTACCATTTTATTCATTTACCAATTTTTAAAAAGTAATCATCTTGTTTCATTCCAAACAAGTCATTTTACCACCTTTTCACCCTGAAAATGGAATATTCTTATTACCATGTATTACATGTACATATTTACCAACAATCATATATGTGATTCTTCATATGCCTATATAGAAAGTTTGTTTTTATGAAATTTTTTAATATTTGATTCGTGTAAATGGTTTCAAATGTAGTGTCAATATTTATTCATTATTATTCAATGTACATTCAATGAAATAGTTTTCAAAACATCCTAATTATTTCATTATAAGATTTTAATGTATTTTTAAATAAGTAGTGTTTATAACTTTTTCAAGATTTCATTATATTTTTTCAAATTATTTTCAATTAGTTTGTATTCAAAATGTGTTTAATCATTCATTATAAGTTTTAAAGTTATTTTTAATGAATATTTTTTAAATTTATTGATGCCAATTTTATATGTTTTCATGGAAAAACATTTTTAAAATGTTTTCTAGATTTTTTTATATGTTTTCAAGGGAAAAGAATTCCAAAATTCTTTTAAGACTGTCATTCTATGTTTTAAATTGATTTTTAATGAAAATTTGTGTCAAATGGTTTTATTTTATAAAAATCATTATAAAAATAAAATTTTTCTCTAGAAATGTTTCTAAAATATCTTAAAATTTTGTTTCTCATCTAAGATAACAGATGCTGGTTTTACTCCTACCATAAATGGAAAATTATTCTCTTTTTACTTACACATTATTTCTATAAATTTATTATTATTTAATAGAATGATATTTATGAAACTCATTTCTCATTCAATGGTTTATATACCTTTCAAACATGCTTATTTAAAAAGGTTTTTTTTAAACTAAATGATTATGAAGTCTGTTTTTTTACAGAAGTTATGATATAATTACATGTTTATAATATCCATTTCATTTCATGGTTTATGATATTATTATTTAATATAATATAGAACATATATGTATGATTCAATTATAAGTTGGGTGAGACCAATATCTCCTTCCAAATAATGGTGTAATGATTTAGATCTCATGATATGGATGTAGATGGAATATGAAATGAACTCAGTTATTTATTATAGGAATGGAATGAGAATTGAAATCATTTCAATTTTACCAGGATAGAATGAGGAGTGATCTTTATTCATTATATAGGGTTGAAATAGGGTGTGAACCGAGTTTAGTAAATGACTTCTTCCACTATGATTTCCTCGATAACAATGATTTTACTACTTTGGAAATCATATTATATGCTTATGTGTTGGTCTCAATTACATGTTTTATTCATATGTTATTATTTCTTGGATTATGTTCCTTATTATCATATGATCTATGCCTTATGAATATTCAATATTCATTCCATGATTCATGATTATAATCATATTATAGACATGGTACGATCATCGAATGTTATTATCGTGTTATCATACACCTATGATCATGTTTATTATTATGTGTCTCCCTTGTTCGACAATATTGAGAATCTTAGCTCACATAATTTTATATTTTAATTCAATGTTTATGATGATATGAATTTATTATGATTTTTATAATAAGGGTTATGGTAATGAATATAGTAGTAGGAGAAAATGTGGCTCAAATATGTACTGGTGCTTATGCTCCCATGTTTCGAAAGGAACTAAACTAATACATCCTTGAGAATCTTTTTGTATAATGTTTTATGTATTCTGTAGATATTGTGTAAATTTAATATATGAAAATTGATTATATCAATTATATGGGCTCCCAAACACTATAAAAAAATTGGATGTAGACTTATATACTATATGGGAACTTATATTGTAGTTACGGTAGTTGGGTTGACATATGTTGACTAGTACACGAATTGAAAAGTTGATGCACAATCCACATTCCATCAATTCCACCATCATGATGTTGGGAATCCTTATTATAGCCATCACTAAAACCTAGAATATGATTCATCATAGGTATATTTTTCACGATGCTAACAAATATTATGAGGTGATGGTTCTATGAGGTGATTTAACACCCCTACTTTTTTATGTGAAATAATTAACAATTTTTTAGACAGAACCTTATATCCTATTGGATTATTTTGGTGGGATAATCATGGGATTCATTCCCAATGCTTGATTCTATGTCCATTTGATTAATAAATGATCTTAATTCATGATCATGACCTAATATCGTAGATGTGAGTCATTCTAAAAGGCCTTGATTTCCAGATTTCTAGTTTTCCATACAATTATAGGTGTTTGTTCAAAATCATACTAAAAATGGGAGGGGGTTGAGGTTAAAATCATCTTACATGTCCCCGAAAATCAGTGAAACCTAAATTATTCAATGTATGAAAGAAAATTCCCAACCCCACCATGCCTCATAAGGATATTGTTAGTATTCTAACACTATAGACTTACAAGGTATTTCTTTAGAATTATTTCTCAATATTTTAGGCTGTGGAAAATATATAGAACCACATATTAATCTATCATGATTAATTATACTATAATATTAAATCCATAAATATGAATGCACAAGTTCCAGGACCAGGCAACACATAATATTCATCAAGATTAGATATATTAATAGAATAACCACTGGAACATATGGTTCAATATATACTTCCATATTATCAGAAATTAAATATGGGTGTTCGGGCCCGAGACATACCACACCCTTTTGACATCAAACTAAAGGGTCATAAAAATATAACATTATTAGTGGTCCAAATTACGGATTATGAGAAAAAAAAGAGTTTACCCTCAACATTTTTTGTGTCTTAAAGATCCGATATGTAGGGACAATATCCCTCTATGGGTGTGAGATTAGATCATAATTTTAATGGTCAAACATGTATAGAGGAAACCAATCTTGTAGTGTGTACTACATTGTATTTATTTTCAGAAGTATTATGATATTATCCTTAATGAATGTAATGACCTCACATTTTCCATTATATATTCTATTATCCGCAATAATCCAACGGGGTGAAACCTCCCAACATAATTTTAGGGAGACATCTAAATTAGTATGAATATGAAAATATTAAATTTAATTATGAAAAATATTAATTTTAATTAAAATAGGTCCTTTATATGAAACTATTTCATTAAATATTATATTTTCCATGATCGTGTAACCTATAGAGTGTCATGTATTCATGTTATAGAAAGAGGCTCTCATGTTCTTATGATGAGGAATGAGGAAGGTGATCATCTAGTGATCAAAGAATCATGTGATTACATAATCAATTCGATGATACAAAATGGAATTGTTAATTACTATTTATTAGTTATGTAATGGGGTTTGGAAAACATTTATAATGATATAGAATACATGATTGGATCATGCGATCATTTAATACAACTGGGATTACGTGAAACTCTCATGTATAGGCTGATGTATAAATAAGCCTAGATATTTGGAGTATTTATGAATGAATATCCTCAAAATTTTCATTATTTGGCAATTCGTAAAAAATATAGTATCACCTAAAATACCAATATTGGATCATATTCCAAAGGACATTAGGTGAGGTTATAATTTTAGATAAGAGAGTCCTCCTTTTTCACTCCCTTTCATCATTTATGATGGTGGGATATTTTTTAAAATTTTTAGACGAGCATCAGTAATGTGAAGTCACGGAAACAAAAAATATATATTTTCAATTACAATATAAAGAAATCGAGATAATATTATCTTTTTAGGGATCTTTGGTCGGCCTTAGGGTCATCAATCATGTTATGTGATCATGTAACCAATTAAGAATATTGTCATTCAATATAAAAACTAGAACTATTAAATCTATGATTAAGACTTATTTCAACCTTTATTGATTATGTGATCAATTAGTTATATGTATTCTTATAATTCTAACATCTTCATAAAAATGTATATATAGGATGGGATGATCCTAATGATTGTCACCATTATGCGATATGCTGGAGTATTTCATCTATGAATGAAATCCAGTTAATATAATGCACATTATATTACGAAAATTTACACTGACATATTAGAATTACATTTGTCTATAAAAAAGTATCATCATTCTAAAAATGGTGTATAAATAAGGGATAATTCATAATACCACCCATAGATGTAAATTAAAAATAGACAATTAATACAATTAGAACCAAAATGTCACAATAATTACACATGCAATTGAAGGATAATCACATGACCAAAATTATTCCCTTTTTAAAAACATTGTTTCTAACATTATAGTGTTCTATACACTGCTTTGAGACACCTAAACATGATATGATTATACAAATCCACAAAAAAAACACATTTTAGTTATGATCTATCAACAATGTGAATGTCTTATGACCTATCTGTCATGAAAACATGTGACCATATCTTAGTTAGGATCTCTAGTCATGTGATTACCGACAAAATTAGTGATTATGATATCTTTTTACTATATGTCCCAAAAATTATCTCATGAAACCCCTTACCAACATGTGACCACATAATGCTAACAATTTCATGTGATTATAGAACTCCCTAAGAATCATGATATTTACAGAATCCTATATGAAATAAGTGACCCTCTTTTTTCGTATTTCCCATCCTCCCACATATAAATCCTCCTTGGTGTACATCACTTATAATATCTATAATATTTTATAGCTAATGGGGAATTAATTATAATTTATTTCTGTACAGAACTATAGTATAAAAACTACATGAACTATTTGAATTCTGATTAGTGTTATAACTAGGATACATGGGAAACCATTTAGGCGACAAAGCTCCCCATCTGAAAAATTACATCAATCTTTTGACACTTTCATATTCCCCATGAAAACTGTTATGATATATTTCAAATTACAAAACCCATGGTTAATGATCATATATTTCTCTCATAGAGTTGTAATATCAACTGAAATCTTAACCATATTTCCCTTAGGTTAGACATTTTTGGTAAAACCTATATAAATAATGGTTGAATCCCAAACCTAATACTTTTAATCCTCTTCAATCAGAGGTTTCTCATCCTGAGAAGTAATTACATGGGACTATATATTTTCAATGATCATACCATTAGCAGAATAAAAATGTATCCATTATGTACCTCATCTTCAGAGTATCCAACCTACACTTTCATCAAAATAAAATCGATATACTCCAAATAGAGCATTTCAGGGTAGAATAAAATTCATATTTACTTCTAAAAAATTATATTTACATTATTTACGTCATATATCTCTCAAACATAATAACTACACGTACTTTTTTCGTATCTTCCTAATATATGTCATAAACCTATCTATTTCACTAGTTCTCATGACCAATTTTAACATGTTCTGACATATATCCAAATTCCATGATTTTAAACATCCAAACATTACCATTAAAAGATGAGATTAAACTACATGGCATGATCTCATCACATGACCATACAATATATCCCTTTTAATGCATGGGATTTCATTCATGTGTTGTTGGGATACATTTGATTCCTCTATGAGGTTAAATCCAAAAATTATTATCCTATTATTATCATCCTCATAAGGATATATTTTTTATGAGACCATTTACATCATTCCCTCTCATAATAATACTACACTCATTCTGGATGTTTTATCCATCTTGTATATACCACTAAAACCCATCCTTTAGAAGGATATGTTCATAATAGAATCATTACCCCCTTGAAGGCTACATCTCTTTTGGATCCAATCACATAGTATGTATGGGTACATATCATTTATGGGGGTCATCGTCCAAAGGAAATACTATTTATTAAGCCAACATAACAACATAGGAACAAATTATTTATATAATAAAAATAATAGGATACTTTTGTGTAATTACAATATCCACCATGTTCAGGTAACATCATACTAGGCATCCAAACTACTTAATGTTAATATTCATATATTGTTTCAAGTCCCAAGATTATAAAATGTTTGAAATGTCCTAATGGATGGAAACAAACTACATGGTTTTTAATTTTTACTAAAATTATATGTATGTAATACCTTCACTGGATCAATTCAAAATACATAAAATCTATCTAACTATATAGATGATAATAAACTACAGATCACCCAACATTAGGGATTTAAACTATTTCAAGCCCAAAACCACATAATTATGTATTACTTCTAATCAAGACGAAGAAGCTATTATGCACACATAGAATTTTCCATCATTGGATATCCTCAAATGTAAATAATTATCCATTCTTATGGGGTAAAACTAAAATTTTTAGATACTAATAATTAGTTATGTTAATAACTTATTATGAATGTTTGGGAAACTATTCAATTACTAGGATATTGGAAATATTCATCAACAAAATAGAGATATACCCCAGTAGGTAATAATATCTCCAAAAATTGTTTCATGATCCCAACCTAGAATCATCTTAAAAATATATGTTTCCCTTTTCCATTGGATATAAACCTAAAATTCCATCTCCTTCGGAAAGTATGTCTCTATCTAGTTATTTATGTTGAAACAATTTAGTGTTTTGGGATCATTGAATAAATGAATTTTTAAAATATATAATATTGTAAAAGTGATCAAACATCCATGAAACCCCATCCATTATTCGGAAAAACATTTAAAGTGGCATTATTACACGTAATAATCACAAATATGATCATATTATGAAATATGTCATAAGGAAACAATATTGAGGGGAACAACCAATAGCTTATGTACTACTAGATTTATAATATATGTACATGGTTGTTTGATAAATTTATACTTTCCATATGCCTATAAAATAAAGATTTATTTTCTCAAAATATCAAATGTGATGCACTTATAACATTTCAATACCCATTTATTTATTAATCTTTATTCAAATTAAATTTTTTAGGTGATAATATTTTTATTCATGTAGATTACAGTTTAGATGTTGTGGTTATAACACATTGATAATGGATATATCATCTCTTAAATATTAATCATTAAAATATTTTATACTCAATATATATATAAATATTGGTAACCATTCATTAAAAGTGGTGATGAAAAAGTAATTACATCATTTTGTGTCATCAGAATCCTTTATGTAAACACATTTTATGTTTTCAAAATTTTTATGGATGGGATAAAAAAAGGTAAAATAATAAATAAGCATTGGGAAAATATAATTATATGACAAATTACATTATTATTTATTATATTTATCGACATTATTTGACATGTAAAGAGGAAATGAACATAGAATCACATCTCTCTGTCAAGGTGGTAGTCTACATAAACACATGAGGGAAATTATAATTTTTTCATCATATATGATTTTTTGAATAATGGTAATTTTATATTATTCTAGAGGAATAATTATGTGGTAAATATCATATATACATATTAAATATAGCATAAGAATATTCCAAGAAATAATGAAGTTTAAAATGATTCATATATATGGGTTGTGGTTGTAGTCCACATGTACACTTGATCGATACTTTCATTTAAAATTTTATGGAAAGGGTTTGGGATATTATTTTTAAAATATAATAATAAAATATTAGTATTATTATTATACTATATTAATCATTACAAAAAGATAATATTGTTTAATATTAGTTGTAACAAGAAATAAATCTGAATGTTAACGGGTATGATTTATACCTCTTATTTCATAGACCGCCTTTCGATTACACGTTAGTCCTCGAAAAATTTTGTAGCCAAATAGAATGATGCCAAGGATGAATAAAAATAGTCAATGAAGGTTTTGTGGTTGGTAATGGAAGTCCTAGAAAACTCAAATCCTGTAAAATATTATGGGAAGAGGACACCTTTTATTTGGAAAGGGAGGGAAAAACATGGGATTACTTATCTTTTTCTAATAATATATGGAATTTTTAATGTAAAAGTTATTCCATATGGAAAATAATAAAATTATAGGATAATATAAGGTTGATAAAAATTCAATAAACAATAATTATACATGATTATTTATAATTTTAACACTTATATCATTAATAAACCCCCAGCAAACACATTTTATCCTCATCAATGGTAACACAATTTTATTTTTAAAAAAATATAACAGAAAAAATTAAGGAAGAATGTAATTAATTATTTTAATAATTATGATTTAAAATATTGTATCAATTTTGATAGATTCAATTTCAATATGTGGAAGAAATTAACTTTATCATAACTGAGAAAAATTTAATGAATCTAATTTTTAGAAAATAAAATTTAAGCATAAAATCATTTTTACGTTCTTTTAATGTCTTGTAAAAACAATTACATGAATATTAGAATATATAAAAGAATATAAATTCAATAAATATAATTTTATTCACTAATCATTTCATAATTATTGAATTAGTTAATATAAAACCTCATTGTGATGAAAAAAATAATTTTTTGAATGATATGTTATAAATCAAAAAATGAACATATAAAAGAATCATGTCAAAATAAGATTCCTAAGTCATTAATATGATTATTTTAAATTACTTGATGGTTATTTTTATTTTTTTTATCAAATTTATAATGGAATCTTAAATAAAATTAATTTGTTAATGAAATTCAGGTTAAAAAATACGAATTCTACAATTTTAACAGAAATGTATAACTCTTTTCAAAATCCCCAAAATTCAACCCACCATAATATTGACATGTTTATTTTAAAAATGAAATTTATTTCCTAAAATTAAATCATAATAAATAGTAGAATTTAAATATTTTTTTCCCAAAAATTTAAAAAAACTATTTATAAATCAATAAAGAAGCATAAAATTAAAATATTGAAAAGATTATACAAATTTATTTTACAGAAAACAATACATTTACATTATATTATTACTTATGTAATATATTTCCTATTGTTTCTTCTATAATTCATTCATGAAATATTAATGTTTATGTTAAGAAAATAACATTTATATACAATTATTTTTAGAATATATCATAAATTGATTAAAATTCATTATTTCATATTAAGAATGATATCCATCATTTTACTTTTTCAATATATAATTTAATGGTTTTTAATTACCCCCATTATAGAAACTACATTATCGCAGGTTTTATCTCTTTAATCAATGGTTCATTATTTGATATTAAATATTGTAAAACCCATATCAAAACAGGTACAAAAACATCATTTTATTATGATAAGTGGTAAAAATGAAGGCTTACTGATATAAGACAATCAAGTTCTTATGTAAGGAGAAATATAATAGAAAGTAATAATATGGTAATGTAGGACACAAATTGAGTCAATGAATAATTTATTATATTATGGAATAATGTTATGATAACACAAAGGACTATAAAACCATAAATCTGTGATGGTGAAAATGACTATGAATTCATAAATATAATTATTAATAAGAATACATTTTAATATTCAAGTTATGTTTTCTTATAAGTTAGGATAAATTTTAAATTTGAATAAGAGAAAATAAAATAACATTATTTCATAAAATCCATATACAATATTTCGATATTTTTTTTGTGATTCAATTATTTTCAACCATTTTTAATCCCATATTCCAAAGACGAAGTAATGGTATAAGTTTTCATTTACTGGGAACTAAATTTTTTTATAATAGATAAAATATATTAATGGATGATAAGTTATTCTACATGTTTAGATTTATTTTTCATGACTAAAAATTGATACTACTTACTAAGTCGTGTTATATGAATAAACCAATTTTTGAATAAGTAATTTCAATGTTATAAACCATAATACACAATGTTCAAATTATTTCTTCCAATAAAAAGATAAATTCTATAAACTATAAAATAATTATGAACAGGTATTCATATCAAAAAATGAATTTGTAAAATGTCAAAAAATATCAAAAATTAGATTTTAAAAAAAATCATAAAACCTCTATATTAGATAATAATTTATCATACCAATCATGTAACAAAACTTTTAGTATATTATACTAAAACATGAAAATAATATACAAAAATAACACAAATCACAATAAAATATAAATAAGAACAGATATTATTTAAAAAACTCTAAAAATATTATTCATTATATTCCATTGATAAAAAAACAAAAAATTTACATTTAAATTAAATTTTATTCAAATAAATAATCAACTCATGGTAAAAATAATATTTAATATACATTATAATTATCGACGAACAATTTCTATTAATTAAAAATAACAATATCCTCATCCAAAAAAGATTATGGTTTATCTATCACTTAATCATACATTTTTAAAAAATATCGCTGTACAAATAAATCAATAATAATAATTATTGAACCATTTAATGAATGGTTGAAAATAATTAATAAAAAACTACTTGAGAAAAAATTATATAAGTTTCATGATTCATATAGTTTATAATATATTTAATAAAACACTTCTATAATATAATTATTGAATCACAACACATAGAAAAATCTATAACTACACTTCCATCTTAAAACATTATAAATGATTCATCACACAGTTCCCTAATCATTTCATTCTATAATATTAATTATGAATCATGTATTAAGATTCATCCACCTAAATTTATTAATCTTTTATTCTTATATCAGAATCATAACAATTATAATAATTCATACCATTCATATTTCATTTGTTGTCTCTTAATCATTATATAATATTATTTAATAATGCATATTTGATGATCCTATCCTCAAGATCTACCACAAGAAATATGATTTTAATAATTCCCATATGTTAAAAATTAAGAACAAGAAACAATAGTCAGTAAATTATGGAAATATTTATCATCAAACATAATGATGACATAATTTTTCATTTTCCTTTGGAAAATTATCACTTTCGAATTTTTTTCTATCAAAAACTATTTCTTTTTTTTATTCATTCTCCATAGTATTTATTTCCACATTTTATAGATGTATATAGTTTAATCTTAATTACTATATGGTATTTATAACATGAAAATTCCTGAATTTTTTTATCCAATTATTTGTTTTTTTAGGAAATATCATGTATATCAAATTGTTAATCCTAAATCTATATTTCGTATTTTAATTACTATGATATCTTTTTCTTCATATTATATCCTACAATTTTTTTTCAATAAAAAAACTATTTTAATTTATATCTTTATCTTGGATACTCAATATTATTACAGTTGGTTTATATTTTAATGCATTGTTTGACCAATAACAGTCAATGTGTGTAATCATATAGTCATGAAACACCATTTGTACGATTTATAAATCACGAAAAATTATTTTTAGTATATAACACATTAGGTTAGACATAGGTCATACATGGTCATTATCTATTTAAATCCATCATAATGGTTCATAATTAAATTTTATATTATCCCATTAATTTCCATTACATGTGCCTGATATAGCATGCAATCGTATTCATAATCATTGTTCACTAGTGATTAATGTGTTACTGACCAATCCACCTCATTTAGTGTTTTTAATCATAGATGAAACTATGCCACAAGATCGACCAATTTATATTATCTAAAAATGGATATATTTTATTGGAATACAACAAAACATTCTATTCCTTACCATAATATGCTTTCCTATACATAGACAAATAGAAAGTGTTCATAGAAAATATATATCATCACTGATTCCAAAAATATCTATTCCCCATTGTGATACTAGATATAGATACCCAATAATTACATAAATAAATATTGCTTTTTATTGGTTTAATATCCCCTACATATCATTATTATCCACCCCAATATGATAATGGTTTACTTGTATGATCAAATAGTAAATTTAAGTGTAAAATTGCATGAGGGGGTGAATTGTATGTTTAAAAACATTCATTTTTAACCGTGAAAAAAAATGGTTAAAAACATTAAACATAGTAAATTCACAAACCCTAAAATATTTCTATGAGAAAAACTTTCTTAATGTATTTATATTTTTTATTTGAAATTAATTTTTTATGTTTGAGATGTTTTTACACCAATGTTTTGCAGAAATGCCAAGTGTGTCATTTCCGGTCCTTATAAATGGAGACCCAATTATTATACACACATTCAAAAAACATAGAATTGACCAAGATTTACCCAATAAACTTTCCAAAATCTATATATTCTACCAATAATCCTCCACTTAGGAAAAATTAAATGTATGTAATCCTTCTAGAACAAACCAAATGGAGTTACCCAAATAAGAGGATTCATTCTTCCCCATGTTCTATTATTTTTTTCAATTATCCTCCCAAAACTTCATATTTATTACTTGAATTAAAACACAAGTATCCTATATATACCAATATTTTTTTTATACATTATAAACAAACTTAAACACATTTCCATCAAATTTTTAATAAATTTATCTTTTACGTGTAAGATGAACTATGGACTTACGAGAGGATAATTGTTCATTTTTAAATTACTACCTATAATAAGAGATAATATGATTAAAAATACATTTATATGTGTTATATAATATATATAATATGTATTTAATCTTAATTAAACCTTTTAAAACACAAATCATTATACATTCTATTTTTTTAAATATGACAATAATGGTTGAAGAAGTGTGGACAACACCCCCTTCAAAGCGATGTAATTCATTCCCACATTACATGGAATGTATTAATGATGGGTTAGTGAACTTATATGATATATATTTAATAATAATTATAATATAATAATGAAATATAATACTATATTTATATATATTTTTTACTTATTATCATTTAATGTCGTTATTAAATAGAAGAATGTTTTTGCATACATACGACCTATTATCTCCATGAATTGTGTATTCCATTTCATACATATATATACCATCTATATTATTATAATTTAAATATAATTAATATAACATATATTATATTATGGTTTGAACTGTTGAAATCATGTATATGTATAATGAAAAAATATATAAAAAATTAAAAAACATACAAAGAAGAAATATAATATTACATAAAGTGAAAACGTAACATTGGATTTATAACAAATGGGAAATAAAATCTCATAATAAAACATTATATATAATTATAAATAATATTATTATTATGTAAAATATGTTTCATAATCATATATTTATTATTCATGAATATAGTATGAGTACAAAGAGAGTCCCAAAAAAAGGTATGGGGATTTCATCTCACTTTTTATTTCAGTTAGATATATGATTTGTTCACCACCCATTATATTTATGAGGTGTGTATATGTACCATGTATGTTTTAACTTATTTATATACATAAATATATGGGTAATTAATTATAATTTATATTATCTTTATTTTATGGGGTTAATTTTTCAAAAGCTACCAAATCGGTAAGACAGTTTTGTTTCAAATTTCCTTCTTTGAGACACATATTTTATTATGAACCTATATTCTCTTTCGATGTGTATATAATTCAATTTTTGATTTTAAATATTCAAATTAATTCATTTATTTATATTATAAGCCTCATTTTGAAACACATTATTAAATATGTATTTGGGTTTGAATTCACTAAGTGATTGGTTTTTGTTGAAATAATCTCTTCACTTTTCGAGATTTTCTTTGATTATGTTTCCTTTGTTGATAAATATAATCCATCCCTCAAGATAACTAATAAATTTTCTTCTCCCATGGTTATTCTAGATATATTAATGTATTGCTACCATTTTTATACACTTATGTACAAAATATTGTTATGAAAGTGTTTTCAATAAATATCAACTTTTCCCTCTCCTTGGTCAAAAATAAGTGTTTGTTAAAAACCATGTTTTCTAAAAACCATGTTTTCTAAAAAAAATTTCAAGGAAAAAGATACAAACATGTTGTCAATAAACAAAATTTTGACCGTTTTATTCATTTACCAATGTTTACAAATAATCATCTTATTTCATTCCAAACATGTCATTTTACTACCTTTTCGCCTTGAAAATGGAATATTCTTTTTACCTTGTATGACATGTACATATTTACCAACCATTATATATGTGATGCTTCATCTTTCTATATAAAAAGTTCATTTTTAAGAACATTTTTAATATTTGTTTCATGTAAATGTTTTCAAATGTAGTTTCAATATTTCTTCATTATTATTTAATGTACATTCAACAAAATAGTTTTCTAATCATTTTAATGATTTCATTATTAGATTTTATTGAATTTTAGGGTGGTAGTTTTTAGAATTTTTTCAGAATCTCATTATATTTTTTCAAATTATTTTCAATTAAATTGAATTCAAAATGTGTTGAATCGTTATTTATATAATTTAAGGCAATTTTAAATGAATATTTTTTAAATTTTCTTATTCCCATTTTAAATGTTTTCATGGAAAAACGTTTTTAAAATGTTTCTATATTTTCTTATATGTTTTCAAGGGAAAAGATTTTCAAAATTCATTTTAGGCCTTCATTCGAGGTTTTAGATATATTTTTAAGGAAAATGTGTTTTAAAATGTTTTATATTATAAAAATACTTATAAAAATGATATTTTTCTCAATAAAAGTTTCTAAAATATCTTTAAATTTTTTTCTCATCTAAGATAACATATGTTGGTTTTAGACCTACCATTATTGGAAAATTATTAAATTTTTCCACTAACATTATTTATAAAAATGTATTATTCTTTAAGGGAATCATATTAATGAAACCCAATATCCTTTCATGGTTTATATAATTTTCAAACACCCTTCTTTTCAAAGGTTATGATTATAACTAAATGATTATGAAGTCTGTTTTTTACACAAGTTATTATATAATTACATGTTTATAATGTACATTTCATTTCATGGTTTATGATATGAGTATTTAAGATCGTATAGATCATATATGTATTATTTAATTATAAGTTGGTTGAGACCTATATCTCCCTCCAAATCATGGTGTAATTATTTATATCTCATGAGATTGACATGGTTGAAATATGAAATAAACTCAGTTATTTATTATAGGAATCGAATGATAATTGAAATCAGTTCTGTATTACCGGGCAAGAATGGGGAGTAATATCCATTCATTATATAGGGTTAAAATCGGGTGTGAACCAAGTTTAGTAAAGAACTTTTTCCACTATGATTTACTCAAAATCAATGATTTTACTACTTTAGAAATAATATTATATTCTTATATGTCGGTCACAATTACATGTTTTATTCATATATTATTCTTTTTGGGATTATGTACCTTATTATCATATGAACCATGCCTTATGAATATTAAATATTTATTTCATGATTCATGATTATAATATTATTATACACATGGTATTATCATCGAATGTTATTATCATGTTATCATACCCCTATGTCGTGTTAATTATTATATGTCTCCCTTGTTAAACATGACTGGGAATCTTAGCTCACCCAATTTTATATTTTACTTCCATGTTTATGATGATATTAATTTATTATGATGTTTCTAATATGGGTTATATAAATGAATACTATAGTGGGAGAAAATGTGGATCACTTATATACTAGTTCTTATGTTCCCAGGTTTCTAAAGGAACTAAAATAATAAGTCCTTGGGCATATTTTTGTATAATTTTTTTTAAATTCGGTAGATTTTGGGTAATGTCAATGTATGAAAATTAATTGTCTCAATTATATGGGCTCACATCCAAAATAAAAAAATTATATGCATACTTATATACTATATGGGAACTTTCTATTATAGTAACAGTAGTGGTGTTGACATATGTATACTATTACACGTTAGGAAAAGTTGATGCACATTCTACATTCCATCAATTCCACCATCATAATGTTGGAAATCCTTACACTAGACATCACTACAACCTAGAATACGATTCTTCATGGGTATATTTCTATGATGCTGACAAATATTATGAGGTGATGTTTCTATGATGTGATTTACCACCCCTACTTATTTAAGTGAAATAATTTAACAATTTTTAAGTAGAACCATCAATCACCTTGGATTATTTTGGTGGGATAATCTTGGGATTCATTCCCAATGATTGATTCTAGGTATAATTGATTAGTAAATCACCCGAATTCATGATCAGAAGCTGATATTGTAGATGTGAGTCATTCTAAAAGTCCTTAGTGTCTAGATTGATTGTTTCACATACAATCATATGTGTTTGACCTAAATCATACTAAAAAATGGGGGGGGGGGACTTTGAGGTGAAAATCATCTTACATGTCCCCTAAAATTAATGAAACCCAAATTATTTCAATGCCTGAAACACTTTTTCAAACCTCACCATGCCTCATAGGTATCTTGATATAATCGAAACACTATCGACTAACAAGGTCTTTATTTAGAAATATTTTTTAATATTTTAGGCTCTGGATGATATATAAAACAACATATTAATCTATCATGATTTATTAAACTATAATAATTAATATATAAAGATGAATGCAGAAATTCTAATATGAGTGATCATTTAATATTCATCGAGATTAGATATATTAATAGGATAACCACTCAATCATATGGTTCAACAAATACTTACATATTATCATTCATTAAATATGGGAATTTGGGTTAGAGACATACCACACCATTTTGACATCATCTAGGAGAGTCATAGTAATATAACTTTAATAGTGGTCCATATTAGGGATTAAGAGAACAAAATCAAGTTTAACCTCAACATGTTTTGTTTATTAAGGATTCAATGTGTAGAAACAATCTAACTCTATGTGTTTGAGATTAGAGCATCATTATAATGGTCGAACCTATATAGAGGAAACCAATCTTGTAGTGGGTACTGTAGTGTATTTATTCTCACAAGTATTATATGATTATCCTTAATGGAAGTAATGACCTCATATTAGACAATATATATTTCACTAGCCACAATAATATAATGGGTTTAAACCTCCAAACATTATTTGAGGGAGACATCTACATTATAATAAATATGAAAATATACAATTTAATTATGGAAAAAATATTAAGCTTATTTAAAATCGGTCCTTGATATGAAACGAGTTCATTAAATATAATTTTTTTCATGATTGGATAACCTATAGAGTGTCATGTGATCATGTGATAGTAAGAGGCTCTCAAGATCCTATAATCATGAATAAGGAAGGAGAAAATCAAATGATCAGACAATCCTCTGATGACATAATAATTTCGATGATAAAAAATGGAAACGTGAAATACTATTGATTAGTTCTATGATGGGGTTATGAAAATTGGTCTATTGATATGGAATACATGATGGGTTCATGGGATCGTTTCGTAGAATAGGGATAATGTGAAACCCTCATGTATTGGATGAGGTATAAAGATGCCTAGATATTTGGAGAATTTATGAATGAAGATCCTCAATATTATCTTTATTTTCTGATTCATATAATACATAGTATCACCTAAAATACTAAGATAAGATCACATTCTAAAGGGAATTTGGTGAGTTTAAATTTTCTAACATGATAGTCATTACTTTCACTTCCTTTCATTATTTATGAGGGTGGGAAAAATTTTATAATTTATAGATGAACATTGGTAATGTGTTGTCATAGAAATAAATAAAATATATTTACAATTCCAATATTATGAAATAGAGAAAATATTATATTTTTAGAGATCCCATATCAACCTAAGGGTCGACAATCATGTTATGTAATCATATAACCATTTAATAATCTTGTAATTCCCTATAAAAACTAGAACTATTATGTCTGTGATGGGGGATTCTTGCATCCTCTATTCATTATGTGATCTATTGGTTATATGTGATCTTGTAATTCCAAAATCATTATAAAAATGGTATATCCAGGATGTGCTGATCCTAATGATTCTCACCATTATGCGACGTGCGGGAGTATTTCATCTATGAAAGGAATCCAGTTCATATAATGCACATTATATTTGGAAAATTTACATGGACATATTTGATTTACATATTACTATAGGTAAGTATCTCCATTATCAAAAAATGATGTATAAATAATGGGGAATTTATACAACCACCCATTGATGTAAATTGAAAAATGATAATTGATAAAATTATAAATAAAATTTCAGATTAATTATACATGCAATTGGAAGATAATCACATGACCTAAATTATTCCTTTTGTAAAACATTATTTCTATCATTATATGGTACAATACACGGCTTTTATTAACCTAAACATGATATGATCATACAAAACCACCAAAAACACATTTGTGTGATGATGCATCTGTAATGTGAATGTCTTACAACCTATATATCATGAAATCATGTGACCACATCTTAGTTAGGAGCCCTAGTCATGTGATCACCAACAAAATTAATGATTATGATATCTTGTGACCTTATTTCCTAAAATTTATCTCATGAAACTCCTTACCATCATGTGACCACATGTTTCTAACAATATCATGTGATCATAGAACTCCCTAAGCATTATGATATTTACAAGAACCTTTGAGAAATAGTTGTCCCTCCTTGTTCGTATTTCCCCTCCTCCCTCATATAAATACTTCTTTTTGTTAGTCTCTAGTAATCTCCATAATATTAAATAGCTCATGGAGATTTAATTATAATTTATTTCTTTACAGAACAGTAGTAAAAAATCTACAGGAACTATTTGAATTCTGATTAATGTTACCATTAAGATACATGGGATACCATTTGGGGGACAAAGCTCCACATCCAAAAAATTTCATCATAATTTTGACACTGTCATATTCCCCATGAAAACTGTTATTTAACCATATACATTTCACATTAAAAAACCCATGGTTAAAGATCATATATTTCTATCATATATTTGTAATATCCATTAAAATCAAAACCATATTTCTCTTAGGGTGTCAATTGTTGGTAAAAACTGTATATATAATGGTTGATTCCCACACCTAATACTTTTCATCCTCTTTAATAAAAGGTTTATCTCACTGAGAATTAATTACAAGGTATTATATATTTTCAATGATCACACCATTAGCAGAATAAATATGTATCCATTATGTGTCTCCTCCTCAGAGAATCTAACCTACACATTCTTCAAAATAAAATGGATATACTCCAAATAGAGAATTTCAAGGTAGAATTAAATTCGTATTTACTACTCAAACTATTATAGTTACATCATTTACATCACATATCTCTCAAAAAAATAACTAAAATTACTTTGTTCATATCTTCATAAGATAGGCCATAAACCATTCTATTTCCCTAGTTCTCATGACCAATTTTAACATGTTCTGACATATATCCAAATCCCATGATTTTAAACATCCATACATTTCTATTAATAGATGAGATTAAACTACATGGCATGATCTCATCAAGTGGAAATACAATATATACCTTTTACTACATTGGATTTGATTCATGTGTTCTTGGGATACATAGGATTCCTTTGTGACGTAAAATCTCAAAATTATTATCCTTTTGTTATCAACCTCATTAGGAATTATTTATCATGAGACCATTTACATTATTCCCTCTCATAATAGTACTCTTCTTATTCTGGATGAATTATCCATTTGGTCTATAATAGTACACCACATCCCTTATAAGGACATATTCATAAAAGAATCATTCCGCACCTAGAAGGCTATATCCCGTTTAGTTCCAATCACATAGTATTTATGGATAAATTCCCTTTATAGGGGATATCGTCCAATGGAAACACTACTCATTAAACTAACATTCCATATAGGAACAAATTATTTTGAAATTAAAAATAATAGGTCTCTTATTTGGACATATAATATCCCCCATGTCCATGTAACTTCTTACCAGGCATCTGAACCACTTGATGTTAAAATTCATGTATTGATTCATGTTCCAAGATTATGAAAGGTATGAAATGTCATAGTGAATGTAAACAAACTACATTGGTTTTAATTGTTACTAAAATGATATGTATGTAATCCCTTCACGGAATGAATCCAAAAAAATAATATCTATCTAACTATATATGTGATAATAAACTATAGATCACCCAATAACAGGGATTTAAAATATTTCAATCCCAAAAACAAATCATTATGTATTACTAATAAACAAGACAAATAACCTTTAATGCACATATATAATTTTCCATCAATGGATATCCTCAAATGTAAATAAATATCCATTCTTATGGTGTACAACTAAAATGTTTACATACTAATAATTAGTTATGTTAATAACTAGTTATGAATGTTAGGGAAACTATTACATTACTAGGAAATGGGTAATATTCATCAACATGACATAGATATACCCGAGTAGTAAATAATATCTCCAAAAATTTATTGATGATTCCAACCTAGCATCATCTTAAAAATAGATGTTCCCTTGTTCCATTGGATATAAACATAAATGTCCATCTACTTTGGAAAGTATGTCTCTAGCTATTTATTTATGTTGGAATAATTTGGTGTTTTGGGTTCAATTAAAAAATGAATTTTTAAAATATATAATATTGGAGATGTGATCCAACATCCAAGAAACCCCATCCATTATTCAGAAAAACATTTAAAGTGGTATTATTACCCGTGATAATCATAAATATGAACATATTATCAAATATGTCTCAAAGAAACAATATTGAGTGGAATAACCAATAGCTTATGTACTACAATATTTATAATATATTTATGTGTTTGTATAATAAATTTATATTTTCCATAATCCTATAAAATAAATATCTATTTTCTCATAATATCATGTGTGATCCACTTATATCATTTCAATACCCATTTCTTGATAATTCTTTATTCAAAATAACTTTTTTAGGTGATAATTTTATCATTCATGTAGATTACTGTTTATATGTTTTTGGTCTTAACACATTGATAATGGATATATAATATCTTAAATATTAATCATGAAAACATTTTAAACTCAATAAATATATAAATATTGGTAACCATTCATTTAAAGTGGTGATGGAAAATAAATTACATCATTTTATGGCATGAGAAGCATTTATGTACCCACATTTTATATATCCACTTTTTGATAGATGGGATAAAAAGAGTAAAATAATAAATTAACATTGGGAAAATATAAGTATATAACAAATTACACATTTACCTTTTAAATCTATACATATTATTCGACATGTAAAGTGAAAATTGAAATTGAATCGCATCTCTTTGTCAAGGTGGTAGTCTATATAAACACACGGGGGAAATTATCATTTTTTCATCATATGTGATGGTTTAAATTTTGGTAAGTTCATATAATTATAGAAGAATAAATATGTGTTAAATATCATATATATACATTAAATATATAATAACATTATTCCATGAAATAATGTAGTTGAAATGGATTCATATATATGGGATGTGGTTGTAGTCCACATATACACATTATCAATACTTTCATTTAAAATTTGATTGAATGTGTTTGGGATATGATTATTAAATTTTAATAATATAATCTTAGTAATATATTTATACTATATTAATCTTTTAAAGATGTTAATATTGTTTTATATAAGTTTTAACAATAAATTAAATTTAATGTTTTCAAGTAAGATTTGAACCTTTTATTTGATATAACTCCTTTTGATTACATGTTAGACCTCTGAAAATTTTTGTAGCTAAATAGAAAGTTGAAAATTATGAATTAAAGTAGTCAATTATGGTTGTATGGTTGTTCATGGAAGACATAAAAAACTCAAATCCTGTAAAATATTATGGGAGGAGTACCCCTTTTATTAAGAATGGGAGGGACACACATGGGATTACTTATATTTTTCTAATAATATAAGGAATATTTAAATTAAAAGTTATTCCATATGGAAAATAATTATATTATGGGATAATATAAGGTTGATAAAAATTCAACAAACAATAATTATATTTTATTATTTTAAATTTTAACACTTATATCATTGATGAAACACTGGTAAACAAATTTTATCTTCACCATTGGTAACACAATTTTATATTTTAGAAAAATAAAATAGGAAAATTTAAAAAAATGTAATTAATTATATTAATAATTATTATTCAAAATATTAAATCAATTTTAATAATTATCATTTGCTCAGTGTATGGCTGGGAAGGGGCTCTTGGACGTGGGTTTCTCGAGTGACCTCTTTACCTGGTACACCAATCGTAGGGGGGAGAGTCAGTGTTGGAGTAGGCTGGATAGGTGTTTTGCAAACATGCAGGCCATTGAGGTTTTCAATGTGTTGATGTTTCTTCATCTTACATGGATTATCTCAGACCACTCACCTCCCCTTATATCTTTCGGTAGAATAAAGGCACCCCAGGAATGCTTCATGTTTGTCAACTAGTGGGTGATTAACCCAGAATTCCACTGGGTGGTGCTGCAGGTCTGGTTGGCACCGTCGAGGGGGCACTCTTGGATGGACTTCCACTCCTCATTAAGGAGGTTGAAACATGCTCTAGAGGGGGTGGTGAACTCTCTTCCTACATGGGATCGGGATATAGATTCTATCAAAGAGGACATCAAATACATGGAATCTAGTTTAGATGGTCGCTGGGATACTGATGTGTTCGAAGAACATTCGGTGAAGAAGGATCTTTTGGTGGTGCTAGTGATTTTTCAAGAGCGCAGAGCTAGGGACCGATCTAGATCGAGGTGGCCTAGAGAATAGGATAAGAACTCATCGTACTTTCATGCTTTCATTAGAGAGAGGCAGTGATTTGTGAGGCCTAACATGGCCTTGGATGACAGTTCTTTCTCAGACGACAAGGACGTAGTTGATGGAAGGGCTCTTTCCCAATTTAAAGATCTCATGGCAGGCCCGACTGATGGGTTTCCAGGGGGTACCCCTCCGGAGAGTCTCTGTAAAGGGAGGCGATTCTGAACCTTCTGTCGGTGCAAGAAAATTTTTGGATGGAAGGCCTTCCAGAGGAGGAGGTACAGTCGGTTGTGTGGCCCCTGAATCCGCACAGCACTACTTGGCCAGATGGGTTCCCCGGGGCTTTTAACAGAGTTTTCTGGGAGATGGTTAAAGGGGACATGGTTCTTGCTATTTAGGAGTTTTTCTGTGGGGGTGTCCTCCCTCAGATTTTGGCTAAAACTTCGGTATTCCTCCGTCCGAAATCCAATTATCCTTCTTTCTTCAACCACTATTGGCCTTTTAGTTTGTGTAACATTCCATAAAATGTTTTGGCATTTTTCATTAAAAGAAGGGTTTCCAGTTTTCTACCTTGGTTGGTGTCCCTGGAGGAACACTGGTTTGTGCATGAGAGGTCAATTCAGGTGGCCATAGCGCTAGCCCAAGAGTTGATGGGGGACCTGAACCTGAAGACTAGAAGATCTAATGTGGTAGTGAAGCTTGATATGAGTAAAGAGTATGACAGTATGGACTGGGATTTCATTAACAGGGTTCTTCGGAAGATGGGCTTATTTTACTGGGCATGTGATATTATTTTTTGGTGTGTTATATCATCATAGATGGGGGTGTCTTTCTTGGGGAGAACACATGAGTTTTTCAATTCGGTTCATGGATTGAGTCAATGAGACCCATTATCATCGAGCACCTTCATTCTGATGTAGGACACACTCATTCGGTTATGGAATAGATAAGTGAGTAAGAGAGAAATCATTTTTTCCCTTAAGAGACATGGTGGACAATCTATATCACACTTAACGTATGTGGATGATATAATCATTTTTTTGAATGCCAGGGGGAGATCCATTTGTGCGGTCAATAAAATTCTTATGGACTACAATAAATGGACTGGATAGATCATGAGAAGGGAAAATAGTAGTTTTTTAAATAAAAACTCATTTGGATAGGTAAGGGTGGATTATGTGTCATCCGAGCTAGGCATGGGGAATGGGTATCTCCCTATAGAGTACATGGGAACTCCAGTTTTCTCTGGTAGGCTCTTTAACATGGAATATGATCTGGTGGTGAACAAGATGATGGGATGTATTCTAGATTGGAAAAACCACATCTTATCTTTTCGGGGCTGAATCACGCTGGTGAATAGTGTGCAATATATTGTCCCTGTCCATGAGATGGTGTATACTAGATTCCCCAACAGGGTCATTGGGTCCATTGACTAGGTGATCAGCCATTTTATTTGGGATGCCTCGCTGGAGGTGAAGCAGCAATGGGTGTCGTGGGAGAAGATGGCTCGGTCGATCAGTGAAGGAGGTATTGGCGTCAGGAGCATGGAGAACACATTGCATGGTTTACATGAGTAGAATTCATGGGAGAACATTGGGGGAGGTACGCTATGGGGGACGAGCATGGTGCAGAAGTATAATGATTTCTCTAACTACCTTCCTTTCGGGGTTCATCTTTGTAGGCCGCGGTCTACAACATTGTCCCGATGATTATTCCTTAATATCAATGGATTATCAGGGAGGGGAAAAGTCGTTTCAGGGAACATAACTGGTCAGGATCAGTGATGGGTTACCTTGGGTGCACGACCCCTATGATCTCTTTCATTGAGGCCAACTCATATTAAATATTTTTCAGATCGATTCTGGATAATGCACCAATGAAGTTATTCAACTTGGTTGGGCTTATCCATGATAAGGATATGTGCATGTACACACCTTCAACGATGTGTAAGTTAAACCATCAAGACTTTCGTATGAGAATTATGGCTCACGAGCATTAAGAGAATTAGAATAGGGGTGTGGAGGAAGAGTATCCCCACAAAACATAACTTCCTGACTTGGCGAATCCCGAATAATGTTATCCCTACAAATGTGAGCATAAAAATGCTGGGAATCATCCTGGATTCGTGTTTTCAGTGTTGTCCTAGGAGGGAGGAGAGTTTGAATCATACTTTCATTGAGGGGGCTTGGGCACATATGGATTGGATTTCTTTGGAATGCATACAAGATATTCGTTAAATGCTGATAACCTAGAGAGGTTTATGGAGAAGTGGTTTCAAGGATGCGATGGTAACCCGATGTAAGCTAAGGCCCATTCCATTATATACAATGCAGGTTTCTAGGTATTTTGGCAGGCAAGGAACCATGAAAGGTTCCGACAAACCATGTACATAGAGATGGAGGTGGTGGTGATGATAACATGAATATTTATTGACATGGGGTACCTTGTATGTATTGGGATAGAGGTGTCCTCACTTCGGTTTTTATAGTCCCACAGGCTGGTGGTAAGATAGAGTGTCTCCAAGGGGCAGGGGAGTTGGATTCGCTGGATCCCCCCAAAGGATGGTTACAAGCGGAATATTGACGGTTCTTCTACATTGGACATTATGCGTGGTGGGGGGGGGGGGTTAGCTGGACCACAAGGGGAGTGTGGTGTTGGCCTTCTCAGCTTTCTATGGGAGGGGGCGCTCTATTCAGGAGGAGGCTTTGGCAGCCCATTCGGGGCTATACCTATGTAATTAGAGGTGCCTGGACAATTTGCAATTGGAAACCAACTCGAAGATTATGCATGATTCCTTGGAGGGGCTTGGTAACATGCCATGGATTATTACTTACATTATTAGAAAATGTAAGGCGCTCATGAAAAACAACATAGGGGTCACCCACACTTTTCTAGAAGGGAATAAAGTGGCAGACTACTTGGCTTATATTGCGGTTCCCAGGGAACTGGTGGTTTGGTTTGCTAATGTTACTCTTTTCAAACAAGAGGGGGTGAACATGATTAGTGGTGATGCCCTCAGTTTACACTATTTTCCTCCCCTATAAGTGGGGTACCTTGAATTGTATCTACATATTTATTTTGAATAAAAATTGTAGCGATTCGATGGACAGAATCATGTCTAAATAAGAATCTTAAGTCATTAATATGATTATTTTAAATTACCTCATGGATATTTGAATTTTTTATCATATTAATAAAGGACTCTTCAATAAAGTTATATTTTAAATGAAATTTTTGTTTAAAAAAATTAATTTTACAATATTCATGGAAAAGTATAACTATTTTTAAAAATCCCAAAAATTCACCCCAATATAATATTGACATGTTTATTTTAAAAAATTTATTTAATTAGTAAAATTAAATCTTAATAAATTGTTGAAATTAAATATAATTTTAAAAAAAAATATTCAATAAAACTATTTAATCATTAATTAGAAGAATAAAATAAAAAAATTGAAAAGTGTATAAAAATTTACTTTACATAAACCAATACATTTACATTATATTATTCTTTATGTAATATTTTTCTTATTTTTCTTCAACAATTCATTCATGAGATATTAATTTCTAGGGTATGAAGATAAAATTTATATACTATTATTTTTATACTATATCATAATTTGGTTAAATTCATTATTTTATTTGAAGAATTATTTTCCTCATTTTAATTTTTTAATATATAATTTAATTGTTTTTAATTACCCTGATTATAGAAACTGCATCATCATAGTTTTAATCTCTTTAATAAATGGTTCATTATTTTATATTACATTTTGTAAAACCCATATCATTACAGGAACAAAAAACATTTTTTTCATAGGAGAAGTGGTAAAAATAAAGGCTTACTGATATAAGAAATAATAAAGTTCCCATGTAAAGATAAATATAATAGAAAGTAATAATATTGTAATGTAGGACACAAATTGTATCAATGTATAATATATTATAATATGGAATATGGTTATGATAACACAAAGGGCTATAAAATCATAAATATGTGATGGTGAAAATTACCTTGAATTCAAAAATATAATTATTAATTAGAAAACATTTTAATTTACAAGTTATGTTTTCTATTAATTGGGGATAAATTTTACAATGGAATAAGAAAAAATAAAATAACATGATTTCATAAAATACATAAACAATATTTCTTTATTTTGTTAATAATTTCCAACCATTTTTATCCCATATTCTATAGACAAAGTAACAGTATGAGTTTTCTTTCACTAAGAACTAATTTTTTTTATAAAATATAATAAAAATTAATAAGGGATGATAAGTTACTCTAAATGTCTCAAATTTATTTTATGACTAAAATAGCTATTACATACTACGTCAAGTAATGTGAATAAACCAATTTTTGAATTAGTAATTTCAATGTTATAAACCATAACACACAATGATATAATTATATCTTCCAATAAAAAGTAAAATTCTAGAAGCTATCAAAGAATTAATAACATGTATTGAAATCAAAAAAATGAATTATTAAAATGTCAAAAAATTTCCAAAAATAGATTAAGAAATAATAAAAAAACCTCAATGTTAGATAATAATTTATCATAAAAATAATGTAAAAACCATTTTCATATATTCTAATAAATCATGATAATAATTTACAAAAAATTACTTAAATTACAATAAAATATAAATAAAAACACAAATTATTTCAAAAATAAAAACATTTCAAAATTTATTCAATATATTCGACTAATAAAAAAATAAAATAATAATAAATAAAATAAAATTTTCATCTAATAAATAATCAACTCAAGGTAACCAATAATATTGAATATACATTATAATTATCGATGAACTATTTCTATTACCTAAAAATAACTATAACATCATCAAAAACATATTATGGTTCATGTATCACTTAATCCTACATTTTAAAAAATAATATCACAATACCAATAAATCAATATTAATTATTATTTTTATCATTTAAAGTATGGTTAAAAATACTTAATGAAAAACTACTTGAGAAATATTTATATAAGTTTCATGATTCATATAATTTATACTATATTTGGTAAAACACTTCTATAAAATAATTATCGAATCAAAATTCATAGAAAAATCTATAATTAGACATCCTTCTTAAACCATTATCAATGATTCATCACACAGTTCCCTAATCATTCCATACTACAATATTAAGTATGAATCGTGTATTAAGATACATCCACCTGGATTAAGTCATCTTTCATTCTTATATCATAATAATAAAAATTATAATAATTCAAACCATGCATATTTCATTTTTTGTCTCTTCATCATTATAAATATTTTTAATTATACATCTTTGATAATTCTATCATCATGATATCCCCGAAGAAAATTGATTTTAATAATTCCCATACATTACACATTAAAAAAATAATAATCAATACATTATATAAATAATTATTATCAAACATAATGATAACATGAATATTCATTTTCCTTTGGAAAATTATCATTTTATGACTTTTACAAACATAAACTAATTCCATTTTCCTTTGATTCATTCTCCGGAGTATTTATTTCCACATTTTATAAATGTAGGGAGTTGAATTTTCTTTATTATATGGTATTTATAACATGAAAATTCCTGTATTTTTTATCGAATAATATGTTTTTTAAGAAACTTCCCTTATATCACATTGTGAATCCTAAATCTATATTTCTAGTATTGAATTTCAATGATATTTTTCTCTTCCACTTATATCCTACAATTTTTTTCAATGAAAAACAATTTTAATTTACATCGTTATCTTGGATTCTCACTATTATTACAATTGGGATATATTTTAATGCATAGTTTGACCAATAACAGTAAATGTGGGTAATAATATAATAATGAAACACCATTTCTATGATTTCAAAATCATGACACATTATTTTCAGTATATAACACATTAGTGTAGACCTAGGTCATCCATGGTCATTATCTATTGAAATCCATCATAATGGTTCATAAGAAAAATGTAAATTAACCCATGAATTTCCATTTCATGTGCCTTATATAGTTTGAAAAGCTTATTCATTTCCATGGTTAACTAGTGATTTATGTGTTAATGACCAATCCACCTCATTCGGTGTTTTTTAACATAGATGAAACTATGCCACAACATCGACAAATTTAAATTATCTAAAAATGGATATATTTTATAAGAAAACAACAAAACATTCTATACCTTACCATAATATGTTTTGTTATACATAGACATATACTAGGTGTTCTTATGAAATATATATCATCATTGATTCTAAAATAATTATACCCCACTTTGATACTGAATATAGATACCCAATAATTACATAAATTAATATTTTATCTTATTAATTAAATATCCCTTACATATAATTACTATCCACCCCTAATACAATTATGGATTACTTGTAGGATCATAATTGTAAATTTAAGTTCAAAATTACATGATGAGGTGAACTTTATGCTTAAAAAAATTCATTTTTAACCTCGAATAAAACTATGCTTAACAATGTTAAACATAGTAAATTCAGAAACCCTAAAATATTTCTATGAGAAAAATTTCTTAGGTTCTGGAAATATGATTTTCACAAAGAAATAGAATAAAATATTACATGAGAAATATTCTACCTTAAATAACATTGAATATTATTTATGAGAGTATACAAAATTACAAGAATGTATAAGAAGATTATAAATTTTTATTTTATCAAAATGTAAAAGAAATAAAACATGAAAAAATAAAACTAACTAGTATAAATTAATTTAACCCAATGATATTGGTATCCTACAAACATTTATAAAGGTCTCTTCATTTATACATTCAGGAAAGTCTGTATTACCCTTACCAGGTTATGCCCTTGATAGGAATATCAGAATCTATCTTTCTATCCCTACAAGACCTCGATATTTAAGGTAGTCGGCACCATTATCTTTTTATCGCCGAATGTTCTACAACTTTAAGGTAGTCATCTCCTCTATCCACCTATCCTGGGAAGCCCTTGATTGTACTCAGAAATAATATGAGTCGCACAAATAATTATGAACAAATTATTGAGAACACTAAATTAATGAGACTCAATCTCTCTAGAAATCACATAAGTGCATGTAATATATAGATGTATATAACAATAATGAAATTGTTTAAATGAGAAATAGTTTATAGGAACAACTCCAATGGTGGGATTCGTCCTCCAACATTTATATTATTCCTTGATGCATGGAGGTATCTGCACAAGTTCGACTCAACCCATAGTTAGTTGGAAATAAATTCCATGACATCATCGTATAATAATAACTTGTGTATGGAAAATGACATTACTTAACAATAAATATTTTTTTAGATTCTAATAAATAAATAGAATTTAGAGTCTAGCCGAATGAACATTCAGAGTCTGAAAAAATGGATATTTGGTTTTTGTTTTACAAAGACATAAAATTCTGAATTATATAGAAATTGGAGTCTAAATTCTTTTGAATTAGGAGTCTGAATTATGAGGAATTCATGGTTCAAATTATAAAGAATTTGAAGTCATAATTCTATGGAATTCAGAGTCTGAATTTTGAAGATTTTAGAGTATTAATTATGAGGAATTCGTATTCATAATTATGAATAATTTAGATCCTAAATATGGAGGAATTTGATGTTGGAATTCTGAAGAATTAGAAGTCCGAATTTTAGAGAATTAAACTCTGAATTTCAATTAATTAGGAATATGAGTTTCAGAGAATTCAAAGTCTGAATATTAAATAATTTAGAGTCTACATTTCCGAGAATTTGGAATCTGAATTTCAGAGTGTTGGAATCTGAATTTTAGAGAATTTAGTTTGTGAAATTCATAGAATTTTGATTTCAATTTTTATATAATTTAGAACCTAAAAATAGAACACAGTATATTCAAAGAATTATAATATTCATAGGTTTTAGATACAAATACTATATTTTTGACATAGAAATTAAAAGTGTATTATATATAGTGATTATAAAATTAGACAATTAAAAAAAAGATAATGACATAATTTTCCTTGGAGAAATAATGTTTTCCATAATAACATTTTCCTGAGGGAAGTATGATTTATGTTAAGATTATGTGTTTAAGATTTTCCAGAAATAGAGGAATGGAAAAGTCATAAGGAATCCATATTTATTATACAATCTCCCCCTTCTTAAAAAGAAAAAATATCATTTTGAAAAATAATTTAAGGACTAAGAGTTTTTTTATAAACCATAAAACAAAAATATTCGTTGTCTTATGAATAATATTTTTATAATACAATATCCCCTTTAAAATTTTAAATCCATAAGGATTGAATTATTTAATTTCTTAGAGATAATTTATATTTTCTTGATTATGCAAGTATTCTTTGAGTAAACTCCCCCTTACTTAAACTTCCATTTACACTGGCAATTCTCATCATTACTTAGTATTATTTTTTATCATTCATTTCTCCTTCATTCTGATTTTTATAATGGAATAGAGGGAAGGGAAAATATGGTACCTGAAAGATAATGAAGCATATACAACAACCAAATAAAGCAAAACAACAATTTATATTAAATTCTATATAACTGAATTGAGATTCCCATTCAAATATTTTACTTCCTGCTTCAAGGATGCTTGATTTAGGATGTATTTTGTGGTACAATATTCATAAGCCCTATCATCCTCTTATATTCCCTAAAAAATAATCTTGCACAGAGTCATGAAAGATATCAATAATTCTTTGATCTTGAATCGACATCTTAGACCACTTAGTGATTTCTGTGAATAACATCTTATGAGAATCAAAGCTAATGTAGCATGTTTTAAAATTATCCTCATTCCTGATGTATTTCTCCATATTCCTACTAACAGAATCTGATTTTTCATAGAATGAGTACTGAAGCATCTAAAACCTTCTATCAATACTAAGAAAAAAAGGAATTGAATCCACTTATTTGGTCATGGACTTAACAACAAATTCCTGACCCATAGAAGATGATTCCGAATCTGGTTTCCTCATTGGTGAGTATTCTTTCTCAATCTCAACAACATTTAATTTTGATGAATCACTAACATAAATTTTAGCTATAATAGCATTAATAGGTTTATCAACTACTACATTCTTTATCCGCTCATGGAAATATCTCAAGATCATTTGGGGATTCATGTTCACTATTTTATACTTGAACGATTCTATCATCATCAACCCTTTGATTCATAATATCGTTCACAAGATCATCAGGTTAAAGGATTTCATTATTACTACTTTCATCAACATTTGGTTTATTAACGTCTTTCTGACCCTCATCTTATATTCCCCGGGGAACAAGTTTTTTATATTCATCCATTGATGTTCTTTTTGACAACATTCTAGGAGGGATTTCATTATCATGATATTCTTAAACGTGACTTATCAATCATCATTCTTATCTCTTTCTTTGTCTTCATCTTCATCTTCTTCCTATTCCTCTACCTGAACAATATCTTCTTCTGTTGGTTATGGAATAACCAGTTTCTTTCCTAGAGTCATTAGAACTAATTCGTGAAGAAAATATTCATGTACAGGGATTTGTTCAGAATCAATATTGGTGTCCTTGAGAAGAGAATGAATTATTATAGCATTAGAAATTTTCTTCCTTTAAATTTTATCTTTTCTTATTTTTCATAATCCTAAGAAGCCTCAATATTCAAATCATTGGCCTTAGCTAGATCCTTGATAAAGCTAGGATCTTCATCCTTCCTATTATTCTTCTCATCCATCCACTTTTAAACCTCATCATCAGGGTAGGTTTATTTCTTCTATTATATTGGAAGTGATGACTGAGTTTCCAAAATAGTAGGGTATTCAATGACTTCCAATTCCTTCTACTTTCTCTTCATTGGAACATTTTTTAATTCTCTACTACATAAAACATGTTAGATAAGTTCTCAATTTTATATTCAGATAACTCATAAAATTTTCCTGATTTGTAATTGAATCCAACCTTCAATGATCTGGCTTTTAAACTAAAGGGTATATTGAATGACTCAATACATAACAAAATGATCATGGATAGTATTTCTAGATACATAATGATTATAAATTTAGGGTCCCATTTTTTGATATTTTTGATCGTCATCATGATATATGACACTGAATTTATCTTCATCAAGTTCATGAAGAAATCCAGAATGATGATATCAACCTTCTTCAAGTTGTCCATATCTTCTTTTCTCAAAATTATTAAACCATGAAACCATAATAATAGTAGCCTAAATATTGTTGAGATATGGTTTATCTTTGGTGTATTCAATCCTTTGAGATAGAGGCTCCCTAATGCCTTCTCCTTCTCAAAGATATTTGATTGATCTGGTAGTTTGTGGTTGAATAAAATGGTTTCCCCATCATTTTATATTTCAATGATATTAGGTTCCATGTTGAAGGAATGTGAATGTAAAGACCCATAAAATTCAAGGAATTTTTTTTAAATTCCTTGGGATTTTACGAGTATGCAGTTTCTAACGGCACGTGATTTTGAGGGCCGGTGTGCCCGGAATCAATTTCTGAAGATTAGCTCAGGTACGTTCTGTGAAAGAACTAGTTGGTTTTTCTATATTCTGAACCAGTGCTCAGAATTGAAATCATAGGGCACTGATGAATCCACAGTGCTGATAATTTCTTAAGATGACTTTACTGTAGATGCGTTTTCACGAGAGAAAGAGTTAAAAATTGTGGTTTAAAAAAGAAGAGAATAAAAATGTGGAACAATATTTATTTTTTTGACTATGTCAGTTTTATCCAACAATGGGTAGTTAGGGTGGGAACCACTATCATCTTAACTACCCTTGTGAGGATAAATGTTAGGTGGGGCCCGCACGAGCCCCAACCCTTCACATTCCTTAACCCCCACCCCCCCCCCATTAAACCCTTGTATTTAATTGGGTATCTCCTCCCCTACCCCCTCTTCCAATTTAATTCATGCCAACACACATTAATTTAACATCATCAATTAATTGAATTAAGTATTTGAATTTTTAATTTTTAATGCATGGAAAATTAAAATAAAATATGGAGAAGTCTTATTTTTTTTGGTTGGCTGGTTGTGTTAAGAATTGGAGAAGAAAGATCCCTAGTTTCTTTTGAAAAAATTTATATTCCAAAAATAACGCCAACTCTCTGACAAAGAATGTTGATTTGGTGGCCTCATTTTCATTATCCTCTTCTTCCTCCACGACAAGGGAGGAGACACAGACGATGACGGAAACAAAGCCATCGTCCACGGCGCTTGACAATAGGGAACATCCTTCGAGGCAGGGGTGTTTTTGGATTGTGTAATGATTGGTTTTCCTTCCATGTTGTTGTTCCACTTAAACCACTTGTTATTGGACTAATGCAGAACGGACCGACCAAACTAACAAAGATCGATTCCTTTCTATTTCTTGAGTATATGCGGAGCTCTTAAAGAGTTCTTGAGTGGTGAACCAAGTTATGTTTTCAGAGCCGATTAGAGGCCCGAAAACATCGTAAACGGCCTCAAATCATCGGGGCGACCTAGAAACAAAATTTTTGTTGAAATAAGATTATCAGAATGAAGAACAGACACCTCGAGAGGCATACTGGAAAGAGGATTCAATTCTGGAAAAATTCTAGAATACTCGGCCTGTACTCCAGAAGCACATGCCATGTAGTACAAGAATATTGTAGCTTCTGTTTCAAATGTTAGAAAAGTAACACACAACATGTGAATCTATACACATGGTGTGTACTCTCCACACTATTTTTTAGAGAAGGATTCTATGGACAAGATGTTTATTCAGGGAAAATACATGGACATCAATACACGACCAAGTAACACGATGTATATTCACATCATATAAAGGCATAAGTGGCTTCGCAAGGCTTGACGTCTAATATAGAAGTCAAACGGACATGGGAAGAACCACAGAGCCAGTGGCACAGTATTTACTACCTCTCCATGGCAGAAGCGGATTCGTGATGATTCAGTGTGTATTCTGGGAATACACGGACACGGGGTGGAGTACAAAGGCATACACTCCATCACACGGCCAGGCCTGGCCAGCGCACATGGAACCGATCATAGAGGTTTGGAAATGGAGTATAATCATACCACACATTGTTTACTTACTTATTTACGTGAACAACCCCATGGAATAGGGAGATTACATGGGTAGTTCCTGGTGTCTGATAACATGGTGTGTACTTTTTACTTACACGCCATGTACTTTTAGGAAAATGACTTGGTCATCATATTCTCTGTATCATGGACATTTTCTTCATGGTTTTTACCTTATGGCATTGGATTTAAGGTTGGGATACATCATCTATGGTCTTTATGACGGTTGATGTATCCACCCCTTTTACTCGAAGAGTGGAACCTCCCGGAATCGAGTTTGCTGTGTGCGGGAACCCAAGAGGTGGTTGCGACTATGATGAAGATGACAACTGTAGTTGGATCCTACGTGGGTTCTGTAGCAAGGACAACTGTAAATGGATCCTATGTGGGTTTGGTAGTGAGGACGACTGTACTTGGATCCAATCTGGGATTGGCAGTGATGGTTGCTGTACTAGGATCCTATGTGGGTTCGACAGTGGCGACTTCTGTTCTTGGATCCTACGTGGGTTTGGCAGGGAAGTTGATTCATAGGCTACATATATAATCTCCACCCCTCTTCGTGAGTAGTATACCTTTATGAGATGAGTCTTGACTCTCAATCAATATCATTGATATTATTGACTTTCTTTCCTGTGTGGATTGGTTTGTGCTTTCCTGTGTGGACTGTGTTGTACTTGGGCTCATGAGTTAGAGCCGAACTGGATTTGATGACTTAGGTATATGTATAGGGTATATACCTATGTATAATGTGTTGATAATTCATATTTTTATCTTTCCATTACGGTTTATCCTTTGTGGATTTGTGAGAAATTTGGGGGTCTTGTGGTCCCTACTGAGTATCGTATACTCACCCCTGCACGGGCTATGCCCGCACTCCATTGTGTTGGATGCAGACGACAGACAGCGCTGATCGTGGATGAGAGTGTGGAGTGGGATGGTATCTGGAGGTGGATTGTATGGAGGGACTTACACGGATAGGATGGACTGATTCGAGGAGCTGAGGAGACCATCTGTACCCACCCTTCAGGTGTGATTTCCATAGTTTGTCTCGGTGGTTGCTATTTTACTTTTCAGCTGTTGTACTTTATGTTTCTCAGTTGTACTGTACTTCCGGTTGGGTTTGTATACTGGCCCATTTAATTTCTAGCACTTACTTTTACACTCAGTTTACTTAGTGTTTACTTCATCTTGCATACTCTGTTGTGTTTTTTTACTTATATAAAGGTAATTACTTCCATTATATCGGTATTTACGCCTTTGGGGATAATCGCCCCCCCTGGCCTATGGAATGCGGGCTTGGGGTAGTCATGACATGGGCCCCGAGGATGGGTCGTGACAAATTGGTATTAGAGGAGTCGGTTCTACAATAGATCTTAAGACTCTGATAATTTCTTCTGTGTGAACCAATAGTGTATAGGGTATTTAATGTGGTATCAGTCAAGGGAGTCCATTGTTGGTGTTGTGGTCGACGTATCCATACACCAGGACCGATACTTTTGACTTCCGGCTCAGTGCATGAAAACATTGATGGCATGTGTGTTTTAAAAGTTTTTTTTATGATTAAATTGTGTCAGCTCACCATGTATACAATATTAACCATGGCGCACCTGTTTCTTTTAGGATTTCCCCATGACAACAACTAGCTAGGGTTCCGAGAATTGTGAGAGATGGAAGCCAACTGAGCGACGAGTCCTCGGTTTAGGGCACCATTATAGCGGAGGCACCGGAGGTACCTCTACCTGCTGATCCCCCAATGCCACCAGCCCCAGCTGCTGAGATTTCACGTCACCTGAGTGAACTGCACGAGTTTCTGCTTTAGATGTCGCCCAGGTTCCATAGAGAGACAGACCCTCAGGAAGCCGAGGATTGGCTGGAGGCTGTTGTCTGAGTCTTCATATTAGTAGGGACACCAACTGACCTCATTGTGATCCATGTAGAGAGTCTCTTTCACATAGTCACAGGTAGATGGTGGAGCCTGATGCTCCTAGTGAATGACGAGGCATCACTGCTTTGTACGGACTTTAAGATCCTTTTCCTCTCAGAGTTCGTTCCAACTGCCCTCTGTGCGGTGTGCATTCAGGAGTTACTACAGCTGCCGCAGGGCATCATGACAGTAGCCTAGTACTCGGCGAAATTTACCGACATCTCACGCTACTCCACGAACATTGTACAATACCCATTATTCAATGCCCAGACCTTCGAGCAGAGACTGAGCCATGAGATTAGGGCTTTGATGATCTCCCTCAGCATTTCGATGTAGGTAGGAGTACAGGAGAGAGCCCGTCTTGGGGAGATCATTCTTGATGATCCTACACCATCAGAGAGGCCTACTCGCAGGGCGACACACAGTGGAGTCTTCTGTAGCCGGCAGTAGACAAGTGTTGCAGAGTTCCATGCAGGCCATTCCATCAGGAGGGCGACCTCAAGATACTGGTTTGGAGGTGTGGGAGAACACGTATCTGAGCCAGTCATACAAGAGGCAGATAGTGCCATACATGCGGCGGGCAAGCCGACATGGCTCGTGACTGCCCAACCCGCCATGCAGAGGAGCATCAGACGGTTGAGGGACCACCCAGGCATAGGCATTGGTTCGACCGTGGTGGTCTTCAGGGAACATGCAGATGAGGTAGAGGAGCTGGACGAGCAGCAGGTGGTGGACGACGCTTCGAGTCTCTACCACCACCACGACCAGGAGGTCCACCCCAACCACAGGGAGCTGGAGGACAGAGGCAGGCTCAGATTTAGGCAGTGGAGGATTACGACCACGGCGCACCTGAGATGATTCAAGGTACTATCTATGTCTACTCCACCATTGATACAGTTCTTATAGAAAAAGGGGTGAGTTATTTTTTAATTGTTGCTACCCTTGTTCGGATCTCGGAGATTCCGACAGAGCCGTTGGCTTGATCCTTATGGCTAGAGACTCCTATGAGAGTAGACTCGACGATTACGCACTAGTTCCGGCAGTGTGAGCTTACTCTAGGAGGCAAGAGATTTGGATATGATCTTCTTGTAGCGGCATCAAGGCCTTACAATGTCATCTTGGTCATGGATTGGTTATCTATGTTCCATGCTCAGATTGATTGTATTAGGAACAAGGTGCGGTGTGTCCACACCGATGGGAGCAGGTTCACCTTCACCAGCGAGAAGGGAACCTTTGCAGCACAGGATAGACTCACACAGAGGAGAGAACAATTGATCCCCCATCACATGGCTAGTCTCATCCTAGGAGCTATTGATGTGTGGAGTTTGAGTTTTTCTAGTCGTGGTGGATCAGTATGAATGCATTTTTCTTGACGACGTTCCAGGACTACCCCCTCGAAGATAGGTAGACTTTTATACTGACCAGTACCCCGAGAAAGCCCCTATATCTACGCCATCATATCAGATGGCTCGTGCAGAGCTTCGTGAGCTATGGGTATAGCTGGAGGACTTGCCGGAAAATGGATTAATCCGACCCAGTGTTTCACCCTGGGCTTCTCTAATTTTATTCACCAGGAAGGAAGATGGGAGTTTACGACTGTGTGTCGACTACCGTCGCCTGAACTATGTGACCATGATGAACAAGAATCCACTTCCAATGATTGATGACCTCTTCGATCAGCTCAAGGGAGCATGATGGTTCTCGAAGATAGACCTCAGGTCAGGCTATCATCAACTATGAGTTTGAGATTAGGATGTGCAGAAGACGACCATCAAGTGTCGGTATGGACACTATGAGTTCTTGGATATTCCATTGGGCATAAAAAATTCACTAGAAGTGTTCATGAGTCTCATGAACAAGATCATCCAGCCTTACCTCAATCGATTTTTCATAGTCTTCATCGAAGACATATTGATTTAATCTACTACTTAGGAGGAGCACGCCTACCAATTGCTGGTTGTACTGGATGTACTCCGAGAGCACCAGCTTTATGGTAAGCTCTCAAAGTTTCAGTTCTAGATTCAGGAAGTCAAATTCTTGGGGAACGTCATCTCTAAGATGGGAGTTTTGGTGGATCATGCGAAGATTGATCCAGTACTAGCTTGGGAGCCACCCAGGAGCCTGATGGAGGAGCGGAGTTTCCTAGGTCTACCTAGGTACTATCGGAGATTTGTGCCAAACTTCTCCAGGGTTGCATCACCAATATCAGCAATGATGATGAAGGGGAAACCCTTCGTGTGGCCAGATAGATGTTAGAAGAGCTTCTAGGAGCTGAGACAGAGATTGACTAGTGCACCCATCTTGAGGCTACGGGAGGAGGGTGTAGGGTACGTAGTTTACTGCGATGCATCAGGGACCAGACTCGAGTGTGTACTAATTCAGGAGTGGGAAATGATCGCCTATGGTTCATGACAGTTGAGGCAACTCAAGCAGAACTATGCTACCCATGATCGGGATTTAGCAGAAGTCGTATTTTCCTTGAAGTTGTGGCTTCAATATCTGATGGGAGAGCGCTTTACTGTGTACTCTGACCACCAGATTCTTAGGTACATCTTCTCGCAGAAGGACCTGAACCTGAGACAGCAGCGATGGCACATGCTCTTCCCTGACTATGACTTTGAGATAGTCTATACTCTTGGTAAGGGGAACGTAGTAGCTGAAGATCTCAGTAGGAGGTCGGGCATTCAACTACTTGGAGAGGCGACAGATCAGTTATACGCTTTGTAGATATCCTTCGTGGATAGAGATGAGGAAAACTTTCTACAGTTGATCACAGTCACACCTCCACTGCTTCGGCGGTTCAAGGAAGGACCACCTGTGGACGTTGAATGTGAGGTGTGACATGCTCAGATATCCTCAGGGCTGGCACCTGATGGGTTTTCTAAAGGTGAGGGGAACATCATCCTCTTCAGGGGACATACCATGGTACCAGTTTCATTACATGAGGAGGTGCTAAGGTATTTTCACACTTCCCCATGGGTAGTATATTCAGGTATAGTGAATATGTACCAGGATCTTAGAGGATAGAACTAGTGGGTGGGTATAAAGAAGGTTGTGGAAGAGTTCGTTTCAAGATGCCTCACCTGCTAGCAGGTGAAGGCGGTGCACCAGGTACCAGCATGTGAAGGCATAGCACTAGGTACCAACATGCTTGGTACAACCATTAGAGGTCCCAGAGTGGAAGTGGGATGGGATATCCATAGATTTCATGATAGTACTTCCATGTATATCCAGAGTACAAAACTCCATTTGGGTGATCATTGACCGACTCACCAAGTCGGTCCACTTTCTATCTGTTATGGAGCAGGGCTTAGTGGAGATCTTGGGATGCCTCTAACATCATGGGATCATATGAATTCTTGGTTTTCCATCATCTATCATCTCTGATCGAGTCCCTATCAATACTTCTTGGATTTGGATGGGGTTTCAAGAGGCATTTAGGACGTAGCTATGCATGAGCGCCGCCTTTCATCCTCAGATGGATGGCTAGATGGAGAGGACCATTCAGTCTCTCGAGGACATGGTCCTTGCATTTGTCCTCGTCATTGGTCATATCTAGGAGGATCAACCACCTTTGGTGGAGTTTTCATACAACAATAGCTACCAATCCACCATTAGGATGGAACCATACGAGGCATTGTACATCCGACCTTGCAGATCACCTCTTTGTTGGACTGAACCTGGGGAGTCAGCACTTGTAGGACCAGAGATGGACCAGGTCATGACAGAGAAAATGCAAATCATCCAGGAGCGAATGAGGACTGCATAGAGCCGACAAATGTCCTATGCTGATAGGAGGTGGATACCATTGGAGTTTGAGGATGGAAACCATGTTTTCTTATGGGTCTCACCTCTACATGGATTACAAAGATTTGGTTGGGGCGTAAAGTTATATCTGCACATCATCGGGCCATTCCAGGTTCTCAGTAGGATGGGAGAGGTGGATTATCGCATGGATCTTCCACCTCAGTTTCACCAGATGAATGGCGTCTTCCACGTATCTAAGCTGAGGAGATACGTGCCTGACCCGATGAATATCATTGACCACAGAGAGCTGGACATCGATGATGGGGCGACATTTGCGGAGGTCCTGGTGGAGATCGAGGATCGATAGGATTGGGTCCTATGTGGACGTTCGATTACTCTAGTGCACATCAGGTGGCAGCACGAGAACCTCCATGAGAGCACATGGGAGTGGGAGGCTAAGATGCATGCACAATACCTTCATTTGTTTCCCTAGTTTATGATGTAGCTTTTCGGGGATGTAAAGCCCTGAGGTGGGAGTAATGTAATGACCTGTAAACTTCATGGAATTTTTTTTTCGTAAATTTTTTGGGATTTTACGAGTACGCATTTTCTGACGGCAGCTAATTCTGAGGCCCGGTGTGCCCGAAATCAATTTCTGATGTTTAGCTCGGGTACGTTCAGTGAACGAATGAGTGGGTTTTTATATCTTTTGAACTGATGCTCATAATTGAAATCTGGGGGCATCGACGAAACCGCAACACCGGTAATTTCTTAAGTGAACTTTTACTATATATTTGTTTCCAAAGGAGAAGGTGTTAAAAATTGGGGTTTAAATAAGATGAGAACAAAAATGTGACACAATTTTTATTCTTTGACTATGGCAGTTTTATCATACATGGGGGAGTTAGGGTGAGACCCACTACCATGGTAACTTCCCATGTGAGGATAAATGTGAGTTGGGGCCCGCATGACCCCCAACACTTCACATTCCTTAAACCCCCATTAAACAATTATATTTAATTGGGTAACTCCTCCAATCCCCACACTTCCAATTTAATTCATGCAAACCCACATTAATTTAGTTAATTTAACATCATCAATTAATTGAATTAAGTATTTGAATTTGTAATTTTGAATGCATGGAAAAGTAAAATAAAATAAGGATTAGCGTTATTTTATTTTTGGTTGGCTGGTTGTGTTGAGAATTGGAGGAGAAAGAGGTCTAGTTTATTTTGAATAACATCATCTTCAACGAAGAAATCCAACTCTCCAAAAAAGAACATTGATTCAGCGGCCCCGGTTTCTTTATCCTATTCTTCCTCCGTGACAGGGGAGCAGACACCAACGACGACGGAAACGTTTCCATCATCCACGTCGCTTGACAACCTCGAACTTCATTCCAAGTATGGGTGTGTTTGGATTGTGAAATGATTGGTTTTCCTTCCATGTTGTTGTTCCTCTTAAACCACTTGTTATCGGACTAATGTGGAAGGGACCGAGAAAAACAAACAGGGACCGATTCCTCTGCCGTTCTTGAGTATATGTGGAGTTAATCAAGCGTTCTTGAGCGGTGAATCATGTTATGTTTTCAGTGCCGATCAGAGGCCCAAAAACATCGTAAACAGCCTTAGAGTATCAGGGTGACCTAGAAATGGATGTTTTGTGGAAATTAGATTATCATAATGATGAACGAATACCTCGGGTGGCGTGCTGGCTAGATGTGTTGTTTCTGAAAAAATTTGAGAATGCATGGTGTATCCTTTAAAAGAATATGTCATGTAGTACAAGCATACTGTGGCTTCCATTTCAGACGTTAGAAAAGTAACACATGACATGTGACTATATACACACAACATGTACTCTCAACACTGTTTATCAAAGGTGGCTTTGATGGATATGGCATGTATTCAAGGAAAATACACAGACATCAATACACGGACAATTAACACGGTGTTTATTCACATCATAGAAAGGCAGAAGCGGCTTCACAAGGCTCGGCATGTAATCTGGAAGATACAAAAACATGGGCAGAACCACATGACCAGGGGCACGACGTGTAATACCTCTTCATGGAGGAAGCCGCTTCGTGATGACTCGGAGTGTATTCTGAGAATACACGAACATGGGGCGGAGTACACAAGCATGTACTCCATCACACATCTAGGAATTTCTAGCGCACATTGAACCGACCCTAGAGGTTTGGAAACAGCGTATAACTATACCACACATCGTGTACATACTTATTTACATGACCAGCCCCATGACATGGGCATTTACAAGGGCAATACTTGGTGTATGATAACACGATGTGTACTTTTTACACACACGCCGTGTACTTTTAGGGAAATTACTTGGTCATTTAATCTCTGTATCTTGGACACGTTCTACTTGGTTTTTCCCCTATGGTGTGGGACGGAATGTTACGATACATCATTTATAGTCTTTATGACGGTCGATGTATCCACCCCTTGACTCGAGGAGCGTACCCTCCCGGAATTGTGTATGCTATGTTCAGGAACCCTAGAGATGGTTGCGACTATGACGACGATGACGACTGTTCTTGGATCCTACGTGGGTTCGGTAGCGAGGACGATTGTACTTGGATACTATGTGGGTTTGACAGGAAGGAAGACTGTACTTGGATCCTATGTGTGTTCGCCCACAATGGTTACTGTACTAGGATACTACATGGGTTCAGCAGTGACGACTTCTGTACGTGGATCCTATGTGGGTTCAGCAGGGAAGATGATTCAGTGGCTAAATCTATCATCTCCACCCCTCTTCGTGAGTAGTATACCTGTATGAGCGGAGTCTTGACTCTTAATCAATATCATTGATATGATTTACTTGCTTTCCTATGTGGATTGGGTTGTGCTTTCCTGTGTGGAATGGGTCGTACTTGGGCTCATGAGTTGGAGCCGAACTGGATTTTATGAAGTAGGTATATGTATGGGCATATACCTAAGTAGAATTTGTTGACACTTCATATTTGTATATTTCTTTGTGGTTTATCACTTTTGGGTTTATGAGACCATCTGGGGTCTCAGGGTCCCTACTGAGTATCGTATACTCACCCCTGCATGGGCTATGCCCTCACTACGTTGTGTTGGATGGAGATGACGAACAGAGCTGATCGTGGTTGAGACTTGTGGAGCGGGATGTTATTTGGAGGTGGACTTTCTACAGGAATAACATGGATCAAACCAATGGATTCGAGGATCCAAGGAGACCATCTTTACCCACCCTTTAGGGGGGATTTCCAGAGGACGTTTCAGTGGTTGTTGTTTTACTTTTTAGCTATTGTAATTTATTTTTCTCATTTGTACTGTACTTTCAGCTGGGTTGTATACTGTCCCATTTACTTTCCATTACTTACTTTTGTACTCAGTTTACTTAGTGTTTACATTAGATTATGTACTATGTTGTGTTTTTTTACTTATATAAAGGCAACACCTTCCCTTATATCGGGATTTACACCTTTGGTGCTAGTTGCTAGCCCCTGGCCTATGGAAGGTGGGCTTGGGATAGTCACGACACGGGCCCTAGGATGGGTCGTGACAAATTGGTTTTCCCATAACTTATGAATATAAATTTATCTCTCCCACATTCAAAAAAACTTACTATTTTATAGAACTCAACAAGTATCTATGGATAAATAGGATCCTGTCCTTTTGGTTTGGATACACACAAGTGTTTCCATTTATTCAGCTTTATATTATTCTTAATGAGGTAATTATACATGGCAAATAATTTTGTATCAATTAACCTCTCCCAATAAATTATTCATCCTGATATTTCCTAGACTAAAGAAATTTTCTTCTGAGGATACTCTTCCAATGACAATCAAAGTTAAGCAAACCAAAAATGTCGAATAAACCTTATAATGAGAGGCAATGCTTCAGTACGAAAATACATGGAAACCAATGTGGGACAAAGAATAGAGGGGCCTTTATATATACACTGAAGCGACAATTTATGTTTTTTAATTGATCCAATAGTTGAAACAAGCATGAACATTTTTGATGGTTGAGATGAAAAATGACGAAGGAATTGGTAGTTTATGATCTTTTGATGTTTTTATTGTAAAAATTTGGATTTCATGAAATTTAATCTGAAATAGTTTCTTAAAAATTGATAAAATTCAATCATGTAAAAAATTTAATTATGAAAATTTTGGGAAACATTCATTCTGCATTTCTACGTATATTTTTAGTAATGAAGGAAATTATTCTTTATGAAATTTTGGTTCCTAGAAATTTTATTAATGAATTGAAAATTTATAATCTAGAAAATATAGTAGGTAATCAAAATTGAGTTCTGGAATTTTGAGTTCCGGAAAATTTTGATAAAAAAAATATAGTCCAGAATATTTTTTAAAAAAAAATTTGTTAGCAAACAATTTTTCATGATAAATAAAAATATTCAGAAAAATTTGATTTCAAAAAAATCGAAAATAAAATTATTTTAATGAAAATTTACTTCCCCATTATAAAATGGTTTTTAAAGTAAGGATATCAGTTTAAAAAAAGTTAATATGGAATATTACATTACGGTTATAATTTATAACTTCTTTTTAATGTATTCAAATCTATCAAAGGGAAATATGTTATAATAATATCAACATGTTGATTTTGTGTTTGAATAAATTAAAGAATGGTATCTCCCTTCAGTGTGTGATCCCTATGAAATTGATGGCTAACATAAATTTATTTGTCATGGTAGTGATTTGGATGGATCTTTATTAGGGAAATTCCACTAGTATAATCACACAATATCTATGTTTCGGTAAAACACATTCCATAATCTATTAGTGTGTGTTGCATCCACAACACTTGAGCACAAAACTCGAAATGATACATATTAAGCTTCAATAGTGGAAATTTCTAATGAGTTTTTCTTTTTTCATGACCCAAAAACTGAAAAATATCCTAAGAAATTACATCTTCCAGATGTGATTTTTCGATCCACTCAACATCCTCTAAAATCAGAATCCAAAAAACATTTAAAAAATAATTTCTATAAGTATATAAAATTCTTAATTCCATTATTCCCTTTTAATAGAACACAATTATTTTCACTGATTTCAAATGAGACATGTTTGGATTATATTAATATCTTGCATATAATCATACTGGGAACATTATGCCTTGATGACTAGATGTCAAATACAGTAAACTACTTATCATACCACTAAAAGATGTTCGATCTACTAGTTTCACACCTTGTTCATGATCAAGAGAATTAGAGGTACCAATTTGAGTACGTATACATTTAGTTTGGTCATATACATACTTTTTAAGAAGATATTTAATATAATTATGTTAATATATATAGGTTCTTTCTATTTTTTTAGAATTTTTAAAACCAAGGAAAAAATTTAACTCACTCATCATACTCAATTAAATCTCAGATGTCAAAATATCCGCAATCAAATTTGTCAGAAATTGACGAGTTTAACCAAATATAATGTCACAAACATAAATTTTAATAATCAATATATTTTACTTATATTTATTTATAAAATGCGTTGGATTTAGAGTTCTCTTAAAAGAATTTTCTTGTAACAAAAATATTATAAGACTTTTTTACTATGCTCTAGGGGATTTTTTAAGTCTATATAAAGCTTTGGTAACTTTGAAAACATGTTCAAGATATTTTGTGACTTAATAAATGTCATTTTATTCAACATAATATTTCTTCTGAACATATCTGTAAAGGAAAGCACACATTACATACATTTGAAAAACATTGAAAATAATGTATTATGAAATGAAAGTAAACTGAGAATAGATTCAAGTCTAGATACTAGAGGATATGTTTCTTCATAGTCTATTCCTTCTTGTTGTTTTTTTCTATTGGAAAATAATATAGTTTTATTTCATCATATGATTCCATTTTTATAAAACTAATTTTTGAAGACCAATTTTAATCAAATTACTCATTTTTTTAGGACCATCAAACAAGGTCCAGACATTGTTTCTTTCAAATTAATTTATTTCATCTCTCATGGAATTAATCAAATCACCATCACCAAAAGATTCATCATAACTTTGTGGTTCAAAATTGGGAATGAAATTCTAGATGTTCTATATTATTCCATTAAGAACCTGTAATCTTTATTGGTTGATTTACATAAAAAATGATATTATCACTTGGATGATTATTAAGAAACCCGAGATTTGGGTTTTTTAAAACCTATTAATCAAAATATGATAGGAAAAATTCTATGGTAAATGCTTCAAAACTATTATCTTGAGAATTTTTCTTATTAGAAGAATCTTCTATCAATGGTTGATAATCAGCTTTTTAAAAAATATATGAAGATATAGGCTAGTGTTGTTTAGAAATAAAATTATTAGTTTCACCGAATTTAACATGTACTGTTACCTCAACAGTACATGGATTTTTATTAAATGCCCTATAATCCATAGAAGTAGTAGAGTATCCTAAAAAAATTCCTTCATCATATTTGCTTTCAAATTTATGTAATTTATCTTTATTATTCATTTTGAATACCTTGAAACCGAATATATTGATGTATTATAGTCTATGATTTTTACTGTTCAATAATTCATAAGTTGTTTGGTTAAGAAAATGTCTAATTAAAAAATGATTTATAGTATAACAAGAAGTACTAATAGCTTCATCCCCAAAGTAATTAGCTATATAGTATTCAATCAAGATTGTTCATGTTATCTATTGAATAATTTGATATCTTTTTTCAACAAAACCATTTCGCTGAGAATTTATTCAATATGAGAAGTTATGAGAAATTCCTTTCTTACTAAAAAAGATTCAAAATATAAATTTTGGAATTCTCCTCCATGATCACTATGAATAGTTATCAATGGACAGTTTTTCTAATTTTTAACATGGGATATAAATGATTTGAAATAAGAAAAAGCATCATATTTCATTTCAAGAAAATAGAACAATGTAAATATAGTGTAATCATCAACCAAGACAAATAAAAAATATTTTTCTCCAATACTTGCAGTTTGTGTTGTACCAAAAAGATCCATCTTAAATAACCATAATTCATAAGATATTATGAATTTATCGATTGATATAAATCATTATTTTTATTTTTTCCATATTGACAAGGATCACAAACTTTTGAAGAATCAAATCAATGATCGGGTAAATCCTTAATGAGTATTTTCTCTAAGAGTTTTCATAGGTTTTTAAGGTAACAATGTATGAACCTTATATGAAATGACCATGATTGATCTTTCATTGAACTTGGTAAAGGTAGATCATAGATTCTATGGTCTTTTATGTTTATTTGGTATACATTCTCTTGCCTATGGGCTGAAAGAATAAACACATCATTTGAATTGTGTACTGAACATTTATCATTCTTAAAATTCACAAGGTAACCCTCATCACACAATTAGATTATTCTAATAAGGTTGTGCTTAAGTCCCCTAACACATAAAACATTTGAAATCAACGTTTTTCAAAGAGTAATAGAGTAGCATATACAAAAAATTTGTCCATTAGAATTATCGCAGAATGATACAGTACCTTCTTTTGTCTTGATAATATTTTAAAACAATTTTTTTCCACCAATTATATGTCGGGAACATCAACTATCCGTGTACCATGTATTTCTATTGGAACTTTATTTCTATTCCTGAAAATAAAATAGTTAGACTTTGGGATTGTAAACATTTTTAAATTTGTAAATTTCAGAAAGTAATATCTTAAGAACCCTTATTTCATAGAAAAATAAGTTTATAAAATCATAAATATTGGGTTTTGTTTAAAGAACATTATTTACTCCAAATTTCCACCACATTGTCATTTATTACAAAATGGATCACTTTGGGGAAAAAAATAATTTTTACTAAAAATAGGTTTTGAAGGATTATAGCCAAATACAGAAGTATTCTTTAGCGGAAGAATTTGGGAATATATCTTTTCAATTTATTCCTTACCATATGTAATGTTTGACATAAATTTTCTTAAGGAAAATATTTCTGAATTTTTTTAATAACAGGGTCATTATCCTCAATTTTATTAGTTTTAGAACTATAGTTATGCATTAAAATATGTTTCTTAAAAATTACATCTTCATGATTTTTAGAAGGATTGTCCTTCCCAGAAAAAACTTCTTTAGGATTTTTAGAAACACTTTCAAAGTCAATAGTTTTATGATCATGATATTTAGAAAGATCTAATACTTCAATGGTTTAAATAAAAATTCTATAATTTCCCTTCTCAATTTTTTTGAGATTCGGATTATCATTTTTGAGAAGTTTGGAAAACATAGACACTTCGTCACATAAAATTACATTTTTTACTTTCATTAGAATATGTTTACTCATCTAAAAATTTATAATATTTATCAATAGTAAAATTTCCATTCAAATATACATTGGTGAATGATTCAGCATTGTGTACCATGGACATTAGAAAATTATTCTCAATGGGTAGTTTAGATAGTAGTACAAGATTCATTTGACTAGAGGATTTATACTCTGATGATTCATTAGATGAGTCTCCCCCAATTGAACTACATATATCATTAGCCTTCAAGAAATTATTAGCCTTAGTCTTGTAATTCTTATTCATATTTCTTTCATAATTATTTTCCTTTTTGTCTTTTCTCTTTATCATGGGACAATATGGCCTGATGTGCCTTGCTCATTTGTATTCATAACAAGTGAATTATGATTGATTAATCTCCTTTATTTATTTCTTATTATACACATTCTAACAATATTTTCATCCCAGTATCTTTCTCATCTTCTGAGTAATAATTTCTAATTCATTATTAAAATGATCTCATTCCCATGACTCAGATAGAACATCGATTTTTTTGACTTAGAACATATAACCCATTACAGAGTCTTGGATTTATTATTAGTAAATGCTACACTTCCATTTCCATTCATCTTCATATTAATATCATCATATTTTTCAATTATGGTATCATGCTAAAGAAGAGTACAAAATAGTTCATCACGAGTAATATTGGAAAAAATTTTGTTTTCATTAATAACTATCATTTTTTATTCCCATAAGTTATGCATGATATCAATTATCTTATCCATAAGATCTTATACATAAAATATTTTCAATCCCATATATTAAATAATGTTGTAAAGGTACATAAATCATGGTTGTTATTTGCAAATTGTTTCCCCATAAGTAAATAGAAATATGAGATATTCATCTCTTAAGATAACTCTTATAATATCTATCTCTTTTGATGTCCCAAAATGAGTAACCTCAAGATGTATCAAGATGTAGTTGAGAGCATTATATGAATAAATCTGACTATATATATTCTAGGTAATGGAATACAAAAATGTATTAAGTACTATGGAATGTATTTGATATTCTGATTTTTTCTTGATTGGTGGAGCCTTTGACTCCTTTTTCAGGAATTTTTTATTTTTTTTAAGAATTAAAAAATTGTCTAATCCAATATCAATGGAAAAATACTTCATTATATCTCTACAATACTCATAATAGTCACTATAAAAATAGATTGTCTGGTAGGATTTAGATTATCATTAGAAATAATATTCTTACCTGTCAAACTATAAGAAAATACTTTTCCAAAAATAAATGTATGTAGTAAATGATTATAAAAAAAGTTAAAAATATATTAGAAAATTCTAAGCAATAAAATTTATTCTCGAAAATTTAGAACAAGGAAAACTTGATTAAGATAACATATATTAGAGTATAAGTATTTCAGAGTCCTTCTCCGATAGAAATTATCATACTGAAATAATAAATGTATATGCTTAATTAATAGAGCAGGTGAATTGTATGATTAAAAATAATCGTTTTTAACCTTATGAAAAACAATATTTTACGATAAAAAATGTAAATTAAAAAAAACCAAAAAATAGTTTTGTGAGAAAAACATGATTAGGATATGAAAATATTGTTCCTGAAAAGAAACTTTTGAAATGATTACATAATACATATTCTACCTTAAAGAGTATAAAATCTTATTTATTAGAGCATAAAATGTTATGATAAAGTATAAGAATATTTTAAATTCATCTTTTATTTAAATGAATTAAGAATAAATTATGAAAACATACATGTAAAAATTATAAAATCATTTAACCCAAAGAGAAGGGTATCCATCAACCATGGATAAATGTCTCTTGATTTATACATTCATGAAATCATGTATTACCCAAACCATGGTAATACCTTGATTAAAATATCATAATCATTCTTACTATATCTAATAGCCATCTATATTTATGGTAGTCAGCAAATCTGTCTTCATATTCCAAAATTTCGTAAAAGATTACGGTAGTCGGCACCTCTTCCTTCCTATCGTTGGAAACCCTGAATTGTACTCAGCATCAATCAGAGACTTATGAAGAAAGCTGAACACGGTGTTCAGAATGAATGATCCATGAGAGTATATCTTTCTATAAATTACATCGTAGTATGTAATCTCTTGATTGATGCAATGGTAATGAGCTTGTTCATATGAGCTCTTATTTATAGGAATGACTCCAACACTTCTCTCCCTCTTCCAATGTTTTTATTTTTCATTGAATCATAGAGGGACCTGGAAAAATGTCACTTATCCAATGGTTGATGGAAATAGATTGTGTGACATCATTTTGTAATAATAGAATGCATAATGAAAAATGAGTTTGCTTAACCAAATCAATTTTTCCAATTATAATGAAAAATTGAATTCAGAGTCAATCCAAATAAACATAAAGAGTCTATAAAACATTAATATTCAATTTTTTTTTACAAATAATTAATAATTTCAATTATATAGTTTCTGGTGTCTGAATTCCAATGAATTCAGAGTCATAATTATGAGGAATTCAGAGTCAAAATTCTGAATAATTCAGAGTCAGAATTACGAGGAATTCAGAGATCAAATTTTGAGAAATTGGGAGTCAGAATTCATAGGAATTGAGAGTCTAAATTCTAATTAATTTAGTGTCAGAATTATCAAGAATTCAGAGTCTATATTTTGAGTAATTCAGAGTCTGAATTCACTAAAATTTGTAGTATTAATTCAATGGATTTTGATGTCTGAATTCTGAGGAATCCAGAGTCTAAAATTTATATAATTTAGAATATGAAATTCCTCGTATTGGGAATCTAAATTTCAAATAATTCAGAGTCTGAATTTTAGAGAATTTGGTTTATAAATTCTAGAGAATACAGAATTTGGATTTTAGGGGATTCAGAATCCTAATTTCAGGGAATTTATAATCAAAATTTCAAAAAATTCAGACTCTGAATTTCATAGTATTCAGAATCTCAAAACAAAAGACTCTATATTGAATGAATTATAATATTTTTGAGGTTTTAGATAAAAATATTAATTTTTTGTCATATAAATAAAAAGGATTTTGATTTAGTGTGATTATAAAACGAGACAATGTAAACCAAGATAATGACAACATTTTCCAGAGAGAAGTAAAACACTCCTTAAGAAAAATAATCCATAGGTAAGTATGATTTTCCTTATGAAATTGTTTTTTTGTGATTTTCAAAACATAGTGAAATAGAAAATTCATAAGAAAAACTTATTGACTAAACATTACTGTCTTCATAAATAGTTAAAAATAAAATAATTTACAAAAAAAATTATATCTATAATGTTTTTCAAATTTATAAAACATTTTAGATAAATAAACATAAAACATATCATCATAACTCAGGGAAATTAAAAAAATAATGGGTGAATATGGATGCTTAGTAAGGATATTTAAGTTTTATATTAGTCCATGATCATATATAAATATAGCATGAACAATGCTGTATGAGAAAATAATTTTATGATTTTAATGTCGTACCAAAAAATTCATTGATCATAATCGTGAAATAATTTTTGGAGTATAAATATTCATGAATCATATAAGAATAAAATCTCAAGGGAATTGAAATTATATCATATGAATAGTAATATATCATAGTATAGTTCTATAAAGTGTAAAATATTCATCTTTATATAAATATTATGTCAAGGATACCCATACAGACATATGTCACATGTTAGGAATGGGATAACTACCCTTGTATCTACATCTATAATGGGATCACCTCCAATGAAAACTATTTTAATATTTAGATCATCTCGCATGGGAACATTTTTTGAATAATATAACTTGTCAATATCATTTGATTACATTAAACATTACTTTATACCCAATTCATTATAGTTTTTTTACAAAAACATCTATCATATAATCATAATTAATTTATATATATTACACAAGAACATGGAAGCATTTATCATTTCAATATACCATAACCCATGTAAAAGTAAACCTATTTCAAAAAATAATCATAACCATAACAATATTCCATCCATATAAATAAGGAAAAAATTTAACATAATATCCCTTGTGAATCATATGTGTTATCAAAGGATGTTATCATTAATTAATAAATCTTTTAAAGGTTCAATAAAATATTTGATGAGGAATATCACCTTTACATTTTGAAGGAACTATTATAATATATGATAATATAAAATATATTATAAAAAACAAAATCATTGAAAACTACATTGAAAACATATAAATTATGACTCAAATCTAATAGTATCCAGGATAGTTAGATAATATGTTCTTAGAGTGTTTGTTAAAACATTTATATCTTTAACATTTTATGTAAAAATTATAAGTCTCCTCATTTGTGAAACAAAACGAATATTTTTTGTATATATTATTAGGTTATTTAATAAATATGTATAAATAATTTTATACTAACATTGGGTTATGGTAATGAATTTCTTCAAGACATATTCAATAAATAAGTATATGAATGAAGAAGATTCTTGGACAAATGAGAATGTAAAGTTGTGTTTCTTTAAAAATCATTTATTATTTGTGAGTAAATAATGCGTTGAAAATGAATGGAAAAAATATAAAACTCAAATATTAAAATAGTATAATAAAATTAATTATATTTTTGAGTGATAGATCACATAATCATATTAATGGAAATTTAATAAAAAATAATCCCTAAAATGAGTAATATTAACATAAAACCCTTACATCCATGGTAAAATTTGAGTAGAATTCATATGTGATGAAAAATTAAAATATAAATTTAAATTCAATTAATATAGAAATATTAGATATATAAAATTTCATATAAGAATTACATACACCCTATAAAAGTTGATATATAAACAATATTACAAATTCCACAAAAGAATATAGTTTGATATAGTAAACCCTTACCACTTTGGTAACATATGAATAAAAACACGATTGATGATATAATATATAATATAAGATAAAATAAAATTAATTATGAGGTATACAAGATATAAAATACAAATGGGTAATTATATACAACGCATTAACATAAGTAGGTTCATGGCATCAAACATTTCAAAAAGAATTAATAATTAAGCGAAACCATTATAATATGTGCAACATTGTTCTTTTTTTGTTTGAACTATAGTATAATAAATTTAGATTAATATTAAATATATGAAGAAACATATACAAAGTTGTTATATCATATACAATTCACATATATCATATCAACAATTGTTTATTGATTTTTATTTACATAAATCCTCATTTACGGGTGTAACAATTTTTTTCAAATATGTCTCCATTGGATTGTTATGGTATATCTCAATGATCATGGTTCTCTAATCTAACTAGTCTTATAAATATTATAATTATCATGTTTAAATATTTTAAATTATTTTATAACTATTCATATAGTGTGGTGATAATAAATTTAATTACAACACATCATGGATGTGGTAATCCATATATACAAACAATTTATTGTTATACACTTAGATAAATGGAATGAAAGACACGTAAAATACAAATAATATATAATGAATAGTGATTTTATCATTAATTTCATTAATATATATTAGTTAAATATATCAACAAGAAATTCAAATTAAATAATGAATGAAATAAAATAATATCATCACTTCATAGAGATGGTATCCCATATATACAGACGCACACCATCATGGATTTTCATTGGATATAATGGTTATAAGGTAGATACATTATTATTATTAATATGTCATAGTTATTTCTTAAATGTATTATATTACCAAGAAACTTATCATACCTACCATCCATGAATGATAGTGATAAAATGAATCTGGCCACAACATGGAGGATGTAGACCACATGTATGAACATGTGATGCTTTAATTTCTCACTTGATGAAAAGGTGATGGAAAATGGTTGTAAATTATTCACAAAACCATTATAATTTAGTTATCATATTTTAATAGTCATTTAATGAAGAATAAAATTTATATAGATATGATGGACTAATAAAAAAATATAAGGATCTCAGTTAAGATTTATACATTGTTGTTGAGGTACCTCTGTTAGCATATAGTGTAAACATAATAAATTGGTAATAGGATAATTCTAGTTTATAAATAATGACTAGGAGGAATATATTATTTTTTAGGTTTGGCATTGACTTTGATATAAGTTTCAAATTGTGTGACTCTGTGATTATAATTGTTCCCTTTTATAAGTGAGGTGTGGGGTACTCATGAAATTATATATAATGCCTCAAAAATATATTGTCATATTCTAATGAATGTTGTTCCAAGTTCGCATAAATATATTTTCACAATGTGTTCTAAAAATAATAACTTTACATGTTTATTTGACATTTTTACCCTTATATATTGGTTAAACCATTGCTAAACTCATTTTAACCTTAACTGTGTTATAAAAGTTTTACTATTATAATAATCAAATACTTAAAATAAATAATTTAACAATTATGAATTTATATTAATTATATTGAATCAAATATTGAATCAATTTAAAAAAAATAAATTTCAATTAGTTTATGATTGTTATTTTAATATAAGGGAAAAATGAAATGACATTTGTTTTTTAGACAAATTTAATTTTTCAAAAAAATCTGAACTCACATCAATTTGGTGGTGTGTAAAAAATATTATTTAAATATTTAAATGTTAAATTGAATATTATTTATCTACTTTTCATTAACTTAACAATACAATATATATATATTTATTGTATTATTTAAAAAATGCATAGATAAAATAGCTATTAGAAATATATTTTTTTAATCCAAAAAATAAACATGTACCAATTTCAATTTTTTTTGATGTTATGTAATATTATTTTTATATTCTATTTTTGTTTTCTAAAATCACTATTTTCCATATAATTCATTCTTTTGAGCGGATGAATCATTAAAAATATTTTTTTTATGGTGTGCTATTTTGATAATATGTGTATTTTATTATTGATTTCAAAAAGTTTTATAGAATGATGAACTATATTGTTTATATAGATTAAAAATTTATTTCATAGAATAAAATATAAATTTATATTTAACTGTGTCTATGAGGATTCAATGAATGTGAAATATTGATAATGATTTTCCCTAAATACTAATATGAATTTAATACAAGGTAGATAATATAGTGGTGTATGACATATGGATATTGTACTTGATAATATAATATTGTATATTATTTGAATTAGAATAACATTTTTTAATATATAGAGATATTTTCATATAATACACTAACATATTTTATTCCTTGAGTTGAATACTTTATATCATGTTATAGAGATGAATTTTCCCTGTGTATTCAATATAGATTCTCAGCCATATGGGATGTCATGAAATGATTTATTTGATGAAATTATTGGGAGATCAAAAATATAAATTATTTATCATAGATAAATGTTAGTAATTCATGTAAATGCATTTCATTATTGGATAATTAATTTAACTTCTATTTAAATTACATGGATATATTTGGGAGTGTCTATTAGGAAAATTTCAACAGCACTATGGATATGAAATGGATGTGTGACATTCTATTGTCTCTTTATTGAATCTCTATTAATTTTTTTCTATATAACATTAATGTAATATGAATATCAAGGTAATTTTGGGGTTTCTAACAAAAATCATTGGTTGATACATCTAAACTATGTTAGAAAATAGATTTTGTATTCCATTAGATTCTTATAAAGGATCTTCATCAAGAACATTAATGAATATATGGGATTAGTCATTCTCCTGTAAAGGGTAAATAAATATTTTCATTTTGAATTTATATGTGATTTTGAGATTCATGCATGCTTAATAATATATTTTTCATGTTATTTAGTTTCAAATGTTACCATTAATGTGTATATTTTGATCCTTAAAACATGTAATCTCCTTATATAATTAAAAATAAATACAATAAATAAATGATGGGTTTTAAGTGTATTTAAAATTTGTGATATCAAGAACTGATAAAGGACTATACAATCTTGGTAAAGAAACACATATGATATAGTATTTTAAGGAATAGAACATCAGGTTTTTTCAATGTTTTATATCAAGTTTAAAAGTAAAGTGAAAATGTTTAATAGTGGATTGAATTAATTGCTTATTTAGAATTATAGAGTATTTTATATCCTGAAAGAGGTTGTGAGTATAGATAATATTGTATTGTGGAGTATTATAACAAAGTATGAGACTAACTACTTGGAAAATAACAAAAAATTGGATATAAATATACTTCTAATGTGAAAAAATATTAATGTCGAATAAATCGGTCTACTAGTTGCATTAAAAAGTAGATGATTGGAAGTGGTATAAGAAAATATATGTTGTGGATTTGAATTATATATATTTTTTCTGTTTCTAGGAATACAAAAATTTAGATGCTACTTATAATTGGTGATGATAATTGCCACATATTAAACACTTTTATGTGATAACGACTCTCCATAATATACATTTGGAGGATATATTTATATATATAAAAAAGTATTATTTAAGTACTCAAAATAAAAAATATAATGAAATAAAAAAAACTTTTATTTGATAATGACTGATCACAGAAGACATAATAGAATGCTTGATTCATTTATAGTAGAATATAAGTTTGGCATGTGAAATATAGATCATTGCAACTACATTGAGGTGCCCGATGATGGGAGTGTTATAATTATTCTATAGTATGGGGATGGTATGTTGCAAAATAATTTGAATATAATATAAATTATTTATTTTGATGTAAATCTATTAATTTTTTTTTCAGAAGATGGTTCGTATTTATTCCAAAGAAATTTTTCGTATGTGGATAAAAATTGAAATAGAATTCTAAATCATTTTTATTTTCTTATAATTTGTTTATCCATAATGTCATAGAACATTTTATAATGTGAAGATACATTATTTTAGTAAATCATTGGTAAAATAATTAATTTTAACAATAAATGAAGGAAAAAAATGAACTGTGAGTTTATTGACATGGAGAATATCCATATTTATCGATTGTGAAAATTTTGAGGTAAACCATGGTATTTATGAGGTTGGGACTTGTCCATAAAGGTTGGAATTTATTATAGTTTTCATGAAAATAAACAAAATAAATTGGGAATTTGGGATGTCAATACCTGACTATAATACTAGACCATAAGAACTAATTTTATATTTAAATATAGAAGATATTTTTCGACTTCATCTTGATAAATACTTATAAAAGACGAAAATTCATGAAGCAAAAACATTGGATTTGTGATCAAATATAACGAAACAACCATGAGCAAGATTTCATTATGATAAATAGTAGATTCAACATTGAACATAAAAATATAATATTCTACAAATAAAATGGTGAATTTATTTATAAGTTTAAATAGTTTTTTTGAAACTCATATTGAAAAATTAAAAAAAAAATTGCAGTTTTTGATAGTTTGAGTGGGATCAATCTTTCTAAAAATTTATTGCTTCATTAATGGGTGAAACACATTCAACTGAATAATCACTTCATAACGAATCATGTATGATAGAGTTGTATATATATTGAATAATGGTGTGAATTATATTCTAAAAAATACAAAAAAACATTCATAGCATGTGAATATTTGGGTTGTTTCAATTCCATAAAGGCACTTGGATAATGGATGGATAGATTTGGGGATCCTAGTCACTATGTGAAGAAGTTAAAAAATTTATGAATGTTATATTGGAATGGGATGATGGGTGTTATGTGAATGATACAAAAGTAGACTTTTTGCTGGATTTTGATATTATTTGCGAAAAATTTTTGAATTCCAAAATATGAAACCATGAAAGAGAAACTTGGATGAAATTGTGGAAATAAAATGAGGTATAGGTTGTGAAACATGAAAGATACATAAATTATGCATTAATCATACAAAGGAATAGGGATCATAAGAAATTTTTTTAGTGTTACAATAGAAACCACTATGGACCACATATCAAGAGATAGGTAGGGAGAAACTTCCATTGAATTACATTAATAGGATATGTTTTGGTGACCAGTGTCTTATAGGAATATCACACACATTGGAGACTTAATCTGAGGGCACCAATAAACACAAAAAACACAATTCACATGTATCGAGGCCAACCAAAAATTATGTACAAAAATATTACATTATTTTATATAATAAAATTATTACAAATAATAATGATCCATTCAATAACATTTACGATTTAGTTTCATTGGAAAAAAGGATAAATTGAAAACTATTATCAAATATATCATCAACATATCCCTTAATGACCAAAAAAATAGGGATCCTTCATTGACATATCATAAATAAATACAGTCATAAAATCTAAGGGAAATGAAAATATAATTAATTTTGATATCATTTTATCATTAAGGGTTAACAATGGAAATATAAATGATACTTTTTTCATAATAGGATCATATACGAATGATACATTGAGCAAAACATTTGAAAATAACATCTAATATTTTTTTAATAATAATCATGAGTCAAGGTAAAATTATTTTCATTAATATGGTATTAATAATAAACAAATATACAAACATGAGATATGGAATTATAACACTGGAATTAGATCATATAATAAAATTGTGGCACAAGGTGTGGTCTAGTAATAATCAGAGAAATCATACATCAGGTCTACCCTCCAAGTCATTTTTCAACAATTATGCATTTTATAACAACACATTTAGCTCCTTTTTTATTTGGACAACCTCTTATATACCAAACATTTTAATTGGTATAAACTCCCATGTATTTTTTGAGGTCAAAAAACATTAATATTTACCAAATACATTTGATATTTATAATAGAACCAGCTATGAGATAATCTTAATCTATTGTTATGTAAGATAAGAGATTATGAATAATTTTGTCATTACATCATATCATAATGTATGAAAAATGAACATGTATTTTATAAATATTTAATAATTATTGTCATAAATAATATAGAGAAACAATAAATATAGTAACATTAGATTATATCCCGTGAAAAGAATAAGACACATCAAAAAATATTTTTATTAGTGTATATATATTTAAATTTTTCAATGGATCATTTATTAAGGTAGATAAAGATTTCAATAAAAAAAGACATATTGATAATATAATGTAATCCAAAAAAATTCAGAATTTTTTTTATAATAATAATGCAATATTTAAATGTAACAATAAATCTCAATATAATTTGTACAATGGTAATATCATTTCATAATGTAAAAGATAAAATAAGGGCTCCATTTAAATTTTCATTAAATTTTAAAAAGTAATTAATTTTGAAATGGTAAATAATATAAAATTTAAAAAATTTCATATAAATCCAAAAGTGGGTAAGATTTAATAAAAATTTTCATTTTGAAATAGTAAAAACTATTTATAAAAAAATATTCATTAAAAATGGGAATTGAATAAAACATTAATAAATGATTAAAAGATGTGTTTTGTATGAGTGATATTTCATATAATTTTAATATAATAGATTTTAAATAATCCATGTAAAAATATAATATTAAAATAAAATTAATTCCTGAAGACTGATTGGCTTTTAATGAACTAAAATATCATCTATAAAATATTGAAATTTATTTTACTGATTATCCATAACCGTAAAAACATATTATATGAAACATTGGTTAATTATAAAATCTTGTCATGTTTTCATTGCTAATATTTATTTATCATTATCATCATTCGGATTAATGGTCTATTATTTCATATCTTTTTTTGGTTTGATGTTTTGGTCAAAACAAATTGGTAATGGTTCATTCATTTGTACATTATTTTTCATGACATGAATATCCTATATATTATTGAAATTTTTATTTATAATGATTCATAAAAATCGGTGATGGAAAAGGAATTAAAAAAGTATATTGAGACACTTGTTCATTTGTACACATGAGTGATGATTTAATTTTTTAAGGGATAGAATTAATGAAATAAAATTTATAACTAACCTTTCAAGTAACATAATACTATCATAATTATTATTTATATTCTATATATCCTTCATTTTAAACATCCATGTGGTTTTTTTATATAAAATGAATAAGAGGACATATTCTACACATGTGCATGTAAAACAATTTCATTAAACATTTTATGAAAAAAATAGGTGGAAGTGGTTTGTGACATTATAATAATACCACCTAAGTATTGTAACATCCTCTGTTAATGGGGTAGTAATAATTTCTATTTGAATTCAAACTTTTAGTTGGTGGACTATCCAAATTTTGTTTCACACATTGAAATGTAATTTGTGGAGTTACTATGAGTTAATGTGTTGTTTTTAGACATCGATAAATGATAGGTATGTTTCTTGTGGGATTCGTTCATTTTAAAAATTCTTCTATTTTTAAATGATAATCTATAAGAAAAATCCCCAAGAACCCAATTGGAAGTAAATTAGGGAAACCCGTGTAGTAAAACCATGTGGCTATTTTAATATAGGAGAACAATTTGTTATCCAACTTATCTATAAAAAAATGTGACACTAGTTTAAAAGGATGAAATTACAAAACTATCATTAACATTTTTCAAAATTTACCCCATTATTCCTCCTCAAACATAAATAATAGGGGATATCTCTCATTTCTCTACTCTTTATTGTATTTGAATATTCAACATCACATGTGATTTGATTTATAATCAATCCGTTTCATTGCATTGCTAGTAGTAATAAATTGCTTCAACATTCTTATATTCTTATTTTCTCTCACTATTTGGATTGACATTCCCATCTGACAATATTTTACCTATTTCTATGCTTTTTATAATTATTCATTTTCTTTCAAAATAGTTCATACATGTGTCATTCCGTCGATGAGTGAGAACAAACAAGTATAAGGTATGTTGTGCCATGATTTATCATATTTTATATATTTTAGTGTCATTTATTTAACACATTTCATTGTAGTGGTGTGAGTAAGTACTTTTTATTATTTTTATTTTAAATAATTATTTTTATGAGATTTTAGTATGTTTTTATCACACAAATTATGGTACAACTAAGCTCGATATGTCTTGGTATTGAGTGAACATATTAAAAATCTATTTGGAACGATGTACCAGTTGTCTATATTACTTTTATTTATACAATTTTCTATGGGACTATTATGGGAACATGTTGGTATTGTCATTAGATATTGGATATGATATTTAACATGTTGAATTAGGAGATAAGGTACATAATGTTGGGAATAATACTGATAACCATGACAAAATTGACCATTGAGGCTCACATGTCGTTAAAGAGTTAAATACGAATGATTGTATTAGGTATGATGGTTATTTCTTATAACCAATATATTTTTATTTTTCTATTAATGTTGTGTGCACTCAGAGAATGACTCAATGTCTTTTTTAAAATTGACCCTGTTGGAGGCATCTATAAAATTCATTGTGTGGAGAATGGTTCTAAAAAATAGCTTTGATGGAGGTGATCATCATAGTATCCCATGATTGATTGTGTGATACCATCATATGGGGGATAAGTATCATCATTATTTTGAGGTTTATGGTCCGTGATTATTGAAGGACACATTTCATTTTTCTTTTAGGTATTAAGCTTTTGATTGAAATGATATTTAAAGAATGCCTATGAAAGGAACTTGTATCATATTTATTGACTATGCTGATGGGACATCATTTTTTATCAACATAATATATGTGTTAAATGATTTCAATGAGGTTTCTAGTGAAAAGTATATTAATGCTAAATTGATATTTCTATTAGTCTTAATTGCCATGGATACATTGTTTCATTCCATCATTTGGATGATTCTTGTAAAAGCTTATATTCAGTTGTTCAGAACATGTAAAGAATGTTATGTATTTTACATGACATTGTAGCTGATATTTAAATACATATTCATATAGTTGTATATATATGGATTTAATAAAATAACATGTTGGCATATCCCTACTAAGTTCATACTGACACATTTCACGGGCTGGTCGAGATGTGTGATGACATTTTGGATTTGGGGTCAGGTAAGGGAATATAATCATGTGTTAGACTATAGTGAGCATGAATACAAATTAGGATCAATATGTGGATGAATATATACTATGCGAGCCATATAAAATGATCTAGATTTTATTTTGGTCATTTTTTATTTAGATATTTGATTATCTGAAGGCGGTATTTTAGGACTCCTTTCTATTCTTATTATTAAACATATACATTTTCTAATTTTTAATGTATGTAAGACTATTGAATTATAAATAGAATTATTTATATATATAACCTATAATTTATTATCTTCTTATTCAGATACGTTCATTATTAATACCTATTTGTTAATTGTAATTATGAATTGATGGTATAATTACCCTAATTTCTCCCAATATATCATCATTAAAAGTTAGTATACATTGGTGATGATGAGGATAGATTAATTATCAATGGACCACAAACATAGAAAACATTTTAAGTGAATCATAAGTTAAAGTGTTCAAAATGGTATCTGACCCCAATCGTTAAATAAAAAATAGAAAAAATATTCATATGGATTTTATGTGTAATTAAATTATAGTTTATAAAGTGATACTATTTATTGGATATGATAGACTTGTGACTATGATTTAACAGGACCAAGATGATAAAAATTATCCTATTTAGTTGACTTCTTTCTTTCAACAAATATTCAGAAGAAAAGAAGTTTATGAAAATATGAAATCACCTCACATTATTTTGGTTAAAATATGCCTCACCATCATATTTAAGTAAATCATACTCACAATGGTTGAGAATGTCCATCATATTGGTATGTAGAATTTGTTGTGAAATAGGATCATCAGACTCACCTTAGGTCCAAAATGGAAGAAGATATCACAATATGGGATAAAAGAAGTATTTGTAACTATGATTAAAATGTTATTATGTTATGCTGATCTTGGCATTCTCAGAAATAATTATTCAGTTTTAATACATTTTATGTATTATTTATGAATGAAATGTGGAGTGAAAGATATTTATCCAATCCTTTTAGACTGATCATCATACCGGGAAGGAAATAAATGTACTGATTAATGATATAAAAGTAAAATTTATTCCTTGATAAATTAGATGATGATGAATCTAATATTCAATGCATTCAATGTTATGAAGGAATTTATGATATATTTTATATTTTAAATGAAGTTAAATTATAGTGAAGATGATGCTTTCAGAGCTCAATATCATTGTAATGTGTTTTCTAGATTCATATATGTTTGAAGGCTATGAATATTGGTCATAATTAAGAATGAAATAAGATTATTGAGTCGTTATTGATCCATCAGATTATATATACCATAGTATTATCCAAAGAAATAATTTATTGCAATTAAAATTAATTTCTATCATATTCATAAGAGAAAGAAGAAATATTTTTTTTTGTTCTATTCATTAATGAGATGGGCCAGGAGCTATAATACTATAATTGATACCAATTCATCTTTCAGAATTGTGGAATAAGTACAATTTGTTGAATTATTTTGTTCAAATGGGTCAAAAGAATAGATGAAGGTGAACTTTTAGTTTTCCATTTTCCCTATCAAAATGATATATATTATAATGTAAATCAAAATTTAAAATAGGCATGAGTTTTTGAAGAGTTTTAAAGTGATAAAAAAGTATAAGAAATGTTTAATTTGATGTTTCAAGAAACTATTATGTCCATATATCCAACTGGTATAGAGCATAGTGAAGACAAAAATCATACTAAAAAATTGGAATGATAAAAAAATTGAACTAGTGATTGTAAAAGAATTGTGGAGGCTTTTAAATCTTCTTGATGATTTTATAATGATAGAGAAGAAAAATGATGATTTTAAAAACCTTGATTAAGTGAAAAATAACCCAATATTCAATGAATAATGTGAATTAGGGACAGGTAGTTGAGAAGATAAATTTATATGAATCCCAACCAAACCATGTTTTTAGTAACTGTAATAGCTGAAAAGTACATTGTACTTTTCTTAAATAAAGTACTTATCTTGAGAGCTTGTGATAATGTGGAGTGTTGAAGAAATTCTAGAGTGAAGAACACATCTTGAGATTTTTTTGAAGAGGTCGTGTTAGACCTAAGTGAAAGGAGAAGATAAAATATTTCTACTTATTCAGTTGATAATCAAATTTAGATTATTATTGTTTTCATCTAATTTTCATATTATGTATAATTTTCATATTGGGTTTTCCAGACTAAATAATTAAGTGTTCCGAATTGTCTCAACCATATTCTAGTAGTGTCACATTTTATGTATTGATCAACTGAATTGAAAAAACATGATAGGGAAATAAAAATAGGAATTATTACAATGTTTAGGAAGTTCATACCATCTTCTAGGTAAAAAATTCATGAATTATTTTGATATTTTGTAATTCTTACAACTGATAATTAATCTTCATTAATGTTTTGTTTAAAAAAAATTATTTTACATAATTTGTGATTGAGGGAGCACACACACTATTGAATTATTTAAATATTGTTACACGATTGAAACATAATATCCTTGTAATTTTATTCTATAGAAAAGAATTTTTTTCTAGTGGATGTTTTGTTATTGTTTCTCTTCCATACCATACCAAAGTCGTAGATATATTTATTGAATTATAAACCATCTAAATACATTTGTTCCGGTGGATTTGTTTTTCAATTTTTTAGGGAATGTTTAATTACACAAGAGGAATGTCTATTATTAATTGAATTTAATAATAGATGAAAACAGTATCACTGATTCACCCCTACCACTATTCGTGGTACAATTATTCAAATTGGGATGTTTAAATGGGTATCAATGACAAAGGTTCCCTTCATTTTTCAATTTGGGTTCTTGAATAAAAGTTGATAGAGAATTAGAATTATGTGAATAGTAAAGATATCTTGTTTTCTATAAAAAAATTATATATAAAAATATATAATGTCAACATTTCATTTTTCAATTGGAAATTTTGTTCATAAATATCAAAAAAATGGATTTATGTTTATTGATCATAAATATCATCTTACATCTTTTGATAAGATGAATTTTGAGAAGGGTGGAAGTTAAAGAATAATTTTTTATCATCTATTAATAAAAGAGAATTTTTTAAGGTGAATGTTTTTTCAATGAAAAATATTATATGGGATATGTTTTAATAAAAATAGGAAGGAAATAAAATAGTGATGAAGGAAAAATTAAAAATCAAGATGATGAAGTTTGATGATTTGAAAAAGGGTGATTATGAATTTTTTAGCGAATTAAATAAATGGATAAGTGAAATTGTCAGTAATATCATATTCTATGGTTACAATTTATATGATTCTACAATTTTTTATAATATAATAACTATTAATTGAGAACTTATTTGTTAGAAATTTTATTAATTAATAGATTGAGATCCTGAAACAATATCTCTATATTATTTGAATTTATCTCTCATGACATATGAAATAATATGGTAAGAAATATAAAAAAAAATATTTGATAGTGAAATTTAATTAATGGTACACAATAATGAAAAGTCATAGAATATTCTTATTGATGATGATGTTTGTTATTCTAATTTATAAAATCTTGTATGTGAAATTGTTGATTATACATTATCTTTGTTTTAAAAAAAATTTAGAATATGTATATATAAATACCAAATAAATCATACATGAAAAATTTTAATTTGGATCCATTAAGCACATTATGGATAATTTTTCTCAAAGAATGAAAAATAGGAAGATTATGATGAAGAAAAAATTTTATGAATATCATGGACGATGTTGGGTAGTAAAGAAAAATATTTGTCAAAAGGTGTTGATAAAAAGTTATTCAAATTTTAAAGAAGATGTTTCTTAATTAAAAATTAATTGGATGAATTTAATGATAGTGATTAAAAAAATTCAGATGAACATTTTTCTGAAAATACAATTATTTTAATAGTGACTTACAAATTATTAGGAAGAATAAATTATAATGAATAATAAACTAATATTTATATTTATTCGAAATTTGTGATGAAATAATATATGAAAAATAATATAAGGATTGAACAATTTTAACAAGAAGTTTGATGACAAATCATCCACACACAACAATTATTTTTTTTATAATATATAAACAAAATTTTAGTGGATATTAATGACTTGAATAAATCAATTGATTATGAAAAGTAACATTATTAATATCTGGATGTGTATATGATAGAAGGGGAAGAAGAGTAGGAACATGAGCATATAAAACGTTCTAAATATGAACCTAAAGGTACTAGATTAAAAAAACTAATCTATGATGATAGTGAATGTTATCATTTGGAGAAACCTGGTAGGTATCAACCAATTTATCCTTCAATAGTTTATATGAAATATTAAATTGCTTCGGAAAATACTAAAGATGGGGAAGTTTTTTTTGTGGCTAGTATTAACAAAATAGAAAACTTAGAAGTATCTAAAAACCCCCAGTCTAATATTTTTTCAATAAATTATAAATATATAATCCTTTCTCATAATTCTATTAGTAATAATGTTAAAAAAACTGAGATGAAAAAAGAATATTATGATTGATAACAGAATGGTTTTTTGGTTCAGTTATAAAATGTAAGAATGGTATAGAGTAAGAGGTTTCCAACCTCTGATACCAATTGTAGGATCGAAATATAATATGAGATGCTCAATATACAAGAGGGGGGGTGAATTGTATACTTTAAAAATTCCTTTGGAACCTTTAAAGTTAGTTATGAATAACTAAAGTTTCCTTAAGAAAAGGAAAGGACTAAGTTTAACAAAGTTAAACTAAGTAAATTCACAACATCTCTAACACCGAACTGAACTTGGAAAGTGATTCCAAAAGTAGGTTCCGGAAATATGGTTCCGGAATTTAAAACTTAACAAAAGTTACAATATAAGATTCTACCTTTAAGCGTATAGAATCTAAACTAATCAGAGTAAGTAAGGAAGTATAAGAAAGTTATACTTTCCTTAAGATACAAATTACAGCGGAATAAAACGAGTAGTAAAACTACTAGTAACAAGATGATAGTCTTTTAACCCAAAGAGAAGGGTATCCAACAACCTTGGATAAAGGTCCCTTGATTTATACTTTCAAGCAAGTCTGTCTTACCCACACCAGGGTAAGCCCTCGATACGAAGATCGGTGTCTCTGTCTTGCTATCCCCGCAAGCCCTCAACTTCAAGGTAGTTGGCGACCTCTGTCTTTCTCAGCAAGAAAGCCCTCGATCTTTAAGGTAGTCGGTACCTCTGTCTTCCTATCCTCGGAAGCCCTCGAATGTAATCACCAACATTCGGAGTCGCACGAAGCTTTGAGAGTTAATTAGAGACTCTCTCTCTAGAAATCACTTCAACAGCATGTAAGTACTATTTCAGCAATTAGCAGCCAGAAGTTCCGAGCTCTTTCAAATGAGCTCCTATTTATAGGTAAGGTCGGCTCCTCCTCCAACGGTCATATTTTCATTAAAGTTCGGAGGGACCTGTACACGTGTCACTTAGACAACGGTTAGTTTATAACAAAATGGACGACATCGTTTTATAACAAAACAAGTGTAACAGAAAGTACGACATCGTTTTAAACCCTACCATAAAAGTTCGGAATAGAAATTTCGGAGTGAAAGTTCGGAGTGAATAAATTCAGAGTGTATAAAACAATGATAACCAGATTCTGTTTAATAGGTGAATTCGGAATGGGAATTCGGAGTAGGAATTCGGAATGAGAATTCGTCATCAGAATTCGTAATGAGAATTCATCATCAGAATTCATAATGAGAATTCGGAATGAGATTTCTTCATTAGAATTCGTAATGGGAATTCTTCATTGGAATTCGTAATGAGAATTCGTAATGAGAATTCTTCATTAGAATTCGTAATGGGAATTCTTCTTCAGAATTCGTAATGAGAATTCGTAATGAGAATTCTTCATTAGAATTCGTAATGGGAATTCTTCATTAGAATTCGTATCCTGAATCTGGAATAGAACTTAGTCAGAATTCATAACCGGAATTCGGAATGAAACTTCCTTATAGTTCTTGTCCAGAATCCGAACCCTAAAACAGAATGCTTTTTATCAGTTTTAATGATTCCGAGAAAGTGAATCCGAATTTCATACTTAAGAAAAATATTAATGAAAATATGATAAGGATAATTTTTCTTATAAAAGCGATTTTCCTTAAGAAAGCATTTTTCCTTATAAAAGCGATTTTCCTTACAAAAGCGATTTTCCTTAAGGATAAGGTGTTTGTGATTTTCAAAACAAGAAGGAATGGAAAAGTCATAAGGAAAACCTTATTGACTCAACATAAAAGACAAAATTTTTTAATATATGGACGTTCACAACTCCGATATATAAGGATGATTTAGGGGAAAATAATCTTCCTATGACTACTGTTTGTATTGTGATTAATTCAATCATATTTAAAATATTATTTGGTTCAATAAACAACATTATTACTATTCTATAGGTTTCGGAAGGCATTGATTTATAGGGAGTCCAAACTCTAAAAAAGAAGATGTCTGAAAATGATGTTCGGAATAAACCTGAGAATGTTGATGTGAAATATGGAAATAGGTTCCAGCCTATGGCAACTATTTTTGCATTATTTGAGTAACTTATAATCATTCAAAATGGATTTCATGTTTTATTATCGACACAAATATTTTTAGTAATTCCGAAAAAATAGAACTGAAGAATGAAAACAAAGAAAAAAGGCAATTGTTTTTTAAACCAATATAAAAGTTGTAAAAGGAGAACAACCATAGATTTTGGATAATGGGTTTTATTATCATTTTATTGGAGATGTAATGTAATTGAAGAATTCGTAAGACATCAACTAAGTAATAGTAATATTTTGAAATGATGAAACATTTAGAATTAAAGGTGTTGGTTCAGTCATTATTGAGAAAGAATATATGAAATCCAAGAATTCTATATATGTTAATGGGCTCAAACACAAAATTCTATGTGTTTCAAATCATTTTAATGAGACTAAAAATGTTATATTCATAAATTATGGGTTTGGTTTCTGAAAAGGGATGAATATGGAAAGATAACTAAATGAGGTCAATGTATAAAATGAATACTATTTCAAATTGGTGAAATTCAAAACACATATTACATGAGTATGGTAGAAAAGAATCAGTTCTGGAAGAAAAGGATGGGACACATGGGTTAGAAAAATATTTACATGGTATCAAAGTGATATAGTGTGTTATATAATTTTTTCACTCATATGATATTGCTGATTCACTATTTATCATAATGGAGAAATTACAAACTTAGTAAATAAGAGGGATGAGTGATTATCAAATACTAAATTGATATTATTTGTTATGATATTTTAGAGCCATTCAGAAAAATATAAAAAAAAATAGTTTTAAGTACATAATCACATTAATCGATTATTTGACTCGTATTACTAGAGTTATGTATATGATTTATTGGTTAGAATCCCCAAAAATGATTAAAATATTCAATATGAATTCTAAGTGGTAATGTGAGTAATCAATGAAGAAGTTGAGAACTGTTAATAGTGGTGAGTATACTATAGAATAATTTAAGTGTTATAATAATATTGTAATTATGAATTATAATAGTTACCCATTCACTCCTCAAAATATTAGGGTTTCTTAACGGAAAATGATAAGTTTCATTTAAATTGGGAGAACTGTGTTCCATGAACCAGTTACTTCACTTTACCACAGGAAAAAAATCCATGATCACTTTAATGTTAATTCAAAACCAATCTTTCTACCGAAAAACATAATACATGAATTCATTTGAATTTGTTTATGGATGAACTCCAAGTTTGAAATAGTTATGAATCTTCTGTAGTCTACGTATTATAATGTAGAATAGTTCAAAATTGGGAATGATTGAGTAGAAATGTGAAGGTGAAATTTTTAATTTTTATGCTGCTAAATGAAAATAATTCTTTTGTTTCAAAAAATAAAAAGAAATAATATTTGATTATTTTGATGTGAATTTTATTTAAAAGCATGAGTAAGAAAAATTGAGTCACGTAGATTAAAAAAACGAGAATATCTGGGAAAATTTATTTAACAGTTGTGATAATGATATATAAAGTTTTAATCATACTAATAAAGAATAATTGATCTCAACTATTTCTAGTGATGATAATGATACACGAAAATCTCATTATAGGATGGGGAAAATGTTGAATCTTAAAACATTAATTTCAATAAACATAAAAATGTTCAAACAAGAATGACAACAAATACTACTGAACATACTTATTTGTATATGAAATATTAGCTGAATAATGTGATAGATTCTTTTTATTATCATATATGGGTTCATTCCATGAATGAAGAGAATTATCAAATAGAAATCAATGATACATTTGAAATTGTATATAAAAAAGATAACAAAAATGATATTCGTAAAAATTTGGTTTTCCAGAACTAGATGAATGAATAAGGTGTAGTGATAAGAAAAATGAAATATTAGTGTTCAAATGTTACTCAATAAATCAAGGTGTTGATTTTGATGATGAATTTTCATTGAGGGAAAGGTTAGAATCAATTATTCTTCTTCTTACTATGACTACCCAATGATGTTACAAAGTCTTTCAAATATATATAAAGTCATCAATTTTGAATGTGGATCTTGATGAGAGAATTCACATTAAATAACCATGTAGATTGAATGTTGAAATAAATTAATGACACGTATTAAAATTAAAAAATTACATGTATTGTATGAGGAAATCTATGAAGGCATGGTATTCCAAATTCAATACATGGTTAAGGGTGATAGATTTGAGGAAAGGAATTGATAATATAAATATTTACTTCAAAAAAGGTAGGGTGTATTCCCTCATCATAATTATTTATGTTTATGAGATTATCTTTACCAAGAATAATGAATGATGTTTTAAATAAATTTTTTTGTATAGAATAAAAAGTGTTTTGTGATGGGCATGTGGGGGGGGGGGATGAAATACTTTTTTGGGTTAGAAATTTTTCCAATGATAAATCAAAATATTCTTTCTCAAAAAATGTATATTATGGAACATTTCAAGAAGATAAGTATGTAAAACAAGTAACCTTTGTATACAATGAATTATGTAGGAAATAAGTTTATTAATGATGAAAATGGTAACAATGTTGGTCAAAAATAAATTTGTTAGTATATTAGTTGTTTTTTATATTTTTCTACATTATGACCTGACATTTTTTGTGATGTTACATTATGAACAATATCTCAGAGCTCTCCTAAATAATCACATTTTCATGATGGAAAAATAATTCTATGATAAACAAAAGGCACTATAAATTTTCGAATTAAGAGTGATAGATCAACACCTGTTGATTATTTTGGTATTAATATGGTGATTGGGTATGAAATGTTGGTCATAGAAGATCCACATATAGTGGATTTTAGAATTAATGCAAAAGATGTGTTAGTTGTCATAAAAATAAATATAATATAGTAGCTATCAGTATGGATGAAGCAATGTATGTGGCTACTACTCAAGATACTATCCAACATATGTGGATGAACACTCAGTTATATGAATTACATATTGATGTCAAGTTACCCATTCTTGTGGTATGTGATAATGAATGTACATTCTACCTCACCATTAATGCGTAGAAACATTCACTTTTAAAACCTACTTGTATATAATATCTTTTCTTCAAATGGAATTGGAGGTGAATGAATTGAAGCTACAATATGATCCAAATTCACAACCTATTACCAACCTTTCTACAAAACCTTTATCGAATGATCATTTTTCTAAATTGAGTTTCAACATGTGTGTTCATCCTCTTTCTCATTATTGATGATGTATGTGTTTTTCCTCTATCTCATCATACCTTGGTATAGTTTTATCTTTGCAAATAATTGTTTCATAAATCTATCCTTATATAAGTATGTAAAAATGGGGAGTTTTGGGTAATATGTGATTTTAACATAGTATGTGTGTGGACTATTATAACAGTCTATTGGAGTGGTTATAGAATTTTTTTTATTCTAATTATATTTACGTAGTTGATAAAGACGTTGAATAATGTAATGAATAAAAGATGAATGGGGTTCGTGTCCACTTCTTTTGTACAATATGGGGTTCTATCAATAATTCATGTTTCCTACAATGAGTTAGTTCACATAGTCTTAGAATTGTTGATAAGTAATCCATACCAAAATTATACAATGATTGGTGATTTAGGAATAATTTTGGACAACAATATAAAGAGGGGGATATTTTTAATACCGAGATCATAAGTATAATTTTATACATGTGATGTATTTTTTGGCCAACAATTTTTAAAATAAAATTATATTTTAAAAAAATGAAATCACCTCACTATGTTTTTGGTGAAAATTTGGATGACCATTGTATTCAATAAAATCATAATCAAAGTGAATAAAAAATTAAATTACATTGATATGTTTCTTTCTGGATGAAAATGATTATCACACTCACCTAGAGTTATTAATAGATGATGTGATAGTAATTTGTGAGAATCAGATTCAACCTGACTTTGATTAAATTGTGATGGTGACTTACTAATCATTGATCTCTCATAAATCATATTTACGTTGTAAAAAATTTGATGTATTATTTACGAAATTAAATGGGATTGAAAGATTTTCTTTTGATTGTATTCAGCTGGATCATCAGACTATGATTTAATGAAATATTTAAATGATGTATAGGTTAGTCAAAATGCGTTACTTAGTAAATCAGATCATGATAAAGCTAATCATTAAGGTATTCAATGACATAATGTAAGTCATGATACTTGTGGAATGTTTAAATAAGACGAAATATGGTAAAGTTGATGATTTTTAGTCTCATGATAATTTAGATAATAATGTCAGATGCATGATTATTTATAATAAGTAAAGATTTATAACAAAAAATAAAATAAAAATGATGTTGGAGTTGATACTAATCCATCATTATCGGTATACCATTATATTACTAAGAGGAAGAATTGATTTTCATGAACATTCATTGGTGTGTTATTTAGTAGATAAAGACGAACTACAATTTTTTCGTGTTCTTTCATCATTAGTGTCATGATTTATTGTATTAGAGTTGATATCTCATTATCCCTATGAATAAATAATGATGTAGAAGTTGCTGAATTACATTGTTCAAATTGGTCAATAGATGAGAAAAATAAGTATATTTTTTGTAACATTAATATTTATCAAAATGAATAATAGAATATTGAAAAGCCTAATTGAAATCAAATTTTGGATTTTATGAGTTTGAAAGAGATACAAAAGTTCTCGAAAGGTTTAACTTCATGTTTTAAAGAGATGTTTGGATAATATATATAATTGGTATATATAATCCTAATAATGAAAACATACTAAATAAATCCGAGGACTAATTTTGAATCAGTATATCGTTTGTGAATAATGATAGAGGAGAACTAATTTTTATAGAATACAAGATAATGATAGATAAGAAACAAGAAGTGTTGAGAAACATTTATGAAGTCAAGATGCACCTAAAATTCAAGGAATCCTATGAATTTTGGTAATTTGGTTGAGAGGGAAAATTTCATAAATCCAGACCAAACTATTATAGGAGTTATTATAAGAGAAGAATTGTACTTTATACATTTCTGACAGATGTTCTCTTCATTAGAGGTAGAGAGAAGGCTGATCGCTAATGAAATTCTATAGAGAATAATTGGTCTCCAAATATTTTTAATAACTCATGGTAGAGATATGTTAATGGATAAGATACATGATTACAATTTATTTAGATGTTCTTCATATTTATCTGATTATCACATTCATCTAAGAATCATATCAAATAGAATTATCATATTTGTTTTTCTGATCTGAATACAGCTGCTTTTAAAATTCCTTCAATCGTATTCTTACTGAGTTTAATTCCTTGTATTGTGTTATAGTACTATATAAAGGATTATATCATTTAATATTGATAAATAAGTACTGTAAAAACAAAGTATAATAAATTCTTACACAATTTTAGGAAAGAATGTGAATAATTGTTTTAAATGATTATATCTTTGAATTTTGATAAAATAATTATTGTAATATGTTAATTAAAAAATCTTGAATTACCTTATTTGTTCTAGATAGAGCTCACACACTATTGAATTGTTTATATAATGCTACCTGATTTAAAAGTAATATCCTACTGAATTTACTCCCTAAAAAATGCCTTTTCCCTAGAGGATTGTGTGGTATTTGATCATTTTTATACCACACTAATGATGTATCTATTTTTAATGAATAGTTAACCATATAAATAATTTTATTCCATTGGATGTGTGTTTGAATTGTTTTTTGCAGTGAAAGTTAACTTTAACCGGAGGATAGGGTTGTTGCATTTTCAAGGTAAACATAAAAGAAAAAGGATTCACTGATTCAACTCTCCCCCTATATGTGATAATATTATCCTAGCTATGAAATAAGCGTATTTACTCAAAAAAGGTAAATACATCATATATGGATGGTCGGGGCTCTATAAACGATGGATGTAATGACTTTCAATGGGAGGGAAATGATTATTATGTTGTTTTAGATTTTATGTATGAAATTCCACGTTGAGTGTATCACTTTGGTGTTATGTGAATCTTATATGAGGATAAAATACTATTAAATGTATTGAAAGGCAGTATTATTCGTGATTTGTGGATGAAAATAATGTTTAATTGAAATTTATTTCACTTTTTATTGTTACTAGGGTCCTAGAATACATGGAATGTGAATGAGATATTTCATGTGTATTTAGCAAGATAAATAGTTTTTACTATGATAGATTCTTTGTATAATTATACATAACTAACACATATATGTGGTTCATGATATGATTGATATGCGATCTTATGTTTATATGGTGTGTATAGTCCATATTATTTTATTGTTATGTATGAATAATGGGACATAGTGAGTTTTCAAATTTTGAAACACCAATATTAATTATTCTTTCCTTGTTAACTTCTTGGGGTTATTATACATAGGAACCCAATATTGGTGAATTTTTATAGTCTTTTTATGTGATTCATAATTCTAATATGGGCAGGAAAGGAGCTGCGAGGTTATACAAAATATGATATAGTTGTGGTATGGAAGCGTATGGGAGTTGAGTTGAGTTGTTTGTTAAGGATTTCATTATCTGATATATATATATATATATATATATATGCTATTATTATTGTTAATGATGGAGACATTATGTCATTTTCATTATTGAAACAAGAAGGATTACAATGGAGTATCAAGAGGGAATGGATTTGGATATTCAAGAGAATGACTGAGTTGAGACCCTTGTGGTTTCAATTGAGAATGAACCATAGTTAGTGTAACAATGGTAGTTGGGTTAGTAACATTAGTAGGAAGAGAATAGGTTATTGATAGATGAATGTATCATGGAGTTCTTGGTACTTGTGGTTTATACTATTGATATGGGATCTCATAGAGATGATGATTTAGTCCCTGAAATATTATTACATTCAATTTTAAAATATATAATTTCCATGTTCTTCATTATTCATAAAAACAATTATTTATTGAATTTTACAAATTGAAAATTAATTCACCTTATGATTATAATTAATTATAAAAATTTAATATTACATTGTTCATTTTTTGAACACCTACTAAAGCACGCAAAGGAGTTTATTTTATTCTCATATTTTATGTTAAGGCCTCCCATGCTATAATTCACAATATATAATGTTGGAACATACAGATATTCACATTGGATGTCCACCAAAAGTGGGCCATGATCCAACCACATTTTAAGAAAATTAAATTGGATAGAAACCCAATATAATTAGTGTAGAAGATAATATACATGTTTGATGATTCTAATATCTAAACTGGATGTAGAGTAAATACTAAAATAAATTTTATCATATAGTGACATGGATAATTATGAGGTTTATGGGGGTTCCAGGTGGGCCTATTTAAAGATGAAATTATGAGCCACATTCTGTGGCCCATAACAACAACCCACCATTTAAATAATTCATAGATAATAAAAAATCCATTTTTTTAAAATTCTATAGGATAACATGGAACATCTTATTGTTCAATTCATTAATCTATGGAAAAACCCAATTATCTCGTATATAAGGACATTATGACACCTCAGTTTGGTTCATGTATGTGAGAACAAATTTTCATCATGGGTGGAAAAGTATTCTCTCCATTAATATTACACCATCCTAGGCCAAATAACATTAATTGGGTTGACTTACACTATTTTATGTTCAATAAATGGCTTCCAAAATTATTATTTTTGTCAGTGGTAGTGATGGAGTTAATTATTCATTGTTATTTCATTCATTGTTATGTTATTCTAATGATTTATCTTCGTATCATTCGTCTTTAACTTATATTTTTATCAAATTACATTATATATTTCATAAGACAAATGATTATTCAAATTTTATATTATTTTTTACACATGATGATATAGTCTCAACATTATGTGAATTTATTCACACATACAAGATATAAATCATTCAAATAATAATGGAGTGAGGGTTATTTCATTATTTTTCACTTCTTCAATTCCTCCCTCATGAGTCTATTTTTTTCTTCCATTTAAAGAATATTATTAATGGTAGGATAACCCTCTAATGGGTTAATCCTATGGTTTATCAAGAGGATATATTGTTCTCTTATTACTATTTTTTAGTAATTTATTATTATTTTATAATATCTTTCAATGATAATATATTTTAGATTTATTTTTGAATTTTAGTTGCACATATTACAGGTTTTAGGTAGTTACATTACATTCTAGTGATCATGAACAATTTCCTCCATGTATATATGCTATTATCATGTGTATATGGAGGAATTAATCTATTATGTAAGAAGGATATATATATTTTTCTGAATGAATATTTATTTAGTTATTGAAATTGAATTCATTTCAAAAGTAATTAATCCAATCCACCAAAAATGACAACCCAAGTTACCCTCATTTTCTCATAATTTGAATTCATATATATCTCTTAGTTCATATTGAAAACCATCTAAAACCTACAAAATTTTGGAGAATTAATATCCAAAAGCAATCTATATAATGTTGTTGTATATTGGTTTCCTATTTGTTTATTGAGGATGCAACAACCCAAGCTACACTACCATCGACATATTGAGCCTATAACAAGGGAAAACATTGGTAAGACCAAATTTCCTTAATTTTTTGAGGTACCCAGGTATATCTCCTTAAGAACTAATTATATTCAACCCCATAACAATTTTATTATACCTTATCTCATAAATTTTTTGTATTATATTTGTGTGTTCCCTAAGAACCTAGAATCTTAGTTTTAGACTATTGTAATGAAGTGTCCAAAAAATTACCCCATTATAAACACATGCTGGAATCAAATTAGAAATAAATACTGGGAAGCTCCTAAATTTTGGAATTCAATAGATAAATACTTTAATGATCTCCCCACACCTTGTGATATAAATAATCGTTTGGATGATGACTATTTAAAGGATAAATTTTTAGCATTGTCAATAATGGTTGAAGAGATAAATCTGGAATTTCCATGATTTTGAAGCTCATTAAAACTCTATTCTTGATATATTTCATGATTAATTGTGTAATAAAATGAAGTTAAATAATTATTAGGATTCATCATTGACATTACAACTATTATTTATTAAAACATGCTAAGAGCACATAACTAAGCCTAGTATCCCATTCTTAACCATATGGGTAGTTTTTTGTGTCCCACATACAACATATGAAAACAAAATGGGATCAACATTTTAATCAGAAATATCTAAAGAGGATCAATATTAACATTGTGTATGTCAAAATGAACATTATTTTCATTATTCAAGTGTGATAAATTATTCTTGAGGGATACAAACCCCAAAGTATATCTCCATTATGGATCTATCCAAACCACATATCCTAGAACAGTAAAAATAAATTATGAATTCTGAGTTTGAACACATTATTTTTGACATGACCCACTCCCCACAAAGTGTACCCCTCTTGGGCCGGCAATGTGAGAAGACAGATAATGACCCCCATGTCTTGCCTCCAACAGGCCCCAGGTTGGCGACTACAAGCCTGAACATTTCCTCCTCTAACCATAAGCTAGTAGTAAACAGATTGATCTCTAACCTTCTCCAAGTGACCTAAAAAGTAGTTTATGTATAAATAGGGTGAGTATATCAGTATACTCAGAAGGTTCCTCACCAAGCCTCTTGTGAAAAAGTAATGAAATCATGCTAAAGCCTAGTGAACAACAAGTGAAACTGACTCACCACCTAAACAAGTATACTAAGTTCCCAACCTCACCATGGCTACTCTCACCAAGTAACGCATACAAGAATATACAATATAGTAAAGAATATCCAGGATACCCCACTACTACTTCCCCACTGTTTTTCCACTGTTCCCAAATGACATACATCCTATGATTCTGTCTCCAAAGACTTCCCCACAGACACCTAGGCTATGCTCCACAATCTGCACCTCGTGCACCACAAAGTCTTGCCCGCAGACACCTGGGTGAAGCACCCCACCATCCTCACATCCAAACGTAACCAAGTAAGTTCCGGGAGCCACCACAGCCTACATAACATGTATCATACATCGGGTATTATACCTCAATCCATTATAGCCCATACACCGAGTATGGATCCTCAAGCCATGATAGCCTATACACATTACACCTATAGCAGTCCATAGGATACTATATCCAGAATATATGGGTGTGAAATAACCAGAAGCCATTACATCCCTCTACACACATATATGGGGATAATAACAATTGTTCTTGTTGGCTCATGTATCTACCAAGAGAAGAGAGCGAGGCTAAAAGGGGGTAGTCATCCATTCGACCTCCAATCAGAATGTTGGGGAAAACACCCCGCCCCAGGGCTTAGAATCCTCGGGGTGTCAGTTTCCCTTACCGACAAGGTGGAGTAGTGTAAAGAAACCTAAAAAGTACAGAATATATATATAACTCACATCCACACTATGGGAATTACCTAGTCTTAGATACAACTGCAGCTATCGTCTCTCAGACTCCAGGATGCGACTTCTATGACTAGATATCCTATAAGCACACAAACATTTGAAGAGCTTTATTAGATTACTCTATTCTCATTTTATCATTCCACTGTACATTAATTAATTCTTTAAACATTAATTAACCATGATTAATTCCCCATTAAACTAAATTGGCATCACATTAGAAATCAACCACTCCTTTTAAGATTCACATCACCTTTAAATTCTAGTATCTCCATCCCCATGGATTTTCACCATTTAATCAAAAATTCTTTAAATAATTACTTTTCCATATTACCAGGCATTCTAGAAAAGCATCATATGCTTCTAAACACAAAGGAGTATCAACACGGTGAGTAGATATACTACCCGTCGAGTCATTGCCGCCTATAGAAAGAGCATAGAGCCACTCTCCATCGAGAGGCTAAACACGGAAAGCACATGGCATACCCCACGTGTCTTCACCTCCTTCGGTAGTAAGACTGGATTCCTTGAGAAGTCGGGAAAAGCAAAGTAGATAAACATTCAAAGAATTCACAAGCATCCAACAACCACATCCATCCCATTCCATCACCCCTAGTGTCCTCCCCGACACCCAAATGCATAAACTGATGCATCTTGCCACTCTAGGTGTCATCTTCTGCCACAACCACAAGGCCTCCATGCCTCTACATATCACAATAGCCATCCAGGCTCACATCACAGCATAAGAAACAGTGAAACAACAATCACAACCATGGGCTCTTGACACTTTAACAAACAAGAGGGTAACTTGGAACCCTTTTAGAAATTCCCACATAATCTAATCTTTAATCCATATTAAATTAAAATATTTTCTATTCGTAGGTTCCAATTACGGGATACCTAATTAGTAAGATATCATAATTATATAACCATGCTTACTTCCCAAATTTGATTAACCTCAAATTAGAGCAACTACAATAACGGCAATAACCAGATTAATTTACATGCCATTTTATCTTTTGCTAATTAATTACAAATTAATTCCGTATTTACATTCATTATCAATTTCTATCATGAACAAACAAAAAATCAAAGAAATCATAGATATCACTCTATCTAGAAAAACATGATGCAAACTGTTATCATAGTATAAAGTAACAACATGCGATCAAACAATTCTTTTAATCCGGTTCAACTTTTTAACCCTTTTCATGACTTCTAGTCACAAAAATGTCAAACTTCTGAGAATTCTTTTTCCTGACTATGCAGCACGTGCCCATAGGTGGCCTTGCATAAACAGTCCACATAAAAGACTTGTCAGCCAAGAGATGCTATTTATTTGACCATGCAGCCAATGCCCATAGGTGGCCCTGCATGTTTTCAACCCCCTAACGGGTTTGTTAAATAATAGTAACTTCATTCTTGGGAAGAATGCCTCTTTTGTCCTTATTTGTCTTAAACGACAGTATGTAGGGATCCGCAAAAATAGCCATCCTTAACGTATTTGTCCCATATCCTTTTTCATGATCTGAAAGTATTCAAGTCTATGGTTTATTCTTCTTCCCTACGTTTGGGTCAGACCTTCGTAGGAGTGATATTCATCTAGTTCTTCGATATTCTTGTTTGGAAATATCTTCTCCATATTCAAGTACCTCTTTCCATACAACAAACTCTATGCTTTAGAAAATTTTGAATCTTCATAAACTTTCACTGGCTTTTAGCACTAGGAAAGTAAATTTCTGGGAGTTCTTTTGCCCGACTATGCAGTACGTGCCCATAGGTGGCCTTGCATAAACAGTCCACATAACAGACTTGTCAGCCAAAAGATACTATTTTATTTGACAATGCAGCCAATGCCCATAGGTGGCCCTGCATATTTCAACCCCCTAACGGGTTTTGTTAAATAATAGTAACTTCATTCTTGGAAACTACTTCTTCTAATACCTTTTAGCTCTTTTTTTCATATCATTCCACAGATTCAAATATTCTTAAGCCATAGTTTACATTCTTTCCTCATACTTGAGTATGGTAAATATGTTTTCAGATAAATTGTCAAGGAATTGAATTCATTTTAATCCATTTTTGGTCAAAGCTATTTCGACCTTAAACATTAGCCCCTTTATGTCCGGCGTGCATGACTTTAAACTACCCACACAAAAGACAAAGGAACTCTGAATAAAAGTCAAGTTCCAGCTCACTAAATACACATTTTTTGTATGATTTAGGTAATATTGAGCAGTTAAAAGATTCAAAGTTTGTAGGGTTATTTGTAATAATCCTAGTAAAAATCAAACTATGCTTACTAAGCCCATTGGCTTAAGTAAATTTGAAGCAGGTAATGGAAGAATGCAAGCACAAATGATTGAAGACAAAAGTGTTTTTCATTGATACACAAGAGTTAGAAGGAAATCCACAGATTGGAATCTCTTCTATTTTTCAAGAAATTACAGGAGAGTGTCAACATAAGTCTTTATTTGATGTATAGCATCCTGAGCCTTATCAACAGTTGCTTGAAGCTCGTGCACTTGACCAGCTTCACTCTTTTCAGCTTGCTGAAGTGCCTTCTTAGCATCTGCAATGGCCTTCATGCCATTTATATGAGTTTCATCCAATGATTCATTAAGCTGATCAAGTTCCCCAGTAACAGCATCTAACTGTTGCGGGAGTTGCACCTGCTGGACGACCTTTTCATTGATTTTTTGCTTCAGATCCTTCATCTTGACAACATAATCAGCTTCAGCCTGGGATATCGCAGCCTCAAATTCACCTATGTTGACTGACAATTTCACTCTGGTCAAATCTTCGCGACTTGTCTGCATTTGCTCCCTCCTGAAGATAATCTGTTTCACTGCAGCATGGATCTTTTCATACCCAAAACCACCAAGTCCCATTATAACAAATTGGGATGACAATCGGGAAATTTTTTATGGTAGCTCTTCTAAAGTCACCCCCGATATGATGTTCCATATGTTGTTCCATGCCTTACGTCGTGAAAAGCTGAATGCTTTGAGCATCTTTGGATCTGATTCAACATCTTCGTCAGTAGGGGGTATGTAATCTGGAATTAGCGCGCTTAGGGAGGTGCCTTGTCCTGCTCTTTCCCCTCTGACTTGGGCTTCTTCACTTTCAATTCCCGTTGGGGCAGAGGCTGAAGCCTCATCTCCGGATCTAGCCATTACAATTGATGGCCCTACATGATCAATTGAAAGATTTTAGTTGAATCTTAAAGGATAACAAAAGAATGGATTGTCTTGCAAATAAAGTACAATCACAAATATCGTTATCCCTTACCCAATGGTGGTTCAGCAACATGAGAAGACTTCTCCCCATCTTTCCCGGTTTCAACAGGATTTTCAGGATGGGTCTCAGGAGAATTTATTGGATTTATCTCTACTTGAGCTAATGTTTCTGCAATGATAGGGTTGACATCAGTGTCCACACCCTCTTCAGGCATTGGCAGTTCAGCAGCTTCTACGGAAGAAACTGCATATTATTTTACATCATGGTTAGAAATATTTTCTTTTAAAAGAAAAAATTTGGCCTAAGGGTAACACTCACGCCCAAGGTCTTCTAAATCACATGACAATCTAGCATGATCATAAAATTCTTCAAAAGTCATTCCTTGATTCATCATTTCATCCAATGATACTTCAGAATCTTGGTTAGTCTCACCAGTGGGAGCATTTGCTGTGTCTTCTTGCTGACTTACGTCCTGCAACCCCTGACCCTGGACAGCATCTTCAGCAGTGGGAGGGATACTGGGAATGGATGGTAGCTCTTCTCCAGGAGCAACCAAGTCAGCTTGAGTCTGTGGTTGTTCTACAGCACCCTCCACGGCCTTTGAAGAAGGATCAGTCCCTTCCCTCAAGGGGGAAATTGAAGAAGCCCCTGAAATCCTCAGAAATATGAGTAAACCATATGATTATGGGTATAAAATCATGATTGTTCGAAGGACTTACCACTGCTAATGAAACGTTTAGCTAAGGATTTCCTCCTTCGTTGCCTTGGATTATTTTGTTTCTTTGGAGTTTCAACTGTCTCCTTTATTGGCACTTGGATTGGCGAATGAAAGGCTATGTCCAGTGCCTCATTCATGGCCTGCTGGCCTGGAGATATCTCGCCTGGTTCGCGAGGAGAATCAGCAGCAGCCCCAACAGCGGTACCACCAGGGCTATATTGTGGTGAAGGAACCCCGGTCCCTTTCTTTGCAAGCTGCAAGATGAAGAGAATAACTTCCTTAAGTAACAAAGCTTCAACTGAAATCAAGTTGCAAAGAAAATAAGGAAGGAAAACTTACATCTTCAGGAGCCACGTACTCTTGCCACTCCTCATCTCTAGAACCACCAGCCCCCTTAGTGGTGCCACGATCAATCATTTCCTTCACCCGCCTGGTGATAGGAGCTGAATTATCGGTGGCATATATGAGCATTTCCAGCTCTCTGATGTAAGCCCGCACTTCATTGGGGTTATCTCCGTATTGAAGGTCTTTGGAAGCTAGAAGATATCCTATCCCAGGAATTTGTAGGCCCTCACACAAATCCAGCCAGGCGGTTTCAATATCACAGTATAAGCTCTGCCATAGCTGAACAGTCTCTGGTCTTAGATATAAAGGCTGTGAGGAAGGTCCTACAATTTTTGATTTCAATTTCTTCCCGACTCCTGCAACTGCAGATACAGAATAAGAAAGTGAGACTTATTACATTATAAAGTAGCAGTGATTGAAGTTATTACAATCAAATAACTCACCAGGAGCTGATGGAGTGGGTCTTTTAACTCTGGCCGGAGGATTATATCGGGCACGAAACCGCTTTGCTGCCGGTTGTGCCTCATCATCCCCATCATGATAATCCGAGGAATCAGTTCTAGAGGAGGAGTCTGTTGAACCTACTTCAGGAGGAGAAGCATCACCTTCATGAGGAAGAGTTTCTTTCTCTACAGTCCTCTTCCTCTTTCCCACTTGATATACAGGGTGATTCAATATCCCTTTAGGATATGATGCTATCCAGTGTTCGGCATAAAATGTAGTCAGATAATGTGCCTCTTTTTCAACTGGTAGATCAAATACTGCCCCAGTCTTCTCTCTTGATGTCAGCAACCATAGTTGTCGAGCAACCATCGGATGTTGCTCTAACCTGACATGTACTGGAGGGGATACAACAATCTGTTGCAAACATTTGAATTGGCGTGCAAATCTATATGGAGCATAGGCCTCGCATATGATTTCTCCATCAATCCTGGCTACTAACACGCCATCCCTGCAAGCTAGCATGTATGCCCTCAAATCCAAAGGGGCTTTCCCATCATCAACAAAACGCCCAGATGGCGGACTTACATAAGGAAAGAAGTTGAATTCCTTATACATGCTTAGTCTTACTTTTATGTCATAACCATTGACATCTAATGGAGCAATTCCAGAGAATGCTTACACTGACGGTCTGAAAGAGCTTTCAGGAATTTGTAACCCATTCTGTACATTGTAAGTCCTGAAGTGAGTGGCGATCCATCCCCACAAAACCTGGAATGGTCCCACTATTCTTAAAGGAGATTTACCCTGGAAGACATGAAGTAAACTCCTGTGAATCTTTGCTAAAATGGGGGTAGCTAACCCAACCATTTTTCCCTCAGCCAACTTGGCCGCAATAACGAAGGTCCCTGGCCTAACGCCTCCCTTCGAATCCCTGACCGGCAAGAGATAAATACTGAGCCACATTGCCAAGAAACCCGCCAGACGAGTTTTCTTTGGAATTCTTTGATTCACTTCATAGCCCCATTTTTCAAACTCTCCGGCTTCTAGAGTTGGCCAGAATGTGCCAGGAGCTCCTCTCTTCTCAGGATTTGGGCAAGTGGTAGGACGTCTGGGCCGGGTATCCTTGGATTTCTTTTTCTTGGATCCTTTTTCCTTTGGCTCCATCCCTTTCTTCTCAGTAAGAAATACCTTCATCCATTCTTCCAGATGGATATCTTTTCTGAAATGAGTTAATGAGGTCTCTGAACTCTTGAGCTTGTGAAAGATTTTGAATAATTCTCGAGCCAAAGCAGGAGTCTTCTCTGGATCATTCCAAGTCACATTGGGAGGAATGAATTCATCATACATATCGCCCAAGATTGGAGCTCCTGAAATCTTGTGGACATCCCACAAACTGATACCTACTTCTCCATGAGTCAAGTGGAAAGAATTAGTCGCTGGACTCCAGTGGCTGAGTATCTCCGGCACGAAGATATCATGTCTGTAAATATATGTTTGCCCAACCCAAACAGCCTCATATATTACAGCTCTCTTCAGATCATCAATAAACTCTGCGCAAGTCTGTCGCACCCAGTATGCCCACATCCAAGTTGGCTTCACACCTCCCCCAGGGCGGAAATCCCAACTTTTCTTCCAGCCTTTGGACTGATCCATCTGAGCATCTCGGAAGATTGAAGGATGAAAATGTGGTTGAAGCTCAGGTGTATGTTTTTTCAGATCTGGTGTGCAAGGGCTATGATGCATCACATAAGCCTTCTCCACTGTTCCAGCAGTTTGAAATACTCCTCCGCCTGAGATATTTGCTGAAGCAAAATTGGTATAATTCTGAAACCAAGAAAATGGAAGATAATTCTTTACTTCTGGAATAATGACTTCTTGTAGATGACCATGACCATACAAAGGTAGATAAGTGCAGTGAGGAAAGTCGCGATGATATTTCTTCAGATACTTAGCCAAATCTGGAAGAGTACTGTTTTTGACAGTATAGTAATCAGGGCCAATGATATTCATCATATCATCTATCCGTTTGCTAGCCAGTTCGTCAATTAATCCAGGTCTAAGAGCCATTGAATCTGCACAGGAGTTGAATAAATTAAACTCTTAAATGGGTTTTATTTTTTCATAAAATTTGTGAAAGAATTTGAAAAAAATGGCTAAGGAATTAAGGCGCGCAAGTATGGAGATGTCGCGCAAGTGGTACATGTGTCGCGCAAGTTTTGGTCGCGCAAGTATTACCGCGCAAGCCCTATTACCTTGAGAGTAGCGCGGCAGCGAAGAAACAGCGAAAACAAGAGACTTGCGCGGCGAGGAAGACTTGCGCGGCGAGAGCTCGAGAAATCCGGAACTTCAGATGCCATCTACGGCCGGAAGCCGTGTATTTATAGGCCAGGGGGCCTATCTGCGCGCCGCATCCAGAGTGCTCAATGCCTGCGCGACGAAGACTTGCGCGCCGACCTCTGCGCGATGAAGACTTGCGCGCCTCCCTTTTCCTTTGGAGGGATTCGATTTCCTCAGAATCAAATCCTCATTTCTTTCCGGATCCAACTCTGAGGGGGGACTTTTGTTGATGCTCCTTTCGTCACAGAATCTAAAGATCGGAAAAGGGAATATCTGAGCTCAAAGTGATTAAATCCTTTGAAGAAACATCAAAAATCGACAAAGGGATGAAAAAGGAGAACATTGCCCATAGGTCGCGCAAGTTCCCTGTTGGTCGCGCAAGTACACTTGCGCGCCACCTCAACACTTGCGAGACGCCTCATAGTCGTGCAAGGGACTTGCGCGACATATGTGGTAACCGCCTGGTAACCGCCCAGTAACCGCCCGGGGTCTTCTTTTGCCTATAAATAGACCCTGTGGGCCCCCCATTCGAGAGGATCTTTTTCCAGAAACTCGGATTGAAGCTCCAGACGCCCAAGTCTATTCTCAAAGCTTCTGTAACACTTCTAAGGTAATTTCTTACCTAGAAAGGAAGATCTAAAGAGAAAAAGGAAGGCCTAAGTGTTGAAACTTATCAAACACTTGCGCGCCTACTTGATTCCTTCAATATAACTTGCGCGTCCTTCTTCTGGAAGAACCTCAAGGGGATGGTAAAGGGTTTAATAAAGAGTCGCCCAAGTATTTCAATACTGGTTGAAAATCGCGCAAGTACCCCTCATGTCGCGCAAGTATACTTGCGCGACCAATACTTGTGCGCCGCCGCAGGACTTGCGCGCCTCTCAAGACTTGCGCGCCCCTATCTTCTTAGGTGCCCATCTTGCCCATTTTACCCCTCTTAAGCCATTTCACCTTTCCTATTCAAGATTCAGTCTTCAAGATACTCTTCAAAGCCATTTATGGCATGATTTCTTGATTTGACATCCTTATCTAAAAAGAATTCTGTGAAATATCTCTCAAAACCTAGTGATTTAAACATCTTTATGTCACCAAAGATTGAGAGTTCATTCATTCAACCTCATCCTTTAAGATGAGAGAATCCTAACTTGGGCATCCTTTTCAGGAGTAAGCCCCAAACCTTATTCCCTAACCTGGGTCTCCTTTTCAGGAATAAGACTCAGTCATAACCTTGGGCTTCCTTTTCAGGAGTAAGCCCCGAGTCCCTTAACCTGGGTCTCCTTTTCAGGAATAAGACTCAGTCATAACCTTGGGCATCCTTCTTAGGAGTAAGCCCCAAGTCTCTTAAAATTTCTCTTAACCAGTCATAAATTACCTTTTGATCTGGGTATCCTTTTCAGGAGAAAAACCCAATAATAAGTCCCCTCCTAACTTGGGCATCCTCCTTAGGAGTAAGCCCCAAGATTAGAGTATTCAAATCTCCATAAAGCACATATACCTTTATGGACCCTGTTCCTGGATTTTCTCCCTAAAAGTAAATCCTAAACCTTCATCCATTCTGGGCAGTCATCCATACATAAGCCCCAAACAAATTCTTATGATTGCATCTTTCATGGCACAATTGTCTAAATTTTACCAATACCTCTTGTTTCTCACACCGAGCATGACTCACGTGAGCTTAGAGTGTAAAAGTAATTGTGACATTCATCTTTGAGCCATCAATCATAAACATCATACCCCATTACTCGAACTACGTGGGTTCTGATTCCTTTTCCAAAACAAAGGATACGTAGGTAGCCCATTTATGGGTTCGATCCCAACTTTGAAATAATCTCCGTCCTTCTGAATGACTATAAACTTCAAGTGCCCCACTGAGTGGCTTTAAAACCAGCATGGTCATCATAATGACCAAGAGACTTTTTATATAAATATTTTTGAAGGATACCATTGACCAAGAATCTCTAAACAGATATAGATGATTCTCTATTGATGAAGAACCTCGAATACATATAAAAGATTCTCTAAATTCCTTGTATATTTAATCATTGATTGTTAAAACTAAAGGAAAGCACATTTTATACTTGGTAATGTAATAAGGATTCACGAACATAACTTAAATCTATAAAGAGAGTCCCGGAGTAGACAATAATTCCCCTCAAAAAGGTGTGATGAGTCCGACCTCCCATCCTCTCGACCAATGCAAATTCCCAAGCCTCATTAGCCCACAAGCTAATGAGCGCCTGCCTTTGGAAAGTAGGTCCCAACGGATGTGGAATCATTGGATGTTTCCGGTTCTACGAATAAACCCTTTAGAAACCGATCGGAACGTTTGAATCTCCCGTCCAGGAGGTCATCCCCGGATTCCGCGCGAAACAATATTCATATCAACTTATTTAAAAAAAATTTATGTTATTTTTGGGTCTCCAATATTATCATAGAAGTATATTTTAGTTATTATTTTAGATTGTGTTTGGGTGAATATAAATATAGAACCCACGATAACATATGGTAACCCAAAAGTGATATAGGACATAACTAAAGTAAATTAAGTCGATAAAAAGGTTTCATAAATTAGGATATTTCATAAATTATTTTTTATGATATCTTATAGACTTTAATGTTTATCAGTATCTATTTTAAATGTTTATTGATTTTAAAATATATGGAAATAAAAGGAATATTTTAAAAAATTAATATTTTGGTTAATGAAATGACGTTCCTTAGGAGAAAATAATTTGATATGGAACTAGATTGTGATATTATTTTTTTTATTCTCACTAAATAATCATAACCTATAAGAAATAACAAGAAATTGTTTTAGATTCAAAATACACAAAGGAAGAATAATCATTATGCTATGTAATTATAATGAAAAATTCCACTATCATTAAATTGTTTTTCTAATGTGGAAATTTATAATAAATTGATCAAGGAGTTGGAAATTATATTTTTTGTTATTCTATGATAATACTATGATTAATTTATCTGAATAGTATATTAATTATATGAAATTTTATAAATAGTGTTAAATTATAAAGAACATGATTCAATATGAATAATGAAAATACACCAGATTATAGTAGATTAAGATGTTATTTCACAATTAATATTTCCTCTATCTCCTCACACAATGATGTAAATGGAATGTCTAGAGCACCAACAAAAGGACAATTAATTCAATGTTACCTACAAAAAATCATTACAAGACAATAAATGTACTATAGAGAATTTATCATTATAGACATGATAAAATTTGAATAATTATTTATTTTACACAATAAAAGTATTAAAAATTAGTTATCCATTTTAAAATTTTGTATCTATGAATAAATCATTCAATGTTCTTTAATGATAAAATGAGGGAGAAATAACTCCAATTATTTTATTGTATTTAGTTTCATTAAGTGTAAATATATAATATTGAAACTTTGAAATGTAAATTTCATAGAGGAATTAAATTAAAATGGAATACTATTTCAATATGTGGGTGAATGAAATCAAGACATTATCATAATGTAACAAAGAGAATCATTTATTTTTTAAGGCAATTCATCGAGCGAATAATTATCCATGGGGATAAAATGGTTGGAAAATATTAAATAAGGGATGAATATTTCATCCAATTAATATAAAATCTTAAATATCATTAGAATGTGAATTTTCAAAACAATTCCATAATTAAAAAGATAATGAGTATTGTATGCCTCCACAACTTCCAAGAAAACGGATATAGGGATGGGATTTTTATCACAATAACAGTGTTTTGAGAGAATGTCATGGAAATTTTTATACTAATAATCCACTCTATAACTAAAACTATCTTATTTAATTCCTTTTAAACCACCTTATTAATTTATTTTTACATCTCTATTGGAATCATGTCACTGCATCAACAAATATGTGTTGGGATATAAGGGAATTTTTAAATGGTATGATGATTGAATCCCAAGTATTTAACTACTCTATGATAGATGTGATTGGGAAGATGTTTCCTATAAATATTATGATTCATCATATAGTGTAATATTAAATTATTTCTATAATCTATAATATATCTCCATATTGAGAACATATCAATTTTACATAATGGGAACTCACATTTGAGATCTCAAATTAATCTATGATCATATTTTACTATAAGGATAATTATGAACATTTAATTGAATTTACTTTAGTTGTAAGGATTATTCAATATATTCTTAAGGTATATTAATGTCAAATTGAAGGGGAGAAAATATTCATTATGTAAAGCTATGTTCGTGAAAATTATTCTAATGTTATTCTTCATGACCTTCTTATATTAATTTATTTGTTAATGTAGTGTTTTTCATTAAACTAATACATAAATATTTAACTATTTAAATTAATCAATATATGAAATCCCAAATTTTGTTTTATTAATTGAATTATAAACACTAAGGTAATCATAATAAAGGATTCATACTCTTGATTGGATCACCATGGGGTGAAACAATTATTTTAATGAAAAATTATATCTTAGTGTGTCTTTAAATTGATCAACGAGTACATAACAAGACCACTATTATGAAAAAAGTATTTTTAACTTTTATTTTTTACCTTTTATGATAAAATACATGAAATTTATTAATTTTCAATGACTTTCCCTCATTTTGGACATCATCAATTGAGGTTTATGAAATGGGATATACCAAATATGGCCTCCCACCTGAGTTATGGGAATTAGAATTTATAAAAATTATATTTAATCATAATAATGAACCAAATAACTTCCTGGATATAATGAATAGATTCTATAGTTTTTACCATATTTATATTATAGTGGCATTCATAGATGATATTGTTATATATTCAATGAGAGTGTAAGAGCATGAAGATAATTTGAATATTTTGATGAAGTCCTTGGGGAAAGGGAAAATTTATAATAGAATTACAGTGTATAAATTTTTCCTATAGAAAGAATCATTCTTTGGTAATATAATACTGTGACCCAACCCTTAAAAAAATAATATTTCATTTTTCTAAGTATTGTTCTCCAACTATTACAATTATGGGATCATGAAGACCTATGACATTGAATAATTATAAATAAAAACTAATCATCATAAAAATTGAAAACATATACATTATTTAAAGAATATTATTTTTCTCTAAAATAACATAGATATCATAAAACTACATATCATATCGTAGAAAAATTATACATGGAAATGTTTGATCTAAAAATATCAATAAGAGAATGAACACATTAATTAACCGTAAAAAGACTCAAAAGGCCCAAACTGATATCATAAATAGGATGATCATGAATATGGAGACATGAAAAAAAGAAAATAATTTTATAATATCATAAAATATAAGATAAATATTAAACATAAAATAATAATAATTATTCAAGGGTATTTCTGTAGACCATCATAATGTTGAAATTTATAATGGAATATTAAGTTCACAATGTATTCAACAGTGTAAAATATCATGAGACATAATGTTTTACACGATGAAATAAGGGGGTATATAAAAATGGTATCAACTATCACATAAATAAATAATGTGTATATGAATGTTGAGTGAGTAAAATAAACAATACGTAAGCCACAATCCTAATCAGATGCTTCAGATGGAAGTGAGATTCATAATCCAGATTCAAGGCATAATGAAAAGGCTAAATAATGATGATTCACAAAATAAGGAAATAAAAATATTTTTTAAATTTATATTTTAAAAGGAAAAATTGATTTTATACACTGAGGTAAAATAAAGTGAATTAATGTGAAGGATTTAGGATAAGAAATAATAAATATATATCACTTAGGTGAATTTTTTATAAAATTAAAAAGGGATATTTTAAAGAAAGAAAGAACTTATTCTATTATATAAAAAAATAATGATTCTTCAATATACATAATATACTGATGGGTTATAGATCCTATTGATAGTGTTAAAAACCTTTTGGGGGATTCCTGATATGATACAAAAAACATGAAAGTTTCCTCAAATACGGTTTACATAATTGGAGAAATTTTGATTTGAATTAAATACATGCATATCCTTAGAATGAAAATGATATTTAATATATATATATAAGGGGATATAAGGAATAACAACATATATTCAGGGGAATAATATTTCATAAAATGTAGAAATTAAATAGAACATCAAACTAGGAATTCATGAAATAGATTTATAATAACCATTTAATTTGTTTTAAAAAAATTCTTTAAATCCACACATTGTGAAATAATATAAGAAAATATTAACGACAAAACAATACAATGTAAATAAAATTTTTACATGACGTAACACATATTTTGTTTCAAATTTAAAAAAAGAGTATAATGGTTGGGAAGGGAGTTAATGAAAAATTGTGTAATTCCTCATTTAAGGTGTGGGAATTATTATTAACGTAGAACCATTTTTTAAATGGTGGTAACTCACAAGTTAAAAATATTTGAAACCTATGTTATTTTTCACAGATGAAATATGGTGTTTTTGTCACAACCTGAACCTATGGGGTTATAGATGAAACTTTCCTAAGCCCACCTCCAATAGGTTAGGCACGAGTGACTAGTTTCATATAGAGAAGTCACACAAATATAAGGCATTGAGATAATGTATCTATAAACCCTCACACATATTGAAACCCATACAATGATGAAACATAAAACAAATAATAAAAATTCATCAATACATCTGTAATATAATAATCAAAGATTGCAACAAGGATCTAGAAATGAAAATAATTTAAAATAAAAGACCACCAAAATATTGAATGTAATGTACGATGCTCTTATAAGGATACGACAACTATAAATTGATACCATGATATCCATCATACTAATTAAATCTCAATAAAAGACCCACCATCCCCTAGTCCACCAAGGACTCAATAATGTCTTCTATTATCTAAATAAGTATATAAATGTGTGGGAATATTCCATGAATTACTGACCATACCAATACCCAATACGACACCCTAAATACCAATAATAAAAAATATAGATTTCTAATATCATCAAAAAAATTTATGAAAAAAAGAAGTAATAAATAATTATATCATTGTACATCTATGATATACTCATAAATGATTCTATTTCATGAATTTTATCAACCAGTACAAGATATAGATCCATGGTGATGATTCATGGAAACCCTATTCTAGATGAAATCACTCCATAATCCTCAGCATCCCTAAGGAACTCAACTATGAGATATAACTCAATAGGTATTGTTATTAAAATGTAGAATCATAAGCATCATATAGGACATGTTCATCTTGTATAATCCACTCCTTGAGATATACTTCCAAGGAAGAAACTCTTCCCAAAGGTCACTATCAATAGGTAATGCTAAAAATAATCACAAGGCAAATTGAGAGGGTTATTCTAAAATACACAAGATAGTAAACATGTCCATTATTATAAATAACATATATCGATTCATAGCTAGGGGTCATTACCTATGGATCAATTTGGGGACACCAGACCCTACTGGAAACATCCTCATAGATAGGGGATCTATCCTTGTTCATTTTTGGTTTACTACAATTACATAAACCCTTCAAAAATAAATTGAAAATGAATTGAGGATCCCTTCATGTCACATGGATTGCTCATACCCCATATAAATAAAGGGATTATGGATACTTTCAAGGGATTCAATATAATATTATCCCACATAGAAGTAGACTATGATGAATAAATACTGAATAAAGAAACTCACCCACACCACATTGATCATCGTGAAGCTCAAGATACATCACCCTCTATTATGATAATGAGATATTGCACTGAACCCTCATTATAATGGACCAAGAGGATGAACTCAACAAATATTGGTCCATAGAATATCACACAAGATTATTATGAAGGTTATATGATAATATAGTGAAAATCATTTTATCCACTAGAAGTAAATGAAATTTACCTATGGAAACACGATATGTCTTACAAAGCAGGGAACTAATCATGAATTGTTCCCACATTACATATACATTCCCAATATACATGGAATGTCCAATGTGTACATTGAATTTAGATTTCACATATTACTCAGTGTGTTGCCTTTATCATGCCCATGTGCACCAGTTTATGCCTATATATTAGCCCAAGACTAAGTTAATGTATTATATAGTGTAGAATAACCAGTCCATGTAGAATCTATGTACACATCATATGGGAAAACATGCTCACCATGGTTTCTAATCCCTATATGTGATGAGATAATCACCATATTTTACTTGGAATGTAAAAAGGAAAAAATTCACATGAAACACTAAATTTACAACTGGGATATTATTCCCTATACAAGTTAATCCATCTTATATGTATTTCATGAGTTGTGATCAGGAACACATTGCTTGTAACAATACATAGTCTCTTAGCTGGGTATTTTAGGTACATGATGGTCAGATCATAAAACTACCACATGGAATGTGACAAGTGACACATGGAGTGTGATAATACACTACAAATATGTTACTACACTGCATTTGTTCATATGACTACACATAATGTATTTGGGTTTCCTATAGAAATCTGTAATTTTGCATGAATCTTCTCATGAGCCTCTATAGGTGCCGACTACTCTAAAAATTATTTCATATGACATGGATAAGGGGTTAACTGAACCATATCACTATCATTAGATTTATTACTGCTTTATCTATTTCTCATAATACCCCAACTTTCATGACTATTGAGTGCAAAATGAAAAATTAGTGTTACAAACTCTAGATTCATCAATAGATCTCATGCTATCATAATGAACCAAATAAATAATGTTGAATCTATATCTCATACCAATGGTAGTGCTCCACTACACTAAATTTAATGTGATCAATGATCTTTCACTATTTATTCTTCGATTACTATAATGAAAGAAAATTTCATAGATAAAACACAATGAATGTTGAGATAAATTTCATAAACACAAACATTGGCGATAGAACATGTCCTTTGTTAATCTTTTCCTTCGTTAATTTTCATAGGGTTATGAAAGAAGATAATCTAAATAATAGATATATAAATTCCAATATCAAATGATAAAAATTAAATTACTCAAATTACACAATTGATCTATGAATTAAATTCATACTAATTATTCCAAATACATCAGGGGTAAATCAATATAAGGATAAATCTAAAAATTTCAAACATCATATTTCAATTTTTATCAAGTAATGATAATGAATGATCATATGTTGTTATCATTTATGAGATCAACAAGATGTGTTATCCTTGCTGATCCTTACATTTATTTGAGTTTGAATCCTTTTTCATGATTCCCACCATTGATCATCCACAATATCCTCTAAACTCATAGATTTAAGAATCTAACCATGTTAATTGGTTATAATGGAGTATTTGTAGAGGGAGAAAAAAATTACATACGTCAAAAATGAAAAAAATGAATTTTATTAATATATTTCATTATTTTATCCCTATATAATTATTAAACTAACATCAAATAATGGAAAATATTCTATTCCATGTAGGGTAAACCACACAATATGAAATATATTTTTGTAACAGATATATAATATGAACCTCCAATATGGATATGATCAAAAAAATGGAAAAATGCTTGTTCATGATATACATATATATAAGATTTTTGAAATACAAATTTTAGTCTCATTGAGTATAATAATCTCTCATCCTATCAACACATATCTCCAAAAAATTCCAAGATTTCTTCCAACATCTTAAATGGATACAAATGTGACATAACATGACTCCACTAATCAAAAATTTGTTTCCCTAAAAATCACAAACAAAATAAAAATATGGGGATATAGAACTCGCAAATAGGACTCACACACTCACGTGATTACTTAAATATCTATAATGAATTAAACAAAATCCACCTAAAAAATACCCATTCCCAGGAATGGTCTTTCTTTGACTTTAATCAACCCCAAGAACTCATTGAAAAAGGAAATTCTATTATAGTACACCAAATTACTCCAGTAAAAATAACACAATGATTCTAATACAAACCACCTCTAGTAGGACTTCTGGGGAACACCAATCAACCAAAACTACTATTTTCATGGTGTAAAGAAGTATAACACCTCCCTACCTTGATAGAATAGTTTTTAAAAGAAATGAACTACGAACCCTTGAGATATCCAAATGAACTATCTAAAAAATAACAACACAAAAAATCCAAATTCATTAATTATTTATACATAAATAACCCCTAATGATCATGGGAAATACACATCCCCCATTGGATACACTTTACCATTACAACCATCACTATAACTAAAATTAGTACACAAGTGATGTCACCCAGTTGCTATAACATCTATATTAATGACATGAAATGTATACCATATATAGATTAGAATATTTTATATACCATTGGTGGAGTGTTATTCATTATGATAGAAAAACTCCACTGATGGTAGATGATCTTCATGTAATGGATCAAATCTAACATGAGAAGCTGAAGCATAGTCACTTATATAATAATAGTCCAATTTTCCTGGATGGTATACTTGCGAAAAACTCTATACTCAAGTTAAACTCAGTCCAAAAAAATTATAAATCATCCACTCTATAATCATATGAGAAATATGAATCACATTTTTAAATTATATTCAAGTAAATTCCATGATGTCAGCCTCTTTCCTACATGTACAAATGTCCCAAACTCTATAGAACCTCCATTTATTATCTTCCTTTTATAGGAATGAAACCATGAGTTTATATAGAAAACAACGTTCAACTAAATTTTAACCCCACATGATTCCAAGTGATCCAAGTACATCCTCACCTCCACCAGATGTATTAATGAAATATTAAATGACATCATTATCAACTTATACTGTATGAATGAAGTCACCGTATATCCTAAAAAATGAATAAAAAGAATCCTCAAATTGAAAGATCCATCAAGGACACATGCAGTTGTTATCTATTTAGAAATAATAACAGAATAAAAATCCCTTTTCCAAACATCCATGATGATATGGAGTGGATACCACTATCAACTAATGCTAACCAACACCATCTGAAGTGTCATCACATTCTCTCACTCATTCGCTTATAATAATTCAATTTCATAGAAAAATACTCACAAAAACATATCTAAGAGAGTTCAATGATCTATTTTATAAATTTCACTATTTTTATGGAGCATAAAACTAACTAATTGGTATTATCATAAGCTGATGTTAATAATAGTCAGTTTGGAAGGACTCTTTTTGTATATCCTACTCAAAACCCAAAGCTGATGTCAACATGTCCCATGTTAATTCCATATATAAGGATAAAAAACTAAAATATAAACCATAAGAACTTCTATAGTAACGGGTAATAGCTATTGTATCATGGATGGTACAAAACTATTCTATGCTAAGGAAAATTATATAAGAAATCCCAACCTATATGAAGATATTTCAGATGAGGCTCTCTCGCTCTCTCCTCCAAAAATTAGGTCGCCCTATATATGTATATGGTTTTAATAACTAATCCACTCTATAAGAGTACGAAATAATATGGTTGTGAACAAGGATACACTAGTATCATTATGTCTTAAAAACATGATATGATATAAGAAATGTGTCTCATTACAAAGTATTAAAACTATAACATGGTCAATGAAGACATGTGACATACATTGAACTACACATGAATCCTCTTTGTGATCATATAGTTATAACTCATTGCTTCCCATGACCATTTTATTACAATAATCAAGGATTCATCCAACACCTTTGAAGAACAAAATGACCTCAAACACACATGTAAATAGAACTCATCTCCCACACCTCATCACTGTCTTCTTTGTGTGGAACATACTCACCCATATAGCCGTGGATCACATTGCTAAAATATTCCTTGGTGTTGGAATTTCAAATATTCAATGAATTTATAAATTCATTAAAAATGTGACCCATAATGTTCTACAATGACACCACATGCATCTATATATTGGTTTTTATCAAATGTTCAAAAAGGGAATACCATATATGTGTCAGACAAAACAAAAACATGTAGACGAAATATATATTATGCCTCAAAACACTCATGGATCAACTGGGATTGTACTCTCAAGTTAGATCATTTACCCAAGATTTTTAATGATATATTTCCATTCCTATACTGGTACACTATGTGGAGTTCTAGGTATAAAAAAAATCAACAATCTATCTACCTCCAACACGTACCCTAACTCATCTATCGTGTCCTCTGATCCGTGGACATCATTTCTCTAGCTTCATTCACCATATAAGAAGAGTTTTTAATATCTCTATGAACATACCATGATGTATTGGACATAATTTCATGATATTACTTCCCCAATCACAATCATATAATCATCTTAGCCATAGGTAAGCGCTCAAAAACTGAGATATTGTATGAAACATCATATTTTTCTACTTAGGGTGAATTACTTTTATTAATAGGTACTATTAAACATATATAATAGGTAATACCTTTATCAAAAGCTCATGAGATTTTCTTTAATCATGAACATCATAATCCATCATAAAAAGATCCATCCAATACTTGGTCAAGAATACCTCATAAACCTAATGCACTAGAGGTGACTATATGAACATATCCACAAGAAAAATCATTACATGAAGTCCATCTGGATGATAGAATATTATATGTCAAAGCCCCTTCATGGAGGCCTAATTAATCATTGTATAATTATCTCATATACTATAGAAACCATGTTTAATATCATCATGAATTAATCTTGAGAGAAGAAATGGAATACCACAGTCAATGAGTATATCTTGTGAGATGAAATTAGAATAACATAGAAACCACAAACAATTCATTTAATATTAATTTAATAATGTATTTTATTTTAAAAAGTTCCTACATATAGTGAGTAAAAAATATGTTCATCATTGTCTTGATTAATAGATATGTCATCCACTTCACTAACACTGGATTCCCTTGCCTAAATCCAAACTCGAACCACTGAACATAGTTTCCATAATTCAAAAAGAAAACTCCACATCATGAAAAACACTAAAATATTCTCATAAGAAAGAAACCATATCTCATAATAGCTTTTTAGGACCTAAACTGATTTGTATTGACTATAAGATACTTAGTTTACTCATTCAATAGTAACGAGATGGGAGTAATACAATAAGTATGCATATATCACACATGGGAGGCATCACATTAATGTATGTGTACACACACAAACACGTCCCCAATCCCATAAAATGAGGAAATTTAATAATTTAATAATATTGAAATAAAATATCTATAATCCCAAAATATATTTATCAAATAATTTAATTGAATATACATTATAGGGAGAAATACAAGCCCATCTAGAACAGACAATACTATTCATCCTTCTCTAAAGGATGAGTCTTTTGTTAAATGAAACATTAGTATACAATATAGTCTGTATGTACATGACAATGATCCACCTAATCCTAGTCCTTCATAGACTCTATTAAAAGGTATATCATCTGTACAAGTGAAAAATGTTTGGTCATATCCCATTTGGGGTTTAGTATACAAATACAATAATGAAAACAATAAAACTCTAAGAATATAACATCGTGACTGGTCAAGTCAATGAACATAAGTATTTAAAACAATATTGGAGAAATATTGATAACTGAGGTCATCACATATATACTCATAAATGAATTTGACTTACAAAATTCATCAACACTTTAATCCATATATCCATTATGAGTCCTAATGTGGAAAATTATAAAAGAGACATCACTTTGTGGTAAATGTCATCCCTGTTGGCACTCAACAGAGATATTTCAATCTTCGAGTATCTCTAAAATGATGGAACAACCCCTCGTTCATAGAGCTCATTCTTATTTATGAGGAATATTACTTGGGCTACAATTCCACTAATAAAACACATCCTAGTGATCAAAATGGTTAAGTCTATCCAAGAAGAATCACATATAATACTGAGAGTGTTCATCTGAGTTGCACACTCTATCTGATTAATAGTATATTACAATAATCTTATTTCAAAATAATAAAAGGGAGTCAAACCCTATGGATCATTAAGAGGAAAATAGACCCTACTAGAAACATCCACATAAATAGGGGATTGATGACTGTATAAGTGTATTTCATAAAAAATACATTATCCTAACTAGGAGATGTGATGAATAAAATGAGGATAACTCTGAGTATCTTAGAGGGATATATGATGCCTACCATTGAGGGATTTTTGGTCAAATAATTGGGATAATATTCAGTAAAATCCCCCATATATGTATAATAAGAGGACAAAAACTAGAATAAGGGACCTCTCCAAAATTCATATGATCATTTGAAAGCTGTAGAGGGGCACAATATATAAAAATAATGGGATGCATTATAAAACCCGAAGAATAATGGACATTGTGAACACACTCAACTAATACTTATCCAAGAAAGCTCACATAGTCTCAAAATGATATTATGCTTATTAGAAAGTGTACTCGAACCTATCCTTAAATAAATATATGGTGTGACTCATGGGGTACACAACATTTCTCACAAATCTTCCAATTGTCTATGTCTCATACTCACATAACATGATGTTTTACAAGAAAAAGTAATGCACAAAGAGTAAACAACATTTAGATTTCACCCATGAACCCATGTTTATATTTATCAATTCACTGTTACACCTAATATTTCTCATTTACTTGGTCCAATCTGAAAACATTTATTCTCTTTGTTCTATAGCATATATGTGTACAAACCAATTACATAGTGTGGGTGTTGACATGAGAACCTACATACGTACATCATATACAAGTTGTTCCACCAACCAAGTGTTATATATTGTGTTACTAGAAAGAATCATTGTACAAAAAGAAATGGGCATGAGGGTGTATACCTTTTATACACATCAATTCGTCCACCAAGTGTTATATGGATTATGACTAAGAAAACATAGTGTGAAATAGTACATACCTTCATCAAAATGTATAAAATTTTCATGCTGATGTTTTTAGAATTTTTTGACATGGAATGTGATAAATTTAATGTTGTGGGTGATACTTATCATTTTCTAGAAACCCAATCACCTCACAATGGGGATACACGGTGTCTGTTCTTAGGAATACAAGTCAAGTAGTAGGGTTTTTATTGACAGAACATGTGGAATCAATCATTGGTCTTCTTGAGAGTCCAAATCCACAAATTTGATCATATATTGTTCATTATATCCGGAATTTAGGTTGGATTGAATCATCTTTCTATTGCTTAATGGATTATAGTGGTCTCTAAAACATAGGAAACACCCATTTTCATTCATCATTAGTGATTTACATAATAATATGTATCGATAAAATCTAATCTGTATGTGGAACTGCATCTATAATTTTTAATATAAACTATAATGTCTAATATCTATCCCATACCCATTGTTGGGTTTCATTCTTCTAGTGACTATATTCACAATAATCATTCATTAGGTATTTCTTAATTCATAGATCAAATAAAATTTTCAATGATGGTTAGATATAGAATTGAGAAATAAAATATAAAAACACAACCCTGGGTGATGAAAATTATAAAATGTCTATGTTGCACAATTTTTGGTTATAGAGTGACAAACAAAGATACAATAAATTAAATCAATATCAATTCCAATACCAAGAGAAGATAATAATATTAAATGAATTAAAAAATTCATCTTGTAATAAATTTTTAGTTACTAATTCATGTTCATTATGGGAAAGTAGAAATTGGGATAAATCCAAAAAAAAATCGTACATTGATCTGGAAAAATTACTAATTAATAATGATTTAACATTATTTTCATTGATGACATCCAGAAGTTTTGTTTTCCATAGTGATATTTACGGTACCTCATTCATCAATCAATGATCCAAGTTCCCTCTATGGTTAATCCACCCTCTCCTCTCAATTTTCATGTTGATTAGGATTACCCTATGAGTTTGTTATTTCGATATATTTGTAGTTAAAAAATTAGGTTTATTATTTAAAATATTAATAACAAAAAATTTAATTAATTTAAAATATATTTGTTTCCATGATTAATTTTAACCACACACCCAATTTCAAATATAATTATTTTATTCCAATGTTAATACACACATTTTGAAATCAACAGTGCTATATAATTTCATATTTGAGACTACATTGGTGAGTTATTTTTCTTTTTCCTCAAAAAAATTTGTGTATGTAAATAATAAATTTAATCTTCATAAAATATAACTTCTTGGCTCAGTATTCTTCAAAATCTTTCTCCGTCTTAGTGCATGGCACCAAAAATATACCAATTAATATTTTATTATCATAAATCTGATAATATAAGAAACGAAATTACCATATGACATGAAATATTAAATTCCTGGAAAAATTTTATAACCAAAGAAATTATATTGAGTTATAAAAAAATATTATATTTTATCAAAGGCATCAACAATATAATAAATTAAAGAATATAATGAATGGAATTGAGTTTAGATATTTCAGTAATAATTTCGAATACTATATGTCCTAGGATAAATATTTATATCATAAAAATAATTATCAGTAAATAATATCAAAGAATGTTTAAATTATGTTTGATTGAGAGAGAAACCCTTATTGCATAAAAAACATTCCAATTTTAAAAAATATTGACGAACCAAATGTTCAATATAATATACGATGAAAAAAGATAATCTATGTTTTTATATATCCAATTAGATTTATGAGAACCATTTTATATAAATTAGGAATAGAAATGTATATGTGTATAGAATATGGAAATTTTGTAATGAACTATGTGCAGATTAAGATAAATTTTACTAAAACAGCATTGGATATGATAAAGTGTTATATTAATGTTTAAATATACTATGTAAATATAAATAATGTTATTATATTTTAAAATATTGTTTTATAATAAAAATAAACTATATTATTTGAATAATACCAAACATGTCTCAAATAGATGAATTTCAGAGTAAAATGTTTATGACTTGTGTGATTTTAGATTCAAAGGTAATTTCAAGAATGAAAATCAAGTGGTTATATAAATATCATAAACTAAATCATTTATTATAAAAATAAACAATAATTGTTATAATATACCCCATATAAATTAGAAACTAGTTAATAACCATAAACACGTCTCTATTTAGTGAAATTGACTAGGATCCTATAACATGTGTCTGAAATAAATAATCAATTTCATAAAACATATTCAATAATTAAATTATATGCGTTTGATGTACCCATGAAACTTCTTCATCAATATTTATTATTCAAGTGTCATTAAAATTTCTTATGTTATTTATTTATCATATAATTTTGTTGCCTAGACCATTTACATATTTTTTCGGCCAATTTTACCATGCCACATTATATAAAATTACCAGGACATAATACTTTAGAAAATATATTAATTATATCCAAAATCATAATAGTGTTAGTAAAATTGTTTTTCTATAACAATTAAAACATTTATTTCTAATATTATTGTTCATGAAGACAAATGAAGCATATTTTTAGTTGAAATGGTAGTACACACATATTCATGAATATTATTTACCTTTATTAATATATTGTAGGGAAATATGGATAGTTTTATTTTTAACATTTTCAAATGATAGTTAAATAATATATATCATTATTTTTCGAACACTAAATCAATTTTATTATCCTTGAATTATGGTGATTATGTATTAAAAACCACCACTTTATGGAGGTGTTGGTTCACACAGTGAACTAACAATAATTTTTTTTACTTATCACAATGAGAGGAATAGATATTGGCTAGTATATTATTAAACTAAAATTTTATTATAATAATTCACTAACATAATTATGCCATTATTGATATAAGATATTTTGAAGAATAATATATTGAGGATTATAATATTTGATGAAGAAAATACTTATATTGGTGACTTGATCTTTACAAAGACATTTCCAAGGATATGATTGGGAAATGTAAATAAATTAAGGATGTTTTAGGAATATTTTAAATGTAAACTATAATGGGAAGTCTAACAATTCATGTGATGAAGGGATCAATATTTAAAAGTGAATAAAATGGAACATTAGTAAATACCCTTTACCCTTTAATGATTTCATTACACTATTTGAAGGTCAATGAGAAAAAAAATTAACCATAAAAAAGTGTGGCCTGAGGATGGATTAAAAATTTTTCAAACAATTATTTTAATAATTTTTTCATACATATTTTAATTATTTTAATATTAATCTATATTTTTTTAATTTGTTCATATTTTATCTTGGTAACTAGTGTCAATCTAGGTAATTTAAATTTTTCTAAATATATGGTATCCCCTATTACCATTTATTTATCTATTAAACCTTAATTTAATCTAGTAATAACTTAATTATGTTACTAAATATCTTAATATCATCATTTAAATTATATATATATTATAAAATAGATATTTTTTAGAAATTTGAATTTTGAACATCATGTATTCCTTATTTTATATAACATTTATTAATAATTGAATTAGTGTAAATATATTTATTTATTAGTTTAAACATAATATAATACAGTCATATGTTAAATGACATATATATTGTTGAGTAAATAAATATTATATGATATTAATAAAATAATCCATGGAAATAATTTTTCCATTATCTCGGTAATTATCTTTAATAAATCCAAAAATATATTTATTCCATTCACACTTATCATTTCTATTGGTTTTACTCTAGTCTTAACAACATTATTCAATCTTTCATGGAAATATTCCTTAATATATACTATTTATTATTGTGGTGATTCTTAATTGTGATGGTTTTCGTTGGGTGTTTCCATTTTAAATTATATTATTTATTTTAATTTACAATCCCCAATTAATTTTAATATTTTTGATGGATTTAATAATCTAGGATGTGTATGAATCAATTGTATCCAAAACCGGGTCTCATCTGGATTGATGGTAATCTACCATTATTATTTAATATTTTTTTGACCTTTTATATATATTTTTCTCCCCAATCTCTGGTCAATTATTATTTTAATTTAAAAACTATAGAAACATTGTAGGAATGAATTTTAATGGATACTAAAATATGTGGTGGCATAATATCTTCTACTGAAATATATTGTGTCCTTAAAAAATTATTTATTATTGACTAGTTAAATTTTTTAATTAGGTCTAATGGAATTATATGAATCATTTTATAATCTGTATAGTGGAATCATGCTTATAATGATATGAAATTTTCTTATTTTCATATAATATGATTATCCATAAAATATTATATTTTTTCATAATTTCAACCAATATCCTATTAAAATTTAGTATCAAGGTCCACATTTTAAAATATTTATTTAATGGGTGTTCATAATTATCATTTCATAGAGTGTCATAACATGTTATAAAATTTGATATCATTTTCATAAAAAATAATATTTTACCTTGTATTGGAAAGAATCAGTCCATTTAAAAAATGAAAATAAATATATCATGCAATGATAACAAAACATTCATAAGACAAATTCTAAAAAACATAAATAGTTTATTAAATAATCATACCACAATATGTTTTATTTTAAAAACTAAACAAAAAAATTTGGAGTGATGATTTTTTTCTTATAAATCTTTATAGGTATAAAAGAGTGGTTTTAACAAGATAAAAATATATTAATCATATACATTTAGTATATGGTTTATATTAATCACTCCATGTCATTTTGGAAACTCACATCCATAGTTGTGATTGCATATGCATTCTCTTCATACCATAGAAATAGGCATTGTTGATTCATTAATCAGCAGTTTTACATTACATTAGGTAAATGACCCCAATAATCCCCAGGATCCACCCCGTAAGAATTGGTGTGTTAGTGATGATTTTTGTTCATTCATTCTAATCTAATCATTCTAACTAACAACTTCACTTTACTTTAATAATTTAATTCTTGATGCCCACCATTACAGATGAAATTCATTTTCATGTCCCCATGAATACTTTTACATTTTTTATATTCCCAAATATTATAAATATTCAAAATTGTATTGTTTTCCATCATAATATTCATCACATGATCTTTTATAACACCTCATCCCACTCAATTTTGGTGTGTTTGGTAATTTTAAGATGTTCAGATTGTTAATAATATTTAATGGTTGTTTTTTTTTGGAATAATCAAAGGGATTCGAACTCTATATCCATGTTTTATTGGCTGATCAATGTGGAAATCATCTCATTTTCGTTAGCACCATAGGTTAACTTAGTATCATATGTTTGCAACCACTAATAAATCCACATGTTTTAAAGGAAGTGGTGAAACACAAAAAATACATGGGAAATATAGTAATATGTATCATAAAATTAATTCACCATTAAAACCACTATCCCATTTTCATCATTGTGGTATATTGAGTTCAATATATATCAATATTTATTAAACTATGTTGCATTATGTTAGGTTATATTATACAAATCGACCTAGTCACTAAATGTAAATATAAAATCAAGCCTTCATGGATGATTGCAATGATATTATGATCAAAAAATCATATCCCTTAGGGGTGTCTAATTAGGTGTAAATATAAACCACAATATCATATTCATGGTCTTTGTTTGTTTAATACCAAACACTCCATATTTTTGGATATTGCCCATATGTACTACTATTTTATAGATATCATCCACAATCATGTATCTAAAGACAAATTTAATTGTACGGTAAAACACACAATCAATACAGTATCAAATATTTTATCTTCTCTAATATACAAAGTAATATACATTAATTTTATAGAATGTTTTTCACTAAGATTAATAATCATAATCTATAAAAATATCAATAATATAATATGATAACAATAATAGTGGAACATTCCAAAGACACATATTATTTCTCAATTCATAACATTTGTTTCCAAACATTACAATGTAATTATATAGAGGTTTGGTTCCATTATAATATTTTATATGAAAATAAAATAAAAATAATTGAAAAATGAACATTATTATAAAAAACCTTGAGTTCTCCATACTCCCATGGTTCAAATAAAAATAAATATGCTGACATGTGGTTAACATATAAGGAATTGTGTGAGATAGAAAGCCTAATATGAGAATGTACTTGGAAATAAACAATAACTATATAGTCAAGAGTCATGAAATAATATCATAAATAAGATTAAAATAACATGGGATATATTTCATAAAGATATTTTTTCATGTTATCCTAAACCTTTGAAAAATATATATAATATGATATCATAATCATAGTCATGGGCCACTCCTAATAATATCATCATAATATGGATAATATACCCAGGGTGAATTATGTTCACTACATATTATACTACATACCATCCCCAAATATATAATTCATTATCCAATTTTTTATAGTTGTATATAATTATTATCCCACACATTTATTCAATTCAAATCTCACATATTCACCCCACATATTGAAAATCAACCATAAATAAATCATTGGCATGATCTGGACTTGGGAAGAATGTGGGTATCATAATTCCAATTACTAGTATAAATAATTGATAAATAATAATGATTCTTAATAGAATATTTAATAAGATAAATTGGAAGGATAATATTTGAAAAATAGATATAACTATTTATCATTCAAGTGCAACATAAAGACTTCATGAGAATTCTCTTAGAGAATAATGATAAAAATGTATGACTTGGTTCATCATTATTGAAATGACTAAAGGATATATTAGAAAAAAATACATTTTAATTTCCATGAAAATTGAATTTAAGAAATGGTTTTATCCATAAATTAATACATTTTTTTCATAGATAATCATTGTTAAAAAATATTTTACTTAGGGATTCTTGACATTTGAAAATAAGTAGAAAACTTCCATTATGTCCAGATCAAATAAATTGAAAATTTGATATGGGAAGTAAAAAAATGTATACCCCAAAAAATGCAAATAAAAATTAATTTGAAATATATTTAGAAAAATGTAGAGAAAAAAAATATAATATCATAAGAAGTATATTTGTTAAATGTTATAAGTGAATTAAAATGAGAAATTAGAATTTTATGAAGGGGATATGAAAGATAATTTTTTATGTTTTTAACTCATTATTTGATATCCCAAATCACAAAATAATAAAATCTTTTATTATTATAAAAATATGATAATGTATATATGATTTTCTAAATATTAAAAAAACAAGTCGTTTTCTATTAAAAATGGAGATCATGTACGAGAATTGACACTTTGGAGAAGGAGGGGAAACCATTATTTAAATCGATACGAATTATTTATATAATGATTTTATGTAAAAAAATTATTATACTTAATAAGTGACTAATATTTTAGCTGAATTTTATCTACCGGTATATAAATAGGGAATATCATAGGAACTGATAGAGGATATTAAAAGGGAAACATTAAAAATCAAGAAATCATATTGAGATATGATTGTAACTTATGTTTTAGGGAAGACAACACTCATATCCCACAATACGAAAGATCGTGAATACAAGAAAAATTTTTAATTTTAGAAATTATTTATTTTATCATAAGTCATGGTGGTAAATTTACATCAAAAAAATCTGAATTGATGAATACTATTAAATATTACCTTAATGATAGGTGATTGAGATGGAAAACCATATGAATTAAAATGAATTGTAAAAAAAACCACATGTATGAGTGAGTGGATGGTGTTAATGATAAAATAAAATAAATACAATGTAATATAATATATATATATATATAATTAATATTATACATATTATTCAAAATGTAATATGTTTTTAATACTAAATTTATCTCGAAGATGGAAATTTTGCGATGAACCCCTTATAAATTATGATACATTCTATCAAGGCCATTTGAAAGACAAGAAGAATTATGTTTATGTTCAAATAACAGGTATAAAAATATTTCAAGATATTATATATCAAAATATAAAAATTTAAAAAACATTGATAAAATTAAGTACATAATATAATTCTTGTATAAAAGAGTGGAAATTGACACGAAAACACTAGCGACCTAACAAATTGTTTAATCATTATAAATTTGAATACTAAAAATTATATTTTAATGTTAATCTCTTAAATTAGATAAATTATTATTCCTAAACATATAATTTTCAAAAAATATAATATAATATATATAAAATTTTCCACAATATTAAAATATAAATCAATGAAGAGGGATTGAGATAAAAAAATTTCATTTTGTCTAAAAGAGGTAAAAAATTTCACATAACTTCATGAAAAATTTAAATTATGTTAATTAAATAAATATATAGTAGTGCTACTAATATATATTTCATATTTATTATTCAATTAAGTTATAATGTATATTTATTTATAATGTAGTTTTCGTTATTACGTTTGTTATATGAGTTTGTTTGGTCATGTAGTCCACAACTACTTACATATTTTGTCCATGGTTTAATGTTAAGAGTCCTTACATTCCAAATATGCATGAAATAATTAACTAAAATTTCATACCTATTTATTTCTATTATTAATGTAATTATGTTGATAAGGAACATTTTGGGAGATTCTGGGGAATTTTGTAATCTTGGATCTCTAGAAATTAGAGTGGTATACATGGCTACATTGTTAAGGCATTGTTAAGGAGGACTGTGTGACTCAACAATGCAATGAAATAATTGAATAGTGGAGATCCATATAGTTTTCCATAACATGGTGACCTACTATAAACACCAATTATTGTATTTTTTTATTTTTATAGATCCATTTCTCACATGATGCACATGATTTGTCAAAATGTGTTCCATGCCCAAGTGAGAGGTTTCTTTGGTCAGTTTTTGGTGAACAGTTGGAAATAGGTTTGGACAATAATGTCGAAAAACCATATAGACCAATAATATTATGGAAATTTACACTTCCCCCACCCAATGATTTTCCTCACCCTTCAACAATTCATCCAGCCTATTCTTTTCATCATACCACATTCCAATAGAAGCTCTCATGTATTCCAAGGTAAGGATTTGATGTCTTTCTATCATCTGGTCTCTATTTTTTCATCTTCATTTGTTTTGGAAATAATATTTTAATTTATATCATACTCACAATTCATTCTATAGCTTACCATTACATATATTTCTTTTTTTTCAAGCATATATGTCACATTTAGAGGTTATTTTACTTATTTTCATTGTTTTTTTAATTATAACCCAATAAAAAGGATAGAAATAGATTATTGTTCACATAAAAACCTAACAGAGTTAGTATAGATATTTTCACTCAATATATAGTTGTATATTATTATGCCCCATTGGGACACATTCGAAAATCCTCATAAAAATCATAAATGTAATGCAAATTATACTAGATGTTTTATTAATTTTATTGAAACTTAAATACATGTGAAATGTCACATATGTTCAATCATATATTTATGTAATACCCCATGGGTGTTCCCTTCCCAAAATTTTTAATTACTTATGTTTTAGAATGATCATATACCACCAATTTGTGTGTGTGGTTTATCATTTTAATAAATGTATTGAAATGTGAAATGATCTCTGGATGGTTAGTTTTCCAATAGTTATACCCATATGATTTACTCAATAGCTATAACATATCGAATAAAATGAATTGAAAAAATTGTAAATGGTTATATTTTTCATTCCTGTTAATTATATGATGAATTGATAGATAAATATCTTTATGTCATGCCAAGAGTAATGTAAGTTCCCCAAACGAAGGATTCCATGGATGAGATCATCACTTTTTATGAGTAAATTTTTTCATGAATGTAAAATATGATTAGAGAGATACATTGTATTCCATGGATGGGATCAAAACGTGGATTCTTTATATCTTATGGGTGATATTAATTCACTAAGGGAGATCGTATGGATGGTATTAGTGACATTATGGTTAAACCATAACATGATAAATATTTGATACTATATATTATATATAAAGGATGGGATTAGTGGTTATTATATTCACATCATTATTCAATTGATACATGGAATTACATTGATGAATCACCCTAGACTGACACTTATAATGTTGAGTATGTATATTTCTATGGGTGTGATACTTGGGTTCCTTAATATGGTTCTCCATGGATGGTCCTTTGATGCCGGTTATTCAAAATCATGATATTAATTATGTATAATATTAAAAAAATTAAATATTTTCATTAATTTAATGTCTAACATGTAAATAATGATTGGGCTTCTCCAAACATTGATACATTATTTAGGATGACACAATTTATACACCACATCAAATGTCTACACATTAACCTTGTTTCAGAGTCATCTGATATAGTCCATACAAGGTAGTGGCATCCAAGTATTCATGAGAAATCCAAATCAATATATTTATATATTATTACTTCTATTTTATCATGTACTAGCACACTACACATTATTATTTTAAAATACTAGACTGTTTTACAAACAATTGGTGGTGATATACTGATTATATATCACATAATTCTCATGCCACCCAAGGTGTCGGAGTTGACATCAAGGTTTTAGGCATCATTAAATGGATGAAACTACCTTCTAATTCTCATGTATAATTTCTAGGACGATGTACACGAGATGATAACCAAGACTATAATCATGATGCCACTATTGGAAGCTTTAAGTATTTTTTTTATTTGTTATATCATGTGGTATATGTTTTATTCTTCTATAAAACATGTTCCATAATTTAATATAGCTACATGAAATTATAATTTTATATCTATTTATGATAAATCATTATCTTGTTTATTTATATCTGTAGATTCATTATTCTTACTATGGTGCTTCTTGTTAATTACTACTTCTGATATGACCCTTTTAATAATTATTTTTATTGTACTCTTTGACTTATAATGAAATATTATCCCCACATAGAAACCCATATGTCACTCTACTTGTTAAAATCCCCTAGAATATTGGGATGTTTCTTGAAGTCATGTAGAAAACCGTATCGATGAACTACATAGAGTATTCTATGGAATGATGCAAAAAAATATGTATTATAAGATTATTTTTATTTTGATTAATTATTTGGGAGTTATATATGTAATTTAGTTTTATAATTAACCTATTATTAAGAGTATCTACCCCATGTACATGTGAAACACAAATTAACATGGATGATTTATTACCATTTGTTAATTTTCCTATTATAGTTTTATCAATATCATCATTGGGGGAGACACATGTGTAATCGAATTATGATAATTGTTTATTGGATTATATGGTATTCACTTTTCCTTGGTCATGTATTGAAAGGAGGTACCATCTCATTCAACATATTAGGAAGTTAAGGATTCACATGTCATACATTATAGAATCCTTTATTTTTATTACTATTCTCATTAACTATATTTCATGTTCTTATTCTGAGTGACTTGATTTTTATGAAATTAAATTTGATAATGTTCCTTTTGGGATAAAATAATTTTGTCAATTAAAGTTACTACATCCATCTAAAAAGTTTACATGAGATAAATTAATAAAGAAACCTTTATTAGAATATATAAAATGATTGACCAATTATCAACGTGTTATATGGATTAGACCATTAGTTGATTTGACTGTGGGAAGGAATGTTTCAATTTATAAACCATATACATATATTAATTGAGAGTAGTGATTCATATAAATTAATATAATAACATGACCATTAACATATTCATACCAGATGAAAATATAGTTCATAATAATAGGCTTTCCCAATTTCTATTTATAAAGAGTATGGTATTTTATAAATTGTGAATAGGGATATATATAACAGGACTATGATTTGTCTATACGTACAAGAATAAGTAATAACATAATTAATTAATATTTAAATGAATTGGTTACTTCTAAATAGGTATTTAAATTTCAATTGAAATTATGTTTTCATATATACCATTCAATCATAAATCAATATTGTAGATACTCTATTGTGTTATATAAGATCTTGACCCTGACCCAAAAATTGTAGTGGGACGTACATAGTTTCTTTTGTGGTCTGTTGTGATCTTTCTTATCTCCTTGATATGTCTTTTGATGTAGAAAGAGAGGTGTGACTCATTATAAGAAGGAATTATAAATATCCATTCAATTTATTGTTGATCATAGTGATTGTTATACATTATCAAATTGGTGTATTTTGAAATTTTAGAGCGATGATGCAATGAAATACTTTAGTTTTGGCATAAGAGGGAGGAGAAGGCTATTTTTAGGACGTGGTGATCCCTGATCCACTAGTATTTCCTATTGTATTCCTACCGTAGGAACCCCCAATTCGTCTTTCATTAGTCAATGATGTTCAGTTCCAGGATATCATTATGTTTTCATGTATTCTATATATGGAACATTTAAGCCTACCCTAACAATTGTAATGTTACTATGGGGATTTTAGTAGAAGCATCCCTCTACATTCTAAGGGGATTTTAGTCTTCAAGAATCTTATCCATGGATGGATGCCATATAGTTTGTCTTCAAACATCTCGAAATGGACACATAGTGGAGGGTCATCCCCTCTTCATATGTGATTTTAGATACTTCTAAACATTGGATGGATGTAATAACCTAGGTGATACATCATATGAGTATGGTGTGGGAAGGATATTAAAGATCCATTAAATATAAATTTTCCCCAGAGAAGTTGATATCAGTCCATACATAATGGTTTATGATTAATCTTTATGGTGTTATTTCTATGATGGAGTTTTTTTATTTCTTCCCATAACATTAGTGTTTTATTCTGACATTGATTGGTGATTATTTGAATATTGAAGGATATTTTATGGATGACCTTGTATATGACATGTGATCAAATGTGAATGGTATTCAACTAAAAACCATTTCCAAGATAGTTATCCAGACCCCTATCATTTTGTAGAACATGAGGGAAGCCAAAAATTTGAGTCATGGAGATTCTACATTACAGTAGAGATGTGGATTATCTATCATCCAGAATTAGCTATTCTATGGTTCATATGGGGGTAGTTACAGCTAAGTGACTCACACATACAAATGTGTGTTATGTAACAAGGGTGTTTTGAGTGGCCATAATAACCCTAGTGTATGAGGTACCCAATCAAATTGTGAGTATAAAATATGATTTGTTACCTTCAATTCTTCTAGTGAGTTTTTCCTCTAATACAATGTAAGAAGAGATATATACTAAAACCACATTCTTTTATGTGATACATATCATCTTGTTAGGTTGGATGTGGGCCTACTACTTATGTATTAAACTGATGAGGGAGTCATGGACTGGGTAATCATCCTTTTAAGGTTGTACGCCAGTCGAGAGGGCCAACTCTAATTTGAAGAGATGTATCTTAGGGCCACAAATATGGATACATTTATGCTCTTTATTAGAAATCAAATTAGAAGAGCTCAAAACCTTCCACAAAATCAGGTAATATTTTATTATACTCTACTTTAGTTTCTACCTTATTTGGTACATGTTCAGCTCAATATTATATATATATATATTATGGAATTTTTGGGCCATGATATAGACTACTTTTAAAGAATAATGACTTTAGACATATCGTTAGGGGGTTTGTCTGAGATTTTGGTCAAGTGTAAAGGGTTCCCCTAGAGATTGGTCAATATAATTTAATGTTGATCTTCTGTTTCTTAGAGATGACCCAATTTTACATCATTCATGGAATGAAATGGATTGTTCTTTATCATGATCGTGTTGATTACCATCATTGTAGTGTTTCTTTTATATCACTAAATGGGAGTCAATAAAACCATAATGGTTAATGTGATATAGAAGAAAGATGAGTTGGACCCAAGCATCATTGGCTTAGTAGATTGATGGCCTCTATTTCTAGCCTCTATAAGAGTGATTTAGTAATACAATGAATGTAATATCAATGAATTGTTAATTATTTTAAAATTTTATTAAATGAATAATTCAATAGTTTTCCTCTATAATGTGAGTTATAGTTTTCTAGTTAGCTAGTTAAAGGAGAAGTACTTGTGGCCATTATTCTTGATTGGATAGAACCCATAGATCTCGAAAAACCAAATAATCTATTGGAAAACAAGGAGGAAATGGTTTTATATATTCCACAACAACACTACAGTGGTCACATGTGATTTTTTCCATGAATATTGATGGTAGACTCATGTTGTTCTTGGATTACCATCATTTGAAAAATATATTGGTTAAAAATTTGTATCCATAGCATCATATAAAATACCGATTGAATAAAATTCAAGGAACAATAGTTTTAACTAAGTCTGATTTTATTTTCAGACAACATCGTGTGGGTATGAGATCATCAAATAGAAAACTTCAATAATTTCTTATTAGAAATGTTTTTTATGAGTATCTGGTTATTCCATTCATCGAACGAATCATTCCCATAGTATTCATGGATTTAAAGAATTGTTATTTCTACCTATATATTGATTTTTAGTAGACTTTTTGGATGACATATTAATGTATTCTTGTACACAAAATTACCATGAAAATTATTTTGAGATGGATATTAATACACTAAAATATCACTAGGTATATACTATGAACAAAATACTACACTTTTGTATTGATAAAGTTCACTTTATATGTTATATTATATAAGAGTATAAATACTTTATTGACACATAGATGGTGTGTGTTGCTCTATCATATGACCAACTCATGAAAGAATTCAAAATACATTAGTTCATATGGATGGATGTCAATTATAGGATAATCATACAAGAAATATATTTACTAGAAGAAAATCTCTCTGTATTTACTAAAAGTAATATGATGATTTTATAGGGAAATTCATGTGAGACATCATTTTATGAGATGAGATTGATAATAAATACAACACCAATACTAATCATTTTGGATTTAGGTATTGACTATATAGATTACTTTTGACACAATTGGAATCATGGTATGAGATGATCTGATGCAAGAAGATTATGATGTATTATGAAGTTCATGCCTTGTGATAACACATGAGAATAATTACCTTACATATGACCTTGATCAAGAAGTCATGGATCATTCATTAAATAGTTAAGTAAATTATCAAATATGGGAGTGGTTCATTTGTTTACATAGATCATAAAATAATCAAATATAGTTCCATGAAACATCACATTAATATTAGGAAGTGAAGGTGGGAAGAACACCTGTAGTATTTTATTTATGAGCTTTATTATACACTAAATATGGGAAATTATATAGCTTATGAACTGAGTTGGAAGACTCATACCCATACCATCTAAAAGTCTAGTAGTCATTGTAATTTGATGGACCTATTTTTTGAGATGCACCATAAGGATTAGAATAATCATGGGAAGCCTGCTTTAGTAGATTTAGCCATGACATTCTTCATTCAAGAAAGGGTCAGGTTGAGATATCTTTAAAATCATGAGGGACTACTTTAGTGGGAGAGTAGCTCATGTCAAAACCCACAACATAGTTGGGTTTTTATTTAGGATAATATTATATAGTTCTATGAGATATTTTTTCTACATATATACATATGTGAATATTTGATGAAAGATTATCATGCATAGTATTTTGATTCACATCGAAGTCTTACCAATATATATCATAAAATAGTTTTCTAGTATTGACAGCTAGATATTAAAATAAAGATTTCATTTTCTATAACTATGTGCTCCACCATTATGTATGTAATATCTCAGCAGTAGTGACTTTCTGAAATTTAATAGCCTCTATAAATTCTATAGTGAAAAGTAAATGACGTAGCTATAGATTTTTTGATGGCATTTCCATGACACCCTATAGGGAGAGATTTAGTATGGGTGATCATTGATAGGTTTACCACGGTCTCACACTTCCCACCCATCCATGAGACCTTCTTAGTTTATGAGTATAGAAGGATCTCTATTAGATACATTTGTTACATTCTTGTAGTTCCATGTTCTATATTATCAAAACAAGATTCCCAGTTTACTTTGTGGTTGTAGAATTGGTTATAGAAGTTACAATGCTCAAAGGATACCTTAAAAATATCTTATCACCAATATACTAATAGGTAGTCAGTGCAGATAATATAGGTTTCCTAGGAAATTATTTGGGAATGCATCATTTATTTTGAACGTTATTGGGAGAAAATTATTGGTCTAGTAGAGTAATCCTACAATAACTACTTTAATGAAATGATTTTGATGGATCCTTATGAGGCCCTTTTCGGTAGGATGTACCATTTTACAATGATCTATATTGGTGAAGGTTCGGACACATTTAAATGAATGCGAAAGAACCACAGAGTATGAGTCTTATGTATGTGCTCAGTATATAAATCCATTCTTAGATACCCTTTTAAGGGAAACTCTGGGATGAGTTGTTTCATGTCAGTGATGTTTTAACATTTTGGTACATTATCGTGGCATGAACTATTTTTATACTATTAAAAACCTATGTTTTTGTCTTTTTGATTCAATTATGTGGATAATGAAAGGTCCAGATTAGTCTTAGTCTCATGAAGAGCCCATAACACTATATATTGGAGAGCTATATTGGTCTTCCTTGTTAGAACATGGTTAGTGCTATATATGTGACTCAAGCATGTGGGTAACTAATTGCACTATAGGGGTTGCATAGTTTTCCCTAACTTTCTGACCCATGTTTCATGCCCATGTGGTGAGTTTATTCCATTTGACATATCTATTTTCATAGTTAATGCATGGTTACTCACACCATGTTCTTATCTAGTGAGAGGGGTTTCCTTGGGCATTCTTGGGAACATAGTTGGTACATGTTTGGGGGAACAATAGGGAAAACATTGAGACACATTAATAAAGGGGTAAATTTACATTTTTCTATTAGAATTTGTTTAACCCTTAATCCATTATTCATCTCTACGATTTCTAATGTACCAAATATTAAGAAATAGTCTCCAATCTTCCAGGATTTGGATTTAAATCCATTATCATATTTGTTCTTTGTTTTTTATGGCATATAAAACATTGGAAACTAAAAGGTATGATATATAATCCACTAACATCCAAATATAATTAATTTATCCATCCATTTTTCTATTATTTTGTGAGTTTATATGGACAATTTCCATCTATTTCTTCAAATTCTCTATTATATTCCATTGTATCTCAATTAAATTATTGAAAATGGAATGGTGGAATTTTGGATCCTTATGGAGGTAGTCTGTTTATTTATGTAAAAGTTATCATCCTATTATTTTATTAGGCCTTTTAGACATGACAAACATCTCTGTAGGTACCAAAACAATGTATCAATAATTAGACATTAATGTTCTCACATGATTAATAGAACCCTAGATACCTAAGCACCATCACCATTGGGCATTTTCATTAGTATGATCCTCCACCTTGGTTTTCCCTTCCATAAAATTTTAATGCCTCATTTATTTGAATGAAATTGAACTACTATTTGAGGTGTGATATTACCAATGTAATAAGTGTATTGAAATAATAAATGAACTAATGAAGGGTGTTTAGACGTGATTTAGTCCTCTATTGTTTATTTTATAGCGTGAAAATCTTGAATTTAATGAATTGGACAACATGGATTAAGTGATTTGTTTTTCATTCTTGTTAAATTATATAAGATATTGATAGATAAAATTATCTTCATATCATGGTGAGTTTTATACATTTTATTTGACATAAGGATGACTCGGATAGTGTCATCATTATTTATAATTAAAATATATAAATGAAAAGTAATTTTGATGATATCGATACTTGGTATTCATTGGATGGGATCACAGTGGTGATTCTAAACCACCTAATGAGTGGTACGAAATGTGTAGTGGAGAATCTATAAAATGGCATGGTGGAAAATGGTTAAACCAGACTATGAGAAATAGTTGGTCTCTATGTGAGATACCAAGGATGGCCTTTGATGTTATTTTCATCAAACCATGCCTAGAGTGATACATGGGATTCCATTTATGGATCACCTTGGATGAAATCATAGGGAGTTGAGTAGTTATTTTTTTCTATTTAAAATACATGGTTTTTTATATGGTCCCCTTTTATTGGTTCCATTATTCCTCTTATTAAAACGATAGACAATCCATTAATATAATATAACGAAATGATAAATCATTGAATTAATGGATGCTTACACCTAACCAAATTAAATGCTTGTGATTGGTCCAACCTTGATATGTTAATTATAATGAACCTTTTTATACAAAATATATTTCTTGTATAATTTAACCTTGAATCAGAGACATCTAACACTGGTAAAGTAGATATCTTTGGTTGGGTTATCTAAGGAATTCAGATCAATATACTAATTTATTATTTCTTCTATTTTATCATGTACCGATACAATTGATATTTTTAAATGCATTTAATAGATTATTATAGACACTACCGGTAGAATCCTGTAGGTATATATCCCTCCATACCAATCATTAACATGGTACTCAGTAATACTTCATGGTTGTAGTTATAGATAAAGGGAACCGTCCAACTTCAAATGCATTATTTTCAGTTATATGATTAAGTATGAGAGTAGTGTACTCAGACTATTCTCGTGATTATTGTATTGGAATCTTTTGTTTATTTCATATTTTTGTATAAAATGAGGTATACACATGTATCCTTGTATCTCATGTACATTATTATTCTATTGGTAAATGAAATCATCATTTTGTATCTATTTATGACTCAACATTTTATTGTTAATTTTTATTGGATGGTTTATTGTTATCAATCTTATACTTCATGTTTAATACTAATTACATTTTTCACATTTCTTTTTCACTGATGTGTTGCGATCTAACATTTGAGGGTATAATATCCCTATGGACACACCATAGGACCTCACTTATAGTTGGTATCCTCTTGCACATGGGAGTCATTTTTGAGGCCATCTAGCCAATTGTCTTGATGAACCTCTTAATAGATTCCGAGGAGGGGTGGCATATAATTAATTATAAAATATATTCAAATAATCAAGAATATTAATATTTTTATTGAAATATTTTTAATAAATTAAATAAATTTGTAAATTCTACCATGATGGTTGGTGATAGCAATTCAAACTCAATACACATTGATGTGGTAGACCACATATATAAATTATTAATGTTTCCATATCTCAATTAATTAGAGGTGATGAAATTAAATAATGATTTTAATATTTCAAAAACATAATTATTTCAAATATTTCATATTTATAAATATATTATAAATTTTTTATCATCCATTAGTTATATTACTGAAAAATTACTATCTTATCTTTGTCGAGACATTACTCCACACAACACAAATAAGAAATTTTTTTTTCTTATAAAATAGAGGGGAATAAATAATTGTAATTAGATTTATATAATAAAATATAAAAACAATAATAATAGTTAATATGTTTTAAATTTTATTGATATACTAATTTTTTAATATAAAAACAAAGGAAAAAATATATTAAAAATGTAATAAATAATTTGGAGACATGATCTTCTCATAGTGATTTATTCGTATGTGAATGAATTTTCTATCTTATTTAAAACATGTAATAATGGTTTAGGTAATTTAAAACGTACTTTTTTATACAGGTTCATGGGAAATTATAGTTCGATTTTTTCTCATTGAGGGGTGGATGTGGGCCTATTTTAAAAGTGAATAAAATGAATCATTTAGGAATACATGTTTCCCTTCAATGGAATCATTACATTATTCCAACTAAATGACTCCAAAATTTCATAATAACAGTGTTTTGGCTGAAATATTTTCCTTATCACTTCATCAAAGAAATTCAAAATATATTTTAAATAAGATTCAATTATTTTATAATAGGTTTGTACGTTTTAAAATTTTTATTTTAACATGGTAAATGGTGTTTGACTATCTAATTTCTCCTTTATTATTATATATAAGGTATTCCATATTATATAATATTCCATCTATAAATTGAAATATAATATTTATTTTTTATCATTCAAATTCTAAATAGTATAATGTAACCCTTATGTTAAAATATTTAATAATAAAAAAATGGTTAAAAATGAATTTTAAAAATTATTTTCTATTAATTTTAATTTTAATTAATCACAAATATAATGATCGTAAATATAATACTATATATATTTAAATATTGTTAGAAGTTAATAATTTATATAATGTAAATTTTACTGATTAAATAAAAATTAAATTATATTAATACAACAATTAATTAAAAAATATTTTTCCATTTTCATAATCATCATATTTATTCATTAAAATATTTTATTTTTTCATTAAAATTTAATTTATCATGATAAATACTATTTACATGATGGAAAAAAATATAATTTTTTTAAAATTTCTTAAATTTAGAAAGTATAATTCGTAATATATGCGTTCATAACATTTTTCATTGTTAGATATTAATGTATTTTTCAAAAAAATAATTCATGCATTTTATAATTCCAAAAAATTATTTTTCTATTATTTATATTAGTTATTAAAAAACTTATTTTATTAAAGAAATGGAATTAATTTTTCATTCATTTATTATAAAACAAATTTACTTTTTAAAATGAAGATTAATTACAATTCATCTAAATAAAAAAAAAATCTAGAAAAATATCAAATATTCATCATAAGATAATATTGATATATTGAAATTAAAATAGATTCTATTTTATATAATTAAAATTCTAAATTTAAAAAAAAATAAAAAAAACTATAGATAAAAACACTTTAGTTAGAGAATGAAACATCTAAACAATTTATGTTCTTAATATTAGTTCATGTTGATTTCCCAATTATGTCATATTAATACATTAAATAATATAAAATAACATTTTAAGCTTTTAATTTTTTAATAGGGAAAATATATAGTTGATAATAAATATAAAATTGAAAATAAATATTACTTTTATACAAATAAATTTTGAGAGATACAAATAATTAAATATTTATTTTCAGAGCAATAATTTTAATTACTCCCTTAGTAATCAAATATTTAATTAAAATCAATATATATAATATTTCATATTTAATTATAATTTATATTAATTATATGTAATGAGTAAATATATATGATAACAAAATATTTATTTCATATTTTTATTTCATTTAGAATTATGTTATTTTATATCTACTCATTAAAAATACATGAAATGTTTTATAATAAATTGATATATGACCAATGATCACATTTTAATTGACTATATTTTCAATGAATACAATTTCAACCCCTACACTTAATTCAGGAATGTTTTCTTTACAAACATATTCTGTTAACATTTATCAGTTCCATTATTTTAAATTTGAGATCATGCTATATGATTTTTCATTTCAAGGTATTCTATCATATGTTCAGTTTTGTTACACTAATTGTGGTTATTAATAATGGAAGCAGTCAATTTGAATTTTCTACTTTTAAAAAACCCAATTTATTTTAAATTATTTTTAACTATTAATTTTTCTAGTACTAATGTATTTATTCTTACATTATGTGTACTAATACATTTTACTTGATACACGGTTTAATATTCATCAATTGTAATGATAGATTTTAATAGAGTAAAGTTTTATTTTCTCGGATCATATCTCATGTAGTACAATATCTTATCAACTAGTAATTTTTTTGAATAAATAAAGTAACATTAAAGTTGAATCCATTAGTTTCAACATAAATCTACAATATTACATATAATTTCATGTGAGGGTATAACATAAGTCCCTTAAATGATGCTTGATAATTATCAATGGGCTAGGCTAACCATGGTAACTATTATTTTCTGATTTCAAACATTGGATAAATATTATAAATTATTTCTAAGTAATTGGTCACATTATATAATTCACTATTCATGTTAATAAGTATCAGACACATGTTTTAATGGGAAGAATAATGTTATAAAACTATAAATGTGTTCATAAAATGTTTAGATAGTGGAACATTTCTCACACTACACTATAGTTGATTATGATCTATGATCTATAGTGATTGATCAAATTACAGAATAAAATTCTTCCTCATGTAGAATTATGTGGTAATATCATATCACTCTTACTAGATAAAAATTAATGAGAATAATTACCCATGTCCCTATTTGGATGTTGTAGTGGTATTTCATGTCTTGAATATATAGTTTCATTATCAATATCAGGAAAGACGTAACACATAAATAGATCAGTAAATCATGAAGTATATATTCAAAAACAAATTGATACATCTTTTCTAGAGATTAGGGTTGGAATAGATTATGGATTATGACTAGTCAATTTATTACAACAGTTTAATTCCAAACAATGTGGATTATAAATTGTGTTTGAACTATCATTCTTGTTTTTTTATGATAAGGATTGAATATGGTCTATGATATATTGATTTTCCAAATAATAAAAATTAAATATTGGGTGAATATTACAGATCATATTTTTCTCAGATTATTTTTCTTCCACACACCCACGTATGAGTTAAAGACAAATATGATAATGATATGGAACAATAAAATATAAGGGGAAATGTTCCTGAAATCATCTATGCTTTTGATGGAACGAAAAGGTTCAGGAACTCATTATCTTTCCAATAAATACTATAGTACAATGATTTTTTGGATGATGGTAAATATTCATAATTTGGTATTCATCCCAAAAGTAAGATAATGTGTAGATATTTGAGAGAATATTTCCAAAGGGATAACAAGTAGAGTTATATTTTATAATATATATTATCGTGCATATTATGACAACATGTTATGGTTGAGAGATAAATGTATAAGGATATCATATAATAATTACCCATACTAGAATGAAAATGGGAAAGCATCGCCCTATATTGTGTCAAATGTCCCTTAATGACATCTGGCTGTAATAATTATCTATCGGTTATAGTATTTTTATTATAATGTTAGAAAATATAATTTCCATTAGAGAATACCTCTCCCAATATCAACATCCTCTAATATATTTTATTAATATGGTGATATTTTAGCGAGTAAAATTTTTAATAATATATGCTGGTGATATGTGGGTTTTCACTAGGTTATGGAGAAGGTATTAGTTCATACTTTATAGAAGGTAAAGATTGTGTACTGTAAATCATCCATTGATTGATGTTAGAACTAATCTAACCAATAAAAAAGTTTAATAAATTTATAGATATATCTCCATAGATTTCGAATGTGATTGGGTGTAGTTACTTCCATTGTTAGATTTATTTTACAATAATATCTTAATGTTATTTAATCATATGGATATTTATGAAAATCTAATGGAAATAAGTATTAATCACCAAGGTGGTGAGATTGAGATAAATAAAAAAATCTATTACGACTATAAATAACTATCTAAAATACCAAGAAGGATATATGTATTTGGTATAAAATTTGGGTAGCTCAGATATAACATAAAATTAATGCTGATAGTTATCAGTGAGATCTAGAGTTACATGATGATTACATGGTATACCTATGAATACTTCCACGGTATAATGCGATGAAATTTGGAAATATGGGAATGATGAGCCCTAGATATTTGAGTGATATATAAATTATTGATCTTATAAACATGGTAGACTACCCATTGGATCTTATATCTAATCTCTCTCAAGATCACAATGTGTTAAATGTATCTCTCGTGGTGATTTACCTCCATGGTTCTTAACCATTATTGAACTATGAATTAATACCAATAGATAATTATCTCTCTAATGAGGAACAACTGATGTAGATTTAAGATATATGGAAAAAACATATGAGGAACCAGACCACTCACATGGTTAATGAATTGGGAAAAAAATAATAAATTTCAGGAAGTTATGTAGCAATAAAAGAATGTGATGGAGAAAATGTATCATCAGTTTATTGTGATGGAGTGATAGAATAATTACGAATAAATTCTTTTATTATTATTGTGTGTAATACCATTATATATTTTGATATATTTTATTTTAAGTTAATTAAATTTCCGTAACACATTTCTTTAATAAGAGAATTAGTTTAAATGAACTATAATATATTATTGAATGACTATTATTAGATGTGATAAGTTTCACATATAATTTTCATTTTAAATTATGAATATTAATAACTAAAAAATGAAAAAAAATGTTTTAGCACCTGTATAGAACAAAATAATTATTTCTCAATTTATGAAATCAATTTAATGTAAAATAATATTTTTACTAAAAAATATTAAATTGATAACAGAATTTTTCATAAAAAAATTAATTAAACTTTTGTGATGAATTATTTTAATTAAATATAATGATTCTATATTCATGGAAATGTATTAAAATTAATATAAAAGTTTTTACTATGAATTGGATATTAATAAATCATGTTTAATAAATAAAAATAAATTTTAAAAAATAGATTTTAATAGGTATTGCACAATTATATTAAACGGATATCTTCAAATTATATAAATTTAGTCATGAAAAATTTAATATAAATTTGCAAGAAATTTTTTTAAATTTTATAATTATTCACTTATTATAATTTTTTCATTAAGAATAGTAACCATGATTAATATTTGTCATCCTGATAAGGGTAAGATGGGTAAAATAGGGTCATAACATTGGTGTATAACCTAGATTCCTTTATACATTTATAATAGTCCATTAAAGTATAATAAATTTACTTCTATATTCCTTTGATAATTAGCTTAATTTTTTTTAGTCTATTTGAAATAAAAAATGTGATTCTCTAATTTATAATGTGTTTAATATATCTATATAGGGATAAAATATTTTATGTTCAGATGATAAAGGTATTTTTTATTATTGTTTTTTATTCATGGTAATATTTTTCTATATTTTATTAATCATGAAAATTAAATCAAATGAATATTGAAAACCAATGTAGTACTTGATCCATTAAAAGGAAAAAAATTATTTTCAAAATATTTAATGAACCACATTTGTTTTAGTTATTATGTTCAAACATATATAGACTAAATTTAACATACTAATTAGTTGATAAGTGTTTATATTAAAAAGAATATTTTTTTTCGAATACAAATTAAAACAATGTGAATTGTCTGTATAATTACTCTTGTGTTATCTAATGTTATATAATATTTTATAAATCTCACAAATATTCTTAAAAATATTTTTATAAGAAATTATAAAAAAAATATGGACTATAATATAATAAATTTTCCAATAATGTATCACATTTCCTTTAATATTAAATTTCATTACCCCTAATGATAAATATAAATTGGTATCAATGTCATTATTAAACCAGTTAAAGTGGTTAAAAATGTGATACATGATAGAATGTCACTTGAAATTATATAAATTTTAATAGATGAGATTATTTTTATGTATAAAAATACTATGATATATATATATATATATATATCATTTTTTCCACATGATGATAAAAATTAATGTATGCATTAATTACATCCAAGGCTTATCATTCCCTCACTTATATCTGCACCCTTATTCACATATTCTGTTAAATATTTCAATGAAAATACCTAACATATTACCAAATTATCATCCTTAAAAAATACCAAGATTATCAGTGCTTTTGAAAACAATTCCTTTTAAGTATTAAGGATTAATCCAAAAGAGATTTCCTAATGAAGAGGTATAACTCCTAACTAAGAACATTCCATTATATTTCATCTTCTTCCTTGTATAAATCTATAGAGTATAATTTAAATTAATGATTTATTATTAATAAATATAATTAATTTATATTATTATGATGAGAGAAACATTATCCACTATATTTTCTTCCTTTTGGAAAATAAAATATCACTCTTAAGTTCATATGGACTAACACCCATGTGAGGGGATGTATTTCGTTTTCCACCCTTGCATCATATTAATGATTACAATGAAAGATTGACTAAATATAAATGATATTTAATATAGAATTATAGTTATTTATATTTTAATTGTAATTTTATTTTCATTATTTCAATCTATTATAATTTGAAAAAATCACACAAGCAAACATATTTAATATCATCTCCATGAATTTATGTAATTAATATTTCATCACTTTTTCATGTAAAATTATATCAAATTGAATTTAATTAATAAATATTTTAATTATGTATTTATGAATATTCTTTAGGTGAATGATCCTTCTTTAATATTCATAAATTATAACCATCAATCTGAAACATGCATTGAAAGTGATTCTATTTTTACCCGAATGTTCATTATAAGAAATAATTGTTAGTTAAAGGGTTATAAATTTTTTTTGTTGGAATTATACATACAATTTTATTTATGAATTTATATTAATAATATATGTATATACCTATAATAAATATTTATTTATTATTCATAGTGGTGGACTGATATGAATAAAGATGGGACTTTATTTAAGAGACTTACGTAACATTCCAAATTTCTTTCATGATTCTACATAGTAAATTTATAATGATGGAAATTATTAGGATCTTATCCACTATACTCCATGTATTTTCCCCCCTCTTTTAATTATATTAATTTTCTTATAATAGTATTATTTTCATCTCTATTTATGAAAAATCTTTTTATAATATATTTATGTTGTAATTTATATACTTCCTCGTCAGGGAGGAATATTTGTTTTACATGGGGTCACTCTAACCAATATATTATCCAAATTTATTTGGTTCTCATAAAATAAAAGGAATTATATTTTTCATCTCTTATCATTGGTACTATAACCCCAATTACAAAAAAAATTTGAGTTTGTGTTAGACGAAAATTATATAGGATATCTAGTGGAATGGAATTTGTAAATTGATAAACAAGTTATATGGAGTCCTTCTAAACTGATTAAAATCCACGTATTTACGAAATAAAAATTGATTTTATCAATAAATAAATTGAGAATATGGATTCTATGCTAAATTATGGCTGGAAGACATTAATTTTAAAACCCATTCCCAAAAAAGAATAAATCCAATAGAGTTGTTCCTTAAACATGACTATCTCTTCTGAGAACATTCATGAGAAAAATGGATCGAAATTGATACTTATATTATATTTCAATTCCATGAATGTATTTAGTTGAATGGGAATATCAATCGGAAACATATAATCATGGATGATAAATCCATAAAAATGACAAATAAATAGTTAGAGCTATCGAAGATTCTCATTTCAAATCTATTATTATAGGTACTGACATTCTACTCCATGTATGATACCCAAGGGTACATGAATACCTCTTTGATGTTATTCCTCAAATGTTTTATGATAAAAATAAAACACTCTATGATTATCTGATGGATGGGAATGAAATATAAATGGGTTTTTTTATCATTTTTACCTAAAATCCACCCAAATAGTGATGGATTGTCGATATAATTATATGTGGCCCTTGTGACCTAGTTAATGTTGATCTCATTGAGGTAGTCCAAAATTTCATTCATGGTGGTGACATCCCTATAATATCTATTTAAATATCCCTTCTTCTCAACTAAAAAGATATATAATTGACCTAGATCAAAAAATATTGACCCACTAGTATGTAAAACACTCTATATAAGTTATTCTAATGTCATATTAGTTAGAGAATATCCACTCACCCCCATCTCTGGATTTCTGAATATAATTTTTTTATCAAGTTTTGGTCAATTTATTGATGCATATTCATGGCTCATGAAGTGATCCATGACAACAGTAAAATGGCAATGGTTTATAGCATTGATATCAAATTGGAGATATACAAATCATACAATGGGATAGATTAGAGAATTTTATTAAATGTGAATGCCCAAATAAGATTTTCCATGGTATCTAATGAACTCAAATTTAGAAGATTCATCATACAATGGATCTCTATCTTATTCCTGGGAACTATAATGTTCTCAATCCAATGTAGCCGATAATTCATGTGGATCCATTGTTTTGAATTTTTTTCTAACATTGTATTCCATTAGTAGATACATTTACAAAATCTATCTCAATATATGTATCCATGAAATACAATATTTCTACCCATTCATGGAATCTCCCATTTCACATTTTCCTATAATAAACCCCTCTTCATTAATGTATGTACGAAGTATATTTTTTATTAAATAGGATTCTATAAGAGTACTATAAATAGTGTGTAAAACTATTGAATAAAGTTATGACAAAAATCTATATTTCAAAATATTTTATAGAGAGGAATGGAAATTAAATCAAGACTTATCTAGGATTCATCTATATTAGCTTCAAAATTGACTCCTTTTATGTACTGGTTACTTTGGTAATGCATTGTATCCAGTACATAGAGGAAGCAGTCAATAAGATTACGATGAAATAAATAACATAAAGAAAAAAATATAATGCTTCGTAAGAAGATTAAAACTCTCCATATGTACCCTAACCTCTATTATAATGAACATACATACAGTAAAATATGTTCAGAATTCAATCATTATTTTCATCATGAATATTATCTCTTCATTTATATAGGTTTCTTATTTGGATAGAATACATGTCCTGGTGCCATGAAAAAATATGGCATGCATCAAACACAACACCCATAATGACTTGTGGCTTGACCCGAAGGGAGTTTCATAACCCAGCAGGATGGAAAGAAGTTACTAGGTTCTGAAAATATGGTTTGGGAATGATTTCACCCTCATGAACAATATTTAATAACCATGAATAATAAAAATAAAAATAACCGATAACCAAAACCAAATGAATTATAACACTTTTAGATTCAATTATTACAAAAATAAGATAGAACAAAAATTACTATAAATCAATTACAACAATAAACACACCTAAAAACCTTTATAGGAAAATAGGTTCATAACACTCAAGACACCACCACTAATAGTTGCACAAATCGAGACACTAGAAACCAGATACACCATAACCATCATGATGCATATTGTTTCTAATTAAAACAAACATAAAAATTTATACATACACACGAAGGAGTTTGTAGAGTGTGATCTATATCCTGATTAGATGGAACCGAAAAATGATACCATGATTTGACATTAAAATTAAATTACCAGGATAATTTTCCCAATTTCATTTGAGACATTTTAAAAAACACATTATAATGAAAACCATTTCTCAAATAGGATTTAATGAAAAAATAATTCAAACAAGTCTTACAGTATTCTAATGGATAAAACCACATCACAAATATATCATTCCAAAGTATAGAACCATGGGTAAATATCTTAGGGTAATAATAAAATGATTGACTCTTAGAAATTAAAACCACAGCGTTAAAAATACATTCCCAAACTACCATAATTATTCTCAAGCATTTTCTGCCAGAGTGGAATAGATACCAACATCCATCAGTCTCAAAATCATAATCTGTTACTAATATAGTTCTCATGCATGACCCACAAGAGGGGAACACATACCAAGGACTACTGGTCCAAAAATCATAATATAATACCAACAGTGATCCCTTCCCAAGACAATAGAGTGTATCACAACCTAAGGGATATAATTATCTTATCATATCACATGTTTAGTTATTTATTCAATCATTAATCATGATTTATGAATCTGTGAGTCATCTGGTTCGTAATTAACTAGTGTACTAATTTTACATTTCCCACCATGAATACATGGGATTTCCATTGTGCTCATACATGGATTAAAATTTTACAAAAATAATCAATTTCACTTAATCATTCCATGGTTCATAATAAAATAAGGAAATACACACTTTAAATTTTTCACATTTATCCAATGATTGAAATATACATGGAAACCTCCACTTTCCATAAAAACCCATCTTCCATTTCACGTGCACCCCAAAGTAAATTAGAAATACATTTCACATCACCTACATAATTTAATAAAACCATTTAGAAATATATAAAAAATAACTCATATAGAAGATAAACATTTCCATTCAAAAATACCACTTCAAAATAATTTTTTTTAAATCATTTTTATATTATGATTCCCAATTCAAAGATAGAATTATAGTCTAACAGAAATAATTATACATGAAAAAAAACATGTTTTTATTTGAAGATCCACATTAAACAAATTTTGAAATATAAATCTCATTGAAAACACATTTCACATCTTTCAAAATGGAAATAAACCATATCCATGAAGAACCAAAATATAGCACATATGAAATATTTTCCAATTTCTTTTTAAAAAAATTCTTTTTTCATATATTCATTCCAAACCATTTTATAGTCATATTTCACTCCAAATAAATAATCCATTTAACATGTTATAAAATTAAATAAATCATATAAAAATCAACTAATAAGGTGATGTCATATAACCACCAACTTCACAAATTGAAAATTTGGGAGAATCAGTGGAAAACTAGAACTGGACAAGAACATGACCCCAAAAAGTCATTATTGAACATTAATTATCAATATTTCACACAACATCATGACATAAGACCACTATAACTTCATTCATACTAATGTTAAATTGATGATCCATAATTACGGGTGAATAACCCTAGAAAGAGGGATAAATCAAGAGTATAATTTCACTTACGTGGAGATTCAAGAAGCAAACCCACCAAATCCACCGCAAAATTGAATATCCAAGAGATTAAGGGTACGAGGGTGAGGGGAAAAGGATGTATAATCCCAATTGGGGTAGGAGAAATGAGAGTAATTAAAATTAAATCTAAATATTTGATAAAATTAGATTTTCAATTATAAATTATGAGGATAGTTTGGATTGTTTATCCTAAATTTGTTTTGAAAAACCATGATCCAACCAAGTGGTCACCACTATTAAGAATTTCATTTGGCCACTTGTTTAGCTTGGGAAGGGCACAAAGATTCACATAACCATGAACCAACCATGTACCAACTAATATCAAAATAAAAATCAATAATTTTCACCAAAACAATATATGGGAAACTATGGGATAATTGAAACAATGAAAGTAATCAATGAAAATATCTCTATATAAAAACACAAATGTGAATATTCTCCCCACCATTAAAACATTCCCCCAACAAAGTCATCATGAAGCATTATCTGAGATCAAAAAAGTGGTAGTCCACATCAAACCATGACATTCAATCCATTTATAATTCTCTTACCTACTATACATCCGATGAAAATGGAACATAGAATATGTTTCCCGTGAAGAACATTCCCAAGAGAATTGATAATCTACCCTAGTCTGTCAAACACAAATAACGTTGGATCTAAGTATAAGGACCCATCTTTAAACATTAAATACCCTTGAATTAAATGAATAATTCACATTGGTGATCTTTTCAGGTTTAGAGTTTTAGAGAATTATGAAATAACTATTACATAAAAACTTGTATATTACAAGTAGACAATACAACTCAGTATCCATTTTTTTCATAAAATAAAAACTCTTAAAAAGACACATGTCTTGTTCCATTTATAGACCACATGACTTTTCCTTGATCCCATCCCTGAACCTATTCATCTTTATGTCTTTTGGAAAACATTTCAAAAACATGGGATGAGCATAAAAAGCTCAGTAAGGGTTATAAAATAAGGGAGGAAAACATTATCCCAACAATAATTACAAATCCATGAAATCATACTTCTCAATCATAACATACCATATAAAATCATAAGATTTATTAATAACACAAACCAATCATAAATCATAAAGGTTACTTATGGAATCCATATCAAACATAAATTGTAGCTATCACAGGTATGAAGGGATTTACACTTGTAATACCCATCACATTATATTCCCTAAATCTCTTAGGAGAAACATCACGTTTACCTCCACCACATTACTCAATGCATTGGAGAGCTATATTAGGCTCACCCACCCTAGGATTATCACGGAACCACTCGTATACATAATAAATGCTCAATAACCACAAAATAATCAAACAAAATAATACAAGTATAGAATAAAGATAGCATTTTTTACATTCCAATATTTCAAATCAAGATATGGTTTTATCAAATCATTTCCAAAACCATTTAAAAATATATTTTTAATCAAAGTGTCTCATACGCCATTGAAGCTTTTAAATGAATCATCATTTGAAAACATTAATGCACATATAAATAAATCCTACAACCCATTTTTAAAACATGGACATTAATGATAAATATTCAGAATAATTAATCATTAAAACATTGAAAACTATCTTTTATTTAATGTGTTTTTTTACAAAAAGTAGAGACACTAAAATATAAATAATTGAAGAATAATATTTAATCAGAACATTATAATATCATGAGAATAAAGGTATTTATTATATAAAATGACAAAGGATAGTATATACACCATATAATAGTTAATTTGTTCATAAAAACAATTAAGTCTCAATGGAAATGTAAATTGAGATGAAATACATTATAAAGACGGTAGCCTTAAATTAATGATAAATCGATCAGCTAATAATGTGTGAAAAGCATAAGTACACCAAATATATGTGGATATTAAGTGTAAAACAATCAGTGGACATTCACACATATTCATAGGATGACATATTCAAGATGTACATGTATAACCCAAAGAATTGAAATTGGGTTAAGAAGTTCCCTTGTAAAAATTCAACAGCCTAACATCATCACATTAAAATTCAGAAAATTAGTTGATGAGACAAAAAGGGTATCTAATTACTTGGAAATAATTTTTACATAAATAAGTATATAGAAGAACATATCCAAAGATAATAATATTTAAATTAAAAGCCATAACAAAAAGAAGTATTTTAAAAAGAAGAGGGTCAAAGGTTCCCTTACCGATTTGGTTATTTAAAAAACATACACAACATGAAAGAAGGATCATAAAATGAAGATGTAAATACTCATAAATGAATGTATGTTACAAAAATAGTGAATTCATGGGCATTAAATACACCACACAAAAGGATATATTGGCACATATAGCATGAATGTCAAGGTAATAAAACGTGATATGAAACCCTTTCCCACGTTGTAATCAACTGAGTCGTATGACCAAAAGTTAATAACCATCAAATTAATCACATAATACCATGGATATAATGAGAATAATGATAATATATTTCAAATGGCAGTACAATATACACCGCATGAAATGAATAAGTGTCAAACAATAGAAATTTCACAGAATAAAAAGTGAGATACGAAAATAGCTTACAAAAAATTGGCAGCCTAACGACGCCACTTAAAAATTCTAAAAATTAATTGATGAAAGTAAGAGGGGGTCTCTCATCATATGAAAATAAAAATTAAATTATGGTGAATATAAAAAAACATCCTCCAATATAATAACATGGAGGATAAATGAAATGACATAAAAGAGAGTACTTGAAAAGAAAGGGAGAAGTCGAATATCTTACCTCGTGTCCGACTTGACTCGATCGTTCTTTAATCTCCTGAATAATAAATTAAAGTTAATTTATAATTTATTAAGAACATTTTTCAAGTTTATTATTCTTTTTATATTACTTATTACCATGTTATAAACATTATGAAATCATGTAAGTTAATAACGTTCATTATGATGATATTTGATACTTGACTCAAAAATTAACAACTTATATTTACAAGATGTCCATGTGGTCAATACTTAATTATATCCAGAATGAAATTCATTATTTTGATATCCTATATATCATATATATCCAGTATACACATGTATTTATAAAAGTACATAACATATGGAGGTAACAATTGAAATGCACCGTTCGTGGAGATGGTAAACCGTACGTACGCATAAACACTACTTTCACTTCTATTTCATAGTTTAATGGAATTTAAACATAATGATACATATTTATATTATAATTACAGTATAATAAAATATATAATATCATTAAATCTATCCTTTATTCATTCCACAAAAGGTATTAACGAGTTATATCACTTTAAGGGGGCGGTATTCTGCACTTCCTTAAACGAGATTATCGTATTTACACACTATGGAAATCATAAAGTCATGATATAAATGGAAAATACAGAAGCATAAAGAAAACATAATCACAATATATATCTTATATAACTACAATTCCATCTTAATGTCCACCATGAGAGGTAGTAATATGTACTTGAACAATCATCGTTTCGTGAGGCTTTAGTTTTCCATCAACGGAAACATTATGTTCTTCACCTATTAGATGAAGGTGTGTGTAAGTGTAGTTTGAATACTTCTCATAACAACATACAACTATATTGAGGATACTGTTCTTGTTTCCAATGAAAGAAATAAATTGAGTTTAGGGTTTGGATATGTAATATAAAAGAAAACAATTTAAGAGAAATTGTTACCTTTAATTTGGGTAACTCCCTTTGGTTTGAACCAAAGGACATCGTGAAGTGCTTGCTGCATAAGGTTAGGATTCTAGAAGGAGGAGGTGGATGTATGGATCTTAATTGGTCAGGGTTTCGATGAGAAAAATGTCTTGAGAGGTTTGTGGAATTGGATAGAAATGGTATCAATTTATAAGGGAGAGGAAGGGCTCTTTAGGAAAGTGTGAAAACATTATTTTATTATATATTGATATTCAGCCTCTAATGGTCCAAAAATCATTAATTTCAAATATATGAAGACTCATGGTCGAAATATAATCATCCAAAAGTAATTGGACAGGTTTTGGATAATATGGTAATCATTATAATCTAATTTATTTAAATCATTTATTAATGAGGTAAACACTGCATCATTATTATGTCATAAAGAATTTTTTTTTATGTATAAGAATTATAAAAAAAATACCATGATGTATGAAATATTTTGAGATTTATAATGAATATTTATAGTTGAAATGATAATTTATATAACACCTTCTAAAAATTAGTTTACTAAAATATATTTACTTTTGTCATTTTTGGCTTTACTTTATGTTAATTAATCTATATTGTCATTATCATTCCCAAGAAGCTCAAAGGGGTCCCAAAATCGACCCAAATATTTCCATGGTCGGCCATGAATCATCCAATAAGTTTGTACAAGTGTTAAGGTAATTTTGAATTATTATAGTATTCTGTTGACCTTGAATTGCCCTATTTACCTTTAATCGCAGTAAATAAAAGTCAAAATTTACAATTCACCAAAAACTATTTTCACCATAATGAACCACATTTAACTTCTTGATAACTACCATGTATGTCGGATTTTCTAAATTCAATTCATATAAGTGGTAAAATTTCATTTAAAATAAAAAGTCAGTTTTTTTAACTACCACTAAGTGGCATCACTATTCATCAATAATTGATGTTTTTCAGAAAATCACCATAAATTAAGCCTAAGATAAATTTGATATTCTGAATTCAAAAATTATATATATTTTCCCAAATTAAAAACATAGAAGTGGCACTAATTAATTTTAAAATTAATTCTCGTTATCAAAACAAATAGTGTGTTTTTAAGAAACAATAACTATCAAAAAATTGGTACTTGTTTATGTCCAATTTTAAAGTGAAATTAATTCCAATGACAAAAATTGGATTAAATGGTAATAATATATTCTAATTTTACTTTAAAACAAAATAAAAAGGTAATCTAACCATATCAATAAATTATATTAAAGGGAACCTTTGAATTAAAATACAATATTTTATTACTATTCATTAAAAAATGAACTTTATCAGAAAAATTACAACAATTTACACAAAGTAGGTTTTGATGTCCCCATTCTGAAGAATGATTTTATTTGTTCATATAGAATGTATTACAGTGATTGAAACTATATTTAAAAAGGGTTCTCCATTAAAAGGCAATAATTCAGCCTTTTAAAGTATATTATGCTTAAAATTAGATTCCTTCACATTATAAGACTCTAACTTTTTATTGGATAATGTAAATACATTTAACAATCATGTATAATCATATTATAGTTAGTTTTTTTCATAACCACAAATACAATGGATAGGAGTTAGCTACTATTTAAAATAATAATATTATATTATTAGTGAGCCACATAAGATTTCAAAGAAACTCGTTGTTGCGTATCGGGTACGCTATCGAACATAGCAACTATTTTTAAAATAAAATTAATATTTAATTCAAAAAATAATAAATATGAAAAATTCATATTCATTATTTACATGGGATGTTACATCCTTCCCCCCTTTTGGTAATTGCATCCTCGCAATTTTAAAATTTGGGCTCAGAAATGTTATTGAAAGTCCTATATCGAAAAAAGAGTCAGTAAAACTATCACATTAAAATAATGAAAGTTAAGTACAACAGTCACCTGAGTAAACCCATACTAAAATTCCATGAAAACATGGATATGGAGGAGAGAAAAAAAGGGTCACGTTCTGATGGATAGTGATAGGAAACATGATTAGGAGAAAGTTAACCACAAGAAAATCACAAACATATGATGTGTGTAAACGGTCTTTGATTACCTATTAGGAAAACTAAACCAACAACATTTTTTAGTTCCTTTTCATAATTTTGAGGAATTCATATTCCACATATAATAAAAACATAAGGAAATTTACTTACCTTTCAGTTGAGTTTCATCATTTAATAATTTTCTACCAAAACTAATGATTTCTATAAATGATAAGAATTAAAAAAGTCTTGGTCACATCAAAAGCACAAGAATCATCTTATAGAGAATCACATAATCCAAAAAAGGAGAACTATCTATTTCCCATGTATTTATAAATAAACTAAAACCAAAATTGTAAGTATAAGATCAGATAATCACTAAAAAGATAATATTTTATAAAATGAAATACTACTCTTAATCTCCAAAATTCAACAAAAAGAACCGAAGGTTCAAGAAATACCATTAAATAAACAGTTTTCCTTAAATTTCATCAAAGTAATCCAAACTAATATAGAAACCCAATTCTCTGAAGGATTTAATCACATAGTCTTCCAAGTTATATCTTAACATTTATCTCCAAATAACATCAGTTACTCTTAAAGTCTCATACAGAAAAGTAATTAACCTAATCACATATCATACAAGATAGGTTAATCATTTCCATAGAAAACCCAAAATCAACTTATTATTGATTCATAAGATCACCTAACTAAAAATAATTAGTCATACTATCCAGGGACTTCACGTAGTCTAGTGGTAGATGATAAATACCAGTCGCACATTGGTTTTTGGTTTGATTACCACATCTTCAATCGACGCGACAGGTTGTCACACGGTTTGTGTGTTGTCCCTTTTAAAAATCTACATAATTATATAGCATTCTCAAAAAGAGATAAATTCATCAAAAATAACCTTAACATATTTTAACCACAAAGGTTATCTAATAACTTTAGTTTTTCATCCCAACATGTATTAACCGGTATTTGCCTCAAATTATAAGATCATATAAACCCAAATGGTTCTTTATAACTATATCCACAAAAGAGAAGATAATTATTCCTTGAATAAAATTTTCATATATCAAGAATCAGGGTTACATATACTATAAAAATTCTTCTAATGTAATCCCATCATCAGAAGGTCTTTAATACTTTTAAGAATTTCACAATCCTAAATTCCACCATAACTCTTGAATCCCTCATATGTTGACTTCTTAATCATTCAACATTCGTCATGATCCATTAACCATTTCTTTCCAACATATTCTGAAATACTTCTTTCCTACAAAAAAATCAGGAATCATATCCTAATATTTCAATAATAGTAAAACATATGTTAAGAAATAATCCATACCTTTCATTGGTCATTGTCAGTTTCTTCATCCCCAATCGGAATGGAATTAGTTAATGGTAAATGAATATTTGTATGATCCTGGTGATCCCATTCCCAAAACATCTTCACAGGACATGTGTTTTCATATGACCATGCACACCCCATTTAAAACATTGAATTGATCCCTCTAAAATGACTTCATTCCCTTTCCTAGAGTCAACTAGATGCTTCCTATTTCCATGGAAGGTTCTTGATATATGACCTTCATTTCCACATTTATACATCTTTCTGTCCCTTTGAAAAAAAATTCTTAGGTGTTTCTTTCCACATCATTGACACATAGGTTTTTTAACACACTTACCATTATGATTATTACCTGAACATCCATAGAGATTTGTTTCTAGCATATCTTATTCCTTATAAAGTTCACTAAGGTAAAGTGGTCAGTCATTACTCAAGATAGTTGGTTGAGAATAACCATAAGAGTTATCATTTAATCATCCATATAATTTAGTTGTGCATTCAAAAAATAGTCACAGTTTTCTACACATCCACTGTTACTTTGGTGCCTGCTAGATCCAGCCATTTACTAAAACCAAAAAGGTCAGTGTGAGTATATAAGTAAAATCATCATATAATATCTTATGAGGAGGGTAAAAACTTAGATATAATTATTCATATTATCTTAAACTCTTTCACATTATCTAAAAAACAATGACTCTTTCTGAAATCTTAACAATTATTGAAATGTCACTTATGCTTAAAAAATTCCATAACCTCTAAAGTTATCTAAACTAGCCACTGATACCAACTATAAGGAACCATCCTTAAAAATTAAATAATATTGAATTAAATGAATAATTCACATTGTGGATCTTTTTAGGTTTAGAGTTTTAGAGAATTAGGCCATAACTATTACAAAACAACTCGAATATTACATGTAGAAACTACAACTCAGTATCCATTTTTTCATAAAATAAATACTAATAAAAAGACACATGTCTAGTTCCATGTTTTAGGCAACATGACTTTTCCTTGATCCCATCATTGACCCTATTCATCTATATGTCCTATGGAAAACATTTCAAAATCATTGTATTAGCATGAAAAGCTCAGTAAGGGTTATAAAATAAGGATGGAAAACATTAGACCAACAATAAATACAAATCCATGAAACCATACTTTTCAGTCATATCATACCTTATAAAATTATAAGAATTATGAATAACACACAAAAATCATAAATCATAAAGGTTACTTATGGAATCCATATAAAAATTACATTGTAGCTATCATAGCTATGTAGGGATTTATATTCGGAATACCCATAACATTATATTCCATAATTCTCTTAGGAGAAATATCACATTTACCTCCGTCACGTTACCCAATGCATTAGAGAGCTATCTTGGGCTCACCCGCCTTAGGTTTATCACAAAACCACATGTATAAATAAACAATTACCAATAACCATAAAATAATCCTAACACATAACACAAGTATAAAGAAAAGATAAATTTTCCCATTCCAATATATCAAATCAAGATATTTTTTTATCAAATCATGTTCAAACCCATTTAAAAATAGATATTTTAAAAAAAGTGTCTCATACCACATTGAATCTTTTAAAAGAATTATCATTTGAAAACATTATTGTTAATATAAATAAAGGCTAAAACCTATTTTGAAAACATGGACATTAATGAGAAATATTTAGAAGAATAAATCATTAAAACATTTAAAATGATATTTTAGTTAAAACATTTTTTTAACAAAAAGGAGAGACACTTGAACATAAATAAATGAGGAATAACATTTAATAAGAACTTTATAATATCATGAGAATAAAGTTATTCATGATATAAAATTTCAAAGACAGTATATAGACCATATAACAATGAATTGGTGAATAACAACAATGAAGTCTCAATGGAAATGCTAATTGAGATGAAATCCATTATAAAGACGGTATCCTTAAATTAAGGATAAATAAATCAGATAATAATTCGTAAAAAAACAAAAATACACCCAATATATGTGGATATTTTGTTTAAAACAATCATATGTCATTAACACGTATTCATAGGATGACATATTCAAGATGTACATGTATAACCCAGAGAATTGAAATTGGGTTAAGAAGTTCCCTTGTAAAAATTCAACAGCATAACAGCGTCACTTTAAAATTCATAAAATGAGTTAATGAGAAAAAATAGGTATCTCATTACTTGTAAATAATGTTTACATCAATAATGATATAGAAGAACATTTCCCAACACAATAAGATGTAAATTAAAAGACATAACAAAAAGAAGTCTTTATAAAATAGGTGGGTGAAAGGTTCCCTTACCGATTTGGTAACTTACAAAACATACGCCAAATGAAAGAAGGATTATACAATGAAGATTTAAAAACTCATAAATGAATTTATATTACACAAATAGTTCAATCATGGGCAGGACATACACCACAAAAAAGGAAATAGTGTCACATATAGCATGAATCTAACATGAATAAAAAGTGTGATGAAACCCTTTACCATGTTGTAATCAACTGAGTCGTATGACCAAAAGTTAATAACCACCAAATTAATCAAAAAATACCATGAATATATTGATAATAGTGATAATATGTGTCAAATTTCAGTACACAATACACCACATTCAATGAATAAGTGGAAAACAATTGAAATCTCACAGAATTAAAAGTGAGATAAGAAAATCACTTACAAACATTCGGTAGCCTAACCGCGCCACATAAAAATTATTAAAATGAATTTATGATAGTAAGAGGGTGTCTCTAATAATATAAAAATAAAAATTACAGTATGTTGAATGTAAAAGAACATCCTCCAACATAAGAACATGGAGCATAAAAGTAATGACATAAAAAGAGTACATGAAATGAAATGGAGAAGTTGGATCTCTTACCACGTTTCTGACTTGACTCGACCATTCATTAATCTCCTGAATAACAAACTAAGGTTAATTTCTAATTGCTTATAAACCTTTTTTAAGTATATAATTCCTTTTATATCAATTATTATAATGTTATAAACATTATGAAATCATTTAAGTTAATAACGTTCGTTTTGTCGATATTTGGTACTTGAGTAAAAAATGAAGACCTTATATTTACAAGTTGTCCATGTGGTAAATAGTTCATTATATTCAGAATTAAATTCATTATTTGGATATCAATTATATCCTATATATCCAGTATATTCATGTATTTATAATGGTACATAACATATGGAGGTAAGAAATGAAATGCCTCGTTCATGGAGACGGTAAGTCGTACGTACGCATGAACGCTACTTTCATTTCTATTTATTATTTTAATGGAATTTAATCATAATGATACATAGGTATATTATAATTACAGTATAATATCATATATAATATCATTAACACTATCATTTATACATCCCACAAAAGGCATTAACGAGCCACATAACCTTTAGGGGCCGGTAGTCCGCCACTTCCTCAAATGAGATTATCATATTTACCCACTATTGAAACCATATAGGCGTGCTATTATGTGAACATACAGAATCATAAAGAAATCATAAACAAAATATATATCAAATATAAATAAAGTTCCATCATAATGTCCACCATGAGAGGTGGTAAGATAAATTTGAACAATCATCTTTCCGTGTGGTGTTAGTTTTCCATCCACAACAAATATTATGTTCTTCACACATTAGATGGATGAGTGTGTATGTGTAGCTCGAATACTTCTAATAAAAACATCCTAGTTTATTTAGGATACTGGTGTTGTTATAAAATAAATAACGAAAAATATTTTAGGGGTTGGAGAAGTAAAATAATAGAATACAATTTAAGAGAAACTGTTACCTTTAATTTGGGTTACTCCCTTTGGATTGAACCAAAGGACTTCTTGAAGTGCTTTTTTCCGATGGTAAGACTTCTAGGAGGAGGAGAGGGATGTATGGAGCATAATTTGGAAATGTGTGGACTATTCAAATAGCTTTATAGGTGTGTGTAATCTGATAGAAATGGACTCCTTTTATAAGGGAGAGGAGGGGCACTTTAGGAAAGTGTGAAATCATTATTTTATTATATAATGATATTCGGTTTCTAATGGTCTAAAAATAATTATTGTCAAAGATAAGATGAATAATGGTCGAAATATAATCATCCACTAGAAATTGGACATGTTTTGGAAAATATTTTAATCATTATAATTTTATTAATTTAAATCCTTTATTAATGATGTAAACACTGCATCATTATTATGTAATAAATAATTCAATTTATTTGATGTCAAAAAATTATAAAAAAATACCATGATGTAGGAAATATTTTTATATTTCCAATGAATATTTTTAGTTGAAATGATACTTTATATAACCCCTTTTAAAAATTAATTTTCTAAAATATATTTTCTTCTGTCATTTTTGCATTTTCTTTAAGTTAATTAATATAAATTGCCATTATCACACCCATGTGGCTCAAAGGGGTCCCAAAATCGACCCAAAGATGTCCATGGTCTTCCATTACTCATAAAATAAGGTTTGGACAAGTTTTAATGTAATTTGGAATTATTATAATATTCATTGAAACTTAAATTACCCTATTTACCTTTAACCGTGGTAAATAAAAGTCAAAAGTTACTATTCACCAAAAAAATATTTTAATCTTAATGAACCACATTTTACTTATTTATAACAACCGTTTTTGTTGGATTTTCAAAATTCAATTCACAGAAGTGGTAAAATTTCTTTTAAATGAAAATTTCAGTTTTTTAACTACAACTAAGTGGTTTCACTATTCATCAAAAATTGATGTTTTTCCGAAAAATACAAAAAAAATCAGCCTATGCTATATTTCATATTCCAAATTCAGAAATGATGTCTATTTTTTCAAATTCATAGCATAGAAGTGGAATTAATTAATTTTGAAATTAATACCTGTTATAAAAAAATAGTGTGTTTTTAAGAAACAATAACTATCAAAAGATTGATACTTGTTTATGTCCAATTTCAAAGTGAAATTAATTCCAATGACCAAAATTGGATTAAATGGTAAAAATATATTTTAATTTCAATTTAAACAAAATTAAACATATAAATAAATTACATTAAAAGGCACCTTTGAATTAAAATACAATATTTTTTACTATTCATTAAAAATGAATGTTATCAGAAAAAATCCTAAAATTTACACATATTACCTTTTGATGTCCCCATTCTAATGAATTATTTTATTTTGGTCATATACAATGCATTAAATTGACCAAAACTAGATTTGAAATGGTTTCTCCATTAAAAGGTGATAAAGCATCCTTTTAATGTAAATTATGCTTAAAATTATATCATTCACATTTTAAGCCTATAGCTTTTTATTGGATAATGTAAATACATTTAACAATCATGTCTAATAATATTGTAGTTAGTTTTGTTCATTCCCACCAATACAACGGCTAGGAGATAACTACCTTTTAAAATAATAATATTATATTATTACTGTGCCACGTATGATTTCAAAGAAACCCGTTGTTGAGTATCGGGTACGCTATCAAACATAGAAACCCTTTCTAATGTAAAATTAATATTTCATTCAAAAAATTATAAATATGAAAAAGTCATATTCGTTATTTACCTGGGATGTTACACTAAGTCCTACTCCTATCATTTCATCACATGGGACAAATACATATAATATGTTTTTCAATCGATAGACATGGAAAAAAATTAAGGTCTCATGTCACCATGGATGGAAAATCAATCTTATATTCCACCATAACAATCTGATCAGTAATCTCAAATGGTCTGACAGACCTCTACTTTATCATCCCATTCTTTCCTAAATGATTATGACCTATTAAATGTTCCATTTTATGGAAATCATGTTCATGAATAGAAAACTCTAATGCCTAGTGCCTTTGATAGCCAAAATTATTATAATTAATATGACATTTCAAAAAACAATTACTTATCAACATAACATTATCATAATTTTCTTGAACATAGTTAAGTTTCATCAATGAGGTCTCACCAACCTCATCCCAACATAAACGATTCTAACATTGATGACCATAAAGAACCTCAAATTTTTCCATTTGAATCAGTTATTAGTAAATATTTTTATATCAGAACTTATGAAATTCAAAATGGTTACCCAACGAACATAAAAAATCATAGATTCCAGTCTGAAGAAAGTCTTCTAAACTAATATTCTCTATTTCCCTATGACGATTATTTTAAGGGTTGTATGAATTATAATCATTACCTAAGATCGTATAACCTTAAGAAGGCCTTCCAAAAACAAATAGGTAGAATAGGGTTCGCTATCAGAAATAAATTCTGATGAAAAACCATGAATCGTAACAACCTACAGAATATAAGACCTATCCAACTCATCCAGCTTGGCTAAATCTCAAATTGGAATGAAATGTGGGGATTTTTTAAGATTATAAATCACTAAACATATGGAATACCTCCCTAATGGTTAATGATAATTCCAACAAAAAAATTTCCTTGTGATCTCATACCACTTCTACGTTGGAATCGAATATGGATAATGTAATATAGAGGGATTTATGTGATCTTCTAAAACAATATCACATGTATAAAACCATGATAAAAAGTCATATATATCATACATCATGCTTAAAAACAATAATTAATTATGCACATCATATAAATTATAGGTTTATCAAGTATGAATCACCCGATGATACTGGTGGTTTTCCTACATCACCTCTATCGTCAATGATAATGGCCCCACAATGTGATCTCTTAAGGAAAAACACACTCAGGTGACAAAAACCACTAGTATGGCTTCTCCACACAATTCTCGAACTGCATTGATATGTGAACTAACTCACCACTTAATTTATCTTGCTGAATCAAGACCAGAAGATAAGGTGTTGGCTACACAGTGGCCAATAATGCACCTTCACTATGATCCTTGGTCTTTATATTCATCTTTGAAACGAGACCCAAAAATTCCACTCATCACTGGAGTCTTTCAATGATTTCAATTGAAATTCATAATCAAAACATTTTCCACTAAGTTTACATTTCCATGGGTATAGACAGTATCAAAATTGATCCCTTGTAGGTAATTAACTCAAAAAAATTTCCACTAATTCAAATATTTATATGAAAAAATGTAGGATAATATATCATGATATGAATAAACTATAAACTACCCCCAATGATTATAGAACCAAAAAGTTAAGGAATAAATCAATGCTTCTTACTCTAGATCATGGTTTGGGTAATTCTATTCTTGTTGTTGGAGATGGATGGAACCATGCCCCACCACGTGGTCTTCTAGCATTTGGACACTCCCAAGACCATTACCCAAGGAATAACAATAGAATAAATCACCCATTATATTTTCTAGAAATATCACAACATGATCTTTTTTCAATCTCTACTTTACCTCTTCAAAGTATTATAGAAAAATCGGGCTCCATTCCAATTTCACTCCTTCCAAATTAGCACTATCAAGGATGAAGAATCCTGTGAAAAATACAGAACTAGCCTCCTATAATACCCTATAAAATCTAAAAAATTTATGATTTAGAACATGTTTTTTGGATTCCCCCATGTAATCCCTACAATAATCATCTTGGTGTCCACATAAACCCCAAATCATGATATCACATGACACAAAACATCATCTCTCTAATTCATAATGATTACATTGAAATCTTTTCATAGAAATAGTTATTCAAAAGGGTAATTATAATTATTCTAAAATGTTACTCATGCCCCTCCTAGGTCACAAAAGTGACCATGACGTCATCGAAAAATACCATGAAAATTGAATAAGTATTTTGATGGAACAATCAATTCATAAGATTAATAAATACCATTGTAGTTTTTGTCAGACAATTGGGCATGGCCAACTACTCAAAATGGTCATAACTTCATTAGAAGGAATTTTTTCTAACATCCACCTCTTTGACACCGACTTCGTGTTACATGCAACACAATTAAATTTCATAACTCCACCACACCACATTACATTGATATAAAATTTCACTAATTTTTGGAAAAGGAATTTTTTTCAAAATTATTACATTATTCAGCATATTATAATTAAAGAATAAATGGAGAGATCCATAAACATTATAAAAAATAGAAATGAGGAGGCTCATGGTGAGAAGATAAGGTTAATGAATCAGTTAGATTTCAAATCATCTAGTTGTAGGATAACTTCCATCAACTCAGTAGGGGAAACATTTTATGATAGAAGGGATATCAGTTGTGTTCTTTATGTCAGGTCATGCTAGAAATCCACATCCCGCTCTGGTGGAAAACGAGAAATATCATATGGGATATCCTATGGGAACTCATCCATCGCTGGAGGTAATCCAACCTTAGGAGCACCACAATCATCCTCCAACATGAGTGATGTGATCAGATAATAAGGTTTACCAGCTCCATAAATAGATTTCCATCACATCTTGACCTCTGATCCTATTCCCCTTAAAAACAAGTATACTTCTATCAGGTGCCTAAAAATCACTCCCCTCCTATATTAAATGATGTGTTCAGGAAAATAAACCATCTAATCCATACAAAAAAACATGCCAAAAAGGTCCATATCTAATATAAAAAAATTCCATTACTACTCTATCATTATCACGGTGGGTGCACAAGATAAACACCTGATAACATACTCCCTTTTATTAACTAGAGGTGTTACCAACTCTAGTTCATATAGAATATTCTTGGATATAATGCTTAACATATCCAGGAGATGGTAAGAAAAAAATTTAATTAACAGTATCTACTTGAACAACAGCAAAGAATAATGAAAATAGAATAGTACCTCAAACATTTGCACAGCCTACTTCTGATTCCAGTGGTTCCCAATCCACTACAAGAAGTTTCATCATCTCATCATGGCCTTAAGAGAGACTATTGGAATGCAGCTCTATCCTGAACTGAAATTTCACATTAGATGATCTAGTCGTACCGCCAGAACCTCTATTTCAACAACCCATTTTCTTTGATGGTTATGACTGATTTTTCATCCCTTTCCAAACAAAAGATCACATACAACTCTAATATGGGAAATCCACTCTAATGAGTATCATCAGCTGTCGCATAGTTCTACACTAGTGTTTAGTCTGTAGTGGAGAAGAACATAAAAGTTATATGTTCAATTAATTTTGACATTAATAGAACACAATTAACACGTTATTGGATGCCAATGAAAAAGACAACTAGGGAGGATGACCAGAACTACCACCTCCCTTTTTCCAGGCTCACCCAATTAATATTATTATCAACTAATCTTCCAGTACCCACCACAATCACTAAACATGAGAAAGCATAAATGACTCCATGATCAATTTTGACCATCATATCACATTAGAAAAACACCTTATAAGTTTTCTTATGGAATAATATGTTTTGGGGTAATATTTCTATTCCTTACTCCATCTCTATCATCTAGGCCTTCATATACTCATTATAAATGTCATAGGGTTCATATTGAACTAACATTGCAAAGAGGATACAATACTCCATCATGAGCTTTTCTCTTTAGGAAATCATCAAAAACGCCATGGATATAGAGAAGGCCAAAATATTTGTGCAATAATTCTCATTGAATTTACTTTGAAATCATTCCAACTCACCTATTTGGGCCTCTTACGGTCCACCACTGAGTACAACCACATTTGTATTGGACCTTCCAACAAGAACAAAGAAAATTTCACTATTACTACATCATATGTATCATGATATTCAAACATACTCCCTATCTTCTCCATAAAAACCAATTCATCATGATGTCCCATGCTACCTCGAAATGAAGTAGGGTTTTTTAGGAATTATTTATCATTATCCTTTCTAGGACCATGTAAAACTTTTGTAACCCTAGAAAGACCATATATTACTTCTTATCTTAATGATCAAAATTCCCAAACCATATGATCCACTAGAATATGATCAATTTTTGAGGGAGAACAATTTCTAGGCTCATCCTATTGATGCATAAGAAATCTTTAGGGAGGCATTTTACTATACAAGCAGCTAATAAGGGAAACCATCATAAAACTATCCTAATACACTCTTAAAAGTTTTAACAATAACAAAAAAAACTAAAATAGTAAAATGAATAATAAACACCCAAATCTGTTATAATAGCATGTAAAATATAACACTACACCTCAACCCTGTTCATATACAGAGTCTATTGCGAGTATATATCACTTGTTGGAGAAGTGAATCCAGATATCCCAAAATACAATGGAAATTGGCTTCTATTTTGAAGGTGTGTTGGATAACCACCCAAATTGTAAGAACTCAGTTCTTAATTTAATAATGGATCTTGTGTTTTCCATCTATTTCTCATTTTATGACATAAATATAGCCAATTGTGGATGCGAATTGTGGTCATGGGATGATTGGATGTGTCTGAGGATCATTGAAAGATAATAACCAAACTATTGGGGAGTTTTGGGACTCCTACATGTTTAGAAGATACCATGAAGGGATTCCCTCATGGTTAAGATAATCATGAGTGAAGAGGGAGCAGAGGTAGTAACATCCACACGACTGCGCCAAAAGTCTGTAAAAGTTACAAACCATTCAGAGATGGAACCACAAGGTTATATCATGGTTAATTCAAGGTTAGTCAAACCATTCGGAGTTACTGTGAGTGATCCCCTTCTCTTATAGTGAGTGGTGCATAGTTTTTACATGGTTTGTCAACCTGTGCATAGAAACCATGGAACCCTAATTTTTTTAAAAGAATTACCAAATTTCCCAAAAAATAAATTTATTTTAAAATTTTAGATTCTACTTATTTACCCTACAACTCTCCTCCATTTTGGATACCCTTTGATGTTTATTATGGGTGTTCACATATCTTCTTTATGTCTATTATTCATTTTGATCGTGATTTACCTCCATGTATCTACAACAGTAATGACGAGATTTCTTTTTACCTATAATTGATTTTTATGCTTACCGATTTTTCGATTTTAATTTATTTTCATATTCCCTAATAACTTGTTCCATATATGTTCTTTATATTTCTCCAAAATGAGGGCGAATCAGAGCCTCAAATTGGATGACTAATATATAATGACCATAAGTTAGGAGGTATTGTGCCTTTCACGGATTATTAAGCTTTTTATATATGAAGAAGTGATGCACACCAATTTTTGAGTTGTCTATTGGATTAATAAGTCATGACTATTATTTACGATCATTATTTCGGTATTTTATTAGTTTTTTCATAGAATGTAATAGGTTAGATACTGAGATTTTGGGACACCCCTTTAGCGAGGGCATTTTTTGACCAGTTTTATGGTTGTTTGTCCTTGGATACCTATGTCATATTCCTTGAATCTAATTTGTTGGTAAATTAAAATGGAATTGTTTATCTAAATGTATGTTTCATGTTTCTATATGGTTTTATAATTTTTTATGGTGTGGTATAGATGAACTTCTATTTTGACCCATGTTATGCATATTCTTGGTAAAACATGATTGGACTATTTTTTCCAAATAAGAACCTACCAATGTGAAATAGGTTATGTTAATGCCTTTTAATGGATTATATAGACAGAATGTATTGTGATGTCAAATTTTCCCTTTTGTGAAATTATGGGTCTAGCCTTGTGGTTAGACTATGTCGAGACAACCTTAATGGTAAACATAATGATAGATGCTTTTGGTGCAGACCCTACCATGTTTAATATAATTATTACATGAACCTATTATGGTTAAATGGTAAATAACAATTGATAAATAATTGATTATGAAAAAATTAAATGGATGAGATTATATTTCTATTTTAACTTTATCCCTTGAGTGTGAATTGGATTCTTTATAATTCCATGGATGTGATCAATGGGTTTACCGATTAATAGGTAAGGCATGAGTGAACCATGGATGCCATGGGAAGGCTCATAGAGGCTCTATAAATGACTAGTGAATCATGGATCCATATAGAATGTCGTGAATGAATTAAATAGGTTGGGATTATGTCATGGGTGAGACTTGGGCTCTGTATTGGACTTCCATGTATTGGCTCGGTGACATAAGTTATACCATACTTAGAGAGATATAGAATTTTCATCTCGGAGGATCTCTAGGGATAGGCATGTATGGTGTTGGGGAATTTTCACATGGAGTGACCCCTGAATTCCCCATTATGAATGTTATGGACAGGCTCAGGGTTATTTGTATTCTGAATGTTTTATGATGTGCCTTCTAAGCCAAAGGAGAAGATTTCTTTCTATCATTGCTTTTACTAGCCTAGATGGAATCATGTGGAATCTATGGTTCATACTACTATACGAGGGATTCTTGGTCTTTTCCCAGATCTCGAGACATATAAAATCATTTTAATTGAATTATTAATTTTATATAAATAGTATGTAAATAGAAACATTTGATTCTAGGACTATTTAAATTTGAATATTTCACAGCTTACTACATTCGCTATTTTACAAAACCTCTTATATATATTCACTAATAGATTAGAACCAACCATGGGTTGTTGCAGAATGAGATTGAATCTTAGAACCACGTTTTATCATTCTTTGGGCCTGAAAAGAATATATGGATACATGTGTAGATAATTTCAAGAATCCCCGTTTAGGTACATGATATACTGTTTTGGATAATGACAGCATGGGACCAAGCCTAGGATTGCGATTCTATTGGGATACTTTTTTTATTTTTGTAACTTCATGGATCATGTACTATATATGATAGAGTTGTGAATTGTTAGGTCGTTTTCTTAGAAACATGTGACATGAATTATTTTGTGTATACTTTGACACCTAATCATATGTATTACTAGTCTTCTAAAGTTTAATTCTATTGCACGGTATTACTACATCCACTCGTTTTATTAATTCCTCTAGGTGGTAGTCATCAAAAGTGGTAATAGTCTCCCCATTATGACACCTAGTAACTCACTAAAAGTTGGAATCCTATTGTGTTTTGGGAGTTGTACTGGAGGCCATGTGTCCAATAGAGATTGGAGCACAATTTGGCCGCACCCAGACCCGAGACATTACAAGTTGGTATCAAAGTATGTTTTTTTCAATTCATGATTATATTTACTATTTGGAGACAATAGAAGGTGATATGGAGGGGATTTTATTTATTAATAAGCTATATCTGAGAGTCGCTACCCCATGTACAGGGAAAATCTATCTTTCCTTGAATTTAATTTTGAATTTTGAATTTTGATTTTTTATAGTTGAATCAATTTTAATGTTAGGTGACTCACTTATAATGGGATATTATTTTTGATGTGAGTGTGGTTCTATTGTGTTGGAACCTGGTGAGATGAGGGTTTTCCATCTCATTCATCATATAAAAAATTTATAGTAATCACATTTAAAACATTCTTATCACACAATTTAGGAGCCTTAATGGCCGCATTTTGTTTGTCGTATATTGTTGTTATATGTACTCTGCTATATATTCATGTTGTTGTTATTTGTGTATTGGTATATGTCGTGGTCAAATTGGATAGTATTCAAGATTTGTTCTGTGAGTTGTGTGGGCCCTCTTGGATTATAATTCTTTGGAAAATGATTAAAAATTATATTTAATTAGGTTGTGATGTTCTATTGGTGGGTTACAAGATATGATTTTATGGTATTATAGACCCCTACAGATCAAAATTAGGCATACCACCATAATAACCTTAAATAATGTAATTTGATAACTTTTACATGGGTTTCAATTATATTTTAAATTGACAAATCATATTAAAACAAGATATGAATGTGGAAGGAATGTAAAATAAAACTTCATTGGTTGAGAACATGACTAGACCAAACCTTGGTAGTGGGCAATCAGTAGTGATTTACATTATTTTAGACATAGACAAGACCCATGTGGAATGAAAAGGGGTTAGTTATTATAGGATGGGTAGACCGGTCTTATTAGGTTTTTTCTTTTTCAGATGTGACATTGTTTTTTATCATGAACCATGGTGTGTTCTTGACCTTGTTGAGTCATAACACCATGACGACCGCCAGCTGTACAACATGAGGGTGTTGAAAATCACACACTAGAGGTGGTAGGGCATACCAAGTAGTGGAACCACCGGTCAATTAATTCATGGAACTAGATGTTTGACCAGACACATGTGGAGATACAAGGTTTTGTGAAGTCTTTATGAGGTACATTGAAACATTTTATGGAGCAACATATCTTGTCATGTCTATTGATGAGTTAAAGCGGGTGTTCATGTAGTAGCATATACACATGATTTCTGGTGATCGTGGACCATCAGTAGCAGTTTCATGGTTGGAGAACTTTTGTTAGATCATAAATAATTTATATAAGACTCTTTAAAGGAGAGAAAATCTCACGACATATATGCCACATAATTTCTAAAGAGTTGGTGGGATGCCGCTACTAAAATAATCATCATCATGCTATTAATTCAGAAGATTTATTGGAATAATTTTGTAACATATACAATATTATGATGTCAAGGGCTTATAAATCCTATAATTTTATGCATCTAGGGATGAAAAATATTTCAATGATTGACTAAAAAATGCGTTTAACTGAGCTCCCACAGTTTTTACCTATTCTGATGGGTGATGAATCTTGAATGGATAGGTAGTATTGGGATGGTATCAGATATGACATCTGACCACAAGTGAATGTCTTTAGGTTGAAAATAATTTGTACTATTGTTAATAGGTTGGTGATAACCTAGATTAATTCAAGGGAATTGTGCGATGAAAACTAGGGAGTTTTGGATCTTAGACCTGGTACTTTATTGAAAGGAAGTAGGAAGTATCATCTAGAGCTTCATCACAGTGATGGGAAAAATTAGAACATTTTTTCCAGTAGCCAGTTGATATGATTCCAGTGCAGCTGGCTAGGGAATACCTAGAAAATGTGTCTGTAGAACACAGTTTAATGCCAATATTGCAACATGATGGGCCATTTACAATGCCTTTTCAATTCATTTCCACTAGTAGCAATTATTATTTTATTTTCACAATCTCCATGTTCTAGAGTGGAGTATGAATCTTCTCCCAATTTATTGAACTGGAATGCATCATGTAAGCCAGGACAAGGTGGTGGTCATGGTCATGGTAGAAATATCCATGATTCATAGAGATAATTGGGTAGAACATCATTGGGTAAGATAGTTGGTGTCTCGGGGCTGTGAAAAAGGCTAGACATATACAGTGCATCAGATCCAGTAGTATGATCATGTACCTTCTACTATTACAGGTTTTGTTAGTATAGACATCATTTTTTCTTCTAATCTTTTTGAAATATGGTGTTGACATAGTTACATATATTCATCAGTTATGAAGAGCCTTGTGATATTTTATTTTACTTATTATGATGGCAAGAAGCTAGACACTCCGTTATGGATTATAACAGCAGGTTCACATCAAATCATGGAGTACCCCTAAAGTATGGAAGGTTATTTATCATGTGACCTCTATGTCATAGAAATTATAGTTTTTATGTAATTTTTTGAGATGTAATTTCTATATTCCTTTCATGATTTTTCAATTGTTATCGATATAGGGTGAGTTTCACATTTCTAGAAGGAAGATAGTTTCTACACAAAAGGAGATTTAGTTGTTCTTGACAGTCAAGAAGGATCAAAGCATTATGGGGTGGGTGGAATAACAACCCAGATTGCGATTTTGTAGCTAGTTGAAAAGATAACACTTTAGATAGATTTCTCTCTAGTAGTTGATCATTTCACGGATGTCATACTGAATTTATTTTTATGTTTCCTTTGGTGATATAGGTATAGTTTTACATAGATCTAGTACATGGAGCTACACTAGTGTCCATTCCTCCTTACAATGTGGCTAAGATTGATTTTCATGTTCTCCTGAGGTATCTATAAGACATGGATGAAAAGGGTTTCATTTTCCCTAGTACTCCTCCATGGATTTTCTAGTACTTTTCGCGAAAATGGTGGATGGTACACATAGGAAATTTGTGAATTAATAGATGTTGAACCAGTTGATGGGTAATAAATAGTATCCTTTACCAATGATAGATCACATCATTGAACATCTCAATGAATCTTGGGTTTTCTCAAAGATTTATATGACATCCATTTATCATTAGGTGCATGCTAGATCATCATACATACCTTTCATAGCCTCTCAGAGTAGGTGTGGTTTGTATGATTATAAGTCCCCATCCTTCTAATGTTACTTAAACTTGAGTAAAATCAATAATTAACATTGAGGATCATTTTAGGTTTAGTGTTTTAGAGGATTAGGCCATAACTATTTCATAACAACTCAAATATTACAATGTAGACACATCTACATAGTATTTATTTTTTACATAAAATAAATAATCAAAAAATAAAACAATAATTATTTTCAAGATATAAATTTTATTTAATTCTTCAATTCTCTTACACTTTCCTATACCATGTGAAAAACATTTCAAAAACATGGGATGAGCATAAAAGGCTCAGTAAAAGATATAAAACAAGGAAAGAAAACATTAGTCTATCAACACATATAAAATGTATTCTATTTAACACACCTCATGAAATCTTGATATTTACAAATAACACATATAAATCATAAACCCAAAAAGTATCTTGTGGTATCCATAACATACTTAATTTGTATATTACATAGCATTGAAGGGAGTTATGTTTGGAATAACCATCACAATATATTGCCTAAATCTCATAGAAGAATCATTATTGTTTACCGCCATCACATTGACCAATGCATTGGAGAGCTATCTCAGACTCACCCACCCAATGTTTTTGATAGAAACATCAGTATACGTAAAAATTTCCCAATAACAATAACATATTCATAACACATAAAACAAGCAAAAAAGAAAAATAAGATTTCAACATTTCTAACAGAATGTAAAATTAAAATATATTGAAATAATAAATCCATTACCACAACCAATTTAAATAAACAAATACGTAAAAATATTACATGGTATTTATTTTCCTTTTAAAAACATTATGGATTGTTAAGGAATCCAAATATCAAATAATGGTTGCGTCGGCGAAAATGTCATTGTCACCGCATATGTTAAAAAGAGACATTATTTTTTATGTTTAGTAAAACTCATTGTAGAGAAAATATTCTCTTTGAATGAAATTAATATTGGACGGGATTTATACACCATATAAAGCAATGTCATGTATAAATCAATGTGCACCTTAATGAAAGGATATTGAGACGAAGTCCAATAAAAAGATTATTTTTTAAATAAAATAGATCGATTATGTGTTTTGAAAATATGTACACATAAATTAATTATAAATATAGGATAGTCTATCAAAATTTATTTCATACAAAATAATATCATGACATAATCAAGAAGTAGAAGATTGACCCCATAAATGGAAATTGGGATAAGCAGTTCACTTAAAAAAATCATTTTGTAAATAAAATAGATCTATTTGTTGTATTCACTATGATAACACATAAATCAAGTATAAATAAAATATAATATATAAAATTTAATTTCTCATAGAATCGTAGAACAATAAGAAGTAGATGAAATGAACCAAAAGAATGGAATTTGGGTTTTGAGGTTCCCTTACCTCAGGTCTGAATTGACCCGTTCGTTAATTAATATCATGAATAATAAATAAATGTTAATTTATAATTTCTCTATATCCTATTTCAACATTAATATTCCTTTTATATCACTAATTACAATTTTATAAACATTATAAAATTATTTATGTTAATAAGGGTTTTTTCTATATTTGATAATTGAGTCGAAAATGAACTTCTTATAATTACATGTTATCCATGTGGTCAAAGGTAAATTATCTCTATAATTATATTCATGATTTATATATCATATATGTCATTTATATCCCATATATATAAATATTTATTTATAATAGTACATAAATTTGGAGATAAGAAATGAAATGCACCGTTCATGGAGACAGTAAGATGTACATACGCATGAATGCTACTTTCATTTCTATTAAGTATTTAATGGAATGAAAAAATAATGATAAAAATGAATATTATAATTCTAGATTAATATCATATATAATTTTATTAACACCATCCTTTATACATTCATCATATGGCATCAATGAGTCATATCACTTTGAGGGGGAGGTAGTCCACACTTTCTCAAATGAAATTATCATTTATACACATTATAGAAACCATAAAGTTGTGATATAAATGAAATATAATGAATCATAGAAAAAATATAAAAATAATATATACCACATATAAATATTGTCCATCATAATGGATCCATGAGAGGTGGTAGAAGTTAATTTAACAATCATCGCTTCAAGATGCATTAGTCCACCGTCGACAGAAATAGAATGGTTGTATCCATTAGATAGAGGTGTGTGAAAAAGTAGTTCATATCATTATAATAACTACAACATATTATATTTAAGATACTTTTTTTATAAAATATTGGAATAAAGAGATTTTAGGGGGTTGGATAAGGAAAATAAAAGAATAGAACCTGAGAGAAGACATTACCTTTAAATCGGTTAACACCATTTGTTTGAACCAAAAAGATTTATTGAAATTCATTACTACCAAAATATGGATTATATTTGTAATAGAGGAATATTGGAAGCTTGTTTTAGAAGTTTTTATATGAGCTAATGGTCTTGAGAGGTGTGGGTAATGGGTTAGAGGAGGTGTCCTTTTAATAATAGGGATGAGGGGCCCTTTATGAATGTTTGAAAGTTTTATTTTATTTTAAAATGATTTATGTTGTGAAAATGAACACAACTCATTAAATTAAATTATAAGATGAATATATGTTAATATAAAACCATCAAATAATAATTTTACAGATTTTGGATATTTTGTAATCCCCACCTTTTTTATTTAATCCTATGTTAACTTATATAGCTTTTACAATGTCTTCTTGTATATTCATACTATACAGTTAATATATTTACTATAAAATGTCAAGATACCCACAATGTATCATTAACCACATTTTTAACATCATATATGTCATTTGGACGAATCATTGTTTCTTAGGATTACTATATCTATTAATAAAATAATATTTTTTTAAAACACATTTATGTCAATTTTATTACTATTCATATAATGAATTTTTTTAAAATATAAAATAACAAGATTATTTTGAAAAATCTTAATTAATTCAAATATTACATGATATAATTATCTCTAAATTTTTTTGATTGAATAAATAGTTACAAATTAAATTTATTTTATTTGTAATCTAATTAATAAAATATTTCATTTATATTGTAATCACTACAACAACATTTTTCCATAAACAATATTTTTTATATGATGTATAAAAATTACAAATAAAATAACAAGATATATGAAATCTTTTTATATTTATAATAAATATTTATTGTCGAAAAGATTACTATTATAACATTATATAAAAATTTGTTTACTAAAAGATATATGTTTGGATTACATTTTCCTTAACATTAAATTAATTTTTATAAATTGTTATTCTCACATAATAGTGTATCCATGGGGTCCCAAAAATATCCCAAGAATGACCATAGTCCGTCATTTATCATAAAATAAAGTTAGGACAAGTGTTATGGTAATTTAAAATTATTATAATATTATTTTTTACCCTTATTTATGAGATTTACCTTTTAACCATTGTAAAAAAAATATTTACTGAAGTACTTATTCAAAACATCTAAAAATAAATATTACATATTTATAAAATATTATATATAGATTAAAAATATTTAATCCATTTTTCATAATTCAAAACAAATATATTTCAAAAATTAGTATAAAACATTCCTGTTCTCAAAACCAAAAAGCACGTTTTTATGAAATAATAACAATCAAAAGATTGACCCTTGTTTATGTCCAATTTCGAGATGAAATTATTTTCAATGAAAAAATTGGATTAAATAATAATAATATTATCCAATTACTCATTAAAACAAAGTTAATGTATAATCTTACTATAAAAATAAATTAGACGAAATGACAGTTTTGAATTAAAAAGAAGTATTTTTCTCTATTCATTGAAAAATGTACTGTATCAAAAAAATATAAATATTTTACCCAATGTAAATTTTGAAGTCCCTATTTTAAATAAAAAGTTTAATTTTTCAAATGTAACATATAAAAGTGACAAAAATTGAATTTAAAAATGGCTCTCCATTAATAAGCGGTAAATCGACCTTTTAAAAACTATTAGAGTATTTCATGCTTATAATATGATTCATTCATATTTTAATCCTCTAAAATTTATTGAGTAAAAGTAAAAAAAATTTAAAATCATATGTAATTATATTTTATTTAGTTATTTTTATTTGATCGAATACAATTGCTAGGGGATAACTACAATTTAAAATAATATTATGTTATTATTTTTCAGTATGACTCAAACTTGTATGCAACATGAGATCTCGGAGAAACCCATTATTGTGTGTAAGGTATTCCATTGAAAATAGAATCACCTTTAATGTAAAATTAATATTTAATTAGATAATATTAATATATATGAAAATTTTATATTCTTTATTTACATCGGATTTTACAATGAGTATCTTGTTATGGCATTCAGTATCACTAATGCACCAGTGGTTCTCATTGAATTAATGAATCATGTGTTCCATCCATATCGTGACTCGTTTGAAAAGGATTTCATGGATGATATCTTGGTGTATTCTAGGAATAAACATTACCATGACACACATCTTTAGATCATTTTGAATAAACTGAGATAAAATGGTTTATTTCCTAATCTACCAATGTTCCACTTCTGGATGAATCTAATTCAATTAATGGGTTAGGTAATATCATACACATGAGTATTAGAAAACCTATAGTATGTGAGAGTAGTAGACTCCTGGGATCACCCCAAGAACATATTTTAGGTGATATGTTTCATAGGGTTGTCTAGTTACTACCTGATGTTCATACAGGACTTCTCAAGTTTAGTAGTGTCGTTAATGGGCTTGACTAAAAAGGGTGTGAATTTTGTATGGATAGATTACTATGAGATAGTTGTTATGATGTAGAAAGGGAGATTCCAATGAGCTACATTAATAATTTTTCCAAAAAAATGTAGGATTTACACTTAGTAATGTGACACATCAGGTATCAGGATGGGAGAAGTTCTTTTGTAGGAGGATTGAGTTATTGTGTATGTGTCTCAACATTTGAGGCCACATGAGAGGAATTAACCAACACACAATATTTAGTTTGCTATGATTGTTCATGATCTACACTATTAAAGACCTCATATGATGGGATATAATTTTGTTGTTTACAAAGACCAAAAATTCCTCATGTATATATTTACTCATTGATTTTATAATTTAATAAAACATATGTGGGTTGAATACAACCTGTCTTTCGATATTGATATTTCTGACCTACATAGAAATTGGAATGTAGTGATCAATGTTGTGAGCATGAGGACTGAGATTCAGGCTGTCAAATAGTCAAATATGTAGTCTAATATTATGGTTTTTCTCTCTAAGATACACTTGATGGTGCACAATAGTAATGTGAATATGTTTCTTTCATCCATAGATATTTTCTATACCCTACTGGGTAGAGTGGGAATGAGGTAGCTATCATATTTCAAATGCGTATATATATGAGATAGAGTTGTAGGTGAGGACCCTCCTCCTGGTTTAACCAAAGGCCATGATGTGATCCTTTGTTTACATGGTCATGTAAGGGATTCAGAAGACATTTACAAAAAGATGTTATTGGACATTCATGTACATCTATATGATGTGAAACATGGCATAACCAATATGTATCTGGATTTACATCATCAGTAATAGTGTACAGGTATAAAAATAGATGTTTTTGGTTTTGTATTGAGGTACTCCACCAGATAGTAGGTGGATGTAGAATACCAGTGATTCGATGGAATTTTTCAATATCTACCCATTCCTGAGTGGAAATGGTATAATGTCTTGATAGATTTACATAGGCCTTCATGAGGAAGAAAACTCATATAGATTATCATTGATAGGCTTGTGATGGTTCCAAATTTCATTTTGATCATGTAATCCATCCGAATTGATTAGATTAGGTGGTAATACATTAAATATATAGTACGTTATCACGGGGATCTGCATTCTATTACTTCAGTTAGTGATTACCAGTTGACTAATTGTTTCTAGAAATGGTTGGAGAGGGATCCAGGTATATATGAAATTTTGAGAATGGAATACCTCTCTCAAACAGATTGTAAGTTAGTGCATGTGATTCATGTTCTTGATGAATTTCTTCGGGCATGTGTCCCAGATTACCGGGGTTCATGGTAGAATCATACACCTCTATTGGAGTTTTCCAATTATAATTGAATTTAAGTAACTATTTATATGTTCCCATGTGAGGGTTCATATGGTAGGCCATCACGATCACCCCTATGTTTGCTATAGGTAGAAGAGGTAGCTATACTGGCACCTCGTCTTATCCTGCAGATCATTGAATAGTTTTAGTTGATTAGGATGTGGATGGATATGGTGTAGTCTCATCATAAATCATATGAAATTTGTCATAGAAATCCTATAGAGTTTGATCATGGGGATAATGATTTTCTATGTGTTTAAATAAGGTCAGAACACAAGAGGATTATTAGATATGGAAAGATTTTACCAAGATAGAATGGGTCATTTCATATTTTGGAGAGGGTCATGTAGGTTTTTATCGTTTTCAGTTACCTCATAGGTAATAGGGTATGAACAATATAATTCATGATTTTCATTTTCAGTTTTACTATTAATACCTATTAAATGCCTTTTCAGAATAGGCAGGTTGAGTTACATGAAGATATGTCCTTTCAGGAGCATCCCACATGAATTGTGGATTATAGAACGAATATTCTCTGGGGCTAGTCTGTTACATTACTACGGTTATTATGGAATCCTGATCGAGTACTGGATGAGACATGGGAGAGGGAGGCCAATGTTTGATCGTAGTGGCCAAAATTATCCACTTATAAGGCCGCAACCTTAAACCTTACTTAATCTTGAGTCATAATAAGATTACACATTGAGGATCTATTCAGGTTTAGAGTTTTAGAGAATCAGATCATAAAACATGAATTACATTCCACATTTAAACAAAGTGGTTACATAAAAGATAGTATTCATTTTCCCATCAACAAGAACATATTAAAAATAAAACATGGATTCATTCTTGACTCTTCCTTGACACTATCATCATATCCTGTACGCTTCCCTTGACCTGTGAAAAACATTTCAAAAACTTGGGATGAGCATAAAAAGCTTAGTAAGGGAAATAAAAATATGGAAAGGAAACATGAGTACATGTATACAAAAGAATCAATGAAATCATACTCTACTCATAAAACATAAGCAGTTTAACATACCTCATCAAATCGTGAATAAATCATAGAAATCATAACACATAAAGGTAACTTGAGGCATTCATAACATTCTAACGTTGGGAGTAACCCTCTTGGTTACATTTGGAATACCCATCACAGTATATTTCCTAAATCTCTCTGGAGAAACCTCAACGTTTAACTCCTTCGCATTACCCAATGCATTGGAGAGCTCTATCGGGCTCACCCACCATTATTTTATCATGGAACCACCCGTTTTCATAACAATGCCCAAGAACCATAACATAATCACATCACATAAAACATGCATAAAGGAAACATAACATTTACAAATTTCAATAACAAGATATCAATAACACATTGATATAATAAAAACATTATCAAAACCATTTTCAATACCAAAATAAAAGAAAATTAAAACATGGTATTTATTTTTCTTTTAAAAAAAGGTATTGCTTGTAGAGGAAGACGAAACTCAAATAATGGTCACGGCGGCGGAGAAGTCATTGTCGCCGCATACATACGACAAAAAAAATCTCTTTTGTTGTTTAGTAAAACGATTCCTATAAGAAAGATTCCTTTTGGATAAATGTAAAATACAAAGGGTTTTATACACCGTATAAAAGAAGGTTGTGTATAAAAAAATACGCCTCAATGAAAGAAGATTGAGACGAAGTCCCATACCTCAGATCCGACATGACTCAATCATTATTTAACCTCTTGAGAAGTAAACGTGAGTTAATTTCTAATTTCATAAGAACCTTTTTCATGTTCATTATTCCTTTTATATCAATTATTACCTTGTCATGAACCCTATGCAATTATTTATGTTAATAATGGTCGTTTTAACGATCATTGGTACTTGAGTCAGAAATATGCTCTTTATATTTAAAAGTTGTTCATATATCCATTATATCCAGAGTTATACTCATGATTTATTTATCATATATATCATATATATCCATTATATACAGGAATTTATAAAACTACATAACACTTAGAGGTAAGAAATGAAATGCACCATTCATGGAGACAGTGAGCCGTATGTACGCATGAACACTACTTTCATTTCTGTTTCCTATTTGATGGAATGGAATCATAATGACATAAAGGTATATTATAATTAAAGTATAATATAATACATAATATCATTAAGTAAATCCTTTTACGTCCCACATATGGCATTAACGAATCAAATCACTTTGAGGGGGCGGTAGTCTGCACTTCCAAAAATGAAGATATCACGTTTACCCATAATGAAAACCATAAAGGTATTCCATAAATGAAAAATACATAAGCTTAAGTAAAACATAAACATATTATATATTATATATAAATATAACGTCATATTAATGGCCACCTTTGAAGGTGTTAAATTAATATTGAACAATCATCGTTTCATGAGGCAGAAATTCGCCATCCACGGAAACAGTATGTTCAGTAACCATTAGATGTAGGTGTGTGTAAGTGAAGCTCAAATACATATTATAACAACATCCAAGTATATGGAAGATACTTTTTTGTTACAAAAGAAATGAATAAAAATAGTTTAGGGGGTTGGAGAAGAAAAATAAAAAAATAAGAACACAATAGAAGACACTACCTTTAAATCGGGTAACTCTTTTTGATTTGAGCTCAAAGGCTTCCTTGGAAAAACTTATGAACAAAGTGAGGCTTATAGGTGTTATAGAGGGATTTTGAGAGTCAAAATGGGCAGGGTTTGGACGAGACAAAGGCTTTGTAAGTGTGGGTAAGGAGGTAGAGGTGGGGGCCTTTTATAAGAGGAGAGGAGGGGCACTCTTGGAAAGTTAAGAAAAGATACTTTTTTATAAAATGATTTTCAAAACAAAGGTCCCAAAATTATAAATTTCTAGGATAAGGTGATAAGGGTTTTAAATCCACCCATCCAATAGGTTTTTGACATGTGTAGGTATTAAATTTTACATTATCTTTTCATTTTATTTAAATCGTTAAATAATGAGGTAATCACTGCATCATCATGGTGTCATAAATAATTTAATTTATTTAATGTCTAAATATTATAAAAAACTATCATGATGTAGGAAATCCTTTTATCTTTTTAATTAATATTTATAGTAAAAAATCTGACTTGTATAACCCCATTTAAGAAATGTTTTAGTAAAACAATTCATGTTTGTGACATTTTTACTTTAACTATAAATAAAAGGAATTAATATCATTATCTTACCCAAGTGGCTCCATGGGGTCCCAAAAATAGACCCATTGGTTGTCTTGGTCGTCCATGACACATACAATAATGGTAGGACATGTGTCTAGTTCATTTCATATTATTAATACTTTATTTTTACCTTAAATTACACCAATTACCTCTAATCGCGATTAAAACTTAAAAGTTACTATTCACCAAAAAAATTATTTTATTCTCATTGAACAACATTTTACTTCCTAATGAAAACCATGTATTCCGGATTTTTGAAATTCAAAACACAGAGGTGGTAAAATTTCATTTAAAGGAAAAATTAGTTTTTTTAAGTACCACTTAGTGGTTTCACTATTCATCAAAAATTAAAGTTTTTCAGAAAAATACCAAAATGTCACCCTAAGACATATTTGATATTAAAAATTCAAAAATGATGTTTATTTTACAAAATTCAAAACATATAAGTTACAGTAATTAATTTAATAATTAATTCCCGTTGTGAGAGCAAATAGCGTGTTTTTATGAAACAATAAGTATCAAAAGATTGACACTAGTTTAAGTCCAATTTCAATGTGAAATTAATTTCAACGACCACTATTGGATTAAATGGTAGACATATTTTCTAATTTAACTTTAAAACCAATCCAAAAGATAATATAATCATATAAATAAATTAGATTAAAAAGCGGTTTTGAATTAAAATACAACAGTTTTCACTATTCATTAAAAAAATAATCCTTATCAGAAAAATACCAAAAATTTACCAAAAGTAAATTTCAATGTTCCAATAAAAAGGAATAAGTTTATTTTGAAAAATAGAGCTTATAAATTTGTCAAAAGTTATATTTAAAACTGGTTTTCCATCAAAATGCAGTAAAACAATCTTTTAAAAATATTAGTGTATTCCATGCTTAAGATTGAATTAATTCTCATTTTAAGCCTCTAAAACACTATCCAATTCATTAGTAGACATAGATAAAAATATATATTATTAATTACTTACATGGGATGTTAAATCCTTCCCCTCTTTAAAAAATTGCGTCCCCTCAATTTATTTACTTATCGAATAAGTGGGGGTATTTAGCCCTCATTGCATTTTCAGATTTCCATGTTGCCTCTTCAATATTGTGGTTTTTCCACAAAACCTTTACCTGATGAATCACCTTATTCCGTAACAGTTGCTCCCTGTGGTCAAGAATCTAGACTGGTTGTTCCTCATAAGATAGGTTCTCTTCTAGCTGAACTACCTGTGGACTCAAAACATCAGATAGATCTGGAATATACTTTCTCAACATCGAAACATGAAAAACATTGTGTACCTGAGATAAACTCGGAGGTAAAGCCACTTGGTAAGCAACTGATCCAATTCTATCCAAAATTTCATATTGTCCAATGATCATTGGATACAGCTTTCCTTTCTTACCAAATCACATCACATTTATCCATGGTCAAACTTCGAGAAAAACATGATCACCTACCTTGAAAGATAGATCCTTCCTCTGGTTATCAGCATAACTCATATGCCTGCTCTAAGATGTTCTCACGTGTTTCTGAATCAACTGAACTTTTTCTGCCATCTCTTCTACCAATTCTGGTCCCATCAGCTTCCTTTCACCCACTTCATCCAAAAAAGGTGGAGTTTGACACCGCTTCCCATACAATACCTTAAACGGTGCCATCTGTATACTGGAATGAAAACATTTATTATATGATAATTCAACCAAATATAGATGGTGGTCCCGAATTCCCTGATAATCCATCGAACAAGCACATAGCATATCCTCCAAAGTCTAAATTGTTCGTTATGAATGCCCATCTGATTGAAGATGAAAAGCTGTACAAAAATTTAATTCAGTACCCAACGACTTCTATAGGAGTTTCAAAAAGTTAGAAGTCAACTTTGGGATCAGATAAAATGGAGAGGGTAAATCCATGAATCCTGACTATATCATTAAGATAAAAACGTGAATGTTGATCTAGGGAAAAACTATCTCGTATAGCAAGGAAATGAGCAGATTTAGTCAAGCGATCAATAATAACCCAGATTGCATTATTACGTCGAGATCTATTCGGCAATCCCACAACAAAGTCCATGGATATATTTTACCATTTCCACTCTGGCACAGGTAAAGGCTGAAGCATCCCTTTTGGTAACTGCCTCTCTTCTTTAACCTACTGACAAGTCAAACACTTCATAGTATAATCAGCAATATCCCTTTTAATTCCATCCCACCAGTAATACTCCCAAGGATCTCTATACATCTTAGTACTGCAAGGATGAACTAGAAATAGAGAACTATGAACTTCACATAACAAATCTCTCTTCAACTTTGAATCACAAGGCACACACAATATCTTCACAAATTCTAAAACACAATCATTATCAATATTAAATTCAGGCAACTTACCCTTCTGAACTAGCTCTACATTTTTCTGCAACTCACTGTATTGCTTCTGTGCTTTCTTGATTCTTGTCTCATAGAGAAGATTTCACTGATACCTAAAACAAAAAAAATAACATCCTGCACCAAAAACATCTATGCCAAAGTTCATCAAATCCTTAACCAAAGTATCACGTTCCAAACGAAACATTGTTAATGAAGCATTACTTTTTCTACTCAAAGAATCATCAACTTTATTTTATTTTCCCGAATGGTAATGAATTGTACAATCATAATCCTTGATTAATTCTAGCCATCTCCTCTGTCTCATGTTCAATTCATTCTGAGTGAATATATACTTTAATCTTTTTTGATCAGTATATATTTCACACTTTAGTCCATACAAATGATGCCTCCAAATCTTTGAAGAAAAAACAATAGCAGCTAATTCAAAATCATGTGTAGGGTAATTTACCTCATGAGTTTTCAACTGTCGTGAAGTATAAGCAATTACCTGATCATTATGCATTAGGACACAACCATGTCCTTTCAATAGAGCATCACTATATATAACAAACTCCCCATTCCTGGAAGGTAGTGCCGAAAATGGAGCATTCACCAATATTCATTTCAATTCCTGAAAACAATCATCACATTCTTTTTTCCAAATAAACATAACACCCTTCCGAGTTAGCTTAGTCATTAGACTAGATAACTGGGAAAAATATCTAACAAACCTTTGGTAATAGCCTACCAAACCAAGGAAACTACGAATCTCAGTTACATTTGTGGGTCTTGTCCATTCATCAGCAACTTTTGTTTTAGCAGGATCAATAGTTATGCCATCTTTTGAAACAATGTGACCAAGGATAGAAATTTGTGGTAACCAAAACATACACTTGCTAAATTCTCCATACAATTTCTTTTCTTTTAAGGTTTGCATGATAACCCTTAAATGAATTTCATGCTCTTATTTACTTTTAGAAAACACCAAAATATCATCATTAACAAAACCACCATTTATCACCTGATTCAACTGAGCCATCACTGCAGTAAACTGCTCAATTCTGATTCTGACCATCTCAGGATGCTGATTTGGAAGGTCATTTCCTTCTGTATTCCTTCACAAAAAGCATATATATTTCCTCTATGAAAACCATTCTTAACACTGAAATACCTTAGGTGAAGAAACATGGTAATATTCAAATTCTATACTATTTTAATTTGACCATAAAAAATATTTTTTGATAATCATTTAATAAAATTCCATTTCCTAAAGATATCTAAACCGACCTCTGATACCAACTATAAGGCCCCATCCTTAAACCTTACTTAATCTTGAGTCATTAAAAGATTACACATTGATGATCTTTTCAGGTTTAGATTTTTAGAGAATTAGATCATTAAACATGCATTGCATTCAACATTTAAACAAAGTGGATACATAAAAGATAGAATTCATTGTTCCCATAAACAGAAACATATTTAAAATAAAACATGGATTCTTTCTTGACTCTTACTTGACACTATCATCATATCATGTACCCTTCCCTTGACATGTGAAAAACATTTCAAAAACATGGGATGAGCATAAAAAAGCTAAGTAAGGTATATAAAAATATGGAAAGGAAACATGGGTACATGTATACACAAGAATCAATGAAATCATACTACACTCCTAAAGCATAACCACTTTAACATACCTCATCAAATCATGAATTAATCAGAGAAGTCACAAGACATAAATGTAACTTGAGGCATTCATAACATTTTTACGCAGGGAGTAACCCTCTTGGTTACGTTTGGAATACCCATCATAGTATATTTCCTAAATCTATTCGGAGAAACCTCAACGTTTAGCTCCTTTGCATTACCCAATGCATTGGAGAGCTATATCGGGCTAACCCTCCCTTAGTTTATCATGGAACCACCTGTCTTCATAACAATGCCCAAGAACCATAACATAATCGTATCACATAAAACATGCATAAAGGAAACATAACATTTCCACATTTCAATCACAAGATATCAATAACACATTGATATACTAAATACATTATCAAAACCATTTTCAACACCAAAATAAAAGAAAAGTAAAACATGGTATTTATTTTTCGTTTTAAAAAAGGTATGGCTTGTAGAGGAAGCCGAAACTCAAATAAAGGTCACGACGGCGGAGAGGTCGTTGTCGCCGCATACGTACGACAAAAACATACCGTTTTTTCATTTAGTAAAACGCTTCGTATAAAAAAGATTCCTTTTTGATAAATATAAAAGTAAAAGGGTTTTATACTCCGTATAAAAGAAGGTTGTGTAAAAAACAAAATATGCCTCAATGAAAGAAGATTGAGACGAAGTCCCATACCTCGGGTCCGACTTGACTCGATTGTTATTTAACCTCCTGAATAATAAACTTGAGTTATTTTATACTTTCTTAAGAAACTTTTTCAAGTTCATTATTCCTTTTATATCACTTATATCCTTGTCATGAACACTATGCAATTATTTAAGTTAATAACGGTCGTTTTAACGATCATTGGTATTTGAGTCAGAAATATGCTCTTTATAATTACAAGTTTTTCATGTATCCATTATCCAGAGTTATACTCGTGATGTATATATCATATATATCATATATATACAGTATATACATGCATTTATAATATTACATAACATTTAGAGGTAAGAAACGAAATCCACTGTTTATGGAGACGGTAAGTCGTACGTACGCATGAACGCTACTTTCATTTCTGTTTTGTATTTTATGGAATGGAATCATAATGATATAAAGGTATATTATAATTCCATTATAATATCATACATAATATCATTAATTAAATCCTTTATACATCCCACATATGGCATTAAAGAATCAAATCACTTTGAGGGGGCGGTAGTACGCACTTCCTAAAATAAAGATATCGCGTTTACCCATAATGGAAACCATAAAGGTATGCCATAAATGAAAAATACATAAGCTTCATTAAAACATAAACATATTATACATCATATATAAATATAGTGTCATATTAATGGACACCTTTGAAGGTGTTAAAAGAATATTGAACAATCATCGTTTCGTGAGGCATAAATTCGCTATCCACGGAAACAATATGTTCTTTAACCATTAGATGTAGGTGTGTGTAAGTGTAGCTAGAATCCATATTATAACAACATCCTATTATATGTAATATAATGGTTTTGTTACAAATTAAACGAATAAAAATAGCTTAGGGGGTTGGAGAAGAAAAATAAAATATAAGAACACAATAGAAGACACTACCTTTAAAATGGGTAACTCTTTTTTATTTGAGATCAAAGGCTTCCTTGGGAAGACATCTGCCCAAAGTGAGGCTTGTAGGAGTTTGATTTGGATATTGAGAGACAAAATGGTCAGGTTTTAGCCGAGCCAAAGTCTTTGGAAGTGTTGGTAAGGAGGTAGAGGTGTGGGCCTTTAATAATAAGAGAGGAGGGGCACTCTTGGAAAGTTATGAAAAGATAATTTGTTATAAAATTATTTTCAGATAAAAAACGTCCCACAATTATAAATTTAGAGGATAAGGTGATAATGGTTCTAAATCCACCCATACAATAGGTATTTGACATGAGTACGTCTTAGATTATACATTATCTTTTCATTTTATTTAAATTGTTAAATAATGAGGTAATCGTTGCATCATCATGGTGTCAAAAATAATTTAATTTATTTAATGTTTAAAAATTATAAAAAAATATCTTGATGTCGGAAATATTAATATCTTTAAAATGAATAATTATATTCAGAAAGCTGACTTTTATAACCCCATTTTACAATTGTTTTAGTAAAACAATTCATGTTAGTGACTTTTTTACTTTAACATTAAATAAAATGCATTATTGTCATTATCATACCCAAGTGGCTCCATGGGGTCCCAAAAATAGACCCATGTGTTGTCTTGGTCGGCCATGGAACATCCAATAAGGGTAGGACATGTGTCTAGGTCATTTTATATTATTAAAACTTATTTTTACCTTAAATTACACTAATTACCTCTAATCGCGATTAAAACTTAAACATTACTATTCACCAAAAAAATTATTTTAATCTCATTGAACCACATTTTACTTACTAATGAAAACCATGTATGCCAGAATTTTGAAATTCAAAACATAGTGGTGGTAAAATTTCATTAAACCAAAAATCAGTTTTTTTAAGTTCCACTTAGTGGTTTCACTATTCATCAAAAATTGAAGTTTTTCAGAAAAATACCAAAACATCACCCTAAGATATATTTGATATTCTGAATTCAAAAATGATGTTTATTTTAAAAAATTATAAAAATATAAGTTACATTAATTAATTTAATATTTAAATCCCACTATCAGAGAAAATAGCGTGTTTTTATGAAACAATAAGTATCAAAAGATTGACACTATTTTAAGTCAAATTTCAAAGGGAAATTAATTCCAATGACCACTATTGGATTAAATGGTAAGCATATATTCCAATTTAACTTTAAAACCAATCCAAAAGATTATCTAATCATATAAATAAATTATATTAAAAAGAGGTTTTGAATTAAAATACAACATTTTTCACTATTCATAAAAAAATGAACCTTATCGGAAAAATAACAAAAATTTACCCAAAGTAAATTTCAATGTTCCAATCATAAAGAATAAGTTTATTTTGACAAATATAGCTTATAAAGTTGTCAAATGTTTTATTTAAAAATGGTTTTCCATCAAAAGGCAATAAAACAATCTTTTAAAAATATTAGTGTATTCAATGCTTAAGATTGGATTTATTCTCATTTTAAGCCTCTAAAACACTATATAATTCATTAGTAGACATAGATAAAATGATCTATTATTCATTACTTACTTGTGATGTTACACCTCTGATACTTCTATATAAACCATGTAATGGGAATTTTGGTACATACTTCATTAAAGGGGTAGTTTTTAAGAACCTGGTTTTACTTTGAGGTTTGTGGCATGAGTTTTCCATTTATTCCTCACTTAATTTATTTAAAATGCATAATGTGGATACGTGTTTTGGTCGATATATGATTGGGGGTGTCCGGGGATCATTGGTAACTTGAAACCCAAATCATGGTGAGTTATAGGCATACCACATGGTTGTGAGAAACAATTTAGGGTAGGCCACAAGGATAATCTTACTATGAGAGAGGAGGTAGTGTATGTAGAAGCTCTTGAATTGTTTAGATAGACAATGAAGAAGGTCTTCAAAAGATATTTACCTTTGACCGATGGTACCTCATAGTTGCCGCATGGTTAACACACAGTTAGGTAAATCATGTAGAGTAACCATGTGGGTGTGGCATTCTCTTCTATTGATCTAAGCACGGTTTCTACATGGGTAAGAAAATTGTGTGGCAAAACCGGCATAACCATATATTTTAAATAATATTTTTTCCAAATTTCCCTTATTATGTTTTTAATTTATAATTCATTCTTTCCCTTCCTTGAACAATATCTCCCTAGAGGTTTGGATCCACTATGAAAGATATTCATGATTTTCCAATCCCTTATACATTTGTTGTATGCTTCAACCACCATTCGTATCCATGGATCTGCAATGGTTGTTCCACGATTCCTTTTTAGCCACATTCGATCCCTCTTCATATCTATTGCACTATTTTGATTTAGGCTCATATGACTTAATATCCTATTATTCTTTAATTATTCGGAGTTTTCCCAAACCAGGGACAATCATAGCCTTATACTGTATGATATATATCAATTAGGAAAGTATGATAGGTGTTCAAATTCCATTTATGGATTGTCAAGCTATTTAAATATGAAGGAGTATTCCACACCAATATTTTGGTCGTTTATTTTATTTATAAATCAGTAAGGTTGCTAATTATAACCATTTATGTATTTAATCAGTTGTATGAAAACATGTATTGGTTTGTATATATTGATTTAGGGCCTCCTTTTGGATGAGTGCTTATTTTGACCAATTAATTGCCATTTTGTTTAAGAAACCTATGTGGTATGCCATGAATGATTTTTTGGGTTAATTAAACTGAAATATTTTATCTAGATGATTGTGAAATGTTGATAGATGGTTTTCTAATGAGATAGGGTGTGGGATATATGAATTTTCCCCTTGACCCATGTCCTACCAATTCTTGGTAAAGCGTGATTGGACTGTTTAATTCCAACTAAGAATCTACCTATGTGAGATTGGTTATGTTAATGCCTTGTAAAGGTTTATATTTCATGATAGGAATGTGATGCTAAATTTTCCTTTATTTTTAATTATAAGACTATAATTTGAAATTGGTTCTAGTTGATACACTCTTAGAGGTCAAATGAATAAGATAACATTTGTGTGCTTACCCAAGCATGTTAAATTGAATTGTTAAATGAACATGTTATGGTTAAATGGTAAATATCATTATATTCATTAGGGATTCCAATGAAGTAACATGGATTCGTTTTATGTCTATTTTACATCAATCCCTTGAGTAAACCTTGGATTCATTAGAATAAATTGGATGAGCTCAATTGGATTATTAGAGAAATTATAAGGTGTGAGTGAACCATTGACTCTATTGATGGGCTCCGAGAGGCTCTGAAAATGATGAGTGGATCATGGATCCTTATTGGATTCCATAGATAGAATCAAGATGTAGGGATTGTGTCTTGGGTGATACATTGGGTCCCCTATAAGACCACTAAGGATGTGCTTAGTGACATAGGTTATACCACACCTAGAGTGATCCTATATTTTCCACATTGAGGTTTTATAAGGATAGTTTTATAGGGTGATGGAGGAATATAACCGGGAGTGACCCTTAAATTCTAAAATTCTAATTTTAGGGATGTTATCAAGGTTATTTGGATACAAAATGTATTATAATTCATCTTAAACAACAAGTTTTCTTTTGGTCATTTCTTATACGTTCCACGAAGGCCTCATGGGGCTTCTGTGGTGCGAACTACTATATGACGGATCACTAGGCATAAGAAGGATCTAACGTCTTATACAATCAATGTAATTGAATGATTAATTGAATTAAAATAGAATATAACTAGAAACCAGTGCTTTTATGATTGTTTACTATTGATTATTTCCTAGCATACTGCTTTCAATATTTTATACAATCTATTATATATACTCACTGATTTATTGGTATAGACCTTGGGTGGGTAGCTACTGAGATATTGTATAACACCCTATTTTGGACATGTTACGATACTAAAAATATTATATGGTTGTTGTGTAGATATGGGAAGTCTCCCATATTTATGTACATGATATGTTTTTTAGGAATAGAATGTGCGGGACCAAGCAAAGGCTTACGATGATTCAAGGTTACTTTTTTTCTTTTTGTTCATTATTTGGATCTTTTATTGTAAATTATTGTCTAGTGACTTGTCTGGATATTTTATTAGAAATTTTTGACATGTATTATTTTTTGTATGATATGTCACCCAGTAATTTGTATATCGGGCTTCATCTACTATCATCTATGGTATTGTATTAATTCTTCTACTATCTATTTCTTATTTTTTCTATGCTACACACATATAATAATGGGATTTTCTCCTATATATCACACCTAGGCCATCCCATCTAGTAAATAGACCTCTTCATTTAGAGATATGAGATTTATACCATGTGTCCAATCAGGGTTAGAGCACCGTTAGGTGGCACTTGGTCCCAGTACATTACAATACTCGTAACATGAACCTCACTCCGTGAAAACATTAGCACTGGTTTATCAATAATATTTCCAAATTAACATGACCCAAAAAGAGTATGACCTCCTTCGAATAAATTTATTCATGAACTAATCCATGATTCCATCTAAATCAACACCTGAAAAATTTGTTCTAACACCCAAAGGGGGTTCCCAATCCCCATCGACTGGCAACTACTACATTGGTATCATCAATAGGATATGGAAATGGTTTAACCCATTTATATAGTCACAAACGTACAGGAATAATATTCACCATAACAAATAATAACCATAACCAAACAAGGTACATTGACTTTTAGATTCAATGTATACAATGTTTTCCAAACAACTGTAGTACTACAACATAATGAAAACAACAATCTATCCCATAAATCACTAGGTGAAGAGATAGTCATAACCCTCATGCCTCACCCACCAACACCTAGAGGAAGAAGAACATTATCTACATTATCCACCATCACCATCTTGATACATATTTCTTTTTCCTGGGTCATACATAACAAATTCCACATACACCCATAGGTGTATATAGGGAGTGAGAAAAATCCTAGTAGGATTCCTACTAAATAAAGGATTCCAGGATATTCCATTAAAAGATATGTAAACATGAACATTTTCACAAGAACATTAGGAACATTTTGAATATAAAATTTTAGGGAAAATAAGTTCTCAAATAAGATTACGTGAAATAATAATGTAGAAAATGATTATTTTATACCAATGGGTAGAACCACATCAAAAAATAATAATTCCCTAATAGAGAACCATGGGTAAAACCATAAGGGTAACTAGTAGAAGTATGACTCTTAGAACCTTGTACCTCAATATCAAAATACTACATTAAACTACCATAAACACTCTCATGTGTGATCCACTAGAGGGGAATGAATCCCAAGGTCCATTGATATCTAAATCATATGCCCATAAAAACATAATTCCAATGTATGATTTAGTATATGAGAAACCATCCTAATATTCAGTGGTATTCAAATCATAATCCAATACCAACATCATTCCCATGAAAGATCAAGTATAGGCTAATAAATTCCAATTTATAGTTTTTTCTGATCATATTATATGTTTCGTTACTATTTCAATCATCAATCTTGCTAGATGAATCTTAGCCTTAGCCACTTCCTAATAAACTAGTGTACCATTTCATGTTTTCCAACTTATAATACATTGGATTCTATTTCATCTCAAATTTAATTTAAAATATAACAAAATTAACACATTCACATATAAATTAGAAGTATAATATAGACATAAGTAAATAACCACTTTCACATTTTCATATCGATCTAACCATCAAAATCTACATAGAAAATCCCCCTTTCTATAAAAACCCCATATATAGTTTCCACATACACAAAAACCATTTGGAAATACATTTCACATCAATTTCACAATTTATGAATCCCATTTTGAAATATAAAAAGAAAACACATATAGAACCCAACCATTTCAATTGGAAAATCCCCCTACAAAAGTATTTTCTCAACAAAAACATTTTTATAAAATTCGTTCAAAATCAAATTTCCATTTAATGTGGAACATAAATAATCCAACATTCAAAAAAATTGTTTCAAATTTTATATCCACTATAAAAAAATCACTTTTAAAATTTTTGGAAACACAGTTCGAACCCTTAATATAAGGAATATGGAATATTCAAGAAATACTAAAATGAATTACATAGAATGTAAAACTAATTTCTTTTCAAAAAAAATATTACATTGTATATGCATGAATTTTTTTTCCAAATTGTATTCGATAATAGAAATAATCCATAAAATATGTTTATGAATCCATGAAAGAATATCAATAGAATAAAATAATTTAAAATAAAGGAACCACTAACCTAAATGTTGAAAATTTTAAGAAAATCAGTTTTAAACAACAACCACACCACCACAGCACCCTATAAAAGAATATTTCAACAATTATAGTCAATATTTCACCCCAAATCACATCATTGGGCCACTATGAGGTTGTTAATACCCCATAAAAAATGTAACCCATGAAATAGTAGAGAAAACCATTAGAAAGATGGTGAAATCAATAGTATAAGGGATGTATCATTGGGATCCTTGAAGAAACCTCACCAAATAAACCCTAATTTTGATAGACCAACTGAGAAAGGAGAGAAGGGATAATATTATAGGGTGGAGAATACCAAATGGGCGGGGGGGATGGGTGGAAATATGGTTGAATTTGAAGAGGAAAAATTTGTAAATTTCTTAATTTTTAATGAATTTGAAATGTCTCATGGTTTTCCCACATGGTTTTCCAAATGGCACAGCAATAGTGCATCCCTAATGGTCCCAGAGGAATAAGCCACACAGTTACCCCAAATGTGTTGGAAAAATATGCACCAAAATTGTAGTCACCAATATCCAAAATGGAATTTGGAAACACACAAACTCAGGGAAGGGTGCAAAGTTTCTCCTAACCGTTCACCAACAGTGCACCTCCAGTTGTAATGACTAAAAAAAGTAATGTGACACAGAGAATCAAGGGATATGCCAAATAACATTTTTAATGAAAGAAGTATCAATATAATTAACATCACCATAAATATGAACTCTTTTGATGAAAATATAAAATAATATTTTATTATATTATAAAATATGTTGGGAAATTTTATTACTAAAATTTACATGAAGGATTTGGGAACACCAAATCTCAAGGCCACATCACTATGATAAATACTATAAATCCACCTCAAATATCTACTATGCATTTCACTCTAGGTTGTTTATCATGGTGACATCATCATCTTGTATAACAATTGGATGGGTACCAATAATCCAATTATAGGGTCACTTAAACTAGAAACAATTCTATAGACAGATAGAAACTAGTCTAGCACAATATATGACATCATAAATAAGGGGAAATGTTATAACATGAAAATTATTATATACAATATTGATCAATGGAAGTTCATTTCATAATATCATCATTGATACCATATTTATTATGAATTATTATTAAGATTCACAAGGATAACTCATATATGATAGTTGGGGTGATTTTAATTTGTTTAAATACATAACCAGGATGTAATTTTTTCTAGTGAGGTAATTTAGAAACAATTTGTTATCTACAGATGATTAGATTATGATTCATTGAATTAACATTAATTTATGTGTACCTACTGTATAAATCTCTAAAAATAATATATGTATCACTTATTATTTGAAAATAGTTAATCTATATCTATATGCTTATATGTTATTGATTTAATAGGTTTTGATCCTCTGGAGTTCTTCAGTGAAAACATCCCCTAACTTGTTTTACAAGGTGTAGGTAACAAAATTATTAGAATAAGGAATTTTTTTTAATTTTGATATTTGATGTCATTTTATTTGGATTATATAAAAAATCTAGGAATCAAGGGAACAAAATAAATGGGGAAAAAATTTCTTCATGATCATAAAGAGGGAGAGAAACAAAGATTTTATTATTAAATATGTGGGGATGCTGCCGCTCTAAGACAACTTATTTCAATTGGGACCACATCCTTCACAATCCATATGTCCTTCAGCTATAAATGATTATTCTAAAAAAAATCCCATTTAATTACACATGTGATTAACAATAATTGTTCAAATAGAATTCTTGTTATGTATGTTCATGGAATCATCCCTGATACAAGTGATTTCATTATCTATACATTGACAGAATTTATTGATAGTTAAGATTATATCCTTACTGAGGAAAACTCTTTCATTAAATGGCTTGATCTATATAGTATGTAAAATTTTAACATCCATGCCGTTGACAAATACTACATAACCATTAACAACTCTCTACAAAAGAATATAATATCCCCAAGAACTATATCATATCACACTCAAATAATAATGATTCTTGTCAAAAAAATAATGAAAATATTTCACACAATTTTCTAGGAGAACACATATGAATATAATCATCTAGGGACCCTCAATATGTTTTTTATACATTATTTTCATGTTATCCCCCCCCCAACAAAATCAACTAATTGGGTGACCATTGTCAGATGGTATTATCTCATAGTATTATACATTAAACCTAGTGAGTTATCGATATCCTTTCTATATTCCTTCACTAGTAATGTTTTCTTCTATCCATTACCACAAATAAAAAATTCTACATTAGTATATTGATAGATTCTGCTACATAAAACCTCATTTCTAAATGAAACAAAATGTAGTATAACATTATAACATATCCCTTAAATATTTAAAGATATTATGATTAATTTTTTTTAAAAAAAATCTATAATAACGTCCAAATTATGATTATATATATTTAAATAAGTAATGAATTTTTAATAAATACAATATATTCTTATAAAATACAATTATACCTCAAAAATAAAATACATTTATTTTTTTAATAAAATAATATATTTATTTCTACCAATTTCATAAAATTTAATTTCAAAAATTAACTTCATTTTTATAATCATAATATAATAATTAGCTTATATATAATTTTTTATTATTTTATAAATAATAATTATTTTTCGAGGAGTACTGAGAAATAGTTATTTAATTAAATATTGACATTTTTTGTAAAACATTTACATGTTTAAATTTTATTAAATTTTATTAAAATAAATATTATCAAATAAAAATTAGTATTTATCAAAATATGGTTTATAAAATTAATTTTATACGGGATCCTAGTGTGAACATTTTGATACATCCAAAGACATTTAAATCTATGAAACTACTTATCTCCACTTTTTAGTGGTTTAATTTTTAATGAAATTATTTCCTATATATGTGTTGAATCATGAAAAATGGACTATATATTTTAAATCATTAGGATTAAATTTCTTAAATTTGTCATTTGTTCTCATTATGAGTTGTGATCGTGCTAATGAATAATAACTTCAATAAGGGTAAAATATTTAAAAACATGGTTAATATTTTTGGAAAAGGAATGAAAACAGCTCTAACACATTCATTCATCATAGTTGATGTGTAGAGTATGAAAATTAATTTCTGTATATTGATAATAATATCAATTTTTTCTATTTTCCTTTTCCTAATAAATTTATTTTAATTTTAGGAAATTATTAATTTAAATAGACAATGTCTTGACATTAATGTCTCTAGTATATTTTTAGAATTACAAAAACAATGTATATTCACCTCAAAATTCTTATATGAAATATAAATTAAATTTTATCAAGGAATTTAATTTTTAATTTTTGGTTGTTAAATAATAACAATAAATTATTACGCAACATAAACATAATATTAAATCTATTTATATTTAAATGAAAATATTATCAAAAAAATAAAATTAATTAAATTTTGATCAAATAGATTCTTACATGATTTTTTAGATAAATATGACATATTTGGCATGTTTGAATGGTTTTTATTAACGATACATAATTATAATTAGGTCTTTAAATTCATTGTAAATGAATATATCAAAAATGAAATAAATGATTTCATATATAAAATAGAATTTAATAAAATTATTTAATATTGATAAAACTCCATTATTTACAATAATCAATGGTATATGGTTTAGAGTATCAACCATATTCTATTTTGGGGTAACATTTCATTTTATGTTAACATTTGTGACAATTAAATTGTAGAAATCATTATTATCCTTATATTTGCAATAATAGTTAATATGGGTGAAGTGGGGGAAGGGGGATGATATCAATGTAAGAGATATGTTTTAAATCATAACAAAAAATACTATATTTCTTTTCGATAAAATGGTTTAGACTCCACCATATATTATATTTTAATTGTATCAAATACATTATTTTTTTATAGAAAATTGTTTAATTGAATTTTAATATTTTGAGTAATTCCAAGAGGGGACCAACCTCACTTATAAAAGGGAACACCAGATCCATCATTATTGACAATTATTTATCCTTATAACTGATCCAATAACATCTATAATACATTACTAAATCCAATACCTACATCACAGAGATTTTTTTTCTTCCAAAATTATATCCTTTCAATAAAATTTTCTATATGTCAAAAGAGGTTTCTCAATGAGGAGAAGTTACTCATAATCAAGAATATTAAAAAATTATTCTTAAACCACCACTAAATTTATGGTATGCATTAATAAATAATTAAATATTAACCTCCAATATACTGAATTATTATTATGATGATATTACATCAATTTTTCACATCATTCATATTCATTGAAAGAGATAACGTCGCTCGTGTGGATGTGCAGAATACTACCTCCAATGATCCATGTGATTCACTTGTTTCCTTTATAATTTTTATGAATAGAATATTAGAAAAAATAATTAATTTTTTATGATAAAAAATATATTTTAATTATTCCATAATTTATAATCACTATTTACATTTCTTTAATTATATGAATAAAAAATGAAACATAGTTCAAGTTTATTTACAACTTAGCATCCTAATGAATGGTGAAATATTTTTTTTCTATAAATATCTATTATGGAAAAAATTATAAAGTTAATATATATTTAATTTATACATTTGTTAAAATATCATACATTCTCTACCCATGATCAATGCACATATACTTCAACTATAAAACCAAAACATATACAAAAAATTAAAAAGATAGCATCTAGAAACAATGATTTTCTTAAATAACAATAAATAAGTGGATTTATAATTATATAAGTGGATGATATATGATATTATAAGTATATGAATTATTATATTGAATACATATAATAAATTTAAATTGATAGACATGAGGTTTGATTGATTTTTAAACTAGTGTAATTTAAAGAATGATATTTTTGTTACAATGACGTTGTTTACAATGATTTATTATTATTATTATTTCTAGTCATTAAATACTATTTTCTATGTCAAAATTTATATTTTTAAAAATATATTTTCAATATTTATAATAATTTCATATTTAGTAATGTTGTATAAATGAAAATCATCACATGATGAAATAAAAAATATTTTATTATTTTAATTTGAAAATTTATTTTAGATATTAAATATTTTTATCATATATGATAACATTATAATGGGATAACAAATAATACATAAGATAACTAATAATGTAAATGTTGATATTCTTATTCCCTCAAAATAACATCACTCATGAAAAACACTACAGAAGTGATACAAAGAACTAGTAATTCAATAATGACCTTGAAAATGAAAATATATAATCATGGTATAAATTATAAAGGAACCCAAAATTACTGAAATATTTTGTATTTAAATAAATTTTTAAATCCATATAATAGTTAGAAATTTTAATATTGGAATACAAATATGATGTTTGAATAGTAGCATAACAATAAGAATTTAAATCTTACTATAATAAATAGTAAATGGGCCACTAGAATAGTATCATCACTAATATATGGGTTAAATAATTTATATCAATATGTTAAAATGAAAATATGGATTATTTATATAATGATACATGTTCATAAATTTTCAAAAAATAAAAAAACAATTATTTATATTTGTGAAAAAAATAATTATTTTATTTTCACATTTTTAATAAATATAAGGATATATTGTAAATTTTAGTTTCATAATATGTGATTATATGTTAATATTAATTTTTTATTTTACTAATAATATAATTTTATTATATTATATGTAATTATCAAAATGGTTAGAAAATTGATGATAATATATTTTTATATATTTTTATGAAAAATTGTAATATTATGAATAAAAATACCACCTTCGATCTGGGTACTGAAAGGCCAGTTAAATAGCCCAGAACACCATGACCATGTTGCCCATGTTTGTGGCCTAAAGGCCTTAGGGCAACATCTGGCCTCTATGAGCATGCATATGTCACCACACATGCATCAACTCCGATGTTTTCTCTATCTATGTCCTAAAATATATTATAAATACCCACATGGGTTTTCTAGGATTTAAGACCGTGATTTTTGGATATATGATTATTTTGGATAATTTTCTACATTTTTTTAATATAGTGGTCTTATTTTGAATAATGAAATATGGTAAAATATGATATTTGACATTATAAACTAAATACATGATTTTTTGAGTCCTGAATAATGAAATCCCCCATTATAGTGAACTAACATGCAATTTTTACTTTAATTACTCAAATGCAAAAACTTTATTCTTATTCTTACGATATGATAATAATCCATGGAATATAATATTCTAAAACACTTTTCTCAACCATTTATAAAAACCACCCCTTATCCTCTCATCATCTAACTCTTGGAGCATACCAAATGTCTTCTGAATCCCATTCCATAAGACGCTATTCAAATATAAAGAATATTGGTAACATAAAAATACCTATAATAGTTTCCTCAAATGGAGTACTAAGAGGAAACATCCAATATATAAGAATGTTATGTTCATGTTTAGGGAGATTATAGATCATATGTTTATAGATCTCTCTGAACCCCTCCCAATTCATTATGTTATGACCATTGTCATAGAAACTCAATTTTGGAAATTATTTATTGTTATGTATTTATTAAATTATAAAATATGTTGTGATGTTCATTACTAAAAATTACATGAAAGATTTGGGAACACCAAAAGGGAAGTCCACATAACTATGAAAAATACTATAAATCAAACTAACAGATCTATTATGCCTTGCACACTGGTTTTTTATTATCTTGGTGACATAGTCATCATGTTTAACATTCAGATGGGTACCAATCTTAATATTATAGAATCCCTGATAAAGGAAACTATTCTATAGAAAGAGAGAAACTGGCCTAGCGCTATACAAGATATCCTAAATAAGGGGAAATATTATATTATGAAAATTATTATATAAAATATTTATCAAGAAAAGATCATTTAATAAGCTCATTTTTGAGGGCTTCTTTATTATGTATTATCATAAGTTTTCACAAGGATAACTCATATATGATACCTGGAGTGAATTTATTTGTTTTAAATACAAACCCAGGAAGTATATTTCTCTTGTATGGCAAATTAGAAAAAATTTGTTATATACAAATGATTAGATTATGATTCAGTGAATTAATCATTAATTTATGTGTGCCTATTGTATAATCGTCTATTAATAATTGATCAATCACTTTTTATTTGAATGTAATTCGGCTAGATCTCTGGGATTTAATGTTATTGATTTCATAGGTTTGGAATCTCCCGAGTTCTTCAGTGAATAAATCCCCTACAAATTTTTACAAGGTGTAGGTAAACAAATTATTAAAATAAAGAAAAATGATTTTAATATTGATATTAGATGTCATTTTATTTGGATTGTGGAATAAATCATGGAATGAGGGGATCAAATGCTTTGGGAAATGTTATTTCATCAGGATCATAAGGAGGGAGAGAAAAAAAATATTGTATTATTAAATATGTGGGGATGCACCCATTATAAGACAACATATTTCTATCAAGATCACTTCCTTTGCAATCCATATTTCCTTCAACTATGGATGATTATTCTAATAGAACTCCCATTTAATCACACATGTGTTTAAAACTAATTATTCCTATAGAATTGGTAATATGTATGTTAATAGAATCATTAATGATACAAGTGATTTAATCATCTATACATCAACATAATGCATTAGGAGTAGTGATTACATCCTCACTGAGGAGAAATCATTCATTAAATGGCTGGATCACTATAGTATGGAAAAATTTAACTTCCCTATAGTTGAAAAATACTACCCAACCATTCAAAACTCCATACAAAACAATATCATATTACCATTGAAAATATCATTTCACAGTCAATTAATAATTATTCATGTCAAATCCGTAATTAAAATCATTCACTCATGTTTCTAAGAGAACACATATAAAAAAAGTCATCTAGGGAACCTCAATATGTTTATTATACATTATTTTCATGTTACCCCTCACCCAAATCAAATAATTGGGTGAGAATTGTTAGAGGGTATTCTCTTATACTATTATACATTTTAACCTAGTGATTTATCGATATCTTTTGTATATTCATTCACTAGTAATGTTTTCTTCTTTCCTTTACCGAAAATAAATAATTCTCTATTTTTATATTGATAGATTATGTTACGTGAAACCACATTTTTAGATGAAAAAAATTAGTACAACATTATAAAATATCAGTTAAATATTTAAAGAGTTTACGATTAAACAAATTTTAAAAAAAATGTCCAAAAACATCCAAATAATGATAAAATATTATTATATAAGTCAACAATTTTTAATAAATACAACATATGCTTTCAAAATACCATTATACCTCAAAAATATATTAATTTTTTTTTGAAAATAATACAATTATTTTTAGCAATTTCATAACATTTAATTACAAATATGACCCTCATTTTTATATTTAATATAAAAAATAACTTACATATCCTTTTTATTATTTTACAAAAATAATTACTTTTTATGGAATAGTCAGAAATAGAGATTTTATTAAATATTGACATTTTGTGTAAACTATTAAATGTTTTAATTTTATTAAATATTTTTAAAATTAATATTATATTATTAAAATATTTATTTATATAATTATGGTTGAAAAAATTAATTTTATACAAGATCGTTCTTTGAATATTTTTATACTTTAGAAAAAAATTTCATCTATGAAACTAATTCTCCCCACTTTTTGGGAGTTTAATTTTCAATGAAATTATATCCCATATATGTATTTAATCTTGAAAAATGGATTATATATTTTAAATAATTAGGATTGAATTTCATAAATTGATCATTTTTTTCTCATTATAAGTAGTGACCGATATAATGAATTATAACCTCAATAAGAGTAAAACATGTAAAAAATTAAAAATATTTTTGGAAAAGGAATTAAAATATCTCAATAACATTCATTCATCATAGTTGATGTGTGTATTTAGAAAAATAATTTCATTGTATTGATAATAAATTCAATTTTTCCTATTTTCATTTTCTTAAGTAATATATTTTAAATTAAGGAAATTATTAATTAAAAATGACAATGTCTTTACATTGATGTCTCTAGTATATTTTTAGAATGATGAAAACAATGTATGTTCGTATAAAAATTCTTATATAAAATAACAATAATATTTTATCATTGAATTTTATTTTTAATTTTTATTTGTAAAATAATAACATTAAATGATTACACAACACAAATATAATATTAAATCAATTAATATTTAAATAGAAACAGTATTAAAAAAATTTAAAATTAATTAATTTTTGATAAAATAGATTTATACATGATTTATTTATTTAAATATAACATATTTGGCATGTTTTAATGGTTTTTATTAAAAAATAATTAATTATGATTATGATTTTATATCTATTGTATATTAATATATCAAAAATAAAATCAATGATTTTATTTTGAAAATAGAATTTAAATAAATGATTTAAAAATAATAATACCCCATTATTTAGATAATTAATTGTATATTGTTTAATGTTTCAACCATATTTCATTTTGAGGTAATATTTCATTTTATGGTAACATTCATTATAATTAAATAGTAGAAATCTTTATTATCCATATAAATCAAAAAATAGTTAATATTAGTGGGGGTGGGGGAAGGGGGATGGTATCAATGTAAGGGATACATTTGATATCTTAACAAAAATATTATAATTCTATTTGACAAAATGATTTAGAATCCCCCTCATATTATATTTCAATAGTTTCAATTTAGATGATTTTATTTCTAGAATATTATTTTATTGTATTTTAATATATTGAGTAATTCCAAGAGGGGACCTCCCTCAAATAAAAAAGGGAACACCATATCATTCACTACTGATTTTTAATTATCCTTATAACTCATACAATAACATCTATAATACCTTTCAAAATTCTATACCTATATAAAACTGCTATTATTCTTTCCAAAAGTCCATCCTTTCAATGAATTATCTATATGTTAATAGTGGTTTCTCAATGATGAGATGTTACTCATAATCAAGAATTATAATTTTTTTATTCTTAAACCACCAAAAAATTTATGGTATTCATTAATAAATAATTACATCATAAACTAAAATATACATAATTATTATTATTATGATATTACAAATAATTTTTAATTCATTAATATGAATTTGAAGAGATAACATCGCTCATGTTGATGTGCAGACTTCCACCTCCATGGATCCATGTGATTCACTAGTTTCATTTATTATTTTCACTAATGTAAAATATTATAAATTTTATTATTTTATTTGATATAAAATATATTGAAATGATACCGTAATTTATAATTACTATTTACGTTTCTTGAATTCTATACATAAATAAATGAAACACAGTTTGTGTCTATTCACAACTTACCATCCCCATTAGTGGTGAAATATTTTTCTTCTACCTATAACTATTATGGACAACAGAAAATATATATATAGTTGATATATATTAAATTCATTCCATTATTAACATTCAAGACATTTTGTAGTCATGATCAATGCATAAGTACTTCAACTAGAATACCAAAACCTATATGAAAAATTAAAAAGATATCATCCAAAAACAATGATATTATTAACTAACTATAACACTGTGGGTTTAATATTATTTAAGTGGATGTTATATGATATTATTAGTATATGAATTATTATAGTGAATGACTATAATAAATTTAAATTTTATATACTTGAGGTTTGATTGATTTTCAAATGAATGTAAATTAAGGAATGATATTTTTGTTGCAATGTCATTGTTTACAATGACTATTTATTATTATGATTTATATTCATGAAATTTTATTATCTAGGTAAAAATATATATTAAAAAAAGTAATTTCTATTTTTATAATAATTTTATATTTATTTATGTTGTATAAATCAAAATCAACACATGATGAAATGAATTGTTTTAAATTTTTATTTTTATTTTAGATATTAAATATGTTTATCATATATGAAAAGATTACAATAGGATAAAAAATAATACATAAGATAACTAATAATGTAAATTTTGATATTCTTGATCCCTCAAAATAACATCACTCATGAATAACACTATAGAAATGATACAAAGAACTAGAAATTCAATATTCACAATGAAAATAAAAACATATAATACTGATATAAAATATAAGTGAATCCAATATTTCTAAAATATGTTGTATTTATAGAAATTTTTATATCCATATAACATTTAGAAATTGTACTATTGGAATAAAAATATAATGCTTTAATAGTAACATAACAATATGAATTTTAAATCTTACTATTAGGAATAGTAAATGGGCCACTAGATAAGCATCATCACTAGTGTATGGGTTAAATATTTTATATAAATATATTAAAATGAAAAAATGCATTGTTTATATAATGATACAAGTTCATAAATGTTCAAAAAATGAAAAAAACCATTATTTAAATTTCTAAAGAAATTAATTATTTTATTTCTACATTTATAATAAATATAAGGATATAAAATAAATTATATTATCATAATGTGGGCTTATATGTTAATAATATTATTTATTTTAGTGATAAAATATTTTTATGATATGATAAGTAATTGTCCAAATGATTAGAAAATTAATGATAATATATTTTTATTTTTTTATGAAGAATCATAATATTCGGAATAAAAATAACACCTCCCTTCTGGGTATAAGGAGACCTGTTAAATAGACCATAAGTCCATGACCATGTTGCCCATGGTTGTGTCCTAAATGCCTTAGTGCAACAACATGCCACTAGGAGCACACATGTGTCACCATGCATGCATCAACTCATGTGTTTTCTCTATCTGCGTCATAAAATATATCATAAATCCACACCTGAGTTCTATATGATTTAAAACCATGATTTTTGGATATATGATCATGGGTCTTACAACATTGGAACCACCCCATCAACTGAACTTATTTTTAAAATTAATATTTTCAAATAAATTATTAATTTATTAAAAAAATTATTTTTTTCTTATTTAGAAAATTATTTTCATAAAATTAATTTGAATTTATGAATATTAATTTAAATTAATTATTTGGGATAATTTTATAAATTTTTGAAATATAGTTGTTTTTTGTGAATAATGAAATATGGTAACATATGATATTTGACATTATAAGCTAAATACATGATTTTTTGAGTTCAGGATAATGTAATCCCCCCATTATAGTGAACTAACATGCAATTTTTAATTTAATTACTCAAATAAATATGTTTTATTTTTAGTCTTAAGATAAGATAATAATCTAAGTAGTATAATTTTCTAAAACACTTTTCTCCACCATTTATAAAAACCGCCCCTTATCATTCTCAACAACTAACCCATAGATCATATCAATTGTCTTCTGAATTCCCTTTCTAAAGACTCTCTTAACATATTATAGAAATTTGTCACATAAAAATACCAAAAAATAGTTTCATAAAATGGAATACTAAGAGGAAACATCCAATGTATAATGAAGTTAAGATCATGTTTAGGGAGATTATAGAACATAATGTTATGGATCTCCCTAACCCCCTTCGAATTCATTATGTTATGAACATTCTCATAGAAACTAAAATTCAAACTATCTTTAATGTTATGTATTTATTAAATTATAAAATATATTGGGAAATTTTATTATTAAAAATTACATGAAGGATTTGGGAACACCAAAGGGGAAGGCCACATCACTATGAAAAATACTATAAATCCACCTCATAAATCAAATATTCAATGCACAATGGGTTGTTTATCTTGGTGAAATAATAATCATGTATAATAATTTGATGGGTACCAATCATCATATTATAGGGTCTTGGACAAAGGAAACAATTCTATAGAAAGAGAGAAATTGTCCTATCACTATCTAGGACATCCTCAATTATAAGAAATGTTATATCATGAAAATTATTATATAGAATATTGATCAAGATAAGTTAATTTCAAAAGCTCATCATTGATCCATTATTTATTATGAATTATCATTAGGTTTCACAAGGATAACTTATATCTAATAGCTAGAGTGATTTTATATGGAATAAATACATACCGATGAAGTACATTTGTCATGTATGGTGAATTATACGAAATTTGTTATCTTAAGATGATTAGATTATGTTTTAGTGAATTAATCATTAATTTAAGTGTTCCTATTATATATACCTCCATTAATAACTTGTGTATCACATAATATTTGAAGACAATTGGGCTAGATTTATGGGCTCCTATGTTATTGATTTCATAGGTTTGTAATCTCATGAGTTCTTCAGTAAAAACAACCCCTAACTCTTTTTACATGGTGTAGGTAAAAAAATATTAGATTACAAATTTTTTTATTAATTTTTCTATTTGACGTCATTTTATTTTGGATTGTGGATAAAAAATCATGGAATAAGGGATTTAAAAGCTCTGGGAAGTGTTTCTTATTCATGATCATAAGGAAGGAGAGAACCAAAGATTGAATTATTAAATATGTGGGTATTAACATGCTCTAAGGCAACTTATTTCTATCTGAATCACATCCTTTTCAATCCATATGTCCTTCATCTATTGATGATTATTCTAATAGAACTCCCATTTAATCACACATGTGATTAACATTAATTATTCCTCTAGAATTGGTGTTATGTATGTTCATGGAATCATCCATGATAAAAGTGATTTCATTATCTATATATTCAAATAATTCAGTGACATTGTATATTTCATCCATACTGAGGAAAACACCTAGATTAAATGGGTTGATCACTATTGTAAGGAAAAATATAACTTCCCTGTTGTTGAAAAATACTACCTAACCATTCAAACTCTCTACAAAAGAATATCCTATTCCCATGGACTATATCATATCAAACTCAAATAATAATTACTCCCGTTAAAAACCTAATGAAAATCCTTCACACATTTTTCTTGGAGATCACATATGAATGAAATCATCTCGGGAACCTCAATATAATTTTTATACATTATTTTCATGTTACCCCCTAAATCAACTAATTGGGTGATCATTACTAGAGGGTATACTCTGATAGTATGATACATTATAACCTAATGATTTATCGATATCCATTGTATCTTCCTTCACTAGTAATGTTATCTTATTTATATTACCACAAAAAAATTATCTATTTGTATATTGATAGATTCTGTTACATGAAACCTTATTTCTAAATGAAAAAAAATGTAGTATAACATTATACCATATCCGTTAAATATTAAAAGAGATTATGAATAATTTTTTTTTTAAAAAAATCTATAAAAACATATGAATTATGATTATATTATTTTAAATAAATAATCAATTTTTAATAAATACAATATATGCTTTTAAAATACCATTATAGCTAAAAATAGTCTTCGTTTATTTTTTCCGAAAATAATAAAATTATTTTTACCAATATCATTAAATTTAATTTTCAAAATGAACTTTGTTTTTATAATTAGAATATAATAATTAGCTTAGATATAAATTTTTATTATTTTTTAAAAGTAATTATTTTTCAAGGAATAATGAGATATAGTGATTTTATTAAATATTGAAATTTTGTGTAAAGCATTTACGTGTTTAAATTTTATAAATATTTTTAAAATTAATATTATCATATTAAAATAATTATTTTTCTAATTATGGTTGATAAAATTAATTTTATATGGGATCCATGTTTTAAAATTTTTATACTTCAAATGACATATTCAACTATGAAACTACTTCTCCCCACTTTTTGGCGATATATTTTTCAAAGAAATGCATTCCCATGTACGTATTGAATCTTGAAAATTGTATTCCTTATATTAAATCATTAAGATTAATGTTCATAAATTGGTTATAATTTTCTCTTTATTAGTAGTGACTTTGATAATGAATTATAACCTCAATAAGGGTAAATGTGTAAAAACATGGTTAATAATTTTGGAAAAGTAATTAAAACATCTCTAACATATTATTTCATCATAGTTGATGTGTGGAGTTCGAAAATTAATTTCTTTATACTGATAAAAATTTCAATTATTTCTATTTGAATTTTATTAAGTAATTTATTTTAATTTAATGAAATTATTAATTCAAAATGACAATGTATTCAAAATAATGTCTCTAGTATATTTTCAGAATGATAAAAACAATTTCTGTTCAGCTCAAAATTCTTATAAGAAATATAAATTAATTTTTATCATTTAATTTTATTTTTAATATTTATTTGAAAAATAATAACATTAAATGATTACACAACACAAAAAAATATTAAATTAATTAATATTGGATAAAAATATTTTTAAAAATATATTAAAATTATTTATTTTTTGTTCTAATTGATTTTTTCATTATTTTGTTAAATAAATATAACATATTTGGCACGTTTTAAGGGTTTTTATTAAAAATTCATAATTATAATTAAGACTTTAAATCCATTGTAAATTAATAGCTCTAAATGTATATCAATGATTTCTTATAGAAAAAAAATTAGTTAAATGACTTAAAATTAATAAAACACTTTTATTTAGAATAATCAATTGTTTATGGATTAAAGTTTTACCCATATTCCATTTTGGGGAAACATTTATATTTTATCGTAACATTCGTGACAATTAAATACTAGAAAACATTATCATCCTTATAAATACAATAATAGTTAATTTGGGTGGTGAACGGAGAAGTTGGATGGTATCAATGTAAGAAAATATTTTGAAATCATAAAAAAATTATTATAATTTTATTGGATAAAATTATTTAGACTCCACCTCATATTATATTTTAATTGTGTCAATTTAGATTTTTTTGTAGAAAGGTATTTTATAATATTTTATTATTTTGAGTTATTTCAAGAGGGTCCCTACCTAACTTATAAAAGGGAACACCATATCCTTCATTATTGAAATTTATTTACCCTTATAACTCAGCCAATAACATCCATAATACCTTACTAAATTCCATACCTAAATCACATATCTATTTTTCTTTCCAAAAGCCCATCCTTTCAATGAATTATCTATATGTCAAAAGTGGTTTATTCATGACGATATGTTACACATAATCAATAATTTTAAATTTTATTTATTCATAAACCACCATAAAATTTATGATGTGAATTAATAAATAATTACATTATATTCTCCAATATAATGAATTATTATAATGATGATATTAAAACTATTTTTCACATCATTCATATTCATTGGAAGAGATAAAATCACTCATGTGGATATGGAGACTACCACCTCTATGGATCAATGTGATTCACTAGTTTAATTTTTTATTTTCAGGAATGAAAAATTGTATAAAATAAATAATTTTTATGATATAAAATATATACTAATGATACTATAATTTATAATTACTATTTACGTTTGTTTAATTTTATCCATTAAAAAATGAAACACAGTTCATGTCTATTTACCACTTACCATCCACATGAATGGTGAAATATTTGTTTTACATATAACTATTATGGATAACAAAAAATATATATAATGTTAATATATATTTAATTTATACCATTATTAACATTCTAGACATTCTGTAACCATGATCAATGCACATGTACTTTAACTAGAAACCAAAAAATATATAAATAACTAAAAAGATAGGATCTAGAAACAATTATTTTATTAAATAACTATAAATAAATTGGTTTAAAATTATATAAGGGGATGATATATGATATTATAAGTATATAAATTATTATTTTGAATACCTATAATAAATTAAAATCTAATATACATGAGTTTTGATTGATTTTTAAATAAGTGTAAATTAAGGAATGATATTTTTGCTATAATGACATTTTTTACAATGATAATTTACTTATATTATTTCTAATCATTATATATTATTATCTATTTAAAAATATATATTTTTAAAATTTAAATTTAAATTTAATAATAATTTCATATTTAGTTATGTTGTATAAATCAAAATCAGCAAATGATGAAACAAAAAATATTTAATTTTTTAATATGGATATTTATTTTAGATATTAAATATGTTTATCATATATGAAAACATTACAATAGGATAAATATAATACATAAGATAACTAATAATGGAAATTTTGATATGTTTGATCCGTCTATATAACATCATTCATTATTATCACTATAGAAATGATACAAAGAACTAGTAATTCAATATGCACATTGAAAATAAAAATATATAATCATGATATAAAATATAAGTGAATCCAAAATTATTGAAATTTTTTATAATCAGCGAAATTATTAAATCCATATAATAGTTAGAAATTGTAGTGTTGTAATACCAATATGAGGTTTGAATAGTAACATGACAATATGAATTTTAATCTTACTATTAAGAATATTAAATGGGACACTAGAATATTATCATCACTAGTGTATGTGTTAAATAATTTATATAAATATATTAATATGAAAATATAGATTATTTATATAATGATAGAAGATCCTAAATGTTCAAAAAATTAAAAAAACGCATTATTTATATTTCTGAAAAAAATAATTATTTTATTTTCAAATTTATAATAAATATAAAGATATTAACTAAATTTAATTTTCATAATATGGTCTTATATACTGTTATTTATTTTTATTTTAGGGATAATATATTTTTATGATATGATATGTACTTTTCCAAATGGTTAGAAAATTGATGATAATATATTTTTAATTTTTTTAGAAAGAATCAATATATTAGGAATATACATTCCACCTCCCATCTAGTTTGTGGGAGACTAGTTAAATAGCCCATAAGAAAATGACCATGTGTCCCATGGTTGGGGCTTAACAGCCTTAGTGCAACTTCATGCCTGCATATTCACCACACAAGCATCAACTCTTGTGTTTTCCCTATCTGCATCATAAAATATATCATAAATCCCCACATGGGTTTTCCAAGAATTAGAACCCTGATTTTTGGATATATTATTATTGGCCTTAAAACGTATGAACTATCCCATCAACTGAAAATAATATTAAAATTATAATTTTTAAATCATTTACGATTTTACTAAAAGAAATATTTTTTTTCCTATTTAGAAATATATTTTCATATAATTGAATTCAATTTTGGAATATTAATATAAAATAATTATGATGGATAATTTTCTACTTTTTTGACAAATAGTTTTTTTTAATATTGAAATATATTAAAATATTATATTTGACATTATAAGCTAAATACATGATTTTTTGAGTTTTGGATAATGTAATCCCCCCATTATAGTTAACTAACATGATATTTTTGCAAAAATTAATCAAATGAATAATTTATATTTGTAGTCTTACGATGAGATAATAATCCAAGGAATGTAATATTCTAAAACACTTTTCTCCACCATTTTAAAAAACCACCCTTATCCTCTAACCAACTAACGCTTGGAGCCTACAAAATGTATTATGAATCCCATTCCACAAGACTCTCTTCACATATTAATGATATTTGTCACTTAAAAATACAAATAATAGTTTCCTTTAATAGAATACTAAGAAGAAACATCCAATGAATATAGAAGTTTTGGTCATGTTTAGGGAGATTATATAACATAATGTTATTAATCTCTCTAAACCCCTCCTAATTCATTGTGTTATGACCACTCTCATTAAAACTCAATTTCAATCCCTCTTTAATGTTATGAATTTTTCTATATTATATATTTTTATATATTTATATCTCACATATATATAGCTTATTCACCCATCCATTTACATGGTAATTCAATCCTTAATTTTAATTCTCAAATGATTTTTATTTATTCATCATGATTTTTCCCTTTTATGTAACACATAATCTTGTGCATTTTATTATGGGTGAGCTTAGATAGTTCTCAAATGAACTGGGTAATGTATTTATCTCAGGAGATTTCATTTATATTACTAGGGAGTAAACCTAATACAAAATTAAATTGTTTTGAACACATAATGATGACTAGTTGGTTAGGCATTACTTATTCTTATGTCGTGTTTTCTGTTGCAACCACTTTCCAATGGATCCATGATTTATTATACCATGATCCTAATTTAATTATATCATGTGACTGTTCAGGATTATTCTCTTATATTATATCATGTTATTCTCCATGACTCACATGTTATGCATCATTACTTTATTGATTCCGTTATTTTGGTTTTTAGAACACCCCTTTCACTTATTTATTCCTGAGGTTATTAGATATATCTTAATGATATCAATGGAATACTATTGTTCATTATTGTAATTATAATAATTTTATTTTATTTTAGTTAATTTGATTATGTATGAACCTATTCATACAATGACAGTATGAATCACAAATATTCAATTGTGTTAATTAGATTTTTATGTTAAAAATCATTTATGAATTTTAGTAAAACTATTTTGTATCTATAGTTGGAATCAAATCGTAGTCTAGTATTTTTGGTATAAAGATAATAATAATTTAATGGGGTAACTATGGGATAGTATATGTTTAGGATAATATCCTTGATTTTTGGTAATGTATAGAGTCTGTGGTTTCCAACAAACAATATCAATGTTTGGATACACTTAGTAGATTTCACATTGGAAGGGGTTATCCAATGAATAATATAATATCTAGGCCCCAATGATATCATAGATATTGCATCATAACATGGCCACTGGGTCCTGGCCGACCAATTATAACCAGTTTTATGGAGATAGGTGGTACCATCGCATGGGCCCATCGATGTGCCCAAATGGTTCATTAGAACAATCAACTACCCCACAGGCCATTGCATATTATCTTCAATTTGTCTTAAACACACTCACACAATCCCTATAAAGCTTCTCATTTGGTCACCCATATTAATCACTACTCCATGATAAATATGATTAACTATGGAGTTATGATTAAGAATTATCGTGAAATGAATTGTTAACCCTATTAATATAATTGATATCATTTATTTATTTAACCCTTTATCACTCTGGTGTGTTACATTCACCCTCTCCATTTAGAGAATAACATCCGTGTTTTGTAAACAACATCTTAAACTAGGCAGTGCACCTCACATAATTTCGGGATTCTCCTCTGATAGTAATGATAAAACTCAGAACTGATGAAATCACATAATACCGACTATAAAATGTATGTCTGGTCCTGGACCCCTAGTTACATCCAATTGTTCCAAATACATGTGGTTCTGTCCTTGGTCCCACCCACATTCCTGAATGTTTTTTTAAACTAATGACTATCCCCAAAGTCCAACTCATGTTATTTATAATGTGATATTACCTAAAACTAAAAATCATTGGGAATAATCTAAGATAGTCAACCAACCTTATCAACAATACATGATAAGGACACATAACTATAGAGTTCTAATCAAGTATGGTCATCAAATGAATGGTGCAGCTTTTTTACAAGATTCATATCATTTAGTAATCTAATCTATTATCACTCTCTAGTTTTACATGTAATAAACACAACAAAATTTTTATTAGGTAATAACCTAATTTTAACCTCGTCCAATAGTATGTGTTATTGCTTAATTCTATATTTGAATCTCTCTGGGTAATTTTTTTTGGATTTTCGATAAATCATTATGAACTAGTTGGAATAAAATTATTATTTTTTCAAGTAAGAATACATAATATATAAACTATAATTGATAACATATATTTAATGTAATAGACTTTTATTTTTGGATTTATGTGTCAATTATATGTTATTCTATGAAATTTAAAAAAAATCATTTTATTTTTAATAATGTTTTCTCCACATTTTTTATTTTAATTAATGGTGGGAAATCATAGGTAACCTTCAAAAAATGAATATGATAACTAATTTGAGGATTTCTATATAAATATGTATAAGATTATAGGTGTTGGGGAATCCAATATAAAGGTGGTATGATATTAGATGACTTAATATATTAATAAAAATGAATCATGTTGAACAAAACCCTTCTCATAATAATGATAATGTTTCAGTTTAGTCCTTTATGTGATAAAGTCCAAATACCAATATTGGATCCCCTCGTAACCCATTTTAGAATTAATGGATTGATTATATTGATAGGATTTTATCTATCCTATAATTCCCAAAAATACATAAATTTATACTGGATGACTATCATCTTGAAGGATAATTTTATCAATGGTTAACAATGATCTAGAAAACGATTCCCAAAAATGATATTGACTCAATTTATTTGGAAGGATTCATAAAAATATATATTTATAAATAAATAACATTTATTATATAATATAATATATAGAGGGAGTTCTATGGGATAATGTTAATGGATGATGAATCTAATATTTTGTAAGTGAAAAAAATCAGAAGGGTTACATGGTATGCCTAATTATTTTTCAACGGCACTAAATGTAAGGTTCGTCACATTATAATGGGTTAATGTTGAATCAATAAAAAAAATTTCATGATTGAACAAATTAAATGAAATAATAATGTCTATATATTTTGGCTATATAATTAAGATAATGATCTGTGAATCTTAGTGATTTCATGGGACTAAAGGTAAATGGTGTAAAATGGAGCTTAATCATGGAATATATATTGGTAAATCTCATACAACAAATAATACATAAAACACCACATGGAAAATGTTTTGGTAGAATAATAATGAAAACAATTTGATGGTAAATGAGAGATCCATTAGGAATATAAAAGAATGATAATAGGAAAACTAATTTTGATGAGAGGTAATGAAACCAATGAATGTAACTGATGAAAATATTGTTCACATCAACAAACATCCAACAATATATATTTTTAATATCATGGAACTAAGTAATAAAGAAATCAAATTCAATAATTCAATTATATTTTATGAAAAATAATTGATGAATAAATCTAAATCCTAATGTGAAAGGAAGGGAATATTTTATAACTACAACTAAGATAGATCAAAATAATGATGTGTTGTTAGATACATTTAATATTCAATAATTAATTCTAGTGACCCAGTAATAGAAATATCATATCCAATGTCTTATACCATTTTATTGTCTTGATTAAAAGGATTCAAATCCAAAAAGACTGATCATTTTAGTAGTCTATGTAAACCTGATACATATATGAGTCTTGTAATATAAATGAATTAAATAATTAAAACATATTTTTTCCATCTTAGTAAATATGTATTCCAAATTGCCATGTCCTTCAATATCATTATTAGTATATTTTTTATGTTTTTAGGGAAATAATGAAAATATTGGTGAGATCAAATTCTATATAAGGGTCGTGTACAGTATATGAAATAATGAATCAAGATTAAAGTAAATTTGAAATGGTAATAATTGAGAACACATGCCATATAGTCAATAACCAACAAATAAGTGAGTATAAAATATGGGATTGTATATAACCAAAATAAAATTTCATTTAAAATAATTTGATATGGAAAAATAAATATAGAATGTTATGAAGCTTAAAACTCATTTCATTTAGTCAAAAAAATAAGAATGAAACGCATCCACAAACACGGTCATAATGAAAATGAAAATGGTTATAAATAATGAATCAAAATAATGGAATTTCTATATAATTTGACACCATGACTAAGGAACATTAAAACCTATACTATAATGTCCTTTCAAAATATAGTTTTAAAATATATATAGAAACACTTTTTTGTTTTTCAAATTATTTATCTAATGAAAAGTTGTTGATGCATTGAGGGGATATTTAAAATCTATGGCCAACCCATCACCGCTTGTCCAATGCCTTCCTCATATATAGTAACTTATTTAATTAATAAAAAATATGGCTTATCAAATAACTATATTGAATAATGAATTTGGGTTTCTCAGTATTCCATTAATAGAAAAAATAATTAACTATAAGGTTTTTTGATGTTGTTGAATACAGGTTCCATTGAAGTATCATTAAAATATTATGATTAAACTAATATTTAAACATTTTCATGTTTCGCATACCACATTGAAACATTTGAATCATTATTCCCCAAAGTAAATGAATCATAGTAAAACATTCCAATAAAGATATTCATTTTATAACATGTCAAAGTATACAATGTTTGTGAAAATGATAATTGGTTTATCCACGAGAAATATACATAATAAGTTATATGGATAATTAGGATAAATACATTGTGAAATTATAATAGGAAATTTAATATTTCAAAGTGGACTAACGAAGGAATTAGGTAAGTTAATCTTATTCTACCATTGTCCAAACCAATCAAAAAAATATAGAGGAAGAATAAAAAAGATATTAATACAATATGTCCCACAAGAAGTTAAAAAATGGGTTTTTTATCATTGATAAATAGAAATACTATAATAATATCTTCTAAAATCATTCTTTAAAAAAATATAGTTTTAATTTTTATAAAATATTTTAAAAAACATTTTTTTTGGAGAAAAACATTCCAAAACATTTTGTTAACAATTAACCACTTAATCATAAAAAAGAAGCTTCAAAAAACTGATGGCTGGTAAATCCGTACACATTATATATGTTAAAAATACCATTTATTTGGGATAGAAAAAGATGTTAGAAAAATACATTATTGGTAAAGAGATAATAAAATTTCATTACAAACAATTGTAAATGAAAAAATTTTATTTTTTTAATAAATTATTTTTGAAAGGTAAGAAATATTTTTGAAAACCTTTTTAGAAAACATGTCATTTATGAGAAAATATATTGTATCTCTAAAGAGTGATATGATGTTGGGTTTTATTAAATACACATTCTAAAAAACATGAGTACTAAGGACAAAAAAATCATACTAATAATTGGAATGTTTCATAAATAAAAATATGAGAATAAAATTAATGGGTTTAATATAAAATTATCAAATAATTTCACCTAATGGGATTTCATTTGTAAACCATCCCCAATGAATTGTTATTATGATACAAACCCCTGAATACTCTATAACATGGGTGAAATAATAATTTAATGAATAAATTATGTGTTTCAATTGTAATTCCAGATAATATATGTGGATATAGAATAATATATAGTAAAAATGATATTACACACATATTAATGGAATATTAATGAAAACAATGATGTGGTATAACCCAAGGAATTGAAATTGGGTAATCTAATATTTTTCCTCTTTGTAATGATTAATAATAATTCCCCTACAAGAAATAAATCAATCTGTATCACAAAATTACTTAAAGATAAAACTATTTACGATATTATATATAAAAAATTGCGTTATATACACAAAAAAGAAAAAGTAATATGTGAATATGAAATTTATCTCTCCAATGTAATAAGTGATATGAAAATGAATTACCATGCATTATATTTTCGATTGATATCACTTGAACTTCTTTTATATATATGATGATAAAATTTTACTCAATTATACCATAACCATTACCATATTGACAATGTAATATATAATATTCCAATAATTGGGTATTTACCATTTGTTAAACATCTATCATACATGGTGTTTCTTTTACATATATCATGATTTATTTATCTCCAAACATTAATCAATGATTAAATTAACATATATATGCATTATATATATATTAAAAATAATATATAATATTTTCATATAGGAAATGAAATGCACCATTCATTTAGACAGTAAGCCCAATGTATGCATGAATAATACATTTATTTCTTTTTCATATAAAAATAATTAAAAGTTAAATATATATATATATATATTAATAATAGTAAAACATGTAATTTATATATTAGATATATAATTATTAAAACCTTATTTAAAAATTATATGAATGGTGTTAATGAATCACATCCCATTAATGAGTTGGTAGTCCACACCTCCAGAAATAATGTAATCAAATTTAAAATAATATAAGAATAAGGGTATGTGTTATATAAAAATTTTAGAAGCATGAAAAATTATAAATATAATAAATATCATATATAAACATCATTTCAATCATTATTCCCAACCATTAGAGGTAGTATAGGGAAAACAGATGACATGATTTTTTGAGGAGGTAGTATGCCGTAGACATGAACTATAAGCAGGTTACTATTTAGATGGACAAGTTTATAATAGTAAGTTGAAACCTTATAATAAAAAAATTTAGATTATATATATATATGATGTTTGATTTATTATATAATCATATAATAATAATATATTATTGGGTGTAGAATAAAAATAAATTCACATATCTTTGAGAAGGATGTTACCTCTTCTTTGGGCACCTCTTTTTGTATTGGACCAATGGTTTTCCATGGATAGATTCATGAAATATGGGAGGCCAGTAGAATAAGATTATATATTTTTTGGATCTATTTGTGAAGAGTTTGGCTGATCCGATGTGGATTGATATGGGTTAATAAGTGGGTGGTTTGAATACCTATTTTATAGTGGAATACGAGTGGCATTCTTATAAATTTTCTAAAAGGGAATTCCACACAGGTTTTTCAAATATCAAGTAAATAAAATAATGAAAAAAATTTAGGAGGCAAGGGGAGGTGGATTAAATATTTATAGGAAATTTATTTTAGAAATAATTCTTTGTTATATTTTCATTTTGTTTAATACCTAGTTCCTTGTATAGAAAAATTTCCTCCTAATCACATTGTTTAATTTTAACAAGTTTCATTAGTCGATTTTGGTAAAAAAACATAGATGTAATTAATATGAATTAATAATTAGTCTGATTCCAAATATTTAATCCATTATTCCAATTTATAATGATAGTATTAGTTTGAAATAATTCTTATTCAACCTTATAGAAGGGATAACAAATATAAGTTTTAATGTTGGATGGTCAAATGGTTCAGATGTGTTTTTATACAATTTCTTTGTGAAAATCATTCTAATGACCCATATTTTATTAGTTTTTATAAAATTTATCTAATTAAACTTTAATCCAATAAATAATATATTTTATCTTTTTAAATAAATTTGATAAAGAAGCATTTTTTAAGTTAATTTTAGAATTTTTAAGTATTCATAAATAATAAAGACATTATAAAAAAAAATAAAATACTCAAACTAATTGAATTATTTTGTTTTACATTAAAAAATAATTTTAATATTGAAATTTAAAATTTTTAAATGTTAGAAATACTATTTAATATAGGATCTGCATTAAAATGAAACAAAAGTGAATTTAGAAAAGTATTGATTTTTTGAGAAATATTGGGTTTTATCTTGTCTTATTACAATCAAATAAATGGGTTGAATTTAAAAAATATTTTATTATATATATGATAAAAATATTTCTTTAATATAAATAACAAATTGAAATTAGTTTTATATATTAAGAGAAAGCAACTTTTCATACAAAATAATTGTTTTAATAAAAACAACTGATTTATATTAAATTGGTACTTAATTTCATTTAAAATTAAGTTGTAACCAATTATTCAAACTATATATATTCAATAATTATTTAATCCTATTAATAAATATTATTTTATCATCTAGTATATATATTATTATATTAAATAGTAATATTTTAATAATACCTTGTTGTTTCGTAAAAAAAGGTCTTGTATATAATGAATGTTATTGGAAAACCCCATTATTGCATGTGACACGCGTTAAGTCATTATCACATTTATTAAAAGATATAAAATGGATTAGGTTTATATAAAATATTTAAGATAATATATATTTTTTATGATATTACAATCCTTTTTGTGCTTGGTTTTGTGTGCCACACATGATAATGAATACAATGTTCTTATTTTAGAATTTTGGGGTGTTATATTATCTGAAACATTATTAAACTACATCCACACAATTTATACATAGACTTCATATTATATTGTTTCATATTAAATATTCCTAAATACCATATCATGAAAAAGTTTCAAAAATAATCATTTATTGAAGCAATAATGGTAAGTTCAAAGGTCACATGGACTAACTTATAAATGGGTTTTCATGTAGTAGTGCATTAGTGTGAAGTAGAAATAATTACATGGAGGAAATGTTTAAATACATATAGGGAGTTATTAAGGTCATAAATAACAAAAATATAATTCCCAAAGAAATTTTTTGGGCCTCAGATCCAAAAATACTTAATGATGTAAAGGTCCATTAGTTCATTAAAAATTAAGGTATTATGAAAAAGTTATTATTTTAAGATCCTTTTCCTAAAGTTGAGTAATTCGTTTGTATCCAATATATATATGTAAATATATATACTTTATATTATTCAGTTTAATATGAACCATTATATCATATGGTTATTATTAGTGCATATTCTAATTCATCCCTTATATGAAGAAATGGATATCCTAGATTGAACCCCTTATTGAATAACTAAAATACTATTTTTCTAGTTGATAATACACATAATAATAGTTTGTATTTTTGTCTCTATATTTTCCTTAAATCTAATATGGATAAGAAATTAATATAATATCCTTACATAAGAAACTATAGGTTAATCATTAAAATTTATTCCCCAAATTTATTAACTAAAATTAATTATATATCAATGAGGAAATTATATAGTTTAATGGTTGGTATTAAAATCAAATATTTCTTCAGTTATGGGATCATGTCTATTAATCATTATATACCTGATGGTGTTTAATAAGGAATAAATGTGGTCTTTTTCTTAGGCAAAATTAATATAATTTCTAAAATAAATATGATGAAAATCTTTGAAATTTAATCACTAAATAATCTTTTAATTATGGTTTTCAATATAAAACAAAAAAAATACTACATCGATTTAATTACACATATATATTTCTATGGTCTATAGATTATCCATTAGAAGAGTAAATTTCCTAAAACCAAAAAACCATTATGTGAGCATTAGTTGTTATATTCAAAATCATATAAAATCATTTATAGGTTGTTGAAATATAGACACATTATTTTCAATCTATGACATCTCAAGTTAATCCTATGTAATTAATTGTCATTATATACTCAAATAAACAACATTTGTTTTTATAAAATGGTAATTACACTATGAATATCATGTATGAGTATCAAAAAAAGTTCATAGTAAGGCTCATTATCTTATACTAGGTTACACTCGAGTTAGACTAGACGCGCCTTGTCAGATTTTTTCTCCTAGGTGCATCTATACAAGAATCTTTCCCACTTATACTATCCATAGACATATGTATTGATAGGAAAACCCACATAATATCTACCTTATAAAAATTATATGTTGTTCTTATATACTTATCCCCAAATTATGGCTTCGTAATATGTAATCTATTTTATGTTTTCTGAAATCTACATAAAAAAGTATCTAATAACCATCCTATGATAGAAACTATAGCACCCAAAACACAAAAATACTAGAGCCAGTATCTTCAACTATTACATTGAAATGATTACAAGGAATCACATCTAGAATGAACTTTATGTTTTGTAGTATTGGTAAACAAGATACACCCATGATTATTTGTAACACCCCAAGATTTTATAGTGTGTTATTTCTTCAAAATAATTCAATAACTTTCACTACACGCAACACCAAGTTCAATCGCACCATGACTTACCAAACAGGCTGTTCAAAAGAGGTTATGAATAGTGTTAACTAAATTTTCAACTTTATATAATCCTTATAATTTTAGAATCCATATTATGGGTTTCTTAGACATAATGTAAGAACAAATTCATTTTCAATATTGCACTTTTACCAAATTTTAATAGTGAACCCTTTTTAGATACAATATTTTAAACCTTTTGACTAAATGGGGACATCAAAAAATTTAAAATAAAACATTCCAAGCTTCCACGGTACGCTTTCCTTTGAATAAAACAGTAGCGTGTGTTGTACGCAACTTCGAGTTTTAACACACACCACAACCGATCAAACTAGCCGTTATGAATAGTAATACTTAATTTTTGAAATTATATATATTTTATATTTCAAAATGGACTTCATTTTTGGATTCGGAATATCAAATTTAGCCTAAGGTGAAATTTTGGTACTTTTCGGATAACTTTCATATTTTGATGAATAGTAAAAATTACTAAATTTTAATTAAAAACAAATTTTTTAATCAAAATAATTAATAGTGATAAATTATGAATTTGAGTGGTTTTAAAGTATATTTAGAATATATTTTTACCATTTAATATAATTTTGGTCATTGGACATAATTTTACAATTAAACCGAACATAAACAAGTGTCAATCTTTTGATAGTTATTATCTCTTAAAAACACTCTTTTTGTTTTGACAGCGGGAATTAATTTTAAATTAATTTCTGCCACTTCTGTGTTTTGAATTTAGAAAAATGGATTCCATATTTGGAATCAGGATGTTCAAATTGTGTAAATAGGTAACTTTTATTTTTAGACATTTTGAATAATTACTGCGGTAAATATTTTATTTACCATGGTTAAGGGTAAATCCGGTAAATAAGGGTTAAAAAATAATATTATAATAATACTAAATTACCCTAAAACGTGTCTTAACCCTATTGGTTGATACATGGTCGACCATGGGCATCTTTGGGTCAATTTTGGGACCCCATTGATCCACTTTTAAGTGATAATGACACTTTATATTAATAAAGTTAAAATAAAAATAAAAATGGCATAAGCTTACATCTTTTAGAAGAACAATTTTTACATAGGGTTATACATGTTGGATTTTCGATTATAAATATTCATTAGAAAGCTAAAAAGATTTCCTACATAATTAAATTTTATTTATAATTTTTAGACATCAAATAATTTAAATTATTAATGACACAATAATGATGCAATTTTTACCTCATTAATAAATCATTTAAATAAATAAGATTATAATGATTAAAATATTATCTAAAACCTGTCCAATTCTTATTGGTTGATGTTATTTAGAATATGAGTCATCTTATCTTCGACCTCAATGATTTTCGGACCATTATAAACCGAATATAATTATATTATAAAGTAATACTTTCACTCTTTCCTAAAGAGCCCCTCCTCTCCCTTATAAAAGGAGACCACTTCTACTCATTCCTCACACCTCTCAAGCCACTTGGCTCGTCCAAACTCTGCCCAAATAAGCTCCCCACATCCCTCTCCTCCTCCTTGAAGCTTCCCCTTAGGCAGAAAGCATTTCAAGAAGTCCTTTGGTTCCAACCAAAGTGAGTTACCTAAATTAAAGGTAACAATTTCTCTTAAAGTATTTTCATTTATTTTGCTTCTCCAACCCCCAAAATCTTTTTATTTCCCTTCTTTTGTAACAACAACAGTATCCTCAATATACTAGGATGTTGTTATAAGAAGGATTCAAACTACACATTCACACAACTCCATCTAATGGATGATGAACATAATGTTTCTGTGGATGGCAAACTAACGCCTCACGAAACGATGATTGTTCAAATACATCTTACCGCCTCTCATGGTGGCCATTAGGATGGAACTGTAATTAAATATGAAATTAATGATATATATTTTATATATAAGCTTCTGTAATTCCATTTTATTTCATACCATTATTCGTTTCATGTTGTATATACATACGATAATTTCATTTGAGGAAGTGCGGACTACCGCCCCCTTAAAATGATATGACTCGTTCATACCACACATGGAACGTATAAAGGATGGTGTAAATGAACTTAAGTAACATATATAAAATATTATATTATACTGGAATAGTAATATACCTATGTATAATTTGGATTCGGTTCTTTTAAAATAAAAATTAAATGGAAGTAGCGTTCGTGCGTACGTACGGACTACCGTCTCCACGAACGCGATGAGATTCATTCTCCATCGTATCCATTCAAGTATAATTATCATTTGATGATTTAAAAATGATGTTTAAGAACTTGATACCATTCTGGATATGAATAATATACATCCCATTAATAACGAATATGTCTCACATAACAAAGAATATAAAGTAAAATGAACCCGTTAACACCCGAAATGACGATAATTCTAAAATATTATTAACAAATCAATGATAAAAGATCATATATGATATCATATTAAAGTAAATGATTCTTTTATTATTCAATAACAATTATTTCACTATTATACAGGAGGTAAACCTACCATCGACCAAGGAAAAAGTACAATGTAAGGGTTTTCTTATCTCACTTTTAATTCCGTGAGAATTCCATTGATCACCACTTAATTATTGCATGTGGTGTATGTGTACTGCCCATGATCGTATTCATTGTGTAATATACTTTAATTTATGGGTATTTACATCATCATGGTATGATACTTCTTTCATGGGCGTATGTCTCGTAAGTTACCTAATCGATAAGGGAATTTGAGATTTCAATTTCCACTCATTTGGCTTTACACATATTTCATTGATTATATTACCCCAAGATTATGTGTGGAATCACTATTCATTTTATTATGTCATAATTTCCACTCCCCTTCCTGTGTATAGAAGTTTGGTACACATAATCACTCCATTGGTAATTCTCAAGTCATTGATATGAATTTGATAAGAGTAATTTTAACTCATTCTCCATTTGTTGAGTTAAACATCCAATTCGTTGGTATTGTTTTTACAAGAATATGTGTGAATGTCCTTTGATTGTTTTACACTGAATATCCAATCATATTTAGTGTATTTATATTTTTCACACATAATTATGTCATTGATTTATCCTTAACCTAAGGATACAACCTTTTTGAGAAATTTCATCTCAATTTACACTCCATTGAGACTTCTTTGATGATATACACCAAATCACTTTTATGTGGTGTATATAATGTACTTTGACATAGTATATCATGAATTCCTTTATTCTCATGATATTACAATGTTTTGATTACCTCAATTATTTGTATTCAAGTGTCTCTCTTTTGGTTAGAAACTCTAACCAAAATACCATTTTAAAATGTTTTAAAGAATTATTCTTCTAAATCATGCTCATTAATGTCCATATTTTAAAAATGGTTTTAAGTATTTATTTATATGGACATTAAAGTTTTAAAATTAAAACTCCTTTTAAAAGTTTCAAAGTGGTATGGGACACTTTGATTCAAAAATATACTTTTAAATGGCTTCTTGACAAATAGTGTGACTTTTATATGTTTTCAAGAAAGGGGGATATTTCTCTCAAATAGTTTTGATGATTATTTTCATCTATGTCAACATCCTTCATTATTATTGATTGAGGTTAATGTGATACAATACAATCTTCCATATTGTATCGAATGAATTATGTTTGACTGTGGATGTGCTATTTTTATACCATTCATGGTTTGTGGTGAAAGTATTGACATTTCGTATGCTAGTTTAATACGAATGTTTACGTTATGTTTAAACCTTTTCATATGGGAATGCATTGGACTTAATAAGTGACGGGTGGAGCCCGCTATAGCTCCTCGATGCATCGGTAGGTCTCATGAGACAAACTAGTGTCTTGGCACAAGGCCTTGGCAAAATCTTATTTGTAGTCTTGGCACGAGGCCTTGGCTATGTGGTTATGATAGTCTGGCATTATGCGTTCCATCATTATGAAAGTGGTTATTGATATTGCATGTGATCATTCGACTAGTAGAATATCCATGTGAGTATGTAAATGGCATTATTTCATTTTACCTTTGCCATTTTATGCTGAAGTTCAAGTTTAAAAGGCTTTTGTTTTAGTTATAAATTGCCTTAAGTGTTTATTCTTATTTATGAAAGCTTCTGCTATAATGTTATCCTTACTGAGCATCCGAGCTCACCCCTTTCAATGTTTTATTTTTTTCCAGGATTATGAAGAAGTAGTTTATGAATGACCTGCAGGGATAGTATGAGGGGATATGAAGACAAGATGTTTTTTTTAGGATATAATGTAAAAATTTATGGATGTATCTAGTTATTCCAAGGCTACTAAACTAATCGGTCTTTCGAGACTTGATCTTTCTCATGATCATGCCAATGTTATGTAATTAATGCACCGACTCTGGGTAGCTGGGGTCGGGGCGTTACAGTTGGTATCAGAGGAAGTTTAGTACAAACCTTGGTAGCTAGATTTAGATAAACTCTGATTAGAGCACGTAGACCTAAGATGAACTTTGAGGATTAGTATAAAAGAACTTCTTAGAATTTTGGTATTGTAGAGATTTTGTGAGTTTTCCGAGCAATACATCCCTGTCTGGATACGAGCAGGTAGAGGCGGCTCTGGCACAGATGTACCTAGGGGTAAAACCCGAAAACACCGCTTTGAGCTAGACTCGAACGGGAACTGGTGCACGACAACGAGCCTTGCTGCACTCTTGGTTACGACACTCCCGGGGGATATGCTTAGGATAATTTACATTTTCTTTACAAACCGATTTAAGTAATATATACATAAGATGAGAGTAAATGACCTTGGTTAATCCTAATATGTTTCAAATTGAGAATATGGTGACATTTTAATCTCTAAATGATTTTACGACTACTATTACTCACACAATGCGTTCTGGTTTTAGTCAATGGCTGGATTCCAAGGAAGTCATAGTGACTTTGAGAATGATGTACAAATTGGGAATAGTGGTGGCAATGAGCAACAAAATGGAATGTTGATAGGCGTAAAAGATATCGTCTTTATGCCAAATCAGTTTTCCAAAAATATGATCAACAACATATATATTAACCAACTCCCAGACTCAACAAGGAAGAGAAAGGTGATAAATGATAAGATCTCCAGCAATGGAGACCATGGAGAAAAGAAACCTCAATTTTCATCATGCAGGAATTGTGGAAAGAGATACCCAGGAAAGTGTCTCAATGGGACAACGAAATGTTTTACGTGCGGGAAGGAAGGACATAAAGTGAAGAATTGCCGAAGAAAAATGAAGAGTACTATGGAAGAATATAAAAATGGTCCCAAGAGTCCATTTACAGTCATTTGTCGTAAATGTAGGGGACCTGGCCATTACCCGAGTGAATGTCCTATTCTATAGGATATTTTCTTGGTCAAAGAAGAAGCTATGTGGAAATAAATGGTTGGAGAAAAATTATCACTACTTGTTGATGGGTTTACATTGGAATAATTTTCTCTTGTATTTGTAACCCCGCAGTTTTCCATGTGAGAATGATATTTGAGGAAGAATTGTCTCTTCTCTTGTGGATATAGGTATAAATAACCATTTGGTTTTATATTATCATTGGGGTTTGAGAAAATGATAAGTTATTATAATTTGGGATGAAAATGCAAAGTATGATATAACATTTGTGGTTAAATTATGTTATTTTTAGGAATTTATCTCATTTTGGTAATATTATAAAATATAGTTTTGAAAAAGGACAACACGTAGACCGTGTGACAACCCGTCGTGTCGGACAAAGCTGTGGGAATCGAACCCACAACCAAAGTGCGATTGGGATTTATCGCCTACCACTGGACTACGTGAAGTCCCTGGTTAGTATGACTATTTTTTTGTTAAATGATTTTATTGATCAATAATAAGATGATTTGGGTTCTTATGTCTTATCAAATGAATACCCTTGGTATAGGAAAATGATTTGGTGATTAAGTGATAAATGTTATTTTGGAAGATGTTCATTTTGTTAGGAACACTATATGCCCAAGGAAAATAGAATACAATGAGGTTTCATTTGTAGAGTAATGGTGGATTTTTATCTACATTTTTATTGTTGATTTATAGTGATTTGGGTTATTTATGGAAATGATTAACCTATAACAGAGAATATGTGATGATGTTGATTACATTTAAGTATGTGACTTTAAGAGTATTTGATGTAATTTGGGGATACAATGTAACATGGGAGACTACATAATCAAATTCTTCTATGTTTTGGGTTTCAATATTAGTTTGGATTATATTAAAGGATTTTAAGGACAATTGGTTATTGAATGGTATCTATTAAACTTTGGGGTATTGTTGGTTTAATTTTAGAAATTAATATTAGTGCATATTTATCTCAATGAATATCCTTTTGGGGGATCATTAGATCATTCACTAACCATTTTGGTTTTGATTAATCTTCAAAGACAATGTAAATATATGGTTTATCCTGCATGGATCATGTGATTCTATAGAAGTTTATTCTAGCTCTCCCAGTGTGACCAAGTCTTCTTGAATACTCATCGTTTAAAAAAAAATTGAGTTAGTGGTGGAAATTTATTAATGAATGAAAATCTACTTAAAATTTAAGTATATCTCATAATGTTCTTAGTCAATATCATAAATGAATTCCCCTTCCTTATGTAATGTAACTTTAAAAAAAATGTTGTCCTAGATGGTACCTTAAATCATCACTAATTTATGGCTTTGGGATTGTTGGCCTATTCATAGCCATGTTCTCTACCACTCTCCATCAGATAATTGATGGTTAGATTTCTCCTCCATATCCATATTTTCCTACATGGAACCCTAGTATGTGTTAATTTCGGTAATCTTCATACTTTCCACTCTTTATTTTAAATAGAGGCCTCATTAATTCATTTTTCGATGTGGGATTTCAACTAAGATATTTTGAAATGTCAAAAATGTGTGATCCCAATACCCTATATTTTGTTGAACCGATGGTACTTCAAATCATCATAGATTGATGAGTTTAAGGACCTCAATTTTATAATTGTTTGTGATTGATGACCTCAACCACTACCTATAAATATTTACGTTTTTCCTCCAATTATATGTCTCTAATTACCACCAATGTTCTCCTAATCGAGATCATAATTTGGTGGTGACCCTTTCATTTCTCTTTTCCTCATATTAAGACTAAATTTTAGTAAACCAACTTCCGATGTGGGTTTTCCCACAAATATATTTTCTATTTTCAACCTTTTATTTTTGAAGAATAATTTCAAATTGCGAGGACGCAATTTATTGAAGGAGGGGAGAATGTAACACCCCAAGATTTTATAGTGTGTTATTTCTTCAAAATAATTCAATAACTTTCACTACACGCAACACCAAGTTCAATCGCACCATGACTTACCAAACAGGATGTTCAAAAGAGGTTATGAATAGTGTTAACTAAATTTTCAACTTTATATAATCCTTATAATTTTAGAATCCATATTATGAGTTTCTTAGACATAATGTAAGAACAAATTCATTTTCAATATTGCACTTTTACCAAATTTTAATAGTGAACCCTTTTTAGATACAATATTTTAAACCTTTTGACTAAATGGGGACATCAAAAAATTTAAAATAAAACATTCCAAGCTTCCACGGTACGCTTTCCTTTGAATAAAACAGTAGCGTGTGTTGTACGCAACTTCGTGTTTTAACACACACCACAACCGATCAAACTAGCCGTTATGAATAGTAATACTTAATTTTTGAAATTATATATATTTTATATTTCAAAATGGACTTCATTTTTGGATTCGGAATATCAAATATAGCCTAAGGTGAAATTTTGGTACTTTTCGGATAACTTTCATATTTTGATGAATAGTAAAAATTACTAAATTTTAATTAAAAACAACTTTTTTAATCAAAATAATTAATAGTGATAAATTATGAATTTGAGTGGTTTTAAAGTATATTTAGAATATATTTTTACCATTTAATATAATTTTGGTCATTGAACATAATTTTACAATTAAACCGAACATAAACAAGTGTCAATCTTTTGATAGTTATTATCTCTTAAAAACACGTTTTTTGTTTTGACAGCGGGAATTAATTTTAAATTAATTTCTGCCACTTCTGTGTTTTGAATTTAGAAAAATGGATTCCATATTTGGAATCAGGATGTTCAAATTGTGTAAATAGGTAACTTTTATTTTTAGACATTTTGAATAATTACTGCGGTAAATATTTTATTTACCATGGTTAAGGGTAAATCCGGTAAATAAGGGTTAAAAAATAATATTATAATAATACTAAATTACCCTAAAACGTGTCTTAACCCTATTGGTTGATACATGGTCGACCATGGGCATCTTTGGGTCAATTTTGGGACCCCATTGATCCACTTGTAAGTGATAATGACACTTTATATTAATAAAGTTAAAATAAAAATAAAAATGGCATAAGCTTACATCTTTTAGAAGAACAATTTTTACATAGGGTTATACATGTTCGATTTTCGATTATAAATATTAATTAGAAAGCTAAAAAGATTTTCTACATAATGATATTTTATTTATAATTTTTAGACATCAAATAATTTAAATTATTAATGACACAATAATGATGCAATGTTTACCTAATTAATAAATCATTTAAATAAATAAGATTATAATGATTAAAATATTATCTAAAACCTGTCCAATTCTTATTGGTTGATGTTATTTAGAATATGAGTCATCTTATCTTCGACCTCAATGATTTTTGGACCATTATAAACCGAATATAATTATATTATAAAGTAATACTTTCACTCTTTCCTAAAGAGCCCCTCCTCTCCCTTATAAAAGGAGACCACTTCTACTCATTCCTCACACCTCTCAAGCCACTTGGCTCGTCCAAACTCTGCCCAACTAAGCTCCCCACATCCCTCTCCTCCTCCTTGAAGCTTCCCTTTAGGCAGAAAGCATTTCAAGAAGTCCTTTGGTTCCAACCAAAGTGAGTTACCTAAATTAAAGGTAACAATTTCTCTTAAAGTATTTTCATTTATTTTGCTTCTCCAACCCCCAAAATCTTTTTATTTCCCTTCTTTTGTAACAACAACAGTATCCTCAATATACTAGGATGTTGTTATAAGAAGGATTCAAACTACACATTCACACAACTCCATCTAATGGATGATGAACATAATGTTTCTGTGGATGGCAAACTAACGCCTCACGAAACGATGATTGTTCAAATACATCTTACCGCCTCTCATGGTGGCCATTAGGATGGCACTGTAATTAAATATGATATTAATGATATATATTTTATATATAAGCTTCTGTAATTCCATTTTATTTCATACCATTATTCGTTTCATGTTGTATATACATACGATAATTTCATTTGAGGAAGTGCGGACTACCGCCCCATTAAAATGATATGACTCGTTCATACCACACATGGAACGTATAAAGGATGGTGTAAATGAACTTAAGTAACATATATAAAATATTATATTATACTGGAATAGTAATATATCTATGTATAATTTGGATTCGATTCTTTTAAAATAAAAATTAAATGGAAGTAGCGTTCGTGCGTACGTACGGACTACCGTCTCCACGAACGGGATGAGATTCATTCTCCATCGTATCCATTCAAGTATAATTATCATTTGATGATTTAAAAATGATGTTTAAGAACTTGATACCATTCTGGATATGAATAATATACATCCCATTAATAACGAATATGTCTCACATAACAAAGAATATAAAGTAAAATGAACCCGTTAACACCCGAAATGACGATAATTCTAAAATATTATTAACAAATCAATGATAAAAGATCATATATGATATAATATTAAAGTAAATGATTCTTTTATTATTCAATAACAATTATTTCACTATTATACAGGAGGTAAACCTACCATCGACCAAGGAAAAAGTACAATGTAAGGGTTTTCTTATCTCACTTTTAATTCTGTGAGAATTCCATTGATCACCACTTAATTATTGCATGTGGTGTATGTGTACTGCCCATGATCGTATTCATTGTGTAATATACTTTAATTTATGGGTATTTACATCATCATGGTATGATACTTCTTTCATGGGCGTATGTTTCATAAGTTACCTAATCGATAATGGAATTTGAGATTTCAATTTCCACTCATTTGGCTTTACACATATTTCATTGATTATATTACCCCAAGATTATGTGTGGAATCACTATTCATTTGATTATGTCATAATTTCCACTCCCCTTCCTGTGGATAGAAGTTTGCTACACATAATCACTCCATTGGTAATTCTCAAGTCATTGATATGAATTTGATAAGAGTTATTTTAACTCATTCTCCATTTGTTGAGTTAAACATCCAATTCGTTGGTATTGTTTTTACAAGAATATGTGTGAATGTCCTTTGATTGTTTTACACTGAATATCCAATCATATTTAGTGTATTTATATTTGTCACACATAATTATGTCATTGATTTATCCTTAACCTAAGGATACAACCTTTTTGAGAAATTTCATCTCAATTTACACTCCATTGAGACTTCTTTGATGATATACACCAAATCACTTTTATGTGGTGTATATAATGTACTTTGACATAGTATATCATGAATTCCTTTATTCTCATGATATTACAATGTTTTGATTACCTCAATTATTTGTATTCAAGTGTCTCTCTTTTGGTTAGAAACTCTAACCAAAATACCATTTTAAAATGTTTTAAAGAATTATTCTTCTAAATCATGCTCATTAATGTCCATATTTTAAAAATGGTTTTAAGGATTTATTTATATGGACATTAAAGTTTTAAAATTAATACTCCTTTTAAAAGTTTCAAAGTGGTATGGGACACTTTGATTCAAAAATATACTTTTAAACGGCTTCTTGACAAATAGTGTGACTTTTAAATGTTTTCAAGAAAAGGGGGATATTTCTCTCAAATAGTTTTGATGATTATTTTCATCTATGTCAACATCCTTCATTATTATTGATTGAGGTTAATGTGATACAATACAATCTTCCATATTGTATCGAATGAATTATGTTTGACTGTGGATGTGCTATTTTTATACCATTCATGGTTTGTGGTGAAAGTATTGACATTTCGTATGCTAGTTTAATACGAATGTTTACGTTATGTTTAAACCTTTTCATATGGGAATGCATTGGACTTAATAAGTGACGGGTGGAGCCCGCTATAGCTCCTCGATGCATCGGTAGGTCTCATGAGACAAACTAGTGTCTTGGCACAAGGCCTTGGCAAAATCTTATTTGTAGTCTTGGCACGAGGCCTTGGCTATGTGGTTATGATAGTCTGGCATTATGCGTTCCATCATTATGAAAGTGGTTATTGATATTGCATGTGATCATTCGACTAGTAGAATATCCATGTGAGTATGTAAATGGCATTATTTCATTTTACCTTTGCCATTTTATGCTGAAGATCAAGTTTAAAAGGCTTTTGTTTTAGTTATAAATTGCCTTAAGTGTTTATGCTTATTTATGAAAGCTTCTGCTATAATGTTATCCTTACTGAGAATCCGAGCTCACCCCTTTCAATGTTTTATTTTTTTCCAGGATTATGAAGAAGTAGTTTATGAATGACCTGCAGGGATAGTATGAGGGGATATGAAGACAAGATGTTTTTTTTATGATATAATGTAAAAATTTATGGATGTATCTAGTTATTCCAAGGCTACTAAACTAATCGGTCTTTCGAGACTTGATCTTTCTCATGATCATGCCAATGTTATGTAATTAATGCACCGACTCTGGGTAGCTGGGGTCGGGGCGTTACATTATTGAATTACTAATGAATTTAAAAATTCAATCGAATTTTTTTGATTCAAGTATAAAATTAATCCAAATTTGCATATAATTTAATTCATTCTTAGTACACATCATGGATTCATGGGGAATGAAAAAAAATAAAAAGGAGATTAAAATCTCAATAATTTTCATGTATAATAAAAGAAATAATGAATCAATGATAATAGTTAATATATAATGGAAAAAAATATCATAGATTCCATATAATAAATAACTAATAATGATGTCCCTATATAATATATAATGGAATGTACCTTTAAGAAAATTCTGTTTAAAATAAAAGGAAAAGAAAAAATAAATATGAAAATGTATAAATTTAAAAACACATTCTATTGCATCAATAAAATGAGAATGCTATTCATTTAATAACATTATCATAGTTAAAATATCACTGATAAAAAATAAAAATATGAAATGAATGGAATTCATAATTATTGGATGTTATTTCTGGGGTACATGAAAAAATATACCATCATAACCATTCATAAGATATTATTAATATATAGGTTCCAAACTATTTAATTTTTAAAAATTATACTCAAAGTCCAAATCATTCATGATATCGAGTAAACTATTTGAATAATAAAAAAAATATTCCATATAAAATATCCAAATAGAATAAAGAAGATGAATTTATCAATATTTCATCAGTGGAGTACAATTGAAAATATGGTTTGATGACATTGATGAATTGAGTTACCATTGATAGATAATTAAAATAAACTAGTGGAAACAATAATAAACCATTTCAATGTTTCCTATTCCACATTAATACAATTGAATAATAATTCCCCATGTATTAAATGAAACATATAATATCACGGTAATTAGTAGATTCATGTTGTTAAATTTATATGTTAACACCTTTTATAAAAATGTTATTTGATTTAGGAAATAAACATATCCATGATTAAATATGTGGATCATTAGGCGTAATTAAATGTCAAATGGTCATGGGAAATAGAATTTTTCAAAGGGGACACACATTGAAATCAAAGAATATAATTTTAATACTATTATGGTGAAAATAATTCATAAAACATCCATATTATGAATAAGTATGGTATCAATACCAAATATCCATTGTGGGGAAAAATAAAGTGTTGTTGTAGTTGATTAATTGATGTAATACGAAAGGATCTCTTAAAAAAATTCTTGCGGTGAATATATATTTTATAAATATTATTTAAAAATCACTGGTAATTTTTTTTTATTAAAAATAACCTTGTAAAAATTCCCATTCTGTTTAAAAGAAGTGATTGTGGGTAAATTCTCTTATTTTGTACAATGTAAAAATAATATTTCTATTTCGTTGTAAAAAATGGGTAAAATGCCTTTTATATAATAAACATTTACATTCCATCGATATAATTTTTTAAATACAAAAGGGAAAATATTTATTTAAAAAAAATTAAAAAGGTAAAAACAATTTTTGAAACCATTTTATGTAATATGTTTTTACAAGAAATTGGATTCCCCGACTAAAGAAAGAAATGAATACGAGTTTTATTAAAACACATTCTCAAATATTTTGGGTACCAATTAGTTGAAATTTTTTACTAGTAATTGGAAATGGTAATGAAAAACCAATGGAAGAGAAAATAAAAATCCTTATTATAAAATTATCTAATAATATTTTTCTGATAGATATTCGTTTGTAAACAATCTTGAACAATATTATATTGTCGATTAAACCCTTTAAAATACAGCAAAAAATGATGTCAGAATCTATTAATAAATAGGTTAAATATCAATCCAAATAAAACATGTGTAAATAGAAAAATATTTATTGAATTGTGGTTAAAATCATAATCAAAGTATATTAATGATGAAGATGAATGTAAAATGACCAAACGAAAAGAAATTGGGTTTTGAAATTCATTCCACACGATAATGCTTAATAAAAAATCCATTATAAGAAATAATTCAATTTGATACATTAAATAAATTAAAATTAAAATAATTTATGATATTATATATCAAAATTTGTATTAGATACCCTAAAAAATTACATTTTTGGTGAAGATGACACTTACCTCACATATTTAAAAAAAAAGTGATATGAAAATCCCACATATTGATTTTCTATTTTGGGTTAAAATCCTTTAACCACCTTTCTTTTTGATTAAATCATGTTACTAATTTTTTAAAAAAACATAATAATATTAATAATATCAAATAAAATGTTATTATAATATAAAAATTACCTATTTGTTAATAATAATTATTTATCTTTACTATTTTAGGTGTTAAGTGCCTAGTTTTTCGATTATGTTTTGGTTTTTTACAAGTTGTTCCTATTAGATTGATCGTGAATTCGTCATATAAATAATGTAAACCATAATATAATTATAATATGTCTCTATTATATATGTATATATAATAATCTATAATATTTTTATACATTCAATGAGATTCACTATTCATGTATATGATAGGTCGTAAGTATGCATGAGCACTAATTTGATTTATATTTCATATTAAAAGAAAGTAATATTAATTTTATAAATTTATATTATCATTAAAATAGAATATTTAAATCATATATATCAGATATTTTTATTATAATTATCTTTTATAAATTTCATATATACCGTGGATCAATCGCATGTCTTTGAGTAGGGGTAGTCCACACATCCACAAATGATGTTATCATATTTATAAAAAATGAAAAGAATAAGGGTATTGGTTATATAAAAAATAAAAAATAATAAAGGCCTTATAAATATCATATTTATCATATATATAAAATGATTCCATATTAATTCCTAACCATGAAAGGTGTTAATAGAAAAAATTTACGGCATCGTTTTGTGCGTCAGTATTTCACCTTACACATAAACAGAAATTTCATTACAAATTAGTTGGATGGGTGTGTATTTTTTGGTAAATAACCTATCAAAAAAATAGTATTAGTAAATTGTAGATATTCTTTTATTATCTAATTATGTAATTATGATAGTTTATGGTGGAAAATGAAAATTGTGAAAAGAGCTTGAGGAAGGATGTCGTATTTTGTTTAAGTAACTCTTTTTGGTTTGCACCAAAGGGTTTACGTGGATGGAATACTAAAGAAAGGTGGTATTCTAGTATTATGGGAGTGTTTTTTGGAGCTATTTTTGAATATATTTTTTGATTAATAAATTGATGAGAAGTGTGAATAAGTTGGAGTGGTGGGTGCTATTTATAATGGATGATGTGTGGAATTCTTATAAAATTTGGAAAATGGAATTCCACCCATGATTTTCTTATGATAATTGGATTATTTAATGAACCCAATTATATATAAGGTACTATATCTATATATATGTCCATTAAACAAATTTATAAAATGTTTCTAGGTCATTTTGATTATTATTTTTATGGTTTAGTTGCTTGTTATAGTACTTTTCTCCTAATAACTATAATTAATTTTAGTCAAATTCACATAATATTGTCATAAAAATTTATATTGAACATATTATAAATTATAAATTATTCTTGTTACTCATATTAAATACCTTATCCATATTTTAATGACATATTATGTATAAATTAATTTAAATTTAATAATGTAGATATAACGATAATGTGTAGTTTTCAGGTAACATTTTTAAATGTTTGAGATTCATTTATATAAAATTTCAATGATAAATTGATTAAAAATAAATAAATTGGATTAAATTAAAAAAATATTGATTTAATTAAACTTCAAAAAATAGATAGAAATATAATTTAACATTATGAATATATTATATGAAAAAGTAGTTTTGAAGTAAAATCCAATATTTTTCACTATTTATCAAAAAATGAAAATTCATTGAAAAACATGAAAAATTCACCATAACCTATTTTTGGTGACCCAATTTCAAAAAATTTATTTTATTTTGACATATAAAATATAAAAATGTTAGAAAATTCAGATGTTAATATGGTTCTTAATTAAAAGGATCTGAATATTCCTTTAAATAAATATTGATTTTTTATGTGAAATATTGGCGATTATATTATCTCATGACTATAAAATAAATAAAAGGAATTTAGTAATTAATTTATTAGTACTTGATATTTATTTCATTAATATATCTCTTTAATTGTAATTAATTTACATTATTTGGATAAAATATTTTTGCGGGCATAAAAATAGTTTTGATTAAAAACATTCCCTTTATATTAAGTAGGTTCTATATTAATTTCTAATTAAATTGTATTCAATGAATTAGACTATATATTTTTGTGAGGTTTTTAATCATATTCATAACCACTAATTTATCCTAATGCTTATACAATATTATAGTAAAATTTAATATTTTAATAATACATCGGTGTTCAGTAAAACCCAGTCTTGAGTGTAATGCATGTCACTAGAGAAACTCGTAGATGTGTGTGATTCTAACTAAATAATATCTCATGAATTAAAAGAAATGTCATTTATTAATTTCATTTAAAATAAAAAATATATTATAATGACCCATTATATTATTTTTCCTTATGTTAGGTTGTTATGGAGTATGATATTTTCAAATGTTAAAAAATGTAGGATCAAAATGATAAAGTAGATGCTAAATATACAAGAGGGGGTGAATTTTATACTTTTAAAAAATTCCTTGGGAACATATAATGTTGGTTAGAAACCTTTCTAGTGTTTAACAAGGTTAAACAAGGCAAATTCACAAATACTCTATGTTTTACTAACATTATTGATTCTGGAAATGTGATTCTGAGAATGTAATTTTGAAAATGTGGTTCTGAAAGTAAAAATTAACAAAAGCTTAAAATGATAAAAATTCTACCTTAAAGCATATAAAGTTGAACTAGTCAGAGAAAAAATATGAGAATGTCAAAATAGTTATACTTTCCTCAATAGTCAAAATTCTGGGGAAAACGTGAAATAATAAAAGTAACAAGTAATAAATATTTTACCCCAAAGATAAGGGTATCCAACAACCTTGGATGGAGGTCCCTTGATTTATACTTTCATGAAAGTCCATCCTAACCACATAAGGGTATTCCCTTGATACGAAAACCGAAGTCTGTCTTGCTATCCCTACAAGCCCTCAAGTTCAAGGTAGTCGACACCTCTGTCTTCCTATCCCTAGAAGTCCTCGAATATACTCACCAAAATTTGGAGTCGCACAAATAAATTCTGAACAAGATGTTCTATAAACACAAATCATGAAAGTCTCTCTCTATAAATCACTTCAGTAGCATGTAATATTTAGAGTCATAGAACATTGTTGAGCTTTTTTAAATGAGTTCTTATTTATAATCACATCTTCAATGGTCGTCTCCCTCCTCCAACGGTCATATTTTTCCTTTAATTTTAGATGTACCTATAAACGTGTCACTCAAACAATTATTATCTAGTAACTGAATGCACAACATCATTTTCTATCCAAACAATGAGTAAGAAAAAATATTGTTACATAAGAAAATTCATTTTTCAGAGATTAAGGAAAAAGTAATGTTCAGAGTCTATTCCAAAACTATTAGCTATCTATAAAACATGGATATTAGGATTCTATCCTCAAGGGAATTCGTAACCTGAATTATATAGAATTCTGAAGACAGAATTTCAAGGAAATTCGGAGTCTAAATTCAAAGAACTCGGAGTCTGAACATAGAAACTTTAGAGTCTGAATTCTGAGAACTCAGAGTCTGATCTCAAAATGATTGGATTCGGAATTTAGAGAACTCGGTGTTTGAACTCAGAATGTTAGGATTCTGAATTCATTGAACTCAAAGTCTGAACTCAGAAAGATAAGAATTTGATTTCAGATAACATGGATTCTGAACTCAGAAAGATTGGAATATGAAATTAGATAACTCAAATTCTGAACTCAAAATTTTTCGAATCTAAATTTAGATAACTTGTAATCTGAATTCGGATCCTGAAAATATAATTCTCTATATATATGTTTTTTAGATTCTGATGTTTTGGACATGAAACCTAATTTTTATACTTAGATAAAATATGAACAATGAAAAACATTGTAAGGTTAAATTTCCATGAAGAAGGAAAATTTTACTTATTAGAGTAAATCATAGGGTAAAAGAATTTTTCTTTAAGATAAGGTGTTTATGATTTTCAAAATAATAATGAATGGAAAAGTCATAAGGAAACCTTATTGACTCAAAAAATGTCGCCTTTTTTGTAAAGAACAAACATTCTTGCGGAAAAGAATATAAGGACTTTAAAAAAAATCTTAATAAAGAATGTGAATCCTATCTCTCTTAACACATGGGTAGAGATGAATATGACTAACTCCCCCTTAGGAATTGTACACCCTATGGATCTTATTCTCGAATTCCGGAATGAGACTTAGTCATTTTATTATCTATGTATAAATTTTTGGATAAAAACTCCCCCTTAAATGAACATCCCCTTACTTAGGGAAATTTTTTTTTTATTAGTATTCTTTTTTCCATTCTCCCCCTTTGTGATTTTCAAAAAGAAATACAAGGAATGGAAAAGAAATTATGGTACTTGAAATATTAGTACTAGACAACCAAAAATATTAAGAGAAACCAAAAAATTTCATTAATATTGGAAAAATTTATACAAGTAAGGAATACAACAAAAGATCATAATTGTATTATTTTAACCTTCCTTTTCCTTCATCATAAACATCTGTACAATATTTTTGAGCTTCATGATCTCCTTGGGATCTTCCACTACTCGCATGAAAAGCTGATCCTGATCTTCAGTTTTCTTTTCTAAGGCATTGATTCTTTCTTCTTAAGCCTTAAGAACCTCTACCCGAGCCTTCAAGGATTCTTCTTGCTTCAAAAACATTTCTTCCATCGTTATTCAGAGATCCCTTTCTCTCATCTAAATCTGAGCAGGTGAATAAAACTTTCCTTTCAGATCTTTCATTATCTAATATGATAATTCTGTTCTAGAGTAATATTCACCTCAAATATATTTGTGGGATCCTTTATTTTCACATCTTTGGTGTCAAATTCATCCTTGACACTATCATAGAACTCATAAAGAACACTCAAGTCTTCTATAGTTTTCCTCTAACAACTATTCATTTTCTTACAAGATCTTTTGTGTGCATCGTAGTTTATGAAATCTTCCTCAAGCTCGACATACTTATCCATCATCATTGATAAGAAATACCATTATTTATTTTATGTGTGTTGAATTATTTGTCATATAGAGTCAATGTTTGGAATTATAGTGATAGTTCCAACAAGTTTCATCCAGGATAGCTCTACGAAATCATGTCCCAGAGAGGATGATTTCAAATTTCAAATTTTGCCTTGTGAGGGATATTTTTCTTTTTAAGAATAATTCCACTTTGAAGAACCACCAGCATCATTCTTCTTAACCAATACTTTGTTGGGTGTATCAAAAACAAAATATTTTCTCTTATCAACTTTTGTAAAAGCTTCCACTTGGTCAGGAGATTCATGTTCACTATCAGACAGTTGAACAATTTTGTCTTCGTCAACCTCTACCTTCTCAACTTGTGCCTTAACATCCTCTGGATGAATAAAATCATGATTAAAACTTTCTTGTTCATAAGTCTTATTTTCTTATTCGTAAAACATGTCATCATCATCTTTATCACATTTGTTAGGAGTATAAAGCATTGATGACTCAGCTTCAGAAGATCGGATTGAAAGCTTCTCAGATGGATATTCCTTGTCATGAAAATATTCTACTTTCATAATGAGATCTTCGTTGTCACCACTTTTTTATTCTTCTTCTTATTATTCTTCCTCCACTACTTTTTGTTGGAATTTTTCAAGAGTCGCATATTTTTTCCCAGATTCATTTGTAAAGCTTCTACTAAGATTAATTGTGGTACCAGAATGTTCTCAAAGGATTTCTCATCGTCCTTCAGAAGTGATTTCACGATCTCTACTTCAGTCATCATCTTCTTTTGTTTATTTTCTTTTGCTTTCTTATCAAGCTCATCGGAAGTATTTTCATTTTTTGATTTTGATTCAGCAAAATACAATCCAACAATAGGCTCCTATGATTTGCTTTTTTTAATTTTCATCACTTCATTTTTCTACTACCTCATTTGGATATTCTTTTTTCTTATTAGGCTTTGGTGGTGAGGATTGGGTTTCCTTGGTTGCTGGAGTTTTTTTCCTTTTCTTCTACGTCCTTTAGATTCTCCTTCCATACAGCCTCCTTAGAGGTCTTAGTGGACTCCTGTTTATTAAATAAGGCATAATATTCTGCCTTAGGTAAATAATAAAATTCTTATGATTCTTTAGAAAATCCAACATTCATCCTTCTCAGAGTATCATCACTAACCAACATGACTTTGCAATTCCTTGGCTTTAAACTGCAAGGAATTTTGAAAGACTCTAAGAATAAAACATTAAGATTTGAAAGAATGGATGGATACATAATGATCTGATCCTTTATATTTCCTTTATTTTTATTCTCTATTGTAATCAGAATAGGGTTGACCAGGATAATTTTCCTTAGATTCACCAAGAAATCCAAGATATACATGTCACACTTCTTCAAGGTATCCTTCTCCCCTTTCCTCATAATGATGAATACTTGAACCCACGTTATAGAATATGAAATTTTTTATATAATTTAAACATTTTCCGAGTTTTAATATCTATAAGACTGATGAAATCCACAGCCTTCACCTTAACAAAAATTCCTTGGACATCCGGCAACTTATGAGAACAAAACTCTGCCTCACCCTCATAGGGATCTCCAGTAAAACTAGCACTCTTTGTATAAGATAAAGAATATGTCCTCCTATAGCACTTAAAAGATAATATGTCTCTACCTTATTCCTTGAAAAAACATGTTGACTCATAGAATTCAACTAACAAGTCCAGATATACTAGATCCTGATCTCCTGGTTTTGATACCCAAACACTCTCGCATCCATTCAAATTGATGTTCATTGATATGATAGAATTATAATTGGAAATGAAAAATGGATTTACCAACCTTTCTCTATCAATTTTTCATTAATAAATCATCTTGACATTTGAAATATCTTTCTAAGAAGATACTTCGACAGACATTTGAATGAAATAAAATCTAAGAAGCTCGGAACGGGATTAAGTGGAATGGTAGGGCTTCAGCACGAGAATGATTTGAAATCTATGTGGGGAAACAATTTGGGGATCCTTTATATAGGATTTTGGGGTGAAATTTAAGCTTCTATACCAAATCCAATGGTTGGAAAAATCTCGTGATCATATCTGATGGTTGAGATGTTAGAAGGAAGGAAATTTTGATAGAATCCGATCTTATGAGGTTTTTCTTAATAAAAATATTTTCATTTATTAAAGAGTGAATACGATAATTTAAAAAATGATGAAAATACCAAAAAGTAAAATATGATTAGGACAATTTATGATTGGAAACATACCTTTTATATTTCTAGATTGATTATTTTTATTGAGGAAAAATCTTATTGGAGAACTTTAGATTACAAAAATTCTATTTCTAATTTTTTTAATAACTAACTACCAAAATTTTAGAAAATCAACATTACGAAAAACATAGGAAATCATTTTTTTTAATATTTAAGAAATATTCATTGCAAATATTTATAAAATCTTCATTTATAACATTTATGAAGGAAATTTATTTTAATGATTTCTAGACTGTGAAAAAATAGACTATAAAAAAATTTAGACTACGAAAAAAATAAATTTTGAAATCTAACAAAAAAATGTACTCCCCCTATGAAAATGGGTTTATTACTATAAGGATATTTGTTTCAACAAGAAGTTAAAAAGGAATAAAACCTTACGGTTATCATTCCTAAATTATGTTTATAGTATTCAAATCTATAAGAGGGTGACGATTTTGTGGAAATATCACCAAGTTGATCTTGTGTACAGATAAATTGAAGAATGATATCCCCGTTTTTTGTGTATGGTATATATGAAAATGATGACAAATATCTATCTTTTCTATGGAGAGTGATGTATAGAGATTTTACATAAGGCATTGTCACTATTACTATCACACTAAAATTGTGTTTTGGTAAAAATACTACCATAGTCTATGAGAGTGTGTTGCATCCTCAACACTTGAGCACAACAACTTCCAACTGCTACATATACAAATTTAGCAGTTGAAAGTGCTAATACATGTTATTTTTTTTCATGACCAAGAAACTTATAAATTTCTTAAGAAATGACATATTTTCGATATAATTTTCTTTTCCATTCTATATCTACAAAAGTCATCATCTGAAAAACATTTCAAAACAAAATCATTTCTTGAAGTATAAATGAGTCCTTGATTCATGGTTCCTTTTAAACAGCAAAATATTCTTTTCACTACATTTAAATGAGATTACATAAAATTATATTTATATCTTGCACATAAGAATACTAAAATCATTAAGTTTGGATGACTAGCTATTATATTAAGTGGACATTCTATCATAACTCTAAAAGATTTTTGATCTACTGGATTCCAAGATTCATCTATATCAAGTGAATTTGAAGTAACAATGAGGGTAATTATACTCATAGTGTTTTCATATCCATAATTTTTGAGATGATATTAAATATCCATATGTTGGGATATATAAATTCCTTCTAGTTTTGAGAAATTTTTAAACCAAGGAAGAACCGTTAACTCAACCATCATACACATTTCAATCATAGATTTTAGTACATCTACAAAGGAATCAGTTAGAGATTGCTGAGTTAAACCAAATATAGTGTCATCAACATTAATTTTAACTTTCAAAACATTGTTCCTATATTTATTTATAAAAGTTTAGGATCAGATTTTCCCTTGACATAGTTATTTTGAAGCAAAAATCTAGTTAGAATATTTTTCCATGCTTGAGGATCTTGCTTAAGTCCATACAAAGCTTCGGTATGTTTGAAAACATGTTCAGGATGTTTTGTATCTTTAAAACCAGGAGGTTTTTCCACAAAACATCATCTTGAACATATGTATTAAGGAAAGCACATTTAACATTCATTTATAAAAAGTTTGAAATTAATGAATGCTGCAAAGGAAAGTATAATATGAATATTATAAAGTCTATAAACTAGATCATAAGTTTCTTTATAGTCTATCAATTCTTGTTAATTATAGCCTTTAACAACCAATCATTGTTTATGTCGTACTATGATTCCATTTTCATCACACTTATTTCTGAAAACCCATTTTACTCCAATAATAGTGGATTCCATAGGTCTTTAATCAAAGGTCCAGAATTTATTCCTTTCGAATTCATTTTGTTCATCTTTAATAGATTTTATCCAATCATCGTCACCTAAAGCATTATCAGTGCTTTTGGTTCTAATAGGGAAATAAATTATATATGTTCTACTTCATTTCTTAAGGAACTTCTTTTCCATATCAGTTGGTTTACATTAGCAATGATACTATCACTGAGATGATTCTTAAGAAACAACTGATTTGGGTTTTGTAAAACATGTTCATCTACATAGCGTAATAAATCTTCTAGGTTAAATGTTTCAGAAATATTTTCATGGACACTTTCCTTATCCAAAAGATATTCTAACAATGGTTGATAATCAGTTTTTGAAAACACATCTGATGATATAGTTTGAAATTGTTTAAAATCAAAAGATTAAGTTTCATCAATTTTGACATGTATTTTTTCTTCAACAGTACAAGTATTTTAATTGAAAACACTATAAGCCTTAGAAGTCGTGGAGTAGCCTAAGAAAATTCCTTCATCAGATTTTGGTGTTTATTTGTGAATATTATATATAGTATTCAGAATGATTACCAAGCAACCAAAAACTTTGAAGTAATAAAATCTAGGTTTTCTACCATTCAATAACTCATAAAGTGTTTTATTAAGAAATTTCTAATTAAAACATGATTTATAGAACAAATAGAAGTACTTATAGCTTCAGCCCAATAATATTTGGATATAGAATACTCACTCAACCAGGTTCTTATTATATCTTGAATATTTATATTTATTCTTTCAACAACACCATTCTGTTGAGGTGTTCTTGGTGTTGAGAAGATTTGAGTAATGACTTTTCTAGAAATAAAAGTTTCAGAATCTGAATTTCGAAATTCTCCTCTATGATCACTGTGAATATTCATCAAGGGAAGGAATTTCTCATTTTTAACAAGGTCTCTAAAACATTTTAACTAAGAAAAAATATCAGATTTATTTACTAGAAAATATACCCACGTAAATATACGGTAATCATCAACTAAGGGAAATACATAATTTTTGCCTCCAATGCATCCAGTTTGTATTTGATCAAAAAGATCCATATACACTAACTGTAATACAAATGTGGTTGAGACTTCACGAACTGATTTAAAACATGATTTATGTTTCTTTCCATGTTGAAAAATATCACAAACTTTTGGAGAATAAAATATATGCACCGGAAGATCCTTAACTAGTCTTTTAATATATAGTTTTCATAGGTGTCTATGGTTACAGTGTCCTAGAATTCTATTACATTACCAAGAATGATCTTCCATTGCACTAAGGGAAGGTATTTATTGGATCTTAAGGTCTTCTAATTTTAGGGTGTATACATTCTCTTTCCTATGGGTAGAAATAATAAACTCTTCCTTGTGGTTGTGTACTAAGCACTTGTCATTCCAAAAGATCACAAGGTAACCTTAGTCAAATTATTGACTTATTCTATTGAGGTTTTTCATAAGACCTTTAAAAAATAAAACTTATGAAATTAATGTTTTTCCAAGAAGAACAATATTTCGTAAACAATAATTTATCCCTTAGCATTATCTCCAAAAGTTACTTTTCCTCCATTCATCTTGATAAGATTATCAAAGATGTTTTTGTTACCCGTCATATGTTGGGAATATCCATTATCCATGTACCATGTATTATTGTTGGTACAATCTTTATTTTCCTCAATATAAGAGTGTTAGACTTTCAGAACAAAAACATTATTGGATCTAAAAATTTAAGAATTCGAAATTTTTGGCACCCACATTTTCTTTAAAAAATAAGCATTATGAAATCCCAAATACTAGGTTTTTTAAGGAAAAACTTATTTCCAAGCAACTACCACACTGACACTTAGTGTATAATGTAGCACTATGAGGAATAAAATAATTGTTACTAATAATAATTTTTGAAATTGTATAACCAGAAGCAGAATTATTCCTAAGTGGTCCGATTTGGTAATACATCTTATCAAAATTTTCCTTACATAAGGTAAATATTGGCAAACCCTTCTCATGGAAAATATTTCTGACATCAGTTTAAAAACTATGTTCTTATCTTCCAAAACATTAGTTTTAAAACTATAGTGAGGCATGAGAATATTTTTCTTATAAATTACATTTTCTTGATCCATAGAAATTTTATCTTTTCCCAGAATTTACTTCCTCGAGATTTTTTGAAATAAATTCAAAATCAAAGTTTTTCTTATCAAGATTATTAGCAAGATTTGATATTTCCTTAGTAAGAATATTATTCTTATAATTTGTCTTATCATGATTTTTCTTGAGTTTTGAATTCTCATTCTCAATAATCTTAGCAAACCGAGAAACATCTTTATAGGTAGGTAAATTATTATATTCATCAGAAGAATATTCTTCATCAGAAGTGTTAAAATATTTATCATTACTATAATTAGCATTCAAAGATACATTGTTCATGGACTCAATATTGTGTACCTTATCCATTAGGCAATGATTTTTAATAGGTAGTATAGCTATTAAACCAAGATTCTTCTATCCATAAGATTTGTAATCCGATGATTCATCTGAAGAGTCTCTACCACTGGAACTCTAGGTGTCATTACCTTTCAATAATTTCTTAGCTTTATAATTTTAGTACTTATTTTTGTTTCCCTCAGAATGATTTTCCATTCTTTCCTTTTGCTTAATAATAGGATAATTAGGTCTTATATGTCCAGCTATTTTGAATTCATAACATGTTACTTTTGAATCTTTCTTATCTTTTCATTCGTTCTTCATGAATCTGGATTGAAAATTCTTCTGTCCAACAATATTTTTCATCCTTTGAGAAATAATTGCTAACTCATTTCATGAATATTCACCTCCACTAGATTCAGATATAATAACAACCTTCATTAATTTATATCCTGTAACTCTCTTAGGAGTCTTGGATTTCATATGATTTTATGTTGTTATAAAACAAACACTTCCAATCTAATTCATTTTCATAATATTTTCAGCATATCTCTTCATTCTAGTTTTATGTTGAAGAATAATTCCAAAAAGTTCATCAAGAGAAACCTGTGTAACCTTTCTATTCTCTTCAATACATTTCTATTCGATTCCCACTCATTGGGTATGATGTCTATGATCTTGTACACAAGTGATTCATTATCTAATCTTTTCTCTCCCATAGATTGTAAACTATTAACAATAGTCTGGAATCTCTATTGAACCATCCATATGTGTTCTCTATAAGGAAAGCAGAAACCATGATATTCAGCTCTGAGCATTGCTCCTCTAGTATCAGTAACCTTGGATGTTCCAAAGAGTGTAACTTCAAGATTCATCCAAATACAATTTTTTTCTTTACAAGATGAAAGTTGTCTATATATAATTATAGTAATAGAATAAAGCATTGTAGTGCGTACCTTATAATTCATTTGATATTAATGATTTTCTTGGTAGGTGAAATTACTAACTTCCTTGTAATGGATTTTATATCCTCCACAAAGCATAACAAAATTATGTAATATCATATTGATAATGAATGTCTTCATACGATCTCTCCAATATTCTTAATCATTCCCATCAAATATAGGTGGTCTAGTAGGATTTAGGTTGTCTATAGAACCAACATTAATTCCTGCCATCTTAAAGAACTCTCACTACACAAACATGTTAGTAAAAAATGTTTGTAAACAAGGATAACAATATTTTAAGCAAAGAAAATATAGAATAATGAAAAACATGAGAAAAAAACATATATGTGAAAATAAGTATTTTAGAGACCTACTTTGATACCAATTGTAAGACGGTATGGAGTATGATATACTGCAATAATACCAAATATAGGATTGAAATGATAAATTAGATGCTCATTATATTAGAAGGGGGTGAATTGTATACATTAAAAAATTATTTGGGAACTTTTAATGTTGGTTAAAAACATTTCTATTGTTTAAAAAGGTTAATCAAGGTAAATTCACTAAACCTCTATGTTCTACTAAATTTCATGATTTTGGAATTGTGATTCTGAGAATGTAATTCCGAAAATATGGTTCAAGAAATGAAACTCAACAAATGTTTACAAAGATAATTATTCTAACATAAAGATTATAGAATATTACTAGTCAGAGTACAAATATGAGAAATTATAAGATAGTTATAGTATCCTCAACAATAAAAATTCAGAAAAACTCTTGAAACAATACAAATAACAAGTAGTAAATCTTTTAACATAAAGATAAGGGTATCCAACAACCTTGGATAGAGGTCCCTTGATTTATAATTTCAATAAAACATATCTTACCCACACCACGGTATGCCCTCAATATGTTGATCGGAGTCTGTCTTGTTATCCCTGCAAGTCCCCAACTTCAAGGTAGTCGACGCCCTTATCTTCTTATCTCCTAAGGCCCTTGAATGTACTTATCAACATTCGGAGTCACGCAAATTAATTCTGAACAAGATGTTGAAGACACACAAATCATGAAAGTCTCTATCTAGAAATCACATCAGTAGAATGTAATCTCTAGAGTCATAGAAAAAAATCAAACTCATTTAAATGAGCTTCTATTTATATGTACATCTTCAACAGTCAACTCCATCCTACAAGAATCATATTATTCCTTGAATTTTGGAGGGACCTATACATGTGTTACTCAAAAAATGGTAAGTTAATAACTGAATGCATGAAATCATTTTATAACAAAAAAATGAGTAATCAAAAATATGATTACATAAGCAAATTTATTTTTCAGAGTGTAAGGAAAAATGAATGTTAAGAGTCTAACGAAAAACTATTCATTGTTTATAAAAATGGATATTCATATTATGTCATCAACGGAATTTGTAACCTCAATTCTATAGAATTATGGAGTCGGTATTTCAATGAAATTTGGAGTCTTAATTCAGAGAACTCAGAGACTGAACTCAGATAGTTTGGAATCTTAATTTAGAGAACTCAGAGTCTCAACTAAGAAATTTTGGTGTCTAAATTTCAAGAACATATTGTCTAAACATAAAAAGATCAGAATCTGAATTCAGAGAACTCAGAGTCTGAACTCAGAAAGTTTGGAATCTCAATTCATAGAACTCATGTTCTGAACTCATAATGTCCAGAAACTGAATTCGGAAAACTGCGAATCTGAATTTGGATCATGAAAACATAATTCCCTATATTTTCGTATTTTATATTATGATATTTTGGATACAAAACTGAATATTTATACATACCTAAAATATGAACAATGAAAAACATGGTAAGGATAAATTTCATTAGAGAAGGAAAATTATCCTTATGATAGTAAAGCATAGGGTAATAGAGATTTCTATTAAGATAAGGTGTTTGTGATTTTCAAAATAATAAGGAATGGAAAAGTCATAAGGAAACCTTATTGACTCAACAATCTCCTCCAAACATGAAGGGATAGAAAATTCATAAGAAATCATTATTGACCCAATAATCTCCCCCTTTTTGGAAAGCACAAACATCTATACAGAAAAGAATATAAGGACTTTAGAAAATATTTTTATAAACAATGAAACAAAAAATTATCTCCCTTAACACATGGTAACATATAAATACGACTAACTCCGCATTAGGATTTGGAAACACTAAGCATCATATTCTAGATTTTTAGAATAATACATAGTGATTTTATTGCATACTGAAATCTTCATGGATAAGAACTCACCATTAGATGAACCCCCACTTACTTAGGGAAATTTATTTATTTTTCTTAGTATTCTTTTTATTTTCACCCCATTTGTGATTTTTAAAAATCATTACAGGGAATGTAAAAGAAATTATGGTACCTAAAATATTAGTACTAGAGAACAAAATATATGAAGAACAACAAAAAAAAATTCATTATGATTGGAATAATTTATACAATGATGGAATACAACAAAATATCAGAATTGAATAATTTTATACTTCCTTTTCCTTCGACATCATCTTTTACACAATTGTTTTGAGCTTCTTGATATCCTTGGGATGTTCCTCCACTCACTTGAGAAGATGATCCTGATCTTTAGTTTTCTTTTCTAAGGCTTTGATTCATTATTCCCGAGCCTTATTATCCATTTACTAAGACTTGAAGGAATCTTCCTGCTTGAGAAGATTTTCTTCTATCTCAATTTGGTGATCCCTTTATCTCTTCCATCTCCAATAAATTGAATACAACAATCCATTTAGTTCTATCAATTCATGAATCCGAGAATTCTCTTCCCAAATAAGCTTCTCCTTAATGATATTTGTGAGATCCTTGATTTTTGAATCATCGGTGTCAAATGCATAGATGAAACTTTCTTGGAACTCATCATGAACTCTTATGTCTTCTATATTTTTCGACGACCAACTAGTAATTTTCTTGCATGATCATTTGTGAGCATCGTAGTTTATGAAAATGTTTTTGAAATCAGCCTCAAGCTTGACACACTTATCCATCACCATGGATATGGAATCTGATTTTTGATTTACTGGGCGTTAAAGAATCTAGCATCTGGAGTGAATGATTGGAAATATAGGGATAGATCCAACAAGCTTCATCAAAGAATGTACAATGAAATCATATCACATAGAAGATGATTCCTAATCTGATATTTTTATTGCTGAGGGCTCTTTTTCTAACTCAGTATCTTTTCTATTTAAATAACCACCAGCATCGTTCTTCATAACCACAGTTTTAAGAGGTGTATCAACAACCACCGATATTTCCCTTATCAGCATTCAGAACGGCTTCCACTTGGTGAAGAGATTCAAGTTCACTATCAAACAGCTGAACAATTTTGTCTTCATCAACCTCAAACTTCTCAGCTTGTGCCTCAGAATCCTCCAGTTGAATAAAATCACGATTAAAACATTCTTTTTCAGACAACTTATTTACTTCATATTCAACCATTTCGACTTCATATTTTTCATCATTTCTAGGAGTAGAAAGATTTGAAGACTCAACATCAGAAGTTTAGATTGAATGCTTCTCAAATGGACATTCCTTCCCATGAAAGTATTCTTCTTGCTTAATGAGATCTTCGGTGTCACCACTACCTTCTTTTTCTTCTTCTTCCTCTTCTAATTTTTGTTGGAGTTTTTATAGAGTCACATATTTCTTTCACAGAGTCTTAGGTAAAACTTTTACTAGGAAGGATTCGGGTACCAAAAATTTCTCGAAGGCTTTCTCAACATCATTCCAAAGTTATTGTACTATATCTTCATCAGTCATTTTATTGTTTTGTTTGTATTCTTTTTCTTTCTTTTCATGAACATCGGTAGTCTATTGTTTTAAAGAATTTTCTTTAGCAGGATCCAAACCAAAGCTAGGGTCCCCTAATTTATTTTTTTTCTTTTCATCCCTCCATTATTCTACTACCTCATCCATATATTCTTTTTTCTTCATAGGTTTTGGTGGTTCGGTTTGGGTTTACTTGGTTTCTACAGTATTTTCCTTCTCTTCTACTTCCTTCAGCTTCCCATTCCTTCCTTCCTTTTAGAGGTCTCAGCGGCCTCATGTTTCATTGATAAGGAATAAGCTTCTTCCTTAGGTAAATCATAAAATTCTTCTAACTCTTTAGAAAATCCAACAATTATCCTTCTTAGAGTATCATCACTAACCAGCATGACTCTTCAATTCCATGGATTTAAAATGCACGGAATTTTGAAAGACTCTATGGATTGAACAATCATATTTGATGGAATGGTTGGACACATAATGATCTGAGCCTTGATATTTTCATTATTTATATTCTTGATTGTAACCAGAATATGGTTGGCCTAGTTAATATTCCTTAGATTCACCATGAAATCCAAGATATACATGTCACTCTTCTTCAACGTATCTTTGTCGCCTTTCCTCAGAATAATGAATCCTTGAACCCAAAATTTAAGAATCCAGATATTTGTAGATATGTGAACATTTTTCAGAGTATTAACATCTGTAAGACTGAGGAAATCCATAGCCTTCACCTTTACAAAACTTCCTTGGACATCTGGGAACTTATGGCAACAAAACTATGCCTCACGCTCTTAGAGAAATATAATCAAACCACCATCCATGGTATAAGATAACGAATATGTCTTCTGATAGATCTTAAATGTAAATTCTCTATGCCTCTTTCCTTGAAAAATCATTCTGACTCATTGAATTCATCTAACAAGTCCGGATATACCAGATCCCGAGCTTGTGGTTTTGATACCCAAATACTGTCCCATCCATTCAACTTGATGTTCTTTGATATAATTAAAATATACATGGAAAAGAAATTTGGATCTAACAAAAATTATCTATCAATTTTCCATTATGAAATTGGATTGACAGGTGACATGTCCTTAGGAGAAGATTCTTCGACAGACATTCAGAAGCACAAAAATCAGAGATGTTCAGAACATGCTTAAGAAGAAGGGAAGGACTTCAGCACACGAAAGCATTGAAACGAATATGGGAAACCATTTGGGGGTCCTTTATATAAGCGTTTGGGGAGATGGTTCAGATTACATACCCAATAGAAGAGTTTGAAAAATGATGTGATCAGATCTCACGGTTGAGATGATAGCTGGAAAGAAATTTTGATAGAATCCAATCTTTTGAGGTTTTTTATATATAAACATTTGGTTTTAGGAAATAATGAATATGAAAATTTAAAAACATATTAAAACACCAAAATGTAAAATATGATTAATACAATTTAATAAAGTAAACAAACCTTTCGGATTGCTAGGATGATTATTCATAGTGAGGAAAAATTCTTCTTAAAGAACATTAGATTCCAAAAAATCGATTAAGATTTTTTTTTGAAAAACTGACTAAAAAAATTCTAGAAAATCATCATTATGAAAAACATAGAAAATCATTATTATGAATATTTAAAAAATATTCATTATGAAAATTTAGAAAATCTACATTTAAAAAATTTCAGAATGAAATATTTTTGAAAGATTTCTAGATTGCAAAAAAATTGACTAAGAAAAATATTAGACTAAAAAAAATAAATTTTGAAATCTAACAAAATAATGTACTCCCCCTAGGAAAAAGTGTTTATTAATATAAGGAGATAGGTTTCAACAAGAAGTTAACAAGGAAGAAAACCTTACAGTTATCATTCCTAACTTCGTTATAATGTATTCAAATCTATCGGAGGGTAAAGATTTTGTTAAAATATCAGCATGTTTATATTGTGTACTGATAAATTGAAGAATGATATCCACCTTTTCTGTGTGCTCCCTAATAAAATGATGCCTAAAATATATGTGTTTTTCACAAGAGTGATGTGCAGGGTTTTTGTTTGAAGAAATGGAACTTGTATTATAACACAAAATTTTTTTTTTGGTAAAACATATTCCATAATGTATGAGTGTGTGTAACATCCGTAACACTTGAGCACAAAAACTTCAAGCTGCTACATATTCAGTTTTTGCAGTGGAAAGTGCTACTGAGTGTTGTTTGTTTTTTGACCAAGAAACTAATGAGTCTCCTATGAAATGACAAGTTCTGGATGTACTTTTCCTATCCATTATAAATCCAACAATGTCAGCATCTGAAAAAAAAAATTTAAAAAATTATAATTTCCTGATGTAGAAAAGAATGCTAGATCCATGGTTCCCTTTAAATAGTGAAAAATTCATTTCACTACCATTAAAGTGATTCCTTAGGATTAGATTGATATCATGCACATAAGCATATTGAAAATATTATGTCTCGATGAGTAGCTATTATGTAAAGTAAACCTGTTATCATACCTCAAAAAGATGTTTGATCTACTGGTTTCCCATCTTCATCTAGATCAAGTGAATTTGAGGTACCAATGGGAGTAATTATACTCTTAGTTTTGTCATATCCATACATTTTAATAATATATTTAATAAACTTAGGTTGGGATATATAAATTTCATCTGGTTATTTAGAAATTTGAAAACAAAATATATGTGTTAACTCACCCATCATTCTCATTTCAAACTAAGATTTCATTATATCCGCAAAGGAATCAGTAAAAGATTATTGAGTTTAACAAAATATAATGTCATCAACATAAATTTTAACAATAAAAACATTTTTCTTGTCATTATTTATAAAATGGTAGGATCAGTATTTCCCTTGACATATTTATTTTGAGGAAAAAATTAGTTTATTCTATCATGCCAAGCTCTAGGATCTTGGTTAAGTCCATACAACGGTTTGGTAAGATTGAAAACATGTTCAGGATGTTTTGTATCTTCAAAAACAGGAGATTTTTCAGTAAAAACATCCACTTGAACATAACCATTAAGGAAGACACATTTAACATCAATTTGAAATTTTTTGAAATTTAATAACGCTGCAAAGGCATGTAAAATACGAATAGATTCAAGTATAGCTACTGGAACATAGGTTTCATCATATTTTATTCCTTATTGTTGATTATAGCCTTTAGTAAGAAATATATATTTATTTCTTACTATGATTACATTTTCATGACACATTTTTCTGTAAACCCATTTTACTCCAATAACAGAGGTTTTCTTAGGTCTTTCAACAAATGTCCAGACTTTATTCCTTTCAAATTCTTTTATTTCATATTGCATAGATTTTATCCAATCATCATCACCTAATGCTTCATCAGTGCTTTTGGTTCTAATTGGGGAATAAATTCCAGATGTATTACTTCATTTCTAAAGGATCTTGTTTTCCTTACATGTTGATTTACATTAGCCATGATACTATCACTGAGATGATTCTTAAGAAAAAACTGATTTGGGTTTTGTAAAACCTGTTCATCAACATAGATAAATAAATCATATGGGGTAAATGTTTTGTAATTATCTTCTTGGAAATGTTCCTTATCAGAAGGATCTTTTATCAAAGGATGATAATCAGTTTTTTAAAACACATTCGAAGTTTTAGGTTGAATTTATTTAAAAAAAATGATTAGTTTCATCAAATAGGACATGTAATGTTTCGTAAACATTACAAGTATTTTTATTAACAACTCTATAAGCCTTAAAAGTTGTTGAGTATCCTAAGAAAATTCCTTCATTAGAATTTTGTGTGAATTTGTGAATATTATCTATAGTATTCAGAATGATACCTTGCAGCCAAAAACCTTGAATTATGAAAGTCTATTTTCTATACAATTATATAAATCATAAGATTTTTTATTAATAAAGTGTCTAATTAAAACACAATTTCTATTTTAATAAGCATTACTTATAGCTTCATCACAAAAATGTTTCCAATAGAATATTCACTAAACATGGTTCTTGTTATCTCTTGAAAAATTCTATTTCTTCTTTCAACAACACTATTCTGTTGAGGTGTTCTAGGAGTTGAGAAATTATGATTAATGCCTTTTCTACTACAAAATGTTTCAAAATATGGATTTTGGAATTCTCCTTCATGATCAGTACGAATAGTCATCAAAGGAAGGTTTTTCTCATTTTTAACATGGTCTCTAAAACTTTTGACAAAATAATAAGCATCAGATTTCTTTGCTAGAAAATATACCCATATATATCTAGTGTAATCAACAACTAAGACAAATACATAATATTGGCCTTCAATGCTTCTAGTTTGTGTTGGACTAAAAATATCCATATGCACTAACTATAATGAATAATAGGTCGAGACTTCAAAATCTAATTTAAAAAATTGATTTCTGATTCTGGCCATATTGACAAAGGATCACAAACTATTGAACTATCAAATCTATGCTCTGGTAGATCCTTAACTAGTCTTTTCTTAGAGAGTTTTCATAGATTTCTATGGTTCAGTGTCATAGACTTCAATACCATAACCACGAATGATCATCCATTGCACTAAGGCAAAGTATTTCTTGGGTCATAAGGTCTTCTAATTTTAGTGTGTATATATTCTCTTTCCTATGGAAAAAAATTAAACTCTTCCTTGGAATTGTTTACTAAGCACTTGTCATTCCTAACATTCACAAGGTAACGTTCATCACATAATTGACTTATTCTAATGATATTTTTCTTATGACCTTTAACAAATAAAACATTTTAAATCAAGGATTTTCAAAGATAAACAATGTTACATATACAAATAAATTCTCCCTTAGCATTATCTCTAAATGTTAATTTTCCTCCTTTCATCATTATAATCTTTTAAAAGATGTTTTTGTTACCAGTAATATTCTAGGAACATCCACTATCCATGTACAATGTATTTCTATTGGTACCATCATTAATTTCATAAAAAGTAGATTTTTAGACTTTAGGAACGTAATCATTCTTGGATCCAAAAATTTCAGAAAGCAACATTTTAGGCACCCACATTTTCTTTAAAAAATAAGCTTTGTAAAATCCCAAAGACTAGGTTTTGTTTAAGAAACAACTTTTTTCCCAGCTTCCACCACACTAAAACATAGTGTAGAATAGAGCAATTTGAGGGTCAAAATAATTGTTACTAAAAATTAGTTTTGATCTTGTATAACCAAAACTATAATTATTCCTAAGAAGTGGGATTTGAGAATACATCTTATGAAAATTTTCCATAACTATGGTAATGTTTGCAAACACTAACTCGTGGAAACTATTTCTGACTTCTGACTAATAAATATGTTCTTGTCTTTTAAACCATTAGTTTTATATCTAGAATTAGTCTCAAAAACATTTTTCTTACAAATTAGATTTTCTAGATCCATAGAATGTTTATATTTCTAAGAATCTACTTCCTCGTGATTTTTTGTAAATAATTTCAAAATCAAGATTTTTTTATCAAGATCATTAAAATGATCTTATATTTCTGCAGTATGAATAGTATTCCTAGAATTTTCTTTATCTATCATTTTCTTGAGTTTTGAATTCTCATTATCATGAAGCTTAGCAAACCTAGAAACATATTAATAGGTAGGTAAAGTATTATATTCATCAGAAGATGATTATTCATTAGAAGGGTTATTATATTTATCATTACTATAATTATCATCCAAATATAAATTCATCATGGACGCAACATTGTGTACCATATCCATCAGAAAATGATTTTTAATAGGTAGTCTAGATATTATACAAAGATTCTTCAGTCTTGAAGATTCGTTCTCTGATGATTCATCTGAAGAGTCTCCACCATTGGCACTCTAGGTGTCATTAGATTTAAATACATTCTTAGCTTTTTCTTTATTGTACATCTTTCCGTTTCTCTGATAATGCTTATCCTTTCATTCCTTTCACTTAATACTAGAACAATCAGGGCTTATATGTCTAGATCTTTTTCATTCATAACAAGTAACTTCTAAATCATTCTTATCATTCCTTTATTTCTTCTTGTATCTAGATTAAAAGTTCATCTATCCAATAATCTTTTCTTGTCCTTCAATGAAGAATGGATATCTCATTTTCTAAAGATTTAATTCCAATATATTATGATTTAATAACAACCTTCTTAGATTTAGTTCTTGTAACTCCCTCTCGAGTCTTGGATTTCGTATGATTTGAAGTTATTATAAAAGTAAAATTGCCATTCTAATTCTTTTTCTTAATATTATCAGCATCTCTCTTCATTCTAGTCTCATGTTGAAGAATTGTTCCAAAAAGTTCATCAACATAAATTTGTGTAACCTTTATATTCTCATCAAATGTTGATCTCTTTGATTCTCACTCATTGGGAATGATGTCTATGATTTTGTTCAGAATATCTTCATCATATAATCCTTTCTCACCCATACATTGTAAACAATTAAAAATAATCACGAATCTATGTTTCACATTACATATGGGTTCTCCATAGGGAATGAAAAAACCATGATATTCAGCTATGAGCATGGATATTCTAGTTTCAATAACATTGGAAGTTCCAAAGTGTGTAACTTCAATCTTCTTCCAAATATAATTTTCTGCTTTACAAGATGAAATTTGGCTATATATATTTCTAGTCATTGAACAAATCAATGTATTGTGTACCTTATAATTCAGTAGATATTCATTCATTTCGTGGTTGGTAAAAGTAATATCTTCCTTGTCAGTGATTTTATATCCTATATTAATCATAAGAAATTAATCTGCTATAGTATTGATAATGAATGTCTTCATATGATCTCTCCTATATTCATAATCAGTCCCATCATAAATAGGTGGTCTAGTAGGATTTAGGTTTCCTATGGAACCAACATTCATTTCTGTCATCTTCAGGAAAATCTCTCTGCACAAACTTTTTAGTAATAAAAGTTTGTAAAGAAGGATAAAAATATTCTAAGCAAGGAAAATATAGAACAATAAAAAACATGATCATGAAAACTTATAAGTGTATATAAGTATTTAAGAGACCTCCTCTAATAAATTTTTTTTGATTGGTATGGAGTATGATATTCTCCAATGATACCAATTGTAGGATCAAAATGATAAATTATATTCTCAATATACAAAATGGGGGTGAATTCTATACTTTTAAAAATTCATTGAGAAATTTTAAAGTTGATTAAAAACCATTCTATTGTTTAACGCGATTAAACAAGGTAAATTCACAAAACCTATATGTTCTAATAACATGCTTGATTCCGGAAATGTGATTCTAAGAATGTAATTCCAAAAATGTGGTTGCAGAAATGAAACTCCACAAATGTTTACAAAGATAAATAATCTACCTTAATGCACATAGAATATTACTAGTCAGAGTACAAATATTAGAAAGTATAAGATAGTTATAATTTCCTCAACAATAAAAATGCAGTGGAAAACTTGAAACAATACAAGTAACAAGTAGTAAATATTCTAACCCAAAGGGAATGTTATACAAAAACCTTGGATAATGGTCCCTTTATTTAAATATTCAAGAAAACTTGTCTAACCCACACCAGGGTAAGCCCTCGATATGATGATCAGAGACTATCTTTCTATCCCTGCAAGCCCTCAACATCATGGTAGTTCGCACCTCTATCTTCCTATCCCTAGAAACCCTCGAATTTACTCAGCAATATTCGGAGTCGCACGAAGAAAATATGAAATATATTTTCAGTACGAACAAATCATGAAAGTATTACTCTATAAATCACATCATCTACATGTAATCTCTAGGGCCATAGAACAATGTTGACCTCATTCAAATGAGCTGTTATTTATAGGATCATCTTCAATGGTCTGCTCCCTCCTCCAATGGTCATATTTTTCCTTGAGTTTCATAGGGACCCATTCACATGTCACTCGAACATTGTTTTGTTGGTAACTAAAAGGAATACATCATCATATAATCAAAACATGAGTAAGAAAATATATGGTTACCTAAGAAAATTCTTTTTTTGGAGTGTATGGAAAAATAAACGTTCAGAGTCTATCAAAAAACTATTCAGGGTCTATAAAACATGGATTTTCTGATTTTTCATTCAATGGAATTCAAAACCTAAATTCTATAGAATTCAGGAGTCGGAATTTGAAGGAAATTTGGAGTCTAAATTCCATGAACTCTTGGTATGAACTTAAAAATTTTGGAGTCCGAATTCAGAGAAATCGGTGTCTGAACATAGAAGTTTCGGAATCTGAATTCAGAGAACTCGGTGTCTGAAGTCAGAATGTTCATAGCCTGAATTCAAAGAACCTGAAGTATGAACTCAATACTTTTTAGAATCTAAATTTGGAGAACTCGGAGTCTAAACTCAGAATTTTTGGAATATGAATTTTGAGAACTCGGAGTCTAAACACAGAATGTTCGGACTCTGAATTTATTGAACTTGGAATCTGAATTCGGATCCTAAAAATAGAATGCTCTATATCTATGTATTTTAGATTTCAAGGTTTTGGATATGAAAACAAATTTTTTTACTTAGATAAAATATGGACAATTAAAAACATGGTAATGATAAATTTCTTTGGATAATGAAGATTTTTCATTATGAGAGTAAATCATAGGGTAAAAGAGATTGTCCTTAAGATAAGGTGTTTGTGATTTTCAAAACAAGAAGGAATGGAAAAGTCATAAGGAAGTCTTATTGACACAACAATATCCCCCAAACATGATGGAATGGATAAGTCATATGGATGACTTATTGACTCAACACCTTATGTATATGTTATTGCATTTCATTCAAACTATTGGATATAATGTTCTTATTTTATAATTTTAGGGTGTTACAAGAAACACAAATGATATTTTAGAATCTAGTTCTAGACACTATTATTTTATTGATAGATTATTATAACTATACATAAACAACATCAAAACTGTTTAGTTCATTTATCTAAGAGAAAATCCAATTGAGTAATTATTTCCTCTCAATTATGTAACACCTCCTTGGCCAACGTTTTTGGACTATAACTCAGAAAAAAATATTTTCTAACTTCAATTAGTAGAGTTTTCTATTATAATTGAAAATTATTTGTTATAATTATAAAAACCCAACATTAATTATTTGTATAGGGAGATCACTATTTACATCCTGAGTGATCCCCTAGTTCAATTCAGGTGTTGGGTGGAGGATATATCTCCCTTAGAATAATTTTCTGACAATTTATATTATTTTTCTATGAGAATAAATATCTATCATAAATTATTAATAAAATATATGAATATTTTTTATGAGATACCTATTTTTACAGATTATACTTATATATTCAAAAAATTACTTCATTTTTTACCTCCAAAGCAAGATGATGAGTTCTCAATTAATCTTATACATATATCTCTATTCATATCCCAGAAACCATATAGAATGGTAACCATTGAGAAGAAATAACTTTTGAAAAATATGCATGTCAATATGAAAAAGTGTTTTATACACCCAAGTGTTTCACCATGGGGTTCTGTATTCATTTTTATAAAAAAATGATACATTGATTCACTTATTTATTTATTAATTTGTCCTATCTAAATCATGTTGATGAAAATCTATCACCTATAATAAATTGATGACCTATTAAATGAACTATTTAGGGCACATTATTTCTATTATGTAGGATTTTGGATAGGTTTCCAAAAATAAAACATGAATAAGAATGATATTCTGAAGATGTAATTTTGAAAAATGTATGGAAACTTTGAGTTCATATTAATTCCATTTGCACTCACTAATACTTATATAATATATTTGAACTTAATTGATAGGTCCTTTAGATATTACAAAGATTTTTTTGTGGTAGTACATTTATATTATGTTGTTATATAATAAAAAAATAAAGGAAGAGTATGAGGATAATTTTAATACTATTATAATGTGTTGTGAAAATATGTTATATATGAAAATAATATTAAATTTAAGTTCGTGATAGAGGATGTATCAATATTGAGTAATTTTAAAGTATATAAATGTGTATTTTTGGGTACTTATATAAATAAATAATTTGAGATTTATCCAAAAATCATGATGAATGTAGATATAGTTTAATTGGTCTAGATGGGTATACATAGGATATGTTAGAACATTATCATAACTGTCAAACCCAATAACTAATCTAACTCAGAATGGTGTGAGGTTTTCATGAATAATGAATGTGAAAGGATCTTATAACACAAGAAAAAGTGGGTTATCAGTAATTGGTCCTCATGATTTCCTCATTTGGGGAGCATTTTGTTGTATACAGTGATGATTCAAAGAAAGGATTGTGATGTACACTATTTAAAAACGAATAGTGTTATCCTATGAAACAATGTAGTTAAAATTTCAGTAGAATAAATATTCAAAAAATGATATCGAGATTCCTGAAGTGATCTTCAGATTGAAAATAAGGTGGATTATCTCTACATTGATATGTTTGAAATATATATGGATTATAAGAGCCTAAATTATATATTCCCAATAGAAGAGATTAATATTCACAAGTGAACATTGGTAGATTTGATCATTATCTAGGACTGAAAAATTCACCACCATCACTAGTGTAATGACCATCCCAATCCCATTGGATTGAGAGCTCAATGAGTCATTACATGGTGTTAAGTGACATCCCCCAAACACAATGGGTTGGAAGTAAATGCTGAAGGGTTTCAAAATAAAGTGGGGGACAATTAACCATTTAAGAAACAAATAAAAAAATACAAAACCACAACCAAACACCTACTATATAATGCATGATGAAATACAGGGAAATTTAACCACATTATTAAAACAATTAAACCAAAGTGCACAATATCGGAAGTTAACAAAACATCAAGGTACATGGTAGAAAAAGATGCAGAATCCAGGAAGAACACAATACTTAATTATCCACAATATCTAAGATCCAACATCATAAAACATCCCAAGTCTCATGATGTGTTACTAAAGATGTGATACATGTTACTGTTTTCCTTGTCTCAGAAAATAGCATCGGAAATAGAACAAATGATCCTAAGTAGGGGTGATTATAAAACATAGTTGTTTTACCAAATTTATTCTCTATTGATGAAACTAAAAAAAATGAGTCTAAAAAATTTATATAAAACAATATATATATATATAATTATCAAACTATTTATAACTTTATATTAACAAGTTTCCAAAACCATTTATAATCAAAAGCATACAACTGAGACTGAAACCAATTTTTTCCAGAAAATTATTTTTTTTGAAAAATAACTATTCAAAATTTAATACCATTTCACTATATCCATTTTGGTATACCCAACCACTCCAAAAAATCGTTCAACCAACAATTAATGCTCCATTATGGAAGTTCCACAATGATGAGCGGTTTCTCCTCGATCTACCAAGTCTTTACAAGGTAATTGTTTCCAATGTTCCATTAACCCTTTGGCACTGAGCAAAAGGTCAAACATAAACAATCACACATATTTGAAATATGAACACACAAAAATATGCTCAAGTATTTTTCCAAATCACATCTTCAATAAAAAATAACATTTTACTGAACAACCTTTTCTATCAAAATCATTTCAATTCTCAAACATTTCAACAAAACACCCCTTTTTAATGCCCCTTTCCATTCACACCATTTTGAAATTCTTGAAAATAAATATTTTAAAATCGTCATATAATATTAAGAAGATAAATAAGATTTCAAATAAATTTACCATGATTTCACAATTTCAATAAAATAATAAATCATTAATAATGAAGATTTAAACCATTATTTTCACAATCAATTAAATTCAAATATGCCAATTTGAAACTAATACAATCAATTCAGACAAGAGGATTAGAGTGTGAAACTATCTACACTGAAGGTTTTGATGAAACTCAACCATGGATGAAGAATACTCACAAAAAAACAGGTTGATTCTCTACCAAAAGGCCTTAGATATCTTCTCATATGAAAAATTTCTAAAAATAAACTTATTTGGTATTCAACAACTAAGGTATCCACATAACATGTGTATATATGAGAAATAAATAGGAGATGAGAATTGATCTAAGTATACATATGAAAAACATTGAACTGTAATGTAACTCCCCAAGCTTCCATGGTACTATTTTCTTTGAATAATACAGTAGTGTGTGTTGCACATATCTTTGAGTTCTAAAACACCACAACCAATCAAAAAACCGTTAGGAATATTAATAACCCCCTTTTAAAAATTTATACATTTTATCATTCAAAATGGACTTCATTTTCAGATTCGGAATATTGAAATTATATTTGGGTGAAATTTTGGTTCTTTTCTAATAAATTTTATATTTTGATTAATAGTGAAAATAACTAAATTTAAATTAAAAATAACCTTTTTAATTGAAACAATCAATTGTGATAAATTATGCATTTGAGTGATTTTAATGTATAATTATATTTTGTTTTTATCATTTAATCCAATATTGGTCATTGGACATAAATGCACAATTAAACTGGGCATAAGCTAGTGTCAATCTTTTGATAGTTATTATTTCATAAAAACAATCTTCTTATTTTGACAATGGAAATTAAATTTAAAGAAATTTCATCCACTTATGTGTTTTGAATTTACAAAAATGGATTCCATATTTATAATTAGTAGGTACAAACTGTTTAAATAGGTATCTTTTATTTTTAGATATTTTTAATAAATACTTCGGTAAATATTTTATTTACCATGGTTAAAGGGTAAATCCGGTAAATAACGGTAAAAAATAATATTATAATAATATTAAATTAACCTAAAACGTGTCCTAAACCAATTGTATGGTACATGTCTGACCATGGTCATATTTGGGTCGATTGTGGAACCCATGGAGCCACTTGTAAGTTATAATGACACTTTATATTAATTATGTTAAAGAAAATACAAAAAATGGCAAAAGCAAATATCTTTTAGAAAATCAATTTTTACATATAGTTATATATGTTATATTTTCAACTATAAATATTAATTAAAAATATAATACAATTTCCTACATAATAGTATTTTGTTTATAGTATTTAGACATAGAATAATAAAATTTATTTATGGCACAATAATGATGCAATATTTTAATTATTAATTAAAGAATCAAATAATTGGTATTATAAATTTTAAAATAAATATAATTTGAAAGTTTTGATGTCATAAAAGAATTTTATTGCTTAATATGAAATGTTATTATTGATTAAATTAATTTTTTATGAATTAATAAATTTATTATGACTTTAACAATAATCAATTATTAAGTTGTGTCAAAATTGACATAAAGGAGTTTTTAAAACAGATATTATATTATTAAATGATATAATATTCATAAAAATATAAGGTTCGTCTGAAGGAATTATATGATGATATTTATGTTATTTATGAACCACATGGGGTTCTCTTGGAAGTTTATAGTATGTTTAGTAACCATATAATATAAAAATACAAAGAGACATGGTAAATGTCAAACAAATTAACTATGAGTAAAATCTAAAAGTTAAGGTTAATATAGTGACCCAGACCTGTCTAAAACCTATTGGATGAGTGGATTTAGACCCCTCCCCAACTTATATTTGAAATAAATCAGTTTTAAGACATTGAAACGTAATATGTATTTATTATAATATAATATTTTATGTTTTTTCATTAAGTTCCCCTCACCTCTATTATAAATGGGAACTCTGAATTCTCTAAAATTCATACTTTAAATGCCTTTTGGTTCGGCCAAAACCTGACCAAATATTCTATCAACATCCCTCACTTCATCCTAAATGGCTTACATTAGTCATAAAGCCATCTTATGGAGCCCTTTTGATCAAATTAAAAGTAAGAACCCGAAGAAGAGGTAATGATTTCACCACCCTCTTTCATGTTCCTTTATTTATCCACTTCTTCTTTCTTTGTTATTTCCATTTTAAAATAATAAATCCAGTATCTTATATATATTGTGATTTTATTATAAATATGGTACAACTATATTTAGTATTCTATCCATCCTTTAAATAACATGTCACTATACGTGTGTATGTACACCTTACCGTCTCAATGTCGTGGTATAATTTTTATTCAAAACATTATTATTTTGGATGGGTTTGATAATGATGTTTAATTAACATAAAAAATAAATATAACATGATAATGAGTCATTATATATGATATAACATCAGATTATATGTTATTTTAATATCAAAATAATGATAATGCCGCTCATGTGTACGTACAGATTACAGTCTCCACGAACGCGATGAGATTAATTCACCATCGTATCCATTAAATATTAATTTTCATTTGATGATTAAATTTAATATTTAGAAACATGATATAATTCAGGATATGAATAATATACATCCCATCCATAACAAATATGACTCAGAATATAAACAATATAAACAAAAACAAATCTGTTAACACCTGAAGCAATGATAATACTAAGATATTATTAATGAAACAATGTTAAAAGATCATATATGATTTCAAAATAATGTATATGATTGTTATATAATTAAATAAAAATTATTTCACCATTATACAGGAGGTTAACCAACCGTCGTCCAAGGAAAATTACAGGGTATGGGTAAATTGCACAATCTCTTTACAATTCAAGGATGTTCCACGTAATTATCCACTGGGACCTCTTTATCATCCACATCCATGTTTCATAAAAATTTATTCCAAAATAGTTTTACTATTTTATATACTATTGGTTAACATCATTTATAACCTTGTTGAATTTTATGATATGTTTATAAAAGAATCTTTCCATAATTATACAAACAATGTCCTTTTTAACCTTTTCGACAAAATTAAGTTAAGAATCTATTTTTTACTTATATGGTGGGTACAATTATTTTCCGCCGTTATAACATCATTAAAGATTCCATTACAAGATTATAATAATATTTCCAAAATAATTTTTTTTAATTATGTGACTCTTAAATTATTTCAAAATGTAAAGAGATATTTCTCTAAAAAGGGTTTTGATTTCATCTATGTCAACATCCTTTGAAGGAATTTAAGTTTATTTGAAATTTATTTGTTATGATGAAAACATTCTATATTGTATTGAACTTTTTTTGATATGTTTGACTGTGGATGTGCTATTTTTATACCATTCATGGTTTATGGGTAAAGTATTGAAATTTTGTATGGTAGTTTTAATACAAATGTTTATCATATGTTTAAACCTCTTCATATGAGGAATGTATTGGACTTAGTAAGTGATGGGTGGAGCTCGGTATAGATCCTTGATGCATTGGCAGGTCTCATGAGACAACTAGACATTGAGTTGGTCAAGGCCCTTTCCAAATTTGATATGTGGTTTTGGATTAGGACTTAATCATTTTAGATATCTTAGCTGAGGCCTTGACAAAAAGGTTCAGAATGTCCGGCATTATACATTCCATCCTTAGGAAAATAATATTGATTTTTCTTGTGGTCATTCGTCTAGTAGAATAACCATGATTATGTTATATTATGGAATTATTTACTCAGTTCATATTCCTTCCATAAATGTATTCATGTTTATTATTGGTAAAGGCATGGGGTTTCAATTATTCATCATGCTTAATATTTATGTTATCTTTCGTTGTATGGATTACCATTTCTGAGGGTTTGAGCTCACCCCATTCTTATGTTTCATTTTCCTAGGATATGAAGAATTTAGTTACTAGTGACTTGAATGAATAATCTAGGAGGCTTGGATGTTTCTAATGGAATAAATTCGTGTTGTATTTTTTTTCAAGTTGAAAGTTTAAACTTATGTATGAATCCTGTTTCCAATAATACTAAACTGATTTGTATTTCGAGACATTATTTCCTTGTGATCATGAAAATGTTATGTAATAATGCACCGCCTCTGGGTAACAGGGTTCAGGGCGTTACAGTTTGTATCAGAGGAAGTTTAGTACAAAACTTGAAAACTAGATTTAGATAAACCCTGATTAGAACACATATCCCTAAGATAGACTTTGAATATTAGTATAGAAGAACTTCCAAGAATTTTGTTATTGTAGAGATTTTATGAGTTTCTCGAGAAATACATCCTTGTCTAGATACGGGTAGGTAGAGGTCGTTCTCGCACAGATGTAACTAGTGGTAAAACCCTAAAACACTACTTTGATCTATACTCGAACAAGAACTGGTGCATGACAACGGGCCTTGCTTCACTCTTGGTTACGACACTCCCAGGGGATATGCATAGGATAATTCTCAGTTTCTTTACAATCCTTTATGAAGTTTTTATGAGTATATACATCCTCAAAGAAAACAATTATTATGATTATGGATTATATCCATTAATGTTTGATTTATGTTTAGTTTTTAGAAGTTTGGAATTATGTATTTTGATTCATAAACTAATGTTGTTTACACCATTGTTTAGAAATAGAGCATAGTGGAATGAATGGAAACTTTATCAATGCCCGCACTGCATGTAAGGATTTCCCTCCTACTCAAGTTAATTATAGTGCAGATAGTGTCACAACTGGTTCTGATCAAATTATCACCATACTGGAACAACTCGCTTAGGTTATGAATAACAACCTTACCCATATGGAGAAACCTTATCCATAGCATGGAGGATCAATGTTATATCACGTCATGAGGAAACAACCACCGACAATTAATGTTAATACAAATCCATTGGTAGCTGAGTAATGGATAAATTCCTTAGAAAAAATATTCCATGCCTCGGGGTGTAGTGAAAGGGAATAAGTTATCATGGCAGTTTACCACCTCACTGAGATGCTGACCAGTGGTGGTCATTCATTCAAAACAAATAGTAGGATAATGAAGTGTCAAATATGGAATGGAGGGATTTCAAATAGCTTTTCATAGAAAATTACTTTCCTCGTGACCATCGAGCAGATTTGGAAAAGAAATTTCTGAGTCTGAGACAATAGGAGGATGAGAGTGTTACATAGTATGAGGCTAACATTACAATGAGAGTGTGGAATGCATCAGATTATATACATATCCCAAGGATTAAGATTGATCATTTATTTTATGGGTTTGTTATTTATGGTGATGCCTCAAAGAAAGAAATTGGTTGTGTCCTCATGCAGAATGATAGGGTAATTGTATATACATCATGACAACAAAAAATTCATGAGTAAAACTATCCTACTCATGATCTTGAGTTAGCATCTGTAATCTTTGATTTGATAATTTGGATGCACTATCTCTATGGTAAAAAAATTTTTAGATTTATACTGATCATGATAGTTTGAAGTATATTTTCTCAAATAAATAATTAAACTTGAGGCAACGGCGGTGACTTGAATAACTCAAGTATTATGATTGCATTATACACTACCACCTGTGGATGGAAAATACAGTGGCAGATGCTTTGACCAGAAAGGATCAATGAGTTTTGAACAAGATGAGAGTTAAAAGGGATCCTATTTTCATGGATCTAGGGAAGATGGACATGGGAATAACCATAGAAGGTGAAACGTCAATTATTTTTAAAATTGCTGTCAAACCATATTTACTAGAAACGATTAAGAGTTCTCAGACCGATGATGAATTCTTTTAAATGAAGATTAAAGCTATGAATGATGGGAGATTGAGTGACCTTGTGTATGAAGATGGAATTTTGAAATTTGGGAAGATACTTTCTGTTCCAAATATACATTATCTAAAAAGAGAATTGTTGGATGATGCTTATAGTTCCAATTTCTCTATACACCCTAGGAGCACCAAAATGTATAGAGATTTGAAGTATCATTTTTGGTGGGACAACTTGAAGTGAGAGATTGATGATTTTTTTATCAAGATGTATGGTTTCTTAACAAGTTAAAGCTGGAGGCAATAGTATGGAGGATTCATTCTACCTATTCACATACCAGAGTGGAAATGGGATAATATTACTATGGACTTTTCATGGGACTACCAAAGACTCCTAGAAGGAACGATGCAATATTGGACACTGTTAATCGTCTTACCATGTTAGCACATTTTCCTGCTATAAGTGAAGGTCGACCACATGAACGTCTAGAAAGGATATATATTAATAATGTTGTGATACTTCATCGAGTACCCCTATCAATTGTTTCAGATTGTGATCTACATTTTACATCAAGATTCAGGAAGGGTCTTTAGAAGGCCTTGGATACTGAACTTCGTTTGAGCACTGCCTACCACCCCCAAACTGATGGACAATCAGAACGGAATATTAAAACCAAATAACACATGTTGAGATCATGCTCACTTGAATTTCAGGGTTTGAACGATAAATATTTACCTTTGGTAGAATTTTCCTATCACAATAGTTTCCATTAAAGTATTCAGATGACACCATATGAAGTGTTATACGGGAACAGATTTCACACACCAAATTATTGGGATGTTGTTGGTGAAATAAAACTTCTAGTCCGAGAATAGTTGGAGGAAATTATGGAAAATGTGAAGGTAATCCAAAACCACATCAAAGAAGCTCAAAGTGGGTAGAAGAGATATGCCGATAACCAAAGGAAGGATTTGGAATTTCAGGTAGAAGATCATATTTTCTTGAAGGTGTCTCCATGGAAGGGAGTTATACATTTTAGTAAGAAAGTTAAATTCAGTACCAGGTACATCAGACCTTTCGGAAATCTAGAACGAATTACGACTGTAGCTTACTATTTGGGAATGCTTCCAAGTATCTTCAAAGTTCATGATGTGTTCCACATATCACTATTGAGAAAATACATGCTTGACACAATGCATATACTAATCTATGAGGAAGTAGAACTGCAACCCAATCTGTCTTATTGAGAAGACCCCATCAGGATTCTTGATACCAGAGAAAATGTTCTAAGAAACCGGATGACTCGTCTTGTAAAAGTTATATGGAGAAACAATAAGATTGATGAGGCAACGTGGGAACCCGAGAAACGTATGTTGAAGAACCACCCGAGTCTTTTCATGCAGTAGTATTCAGGAAATTTCAAGGATGAAATTAATTAATGGAGGGGAGAATGTAACACCCCAAGCTTCCATGGTATGCTTCTATTTGAATAATACAGTATCATGTGTTATAGGCAACTTCAATTTCTAAAACACCACAACCAATTAACTAGCCATTTTGAATAGTAATGCCCACTTTTTAAAATTTTATACATTTTATCATTCAAAATGGACTTCATTTTTGGATTTGGAATATCGAAATTATTTTAGGGAGAAATATTGGTACATTTCTGATAACTTTCATATTTTGATCAATAGTGAAAATTACAAAATTTTAGTTAAAAACAACTTATTTAATCGAAATAATTAAGTGTGATAAATTATTCATATGATAAATTTTAAATTATAATAAGATTATATTTTTACCATTTAAACCAATGTTGGTAATTGGACATAAATTCACATTTAAATTGGATATAAGATAATGCCAATCTTTTGATAGTTATTATTTCTTAAAAACACGCTTTTTGTTTTGACAAGAGGAATTAATTTAAAATTAGTTTATTCCACTTATTTGTTTTGAATTTAGAAAAATGGATTCAATATTTAGAATTAGGAGATACAAATTGTGTAAATAGGTCAATTTTATTTTAAGAAATTTTCAATAATTACTTCCGTAAATATTTTATTTACCATGGTTAAAGGGTAAATCTGGTAAATAAGGGTAAAAAATAAACTTATTATAATAATAAATTACCGTAAAACATGTACTAATCCTATTGTTATGTCTTACCATGGTAATTTTTGGGACGATTTTAGACCCCATGGAGCCACTTTTAATTGATAATGACAATTTATATTAATTAAGTTAAAGTAAATACAAAAATGACACAAGCATATATCTTTTAGAAAAACAATTTTTATGTAGGATTATATATGTTATCTTTTCGACTATAAATATTCATTAGAAATATAAAAAGATTTCATATATAATGTAATTTTTTGTTAATTTTTAGACATTGAATAATTATTTTAAATTATGACACAATGATGATCCAGTATTTTCCTTATTAAAGAACGAATCAAATAATTGGTATTGTAAATGTAAAAATAAAAATAATTTGAAATTTTTTATTCCATACACGAATATCATTGGTTAATATGAAATGTTATTTTTTATTAAATTAAGTGTGTTTGAATTAATAATGTTTTTATGACTTGAACAAAAGTCAATTATTAAATAGATCCAGAATTGACATTATGGAGTTTTTAAAACAAATATTATATTATTAATTGATATAATATTCCTAAAAATCTAATGTTCATCAAAATGACTTATATAATGATAGTTATGTCATTAATGAACCACTTGGGGGTCACTTTCCAGTTTCTAGTATGTTTATTAACCAAATAATATAAAAATAAAAAGAGACATGGTAAATGTCAAACTAATTAACTAAGAATTAAATATAAAAGATAAGGTTAATATAGTGACCCAAACCTGTCTATAACCTATTGGATGAGTGGATTTAGTCCCATACCCACCTTATCCTAGTAATAAATCAGTTTGGAGCCATTATAAACCGAATATGTATTTATTATAAAATAATATTTTAAGTTTTTCCTATGGTTCACCTCGCCTCTCTTATAAAAGGTCACTCCCCCTTCTCTCAAATTCAAACCTTCATAGCCTCTTGGATTGGACATCCCTGGGAAAAATATTCTCTTAGAATCCCTATATTCATCATAAAGTCCTTCCTATAGTTATAATTCCATCTTATGGTGCCCTTTTGATCAAATCAAAAGGAAGAACCCGATGAAGAGGTAATGATTTCACCACCCTCATTCAAGTTCCTTTATTTTTTCACTTCTAAATTCTTTGATATTTCAAATCAAAAATAATAACTCCAGTATCTTCTATATACTATGATTTTATTATAAATATGGTACAACCAGGTTTAGTGTTCTGTCCATACATTGAATGACATGCTACCTTACGTGCTTACGTATGGCTTACCGTCTCCACGTCGTGGTGTAATTGTTATTCAAAACATTATTATTTGGATGGGTATAATAATGATATTTAATTCCTATAAATAATAAATATAACATGTTAATGATTCGGTATATATGATATACCATCAGATTATATATTTTTTTAATATCAAAATAATGATATTGTCGCTCGTGCGTACGTACGGATTACCGTCTCCACGAACGCGATGATATTCATTCCCCATCGTATCCATTCAAGACTAATTTTAATTTTATGATTTAATGTAATATTTAAAGACATTATTTATTTCTGGATATGAATAATATACATCCCATCAATAAAAAATATGACTCACAATATAAAAAATATAAAGGAAAATGAATCTGTTAACACCCGAAAAAACGATTATAATAAGATATTATTAATGAAACAATATTAAAAGATCATATATGATATCATATTAATTTATATGATTATTTTATAACTATTATTTCACAATTATACAAGAGGTTAACCAACCCTCGACCAAGAAAAGGTACATGGTAAGTGTTACTTTCACAATCTCTTTACTATTCGAGGTTGTTTTACTTAATTATCCATTGGGACCTCTTTATCATCCACATCCATGTTTCTTAAAAATTTATTACAATAAAATATTCACTATTTTATAGAATGTGGGTTAAATTAATTTATACCCTTTTTGTCTTTTATAATATTTTTATAATGGAATCTTTTTATCGTTTTCCAAACAAGGTCCTTGTTAACCTTTTCAACAAAATTAAGGTAAGAATGTATTTTTATTAACTTATACGGTGGGTGTGGTAATTTTCCGCCATTATAATATCATCAAAGCTTCCATTAAAATCTTATAAGAATATTTTCAAAATAAGTATTTTCATTATAATTATGTGACTCTGAAATGAATTCAAAATCGAAATAGAAATTTATCTAAAAAGGGTTTTGATTTCATCTATGTCCACATCTTTTGATGTAATTTAAGTTTATTTGAAATTGATTTATTAGGATTCGAAACATCCATATTGTATTAAATGATTTTTGATATGTTTGAATGTAGATGTTCTATTTCTATACCATTCATGGTTTATGGTTAAAGTATTGACATTTCGTATGATAGTTTTAATATTAATTTTCATGATATGTTTAAACATTTTCATATGAGGAATGTATTGAACATAGTAAGAGAGAGGTGGATCCCACTATATCTCCTCGATGCATCAGTAAGTCTCATGAGACACCTAGATGTGGAATTGGCCGAGGCCCTTTCCCAATTTGATATGTGGTTTTAGCAGAGGTCTTAATCATTTTTAGATGTTCTGGCTGAGGCCTTGAAAAAATGTTTTAGAATGTCTGGAATTATACATTACCTTATTATGAAAATAATATTTATGGTTCATGTGGTCATTCGACTAGTAGAATACCCATGATTATGCTTTATTATGGAATTATTTACTTAGTTCATATTCCTGCCATAAAATTATTCATGTTTATTATTGGTAAAGAATGTGGTTTCAATAATTGACCATGATTAATATTTACGTTATCTTCATTTTTATTGTTTACCCTTACTGAGCATTTGATCTCACCCATCTCTTATGTTTCATTTTTCCAGGATATGAAAAAGTTAGTTATGTGTGAATTTTAGGCATAATCAAAGGGGATTGGATGTTTCTAATGGAATAAATTTTTGGTGTATTTCCTTTCAAGTTGTAATGTGGAACTTATATATGAATCTTGTTTCCAATAATACTAAATTGATCGGTCATTTGAGACATGATTTCCCTCTCATCATTCCAATATTATGTAATAAGGCACTGACTATAGGTAATAGGGGTTTGGGTATTACAGTTGGGGTCAGAGGAAGTTTAGTACAAACCTTGGAAACTAGATTTAAATAAACTCTGATTAGAGCACATAGCCCTAAGATAGACTTTGAGGATTAGTATAGAAGAACATCTTAGAATTTTGGTATTGTAGGGATTCTGCTTGTTTTCTGAAAAATAAATCCTTGTCTAGATACGAGTTGGTAGAGGTGGCTATGGCACAGATGTATCTAGGGGTAAAACCAGAAAACACTTCTTTGAGCTAGACTCCAACATTAATAGGTGCACGAGAACGGGCCTTGCTGCACTAAAGGTTATGACACTCTCGGGGGATATGCTTTGGATAATTCTCATTTTCATTAAAAACCATTATGAAGGGTTTATGAGTATATACTTCTCAAAGAAAACATTTTTTTATAATTATTGATTATATCCCTATAATTGTCAATTTATGTTAAGTGTTTTACAAGTTTAGAATTATGTATTTTGATTCGTAAACTAATCTAGTTTACGCCATTGTTTAGAAATGGTGCCTAGTGGAAGGAATGGAAAACGTATCAATGCCCCAAATCCATGTAAGCATTTCCCTCCTACTCAAAATAATTATAGTGGGGATAGTGATACAACTAGTGTTGATCAACATTTCACCATACTAGGAAAAATCACTCAGGTTGTGAATAATAACCTTCCCGTATGAAGCAACATGATCAACAACATGGATGATCAATGTTAGATCACTTCATGAGGCAAAAACCACCAAAATTAAATGGGAATAAAATTTCATTGGTAGCTAAGTAATGGATAATTTCCTTAGAGAAAATATTCCATGCCTTGGGGAGCAGTGAAAGGGAATAAGTTATCATGGATGTTTACTGCCTCACTGGAGATTCGAACCGATGGTTGACATTGATTCAAAACACAAAGGAGGATAATGAAGTGTTAAATATGAAATGGGAGGAGTTAAAAGAGATTTTCATAGAGAAAATACATTCCTCAGGACCATCGAGCAGATATGGAAGGCAATTTATGAGTCTGAGACAAAACGATGATGAGAAAGTCACAAAGTAAGAGGCTAACTTTACATGGTTAACGAGGCATGCGTCAGATTATATATGTAACTCAAGGATTAATATTGATCATTTCATTGATGGGTTTGTTATTTATAGTGATGCCTCAATGAAAGGACATGGTTGTTTCCTCATGCAGAATGATATGGTAACTTCCTATGCATCAGGAAAACTTAAAATTCATGGGAAAATCTATCTTACTCATGATCTTGAGTTAGAATCTTTAGTAATTGCTTTATGAATTAGGAGGCACTATCTCTATGGTGAAAAATGTGAGATTTTTACTGATCACCAGAGTTTGAAGTATATTTTCTCAAAGAAATAACTCAACATGAGGAAAAGTTGATGGCTTTAACTACTCAAGGATTATGATTGCATGATACACTACCACTCGGGGAAGGAAAATAAGGTGGAAGATTCTTGGAGAAAAAAGAATCATGGAGGTTTAAACAAGATGAGAGTTCAAAGGGATCTTATTTTCATGGATCTAGTGAATATGAACATGGTAATAACCATGGAAGGTGAAACATAAATTCTTTTTCAAATGGTTTCCAAACCATCTTACCAGAAAATATTAAGAGTTCTCAGACCAATGATGAAGAGTTTCAAATGAAGATTAATGGTGTGAATGATGGGATATTGAGTGACTTTGTGTATGAAGATGGAATTATGAAATTTGGGAAGAGAATTTGTGTTTACAAAATACATTATCTAGAAAGATTTTTTTTGGATGATGCTTATAGTTCCAATTTCTCTATACACCCTGGGAGCAATAATATGTATATAGAATTGAAGGAACATTTTTGGTGGGAAAACATGAAGAGGGAGATTTCTGATTTTCTGTTAAGATGTATGGTATGTCAACAAATGAATGCTGGAAGGAAACAGCCTGGAGGACTCATGCAACCTCTTCCCATACCGGAGTGGAAATGGGATAATATTATGATGGACTTTGTCTTGGGACTACCAAAGACTCCTAGAAGGAACGATGCAATATGGGTCATTGTTGATCGTGTTACCAATTCATCAAATTTTATTGTTATAAGATAAGATCTACTACATAAACGTCCAGATATGATATATATTAATGAAGTTGTGGGACTTCATGGAGTACCCCTATCAATTTTTTCTAGATCATGATCCATGTTTTACATCAAGATTCAAGAAGGGTCTTTAGAAGGCCTTGGATACTGATCTTCGTTTGAGCACTGCCTATCCACCCCAAACTAATGGACAATCAAAACAAAATATTCAAACTAGAGAAGGCATGTGGAGATCATGATCACTTGACTTTTGGGGTATGTGGGATCAATGTTTACCTTTGGTATAATTTTCCGAACACAATAGCTTCCATTCAAGTATTTGAATGGCACCAAATGAATCGTTATACAAAAACATATGTCGCACACCAACCTGTTGGGGTGATGTTGTTGAAAGAAAACTCATAAGCCCAGAACTGGTGGAGGAAACGATGGAAAATGTGAAGGTAATCCAAAACCACATCAAATAAGCTCAATGTAGGCATATGTCCTATACCGATAACTGAAGGAAGGATTTGGAATTTCAGGTAGAAGATAATGTTTTCTTGAAGGTATCTCCATGGAAGGTAGTTATAAGTTTTAGTAATAAAGGTAAATTGAGTCCCAGTTACATAGGACCTTTTGGAATTCTAGAATTAATTGGGACCACAGCTTACTGTTTGGCAATGCTGCCAAGTTTCTCCGAAGTTCATGATGTGTCCAGGTATCACTGTTGAGAAAATACATGCTTCACTCAAAACATGTACTCTACTATTAGGAAGGAGAACTAGAACCTAATCTGTCTTATTGCAAAGATCCCATCCGGATTCTTGATACCAGAGAACAAGTGCTGAGAAACCGGACGACTCTTCTGGTAAAAGATCTATGGAGAAACCATAAGATGGAAGAGGCAACGCTGGAACCTGAGGAACTTATGATGGAGAACCACCTGAGTATTTTAATGTGGTAGTTTTCTAGAAATTTCAAGAATGAAATTATTTGAAGGAGGGGATAATGTAACACCCCAAGCTTCTATGGTACACTTCCCATTTAATAATATAGTAGTGTGTGTTGTACGTAACTTCGAGTTCTAAAACACCACAACCAAACAACTATCAATTATGAATATTAATACCCAGTTTTTGAAATTTTATACATTTTATATTTCAAAATTGACATCAATTTTGGATTTAGAATATCGAAATTACCTTAGTTTTAAATTTTAGTCTTTTTCTGATAACTTTCATAATTTGATGAATAGTGAAAACTACTAAAATTTAATTAAAAATAACATTTTTAATCGAAATACCTAATAGTGATAAATTATTAATTTTAGTGATATGAAAATATAATTAGATTATATTTTTACCATTTAATCCAATTTTGTTCATTGGAAATAAATTCATATTTAAAATGGACATAAGCAAGTGTCAATCTTTTGATAGTTACAATTTATAAAAACACGCTTTTTCTTTTGAAAACATGAATTAATTTTAAATTAATTTCTGCCACTTTTGTGTATTGAATTTAGAAAAATGGATTTAATATTTAGAATCCGTAGGTCCAAATTGTGTAAATAGGTAACATTTATTTTTATACATTTTGAATAATTACTTTGGTAAATATTTTATTTACCATTGTTAAAGGGTAAATCCAGTAATTAAGGGTAAAAAGTAAACTTATAATAATAATAAATTACCCTAAAACGTGTCCTAATCCTATTGGATGATACATGTCCGACTATGGGCATATTTGGGTCTATTTTAGACCCCATGGAGCCACTTTTAAGTTATAATGACACTTTATATTAATTAAGTTAATGTAAATACAAAAATGACATAAGCATATATAATTTAGAAAAACAATTTTTATATAGGGTTATGTATGTTATATTTTAACAATAAATATTAATTAGAAATATAAAAAGATTTCCAACATAATGGTTGTCTATTTATAATTTTTATACATTCAATAATTAAATTTATTTATGACACAATTAGGATGCAATATTTTCCTTATTAAGGAATGAATCAAATAATTTGTATTATAAATGTTAAAATAAATTTATTTTTAATGTTTTGAGGACATAAAACAATTTTAATTATTAATAAGACATGTTAGGTTTTATTAAATAATTTTTTTGAATTAATAAAGTTATTAATACATTAACAAAAATCAATTATTAAATAAGGTCAAAATTGACATAATTGGGTTTTTAAAACAAATATTATATTATTGATTGATATAATATTCTTAAAAATATAAAGTTCATCCAAATGTAATATATGATACAATTTATATAATTAATGAACCACTTTGGGTTCTCTTGGATGTTTATTGTAAGTTAATTAACAAAATAATATAAAAATACAAAGAGTCATGGTAAATGTCAAACTAATTAACTAAGAGTTAAATTTAGACGATAGGTTTAATATAGTGACCCAAACCTGTCTAAAACCTATTGGTTGAGTGGATTTCAACCCATCCCTACTAATACTCTAAATAAGTTTTTTTGGAACCTTTTGAAACAAAATATAAATTTATTATAAAATAGTATTTTATGTTTTTCCTAAGGTGCCCTCACCTCTCTTATAAAAGGGAACCCTCCCTTCTCTCAAATTTATACCTTCAAAGCCTTTTGGTTTTGCCAAACCCTGCCCAAATATTCTCTCAACATCCATCAAATAATCCTAAAGGCCTTCCTATCATCGGAAATCCAACATAAGGAGCCCTTTGGATCAAATCAAATGGAATAACCTGAAGAAGAGGTAATGATTTCACCACCCTCTTTCAAGTTCCTTTCTTTTTCCACTTCTTCATTATATGTTATTCCCATTCTAAAATAATAACTCTAGTATATTCTATATAAAATGATGTTATTATAAATATGGTACAAAAATATTCAGTATTCTATGCATCCTATGAATGACATGTCACCATACGTGCGTACGTACGGCTTACCGTCTCCACATCGTGGTGTAATTCTTATTCAAAGAATTATTATTTGGATGGGTGTGATAATGATGTTTAATTCAGGTAAATAATAAATATAACATGATAATGATTCTTTATATATGATATACCATCCTATTATATATTATTTTAATATCAGAATAATGATATTGTCACTCGTGCATACATACGGAGTACCATCACCACTAACGCGATGAGAATCATTCACCATCGTATCCATTCAAGACTAATTTTCATTTTATGATTAAATGAAATATTAAAAGACATGATATCATTATTGATATGAATAATATACATCTGATCCATTACGAATATGACTTATAAAAAAACAAATATAAAGTAAAATGAATCTGCTAACACTGGAAACAACAATAATACTAATATATTATTAACGAAACAATGTTAAAAGATCATATATTATATAAAATTAATGTATATGATTTTTTATAATTTAATAACAATTATTTCACTATTATACAGGAGTTTAAAAAACCCTAGACCAAGGTAAAGTAAAATGTAAGGGGTAATTTCAAAATCTCTTTACTATTCAAGGTTGTTTTACGTAGTTATCCACTAGGACCACATTATCATTAACATCCATGTATCGTAAAAATGAATTCCAAAACATTTTTACTATATTATAGACAATGGGTTAAATTCATTGATACCCTTTTTGTCATTTATAAGATGTTTATAAAGGAATCCTTCATCTGTTTTCCAAAAATGGTTCTTTTTAACCTTTTCGACAAAATTATAAAGCGAATGTATTTGTTTAACTTATACAGCGGGTGAGGTTATTTTCCACCATTATAACATCATCAAAGCTTCCCTTACAATATTATATGAATATTTTTAAAATAAATGTTTTCTTTATAATTATGTGAGTCTTAAATGATTTCAAAATAGAAAGAGATGTTTCTATAAAAAAGGTTTTGATTTAATCTATGTCAACATCCTTTGATGGAATATTAGTTTATTTTAAATTGATTTATTTTGATTCAAAACATCAATATTGAATTGAAAGTTTTTTGATATGTTTGACTGTGGATATACTATTTTTATACCATTCATGGTTTATGGTTAATGTATTGATGTTTCGTATGATAGTTTTAATACGAATTTTTATGATATGATTAATCCTTTTCATATGAGGAATGTATTGGACTAAGTATGTGATGGGTGGATTCCCCTATAGCTCCTCGATCGATCGGAAGGTCTCATGAGACAACTTGACGTGGAATTGACTGAGCCCCTTTCCCAATTTGATATGTGGTTTTGGATGAGGCCTTGATCATTTTTAGATGTCTTGGTAGAGTCCTTGACAAAATGTTTCAGAATGTCCAACATTATACACTCCCTCATTATGAAAATAATATTTTTGGTTCATGTGGTCATTTGACCAGTAGAATACCTATGATTTTGTTATATTATGCAATTATTTACTCAGTTCATAATCCTTCCATAAAAGTATTCAAGTTTATAATTGGTAAAGGCATGTTGTTTCAATTATTCACCATGCTTAATATATATGTTATCTTCCACTGTATTACTTACCCTTACTAAGAGTTTGAGCTCACCCCAATCATATGTTTTATTTTTCCAGGATATAAAGAATTTAGTTATGAGTGACTTGCATGCATAATCTAGGAGGCTAGGATGTTTCAAATGGAATAAATTCGGGTTGTATTTCTTTTCAAGTATTAAAGTTGAACTTATGTATGAATCTTGTTTCCAATAATACTAAACTGATCGGTCTTTCGAGGCATGATTTCTTATGATCATGACAATGTTATGTAATAATACACCAACTCTGGTTAACTAGGGTCGGTGTGTTATATGAAATAATCAAATGGATGAAAAACCATTACCCAGATAGTGGAATGCCTTTGAATGTTGCATAGAGTCACCTAGAGATGAGATCCATGAAGATCCAAGAAAAAAATGAGACGAACTGCTGCAAGATTGAATTTAAATTGGGTGTGTTCCACCTCACGATGTGTAACTCTGGTACACAACGTGTTGGACACATTGGATCAGTACGCTAAAAAATAGATCACCTTTGTCTCAAAATACATTATTTAAACCCTATAGAACATATAACATAAGTACACAATGTGTACCAACTCCAGACATGACCCCCGCCTCATGACATGAATTCTTCCACAAGTAGACGTCGTGAACATCCTGTACATGGCGTGTACCTGTCCAGAAACTTTTAGTAAACCCTAGAAAAATACATATACGGATTTTCTTTTACTAAATGGGCCTCAGGAGAGGGGGAAACATACTCGATCAAGGTATTTTAATGTTACAACCTACTCAGCAGTAAATTTTCATCACCAATAAGTCAAGTAGAAGATAAAAATCTAGAAACCAGAGGTACTACATTCTCCCCCCCATTGGACTTTCTGTCATCAATAAGTATGAAACCCTAACTTCCCAAAAAGATTTATGACCAATGCTCTTTCATTTCTTTTTCATGATCCAATTTTTATTCCTGAATCTTAGCATGCTTCCATTAAACCCACACTCAACTATAGGTTTTTTTCACAAAATACATTCTCATTCATATCCATACTCTACACCAGGATACGTACCAATGAAGCATTCATTCTTGGTCTATGTGATCCCATCTGATCACATGGTCAGGATCTGGGTGATAATTTTTCAATAAAGATATATGGAACACATTATTCACCATGCTGAACAATGGTGATAATTCCAACTGATATGCCTCCACTCCGATAAGTTCTAGTATCTAAAAAGGGCCAATTTATCAAGGATATACGGTTCCATGCATCCCTAAATGAAGATATACTAGCCTTGAGGATATCTTCAAGAACACATTATCCCTTACTACAATGGAAAATAGTCGGCAATGATGATCCAGATGAGATTTATGACGACTCTATGTCATCTCCATCATCTTTTTGATCAACTAGATCTTCTTCATTGTTTCTTGGACTAGACTTGGGCTGACTAGTGATGTATCATGTTTTTTCACCCAACACAGTGGATAACAACAAGGATGACCATAAAATGCTTCAAAAGGATCCATATGTATGGTGGACTTATAGCTATTATTATATGAAAATCCTACTAAGTGTATGTTATCCTCCCATGAGCTAGCAAAATCCATTTTACATGCCCTCAACATGTCTTCTAATTTTTGTAACATCCGCTCAGACTGGTCACCTTTCTAAGGGGGACTGTTTCGGTGCGGATGTGCGTCGGGTTACGCTGTTCCGCCAGGACGCGTTCGCGCGTGCACCCGTCAACTCGAGGGGATGGGCGCGCGGCTTGTGGTCCCGCAGTCCCGCCTTCCAAGGGCGGGCGGCATCCGTCCCTTATTCAGGGGCGTCTGCTCCTTGATCGAAACCGGGATGATGGGATGTCGGCTCCTCCTTCCTTGGACGTCTCCTCGGAACTCGTCGCCTAATCCGGGTCTCCCTCATAGACTTAAGAATGTTCGTGAATCTCGTTCCCGGCGCCATATCTTCATGGACACCGGTTAATTACGCTGCTTCCGCCCGGACGCTCCAAGGAGTCTGGTCGGGGCAGCAACCTGCGGTGAGAAGGCCGGGTGGCTCGGGGTGCTGGGGGCGTGTCGTAACACTGCGGCTCTGCACGTCTGTCTTCCGTCCCTAATAGGGCTTCTCGAAGGCATGATGGCCTGAGGCATCCCGTACTAGGTGCGGGGAACTGTGTCACCTGAGGTTTTCCTCAGCTTCCCGTGTTTAACACGGGGTATGCCGCGAGTTTAACGTCCAGCGGGGACGACATCGGACCGATCAACACGAAAAGTGGATCAGATGACAGAACCCCTTGCGGGGAACCTCCGACGCTGGGGCCAGCACATGGGCGGCTTCCCAAGTAACGTGGAGTGGAGTGAAGTGGCATGACCCCACCGGGATGTGGCGGCCCGGGTAAGGATCAGGATGGATGATGAAGTGAAGAGCTTGGACCCCAGAGGGGCTTCCTACGTACCGCGCGTTAACACGGATCAAAGTCAACGTAGTTCGGGCATACAGTTTAACGTCATGCTGGACGTCGGCAAGCCGACTCACGAAGAGGTCGAGGCCGCCGGGCGGAGGATTGAACCGAACCACCTCGCACGGAGGGGGATGGAACGGCCGGGTGGATCACAGTTTCACGTCATGCTGGACGATAAAAGGGGAAATGGAAAAGGGGGGCTGTGGGGAGGCACCGTGGAGATACACGCGGGCAGTCTCCCACAGGGGCGGATTCATAGGTGAATCAACGCAAGCGTGAACCCTAGAGGGGTCCACTGATGGACGAACCGACGTAAATACGACCGGGACGACCAGGTGGTGGGCTTGGACCTCAGGGAGGCTTCCTACGTACCCTGTATAGAAGACAGGGATCAAAGTCCACGTAGTTCATTCTGTCAGGACTTACGCACTTGGGGCAGCCCGGATGCTGCAAAACTCAGTTGGAAGGGACTTGGACCGAAAGCAGAAGACACCTCGATCCCAGTCAGACCCTCTACTGGCTTCGGCAGTGGGGAGGCGCAATGGAGATACACATGTGCAGCTTCCCATGAGAAACTAGGGGTTTGTAATACCCTGCCCCCGTAGGGAAAAGCCACTCCCATTAAATCGTCCCTAAAGAGGGGCAATCCCGACATCCCTGCAGGGACGAGCGGGTGGGGGCCACATCCAAACCGGGGGAGATCCTGCGTGCAGAGCACGGGATCGGATGAAGCGGACGGTTTAACGTCTTGCCGGACGAAGTACAGTTTAACGTCGTGTGTTGAGGACGAGGCGGACGGTTTAACGTCTTGCCGGACGAAGTACAGTTTAACGTCGTGTGTTGAGGACGAAACACTTGCCAGTTTAACGTCTTGCAGCGCGGACGATGGGGCTAGGCAGTTTAACGTCGTGCAGCTTGGACGGATGTGCAGTTTAACGTCATGCTGGACGAATATGCAGTTTAACGTCATGCTGGACGTATGCGCAGTTTAACGTCATGCGGGACGAATGCTGAACAGTTTAACGTCTTGTAGCTCGGACGTAGTGCAGTTTAGCGTCATACAGGGCATAGGTTGCCAGACGATGGGTGCATGTCACTTCGCACGAACCTGGAGGGCCGCACGGGAAGACAACGCACGGTGCGGGCACCCAGGATGAGGAGCATCGGGCTCCACGCAGGCAGGTGCCCTCAGGGGGTCGAGGGGACGACCCTGGCAGATTGCGCGCAAAAAGGAAGCTTTGCGCGCAATACTGCGGGCCGGCGCGCAATCGGGGCGGCTGGCGCGCAATTGGGCCAGTGCCTTGCGCGCGGATGCTTGAGATTGCGCACTCCGGGCTTCGGATAGCGCGCGGGGGCAACGGCTCATTCTCTAATGAATGGCCACTTGAAAGAAGGGGGTGCGCGCAATCGGGCCGGATTGCGCGCACCCCGGGGGCAATTGCGCGCAAGCGGGTTCTTTTGCGCGCAAAGGCCTTAGGGTGAGTTTTTATTCAAATGAAAGGAGCCAGCGGGGATTGCGCGCGAAGGCGGACCCCGAGGCTTCCTTGCGCGAAAGGAAGGAGGTTACCTGAAGTTCGTCATTGCGTGCGGAAGGGGTTGAATTGCGCGCACGGGAGACGTTTCGACTTCCAGCAACCTTTGAAACGTTGGGGGTCGCCTTGTATTTATAGGCAACCCCGGGTGCGGAATCCAAGGCGCGAGCGCGAAATTCTTCTCGCGGGCACGGAATCGGACACGGCGCGCAAAGGGAGCCGCGCGGGCCTGTGGCGCGCAAAATATGCGCGCCGGCCCGGCGCATTGCGCGCATCCCGGGGGTTTTGCGCGCGCCTCATCGCTTTTGCGCACAGGCCTCGGAAATTCCGCGCAAGGCCTCCGGGCCCTCCGAAACGTTCTTCCGACTCCAAATATCACTTCGCTTTCCGCATCCGGAGCTTCGTTTGGGAACAACGGACTTTTCCGGCGTCTACAAAAGCCCCCCCTCGGAATCTGATCGGCGAGAGGTCGCAACGATCGGGTTCCGAGGGAGACGCCGGAATGCCGAAATCCCGGGCGACGCGGGACTGTGGCGCGCAAAAATGGGTGTCGAGCGCGAAATCGGCCGATGCGGTCGCGCAAAGCCTTTTCCGCGCAGCGCGGACCCCGGCCTCGCCTATAAATAGGGGCACTGGGTCCCTCCGGGCCGTACACTGGCCTTCCGCGCGATAAGCCTCTTTGCTCTCGTGCGCGAAATTGCCTTTTCCGGCGCGGAATTCGCTCGCTCGTCGCGCAAAACCGTCCGGACTTCGCTCTGTTTTTGCGCGAATACCCGGGGTTTTTCGCGAAGGACTTCCCGATTGCGCGCCGTCCACTAGGCTTGCGCGCCGCCTCTCAAACTTTTCCACCAGCCTCGTCCGATCCCGCACGCTTCATCCCTTAACTCGCACGACTCCCGAATCTTCCGAGATGGCCGCGCACAGAGGAAATGAAGGGGATGCCGCCACTCGCAGAGCCGAGATGACGACGAACGAGGAGGTTTACGGAGCCAAGGAGATTGTTTCTAACAATCAATCCTTGTTCGACTTACTAACGCCGGCCCAGAAGACATACCCATTGTCAGACAACCTGCCGCTCTGGAACTTTGGCCTCCTGGATGAGGTTCCAGTGCAAGGGTTCGAGGTTGATGCGCCGCGAACCTGGGTGACTCGGGAGGACGAGCTGCCCCGCTATAACATCACCAAAAATGGGCATCCGGCCAGGGAGACCAGGCACTTGGACGTCTACGTCCTGAACCCGAGGACGCGAACCATTGACGGGGGTGAGCCTACAGCGGAGAATTCTCCAGCCCTCTACTCGAGCACATACCGTCAGAGCGTCACTGACGACACCAAGGGCTGGCTGAAGGACTGGGACTTGCGGTCTGGGGGCAACTTTACCAGTGAATGGGCCTGGGCGTTCTGGGTACGCCACACTTGCGATCACTTCGCAGAGGAGCTGCGGTACATCGGCCTGTTTGAGGCGGTGTGGACGTCGCAGTTCCACTTCTACCAGCAGTCTGAGCTCGGGCCGGAGCTGTTCACTCGCTGGTCCCCGGATACCAACACCTTCCATCTTCACCATGGGGAGGTCGGCATCGGTCTCTGGGACATCCACTGCATCGGAGGTATCCCGCTGGAGGGCTACCAGTACGATGAGTTCCTGCCACCGAAGAACATCTGGGAGGACAGGTCACGGACTCCCATTCTGACCTGGCATCTGCTTGACCTGGCTACGCAGCGGCTCGGGATCCAGGACTTCCAGAAGGACATAGCCTACAAGGATTGGTTCGGCCAGTTCCTAGAGCATGACCCGGCGGTCAAGATGCCAGGCAGGGGGAAGCGGTGCCCGACCGCAGCTCAGAGGAGCCGGAACGGGTCGTACTGGCGGGTTCTGGAGACGGGCGACTACCGCTCATGGGGGTACCGCGTCATCGAGGCCCGGGACCCGAATGTCCGGTACGCGGCGTTCCTGGCCGCCTTTCTGAGCGGGTGGCTCCTGCCAGTGCGGGATGCGAGGATGGGCGTCCGCCCGGCGACGCTGGCGATGGCGGGCGCCATGGCTTCCAATAAGAGGTACAACCTCGGGGTCCCAGTACTGGCGAGGCTGTATGCCATTCTGGGACGCATCTCACGAGGGGGGTCGCCACGAAGGATCTGTGGGCCCTTTCAGTTCTTCCACGGCTGGGTGGCTGCTCACCTTGGTGGGTATACGTTCCCAAATGCCATCAGTCCTCCGGGCAACGGCCTGCGACCCTCCCTGCTGAACATTGCGGGGGTCGCTCCGATGACCCTCAGTGAGGAGGGCGTGAGGGTTCGGATTGGCAATCATGCCAATTTCAACTTCAGCCCGTTCCCCACTCCCGTCGGCCAGATGATCGACAACGGACAGGGCCCGCTGGAGCAGCATGAATACTTCCTGAACATGCGGGGCGGGGTGCTCGTGACTCGGATCGACGGGAAGGTGATCTGCGAGCCTTACGTGCCGACCCGGTTCGCCAGGCAGTTCGGGTGCCTTCAGCGGATGCCGAAGAGGGTATTCACCGCTGTCCGGGAGGAGACGAACCCTTGCGTCCTTCGCCAGATGTGGCTGATGTTCGTCGCCTTCGGCTCTGGCGACGTCATCACTCTCCCTCCTACCGGGATCGACGCAGGCTTGGCAACCGAGTATGCCGAACACTGGGCCATCGCGTACCCTGAGGGGCTTCTACGGAAGCCAGTTCGGCGGCTCGAGGTCACCCGTGCGGAGACCGGGCGTCAAGGGAGGAGGCGAGGCGCCGCCACACGGGGGAGAACGGAGGCGCGCCAAGCAGCGGGGCCGGCGCGAGCAGGGACTTCGGCGGCGGGCACATCGCAGGCTGCCGCTACGACCTCGGCGCCCAGAGAGGGGGCACATGCGGCGGTCGAGGAGCGGCCCGGGAAGCAGGTGAGGCGTCTGCTCGAACCCTCCCACGATGCAGTATTCCCGGCGCTGTGGTCGGCCTGGATGACCTTGCGGCAGTCACTGGGGACCGACGTCATCTGGCGAAAGATACTCAGAGAAGGAATCTATCTGCCAGAGGTCGGGCGCCTCCAGATCACCGACAGGGTGGACTTCAACCGGCAGTATGCGTATCTGACGGCAATGGACGAGTACGCGCGCAAACGGGGTCAGCGTGCGGAGCCATCCCTTCTGGTGAAGGTGATGCTCGGTCTAGAGCCTGCTCCAGAACGGATGCCGCCGGGAGAAGATGACAGTAGCAGCGACTCCAAAGAGGAGGAGGAGACGGGGGAGGATGAAGGCTCCGAGGGAAAGTCCCATCAAGGGAGTCCGCGGGAGAGCGGCGAGGTGGCCGACTCCGACAATGTCGATGTCACTGAGCTCCTCGAGGTCCGCTTCTATCCCTACTCAACCTGCTTCATCCATTCTCTTATGCAGCTTCTAACCCATTTCTCCACCTTTCTCAGGAGTGCACGGATATTGGCCAGGCGTCCCCAGCGGGAGTAGGAGGGGCGCCAGCAGGACAAGGCGGGGGCCAGACACCTATCGTCGAACTGACAAGTGAGGATGGGTCCCCTGCTGCAACTGTTCCTGCGGCGGCCGGGATAGCGGAAGATGACGCTCCGACCTCCCGTAAGTCTCCCTACTTTACTGCTGGTGTTTGCCATTGACGATCCGTGACTAACCAAGGCATGCCCTGCGCAGTGATCTCAACCTTGGAGGCTCGCCGGGTTGCCGAACCCGGGCCGTCCGCGAGTGGACCGGTGGCAGACATGCCGCCTGCTCCGGAACAGACCTTCCAAACCGACCCGGCCCCATCAACTGCTGATCAGGGGGCTCCGGACGCCGGCGGCGCTGACATCGGAGAGAGGGGGGCTGACGAGGGCGTCGTCGCCGCTGGGGCGAGAGAAGAAGGTCGCCCAGGTGTTGGGGAACCTATCTCCCATGAGGACATCCCAGGGGAGGACCCTGCAGCAGACCTGCTGGCTGCCTTCCCTGCTTACCGGCCTGCCGACCCCGAGGAGATGGATGACTCGGACGCGGAGGCGGTCGAGGATAGCCGGGTAACGCGACGCAGGGGGTGGAAGTGCATCCAGCGCTTCCTCAAGCGAGACCCATCGGAATGGCTGGGGCGCATGGGATCACTTCAGACCTGGCTGCGCTTCCTGTGTGCCGGGGGAGCTGATGCTCAACGCCTCCATCTGACGGTCCGTGATTTCATGGCCGAGAAGATGCGCGAGAGCCGCCGGCGTGCCGACGTCGCACAAAGTCGGGACATGTCGGAGAGCACGCAGGCGCTCCTCGCGGCAGAGCAGGAAGTCCGGCGCCTCGAAGGGCAGGCGGCAGAGAAGGAGGCCATCGTCGCAGCATGTACCGAGCTTGTGGAGCAACTATCGGCACAACTGATCGACGCTCAGGTACAGCTGACGGAGGCGGGCCAACAGATGGTCACACTCCAAGTCGAGCGGGAGCGCGCACAGGCCAGGATTGACGAACTGCGTGCTGCGACCGCCGACGAGGAGAGGGCACGCAGAGAACGAGAAGCAGCCCTGGAGGCCGCCAGCCAAAGGGTAGCGGCATTAGAAAGACTTATCCAGCACGCTAATCCCTAGGGGCTTTGTTTTTTGCCATTCCTAGAACATTTTGCCTCCGTTATTCAATATTTCGATCCATTTGTATGAATCAATATATTTATCTGCGTCTTTCGGTTTAATATGCTCAACCACAATTCGTTGTCTTGCGGGAGTGTTAACCAAGCATCAGGCATCCATAATTGGGCCTGAGTTTCTGGAGAAAAGAGGGAGGTCATTCCTAGGAAAGGAGACCTCAGACCTAACCAATGTATCATCCCCCAACTTGTTCCAACACACGAGCGGGACAACGCTAGGGGCGTTGAGATTTTATCCGAACATAGGGAAATGAGAAAGGGTGAATCGCGTGTCCCGAATCCAGACATCCACAACGGTCGGCCTTCCAGGAAATGCCCAAGACGGTAGGCGGACAGTGGATCGACCATAACAACTGCAATAGACGGACCGAAAAAGGCCATCATTCATATTGCAGGAGGCGGACCACATGTCATCATGAATACCGCTTTGGGGTTCCTTCAGACACAAGGGTGGAAAATCCAGATCAACAGGGCATGCGAAGCGTGGGGCGAAGTGACGATTTGTTCGGACAGAATCCAACGCTCTCAAAATTGCGCCACCGTGGGGAAAACGTATTAGGCGGATGCACTAATCTGGCTGTGAGTCACCTCAATTCTCAGACAGCACCTCTCTGACGAGGAAACTTTCGCTTCCCATCCTTGCGATGGGGCATCCCGAGCTGGATCGGGGAGAATATCACAACTGCACCACTCTACCCGAAGTCAGGCCAGACGGCCGGCGACGAGGAGGGGCGGGACATAACAATCCCTGAGGCTGGACCCGAGTCGGAATGCCCGGGCGTTCCTACGTACTCCATCAGGCTGGAGATCAAGCCACACGTAGTTCTGTGAGTGCAGTTTAACGTCATGCAGGACGTAGAATCCCGTTTAGGGGAGATCTTAGTTTAAGGTCGTAGAGCTCGGACCATAAGGGTAGATCTTAGTTTAAGGTCTTAGAACTCGGACCATAAGGGGAGATCTTAGTTTAAGGTCTTAGAGCTCAGACCATAAGGAGAGATCTTAGTTTAAGGTCTTAGAGCTCGGACCATGAAGAGAGATCTTAGTTTAAGGTCTTAGAGCTCGGACCATAAAGAGAGATCTTAGTTTAAGGTCTTAGAGCTCGGACCATAAAGAGAGATCTTAGTTTAAGGTCTTAGAGCTCGGACCATGAAGAGAGATCTTAGTTTAAGGTCTTAGAGCTCGGACCATAAGGGGAGATCTTAGTTCAAGGTCTTAGAGCTCGGACCATAAGGAGAGATCTTAGTTTAAGGTCTTAGAGCTCAGACCATGAAGAGAGATCTTAGTTTAAGGTCTTAGAGCTCGGACCATAAGGGGAGATCTTAGTTTAAGGTCTTAGAGCTCGGACCATAAGGAGAGATCTTAGTTTAAGGTCTTAGAGCTCGGACCATGAAGAGAGATCTTAGTTTAAGGTCTTAGAGCTCGGACCATAAAGACCTCAAAGTACGCCGCATCTGGTCATATCCCCTGGATATGCGAAGATGCACTGAGGGATAGTGTCAAGAGTGTCGAGTTTTCGCCTGGTCAGAATGGGAGGTGGGAAATGTGAATCATGCGGCCATTCACTCGAGGACCGGGAGCACCAGCGTGACGATATGAGAGTACTGCCGACCGTGGCGGAAAAGCAGCATCAACATCGCACTAACCATTGGTGGAATGAGGCAGCAAACGAGCATCGACCGCTCAATCGCAGGATTCATATCGATTTGCTGCCCGAGGCCATTGGGGGTACCGGCCCGAGTCGGTGGGAGAGCACTGAGGCATTGTGTCCGAACCGTTCGCGGGGGCTCCACCCAGGGCGTAGACGATGGGTCCGAATGAAAGGGAGCACGAAGCCTGAAAAGCAGAGGAAACCTGACCAAGCGGATCCTGACCCTCCTGGCAATAAACCAGAGTACTCTTAACACCGGTGGACCACTGCAAGGGGTCGGGGAACGCGCCTTGAGGGTGACCTGAAGGCGGCGGATTCCCCAGAGAAGGGGGAATCTCTAGGAGGTGGGGGGCTGGACCCGAAGTTTCAAACATCCGGGCGTTCCTACGTATCCCATAAGGATGGGAATCAAGCCGCACGTAGTTCTTGAAGCGCGGCGCAACACAATCGGGCACCAGCGCGGGGAAGAGTGCGGGTCTGACCCTCGCACACAAAAGGAGCGGCATTTGATATTTCTTGTTTGTCCTTAAAGATGAATGGTTTTTCTTTGTGCGGCGACATGCCTGTGATTGAGAAATCTCTGGCGTCGCCGCAATAATCAAGCCACGGAAGGCATTGATGAATGGCGTGGTTATTAACCAGCGCCCAACATGAGTGTCCCCTGAGGGGAACATCACGATGCAGTGCCGTTTTCTTGTCGGGCGGCCAAGACGATCACAGTTTACGGTCGTGTGGTAGGACCAGACAACACAGTTTAAGGTCGTGTGGTTCGGACCATTCAACACAGTTTAAGGTCGTGTGGTTCAGACCATTCAACACAGTTTAAGGTCGTGTGGTTCGGACCATGGAGGAATCCGCTTACCGCGGTACGGCGGACACGGCGGAGGTGGGAGCATACCCAGCCCTGTGGTCACGCACGATTCCAGGAGAAGAGTCTTGGGATGGGGGTCTGCGTATGTCCATCACCCGAGGGGCAGAGATGCTAGCCTCCAGACATACTGGGCTCAGAACGCGATTGTTCGAGCGACTCCTCCCTCCTTATGGGGACGAGGGTCCAGCTACGCATGGCCCTTGGGGAGAACATCCGCATATATCCTTGGTGCTCAGATCATGGGAGCCTCGAACGACATCATTACCTTGGTTGGTCTGCCTAACGTGTAAAGGTGTACTGAAGATCAGTATGAAAAGAGTGTCCAGATTCCACTACAACGCATAAAGGCGGAGTGTGATGAGGACTGCGCAACCAATGTTCAGAGCCTGAAGGAGCTGACATGGCGATCAAGGATGTTGCTGACGCATTCGCAACACAACATCCGATCGCGTCAGCCTAAGACGGGGCAAGAAAACGAGCATCAACCGCTCAATCGCAGGATTCATATCGAATTGCGGCCCAAAACCCGCCGGTAAATCGACCCGGAGCGGTGGGAGAGCACTGAGGCATCGTACCCAAACCGCTAACGAGGATCCCTTTGAGTGACGGCTCGAATAAGAGGAAGCGCGAGGCCTGACAAGCAACACAGGACTTGTCGGGGTTGAATCTGACACTACGAGTCATAGACCGAAGTACCCAAAACATGTTAACAGATCTCCGGAAAGGGTCGGAGGACTCACCCTGAGAGCAACCAAAAGAGGGCAGATCCCCGTGATCAACCAAGAGACGGGGCTGGACCTGAAACACAAGCGTCCAGGCGGTCCTACGTATCCCATAAGGATGGGAATCAAGCCATACGTAGTTCTTGAGAGGCAGTTTAACGTCATGCAGGACGATGAGGGGTGTGAGGTAGTCCCACACACGGGGGAGGCGTACGGCGCGGCCAGTAGACCGACGTGAATGAGGACATAATCCCCCGCTCACGCGATACGCCTCGCACAAAAAAGGAGGGGAACTGGGGCCAGAGGCCCAACGCGGGATAGAGATTCCCGGGAAATGGGGCTGGGCCTGAAACATGAATGTCCAGGCGGTCCTACGTATCCCACAAGGATGGGAATCAAGCCATACGTAGTTCTTGAAGTGCAGTTTAACGTCATGCAGGACGATGAGGAAAAAAAGAAGGGGGGAGCAGAAGGCATCCCCAAACGTGGGGGGGCGTACAGCGTGACGAGCAAACCGACGTGAATGAGGGCATAGCCCCGCACTCACACCATACGCCGCACACCCGGGGGCAACTGGGCCAAGGGCCCGAGATGGGATGGAAATTCCCGAAGGATGGGGCTGGGCCTGAAACATGAATGTTCAGGCGGTCCTACGTATCCCATAAGGATGGGAATCAAGCCGCACGTAGTTCTTGAGGGGCAGTTTTACGTCATGCAGGACGAATGCTGAACAGTTTAACGTCTTGTAGCTCGGACGTAGTGCAGTTTAGCGTCATGCAGGACGAAGCACTTGGCAGTTTAACGTCTTGCAGCGCGGACGAATGCTGAACAGTTTAACGTCTTGTAGCCTGGACGAATGCAGTTTAACGTCGTGCAGGACGTGGTGCAGTTTAACGTCATGCAGGACGAAGTGCAGTTTAGCGTCATGCGGGACGATTGAACACTCAGGCAAAGTATTGCTTGAGGAACCTAGCGTTGGTGGGAGGAGTGACACGCTCACCATCCATAGTCGCTAGGGAGTACGCGCCATTGGGATAGACCTTGTGGACAACAAACGGTCCCTCCCACTTGGGCTCCAACTTGGGTGGCTTCCTGCCGGGGATCATCGGCGCTCTTAGGGCTAGCACTAGATCACCCTGCAGGAAGGAGCGGAGGCGAACCTTCTTATTGAAAGCTCGAGCCATCCTGCTTTGATGCCTCTCCAAGTTGTGCAAAGCGCGAAGTCTATTCTCATCCAGTGCTTCCAACTCGACTAGACGGGCTTCAGCAACTCTTTCCGGCGCTTGCTGGTCGTAGACCGCAGTGCGCAAGGACGGTAACTGGATCTCGATGGGCAGGACGGCCTCAGCTCCATACACCAGGGAATAAGGGGTCATCTGGGTGGAATTGCGAGTCGTCGTCCGATAAGCCCAGAGGGCGTTGGGGAGCTTGTCCGGCCAACTCTTCTTGTTCTGACCAACCATCTTTTGCAGAATGTTAGAGAGGGTTTTGTTAAACGCCTCGATCTGTCCATTCGCCTGCTCATGATAGAGAGATGTATGGTTCGAGCGAATGTTATACTTGGCGTACAACTTCTTCAACTCGGCTGCTCGGAAATTGGTTCCGTTATCCGTGAGGATAGCGTGAGGCACTCCAAATCGATAGATGATGTTGGAGGTCACGAAGTCAGCGATCGAACAGGATTTGACCTCTCTGAGCGGAATCGCTTCTGCCCATTTGGAGAAGAAGTCTGTGGCGGTCAGAATGAACCGGCACTGGCGAGCTGTCGCCGGCGGGTAAGGTCCCACGACGTCCAGTCCCCAGACTGCAAAGGGCCAGGAATACCTTGTGGTATGGAGAGGCTCCGGCGGCCGATGCACAAAGTTCGCATGAACCTGGCACGCATGGCACCTCCTGGCATACTCGATGCAGTCATGGATCATGGAGGGCCAGAAGTATCCCAACCTCCGAATCTGGTGGGACAGCTTCGGCCCAGTCTGGTGGGCGCCACATGAACCAGCATGAACCTCTTGCATGACTCGTGGGATCTCAACTCCCTGAAGGCAACGGAGGAGAACACCATCAAATCCGCGTTTGTAGAGGATCTGCTCCAGGCCGGGACTGCTCTGGAGGACGAACTGCGATGCGCGGCGTCGAACTTGCTCGCGCTCGGCCCGATCTGACGGAAGAATGCCATGTTGGAGGTACTCAACCAAAGGCGCCCTCCAATCACGGGCTGATTCGACTGCTATATCTGGGGTACTCGGGGATCCAGGCACAGGGGCAACCACGGTGAGATTGCTCACCAATGGGCCGCGATCTTCCTCCGGGATAACGGGAACGATGAGCCTGCGGTGCGTAACGCGGATGACCAGGTTATCCTGTTCAGTGTCTGCAAGTGACGCAGCAAGGCTGGCCAAAGCATCTGCTCGACCGTTCTGCGACCGAGGAATATGGACAACTTCTGGCCGAGAAGGGAACTGGGCCATCAGAAGGAGGGTGTACTCCAGCAATGGCACAAGTTCCGGCTTCCTGACAACATAGCCGCCATTGATCTGCTTAACGACCAGCTCGGAGTCCCCTTTCACGCACAGACGGGGCACGTCGATCTCGAGAGCCAACTCGAGGCCGGTGATGAGGGCATGGTATTCCGCCTCATTGTTGGTACAGCCCTCTGACAACAGGAAGGAGTATGGCAGCACGGCTCGCTCCGGGGTAATGAAGACGATGCCCAAGCCCACTCTATTGAGCTTAGGATTATCGAGTCTTCTACCGGTGGGGCTACGGGAGGCACCGTCAAAGTGCATCTGCCAGCATGGATCGGCTCGATCAACCGAGAGAATGGTCTCATCAGGAAAGCCTAGATCCAGCGGCTGATCCGCGGAGGTCGGGTGAGCGGCCAGAAAGTCTGCCAACGCTTGCCCTTTGATGGCCTTCTGAGACACATACCTGATGTCGAACTGCTGGAGAATCACAGCCCACCGCGCTAGACGGCCAGTCATCATAGGTCGGCTCAGGATATATTTCAACGGGTCTACCCGAGAAACCAACTGTACCTCATGGTGCTGCAAGTAGTGCCGTAATTTCTGTACGGCAAATACGAGCGCCAGGCAGCTCTTCTCGATGGGGGAATACCTAACCTCTGCATCGAGGAGCATGCGACTGAGGTAATAGAGGCTATTCTCTGTTCCCTCGTTGTTCTTCTGGGCGAGAAGGGCACCCAGGGACCGTTCCAGGGCGGTCACATAAAGGACCAGCGGCTTTCCGGATACGGGCGGCATCAGGACCGGAGGTTGAAGCAGGTACTGCTTGATTTCCTCGAAAGCGGTCTGACACTCTTTATCCCATACATAGGTGGCACCTTTCTTCATAAGCCGAGAAAAGGGCTTACACTTGCCGGCCAGATTCGCGATGAATCGGCGTATATAGGCTAAGTGGCCTTGGAACCCTTGCAGTTCCCGGACGGTACCCGGGGGAGGCATTTGGCTAATCGCCCTGATCTTCTCTGGGTCGATCTCAATACCCCGGTATCTTACCACAAATCCAAGGAACTTTCCGGAGGTGACCCCGAAGGCACACTTCAACGGGTTCATCTTCAGGCAGCGAGACCGGAGGAAGCCGAACACTTTCTCAAGGTCTTTGAGATGGTCCTGACGCTGGCGCGATTTGACCACCAAGTCGTCGACGTAGCATTCCACCAGTGTGCCGAGGATTGGCTTGAATATGCGGTGCATCGCCCGTTGGTAGGTGGCTCCTGCATTCTTCAGGCCAAAGGGCATGACCCGGTAACAAAAGGTACCTTGGGGGGCCCTGAAGGCAGTGAACTCCTCATCCTCAGGGGCCATCCGAATTTGGTTGTATCCGGAGTATCCATCCATGAAGGAGAGGGCTTGGAACCCTGCCGTGGCATCAATCAGCAGCTCTGTCACTGGAAGGGGAAAATCATCCTTCGGACAGTGGCGGTTGAGATCGCGGAAGTCGATGCAGACTCTAATCTGCCCGTTCTTCTTCCTGACCGGCACAATGTTGGCCAGCCATTTGGGGTACTGAACTTCCCTCACGAAGTTGGCTTTGATAAGCTTGTCAACTTCGGCCTCAACCATGGCACCGTGGGACGGGTGCATCTTCCTGGGAGGCTGCTTGAACCCGCGATGGTTCGCCGGGAGACCAAGGCAGTGGACGGCTACCTGAGGATCTAGCCCCGGCATCTCGTCATAGCCCCAAGCGAATACATCACGGTGCTGCCTGAGAAAGTCCACGTACTGTTGCCGCTCCTCAGAGGGCATGGCGGCACTGACCAATGTGGGTCTTGGATCTGCCTCGGTTCCAAGGTTCACCTGTGCTAACTCATCGACCGTGGCGGGGACGCCCTCCTCAAAGGCTGGGGGTGCATCTTCCACGTCCTCTCCACTCGGGGAGGGATCATCCACGGGAGAGACTGCGTTGGAAACTGCATTGGGGCCACCAGATCTTGCTGGGCCGCTGGTGTTGGCACGGGCGGTCGCGGTCATCTCATCAGGAGACTCACAGGCCGTCGAAACCATGGCTACGTCCAACCGTTGAATCGGGAGGACGTAGGCGTCATCCAAGCTGGCCCATGGATCGCTTGCAACAGCGACAGGCTCAACCTCACCTGCCAGGATCTGCTTGTCCTTGCTCTTGTAATAGTCCGCGTCCAGATAACGGGCTTCACATGAGGCAAAAGGAGAGGCATCTCCTTGAAGCACGCCCACTCGACCATTAAGGGAGTATTTGAGGCATTGGTGGTATGACGAGGGGACCGCCGCGTGAAGGTGAATCCATGGCCTGCCCATCAATGCGTTATACGCAGTGTCCTGAGAGACTACCATGAATTCGGTGTTGGCAACCAAGTCACCGAACTGGGTCTTCAAACGTATCTTGCCGACCGGGGTTTGCTCGGTACGGTCATACCCCTGGATCCTGAGGTCGGAGGGGATCAAGTCATCCTCAGACAACCCCAATCTCCGGAGCGTCCGAGTCGGAATCAGGTTGATCCCGGATCCCGTGTCGACAAGACAGCGCCAGACTTCAAGGTCGTTGAACTGGCCAGTAACATACAGCGGACGAATATGTCCCTGTATAGGAGGGTCTTCATCCTTACAAGAGAACGAGATAACCGCCTGACATTCGGCGTCCTCAATCGTTTTGGCGTGAAAGGCCTCTACGGCCGCAACCTCTGTCTCAAACTGGAGGGGGCTCTTCAGGGCTTCAGCGAGTGCCTCGCGCATCTCAGATGACATGCGCAGAGCCTCAAGGATGGAGAGCCTTGCTGGGATGTCGGCCAAGTGCTTCAGGACATCATACTTTTTGGCCAAGCGCGAGCCCCTGGTTGCAGGAGGTTGCTCTGCGGTTGGCGGTATGACGGGCCCTGCCGGTCGGACCGGCGACCGACTGGTACTTGGCGCATCTCGCTGTTCACTGGTTGCAGTTTGGGAAATGGTCACCGTACTGGGGTCAGGAGGCCGGGATGGACTCATGGCAGGGCGGAGCTGATCGCGACGCGGCTGAGGCGGTTCTGCCTGGTCCCACACCACAAACAGTGGCGGAGGCGAATCCGTCTTCCCCGGATGGGGGGGCTGCGCGCGCTGAGCTCGGTTTTGAGCCTGCTGCCTAGTCTCAGTGGCGTGCACGTCCTGGCTGGAGGTACCAGCTGCTGTGCCCCGGCGACTCCTGCTACTGCGGTTCTTCCGACGGTGGCGACGACCGGGGACACTAGGGAGGTCCACCTGGTGTTCTTCAATGTCGGGAACCGAAAAGGGATTTACCAGCTCGACGGTATTAACCGAAGCGTACCCAACACTTTCATCGGACGAATCATCCACCACCGGGCGGACCCGAGGGGGGATCCCCATCTCCGGGGGCATGAAATCACCGAGAGTGCGGGATAGTGGCGGAACTGGCGGGGCGCGCTCTTCCTTCTTGCGCCGCCGCCGTTTGCTCTTCTTGGAAGAGGCAGGCTGGGACGACGACGCCGAAGCAGCACCCGCAGATTCTGGGGGCTCAGGCTGATTCAAGCGCGCACGGATGATTCCATGGGCGCGAATGGTCGTCTTGCGGGCCATCCAGTTATTGTACTTCTGGGATCCGCGGTCGGAGACCAGCTGCCATTCTTTCTCATCGCCACCATCGTCATCTGATCCCACGAACACGCCTGCTACCTGTGCTGGAGCTGGGCCCAACCTGATTACATTGTTGTTAATCTGGTCTTGGAGCCAGTCCTTAAACACATAGCACCGCTGGATGGTGTGCCCCAGGGCCCGATGGTAGGGGCAGTAGCGGGGGTTATATGTGAGATGTGCCTCCTCTGGCTTCCAACACTCAGGCAGTTGCACAATCCTCTGCTCCAGGGCGCTCCGGAAATAACCGGGGACCTGATCCTCATGGAATGAGTACGTCAGGTGTCGCGGGCCCCTGGGAGCGTGGTCTTGACGAGGGGCCGGAGGGGCCTGCCGAGGAGGTGGACCCTGATTATCTCGCCTGGGTTGCGGCGGTACATTACGCGGAGGGGCCGGCCGGTTCTGAGGCTGCCGCTGCTGGGCCGGGAACTGAGCCCGTGGAGGCGGATTCCTATGAGGCTGTGGAGCTGGCCTCACCGGCAGCAGCTCCAACGGCCTGGGGGCCTCTATCTGGGCAACAGCAGCGGGCTCAGCCCTGCTGACTCTCCTTGCAGGAATCATAGGAGGCAGCGGGTGTGCCTGGCTGGCCTGTTGCAGGGCTTCCTCAAGACGTTTAGCTTTGTCTGAGAAGTCCCTGAACCCTCCGGGGTAATTCTGAGTAATCAGGGAAGGGACCAGCTCGGTCTTGACGTTCCCAACGCACATTGTCAGCAACTGCTCCTGAGTCAATGGCATGTCAAGGGAATACGTGAGACCCTTCCATCGGGTGACGAAGTCCGCGACTCGCTCATCAGGCCTCTGCTTGCACTTGAAGAGGTCTGCGATACTTGTCTTCCGGGTCGTGGAACTGAACTGGTAGAGGAACTGTCTACGGAGGTCCTCCCAGCTGGTTACCGACCCGACGGGGAGCTGGCTGTACCAGACAAATGCTGGCCCTTCCAGTGTCTGGACAAAGCAGTGAAGCTTAGAGGCCTCTTGCTGCGCCGGAGTCCCCAACATAGGCCCGCACCTCGAGTTGAAGTGGGCTAAATGCTGTGGCGGATCTCCAGTCCCGTTGAAGGGGGCGAAAGTGGGATTCCCGAATCCCGGAGGCGCCGGCATGTCATCCACCCATGCTGGGTAGGGCTTGCCGTCCGGTGGGATCGCCACCTGCCGAGTCTCCAAGGCCTCCAAGCGGGCAATGAGTGCCGCCATCGGATCGTCCGGACATGGGTTCCAGTCCTGGCGAGGATCTCTAACCACGAGCGCATTGCACGACCCTTCAATCGGGTCGTCGACCGGGTCGTCGAACTCGGCAGCTCGTGGGATGGCTGGCGGAGCGGCCCTTGGGGCAGCGGGAGGAATCCGAGCGGGGTCCCTCAAGTAGTCCCGCCGCTCGGGAGGGTGTGGCGAAACATACCGCGCCCTCTTGCCGTAGGCAATGGCCTCTCTCCTGTCGGCGAACACGGCGTAATCACGGTTGCCCGGGAGAGTCTCGTCGAGGAGCGGTTGTTCCGGTCCCTGCTGTCCTGGCCTAGGATCACCGTAGTCAGGCCGCCGTTCTGCAGCGCGCTCGGCGAGGAGCTGGTCAACCAGTTTCTTCTGTTCGGCGAGCTGCTGACGTAGCGTATCCTTCTCGGGATCCTCCTCTGCCCTCTGCATGGAGGCATATGGGTCGGCGGGCCTTATAGCCTCGCCGTGCTCTTTACCTTTGCTGACGTTTCGGCTTAACGTCAGTGCTTCAGTGGGTGCGGGGAGCCCCAGGAGGTCTCTCTGATGACGAGTAACTCTCACTGACGGATCTGACGACAGCTTTTCTTCGGGGGGGAAGCCCCCGTCGAGAAGTTCCAAGTCGTTCCCCTCTCCCGACAGGTCAGCCATATTGACTGTTTCTGTCCCTGGGGATATACCCTCAGGGCCACCCAGCGAATCGGGATGTCGGCGGATCACACTGAAGCGTAGGGCAGCGTACTGCCCCCATCCACGGATATACACGTGGGGAGTGGCTTCCTCGATAACTTTGCGGAGTACTTGAAAGCACTCAACGCATCGTTGTTGGAGGGCCTCGTGGTGCTCAAATGACCCGGGGTGCCGAACCGCGGGGAGCATGGCCAGGTCAATTTGACGGCACTGCTCACCAATATCCTCCAGGTGCGCTTGACTCCCGGGGTATGGCATTTGTAGGCGGTGAATACAGGAGCGAGTCTCCCGGAGAGTTTGGCGGAAGCATTCGAACTCATCCGGGGTGAGCGATTCGGGTGCATCAAAGCCCGGTCCTGCGACTGGCCAAAACTTCTCAGGGAAGTGGCCCTCTGCAAGGACGGTCCAGAAGCTCCACGACTCAAACTCGGGACCCAGATCTCCTTGGTCCTCTTCCATGGCTGGGAACGGACGGGGAACTGGTAGTGGTGCCGAGGCGGGCCGCCGGGCCGACGGGCTGGCCGGCGGTGAATACGGCGAACAGGCCGATTGGCCTCCATATCCCGGGCCGCCCTCTGAGGGTGGCGGTGCCCTGGCTACCACATCACGATAGGACGGGCCGGCGAGCGAACATCCTGCCGTAGCATCGGTGCTCGCCGAGGGTGCACCAGATCGTGGTTCGACCGTCGATCCCCAGAAAAAGTCTCCGGCTTCTCCGATCGAGGCGGAAGGCACTTCCGGAGGGGCCGGTACCAACCGCAAGCTTGATCCCTGGGGGTCTACCAGGCCCTCGTTACTCCGGATATACCTTCGGAGAGACGCGGGGATCACATCGATCTCGCTCTCGGGGAGCACGAGGCTGACGTGCCGTATTCCTACCCCTGCCCTTGACTGGCGGGATTGGGGAAGGGGCTCTATCGCCGAATCGTACTCCGCCTCTGAGTCAGAGAAGCAAACCGGTCGGATCTCTGTCCGGAATTCCGCAACATTCTTCCCTCGGCGTCGACGCCTTGCCTTCCTGCCCCTGGGTGGTTCTTCGGGGCAGGGCTGATCTCTGTCCTGGCGTCCTCCGGCCGCACTGGTGCTGGGGCCGAGAGGACTGGGAACCGAGGTGCGAAGGGCACCGGGACAGATATCAAAGGGGACGCGGGGAGAGATGATTCCGGGCAGGACTCCGGGCCGGGATCGGAAGGTGGGATGACCCATGCCTCCTGGATCGGCCACACAGAGTAGATCCTGCCGGTGAATAGCGCTACCGCGAGGTGGTCCGCGGTGGCTACTGCCAGTGCCAGCAACCGGGAGAGTCGACCCAACCTGCCTTTGGGGCGGTCGGGGCCTCGATCCAGGTCGGGCATACGAGTTCCCCTGCTCAGGATGCGCAGAGGCCTGGCGACTGGAGCCAGCAGTGGCTTGGGCCAATGCGGCCGCTGTTGCTAGAGCCCCAAGGTGGGCATCCTCTTCCGCTCGTGCCCGACGTTGGCGTCGAGACAGACGAGTCGGGATGAGCGGCGCGGGCAGGTGGAGAGCCCGCTCTTCGACTGGAGAGGCCTGGAGGCGGTGTCGCCGTGGCCTGGCGGGAGTCCTTACCGAAGATCCCTGGAGCGAATCCCGGATAGGGTGATCCCGGGCCTCTTCCACCTCATCCGCGTAGGGAAGGGAACTGTCAGAGCGCTCCGGGGATAAGCTCCCGAAGCGGTTGGACGTTGAGGTAGGAAGCGGTGCCTCCCTGCGCGGCCCTCGGGGGCGGCGGTGGTGGCGAGGCGCAGCCTCCTCAAGGTCTAGGCGAGCCATTTCCCTAGTGGGGATGACTCCCTCTTCCTCGTATCTCCGCACCAGGGTGTTGATCACCCTTCTCTGGATGACCTCCGAGGGGGAGAGAGGGCGTGGTCGTCCCGCAATTGCGGCTGCTGGGACGGCTGTGGAACGGGCGGGACCGCGTGGAGTAGCCGCGTCGGTGTTTCCCCTGTCCCTGCGCCAGTGGGCGGGTGGAGATCGGGCACTGGATCGGGCGACCTGATTTCTGAAAGCAGGGAGAATGACCCATTAACACTGACAGGAAAAAGGAATCGACAACCAACCATTAGTGCCACGACGCCTTCCGTGGGGGGAACCCAGGCCCTCGACGTTGCGAGACGGAGTGCCCGATTTCACTTCCCCAGCCCCTGGCGGGTAAGACTGAATGCTTGGCCGGGCAACACGCCGGTCTTCCAACACCTCTGAAAGCCATCGGTCTTCGTATCGAGGAGAAGAGATTCACGTCGGGTTCACCATTTTTCTGTTTCGGTGCGGATGTGCGTCGGGTTACGCTGTTCCGCCAGGACGCGTTCGCGCGTTCACCCGTCAACTCGAGGGGATGGGCGCGCGGCTTGTGGTCCCGCAGTCCCGCTTTCCAAGGGCGGGCGGCATCTGTCCCTTATTCAGGGGCGTCTGCTCCTTGATCGAAACCAGGATGATGGGATGTCGGCTCCTCCTTCCTTGGACGTCTCCTCGGAACTCGTCGCCTAATCCGGGTCTCCCTCATAGACTTAAGAATGTTCGTGAATCTCGTTCCCGGCGCCATATCTTCATGGACACCGGTTAATTACGCTGCTTCCGCCCGGACGCTCCAAGGAGTCTGGTCGGGGCAGCAACCTGCGGTGAGAAGGCCGGGTGGCTCGGGGTGCTGGGGGCGTGTCGTAACACTGCGGCTCTGCACGTCTGTCTTCCGCCCCTAATAGGGCTTCTTGAAGGCATGATGGCCTGAGGCATCCCGTACTAGGTGCGGGGAACTATGTCACCTGAGGTTTTCCTCAGCTTCCCGTGTTTAACACGGGGTATGCCGTGAGTTTAACGTCCAGCGGGGACGGCATCGGACCGATCAACACGAAAAGTTGATCAGATGACAGAACCCCTTGCGGGGAACCTACGACGCTGGGGCCAGCACATGGGCGGCTTCCCAAGTAACGTGGAGTGGAGTGAAGTGGCATGACCCCACCGGGATGTGGCGGCCCGGGTAAGGATCAGGATGGATGATGAAGTGAAGAGCTTGGACCCCAGAGGGGCTTCCTACGTACCGCGCGTTAACACGGATCAAAGTCAACGTAGTTCGGGCATACAGTTTAACGTCATGCTGGACGTCGGCAAGCCGACTCACGAAGAGGTCGAGGCCGCCGGGCGGAGGATTGAACCGAACCACCTCGCACGGAGGGGGATGGAACGGCCGGGTGGATCACAGTTTCACGTCATGCTGGACGATAAAAGGGGAAATGGAAAAGGGGGGCTGTGGGGAGGCACCGTGGAGATACACACGGGCAGTCTCCCACAGGGGCGGATTCATAGGTGAATCAACGCAAGCGTGAACCCTGGAGGGGTCCACTGATGGACGAACCGACGTAAATACGACCGGGACGACCAGGTGGTGGCTTGGACCTCAGGGAGGCTTCCTACGTACCCTGTATAGAAGACAGGGATCAAAGTCCACGTAGTTCATTCTGTCAGGACTTACGCACTTGGGGCAGCCCGGATGCTGCAAAACTCAGTTGGAAGGGACTTGGACCGAAAGCAGAAGACACCTCGATCCCAGTCAGACCCTCTACTGGCTTCGGCAGTGGGGAGGCGCAATGGAGATACACATGTGCAGCTTCCCATGAGAAACTAGGGGTTTGTAATACCCTGCCCCCGTAGGGAAAAGCCACTCCCATTAAATCGTCCCTAAAGAGGGGCAATCCCGACATCCCTGCAGGGACGAGCGGGTGGGGGCCACATCCAAACCGGGGGAGATCCTGCGTGTAGAGCACGGGATCGGATGAAGCGGACGGTTTAACGTCTTGCCGGACGAAGTACAGTTTAACGTCGTGTGTTGAGGACGAGGCGGACGGTTTAACGTCTTGCCGGACGAAGTACAGTTTAACGTCGTGTGTTGAGGACGAAACACTTTGCAGTTTAACGTCTTGCAGCGCGGACGATGGGGCTAGGCAGTTTAACGTCGTGCAGCTTGGACGGATGTGCAGTTTAACGTCATGCTGGACGAATATGCAGTTTAACGTCATGCTGGACGTATGCGCAGTTTAACGTCATGCGGGACGAATGCTGAACAGTTTAACGTCTTGTAGCTCGGACGTAGTGCAGTTTAGCGTCATGCAGGGCATAGGTTGCCGGACGATGGGTGCATGTCACTTCGCACGAACCTGGAGGGCCGCACGGGAAGACAACGCACGGTGCGGGCACCCAGGATGAGGAGCATCGGGCGCCACGCAGGCAGGTGCCCTCAGGGGGTCGAGGGGACGACCCTGGCAGATTGCGCGCAAAAAGGAAGCTTTGCGCGCAATACTGCGGGCCGGCGCGCAATCGGGGCGGCTGGCGCGCAATTGGGCCAGTGCCTTGCGCGCGGATGCTTGAGATTGCGCACTCCGGGCATCGGATAGCGCGCGGGGGCAACAGCTCATTCTCTAATGAATGGCCACTTGAAAGAAGGGGGTGCGCGCAATCGGGCCGGATTGCGCGCACCCCGGGGGCAATTGCGCGCAAGCGGGTTCTTTTGCGCGCAAAGGCCTTAGGGTGAGTTTTTATTCAAATGAAAGGAGCCAGCGGGGATTGCGCGCGAAGGCGGACCCCGAGGCTTCCTTGCGCGAAAGGAAGGAGGTTACCAGAAGTTCGTCATTGCGCGCGGAAGGGGTTGAATTGCGCGCACAGGAGACGTTTCGACTTCCAGCAACCTTTGAAACGTTGGGGGTCGCCTTGTATTTATAGGCAACCCCGGGCGCGGAATCCAAGGCGCGAGCGCGAAATTCTTCTCGCGGGCGCGGAATCGGACACGGCGCGCAAAGGGAGCCGCGCGGGCCTGCGGCGCGCAAAATATGCGCGCCGGCCCGGCGCATTGCGCGCATCCCGGGGGTTTTGCGCGCGCCTCATCGCTTTTGCGCGCAGGCCTCGGAAATTCCGCGCAAGGCCTCCGGGCCCTCCGAAACGTTCTTCCGACTCCAAATATCACTTCGCTTTCCGCATCCGGAGCTTCGTTTGGGAACAACAGACTTTTCCGGCGTCTACAGGGACATTTTGTGATCATAGTCAACTGAGTCCCAAGGGATTTCTTTAAGGATTTTCAAAAACAAGATGTGATCCTTCGATCTCTATATGACACAATTTAAAAATGTATGCTTTGTCTATTTACCACTTCATGGATATAAATTTTGGACACTTCCTCCAGCGTATGAGTTTCACAGATTTTGATGAAATGGGCTAACTTGTAAAGCTGATCAGCTATAACCAATATGTAATCGTGTTTCCGAACCATTAATGGAAATCCTATAATAAAATACATCACTATCTACTCCCATTACCACACTAATATGGGGAAATATTGCAATATACAAGCTAGTATCTGATTCCATGCTTTACCCTGTTGACAAGTTAAGAACCACATGACGAAATAAACCGCCTTTATTTTCATGCTGCTCCAACAAAATTTAACCATCAATAATTTAAACATCATCTGTGTACCAATATGTAAAACCCATCTCGAATGGTTTTAGTTATGAAGTATTTGTTCCTAATAATCCTTAGGTACAACCATCCGATCTAAAAAAAATAACTATACTCCAAAAAAGTTTACAACCCTGAATGTTCTCCCCTCTATTGAGTTTTGAAATTATAACCATATTTTATAAATCAGAAGATTATTACCCTTTAATCATATTTAAAAAATATGCATAAATTTTATCTTAAAAGAAAACCATAACATCATATATGTCTTCGCATTCCACATGCATGTCAGCTAGGACCGACATCAACTGCCATTCATCTGACGCCTCCTTTTACAAATAAGTATATGAAATTCTTCTCAGTGCGTCTGCCACCAAATTATCTATTCATGATGTATACATAAAAGAAAATTCAAACATATTATTATACTCCTTCCATATTCATTGTTGTGGATTCAAATATCTCTATGAGATAATGTGTTTCAGGATTTTATGATTTGAATACATAGTGAATTTCTCACCAAAGAGATAGTGTCTCCATGTTTTAAAGGCATGGATGACTGAAGATGACCCTAAATCAAGTGTTGGGTAATTATTCTCATGAACCATCATCTTCCTTGAACGATATGAAAGCACATGGTCTCCTTTCATTAGAACAAAACCCATCTCTGATCCCAAATCATCAAAATAGACCGCATATATCTGTCTCGGTTCTGTAAAAATCAAGATAGGGGATGATGTAAAACAAAATTTCACCTCCTAGAAAGTCTTCTAGCAATCCCCTATCTATGTAATGTAGCATTATTCATTGTCATAGTAGACACTGGTGAAGCTATTCATGATAAATAACACACAATGTGTCTATAATATCTATATAGACAAAGAAAATTTGTATCTAAAATAAAATCATCGGTGGTTTTCCTCAGATAACAGCTTCTATCTTTTCAGGATCCACTAAATGACGTTTTTTTTTCAAATAATGTGGCCAATAAAATCTACCTCCTGATTTCAAAACCACAGGTGGATAATTTTTATACCAATGGTGGTCACTCAATATTTGTAACACTGTTTCCAGGTTCTCTTCATGATCATTCCTTGTCTTTTTATACACCGATATATCATCCAAAAACACCACAGAAAAAAAAGAATCCAGATATCACTGAAATATCTAATTCATAAAAGATATAAATACTGATGGTGCATTCTTTATACCAAAATACATGACTACATATTCATAATAGATATATCTACTTCTGGAAGCTGTATTTGGAGCATCTTCCTTCCTATCTTGCAATTGGCGATATCCTGATCACAAGTAAATTTTATAAAACCACTCAGCTCAACTATATTTATTGAACAAATCATCAATACAAGGAGTTGGGTACTTGTTATTTATCATAACATGGTTTAGATTATGATAATCAATGCACAACCAATGTATTACATTATCATTATTCAGGATCAAGACCAGTGCTTCCCATAGAGACGTACTTGGCCAAATGAAACCCATTCTTTCATGATCCTCCAACAACACTATCAATTCCCTTAACTTTTTGGTGACTTCGTATACAACAGAAGTGGATTTAGAATAATCCTCTTAAAGAGATCAATCATATTCTCTACATCCCTTAGAGGTTGTACCGATGAAATGTTCTTGGGAAATACATTAAGAAATTGATCGACCAATACTGGAATACTAGTTTCCTTGATCTCTTCCATTGAGGCCAAAGTCATGCTGCCTACTCATAAGATATCTTCTCCATTGTTGGTGCCAAAAATCTCTTTTCACCTCTCTTCACAATATTCTATCATCTAGATATATTCTCAATTCCATCCTCAATCATGAATCTATCTTTTCTCTTATAATAGTAAATGTGATCCATGAACATTTCCAGCCAATCTATACCACATATTACAAGATAGACATCCATATATAACATCAAGAAGTCCAATTTCATCTCAACTGCATCAATAGTTATACCACATTCTCTCCTCTCAAAAGAGTAACATTATCATTCACTGGGAAGAGTTTGTATTTTTAAAACAAAATGAATCATTTCTAGCATTAAACATAGAATGTCAATAGCATGAGTAGAAATGAAGGAATGTTATGCACCAATATCAAAAAACACATACAAAAAGGTAGAATTCAAAAGAACCATACCACTCAGTATATATGGTCCAACCCAATCATCGACCATATCATTGTCAACTCCATACAATTTCTTTGTAGACATTGCGTTCTCCGTGTTTCTTTGCTGAGGTTTCCCTAGTTGTGGATTCATGGTATATTGTGATTCACCATGGCTAGATCTATTCTGCTGATGAGACTGATTCTGTTATCCAATCAATGTGGAGGCATATGATTCATGAAATGCCTGCAAAGGGTCTCAAGAATCAAAACTTGGAGAACTGTGACAGTTGCATAGATGATGTTCCATAGTGTTGCAATTATGACATTCTCTAGGTTGTGTTGTACACTCTCACTTTTTGTGGTCAAGTGAACAACATTGAATGAAACCTACTTTACACTGGGGTAATGGAGGAATTATCACTGATCCAGCCATCTAATTCAGATTTCCAATTCCACCTTTGAAATTGGTTTCCCATTTCCTCTTTCTCATAGTGGTTGAGTTCCAAACATTCTCCATAGGTATCAGCATTCCTCCTCCTATCATTCCCGATACATCACGTTCATCCACAATCACTTTGTTCACCATCTCTGTATAATCTATAATTAAGATCAACAATATCATTGGATGAATATCTTTTAGTTTCCCTAATTCAAAGATGTGTTCTTTCAAGGACGCAATTTCCAAAATCTCTGGTGAAAATACAGACCAAATTCACGATCTTAGGCACATATTTCCTGAAAGAGAGACTATTGTTTCAGGATAAAGAAGTAAGTCGTTTTCTAGATGTTGTAGCATTGAGGATATAAATATATTCTTGAAAAAATCCTCAAAATCCTCCCAATTAAGACATATATCCAACTTAGAATGCACTACAAAATCCCACTAATGGCATGAAAGATCCTCAAACATATATGGAAGCAGCTTGAACTTTAGATCCACCATTGTGCCGAAGAAATCAATCATATGATTAATCGTACTCAGTCACACCTCTACCCTTTTATGCTCAGCATCACCTTGGGGGATAGGTGGATTCTTCTTCATGATTTTGTTGTTATGATCCACATGCCATCGATAATTATTTTGATTCCATATTTACACAACATGAAAATATACAACAATACTCTAAACAATATCATAGTTCACCAGTGGTTCAGGTGGAACCACATTCTCCCCAACTTCTTTAGGATGGTTTCAACAATGCCATCCAGGGGCCATTTTCTAAACAAATAACAAACTCAATCAAGAACTCTCTCTAGAAACTGATGTCTTAGTATTTTAAATTCCATCACATCCACTATCACAACATTGTTTTCCAAAAAAAATCCTTTTTTCATCTTCAACCATTTTATAAAAGAATCAACATGATGTTTTAAATTAAACCATTTTCTGAAATCTACTATTTTTTATGACATAAATCATTCTTGAAAAATGATTAATGAACCCCATTTGGGAATTCATTCCTCTAAAATGCACTCATATCTTTTGAAAATCCCATGCCAATGAGATACCTAAATCCTGGATGTGTCACCAAACACTTATGTACCCAACTCCCTGGCAACATAAAGTTCAGTATAAAACCATATGCTATGTACTTTTTTTCTATACATTTCTCATTCAGACAATCCTTCTCAAGTAAATGATTTCAACCCAAAGACTAAAAAATAATGAATTTCAACTCCATGATTAAGAACATTGATGAACACTTCTTGGGAAAGGGATGAACATGCTGATAACATTTATACCTCAATGAATGACTAGAGTGATACCATTTGTGATGATCTTCCCAATCATATTTTATTTAGAGTAAAATGAGTCATTACATGGCCTCTATCAACATCCCCAAGATACCAAATGCTGGAAATAAATTCTGAAGGGATTCAAAAGAATGTGGTGGATGATTTACCCTTTAAGAAACAAACAACATACACACAACCATAACTAAACAACCAATACATGGTGCCTGATGAAAAACATGGTAAATTTACGACATTATTAAAACAAGTAAACCAAAGTTCACAATACTGGAAGATAACCCAACATCAATGTACCTGACATAAATCAACTATAGACTCCAATAAGACAACAAGTATCCATGATCTACCATCCCCATGCTTCACCATCATCATACATTCCATGTCTCATGAAGTGGTACAAAATATTTGACACATGTTACCCTTTCCCCTATCCCAGAAGACAGAATCTACAAACTCAATAAAGCGCCAAAGCAAGGGTGATTATAAAACTCAATAGATTTACCCTATGGAATTCCCTACCAAATACACTATGATAGAAGAGTTAGTATCATTTATATATAATATTTTATATAGGAAAATTTCTAACAAAATTTTGAACTAAATATAAACATGTATCCAAAACAATTTATAAGCAAAAGCTTACAAGTGAGATTGAAAAAAAATTCCTATAAGTTATTTATTTCCAAAAAATAATAAAAACAAGATTTAAAACCATTTCACAATATAAATTTTTGGCATAACCAACCATTCCAAAAATCCATAAAACAAACAATTCATGCTATGTTATTACAGTTCCATAACCATGAACAGTTTCTTATTGATCTACCATGTCGTCACAAGGTAATTTTTTCCCATGTGACATTATCCCTTTGAAACCGATCATAAGGTCATATTTCAACCATCCCCCATATATGCTATATGAATACACAAACTAATATTCCCATGTATTATTACAAATCACCACTCCAATAAAAAACTATTTTTATTGAAAACCACTTTCCAAATAAATCATTTCAATGATCAACTATTTCAATAAAATGCACATTTGATTGAAATACCCTTTCCAGGAAAACCATTTATATATTCAAGAGAATCAATCATTTTAAATAATCATTTTAAATTCATGTAGCAAAAATCGCATTACAAAACAATTCACCAGGCTTTCAAAATCTCACTAAAACCATAAATCATCACTAAAGAATATATCTTCCATGATTTTCATAATCAATTCCATTTATATAAACTAATTTGAAACTAAGATAGTCAATTCCAACAATAGGATTCTACAGTGATGCCAACTACTCTGATTTTTTGGATGAAACTCATCCCCGAATGATGAAATCTCAAAAAAAATGGGTAGATTTCCCTCCAAACAACCTTACATATCTTCTCATATCAACAAAAAATACAAAAGTCGACATATTTTGAATTAAAAAACATAGATCAATCTATAATAGGTGTTGTTAGGAGAAATAATGATGTTAGGGGAATAGATCTATGTATGAAGATGAATAACGGTGAACTACAACAAAGAAACAGATGAAAACCCCTAACCCAGATGGTGGACCACCTCTAAATGTCACCCATGGCCACCTAGAGTCGGGATCCACGATGTTCCAACAAAATGAAGTTGATGAAACAACATCATGCATTAGTTTAATCTGTTCATTTGTGGGCTCATGATGTGTACATCAGGAACACAACGTGTAATCCATGTTGGAATAATAAGCCAAAAAAATTATCGCCTCGGGATCAAAATCAATTATTTAAACCCTACACAACATGTATCTTAGTAAAAAGACATATACTGACTCCCAAAATGACCCCAACAAATGACATGAATTCTTCCCCTAGTACATGTTGTTTACATCTGGTACACTGCATGTACTTGTCCATAAAGATGCAGTAAAACCAAGAAAACTACATATAGGTATTTTTTACCAAATGGGCCTTGGTATAGGGGGAAACATACTCGATCAAGGTATCTGAATGTCATAACATCCTCACCAGTGAATTTCAATCCCCAATAAGACAACTAGAAGGTGAGACTTTAGAAAATGGGGTTACTACAATTGGAAACATAATACAGTGGATTGTTCTCTTAGTAGAAATGATTTTGAAATACAATGAAATTGAGAAGGAGAAAGTATTCATAGACATGAAATGGATAGACAAGGAAATAAAAATATAAGTGACATCATCACAAAACATAATTTTTTAATTCACAGACCTCATTTTTATAGTAGATAAATGTACCACAAATAGATTATATGGAAATACTAAAGATGATAAAATCTATTTGAAAAGTAATATCTTAAGAGTTGTAAATTCGTGATGTTAATGTTGTTGTATTAAAGTAATGATTATACAGAACATAAAATCCGTAGACAGGGAAATATATTTCGAATGATACAAAGAGTTTGACCTTCCCAATCAACACATGGATAATGGATATATTTTGAGATATATAAGAGTACTGTTGATTGGACAATATGATAATGAAGACATTATGATATCCATCAAATTTTCTAAAACATCATCATGTGAAGGTTAAAAGGATATTTTCAAATGGTATGTTTCAATGATTTTTTTATTACAATATTTAAATGGGAATAATTACCAAGGTATTTGTCACATTTCATTTTAATTTATAAAGCGGGAAACCATTATACAGATTGTAGTGTATATTATTACAATGAGAACTAACCCCATTAAAAATTAATTGATTTATAACTGAATCAACATCCTAAGATATAAATAATGGATGTGGTGAGTCTATATGGGAAACCATTATCGTTTTTTTTTAAATAATATTTCATATTTACATCTATGTTATGGATGTTTTCTCTCATAATCGATATTCTGAGTTAATCATTTGTATGGATAATCACCACCAACTAATGGAAAATATTTCCAATTTATTTTCGTCGAAAAATACATATTTAGTGAATACATAGTGGTATTAAGAGGAGTGTGGGAAAATAATCATCCAAATTTCATGTTCTCATACAATAATAATTACAAATCAATAATCCAAATTCCCCCACATAGAGCCCTTTTCATGATGAAATATAGATAACATACATTTTGAGATGAATTTGGAGAATAAATTAATTTTTTTTAAAAAAGAAATTATAAAATGATAGAAATTGTCCTTATCATTATAAATTACATTAGAGATTCTCACAATTTACAAATCAGTCATTATGAAAAAACATAAAAGAGACATAAAGTTTTAAGTTAGGGGTAAATTATTCATATGCGTATCTCCAAGGAAAGGAGTCATGAGATTTGGGAAGACTAGAATTCTATGTCCCAGGTTCTTTTACCCATTTGATATTACTGATTTAATTAGATATGTGTCATGTTGACATGAATTCTATAATGTTGTGGCCTTGGATCCATGCATCAGTGCCCTGAGATAGTTGGTCACCTAATATAATGTTTGCCTCCATGTATATTAGAGGCTGACAAACGGCACTGAGGGTTCAATAAGTTGATCAAATAAGTAATACTCTATTTTTATTAGATTAAACACCAATAGAAATCATAAAAAATCAGAATAATATATTATGAATAATATATCATATATCTCAAGATAAAAAAGATGGAAATATAATATAAAACTGAAGCATAAAACATGCCATGCTATTGTATGATTCATGTTTCTAAGAAGAAAAATGTAAATAATGAGACAAACTACCCCCAAGAGGGGCCTGAACCACATATAATTCCCTAACAATATATCCTTCCTAAAATAGTGCATCTATCCCATAGTGTTTTCCTTTATTCTTTCTAGAAAACACAAATTCTACTTAGGTACTAATCAGGCCTCCCGAGTAGGGTTTGAGTACATCTCGGTAAGCCACCACAAATAGTTTTTAATAAAAGACCAGTACAATAGATTATGATTTTGTATAGATAAATAAATAAAATATATAAATTATCAATTAGCACATTATCATTTATTATTTATTTAACTTCATAAACTCCAGGGTTCCTGAGGATACCTGCACCTCACTACAGACATCACTCATGCTAGAGCCCAATGCATTCCGTGGTTATATCCTATTTTAATATCCTCTTGGGATCAATCTAGAGCCTGATGTTTTCTTTGTTCATATCATATCTCAATAACTATTCCATGTCATGTTGGAGTCTAAAGTATTCTTAACTGAGGCTATAACTTGGAGTACATATTTTACTATTATTTAATTCCAAACTTTATTTCACATGTTTCAAATATTAAATTCATAATTAATATATCCATGTTAATCTATATACATATCATGATAATGATTGTGTTATAATAACTTTAATCCCAATTATAATAAAATATTTATCATTTATAATTATCAATTGAATGAACATATTTCCATTCCATTACTCATAATTTAATTGTATGTGTTACCATTGATACTTCTCAATTGTATGAATATGTTCACATTATGTCACAAAAAATTAATTCATCATTGAATTATTCATCATCACTATCATTATTAATTCAATAACTATTTTATTATTTAAACACCCATAAATAATTCCTTAATTAATTATGTATTTCAATGAAATTAAATAATTCAAAATTTAATTGTCAGAGGGAAATAATTTCCATATTCTATAATTAATTCTAAAAGTAATTATATCCAATAAATAGCCATAATATATCATAATTAACTATATAATCAATTATATCAATTCATGACATCAAAATAACATTATTTCATTTGAAATTAAAAATCTAAAGCAGAATCCTAAAATATATTAATTCATTTCAAAATTAATAATCCATAAATGCCACAATTCATTATTCAATCAATTTCACACAATTTCTTATTAATTAATTGACCCCATTAATTAATTCAACAAAATAAATCCAATTATATAATAAACCCTATAATAGATCCAATGTAGTGAAAGTAAACAAATTCATGACTATGTGATTTGTATTATTTCAGCACTTACCTTGATTCGGTTACTAACATTCACCCAACGGAATTTTGCAAAATTGAGCAGCACACCAACATAGATTAGATTCTTAACCTGAATCCATAAAATCAAGATTACTATTATAAAAATCATATTATTGTTAATATAGATATAAAATCCTAGACTTATATCTCATTAAAATTGTTTATATCCAACAAAATAGTGGTAAATGTCACCCAAAATAATGAGAGAATTAAAGAGGATGAACGAATTAGGCATTAGGATGAGATCCACTAAATGGGTGAGGAGATGACGTTTGATTCAAGTTGGAAATCTATAATAATGGAGGTCAGGCAGCCACGGAATACCAAAATAGATCTATTAAATCATCCAAATTCATCATTGTCTGAGTTTTTGGTGAATGGGAGATGTTTCATGGTTTAGGTGGATTTTAAATACATATTTCATCCAATTAAAGATACATTTATATTTTCCTTGGTCTAGGCCCATGACTTTCTAATAATGTGTACAAATAATGTACATGTTGTATTTTGGGGTGTTTTATTCTTCTTCTTGGGGTGCACTGTATAGAAAACCATATTCCACCCATGCGAAACCTCATTGTTCATGGTTTCACGATTTCATGTGATAGGGGCATGGTTTTTCAAAACATGAACCCACCATGAAAATCCCTTCTACCTAGGATCATTCGGTTAGGTGGGATGGGTTCCTGGAGCACCCTATCTGTGAACCAACCATGCACAATCAATTTTCTTACATTATTCTCAGAACACCACCCATGCACACAACGAGTCATAAAGAGTAAAAAATATTTTAATAATTTATAAAATTACATGATTTCAAGACTGAGCCAACATAAAAAATATATGGATATTATAGTCTACCAAAATTAATACAACTCATCCTAATGATGCACTACCATGATTCTCAAATATTCTGAACCAAAAATATTGGGCCATTGAGCCCTCATGTCTACTTTCCATTACCACCTTTCCTCCTGAACATGACCATTTTTTCAAAATACATAAAGTATCATAATGGTCTTTCCCTACAACCTTTTATCACTATAATCTATTAAACATATTAGATAATCCACTAAAGAAACAACAATCTCAAGGATAGCCTCATCAATATAGATCATAGGAGAATGGTCGGGTGAAACTTCTAATGTTGTGGTAAATGGAAAAGATCATGCATAACACTGTATTTTTGTGGAAGGCAAAATCAGTAATCCACCAACCAGATTCTCTCAACAACCTAAAAAAGTTCAAACAAACCTAGTCGCCAACTCATCCAAAATCAATTTAATATAGTTTCCCAAACTATGTGACACCCAAGGGAATACACAATCACCATATGTAAAATATTGGTGTAAGATCCATCTATTATCATAAGAATTATTTATACTATTACATGTAGAAATACATATCATAATCAACAAAAACTTATTTGACATATTCAATACAAGACATGGTACTGATAACTCTCACTCACCCTCCTCAATCTAGAATTTTATTGATCTACATGGCCAAACATAAAGAGCCATGTGTGGTGCTTTATGTACAGTTTCCTAAAAACTTTTGTTATAGGGGAACTTTACTAAATCTGAGTGCATCTCCCAATATCCTCCAAAGGAAAGAACGCATTATCACAACATAAAATCAAGAACCTGTATATTAAGGTATTACATAATATCAATATGTGGGTAGAAAAAATTCTTAGTAAAACCAACATTCCATTTTCATTTTAAAATCCCATCCATAAGAATGATGTAAATTGAAAATAATGATCCAAAACTATAGTCATTATCACATTTTTTGGATAGAAATTCCCTTGAACATATAGTTCTCAGGACTTTTACCATAAAAGCTTCCCATATAGGTAATTAATGTTCCATGATTATTAGTTGATCTATAATAACTCAGATAGCATCATTCATTCTTAGTGTTTTTGAAATAACATCAACAAAATCTATTGTCACGTATTCCCACTTCCATTCCAGAATATATAGAGAATGTAGAAAACTTCAAAGTAACTGATATTATTACATCCCCTTCTAATAGGTGTATCATTATTTCATGAAACTTGAAATCTTTTTTTTCATTCCAAGCCATTGAAATGGTAAACCTTGATCACTATACATTTTGGCCACACCCAAATGTACCCCGAAGTTATAGGAATGAATTTCCTACATGAGAACCTCTCAGAAGAACATAGGTTCAACAACTTAATTTTTGAAATTTATTATTTCATCCTCCTTTTGTGCTTTAATCTATAGGTAAGTCTACTCCATCAATGTTATTCTTCAAGGTAATACACTTCAGAACCTCATACTACTTATCTATAGTCTGGTTCAAAAGTTTAGAATCTACTAATACCTATACGATAATCATATGCCCCTTACTCTTCCAAAAAACAAAATCCATCTTATCCAATAGAGTCACCATATTCTACTCTACACTATACTTTGGATCCATCTGAGGGTAATTTTTCTAACTCAATGATTAAGCCGCCATATGTCCATTTCCGGGTGTTTATGAAATCTAAAAATAAAATGACAACATATAATCATGCCATATCAACATCCATATATTCCTATCCATTATATAAAATATGTACGTCAATATCTTTTTATTGGTAAACATATCACAATTTTCTCCTAGAATATATTGTAACCATAACATTAAAGAATAAACCACAATTTTCATCTTGATTTCCTGCATGTGGATGTTATCTTCATGTTTCATCAATTGCTAAGACCCATACAAAACACCCCATTCTCCAAACATCATCACTACTACAATTCCTATCTCAGATGTATCATAATACACCATTCACACATTACCTGGATTGGGTAGGTTCATGATTGGTGATGATTTCAAGAACTTATTTAATTCCAATAATCCTTTGTCAAAATATCTTGACCATTAAAACATTAAATCCTTTTTGGTCAAGACTAAAAGTGGCACCAAAAAATGTTAAATGTACAGGATGAATATCCAATAATATCATGCTCATCCCAGAAATATATAGATATAGAAAATTTTCATGGTATAATACAAAGCAACTACTTTATAAACATTCAATGGGTCTACTAAAAATACTTAATCCGTGGTAATGTGTCCCAAAAGTGTACATGATAAATCTAAAACAAACACATATATTGGTTGTCATATAGCTGATGATACATCAGTTTAATTAGGACACTGTTTAGGAGTCTATTTTTACACCATAATGTTATCAATGATTTTCATAAGAAACTGATTTTGTTATGAGTGGAGTATATGTTCTTCATCGAGACCATAAACACAGATGGTATGTTTTTCAACTAAAAAAAGTATTACGATGAACTCATAGAGGCTATAACAGCTCTAGTAATGTTGTCGATGATATATCTGAGTTCAAAACTCATAGCTGATGATTCCCTGATGTCATTTTGACAATCGAGAACACATAGTTTCCCTTAAACTAGTCAAAAATATAATCTATTTAATTATATAGGAGAGCAGTTAATTACAATCATATTCTTCAACACCCAATAATTAACATATAAATGGAGACTCATGTCATCCTACCATGAAAACAACATAGTTTTTCTTTATGGTATCATGCTCAGATAGATAAAATCCTTATCTCCCAAAACCAATAGATTTTTCATGATATGTTGATGTTCTATGACTATCATTCTATATGGTTGAATAGATACTGGCTCATCCCACTGACATGATCTCAAAATTGAATTCCAAATCTCCTTCAGGTGTTATTCTTGAGAATTCGTCATAAAAACATCCCGAAACATCTACACTATAGTTGGAATGAAATAATTTATATCACCCCTAGCCTCTAGAAATAAACTAGAGGCTAGGTATAAGAACTCAGTTAGTTTCCAAAAAAATTTCCATGCTCTACTATCCTGGATATTCTTTTTTCCAAGAGTAATATAATTTTCACCCATAAGCGATGCAGAAGTCACTCTCATATAGTAAAAATCAATTTGGTATCAATATGAGACTATCTAGACCATACCAATTATTAGGTCAGAACCTATCATTTTCAATATATATATATCCCATAGAAAATGATTGTCCGACATCTCAAGATAACATACCATGAAAATACAGATCTCTCTAGACTGTACTCCCAGTGGTCTATGTATAGTCACTACCCCACTAACACACTCCATCAATATCCTAAAACCATTAAAAAAATTATACATATAATGGAATGGGTGGAAAAAATATCAAATAAAGAAATATCTGATATAGATTCTAAAACAAAAGTAGCCATCACTATTGAGGTACAAACCATGCTATAAAAGAAGTGTTGGATTCAATAATTTTTTTCCTACCCATATACCTATTACTTATTCTTATTTCCATGAGTCGCATCTCTCTTATACCATGGTATTTCTTTGTAAGAATCACTATGTACCCATCCTATACCAACTAGGCCTATAGAACTCCATCTTCCATCTTGACAAGGTGTAGAATATCCTACTCCCACACTCGAACTATGTCTACTTATACCCTCACTAACCATCGATTAATGTTGCCTATATAACATCTATATAAATCCCATATTTCAGTAAGATTGGAACTCAAGTTGTGATTGTGGTGCGTATCAACGATAGAGTCACGAGGTTCAACACTGATGATAGATCACTACAGTAAGGTCTTGTGCAACTGAACCTTCCCCCTGGATACTATGTTTCCCACTTCAATGACTAATGTTCTAATAACAACAATTACTACTAACGGAAGTCAAACCTCTTTATTATCTAGTAAAAACTATATTTTCATCACAATATTTCTCTTTTAGGTTTCCACAACTGTTAAATCATAATCCACCACTTTATCAAAAAAAATAATCTAAAGTGGATAAATTTGAGTTTAATATCTCTATTATTTTCATCATGAAAACGCCTCATTGTAGTTTACTCCTATTCAATCAACCATGGGGAAATGTACTACATGTTTGTAAAAGGTCCCACATAGTCCATCATGGACATCATCCCCTAAGTCTGCTGCATGAACTCATCTTTTTTCTCCTCCATCATCATCTATATGTATAAGTTCACCAAGAAACCATCTAATATATACTTACATATCATTCCATAAGTCTATCTAGTCCATTCATGAATGTCCCACTAGTCTTTTGTTGATCCTCACAGCATATAATCAGCCAACATGACCCACCTCTCAAAAGTAGTCTCTGATGGTCGTGTATCATCTCAATGGACTCAACCTATAATTCAGTTCCCTTAAGTCAGCCATCTCTAATAAATTTAATAGAGTGATTCAACTGGATAACCCTGTTAAATGAGACATTATCTTCACAACCCTCCCTGGGTCACATTCCATGAATTACATTATTTGATAAAAGTTATATTTCATCAACTCCATTTTTTCATCAACTAACACCATTGGTTCCTCATGTTTCTTCACTGGAGGATCATTACATTACATGCCCCATGGTCATCCTCTCAACAAGCATCATCATGGAGGCATAAACTACAAAATTCAAATCATGCACTAGGATTCATAACATAAACATGTTTTTTCATGTGGGAAAACACATAAATATATAATAATGCATTAATCAAAATCCCACCACATAGTCAAAACAGAGCATAAAAACTACCCTTAACCATCCTACACCTTAGTATTGGTTATCAAAGGATATTGTAATTATATAATTCATGTTTCTCATTATACACCCATTTATTCTCATACTTAATCATTTTATCATATTGAATTTCCCAGTAGGTACTATATCCAACTCAATTTCCCATGAAATGTAAAAAAAATTTTGGTCAAAAATTTACCCATAAACTTGTTTACATGTGTGCATAATATTATGAATGTCACAAAAACCATGATTTCCTAATGATGATTGAAAAATAAATTATTATTCAATTTTTGTCCATGAGTCATTTTTTTATAAAATATAAAAATTAATTTTCACATCACAAAATAAGTACCACCCGTAAGGTGAAATAGTATTCCACTATAAAAAAAAAATTAATAACAATCCCACCCAATGTACTTGGGCTTTCCCTCATACATTGGAATTCAATTTCCATACATGATCTTATTACCAAGACCAGACACTTCATATTTATTGTCTTCATTTCCCAAAACAAAATTTAAAAAAATAATAAAAATAAACTCTACCACTAATTCCATATTGTAATGTCCCACCACAGTTTCAACAGCTCGGTGCCCCAAGACAGTCAATCACATGACCTTGAGCACACCTACCACTATGCAAGTTTATGTGATCCTGTCACGAGGGTGTAATATGCCATAGGAAAACTATACTCTCCTTTATTAGAGTAAACCCTAGTGAAAATAACAAAAAAATATGGAATAATATATAATAAATAACAAATCCAATATCTCATGATAATGAAGAATGAAATAAAATATCAAAATGAAGTAGAAAACATGTCATTATATTGTCAATTTCAGGAGTCTAAATGTTAAACGAAAATAAAGACAAAAACTACTCTGAAGCTGGTTTGGAACCATGTCTGGTTCCTTTTGATATGCTAATTACACAAATTATCCATCTATCCCAGTGTCATCTCCCATATCCTATCTAGAAAACACCATTTTTTTTGGGGTACCGATAAAGTCTCCAGAGAAGTATGTGATTTTGAATCAGTAGTCCCCCACTAATGGTGTTTAAAACAAACCCTGTAAAATAGTGTATTTGCTATATATATAATGAAGTAATATTCATAGATAATAATTCACCACATTATCATTTGTTTTTATTTAACTATATTTAATCCAGGGTTGATGATGAAACATGTTCCTCACTATTGACATTTTCTCATGTCGGGGACCAAAGTGTTCCCCCATAATATCTTATCTTATTTCCTAATTTGAATCATGCTAGTGTGCATAGTATTCATTGGTGATATCATATCTTAATACCTTCTTTGACTTATGAGATGGTTAAAAGTATTCTAAAATGAGGATTTAACTAGGAGTACTCTTTTTACCATTCGTTAATTCCTTACATGATTCTCCAAATTTTTGACATAAAATTTAAATGTAATATAACCATGTTACCATAATTAAATCTAAAGAGACTGACCATGTTTTCATTCATTTAATCACATGTATAATGAACATGTTTCTATTTATATTCCTCAATTGATAGACCATGTTCCCATTAATTTACTCATAAGTACAATGAAAATGGTACCATTGATTCTTCTCAAATGAATGATCATGTTCTCATTCACTAACAAATAATTAATTCCATGATAAATTATTCAACATAAATCTCATTAATAATTCAACAATTATTTTTTTATAACAATAATTTAAATCAAATACTTAATAAATAAAGTACGTCAAATACAATAAATAATTAATTATCTCAACGAAAACAACATCAATATCACATGATTAACTATACAATTAATTCTCCCAATCTAATAAACACATTATCTCATAGTTATTTCTATAATAAATATTCTAATTTAATAACATCTAAACAACATAATAAATTCCAAACTTCATTATGTTAATCCATATAATTAAATATTATAGTTAATTTAAGAAATAATTAGAAACAAATCCAACAATTCATTAATTCTTCAACTTCCTAAAATTCTTAATTAATTAATTGATCATATTAGTTAATTCAACATAGGAATTCCAATATTCAATGCAATTCTAGAAAATCTATAATTTCATACACATAAAAAATAATTTCTATGGGATTTGATGATTAGACCGCCCACATCAATTCATTAATGAACATCCATCCAATAGAATTTACCAAAATCGAGCGGCATAATGATATAGATTAGGTTTGAGAACTATATTCCAAAATTAATGATTAAAGATATGATGATAATCTAAAACTAGATCTACGTAAACAATCATATATATAGATCATACCAAATGGGATTGGATCTAAAAAATAGTGGAAAACCCCTTAAAAAATGAGGGAAGAGAGATGGATTGATGGAATATGCAACAGGATGAGACCCACATACATAGAGAAGAGAATATTATTGATTTTGACATTAATTATTGATGAATTGAAGTTTTAAATCCTTGGAATCCATCCAATGATCTCATAAATTATCCAAAAACATAAATGATAGAGTTTTGGCCGAATTGGGGGAGTTTCTGGGGTTTGAGGAATTTAAAACCATTTCTCATCAAATTAAAAAAAATATAGATGGTATCATGGGCAGGTTCTGTTAGTTTTAGCTAATCGTGTGCCTTTTATATTTTGGGGTGTGTGGTTTTTCATCATAGGGTTCCCAGTTGGGAAAACCATGTACCACCCTTGCTAACCCTAACTGTCTTGGACTACATTGTTTCTACGGTTGGGGTGTAGTGGTAGTCAAACCTTTGTCTAGCCGTACAAATCAAATATTCTTCTATTTACATGGATTTCTATGAGAGGTTCATGGTTTACCATATCCATGCACCAGCTGTATATAGTACCTTTTCTTATATTATTCAACACAACCTAAACACACCCCAAGACAGTAACCAAAAAAATGGTGCCTAAAAAAGTACTACAATTCACTCAGAAGTCATCTCCAGGAACGGTTGGGATCTTACACATTCCCACAAAAACCCTCTCAAGTAGAATATGTATTCTATGAATCCATCTTAATGAAGTACAATGAAAATCTATCATAATTACTTAATTTACTAGTGGTATAATGAGATAATTATTTATCTTATAAGAAACATCTGGTGTTGTTCTTGGTCTCTATATAAAATGTTATTTTCCACATGAAAACTCACCTAATAATTGTACAACAGATAACCATAATAATAATTATTGGACATGAAAACTAGATGAAGTAATGAATAAAAAATCCATTACATATTTTAACATTACTATGTTAAATAAATTATTATTGAAAAAATTACTTAATGGGGAATAATGTAATAAAATTGAATTTTAATAATTAAACACACCTATTTTATTTTTCATTCATATTTAGTTATGTATTATATTATATATCAAAAACATGATCAAACCATAAAAATAAATTATATTAATTTCAATATTATATATAAAGGAAAAATTTTATAACATGAATTTAAAATATTAAAATGAGATAAAAATAGAAAAATAGGAAATCTAATTTTTCTTGGATATTCCCAATTTATCAGAATATCAGCACTCATGGCTAAAGCATTATAAAGGATAATAATATTTTTAATAAAATATTAATCCTAAAAATGAAAAATTGTATTACCTCAATAAAATATTGATGTAAATGTATGAATAATATTATTTTAGGTACTGATATTATGTAGGGGATAAATATAACTATTAAAAATATGACTATTTGAATAGTAATCTGGTTGTTGGAATAGTTTGACCTCAATTGGTATAGTTATATTACTCTTTGGAATAGTTTCCTATATTCTATAATTATAACCTCACTTATGAATGTTTTAAAAAATATTGTTTTAAATTATAAAATGAAACTACTGAATAAATATATAATGATATATGTAAATTAATATGTTAAAACTGATAAATTATTATTTTTTATTATGTAAAACATATATTTTCTAGTTTCACATATAAAATAAATATAATTGGAGAAAGGAAATTTTATTTTCATAAAATATGTTTATACATTAATAATATATTGTATTATAATGAAAATATAATCTAATGAGTCCATAAGTTTTTTTCAAAAGGCCCATAAAATTTAGGATAATATTAAAATTAATTTTTCTCAAAACAATTATCATTTTATTGAGCAGTAAATTTTTTTTATATTTAGTATTTTTCCATGAAATGAATTTTAGTATAAAAAATTATACATTGAAAAATGGTTAGGGTGAATTTTTTGTATTTTTATAAAATTGTTGAATTATTTGTTAAATAGTGAAATACTATAAAATATGTAATTTAAATTATATAATAAATTAATTAACTTTATAATCATTGATAACCTATGTTCCCATTAGTTAAAACGAAAAAATATTATTTTACTATATATATCAGTAGAATAAAAATACTTGGTATTCATGTTCCCAAACCACTAACTTTTCAATATAATATTTAAAAACACCCCTTTCTCCCCTTATAAATACCACACATTCTCCTAAAAACATCTAATCTTAAGAGAATACAAAATAGCATCCTAATTAAATTCTAATGTCTCTCTCTCACTTCGTTGTTCTTCGATTTTCCTTAAAAGATGAATTCAATATTTCATAAGTAGAAATTGTGGAAAAATTGATAAATGATATCATTATAGTGAAGAACTACAAAAAATATCATAGGGACATAAGAAATGGGACATGATATTTTTAGATAATGGAATAATAAGAATGTGGTAGAAACAGAAAACATCCAATATAAATAAGTCAAGGCTATACACCAAGAAGACATCACATGGTGGACAGAGTCCCATCATGGATTAGGGGTACTCCATAATCCTAGTAATGGTGTCTCATGAGGCAAACCCCATACCCAATGAAAAAGATAATTATCTGGGTTCACCCATCATAACATGTATATGCTTATGTGTTGGTCATAAAGGAAATAATAATAAGGAGAAATCATAATTCATATATGAAATTAATATATGGAGTATATTACACACATGTTATTATTAAAAATCCTTATCTTTTGTGATAGTATTTGATGCAATTTATCTCATATGTTCTACCTCATTACAATATTTACTCTCATTCATGGATTTTTGGTTTACTCTATTTACTTATGTTTTCCCTAGGTATTACATTAATATATTAGAAGCTAAAATGGAGTTAAGAAGATAATTTTGGAGACTACAATGAATTTGTATTATTTATGTATTTTATTTTATGAATTATTATCCTTATATTCTAATGAAACTAGGCATCAAAATAATTGGGATGTTTTTATTGGACAATTACCTTAAAAATAATGTAATAATACGTGAAAAATTCTATTGTCACTATAATATAACTGTCAAGAAACTCTATAATTTTATTATCCTCTATATATTTCTATATATTACATGTTGTCATTTAATTATTCCCTCATTATGTACTCATGTGACTAAAAACGTATTATTTGGGAGAAACAAACATTATTTCTGTATTATGTTGGATGTAATTTTCTTCCAATTTCTATGTTTTTTGAAAAAATTATGTATATTTGAATATTATCAAATAATTTATGCTATTAATTTTTACCCTTGATTAAATATTTATAGTATTTGTTTTAATATATTCAATCAATAATTTTATAAGTAAGGTAAATTTTTATTTTTATAGGATATCAAGATTATTGAAAATTTATTTTTTATTTTTCATAATATTTTAAGGAAAAGAGATAAACATGGATATTAGACTCAAGAGGATATAATAGAACAATAAATGGGTAGTTTTGATATACCATATTTTGGTACCCAAAATAATTTTGAATATATGTTACCTACTTGGGTGTGAGGATCCTCCGTTAAGGGATCTTCAAACATAAATGCCAACATTTTCTCAAGACTGGATATACTAATCTACACAAGTTATCCGACTATTTAAACCCCCAAGAAGAATAAGGTAATGCTCATTGGTCCGTTAATACTTATCGTCATTGACATTCATCCTTAGTGGACTCTCCATCATCATGGCAGCTACATCTCTATTTTAATTTATTGACAACACATGTTCGACCACTTCTTCATCTAAACTCATAATAAATTCTAGTTACTGGAAAATATTGTTACTATATTTTTTCTACTATCAATTGGAATTTGAAGTATCCTTGGCCATCTCCTTTCACATTTATCATCATTTTTTAATGTTTCTCAATTGTGATTGAAAAAAAAGAATAATAATACATTCTCTCCTCTTGAATTCTTCTATGGCTTATAATTCTTCTCAGCCAACGAGGAATATCATCCGGATATTCATCCTCTGTTTCACCTTTAGAAAAGTATTCACATGAATCATTCCTGGAAGTATTCCTCTCATATATGGGGGGTAAAATTGATTCTCCCTTAGAATCCTAAACTGGATCCTCATTATGATGTTGTTCAACACAATTTCCTCTCTCAAAATATACCACCACACTTCTAGGACTTATCCTGAGTTATAATTATTTTCCCCTCCCTGTGGACCCCACCTCTTCTTATGAAGATCAAAGGGGAATAATGGTACCTACATGAACAACCATTTAGGATTGCAGTTTGAAACCACATTCACCCTAAGGGATATCAAATGATGGGGCCTCAAATTCATCCCATATAGCTTCAGTTGAAAAATTGGATCCTCTATGGATAACACTTACTACCATAACAGACCCTTGATTCACAACTTTCTGGATTTGTTTCATCTTATAAAAAATCTCATTCTTATTTTACTCAATATGTAAAACAAGTAATTATCTCACAATATCACCAGAGCACAATGAACAAGTCCCCATGCCAGTATAAGAACCTCCATGGCCCATGGAACCCACCACAAGTGACTCTATGGTAGTACCTCTTGCTTCATGTGGTATCCCTTCGGAGAGTTCATTCCCATGATTATTCGAGAGATCCACTATAGATCCATCCTTAATATAATCCACATTCATTATCTCCTATAACTTTTAGATCGATGACCCATGGACACATTCCAAAGTCAGGTAACTGACTAATTATATGAAATAAAGAAATCTATCCACAATTAAACCTAACAGCCTACCTCTATAAGAAATCATGTCCATTAGTTTTCCACACCCAATCTATAGGCAGTGTGGAAATTTCAACGATCACACTAAAATGGTGGAAAATGGGATGGTACATAGCTTTTATATTTCTAATAGATCACATGTATTAGCCAAAAAAGCTCCCATGAATATAAAATAATTGAGGGGTTTTTGAATAGAAGCAACTGAGAGGGAAAGCATACCCTTATTTAAATAGTTGGATTATCTCTATTCATATGGAATTCAATATTCCTCCAAAGAAGATAGAAGAATGAACCATAGTATGATCAAGGATCTCTAGACCAAGAATCAAGGGGTTACAGGATCAACCCAAATCAAATCTTAATATTATTTCGATCATGAACTCCAAAAATTGAACTATTTATAATACACATGTTCTCATACCATTATTCTGATTTTATTCATCAGTGATTAATGATATATCGATCATTTACCATTACTAATATAATAAGATAACCCCTTTTATTTTCTCCAATCCCATGATATGAAGAATTATATTATGAGATATATAATAAGTGTTTTATTTGTGAATAAATAAGTGTGATAATATACAGATATCCTAAAAATATGTTTATTATTTATCGAAGATTTAAATATAGAAAGGCTATGCGATTCTGGTAAGGTATTTTTTATTATTTATTGAATATTCATATATACATATATAATAAATTTAAGTATGTAATGTATGTATTACTATAATATAATATCACATATTACATGAAATAATCATTATAATGTATAAATTTGATGTTTATTAACATGAATGAATTTCATATATATAAAACCCATGATGATTTTTTAATTCATATTTCATAAATAATTATTAGTGGCTAGTGAATCATATGAAATAATGAGTGATGTTTTTAATGTTATAATTATTTTTGAAAAGATTAATGATTGCATGATTTGGACTAACATGTATATATATACAGAAGAAACAATTTATACTAATGAAAAAAATAATGATTTCCATCAAAATAACATATTTTATTCATTTCACCACAATGTGAAGGTATGGAAAATTAGAAATATTGTTGAATGTAGATGTGGATTATGTTGTATAAAAATTGGATTAAGGACAAATTTGTTGATAAGAAAATATAAATTATACATACTAATGTGGAAGTGATTTAATGAAAAGTAAAACTGTAGAATTGAAAAAATGAAAAATATATAAAATATATTAGCCTATAATATTTATTTTTAATTATAAATATTAGTGATATTGTATATAAGGGAAAACTATCAATGTTTTAGTATAATATTTCATCTAGTCAATAATAATATATTTCATAATAGTGTGGAAAATTCTCAAATTCAATAATAAGTAACCATCTATACATCAATGAAAAAATATAGGATAATACAAAAATTTTGAGGCTTATAAGGATCCTTTTAGAAGATATGATTATAAAATTCTTTTTAGTTGTTATTGTCCCTACAACATACTATAATTTTAAAAAATAAATTTAACGTCAAAATAGATAAAAAAGAAATTTATACTAACTTATAAATATTAATTTTAATTCTATACATGTCATCTGAGAATCTCAATCCTTAGATTTTAAATAGTGATTTTTAATATCATTTGAAGACAAAATTATTCATTTTAAAGAAATTAATATAAATGAATTTTTTTTATAAAATAGATATCAACATATCACTATTCATCTATGTCATTAGAAACTGTCAAATTAATTAGATAAAGATCACTTATAAATGTAAAATTTATTTTTTGGGAGTGAAAAGTCATAATTGATTTTGTTTATCTCAAATGAGAATCAATGTAAATAGTTATTTTTTATATAAAATGGTTTTCTTACTAGAAAATATTATTATTGATATTTTATCATTAGGGAGAACAAAATAAGTAAAAAATTATTCCAAATTATAAATAATGTGTGATTTTTTCATTAATATAAATGTTGAGAATAAACCATGACATAAAATAATTTATTATTTAGCCTAAAATAAAATAATAAGAAGTTTATATAATTTTTATATAATATTTATTTTGATGATAATATTGTGTGAAAACATGTCATATTAGAACGTTCATAATAGGATGAAATTAAATTAACCTCCCATTATGATGGAGATCATTACATTAGGGCCACTAATACAAATAAACATAAATTATTTTGGGATTATGGGTTAAAAATATATAACTGAGAAAAGTAAAATAGATTTATTTTAGAATTTTATATATAAAAACTATTACCCTTATATTAATATTTAAAAATTGCTTACAAAAATGATTAAATAATTTCAATTTGATAATTAAAAGTATTCTTTATGTGGGTTTAATATACATTTATTTGTTATTTGACATAAATAAAAAATTCATGATTTTGAATGAATACATTATATTCATAGTATAAGACTTCAATACGATTCCATATTCAGTCAACAAAAAAATTATATATAAAATTGAAATCATTGAGGTTTCGTATGTATAATGATAATCGGTTTTTAGGGGAATGATATATAAATATATTATTAGAGAGATGATAATACAATAATTTTCGACATTAAAAAATTATCATATCTGAATCCAAAATTTATATCTCCAATAAATTTTGGAGTTCTGTATATTGAAAATTTATACAAGACAACACATATAGTTTACATAAGACAAAAATTTTTATAATATGATAAAAACATTATCATATACATTCATTATTAGGTGTAAAATAATAATAATAATAATTTTTAAAATGAATTTGGTTGAATAATATACATATAATCATAATAATATTAATTACTATTTTATCATATAAGAGGTGGAATGTGGGTTAATCATAAGTTCCAACTATCGAATAAAAACTGAGAATTGGGGGTTGAATTAGTTTTTCACATTTTATTAGTTTCAAACCATTTATAAAATCAACACCTTTAACCTATTCCAATTTATATCATTATCATCATCTAGTAAATACTCAAGCATGATATGGTAGGAAAGCAAGAAAATAACATATGATATACAAGGTTTGGCCTCAATGGTAGGGCCTACGTGTATACCATAGCCACTCCCATTGGATGATGGAAATAAACTATTATGAAAAAGTAAAAACATCTTTTACAAAATCCCAATATAAACCTTCTTTATGCCGATATAAAATATTACATTGAATCCTATCAATTTAAATATTTACCTTATAAAACAATTGATCCCAACAAAAGACCATAGATTCTTTTTTTGAATCTGCTCCACACTGTTAATATAGGATCTTATTTTCATAGAAAGATGCATTCAATTTTGGAAGAATGATGGATCTTATTTCTACATATTGCTAGATCAGATTTCCCCATAATATTGGCTCCAATTTTTACAAAAAAGGGGTTTTTTATTTCTAAAAATATTGGTTTTGATTTTATCAGAATAGTGGTTTTGATTTCTATAGAATTATTATTCTAATTCCCATAGAATCTTGTTTCTCATTTCGCTGAATCATGTTTCTGATTTACTCCAAATCATGATTGAGATTAGATCATAATCATAGATACAATTTTTTCAGAATATTGGATATATTTTTTTCACATAAAAATGATTGATTTTTTGTTCAGAATACTTTTTATGATTTTCTATTAATTTTTGTTCCAATTTGCTGAGAATCATGGAAATAATTTTGGTCAGAACTATATGAAAAACTCAAACTCTGATAGAATTCTCAATTCATTAATTATTTAATCACATGGAATATTTAGATTGATTTCTTTAGTGACACAACATTCATGCATATGATGATGGTTTCAAATGAATAAATTATCTTAGAAAGAATTTATAACAAATTCAAATATCAATTATGGGAAAATTGAAATCATTCCACATTTCTTAAATATCAAAACAATTAAAATATCTCCCTTTTAAAACATCAACATTGACTTTGTCAAACCACATTATATTTTTCCAATTTTATGAAAGAATTAATTTCACTGTTGGCCTTCTGAACTTATTAAAAATTTCTTTTCAGTGAATCTTATTTATTTATATACTCGATTCGATTTTCCGAATATACTGGATCTGATTTTTAGAAAAAAGAATGTTCAATCCAATTTTATGAATTCGATGGATCTAATTATCATAACAATAATGATGTGTCCTATTTTCTGAAGAGGTTGGATATGAATTTCAAAATAATAATCTATATCTGATTTTATGAAGATAATGGATGTTGATTTTAGAATAATAAGTTGGATCCGTGTTTCTAAATATGTTTGATAAAAATTTTTGAATAATAAGGTGGATCTAATTTTTTGATTATTTTTAGTGATTATAATATCTGTAATCCTAAGCACTATTTTTTCTTAATATTTTTTCATGAAATTTTTCAGGTTTTGTTTGATTTTTTTTATCATAAATGAATCATTAGATTTTGTTAAGAATGTATTACAAATTTCTGACGCCAAAATTCACAATCATCATAAAAAATACTCTTCAGCAACAGTAATACTTATTTAACCAGAAACATTTATAACTACAATATTCGTTATTCCTAAATAATCAACTTCAATCGACTTGGATAACAAAAAAATCATCAACAAAAATATTATTTTCCAAAAATTACAAAAACATGGTGGAAAGATTTTATCACATATTTACTTCAATATCCCACTTTGGATTTTTTCTAACCCTCGATAAATTTTTTTCCAACTCATGGAATTTATCACAACTCGTCTTTTTTAAACACCTCATGTTTTTTTCTTTTATAAAAACATATACATCCTTAAAATAATTTATCCTAACACCGCACTGCTACATAAATTAATTATTTTTAAGGAATTACATACCGTAGTGAGAAAAAAAAATTGTTTCCTTGTAATGATGAACTCCTCATTAAATTTATGTTTTACTCTCTTAATTTTGTTTTATTCTATCATTTTTATTTTTCTCCCCCCCCCATTATATATGATAAACACAACATCATGATAATAAAAAAATGCTTAGTAAAAACATCTTTCCAAGAAGAATGTTATTACTTTCTCTCTACCATTATAAACATAATACATTGCACTGTGGTGGTTCTTATTAAGAGTTGTAAGAATTTATTGGAGGAGGATGAACATCATGTTTTAGCCTAAATTACATAGTCCATTATTTCGGAATTCCCATTGTAATGATATCAGTAATATAATACATTTTAAAAAATTATTATTAAAAATTTCTGTAGAATCAAATTTTTATTTTATAAATTTATTCTTCATATCAATGTATTTTGATATTTAATGTCAGACATGATTATTAAAATGATCAATTCCACTTAGATTATCATAATTTATCTTCAATAATTTACAAACTATTAATTTCAAATCATCAATCTTAAATATTATCCATGTAATTTGTGTACAATTTTGAGTAGTTGCACCATATTAAAAATCATGTGTGATCATTGTTGCGGAACATTGTTTCTTACAATTCAAAAAAACAAAAATTTCACCAAGAAAAATTTTCCTCTTTAGGTTGACTTTCAATCTTTACAATCCACTGCCCAATTGGTATCAGTATAACCATAAAACACCATCCAATAATTTTTTATATAAAACAACACATGTGAAGTGGTTTATTTGACATATATCATAATTATTTTCACTTCCATAATATGTGAGTCCTTTAGAATACTTTGATACCTTGCACAAAAAGTGAAAATAAAATTTTTTTTAGGACTTCAAGATATAAGGTAAATAACACTTCTTATCAGCTTCTGAATTCCTTTTTGAAATACTCATATTCTAGTTTCTTATTTTCTAAATTTTGTGCTCACTGAAATACAAGATGAATCTTCTTTGGATTCATCTGTTCTGAACATATTTTAATATTCTCTTGAATACATTTCTTGAGATAAGAAATTGTAATTTTCCTTTTTTTAACTAGTTAGACAAGGATTGAAATTAATTCTACCAACATTGAAATTTGAAATTTTTTCTTCATTACTTCATAATATTCTTAAAACCAATTTCACATCCATAGAAAAAATTATATCATCCATATACACAAATAAAATTAGTGTTCTAGAGTCAACATCATTTACATATCAGTCACTATAAACAATACCTTGAGAAAATTTCACTATTATCAATGAATTTTCAAGATTATAATACCAAGAATGTGGAGCTTGCTTTAGTACAATAAATTATTTTTTACAATTTATAAACATTTTATTTATCCTCATCATGTAGAAACCCACATGGTTTCTTAATGTAAACATCTTTCTGATGCTCATAATTTACAAAATATGTCATCACATCCATCTAAGAAACAATGTAATTCTAATTTGAGGATACTAAAAAAACTATTGTAATTTTTTCCAATATTGAACCTAGAGTAAAAGTATCATAAAAATCCACACCTACTACTACTGCATGTCATTTCAAAACAATTATTTCTTTGTTTCTCGAATATTCACCATTCTCATTAAATTTAATTCAATAAACCAACTTGGTTACAATAAAATTTTTATTTTCATTACATAGAACAAGTTCTCATTATTCGTAATACTATATTTGATAAACGTCTTCATTAATAGTATCCACCCATTCACTATGTTCAACATCATGTGAAACTGATTCTATATCATCTTTCATGTAAAGACATGGAATTTCTATGTAATTGTTTTCAAAATAAATGGTAATTTTATGAGTCTGCGATAATTAACGGCATGTGATTCTGACGCTCAGAGTTCCCAGAATGAATTTATGAACATTTTTTCAGGTACGTTAAATAAATGTGTAAGCAAGATTTTCTAACTTTTGAACTGGTGCTCATAATTGATAACCGAGGGAACAGTTGAAATCTCAGCGTCAATATTCTCTTAGAGATACATTTACCTCGATGAAATTTGGTCGAGGGTGGAAGTTTGTCTTTGGATTTTTCGTTAATGAATCAAATAAAAATAACATTGTGTAACTTTTACTTATATTTTATTCATTGAAAACCTCTATGCGAAATTTGTGAAATAGGGACCACCAGACCTTAACCTCCCATGAGAGGTTATGGTGGTGGGGTCCACTAGAGGCTTAAACCATTAAAATCCCTCATTAAATGTGGGAGAGCCACTTCAACTCCTCCAATATTAATTGTTCCAACCCTCCTCCAAAATAATTATTCCAACACTCAACTTTAATTATGCCAACCTATGATATTAATGAACTTCATTTGAATTATAAACATAATAGATCACATAATCTATTATTTTGGGGCTACCATTTCATATTGGTGTATTTGGGGAGAAAAGGACCTTTGGGAGAAAATATCTCCAATGATGAACACCAAAGAAGAAAGCATGTCCTTCGACTTTATCTTCTCTAAACTCTGTTGGAGGATCTCCATCAACGCATGAACCGAAAATCGAGTAAAACACTGATGACACCGACATCCATATTAGCCCAATAATTTGCCTTCATCCTTGCGACCTCGTCAATGTCATCAAGTTAACAGTGTTGTGTTTTTATTTCTCTATATTTATCACTTCCAATGTAAACCCCTTATATTTCTTTTTCTCGTTAGGAACTGTCATTGTGGGATGATAGGATTTGACGTTCTTGTTCATGTTCATGATGAGCCATATTACCCTAACGTGGAGTGTATGGGCCAAACCAACAAGGCCCGAACCTTCTGAAAATATTGTGGTATTCTTCGCGATTGAGGAGGACATAAAGCATCCATGGTCGGGGCATGATAATGGAAATTGCCACCACCGTCGGCCACGACGAAGGCGAAGGCGTTGCCTCGCATCCTTGGTGCAGACCGTAGCCACCACCATCGTCTGCGGCTCTACACTACCAACGTCTGCGGCTCTGCACTACCCCGAGGCTACGGAACCGCTCCGCGACTGCGGTGCCACACTGTAGCCAGAGTGCTACCCCACTGTCGGACCCCCCACCTCGGCGGTCGGACTGCTGCCTTGAGGCCGAACTGCCCCCGCTAGACTGGACTGTCGACCCGTGGCCAGACCACCTCCCTACGGCCGGACTGCTGCCCCATCACCGAACCACCCCCCACGACCGAACCACCTTCCCTATAAGAGCTTTCAAGAAGCCCCACGCCCTCACGACGCCCTCCATGGCCTCGCAGCCACCCGCATCACTCTGCAGCCCCTCATGGCCTGCCGGGCCGCCAAGTGGGCTAGGCTGAACCTAGTGAATCAGGCTGGGTCGACCTAAATGGGGTTCTCTTAGTCCGGTTTGGTCTGAGTCCTTCCCACTAGGTCGGACCAAACCTAGGCCCACTATGACCCAATTACATTCTTTTGGCCATTACTTTGGCATCAGAAGTCCGTTAGACGAACCATAAATGTAGTTGGGAACAATGGATCAATTCATTCCCTTTGAGTGCTACCCCACTATGTTATGGATTAAGATGGGGAACAATCAGGTTGGATCGATCATGAATCTAACTAGGCCCCGATACTGGAAGGATAATAACTCACAGATCGAGAGTCTGATTAATGCATCGTCTATTACGTTGAGACCCCTATGACATGGCATACCATCGAGATACTTATTTATGGGACATTGTGGAAGTTGTATTATCAACCAGTGTCATGTGGAGCGGATCCTCTTGGAGACGAGTGAGCATAGTGCGAAAAACCAGTGGTTGGATGAGACTTGACGACTACTAAATGTTACAACTCGGAGTGACTTTACTGGCCCAGTGGGGAGCGCCTTCGTGACACAGAAGACCCACAGTGGGGTGCGCCTTGGTGACGCGACAGACCCACGGTACTTGACATGAGGAGTACCCTAGTAGGCCATGAGGGAAACAGACTTGATGACGTGACAGACCCATGGTGGGGAGGACCTTAATGATGCGGCAGACCCACGGTCCTCGATAGAAGAAGTACCTCAACTATCCATGTATAGTGTGAAGTGCCTCTGTGTGATGTTGGAAGAACAATGTACTCGATAGAGAATGATTTCTCTAGTAGCCATGGTGTTCGACACTGTGACTTGAAATGTTACATGATACCACCCCTAGAATAATTCCTCGTGTGAGTTGAGTCAGTACCTCTAAGTTTTCCTCATGATTCAGATGGATTACTTAGTAACATAGTTATTTGTATGGTAATATACCTATGTATGGTTATTTGTTGATTTCAATCTTTTTTATTTAACGTTGACGGATTTTGTGAGACCTTGAGTGTATTGGGGTTCCTTCTGAGTATCGTTATAGTCACCCCTGCATGGGCTCTGCCCTAACCTTGTTTTGTTTGTTGCATAAGAAGGATAGTGCTAACTGAGGCTGAGAGTCCAAGACTGTATGGTACCTAGTGGTTGACCATATGACGTGTCGGTACATTGAGATGACATGTGGATGTGGAGTGCTGAGGAAGAAATATGCACCTACCCTTCAGGTAGGATGTTCAGAGGATGACCCAGCAGCTTATTTCCCCTTTTCTTCATTTTTATTGTATCATAGTTTTACTTGTACATTCAGTTGGGCTTGTATTATGTCCCCTTTTACATACTCCACTCACACTATTTACAGTTCAATTAACTTTTGTTCCTATCTTTCTATGTGCATGGTTACATGTGCATACAGGTTATAAAGGAAATGCCTTCCCAGTTATAGGGAATACACATTCGGTACTAGTCTCTAGCCCCTGGACTATAGAAGGTGGGCTTTTGGTAGTCACGGAAAGGTCCATGGGGGATGGGTCGGGACAAATTGGTATTAGTGGAGACGTTTCTTCCAAACAATATGTGACTCTAATATTTCTTTTAATAGAAATATTGTTAAGTGTAATGAGATTGGTTATCAGTATAGGGAATCCAGTGTCGGTGCGACGACCGATGTATCCATAAACCAGGACCATGACTTCTAATTTCGAACTAAGTGAAAGAAAACACTAATTGCATGTGTGTTTTCAAGAGTTTTATTTTTTATCCCTAAAGTCAGCTCACCAGGTATAACTTATTAAAATTGGAACACTTTTTTCAGCTCAGGATGCCTCCACGCAGACAGCGAGCAAGGGTTCCAAGAGTTGTACCCTCTGATAGCCCACCGAGCATCGAGGCCTCGGTGCTGGTCCCTTTTCCAGTAGAGGCTCCAGCGCAATGACTCCCCGTTGGGCCACCTATTACACTAACCCTTGTAGAAGATGGTGCACACTATGTGAGCACCTTACATGAGTTCTAGCACCAGAGGCCACCCAGGTTCAGGGGAGAGACAGACCCGCAGGAGGCTGAGGATTAGCTGGAGGCTGTGATGAGAGTCTTCTGACTCATAGGGACACTAACCAATGTCATGGTGATCCTTACCACTTTTTATTTAAAGGTAGCAGAAGGAAGATATTGGAGCCTGTTTCTCCAGGTTCAAGATGAGGGTATGCTAATCTGGGAAAAAATTGACTGCCGATTTTTGGTACAGTTTGTCCTAGCAGCACTTCACGCAATGCGCATACAATATCTTATTTATCCGTAGCAGGGCATCATGAATGTGGCTCAGTACTCAGAGAGGTTCATAGACCTATGATGCTACTCCACAAATATGGATTGGGGCTCTTTTTCAGGGCCCATACCTTCGATCAGGGTCTCATGTTAGAGATCAGGTCTTCAATGATCTCACTCATAATACCGACGCAGGCAGGGGTATTAGAGAGAGCCCTTTTAGGGGAGAGTTTCCTTGCTGGGCAGTCACCAGCCGCAAGACACACTATCAGTCATCGTGTATCAGAGTCTTCTATAGCAGGCAATAGATAGACATCACAGAGGTCAAAGCGGACCAGACCTACAGGTGGACGATCGCATGCCATAGGATCGGTTGTGCGAGGCACCCAAGGTAGAGACCGTTATTCAAGGTGTAGGCAGTGTTTCACAAGTGGAAGCCATGGTCACATGTCTCATGACTGTCTGAATTTTTTTAATTATGATAATACAAATGTATAAGGACTTCCCAAGAAGAGACAGAGGTTTGACCAAGGAGGTCTACAGGGAGCAGGCAAACGTGGCAGGGGAGCTGGTCGTGCAGCTAGTGGTGGGAGAAGATATGAGATGTTACCTCCAACACCACTAGGAGGTTTACCCCGACCGCTGGGATGGGGTGGAAAGGGTGGAGCTCATCTCTATGCAGCTGAGTCCTAATATCACGATGCTCCAGAGATGATACGAGTTGCTATATCTATCTACTCCACCGTAGTTGCAGTACTTATAGACATAGGTTCCAGTCATTCTTTAATTTCCACTACCCATGTTCAAAGCTCAGATATTTTGATGGAGTCGTTGGCTAGATTCATATGGATAGAGACTCGTATCGGAGTAGATTCAACGATGACACAATGGTTACAGTAGTGTGAGCTTAATCTAGGAGGCGATAGCTTTGACTTGGATCTCCAAGTAGTGGCATCGAGGCCTTACGACGTCATCTTGGGTATGGACTGGTTAACTACAGTCCATGCTCATATTGACTATATTAGGCACAAGGTTCAGTGTGTCCCCATGGATGGGACATGTTTTACCTTCACCAGCAAGAAGGGTTCCATTGTAGTGCATGATGGACATACTCAGAGGAGAGTGCACCCGATAACTCATCAGTTGGCTAGCCCGACCCTCAGAGCTATTGATGTGGAGAGTCTGAGCTATCCTGTAGTGGTGGACCATTACAAGGATGTTTCCCGTGATGATGTTCTGAGCCTACCTCCTCGCGTAAAGGTGGACTTTTTCATTGTCATTTACCCCGGGATGACACTGATATCTACACCATCATATCGGATGGCTCCTACAGAGCTTCGTGAGATGCGGGTACTATGAGAGTCATTGTAGGAGAAGGGAAGCATCCAGCCTAGTGTCTCTCCTTTGGAATCATGATTCTGTTATCCAAAAAGGTATATGGGATCTTGAGTCTTTATTTTGACTATCGGTGCCAAAACTAAGGGACCGTGAAGATTATGTACCCATTCTCGATTATTTAAAACATATTAGATTAGGTGAAGGAAGCACAATAGTTATCGATGATAGACCTCGGATCAGGCTATCACCATCTCATAGTATGAGCCGAGGATGTGCAGAAGACGTCCTTAAGGTGTCAGTACAACCATTACATGTTCTTGGTTATGCCATTCAGGGTGACCATTTCTCCATTAGTGTTCATGGGATGCATGAACATGATCTTTCATCTATACCTTGATCTCATTGTAGTGGTCTTCATCGACGACATTCTTATCCACTCGACTACTAGGGATGAGCATGCATATCATATGAAGGTACTACTGGACACAATTCGAGAGCACCAGCTTTATGGAAATATCTCGAAGATCCATATCTGGATCTAAGAGGTTCAATTTCTGGGACATGTCTTATTAGAGGCTGTAGTTGTAGAAGATCAAGATAAGATTGATGTAGTTCCTTCTTTAGATCCACCCAGGAGTGTGAAGGAGGTATAGAGTTTCTTGGGATTGGTCTGATATTACCGGAAGATTTTTCTAGATTTATCTAGAATTGAAGCACCAAAATCAGCCTTGATGAAGAAGGGGAAACCATTTGTTTTACTTGATAGATTCCAGATGAGTTTTCAGGAGCCGAGGAAGAGGCTGACTAGTGCCCCCATCTTGAGGCTACTAGAGGAAGCTGTAGGGAACATAGTCTAATACGACTCCTCAGGGACCTGACTCAGATGTGTTATGATGCATGTGCGAAAGGTGATCTCATATCATTCTCTATAGCTGTGACAACACGAGCATATCCACTCTACCGATGACTGGGATTTAGTGGCAGTGGTCTTCCCCTTGAATATGTAGTTACCCTATCTGATGGGTAAGTGTTTTATAGTATACTCTGATCACAACTGTCTCAGGTATTTCATCTCTCAAAAATACCTGAACCTGAGACAACAACGTTGGCTTGAGTTCCTCCTGTTCTATGACTTCAAGATAGTGTATACTCTTGGGAATGGTAATGATGTAGCAAATGCACCCAACAGAAGGTATGTTATATAGCTCCTTGGTAATGTGACAAAGCAGCTGGCAGCTTTACAGATATCCTTTGTGGATAAAGACAGAGCATATTTTCTACAGTATATTTCAGTCACTCCCCCACATCGCCAGTGATTCAGGGAGGCACAACATGGGGACACTGACTGCGAGGCACTCCATGCTCACATATCCACAAGAAAGAAACCTCATTGATTTTCTGAAGGTGGGGAGCACATCATCCACTTCAGAGGACGTACCATGGTACCAGTGTCACTTCAGGATGAAGTGTTGAGAGATTTTCAAACATCCCCTATAGTTGTACATCCAAGAGTGGTGAAAATGTACTAGGATCTCTAACGACAGCACTGGTGGCTGTGGATGAAGAAAGCAGTAGCATAGTTTTTCTCTCAGTGCCTCATATGTTAGCAAGTGAAGGCGGAGCCTCAAGTACCAGTAGACATGGTTCAAACATTAGAGGTCCTAGAGTGGATGTGGGATGGGATATCAATGGACATCATGACAGGACTATATCTAGGGAACATGAATTTATTTGTATGATCGTCGAATGCTCACCATTTCACCCCACTACCTACCGATCAGAGATTAGGGATCTATAGAGAGCTTGTGACACCTCTATGTGCAGAAGATTATAAGGTCACATGGAGTACCCTCGACGATTGTCTCGTATCGTTATGCATGTTTTGCTTCCTGTCTATGGAGGGGGATGAAGGAGGCTTTCGGGATGTAGCTTCGTTTGAGCACCGCCTTCCATCCTCAGATGGATGGTCAGACTGAGTAGACCATTCGAACCCTTGGGGACATGATGCGTTCATGTGTCCTCGACTTCGGTCACAGTTGGGAGGATCACTATCCTTTGGTAATGTTTGAATATAAAAATAGTTATCACTCCAACATTGGGATGAAACCTTTTGAGGCGTTGTACAAGCGACCTTGCAGATCACCATTGTGTTGGGATGGCCTAGGGCAGTCAGCACTAGTGGGACCAAAGATTGTACAAGATACTACAGAGAAGGTTCAGATCATCTGGGAGTGGATGAAGACTGCACAGAGCAAAAAGAATTCATATTCCAATAGGATACAGAAACCTCTGGAGTTCGAGGATGCCGACCACATCATTCTACAGGTCTCACCCCGATGAGTTATATGTACATTTGGATGAGGCAACAAGTTATCTCAGAGATTCATCAGACCATTTCATGCCATCATCATAGATGGCGATGTGGCATACCGCTTAACTCTTCCACCTCAGTTGTACCGGGTGCATAGCGTCTTCCACGTGTCCTAGATGAGGAGTTAGGTGCAAAAACATTCTCATATAATCGACCATGGCGAGATAGACATTGTCGATGGGGTGACGTTTATGGACGATCCAATGGAGATTGAGGATCGATAGGAGTAGGTCCTTCATGGATGGTCAACACCTCTGGTGCACGTTCGCTGGGAGCACATGAACCCTTAAGAGAGAACATGGGAGCAGTAGGCTCAGATGCATTCTCAGTACCCCTAATTGATTATCTAGTTTGAGTTTTGGATTATGTAGATGTAGATCCCTTAGTTTGGGAGAATGTAATGTCCCTGTAACACCCCGAAATTTTATGAAAAATATTATTTTTAATTTCATTAATGTCTTGTGTTGTATGCTAAACCAAAAGGAGCTTGCACAACACGCATCCTTGACTTGCCTTGCATTACACGCAATCGTGACCTTCCTCGATAGCGTGTATAGTACGCAATAACGAGTTTCACTGAACAATAATATGGTATTAAAATATTATTAAAACTAGCCGTTATGAATAGTAATAACCACGTTTTGAAATTTTGTAAATTTTATTTTTCAAAATGGAATTCATTTTTGGATTCGTAATATCGACATTAGCTTGGGGTGAAATTCTGGTACTTTTCGGATAACTTTCATATTCTAATGAATAGTGAAAATTACTAAATTTTAATTAAAAACAACTTTTTTAATAAAAATATTTAGTAGTGATAAATTATTAATTTTAGTGGTTTTAAAGTATATTTAAAATATATTTTTACAATTTAATACAATGATGGTCATTGGATGTAATTTCACATTTAAACCAGTTATAAACAAGTTTCAATCTTTTGATAGTTATTATCTCTTAAAAACACGCTATTTGTTTTGATGATGGGAATTAATTTTTAAATTAGTTAATGCGCCTGATATGTTTTGAATTTGGTAAAATAGACATCATTTTTGAGTTCATAATATCAAATATAGCTTAGGCCTACTTTTTGGCATTTTTCTGAAAACTTTCAATTTTTGATGAATAGTGAAACCACTAAGTGGTAGGTTAAAAACTGAATTTTCCATAAAACTAAATTTTACCACTTCTGTGAATGGAATTTCGAAAATCTGAGAGACACGGTTAATATCAAGGACTAAAATGTGGTTCAATGAGATGAAAATAATTGTTGGTAAATAGTAACTTTTTACTTTTTTTTATCACGGTTAAAAGTAAATAGGGTAATTAAGGGTAAAGATGATATTATTATTACCCTAACACATGTCCTACTTCTATTGGATAAGTGTAATTCGACCAAAAACAAACTTAGGAATAAAATATGACCATTTAGGCCCACTTGGATTAGATTAGGACATTTATTATTAATTTATTTAAAGAAGGGTTAAAAGAGTTAAAATCAATGTTTATTTACTAAAACATTTATAATATGGGTTTATACATAAGATAAATTCGATTATAAATATTTATTAGAAAGATAAAAAGATTTTATACTTAACGGTATTTTATTTGTAATTTTTAAACATTAAATAATTTAATTTATGTATGACACAACAATGATGCAGTAATTATCTTATTAATGAAATATTGACATAATTGATGTTATAAATACCCAAATAAATATAATTTGAGACTTTTTATGAATTAAACTAATTTTCTAGGTTACTATGATATATTAGTGTTGATTTGATAAACTTGGTTTGAACATATAATTCTGTTATGACTTTCACAAAAATCATATATCAAATAGTGTCAAAATTGACACAAAATAGTTTTTAAATAAAATATTATATTATTAATTGTTATTTTATTCCTAAAAATCTATGGATCGGCCTAATGACTTAGATAAGGATATATATATTAATAATAAACAATTTGGGGTTCGTTTGGCATGTTATAGTAAGTGTATTAACCATATAGTGTAAGAAAACAAAAAGACACGGTAAAAGTTAAATTATTTAACTTAGAGTTAAATCTAATTGATAAGGTTAAAATAATAACCTAAACTTGTCTAAATCATATTGGTTGATAGGATTTTGACCCTTTCCAACTTTCTTTTCAAAATAAGACCCTTTGGAATCATTATAAACAGATTTTGACTTTAATATAAAATAATATTTTGAGATATTCCTAAGGTGCCCCTCTCCTCCCTTATAAGAGGACGCCTCCTCCTCCTCCTCCTCACACCAATTTGAGCACTCAATATTGGAAAACCCCTTCCAAAATTCCTTATCCACTTACCTAGAATAATACTAGAGGTCCTGGTCTTCTTCAAATACCAATCTTAGTTCCCTAAGTGGAGGATTCAGAGAGGCGTTTCAAAGAAGAGGTAATATCCATTACCGATCTTTTCAATTTCTTTCTTCTTCAACTTCTTCTTCTTTAGTCGTTTCATGATAAAGTAATAACATCAGTATTACTTACATACTGATATGTTATTATAAAGATGAAACAACCCTAATTCACCTTCTATCCATCCTACGGAAAAATGAAATCATCGCGCGTGCGTACGTACGGAATACCGTCTCCACGCCGTGGTATAATCTATTTTCCACCATTACCTTACAAGGATGGGTATAATGGTGTAATGAGTGACTAAATATGATTATTATAAAGTGGTATTGATACTGAAATAGTATAAATACACTTAAATACAATTCCACGATCATCGGAACAATATCATCGCTCGTGCGTACGTACGGAATACCGTCTCCACGATGTGATGCGACTCGTTCTACATGATCATCATTACATAGTAATTATATAAATGAATTGGATGAATAAATATGATATATGTTACACTAATACCATTATGTATATAAGGTATCTATAACCTTAAAAGAAGAATAAGAATTTATTCGGCAAAACACGCACAAGAACAAAAGGCAATAAAGACCCGAGTAACAAGTAACAATGAAATATTACTAATAAGAAGCTAAGAATATGACCATATATGATATCATATCAATATGTATGATTCTGGAATAAGTCAATAACATTATTTAAACCATTATACAGGAACTTCGTACACGTACAAAGCAAATCGGACCTAAGGTAAGAGAAATATCACAATCTCATTTTTATCCGAGATTGTTTATACTTTGGTATTTAATGGGGTGTATTTTATCATCCACATCCATGTTTCCTCAACATGTAATATTATTTCCATTCACCTACAAATGTTTAAATCCTATTTTACCCTTCGGTGAGTTTTTAGTAAAATATATGAAAGGAATCTTTTGTCATTTTTTGTACGAGGTACTTTTTTGACTTTTCCGACAAAAGTACGCGAAGAATGTTTTTTTTAACTTATATGGCTAGAATGGATTTTTAAAACATTATTTCCAAGAATATTCCTTTATAAGTTTTCAATTTTATTTTTAATCAACATATTTTACTTTATAATTGTATGACATGTTAAGAAAAGAAAAGTGTTTTTGAAGTAGAAAGGATATTTTCCTCAAGAATGGAGTTCAAATGTTTTATCAAAATTATTTTCCATCTAAGATAATATAGGGTTCTGTTTTTATCCCTATTATTACATTGATTTTATTATGTTTTTAGGAAATTATTTTTATGAAGTCATTTACCTTATATGATTTGTTTTATGATGTCATGATGTTTCAAGAATCCCATTTTTGTTTCATGTGTTATGCGATGATGTATGATTTATGATTATGTGGCACACATAAGAAAGGATTCATTATAAGAAGGGTGGGACCTATATCTCCCTCCAATGCATTGGGTAATGATTTTATATCTCATGATATAGACATGGCTGGAATGGTAGGTTATACCGGTTCAGTGAAACAGGACTGAAACGAGTGTCACTCGATTCAGAAATGGAATTTGTCCACTAAGATAGTCTTGGAAATGAGTCTTGACTAACAAGAAATGATTCTCTATGGTAATGTGTGTATGCCACAAAGTTTAATGTTTTAAGTTATGATTATTGTGAATACATTTAACTACCATGAGTTATCCCATGTTATGAAATTATGATCTCTTTTGCAGGTTAAGATTTCCAAAAGTTATGTTCTTATGAATATGATGTGATTGATTTTTCTTTTGTTTACCCTTACTGAGAATTTGAGATCACCCTTTTATGTTTTATTTTCCCCAGGATATAAAGAATGTTTTTAGGTAAAAAAAAGGGAAGATATTTATGGGAGATATTGAAGATCTTTCACCACGATTAGAAGATTACGTTCTGAGTTTCCAAAGACACTAAACTATTACGGTCCTTGTGTGTGTGTTTTTGTTATGTACTAAGTATTCCTCAAAATTAATGTAATGTCCATGTACATTAAGATTCGGGTCTCTACAGTTGGTATCAGAGGAAAGGTTTAGTCAACCTTTGGAAACTAGGATGCGACAACGTTATTAAGATCCCTAGAGATATTTCTATGGTATGTCTAGGGATGTCCCTAAGGATAAGTATACGTATAGGATATAGTCCTAAAACTACGGTAACGATCTTAGAATTTAACCTAAGATGTTAGATATCGAGGGTGCTCCCCCTTTACTATGTTGTTTTCCCTAGCATGATTTTTGCCTCTCACACTATTTTTTTTGGGTTTTAGAAAATGGCTGGAAACATGAAGATTCATGATAATGGAGGATATGACGGACAATGGAATGATTTTCTTCATGAGAAACCAAATGAAACGGGATTTGGAAGTCCAAACATCATTATTATGCCGAATCAGCAATCTCATAATATGATCAATAAAGTAAAATTTGGTAAGTTTCCTGACACGGCTAATAAGAGAAAGATGGAGTTTAATGATGATCATAGAGGAAAGAAAGTTCAATTTACCCTATGTAAATCATGTAGGAAGAGGCATCAAGGAGAATGTTTCAAAGGAACTGGAAGATGGTTTGGGTGTGGAAAAGAAGGACACAAATCCAGTAAGTGCAAAGGAAAAGGATCAGTTAACACTAGGGATGAGGATAATGGTATTGCTACGACATCAACAATGGTTAAATGTTTTAAATGTGGAATGTACGGGCATTATGCAAACCAATGCTCTAAGGTAAAGTCTCATGAAGAGAATCAGTATGGTCGTATGGGTAGTATTTATGTTGATGATGATGAAGAGACTACAAATGATATGTGAGATGAAAGAATTGTTGAAGCCCGGTCAATGGTTTAAGAATGTAGTGGAATGATGACATGTTTATCATGTGTAATGTTGTATAAGTAATCTCATGGTACTATGGAATAAAGAGACATCTAAGGATTGTTACATTGTTGTCTTTCCTTGAGTTTTGAAAGTGTATGATTAATGGTACCAGTATCCATGAAAGGTTATTCAAATATTTTTGGAATGTAGATGATATGTGCATAATGAAGGGATAAGACGATAATGAGATGTTTGATTGTATTCATGAGCTCATGATTGATATAAGGACTAAGTGATATCATGGTTTGAGTATATAGAATTTTGAGGATTTTGGTATGTGGAAAGTGTTAACTTTTAACTGCATTCATGTTTTCACTAAGGTTCAATGAGTATTCATTCTTCAAGAGAATACATGATTTAGGAATTCACATGTTTGTAATTTGACCAATGAGATATATCTTATGATATATGGGGGATAAATGATGGCATTCACGTGATTATTCTGTGACATTTCAAGTAATCATTTTCTTTATACTCTGAGCTTGGACAGAAGTATTTTAGATAAGCCTAAAGATTAGAATGGATTAATGTGGACATAAGTTAGGATAAAACGTTTTTCGATATTATTGATGGGAAGTTATAGTAATATAGCTTTAGAAAAAGGACAACCTGCAGGACGGGCGACAACCCATCGCGTCGGACAAGGCTGTGGGAATCGAACCCACAACCGAAGTGCGACGGGCCTTTATCGCCTACCAGTAGCCTACAGGAAGTCCCTATTTAGTAGAAACTAGTTTTATTATATTAAGAAGTATGATATATGAAGTATAAGTCCATTTTAGGAACGATATATGATTAATATCACTATAGAATGACTTATGTATATTTAATAACTTTTTCTAACCTTTTGTTTGAGACAGATGGAAGGACCCATCATTCTATCACATGATCTGCTAACACTTCACGAATAAAAAATTAAACTTCATTTATTTAAGAGATGAAGTGGAAATTGTTCAAGGCACGAACAACAGTGAGATTGTACCGAAATAAAGTAAGTATTTATTCTAATTCAAATTATTCAACTTTAGGGAAACGATCTTGAAAAACAAAAATGTTGTCCAAGTGCTCTTATATCTAATTAATCAGATGGTACCTTAGATCGTCACAAATTTATGGATTTGTGATTTTTGGCTTTTCCATAGCCATGTTATCTACCACTCTCCATCAGAACATGATGGTTAGATTTTTCTTTCATATCCATATTTTCATCTATGTGGAAACCTAGTGATTAGTTTATTTGGGTAACCGTTACGTTTCATACTTTTGTTTTTTAAAGATTGGTTTTGGTATTCCTTTTTACGATGTGGGTTTCTATTAAAGAAACTTTCGAGTAGTAAACCATTTATAACCCCGACGAATTTCGAGGGCGAAATTCATTTTAAGGGGGGTAGAATGTAACACCCCAAAATTTAATAAAAAATATTCTTTTTAATCTCATTAATGTCTTGTGTTGTACGCTACACCCAAAGGAGCTTGCACAACACGCATCCTTGACTTTCCTTGCATTACACGCAATCGTGACCTTCCTCGATAGCGTGTATAGTACGCAATAACGAGTTTCACTAAACAACAATATGGTATTAAAATATTATTAAAACTAGCCGTTATGAATAGTAATATCCAGTTTTTGAAATTGTGTAAATTTAATTTTTCAAAATGGAATTCATTTTTGGATTCGTAATATCGAAATTATCTTAGGGTGAAATTTTGGTACTTTTCAGATAACTTTCATATTCTAATGAATAGTGAAAATTACTAAATTTTAATTAAAAACAACTTTTTTAATCGAAATAATAAGTAGTGATAAATTATTAATTTTAGTGGTTTTAAAGTATATTTAGAATATATTTTTACAATTTAATACAATGATGGTCATTTGATGTAATTTCACATTTAAACCAGTTATAAACAAGTTTCAATCTTTTGATAGTTATTATCTCTTAAAACACGCTATTTGTTTTGATGACGGGAATTAATTTTTAAATTAGTTAATGCGAATGATATGTTTTGAATTTCGTAAAATAGATATCATTTTTGAGTTCATAATATCAAATATAGCTTAGGCCTAATTTTTGGTATTTTTCCGAAAACTTTACATTTTTGATGAATAGTGAAACCACTAAGTGGTAGGTTAAAAAGTAAATTTTGCATAAAACTTAATTTTACCGCATCTGTGAATGGAATTTCGAAAATCCGAGAGACACGGTTAATATCAAGGACTAAAATTTGGTTCAATGAGATGAAAATAATTTTTGGTGAATAGTAACTTTTTACTTTTTTTTATCACGGTTAAAAGTAAATAGGGTAATTAAGGGTAAAGATGATATTATTATTACCCTAACACATGTCCTAATTCTATTGGATAAGTGTAATTCGACCAAAAACAAACTTAGGAATAAAATATGACCATTTAGGCCCACTTGGATTAGATTAGGACATTTATTATTAATTTATTTAAAGAAGGGTTAAAAGAGTTAAAATCAACATTTATTTACTAAAACATTTTTAATATGGGGTTATACATAAGATAAATTCGATTATAAAAATTCATTAGAAATCTAAAAATGTTTCCTACATAATGGTATTTTATTTGTAATTTTTAAACATTAAATAATTTAATTTATGTATGACACAACAATGATGCAGTAATTATCTTATTAATGAAATATTGACATAATTGATGTTATAAATACCCAAATAAATATAATTTGAGACTTTTTATGAATTCCACTAATTTTATAGGTTACTATGATATATTAGTGTTGATTTGATAAACTTGGTTTGAACATATAATTCTGTTATGACTTTCACAAAAATCATATATCAAATAGTGTCAAAATTGACACAAAATAGTTTTAAAATCAAATATTATATTATTAATTGTTATTTTTTTCCTAAAAATCTAAGGATAGGCCTAATAACTTAGATAAAGATATATATATTAATAATAAACAATTTGGGGTTCGTTTGGCATGTTATAGTAAGTGTATTAACCATATAGTGTAAGAAAACAAAAAGACACGGTAAAAGTTAAATTATTTAACTTAGAGTTAAATCTAATTGATAAGGTTAAAATAATAACCTAAACTTGTCTAAATCCTATTTGTTGATAGGATTTTGACCCGTCCCCACTTTAGATTCTAAATAAGACCCATTGGAACCATTATAAACCGATTTTTACTTTAATATAAAATAATATTTTGAGATATTCCTAAGGTGCCCCTCTCCTCCCTTATAAAAGGACACCTCCTCCTCCTCCTCCTCACACCAATTTGAGCACTCAAGCTCGGAAAAACCCTGCCAAAATTCCTTATCCACTTCCCTAGAATAATACTAGAGGTCTTGGTCTTCTTCAAAGACCAATCTTAGTTCCCTATGTGGAGGATTCATAGAGGCGTTTCAAAGAAGAGGTAATATCCATTACCGATCTTTTCAATTTCTTTCTTCTTCAACTTCTTCTTCTTTAGTTGTTTCATGATAAAGTAATAACATCAGTATTACTTACATACTGATATGTTATTATAAATATGAAACAACCCTAATTCACCTTCTATCCATCCTACGGAAAAATGAAATCACTGCGCGTGCGTACGTATGGAATACCGTCTCCACGCCGTGGTATAATCTATTTTCCACCATTACCTTACAAGGATGGGTATAATGGTGTAATGAGTAACTATATATTATTATTATAAAGTGTTATTGATACTGAAATAGTATAAATACACTTAAATACAATTCCACGATCATGGGAACAATATCATCGCGCGTGCGTACGTACGGAATACCGTCTCCACGATGTGATGCGACTCGTTCTACATGATCATCATTACATAGTAATTATATAAATGAATTGAATGAATAAATATGATATATTTTACAGTAATACCATTCTGTATATAAGGTATCTATAACCTTAAAAGAAGAATAATAATTTATTCGGCAAAACACGCATAAGAACAAAAGGCAATAAAGACCCAAGTAACAAGAAACAATGAAATATTAATAATAAGAAGCTAAGAATATGACCATATATGATATCATATCAATATGTATGATTCTGGAATAAGTCAAAAAAATTATTTAAACCATTATACAGGAACTTCGGACACGTACAAAGCAAATCGGACCTAAGGTAAGGGAAATATCACAATCTCATTTTTATCCGAGATTGATTATACTTTGGTATTTACTGGGGTGTATTTTATCATCCACATCCATGTTTCCTCAACATGTAATATTATTTCCATTCACATAAAAATTTTTAAATCCTATTTTACCCTTTGTTGAGTTTTTAGTAAAATATATGAAAGGAATCTTTTGTCGTTTTTTGTACGAGGTACTTTTTTGACTTTTCCGAAAAAAGTACGCGAAGAATGTTTTTTTAACTTATACAGCTAGAATGGATTTTTAAAACATTATTTCCAAGAATCTTCCTTTATAATTTTTCAATTTTATTTTTAATCAACATCTTTTAGTTTATAATTGTATGACATGTTATGAAAAGAAAAGTGTTTTTGAAGTAGAAAGGATATTTTCCTCAAGAATGGAGTTCAAATGTTTTATCAAAATTATTTTCCATCTAAGATAATATAGGGTTCTGTTTTTATCCCTATTATTACATTGATTTGATTATGTTTTGAGGAAATTATTTTTATGAAGTCATTTACCTTATATGATTTGTTTTATGATGTCACGATGTTTCAAGAATCCCATTTTTGTTACATGTGTTATGCGATGATGTATGATTTATGATTATGTGGCACACATAAGAAAGGATTCATTATAAGATGGGTGGGACCTATATCTCCCTCCAATGCATTGGGTAAAGATTTTATATCTCATGAGATAGACATGGCTGGAATGGTAGGTCATACCGGTTCAGTGAAACAGGACTGAAACGAGGGTCACTCAATTCAGAAATGGACTTTGTCCACTAAGATAGTCTTGGAAATGATTCTTGACTAACAAGAAATGATTCTCTATGATTATGTGTGTATTCCACAAAGTTTAATGTTTTAAGTTATGATTATTGTGAATACATTTCACTGCCATGAGTTATCCCAGGTTATGAAATTATGATCTCTTTTGCAGGTTAAGATTTTTCAAAAGATATGTTATTATGAATATGATGTGATTGATTTTTCTTTTGTTTACCTTTACTGAGAATTTGAGCTCACCCTTTTATGTTTTATTTTCCCCAGGATATAAAGAATGTTTTTAGGTAAAAGAAGGGAAGATCTTTATTGGAGATATTGAAGATCTTTCACCACAATTAGAATATTACGTTCCGAGTTTCCAAAGACACTAAACTATTACGGTCCTTGTGTGTGTGTTTTTGTTATGTACTAAGTATTCCACAAAAGTAATGTATTGTCCATGTACGTTAAGCTTCGGGTATCTACAGTCCCGGAATTTCTATGTATTTTTTTTAATAAATGGGAATTTTAAGAGTCCGAAAAATTTGACAGCCCATGATTTTGAGGGCCAGATTTCCCGGAATGAATTTTTGAACTTTTGTTCGGGTACGTTCTGTAAACGTGATACTAGTTTTCTCTAACATTTGAACCGGTGCTCAAAATAGAAATTAGAGGGCACCGTAGAACTCACAGTGTCGGTATTCACTTAAAAAGACATTCACATCGACGATAGTTGGTCAAGGGTGCAATTTATTTTTTGATTTTTTGTGAATGAATAAAATAAAAATAATGTTGTGAAGCTTTTATTTTTATTTTATTTGATTGAAACCTCAATGTGGATGTTGATAAGTGCGGACCACCATACCTTAACCTCCCACGAGATTTTATGGTGGTGGGGACCACCCGAGGTCTAAACCACTCAAATCCCTCATTAAATGTGGTAGAGCTTCCTCATCTCCTCCAATATTAATTTTTCAAACCCTCCTCCACAATAATGAAGCCAACACACCACATTAATTGTGCCAACCTATAAGATTAATTAACCCAATATGAAATATATTCGAACAAATATAATATATCACATAATCTATTATTTCAGGGCTACAATTTCATTTTGGTGGATTTGGGGAGAGGAGGAGCATTGGGAGAAAATCTCACCAATGAAAAAGGACAAAGAAGAACACCTCTCCTTTGACGTTTTATTCTCCAAACTCCATAAATGGATCTACAATGACGCATGAACCCACAATTGAGGAATACACCGATGAAACCCACATCCATCTTTTCACAACGATACGTCTTCTTCCTTGTGACATCATCAACGCCCTCAAGAGAACGAGTTAGGAGATTATTTCTAATTTTTATCACCTCCCATGTACATCCATTCTATTTTTTTGCGGGTTGGGAACAATCATTGATCGATGATAGGATTTGACATTCATGTTCATGTTCTTGATGAGCCATATGCTACCATCCTAACACGGAGGGTAAATGCCAATACAACATGGCTCAACGCTTCTGAAAATCTGGTGGTGTTTTCCTTAATGAAGTATGATGGCTTCCATCCATGGTTGGAGCACGGGAATAGAGATAGACACCACTGTCAGCCGCGACGAAGGTGATGATGCCTCCCCATGGCCTCCTCGCCAATTGTGGGAACCGCTGCCGTCTGCGGATCCACCCCATCCCGCGACTGAGGCTGCCACCCAGCGGCCGGACCGCCGCCATGGGGCCGGACTGCCCACAAGGCCTAACTGCCCCCCCCCCACGCGACCAGACCACCGCCCCTTGGTTGGACCGCAACTTCGAGGCCAGACCCCCCCCCCCCCCCCCACACACACACACACATGCGGCTAAACCGCCGTCTCCGGCCGAGCCACCCCGTGGCCTCATGCCCTCATGGTACCTTCTGCGGCGTCACGACCACCAGCGGCTCTTTGTGGCCCCTCCCGGCCTGCGGGGCCGGACCCAGTAGGTCGGGCCGCCTAGAGGGATGTATTGAACCCAACGAGCCGGGTTGCCTAGCAGGCCGGGCCGAGTCCAGCTGAGGCTTTCCAAATGGGTCAGACCGGACCCGGGCCCACTATAACCAAATTACACTCTTTTTCCCATAACTTTGGCCCTAGACGTCTATTAGACGAACCATCCATCGTGTTGGGAACATTGGAGTGAGTCGGTCCCTTTCAGTAATACCCCACTGTGTTTTGGATTAAAATGGTAAATAGTCAGGTTGGATTGAGCACAAATCCAACCGGCCCCCCGGGACTAAAAGGCTAATAACTCAAAGACCTGGCGTCCGATTTATGTGTCATCTATTACTTTGAGACAAATATGACATGGCAGACCTTTGAGATACTTCCTTGTTGGATTTTTTGGCAGTTCGAAAATCGACCAGTAGCTTGTGAAGCGGATCCTCCAGGAGATGAGAGAGAATAGTTCAGGAACCCAGTGGCTGGCTAAGACTTGACGACTATTGACTATTTCGACTTGGAGTGACTTGACAGGCCCAGTGGCAAGCACCTTGGTAATGTTGCAGACCCACGATGGGGAGTGCCTTGTTGACATGGTAGACCCACAGTACTCGACCTAATGAGTACCTTAGTAGGCCATGTGGGGGAGTGCCTTGGTGACACGGAGGACCCTTGGTGGGGAGAACCTTAGTGAAGTGGCAGACCCATGGTACTCGACAGGAGGAGTACCTCAGAAGTCCAAGGTTAGTGGGAAGTGCCTCTGTCTGACGTGATAGGCTAGCTATACTCAATAGAGGAGGAGTTCTTCTGTAGCCAAGGTGTTTGACGTTGTGACTGGGAATGATACTTGATAACACTCCTAGAATAAATCCGGGTGTGAGATGAGTCAGTTCCTCTGTGTTTTCCTCGCGATTGAGATAGATTACTTAGTAACTTAGGTATATGTATTGGCATATACCTATGTAAGGTTATCTGTTGATTTCAAACTTTTTAATTTATCCTTGATTGATTTTTTGAGACCTAGAGGGTCTCGAGGTCACTGCTGAGTATCATTATACTCACCCAACACGGGCTAGGCCAACCCCTTGTTGTGTTGGATGGAGACAATAGATAGCGCTGACTGAGGATGAGAGTACCAGGACTGGACGGTACCTGGAGGAGGACTATAAGATGTGTTAGTATGTAGATGAGACAGGTGGAAATGGAGTGCTGAGGAGACGATCTATATCTACACTTCAGGTAGGAACCTCGGTGGACAACCTAGTAGTTGAATTTATTTTTTTTCAGATGTATTGTATCACAATTGTACTTGTACTTTCCAGTTGGTCTTATAAAATGGATCCTTTTACTTACTGCACTCACTCTATTTACAGTTCAATTTACTTGTGTTATTATCTTACTAGGTGCTTGGTTATGTGTGCATACAACTTATAAAGGAAGTTTCTTCCCAGTTTTAGGGATTATGCCTTTGGTGCTAGTTTCCAACACCTTGCCTATAGAAGGCGGGCTTGGGGTAGTCACGACACTGGCCCTGAGGGACGGGTAGTGACATTTCTAGGTATGTTATGTCTAGTTTTGTAATATCAACTTCCTTTTGGTCTAAACTGGGGCATTTTAATTCCCAATAACGTTTTTTAATTCTAAATGTTTTCTTGAGGTTGGAAATATATATGTTTCTTCCCCATATGGAATGTCAACATCACATGATTCTTTTGAATCGTGATAATAATGTTTTAAATTACCATCACTATTATTGGAAATATAGATATTTTCCTCCATAATATTCTCAACAACCATTGTTAAGGAACATTAATTTTTAATTTCCACTACATCATATGTGCCCACCCTCTTTTGTAAACATTTATTCCATCATTTTTAAATCGTACCATTCGGTTAATAACTCATGAAGGTTCCTTGATCGGTTATCTCATCAAACATTCCAAAATTCATTATTTTTATTTTGAGAAAACATGAAATTCAAAATACAATGATGTATTTCAATGAATTTATTTTTTTATACCACATTTTAGAAAAATTAATATCGGTTACTAGTCTCAACAAGGATCTATTTGTAACATGTGTGAAAGAACAAACATCATCACTCCAAAATATTTTTGAATGATTGTATTCTGCTAAGACACATATTCCCATTTCTAGTAAACATCATTTCGTTCTTCCATATAAAATAGTTTGTCTTATAGTATATATGGATCTATAATACTAATTGGTACCAGGATTTCCAAATTAATATTCAAAATAATTTTTTCTAAATTTGATTCCATTATATGTTCTCTGTTTAGTCATTGAATCCCCTAATTCTTTTTCCACATCATTTTTTCTGAATTTGTTCATTTCAATGGTCTATGACATGTTATTTATAAAAATTATGTTTGTTAATTGATTGAAATCACCAAAAAATGTGATAAAGTACAATTTATATTTTTTTTATTAATGTCTCATCGGGCGACACACATTCGAATGAATAAGATCAAGTGCACTAGTAGACTGAATTTCAATTCTATGATGACTAATGATAGCCATATTTTCTTTTAGGAAATTAATAAAAACATCTTAATATCTTATTTCTAATTATGTATGATTCATGGAAAAATTTACTTTATTATGGTTATTCATGTTTTTTTATCCATGGTTCCCATAACTTTTGTGCCACAATTGTTTTTTCATATTCAACACTCATTCAACACGAGTTATTAAATTATTTTATTTAAAAGATATTAACAGTGTTTCATTATAATTTTTTAATTACATTTCCATATTCCACACTATTAATCATTAAATAATCCTTCCTAAATATTTTTTCATGTTCCATCATCACAAATTTGACTTCCACTAACTGTGTTATGTTTTAGCACATCAATAATTAAAAATTATTTATATTTCAATTTTTATACTTCAATATTTCTTGTTATGATTCCTATGATTTTTATAACAATGAGTATGAAAAGTAACATCCCCTCCACCAATAATTTCAACATGTTTCAATATTTTATATCAGTTTTCATATGTGATGTTCAACAACAATTGAGTATCCATCATTGGTTCCTCTTAATTTTTTTCAATGTTGTTACAACAAAAAAAGTCATATCCTCACCATTCTTATTTTTAGCTTTCTTTTCCTTTCTATCATATGAAACATGTTAATGAATGAGTTTCATACACCATTTTGTATACTTACGAGATGAATCACATCATCCACTAAATTTTTCAAAAAAAATCAATTTATTTTTGGTTGGAATGTTTCTTACATCTTGGGAATTCACATTTTCAACTTCTTGTATCCTAGGAAATTTATTCATTCTTATTTAACAATTTCATTGATTTTTATCAATCCTTTTTTCGAGAGAAGGTACATTGTGAAACCAATTATAATATCAAATCCTAGAGATTTCAAATCACAAGAAATAGCCACAAAATCTATATTTTCAATTCAAGAATGATCTTTATTTATAGAGACTTATTTTAGGATGGAACTTCATTCAGATCTAACATTCATAGGACGTGGACAAACATATATTTTCGGTGAGTTTTATACTTTTATAGAATTGATAGTTTTATCACTTCTTTACTCCACACATACTTTCTTAATTCTTTTTCTGAAACCTGAAATGTTAATAGAATCAGAAGAAACTTAATTGAGATATGATAATATTTTATTTGATTCTATTTTTTAGCCTTCTCATCAATTTAAATGTATCACCATTTACTTCTAATTTTTTTTATGTTTTCATCTATCTTCTTCATGGAAATTTTCGTCTCATGAATTTTATATTTTAACTTGTTATCCTATTCTTCATTAGTTAGAGCTTCCTTCCATGATTGTCCATCATATTTCCCTATATAACAATTCTATGTTTTTGACATAAAATCTCCATGGTGTATTCATCTTCCTATAAGATGAGATATTTTATTACCTCAACATATTCTACCAGATATGCCTTTATTACACTAATTTCTCTCTGTAGATTTTTTTTTCTCAGGACATGAAATGTGTTTGGTTTTGAGATGAAATGTTCTATACGATTCCTTAGTACATTCTACACTATCTGAGGATTATTTTGTTATCTAATATTTTTCAATGAATGTTTTGATATTTTCTAAACAATTATATTTATATGATTTTTTTTAGTTGTGTAATATTTTACATTCCTTCTGTACATAATTATTTTCTTTCTAGTGAAACAATTATTGTATATATTAAATGACTTTTATTCTTTATTATTTTTATTCCACTTCTTCCATCGAGTTTTTCCATAAATTTTATCTAGATATTATCTATCATTATAATTTGGGATCTTTCATAGAAAATATATCTATTGCACAACACTAAAAACATTTTAGATGAATTATTTTCTCCATTCTTTACATCTTATTCAATAGTTATTGGGTATAAGAGAAATTATTATTTCATTCTGCTCGTCAACAAATTGTTCTTCCGACTCACATGGATATGATTCTCCAACAACATGGATATTTGTCATTCATATAGCTTCAAAATCCATTTCATCATTAATTTTCATTATAAACACTGGGGAATTATTTATTTCAATTAAAATAAGAATGATATGTAATTAAACAATAGATAAATTATTATTATCATCTAAAGAAGAAATTATAGAAAAAAACTTTCCAGGAGATATTCTCATAAGTATCACCATAATTTTAAATTCATCAATAACATATATGAATCCACTGATGCTTCAAAAAAAATCTTTTACTCTATTAAAGATTCATCAATTTTTTCTTCACCTATCTTTCTGTTGTCTTAAAACATACAATTCCCAATTTATAGATTTTCTTTTTTACCTTTTTATTCCCTTCAAAAATTTATTCCATATAGTCCAATATACTTTTTGATGTATTGATACCCATCACCTTTTGCTGAATTTTTTTATAATGAAAATATAATAAAATATCTACCCTTTCTATAAACATATATATTTCTTTTATAAGTAAAAATAACTTGAGAAACTTTTTTAATAGGCGTAAAAGGATTAGTTGTAGCATCAAAAACATTCAGTCCAATAGATAGGAGATAATAAATCATCCCATATTTCAATCCGTAATAATTTTTTCTATCAAATGGATGAAATCCACTACTCTTTATATAATTGATATTATCCATGATATAGATTCAATATGGTATCCTAAACCCTGTGATACCAATTGATATTCCATTGATCAAATACAAAATGATGGGGGTGGTTGAATCAGTTGTTATCTTTTTATATGTTTCAAAAAAAATTAAAAACATAACCCCGAAAACATATTAGTATTTATAACGTTGTCATTATTTTTTAAATTATCATGCATGGAATGGTAGGAAAAAATATCACACAGTATTTAATTGGTTCCTCTTCAGTGTGAGAACATACATCCTATCCCTAACCATAGACGTGGGACTATGAAAATTACTATTATGAAAAAATTAATACAAATTCTTCCAACTCCTGTTAGACACCTTCGATATCCAAATAGAAATGATTATACATACTCGCATATGTTTTCAATGTTATCATATAAATAAATTGATCCAAAACAAGATTAATGACGTTGTTGAATCACCTTCACACTCAAGAATGATGGATCTAGTTTTTGTAAAATGGTGGTTCCAATATTCATAGAATGCCAGTTCATATTTTTTCAGAAAACTATATCCAATTTTCATAGAATACTGAGTTAGATTTTCATAGAAAAGTGTTACTGATTTTCATAAAATTGTGGTTGTGATTTTCTTATAATATTGGTTCTGATTTTCTCAGAGTAATTGTTCTAATTTTGTTAGAATCATAGTTCTAATTTTCATAGAATATTTGTTTAGATATTTTCAAAATGTTGTATCATATTTTCTCAAAATATTGGTACTTTTTCTTAGAATAATGGTTTATATTTTCTATGAATCATTATATTGATTTACATAGAATCTGGGTTCTGAAGTTTCATAGAATTATCAACAAAACTCATGAACTGATATAATTCATAAACATTTTATTATATAATCCGGTAGAAAAAATACTTTAATTTCTCTAACAATCATTATTTCACGCATATGTTGAATGCTTTAAATGAATGAATTATCTGATTAAATATTTATTGGATATTCTAAAACTAGTAGTGGGAAACATGAAATCATTCCTGCTCCCTTAAATCTAGAAACTCAAAACATCTTTTGTAACTATATATTCGACATTGACATCATTAATCATCCATAGATTTCATCAATATTTATTAAAACATGATTTTAAATGTTGACTCCTAAAATTATAGAATTATCCTTATGAGTGACTCGGATATCAGTAGATACTAGATCTATAATGACCCCCTCCCTACAAGGTTTACACCCTCCTTTGATAAAAATGTGATAAGGGAGATTGTGACACTCGAGTCCCGCCACCAGTAGGGTCTAGGATGGTGACAAGAACCAAGGGTATAATAAACACACTAATGAGAGGCATTACCCTATAAGAGAAAAAATGAAGAAGAGAGTGATAAGATATACACCTACCCACTCCGACTCATACTGCAATATAAAATAAAACAAAAGTACACATATGTAATGTCATGAAATACTACTATAATTGTATTAAAATAATGCAAGTACGTAGGGAATGTTAAAAACAGTAGTGACCACGAAACCCTGAGCAGCTATGAAAACCCCAAGCTAGTATTATCTAGCCCGATCTCTAAGCTGCTCCTCGTTATCGAAAATATATTTTATATATGTGTTTGGTGAGTATAACCTTATACTATATTGGATCCTTCACAATGCCTCTCTATAAAATGTAAAGAATGTTTTCCAGAGGATAGTGAATAATAAGTGAAACTAACTCATCAGAAAAATATGTATACTACATTCCCATCATCAGCATGGATATTATCACCAATTATAGAATACAATAGTATATAATATAATAAAGAATATCAGGGGTTCGCCTCTACAACTTCCCCACTAGTTTGTTGGTTTTCCCGGACATTACACGTCATAAGAATCTCTCTTGAAAATAAATACTCACATACACATGGGGGTATCACCAAACTAGAACCTCATACAATAGAACAACCACATCCACATAACCAATTTAACAAAGTAGTTTTTGGGTGCCACCACATCTCGCATAACATGTATAATACACCATCTATTAAACCTCAATCCATTATAACCCAAACAATGAGTTATGATCCTAATGATGTCACGACCTATACATGTTTAACCTATTGTAGTTCATAAGAATCAATATCTAGAATATATTTGTTTTCATAACAACAAGCCATTACATACCTCAAAACACATATATGGGGAAAACTAACCATTTTTATTACATTCACTAGTAACTACCATGAGAAGTGAGTGGTCCCAAAGAGGTTAGTTAGCCATCCATTCTCCCACCAGAATGTTGGGGAAGACATCACCATGGGCTCCGAATAGCCAGGGTGTTAGATTCCCTAACTAAAGGGGTGGAGTAGCATCTAGAAACCAAAAAGTAAAAAATATACAATTTCTCACAACTTCTCTATGGTCACAACCTAGTCCTAGACTCAACTTCAACTAATGTCTCTCGGACTCTCTGTTGACACTACTATGAATTGGTGTCATATAAGCAGACAACAATTTAAAGAGCTAAATTAGATTACTTTATCCCTTTTTTGACATTCACATTTCTTTAATTAATTCTATAACCATTAATTATCCTTTATAGTTTCTACAATACATTTCATTAGAATTCCAACTAATATTCCGAGTTCTACTAAATTTTCACCTCCTCGTTTCATTAAACCATGTTCTAACCCCATGGGTTAACATCATTTATTCAATCATTTTTACACATAATTATTAATTTCTCATATTCATAGGGATTCTAGAAAAACATTCCATGCTACTAAATTGAAGGGGCCTCAACCTAGTGAGTAGATGAACTACCCATCAATTATTTTCCAACTATTGTATGTGCGTAGACCCATCTAATATTTTGAAGCGAAACATGAAAATAATGTGGAATACGCCACACTTCTTTGACCCTTTTTGAAATTATTGTTTGAAACACAATCTGATTTGAGAAATGTCGAATGTAAAGATGATTAACAACTAACAATATCCAGTAAGATTCCAATCATTCGTATCAAACTCATTTCATTGTCTATAATTTCCTCCCTGAACCCCACATGCATAAACTGATTCACCACTATAGGTGTTAGCTACTGCCAAAATCAATGTGCCTCCCTACCCCCCAATCATCACAAAATCCATCCAGGGTCACATCACAACACAAGTAGTATGAAAACAAGCATCATATCAACTGTGCTCATGGTGCTTAAACATGGCATCTAGACATCACACACAAAGACAAATCACATATCCAAGTGTAAAGATCTTGGCCTTTACAAAAAATTGGATATCTCATAACAATTATAGGATTTAACTTTTATCAACCAACTGGTTATTTAATCGATCTTGAATATGTTAGTTCACATAAATATGCATAACTACATCTATTCAATTATCAAATGTTTAGCAAAACTACATCTGAATTTAAAACATCCCTATTTTTCATTATCGAGTTTAGTTAAAATTATTCATATGTTTACGTTATTTAAAAATTTATATAAAGAATGACATATTTATCAAATCAAGCATGTATATCACATTATATAGAAAAAAGTGGCAATTAATTCCGATCTATTAAAATTTATTTATCGAGATTATTTATTTATTTTGTCAATTCAGTTGTGATACAATGTTATAATCAATGATAACACAAATTGTTTACAGAAAATAAATGAGAATCCATGAATCCGCTACCTCAATATTTTTAAAATGTTCACTACATAGGAAAATCCAAAAAAAATTGAATAACCTCTCTTAGAGGAATGCATCCACCAAAGGATAAAGAGACACCACCACAGCAGCCGACACCCAAGAATAATCCATTAGAAACATATAGATAACATGAAATAATAGTGAAATTATAAAAGAAAGAGAGGAACGTAGTAGAATAACGATAGATCATACCATACATCTATGATTGATCGATACTGCTTGGTTGAAACAAAACAGGGGGTACACAAGTAGTAGGGAGAAAATCCATGGATGAAATGAAACAAGTATACAAAAATATTCATGAATCTTATAGGATAAAAGGAATTTTTTCAGCATCTCACTCTAGAGAACAAGAAGGAAGAACAAGATAGAATTATTACTGGTCCATTTAGAAGTTTTAACAGAACATCGATTTAAGATATACTAGATTTTCCGTTAAAAAAGGATTGTGTTAAATCACATGGGTAGACCTTGTTATGGAATATTTATCCTTATGAAAATTGTCATCGAATTTATGTGCATTTAATCGACCTTAAAACCCTTAATCATGTAATTTAATACATTTTTTTCTAAGGAAATGTTAAATGGGTAAAAAATGAAATTTGGATATTTGAAAAAAGGATATGAAATACTTATGGAACACTATTCATGAAATAGTTTTTTCCACAGTTTCTGTAGATAACCAAATCTTGATGTACATAGACATCACATTACTTTTTCATAATACTTAATACATGACCATAACAGATGCCCATAGACCTTATTAGTTTAGTTTCTTTGGAAACTCGAAACATAATCTTCTAATCATGGGGAAATATATTCAACATCTTCCATAAAGATCTTCCACTTTGGTTTTCTTACCTATAACATTTATTTATATCTGGGGGAAAATAAAACATAAAAAAGGCGATCTCAAATGCTCAGTAAGGGTAAACATGGAGAACATAAAACAATCCCTGAACATTAGAACATATGAAAATGAACATAACACATCCATATCATGAGTAATGACATAAATATTGGATGTTAATAGGGAATAGATCATAAAGGAACATTAAATGTGAAAATATAACATTGGAATAAAAAATTTAATTGTGTAAACCATTAATCACATGATATGATTTCCATAGTAGACAAGGCATTGCTGCCAATACCATCATAGTGGAAAAATTCTCTTACTGATCCAGGTTTACTTGTCATTCCATATATGTCTATCTCATGAGATATCAATCGATACCTAATTAATTGGAGAGAGATATAGGTCCCACCCATCTCATAATTAAATCATTCTTACTTGTGCCACAAAATAAACATAAATAATTCATCATAACTCAAAGAATAAAATGTGTTTCATTAACATAATCTCATCTTGATGTAATATATATAAAACAAATGGATATAATTTCATAATAATAATAATCAAACCATGTAAATAATATAGACATTATACTTGAAGCATAATAATACTAAATAATGTCATCATAGATGGAAAATAGTTTTGACAAAACACTTGAAATTAATTCTTGGGGAAAATATCCTTTCTTCTACAAAATCATTTTCTCTTCAAAAAATGACATTAAATATTAAAATTAAAAGTATTTTCTTGAAAATAATCATGAAATCTTGTAGAGGATGCTTCCTTAATATTAGGCTTTATGAAACAGTAAAAAGCTATTCATTCTGTATAAGATAAAAAAACATGCTCCTCGTACATTTAACAGAAAAGTCAAAAAGTTATTCATATGGTAGACAAAAGAAAGATTTCTTCCATAACATGTGGTTAAAGATAAAAATGGGTAAAATATGACATTAAACATATATGAAATAAATTTTAGAAAACATGGACATGGATGATAACAATAACCCTAGTAAATACTTATGAATAAACAATCTCGGATAAGAATGAGATTGGAATAATTATCCCATACCTTATGTCCAATTTACAACGTATGTGTCTGAGACTCCTATATAGTGGGTTTAAACATATTTTTAAATTGTAAAAAAACCATAATAATATTTATGATATCATATATGATTCATTGATGACTTTATATTACTCGTTATTTTGTCAATTCCATGTTAAAGCAACATTTTTGGTAAAATCGTTTCATTTATCGTACGTGATTAGACTAGTTGTTCTTGATATTATTACTTATAACCTAATTTAATTAATTAAAAAATGTATAACATTATATATATAATATATATTTAGAATATAAATATATATTATAGATTGATAAATGGAATGAAATACACCGTTCATGGAGACGGTAGGCCGTTCATACGCACGAACGCTGTATTCGTTTCCTTATCAAATAGAATTGAATTAAGTATATGAAACATATATGTACATAACTCCAGTACCATTATTATTTCATATATTTCATGATTAAATATTTTATATACTTTAAAATGATTCTTGAATGGTAAACTTTGAGAATGAATCTCATCGCGTTGTGGAGACTGTAATCCGTACGTACACACGAGCGGTGATATCGTTCCCGTAATAATTGAATAGAATTAGAGTCAATGATATAATATCTCAGAATTATTATGATGTTATAATAACCATATATATTTATTATCTACAGCATTATACCCATCCAAGTAAGGTTGTGGTGGAAAAACAGATTACACCACGACGTGGAGACGATATTCCATACATACACATGCGCGGTGATTTCGTTTTACATAGGATGGATAGAAGGTGAAATGGGGTTGTTTAATATTTATAATAACATAAAATTATATTAGTTATACATATGTTATTACTTTATAATAAAAAAACTAAATTAGAGGAAGTTGAAGAATAAATAAATTTGAAAGAATTGGTAGAAGAGATTATATCTTTTTCGATGCGCCTTCTCTTAACCTCATCTTAGGGCACTAAATTGGTCTTTGAAGAATACCAGTACCTCTAGTAGGTTTATATGGAAGTGGATAAGTGAAATGGGCAGGGTTTGGTTGATCATGAAGGTTCAAATAATTGTAAAGAGGAGAGGGGTGAGGTGCCCTTTTATAAGGGAGGATAGGGGCACCTTTGGAAACCTCAAAAATATTAATTTAGTATAAATTTAATCTCCACATAAGAACATCCAAAATGTCTCACATCCCAAGATCAGAAGAAATAGGGTTGTAATCTCATCAACCAATAAAATTTAGACATGTTGGAAATTTATTTTAAACCATATCATCTTGATTTACCCATATTTTATGTATTTAATAAGTTTTGTGGTACTAATATTATAAATATTAAAATTTTGTAAATAATTAATTATGTGTTGTTAATTGTCCATAATTTTATACTTTATGAAATTTTTGACCACATAAATTTCAATTTATTATTTTTAAATATCTGTGTAATTTTAAAACAATTTTATAAAATGTTATTTTTATAAAACAACAATTGTGTCAATTTTGATACTATTCATTTATTTAAATTTAGATAAATTCCACACAGAGGATATATTAAAAAAAATTAATAGAATCCTAACATTTCATATTCATCTAGAAAAAATTTTGACAACATTAATTAATTTATATAATATTTATTTTAATATTTTTAAAACCATTTGTTTGATATTTCTCTTAATTAAATAATTACTACAACATTTTTTAATAATTAATTAATACACTTATTTTTACATAAAAATTAAAATTAAAATACAATGATGAATATAAATATAATATATTTCATAATAAATCTTTTACTCGAACTTATCATCTTAAAATATCAACATAAAAGTTATTATATTTATTAAATTATGAAAGTGACAACTTTGACATCATTTAATGTAAAATTATATAAATGTACTAATATATTTTATACAAATACAAATGGTCCCCAAGACGACCCGTGGATGCTTATGGTATATATATCCTCGATCAATAAGTTTTGGTCATGTTTTTGGGCCTTTTGATAGGTAGTATTTTTTTAATAAAAACTATATTATTGATTTTTCACTAAGTGAATAATTTCTGTATCATTAATGTATATGATATTAAGGTAATTAAATGATTCTTAAAAAATAAAAAATTACCATAATAAATAAAAAAAAATTAGTTTTCAAATTAGTATTAATAATCTAATTTATATTCTTTATAACCATATTTTAAAAATACTTTAATTATTAATGTTTGAGTGAGACATATTTTACTTTCTTCAAAAATAAAATAAACTAAATGTCTTAATCACATCCATGTGGGTTCCAATGGATTCAATTTAGACCCAAAATTTCCTTATGAAGAAATATTATCATCCAATTATATTAATACAAGTATTAGGGTAATTTTATATTATTATATTTACCTTTTAATTAATCAATTTACCTTTATATATGGTAAATAAAATTTACCGTAAATACAATTCACAGTGTCCAAAAATAAAAAGTAGCCTAATATAATAATTTGGACCTACTGATTCCAAAAATTGATTACATTTTTCCATATTAAAATCACAGAATTTGCGGAAATTAATTTTCAAATTAATCCCATTGTTTAGTAAATGAGTTTTAAATGTTAAAACATTACAAAAGATTAAATGGTTTTACTTATGAATTCAATGTAAAATCAATGATAATTACATAAATTATATTAAATGGTAAAAATATATTCTATTTATACTTTAAAGCCATTCAATATTATAATTTAAACATATAAATTATTATGATGAAAAAGTTGTTTTTTGATTAAAATATATCATGTTTTTACTATTCATTACAATATGAATGTTGTCCTAATAATATGAAAAAAAATTCCAACATAAAGTTTTATATCCACATTCCATAGAAGAATTTTATTTTTTCAAATTTAACTTATAAACATGTAAAAAGTATATTTAAAGTGTGTGTGCCATCAAAAGGAGACAAAACTGTATTTAAAAAAAATACTTATTTTACTCAGAAAAATTATTTTTTTCTCAAACCATGTTCTAGAAAATGTGTATGATGAATAATAATGTTATAAAATTAATAATTTAGTTAATACTATTCATAACTACTAGTTCATAATAATATTATAATAATATGTCGTTGTTTAGTGGAATCCAGTATTGCTTACTACACACACTATCGAGGAATGACAGGATTGCGTGTAATGCATGCTAAGTCAGGGCTCCGTGTAGTGCAAGTTCCCTTTGGTGTTTCATATAACATAAATAAAACTTATTTCATATTTACAACAAAATATATATATACTTAATGTTCCGTAGAATAATTTCTACAAAATGAACTTCTAATTGCGTGTAACATGAGCCAAGAATAGTGTTGCATATACTACAAGCAAATACGGTGTTGCGTATAGTAATAGCTAATCTTGGTGTAGTGTAAAATAGTAGACATCAAAGAAATTATAAATAATATATAAAATCTTGTGGTGTTACATTCTAACCCCCTTAAAATAAATTTTACCCTCTAAATTCGTTGGGGTTACAAATCATTTACTACTTGAAAGTTTCTTTCATTGAAACCGACATCGTAAAAAAGAATACTAAAACATAATTTTAAAAGGTTAGGTAAGAAACATAACAGTTACCCAAATTAACACATTACTGGGTTTCCACATAGGATAACATAGGTAAAAATATAGATATGGAAGTGAAATATAACCATCAATTTCTGATGAAGAGTGGTAGAGGACATGGCTTTGAAAAAGCCAACAATAACAAAGCCATAAATTTGTGATGATCTAAGTTACCATCTAATTCATCAAATACAATGGCAGTGAGAATAAATTTTTCATTTTCAAGATCATTTCCCTAATGTTGAAGAATTTTTTGAATTAAAAGATATCCATACTTGATTTTGGTACAATCTAACTGTGGTTTGTGTCCCGAGCAATTTCCACTTCATCTCTTAAGGAAATGAAGTTGAATTTCTCTTCCGTGAAGTGTTAGTAGACCTTATGATAGAATTATATGTCATTCCATCTGTATCAAACATATAGTTATAAAATGTTATATATATAATTCCATCTTATGGTGAGATTAACTGTATATGATTACAAAAATGGACTTATACATAAACTATCATACTGCTTAATAAAATAAAACTAATTACAACTAACCAGGAACTTCTTGTATGCACGTGGTAGGCGATAAAAGCATGTCACACTTCAATTGTCGGTTCGATTCCCACAACCCTATCCGACGCGACGGTTGTCATCCGTCCTGCAGGTTGTCCTTTTTATAAAACATATTCATTATAACATTCCAGAAATAATATCTAAAAAAGGTTATAGCCTTAAACAATACTATCTGATGTCCAATATAATCCATTCAAATCATTAGGCTTATCCAAAATACTTCTATCAAATATCATAGTGTAATATAAACAATTACTAGAAATGTCATCTATCGAGCATGTGAATACCATCATCTATCATATGATATATCTTGTAGGTAACATTCCAAACATGTGAATACCTTAATCATGTGTTCTTTTGAAAAATGAATACCCATTGAACCTTTGTGAAAACATGAATGCTGTCAAAAGTTAACTCATTCCACATACCAAAATCCCAAAATATTATATACTCAATACATGATATCACTTTGTCCTTATATCAGTCATGAGCTCATTAATACTATCAAACATATTAATTTCTCGTTATCCCTTCATTATGCGCATATCATCTACTTTCCAAAAATATGTCAATCACTTTTCATGGATACCAGTACCATATAATAATTGAAATCCACAATAAACCATTACATAGATATTCCAATATTCCATAATACTATAAATGAGATTCAAAAACATTATTTTGGAATCCTATTACATAAACAAATAATCATTCCACCACATCGTTGTCATACTCAATATCACAAATATTGATCGCATGTGACATCCCTTTTCTCCTTTTCCTTAAGATGCTATTGATGTCGATCATCATTAACCCTTGGATTAGGGCATTGGTTATCATAATGCCCTATTTCCTTGAAATTTTAGCATTGTAGTGTTGGTGGAGCGTTCTCTGTAGTATTTTCTCTATTCACGTCATTAGAAACCTTTTTCATATTACTTTGGCACTCAGCTTCTTGATGTCCAGCTTTTCCACACTTGAATCATTTTCTAGTACCTTTTAGACAATCTCCACCATGCTTCTTTCCACACTTTGAGCATAAAGAAACATTCACCTTCTATTCACCATTGTTCTGAGGTTTTTCCTTGAACTCCATCTTTCTTTTCATATCAAAACCATGAGATGGATATGTAACACAAACTTCTTGTTCTACAATGATAGCACAACCCACAATTTCTTCATAGCTATTGATGTATCTTATAGCTAATGCCCTTCGAAGACTTGGTTTTAAGGCACTGAATAATAGATCAACATTAATTTCAGGATGGATGATAAAGCCATATGCATACCTTGCATGCCTTGTAAAATTTTCTTCGTATATACCAACAGATTCATCATCATTTTTCTTAAGTTCAAGGAAATCCTGTTTTAAATTATTTCAAAATATATGAGGGAAGTACTTACTGAAAAACATGTTCTTGAACTCATCCCATTCAATGGATTCAATTTCAACTTGGGGCCTTTTATACTCAATTAGATTCCACCACTAGTCCACTTCACCTTCTAACCGTTAAACAGAAAAAATTACTTTTTCATGATCCGTATAGCGAAGTATGGAAAATATCTTTTCAATTGTAATGATCCATTATTCAGCAAAAAGTGGATCAGAAGTCCCACTAAAAGAAGGTGGACGTCTCCTCATGAAGGACTCAATAGAATATTGTTCCTTTCTCTACTCATTTGGAAGTCCAGAATGATTCATAGCTTGTGTAAGTATAGCTATAATATTTTTCACTCCATCTCCCATCACATTTGGTTATTCAAGAGGAAAATCATTGCATTGTCCTTTACACTAATCAACATGTTTCCTTCAGGTTCCAGCCATCGTCTAAAACCCAAAAAGAACAATGTGAGAGGAAAAATCATGCTATAAAAACAACATAATAAAGGGTGAGTACCTTCAATATATACCATTTTAGGTTTTATTCTATGATCTTTACCGTAATTATTGTACAATAACCCATACTTAAACTTAACCTTAGGGACATCCCTAGACATACCTTTGAAATATCTCTAGGGATTTCACTAAATTTTTCGGATCCTAGTTTCCAATGTTTAACTAACCATTTTCTCTGATACCAAATATAGAGACCCAAAGCTGGACGTACATAGACATTACAATAATTTTTCTGAATACTTAGTACATGAAAAAATAGAAGCCCAAAGACCTTATTAGTTTAGTGTATTTGGAAACTTGGAACATAATCTTATAATCATTGTGAAAGAACTTCAACATCTCCCATAAATATCTTCCACTTTGTTTTTGTTACATATAACCTTTCCTTATATCATGGGGAAAAGAAAACATAGAAAGGGTGAGCTCAAATGCTCTGTAAGGTTAAACATGTAGAAAATAAAACAATCCCTGAACATTTCAATGTAAGAACACGAACATAAAACCTAAAAATCATGAGTAATGAAACAAATATTGGCAGTGCATAAGGCATTGATCATAAAGGAACATTAACCATGATAAAATAGAATGGGAATAAAACATGTAATTGTGGAAACCATTAAGAACATTTTATGATTTCCATAGTCGCCCAGGCATTGCTGTCAAGACCATCATAGTGGACAAAGTCCCTTACTAAACTAGTTTTACTTGTCGTTCCAGCCATCTCTATCTCACGAGATATCAATCTTTACCCAATTCATTGGAGGGAGATATAGGTCCCACCCATCTCATTATGAAATCATTTTTACTTGTTCCCTAAAATAAACATAAATCATTTATCATAACCCAATGAATAAAATGGGTTTCATAAACATCTTCCCATATTGATGAAATCCATATAAAACAAATGGATAAAATTTCACCATAAGAATAATAAAATCATGTAAACAATTTAGACATTATACTAAAAACATAAAAATACTATATAATTTCATCTTAGATGGAAAATTGTTATGACAGAACAGTTGAAATGAATTCTTGAGGAAAATATCCTTTCTTCTTAAAAATAAATTTTTTCCAAATTGCCATTCAATTTTAAAAGAAAATGAATTTTTTTTAAATAATCATGAAATCTTTTAGAGTATTATTCATGAATATTAGGCTTTATGAAACATTAAAAATACATTCATGCCGTATAAGTTAAAAAAACATGCTACTCATAATTTTAACGAAAAAGTCAAAAAGTTCCTCGTTTGGAAAGAAAAAGAAAGATTCATTCCATAACATGTTGTAAAAGTTAAAAATGGGAAAAATGGACTTTAAACATACACTAATATTTTTATAGAAAACATGAAAATGGATGATAATAATAACACCAGTAAATACTTACGAATAAACAATCCCGGATAAAACGAGATTGGAATAATTATCCATTACCTTATGTCCAATTTCCGCCGTATGTGTCCGAGACTCCAGTATAGTAGGTTTAAACATATTATTAACTTTTAATAGAACCATAATAATATTATGAATATATCATATATGATTCACTAATGACTTTATATTATCCGTTCTTATGTCAATTCCATGTTAAAGAAATATTTTGGGTAAAATCATTTCCTTTATCGTACGTGTTTGGAATTGTTGTTCTTGATATTATTACATATAGATTGATTTAATTAATTAAAAATTTATAACATGATATATATATATATAATATATTTAGAATATAAATATATATTATAGATCAATAAATGGAATGAAATACACCTTTCATGGAAATGGTAGGTCGTTCGTACGCATGAACATTGTATTCATTTCCTTATTGAATTAAATATAATTAAGTAAATGAAACATATATGTACATAAATCTAGTATCATTATTATGTCACATATTTCATGATTACTTGTTATATATACTTTATAATCATTCTTGAATGGTGAACATTGATAAAGAATCTCATCGCGTCGTGGAGACGTTAATCCGTACGTACGCACGACTGGTGATATCGTTCCCATAATTAATGAATGGAATTGTAGTGTATTATATAATATCTCAGAATTAGTATGATGTTATAATAACCATATATAGTTATAATTTAAACCATTATACCCATACAAGTAAGGTGGTTTTGGAAAATAATATTACACCACCGCGTGGAGACGGTATTCCGTACGTACGCATGCACGGTGATTTTGTTTTTCGTAGGATGGATAGAACGTGAAATGAGGTTGTTTCATATTTATAATGAAATAACAGTATATTAGTTATAATTATGTTATTAATTTATAATGAAAAAACTAAATAAGAGGAATTATAAAAATAAATAAACTTGAATGAATTGGTAGAAGAGATTAACTCTTCTTCGATGCGCCTTCTCTTAACCTCCTATTAGGGCTCTAAAGATGGTATTTGAAGAATAACAGAACCTCTAGAAGGTTTATATAGAATTGGAGAAGTGAAATGGGGAGTGGAGGGCCGAGATTGAAGGCTCAAATATTTGTGAAGAGGAGAGGGGGAGGTGCCCTTTTATAAGGGAGGAGAGGGGATCCTTTGGAAACCGCAAAAATAATAATTTAATATACATTCAAACCCCAAATAATAACATTCCAAATAACTCAAATCCTAATCATAGATGAGATAGGGTTGTAATCTCATAAACCAATAAATGATATAGATGTTGTAAGTATATTTTAAATGCTATCAACTTGATTTATCAATATTTAATTTATTTAATTTTTTAATGGTACTAATATTATAAATTTGAAATTGTTATAAATAATTACTTTTGTGTTGTGAATTTTCCATAATTGTATACTTTATAATATTTTAGACCATATAAATTTAAATTTATAATTTTTAAACTTTTTTTTTATTTTTAACAATTTTATAATATGTTATTTTTATAAAACCACTATAGTTTCAATTTTGACACTATTCATTTATTTGAATTTAAATAAATTCCACACAAAGGATATATTAAATCGAAAATTGTTAATAGAATCCTGACATGTAATATTCATCTATAAAAGTTTTGTAGAACATTAATTAGTTAATATAATATTTATTTTAATATTTGTAAAACCATTTTTTGATATTTACCTTAATAAAATATTTACTACATCATTTTTATATAATTATTTAATATACTTATTTGTTTCATAAAAATTAAATTAAAATACTATGATGAATATAAAAATATTATATTTAATATTTAAACTTTCACTCGAATATATCATCTCAAAATAACAACATATAAATTCTTATATTTATTAAATTATGAAAGTGAAAACTTTGACATCATTTAATATAAAATAATATTAATGTCCTAATATATTTTATATAGCTCCAAATGGTCCCCAAGTCTACCCATGGATGATTATGATATATATATCCTCGACCAATAAGTTTTGGTCAAGTGTTTGGGCCTTTTATGGGTATTATTACTTTAATAAAAACTATATTATTGATTTTTCACTATGTAAATAATTTATGCATCATTAATGTATACGATATTAAGGTACTTAAATATTTCTTAAAAATTACAAATAAATTACCATCACAAAAAAACATTTTAGTTTTTATATGAGTATTTATAATTGAATTTGTATTCTGTATTTCCTTATATTAAAATACATTACTTATTAACATTAGAGTGAGACATATTTTACATTCATTAAAATAAAACAAATTAAAGGTCTTAATCACATCCAAGTGGGTTCCGATGGAATCCATTTCGACCCAAAAATTCCTTAGAACGAAATATATTCAACCAATTATATTAATACAAGTTTTACAAAAAATTTATAATATTTTATTTGCCTTTAATTTCCTGATTTACCTTTTACTATGGTAAATAAAATTTACCGTAGTTACTATTCATAGTGACCAAAAATAAAAAGGTGCATATTAAAATAATTTGGACCAACTGATTCCAAATATGGAATCCATTTTTCTAAATTCAAATTACATAAAGTTTCGGAAATTTATTTTAAAATTAATCTCATTGTTAAAAAAATGAGTTTTAAATGATAAAACATTGCAAAAGATTGAATTGATTTTACCTATTAATTCAATGTAATATAAATTATAATTAAATAAGTTATATTATATTTATACTTTAAATCCATTAAATATTATAATTTAACCATATAAATTATTACGATGAAAAAATTTGTTTTTTGATTATAATATAGTGTGTTTTTACTATTCATTAAAATATGAAAGTTATCAGAATAATATGAAAAATATATCCGAAGTAAATATTTATATCCTGATTCTATAGAAGAAAATTATTTTTTCAAATTTAATGTATAAAATTCTCAAAAACTAGATTTGATGTTGGTGCGCGATCAAAAAGCGGCAAAAATACATTTTTTGAAAAATATTTATTTTACTCTGAAAATTTATTTTGTTCTCATAAAATGCTCTAGAAAATGTGTAAGATGAATAATAATGTTATAAAATTCAAATTTTCCTTAATACTATTCATAATGGCTAGATCGTAATAATCTTATAACAATATATCACTGTTTAGAGAAATCCAGTATTGCGTACTACACACGCTATCGAGGAATGTCACGATTGTGTATAATGCAAGCCATGTCAGGGATGCGTGTATTGAAAGCTCCCTTTGGTGTTGCGTATAACATAATAAAAACTTATTTCATTTATAAATTAAACAACATATATACTTAATTTTGCGTAGAATGATTTTTACAAAACGTACTTGAAATTTTGGGTAACACGTGCCAAGAATAGTGTTGCATATACTGAAAGCAAATATGGTGTTGTTTACAGTACAAGATAATATTTTTGTAGTGGTCAATAAAATGAATCTATGAAATTAAAAAGAATATATAAAATCATGTGGTGTTACAGTTTCGTTTCCATCCTTTCTATGCCATAATTTTTGTGCCATCGTTTCAGGGCCACCATTTCCTTGCTACCATTTTTGTGCCACTATTTTTTTGAAACTGTTCTTGTGTTATCGTTTCTATGATTCCATTTCTATGCTAATGTTTTTGTGATACCATTTCTATGAAATAGTTTCTGTGATACCGTTTTTTTTTTTAATTTCTATTCTACCATTTCATAACAGATTTTTGAAATTTTTTAAGGGTGTGAAACCGTTTCGGGTCACCATTTCCTGAAACAGTTTGGAAATTTGTAAAGGTAAGTAATAACGTTTTGTGACCCCATTATTGATATAGTTTGGAAATTTAGACATGTAAGTTACAATGTTTCATGAAATATTTTTGAAGATTGGAAAATTAAGTGACACTGTTTCGTGACACCGTTTTAGGAAACATTTTAGAAATTTTCTATATGATGGGGATAAGTCACATTGACCTCTTAAAACAACTCAAACCCCAGATTTCAGCAATATAATTGCCCATATAGGTTTGAGACATTATATCAGGAACCTCTCAAAACAATATTATTCTCTAGAATACAAAACCAACACAAATAAGAACTCAAAAAAGGTTCTAAACAACCACCCTTACTGAGATTCCACTCAAATAGACAATGACACAAAAAAACAACACAATTAATCCATCTCATTAAAAAATAATGTATTTAAAACAACAAAAATAACATCACTAAATGAAAAAAAAACTTAAAAATCATATAGATCATGGTACTGATCATGTATATAGGACTCATGTTCCTATATACCCTCCCCCACATCATTGTGCCACCACAATACTTGAACCAAGAGAATAGCACACCTGGGAAATACCTTCTCCTTATGGTCATGAATCTCTACAGGCGTCTCCTTGTAGGTTCCATATGCATCAACAATGATCTATCCCCAATAAATGATGTGAGAACCATCGTGAATATAACAATGGGGCTTCAACATAATAAACACATCATGTATCCAGGTCATATACTGGGGAAGTGCTACTCGATAAACCCCAACTCCAACCTATGCCAACACAATAGATGTAAAACAAGGATCTCAATTGGAAATTATCTTCCCCCGGACTCCATGGAGTCTGACCACCTACTCCAGATACTTCTCAAATGAAACCTCTCCTGACATAAATTCCATGATAGCTATAAAGTGGTATGATTTCATCGAACGATCCACTACCACCCATATAGTGTCATAGACTCCCTGAGATCGAGGTAAATCGATAACAAATTCCATTGAGATTTCCTAACACATCCATTGAGGATCATCTAAGGATGGAGAAAACCACCGGGGGCATGGTGCCTGACCTTCACCTTCAGGGACACCAAGCATCAAGAAACAAACAGTTTATATACCCACATCAACCTGGAACACCAAAATAACTCGCCAAGGCTTGGCACATCATTGTCATTCCATAATTCACCGATAAGGGTTAACTATGGAAATCTATGAGAACCTTCACCCGCATCTCTAATGGATGATAATTCCTTCCCTATTACACCACTAGGTGTTGTTCATCCTCAGAACAACCATTAGAGGACTCACCACAAATAACTCGGTCTCTCTAGACCTCCACCTCAAGATCTCCTAACTGGGACTCTTCCACATGATGCACTAGATATGATTTCAAAATAATCTGAAAAAGACAAATTCTTACCACAAATTCACTCATATTGATATGTAATGGGGAATGATCTTCCATCACGATATAAAAATCACCAGATTCATGTATTTCATTACTACGTGTTTTCCTTCCCTGTGTATCAGCTATAATATTCTTCCTTCTAGGTGTATATGAGATTTTTATGTCATATTAAAATATGAACTTCATCCACTAATTCTATAAAAAGATCAATTCAAAAAGGGATAAAACATTCATCAAGCTGTAATGATTTCTAAAAGCCACAAATCACTCACAAATGAGTTCATTTCTCAAAAAAATCAAAACAAACACCACGACCACAAACTCGAGATCATGGGTGGAATAGTTATGTTCATGGGGGTGAAACTGCAGAGTACCATAAAAAATGACTGACATATGAAGCATTATAACACAACCTAACACCAGATATCATGAATTATAGAGAACATCAAACAGAACTACCTCTGTTGAGAGACAACGAACTGGAGCACATAGCAACTAATCCTCTAGAATCATGAAAGTTGCCTTGCACGGATCAGTCCATAAGAACACATGATCGTTTCTGGTCAATGTTGTTATATGAGTCGCATCCCATGAGAAATTGGACACAAATATCAGGTAATAGTCAGTGATTCTAATGAAATATGACCCCTCTTCCACTATATCGAGGGATTTCTAATACACAAATACTTCTATCATGGATAGATCCATATAATATCCCTGCAAGGATACAACATTCCAAATAAAACAGACTTACATAGCCCAAAACATGCACTTCCACAACTTCCCAAAAAACATCTATTGATGAAGAACTCCCAAAATAGTATGTAGATGCTCTTAATGATCCTTCTCAAATGCATAGTACATAAATATTTCTTGGATTAAAATCACCAGTAAATTACATGGAACTCCTGGAACACAACAATAATCTATCCCAAGAACAAAGATAGAGAATTCATTACAAATAACAACATTACAATGAACACATAATTCCCATGGAGATAATAGAATGTAGACTTCATGATATGATCATCTTTCTAATGCATCTAATAATATCATGGCCACAATTAAATCTTTGATAACCAAATTTCACACATTAGTTGATCGAATAAATTTTCAATTCATTGAATATGATTGTGATTCTTCACATTCACTTTGTTTAAGAGACGATAATCGATATAATAACACAAATACTTGTTAAACATATTTTTGTAAAATACTATTGCAACCCACAGTGACAAATTCGACCCACCAAAACCGCACTATATCATACTATCGAGTTGTATACACAGATACCATAACTCAAAAGGGGACATCCTATATAGTGAAATAGAGATAAGAGACGCTCTTGGATATAGCTAGATCCCTAACTTGATCTCTCATTGAGGTGGAAAGCTATGACCTCTAGTGGAATGAAAACATGGTATTATACTGTGACCCTAAGAATACTGAACCTCTAAAGATCATATCATTAGCTTATCCAAAAGGATGACAAGGAAAATACATGCCTCGACCCATCTAAGGGTCTCGCTTGCCATTAAATAATGTCTTATCTCCATAATCATCAAATAAAACCACATGCAACTTGGAGAAACCACTGATACCCTTCACCGACTACAACCAATCCCTGCTGAGGATGAAATTATATGGTAGAATCTGTAATCATTGAATGTCTCTCCATGGGAGGTTCTACCCTAGAACACTCTCACAGTCTCTACATAATTCAAAAAAGATAGCTCGACCTCCAGTTGGCTTAGTCAACACCAATGGAACATGAAAGCATCTCTACCTCAAGTACAAAATATTGGAGAATGGAAGGTCATATAAAGGATTATGTAACGCCTAAATCAAAAAAGGTATAAACCTATGTAGAAAATAAGAAAAGGGTAAAATTAATGATGTATGTATCACATGGCTCTATCGACTCTAAATAATGAAGATGAATAGGACCACCTCCAAGACCTATATGACCTTAATGATAACCACCATTATGGACGTGCTCTGTTCTCTATGGACGTGGAGCATCTCATGGCTTTCCTCTACCTACACCCTATGCTTTATGATGATCCAAAGCTAGTACAACCTACTGTTGTTGCCTCAACTAGAACTCCCTCAACAGGGTATCCTAGAGAAGAACACCTGGTGCGTTATGATAGATCTAAATGGTCATACACTCTCACAACTAATGGCCTCAGCCTCCACAAGAAAAAAATTCCCTGATCCCATGGCATAGGACTGAGAGCTGTCATCCCTAGTGGAACGATTTCCTAAGGGCTGGGACATTCCCCTGGAAACATGGAAACTCTTCTTCCCAGAAAACTGGGAACCCTGGACAAAAACATTTCTCCCTAAGGAATCATGAAAACTCACCTGTCATGAAGATCCAATTTTGTGTAATGTATCTCAATGACTTCTCTCATTAAATGAATCTCAAGATATGTCTTCTGTATAAATGGGTGAACTGTATCTAGTTATATGGATGAAAAGCCTCCTCAAAATTCCTCACCCTAGTATCCTAATCTACAAAAATGGTCCAAAAAATATCATAAAAAGTGCATTAAATGGATTCAAACTCTGGCACACTGGAGGTCCCCTAGGGAAGGGTATGCGGCTCCAGAAGACTGGATGGCATCACAGTCGAATAATGAAACTCGACTATGAAATTGTCTCGGAACATCTCCCACAAGTCCAGTGACTCCATTCGATCCCTGAGGAATATAAACCACCATAGCCATGCTGCCCCATGCAGTATCATAATGACCAAAGACACCCAATGTCTCTTATGAGGACAGATCTAACTAATGGTTATGTCAACCTCCTCCATCATGTCTTATGTGTATGCATCTAAAATAGAGCCATCGTATTATTGAGGACTCTTGTGCTGAAACACTCAGGGTGTCCACCTCTAAGTGTCGTTGTTGTCAACCTATACAATGTGGTGATCTTCTTGTGCAGCCTTCTAGAAATATTCTTCAATAATTGAATGATTACATTGACCTCGATCCATACCTACCAAATAACCAATTGAAATAGATCGTAATCCTATAATGTGGAAGTCTCAACAATAATAAATTATTTTTTCATTACTTAATTTTAGGTTATCCTATCAAATGGTCTACCCATTCAAACATAGTCACAATGAAGAATAATGCTTGATCCTTTCTTATGTATCTGCCATGCATATGGTATCTCTTTGTTTAGTAGTCACAATAAACATAAAGGAGCGTTCATCATTTTATTGTGGGCCCAAGACGCATATGAATCAGTCGGTCTACGGGGTCTACATCACATGATAACTTACCTAACATGGGTGCCCTACCTACCCATGAAACCTCACATGTGACAAACACCAAACTCTATCATATTCCTCAGCTTAACCATTGATCCCACATTTCCAAGATCCCCTCCCCACATGGTGTATCCCTCCTGGGCCAAAATTATGATAAGGGAGATAGTGACCCTTGAGTCCCACCTCTAGTAGGCCCCGAGATGGCGACTTGAACTGAGGGTATAATAAACACACAAATGGAAGGCATTACACTATAAGAGAACACATGCATAATAGAAAGAGAAGACATACACCAAAATGTCCAAATCATACTGTAATATAAAATTAAAAACAATTACAAATATACAATGTCTTGAAAAACTACTACAAATGGATGAGAATAGTTTAAGTAATAAATTAAAGAAAAAATAGTAGTGGCCACTAAGACCGAATAGATCACACAACCCCTTTATAGTAGTAACTATCCTGATCTCCTTCCTAATCCAAGAGACCTGAAAAATAGTTTATATATATGTATGGGTAGTATAACATTATTATTTGTAGGATCCTCCCTATAGCCTCTCATGAAAATTAATGAAAGCATGTTAAAGCACATTTAAGACACAAGTGAAACTAACTCATCAGCGAAATAGGTATACTTTGTTCCCCTCGGTACCATTGATTCTCTCACCTAGTATCTCATAAAAGAGTATATAATATAATTAATAATATCAAGGGTACCCCACTACTACTTCCCCACTGGTTTTCCGCGTTTCACCAATGTTTAACATCCTATGAATCTCTCTCCAAAAAGCATGCCCAGATACAACTAGGCATTCAACCACAAAATGCACCTCATAAAATTGAACAACCATTTCCACCTAACCAATTTTACAAGGTAGTTTCCTAGATACACCTCTGATCACTTAACACATATCATACATCTAGTATTAATCCTCAATCCATTATAGCCCATACAATGATTAATGATACACTCTCCGTCATAGATTTTAAAGGTTACACCTATAGTATCCCATAGGAAATTATATCTTCAATACATTTTTATGAATAAATGCATGCCATTAAACACCTCAACACACATATATGGTGAAAACTAAATGTATTGCTTACCAGTACTAGTAACTATCATGATAAGAGATCTTGGAACAAGCGGGTAGTCATCCATTTATACTACCACCAGAATGTTGCTGGAAAACACCCCCAGAGCATAGAATCCTAGGTGTGATAGTTTTCATAAGTCACGGTGTGGAGTAGTGTAAGGATACATAACTAGTTCATAATATACAATATGTCCCCACCACACTATTGTAAAAACATTTAATGATAATAAACTACATTTAATGTCTCTATGACTCCAGGCTTCCACTACAAAGAATAGTTATCCTATAAGGACACATCTATTAATAGAGCTACATCAGATTACATTCTGTTTTTTTTTCAGTTTTAAATTACATAAATTAATTCTTTACCCATTAATTAATTGTTAATAATTCCACAATACATTTCGTTAGCACCCAAGCTATGATCCAGAGTTATTTTTAATTGTAACCTCATCATTACATTACAACTTGTTCTAACCACCTGGGTTAATATAATTTATTCCATCATTTTTAATAGAATTATTACTTTCTCTTATTCCGTGGAATTCCAGAGAAACATAAATAGATACTAAACACATTGGGAATGAACACGGTGGGTAGATAAACTACCCCCATGTCATTTCTACCCAGTATAAGAGCGTATTCCCATCCTCCTATGAGAAGATTAAAATAAAAAGAATATGGAATACCCCACACATCTTCACCCTTTTTGGAAATGAAGCAAAGAAATACTAGTTACCATGAACTGTGGAGAAACTATATCAGATAATTAGACAACAAGATCAGAGAGCATCCTGTCATTCATTTCTGACCCATTTCATCATCGATGGTGTCCTACCCGAACCCCACATGGATAATCTTATGAATCTCACCACTCTAGGCGTAAAATACTTCCACAACCAATGAGACTCTACTCCTCGAAAGATCACAACATAATTTTTTTTCTCACAAAAACACAATCAGTAGGAAAATAATCATCATAATAATTTGTCTCTTGGCCCTTAAACATGGCATATATCCTTCACACACAATGATCAGTCGAAACTCCAAACATAAGGCTCTTGTACTTTAAAAGAATAATGGTATCTCAGAAACCTTTTAAGAGTTATATTTTATAAAAAAACTGGTCATTTAATCCATCATGAATTAGCCAGTTCATTTAAATATGCATAACGAATTCCATTCAATTTTCAATAGCTTACCATAAGAGTAACTGGATTTATAACATACAACATTATCATAATCTAATTAATTTACAATTATTACCCTCTTTATTTAATTTATGAATTTCCATCAATAATGAAATTATAAACAAATAAAACATAGATATAAAACAATCTATAAAATCAAGAGGCAATAACATATGATCGATACCAATTTATTTATCAGGTTAAAATATTTATTTTGTCAATTCCATTGTGATCCAGTGGTCTAAAACATGATAACTCTAATATTGCACATAATATAATTGAGAAGCCCAGAATACCCTACCTTAAATGGTTTTTGAGGCTATTTGAACATGAACATCCTAAATAACAGATAATTATCACCTATCCTGTAATATTTCCTCCACCCGAGGATTCAGATACACCACCAAACAAGCTAAAACCTATGAATACTCTATTAGGGATATAGAGATATAATGAAATAATAGAGTAGTAGTAACAGAATGAGAGGAACCTAGATGAATGATTATTGATCATACCTTATATCGAATATTGATTGATACTGCTTGGATAGACCAAAATAGGGGGTGCACAAGAAGTAGGACGAATCCTCTAGGAAGACACTATCCAAGGATACACCACTATGTGCAAATATTATAATAAAGATGGAAATCATTGGTCATCTCAAACAAGTGAACAATGAGGAATAACTAGAAATTCATATATCTCTCCCCATTTGAAGATTCAAATGATCATCGGTTTATGATAAACTAAATTTCCCATTAAAATAAAATCGGCGTAAATCACATGATTTAACCAAGTAATGGCATCCCATACCATAGTAAAATTAATACATGATTTATGGGTGTCGAATCACCCTTAAATCCCTTAAATTTTGTTTCTTACTGAATTTATCATCAAAGAAAAACAATAAATGGGAAAAACTGGGAAAGTTCGAAAAATATTGAAATATGTGAAAATGAAATGAAACAGATCTAGAAAAACTATTCATGACATTGTTTGAGTTCCATAGTTTCTATGACACCATTTTTGTGCCATCATTTTTATGCCAGTATTTCTGTGCCCCTGTTTTTGGGTCACCATTTTTGTGCTAGCATTTCGGTGAAACCATTTCATTGAATCAGTTTATGTGAAACTGTTTATATTATAAAATTTTTATGTTACCATTTTGTGATAGAATATAGAAATTAGGAAAAGTGACACTGTTTTGTGCCACTATTTCATGAAAAAAATTGGAAATTTGTCAATTTATGTGACACTATTTTGTGAAACTGTTTCATGAAATAATTTAAAATTTTGACAATGTTACCCATTTTAATACACTATTTTCTGAAACAATTTAGAAATTTGGATAAGTAGGTGAAACTATTTTGTGACACCATTTATAGAAATAGTTTGTAAATTTATCAATGTGACATAGTTTCATGACACCATTTCATGTAACGGTTTGGAAATTTGGTTTAGTGTTGGAGATAAGTTACCTTGACATCCCATAACACCTCAAACATCCTTTTTCAGCAATGGAATGGAACGGATTGTTCTAAGCCATTACATGATCTTTTTATGAGATGATGATTGATCCAACATTCATAAAAATAATGTTTAAACCGTTTTTCTAAGGATGTTGGATGCAATTTTTTGAGGATTTTGGATCCGATTTTTAAAACAACAATCTGTATCCAATTTTATAATGTTTTTTTATCAAATTTGTAGAAAAATAATCTATATTAGATTTTATGAAGATTTTGTATCTAATTTTTAGAACAATAAGTTTCATCGGATTTTCGGAATATATTTATTGATTCTAATCTCTTCAAACCTTGTAGTCATTTATTCAAAATATTTTAACTTGTATGATTTTAATATTGGATAAATGTTAATGAACAGTAACACATCATCTAATGTTTTTTAGAAAGTGTGAAAACTTCTTGACACCAAACTTCTCAATATTCATCAACATACATATCAAAAATAATTAAAATTATTTAACGAGAAACTTCTATGACAATAATATTATTTATTCCCAACACATATACTTTATTCTTCTAGGATAACAAAAACATTCTTAAAAAAGTGATAGTTTTCAAAAAATACAAAAACATTTTTAAAACAATATATCACAAAGGAAAATCACAATAATTTTGGATTATTTTATTAATACAGAAAATAGAAAAAGAAATATTAATGAATTTTTATTGAAGAAACCATTGAAGAACCTAAGAATTTTTTTGGTACTCTATTCTATACCAAAATCCCAATGAGTACATTTTTAAATATTCACTCATAAATACCATTTTTTCTATGAAATGGAAATAATTATCTTGATTTTACCCTTCTAATATAGAGTATTTATTTTTCATAAAGGTAAATATGAATACAAAATTTATTCACACTTAAAAAAATATATAATTAATGTCAGATAAAGTTAGATATATATGTTATTAATGAATAAAACACCATTATATTAACATTTATATATGAATAAATATTTTAATTAAATCATAATAATATTAAATATATATTTTGACTATTCCTTGAGGATATAAAGTAATAATTTTTTAATTTTTCAAAATATTAAAAAAAATACAATTGAATGTCCCTCTGATTAAATTAGTGAAAAATATGATATTAAAGAATCCCATGGTTAGAAATTAGAATTTTTCAATACAAAATTTTTTATTTACACAAACAGATTATATTAAAAAATAAACATTAATCTTTTTAAAAATAAAATTATTAGATACACTAGAAACTATGAGTATATTATGGACTACTTACTTGATACTACTAATCATGATTCGAAAACTTTATTTAATTTTGTCTTCTTTCTCCACATGCTCATGAAATTGAAAATATTTTAACAAGGAATAATATTTTACAAAATAATGAGTACAAAATGGAAATCATGTAACTACACCACAAATTTATTATTTCATTTATTCATAACATCGTAATAAAATTGAAAAAGTCATTAAATTCAATACTTTAATGATTCCATTTTAAAAATTGTTTTATAAATATACTATTTTATATGGGTTTCTAAAAACAACTTGACCTATAATGTTTTTTAATGGTTGAGTTAATGTATCGCTTGATAATTTAAAAAATTTATAAATTCATTGATGTATTAATAAATTTAAATATAGTCTATAAACCATGGTATATTTTCATAAATGCATCATTGTTTACGTTAAAATATATCAATTTATATCATTGATTTCAAAAAAATTTATGTTGATTCTCGAATTGAAGAGTAATAAAATAAACAATATTTTCTCAAAACATTCCATTGAGATTAACATTATCATATAATAATTTTAATGATCATTATGTTTTGGTTATATGTCAAATTGTTTAATGATTCATAAATAATTTGGATATAAAAAAAACATCACAGTAATTTCATTGTATGTATAATTTGTTATGAAAATTACATGATAATTATATTGTGATATTTTAGAAGTCAATTAGTATGTCTACATATAAGGGAGAATAATGAATATTTTATAGTTCCAACAAATTGTTTCTATGAATTTATCTTTATTGAAATATGGAGTCTCCTTAAGAGAAATTAGGGGAGTTCCATCAAACTATTTCTTATTGATTTTAAGATAATTGGGGGATGAATTTTAGGATATATGGTGTGTAATATTCCATCTTTTATTGAGAAAAAAATTTAATAATTAAATAAATTACTATAATTAATATTTATTCTTAACCAATCGTCATTACTAAAATTTAGATGAAATTATATTATTACAATGTGTGTGGCCATCATTATAGCTAGGACACATCATCAAAAATGGAACAATGCCATCATAGTAATGGTTTTTAACTTATTATGTGTGTTAATGTGTACATTAATTTTTTTAATTTATTGATTCATAATTGAATATATTTTATTAATATTGATGAAAAAAAATATGGTGTTTAATAATAAAATTGAGTTGGGTGGTTGATTCAAGGAAAATCAATGAACTTTGTGGGGCCCTAAAGAGAGTCAACTATTAAATGTATTCTTATTTTATGATAGTAGACAATACTATAATGGTTTTTATGATACACTTATATCTTAGTGATACAATTGATCTTAGATAGGTAACAAAACCTCGTTATGAGAAAAGATCTGTTTGACAATTATTAAATATTTATTCTATATAGCTCATTTCTATGTAAGATTATATTTTATTTGAACATAATAATTAATTATTTATATAAAATGAATATTTTTTTTAATTACACCTTCATTAGAAATTATATTTATGATCCATTGATTTTTTTGGAAATAGGATTGTGTGTATATCAAAACATCTAGGATTTATTTATAGTGCGAAGAGTTTTAATTAATGATTTTTTCTAATTCTTTAATAAACTCAAGAATGAAATTATTATTATTAGAATGTGGATTCATATTTCACATCACTAGATTAATTTATTAACATATTTTTTTAATGAATAATTTTTTTGGAACTGTGTGAAATTTTAATCGTAGATTGATGATAGTGGCTTTCCTGTTAAATGTAATGTTAAAAACACAATTTTTTCCTAACCAAAGTATCGTATTGAGAATAAATATTCACCATTGAGACTAGAAATGAACGTTTTCCTTTTGTGAGATTTTTTATTTTATTTATATCATTATAGAATTAAAATGCAATTATTATTCAAAATTATATATTATTAATTTTAGATATGTAATTTTAATAATTATATCATCTATGTATACCATATTTTAAAAGAAATAAATTTAAATAGTAGTTATACATTTATATTCAATTTATAGAAGAGATAGGCATTAGGATGAACATAATTTTATAGAGATTAAGGATTATAAATTTCCAAAAATTGTGGTGGATCAGTTAGTGGGGAGGCGGTGAATTTGTGATCTAATTTTATTTCAACCAAAAATTATATTTCAACTAAATGAATTGATCTTATTAATGTTATCATTCCACTAACTATTTTTCCATTACCTCACTATATGTGTAGTGGTAGTAAAAAAGAGTAAATATGAATAATTATACACGGTTAAGCATAAAATCATTCTTCTTTCCATGATGTTTCTACACACCAGTATGAATTATCACCTAAAGAAATTTGTAACAACATGATAGACATTCCTTTTATTGTTCCTCAAATTATTTTTTGACACTCCAATTAAATTAAACTCCTCGTTAGTTTGACATCTAAATTAGATGGCTCCAGTGACTCCATATACACCCCAATGACACGATCCATCTCCATATCTGATCTAGTAATTTAAATATCATATTATTAAGATAGTATTCTTCCTCAACACAATTGTGTAAACATAAATTATGTACTTTTCTTCAAGATCATCCACAACAAGAACATGAATACTAGTACTATCACTAAAATATATTTTTTGTGATCTATTCTGTATTATTATCCATTACATACATACGTCAAAATAGACAATATATTTTTAAATCTCATATAGCATATTATTATTTTATCACTTTTATAATGAAAATTATATGCCACTCAAAATTATAAGAATATTATCATGGATTTAACAACTTCTTCATTACAACATGTAGGAAAATATTGTTCCCAATATATTCTTCTAATAAAATATTATATAAACATATAAAAATTTACACATGGTTTTAATTAAATCATAGTAGATTCATATCATATCATGAACTATTTATTAAATATAACTATATATAAATTCATTTATTTATGTAACATTTAATTTGAGACAATGAGTTCATAATTGTTTTCAAATAAAATATCATTTTATATATGTGAATGGATAAGGTATTACCTTATAAGTATATTTACATTGTATTTTATAATTATAGTATCATTTGAATCCATATATTAGTTTGTATTCTTTTTTTTCATTAAATTGATTATCTATAAACCATATATTCATTGTTTTGTAAATAATGAACATGAAAACAAATCCTTTTACATCATTCACCAATAGTATATATTATACCAAAAACATGAATAGTTTTTTTAACTCATAATGACCTAGTTGTTTTCCTCATCAGTTGTGTGTGGATTCAATTACTCATTTCTCATATTAGTAATTTCCATCATGACTCATGGATGAAAATTTCATGATTCAATATATCACATTACATGAGATTATATTAACTAGTATGAACTCACCATGTACTTGGATATCGACACACAATAAACCAAGTAAAAAAATGTTCATGTATAGAAATCATGAACTGTGACACTATATTCTAAGGGATCGACACGATCATGGTTATACACACCTAAAACACATTAAATCATGATTTTTTACGAAAAAATTCAATATTTTTATTAAGGATTTAATGAAACCCAAGATAAATCTATTTTATCATGTTCAAATTTTTTTTTCAAGAACCACATGCATTAAATGTTTAGACCTAAATTCATTCCATTAATTATTGCGGTCATTTCATTAATATTTAGATATTATGAAAACCATATAATAGTTGATCTAAGATAGAAATTTTTTTGATCATATATATTTATGTTTTCAATCCTATGCATGGAAGTATCTCTATAAACACATGTAGTTACTTTAGTTTGCACAATTTTTTAAATTTGAATATGATTATTCAGATATTAAGGAAACCCTAGTGAACTCTATATTCTCATGTTCAACTTTTTTGTTGCAAGAACCACATAAATTCAATATTTAGACCTTAATTACATACAATAATAATTGTGATCATTTAAAAAATATTTAGAAACTTTGGAAACCATATAATAGTTGATCCAAGGTAGTCATTGGGTCGATTAAAGAAAGTTATGTTGTCAATCCTATCCATTAAATTTTATTAATAAACAAGGGTAGTTACTTGTTTTCATGCATAAATATAATCACCTTGTCGATCCAAGATCATTTTTTGAATAATTGAATATATTCATGAAATCAACATCATCACCATTAAATAAATTAAAAAACTCATGTATTCACTTTTTTTTACATTATCTATATACTAACTGTATAATAGTATATCTAACATTATTCAAGTGTTAGATCACTACATTATTGATTAATCCAATGTAAATAATTTAGAAATAGAAGATACCATAACATAAAAAAATTCCATTACACATATGTTATCATTATAACTCAATATGAACCCTTATGTATATAAATTTGATTTAGTGTGACCATTACACATCATTTAATAAAATATACAAAACATGAATTTATTATTAATGACCTATTCATAGTGAAATATAAATGCATTTTAGCTTTAGTGAGGAAAAACCTTCCATAACATATCCTATATATGTTTCATAGTACCTTTATAAATATATTATAAATAAGGAATTACCTTAGTGAAGTTACAACTATGCATCATCAATTCATCTAAACTCACTAAATAGTTATTGTATCGTTGAAAAAAAGAATCACTTAACTAGGATAAAAATCTCCCTTAAAAACGTTTTCTCAATATCATGAAAATTATTTAATTGGAATAAATGTTATTATTTATTTATCACCCTTTTTGGAAACAAAATTCCCTGGAACATGAAATGTTTATTCTCATCATATTATATTCTCGACATAATTGATTTTATCCCACAAATAATGGATGTCACAATTTTTTAGAGATTATTGATTCCATTGTAAATTGTTAAAATTGATTCTTTACTGAAATAATTCAACATATACAAGGTATAACCCAGTGTAATAGACAATGGTGTATAAACAAGATGATTAGTTATATATAGAGAATACAAATTAATATTACAATATATATATAAATTCCCTCAATGATATATAAAAACATATTTTTTATTATAAATATAAATCATTCACACACATAAGTAATCTTTTAAAATTTTTATTAACAATATGAAACCCCCCTCTCCCCACCCATATCATGTATCAACACTACCATATAATAATAATGATTTAGACATAAAAAATATGTTTTTTATGTGATATTGAGTACCTAAATCAACCAATTTTGACATATTTATTTAAAACAAATACTAAGGAATTCTGTACAATTACAAATTCTATTCAAGAATACCCACCTCTTTATGAGGAGAATTCATTCTATTAATTTCATGGAATTAACTAAACCATATAATGTAAAATCATTTCACAATTTCCATTAGAGATATCCTAAATATTTTCATTGAATCTCCGACATATTTTCACTGAAGATATAAAATAATGGGAAATAAAGGTGGATATTTTTTTAAGTCATACTCAGGGTGAGCTCTTCCCCTCATAATTTGAAATGTTTCATTGTCCAATCTCTGCACATTCATTCATGTCATCAGTTATAATAAATTTTGAACTAAATTTTTATCCATTATATATTCTAATAATATATATAGTATTTGATTATATAGAAATTAATAAAACATAATGTTATATGATTTTCAACGAAAAATACATTAGTTCATATTGACCTAGAATAATATGGATGAAATTATTCATATGATGACTAGCCTACTCAACCCATTCACACTTTGTTTTTATCATTACATATCCTATTGTAGATGAATCATCATGTATAGAAACCTCATATTCTGAGTCCACCACCTAGTTTCCTTTATAAATAAATTTTAATGTGTATTCGTCTATCAAATTATAATCATTCCATTCATTAGTCTAAATAATCAATTATTCTTACTTAGCATTATTAGTTTATTGGTCATAAAATTTGATTAATTTATATCATTAACTTGTATTGGTTATAAATGTTTCATTTTATTTATATCCAATATATAATTCCAAATTAATATATTAGAGTAATTTTAGCCATAAATACTCAGGCATAGTTTAACATTGATCTAAATCTTTGATACAACAATTCACACATCTCAAATTCTTTTAGAGTTAATTTTTTTATATATCATTATTCTTACATCCTTTGAGTTTTTGATCATATTTTAACATAATAAAACACATCATTTTCTTCATGTATCATTAATGGATGAGAAATAATAGTCAAAAAATAACATCCTTATAAAAATAACATCAGAAACACAAGTAATATCCCTACATATGTCATCATCTAGAATGATTCATGTTCATTCTGGATTCATATTGATCTTATTATTGTTTATCATTTACAAAATATATTAAAATATAATTTTTTTAATTGATTTAAACATTTACTATTATAGGGATGATTTTATTTTATCTACATTATACATCAAGTATAACCTAATATTTTTTTCCAGACCAATACATTCAGTAATAACAGATCTATCTAGAAAATAAAAGGTACATATTTTTACATGATCATTGGAAGAATTCATCTCAACATCAGTTGAATATTATCTATTACGCACCCTTAAATTATTAATGTATTATATGGACCCATTCAACTCATTCTGAATTATGAATCATAATGAATTTTAATTTTTTAACACTATTTTTCTACCAAGAATTTATATTGGATCACTCAAAATATCTTAAATATCATATGAAATAAATTTATACTTCTTAAGGTCTCCTATGTATGCTATTTTTTTTCTTTTATAGCTCTTCCATTCCTTCAAAAATCTTAATTTTTCATTGCTGATTTTTTACTTTTCTTTCATTATCATTTAAATCTTATGATAACATGTTTCCAACTCATGATTTAGTTTAATTTACTGTTTTACTTTTTTACACCAGTATTATCCATGCATGACGAATAAAAAATAAACCTTATTGAAGAAACTAGAATAATTATATAATGAGATATATGATTAAGAATAATCTATTTCATTACTCCTTATCATATTATTTTATTATTCATAGCTTGGTTCATATTCTTTTAAAAAAAATTTATATATTAATTTATTGTCATAATCCTCAATAAGTTCGAATTCTTATATTTTTTATTTGGTAAAATGTTATGCAATTTGTCCAAGCATAACAATGTTTTTTCATTGGTTAATTATTTTGTTTCCCCATCAGTTTTACTTATTTTCACACATTGTAATGAAGATAAATAATCATATTAAACAACCCTTTAACTTTTTTATAATAAGAGTCACTTGATTAGTTATCTTTTTATTCCATAATTATTCATATTCATATTTCTTTTAATAAAATTTAATCATTTTCTTTCTCTTAGGATGATAGGATTTTACTATTCTCATATTATATGATTATGTAGTCTAATTAATATTTTTCAAATCCTATATATTATTCTAGGATTATATTTCAAAATAAAATCATTCGGTGAAATTCCCAATCATTTTTTAACCATTATAGTATCTTTTTCCTTCTCTCTAAAACAACAAATGTTTCATGTAAATTGATTTACTTTTTTAACATATCAATCAATTTTATCATCATAATACATCATTATTTCATCAAATGGTACCCTTAAAACATAACAATTTACTTCATTAATAATGAATTTTTTCTAATAATTTCTTGTGAATTTCCCCATTATCTCTTCCTTATCATATAACCCCATGAAAAATTATATATGGCTTTTTATATTTTGAAATTAGGAAAGAATTTTTATTTTATCATCTAATTACATATTTATATTATCATCTTATATCATTATTTCTGTTATTTAATTAGAAGAAGAAAAAAAATTATACACCACTCACTTATAATTTAAGTGATATGAAATGAATTAGATTCCAATTCCTCCAAATATAAAAAATATTCACATCAATTTCTAGATCACCATCACTATTGACTAGGATAGGATTTTCTATATCTCTAAATTATTCATGGTTATTTTTAGGTTACTGACACTCTAATGAAAATTAATGTTACTAGATAAGATGGATCACTATGAAGGGGAAGGGGTGAATTATTGAACCGCTTTTATTTTTATGAGTAATTTCATTTTATCTAATACTCTTGAACTAGTTAATTTTATTATTACACATATTATTATCTCACAGAATTATCTCATGTGTAGGGGTATTAAAAAAATATTATGTAAAACTTTTTTCAAGGTTCAGCAAGATAATCTACTTTTTTCTTTGTTGGTTTGAACCCCTTACGTGGATTTTCAACTGTCGAAAACAATTTATAGAGATGGTGTCACATCAACATAAAAATTTATTTAAAATTGACTATCCAGAATAATTTCACACTATTGGTGACTATATTGACACCCCGTTCCCAATACTCTAGTGATAGGATAGATATCCCAATAAGATCATACTTTATTAGAGATCATATATTAATTGAAATAGCTTCTTATTCAGAATGTTTTTCTTCACAGGAAAATTGGATTACAATCACGTGTATTGTTTTATCCAATATATTTAATTACATGAACTTGAATACAAGCCATGAGTTTAAAATGTGATCTTATTTGATAGGTGAATCTAATTCTCCATTGATTACTCAGGTTAAATAGTATCCTTATTAAAAAAACCACCCAGCATTGCATTTTTCTCTCTATTTGATAATGGAAATAACTAGTCTCTTAGAATTATCATAAAATCCTCATGTCTCAAACACTTTCTCCTTAATATCCTATAATAATATACCATTATATTAGATACATAATCATTCAAATAGTAAATAAAAATAATAAAATAGTTATTATGTATTTAATTATATACTATAATATTTAGATCTAATCTCCCATGATTTATTCCTTATAACTAAATCTCAGAATAAACTGTTTTTAAAAATTAAAATCATGTAAATGAATAAGATATTTTTTAATCAAATCCCATCATAAAATCATAAAATTCTCAATGTTTCTTAATATAGATTGGTTTCATGGTTTTATATAGGAACAATATAACTTAAATCCCTAAAACACTTCGGTCTCTTAATTCATCACATATATTATTGGTAATCCATAACATATAAATTTATTTATATATATATGTTCTATCTCATCATTTCACTTTATTTTATGACACTATGTATTAATCCCTAACATTCATCATTTCGAAACCTCACACATCTTCATTATTTTTCTTTATCGGTATTATGTGTCATGTATTATTCATGGTAAAACTCTTTTATTCTCTCAACGATTCATGCATGGAAATTATAGGAATAAATATTTCACAGACCATGATCTCATATCCATAGGTCCAAATTCAGAACAAACATGTATATCGACATACAAAAATACACATGAAACTGCATTCTCATCTCATTATATCATACAGTGTCACAATATTCTAAAGGACTATCATGATTATGGGAATATTCTTAATGAAAAATTAGTATCCTGAATGATGGTGCCACAATTATTTATTGTCTACTAAAATATCTATAATACCCATTAAACTTTTAGTTTTTCATATACCACAATTTTTTGATTGAAAAAATCAAGAGGATATTCAAATGTGTGTTTTCTATATAAATTCTTGAGTCCAATTAATTTTCAAAATTGAGAAAGGTAAATAAGATAACTACAAATCATATATTTTCATGTGGTTTATTAGTGACAATCTTGTTGTCAATATACTTCTTTGATGTTTCATGAGTTACTCTTGTAATCTCTTTTTTAAAAATATTGAAAAATATTCTCACGACCGATCAATGATAGTAAAACGGTGGATAAAAAATAGTTTCGGGATGGATTTCATATCATTATTATAGCTGTACAAATACAAGAGATCACATGGATTTTACATTACATGTAGAGAAGACATCTAACAATTGATCCAATTTATATTGTGTGGTTCATCATTAGACAAATTACTGATCCCATATAATTCATTCTTATAACATAGAAACCTCCTTACAACCTCAATCATTTAAACATAAGATTCATCTATAACACATTGCATACCCTTTCATAAGTAAATGATATTTATTGTAACAAACATGAATCATAAAATTATAAAAACACATCCAATATGAATCAATGTATTAATTTTCATTGAATTTTATCAACTTAACTTACCCTTACATATGTAATAAACTACACTTTCACAACATGTATAATTACCAGATTACATTCAAGAGACATTCATAAATGAATAATTACCTTTACCTAGGAGATAAATTTATCTAAAAATCCATTAGGTCATTTTCAAACACATCATTCTCAAAACTAGGTACTTCCAACTTCAGTCACATGAATTAATCGTGGTTCCTTCATACATAAACATTTTAAATTTATTGTGTTAAGTATCATCTGAAAAATAATTATATATACATAAATAATTACTCACGCCTGATAAAAAATTCCATTTTTTGAATACCTGATAATCATCCAACAATCACCATTTTATCTATATTCAACAAACACTTCCTTGTGTCACTGCTACATCACTGACCACCAAACAGATATTGATTCCCTGAAATTTAATATAACACTTACATGGGAACATATTTATTCAATGTAATATAAATATAATGTTATTTCTTTCACACATTATGAAACTCAATATATACATTATTTAAACCATTTTTATTGTTGATTTCGGATATTCATTCCTATATTGTCCCAAATTAAGTGTCATATATATTAATGATCATATCAATGAGATATATTATTTGAAAAAATATGATCAATCATCTAATTTCTTTTTCATTTAATTTGACAATTAATTTCCTAATATTCTTTTATTCTTGATCATTAAATGAAATATTAATTTCTATAAATAACACTATTATTTCATATGACTATGATACTATATAAGAGGTAAATCAAATGATATATGATGTATTTGATATGTCCTTTAGGTAAGTGTGGCCGATGGGATACCACATGGACTATAGGTCTCCTCACGAACATTAGGTCACATTATGTTCAAATTCATACCCGGAAAACTCTAAAAGGAACCATCTCTTAAAGAGGATCAGTGAAATGAAAATTCACCGCAACAGAGCTATCAGATATGGTTGAATGAGAGGGTATAACATCCCCATTAGTACCAGAACATTGTATGTCTAAAAAAGACAGAAAACAAAACAACCATGAAAAGGTGGAGAGGTGATCATGATGCAGATGTTTGGGAGGGGAGGTTCCATGTACTCATAGTCTTTTTTTGATTCCTCTAAAGCCATCAAGTAATTTAATTTCATAATATCCTTTGGGATTTTTAGGGTTTCTCTTAAACCCTTAAAAGGGTATTAACAGAATTAATACATAACAATGATCTTCGGTCCATTTATGGAGGCATGAGTTGATAAGACTAATGAGATAACATAGATTTTTTTTAAATGCTTGATAATTAATAACATTAATTATGAATTATCTTCTAATATGTTGATATAATAGAATGGTTTTAAAAAAAAATATATAAAATGTATAAATTATTCAACAAATATATTCAATATGTGTTTGGAATTTTTAAAATATTGATCCATATTAAAAAAATTATATTTTTTTACCATAAATGATGTTGAATAAGGTTGGGAGATACTCATACTTCTGCTAATACTTTTTGAAAAATATTATAATAAAGCATCAATATTATAGATAAATATTAGAGAGAGGCGTGATCTTACTGTTCTGGATAATTTTTTGTATATGCGTTTTTTTTTCAATGGTTTTATTTCATTTTTACAAAATTTATATTTCTCCTAATAGAAATATTAAATGATAAATTGTTCAGAGATTTAACTTTTTAGGAAAATATAGAAAACTTAAGAGGGAAATAACCCAAAGATATTACATGAGAAGTGGGATATGGAAAAACATGAATCTTCTTAAAAAAAAATTTATATTTCATACACTATACATCTAATTCTTACTATTTTAAACTATTTATAATCATTGAAAAACTGAATCTTATTTCATATATTAGTATTTTTGTTCATGAATTTGATAATTTATAACATAATTCCAAATTGGAATGGTTATATCACTATTATATATTATAAATTTTCTTGTTTATTTTAAATGGGGACCTAAATATGTCTAATAAATTAAATTTGTTATTGATTTGAATTGAATTTATTTTTATGCATGTTTTACTATGATATAAATTATTTCAATTTAAAATGGATACATAATTGTTTCTATAAATTAGTTATTTTGGTGAAGTGAATATTTTATTGGGATATCAATAAGGGATCAAATTGAATTTTAAATCTCACTATGTATGGATTTTTTTTAAATGGACTAAACAATTTTTTTATTTGAATTTATAAATTTCGGAAAACCTATCGGGGAATTATGATATTGTAGTATGGTTGTATATGTATTTTTATATATGGTTATATTAACCCTCTTTAATAAATTTTTATGAATATTCATTAAATGTTTCTACCATCTGATATTACTCAAAAAAAATAATTTTAATTTTATATTTCATTATTATAAATTTGTGTTTCCTTAGAGTATCAAAGAAATTTATTAATATTATTTCTTTATAAATAATAATATATGTTTACATTTTATTAAATTATTTGTCATGTTATTGTATCTATAGATTCATTGTTATGTGATATACAACTGTTAGTGAAGAATGATTTATTATATGTTATACTATTCAATAGGGCTCTCTACTATTATTTTTAATAAATTTCATTGAGAATATGTAATGGTTTCACATTCCACATTAACTAAGAATATAAATAATGTGTGTAAACATATAGTTCTTTAATAATTTTCAATTAGAATTTTTTATGTTCAAAATATAAAACAAAATATTGATTTGATAATGTGAAAATAAAATGTATTTGATCTCTTATTCATGTTATGAAACCAAGTTTTTTATATAGTATTTAATATATCAGTCTAGATTGGTTATTTTGAAAAAGAAAATTCAATTGTACAAAAAATTAATTACATTTAATTGGGTATGTATTTATTTACATTTTTTGTAGAAGAATCATTAACTATATAAGAAATATTTCAATTAAGTATGCTCCATTGATTAATTTATCATGTCCTAATATGTTAACAAATATTATTTATAAATAAATAACTTTAATAAAAGGGGTTTTTATTTTACACCATATTTTTTTTTCATATGTGTAGTCTGGGTGACCATAAGGGTTTGGATGAGTTAGTAAGAGGTTGAACCTTTTAATTGATATTTTATAATTTTTTGGATAATGATAGATTGAATTTTTCAAACGTTAATAATTTTTTTTATTGCCACTTCATTTATAAATTATCATTTTAATTTTACTTGGAATGGTCAGTTTGATATTATATTAAGTCATATTCATTGTGGAAATGTATTAATTTATTTTGAACATCTATATTTTTCCTACATATAGATGTATTTTAATTTGTTAATCATTTGATGATATTATTAAAGATATAGAATATATGGAATACACATAAATATATATACATTATAATAAATATTAGAGTTATTTTTTTCGTAATGAATTTCATGATACTAATATATATATATATATATATTCAATTGAATCGATGATGGATCCTAAATTTTTTTATTCTTATGTGAGAAAATATTTACAAACATTCTATCCAATGGATTATATTATCTATATTTTATTAATAGTGATGCTTTAGATTTCATGTTTCCTGAGTGGATTGGAGATCTAGATTATATCACCCAATGGGGGGAATTATAACCTCCTTTATGAGTCAATTAAAGTTTTATGAATTTTTCATGATTCCATTAGAAATTAATGTATTGGATTTCTTATCCATGTGACAAAAATAATATAAAACACATTTTAATATTTGAACACATATTCTTATATTATAGGCACTCCATGTTTATCTTATAAATTATTAATGATTTGGTTTATAGATGCATATCTAAGAACACTAGAATATTATCACTGTAAAAGAATCCAGTTTTGGTTTTAGAGTTTAAATTATACCTGTAATAAGGGATTAATAAGAATCCATTTGGAAGTAATCAGATGCCATTTTCATTAGTTAAAATAACACGAAAAATACTACAATTTATAGTCCTTTTTTAATGACTCGTACCATGTCCCACTAAAACAGTACTCTGTGTCGGTGTGTTATTAGGCCTCAAGTGCACCACCCAATACTCCAGAGGCATCTGACTACAAGCGAGGGCATAAGATGTGATATTGGGGAGTCTATTCACTCATATAATTGTAAAAAAAGTAGAAGATATATCAATTTATCAAACACAATAGAATGTAAATTGAGTGATAAAGTAGTAAAAAATAGAAATAAAACATGTTGTAATAATAAATGAAATTTTTTAAAATCCCAATGAACTATATCATTCAACACAGCACTGGTCACCCAATAGACTGACCATTCAGATAAAAGCACAAAATGAAATAAAATTAAAAGTACATGGTTATAAATCGAACTTCAAGATAGACTATTTACCCAGCCACTCAACCCCGTCGAACTGCACTATCCTGATATGGAGAACCCACTCGAGTAGCTCTACATGACCACGAAACACTAGGCCTCATCCATATCCTCCATGTAAATTTTTTCAAACTGAAAAGAAGACATATGGTCTAAACATACACTGAGGTGAACATGTAGGGGTCAGAAAGAATCCTAGTATGCCACCCAAAAAAGAATTATATATTTTTACTTCTTAATGATTATGAAAAGAAACATGATCATCCCAGCTATAGCGCCACAAAATGGTATGAAAAAACCAATGTGATCCATCAATCAATCCCATGGTTTGTAATCCATATCAACTATGAATGTACCACCATGGATTTTGATCAGTATATATGTACACAAGTATAGTACCGTAAATATATAGACATACATAAATATGATATAAATTGGTGTCTGAATCAATAAATTGAAACCACATCGGCAGTTGAACCTCATGTCTATAAGACAACACAGCTGGACATCATGTTAATGAAATTGAGCATGGATGTCATGCCACTAATGGTTTGTACCACCAAGTCGGTCTCTGTGTATATAATCTAAAATGACACTTACCTACATCAGCCAATACTGAAAAGTATCTGAGCAAGAAAAATTACCATAGGGAAGTAATCTTCTTAAACCTAGGTTCCAACATACTCACATAAAATCACTAAATCAAGGATACCATATACTAACAGTAAATACTATAAAGAACTATTCAAGGAAAAACATCTGGACATCCCGTGAGATGCAATACTACACCCGTAGAGTCCCATAAATGATCTGGAAGAGCAAAATCATACTGATCATATAAAACCAATATTATGAGCTAATCTATGTAATTCATACATGGGAATACAAGTGTCAGTCAAAGTGTAAGATTAATCTACCCATTGCAAACATACAAGGCATCCCTCAACTGAATCCAATTATCAATCTTGGTACATATGTCAATTACCCACTAAGCGCTTCCAAGGAATGAATTAACTATATCCATGTATCACCCAGGGTATTAACATATCCAACCAATGAGATCATCCATTGAATCCCTCAGATGAATCAATGATGCACTCAACGTTTAATTACATTCAAATCCCACTATGCACATCCAATGAATTTTGATAATGGGAATCTAAATATCACTCTAGGTATACATATCATCAAAACAATGATCATGGCTAAGTAATTCCTACAATAAGAATACAAATATAACTCATGGAACATAAATAAATAGCCCACTAGGCCCGTTAATGGCCTTTCGACAATGGATATCCAAGTATAACTCAGGAAATACAAGTCATCATGTAATAATGAACAACCAGATAATAGGAAACACCTATAGACATCCCAAAAAAAATATATCATAATAAATATACATAACGATCATCAATCATTCCCTAGGTAATACATTTACGTATCACTAAAATATTAGAATTAACATTCTTGGAAAAAAGATCCCAGGAAAAAATGAAAGAGTTTCCCAATAAGCAAAACAAATCCTAGGAAAAGGGTACAATCATTCAAAAATAAGAATGATACCTCATATAAGCCTCAACAACCACAAAATATAAAGTACATTTGGTAAACACCGTTGTATTTAAAAAAAATTATTAAGAAGAAAAAATGGGGGTGGCTGGACTGAACGCCTGACAAAACACTCTAGGAATCACCACATGGGCTTGCTAATTTGAAACAGGTTTTGGGTAAAACCCTACCAGGATCTCATCCAAAATCCGTCACAAAAAATTACAGTCGTTCAAGCCACATGAACTCGCTGGGTTTCTCAATTCAAACACTAAAATGCATCGTACTTAGGATCCTTTAGGTAACCATTTGTGACGTCATCCAACAACATGTATCTTATAAAGAATACATATGTAATGGATCCTACAATGTAACTCTCTATATCTTCAAAGAAGAAAATAAATCCCTCATGGAATCCGTAGAAGCATCCGGCCTCATAGACTCATAGGCCATTACGGAAAATATTACAAGGGGAATGTCCTCAATAGAATAGGTAATGGGAGATATCTTATAGTACAACTCATATTAATGTTTTGAAGTTGTTTAAACTGAACACCCACCCGATCAACCACACAATGTCTCACTGCGTGAAGACAACTATATTAGATAATTGGAGAAAACCATGTCCATTTAGATAAAATCCATAAAGTCATATTAGGATTTATAATTTCAATCCACTGATTTTATCATCGCAAAGTATGAAAAAAAAAACACCTCATAATGGACTAATCATGGGTCCAATTTAGACATTGGGGAATGAATTCTCCAAAAAACCCAAGGGTTACAAGGGGAAGTACAAAAAATGTAATCTCGTTACACCACATGCACTCACGTCGCGAAACATGGTAGTGTACTCTCATTGGTATGTGACTATAACACCCTAGGTACACATTGTGGAAATGGGTACACAATGTGTATCCTATATTGGGACCATGCTTGTGTCCCTCAATAGACTTGGCCTTATTTGTGGGAAATCTATATAGTTTGTAAATGGTGTGTGACCCACACATGGTCTAGTCATGTTCTCTACAGAGCAATGTACCCCCACATGAGTAAACTATTATAGATACTCTATTACATGACCAAGTATCAGTATATAGAGTGTACTCCTCAAACAATTTCTTCCCCAATTGGAAATACCACACAACATGTTCCCCTAAACCACACATCGTTTTATAGGGTTTTTTGGAACAGAAAACCCTCTTGATCACCCAGAACCCATGATTGAAAATAAAATTATGTATATAAGGAAACTAAGAAAAAGAATAATTGGCCTATAACAACATGAAATACGAATTTAATGTAGGTTTTTGGAAAATCTAAAAATTGGCCTACCTTTGGGAGAATATCATTGAATCATGGATCGATTTGACAGTCCACGACTTCCGCACATTGATCTAGCTCATCGAGAGTCTCACAAAGACAACTCCCTATATTACTATCTCACTTATTCTATAACTCTCCCTATTATGAATTAGGTTGTGTGGAATAGGATCTATTAGATGGGTGTACGTGAGAATCATAAGGAATAAATATGAAAAGAAAAAGAAATAAAATAAAATAAAAAGAAAAGGAAAAATAAGAAAAAGGGGCCCAAGCCGACCCCGTTGCCCAACTCAAGTCTATTCCACACTTAGGAGAAAATCCATATTTTTGACTAAATGGTAGATATAGAATCTAAATCAAATTATCCTTTCAAAATATTTGGTTTATCAAACCTCTAAAAACTATTTTTTTATTTATCAATATTAAATTATATGTTAATTGACACATCAAAAATTATAATGCCTCATATTTCTAAAAATTATTTTTCCAAAGGTAAACACCATATTCTGTGACCAATGGAGTTTTACAAAAAAATATTCGAGATCATCTTCTAGGGTGAAATACAATTTTACCTATTTATCGGAATCCAAATGAAATAATTAAAATTTCAGTTCCAAACTGTAGTCCAAACAACAACAGGTCTTTACTATTTGAGAAGGTATATTTACAAGATGTTTAATGTCATATGTAATGGATGAATAGGTAAATTTTACCCAAATATATTTGTTATGTGACATAGATATGAATGTAACATTTTTTTAATCTATTTGTTGTTAACTAGATTTGAGAAGTAATAAATGCATTTACACATAAGGATGACCATGTTACCATACTCATGTTAGAACATAAAAGAATATCATGATACTAACATGAGAGATGATAGAGCATTAGAAGATTGGTAATATATCCATCCTATCCTCATCCCCAGTGGAATCCATTACATGTCACCCGAGATTGTTGATTCACTTGATAATAACCGATATAATGGGATCCTATGTTCATCACGTAGGGAGTGATTTTCTTGTTACCTACGGTATATTTATCATGATTAATTATTTATAACCATATTAAGAAGTATTTTTTAATCCCATTCTCATCAAAAATATTCATTAACAACATAAAATAAGAGAAAAATATATTAGTTTTAGATAGATCTAGTAGGATGACAAAATAGGATGCATGACACATTAAAGTGGTGAAAACCCGATTCAGATAGTGCATTATGAATGAGCGTCCATGAGATGTGGTGTTTTGGGATCCACCCATGGGATGAAATGGATATATGGAAAATGTGGGTGGGTCAAGTCAAGGAAATAAGATATCATATTATTCTTATTAAATATTAGAAACATCTGAAGTGTGGATGTTGGGATTTAACCACAATCTTACGTCCAACATATCATATAATTAAATAAATCAAATATTATGTTGTTTGAGTGACATGATATTAGGTTATATGTGAGGAATGAATCTTGTAATTTACCTATGGTTGAAAATTAAGTGTGATATGAGTATTATATATATTCTACTAAGACTTGTTGATGATTACTGTGATGCAACCAAATTATAATAATAGAATAATTAAATAGACCTCTAATACCATGTAATTCATTATTAGTAAGGGAAAAAATAGAATATCGTTCATATTTTATAGGAACACATAATAGGGTTTATAATGGGGATATTGTATTCACATTCCCAGTTGAATTATAGTTTCAATAAAATTGTGGCAGGAAGAGACTGAGTATGGTTTACACATCAGTGATGTCCAATGAGGTAGGGTATGTTCTTACATTATGAAGGAGGTCCAATCAAGTGGGAATATATTACATAAAAAGTGACATTAAATGGATACTATGTAGGGATTATGCATTAGTTCACCGTTGTGAGGTAAATTTGGGGCATATACCAATTTAATGATCTATGTATGGATTCCTAAAGAGTAATTATGGATAAAAAAGTTATTTATAGGGAGTTATGCATTAGGTACATAAAAATGATAAAATAAGTGACATAGATGACATTATGTTTTGAGAGATTACACCTTCGTAGAGGCCTATATATGATAACCATGTAGAGGATCCAAATATTATTAGTCTCGGTGCAAAATTTTCATTGTTTCTTCTCATTCATATATCATTTAGTATTATGAAAATTAGTTGCACTATGTATAATATCTAGGTTGATGGTTTATAGTTAATGTATCATTGTAGACAACGAGGAGTATCCTAACTAAATGTGTTCATGGAACTAAGAGTATTATCTCAACTCATGGTAAATGTGGTAATAAAAAAAGAATATCAACATTATGATATTTTCAAATCCATGAGTAGTATATTGATTAATGGTGTTAATCAATGATGAATTTTGGGTTTATAGGTATTTCCACCAAAATATTTAAAACATGATATTAAAAGATTATGGTTTCACTCATAACTATTCATATGGGTCAGTGACTAAGTCGAAGGCTTCGAGTTAGTGTCTTAGGACTATTTCCATGTACTGATACAAACCAGGGGATTAAGTGGAATTCCCACCATAGAAATTATCCTTTGAGATTTTAGAATAATGAGTTTAATGAGAATGTATCTTCTTATTGAGTGCATGGACATGAGACAATATTGTATGCACATGACATATGGTCTTGTATGGAGGAGTCCAAGCATTGTCTTTAGAAGTGTATTATATATAATATAGTTTAATGAATTGGACCTCATATATTATAAAATATATAAAAGGGTCATTGAAATCTCCCTCTCAATGTGTAGACTGTGAAAATGGGTTTCTCAAACCATCACTTTTAATGTTGTCATATGGAATTAAAACACCTCTCAATCATGTCTCATTGAATTGGCCACACAAGGTGACCTCATCAACCCAACCTAATTGGATGAACAATGAAGATGTAAACATGAACTCATATACATGATGTTTATATCATGAGGTATCAGTATAAGATCAACCTAATAGAATAATTGAAACATGTGACATATTGAATTAAACCATGTGAAGTGGACATTAGGATTTGGATACGTGGGATCAATAAATTGTTCATGTTCCAAGGGATTACCATAGTGGATCACATGTGTATAATATAGTATTCTATTCTATTTTACCAATATTGGCTTCCATTTTTGCACAATGGTTCTCATATCCACAATATTTCTTCCGTGGAACTGTATCCATCATTTTGGGAAAGATAAAGGTATTATTTGGAATCAAAGAATATTTATTTTTCCATGGTAGATGGGCATATTGAAGTACCTTTTGGACAGTAATAAATGGTTAATGAAACTATAGAATGGATATTATGGTAGGTAAATTATGTAAAAATATGTTCATTAATTTGAGGTGTTTTATGTGGTAATAGACCACCAGACCCTGCTGATTTTTTTATTATTTTATAGTCAATTACATCTTGTGGTCAGTGACTTTAGGATGATCAATGTTCTATAAGTTTACATAACTCTCTAAAAAATAAAAAATGATGATCTAATTTTTTATGATTTATTTAGAAAGTTTATATTCAACATAGTGTTTCCTCAAGATTCATACCTCATGGTAGAGTAGCATCGTATGGTTGGCCTCACAATAAAGGTTCAGTTTTTATAATTCCCAAATGAATTCCAACATGGAATGACAATATAACGTGACTAGTAATTTTATATTGAATCTATTAGAAGTAGAATAAAAATAATCAAATGTTACATAGTAATGTATATTATATGATCACTCTCGAGTGATTTTTATTTATTCTAAAAATAACCTAGAAATTGATCAGCAATGGGAATTATTGATTCTAAACATATGTTTGTCAACAATTGGTGGAATTTGTGGCCTTATATAGGAAGGAGGTTATAACCACCACATTACAATAAAATTTATGTTTTTTTAATATACATTACATAGTGTGTTTTCTATCTTGTGGATAATATAAATTTCATCATATTCATTCTTTTGGCATAGGGATACTTATCAACTCAAAATTGGCTAGCATTCATCAATGTTTGGACCATGTTATGTGTACTATCGAAAATATCATGGATTTAAAAATATTTAGTTACTAAAAAATTTAAATGTCTATTCATAAATGTAATTATTGTTACTATGACATGGATTGTTTTTATTATTTTATAGATATAAATTTTTATACATAATTTAATTTTCTAAGATAATAAAAAATGCCATATTATAATCGATTCATGTTTTAAAATTAATGGGTTCCATGTATGGGTTTTTATGATAGAAGTTATTAAAAATCATTTGTTATATCATTGATACTTATGGAAAATTCTACACATTTAGAATGACATTTTTGAATTTTTTCATGCTAGTATATGTGTTTTTCAATATTTATTCCGTGGTTTTATTCTTATCACTATGATATGAGTTATATATATCTTTGATATTTTTTTTTGTAAATTCTTATATAGGGTATGAAACCCTTTTTATTTATTCTTTGGATTTATATATATATAGAATTGATTGTATATGGTCAGATTGAGATATATTTTTAGATTAATCTCTTAATGATAGATACCAATGCTTAGAGGATATATATATTTAAACATATATATATATATATAGAAAGTAGAGATAATGAACTATTTGGAATAGTTTTCATGTTTTATATTATCCAATATTTTTACACTTTTACTGAATTTATTATATTTATATGAATTTATATGTTTTTGAGGATAAGGGAATTTATATTAATTGATAACAAAGTAGTTGAAAAAATACACAGTAATGATTTGGTGGGATTCTATTATCCATTCATGTTATGTGGTGGACTAGGGCATGGAACCAGGATGGACTACATGTTTTTAATTTTTATGGAAATAAAAGTTAAAAAACTAAAATATCAACCCATAAATGCGTCATAATTATATATTTTAGATATTATATATTATGGAAACTCACATATAAATACTATGTTCATTTTCTACTCATACAATAATGCCCCAACCCAAGTTACCTAGAGTCGGTGCATTATTACATAACATTGGCATGATCACAAGGGATCAAATCTCGAAATACAAATTAGTTTAGTAGCCTTGTAATTACAAGATACTTTCATAAGCTTTACATTACATCATAAAATAAAAACATCAACATCATTTTTTCCCTTTTTAGCACACTTATATTTTTAGCCTATCCCTAAAAGACATCTATAATATACTTATTCACATACTGGGAAAAATAAAACAGAAAAAGGGTTGATCTTAGATGCTTAGTAAGGATAACAGTATAGCAGAAAACTTCATAAATATGCATAAACATTTATGGAATTGTATAAGACTAAAAAAATCCATTTAATCTTAAACATAAAAATAAAATGAAAAAGATAAAATCAAATAATTCCATTTACTTATTCACATGGATATTCTACTAGTCGAATAACCACATGAAATATCAATTGATATTTCCATAATGATGGAATCCATAATGCTATACTTCATAACCACAAAGTCAAGGCCTTGTTCCAAGACTATAAATAAGATTTTATCAGGGAATTGTGCCAGGACACTGGTTTTTCTCACGATACTTACCGATGCATCGAGAATCTATATTGGGCTCTACCTGTCACATACTATGTCCAATTCATTCATTATATGGAAGGGATTAGACATAACATAAACATTCGTTTTAAAACTAGCGTAAGAAATGTCAATAATTTATCCATAAACCATAAATGGTAAAATAATTACTGATCCACACTAAAACATATCACAAAACCTTCAACACAATATGGACGTTTTTTATCATAATAAATCAACTTCAAAGTAGCTTAAAATCCATCAATGGATGTTGACAAAGATGAAATCAAAAAAAAATTATGTGAAATATCTACTTTTTATTTTGAAACGATTTAAAAGTCATACAATTATAAAATAAAAAATTTAATTTGAAAATATTCTTATAATATAGTATGGGATTCTTCGACGATGATATAATGGCGGAAAATATCCACACCCACCATATAAGTTAAAAAATTACATTCTTACATTAACATTGTCAAAAAGGTCATAATGTACCTTGATAAAAAAAACAATGGAATTATTCCTTTCAAAAAATATAATGCCAGATCATGGTTTATATGTATTTAACCCTTATTATAGTAAAATGAAGAAATTTTCTGAATTACATTTTTATGAAAACATGGATGTGGATGATAATGAGGTCTCAGTAGATACTTACTTATTAATAACCTCAGATAAGTAATGAGATTTTGGAATTAACCTTTACCTTGTACATTTGTTTAGTCAATGGTATGTTAACCTCATTTATAATAGTTAAAACATTGTAACTAAATTATACAAGAATAATATACCTAAATTTGATAACATATATGATCTTCTAATATTACATTATTAATAATATTTTAGTACTATCATCATTTCAAGTGTTAAATGATTCGTCTTCCTTTATATTCGTGGTTACATTATCCATGTTTTTTATTTATTGTATGTATTTGATATATATATATAATGATATTATGTTCATAAACATTATTTTTAATCATAAAATAAAAATTTTTCTTTATTGATTATGATGGGGAATGAATCTCATCGCGTTCGTGGTGACGATAATCCGTATGTATGCACGAGTGAAAATATCATTCTATTGATGGTGAAATCATATATAACTGAATGGTATATAATATATTCACATTATTTAACAGGTTATATTTATTATTTACATCATTTATACTCATTATTATAAGTATCCAAAAAATGAAGTGTCTAAATAACAAGCTACACCACGACGTAGAGACGGTAAGCGGTACGTACACACATATGGTGACTTTGTCATTTATAGGATGGATATGATAAAGACTATTGTTGTACCATATTTATAATAGAATAATATTATGTAGGATGTACTGGAGTTAATATTTTGGTATGGATACAACAAATAAAGAGGATGTCGAAGAATAAAAAAATTGGAAATGGATGGTGAAATTATTACCTGTTCTTCTAGTGTTTCCTTTTGAGTTGATCAAAAGGGCTCTATAGGTTTGCTTTCTCATCATTGTATGGAATCTAGGTCGATTTGGGGATGATGGGAGGATTTTTGGGTAGGGTTTGGCAAAGACAAATGTATTTGGAGGTGTAAAATTAAGAGGTGGGAAAATACCATTTTATAAGAGAGGTGAGGGTCGCTTTATGAAAATAATGAAATATTTTTTAATAATAAATTAATTTTCGGTTTCTACTGGCACCAAAATGATTTAATTATATCTTAAGTAGGGGATGGGTTAAAAACCACTCGACAAAGAGGTTTTAGATATTTTTAGGTCTCCATATTAAAAATGTATTTTAGATTTAACTCTTAGTTAAATAGTTTGACATTTATCATGTCTCTTTGTTTTTTTATATTATATGGTTAATAAAATTAATATAAACTAAAAAGAGAACCACATTGGTGAATTGTTAATATATATAACCTTATCTATATCCTTTTGTCGAAACCATATATTTTTTAAGAATATTATATCAATTAATAATATAGTATTTGTTTAAAAAACTCAATTATTTCAATTTTTACACTATTTACTATTTGGTTTTTGTGAAAGTCATCACAAATTGATTACATCAAAAATGATAAATTTAATCAACCCCAATATGTCATATTTATCTATAAAATTATTTTTTGTCATAAAAACATTGAAATTATATTTATTTTAATATTTATCTTACCATTTATTTTATTCTTTAATTAATAATGTAATTACAGCATGATCATTGTGTCATAAATAAATTTAATTATGTAATGTCTAAAAATTATAAATAATATAATATATTATAATAAATAATTTTATCTTTATAATGAATATTTATAGTTGAATTTATCTTATGTATAACCCTATATCAAAAATAGTTTAGTTTTAAAAATTTAAATTTTAGACTTTTAACTCTTCTTTAATTAAAATGATAATAAATATCCTAATCTAATACAAGTTGAAATAAAGGATCATATATTATTACTAAGGTTATTTTGGTCAAATTACACTTATCCATAATAATTAAAACATGTGTTAGGGTAATTATAATATCCTTTTAGCCTTAATTACCATATTTACTTTTAAAGGTGGTAAATAAAAGTCAAAAGTTACTATTACTGAAAAATTATTTTCATTTTGTTGAACCAAATCATACTTATTGATTTCAACTGTGTCTCTAATATTTTTGAAATTCAACTCACAGATATAGTAAAATTATGCTTTATACAAATTTGCAAATGCTCCTAGAATGTGGGTAAAATACGATAAATAGTTCAATATAAATTTATACATCTAATTTTTTTTCTAAAATGACTTCAGTAAATTAAATTGAAATTATACAGGTATTATATATCAATTTTTACATTGATTAAATTTAAATAAAATAAATAATTATTTAAATAAAAATTCCTTTTGAAACAATAACGTGATGTTTTCACTGTTCATTAAAAATTGAATGTTTTCAGAAAAATACCAAAAATACACCCTAAGGTAATTTTGATAGTATGAATTAAAAAATGAAATCTATTATTCTAAATTTAATACATAAATGTTTATTTAATTAATATAAAATTAATTCTCATTTTCAAAACCAAAAGGCAAGTTTTTTAAATGTTAAAACTTTCAAAAAATTCACATGTGTTTATGTCAAATATAAATGTAAAATTACTTATAACGACCTCAATTGAATTAAATTATAAAAAATATAATCTAATTATACTTTCAACCCATTTAAAAGAATAAGTTAACAATATAAATTATTTTGATTAAATAGGTTGTTTTCAAATAAAATTTATTATTTTTCACTATTCATAAAAATATGAATGTTATCATAAATGTAACAAAAAATTACCAAAACAACATTTTTATGTCCCGATTATAATGGAGAATTTAATTTCATTAAATTGAGTATATAAAAGTGTAAAAAAAAATTAAAAAGGATTCACTATTAAATTGGTGTTATAATTGCATTTTTTGGAAAATACTTCTTTTATCTAAAAAATAGAATTTTTCAATATATTATGTCTATGAATCACAAAATATGATTTCTAATATTATATGGAATATATAAAATTTAATATTCAGTTAGTAATATTCATAGCCGCTTTTTGAACGGCTAATTTGGTAAGTCATGGTGCGATCAAACTTGGTGTTGTGTGTAGTGAATGTTATTGAATTTCTTTGAAGAGATAATGTACTATGAAATCATGGAGTGTTAAATTCTCTCATACTTTAATAAATTTAATCCTCTCAATTTGACATTTTTTGATGAAAATAAATGGTTAAAAATTGAAAAATTCCATTGTGGAAAACCCACATAGAAAATTCGGTTAATGTAATTTAGTTTTAATAAGAGGGAAAGAGAAATGAAAAATTCACCACCAAATTGTGATAATGATTAGGCGAAAATTAGTGGAAATTAGATAAACTTAATTAAAGGGAACAAATATTTATAAGGAGTGGTTGAGGTCTTCAATCAAAAACAAGTTAAAAATTTAGGGCCTCAAATCCATCAATATATGATGATTTAAACTATCATCTTCTCAATAAAACATAAGGTATTAGGATAACACATTTTCGGTTTGTATATCCCATCCCAAAATTTTAAGAATTGATTTATTCATATAATAAAATGAAAAACATTACATGACATGTAGAGTTTCATCATTGAACTAATTCCTACCACAAACTCATCTTTCACACCAAAAGATAATAGAATTCAAAAATATTCTATATATAGTAATCATATAGGGTTCCAAAAATAATAAATTTATAATTCATTTTTCAGACAATTTTAAAAAACTACTTTACAAAAACTAAGAAAGTATGTAGGCCAGTGGCAGTTGATGCCCCAATGTCGCACTTCAGTTATTGGTTAAAGTATCATGGACTTGCTGGATGTGATTGGTTTTTCCCCGACCTCTGGGAAGTCCAATTTATAAAAATCCAAAAATAATATTAATAAATAATTTAACCTCAACAATTGTATCCAATTTTAATTGTAATCCATTCCAACCATTAGACTTATCCAAAATCCTTCTATCCAAACTCACCGTCCAAAATTTATAAGAAAGGTAAAAACAATAAAGATCATTTTTTCCACAAAACTACATATGAATATCATCATCATTTATTATTATAAAACAAAGTAACACCCTATATTGTCATAAAACATTATTGATTACATTCATTCTCCCTTATTCATTATAGAGTAATAGATATATTCATTTTATATAACATTTTTGAATACTCCAAAAATGATTGAATAAACAAACCATTAATCAGTTTTAGGGTAGTATGGAATATCAAATATAATTTATCCAAATCTTTTATATCTTATTCCAAAACCACAACCTCAGTATCAGAACCATATTAAGGTTTATCTTTCATCCAACCATGTATTTTCTAAAAATTTCATCTTTTTATTGAGTAACTTTTCATATAACCATATAATCTCAAATCCTTAATGAAATAGTACTATAGTAAAATCCTTATTTATTCACATAATTCATATAACTAGTACATAGTTGATACAATAGTAAAATGAAATAATTATTTAATAACAACATAAGAATACTAGCCATTATTTTTCATATGTTATAGTATCATGACATGATTATTATCTAATAGCATCATTTGCGAAAGACTCTGATGATTTAGAAATTGATTCTCATAGTGTCCCAACTCCTTGCAAATGAAGCATTGTTCCTTTGACACATTTTTCTTACCCTTGTAATCGTATACATGGTGACATTTTCCTGCACACTTATAACAAACTCTTATTCCATTTTAACATTTACCAAGTTTATTCTTTCAACAATTATCACATATGGGATAATCCTTCTTTCCCCTATTCCCTTTATCTATCATCCTCTCTTTCATCCTTTTCTTCCCTTGCATCCCCTCAAAGCCATAAGAATCATATAATTCTTTACTTATCTTATTAACACATGATACTATTTCTTCATATGATGAGAATACGTAGGAGACTATTTCTCTTCTAAATAAATCCTCAATACCATGAGAGGTATGATCCTTATTAATCTATGGATCATGCGTATTGCTGGAATTCTCATTCTTTCTACTAGGAACTATTTCAAAAAAATGGCATAGACTAGGTTAGTTTATGAATCACAATACATAATTCCAAACTTGTAAAACGCATAACATAAATTGAAAATTTTATGGATATAATCCTTAATAAAAAAAATTCCTTTGAGGAGTTATATACTCATAAATCATTCATAATGGATTGTAGTGAAAATGTGAATTATCCTATGCATATCCCCCAAGAGTGTAGTCAAATTGAGTCCATCAAGGCCTTTTGTCGTGTACTAGGATACTCGATGTCATGCCCAAAACTCTTTGTCAGATTTTTTAGTCCTAGGTACAACTGTGCAAGAGCCACTGCTACCTGCTCGTATCTAGATATTGAGGTATTGCTTGTAAAATTAAAAAATTCTCAACATTACCAAATTCTAGTCAGTTCTTATTTACAAATCCTAAAAATCTTTTTAGGGTAATGTTCATTAATCTGGGTTTTTATAAATCTAGATTCTGAGGTATATACTAGACTTCTTCTGATACTAAATCTAACGCCCAAACCCCAGTTACCCAGAGTCGGTGCATTATTTTAATACATATGAATGATTATGAGGAATGAATTCTTGAAGGATCGATCAGTTTAGCAGTCTTGGAAAATGGATTACATATATAAACATTACATTAAATAAAAAAAAATTAAAACAACAAGAACATTGTCTCAATTTACTTCATTCATATCCATTTTTTCATGAAATCATTTTAATTTCAAATAAATAAATTCATTTAAAATATAGTTATGAATAAAATTTTCCCATAACACTTTAAAACTTTTGAAAGTAACTTCCATTTTAAAACATTAATGTCCATATAAATAATTCTTTAATACCATTTTGAAATCATGGAAATTAATTAGAAGGGTTTAGAATAATAAATATTTAAAACATTTAATATGATGTTTTAATACAAATTACCTTAAAAATAATCTCTTTTGAAACACTTTTATGAAACATGTACATGTATAATAAATATTTCCATGTAGATACTTATGTATTAACAACCTCAAATAAGTAAAGAGATTGTAGAATTAACCCTTACCTTGTAAATTTCCTTAGTGGATGGTATGTTAACCTCTTATATAATAGTTTAAAAATTGTAATTAAAATATAAAAGAACCATATAAATAAATATGAAATGATATATTATTCTATAATATTTATTTTTTATTAATATTTTAGTAGTATCATCATTTCAGGGGTTAAATTAGTTGTTTACCTTTATATTCATTGTTAAGATAGCCATGTTTGTTATGGAGAAAATAAATTTTATTCATATATCGAATAATATTATGTTCATAAAAAGTATTTTTAATCATAAAACAAAAGATAATCTTGAATGATTGTGATGGATAATGAATCTCATCACGTTCGTGGAGGCAATAATCCGTACGTACGCACGAGCGAAAATATCATTTTTTTTGATAGTGAAATAATATATAATTGGATGGTATATCATATATACATAATCATTAAAATGTTATATTTATTATTTACATCAGTTATCCTTATTATTATACCCATCCAAATAATGAAGTGTTTGGATAAAAAACTACACCATAATGTGAAGACCGTAATTCGTACGTACGCACGTATAGTGACTTTTTCATTTATATGATGAACAGAATAACAAATATAGTTGTACAATATTTATAGTAACATAAAAGTATGTATGAGGTAATGGAATTATTATTTTGTTATGGATACAATAAATAATGAGGAAGTGGAAGAATAAAAGAACTAGAAAGAGGGTGTGGAAAGTATTACCTCTTATTTGGGAGTTTCTTTTGGAGTAAATCAAAAGGGGTATTTAAGTTTCCATTCTGATAAAATTAAGGACTATAATAATATGTTGAAGAAGTTAATAGGATATTTGCATAGGGTTTGGCTGATAAAAATGGATTTGTAGGTGTGAAATTAAGAGAAGGGGATGTACCACTTTATAAGAGAGGTGAGGGTCACTTTAAGAAAATCATGAAATATTATTTTATAATAAAATAATTTTGGGATTATAATGGCTTAAAAATGATTTATTTCGAGTCTATGTTGGGGATGTTTCAAAAACCACTCATCAAATATGTGTTATATAGTTTTAGGTCACCATATTAACCATAGTTTTTATATTTAACTCTTAGTTAAATAGTTTAACATTTACCATGTATCTTTTTATTTTTATATTATATAGTTAATAAACATAAAATAAACTACCAAGTTAACCCAATGTTGTTAATTATTAATATATATAACCTTATATAATTATTTTGATAGAAACATAGATTTTTAGGAATATTATATCAAGTATTAATATAGTACTAGTTTTAAAAAGTCAATTTTGTCAATTCTCTCACTATATAGAATTTGGTTTTTGCGAAAGTCCTCAAAATATTATTACATCAAACAAGATATATGGAATAAACCCTAAAATTTCATATTCACCTAAAAAATTATTGGATGTCATAAAAATATTTAAATTATATTTATTTTAACATTTATAATTCAATTTATTTGATTCTTTCATTAATAAGGTAATTACTGCATCTTCATTGTGTCATAAATTAATTTACTTAATTAATGTCTAAAAATTATAAATAATATATTATTATGTATAAAATCTTTTTATATTTCTAATTATAATTTATAGTTGAATTTATCTTATGTATAACCCTATATTAAAAATATTTTAGTTAATACACTTTGAATTTAACACTCTTAAATCTTCTTTAAATAAAATAATAATAAATTTCATAATCTAATACAAGTGGAAATAAAGGATCATATTTTATTCCTAAGTTAATTTTTGACCTAATTACACATATCCAATAGAATTAGGAGATGTGTTAGTGTAATTATAATATCATTTTTACTCTTAATTAACTTATATAATTGTAATTATGTTAAATAAAAGTCAAAAGTTTCTTTTCAACAAAAATTATTTTCTTCTTATTGAACAAAATTTTACTTAATGATGTCAATTCTATCTCTCAGATTTTTAAAATTCAACTCATATAAATGGTAATATTATGTTTTATGCAAATTTGAAAATGCTCTTTGAAGGTGGCTCATTACGGTAAAAAGTTTTAAAAAAATTCATTCATATAATGTTATTATAAATTGACTCCAATGAATTAAATTAAACATATATAGGTAGTATATATCTATTATGACTTAAAATAAATTAAAATAAAATAAATAATTATTAAAATAAAAATTTGTTTTTAAACAATAACGTAGTTTTTTTCATTATTCATCAAAAATTGAATGTCTTCAAAAAAATAACAAAAAATCACGCTAGGATAATTTTTATATTCAAAATTCAAAAATAAATTATATTTTACAAAATTAATATCATAAAATTGGCATTATTTAATTTAAAAATAATTCTCGTCGTAAAAACCAAAAGGCGGGTTTTGAAAAAGTAAAAACTATCCAAAGAATGACATGTGTTTATATCAAATTTAAATGTGAAATTACTTATAATGAATTAAATAATATTAAATAATAAAAATATAATCTAATTATACTTCCAAAAAATTCTAATGAATAATTTTACACTATCAATTTTTTTCAATTAAAAAAGATTTTAATTAAAATATAGTACATTTATTATTCATCAAAATATGATCGTTATCGGAAAAGTGCCAAAAATATATCCAAACTAAATTTTTATGTCCCAATTATAAAGAAGAATATAATTTCATTAAATTGAGTATATTAAAGTGTCAATTATTTGTTTTAAAATGGATTTTCTATTAAATAAGTGGTATAATTTAATTATTTTAAAAATAATTTTTTTTATCGGAAAATTTGAATTTTTCCTCATATTATGTCTAATAGACACAAAATATGAATATTAAAATTATATGGAGTATATTAAATTTAAAATTCGGCTATCACTATTCATAACTACATTTGGAACGACTAGTTTGCGATGTCGGGGTGCGCTTGAACACAGTGTTGCATGTAGCACATGTTATTGAATTTTTTGAAGAGTTAATGTACTATGAAATCTTGGTGGGTAAAACATATCATGTTGATCCACCATAAATAATAGTCTATAGTGCATCTATATGGTCATATAAAACTGTCTTCAATAATTGTTGTATTGGATTTTCATCTAACAATGTTTAATTTACTATTTATTCTTAGTTGAAGATGATACTCAAAATTCACCTAATATATGTCTTGTGAATCCCTTTCACCCATTCATTCATCTCATTATTTATATTCTATGTGGATTTATTTTATATTAATCTATGCTAAACTAGTAATTTATCATTCAAGACTCATTCGATAGGTAGTGAAATAAAAATTGGTTATGAAAATGCTAGGTTATTCTGTAAAATATTATAGAAATATATAAACATAATCGTTACCTAAAAGTACATTTCTACTATTACATTAATTGTAAATACCATCTAATACCCATATTTAAAATAATTTTTTACAAAATTGTTTGGGACTTAAAAAATTAAATTAATACCAAATTATATCCGAATATTAGATTTTATTAAATTGATATTTTATTATTTAAGTATTGATTAGAATAACAACATCATTATTTATATGATTTTATTTTTTGGATGATATTTTATTTACATATAATTTGATTAAATTATTGAATATAATGATTTTAAATTTAATTTAATTAAATAATATAAATTGTATGTTGATTGTTGTAATATATTTATATATATATTATTTCAATGTAGTTATTCAAATATATAAAGAAATTTGTTTATAAAAAATTGTATTATGGATATGTTTTCTAAAATTCATAATTTTTAAAGCTCATCTACCATTTAAAATTCTTTTTTGTACTATTAAAAAGGCATTCTGATATACCATGTTTAAATTTAATGATTGCTGGTTGGGATGGGATACAAATTCTTTGATTTATTATAAACCATACTAAATTCAATCAATGTTGTGAAACATGGATAAAATGTCTCTTTAAAATTTATTCTCCTTCTTTGATGATGACCATTTCATCCTTACCCATATGATGAAATTTTCTTGGATCTCTTTCATAATATAGAAGTTGGAAAATATGATTCAATCCAATATATATTGGGGGTTCATATTAATAGATATAATCAAGATTGATATTTTTATTTATGTTGAATTGTTTCTCAAAAAATATATAAAAATTTAATTTTTTGTTTCTTGGGCTTTATCATATTACAAGCATATTGAGGTTGGTTGGGGACCACCTAAATATTCTTTTATGATCATAGAATATACATGCCTTAATTTGGGATACATTTATATAATTTTTACATGAAGCATGAAAATATAAAGCCTCAAAGCATGGGAATTTTTTTCATATTATTTATTGTATGGGTTTCCTTTTGTTTGGTTTTGTAAAATGGATTATTCTTCATGTGGTATGTTATCCCTAGAATATTCAATTGATGTTATCATATAAGGTAAATTCTATTTTGTGTTTTCAAGACACAATTTAATGTAATATACATTAATATAATGTTTATTTTTAATAGTTACAACATTTTCTGAGCCATAAAATTATTTTATAACATTTCCCAACGTATTTACCTCTACATGTGGATACAGATATAAAATGGAACTTAGTATAATTTAAGAACATGTTTCTTATAGATTTTTTATTTCATATTGGTCTTTATGATTTATTTCTTATATTCGCATCCTTTTATTTTTGAATAATCATTAAAACATTGTTTTATAATTAATACATTTTAAATTAACCCCAATGAATTAACTATAAAAACCTAATGTTTAAAGTTGACTTTGGAGATTTTTAGTTACAAAAAAGTTGTTTTGGGTGCCTATATTGATATAACATAGGTTCCAATGTCATGAAAAATACATAATGGTATTATTTAAAACATATGGATAAGGGGTATGGGAATGTGAGTGTGCACAATATTTCTCATTTGGGACTCATGGTGAAACCAATTAATATTCACAGATAGAGTATGTATGTTAGATAAATGATTTAACTATAGAATATAGAAATAAACGGTTACATTTTCTTCGAATGGTTCCTTAGCTAGAGTAGCCATGTAATATTTATTAAAAAGGAAATGAACTAAATATTTCAAAAAAGGGGATTTTTTCACTCTAGTTAAAAGGTTAATTTGTTATACTTTTTCTATTTTGTAATAAAAATATTTTAAATGGTTTAAAATTATGATTCTATTATCTAGTTGAAAAATAAAAATATTTCATTGTGTTACACTAAAGAATTATAGTGTAATTATGAACATTATATTACTTTTCTTAGGGTATACAGTTTTAATTTTAATCATTTACATTACTATAGAATATAACACCTGTATGACAACTTCTTTATCTTCATATTGGACAAGATGATAATGAACTAGTAGCTCTATATGTATATATATATTCGTTTAATTTTGGTTTTATGGGATTATTTTAAATATAATTATAGAAAATGATCACTAATAACGAATTTTATAAAATATAATATCCCATGGGACTTCTAATTACATCATAATCTTACACTTTGAGGTTTTGTGTCTCCTTATGTGTTTTATGATTTAGTTGGTCACCTCTATCATATCATTGAGTACATAACTTCTACGAGAATAAAATGGATTTGATTGAACATCTACATGATATAAGGGACAAATCATTATAGGGGAATCATATTCTTGAGTCCATGAATGACTAATAATATTCCTCAAATAATTTATAAGAGCGTTTATTTTCATTGTTATACAATAAATAACCATGTCATGTGAAATATTGAGTGTTTATTACTCAAATGTATAATTCAGTTTAAATTATCGATTAAACAACAAATGATATTTATATTATTATTTTTTGGAATATATGAGGGACGTTGAATAATAAATGTCAAAGAATTTTTTTTTATTTTTGTAGAAGTGTTATTACAGCATCATGTGATGCTTTTCAATCTAGATATTATCTTATAGTGGAAAAGATTGTTTTCCTTAATGAGATAATATACAATGGGGTCTTAACTATTGGTATCTATTCCCTTTATAACATATTATGTATTTTTTTGAAAAATATTATTTTATGATTTTATTATAGAAAATGAGGTGAATCATTTATAGGTGAGCATATTATTGGAGTTTCTATATCACTCATTATAAAAGGATCTCTAATCTTGGTTCATAGGAATATATTTCTTTGATATATAGATATGACATGTATCTTTTATGTAAAATCATGTTAATCATTATGATATTTTTTCTATTATTATAAAATATTATTTTGGAATTTATTATGATATGTTAGCTTGTAACGAGATCACCCCTTGGTATTCAATGCCCAATTTACTGCATAGTTTATCACTATTGATTGAGCATGTCTTGAGGTTTAGAATGATGATTGTAGATGTTAACCATTTTTTTAATTCAATAAAATGAGATGGTATTTCATCATTAATTTCATCATTAGGGTTCTTCAAGAAAGAACAATGTTGGTAAATCTATTTTGGGTAACAGAGTGGGACTATTTCCAAATATAATAAATATTATGGTATTATCACTAAGAAAACGGTTCCTTTTTTATTTTAATTGATCATATTATTTTATTTTTTATAAATTTTTATTTATTCATTAGAATGTAGTATAATCATATCATATATTTATGAGTTCTGGTATGTATATGTGAATAAGAAAATTGTTGACATAATGATATCCATAAAATATATTGGTTGTGGATTCTAATGAGAACATGTGGGATCTGATGGTTCCAAATGTATGATCCTCTCATATCATTTTTTGAATATATTGGTTAACATAATTTTAATCCTTTATCAATTTACATAATATTAGTTTGTATTTTTCATCATCTAATAGTAGTTTACATACATTTCTAAGAGAGAAAGAATTAAATGATGGTCGAGAAGGTCCTATTTGGGGGAAATCAATATGAAATGCTACTGAAAAGCATATATTTTCCTCATATTTTTCAATTATAAACATTATAATGTTTCATGTCATATTGATGAAATTTATCACAATGGATTGAAAAAGGAGTGTTCAGGATATCCATCAAAAAAAGAATAGAAATTTATGATTAATTTATTGAAACAAATAACATTTTTCCGAAGTCCTCTATATTTTATGATGAAATCATGGTTAGTAAGAGTAAATAAGAATTTTATGGAAATTATGGTAAATGGATTCATTAGGAAACAGGTTTATATTTTGGATAATATAGTTTCATTTAATAAAAAATACAATTAAACATCATATAATTGTGTATAGCATCCATTGATGAATCAATTAATGATCGTGAATCAATATCTCCTTCCCAAACTAAACTATTTTTTTATCATAGGTAAGGGTTGAAATGGTGTTATATTAGATTTCTATATCTATAAAATATCATAAAAGTCGTTTATGAAAATAAATCATTCCAAAAAACTTTTTTTGAATCCAGTATGTTAAATTAATATATACGATAATGAATTTTTAGTATACCAGTTTCCCATACATGACTATTGAATTATTGAACATAAAATTTCAACTATTAATAAACTTTTTTATTAAAATTTAGATTTATATCATTATATATTCACAAATTTTTAGAAAATTATGGTTGATAAGGTTTCATTATCTAGAAGTCCTTTCAAGAGAATTAGTAATAATACAATTTCCATTTTTTTTTATTTTCAGATTTAGTAAGTCGTACTATTTTATAATATTATTTACAATGAATTTATCAATGTAGGTCATTAAAAAATATAATGATATAGGTATGAGAATATAAATTTGATGATTTTTTAAATAATAAGTTTTCAATGATATTTTTAATAATTAAGGGATCCAATATTATATTGATAGTCTAATGCAGGAATGCATTCCATGTTTTATAAAATATGATAATTACAACTCTAATATAATTTCTACTGTATCTACATGGGGGATTTGAGTTCTATTTTTAGTCTATAAAATTTTTTATTGGTTATGATCTTCTATATAATTAGTGGGTATTAGATAATGGTTTCATGTATTGGTAACCTAATAAATGAATTATCTTATCAATTATTTATAATTTTCCAACATGATATACACTTTGAAATAATGAGGAATCTACTTATTTGTGAACACTTAAGGGAACTCACTGATCCTTAAATTATCAAATATATCTTTTAATATGAGTACAAAAATATAATATAATTTCATTAAAAATAATTACTCTATTTTTTCAATTTCTAATTGATGTATCTTATGAAATGATATTGTAGGTGATGAAGATTTCAATGTGAATGTTTATCCTTGATAGGTTTAACATGTATGGGAAGAAATAAGGTTATTATCATACATGTGTGAAATATGAATTCATATGATAGGTGTAAAATAGGATGAATTTATAAAAAATATTAATTACATACTAAATTATTGAACACACTAAGGAAACACAATTATTTGATTATAATTATATTAATATTAAAGGAAAAACAATTGTGGAATGATTCTAAATAGTTATATTTAATATTCCTCTTTATCCTTTTATATTAATAGAAGTGTAATTGTATCTGAAATTTGGAATGTATAAGTAATTAATGAAGGCCATTATTTTAAATGGGTTTAATATCCTAGAATCATTACAATGTATCCTGATATTCTACCAGTATTTTATAGGTCGAGAATGAATAATGTATTTTTGTTGTTTTTCATTTAGATGAATTACATGCAAAATAAAAATTAATAGAACCAATTACCTACATGTTTTATTATCTCACATAATCATCAACCCTTGAAATTGGAGGGAAAATGTATGTAAATTATAAATAGAATATCATGATATTGTATATTTTTATATATATTCTACATGCTTCTGGGTGTTCTGTAAAAGAGGAATTTCATTCAAGATATCAATGAATCCATATCATTTTACAATAAAAACAGTTCATTTTTAATGAAATTTTTATAGGTCATGGATTTATAGAACAAAATATAAGAATTGTACATAGGGATTATGTCTTTGTTTTTTATATGGATTCAGTGGGCATTGGATACTTAGGTAAAATTGAGTACAACATTACATCTTTAAACAGTTGTCATTTTTAAGAAAAACATTATCATTCTATAGTATATGTTACTATTTAGTATTATTTATTTTCATGTAACATTGAATAGTCACCACTCTATATTTCAATTCTCATATGTCAATTTCTTCAACCCATCGATTAAAATTAATCCTTTTGAATCCGTATATGGATTTCATTTTAATTATCATATCATTAATAAAAAATAGTGGAATGTTCTATGATTTGAACTTGTACCATATAGTAGAAGAAATTGTAGGTAAAATGTATTTATAAATGGTTCAAAACTACATTGTGACAATAAATGTTTATTTCAACCATTTAGTCTTACCCTTGGATTAAAGGTTTAGATGTCATGTAACCCATTGGGTCTCATTATTATTAGTCCATTAATGTATAAGAAAATCGGGGGATATAACAGTGATATTTTTAGGTGTTTTATGATATTTTGATGCATTATATAAATATATTATTATTCATATAATTATATATTTTTTTCTTCCATTAATAATAACTTCCATGATTTATATTTAACAGTCAATATTTCTTATCGTAGTCATTTTGATTTGTTATTCCAATTATGTGTTGATGAAAATGCATCCTACATATTGAATTATACCAATATCATTATCCAAATTGAGAATGTTATATTAGGAAATATATTTCACTTTATATATGTTAAATTATAGAATAAAATCTCTATATTGTGACATGGGTGTGGTAAAAAAATTGAAATTCTGAAAAAAAAAATGTTCTATTAAGAAGTGGTTTGATATTATTTGTGAAAACAATCATTATGTGAGGGTAATGAAACCAAACATTACCGATCACTATTACTCTTTAATTTTATTCATTTATATTTAAAACATATATTGTTTTTATAATGTTTTTTTCGTGTTTAATGGGTATATATAAGGGAAAATATGGACTAAAGGTTGCATACAACATTGGGTACCTTGGAATCATATATTTGATATCTCCTAATTCAATTTATTCTATAATGATTATTCAGGGCCATGAATGTATTTGGTATTACTGCTCTAGGATCCCATTATAATGGTTATTTTAATTTTTTTAATAGATAATTGGTTAATTAAAATCAAAATTAAAACCACAAAAACCATTTTATATTCAATATTTGGTCATTTGATCTATTATTAGTCACCATTCATGCCAAAATTAACCTCATTGTCCTTAAAATTGTATTTATAGATAATAATATCCTTGAGTATCTTTATTGGATCATAATATAATTTCTTTATAAATATGAATGTTGATTTTACTATTAAAATATTTTATATATTCTACAATTATGGTATTAAATGGAATATAATATTCATATGGACTTTTTATTTTTAATAGAATTTATTTTTCACCTTCTATCCAATTATATGATTTAGGTATTTTTCCTATTTTCATCATATGTTATAATTTTTTTCCATTCAATTCAATCTTCCATGTTGGAAGATATCTAAATCATATTTTTTTATATTGTTTAGTTGGTTATTTGGTACTAGAAGAGGAATACGTTCCACCTCATAACTGAAATGAATATTTCAAAGCATATTTTGGTTGGGGAGTCCTTATATGCCTCTCATATAATCCAATTGATTGATTAGATTTTTTGGACTAGGTGAATATAGTTAAATTTTTCTCAACCAATAATGAAATTTAATTTTTATAAAAAATAAGTATTTTCATGATCGAATTGATATTTATTCTAATAATATTGTTATTTTTGGATATTTAATCATGTTTCCCCCTTATTTAATGAAATTAATAATATTTTTTCTTGTTAATTGATGTAATATATTTAAATGGTAATATTTATTATCTTAATAATCAGGTTTTAATGAAATTTATATTCTATATTTTGGTTATGTAAATGTAATTTTTTTTAAAATATTGTTTATTTATAATTTACTAAATTTTATATATTTTTATAGTAATTTGGCCTTTAAAAAAGAATATAAATAAGTAATATACAATTTAATCATATATTTGTTATTTTTTAAAATGTTGTTTTATTGAGATGTCTTGAAAATAAATATTCCATTTTATTCATTCTATTTACCACTAGGGATAGGTAAAAATATTTTCCAATCTCATTATATATTATTTCCATCCAGCATGGGATTGGTTTCACACCCTATAACATTAGAAACATTTATATTTGATAACATTCATAGGATTAAAGTTATAAAATAGGTATTCACCCACCAAATATATGGGGTTTAATATTATGACATACAAATATATGATACTTATTAGAATGTTTAATTATTTTTTCATTCATGTAACATTATATTTCATTTTAATACGTCGTGGTATATGATAGGCATGTGGGGGTGGGACATTCACAACAGACAAGGTATGAATCCCACAGACATAACATATCTTAAATTAGAATATTTGTTGGAATTTTATTTATGAAATAAATAAAGGAAAATACCTAATTAATCAGATATAGTTCTATATGGATCATAATATTTAATGGTCACATTTACGAATTTAAGGGATCATTTGAGAAACAAAGCATCATCTATCCTGGTATTCATTCAGGGGTGTTTCTAAAATATGGGACAATGTTTTTTATTATTATGTGATTTTGGTTGACATGACATATTTATAAGTATTTTTCACCTAGTTCCACCACTTTGCAATACATATTGTATCTTTTGGACCTTCATATTATATAATTACTTATACATAGAGATATTATCGCAAATATTTTTTAAATAAACATAAAGACATGATTTTTAATAGTATGTGTTGGTCTTTTAGTTTATATTCAATAAACATTAAATATTTGTGTTCGAAAAATGACACAATCATTATGTCATTAAAATATAATAGAATTTTAAGAATAATCACATTATTAACATATCATTTAAAATATCCTACAGTGATCAAGAGTTACATTGCAGGTGTTTTCTCAATTTAACCATATTTCATTTTTGTAATCTGATCATAGATATCACACATACATAGATAAATATTTATATATTTATATAAATATAAATTTTTTTGGATGTATTGATGAAATAACGAAATATTTCTATCCCAATATGTATTTTTGATAACTCTAATTGAGAATGAATAACCTAGTATTATTAGGATTGTCTATTGAAGAAATTGGGAAGAAGTTGACATGTTTAATGTGTTGATTTTTAATATATAAATAATATTAAAACACATAAATCATTATATATGGGATTAAGGTAAAATTCAAAATTTATTACATTTAAAATAGTTATATTTATATTAAAATTTGAATTGATTTGATTTTCAGTATGCTTATTATATTTTTGAGTATCAATGGTAGAGAAACTTTTTATCCAATATTTTCCTATTTTATAAAAATATTTCAGGTTATATTATATGTATGAAATGAAATAATTCATTTAATTATTTATATGGCTTATAAAAAATTCATAGTTGTCATTAATGACATCAAAAGAGTTATCTAGACATCAAAAGTATAATAAAAAAATGTAAAAAAATACGAAGAGCAGCTGAAAGCTTCGTAAGATTCAGAAATGATTTTTTCATGTAAATTCATAACATGTTTGTATTAAATATATGTTTTAGAGTAGTACATAAAATATTTTTAACAGTAATGTTAATGCTTTGATTTTAATGAGTTTACTAGAATGTAACAAGGGCCAAGAAAACCATGATATGTTATAAGAACACTATTGAGAGTCTTTTTTTCCAGTAATGTCAAACATTGTATGATTCATGATGAAATAAGATCTCTATAAAGTTATTGATGAGTAATGTACTTAAAAAAATTCATTTTATTCTATTAAAAAGAAAATTATGACAAAAAATTGGCCAAAATTTAAATTTTATGAGGATTGAAATAAATAAATTCCATAATATATTTTAGGAACAAATTCAATATTAGGTCATTCAAGTGTTATTATTTGGTGAATTAAATTTCATAAATTTATTACAACATGAAGAAAGTATTTTTATATAGTTCTCATTATGAATGACTTTCCTACACTATGTTAAAAAATTAATGATTATTCAATTTAGTACAACTATTTGGAATAATTTTAATGAATATCAATATAACATGTTTTTCATTTGGACATTATCATTTTCTGGAAAAAACAATTAATTATAGAGTATAAATTGAAATATGTATAAAAATTCAGTTAAAAATAGTTATTTTTGTTGTTTATTTATTCGTAAATTCAAATATAAATGAAAATAAAAATGACTCTTAGATATATTATTTTTAAGTACAATACAAATATCTCATGAGAATTGTATTGATATAAACTAAACATCATATATTATGATGTTATGAATAATCAAAAAATAAATTTGAAAAATAATATGCATGCTGATATAAATGTAGTAATAAATTTTCTAGTTCAAACACAGCAGAAAATCGATTGAAATTTCATTTTCTAGAAGAATGTATAGTAGTTAAAAATAAATGATATTTCTTATACACATATAAGAGAACATGAGTAGTCGATAATATTATGTGTATCAATACTTCAATGATAAACCATTCATTATTTCAATCTACTTGTTTAAACTATAGGATAATGTTACACTAGGGGAATTAAAATCATTTTAAGAATTAACATTATCCTTTTTAGAGGCTGACCATATAATTTTTTTTATTTATTTGGATCTACATTGTAGTGTTAATAATTAATATAATATATTATGTGGGTGTATAATGTTTCTTTTCAAAATATAGAGTTAAAATTAATTATAATTACATATTTAACCCTATCATAGTGATTTTATATTAATTGTGAGTATTTTTTTAATATGTAATTATATCCCAGTTAATTTCATAGATGTTATTATTTATAGAAAATTAGTCTTCTTCTTTGAATGGTGTATTTGTTTTCACATTTACCATGTTAATATGGATGACCATAATTCTATAAAAAATAATTGTATTCCTCTATGTGATAATATATGCATATTGGGTGAGTATTCAATATTATATTTGTAAATTAACTTCCATAATAGATTATATGATACAGGTTTCATTCTAGATGTGTTTGTAATAATATAAGAATAGTATAGTTTTAATTATGAGTAGGTTTTGAGGAAAAGTTTTATTCTTTTGGAAATAAAAGTCATTAACTATTATTATTATTACCATAAGAATTGTATTTATAGTCGTTTGGGAGTGATTATAAATTTTTAAGAAAATTTTGCATTATGAAATATGTAAATGTTTTAAACAGTATTCCATGTATACAAATCATAATTATATATGAGACTTAAAATTATTTGAGGTTCATATTAATTCATTTGAATCATTCTCTATATGTTTTGTTTTTCCAAAATGCATCTTCACTTATTTAATTTCATGCCTATAAAAAATAAATATTAAAATAAGGATTTATTCTAAATAATCTTGATAATGAGGACTCATTATTTTGTTTAATCTATATTTGGAGGAGTTGAATGGTTATGATCACATATGTATAATTCCACACTATGAAAAGGGTGAATCTGTGAGGGTGACTTTGATACCATTATTGCTTTAATATGTTAATCACATCGTCAAATATTTATTAAGTGGGTAAATAAGAAATTATCACTCTTATGGTTAGTATATAATTATAATTCATTATTTCAACATAATAAAGAATTATATTTTGTTAACATGGTTCTCTTAAGATAAATAAATTTTTTGTATACATTTTGTACTAAAATGAATTACATTTCGGAATTAAATTGTAAATTATTACTTGAATGTTTAATTAATTAATTCGTAATAGTAATTAATTTTATATTATTTGAAAATGATAAAATATAAAATATTTAAATTTTAACCATAAAAATAATGATAAATTGAGGATGAAGACACTATTCACTCTAGGACATCATTTCGTGGTGCGACACTGTGATTTTGAAGCTATGGAAGGTATGGATGATATAATGGAGATGAAAGGGATTTCATTATCTATATAAAATAATTTTTTTGAAAATCAATTTTCATCATAATTCCATGACGACATAATAAGAATACATTCAACTCTTGGCCCATTTCAAGGATATAATTACTTTAGATTTATGAGATAATTTTCATTTACATTTATGAATTGTTTGATGGAAGAAAGAGATATAATAAATCAAATTGTGAAAAATGTAACATGTCATTTTAATTTTGAGGGATAATATTTCAAATGATGTATCTATGTTAGTTATAATGAGAATCAACCATTCAGAGTGTTAACCCATAGTCTTCAATTAAATTATTGAGCTAATCATTCAATAATCATTTGGACATTTATTAGTATGGGCCATATTTTATTTGGTATGAAAGAGGATGGGATTAAATTGAATATTTTTTGAGAATTAATATAAACATAAGAACATTGATGATATTTATATATTGGGTCTGCCTACTGCTTCGAAATATAATTTTGGTTGAAAAATCATAGGACCAGAATCTACACAGTGTTGTTTCCTCTCTAGTTTTCAACATCATCTTTTTTTATGTATTCATTTTCTTTAATTCTTCACCTTTAAGACATAATTTTTATAATATAGGTGTAATTAAAAAAAATATATTGGATAATATAGATTAGTGGTGGAAGGTGTTTCTAGATTATATTTTTCTTTTCATATTTCTATTAATTTTTTGAAATTTATCAATCTTAATTCCAGTCAATTTTTTGTTATTTTAAAATTTCTATTGGAAGAAATATTAAAATTCAAATGTTTAAGTTCATAATGTGGTTACTTGAAATAAAACATTACCATTGAGTAAAATAATATAACTGTGATTAAAAATACTCTCTTGATAAACATTGATTGTGAAAACCCTAAATTATCGGACCTAGTAAATTTGGTTATGTTCATACTAAGGAGGTTATATCCAAACCACTAGATCCTAAACATCTGAAATATAATACTAAAATTAAATTAATCAAATAAATTCCTAAATCCTGTTTCACCAAAACCATAATCTATAAAAAACAACTAAATATTTTTTCAATAAATATTGAAAAAACAGTGTTTGTTCACTCGCTTATCCGGATTTTAATAATCTATTTAAAAATACATCCTTATATTCATCCCCTTTCATTTCTCAATTTTACAATTTTTATTAAAAAATAATAATAAATTATTTCAACTAATAATGGGTTCTACATGGACTCATTTCTCTGTTCATTTATGAAAATTATTTTTCTTTTATAAGCCTATCAAAATAAATATTTTATTACAAACTTGTATGGGGAATTAAAAACATACTCATGGTCTATTCAACTACATTTTAGATGAGTACGCCCCTGCATCAGCATGATTATTATCCCACATGCATAAAAACATTTTTATTATCATAATAAATCCCTTAATGTGTATAATAAATAATCTATTATCCCATATCTATTTTTTAATGTATAAGAGAGTGAATGATATACCATCATAAAAGAGACAGGGTGTAACATCCCATCCACCCTCACTGTCTTGATGAGGTATTGAAACGTTAAATGGTGTTTAGTGAAATCAAAATGACACTAAAGGCTATAAATAAATTTCAATGGATACATTGATAGATTGGGGATGACATTACCATTGAATATAAAACAATAAAACATGATATTCTGTAACTAAATAACCACTACATGATGCATGTTATCAATTTTAAAAGAACTCAATGTCATATCCTTTATATAAAAATAAACTATGAGGAGTTCAATAGATGAAGACAACAAAACATTAAATTAATCATCTAAATACCAAACAAAATATCAAAATGATTCCAAAAAAACTCCATGCTCAAACCATGGTCCTTGAATCAGTCGATAATATATCCCCAGTATAATTATTTTCCACTACAGAAGTGTGATACATTACCTTTTCATGTGTCCAAATAAATTATCTGAAAAAGGACAAAAATTCTATATTAGGGGTGACTAATGAAACATAAGAGAATTTCCCCCCAAATGACTTCCATACTCATTCCAATATGATTTAACATGTTAGCTCATTTATGCAAAACAATTTATATAAAAACCCTTAAAAACATTTCATTAATTAATCAAAAAGAAAAAATCCATAATTTAGTAGTTTTGTATGATAAAACATATTCCATGGAAATGATTCTAAAATTTCATTATAACCATTTCATGAATTTTATTTTCATTACCCATTCAAAACCATGTATCCACACATATCGAGACACACCCACACACAAGCAATGTGTTACCACTGACAGCGGAACATTACATCCATAGCCCATATACCTGTGATGAAAATACTTCAAAACAAATATCCATCAACTCCACAAGTTCCAAATTATTTATTCCATATCACATGACAATACAACCACTTACAAAAAAAATAATCAATTTTAGTAAAAGAAAATGTCATTGAAAACCATAACGAAAACACATTTCAAAAATTTTAACCCATTTATCTGCAAACATTTCTAAAACAACCATTTCAATAAAACCAAAATTTTATTGAAAACCATTTTACAAATATCAAAACCAAATAATAATTTTAAAATAATCATTTTAAATAATGATATAAAATTCACCATTATCCAAAATACCAAATTTGAAATGATACAACAAACTGTCACCTAAGAAGGTTCCCAAAAAGTTTGATCAACAATTTGAAAATATATTTTTCAAAAATAATAAAATTTGAAATAAATATTTCATGTTATAAATAGATGAGTTGATATTTAAATCACCTACCTCAGCATTTATCGTGATAATAAAGAAAGAAACTATAACGCCAAGGACAGTGGGTTGAATATCTCAAAACCATCCTTTAATTACACTCCCCATCATTAAAAGGACAAATATAATCATTTATGGAATAAAACCCCTTAGATATATCCACAGAGTATCTAGATATAAGAAACAAATAAAGGGAGAGAGTTAGATCAATTTAAAACCACGAAAGAATACCACAAATGGTGACTTAGAGCAAGATTTGGACTAAAAAGAAACAGCAAATTCATCATAATCACTTCTAAATCAATGGATAAGGGTTTTATAGCATTAGAGAGGGAGAAATATCATGTTACGGTGCATTTTATTAAAAATATTAGTCTTCAAAATATAATCTCAACAATCATATACTTATTTGGATCTTTTTATTAAACCATACATGATTAGTTGTACGATTTGGAAAATTGTGTGGTAATCATGTTCCAGTGACTACCTCTATGGATTCCTCAGATGATGGGATAAAACAGTTAGAAAAACCAAATACTATAAGTGAAAAATCTCATAGTCCAAAATTTCATGTTTTCTTCTAAACACCTATATAATTTCGAGAAACCATTCCCCAATAAGTATACCCTACACAAAGAATAGGTTTCATTCTGTATGGTTTTATATAAAAGATTCATAGTTTCTATTAAATTTTCAGATTTATAAAATCCCTACATCATTGATGAAGGTTTCCAAACTACCTCAAACATCACCAAAATAGTTTATATACTTTACAAAATAAATGAAGTGTTACCAACATGAAACTATGGGTGCTACATTATTCCCACTATTTTCATTTTTGACTTTTGAATGTTAAAGACCATCATTTCTAAGAATGTTTTTTGGTCACATGTATTTCATTTCCCTCTCTCATTCCCACCCCTCTTCTATAAGCATACCATGTTTCCACAGAACCCGCAATATAATAATTTTTTTCCATGAACACCATCTTATTTTCTATTCAATATCTATATCGTGATGTAAACTAGTGGAGAATAGAACTCTATATTAATGTCATCCCATAATATCCCATGCTCAAGATAAGTGTAATACCTTTTATACTGATATAAATGAATCAAATTATAAATATCAGGGAACCATTTTTTAAATTACTGTAGATATTCCACATCAATAAATCATTCATATACCTTAGAGGGGACTATGTATTAAGGAGTTAATTGTGATAAATCCCAAAATTATGTGGTCCAAACATTGGAGAAATCATCATGTGCACACGATCACCCACATCAAATGACAATGTCCTTAGAAATTGATCCACACATGATTTCTCACTACTCTAAACTATCTCCATCAATTTCATGATCAAATGAATCTTCTCCATTATTTCTTGGACATGGCTCATTCCAACCAGTATTTTGTCACATTTTTTGACCCAGAAATGTGGAGAACAACAAGGTCACCCATAGAATGAATCAAAATATGCAATATGCACCAATACCTAACAGCGTTTTTATAAAATAACTCCACTAGTAGTATTTTATCATCTAGTGTACCATCTAAATCCATTACACAGTCCCATATCATGTATTCCATCAATTGTATTAACTGTTAGGATTGTCCATCCATCGTTGGATGATTCAAAATACTCATAGTTATAAATATCCCAAGGGATTTTCTTTAGTATTTCTTGAAACAATATGTAAAATTCATATCTCTATCTGACACTATCAAAATTTGTACACCATTCCTTCTTAACAATTCACAGATATTTATTTTTGTCATTTAATATATCATATGATATTCATGAATAGAAATGAATTTTTCATATGTTGTGAGAGGATACACAACCACCCATATAGAATCATGTTTTGTAATTGTTCATGGGGGACCTATTATGAAATCTATAACTATCATATCCCATTTACAAAAAAGGATAATATTGTAACATAATAGTATGTCATTAACGCTCTAACTTAACCTACTAACAACATAATAATCTTGAAATAAACTCAAACACATTCCTTTTAATTCCAAGAAACCAAAATTTTTCTTTAAATGCCTTATTCTCCTTTTTCATTACCAAATGAAGAACCCATATCTAATGGTGTAATTCTTAAATAAGTTGTTCCTAAAAATCTATAAGTATGACTATGTGATTTCTAAACCATTACACTGAACTATCGTCCATCATCCATTACTCAATGGTATCCCAAAAATTGTATTTTTAAATTATATCCAAACAATTTTAATTGTATGTATATGACTATTTAACCATATTCATAAAATCAGGAACCAATGAAATTGGAATTAAAATGACTACCTCTCCATTGTCTTAACATTCCATTTTCATAATTATTGTCACTATTATCAACTACCACCCATATAGAGCTTCATTTTCCAACATAGAATATGAATTTATTTTTAATGGATTTCCATTGTATTTCCCTTACCCATTTTATACATCAAAACAAATTCCATCATTTGAAGATACACTTTCTGTCCTCATTTTCTTATGTTCACATCCATTTTTGAGAAAATATGATTCCATGTTTTATGATCCATAAACAAAGTAAATTTCTTACCAAATAGGTGATGCCATGAAATATTCAATGAATGGAATACAGAAACTAAATCCAAATTATGTGTTGGGTAGTTCTTATCATGAAGCCTAAACATTATTGACAAATATGCTTCAACATGATCTATATGCATGAATACACATCCTAAAACTTATCCTGAAGAATAAGAGTAAACCACATACCCTTGTCCTAAATCCTAAAAAATAAAAATTTGTGTTGATTTAAGGAAAATTTTATGAAATTTAATGGTCATATTTTATTCTTAACCCACTGGAATAGAATATTCGTTCTTTTAAATGATTTATTTGGATAATATAGTAATGAAAAGTCATTAACAATGCATTTTAATTACCAATCTAGACCAACAAAATTTCATATTTCAAACACATTCTTCAGTGGTTTCCAAGAGATAATCTTATTTACCTTTTAGAGATCAATAGAAACACCTATATCAATGATTAAATGGCCACATAAACATAACTCTTGTATCCAAAAATTACAATTTGATTTGATTATCATAAAAATGTCGATCTCTTATGTCTCCCAATGATATTTAAATGCATAGGTCATTATATGATCTTTTCAATGTGCACACCAATATGTACATCACAAACCCAACTAAAAAAGAATATAGATTTCAACAAAATATCCGATTCATCAATGAAATTATGACAACTGGTGAATTAGATAGACTGGATAGTATTACCACATTTTTGTAATTTCCGTATCTACTCCTAAAATATGTCTTTGGAATATCAACTTACCACCCACTCAATTAGTGATATCCTAACCACATTTCAATTTTGGGGAACCAATAAACTCTCATCCATTAATTAAATAGAAAGTCAATGCATGGAGCTAGGTACCATTCCATTACCACTACATGGTTATCATTAAAATAATCTATTAACCACTAAAATGGTGCCTTTCAAAAAAAATAATAATAATACCCACATAGTCATGTACAACCAAATGAACCCTCTGATTTCCATCACTTCCCACTACACATTAATTTCCATTAATTATGTTGGCTACATCAGATAGGATGGGAGGTAAATAATAATATTCCTCAAAAGAAAATAATTCATAATGTCTACATCCCTTATTGTCAGTAACCCAAATAAATTATTTTTAAAAACATTCATAATATCATCTACCAATATTGTAATTCTGCAATTCTAAATACCTTCCATTTATTCTAGAGTAAAATCCTCCATCTAGTTTGAAACCATTCTAATAGTTAGTGTGAACAAGACCATTGCACATATCATTGTATTCACTTGACCTCTAAAGATAACATATACACCATAATTAGTTGTAAAAATGACTGTTATAGTATAATAGTCGATGTGGGTTTTTAACATTGTCATCCTATCCGTACCTAAGATTATATCATAGATATCAATATCTTGAAAACATAAATCCCATATCATCTTAGATCCATTAATAGTTTTAGAATAATATTTACAAAAAAGGATCTAAAACCTATTTCACCAAGAAGAGTATGATGTTTTAACAAAGAAGACAACATCTTAACACTCAAACATATAAAATAAATATTTTTGGAGTAAATAGAGGAATGTGATTCAAAAATATTGAACAATGATGGAATAATGGTAAAAATGAAAAAAAATACCAAGCATGATTTAGGAACACGAATAATCATACACCATTACATTTTTATCTCCATATTATTCCTTGCTCACGACACTATGTTCTTTATTTACCTGTTAAGATTACACTGCCTGAGGAGTCATGGAATTCCTGGAATCACTATTTACAGTTCTTCTCTATTGATGAGACTGATTCTACATCCCTTGTCCTATCAAATCATATGATGTATATGACACCTAAGAAGTGTCCTGAGTAACTGAACCTAGAGCACTGAGGAAATACGGATGATGATTCGCTATCTGATATCAATTTTGGCATGTTCTAGTTTTTTTCTTACACTCTCCCTTCATATTTTCCATGGAACCACATTCAAAACAACCTAGTTTTCTCTTGGTTTATGGAGGATGGTTTACTTATGCATTTATTAGATTCTAAGTCATACTCCAACATTGTAAATAAGTTTCCCTCTTTCATATAATTCCATCATTATAGTTTCCACAATTTTTCATAGGTATCAATTCACTAAATTTTCTCGTAGATCCAGAGATATCCATTTTTTCTAATTACACTATTTAATTCATCTATTTATAATCAGTTATACAGAGAAAAAAACATGAATAGAATTTACCTCTTTTGTTCTGATTACATGATGTGTGCCTTCAAGGAGGCACAGAGAAGATTCTTCAGCTGAAATGTGATCTAAATTTATGAATTTATCCTTGTACTCTTTAATATAATAAATTACATACTTAATGTTTCAAAAGATAATAATTAATTGAATTATGAATGTGTTAGGATAGAATAGTTTTTTGAATAATTACTCAATATCATCCCACAACTGATCTTGGTCTAATTTAGCATGAGCAGCGAAATCTCACAACTGGAATGAAAGATCCTCCCACATATGCGTCTTTTTCATAACATTAATCTATTCTCTTGTTCCAAAGGAATCAATGATATGATTCATCCTATTCAAAAACACCTTTGCATTTTATACATAAGAATCACCTAGAATGAAGGTTTTCTTCTGTTTTAATAACTATATCACATGATTCACTTTTCTTGGCCCATTTTTCATGCTTCGTTTATCCATATCTGGACAATAATGGACTATATTATGGAGTAGGTATGGTTTTACCAATGGATAAAGACCATAAATGTTCATAGAAACATCCTCTGGTTGGATCCTATGATTTATAGTGGGTTCCATTTTTTTAAAAAAATTTCATAAGTCTCACTCCCTATCAATTGAAGGCTTATCATTTCAAGTCGTATCACATAGAAACAATGACAATAGCACTTTCCAAAATTCAACATTCTCCATAGTCAAACATATTGAAAAATTTGAACATTATATATAATATAAAATAATTTTCATATACCACAACATTTTACATATTCAAATTCATTCAATTTTAAAATATTAACATTTTAAAAAAATCAACATTGTAACACACTAATCATCCAAATTATGATTCTTTTCAAATAAATCGATATCTTCTGAGGCATGCAACACTGAGTTCAAGCGCAAAAAAACTTTATTTTTACTAAGAGGTAACGAATATTAATAACCATATTTTTAATTTTATATATTACATATTTTTTTAAGATTCATGCCATTTTTTTCTTACATTTGATATATGATGAAATTCATTTTATCGAATAAAATATTTATTTAACTAAAATTGGATTTATTGCTATTTAATGGTGATTCCATTTTAAATCCAATATTTGATGTTCTAATATTTTAAAGTTGACAAAATAATCTTCTTCTTTAGAATCATGACTGAAATATTAATTTTGTAATCTTTTTGAGATTTTTTTATAACTTTTCTAATTTAATAAATATTAAAAAAATTGTTTCATTTTAATTCAAAAAACTTTTTCATATCATTTATTTATTTTTACTTTATATCCTTTTAATTGATTTTAAATTATAATTATATTTGGGTTTTATCATATAATCTAATTCAGTTTATTGGAATTGTATGGAAATTAAAATAAGATATAAAGACATGCCAATATTTTTGTGGTTTTTATTTTTGAAAAACACATTTTTTTCATTTTGTCAACAGTTATTAATTTTAATTTATTTAATATACCATATGCCTACTACATTTGAGAAAATGTATTCCATATTATTAAACAGTGTTTCCTTATTTTGTATATATGTTACCTTTATATCTCGGATATTATGGATAGTAACTTTATAACTTTTTTATTGCAACACGTAAAGGTAAATCGAGTTATTTGAGGTAAAAAAATATTATAAAAGTTACTCAAGATTTATCAAGATCCTATTAGATGAATAGATCATACCCTTATAAACTAAGATTTTAAATGGAATTATTTAGTGAACCATTTTCTATGAATATGACATGAATACTATTCAAATTAAGGAAAATGACAAAATTTCACTCTTATTTCATATAAGTATAATAATTTTAATTTAGATATAATCATGAGATTACATATATGATGAATACGATATGGAATTTTAATAGAATTAAACACCTTATTGATATTTATTTATAATTTTTAGAGAATAAATAATAACCATTAATGATGACAAAATACTGATGTAGAAATTATATTATTAATAGCAATATAAAATAAATGATATTAGAAATATTAAAATAAACACAATTTTACATAAATAAAAACATTAACAAATTTTATATATAACAAAGACTTGTTATAGATATATTGGATAAATTTAATATAAGTTCCCTTGTTGATTTGATATTTTTAAAAATGAAAATTCTAAATAGTATCAAAATTGACCAAAATGATGCTTTAAAATAAGTAATATTTTAGTAAATATTATAAAATAGAAAAACTATCATGTTAAGAAAACAAACTAGTATATTGTAATATATGTCATAAATGATTCAAGTTGGGATCATTTGAAATTTTATTATAGAAATATTAACCCTATAGTATAAAAAGGGATGTAGAGATGGTTATAGTTAAACTGTTTAACAAAGCATTAAACCAAAAATACAAGGTTAATTTTGTGACCTGAACGTGTCTAAAAATCATTGGTTGTGATATTTATAGCCATAATTATCTTTTCCTATAAATAAATCACATTTCAGATATTTTAATATGAAAATATATTTATAATAATTTTATATTTTTTGATCATTCAAAACTTACTTTCACCTACCTAATAAAACAACACTTCCCCTTATCTTTAATTAACATCTATGAATCCTATTTTTTTCATCAAAATCATACAAATATAATTTAATAACATCCCTAAATACATTTTATAGGCCATAATTTTGGCATAAATCCATCCTATTGAGTCTTTTGGTACATATGAAAAGTAGATACCTAAACAATATGTCATAGTTTTACCACCACTTTCAATTTTTTTCTTATTATTGTTGAGTAAATAGGGTTTTACTTATGACTTTTCAATTCCTTCTTGTTTTGAAAATCACAAACACCTTATACATAAGTAAATACATATTTTACTTCCATAAGTGAAATTTTATTCTTTAAGGAAATTTACCCTAACATAGATTTTCTTATACATATCAATGTTTTTCTTAAGTAAAAAACCCAGATTCAAACCCAAAACCCCAAAATCATATAATGCCAAGAATTGGAGAATTCTGTTTTTAGGATCCGTATTATGGATGTGAACTATAATTATGTTCCACTCCGAATTTTGGATGTGAACTGTAATGAAGTTCCACTCCAAATTCTTGATGTGAACTGTAATGAAGTTCCACTCCGAATTCTGGATGTGAACTGTAATGAAGTTCCACTATGAATTCTTGATGTGAACTGTAATTAAGTTCCACTCCGAATTCTGGCTGTGAACTGTAATGAAGTTCCACTCCAAAATCTAGATGTGAATTGTAATGAAGTTCCACTCCGAATTATGGATACAAACTCTCATATAGTTCCACTCCAATTTATGGACTCTGAACTCTTATGAGATCGACTCTGAACCTTTACTAGTTAGACTCTGAACTTCTACTATTTTGACTCCAAACATTTATAAGTTCAACTCCATACTTCTATAAGTTTGACTCCGAAATTCTATGAGTTCGACTCCGAACTAGATAAGTTCAGATTCTAAATTCTGATGAAACCAAACTCCAAATTTCCTTAGAAATTCAGAATCTGCATCTCTACAGAATTTAGGTTCTGAATTCCTATAAACCAGAATCCGAATATCCTTTTTATTAAAAACTTTGAATTCCTTTTTTGTTAGACTCCAAATGTTTATTTTCTTACATTCCGAACTACAGTTTTTTTTATTCTTAAATTTGTTTCATTACAAAACGATGTCATGCATTCAGTTATACATGTTTTGTTATAAAATTTTTTCATCCATTATATTTATTACTAACCGTTGGTTTACTGTCACGTGTATAGGTCCCTCCGAAATTTAAGGAAAATATGACCGTTGGAGGAGGGAGCCAACCGTTGGAAATTTTCATATAAATAGGACCTCATTTGAACGATCTCTATACTGAACTTCTACTACTTGAAAACTTGTGCGTACATGATGTTGAAGTTATTTCTAGAGAGAGAGGCTCTTATTAACTCTCAAGCTTCATGGAGAAAGTTTGAACTACTTCTTCAAATATTGCCTTGTGCAGATTGCTTCATGCGACTTCGAATGTTGGTGATTACATTCGAGGGCTTCCGGGGATAGGAAGATAGGGGTGTCGACTACCTTAAAGTTTGAGGGCTTCCTTGCTAAGGAATACAAAGGTTCCAACTACCTTGAAGTTGAGGGCTTGTGGGGATAACAAGACAGAGACTCCGATATTCATATCAAGGGCTTATTCTAGTGTGGGTAAGACAGACTTGACTGAAAGTATAAATCAAGGGACCTTTATCAAAGGTTGTTGGACACCCTTCTCATTGGGTCAAAAGACTTATATATTGGTACTTGTAGTTTTACTACATGTTTTTCCACTGCATTTCGTATTGTAACGAATGTATAACATTCTTCTATTTCTTTACACTTGTACTCTGATTTGTTTAGATTATATATGCTTTAAGGTAGAATCTCATATTGTAAACATTGTTTAAGTTTCAATATCTGGATTCATATTTCTGGAACATGTTTTCGGAATCACGTTCCTAATTCAAGAAAGAGAAGTGAACTAGAAGTTTGTAACTTCATACTTTGTCCCAATCCTTCAATGATGATTATAGGTGTTGTAAATTTTCTTAGTTTAACATTGTTAAACATAGTTCTTTCCTTTTTTAAGGAAATTTTTAAAGTGTACAATTCACCCCCCCTCTTGTATATTGAGCATCTATATCATTATTTCGATCCTATAATTGGTATCAGAGCGAATTAACTCAAACCCCAAGGGTTAGTTCAATCTGATTTGATCTCATGATTAAATTGAGAAGAAAAATTTTCTCATTCTCTCTTGGAATAGATTTTTCAAATCGTTTTTTCGAACTCATAATGTTCGTATTCATCTTTTTCTTACATCTGCTAATTTTATTTAATACATATAACATTATGAGTTAATTTTCCGGAGTCATATTATTTTTCAAATTCATATTTTTCATAATCATAGTTCAGATTCCCATTTTTTTTAGGTAAAATTTTTCTTGCCTAGTTTTTTTTTCTCATTTATAGACTTATACTTCTAATAAGTTTGTGTGCCATTGTTTTTCTTAAAGATGGAAGGTTTAAATGTTGCTTCCAATAACAATCTAAATCATACAAGACCACAAATTTTTTATGGAAATTATTATGAGTATTAGAGAGATCGAATAAAGACTTTCGTTATCAATACAAGGGTAGATAACTTTTTTATGCTTATTGGAGGTTATACAATTCTTGATAAGGAATTGAGTGCTTTCACCAACGAAGAGAAGCGTGATTATCAATTAAACTATAAGTTATGCAATACTCTACTATGATCAATGACTAGGAACATATATAGAAAAATTTATTCATTTGAAACAACTAACTATATATATAAGAAACACGAGGTTACTGATTTTGGTACATCTAATGTGAATGAGACTAGAAGAGCTATGCTTAGAGCTAAGTATCATGGATCTAGTTTTCCTTTTGGAGAACCTATAAGCAATGTTCAAAAAAGATTTATGACCATTGTGAATTGTCTAAAATCTATGGGAGAGAAAGATATGGATGATGAAGCACTAGTTGACCAGAACAATGACATAATGCCCATTGAGTGGGAATCAAAGAGGACAGCTATTGGTGAGAACAGGAAGGTTACTCAAATTTCTTTAGATGAACTATTTGGAACTCTTCTTCAACATGAAACAAGAATTAAGAGAGATGTTGACAACATAAAATAGAAGAATGGAAATGGTACTGTTGCTTTTACAACAACATCAAATCACATGAAAGAAAATACTCTTGAACGAATAACCAGATCCAAGTCTACGAAGGTGATCATTCAATCCGAATCTAGTGAAAGTGAAGTCTTTGAGAATTAGTTAGAAAATCATGCTCGAAGGATGAACAAGATAAATGGTCAAAGAAAATTCCAATACAAATATAAGAATAAGGGAAGGAAATACATGGAAGATTTAGAGGTCACATGCTATGAATGCAATAGAAGTGGACACATACAACCTGAGTGACCAATGCATAAAAAGAAAGAAAGAAAATAGAGGAATTCTAAAAGGAATAGGCAGAAGTTCTTTAAGGATAAATCTATGAAAAGTTTGAATTCTAATACTACATGGAGTACTAGCTATGGAGACTCCTCAGAAAGTGAATATTCAGAATATGATTTATCAGCTCAAAAGAATATTGGATTCATTGTTAATAATTATATTCCACAGACATGTCTTATGGCTAAGTTACGCTCTTCCGAAGCATTAACAATCTTATCTCTTGATAAGAACTACTATTCCTAATATAGTACATCTAATGAAGATACTTCATCCTCAGAAAATGAAGAACCTTCATATGAAGAAGTATCTAGATTTTCCAAGTTACTTGAAGCAAAAAATTGTAAAATTACTAAGAATTTAGAAAAGTAAAATACTAGGGAAGAAGTTCTTATAAAATAAATTTCAGATCATAGTACATGTCTTAGAGATAAAGAAGTGATTTTAGAAAAACATTCTAAATACTTTGAGAATGTAAATTCTGATAAGGAAGAAATTTCTATTGATCTTAAGAATGTTATTCCAAAAATGAATTTTTTTTCGAAAAATATAACTCTAAGGAAATGATTCATGAGGAGAATAATTTATTCATTAGACAAAAATACAAAATTCTTTCTCTTAAGAAGCTCCTTGTAATGTTTACCTCTGGGAATGAAAATCTTGACAAGAAGTATTCTCAAATTAAACCTAAAGGAAATAATAATGGAATAGGTTAAACTCACCAAAAACCAGTTTTCAAAACAACTATTTTGTTCCTTCAAGAGCCCCTTTTTTCTCTAAGTTTCAAAGTAGTGGGAACTGGAAGAAAAATTATTCTTTAAATAAAGTTCAATATCATGGGTTTTATAAAGAATATTTCTCTAAACAAATGTGGATACACAAAATTTTTTTATATGAAAATGTTTAATCCAAACAAGTTTGGATTTTGAAAGTCTAATTCCTTTTTTATATTCAGGAAGATAATGGATGTACCGACAACAATACATGTTACATGGATAGAGGATGTTCCCAGCACATTATTGGTAACAAAAACTATTTAAAAATGATTATCAAGACAAAAGGAGGAAAATTAACTTTCGGAGATAATGCTCAGGGAGAAAATTATTTGTATAGGTAATATTTTTATTCTTTGTAAAACATTGATTTCAAATGTTTTTTTTTTGTTAAGGGTCTTAAGAACATCCTCATTAGCATAAGTCAATTATGTGATGAAGGTTACCTTATGAATTTTAGGAATGATAAGTCCTTAGTACACAATTCCAAGGAAGATTTTATTCTCTCTTCCAATAGGTAAGAGAATGTTTACACATTGAACGTAGAAGACCTTAAGAGCCACGATTTACCTTGCCTAAGTGCAATGGAAGATCATTCTTGGTTATGGCATATAATATTAGTTTATTGTAACCTTAGGAACTTATGTAAACTATATAAGGATCTACCAGAACATATACTTGATTCATATAATGTTTGTGATCCTTGTCAATATGGAATGAAACATAAATATAGTTTTAAATCAATTGGTGAAGTCTCAACAAATGATGCACTACAGTTGGTTCACATGGATATTTTTGGTCTAACACTAACTGGAAGCATTGGAGGAAAATACTATGTGTTTGATCTAGTTGATGATTACACTATATTTACATGGGTCTATTTTCTAGCAAAGAAGTCTAAAGATTTTTTTATTTTAAATGTTTTAGAGCCCAAGATAAAAATGAGAAAAAAACATCCAGTAAAAACTATTCATAGTGATTATGGAGGAGAATTTCATAATTCTAATTTTGAAACTTTTTGTAGTTGAAAAGGTATTAATCACAACTTTTCAGCACCTAGAACTCTTCAACAAAATGGTATAGTTGTAAGACAAAATAGAATTCTTCAAGAGATAACAAAGACTATGTTGTGTGAATATTCTATAGCTAGACATTTTTGGGCTGAATCAAAAATTACTGCTTGTTATACTATAAGTCGAGTTTTGATTAGACCTTTTCTTAATAAAACTCCTAATGTGTTATGGAATGATAGAAAACCTAGACTTTCCTACTTCAATGTTTTTGGTTGCAAGGTATTCATCCTAAATAATAATGATAATCTACACAAATTTGCACTAAAATATGATGAAGGAATTTTCTTAGGCTACTCCACAACTTCTAAGGCGTATAGAGTTTTCAACAAAAACACTTTTATAGTTGAAGAAATAGTGCATGTAAAATTTGATGAATCTCATCCCTTTGTTTTTAATCCATCCCAACCTACATCCTCTGATGTGTTTTTAAAAACTGATTATCAACCATTGTTAGATGATCCTTCTGATAAGAAAAATTTTCAAGAAGATATTTCTAAAACATTTACCCCAGAAGATTTCCTACTAGATGTTGATGAACAGGTTGTACAAAACCCAAACCTGGTGTTTCTTAAGAATCATCCCATTGATAGTATCATTGGTGATGTCAATCAACCTGTAAAGAGTAGAAGTTCCTTAAGGAATGAAGTAGAACATCTAGCATTCCTTTCCCAATTAGAACCAAAAATCACTAATGAAGCTTTAGGTGATGATGATTAGATTAAAGCCATGCAAGATAAACTAAATGAATTTGAAAGGAATAAAGTCTGGACCTTGCATGAAAGTCCTATGGAAAACTCTGTTATTGGAGTAAAATGGGTCTATCGAAATAAATGTAATGAAAATGGAGTCATTGTAAGAAATAAAGGTTGACTAGTTGATAAAGGCTATAATCAGCAATAGGGAATAGACTATGAAGAAACCTATGCTCCGGTAGAAATACTTTAATATATTTGTATCTTACATTCCTTTGTAGCATTCTTCAATTTTAAACTTTTTCAAATGGATGTAAAATGTTCTTTTCTTAATGGTTATGTTCAATAGGAAGTTCTTGTTGAACAACCTCCTTACATTAAAGATAAAAAACATCCTGATCATGTTTTCAGACTTACTAAAGCATTGTATGGCCTTAAACAAGCCCAATGAGCTTGGTATGAAAGACTAACATGATATTTGCTTCAAAATAACTATGTTATGTGAAATGAAGATCCAAAAGTTTTTATTAATAAAGATAAGAAAAAAAGTTTTGATTGTTAAAATTTATGTTGATGACATCATATTTGGTTCAACTCAGTAATCATTAACTGATTCTTTTGAAAGTCTAATGAAGTCTGAGTTTGAAATGAGTATGATGGGTGAGTTAACATTTTCCTTGCCTTTAAAATTTCTCAAAAACTAGAAGGAACCTATATATATCAACATATGTATATTAAAGATCTTCTTAAAAAGTATGGGTTTGACAACACTAAGAGTATAAGTACTCCTATTGTTACCTCAAACACACTTGATCATGATGAGGATGGAAAACTGTTAGATCAAACATATTTTAGAGGTATGATAGGAAGTCTACTTTACATAACAGCTAGTCAACTAGAATTAATATTTTCAGAATTCTTATGTATAAGATATCAATCCAATCCTAAGGAATCTCACTTAAATTTAGTGAAAATAATTTTTCGCTATTTAAAGGGAACCAAGGATCTAGGATTATTCTATACTTCTAGAAATGATTTTATTTTAAAAAGCTTTTCGGATGCTGAATTTGGTGGTTATAGAATGGATAGAAAAAGTACATCCAGAACTTGTCATTTCTTAGGAGATTCATTAGTTTCTTTTTCTTGCAAGAAGCAACACTTAGTAGCACTCTCCACTACTGAAGATGAATATGTAGCAGCTAGAAGTTATTGTGCTTAAGTGTTGTGGATGAAACACACACTCACATATTATGGCTTGAGTTTTACTAAGACACAAATTTTGTGTGATAACCCAAGTGCCATTTCCCTTATTAAAAACCCTGCACATCACTCTCATTCAAAGCACATAGATATTAGGAATCACATTCTTAGGGATCACACACTAAAAGGAGATATTATTCTTCAGTTTATCAGAATACAAGATCAACATGCTGATATTTTCACAAAATATTTACCCTACGATAGATTTGAATACATTAAACAGAATCTAGGAACGATAACCATGAGGTAATCCATCTTCATTATCTTTTTGTTGAACAATTCTCCTTAGAGTACACTAATAAACTCTTTTTCATAGGGGGAGTACATTTTCATGTTGGTTTAATCAAAATTTTCATAGCTAGTTTTCCTTTCTAACTTTTGTAGCTAAATAATTTTCGTAACAAGATTTAAAAAATCTCAGAATGGAAATTCTTGGAAGCGAAAATCTCAGAACAGAAATTTTCAGAACAGAAATTTTCATAATGAATATTTCGGGAACTGAAATTTTTTTAATGGAAATTTCAGGAACAAAATGATTTTTGTACTGAAACTTTCTTAATGAAATGTTTGTATAGAAATTTTTGTAATGAGATATTTGTTCTGAAATTTTCATAGTGAGATTTTAGTACTGAAATTTTCTTAATTAATTTTTTGTACTGAATCTTTTGTAATGAGATTTTTGTACTGGAACATTCATAATGAGATTTTCGTACTGGTACTTTCGTAATGAGATTTTCGTACTGGATCTTTTGTAATGAACTTTTCCGTACTCATTTTTGTCATTGTAAGTTTTTCGTAGTTAATTTTTTTCCTCAAGAAGAATATTACAAATTGAGACAACATTTCTAGCCAATCCTAAAGGTATGATTTCCTTATATAAATTTTCATATTCATATTTTCCTTGCTGTTATATTCTAATGAGTTTTAAAATTCTTCAGATTCTAGTTTTCCTTAAATCTGAATGTTGTTCTTAAAACCTCAAAATATCAGAGTCATGTTTTCCTTGCGGTAATGTTCTCAACCATCCGATCAGATCAAATGGATTTTCAACCGTTAGATGAATTTTGGAAGGCCAAAGGTCACCACCATCACCTATATAAAGGGGACTCTCAGAGTCGTCCCACATCGATTATTCAAAGCATTAGCGTCTCGAAGCCCTGACTCTCTTCTTAAGGACCGTTCCGAACATTCTGAAGCCTGTTTCTCAGCATCCATAATTCTCCCCTCGGAATGTATTTTGAAGATACATCTCAAGACATGTCTACCTAAAAGCCAATCTCAAAATTGTTAGTCTTCATGGAAAGATTAGTGCATCTGGATTTTTACAAGTTTGATTCTCTTATATTGAATAATATCTGATTGAATGGATGGGAAGATGTTTGCTTGTCCAAGTCATAAAAACAGGATCCGGTCTTTTCAGATTTAATTATTGAATTCTACGAGTCTGTTTCTTTCCAATAGGAATATTACAGAGACTTATTTTCATTCAAATATTATGGTAAGACATAAAAATGTTCCTACACCAAGGCTAATAGCGTGGTGGGATTATCTTACGAAGGGGAATCTAATGTTTTCTCACATATGCTTCCAGATGAGCAAGGATGATTCAATAAGGTGAAGTAATGGAAATGTCTTGGACTCAAAGATACCATGACAGCTAATTTTTCTCATCTCAATCCTAATAATCTCATTCTACAGTTGTGGGTACAAGGTTTTCTCGTACCAAGAAGAGGTGAAAAGGACAATCTAAAGAAGAGTAACATCTATGTCCTAGATTTCCTGGTAAATATAAGGAAGATAAATTTAATGAGAAATGTTTTGATTATGATTAAGAATATAAAAGAAGGGAACATGACAACCCAAATCATTATGTACCCTTCCTTACTATCAATGTTGACAGTTTGATGCTTAGATTCTTTCAAAGTTGCTTTCATGTCTACAGTATGGAATTGTAAGCTTATTCTCATCAGTGATGATACATTGAAAAGAATGAAGATGGGTTTTTCTGATAAATTTGGAGAATTCTACCCTTTACCAGAGGGAGAGGCTGAGGTCATTCCGGAAAATGTCAATAAGGCTGAATCAGTGAAGAATGCTACTAAGAAGAGAAAGTATGAGGAAGTGGTGGCTGATGACAAAACCCCCAAATCTAAGGAAACTCAATCCACACCTCCCAAGCCAAAGAATCAGAAAGCTTATATAGATGAAGTGGCAGCCAAGTGGAGGGATGAAAAAGGGAAGATATAAGAAGGAGATCCATATTTCATATTGGACAAGGCTGAGGCTAAGGACTTAAGGGAAAACGCTACAGATGTGATAGAAAAAGAAGCTAAAGAAAACAAGTTGAATAAAAAGATGTCTGAAGCAGAGATTGTACAATCTTTGTTGAGAGATAATGAAATATCCTCTGAAAATATCCCCATTCCGGAAACCATCGATGTCCAATCTTCATTACCAGAGATTCCAGGTAAGAACTATGTCACTCCGGAAAAATCCATGGGTAAATACGTAGTTGAAGAAGGTGAAAAACAAGCTAGTGAAGAATTATAAGAAGGGGTTGTTGAAGAATAAGAAGATGAAGAAGAAGGAAGTGATGATCTTGATTACTTGATCAAACAAGTAGAAGAGTATAAAGAAAAGGATGAATTCACAAAATTACCCACTTCGGGAAAGGTAGTTGAGAAAGAATGTGGGAAGGATAGTGATAACCAAGAGGAAGAGAAGGAAAATATTCTTTATGATGAGGAAGAATATTATGAAATGAATTTCCTTGAAGAAGGGGTAGAAAAGGAGAAACCAGATGAAGAACTGATTGTACAATTATCAAAAAGTGAGGAAGAATCTCCAGATGAGCAACCCATTCCGAAAACTGACATGGGTAAGCATGTTCTCATGGATATACCAATAAATGATATCATCAGGAAGAAAGAGGTTGGTGGTTCTTCAAGAATAAAGCTAGTGAATGTTGAGGAAGAGCAGTATCTAAGAATAATATCTGATTCGAAGTCATCTGTTCATGGTCATGATTTTGTGGTTGAATCTCTGAAAAAGCTGGTGGACACCATTCCGATATTTCCTACTATTTACTCTAGATGCCAGATGCTGCAACACAGTTTGAATCAGAAGTCAAAATCCTTGTCAATGGTGATGGATATGTTTATAAAGATTTAGGCCAACCATAAAAATTTATTTCTCAATTATGATGTCCACAGGAAGTCTTGAGGTAAAATTACTTCATGGTATAAGAAAATTAAAGTAGACATGGCTCTGTATGATAATTTTCAGAATGAGATAAATGATGCTTTTGACACCGAGAATGCAAAGATTAAGAATCTTCAAGATAATCTGATCATTGAGAAATGTTCTCGGAGTCAACAAGTGAAAGAACTGAATGATAAGACTAACTCTCTTGCTCAAAAGTTTATAAGAGATAGAAATATCCAGATTGATCTTGAGAAAAGACTTATAAAACAAGATGAGCTAGTGAAGCTTTAAGAAGAGGCCATGAAGGCTTAGGCAGAAGCCTTAAAAGGCCATGATGATAGGATAAAAGCCTTGGAGATGCAAACTGAGGAAGACCCAAGAGTTTTGAAGAAACTAAAAACCTTGTTAAAGAAGCTGATCCTGAAGTAAAAAGAGGAAAAATAAACCCACTCTAATCTTTTGTTGTATTTGTCATTCATTGTAAACATTTTCTCAACTCTAATGAAATTTTGGGTCATTTCATCTTGTCTTGTTATGAACTAATGTTTCAGGTACTTTATTTTTTCCATTCCCATCAATTCATTATGAAAATCAGAAAGGGGGAGAAGGAAAAAGAACTACACTTATGTGGGATAAGGAAAAAGAACCACTAAAAATAGGAGAATGAAAATATTAAAATGAAGAAGAACAATTTCTATGTGAAGATATCCTTAATGTAAGGGGGAGTTTCTCACTACAATGTTTTTAATTCCCTTGATAATGAAAACTCCACTCCGAAAATTCATAAAATAATCATTGGAGTTTCAATGCCTAAGGGGGAGTTATTTGTATTCACTATCATCTATGAACAAAGGGAGATAAGATTTAATTTCAATGTCTAATGAAAATTTTCAATGTCCTTATATTCATTTTCATAAGGATGTTTGTGCTTTCCAAAAGGGGGGGATATTGTTGAGTCAATAAAGTTTTCCTTATGACTTTTCCATTCCTTCTTGTTTTGAAAATCACAAACACTTTATACTTATGAAAATCGATATATTAATTCCATAAGGGACATTTCATTCTTTATGGAAATTTACCCTAACCTAGATTTTCATATACTTATAAATATTTTTCTTAATTACAAAACCCGGATTCATACCCAAAACCCCAGAATCGTATAATTCCACGAATTGAAGAATTTTGTTTTTAGGATCTGAATTCTGGATGTGAACTATAATGAAGTTCCACTCCGAATTCTGGATGTGAAATTGAATGAAGTTCCACTCAGAATTCATGATGTGAATAGTAATGACGTTCCACTACGAATTCTGGATGTGAACTGTAACGATGTTCCACTCCGAATTTTTTATGTGAACTGTAATGAAGTTCCACTCTGAATTTTGGATGTGAACTATATTGAAGTTCCACTCTGAAATCTGGATGTGAACTGTAATGAAGATCCACTCTGAATTCTGTATACAAACTCTCATATTGTTCCAACCTGAATTATGGACTCTAAACTCTTATGAGTTCGACTCCGAACCTTTACTAGTTTGACTCCAAACTTATACTATATTGACTCCGAACTTTTATAAGTTCGACTCCAAATATCTATGAGTTCGACTCTGAACATTTACTAGTTCGAATCCGAACTTCTATGAGTTCGACTCCGAACATCTATGAGTTCAACTCCGAACTGTATAAGTTCATATTCTGAATTATGATGAAACCAGACTTCGAGTTTCATTACAAATTCAGACTCCGGATCTCTATAGAATACAGGTTCAAAATTCCTATAAACCAGAATCTGAATATCCTACTAATTACAAAATCTGAATTCCATTTTGGTTAGTCTCTGAACTTTTATTTGCTTATATTCTGAACTACAATTTTGCTTATACTTAAACTTGTTTCATTACAAAACGATGTTGTGCATTCATTTATAAATGTTTTGTTATAAAACAATGTCGTCCATTATACTTCTAACTAACCATTGGTTTAGTGTCACGTTTATAGGTCCCTCCAAAATTTTAGGAAAATATGATCGTTGGAGGAGGGAGCCGACCGTTGAAATTTCCCTATAAATAGGAGCTCATTTGAACGAGCACAATATTGATCCTCGACAACTTGAAAACTTATGCTTACATGCTGTTGAAGTGATTTCTAGAGATAGAGGCTCTTATTAACTCTCAAGCTTCATGCATAAAGTTTGAACTACTTGTTCAAACTTTTCCATGTACAGATTGCTTCGTCCGACTCCGAATGTTGGTGATTACATTCGAGGGCTCCCGGGGATAAGAAGACAGAGGTGCCGACTACCTTAAATTTCGAGGGCTTCCTTGCTGAGGAAGAGAAAGGTTCCAACTACCCTTAAGTTGAGGGCTTGCAGGGATAGCAAGACAGAGACTCCGATCTTCATATCGAGGGCTTATCCTTGTGTGGGTAAGACAGACATGCTTGAAAGTATAAATTAAGGGACCTTTATCCAAGGTTGTTGGATACCCTTCTCTTTGGGTTAAAAGACTTATATATTGATACTTGTAGTTTTAATAATTGTTTTTCCACTTAATTTCGTATTGTAAGGAAAGTATAAAATTCTAGTATTTCCTTACACTTGTACTCTAATTTTTATAGATTCTATATGCCTTAAGGTTGAATCTCATATTGTAAACTTTGGTTAAGTTTCAATTTTCGGATTCATATTTCTGGAACCTGTTTTCAAAATTACTTTCCAGATTCAGACAGGTGCATAGAAATAGAAGTTTGTAATTTCATACATTGTCCCAATCCATCATTGGTGATTAGAGGTGGAGTGAATTTTCTTAGTTTAACTTTGTTAAACATAGATCTTTCCTTGTTTAAGGAAATTTTTAAAGTGTATAATCCACCCCCTCTTGTATATTGAGCATCTACATCTTTATTTCGATCCTACAATTATACCACCTGTATCTATATTGTTTCTTTAAAAAGACATAAATCAATTATCATCCATATACTGAGATGTTATTATAATTATATTGCAACCATATTACTCATTTTATCCATCATATGGACAAAATATCACCATGACCGTTTACGCACAACTTATCGTCTCTACACCTTGGTGCAATTTATTATTTCACACTATATTATTTGGATGTATATAATTTTTAATATATTGGATATAAATAATGAATATAACATGGTAATTATTATTTATAATTGTTATAACAACCAATTCTATACTGTTTATTCATTTATGGAATGATACAGTCGCTTGTGTGTACATACAACCTACTATCCCCACAACATGGTGAGATTCATTCTCCATGTAAACCATTCAATAATGATTATAAAATTTACATGATAAGTAAAAACAATAACAATTAATTTTAATTCAACATTAATATGTATAAAATAAATGATATTCATACAAAACATTAATTAAATTGAAAAATATGAATGGGAAAATAGTGCATTTAACACCTAAAACCATCATAATATTGAAATATTATTAACAAAATTATATAAGAGAAACATATATGATATCATAAATATGGTTCTGGTTCTGGTTCTGCTATAACATAATAACATGTTTTAACCATTACACGGGATTTTAAAAATCCCTCAACAAATAGAATTTATATGATTATTTCTAATTTCACAATCTCTTTATTATCCAAGGTTTTTTATATATATTTTTCTTCTGAGAAATATTTAAAATCAATTCCCATGTTTCATATAATTTGCTTAAAAATATTATAAAAAAATTTTAAATGCCATTTTTACACATTTTTCTTTTTTATAAAATGTTTTAATTGAATGTTTTCATTTTTTTCCAAACAATTTATATTATGTCATTTACAATAAATTAAGAAAATATTATTTTTTAACATATACTACGTGAACAAATATTTTTCACCATTATTATTCTTTAACATTTTGAAAAATCCTTTAAAATATTAAAAGTTTTTTATCATATGAAATGGTTTACATTATAATTTTGTTTCTTTAATATAATTTCAACGTAAAATGGTATATTTCTCTTAAATATTTTAAATGAATTTATTATATTATTTTCATTTATATCCAAATCCCTTTTTTTAGATTTTAGGCTTGATTGGGTTTGATTTGTTATGATAAAATATTCTATATTTGATTGATGGTTTTATGATATGTTTGACTATATTTGTATTATTTTTATACCATTTTAGGTTTGTGGTTAAAGTATTTACATTTTGTAGGTTAGTTTTAATATGAATGTTAATGATATATTTCATTGGATTCATATAAGGAATGCATTGGACATTGTATGTGATGGGATGGTCCCACTATAACAACTCAATGAATTTAATGGTCTCATAGAGAAAATAGTGTCTTGGCATGATTATTTGATGGAATGGTTATTTATGGTCATTGAATGATGCATTGAATGTATAGTTATGATGTCTAACTTTATTTATTTCTTTATGATAGGACTTCTTATTGGTATTACATGTGATTATTATACTATTAAAATATCCATGTGAGTTCTTAAAGTGTATTATTAGACTTATTATTTATATATTATGATTAATATTATGATTAAAAGTCTTATGTTTCTATTTTGTACATTTTTTTAAAAGTTTAAGCTTATTTGTGATATCTTTCATAATATCTTATATCCTTACTTAGATTCCAAGCTCACACCTTTATTATGATTCATTTTTACATTGGATGTGAAGAAGTATAATTTCATTGACCTAAAGGGATCATCTAAGAGATATGTGTGTTTTCAATGGGGGTGATATGTTGTTTTTAATTTCATGATGTAATGTGAAACAGATTATTATATATTGTTTTTCCATGGATAATAAATAGATAATTCATTTTAGATGTGATATTATTTTGATCTATCCGGTTTATTAAAATAATACACCAAATCAGGGAAACTGTGGTCAGGCTGTTACAATTGGTATCAGAGGATGTTCAATACAAACCATGGAAACTAGATTTAGAAAAACATTAATTTGGGGACACTACCATAAGATATAGATGGAGAGTAAGTATATAATATCTTCTTAAAATTTTTGGTAACACAGATATTATGTGGGTATTCCAATAAAATACATGCTTATATGAAAACTAAAATTAGACATCATTTCAGAATATATGTAACTAGGATTAAAAAATATGAAAATGTGTTATATATTTGAATTAGGGTAACCTGTTATAAGAAAACATGGCCTTAATGTGCACATTGTTTGACACTCCTAGGGAATATTATTAGAATAATTCATATATTTATTACAGACTATTCTAAAACATTAATGAGTAAATATCTCCCAAATATACCATGTTTATTAATATGAATTAGTTATTAATAAATTTTTCAATTTATGTTATTTATTTTATATGTTTATAACTAATTATTATGATTCATAACATAATATTGTGTATGAAATTGTTTATAAATTGTGCCTAGTTGAGAGAATATAACTAGTATCAATAGACAAAATGAATTTAGGGATTTCCCTCTTGTTCTTGATAATGAAGTGATCTTAATGGTACAACGGTCATTAAATAGCTGATAACCATAGATAGAAAACCGACTGAGGTTATAAAACATAATTTTCCCATATAGAGAAGCCCAATCCATAATGCAGAGGACCAATATTAGATTTCATAATTAGAAAAAGACCGACATCATTAAATAAGAAAACAAATCCATTTTTAGATGATCAATTAATAATTTCCTCAAGGAAAATATGTCATTCTTTGGGGAGTAATGAATGGAAAAATGTATTTATGGAGGTTTATCATCAATCAAAAAAATATGATAAATGGTGGTCATTAATTCAAAACATGAAGGAAGATGATGTGTAAGAATATTTGTAAGGGTGGTAATTTAAAGAACTATTCGTATAAAAATAATTTACAGATGAATTATAACGAGATATGGTGAAGAAATTTTTCAGTCTGAGGTAGAAGGAGGTTGAGAATGTTATAAAGTATGAAGAAAACATCACAAAGTCTATAATGCATATTTCAGACTACATATGTAACTAATGAATAATGATTAATTGATTTGTTTAAGGGGTAAAACCATTACTCTAAAGAGAATATATCTCATAATATTTACATCATACAATGGTATGGTCTCATGTGTTATCAAGGAAAAAAGTAATTATCTGTGTTTTATGACTTAAAAGTAAAGAAATATAAGTAGAGGGCACTAAAAACCCTAGAAAATGTTGTAAGGGGGAATAAGGGAAAGTTTAATTTCCACCCTACAATAGTTATGGAAATAAAAACCATGGAAATTTTGTAAAGGTTATGGGAGTTTGTTTCATGTGTGGATAAAATTACACCATGCTCGTGGATTCAAGGGGGAATAAAGAATCTACCAATGTCTAATGATACAATTGTAATGAGATGGGAAATTATGAAAATTAATTCTCTATGTGTCAACGAATGATTCCTCAGAAATTTACACCAGAACAAGGCCAACATTTTTTGATAACGACTATAGAGGTCGATGTTACAAATGATGTGGTGCCTAGTACTTTAATCATTTTCTCAAAATTTATCAAAGAATTAATTTTTTATGGATACTCACATTCCATGTTATCTTCCTTATTTTCATTAAAAATTAAATATTTCCAATTAAAATTAACAAGGTATTTTTTCAGGGAAAACTTTTTAGGGAAGCCTCATTACTACAATTATTAGTTAGGAAGTTCCCATTATATCATATAAATTTTCTTTATCTACTAACATTATACTCATACCTATGGTTGAATTTGTTATAAAACATTGTGTGGACTATATATCAAAATATGATGTGAAAAATGGTTGTAAGTATAAGAAATTTTGGATTTCTGAGGAAATTATAGAGTCTATTATATTTAGAGAAGAAACATCATCAAATTAATATTATCAAAACCCACCACAATAAGATTCACTAAATAATACTATTGGGGTGGAAGTGGAAATAAAATCTATGTATGAAGATAGAAATATTAAAATTGAGTATGAACCTATTGTGTGAGAATATATTTATTTATTTCTAGAGGATTTACATGGACATCCTCCAGAACTTTAAGGTGAGTTTATTATTGATTTACTCCCTATTCCAATTCCAATATCAAAAACTATATATATAATATCCATTGTGGCAATGGTAGAGCTGAAGAAACAACAAGATGATTTGAGTAATAAGGTATTTATCTTCCTATTGATTCTCCCTGGGGATCCCAATTTCTTTTTTTATTAATAAATATGGATAAATGATTTTTTGCATTTATTGTAGGGAAATTAATTCTTTTACAATAAATAACAAGTATATTTTTCCTCACCTTGATAATTTATTTGATAAACTTCATGTATCTGAATATTCTAAGAACATTGACATTCATTCTAGATATCCTCAATTTTTGTGTAAAAATGAAGGTCTTTCGACGAAATCATTTCGAATGAGGTTTGGTAATTATTAATTTACAGTAATTTCATTTGGATTGACTAATTCACCTTATGTTTTCATGAATCAAATGAATTGTGTTTTTGAGGAATATATTGATATTTTTTTAATATTATATTTTATGATATCTTTTTATACTACAAAAGCTACGACGACCATGAGAACCACTTACAGAAAGATCTGAAGACTCGTAGAATAAATGAACAACATTGGAAGTTTCGAAATAAAGAATTCTTGCTTCAGGAAATTTATTTTATTGATCATATTACCTCTATGGATGTAATATCAGTAGATCCTAAAAATATAAATGAAATCCATGAATGGCTGGAACTAACGAGTATAATTGAGGTATATAGTTTTCTGGGTTTAACAAGTTACTATTTTTGTTTCTTCATGAAATTTTCTCGATTGGAAAATATGTCAACCAAGATCAGTTGTATGTGGGTTAAATTCCTTAGGGAAAACATTTTGAAGAATTTTTTAAATAATTGATGTGATGATTATTCAATTATCATATCTAGAAATTAAAATCTAGGAATGATGGGTTTGTGGTTTATAGTGATGAATCATAGAAAGGACATTTTTGTTTCCTTCTATATAATTATGGGGTAATTTTTGATTAGTCGTGGAAATTAAAAATTAATAAAGAGAACTAAACCACTTATTTTGTTGAGTTAGAAGAGGTAATAGTTTCCCTAATGATATGGAGACAATATATCGATGGTAAATAATGTGAGATATATTCTAATCACAATATTTGGTAACATAATTTCCCATATAAAGAACCCTGCATGAGACAAAGGGGATGTCTCGAGTAACTCAAGGATTATGATTTCACAATACACTACCAACCATGGAAATATAATAAGGCCACTAAATCATTGAGTAGAAATGTTCATGGAGTTATAAATAAAATTAAAGTTGAAATGGATCATATGTTAATGGATATAGTAATGATGGGTTTGGATATTATCATTCCAGGTGAAACATGAAAACATTTTTAAATGGTTACCAAACCATATTTACTATAAAGGATAAATTGTTATTAGTATAATAATGTGGTGTTTAATAATAAAATTAATGTCGTGAATGACGGGAGACTAATTGAATTCACATTTGATTATTTTATTTTGAAATTTGGGATATAGCATTATGTCATGGCTATACCAGAGCTTAAAAAGGGAATTATTGGATGATACTCATAACTCAAAATTCTCTATACACCATGGTGGCACTAATAAGTATTGAAATTTTAGAGAATAGTTTTGTTGGGATAATATGAAGAGGGATATTTATGATTATATGTCGAGATGTTTTGTTTGTAAATAAGTGAATGATGGAAGACAACATCATATAGATGTCATGTAACATATTCTTATACATTTTGGGAAATTGGATGATATTGCAATGGATGTTTTAATTGGGAGACCAATGAATCATAAGAGAAATGATGTCATATGGGTTATTATTGATAATCATACCAAATCAAAATACTTTCTTACTATAAGATTATATTTACCACATAAACATTTAGAATGATTGTAAATTATTTAATTTGTAAGACTTTATGGTGAACCCTTATCATTTTTTTAATGATGATCCCAATTTTATTTCCCAATTCAGAAAAATGATTTAGTAGTCCCGAGATACTTTTCATTGTTTGAGAAATGCCCACCACCCTCAAAATGATGGAAAATCAGAGTGGACTATTCAAACATTGCATAACATGTTATGATCTCTCTCACATAACATTCAAGATAAGTACTATCATTATTTACCTATAGTATAACATTATTATAACATTATCTTCCATTAACGTATTCAAATGGAACCATATAAATGATTATATTAAATGATATGTCATACACTAACTTTTTGGTTTGATGTTGATGAAAAAAACTAATCACCCATGAAAATGTTGAGGAAACAATGAAAAAATTAAAGGCTATTCAGACCCATATCAAAACTAAATAGACTAGGAACAATGATATGTTGATAACTAAAGGAATGAAGAGGAATTTTAAGTACAATACCACATTTTAATGAATATATATCCATGGAAGGGTGTTATACAATTCAGTAAGGGGAAATTATGTTCTAGGTACATCAAATCTTCTGTAATTATTGACTGTATTAGAGAAATATCTTAACATTCTGCAATGCCTCCATTTCTCTCCAATGTTTATGATGTATCCCAAATATCACTGTTAAGGAAACACATTCCAGAAACGATAGATGTACTCACCTATGATGAAATAGAACTATAATATGCTTTCTATTATTTTGAAGATTATATAAATATTCTTTAAATCATAGTACCAGTGATGAGAAATTAGACGACTTATCTCATAAATTTTCATTGGAGAAACCATAAAATGGATGATGAAATGTGGAAACCTAAAAAATTTATTATTAAGAACCACAGTAATATATTAATGAAGTGATATTATAGAAAATTATAGAATAAAATTATTTTAAGGATGAAATAAGGTAACACCCCAAAATTCAACAATACACTTCTTTTAAAATAATTTAATATATTTTATTGCACGCAACACCTAGTTCAAGTACCCCAAGAAATTATGTTTAAAATGATCTATCAATATTATTAAAAATATTTTGAATTTAATATATTCTATATAATTTTAATATTCATATCAGGTGTTTCTTAAAGATGATGTAAGGACAAAATAAATTTTCTGAATAAAAGAAGTATTTTTTAAAACATGTAGTTTTATCACATTTTATTAGAGAACCCTTTATAAATATAACACAAGAAACTATTATATAATAAATTTTAAAAAATAAATATATTATTTAGATTTGTAACATAAAAATATTTTTTGGACAAATTTTTTGTGTTATTCTGATAACTTTAATATTTTAATTAATGTTGAATAATAATGAATTTTAATTCAGTATTACTTTGACATCGTATTTATTTATATGGATAGATTATAATTTTTACTGATTTAAAAGTATAATTAGATTAGGTTTTTATCATTTAATATAATTTAGGTTATTTTAATTATTTTTACAATTATCAAAGATATAATCACAGGTGAATATTTTAATATTTTGTAATTTTAAAAAACATGTTTCCTCCTTTTATCAATTGGGATAAATTTTAAATTAATTACTTGAAATTAGATTTTTTAAAATTTGAAAACATTATTCCATATTTTTAATATGTGTGTCCATATAATATTAGTTGGGTAATTTTACTTTTGGGATATTATTTGTAGTAACATTCATGGTTTTTTTATTACAACGGTTTAGGGTAAATCATGTAGTTAATGATAAAAATAATACTATAAAATTACCCTAACAACATTCAATATCCAATTGTATGAATAAATATGAAACATACCATCTATTGTTATAAATTTTATCTTTTATTGTATACTTTTCCATGAACATGATTTGAATATTATTAAACTTATTTAATGGGACTAAATGACACAATCTCATTTCTTTTAAGTATAACAAAATTTATTAATAGATATACTAAAAATAACAACAATTATAAATATTCCATGGAAATAAATAATATTTATATACATAATAAAAATTTATTTATATTTTTTATAGATTAAATAATTACCATTAAGGATGACAAAATGGTGAAGTAGAAGTTATTTAGTTAATATAAATAAAAAAATAATATAAAATATATTAAAATAATTATAATTTGACTTTATTAGTGACATAAAAAAATTAATAATTACATTATACATTAATTTAATATATTTCATTAATTAGTTTTATGTTATAATTTTTTTTAATTTTTTAAAAATGAAAATATTGATTTGTATAAAATTAACATAAATGATATGTTAAAATAAATAAAATTTTATAAAATGATATAAAATTTAAAACAATATATTGTTCACCCAAATGACTAAAATTATTTTAAGTATGTTATAAATTATTAAATTGGTGCTCATTTGTAATATTATATTAACTATTTTATCTTTATTGTTTAAATAGCCATGTAGACACACTAAGAGGTTAACTATTTAACTAAGTGTTAAAGCCAAAATATAAGGTTTATTCTGTGATGAAAACCTGTATATAAATTATTGGTTGTGAGATTTAGTCCCGTAAAAATATTATCCTCAAAATAAATCACATTTTATAAATTTTAAGCAAAAATATTAATTTTTAATAAATTAATATTGTATGATCTTCAATAGTGACCCTCACATCCCTTAAAAAAATTATACTTTTATTTAATTCACATGCTTAAAGCCCTTTGTCTAGGCCAAAAAATACCCTTCTCATCTTCGAAAAAACTTTAATACATCCTATAATCCATAATTTGGGAATAAATCCATCCTACATGGAACTTTTGTGGGAATCAAAAGAAGATAGCTGAAAAATAGTAATTGTTTTACCACCTTATTAAAAAGATCTTTTTTCATCTACTTCCTAATTCTATTTTTTCTATAAAAAATTACTAAATCCTATATAATCCATATATAGAGCTATTGTTTTAATCATGTTACAACTATATTCCTCATTTTATAGATCATGTGAATAACAACATATCCATGTGTGTGTACGTATGGATTACCGCCTCTGCTCTGTTGTGTAATTTGTTATTCAAAACTAAATTATTTGGATGGGTATAATGATGAGTATAATTGATATATATAATGAATAAAATATGATAATTATTATTTAATATTAATATACCATTTAATTACACACAATTTAACCATCAAGGGAATGATAACTTCACTCATGGGTATGTGCGACCTAGCGTCTCCACAATACAGTGAGATTCATTCACTATATTAGACATTGAAAAATTATTAGAAATACATGTGACAAGTAAAAATAATAATTATGAATTTAATTCCATACTAGATATGATTAAAATAAATTATATTCATATGTAACCTGACGTACATGACAAAACATGAATGGTATAATGAAGTGGTCGACACCTGAAACACTGGTAATAATGTAATATTATTTTCATAAAAAATGGTGAGACCTAAGTTAGTCACCCAACCTATACCACTATATAAATTATTAAATAGATCATATGATACAAGGAGAACATGAGGTGTAATGTTCACACACCACCATGAATTGAAAGAGATTACAAAGAATAATGAGGGAAAATAAAAAATTAAAATTATCCTTTAGAAGAGTCCATTTTTAAGCAATAGAAAAATCCATGAAATGTTCGACCATCAAGGTCAATGAATGCTTCTCATATGATAACTTAATTCAACCATATAATGATAAATGATGTCCAAAGATTCCAATTATCCACTAATTCAGGACTCATGGTTATGTAAATCTAAAATCCATTCATCAAAAAAGAAATTTTTTTGAATTTGATGATCCTAAAACTGTTAAACTCCAAAAAATCTAGTTAGAACCTTGTTTGATCTAGGAGAACTAGAAATACTCCATACAGAAAATATGTTAATCTTCAATAATGTGTAATATTTTACCTTTTGTATTCCATGGTTTTAATTTATTCTTAGGAAGAATAACCCCTAATTAAGGCAACACAATATATTCTATATCATGTATATCATCATCATGTTAGAGGAAACTATAAGATAGCACAATACTGATCCAACATCCTCTTATAAAACTATAATATTAAAGAAATCATGTTAACCAATTGCATGAAAATAATATTTTATTGATGTAGTTCCTCTGAATGAAACAGAAACTAAATCAAACAATTGAGAAGGAATCCCTGCTTCATGAAATGCATTTCTTCCCTGTTTATAACATAGAGAGAAAAAATAATTTAATGTGAGAGGATTTTCATATCAGTTCTAGTATATATAAGGGTAATGCATCTCAGGATTGGAAATAGAGTCAACAAATGATAAACCATTTTGTAAATTTTATAGAGAGAGTCACCAATAGAGTCTATAAAACATATAATCCACTTATTAATACCAAGGAATATATTCAAATTTTATGTTTGGGCCCTTGTTTAATTATTTCACACTTTAATAAATAGCATTTTTTTATCGAGAAAATAATAAGCATTCATGTCACCATGTTTATATTTTCAAAAGGTTGTTTTATCATTCCCCCATCAAAAAATCAAGATCACATGGAAAGACCAATATCTCATTTATTTATTAAGAATCTATGTATGCTAGATCATTTTTATTATCATCAATTGAGAATGATTCTGATTTAGGATAGTCAGATGAATCTATGGATGTAGGAATATTCGTAGTACACACAAGTTATGGGGGTAAATATATTTTTATTCATCTTTTTATATATGGAGATCATATCAATTGTCCTCTCAATACTATCATTGTCCATACATTTCAATGTTTTTCTGGAACTCTGTGTGATGAGCACATCTGGGTCAATAATTGATATTTTCTATTTCATGCTCTCATATTTAATAAATCATCTTCATATTGACTGCTGTTGTTAATTTATTCTTGAAATGATTCATCATAATCTGATTTCATAGCATCTTTCTCCACATGATATTCAAGGATGGAAGAAATATGTTTTTTCTCCTAATAGGTCGTGGGGCTATGAAAAATTTCAGCATTACAATGTTTGGAAGTTTCATGATTTTAAGCAACCTTAGAGCTCAATATTATATTGTTATCTTTAGGAATATTTGCTTGGGAAGTTGGGGTCACCTTAAAAACATCATTTTCTACCCAAATTGACTTGATTTAGGGGAAAGTGTGAGAGGTATGTCTTTTTAATCTCACTACCAATTATAGTATGACCAATTAGTAGGATTTTTTATGAATAGATATAACATTTTGAAAGAAAGCATCTTGTATAAACCCATTATCCCCATTTTTAATTAAAATCCATGATGTCAACAACTGATAAATTTAAATTTCAGGGCATATCCTAGAAAGTAATGGTTGTCATAGGTTCATTCTAGAAGCGTCAATCATTAAAGGATGAACAAAGATCCTCGAAATGGAAGATAAAGCATTTTGTTTGAAAATTTACAGAGGCAACCTCAAGAATCCAAGAATTATATGGATATTGTTTTGGTATTATTTTATAAGAAAATTTAACCATTATATAGGATGTAAATATACACTCTAATTATAGAAGGTATAGAGTAAGTGTTATTTTGACAGTCTCATTATTAAATAATGATGTTTATATGTAAGTGTATACTGCGACATATATATCATCCATGCCCATGTTTCTTAAAATGAATTTAAAAATATTATAAAAACCCCTGTAATGTCATTTTTACCCATGTTTGAAATTTATAAAACTGTTTTTAATGGAATATTTCCACCATTTTCTAAACGAAGTACATTATGACCTTTGCAAAATTTTAACGAAAGAATGTTTTTTATCTTATATGGAATGAGTGGGTATTTACCTCCATTATGATACCATAAAATTTTAAAGACCCCTTTATAAAATATTAATGTTATTTTCTTAAGAAATTTTTTCTTTTATAATTGTTCGCCTATATGATAATTTTAAATTAATAAAGGGATGATTCTCTCAAAGAGTTTTACTGAATTGTTTATGTTATTTTCATCTATTTGAACATACTAATTTGGATTTTCTTCTTGGATGAGGTTGATTTGTTATGATAAAATTATCCATATTGTATTAAGGGTTTATGATAAGTTTGTCAATGGCTTCCCTAATTTTTAACATTCATGGTTTATTGTTAAAGTAACATAAATTTTTATTCTATTTTTAATATGAATTTTTGTGTTATGTTTCAAACTTTTCATATAAGGAATGCATTGGACATATTAAGTGTTGGGTGAGGCTCGAAATATCCCCCTAAAATAATTAGTTGGTCTAATGAGTCATAATAGTGTCTTGGAATGATTCCTTGATGGTATGGTTATTTATAGTCTTTGCATGAGGCATTGATGATACGGTTACGATGGTCAGAATTATGTATTTCCATTATATGATATTAGTTATTGATATTGCTTGTGATTGTTGACTAGTGGAATATTCAGGTGATTGTTCAAATTATATTATTGGATTTATTCTTAAAATATTATGATGAACATTGTGTTTAAAGGAATATTGTTTCAATTTTATACATCTCCTTAGTTGAATAAAGTTATTTAGGAAAACATATACTATATTTTTTATCCTTACTGAGCAACTGATCCCACTCGTTCCTTATGTTTCATTTTTTTCCAAGATTTGAAGAAGTATGTTATGATTGACATGCAGGGATAGTCTAAGAGATATAAATGTTTTTAAATGGGATAATATGTTGTTTTTAATTTCACTATATAATTTGAAACTTATGTTTTTACCTAATTTTTTCAAGGATACAAAACTAATTGGTCAATAAGGATTTGATTTTCCGGTGATCATGAAAATGTAATAAAATAATGCAAAAACACTGGGAAACATGGTTCTAGGAATTATAACCATATTTCCAAAAATATTATGTTATTTCTCAAAATAAAATATGCACTCCTAGTGGGATGTCATTCCTATAACACATTTTATGATCATATAGTTGGATAAACCATTGAAAATGAGATTTAAAATCCAATATGTTTATGAAAAACACTTATTTAGCTAAATCTATCGTATCATGATGTTCATAATAAAGTGTTAGGTAATTAATTTTATTCTCTAAATTTCTTACCTTGAAAATCTTACTCTTTTATACTAACCCAAGACAATGTATTTATCAGAATAAATATGACCTACATGATCAATATAAAATAATACAACTTGTTAGAAAATGAACAAAAAATATAATACCAAAAATTTCACAATGATATAGACAAGGACCATGACTGACACCACTTTGACATTACATCCCCTCATCATTGTCTTGAAGATGTGGTGGAACATTACTTGGCCTGAAGAGACATTTACTGGATGAACAATACTAGAAATAAATGCTATGTGTATAATTAACTAATGTGGGTAGATTTTTCATTATAAAATATAATACCATAATGAATAATTTCATTAAAAAATAAAAACTACATGATGCATTAAAAAAAGTAAACAACAACAAGATAGATAATTTATATCAAACACAACTTCTAGGAGTACTATAACTGAAGACAAAAAACATCAAAGAACACGTCAGAATACATATCCAAGAAATCCCAAAGACTAAAACAAATATCCAAGGTCCATATTTGCTCCATTATTTACCCCACAATTCATCCCAAATATCTCTATTCACCATTAGAGAAGTGTGATACATTACGATATCTCTTGTACTGATAAAATATATTTATAAAATCATGATTGTTTCAAAGTGTGGGTGTGTAATGAAACACTTTATGTTTTTCAAAATTTACATCCTAATCATTCCACTATGATAGATCAAGATAAAACATTTATATAAAACAATTTTAATTAATTTTTTTTGAAATAGTTCAACAATTTATCAAAATGTCAATGTCTATATTAAAGATGTATTATCAAACAAACCAAATTTTATTGAAATTTGTCAAACATTTTATTCTAAAAATTTCATGAATTTTATTATCATTACACATTCCATATCATGGAACCACAAAAAACTAAACAGAAGCACACACATGATTGGTGTTTCCATTAATGATGGAACATCTATTCTAGAACTCCTCCTCATTTAATTGATATACTTTCTGAACAATATAAATCCATTACACTCACATTTAACCATTTAATCTATTAAATATTTCAATAAAACCATTGAAAACCTAATTAAACTAATTAAACAAAACATAATTTTTGTTGAAAACATTATCAATAACCCATTTCAATAACACACACCATTTTTATAAAAACCATTCTTCCAAAAATCCACTTCAATAAAACGAAAATTTTATTGAATATAATTGTATATGAATCAAATAAAAATCTTCATTTTTAAACCATCATTTTAAAACAATGTTTCCAAATTCATCTTTTTCAAAACACCCAATTTTACCCAATACAAAAGATCATCACCAATGAATTTTTTCTATAAATATTTTACAACAATTTCACAATTTATCTTACACAAAAAAACTAATTTCAAATCAACCTTCAGGTCATAAATAGAGGATTCAATATTGAATCCACATACCAAGTGATTTATGTACAAAACAATTAATTCCACTAAAACAGCAATAAAACTTGGTTTAATCACCAAAACCCACCTAAGATATCATTACATATCATCAAAAGATAAATCTAATAATATTTGTCATAAAAAATCATAGATCTATCCACATTAGAACTATATCTATGACACATAGAGATGGATATAAGTAGATCTAAGTAAACCCAAGAAAAACTACCATAAATGAATAATTATCTAATGATTCATGCTTTAAATCACCCCGAAACATCTATTTATAACATTCAATTAGATATAGCAGAATTTAGTATAGTTCTATAGGGATAAATATTATGTTTGGGGTTTACAGGAAAAAATGAGGGGAAAAACCAAAATCCTAATGTATACAACTTGTTGGGGACCTTGTTTTTAGACCTACATGGTTAGTCCCATGGTTAGGAAAACCATGCACAAACCGTGTTTCAGCCTCTAAATTATGGAGGATGTTGCACGGTTGGATCACAAATTTTGAAAAATGATGAGCCAATCGTTCAATATACTAATATCAACCTTTTGATGGTTTTTTCATGCTGGTTATTTGGTATAGAATAATTGGGTGCCTACCCTTACACCGTCACCTTATCCTCTGTCTCATTGTGCATAGTTTCTTATTAGAGATGCATATTTTCCACTAAATGTTAACTTACCATGAACATTAAAAAACGAAAACATGAAAAAAATGGTTCCAAACACTCTCAAACATCACCCAAAAAATTATGTTCCTAAAATATATGAATGAGGGGATACATACTTGAAACCGGGGGTGCTATAGTAGGCATGTACCTCCTTTTATGCAATAATATCTGTGATGGATTGAGTCCCTCATAGACTATATGTATGATATTATTTTTTAAATGATATAGTCATATGGGAAATATCAAGGGATTTCATATTTATATAGTATGACATTGTTAGATGCCTCTCTTATAACATCAATATGAGTGATAATAAATAATATCATATATGAACTCTCTATTTATCAGGTTTCAACACTGATGATTGTTATAGAATGGTTTTTTCCAATATCCTCCATTTTTAAAATGTGTGTAAAGTTTACTACATCACTATTAAACCTACTTCTATGACATATATAATTTACATCCCACATAGAGTGGGGTATTATCGCTCCCATATATTTTTGACTTCAAGTATATTCTGTGTTAGGAATATCTGCAAACTTATCACTTCATAATTCTAAAAAGAGAATGCCTAAAAATATTTCGTAATCAATCTACCCTCATAGTATTTATATTATACAAAATGCACATAGAAATATATATATTTTTATAATAGTTCTATAAGAATCAAAACATTTTCTTATTGATAATACCTCAAATCATATACATATATTTCTACACTCTCTATATCAAATTATATTTAAATTATACATAAGGGATTAGGTGAAGACTCTGCTTGTTTCCATATAGAAATATTTAAAATATTGAGGGATTGTTTATTTTTTTGAATGATTCAGTTTAGTTATTCTGATATTTACGCATCGTCATAAATACATTGAATCTCATTATATCGAGTAAATCAAATATCAAAAATCCAATAATCTCCTCATGTTGGATATGCAATAATTTCAGTCAGAATATCAATTATGTGTTTTATCCTAGTTCAAAAGCCTTAAATCAAATTTCTTTTTGGTAATTATATTTAAATAAAATTATATTAGAGTATTCATCTATGAATATATATCATTTAATTTCACTGCAGTATAATTGAAATTATATATTCTCAAAATTTTACCTAGTTAATAATCATATTACCTCAGCAGAATTGAATTATATTATGTGGCTCAATAGACTCATTTTGTAATATATTTAATCATAAATTCCCTTAAATAAAATACATGTGAAAGTTATATCCATTTATCAAAACCACTGAATTCAAAATTAATCTAGTGTAGTTGAATTATATATTGTATTGCCTTATAAGATATTTTTTTGTCAATTTTCTATGATGCTTCATCCATGTAGAAGAATTATATTAAGGGCATTCAAAACATATTACAATGATTAGTAAAAAGAAATATGTGGTATAAATCCACATAAAAAATAAATTTATACACATGTGAATCCATTAAGTAAATTGGATATTCATTTTCATCATTATAACTATATATCAGGAATATTTTAAAATTTGAACTATGATTCATAAAGGATACTCCAACCCTTCTTTATACTATAAAATCATCATCCATGGATTTTTCAGAGTGTTTTTCATGATCTGAATACCATGTTGGGATATTAAAATGATTTAGAAAATTATCATCCATAATAGATATATTTGAATAATATAAAAAATAGATATATATGTTGTTTATATTACCCGCACATAAATATCATTCCAAATGTTTATTGATATTGGTCACAACTCCACTACACCCATTATATATTTATTAATAAAAATACATCAATCATCACAATTAATGGTTTCTTCCAAGTAGTTGACTGTCTTGATAATCATGGATTGTAGTTTCCCATTATATTTCTCCCATGACATATGATGTATAACAATACAATGGTTTCACCACAACAACCATAATTTATTTTGAAAACGAATATGTATTTAAAATTTCAATATCTAGCACATATAAATTCCAAATGATCATTTATAACTGAATCAGACATCAAGAAACAACCCTATGTGAAATCCAGTAAATATAATTTTCTAAGATACATTAACTATTTTAGAATATGGAATTTAAGAATCAAAATTAATCTTTTCAAAATGTATAATTGTACAACCAGAAAAAAAATATTTTCCTACATGTAAACAAATAACAACAACACTTATGCTTCCTTCCATTGGATTTGAATGATTATACAAAGTAATAATCAGTTCTATAATTATCTAACCATCAATCCTTCATATTATATGGACATAATGTTTGATACCTCATTTTATTTAAAAATATATCTCAAGGACATATTGTGTCATCTAATATCCCCTATAATATTATTTTACAAAACCAATGCTTGAAAATGAAATATCAATTTCTGAGATCATTTTACCTTCAACCAATCCTCGTAGTGAAAATAATTAAAAAGCATATGAGATTGGGTATTATAATTTCTATCAAGAACTGTGTTACATGAATCATTCCACAATATTCCTGCATGAAAAATTTACTGTGTAAAAAAAGGGATCTGATTTACACATCATGGATATCCATAATAAATTGGATATTATTCCAACAGTTATCATTATCAATTCACAATCATATTGGTTCTTCCATTGAATCATGGATGATAATAAATGTTGATATTAGTTATTTAAAATATTATCATTCATATTTAGATCATAATTTCTAAATAAATAATTAATAAAAAAAATTATTAAAACTATCATGTTTTGATTTTAACAACCTTACCCACACAATGATTAATTAAAAAATTTCATTGAATAAAACAATTTATAAAACAAAATAGTTATAGTAGTTATTTGAGAAACATGTATGGGATAATTTGAATTATTCCATATTCAATGATATTTTTTCAATCATCTTTAATTATTTTTTATTTAATTCGATTATAATTTTTGCAATAAAGAGATTCTTTTTTGACATATTATTCATCCAAATCATTATCTATTATTTAATTATCAATTAAACATTAAGATATAATTGTTTGAGATAAAAATTAATATGGTATCATTCATTGATCCTCCATTAAGATGGATACACATATTCAAACACATATCAGTATATCGTGGATTTCATCCCTCCTGATATGTGTACTTATATCACTACAATAACTATTTTATTAAAGTAGATTCATGTTCGTCGTGGTTTCAATATTCTATATTTTTTTCCTTAAATGAACATTTGACAAATAATACCTTGAATGTGATTTATTCAGTAATGGAATTATAACCCAACAATAAATTATTCATTTTTTATCTATTAAATAACCATCATCACCATTAATTTCCTCAATGCTTAGCACGAATTCAAAACAAAAATGATTTATGGAATATGGTAGACCTCACTGTTAATCAATGTTACCAGTTTGATTGATAATTTTTTCTCAAGAAGTTTTCCACATTAATTTTGGTCAATGTTAAGATATAAACATTGTGCTTTCATTGTCTTTTTTCCAAATTTTATTCGATTTGTGATGTATGTGGTCTTTTATTCAACTCTTATGTGAGATATCACTTTTATTTTGATCTATTATGGCACTTGTATCCCTTGGCATGGATTTAATGTTCTTAAGGATGTATTCTTTTGATGGATTAATTTTTAAAAAATCACTTGACTTATGTCCATCCAACATGAACATTCCACAAGACTCTTTATGTGATCATGCATTATTCGCAATTCACATCATTACATTAATTCTAATTTTATTCACTTGAAATCATGTATCTCCATTTATCCCTTTTTTTCATTGGATTTTTATTCCATAACTTTCTCTAAATTAGTTGTTTCTATTTCATATGATACTTTAGGAATATTCTAAAATATATTTGTTCTTCCACTAGGATTTCTTAATGTACCTTCTATAACATAGTATTTATATTTCCCATTTTGACTGTTATTTCATAAATTTAATAGATTTTTCCATTCAAAAATCATATTCATTTATTTTGAAATATTTAAATTCTTTTCCCTAATTTCACAAAAGAAATATATTGTTTCCCTTTCCTAAGCGTCCATATTTGTCTACGTGATATTTGTTGTTAATTTTAATATTTTCCATTTTCTTGTTGCCCATAGATAATATTAAATCCATCTTCATATAAATTGTTGGTGTTTTCCTTTTTGATATTTCTCAGGAATTATTCACATGAATTAGATTTATAAATTCGTCATATTCCCTAGTATGCTATTTTAATTTTTTTCTAGTATGATGACTGAAATATTTTTTTTTGAATTCTTCTTCACTTGTAAAGGGTTCATTTTAAATGATGCATATTCTTATCAGATATTCCAAATTTTCATATTTTATATATATTTATTTACATAGATTATTGATCTTGTGGATCCTATGGTTTTATCCCCTTCACTGTATGTTCTCATTTAATTTCGTAAGTTGGAATTTTATACTATTTTTCTATAACAATATGCATGAATCTATTTAAAGTATATCTAATAAACAATAGTTTTTTTATTAATCACTTTTTATCTTATGTTTCTAGATATACATATATTCCTTTTTCTTGTATTGGAATCTGTTTTTTGGGTTTGATTTGGTTAAAATTATCTTAATAAACATCATTATTTAATCTATAAAATTCATATGGGTTTTTATCAGAATCATTCATCTATCATTGTACGAAATATTGAATAAATGTATGAAAATATTGATACATCATGATAAAAAAAATATTTTCAAACGTGGACAGTAGCTCACACTTTTTGGATTCCTTAGAGTGATCATTATATTGTCATAGAATATTCTTTCCATTGGATAGAGATATTTTGTAAATATATTACACTATGATGGGTTTATTTGTAGTGGTTCTTCTTTATTTATGTTGTGATGATTTGTATTGATAAAATTATAGATTTTCCATATTACTTTCACGTTCCATGAATTTTATATTAAAGATTCATTAACTATCAGTCAATTATTTCTGTTTCTCTTAAAATTTTCGGTTCATATTTTATCTTAACTCATCATGATTTGTGATATTATCTATTAGTAGTTAGTAAACCATTTTTATCTTATTTGATTTAGTTTCTTATTAATAATCACAGACAATAGTCACCTCAACTAAAAAATAGATTATTTCCTCTAGACCATTCCTAAATCTTTTATTCTCCCTGATTATGTCGATATTCTAATTATAAAATCATAATCATTTTCTTAAAGATCTATATTCAATTTAATTGGGACACGAAAATGTTTGGAGATAATAACAAAGTTTTTATCCTTTCATTCATGTCAATGTTTATTCTTTTTGATATTTATGCTTGGTAATATCTTATTAAATACTTCTAAAAATTAAAATTATATATGACAATATTTATATACGGTAGTTATAGAAGTTATATATCAAATAACTAGTTTAAACACCTTATGAATCCACATAACAATGACCATCGTCACAAATACCTTGTTCTCAGAATGAAAATTTTCCAAAGAGATATTTGATACCCCTTATGAAATAATAGATAATATATTAAAATATAAAAAGGTGTTATGAAATACCATAATGTTGGATTCAACCACAAAAGAATATTCTTATATAACTAATTTATCTCAGTCACGATTACATTATGGGGAGTTTAATATTTCATACTAATTATTTTATAAGGATATATTATAATTATATTTTAAACCATTATCAATAATAGAAATAATATATATACCTTAATAAATATAAGGTTTAAATATTTATAATTTTTTATTCATTGATGATTCATTTCATAAATTATTTTTAAACTTTTTATTCCAATTCATTATAATAATAGTAGACATATCTTCTTATGATTTATATGGAAATATATTCATATGATTCTTTAATAAAACACATAAGATTGAATATTGGAATGCGTATGTCACTCATTAAAGTTGAACACTAAATATGATAATTCATTTTAGGAGTAACCTCCATTTAATAACATTTATTAGGATCAAATTGTGTTTATCCCACCCTGACGGGGGTGGGGTTTAATCAGATTGGGTTTATACTGCTTACAATATTTTTTTTATCCCATAATAAAATATTCACTTTTTTGGAAAGTCAATATATATGTATCTTTCTCTAATTATCATTACTTTTTCCAGTATGTAGATGTTGAACATGAAAAAAACATAAAAGAACACCATAGTTTACTAATGAGGTTCATGAACATTTAGATGACTATTTCTGTCGTGAATCATGTTTAGCATCCAACATGAATGAACTCCTTATTATAAAAACAATCATATGAATGGTTATAAACTATAATAAATAATATTTTCCCTAACCATGTATAAAAAATGGAAGCACTTGATTTCCCATATAAAATTTAAATGGGAATGTACTAACATTGAATAAACATCACTTGTGATAGCTTGAGTCATATAATTAATGAATAAATGATCTTATTTACCTCTGGAAGTAGTCAGAATGAAAATTATAATTTTATTCATACTTTTATAGTAGTATTACATTCAATTAATCTCTCATGGAATTATTTTGAAATTTGTTCCAAACAATTATATAAAAACCCCATTTTCATCCAGATTATATAATGAATAATATTAATGGTTGGATCTATCAATATCCTCCTCCTTTTTTATCCTCAATTTGTATGGATTTCTATATCAATGGAAAATATTTAAATTTGACTTGGGTAATTTAGAACTCACACATAATTGGTTCTTCTATCAATCTCTTCTTTATGTACCATGTAATATATTCATTTTTTTGGAAAATTTTGAAACACCATCTCCATATTTCAATCTATTCTATCAATCTCTTCTTCATGTAGAATGTAATATATTATAGATGGATATATATAGAATGTACATTATATTAAATGATATGTACAATATTTATCCAATGAAGGAATGTTTCAATTTTTACAACATCTAACATACAAAATTTTCAAATATGATATTATGAAAAAAATTACAGTTGACATATTTTTTATTCTAATAGGTTAATTCATTCCTCAAAATTACACAATAGATTTACTTCTAGTCTCCAGAGCCTATATATTTGGGTGCGCTCATGGGGTTAAATGAATTTTATGGTGGATTATATTTGGATATTGTTATGTTAGGACATTACACATGGTAACGTATAAGTTATTTAGGTCTATCATATCTATTTAGATTCAATACATGATTTTATATAAATTTCAAATATTTCATTAAACGAATAATAAACCATTTTGGTGTATAATATGATGTCATATATTATTTTTATTATATTTATTATGCACCATGGGAAAAAATTATGATTTTAAAAAAATTCCTCATTTATAATATGTTGCAACTTGATTTGTATCATCAAGCTAATTATGATAAAATTTTCACATTTATCCATGCATCATTCTATTTGAGGAATAGTATAACCATTGAAATGTAAAATATATTATTATTTAAATTAATTTAATTACATGAAACTAAACATGTAGTTATTTTTTTCGTGAAATATTATTTTTTGATGATGAAATTATGTAATGTAACTCACATATAGGTATTATTTTATTCATTATATTTTATATATATAGTATTTCTCTCATGTTAATGTTTTTTGTTAATTTTTAATATATTTGTTTAATTTTTTTCTTATTTAATTTTAAATAATATATTTCAGAAGTAAAATAACTGAAATGGTGTGGGTGTTTAAAATGTTCATAGTATATGGAAATAAATACCTTTTTATAGTTAATTGATAAGAAATATAAAAATAGATTTGTTAATGGGTCTGTTCATGTGATAGTTGTAATATTTGAAAATGAAATTAACTTCTCATATTATAAATGAGATTTATTTCTACATGAAAAAATATGTTAGTGAATATATTTAATTAATGGAAAACTAAATGATAAAATTGATACGGGAGATCCATGTGTTATTTTTTATAAGGAAATATTTCTGAGATATTATTTTTATGATAATGGATATTATGATAACCTTGATTGAATTATATTATCTTCTTGGTATTAAAATCAATTTATTTTTTGTGAATTGTTTCATTTTTAGAAGTTTCACATAATTAATTTGGAGATTATTTGTGGAAATATAGAGTTTAGTAAATTAATTAAGGATATATCTATGAATATTAATTTTATATGGGTTATTGTGTTGTTTTTATAGAGGTTAAAAGAGTTATGGTTGGGATTTTCAAGAAAAAAATGTTAAAAATATAATAATTAATTTATAAATTATCGATAGTGAACTAAAATAGTGGTATCATGACTATTTTAATTTTGAATTTTATATCTAGTGGGTGCTTTTTTTAATGTTTTATAATGATTTAATGTGTTTATTAGATTGCTTTGGATTTTTAGTTTAATGTTTCTTAATTATGTCATATAGTCTAATCAAAATTCAAGTAGAGGCCACTAGAGAACTATTTAAGTAGATCCCCCAACAGAAAGGTAAGTAGATAGAACAAAAAATTGAGTGGTATCATAGAGTCTGGTGAGGGTCATAATGATTAACTGTCCCAGATATATTTGTTTAATATTCATAATTTTTTTGTAATTATTTATGCAAAATATATTATATATATTTAAATATGTTTTATCATGTGTTTTAAATAATTATATTTTATAAAAATAAAATAAATACCAATTAGATTTTTTTTTTAAAATTAATTTATAAAATAAGTGTAATGACATTTTATTGAAGTATGTTTGGATGTAATAATTTTCTAATATTTGAATTACATGGTATGTTATATGAATACGATACTCTAATGAATAAATATCAACATATGATCTTTATGTATTACTATCATTAGGAATATTATTTATAGGTTATGGTTTCTATGTTATTTTTAGGATATAAATATATATGCGTATTATTTTCATAATTATTATTATTATTATCATTATTCAACTTAAAGTAATAAAGTGGTAGTTCATACTTACGGTAATTTTTCCTTATGATTTATAAACTACTAAATGACATTGATTATAAGAAGCTTTAACATTAGTGGTTAACAGATATTCTTTTTCCTGATATAACTAAATACCTAAGAAATAATTTTTTCCTTTCAATTAAATTTGAATTAAATTGTTCACGATTAGACATATGATTTATTTCTTAAATTAGTATTTCATACTACATCATCTGGATTTAATGTCCCTTGAATGGAAACCACATAATCAATTCCTTAAGAATCAATAATTTCAAAGGTATTTTCATATATACATATTACCTCTTCTTCATGGTATAAAAATATCCTATAACTATAAAATAGTATAGAACCACTAATTATTTTTTTATAGAGTTAATGAATCATTCAAAAAAACAATTAAAGCGATATGGGTATCATTGTTCAGCCCAAAATATGTGAGTTTGATGGGCCTTAATAATCATAGATCATTTAATAAATCCCAACAATCATGGATATCCATGATTTTTTTGCTCAACCATAAAAATGGAGTTTCTTTCTCACATCCATGTCCATTGAATGGATAAGAACAAAAAAACTCAACTACAAGTGTTCATTTTTTAGTGAAGATAGAAAACATATAATTTTTATTGTTTTGAGGCATTATATACGGCTTGATTTATTCATCTAATGTGTTTCTTCTCTATAGTGATAATTTTTTTAGATCCTCCATAAAATAATGTATTCATAGTGATATGTTATAGAATTAAAAAATCCATTAATAAAATTGTATCATTTCATAAATAAATTTCCTATCTTATATATATTTTTATTTAAGGGTTATAATTTATCCTTGATATGGATATGTTTATATGGGATTCGATTCAGAATTTGTATATCACCAGAATTATATAGTACTATTATCAAGGGGTCAAATAGACTAAAATTTCAAAATAGATAAAATAGTATAATGACCTTCAATATCTTACTCTATATAATTTTTTATGATCAGATATTCTTATAATAAACTACCAACTGAAGTCTTTTTCAAAAAATTTAGTTACATTTAATGAAATTTATTTAGCTAATATAAATATGTTTTGGATTTTTTTTAAATATACACATTTTACATCTATTTTAATTTTACATTATAGAATATGATATATGAAATATTTTATTTTGGTATCATTGGGGGATAATATATCTGTTGACTAGTTGTACTTTTATATAACCTTCAAGGTTTAAATTAGTTCAAATACACCTATAATATTTTAAGGGGAAACGATAGAATCCTTATCTTATCCAATATTAAGTTATCATGGTTTGACAAGTTTAAAATAAAATATTAAATGGATATGAAGATTATCATTTTAGTTATCTTGTAGTTTTTTATTTGAATTTAAACTTGGATGGACAAAATATTCAATAACTTTCCATATTTAGTAATTTTTTATTCTATGGAACTATAGAAGTTTTTATGAACATAATTTTTTTATTGGGAATCTAGTTTTTTAATGTTGGATAAAAATGTAGCACTTGTTGAGAAACTAATGTAATCTAAGAATGAGAATGATATCAAATGATCTTTTCAAACATCAAGGTGGGTCCCTATTTTAATATAACATATTATTTTGGTTGAGAATTGATTTGAAGCTTGGATAGATAGGGTCATCCAAGAGATCCAAATTATATGGAATTAAAATTAGGGAATGATTATTCTATATGTTCACGCTACCATCATTATTCACACTATCATGGTCAAAGTTGAATATCCCTATTATAGGATTTTTTTTTATAAAGGTGGATTTATGTAGTACTTGTAACATATTAGGATTATAGTCTATCATGTGTTTGGGGATGGCAGTGGAGAAATTAACATCATTGAGAAAACATGTATAGTTTCTTGTGGTTTAAATTAGTCATTTAAACTTATTGTTAAAAATTTGGAGGATTTATTCTTCTTTATTGGTAAAAATATTTATAACATTATGTAAATTTAATGGGATATGAATTTTATCTAAGATTATACATTCTCAATTATTATTATAATTATCATTATCACACAATTGTAGTCATGCTCTTCGGTGACTATTAAAATGATTAAAAAATACAATTAGAATTGGAATGGAGGTGAATTTTTATATTTATTGTAGAATTTTATTAAAAATAATTGTAGTAGTTATTATTTTTGGGGAAGATATTGAAGAATATTTTTTTTAAAATAATGTAAATACCTTTTTTCTCGGGTAAATGTTTATAGTGCCTATGATATCAACATATAAATGTTAATAATATATTTTTTATAATCATATCCTTATTTGGGTGTTTTAAAATTTTATAATTATGGGTAGGGAAAACATTTGGGTGTGGCATGGTCTAACATGGTGACTATGTGTATTATAACATGGGATTGCACACAAAAATAAATGCATACATTAATATCAAAATTATCCTAACCATTGTCCATATTTATAAAGGATTTGTATTAAAACTGATGGAATACATTGAAAACTCATGAAGGATCTTGGATGGGCGATGTTCGATGGATTGAGGGTTGGGGAAACACCATCTTCCACTTCATTCTATCTTCCAATTATTTCTCTATTCTGATATTTATTAATAATTACATGAATTTTTTTGTATCTATATAATGTTATATACTTTCATATACAAATGTTTATGTTCATGAATTAATTATTATATAATATCAATCACCCCATAAAATGTGAAATCCCTACAAGATAATAAAGATATTCTCATAAGTGATCGATGAAAATTGATAATTTTAATTTTTTTATAATACTATCACAATTATAGTATTAAATAATTTTTCTATGGTTTTCTCTATTATTAATTTTACTATTGTTATATTAGATACTATAGATGATATATAAATAGTGTTATTTATAAAATCTCTATTATATATATATATATTTTGGGTTGTTTATGTAGGTTTAAATTTATTTTTTTATTGTATTTAATCAAGGAATTTTATTATTTATATTAAATTGGTTGTATATTTGGTTTTATTATGTTTAAGGATTATCTTTGTGATATATGGGATTGTGAGAGATTTGAAAATAGATTGTATTAGTAGATTTTCACAACCATAATCAAAATAGTATTTCTGTTATATTAAGAAATTTATAATTTTAATGAAAATTTACATTTAAGAATTGTTAAATAGAGTTATTATATCATTATGAAATACATTTATTATGATTTTTTCCTTTATATTAAAAAATAATGTGTCAATTTTTTTTATTTGAATCAATTTTCTTTATATTAATTCACTTTAGAATTAATTGTAGTTGTTAGCGAGGATTGTATAATGTCTCGTTCAATATATTATTATGTTATATCATCAAAATTTGTAAATATTATTATGAATATGTTAATATTTCTCTTTCCATATTCTATAAACTATAAAAAATTTATATTTAATATAAAAATTAGATTTATTACTCACATTTGAATCTCATGAATAATTTTTTTGTTATAAATTGTAAAACATTTCTAAATAACACGTATTTTAAATTAAGAGATAATGTTATAGAGTTTAATTCATGATAATTCATCTTGAATATATTATTAATCATGAAAAAAAATTTATTCAAAAATGTTACTAAATTAGAACTGAATAGATTTTCTTATTTAATGTATTGACTCTGTAGGGGATGTTTAATAAACACTTTATTATATAAACTTATGTTTGGATAATCTTTTCTATCTTAAATCGTTTATCATGTCTCATGAAGTATACCACATATTTTATATATGAAAATTTTCTTAATAAATATTGTTTTTATTGTTTAATATAATTTATTATCAACTATGACTATCATAAGTAACTATTATCATGAGGATGATCAGTAATGGGATAAACCAATATGGTGATATTGGGTACCTTGTATTTTATATATTTTTTAGATTTATCTATATTGATTACCATTCAGTATTTTTTATTTCCTTCACCTATTTTATTATTTCCACTATCACTGAGAATTCTAATTGTAGCTTTTAGTAACTCTTATATAAAATTTATTATATTAATATGAGTACATTATTTTTCATTCATTAAATTTAATTAATATAGTCACATTTTAATTAGTTGATCATTTGATAATATTGTTGGATTTAAGGATAATATTTAATTAAAAAATATTTTTTCATTAAAATACTTATCAACACTATTTTTTATCAATGTGATATTAATTAATCAAAATTATAATAATAGGATATGATTTTGGTTTATCTTAGGTATTGGGAATTGGTACATTTTATGTATTTCATTATGTATATTTTTGAACTATAATTCACATTTAAACCTACACAAAATATACCTTCTATTATACTTCTCCATTCAAAACCATAATATTTTTTTATAAAAATAATCAAAATATTTTAATGAAACTATGTTCGTTCTCTCTAGGAATTTATATCCTTGATTTTTTTCCCTCTACATACAATCATACCAATGGTAGGAGGGTATTTGAGTGATTTATCAATAAGTTTAATTAGTTATCAGGTTTTACATGATGAGTGGATGGATAAACCCATTGGGGGAAGTATTATTTAATAAAAAAATTATTTCTTATACATAGAATATATGGCTATATTCTTTATCAGAAAAAATATAATTTATCTCTATTGTGAAGTGGATCAATTATTTACATGGATGAACTTAAATATTTGATTGTACTATAAGATATATATCTATAATTATATGTCAATATACTAATAATTTAATTGATAATTGACTAAATAATGTTTTAAAACCTCACAGATTGAAACTATAGAATTTATGCCCATCTAGGGTGGTGATTATAATTATGGATTTGGAAGATGGTCTATGAGAGAGGCTTCCAATATATAACTTCTAAGAGAATATGAACTGATTCAATCCAATGCCTCTTATCATAATAAGTAATATCTATGACGGTTGTATTGAAAGGATAAGTGGGATAACATTTATTTTTTTGCATCGACAATTAAAAAATCACTTTATTGAGGTAATGTCTTCCTGGGAAAATAGGTATATTTTAATATTTCTCACACAAAAATGATTATGTTTCATGTATAGTAAAATAACATGGGGAATTATGTCTTTTAGTTTAATTATGTTTGACTGGACTATGTTCTGAGTTGTATAATGTTTTTGGTATGGAATACTATGTCAAAATATACCAGAAATTTATTGTATATGACATACACATGAGATATTCACATTTGAGTTAGTTAAATATTTAGTCAGGTGATAATGATATGGAGGGAGATATCAAGTTATATTACAATTAGGATTTTATAGATAAATTATTAAACAATGAATTCTAATCATAATATTTGATTGGTGATAGGTTGATATTGTTTTTGTTTCTAGACATATAATCAATAGAGTTGATATGGTTTGGTCATGAGGGACTTTCCAGAATGGATAACAGTGGGAGTAAATACTATGATTCGACTACATTACTGACTATATTCAATGAATGTTACAAATTAGGGTGAAAATGATGATAAATATTTTGTAGAAGACCAAATTTATATAATAAAAGGAATTAAGAATTTTAAGAGATCACATTGATATTATTATTATGATCTTATATGTTAGTAATTAATGGGACTAGTTTGGGTATGAATGTTTCCATAGCTTATCGAATAAAGAAACAAATGGGTGAAAAAAGTATTTTGGGAGACTATCTTATCCAATATAATTTACATTAGGTAATTGGATTCCAAAATAGATTACATGTTTGTAGAATAATATAAATTGGGAATGACCTTGAATAGAGGACATGTGTGAATGGGTTCTTGGATTACTAAGCTAGGAATTTGGGAACTCTGGTGGGTATATTTGGAGAATGTTATCCCAATTATAAGATATTTTTATTTTTTGATGTGTGAATAAATTATCATAATGTCATGAAATTCATAAATTCATAGATTTACTATGTTTTGGAGATCTTAGTGAATGGGGGCTCAGTTTTGGTGGCCTATGAGAACAAAGTGTAGGTATATAGAGGATAAAAATAATTTAGGGAGACATTGTGTGATTATAATTGTGAAAAATTAGTAAACATTATATCACCTTAATATTGATAATAACCTACAAAAATTGGCCCATTCCTATGAACGTAGTCCCCAAAGGAAAAAATTAATCTAACATTATCTTATTTTACCAATAATTTTTATTCAAAATCCTCTTTTAAGGGTAATATAGAATGATTTGGGAACATGATCAATAAAATAATATGTTTTAGGGGTCATTAGTTTTCTATAATGTATGCTTGGGGGTAAATATATTTGAATGGGGAGCTAATCAATAAAATAATAATTATCATTCACATTAGGAATCATGTTTTCTTGAATATTATGAGGGATATATGGATTAGAGGAATAGGGTGTGAACCTAATAGAATGAAAAGTTATGCAGTGTGTTATAATATATGGAAATTCAAACATTAGTGTATTATTTAGTGTGGATATAAAATATAATAGAGGAAATGAGTTACATTTTGTATTGGGTTATAGATGTGGGATCCTAATTATAATCAAATTGATATAAAATTCATTTTTTAATGATTGGTAGAATTTCTAAATTGATAATAATTTTATTTCAAAAAATCCCCCAATAACCATATAAATAAATCTAATTGGGATTAATGGGATCATATTCAGAAGTTGTTTTATAGGAATTATTTTGGCAAGAAGAAGGCACTGTGGTTGAGGAAATGGTTATGTGTCTATGTGGAGGCATGATGTGTGCATAATTATGCAAGTGGATACTAAATTTATTTAGTATTAGGACCACCCTATTCTGGGAAAACATTATAAAAGTAAATTATATAGATTATTCTCTCACATTTCACTCAAATAATGTTTTTCTGAATTAATGTAATCTTATTTTCCTTGTAGAATGGTTCATCCGACAAAGCATAGAGGTTAGTAAAGAACTATTGATCATGAATTGTTCTTAGTGGGAATCAAAAATGTGTGTTCTCGATACTACCAATAGGTTATGTGATCATTTATTTGTACATCAGGAATTGAGATCATGGACACCATGAACTGAGTGTTGTGATCTATGCATGATGATAATTGTGAGTGTTAAATCTTAATAAAGTTTTCAGCAATATATATTCACTCATTTTACCAATATAATGTCCCTACACATCATTTTCCTTTAATTATTCTCCTTTATTTATTATTCCTACTATATCAAATTAATTTTTATTAAATTTTCAAATCTCTATAAAAATAATCTAATAAAGTGGTGATAAAATTTATTAAATAGATGTCTAAAATCATAGAGATGGGGAAAATTATATTGTGTCAATCGGATTTAAAACCTACCTAGAATAGACATACCATGAATCTTCAATGATTCCCTTTTTATGGAATTCATCCACACTATATTTGTGGGATGAGAGGATATAGTTATATCCTAGTCCCATTTAATAACCTACCATCATCCAGCTTTACCAATTATCAATTCATTAAATGAGAAAACATTTATATGGGGGTTTTATAGTTTTTATTATTTTCAAAATGGGCCCAAATAATGTGGTATATAAATTACAACATGGAAAATGAAAAATCACATACTTAATTTTATAAATACTATGAATCATATATTTATGATTATTATTTTAGTGATTATTATAATCTATGAAATGATATTAAATATCCTCACCATGGGGGGAGTTATTTAATCATTATTTCATATAAGAATTTTGTCTTGTTAAAAAATATTTCTATTTCAAACGAAAAAAATGAGATGATTATATATTGATCATTAATATTTCATAAACACAAACCTATAATTACTAAAATATTTTCCCAAACCATCATTGAAATTTGTATTTCTAAAATAGTACATCCCATATAGTGAATTAAGATGTTTTCATTTATGTAGAAGACATATATACAATTTTAGTGGAACTAATACCCAAATAAATGAATGGTGATTTTCTTATATTGAATGATAAAATTTTAAATGTTTAATAGAAAAACCCATTAGTATATTATTTTATGAAGGATTGTATGAATGCTTCCAAGAATGATCCAAACCCTCATACTAATATCAACAAAAAAATTCATTGGTTGTTTTTATGTTTAAGAACTATGATTAATGTTACTCTTATAACATGGAAGTGTGTCCAACTATATAGAATAGTGTGACCGAAGACACATATTTGAATTAATTGTAGTGACTTAACTTCAAGAGAAGGGGATACATTGTTGATCTTGGTATAAATATGAATATATTGATGATGATATATGTGTTCCTATAACCCATTTTTTGGAAAAATTTCATGTTCACTATTTCTAGAAGATTTTATGTTTTTTATGACCGAATAAAATATGAATTCATGTGATATGAATTTTCTAATGGGGTTATATTTGATGTTATATAATCAGTCAATATATTTTGCCTTTCTATTTAAATGGAGAAACAATAACAGATAAGGTGATAGTCATTGGTACACTATGGGATACACTAAATGTTCAATTTCAATATGTTTGTTGATATCTACATGTGTATGGTCATATATGGGGATAATGAAGGGAAATTTTGATGATGGTATGTTACAGTTTGGAAAAATGACATCTTATAGGGGATGGTTCTCTATGACATCACCAATGATGTTTAATAATTTATCTTGTCCAGCCTATATTTAATCTACATAAAATATAATATTCATACACTTTTTTTAATATATTATATTTGGAAAAACTATTTTTGGTCTATGTAGCCATTTTTTGTGATGTTTATTAAGGATAATAATTCCAAAATATCGATTCATTCACCAAATATTGTTATCAAATGAGTATTTGAATATGACTATACACGAATATCATTTTAGTCTCTTGAATCGTTTCCAAAGTGTATTTTTAATATCAGTGAGTTCATTTATTCTAACAAGAGGATAATTTAATTCTTCTATCCATGAAAATTTAAACCCATCATTGTAGAATCCTAGGTATTTACAGAATAATTAATTATCTTATTTATTCATATTTATAAATATGATATTAATTTTATGTTAATGGGACATTTTTCCGATGGCATACTCTACATGCAACAATGGGTCTCTGTAAAATTTTACGTTCCACCCCACATTGAGTTATCTGAAAAATAAAACAACAATAATATTACTATATAAAAAGGTAGTTATTGGCTAGATGGTGTATTAGAGGGAATAAACATAACTAACTACAATACAATTTTAATTTTTTGTTAAATTTATTTTCATTTAACGAATAATTTTTAGAGTCATTAAATTAGAATGAATCAAATTTCAGTCACAAAATCCTCTTATATATTTTAAAGGTTTTTTAATGCCTTTTGAGGGAGAACCCTTATTTAATTTTTTTTTGTTAATTTTATTTGTCTTACATGACAAAATAAACATTTATTTAGAATACGGACATAAAAATTTATATTGGTTGAAATTTTTATATTTTTCTAATGAAATTCATATTGTAATGAATAGTAAAAATACAAAATATTAATTTAAAATTGCATTTTTTTTATTTTATTTATATAGTTATGTTATAATTTTAATTGTATTTAAAATTTTATTGGATTATTTTATTATCATTTAATTTAATTTTTTTTCATTAGATGTAATTTCACTTTGAAATTAGACATAAAAACATGTCCATATTTTGGTAGTTTTTACTTCTTAAAAACACGCGTTCTGGTTTTTACAGTAGAAATTGATATTAAATAAATTAATAAAATTTATTTATTTTGAATTTGAAAAAATGTATTCCATATTTCAAATAGAAAGCTCCATTTTTGTCACATATCTACATTTTTTTTGGTCATTATAAATAGTAACTTTAGAAATTAATTTTATTTACCATTGTTAATGGGTAAATATGTTAAATAAGTGTAAAAACTAATATTATAATTATATAAAACCAACCTATAAGGTGTCCTAATAATATTTTATGAGATATTTACGACCATTAGAATATGTAGGCTGCCCTTTTTTCATTTGGGATCTAATTAGGAGAGAAAATGGTGTTTTATAATAATTAATATAATGAAAAGGAAAATATAACATTAAAAATATCTTTTAATAAAAAATTAAAATGGGGTTATATAACTGATATCTATGACTATAAATAGTCATTTTAAATATAAAATTATTTCCACCATCATGGTTTGTTAATTTTTATTTCTAAACACTAAATTAGTAAATTTATTAATAACAGAATGATGATGTAGTGATTACCTTATTAAAGAACGATTCAAATGAATGATATTATGAATATTAATAGAAAATAAATTTTATTATTTTTATTCTATCAATGAATTAAATGGAAGATTTATACAAATTATATTTTTGTTATTTCTCTAGGTTCAGTGTAATCAAATTGATATGACTTTACAAAAATCAATTTCAAAATAGTGTAAAAATTAACATAAATGAATTTTTAAAATAAATAGTATATTATTAAATAATATAATAGTCCTAAAAATATATGAATCGGAAAACTGACTTATATAATTTTATAAATTTCATTAATTATGCACTAATTATTTTAATTTCATTTTACAATAACTATATTAAATCTAAATTTTAAAAATTCAAGAAAACATGTTAAGAATTTATGTTTTTAACTAAGGGTTATGGCTAAAAGATAATGTTAATTTTGTGACCATAAAATGTATACAACCTATTAGATGAGAGTATTTCAACCCAATATCATCTTGTCCTATAAATATTTCACAATGTAACTATTAGAATTTGAAAATTATTTTATAACAAAATAATCTTTTAATACATCACTAAAGTTCCCTTCTTAACTCTTATAAAGGCCACCATCTATACACACTTTCACACACCTATATACACACTTCGATCCTAAAAAATGTTCTCAAATAATATCGAAAAATTATTCCCTTTCTCCTAGATTCCTGTATTTGGATATAAGGAAATTCAAGAAAGCCTTTTGGTTCAAATTCAACGAAGTTACCTGATTTAGTGGAAATGTATTCTATCAAGTTCCTTTCCATTATATTACTTCTAAAATCCCTATATGTTATTATTATTTGGTTAAATAGAAAAAATAGTATCTTCAATATGCTAGGATTTTTTTATGAGAATTATTGGAACTATAGTTATACACACCTCCATTTAATTGATATGAACATACTGTTTCTTTTTAAGGAAAACTACTACCTCAAAAAACTGATTCTTCAATTTTCTCCTATAACTTCACATGGTAGACATTATTATATAACTATATTTATAAGTGATATATTTTATTTATATTGTTTTAATTCTTCTGTAATATTTATTTATAGCATACCTTTATTCTTTTCATAATGTGTATATAATATATTTCATTAGAGGAATTTCATACTACTACCCCCTCAATGTGATATTACTCATTCATACCATACATAGAACCTATAAATGATGTAATTAATCAACGTCTGTAACATATATAACATATATATTATACAATAATTTTAAAATACCTATGTAGAATTTAATTTTCATTTCTTTATTATGAAAAATAAACAAAATTAACGTTGATGCGTACTTACGGACTACCATATCCATGAATGGTGATGTTTATTTATTATCACAAAATGTTATGGACTATTATAAATAAAAATATATTAAAAATATATTATATTTATATCATTTATATCATTATTTTAGATGATGGAATTTTCAATACAAGGACAATTTACATCAAAACGAGTTCAATTTCGACTCTTGTAATGAACATCCACAAAAGTACCCATTTTGACATAAATTATAATGTAATTTTTATAACATGATAATAAGTAATATAAAATGAATAACAAACCTAATAAAGGATCTGAGTAAACTTTATATTAACCTAAATTTATTATTTAGTAATATAAATAATGAACAAGACATGTTAGACTCATGGTAAAGGACTTCATCTCAATCTCCTTTCATTGATGCGTATTTTGATAATATATATGTGCTTATTTTATAGTGTGTATAATAAACCCCAGTTATTTTTAATTTCATTCAAAGGGGATCTTTTTTTCTACGAAATGTTTTACTAAATGAAAAAAAAATTAATCTATTTGGCCAAAACAACACTGCCGCCGTTACCGTTATTGTGTATTTGGAATTATCCATAAGACATAGTGTTTTTTAATTGAGAAGAAATTCCATCTTATTTATTTAGAGTATTTTGGTATTGAAAATCGTTCTGAAAGTGGATTTCATTTTTGTTATTTTTTAATGATTCCTTGGGATTGGAAAATATATTTTAGAACTAAAATGATTAAATTTTAAATAATTTATGTGGGATTATTATATAATGGAAATTTTACATTTCACGGGTTGTTACGTGATACAAATAAAGATGGAATGAGACATGATAGACCAATGATGGGTGGATCTGAGATAAACCAATAGTGAGTGTTTATGTTATAAACAATATGGAATTTGGTATTGAAGTCGACCATATGGATATACCATTTTGTGATATGTGTGGATGTTGACTGTATGGTTATTAAATTTATGTATATATATTTCCCAGGATACCTTTATATGTTATATGTTTTCTTCTTGGTTTTTATGTTTATATTTTCATTACAAAAAGGGTTGGAAATGAGCTTATATGCATTGAATTATACCTACTACTTCTTAAACATAAAAAGTATTATGTTATGATTAAATATTCATGGTTTTCATGTTATCCCAAGACTAATAGTTTTCATCATTTATGTATCCATTACTATTACTTATACCTACACCATGTTATGAAACATTTTTCATAGTGTTTAATGAAAAATTGTGTTAATTATGCGATTAAGAAAATGTAATGTTTTTTAAACATTGAACAAACCAGGTTTCTTCTTAAAATGTTATTTTTTCTTAAAAATTGGGTAATTATTATAAGTGTATAATTTGTAATAATAAATTTGATATGTATGAGTTATGAAAAAATTCTGTAAATCTCTAAAACTAAAAAGATCCTCGATGTCAATTTAATTAAAATTATTAACTTAACCCAAATTAACGTAACATTAAATGATGGGGCTTTATAGTTGGTATCAATGGCTAGTTTGGGTAAATTTAGAAGTTATAATAGTTTTAAATTAATTACAAAAAAATATTTTTACATTATGTTCAAATTAATATTCTATATCATTTGAATATTAGAACAACGATTCATCAAAGATATTTGTTCAAAATGGATTTCCATATAGGAAACATGATAGCTATGCTATGAAGACATACAATGGAAAAAAACCTTCCAATTAAACATCTTGAGATCGTCATATTTGTAACTGAAATGTTTACTGCAGTGATGGCTCAGTTGACTGAGGCAATAAAAGGGGGTTGTGTGCATGCATGAGATCAACCGGACTAACCATAGAAGAATATTTCGATCATAGAACATCTCATGGGGCGATATCCCCCATCATTTAGAGGATCATCTGATACTATGCAATTTGAAGGGTGGATTAAAGAATTCGAAAAGTTTTTTGATGTAATGGGCTGTTAATACAAACTAATTGTTACTCTTTATTTTTATCTTTTTAAATGTGAAGTTGAGTAGTTTGGGTCAATGATTAAAAATATAATATGAATTAAAGATATTTTTTCCATCTGATGGGATTAATTTTAGAATATATTCCATGAGAAATAAATTCATAATGCTTCTCAACATACAATGGAAAATCTATTAATCGAATTGAGATAAAAGAAGTATTATTCTACGACTGTATATGATGAAAAATTAACCCCATTTTCAAGGTATATCCCAAATGATATATTAGATATTAATAGTAAGAAAATTAGTTTTACTTAATATTGAAGTAGAAATATTGAAGGGTGTTAGCTTCCTATGTGTTCAAAAGCTATGATAAAATTGTTTGATGTGCTAAGAAAGTAGAAATGGAGTTTTTTAATGATCATGTGTCCCATGAGATAAAACAAAAGAAGTTCTCCAGTTTCCAAGAAATGGGTATGAATTCATCAATGATAACTAGAGGAAAGAAAACAAAATTCCCAATATGTGAGAAGTGTGGTAAAAATAATCATGAATAATGTCTCTCAATGTCCAGTCATTTCTTCTGATGTGGTAATAATGGTCATATTTATCATAAATATATTGAATATGATTAGGTATGAAATTAAAAACAAGTAGTAAAATGTTTTATTTTCAATGAGATTGGATGCTATGAAAATGTTTGTAAAATGTTGATTACCCATCGTAGAATCTAGCCCAATCAAAATCATAAAGGAATGGAAAAATTATTTTCTCCTACTACATTTAGTGTGGGATCATCAAATTAATTGGTGATAGGTATGTTACATATTTTTACAAAATATTCCAATACTCTATTTGTCTTTAGATCTTCACATTCGTTCATTTACAAGATCATTTCATGTAAATTAGAAATAGCTAAACATTATTGTGATATAGAACATTTGGTAAAGAATCTAAGTGGAAGTATTGAATCAATGAAAATTTATTGTAACCATCCTATTTTCATTAGTGGAATAGATATTCCTACATATATTTCTGAAATTTACATAGTGGAATTTGATATTATTTTGGGTATGTATTGGCTATCATTTTATCATGATCAAATAGTGTTCAAGAAATGAAATTATCATTAAATTATATCATATATTTTATAACATACCATGAAGCTGAAATATTGATTAAATATGATAGTTGATGTTATATGGCTCATGTTTCTGAAAAGAATAAAACAATTTTGATTAGTGAAATTCTAGTAGTGAATGAATTTACACCTTTTTTAATAAATTTCCTAGTATTGTTCCCTATGAAGAGGATGAATTTACTATTGATTTAGTGCCTGGTGGAAATCCAATTTATAAACCCACTTATCAAATAGTTCTAGTAGAACTGATGGAATTTAAAAAAATCATTAAAATAATTACATGATAAAGGATTTGTTATTCCATGAACTTTAAGATTGGGGGATCTAGTTTTATTCGTTAAAAAAAGATAGTTATATGAGAATATGTATTGAAAATATATCCTTGAATAAAATCACTATTAAGAACAGGTATATGATACTTCATATCGATTGTTTGTTTGATTTTCTCCAGGGAGCTCAGTATTGTTTAATTTTTGATTTGAGGTCTGCGTATCATCAGTTGAAGGTGAAGGAGGATGACTTCCAAAGATAACATTTCAAATGAGATATTGGAATTTTAAGTTTTATGTTATTCTATTTGGGTTATCTAATTCACCTATTAAATTTATGAATCTCATTAATGGAGTTTTTCATCTGTTTTTTGATCAGTTTGTGGTTGTATTTATAGATGACATTTAAATATATTCCAAAATCTAGGAGGAGCATGAACGTCACAAAAGGATTGTTTTTAAAACCTTAAAATAAAAGAAACTATTTGGAATGTTTAGTAAGTGTAACTTTTGGTTGCAACAAATTTCATTCTATGATCATTTTTTTTCTAAAGATGGCATAACTGTTGACCATTCAAAAACAAGTTGTTGATGTGTGGTAAAGACATACCAATATCAATGATATTCATAGTTTTCTAGTATTAGTGGGTTATTACCAATGATCTGATGAAAATATTTTTGTTTTATATATCCCACTAGGTTATATAAAATTTAATGGAGTTATGTTCATTTGAAAAAATGAATGTGATTATTATTTCCAAGAATTAAAGAGAAGATTGGAAAATTCTCTAGTTTGGGCCTTGCCATCTAGGAATGGTGAATTTGTTATCTATAGTGATGCATCATTGAATGGACATTGTTTTTTACTAATGTAGAATGATCTCTAATTTCATATGCATCACTTCAGTTGAAGCATCATTAATTAAATTACACTAGACATGATTTCAATTTCTCAATTTTTGTTTTTGCATTAAAATTTTAGAGACATCATTTTATGGTGTAATGTGTGAAAATTATACTGATAACAAAAGAATGAGGTATATCTTCACTCATAGATAATTAAACATGAGACAAAAGAGATTTCTATAATTAATCAAGGATTATTATTGAACAATTCAGTACCATCCAAGAATGGAAATTAATGTGTCTTATGATATGATTCGAATGATTAATACTACATTAACCAAGCTCAATTTAGAAATAGATAATTTTTTCTATGATTTGATGAATTATATATTGTTTGTTGTCAGTACAAGTAATTCATCTCTTTTGTTTCTAGAGGTAGTGAAATCATCTCTATCACACCAATTAAATCATGTGCAGAATGAAGACAATGGGTTGTAGAAAAATGTATATTTAGTTCAAAAGGTTATGTTATCAAAATTTAACATTGACAATGATTTTGTTTTCATATTTGGAATGATACATTGTGTGCCTTGTGATTTACAGTTGGAAAAATAGTTTTAATGTGAATATCATAGTTCTACATTTTTAGTTATTCATTTTGGTACTAAGATATGCAATGGTCTTCTATAGTATTAGTGGTTCATGGAATGAAATGATATATTGCTAACTTTACTGTGAGGAATTTGAATTTTCAACAGGTTATTGTCGAATGGCAGTTACCTATAGGGATGCTTCATTATTTTCTAGTGATGGAATGGAAATGGGAAATTATACCCATGGATTTTGGAGTGTGATTACACCAAATATCTCGATGTAATAATAAAATATGGATTATTTTTTATCAATTGAATAAATCGACTCATTTTTATCATATCTCAGACGATTTGTCTCTAGATCAATGTTATCAATTGTATATTAATGTGATAGATAGGTTACATAGAGATACTCTCTTTATTGTATCATATCATGATCATATGTTCACTTATAAATTATGTAATTCCCATCAGAATTCATTGGGAAATGAATTTGATTTTAGTACAACTATTCGACCTCAATAAGATGGGAAGTCATAACGAATAATTCAATACCTGGAGGATATGTTATATGTATTTTCAATGAATTTCTAGGGAATTTTGGATAAACATATTTATTTGGATGAATTTTCCTATAATAGTAGTTTCAATAGTAGTATATAGATGGCACCATATGAAGAAATATATGGAAAGTGGTGTCAAACTCTAGCATTTTGGGATGAAGTATGTGAAAGGAAGTTGGGGGACCAGGATTGTTAGAAAGGATGAAAGAAAAATTTTAGTTGATTCTGATGCACATGGGGACAACACAAAGTTGGATGAAACATTATGTAGATAACCATAAGAATTATCTTTCTATCAAAGTAGGCGATCATGTATTTCTCAATTTTTCTCCATTGAAAATTTTGATTCATTTTTGTATGAAGTGAATGCAGAGTCTGCAGTTCATTAGACACTACTAAATCAAGAAGTACATTAGATTAATTACCTTTAAGGTGTCATTACCTCTATGTTTATCCCACGTACACAATTTTTTTCATGTTTCAATGTTGAGGAATTATATTCAAAATCTAGTTAATGTTCTGAGTCCAAAGGTAGTCAAGTTGGAAGATAATGTTTATTATGATGATCAACCAGTATAGATTATTAACCATAGATAGTAGGTGTTGTGGAATAAGGTGACTAACTAGGTAATTTTTTTTTGAAAAATATATATGGTTGTTGGGGAAATTTGGGAATATTAAAATGATATGAGGGTTAAATACCCCCACTAATTTCATATGTAAATAAAATTTTGGGGACATAATTTCTAAAAGGGTGAATGATGGAGCATCCTAGGTATTTGTTTAATAATTTGTTTTCATATCTACTAATTTTTATGCATAAAATATTCATTTTATATTAATTGGAGGCTTTTTCCGATAGCGTAGTCAACACCTAATGACGAGATTATCCAAATTCATACATTGCACACAACTTTGAGTTATACCATAAAATATTAAAATGATAATATTACAATTTTAAATGTTAGTTAACGCCTAGCCAATGTATTAGTATAAATTAATAGAACTACCTAAAATATAATTTCACATGTTTGTGAAATGTTTTTATATTTATCAAATAAATTTTAGAGGCTAAAATGAGAATGAATCAAATTTTATGCATTAAATACTCAAAATTTTTAAAAGGTCATTTTAACACCATTTGATGTTGAACACATTTTAAATCATATTTTGGTCAATTATATATTTTTTATTAGACAGAATAAACTTATTCCGTTGAATAGGAAGATCAATATTTAATTTTTTTGAAAATTTTATAATTTTAAGATGAAATTTTTATTATATTTAATAGTAAAAAATACTGTATTTTAATTCAAAACCGCATATTCTTCTAATTATTTTATATAGTTATGTTTTCATTTTGATTGTTTTTATATTGTAATTGGATAATTTTTTTACCCATCTACACAATTTTTTTCATTCTATGTAATTTCACATTGATGGTGGACATAAACACCTATCAATCCATTTGTAGTTTTTACTTCTTAAAAACAGGGGATCTGGTTTTGAAAAAATAATTATTTTTAAATTTCATACTAAAATTTATGTGTTTTTAATTAGGAAAAATAAATTCCATATTTGGAATCATAGTGTATAAATTGAGTAAATCAGTACCTTTTATTTATGGACATTATAAATAGTAACTTCAGTAATTCATTTTATATAAAATGGTTAATGGGTAAATCAGGCAAATAAGGATCAAAAATTAATATTATAATAATTAAAAACAACCATAAAAAATGTCCAAATACTATTGTATGAGATATTTCCTACCATGATAATCCTTAGGAAAAACAATTATAATTAGGTAACCACCTGGGTTTGAAAATGACACTTTATAATTATTAATTTAACCAAAATTTGAATATAACATAAATATGCATCTATTAATATGAAAATTTTAATATTGGGTTATATAATTGATTTAAGTATATATAAATTTTATATAGGAATATTAAAATATTTCCTACATCATTGTATTTTATTTATAATTTTTATACACTAAATATGTAAATGTATTTATGACATAATGATGATGCAGTGATTACCTTATTAATGAAGGATTCAAATAAATGATATTATATATATTAAAAAAAGTAATTTGTTTATTTTTATTCCATAAACTTATTTTATGGATTATTTTTATATCTTATATTAAATTTTATTCTGCGGTTCTAAGGAATTATGTTGTTATGACGTTAAGTCAAATTGATTTCTAAATAGTGTCAAAATTGACATAAATGAGTTTAAAAAAATACTATTTTATGAAAGGATATATTATTTCAATAATTCAGTGATTTGTAAAACCTACATATATATGGATTCAATTTTCATTAATGATTCACTTTTGGTTTGATTGAAATTTTATAGTACCTATAATTACTATATATTATGAAAATACACGAAGACATGATAATAGTTAATGTTTTTAACTATGTGTTAAGGCTAAATGATAAGTATAATTTGGTGACTTAAAATGTTTAAAATAAATTGATTTAGAGTATTTATACCTATTATTATCTTAAACTCGAAATATAATACTTTTTTACTATTATAATTTTGAAATCATTTTATAATAAAATATTATTTCAAGACTTTCAAAGAGTGCCCCTCCTATATCTCATAAAAAGACACCACCAATAACCACAAAATAACACCTCTAATGAACCTTGGATTATCTATATTCTACTTAAATATTCTCCCAACATCCCTCCCTTTATCCTAGATGTGTTCCCTTGTGCAGAAGGCAATTCAAGAATTCATTTTACCTCAAATCAAAAGAAGTTAATCGATTTAGAGGTAACATCTTCTCTCAAGTTCCATTATTTTATTTTCCTTCTCCAATCCCTATTACCCTTTTATTCTATGATTACATAATAAAACTAGTATCCAAATTATACTAGGATGTTTTTATGGTATGCTTTCTAACTACTGTTACACACACATCCATTTAATTGATAGGAACACGTAGTTTCTGTGTACGGTGAACTACTGTCCCTCGAAAAAAATGATTGTTTGATTTTCTCCTACAACCTCTCATGTGGGGAAGTATTATGGAACTATATTTATATATTATATATATATGATATTTATATTTTCTATATTCTTTGGTAATTTTTATTTATATTATACCATTATGCTTTCCTTAATGTGTAAATACAATAATTTCATTTGAGGATTGCAGACTTCCGCCCCTCTATGTTATATGACTCATTCATGCCCTACATGGAATGTGTAAATTATGTAATTAATAAAAATATGTAACATATATAAAAGGGTTATTAAAATTTATTTATAACATACATGTGTATCATTCAATTTTTATTTCATTAATATGATAATCAAATCAAAGTAGGGTTCCTGTGTATATACGACCTACCATCTCAATGAATGGTGCATTTCATTTCTTATATCCATATGTTATGGACTATTATAAATACATATATAATATTTATATATGATTTTTAAATCATGAATATAATTTAATTGATTATGGATTTTTGAATACATTAACAATTTACATCAAAACAAGTTCACTTTCGACACAGGTACCAAACATCGACAAAAGGACCTATTTGAACATAAATAATTATATAATTTTTATAGAATCATAATATTTAATACAAAATTAAAAATAAACACGAAATATTTTGTGAATAAACTATAAAAGAACTTATTTTTATTATTTATGAATATAATAAATGAACGAGACAAGATAGACTCATGGTAAATGGCTTCATCTTTGTCCCATTTCATTGAGGAATATTTTGATAGAATACATTTACTTATTTTATATGATGTATAATAAAACCCGTTGACATTTAATTCAATAAAAAATTATTCTTTTTTTGATGAATTTTACAATATGACATAAAATAATGTTTTTATCATTCTTGTGACAATGACCATGTAATTATAATAGTTATTTATATTTGGTTTCCTCTATAAGCCTTAATGTTTTAATAAGGAAATTAAATCCCTTATTTTCTTTTTCTTTTTGTTATTTTGGGGATGAAAATAATTTTTAAAGTGGATTTAATATTTTAATATCATGAAATTATATCTTGGGATTCTAAATGATGTTTTATGAGTAAAATTTTGAAATTTTCAAAGAGTTATGTGTGACGATTATATAATAGTACTTGGACATTTTTACGGATGGTTTCTTGATATAACAATGATGGTTGGTTAAATTATAAACCAATGATGGGTGTTCCCCTGATAATCCAAAGAAGATTTATTATTTTATAACCTACAATGCATTGGGTACGGAAGTAAACAGTATGCCTATTCTATTTAGTGATATGTGTGGATGTAGATCGTATCGTTATTCCATTTAAGTATGTTTATGTCCCAAGAAACCTATATATGTAATATTTTTCTTTATATGGTTTTATGTTAATTTTTTTAAAAGGGTTATAAGTTAGAATATATTAAGTGTTGTATATTTTTATCACTTCATAAAGGTGAAAAGTATTAAATTATGGTATATTATTCATTTTTTTCATGTTATCCAAAGAATAACATTTTTTATTTGTTATTAATCACATACTCTTCTTTTTAATTCTCAACCCATTTTTTTAAATTTTATTCACTTTTTAAAAAAATAATACACTCAATGATGGGATTATAGAAATGTCTTGATATTTATACATGGAACAAAACATGTATCTTTTTAAAAAGTATTTGTTTACAAAAAACATTGGGTAGTGAGTATAAGTTTCTACTTTGTAGTAATTATGTTGATATATATGAGTTACCTGAAAATTATTTAAATCACAAAACATGAAATGATCCTCAATGTGAATTAATGTCAAATTATTGAATTCTCTCCTGATTACATAATGTTTAATGGCGATGCCTTAGAATGAAAAATATATATGATCTTCTAGGTAAGTTACAAGCTCAATTGTTCAACAAATCAAAAAAAATTGATGAATTAGCCAAATTTTGAACTATGGATATTTAGTATGTAATGATTTATAATTATTCCAATATGATATAGGATCCTTTGAAAAAAATTAGATTTTTCATATTACTATAGTGATTCATAATAAACATAGTCCAATAATCCATATAAAAATATTAAAATGATTCCTACCATTTTTTAAGGAGTTGTTCTACCATATTTGTAATTTAATTCCACTTGGATGAACCTAGTGGAGGTGTTATGAACCCACATATTTCTAATATAATATAATAAGAAAATATAAACCTTTAGAAAAATTAACTCATGGGAACGACCTATATTAGGGAGTAGGATATTATAGGTTCTTGAATTAGATTATAGGGTTCATAAAATAAGACATGAATTTGATATGCTGGATAATGGTAGTGTATGAATTTATGTCAATATATTAGTTGCTAATAATTTAAATGATGTTGATGACTCTGAATATGTATGGTGATGGATCATTGAGAAAATTAGCATAATGATTAAAATAGAAATGATATCCTAAATTTAGTTCTTCTATTATATGTAGAAATTAGTGAAACACTTAAAATATATATTCAATATAATGATGGTGTAAATATTAGAGCATACATATTGGGGTAAGTGACTCTTGTATGATAGAATAAATCAACAATATTTAGAATGATTTCAGGGATATGTGAAATATATCCACTCTATTTCATTCTAGAATTATGTCTGAACTCTATAGAAATAAAATTAAATATCTCACCCTCCGCATGTAGTTATCAAAAAACTACATATATATAGGAAAATAAAATTCAAACTATTATCAATTTTTATAATAAAAAATGATAAATGTTTCTTACTTGTGTACTAAGATTACAACCCTTTAATTATTGTGAGTTTCTTCTATGATAAGGGGAATTTTATAGTGGTTCCTAATATCTTGGAAATTTAATTTGTTTGACTAGGTAATGGACCCATATTTAGCAATATTTATCCTTAAACATATTGATTTAGTTTTATATGTTAATGTTTCTATTTTATGAGAATGATCATTAAAATACTATAGTTATTTATACATAATTAATGGAATATGGGGAGTAGTTGGTTACTGTAACACCACATAATACAGAGGAGAACTCCCCAACATAAAAAATTGAATATCCAGTATATCAATGTCAATATTTCTTCACCATTGATGAGTAATATGTATCATTAAATAATTTTTATGTCACCTAGAAAGATGATTTAGTAATGGAGGTCATTGTTACTGTTGTGGGAGATGTTTTTAGTGGACATGCCATAAAAATAATAATATATTAAAGCACCATGAAATTATGTTTTATGTAATTTTGATTCATCATTTAATAGACCCTGTAACATTATTAAATGATTCTAACACTCATCCAATAATAGATCATAATGGAATATGAAGGGACATTGACATGGCGAATAGTCTGAGTGTGATATTTAATATAACCATATATGATCATTCAACATATATTTAAGAGTTAAACATATTTAATGATGACTTTGATGAAAACATTTCATAATATTGATAATTTTTTCTATCATCTCCATATGAAATATCATCTTGTAATTTGAGTATTTTTTATATCTTTTCATATAAAATGTATATAAATTCATTATATATAGACATGATCAATCCCTGGAGTCTTTACTCTATGACTCTTGTACATCCAAAGAATAATTTCATTGTGTAAAAAATACATTCATTATAGTCATTATAGGAGAATTAGTTTATGAATTAAATGGTCGAGTTCCTAGAGAAGACTCATTGGTCAATCCAAATGATTAATTTGTGGTATAAAAGGTGATAATATCCCCTGGAAAAAAATGATGTAATTTTAGAACATGTGTTTGTGATGGATTGTGTTCCCATCTGACCACTATATGATGCAATAACATTTCAAGGGATTTAAACCTATAGTATATAATATAAAAATTATAATTAAATATATCTAATTCTATAAGTTTTTGGATTGATTAATGTTTTTTTCACAATCGTTCAATTTAATACCACAAATTCCATTGATTTTCTAGATGAAAATGTTCACTAGAAAAGTTTCCAAATAATATGATACATTAATGATGACTAAAATTCAAGAGCTATAACTCATATAATGTAACTTATTATCATAATATATTGAATTTTACATAGATTCATCCATAAATAAAATAGGTTATCTTGTTACTAATCATTACAACGGATTGCTAGATTTGTATGATACCTTGTTGATAATTCCCTTAGACCACTATTGTATAAATTCACTTTGAACTACCTAAGTGTCCAGTGGTTTAACAATAGATAAATCCAAACCCTCATAATAATAAAAATTTTGAATGAGATAATGAAAAAATGATTTATGTAAAACTTTAAATATCTTATTTTATTTTCAATTGGCTCATGACACATCAATAGTTACCATAGTGTGTTATGGTGGTGGAGGAGTTGTTAAAATTGGCTAGTAAATGGGTATATTTTGAAATAATCATGCATTAATAGATAATCAATGTTAATTTTAATATAATATAAAATGAAAGGTTGAGAAAGGAGGCTAAAATGTTATGATAAATTTATTCAATGAGATAAAAAAATATAGTCATAGTATAGGAGGTGTAATGTGTAGTGACAACCAATCTACATCAAGAAGTTTATTACTTAGAGAAATTACTGGACCAAATTCGAGAGTATATTGAATATATGGATTAGTGACATTTTTAAAACATGTATCTATCTATCCATTTTCATTCAGTTGGTAAGAGTCTCTAAATTGTTTATTATAAATCGTTTTTTTCAAATTTATTTAAATAAGTTATTATACATATTTTTTACTCAAATTCATGAATGTGAGTATTCATAACTATTATCCAATTAATATATATGAAAATATAAGGGGATTAAAATCATTATAATTTAACCCATATAAGAATGTCATTAAATAAATAAGGTAATCATTATTTTTAAATAACACATTAAAATAGAGTTTTTGGGTTAATCATTCATTCATATGACATGAACTATCATAAGATATATGGAATAAAAGATATAAAGTACATATGTACCATTACTATAAGAGAACTTTTACCAATTAGAAATCATTATATAAATTAGGGTTTATTTCCCAATATGATCTCTTGGATATATAAGTTAATGATGAATAAATTAATTTTTCAAATTCATTATAAAACAAATTATTTTCATTCCGGTATATGGGTGAAATTGAATCAACATGAATAAATTTAAAATCAATACTTTTAATCAAGGAATAAATTTTCATGAGTGTTTTTGTAAAAAAAATTATATTTTGGATTTCTACCAAGATCATCTCAACTAGTATCTTTGAAAAAAAAATAAGTGGTTTATATATCTATTATATAGATCCATGATCATAATATTCATGTTTGGAATCCATTTTACAATGAATAATTTATAGTCTCTACAATTTTATAGTCATTCCATTTAATTGTACATTTTCTCTAATATATGAGATTGAATGGATTATATAGAATTAAAATTAATTTTTTCTAGATTAATTTTTCATGTTTCCAATTGAAAAATAATTGTTTCATTTTTCAATTTAAAATTATCTACAATTATTTAGTCAACATAATGATCATGACTAGTGACCTGAGAATCACCTTTTTCTCTTCATTTAGTTTAAATATATATAAATTGATGAGTAATATGTATCCTTTATTCAATAGTTTAGGAACTATCAATTCAATCTAATCAATATAATGTTTACAAAAAATCATAGTTGCATAATTTCATCTAATGATAATGTTCATACAACATTGGCCAAATATATTCAATTATTTTAATAAAAATTAAAATGAATGATAGAAATGATTGCAGTGACAAATGGAAATATAGATTATCCAATGTAATATTTCATTTTATTTAGGATCATTACACATTGGCCAAATCATATGTGTGATGTCACAAAAAGTGAATAAATGTTTGAAAATGTTGTAAAACCATTAAAATACATATGAGAGATATATAAATTAAAACAACAGTAATCTAAATTGAGAAGTAGATAAATGAATTTTGATATTACATTTAATTTTATGTACATTTTTAAAAGATGGAACTATTATATTACTGATAAATAATAATTTTTAGAATGAATTATTTATATATTTGATAGAGGTATAAAAAATGATACTTATTGTGTGGGACATTACATGACCTTCTTTTTTAGGATGAAAACATATATCTAGATAGTTTTATTCAACTATAAGTGATGGAACATTAATCATAACTATTAAATTGGATATGTTGTGATTTGAAATTGTATTTCATAATAGTTTTTAAATATTTATGTATATTAAAATAAATAAAATACAATTTTTTATATTAGAAGAGAGTAAGTTAATGAATAATGGCATTTAGAAAATACAAAGGTTTCTTATAGGATATTTTTTTGGACTACATTATTTATAACTTAACAATATGAATAATGTGACATATATTTTTATAAAAAATATATAAACCCAGTAAATAATTAAATATAGTAATACATGACATAAATTTAAATACCATATAGAAGTGGGGGTTTGATAGAGATTAAATTTGTGATTTTATCCTTGATTAGAAATATAGAGGTCACTACATGTCCTACATATACAAAACTATATCCACCTATATTTCTTATATTTATTCTCTATATAGATCAAACTCATGTGAAATAGGATGATGCAATTAAATAAATTTTTTATATAGTTCCCCTTCTATATATTTTATCTTGAAGAATATATACACCTTGGTATTTTGTGTTTTAATTTAAATTAATTCATAAAAGTGCATCTGACATGATTGTAAGAATGGGGTATGTATTTCCAAAATAAATTTTTTCATTCGGTCATATTACTTCTATAATTTCTTTTATATTATTTGATTATGGTTTTATTGACCTCTTAATAATTTATATTGTGTAAACAATTTTATTTTATCGATTTATATTTTTTCAAAAAATCACTCTATTGAATACATCTCACATCAATTGAGAGTAATTTATTATTTGATTTTTAAACATTATTTTCATATACATATATCATTTTTATTCGATATTATTACCACCTAGTTATATAAAATCAAATTACTTACTACTTACTCCATCTCATTATTCCCCTCTTCAACACATTTATAATGAATTAATTATCTCAAAGACAAAAACCATCCTAAAATTTTAGTGATGTATTTTTTGAGTGTTTTCCAAGAAACTACATCCATATATGGATACTACATGTGGACATAATACAAGATTAAATGAATCTAGGGGTTTTATATCCGAAGAGGGTTAGTTGGGTATTTGCCGACATCCATTTTGGTTCACGGTGAATGTGAAATCATAGTGCACCATGTTTGACACTCCCAGCAGATATGGTTTGGATGATCTATATGATATTTATAAACCATCATCAAAGATTTATATATTATTTAATGATTCTCCTACCATTACATATTCATAAATCATAATTAATTATTAGGCTTGGAGAAATTAATTTCATTACATTTTATTAATTCCTCTACAAGTGAAGTCTTTTAATACATGACCCACTAAAATGTGTACTATGTATTTATTTATTTCATTACATAAAAATATTGACCTGTAATTTATTAATATGTAATAAAACTCCTAATAATTTTAGGTGATGTGTGCAAACAAGAATTATATAGCCCTTAATTTTACAATTAGGTCTCATGAGACAACTATGAATTGATAGTGGGAGAAAACGTACATTTTAATTAATATTTCAGGGTACAATTCTTTTTTGGAACTAAGATATGGTAATGGGATTATTCATACCAAAAATTAATGATTTAAAGGAATGGGTCCTTTATGGTAAGATTAATATTTTTTTCATTATTCATTCCCATCACTATATGATTAGTAGTTGAATTCGATGATTTTATTTATTGTGAAGTAAGACAGCGAATGTATATGTTATTAATTATTTGTGTCATGGAATATATTCATTATTATGCTTCAATTTATTTAATTATTTTATAAATTTTATTTGATATAGAGTCTCTCACAATACTTATATGTGCCTCTCTTCAATATATATTCATTAAAAATTGCCATGGAATATAATCGGTTCAATATTTCCCTAGAATTTATTTATTATCTCTATTTTATTCGAAATGGAATAAGAAATTTTAATTAATAATTGCATAATATATTATAATTAAATTCACTATAATATTAGTTATTATAATGTATCATTTATACATTATTATATATTCCATGGATTTTATTTTTGATGTCCTATTGATATAATTACATATACTAAATATTATGTTTTAATAAATTTAATTATTTTATTAGTTTCATTTGATATCAAATAAATTAGTCTATCTATAAATTCATTTCTTCAATAAATTATTAGATATTATTAAATTTTTGCCTAATCATTATTATATTATCCATGATGTAATTATTCTCCCAGATTCATTTGAAATGGAATAATACTATTTATTTATTTATGAAACAATGGTTTATAATTCCCATAGCATTTTATTAGTTATTGTTATAAAAAAATTTATTTGTTATCATATTATAAATTTATAAATTTATTATCATAAATTCAATTGAAATGGAATAACAATTTTTTTATTCATTCAATAATGTCTTATTCATAATTTTTGTTATTGTACGGTAACCAATAGTGAGCATAAAATACCACCTATATATTATTTTTTTAATTTCCAAAAGAACTAAAGAATAGTTGAATGTATGATAAATGAGGTGCAATGATAATAATAATTATTCCATGTTTTCTGATGATCTTATTTTATTTTATTTTTATCGAGGTAATGTAAAAAACTATTATGTATTGTGTTTTCTTAATTCTGTTAAATTCTAGGATCCATTATATTTATATAATTTTAATAAAATAGCAATCAGTTTGGGGGAACTTGAGTTGGGTATTTGGAAATTTATGTCAATGGGGGGGGTTCAATCGAAACATTATGAACATGATTAAAATGAAAATTGTATGAAAACATAAATTATGGGTGAAACATAATGGAAATCGTATAAATATTAATATAAAATTAAAATCATTATGTTTTTAATGAACTAATTATTTATATACCGTTTCCAAGATATTAATCCTAAAACGAGGAACTATTTTGATAATTATTTTTAGCATGTAACATATTGGTATCATACATGAAAATAATATTTTATTAATGGATTTATATAATTTAATATATGAATTAGGAGATAATTTATTAGGTTCTTATAAATAAATATATATATATATATATGAATATATTAATATATATAAAATATGTTTATATGTATATCTTAATATGAAATACTAACCATATAGGTATATATACATATACTTATATGAAACTTTTAATCAATGTTTTGATTATGAATAAAAAATGTGAGTTGAGAAATTTTATTTTATATATGTCTACGTATATATTTATATATGCCCAGAATATAATAACTTATTTGTGTGTGTGTTTTTATATGTACTTATATTATATATATAAACATTTATAATGGGATATTAAATGATTTTAATAATAAATGTAATAATATTTTTTTTAAATTATATAAGATAATGATGTAGGCTAGGAATTGAAAATGGAATTCTGTACAGAGAGATAGAAAGGTTCTTCAGAAATTTCAATCATTTTGAATATGAGTCAATTTAAATGAAATAATGAAAATGATACAAATCGGATAATTTAAGGGAAATCATTTTTTTAAGATTCTTATAGGGAGATGGTGCTGAAAAAATTAAGCAATAAAAAATGGAAAAATTATATACATTTACATCGCAAATATGTTAATTTTGAAACATATATATATTTATGATATATATATATGAAAACAATATTCGTCAATATATGTTATATATATTAATATATGATAGCATATATATTTATATATATAAATATTTATTTATTTTAAGTGTATGTTAATATATATACATAGAAATATTTATACATAATACTATATATATACATATACATATATATAAGTTATAATATATATAATGGTTTATTTATATATATGTTATATATTTATATATGTATATATATTAAGATTTTGAATAGTCAAAAGGATAAAAAAGGAAAAAAACATACAAGATTATAATTATGTAACGTTATTGGATGGAATGAAACAATATATACACATAGACAGATTATATATATTATGTATATATATATATATATATATTAATATTTACATTGATATATATATATATAGTGAACATGCCTTTTCTTAAATTACAATTAAATAATTATAGTGTTAAAAACAAAATATTATTACACCATGAGGATCCGAAGGTTTAGTCCCTTGTAAAAAAAAGACGAAACATAACATTGAAAACATCAAACATAATCATTTATTTAATTCATTCTTCTATAGAATCTTATTGACCCTTGAAAGCTCTTTAGTACACATAATAACCTAAAGATACATGTAAAGACCTGGAAATTTCAAGGAATTTTTTTCTTAAATTCTTTGGAATTTTACTAGTCCGTAGTTTCTGACAGAACCTGATTCCAAGGCCCGGTGTGCACAGAATAAAATGCTGATGTTTTCTTCGGCTATGTTCAGTAAACGTACGTGTAGGTTTTTCTATATTTTGAACCGGTGCTTGGAATTGAATTCTGAGGACACCGATTAACTCGCAGTGTCGGTATTCACTTAAGAGGACCTTTACCGCAGTTGTGTTTTATACAGAGTAGAAGTTAATTTTGGGGTTTCATAATAAATTAAATAAAATTGACGTGTAACACAATTTTATTTAGTTGGTAGTTATTATCTCTAATGGGAGGTTGGTGGTGAGGCCCATACCCACATAACCTCCAATAAGAGGATAATGTATGTTGTTGCCTACACAAACACTAAGCCTTTAAACTCCATTAAAACCCATCTTCAACTCCTAAACTCTCCACATTACACCCTCCTCTCAAGAATGTTCCAAAACACTCTCAATTAGTGATCAATTAATTAATTGGAACAACTTTTTGAATTAATTTGAAATTCATGTTAAGGATAAAATAATACCCAAAGATATTATTTTTGGGTGGGCACATGTTGTGTTGGTGAAGCATTGGAGAATAGAGAGGGCCTTTTTTCCACGAAGAACAAGAAGAACAATCACCCTCTCCAGTGAAGAATGCCCATTTAATATATTCTTCCTCCACGTTAAAGGAGTAGGAGTCGCCACGATGAACTTCATCTTCTTCCTCATATGAACCTGACCGGGAAGGGGGCGATGCCCGCGAAGAACATCACCAATGAATATCGACTTTTTCCTCCGACTTTGACGGAACGATATCCATCTTACGGGATGTCGTCTTCCACGATGCCCGACTACCATGATGATCATCTTCCAAGGCTCATTAAAGTTAAATGTTCTTAAAATCGATGTAGGGAGTTTTGTATAATTTTTAATTGAATAAAATTATACCCTCGTTCATTAGAGAATATATTTTTGATAATTGTTGAGCCTTTAATTCAGAGGGCATACGCTAACGAACAAGTCTGGAGCTTCGACCAATATTTTCATGATACGTGGTTTATTGGGAGATTGGTGAGTGGAAGGGAAATGACGTTTTGAGTCCATTTAAGTGAAGATCATGACCCGAGGAGGCCGTAGGCGCCGATTGGAGGCAAAACAAACCACTGAAATGACTCTGGTGGCCTGCAGAAGAGCGCGGCGGCCGGCACCGGTAGGCCGCCTGGGGGTAGCGGTGCCCCTCATGCACCACCGGAGGAAGACCACCGTGCCACCGGCTGCGGCGGTAGAGCGAAACCCACGTTCGCGGGTTCCAAGAGGTACGGGTGGCATTAGCATGCACCTTCGTTACAAACTGAGAGCCCCCCCCCCTCTCGCATTGTGCTCAACTAGCAGGTCGAGCTGTGGATGCCCGCGGCGCGGGGCGGGACGCATGCCGCGCATGCCGGGTTGCCAGCCGCATGGGCCTGACCACCCTCATGTAGGTCGGACCATAGCCATCGAGCCAGGCTGCTCCTTACCGGGCCGGACCTGGACCCGGGTCAGGTTGACCAGGTTTGGGCTCGGCCCGAACCCCGACCCCCCTCTTCGGATTACTTTGGTTTTTCATCCATAACATGTGCCACACACCTCAGATCGATGCACCGTTAGTTGCGTTGGATTTCTTGGATCGAGCGGTAATTTCGGTATATCACACTCAAGGTTTTGGTTAATTTTTGGGTATGTTCGGGTTGGTTCGATCCCGAAACCAACCAAATCGTTGGAACAGAAATGATTATAACTCTCAGACCGGGTGTCCGATTGACACACCGTCTGTCACATTGGGTTTCTTTTAATGATATGGTAGTTCGGGATACATCAACTCAAGACTTAGTGATAGTTTACGTACTGAACCCTTTTCTCAAGAAGTGTACCCTCCTGGAATCGAGCGAGTTTTGTGTGGGAACAATAGAGATAGATGCGACTGTGATGACTACTGTAATGGGATCTTAAGTGGGTTCGACAACGGCGACTACTGTACTGGGATCCTACGTGGGTTCGGTAGTGATGACTACTATACCTGGATCCTACGTGGGTTCAGCAGTGATGACTACTGTACTGGGATCCTACATGGGTTCGGTAGCGACAACTACTATACTGGGATCCAATGTGGGTATGCTTGTGACGACTACTGTATTGGGATCCACCGTGGGTTTGATAGAAATGACTACTGTTATTGTATCCTGTGTGGTTCCAACAACTTAGATGAGTTGGAGATTACATCTGATCATCTTTATCGCTATACAAGATATGTATACCTGTGTGAGCTAAGTCTTGACATTCAATAATTTTCATCAATTTTATTGACTTTACATCCTTTGTGGACTGAGTTGTGATTCAGATCGAGTGTTGGAGCCAAACTGAGATTGATAACTTAGGTATATGTGTGGACATATACGTAAGTAGGGTTATTTGATATATCATTATTGTATCTTTATTCTATGGTTTATCCTTCATGGATTCTGGGTGACCATCGGGGGTCTAGGGGTCCTTACTGAGTATCGTTTTACTCACCAATGCATGGGAAACGCCCGCACAATGTTGTGTTGGTTGCAGACGATGGATAGAACTGATCGAGGAAGAGTGTTGAGGAGCTGAATGGTACCCAGAGGTGGGCCACATGACGAGATGTACACGGAGCGGACAGACTGACCTGAGGTGCTGAGGATTCCATATGTACCCACCCTTTAGGTGTGATTCGTAGAGGATGACTCAGTAGTTACTTTTTACATTTCTGCATTTTTACTTTACTGTTGGGATTTTATTTCTGGCCCCTTTCAATTCAGTACTTACTTTTGTATTCATTTTTACTTAGTGTTTACTACCTAATGTGTACTCTGTTGTGGTTTTTTACTTATATAAATTCAATTCCTTCCCAGTTTATGGAATTACACCTTTTGTGCTAGTCACCAGCCCCTGGCCTATGGATGGAAGGCTTGGGTTAGTCACAGCACGGGCCCTGAGGATGGGTCTTGACAAATTTGTATCAGAGGAGTCGGTTCTACTGCAGAACATAGACTCTGATTATTTAAACGACAATAGTGTTTAGTGTTTTTGGTGTGGTTATCAATTTAGGGAAACCAGTGTCAGTGCAGCGGCCGACGTATCCATACACCAGGACCCTAACCTCTGATTTTCGACTCTATGCACAAAAATACTGATAGCGTGTGTGTTTCCTTTGAAAAAATTTTCATTGTGATTAATTGTTTCATCTCACCAGGTATACTATTTTAACCGTGGTGCACCTGTTTCTTTTCAGGATGGCCCCACGAAGGCAGCCAGCTAGTGTTCTGAGTTACGTATGAGATGGTATCCCATAGAGCGATGAGGGCTCGGTACATGGGCCCCATCATAGCGGAGGCACCAGCGGTACCACTACCCACTAAGCCACCGATACCACCAGCCCCAGCAGTAGAGAGTGCACACCGCCTGAGTGAGTTGCACATGTTCTAGCGATAGAGGCCGCCCAGGTACTAGGAAGGGACGGACCCATAGGCAGTTGAGGATTCGCTGAAGGATATTGTGAGACACCGGCTGAACTTATGGTGATCCTTTATGAGACTCTCCTTCACACGGCAATAGATAGATGGTGGAGCGTGATTCTCTAGGTTCATGACAAGGCATCATTTCTCAGGATGGACTTCGAGAGTCTCTTCCGATCAGAGTTTGTTCCAGCCACTCTTTGTGCGGTGCAGATTCAGGAGTTACTTCTTCTGCAGCAGGGCTGCATGACAGTAGCTCATTACTCAGTGAGGTTCACTGACCTCTCATGCTACTCCACAAATATGGTATAAGACCCGTTATTCTGGATCCTTACCTTCGAGTAGGGACTCAGGCACAAGATCAGGGCTTCGACAGTTGCCCTCAGTATCCCAATGCAGGCGGGGGTGCTAGAGAGAGACCTTCTAGTGGAGAGTTTTCTCGCTGAGCAGTCACCAGCAGTGAGACCAACCATAAGATGACACGTAGAGGAGCCTTCTATAGTTGGTAGTAGACAGTTGATGCAGAGGTCTGAGCGGACCAATCCATCGGGTGGGAAACCTCAGGATACTGGTTTGGTTGTGTGTGTCACATGAAACAGAGCCAACAATATGAGGGGCAGGTAGTGCTATGCATACGACGGGCAAGGCCACATGGATCGAGACTGCCCGACCCACTACGAAGATGACCAGTAGTCAGTAGAGGCACCTCCCAGGTAGAGGAAGATGTTTTACTGTGGTGGTCCGCCAGGAGTAGGCAGTGTGGTAGAGGAGCTGGTCGAGCAGTAGGTGGTGGACGACGTTTCGAGGCTATACCAACACCACCACCAGGAGGTCCACCCCCACCACAGGGACCTAGAAGATATAGATGGGCTCAGCACCAGGCAGTCGAGTTCTATGACCACGGTGCACCCAAGATGATTCGAGGTACTATTTGTGTTTACTCTAACCTTATTGTGGTACTTATAGACACATGTGCAAGTCATTTTATTAATGACGATACCCTTGTTAGGATCTCGGAGATTCTAACGGAGCCATTGGCTCTATCTTTACTTCTAGACTCTATTATGGGAGAAGACTCGATGTTTACACACTAGTTCCGGTAGTGTGAGCTTACTCTAGGAGGCAAGAGCTTCGGTTGTGATCTTCTTATAGCAGCGTCGAGGCCTTATGACATCATCTTGTGTATGGACTGGTTATCTATAGTTCAAGCTCAAATTGACTTTGTTAGGATCATGGTAGAGTGTATCCTCATGGATGGGACCAGGTTCACCTTCATCGGCGGGATGGGGGCCTTTGCAGTGAATGATGGACATACGCTGAGGAGGGGGAAGCTGATCACACATTAGTTGGCTAGTCTCATCCTCGAAGCGGTTGATGTGTGGAGTCCTAGTTATCTTGTTGTGGTGGATCAGTATGCGAATGTTTTCCCTGAAAACATTCCAGTATTACCTCTTTTCAAAGAGGTAGAATTATTCTTTGACCTGTAACCCAGGACATCACCGATATCTACTCCGGAATATCGGATGGCTCCCACCGAGCTTCGTGAGCTGCGGGTATAGATGTAGGACTTGCAGGGGAAGGGATTTATCCAAACAAGTGTTTCACCCTAAAAATCCTCAATTTTGTTCACTAAGAAGGAAGATGGGAGCTTAGGACTATGTGTTGACTACTGTCAGCTGAATTGGGTGACCATGTAGTAGAAGTACCCACTCCCGTGTATTGATGACCTCTTTGATCAGCTCAAAGGAGCACGATGTTTCCCAAAGATAGACCTCTGGTCAGGCTATTACCATCTCAGAGATCGAGATAAGAATTTGTCGAAGACAACCTTCAAGTGTCGGTATGGACACTACGAGTTCATGGTTATGCACTTCGGCGTAACCAATGCTCCAGAAGTGTTCATGAGTCTCGTGAATAGGATCTTTCAGCTATACCTAGATCTCTTTGTCATATTCATCAAAGATGACATACTGATTTACTCGACTACTAAGGTAGAGCACACCTACCATTTTCATGTAGTAATAGACACACACTGAGACCACCAGATATATGGTAAGCTCTTGAAGTGCCAGTTCTGGATTCGAGGGGTTCATTTCTTGGGACACTTCATCTCAGAGGCTGGATTTGAAGTGGATCCATTGAATATCAAGGTAGTTCTTACTTGGGAGCCACCCAGGAGTGTGACATAGGTACGATGTTTCCTAGATCTGGCTGGGTACTATCAGAGATATTTGCGAGACTTCTCCAGAGTTTCTGCAACGGTTTTAGCATTGAAATAGAAGGGTAAACCCATCTTGTGGTTAGAGAGATGCCAGCAGAGCTTTCTGGAGCTGAGGTAGAGATTGAACAGTGAGCCCATATTGCGGCTACTGGAGGAGGGCGTAGGGTATGTAGTTTACTGTGATGAATCAGGGACCAATCTCAAGTGTGTCTTGATGCAGGTGAAAGCAATGATCGCGTATGGTTCACGGAAGTAAAGACAACACAAGTAGAACTAGGAAAGCCCTGACCTGGAGATAGCAGAAGCGATCTTTGCCTTGATGATGTGGCGACACTATCTGATGGGTGAGAATTTTACAGTCTAGTCTGACCGCTAGAGTATCAAGTACATCTTCTCATATAAGGAGATGATCATGAGATAGAGAAAATGGCTCGAGTTCCTCTAGGACTATGACTTTGATATAGTCTATACTCTTGGGAAGGGGAATGTTGTAGAAAATTCTCTCAGCAAGAGATCGGGCATTCCGATACTAGGAGAGGCGATGGAGAAGCTAGTGTAATTACAGATATCCTTCGTGGATAGAGATAGAGGATCCATTCTTCATTTTCTCACATTAAATCCTCCACATCTATAGTTAGTCAGAGAGGTATAGTGTTAGGACGTCGACTGTGAGATGCGACGTGCTCAGATATCATTAGGGCAGGCACCTGATGGGTTTTCTAAAGGTGGGGAACATATCATCCTCATCATAGGATGTACCATGGTACCAGTTGAACTACAGGAGTAAGTGGTGAGGGAGTTTCACACCTCCCCTCTAGCAGTACATCCAAGAGTGGTGAATATGTATTAGGACCTCAGATGAAAACATTGGTGGCCGGGTATGAAGAAAGTAGTAGAAGAGTTTCTTTCTCAGTGCCTCACTTGTCAGCAGGTGAACGCGGATAACCACGTACCAGTTGGCTTGTTACAACCCTTATAGGTCCTCGAGTGGATGTGGGTTGGGATATCCATGTATTTTGTGATGGGGATTCCATGTATATTCAGAGGACACGACTTTATCTGGGTGATTGTAGACCAACTCAACAAGTCGTCCGACTTCCTACCGATCAGAGAGAAGGGCTCAATAGAGAGCATTGGACGCCTCTACAAACATATGATCGTACAACTTCATGGTGTGCCATGAATGATCATCTTTGATCGGGATGATAGTTCCACTTCCCTTTTTGGAAGGGGTTGTAGGAGGCTTTAGGGATGTAGCTTCGCTTGACCACCACCATCCATCCTCAGATAGATGGTCAGACTAAGATGACTATTCAGACTCTCGAGGACATGCTATGTTCTTGTGTCCTCGACTTTTGTTGCCACTTGGAGGATCACTTACCCTTGGTGGAGTTTGTGTATAACAACAGCTACCACTCCCGCATCAGGATGGACCCTTGCGAGGCACTATACGACCGACCATGCAGATCACTGTTGTACTGGACTAACCCAGGGGAGTTAGCACTTGTAGGACCAGTGATGGTTCAGGCTACGACGTAGAAGGTGTAGATCATCCTGGAGCATATGAAGACTGCACAGAGCAAACATAAGTCCTATGATTATATGAGATGGAGACCACTGGATTTCAAGGATGGTGACCAATTATTCCTATGAGTCTCACCTCAACGAGCTCTACGGATATTTGTTTGAGGTGACAAGTTATCTACGTGATTCATTGGACTATTCCAGGTCCTCGGTAGGGTAGGCGAGGTGGCTTACTGTCTGTCCCTTACAGCTCGGTTTCATCGAGTGGACGTTGTCTTCCAGGTATCTCAGCTGAGGTGATATGTGCACAACCCACCCCACATCATCGACCATGGGAAGCTGGACATCGATGACAGGGCGCCATTCACGGAGGTCCCAGTGGAGATAGAGGATCGACAAGAGCGGGTCCTACGTGGACCGTCAATTCATCTGGTGCGTCTTCTCTGGCAGGACAGGAACCTCCAAGAGAGCACATGGGAGTGGGAGGCTTAGATACTTGCTCAGTACCCACTTTTGTTTATGTAGTGTGTATTATAGATTTATAGGGACATAAATCCCTGAGGAGGGGTAATGTAAATACCCAGACATTTCAAAGAATATATTTTCATAAATTCTTATGAATTTAATGAGTCTGTAGTTTCTGACGGAGCCTGATTTCGACGCCCGTTGTGCCCGGAATCAATTTCCAATGTTTGGTTTGCCTACATTCAGTAAACGTACGTGTGGGTTTTTTATCTATTGAACCGGTGGTCTGAATTGAATTCTGAGGACATCGATGAACTCACAGTGCCAGTATTTGCTTAAAAGGACCATTAATGCAGTTTCATTTTATAGAGATAGGAAGTTAATTTTTGGGATTCATAATAAATTAAATAAAATTGATGTGTTACACAATTTTATTTAGTTGGTAGTTTTTATCTACAGAGGGAGGTTAGTGGTGGGGCCCATCCCTACATAACATCTAATAACAGGATAATGTATAGTGGGGCACACAAAAACACTAACCCTTTAAACTCCCTTGAAACCCCTCTTTAACTCTTAAACTATCCACATTCCACCTTCCTATCATGAATTTTCCAACACACTCTCAATTAATGATCAATTAATTAACTGGACAAACTTTTTGAATTAAATTGAAATTCATGTTAAGGAAAAAATAATATCCTAAGCTATTATTTTTGTGTTGCAAAATGTTGTATTGGTGGAGCCTTAAAGAATAGAGAAGGCCTTCTTTCCATGAAGAACAAGAAGAACAATCACCCTATCCAGTGAAGAACACCCATTTATTTTCATCTACATCTGTGTTAAATGAGTAGGAGCCGCTGCGAGGAACTTCATATTCATCCTCCTTTGACCCCGACAAGGAAGGGAGGTGACGCTCGTGAAGAACATCACCAACGACTATCGACTTTTTCCTTTGATGTTGACAGAACAATATTTGTTATACGCATCGACGTCTTCCGCAATGCTCGACTACAACGACGCTCATCTTCCATGGCTCTTCGACGTGCAATGTTTATGAAATCAAGGTAGGGGGTTTTGTATAATTTTTAATTGAATAAAATTATAACATGATATTTTGGCGAATATATGTTTGATAATTTTTGAGCCTCTAACGCAAAGGGCACATGCTAAAGAACAAGTCTGGGCCTTTCGCCAATTTGTTCGTAAAGCGTGGTTTTTTGGGCGATGGGTGAACAGAAGGGAAACACCATTTTGAGGACGTCGCTTTAAAGAGAAAGACCTGAGGAGGCCGTAGGCGAAGACGAGAGGTAAAACTGACCAACGAAATGACTCTGGGGGACCACAGAAGAGTGCAGCAGAACCGATGACCGGAGTGGGAGACCGACACTCGCCCATCGCCTGGGGGATACGGCACCCCTCATGCGTCACAGACAGAAGACCACCGCGGCACCGGCCGTGCTGACGGAGCGGTACCCGCGTCTGGGGGTTTCGGGAGGCACCGACGGTGCCAATTGGCGTCGCCGTTACAAACCGAGGGGTTGTGCCCCCCGCACTTTGCTTGGCCAGCAGGCTGACCAATGGCCGGCCACTGGGCCGAGCCTCCTACAGTGCGGGCTCGGCCGCCGCCGCCAGTGCTGGGCTGCCAGCGCGTGGGACATGCAGCCGTCGCGCGTGCCGGGTCACCGGCCGTGTGGGCCGAGCCGCCAGCCACGCAGGTCGGGCCGACCTCGCATGGGCTGGGCCACACTCGTCGGGCCGGGCTGCACCCTACCAGGCTGGACCTGGTTCGGGCCGACCCATGGCAGGTTGTATAAGGCCCCAGCCTTAATCCTTACTTAATATTAAGTTATTACAAGATTACACATTGAGGATCTTTTCAGGATTAGAGTTTTAGAGAATTAGATCATGAAACTTGCATTACATTCCACATTTAAACAAAGTGGTTACATAAAAGACAGTATTCATTCTTCCCATCAACGGAAACATATTTAAAATTTAACATGGATTCTTTCTTGAAACATCCTTGACACTATCATCACATCATGTACCTTTCCCTTGACCTGTGAAAAACATTTCAAAAACTTGGGATGAGCATAAAAAGCTCAGTAAGGGTTATAAAAATATGGAAAGGAAACATGAGTTCATATATACATAAGAATGAAATCATACTTTACCCATAAAACATAGTCACTTTAACATACCTCATCAAACCATGAATAAATCATAGAAAACATAAGACATAAAGGTAACATGAGGCATTCATAACATTCTTACGTGGGGAGTAACCCTCTTGGTTACGTTTGGAATACCCATCACAGTTTATTCCCTAAATCTCTTCGGAGAAACCTTAACGTTTCACTCCTTCGCGTTACCCAATGCATTGGAGAGCTATAACGGGCTCACCTGCCCTTAGTTTATCACGGAACCACCTGTTTTCATAACAATTCCCAAGAACCATAACATAAATGTGTCACATAAAACATGCATAAAGGAAACATAACATTTTCACATTTCAATCACAATATAACATTTTAGTATATTGAAATATTGAATCCATTCAAAAAGAAACCATTTCCAAAACCATTTAAAACATTTAATAAAGAGATTTTTGAATCAAAGTGTCCCATACAACCTTGAAGATTAGATTTTTAAACCATTAATATCCATATAAATAAATCCTTAATACCATTTGGAAAACATGGATATTAATAAGAACAAATAATTAAAACATTTAAAACAATATTATGGTTAAAGGGGTTTTACCAAAATTAGAGACACTTGAATACAATAGCTGAGGAATAACATTTAGTCAAAACATTATAATATCATGAGAATAAATGGATTCATGATATAATACTCAAAAGGACAGTATATACACCATATAAGAGTGAATTGGTTCATAACAACAATGATCCCTCAATAGAAATTTCAAATGTGATGAAATCCCTTATAAAGAAGGTATCCTTAAATTAAGGACAAATCAATCTCAAAAATATGTGTGACAAATATAAATACACCCAATATAAGTGGATATTAAGTGTAAAAAGGTCATTCACACATATTCAATGGACGACATATTCAATGACTACATTTTGAACCCAAAGAAATCGAAATTGGGTTAAAAAGATCCCTTGACAGCCTAACGGCATCACATCAAAAAGAGTTGATGAGAGATAAAAAGAGTATCTCATCACTTGGACATAAAATTTACATCAATAAGTATATATGAGAACATATCCCAACATAATGATATGTAAATTAAAAGACCCAACAAAAGAAGTCTTTTAAAAAAGAGGAGGGTGAACGGTTCCCTTACCGACTTGGGTATCTTTCAAAACATACACCCCATGAAAGAAGGACAAAAGATAATTGATGTAAATACTAATAAAAGAATGTATATTACACAAAGAGTAGAATAATGGGCAGTACATACACCACTCAAGGGAATTTGTGGCAAATGTAGCATAAATCTCACGGGAATAAAAGTGAGATGAAAAATCCCTTACGAAAACTCGGCAGCCTAACGGTGCCACATAAAACTTCAGAATATGGATTGATGAGATCAAATAGGGTATCTCATCACATTAAAATAAAATGTACAGCAAGTGGAATATAAAATAACATCCCCCAACATTACAAAGAGGAGCTTAAAAGAAGTGACATAAAGGAGAGTACTTAAAAAGAAGAGAGAGGTTAGATCTCTTACGAAAGTTTGGCAGCCTAACGGTGCCACTCAAAACTTCCAAAATGGATTGATGAGAGAGAATAGGGTCTCTCATCACATGAAAATAAAAATTACAGTAAGTGTAATATAAATGATCATCCCAATAACAAGAAAGATGAGCTTTAAAAGGAATGACATAAAAGTGTGTACTTAAAAAGAAAGAGAGGAGTAGGATCCCTTACCTCGGGTCCGACTTGACTCGATCGTTCTTTAACGTCCTGAATAATAAACTTGAGTTAATTTCCACTTTATTAAGTTCATTATTCCTATTAGATCACTTATTTCCATGTTATAAACATTATGTAAACATTTAAGTTAATAATGTTTGTTTTGTCGATATTTGGTTCTTATGTCGAAAGTGGACTTCTTACAATTACATGTTGTTCGTGTGGCCAAATGTTTCTTATATCCAGAATTGTATTCATTATTTATATATCATATATGTCATATATATCCAGTACATTCATGCATTTATAACATTACATAATCATTTAGAGGTAAGAAATGAAATGCGCCGTTCATTGAGACGGTAAGCCGTACGTACGCATGAACGCTACTTTCATTTCTATTTCGTATTTTATAGAATGGAATGATAATGATATAAAGGTATATTATAATTCCAGTATAATATCATATATAATATCATATTTCCATCCTTTATACATCCCACATATGGTATTTAACGAATCAAATCACTTTGAGGGGGCGGTAGTCCGCACTTCCTTAAATGAAGATATCGCGTATACCCATAATGGAAGCCATAAAGGTAAGAAAAAAATGAAAAAATACAGAAGAATAAATAAAACATAAACATATTATATATCATATATAAAAATAGTGACATCATAATGGCCACCGTTGAAGGTGTTAAATGAGTATTGAACAATCATCGTTTCGGGAGGCAGAATTTCACCATCCACGGAAACCGTATGTTCTTTAACCATTTGATGTAGTTTTGTGAGAGTTTAGCTCGAATAAATCTTATAACAACATCCTAGTATATTGAAGATACTGGTGTTGTTACAAAAGTAGTAAATAAAAAGAGTTTAGGGGGTTGGAGAAGCAAAATAAAACAAATGAACATGAGAGAATGAATTACCTTTAAAAGTGTAACTCCTTTTGATTTGAGCCTAAAGGCTTCCTTTGAAAGGATTCTGCCCAAAGGGAATCCTCTAGGATGAGGAGAGTGATGTGGAGAGAGTAAATGGGTAGGGTTTGGCCGATCCAAAGGCTTTAGGAGTGTGTTAAATGAGGTAGATGTGGGGGCCTTTTATAAGAGGAGAGGAGGGGCACTTTTGGAAAGTAAAGAAATATTACTTTATTTGAAAATGTGTTTCGGTTTCAAAAGGTCCCACATTGATATAATTCGTGGATAAGGTGATAAGGCTTCGAAATCCACTCATACAATAAGTTTTGGACATGTGTAGTTCATATATTTTACATTATCTTTCCATTTTATTTAAATCGTCAAATAATGATGTCATCGCTGCATCATTATTATGTCATAAATAATTTAATTTATTTAATGTCTAAAAATTATAAGAAAATACTATGATGTAGGAAATCTTTTTATATTTCCAATTAATATTTATAATCAAAAAGATGACTTGTATAACCCCACTTAAAAATTGTTTTAGTAAAACATATCATGTTTGTGTCAATTTTACTTTTACATTAAATAAAATGTTATTTATGTCATTTCCCAACCAAAGTGGATCCATGGGGTCCCCAAGTTAACCCATGGATTTTCATGGTCGTCCATGATACAAACAATGAGGGTAAGACATGTGTCAAGCTCATCTCATTTTATTAAAGCATTATTTTTACCTTAAACCACACTAATTACCACTAATCGCGATTAAAAACTTAATAAGTTACTATTCACCAAAAAATAATTTTAATCTCATTGAACCACGTTTTACTTCTTAATGACAACCATGTATGTCGGATTTTTGAAAATCAAAACACAATGATGGCAAAATTTCATTTAAACGGAAAATCAGTTTTTATAAGTACCACTTAGTGGTTTCATTATTCATCAAAAATTGAAGTTTTTCAGAAAAATCCCAAAAATTCACCCTAAGCTATATTTGATATTCTGAATTCAAAAATGAAGTCTGTTTTACAAAATTCAAAATATATAAGTCACATTAATTAATTTAATAATTAATTCCCGCTGTCATGACAAATAGCGTGTTTTATGAAATAATAAGTATCAAAAGATTGACACTAGTTTAAGTCTGATTTCAAAGTGAAATTGATTCCAACGACCACTATTGGATTTAATGGTAAAAATATTTTCTAATTTCACTTTAAAACTAATTCAAAATATAATCTAATAATATAAATAAATTAGATTAAAATGTGGTTTTGAATTAAAATACAACATTTTACACTATTCATTAAAAAAATGGACTTTATCGGAAAGATACCAAAAAATTACAAAAAGTAAATTTTGATGTCCCGATTCTTAATAAGAGTTTTATTTGGTCCAAAAGAATGTATAAGAGTGATCAAAACTATATTTAATGACGGTTCGCCATCAAAAGGTGATAAGTGAACCTTTAGTGAAAACTAGGGCATATACGCCTAAAATTGAATTCTTTCCGTATTTTAAGCCATTATCTTTTATTGGATAAATGTAAAAACATTTAAAAACATATATAATCATATTTTAGTTATTTCTATCCATTCCCGCCATTACAACAGCTACATGTTAACTACCATTTAAAATAATATTATTTTATTATTAGAGTGCAACATAAGATTCCCAAGAAACTCGTTGTTGCGTGTTGGGTACGCCATCGAGCATAGCGTCCCCTTTAAAGTTATTTAAATATTTTATTCACAAATATGGATAAATATGAAATGTCATATTCTTTATTTACCAGGGGTGTTACATCCTCCCCCCCCCCTTTTGAGAATTGTGTCCTCGCAATTTTAAAATTGCGCTTGGAAACATCCTTGAAAGTCCCACATCGGAACAAAATTCGGTAAAACAAACACTTTAAAATAAAGAGAGATAAGTACAAAGGTCACCCAAGTTAACCCATACTAGGATTCCATGTATGAAAATATGGACATGGAGGAGAAAACATAGGGTCATGTTCTGATGGAGAGTGATAGAAAACATGTTTAGGAGAAAGTTAACAATAAGAAAATCACAAACTTGTGATGGGTTAAACGGTGTTGGGTTCCCCAGTAGGAAAAGTTAATAGACAACATTTTTGTATTAAGTTACTTTTTATTGAGGAATTTATTCATAAGGAAACATAATCACTTATCATATTGACTTTCAACTTTTATTAGATTCCTTACACAAACTCATATTTTCTCCAAAAGACGAGTATTTAGGAAGACTTGTTCACATTAAGAGTACTATAATCAACTTCTAGAGAATCACCTAATCCACAAAATAGAAATATATACTTCCCATGTCTTTAACCAAAACCAAAACCAAAAAGGCTAGTACAAGAACAGATAATCCAGAAAAGGATAACCCTTTATAAAAAGGAAATCTATTCTTAATCTCCAAAATTTGTCCAACAAAACCCAAAGTTCAACGAGGACCATTTGTCCATAAAATTCTTCCAAGTAAACCAATATAAGATTGAAACCCAAATATTTGAAGGATTTAGTCACATAGTCTTCCAAGTTAAATCGTAACATTTATCTCCAAACAACATCAGTTGCACCTAAAGTCTCACATTGAAAAGTAATTATCCTAATCACATATCCTCCAAAATCAACTTACTCTTAATTCATAAAATCATATAACTAAAAAGAATTGGTCAAACTAACCAGGGACTTCACGTAGTCCAGTGGTAGGCGATAAATACCAGTCGCACTTTGGTTGTGGGTTCGATTCCCGCAGCTTTGTCCGATGCGACGGGATGTCACACGGTCTGTGTGTTGTCCTTTTTCCAAAACTATATAATTCTTAAAACATTCCCCAAAATGAGATAAAATCTTCAAGAATAATCATAACATATTTTAACCTCGAGTTTATCTCATTCCTTTCATTTTCCATCATATCATAGAGTAACCCACAATTACCTAAAAAGTAAGGATCATATAAACCGTAATGGTTACCTTAATAATTTTTACCTGAATTTCCACATCGAGTTGGCCATATCGTACATGATGCATTAGAGAACTCACCAAGGTTTAAGTGGTTGATCATGACTCCTTGATAGTTTGTTTAGAACAACTATGAGATTCCTCATTGAATCCCCCATCTCATCCAGTATCTTAATCAGAGAACCACCACAGTTTCCTTGAAACCCATTGTCACTTTGGTGCCTGCTAGATCCAGCCATTTACTAAAACCAAAAAGGTCAGTGTGAGTATATCAACAAAACCATCATGTACTAACGAGGAAGGTAAACACTAAGATATACTAACTCATTCACTTTATCTAAAACTATGACTCTTTCTGAAATCCTAACCATTATGGTAATGTCACTTATGATTAAAGAATACCCTAACCTCTAAAGTTATCTAAACCGGCCTTTGATACCAACTATAAGGCCCCAGCCTTAAACCTTACTTAATCTTGAGTTATTACAAGATTACACATTGAGGATCTTTTCAGGATTAGAGTTTTAGAGAATTAGATCATGAAACTTGCATTACATTCCACATTTAAACAAAGTGGTTACATAAAAGACAGTATTCATTCTTCCCATCAACGGAAACATATTTAAAATATTACACGGATTCTTTCTTGAAACAACCTTGACACTATCATCACATCATGTACCTTTCCCTTGACCTGTGAAAAACATTTAAAAAACTTGGGATGAGCATAAAAAGCTTAGTAAGGGTTATAAAAATATGGAAAGGAAACATGAGTTCATATATACATAATAATGAAATCATACTTTACCCATAAAACATAGGCACTTTAACAAACCTCATCAAACCATGAATAAATAATAGAAAACATAAGACATAAAGGTAACTTGAGGCATTAATAACATTCTTACGTGGGGAGTAACCCTCTTGGTTATGTTTGGAATACCCATCACAGTATTTTCCCTAAATCTCTTCAGAGAAACCTTAACGTTTCACTCCTTCGCGTTACCCAATGCATTGGAGAGATATAACGGGCTCACCCGCCCTTAGTTTATCACGGAACCACCCGTTTTCAAAACAATTCCCAAGAACCATAACATAAATGTGTCACATAAAACATGCATAAAGGAAACATAACATTTTCACATTTCAATCACAATATAACATTTTAGTATATTGAAATATTGAATCCATTCAAAAAGAAACCATTTCCAAAACCATTTAAAACATTTAATAAAGAGATTTTTGAATCAAAGTGTCCCATACCACCTTGAAGCTTAAAATTTTAAACCATTAATATCCATATAAATAAATCCTTAAAACCATTTTGAAAACATGGATATTAATAAGATCAAATAATTAAAACATTTAAAATGATATTTTGGTTAAAGGGGTTTTACCAAAATTAGAGACACTTGAATACAATAGTTGAGGAATAACATTTAGTCAAAACTTTATAATATCATGAGAATAAATGGATTCATGATATAATACTCCAAAGGACAGTATATACACCATATAAGAGTGAATTGGTGCATAACAACAATGAACCCTCAATAGAAATGTCAAATGTGATGAAATCCCTTATAAAGAAGGTATCCTTAAATTAAGGACAAATCAATCTCAAAAATATGTGTGACAAATATAAATACACCCAATATAAGTGGATATTAAGTGTAAAAAGGTCATTCACACATATTCAATGGACGACATATTCAATGACTACATGTTGAACCCAAAGAAATCGAAATTGGGTTAAAAAGTTCCCTTGACAGCCTAACGGCATCACATCAAAAAGAGTTGATGAGAGATAAAAAAGAGTATCTCATCACATGGACATAAAATTTACATCAATAAGTATATATGAGAACATATCCCAACATAACGATATGTAAATTAAAAGACCCAACAAAAGAAGTCTTTTAAAAAAGAGGAGGGTGAAAGGTTCCCTTACCGACTTGAGTATCTTTCAAAACATACACCCCATGAAAGAAGGACAAAAGATAATTGATGTAAATACTCATAAACGAAATTATATTACAAAAAGAGTATAATAATTGGAAGTACATACACGACTCAAGGGAATTTGTGGCAAATGTAGCATAAATCTCACGGGAATAAAAGTGAGATGAAAAATCCCTTACGAAAACTCGGCAGCCTAACGGCGCCACATAAAACATCCGAATATGGATTGATGAGATCAAATAGGGTATCTCATCACATTAAAATAAAATGTACAGCAAGAGGAATATAAAATAACATCCCCCAACATTACAAAGAGGAGCTTAAAAGAAGTGACATAAAGGAGAGTACTTAAAAAGAAGAGAGAGGTTAGATCTCTTACGAAAGTTTGGCAGCCTAACGGCGCCACTCAAAACTTCCAAAATGGATTGATGAGACAGAATAGGGTCTCTCATCACATGAAAATAATAATTACAGTAAGTGTAATATAAATGATCATCCCAATAACAGGAAAGATGAGCTTTAAAAGGAATGACATAAAAGTGTGTACTTAAAAAGAAAGAGAGGAGTAGGATCCCTTACCTCGGGTCCGACTTGACTCGATCGTTATTTAACGTCCTGAATAATAAACTTGAGTTAATTTACACTTTATTAAGTTAATTATTCCTATTATATCACTTATTTCCATGTTATAAACATTATGTAAACATTTAAGTTAATAATGTTTGTTTTGTCGATATTTGGTTCTTAAGTCGAAAGTGGACTTCTTACAATTACATGTTGTTCGTGTGGCCAAATGTTTATTATATCCAGAATTGTATTCATTATGTAGATATCATATATGTCATATATATCCAGTACATTCATGCATTTATAACATTACATAATTATTTAGAGGTAAGAAATGAAATGCACCTTTCATTGAGACGGTAAGCCGTACGTACGCATGAACGCTACTTTCATTTCTATTTCGTATTTTATAGAATGGAATGATAATGATATAAAGGTATATTATAATTCCAGTATAATATCATATATAATATCATATTTCCATCCTTTATACATCCCACATATGGTATTTAACGAATCAAATCACTTTGAGGGGGCGGTAGTCCGCACTTCCTTAAATGAAGATATCGCGTATACCCATAATGGAAGCCATAAAGGTAAGACAAAAAATGAAAAAATACAGAAGCATAAATAAAACATAAACATATTATATATCATATATAAAAATAGTGACATCATAATGGCCACCGTTGAAGGTGTTAAATGAGTATTGAACAATCATCGTTTCGGGAGGCAGAATTTCACCATCCACGGAAACTGTATGTTCTTTAACCATTTGATGTAGTTGTGTGAGAGTGTAGCTCAAATAAATATTATAACAACATCCTAGTGTATTTAAGATACTGGTGTTGTTAGAAAAGAAGTAAATAAAAAGAGTTTAGGGGGTTGGAGTAGCAAAATAAAACAAATGAACATGAGAGAATGAATTACCTTTAAAAGTGTAACTCCTTTTGATTTGAGCCTAAAGGCTTCCTTTGAAAGGATTCTGCCCAAAGGGAATCCTATAGGATGAAGAGTGGGATGTGGAGAGAGTAAATGGGCAGGGGTTGGCCGATCCAAAGGCTTGAGGAGTGTGTTAAATGAGGTAGAGGTGGGGACCTTTTATAAGAGAAGAGGAGGGGCACTTTTGGAAAGTAAAGAAATATTTCTTTATTTGAAAATGTGTTTCGGTTTCAAAAGGTCCCACATTGATATAATTCGTGGATAAGGTGATAAGGCTCCGAAATCCACTCATCCAATAACTTTTGTACATGTGTAGTTCATAGATTTTACATTATCTTTCCATTTTATTTAAATCATCAAATAATGATGTCATTGCTGCATCATTATTATGTCATAAATAATTTAATTTATTTAATGTCTAAAAATTATAAAAAAACTACTATGATGTAGGAAATATTTTTATCTTTCCAATGAATATTTATAATCAAAAAGATGACTTTTATAACCCCACTTAAATTTTTTTTAGTAAAACATATCATGTTTGTGACAATTTTACTTTTACATTAAATAAAATGTTATTTATGTCATTTCCCAACCAAAGTGGATCCATGGGATCCCCAAGTTGACTCATGGCTTGTCTTGGTCGGCCATGATACAACCAATTAGGGTAAGACATGTGTCAAGATCATCTCATTTTATTAAAGCATTATTTTTACCTTAAACCACACTAATTACCACTAATCGTGATTAAAAACTTAATAAGTTACTATTCACCAAAAATTATTTTAATCTCATTGAACCACGTTTTAATTTTTAATGACAAACATGTATGTCAGATTTTTGAAAATAAAAACACAATGATGGCAAAATTTCATTTAAACAGAAAATCAGTTTTTATAAGTACCACTTAGTGGTTTCACTATTCATCAAAAATTGAAGTTTTTCAGAAAAATCCCAAAAATTCACCCTAAGCTATATTTGATATTCTGAATTCAAAAATGATGTCCGTTTTACAAAATTAAAAACATATAAGTCACATTAATTAATTTAATAATTAATTCCCGCTGTCATGACAAATATCGTGTTTTATGAAACAATAAGTATCAAAAGATTGACACTAGTTTAAGTCTGATTTCAAAGTGAAATTGATTCCAACGACCACTATTGGATTTAATGGTAAAAATATTTTCTAATTTCACTTTAAAACCAATTCAAAATATAATCTAATCATATAAATAAATTAGATTAAAAAGTGGTTTTGAATTAAAATACAACATTTTACACTATTCATTAAAAAAATGAACTTTATCGGAAAGATACCAAAAATTTACACAAAGTAAATTCTGATGTCCCAATTCTTAATAAGAGTTTTATTTGGTCCAAAATAATGTATAAGAGTGATCAAAACTATATTTAATGACGGTTCGCCATCAAAAGGTGATAAGTGAACCTTTAGTGAAAACTAGGGCATATACGCCTAAAATTGAATTCTTTCCGTATTTTAAGCCATTATCTTTTATTGGATAAATGTAAAAACATGTAAAAACATATATAATAATATTTTAGTTATTTCTATCCATTCCTGCCATTACAACGGCTACATGTTAACTACCATTTAAAATAATATTATTTTATTATTAGAGTGCAACATAAGATTCCCAAGAAACTCGTTGTTGCGTGTTGGGTACGCCATCGAGCATAGATTCTCCTTTAAAGTTATTTAAATATTTTATTCACAAATATGGATAAATATGAAATGTCATATTCTTTATTTACCTGGGGTGTTACAGGTTGGGACGGGTCGGACCTGACCCAGATCCCCCACATAGGTTTACTTTCGATTTTTCGCCCATAACATGAGCTACGGACGTCCGATCGATGCACCATCAGTTGTGTTGGATTCCGTAGATTGAGATGGTCCTTCTGACATATCACACTAAATGTTTTGGAAAAGTTTGTGTACAGCTGGGTTGGTTTGATTCTGAAACCAATCGGTCAATCGGAGTAGAAACACTTATAACTCTTAGACCGGGCGTCTGATTGACACGTCGTCTGTCACGTGGGGTTTCTTTTGATGAGACAGATCTTCAAGATACATCAACTCAGGACATAGTGATAGTTGATGTATCAACACGTTTGATCGGTGAGCGGATCCTCCATGAATCGAGTGTGCTGTGTGCAGGAAACCTAGAGTTGGCTGCGACTGCGACGACTACTGTACTAGGATCCTATGCGGGTTCAGTAGTGACGACTACTGTACTGGGATCCTACATGGGTTCGGCAATGACGACTGCTGTACTGCGATACTACATTGGTTTGGCAGTGACGACTATTGTACTGGGATCCTAGGTGGGTTTGGCAGTGATGACTACTATACTGGGATCTTAAGTGGGTTTGGCAGCAATGACTACTGTACTAGGATCCTCTGTGGGTTCGACAACAATGACTACAGTTAAAGTATCCTGTGTGGGTCTGAAAACATATATGAATTAGTGACTATATATGATCATATCTATTTCTATACAAGAGATGTATACCTGTGTGAGCTGTGTTTTGACTTTCAATCTTTATCATCGATGTTATTGACTTTACATCTTGTATCGAATGGGTTGGGCATGGGCTCGAGTGTTGGAGTTGAACTGAGATTGATAACATTGGTATTTGTATGGATATATACCTAAGTAAGGTTGTTTGATACATCATGATTGTATCTTTCTTTGGAGGTTTATCCTTATAGGATTCTAGGAGGCCTTTGGGGGTCTTGGGGTCCCTACTAAGTATCGTTATACTCAAGCCTGCATGGGAAAAGCCCACACATCATTGTGTTGGTTGCAGACGATGAACAACAATGATCGAGGTAGAATGTTGTGGAGATGGATGGTACCCTGAGGTGGACCACTTGGCGAGACATACACGGAGTGGAAGGATGGAACTAAGGTGCTGAGGAGGCTATCTGTACCCACCCTTCTGGTGGGATTCCTAGAGGACGACTCAGTAGTTGTTCATTACTTTTCAGCATAAGTACTTTACTGTTGGGCTTGTATTTCCGACCCCTTGCCTTTCAGCACTTAATTTTTTATTCTGTTTTACTTAGTTTTTACTACATGTTTCATACTCTGTTGTGGTTTTTTTACATTAATAAATAAAATTCCTTCCTAGTTTTGGGAATTACGCCTTTGGTGCTAGTTGCCAGCCTCTAGCATATAGAAGGCGGGCTGGGGGTTGTCACGGCATGGGCCCCAAGGACTATTCATGACAATACACATCGAATGGGGGTATTATAAAATCCCAATAAGAGGATATATATATAAGAACCATATAGCATGGGGTGATCATGATCATAACATCATCATCAAAATCATGAGATGAAACATTAGATAATTGCATGGAACGTAGAAATGGGTAAAAATGAAACATCATGTCATAGTTGTCAACTACCACATATTGTTATGAACAATTATAGCATCATGTTCATGAATCCATACACTTTATATCATGAGATTTATCACTCTACCCAATTAATTGTAGAAAAATATAATTCCAAGAGCACCCAACACATCAAAACATGTATGTAACACTATATAATTCCAGGCGCACTAGGTGAATAATAAAATTTTAATTATCATGCATCTCACATAGAATATATATCAATAAGAGTGTAAATATACCATATAATGTAATGGGTTTCATATCATAAGAACTCATTCATAAATATTTGGATCCCAAAAGAAAGAGGGAATAACATACTTGATACAAGAACCATTATCCTTGTATTAGAAGTAAAAGGTATGTCTTTAAAAGAAGATATCTTTTTAAAAAAAGGTTTTTTATTAAAATTAGTATAAAAAATTTATATCCACATAATTCTAAGATAATATTGAACAAATTATTTTTATGGAGTAACCATACTAAAAATGGAGTGAACGAGGGAGAACCTGAAGAAAGAAATATTGGTTTGAGAATTTCCACTTAGCTTTTATCCGCACAATTTATCCACATTAATGTCCTATATAATAAAATTATAATAATTATTTAAATATTTCAGATCCTTTTACACCTGAATATTGTTCTTTATGGTTTAATTGAGTCCTCTTATGGGCCTTCAGATGAGTTATTGTGTTTAAATCCATTATTTGGGAGTGTTAGTTTTCTTAGTTTTCCAGACAGTTCACTTGTAAATATAAATGAAAGTTCGTGTAGAACAAGGATAATCATCCATAAATAACATTAAATGTTATTAGTGATCTTATAGGTTTTTTAATAAACAATAAATTATTTATATCATATACAATGTCAATTAATCCATGATTAAAATATAATAGTTATCATTTTATTTAAATAATGATGATTTTTTAAAAAAAACATGGGTTATTTTTTCAATTAGTATAATGAATAAAAGTTGTTTCTATAATTTAAAAGGGGATAAAAAATACATATTTGAATCTGGTTTCATCTATTTAATGGTTTTATTGACTTCCTTGATGGGGTTTAAGGGAAACAGATGTGCATCTCCCCTAATGTATATAAATTAACACATCACATGCAATGATTTCATTTTAATTAAAAAAGAGATATAGGGAGGTGTATAATAAATAATAATCCATTAAAAGGATATAATAATATTATATCAATAATACTGGAGTTATTAGGTCATTTTTATAAGAGAATTTGAGTATAAGATATGTAAAAAAAATTAAATTTGAAAGGATGTTTTACGGATATAGGGAGAGAGATAATGAAGAATTACTTCTCGAATCAACCACTTCAGATTCTCTTTAAGGATCTTAGGCTTGGTATTTTGATGATACCAATATCTCATGGATGTGGGGAAGAAGATAAGGATGATATTTGGGAAGATTTTGTTGATTTATTGAATCTTGAATGGTGTGAAGAAATGACAGTGTGAGGGGATGTATATATAGAAGAGGGGATAGGGGTTTTCTCAATATTATATTCATTATTTTATTATTTATCCACATGTTAAGAAATGGTATTGATTAAATGACCAGGAATATTAATAATTTTATGTCAGTTTGAGATTTGGGTTCATACATCACTCATTATATCCTAAATATTGTGTAATGACATGCATTTTGAACTAGGTTAAAAAGTGGGGAAAATTGAACCTTTTCAATTACTGAACCAGTTTTTTTTTAGAATTTGGATTTGGAATGAGGTTCTGAAGGTTTAAACCCTTATTTTTAATGTCTATGGGGTTTGGAGAAGTCCTGAGAAGCTTCTCAAGTGTCTCCAGGTGTATTGAGTTCATCATACCTGAAGGAGGATGGTTTTTAAAGAACAATAGAAGGTGAACAGTTGGTGCACAACTTCCCAAACTATGCTTTCCAAACCATGCGTCCATCCCTTGCGGGGTGTCTTGGGTGTCCAGTGGGGGATGCACGCTTGGTGCACGGTTTTCTAAGCTGTGCGGCACAAGCCATGCATCGTGCCCTGTTTTGGGTTTATAATATATTTAAAATGAATTTAAAATATAAACCTAAACTAAACACACCTCTCCCATTTCTCTCGTCCGACCATGAAACACCCCCAAGGGGTCTCCCCATTAAGTCGCGCGTGATCCCCCTTCATATCCTCCTCCGGATTGAGTTCTTTCAGCCGATTTCTTATGATTTCATCGTTGAATCTCCACGGAAGGCTCCTGCCTCCTTCCTCCTCTCTTCTTGGATGATTTTAGTTCTCCTCCTTGCCATAATATTGTTATTCCATGCACCCCTAGGTTTAGGGTTTGGTTGATTTTAGTTTTTTTCGTGTTCCTCTTATTCCAGGGTTGTGTGGATGGTTCCCTGGGAACTTGTTGGTGTGCGTATGACATCTTCCACTGAAGGTGAGGCATATTGCGGTTGTTTCGGTCCACCAGTTTGATTCTGAGGTAAGGTTTTTTCCTCTTTATTGTTTGTGCATCCTATATTTTAATTTCTTAGGTTCTTAAAGAGTTCTTGGTATGTTTATCCATGTGTACATATTTTAGGTGTCCTTATATTCATTTTTAATCACATATGCCTCGTGGGGGAGCAACTGCGGCTCTTAGATAGAAAGCGTCAAGATCCGATGTGGACAGATGGATCCACCTTGAGATTGGATCCCTCTCCTAGCCTTTAATTTAAATTGAAGTATTAGTGATTTATTTCTATACTTCTTTTGTTTATTAATTATGAAAGTTTAGTGTTAATGAAATGATTTTGTGCTAAGAGTATGAATTGCAGGGAAAAGATTAAAATGGTTTCTTTTTCACTAATCTAACGATTTAATAATAAAACCCCTCGATCAAAGGTGTGTTGTCTTCAAGATAAAAGTAGGAAGTAAATTCTTATACTTGCATGCTAAACTCTTGTTATTCTTTGGTGTTGATTGATGATGTCATGTTTCCTCTGAATTGTACCAAATGATTAATGAATGACTATTGTGCTCTTTTGATGAAATTGTGAAACTTGAATAAAATATATTAGGATGGTAATACCATGCCATAGGGTAATGGAATATGCACAGCTTATGATAATGGAATGGATCTAGTGAATGGGACTTACCTAGGATTGGTACTCCATAGCACCTCTGTATGCTTTGTAAATACCTATATGTCTTTGAAATGATATAAGAGGAATGAAGAATGAATTGGGGGTAATCCAATACCGTACATGAGCGGGTTGCCTCATGTAACTTATATAAATGTGATAATGGAACATGCAATGATTTTCCTTAGGTATATTTTTTTTAACGTGATTATAACTATTTATGTGGATATTGGATGTATGATTGTTTGTGATTGCAATATGATTCATTGAATTCTTATAAGATTATTCCATAAGTAGTATACTATAGACATGTTTTTATTGTGAGTGTGCACATGCTGATGCCACATAATAAATGATAATAAAGGTGAGTGCATGCTGAGGCCACCTAGTGGCAGATACGTGGTTGGATGGGAGGTTGTTATGCCTTATGCCAGTGTGATAGTACAGGTGTGGAAGGGAGGCATTCTTACCCCTTTCTAGTTGACTTCTGTTAATGATTACATGTCCGGAAGGGAGGCATTCTTACCCCATGCCAGTTGACTTCTGTTGATGATTACATATCTGGAAGGGAGACATTCTTACCCCATTTGAGTCTCTTTTAGGGACGAGAGGCATTCTTACCTCATGCCTACTATTCTCTATATGTGTATGGAAGGGATGCATTGTTACCCCTTTCCATTCTCCTTTTGGGATGAGAGGCATTCTTACCTCATGCCCTCTATTCATTATACGTATATGGAAGTGTGGCATTCTTACCCCTTTCCAGTTGCCCTATTGGGACGGGAAGCATTCTTACCTCATGATTGCTAATCTCGATTAATGGGTGGGAGGAATTCTTATCCTATTCCATCTATAATCTAAATGAATTTATATTTATATATTGATATGGTGACATGATCAGGTTAATTTACCGACAATGAGCCAAAGCTGGAATAGCCGTCAGGTGTCATTAGGGAACCTATATGGGTGTTGTTATTCTCTGTTGTTTTGCTAATTGAATCATGCTATACCTTCTCACTATTTAATGGTTATACACTATCTTTATTGGGTTTGACACTGGTGGTCCCGGCCTACTGAGATTCATATCTCACACCCTACTCGTGCTCCCATTGTACATGGGTACCCGAGTAGACATTCATGCTTACATGACCTAGGTTGTGTGCTGTGCTGTTTGTACCTAAGGAGTTATGAGAAAAGTACCAAGTGGGAGCTTGGGATACTCAGGATATTTCCCGTCGGGCCTTGCCGTCTTTTCTTTATTCCTTTTCTTCGTATTGAAAGAATGTAATATTGTTTCTTATTTTCATCTTGTATCATTCATCATCCCTGTATCGTGTAAACTGGATTTGGCCACCTTTTATAAATAATGATCACTATTTGTCTTCCACTGTTGTTTGTTCATTTTTTGTCTATTACTGCATCTGCTACTAGTGTTATTTAATATGAGATACCATTGTGAAACTCTGATAAGAGGGTATAGTCTCCTCACTATCACCTCCCGAGACCCTCACTGCTAGTCGGCAGCCTCTGGCATACTGGGAGACACGCTTGAGTCCATGTGACAACAGGTCCGACTGTCAGTTCGATGGTCAGCCGGGCCAGGACGTTACAATGTGGTATCAGAGGAGTTTCTTTTTTTGGTTTGTTTTACTATTTGGCGACAATAGATAGGGAAGAGAAGGATATGTAATTTGGTAATAAGATGTGCTTGGGAGTAGCTAACCCGTGTACATGGAAAATCCATATTACCTCGAATGAAATTGTTATTTTAATGATTTTGATTATTATAGGTCAATTGATTTCACTATTAGGTGACGTACATGGATTCTGTTGATACTGTTGATGCAATTGTGGGTTCCATTTCTGTTGCAACGCGATGATATGATGGTATTGCAGTCATTTCATCGTATAGGCACTTTGTTAGAAATCACATGCCATGCATTATTCCATGACATCTAGGATTCATTAGTTGATGCATGATGTTGTGATAGTTTATGTGGTAGTTATTCCATGCTTCTGTGACATAGCATGTTTCTGTGTTACTGCTTTCGATAACATGCTAGGTATGATTAATATGGAATCGGTTGGTTTGACCAAATTAAATGATTACAATTACGACGGGAGCCAATATTTAGTTGTAAGTTGTATGGACGCCTAATGGTTGGGAAAGGGTATACTGTGTAATCAGATTTTTGAAAAAGGGCTACTAAAATTTAAATTGTAAAATTAATTGAAATTTGTTTTCAATGAAGGGAACCAAATGCCAAATTGTAAAGTGTATGGGAACTTTACAGGTTGGTAGGTGGCCACCTATATGAATGGATGATTGAATTTATCTTGTTTAATTATGGAATGTAATTTGTTTTTTCTAATGGGAGCCAAATTTCAGCCCATGGAGTGTATGGGCGCTTCATGAGTTGTAAAATGTAAACCCATAATGAATGTTATGTCAACATGCTTTGCGAAATGCTCTGTTATGTAAATGATGTCTAGTTTTTATCTGATGTGAATTGGCTTTTTGTGACCCTTGTAGGTCGCTTAATTTGAATCAAATGAATTTATTATGATAATTTTTCGGAATAAGACGGGATGTATGATAAAGTTTTAGTGGGTAAATAGAAGTTTGTTGAGACTTTCCTGCTTTGCTTTGAGCAGTTTGTTAAAAATGATCAAGTGCCTAGTGATTTTTGGTTGTTAAAGGATTTTTGAAGATTTGAGTTGAACCTTTTAAAGTGATTAAAATAATAAATGAGATTAGATATAAAGGACTTGAAAAAAAACATGTAGTGGTGTCCTCCGTTGAAACCTCGTGTGAGGGTAAGTTAAGTCTTTCATGTGAGTGCCTTGAGATGGAACCGTAGGTATTTTACATGGGAGTTTGTTTTCTTTTGTAAAATGACTTTAATGTTTTCTTGAGCCCGATGAATTTTGTTTGGCGTGACCAAATTCTTGAGTCAATGCTTGTTCTTCATGAGGGGTTAGCTCGTGGTAGGTAGCCCCCTTAGGTCTTATGTTCATGGCTTGCACGGTGAACTTTCTGACGTTGGGTACCGTTCGGGTGCCGTATTCTCTCGTAGGACTTTGGGTTTCCAATGACACACTTTTTTGGATGGGTGGGTATTCTTTATTTGATATTATTATGTGTTTGAGCATTAGGTAATGCTCTATAGACATGCCTTGGGCATTGTTGGTTGCGTGTTGGTTGTTTGACTCCTTAAGTGATGGACGTGTTGGAATGTCTTCGTCCATGGGAACGGTCGTATGAGGTAATAAGACATTTGGCTAAATCTCTATTGTTGTTGACTACAGTCCCGGGTCATCTCTGTGGTAAAGTGACCAGAGTGTTTGAGGATCTAGTTATCCCAATACTTAGGGTGATTTTCTGAGGACTCGGGAGTTATGACATGCTGGTCTCCTTATTCTGGATTCTTCGTACGTTTCGACATGGTGACCATGGTTCAGATTGGTGACACATGTTCGTCTCGTCATGATCAACTAGTTCACTGATGAACAGGTGATCTTTTCTTCTTCCAATGACACTAGCACTTCTAAGGTGGGAAGCGTCGTGCCAATTTAGTTAGGTGTTTCTTTCTGGGTAGAAGTAACACACCAAGAATGACTATTTTGGAAATGGTCGGGTTTTTCTCGAATGCCTTTTGGTTTTGGTGGTAAGTTTGATCGACAGAATTCCTCACGTGGGAAAAGGCATTGTCATCAGTTTGAAATCTTGATGCGTTGGCAGGTGAATCTGAGACTTGTATTTATTGTCGATAAGTGGTGGTTCGACCTTTCTTCCTTTCCAGTTTTCTAGAAAAGGTTAACTGGAATCTATCTAATTCATCTAAGTGTACTATGCTATGCGACACACATGTACCCTATCTTTCTTTCGTCCTAGATGCGCTAAGAAAGCATCGGTCTTATGTTGTGCTACATCTTTAAAACCTGTTGAGCCCATTTGGTTGTTCCCTTTAGGTGTTGCATGCTAAATGCATGGTAACATTCGTTATTGATATTTGAGACATTACCGGGAGTCAGGTGTGAGCTTTAGAGAATGTCCTCAGGGTAATTGTGATATGCCTTGGGAGGAGGAATCGTTGTTCAGCTTATGAAACACTGGCCCTTTAAGACGTGCGTCTTCTTGAATAGTCTGTGGGAGTAGCTTGACTCTTTTTTGCCTGGGCATTGTGGTTGATGGGGAAATCGATTGTCATATAATTTCAAAATCACACTAGGTGCATCTTTAGAATGCTTGGAGCATGCTTTTGGGGGTTCTTTTGAAAGGTGTTGGAGCTGTGGTTTGAGTTTTGACCGCTTAACGTTGAAAATCTAAGGTGGGAATTACCTTTTATTGGTTACTTGGAAAGATGACGATGATTTTTTGTCTCTGGTATGATGGGCTCGGGTAAGAATTGTCTAGGGGTTTCAGTTGGAAAACGATCGTTGGCTCAGGTGTTTACAGCTTAAGTGTCGTGTGCTTAAGTGGATGTTCATTGGTGCATGGGAAGTTTGCAAATCTAATGTGATATTTTGAACAACGTTTCACGACCCTTGTAGGTCAAGTGAGTTGTGTGTTGTTCCCGATGGCTCCTTAGGGATGATAAGTTCTAAGGTGGGAAGGTTGTAATGACCCGCATTTTGATCCAGGTTAATAAGTGCGGGAAATTGAACTATTTCCATTAATGAACTAGTTTTTTTTAGAATCAGGACTCGGAATGAGGTTCTGAAGGTTTTAACCCTTCTTTTTTATGTTTTAGGGTTTAGGTGATGGCCCAAGAAGTTTCCCGAGTTTCTCGAGGTGTTTTGGGTGCATCGTACCCGATGGAGGCTGGTTTTCAAAGAGCAATAGAAGGTGCACGGTTGGCACACGGCTTCACAAACCATGCTGCCCAAACCGTGAGACTTAAATCAGGAAGACAGAGGAGTCTACATGGCCTACGCAGGGTTTCCCCAAACTGTGCGGCCAGCCCGTGCGGAGCGCCTTAGGTGTCCAATGTGGGATGCATGGTAGGCGCATGGTTTTCTAAACCGTGTTTCCCAAGCCGTGCGTCGTGCACTAATTTGAGTTTTTAATATATTTAAAATGAATTTAAAATATAAACCAAAACTAAACACACCTCTCCCCTTTCTCTTGGCAGACCATGCAACACCCCCAAGGGGTCTCCCCATTAAGCCGTGTGTGAGCCCCCTCCATAGCCTCCTCCAGATCGAGTTCCTCCAGCCAATTTCTCGTGTTTTGTTTGTTGAATCAACATGGTAAGCTCTTCCCTTATTCCTCCTCCCTTGTTGGCCGATTTTAGGGCTCCTCATTGTGCTTATTTTGTTCAACCAAGCACCCCTAGGTTTATGGTTTGGTTGATTTCAGTTTCATTTTTGTTCCGCTAATTCCAGGGTTGTGCGGATGGTTCCTCGGGACCTTGTTGGTGTGCGTACGACATCTGCCACTGATGGAGAGGTGGATTGCGGTTGTTTCGGTTCATCTGTTTGATTCTAAGGTAATGGTTTTTTCATGTTTATTGTTTTTCCATCCTATAATTTAATGTCTTATATTGTTAAATAGTTCCTGGTATGTTTCACCTTGTACATAGAGGCTAGGATTCCTTATACGCATGTGTAATCACATATTCCTCATGGGGGAGCATCAATGGCTCTTAGTTAGAAAGCATCAAGAGTCGGAGTGGACGGATGGATCCACCATGAGGTAAGATCCCTCTCCATGCCTTTAATTTAATATGATGTATTAGTGAGTTATTTCTATAATAATTTAGTATGTTAATTATGCATGTTTAGATTCCACTAAATGCTTTTGTGCAAAGATTGTGAATTGCGGGGACAAGATTCAAATGGTTGCTTGGTCACTAAACTAACGATTTTATAATAAAACCCCACGATCATTGGTGCACTGACATCAAGATAAATGTTTTAAGTATATTCTTCTGCTTTCCTACTAAATTCTTGATATGTTTTGATGTCGATTGGTGAAGTCATGTTTCCTCTGAATTGTACCGAATGGTTATAGAATGAAATTTGTGCTCTTTTTATGAAATAGTGAATCTATAATGAAATTGATTAGGGTGGTAAGAACAAGCATTAGGGTAATGGAATAAGCACGGCTTATGTTAATGGAATAGATCTAGTGAATGGGAATTACCTAGGAGGGGTAGTCCATAAAACCTCTGTATGCATTGTAAATCCATATATGTCATTGAAATGATATAAGAGGATTAAAGAATGAATTGGGGGTTATCCAATACTGTACATGAGCGGGTTGCCTCATGTACCTTATATAAATGTGATAATGATACATGAGATGGTTTTCCTTAGGTATATTTGTATGAACGTGATTATAACCATTTATGTGGATATGGGATGTATGATTGATTGTGATTTCAATATGATTCTTTGAATGCTTATGAGGTAATTCCATAAGTAGTATACTATAGACATGTTTTCTTTGTGAGTGCACACATTCTAATGCCACATAATGAATGACAATAAAGGTAAGTGTATGCTGAGGGCACCTAGTGATAGATACGTGGTTGGATGGGAGGAAGTTATACCCCATGACATAGTGATAGTAAATGTCCGGATGGGAGGCATTGTTACCCATTTCCATTTGTCTTCGGTGGATGATTGCATCTATGGAAGGGAGGAATTCTTACCCCTTAGCAGTTGACTTCTGTTGATGATTACATGTCTGGAAGGGAGGCATTCTTACCCTTTTCCAGTCTTTTATAGGGACGAGAGGCATTCTTACCTCATGCCCGCTATTTTCTATACATGTATAGAAGGGAGGAATTATTACCCCTTTCCACTCTCCTTTAGGGACGAGAGGCATTCTTACCTCATGCCCGCTATTCTATATACATGTATGGAAGGGAGGAATTACCACCCATTTCCAGTTGACCTATAGGGATGAGAAGCATTCTTACCTTGTGCCCGCAAATATCGATTAATGGGTGGGAGGTATTCTTACCCCACACCATCTATAATCTAAATGAATTTATATTTATATATATATATGGTGACATGATCTGGTTACTTTACCAGAAATGTGCCAAAGATGGTATAGCCGTCGGGTGTCCTTAGGGAACCTGGATGGGTGTTGTTATTCTATTTTGTTCTGGTGATTGAATCTATCTATACATGATCACTGTTTAATTATTACACACTCTCTGGATTAGTTATGACACCGGTGGTGCCGGCCTACTAAGATTTATATCTCACACCCTACTCGGGCCGCCATTGCACTGGGGTACCCGTGTAGACCTTATTACTTGTCGGGCCTAGGTTGTGTGCTATGCTATTTTTACATGAGGAGTTTAGAGAAAAGGACCAAGCAGGATCTTATGAGGCTCAAGAGATCGCTCGTCAGGCCTTGCTGTCTTTTATCTATTCTTTTGCATTTTATTATAAGCATGATGTATTGTTTCTTGTTTTCATCTTGTATCATTCATCATCCATGTATCGTGTAAACTGGATTTGGCCCCCTTTTATAAAAAATGATCACTATTTGTCTCCTGTTACTGTTTTTTCATTGTTTACCTATTACTGCATCTGCTACTAGTGTTATTTACTCTGGGATACCATTGTGAAACTCTAATAAGAGGGTATAGTCTTCCCACTATCAACTACTGAGACTCTTGCTGCTAGTCAGAAGCCTCTGGTGTAGGGGGAGATGTGTTCTTGAGACCATGTGGCGGCCAGTTCGGCCGCCGGTTCGATGGTAATTCGGGCCGAGATGTTATGTAATGGATTAATATTATAATGTATTTATACAGAAAATTAATGTATTTTTCAAGTCAACAAAAATTCATGTCTTTCAGAAAAATATAAAAAAATCACCCCATCCATTTTTCAATGTGGGGAATCTAAAAATAAAACCCATTTAATTAAAATAAATTTAAAAATATTATTAAGTTAAATTAAAATTTACATTATGATTTATTGAAAAATACAAATTTTAAATTTTAAAATTTTTTTATAATTCTTTGAAAAATTGCATAAGGTATCATAAAATTATCATAAAACCATAAAACATATAATTATAAGTTTATGAAAAAAATTGGAAAAATAATTTTTCTTCTAATACAAATAATTATATATTTATTTATGACATACAAAAATACCAATATTCTTACTATGGTCATATTTTCACTTATAAAATGCCTTAATTATATGCAATCTGTAAAGGGTAAAGTTATTATTATATTGGATTATTTAATATTAATAAGGTTCATATTACAATTAAAATGGTTAATTTACATTTCATAAGGCTATGTTACTATTCACCAAAAATTATGTTTCTCATATCACACTCCAAACATCTTACTGATTACAACCATGTATATCTTAATTTAAAAATTCTAAAAAAATTGTGGAAATTTTATGTTTACAGGTCACATAGTATTTTATTTAAGAATTATGTGTAATTTTGTTTCCATATGTGATTTTATATGATTATGACATCATTAGAGAAATTGTATTGAAAACTGTTTGGGTCCTTACAGCCCCCCCCTGAAATTTCACCCTCCAAATATTCAGTTTTAAAAAGAATTTGAGGGTACTTATCCTTCATCAAGTCCTCTAGTTACCAAGTTTCTACTTCATACTTTTGGCTTATCAACAAAAAGTTGACAAGGTGGGTTCTCTTGTTGTGTAAAAACTTATCTCCCCAGTCCAGAATGTTTAAAGGATGCACCTCATAAGAGATATCATCTTCCAGTTGTACCAACATGTTGTTCAGTACATGTGAGGGATCAGGTATGTACTTCCTAATTAGTGTAAAATGAATCAAAACATGAACATGAGCCATATTTTTTGGAAGTGCATGCCTATAGACCATGAATTATATGGGGTCATTGATCTCAAAAGGGAAAATGTACCTTGTCCATAGCTTCCATTTCATTCAAAACTGCATGACTTTCTTCCAATGTTATATAAGAAGGAATAAATTATATCCACCATCGAACACAATGTCCTTTTGAATGTTCTCAGCATAGCTCTTTTGCTAACACAAATATGGTATGATTTTTTTCTGGATGACATATACCTTCCCTGTCATATCTTGAAAAAGATCAATCCAAAGTAGATTTATTTCTCTATCATCATCTTAGCAGGTTGGAGTTATATATCAATATAGATACATAAGTTTATATGGATCCATCTGAATACTCGAGTAGAAGATATTTTTGTATAATAACTCTACCAATGGGAGATTATTATCCTATCTACTTTTTAATTCAAATGAGAAGGTTCTTATCATGACTTCAAGAAGCCGAATAGTCCTTTCAAATTAAACATCAGTATGGGGGTAATTGGTCGGTCTGATGTTTTATTTAGTACTCAAATCATGGTGAAGAATCCTTTAGAATTTATATGCGATCCTTGGATCACGATCATAGGGAATCAACAGTGGAACAACATGGATTCTCACCACCTCCCTCACATATATCATTGAATGTTTTTCAAGCGAGTGATCTTACAAAATAACAATAAAATGTGTTTTCATGGTGATTTAGTCAACAAAAACCCATATTTCATTATTTCCCGTGGAATTATTCAGACGACACATGATAAAGGCAATTTTGACACTCTCCAATTTTGACACTCTCCAATTTGGACATGAGTATAGGCGATGGTTGCATCATCCCTTTGGATTTTTTCTCTATGGTTTAACCGGATGACATAACAAACACCATGAGATATTTTCCACAATCTTATTCTTCATGTTATCCTACCAAAAGTGTACCCAGATATCTCAGTACATCTTGGTACTACCCGGATGGTTAGAGAATGTTTAGTTATGTACAAGGGTCAATAAATCCTTCATTTTCCTGGGTGATGAAGGAACAAAAAGAAAAATTCGAAATCGAATCACACCATCATCATCTATATGTAACCATCAAAAATTATTTTCATTTAATGCATTCACCGTCTTCTGTAACTCATGATCATCCCTTTTTTCCTCCTTAATCATCTATTAGACTGCTGGTTGCACAATCATTTGTGGAATTTAGGATGTATCCCATGCCATTATGATCCCCAAATCCATATTTTTTATATCCAAGGAGATAGGTTTCTCTCAATGCATAACTTTGAAGGAGTAGAAAGTTAATTTCTTCTTAGAGCATCCGGTAACTTGTTTGACTTTCTAGGATATTAATGAATTTATAAATTATTGTCCTTTATTAGATATAATCATCTACTGTGATAGATGTGGATCTCCTTTTGTGTGAATATACTATAAGCTCTTTTGGTTGGTCTATATTTCACACTTTGCACCATTAAGGTAGTGCTAATATATTTTTAAAGAAAATCATGGCTTTCTTCTCTATATAATGCATCAGGTAGTCCATCTCATTGATCTTCAACATTTGTGAGGCATAGGCTACCAAATTAAAATTTTTTCACGAGCACACAACCCAAGACGTTATTTTAAGAATAAATGTATATCACAAAACATTCTCCACTTTTTGTTAATGTGAGTAAATCAATCGTGAATAAACATCTCTTTAGCTCCTTGAATCATCCCTCACATTCTTGCATCCAGACATTTATTAACCCTTTTCTTGTTATATATGATAGCGGGATTGAAAATCATGAGAAATTTCTCACAAAACGTTAGTAGTACCTAGTTAATCCAAGAAAACTATGGATTTCAGTGAAACTAGAGGGTTTGATCCATTCCTCAATCACAATTGATTCTATGAGGGGTCCACATAAATTCCCTCACATGTGACCACATGTCCCATGAATGTGACTTGATTCATCCAAAAGTCACACTTTCATAACATGGCATACATCTTCTACATTCTCAATATCTCTAATAGAAGATTTAATTGTTCATTATATTCCTCATTTCTCAAATAGTAGATTATAATATCATCGATATGCACTATCATAAAAAATTTTAGGTAACGTATAAAGACTTTATTTAGAAAATCCATGTAAATTTCTAGGTAATTAGTAAGTCCAAAGCGAATCACCATATACTCATAGTGCCAATACCTTGTATAAAAGATTGTCTTATGAAAATAATCCTTCTTTACCTTTAGCTAATAATAACCATAATAATGATCTAACTTTGAGTAGTATTGAGCTCTTCATAGCTGATCGAACAAGTCAGTAGTCCATGGTAGAGGATACATTTTATTTATGGTGTCCTTTTTGTGTTCCTGATAATCAACACATGTTCACATTGATCCATCCTTCATCATCAAAAAGAGAACTAGCGCACCCAAATGCGATGCACCAGGGTATACGAACCCTTTGTCCAAATTATCTTGCAGATACTTCTTTAACTCCTACAGTTTGATATGATCAATTCAATAGGGATACAATGAGATTGGATTAGCTCCAAAAACGAGTTCTATAGATAAATCTGCCTCACAATATTGGGTATTTTACGTAACTCTTCGAGAGATACATCACTGCAATCCCTCAAGATGGGCATTTCCACTTTTTTGACACTTTTCATTGACTTAACCATTTGAGTGAGGTATTCCTATTCATATAAAATCAACATCCACACTATGGAATAATTTTATAATGGAGTTTCAAGATATTATTTGTATTTTTAGAATATCATGAGATGGATCAAAATACAAAAAGATGTATCCTTTTCCAGGCAGTTGATATGGGATCAATATAACAAAATTCTATCTATTCCAATTATAGTGTCGAATTACATGAAGGGATGTATTATGAGATTCCCTAGAAGAATATTCCTACATACTCCAACATGAGAAGAGTCCAACACATGGGTTTTAATGATTTCCCCACATGGTTTTTTTCAGATATCTTTTCTTCAATGTTTTTATGCTTCTATTTTATAGTCCTAGAATAAGTTCATGAAATAAAGAAATTCATCAGAGAAGAGTCAAATGAATATTTTTCCATTCCATAGGGAATATGAAGTGTATGTTGTAGGACATAATTATCTTGATCCACATCTAAAGTAATGATGGCATAATCCATCCCAAGTTCCATTGGATTTGGTGGCCGGTGGCACTGATTACCCTTTGTGACTCAAGGTTTAGTGCAGTGGCTTTCATAGTGTCCTTGCTACGTACAATTGTAGCATTGGACCACATGTGATGATATCCTTTCTTCCACTACATTATACTTCCTTCTCAAGTATTCTCGACCCTTTTGAGCATGATGTACTTATTAAACACACTATAATAATTCCCCCTTCTCTTGGAGGTAGTTCTCATGATGCATCATCCCACATTATTTGCATGTGGGTGGTTGAGTTTTCTTCACACATTTACCATTAGATCACCTAGCTTGAAACTCCATCTTTTTTCTATATCACCATAGCCATGATTCAATTATCAAAAATCCATTTACATGTTAATAGAACATTTTAACATCTTCTTCATAAGTCACAATTCCTCTAATTTCAAGTGCATTTTCAAGGTGTTGTTTTAATCCACTAAATGATCTATCAATTTTCCTATCATTGTTGATAAAAAACGTATATTCTATATTGCATTCCATGTGAAATTATCTTCTTAGGTTGTGATAGATTCTTCTCCATTTTTAATTAACTATATTAATTACCTCTCCATATTTTTATGAAGATTTCATGGGAAATACTTATTAAGAAACAAGATATTAACGTCTTCACATTCCATCTATTCAATTTAACCCCTCGGTTGGGTGTTCTTAATCAACGTCCACCGTTGATCGACCTCTCCATCTTGATGATAATCAGATAGTGTCATGTTCTCCATCTCAGAATAGGGAAGAAAAAAAATGATCTTCTCTATGGAGTTTACCGATTGTTCTGTAACTAGTGGATCGATAGAACAACTATACGTCGGGGGTCTTTTCCATATAAAACACTCGATATCCAGTTTCTCTATCTTTTTTGAAACTTGATGTTCTTCATTATTGAGATTATTATTCATAATTTGAGATAGTATGGTGATCATATAAATGATGTTGTGAACACCACCTCACAATGAATTTTGTATTTTGTTTGGGAAATAGATGCATTGGCACTCACACATGTTGTTGCCTTGGTTTTTCATGGTTCCAATCATCTTCTTAAATAGAAAAGGAAGGAAATAAATATATTTCAATGATTCATGAATAAATAACTTATTAATTTTTTAAATTTACAAAAAAATAATATATTTTTTGATACCTATGTTCTAAAAAATCTTTCTATGTCTATATTTGTGATTATTCTCATACTAGAAGTTTTCTCTAGGGTTCACTAATCCTAATTCCATCATTAACATAATCTTTCCTCTCATATCAACTATAGTGACATTGAATTTCCTTAAATTAGTATTAAATGATTTTAAATATAAACTACAAATATTATTACATAATGTGGATCCATAATATTAGTCTATAGAGAAAATTTGGAAGAAACATAACATTTACATCATCAAACATAAGTATTTATTTAATTCATTCTTATCCATTTTCTTATCATCATTTCAAAACTTCTTAGTACACAAAATTAAGTGGGGATAAACATCAAAAAGGGTTGAGTTAAAATCCTATTAGGAGGATATATAATAACCATATATCATGTGGTGAGTGTGATCATAACATCATCATCCAAATCATGATAGGAGTCATCAGATAAATGCAAGGAATGTGGAAGTGTATAGAAATGAAACATTATGTCATAGTGGTCAACTACCACTCATAGATGTGAACAATGATATCTTCATGTTCATGAGTCCTTTCACATTATCTCCTGAGTTTTTTAACTTTACCAACATCATTGGAGTGTTGTATAATTATAGGAATACCTGTAACATCAAAACATTCATATTGCGCTACAAAATTACGTGTATACCAGTCACATCATAAAATTTTCATTACCATACATGACACATAGATTATATATCAATAATGAACCTAAATAAAATATGTATGGGAATGGATTTCACTCATCAGAACACATTCATAAACATTAGGTTACCAATGAAAGGAAGGAATGACATATTGATACAAGAACTGTCAACCTTGAGTAAGAGCTACATGGTGTGGTTTTGAAAGAATATTTTTTTTGGAAAAAATATTGTTTTTCATGAAATTATGTATAAAATATTATTATACATGAAAAGTAAAGGTAGTAATGAAAAAAAATATTTATGGACTAACCATGATAGAAATGATATGAAATATGGAGAACCCTAAAAAAGAATGTTCGGTTTTAGAATTTCTAGTTATTTTTTATCTGAACACTTTCATCACATTAATTTCATTTATAATGACACTATATTCATTAATAAAAAATATAATAACCTTATACAGATGAATATGGTTCATTATGATTTCAATGATTTTTGTATTGTCGTTTGGATGAGTTATATTGTTTAACTCTGTTGTTCGGAAGTGTTCTTTTTCTAAGATTACTTGAACGGTTCACTTGTACACATAAATGTAATTTTGTGTAAAACATGGATAATAATACACAATTGATATTACATGGTATAATTTATAATAAAGGATTCTAAATGTTCATTTAATTAATTATGTTATATACAATGTGGATGAATACTTAGTTAAAATTTAATGATGATCGTTTTTGGTAAATTTGGGTAGTTTTGGATCATAACAAACATGTTTTGTTTTATCAATTATTATTATTAATAAAATTGTTTTAGATAACATAAATATTTTTAACACATATATATTAAATTCTTGTTTCAAAAATTTAATGGTTTCATTGAAATACTTGATGGAGATGAAGGAAAATGGAAGCGCATCGCCCAGGATGTAGGTAAATTAACACATCACGGGCATAGATTTCATTTTTATTAACAAAGACAGAGAAAGAAGAGTATACTGAATAATATTAAATTAAAATTATATATTATCAAAATATCAATCAAACTGGAGTTATCAGGAAATTTTGATAAGAGATATTGAGGATAAGAGAAGAAATGAAATGAAATTTGAGTGGAAATTGAATGAAAAGAGAGAGGAATTACCTCTTGAATCCTCCTCTTGATATCCTCCTTATGTAACCTAGGCTTGGAATATTGATGATTCCAAGATAACTTGGAAACTGGTATGGTTATGTGGATGATCTTTGGGAAAAATTGGAAAAGGTTTGAATCCATAGTGGTGTGATGATATAAGGGTGTGATCAGTGGTATTTCTAGTGGAGGGGAGAGGGGTTATCTCAATATTATATTAATTTATGTAATATTTCTCCATAGAACAAGAAATATTTATTATTTAATGACCAAAAATAGTAATAAGTGCATGTGAGTATGATATTTTGGTTCTTAAATCACTTATGATATCATGAATGGATTATTTAAATTATAATGTATTTATATGCTAAATTAATGTATTTCACAATTCACAAAATATTATTGTATTTCAAAAAAATATAAAAAAGACACCCTACACATTTTTCAATGTTGGTTATCCAAATATGAAATCCATTTTATGATAATTATTTTCTAAATATGATTAATATAATTTTTAATGAAAATCATGATTTACAAAAAAATTCTGATTTTAAAATTAAAACTGAATTTAAAATGAATTCCAAAAATACATAAGGTCTTATAATATTATCTAAAACCCATAAGACATAGAATAGTTAATTTAAGAAAAAATTGAGTGAAAAACGTCTTTTGAAATAAATATTTATTTATTTATTTACGACTTACAAAAATACAAATATACATACTATGGTCTTATTGTCACTTATAAGACGCCTTAATTTTCTTTAATCATTTAAGGGTGATATTTTTATTATTTTTGATGATTTACTGTTCATAAGGGTTATAATAACATTCATAAGGTTAGTTAACTATTTATAAAGTTATGTTATTATTTAAAAAAAATATGTTTGTCCAATCAGATTCCAAATATCTTTTGGATCATAGCCATGCATGTTATATTTTTGAAATTCTATGGATAGTTGTTGAAAATTTATGTTTAGTGGTCACATAATAGTTCATTAAATCATGATGTGGCATTGTGTTTATTAATATGATTTTGTATGATTATGAACAAAATGGAGAAATTTCATTGATAAAAGTTTTGGTCATTACATATAATGATATATATTAGGATTTATTTAATATATATATATGTATGTATATGCTGAAAATATATATACATAAAAATTTAAATTACATATATATATTATATATGTTATGTAAATGATATTTATATATCACAATATATGTTCTTTATATGTTAATTGTATATATATTATACATGTTGAAATTTATATATGTGTTATATATATATATTATAATATTTATATATGAATATAAATACACACACCCACACACGGTGGAATTCTGTAATGTAATAAATATGTGTGTGTATATATATATATATCTGATGGTGTGTAATGTGTAAGGGGCATGTATTTTTTTTAAATGTTACCTTATGTTCTAAATGTTATTTAATGTAAGGGGATAATGTTTTTTGGGGAATTAATATGTGTTTTATTTAATATTTTCATATTATGTGATATATATCATAGAAATCACTATTTTCATAATAGTCATTATAACGTAAAATTTATTGTAATCTTCTATTTCAATTCATAGAAAAAAAATCTTTTCTTGAAAACACTTGTTCAATGAAATTCAATCTTAAAAAATTTCAAAAAATTTAATTTATTCCTATAAATTATTAATATTATTATCATGTTATATGGTTTTAAATGTTCATTTTTCAATTAATTTTTCTTTTTATATGATTTATAATATGACTTTTTATTTCATTTTTTGGCAACCAAAAATGTTGGAATTAATGCCACCGAAATTTGATGGTCCTAATAATAAATAATTATTTAACACATAACATACAATCATAAATTATCAATACCCACTCAAAATTCATATTATTCAACACCCATTTATTTTTTATCTTAATATATATCTCAGGAAGAGTTTCTTCTCTTTATATGTCTTTAATCATGATGAGTTATATTGGTCTAAATATTCACCCATATGCTAAGAAGGTCAAGATAATTATAATATTTCGTCTGAATTTCCATTCATTGGGGCATATAATATTTCAATACACCTAATTTATGTAACATGGTTTGTATTTTACTCCTTCAATATCATATGTAATAAATCATTTAAACATCATGGTAGTTTATTTTTCAGTCTCATTGAATTCATTGAAGGGTAGTTGACAGGAATTTTATCAGGTGTTAAGGGTTTCATAATCGTATTTCTTTTCATTGTGTTTTATTACTTAATTAATTTCTTTGATAGGGTAATATTATCAATGAAGTGCACTACAATAATTTTTTTTTTCATTTCCATTTGTATTATTTTATTTAAATTCTTTTCACATAATCTATCAGTTGACTAATTGATAATTCAATTATATGATCGTTTTTAGGGTTCCCCTAATCCTCTCATTTAATGTTCAATTTAACATTCATGGGGTTTTTTCCCATAATCATAATTTTCTTATATGAAAATAATTTTAATTCCATATTATAATCATTCAATTAAAATATTCGAAATTATTTATTATTTACTCACTCTCAATATATGATTTTATGATCCATTATAAATCTTTATCAATCACATTTAAATAAATTGACATTAACTATTGGTTATTTAATAAGTTAGTAGTTTTACAATAACATAAATCTTTTCCCGGATTCTAGAATTTGAAGTTGTTTTCTATCATATACATATACCATTTTTTTCTTAAAACAATTTGGTCCAGTATATTCTATCTATTATTCTGGTGCATTATAAATTGGCCCTTATTGTGAACCTAGTTTGATACTCCCATATTATATAATCTAGATGTTCTACATGATACTTATAAACATATATAAAAATTTTATTGATAATTTTACTGGTCTCCCACCATTTGATCATCAATAATCATTTTATCATGGGTTGGGGGAAAAAATTTTATACCATATTATTATTTTTTCTATATGTGCAATAATAAAATATAGGCGTAATTTGAGATATCTTCCAAACTATTTTTTATATTAATTATTTGATCATTATTCAATTTAATTTTTTGTTATATGATTAAATTCATTTTACTTTATGTTAAATTTGGGGGCTAGATTTATATATCCACTCCTCAAACTTGTCAGTGTCACATGAAAACATAAATAGGTTTATTGGAGTTTCCTTACATTTTATGTAAGAAGTATTTCAAAAAGGTAATAATGGAACATAGATGGATTAATGGGAGTATCCTTATCCTTAATGTATTATTTCGTGGAACATGGAATAAACAATATGATTATTAAATTTTCAAATTTTTAATTCCCATCACTATATGATCTATTATTGAATCATGTGATGTTATTCATTAAAAGGTTGGACTAAATTTTAATTATCATTAGTTATTCATATCCTAACATCTATTCGTTTTTATATTTTTCATTGATTTATTTATACTCTCAATGTAATTTGATATTGAATAACTGAATTTATCTTTCCTTTCATTTAATCATTAAATGTTTATATATAATTATCATGAAATAGAATAGTAATTATATTGGAATATAATTGATTTATTATCTATGGTTCATTTGATATGGAATAAAATATTTTATTTATTCATTCTATAATGGAATACTACTACCATAAAGTATACGATAAATTAATATAATCTATGAATATATGCATTATTTATTTCTACATTGATTTTATTTTCGATTAGATATTTATTTAGTAACATATATTAATTCAAAAAAAATAATAGGATTTATTTACACTCAATGTATCATTTTATATAGAATTAACCATTTTATCTATCAATGCCTCTCTTCACTACATGTTCAACTAATATTATCATGATATCTAACCATTATTATATTGGCCGTTAATTTATCTATTTTATTAAGGTCGTTTTATATAGAATAAATGAATATATTAATTCATTCCATAATGTGTTAGAATCCCCATCATTGTATAATCTGATGAATTTTTAGAAAATTTTTTATATTGTCTATGGATATATATTTGGGCTCATAGTTTCATTTATTAGGTTATAAACCCATTTATTTATTCTTTACATAATGTCTTATTTAGACTTCCATATGTTGTATTCTACCCTTTACTAAAAGTATGATCTCATCCATTTATATTGATTTAATTTTCATCATTGAACCAAGAAAAGTACTATATATATGATAAATGGGTCATTGGGAGAATAATAATATTTCACTTTTATAGAAGATATATTTTTTGGTTTAATTAATGTAGTGTAAAAATATGTTATGTAACTAGTTTTCTGGAGGATATAAAAAAGTTGGATCCATTGAATTGGTATCATTATAATAAATATATCCATCTGATCTAGGGTACTAAAGTTTTTGTATAAATAGTTGGAATGTATTGTAGTTCTAATTAGGTACTAGATTTTGAAGAACATCGATATAAATCAATAACTATGAGAGAAACCATTAAGACATTATAGAAAAATTTATATAAATTAAAATCAATGAGTTGTTTATACACTAATTATGAATATACCATTTTCGAGAAAAGGTACATAATTGAATGAATGTTTTATAAAACCATGGAGATTATTATTTATAGTATAATTTTAAAGTTTGAATATTTATTTCGTTGTTCTATATGATTTAATTTTAGGTGAGTCATGAGGATAACGAACCATGCAATCAATGATATATTCTTAGGAACCATATCTGGTGTCATAATTTTTGGTTCTAGTCAAAGTGATAAATCGTGTTTAAATGAAAAAATTTATTTCCCATTTATTTAATATAAAAAAATATATTGCATTTAATTGGTAATATCTAAGAAAATGTATTTATATAATTATTATACCAATGAATAGATATAAAATTTTACATTGAAAATTTAAAATTGCTAGCATGAATTTTGTTTAGGTGGTGAAAAGGTAACAACCTAGGTTTTTGGGTATGTATATTTGATTTTAGAATTATTATATTTCTAAATAAAACTATATTTTAGGGGGTTTAAAAAAATTAATATCATATTTATCATGATAATTTACATTTTAATATAAATATATATATATATATATATATATATATCCGTCTGTATGTTTTTTTCAATATATATTGTGGAATGAAAATATTTTATATTTGACATTTATTTAGGAATAAAAAAACATAATTTGATATAAATATACCATGACATATATATTTATGTTTCTAGCAATTGTTTAATATATTTTTATTGATAATGTAATATATTTAGTATTATCTAAGAAAATAATGGATTAAAATTAGATATATATATATATAAATAGAAATATGAGTTGCGATATGTATAGACCCGGAAAATCTGTGTAATTTTTTTTAATTATATGGGAATTTTACGAGTCCGCAAAAAATGACGGTGCATGCTTCCGAGGCCTGCAGTGCCTAGAATGAATTTCTGAACATTTTTTCTAGTACGTCCAGTAAACATACATGTGGGTTTTTGTAACATTTGAACCAGTGCTCGGAAATGAAATCAGAGGTTACAATTGAACTCACGGTGCCAGTATTCTCTTACGAGGACATTCACCTAGACCGTTGTAGGTCGAGGGTGAAATAAAGAATTTTGTTTTTTTGGGAAAGAATAAAATGAAATAAAATTCTATTACATTTTATATTCTTTGTAACCTCCAAGAAGATGTTGAGTGGTGGGTACCACAAGAACTAAACCTCCCTTGTGAGGTTATGGAGGTGGTGACCACCAGAATTAACCTCCAATGTGGGTTATGGTGGTGGGGGCCACACGAGACTAAAACCCCCTTGAACTCCCCTCTTTATGGGAAAAAATCTCTTGAACTCCCCCACATTATTTGAGCCACCCCCCTTAATTAATATCAATAACTGAATAAATTAAATAAGCCAGTTTGAAATTTTTACAACAAACTAAATAGAAAACATAATCAGTTATTTTGGGATACATTTTCATTTTTGATGAATTGGGAGGGAGAAGTTTAGAAGATGATTCTCTCAAATGAGGAACGCGTTCTCCAATGAAGAATGCACTACCCAAAAAATAACACTCTCACCGACAAGGAACATCTCCAATGATGAACAAACCGACGATCGTGGAAACACTAATGTCACAGACGTCCATATATCCCCAATGACTTCATCTCTTTCCTCGCGACCTTTGCCGAAAAATCTTCGAGGTAGGGTTTATATAATGTGTGATTATGGATTTCCCATGTACCTCACCTCTAAATGGATAGTGGATGTTTTATTTTTCAGTGAGATTGGGAATAATCATTTCTGGGGGATTGCAGAGTTAGACATTTGTGATTCATGATTTTGTTGAGTCGTTTGCTACCGCTCTAACGCGGAGGCCGCGGTCCAAAAAAACATGTTCATAACCCTCTGTCGTTCTTATTTATGTTTTTTTTTCATTGCGATGGAGGAGGATAGAAACCATCCTTGCTGGGGAATGTGAACGGAGGCCGACACCACTGTGGGCCACGACGAATGCGACTATGCAACTACCCCACACTGTGACCATCACACTGCCCGCAGTCCTCGCAGTCCTGAGGCCTCACCATCATATGACTGCGATGTCCCGCAACTCCATGAAATACCGCGGACTCATTGTCCAGTGGATCTGTTCCACCTAGCGGCCCCGTGGCCTCGCCGCCCCACGTCCCTATATCGTCCCCTGGTGGCCTTCGTTCCCTTAGGGCCTCCGTGGCACCTACGGCCCCTAGCGGCCCTCCGCCCCACCCTTGTGGCCTTGCGCTACTCCATGTACTGCGCCACCCTGCGGGCCCTGGCCCTGGATGGGCCACCATGATGGGCCGCTAGCGGGGGTCGGGGCAGACCCAGTGAGTTAGGCCGCGCAGCCCAAGTCGGGCCGGTCCGACACGGTCGGACCAGACCTAGACAAGTTTTGACCCCCATAAGCACTTTCAGCCATATCATGGGCACCAGGCATCCATTTGACGAACCATCTATGGCGCCAGAATCATTGGAGAGAGACGGTACATTTGGTATACCCCACTATATATTTGGATAATGTTGGGGAAAGGATGGGTTGGATCGAGCATGAATCCAACCGGTCCCTCGAGACTAAAAGGCTAGTAACTTACAGACTTTGCATCTCATTAAAGTATCGTCTGTTGCATTGAGACCCCTATGACATTGCAGTCCTTTGAGATACTTCTTCATGAGACTTCATGGTAGTTGGATTATCGACCATGGCATGTGGAGCGGACCCCCGTAGACAAATGAGCATAGTCTGTGAACCCAGTAGTGGGATGTTACATGATGAATGAATAACGATCATGTGTAGGTCAGCACCAAGTGATCCTTTATGGGTCAGCACCAAGCGATCCTGTGGGGGACAGCACCGAGTGATCCTGTGTGGGTCATCACTGAGTGATCCTATGTGGGTCATCACCGAGCGATCCAATGTATCAGCACCTAGCGATCCTATGTAGGTCTGCAACATAGCCTCCTAATAGAGTAAGATGATTTAGTAGTTACATATAATCATCTCTACTACTGTACTTTAGTTATAAAATGTGTGAGTTGAGTCTATACATGAGTTCTACTCTCCTTTTTGGTAATACATTTGTGGTATTCCTCTGTGTGGTGTACCTGTGTGGTATTTACCTTCATGGTCGACCTTCCATTGTAGAATAGTTGAGATTTGGGCTTTTGATTTGGACTCTGTGTTTCCTCATGGTTGTGATGGGTTTACTTCATAACGTAGGTATATGTATATACATTTACCTATGTAGTGTTTTTAGTTTATTTCATGATTTTTTGTTCATTCTTTGTGAATTTTGTGATCCCTTGAGGGTCTTGAGGTCTCTACTAAGTATCATTATACTCACTCCTACACGAAATATGCCAGAACTTCGTTGTGTTTGGTGAAGATGATAGAAAATGATGACTAATAACATGAGTACTAGGACTAGAGGTTGCTCAGATGGAGACCATAGATGAGGCGTACCAGAGAGATGACCAATCGAGAGTTATACCTACCATTCTGTTGGGATCCATGGCCGGTTTTCTAAGGTGTTGTTCTAATATACTTGTACTTTCATATTCTTGTACTTTCTAGTTAGGCTTGTATTCTAGACTCTTTTACATACTATACTCACTCTATTTACTATTCAGTTTACTTGATATCATATCTTTCTGTATTCTTGGTTGTGTGTGCTTATAGGTAATAAATGCAATGCCTTCTTAGTTTTAGAGAATACACCTTCGGTGCTAGTAACAATCCCCTAGCCTATAGACGGCGGGCTTGGTGTAGTCACAGTAGGGTCCCCAGATGATGGTTCATGACAAATTGGTATCATAGGGGTAATTTCTACAACATAACATAGGACTCTGGTATTTTTGTTAATGGAAATAGTGTTATGTTTAGTGAGTGTGTTTATCAGTTTTGGGAAACCATTTTTGGTGTGGCGGCCGATGTATCCATACACCTGAACCCTGACTTTTTATTTTCGACTCAGTGCATGAAAAAAATGATTGCATGTGTGCTTTCAAACGTCTTCTTTGTGAACTTATTGAGTCATCTCACCAAGTATAACTTATTGATCATGGCACACCAGTTTCTTTTCAGGATTCCTCCACCCAGACATCCATCTAGGGTTTTAGATATAGTACGCACTGATAGCCTACCAAGTGACGATACATTGGTGCAATGCCCTCTTCCAGTAGAGGCACCGGTGGTGGCACCGATGGTACCATTATCCATTGGGCAACCGATGCCACCAGCTTCAGAAGTAGAAGGTGCTCACCTCTTGAGAACATTACATGAGTTTCAGTGCCAGTGTCCCCCCAGGTTCATGGGAGAGATGCACCCCCAAGGAGATGAGGATTGGATGAAAGCCATGGTGAGAGTCTTCCGATTGGTAGGGACACTAGCCGATCACATGGTGATCCTTGCCACTAGTCTTCTACATGAAGCAGTAAGAAAATGGTGGAGCTTGCTGCTCTAGGCTCAGAACGATGTGGCACTTCTCTGTGTAGACATAGAGAGCCTATTGAGAGTAGTGTTTGTCCGAGAGACTCTTCACACAATCTGCATTCAGGAGCTACTTTATCTAAAGCAGGGCATTGTGACTGTGGCCCCGTACTCTATGAGGGTTCCAAACCTCTAACACTACTCCACAGATATGGTGTGAGAACCATTATCCAGGGCCTAAACCTTTGAGTAGGGACTCAGGCGGGAGATCAGGGCATCGATTAAAACACTCAGCATCACGACGTAGGTGGTGGTGTTAGAGAGAGCCATTTTAGAGGTGATTATCCTTGCAGAGCTGTCACTTGTAGGGAGACCCACCACCAGTCGTTACGTAGCAGAGTCTTCTACAACTGGCAACAGACAGATGTCACAGAGGTCCAAGATGTCCATACCTATAGATGGATGACCGTATGATTCAGGGTCGGTTGTGTGGGGAACATGAGCTAGAGCCAGTATTTTCCGGAGCTGGTCGCGTTATGCATGTGACGGTCTGGGTCACATGACTCGTGATTATCCAACCCACCATATGAATGATCAGCAGATGGTCGAACGACCACCCAAGCAGAGACATAGATTCGACTTAGGAGGTCTACCGGGAGGAGGCAGATGTGGCAGAGGAGAAGGTCGTGCAGCAGGTGGTGTGTGACAGTTTGGGATATTACTGCCACCACCACTAGGAGGTCCAACCCGACCGCAGGGAGCATGTGGACAGTGGAGAGCCCAGCTCCATGCACCTTAGGCCAATGATCAAGGCGCTCGGAAGATTACATGAGGTACAATATATGTATACTATACCATAGCTGTAGTACTTATAGACACAGGTTCTTGCCATTATTTTATTACCAAAACCCTCATTCAGAGCTCAGAGATTCTGACGGAACCATTGGATCAATACTTATGGTTAGATACCCCTATAGGAGTGGATTCAATGATTACGTACTGGTGTCGGCAGTGCGATCTTACTCTAGGGGGTGAGAGCTTTGGCTGGGATCTCTTAGTAGTGGTGTTGATGCCTTATGACATCATCTTGGGTATAGACTGGTTATCTATAGTTCATGCTCATATTGACAGTATTAGGCGCAATGTGTGGTGTGTCCTCACGAATGGGACCGGGTTTTCTTCACCAGTGAGAAGGGAGCCTTTGCAGCACAAGATGGACTTACCTGGAGGAGAGTACAACCGAATACACATCAGTTGGATAGCCTTATCCTCGTAGCAATAGATTTAAAGAGTCTGAGTTATCCAACATTGGTGGACCAGTATGCAGATGTATTCCTTGATGATGTTTCGGGTCTTCCTCCTCACATAGATGTGGACATTTTCATTGAATTGTACCCCGAGACGACACCAATATCTACACCAGCGTATTGGATGGATCCCGCAGAGCTTCGTGAGATGCGGGAATAGCCGAAGGACTTATAGTGGAAAGGGTTCATTCGGCCCAATGATTCTCATTGGGAAGCCTTGATTTTGTTTTCCAGGAAGGAAGAATAGAACATGATACTTTCTGTAGAGTATCAACACCTAAAATAGGTGACCATGAAAAATAGGTACCCACTCCCAAGGATTGACGACCTCTTCGATCATTTAAAGTGAGCACAATGGCTCTCGATGATATACCTCATATCAGCCTATCACCAGCTCAGAGTATGAGATGATGATGTGAAAAAGATGACATTCAGATGTCAGTATGGCCATTACAAGTTCATGGTTATACCATTAAGTGTAATAATTCTCCAGCAGTGTTCATGGGACTCATGATAAATATATTTCATCCATACCATGATCGCTTTGTAGTAGTCTTCATCAATGACATTTTTCTCTACTCTGCTACTAAGGTGGAGCATGCCTATCATTTGTTGGTAGTAATGGACACAATCCAATATAACCACCTTTATGGTATGTTCTTGAAGTTCCAGTTCTGTATATGAGAGGTTCACTTTCAGGGAAACGTCAAATCAGAGGCTGGGGTTTCAGTTGATCTAGCCAATATTAAGGCGGTACTTGTTCGGGATCCACCCAGAAGTGTTACAGAGGTACGAAGTTTCCTAGGATTGGTTGGACACTACCAAAGATTTTTTCCAGATTGCTCTTGAGTTGCAGCACATTTATTAGTGTTGACGAAGAAGGGATAACCCTTCATGTGGTCAGAGGTATGCGAGCAGAGTTTTCAGGAGATGAGGTAAAGGTTGAATAGTGCCCCCATCTTGAGGATTCCAGAGGAGGGGGTCAGGTACATAGTATAATTCAACGCATCAGGGTCCGGGATCAGATGTGACTTGATGCAGGAGCGAGTAGTGATCACTTATGGTACTTGACAGCTGAGACAGAATGAGCAGAACTATGCTACCCATGATCTGGAGTTTTTATCAATGGTTTTCTCCTTGAATATGTGGTGACATTACTTGATGGGAGAGAATTTTACCATGTACTCGGATCACAAGATTCTCAGGTATATCATCTCTTAGATGGAAATGAACCTGAGACACGATGTTGTCTTGAGTTCCTCAAGGACTATGACTTCAGGATAGTATATAATTTTTGGAAGGGGAACATTGTAGAAGATGCATTCAGTAGAAGGTCATGTATACATGCTGTTTGGTGAGGCAATAGAGTAGTTGGCCGCTTTGCAGATATCCTTTGTGGAATGGGATGGAGAAGTTTTTCTTTTGTCACTTATAGCCAATCCCCCACATTTTCAGTGAGTCAGAGAGGCATAGTGTGGGGACGTTGACTGCAAGGCTCAACGTTCTTATATATCCACATGGCAGGTACCTGATGGATTTTAGAAAGGTGGGAATCACATCATCCTTTTCAGAGGACATACCATGATACAAGTATCACTTCGAGAAAAAGTGTTTAGGGAGTCCCACACACCCCCTCTAGCGGTACATCCAAGAGTGGAGAAGATGTACCAGGACCTCCGACTACATCACTGGTGGCCAAAAATGAATAAGGTGGTATAAGAGTTCGTCTCTCGGTGCCTCACATGAGAGCAAGTGAAGGAAAAGAATCAGGTACTAGTAGGCTTAGTTCATCCATTATATGTCCCATAGTGGATGTTGGATGGGATATCCACGGACTTCGTGACAGGATGTCCACATACATCCAAGGTTCATGACATCATCTTGGTAATCATCGACCGAATCACCATGTTGGCCCACTTCCTACCAATTAAAGATCAGTTTTCAGTAGAGATATTGGGATGAATTTATTTTTAGGAGATTTTGTGGCAACATTGAGTACCCTCGATGATTGTCTCGGATTGTGATACATGTTTTAATTATAGTCTATGTAAGGGGTTACAGGTGGCTTTCTGGACGCATCTTTGTTTGATCACTACCTTCCATCCTCAGATCGATGGCTAGACTGAGTAGACCATTCAAGCCGTCAAAGACATGCTGCATTCTTGCATCCTCGACTATGGTCGCAACTATGAAATAACTTTCCTTTGGTAGAGTTTTCATACAACAATAGTTATCACTCCACCATTGGGATTTCAACTTTTGAGTCACTGTATGGGAGACCTTGCAGATCACCAGTGTGCTGGATTGACCTCGAGGGTCCGCACTTGTGGGACCATAGATGGTACAGACTGCCACAGAGAAGGTACATATTATCCTATACCAGATGAAGACTGTACAGAGTAAGAAGAAGTCATATTCCATCAGGATATAGAGACCTCTGGAGTTCAAGGATGCCAACCATGTCTATCTACAGGTCTCACCTCGACGAGGTTTGGGAAAATTTGGTCGAGGTGGATTGTTATCTCCGAGGTTCATTGGACCCTTTTATGTCCTCATCAGAGTTAGCGATCTAGCTTACTGATTATCTCTTCCACCTTAGTTGCACCTGGTGCATGACATCATCCATGAATCCAAGATGATGAGATACGTTAATGACCTTTCTCACATCATCGACCAAGGCGAGCTTGACGTCAATGATGAGACGACTTTTACAGAGGTTCCAATAGATATTGAGGATCGACAGGAGCAGGTCCTTCAAGGGAAGTCGATACCTCTGGTGCACGTTTTTTGGTAGCACGGGAACCTCCAAGAGAGCACATTGTAGTGGGAGGCTCAAATACCTTCTCAGTACCCCCAATTGTTTACTTATTTTTTGTTGTGGCTTATGGGGATGTAAAGTCTTGAGGTGGGGAGAATGTAATGATCCGGAAATTTGAGGTAAATTTTTTTAATTATATGGGAATTTTACAAGTCTGTGAAAATTGTCTGCACCTGATTTTGAGGCCCAAAGTGCCTGAAAAGAAATTCTAAACAATTTTTCAGGTATGTTCAATAAACCTATGTGTGGGTTTTTGTAACTTTTGATATGGGGCATGGAATTAAAATATGAGGGCACTGTTAAACTCACAATACTGATATTCTCTTAAGGGGACATTCACCACGACCGTAGTAGTTCAGGGGTGAAAGATGGAATTTGGGTATTTTTATCGAAAGAATAAAATAAAATAAAATTGTGTAGCATTTTATTTTCTTTGGAACTACCATGTGGATGTTGAGAGGTGTGGACCACCAGAACTATAACTCAAATGTGAGGTTATGAAGGTGGATACCACCAGAATTAATCTCCCATGTGGGTTATAGTGGTGGGGACCACCTGAGAATAAAATCCTCTTGAACACCCCTCATTATGGGAAAATAACCTCTTGAACTCCACCACATTATATGTGCCTCCCCCTTAATTAACTGTACTAATTCAATTAATAAATTAAGATAATTTTAAATTATGACAACAAATTAAATATATAAAATAATCTATAATTTTGGGAATTATATTCATTTCGGTGGAGTTATGAGGGAGAATCTTTGGAGATTATTCTCTCAAACGAAGAACTCTCTCACTGACGAGGACCATCTCCATAGACGAATAAAACGATGATCAAGGAAATAAAGATGTCACTGATGTCGGTCTATCCCCAATGACTGTGTATCTTTCCTCATGACCTTCGTTGAAAAATCTCTGAGGTAGGGTTTTTATTATGTGTGATTATGGATTTCCCATGTTCCTCCCCTCTAAAAAAAGAGTAGATGTTTTCTTCCTCTTTGGGTTTGGGAATAATCATTACAAGGGGATTGTAGAGTTTGGCATTCTTGATTCTAGATTTTGTTGAGCCTCTTTCTACTCTCTAACGCAAAGGGTTTGGGAAAAACAAACAAGGCCATACCCCTCCTACATTATTCTTTATTGTTGTGTTCTTTGCGACGGAGGAGGATGTCAATCATCCTCGGTGGGGCATGAGAATAGTGGTTGGCATGACCACCGGCCGTGAGGAAGGTGACGGCGCAACGATGTCGCCCTGCGACCATCCCATCACCTTCTTTCCTTGTCGTCTCATGGCATCGCCATCCTACGGCCTCATCGTACTGTGATATCACCTTCTTACTGCCTCCCCTTCTCACGACCACACTGTCCTGCGACCTCGCCTTCCCACCGCCACATCGTCCTGCAGCCTCACCGTCTCGCAGCTCTTTGCCGCCCCATGTCCATCCGTGACTCTGTGGTCTTGCCGCCCAGTGGCCCTCTGTGGCCCCCATGGCCCCTCATGGCCATCGTGGCCCTCCACAATCTCCTCCTTCCATTGCGCCACTCCACGGCCTTCGCTGCCCCACGGATCGATGCCTAGGTCGAGCCGCAAAACCGGGCCGCCCAGCGTGGGTCGGGATAGACCCAGAAATTCGGCATGCCCAATGTAGGATGGGATTGACACATTGGGCTGGGCCAGGTCCCAACCCGGACCAGTTTCGAACCCTATACTCACTTTCGTCCATATTTCTTTCACTGGACGCCCGTTTGACAAACCGTCTATGGTGCCAAAAACCTTAGACCGAGGTGGTCCATTTGGTATACCCCACTAAAGATTTGGAAAATTTTGGGGAATGGACTGGTTGGATTGAGCACTAATCCAACTGGGCCCTCAGTATTAAAAGGCTAATAAATTACAAACCAGATGTCTGATTTAGAAAATATATGTTGCATTGAGTCCCCTATGAAGTGACTATCCTATAAGATACATCTTCATGAGATGTCATGTTATTATGAGTATCTAATAGTGGATAGTGGATTGGACCCACTCAAAGACAAGCAAGCATAGTGCGGGAACCCAGTAGCTGGATGTGACATGAAATATGAATAGTGATCTGGTGTGGGTCAGCACCGAGCTATCCTCTGTAGGTTAGCAAGGAGTGATCTTGTGTGGGTAAGCACTGAGAGATCCTATGTGGGTCAGCACTGAGCGATCATGGGTGCGTCAGCATCGAGATATTCTATGTGGGTCAGCACATAGAGATCCCATGTGGGTCAGTAGAAGAGCCTCTTAATAGAGAAACAAGATTCAGTAGGTACATCTAATCATCTCTACTAATGTACCATAGTTATAGTTGGTGTGAGCTTTGCCTGTACATGAGCAGTACTCTCCTTTTTGGTAATACCTTGGTTTCATTCTTCTATGTGGTGTACCTATGTGGTACTTACCATTGTTGTGTTCCATCCATTACAGAACATTTGAGATGTGGGACATTGAGTTGGACTTTGTGTTTTCTCATGGTTGATATGGGTTTACATGATAACTTAGTTATATGTATGGGAATTTACCTAAGTAGGGTTTTCAGTTTATTTCATTAATTGTGGTTCATCCTTTATGGATATGGTGAGACCTTGAGGATCTCAGGGCCCCAACTAAGTATCGTTATACTCACCCCTGCACGGGCTATGCACGCATATCGTTGTGTTTGGTGCAGACGACGAACAGTGCTAACTGGGGATGTGTGTACCAGGACTAGAGAAATCTCGGAGGTGGACATTAGATGAGGTGTACCAAAGATACGACCGATCGAGAGATTTAACTACCCTTCAGGTAGGATCTTTGGCAGGTGTTTAAAAAAGTTGTTCTAGTTTAGTTGTACTTTCAGTTTCTTTTACTTTCCAAATGAACTTGTATTCTGGACCCTTTTACTTATTGTACTCAATATGATTACTATTCAGTTTAATTGAGTTTGTATCTTGATGTGTGCTTGGTTGTGTGTGCTTATAAGTTATTAAGGCAATGCCTTCCTATTTTTAGGGAATACGCCTTCGGTGCTAGTCACCAACCCCTAGACTATGCAATGTGGGCTTGGGGTAGTCACGACACAAGCCCTAGGGGACGAGTCGTGACAATATATATTTATTTTTGTGATAATAAAAATAAATGAATATTAAAATATATATATATATATATATATATTTAATATATGTATATATATTTAAGATCTATTATGACCATATATGTATATATATGTATTTTTTGTTAATTTATAATAAAAATTAGGATTATGTTTATGAAACCAGGGATTTTTAAAATGGTTTTTAATATATGTACGCTTATATATATACATTTTCAATGTACATATATGTACATATATTAAATATCTATATACATATATAAGAGGGTATTAAATGATATTAATAATATTAATACTGAGTGTAAATGGGAGAAGATAAAGACGAAGGTGATGCACTGAAAATTTAAGAGACTAGATATAGGGAGAGGGACTTGAGGAATTACAAAACGGTTGAAATGTTTGAATTTAATTTAAATATGCATATTAAATAGAATTGAGTAATACGGTGTGTGTGTTTAGGGTAAATAATAGGTTTTAAAAATGTGAATAGAGATACAGAGTTAATGAATTAAAATATTAAAATATATATATATATAAACATATAAATTATATATATGTAAATGTTGAAACATGTATATATAGGTTAAAATATATTAAAATATACATATATATATGAATATATATGTTAAAATATATCTATATATGTTATATATTGACATAAATGTATATATATAGATGTTGAAGAGTCAATGGTTAATAATGTCAAAACATATACAAGATTTTTAGTGCATATTGTTGTGGAATGGAGAAAAGATAATATATTTTCCTATTTATCAACATATTATATTCATATACATATATGAGCTGAAATATATATGTGTTATTTATATATGTGTTATATATATATATATGCAAGTGTGTTATATATATGAAATATATATATATATATATTAAAATATATTTACATTAGGTAATATATGTAATATATATACATATATGTGTGTGTCAAAAAATATATATGTTAATATATATATATATATTCCAATTTATATGTTATATAAGTTATTTACATGTTATATATATGTTTTTATATATGTTATTTAATTATTCAATATATATATATTCTAAAATATAAATAAGTGTTAAAATATATGTATTGGTGTATATAAATATTTACACACACATATATATATATACAAACACATATAAATTAAGTAATGTAAAATTGAAATAATATTCACATATATATTTGATGTTGTGTGATGTGTAATGGAATCTATATTTTTGAAATTATTCTTTTATTTTTTAAATTATTTTTAGTTTAAGGGGGTCATTTTTTTCAAACAACAATATTTCATTTTTATTAAACAATTATGTCATGGAAAATTTATATCATAAAATTAAATGTTGTTATAACATTAATTATAAGGGAAAAAATATATTAAAAATCTAATGTAAATAAAATTGAAGAAAAACTCTTCCCATAATAATATGATTTGTGAAATAAATTCTTCAAAATTTCTTAAATTTTATTTGAATAATATATATCCAAAAAAAGAATTTACTTATATTGTTTTAATGATTTATTTTCAGGTAATATAAAATTACATATTTATATAATAAATTTTATTTTATTTCATTAATTTCTATCAATAAAAATGTTTTAATTAATACCACTTAAAAGTGAATGGCCATATTGGAAAAAATCACTATTTAAATCCATAACACATCCCCTTAATGTATAAATATCCATACCTCTAAAAATTCATCCACAACTGATTTTATGCACTCTTATAATATACCTCTCATGGTGTATCTTCTATATCTTTCTCTTAAATATTGACTAATTTTTATGGTATCGAGGATCATAAAAAATCTAAAAATCTCTAATTATACATGATTTTTTGTCCCAATATCCATTTTTGAGGAATATGTTTTTATGCACATAATTTATTTTATATATTGTATTTAATACCCCTTAAATATATTTAATCATAATTGGTTTAAATATAATGTATATTTATGTTACAAATGGAATTAATTCATTCGAGGGTATTTTTCATGAATTTTACCAAGTTGAAAGGGTTTCACAACTCAATTTCTTTTCTATGGGTTATATTTCATCTTCAATGACTTCTATATTAAATTATTTTGTGTGTAAAGATATTTTATTTCATCCCATTATGTTTAAAATTTAATTTCATGGATTTATATTTGTTTCTTAAAATATCTCCAAGAACTCATACTCAATTCACTGATATGATAATAATAAGGGTTTCTACAAACCTCTCCTTTATGTTTCAATTGAAATTATTTTATTAAAATATATTTTATGATTCCTTTTCATACAATTAATTAATTTAAATTCCATGTTATTACTATCCAATTAAATTATTCTGAATGATGTGATACATTATCCCTCTCATTATATCCTTTTTGAAAGAAATTATTACTCTTGGACCATCAAGAAAATATAAAACATCATAAAATTTTGATGATGTAATATGTGAATGATTTTCCAGGTAATAAATTCGCGTTCTATATACTATAAGTGGAAATGGATTGAGATCATATGCATATTTTGATTTTAACCATGATAAGATTTTTTTCACTACATCTCCACAACCATTCTACTAGATAGATAATGGGACCTCACAGTGCATCATGTTTGACACACCCAAAGGATAGGATTTGGATGATCAACAGTCAACTTAAAAATCATTATAAAGGATATATCAACAATTTAATTGGTCCCCTACCTTTTTATATTTTTAAAACATCATTATTTATGGAATGGGTGAAAATAATTTCAAACCATATTATGGATTCTTATATATGTGAAGTCTAGTAAGATAAACCTCATTAAAAAAATAATACTATGTATTTATATGGTCTAATCCTTGAAGATTATTGATTCTATTTATATTATATTTAGTATAATTCATTATAATTTTTTGATGGTTGGGGTATATAATTATTTCACCCTTAGTGCACTGCTAGGTCTCATGATATTACTAAGATATGGTAATAAGAGATGCCTTATTTTTTATGTGATATAACATAGAAAGTTGACCCTAAAAACAATGATAGGTTAACATAATAATCTTTTCCCTTACTATATGATTTATAGGAAGCCATACATGACTCTATGTTTATAGTTCCATAAATTGGGCATCCCCCCAATATATTTTCTATTATTGTAATCATGAAATTTATTCGTTTTTATGTTGTCCACGGGATTTATCAATGACTCAGTTTTGATATGATATAATTTATTCATAGTTTTTATTTCTATGGATTTATTTATAATCTTAGTTCCATTTTATATAGAATATTTTTTTAAACTTTCTCATTCCCATCCTTAATACATGTTCAAATAATATATTTATGGTACCAAATCATCATTAAATGAGCCCGTATTAAATTTATTGTCTTAGTTTCAATTTATATTCTATTAATTAGATTATTTATTCATACCATAATGGATTATAATTATAATAAAAATATATTTATTTATTTTATTCTATGAATTTATTCATTGTTATATTGGACTTGGATTTTATCCCTCATCAGTTATTGATATCTAAGCATCTAGTAGTTGTTATATTAGTCATGGACTTATTTATACTGTCAGTTTTGTTTGATATGGGAAAACTAAATTTATTATTCAATTCCAATCATCATTATATATTATTTTAGATATCTCATAGTACCTAATCATTATTATATCAACTACAGATTTTTTTATTCTCATAGTTCCATTTGAAGGGGAATAAATCAGTATATATATTCCTTCGATAATGGATTATAATTTCAATCACTAAAAGATCATTTTCTATTATCGATCAGTTTATTTACTATTTTATTGGGCATGTATTAATTTATGAAATTAGTATCATTTTATATTTCAAGACATAGTGTATTGTTTCTTTCCATAATTTCTTATTTATTAAAATAATCAAAACTGAGTGTTTAAGATCACCCACTCATATTATTTTAATTTTACATAAGAAAACATTAAGGAAACTATGTATGATAAAAGGGTTGTAATGAGAGTAATAGTATTCATGTTTTCAGATGATTCATTATCTTTTCTTTAATTCATTATAATGTAAACCCCTATTTTGTATCTGATTTTAATATGGATATAGAATTATATGGTCTGATTTTTTACCGTTATGGTAATATATCCTCTTGCTCACGGGGAATAGATTTTGAGTTGTTTAATAAAATAAACAACATTTATATTTAAATTATAAACATTCAATTAGTTTATTAATCTATATATATAAAATCTTAAATTTTTTAGACTATTCGTATGAATCAGTAAAAATATTTGGTCATATGTTGGACTTCTTTTTTGTTAATACATTGGTTTGTTGATCCTTGTAATGGGTTTGTGACATAGAGAAAACACATTTGATGATCCTCAATATCTATTATTTAATCTATAATTTAATAATAATTTTATTCAATAATGTAGATAGACGGTAGGTCCTTCATGTGTATTAAAATATTAAAAAATCCATCGCATAAAAGTTGGGAGGAACGTAGTGGTTAATAAATTGCGACCTCGAACATGTACATGTGAATACAACATAGGATGGATAATTGTAGAATATGGTATACTACTTCATCTACATTTCATTATTCAATTAAATTTTTTTGATAGATTATATTTATAACATTTTTTGGAGTATCCTTACCTTAAATTTATGGTAATGGTTATGAATTTATAACCACAAAATACAATGGAATATGGAGTAACATCTATTTTATTGGTGACATAGAGAATTATTAAATCATTGGAAAGAAAAAATAACATATATATTAATCCATTTATAATAGTGATTATTAGAAAATTTGGACAGTTTTAAGGATTGGAATATAATGATCTTTACTTCCATTTTTTCCATGTTCTACATATATGTGACACTATAATGTATAATGGATTCCTTAGGGGAAATATAATATTATGTTAACTTTGTAATTCTGCATGATTGGTAATTTTTATTCAATGAGTATTACACATGGTTTTATGGATATGGGGATCTGTTAGATATAGAATTCATGTATTTATATGTTACACCATAATATATAATGATGTTATTTATTGATATTAAAAACCTCAAGACTCTATTTTTTGAAATTTTATTCACATCACGATCATTGTTTATTTAATTACTATGAATGATTCTTTATTAGTTTGGGTAATGTGGATTTAAAATATACCCCTTTGTTATGTATTTCACATCATTGTGGGAGTAATGCTTATTAATATATACAAAATATGTATCATATTAAAAAATTGATGATTCTCATAATCATGTTGATAGTTCTTCGTATAATTATATAGTTTATTAATGTGAAAAAACACGACTACTAATTTGAATAAAAAATGTGTATTATATAAAAAATATACTATAAAAAAGAAGAAAATATAATTTATTTTTATTAATTCTATTTTATTAATAAATATTATAAAATCTTCCCATATAACCAGTAACTTATAAGTTGTCTATGTGCTTATAAAAATTTCATGAATTTTTCATCCAAAGGGATGAAGAAAATGACATATAATACAAGATTTCTTTGAATAAACACTCACTAATTTAATTAATAATAATATTGAATCAATAATAAAGGCAATTAAAATAAAATTTTGGATTTATCAAATATAATTTGGATTAAAATATCATTCAAATTAAAAGTGAACTATTATAAAATTAATCTACAAAATTTTAGAGTCATTATACAACTGAATAATCATTAATATGTATAATATTGTTTTCCATAACATCATGATATAGAAAAATAATTAGGATGATGAAAATATTTAGAATTATTTCTACGAATATAAATTTAGAAAATGAAAAACAAAAAAATAATGATCATACATTTTTAATAAACCCTAAATATCACATCTAAACTATTGTTGACAATCCAGAAGGATTATTTATTATATTATCATGGATATTTCCAAATTAACAATTAGGGAATATAGAAAAAATCAAAACTGAGTAAGCTAAATCAAAAAAATTATTTATTAGTTTGGAGTTTGGATAAACATTGTATAATGGAATGGATACATCAAAATTAGAGGATGATTGTTAGGGGGAGAAATCAATTAAATATGAGAACTAACTAATCTTGGGTGAATATAAAATAAAATTGTAATATAAAATTACCTGAATATTAGTGTGGAAATTAAAGATTCGTCTGTAGAAATAACCACTTTCATTCTCTTAGGTGATGAAATTTGAACCATTATTAAATCAAAATAAAAATAATTATCTAATTTTTAATATAAACTATATTATTATATATTCTACAAAAGTGATATATAAGATAGAAACATAAGTATTTTTTTGGATGTGTTAAAACATAAAAACATTATTGATTAAATTATTGTTAATATAGTAGTTAAATTTGTTTAATATATAGTTTTTTAAAAGTTACCTCCTAAATTATGATGATTTAGGATTATTTTTCAATATTTTCTTCATCAATTACATCTAATAAATCAACTTAGTATGAGTAATATAAGAGATTGTTGGTTTAATATCATATTATATTTTTAATAAATATATAAATATAATATTGAAAGAATTTATGATTGAAACCTATATTCATTGCTTATTCAATGTGTTTTCATTGATAAATTATTAAAAATGAATTTCTCATAGTGGAAATGTTCAACATTACCATATTTTTTTTTATTTCTGATATGGATGAGGAATATGTTTTTTTAATTATACAATGTATACCAATTCATTAAATAAAAAATTAATTATTTTTATTTTTTAAGGAATATTAATGGTCATATTCAAAGAATAAAAACCCATTTTTTCCCACGTTGGTTTTGAAAATTTATTGGGATTAAAAATTTTACAATTTTTTATTTCAAATGAGTAATTTGAAAATATTATAAACATGTATCTGAAATATGAAATCATTATTTAAATTTAATTGATTAAATGGATAAAGTAAAATATCTTGATATCAACTATAAGAATTAATAATAATTAAATTTAAATTTAGATATAACAGAAAACATTAGTTTTCTCGCTATCTAATCCATGATGAACATTGGTTTTATTTAAATCGTAGTTAAAATCTATTAATTATAATTAAATTAATTTTTATATGTATTTTAAATGGAGTATTCAATTAGTGAATATACCTATGTGTAGTTAGTTTATGTCAAAGAAATCATCTTGTGATAGGATCAAACATTACTAATATAGGTCTAAATTATCTAAAAAAGAATTCACTATTTAATATTAAGATATTTAACTAACTAAAATAATTCTACATATTCTAGTAAATATTACTATTGTAATAATAGTATTTATATACATTATAATTTATAATAACATTTTAATCTAATATGGTAGAGGGATTGATTTAATAGAAATTGTTCTTTAATCATAGCCTATCCATATTATATCCATGGTAAGAGTTCCAAGATACAATATTAAAAATTCAATATCTTATTTTTAAAGATTATTATAAGAATAATGTGTATATAAATCCTTTATTGAATAGGTTTGTGGAACTTTTACCATTATTTGAAAAAAGTGTTATTGATTTTAATATCATATATGATAGAATGAATTAATTATATATTAATGTTTTATATTATATCACTTAAATTAATTATATATAAAATCATTTCTATCAGTTAATATAAGGACACTCATTATTGATGATGGTATGGGGAGTTGAATATAATGTTATCCATCTTTGGAAAAGATGGTTATGCTTCCCATTAATTTTTTTTCAATTCATTATTGATTTTTGGGGATAGATTTCATTAATATAAAAGGATAATTTGATTACTCAACCACTATACCTTGATGTTTTCCCGTCTCCATGGATTCAAAATAGTTAATATTTTAGATAAATAGATTTCATTAATTCTCTTCTACCTATGTATATAGAAATGTCAGTCAGGGATATATCATTCAATGATATTGATGGTCAACTATTTTATTTATAATTAACTTCTATAAATATTACTATTATTTCCATTAGAAACAAAAATATGGGTTTAAGAATGAATTTTTGTGTTTTTATATCATTTGGAGAAAAGGTTAAAGAAAATGAGAATTCATCACCACCTAATTTATAAAAATGAACTCTAAACTAATTTTTCTATTAGAACAACATGAGTTGTTTTTGTCTATAAATATGTATTTTTATACATCATTATTATTAACACCCAAATAAATTATTACTACCATGATCATGGCCTTCCATTAAATGATTCAATTTTCAAGGATCCTTAATATGAAAGATAAATTTATCTTTTTTTTATCTTTTCATGATTCATATTTTATATGGTGGAATATACTAGATTTTGTAACATCTATTATTGATGGTGTTAGTGGTTATCTGGTAACACCCCTCCTATCATATAGTTTTTTATGTAAAATTATAGAATTATACTTTCTTAAAATTTTATTTTCAGTTGATAATTTTAAATGGAATAACATAATATTGATTTTGGAAGAGAAAGTAGGATGCATAATTAATTTTTATGATGATATTTGAATATATTGTTTTATGAATATTATACACAGTAGGGGGTTCAATAATAGAATGATTAGTTGAATACAACATGGAAGTAATATTCAATATTTAATGATGTTTTTTCGTATTTGATCCTTATTTTTTTCTATATTGTGAAGTCGTAGAAGGCGATATTCATGATTTTTCATAAATTTCTTATCACTACACTATGTGATGGTATTAAACATGATACTTTTATATATAATTTTAATTTTATAGTATGGTGTTTCCCTTAACACGTCATAACATTTCTAGGATTGTAGGATCTAACCATGGACCATGATATGTTTCAAGAGTGTAAGTCTGACTAGTCCGATTTTAGAATGTTCAATTACCTTAAATGTTTTTTTTCTTATCACCATCTTTATTTCACCACAGAGTTGGTATTTACACTTTGATATTATGTTTTAAAATTTAACAATAAATTAGTGAGCTACAATGAAAACATAAATTTTATTTTCATTCCTCTTGACCCAAGGGTGAATCAATAGTATCTTCATGATAAATAAAATCTACCAAACTCATTACTATATCACTATCATTAGATAAGAAACTATTAAATATTTTAGATGAGTTTATATTTTATTCTATTTCATTTTTCACCTTTATTCAATGGGATAATCTATATCCTTTGATAAGGGGGAGGTTTTGGTCTTGGTGTATGGATAAACAATGAAATATATTATGGGTGCCTATTATTGGTAAAAAATTTCTATGTGGGAGAAAATTGATTAGAATATATCTCTATCGAACATCTGTTGTGTATTTTAATCCTTTTTTCAAATATGTTTTTTAGAATTAGTCATTATACGATTCGTTAATCTTTATCCATAATTTCTTATGGGTTTAATTTTCATTTTTTATACGATCATAGGTACATTAGATTAATTTGGTTGTTACACATGTGTGGATTCTAAATCATCTCATGGAAAATCTGGATAAATTAATAACATGATAGAGGTAAGAAGTTCCATAACATTTATGGATCCTATATAATGTTATTAACATGGTAATTATTATATGATTTTTAATATATATTCTATAAGTCCCTTGATGGATAATAAAAACATTTATACGATTGTATGACTATTGAAACACATGATCACTATTTTTTGTTCCAATATGTGATATTCCTTGACTGTGTGAATGTTTCCTCTTCATAGGTTTTCTTAAGGTACCAGGTCATTGGTTGAAAAATTTGCATTGGTTCACCATTAGAAGGGGAGAATTTATGGTTTGAGATTATGAAAATTATGTATCAATAAACATGTTTGTGGATTTATGACCTTATTTCCTGACCCAAGATAATTGTGGGGGATGAGGACCTTTTGGGGTGACCTAAGAAAGTGATGAGTTAAAATGCCCACAATTTCAAACCCATGATAGTGACATGTCTTAATGACCATATGTCCTAACATGAGGGTTTATTTCTATGTGGATACTCTATAAAATATGGGATGTAAATGTGTTTGACCCTTGATCAATAGTTTCATTATTATTGTTCATCCAACATGGATTCATATGATGTATATTTTTGGTTCATAGTATATTGGATATGTCATGATTGTTTGGTATATTATTGATAATTGATATCTTGATAGTTTAATTTCTATTGAATAACACTACTCTAATTCAAGTGAAGTTATTTTTTGGATAAACGGTTGGTTTCCCACTCAGTTTATACTTACACCTGACACGTGCAACTCTAAATATGTTTGAACGTCATGATTACGGATACATGAATAAAAATGGTACCAAATATTGATATATTAAGATATAATGTATAAGGCCCCAGCCTTAAACCTTACTTAAACTTGAGTTATTACAAGATTACACATTGAGGATCTTTTCAGGTTTAGTGTTTTAGAGAATTAGATCATGTAACTTGCATTACATTCCACATTTAAACAAAGTGGTTACATAAAAGACAATATTCATTCTTCCCATCAACGGATACCTATTTAAAATAAAACACAGATTCTTTCTTGACACATCCTTGACACTATCATCACATCGTGTACCTTTCCCTTGACCTGTGAAAAACATTTCAAAAACATGGGATGAGCATAAAAAGCTCATTAAGGGTTATAAAAATATGGAAAGGAAACAAGAGTTCATAAATACATAAGAATGAAATCATACTTTACCCATAAAATATAGGCATATCAAATCATAAATAAATCATAGAAAACAAAAGACATAAAGGTAACTTGAGGCATTTATAACATTTTTACGTAGGGAGTAACCCTCTTGGTTACGTTTGGAATACCCATCACAGTATATTCCCTAAATCTCTTTGGAGAAACCTTAACGTTTCACTCCTTCGCGTTACCCAACGCATTGGAGAGCTATATCGGACTCACCCGCCCTTAGTTTATCACGGAACCACCCGTTTTCATAACAATGCCCAAGAACCATAACATAAATGTATCACATAAAACATTCATAAAAGAAACATAACATTTCCATATTTCAATCACAATATAACATTTTAGTATATTGAAATAATGAATCCATTCAAAAAGAAACCATTTAAAACATTTAACAAAGAGATTTTTGAATCAAGGTGTCCCATACCACCTTGAAGCTTAAAATTTTAAACCATTAATATCCATATAAATAAATCCTTAAAATCATTTTTAAAACATTGATATTAATAAGAACAAACGATTAAAACATTTAAAAAGATATTTTGGTTAAAGGGGTTTTACCAAAATTAGAGACACTTGAATACAATAATTGAGGAATAACATTTAGTCAGAACTTTATAATATCATGAGAATAAATGGATTCATGATATAATACTCCAAAGTACAGTATATACACCATATAAGAGTGAATTGGTGCATAACAACAATGAACCCTCAATAGAAATGTCAAATGTGATGAAATCCCTTATAAAGAAGGTATCCTTAAATTAAGGATAAATCAATATCAAAATTATGTGTGAAAAATATAAATACACCCAATATAATTGGATATTATGTTTAAAACAATAAAAGGTCATTCACACATATTCAAAGGATGACATATTCAATGACTACATGTTGAACCCAAAGAAATCGAAATTGGGTTAAAAAAGTTCCCTTGACAGCCTAACGGCATCACATCAAAATGAGTTGATGAGAGATAAAAAGTTTATCTCATCACTTGGACATAAAATTTACATCAATAAGGATGTATGAGAACATATCCCAACATAAAAATATGTAAATTAAAAGACCCAATAAAAGAAGTCTTTTAAAAAAAGAGGAGGGTGAAAGGTTCCCTTACCGACTTGGGTATCTTTCAAAACATACACCCCATGAAAGAAAGACAATAGGTCATTGATGTAAATACTCATAAACGAAATTATATTACACAAATAGTAGAATAATGGGCAGTACATACACCACTCAATGGAATTTGTGGCAAATGTAGCATAAATCTCACGGGAATAAAAGTGAGATGAAAAATCCCTCACGAAAACTCGGCAGCCTAACGGCGCCACATAAAACTTCCGAATATGGATTGATGAGATCAAATAGGGTATCTCATCACATTACAATATAATGTACAGCAAGAGGAATATAAAAGAACATCCCCAACATTACAAATAGGAGCTTAAAAGAAGTGAAATAAAGGAGAGTACATAAAAAGAAAGAGAGAAGTTAGATCTCTTACGAAAGTTCGGCAGCCTAACAGCGCCAATCAAAACTTCCAAAATGGATTGATGAGAGAGAATAGGGTCTCTCATCACATGAACATAAAAATTACAGTAGGATTAATATAAAAGATCATCCCAATAACAAGAAAGATGAGATTTAAAAGGAATGACATAAAAGAGTGTACTTAAAAAGAAAGAGAGGAGTAAGATCCCTTACCTCGGGTCCGACTTGACTCGATCGTTCTTTAACGTCCTGAATAATAAACTTGAGTTAATTTACACTTTATTAAGAACCTTTTTCTAGTTCATTATTCCTATTAGATCACTTATTTCCATGTTATAAACATTATGTAAACATTTAAGTTAATAATGTTTGTTTTGTCGATATTTGGTTCTTAAGTCGAAAGTGGACTTCTTACCATTACATGTTGTTCGTGTGGTCAAATGTTTATTATATCCAGAATAATATTAATTATTTGGATATCATATATGTCATATATATCCAGTACATTCATGCATTTATAACATTACATAATCATTTAGAGGTAAGAAATGAAATGCACCGTTCATGGAGACGGTAAGCCGTACGTACGCATGAACGCTACTTTCATTTCTATTTCATATTTTATAGAATGGAATAATAATGATATAAAGGTATATTATAATTACAGTATAATATCATATATAATATCATAGTTCCATCCTTTATATGTCCCACATATGGTATTTAACGAATCAAATCACTTTGAGGGGGAGGTAGTCCGCACTTCCTTAAATGAAGATATCGCGTATACCCATAATGGAAGCCATAAAGGTAAGACAAAAATGAAAAATACATAAGTGTAAATAAAACATAAACATATTATATATCATATATAAAAATAGTGACATCATAATGGCCACCTTTGAAGGTGTTAAATGAGTATTGAACAATCATCGTTTCAGGAGGCAGAATTTCACCATCCACGGAAACCGTATGTTCTTTAACCATTTGATGTAGTTGTGTGAGAGTGTAGCTCGAATAAATCTTATAACAACATCCTAGTATATTTAAGATACTGGTGGTGTTACAAAAGATGTAAATAAAAAGAGTTTAGGGGGTTGGAGAAGCAAAATAAAACAAATGAACATGAGAGAGTGAATTACCTTTAAAAGTGTAACTCCTTTTGATTTGAGCCTTAAGGCCTTCTTTTGAAAGGCTTCTGCCCAATGGTAATCCTCTAGGATGAGTATAGGGATGTGGAGAGAGTAAATGGGCAGGGTTTGGCCGAGCCAAAGGCTTGAGGAGTGTGTTAAATGAGGTAGAGGTGGGGGCCTTTTATAATAGGAGAGGAGGGGTACTTTTGGAAAGTAAAGAAATATTACTTTATTTGAAAATGTGTTTCGGTTTTAAAAGGTCCCACATTGATATAATTCGTGGATAAGGTGATAAGGGTTCTAAATCCACCAATCCAATAAGTTTTGGACATGTTTAGTTCATAGATTTTACATTATCTTTCCATTTTATCTAAATCGTCAAATAATGATGTCATCACTGCATCATTATTATGTCATAAATAATTTAATTTATTTAATGTCTAAAAATTATAAAAAAAATACTATGATGTAGGAAATCTTTTTATCTTTCCAATTATTATTTATAATCAAAATTTGGATTTGTTTAACCATACTTAAAATATGTTTTAGTAAAACATATCATGTTTGTGTCAATTTTACTTTTACATTAAATAAAATGTTATTTATGTCATTTCAAAACCAAAGTGGATCCATGGGGTCCCCAAGTTGACCCATGGCTTGTCTTGGTCGGCCATGATACAACCAATGAGGGTAGGACATGTGTCAAGCTCATCTCATTTTATTAAAGCATCATTTTTACCTTAAACTACTCTAATTACCACTAATCGCGATTAAAAACTTAATAAGTTACTATTCACCAAAAAATTATTTTAATCTCATTGAACCACATTTTACTTCTTAATGACAACCATGTATGTCGGATTTTTGAAAATCAAAACACAATGATGGCAAAATTTCATTTAAACGGAAAATCAGTTTTTATAAGTACCACTTAGTGGTTTCACCATTCATCAAAAATTGAAGTTTTTCAGAAAAATCCCAAAAATTAACCCTAAGCTATATTTGATATTCTGAATTCAAAAATGAAGTCCGTTTTACAAAATTCAAAACATATAAGTCACATTAATTATTTTAATAATTAATTCCTGCTGTCATGACAAATAGCGTGTTTTATGAAACAATAAGTATCAAAAGATTGACACTAGTTTAAGTCTGATTTCAAAGTGAAATTGATTCCAACGACCACTATTGGATTTAATGGTAAAAATATTTTCTAATTTCACATTAAAACCAATTCAAAATATAATCTAATCATATAAATAAATTATATTAAAAAGTGGTTTTGAATTAAAATACAACATTTTACACTATTCATTAAAATAGAACTTTATCGGAAAGATACCAAAAATTTACAAAAAGTAAATTTTGATGTCCCGATTCTTAATAAGAGTTTTATTTGGTCCAAAATAATTTTTAAGAGTGAACAAAACTATATTTAATGACGGTTCTCCATAAAAAGGTGATAAGTGAACCTTTAGTGAAACCTAGGGCATATACGCCTAAAATTGAATTCTTTCCGTATTTTAAGCCTTTATCATTTATTGTATAAATGTAAAAATATTTAAGAACATATATAATCATATTTTTGTTATTTCTATCCATTACCGCCATTACAACGGCTACATGTTAACTACCATTTAGAATAATATTATTTTATTATTAGAGTGCAATGTAAGATTCCCAAGAAACTCGTTGTTGCGTGTTGGGTACGCCATCGAGCATAGCGTCCCCTTTAAAGTCATATTAATATTTTATTCACAAATATGGATAAATATGAAAATGTCATATTCCATGTTTACCTGGGGTGTTACATCCATCCCCCCTTTTGGGAATTGCGTCCTCGCAATTTTAAAATTGCGCTTGGAAACATCCTTGAACGTCCCACATCGGAGAAGAGTCGGTAAAAAAAATCACTTTAAAATAAAGAAAGATATTTACAAAGGTCACCCGAGTTAACCCATACTAGGATTCCAAGTATGAATATATGGACATGGAGGAAAAAACAAAGGGTCATGTTCTGATGGAGAGTGATAGAAAACATGTTTAGGAGAAAGTTAACCACGAGAAAATCACAAACTTGTGATGGGTTAAACGGTATTCGATTACCCAGTAGGAAAAGTTAATAGAAAACATTTTTGTTTTAAGTTACTTTTTATTGAGGAATTTATTCATAAGGAATCATAATCACTTATCATGTTGAATTTCAACTTTTACTAGATTCCTTAGTCAAACTCATATTTTTTCCAAAAGACGAGTATTTAGGGAGACTTGTTCGCATTAAGAGTACTATAATCAACTTCTAGAGAATCACCTAATCCCCAAAAGAGAACTATATACATCCCATGTTTTTAGGCTTTAACCAAAACCAAAACCAAAAAGGTTAGTACAAGATCAGATAATCCAGAAAAGGATAACCCTTTATAAAAAGAAAATCTATTCTTAATCTCCACATTTTGTCCAACAAAACCCAAAGTTCAACGAGGACCATTCTATAATCAATTTTTCCATAAAATTCTTCAAAGTAAACCAATATAAGATTGAAACCCAAATATTTGAAGGATTTTGTCACATAGTCTTCCAAGTTAAATCGTAACATTTATCTCCAAACAACATTAGTCGCTCCTAAAGTCTCACATTGAAAAGTAATTATCCTAATCACATATCCTCCAAAATCAACTTACTCTTAATTAATAAAATCATATAACTAAAAAGAATCAATGAAACTAACCAGGGACTTCACGTAGTCCAGTGGTAGGCAAAAAATACCAGTCGCACTTTGGTTGTGGGTTCGATTCCCGCAGCATTGTCCGACGCGACGAGTTGTCACATGGTCTGCGTGTTGTCCTTTTTCCAAAACTATATAATTCTCAAATCATTACCCAAAAGGGATAAAATCATCAAAAATAACCATAACATAATTTAACCTCAATTTTATCTCATGCCTTTCACTTCAATCATAACATATGGTAACCCATAATTACCTCAAAAGTAAGGATCATATAAACCCAAATGGTTCTTTATAACTATGTCCACAAAAGAAAAGATAACTATTACTTGAATAAAATTTTCCTATATTAAACATCAGGGTTACACATAATATAAAAAGTCTTCTAATGTAACCCCATCATCAAAAGAGACTTAATACTCTTAAGAATTTCACCCTAACTCTTGAAGCCCTCATATGTTGACATCTTACTCATTCAACATTTTTCATGATCCATTATCCATTCCTTTCCAACTTATTCCGAAATACCTCTTTCCTACAAACAAAATCATGAATCATATCCTAAGATTCCAAAATAAGAAAACAATAGTCATGAAATAGTACATACCTTTGATTGGTCATTGTCAGTTTCTTCATCCTCAATCGGAATGGCATTAGGTATTGGTAAACGAATATTGGTACGCTCTTGGTGACCCCATTCACGAAACTTCTTCATAGGACATGTGTTTGCATAATGACCATTCACACCACATTTAAAACATTCAATTGATCCCTCAGAAAGAACTTCATTCCCTTTCCTCGAGTCAACTGGATGCTTCCTTTTTTCCATGGAAGGTTCTTGCTTTATGACCATCATTTCCACATCTATAGCATATTTCTGTCCCTTTGAAACATTTTCCTAGGTGTTTCTTTCCACATCTTTGACACATAGGTTTTTGAACACACTTACCTTTATGATTATTACCTGTACTTCCGTAGGGATTTGTTTCTTTCATATATGATGCCTTAGAGAAATCTACAAGGTTTAGGTGGTCAATCATGACTCCACATAGTTGGTTGAGGATAATCAAAAGAGTTATCATTGCAGCTCCCATATCATTCAGTTGCTTGCTCAAAAAACTGTCACAGTTTCCTTCACATCCACTATTACTTTGGTTCCTGCTAGGTCCAGCCATTTACTAAAACCAAAAAGGTCAGTGTGAGTATATCAACAAAACCATCATGTACTAATGAGTAAGATAGACAATAAGATATACTTACTCATTCACTTTATCTAAAACTAAGACTCTTTCTGAAATCCTAACCATTATGGTAATTGTCAATTATGCTTAAAGAATACCCTAACCTCTAAAGTTATCTAAACCGACCTCTGATACCAACTATAAGGCCCCAGCCTTAAACCTTACTTAAACATGAGTTATTATAAGATTACACATTGAGGATCTTTTCAGGTTTAGAGTTTTATAGAATTAGATCATGAAACTTGCATTACATTCCACATTTAAACAAAGTGGTTACATAAAAGACAATATTCATTCTTCCCATCAACGGAAACCTATTTAAAATAAAACACGGATTCTTTCTTGACACATCCTTGACACTATCATCACATCATGTACCTTTCCCTTGACCTGTGAAAAACATTTCAAAAACTTGGGATGAGCATAAAAAGCTCAGTAAGGGTTATAAAAATATGGAAAGGAAACATGAGTTCATAAATACATAAGAATGAAATCATACTTTACCCATAAAACATAGGCATATCAAATCATGAATAAATCATAGAAAACATAAGACGTAAAGGTAACTTGAGGCATTCATAACATTCTTACGTAGGGATTAACCCTCTTGGTTACGTTTGGAATACCCATCACAGTATATTCCCTAAATCTCTTCGGAGAAACCTTAACGTTTCACTCCTTCGCGTTACCCAATGCATTAGAGAGCTATATCGGGCTCACCCGCCCTTAGTTTATCACGGAACCACCCGTTTTCATAACAATGCCCAAGAACCATAACATAAATGTATCACATAAAACATGCATAAAAGAAAACATAAAATTTCCACATTTCAATCACAATATAACATTTTAGTATATTGAAATAATGAATCCATTCAAAAAGAAACCATTTCCAAAACCATTTAAAACATTTAATAAAGAGATTTTTGAATCAAAGTGTCCCATACCACCTTGAAGCTTAAAATTTTAAACCATTAATATCCATATAAATAAATCCTTAAAACCATTTTGAAAACATGGATATTAATAAGAACAAATGATTAAAACATTTAAAATGATATTTTGGTTAAAGGGGTTTTACCAAAATTAGAGACACTTGAATACAATAATTAAGGAATAACATTTAGTCAGAACTTTATAATATCATGAGAATAAATGGATTCATGATATAATACTCCAAAGTACAGTATATACAACCTATAAGAGTGAATTGGTGCATAACAACAATGAACCCTCAATAGAAATGTCAAATGTGATGAAATCCCTTATAAAGAAGGTATCCTTAAATTAAGGATAAATCAATATCAAAATTATGTGTGACAAATATAAATACACCCAATATAATTGGTTATTAAGTTTAAAACAATAAAAGTACATTCACACATATTCAAAGGATGACATATTCAATGACTACATGTTGAACCCAAAGAAATCGAAATTGGGTTAAAAAAGTTCCCTTGACAGCCTAACGACATCACATCAAAATGATTTGATGAGAGATAAAAAGTGTATCTCATCACTTGGACATACAATTTACATCAATAATGATGTATGAGAACATATCCCAACATAAAAATATGTAAATTAAAAGACCCAATAAAAGAAGTCTTTTAAAAAAAGAGGAGGGTGAAAGGATCCCTTACCGACTTGGGTATCTTTCAAAACATAAACCCCATGAAAGAAAGACAATAGGTCATTGATGTAAATACTCATAAACGAAAGTATATTACACAAAGAGTAGAATAATGGGCAGTACATACACCACTCAATGGAATTTGTGGCAAATGTATCATAAATCTCACGGGAATAAAAGTGAGATGAAAAATCCCTCACGAAAACTCGGCAGCCTAACGGCGCCACATAAAACTTCCGAATATGGATTGATGAGATCAAATAGGGTATCTCATCACATTACAATATAATGTACAGCAAGAGCAATATAAAAGAACATCCCCAACATTACAAACAGTTGCTTAATAGAAGTGACATAAAGGAGAGTACTTAAAAAGAAAGAGAGAAGTTAGATCTCTTACGAAAGTTCAGCAGCCTAACGGCGCCAATCAAAACTTCCAAAATGGATTTATGAGAGAGAATTGGGTCTCTAATCAAATGAACATAAAAATTATAGTAGGATTAATATAAAAGATCATCCCAATAACAAGAAAGATGAGCTTTAAAAGGAATGACATAAAAGAGTGTACTTAAAAAGAAAGAGAGGAGTAAGATCCCTTACCTGGGGTCCGACTTGACTCGATCGTTCTTTAACGTCCTGAATAATAAACTTGAGTTAATTTCCACTTTATTAAGAACCTTTTTCTAGTTCATTATTCCTATTAGATCACTTATTTCCATGTTATAAACATTATGTAAACATTTAAGTTAATAATGTTTATTTTGTCGATATTTGGTTCTTAAGTCGAAAGTGGACTTCTTACCATTACATGTTGTTTGTGTGGTCAAATGTTTATTATATCCAGAATAATATTCATGATTTGGATATCATATATGTCATATATATCCAGTACATGCATGCATTTAAAACATTACATAATCATTTAGAGGTAAGAAATGAAATGTACCGTTCATGGAGACGGTAAGCCGTACGTACGCATGAACGCTACTTTCATTTCTATTTCATATTTTATAGAATGGAATAATAATGATATAAAGGTATATTATAATTACAGTATAATATCATATATAATATCATAGTTCCATCCTTTATACGTCCCACATATGGTATTTAACGAATCAAATCACTTTGAGGGGGCGGTAGTCCGCACTTCCTTAAATGAAGATATCGCGTATACCCATAATGGAAGCTAAAAAGGTAAGACAAAAATGAAAAATACAGAAGCGTAAATAAAACATAAACATATTATATATCATATATAAAAATAGTGACATCATAATGGCCACCTTTGAAGGTGTTAAATGAGTATTGAACAATCATCATTTCGGGAGGCAAAATTTCACCATCCACGGAAACTGTATGTTCTTTAACCATTTGATGTAGTTGTGTGAGAGCGTAGCTCGAATAAATCTTATAAAAACATCCTAGTATATTGAAGATACTGGTGTTGTTACAAATGAAGTAAATAAAAAGAGTTTAGGGGGTTGGAGAAGCAAAATAAAACAAATGAACATGAGAGAGTGAATTACCTTTAAAAGTGTAACTCCTTTTGATTTGAGCCTAAAGGCTTCCTTTGAAAGGATTATGCCCAATGGAAATCCTCTAGGATGAGGAGAGGGATGTGGAGAGAGTAAATGGGTAGGGGTTGGCCGAGCCAAAGGCTTGAGGAGTGTGTTAAATGAGGTAGAGGTGGGGGCCTTTTATAAGAGGAGAGGAGGGGTATTTTTGGAAAGTAAAGAAATATTACTTTATTTGAAAATGTGTGTCGGTTTTAAAAGGTCCCACATTGATATAATTCGTGGATAAAGTGATAAGGGTTCGAAATCCACCCATCCAATAAGTTTTGGACATGTGTAGTTCATAGATTTTACATTATCTTTCCATTTTATTTAAATCGTCAAATAATGATGTCATCACTGTATCATTATTATGTCATAAATAATTTAATTTATTTAATGTCTAAAAATTATAAAAAAAATACTATGATGTAGGAAATCTTTTTATCTATCCAATTACTATTTATAATCAAAATTTGGACTTGTTTAACCCTACTTAAAAAATGTTTTAGTAAAACATATCATGTTTGTGTCAATTTTACTTTTACATTAAATAAAATGTTATTTATGTCATTTCCCACCCACAGTGGATCCATGGGGTCCCCAAGTTGACCCATGGCTTGTCTTGGTCGGCCATGATACAACCAATGAGGGTAAGACATGTGTCAAGCTCATATCATTTTATTAAAGCATCATTTTTACCTTAAACTACTCTAATTACCACTAATCGCGATTAAAAACTTAATAAGTTACTATTCACCAAAAAATTATTTTAATCTCATTGAACCACATTTTACTTCTTAATGACAACCATGTATGTCGGATTTTTGAAAATCAAAACACAATGATGTCAAAATTTCATTTAAACGGAAAATCAGTTTTTATAAGTACCACTTAGTGGTTTCACTATTCATCAAAAATTGAAGTTTTTCAGAAAAATCCCAAAAATTCACCCTAAGCTATATTTGATATTCTGATTTCAAAAATGAAGTCTGTTTTACAAAATTCAAAAAATATAAGTCACATTAATTAATTTATTAATTAATTCCCGCTGTCATGACAAATAGCGTGTTTTATGAAACAATAAGTATCAAAAGATTGACACTAGTTTAAGTCTGATTTCAAAGTGAAATTGATTCCAACGACCACTATTGGATTTAATGGTAAAAATATTTTCTAATTTTACTTTAAAACCAATTCAAAATATAATCTAATCATATAAATAAATTAGATTAAAAAGTGATTTTGAATTAAAATACAACATTTTACACTATTCATTAAAAAAAAGAACTTTATCAGAAAGATACCAAAAATTTACACAAAGTAAATTTTGATGTCCCGATTCTTAATAAGAGTTTTATTTGGTCCAAAAGAATGTTTAAGAGTGAAAAAAACTATATTTAATGACGGTTCTCCATCAAAAGGTGATAAGTTAACCTTTAGTGAAAACTAGGGCATATACGCCTAAAATTGAATTCTTTCCGTATTTTAAGACTTTATATTTTATTTTATAAATGTAAAAAAATTTAAGAACATATATAATCATATTTTAGTTATTTCTATCCATTCCCTCCATTACAACGGCTACATGTTAACAACCATTTAGAATAATATTATTTTATTATTAGAGTGCAACATAAGATTCCCAAGAAACTCGTTGTTGCGTGTTGGGTACGCCATCAAGCATAGTGCCCCCTTTAAAGTCATATTAATATTTTATTCACAAATATGGATAAATAAGAAAATGTCATATTCCTTATTTACCTGGGGTGTTACATACTGAATGGTGTTTTAATGAGGTACTAGGATGGAATCAGAATCGATGTAGTGGTGTATGTATTTAAATTCCAGTGTAATACTATATACAATAGTTTGAATGTTCTCAGTGGGGACATTTTTTTTATGTATGAATTTATGATACAAAATATTTCATCTATTATGAAATTGTCAGTATTTTGATCCACTATACCCATTCATTTTATTATGATTTTCATTATATCAATATGATATATATATATCTGTTTATTATGGTATAGTCTAACCACTACACATTTCAATTAATCCAAACAAGTTGGTACCCACATACATATATAGTTGTGTAGATGTGGCCATGTTTCATGACATCCTAGATGATTAGAATAGGTTTGGGGATTTAAAAACTGTTATCTTAGGAGTTTTTATTTTATGTCATATTGAATTTGTTTTGGTAAAATGTTGAAAAGTGATAGGTTTGGTTTAACTTTCTAGGGAGATACACATATGTTCAAAGATAACTATTAAAAGATGAACCTCAAAGTTATATATGGTGGGATTTATATTATAGTTATGGATTTAATGGATAATAATGATGTTGAATTTTTTTTATTGCTATATTTTATGGGATTTTTTGCATTCATTATTTCATATAATTTCTGTTCAATCACATTTAATATACATTCTTATTCTTTTTTATGCATGCTAGTTCATTATTTAACTTTTATTAATAATGATTTGTAATTCAATTATTTATCTTATTAATGTAATAATCTCAAGGTGTTTCTTTTTATTGTTATTTACGTTAATGTACAAGTCACTATTTTTATGACTTGAACAAATGGGGCTCGATCCATGACTCCCCAAGCATTCCCCAAATAGGCCATTGGATGATGACTACCATTAGTATGCTATGACACACATGGAAGGCCTTAACCTAAGGTACATGTACACACACACACACACCCAAATACACCTCCACGAAATAGTGAAAGGATATATAAATACTAAAAATAAATGCATTCATACATCTATCCCACAACCAGATTGTTGAAAAACCTATAAAAGTTTTAATAAAATGCCCACCAAAAAAACTAAAAGAGTACCTAAACTACTCAGAAAGAGTGGACAGTTGTCAAATGCACTCATCAAAATGCTCCTTGGCTGAGCTACAGAAAATTCCCCGATCAGTCTAGCTTCATATGCTCCTCCGGATTCGGGTCCACCTATGACTCTATTGAAATTCATGTGGACATCACAACACAAAAAACATGTGTGGGAAAATTTCGTTCATGGGTGATTATAACGATAATATGTAGGCATCTGAAAAACACAAAAATAATTGGGAGAAACTAAAAGGAATCACTCTGATCATCCAAGCCATAAAGATCCCAAGCGATATAGGAACTCCATCTCAAGACTATCCTCATATAAACTCAATCGGTCAAATAAAACCATAGGTTATGTCATTAGATATATGACATAACCCTAAGGGAAAAACATAAAACACAACAGATATACTCTTTTCAAGAGGTTATGACCTCAACACTAGTGACAAGTTCATGTTGATGCTCTAAGGCATAAACATAACTAGAGAACACACTCCATGAGATCTGTTATCCTATATGATTCTCGTACAATAGATACAATCCATCGGGTTACATCGTTATCCTAGATGGACCATCTGAGATAACACAGTAGTTGAATATCATCATGGAGATTTTCACACTGATCAAATGGAACACCAAACACTTCTGATAGGGGATCACTCATTAGGTCTACTTGGGGATACCAGAACCCACCCTGGTCAAACGAAGATCTCATGGATAGGGGATAACTCCTAGGATCGACTTTGGAATACCAAAACCCATTCTGATGTTACATAAATAACATCACATAGATTGAGGATTTCTTCCCATGTAATGGTGGTCACAAGGATGCTAAAAACATCATCTGGTATAAGTTGTGAAGGAGGGGTGAAAACTTATGATACCAAAATCCCTACTAAAACCACACACTGAATAGGGTATCACATTACCAATGATACAATAACTGAACAGTAGACTAAATTTTGATTTGGGGACTGTATATATGATGATACCATAACCCTACAATTAACCACAGATTTCGTAGGGAATCTTATAACTGATGATACCATAACCCTACTATTTACCACACTTTGAGTAGTGGATCGTATAACTAATGTTACGGTAACCTTGTTATTGTACCCCAATGTGTATGGGACCATATTCTTTATGATCCCACCAACCTTATAGGGTTTTCTAACTACATAGGGGATCATCTCCCATGTAGATTTGGTCAAAAAATACAAAGAACCCGACCTAGGGAAAACAATGATATTAGATCATGCTTTGGCCTCACCGTAGGGTTTCCACAACTCTAAGAGAAATCATCCAATTGAGGGGATAAAAAACCAATAATGATGTTTTAATGACACACAAAACATCAAAGGAATGAACCAAGGGTGTTCACACAAATATTTCTGGTCAAAATGACTCTAAACCAAGTGACCTACAACATCGCCACACTACGCACCTCCTACGCCCAAACCGATGCTGCCACTGCATTCTATATAGGAAAACATGTAGGATATGCCATTAATTTTCCACAAATGGGAAAATGGTTCCAATGTTGGAAAAACACTGTAAAGTAACCCTATAGGGCTCATGCCTTAGTTCATAACTTCATCATGTTGATGTCACGATTATGATCCCCTCGAAAAAATGCACCACATCGACAACTTGTTCGTCCATAACAGAAACCCGATGTATAGGTCATGGTTCTTCATAAATGCCTAATGTAGGCCTCACGGGACACATACACTAAAATTGGTTATAGAACCAAAAATTAATTTTGAAACATCTCATTTAACATTAGTGTAACAATACCACTGACGGTGCATCAATAGGACACTTCGTGCAGATTTAATGGTGGGTCAAAGTTGAATAATAATAAATAATAATTATTATTTCAATGATTCATTGCATCGGGCCATGAAACCAACTCAAAAAATTCCCAAAACATGCTCAATGGGAGTGTATAAATGCAATGATCATGTTTCCACAAATCACTCACAAATCAAGCCTCTTGTTTGTGAGTTACAGGGGTTTAAAGAACCCCTATAAAAATCAGTTCGAATGACATCTACCTTGTCGAAAATCATCATCGTCCCCTGATCTCCTGCCAAGCCGCTTTTCATACCTCCACTGGTGCTTCCTTCCATTCTAAAAACCACCACTCTATTAGAAGAGCCTCATGTGTTTCCATTAAACGATGCTACAACATCATAGGACAACCAAGAACACCCCAATTCTCCAAATGTGAGATCTGAAACCTGTTCTAAGACCCTCATGACCAGATTTACACAGAATTGATGAAAAAGCATAGAAAAACCAAGCATAAATAAGGGAGTATGATATCAAATATCAAACCACCTACATTGTGGAATAAACATCGATTCTTCATGGTTAGATTTGTGCTCCAATTCCGATTCTACTTGATCCATGCACCTTCACCATCAAAATATATGTCCAACAGCACCTCATAGCATAGATTGTTGAAGGAGGAGGAGGAAGGGGAGGAGAATTCTTTCCTCCTGCAAGAATTGAAGTGACGGGGGAAGAGAATTAAGAGTATTTGGTTTTAATTAATTTATTTATTAATTAAAAAACTATTTAACGCCCTCAGACAAATCACCCAGCATGTAAAATATAATGTCAAACCAAGTGGTTAACATGACATTCAGAACTCATTGGATGCCTCAAAATTTTGACCTAAGACTCTTTTCTGGAGTTATTTTATCTGACGTAAATTGATAGATAAATTTATTTATTTATGAAAACTTCATTGGAATCATTTTCCATTGCAGGCTCACACCTGCAAAAATTACACCCCACCTATGGTAAACAATATGCTCCTGACAAAATTGTGCCCTCAGATTTCTGATTCAAGCTCCTTTTTGAGATATAACTCATTTATTCCACATGCATAGTATAAAAATACAAAATATTTGTATAAAAATATTTTATTGTCACACAGATCCTCAGAATTAATGATTGACTTCATGAAAATCTATACAATTATTCATTGGAATATTTTAAAGTATGATAGGGAAAATCTGAGTTGCAATATCCTCCCTACCTTAGGATATTTCATCCCCAAATATCCATATTTATGAGGGAATGAAATTGAACACTAAAATGGGTTCCCACACTTGTGAGTCTACAAAAAATAGCAAAAATCCACCAAGGGTTCCCATGATACCAAATACCAGACACTCTTGGGAACCCAAGGACTTTTTCACGGACTCCCTGACACAGAATCCATCCCAAATGAATAAGTCACTAGGACTCGCCCTCCACAAATCGACACTATGCAAATTTAGTTATCCTAACTTTAATGAACTATTATAATTATGTCACAAAAATGTGTATTTGTAGGGAGATGATCCATCATCCTCATGTATTCGATGTACATCAAATAACACCAATACAGGGTCCTACCAACCACCTGAACAAACCTCATGAAACATACAGAAAGGAAATAATACCACATAACAGTGTCTATCAAAGCAACAATATAATGTATAAAGGACACAAAGCATACCTCTGTCCACTCGCAAAGTCTCTAGGTCAGAAACCTCTAAGGCATGTAGTTGTCCTCTCCCCATCCTCCAACTCCCTTAGCCCGGTTGGAACCACCAGGGGGGTGGTGGTGGTGGAAACTCATACCGCCTGCCCCCTCGTACTATTGCACTAGCTCAACCACCATGTCAAACTCTTTATGGATCATGACACACAAGATGCCTCCTCTTTCATAGTGGATTGTCAACTAGATCTATCTCATCAGCACGACGGGCTAGACAATCTCTATCATGATGTACCCGACCATCACAAGCATAAAACTGCCTCTCCTGCGATTGACCAAAACCAGCCTAAGATCCCTGAGATCCCTATGCCTTATATCCTATATCATGGGGTGACCACTTGAATCGTTGAATACATCTGAACCCATGTACTTTAGCTACCAAAATAGTTTTTGAGGTATCCTCTCTCGAATTCCCCTCACGAACTATTAGAGTCTCCATATCTAGAAATCACTCCACCACCAAGGCTTGCTCCATCACTCCAACATTGGTGGGCAGGCATAACGAAACCCTAGATTCTTAAATTTATTTACATAAGCCACACTCGTTGGTCTGAGACATAAATAATGAGAATATAACCTTATCCATGGAGTAGAGTGAGAGGTCTATAAACCACTTTGAGTACTCTAACACAGTCATGCCCTCTATCTGAAGCTCTAGAAGCTCCTAGATCCTCACAGACCAATGTGTTCCCAGATAGAACTATTACATAGTGAGATACTCAAACTATGTACATGTGAGAATCTCCACATCATTTGACTACATCACTAGACTCCACCATCGCCAAACTAAACCATGATAAAGGATACCTACATGGACCACCATCTGTTCTAGACGTGTTCTCACCATTCCGAAAACTCGGTTGACTTCATTGATCAAGTCATCAGTGGCTGGGGTTTATGGATCACCTCGATACCATGTGGGTCTCTACCTCTAGAACTTGCTTAGTGCAATCCACCTATTTGCATCCTCTTCATACACTGTCGGTACAACCAGCTGCTCGACAAGTGGTGGATCAACTAGCGGTCCACCGAGAGGTCCAACCTCAGAACCTATACCCTACTCTAAATCCTCATATCTAGGAAGATTTTCACCACAATCATGCAGCAGAACCATCACTGGCTAGTGTTGTTGAAGCACCCTGAAATACAATCAAGACGCACAATGGTCAATGAGTATAGTTGGTGAGATGACTCAAAAAGGAAAAGGAAAACCCAAAATCCAATTATATATGATACATGTACAAATATTTATATACTCTTAGTTTCATAATGTTCAATTCGAGAAAAGGTTATCCGAGACCTAGTGAATGGATACATCGATCATCGCACTAGCACTATATTCCTTGACCTGAGAGTCGAACTTGAAACATCCAAACCATGCTACTTTGCACCCCAAACCAACCTCAATGCTAGACCAATTATGCACTATGATCCCATTGATGAAACATCCTCTGATACCATTTTGTCATAAACCAACCCAACAGGGCTCAATCCCTGATTCCCTATGACTGCCTCCAATTGGCTAGGGGCAGGTGACTATTTCCGAGTAGGCTATCACAAACATGAGATGGCTCAGCCTAATGTACATGTCCACATGAACCCACATACATCTCCATGAAACAATGCTGAGATATTTAAAAACTAAAATGTAATACAGGCATACATCTATCCCACTTCCATAGTATTGCAAAAAAAACAATGGAAAATACAAGGTCTAAGAAAAGAAAACTGCAAAAGCATCCAACCTGCTCAGAATTCGGGGAACATTGTCTAAAGAACTGGTTGGAGAGATCCTCACCTCAGTTATGGTAAAGGCCCCAGTCAGTCTAGCTCACTAAGCTTTGCCTGCTCCGGGTCCTCCAAGGACTCCGTCGAATGGCATGTGGACTGCACAAGACACAAAACATGTGTGGGAAACCCTGTACAAGGTTCAGTGTAAAGATAATCAGTAGGCACCCCCAAAACCCCAATAGAAAAAGGAGAAACTGAAAATCATCAGTCTGCTCATCCTCTCCCGAGGGAACACAAACCATAAATCAACACCATCTTGAGACTGTCCTCGGCTAAAGTCAAACAGGAAACTCAAACCACATAATATTTCATCGAAGATGTTATAAAACCACAAGGAAATCACAGAAAACACAACAGATATAATCATTTACGGAACCAAGTCTCTGGAGGTTACGATCTTATCGCTATCGATATGTTCGACTCGAGGATATAAGGCATACAAAAAATCAAATAACAAACACCATGAGATCTATCATCCTAAATTACACTCATTTAGGAGATACAATCCATCGGGTTACATCACCATCCTAGAAAGACCATCCGAATGAACACACTCGTTGAATATCATCATTGACAACTTCATGTTGAAGCAGTTGAACACCAAACTCCTCAGATATGGGATCACTCCAAGGGTCCGCTAGGGGATTCCAAAACCCACCCCAGTGAAACAAATATCTCACAGATAGGGGATTGCTCCCAGGATCCACTTGGGAATACCAAAACCAAATATGATGTTCCATAGATCACATCACTCAGATAGATAATCGCCGCTCAGCTATGAGTTGTCACGACTATGTTGAAAAACTAATTTGGTATACATGTGAAGGAGGGGATCAAACTGATGATACCAAAAACCCTACTAAAATAGTGCACTAAGTAGAGGATCACATTAATTATGATACCATAACTGTGAAATAAACCACACATTGATTAACTGATCGTATAACTGAGGATACCGTAACTGTACTATTAACCACATGCTGATTCGGGGATTGTATAACAGATGATACTGTAACCCTACTATTAGCCAAAGGTAGAGTAATAATTCTTATAACTGATGACAGTGTAACCCTAAAATTATCACCCAATATGTAGGGGATCATATTACAGATAATGTCACAAACCATGTAGGGTTGTCATACTAGATAGGGTAACATCACCTGGGTAGAGTTGTTCACCACAATTATAAGAACATGATCTAGGGAAAATGAAGCTTGAGGATAATGCCCTGACCTCACCGGAGGGATTTCTCAACTCTAACAGAACTAACCATGTCGAGGGGATCAAAAACATATACTGAGGTTATATTGCCACACAAACCCTCATAGGAACAAACCAAGGGAGTTCACTCAACTGCAACTTTTCTAAACATCACTAACCCTAGTGACCCACAACATCACCACTCTTCACACCTCTTACTCCCAAACTGGAGCTATCACTATTTTGTACATGGAAAAACTCACCAGATAGGGTATTCATTTTCCTCAAATGGGAATCCATTGAAAAGGTAGTAAAATAATGAAAAGTCACCCAGTGGGGCCCATTCCTTGTTTTAGAAATTCATCAAATGGATCTCACTATTTTGATCACCTCAAAATGTTGTACAAGATAGATTACTTGTTCCTCCAAAAAACCACCCGAAGAACAAGTCAGGTTTCTCCATAAACTCCCAAAATGGTCCTTGTGGGGCTTTCACTATAATCTATGTCCCAAATCATAAAATCTATATTGAAACATCAGATTTAAAATTAGGGTCACAATTCCAATGAAAACATGTCAATTGAACACTCTGTACAGAATTTATGGCGGGTAAAAGATGAATATTAATAAATTATTGTTTTTATTTCAACGTATTGTGGCCCCAGACTACAATTCAAATTCATAAAAATCAAAAATCATTCTTAAAGGGTCCTTCTTGATGCACAAATCATGTTGCTACAAAATTTTTATGGATCAGACATACGGTATGGGAGTTATAGGGCTTTAAAGAAACCCCAGAAAATTACTACCTTACTACTACTGCCTTGCTGGAAACCACTGCGACAACCTCACCAGACTGTCGTGATGGAATTTTTACTACCTCCAAAGCATACTAACATTCCAGAACTACCACGCCACAACCGGACCTCCAATGGAGCTGCCTAAATCACCAGAAAATGTTATCAGATCATCTATGGACAAATAGGACCAACCTTGTGCTCCAAAAACAGATCTGAAAACAATTCTGAGACGCATAGGACTAGATCTACACAAAATATATTAAAAAACAAAGGAAATTGAATCATAGACACATAAGGATGGTATAAAATCTTAAACATCTTACCTCATGGGGGAATCCTAGACGCTTTGGGGTCATGTATGTGCTCCAAAGCTGCGGTTGCTGCTTGATCCTGGAGAATATGTCATCAAAATCAGAGTCTGACGGCACCTCCAGACATGGATTGTTGAAGGAGGAGTAAGAGGAAGAGAAGGTTTTCCTCCTGCGATATTAGAACGATAGGGTGAGGATAATGAATAGTTTTAGGTTTTTATTTATTTATTTATTTATTAAACAACCATTTAACGCCCCCGACCAAAACACTAGGTACAGAAACGATTAGGTTACCCAAAGGGTAAATGATAAATTTTGAACTCAGAGGAAAACTCAGAATTTCGATCCAAGAGTCATAACAAGATTTATATGAGATGAAATTCATAAATAAACTGATTTATTTGTTTACAAAAATTCCCTCAGTCACTTGTCCCATAATAGGATTATGTATGCAATAATTACAGCCGTCCTAGGGTAAACAACATGCTCCGGATGCGACCATGCCCTCATATTTTTGATTGCCTGTACCATTTGGGAAATAACTCATTAAACCTTGTGAATATTTTAAAAAGACTTTATATTTTTGTAAAATTAATTTTGGGCACATCGGGTCTTAGAATCATGTGTCTTCTTCGGCCCTTGCACTTGAATTATTCATTATAATATTTCATAGTCTGGTAGGGAAATACCAGAGTATCTATAACTATAACAAACATGATGTTATGGAAGATGAGATATTGGTCATGTTTTGTACTATGTTGTTTTGTTGTTATATTAATGGTTATCTTTATAGGAGGAGTCATCCTATAGAAATTGATTTTTTTGCCAATAAATTACATGTTTTTATATGTTAAATATGATTCTATGTGTGTTCTGACATAATTTTTAAATTATATTAAATGTGTCTATGAAGGAATCGAGGGGACAAATGGTGGAAGAAGGTCAAAATGATCTTCGTTGATTATATTCCCCCATTTCTATTGTATATGGATATAATGTTTCATCTAATCATACCCACGATCCTAATATTGTAGTTCATTTGGAAGGACTACTCCAACATGGCGAATTTTTCATATTTTGGTTTCAACATGGAGGGTTTCCCATTATAATTTTTTATAATTCCAAGTAAATATATCTATCTCATCCTCCAAGATTTAGGGAAACTAGAGGTGGACATGATTTTGATGAATGGATTGATGCCATTAATGGGTTCTTTTTTCAAATAGACACCCTGAGGGATTAATATGTAATGTTGGATTCATTTATCCTTTAGAAACACTAAATGTGGGAGTGGGGTTTCATGAACGAGGAGATATTTTGTGAGGTTATCACATGGAAGCACCTTAATAATCACTTCATTGAGAATATCTTTTAGGATACGATGAAGTTATATTTTTATCTATATTTTATTGATCATAAAAAGGGTCCAATTTTTTTATCTTATTTTGCTTCACGTTTCATGGCGTTTCATCACATAAATCCAATACTCACTAAGAATGATATTAAAATCTTCTAAATTATATTTCATAGTTCAATAAGATTTGTGGAATATATATTTTATAATTAATCATATTTAATATAAAGATTCTAATGTAATGTAATTTAGGATGAAGAGTGTTTAGTAAGAGTAATGATATTTAGATCTTCTTCCATCACATAATGGAACAAATGATGGATATTATAGTTTTGTTTTGGGGTCCTATATTTGTAGTCTGAAATCAATGGACATGATTTTTCATTAGAAAGTATAAATTTAGTCATAATAAATTAGGTTTACATCATCCCCCTCACTAAGGGTAGGAGGTCCACAATGCGTAGACTAGGGATAGTGTTTTAATTACCTAAAATTTTTCCTTCTACCTCAGTGAATTTTACATATGTATGAGAAAAATATGGCATATTTAGTAGTTCTATTTGATTATATCATGGTTATTCTCCTGAAGTGGTGATGCTTTAAACAGACTATGCCCCATGGATCTATTCCAGGTCCTTAGTAATAAATTAAAACACCACAAAATTCAAAAAAAAAGAATTATTTTCTTTTAGGGAGTAACATAAAAATGAGGTAGGTAGTGTTTATTTAGTATATGAGGATCTAGTAGATAGTGCAGTGTGACCATCACATTGTCATTGTATGTTATTGATCAAATATATTTCTTAGTATACATTATTTTATATAAAATATTCTTATATATTTATGTATGATGAATTTGTTGTTGGGGATGACATACTTGTCAATGTATCATATGAGTTGTTATTATAGTGCCCTAACTTTTCATAAATAGATATCACCTCAAATTATATAAGTATTATTTACATAACATAACAATACACTCTACAATCCAATAGGTATGGATCCTTTGGAATCATATACACATTAAAATATGCATGTATTTTAGCTAAGTAATATCCTACTATGTTCACATAAACAATCACCCTTTATAAACATATCATAAAGAATATCATTCTACACACCCTGGGGATGTAAAAATAAGGATAGATTATCTTATAAGATAAGTAAGAAAAAATGGTGTTATCAACAAAACATTAACACAATGGCCTATGGACATGGCAGTAAAATTTTAAAACCATACCATCCATATCAAAGAATATTAACAAGAGTTATAAAAAAAATATTAGTAATTAGAAGACATTAATCATAAAGGAATCATAGAACATATAACACGAGACATTAAATTGGAACAAAACATTTATTTTTTGAATTTATGTAAACATAGAAATTTATTTTCTTATTAGTCAACTATTTTTTTTCCAAATAAATAATCTGTTATTGGGTTTAATCAATGATCCATCATAGTAGTATTGGTTCACTATAAAAGCAGTTTAAGTGGAAAAAAATCTATTCTGAACTGGTTTCAATCCCCATTATAATCATGTTAATCTCCTCGGATATCAATTTATTAAAATTCATTGGATGGATTTATAGGTCCCTCCATTCAATAGTAATAAAGTACCCACTATACTTGGTAATAACATTAACAATATAATTTATTATAATGTAACCACTATCTCAAAATGATTCCTTAATTTGTTTCTTAAATGATCATAAAACATTCATCATATCAGAACTAATGAAAATAAATTAAATTCATAAACATTTAATCATAACATATCCCTTTGAAAAGGAAATATATTGATCATCATAGATGAAAAATTATTTTGAAAGATCACTTGAATCATTACATGATGAATAAAAGTATTTCAGCTACAAATAATTGATTTTAAATCTGAAGAATTCCAAAAATATTTGGACAATAATTTCTTATAATATTACCTTGGAAACATATAATTGATGTTTAAAATCATAGAGTGTTCATAATTTTTTAAATTAACATTGATATCATATATGTTAAAACAAATATTAAATTTACATTTTTGGTAAAAATTAATAATATATTTATGGTAATATGAAAATAATATTACTTATAATTAATTTTTTACAAAGTAAAACATGGGGATTTTAAAAAAATCATTTTGGAAACATTAAATCTATTTTTATTTTTTTCCATAGAAATTAAAAAATGTATTTTCGACCGAAGTGAAAAGTAATGTCAATTTTTCATAAACATTAAATTTCTATTCCTGAGTAAAAAAGGTGTACAATGAAATAGAACATGTATTTTTAATAAATAACCACATGAAAAGAATGAAAATTGTGTTCTTGAGAGATAGATTATGATATTTAATCAACAAAAGCATAATCATATCTTGATAAAAAAAATTATGAAATCATAAATACCATACCTCTTTAGTATCTTTTTATATGTAAATTAAAATAAAGAATAACATAAATTGAATCATTAAATATAATTAAGATATGAATATGAGTGTTATAACATGAAAAAGTTGATGTATATTGTCTTTATAAAAAATTCATGAGTGGTGAATTAGGCCTAGGTCTCCTAGAATGAATTATAAAAATAAAGTTTTTTTAAATATATTATATAACAATACACATATATTTTACCATGTATCATTTACTTATAAACTTTTATTATGATTTTATTGAAAAGTATTTATTAAATCCAAACATCAAATAATAATTTCTTCAATTTTCATGTATGTTTTGGTCATGAACTGTTTTTCCATTTACTAAGATAATGACCAAAAAATTACCTAATTTTAACCATGATATAAATATAATTTTTTATGTATATATTTATTTTAGAAATCTATTATTTTTGTAGATATAAAACTAATTACCCCTTTTGTGGAGGTGGTAGTCCGTATATACTCCTGAAATATTCATTCATAATCTGAACAGATGTAATGATGGAAAGCTAAATATTATATTCACTATATAAATAATTTTTATCTCATATTTATCATATATACTCTTTTAATATTTCATCATTAACATACCCTAAAAAATAAAATGAAAAACATATCGCATAGCTTCATGGTTGTGGTAGATCACACATACACATGAGTAATGTAATTGTTTTCCATAGGATTTAAATTTAATAGGGTATAAATTATATTATAACTATATAATTATAAATTATATATATAGTACATCAAAATTCAATGTATCATTTTCTAGAGTTGTGAGAGGCGGTGACGGAACACTAATTACATCACTTCCCGAGTTTGTAGTATGTGGTATACATGATAAAGGATGTTCATTTTACATTTAAGAAAATATTCGATTGATGTAAGATATAGAAATTACATAATATAATATATTTATATTGGGGATATTAATTTAATTATATAATTATGTTTTAGTAATATTTGAATCATGCGAAAGAATGAATAGAAAAATGGTCGGTTAATTATATTTACTCTTATCGATAAAACCTCCATTAGGATGCAAGGAAACACATTAAATGTTGATTTACTAATTAAAATAATTTCTCTAGGATCTGTACATGGAATTTTTTGATGTATATCTAGAGTTAATAGAGGATATTGATGGTATTAGAAGTGTGAATTAGAGATGATCTGGGGTTTACTTTTACAAGGGTGGAGGGGAGACATTTGGAATTATTATAAAATGAAAAATGTGTACCCACATTTCAAACATGAAAAAGAACAAAAAATATCATTAAAAAATAATATATTATATAAGATGAAATTAATTCTGACAAATAGTATTTGGTAACATTCTGAGGTAATTATACCGCTTACTTTTTCCAATGTTAAACTAGTTTTAACCATAACCATGGTAATTATTTGTTACCATTTTTACTACACATTTTGATTAAACATTATTATTAAATTATTATATGAAATTATTAATTCAATATATAATGGAGAATGAATATTGTCCAAATAAAAATCCATATAATTAGAAGAGTTTAATTTAAAATTAAACCCATATTTGTGTTGAAAATGGGTTTTTCCAAAGAGAAAACATTCATAACTAAATAAAGTTTTATTAATTATTTTTAAAATAAATTAGATTAAAAAAATTATATTTTTATAATAAATAAATTATCAAACTAATATTACTTTTTATATATTTTTATAAAATATTTAATATCATTATATCTTTTAATGAAAATTCAGTTTTTAATTAAACATTCTATTATTCACTATTTATAGAAAATTAAATATTTTTAGGAATTTATAAATAACTCACCCTGTGATAGTTTTGAATTTTGAATTTCAAATAGTTTTATAATTTTTTAATTTAAAATTTCCATAATATTAAATTTAAAATTAAATTATAAAAAAAATAATCATCATCTTTTGAGGAAAAATTATTTTCGAAGAATATAAACACTTTATTAAAAATTAAACTACTATTTATAAAAATATTGTAATTATATGAAACCTTTATATGAAAATTTAAAAATCTCTTAATTCATATTCATATTTTTAAATTTAACAACTAGGTCATAATGATAATGATTAAAAACTAATATTAATTGTATATCATGGAATATTTAAACTCAAATACTTTGTGTGACACAAGCTATTGAGTTGAAACAATTTATTTGAAATTATTTTTCATAGAATATCATGGTGTCACATCTATTTCATGACCAAAATTTGTTGAAAATGTGACCCATCACTAGGTATCTCTAAAATTGCAAGATGTCTTTTAAGAAACAAAAATAAATGTGATTTCAATTTTATTGAGATGGCTAACATTGATATAGTTTTAAACAAGGACATGTTTACTATAAAATGGGTGCATAGTGATTGGTATAGTATGGATAAAAAATTTAATAATAATAATGGTGTGTTGATTTTTTTTAAATAGTAAATGAATTGTTGGATATGGTAGGTAATGTATGTACCTATGTATGTTAATTGATATTATAGCACATGTAGTGGGCATGGTTCTTATGTAAAACCAAGAGGTATATCACCCCTTTATTCCTCCTATTGTGTAATTTTATAAAAATGTATTTTATAATTAATTTTTGTGATTTCTATCTTATAATGGGAAAGAATTTGAGATCAAACTCAATGTAATGGAAATAAATATTTATTTTCCCATGTCACATGGAATTGGATGAGTTTAAGGTAGTAATGGTTAGACATAACGATTTGAAGTTTCTTGGATTTATTTATCTAAAATGTTTTTTGTAGGGTAATACCATATTGTTTTTGAATAATTTATATGGTAGTGTTCAGTAGTGTTTTCTCTACAATCAGCTGAAACAATTTCTGGTTAAGAATATGTGAATTTATTTAAGGATATTTGACTTATTTGTTATGTTGTAAAAATCCCTATGGTTATTAAATATTAACCAACATTCAAACTACCATTATAATTTTGTTAAAGTGTTTGATATTCCATTTATATGATTAAACGTAGATATAGAATTTATTATTGTCATATAATGCCATTCAAGAAAAAAATTACAAATGGTGTTCAGTGCTCTCTTGACCATGATAATCTATCCATATCATAAATCATTATTTGTGGTGACTCTTAATGAAACCCACATATACTAATGGACCACCAAAACGCATACAATACACTTCATTGTTTTTTTATTAATTAACTGGTTTATCTTCCCTATTTAAAGATCATAATGATTCATTTCTGTATCATGGATGGTAATTTTCCTAGGCATGAGATTTTTGTGTGTGTTTTCTATAGAACCATAGTTTGTGTAGGCATTTATGTCCTGAAAATTATTCAGAATTTTTTTGAATATCAAGAGTTTCATTTGGTTGGTGGGATTTTACTGAACGTTCATGTTACACCTGACAATTTAAATTATGATATAAATTTGAAAAAGATGAATATTGGTGATTTTTGAGAGGATATATCAGTGTAAATATTCATTAATATATTTGAATAGGGTATTTAATACATCCTTTATCAATACATTAACAAAATCATGGGATTGGATATATTGTCAATTGAGATATCTTAGGTTTTATTTTTGTGGCAATTCTGATGCATAATGATGAAATTGTAGCTTATGGGACATTACAACTACAAACCCATCAGATAAACTACAATACACATGAAATTGAGTTTGAATCTATGGTCTATGATTTGATGTATTCCTTCCCTTGTGTATTTGGTGAGAAATTTTAGATATAAATATACCAAAAGGGTTTGTGTTACATATTCTTTTAATAGGATTTGAATATCAAGTACAGGAAGTGGGGGTATTTTTTATATAACATTGATACAAATATGAAATATCCTTCTAGTAATTCTAAATTTTTAATATTTTTTTAGAATGAAAGAACAAAATCATAGATAGACACATCCAGACGAGGAATTACCATTGATGAGCATGTTGTATTATGAGTTTGTTTATTATTGTATTAATTTATTGGAAAAAAATTATATTACCAGGGATCTCATGTTGATTTTAGTAAAGTAATTAAACTCCATACTGGAGTCAGATACTGAATGACTAATCAAACTAGAACAATTTGTGGGAATTTTTTGAGGGCTAAGATGGTTGATGGATAGTGAAGACATGATCACCATCTATGGGAGATTTATGGTTCTATACTTTATAAGATAATAGTAGAATATAGACCCACATCCATATATTTGTAAATCACTCCATGTTATGTTGAGTATGTATACAAATATCAGTTCATTATTTTATGGAAAGGAATGAATATGGATATCATATTCTTCATAAAACATTTCCTAACCCATCTAATGATCCTCAAATAAAATAAACAACTATAAACTATTATTATAAGTATACATAATAATGGAGGTATTTTATAAAATATTTGAAGATGTTACACTAGATTGGTTTTGATCAAAATGTCCTTCCTTATTTTTGAAATTATAGGTTATAATAGGTATGTGAGTTGATAATAAGGATGTAGGGTGAGAATAGAACTATAGTATATATGGTTACATAATTGGGTCATCATCAGAATATCTTTAATTTGGTGACACCTAAATTTAGAATATAGGTAGAAGATTTTGCAGTATTATAGTTAGAGAATGAATCCATAGTGACTAAAGAAGTATCATTGAGTCAACTAGATTTTATGGGAGGAATTCCTATGATGTATTAAAACTGAGGGAAGATTTCAATTTATGTATTAATGATACAATTTAATGAAAAATGTCTCATTAACTAAAATAGTTAATAATTATGGATTGATCCAAGTTTATTATTAGGAATACAATGGATGAAGTTTGAGTCCTATGATTTTTCAGTTCACCAGTTCAAGAGGTATATAATCAATGAGAAAAGTCCCAAAAATTATTCAATTATTAAATCCATTAAAAATTAAAGGTTTATCACCAATCCAATTATATGATCACTATTATGATCACTCCATGGAATTGGATTTTACAATCACTCAAATATTCTACTTGTTAATGTCTGTAATGATGAAGAAGAAAAAAGTCAACAGAAGGAAATCTCAAACCGTAAACTAATTTATGAATTTGTGAAGAAAAAGTAAATTAAAATCAACACCCAATAAACTAAATAGAATAAATCCAAAAATGGTATATACTTATATTGATTTGAGTCTATCAATTGACGGTGGATGTTTACATAATAAATCTAGACTTAAGAAGTGAATACAAAGAAATAATAAACACTCCACCATTGTGATAGGAATTTAAAATTTTTTAGTGTGAATAAATTCACACCTTGATTCAATAGTATCTATGTGTTAATATAAATTATAATAAAAGGCAAGAATAAATTTTTATATTTGAAAAATAATGTGACTAATAAAACGTATATGAAAAAATGACTGAGTAATTACAAAATGAAATAAAAAAATTAAAATTTAATGAAAAACTTTTATCCCAAATCCCTTCACCAAAATATCATTTTATATTCATATTATAATCATAGGTTTGATTCAAAATCAATAAATTATATCACCATTAATTTTGAGAGTCAAAATGTGGTTGGAAAAACTAATGAAATTAAACCTTTAAATGTTTATAGGAAATTTTGGACCAGATTCATCCCCCTTTTTTGCATGAAAATATGTATTTGAATATGCAAGGATCATTGATTGTAGTAGAAGTGAATGATATTTTTAAATTTTTTCTTATAATGGATTTAAAAATTTCCAGAACATTCGAATATTTATTCATATGTTATGATTCAAATTGAAGGATGATTTTACGGTCCTTCATATTTAGATCTCAAATTAAATGTCAAGTTAGGCTCACTAGATCACCTTAAAATAATCATAATTAGCTCTGGAATATATTAAATGAAATTATCCCAATAAATTTTTTCTTCTAATGTTAAATTTTTTTTAATTGGGCATGAATTATGGACTATAATTTTGATTGACGGGCCTAAGACCCCTTATGAGTTTTCCGTAAATTTATGCACTCATTACCAAAAATATTCATCATCCCATATAACTCATAAATTGATTCTACAAGTAAAATGGTTCTAATAAGAATTACCAATAATATATAAAAATATAAATTATATTAATTAATATAATGTTTTCCAAAACAATATGATTTGTTAGGGCCAAATTTTCACTTAAACATAAATTGCACATTTTAAAAAACATATTTTTTCACTCGGGTATGGATCTTTTAAATATAGGTAAAATTATTTATTTTGGACATATTTTGTATGCTTGATGTGTTAGTAAAGGACCTGTGGGTGTTTAAATATTTTTTAGAGACTAGAACCCCTCTTTTTTGGGAATCCTGCATTGTGCATTGTTTAGGGTAAACCGCTTGGGATTGATGCATGGTAACAAAAAAACCATATAGATAGAGAATTATTGTTTATAACCATATCTCACTATTGGTGAACGGTTATGATACATAACCATGAGAGTTTTCCTTTTACATAGGTAACCTTGAATCATTTTTGCAGGGTTTATCAAACTTTGCAGAAAAACCGTTCACATGATAAATATTTTATAATTTACTTATTTCGCCCTTAATGTTATAATTAATCCATCCCTTCTTCCCCAACCAGAGATGCAATCACAGAATCCCCATTTTCGCTCATTTTGGTGATTTTTTAAGACCTATGGTTTCGAAAAATATATATCCTTTATCTCGGATCTGATCGAGCATTTGTTTGGCACATTTGATTCACAATGATAAGTACTCAATTTCTTTTATCCAATATTCTCCTCTCTTTCTCTCGACCTAGTTATCGAGGTGTGATAATTATTCCCTTATTCTCAAATCATATATATTATAAAAAAATAATGGTCCTAAACTATAGTTTACGTACCTTAAAACCCTATGGTGGGTGTTATATAACTCATCCTCCATGTTAGTTGATTTTGTAATTTTTCATGTGGTGCCCACAAGTTTCATTGGGTTCCATTAATGGAATTTATATTCCATTCATATAATCAGTAGAATCGAATGATTTTTGTAATTTTAAATATGTGATTGCTTGTTTTTTGTTACACCCATATCACTTAGCGTCCCATGTAAGATATTTTAAACTAAGTTTCATTATAATTTATTTGACATTATTGAGATTTCATTAGGGTGTTCCTTGCCTAAACATTAATAAGTGTTAATTATTTTATATTAAATGTATTGATTAAGATTATGAATTTCATAATGGAAATTAGCATTTATGATCATCCCTTGACCCACCTAAGGTATGTTCATAAATTGATAACTAATTGTGAAATATAAATTGGGAAGTATACAATGTATATGACTTGGAAATATTAAATATTAATGATTAATAAGTTTCATTTCCATTGAACCGCTTTCCACATTAATGGAAGGTAGCAGAATGAACATTAAATTATTTAAAATTCATTAAATATTTTTAAAATGTTGCATTCTACATGAACATATAAGACTAATGAAAATAAAGGAATGAACCAAATGATATATTACAAGAATTTATTATCAAATAGGAATGGAATGATTCAAGCTCTCCATGAGTTATTATCAGGGAATTCCTTGCGTACACATCAACACCATTATGATTCAAGAATAAAACTTTCATTGGGTGAGATTCACATAGATCTCAATCCATTTTTATTTATTGGATTCCCATTATGACATTGTAAGTTCCGTTCAACATTATTACAGGATTCCATGGTCACACTCCTTGGATCAGGCATTGAAAAGTAGGTTCCAAGATAATGCTCAACTGGCCCAGTCATAGTTTAGCCTTATTTTACCTTGGATGAACTCCACAGACTTGGTAAGTGTCTCATTGCAGAATTCCATGAACTTTGATCCATGGATTACATTCATACCCTTATCCAGGATACCATTATTACTGATTTGGAGACCATTGAGGTAATTGTTTCTTGTTTATTACCATGGAACATCATTATAAATTTTCATTACGGGTTTCCTTATCACAACATGAAACCCTTTCTATTTTAATCATTTGAGTCATTTGTAAACTAGTAAAAATAAATTGAAGGTATAGTTACATTTATATTCTATCTCAAGGATAAAGAAAGTAATTTGTTATTTAATTACATTGTGGTGGATTACATTATATATGCATGCTTGCACCCTATTGACATTCCATTGCACATTATATAACATATAGATACTATTGTTGGTGGCCAGTTGAGATTTATCTCACACCCTCTCAGGGCACCATTTCGTACCAATGTAGAATACCTGAATGCAGGTGTTGACAAAGGGAAACATACAAATTATAAAAATTGATTGCTTATGGTTTAGGATGGATGTTGAAAACAAATAACCTAACTAAAGCTTAGGAATCTTGGTATAGTATTTTGACACCATTTAAACATATGTGGAACATTTTGTTCATATTTTCTTGTATCTATGTTTTCTAGTTGTCTAGTGACATTACATATCAACATCAGTCACTGCATGCTTGTATGTAATTCAATTATTTTAGTTATTTTAACTATTGCATCTATTTTCTTATGTGCCTTCTATTTACTTGTATTGATTCAACTATTTACCTCAGTTCATATTTATCTGTTTCACATCACTTTGTTAATGAGAGCATAGTCGCCACACAGAAACACCCTAGTCCATCACTATTATTCAGTAGCTTCTGGAATTTTGGTAGATGTACTAGAGGCCATGTGGCCTATAGTGTTGGGGGAAACTATTATGTTGTATCTAGGTCCAGGACATCACAATGTGTTTTCCTAAGAGTTTACATTCTTTATTTAAAATGTTAAGACATTATATTGGATATTATAAATTTAGGTAACTTCAAAATAAGTTTTTCTTGGATGTCGCGTACCCATTTTCAAGGTAAAATAAGTGTTTCATAAATTATAATTGTTTTTTGCCTATTTTAGTTGACATTATTAAACATTGGTTGATGCACACGATGTGTGGTCTTGTAAATTATAAATCTATTTTAATATTTTCATTCATTCTTGGTCAGATGAAATGAAGGTATGAAGCATTGTTAGATGCATCATTTTATGAACCTATTATTCGAATTTCATACATATTTCAATCACATATAAGTGAATTTCCAAGTTTATGATTTCTTGATATACATTTTTTTATTGAGTGATGTTGTGGTAGTTAGATTTTTCTTGTATTACAGTTGGTTGGGATTGAGTGACTGCATGTCTTAATTCCTAAGATGTATGGGACCTCATGGGTTGGGATGGCTAATTTACCAAGTTAATCTGTTATGCTATAAATAAATGTATGCTCTTTCTATTAATAAGGTGTATGGGCACTGATTCATTGGATTTTGATATCCATTATAGAGTTAATCATAACATCTAAAATTAATTGGTTATAATCCTTATACCACCATGTCATGTTAATGGAAGGTAAAATAGTGACATTGAAATTAAATGAAAAATGGAATGTAACATATACTTGAGCACATAAGTATACATTTCAATCTATGTGGGTAGTTGGGGTAGTATTCCTTTGGTAATGACTATTAATATGTTCATTTTCCTCTAGTAATGATATCCTTCTTATTAATCATGTTTTCATATGTGTGCATGGCATTTTTGGACCAATTCCATTACAACATACTAATATCGTACGCCAGGAGGGTGGTGATGACCATGATCTGGACGACGTTATACCTGATCCAACACTCTAACCTCTAGGTGTTCCACTCAAGTAACCACCTTCTATACATGATCTGGGATCTAATTCCCATGTTCTTAATAGATTCCTATATCTGATGAATTTCATGCATGGTGCTCCATTGAATGTACCTAAAATGGCTGATCTGAATCGTGAGTTCCAGAAGCCGCATCCTCATTACATTTTAGGGGATTGTAGTCGTTAGGATACAAAGTATTATCTAGAATCCAACCTATATATATTTGAGAATATAGAAATTCCTCTAGAGTAGAGGTTCAAGCTTTCTGTATTCATGCTTTAGGATCCATCCATCTGTTGGTGGGATGTGATTCCCCAGTCTAGTCATCATCGGGACATGTTATGTGTTGATTTCTAGACTAACTTTTATGATTATTTTGTTCCACATATGATGAGATATGAAATATCAAGAGATTTTATGCATCTTGAGCACAATTATATGTTAATTATAAAAAATTCAGCCCATTTTCATGGATTTGAATCAATTATCACACCTTCTAGAAAATTAAGACCATTCACGTGCTAGATGTTTCAATGATGGGTCCAGTATGACATCTGTATGTAGGTGGATGTATTTCTCCTACCTTTGTTTTTTTAAATAGTAATCTAGGATATTATTACTGACTATATCATGTGGGAAAAAAATACTACCAGGTGTATAGGATAAGTTCCATGTCAGGCTAGATGTTCTTCCAGTGATAAGAAAGATTATATCAATGTTTCTCATTAGGTGAGTGACTACCAATGTTAACATTTTGATAGGTCCAATGCTTTTAATTATTGAGGATGGTAGAGGAACACGAATCCTCAATGGGATAGTGACCCAATGGAATGTCGAGCTTATGGCTAAATAGGGTATCTTTAGTGTTTCTATAAGACCTTTCCACTAGCTTTAAGAGGAAAATGATCCAGGCTAGCTCCACCTTCAAGAGTGGGTTATTTTAAACCATGTTTGGTAGGGAGTTGAAATAGCACTTGTCGAACATGTTGAGTATGAGGTCATGGGCATGGAATTTTTACCCTTGATCACTTTAAGCACCAATAGAGATTTTATGATCGTTTTAGTCGATCAATTGTACATGGTTTTGGATAATGCCAATTTCATGAACTACCACTAATTCCCAAGGACTAGGCTCCCAGACCATCTAAAGTACAAGGTACTATCATAGTAGTATATACTATTGTATCTTCTTTATTTGATAAATGTGAATCAAAATATTTTATATATTTATCCATCATGGGTTTTCTCAGACTATAGATATAGTAATACTATGTTGTAATGAACATATATATATCGGTAGGAATATGAATAAATGGAATACGCTAGTGTATGGACTACCCCCTTCAGGTCGGATGTTATCCCTTCTTATTGAACATATTTTTTCTGAAGATGACTTAATTTTATGACATTCATGGGATTGGTTGGATGGATTGGTATCATTATTTATAGACTTCTATTGTTGTAGGGTATCATTCACCTCACCAAAGGGTATAATTTAGTTACATAAATGTGAGTGGGATATAAATGATGGTAGAGCAGGACCAAATCATCATGGTAGATGTGAAGTGACCAATTAGATTGAAACAATCATCATGGAGGATTAGGGTTCAGGAAAAGATTATTTCTATCCAAAAGCGGATCATTTCATGGATGTATTTACATTTGTTTTCAATTACCTCCAAACAGAGAGGTTGGGTTTTTGATTGTTCATATTCTAGGAGAATCTATAGTGTCTATTAGTCCATATAAGATGGAACCTAATGAGATCTAGGAGCTCAATAATATGTTAGAAGATTTAGAGGTCAAAGTATATATATAACCTAGTACATCCTATGAGGGTTCTCCAATTCTTTTTTTCAAGAAGTTATATTGAACCATTTTTATATGAGTGGATTAAAAAAAGATAAACATCCTTAAGATCAAAAACCAATATCCATATCCACGATTAGATGATCTCTTTGACCATCTCTAGGGATCTAGGTACTTTTCTGAGATTGACATGAGAGCTGGTTAACAACAGGTTCTGGAAAGACCATTATAAATACCTCAAACAAATATTTGTAGAATTTATGGTCTATATGAGTACCTTGTTATGCCATTTAGTCTCATGAACACACCATCAGTTTCATGGCTCTAATTATTATGGTGGTCCACCACTAGTTAGATTCATTTTTCATTGTATTTTTGGATGACATTTTGTTGTATCCCTGTAGTTGTAGCGACCATGCCAATCATCTTGATATTGTTCTGAGTACACATAATTATCATTAGCTTAATTCAATGATTTATAGGTACCACTTCATGATCGACAAACGTCACTTTATGTATCACATTATATCATAATATAGAATATATGTTGTCCTAGAAAAGTTTAGTAATGTAGTTTCATGGGAGCATCCCATTAACGTGTTTGATATATAGAGATTATTGGTGTTGGTTGGATATTACACTAATTTTATATATGACCTCTCATGTTTTTCATCACCTCTTACTAGACATAAAAAGAAGGATTGCATGATCCTTTGGTCTGAAACGGGCGAGAAAGCATTTCCAAAAATGGAAGGGATGCTTGTATCAACACTTGTTCTATTTTATCTCGAGCTAGGTGTAGGTTATTCCATCTTCAATGATGTATCTAGAATCATCCTAGATGTATTGAATATGTATAAATATAGAGTCATTGTGTTTGTGTCTCAATAGTTGAGGCCTCATGATAGGTATTTCCCTATTCAAATCCATGAGCAGTTATCTATTGTCTACTCCTGCCTTTTTAGAGACACTATCATTTTTGTGAGCACTTTATGGTGTACATAAACTACAAGAGCCTAAAATATAATTTTACTAAACATGAAATAATCCTCATAAAATAAATATGGGTCTAATATCTACATTTATTATATTTTTAAACATTCCTATAATCCTGGAAAGGGAATAGTGGATGTAGATGCACTTATTTAGAAATATCATGCTTAAGTTGTATAGGTGGATCATGATGAATGGATGTTAATTTCCCTATTCTCTAAGTTGAACCTAGTATTTCATGATAGTAATGAGAAGTATTAGATGTCATATTTTTATGTTATCTCTTACTTCCATGAGAAGGTATTGTTATAAATGTTTTAGATCATGTTTTTTTGGTTATTTATAAGATTATATCATGAGATAACTGACCTCTAGATTGTTCTGTATACAGATATGACATACTGAATATTTATGGATATGTATGTCTTAGTAAAGATATTAAAGAGGAGACGATTAGTGATTCCCATGCCTCTTAGTGTAATGTTTATCCAATAATCTTGAAGATGTTTCGAGACAAGTGGAACCGGTATTGGTAGCCTAAAATGAAACATCAGATAACAGACATTATTACTGGGTGTTCCACCTATCATCTAGTGAAGGTAGATGACCAGAGACATGTGGGATTGTTAAAAATTATTCCAATCCTTTATTGGAAATGGGATGATATCAATATGTAATTTTTAGTCTTTACACCTTGGTATCCTAGAGTTAGTGACAATATGAGGGTTGTTGGTTACATACTGATGAATGCAGCCCACTTCATTCCTATTTGGGAGACATTCTCAATTAAAGACCTGGGAAAACTGTATGTCAATGAAATCATATGAATACTGAGGTTCCCACATACTGTCATTTTAGATAAGGATTCTCATTTCATATCACAGTTCCAGAAGGGATTTTAGAATGTTATGGAATCACATGTGATTTTAAGAACATATTTTCACCATTAGACTGATGGAAAATTAGAATAGACAATACAGGTATTAGAGTATATTCTCTAACAATGTGTCCATGATTTTGGATGTTCGTGGGAAAGGTATATACTTCTCATTGATTTTTCCTTTTGTAAATGAATCTATGTGTCAATTTATATGGATACTTTTTGAGGAAATATACAATTGTCCATGCCTTTCACCCCTATGCTAGCTCGAGGTGGGAGAGGAATCCCTAATAGGTCTTCATCTATTATAGGAGACTTCAGAGAAGGTTAATATAACAAGAAAGTGTATTAATACTGCACAGTCTAGATAGAAATTTTTTTCCAATCATAATTAAAGAACAATATTGTTTGAGGTCAGGGATTGTGTTTTTTTCGGGTATCACCGAGGCTAGGTCATAAACAGTTATGGAAGCAATGGAAGTTTTCACCTCGCTACATAGGGCCATTTGATATTTTTGAGAGAGTCGAGCTAGTATCCTATCAGTTGATACAAACATAGTGGTATCATTCCATGAACGATGTATTTCGGGTTTCAGTGCTTCACCGGTATCATTCAACCTGTCTCACACCTTTGATTTGGAGGTAGTTGAGTTAGTTGTCGATTCTACCTCTAGGGATTATTCAATACATATCTTTGACCTGATCATGAGGGTTCCCTAATGCTTTTATATCCCTCATTAATGGGTGCTATGGATGTATGGAAGTCAATAGAACAATTATAGGGTGCGTAATTCCTATATAAATTCTCCATGTATAGAATTTCTCTCAGATGGTGTTTCAATAGCCTTAGATGTTAACTCAGGGATGAGTTCTTTTATGTGTGGAAGACTGTAAGAAACACATTTTTAACTAAGGTATATATCATTTATATTTATGTATAATTCATTATTATGGAACAATAATGGATTACAAATGAGTTAGTTATGGTACTGAGTGTGTTCGGTTATGGTTTAAATCCCATAACCCATCTTTTTAAAATAACTGGTCTGGTGCACGATTTAGGGTAAACTATACGGGAAGGCCGCATGATAACAACAAACCGTGTAGTTGTTGACTTTACTTGATAGAATCAAATCACACAGTTTTTGGATGGATTTAGAACCAAACTGCCTGGGTTCTCATTATTCCTAGGTACCCATTCATGGTTTAAATAAGGTTTTTCAAATCGTTCGAACAAAGCAAGATCATGATAAATGTTGGGTAATTTTACTAATTTTTCCATAATGATCTAATTAAGTGACCCCTTCTTCCTCAACATAAGATCCAAAAGGAAAAATCCATTTTCTTTAAATTTGGATATTTTATTTGGCCATAGGGAGTGATCAACATATCTCTTTCATTTGAGATCCATTCATGATTTCTTTCTTCATGTTGGATGCACAACGGTAAGTATGCAAGTCATTTTTAGTCATTCTTCTATTCTCTTTCTCTCATCCTTGTTATCGAGGTGTGAGTGTTTTCCCTTTTTATAATATATAATACTTGGTATAAAAAAAAATAGTTTCCAATATGATAGGATAAGGATCATACAACTATAAGGTGGGTGGTCCATAACTCATCCCCCACATTCATTGATTTTGGAATTTATCCTGTCTGGCCCACCGATTCCATCGGGTGCCGTTAATATAATTTATATTTTAATAATATACTAAGAAATATATGGTTATTCCCATAAAAAATATTTTATTACTTATTGGTTGTTATTACCACAATGACCAACATCCCATGTTGGATTTTTTTTTGAAAAATTTCTTTTTAGTGTTTTGAGACGTTTGAGTGGTTGTTCAGGTTTTCATGTGTTAGACCCACTAAAAGTGTATGATTTCTTATATTAAATGTCATGATTAATATTGATAAATTCATAATTGGAATTACCATGTATTCTCAACACTTTTAATTTATGGTTACTGCATAAAATGATAAAAAAAAATGTAAAATGTAAATTAGAATGTATACATTATATATGACTTGATCGAATTCAATGTGAATGATTAATAGGTTGAATGTTCTTAACACCCCTTAAACATTTAATGCATGGTAATATAATGAACATTATATTATTGAATATTCATTAAATGGTTTTAAAATGTTTCATGATACCTAACCTTATCACACTAATGAAACTAAATGATTAAAACAAGTAAAATATTACATGAATTATTTTTCAAAATGGACTACCCTGACTCGAGCTCACATTCGATTTTTTTGGGAAATCCCTAAGAAATCAGGTGCCCAATTTTGATTCAATCATAAAATAATACTAGTTTTAGACCCACCCATATCCTGATCCTTGTCTATTTTTTGTACACCAGGTATGACACTTCCAGATCCATTCAATATGATTAGAAGCTTCCTTGGATACTCTGCTTTGATCCAATATAGAAATTTAGTTTCCATGGTTAAAACCCATCAGGTCATGTCATTTCATTGGACCATTTCACCTTGGGTAAACTACTAGGACTTTTATTAATTTCATATTGAATTTACTTGGAATATTTTAGTTGTATTACACTCTTACCCATATCCAAGCTGTAGTTATTACTATGTTGGAGACCATTGATGTCTAAGTTTCTTTTGTTATTAGTTTGGAAATTCATTATTAAATTTCATTGTAGTATTCCTTGTCACAACATGGAACCATCACTGTTGATAACCTACGAAAAATTTATAAACTGTAAATAAAACATTAATGGACTAGTTACATTCACATAGCTGTTGAGGACAGAATAACCTACTTGTGTGTTTAGTTTCATTATTTTGTGTTACATTATATATTCATGCTTGTACATTGAAAAATTTCCGTTATAGGGTAATTTGACATAGCCATTTATTGTGGTTTCCCATTGAGATTTATCTCAAAACCTCTTTGGATGTCGTTTAGCACCTGAGTACATTACATGAATGTAGGTTTTGAAAAAGGGAATCATCTTGCTTTGAAAACTTGATTGCTTGAGGTTTATGTTGGATCATGACAGTAGATAACCAAGCTACAAATTGGGATTCGTAGGATATTCTTTTGACTCCCTTAAATATTTTGTGTAAATTTTTTTTCTTTAATCCTTGTATTAATGTTTTATAGTTTTCTAATCAAATGAAATAAAATCATCATTCATTGTATGATTGTATGTTATTCCAGATATTTTAGTTATTTCAATTACAATCTATATTTTCCACTATTCCCTATGTTTACTATTATTGATTATGATATTTACTTAAGATCATATTTATCAGTTGCGATTGAATTTTTTATAGATGGCGTAGTCTATCCCTAGACACACCATAGGCCCTTATTGATGCAATGTATCCTTTGGCATTTGAGGAGATACGCTTGAGGCCATGTGGCCCATGAGGCTTGAGGAACCTATTAAGTGTAATCTCATTCCAGGACGTCACAAACATGTGATAAGAAATGATGTTACATTTATATAATGCACAAAAATGTCTGATTATGGTCTTTGAATCACTAGAATACAGAAATATAATCAATGAATATTATCCATTTTATTGTACAATCAATAATTTAATAAGAAAATTACATCAAGAACTTCTTATTCATCTGGGGATATGGGATGATGTTATTATGTAATTTTTATGAGTTTTATATAATACCATGTCTTTTTAAAAAACAATAAATAATTTTATTATGGTTGATAGCTTGTGATAAATGATTCAATGAGTTTTATCAAAATATGGTATACTATTAATATTTATTTAATCATGGTATTATGTAAAATATTTTAATTTGTTGTATGAAATTAAAAATTTTAACCATATATAATTTTTTTTTAAAATTTATTTTGTTTACAAATTAGGACATAATTTTTAGAAATGACTTTGTATACAAAAAAAATAATATCTTCCCTAAAAACGTTTTTTATTTTTTTTAACTCATAGTAAATTTTATTTTTTCAAATTTTCAAAAAAATTTATTGAAAAACTGAAATCATATTTGTATCCAAATTTTCCAAATTATTTGACTGTAACAATTATATAATTGTCTAATATGGTTAATTTTAATAGTGATTTGTGAAAATACTGAATAGTATTTAAAAAATCATTAAATGAATTTACAAAGTTTCATAAACATTAATAAAATTTAAATTAATTTCATTTAATTTTTAAAATTTTAATCTAATTTAGGCTACGTGAATAAATATCACATTGAATGTTTATATTTTAACTTTTAATACATCATAAAAACTTTTATTTTCAAAAATTAGTTTTTTAATCATGTATTTTGAGTTAATTTGATATTATAATTTTCAAAATATATGAATTAGTGTTGTAAAATATGATTCCTAATTTTCAATCCTAATAATTAATATTATATAATAATTTCCAAAAAAACAACATTAATAGAAAATATTTTAATAATTAATTACAATGGATATGGTTAAAAATAAAATTATAGAGGTTAACATAAAAAAGTAATAGTTAAAATGAACTATAAAAATAAAAAATTACTATTTAAAGGAAATATGTATACATTAACCAATATGAGGTTTGATACATATATTATTTGTATTTTTAAAACATTGTAATGCTTGTTTCTTTTACATAATTCTATTGAGGTCCCTCTCTAATAATTATAAAATGCTAGCCCATATCCTATCCTATTCACACATAGAAATAAAATTCCATATGAAAATACCTAAAAAATATCATTCTTATTCTCACCACTCATAAAATAGTCCATATTTTAATCATGATACACTCTTTTGAATCACGAAGGTATAAACCTATAAGGGATCTTTGAAGAAGAAGTAAAATTTTTAAACCAGTGCTTTCATTTTATTTATTAATCTTCATCATTTAATTTTTATTAAATATGATGATATAATTACAATGTTATTCTAAATGAATTGATATGTTATTATTTTGTTTTTATTACCTATATTAATTTTCCCTTCAATAAATTGTGAATCAAAAAGGCCGATCTTTTGTATGGTCTGTTATCACCTTACGAATAAGGGATATCTGTATTCTATCTAACAACTCTCACGGTTGGACATAACGATTTATTTAACATATTTTATATGATATTAATGAAATAATTTTACTTATATTTTTATAATATCGCATATAAATGCATACTTATCATTCCTTGTGAATATAATTATGACCCATAAGTTTGTGGAAGACTACCCCCTTTCAAAGATATGTGATTCGTTTTTTCCCAAACGCCTTACATGGAATGTAATGAGGATAATTTTTTTAAATATATATGATATACATGAAATAATAAGTACTCTATAAGGATGATATATTATTTACATATCCTTTGTTCCATTCATTGATAACATAATAATAATATTCATGTTTTAGTACAGTATACTATCTCCATAAACAATGTAATTAATTATTTATCTACAAAATTGATGTATTACAATAAATATATATATAATGAATATATATTATATTTATAACATTGTTAAAATTGTGTATTTTAATGGAATAATAGTCAAATTATGTGCACCAAAAATAGAAAACCAAAAAAAATATGAAAAATGTCGTAGTTTTTACCAAAAATGTAATTTAATCATTAAATTATTAATTAAATAGTAATAAATATTCATATGTATATCATCTATATAATGATAAATTTGTTTATAACTCTTGAATATATTTATCAAAAAATATATTTATTATTTTCAACGTACAAACATGCATGAATGAAATTAAAACATTAGGTAAGTGATTTTGATATATATTTTTAATAGGACATATTCCATGTTCACCACATATTATTATTATCTGATGTGTATACCCTCTATATATTTATTTTATGATTTGTTTCAAGATATATTTGGTTAAAAATATCCATAGAATTGTCATTCTTTAATGGGTCTAATGAATCAAATGATTCCAAAGTGGTAAGGGTTTTATGTTACAATATCATTGTCTATGAGGATTGTTTATGATTATGTTTTTGAGGATGAAATCATATGATCTATATATCATGAAACTCATATATTTTATTATATAATAATTATTTATGTAGAATACATGTATTCATATCATTTCCCTCTTATATGAGGTCATGGTAGGGAATGATTTTTTTAAAAAAAATAGTTTTTATTTCCCTCTTTTGATGAAAATCAATTTTAATCAATTTTAATGTTTTTGAAAAATATAATACGGAATATTTATACTATTTAAATATATATATATATTAACTCATGTTTTATATTATTAATAATTTATTTAATGGAATATTATTTTCATTTTCTAAATTATGTTCTTTGAGATTTCATTAAAATTGAATTAATATTTATTGTAACATATATGACATAAGTTTTATTTACCACCATCTTAAAAGCTGGATGTTTCATGATTTCATTTATTTTTCAAATGATATATTGATATAAATTTTTTTTAAAAATATTATCCGAAATTATAGTTACATAAATTTAATTTTTTAAATTTCAATGGTTGTTTTTCTTAAATAATGTTCATAGTCATCATTCAAAATCATTTTCCATATATGTTGAATTCCTTTAATATTACATATGATTTACTAGGGATATTATCTAGTGATACCATCATTACTCAAACTCTAAATGTTTTTTATTATTTGGAAAATATTTTTATGAAAATCATTCAACTCCCTTGAAATATAATATGATTAAATTTTTATGCAACATGAATCTTATTATTAGGTTATGCTACGATGAATTGTTTATGAGGAAAATTTCCTTTTTAGGGGATATGATTTGATGAATTTTTATAAACAAGTGGAAGATTTATGTATGATAAATTTATCATGCATTAGTCCTCTATGTCCCTCCAATTAATTGGGTGGTTATTGATATTGGAATAAGTAAATTGGAATTGAATATGGATTAAACCATGTTCTGTTAGAAACATTATACACTTCAATTGTCTTATTAGTGATCTAATGCTACAATGATAGTACAGTTAGTGTTGTAATTACACTATGATAGTCATGGTATGAATCCTTTATGAAAACAGAAATTATTTTATATACTTCTGTGCATTCAAATAATCTATGTCATATGCCAATGTTATACTCCCCTGGATCATGTTCATTGATACCATTATTATTCAGGTATTATAAAAAATCAATATTTTTTCCCAGAATCATGTTAATTATTAAATGATATGTAGGGTATGGTTTTAAATTATATTCCTATTTCTTAAAAACATATTCTCACAAATATATTAAAATATATATTGTTTACCCCAACTATGAATCTAATATCTCCCTTTATCGTACTTATTTTCTTCATGTTATGATAAATTGATTTATGTTTGAAATTTATCTCAAGGGTAATAGTTGTGAAGGACATGGTGCGATATTATGTATTTGTCATACTGAAGAATTGTTTATGTATAAATGATTATAAAGTCACAAAACCTATATGATTATAACCAGGAATTTTATATTATGTTATGAATTTTCATAAATTTAGATATAATATATATATATAATAGAATATTGGGGTGTTTATAGATGGTATCAGTGAAATGGTTCTTTAACCTTGGGAAAATTTGATTCAAAAACAATAATGAGCACCCTAGGGTTATTTCTATGTGTATGTTAAGGATAAGTCTATGAATACATCTAATAAAATGTCTATGTGTTGGAAAATATCAAGGAATTTTACTTAAAGATATATTGTATAATTTTGATGAATTCACATTCTTGTATGGAAAATAAAAGTGGTTCTACCTCTTGTATAAATAACCACGTGCTAATAACTATGAAAGCGGAACTTTGGGATTTGAATTGATCTTCTCTTAGTTCACAATAATGATCCTTACTTCACACCTTATTTATAATTTAGTGGATATGTTTGGAAAATTAATTTTATTATGAAACATCAGATAAATTTTAATATAATATTACCACGATTAACATCGGTTGAATGTAGTGTGTTATATATTGAATATAAAATATCTAAATTTAGATATCCTAAAAAATAATTTTCAAGATTTATTAGTTTCCCACAATGTATAATGATTCTCACACAATGCTATTTTGTTTCACTCCTTTGTGGAATGATGAGGATTCAGGTTAACAACAAATACTATGGACTACATAGTCTTTTTTAGTAATTATATTAGATATTAATGGAAGATTTTAAAATTGTGATAATTGAAAATATTTTATGATGATAGATGATTAATAACAAAACCATTAGTGAGATTCCTATAACTAAAAATAAGATGATTTTTATATTTATGATTGATCATGTGGTTATGATCATGGTGGAAAGAAGTATCATCTTTATATAATTCAATAAGGTGGGAAGAAGAACCTATAATTATATCTCAAATGGTGGGGAATATATTTTTATAACGAAATTTAGGATAGATAGTAATAAAATTCAATTTAATTCAATGACATTTATGTGAGGAATGTTGCCATTATCCAAGTCGATGTACAAAATACGGGTTTATCACATTTACCAAAGAAGATCCTATGTTATCCCAAATAATTTGTTTAGAAGGATGAAGGGTATATATATATATATATATATCAATATTAAGGGATTCTTTTGTAAATGTTTTTAAAAAATGGGATTTTGGTTATAAGAATCCTGAAACATCAATGTATTATGTAAATTTTAGAATCATATATATCAACATGCATGATTATGTTATTAGATATGGATACCATAATGGGATAATGACTTTAATGTTGACCATATCTTCAATGTCTATGACACACATTTTTATTTTTAATGTCATGGAATATTAATGTTGTTAATGTCAATTTGAGAGGAGTTTTATTGGATTATTGTACATGTAACTCAATGGTTATACATGCAGGATTATTTTAATTGGAATGAACTGTGAATTATTAAAAAAAATGATAACCATTATGGTATATATTAAAATTGATTATTAATGATGTTTAACATATTTCTATTAATGTTATAATATTTTTATAAATATAAATTTAGTGAAAAATAAAACCTATAACAATTTATATCTTGGTTTGTAAGAAATTTTAAAAAATGATATGATAGAAATATATTATATTGATTTTTGGAACATAAAATTTATAACATATAAATCAAGGGTATCTAAAAGTGATATTATGATATATTATCTATTAGGAGAATTTTTTCTTCATGCGAAATAAATATTCAGCTCTTGATTTGGAATTAGCGATAGTAATGTTATAAATAATGATATGGAGGCATTACCTCAATAGATAATAGTGTGGCATATATATTTATCATAATAATTTAATATATATATTCACACAAATGATTTTGAACATGCCCCATAGAAGAGTGTTAGAGATGATTAGAGATTATGACTTCTTAAGATGATACCACCCTAGGTAAGAGATTAATATATAAAATGATTTACATTTGAAGGATCATACCAGTTTTTTCATAATGGATAAAAACATATCCAATATTTAATAGTTTACAGAAGATTAATATGGAAATCCTAATGAATAGGGGGATAATACATTTCCCAAAATATTGTTCATAAATAATTCCATGTAATGATTAAAGTTAAACATAATGTAGTTGAAGAACTGAAGACTAAGATTACAAATGTTCCTTCATTTAACATTGATTGTAATGTAATGATATGGTTTATGAACAATTTAATTTCTCTATTCGTACTATATTTTAAGAATGATTTGTTATAGGAGGTTCATTTTTCATCATTCTATATTCATTCAGGATGTAGGAATATATATTGAGATCTAAATAAGAATTTTTAGTTGGATGACATAAATGGTGATACACTAGAATATTTATCATAATGCTTGGTATGTCGTCAAGTTAAGGTCGATAGAAAAAATATTAATGGGATGTCACATACTTTACCTATAATATAGTTTAAATGGGAAAACAACATTATATATGTCTTCACCAGATTCCAAAGAAATGCCTATAGGGAAAAAATTTATATGGTTTCTAGTTGATATCCATACAATTCCAACACTCTTAATTGATTTCAGATAAGATTTATATCTAGATAAACATTGTAGAAATAAATTAAGATTGTGTTATAGTTTCATTATGTACATCATTCCACTGTATTTGATCAACATCGACGCATTACCTTGATGTTTTGGGGAAAACATTAACATGTTATTAAAATATAGTTATTTTTTTGCACAACATATCATACTAAGATAGATGGTTATTCTATAATAATAATTCAATCCTAAGTGGAAATGATGATATATTCTTCTATGTATTTTAAATTTTGTTGGGGATAAAAAGTATACCGCTTGTTGAGTTTCCCAACAACAATATAATTTTGAAAAGAATTTATATATCTATTTATAAACACCTTAGGGGATAGATGTGTAAAAATGATACACCCTAGAATGAATTTGTTGATTGTAGGATTCTAGGACATGTGTAATAGGAATTAATTGAAGATAATGACAGATCCATTTGACAACACAGAAGGTCAGGACAATGTCTGTTGAGAATTTATACATACTTTTGTCAGTGTGATATTGAATTTTATGTTGGTGAAAAGGTATTTATTTTCATTTCTCCATGAAACAATTAATGGGTTTTTATAAATAAGGTTAAACATATACCTTTCTATGTATGTACAGGAAACATTCCTTACCTTATCGGGATGGTATATTATCGATTGAATCGTCTACTAAACCTATATCATGTATAAAATGTGTTCCATGTATATCCCTTGTAAAATTACATGCATATTCAATAAAATTTACTACACTAAGGTGTCATAAAACTATATAAATTTCACACATATAGATTATAGTTGGTTGAAATTCTTGATCATATAGAGAATGTTCTACGAAACAAGACTTCCCTCGTAGTTGGTGTTTTGATGAAAAATAACTTATTTTAAGAATCTATGTGGGAACCAAAGGATATGTTGAGAATTATTTATCTTCAATAGTTTATACCAATATGTTTAATTGAAAAGATGAAATTGAATTTAATGGGTGTATAATGTTCCCAAAATATAATTTTATACTTTTTTTGAATAAATATTAATTCATTGAAAGATTATTTCACAAAGAACACTGAGTTTTAACAAACCACTATATACTATTTTTTATCATTATTTTAAATTGACCATTATAACCAACCAGTGAAATTGTATATTATAGATGCTGAAAAATGATCTAGGTTTGAAAGAGGATTTTGTGCGACATTGTGAAGACATAATTTTGACTTGGTGATCTATTCTGGAGGTCCTGGAAGGGATGCGTAAAAAAATCTCAGCTAGGTGAAAAAATTCTCCCATACGGAAAACCGCGGGATTCGATGATGTTTTCCACACCTGGAAGATGTTGCCTATGGGTAACACCGGGGCACAAACATTCACGTGGACCTATTTCCGCATGAATCGTCCGGCCTCGAGCACCTATAAATTGAAGGGAACTTCTTCAACTTCGCATGACTGAAGAATCCAAACTGTATCCTCTGCGTGAAATCCACCTATTCTACTCAAAAATGATGGATTTCAGGTACAGTATTTTTCACAATGGGCCACCCAGTGTTCCGTCTTTGCGTAAGAAAACTCAACTGTAACCCTCGTCCAAATTCCATCGACTCTCATCCCATGTGAAAAATCCATTCCAATTTCATGAAATCTCTTCCAATCGCACGCAATCTGTTTCTATTGCCTGCAATCCATTAAAATTGCGTGCAAACTATATTCCTTGCATGCAAAACCACGACCCCGCTTTTTCCGTGCATGTGGTCCAATTGCAAGCCGACCTAGTCTATTCTGCACAAGTTTCCTTACTGCGTGCCGACCTGGTATTTTCCATGAACGCGTCCCAATTGCACACTATCCTTGTGTTTTCCACAAAAGTGTCAGAATTGCGCGTCGACCTCATGTTTTCTGCGCAACTATTTTGTTTTGCGTGCAAGCCTCTCTTCTAGTGCACATGTGATGGATTTTTGTCTTCTAGACATCATTTTTAAAAATCTCCCATACAATAACCATCTACGTCACACACCATTTTCCTGTATGATCTTCTAGGCTCGTACGAAGTAACTTCAAATTCCCTTGGGTGGTATTTCACATTACGTTGTATCTCCTCATGCTTCGTCGCATAGGCACACTAACGGCTATTTATTCTTCTCATAGTCAGGATCACGTGGACCCCCAAATGGAACACTCCATAACACCCCCACCCATAGAATTGTTGGTCCCTTCGATTCACCATCTTATAGAGGGGGTGTTTATTTAAGTCCTTGGGGTGCGGAGTAAACCCACCTCATCTGAACTACAAGACGTTAAAATTCCAAGCACCTTCATCCTCAGCACATGGCATTAGACTGTGACCCCACCCAATGTCTTGCCCATAGGGTGCCCCATCCCATACATTCTTTAAGTCCACTGGTCTCCACTAGAGTGATATCATTCCTCACACAGAATGAAATCCTCTTTATTAGAGCGGCGTCTGCACCTAAGGAATAGTCAACTACCCCTGTGTAAGCCCCTAGCCATTCTAGCCGGAGGTAGCAACCATTCTCCTTGTCTCTTCCTTGGTGCCAAATACCTCTCCTACTTGACGTTGTCACCACCTGGGCCTCCATCCTATAGAAAGTCCCAATATCCACCTCCGTGGGCCGCTGACCATGCGTAAGCCCCTTTTTCCTCTTTGGGCCACCAACTACGCGTGGCCCCACTCTACATCCCACAAACACACCATCAGTGATGTTATCATTATTTCTTTGTTGCCACTTGTCTCTCACACCGAACATGACTCACATCGGCATAGAGAAAGCATCGACCATGACATCCTCTCTGGGTATCCATGAGTATATTCCCCACACCAAACCCAAAATACGTTGAATTTGATCCTTGCCAAGGCAAGGTACGTATGAAGCTTCCCTGAGGCTCAAGCCCGACACCTAGTCATTCTGACCCCCTTTACATCGGTTCCCACACCACCTGAACTATGAGGTATTTGATCCTTGACAAGGAATGGTACGTATGAATCGTCCATGAGGATGAAACCCACCATCTATCTTGGCCCCATGTCCTCCTTCATGTCAGTTCAACCCCGTCCTTCCTGACCTTAAACTGTGAACCTCAATCAGTTGTAAGTAGTTATCTCCCTCGATCAGCAGTAAGCTGTTGTTTCCCCCATTTAGTGGTAAGATGTTGAACCCACCATAACTATGTGGACATTCCCAAATCAAGGTATGTTGGACACCTCCCAGAGCCTCAAGACCAACAACCATTGGACCCCAGGTCCTCCTCCACACCAATTTACCAACCCCCATCACATAGGAACTATGTCGGTTTGAACTTTGTATCATAGACAAGGTACGTAGAAAGCCTCCATGAGGTTAGATCTCATCCAGAGGTATTTCGTTGTGATGTCGTCCAAAGGTAAGCTATTGCGACGCCATTCAGTGGTATGTCATTGTCAGCCCTATGCAGTGGTATGCCGTTGTGATTTCATCCAACGGAAATCAATTGCAACGCCATTCCGTGGTATGCCCTTGTCAACCCCATCTAACTATAAGACATTGTGACCTCTTCCTACGATAAGCCATTGCGACGCCATTCAGCGATAAGATGTTGTTAACCCCATCCAGTGGTAAGCCATTGTGACCCTATTCCGCGGTAAGTCGTCACGACCCTACCCATAAGAAAGCTGTTGACATCCCCATCCAATAGTAAGCCATTGAAATCCCCAATTGGCGATAAGATATCATCAGATGAACTATGAGGACTTTGATTCCCTGACACAAGGATACGTTTGAAGCCTTTTGAGGCATAATCCCCAATTCACCAGCATCATCCTCTTGGCGGTTTCATCCCATTCACCATCATATTAATTCAACACTCCATCATCCGTCTAGATTCTTACCCATGCCGGCACATCCTGATGGGATCATACCACCTCATTCCCCATTACCCTCAACATCAATCGGGTTGCTAACCACACGTTGGCCCCAACATCACTATTCTCTCCAATGTTTGCACACAATTGATCCACATTAATCAGTGTTCCAATCAATCTGATCTGTCTCTAATAGACATTAAATGTGTGGCATACCCTATGTTAAACATGGGAAGCTGATGAAAACCATAGATACATGCCAATGGAATATGATTCCCCGCGTTCGATGTGGGATGCCTCGGGATTCTACCCCCTAGAGAATCCCTATAATTGGGGGAAGAAACCCAGACGTGCATGTGTCCTAGCATCCAGACATTCTAGTGTTGTCCAACGTGACTACTCCCCTGACCGATGGTAGCTACCCTGATTGGACCCTTTGGTATGTCCTGACAGAAGTACTGTAATTAACTATTGTCCACGAAGATATGCCACTTGGAAGAGTTTCATGAATAGCGTCTTAAATCCATAAGGGAGACCTAGAATAGGTGAAGAGATCCAAGGAGGAGTCCACTGAATGAAGAATTCACATCCCGTCATCCCGTTTTGATCAAGGAGAAAACATCCTCGAACATGCTATGGATGTCACCCGCCTTTGGATAGCGAGAATCTGGGGCCACAAAATCGTTCCTTTCGTCCTCAAGAAGACAGACGCACGCACCCTGGAAAAAGTGTAGAAAACAGAAATGGTGAACCCAATGTAAAAATCATCACCTAAACAAGGATATTAGTAGTGTTCAAGACATCAGTGGATTAGCGTGCCACCAGATCCAGCTATCCAGTGTCAGGTCCTGCCTATAAAATAGCGAGCCTGGTGTGAAACTCACCAGAATTTGGGGTAGTAAAACGTTGGACATCCCATACTACGATGTTTTTAGGGTGGAACCCTTTTACTAGGCCTGGAATATTGTAAGGAACTAGGGAAATGGTCATAAATTCTTTTTTCTTTCATCATTGTTGAGTTAATCTCTCTGTATTCAGAAACCAAGCTGGTACATTCGGAACTCAGTCACCGCCTTCCCACTAACGTAGGGGCAGTGGCAGTACCAAAAGGACAGTCCCAGGCAGTTCTGCCTCTTCTATGATGGTCTCAATGGTCACAACCGCTGGTCACCACCACAGTTTCTCTCCCTTAGAGTTCATCAATATAAGGGTTATTAATGACCTCTTACGCTAGTATGAGGGTGACCGACTCGGGATATGACCCTCCTGAATTTAGTGGAATTTTCACCCCATTGTCAACACCACCCCCAAGGGCCGTGCAGGGATCCACTTCTCCCCACTCCAACATACATCTGTTTTTGGGGGCCTATCCCCAGAATGCTTCGACGAATCCATGCCCTACGCTGATGAGGAAGGGGGTGTCCGGGTCAACCTAGCTAGTATTCCATTCCAGGGGATCCTAGCAGGGGATCCCACCTAGCCGCATCAACACCAATGCCTATTCTTACTAGATGATGAGTAGGTAAGCCATACACCTGGTCTACTGGATCTAGTCCATCTAACCTGATGCCAACGTCATGCATAAGCCGAAGAGGATGCCCACCAAGGGGTGTCAACATCAATGATTACTTTGGCCTGAGCCACTGATGATGCATACCACCAACTACATATGTATGCTAAATAGGGACATTCATACACCTGACCTAGATTGAGGCCCCAACCACCCCAAGGGAAAGATGGGTTGACTCTATTGGTCGTCAGCATAGGTAGTGGCCGCCGGGGACTAACCCGTGGGAATGACACCGAGTATGGAGGTCCTCCCCATGCCACTACCATAGAGTACACAGATCATCCCGGATTCCAATCATGGAAAGGAGGTCCACCTCATTCCATCATTAATATAAATGAGGGTCCTCCCCATGGTAGTGACGCTCAATACAGAAGTCTCTCTTGTGCCCACTACACCAGTTATGGAGTCATTTCTATTTCCATGGAGTATTAGTATGGGGACGTTGCACATACGATCACCCTTCAACATATGGACCCTCCCCGTGTCCTTATAGCAGCTGGTGAAGGTCCTCATCTCCTCATTAATCAATGGAGTGGGTGCCGGCTTCACCTCACCAGCGCCCAACATGGACGTCCTACCTGTGTTAAGATCAACCAGTACGATTACCCTCCTCATACTGATGTCATTATAGGGAACAATAATGAGGGTCCCACACATGCTCCTGCGGGCTTTAGCAGATTTCATACCCACTCCCTCACTTCCCACAGAGGTCCTCCCCATATCCCTTTTGATATCTGCCCTGGTTCTCCTAACACCCAGTCTTTCTCGGGTGGACGTCCTTACTGCCACAACACTAGTACGGTCGATGGACCTCCTCAGGTCAGAAATATTCCATATCGAGATGCACCATCCATGTGTAGGAAGTCGGGTCATCGCCGCCATAAAAGGTTGTGAGGAATGTTTCAACATAGATCAAACAAGTCCGCTTCTCAGACTCCTATGTAGAGTATGACTCAGTGAAGGAACCCTCCCCTCACCCCTCTGAGTCATGGTCTAGGGCAGAAACAAGGCACATCATTCTAGTACTCATGGAATGAGAGGTCAATTAGATTCCCGCATTTTTTCACATGTATATCCAGGAGGATGAAAATTTGGAAACCCCAGATGTTACGTTCATGAAATAACCACCATCATCATTAGAAGAACTCTCCACCTCGACAAGTGATCACATAGACCTGTTCTGGGGACCAATGGCTGGAGAGCAGCAACACTACCTATTTCTAGCAGCCGTAGCCCCTATTCCATGATCTTCGACATTCATCTTGTTTTATCATGACATAGTGGCCATATCACTACACTCTTTAAAGGACAACATGAGATTCGGCAGGCAGTCAGCCCATTCTCTGTATTCACCACCAGCCGGCCTACAGTCCCAATAGTCTGTCTTAGTAGCACTGCAAGATCCTCACCTACCTCCGATTAACAAGTGGGGTAATTATGGGCCAGACCCTGAATCTGAGCCAAAGATCTTTTATAATATCCTTGCAGTTGACCACGTCCTTGAGATGTTCTGGTCGGTTTTAGTGACGAGTTTCAATGCGCTGAAATCTGTCACCACAGAGAAAGTTGTGTGTTTCCATCAAACTATCTGGGAAACACACATCCTCCTTCGTCACCAGTGAGTGTTTTATCCCAGGATCCAAGCTCATTTCAAGGACATCGATGAGAAATACAATCTGGTGGACCTGGATACACTCCATGTAGACTAGGGCCCAAAGTCACCATGCTCCATAAGGCCCTCCAATAGATTTGTGTTCATAGTTACAAGTTACTCTACAAGATTATCAAGGAGGCTTCCCCCACATGAAAAAATAGTGGCTAGGGAATGTATGATTCCCTCCTCTTCAGTCCTATCCGACGACAGCCCATCTCGCTAATCAATATTGAGGACATGCCCCGAGGATGGGTTACAGTCAACATGGCCAACATATTGGATGAGAAAAAATAGATGGAGCTTCATGATGGGTACATATTTCATGAGGGAATTCCACCACTACTGGATCCATCAGGAAGAGTTACTCGCTAGCAGAGGAATATACTCAGTCACCCTCCACCCACCGAGGCATTGTTCTATAGCTTAAATCATGGTGAGGGTAAAGAGAACCTCGGAGCTTCAAATAACTAAGAACCATATTCCTCAGTGCAGAAGATGGAGGAGGACCCTTAGAATGATGTGTTGCGCTAATTCTGGTCGAAAAAAGAAGATGTTCAATGATCTCCTTGCTGAATGCACTGAAGAGCGGTGACTAGACAACAACAATCCTAGGCCATAGTAGTAGGGGCAAGAAAAACATCCACTCGTCGGGCTGCCTCCTAGTGTCCCTCACAATCCTACAACTGCAGAAAGGGTTGGGGACATAACTTATGGAAAGAGGGTGTGGTATGTCTTGTCAACCCCTCCAGAATGGCATGACAATCCATTGATCCCATCTCGGGTTACCCCAGCTACCCCACAGGTCACCCGACGAACTGCACCACGAGCCACTAAGCCACTCTACCGTATTGAAGAACCCTACAGTGCACTCGTGGTTAGGGATCCCCATCAAGACATGGAACCCCATCCATATAATCCAATGGTGGAACTCATTGCCTACCTTGAGGCCTTGGAAACGCAACAGGGGGCACTCCCACAAGTAGAAAATCCATATCCAACATGGGTGGATGATATGTCATCACCTCCAGTTTTCAGGAATACCTCATTTCCCCCATTCAATGGGATAGGGGACCGACCACAATATCTGGACCACTTAACATCGTGGTGTGGTCCCATGTTAAGGACTCTAGCTCTGCAAGAGTCTGCCAAGCTGCGATGTTTTATGAAGACATTGTAGGGGACTGGGTTTTTCTGGTACATCCATCTCCCCATCGGATCAGTGACTAGTTGGGTGGCCCTCTGTAGGCAATTCCTCTACCAGTTCAGCTCCACTAAATGGAAAACGAGCATCATAGACCACTTCAAATACAGATAGAGGACTAATGAGCATGTTGTAGACTTAATCTCCCATTGGAAAAGACTAACTTACTCCCTCAACATGCCACTGACTTAAAATCAATTACAGATGATATGTGTAGGAGATGGTAAGACAGAAACGGTTCCCTCTCTGATCACCCAGAACTACCCTAGTGGATTCAGAGACATCCTTGATAAGGCCCAACGCCTGGAAGAAGCCCTGCAACTAGCCATCCATGAATGTCTGTTGCCCCCTGTAATTATTACAAAGAGGGCTGACAGAGACAATCCTTCCTCGGTGGACCAAATAGAGGCCCCCAGACTGCTGGAGTTATTACCAGTGGAGCTGGATCCAAAACCTTGCAGAGGCCCACCACCACAGGTGCAACCTCCACCCAAGCAGCGGCCGCCTCTAAATCGGCAGGTTCCCCATCGTAATGCGCCACCACTTTCTAGGAGGGAAAATCAGGACCTACCTCCTCGACATGATCCTGAAGCCCCCTGTCATGGTTAGGCTATAATGGACCCCTTTCCAGACAAAATATAGCAGACCTACTTGTTCAAAAATAATCAGGTCCCCTATAATTTCTAAAGTGCCTTTGAACATGGGATTATGTGTTTTCCTAAGTACAGAAGGCCAGAATAGGGGAACCTCACAGATCACCCCAACTACTACCCCTGTCACCAGATCTTGGGGAACACACTCAAATAGTGATATATGCTCAAATACAGTCTCTAAGACAAGGTCTATAACAACATTATTGGGTTGGTATCAGCCCTGACACAAGTGGCATGCGTTGTCATATATCCAGACAATAGAAACGACATCGAGGGAGAGTGGCATCAGGTTTCTAACTTTGGGTCCCAGAAATATGACGATTGTATGGCCCATAAAATGGTCACCGATGCTCATGGAATAATCAGTGCAATTATTAATCTTCTAGAGCCTTTACAAGATGCAGCCAAAACTTCTACATTGTCACCTCATCCGGCCTCTTCCCAGAAGATCAAACAATGAAGGCGCAAGGGAAAGATACGCTCCCGCCAATCCATCATTGTATCTTACTCTTAGAAAATTCATGCCCCTAGAGATGGGTATTCATCCCAAAATCCACCCAGTAGTGGATGAATCTTCAAGTGACAGTCATGGGTATGATTCAGTTAACACCATATAGTTGGTAAACCCCTACATGACTCTCGACGACGGGGAGGGCCAGGCGAATCTCCCCAATATCCCCACCCGACACCAAATTTGGGCGAGCCACGACCATGTAGGTCAATGAGGAACATCAGTTGGCACTTCTCGCCAGGCTGTGCATGCCACAGATTCTAGATAGCAGACTCAGCGTAGAGCTCAGAATGCGCAGCCTCATCATCCGGTGTGATCAGGCCTGCCTTCACCGTTGTTTATGCTACTGGATCAGGACAACCACCCCGACCATGCTTCAATCATTCGTGCTCTGTTACAGGTTGGTTTCAGTCATTAAACCATCATCTAGTAGCCAATCTGCAGGCTTCGACAAGTGACCAGCGGGATATGCCCAGTACCAGTCACCCTCCGCGGCCCACCATACCTTCGGTCATAGAGCGACCTCATGCAAGAAAAAGTTCATGCATAGAGAAGATGTATGTTTTTCTCAATCACCATGCCATCATCCCAATAAGGGTTTATATCCTATAGGCCCTTACCCTATCAATAGATATGCATGAGGCCCTCACTGAGGCTTTACGAATCCCCCTCTAGTTTGAGATGAATGTAGCTATTGGAGAGGCCTTCCATGTGAAAGTGATAGAGAATGCTGAATTCCAGACCATTGTCTCATTCTATGGAGAAGATGAAGGTTATCCCATATAGGGGAACATTCGCACACTGTACATCACCATCCAATTCAATGATGTTGATGTTTTCCACTGTCATGTTGACACAAGCTCCGAGATTATCCTTATCCCGACACGAACACTGTTGAAGTTGGGGTTATCCAAAAATTACTAGACTCTCTCTGACCCAAAAATATAGGTATACGATAGGACATAGTAGAACCTGGATGAAAAGATCCATATGAAGATCCAGTTTGGTGGCCTAGTTTCTTGTACTGAGTTTATGGTTTTCTCTGAAGACACTGCGTAAAATGCATTAATGGGAAGACAATGGCTCCACATGCATAGGATGGTTCCATCATCGTATCACTAGTGCCTCAAGTACTCCATAAATGGTTGAGTTGGTGTGCTCCAATGTGAAACGTCTCCCTTTTCCTCTTGTGAATCCCACTACTTGGATGACGACTATTATAAGAGAAAGGACTAGTAGGTTCAGGCCAATGAGTTCAAGCATGTTGTATTTGCAACCGACTCCAGGGCAGGTCTGTATGATGCGCACGTCTTCCCGACCATTCAATTGGAAGCCATGACTCCTGATATGGGGAAATGTTTGGATGTCTCCGATACAAGGGGATGCATATTCTTAGGTCCAATAAATGCCTGGATATCCCTTCATATTCTTATTCGAATCAAGCCTCGGTGATCCCAGAGCCCCCTATTCCCATAAGGTATCGAGTTGTCTGCCCCATGCCGATGATGATTCGTCATAGATTCCTATTTTTCTGGAGATAGAACCAACTGTCTCAAGCCAACACACCACTATTGCTTTGATATCATCAAGCTTGTCCCCTTGGGCTGAAGACCATATGGGATCAGGTCGACAAAATTCATTACTATGGTTTTGGCAGCACCAGAATCACCTGATATAGTGACCACTAATGCTCAGGCTAGTACTAGCCTCCCATAGGAATCTGTTGACTCAGATAAATCTCCTCCCATTGAGGATCCTTCCACTGTAAGTGATAAAGATTATTTGGAGGACGCTCCCCTTGCCATTGAAGAGGGTTCCTCTGCCACAGTTGATGAATTGGTACAGGTGTACCTCGATAGCGAGGCAGATATAAGACCCACATTGATCAGTGCCTCCATGCCTCTCAAGGAGTAGCAGTGGTACGTATACTTCTTGAAAAAACATCGTGATGTATTCGCCTAGAGCTATGATGAGATGTTAGGACTAGATCCTCAGGTTTCCGTCCACAACCTCAGTCTCTCTGCAAATCATCGTGGGCTCATGAATCCTCTTAGGAAGATGCACCCACATAGTAGTGCCATGGTGGAGGTGGATGTTTATAAGCTCATCAGAGCCAATTTTGTTAAGGTGTTCTAGTATCCCAAATGGATCACCAACATTGTGCCTGTCAAGAAGAAGAACAGACAGATCTGAGTCTACATCAACTTTCGAGATCTCATCTTTCATTGTCCAAAGGATTATTTTCCCCTTCCTAGGACAGAGATGTTGATTGATGCTACAAATTGATTCCAATACCTCTCCTTTATTATGGGTACTCTTAGTACAACCATATTTGAATGGATCATGAGGATGAGGAGTCTACAACTTTCAGGGCACCATAAGGTAGGTTTTGTTACCAGGTCATTCAATTCATCTTAAAGAATGCAGGTGTCACCTAGAAATGGTCCATGAATCACATATTCATACCATTCATCGGGACATTGGTGGAAGGCTATGTGGACGACCATGTGGTCAAATGTCACAATCTTTATGAATATCTCAAGGACCTTGGGAAAGTGTTCGGCTTCCTTCATTCCCATCACCTAAAGATGAACCAATTGAAACTTGCTTTTGGGGTCACCTATATGGTGTTCTTTGGCATTGTTGTCATATATAGGGGCATCGATATCAGTTTAGAGAAGATCATGGCCATTATCCTAATGCCTCCTTTGAGCAATATTCGTGTGCTTCGAGGATTTCAAGGCCACTTATCCTACATATGTCGATTCATTGCGAATCTGGCCGGCATGTGTATGCTCTTTTCGTGGCTCATGAAGAAAGGCACAACCTATGAGTGGGATGAAGAGTTCCAGATTGCATTCTAGGACATCACGAAGTATCTGCTCCATCCTCCGGTCTTAATGACACCCGTCTTCAGAAAGCCACTGGTCCTTTATGTGACCACCCTAGAATGATCTCTCGACACTTTTCATGCCCAGAAGAACAATGAGGGGACATAAAACAACATCTACTACCTTAGTTGTATGCTCATCGATATGGATACCAGATACTCCCCCATCAAAAATAGCTAACTTGCACTGGTATTCTCAGTACATAAATTACGACATTACTTGCAGCACCATGAGGTACAACTAGTGTCTTGGGTAGACCCACTAAACTACATTTTGAACTGCCCCATGCTGAAAGGTCATGTAGCTCAGAGGGCAGTGATTCTTCAACAGTTCAATGATAGGTTTGTCCCTCAGAATGCTATAATGGGGAAAGCATTACCAGACATCATTGCTGTCCATCCGGATCCTGCTTAATATTCCTTGGATGTCTGTATCCCCGAAGAGGTGATCCTCTCGGTGGACTAGGACATGCGATGCTGGTAGATGCATGTCGGTGGTGCTTCCCAAAGCCGCAATGGTAGGAGCCTCAATGACGCCAAGATCAACATGGTAAGCTTGGGTATTGTCTTCATTACGTAGACACATGCCATTCTACCGTACTCATTACTATTTTCAAAAGGCTACACCAGCAATGAGGCAGAGTAGAAGGCTCTTATCACTGGCTTCGTGCTGGCCCTCAAGATTGATGTTCACCATTTTCTTGTGAAATATGATTATGAACTAGACATCAAGAAGATCAAAGGTGTCTACGTCATCCGAAATCCAGATCTCGTACTATTGTTAGAGTGCAATATTCATCTAATGACCCAGTTCCCATCTCATCCGGAGTTTACCCATGTCCCTCTGTTAGAGGATGGTCAAGATAATGCCTTGGCTGAACTAGCTGCATCACTAGCAGAGCCCGAGCAGGATGACCTGCTTATCCATGTGGCACGTCGGAGATTCATTTCTCCCATAGCATTACATGACAATGAATTCCCACAGTTGAGCCTTCTTACTGTCGGAGCCTCCATGTCAAGACCCCCAGATGTAGTGGTTAAAGTTACTCCTGACTAGAGGGCCCCCTTTTCGAGTATCTCCAAAATGGTTACATGCCATCTGATCAGGCCGAGCATGAGAGAATCTAATGCTGCGCATTACAGTTTACCCTCCAGGATTGTCCCAGTCATGACAATTTCCTCTACATGCACGAGCTTCAATGGTGTTCTCCTCCATTGCATTCAAGGAGTAGATATTTCTCAGGTCATGCAGGAGGTTCACAGCAGTTCCCCTAGGGCTCATCAGACCTGGCCGAAGCTATCTCACCAGATCCAGAGACAAGGGTACATTTGGCCCACAATGATCCATGATTGAATCGTGTTCTCCAAGAGATGTCATGTGTTTCCTGATCATGCTAACTTCATGCATCGTCCAATGGATCCTCTGCACACAACCAAGTACTCTTAACCCTTTCTAGTCTGGGGACTATATTTCATGGGATCATATCCACCGATAACAGCTCTCCAATGTCGGTTCATCCCTACTACTATGGATTTCATTTAAAAGTGGTCAGAGGAAGATCCTCTCAAGTAGGTGATGTCCCATTATATCGTTAACTTCATGAGATCAAATATCATCTACATGTTTGGAGTCCCTCACGTCATGGTAAAGGGTTTCATCTCACATTTTATTCCCGTGAGATTCATGCTATATTTTCCATTATTTACTTCTTTGTGGTGTATGTAATAACACTGATTGTACTCTTTGTGTAAATTAATTTCATTTATGAGTATATAAATCTTCAATTGTATGATCCTTATTTCATGTGGGATATGTTTTTTATGTTACCAAATCGGTAAAGGAACCTTTATCCCTCCTCTTTTTAAAAAAACACTTCATTTTGTTATGTCTTTTAATTTACATTTTATTATGTTTGGATATGTTCTTATATAGCCTCATTTATGTAAAAATTATGTCCAAGTGATGAGATACCTGTTTTTATCTCATCAACCCATTTTTTGTATTTTAAAGTGACACCATTAGACTGTAAAATTTTTACAAGGGAACTTCTTAACCCAATTTCAATTCTTTGGGTTCAACTTGCACTTCTTGAATATGTCGGCCTATGAATATGTGTGAATGATCTCTGATTTTTTTACACTTAATATCCACTTATATTGGGTGTATTTATTTTTTTCACACATAATTATTTAATTGATCTATCCTTAATTTAAGGATACCATCTTTATAATGGATTTCATCCCAATTTACATTTCCATTGAGACTTCATTGTTGTTATGCACCAATTCTCTCTTATATGGTGTATATACTTTCCTTTGACATATTATGTCATGAATACCTTTATTATCATGATATTATAAATTCTTATTTAATGTTATTCTTCAATTATTTGTATTCAAGCATCTCTCTTTTTGTTAAATAACTCTTTAACTAAGATACTATTTTAAATGTTTTAAAGATTTATTCTTCTAAACATTTCTCATTAATGTCCATGTTTTCAATGTGGGTTTTAGGATTTATTTATATGGACATTAATTTTTTTAAATGATAATTCATTTAAAAGCATCAATGTGGTATAGGCACTTTAATTCAAAAATCTCTTTTGAAAAGGTTTTGAAAATGATTTGATAAAGCATTGTTTATTTCAATATATTCATTTGATATATGGGAATGTGGAAATGTTATCTTTACATTATACATGTGTTATGTGTTATGATTATGTTATGGTTATTGGGCATTGTTTACATATACGGGTTGTTCCGTGATAAATCTAAGGCGGGTGAGCCTGAGATAGCTCTCCAACGCATTGGGTAATGTGACAGAGGTGAACGTGATGTTTCTAGTAAGAGATTTAGGGAATACATTATGATGGGTATTCCAAGTGTAACTCCCTATATAGCTGTGAAAGCTAAAATGTATGTTTGATATGGATGCCATAAGTAACCTTTATGGTTTATGATTTGTATGTGTTATTCATAAATCTCATTATTTCATAAGGTATGTTATGATTTAAAAGTATGGTTTCATTGAGTTGTAATTATTGATGGGATAATGTTTTCCTTCCTTATTTTATAAAACATACTGAGCTTTTCATGCTCATACCATGTTTTTGAAATGTTTTCCACAAGATGCAAAGATGAATAGGGTCATGGATGGGATCATGGAAAAGTCATTCTATCAAAAAAATTGAAGTAGACATGTTTCTTTATAAGAGTTTTTATTTTATGAAAAAAATGGATACAAAGTAGTAGTGTCTAATTGTAATATTCAAGTTGTAATGAAATATTTATGGCCTAATTCTCTAACACTCTAAACCTGAAAAGATCTTCAATGTGAACTATTCATTTAATTCAATATTATGTAAGGTTTATGTTCGGGTCCTCATAGTTAAACTGAATTGATAAGAGTTAAAATAAATTTTTAATTTTCTAAAATATATTATATTGAAATATTTATACCCTATATTTTATAATTATACATAATACATTATTTTTACCCATTTTCATGTGAAATATGTGTGCCTAACATTGTCTATTCAGAAAATTATAGTTGTTCCATTCATTGTAAAAGGATGTTGTATATCAAGTCTTATTAACACCTCAAAACTATTTGGATTATAAAATACCTAACCTAATAACTACCAAAATTCAATAATATAATTGTAAGAATGATATTATGGTTTTAAATCCAACCTAAGAATGAATTTGTTTGAAACATAATAATGATACACGAAGATGTAGTAACGTTATTCGACAAGAATTTGTATTTCTATTCATCCTCCACCACCACTAATACTTAATAAAGAATTATTATATATAATCCAATTCATTTTAAACAGCAATATATATTGTTATGTTATATATATTGCATAAAGCAACCCTCACTTTCATTAAATGGGTTAGTAAATATACATTCGTGTGTACGGTGGGCAACCACCTTGTGAACCGATGTCATCTGCATTTCTATTACAACATATCACAGTTTGGTATAATGATGAATATAAAGTATATATAAGGTATATATAAAATAATAATTCATCTGGATTCATTGTTTCATATGTATAATTTTTTACTTTTAATTTCATATGGGATATGATGATTTCTCTTCTGTGTATGGTGGACTACCGCCTAGTGAAGCGATGTTATTCTAATTTAAATAACAATTTTTAAGGAAGGTGATGGGGATAATTTTATTTAATATGTGTTATATACATGGATGTATATTTTATATTAATGAAATATTTATCAATATAAAATGTTAATATACTATTTTATTCATTACACCGAAAATGATAACATCATTTTTATACATGTAAACTACCACCTTCGAGAAGCGATATGTCGCTGACTTCATCTTCACACTACATGGATGATATATATATATATATATATAATATTTACTTTCTTTAAAGATTATATTTTTATCATTACTAAAGATTCAATATCCCTTATCTCAATTCCATTATGATCATTTGAAAAATGATAATGTAACTCAAGTGTATGTTTGGAATATTATCTCATTGGTTATAACATACTATATTTCTAAAATAAAATTGTAATAATTGGTATTAAAAATAAACTTGATTTATAAAATTTTTATTATTTTAGGATTATTATTCTAGAAATTATTATACTAAGTATTATTTTAATGGATAAGATCTTTTCTGACAAAACACACATGGGAATATAAGGTAATAAGAACACAAAACAATGAAATTAATGAAATATTATTAATGAATGGGAAATATGATGTTATTAACAGAAATTATATGATATTATAAATACTAATATGGTTTTGGAATAAGTTAATTACATATTTAAAACATCAATATAGGATCATAATGTATATTCTCTTAAAAGGATGTGTGACGTAAGGGGTTTTATATATATTTAGAAAACAATTATTCTTATTTGTTAATATTTACCAATTTACTTTTATTTAGGGTATTTACTTCTAGATTTATGCTCAAAACCATTATTAATTACTTATTTATTTCATTTTATGTTTCATAATAAATAATATCATCCATGTTGATTTAAATTGAAAATTTCATTGTGGTAAGATTTATCGTACAATCATACTTTGTTATTTGAATTTTTAACAATCTAATGAAAGAATCAATTTCCTGCAATCATTTTTAATTGTGTATAAAACATATCATAATTAAACATATTATTTTTTGATGGGTATTATTTTTTCCAAAACTATATATCTTTTCTATATATTGTGATTTATTTATATTTAAATTTGATTAATATAGCATATATATATAAATATATATCTTTGACTCAATATATATATATTTGAGGATAAGGAACATTGATTACTTTAATTCAATATATTATTATAAATGTGAATAATTATTTATACATATAATGATGGGTGGGCCCTGTATAGTATTACACCTATATCCACTGGTAAGTTGCATGAGAAGATTATGTTGGCCAAATTATATGGGTTTCTATATGTACTTTTAAACCATCTATTAAAGGTTCATGAGGGTAGAGTTATCATGATGCCTAAGATCACGGAGGACAATAAATTTTCATTCCCTTAATAACTAATTCATTTATTATTAAATAAGATAATATCATAATGATATTATAAAATTATAAATTTTATTCTCATATTATTGCTAAAACGAAATGAGTTTTCAATTATCTAATTTTCCATATTTATTTTTCTATGCATTTATATGTAGTCATGTTATATATATAGAATGATTGTTATGTTATTTACATTTAAATATTTATTATTTATTATTAATTTATGATATATTTCTCTTTGTGTAACCATTTCTGATTATTTGATCTCACCTATATTTTTTTTCCTCTATACGAAATCCAAAATGTACACGATGCATGATAAGTGATGAATTTATAAAGTGATTCACTCCCTTCAAGAAAAAATAATGTTGTATAATTTTTTCCAAATGTATTATGGGAACCATCTATGCATTTTGTTCTCTAAAATAGTTATACATGTCATTCCATCCCGATATGATATATTGTATCTATGCCAAAAAATAAAGTTGAAACATTCTCTAGCTTATTGGGGTAGGGTTCATTACCCTTGGAATTTGAGAAACATAATAGAAGAATGGAGACTAGATTAACGAAAACATATATTAAGGAGTATAAGCCTATGAAGTTTTTTTAAGATAAGTAGATAATAATATCATAATTTTTTGGTATGGATAAAAATATCTGATTTTTTCCATTCAATACTGTCTTGTTTGAATACTATAATTAGAAATGGTACAGGCATAGATGATCTAAGGTGTAATAACTCCAAAAAGTGAACATTGTTCTTGTCTAAATCATCACTTAGATAAAATAATGTTCCTTACTTCAGACCTATTTTGAAACACCCATTCAATATTTTTAAAATAATTAATATTATATTTACAAATTATTATGAATGATTTTAAAATAAATATATCCATAATTAAATAATTCTTATTATTAGTAGAATAACAATAGATAATGTGTAATGTATTATATGTGTTACCAAAAATTTTAAATTATGTTTTTTTAATTAAAATTCAAAAAAAATTGATGTGTTTTAATATAATTCATTGTTTATAAATGGAACATGGAAGAAATAATGACATCAAGATTCATAGCTAATGTACAGAATTTCGTGATTGAGAAAGAAATTATGCTGGTATGGGAAGTGAGAAAATTATTTTTATATCAGTTTATATTAATCATTTTAAGTCAAATAAGCTTTTCCATATGAATAAAAAAGTTACACATTGTGAATCTTCTTTGTTAGATCTCTTTATGTGATAGAAACCTGATCATTTGTTATGATTACTTTTCCAATGTTATCATAGAAATTGATTATGTCTCTGGTAATGATATTTATGGAATTTGGATGTAGTGAAAAGGAAATGGTTACACTTGTAGTGTATTGTATCAATGTTCATGGTGATCAATGGTTGTCTCTAATCTATAATAATTTAGAGGAAAAAGAAATAGAACTCATTGAATTGAAATAATATAAGGATGAATTCATTAAAAAATATTTACCTCAATATAAAAAAAACATATATGAATAGGTTGTTCCATACCGTAATGAAAAGTGATGAGAAATGTTTTTTTGAGTGTAATGTTACCATTATAAGGTTATATTTATATGTTATAGATTATATATGAAACATTGTGTTCATGATTTAATATTTTTTGGATGGGTTATGAAAAATCATGGAAGGGATCTAGACACACAATAATTTTCATCATATAGTGATTTTGTTTATTTATAATGATAAATAATGAATGTTTGTAGTATTATGGTTGTTATGGTTATCTAGAGAAGAATATGATTGGATAGAAATAATCAATAATGGGAAGAAAATAAATATGGATTTTCCTATATATGATAATTGTGGAATGAAACACATCGGTACCTAGTCGAATAGAATATATGTTTTCAATATTTGTTGGGAAAAGGGGTCACTAAGATCATAATTTCATGGGAATAAATGATTGTTACATTATTCAATCCTTTAACAATATGGTGATTGGTCAATATGGAAATGAATTCCCCAAGAATTAAAAATAATGTACCTTAATTGAAGGAAATGAATGTTAGTCAATCTACTGATATTGATACAAATGAAGTGGAATTATTAATTTTCTTATGTTTGGATTAACTAATAATGATTATAAGAATCATGAAATGTATAAGTATAATACATCATTACTATTTCGTAATGCATTTTTATGAATTTGGTAGATGGTACAAATGGAAAAGAAAAATGACTTAATGACATGTAGAAGTTATTTTAAAACACATTATTTATGGATATAAAACCTAAAATATTTTCCCAATAGAGAGAAAAATAATGCTTGGATAAGGATATGGTTGATATAGATACATTTAATTAAATAGTACTAACTACCTTGGAACTGATTATTGATTTATTGAAATGTGAATTCTTTTATCATTAATGGAGTTAAAAACATTTTTTCTAAGGTATATATAAAATGAAATCTTTTTATGATATTTTGAAGCATTAATGTTTTCAATTAATATTTATTTTAAATCATGTTATTATCATGTTTACTGATAATACATGATGAATCTATTCACATGTTTGGTAAGTAATGATTAAGAGATACTTCTTTTTGTATGAGGGAATAATGATATGATCATTTTGGAAGTTTATTGTCCTTATCACTACATTTAAGGATCTTGATATTTTTGAATGATCATATGTTTAACCATTTATTTAATGGTTTATGTTGAACATTGGAAGTGGATTTAGAGATTAATTTATTACACCACCATATGAAAATATATCTATATTGGATAACCTACAATATGAATGCTGATATAATAATAAATATAGATCAAATGCATGACTTTTTATTATATTATGGATCTCACGATCCATTAAAAGTGAATTATATGAATTCATTCTTAAGGAAATTAATTTTTGGATACTGATTTTGTCCTAAATCGACCCAAGTTGGGGTTCAAGGCACAACAAAACCAAGCCCACCTCACTTGTACATGGGATGGGAATAGAAATAAGGGAATAAATATACCGAATATGACTATTCCCATATACAAGTATGCAGAAACATTGTATTTCTGATGAAAATGAGAATATAGAAAGAATAAAATATTTAACACTTCTATAAAGTAAACCACCCAGGAATGGCCATCTGGATAGTATAAAACTATGGTACTAAAACTGATTTTTAATGTGGGAAAATAAATACCAAGCTAGAAATATATTCCATCCTGAGAAAATAGGCGATGTAAATAGATAGAGGAGATCTCACATCCTAAATCCCAATCTATGACTACCATACGCAGTCCAAAGCACATTGTATCCCAAAGCTCTTCTGTAGTCCATTTTGACCTATCGATTACCAACAAAAGACATGCAACATGTGGGAAATGGCCATGAAGGGGTTAGTATATACATACCCAGTTGGATATCTCGAAATAAAATGTGGGACCAGTACGAGATAAAATAGGAATGAAATACAATATGTGCAAGATACAGTCAAAGTTAACATCTCAACACAAACCTAGAGTGAAATATATATCTTCCCCACAGAAGGGAGTAAACACAGTGAGTAGAGGATATACATATAAAATCGTTGTCACATATAGTCAGAGACAATACTAATTCAGCCATGAGATGCTATACACAAAACGAATGGGGTATACCTCGTGCGTCTTCCCCACTCCAGGATTGAGAGTGTCTAAATCCAAAGTGTGGATACATAATGATATATATATATATATATATATATATATATATATATATTAGTCAAAAGGAATCCAAATGATATAGTAAGGGGATTCCCATCTCATTTATTTGTTCAAGACTAATATTAGGCATCACATTTGAAAATAAATAAATGATTATCAATATCCTATGTGCCTTACAGGATGTAACAACCCATGTCAAACCGTTGATCATTCCAATACTCCAAATTCTTGGGGGATCCAACTCAATATAGAGGACCAACTCCCAATTACATATTTGGGGTACCAATTTAAATGTACAGTTTGTGGAAATGCACCAATGTTGATGGTGTTTTTACTCTAGTCTCACGAGAACCCTTTCCTGATGTGGATAGGAGGTTCCACTCTTTAAGGTTGAGGACATTCACCAACGATGGTCTGGAGTGGGAGGGGGCTTTACTCTTTAGGTCATGACCTATCCTGTGTGTGATAGTGGGATCCAATAATGTCATCGAGGAGTTATTCCCTATCTGACTGGGGGTTCCACTCTAAAGACGAGGACTCATTACCTGGTACCACAAGGGGGAGTCATGCCCCATTCCTTAGGGACTCAAGCTCAAATACATCATGGGGTTCTACATGGAAGGTACATTAAAAGGACCCATGGACATAATTATGTGGGGGGGGGTCCAATATTATCAATGAGGTATTTCACCTTATCCAATACTGAGGGGTTCCACTCAGAAGAATCATATTGTGATCCTGGTAGATCACTTCCATCATCGTGATTCACAAATTTATGATTCATCCATGAAACAATTCACCTCATATCATGAAAGACAGATCTGAAGGCACCATCACATTATATGGGGAAAATCAGGATATGCTACTCGTGGGAAATAAACTGAGCTCAAATGAAGAAGATGCAGATCCATGATTTTTTCTCAATAGATTTTTTGTGGTAAATGGTGGGTTAGGGTAACCACACTGTGAGTGGTCCCGCTCCGTCAACCTGTTGTATCCCTTACCAACAAACGACTTCATTCCCATTTAGTAGTACATGCCTTGATTGTGGTCTAGTCAACATGAATATACTAATAGGGACAAGTCAGTGTTATGTAGTTCATTACATTGTACCCATCCATGTGTCTGTATACTCAGATATAATGTTTTGTACCTCACCATGTAACTCCACAAGTTTTCCTGCATGTGTGATCATTTACTTTGTTTGTCCATCTTGGAATGGTATACCTGACTTGTGAGGATGAACATATGTTATTTATCCCATATGTTTTTTCCAATCCCTGTCATCTAATATTTAGGGGAATACACGCCATGTGTTCATCCTAGTATGGTGCATATAGTCACGTTTTTGGGGGAAATATCATATTTGTTCCTTGAACCTAAATCTGGTCTTCTTATATATGATGTGGCCATATATTCATTATAATATGTTTATATACATATAAATCATGGGATAAAACAATCATTAACTACAAATCGAACTCCATTATCTCCCAGGTGGTTTTTTGCATGTTCGGTTCATAGAATATCTATCCTACGTCAATTTATTAATCATATAATCATCAAAACATTGATCATTTCATTCAAATATTCCAAAATATTCTACTAATTATTTTATCCATGCATCTTATATTGTTTTTTCATAATTATGGGGTTCCATTTAGGCTTTGTAAAACTCAAAAAATTCAAACCTGTATTTAAGTATCTTATCTCTGAAGAATGATATGAAAAAGTGAAAAAAATCACAAAAAACATTTTTAAGCATCAATGGACATGTTTTCATGGAAAATGATCAGTAAAATTCACAATGGGTTAGAAAACAACAGGAATGTGGTATATTTCCAAACATGAAAACATGCAATTAGCCATGAATTGGCACAGATCCCAGAATAATAATGGGCATGCTCAAAGAATTTAATAAAATTTCATAAAAAAGAAAATAATAAGTCATACCTAGTTTTTAGATTGGTCGTTGATTCAAAACCCCCCACCAATGATCGAGTGAATCCATTGTCATTGCATTCTATATATGTGGCCTAATTTTGTGTTTCATCATCATTTGATGAGATCCCCCATGGAATTAATAAGGAGAGTATCAATTGGGATTCTAGGATTGCAATTACATCATTGTAATTTTTCCATGAAGTTATATTTTTACAATTATTGTTAGGTTTAATTGAATTGTTTTTATTATTTTACCGAATGTACCGCTAGTGATCATGGAGTCTAAATACCATGAACTGACTTATATTATTTTTTAGGGTAAAATCTTTTTATAAACTCTATCGTGATCTCTAATATATAATCATAGATTCCACTTAAGATTTATCTCGTTATATATAAAAATGTGAATGTGTGAAATTGAAATAATATTCAATATTTTTATGAAATTAATTTATGGATAGAACACCACTAAAAATAAAATGTCTACACAACACCTATATATATAAATATAGATATAAAAAATTTAAAATTCATTAATGGAAAAAATGGGTCTTTATATATTTAATTCCTTTAATATTTTCATCCCTGAAAAGTATAATAGAATAAAAAAATAGGGAATATTGATCCTTCACATGGCTCTACTACTCCAATGAAGTTTCATGCATGTTATCATGCTACCAAAAAATGAAAACTAAAGCGATGGTCATCCTTGTAGTGTCCTCCCATGTCGGTCTTCGATCTCCACCATTATCCACACATAGTGGCTCTAACTTTTTTGTCCACCTCCCCCTAGTCTATGATGTACATGGTTTACTGCACTTATATACTTATTTGTGGAATTTATAATATGGTTTGAACCACTCCTACTATGGGGGCCTGGTTTCGTAGTAAGAAACCATACCAACCCCCTGCATTATCATTAACAACATGAAAAACATTGGGAATAACTTGAATCCCCAACCATACCTCCACAATCCTTATTGTCTTGTTACTCTATAGAAAAAAAATGTTCTCCCTTTTCAAACACCATTGGCTTATTAGGAATATCGTTAAATGATTTCTTTTTTGTATGAGTTAATCTCATCCACTCATGGATGATGGAGACATTTTACCACATCACCTCCACCTACAATAGTTCCAAAATATATGACTCTGAAATTTTCCCATCAAATGCGTGACCTAAAAGGTCTCTCATAAAGGTCCTCAGAAGGATCCATGACAATGGAAGAGTGGTAGTAATAGTTGAATGAAAACTCAACCAAGGGAATGTTATCCCACCTAGATATGAATGACTTCTAATATGCATGCCCTCAGCATATAAACAAACATCTAGATAGTTACTTTATCCTTCCAATCGGTCTGGGGGTAAAAGTTTTTAATCGGGATCCTTTAGTACCTGAATGCCTCATGAGTGCCTCTACTCCATCATGAAGAAAATGTTACACCGTGATCAGAGAAAATCAGTGGGGAAACCATGAATGTGAATGATCTCATACACTTACAACTATCCGAACAATCACTAACAAAATCATCTTGAATGTATTATGTAAGTGTTCTATCTTCGTGAATCGGTGAACTATCAGCCAAATGAATTCAGGGACCTTCAATGTGAAAAGAATCTATGTAAAATTATCCATGGTTATTTCATCCCATTTCAACTTCGAGATCTCAAAAATCATAAAAAATTCCAAAACATAGTGCTCTAGTTTCACTTGCGGACATGCGAGTCACTGAGAGATAAATTTAGATATTCTTTGTCTCATGTCAAACCACCAAAACAACAATTGAAGGTCTTTGTACATCTTCACAACACCGAAATTTATAGCATTATGAGGAATTATAGATCTCTTCCATAACCTCATCTTTAGTGACACATTTAATCCATACATGAATATCACATTATAAGTTTATAATACATTGACTTTCACCCAACATCCATATTTCATTAGTGTCATTGGAATTATTGAAACATAAAAATCGGGTTCATAACACATCTACATATCCTCCCACTTTATTCTACATATCATGATTCCTTTTTGACATATCATAGTTTTGAATTTTGTTCATAACATGGGGAGAAGAAAAAAAATAACATGTGACCTCAAATGAAATGTAAGGAAAAAAGGATGATTTGTTGAATTAAAAAGAAACACATGGGTATGAATAATTGTTATAAAGATTTTGAAGTCCATACTCTGCTTATCAATAGACCATATGAATGAGTCATGGCATACATTTTTATAGTTCATAATTCATGAATCATAAGGAAATAATAATCATAATATTTGATATCATAGAATTAACATAATAATGAAAATTTTTCATACACATAATCTTATAACTTTTTGAACATGTATAAATAGTAGTTGGTTCACACATTAAATCAAGGACATGAAATAAGGCCCTCTCTTAATCATATGGACATGAAAACTAGTTCCTCTAAAAAAGTATGCTCAGGAAAAATTGTTATAGACATAGAATTGTGAACATGAAACCAGGTTCACACATAACATATAAATCTCACGAGTTATCCATTCTTACCCACCCCATTTGATATAGATATAGGTCTCAACCATGTCATAATGAAATCATACATACATATGTCATAAATACAAAATCAATGATATCATAACCAATGAAATGGAATAAGTGTCATAAACATGTAATAATATCATGACAAGTGGAATATATATAGGTTTTATAATCAATTGTTTAGAAGAAAAACTCATGAAGATAAGAAGGGTTCTTTAATATCATGCAATAAAACCAAAAACAATTAGGATAATGAAAATAAATTGTATTACATTACTATAAAAAACATATCATCATAGAATGGGAAGGTTTTTGAAAGATCACTTGGAACATGTATTTACAATAAATGTAACTTTTGAAAACACAACTAATATTCAAAACCCTTTTATTTTAAACAAGTTTAAAAATCATATGGCTGAATCATGGGGACACATTTAAAAATGTTCTTAATAAAAATATATTTTCTTAGATTAAAATATTTTCATATATATAAATGTTATTGAATATTAGATGAAATATATTTCATTAAAAATAACCTTGAATGATTATAATGGAAGCCTAAAATATTTATGGAATCACAAATGTGAAAAAATATGTTCATGTCATATACAATAAAAATTATACTTCTTGTAATTTTACCATATAGGTCAAAAAGAACCTCATAGGGAAAAATGATTACTTTCAACATGATTACTAAAAACTTGCCAATGGGTAAAAAGTGACATTATTCAGTTTTATAATAATTTTTAGATGTTTTTTATAAAATTAATGTAATAAAGACATGGATGATAAATATACCCCTGATAAATACTTAGGTATAAACAATATCAGATAATAATATGATTTTCAAATTATCCCTTACCATAGTTATGTGATCCTATGACTGTATCAAATACATCTATATAATGGATTTATTAATGTTATTAAATTATTATAACACCATATTTGTATTTAGGATACATATATGATCATATTAACACCCTTTTAAAAATACATCATTATCATGCATCTTTTGGTTGTCATGTGTGTCATTTTCATACACATTATTTTTTCCATATATTCTCATTCTTTCACACAGAATACAGAAAAATAATTTAATGAATTATATCATATATTTAATTCTATAAATTTTTAAAATCCTTCTTTAATGTTGATCATGTAGAATAAATCATATCACGTCACGGAAAGAGTAGGTTGTACCTACGCATGAGTGAAGATAGCATTCCCTTAATTGTGAAATAGTATTGAAATTGATGGTTTATATATTATTAAATAATAAATATCATGTTATAATCATCATATTTAGTTTTTAGTTCCATAATTATACCAATCCATTTAATGTGGTGATAACAATGAGATTTTACAATGACGTGGAGATGGTAAGCCCGACAGACGCAAGAATGGTGATTTCATTTTTCATTGGACGGTTTGAAAGATAATTATAGTTGTTCCATAATAATAATAAATCTAAACATATAATTTATTCTTTGTTCATTACGTTATCATTGAAATAACACATGAATAATAAGTCAATGATGAAATATTTTTGAAAGAATCGGTAGCAGATATTACCACTTTTTGATGATATCCCACTATATGTCAGAATAAAGGATATTGAGAAGATATTTTGAAATTAAATAATAATAAATAATGTGACTATATATGTTTAAAAAGGAAATGGGTTGGGGATTTATATTATTTAATGTATAATGCGAAGGGAAGAAGTGATGGAATATGAAACCTTTTATAGTTAAGGTGAGGGACACTTTTAGAAATCCACAAAGTTTTATAATATATTAAGTTTAATAAAAATATAAATATATATAAACAATCCATAAACTGACAATATAATAATTTTTATACCACATCAAATCCCCTTGTAAGTATTTAACATTTTTTAATTTTTAAATATAGTTTTTATAAATTAATTAATATGATATCATTTATGTCAAATTTCATACTATTCATTTAAAATTTCTTCCAATACATTAAGTCATGTTTTTAATTAGAATATAACGTTTTCAAACATATAAAATATATATGATAGATCTATTAAATTCATTTTACATTACCTAATCCAAATTATATCAAATTTTATATTATTATAATCAATTATTTTATTTTTCTGTTAATTAAATTAATAATATTTCTGCATTAAATATGTTTTAAGACAATTATATAACATCTAAAAATGGAAAATAAATCTCAATAATGAAAGAAATTTTATTTATATCAATATATATATTTATAATCTTTTCATATCTTTATTTTTTCCCTATGTGAACACATAAATTGTTATTAAATACAAGAGAGTCAAACTTTGTAACTATCCTTTATTTAAATAATATATAATTTATTTCATGTATAAATATAGATTAAACTTCTCAAAATATATCATAATACTCTAATTGTTAACTACTCTACATCCAATAATTTTTTAACATGTTTTGGTTTTACTTTTAACCATACATTTTTGATTTACCCTTAATTATTCTTTTGTAATTTTAATTGTGGTCACAAATTTTAAAATGTTATGATGTTATACATAATTACTTATATGAGTTCAATTGAATATACATTGAAATGTTATAATATTTTAGACCTTATGATAATCTCTTGGTATTTTTAATGATTTTTATTATATTTGGACATTTTAATTATATAAAATATCATTACATTGAATTTCGAAACTATACAGAACATTGTCTTTATTTAATATCCAAACAGATTGATAATTTAAAAAACCCCTTTTAAGACACTAAAAAATTTTCATAGTTGGCTATTAATTTTCTAGAGTACCCTAATTAATTTAAATTATATTTATTGTAATATTTATTTAAATTCATTTATTTGATGTGTTTATTAATTAATCAATTACATCACTGTCAATGTGTCACATTTTATGTTAATTATATTATAAATAAAAATTATAAATAATTTATCATGATTGAGATATATATTTAATATTTGAAATAAATATTTATATACTAAATTAGCTTTTATATAACCCTATATTAAAAATCAATTACATATTAAAATTATGAATATGATATTTGTAACTTATCTTGAAATAAAATTTAATATATTTAATTATTGAACCTAGGTAGAATAAAATGTTATAATTTCCTTATAAATATTATTTGAGACAAAATATAATTGTATATTGTTATTATGACAAGTGTTAAGGATATTTTTTAATATTTTAAGATTATTTTTACCGTTAATTGTCCAGTTTTCCATTAATAGAGAGAAAAAAAAATACTTAATTTTCTATTGAAAAAATTTAATTTGAACCAATTCGAAAAAACTAAAATACTTTTTAGAACTATGTATGTCTATTTTTTACAAATTCAATTAATATAAATAAATAATATAGTTTAACAATAATCTTGTAGATGTTGAGAGAAGCATGTAAAGGAGATGTTAAAATTTTCAATAAGAATTTATATATAGTGTCATTATAATAATGAGTCAAATAGAATATATTGGATTAATACATCTAATATTGATCTATTGTGACTTATAAATCAATTTAGCATATAATAATTATTTATACGAAAACGTTAGTTTTTATCTCCAATGGAGTATTTTAAATGATTCATCAAAAATGAAACATCTCAAGAAAATAATATATAATTAACACGAATATAATTTTGAAATTAAAAGTTAAAAATGTATTTAATTTTTTCAAATTAAATTTAAAAAATTTATAAAATTATTTTTTTATTCTTTCATAGAAGGATATAAAAAGAAGTTATTTGAAAAAATAGTTTTTTCAAACATATAAATAATTTTAAAAAAATTATATTTTTATTATAAAAAACATTGTAACTAATATTTGAAAAGTAGTTATTAATATTCATATTAAATGTTTTACAAATAAGTTATTATTATATCTTCTAAATTAAGAAAATATTGATGTGTTGTTTCACATAAACTCAATTTTTTCATGAAACTCCAACAAAGTCAGTTTGGCATGTAGGGTAATATTCCCTTTGTGTTGTGTATATAATAAACAAAATATAGTGAATTAATATAATAACCAAAGTAAATACTTATTTCTTCCATGAAGGGAAAATATAAAAAAATATTGATTTAATTAAAAAATAATAATTCAAAAAATCTTAGGGTGATATATTATATGCCCTTAAAAGGAATTTTTTCAGTAAAATTTGTTAGGGAAATCAACATTTTAATAACTGAAAAATCCTTTCACATAATCCCAGTTTTTAAAAGAAATTACAGATAAATTATTTTAAAATTAATGTAAGAAACATAAGGGGTACCCAAAGTATATCATAAATAGGTTTCCACATATGTTATTATATGTGACAATTTGTGAATTGAGTAAATTCTTAAATAGTCATATAGTTTGACAAAGATATCTAATCATAAGAATGTGGGTGATATAGGGAATGATAAAAATAAAAAAAAACATAATCTAAAAAACACTAATAGAGATCATTGATATCATTAGTATTGATGATTACAAGACAACCCTTTTATCATGATATATTTCCAAATGATCAATATTTTTCAAGATAATATATACTTACCTGATTTAATTATGTTTCTACCTTGTTGTGTTCATAGATATATTTCCACTTCATCTCATATTATATGAAATGAAGATGAATGTCTTACCCCTAAAGAATTAGTAGACCATGAGAATAATGTTATTTCATTCAATAAATCTTTAACAAAAAGGTTTTCCAAACTTTTAAATATGTATAAATCGACCAATGTTGAGATAATTATTTATTCCTACAAATTTATCTTCTTTTTAACATAAAAATTCCATAAATGTATAAGCATAAAATATTTCCAAAATCAAAAATCCAAATACTTGAAATAGGTTCTCTATATCAGAATAACATTTATCCCCCATATAACATAAGGTAGTTATTAGTTCCCACATTCCACACCCGTGAATACCTAAATCACGTATTCTATAGAAAAATGGAAATAACCTGAATTACCAACCATCGTATTGAAAACATTCATGTTTACTTATCAAAAAGATTATTTTATATATTCCTTAAGTCCAAAAAGTTGTAAACTTCATCCAAGATAACATAATACATTATTCAGAATGATAATTAATAAATTCTAAGGAAATCAATTCCATCCGAAATAATTATTCATATCCAAAATATTTAAACACAAATATCATTATCTCATCATCACGCACTGATTAATGGTTATCCTTCCCGTTATCCTATATTTACCACAAAAATATATCCTTATTACCTTAATATATTTTCATGGTTACTAGTAAAATTCATCAAATAATACAAAATCTTTATGAAAAAACAAAAGTGGACCAATAATTATATGTTACCTTATTCCATAGTATCATAACTGAAAATCTACAATATTATTTGTAAATACTATAGCGTAAACACTTAAATCATCCATTTTTTTTAAACCAATAATTTTGATTCATCATGTCAATCATTTCATGAATATGAAAAATGAATCATCTCTTCTGGTACCTCAACTAGTATCTTATCATGATTATTATTTTTAATGTAAATAATATAGTAGGAAAATTCCCTACCATTCACATTCCATTTTTTGTTCCCTTTATCCTACATAGTAATACCAGTTCTCAAACCTCCTTCTTGATTCTATTCATGAAATTTATATTTAAGAAATTTATTTTCATTATGATCATACTTTTTTCATCTGAATTATATAATATTAACCTTCTTCCTTTTACATCCCACTATTGTGTAACACTATAAAGAATAGTGTGAGAAATAATAATCATATGAGAAAAAACATTATCCTGAATTTTTTTATAAGATACCAATATAATGAAGCTTACTTTTAAATATGTGACAATATAGTATTATGATTTGAGAGATCCCTAGAAATATCAATAGAAATATGAATAGGGATATTACTAAAATTCTCATCATATATTCAAAAGGATACATATACCTTCACTCTTATACCACCCATATGTATCCAAGCATGACGTATATTTACAATAAATCATAATTGTGGAATACATAATAACATGCCCAAATACTGTATTTTTTAGTGTATTTAGAAACAAAGAAACATAAAATAGATAATTAATAACACATCATATTATGGTCTCACCCATTTCATCATGAATAGACACCATTTTACATAACATACTTATTAACATATGTCATATCCTATGGAAAATCAAATGAAAGGGTGAGTTAAAATTATCAGCAAAAGTAAACATGTATGATATATAAGACTCAAAAGAACATAAGGGTATAAAAACATGAGCATAAAATTTTAAGATTATCCCTGTTTTATCAAAATATTATATTCATTAATCATGTAATAATGATTGTATATTCATAAGACATTAATTATAAGTAAATATATAACTTTATTCAGGATATAATAACTTTAAATAAGTATTAAATTGTAATAACACTAAGAATTGTAACATTATGAACACATAAAAATAGTAAAAACATCACTCTCATGATTAATGACATGAAATAAATCCCTTGAATAAATATTCGGACATAAATACTTGGACAACACAAAAAAATTATTCAAATGAAAACTAATTCCATTCATAGAATAGAGATCATAAAATTAGGTTCTTTCATAACATATATACTTGAGGCATTATCCGTCATTAACCAATGCACTGGAGGGAGATATATATCCCACCCATCTCATAATAATATCATACATAAATCTGTGAAATGTTCATAAAAAATAATGTCATAAACCATGAAATTTAATGAGTTTCATAAACATGTCATCATATAATAACATTCACAAAAGATATAGGTTTCATTTTCATTTAATCAAAAGCTTAACCCATGAAAGGAAGTGGGATTATTAATCATCATTACATCAATACATAAACCATTATATGAAATTTTATGAATGATACTGATAAGCTATAAAAAATATGGCATCTTATTTGAGGAATTATTTCGAAAGATCACATGGAACATGAATTTCCATAAAAATAACACTTTAACCAGAAAACATATTCAAAATATTATTTTATTAAACCACATTAAAAAATATATAATTTAATCATGGAAACACATTTAAAATAGTACATGAGGAAAATATCATTTCTTCTTTGAAATTGTTTTCTTTTAAATAAATATCACATATTAATAAATTAAAACATTATAATTAAAAATGGATTTCTAAGATTATACGGCAAGACATTGGGAATTATGAAATCATGAATGATAAATATTTTATTTATGATGTATAAGGTAATCATAATTGTTCTTTTACCTTTGATGAATAAGTAAAAACGTACCACAGTGGGAAAATAAAAGAATATTGATTTCAACTAGTTTGTAAAAACATACGAAGAGGTAGAAACTGACATCAAAATATATTATTAGAATGGTAATCATTTTTTTGAAAAAATATTAATATAATGAGAAAATGAATGATAAATATACAACCGTAAATACTTATGCAGAAACAATCTCAGATAATAATAAGATTGTAAAATTATCACATACCATAGGTATTAGTTCCTTAAAATGAATCAGAATTTTTTTAAAATGTATTAAATAAATTTATTTTAATATTCTAGAAACATATTTATATTTATAGTACCAATAATGATCATAATAACATGAGTTTAATAATACTTTTTTATTATGTTTCATTCAGGTGTTAACTGCTTCATATTCTTACACATGTTTTGTCGTATAAGTTCGGGTTGTTACACGTAGAGTATAGTTCTATAATTTATATAATTATATATTATCATTAATTATGTTCATTTATATAATAATTCATTAATGTTTATCATGGGGAATGAATCATATCACATTGTGGAGCCCATAGATCGTACTTATGCACAAGAAATGATATCATTCCCTTAATTGTGAAATGACATTGAATTTGACGGTTTATATATTTTGAAATTATAAATATTTTGTTATAAGAAATATATATGGTTTTTATTTCCATCATTATATCCATTCAAAAAAATTAGTGATGGAAAAATGATTACACCATTACATGGAGACAGTAAGCAGAACGTACCCAAACTTGGTGATTTCATTTTTCACTAGATGGATAAAAGGTGGGATATGGTTGTTAAATTAATATAGTAAAATAGTATAACATAGTTTATACTACTATATATACTTCGTAATGGAAAAAACTCATGAAGAGTGTGTTCATTAAGAAATAATTTTGAATGAATTAGTACTAGATATTAGCTCTTCTTTTATTGGATCCCTCTAGACCTACAATTAATGGCATTTGAGTTGGCCTTTTAGAATCCAAAAAAATCTATATTTTTTATAGGGATGATAATAATTGAAACATTTAGGGGATTTATTTTTTTAATGTCTCAACATGAAGTGAAGAAATGAGGAATGATGTTTCATTTTTTAGTTGATGCGAGGGGTACTTTTGCAAATCCCCAAAATATTAAAATAGAATAAAATTATTCTAGATCTAAATATATAAAAATGTAACATAAATGAAAAATATAATATATTTTATACCATTAACTATTGCCTAATTACTATTTAATATTTTGTTTATTTTTAAAATATTTACTAATAAATTTATTCATTAAGATATAATTATTTTCAAAAATAATTCTATTAAGTTAATTTGAGATGAAATACATGAACAAAAGGTGGGAAATCACATATAATGTATTCAAGCATCATTAATAGATATTATATATTTGGTAGAAAATTTATCCACATTAACTAATAATAAATAAATCATAATTAGTATTATTAAAATAAATTAATCATTCTTTCTATTAATTAAATAAATATTGTTTCAACACTGAAAAATATATTAAAATAATTATATTAGTTATAAAAATTATAAAAAAAAATCTATAATGGAAATATTTTAATATATATCAAAATAGAAATTTATAATCATTCAAAGCATCAATTGTTCCCTATTTGAATAGACAAATGATATTAAATAAAACACATTGATATGGTATAACTAACATTTATTTAAAGAATTTATAATTCATATTTATAGAATATATTTCATCAAAAAATTAAAAATTAATCAAAATGTGATATGTATGGAATAATATTCATATAATAAATTTTTGACAACTTTATGTTTTATTTTAAACCTTACTATTAATTATTCTGTTATAATTTTATTTATGGTAACAAAATTATAAAAATTAAGAGATTATTAATTATTACATATTGTAGATAAATTTTCTATCAATGTAAACGTTATGAAAATATGGAAAGTTTAATAATATATATTTTTAAAATAAATTTATGATTTTTTGTTAATGTAACAATATAAAATATCATTACTATCAATTTTTACACTACTAAAAAATATCGTTATATATAACAAAATAAAGAAGATAATTTCAAACCAAAAAAAATACGAAAAAATTACAATTTCACGGTCACTTATAAATTTTTTAGATCACATTAATTAATTCAAATTATATTTATTTAATTATTTTTTATATCAATTATTTTATTCTCTCAATAATTAAATGGTTATTGGATCGTAATTATCTCATATTATTCGTTATTTATTTATCACAGATAATATAAGTAAATTTTAAAGATTAAGATAACAATTATTGATTTCAAATGAGTATTTATAGTCCAATTTATCTCAAGTATAACCATATATTTAAAATTATTTACTTATATAAACTATGAGATGGACATTTTTAACTAATATTTAATTAAAATTTAATAAATTTCATATTCATTCACAAGTGGAATAACAGGGTTTTATATTAATTATATGGATTACTTCTGTAGAACCCCACATATCTAATAAATTTAGGACAAGTTCTATTGTAATTTTTTAATATTAGAATATTATTTTTAATTTTCATTTTCTGATTTACCCTTAAATGTGGTAAATAAAAATATTGTAAAGATAATATTTGAAAAAAATTAAGTTGATCATTTTAGAAACAAATATCATTCATAATAGAACCATTTATATACATTTTTTCAAATTCAATTCATATAAGTTACTAAATTATGTTTAACACTAATTTCACAGATTTGGCGAGTATGTGTGTAAAATAAAGTTAAAAAAATCAGCAAGTTTATATATCTAATTTCATTATAAAAATGTTTTCTAATGATAGAAATTGGATTAATATATGTATAAGTAATATATTGTTACATTAAAAATCAAATTAATATATAACAATTATTTTAAACATAACATATGTTTTTATCTATAATGTTTGTTTCTCCCTATTCATCAAAAATGAAACATCAATGAAAAAAATCACCCAATATTAATTATGAAATATAAAATTCTAAAATGATGTTTATTTTTTCATTTTAAATTTATTATAATGTCTATAATAATTTTTTTTGTTTTCATAAAAGGACATAAAGATCGGTTCCATTGATAAAATATTAATTTTGAATATATAATGACTTTACCAAGAATTGTATTTCTATTTATAAGATATATTATAACTATTATTTGAAAAGAATTTATTACTATTAACATTACATATTTAACACCTAGGTTATAACTACCTCATATAAATAATTATAATAGTTATTATTTATCACAGAAACATATTTATCCATTTAATAAATGCCATTCCAGAGTTCCATGAAGTGAAAGATTTCTTTTGTGTTTCCTATAACGTAACAAAAACATTATAATTTTATATAATGACCAATTTCTACATCCAGTTTGGTGTAATGTGAAAAAATATAGAAGATTAAATTTATTCTAAAAAATTAATTCACAACATCATAGGGTGTCACATTATACAACCTTAAGATGAATTTATCCTTCTAAATATGTCTGGGTTATTAGAGGAATAATAATTCAATGTTCCTTTCATAGAATACCACATCAATAAAATAATAAAACCTCCCTTTAAATGTAATCTTAGAAACATATTAGTTACCCAGTGTATTTCATAACTATGTTTCCACGTATGAGAACATAGGTGAAGATTTTGGAATGGAGGAAAATTGTAAATAAATGTAGATATTGATAATTATCACTGATCACAATAAGTTGTGTGATCTAAATAATTTTATCCAGCACAAAACCATTAAGAAAAGTACCATGGATGACATCATTGATATCATCTGTAATGATTATAACATGAAAAACTTTTTCATCATGATTCATTTTCTAATGTTGATTAAATTTCAAGAGAAAATATACTTACATGATTTCAGAATAAATTAACCTTTTTTATTCAAAGATAAATTTCCTATTCATCTCATATTCTATGAAATGATGTTGAATTATCCATTACAAAAGTGTTAGCAGATTATGAGAAGAAGGATAGGTCATCTTATCTACCTTTTAAAAATGGATAGAACGAGTTATAAAATATGTAAAAATCTACACATGATGAGATAATAAATTAATCTAAAAAAACAAAGAATTTTATATTAAACATTCCAGATATGGAAAATCCCATAATCTTTTAAAATCTAAAAATTTAAAACATTACAAAGACATGTAAAAAAAGAAGCTTGACATTTTCATCCCATATATCATAAGTTAGTTTTTGGTTATCACATTCCAATCACGTTAATACCTTTATAATTTATTCTCATGAATCAGGGAAATCACATTAATTAAAATAAATCCTTTCTGAAATCATCCATTCTTCCTTATTCCATAGTTTGTTGGATATATTCTTTATGTATAAAAGGTTTTTAACTTCATCAATGATAGCACAATCCACTATTTAAAAAACACTTAATAACATAATATGAAATTATTACCATCCAATTTACATACTCATATCAAATATGTAGTTATCAAAATATTAATATCTCATCTATATTAACATATTAAGGGTTATCATCCCATTAATCATATGTTTTCCAATATTATCAACTTATTACCTCAATCACTTTTCCTGGATTCCAGTACCATTCATCATATGATCTAAAATCCATACCAAAAAAATAAAGTGCACTAATAATTACATGTTCCATTTTTTATAATACCATATGTGAAATTATACAACATTATTCTTGATTTCCATTACATAAACACTTCAATTATATAACATTATTTTAAATAAAAATACTTAAGTTTCTTCATATAAATCATTCCTTGAATATGAATGAATAATAAAATCCAAAGTTTTGATAACCTAATTCTTATCATGATTTTTATTTTTAATATAAATAATATTTTTGGAAAATCCTATACCATTCACATTCCAGTTGTAGTCTATTTATCCTCTGTACTGTAACAAATTAATGTACCTTCTTTTTACTCTTTTTATGATTTTTTTCTATTTAGGATGTTCTTTTTCAAAATGTGTATGCCATCTATATTTGAATCATTTATTTTATCTTTCTTCCTTCTCGTTCCCACTGTTTACTAAGATAGGAAATCATGGTGTGAATAATATTTATTATAGTATAAAAAGACACAATAATGAAAAATTAATTATGTGATACCTTAATCATGATATAAAATTTTAAATGTATGAAATATGATGATTATCCTATGATACAACCCAATAAATATCACTAGGGATATCATTATGTTTTCTAATTATAGTCTGTAATGGCTAAAATAAAATTATATCTAATACGAACTATATCATTCCAAAAAAAGATATACATGGAATGATAATTCATAATTGTAGAATATATAAATGCACATCCAATGATTGTATTAGTTTGGTGTCTATGGAAACATGGAAACATAAAAGTGTTGGTTCATAACACATCTAATACATGTTCCTCAAATTTCTTCATAACTAGAACCCGTTTTGATATATCATAATTATTACCATACATTGTATATAAGGGAAAATAAACTAAAGAAAAGTTGATTGCAAATGCTCAGTAAAGGTAAACGTGGAAAATTTGTTAGAATAGAAAGAAGATAATGGTATATAAATATGAACAAAACATTTTATGTGCATAACCTTAATATCAAAATATAATATGTATGACCCATAGAATAAATATTGAATGTTCATAAGACATAAATCATAAGTAAAAAAGGAACATAATCCCTAAAGTCATAACATTAACAAAAGAATGAAATTGTTGAATAAACATAAAATTATATATTTGTAAACATGTATAAACCGTAGTTGGTTCTCTAATTAAATTAAAGACATGAAATTAGGTTGTTGTATTATCACATGAAAATGAAAATTAGGCCCCTGTATAAAATTATGGTCATGAAAACCATGTGCGCACATAGAATTATATACATGAAATAATGTTTATGGATAACATATATACCCCTTGAGTTAACTATATTTTCCCAATCTATGTGAGAGGGATATTGGTACCAACCATCTCATAAGGGAGTCATACAAACATGTGCAATGAGATCATAAAAATTTATAAACAAAAAATTTGTAATGAGTGTCATAAACATTTAATCAAATCATAACTAGTCAAAAAAAATACATGTTTCATGATCATTTCATTAAAAGAATAATTTTTGAAAAGAAGCATGTTTCATAAAAAATATACCATCAAATCATAAACCATTTATAGAAACATTATGAATGGTATTATAGAACTATAATAATATATTTCATCATATATTGGGATAGATATTGTAATATCACATAGAATATGTATTTTCCATTACAATAACATCTTATAAAATAAAACAGTTTTAAAACCCATTTCTTTGAAACCACATTCAAAAACATACCAAGGAACCCTGAAATGTCATTAAGAACAATTATTGGGGAAAATATCCTATTTCATTGAAATTGTTAACTTTATATTAGAAATAAGATTTTAGTTAGAAAACACTACCTGATTATAATGGGTTCCTTAAGGAATTATGAAATCATAAAATCTAAAAAACCCATTCATAGAGTATATGTTGAATAAAACATTACTCCTAATCATTTTATAAATAAGTCATAAAATACGTTGTAGGGAAAAACAACACAATATGCCTCTAAAACTACTGAGTAAATAAATTAACAATGATTAAAAAATGACTTTAAATAGTTTCATAAAAAAGTTAAGAATATTTTAGGATTACATTTTACAGTAACATTGGCATGGATGATAAATACACCCTGCTAAATAGTTATATATATAAAATCTCATATAACAATAAGGTTACGAAATTATCCCTTACATTAGGCATGGGTTCATTCACCTTTTTCACCAAATACGTTATAATTGATTATATAGTGTTATAAAACTATTCTAGAATCATGTTTAATTTTATGATGTTATATATGATCGTATTAACAGTAGTTTAATAATATTTAATTTTTATTCTTCTTCTAGATGTAATTGCTTCATTTTATTAGGCATTTTTTATAATATATTTTCCATTCCTTGAGAATATAAAAATTCTATATAATTTACATATTTGTGTTATATTATTCATTTTATACATTAATATAATAATTTATTAATTGTGATCGCGGAGAATGAATCGTATCGCGCTGTGGAGACAGTAGACCATACATATGCACAAGCAACGAATTTGTTTCCTTAATTGTGTAATTTTATTAAAATGGATAGTGTTTATGTTATTTATGAATCAAAATAATGATAGAATCTTCATATATAGTTTTTATTTTCATCATTATTCCAGGACAAATAAACTGGTGTTGAAAGATAGATTACACCGTAGTGTGGAGACAATAAGTTGTACATACGCACATGTGGTGATTTTGTTTTATGGTTGGATATAAGGTGGAATATGATTGTTTCTTAGTCATGAAAACATCATTGAATATAATTGACAGTTTATTTTTTTAATTTACAATAGAAACTACTCATGAATATGAATTTTCATAAGAAGTAATTTTTAATGTATATATAGAGGACATTAGCTCTTCTTTGATAAAAACCCACTATATCTACTCTTGAAGGAATGAGGTTCGTCATTTATAAATGAAATATATTATATAATGTGCCTAGGGATGTTTAGAAAGGTAATGAGTATGAAATTTTGAATATTGAAGGCTCAATGTGAAGTAATGTGATCATGTATGGTAAAATGTTCCCTTTTATTGTTGGGGTGATGTGAACTTTTAGAAATCCAAAAAATAATATAATATGATAATATTATTCACCACTTATATACATAAAAAAACAAAACTGAAAAATATAATAAATTTTTTAGTGTATAATATCCCATTTTTATTACATATCATTTTTTTATAACTAAATAATTTAGTAATAAATTAATTCAAAAATATATCATTATTGTAAACTTTGGTTATACTCAATTAATTTGACATCAAATTGATCAGGAAAAAGGAGGAATTTTAATATAACGTTTTCACACATCTATAATATATCTTATTGGTCAAAAAAATCATTATAAAAATGAAAAAAATAAAAAATATATAAAAGTGAATATTATTAAAATCATTTATTCCACTTTCCTATTATTATATCAATATTGTTATAGCATAGATGAATCTTTTTAGGTAATTGTATAACATATAAAAAATTAAAAAAATATATACAATGAAAATCATTTCATTTTTATGAGAATGGTTTTTTAAATTTATTTGTAGATTGATTTTTTTTCCAATGTGAATATATATAACATATTAAATACAAGAGAGTGAAACTTTGTAACTATCATTTATTTAAAAAATATATATTTTTACTTCAGGGAAAAGGGTCAATTAAACAATTAAAAATTAATGATAAAGTTGTTTGTGTCGAATCCTCTAGAAAAATTATTTCGTTACAAGTTTTGTTTTTATTTTAATCCTTACTAATTTGATTTACCCTAAATTATTATATTGTAATTTTAATTGTGTTAAAAACATTTTAAATACAATGATGTAATAAATTATTATATAAATTATTTAAATTGTCCATAAATGGACAATATATTATATATTCAAATATTATCATATTATATTTTTATTTTTTATTTATATTTATTGTTATTAATAATTTTAATTATATAAAATATCATTACTGTCAATTTTTACAATATTCAAAACATTTATATTATATAGATTCCAATCATCAAAAGAAATTATAAAAAAACATTAATAAACTCATATCATGTAATAGCCACCTATAAAATTCAAAGATATCTTTTTTTTAATTCACATATTATATATATATTAATATTTTTAATATATTTTATATGACATTTTTTTAATTAATAAATTATTAAATCATCATTGTATAAATTTTAAGTTAATTTTTTATCACTAAAATTATAAATAAATCATAATAATTGAGATAATTTTTTTTCCATTACAAATAAAATTTATAGTCAAATTTATCTATAGTATTACCCTATATTAAAAATTATTTACTTTTTAATGTTATGAGTAATGAATTTTTAACTTATCTTTAATGAAAATATAATAAATGTTGTATTCAAACACTATTGTCTTAAAAAGTGTTTATTTAATCAAAAGGTATTATTTTAGTCTAACCCCAATTATCCAATTAAATAATGAGAAGTGTTAGGGTAATTTTATAAAATTATAAATTTATTTTTACAATGAATTATATAATTTACCTATAAAATATTTAAATAAAAATATACTTAGGTTAATATTACGTATAAATTTTTTGATACTATTAGAACAAAAATTTTATATTTATTTCAACCATTTTTTTCTGGGTTTCGAAATTCAATTGTCATAAGTAATTAAATTTATTTTGACAATAATCCTATGTATATAGAGAGATGGTGGGTAAAAGAGTTGTTCAAATGTTCAATATGTTTTTTATATAATTTTATTATAAAAAACATAAAACTAACCTTAATTTAATTAATAACTGTATTATTGATCTATTTTTACTTAAAAAAATTATAATAAATATTTAAACTACATTGAAAAACAATAAAAAACATCCTTTTAAAAGTATTTTTAGAAACATAATAGTTACCCAATGTTTCTCGTAACTAGTATTCCACATATGAGAACATAGGTGATGATTTGGGCTTGGAGGGAAAGAGTAAAATATAATAATAATTTATAAATATCACTAATCATAAGAGAGTAGGTGATCAAGATAATGTTAACAATTCGAAAACCATAAACTAAACAATCATGAAAGAGTTCATTGATATCATCGATAATGAGGATAAGAGGACAACCCTTTACATCTTAAATCAATCAACAATGTTTAAGAATTTTCAATAGAAGATACACTTACATGATTTCAGTATAACATCACCGTTTTGTGTTCCATGATCAATTTCCAATTCATCTCATATTATAATAAATGAATTTCAATTTTTCATTACAGAAGTGTTTGAAAATCATGAGAATAATGATATTTCATTCTACTTATCTTAAAAAAAGGATATAAAATATAATTAAATAAATATAAATCCACCTATGGTGAGATAATACAATAATCTCACAAATGTTTTTAAATCATAACATAATATTTCTATAAATGGATAATCTTAAAATCATTTTAAATGCTGAAAATACAATACCACAAAAATAGGTTCACTAAATCACTTTAACATTTATATCCCATATATCACAAATGAGTTCATGGTTCTCACATTCCAAACAGGTGAATACATAAATCATGTATTCTGTTAAAAATGTAATGTACCTAAATTACAATATATCTTTAGTAAAAACATGCATGGTTCCTTATTATAATATTTATTGGGTATATTATACCATGTACATAAAACTATTGAAATAATACTACAACCCAGTGAGGTCAATAAAAATTTATTGTGGGGGTACGTGCCCCACGTGCAAGGCGTTTTTAAAACTCTCTCGACCGTTGCACCCTCCGCACCCCTCGTTTCTTTGATATCTTAGGCTCCGGCTTTGATCATGCATGAATCTGGTCTGCTGGAAGATGAAGTTTCTTCTCCCTAGGGGCCTCCTTTTTTCTGCCCCATCCAGGAATCCAAGAGAGGTTTTTCAAAGATGTTCTGCGAGGAAAGTCCTCTAGTTATTCACTACCATGCTTCCCAGAGATTGGTCCTTTTTTCACTCTTTATCGAGGAAGGGTTCCCCTCTATCTCTGGTGGCACCTGAGGAGGCTTTCAATGAATTTCTAGTTGTCCTAAAATAGATGCTTGTTGCATGGTTTGGATCAGTGATGCTTTCTCTGCATGTATTTAATCGTTTTGTGGATACCTAGGGTTTGTAGGGGGAGTCTCATGTCTCGTTGATTCATCGGAATGCATTATTCTTGGTGATGGAATCAGAGGAGGACTTCATTCATGCATGGTGTAATTCCTTGGGGTCTATGGGACGTTGTCGGTTCGGCAAATCTTGTTGGTCGAGAGTGGTTTACAGGGGAAGGGAATCCTCTCGCACAGAAGTTTGTGTTACCCTTTACCCGTCCAAAATGGCACCTTCTTGAAGGCCATTTGTGACTCCTTGGGGAGGTACCATTACATGGTTTAGAGTATCATCCTAAAGGAAGCGACCATGGTGGCCTGAATATGATTCATTATGGAGCTATATGTTTTGATCCCAGATAAGATTTCCCTAAAAGTGTCGAATACCATTTATTGGGTTCAAGACATAGTTTACCCGATGTTTCCAAGGTAATGTTTCACTTGTTTATTGCAGTGTCATTCTCGGAAAAACTGCCAGAGGAGTGGTCCAGGTGGCCATCAAAATGTCTTCGGGATAGGACACCCATATGTTAGGGTGCTCCAAGCTCAGGGAAGGCTATTGTGTCGGCCTCTCTCCTCGTCCATAGGTAACCTTCCAAACCATTAGAGTGAACGTCAGGTAAGTGGATGGCTCCCTATACCTTGTGTCAAAAGGGGTCTATTAGCCAGGAAATGATTCCAGGTGACTCCCCAAGTGTCCGATCGAGGCCCTCATGGACCATCATGTTCTCTATCATTCCATGGAATATACTATTGGATAGAGTGTTGTTTGAGTTCTCTCTAAGTTTGCCTATGTTCGGAGTGCCTCTTCCCCTTGCTCCTTTGGGCCCTGGTACCAATGGTAATCAGGGGAAGGAGTTAGGGTTCTTGGAAACCAGGCTCTCCTATAAGGATCCCCTTGCATGCTCCAAAGTATGGGTCCGCATGGTCCGACCAGATGGGCCTGTTTTACCTGATGAGCGGCCTCCATCGTAGGAGGCCCCATTTTTTTGTAGTGTTTGTCCTGTTTTACCAGGTGCTGGTGGGGTTATGGTCTTTATGCAAGAAGATGGACATTTTTGGTCGAGTAATACCATGGGGGAGGGATCCCCATCCCTTGGTTCTCTAGAGGCTCCATCCTCTTCCTCTTTCATGCATGTAAGGAGACCAGGAGTGTTTACAAGGTATATGAATAAGAGGTAGTAGATAAGGGAGTGTTCATCATCAATGCACAAAAGACCCGGGGGCCTAGGGCCAAAGACATGCCATCTTCTTTCTCATGATTCCTATCATTTTCTGGAACTCTCAAGAGATCTGGTCAAGGATTAAATCGAATTTCATCTCCTCAGAATGTATGAAGCACAAGGCTAAGATGGTTTTGGTAATTGAGAAAAAGCCGAACTCTGCTAAAAACCTAGATTTTTCACATAAGGTTAAAATGCATGATTACATGCATGCAGATCCTATGAACAACTACATATAGTTATTTTGGAAAAGAGAGATATTAGTTGATTTCATCCGGGCGAGAGACCAACATATCACTACGAGGGTTTCGAGTGATGGAGTCTCTGTGATTGTATCCTTCATATAGAACAGTTGTGATGCCCAAAGATGATAATTGATGTGGTCTGAGTTAATTGTTTTTACCTTAGGGACTAGACATGGGTGTTGGGGGGCATTAATATCATAGTGCATTCAGATGTGAATATGAGTAGAGTGGATTTCCCTTGGAGGGATAGTATGTCCTTTGTGCAGTTCATGGTGGGGAAGGGTCTAATGGACTTGGGTTTCTCTAGAGACCCTTTCACCTTGTGTAACAACTAGAGTCATGTGAGTCAGTGTTGGAGCAGACTAGAAAAATTCATTGAAAACATCCATTCCATGCTGTTGTTCTCTAGTTTCAAGGTTACCCACATGACACGAAGCATCTCTGATCACTGGCCGTTACTGTTTGCTCTGTGCAGGGAGGAGGTCACACCAGACCATTTCAATTTTTGTAGTCAACGGGCGTGCTTGCTGGGCTACCACCATGTGGTTTTGAAGATCTGGAAGGAACCTTCATGAGTTAATTCTTTGGTGGTTATCCCTTCCAAGATGAGGGGTGTAAAGCATGCACTCCACTTGTGGGCCCGGAATATCTCTCCATGTGATCAAATTTGGTAGTGCTCAAGCAGGATGTTGAGGGTCTAGAGGATATCTTAGAGGAAAGGTGGGATGAGGAGGTCTTTGAGGAGCTGACCGAGAGGAGGAAATCCCTAGTGGTATTGTTTCTCTTGAAGGAACGCAAGGCGAGGGAAATCTCAAAAGATAAATGCTCAAGAAGGGGGATCATAATACCGCTTAATTTCATGCATTCATGAGGGAGAGGAGGCTAGAATTTAAACCCAATCTGGCCATGGAGGATGGTACGTTTACTGAGGAGAGGGAGGTGGTCTGGGGTATGAACTTATCATTCTTCAAAAACGTCTTTGCTGGTACAAATGAGACCACAACTAGGGGGTATCCCTCAGGGCAGACGAACCTTTGGGAGAGGATTCCGAAGATTGTCACTGATCAGGAGAATGGGTTGCTCGACAGGTTCCCAGAGGAAGAGGATGTGCAAGAGTCCATGTGAAGATGAACCCTGATAGTACATCAGGTCTGGAAGGTTTCCTAGGATCCTTCTATGGGGGATCATGGGATGTTGTTAAAGATGACATTGTTCTTGCTATCTAGGGTTTCCTCCATGGGGGTGTCATCCCTCAGATCGCATTAGAGACTACTTTGGTTCTTCTACCAAAGATCAAAGATCCCACCTATCATGAACACTATCGAACAGTGAGCATGTGCAATGTCCCTTACAAGATCATGTAGAGTATTATAAATAAAAGACTATCTTGACTTTTACCTCAGTGGGTATCCCTGGAGCAACATGGTTTTTTTAAGGCAAGGTCGATCCTGGGCACGATGGGAATGGAAAAAGAGATACTGAGAGATTTGAATACCAAATTATGTGGCTCTAACATGGGTATTAAGTTGGACATGAATAAGGATTTCAATATGATCGAGTGGGGTTTTTATTAATAGGGTTTTGGCCACAATAGGATTCTCAATATGGGTATGTGATATTATGTTTAGGTGTGTTTGATCCCCATGGATGGTAGTGTCATACATTGGGAGGAATCAAGGGTTCTTCAAGTCTATATGAGGTCTTCGTCAAGGGGATTTATTATCACCGAGTATTTTTATCCTCATGCAATATACCGTGAGCAATATTATTAACATGGGCATATCCTTTGTGGACATTGTGCCATATCAGAGGAAGTATGGCCTCCCAGTGGTATCACACCTTATGTTTGGAGATGACATAGTGATTTTCATGAATGCAGGAGGGATGTCTCTTCACGTGCTCAACAGGATTCATGCGAAGTATGGGCACTCGGGTGGGTAGATTTGTAACAGAGATAAGAGTAACTTCTATATACCAAGTTCCTGCAGTTGGAGTAGGGTGGAAAGCATGCGTAGCATTCTGGGTATGGGACGAGGCTCTTTTCCCATCGAATACCTTGGTACCCCTATTTCACCAGGTAGAATATGAACCACGGTCTTCGACAAAGTGGTCGAGAGGATCACAGATCGTATTCTGAACTAGAAAAATAACTTATTATACTTTGGAGGATGGATAAAGATGCTAATTGCATTCGTTCAGCAATTCCGGTGAATGGATTGGCCTCTGTATGTTTGAAAAAGGTGGTGATCAGTTCAATTGATAGAACATTTTTCCATTTCATATGGGATGCAGCGTCTGAAGGTAATAGGCAATGGGTGTCGTGGCGATGGATGATGTGGCCTAATAGTGATGGAGGGATTAACATTAGGAGCCGTGATGCAACTAGACACTCTGGGAGGGACAAGCTTTAATGGAAAATCATTAAGGATCGTACCCTCTAGAAGACTCTAATACTACAATGAAACAAAGATGGTGTTTAATGTGCCTCAGCTAATGGTTCATCTTTACTGACTTCAGTGAGTAATATCATACCAACCCTTCTCTCGTTCTCCCAATGAATCATCTGGGAGGGCCTTATTTCCTTCTAGTATAAAAATTTGTCGGGTTGTGTGCTAGGGTACTCGGGGTGTCTGGCCCCTACCATCTCATTTATGGAGGAAATATTATACCCCCATTTCATCATATCATTGTTGGATGAAAACCAACAAGAGGTTTTTGACTCGATTAGCAAGAGCTCAGATAAGAACAGGGAATTTACACTCCATCCTCATTGGGTACATTCAGTTAGAAAAATTTCTGGAGATTGAACTCTTCTCAAGGGAAGCACAATAGATGGAGAGATCTGGTCGAGAGTAATGGAGTACCCATTAAAAGTAGTTTATTCTACTGGAGGATTCATAATAATTACCTTTCTTTAGATGATATTATTAAAAGTTTGGGTATCAGCATGGATTCATGTTTCCAATGATGCGTCTTCAAAAACAAAGAGAGATTGAGTCACATCATATTCACGGGTGAATGGGAACATCGGTTATGGAGTTTCTTTGGAAATTTCAAGGCATATGACCAACCAGGTTTTAGTATTGATCTATTGAAGGATCATTGGGGCCAGGGGGCCATCGGCTCAGGAACAGACTCGGTGGTAAGGCGTACCATCTTCATTATGAGATTCTAGGTTTTAAGGAAAGCAAATAATCATGCCAGGTTCAAGGGGATCCCATACTTAGGAAGGTCTGTTATGGCCAGAACCAGGTTCCTGTTGAATGATTTGTTCTGTCTTGAAGGCATCAGAAAAGTGGCATCATCCCTTTGTGCGCTCTATGGTTGGAGGAGTGCAACTCTATAAAATGATACTAGTTTATTAGGGAGATGGATTCGGTGGTTACCTCCTAGGAACGACCTCAAACTCTACACAGACGGATCCTATGGTATAGGTGTGATGCGTAGAGGAGGGGTTGTTCAGGGCTTCTGGGTGATTGTGGTGCTGGATTTCTCAGTTTATTATGGGAGGGCACCCCTATTCGGGTGGATGCTAACACGGTTTTCACTGACCTGTCCTTTTGCAAAGAGATGGATATTATCATTAATCAGGTGGAAAATGACTCCAAGATTATTCACGACACCATAAAGGGTAAAGGAACCATTCCCTGGTCCATCTTCTACACCATGATGACTTGAAATCTTCTTCTCAACAACAATGTGAGAGTCACGCATACATGGATGTAGGGGAAAAATGTAGCAGATTGTCTAGCCTATCTTGAAACTCCAGGATCCCCATTTTTTTTGTCTCTATAATATTTTTCAGTTTAACCTAGAGGCGATGAACCTAATATGAGGTAATTCTCTTGGGCTACAATACTTTTTTCCACCCTAGGAAGGGTCACTTGTTTGTAATGATTTTTTTGTCTCTTACAATAAAATAGTATTGTTGGATGGATGGTATATTCCATATGTCCAAAAATTTGTAAACTATAATCATGATAACATAGAATAATTTATAAAAAATTCATCACCAATTCCACAGAAATATATACAATCCATTTTAGTTGTTCATATCGAACACATATCTTTCCAAATATCATTTTCTCATCATCATGCACATATAATGGTTTATCTTTACCTTATTCACGTGTTTTCCAAAAATATCACCTTATTACCATAATCTCGATCAATGGTAACGAATACAATACATAATATGATCATAAATCGTTTAGGAGAAACTAAAGTGGACTAATAATTAAATGATACCTTATTCCTTAATAAAAATATTTGATATTCTACAACATTATTCTTTAATACCATTACATAATAACATCAATCATACCAAATTATTCTTAAAACATAACCCTGTCATCATCATATTTATCATTCATTAAAGGGGAAATAAAAATCATGTCATAAGGTTCATCAAAATCAATCATTTTATGATTCTTCTGTTTAATATTAATAATATAGTAAGAAAATCTCAAACCTTTCGCATTTCATTTATGGACTCTTAATCCTCAGTAGTATAACAGATTCTCATAAAAACTTCATTGTTCTATATTTTAGATACCAATTTAGGAAATTGAATTTCATAATGGACATACATTCCATATATGAATCATTTTATGTCAACTTGTTCCTTATATTTCTCACAATTTAATATGTAATGTCCATGAAATTTTGTATTATTTTTAATTACATGAAATTTTTTCGAGTCTGGTAAATATGAAGGCGCATGATTTCAAGGCCCGAAGTGCTTAAAATGATCTGTCAGTGTTTTGTTGAATTTAAATTAGCATGCCTAAGCAGTTTTCCAAAAAAAAGAGGAATAACTTTTTAAATGTTACTCAGATCAGAAATATAAGGGCACCTTTGCATTCAGGATGGAAGGTTTACCCTAGGCGCGACTTACGTTTAGTTAACGCGGGCCTCCTTTGAGAAACACAAAAATGGAATAATCATAAATAAAATAATTAAAGAAATTATTTTATGTTTCAAATGATTATAATTCATAAACAGTCACTCGAATAGAAAATCAGAGACCACCACTGAACTCATGAGGGTATTCTATTTTTTGTAAAATACTAACATTGGTCGGTGTGGGCCACCAGTAAAAGTTAGTTTTTGGCCGTAAATAAAATAATTACGTGACAATTATTTTATTATAAATTCAATTACATTTAAAAGGTAACTCAGAATGGAAATCGAATGGTATCTATGGGTTCGTTGGGGTGTGTTTCACTTAAGAAGAACCTAACATCAACCATCGTGGGTCGAGGGTGACTGTAAATAATTTTCCAAACTTTATTTCAGGTACGTTCAGTAAATGTGCAAGAGGAATTTTGTAACTTTTGAACCAGTACAAAGAATTGAAATATGAGGGCACCATTGAACTCATAGTGCTGATATTATCTTAAGTATACCTTCACCTTGACCGCAATAGATCGAGGGTGAAAGTTATTTTTTGTGAATTTTGTGGGAGAGTTAGAAGAATAAAAATAAAAAAAAAGAACAACTTTTAATTTATTTTTTTAAACATACCAATTTATATGTGCAGTGGTGGGGACCACCAGACCCCCATGAACTCCCTCTTTAATGTGAGTTAACTCTTAGTTTCTCCACAAATTTAAATGTTCCCACTTTAGTTTAATTAATGTGTAGGAAATTAATTTTTTTAATAGACATAACTCAATAAAAATTGTATCCTCATCGTTTTGGTGGAGATAGTTGGAAAATGAGATTTGGGAGAGCCTTGGAGAACTGGGTATAAAATACTCCAAATGAATAACCTCTCCAATATAGAATCATTCGTGAATCGAGGAACATAGAACCATCTTTGGGAGCATGGTGAGGGAGTGACAAATGCTGATGTCATCAACATCATCTCCTTCCTCACGCTGACACCAATGAACAATAGAGGTAGGGGTTCTAATATGAAATATGATTGAATTTATTTGTTAATTCTTCATATTCTAGATTCACAATGATGATGGAAAAACTAACATGGTCATCATCCCCTACATATACCTTGCCCCTTTTTCTTTTGTTCGTCGCACGTTCTTCGTGTGTTCATCTATTCCAAAATATTAAGCTCCCAGTAAACACAATATTGTATTGAGAACAACATATGGACCCAGAGCCCTTGACCGGAGGATCGCAAATAAGTTTTCAGCATGTTTTTCGGGATTATAATGAAGATGCGGTGGCACATTGAAGGGGTGACATGGCGGTGTGATTTATAGTGTTTGTTTGGGATGCGGCTTCGGGAAATGTAGAGGGTGTGACTTGCGGTGGTTAAGGATAGCCGGAAGTCAGTGTCTAGGCGTTGTAGCTATCCAGTGGTGGTGGCATCAATTCTGGACATGCAGTGGAACCAAACTGTTTGGGAAATCGGTTAATTAGAGCATGAGAAAACCGTGGAATAATACAGCGTTGAATAGACTGAAATAATTAAGGAGATGAAATAATAATAAAAATAAAAAATCATGGAAGAGTGGATGTGTTTCCATGTGTAAGTTGTGTTCCCCAAGTGAATTCACTATACGTGATTGAATTTGGGGTTATAAAGATAAGTAATTAATATTAATAATAAAATATTATTAATAATTTTAATGTTTTAAAAAAACTTTTTGACTATAACTTATCCGTGCAGCCTCAGTTTTACGTACCTTTAGTGGCAGTACGACCCTGTCTTCAAAATAGAAAGTGTGAGTCCAATATTGGGTTACTTATTTAGGTTTTTGGATCGAGTACCCAAAACGATCAAATAATAATAATATATTATTATTATTATATCTTAGACCCACTATAACTCTTGTGTGGGATGTCTGATTGACTAACTGTAAGTGTTAACATGATCATGAAATTAAGAAGGTCGATTTAAGTCTAATGTTTAATGTTGAATTCTGGTTCATGGCTCAGGTCTACAAAACACCCAATATTATTATTATTATTATTATTATGGGATCTTGTATTCGAATTATCTCCCTCATACGGTGTCAAAATGACGAACCGTCTATGGAATTAAAATTTATGAGGCGAGGACATCCTTTTGAGATACACCATGTCATGTTTTAGTGAAAGCTGGAGTTTGGCCGGGTTGGATCGTACTCAATTCCAACCAGGCTCTCAACACTAAAACACTTATAACTCACAGACCGGGTGTTCGCTTGACACACTGTCTGCTACGTTGAGACACCTTTTACCTAACGGTCCTTTGGGATAAATCTTATTGGGACTACGTGGAAGTTGGAGTACCGAACTGTGTCGTGAGGAGAGGATCCTCCCAGAATCAAGAGAGCATAGGGTGGGAGCCCTGTAGCTTTCTGTAACATGAGAAATGGATCCTTTGTGGGTTTGTGCTCAAGGATCCTACATTGATCCACTTTTTGAATCAATGTAGAACTACTCTAGGATCCTGTGTGGGTATGATGTACAAGGATCCTGTGTGGGTCTGATTATGTACTATGATTATGTGTGGTTCCGCTATACTAGGATCATGTGTAGGTCTGATGATGTACTTGTATCTTGTGTGTGTTTGCTGTACTAGGATCCTGTATGGGTCTGATGATGTACTATGATCATGTGTGGGTATCATGTACTAGGATCCTGTATGGGTCTGATGATGTACTATGATCATGTGTGGGTATCATGTACTAGGATCCTATATGGTTCTAATGATGTACTAGGTTCCTTTGTGGGTTTTCTGTACTAGGATCATGTGTGGGCCTGATAATGTACTAGGATCTTATGTGGGTCTGCAGTACTATGATCCTGTGTGGATCTGATGATATACTAGGATCCTGTGTGGGTCTACTGTACTAGGTTCTTGTGTGGGGTTGATGATGTACTAGGATCATGTGTTGGTATTCTATACTAAGATCCTGTGTTTGCCTGATGATGTACTAGGATTCGTTGTGGGTCTGATGTCGTACTAAAATCATTTGTGGGTCTAACGATGTAATATGATCCTATGTGGGTGTTTTAGTGATTTAGGATCCTACGTGGGTCTTCCTCTTAACAGAGTAATATGATTCAGTAGTTACATCTAATCATATATACTAATATACTGTAGTTATACATTGTCTGAAATAAGCCCTTTCCATCGTGGTGATACCTTGGTTGTATTAATCTGTTTGACATAACTGTGTGGTACTTACCTTCATGGTAATACCTCTGTGGTATTCTTCTGTGTGGTGTACCTATGTGTTACTTACCTTTGTTGTGTTACCTTTGTGTTATTTCTTCATTCATGGAATAGTTGAGTTTTGAGCTAATGAGTTGGGCCTTGTGTTTCCTCATGAATGTGATGGGTATGCTTGATAACTTAGATATATGTATGGGCATATACCTCAGCAGTGTTGTCAGTTTTTTTCATTATTTGTGGATTATCCTTTGTGGATTTTGTGATACCGTGAGGGCATCAGGGTCCCCACTGAGTTTCATTATACTCATCCCTACACGAGCTTCTCCCACACCTATTTGTGTTTGGTGCAGACGACAGACATCACTGATCGAGGCTGAGGGTTACAGGACTGGATTGTATCCAGTGGTGGAAAATACGGCATGTTGGTACGCATAGGAGACGGGCGTATGTCGAGTAGTGAGGAGGTGATTTTTACCTTCCCTTCAGGTACGAACCTTGGAGGATGACCCAATAGCTGTCTTTATCTTTCTTTAGTTGTATTGTGTTTCCAGATGTAATTGTACCATTACTGTTTGGCTTGTATTCTGGCCCCTTTTACTTTAATCACTCTTTTGGCTATACAGTTTACTTCTGTTCGTATCTTGTTGAGTTCTTTGTTGAGTGTGTTTATAGGATATAAGGTAAATTCCATCCATGTTCTAGGGAATATACCTTGCGGTGCTATTCGCCAGCCCCTAGCCTATGGAAGGTGGGCTTAGGTTAGTGATGACATAATCCCTAGGAGACGTGTCGTGAAAAATTGGTATAAGAGGAGTTGGTTCAACTGTAGAAAAGAGGACTTCAATTTTATTAATAGAGATAATGTTAAGTGTTGTGAGTGTGGTTATCAGTTTAGGTAATCTAGTGTTTTTGCGGTGGCTGAAGTATCCATACCCTAGGACCATGACATCTAATTTCTGAATCAGTGGACGAAAACACTGATTATGTGTGTGTTTTGAAAGGGTTTCTTTTGTTTTCTTGAGTCATCTCGCCTGGTATAACTAAATGTTCTTGTATTACCAGTTTCTTATAAGGATTCCGCTTCATAGATAGTCAGATAGGAATCCCTAGAGAGTACACGATGACGTCCCACCGAGCGATGAGGCTCTGGTGCATGGCCCTCTTACTATGTTGGCACCGTCGGGTGGTGTACTAGAAAAACCACCACCCATTAGGTAGGATATATCACCAGCCGCACTGGCGGACGTTGCAAGATAACTGATCGTGTTGCACGAGTTTCAGTAGTAGAGGCCTCCGAGGTGTTTAGGGGAGACAGATTCCCACATAGCTGAGGGATGGATGGAGGTGATTGCTAGTGTTTTCTGCCTAGTTGAGATAAAAATAGAGAATATGGTGATCTTAGCAACTAGTATTTTCCAGTGAGTGGGCATGGGGATGGTCTGCATGGTGATGAGGCTTCAGTACATGGACATTTACCCAAGACGGTACCTTCAGTTATTATGTCAGCTATATCACTACTTTCTGGTCAACAGTTACAATCGGCGGTACTGATAGAGGACACCTATAGTCTTAGTAATTTATGTGTTATTCCGCATCAGAAACCCCTTTGCTTTATAGGCGATCCCGATTCACCGAAAGCTGAGGAATGGCTTTAGGAGGTAGATGAGAGTTATCTAGAACTTCTACATCTTAGTAGTATGAAATTTCGGTAGTTGAGTATTTATTGAGGCGTACCGATCATTCCTGGTACTCGATGAATACAATATGATCAGTTCTACGGGGATCAAACTTTTAAAAGCAATGTGTTTAAGGACATCCAAGCCACAACTATTCCTCATTGCATTTCTAAATATTTTTTGATTCATGGGAGTACCATTATGGTTGAATGCTCTTTGGCTGATCAGATATATCCATTGAATGTTAGTAGTGGGAAGAAATGAAACTGGTGCCAGTCATAGAGACTTGGGAGGATTAAAATGTATCGGGAAGAATAATTGTAAGGGACAGATAAATCTGCATGACTGTAGATGTGTAAGTAGTGCATGTGGAGAAGCATGATGTTTTTTACATTTAGACATGATACAACCACCCACCATTGTGTTCCCCACCAGGCTCAGGGAGCTAGAGGACAACAGAAGACAGTAGATGCATGCAGTCAAGGAGTGCGACCCAAGTGCTCTAGGAATGACTCGAGGTGCGGTCTGTGTCAAATAGTAGCTTTTGTATCAATAGACATAGGTACCACCCTTCCTTCCTTCCATGAATCTTGTCCAAGACCTAGATTTTATAGTTAAACTATTTAGTTGACCCTCACGTCTGGAGATACCTTTGGAAGGAGACTTGATAATCAAACTTATGCTGAATGTGTGATCTGACACTTGAGGTGAGAGTTTAAGTTGGAACCTCTTGGTGGATGCTTCGAGACCTTATGAAATTAGTTTGTGTATGACTGGAGATCCACAATTCATACTCAGAATGAATATATTAGGAAAAAATGTAATTGATTATCAACAATATTTGGATGAGGTTTTCCTTAGTCAGTGAAAAAGAAAACCCCGGAAGTACAGGTTAAAATCATGTATAGGATAGTGGAGCATATCAATATTGATTTATCAAACCCTACCCTCATGGAAGTAGGAGTTATGAGTTTTTATGTTCCCAATGGTAGTTGCTAAAGTTCCTCTAAGACTATGGATTTCAAATAGTCTACACATTTGAGAAGGGGAACAGGGTAGTAGATGAACTCAGCAGGAGGTCTGGACTGCAGCTGATGAGTGAGGCGATAGAGCAGCTAGCCTCTTTATAGATCTCCTATGTAGATCGATATGGAGAAACATATCTTAATTATTTGACAGGTACTCTCCCACTTCTTCTGCGATTCATGGTGGCGCAACATGGGGACACTGACTGTGAGGCCCATTGTGTTAAGATATCCTCGGGGCAGCCACTTGATGGAATTTCTGAATATGGGGAGCACGTAATCCTTTTCAAAGGACTTACCATTGTACCATAAGTACTACAGGAGTAGGTGTTGAGGGAGTTCCATACGTCCCCTCTGAAGGTACATCCTGGTGTGGTGAAGATGTATTAGGATCTCTGATGTGAGTACTAATGGCCGAGATGATGGAAGCAGTGGTAGTGTTTGTATCATGATGTCTCACTTGTCAGAAAATGAAGACTACACAGAGTTGGCATAAGTCCTATGCCGAAAAGATATGAAGACCTTTGGAGTTCGAGGATGGTTACCACGTCTTTCTATGCGTCTCACCTCGACGAGGTTTGTGGAGATTTGGCCAGGCTAGACAGTTAACTCCAGGGTATATCGGACCCTTTCAGATCCATAGAAGAGTTGGAAAGGTGGCATGTCGCCTTTCCCTTCCACCATATATAGAGAAGGTTCACGACATCTTCCATATAACCCAGCTGATGAGATACATGCATGACCCATATCATGTCATCAACCATGGAAAGCTAGACATCGATGATGGGGAGATGTTTTCAGAGGTTCTAGTGGAGATTGAGGATCGACTGGAGATAGTCCTTCATAGGTGATTGATCCTTTAGTGTGTGTATGATGGCAGCACAGGAACCTCCCTGAGAGCACATGGGTGCATGAGGCTCAGATTCATGCTCAGTACCCTCTATTGCTTGTTTTTCCTTTATTGTAGATTTCGGGGATGTAAAGCCCTAAGCTGGGGAGAATGTATGTTCTTGGGAATTCTGTATAATTTTTTTTTATTATATGGAATTATTTTTAGACTGTGAAATCTGAAAAAATGTGATTCTGAGGCCTGAAGTGCTTAGAATGATCAGTCGATGTTTGGTTGAGTTTAAATTAATGTGCATAAATAGTTTTCCTGAAAAAGTGGAATAACTCGTAATGATTATCTCAGATCAAAAATCTGAGGGCACCATTGCATTCAGGAGGGAGGGTTTACCCAATGCATGACTTATTTTTAGTTGGCACAGGCCTCCTGTGAGAAAAAGTCTAAAATGGCATAATTGTAAATAAAATAATTAAATAAATTATTTTATATTTCAACTCCTTATAACTCTCAAACGGTATCTCAAATTGCAAATATGTGACCACTGCTGAACTCATGATGGTATTCAATAATTATGATGATACTAACCTTGGTCAGCACGGGCCACCAGTGAACATTAGTTTTTGGCCATAAATAAAATAATTAAGTGACAATTTTATTATTGTAAAATTCATAACTTTTAAACGGTATCTCATATTGGAAATCTGAGAGTACTGTTGGGTTCATTAGGTTGTGTTTCACATAGGAAGAGCCTATCCTTGACCGGTGCAGGTCGAGGGTTGCTGTAAATAATTTTCTGAACAATTTTTTAGGGTACGTTCAGGAAACGCACAAGTGACATTTTATAACTTATGAACCAGTGCACGGAAATGAAACCCAAGGGCACCGTTGAACTTGTAGAGCCAATATCTTCATAATGAAATCTTCATGTTGACTACAGTAGGTCGAGGTTGAATGTTTGTTTTCATGAATTTTGTGGGAGAGTTAAAAGAATAAAAATAAAATAAAGAACAACTTTTATTTAATTTTTTAAAACCCACTCAATTTGAATGTGCAGTGGTGGGGACCACCTAAACCCCTTGAACTCCCTCTTTAAAGTGAGTTAACTCATGGTTTTTCATCAAATTAAATGTTCCAACATTAGATTAATTAATTTGCCGACAATTAATTGAGTTAATAGACTTCTCTCAATTAAAATTGGATCCCCATACTTTTTGTAGGGATCATTTGCAACAGAGACATGGGAGAAATTTGGAGAACATGGAAAAACGTACACTAAATGAAGAACCTCTCCAAGGAAGAATCATTCTCCGAATTGAGTAATGTGAAACCAACTTCGGGAGCATTGTCTAGGAGCCACAAATGTCGATGTTATTAACATCATCTCCTTCCTCACGCCAACACAAACGAGAAATCGAGGTAGGTGTTCTAATTTGAAATATGATTGAATCTATTTTTTAATTCTTCATATTATGGATTCTCAAAATTGATGGCCAAACTAAATAGGTCATCATCCCACACATATACATTTCCCCTTTTTCTTTTTTTATTCGTGTGTTCTTCGTTCGTTAATCAATGCCCAATAATTAATCACACAGGAAACACAATATTGTGTAGAGTGAAACATATGGACTTGGAGCCCCCGAACTGAGGATCGTGAATATGAGGTCGACATATTTTTATTCTTAGAACGAATATGTGGAATCCGATGGAAGGGGTGACATGGCTATGTGACTTTCGGCATGTGTTCCGGGTGCGACATTGGGTGAGGTAGGGGGTGCAACGTGCGGCGATGAAGGACAACCTGAAGGTATCATCTAGGCGGTGCGGCTAGCTGAAGGTGGTGGAGTCGGTTCTGGACATGTGGAGGAACCTGACCATTTGGGAACAGAGTTAATTAGAGCTTCAGAAAACCATGGAATATGAAAGAGTTGATTAGAGAGAGAAAATTAAGGAGATGAAATAATAATAATAATAATAAATCATGGAAGAGTGTAGGAGGCGACATATGGAATATGAGTTCACCAAATAAATTCCCCATGAGTGATTGAATTTTGAGTTAAGTAAATATGTAATTAACAATACTAATAAATTATTATTATAAATAATTTTGTTGATAAAACAATTTTTTGACTATAAAATATCCATGTGACCTTGGTTTTACGAACTGTAGAGACCCAAAGCTTGACGTACGTAGACATTACATTACTTTTGTGGAATACTTATTCCATGTCAAAAATAGACACCCAAAGACCATATTAATTTAGTGTCTTTGGAATCTCAGAACATAATATTCTAATCATGGTGAAAGATCTTCAACTTCTCCCATAAAGATCTTACACTTTGTTTTTCTTACCTATAACCTTTATTTATATCCTGGGGAAAAGAAAACAAAAAAAGGGTATGCTCAAATTCTCATTAATGGTAAACATGGAGAATATAAAACAATCCCTAAACATTTGAACATAAGAACATGAAAATAAAACATCAAAATGATGAGTAATGACATAAATCATGGCAGTGCATAAGGAATAGATCATAAAGGAACATTAACCATGATAAAATAGAATGGGAATAAAACATGTAATTGTGGCAACCATTAAGCATATGTTTTGATTTCCATAGTGTCCATGGCATTGCTTCCAAGATCATTATAGTGGAAAAAGTCCCTTACTAAACCATGTTTATTTTCCATTCCATCCATGCCTATATCATGAGATATAAATCTTTACCCAGTAAATTGGAGCGATATATAGGTCACACCCATCTCATAATGAAATCATTCTTACTTGTGCCACAAAAAAAACATATATGATTCATCATAACCCATATAATAAAATGGGTTTCATAAACATAATCCCATCTTGATGTAATCCATATAAAACAAATGGATACCATTTAATCATAAGAATAACAAAACCATATAAATAATAGATACATTATACCTGAAACATAATAATTCTAAATAATTTCAACTTAGATGAAAAATTGTTTTGACAAAACACTTGAAATGAATTCATGAAGAAAATATCCTTTCTTCATCAAATTCATTTTCTTTTCAAAAAATGCCCTTCAATTTTAAAAGGAAAGGATTATGTTGAAAATAATCAAAAAATATTGTAGATGAAGATTCATGAAAATTAGGCTTCATGAAACCGTAAAACTTTGTTCATTCCGTATAAGATAAAAAAATGTTCTCCTCATACTTTTAACATAAAATCCAAAAAAGTTCCTCGTTTGGTAAACAGAAGAAAGATTCCTTCCATAAAATGTGGTAAAAGTCAAAATTGGGTAAAAAATGAATTTAAACATACATTTATTTTTTTTAGAAAACATGGACATGTATGATAACATTAACCATATTAGATACTTACGAATAAATAATCGCAGATATGAATGAGATTGGAATAATTATCCCTTACGTTATGTCCAATTTCCACCGTATGTGTCCGAGACTCCTGTATAGTGGGTTTAAACATATTATTAACTTGTAACATAACAATAATAATATATTTGATATCATATATGATTCACTTTTGACTTTATATTACCCGTTTTTTGTCAATTCCATGTTAATGCAACATTTTGGGTAAAATCGTTTCATTTATCGTAAGTGCTTGGACTTGTTGTTCTTGATATTATTACTTATAAACAGATTTAATTAATTCCAAATTACAAAAAATGATATATATATATATATAAAATATAAATTTTTAATATAAATATATATTATAGATCTATAAATGTAATGAAATACACCGTTCATGGAGACGGTAGGTCGTTCGTACGCATGAATGCTGTATTCGTTTCCTTATTGAATTGAATGGAATTATGTAAATAAAACATATATGTAAATAAATCATGTTTAATTATTATGTAATATATTTCATTATTAATTATTATATGTACTTTATAATCATTATTGAATGGTGACCTTAGATAATGAATCTTATCGCGTCGTGGAGACGGTAATCCATACATACACACGAGCAGAGATATCGTTACCATAATTATTGAATGGAATTAGAGTGGATGATATAATATATTAGAATTAGTATGATATTATAATAACCATATATAGTTATTCTTTACATCATTATACACATCAAAATAAGGTGGTGGTGGAAAAACATATTACACCACGCCGTGGAGACGGTATTCCGTACGTACGCACGCGCGGTGATTTCATTTTCCGTAGGATGGATATATGATTAAATGGGGTTGTTTAATATTTATAATAACATATCAATATATTATTTATAATTATTTTATTACATTATATTGAAACACTAAAGAAAAGGATGTATAAGAATAAATAAACATAAAAGAATTGGTAGAAGAGATTACCTCTTCTTCGACACGCCTTCTGTTAACATCCTCTCAGGGAACTAAAGATGGTACTTAAAGAATACCAGGACATCTAGTAGGATTCTATATAACTGGATAAGTGAAATGGGAATGGGTTGGATGATATTTAAGGCTCAAATATTTGTGACGATGAGAGGGGGTAGGTTCCCTTTTATAAGGGAGAAGAGGGGCACCTTTTGGAAACCTCTAATATATTAATTTAATATAAATTCAAACCACATATAAAAAAGTCCAAAATTACTAAAATCTGAAGCTAAGATTAGATATGGTTGTAATATACTCATAAATTTAAATTTAGACTTTTTGGAAATATATTTTAAACCTTATCAACTTGCTTTATCCTTATTTAATCTATTTAATTGTTTTCTGGTAATAATATTCTAAATTATAAATTGTTATAAATAATAACTTTTCTATTGTAAATTGTCCATAATTGTATACTTTATGAAATTTTTTACCATAAAAATTTAAATTTATAATTTTTAAATATTTTTTTTATATTTAAACAATTTTATAATATGTTATTTTTATAAAACAAAAATAGTGTCAAATTTAACACTATTCATTTATTTGAATTTAAATAAATTCCACGTAGAGGATATATTCGATTTTTTAATAGAATCCTAACATTTCATATGCATCTATAAAATTTGTTTAGATCATTTATTAGTTTATATATTATTTATTTTATTATTTTTAAATCCATTTGTTTGATATTTCTCTTAATGAAATAATTACTACAACATTTTTGTATAATTTTTTAATATACTTATTTGTTCAATAAAAACTAAAAATAAGCTACTATGATGAATATAAATATAATATATTTCATTATAATACTTTTACTAGAATTTATCATCTTAAAATAAATACATATAAATTTTTATATTTATTAAATTTTGAAAGTGACAACTTTGACATCATTTAAAATAAAATAATATAAATGTCCTAATCAATTTTATACAGATCCAAAAGGGACCTAAGTCGACCCTTGTATGTTTATGTTATAGATATACTGGACCTATAAGTTTTGGACAAATTTTTGGGCCTTTTATGGGTATTATTACTTTAATGAAAACTATATTATTGATTTTTCACAATGTAAATAATATTTGCATCATTAATGTATATGATATTAAGGTAATAAAATGTTTCTTCAAATTTACAAATGAATTACCCTAAAAAATAAAAAAAATTATCTTTAAAATGAGTATTTATTATTGAATTTATATTCAGTATATCATTATATTAAAAATACATTCCTTATTAATGTTTGAGTGAGGCATATTTTGCATTCCATAAAATAAAATAACATAAAGGACTTAATCACATCCAAGTGGGTTCTAATGGATTCATTTTCGACCCAAATAATCCTTATGACGAAATATAATCATCCAATTATCTTAATACAACTGTTAGGGTAATTTTATAATATTATATTTACCCTTATTTACCTGATTTACAGATAAATATGGTAAATAAAATTTACCGTTGTTACTATTCGTAGTTCCCAAAAATAAAAAGTAGCCTATTAACATAATTTGGACCAACATATTCCAAATATTGAATCCATTTTTCCAAATTCAAATCACGAAATTTGAAGAAATTAATTTTAAAATTAATCCCATTGTAAAAAACGAGTTTTAATTGTTATAACATTGCAAAAGATTGAAATGATTTATCTATGACTTCAATGTAAAATAAATATAATTACATAAATTATATTAAATGGTAAAAATATATTATATTTATAATTTAAATCCACCCAATATTATTATTTAACAATATAAATTATTACGATGAAAAAATGTTGTTTTTTAATTAAAATATATCGTGTTTTTACTGTTCATTAAAATATGAAAGTATCAGAATAATATGAAAATTTTATCCAAAGTAAAATTTTATATCCTGATTCCAAAGAAGAATTTTATTTTGTAAAATTGAACTTATAAACATGTCAAAAACTATATTTAAAGTCGGTGCACCATCAAAAGGCAGCAAAAGTGCATTTTTCTAAAAATACTTATTTTACTCGAAAAATTTAATTTGTTCTCATATCATCTTCTAGAAAATGTCTAAGATGAATAATAATGTTATAAAATTCAATATTAACTTAATATTATTCATAAAGGCTAGTTCAAAATATTATTATTTCAATATATTGTTGTTTAATGATACTCGGTATTACATACTACACACGCTATTGAGGAATGTTGTGATTGCATGTAATGCAAGCCAAGTCAAGGATGTGTGTTGTGCAGGCTCCCTTTGGTGTTGCGTATAACATAACCAAAACAAATTTACATTAAACAAAATCTATATTTAATTTTGCATAGAATAATTTCTACAAAACGAACATGAAATTGTTTGTAACACGAGCCAAGAATAGTGTTGTGTATACTGTAAGCTAATACAGTGTTGCGTATATTACAAGATAATCTTTGTGTAGTGTACAATAGAAGAAATCTAATAAATTAAAAATAATATATAAAATATTGGGGTGTTACATTTTACCCCCCTTAAAATTAAATTTTCTCTCAAAATTCGTTTGGGTTACAAATCATTTACTACTTGAAAGTTTTTTTCATACAAACCCACATCGTAAAAAGGAATACAAAAACAAAATTTTAAAAAGTGATGTAAGAAACATAACGGTTACCCAAATTAACTAATTATTGGGTTTCCACATATGAGTACATAAGTGAAAATACAGATATGGAATAAAAATATTACCATCAACTTATGATGAAGAGTGGTAGATGACACGGCTATGAAAAGAGCCAAAAATCACAAAGCCATAAATTTTTGATGATCTAAGGTGCCATATGATTTATCCGGTATGAGGACACTAGGACAAAATTTTTGGTTTTCAAGAGCATTTCCCTAATGTTGAATAATTTTTTGAATGAAAAGAAATACTTACTTGATTTTGGTACAATCTCACTATTGTTTAGCCCTTGAACAATTTTCACTTAATCTCTTATAGAAATGAAGTTGAATATGTCTTCCATGAAGTGTTAGTAGATCATGTGATATGATGATAGGTCATTCAATATGTTTCAAAACTAAGGATAGAAAATGTTATATACATAAGTCTATCATATGTTGAGATTAACCATATATGATTTAAAAAATGGACTTATACATCAACTATCATACTTCTTAATAAAATAAAACTAATTTCTACTAACCAGTGACTTCTTATAGGCCAGTGGTAGGCGATAAAGGCATGTCACACCTCGGTTCTATGTTCGATTCCCACAACCTTGTCTGACGTGACAGGTTGTTGTCTTTCCTTCAGGTTATCCTTTTTCTAAAACATCACCATTATAACATTCCTGAAATAATATTGAAAAAAAATGTTTTGTCATTAATCAATAATATTTGATGTCCAACTTAATACATTTCAATCTTTAGTCTTATCCAAAATAATTCTATCCAACCTCATAGTGTAATGTGAAAAATTACTAGAAATTTCATCTAAAGAGCATGTGAATACCATCATCTATCATTTGATATGTCTTGTTTGTCACCTTATAAACATGTGAATACCTTAATCATGTATTCTCTTGAAAAATTAATACACATAGAACCGTAGTGAAAACATCAATGCTGTCAAAACATAACTCTTTCCACATACCAAAATCACAAAAGTTCTATATACTAAAACCATGATATCAGTTTTTCCTTATACCATTCATGAGTTCATTAATTCTATCAAACATATTATTTTTTATTTATCCTTTCATTATGTGAATATCATCTGCCTTACAAATATATATCAACCACTTTTCATGGTTACCGGTACCATATAATTATTGAAAACCACAATAAACCATTACATTTATATTCCAATATTCCACAATAATATAAATGAGATTCCATAACATTATTTTGGAATTCTGTTACCTAAACACATAATCATTCCACCAAATCATTTTCATACTCAATATCGCCAATACTGGTTTCCAGTGTCATCCCTTTGTTCTTTTCCTTAAGAGGATGTTGATGTCGATCATAATTAACCCTTGGATTAGGGCATCAGTTAGCATATTTCCCCATTTCCGTGCACTTGTAGCATTGAAGTGTTGTTGGAGAGTTATTTTTATACATTTCTCAATTCAAGTCATTATAAACCTTTTTCCCATTACTTAGGAACTCAGATTCTCGATGTCCTTCTATTCCAAACTTGAAACATTTTCTAGTTCCTTTTAGACAGTCTACACCATGATTTTTTCCACACATTTAGCATAAAGATACAATCACCTTCTTTTCACCATTGCTCTGTGGTTTTTCCTTGAACTCCATATTTCTTTTATTGTCAAAACCATGTGATGGATATGTAAAACCAACTTCCAGTTCTACCTTGATAGCACAACACACAATTTCTTCATAGTTACTGAAGTATCTTATAGTTAACGCCCTTCGAAGACTTGGTTTTAAGACACCAAATAATCGATCAACTTTACATTCAGGTTTGATTATAAAGCTAGATGTATACCATGAAAGCCTTGAAAAATTATTTTTGTATATACCAACAGATTCATTATCCTTTTTCATAAGCTTAAGGAACTCCTTTTCCATTTTTTTCGAAGAATAAGAGGGAAGTACTTATTAAAAAACAAATTCTTGAAGTAGTCCCATTCCATGGATTAAATTTCATATTTGGGCCTAAAATTCATAATTAGTGTCCACCACTGGTCTGCTTCACCTTATAATAGGTAAACAGCCAAAATGACTTTTTCAAGCTCCGTATAGTGAGGTATGGAAAATATCTTTTCAGTGGTACTGATCCATTTTTCCGCAACAAGTGGATCAGAAGACCCATTTAAATAAGGTGGATGTTGACTCATGAAGGAATCACTAGAATATTGTTCCTTTCTCTGCTCATTTAGAATTCCAGAATGATTCATATCTTGTGTATGTATAGCAATAATATTTTTCACTCCTTCTCCCATCACATTTGGTTGTTCATAAGGAAAACTATTGCATTGTCCATTACATTGATCTACACGGTTCCTTCGGGTTCCAGCCATAGTCTAAAACCCAAAAAGAATAATTTGAGAGGAAAAAATAATGCTCAAAAAACAACCTAATAAAGGGGGATTACCTTCAATATATAACATCATAGGTTTAATACTATGATCGTTACTGTAATTCTAGGACTATAACATATAACTATACTTATCCTTAGGGACATCCCTAGTCATACCATAGAAATATCTATAGGGATTTCACTAAAGATTTCACATCTGAGTTTCCAGAGGTTAAATAAACATTTTCTACGATACCAAATATAGTGACACAAATCTTGACGTACATAGACATTACATTACTTTTGTGGAATACTTAATAAATGGAAAAAACAGACGCCCAAAGACCGTATTAGTTTAGTGTCTTTGGAAACTCGAAACATAATATTCTAATCATGGTAAAAGATATTCAACATCTCCCATAAAGATCTTAAATATTTTTTTTCTTACCTATAAACATTCATTATATCTTGTGGAAAATAATACATAAAAAGGGTGAGCTCAAATTATTAGTAAGGGTATACATGGAGAACATAAAACAATCCTTGAACATTTGAATGTAAGAACATGAACATAAAACATAAAAATCATGGGTAATGACACAAATCATGGGAGTGAATATGGAATAGATTATACAGGAACATTAAACATTATAAAATATAATGGGAATAAAACATTTAATTGTGGAAACAAATAATCACATGTTATGATTTCCATAGTAGACAAGGCATTACTGCAAAGACCATCATGGTGGTCAAAGTCCCGTACTGAACAAGGTTTACATTCCATTACAGCCATGTCTATATCACAAGATATAAATCCTTACCCAATGGATTGGAGGTAGATATAGGTCCCACCTATCACATTATGATACCATTATTACCTTTTCCACAAAATAAATATAAAGCATTCATCATAACTGAACGAATAAAATAAGTTTCATAAACATCATCCCATCTTGATGCAATCCATATACGACAAAAGAATATCATTTCATCATAAGAATAATCAAACCATGTAAATAATAGAGACATTATACTTGAAACATAATAATACTAAATTATTTCATCTTAGATAGAAAATAGTTTTGACAAAACACATGAAATGAATTCTTGAAGAAAATATTTGTTCTTCTTCAAAATCATTTTATTTTTACAAAATGCCATTCAATTTTAAAAGAAAATTATATTGTTCAATGTAATGATGATATATTGTAGAGGAAGCCTGATTAAAATTAGGCATTATGAAACCGTAAATTTTTTTCATGCCGTATAAGTTAAAAAAACATTCTCCTCGAACTTTTAACACAAAAGTCAAAAAGTTCTTCGTATGGTAAACAAAAGAAATATTCCTTCCATAAAATGTGGAAAAGGTAAAAAATGGGTATAAAAGGACTTTAAAAATACATGAAAACATTTTTAGAAAACATGGACATGGATGATAACAATAACCCCAATAAATACATATGAATTAACAATCCCGGATAAGAACATGATTGGAATAAGTATCCCTTACCTTATGTACAATTTCCACCATATGTGTATGATACTGTTGTATAGTGGGTATAAACATATTATTAACATGTAACAGATCCATAATAATTTTTATGATATCCTATATAATTCAATTATGACATTATATTACACATTATTTGGTCAATTCCATGTTAAATCATCATTTTGTGTAAAATCGTTTCATTTATCATACATGTTTAGACTTCTTGTTCTTGATATTATTACTTATAACCTGATTTAATTAATTAAAAAATGTAAAAAAATTATATATATATATAATATATTCATAATATAAATATATATTATATAACGATAAATCGAATGAAATACAACGTTCATGGAGATGGTAGGTCGTTCGTACGCATGAACGCTGTATTTGTTTCCTTATTGAATTGAATGGAATTAAGTAAATAAAACAAATATTTACATAAATACAGTATCATTATTATGTCATATATTTCTTGATTAATTATTATATATACTTTATAATTATTCCTGAATGGTGAACATGGATAATGAATCTCATCGCGTTGTGGAGACAGTAATTCGTACATACGCAAGAGCGGTGATATCGTTCTCATAATTATTGAATGGAATTGGAGTGGATGATATAATATCTCAGAATTATTATTATGTTATAATAACCATATATAGTCATTCTTTAAACTATTATACCCATCCAAGTAAGGTGGTGGTGGAAAAACATATTACACCACGACGTGAAGACGATATTCCGTACGTACACACTTGCGGTGATTTCATTTTCTTTAGGATGGATAGAAGGTTAAATGGGGTTGTTTAATAATTATAATAACATATCAGTATATTATTTATACTTATGTTGTTACTTTATAATGAAACAACTACAGAAGATAAAGTAGAAGAATAAATAAACTTGAAGTAATTGGTAGAAGAGATTACCACTTATTCGACACACTTTCTATTAACCTCCACTTAGGGCACTAAAGTTGGACTTTGAAATAGTCAAAGAACTCTAGTAGGTTTCTATGTTTGTGGATAAGTGAAATGGGCATGGGTGGCCGAGCATGAAGGCTCAAAAGTTTGTGATGTTGATAGCGGGGAGGTTCCCTTTTATAAGGGAGGAGAGAGGAACATTTGGAAACCTCAAAAATATTAATTTAATATAAATTCAAACCCCACATAAAAATAGCCAAAATGACACCAATACAAAGATTATATTATATAGGGTTGTAATCTCATCAACCAAAAAAATTTAGACATTTTGGATATTTATTTTAAACCTTTTCAAATTGATTTATCCTTATTCAATCTATTTCAATTTTTTGTGGTAATAATATTATCAATTATAAATTATTATAAACAATTACTTTTGTGTTGTGAATTTTCCATAATTGTATATTTAATGACATTATACACCATGTAAATTTCAATTTATTAATTTTAAATATTTTCGTGATTTTTAAAAAAATTTATTATATGTTTTTTTATAAAATAAAAATAGTGTCAATTTTGACACTATTCATTTATTTGAATTTAAATAAAGTCCAAAGAGAGGATATATATGAAAAAATATTTTTAATAGACTTCTAACATGTCATATGAGCCTATAAAATTTTTGGAGAACTTTGATTATTTCATATTATTTATTTTAATATTTTTAAAACCATTTGTTTGATATTTCTCTTAAAGAGATAATTACTACAACATTTTTGTATAATTATTTAATTTGATTATTTATTGCATGAAAATTAAAAATAAAATACAATGGTTAATATAAATATAATATCGTTTATAATAATAATTTTACTTGAATTTTTCATCTTAAAATAACAACATATAAATTGTTATATTTATTAAATTATGAAAGTGACAACTTTGACATCATTTAAAATAAAATAATAGAAATGTCCTAATCCCTTTTATAAGGCTTGAAAATGGTCCCCAAGTCGACCCTTGGATGCTTATGGTATATATATACTCGCCCAATAAGTTTTGGAAAAGTTTTTGGGCCTTTTGAAGGGTATTATTAAATTAATAAAAACTATATTATTGATTTTTCACTATGTAAATAATTTCTACATCATCAATGTATAAGTTATTAAGGTAATTAAATATTTCATAAAAATTAAAAATAAATTTCCATAACAAACCTAAACTTTTTATCTTTCAAATGCTTATTTATAATTTAATTTATATTCTGTATATCCTTATATTTAAAATACTTTACTTGTTAATTATTGAGTGAGACATATTTCACTTTCATTGAAATAAAATAAATAAAATGTTTTAATCACATCCACGTGGGTTCCAATGGATTCGATTTAGACCCAAATATTCTTTAGAACTAAATATAATCATCCAATAATGTTAATACATGTTTTAGGGTAATTTTATAATATTATAATTACCCTTAATTGCTTGATTTTCCTTTATCTATGGTTAATAAAATTTACTGTCGTTACTATTCATAGTGCCCAGAAAAAAGTTGCCTATTATCATATTTTGGTCCCACTAATTCTAAAAATGGAATCTATTTTTCCAAATTCATTTCACAGAAGTTACAGAAATTAATTTTAAAATTAATCCCATTGTTAAGATAACTAGTTTTAAATGTTAAAACATTGCAAAATATTGAAATGTTTTTACCTATGAATTAAATGTAAAATAAATGATAATTACATTAATTATATTCAATGGTAAAAATACATTCTATTTATACTTTAAACCAATTCAATATTATAATTTATCCATATAATTTATCCATATGAACAATTTATCCAATGTAAAATTTTATATCCTGATTCCAAAGAAAAAATTTATTTTGTCATATTGAACTGGTAAATATGTCAAAAACTAGATTTAAAGTGGGTGCACCATCAAAAGGAGGGAAAACTGCATTTTTTGAAAAGTAATTATTTTAATCGGAAAATTTGTTTTGTTTTCATACCATGTTTTAGAAAATGTATAAGATGAATTATAATTTTATAAAATTCAAAATTTAGTTAATAATATTTATAACGTCTAGTTCAAAATAATATTTTTACAATATATCATTGTTTAGTGAAAACAAGTATTGCGTACTACACACGAAATCAAAGAATGTCGCGATTCCATGTAACAGAAGGAATGTCCGGGATGCATGTAGTTCAAGCTCCCTTTGGTGTTGCATATAACATAATAAAAACTTTTTTCATTTATACATTAAATAAAATCTATACTTAATGTTGCGTAGAATAATTTCTACAAAAAAAACTTGAAATTGTGTGAAACACGATCCATGAATAGTGTTGTGTATACTGTAAGCTAATACGGAGTTTCGTATAGACCAAGGTAATCTTGGTGTATTGTATAATAGAAGATATTTAAGAAATTAAATATAATATATAAAATCATGGGGTGTTTTACTAACCGTCAGCTGCATTATGATCCTGACTTCGAGACGGAAATTTTGAGTCCAATATATGATGTATTTTTAAGGTTTTTGGATCGGGAACCCAAAACGATCGAATAATAATAATATATTATTGTCATTAAATCTTCAACAATCTATAACACTTCTGTGCGACATCCAATTTACTTACCGTAAGTGGCGATATGATCCTGACATTAAGACGGTTAATTTCTGTCTAGTGATGAATATTAAATTCTGTTTCATGGATCAGGTGCATTAAAAACCCAATATTATTATTATTATTATTATTATTACGGGATCTTGTATTCGACTTATCTCCCTTTTACGGTGTCTAAATGATAAACTATCTACCGAACTGAAATCTATGAGACAAGGCAGTTCTTTTGAGATACACCACGTGACTCTCGGAGAAAGTTGGAGTTTGGGCGTGTTGGATCATACTCAAATCCAACCCAGCCATCGGCACTAAAACACTTATAACTCACACAATGAGAGTCTGATTAACACCCCATCTATTACTTTGAGACCCCTTCTATGTGGTGGTCCTTTGGTATACATCTTCATGGGACTTCATGGAAATTTGAGTATTGGCCTATTTCATGAGAGAGGATCCTCCTGGAATCTAGAAAGCGTAGTGCGGGAACCCTATAGTTGGTTGTAACATGTGAAAGGGATATTTTGTAGTTCTCTTCTAGAAGATCCCAAATGGATCTGCTATATGTATCCATGTGGGACTACTCTAGGATCTTGGTTGGATCTGCAATACAAGGATCCTGTGTGGGTTTGATGATGTAGTAGGCTCATATGTGGGTCTATTGTACAAGGATCCTGTGTGGGTCTGATGATATACTAGGATCCTCTGTGTTTCTATTGTACTAGGATCCTATGTGGGTCTGATGATGTACTAAGATCATATGTGGGTCTGTTGTACTTAGATCATGTGTGGGTCTGATGATGTACTAGGATCTATTGTGGGTCTGCTGTACTAGGATCCTATATGGGTATGATAATGTACTAGGATCCTGTGAGGGTTTGTTGTACTAGGATCACATGTGGGGTTGATGATGTACTAGGATCATGTGTGGGTCTCCTATACTAGGATCCCAGGTGGGTCTAATGATGTACTCAGATCTTGTCTGGGTCATCTATACTAGGATCATGTGTGGGTCTGATGATGTACTAGTAACCCGTGTGGATCTGATGTCGTACTAGGTTCCTGGGTGGGTCTGACGATTTACTACGATACTATGTGTGTCTGTTGATGATTATGGATACTACGTGGGTCTTCCTCTTAACAGAGTAATATGATTCAGTAGTTACATCTAATCATCATTAATATTGTACCTTAGTTCTATGTTGTGTGAGCTGAGTCGTTTCCTTCGTGGTGATACCTTGGTGGTATTCTTCTGTGTGGTGTACCTGTGCGGTACATACCTTCATGTTAGTACCTTTGTGGTATTATTCTGTGTGGCATACCATTGTGGTACTTACTGTTTTATTGTTACCTTCTTTGTATTCCTTCATTTGTGGAATAGTTGAGTTTCAAGCTATTGATTTGGTCCTTGTGTTTCCAGGTGAATTATATGGGTATACTTGATAACGTAGATATATTTATGTGAATATACATAAGTAGGGATTTCAGATACTTTCATACTATGTGGTTTATCATTTGTGGATTTTATGAGACCTTGAGGGTCTCAGGGTGACAAATGTGTATCGCTATACTCACACCTGCACGAGCATCACCCGCACCGTGTTCTGTTTAATGCAGACGACAGACAACGCAGAACAAGGCTTAGAGTACCAGGACTGGATAGTGCCTGGAGGTGGACCATACAACGTGTCAGTAAAAAGAAGAGACAGGCGGAGGTAGAGTGCTGAGGAGGTGATTTATACCTACACTTCATGTAGGAACCTCAGAGGATTTCCTAGTAGTTGTCTTCCTTCCGTTGTATTGTATTTCTAGTTGTAAATATATCATTACTATTGGGATGAAATTCCGACCCCTTTTACTTTCAGCATTATTTATTCTATACATTTTAATTGGGTTCATATGATGTTGTGTTCATGGTTGAGTGTGTTTATAGGATATAAGGGCAATGGATTTCCAGTATTAGGGAATACGACTTTCGGTGCTAGTAGTAAGCCACTGTCCTATGGAAGGTGAGCCTGGGGTAGTCACGACAAGAGCCCTGGGGGACTGGTCGTGATAAAATATGTTTCTAAATCGATGTGTGAGCAGTAATTATCCTAGAATAAGAAGAAATAATCTTGAAATGTTACTTTTAAGTTGTAAAAATAGTTACACCTACTTTTAAATCTATGAAACCTTATACTTATCTATTAAGACATACCAATAAATATCTATAGATTATCACTAGGGATATCATTATGTTTTCTCATCCTATTTTTCAAATGATGTCTGAACCATCACTCATATACCGACTATAGAGACAAAAGAATAAAATATATAGATATTACATCAAAATTGAAAATTACATAAAAAAATTCCTTTAGTCCATATTTGATTAATGTTTTTGGAAACATATGGACAGAAATATCTATTTTATAACACATCTACTTATTTCCCATCCTTTTTCATTATAACTAGACCCATTTATAACATATAAGTCTTATTACCGTTCATTATATCATAAGGATATGAAATATAAGAAATGGTGAGAAAAATTCCCCATAAAGGAAAATTAGAAATATATTTATAAATAAAAAGAACATAAGGGTTCCAAAACCTAGGAATAACATTTTTAGATCATACCCTACATATCAAATGATCATATTCATGGGTAATAGAAAAAGTATTTTGATTTCATAAGATTTTAATCATTTAATAAGAAATTACATAATCCATGAAATCATGTTAATTATGTAAGAATGAAATTGTGGGAAACACTTAAAATTCAATAATTTTGAACATGTATAAATAATATTAGGTCAAATCATTTAATTATGGTCAGGAAATAAGGACCTTTAATAAATATATGGACATGAGATCTAGGTTAATGAATAAAATTATGGGCATGAAAAACATGTCCATGAATAGAATTATAAACATGAAATCAGGTTCTTGCTTAACTTATATACCTCATGTTCCTGAGTAAGCAGTTCATCTTTGAAGGACTTTATGGGTTTTGTTGATGAGAGGGTATGGCATCGGTCATTAGATTGGGAATGTTCATTGACACATGATTATGGATTTCTGATTATCATTTCATTGTAGTAGAGTTTATGATCAAATGATGGGGATGGTTCGCTCTAGGATGTCATTCTGGTTGTACTCTTTTTTCCATCAATTGAGATTGTCTACTGTTAAGAATACTATTTGGGTTTCCTTCATCATCCTTTAAAAGGAGGATTTATATTATAATCACATATTTTAGGGCCTTCGAGCCATTATAGGAGCATAACATATATAGCTCATCAGTTATTCATCTATACCCAATATAATGTAGAGAGAATTAGGTCCCACAAATATCTTAATGAAATCACACATACATGTGCCACAAGATCATAAAAAATCATATCATAACAAATGAAACCAAATTAATTTCATAAACATGTAGTTATATCATTATATGAGGAAATGATACAGTTTTAATAATCATTTAACCCAAAGCATAACCTATGAAAAGAACATTTTTTATTTTACATAATCTATTCAGATAAATAATATAAATAGTATTATTAAACTACAACAATTTATGTCATATTAAATGGGGAAGTATTTTCTAATATAACTTAGATGACGGGGATTCCATAAAAATAAGTTTTCAAAACAAAAATCAATTTAAAACCTTATTCTTTGAATCCACTACCTAAAACATAAAATGAAATAATGAAAAATCATTTAAAATTATTCTTGAGGAAAATATTCATTCCACCTCGAAACAATTTTCTATTATATAAATGTCTCACTACATTATAGGAAATTTTTTGAATTTAAAAATCCATGAAATAATATATGGTAATCCTCAAGGCATTGTTAAATCCTTATAGCAGATAAATGCATTCATGTTATATAAGTTAAAAAAATATTCTTCTCCTACTTTTTCTAGATTATTCAAAAAGTACCTCATAGGGAAAATGACAAAAAATTCCTATCAATCCACTTACTAAATAATTAAAAATGGGTAAAAATGACATTAATGAATTTTAGTAGAATGGGTGAATATTTTTTAATACATTTAAATGAAATAACGACATGGATTTTAAATATTCCTTAGTAAATAAATACTTATAAAAAATCTCATATAATAATAAGATTAAAAAATTATCCGTCACCTTAGGTGTATCGTCCCAGATCCGGAAGCCACTCAACGGGTGCTCTGAACCCGGTTTGTCACATGACCTCAAGCACATTTTCTCAAACACCAGAGGCTGCCAACTACCAGAGAGGGGGCATGTATGATAGTGGGGAATCTATACCCTCATTTGTCAAAGTATAGCGCATCAGAAAGATAATTAACATACCACATCAGAAGTAGTAAACATTATACAACTGAAATGGACAACTAAAGTAAAAGAGAATTGGAAGTCATATATATAAAGATGAAGCTTGTCACTATTCTATGAAAGCATCCAAAACACAATACACTACAATACAACTCACATAAAACATACAACCAAACAATACAAAGTAGAGTAAATACAACGCGGCGACATCACAAACCTAAGCTTGGTCTCATGGTCTTCTACTCCTCTTCTACAATCATGTACATATATATAGACCCTTTCCCCTATTTAATCCTACATAAATATAGTCTGTTTGGGACGAAGACATGGCCCAAACATGGTGTGAGAAATAAATCCCAATAGGCACCCACCAGAGGCATGTGCCCAACTGTTGGTGAAGATCTGCAACAACAGTGTGAAATGTAAATGTAGTAATAGTAATACTAATAAGTAACTATCAAAACCATTTTCATTTTCAATTTAATTATTACGTTTCAACTCCAAGATTGTCCTTTGGCTCAGAAGGTATAACATCAAAAATCACCACAGTTAATATATGAAATAAATAATGTTCTTAGACATGCCAAACCTTACCCCCAGGTAATCAAAATCTTCCACTCCGACTAACAGAACCACATCCTCAGGCTAATCAGAATCATGTCCTCATGATAATGAGAATCACTCCCTCAGGATGAACAGAATCACGCCCTCAGGTGATTGACCTCAGGCATAAAAAAATATTACCCTCAGACGTATGAGATAATTCCCTCAGGCATGGAATCAACTTCCCTCAGGCTTATAAAACATTGCCCTCCTGCTAAACAAACACATGCCCTTAGGCAAAACAAAGCCTTTCCCTCAGGATAAACAAACATGTGCCCTCAAGCTAAATAAATAACAGGGACGAGGCCAATACATCGCAAGCAATAACATCCAATTTCTATCAATAAAACTCAAATCATGCTAAATCACGACATACCCTTGGGTATCCTGGCCAAACAGCTAAACAGAGGAACACACCCCTGTGGTGGTCCTGGATTAAGGTAGTGATCCCAAGAATCAGGTTTAACTTATCATTAGATTATCTATGCAATTCATAATATCTTTTCTGAAAAGGCCATATCCATATGAAACCCAAACATGGGTTCGTAGCACAACGTTACAAAAATTCAACTCAACAGTTGGAAATAAACTCCATACCACCAACCTCGATTGTCTTTGATCGGTATACGTGAATGACGCCTCTCGAATGATCAAAAAATGATGTAGACCTGGGATACGATAATTCTTGTTCAAACGTAAAATAACTACACTTAGAGGAAGAATCGGTAAGAACAACACAAGGATAGTGAAGGGCTTATCAGTACAGTCTCAACGTGATCGACAGAATTTGAAACGGATTCCCGGTGTGGGATCGGGTGATCCTCTAAGCATCGGCCATCCTCCCAAGCTCCAAATAGCGGTTCTTCCTCCTATCTCGATTGAGGAGGCTAATTCCTATTTTTAGTGAAAAAACCAAAATACATGGCGTGTACTCTCATGTACATGGCATGTACTCTCAAGTACATGGCCTGTACTTTCATCATTTATCTATTCGATTGGCGGCTACTTTTCACGGTGGCACTGTTCATTTGCCGACATCAGTACAAGGCGTGTATTTCTGATTACATGCCGTGTAATGTCGCTCAGTTGGTATTGGCCTCTGTCACCTTACTATTCACATATCGACTGATTACACAGTGTGCAAATACCTAGTACATATCGTGTATTCGGTCTTTACACCCTTCCTTACTGGCATTGCAAGATTCCCTATGTACTCTTCCCACATGGCTAATGTACATGGTGTGTGGAAAAGTACATGGCGTGTACCCACCAAATTTGAGTTTTTTCCCATTTTCTTTATTTTCTCAAAAACACTTAAAGAAAATGTTTAGGATGAAACCAGTACCTCAAGAATAAGAACCTATTTCTTACAAACATCCCCCCTTAAAGCAATTCGTCCCCAAAATTCCCTTCCAAGGGTGGTGAAGATAAATATGTGAAAAACGTCAGCCACATTGCATGTACGTAGGTCTTCTGCTCCTAGGTTTCATCCTACACCTGGCCCTGCATCCATATCACCCATACGAGAGGAACTAGCCGACCTTAGTGAACCTTAGTGCTCTTATCAACAATATGAATCACATTCTCCTCAAAGGATACATCAAACATAATCTCAACCTCCTCAGGATGAAAAATGTGAGATGGGTGTGAATGATAACGGCATTGGTAAGATACATGGAAGACGTCGTGTGTGGCCCTGTACATGTTTGGTAACTGAAACCGATAGGAAACCACCCCAACTCTCTCCAGAATCTCAAACGGACCCACATACCTCAATGAAGGTTTACCCTATCTCCTGATCCGCCTATGTCCCAAACACGGCAAAACCTGAAAGAAAACCCGATCCCCGACCACGAACTCCAAGGGCCATTTAAGATGATCAACATTTGATTTATTACATGATTGTGTTGAATACATCCACTTCTGAATCAACTGGACCTGCTCCGTAGTCTCCTCCATGAGTCACGGTCCCAGTAAATCTACCTCACCTGCCTCCTTCCAGCAGAAAGTTGATTGGCATGGCCAACCATATAAAGCCTCGTAAGGTGCCATCTCAATATTTTCCTGAAAACTATTATTGTAGGCAAACTCGACCAGGGTTATATGACTCCCCCAAGAGCCCCAAAAGTCCAAGACACATGCACGTAGCATGTCCTCAATGACCTGTATCGTACGCTCTATCAAGCCATTGGTCTGATGGTGGAATTATGTGCTCTGAAGCACCTATGTACCTAGTGCCTTCTGAAAACCCTGCTAGAATCAAGATGTAAAATGGGAATCCCTATTTGAAATGATAGAATGAGGGACCCCATGTAGATGTACCATATCTAGGATATACAACTTCCAAGTCTCATCAACACTAAACATATCATTGATCTGCAAAAAGTGAGCTACCTTTGTGAGTATGTCCACAACAAACAACACGACATCACTACCTCGAGGTTACCTCAAAAACCTCATCACGAAATCCATCGTGACATCATCAGATTTCCACACCGAAATGGGTAACTCCTGTAACAGTCTGGCTAGATTCTGATGCTCCGCCTTCACCTACTGACAGGTGAAAAATTTATTAACAAAATTAGCTATCTCTCTCTTCATACTCGACCACCAACACTGCCGTATCAAGTCACAATACAATTTGGTAACTCCAGGATGAACTTCCAAAGCTGAAGCAAGAAACTCCTACATCAACTCCTCGAGTATATCTCATAGAACCCACACTCGTCTATGGATACACAGTTCCTCATCATCACCTATCATCCAACTAGGAGGAGTGTCGTAACATGCCACCGACTTTCGTAGAACTTGTCCTTCCGAATATGATAAATGTATGAACCTCACACTATCCAAGAGGGTAAAAGTCACAACTATGAAAGAATGATAGGTTTTCCCATGACATTCGTGCACCTCCAAATTCATCTTAGAGAACAAATTTATAAGCTTCCACTCACCACTGGACTCCTGCACTGCATGTATCTGACTCCTCCTACTATGTGCATCAGTAAATGAATTACCCTTACCAGGTGTATAGGAAAGCTCAAAGTCGAATTATTGAAGGTATTCAACCCACCTTTGCTGTCTCAGGTTCAAGTCACACCGAGTAAAGATATATTTGAGACTTTTGTGGTCTGTAAACACCAAAAAATGATCTCCCAAGAGATAATTTCTCCAACAGCATAACACAAAAACAATTACGGCCAACTCGAGATCATTCATTGGGTAATTTCTCTCATGTGGCCTCAACTACCAAGACCCGTACGCAACTACTCGATCGCCTTGCATCAACATTGCTCCCATCCCAATACAAGATGCATCACAGTAAATGGAATAGCTCTTCCCTTTCATTGGAAGTATCAGGACTAGTGCTGATGTCATCCTTTACTTCTGCTCCTAAAAGGCTGTCTCGCAAGCTTCTGACCAAAAGAATTTCACACCCTTCTTAGTAAAACATGTCAATGGCACTGCTATGCAAGAGAAGTCATGTATAAAGTGTCACTAGTAACCAGCCATCCCTATGAAACTTCATATCTCAATCATGTTCTTAGGATGCTCCTTAGAAACTACTGATCTAACCTTCTCTGGGTCTACATCAACTCCTTCCTCTGATATAATATGACCCAGGATGTGAATCGGGTCCATCGAGATGTGGAACTTTGAGAGCATAGCATATAACTCATGCTCTCTCAGTGTACTGAAAACAATCTCATGATGGGTGGCAGGGTCATGTCGAGTGTGAGAGTACACCAAGATATCATCCACATGGAGTACCACAAAAAATCAAGCTGTTTATGGAACACACGATTCATCAGAGCCATGAAAACTGCTGGTGTGTTTATGAGTCTTAATGGAATAACCATGTACTCGTATAGACCATATCTTCTCTAAAAATCTGTAAGCGGTATATCTGATGGTCTAACGTGTAACTAATGATATCCAGATCTCAAGTAAATCTTTTATAACACTCGTGCTCCCCGAAGTTGATCAAAAGGATCATCAATTCTTGGTATGGGATATCGGTTCTTGACTGTCAACTGGTTTAGCTTTCGATAATCAACACATAGTCTGAGGGTTCTGTTTTCCCTCTTAGAAAACAGGATAGGCGATCCCAAGGAGAAGTACTGGGTAAAAAAACACTTTTCCTGCTACTCCTATAACTTCATATTGAGCTCCAGCAACTCAGGTGATTCCATCCTATAAGGTGGAATAGACACCAGTGCCGCCCCTAGCACAAGATCAAAAAAGAAATCCACCTCTCTCTGGAAGAAGACCTGAAAAATCGTCTGGGAAGACATCCATAATATGGGCAACTACTGGAGGGAAATCCTTCTGAAAAGTCCCATGATCATCTATATATAAACTCGCAATCTGTGATATTACTCCACCTCGACCATGATGCTCGGGTCCAGCTCGACTCACCTGGACATACCACTCGCCCTTGTATAGAAACTCTCTGCCCTCTGGAGATGTGAAACTCACCCTGTAGTGTTACAAATCTACAAAGTCTCAAAATGGTTCCAAACAGTCCATCCCGAGAATGACATCATATCTCTTTATCTCCAAGACATAGAGGTCCCATAGGAAGTGACACCCACCAACCTATAGGGGGTACTCTCTGCACTGACGTACACCATCTGTTCAAGTTCCCAAGAGTTTGTCTAGCATCATGACATTAGAAGAAGAAGAAAAATAGTGTCCAATACTCTCCATAATAGGCATATATATAAAGCTATGTCAAGCACCCGTATTGAAAAGTAATGAAGATAAAACAAAAGATACTAGAATAGTACCTCTGACAGGAGAAGGTCCGAGATCCTGCTATTGTTTGGTCTATTGCACTGTATATGCCTTCTCAGTGACACGACCTTCTAACACAGCCTGGCTACCCTGAGCTGACCCACCCTGCTGCCTCTGAGATTTTGGTTTCTTGCAAACATGACCACGACCACCATATCTTCCTGCACGCCCTTACGTATTCCAGTTTCCTAACTAGTATGACGTTGATGGTATTTCCCCCACACACGAAGTCTATACAAAGCCCCTCTCACTTGACAATGGTAGAATATCCTTGCAAAAGTGTTGCATATGACCCATCATTCACAATCTCGGCACACCACTAGGTCTCAGGGGGCACTAAGGCCACTTGTTCCCATCTCTACCACACTGGTAGCAAATAACTTGGCCACCTGTAGAATTTTGGTTTCTAGTACTACCACCATGAGAGAAATACATCTGGCTCTTCCTCTTATCTGTAGAAATAGTACCAGAAACTAGTTTTGAACTTCCCTAGCCCACACCACTAGCTTCCCGTAGGTTCTGCTCTGTAATCAGTATCGGGTTCACAATAGCATGAATGGTAGGTAACCTGAAAACGTTTACCAACACTCGAATGTCATAATGAAGACCATCCTCAAAGCATCTATCCCTCAAAGTCTCATCACCCTCCAGAACGGGTGAAAAATGCTGAAGCTCTGTGAAGCGAGAAGAATAATCCATCACTAACATTGCCCCCTGCTGCAGATTCATGATCTCTCGAGCTCGATCTTCCCAAAGCATCCCCGGAAAAAATAATTCATTGAATACTGCATGAAAGTATTTCCACACCATGTCCCTATGATGCTCTGTCTGGGTGGTAACATCCCACCACCTCTTAGTGGAATCACGCAGCATGTATGTCACGAGATTGACCATATGCCCTGGAGGCGTATCAAGTTGCTTGAAAATATTCTGCATAGAACCCAGCCCAGACTCTGCAGCATGTGGTCCGTCATCCCCGGAAAACGTAGGAGGATGCTGCTGCTGAATGATAAAAGTCAGATCTGCTATAGATGAGGCAGCCGACGGTGCTCCCTGAAAGGTCTACATAAACCGCATAAAGTCTTCACGGAGCTGTGCATTGGTTCTTGTGTCTGGTAAAATAGCTGGTGTCGCATCTAGCCCTATTGGAGGATACACTGGTATCCCATGGACTACCATCTCAGAAGTATAATCGTCGCTGCTCTCCTGGTGAACAACCAGTGGTCGTCTCGGTGGCATGACTCTACAAGGCCAAAGAAGACCATCGATTAAAATTTATCAAAGACTGAAAACTAGGAGACCAATAAGGGAACATGATAAGGAAATCATTCAAAATTTAAATAACATAACTACACTGAATTTATAAATACTACACGACATGTTCTCATAATCCATAACATGGGCCTGTACCTCTTTTTAAACTGGTCGTGTAACACCCCAACTACACGACGTGTTGTCTTAACACATGACGTGTACTTGAATCTGTTGTTAGTGACACGGCTGGATACTCGGATACAACCACACGGCGTAAGACACACAGCTCTCCTAAAACAAAACTACACTATGTGTCCCACAGAAACACGGTGTGTACATGGAAAGATGACACCGACTCGTGTTGTTAGTGACACGGCTGGATACTCGGATACAACCACACGGCGTGTTCCACCAGCAAACGACAAGTAGACAAACCCATTTCCCAGCCACACAGTCATGTCTACACGGTCTATCACCAGTAAAGACTACACGGCATGTCCCACAGCAACACGGCGTGTACTAGAAGAGGTAACACTAAAACTTGTTTGTTAGATATATGACCAGGTCCCCAGGTCGAACTACACATCGTGTTCATAATTGACACAAAATGTATATAGTCATATTTTTCTGCCCGTGTAGTTAGTTACATGGTAGACACAGGTTCAACACAAAACGACATGTATGATAACTACACGATGTCTGTCTCCGAGGTTGTACCATCCCATGTTCCAACCTACACAGCCTATGACATGGGAAGAGACTACACGACGTGTACTTAATTTTTTTTATTCATCCCGAACAGAAAAACACACGACATGTATCCATAGAACTACACAGCATGTATGATGTGTTTTCTGGATAGTAAGCCTCAAAAACTACTACGGAGCCTAGAAAAAACACTAAATCAAACACCTAAGTTCAAATTCTGATCTGTGAGGGCCCATACTCTCTACGAATCAAATTTTGGCATCTTATACATGTTATAACAACGTAAACAGGTCAATGAACCACCAAATTCCAGTCAATGAGGGACAATAATCCTCATGAACCAAATTTTATAATCTATTATATAATACATCATATAACCATAGCATATCAAATAGCAGGTATTTATCAATGTAGCTATCACAATAGCATGATTTTCTAGATCAACAATTATCAAACCAACATGAAATCACTAATGAACATACACAGCATGGAAGGGATGCATGAAATGTGATTTCTAGCTTGTGGCTAAATTATGCATGAGATGAAATACCCTCATCTCATTGGGTTTCAACAAAATAGAACCCTAATTATAGTGATATACACAGTGCACTACAAGTACATCACCCTACAGTGAAAATCAAATCAACTGTAAAATTGAAAAACGAGAAAGATTACCATATGAGGTAAATTGGATTTTCCCTGTACACATGTTAGCTGCTCTAGGGAACATCTTATTACCAAATACCTATTACAGCATATTCCTGACTATAGGTTCCATACAGTAAGTCAAAGAAAAGAACACCCTCTAATACCACTTTGTAACGTCCCAGATCCAGATGCCACTCAATGGGTTTCCTAAACTCGGTTGGTCAGATGACCTCAAGAGCATTTCCCAAAATGCCAGAAGCTGTCGACTTGTAGTGAGGGCCCAGGTCTGATAGTGGGGAAACCGTTCCCTCATTTTTCAAAGTATAGCACAGCGGAAAAGATAAATAACAGACAACAACATAAGTAGAAAACAATATACAACTAAATTAAAATAGAACCATCAGTCATATATATAAAGTTGCCTCATGTCACTATTCTATGGAAGCAGCAAAAACAGGATACACTATAATACAATACAATACAACTCAAGAACAATGTACAACCAAACATAATAATTAAGAGTAAATAGAATGCATCAGCATCACAAGCCTATTCTTGGTCCTATGCTCACCTACATCTCTGCTATAATCATGTACCTGTATAGGGACCATTGCCCATGATGACACGTACAACAATATTGTATATTTGGGATGAAGACATGACCCAAACAAGATGTGAGAAATAAATCCCTGTAGGCACCCACCAATGGCCCTTTCCCAACTGCCGGTGAAAATGTTCAACAACAGTGTGATAATGTAAATGTAGTAAACTAGTAAGTACTCAAAAGTAACTATCACTACCAGATTCCTTGCCATTTTAATTATTACTTATCACCTCCATGATTGTGCTTTGGATTGTAATGTACAATATTGAAAATCACCATAGTGAATATATGAAATAAACTATGTCCTCATACATGCCAAACCTTACCACTAGGTAATCAGAATCTTACCCTCAGGCAAACAGAACCACGCCCTCAGGCTAATAAAAATCACTACCACAGGATAATCAGAATGACACCCTTAGGGTAATCAGAATCACACCCTCAAGCTAATCAGAATCACGCCCTCAGGAGATTTCCCTCATGAATAATCAATATTTCCCTCCGGCGTATGAGATAATGCCCTCAGGTACGGAATCAACTTCCCTCAAGCTTATGAAACATTACACTTAGGCCAAACAAACACTTTCCCTCAGTCTATAAAAACACATGCCCTCAGGATAAACAAACACATTCCCTCATGATAAATAAATAACCGGGCCGAGCCCAACACATTGAAAACAAATACATACAGTTTCTCTCAAGAAAACTCAAATAATGCTAAATCATGACATACCCTCACGTATCCTGGCCAAATGGATAAACAGAGGAACGCATCCTCGGGGTTGTCCTAGATCGAAGCATTGATCCCAAACAGCATGTTTAACTTATCATTAAATTATCTATGCAATTCTAAATATTTTTTATGCAATGGCCTCATCCATACGACAACCCAACATGGGATCATAGTACAATGGTACACAAATTCAACTCAACAGTTGGAAATAAACACCAGACCACCTACCTTGATCCTTTATAATCTGTATACGTGATTGACGCCTCCCGTATCATCCAAGAACAACCTAGATCTAGGATATGATAAGTCCCTTTCAAAAGTAAAATAAATTCCCTTAGATGATGAATTGGTAAGAACAGTTAAAGGAGAGGGGCAGGAAAACCCGTATGGTCCCAACATGTTCTACAGAATAGGAAATAGATTCCCTATGTGTGATCGGGTGATCCTCCAATGTTCGGTCGTCCTCCCGAGCTCCAAAAGGGGGTTCATCCCCTCTCTCGAATGAGGAGGCTCCAACCTATTTTAAGGGATAAAAACAAAATACATGGCATGTAATCTCAATTACAAGGCGTGTACTTTCATCATTTAACTTTTTCCCTGGTGGCTACTTTTCACTGCGGCACTGTTCACATGTCAACATGAGTACACTATCTGTATTTCTGATTACATGGCGTGTAATGTCGCTCAACATGAAGCTACCTCCGCTACCTTACTATTCTCCTGCCGACTGATTACACAGCATGTAAATACCTAGTACACGATGTGTAGTCGGTCATTACACCCTTCAACACTGCCAGTCCTACATGCCCTGTGTACTAATCCCACATGGCCAATGTACATAGTGTGTGGAAAAGTAAAAGGCGTGTACCCACAATAATTTGGTTTTCATCCAATTTTTTTATTTTTCTCAAAAACACTTAAGGAAAAAGGTAATGAAGAAACCTGTACCTCAAGAATAAGAACTGGGTTCTTACATTAGTTCATGGTTTCTTTATATGAATCAAAAAATCATACATATTGGATTAAATAAAGTTAGACTATTTTTCAAGATCCATATTTATATTTATGAAAACATATATGATCATATTCTCCCCCATTTAATAATATTTTAGTTTTACGCTTCATTCGGGTTCTAAGTACTTCATTTTGAAACACATGTATTGTCATATATGATCCATTTGTTACACATAGAATATAGTTATATAATTTAAATAATTATATAATATTATTATTTATATGAATTTATATAACCATTCTTTAACAATGAACCTGGATATTGAATCCTATCCCCTTAGTGAAAATGTAGGCGATACGTACACACAAGCAATGATATCACTCCCTTAATTGTGAAATGATATAGAAATGGATTATATATATATTATTACGATATCTATATAATTTTATAATAATCATATATAATTATTAGTTCCATAATTATACATATCCATCTAATTTGGTGTTAAAAAATGTATTACACCATGACGTGAAGATAGTACGTCGTATGTACGCATGCATGTCGATTCTGTTTTTCATTGGATGGATTGAAGATGGTACATAGTTTTTCAATAATAATAATAATATATAAGAATATATGTGATACATGAATTATTACTTTATAATGTGAAAAACTAACGAAGAGTGTGTATAAAACATTATGTTTGAATGAATCGGTAGAGGAGATTACCTATTATATTACAAGATCCGTAAATATATTCACTTATAGGCATTAGAGTTGGACTTTTGAAAAAAAAATGGAACCCTAAAAAGTGTGTATAGAAGTTGATAGTGGAAATGGTAAGTGTATGACCAATCATTAAGGCTCACGTTGGAGTGAACTAGTGATGGAAGATGTTCCCTTTTATAGTTGAGATGGGGGGCACATTTCAAAATCCAAAATTTTTTAAAATATAACAAACTTATTATTGGTCTATGTACATACAAATGAACAATATAGTAAAATTAATATACATATTGGACCATATAATATCCCCTTGTAATTAATAAACATTTTTAAAATTTTAAATAATTTTTTATTAAAAAAATTCACTAAGAGATCATGATTTTAAAAAATACTTTTCATTTAATTTGAAATCATGGAATTAGAATTTTTCATTTTAAACCCAGCATAATAAATATTATAGATCTACATAATTATTTATACACATTATCTAATAATAATTATTTCAAAATTAATAGAATTAAAATCAATTATTTTATTCTTCTATTAATTAAATAAATAATGTTTTTTCATTGAGGATGTTTTAACGTAATTATATAACTGACAAAAAATAAAAAATAAATTTCTATAATGAAAATAATATCGTTTATATTTAAATTGTAATTTATAATAGTTCATACCTTAATTTTTTCATGTGTGAAAACATAAATGTTATTAACTAGAATAGAGTGGTACATTAAAACTATCATTGATTGAGAAAATATGTAATTTATTTTCATGATAATGATTCAATTAAAGAGATAAAGATATATCATAAGTATTTAATAATCTTCATACAATAATATTGGACACGTTTTGGTGTTATTTTTAACCTCACCATTTTATTTTTCCATATTTATTCTATAGTAATTTTAATTGTGGTAAAAAAACTTTTAAGTATTAAGATATTAAAAATTATTATTTATATGCGGCCAATTATCCAAAATAGACACTTAATGACATTTTTGAACTTATCATAATATCTCTATATTTTTAATGATATTTATTGTTACATAATATAATGAATTAACATATCGTTATTATCTATTTTGACCGGATTCATAATTTTTCCTTTATATAATATCTGAAAACCATGATAATTTAAAAAAACTATTTTTACCACCCCTAATATTTTATTTTTAGCTATAAAATTGGTGGATCACCTAAATTAATTCAAATTTTAATTATTTTAATATTTTTAATATAATTTTTGATTCTTTTGTAACTCAAAAAATTACTACATCTAAATTATGTCACATTTTAACTTAATTATTTTATCAGTGAAAATTAATAAAAAAAATATGATGATGTATATAATAATTTTATCATTAATATGAATATTCACTATCTACCTTTTCATCTATATTATATAACAGGAAAAATTCTTAATGCATTAAAATTAGGATTATATAATTTGTCTGTTGACATTAAATAAATTATAATAATTTTCATATTCATACTCATGTGGATTAAAAAGGTTATAATTTCATTTTAAGGTTCCATTTAGTCCAAACACAATTATATAATTAAATTATGACATGTTTTATGGTAATTTTTAATATTATAATATTATTTTTAACATTAATTATAAAAATAACCCTTAAATTATATTAACAAAATATACTAATGTTACAGTTAAATAAATTATGTTGATCCTATTATACCAAAACATTAATAATTATTACAACCATGAATATATATTTTTCAAAATTAAATTCAAATATGTAACTATGTGAAGTTTCATAGAAATCCTACGGATGTGGTGAGAATGTGGGTAAACGACACGTTTAAATGTTCAATATGTTTTTATATAGAATATAATTTTATAAATTATTTCAATGTCTTAAATGGGATTATTATTTGTATTGTGGATCTATTTTGACATTTAAATCTATTTAATTTATAATAATTATTTACACCAAAAGGAAGGTTTTATCTATAATGTAGTGTTTTCAATATTTATTAGAAAATGAAACATCTCCAAAAAATACTAAAAACTCACCATATGTTAATTTCAAATTTCTATACTCAATATTGATGATCATTTTATAAAAAATATTTTATAATGGCATCTAAAATGTTTTTATTTCATTTTTCATACGAGGAATTGAAATGCAGATAATTTTAGAAATAATACAATTAGACATATAATTAAATTACAAAATAAAATATAATTTATTATCATAACCATTTAAAAAATAAAATTACTTTTTATTATTGATATTAAAAATATAACAGATTGTTTATAACTAACTCTTTTAAATAATTATGATATAATGATTGGTTTCAATAAAACATGGAGTTGCATGTTATGAAATCATCCCTTTGTGTTGCATATAATGTAATCCAAAAAATTTCATGTATATAATACAAAAAATATAAATTCCATATTTCATCATTTTAAATTATAAAAAATGTTAAATTAATTTTAAAAAATAATAATTCACAAAATTTCAGGGTGTTACATCCTCTTGCATCACGACTAGATTCCTTATTCTAGATAGGGATAATAGAACATTATTCCCTCATTTATAAAATCCATATGGAGAGCCACTATTATCTATTCATCTATGAAATCATAGTTGTCGTCTCGTAGCTGGAAATCTATCGCATGATTGAGAAGTGGAGGAGTCGACACCATCGACTATTGAAACATTTTACCCTCTTATTTCACTAGGGTCAGATATAGAGAGTCCAACTGCTCTGAAGCATCCTCCACTAAGTGGTCTAGGGACTTCCTACCAAGGGTATCATCTATAATGTTTCCCTTCCTATGATTATATAATATCTCAGTGTCATAGTCCTACATGAAATCTATATAGTGTTGTTGTCTAAGGTTCACGTCTCTCTTTGTGATGACGTACCAGAGTCTCAGGTGGACTGAGTAAAGCACAATGTGCTCCCCTAGAATGTAAATCCATTACATCCTTAGGGAAAAAACATCCACATCATGTTATAGTTCATGAGTCACCTTGTTCATATCAAGGGCACTCAAATTCCCTGACCCACATGTGATAATTACCTATTGTTGAGTCAACACAAAAACGATCCCATATCATGAGTCATTACCATATACTATAAGATCCTTGACCTCTTCTACTAATTTTAGCACCAGATCACTTTTCAAGCATATACTCAACACCTATAATTCCCTCTATAATTGATCGTGGTAGGAAAAGAGATTCATTTTCCTTGTTAGGGTGGTGAAAGGTTCTAAGATCATGCAAAAAACATCATGTAGTATTCCACAAAACCATTAAATATTTTTACCTTATACATGATCTTGGGTGGCTACCAAGAGATCACATATAAAATATACACTAGATCGATGGATTAACCATTCTAAAAATAAGATTCCTAGAATGTGAAGCTCATTTATCTAGAAACAAAACTTTAAAAACTTTTTATAATTATAGTAATGTCAATGAAAATCTAGGATTATCCTCAGGTTCTCTACATTTTATTTCACTGATGGAGAGTAGATGAGTATGTCATCATTGATTAAAACCTAAAAGAGGTCCATGTAAATTTATAATACCTATTTCATCACATATGTAAAGATGGAGGTGGTATTATTCACACAAAGGGGAATCACTGAGAACTCATAGTGAATTTAGAAAAATTTTAAATGAAAAATTAGGAATATCAGCTTTGAAAACCCTCAAATGGTTGTATTCATACAAGTGATTGATCTTAATGAGACATCTCCTACCAAAAAACTTGTAAAATAAAACATCATTCCTCAAAATAGAGTACATATCCTTTATCATGTCCTGTTTCGAGCAATTATATTCTATAAAAATCCGCAAAATCCATTCCATGTTTTTTATAAACAACACTGGAGCCACCCAAGGGGGACACATTCGATCCAATGAGACACTTCTCTTCAAGGTCCTCTAACTGAACCATCTAATCCAAGATCCTATAATGGATCATCTGATACACCATATAAGATATTGGTGTTGTACCAGGATGATGACCATTCCAAAATCCATCTATCTTATAAAATGTAGTCCAAAAAAATCTTCTACGACAATGTCGATGTAATCATCCATAACTGAATGAATACAAATTCATGAATATCCTACTTTACTAAGGGATAACATTTTTAACTGATGTGTGATGGGGTTTGCTGCCTATATATCGAACCCACATTCCATTCAATCAGATCTCTCTCTCTCTCCAAAATTGGAGAATCCTATCCAATTAGATTTTTGGAATTAGACATGTCTGTGGTGACAATCAATCTCATCTCGGACCATAGAAAATGTTTACATAACTAATATTACGCCCTAATATTTCTTCATGATGAAAAAATGCATCACATGAACCTATCTCCACCAAAATATACCTCACACTACACACAGATAAAATATATGAAAGAAGCATTTTCAATTGGAATCTTAAGATGAATATATTGGTCTAGTGCCTCAAATTCAAGATAAATATCTAAAACCCTGAGTATAAAGATATCACCACAACTGTGAGTACAATACATCTTTCCAAGAGTGTAGAGAATATTGAATTTCTAGTATATGAGTCTAATAATACTGAATCGCGAGTATAAAACCTACAAATTTCAACTCAAATAATCTTTGGCACTAAAGGATCAAAGACATCCAAAGCATGTAGTTATCCACAGACCTAGATTCCATATCTTTAAGCCAAACATGGTTCGCATGGTGGTGGTTGTTCAAGGATACCATAACATAATCCAACAATAATATATCATATTTCTCTTTTTCCAGCTCCACCTCCCTGGGGAAAACACTATCCTCGCATGGGTTATCCTTGATAATGTACCATCCTATACCATGGGGGTCCAACATCTATCTTCTTATGGAACATATCATGTGTAGTTAATCAGTCTCATTCCATGTGACATATCCCATAATAATTAAAGCATTGACCCTCTTTGAGATTCCCTAAATCTCTTTGTTACCTTTGACTACATTATTAATTATGATCAATGAGAGGCCTCCAACATTGGTACCCTAACTCTTGTAATATTCATGACGTTGTAGATGTCTCAAAACTGTGGAACCCATAACCAAATCAATCATTCCATCATTCTTATAGAATAATTATCTTTATCACTTGTTCCTTATTTAGCACCCCATTATAGGTGGGGAACCTCAAGGGTAAAATAGTAGCTTAAATCTCTTTGCAGAGTCACTACTCATGATTTTGTGCTCAGATGTTTCCATCTCGGGTCATGTAATGAGATTATTGTTAAAGGTCTAAGAATCTCATTGCATACTAAGACACTATCATCCCTCCATGATGCAGCTACAATAACCCATGGATTCAGTTTGCGGGAATGCTGGAGGGGAAACACTCCTCATACAATAGATGGTAAAATATGGTCTATGAATGTAATCACTCATCATGTATATACATAAAAAGTATAATACCTTGACTAGATTATTTTTAGAAAAAGGTAGATACGAATGAAACCACTCGATCCATTTTTATAGGACAAGAATAATGATACAACATACTGAATCTAGAAAATTCACTTCTTTCTAATGATTATCCTCATCGTGGATCACTAGAGGTCTCTGTGGATGAAAATATTAGTCCATTCTTGGATTGTGTGCATCCTCATTATTCTCAACAAGAATGATATTCTACTCAATAGGGGAAGGGGATTATACAAACACACCTATATGGAGGGGTCATGGGATGAACATTGGACTAAGGCCACACCACTCATCGGATATTCATCATCAAGAAGAACGGGTATCCTAGATAGCTATCACTATTGAGGAATCATAAAACTTTATGAACATATGAAATGTCAATATTGGAATATATATATATAACTATATATATATATCATCAACAATGGTGAGAACACTAATTATTAAATTCAAAATATTCAATTATTTATAATGAATTTACCATTGATCTATCAAAAAATGTATCAATATTCCAATTTGGAAAGCAGGTATGCAGGGTAAAAGTAAATGGATTTATTATTTGCCCACACTATCACTAGACTCTCTGTCCTAAGATACACACTTGAGACCCTTTGACATGGGTTACCTAAACCCAACCAAATCCACTTAAGGGAATGTTATTAATAATGTACCATGGATCAAACCACCTATGATACCAATATGTCATGACCAGACCCAAAACAAGGTTCGAGATACGACTACCAAAGCCTTCCTCTATTTGATATTGGTGGAGACCAACAAAGAAGGAATAACTATGTCGAGGAGGCTCTATCCAATGCACTTGTATGAATTTATGAAACATTCATGATGCAATTGTGTAGTGGGAAAGAGTAAAACATGAAAACTACTATATTATAAACCAAGAATGCATCCACAGCTTGACATTATAAATGTTTGACAATGTAACTCAAAATAATGGGGAAAATACAAACCCGAGTAGAAATATTTACCGACCAAACAAAACTGGAGAATTAAATAGTTGAAAGAGAGTCCAACTGCTAAATCCAAATCTATTTCAACTATACATGGTGAAAATCACCCAGTATCCCTAAACTCTTCTAAATTCACCACTTAACATTCCATCATATTCATAACACACAACGCATATGAGAAAAATCCTATATTGGGGTTAGTATATACATACCTTGTAGGATACCTAGAATGATGAAGTGAGGTGGATTAAGATATGAATTAGGAAATAAGGAAAGTAGATGCAAGATACAGTAAAATATAATCGTTCAACCAAAACCAAGAGTTAAAGAAAGCTTTTCAAAACACAAGGGGATAAACAAAGGGAGTATTTGAACAAATATTATAGTCTGCAACAACAACAGTGGGAGAGTTTAGTAATATAAAAATGTTAATATAGACATGTAAAACACGTGTCATTCCATGTGTTTCGTTACATCTCATAGAAAGAGATTAACAAAATACCTGGTGAGGATTCATTAAGATATATGTATATATATTTATATATTCATATTAAAACTAATCCCAAATGTGAGAATTATGGGATCTCCATCCCAAAGTTCATTCTAAGTGTAAGTGTGGAAAATGATTCCAAAATTCCATCAAGGATGCCCATAATCTCACTCGTCTTCCCCAGAATTAATAAACCAAGTCAAACCATGCTTCATCATTTTTCTAAATATTCAATGTGGGACAATCCAAAAGTAAAGGTCACATGGCCCAATATTATAGGGGGTTCCACTTTGAACGTATCCCTATAAGAACCAATATTACGCTGATGGGGTGATCCCCAAATGATTCAAGAAGTCCCACACCCTATTCTGATAGGGGGTTCTAGTCCGTAAGGTAGAGGACCTTCTACTAAGATTTTGGGTGGGAGTTCCACTCTATAGGTCAAGGATGTGCACCCTATTGAAAAATTTGGTTCCACTATAGTCATCAAGGACCCGTTTCTTATCAGTTAATGGTTTCATCTCAAATGTCAATGAAAACCACACCATGGTATCAAAGAGAGGGGGGCAGGGGGTTCCATGCTAGTCATTGAAGATTCTCAGACTAATATGTTAGGGGGGTGTCTAATCAGAAGGTTCCTACAAAGGACCCATGGACATGTTTATGGGTGTAACTCCCTGGTATTTGAGGACATATGCCTTCTCTAATATGGGTTCCCCTTGAAATAAGTCTATGTATATCATTCCAGATCACTCCCATCATAGATAATCACCAATGTAATATCCATTCCTAGAACATTACACATTGTATCTATAAATTCACTTTTGTGGGGATTATCATGTTCTAAATAGAAAAAAACTTGGGATATGATACTCATGGGACAAAATTTGAGTGCAAAAAAGAAGAAAATAAACCTTTTTGTTTCCTCTATAAAAGTCATGGGTTATACCGTGTCTAAGGGGACCCGCATGATGTGCGGTCCTGCTCAATTGATCGCCCTTGTCTATAAAAGGCACAAAACTTCCATCCCATGTTTCAGTATATAATGCGTAGGTGGACTACATGTATTGTCTAGAATAACAGGTATATGGCTATGTATTTTTTCATGTAGGTGTATCAGACCTTGTGCCTATATACTAGGAAACATGAACATATACCTAGAAATTTACTTCCACAGAGGTTCCCACATGTTTTCTCCATTACATAGGTTTTCCGTTTAGGAAAGTTGTTCATGGCATGTATGGATGACTTCATGATGTTTCATCATGATGTTTTTTCAAACCCTAACCTCCTTTGTTAATGGTGGTACATGCCATGTGTTCATCCCACTATCGGACTTGTAGTTTTGTTTTAACCAATAATCCTTGATTTTATCTTTTTAAATAAATCTATTCTTACCACTTCACTTCTATCCATATCATTTTCTTACAGTGGTGTATATATCCAAAATCATAGTTTTTTGTCATCATTCATTGGAAATAATCCAATTTTCTCCCCCAGGGTTTCCACTGCATGTTTTGATCAACACAAATAGTTCCACCATTGATTTCATGATCTTAAAATAATCAAAATAATCATCCATTCCTTGAAACGATCACAAATATTCACTTGCATTATCAATCTAACCCAGATACATGGTTCTATCATAGTTTCAACATTTCAATTGATCTTGGAACATCCCAACAATGTATAACTTTGAATGTTGGGTCCAATCAAGGAAGAGCATAAAGAAACAAGGGAGAAAAGATAAAAAATGGTTTTTAAAACCTCATTGGAAAGGAATTATTTTCCAATGATCAAGAACAGGTAACCTTGGAACAAATATAATAGAAAATTGTTATGTTTATGTAATTGTAAACCTATAATCATCCAAAAATTAGTGAGAAAAACTATAATAAGGATGTATAAGGTCAATAAATTTTAAAAAAAGAGGTAAATCACCACATAATGGGTCATTCATGGTGTTCGAGATTGATCATTTTTGAAGAATACACCATCGCATAATCAGTGGAGTCTATTTAATTCACCATATAATTATTAGATATAATACAACAATTTTTCATCATTTGATGAGACCCTGTTATAGATGGAGGAAGGAGATAGTCATTGGTTATTCTAGTATTATGAGGGAAACCCTTGAAATTTTTCCATGATTATATAATTACATATTTTAACAGGGATTATAATAATTAATTACATCATTTTAATAATTAAATATTTCAGTCAATATTTCACAAATGAGGCAGGTGTCTGAATTCCCTTCATGGACTCATTTTTTGTCACACATTGGGTAAAAAACAAATTCTGGACTCAGTCGTGTTCTCAAGTTCCCAAACTGACTATCAAATATAGATTTACCCTATTTTTTAAATAAATTATCATGAAGAGTATAATATAAATTTTTTAATATTATAAAATTAATTTCATGCACATAGTGACTTATAATCCTAAGCAGTCCAAATGACTATATCTAGAAAAATATATTGAAATATATGGAAGTATTAAAAAGTAAGAAACTTGTCCATACACATTTTATGGTGTAAAAGGTTAATTAGAAATTGATCCAACCACAACCAAGGTATTAAATTGTTCATATTATGTAAAAATATACAAATTCGTTATATATAATTAAATTTATATAAAGTGAAAAATTCAACAACTCTTGATAATGAATATTGAAAAAATACCCTAGTCTTATTATCATCATTTTAGTGATATCAATGTTCATTTTCAAACCACTTGAAATAACTTTTTTTTAACATCTACCAGAATATGGTTTCATTCACTGTGCATTAGTATATGGGTGTTAGTTTTATCTTCTATGTTTGTGTAATCTTTTATCAATAATGTTATCCAATTTAGAAACATAATAATGTGAATATCATAGATGATCATAGAAGTTACCTTTGGATCATATTAATATGCTATTTTATAAACCCTTTTTCAATTTAGGATTTCCAAAATATGAAATTTGATATATAAAACTTTTGATTTCATATATCATGTTTAAATACTGAGGAGGAAATTTATTTAGGGATAGGAGAATGAAATAACAAATACATTGTGTTATATTTCATTAAAATAAATTCAGTTTCAACTATAAAATACAATTCAAGAAATAAATGGTTTAAATGAAACATGATACTCTATTATAATATTATATTGAAATGAAAACTTCAACACATCCATCAAATTAGAGGGTATGAATATAAGAAATTTATTTATGAAAAAATATAGTTTACATGTTGTGAACCTAACCCTAATGGAACATAGTCACTTTATTAATTATGACATTTGAATTAGATAAAAGGAATCATTTACTGAAAGGACGGATAGTCTGGTAGTCTTGTTAATCTAGTTTTATATGTGAGTCATAGATTACATTTTAAAACAATGATTAAAACATAGTTTCTTCCAAGATTATCATTATGTATTATATAATTTCTTTGAATATCAACCATAGAACATATCATGCGATCATGTGAAAAGTAAAAGAAATAATATTGAATTAAATTCTATAAAAAAGGTATGTACAGTAGATGAAATCATAAACCAATATAAAAATTCAACATAGAAAGCTAAATATATGAACACACAAGGCGTTAATTCAATAATATGTGAATTACATTCATCTAGTGATAATATCATAGAAAAGTATATTAGATAATAAAATTATGAGAATTAAAATTGGAAATATATATAAAAGGATAAAAAATTGATTTAATCAATTAAAATCGTATCAAATTTTTATAAGGAATAATCAATGTTATAAGGTAAATAATTTAAAGCACGTTCCATATAATCAATAAATTGAAAATGAAATTATCCGTTAGATAATATCATTGTGAAAATATTCTGGATAATAAATTTTTTGATATTAATGAATGAAATTATTAATTATTTTAAATAACACATAATTCCAAATAAAACCTCTACTATCATTAATTATTCTTCTCAATGTTTAAAACTAATATATACAAACCAATATAATTTGGCTAATTGATTTTATGCTAGTATTCTAGTTCTCCTTATAAGATTACCAATGGATAATGGGTAAATCTATAATTGTCCCACATCCAATTCTTATATTTACAAATCAATACTCATATATAAAATAGTTGATTTATTACATAAAAATACTTATTCTAATCAACAATCTATATTGAAAAAAAGATACATATTTCTCAACATCTCCGATTTTTATAAAATATTATTGAAAGAAAACATAATATGAGATAAGGATTATTATTTTTTGGATATTATCATATCTAAATTAAAATAATATGTAAACTTAATATAAATTTAATTTTAAATGAAAACCAATCATAAGATAATTATTTTTAAGAGATAAATAATAATTCAAAAACAATGTAGATTTTACAATAAATTTTTCCACTTGAAAATTTTCATGAAAATACCAACTTTGATAAAATATTTCAATTTTAAATATCAAATACTCTGAAATATTGGTGAATTAGATAATTAAATGTAAAAGGGGAAGTATATAAACCACAAAAAATTAATTATATGTGTAATAAATAAGAATTTTTAGTGGAATGAAATTTAGAATGTAATCCATTACCTCACCCAAGCATTGGATTGAACGTGATTTATCTACCGATATTTGTATTAAAATATGTCATTAACATATAATATAACCATATTAATATTTATAAAATCTTATATTTTACTTTTTTTATAGCTTATCCCATATTTATTAATTATCTATCATTATTTTTATTTATTTTCTAGTGTTAATTGACTAGTTTTTTCTTTAGTGTTTTGTCATTAAATTTCAAGTTAAATTTTATATTATATATTTCAGTAAAATATATATTAATAAAAAATAAATATTTTTAATATCTATTTATCAATTTTTATAGTAACAGCAATCCTAAAATATGGTTTCAGGAATTATGTACAATATGATAATGGAGATAGTAAGTTGTGTATACGAATGAATAACATTTCCATTTTTGAATGACCAGAATGGTAAGGTGGTCTACTAAATATTAAATTTGATTAAATATTATAAAATCATATATATTACATTATTATTAAAATATACTTATATATATATATATTTCAAATCATGTGGTTATAAAAAGTAAGTCACATCACATCATGACGACGATAGTCCACACCTAGATGACAGATGTTATCATTATTAATAATAATAACCAAAATGGTAAATATCTTATAAAAATAATATATGTGTCATTAATTTTATAATTATTTATTTTATGTCAAATATATTTGTTAACTTTATACTTATTACATTCTGTGTAATGTTTTTGTGAAAGACGATGCATATCACTTCCGAAGATAGTATTCCACCATACCCACAATAGATGTTATCGTATCGCTTATGGATTTGAAATTAAAAAATAGATTAATTATATAATGAATAAATATAAATTTTAATGTTTTAAATATCATATATATACTTTATATCCTTCATCAAACCAAATGTGGATGGTGGTAATTGAATACTAAAATACATTTATTCAAGAGGCCGTAGTCCACCATAATCATTAATGATGATTTCATAGCATATTAGATGAATGTTGTGATGGTTTTAGGTAATTAATATAAAATAAAAATAACCTATTATATATGATTTATTGAGGATATTATATTTGTACTTATTAAAAAAATAGATGTAGTTGGGGGGAAATAATATAAAAAGTCTTATTGAATAATATTATATCTTTCTAATTATCCTCCATGAGTTTAAACAAAAATACATATCAGAAGGATTTAATCCCAAACTAAGGATTATACTATGCTAGTAGGGTTTTGGGGAAATGATAACATTAGGTATTTTATATTCTAAATATTATTACGGTGTGATGAAAATACAAGCGGAGATAGCCATTTATAGTGAGGTGATTCCCACATTTGTTTTTTCTCAAATAAATCTTTAATACCACATTTTTATCCTGAAAAAATTATCCACATTGGTAAGATAATTAAAAAATAATATATTAGGTGTAAATATGTATTTAAATGATTTTTCATAAAAGTATCTATATCATTTTTAACCGATTTTGTTTTGGTTTAACACCCTATAAATTCATTTATACCTTATCTATGGTAAATAACATCTGATATTTTTACTATTCAATTTTCCCAAACATTAATTTAAAATTATTAGGTATTATAAATTATTTCTATTAAATATATGGAATACACTTAAATAAAAAAATTCACGGAATAAAAAAATTTAATTTAATGTTATCCTGTATAGGCGATGAGAAAGATGGTTTTTATGTAGAAAATAATCAAAATTTAACAAATTATATGAATCATAAGTAAATTTGAAAGTTATTCCATTGAAATAAATTTTATAAATAGTTCTAAAATTTTAAAAAAATATATTTAATAAAATTAAAAATATAATTTATCTTTTATATTTATAAAAATGGAAAAAAAGATTTAAATTGAAATTTATTATTTCAAATATTCATAAAAATTAATCCTTTGTTAAAAATATAAAAACATAACCCTATGATAATTTTGAAATTATTATCTATAAAAAATAATTTAATTTTATCAAATAAAATTTATAAAAGTGTTAAAATTTTATTTTCACTCATGTGTGTGATGTGAGGAAAACCTATCTTTTCGGAAAGAAACTATTAATTAGAAAAAATATGTTTTTATTTTAAATGATTCATATTTTATTAATAGTAAATATATAACTATAATTTTTTTATTTATTTGGTACTATTTATATCATCAAAATTAATGGCTTGTATATAATTGTATAAAATGTTATGGTTCATTAATACTCAAGGTTGTGTGTTATTTTTGCAATTGTAGATATTAAATTTAATAAAATATACTTCTTCTGTTGTTTAAGCATGGTTTTTTGTCACATACACTATCTAAGACAATTTTATTGTTATATATGTTTGGGGATTCACATTATACCAACTATAAATAAATTTCATTCTCTCAATTTAAACATGAAATCGGTAATCAAGTGTTTTATATTTGGAAAAACCATTGCTGAAAACTCAACATATTAAAAGAGTTAATAACATATGCTCTGAATGAGAGTGAATATTATGTATAATAGTCATATTAGATAACAAATTATTAGGAGTCCATGTAATATAACTTTAGAGGCATGTCACATTTTCAACATTGAAGAAAAGAGTAAATATTAACAGACAATGTTAAATGTCATTGATAATAAAAAAATATTATGATAAATTGAAATTTAATAACCTAAATATTTTAAATTAAATAAGTGAAAAAATATTCATTTATATCATCTGAAATTATGGTGATAGGATATGTTTTTATTTCATGAAAATTTTGAATAAGTTGAGGAATTCATTTATAATAACAGAACATAAGGAAATATGCATACATGATACCTTTATATTTTATAAGTTCAACTTCGTCCTTTTTTTTTGTATTTAATAAATATTGTAATAAATTCTCACTATAATAATATAATTCCAAAAAATTATTGTTTTATACCTGAATCAATAAAATTAACATTTAAAATATTATAACCTTAATAAAAGTGTCACATGTATTCTCATGTCTCTAGTTATTATCCAAAACCAATATGTTTAAAACATGTTTTCCAAAATAATAAATTAATATAAAAAAAGAGTGACACTACTGGTTCTTGATTAATGTTTAATTTTTCAAATCATATAATTATTATCAATGACATTCTATCGCCTCTCCATAATATTTACTAGAGAGTTCCCCATGATGGATTTCACCATATCTTAGGCGGACCGCCCCATACTTTAAATTTAGTTGAAAATTAGGATGGACCTAGGGTTTGTTTATGAGGATACTATGAATTTTTATATCATAGTATATATGAATTGTAAAATAAAATAAAAAATATATTATGTAGACATTATAGTTAAATTACAAATATCAATAGATATATATCAGTTAAGCAATAAAAATAAAACATAAAAATTGAATAAAAACTGAAAAAAGATAAATATAAATAGATACAATGGATGAGGTCATGTAACTATTCAAAAATAGTTTATTAGGGTATGATATATAAGAAAATATTCTACATGACACAAAAAAATATCACAAGTCAATAAATAACTTATAGAACTATAAATACAATAGACTCAGTCCTCTTCACTCATTTACCATCCAATTATTATACTCAAACATAACAACAACGGATTATTCCCTTAATCTATACATTGAATCATGATTTCTAATTGGGTACTATGGAATACAAGCACACTCTAAGATATTCTATGTTTCCCACAAATGATGAAATCTAGGTCAATATAGTGTGTTAACTATATGTATATAAATATTTAAAAAATGGTAAATAATAATTCATCATAAATGGACACACATGGGATACCCATTCTAAAATACATACTTTTCCCTCATCTAAGTGTGTGTTATGTTAGGAATGTTTCATGGGAAAATTGAGTAATGTATATTATATATATATTGAGATGTACTTCCCATTAATGTGATTTGACATGGAGGATACATACTTAAATTTTGAATTCCAATTCATAATTTCATAATTAATATCATTTTTCAAATTTAAGTAGATACACTGTACTTTTAATAGAGTCATTCTAGGTGGGACCCCGTTTATCGATATAGGGGATATGTATCAATCCAATTCCATAGGATCCCATCTAGGTAACACAATATATGAACCCATGTATCTGTAAATGATTTTTTTGATAACATCATGAATTAAAAATTGAGTCCTTCCCTAGAATCGCATGTTGGGGTCCCTGTATCATTTTTGGAATGGTTCAACCATTATATCACCAACTAATCCACTCTTTCTCCCCTAGTGAACTGGTGTCACTGATCCATATCTAAAATTGAAAATAAACAATGTGCTCGTCCCATGCTTAGCTGGTGTCTCCCCCAATATTTTTATAATTCATCAACCAATTAAAAAATGTTCGAAGGAACCATCCAAGGGGACTTTAAGATATATCACCCTGTATCTCCATTGAAATTTGGTATATTTACTATTTGTTTTGAAAACCCACACTAATTATAAAGTAAAAATTTATTAAATTATTTTTAAGATGGAAAGTGCATATAATTTATCAATCAAGTCATCAAATTTATTATAATGGGAAACATAGTAGATGTCATGCTTAACCATTTATGAATAGTGGAATTTAGGATATAAGGGAATAAGAATCTAAAATGGTTTCATATATTATTGTTATCATCCTAGGATGTTATTCTCTAGTATGTAGTGTCAAACATACTAGTAAAACCCATGTAAAAAATGATTTTATCAATATTTTAGGAGTCCTTATAAGGATACCTCATAATAAATGATGGTACCTAATATAAAATTAAAAGAAATATAGTTGTATAATGTAGAACAACTACCTTAGGTTTGTAGAGGTTACCTCTACCAGTGGTATCTTTTGAATTGAGCTATAGTGAGAGTTATATGAAAAATTTACGAAACCCTACAAAATAGTGAAAATTAGCATGCTCCAAAATAATGAATGAGGGAGGAAGATGAACGTGGAATGGAAGAAGGAAGAGTTAAGAGAATTCTTAGTGGATACCAATTAATCCAGTTGAAATGTAAATTTGGTTCTGTCATAGGTGGAAGATGAATCACTATGTCGGGTGTGGTGGACTTCCTGTACAAGGCACACCTTATATGTAGGAGAAAAAAGGAATTAGCCATAATAGAAAACATGGTTTATTAATTTATTGAAAAAATGGGATCAGTTTTAAGAACCATATAAATTCATTAAACATTGTTTAATGCTACAACTATCCCTCATTGTTAAAATTCCTTATGCATCATGAACATGGTAGGAACAGATGAACACATGTCATGTATTTAACACACATACTATATTGAAATACACATAGATTAATTTCGTCTCCAACCATGTTATGTCCCACCAACAACCTCATCTATTAATTCTAATAGATCTTAGAATATGTCTGTTTTATGGTTTTAAGAAAATATAAGATATACATATACCATGATGACATTTGGGGATATTACAACCTTCCCTCTTTCATACAACTCGTCCCTAAGGTTCACATTTGATGGTGGAAAAATGTTGTCTATGAAGAGCTCTATCAACTATACACGTGCATCAACTACTGACTCCTAAGTATGGTAATAAACACGATTATGCTGATATTGGACCTATACTAGTGGAACTGACTTGTCATAGAGAGTCTCAATGCTCTGATTAACAATACATTTTGGCTACTTCTCAAAGGATGCATCTACCTCCATCTCAATATACATGGGGTCAAACAAATGAGATGAGTTAGAATGAGACCCTTAACGATTTGATATGTTTATTATTATATGAATAGAATGATACCTCTACGATAAATATATCTTTTAGTATATATACCTGAAACTATCCACTATCTAGAAAGGCCCAACATATCGAGGTGATAACTTTCTCAATCTTAGATATTTTTTAAGAACATGTCAAGGTGATATCTTCTGGAGGACTTGATTCCCAAAATCAAACTCTAGAGGTCCATGATGATAACTGTGTGTATGAATTATTCATGGGTTTAGATTTAGAAAGTCAATTTTAAATCATCTATACAATCTATGTGGTATCTCGAATAATATGGGGATTTATACTACATCACCTGCCCCTATCTTGAATAGAGGTGAATTTTACTACATAATGTAAAGAGCATAATACTAATCCTTTTAAATTATTTCATGAAAAATGTTGTTGTTGGGAGAGTTAATGAGAAGGATATTCTTTGGTATTATCATCCAAAATAAAGGATACATGCCCGAATCATCCCTTCTGACAACTCATATCATCTCTTGGAAAACCCATTGATCCCTATGTGATATGTTGTACTCAAGATAAATTGTGTTCCTAGTTTCTTTTGTATCCCATTATAGAATTGTGAGGTAATAAGGTAATCCTAGTATGATATGATATAATATGGAAAACATTACTAGAAAAGTATCCCAAATGTAATTCATCCGGATATCACCAATTGGGAAGGTCTCTTAGATTTGATAATATTGTGTGACCATAGTGAACATTTTACAGATCGTACATAATACATCACTTTTGTGAGGGTATCATAGAAATAATATCAAGAAATACATGGTTAATTAGTCATATTTACCCTTAGTAATGGAGAGTTGATATAGATGTCATGTTGCTCTTCGGTGTTTCATCATCACCAACTAACTGGTGGAACACCTTGTAATGATTACTATAATATACCACTTCAATCATGTCCCCATAAACTGATTACATACATGTAACACCCTGAGATTCTATGAGAAATATTTTTTATGTCTTATGTTATACGCAACACCAAAGGAATCTTTCACAGCACACAATACGGACATGGCTTGCATTACACGCAATCGCGACCTTCCACGATAGGGTGTGTAGTATGCAATACTGGGTTTCATTAAACAAAGATATATTATTAACTACATTTCTAATTTTATAACATTATTATTCATCTTACACATTTTCTAGAACATGGTAAGAGAACAAAATAATGTTTTCGTGTAAAATAACTATTTTTAAAAAAAATGCAATTTTGCCACCTCATGATGGCACACCCACATTTAATCTAGTTTTTGACATGTTTATAAGTTCAATTTGACAAAATAAAAGACTTATTTTGAATCAGGATATAAAAATTTACTCTGGATAAATTTTTGATATTTTTCTGATAACTTTCATTTTTTGATGAATAGTAAAAATACGCTAATTTTTAATTAAAAACCTCTTTTTTCATTGAGATAATTTATATGGTTAAATTATAATATTTAATTGTTTTAAAGTATAAATATAATATATTTTTATCATTTAATATAATTTATTTCATTAGCATTAATTTCACATTGAATTCATAGGTAAAAACATTTCAATCTTTCCCAATTTTTTAACTTCTTAAACCCGTATTCTTAACAACAGGATTAATTTTAAATTAATTACTGGAACTTATGTGTTTTGAATTTTGATAAATGGATTCTATATTTGGAATCATTGGGTCTAAATTATGTTAATAGGCTACTTTTTATTTTTGGCATTATGCATAGTAACTACGGTAAATTTTATTTACAATAGTTAAAGGTAAATTGGGTAATTAAGGGTAAATATAATATTATAAAATTACTCTAAAACTTTCCAAAATCCAATTTGATGACTAAAGGTAGACCCATATAACCTAAGGGTCGTATTATATTCATTTAATGGACTTTTTTCCATGAAACTAATTTAATTATTATTAAAAGCAAAGAATGTGACAACATGTCACTTTCTTAAATTGTATAAGTATAATTATTTTAATTTAGTGATAAACATAATGAAACTTAGAACATGAATAGTCTCCATAAATATAATAAAATTATCTACATCATAGGTATTTATTTAAAAGTTTTAGGGTTTAAATAATTATCATTAATTATGACACAATTGTAATGTTGAAATTATTTTATTAACTAAAACAAAAAATAAATGGTTTTAAAAATATTAAAATAAATATTATATGAACTATTTAATGTTCTAACATAATTTTATAGATACATATGACGTTTTTTAAATCTATTAAAACTTGTATTTTGAACATATCTTCTGTATATATATTTTTTAAATTCAAATAATTGAATAGTGTCAAAATTGACACTATTGTTATCTTATAAAAATAAAATATTATAAAATTGTTTAAAAATCACAAAAATATTTAAAAATTATAAATTTAAATTTATATGGTCTACAATGTCATAAAGTGTTAAATTATATAAAATTGACATTACATATGTAATTATTTATAATAATTTAAAATTTATAATATTATTACCAAAAATAAAATAAAATTGATAAATAAGGATAAATCAAGTTGATAATGTTTAAAATAAATTCCTAACATGTCTAAATTTTATTGGTTGATTAGATTACAACCCTATCTCATCTAATCATCGGATGTGAGTAATTTTGGAAGATTTTATGTGGGTTTGGGATTTAATATAAACTAATATTTCTTATATTTCTAAAGGTGCCCCTCTTCTCCCTTATAAAAGGGCACCTCCTCCCTCTCCTCCTCACACCAATTTTAGCTCTCAAGATCAGCCAATCCCTGCCCATTTCACTTCCCCACTTCCCTAGAAATATCCTAGAGGTCCTGGTATTTTTCAAAGACCAATTTTAGTGCCCTAAGAGGAGGTCTCAAAGAGGCGCTTCAAAGAAGAGGTAATGTCCGTTACCGATTCTTTCAACATTATTTCTTCTTCCACTTCTTATTCTTTAGTTGTATCACTATTAATTAATAACATCAGTATAACTCATTTACTTATATGATATTATATGTATAAAACAACCCTATTTCACCATCTATCCATCCTACGGAAAACGAAATCACCGCGCATCCGTACGTAGGGAATACCTGCTCCACGCCGTGGTGTAATCTATTTTCCATAATCACCATACTTGGATGGGTATAATTGTGAAAATAAAGAAATATATATGATTATTTTAAATTGGTATTGATTCTGAAATAGTATACATACACTCCAATACAATTCCACGATCATGGGAACGATATCATCGCTCGTGCGTACGTACGGAATATCGTCTCCACGATGTGATGTGATTCGTTCTACATGATCTTCATTTCATAATTATTATATAAATGAATTGAATGAATAAATATGATATATATTACACTAATACAATTCTGGAAATTAGGTCTCTATATCCTAAAGAGAATAATACGAATTTATTCGATAAAACATGCATAATAACGAAAAGTAAAAAACACTCGAATAACAAGTAGTAATGAAATATTACTAATAAGTAGCTAAGAATATGACGATATTTGATATCAAAACAATAAGTATGATTCTTTAATAAGTCAATAAAATTATTTAAATCATTATACAAGAGGTTCGGACACTTACCAAGCAAATCAGACTTAAGGTAAGGGACAATCTCGCAATCTCAATTTCTATGCAAGATTGTTTATACTTCAGAATTTACTAGGTAATATTTATCATCCACACCCATGTTTACTCCATATGTAATATTATTTACATCCTCCTAAAATTTTTTAAATCTAATTTTACCCTTCGGAGAGTTTTTAGTAAAATATATGAAAGGAATCTTTTGTCGTTTTTTGTACGAGGTACTTTTTGACTTTTTCGACAAAAGTATGAGAAGAATGTTTTTTTAACTTATACAGCATGAATGGATTTTTAAAACATTGTTTCCAAGAATCTTCCTTTACATGTTTTCAAGTTTATTTTTAATCAACGTCTTTTAGTTTAAAATTTTATGACATGATAAGAAATAAAAAATGTTTTTGAAGTAGAAAGGATATTTTCCTCAAGAATGGAGTTCAAGAGTTTTATCAAAATTATTTTCCATCTATGATAATATAGGGTTCTGTTTCTACCCCTATTATTACACTGATTTGATTATGTTGTGATGGAAATATTTTTATGAATATCTTTATCTTATATGAATTGTTTTATGATTTCACGATGTTTAAGATTCTCATTTTTATTTCATGGGTTATGCTATGATGTATGGTTTATGATTTTGTGGCACACATAAGAATGGTATAATTATGAGATGGGTGGGACCTATATCTCCCTCCAATGCATTGGGTAATGATTTTATATCTCATTAGATAGACATGGCTGGAATGGTAGGTTAAACCGGTTCAGTGAAACAAGACTGAAATGAGGAGTGAACTCGGTTCAGAAATGGAATTTGTCCGCTAAGGTAGTCTTGGCAATGAGTCTTGACTAATAAGAAATGATTTTCTATGTTTACGTGTGTATTCCACAAGGTTTCATGTTTTAAGTTATGATTATTGTGACAACATTTCACTACCATGATTTATCCCATGTTATGAAATTATGATCTCTTTTGTAGGGTAATATTTCCAAAATGTTATGTTCTTATGAATATGATGTGATTGATATTTCTTTTGTATACCCTTACTGAGAATTTCAGCTCACGCTTTTGTATGTTTTCTTTCCCCAGGTCAGGAAGAAGGGTATTAGGTATGATATGCCAAAAGGGACTATAGATATGATAAAATAAATGGGAGACAATGTAGATGCATTATGGACCAGTTGTTTATGTTTCCCAGTTTCTAAAGACACTATACCTATACGGTCCTTTTTTTTTTGAATATGTTGTTATAATTATGCATTAATTTTGATGTATTAACCATTTATGTAAAGTATGGGTCGCCATAGTTGGTATTAGAGGAAGAGTATAGTCAACCTTTGGAAACTAGGATGTGAAATCCATAGTAAGAAACCTAAGGATATTTCTAATCATAGAACACAATCTTAGTGTTTTAGAAATGTCCATGAACAACATATGATAAGAACATAACTGTGACATTTTATTCTTGATTGTGTGGTTTTCCTATTATAATTAGTGTTTCTCACACCATTATTCTTGGTTTTACTCAATGGATGGACTCGAAAGAATCATGTTAATGCAGAATGCGACGGGCAATGCAATGATTGCCCCCCTGAGCAACCAAATATTATGGGAGCTAGAATGCAGAATCTTGTAGCCATGCTCATGCAAATTTCTCAAGCTATGAATCATGCACGAATTCCAAACAAGCAAAAGAAGGACTAACATTCTTTTGAATCTTTAATGAGGCAGCGTCCATGTAACGACCCAAAGTATTTCAATGGAAAAATTCTCTTCTTATATTTATGTCATGAAAACACAAAATAAGTGATAAGTGACCTTTAAACATAATTTTTTCACCCCTATGTTTTGAATTTTTAAAATCTGACATACACGGTTGTGTTCAAGATAGTTTTTGAGGTCTAATGAAACAAAAATAATTTTTGGTGAATAGTAACCTACCCTTATGAATAGTAATATGACTCTTATGAATATTAAATAAGAGTAACATTACCTATGAATAATAAAATAAAATTTAGACATCTTAGAAAGTGATAATTTGACCTTAGTAAACGTTTTTGGTATTTTATAAGTCATAAATAAATAATTATAATTAATTAATTAATTTAAATGAATATTTATTTTCCTGAAATATACTAATAAATTATTGAATCAATGTCTAATAGTTTTTAGATAATTTTATAAGACCCTACGAAATTTCTAAAAGAACTATAAAATAAGTTTTAATCTTAAAAACTGTTTTTTAAGTAAATTATGATTTTAACTAAATATTAAATTAATAATATTTATAAAATTATTTTTGAAAAATGGAATTCAATTTTGGATTCTACACATTGAAAAATGGTTGGGGTAAATTTTTGGGATTTTTCTGAGATACTGGAATTTTTGATGAATAGTTGAATCCGATAATTCACAATAAAAGCTAAATAATGTATTAATTGAGTCATCGTTGATGTTCTTTTGATGTAAGCCCACATGGTTCGGGTTTAAATTATAAAATTACTATTAATAGTCGTTCAAGACTCACTATTCCTTGTCTTTGGTGAAATTAATAAACTAATCAATTTTATATTAAGGAAACCTCTCCCCCCCCCCCACTATAGAAGCCACCCTTCACTCCCTCTTTTCCTCACACCTCTAAAACTCCAATCCATCTCTAAACTCCACCCAAAAACTTTACCTAGCCCTTACCCCATGTCCAAAAGCTGCTGGTCTCATCAAAAGTCCAAGCTTTGGCACTTAAGGAGGTTCTCAGGAGGAGGATTCTAAAGGTAATTTATCTCCCTCTTCTCCTATAATTTCCTTTCAAGTTCAAGTTCCTTTCTTGATCTATCCCCACCTATATTCATCCAAATTGTTTTGTAACTCCAGTATTATACATATAATTTAATTTTATGATTATAATGGTATATTATATCACCCCACACCCTTTCCCTCTTCCTTTTTTAAAGAGAACGTTGTTCATGTGGTGTTAATTTGTCACCTTCAAAAACAACATGCTCTCTTCTTCAATTTCTACCTTCAGATCTGGTCATGAAAGCATTTTTATTGTTGAACCAGAATATTTCATATGTATTATGCTCTATTTTACGTTCTGGAAATAACCTATGTCCATATTACTAAGTGAAAAGTTAAAACGAGTTTGTTGTGATCCAAAAACCGCTCAAAATAACCCAAATAATCTGCTTTTAATTCTTATCTAATGATTAATCCACATGGATCTAATATAACTCATTATAAAATAATTAATGCTTCTGTAATATCATAAATAATATTTAATATTAGTTCTGGATGTTTACCCATGATCTACCCAAACATCAATTTAAGAATACAAGTGGACCACTCAAGAAAACCATGAAATCAAACATCTCCGATCAATGTTTCTAAACTCTATAAGTCATCCAAAGGAACATAATATGAAATAATGAAACCATAATGAACCATATTAATGTATAAAATGTTATTGAATTTCTAATTAATCAATATAATGTCATTATACAGGACATTAAAGAGAAGGAGTCATTCCGGTACAAGGTAAGGGGAAATCTCGAACCCAATTTTCTTCCTTCGGGTTCTACCTCTTTCACTCCATTTTTGATATGGTTACTCCTCAAAGATCATTTGTTCATCATTTACTTTACTTTTTTGGGATATACATGTTTGTCCCTGGTTTTTATGTCCATCAAAATGTTTTCCAAAAGAACTCTTCTTTCAAGATCTCACATTTTACCTCTCATTCAATGTTGATGGTTCTTGTATCAAGTATGTTGTTCCTTCTTTCTTTTGGGAACCCAAAGCTTATGAATGTGTTATTATGAGATGAAACCCATTCCTTTCCCTGGGTTCTTTATGTATATGTTTGATATGTGTTCTATGTGGCATTCATGATAATAATAATGTTATGATGTGACGGGTGCGCCTAGAATTATATAGCGCAATATGAATGTTTAAATGTGACGGGTGCGCCCGGAATTATACAGCGCTCCAATGCATTGGGTAAAGTGATGAATCTCATGAGTAAATGTGAAATGATCTTTGAAAATGATTCTATCTTTGTTCACAATCATGTGTGGTAGTTACCCACTAAGACATGATGTTTAATTTTTATGCATTGCCACATTTCAAGTCTATTATTTATGCTCCTCTCATGTTCATGATCATTTTCCTATGTCATGATTATGCTCACCCAATGATATATTGTTCTTATCTATCCTATTACTGGGATTTTAGCTCACCTCTTTTGATGTATATCCTCAGGTGGCTACATGTACAAAGGATAGGACAAGTGCCACTAAGATTCTAGTGAAGAAGAAATTAAATAAATGTTTATGGTTGATGTTGTTTTTTATGTATGGTCTTAGTTTTCCCAAGACACTAAAACTATGGATCCTCCATGTGTAATAATATTATGTTTTTTATCTTTGAAATGATGTAATAGTAATGTATTAAAAGGCCAGGTCGCTATAGTTGGTATCAGAGGAAAGGTTTAGTTAATTTGGGAATTAGGATTAGTAAACCCTAGAGAAAACCTCTAGCATGAGAATAAGTACAAATATGTACAACAGAATTTTTATCTAGGGATCCCATATGTTATGTTTTTGGTATAATTGTTTAAATGAATATGTTATTCATGACTATTTTACTTATGTTTTGTTCTAACCTTTATTATTTTAGAAAATGGTGGGAACCAGGAGGAATCGGGCCAACAACTCTTACGAGGACCAATGTAACGATTTCTCGAACGAAATCCCCAATGATTTTGGTGGTGGAGTTCAAAACATCATGGCGATGCTTACCCAATTATCTCGGGTTATGAATAATAACCATAATAATGGGGAACGTACTCCTTCACCAAGGAGGGAGCAACTATATATTGAATGTTTTATGCGGCAACGACCACCGACGTTTTGTGGATCTTCCGATCCACTAGTTGCAGAACTGTGGGTCAACTCCATGGAGAAGATCTTTTCTGTTCTTCACTGTTCTGAGATGGAGAAGGTGACTGTAGCCATTTATCTTCTAGATGGAGAAGCTGATCAATGGTGGGATTTGATTAATAACACCAAGCCAAGGGAGGAAATTGAAGATATGGAATGGGAAGACTTTAAGATAATGTTTCTTAATAAGTACATCCCATGAACTCTTCGCACGAAGATGGAGAGAGAATTCATAGAGCTCAAGCAAAAAGAAGGAGAATCTGTCAAAACCTATGAGGCAAATTTCATAAGGCTCGCAAGGTATGCTTCGGGTTTTGTTATCAATAATGATTGAAAAATTGATAGATTCTTTAGTGGATTATTACCACATCTTCAAAAGCCTCTTGCAATTCGAGACTTTGGGAGTTATGAAGAAGTGTTTTGGTGTGCTATCAATGTGGAGATGTATTTTGGAGAATGGTCACATGGATATGGTGATAAGAAAATAAAGATGGAGTTTCAAGCTAGTGGATCTAGTGACAAAGGTGGGAAGAAAAATCAGCGACCCACATGCCAAAAATGTGGGAAGTTGCACCATGGGAACCGCCTCAAAGGTATGGCGAAATGATTTATGTGTAGGAAAGAAGGAAACCAAGATCAAGAGTGTCGAAAAGACATGAAAAGGAAGGATAATGTAGCCGATTAAAGGAGAGAACCACTCGTGGTTCAATGCTACAACTGTAGGGAGCTAGGGAACTATTCAAACCAGTGCACTAAACCTCGAGCTCTCGAGGGTATGCAGTGACAACAACCACCAAAGCCAAAGGAACAAGGGAAGGTTTATGCCATCACTGCTGTGGAGGTAAAACATGATAATGAAGTTGTACAAGGTACACTCCCTATTCACTCAAAAATTGAAAAAGTCTTATTTGATTCTGGTTCTATGCATTCCTTTATATCTTGTAAGTTTGCAAGAACTATAGAATCGAAGCCCCGAAACCTTGAAGTAGAGATATATGTAAAAACAGCAAGTGGTGAAATCATTTCAACCGAAGTGTTTGACTCTTCTCCTATTGACGTATGTGGGAAGATTCTTCCGGAAAATCTCGTAATACTTCCCTTGGTGGAATTCAATGCAATAATGGGAATGGATTGGCTCTCATTATATAGAGCACATATCAAATGTCATGAAAAGGAAATATATTTTCATATTCCGAACCATCCCATGCTCATATACAAATGCAAGGAAGATCATGAATATCCTTTGAAAAATCCTTCAATGGTGTGGGTGTTGATTCCCTATAAAGAATCATATCTCGCCCAAATGGTTGAGTCGAAGGAAAGTGTCAACTTTGAGGAAATGCCCATCGTGAGGGAATAAAACGATGTATTTCCCGAAGAGTTACCAGGAATTCCCCCGGATCGTGAGGTAGAGTTCTCAATTGAACTCATACCTGGAGCTACTCCTCTCTCAAAGTTTCCGTATAGGATGGCTCCTATCGAACTCAGAGAGTTAAAGAAGCAGCTGCAAGATCATCTGGACAAATGGTTCATACTCCCTAGTGCATCACCTTGGGGTGCAACGGTGCTCTTTGTGAAGAAGAAGGATGGAACCATATGGCTATGTATTTATTATCGGGAACTCAACATAATCACCATAAAGAACAAGTATCCTCTCCCAAGGATTGATGACTTGTTCGATCAGTTAAGAGGAGGTCAATACTTCCCAAAGGTGGATCTTCGTTATGGATATCATCAGGTAAAGGTGGAAAAGGAAGATATTCAGAAGGCTGCCTTCCATACAAGGTATGGGCACTATGAGTTTTTAGTGATTCCCTTCGAACTTACTAATGCCCCTGAAATCTTCATGGATTTGATGAATAGAGTCTTTATACATTACCTCGATAAATTTGTGGTAGTGTTTATCGATGATATTCTCTTCTACTCCAAGAGCAAGGAGGAACATGATGAACATCTAAGACTTGTGTTGGCGACATTGAGAAAGGAGAAGTTCTACGCCAAGTTTAGCAAGTGTGACTTTTGGATGAATCAAGTCACATTCTTGGGACATGTGATCACAAGCGAGGGAATTTTTGTGGACCATTCAAAGTCAAAGGCGATTGACGAATGGGCCAAGCCCTCTAGTGTCACAGAAATCCGTTGTTTTATTGGATTAGCTGGGTACTATCGACTTTTTGTGAGAAACTTCTCACGATTGTCAAGCCTGCTAACTAAGTTAACAAGAAAAGGGGTAAAGTCTGTATGGACGAAAGAATGCGAGGGAAGCTTCAAGGAGCTAAAGAGAAGGCTGATCACAGTACCTGTACTCACACTACTGAAAAGTGGAGAAAGTTTTGTGATATACAGTAATTCATCAAATAAAGGGTTGGGTTGTGTACTCATTCAAAATGATAATTTGATAGCCTACACCTCATGAAAGTTGAAGATCCCTGAACAGAACTACCCGATGCATGATCTAGAGCTGGCAGCTGTGATTTTTGCCTTGAAAATCTTGCGGCACTACCTTTATGGCGAGAAGTTTGACATATACACTGACCACAAGAGCCTACTGTATATATTATTACAAAAGGATTTCAACATGCATCAAAGGAGATGGTCAGAGCTAATCAAGGATTACGATTGCTCTATTCACTATCATCCTGGGAAGGTGAACAAGGTAGCTGATGCTCTACGTAGAAAAGAACCTGCAACTTTATCCATGTTGAGGATTGAGAAAGACCCTATCTTCTTGGATATGCAAAGAATGGATTTGGAAATCATAAGGGCAGGGGATACATCCTACCTTGTCCAAATGATTTCACAACCATACATCCAAGAGAAGATTAAGAAAGCACAAAGGGATGATGTGGAGATACAAAAGAGGGTAAATGCAATAAAGGAAGGGAAGCTGCAAGAGTTCCATATTGACGATGATGGTGTGATTCGGTTTGGAACGCGACTTTGTGTCACAACGAGAAAAATGCGTATTTGCGATGAGATTTATTCCCGTCGCAAATAACCCCGTTAAAAACTTATTTGCGACGGGGGTATTTGCCCGTCGCAACTAAGTAGCCTTTTGCGACGGGATAGCTTTTCCCGTCGCAAAAGAACTGGCGCGCTTTGCGCGCCAAATCGCGGGAAACATATTTGCGACGGGCTGTTATTGCCCGTCGCAAATAACCGGTGGCGGTAAAAGGTATTTGCGACGGGAATATTCTCCCGTCGCAAATAGTATGTCGGCAGCTGGTTATTTGCGACGGGTCCCGTCGCGAATAACTATTTAACCGTTGACCGTAATAAATGATGGCTAAGGTATCTGCGACGGTACCCGTCACAAATAATATTATTTGCGACAGGATACCCGTCGCAAATGGACCCGTCGCAAATAATCTAACCTATAAATACCCCCATCCGTTTTTTAAAATCATTCTCAAACTCCATCTTCTTCTTCTCTCAAAATTATATTTCTAAAGTTCAGTTTTTCTCAAATTTAATTTTTTTCTCCGGACATGATATTGAAGTTTTGAAGAACGATCAGAGATCAACCTCAGATCAATTTTCAAGGTATTTATGTTCATTTTAATTTAATATTTATTTTAAATTCTTTATTAGTTTCAATTATTGTTAATTAGTTGTAATTTCATTATGTTTACATTGTTTTATTACTTAATAAATTTAAATTATTAGTATTGTTCATAGTTAATGGTAATTAGGAATAATTAGTAATAATTATTAATAATTAAGAATAAATATTAATAATTAGTAATAAATACCAATAATTAGGAATAATAACATTATTACATTATTAGTATATTTTATTATTAATATTAAAATAATATAATTTTTTATATTATATACAATTCTCCTTTCATCTGTGTGTTTTCTGTCTCCACATGTATTATTTGTATGTGGAGAGAGAAAACACACAGATGAAAGGAGAATTGTATATAATATAGAAAATTATATTATTTTAATATTAATAATAAAATATACAAATAATGTTATTATTCCTAATTATTGGTAATTATTCCTAATAATTGGTAATTATTCATATAATTACTAATAAATAGGAATAATTACCAATAATTATCAATAATTATGAATAATTTGTAATAATTAGTAATAATTACCAATAATTAGTAATAATTACCAATATTTAGTAATAATTACCAATAATTAGTATTACTTACCAATAATTAGTAATACTAACCAATAATTAGTAATAATTACCAAAAAATATTAATAATTAGTAATAATTATCAATAATTATCAATAATTAGTAATAATTAGTAATAATTAGTAATAATTACCAATAATTAGTAATAATTAACAATAATTACCCATAATTAGTAATAAATAGTAATAATTAGTAATAATTAGTAATAATTAGTAATAATTAGTAATAATTAGGAATAATTAGTAATAATTACCAATAATTAGTAATAATTACTGATAATTACCAATAATTAGGAATAATTACCAATAATTAGGAATAATTACCAATAATTAGGAATAATTACCAATAATTACCAATAATTAGTAATAATTACCAATAATTAGTAATAATTACCAATAATTAGTAATAATTACCAATAATTAGGAATAATTACCAATAATTACCAATAATTACTGATAATTAGTAATAATTATCGATAATTAGAAATAATTACCGATAATTAGTAATAATTAGGAATAATTACCGATAATTAGTAATAATTAGTAATATTTATCAATAATTAGTAATAATTAGTAATAATTAGTAATAATTACCAATAATTAGTAATAATTACCAATAATTAGTAATAATTACCGATAATTACAAATAATTACCGATAATTAGTAATAATTACTGATAATTAGTAATAATTAGTAATAATTACCAATAATTAGTAATAATTACCAATAATTACCCATAATTACCGATAATTACCAATAATTAGGAATAATTACCAATAATTAGGAATAATTACCAATAATTAGTAATAATTACTAATAATTACCAATAATTAGTAATAATTACCAATAATTAGTAATAATTACCAATAATTACCCATAATTACCGATAATTACCAATAATTAAGAATAATTACTAATAATTATGAATAATTACCAATAATTAGTAACAGTTACCAATAATTACCAATAATTTGTATTAATTACAAATAATTACTAAAAATTACCGATAATTACCGATAATTAGTAATAATTAGTAATAATTAGTAATAATTAGGAATAATTTGTAATAATTACCAATAATTTGTAATAATTAACAATAATTAGTAATAATTACCGATAATTACCCATAATTACCGATAATTACCAATAATTAGGAATAATTACCAAATAATTAGTAATAATTAGTAATAATTAGTAATAATTACCAATAATTAGTAATAATTAGTAATAATTAGTAATAATTACCAATAATTAGTAATACTTAACAATAATTAGTAATAATTACTAATAATCAAGAATAATTACCAATAATTACCAATAATTACCGGTAAATAGTAGTAATTAATAATAATTAGGAATATTTACCAATAATTAGTAATAATTAGTAATAATTAGTAATAATTACAAATAATTAGTAATAATTAGTAATAATTAGTAATAATTAGTAATAATTACCAATAATTAGTAATAATTACCAATAATTATTAATAATTAGTAATAATTAATAATAATTACCAATAATTAGTAGTAATTACCAATAATTAGTAATAATTACCAATAATTACCAATAATTAGTACTAATTAGTAATAATTATTAATAATTACGAATAATTAACAATAATTAGTAATAATTAGTAATAATTTGTAATAATTACCAATAATTAGTAATAATTAGTAATAATTAGTAATAATTAGTAATAATTACCAATAATTAGTAATAATTAACAATAATTAGTAATAATTACCAATAATTAGTAATAATTACCAATAATTAGTAATAATTACCAATATTTAGTAATATTTACCGATAATTACCAATAATTACTAATAATTACCAATAATTAGTAATAATTACCAATAATTAGTAATAACTACCAATAATTAGTATTAATTAGTAATAATTACCAATAATTAGTAATAATAGTAATAATTACCAATAATTAGTAATAATTTGTAATAATTAGTAATAATTAGTAATAATTACCAATAATTAGTAATAATTACCAATAATTAGTAATAATTAGTAATAATTAGTAATAATTAGTAATAATTAGGAATAATTAGTAATAATTAGTAATAAATACCAATAATTAGGAATAATTACCAATAATTAGGAATAATTACCAGTAAATAGTAATAATTAATAATATTTAGTAATAATTAGTAATAATTAGTAATAATTACAAATAATTAGTAATAATTTCCAATAATTAGTAATAGTTACCAATAATTAGTAATAATTACCAATAATTAGTAATAATTACTAATAATTTGTAATAATTAGTAATAATTACCAATATTTAGGAATAATTATCAATAATTAGTAATAATTAGTAATAATTACCAATAATTAGTAATAATTACCAATAATTAGTAATAATTAGTAATAATTAGTAATATTTACCAATAATTAGTAATAATTACCAATAATTAGTAATAATTACCAATAATTAGTAATAATTACCAATAATATTAGTACTATGAAAATAATAAAAAAAATTATATAATATTAAAATTATCAATATTTGTAAAATGTTTTGCTTTATTCTCAACATATTTAATTCTTAAAGGGTCAATTTTTAGGTCTATCTCAATAAAAAGTTTGCGTCCGTCGTGTATGATGTAAACTCTATAATTATCCTAGCTTTAGTGTTTTTTCTAACAAATTATTCAAAACCAGTAATGCTTTTATATTTCATAGAAAAATATGGAACAACGAGGTCGTCAAAAATCATTATTAGGTGACCGCATATGGATAAATCAACGTAGAAATCCAAACGGTTCTTGTTTAAATCCAGTATATGTAAAGGGTGTGGAGACTTTTTTATCATTTGCAGCATCAAATCCAGAATTTGTTTTAGAATGCAAAATAAAATGCCCTTGCAGAAAATGTGCATTGAGAACGTTTGACACATTTGACAAAGTGGGGGAACATCTTTGCGTTTTGGTTTTCAACCAGATTATGTTTTTTGGTATCAACACGGTGAACACAGTTCCTGAGCAGGTGATACAACTTGATTCCGGATCCATCCCGGTTTCAAGATTTAGTACATGATGTTGCAGGTTCATCTGTTCAACATACAGAAACTCCGGCTGATATAGCTTCAAATCCTGAGTTGGCACCGTCTGAATTTTATGAGTTTTTGAAGTCTGCTGAGGATGCATTATATCCTGGCTGCAAGATGAGCAAATTAGAAGCAGTTGCAAAATTTATGGCTATCAAATCAGATAACGGAATGTCAAACACCTGTTTTGACCAGATATTTTCTTTGCTTAAAACACTGTTACCTGAAGGAAATGTTTTACCTGCAAATTACTATGAGAGTAAGAGGCTGGTTCGAAATTTGGGACTTACTTGTCAAAAGATTCATGCATGTTCAAATGACTGCATTTTATATTCTAGGGAAAATGATTCGCTGGATAGTTGTCCCACATGTGGGCAACTGAGATACAAAGAAGGACAACATGGGAAGTCTGGTTTGATTCCTGTAAAACAGTTGAGATATTTTCCACTTACATCCAGACTTCTACGTTTATTCATGTCTAAGAATACAGCGACAATGATGTCATGGCATAAAGAGAATATTCAAACTGATAAAAGCTTGAATCATCCATCCGATTGTGATTCATGGAAACATTTTGATAGAGTGCATCCATCCATTGCTTTAGAAGCTATAAATGTTCGACTGGGCCTTTCCACTGATGGTTTCTATCCGTTTGGATCTTATGGTAGTCAATATTCATGTTGGCCTGTTTTTTTAACTCCGTACAATTTACCTCCATGTATGTTGATGAATGAGCCATATATATTTTTGACTTTACTAATTCCAGGACATCTAAAGAAAAATGTTGATGTTTATTTGAAACCATTGATTGATGAATTAAATTTATTGTGGAGTACTGGTGTCAGTACATATGATGTTGCAACGAAACAGAATATCATACTGGGAGCAGCATTGATGTGGACAATTAGTGACTTCCCAGCTTATGGGATGTTATCTGGCTAGAGTACACATGGTCAGAAATCATATCCTTACTGTATGGGAGAGAACAAAGCATTTATGGTCATTCATGGCAAGAAACCTTGTTATTTTGACTGTCATCTCAGATTTCTTCCAGCGGGTCATCCTTTTCGCAGAAACAGATCTCATTTCCGAAATGGAACAGTTGAAAGGGATGGACCTCCAAAAATGCTATCAGGTTCGGAGTTAAAATCGGTTGTATTTTCATTACCTCCCATCACATTTGGTCCCACAATAAACCAACAGAAAATTTCTGGTTTTGGGAAAGAACACAATTGGATTAAACGTAGCATATTTTGGGATTTGCCATATTGGTCTGATTTGTTGGTCCAACACATGTTATATGTCATGCATATTGAGAAGAACTGTTTTGATTATTTGTTTCATACAGTTTTGGATACCCCAGGAAAGATTAAAGACAAATTAAATGCACGTTTAGATCTTGCCGAAATTTACAGGCATCTAGAATTGGAACTATTTGAGAATGTCAGAACAGAAAGGTTACTGAAACCAAAAGCAGCTTATATATTGTCTAAAGAAAACTGTTTATTATTTTGTCAGTGGATTGCAGATTTGAGACTTCCAGATGGTTGTGCTTCCAATTTGGGTAGATGTGTAAAGAATGGTCATATTACTTGATTAAAAAGTCATGATTGTCATGTTATAATGGAAAGGCTTCTACCCATTAGATTAAGAGGTCTGTTGAATTCTGTGATTTTGGATTCCATAACAGACATGTCTCATTTTTTTCGGGAAATTTGTGCGGCTACAGCAGATTATGATGCTCTAGGCAAACTTGAGAAAGATGTTCTTGTAATTATATGTAAACTGGAAAAAATATTTCCGTCGTATTTCTTCGACTCAATGGAACATTGATGTTACATTTTCCATATGAAGTTAAATGTGGAGGTCCAGTACAGTTTCGATGGATGTACCCATTTGAAAGATGAATGCAAAAATTGAAAAGAAAAGTACGTAACAAAGCATCTGTTGAAGGATCTATTGCAGAAGCTTATTTGCAAGAGGAAATATCTTTTTTCTGCTCCCATTATTTTGAATCTGAGTATCCTTCAAAACAGAACCAAATGGGACGGAACGAGAGTAATATTGATGAAATCGACAATCAATTATCTATTTTCAACTAGCCAGAGCTTGGGTTTTGTGGAGTTTATGAAATCTGTCTTTCAGATGATGAACATCATAGAGCTCATACGTATGTTCTCCTCAAATGTGAAGAGATGAGATCAGTTGTACTGTAAGTGTTTATATCACTAATTCTATCATTTATGTTACAGTAATTAACTTTGGTTTTTATAGGTTGTATGATAATCATATCAAGAAACAAATTCTACAAATTACAGCAGCGGATCTCGAAGAACGTCGACTGAAAAATTTCTCTCAGTGGTTTCAATAACTGGTAACATAAATTCTTTATCTTTTAGAAACTCATTCAATGTATAGTTTACTATATTGATAATTATTTCACAAATTTTCAGGTGTCTCGACATGCTGATAAAATTGACAAACGGCTGTGTGTATTGAGTAACCCACCTTCCAAACTTGTTAACACTTATAATGAATATGTGGTGAATGGATTTCGATTTCACACACATGTATATGGGGAATCGAAAAAAACAATGAACAGTGGAGTTAGCTTGAGAGGATCTCATCATCGAGAAAATGAAGTTGACTTTTATGGTATACTTGATGAAATCATTGAACTCTGTTATCTTGGAAAACATTACATAACCATGTTCAAATGTCGGTGGTTGGATATAGAGAGAGGCATGCGTGTTTATCCGACTCATGGAATCATCGATATTAAATGTAAAAGTGTTCTCGTAGTAAATGAACCATTCTTATTGGCTCAATAGGCACATCAAGTTTATTATGCATAGTACTGTGCTACATCAAGAGACTTGACTGATTGGTGGGGTGTAATAAAAATCAAAATTCGAGACAATCAGTTTAGTCAAAGTGAATGTGCTTTCCCTGATTTGCAAAGAATTGAAGTTTTTCAAAAGAGTACTCAAAATCAATCTTTTTTACAAAGAGACATGAGTATCGATGACGACACCCCACATTTAAGAGTCGGTGATGACAATGATGTTAATGATGTCGCAGATGAATTTGAAATGGTAAGATATGAAGCAACTGTAACTTGAATGGATATCGATGATGTTGAGGAGGAATATGAAGATGACATTGACATATATGAAGATGATGATGAAGATGAACACTTATTGAATTCCATGGTATTTATATACAATCATAATATGTATATATGTATATATAATAGTAATTATCAATTATTTTCTAACAACATTAACATTTTCTGTTTCAGATGGACGACGCCACATTTCGTGAGTTGGCGGATGCTAACCTGCCTTTCGATGCGGATGAGTTGCTGGCAGATGACCCTCAGCCTGCAGGCGCCACAAGGAGTACGCGGAGGGGGCGCGGCCTTGCACGATTGATGATTCTTGACCCCGTCTCCAAGCGACGTCCACGTCTTGGGTTTGATCCACGCACACAGAGGAGTGATAACCTGTTTGATAACCTGTAGATTTGAATAAGATTTCATTAATCTATTCACATAATAAATGTTTATTATTTTTACAGTTTTCCGCATATAGCAGTCAGACAGGGCAGTGCTATTTTGCGCAACTATTTCTCTCAACCGTGGACCACATGGGAGCAGATTCCCATTGATGTGCAGTAGGCCATGTTCGGCCATTGGTTAGTACGTACGTAAATAAATAATTTTTATTTTGAAAATAATTTCATTTCTAACTTGATATTTTGATTTATTTGTAGGGTTTATGGTATCCGATCGAGGATACCATGTATGACGCCATCCATGAGGCATGGGAGGTGGCCATGCGTGATGGCCTTCGTCAGTTTTTGCACAATTTAAGAAAAGCTACGATGAAGAAAGAAGGAGTGTCAGATTTTGACGAGTCATGTAGAGCACACTGACCAGAGTACATTTAATCCCATGTATGGGATGGATTATGTGTGCACTGGTTGAGTGGTGCCTTTCAGAGGAGATCATCGGTGGGGAGGTAGAATCGGGGGAGACAGGTGGTGACTAATCAAGCTGGGAGTCGTTCATTCAGTACTCATAGACAGCATCTGGTACGTACATTATTTATAAATATTTTATATAACTATAAATATTAACAGTTTATTTTTTATTCTTATAGGTTGTCGAGCACCCCCGATATTACGGAGTACGACGTATATCGGAGGATGTATAGAGATCCTGCTACTAGGGAGCTCAGAGGTGATCGTTAGCATCACATCGTGGTCAGTATTATTTGTTTTCAAGTTTAAAAATTAACTACATATAATATATTCACAATTTTAATTTTAAATTGCAACTACAGGAGTCATATGAGGCCGCAACGTCACAGGCCCGACCTGAGAGTCAAGCCGAGTCATCAGATCCGACCACTGGCCGTCAGTTTGATGAGGCGGCATGGATGCAGGCCACCCAGTATGCCTTCGAGAAGGGTCGGGTAGTTGGTATCAGCTCTCGACTGACTCCCGGAGATTATTATGGTAGGGCTGCGATGTCGGCGTCCAGCTCGAGAGGATCTCATGCATCTTCTTCTGCTACACAGTATGAGGATCAGTTGCGATCTCAGACTACACTGATAGAGAGTCTCCGATAGGAGTAGGAGCAGATGCGTCAGCAGCATGAGGAGGAGCGTCGACGCCAGCAGCAGCTGTACGAGGAGCAGACGAGTCGGTGGCAGCAGTAGAATCAAGAGCAGATGGAGTACATGTGCCGACTCACTCATGCTTTAGGGATGGAGTTTCCTCCACCACCATCTTCAGATCCCCCCCTCCCCCCCTCCTTCAGATTAGAGTTTGTTTTTATGTTATAAAATTTGTGAAATCGAAATAGGATTTTTTTTTCTATTCGTAGTTTCTGTCTCATTATAAAATATTAATAATATTATATTTTTAAATAACAATATTAATATGAATAATAATATTATTTATATTTTATAATATTAAATTTTATATATATATTAAAATTTTATAATATTATAATTTAATTATATTTTTTGTAATACTTGAATTATTTTAATATTTGAATGTAAAATAATTCTATTATTTTTATATTAATTAAAATAACTTATTAATATTTTTTTTATTTATGAATTATAATTATAATATTATTATATTAATTAAATCAATTATTAATATTCTATTATTTTTTATTTTTGAATTATAATTCTATTATTATTATATTTATTAAAATAATTTATTATTTTTATTTGTGAATTATAATTCTATTATTATATTAACTAAAATCGTTTATTAATATTTTATTATTTTCTATTTTTGAATTATAATTGGATTATTATTATGTTAATTAAAATAATTTATTACTAATTTTTTTTATTTTTTTATAGTATTTGGGACGGGATACTAAGCCCGTCGCAAATATTATTATTATATGCATTAAAATAATTTATTAATAGTTTTTTATTTATTTTTTACATAGTTTTTGCGACGGGACCCGTTGAAATTACTATTTGAAAAGTTTTTTACAAATATACGGAGTACTATTTGCAACGGGGATTCTCCCCGTCGCGGAAAAAGGCTTTAGCGACGGGCCCGTCGCAAATAATTGTTGTTGCGACACCGTTTTCAGCAACGAGCCATTTGCGACGGGCCCCCGTCGCAAAAAGCCATTTGCGACGGGATCCCGTCGCAAATACCTGTTTTTCTAGTAGTGTGTGCCTTCGTCACCTGGGATAAAGAAAAAGATATTGGATAATGCACATAGCTCAACTTTCTCTATCCATCCTGGAAGTGCCAAGATGTATCATGATCTCCGAGAACACTTCTAGTGGGATAACATGATGAAGGAGATTGTGGAATATATATCAAGGTGATTGATATGTCTGCAAGTTAAAGCTGAGTGGCAAAAGTCCAAAGGTATGATGTAGACATTGCCTATACCCATGTGGAAATGGGAAAATGTTACTATGGACTTTGTCACGGGTCTCCCGAAGTCGTCAAAGGGAAATAATGTGATATGGGTTGTGGTTGATCGACTCACCAAGACTGCACATTTTATCGCTATTCGGGAAGACCTCTCACTTGAAAAACATGCAAGGATATATGTGAAGGAAGTAGTGAGATTGCACGGTGTTCCAATATCGATTGTCTCTGACCGTGAACCAAGGTTCAAATCTAAATTCTGGAGGAGCCTTCAACATGCTTTTAGTACTGAATTAAATTTCAGCACGACCTATCACCCTCAAACTGATGGCCAGTCAGAAAGGACTATTCAGACTCTTGAAGATATAGTAAGAGCCTTCTCTCTGGAATTAAAAGGTGGTTTGGATCAACATATCTCATTGGTTGAGTTCTCATACAACAATAGCTCCCACTTGAGTATTCAGATAGCTCCATATGAAGCTCTTTATGGAAAGCGATGTAGAACTCCAACATGTTGGGATGAAGTTCGAGAACGAAAGCTACTTGGTACCGATCTTGTTCAAGAGATGATAGAGAAGGTTCAAGTCATCCAGAAACACATCAATGCTGCTCAAAGTCAGCAAAAGAGCTATGCTGCAACCGTTGAAGGGACTTGGAGTTCGACGTTTGAGATAAAGTCTTCCTTCGAATATCTCCATGGAAGAGAGTCATGAGATTCTGGATTAAAGGGAAGTGAAGCCCAAGGTACATTGGCCCCTTTGAGATCCTTGACCGTATAGGATCCGTGGCCTATCGTCTGGCACTTCCACCGAATACGGCTCATGTTCATGATGTGTTTCATGTATCACTACTAAGGAAGTACATACCAGACCCCTCACATGTACTGAACTTAGAGGTGGTACAGCTGGAAGATGATCTCTCCTATGAGGAGCAGCCTGTAATGATTCTGGACCAAAGTGATAAGGTTCTATGCAACAAGACAACCCGTTTTGTCAAAGTGTTGTGGAGGAACCATAAGTTCGAGGAAGCAACTTCGGAACCAGAAGGGACAATGAAGGAGAAGTACCCTCACCTTTTTGTGTAAAGTGAAATTTCGGGGGAGAAATTTCTTAAGGGGGAAGAATGTAACGACCCAAAGTATTTCAATGGAAAAATTCCCTTCTTATATTAATGTCATAAAAACACAACATAATGAACTACTAAGTGATAAGTGACCTTTAAACATAATTTTGTCACCCATATGTTTGTAATTTTAAAAATCTGACATACACGGTTGTGTTCAAGATAGTTTTTGGGGTCTAATGAAACAAAAATAATTTTTGGTGAATAGTAACCTACCCTAATGAATAGTAACCTACACTTATGAATAGTAATATGACCCTAATGAATTGTAAATAAGAGTAGCTTTACATATGAATAATAAAACAAAATTTAGACATCTTAGAAAGTGATAATTTGACCTTAGTAAACGTTTTTGGTAATTTATAAGTCATAAATAAATAATTATAATTAATTAATTATTTCAAATGAATATTTATTTTCCTGAAATATATTCATAAATTATTGAATTAATGTCTAATATTTTTAGATAATTTTATAAGACCCTAAGTAATTTCTGAAAGAACAATAAAATCAGTTTTAATCATAAAAACTGTTTTTTAAGTAAATTATGAATTTAATTAAATATTAAATTAATAATATTTAGAAAATTAATTTTAAAAAATGGACTTCATTTTTGGATTCTACATGTTGAAAAATGGTTGGGGTAAATTTTTGGTATTTTTCTGAGATACTTGAATTTTTTATGAATAGTTGAATCCGATAATTCACAATAAAAGCTAAATAATGTATTAATTGATTCATCGATGATGTTATGCTGATATAAGCCCACTTGGTTCGGGATTAAATTATAAAATTACTATTCTTGGTCGTTCAAGACTCATTATTCCTTGTCTTTGGTGAAATTAATAAACTAATCAATTTTTTATTAAAGAAATCTCTCTCCCCTCCACTATAAAAACCACCCTTCACTCCCTCTTTTCCTCACACCTCTCAAGCTCCAAGCCTTCTCTAAACTCTGCTCAAACACCTTCCCTAGCCCGTCCTCCACGTCCAAAACCTTCTGGTCTCATCAAAAGTCCATGCTTAGGCCCTTAAAGAGGTTCTCAAGAGGAGGATTCTAAATGTAATTTCTCTCCCTCTTCTCCTTTAATTTCCTTTCAAGTTCAAGTTCCTTTCTTGATCTCTCCCCACCTATATGTATCCAAATTGTTTTGTAACTATATTATTATACATATACTATAATTTTATGATTATAATGGTATATTATATCACCCCACACCCTTTCCCTCTTCCTTTTTTAAAGAGAACGTTGTTCATGTGGTGTTAATTTATCACCTTCAAAAACAACATACTCTCTTCTTCCATTTCTACCTTCAGATCTGGTCATGAAACCATTTTTATGGTTGAACCAGAATATGTATTATGTATTATGTTCTATTTTATGTTCTTGAAATAACCTATGTCTATATTACTAAGTGAAAAGTTATAACGAGTTTGTTGTGATCCAAAAACCGCTCAAATTAACTCAAATAATCTTCATTTAATTCTTATCTAATGATTCTTCCACATGGATCAAATGTAACTCATTATAAAATCATTCAATCTATTGTAATATCATAAATAACAAGTAATATCAGTTCTGGATGTTTACCCATGATCTACCCAATCATCAATTTAAGAATACAAGTGTACCGCTCAAGAAAACCATGAAAACGAACATCCCCGATCAATGTTTTTAAACACTATAAGTCATCAAAAGGAACATAATATGAAAAAATGATCCCATAATGAACCCTATTAATGTATAAAATGTTCTGGAATTTATAATTAATGAATATAATGTCCTTATACAGGACATTAAAGAGAAGGAGTCATTCGGGTCCAAGGTAAGGGGAAATCTCGAACCCAATTTTCTTCCTTCGGGTTCTCCCACTTTCACTCCATTTTTGATATAGCTACACCTCAAAGATCATTTATTCATAATTTCCTTTACATTTCTGGGATATATATGTTTGTCACTGCTTTTTATGTCCATCAAAATGTTTTCCAAATGAACTCTTCTTTCAAGATCTCGCATTTTACCTCTCATTCAAGGTTGATGGTTCTTGTATCAAGTATGTTGTTCCCTCTTTCTTTTGGGAACCCAAAGCATATGAATGTGTTATTATGAGATGAAATCCATTCCTTTCCATGGGTTATTTATGTACATGTTTGATATGTGTTATATGTGGCATGCATGATAATGATAATGTTATGATGTGACAGGTGCGCCCAGAAATATATGGCACAATATGAATGTTTAAATGTGACGGGTGTGCCCGGAATTATACAGCACTTCAATTCATTAGGTAAAGTTATGAATCTCATGATTAAATGTGAAATGATATTTGAACAAGATGCTAGCTTTGTTCACAAGCATGTGTGGTAGTTAACCACTAAGACATGATGTTTCATTTTTTTGCATTTCCACATTTCAATTCTATTATTTATGCTCCTATGATGTTCATGATCATTTTCCTATGTCATGATTACGCTCACCCCATGATATATTGTTCTTATCTATCCTCTTACTGGGATTTTAGCTCACCCCTTTTGATTTATATCCTCAGGTGGCTACATGTACTAAGGAGAGGACAAGTTCCAGTAAGAATCTAGTGAAGAATAAATTAAATAAATGTTTATGGTTGATGTTGTTTTTTTATGTATGGTACTAGTTTTCCCAAGACACTAAACCACTAGATCCTCCATGTTTAATACTATTATGTTGTTTATCTTTTAAATTATGTAATAGTAATGTAAGAAAAGTCCAGGTCGCTATAGTCCACCTTCATTCAGTGGGTCTTCTGATCCATTAGTGGCTGAACAATGGATCAGTACCCCTGAAAAGATATTTTCAGTTCTTCAATGTTTTAAACATGATAAATTCATCATAGCAGTGTATCTTTTGGAAGGTGATGCTGATCAATGGTGGAATCTTTTTAAGAATATGAGTCAAAGAGATGAAATTGAGTCCATGGAATGGGATGAGTTCAAGAACTTATTTTTCTATAAGTATATCCCCCGTATTCTTCGAACAAAGATGGAGAAGGAGTTTCTTGAACTGAATAAAAAGGATGATGAATCTGTTGGTACCTATAAAGCATATTTTACAAGACTTGCAAGGTACACTTTCGGAATTATTATCCAACCTCAGAGTAAGATCGATCAATTCTTTAGTGGCTTAAAACCAATTCTTTGAAGGGTGTTTTCCATAAGGGACTTCAATAGCTACGAGGAAATTGTTCGATTTGCTATCAAGGTTTAGATGGAGATTGGAGTAACCCATCAGTCATATGGGTATGATAAGAAGAGGAAAATGGAATTCAAAGGAAAATCTAAAGAGCACATTGAAAAGAAAATGAGTTTTCCTTTATGCAAAAAGTGTGGAAAGAATCATGGAGGAAATTTTCTTAAGGGGATAAGCAAATGATATAAGTGTGGAAAATAAGGTCAACGAGAAATTGAATTTCGAAATAATGGGAAGAATATGTCTAATGATTCAAACAAAAGAAGGGATACACGGAATGAACCTACTACACTTCAATGTTTCATGTGAAAGGAGATGGGTCATTAGGCCAATCAATGCCCAAACCCAAGGGTTGATGATGATGATCGACGCCAACAAACTCTTAAGGCCAAAGAAAAAGGAAAGTCACATGGAATTACTATCGGTGATGTGGAGTACGACAACGAAGTGGTGAGAGGTACACTTACCATCCACTATAAAGTAGAAATTTTTTTATTTGATTCTGGATCAAACCACTCTTTTAATTCTGATGAATTTTCTAAGGGTATCACCATATTCCCTCAACAATTAGATGTTGAGTTGGCTGTGACAACTCCTAATGGCATAACAGTCGCATCAAAAGTTAACAATTCTTCTCCGATTGATGTTTGTAGGAAAGTGCTTTATGAAAATCATGTGATCCTTCCTATAGTGGAATTTGATGTGATTCTTGGAATGGATTGGCTTTCTTTATATAGAGCTCATATCAATTTCCAATTAAGTGAAGTCACATTTCATATTCCAGATCAATCTATGATCGTCTTTCGATGCAAGGATGAACAATACCATCCAGTGGAAATTTCTTCTATATTATGGGACTTTATTCCACTAAATGAAGGTTATTTATCTCAAATGGTTGGAGAGAAACTCACGATTAATAATATGCCCATTGTACTGGAATTTGATGATGTATTTCTGGAGGAATTTCTGGGTCTTCCACCAAATCGAGAAGTCGATTTTTCAATAGAACTCGTACCGGGTGCTTTGACTATTTCAAAGACACCATATAGAATGGCCCCAATTGAGTTGCAGGAATTGAAGAAGCAACTCCAAGAAAATCTTGATAAGGGATTCATATGCCCTAGTGCATCACCATGGGGAGCACCTGTTATGTTTGTTATGAAGAAAGATGGATCAATGAGACTCTGCATTGATTATCGAGAACTTAACAAGATCACTATCATGAACAAATATCCTCTCCCACGCATTGATGAACTATTTTACCGACTACGTGGAGCTCAATAAATTTCCAAGATTGATCTTCATTCAAGGTATCATCAATTAAGGGTCAAAAGGGAGGATATACCAAAGATGGCTTTCCGTACAAGGTATGGACACTATGAATTTATAGTGATGCCATTTGGTCTTACAAATGCCCCTGCTATCTTCATGGATCTGATGAATAGAGTCTTTAGAGACTATCTTGATCAGTTTGTGTTAGTCTTTATATATGATATTCTTGCCTATTCAAACATAAAGGAAGAACATGAAGATCACTTGATAATTGTATTAAAGACACTAAGAAAAGAGAAGCTTTATGCCAATTTTACCAAGTGTGAATTTTGGCTTCAAAAAGTTTCATTTTTAGGTCATATAATCTCAAAAGAGGGGATATCTGTGGATCCAGAAAAAACAGAGTTCATTGAAAGTTGGTCGAGACCAACAATAGTAACCAAGATCCGATGTTTTCATGGTTTGGCTGGATATTATCAACGTTTTGTGAAAGATTTTTCACAATTATCTAATCCACTCACCAAGTTGACTCAGAAAGGAGTTAAGTTTGTTTGGATGGAAGAATGTGAATAGAATTTCAAGGAGTTGAAAAGAAGGTTAGCCAGTGCACCTGTTCTCACACTACCTTGCAGTGGAGAAAGGATTGTGATTTATAGTGATGCATCCAAGAAGGGAATGTGGTCTGTTCTCATGCAAAATGATATGGTGATAGCTTATGTCGCACGATAGTTAAAAATCCATGAGCAAAATTACCCAACCCATGATTTGGAGTTAGCTGTAGTAATATTTGCATTAAATATTTGGAGGCATTTCCTTTATAGTGAAAGGTGTCATATTTATACTGATCCTAAAAGTTTAAAATATATTTTCACACAAATGGAGTTGAATATGCGCCAAATAAGATGGTTGTAGCTGATTAAGGATTATAACTGCTCAATTCATTACCACCCTGGGAAAGAAAAAAAGGTAGCATACGCATTAAGTCGACAAGACCATGCTAGTTTATCCATGATGAGGATCACAAAAGAACCAATATTTATGGATTTACAAAGGATGGATCTTGAAATTTTAATGGAAGGGGTGAAATCTTGTCTTTATCAAATGAATGTCCAACCATATATGCAAGTGATGATTAAAGTGGAACAAAAAGAAGATGTCAAGTTACAAAAGAAGGTGAGAAATGTTCCTGAATTTAACCTTGATTGTGATGGGATAATAAAGGTATGGAATCGGGTTTGTGTTCCTTCCATCCCCAAATTAAAGAAGGAGCTACTGGATGAGGCTCATAGTTCTTCATTCTCTATTCATCCTAGAAGCACGAAGATGTATAGGGACCTGAAAGGGTTCTTCTAGTGGGATGACCTGAAAAGGGATGTTGATGAATATGTCTCTCGATGATTGGTTTGTCATCAAGTTAAAGCTGAGAGACAGAAGTCTAAGGGGATTTACAACCATTACCCATACTAGAATGCAAATGGGAAAACATCACTATGGACTTTGTCATTGGACTTCCCAAAACATCCAAAGGCAATAATGCTATCTGGGTCATAGTTGATCGTCATACAAAAATTGGACACATAATTGTTATTAGAGAGGATTTTTCTCTAGATCATCTTGCCAAGATATATGTAAAGGAAGTGGTAAGATTGCATGGAGTACCACATTCCATTATATCTTATCAGGATTCGCGGTTTATCTCAAAGTTCTGCAGAAGTATTCAGCATACTCTGGATACATAGTTGATTTTCAGCACTGCTTATCATCCTCAGACAGACGGTCAATCTGAGAGGACAATTCAATCTCTAGAAGTTATGTTGAGAGATTTCACTATAGATTTCAACGGTGGTTGGGATCAACACCTACCTTTGGTGGAAGTTTTTTATAATAACAACTTACACTCTACTATTCAGATGAATCCTTATAAGGCTCTCTATGGAAAGAAATGCATGACTCCAACATGCTGGGATGAAGTTGGGGAAAGAATGCTATTAGGACCTGATCTTGTTGATGAGATGGAAGAAAAAGTCAGATCTATTCAACAACACATTAGAGCAGCTCAGAGTCGACAAAAAAGTTATGTCGACAACCGATGAATAGACTTAGAGTTTGAAGTGGGTGATAAAGTGTTCTTACGAATATCTCCCTGGAAGAGGGTCTTGAGATTTGGAAATAAGGGAAAGTTGAGCCCTAGATATATTGGTCATTTTTTAATTTTGGATCATGTTGGGTAGGTAGCTTACCGATTGGCACTTCCACCGAATCTCTCTCATGTTCACGATGTGTTCCATGTATCTCTCCTGAGAAAGTACATACCTGATCCTTCAAATGTACTCAGCTCAGAATTTGTACCGCTGGAGAAAGATCTTTCTTATGAAGAATAGCCGATAGAGATTCTAGATCATAGTGAAAAAGTCCTACAGAACAAGACCACTCGCTTGGTGAAAGTTTTATGGAGGAACAACCAATTAGAATAAGCTACATGGGAACTTGAGGTTATGATGAGGGAGAGGTATCCTCATCTGTTTGTAATTAAGTGAAGAATTTCGAGGGTGAAATTCATTTTAAAGGAGGGTAGAATGTAACACCCTGAGATATTATGAGAAATAATTTTTTTATGTCTTATGTTATACGCAACACCAAAGGAATCTTTCAGAGCACACAATACGGACTTGGCTCGCATTACACGCAATCACGACCTTCCTCGATAGTGTGTGTAGTATGCAATACCGGGTTTTACTAAACAAAGATACATTATTAACTACATTTTGAATTTTATAACATTATTATTCATCTTACACATTTTCTAGAACATGGTAAGAGAACAAAATAATTTTTTCGGAAAAAATAAGTATTTTTCAAAAAATGCAGTTTTTCCACCTTTTGATGGCACACCCATATTAAATCTAGTTTTTGAAATTTTTATAAGTTTTATTTGACAAAATAAAATTATTCTTTTGAATTAGGATATTAAAATTTACTTTGGATAAATTTTTGATATTTTTCTAGATAACATTCATATTTTGATGAATAGTAAAAATACGCTAATTTTTAATTAAAAACAACTTATTTCATTGAGATAATTTATATGGTTAAATTATAATATTTAATGGTTTTAAAGTATAAATAGAATATATATTTTTACCATTTAATATAATGTATGCCATTAACATTAATTTCACATTGAATTCATAGGTAAAAACATTTCAATCTTTGGCAATGTTTTATCTTCTAAAAACCCGTTTTCTTAACAACGAGATTAATTTTAAATTAATTACTGAATCTTATGTGTTTTGAATTGTTAAAAATGGATTCCCTATTAGGAATCAGTGGGTCAAAATTATTTTAATAGGCTACATTTAATTTTTGGGCATTATGAATAGTAACTGCGGTAAATTTTATTTACCATAGTTAAAGGTAAATCGGGTAATTAAGGGTAAATATAAGATTATAAAATTACCCTAACACCTGACAAAATCCTATTGGATGACTAAAAGTTGAACCATATCATCTAAGTATTGGATTATATTCATTTAATGGACTTTGGTCTATGAAAATAATTTAATTATTATTAAAACCAAAGAATGTGACAACATGTCACTTTCTCAAATATTATAAGTATAATAATTTTAATTTAGTGATAAAATTAATGAAACTTCGAACATGAATATTATACAGAACTCTAATACAATTATATATATCATAAGAATTTATTTAGAATTTTTAGGGATTCAATAATTATCATTAATTATGACACAATAGTGATGTTGAAATTATTTTATTAATTAAAATATCAAATAAATGGTTTTAAAAATATAGAAATAATAATTATATGAACTATTTAATGTTCTACACTAATTTTATAAACACATATGACATTGTATGAATCTATGGAAGTGTTTATTTTGAACATATATTCTGTATATAGTTTATTTAAAATCAAATAAATGAATAGTGTCAAATCTGATACTATTGTTATTTTATAAAAAGAAAATATTATAAAATTGTTTAAAAATCACAAATATATTAAAAAAAATTAAATTAAAATTTATATGGTCCAAAATTTCATGAATTGTCAAATTCTAGTAAATTCACAACACATATGAAATTATTTATAATAATTTAAAATTTAGAATATTATTACCACAAATAAAATTAAATTGATAAATAAGGGTAAATCAAGTTTATAAGGTTTAAAATAAATTTCTAACATGTGTAAATTTAATTGGATTATGATATTACTACCCTATCTCATCTAATATTCATATATGAGTCATTTTAGAAGTTTTTAGGTGGCGTTGGGATTTAATATAAAGTAATATTTCTTATATTTCCAAAGGTGCCCCTCTCCTCCCTTATAAAAGGGCACCTCCTCCCTCTCCTCCTCACACAAATTTTAGCCTTCATGATCTGCCAATACATGCCCATTTCACTTCCCCACTTCCCTAAAAAAATCCTAGAGGTACTGGTCCTCTTCAAAAACCAATTGTAGTGCCCTAAGAGGAGGTCTCAAAGAGGCGCTTCAAAGAAGAGGTAATGTCCGTTACCGATTCTTTGAATTTAATTTTTTCTTCCACTTATTCTTATTTAGTTGTTTAATTATGAATTAATAACATAAGTATCACTCATATACTGATATGTTATTATATGTATGAAACAACCCTATTTCACCACCTATCAATCCTATGGAAAACGAAATCACCACGCGTGCGTACATATGGAATACCGTTTCCACGTCGTGGTGTAATCTATTTTCCATCACCACCTTAATTGGATGGGTATAATGGTGCAAATAAAAAACTATACATGATTATTGTAAATTGGTATTTATTCTTAAATAGTATACATAAACTCCAATACAATTCCACGATCATTAGAATGATATCACCGCTCGTGCGTACATACGGAATACCGTCTCCATGATGTGATGTGATTCGTTCTACATGATTTTCCTTGCATAATGATTATATAAATTAATTGAATGAATAAATATTATATATAGTAAACTAATACCATTCTGTATATGAGGTATCTATTACTTAAAGAGAAGAAGAATAATTGTTTTGAAAAAACACGCATAAGAACAAAAAGTAAAAAACACCTGAATAACAAGTAGTAATGAAATATTACTAATAAGAAGCTAAGAATATGACCATATATGATATCATAACAATAAGTATGATTATGTAATAAGTCAATAACATTATTTAAATCATTATACAGGAGGTTCGGACACTTACGAAGCAAATCAGACCTAAGGTAAGGGACAATCTCGCAATCTCAATTTTTATCCGAGATTGTTTATACTTCAGAATTTAATGGGGAATATTTATCAACCACATCCATGTTTCCTCAATATGTAATATTATTTAAATCCTCCTAAAATTGTTTAAATCAAATTTTACCCTTCGGTAATTTTTTAGTAAAAGATATGAAAGGAATCTTTTTTCATTTTTCGTTAGATACTTTTTGACTTTTCTGACAAAAGTACGAGAGGAATGTTTTTTAACTTATACAACATGAATGGATTTTTAAAACATTATTTCCATGAATATTCCTTTACAAGTTTTCATGATTATTTTTAATCAATATCTTTTAGTTCAAAATTACATGACATGTTATGAAAGGAAAAATGTTTTTGAAGTAGAAAGGATATTTTCCTCAAGAATGGAGTTCAAGAGTTTTATTAAAATTATTTTCCATATAAGATAATATTGGGTTCTGTTTCTATCTCTATTGTTAGATTGATTTGATTATGTTGTTATGGAAATATTTTTATGAATTCCTTTATCATATATGAATTTTTTTATGATGTCATGATGTTTAAGATTCCCATTTTTATTACATGGGTTATGCTATGATGTATGGTTTATGATATTGTGGCACACATAAGAATGGTATCCTTATGAGATGGATGGGACCTATATATACCTACAATTCATTGGGTAATGATTTTATATCTCATGAGATAGACATGGCTGGAACGGCAGGTTAAACCAGTTTAGTGAAACAGGGCTGAAATGAGGAGTGGACTCAGTTCAGAAACAGACTTTGTCCGCTAAGAAAGTCTTGGAAATGAGTCTTGACTAATAAGAAATGATTTTCTATGATTTTGTGTGTATGCCACAGTGTTTCATGTTTTATGTTATGATTATTGGGATTACATTTCACTAACATGATTTATCCCATGTTGTGAAATTATGATCTATTTTGCAGGGTAAGATTTCCAAAATTATATGTTCTTATGAATATGATGTGATTGATATTTTTTTACCCTTACTGAGAAGTTAAGCTCACCCTTTTGTATGTTTTCATTCCCCAGGTCAGGAAGAAGGTTATTAAGTAATATATGCCAAAATAGACTATATATATGATGAAATAAATGGGAGACAGTGTAGATTCTTTATGAACCAGTTGTTTATGTTTCCCAGTTTCTAAAGACACTATACCTATACAGTCCTTTCATGGTTTTGTTATATGTTGTAATAAGTATGCTTCAATTTTGAAGTATTAACCATGTATGTAAATTATGGGTCGCTATAATACATTTCCATAATTATTGTTATACCTTTAGTTATATTCTGATATATAGAGATGAGATTCCATCATCAGCTCTTCCCATTTATCAGAATTCACACACACACGCCCACAGTGGAGAATAATCTCATTCACTTCAAAAACCCAACCAAGCGTTGGGTTCTCACATGTGGAACTCTCCCTCAATACAAGGACCTAGAAATAAATTTTTTTCTTTATCTTGACCCTCTCTAGAAGAATTGCAATTACTGTATGAGGAGATACAATGAGATACATGGGATACTCATGAACCACGAGTTGAATCTCGAAAAACATAGCCATCAACTACCACTAGATTATGACCACCTGGATGGTTTGTGTATGATTATTCAAATTTATGGAATCAACTAAGAAATTTACCTTAATAGGTTTATGTGCATTCCCAAAACAAACAATTGGACGTATATGACCAAAAACAGATGCCTAAAATTCATGTCTTCCTAGATGGATATGTATTTTAGAATCTTTTCATCCATGAAAAAAATGAATCCCTCTCTATATATATAAATCATCCATCAAAATAAAGAATGAACTATGGATTCTAGAATGAGGTTGTGCATAGGTTATTTATTCTCATTTGATATAAACCGGATGGAATTATATATTATTAGCTTATCACTATGCATTAGAAAAACCCCTAGACAAATCCCTGAGGCATAAAACATGATATTGTAGCATTATTCTGGTTCTAGATGAACCAAAATTGGGTAAGTATTCAATCATCACAACAATTTTTGGAAATAAATCTCATAAGATTCATGCCAGATGAATTTCACCCCATTCAAACTCAATACCATTAGTGTAACAACTAAGAAATATAAATCATGAATGAATGAGTTGGAATATATTACTATACTCCATAAGTGACATATTTCAAACACATTATTTTGATACTCCTTGGAACCCACGATTATAACCTTCTCTATGTGAATAGATACACATTCCTCATCAATAATATAGCCTAATAACTGAACATTACTAATCCAAAAGTGGAATTTATTATGCATTGTGTAGATCTATAACTCATTCAATATATTCACCATGATCTCATGATGGTTTGAATTGTCATATATTTTGTGTTAATATGGAAGTTATCATCTATGTGTACCATGAAAAATCATTCTATGTGTGGGTTGAAACACAGTTCATCAGAGAAATAATGACAAATGGAACATTATTCAGAAAGAATGAAATGAATAATATATATTCAAGATGGATAATTACTATAATGTTTTACATGAAATGCATGATGGACCCAATTTATTGTGATGGTATAATAACGTAATTTATATCATATAAAAAACTATCTTCCCACAAAACTAATCAAAGATGTCATCAAAATGAGGAATTTTATAATAGTTCTTCACTATAAGTTGCTTCAATAGGTGGCAACCGAAGAACCAATAGAGGGTTCGGTCCACCATATAGGTAAAACATATCAGTGAACACCAAGTAGAAGTACTGGTCCAGATAAAATGATTGGAATCAAGATCTTATAGATAATTTTTGATTTCCTCAATCAAGGTAGGCTCCATCCAATGAAGCGTAATGGACACTATTTCATCATGTGGTACAAGTTTGAAGTTGAAATCGACATCTCTCTTAGGAGTTAATACAGATATATTTTCATTAAATATATCCTAGTAATGATTAACCACATTATGTAAATTACTAGTTTCATTTCTTGCATTCCAATTAAGTGACTTTTCATATGATATATCTCCTCACCATGCCATTTTCACTCATATATAGCTCAAATAGCCTTGTAATACCATTACTCATATGGGATATACATTCAACATTATGGTGATATAACAGACATACACTGGTGATAGAAATCTAACTGGGAATGAAAATGCAACATCCCTTCCATATATTGAAAGAATTTGAAGTCAATCATACAATGGATGAAGATGTTCTATATGAAAAGGTACCCACCTATCTGAAGGGGAAACTCATTGAACTTGAATATGCCCTCTGATCGAACCCCTACTTTTGTTTAAATGGATATAATTTAATAGTTGTATTGTATTGATAGGACCAATATATCATCACCAACATCATGTATAAAATATTGCGATGAACCTATATTGAATAGGGATGAATCTAAAGTGGATGCTACTATAATAATACCTCATATAGTAGAAGTCCCCAGACACATCTCCACATGTATATGCTACACTAAATAGAAATGTCTTGAACCAAGACCATAAGATAAAACATAGATATACTAGGTATGTATTCACTGCTGATGCTAAAACTGTTTTGACTGATTGCACCATAAATGGATACCATACAAGCCTGGTTGTCCATTATAATTACAAATCCCATCATATTGTGGAGATGTTGATTATGCACTGGAAGAAAATCCTAGAATAGAACCAATATCACCGCTAACTAGAGGAATAGATCAGTAGAAATGTAAGAGGATTTACATCATAATACAAGTCTTGTACTCAATTTGAATCCTATTACATTGGGAATTTTTATGTCCTTGACTTACATGATGCTGACACAGTACATATATATCAATGCATGCCTCCATAATGGTACTTCACATGTGTGTTGTCTCAAACCAATGTTTCCTACCAATGGATAAACCACATCCCTAAATAGAAGATAATAAGAACTAAATATTATAGTTTTATTCTTTTAGGGTTTAATTAGTGTTGAAGTATTGGTTTAAAATCTCATAAATGGTGGTTATCAAGAAAATAATTACCTATGAACAGATGTTGTATGCAGTTCCATACTCAAATATCGTTCATTAGTCATCTCATTATCAGTCTTGGAAGAAAGAAAACTACAATTCAGGGAAGTGAGATGAGTACCCTATCACTCGCATGTCACCATCATGAAGGTGGATGAAATCCCAAGAACGATATGTTCCCAGGGCCTGTGGGAACAAGAAGTCATAAATGGTTATCAGGATGTGCATCCAAATGATTAATAAATACCAAACATCAAAATAATATATATATATCTAATGATTGGTAGCGACACGTTACATATTATTATTATTATTAGAACTCCTATATAGAGGTTTCAAAATATGATTGATGAATGACAACATGGCCTCTAGCTCAGATTCAGCAGCCTGCAATCATTAATCCACTGTGAAGATAGGAGGATACTAATATTGTAACTCTTGGTTAGCTCCTCCATAGAAGGGGAAGGAAAGGGAGTTCCTTATTAGGATTTTATGAAATAGAAAAATATATTATGGTGATGATCATTGTCACTTAGTGGATGATATACATAATGTAACATAGGTTTCACTATAGTATGATTATCAAGTTTTTTAAGACCCACTGCATTAACTGTATTCTCATCACCACTAGCTAAGTGTATAACATGAGGTCTTCATGGTGGAATATCAATACAGTTACCAGGCACAGTCCTCCGAAATGATTTATAACATATATAGAATGCGGTATGACAAGGTACATAGAAAAGGACCACATATAAAATAGAATAACCCTCATCCTACTCATAGGGCCATGCCTAGGTGATAAGAAATAGTCTAAATGAAAACATACTAGGAATCTACCACTTCCCACTACTATGATTGTGCTACTATAAAGGTATCATATTACACATATAAGGTTAATATTTAAAATAAATGGTTACAATGATTTTAAATTATGCAGATATGATAATTTAAATATATTTAAATTGGTTTATTAGATGAATCTTAATTTCCAATTTATAAGATCCCATACACCATCTAAATTATAATTGGATGCCCATTTAACCCTAACCATTACACTTTCCAGCCCATGTGACCAACGATTTGGGAATCAATGGTACATAACTACTCTATTAATGTGACTTCCTTTACCAATGCTTATCGACATACATAGGTTAAAGAATACACATTAAGTTATAAACATGTTTTTTAGTACTACTCTGAATTTCAACACATTTCCATAAATTTCGGTCAAGGGAGTAAAAGAAGTACATGCATCACAGGCACTCACACATAAATGTAAATATGGAATGAAATAATTAATATAATATTATTATAATAGTTCATAGTCTGATATATGATTTTCAACCTGACAACATATCCTTGAACCAATTTATTACAACACATATTATCAAAAACTATTGTCAATAATAATAAGACCAAAAATTTTTGATCTCCCATCATTGAAATCCTTGATACTATAAAATGGAAAAGAAATAATATTATTTACCCATCCCATGCAATTTTGGATTCCCATATACAAGGAAAAACTACTCATATTAAAAGGATCAATATCAAATTATGATATATTATTCCCCTGCCTAATATCCAAATAGCAATACAAATAGGAAAAAGTATTTGGTAGAAATTTTTATCATCCCACCCTGAGTTTTCGCTTAATGCTTCCCCATGATGGCGGCCACAAGTCCTCTGTAATTCCTCCCCATAAAGTCGATTCAATTGACTAGCATCGAGGGCCTGGGGTGTTTCTGTGCGGATAAAATTCCATCAAAGATCGTATTTCAGAATAGTCATAAATATAAAATGATAAATATTCCAAGAATACACCATAGTGACCGTACTAAAATCAATAGAAAAATTGAAGTAGAACACTATTAATAATTTATTTCAAGATTAATAAAAACTATCAGATGATAAAATTAAATGGATACAAAAGATATAGTCATATAACTATGAAATAAAGTACACTTGGAATGGGATATACACTAATATAACACATGCTTCAATAAAAAGAAAAAAAAAGAAAAAAAGAAACTTCTATCCAAGAAAGCACAGGTTTGGTCCTCTACTCTCGTTCAACATCATAGTATTAGTTCACAATCATCATATATTGGCCTCTTCTAATTATTTATACCTAAAATCATGATGTCTTCTTTGGTACGAAAGTAGTGATAATTTTGATATGATAAATAATTAGTATTCCACCCCTAACAATGTCTATATTAATCTAGGATGTGATCTATAATATGAACCCAGATCTATTGTAAATTAATAAATAAAAAATTATAATAAAATATGATTCACTAGATAGAGAACCATCAGGGAAAAAATCTTCATCTACATACTTCAGCCTAACATACATTTGTTTTAAGTGATAAATCCTACATGTTCAATGTGAGTAGTGTAAAATATATAATGAGATGGAGTATACCCAATCATGTTATTTGTATTTGTGGCCATGTCCCTAAATTTATTATTCAAATGTGTCATTTCTATATTAAATCTACTCATTTAATTTATGAAACATCACCATTTTCCTATCCCTAGAGGTCTAGGTGTGATCCCATGTATCACTCTAGGGACTCCATATATGTCAATTTTATAGGATCCCAACCGAGGAAACCTATATACGAATCTATTATATCTATCCAATCATTGTGAGATAAAATCATGAACCATTCTCTATGTTCATGGCTAATATCACACATAGGAGTCTATTTCTTTATTTAGTAATTGTACGACCATTACTGCATTGAGCGTACACAATGCCCCCCTAGGGAACTATTGTCAATGATATAGTAGGAAAAAACACATAGTATCCCATCATAGGATTACCTAGTGTCTCCGATGGTTTGATTTCAATTAGTTTACCAGTTATAATAAAATTTAAAACCATCCTGTATAAGAGGTATTTACATCATAAACCCATATAGCCCCAATGATAGAAGTTGAGGGAATGGTTTGATTAGAAAAACCATACCACACAAGAAGATAAAATTTATAATATAATTTATCTTTCATTACAGGACATATAGTGTGTCAATTCATTCATGGAATTTAATAAAATTTGTAATACACACAATGTGGTTCTTAAAAAGTTATGAATAGTGCCACATATGCTACCAATGAAAAACGAAAAACCCATAAGGTTTTATTTTATTTATTATACCATACTAGGAGGTGAATTTTTAGTATATGTGGGTCACAATAAAAATTGGAAACCATTTAAAATAGTTTCATTAAACGTTTTGAGGAATTTCAGAATGGCCTTGTATGAGGCATGGCGACATAATTAAAAAATTGCATTTGAACATGTGTAAACATGATATACCTTCTACCTTATATTCATATCGCATTATTCATCCAACATAATTCTTCGAATTATGCTATAATAAGAGTTAACTGAAGAAATGACTAATACCCTCAATAGAAAGAAATATACCTCACACTAAAATAGAGAAAGAGGTGAGAATATAACCTCTGATAGAATAAAGAAGAAGCAGAGAGCATAAAAAGAGGATTCCAATTCATCTAGTGAAAAGGAATCATTGTCTAGAATAATTAAAAATAATAATCCCTATGTTAGGATTGGTGGACCTCAAATTCACGATTCTTTTGATGTGTGTGAGGGGAAAATAATTAGCCCCTCAAAAAAATAATTGTTCTTAACATTTAAAAAAAATGGTTCGGTAATTTTCCTAATATACTAATGAATTACACATCAATTGAATATTCACTTATAACTCAAAGTGAAAATACTTGTCATGTTTTGAATGGAACCTTGATAGTTAAATAAACATCGTGTATTTTTGAACTCATCTTCAAATTTGGTCTTCAGTTAAGTTACACTTGAACAACTACTTCCTCTTTGGAATCAAATAATCTAGCCCAAAGGCATAGTTTCTTGGTATAACGAAAACTAAAAAATATTTTTAGCTTGTAAAAAATAATAGTTATTTCATACATACTATTGGTGAGATTTTATTGTCATGTGGTAGGTGGTAAACCATTTTTGTCATTCGGCCATGGGTTCGAGCCCCATGTCCTTTATAGATGTGATGGGTTCTCACCCAGCATGTAAGTTGTCAATTTTCTACACCATTTTAATATAAATACTATAAAGGGTTAAAAAAATGATTCAAAATAGTGAAATAATATTAATAATAATTTTACCTACATAATATGGTTTCCAATACAAAATTTTTCCTAAAATTTCAAATAATAATAATTGACAATTAGTTCACAGTTATTAATAATCCATTCAACCGTAAAAGTTATCAATTAGTATAAAAATATGTTTACAAATTAAAATGAGATATTCCTAAATTAACTTTTACAATAAAGCTTATAATTTACATAAATATTTCCAAAAAATAACTTTAATATTGGTTTAGTGCCTCCCCATAATACCAAAAAACGTGTTTTTATGAAATTGAAATAATGAGAAATCATAAACTCAGATACAAATAATGGAATTAGAAATTAATATATTTATAAAGAATTAAATATTTAAAAAATTTAACCCAATACTAAGATTCATCATAATAATTTTCACCAAAATTCCATTTGTAAAAAAATAATTCTTAAATTTAATTATTTTACCCCAATACAAAAATAACACATCCCTTTTATTTCCACACTGGTCCTTCTTTTTTATATGGATTAAAATTTGTATGTGGGAATTTTCATAGATAATTCTCATGTTTTACACAGTTAAGACAATAAGAAATAAATATATCACAGGAATAAGAGCTATTTATAGGAATCATACTCTTCATTTCCATAGAAATTATTTTCATGAAGTTATTATTTTCCACAAATAAATCATAATACAAATCCTTTGACACATCAGTGTTTTACTCTATGTTAACTTCTTTTTATTCAAGATAATTCTATGTCATCACCTATTCATATTATTTATATTGTTTAGTAAATAAAAGAATAATTCTAAAAAACATATCCCCTCATAGTGTCTAACTAGTGATGCAATACAACTCATTATAGTGCACTAGGTGATGACTGAGTCAAGACTAATGTTCTATTATTAGAGATATTACCCGAAGATAGACTAATTCCAAAACCAAATCCACATGTATTAATAATAAAGGGAATTATTTTTAGGAAAACACATAATCCCTACCTTAAAAAACATTAGATGTTGTTATACACTTATCCAAAAATTATATCGAAGAGTTATGATCTATAATTTGTGTTTTCTTAAATTTAGTTTCCTAGATTTCTAAAAAACATCAACTTATACCAACTACAGATACCCATACCCATATACAAAATATGAAATGTAGTATTTATTAATTTTGAAAAAGATTCATGGAATCACGTACCAAATGACCAAATAGTTTTGTTGTATTAATAAAATAGAAACATACTATAGTCTTATTAAAAAATTGAATACAAACATTAATTCTTTTTAGAGAAAAAAATTATTCCTACTAGAATATAATATCATGAAAATGATAATAGAATTCATGAAATCATGGAGAAATTAAAATAAATTATTGCAAGATAAAATTATATGTTTTCGATATGTATATAAAAATATATCTAGAATCAAAAATAAAAATCAACTTGTTAAGGTAAATATATAAACACACATGGTAATAAATTAATTTTCTAATAATGATATACCTGCCGAGATAATATCATGGAGAAAATAAATGGACAATATGATAAGGTGAAATTCAAAAGGAATGAAAACTATCTAAAACCAAAATTCCTCTAATAAATAAAATACTATTATAAGTGGATTATTAATAATCAACATAGAATGGTATATAATTGAATGAACATTCAAATTAATCAGTTAAATGAGAATGAAATGCATCTAGATGTAATATCCTTGTGGAAATATCCTCAATAATAATAACAAATTTGTAATAAATGGAATGATTAATTATATAATATAATAACTTTGTATAATGGAAACTTCTACTGGAACGATCTATCATAAGGATAGTTTAAAACTACTTGATACAATCCTATTTATTTTGGCAAACATATTTTTTTCCATCTTACTAATCATCCTAATTATAATGATAATGCATATAGGTTGTATAATTAACCATTACCCATCAATGAGTTTCACATCCGAAAAATTAAACATATATCAAATAACCAATTTAATTCATAATAAATATATCTTATCATCATTTATCCTTATTAAATAAATGAAACATATTTAGGAACGATATGATCATGTAGTAGGTCGGTCGTACGTGTGAATAAGTAACATTCCAATTATCCAATAATAGTTATGGAAAGGAGGACATTAATATTTTTTATTTTTATAGTGATAATAATTTCATATATATTATATTATATCTTTAAATATACTTATATATTTCCTCCATGTCATGTGGTGATGAAATTACAATCAAATCACTTCGTGAAGTAGATTTTCCATACGTACATGAATAATAATATCATAATTATGTGTAAGAAATGAAATGATATGTTATCTTTTTAAAATGGTAAATATTTCAAAAATATCATACTTATTTAATTTATATCACATATTTTTATTAACTTTAACCTTATTTAATCCAAGTTATATAATTTTTAAATGATGAATCTCATTTCTTCATGAGGTGGTAGTTCATCATATGCACGAGAGAGATTATCGTATCCCCAAAGAAATTTAATGTAATATATATATATATATATATATATATTATAATTAAATCTTATTTATAATAAGTTTATAAATATTAGATATAATCATTATATCAATCATCATAAAAAAACTATTAATTTTTATGATAGAAAAAATAATGGCATTGGTTCGTGAGGTGATAATATCTTATACACATTAAAGCTTCATTAGTATACAATTAGTTGAATGTTAGTATGGTTTTAACTGAATAATATAACCAAAAACCATATAATTATATGGTTGGTACCAATGATATAATACCGAAATGGTTTAAAAATAATTGATGTAGGTGGAGGAATATTTAAAATTAAAACCCTCATTGAATAATGTTAACAATATTTCGAGTATCCTCAATATGTTCTTACCAAAATTATACCAAAATAGAATTAAGATAATAATAATTCTTATTATATGATGGGATAGAATTTGGAAATTTATTTGTTCAGGGATTTTCTAAAATTATAGAGTCAGAAGGTCTGTATAAGGGATGAGAGGGTGTGACCTTTTATATGTGAGGTGAGTCGCACACCTATAATTTTGGAAAAGATTCAAATAAAACCATAGTTTTAAACAAAAACAAGGATAAAAATAGATACTTATAGAAACAATTATGTGTAAAATATAAATATGTTAATCTAATGGATTTTGGACAAGTATTTTTGTAATTTTAACCCTTTTAATAGTTCGACCCCATGTAAATCCTATTTAAACTTAACCATTGATTTTTTTTACATTATTCATTAAAAATATTATAAAAAACATTTTCTAACATTTAATAATTATTAAGTTATTATAATTTAAAATATTGGAAAAAATACCAAATTATATTCAAATAAGTGGAAAATTTTAATATATTCTTTATCCTACAAGCGCAATGAGTAACACGTTTTCAAATGAAAATTCTAAAAACGATATAATGTTTCTTTGTAAATAATAAATACCAAAACTAATATAGTGACCTTAATTGGATTCATTGATAATAATTGAAATATCTTTTTAATACCAATTAAAAAAATAATCATTACAAATTAATTAAATAAACATGCTGTTTTTAAATAAATTTTGTTATTTTTTATTAATCATGGAATAATGAATAGTTAAAAAAATTAAAAAAATAAATCTAATAAAATATTATTTTATTGTTTTAAAAAATAAATTAACCTTATCATATAAGGTTTTTGAAATATTAAATAAATATTTTTAAATTTTGTGTGCAATATGTGAATAAATTGTCTTTTTGAAAAATTAAACATTTTCAGAAAACATTTCATTTTCTTTCAAATGATATATTTTTATTCTAATTAATAGATAAAAATAATTTTTATTTTTATTTAGTGTTATTTATATAAAAATTAATGCCTATGTTTAAAAATTATACTATATTACAGTTCCCTTCGACTTAGAGTTCCATATTCTGGAAGCTGTCAAAAATATTAAAGATAAGGGAAGATATTTCATTGGTTTTTAATCCTTTTGTTTACAGTATCATGTAATAAAAAATAAAAAATTTTAATATTGAAATTTTGGTTGTCACATTTAACCTGTTTTTTTTTCAATTTTCAATTCATATAACTGAGATTCATTTGGATGAAAAAATTTCTATAACACTACAAACATTTTATAGAATGACTCTCTTATATACATTCAATTCATTATATAGTCAACATTGCATGTATCAATGAGTCTCTATGATACAAAACATGGTTATTAAATTATATAGACCAAAAATAACCATTATACTTAAATTTTCCACTCTAGTGTTTTGAATTTCGATAATAGGACATATATTATTACGATCGGGGTTATATTTGGAGTATAATAATATCATGTTAATTTTAAGTGAATAGTAACATAGATTAATAAATACTAACATAATATTATGAATATTAGTATGCCCTTCTGAATTGTAATATTAACTTAAGGATTTGAATCCTTAGACAATGGGGTTTAAATAAAATTTAGGCGCCTTAAAAATGAAGATGAAAATTTTATGTGTTGAAAATTTTCAAGAAAATAAAGATTTTAGTTAAAAATTATAAGTCCCATATTTAGATAATTATATTTGGGAAATGTATATTATTTTTTGATTCTAGCTATTAAACAATTATTATAATGAATTTGATAGATTTCTATGAAATAAAAGATTTTTTTTGAATAGAAAAGTACGTTAAATTACCGTATAAATACATTATAATTTAAATCCACTATCCCTAACATCATGAGTGATATAAGCACCCAAATTACGAAATAACATGAACTCATTACTATTATAGGTTATCTAATCCTCATTATTTACTGTATTCATGTAAAATAATAAACTAATGAGTGATGTATTTAGAAAACCCTCTTCCCCTCATTATGTTAACCATCCCTCAACCCCTCTTCCTCCCACACCACTCAAGCATTGATCCTGGCTTCGGATTTTCCATATAAAGTATCCAATCATTCCTACCACGTCCAAGACCTTGTATTATCACCACAAGATTGAAAACAAACCCTTATAGATATTATCAATGTGGAGTACTCAAGAGGTTAACCTGTCTTCCTTTTTCTGCCAACGTCTTTTAAAAGTTCCATTCTTATGTTTCTCTCTCATCACCTCCCCACATCGAAATGTTTTGATAATTCCAGTAAAATAGATGTAATATAATTTTAATATGATAATGGTTTATTTCATCATAATCCCACTTTTTCTCCACCTCTAACACTAAAAATGAAAATATCGTATGAGATGTGTTAATTTTTCACAATGAAGGACGACGAGTATCCAAATTGTATTACTATTTTCAGTAATGGTAATTAAACAACATTAATGGTGGAAAATTATCATTATATATGTATTTTACCTAATTGGATGTTATTTAATCATTAAACACACATAATATAAAATAATAATATAAACCAAGGTGATTATGCCAAAAATTGCCATGTTAATCCAATAGTTTATTATTAATGGTTAACTAATGAGTCATTCTCATGGTATATAACCCAAAATCATTATAATATAATTTATATCTAATTAATGTAACTTATAATATATTTTATCAATTATGGATGTTTAACGACATTTGAAAAAACCATCCATTCATGAATACAAGTAAATCGATCATGAAAACCAAGGAAACAAATGATTAAAAACATTAAAATTAAACCTATTAAACCGATAAAAAATCCATGAATGCCCTAATAATGTCATACTAAATAAATTGAATATATATTGGGTCCATTAATTATTAATTTATGAAGATAAATTTGATTATTTAGGTCAATGAGATAAATCTGAAACACATTTGGCCATTAACTAAGGGATTTCTTAACTCAATTTTCATTCATTGGGTTAAACTTCTATTTCATTGGTTATATTTTATTATAATATGTGTTAATTTTGTATTACTTTTTTATAGTATATATAAACTTATATTTTTTGGTTTTTTATTTGTTAGGCAATATTATGTCATTGATTTCTCCACACTCTATTCATACAATCTTTGTAAGGGGTTTCTCATATCACTTTATTTTCATAAGATTTCAATTTTCATAACATATTTCTTGAATATAGTGTATTTTTACTGAAATTTGATATATAATATCATGATTCAATTTATATTTATGTTACCCATTGATTCACATGATGATTATTAACTGGATTGATAATAATATTGAAAGGGGCTTTGTTTCTATTTCCATTTCAATGTGATTTACCTTATATTGTTCACCTAATCATTCATATGTGGTTTACCTAAAACCACTTTGTGATAATTTTTTATTATACCCTACAAATATAATATATATTCATTTTATTTTTTCATGGATATTATTATTGTCTTTATCCATATACCCTTTTACACATGATGTTTATTTGGGGTGTTGTTATAACCAATGAACTATTGTTGAATCCATATCCTATACCATATATAGATTTTGAGAAGGCTATTTTACTTTTATTAAATATAAATATATAAATAATTATTTTTACTACTATTGATGGTTGGTTTCTTCTATGTCCCCTCAATTCATTGACATGTCTCATGTGACTAGTCAGTTGGTGACAAAACCCTTCGAGTTTTTTTCCAAAATAGAATACGAATGATATATTCCAACAAACATCCATTTTGACTATTTAGTGGAATCACATACCAAATATATGACATCCAATTAATATTAATACCTTTTATTAATTTTTAGTTATTAATATGCACGAGTTTTTCACTACGAAAAAATCAATTGATGTAGTTTCATTCTTAGTTAATTAATGGCTTCTGTTTTTCATTTATTCAACATGCCATATTGGCTTTCACAATTGATTATAATTGAATTATTGTAAATTCTTACTACCACTATTTTTAACAATTAGTAATAATTTGATCTCACCCATTTTATTTTTTACCTTCAAAAGGTTCTGAATAAAAGACCATTTATTGAGTTCCCGTGGATGCAATTTGTTTATTTTTTATGTATTGTATTTTGTTATCATTCCTAGTGTAACGTGAGATACCTATATGTATATATGTTCTTCCAGACATATAAACTGATCATTCCTTCAATATTTCATTAGTTTTCATCATTATTATGTAATATGTAATGAACTGGCTTTTTTCTTTTGGGATTAGGGTGGTACAGTTGGTATTAAAAAAATATTATAAGAAACTTTGGAAAATAGATTTGGGAAACATTTTCTAGAGGACATAACTCTAAGATAGTCATTGAGAATATTAATTGAATAACATATTGGAATTATGGTCATGTAAATATTATGTGGTTTTTCCTAAAAAATTAATCCATTTTTACATACAATAAGTTGATGTGGTTTGGAGACATATATACCTAGGAGAAAAAACTCTGATAATGAGTTTCAATCTTCACCTATGGTATCCCAGTACATGAGAATGGTCCTTACTATACAACTGGTTTGACACTCCTAGATGATATTCATAAGATAATTCACATTTTCGTTAAAAATAACAATGAATGGTTTAAATGTTAATATAAACAATATTTATGATTATGATATTCTTTTTCCATAAATTTTCTTATAATCTTACTTGTATTATAGTTATAAATTATGAACTATGTCCTAATTTATTATATGCCATTGTTTATTGATTTTGCCTAATTTAATAAGCGGGGTCAATACCCACAAAAAATACTGGGATTTCCCCACTATGAATGTCGACACAATCAATGTTGGAGAAGATGAGATAATGACTATATTGAGAGAACATACTTAGGCTATTATGAATAAACATTATACACCTGTACATGATCATTTCAAGTAGTATATGCCCCTATCTGTTACTGGAACTACTAATTATGTGGTAGCGTATATGTGGATCAAGTTCCTTGGAAATATATTTCAAGAATTAAGATACATAGAAAATGGAAAGTTAGTAATAGAAGTATATTGCTTAAAGGGTGAGGCTAATAAATGGAGATACTCGATTCAGAATGACATGATGAATGATAAAATATATTTCATGGAATTGAGAACTTTTATGTAAATATTTTTCCTTTTATATTTCCCTTGTGGACAATGAAATTAAATGAAGAGGAAATTTTTTTTACTAAAGAAAATTGAAGAAGAGAGCATTGGTATGTATGAGGCTACCTTAACAATATTATCCAGGTATGATATAGATTTCATACGTGATTTGGAAGAGAAGATTGAACAATTTGTTGATTTTATTATGCCAAGTCTTCAAAGGGCATTGCCTTCACAAAAAAAATTCATCATATGATGAAATTGTATTAAGTGCACTCAAAATAGAGATAGTATTTCATAGATCAATTTTTTTAATGTAAATAATGATAAGAAGATTTTTTCTATTAACAATGGAAAAGATGAATCGATAATGAATGAGATGGGAATGAATAAATTTAATTTATGCGTGATCTATGGAATGAATATTCTTGGGAAATCGATGAATTTCATGTGAGTTTTCTATAATGGGGGAGAGAGGGGTTCATCAATATAGTGAATTCATGGGGAAGAGACAGGTCAATTTTGTTCAATGTTATAATTTTAGGGAGATGTAAGACTATGAAAATGAGATTCTTAATCGCTCTGGAAAAAATCCTGAGAAAATTATACAACAAAAATAGAAAGCTTATGTGATTACAACTATGGAGTTAGATGTTTCTAATGATATAGTGGAAGGTACATTAATTGTTTCCTCAAACATAGTCAATGTGTTATTTAATTCTGTATCATCACATTATTTTATATCTTCCAAATTTTACATGATTATTAGACATATTTAATATTATTTAATATAGGATTTTTAGTCAATATTCTTATGGGACATATCATTATAACATATAGGTGTTGTTAAGTCCCCCTCATTACACATAAAAAGGATTTTGTTGATTACCTTATCATCATTCAAATTTTTGAATTTGATATAATTATTTTTATGAGTGGGAAATAAATTTAGGATGTGATAATCTATTGCAAGGAGAAGGAAGTTTAAATTCTTGAGAATGGAGTATAATACCTTTTCTTTAGAGCCAAAACCACACCAAAAAAGCACATCTAGATCCTCCCACAATATCTGTATTGAATTCATTACTTGGATGGGAAGAGAAAACAATGTCTATGGATGTGGACGGAAAAAATCATGTTGAAGAATTACTTATTGTGCAAGAATAAAATGATGTATTTTCTTAGGATTTACGTGGATATCCTCTAATGCGTGAATATGAGTTCTATATTGATTTAATTCCTAGTGCATGACCTATATCAATAACTTCGTATAGAATCTACGTTGAGGAATTACTGAAAAAAATGAAAAAACATGAAGAATTGACTAACAATGGTTTCTTTTCAACCTAGTTTTACTTTATGGGGAGAACATATTCTCATTATCATGAAAAAATATGGATCAATAATGTAATGTCGTGATTACAAGGAAATAAATGATATTACTATAAATAACAGGCATTCTTTTACAAAATATGATGATTTTTATAATCAACTTCGAAACCACTAATATTTTTCAAAGATTGACCATCGATCTGGATATCATCATTTCTGTGTGAGAAAGGAAGATATTATAAAGACAACATTTCTAACTAGGTAGTGACATTGTGAGTTAAAAACAATGACTTTTGGAATCTCTAATCAAAACTATGTTTTCATGGATATAATGAACATAATTTTCAAGTAATATTTTGATGACTTTGTTATTATATTTATCAATGATATCCTAGTATACTATAAAATCTAAAAAGACAATAATAATCAATTGAGGATTATTCTAAAAAGTCATAGAATAAATGAATAATATAGGAAATTATAGTATGTTTAAATTATGGATTCAATAATTTTTATTTAATATCAATATTGTCTCTAAAGATGTAATATTAGTTGATCACGTGAAGAAAAAGGTAATCCATGAATGGACCACAACAATGAACATATCTTAGGTAAATAATTTTATTGGCTTAGTATTTAGCAATCAGTGTTTCATTCAAAATTTTTCCCAATTGGGAAACCCACTAACTACGTTCACACATAAATGGGGTAAGTTTTTAAGGAAGAAATAATGTACAAAATGAGTTTAAAATTTTAAAAGAGAACTTGTAAATGATTGAATTTTGACTCTTCAATCTGGAAATGATGGATTTGTGATATACAATGATGTATCAAATAATAGTCTAGGATGTGTCCTTAATCAAAATGATAAATTCATTAATTATGAATAAAGGGTTTTAAAGACTCAATAGATAAATTAACCAAATAATTATGTTGAGTTAGAAGTTATAGTCATTGATCTAAAAATATGCCCACAATATATCTACAGTGAAAGACGTGAGATATATATTTATTAGAAGAGTGTGAAATAAATTTTTACACAGAAGGAACTCAACATGAGGAAAATGAAATTTATCTAGATACAAAAAAACTCTGATTTTTCAATATAGTACCACATTGAAATAGAATATATAGTGGAAGATTCATTAAGGAGGAATGATCATATACATATGACCCAAATGTGGACTGAGAGAGATCATGTATTCATGGATATAGTAAAGATGGATATAATTATTTTTAGGGAAGGGAAAACATCAATCCTATTTCAAAGGATTGATAAAAAATATTTACTATAGAAGACAATAATCTATCAAATAGATTGACAGAGTCCATGAATGGGATTGACTTCAGAAGTGTATGAAGCATTTATGAGTTACATCAGTAGATGAGCTAAAAAATGAAGTATTAGGAAATGATAATATCCAAAATTTCTCTATACACCATGGTAGCACTTTTATGTATAAATATTTGAAGGAACATTTTTTATGGGATAACATGATATAAGAAATTCCTGACTATGCGTCAAGGTGTCTTGTTTGTTAACAAGTGATGGCTGATAGAAAATATCCTATATGGGTCACGCAACATCTAACAATTACTATTTGGTAGTGTGATGAAATTATGATGGATTTTTTCATTCCACTACAGGGATAACCTATAAGAAATGATACAATATTTGTAAATGTTGGTCGTCTCCGAAAATCATCTCATTTCCTTATAATAATAGAGGATTTACTACATGAGCGAATATGAAAGTATTTATATTAATGATGTTGTAAGATCTCATAGTGAACCTCTATCAATTATTTTTTTATCAAGATATTTGATTTACATCATTATTATGTAAAAGTATCTTGTTTGATTTGGATACTAAGCTTCATAGGTGTACTTCTTATCAGCACTAAACCAATGGAGGACTATTCAAACACTAAAAGAGACGTTGAGACCATTTTCTTTTAACATTCAAGGTATGTGGGATCAATAATTTTTTTGGTGATATTTTCCTACAATAAAAGATTTCATTATAGCATTGAAATCGCTCCATATAAGAATTATATGGTATGTGGTGTCATAATCAATAAGATGAGATGAAGTCGGCGAGAGGAAAATTATAAGCCCAAAATATAACGAAGAGAAAACTGTAATAGTAAAGAAAATTCAGGCACATATTAATGTAACCCAAATTTGGAAAAAGATTTATTCAGAAAAACAATGAATGGATTTGGAATTTCATGTTGGAGATGATTTCATTGGGCACATATATCCATGGAAGGGGGTCGTAAGGTTTGGTAATAATTGGAAACTAATCCCCATGTACACCATACCATTTGAAATTCTAGAATGATTCTGAACTGTAGTATACCGTTTAAAATTTCCACTAAGTATCTACAATGATCATAATGTGATTCATGTGTCATTGTTCAGGAAATTAATGTCAGACTCAACACATGTAATCACCTTTTAAAAAATAGTGCATGTGCATGATTTCTCATACAGTGATGAGCCTATCGAGATTCATGACAATAGAGAGCATATATTGATAAATCTGATGACTATTATAGTAAAGTTTCATTAGAGAAACCATATAATGGTAGATTTAATGTGGGAACATGATGATGCTAAAAGAATAATAACCCATATATTTTCAAGGAAATTAATTTTTAGAATGAAATTTTCGAAGGTGGGAAGAATATTACACCACAAATATTTTATGAAATGCTTCTCTTAAATAAATTCAATTCATTTGATAGAATATATTAAATGAATCACTATCTCTATATGATAATAAAATTGGTTATTATAGGATATAGTCATCAAATAACCATTATACATAAATTTTCCACATCAGTGGTTTGAATTTTGAAAAATTGATATACAAGATTGCAATTAAGGTGATATATAGAGTCTGATAGAATCATGTTAATTTTCAGTGAATAATTACATACCATTATGAATAGTAACATACCTTTATGAATATTAACATACCATTATAAATAGTAATATTACCCTTTTGAATGTAATCATTACACATGAAAGTGTAAATAAAATATATGCACCTAAAAAATAAAGATGAATATTTTATGTATTTTTATTTTTCGATTAAATGTTGACATTAATTATAATTAAATATATCATATTTTGAAAATTAATTTTGAAAAATAGCTTTCATTTTGCGATTAAACACATAAAAAAACTGTTATGATGAATTTTTACAGTTTTTCTAAAATACATAAAATTTTTGTGAATATTAAAATACATTAATTAATTATATAAATACATTATAATTTAAATCTACTACACCAATCATTATGAGTAATTTAAGGACATAAATATCAAACAAAAATTTTCTAAATACTGTTAGACATCATGTAATCCTCACTATTATTTATCTAAAGGTAAATAATAATATAATGATTAAAATATTTAGAAAACCCTCACCCCATCAACTATATAAACCACCGCTAACCCCCTCTTCCTCCCACAACACACATGATTTGGGAGTTGACAATAATATTCCAAATAAACATTCCAATCTATCCCCCCACATCCAATACTTTCTTGTATAACCAAAAGGATAAAAATAGAGTCCATAAAAAGATTCTCAAGTAGGAGTTCTCAAGAGGTGAACTTATTTTCCTTTTACTTTCATCTTCTTTTACAAGTTCCATTATTTTTCTCCACTCTCCTCACCTCCACACATACAAATTATATGAAAATTAAATTACCCTACATGGAATGGTGTTTTATTATGTTAATGAAATATTTCATCATCAACCCTCTTTTCCACCTCCTATTACACTAAAAGTGTATATTTAATCAGAGATGTGTTAATTTATCACATTCATGGATGACATAATTTCAATTTCTATTAAAATAGTAATTGATCATCTTGAAACCTTTTTATTGGTTGAAATAGAGAATAATATTTTTATTTTACAATATTAAATGTTATTTAATTCATAGACACCCATAATATAAATTAACAATACAAAACAAATTCATTATGCACAAAATCTCCAGGTTAATCCAAGCATTTACCACTAACGTTTAATTAACGAGTCATACACATGTGTTATAACCCAAAATCTTTATAAGATCAATTATATAACATTAATGTAACAAATAATATATAGTATCAATAATGTATTTTTAGAAACATTTTCAATGATAATCCATTCATGAATACAATTAAACTGATCATGAAATCCAACATTGAAGATTTTACCAAAATTATAAAATTAAACCTCTTAAACCCATCAAAAATGACATGAATGAACTTAATATGGTTACATTATATCAATTAAATGTATAGTATGTCATTTAATTGTCAAATAATTAATCTATATTTTATTATTCGGGTTATTATGATCAATCAAGAACACATTTGAGCGTAAGGTGTGAGATTTCTTAACTCAATTTTCATTCATTGAGTTATAAATCTATTTCATTAGTTATGTGTCTATAAGAATATGGGTGAATTATCTATGATGTTTTATACTGTTTATCCACTTATATTGTGTGGATTATTATTTGTCGCATATAAGTATGTCATCAATTTACCCCCACTCTAATGATACAATATTTTCAAGGGGTTTTGTATCTCACATTATTTAAGTGATATTTCCATTGTTCACCATGTATTTCATCTATGTGGTGTATATTTATAGTCATGTGATATATAATATCATGTTTCCCTCTATATTCATTTTATTCATTGATTCACATGATTATTAGTAACTAGATTGATTAAAATATTGTATGGTACATTGTTTAGTTTTCCATTTCATTGTGTTTTATTTGGTATTATAAGCCTAATCATTCTTATGTGGTGTACCTAATTTCCCATTGAGATAATTTTTCATTTTAAGATGGAAATATAATATATATCCTTATTCTTTTTTCATTGTTATTATTATTTTCTTAATTCGTATAACCTTTTATATATAATGTTTATTTGGGTGTTGTTCTAACTATATAAATATTGATGAATATGTATCCTCTACTATATATGGTAATTAAGAAGGAATATTGTAAATGTATTATACCTATGACTAATGAATTATTTTTCCTTGAAGTGATTGGTGCGGCCCGATATATCACATCAATGTATCCACCGATCTCATGAGATTAATTTGTTGGCAACAAAACCTTCAAGTTTGTTTCCAAAATATGATCAGACATGAATCTACTTAAACACTTAAAATATTTCGACGGTATAGTGGTATCATGTTATAGATACATGAATTAAAAATAGAAATAATTCCCATTATTCATTTTTAGTTATTACTATCCATGATTTTTTCACTATTAAAAAATCTACGAATGTTGTTTCATTCTCAGTTTATAATGTTGTGTGTTATCGCTTTATTCAATATTGACTATGCCAATTTGATTATGATTCAATTATTATTGATTCTTGATAATTCTATTTATAACTGTTATTAATATTTGGTGCTCACCCATTTCATTTTTTTACCTTCAATATTTTATGAATAGGAGGCCATTTATTTAGTTTTTGTGAATGTTGTTTATTAGTTTTTGTTATTTAATTTATTTTTGTACCATTCTTAGTGTAATATAAGATACCAGTATGTATATAGATCCTTCAAAACTACTAATCTGATTGTTACTTTGGGATTTCATTCCTTTTACTCATCCAATGTAATAATTAATAATCATTCTTCAGGCTTCTGGGTTGGGGTGTTTCAAAATATATCATGAAAAACAATATTTTTTAAAAGAATATTTTTTCACTCTTTGCAGACATGATATAAAATTAAATATTACAATATTTATTATATTTATATTAAAAAATTAATGTAATTTTTGAAATCATAATATAAAAATTAACAATGGTTAATTTTTGGTGATTTTTCTAATTTTTTTCATTTTTTAGTATATATTGAAATATTTTGAATTTAAATTAAAAACATCCATTTCATTTTAAAAAAATATATAAATTATATTTTAATAAAATTAATGGAAAAATTATTTCTATATTACAAAATGTAATATTATTATGGTCATTTTATTATTTTTAAATTTAGTTATTATGTGAAATCATTATGAATTTTTGAACATTTTCTATTTAAAAACTCACATTCTCCCTCGTATGTAGATAAATTATAAAGAAAATATTCCCACTTATATGAATGTGATATCTAAAAATGGAAGAAATATTCTTAAAAATCATATATTATATTATTAAATAAGTTCCACTTTAATATTTACTGAAATTAATAGGTAAAATATTAAAAATTAATTAGCATTTTAAGGTAAAAAATGTTTTACCATTGGGATTAAACTAAAATTTCAACAGTGGATCTGACATCTAAAATTGTGTGAAATATATTTTCTTGATATTTATTAAAAATATAATATATATTTACATATAAAAATAAAGATTATATTTTTTTCATGTGAAAAATGTTTGTACATATTTTTCATTCCATACGATTATAAATATTCCACTCAACAATCTTTCAAATGGTCACAACACTCTTATATTATTCACAACCATACACTAATTATTCGGCCAATAACAACAAAAATTATATCCCAAAATTCACCATATCATATTCTAAAACTTATTTTTGGGTAGAAATATTTCTTTCTTAGGCTTCTAGTGCTATCCTTAGGAGGTTACTCGTAGAAGAGTTAATGTTCTACACTGAGCAATTTTAAAGTATTTATTTGTAAACCTCCATAATTTATTATTAAAAACTCATGATATAATATTATATGTATGTTGCATATAATTAATTGTTATTATATTATTTTCATGTCCCTAAAACACACCCACATCCATCAAATATGTTTTTAAATCATCATTCATGTGTATTACAGATTATTGTCTCGTGTTCTGATGTTATTTGTTTTTCCATTACCATAACACATGGTTGGGTATAATCATGGTTTTAATGTGTATAAGTATACATTAAATTTACAAATATATTATTAATATTTAGTTATTATATAATATATTTCTATTTATTTTATATTCTATAGTTGAAATGATAATGTCACTCTTGTGTATAACAGATTAGCACCTCCCTAAGCGATGTTATTCATCTTTCAAAAAATATTAACACAGAATGTGATAAAGATCTAGTTAATAGATTTATTTGATATAAATTTATAAAAAATTAAATTTTAAAATACTTATCATTCTTAATTTTCAATAAATCATTTTCATTCCTATGGTGAAAAATAGAATGATCTATCTTTTAGGTGTGGAGTACAACCTTCACTATGGGATGAGACTACTGTTTCATCACCCCAACACTATATGATATATATAATTATATTTAAAAAACATTATTTAATTTATTTATTTTATTCATTAATTATAATATAATACATATCACGTTTCTAACATGATTTAAAAAGTGTTATTTTACTATTGCATACATACTGTCTACAATCTTTATGATCGTAACATGCTGAATTTTAAAAAAAATTAATTATTATAAATAAATAAATTATTGATTTATAAATATAAAAAATACATAATAATAATTACTCAGTATATGATTATAATATATAATATTTTGATGAACATGATCGTTCATGAAAAAAATTTCATTTTAAAATAACAAATCTAACACCCAACACAATAAAAATTATTTATTTTTGTTAATGATAATGTGATAATATATTATAAAAGTATCATATATGAAAATATAAATAAAATATCATTATGATATATATTAATATATTTGAAAAAAATACAATAATTTAATATAAGAATTTTCATCTAAAAGGAATCATATGGTAAGGGATTTCATCTCAACTTATATTCCATTGATACTTATTTCTTATTATACAGAAATTCACATTTCTGTGGTTTGTATACATTCCCATATAGATGTAATATCATGAAAAACTCATAATTCTAGTTATATAATATTTCGTTTTGAATAATTTGATCCAAGGGTATTTGACAGTGAAATTACTATGGTGAATTTTTATTATACAATCTCACTATCTTTTGTGACTATTAACATTATCTTGAAACAATCACTTTATTCTGACCATGTTTCATTGAAAAATAAATTTCAATTCAATTTATATATTATTATATGATGGATTTTATTATTTCTAATACATTATAAAAAAAATTTGGTTAATTTTTAACTTGAATTTTATTTGATTAATGAGAGAAATATTGATAAATACATATCACTAACTCAATTCTGATATTAAATGATTAGTAATTATGATTCATTAATTAAATTTATTTTTGAATATTTGAGGATTCCATAAGGCATAATATCATGGGTGGTGTTATATTTAATATATTCCATTGATGAATCGTTCTGTCTCATGAGACGAATATGTTATAAAAAATAAATGTGTTTCTACCATTAATTTTAAAACATATATTTAATTATATTTATAGTAGATGTATCATGATGTAGGAGATAATTTAATCCAATAAAATATAATTTCATTCATTAAGAATTCAGTTAATATTATACATGAGATTTACAAAATCAAAATATGTATAAATACATTTCATTCTCAGTTATTTAATAAATGTCTAGTCCTTTTAATTTTTTACCTTATACATGTTTATTAGTCATTATCTAGTCATGTATTCATGATATTTAAATGGTGTGTTTGTTAGTTTATTAACCATTCCTTATTAATTAATATTTATTATTTCATGATATCTTCCACTGTATATAACCCTTACTAAGCATATAAGCTAACCCTAATTTTTTCCCTTTTCAGGAACAAATAAAGCTACTAGTTTTGACAATAAATGTTATTATATAAGGAATAATGTTACTATTGGAAAGTAATATTGTTTGAATTTATGTTTCCAAAATTAATATGGGAGTAAATTATTTATATGGTTCTCTAAAACTACCTAATTTATCAGTCATTTGGGACATGAGAATTTGTATCTATTATAATATAATAATGTAGACACTAGCTATAGGATACTATTTTCAAGGTCATCAGATAATTAATTAAGAATCATTAGTTTAATTTGTTTTGATATAAGTTTATTTTTATTCATCAAAACTCATTTTTCTAATAACATTAATTCAGTTCACAGTTCATTTTCATAATAATGAATTAACATAATTTTTAATAATTAATGTGTTTAATTAATATCATCAATTAAATATTCATTCAGAAATTTTAATATTAATTTATGGAATTTATATATAAAGTAATGTATGTAAAAGATGATTCATTCTTAATTATTCGTCCTTATAAGTAATTTTTTTCTTAAATTACATACTTATTTAATATAAAATCTAAGAAGTAATAGAAATTGAATCAATTATAATTTATCCTATATTTGGAACTATCATAATTAATATAATAATAAATAGTAAAATAAATATACCATAATAATAAATTGATATAAAAAATTAAATTTATTTAACGTGATTGTGGTTAAAAAGAGTTTACATATGAATAAACCAGGAGAAAAAGAAATCATTTCCAGTAATACTAGTGTTTATATTATTGTATGAGGTTATATAAAACATATAACATCATACCATAAAATAACTCTTCATTATGAGAAACTTTCCATTGAATGTAATCTTATATCAGGTAAATATAATATGAAAGTTTGTCTTTTTCCATCCCATCACTTATAAAAGGGTACCAACACTCCTAAAATATTGACATCATGTTAGCCATATATATCAAGAAATTATTATTTCAAAATCATCATAGAATCATTCCCTTAATTCTAGAATATATTGTCTTATTCTGAGATCAATCCATGAAGAAAAACGTTATATTTTGAAGGATGTGTCTCAATGAATAGGCATAGGTCTTCACCAATCTATTTCAATTTTTTCCCTTCTTCTATATATTCTAATAATTTTATATCCATAAAAAATTATTAATATAGAATTATAAATATAATGACATATTCATATTTCTTGGGAAGGGATGATTTCCTCCACTTATGAATAAAATGGGAGATAAATGTATCAGTCATACGTTAGTATGGACTACTGCCTCCGCATCACATGAAAATTCAATTTCTACCCAATCATTAATTGTAGGTTATTAATATATATTTAATGGTTATATATGATAATTTCTTATATTAATAATTTTATAGGGATTAATTAATATATAGCATTATTTTTTCAATCCGTAACAAATGTTAATATCAATCATTCATATGTACAAACTTCCATTTCCATATATTAATGCAAATCATCTCCAATAACCTCAATATATGAATAGTTTTAAATATCTATATAATGAATAAATATGATATATATATATATTTATCATGATTGAAATTATATATAGGAATGAAAAATTATCATAGTGTACGAACCATAATTTCTCAACGTAAATAATAATGAGAAACGAAGAATTTAATACCTAAAATGAAAACGTAATAGAGAATTAATGATTTTTTTGAAGTTATATAATTTGTTTAAATATGATATTATACAGATGAATATGACTTATTTAATAAATTTTATTAAATTTATATATTTTTTATTCTAGTTTAGTTATGTTTTATGTCAGGTTAGATATATCGTAATGGTTGATCCTTTTTTTCACATCATAGAGAAATGATTTCTGTTAAACACATTTTTATTTTTTATGTTGTATATATAATTCCAAAAAAACATTTTGTTAAAATATCTGATTTAATTAATGTTAATATTCAATAAAATTATTTATAATCATCCAATTACTTTTGAAAAAAAATTTACGAGCATTTTAAGGGATATTCAACAAAATTTTATTTAATGTAGACATTTTTGTTATTATAAACCATATTCATTTATGAGAGATATCATGTAACATCGCATAATAATAAAATGATGATTTTTTAGTAATATCTTGTTAGTGGTAAAATTTAGAAGATCCTCAAAAGAGTCTAATAGTTTTGCAGTTTTTTAAATCGATATATATTTATACATCTACTACATTTGAAAAAATGTACATCGTTTACATATTAAAAGAGAATGAATATCCCTTATATTATATCTTTGATAATTACACATAGTACTATTATAGGTTTCCTAGGGCAAAATAAAAATAATGGTAAGGATAGATTCTGACTATGGAATATCACAAAACTAATTAATTCATAATAGAAAAATTTCATATGAAAAAGTAAAAGAATAGGTGGAGAACACAAAGACATAAACTATTTAAACTAGGGGAAATCAATATCGATGAAAATAAAAGATTACAAGGATTAAAATAATAATTTATTTCATACACGTGTAATTAAAAATACAAAAAATCAAAATATAAAATCAATTAAAATAATAATTTATGTCATACTATTGTAAGGTATAATTATAGACATCAAAAACATGACATTAGCGGCATATTCAACTACATATTTCCTATCATTGATGCCAAAATAATGCTATTATCCTCTAATGGTATTATTCAAGCACCATAACTGAATAAGCTATATCTCAAAAGACATGATTATTCATAATGGGGATATATAATTTTATTCCCCACACATCAGGTTATTATGTAAACAGAATTCACCATATGAATTTTTAACACATTTTTTACCGTTAAACAAGATACCATTTATTGTAAAAACAAATATATAAACATAATAAAAAATATCCTTACAATAAACATCCCCAATAAATAGATTAATGTATTTGTAAATGAGAAAAAATCACAATACAATTATATGCTATAGGGTATCCTCAATGTAACACGAAGTACCATTATCAACAAATATATTAATAAGGGTACATTAAATGTTATAGGTTATCAATGAAAATTTTTAATAAGAGAAAATATAAATTTTTTTAGTAGACCATGGAAATTGTATAAAAATACCTTCATCAAGTATCTTTATGAGCATACAAATATTCCCCAAAATATCCACCATGAGTGTGTCTCTAGGTGATATGTACTAGTCCCTCTCAACATGCATCTTGGTGATAATTGATTAAATGATCAACCATCCCTTTTTGGGAGATCTACCATAGGGTTATTAATTCCATATATTCATCCACATTGCAATTTCTAGAAAATAATATATTTTCATGTAAATAATAAACCCTTTTATATAATAAAAACATAGTATTATATTTACATTGTGAAAGTTTTATCATCATTTAAATTAACATGAGACATGGATAATAATTTATTCATTAAAATACCTTATTTTCATTGAGTTACATTGGAAAAGTCCTTTCATGAAAATTAATGTAGAATATAAAAGAAAATGGGCGGTGATTGTAATATGAGTCCCAAAGAATGCAAATTTAGATGAAAAATATCACTAATGGCTTGAGATGCAATTCTATCATACAATTTTAGAATATAAGGATAAAAAATATTTTTTAAATACCGTTAATAATGTAATTTCATTATATGAAATCTTAAATAGTCAGTATATACATCATATAAATGAAATTAGATTTATACTAAAAAATATGTATTAAGGTGATGAATATGAGATAGAATAACCATTACCTATTATTATAAATTAGAAAAACATACATTAACATCATATTTCATTAAAATATAAATATTAATCAAATAAATTATAATTTTATTTATTTGTACATTTTTCATAATAATTTTGTTTCTATTCATTACTTTTAAATTTTTTTATTAATTCCCCATTAATGTTACATTCATATATGATTGATAGTAATTATGTGGTTTCAAATCCATTTTATGAGTGTTTTAGATATTATCCTTAAAATCATGTCATAATAAACATGTTTTGCTGGTTTTTGATAAAAGAGGTTGTTTATTTAATTTCCAATATATATATATATATATAATATTATGAACCAAGAATAAATTTCTACTAATACAGTTGTATAATTTTAAAAAAGTAATATATGTTACTACTGGACCCCAAAATACCTAGAGCCGGTTTCTAATACCACTAATTTAGAATGATTGCAGTGAACAATAGCCTGATGGATCGATGAATTTATAAGTCTTGTTAAACCAGATACATAGATGAGTATTTTATTTCAAATAAATACACTGATTGTAACCTAATTTTTAATAGGATAACATTATTCCGACTTATCATATCGTTCAATATAATTTTAATTACACTAAATTGATTCTAGGGGCACAAAAACAAAATAAGGGTGATCTGAAATTCTATTTAAGGATTAACTAAAGATGAAATGGTAATGAATCAATGAGAATAGTCAATATTTCAGGTAAATATTGGAACAAAAATTCCTTGTAATCAATAAATTGAGATGGAGTGCATAAAAAATAGGTAATGTGTAATAAATGAACATGACTGCCATTTAAAAAAACTAGATAAGGTATAATAATATGAAATGGTGAGTGACTGAAAACAATTTCATTTAATATAAAATGAGAATAATGAGAATCAATAAATTTTCTAATCATAAAAATACCATGGATAATAATAACTAAAACAAAAAAAGGAAATTATTAATTATTGGATTCTATGATTCCTAGGTGAATTGTAACATTAAAATCGAGATATTTAAGATGTTTTTATAACATACAAGGTGAAAAAACCCATGACGACTAGCCAATAGAAACATCTCAAGAGATTAACAATGTATCAATGAACAAAAATATTCAGGCCGACCCGTGTTTTACCTATCCAAAGCATTACTCATTTATAAAATAGTTGATTTAATTCTAGAACAATGTTACCTTTAAAATATATGCATTGCTTATAGATATAAAAATTATCAACATTTCCACAGATATCGAATAAATATCCAAGTGAACACCATCTATAAAAATTGTAGAGTTTTCAAGCCATAATAATATAAATAATAAATTATATGAATATTTAAAGTATATTTAACGTTAAATTATAACCATAAATTTAATATTTCAAGTTTCTTATAAAACTAAATCAACGAAGTGAATTTATATACTACCCTTATCAAAATAAATCAAAATCCATTTTGAGGAAAAATAAGGATGATATCAAAACAATATATCCCATGTAGATAATAATAATGGGATGTTTTCAATGAAGAATAAATATAATAACAAATATTTTAAAATAATTATTGGGAAGATTTCCAATTCATTTTGAGAAAAAATTGAATATACATTTCTTTGTTAAATTTTTTTCAAAAAAATATTTCAAAATTATATAATTAAACATGAAAATTATGAATCAATGAAATGATAGATGTTAATTCTATACATACCATAAAATGTATGAAGAATATCTATTTTACAAGGTAAAAAGGTTAGAGAAGTTCCTTGCTAAAAGAGAATGAACAAGATTACATTAAAAACCATTATTACCAAAAAAATGGTAAAAATTAATATATAAAATATTTTTGGTATGGATAAAACAATTATTAAGAACCATTTTAAAAAATAGTCTTTTATAATAAAAACTATTCTCTGACTAAAGGTAGTAATGATGTCGGGATTTTTAAAATAAATTTCTAAAAAATAGAACCAAAGTGTAGAAAAATGGTACTATTACATGAAAATGTTCATTTATAACCATAGGATAAGAAAAGGAATCTTTTTATTATAAAACATTCATATAAATTCTTTTAATGTAATATCATGAATTTTTAATCTCAATTAGAATGAGATTGTGATATAAACCCTGAAAATGTTCATAACATTGAAGTTTGATTTGATCAATGAATTTAATATATGTATAAAAAATAAATAAGTAGAAAATATATTTGAATACATAAATTTATATTGAATTTTATTTTACAAATAATCATATAATATTATAAAAAAATTGGAAATATTATTATCTAATAAAATAGAATTTATTTTTTAAAATCATTAATGACATAATATTTTTTTTTCAAATAATTTAGGACAAATAATTAAAATTGAAAATAAAAATACTGTGAATAGTTTTGTATTGAGGATTTTACATGGGAAATTGGATGTATTTAAACCATATATAAGAATTTTTGTGAATAATGTTAGTGTATTACTCATAGAATGAAAATTAAGATGAGATCATTAACCTTGTATTTTATTATGCGTAATCATACATTTGCCTCATGTATAAGGGTTTTAAAAATGTTAATAACATAAAAAATATCCATAATCATATTAATAAAATCATATATTATCGTATTATAATATATTATTACTCGTTTGATAATAGTCCATTATTATTTTTACAATTTGGGATTTTAATAGACTATTTTTTCGAGTATGTTTTGAGTTATTATCATTTATTATTATATAGTTCATTATTATATCACATACAAGAGGTAAAAACTGATTTAATTGTCTAATAAATTCATTATATTTGTATTTATAATAATACATGATATTTTGGGATAAGAAATTAATCACACTAATTGTGGAGATGGTAGGTCGTACGTACGCATGACTGATACAAACATTTCATTGTTGTTCTTAAAAAAAATTAATGTGAAATAGAATAAAATTAAATTTTAATTTTGATATAATAATTTAATAATTTATATCACATAATTATATAAAATCACCCTTTATACATTCCACGCGTAGAGTGAACGAATCAAATTGCCTTTAGGAGGCGATAGTCTACACGTACACAAACAATGTTATCATATTCTCATAAAATGGAGAACAATAATGTATATGTTATAAATTAATTTAAGATAAATTAATTAATTTTAAATATTTTATATATCATATATAAACAATAAATACATCAATATTTCCAATGTTTAAGGACTATTAATGGATGAAAATTAAATATTTCTTAATAATGTAGTAGTCCACCATACACACGAATGATGATTGCATATTCCATTTGATATACTTTTCTGAAACTATAGGTATAAATAATAGCATAATTACATATAATTATATTAAATATACTGATGTTACTTTTCAATAAGTATATAAAAATATAAGGGATGGAGAAGTAAATGAATCAACATCGGTCCTTCAAAAATGCTACCTCTTATTCACGTAACTCTTTTTTGTTTATAACAATAGAATTCCTTATATTTCCATATTACCTACTTGATGCGTCTAGTATTATTATAGGTATGATGGGATATTATTTTGGATTATTTTGATGATATTAATGGCTTTATTGATTTAGATATGTGGGATGGTTGAGTGCCTTTTTATAGTGGAGGAGTTATATTCATCCAATTTTTTGATTGAGGGAATTCCAGAATGGTTTTTTCATGTCTTGGGTAACCAATAACTATCCAAATTATAAAAAAGGTATGATATAGTCTCAATGTATCCAAAAAATGGATTTTGGATGATTTTATGGTAATTTTTTCGCCAAATAATAATGTTTATTGCCTTGATATGTATAGTTTTACATTAATTGTTATAATTAATTTTAATTATTATCACAAATATTTGTGGAAAAAATATAAGTTGAAATTATTATAATATATAAATTATAATGATTTTAAATATAGAAAAAATTCATTTAAGTTGAAATAATAACAGTGGATCAAATTAATTAATAATTAAAATTATAGTCATGAAGACAAAGTAATGTTTTAAAAATAAAATGTTCAAATGTTTGATGTATTTCTTATATAAAAATTTAAATTGAAATTAATAAAAATAACCTAAGTTTGGTTAGTTGATTTTTAATATATCTAATTATACATTAAAGAATATTAAACATGATTTATCTAAATATATAATCAATATTAAAGTATAGATTTCATTAAAAAATGAGTATTTATCATTATTCGTCAAAAAATGAAACTTCTTAGAAAAATATAAAAAATTAACCAAATTATAATGCTGATGATTTGTTTCTAAAAATAAATTTTATTTTTAAAAATAATATTTATGATTGGGTCAAAATTTATTTTTCAAATATGTTCAGCATTAGATGGTGAAAAAAATTTCCTTTTTAAAAAAACTTTTGTCTGTAAAACATGATTCATTCTTATCTTAGGCCAATAAAATATAATAGATATATATCAAAAATATTATTGAATATATAATATATAAATAATATTTATATCATTCGCTAAAAGAAAATAATTTAATATATTAAGATAAAAAAAACTTTTATGAGCATAAAACATCCCTATTATATTCACTTCATTCCCATATTCATTTCCTATGAATTTTAAACCAATGAACTCAACCACATATATATATATATTAATATGATAGTTAATCCAAATCATAAATTCTAATTTAATTTATAGGATATATGTTATAGTATAAAATAATAGTATTTTAATAATATATTGATGTTCAGTAAAACTGGGTTTTGTGTACAACACATTTCCTTGAAGTAATAAATTGTTTCATGAGATAAAAATTAACTATGTATTGAATAAATTACATGTTAGATAATTAATTAAATTTATTGGAAATATTAAATATTCTATAATGTATTGATATGATATATTCCTTTCTATTATTGGTGATTTTTTTCATACACGATATCGAATAAATGTTACACTTTTATAATTTTTGCGGTGTTACAAACTTTCAAACTTCCTTAAATATTATCCTATCTATTTAAAATCAGTCATAGAAATATGGGGTTTGATATTTGTAAAATTGACTTGTTTAATTTCCACATCATGAGTAGAGTCAATAATATATACACCTAATAAGAGGTAATCATAAGTTAAAAGGTAACATGGAATAACTTATTACTAGGATTATATGTAGGAGAACAACAGTGGAATGTAAAAATATAGACTTTGTTTTATGGAATAAATAATTATATAGTGTGATTTATTTCATTGATCACAAAAAAAAAAGGTATTGTTGAATTTAATATTAAGGTTCTCAAATACATAAATCTATATATATTTAATAGTCTATAGGCTCTACTATAATTAAGGTACTTGGAAAATATTTTATTTATAAAAAAATTATTTATTCTAGGTAATTGTTTTACTTTTTGAAATAGCATTGTAAAAATATTCTTAAACAATGTTTATTTATTTGGTGAAAACGAACAATTTTGTATAAAAATGTTTTGTTTTCTAAGAATCAAATCCATATGTATTGTATTAATTTCATCTTTTATAAAAGAAATAGAGGAAGGATCTATTGTATTTTAGGAGTGTGTCTTTACTATAATATGAGAAAAAATGATGTTTCTGAAAAGTATTGATAGAAGATAGTGAATTCAGGATTTATAAAGTTTTCATACATTCTAAAATAAAACAATGATGATTTATTGATCAAAAGGTTCTCATAAGTCATGAAAACGTTCATGATAAAAGAATTTGACGAAATGGGGAAGAGGTTTTAAGAATTTCAATATTGAAAAATTTAACTTTTTTAATCAGATTTTCGTAATCTATGAATCGTAACTAGAATTCTACAGAGAATCATAACTTGAAGTCATAGAGAATCATGACCATAATATTTAGTGAATTATACACATCTTTCTTTAGAGAGTTATTACTAGAATTCTGATAGAATCTTAACAAACATTCTTCAATGAATCATAAACAGAATTCTGAGATAATCATAACCATATTTCTATAGATAATTGAAACTATCATTCTCAAAGAATCATAAATAGCATTCTCAAATATTCTTAACTACAATTATACAGATAATTCTTACCAACATTTTGAGTGAAATTTAACTAGACATTTCATATAATTGTAACCATATTTCTATTAAGAATCTTATATAACTTTCTGAGATAATTATAACAGGAATTTTGGGAAAATAGTAACCATCATTGATTGAATATTGGAAACAAATGGAATGATGAAGGGATACACACAATTTTATCCAGTAAAATAAATTTAATTTAAAGGTATGATAATGAAATAGATTGTAATATGTTGAAAAATAATTATTAATAAGTTGATAATGATGAATAATTTATGTGGTAAAACTAGACATTAACTTTTCCAATATTTTCATAGAAATATATGGAGGTTTGGTGAAGTCAATGATTAAGTTTAAATGTGAGAAATATTTAGAGTTTTGGGATTGGGGAAAGCCAAAATGATTCCTGTTTCTCACATTTATTTCATGAGTTTCATATAATACTTCTACATATCATCATTTCATTATCAAATTTTCTATACACACGTGAAAGGTGGAGAATTTGAGAAATTGAAATGATATTTATCATCTGATTAAAGGATAATTATTTTGATCATTCATGAAGAGTATGAGTTTTTTACATATCGAGTATGAGTTCATTGTGTTGATAAAAATTTGATCCATAATACATCATCATTGTAATGAATGAAATAGGATCCAGATTACAACAACATTATATTGAATGAAATTGGAATCAAATTGTAGCATTATTGTATTAAAAGAAATAAAATACAGATTACAACATCCATGTATTGAAAGATATTGGATCTAGATTAGAACATCATTTTAATGAATGAAATATTATCTAGAATCCCCCATCATTGTATTCAGAAAATTAGAACTATCCAAATCGGACTGTGTATTCAGTCTGAGAAATTGTGGAGTAGTTTCAAAAAATCATTGATTCATTTGTTTACATCAATAATTTTAGAATAAGACATTTTAAATTGATGAGACTCAAAATAAGTTTTCTATAGAGATATACAAGGTGTCTAATGGGAGTTGGAACAAGTTGTATTCAATTTATCATAATACTGTATTTTCATAGACCCAAAAGAGTGGTTGTGGAATGGATTTAGGATCTCACATTGAGGATGAACCATGCAAATTATGTGTGATTTTCTATCACACCTCTTTTCATGCATTATTAGTTACTAAAATTTTATATGGATATAAATCCTAATAGGATGTAGAAGTTCTGTTTTTTTTGAAAATCATAAAAATTAGAAAATTGATACGACCCCCCACCTTCCAAGTTGTTATTTAGGCCAAGAAACATCAATTGGTATCATAGGGTTAGTTCACTTGTTAAATACTTATTACAAATTATATCAATTCTGTCAATAGTTAAGGAATTCAAATATTCTATGGAAAGACATTTAATGGATGTAAATATATAATGATTGGTTGTCTATTGTCTCTTGGCTTGAAATTTTTTGATGTTACAACTATTGGTTTCCAACTATTGAGAAAGATTCTCCAATGAAATTTTGTGTTAATAGAAGCATAGATGTTTATGGATAGGATAGAAATTAAATACGTATATACTCATGAGATATTATTTATCAAAAGGTGATGAGTATTAAGACTTAAAAAAGTATTTTATAAAGGCTAGAATGTGTATTCTAAAGGGAATAAAAAAGATAATAACTAAAAGATAAAAATATGTAGTAGTATATATAAATACATCCGAATGAGAGTTAATAATTAAATTGAGGAATAAGTAACCAATGTAAATGAAATTTTCTACAATGTCAAAGAATTCAGAGATGTGTTGGAAGATTATATACTTTTGTAGAATCTCAAGAGAAACATTTCATATAGGTTCATTTAAAAATTCTATGCTTTATAAGTATTTGTATTCTTTTTATCTTGATGAGTTGCATAATATTATTGTAACATATAAAATTTGAAATGTTGAAATCATTAAAAATATGATCAATGGTAGAATAGATTTTTATGTTATGAGAATGTTGAAAAACAATGATATTGATGAATCTCTTCCTTATGAGTCCAATGATAAAGAAGATGATGTGTTGAATAATAAAAACAAGTCTCTCGTATACAAGAATTATTGAAGTGGAAGGGAAATATATGGTGTAAATATTCATGTAATTTTTTTTGATTATAGTGGAATAAAATATTTTCAATGAATTTACCTGGGAATAAGGTTGGATAATATCAAGAATATCTTGATGAAAAACAAAAATGGAATAAGTGGAAAAAATGATAAAGAAAAGACTCCCTCCAACAAATTAAAGAAGAGGTTTTCTAGAATGAAAAGATATATACTGACTCATAATGTTGAATCAGACTCAACTGACAAAAATTATTCTAGAGATTAATGTTCAAAAAAAATTAAAACCCATTATTATAAAATATGAGAAAAGTATATTCATTAGAGTGTGAGGATGGTACTAAATAATATTATAGAGTATAACCGCTTAGAAGCAAACATTTTTCATTTCTTGAAAAAAATTTAATTCTTTAGAAAGAAATTAATGTAATAAAGAAAGAATTTGAATATGTTACTGATGGAAGAAAAGATGTCATTAATCCATAATATAAACTCATTTATGACATTTTGAGTTTCAAACAGAGAATTGATCAACAAGGAAATATGATTTATGATGTGGAAAGAAGCAAGAAGATATGGAATACGAGATTAAAAAGTTGCAATCAAATGTTTTTGACTCTAAAATTAACTATATAATGATGAATTAAAACATCATCAAAGATACATAAATAAAAGTTGATAGTGAAGAAGATGTTGGAAAGGCTCACTACGATAATCAATAGAAATATTTTCATACCAAAAATGAAGTTTCATATAATTATTTTACATTTCATGTTTTTTAAAATGTATTAGGAATTTGTGGGTGTTAAAAGTTTGCGATAATTCTTTCAATTATACAAAAGTATAAAACTAACTAAAAAAATATATTCCACATCATTAGTATTTATGATTTGTTAGAAGTTACCATAATAAAAAAATTGTATAGAAAAAAAAATTCATGAATTGAATGTCATTATTAATAGGTTATTATTGGTGTTGTGGAATCTATAGGCATTAGCCTCATAATTTTGGCACAAATTATCTCTATCCATAAAAATGTACGGTCAAAGTGGAAGAAATAGTAAAAGAAGAATGGGTAACTTTTCTGAATCATAGAATGTTGGAAAGGTGAATTCTCAAAATGATAGAAACATTCCAACATACAATAAATATGAATTTATAGAAGTAGTATTTTGGATGATGTGATTAGTCAAGTCATCATGTGGAAAGATGTACGAATCTCATTCTAGAACATGTTTCTATAGAATAAAAACAATAGAACAATAAAATAAAAATAATAAGGAAATAGCATTTTTGTGGGAAATATTTTAATTTATTTAAGAGGAACAAACCAGGTATTCTTGATAGTGGATATTCATTACATATGAATTGTGATATAAAAATCAGAAATCTTTTTTTATGTAATTATAGAGGAACAATTACTTTTTCAAATTATAGTTCCTTAAAATCATAGGAATAGTAATGGTAGAGATTGACGTATAGGAATTGATATATAATTAAGTGTTACTTGTTAATGGGATAAAATATTTCATACTTACTGTATGTCGACATTATGATGATAGAAATGAATTAATCTTCAGAAAGGATTATTATATCATAAAACTAGTAAAATATGGAAAAGATATTACCAATGGAGAAATAACTAGTGGGAATCTATTTTATTTAAGAGTTGTCAATAACTCTTAATACATGAGTGATAAATTGGAAAACACATTGTGGCATCGAAGATATGGCCACCTAGGGCAGGAAAAAAGAATAAACATTCTAAAGTTGTGTTGTACGAAATTTTTTAGAATTCAAAATATGTGTTTAAGATGATTTTATTACATTACCTAAAGGATTTAAGACTAAAAAAGTCATAAAATAGTTTAAATTTAATCTAGAAGCCCACATGGGCTTATATTATCCAATCATTATGGGTTGATGAGACATTAATAAACAAAATGGGACTTATACTTTATCAATTTTATTTATGATTTCACTCAGATGAAAACCATAATATTCATAAAGAAAATGTCATGGGATATTGAAATGTTTATATTCATTAGAAAAGATGTTGAAAATGAATTGGGGATTTATATAAAAAATATTATAGTATATAAAGGTACATAATTCACAAACATTTAATTTGAAACATATCTGAGAAATCATGGTATCAAAAATCAGTATAGTGCTCCCTATACAATATAAAAAATAGAGCAGTAAAAAAGAATAATAGAATCATGGTAGAAATGGGACAAATTATGTTAGTGAAATACAAACTATCAATATTCATTTTGAGATAATTTCCAAGTACTACTATACATGTTCAAAAAATATTCTTATTGAGACCGTAAACCAACATGACTTCTTATGAAATGTGGTATAAAAAATGATCATTGAAATAATTTAATGTTTTTAGATTTCCATGCTTGCTAACAATCAAATATCCAGATATAGGAATGGTTTGAAGAGAATATTTAGGAATGATCATTAATTTTTATTATCTAAATAGGATACGATACAAATTTTTGAACAAATGTATACCTATGATGGTGGAATCATATGATGTGATGCTTTTTGAAAAGAATATTTCCTTTACCCACTATACAAGATGTAATTTTCTAAAATCTTATTATTATAATTTCCAAAATATGATAGTCATCTTTGAAATATATTCCTTAAATAGGAATTTATAAAAGTTTTTCATTATAACCTCAATGCATTAGTTCCTCATCAACTAATCTCTATATAGTTCCTTCCATGGTCGAGATTTTATCATTTAAATAGGTCATTGACTTGGGTGATTCTATAATTCCTTATATTTAATGAAACAAACTATAAATGCATCCTTAGGATGAGTTTAATATACATTCTTCCTTCCCTTCATTTTAATTGGTAATTATTTTATTTATGAACTTCATTCCTACACATAAATAATTAATCCATTCCATTAAGACACATTCCTAGGATTCTCCTTCAACATTTCATGCATGATGGAAATTGAGCCCTAGTTTTTCATGGTATCCACCACTAAAGCTCTAAGAAAACTCTCTCTATATCTTATTCTTTTGAGTTTTTATGTTGATTAGGCTATATGTTTTTAATTTTATTACATGAAAATTGATTATTCCTGAAAAAAATCATTAAATCCTATAAACATTCCACTTCATTTCTCATTTATACTATCTTTTCCTTGATGATCAATTTAAACAAGATTTCTTCTGGTTCAATCCATTGACTAAAACTAGAAATGATTGTGTGAGTAAAAATATTCTTAGTGAGAATGAATTATAATAATTTATGGGATATCTAAATCATGACATAATATTTTAAATCTAAAACACCTCGTGTTTAACTGTATTAATTTATTTTCATTTTCTATTCATATCATTCATAATGATTTTTAATGACATTGTAATTTATCTTAAGCATATCTGTATAGAGTATTAACCCCAGTGTCTTGTAACGACAATTTTTGTGTACTAGGTTATGCTCGAGTTAGGACCAACACACCTTTTTAGAATTTGTTACCCCTGGGTACATTTTTACTAGAACAACATTAAATTTTAGTATATAGTCATATACGTATTTTAGGAAACCATTTAATGGAAATCTAATGAAAACATTAGAAAATTATTCTTGTACTTATCCAAAAAATATATCTCAGGTTTATTTTCAATAAACTATTATTTCTCAAATATTGATCACATAGTGGCTATAAAACATCCTTTGATACCAACTACAATATCTGTCCCCTATAAAGAATGGATCTTGTTTCTACTACCACTAAATTTTAATGATAATATGGAGATTTGTCCCAAGGTACAAGTCGATCTAGTAGTCTTAGTAAAATATATAACTAAATGAGTATTATATTAATAATGAATACACTTATTACAAAATAATTTTTTGAGTTTAAATTTTTTCCAACATAGCATATCATTTCATAAAATTCCTAACGCAATTCAAAGATTCTTGTTGAAGGGAAAAAAATAAGGGTGTAATAAAATTATGAGTATGGGTTGTGTAAAGTGGAAAAAATAATTAATCAGTGGGAATAATCAAAATTTTAAGGAAAATAAGTGAAACATATTTCTTGTAATCAATAAACTGATACGGAGTGCATAAACATTATGGAGATCTAAATAAATAAACACACCTACCATATAAATAATCTATATAAGGAATAATTAATAGGTAAAGGTAAGTAACTCAATTCCATTCCATTTAGTCAATAAAACAATTAGTGACTGCATAGATTTTTTCATAGTTAAAATATAATGGAATATAATTACAATATTGGAATGAAATAAATGATTAATTATTGAATTCCATGTTTCCAACATACATGGTACCTTTACCCCCAAGACATCTCACAATACAGTTTTGATCATATAAGTTTTACATCCCACAAATGCTAGCTAACGGACTCATCCAATTATATTATTTATTTACGAAGGGAAAATCTATAACTGATCACCACTCATCACATTCTTATCTATTGAAATCCACATATTCTGAGTAATCAATTTAATTAATGAAAAATATTCATTATGAAATTTATGCATTTACCAAAGTATTCCTATTTATCAATATTAACATAGATAATAAAAACACTATCAAAGTAAACATCGTATGTAAAAATATTATATTTTTTATGAAATAATAATATATATAACAAATTATATTGATATTTAATAGAAATATTTTTAATTTATCACTGTATATTTAATATTTCAAGTGGACTATAAAAATGAATCAAGGAAGTGAATGTTAATACCATCCATGGAATATAAATCGTAATCCGACCATATGAAGAATAAGGATGGTATCAATACAACATATACCAACATGAGTAAAATAAAGGTTTGTTATCATTTTTGAATGGAAATAATAAAAAGGAGCTTTTGAAAAAAAATTAAAGGAATATATTCCATTCATTTTGAAAAACATTTTGAAAATCACATTCAATGAAAATAATTTTAAAAACATTATTATTAGAAATTATAATTTTAAAATTGAAAATGAATCTTAAATGAAATTTGGGTCGGTAAATTCATACATGTCATTCAAGGTAAGACGAAAAATACCTTTAGAAGGGAAAAATATTATAAAATAATATTGTTATAAAATTTCTCTAATGGCCCAAAGTATATATATTTATTTGTATTTTAATAAAACCCCGATGTAAAAAAAGAATGGGAAAAACAAAAAAACATCATGGCATAAAACTTTACATTACAAGAAGAGCATAGTAAATAAAATCCATACTAACAACATAGACCGCCCCTCCCTATAATTTGAATCAGGGTACGACTCTCAACCGATGAAATACTATACATATAACAAGTGTCCTCTGTCAAGTCACATGCTCGATCCAATGACTATCGTAATAACCTCTCAATAGATAAATTATGTCAGGTTTTCGTAGAAATATATTCTGAAACTATTAGTACCGATGTGTGAAACAAATCATAATATTACATGAAAAAGTCTATAAATTATTGGTGGAGAAGAAAATGATAGGATTTATTTAAAATTTATAATATAAATTTCTTTAATTTAATTGCAGGAAAATGAAATCCTTATTACAAAGACAGTGTGAAATAAATCCTTAAATTGATCGTAACATTGAATATAAAATTGGACTATGAATTTATAATGTGTTTAAAATCTAAATACAAAAGGAAGAATTTCAAATACATCAATAAATATCTAATGGCGTTATACAGATAATTATATAATTTTAAAGCGAATATGGAAGTAATATATCCCAATGAAAGAGGAATTGAGTTTGATTTTTTTAACCACATGGTAATTTAATGTTCAAATACCATATAATAAAATAATACAATATTAGATTAAAATTACCATTAATAAGGAAATATTCATTATATTACATGTCAAAATGGAATAATATTCACCGTGTATTAAAAATTATGGGCGTAAATATAATGTATTCTTAAAATAATAGAAATTCAAAAGAAGTCCCTTACCTAGAATTTCCTTTTGTATGAACACCCATTAACAACCTTTATAGTGGATTTAATAATGTAAATTTATTATACATTAACCTTAATAAAATTTATAAAATCATTTATTATATTCTTATAAAATCTTATTTCCCATTTGATAATAATCATTCATTATTTTCTATATTTATTGCATTATTTGAATAGTTTTTCTAGTAAGTTTGGAATTTTTATTTTTTTCTTCTTATATACATCATGATATAATCATATCTAAAATGTGAAAAATGAATTAAATTTTATTTATATTAATTTTATGTGAATTTTAATATAATACATAATATTTTGATATACGAAATGGATGGTATTGTTCCCATAGACTATTTGTTGTATGTACGCAAGGACATTACATTCAAAACAATGTTGTATTTGAGGAATGTAAATTAAATAGTAAATAAATATTTTTAATTTTATCATATAATAATTTTATCATACATATCACATATGTTAATTATCATCATCATTTATAAATTACATGTATAGTTTGACAGAATAACATCGATTTGTGGAGGTAGTAGTCCCCATGTCTGCCAACGTTATTGTCGTGTTCCAAAAAAAATGAAAAACAAGAAGATATGTGTTAAAAAAAAATTAAGGGAAACAAATAAATTATAAATATTATATATATCACATGTAATATATAAATCTATACATATTTTCTACAATCAAAAGTGTTAAATGGAAGACCGAACGACCTTCACTAATGAGGCGGTAGTCTTCCATAAACATGGATGACAATTGTGATTCTCATTTCATGGATGTGTGTTAATATGTTGGTGAAATTATTATAATAAATAATCTTAATAATATTTAACATAAATTGTTTAATTTGTTATAATGATATAAAAATAATTATATTTGTTTAGATGTAAATTAAACAAAATTGATCATTTAAAAATTTTACCTATGATTAATGTAACTTTATTTGGTTTATACCAAGTCAATTAATTGGTGTTACACATTACTAAATAGAGTATTATCGATTGAGAGGATGGATTTTGGGATCTTTTTTGGGAGGTTATTGGATGAGAAAAAGGGTTCCAATAGTGTGACGAAGTTGTACAAGAGAGTTACCTTTTATACTGGATTAGAGGTACAATTCTTGTAAATGTTTAAATGAGGGAGTTACACCATTGTAATTTTCATGTAATGTGGAAAAATAATTAATAATATTAAAACAAATTAGTATATGATCTAAATATTTCCTCCCAATTACTTTTTACAATTTTATGAGTAGTATTTTCCCATATTTTTATGATATAGTCACATGTTATATATAATTTTACCTTAATCAATGAAATTAATTTTATTTATATTCAGTAATATTTTTAATTAAAAAACCAGTAAACCTATATATAAATTATATATTATTCTAATTCTAAATATTTAATCTATTACTCCAAATTATCAACAAATATTTTTTAATAATTAATTTAAAATTAAACCTAGATATAGGACAAAAAATAGAGTTTGAAAGTGGAAATGTTCAAAAGTTTTCTATATATGTATTATCCATTTTCAAAATGTAATTGATTAAAAATAATTTAATTTGATTAATTTATGTATAATTTTAAAAATAATAATTTAGAAAAAATTAATACATAATTTAAATATATTGATAAACTATATGAAAATTTTTGTTTCGATTAAAATTTAGTATTCTTCAATATTAATCAGAAAAATGAAATTCTTCAAAAAAATAATAAAATTCATCGTAAGATAATTTTAACATTAATATTTTAAAAAAATAATTTTTATTTGGACATATTTATTTTATAAATATTAATTTTTTAGTTTTAAAAAATGCACAACAATTAAAAGATGACAAAATTTGTTTTTTAAAAAAATACCCTTTTAAGCGTAAAACTCGATGCATTATTATATTATTCCTATAAAATATTTTAAATTAATATAGAAACTATTTTATTAAATATTTAATATATAAATTGAATTAATATAATTTTATAATAGTATTTATATTAATTTATCATTATAAAATGCCTTTGAGAGTATAAAAAAATCCCATTTATAGAGAATTGATTTGTGTATTGGTTTCTAATTAATTGATAACCAATGAATTTAAACATATATATTAGTATTTTAGTTAATGATATTCAAAAATAATAATTTAATATCTAGGTTATACCATATTATATAAAATAATAATATTTTTATAATATATTGTTGCTCTGTAAAAGTCAATTTTGCGTATAAAAGAAGTCATCGAAGAATGTTTCATCACGAAACCTTTTCAACATCTTCATTTTATGAATTAAAGGCTATATAATATATTAAGATTATTTATAATATTAAATATAACATAAATTTTTGAGAGGTTATATTCAATTCAAGGTTTCATGTTGCATTCCATATACACTATGAAATAAAAGTTACAATTTTAGAATTTTTAGGAATTTACAATTTTTTTCCCTTTGTAATTCATTGTATATATTAAATTCATATTTAATTAGGAGGTTAAATATCATGACCCATCCCCCGGAGCCCGTGTCGTGACTACCCCAAGCCTTCCTTATATTGGTTAGGGGCTGAAGACTAGCACCAAAGGCGTAAATCCCTAAAACTAGGAATGTATTGCCATTATTTCCTAAAATCACACACAGGAGAGTAAAAGCTAGAAGAAAAACACTATGTAAAACTATATAATAGAAGAGTTCTGAAAAGTAAAAGGTGATGGAAATACAAGCCCATTTGTAAAGTAAAAGAAACGTAAAATACATGTACTGGAAAAATGGAAAAAAACTCCAAGATCATCCTCTGGGAAATCCTACCTAATGGGTATGTACAGATAGCCTCTATAGCACTCCATGTCCATCCAACACCGCAGCGTACCATCAAGCCGTGTGGTCCACCTCCGGGTATCGTCCAGTCCTGGTAAACTCACCATCAGTCAGCGTTGTCCGTCGTTTGCATCCAACACAACGAGGTGCATGCATAGCTAGTGCAGGGGTGAGTATAACGATACTCAGTAGGGACCCCGAGACCCTTAAGGTCTCACAATATCCAACAATGATAAACCACAAGGTATGAAATCAACAATTTACCCCAAATATTTATATTCCCATACATATACCTAAGTTATCATATAATCCATCTTAATCCTATGGTAAACACAAAAGTTACTGACTCTGCTCACACAGGTATAAAACTTATGTAGATAGTTAGATATGATAAGATGTAGCCACTAAATCATATATTCTGTTGATCCCACGTAGGATCCAGGAATTGAAGATAGAGTTGTCGAACCCACACAGGATCCAAGAAAAGTATACAGAGCTTTTGAACCCACACAAGATCCAGGAACTTTCGTCATATCTGTCGAACCCACACAAGAACCAGGAATATTAAATAAAGATGTCGAACCCACACAATATCCTGGAACAGTAGTCATAGTGTAGCTAGTCACATTGTTTCTGCACAAAGCACGCTAGATTCTGGGAGTTTTTGCTCCTCAATCCCAGTGTCAATACATCAACATCCACTAATTCCCACAAATAAATATTCTGATGGTCCGCACAGCATAGGGGCCTCAACGCAACAAATGGTGTGTCAATCAGACTCTCGGTTTGTGAGTTAGTAGTCTTTTAGTCCCAAAGGCCTGGTTAGATTTGTGCGCGATCCAACCTGCCCATATCTCAACTATAACCCAAACACTAGTGGGGTATACTCAAAAGGACCATCAAGCTCCAAGATTACCAGCACCGCTGACAGTTTGTACAACAAACGTCTGCTGCTAAAGATATGGCTAATGATATAAAGGGCCGGTAGTGGGCTTGGGTCAAGTTGGACTCGGTGGCACAAACTGAGCCCCACTTAGTCTGGGCAGACCCAGTTTGGGTTTGGCCTGACCAGACCCATTGGGTTCAGCCCGGCCCGCTGGGCCCGACCTAGCATGCCGCGAATAGAGTTAGGGCGCAGACCAGTCGTGAAGGTGTGGATCGACCAAGCTTCGAAGTAAGGGCGGTTGGCCCAGAGGCACCGCGAGGGGCATGAAAGGCAAGTTCAGACAGGTTCACATGGGGCGTGGCTCGGTAGCTTGGCTCGTATGGCTGAGGCTGGTTCGGTTAGCGCCGCGAGGGGCACAACCCTGGCGACTCAGCCCAGATGACCAAGGTCGGTTCGGCCAGTAGCGGGGAGGGGCGTGCATGGCTCGTGGGTCAGAGTGATTCATTCAGGCACACGAGAGGCTTTTGGGAATTCAAAAAGGCAATAGGGTATGTCGGTGGGGTGTGGGTAGGCCGGCAGGGCACAGGCCGTCTCAGGGCAGCAGCTCGTCTCGGCGAGCGGCTCGGCCGACGGGGTCGCGGCTGGGGCCAGTTCATCCAGCGGCGGTGCAAGATGCTTTGGGGGTGGCGCGGGTAACAGAGGTCATGGGTAGGGAGGAATTTGTCTTTTACACCTTCGTCGCCTCATCCTTTCGTCGCCATGCCGAAGAATATCACAAAATATATCGACAGAGGGTGTTGGCCCATGTTAGTTTCGCCCTCACCCTCCACATTTAGGGTAAAAGCAGTTGTCCCTTTTAAAACAAACCACAAAAATCCTCCCATAAAAATAAAGTATTTTTATTCTTCATTTTGAAGAAAGCAAGAACATGGAAAATTAATTGGAATTAAACCCCTAACTTTTGTTCACTGTTCATCGATGATGTCGCAGGAAGAATATTCAGTTTTCATGATTCATCGCGTCTTCCGAACACTTCTTATCCCAAGATCACACATCAGTTTTGGAAGACGTTCCACATTAGTAGGAGTCCGGGGAAGAAGATCAAAGGAGATCTTTGTCGGCATTCTTTTTTGGATGAACACGTTCTTCGTTCATCATTTTTCATTGGGAGATGAGGTTCCTCATTAGAGAAATCTATTTCTCCCATGCTCTTCTCTCCTCAAAAATCTAGCCATGAGACAAATTCCAACCAAAAAATAGATTGTGTTTATATATTATTAAATTGTTGGTACAAAAAAAATGTGCTAATTAATTATGATAGATGAAATTAATTAATTCAAGAGGTTGCAGAAAATTAATGTGAAGGATTTTGTACCATAAATGTTTTTGCTTTGGATCCATTAAGGTGGAGGGGTGGTGGCACCATAATGTGGGGAGCTCAAGAGGTTTCTCCCCACTTAATGGGGAGTTCAAGAGGTTTTAACCTCAGTGGTCCCCATCATATTAAACATGAGAGGAGGTTAGGTTAGGGTGGGACCCACTATCATAACCTCTCATGGGAGGTTATGGTGTGGTGGTCCTCACATATAACTTCCACATGTAGGCTTCAACCAATAAAATAAAAATAAATCTACAACTTTATTTTTATTTAATTATTTCATTAATAACCGAAAAACTATCATTTATTTCCGACCATCTACCGTCGAGGTGAAAGTCTCCTTAAAAGAATAAATGTGTCGTGAGATCAACGGTACCCTCACATTTCAATTTCAATCACCAGTTTAAAAGATAAAAAATTCTGCTCGTGCATTTATTGAACTTACACAAAAATATGTTTGGACAATTATTCTCAGTCAACTTCGACCAGCGCCGGTCAAGGATAGGCTCTGCCTAGCTGAAACACGCCCCAAAAAACCCAACGATACTCTGTGATTTTCAATTATATTTTCTGTTTAGATGTAATGATATTTACAATAAAATCATTTTCACTTAATTATTTTATATGCGGCTAAAAACTAATTTATTTAATTATTTTATTTATTTTATTTATGAATACACAATTTTTGGGGTTTCTCACAGGAGGCTCGTGCTAACTAATCTTAAGTCAATCCTAGGATAATCTTGCCATCCTGAGCGCAATGGTGCACTCAGATTTTTGATCTGAATAACCATTTAAGAGTTATTCTACTTTTATTCAGGAAAACTGCTTACGCGCGTTAACTTAAGCTTAGAAAAACTTTGACGGATCATTCCGGGCAATCTGAGCCTCGTAATCATGCGCTGTTAGATTTTGTGGCCTTGTAAAATTCCAATATATTTAAAAAAAATACATAGATATTGCGAGTCTTTACAGTCTCCCCAACGTAGGGCTCTATTTCCCCTTAAGCCACAACTCAAACTAATGATACAAGTGGGGGTACTGAGCATGCATCTTATCCTACCGCTCCCATTTTATCTCCTAAACGTTGTCGTGCTGCCATCGAACGTGCACCAGATGTATTGACCGTCTAGGGAGGACCCACTCTTGTCGATCCTAAATCTCCACTAGGACTTCTGCAAATGTATCCACATCGTCAACGTCCAGCTCTCAATGGTCAATGATGTTAGAAGGGTCATGCACATATCTTCTCAACTAGGATACATGGAAGAGGTCATGCACCTGGTGAAACTAATGCAGAAGAGCTAAGAGTTATGCATCCTCACTAATTCTTATGAGGACCTAAAAAGGTCTTATGAATCTCAGAGATAACATTATACCATGGTCAAATCATCGTAAATCTCATCGAGGTGATACCCATAGAAAGACATGGTCACCATCCTCGAACTCCAGAGCTCTCTGTATCTTGTCAGCATACGATTTCTACATACTCTGTGCAGTCTTGATCCACTCCTAGTTGATCTTCACCTTCTCTTCGGTAGCTCATACCATATTTGGTCCCATGAGTGCTAACTCCCCTAAGTCAGTCCAACACAAAGGAGGTCTGCATGGCCACCGTTATAATGCCTCAAAAGGTGACATACCAATGGTAGTGTAATAACTGTTGTTGTATGAAAACTCCACCAATGGTATGTGCTCCTCCCAGCTACGAACAACGTCGAGGGCACAAGCACAGAGCATGTTCTCAAGTGTCTGAATGGCCCGCTCAGTCTGACCATCTGTCTGAGGATGGAAGGCGGTGCTCAAACAAAGCTGTGTCCCGAAGGCTTCCTACAACCCCTTCCATAGCCGAGAAGTAAATCTTGGGTCAGGAGTAGAGACAATCGTTAATGGTACACCATGTAGCCTCACAATCTCATTCACATAGAGGCATCCCATGCTCTTTACTAAACCTTGAGTTTTGATTAGTATGAAGTGGGTCGACTTGGGGAGTCTGTCAACAATCACAAAAATCGAGTCATGTCCCCAAGATATACACGAGAGTAATGTTATGAAGTACATGTATAGCCTATACCACATCCAATCTAGGACCTCTAAAGGCGGAACCAAGAATATTGGTACCTAATGCTCTACCTTCATTTGCAGACAGGTGAGGCATCGAGAGACAAACTCTACAACTGATTTCGTCATTCCCGGCCACCCGTGCTTTCATAAAGGGTCCAGGTAAATCATTTTCACTCTTGGATTTACCGCTAGAGGGGATGTGTGGAATCTCTCAATAGTTCTTCCTGAAGTTCCACTGTTACTATAGAACGTCCTTTGATGAGGATGACATACTCCCCACCTTCACAAAATCCATCAGGTGCCTGCCCTGTTGACATCTTAGCATGTCCTGCCTTGCAGTATGTGTCCTCATTCTCTGCCTGCTTGACTAACTAATGATTTGGGGGAGTTAATATAAGATACTAAAGGAAGGATACTCCTTCTCTATCCATAAAGGATATCTGTAAAGCAGTCAGTTGCTATGTTGCCTCACTCAGCAGATGCAGGCCAGACCTCCTGTTGAGTGCATTTACTTCCATGTTCCCCTTCACAAGAGTATAGAATATTTCAAATTAAACTTCTTCTACCATGAGGGTGAGTTTTTCCAACTCCTGAGTGATTGGATGAACCCTCTTATGCCTGAGTTTATCATGTGCTTCTGGGGTTTCGTTTTTCACTGACCATGGAAAACCCCATCCCAATGTTGTAGATAAACCACATGCTCTTTTCCAAATACAGTTAATCTGAGTGTGAACTGTGGATGTCATGTCAATGACTAAACTAATGGAATAAGGCCTTGACACATCCACCATGTTTTTCAGACCAAGACATTGACCTCAATGGTAATATCACACTTTCGGCGTAAGTGTGATTATGGAGTCTCCTCCCAAAATTATCTCAAGAAGTGAGTGTCAAGTCAACGATTTAACTAGAAACTCTTGGTACATGACAAGATTTGTATAAGGAATGAATGATTGGTACCTATGTCAATTGATACATTAGATATTATTATACATAGACCATACCTCGAATCATTCCTAGATCCCCCGGGAAGCATTCCTTGACTTCATGCAACAACTCTCTTCCCTTGTCCTCTAGCTCCCTAAGCCTGGCGGGGTCCACCAAAAGGGGGTGGTTGTAACATGTCAAAAAGTAAACCACCACATACTACTATCTTAGATCTTATTTCACATATGTTTCCCTACAGATTCATCTATCCCTAACACATTTTACACGCCCATGTCTTAGAGACTCACACTAGTTGAATGCTTCCCCAATGCTAATTTTCACTGACTGTATCTGTTCATCCAAGGAAAGTTCAACCACAAAGGTTTTCTCTAGCATCCTAGCATAAGTAGGAATGCATAGAGGAATTTTACTAGCTCAAATGTCCATTAAACACACCTCTCTCAGAAGTTCGATCCCTGAAGCACTGATCATATCGTATTCATCGATTACCAAGAACGATCGATAAGCCTCGATGAATAATCAGATACCGACATGTCTTCCTGCCGAAGCTGTAGATGTTCTAGAGAACTATCAGCCACCTCCTCGAGAAAGTCCTCAGACACCTGTGAGTATGGCTTTCCTTTGAAACCTGAGGGGTACCAGATGTCGAAACACATGTAATGCACTAAGCCTACATGTTTCCTCTACCGGTACCAACAGTTGTATCTTCTATCCAACAGGTAGTGATATAGCTGACACACTACCCAGGTGTGCTATCTAGATAAATGGTCCATGTACCGAAGACTCATCCCTAAAAGGACCATCCCCATGGTCACTCACTGATAAAGACATGTAACTAAGATCATTGGCTACTCTACTAGTGTCTCAACTAGATGGGTAATTATAGCAATCACCTCCAGCCAGCCCTCAGCTGCGTGGGAATATGTATTTCCTAGAATCACCAAAGGCCTCAGCTATTGGAACTCATGCAACACACTTAGTAGAAGTGCACCATCCACTAGTGCGGCTGGTGGTATCTGCTACCCAATGGGTGGTGGTACTGGTGGTACACCACCTGGAGGTGTGGACATAGTAAGAGGGCCCTGCACCGGAGCCTCATCGCTCGTTGGGTTTTCAGTGCATACAACCTATAGAATCCTAGATGGTTGTCTACCTGGAGGTGTCCTGAAATGTAATAGGTGATCCATGGGTAATAAGTTATTCATGGTGAGCTGACTCAAAGAGTTCACAAATAAGACTCTTCAAAACACACACACAATCATTGTATTTTTGCACTGAGTCAGAAATCTGAAGTTAGGGTCTTGGTGTATTGATACGCCGTCCGCCGCACCAACACTGGACACCCTAAACTGAAAACCACACTCACTACACTGGACACTATTGTTGTTAAAAATAAAGATCAGAGTCCTAAGTCTACCTTAGAACCTCTCTCTGATACCAATTTTTCACGAACCATCCCATGGGGCCCATGTTGTGACTACCCCAAGCCTGTCTTCCATAAGCCAGTGGCTGGTGAATATAACCAAAGGCATAAATCGCTAAAACTTGGAAGGAATTGCCTTTATATCATAAAAATGTACACAAAAGAGTAAGATCTTGAAGAAAAACACTATGTTAAACTATATAAAAAATAGTGTGGAAAAGTAAAAGGGGATGGAAATACAATCCCAACTGTAATATATAAGAAACTGGAGTACAAGTACTAGAAAAAGAGAAAACATCTCCTGGATCATCCACTTGGAAACCCTATCTGAAGGATAGGTACAGATATCGTCTGTAACAATCCACGTATTTTCGTCATCTCCATGTACCGTCACGCCTTGTGGTCCACCTCTGGGAATCGTCCAGTCATGGTACACTCAACCTCGGTCAGTGATGTCTGTCGTCTGCATCCTATACAATGAGAAGATGGCATAGAACATACAGTTGTAAGTATAACGATACTCAGCAGGGACCCCGAGACCCTCAAGGTTATGGATAAACTACAAGGTATCAAATCAATAGTTAACCCCATTTATGTATATACCCATACATATAGCTAAGTTATCTTGTAATCCATTTCCATCCTGAGGTAAACAAAAAAGATACTGACTCATATCACACATGTATACAACTTATAGAGAGAGTTAGAGATGAATAGATGTATCCACTAAATCATCTATTCTGTCGAACCCATGTATGATCCAGGAATAGAAGTTAGAGCTATCGAACCCACAGAGGATCCAGGAATAGTAAACAGAGCTGTCGAACCCACACAGGATCTAGGAAAAGTCGTTAGAGCTGTCGATCCCACACGGGATCCAGGAGCAGTAAAAAGAGTAGTCGAACCCAAATAGGATCCAGGAATAGAAGTCTGAGCGCAGCCAGCCATAGGGTTTCCACACAAATCATGCTTGATTCTTGGAGGATATGCTCTTAATGCCAATTTTCGATACATCAACTTCCACAATGTCCCACTATAAAATATCGCGAAGGTATTCCATGTCATAAGGGACTCAATGCAATAGATGGTGCGTCAGTCGGACGCCCGGTCTGTGAGTTATTAGCCTTTTAGTCCCTGGGGCCTGGTTGGATTTGTGCACGATCCAACCGGATCATATATCAACTATAATGCAAACTCTTGTGGTGTATAGACAAAGGGATCTTCAAGATCCAATATTACCAGTGTCGATGACGGTTTTTCAAACGGACGTCAGGTGACAATGATATTGGCAAATAAGTAAACGATCTGTAGTGTGCATGGGTCCGGTCCGATCCGGTTTGAAACAATCGGCCCGAATTAGTCTGGGATGACCCGGTTCGAGATCAGACAAACATGAAATGTTGGTTTCTACTCGGCGGGCTGGGACTGGCCCAGCAGGCCGCGAAGGCCGCGAGTAGCGCGAAGGCGCGGACCAGTCACGAGGGTGTGGATTGGTCGCGAGGGCTCAGACCAGCCATGCATCTGTGTAAGGGTGGTTCGACCCGAAGGTGCTACGAGGGGTGCAGAAGGCTGGCTCGGCCGAGAACACATGTGGAGCGGCTAAGCTAGTGCCGCAAGGTGCGCGTGGGGCACGCGAGCCAGTGCGATTCGTTCAGACACACGAGAGGCGGTTGAGAAGGACGGGAGGTGGCCGGGTAGGCTGGCGGGCAGGCCGGCAGGGCCTGGGGAGGCCGGATGGGCGCGAGAAAGCTGGGAGGCGGGCGGCTAGAAGGAGGGCCACCGAGAGGTAGTCGGGTAGGCTGGCATGCAGGTCGGTGGGGGCATGTGATGGCTCGGGGAAGCGGTTCAGCTTCACGAGCGACACAGATGGTGGGGTCTTGGCTAGGGCCGGTTCAGCAGGTGGTGGTGCGGGACACCGTTGGGGCAGCACGGGTCACGGAAGTCGCGGGTAGCGCGACCTTTGACATTCCCACCTTCATCGCCTCGTTGTTTCATATCCATGATGATGTAAAAAAGAAAAGAGATCGACAGAGGGTGTCAAGCCATGTTAGTTTGGCAGGCACCCTCCACGTTTATGGTAAAAGCAATCTGTCCTTTAGAACGAACCAAAATAGTCCAACTGCTAAAAGAAAGCATCATTCTTCTTCATTTTGAAGAATGTAATATCATTGATCTTTAATTGAAATCAATCCCCATCATTTTTTTCGTTGTTCATCGATGAAGTAGTGGGATGAAGACGGAGTTGTCGTCGTCCGTCATGTTCTCCACAAACATCCAATCATGAGCTCACACGTTAGTTGTGGAAGACGGTCCACATCAGTAGGAGTCTGAGGAAGAAGATCAAATGAGATCATTGCCAACATTCTTCAATGGATGAATGTGTTCTACGTTCATTGTTATTTCGTTGGGAAATGGGGTTCTTCGTTGAAGAACCCTATTTCTCCCAATCTATCTTCTCCTAAAAAATCCATACAAGTGACAAATGCCAACAAAAATAGTAGATTGTGTTTATCTATTATTTAATTTTTGGAAAAAAAATTTAATGGGATAATTAATTCGGCAAGAACCAATTAATTAATTCAAGTGGTTGGCACAAAATTAATGTGATGGATTTGGCACCATAAATGCTTGTGCATTTGCTCCATTAAGGTGGAGGGGTGGTGGCAGCCTTACGTGGGGAGCCCAAGAGGTTTCTCCTCACATAATGTGATGTTCAAGAGGTTTTAACCTCAGGTGGTCCCCACCATATTAAACATGAGAGGAGGTCAGGTTCGGGTGGGCCACAACACCATAACCTTTCATGGGAGGTTAAGGAGTGGTGGTCCCCACCTCCATCTACCACATGTAGACTTCAACCAAGCAAATAAAAATAAGGCTACAACTTTATTTTTATTTAATTCATCATTAAAAACTCAGAAACTATCTTTTATTTACGACAATATTCTTTAAAGGTGAAAGTCTCCTTAAGAGAATACCAGCACTGCAAGTGCAATGGTGTCCTTAGATTTCAATTCTGATCACCGGATCAAAAGTTACAAAACGCCGCTCGCACGTTTACTGAACATCCTTGAAAAAATGTACGGAAAATTATTATCATTCACCCTCTACCTGTGTTGGTCATGGTTAGGAACTGCCTAGGTGAAATATTCCCCAAAAAACCCAATGGTACACTCGTATTTTCAATTCAAGTTGTCGGTTAGAAGTTAAGAATTTTACAATAATATAATTTTCACTAAATTATTTTATTTGCACCCAAAAACTAAATTTCTTGGGTGGCCCGCACCGGCCAAAGTTATTATCTTCTTATAGAATGAATACCCTAACGAGCTCAGCGGTGGTCTCAGATTTTTAATTCGAGTTACCGTTTTTGTGTTATAAGCATTTGAGAAATAAAATAACTTATTTAATTATTTTATTTACTATTATGCCATTTTTGTGTTTTTTCACAGGAGGCCCATGTTGACTAATATTAAGTCGCGCCAAGGGTATTCCCGCTATCCTATGCTCAACGGTGCCCTCATATTTTTGATCTGGGTAACCGTTTATGATTTATTCCACTTTTTTTCAGGAAAAATGCTTACCCACATTAACAAAAGCATAATAAAATTCGACGGATCATTCCGGGCCCTTCGGGCCTCAGAATCGCACGCCGTTAGATTCTGCGAACTCGTCAAATTCCTACATATTTAAAAACAATACCTGGAAATTACGGTTCATTACATTAAAACTAACCAAAAATTAAAAAATATAAAATAAAAATGGGAAAATTTAGTTTTAGTATCATTATAAAAGGAGAATAATGATACTCTATAATTTTTATGAGTGTGAGAAACTGTAAATAAAAGGCTGTATAAATAATCAATTGCTATGATAAAATTTGAAATTTTAATTAATGATTATCCTATTTGTACACAAGTACTAAATGATAAAATTAATGGAATATTTCCTTTAGTCATATAAATAAAAGGTTTTTAAATATTCAACAACATAACCTTTATGATATAACTAAAATAATATTTTTCATTTAGTTCATTCATTATATCTAAACATGTTTGTTAGTGAAGGAAAATGAAACATGTTACATCATGGAAGGGGCAGTCACACAACAAAAAGACAACATTGATTTCTATAATAGAAATGATGTATGAATAAATAATGATAATAAACATTATATTGTAAAACTGAAGAATTAAATAAAAATAATTTATTTATTTTACCATATAAATAACATATTTAAAACAGGATTACTGAAATGTAAAATAATCAAATGCGAGACTTGCTTTTCCTTGGACATCTCCTTGAATTTTAATTTCATAGACTAACTATGAGTGACCAGTTTATTAATTTCATGTGATAGGTTTTTAGGTGGTGTTAAATGATATTATTTAAATAAGAATATATAATTTAGGAATTCCTTGATGGATTTTTGATTTCCCCCTTTTATATGTGATGGGAAGGGACGACATTATTATGAAATTATATATATTTTAATAATTCAATGAACTTATAAGTGGGTAAATGGCTAAAATTGGAAACAAATATGCAAACTTGTGTTGGTTGAACAAATTATAAATTATTAATCTCTAGTAATGCATATAAATATTATATTACTTGTATATTTGGATAAACTCAATTTATCCCTTTTACATTCAGTATGGTGAACAATATTTAATATTAGTAATAATTTTCAATCGAATAGATTAATATTAAAAAAATTACTTTATTTTTTACATATGATTATAGATTTTATATTATTTTAGTCATATAAATTTATTAATGGTGTGTGATTTTAATTTAAAACTATATATGATTAATCATGTTAGAAACATTTTAGGAGACTTAATTTTGTTTTTAGAAGTATATATTATGAATTTTTTTTCACAAATACTTTAAATAAATAAAATGAATAATAAAAAAATAAATAATGTGTATAATACATTGAATGAAATAAAACATTTAATCTTAATTTATAATAATTGATTCAATAAACCACCAAAATAAACTATTATATTAATATAAAAGTATAATTACTTATAATTTTTTTACCATTGGATTCAAAAGTTTAAATAATATATAAAAATGTATAATTGTATTCCAAATATTTGTATTAATGTACATAAATGTTTCTAATCCATTATATAGTTATTATATATTGGTAAAATAAGGAAAATTAAATGTTACATGAAAGTAATAATTTTTGAAAAAAAATAACCTCTATAGGGAAATATAAATAATTCATATTAATTAAATTTATATACGATTAATTGACATATATTATTAAGTTGGTCAATTTCAAATTTTTAAAATTTAAAAATAAATTTATTTTATGAATTAATTCTCATTAGTTGGGGAACACTTTTAATTGTTCATGAAATGATATTTACCTACAATAGTTGAGTATTGGGAGTTACATTCTCTCTCCTTAATAATTTCATCCTCAAAATTTTAGTAAATAACATTTGTTGTGAAAATTTTCATACTCATTATTTATGCATGAATGCCCTGATGGCCTTTTTTATTGATTTTTTATAACCACCTATCAAGGGATGAAGGGGAACTATTACAAGGCCAATAGTCTTAAAAATTACATGAATCATATGCCTTAAGAAATAATTAGACTATAACTAAATGGGACTGCTCCTCCCCAACTTCTATATCATGATGTAAGATCTCCACCTTCACATCGCTTTTTTGGCTAGGATTCGTATGCATGTAGAGGCTGGTCCCGATGGAAATGCCATAACCTCTCTTTCTAGAAAATCTAATTAGCTTCTGCTCTGGTGAATGAACCTGCTCTGAATCCTTATCTAGAGTCTTCTCCTTGTAGTGTATGTATGGTCATAAAGCACAATTTCAAGTGGCCCTAAAGACATGAGGTGGCCTGAAAGCCTTACTAGCCAGAATTCCTTGGGTTCCCCAAAGGCCTTAAAGGACCTGAGCCCCATGTCGGGGGCCTGAAAGCCAAAATGGATGAATGGTTATCACTACTACAGTACCAAATACTACCTTCTATAGTACTACTACAGTACCCCACAAATAATCTCTATACTCTTTTTTAACTTGGGTCCCTTGGATAAACTTGCTGAGTCCTCACAAACTAGGCTGAGGCTCATGTTCTACCCATTATTTATTTGATTTTTAGGACTATGTAATTTCCACTTCTAATTTTTAATTCAAACTACTAATATTTACATGGTGAGTTTTCCAATTCTATAATTATTGTTCTTTAGAGTCATGAACATAGTCTAAAACATCATTATAAGCCAATTCATGTTCCAAATCAATTCCATTATGATGTGAAAACATGATTTGGATCCAATATGTATTTTTATAGCAATGAAACATAGAATACACTGTAAACATTCATTGATAGGGTGGAATAAATATAAATAAGATAGAAACCCAATTCATTATAATATTTAAAAGGCCCAATGGATTTAGGTTTGAATTTACCATATATAAAAATTCTCATAACTAACTTCAATATTGAAAATACTAGGAATACATGTTGTTAAACATGATATTACAAGTATTTCCTTTTATATTAGAAGATCACTTTTGTATTCTTCAGGTTGATTTAATTGGATCACAAATATCTTGAACTTTAATATTCCCCACTACCATATACTATATGAAAAATAGAATTATATATCCATCATTTAAAAATTTTGTCAAATTATGACAAATTTTTCCATAACAACAGACACATTAAATTCATTGGATATATTCTTATACATTTTTTTAAATTTCTTGAGTCTCCACCACATTCTATAAAACATTTGAAATATCATTAATCAATGTGAAATATCACTACGTGAAGAAGAACCGTTTGATGTATGTTCACATTAAATCTAAAAAAGTTTCATTTTTTATTTTTCTTGTCATCTATCCAAGTATATACTTTTAAGGATACATTTTCATTCATAATAATTCTATTCTCAACATTTTCAAAATTCTATCATATCCTCAGACATCATAAGTGCTCCAAATATATTTTATATTTAATTATGTTTCAACATAATTAATATTTCTAATCGAAGTAGATACCCCACTCCACATCGATGGTTACTCTGTAAGAACTTTCAAAGATTGATCAGATCCAAGAATTGAAGATCAGTAAAAAGAAACAATGTTTGCAATCACTGTAATCTATCGATGAATTAGTGTTAATGTGTCACTATCAACATCCTAAATGTGTAATATTTTATATTGGTAATGGTTTATCTATATTGGAATTATTTTTTTGTTCCTTCAAATTCCACTGATATATTAGTCGATATCACATGTGATATGACTCATTGGAAACTCCGTTGAACTAATCAATAGACAATGAAAAATTTATTGAATTCATATATTTTTATTTTATATTATATTCATATAAAAAATATCATCCTAGTTATTTAAATTACCTTTATGAATAATATAACGATTCATAGAATGCATAAAATCCTTTTGGCCAAGGATTTTCTAATAAAATATCATCCACAACTTTCCACAGCTATAATTATCACCACTGTGGTATGGAGCTCTTAAAATATATGTACCCTATATATTTAAATTCTTAGTATCCATTAAAAGGTTATAATTTTAATTAAAAATTTTAATGTTGATAAATAAAAATTATATTCCTATGATATAATTTTCTAGAAATGGAACAAATAAACTATGATTCAAAAGTTGAGGGAGTTGATTTTATTAATTTTTTTGTCATAAAAATCCATCGTCTTATGGGTTAATATGTTTAGGAATTTTTTTAAGGAAATACTGTTAAAAAATAATATTAGTGATAAAAATACTTAGAGAAATATATTTATATTTATTTATTTGACATTTATCCCCTATTATACTCTACCAATTCTCTACTCATAGAGTATTATTTTTTAATGAATCACATTCCCATTTTCAAGTAATTTCACAATTGATTTAAATTAATTTCTAATTTTTTAAAAAATAACATCTCCTACGTTGATCATATCAGAAATTAAAATACACTAGGATTTGTGTTTATTTTACTAGGAAAATCAAAAACTATGTAGAAGAAAATGACACTTCCAATAACAAGGGAAAATGATGAATGTATTCAAAATGAATTCCATAGATGTAAGATGAAACTGATAGAAGACAATAATTCTATAAGTGAGAAAATATTTTTGATGAGTACCTCCATAAGGGTCTTATAAAATTTAGTAAGATTAAAATTTTATGGAAAACAATAGAATTTAAAAAGTTTATTAATTTAACATAGATGAAATGAATGGTTCGATTGATACAGAGAGTACATTTATGTTTATTTAATTATTCTTCTATATTTTTTGTTGTTCAAATACTATTTTTTATCATTAATTATATTTAAAAGATATATATAAGATAAAATTTGGCCTCCAAATTAAATTCTACATGTCCCTTGCTAATAAATACCTCTATAATTGTAATTAATGATAATGTATTTAAAACTATTTTATTATCTATGTACATGAAACATTTATAAAATAGAAATTACCATAAATATGTAATATAATATTTAATGCATGGACATTAACATTAAATTCATCAAAATATACATGAATGGAAATAAATTATCAGGTTTCCGAACTATATAGCTAATTATAGATCACTATATATCTGAATTACACATATTTTAATTCATTTAGCCATTATTCACATAGTTGATTTCATTATATATCCAAAAAGAATATTTATTATTCATACAGGTGATGTTATCATATATATTACTTTTTCACATAGTCAAATTTTATATATAGGGAGGAATAACATAGAAAACTATAACCATATATTTTAATATTACATGAATCCAATTTAAATATCCTATTATTCCATTTTAAATATTCATATATTAATTTAATTAAAAGATAAAATTTCATACATATGTTATTCATAAACATAATTTATTTTCAAGAAGTCAGTTTTGTGAAGTATCATATTCATGTAGTTTTTTAAAAAACATAACCAATGAACCTAAATAATTGTTTCATATTTTCAAATATCATGAAAAAAAATTCCTCATATATTTTATTTTTCAAACATAAGAGTATTTTATAAGAATATTCTAACATGTAAAACTGCTGTATAATTCACTTAAATAGAGATAAAATATAATGAGAAATCATAAAAAATAAATAGTAAGATATGAATTTTATCAAGATCATTAATGAATAATATACATGAGATATATATGATCAACATTAATTGTCTAATATGAGTTAATATATAATAAACCACATTTACTATTAATACACCCTGGTACAACTATTTTAGATGATAAATTTACATATACTATCAAGACATGGATTTCATTACTATAAAAAGCACACAATCTCAACCGTAACAAAATTTTAGTATGTTATTTTATATGTTGGATTATATATTAGGATTAGACATTGGGTTTTCTTTGAAATTCATAAACCTAATTCCAAATATAATTATACAAATACCTAAAAATATGAAACCCTTCTCTAATATGAACTATAAAGACTCATGCTAAAAACCATTACTTTACATATTGTAAAATTAAAATACTTTATCACAAAAAATATCATATATATTTGATATCCTTTTCAGTTTAGTGTTTTTGGGAGAAACATTTCATAGGATACTTATTTAAAGTACATTCAATCCACTATGGATAAATTCACCGCCTATATTCCTTTATAGATTTTATTATGACTTCTAATTGTAATAATAACCAAATAAAGGGGGAAAAAATGTGTTGATATAAATTAAATATTTATGAGAATATTATCATCATTTCATCATGGGATAGTTCGTAAAAATATGAAAAAACCTAACAGGGATACACATTTTATATTAATGATATCATTTTATATTATGATTTTGCATAAATCATGAATGAAAAATTATAATCTCAAAGTAACAGACATTCACCCTGGCATTATACGATGAGATAAGATTAGAACCATGCAATCAGGAATTGATAATGATAGATCATAGAATCATATATATGGGGACAGAACAACAAATCATAACATCATAAGAATATATACATGTTTACTACCAATAATATTATAGTGTATATAGTCATATAGCGTATTGGGTTCACTATCCATTCCTAGAAATATAGTAGGAATAGTCCCATAGTTCATTAGGTGTTTTAAATAATCACATTCATATCATAAATTGAGAAATAAATATCTAAATAAAGAATTGGACATATATATAATTCCATCTCACCACATTAAATTCCATTATATAGATTGGATAACCATAGGTACATGATACATGGTATCTAGTATAAAGAAAAACAATGAATTGGGGGGATATAAAATTCTAGTAATACATGTCACATGATTAAATTAATTATAATTTCTTACATAAATTTTAACACCACGTCCCATGTGGCCCATGTCGTGACTACCTCAAGTCCACATTCTATAGGATAGGGGTTGACGACTAGCACGAGATGGGAATATCCCTAAAATTGGAATTTATTTCCTTTATACCTGCAAACACACAGACCAGGTTCACAATAAAAGAATACCATGTTGTATAACTGTTGAATGTAAATGTGTGAACTGATGTAGAATGGGCTAGTATACAAACCCAAGTAGAAGAAAGTACAATAAAGAGTAAAAACCTCTCTTGAGGTCATCTACCAAGGATCCTACCATAAGGGTAGGTACAACTCGTCACTACGGCTCTCCACGTCTATCGGTGACATCCATACAATGTCTAGTCCTGGCTCCCAAATCTCGGCCAAAGCTATCTGTCATCGACACAAGACACAAAATTTACGGGATAAACCAATGCATGTGTGAGAATAACAATACCATGCAGGGACCACGAGACCCCTGATGGTCCCCTTGAATTCCACAAAGGAAAAACAAATATTTGTGATCTCAATCACAAAGCACTAAGTAAAAGAAAGATCACACTAGGTATATAAAATAATGAATGAGAATAATGATGATTAGTCCAAAAGGAAAATAATATTATACCACTGAGAAGTTCATCTACTGAACCATAACGAATTTTTTCAATTTTTGATCCACACATTCTTTTACATGACCAATCCTAACAGGGTCATTTGTCTTCTATCCACATAGGTTCTTATGTCTTTGATCCACACAGGGTGTTTAGTCATTAATCATCCCAGGGTTGTACATCATCCATCCACATAGGGTCATAAGTAGCAGATCGAGTACATGCCTCTCTAAGGATGTTCCATGTGGAGTTCTCCTACCGATGATCCACATAGGGTCGTAATTCATCGATCCAAATAGGGTTGTAAGTCATCAATCAACATAGGGTCACTCTGATACTGATCCACAAGTGTGGGTTTTCATTTGACAACCAGCCACATGATTCCCTAACTATGTGTTCTTGTGTTCTGTATATTATACTCCCCAATCCATAAGTCAAACTTTGACTAAAAAGTTGTCCCATGAAGAAGAACCCCAAAGAACCATCATGTCATTAGGGTTCCAATGCAATAGATGGTGCATCAATCAAACCCCTGGTCTATATGGTACAGGAATATCAGCTCTGAGGGACAGGTTGGTTTTGAGTTCGATCCCACCTAGCCATACTCCATAATTCTTTAAAACCCAATTCGAGTATCTAAAAAGTACCGATGCATCCCAAGGGTTCCAGTTCAATAGATGGTTCATCAAATCGATGTTCGGTTTAGATGTTTGGCCATTTAAGTGATTCCTGGTGTAATTTGGTCAGGTTCTAGGGAAACCTAGTCAGACCGACCCTTCCCGGCTTGGTTTGGGCCTACTCAGAGCTGACACGAACCAGGACGACCCAACCCGCTAGGCCCGGACAAAATTGGTTGGGTCTCAGGGTTCGACTCGCTGGGCCATGAGACCAGCCCAACCCACCTATATGGGTGTATACCGATGGGCAACGGGACCATCCTAACTTACTGGTTGGTACGTACCACTAGCTTGTGTGAGGTTCACCCCCCCCCCTCCTGAATTAACTACGTCTATTCGGTTTCTCCAAAAGGCACTACCAAGCTCGTTCTTCCCCCTAGCTAGCCGGTTTCGTTGACCAGTAAAGGGAAGGACATGTGGATGCAGTTCTTCCACCACTGTTGTTGGAACCATGATGTCTCCTACGAAGTGTGCACCCAGTATTCAAGGCGCCCGACAATGGATGGCTTCCCCACTTCCATCTTGGTGCCTGCGGGTGACGCAACTGGTTTCCCGCACCACCGCACCGGTGGTTCCACGCATGCGGTGGTTCTGAGGGCCACCGGGGAAACTCTGATCGTATGGTTTCTTACTTGTATGTGCCTACAGGCCTCCCAATATGACTCTTTTATAGTGTGTCCCTCTATTTCTTCGTTTCACTATATTGCTCGGTTGGCCACGAGAAACACTTAAAAAAACGAGATCATAGGAGGCTTTGGGACTTGTTCGAATCGGCTCATGCCATCCGCATTAGAATTATATCATGGGGAAAAAATGAAAACCACACAAAGCTAATGTTTAAACCCAAATCAAAACCCTGTGAGGTCATCCCCTAGATTCTTTCAATCATAGATAATTTCATTAGTTATTTGATCCATGTTTAACATATTGTTCGAGAACGATGCATGACGAATATTTCACAACATTGAAATACTAATTCACCAACATTGATCACGTTTCATTTAATTATGAGGAAAGATGAGAATCTGTTGTTTGGTAATGTTCAATCAAAATTTTCAATCTTAAGATCGAATCCTTAATGGCGTTATTGAATCTCCATTCTTTGTTGGAGAAAGACATATCCATCGGAACATTGATGTTTTTTCCCACGTTCCTCAAATATGTCACAACAGATTGATTAACTCTTAGGATTAAAGGGTATAACTTTGGTTTCATTAATATTGTTCATAAATGAACCACAATTAATAAACCAATTAATTTCCTATGACAATCGGTTACTCAACCAAGTGAAACAGGTCACATAATTACCTACATTAAATGATATAACTGCTCTGTGGTCCCGCCACAGTCAGTCAATGGTTACAAAAAGAATAAAAAAAATCATTAATTTTATTCAAAAGATCAAAAAATATAATTTTCTTCAATCCATTGTCAGTAAAATTTATGATTCTACAAATATATTTCAAACGCTGTGAATTCAATGGTTCCCTTATATTATAATTCGGAGAACTAGTTCAAAAGATAGAAAATCCTGCGAGAACATTTACTAATAGCACCATAAAAACGTTCAAAATTATGTTCTAGGCCCTTCTAGGCCTCCAAATCATGTTCCGTCAATTTGTATAATCTCGTAATTATTCCATATAATTAAAAAAGTTAAACTGAATTTATATGAATTTACATTTTCTTCACCTTAGGGATTTACATCCAAAAATCCACAAAAAGGATACAAAAACAAATGGGGGTACTGACCAAAAATATGAGTCTCCCACTACCATGTGATCTCTTGATGTTACAAGTGCTACCACTGAACACACACCATAGAAATCAATCATCCAGGAAGGACCCAGTCATGGTGATCCTCTATCTCCACTGCGAACTCATCAAACATCTCCCCATCTTCAATATCCATCTAGCCCATGTCCATGACGTGTGATGGATCATGCAAGTATCTCCTCATCTGTGACATGTGAAAAACGACATGAACCCTATCCATCTATGGGGAAAGAGCTATGCGGTATGCCACCATGCCATTTCTACTGAGAATATGGAATGGATTGATTAAACTCAGAGATAGGTTGTCGCCCTTGCCAAATCTCAGCAAACATATTTTCTCTAAGACCTGTGTGAAGACATGGTATCCATAACCTAACTCCAAGGATCTTTGTCTTCTGTCAACATAGGAATTTTTCATTTTCTATTTATTCTTCATCCTCTCCTAGATGATCTGTCCCTTATCAGTGGTAGCTAGTACCATCTCTGGACAAATAAGTGTAGACTAAATTGTGTCTATCCAACATAGAAGTGATCTGCATGGTCTCTGATACAATGCCCCAAACGGTTCCATGCTAATGGTGGAGTGATAGCTGTTTTTATATGTGAACTATACCAAGAGAAAGTGATCCTACCATATGTAGAGATAATCATGGATGGAAGCAACGGGCATTTCCTCAAGCACCTGTATGGTCCACCCGGTCTGACCCTCAGTCTGAGTATGGAAGGTGGTTCTTAAATGTAGATGGGTCCTGAACACCTCCTTTAATCCCTTCCACAACAAGGATGAAAAAAAGCATCACGATCTAAGATGACCACCGATGGAACCACATAAAGCCATACTATATCATGCATTTATAAGTTTAGCAACCCCTCTACAGATCCATTCTCTCACAAGGGTCAGAAGTGTGATGACATGGTGAGTTAGTCAATTATCACATAGATGGAACCATGGCCCCTTGACGTACATGGTAGTCCTATCAGATTTTCTATGTAAATTACATCTCATATATATTCTATCACCTCAAGCGGATTTGCTAAGGCTTCTAGAACCAGATGTACGACCTTCACTTGTTGACATGTGTGGCATCAAGATACGAACTCTTCCTCTGCTTTCATTATCCTTGGCCACTAGTACTGATAGAAGAGGTCCTAGTACATCTTCTCCACATAAGGATGTACTGACTAATGGGATGTGTAGAACAATCTGAACACCACCTCTCATAGCATCAATGGTACCATGGTGCATCCTTTAAAAAGGATGATGTGCTCCCCACCTTTAGAAATAAAATTTAATATCTTATCCAATGATAATCTGATCATGATGGGTCTCATGATATATTCCCCCATGTGTGCTTCCATGACATGCTGAAGGAGTTAGAAGTGAATATCATAGACTTGAGGTATGTTGATCCATCACTAACAATGAATGATAACTAAACTGCGGCTAGCTTCTCTGTCGCCTAACTTAGGAACTGTAAACCATCTCTCTTACTGAGTGCGTCTGCCACAACGTTCCATTTCCTAAGAGTGTAGAATATCTCAAAGTCACATTCCATTAGGTACTTCATCCATCACCTTTGTCTCTGGTTCATTTCCTTCTATTATATGACATACCAAATAATCTTGTTATGAGAGTAGACAGTAAACCATCCACACATAGAGTAGTGGCACCACATCATGAAGGAGAAGACCATTTCTACTTACTCTAGGTCATGGGTAGTGTAGATCTGCTCGTAAAGTCTCAAATATCATGAGATTTAGGTGATAACCACACTCTCCATCATCAGGACACATTGTAGTTTGGTCCCTGATGTTTCATAGTAGATAGCATACCCAATGCCCTCTTCTGGTAGCCACAAGATGGGGGAAATCATTAGCTTATGCCTCAACTCATGGAAACTTTGCTGGAATCTCTCTATCCATATGAATGGTATCCCATTATATGTATTAGCTAAAAAGGGTGATTCTAATCTTGGAAAACCTGGATCAAATATCTGTTAATACCTAGCCAACCCATGAAAACTCTATAACTCGTTCAAACTCTTGGGTGGCTCCCATGAAAGCACTACCTCTATCTTTTCCAGATCCACATCAACTCCAACCTCAGAGATAACGTTTCCCATAAAGTGGACCTCCATTCTTTAAAACTAGAACTTAATATTATTACCATATAATAGGTTCTCTCAAAGTGTATCTGGAACTATCTACAGATGAGTGGTGCGCTCCCCCTATGACGCAGAGTACACCAAGATGTCGTCAATGAAGACAACCCGAAGGCGATCACGGTAATGGTATAATATCATGTTCCTCTATCCCACGAACACTTTGGGGGTGTTTAATGGAATCATTGTGAACTCATAGTGGCCATACCGTAATATAAAGGTCGACTTTGGTACATCCTCATCTTGTAACATGTGCTGATGATAGTCTGATCTGAAGTATTTCTTCGAAAAACACCGAGCTCCCATCAGGTGATTGAAGAGATAATCAATCATTGGGAGTGGATACTTGTTCTTCGTGGTCACATGAATTAGGCTTCAATAGACCATGAAAAGCCTCAAACTCCCATATGACTTCTGGGCAAACAAAATCAGGGCTGCCCGTGAAGAAACACTATCCCTTATAAATGCCTTCCCTTGCATGTCCTACAACTGTTACCTCAACTCATGAAGCTCCATGAATGCTATCCGATAAGCTATTTTTGATATCATTAAAATCATGGGGGAATATATTGTTATATAATTCAACCATTCTATGATGAGTTAGTACCAAAACATCTTCGGGAATGACATTAGAATACTGGTCTACCACTACCGGATTGCTCGAAATCCTCTCGTCAACTACTCTGAGGGTAAGGCTAGGCAACTAATGAGTTATTGACTTCACCCTCCCCTAATATAGTCCATCATGATCTTAAAAGGTTCCCTTAATTCCGGTGAAGGAAAACATGGTCCTATTCTTGTGAACACACCAAACATTGTGCCTAAAACAGTCGATCTGAGAAATAACTATGGATATCATGTCCACACAAAATATTACATAGTAAGGCCTTGATACTGCTACTAGGAGATCTTCGTAGAAACCCAAATCTCTTAGAGTAAGCTCACACAGCCAGCACCAGTGTGCAATCTTCAAATATACTCATGTAGGAGTCTCTAATCAAAAGGATTGTGCCAAGGGCACTATTGGACTCTCTGAGATCTGAAGGACAACCATGAAAAAAAGTGTTAATGGAACATGTGATATAAGAACTGGAGATAGGGTTGAGTAGAAAAAAATCATACATAGAATCATATCAAAAACACCATGGTTGTAGGCCTTATCATCCTAATTTTAACCTCATCCATGTCCACCTACTCTTATAGGTAGGGGTGGACCAAGAGGTGGTGGCGATAGAATCTAAAATCGCCACCCATAGCCTACTGCACAACCATATCCTCTACCACGTCATCAACCCTACGGACCTCCATTGTAAAATCGTTGTGTCTTTCTTGGTTTTCGCTAATCCGTCTGCTGATCGTCGTTGTGTTGGGTCTGGCAGTTGTGAGCTATGTGACCCATAACTCTACAAGAGTAGCATGTACTACTCCTATACTGACCACTTTTGTCCTATGAGATTTGCACCTCTGACCCTACATCTTGGGGTCATCCACCATAATTTATGGACCACTTTGACCTCTGAATCATCTGCCTACTACATGCTGCAAATGGCTCAGCTACCTATTGCCTATTGGTGGATCTCATTGTCAGTGTCGGAGAAGCTAGAAAGCTCTCAACCAATAGTGCTCTCCCTAGAACTACAGTCATCATTGGGATGTTGGGTATATCACTGATACTCTAATATCACATTAGAGAACTGCTCAAATGTTTGTTCCCTGATTAAATGGTCTCATACCATGTCAGTTGAGTAGTGTGAGTGGTATATGAATCTCACTGAGTAATCAGATACAATTAGGCTTCCCAACTGTATGTGCAGAAGCTCCTAAATACGAACAATTCATAGAGTCACTATAATGAACTTCGTCCTAAAAAGGCCCTTGTATTCACACAAGGATAGGGTCACCTCATCATGCAATTTGATCATGAGGCTCCACCATATCAGTGTTGTGCCCTAAAAGAGAATAGTAGATAATATCATCATCTGGTCTGTTGTTGTTCCAACTAGGAAGAAAACTCTAGCCACAACCTCTAGCCAGTCCTCAACCACCTGCAGATCCATCATGCCTCAAAACCTCATAGGCCACTGCCTCTGCAACTCATGTAGTGTGCTAATTCGGCGTGCACTATATACTAGTGGGACTGGTGGTGACTAATGTACTACGGGTATTGGTGTTGCAGGTACACCGCCCTAAGGTACAATCACCAATATTGGGCCATGCACTGAAGCCTCACCACTCGATGGTCCATAAGAATAAACTCCCTCTAGAATTTGAGAGAGATATCTACATGGTGGCATCCGATAAAGAAACAATGTTTTTGTGATCAATATTTTATACCCAGTGTCATGAATCAAAAGTCATAATAGAAAAAAAATTAAAAAACACACTCAATTAGTGTTTTCATGTTCTGAGTTGGAAATAATAATTCAGGGTCGTGGTTTATGGATACATCATCCATCGAACCAATAATGGACTCCTCAAAATAAAAACTTTACTCTACCAACATAACATTATTTCCCCATTGAAAATATCAGAGTCATATTTATTTTTGTAGAACTGACTCCTTTGATACAACTTTGTCTTGACACGTCTGTAGGGGCACATGCCTTGACTACCCCAAGCCCACCTTCCATGGTCCAGGGGTTGGAAATAGAAATAGAGGGAAATATCTATAAAATTTGAAGGCATTGACTTTACACATACAAACACACAGACCTAGTACAAAATAAGACCAAACCTGATTGTATAACTATTGAATGTAAATGTTTGAACTGATGTAGAATGGGCCAGTACACAAACACAAAAATAAAGAAAGCATACAAATATGAAAAAAAATATTCTGAGTGCATCTTCAATGTGTCCTACCTAAATGGTAGGTACAACTCATCACTACGTCTCTACTTCTCAACTTGTGACATCTATTCAACGTCTAGTCCTGGCTCCCAAATATCGGCAATTTTTGTCTATCATATACACAAGACACAACAAGGTGCATGTGAAGCCCATGCAGGAGTGAGAATATCAATACCCAGTAGGGACCTCCAGACCCCAAAAGGTATCCAAAAATTACCCAAATGAAAAACCACAGTGCATTATCTCAATCAAAAATCGCAAAGTAAAAGACATATCACATTAGATATATAACATAACGAATTGAAAAAATGATGAATAATCATAATAATAAATAAAATTATTCAATTGATAATTTCCACTACTGAACCATGAAGAAGTCATTCTATTGGTGATCCACAAAACATCGTATGTAACTAATATACATAGGGTAATATGTCAATTATCCGAACATGGTCATAAGTTATCAATCCACACATGTTCTTAAGTCGTTGATCCATGGTGGGCTGTTAGTCGTCGATTCACATAGGATCGTTAGTCACTAATCCATGATCGACAACTATATGGATGGTCTCCATCCATTCGTGATATTGTAGATCCAGAGAGGTTCGTAAGTCATTGATCCACACAGGGTAGCAAGTCATTGAACCAAAGAAGGTCGCTCCTCACTTGACGACTAGACACTAGATTCCTACACATAGTTTTTGTGAGTTCCATAGATTTTATTTCTCAAGCCATTTTCCATACCAAATCTACCACGATGTCACATGAACAATATCCTGATGTTTCGTTAGGTCATAAGGTTTTCACGGAAACAGAAGGTGCGTTAATTAGATGCTCTATTTGTATGTTATAGGCATTTTATTATTGAGGGTAAAATTGGATGAATGTTCAATACTACCCGACCATACTCCAACATTCCACAAAACCCAAGTGGAGTATCTAAAAATGAAAATTTTCTTATGGGTTCTAGTGAAAAAGAGGGTTCATCAAACAAATGTCCCGTTTAAATGTTATGGCCCTTTATGAAAAATTGGGTCAAATTGGGTCCGGGACCAGTTGGACCGGGCCAAGCTGACCCAGTCTTATCCAACATGACCTGTCCCAAGGATAACCCGACTCGGGCCGATATGACCCATAGGGCCTCACCCAAGCTAGCTCAGCTGCAGGCTCGGCCTGCAGATCTGCGGGACTGGCCCAAACCAGATTGACCATGGGACCATCCTGACCAACCTAGCTAGGTGCGGCCCACTAGGTCATGGGGTCGGCCTTACAGATTTTCCTAGTATGACCGAAAAGATGCTTCAGGGTCCTCTCTCCACCCCACCCCGTTAATTGACTACCTGTGTTCGGGTACTCTAACTAGAAGCACCAGCCTAGCGTTTCCTCTCCAGCAGACCGATCTGGTTGACCATTCTAGGGAAGGACCAGCTGATGTCGATCCACCAACATCATGCTAAATCTATGGAATCTCCTCCATGGCCTTCCACCGGCCTTCAACATGGCCAAGGATGGCAGGATTCACCCTATCCTATGCGGCTCATGCGAATGCCACCACCATGGGTTGTCAGCACCGTCCCACCAGTGGTGTCGCGCCGGTGGTGTCGCATTTTCAGTGCTTCTTTAGGCCTTCGGTGAAGCTGCTATGGTTCGCTATCCTTCCTGTATGTGCCTATGGGACTCCCTAGAATCCATATTTACCACGTGGACCTTATTTTTGTCTTTCCACTATATTTCTCCCTGACCCATAAAGAATGCATCAAAATCTGATATCAGAGGTGGGTCTGGGCCTTGTTTAGAATAGCACGTGCCCTCCACGTTAGCACTATATCATGGCAAGAAAATACAGACAACACCAAGGTAAAGTTTTAGCACAATTCAAAATCCCGAAAGTTCATCCCAATGATTCAAGAGAATTGAAGATCAACCCATTAGTTTGTTGATCTGTGTTCATCATATTTTTCATGAATGAGGAATGTTGAATCTTCAAACACATAGATAGATTATTTATCCTACCTTGAACATGTCTTATTCGTTGATGAAGAAGCATGAAAATACGTTGTTTGAATATGTTCGTCAGCGTTGGTCAATATTTGGATCAAATCCTCAACGACTTCGTCAAATTTTTGTAATTCTTTGGTAGAAGAAGTTGGCGGTGGTACGTCGATGTTTTCTCCCACATTCGTCAAATCCAACCCGATGGATTTATTTCTCATTTAGTTAAAGGGGTTATGTTGTAGATCATTAATGTGGTTCATAAATGAACCATAATTAATGAAGCAATTAATTACATGAGATTAGAGGTTACATAACCATGTGTAACTGGTCCTATATTGAACTACATTAAATGACTATCCTACTCTGTGGTTCCACCACCATCTCTTAATGGTTGAAAATAGAATAAAATAACCTCTTATGTTATTTTATTATTTTTTCCCAAAATTTCAAAAAATTAACCTTTTCATCTAACACTTTTTGGTCAAAGTTATACTTCACTTAAGTGAGTTTCATCATTATGAATTCAACACTACCCTCAAATTTTTAATATATGTAGCAGTTAAAATGAAGAAAATCCTGCCCACACGTATAATAAATGTACCGTAAAAACATCCAAATTCCGTTTCAGGATCTCTGGGCCTTGGAATCATGTGTCCTTAATTTTCCTTAGCACGTAATAATTCCATATAATTATAAAAAAATTATACGTAATTTATGGGTCTTTATATTCTCCCCAACATAGTACATTACATCCTCAAAATCCATAACAAATGCTAACAAAAAGGGGATTGAGCACAAATCTAAGCCTCCCACTCCCATGAGCTCTGTTGAATATTTCAACACTACCACCAAATGCAAATCAGAGGAATCAACCATCCCTGAAGGACTCAGTCCTTTCGATCCTCAATCTCCACCTGGAACTCCATAAACTTCACCCAATCATCAATGTCTAGCATGCACCAATCAATGATTTTTGATGGATCATGCATGTATCTCCTCAACTACGACATGTGGAAAACGTCTTGAATTCAGAGCATTTGTGGGGGATGATATAGGTTGTATGCAACCTTTCCAACTCTGTGGAATATCTTGAAAGGACTGATGAACCACGAAGATATCTTGTCGCCCTGTCCAAATATCCACAAACCTCATCGAGGTGAGACCTATAAGAATACATGCCTCTTTTATCAAACACTAAGTGTCTTTGTATTGTGTCAGTATATGTGTTTTTCATACTATGTGTAGTATTCATTACTTTTAGATGATTTGAACCTTCTCAGTGGTAGCCTTTACCATCTCTGGACCCATTAGTACTAACTCCCATAGGTATGTTCAGCATAGAGGTGATCTGCTTGGTTTCCCATACAATGCCTCAAATAGTGCCATTCCGATGCTGGTGTGACAAGTGTTGTTCTATAAAAACTCTTCCATGGAAATTGATCCTACCAACTATGGCCAAAATCATGGATGCAACCAGGGAGAATGTCCTCAAGTTTCTGTATGTTCGGCTCAATCAGACCATATGTATGAGGATGAAAGGCATTTCCCAAACCTATATTTGTTTTGAAAAACTCAGGAAATTCCTTCCACAACTGGGATGTAAAACAAGCTTTAAGATCTGATAAAATTGGCAATGTCTCCCATGAAGCCAAATTATCTTCTCTATGTTGAGGGGTCCCAATACCTCTAATGATCCCTTCTATTGGATGGGTTGGAAGTGGGCCGACATGGAGATTCATTCAATGATCACCTAGATGGAATCATGTCCCCTAGATATACATGTTAGTCTTATTGAAAAGTCCAGGGAAATGCCATCACACATCTATTATGGCACGTCAAGTGGTTTTTCTAATCATGTTGGAACCTGATGTTTAACCAACAATTTTAGATATGTGAGGCCACATGAAATTAAATCGTCCACTACTATCTTCTTATCTGTCCACCAGTACAGACGCTAGAGGTCCATGTACATATTCTCCACACTAGGATGTTCTACCAATGGGGATTTGTAGAAGACCATCATCACCTCCTCTCATTTTTTCACTGGTACTATATTGTGTCCTCTAAATAAGATGATGTGCTCCCAAACATTGTAAAATCTATAAGGTGGCTATCATGAGATATCATAGTACGTCGAGTCTCACAGTCAATGTTCACAAGTTGTGCCTCCCTGAATCAGCGAAAGAGTGGGGGAGTGACTGTCAGTGAATGTAGGTATGATGATCCATCAATATCCATAAAGGATCACTGCAATGAAGCTAGCTAATTTGTCGCCTCCCAAGAAATTGTAAACTAGTCCTCCTGCCATGTGTGTCTGCCACCATGTTTTCCTTACCAGGAGTGAATAATATCTTATATTTGTAGTCCGAGAGTAACTCCAGCCATCACCAAAACTTTATGATGAGTCCCGTCTAATAGAACATATACATGAGACTCTTGTGACTGGAGTAGAAAGTAAACTTTTTACCCATCAAGTAATGCCACCATATCATTAAGACAAGGACTGATGGTGCTAACTCCAGTTCTTGAGTAGCGTTATTCTACACCTACGGTCTCAACTATCGTGAGCTTTAGATGATCCCCCCTGTCTCATACATCAGGACGCAACCTAGTATTGTCCTTGATGTGTCACAATTGAAAACATACCTAACTCCCTCTTCTAGTAGCCTAAAGATATGGGCACTCGTCAGTGTTTGTCTCAGATCCTTGAAAATTTGATGGAAGCTCTCCATCCATACGAAGCATTTCCCCTTCCTTTAAAAGATGAAAAGGGTTATCCTACTCTGTTAAAGTTGGCAACATTTCTCTGATTGATCCTAGAAAACCCTAGAAAACTCTACAACTCGTTCACACTCTTCGGTGTCTACTAGGAAAGAATTGCCTTTATCATTTTGGGATCCACTGCAACTCCAGACTTTGAGATAACAAGTTCTAGAAACTGGATGTCCCATATCCAGAACTTGAACATTGAGAGCTTACGATAAAGTTGATTATCTCAGAGTGTATACAGATCTATATGCAGATGAGTGGCATTCCCCTCCTCCGACTCTGAGTACACCTAGATGTTGTTAATGAAGACCACAAAATGTGATCAAGGAAAGGGTGTATGATCCAGTTCATGGGTCACATGACACTAATGGGATGTTGGTCACACCAAATGCCATCACCAAGATATCATAGTGGCCATACCATCATCTAATGTTCATCTTCAGTACATCATCATCTCGTACCCTAATGTAATGATAGCCTGATATGGGGTCTATCTTCAAAAACCACAGATCTCACATAACTTGATCAAAGAGATCATCAATTCTCGTGTGTGGATACTTGTTCTTCATGGTCAAATGGTTCAACCACTGATAGTCCATGAAAAGCCTCAAACACCTGTCTGCCATCATGGATATCAAAAACAGAAAATCCCATGGAGAAGCACTAGGCCTTGTGAACCCCTTCCCCTGTAAGTCCTCTTTCTATACCCTCAACTCACAAAGATCCGCAAAATCCATCAAATAAGAAAGTGTTGATATTGGTGCCATCCTATGGTATAGTTTGATGTATAATTATAACTCTATTTTATATGTTAGTCCCATAACATCCTTATAAAAGACATCAACATACTGGTCCCTCACATCAGGATAGATCAGACTACCCTCGTTAACTACTCCGTGGATTTGTCTATACAAATGATGACATATCATTTTACCCTCCTCCGTGAAAGTCCATCAGAAGATTCAAAGGATAGCTTCTTTCTAGTGAAGGAAAACCTAGTCCCATACTAACTAAAACAACACACATTGCACCTATAATTTTTGATCTAAGCGTGGAGCATGGATAACCAATCCATATCAATGATGACATCGTAAGACCTCGATACTGCTACTAAAATATCCCTACAGAATCCCTCACCACCTAGAGTATTATCACACTGCCAGAACTAGTGAGAAGTCATAGAATACTATCGTATAGTGTTATCTACTCATAAGGATAGATCCATTGGATCCATCAGAATCAATGATATCCAAATAAGATCCATGAAAAAAAATTCACCGACACATGTGTATTTAATAACTGAAACTAGGGTGGAGTAGACACAGATCATTCCTCAAATTGTCTCTGGAGTGTCATAGTCATAGGTCAAACTTTCCTGTAGATGAGCTTGACTGTGTCCACCAGCTCACCAAGGGAGGGGTTGACCACATGAAGGTGGTGGTGGTAGAACGTCAAATCGTCACCCACCACATTCTACAAGACCATCTACTCTGCCACAAATACCTCCCTACTAATCTCCCCTCAAACCTCTACCTCTACATCAACAGCCCCTCAACCATCTTTTGATCATTTGTGTAGTGGATCGGGATGTCACAAGCCATGTGACCCATCCCGCCGCATGAGTATCATAGTCTACTCCTCTACTAACGTCCTTTTTCCAATGATCTCCACAACTCTAACCCTATATCATAAGATTTACCACCAGATAAGCTACCTCATATGGGCACCTGCATCACCTACCTACTTCCTTCTATAGATAACTCAGCTACAATTCATCTGGTGGTGGCTCTCACCATCAGTACCTTATAATATAGATACATGTTCACTAATAGTGCTCACTCTAGCACTGCATCCTACATCGAGATATTGGGAGATATAATAATTGATCTAATCTCCCATAGGATATCCTGCTCAACGATCGAGGCCTGAAATAATGTGTCTCATACAATATTGGTGGAGTTGTGAGAGAGGTCAGTGAATATCATCGAGTTCTGGGATATTGATTGGGTACCCTGTTGTATATATAGGAGCTCCTAAATACACATATAGTGTAGAGTCTCTAATATGAACTCCTCCATAAAGAGGCCCTCAATGTCCAACTAGGTGAGGGTCACCTCATCGTGGAATGGGAATGTCAAGATCTAAAATCTATCTGATTTTCCATGGAAGTAACTAGCAGCTAGTTTCACCATCGAGTTTGTTGTTGTTCCAACATGCTATAAACCTCTAACCAGAGCCTCCAACCAGTTTTTAGCTGCCTTCAGATCCATCACACCTTGAATACATTGAAGCCTTTTCCACTATTACACATGCAGCATGCTAAGTAAGTTTTCACTGTCAATTAGTTGTGCTGGTGGAATCATCTACCATACAGGTAGTGGTGCTGCTGGTACACTACATGAAGTTACCATCGCCGAAAGATGGCCCTACACCGAAGCCTCATCAAAGGGTGGGCCATCATCATATACTCTCTCTGGAACCCATGATGTATTTCTACATGGTGGAATCCTATAAAGAAATAGATTCACTATGATCAATATGTTATACATAGTGATTAGACTCAAAAGACATCAAATAAAAACATTTAAAAAACACACAGTCAGTGTTTTCATGTAACTATTTGGAAATAATAATTTAGGTTATTGGTGTATAGATACATTGGTCGACGGACCTATACTGGACTAACAAAACTAAAAAACGTACCAAAAAACTCTTCACACTATTTCCCCATTGAAAATATCATACTCATTGTTTGTTTGATAAAACAGACTCCTCTAAAACCAATTTTTCATGACTTGTCCCATGGGGCTTGTGTGGTGACTACCCCATGCTAAACTTCCATAGTTCTGGGGTTACCGACTAGCACCAGAAAGAAATATCCATAATTGGTATTTCATATCCTTTAAACCTACAAAAACATAGACAAGGTACACAACCAAATAAAACCACATACTATAAACATTTAAAGAAAATGTGTGAACTGAAGCAAAATGGTCCAGTATACAAACTCATCTAAATGAAATTACAAAAAAGTGGAAAAGCAGCTCATGAGGTCGTCCACCAAGGATCATACCTAAAGGTTAGGTACATCTTATCATTTCGGCTCTCCACGTCGACCAATCACTTCCTTATACCTTCTAGTCCTGGCACCCAAATCTCGGTGAATTCTACCCGTTGTCTATATATGACACAACAAGGTGTGCATGAAGCTCATGCATGGATGAGTATAATAATACTCAGTAGGGACCCTAAGACCCCCAACGATCTCCCTTAATTCAATAACATAACAACAAAAAATCATGATATAAATGAAAACCCACAATCAAAAAAACAACTGACACCAGGTTTACAACGTAATGATCAAGAATAATAATAATTACACATAAATCTAAATCATATTATTCCATTGAGAAGTTCTACTATTGAACTAATAAGAAGTTTTTTATTTGACAATCCATATAGGGTCATATGTAACCGATCCATATAGGGTCATATTTCGTCGATCCACACAGGATCCTAATTCATTAATCCCCACAGAGTCGTAAGTAATTGATCCACACATGGTCATAATTCGTCGATCCACACAAGGTTGTAAGTCACTAATCCACGATGGGATGCTCTATGGCTGGCCCTTGTCAGGTATATCTATTGATGATATACATAGGGTTGTATGTTGATGATCCACACCAGGTAGTAATTCATCGATCCACACAATGTCACTTAGATGCTGATCTACAAATGGTCAATCTTCACTTGACAACCAACCACAAGATTCCCACACATAGTGTGCATTAGTTCCATAGATTCTACACTTCAAGCCATCAGTTGTACATCAACTACCACAAAGTCCCAAAAATATGTAACCCGACAACTTTCATGTCATAAGGGTTCCAATGCAATAGACAATGCATCAATCAGAAGCCATGTATGTATGTTATATGCATTTTAATACCAAGGGCCCGGTTGGATTCATGTTAGATCGAACCCGAAAATAGTCCAACTTTCACCAAATCCCATGTGGAGTATTTCAAAATAAACTCTTATTCCTTAGGGTTCTTGTGCAATATGTGGTTCATCAAATATGCGTTTGGTTTAGAAGTTATGGCCCATTAACAAAAACTGCATAAAATTGGGTCCGGGTCTGGGCCGGCCCAGTCAGAACGACCTGACCTGACTTGTACCTAGTCCGACCCAGGTCTGAACCATCTCAAGATGACCCAACCTGATGTGCTAGGCCCATAACAACTAGGCTGCAGGATCGACCCGCTAGCCTGTATGACCAGCTTGACCCAACTGGTTGGGTGCGACCGGCCCGACCCATAGGCGAGGCACGACCCGCTACCTAGTGTGGGGTCTCCTCCCCCAAAAGGATATCTTCCATTTAGGTTCCCCTGCTGGCGGCACCAGGCCGGTGCTACCACTCTGAGTGGTCAGGTTGACCACTCTAGGGCAGGACCTATGAATGTGGGTCTGACACTATCGTAATGCGGTTCCAGCCTTTAACGCGACCGGTGTTGTTCGGCCACAGACTTTCCTATACAGCGCCTTTGGGCACTACCACCATCTCCCCTATGCTGGATGCTAGCATTGTTGCTCTGGAGGTGCTTTCACATGCCACCAGTGAAGCTGATGTGGTCTGTTTTTATTCCGGTCTGCGCCTACGACCCTCCCAAGATGACACCTTTACCACATAGACCTTAATTCCATCATCCAGCAGTATTCCTCAGTCACTGAAAACGAATTCATCAAAAACCGAGATCGGTGGAGGGTTAGACAATTGGTTGGATTAGAATGTGCCCCCCGCAGTACCATTATATCATGAGAATAAAATCAAAACCATAACTAGATAATGTTTTAACATGAATAAAAATCCCATAAGATCCTCCAACATATTCAAGTGAATCGCAGATCAACCCATTAGTCGGTTGATCTGCAGAATCCATGTTGTTTAAAAACGTGGTATGATGAATCTTTAAAAACATAGAATGTTTAATTCCACTACATTTAACATGTTGGATTTGCTGATGATAAAGGAGGCGAATCTATAGTTCGAAGATATTGGTTGCTGTTCGCCAATCATCGGAATCAATCCTCAATGGCATCATCGAATCTATATTAATTTTTGGAGGAAGATGTCATCGCAATTGCATCAATAGTCTCTCCCACATTTCTTAAATTCATCCCAATGGATTTTTTAACTCTAAGCGTTGATGGGTTTAACATTTTGTTCACTAATGTGGTTCATAAATGAACAGAAATTAATGAAAAAATTAACTAACCGCGCAAAGAGGTTACATATCCTAGTGTAATATGTAACTTTATGACCTATATTAAATGACTAAAATACTCTGAAGTCCCACCACCATCTCTCAACAGCTGCAAAAAAAATATAACTTCTTTTTTTTTTCAAAAATGTCCAAAAAATAAAATTTTAATCTGACCCTTGTCTATCGATGTTAAGCTTCACCTAATAAAATCTCATTTCTCTTAATTGAATATTTCTCTCATATTGGCTATATCATATGATATCCAAAGAGAATATAAAATTAAATCATTTGGGATGATCATATTCAATAAAGAATCATATGACACGAAAACGGAGTTCCATTATAATAGAATGCATTGTATGTGTTAGGGAGTGTAATGACTAAAAATGAGCTACAAATGTTATGATTTAGGATATGATAATATGATCCTTTAAGGATGGTGATATTTTATAATTTACCTTTACAGAAGAATTTAAAAAATATTTTTTCAACAAATAATATTTTTTAAATGAAATTATTATTTAAATATATTTTATGGAGGTAACACGTTTCATGAAGTTATAAATTGGAAGGATATAAGGTTTTCTTATAAAAACACCTTTATTTGAATACCACATCAAAAAAATGATAATATGTCATTATTTTAAAAATAGGATAAGTAAAATATGAATATTACCCGAGTTAACACATAATTCGTTTTTATTTATAGTTGATAACATTGGTAGTAAGTGAAATTAACGATTGGAGATCACCATTTATTAGTATGGGGATATATTTTAACAATGATTTGTTTTTGAGAAGGATGATAAATTATGATTTATAATTATTTGAATGAAACTGATCAGATACGATGTAAATAAGGCTACCATAAGAAATAAAACATTGTTTTTATGAAGTAATCTCGTATCACATGATTTAATAGATAGATTTGAAAAAAAAAATATTTTAGGGAAGACATCAAATTATTAACATAAAATGGAATATAAATAATGGATGTGATGTTTGTATGTTTAAATAATGTATGATATTAAAATTCATGGTGTAGTAGTGACCCGAAAAAGGGATATTGGTTTAAAATATTAAATAATACATTAGTTGATGGTGATTGATATGATAACACATAAAAATTGAAAATTGTGAGTCAGAACCCCATGTGATAAAAAAACATTTAAATTTAACATTGAATATTATTATGAATAAGAGACATATGATTGAATAAAATTAATGTGTATAAGATAAACAATATCATTTAAATCAGAGTGTAAATAAGAAATATGTCTTAATTGGTGATAATTGGGATCTGAACCTCTTACCAAGATCCTAATTCATACTATGCATGTTTTTATCCTCTTATGTATCTTAAACATTCTAATGAATGTATCCTCTGAAATGATCATCCTAGAGTAAATAATTTAGGCCAGAAGATTAATAACAAAAATAGGGTTTTGAGTGAGTATAATATTATAATTTTTTTAATGGTATTCAATTTATTGGTATTTGTATTAAGAGGATGAAATTTTTCCTTTCTTAAGTGAGGACAAGATACTTTTTTTCCAACCATTAACACTGTAAGGATATAAATATAATATGAAAGTGAAAAAGATTTAAATAGTTAGAAATAAGGTGTGGGTTATATTTTTGGATGATAAATCATCCAACATATATTTCATAATATTTTTTAAAAATCTTGGATGTCATTTATTTCTATATTTATTACTTTTACATCCTTTTAACTTTATTATGGGTAAATAGTTTTTATACAACGAATATATTCTTTAATAAAAAAATATAATAACCAGTCATAGAAAATTGTGGTGTTCAAAAACTAAATTCAATAAATTTTAAATAAAATTCCTTTTTTAATTGTAATAGTTAATATTTTAAATTAAATAATTTTATATATAGAAAAATTTATTTGTATAAAAATGTTGTATTAACCATAAAGTGTTCTAAATCATATTTGTCGGTGGTTACAAATCAATGAATTCATATATTACATATATTTATTATTTAAGTATATATTAAAATAAAATTTTCTAATTTGGTAAAATATATAAATAGATAAAACATTCAATTTGTAATTAAAACAATTCTATAAAACTAACTATTTTCTCATTATCATTATCACTAACATTAATTTTTTAATTATAATTTAATTTGAAAAAATTGAATTAACTATATTAAATAATATTTACATAGCAGTTCGGAATATATAATCCATTTTATTTTAGTTCATTTTTGTAGAATATAAAAATTAAATTTTTAATTTTTTGGAATAAAAAGATTTTTTCAAAAATAAAGTTTTACTTTTATTTCCAAAATTTTAAAGATGGGGTTTATATAATAAAAAATGTTTTTATAAATTATTTATTTTACATTTATTAATGTAATTTAAAAAAATATTTATTAAAAATTTCGTTCATTCATTTTGTTGATAAATCCATAAATGTGTAGTTCTTAGGAATTTCGATAATATTTCATTGTTCACATAAATTTTTTTTAGAAAAATATTTTAATTTTCTCCTATAAAATTTTATTTTTTATTCATAAAAAAAATATTTTAATTTTTAAACACCCAATGTAATTTTTTTTTCCAATATTACCATTATGTTATATTAAAAAAAATTAATGTAATGTTTTTTCTATTTAGGAATTTAACATTCCAATGTAATAACCACTCTTATTATCTTTATATATAAATTCTTAATCCAAATGATCTTATAATAAAATTCATAAAAATTAATGTTATTCATGTATTCATTGTAACATATCTATAATATATTTTTCTACCTGATGTAATTCACATCAAAAAATAGATTCGTAAAAAAAATAAAATGTTTAGTATAAAGTGATTTTATTTGTTATTTAGAAAGACTACTTCAATTTTACACATTAGTACTTAAATTAAATTAATATGATTTATATTTATTTATTTAAAAAATTGGTTACATATAATTATTCCCACTGAAATAGCTATTAGATTATATGAATTATGATATGGTTTAGGGTTTTTACTGTGCTTCATTAGATTAAATGTATTTACATTAATAATATTTAATTAGAAAATTGGGTAGTCATAAATTGGGTAATTATAAATAATCCTTATAATAATATTTTTAAATAAAGGATATGATGTGGGTGAATCTATATTTACTAACCAAGATAACACATCTTTTGAAGGAATAATTATAGGGTATAATGGGGATTAATGATTAAAAGAGAAGCTACTTAGATTTTATGAATCCATAATTTTAGTAACCTGATTTTTTTAAAAGAATAAATAAGAAACAATCCTATATAAATGTATCCTGGATTTTAGATGGCTAAGGATATAATTTAAAATATAAAAACAAATGAAGGAATACGAGTAATCTGATATTATCTATTTTGTAAAATTTAAATGTCATTACATCCAGATAATGTGTTATAGGTAACCACGTTTATATGAATAATTCAGGTAACTAAATAAATGTATATGGAGATGATTTCATGATTTTTGGGAAGGCATGAAGTATTATATTTCACCTCATGTTCATTTGAATACTTTTAACTTTTCTATTATATTTCTTGAAAAGGTTACAAAAATTATCCAATTCATCATGAATGAATTATAATTAATTTACATAGTTTATTTATTCATGTTTTATAAGATATTTTAGTTTCTAACACATCGTGTCCTATAGAGATGAAAATTTAAAATCGTATTTCATCTATGTGATTATACTTGAGTCTCTTATAATAAAATTAATCCTCATAGATGTGAAGGGACATGAACATATTTCAATTTATCTTTTAAAATAAATTATTAAGAGGAATCCTATAAAAATATTGTTGCGCGACCCATCCCATGAGATATTTTTGTAGCACGTTTATTACATGAATTATGTTAAAAATGAAATGAAATGAAATTATATAATGGGGATCCCAACATTTGTCTTTTCATTTATGTTGAATAAAATTTATATTCACAAATGTAAAATGATATTGCAGCATTTTTAAAAAAATGAAACTCATAATATAAACGTCTTTGAAAATTATATTTATCATACCATAATTTATATTCAAGATTGAATGAATTATAAGACACTAATGAATTTTGTTAGATAACATTCATTGAGAAATAATAAAATAAATAGAGTCCAAAAATTAATGAATAAAAATTAATAATATATGATGGAATTGATCTTTTATCCAAAGGGGAATATGACCAAATAGAATATATAATTTTTAATGATTTATGATCAATTTTTATTATTATCATAATTATTTATTTATAAATTTTTTTATATTATATTCCATTCATACAAAATGATTAAACCATGATTAAATAATATAACAAGAGTAAGGTAATAATGACATTATAGAATTTATTCACTCATAAGTAGGGGATTTAAACAACATAATACAAAACATTGTATTATAAACCATTTATTATTTCCCACTATAGACGATGTACACTATTTTAAAGTGAAAAAATCATTATATAGTAATATATAAGAAGAACAAAAAACCAATTTCTAAAAAATATCCTCCATCATCATCATCCTTTTGTATCACTAATAGCTAGAAAATCAAATAATGACAAAAATTCCCTTGAATGAAGAAACAATTACATAAAATCTAAAATAATATATTACGTGAACAATTCCATTAACTGTGAGAGTATAATAAAAAACTTATTCACAAATTATATATATAATGAAAAATGTCTAGAAAAACAATATGGATATTTCAAATATTATCATTTCACATATGGTCATTGATAATATGTGTAATATTATTTTAAATTTATGCATTCTTACATGATACATTTTAAATAATATCACTCTTAATGAAAAATTAACTTTATAAATATATATATATATATATTCTACTAATATTATTATTATTAATATTAATGTATGCTATCATGTCTATATAACATTAATATAAATATTTTTATATCAACGGAGTGATAAAGGTAAATTTTGTACGATATATAATTATTGTTTATGAAAATTATTAATCCATGCTTTTTATAAAGATAATATGTTTTTCAGAGAACAATTATTTATCTGTTATTTATATTATTGTAAGATATTAAACTGGAAAATATTAAATTACTATCATATATTAATAAATAATTTAAAATCACTAAAATAATAAATTGATATGAAATAACATTAAAGAAATTGTGTTTGAATTTATATTCGTAAAAAAAATGTTTTCATTAATATATTTATTTTACATTTAAAAACGAATTTTATAAATATTAATGTTGTTATTGTTTATAAGTATCACCATATGTTAATTTATTATTTCAAAATAAGGAAAATATATTTTTTAGATTTCTCTAAAATCATTTGTGATGTGAATATTAAAGAGTACTAAATTTACTAGTACAAAAAAATTTAATTTATTTTACAATAAGTAAATGGATGTTTTAAATAAATTTAAACAGTAATAATAATTAATAATTTATATTGAAGTGTTTTAAATGTAAACATTTATATATAAAATCCATGATTAATAATTTTGAATAGACTTCCAATGTTTCAAAAATCAATTATTCATTTGATTATTATAATAAAATTCCTCACAAAGTATAATTTAATGTTAATTAATTATTTTATTAACAATAATAAATATTATAATTTCAATAGGATCAATAAAACTTATAATTTCATCTTATACATAAACATTATTCATAGAAACTATCTTATAAATAAATTAGTTTATCTGGTCATTATATGTGAAATTGTCATAATTAAAATTCATTACTTATTGTTTTATTATTAATAAATTTTATAATATTTTATAGTAATTATTTTAAAATTTTCTAAAAAGGTGAATTGTATTAATCATCACTAAAAATAAATTACTGTGATAAAAATCAGTTACCGTTGTAAAACCCCAAAATAGTAAAATAATTAATCTAATACTTAATGACATAAAACAAAATTGTATCAGGTTTAGAAAGTTGTGTTTTGGGATTTCTATAACATAATGATTCCAAAACTATATTATTTTTTCACTTGGATACACATTATTAGTCAAACATGTGTTCAATGTTTTTTTAAAAGGATTTATGGTTCAAATATTTACTTCTCTTCAATAATAAATTCAACCACCATCTCTCCACCACCACATTCATCAGAATACTCTTAGTATCAACGCAATATATAGGATAATATCTACTAAATATTCTCTATAAATTGAATAATATTTTAACAATACCAAATTCCATGTTATGGTACATTAGTTTGGTGTGGAAAGGAGAACATCCAGTACAAGAGGTCATAATTTCCACAACAAATTCAATATTCAATTTAATATGTACCACCCCAAAAAGTAAAATCATATCAGTATGATTTACAATGAATTATTAATATTTTTTAATTTTTATACTAATTAAGAATAAATCATTTAAATTACCCAAAAATCATTGATAAAATTGAAAACAATTTCTTGTGTGTGTGCTGACTACTGCCTACATGAATAACCAATCCGTTTTTTTCCTCCTCTTTTCCAGGATGGTTAAAAAGAGAATTTTCTATGATAATATGATATTTTTAACATATTAATTACTATAAAATAATAATATATATTATTATATTCCTTCCATATAATCTATTAAAATAATTTTTCCATTTATCTACACGTATAGATTACTAAAACCAAGTGATGATATTTTTGTTTTTAAATCATTAAAAAATAACATTGGTTGAAAAACGAATTTAATGTGACACTAAAAGATATTATAAATTTTTATTAGGAGAAAAAAATAATCTATTGATTACCTTGTATTACATAGAACACATAATTTTAACAAACCATAATATACTATAAAATTATTATTTACTATTGACCATTATAACTTATCCACTAAACATGATGGTTTAAGTAGTAATAATATAAGAATATAAATTTTTTAAATGTTATGGACCATTATTTGTTTAATTTATATTTTATTTATATTAGTAAATGAGATTTATGAACTAAGGAAGGTTTTAATAGAGTATATGTCATGTTCAGAGTCCTAATCATTTCGAATTGAGAAAACAGTATAGGGTATACATTTATATCAAAATTAGTACTAACCTAGAGGGGTAACCATATGGGAAATAGTGGTACATAGGAAAGCCACATTATTGGTCTATATTAATTTTAGGGCTGGTGAATGATACTAAAAAAACTATATACATCTTAACTGAATAAAATTAAATGGTTTTGGAATGTTTTGGAAAATCATGTTCATTAATGGTGTGACCCCTCATTTGATTATTTGGTGTGCATAGTTGGCACGCAGTTTGGGGAATTTTACCACTGAAACATGGGACCTGGTTTTTTTCTATGAAATGACTATATTTTCAAAAATATTTCATAATGTTAATTTTCTTTATTATTCTGTAATTTTTAGTGGATTATGTCTCTATTATTCTCGCTTCTCTCATGAGACATTTAACATCAATCTATACTCCTTTATAACTCCTACATCTTTAATCCAAATCATATTTTATCGAAAGATTTGAGGGGATAATGGTATCTTAACAGATCCAATTTATTCTTAAATTAGATTTTCATTCAATATGTTGATCTATTTAGGTGGAAAATGATTTTTCATATATTTATATCATTGGGTATTTATTTATTTTTCTTCCAAACTATATTTAATCTATAGTGGATAGTGGATGATCAGTCATATGTGGTCTTAAGGTAGTTGTTTCTAGAATTTATTCTCAATGTAATAGAGTTTTTAATTTCACCTCAATTTTGATGTATGCCTTCTATTTTTATGTTTTTCCAAATAATTTGTAATTTATTTTTAAAACAAGTGAAACATGTTATTTTACTCACACATACCCATTATAGGTATGTAGAGTATGAACAATTCATTTATGGATATAGATATGGTTGTCCAGAACATTAACACCAATTATATAATTTTTAGTGGAATGAACATATCCTAAAAATTTATTTATTCTTATAAATGGATTTCCTCACACTTCTTTCATCCTTTAGATGACCAAAGTGCATACTATATTCCTTGTTTTCAAGGAAATGGAAATTTTTTTTATTTATAATTTAGTGTCTTAGCTTCAAAATGGTTTAATTTAATTAATTGAATTAAATAGATTAATTGAAATGAATTAAAATTTGAGTCCATGTCATTCTTATTGAGACATGATTTTATTAAATTTATCATATTAATTGTTACACCAATTTATATATTTGGATTCATTATTTTATATAATATAAATTTATCATTCATGTTATTATTATTAATATAATGAGGCCATTTTTATTGGGTGGGACTAATGGTTAAGGGACATGTTGAGTATGAAATTGCACTCTCCCTTACATAGATTGTTGAGCCTAATGTCACTCACTATTATATAATTTTTATAGAGAAGGTAATAACATTTTTCATCACTATTACAGGTGATGGACATGATGAATCATCCCACCTATATCATGTGATGAGGATGATGAGTCATATTCATTTCCTGATTAAGGTCATGTGACCTATATTTGATCTTAAATCTCATTATAAAGGTTATAGATGCAAGTGTTAAATCCCATGTCTGTCCAGAACATATATATTATTACTACAGATGTGTGTTTATGGATACTAATCATATTCTTCTATTGGCCTTTGATTTAGCATGTAGAGTGATTCTAGTGTCCTGTAGGATCCTAATATGACTAGAATTTATTTATTCATCATTCTTCAGTATTCTGTGTAACAACACATTGCTGTTGTTATGTACACGTGTTGGATCATTTATATAAACTATTGGTTGCAGACTACTAGGATTTTGTATCACACCCTACCTAATATTTCTTTGGTAGAAGAGTAGATTTCTATTTTATAGGTATTTAAATGGAATGATCCCTACTATTCATGAATGACTCATTTTCATATTTTATGGAAGATAGAATTATAATACCAAAAATATTCTAATGATGATAGTGGAGTAGTCTTTTAGAATTTTTTTACGTTTCATTTGTGGTTTGTTTATATGTGTCCCATGTTTTCTCTTTTTAATATCAAAATATCAGGACATCATTATGTATATGTCCCATCCTATGATATTTTTATTTTTATTTTTAAATCAAAATTTATTCATTCATTATTTTGTTATTATATTCATTGTATTATTCTTCCACTAAGGTGGGGTACTAGTTTAGTTTTTACAGTGTCTATATATAAATTATTAAATTGAATTTATTTATTATTTGTATCCACTATTCCACTATGACATGTGGGTATAATATCTAAACTATACCACCCTTAACCCCTGACACGTAGTTGATAGAATATTGTGTACATAGAAGAACATTTGAGGCCACGTGACCCACTTGGATAGGACATAGGTTTATGTGGATCCTTATTCAGTACATTATAATGGGGAATACTAGATTTTTATTATCCTTATATTAGATATTTGGTACAATATAGAAGCTTATGTTAAGTTAAGCTTTGTTAATGGGATCATTCCTGGGTGTAGCTAACACATGATTAGGGGATACCCAAATTATATAGGAATGATTATTATAGTTATAGACAATGTATATTAAAATTGATATCGGTTCCCCTATTTGGTGAAACATTTATCTTATAATGTAATATTAATGGTGTTATTACATTGAGATTCTTTTCTTTGCCTAATTAATTGATGGATTTCATTATATCAATCATTATAGGCATAATAGTTCTAATATGTCACTATTGTTTCCTTGGAAAATATTCATTAAAAATGACATTGGATATTACATATAATTAGTAACTGATTATTTATTTTGAGATGTGATGACATTAACTATTGTATATAGAAAACATAATTGAAAAATCAATTTTTTGCCTTTCCCAAATAGTTTCTTAATGAATAGATTATAGAAGACACTATGAATAGTCAGCTATGGCTGGTTGAGCCACTAAAAATTGTTCTCATGTGCTGGAATGTGTTATGATTAGGAATAGGTGGATGTAATAATTCTTTTTATATAGTATATGGGATCCTAGGAATCAGAAATAGTGACCAATAAAATTCACATATTTAAAATATTTTTAAATAAATAAATGATAAAAAATTCAAAATGAATATATCTATTATAATGTAATGGAAATATTATATGTGTGATAAAAGAAATTGATCCAGAACCAATATTAATACATGGTAGTTGTGTGTGTCTATTATGTCCATTAGGCATGTTATTGCCTATTTCTTTCACCTAGACCTAGATTATGGAGCAATTATATAGGTGCGGCCTTTTCCAATGAAGGATATGTATCTATCTTAGTTATCATTACGAAATCATTATAATATTTAATTCTCTTCAAAGGCATATGTGTAGAATATTAAATTCATTCCACAAAGACATCCTTGATTTGTACACCATGGTTTTAGGGATGAAAAGGCACTTCAATTTGTTTTAATTGAGCCCTCAATGATCCCTTCTAGAGTGAAGCTTATGGGACAATATTTTGTTCTTGATATGGGAACAGATTCTATGTTTCATGTTGGGTTTTCCCCCATGATTAATAATATTAATGGTGTCAATCGACCTAACCGGACTATGGAGAGTTGAATCACGTGTTTCAGCCACTGCATCCTCCAAGAATTTTAGGTGATGGAGGTCCACATGTTGCAGAGACACGGATTCAGGCCATGCTTCCTATCTTTGACTATCTGGAGATGTCTCTAGATGAAAGGTTCTAATTTTATTCTTATATTCTATGTTATTATTCCAATATCTGGTGGGATGTTATCATCAAGGAAGAAAGACAGAGGGATATGAATTTTTTAGATTACCAGATGTTCATATATGAAATATTATTTTTATAGTCTCTAAGGCTTGATGGGGATAAAGAATTTATGCACCCACAGTAGGAAGAAATGTCTATCTTTTGGTATTATTCCCATTTTAATAAGTTGGACATATTTTTTCCAAACTTATCTAGTGATGGTATTATGACCGCAAGGTGATTTCAGAAAGGGTTGGTAAATTATATATGATCATAGATTAACCTTTTCAAAATGACTACTATTTATGAAATAATCAACCACAACCTTAATATAGAAATAATTATATGGGATCATGATGGAGTAGATTAGGGTAGTTTAACCAAATTTTCTATCAATGACTCCTATAATGGGTGAATTAAAAATTTTAAGGTTTTTTATGATGGTAGTAGTTTTTAATTTGGTCATTATGATTGTTTCATTATCTTCTACTTGTTCATAAAACCTGGAAATACAAGAACATAATGTTTATGGGATCTAATTAAATGCAGAGGCTATGAAAGGATGTGGAATATCTTGTTCATCTGAAGAACCATTCTTTTGGTCTATATAGAGATAGTATATTCACATACTCCATGTTAATGAGTGGTGATTTTGGTATCTCATCGTGATGTTGGTTGCAATATCATCGATTTCACTGGACGAGAAGTTTGTTGAGGAAGAGATAGATAGACTCGAAAATCAATGTACCAGTAGTTATTAATTTCACGAAGTCGGAAATCTATGATGAATGTCCTCGACGAGAGACATTTACAAAATCACAGGGAATTATTTTTGTATATAAGAGTAAATGGGTTGTTTTTTTGTCATGATAGGGACCATAGCATTAGAGTCAAGGTAGAGTGACAACTGATATTACTCGTCATTTTATGGATGATCCAGGTTTGTGACCCATTGTGTTCCCTCATATAATGGATCCTTTTATGAATATCACCCATTATAACATATCTATAATTCCACTATTATGATATATATAATTCTATATGTATATAGTACCAAGAAAAACCACTCTGGCCCACTCCTACTTAGTGGATGGAAACTATGGATCTTGTTGATATTATGAGATAATTGGAGGATCTAGAGTCTAAAGTCCTTACATGACCCAAAACTTCCAACATAGGTTCACCAGTTAATTTTTATAAGAACGAAAATGGTACGATTAGGTTATTTGTGGATAACCATCAATTTAACTGGCTTACTATTAAGAAATAGTATCCACTTCCTTGAATATACGGCCTCTTTGATCAATAGTAATATATGATCATGCTTTTAATGAATTATTACAGTTTGATCAATCATCATGTCATTTTTTGTTCATCATAAATACCTCAAATGACATTTAAATACATAAATGGTATATATGAGTACATGTTCATGTCATCCAGTATCATGAACACAACTATGATTTTTATGGAATTTCAGTATTATGTTATCAATTCGTATCTTGATTCATTATTGGTAGTCTATTTGTGAGACATCATAGTGAAAACACACTCTTGAATTGACTATTCCAACCATATTCAAATCCTAATGAATAAAATAATGGAGAATTATCCTAATGTTATACTTAGTAAATGATATATTTTGATCAACATGGACCACTTATTGGGTTACATCATCTCAGAGACATGAGTTTCAGTTGACCGATAAATTGTGATTGAGGTAGTTTCCTTGGAGCATCCCAAGAACATAATTTATTTAATTTTTTTATTAGGGATAGTTTTGTTTTTAATGTTCTTTATCCAAGATTTTTCACACCATGAAATCCCCATTTTAGGTCTGACTAATCATTTTGTGAAATTCTTATCATATGAAGCATTTGAAGTTTCCCTTTAGAATTTTATGTGAATATTGTCTTCAATAATGATCAAGATTATTATATGGCAATGAAGGACCAAGAGTTTTTATTATAATTAACCAGCCATTTGTATGGGGGTTGTTTTAATGATGGGCAGATGAGTCATCTTGTATATTCCTTGTTTGTTGAGGACTCATGAGTAAAATTACATGAGGCATGAACATGAGATAACTATATACATTATTTTTTCTATTTTTTTCATTCAATACATACATATACAGTATTTCATTGTTTTCACTAATCAAAAAAACATAATGTTCATATTCACATAGCATGATCTAAAATTGAGGTAGTACATATGGTTTTAATACCTATAGTCTATTGATTTTGAGATTTCTCATATTTGTTGTAATGTAAATTTTTTAGTTGATGCTCAAATATAGAGGCCTCAAACACATGTGGTTTACAAGGCCAGTGGCTCATTGAAAATAATGAAATTATATTCAAATATCAACATTGTCTTTCAAGAGGATTAGGGGAATACTATTATCTATGACTTGGTATTGACCTATAAAATTATAGAGTGTACAAGTATATGGAAACATATAGATCCTAGGGTTATAATACTATGTGAATAACTCTTATTTGACGATTAATCTTTTCACTGGAGCATAGATGATGATGAGACCATTTTCTTTCATGGGAATGTATAAGTCCCAACTGACATCAAAGAGGAGTTAATGCCGGAATTTCATGCCCTATCATGTAAAATGAATCCTAGTGTCAACAAGATGTTTCTAGAATTGAATCTCTCATACTGGTGGACTGATATGAAATGTGAGACTACCAGAATTACAACATGGTGTCCCATATGTCAGAAGGTGTTTGTGGAATATTAGTGACAGATGAAGATTTTATATCCATTTTCAATCGTAGTATAAATAGGGTGATTTTTCAATGGATTTAACAAGTATTTCTATCTAGATCACATCACAGAAATGATAGTGTATGGGTAGTCATTTTACAAATTCATCAAAGATACACACTTGATACTTCTATAAGAGATGTTTTCAATGGATGAGATGTGGATGATATACATTAGGGAGGTTGTATGTCATCAGGGAAATCTTTGATCTATCATATATTATATAGATACTCTCTTAATAGGTTAGTTCTTGAATGGGTTTTAGAAGTCCTTCAATAAGCATCTAATTTTGAGCCTAGCTGATCACCCTCAGTCCAATGGAAAATTAGATCATATGATTCATGTGATATAGGACATTATCTGTGCATATGTACATAACATCAAGAGTTACTAAGAGAAAAACATACCTCTAATTGATTTATCTTATAATAATACAATACAAATTATGATCATGATGTGTTCTTATGAATCCTCTTATAGTAGGCCTTGTTAATCATATATGATCTAGTTAGTCATTGGGGGTACCATTACATGTGACTTTTCTTATTTAGGAAACATCATAGTTGGTCCAGTTATTGAGAAATCCCATGATGATTACACATTCCATTCAACATTCATATTCAAATAAACGTCAACAACCTTATGAGATAATGGTTGTAGAACATATTTCTTTTCCCCAAGATGGGGCATCGACATATTTGGAGGAAGTGTATGTTTTCTCTTAGATATGATGGACCCTTTTCAGTTGTGTAGAAAATTACAGTAATGGAATACCAAATAGAATATCTACAAAGATACCTAAATATTAATGATTTCATTCACGTATTTTATCATCACTGATATTATCCATTTCAATCACACAAATTATAGCCTTTTGAGGTTTAGTTAAGTATCTATTCTTCATTTTTGGAGATTCTAGTGAATATTTTGGATTAGAGCATTGATACACTACATTGAAGGTTGGTTCCTTTGGTATGGGTTCCAAACTAGCATGGTAAAAAACATGATGAGACCATCGGGTAAGAAAGTAATATATGAGATCTGTGGATCAATGTTTTCATAAGATATAACTCATTAATTTCTATATAGAAACATGAGGAATATATTATTTAGGGGGGGGGGAGGTTGTAACAAAATAAATATTTTCACTGGTATGGATCATTAAGTATTTTTTTTAATTATTATTATTTCTCAAAGTAAAGGTGGATTACTTACTCAAGATGGTTCTCGGATAATCTAAGGACTTTCTAGACACGATGGTCCCTAATATTGAAAAATAGGTTAGGCACTACAATTACAGCATGTATAATACATACCATGATTGTAAATGTGAGGGTAACCATATGAGAAACATTTATACAGAAGTCTTCCACCCAGTTAACCTAATAATAAATGACACAGAAGGATATCCATGAAAAAACATTATTAATATTTTTTGAATAAAGTCACATAGTTTTCTTGACAAATAATGCACAAAACCCATGTGGGGTCCTTAGTTAGTGTGGTGCGAATGGTTGGAGCATTGTCTGGGCAACCCTGTGTCCAAACTATGAGACACAATTTTTTAGGATTAAATTATTCATTTTCAATTAATGCTATTTTAAATACAATTTTTTCTTCTTCTCCTCTCATTTCTAGTACATGACCTATCTTATTACCTCAAATATCCAAAGAACCCTCTTATCCTAAATCATGGTTATTTTATAACTTTTACATTTAAACACTCAATAAATTTCTATTTAATGAATTCGCTATATATGGATATTATATCTAACCACATTTCTTTTTATTTCTATTTCTTATCCTCTATTTTTTCTATGGTTTGTTGTAAGCTTATTTACCCTATTTACAGGGTTTTGGACTTAACTCATTTTTTCCCAAACAATATATAATCTAATCCAGATATTGGACAAGGATTAATCTACAACCCTAAGGTATGTGGTCCATAAATTAGTTCTAATATCTCAGTGTTTTTTATATCCTTGTCATTGTTTCACTTGGTGAAAAATGTTTAGTGTTTCAATTAAATTGGTTATTTTATTTTAAAACAAGTGAAATAAGATATTATATATATATTGTCCCTAGATATGTAATTAGGGGATGTTCACTTCAATAATGTACACACAATTGGGTGTTAAAAACACATTAAAAATAATTATATTTATTTTTAATGGCCCAAAATCACTGTAATCATTATGTTACTATGTTAAATTTATATTTCAACTCTAAGAGATGGGTAAGTTGACCAAATCATCATCTAATTTCTTGTATTTCTTGAAATTAAAATTTCATTTCCATATAATCTTCTAAATTGGATTCAAGATGGTTTTATTTTTTAAAATGAATTAAATATATTAATTAAAATGAATAATAATGGGGGGAAAGACCACAAATATTGATGCATGATTTTATTAAATCAATCATTCCAATAGTGGAAAAAAAATTAAATATATATAATTATAATTATAATTATTATGTGGTTATTACCTGTCTTATTATTAAGATTATGATTACACCGTTGACATTGGATGTGAAATGATAGTTAAGGGACGTGTTGAGAATGAAATATTTATATCACTTAAATTCTTATGCTGATCATGATATCTCTAATCATTACACTATTATCTAGGTGATGAAAGTCATGTTCTAAATCCCTCTACTATATGTTTTGGGCATGAAGACTCACCACACCTATCCCATTTTTGAACTTGAAGACTCACATCCATTATCATATTCAATGAATTTTCCCTATTCTTGAACCAATATATCATTTTAATGTTAATGGATTCATGTATTATTCCACAAGTTCAACTAGAACATATAATCTATGTATATTTATAAATATTTCCTAAAATATTTCTTATAGGTGGATATCGTTTATAAAAATAACATATATATTAGTAGTATATATAAATTTAAGGTAGTTAGGGTTTGGAAAAGATATAAGGATTCATGTAATACTACATCAATGTTCGGGGTAGAAAACCCATTGGGAGCTATATAATATAGTATCACTACAGTGGTACTATAGAAGAAAAATAACTAAGGAAGGAATGTAGTAGTAGTGTAACTGTAGTGGTGGGGGAACTGTATCAAAAATTGTAGCAGAAATAACACTATTATATGTATTATAGCAGTCGAGTTGTTGAAGTAGTACATTTCGTAAGAGGGCCTTTCAGTAAACAATTTGGGGCTTCAGGGACATAAAATGGTCTTTCAGGACCTCTGATTCTATGGTCCATGTAATGTGATTCATTCCAACTGGTCTTATGATCCGTGTACAGAATGAATAATTATTTATTGGTGGTCAATCCCAATTGAAGGGGAGCAATGGACAACCATTACAACCTTTATATGAGTTGTGAGTGTGTGTGTGTGTTTAAATGTAATTGCACCCCCATGCACTTAATATATATATATATATATAATTGTTGTAAAATAACTTCCACTTTCCCATTCCAAACTAGGATCAGAAAGTCAGGTGACCTATTAGAACCTAAGCTAGATAGTATCAATTTACACAGAATTATTCATTATTCACTGATCTCTCACACAGTTACTATAATGTAAAAATTATGGATTATATCAATTTACCCTTGGTGGTGGCCTTCTAGAATTTATTATAACACACTACTTTGTCCATCTATGCTACCCTTATAGAATACTTATCTATAGGTATGGATAATTGTAATATACCTACGACATATCTTGATTCATATTTCATATAGTATGGGTAAAGGGAACATAGGACTGATCTTATGCTTGTGATTCTAGTGGATAATAAATTTTTAGTTATTATACTTATTTATAGAATGTTCTATATTTATGTCCCTCTCTTTCTACTTTTTTAAAAATCATGCTACATAATCATTATTTATATGAATTATCTCTTGGAATAATGTTATTATTATTGTCACCGGGTTATTTATGCTTCCATGGTTGATTATTTTATCTTTTGTATTCTACTTCCACTATGGCAGGTTGCTGGCCCAATTTTCATAGTTTATATTTACATATTTATCCACTATATTCTGTAAATTTTTTGTATCTATTTGTTGAATCTAATATGAGGGTATAGTCTCCTTACTGTGTCACCCTTACAACCACATTGCTTGTTGATTTCCTATAGCATACTAGTAGAATCTTTGAAAGATCTATGTAGATCTTTTGGTGGGATGTTACAAAAAAATATCAATAATGTATTTAGAAAATAAAAATAAATTTATAGACATGAATATAATTAATTTTAATGTATTAATGATGTATGATTAATATATTTTTCAAAAAAACATTTTCTATATCCTTTTATGAAAAGATAAAAAATAACTTTTACACATCAAGAAATATTGCATGAAAATGTTATATTCATTTATTTGAATAATAATTTCAAAATTATAATATTATGACTTTTTGGTGATTTTTGGGAAATATGATTTTTATTAAATACTGATTTTTTTTATTTTTATTCAAAATATTCTTTTAATTTGAACCATTCACAATGTCCCATTATTGTTTAACATTTGTAAATGTAATATTATTTCAACTATATTATTATAAATCCAATTTATAAAAACTTAATCTATTTCATATTGAATTTTTAATTATATCATTTTAAATTGTTAAATATTTTTTATTTGGAAAACAGATTATTGAACACATCTAATAGTTTAATTTTAAATTGGATTCTACCACATATAAGAATATAATCCATAAAAATTAATGAAATATTTTAAATCATAATAATATATATTACATTATATGGCCAACATAATTTCTGGTCATATTTAATAGTAAAAAATATTAAATTAATTACTGTGATTATGGGAAACATCTATTTACTAGATAGATAAACTACAAAGATAAGGGTAAAAATAGCTTGGTAAGTGTTTCCATGCAATTTATATGTCCATATTTAGACATTATGAATTCTGATATTATAGAATGAACCACTACAGAGCCTTTTTCATGTTAATTTTTTTTGAACTTTATTATTTTCAAACAAACCCTATATGTACTCTACCCCACATATAAAAGGTTATACTGTCTCTTCTCTACATCTTACATTCCCTGCCATTTGGTTCATGTATAACCAACAAAAATATCATCCTTAATTTTATCCCCACATTCTAAAGGCCTTATAAGGAAAATTAAATGAATCAATAAAGGATTTAGTTCTAATTTTAATGGAGCCATTTGGGAAATATGTATAGTCCATAACCACAAATATTAATTTTATTTCTCTTTCATCCTCATAAAGATTTATGAAAATATGGTAGTATAAAAATAACCTTACCTACTATATAATAAGTTTTTATTATATAAATTCCAAAACTAATATCTATATCCCCTTCAATCAAATGGGGAATGAAATCATCCATAGTATGAACGACATACTACCGCCTCACGAACAAATGTTATTCATTTTATATAAACCCATATCATGGATGTAAGTAATGTTAAATATAATTTTAATATATGATATTTATGATATTATTATATATTTAAATTATTATATCACATAATCCATCGTACATTCCATAATGTGGGAATATGAAAATGTATAGCATGTGTACAGCAGAAAAACGTCTTAGGAAGTGATGTTATTTTATTTTGAGATTCATATTTCATGGAATATAATAATGACTAATTTAATTTAAATATTTGATAAATATTAAATTATAATAACTCAATAAATGATATATATTATTTACCATCATTTCATTCCATCTATTAACTAATATTCATAATGTGTTCAGGCATATGTATGACATACTATCTCCATAAACTATGTTCTATATTTTCTATATATAAATTTCATATAATTCTATAATTAAATATATAAATAATATATATGAAATTATATTCATGGTTAACATTATTTATAAACATTCATTAATATCTATTTTAATTTTAAGAGATTTCAAAATTAAATTATACTGAAAAATTATGCAATTATCAGACAAAATAGTGATTTTAACAAAATATAATTTATAAATGAGTGATATGTGAATATAATTAAATCAATTATAAAATGGGATATATGATAGTTTTTTAAAATATATATAATAATGATATATATATATATATGATACATGTTGTTTGAACACATATGTATGAAATCATAACTAAGGTATGTGTTTATAATATAACACTTCCTTCAATGAGACATAAGCCATATTCACATATTATTTTTTTAATGATGTATATTAATTACATTTAATAATTTATATCCTTAATAGATTTTTATTAATGTTATTTTTTTATTTTTCTTTATTTATTTACTGGGGATTATGATTCAAAATTAAAAAAAAAGGAATGTGTGATGTGTTTTATGATAAATAAATTTAATGTGTCTCTTCGATAAAACACCCATTTTTCATCCATATCCTTGTTTTGAGTAATTTTTTTTAAATTCATAAAAACATTATAAATGATTTTTTAAATAATATTTGCCATTTTTTATTCAAATGTGTTCTTAAAGGAAACTTATTTTTGTTTTTAGAATATTGTATAAATTTTATTTATAAAAAATGTTAAAGTAATAATTGTTTTAATATTTATGTAATAAATGGAGTTTTACAAAATCAAGACCAGTAATTGTTTTTTAGATTATTACATATTATTTAGAAGTTACGTTAAAATAATATTATTTCTTAAATAATTTTTAAAATTATAGTTTTTATATTTTATTCAATTTAAAAATATTATTTTATTCAATATTATTCAAAGGTTTTTTAATAACATCGATATTAACAAATGAGAAAAGGAATATTTCTAATTATTTGACATGTAAATTAATTTTTACTAACACAATTATTATTTTTTCCATAAATGGTTCATGATGAGTTCTACTAGAATTTACTACACCTGTAAAATTCTCCATATGACCCTAGATAGTTTTAGATTATGTTTTTTGATGGTTGAATTTAAAAAAATTCAAAATTATAGTATATAGATAAAAGTGTTTTTGTTTATTATGTTTAATCCATTTCGTATGAAGAATATATTTATCTTACTTTGTGATGGGGGGCCTAGATTAACATAGCCATTTTCTGCATTTATAGGTATCATAAGACAACGAATATTCAGTTTTCGGATGAGGCATTATAAATTAAAAAATTATTTAATTCCATTAGGATGTAGTGATATAAAGTTTTGGAATAAGGCCATGAAAGTATGATAACAATGTTCGACATTATGAATTCTCTCATTCTGAAATATTTAATTGATGTCTATGTTATTCCATGAAATGTTATGACATAAAAAGATAATGTTTAAACTCATTTTATTATGTATATTGATATATTCTATTATAATTTATTCATTCCACATAATTATTGAGTTAATATTCAAATTGAATGTGTTTCAGTAATTTACCTTTCCATAATGATTATTTTTTATATATTCACGATATAATCTATTGTATGCATATAATTACTAGGAATTTGACCCCAACCCTTTATAATGATTCATAATCTCTAGGATAATATTAAGTGTTTTATGATTGATATTCGTGGATAGGTTCAACAAAATATTGGTTTTCTAAATGAATATACATATTGGTTTTTTATTTTTCAATATTTAATGAACATTTCAAATATGTTTCTATTTTTTCATGACTACAAAACCATTCAGTCCACTATGATGTGAATTCTGGAATAAAGGGACAATTTAATAATGTTACCACATTCTCTATTATAATAATGTTATGTTATTTTTCATTTGTATTATGGGATTTATTTTAAATACCTTGTGAACTAGATTTAAGAATACACATATTATGAAATATATCTGAGTGACTATATTTTAGGATATATTTAACTATTGGATAACAACCTAATATTTTGAAATAATAGAGATTGGGTTTTTTACTAATAAATATAGCCATATCTATATACTAAAAGTGGAAGTGGGTTTGGAATGAATCTAAAAAGAGAAAATAACTCTGAAATTGAATATTGGGCTTGATTCAATGTTATATGGTATAATAATGGATGAATTATGGTGAACCTTCATTGACTCCCCTTGAGGGATACTCCAAGGTAAACTAAAATTTTGATTAAAAACTAATACGTTTTGTATGAAAATATTTTTTTGTATTTTAAAAATTTATTTAAGAAACCCTATATTATATTATGAGATAATAAATGCATAACATTTTAAATTATTCCTATTTTTTTCACAAATTTTGTTATTTTCTTATTATTAATATATTTTTGATGTAATATATTACATTAAATCATTTAGTAATGGAACCTATCCAAAGGAATGGTAATTGTGGCAATTACCATACTCAATGTATTTATTTCTCTCTTTGGTATGATAATTAAGATTGAATTAACATATTTTTAAACTAATTAAATTATAACCATATTTGGATAGATGTACTAGGTTATAATAAAAATACCTTTAATTCATTTAGGGAAATATTGATCCACCCTATAGTGTAAAAATGTTATAATGATTCATGCACCAGAAAATGTCATTATTCACTATAACTAAAATTCTATTTTTTGAGAAATTGAAAAGTTTCATTGATTATATATTTATCTCCATTAGATGTAATGATAATGAGAATTTTATTTTGGTATTTTATAGTATCTTGAGGTATGTATATTGATGGTGGTAATTGATTAAAAACACTAATAATGTGAAAGAAATAGAGGGCACAAAATCAAATAATTTTAAGGAACTAATACTGTAAATATATTTTCCTCTAAAACAACAAAAGGATATGGGGACACATCACTTAATTCTGTGTAAAAATAACATGAAAATGTTTCAAAGTAGAAAGATAATATTACAAGGATAGAGAGTCATGATATGGAATATGTTTATAATCCATGAGAAATTTAAAACATTTCATTTATGGTCATTATAAAAACCTTACAATTTATATAGTATACCAACCATTCTCATCTATTGAGGATATTAAATCACGTGATATTTATAAAAAGAAATAATTTCTAAGATAAAATGTATTAAAAAAGAATTTATGTAAATAATAGGATGGATGAAGAAAATTTATAATAGTGTGATGAGAAATTGGGATTTTCCAAATTTCAAACCCTATGGAAAACATCACATAGGTAAATTCATAAAGGAAAATGTATTTTTTTAAGTGAATAGGAAATTCCACTATATTCATGAATGTATTGTTATGGGATAGGTCCTCAATTTATTGTTTATTAAATGTAACATGATGCTTCATTATTCATACTAGTTCCCCAACCTGGAAGGTAACACATACAAAAAATATTCAGATTGAGATGGAAATGAACATAAAATTACTATAGTTGATGTGGAAGATCTTAATGTCATGGTGAATGTTATTCACATCAATAACTCCACGATTAAAACATGTTTCTAGTCTAGATCTACGAACTCATTTAGATTTGATAAATATCTATGGAGTACCACATCACCACATCATCGATAAGATATAGGTTTAGTAGTTATAAAACCTAATGAAATTATGATAATTTCTCAAGTATATATTTTTCCTCTATTATATGTTTTGGTTAATATTATTACTATAAATGTTGTGTTCCTTCCTCTGGTTTAATTTTATAATATTCTTCAAATGTATTTTCATTCTCTACATAATGTTCGCATCTATTTCCATGGATGTGATATCATTTTTGATATTCAGATGCATACTAAAATCATATTTCATTATAAAAGTAAATATGTATGACTATTTGAGGTTACATCAACTATATGGGACCATATTCCTATTCAAAATTCAGTCAATTTTTCATGGTTTGGAAAAAAATAATATATATTCATGTTTTGTAGGAGTTTGTTTGAATCATTTCAAAAGTGATTCATAAATTTACACAAAATCAAGATGTTGAGTTTTCAGAATACGTCATACTTATAGATACGAATATTTTTATGACTCCATATTTAATTAGACCAATCACGTTGTTGGAATTGAATAAAAAACCCCATTAGAATATTGTTTAGGAATTTATTTAGACTTTTTTATCACTATATGTTGTGATAACCTCTTTTGACAATAAAAAAGATTGATTACTGTGAATATTTGATGGGTTTTTAGTAACAAAAACATCATTATCAAAACAATTAAAATCAACAACAAATCAATTATTCTTTTGATCTCTTATCAGGATCTCTCTAATTTTTAAAAAATATTCATAGATAAAGGTACTATAAATTGCGGATAAAAAAATAAATACCAAACCAATTTAGATGTCTTTCTAATGTATGAATTCAATGAATTTACTATGATACCATTTAGTTTAACAAATTATCTAGACATTAGAATGGATTTTATTAACGGAGTTATTAAAAAATACCTTGAAAAGGTTTTGGTTGTAATAATAGATGTTATTCATATATTTTAAAAAAATTAAACAACATGATGATTACATGAAAATTTGTATTATGTCCATGACACATGAAATTTTATTATTAAAATATTACCATGTTTGAGTTTGGTTATCAAAATGTTTCATTATTGGTTCATATAATCTCATATGAGATGATATTGATGGATCCTCAAAAAACATTAGTTACTATAAAATGGTGCAAAAATGTCCCATTTACTAGGATTTAATGTTTTCTTATTGTGAATGGACATTATTGATTATTTTTTTTGTGAATTTATCATAGATATCCAACACAAATAAAAAATATAATTTTAAGTGATATAAATTTCATTAGATAGAATAATGTGAATAAATATGCACATAACTAAAGAAAGGGACAATCAATAAAATTTTAGTTAAACTTCTCTATAGTCAAAAAGGTTTTTATTATACAATGGTCAATCGATAAAATAATTGGGACAATTTATCATGAAAAACAATATAGTCATTTATTATACCTCATGATAATTGATGGTTTTGAGAAGAATGATCCAAATCACGACTTGGAGTTTGTAGAGATAATTTTTTCATTAATGGTATGGATGTATTACTTATATAGATAATGTTGTGAAATATATAATGATCCTTTTTTATGAATATATGTTCCTAGAACGAGTTGAATATGAGACATAGATGATGGTAAGATCTTATTATTGATGAACAATTTTCAATGTGTTGTAACAATGGGATACTATACAAGGTGTATTATTGTATATGTTTGAAATTATATGAAAATTAATACATTATTTTAATCACAATAGATCTAATATTTATGTATTTTTATAGAAAGGATTTGAAACTCATAAAGGATATTTGTTAATCAAATCCATTTGAAAAAAATGTTCATCCACCAATTAATGTGATGTTTAATGAGGTCCTCAATAATGAAGTGCTTCTACAAATGAAGGTGAGAAAATTTTCATTATACTAACCTTTTTTGGGATGGAATTATATGGTTTAATATCCATGTATTTTTTCTATCCATCCGAAATATATAAAACGAGCTATAGGATTATTATCACTATACAACATTATTTATTCATCATAGAATATTGAATATAGACAGTGAATTGAATGATTATTTATTATTGGTTATCATTAAGAGAGTTATCATAGATTTTGAATCCAAGTTCCTGTTATGGTAGAAGATAATGGATTAAGGACAAAACTCTATGTATTTTTTGTATTCATTATCCTTTCCATTATGGAAATAGGAAAACACCACCATGGATTTTTTCATTAAACTCTACAAAACATCAAAATTCCATAATGTTGTATGGTTTGTAGTCCATCATCATACAATGTTGGAAAAAATAATTTCCACAGTAAATGAATACCTTCTTGTTGATCAACACTGTAGAGACCCGAAGCTTGACGTACATTTACATTACATTACATTTTCAGAATACTTAGTACATAACAAAAACACACACACAAGGAGCGTAATAGTTTAGTGTCTTTGGAAACTCGGAATATAATCTTCTAATCCTGGTGAAAGATCTTCAACATCTCCCATAAAGATCTTCTCTTTTTTTTATACCTATAATCTTTCTTTATATCCTGGGGAAAAGTAAACATAAAAGGGTGAGCTCAAATGCTCAGTAAGGGTAAACAAAAGAAATATAAATCACATCATATACATAAGCACATAACTTTTTGAAATACTAACCTGTAAAAGAGATCATAATTTCATAACCTGGGATAACTCATGGCAGTGAAATGTAATCATAATAATCATAACTTAAAACATTAAACTTTGTGGCATGCACACATAATCATAGAGTATCATTTCTTGTTAGTCAAGACTCATTACCAAGACTATCTTAGTGGACAAAGTCCCTTTCTGAACCGAGTCACCCTCGTTTCAGTCCTATTTCACTGAACCGGTATAACCTATCGTTCTAGCCATGTCTATCTTGTTAGATATAAAATCTTTACCCAATGCATTGGATGGAGATATAGGTCCCACCCATCTCTTAATGATACCATTCTTATGTGTGCCACAAAATCATAAATCATACATCATTTCATAACCCACGTAATAAAAATGGGAATCTTAAACATCGTGACATCATAAAACAATTCATATAAGATAAAGGAATTAATAAAAATATAATTCCATCACAACATAATCAAATCAATGTAATAATAGGGATAAATACAGAACCCTTTATTATCTTAGATGGAAAATAATTTTGATAAAACACTTGAACTCCATTTTTGAGGAAAATATCCTTTCTGCTTCAAAAACACTTTTCCTTTCTTAACATGTCGTACAATTATAAACTAAAAGAAGTTAATTAAAAATAAACTTGAAAACATGTAAAGGAATCTTCTTGGAAATAAGGTTTTAAAAATCCATTGATGCCGTATAAGTTAAAAAAACATTCTTCTCGTACTTTTGTCGGAAAAGTCAAAAACTACCTCGTATGAAAAACGATAAAAGATTCCTTTCATATCATTTACTAAAAACTCACCGAAGGGTAAAATTGGATTTAAACAATTGTAGGTGGATGGAAATAATATTACATATTGAGGAAACATGTATGTGGATGATAAAATACACCCCAGTAAATGCCAAAGTATAAACAATCTCGGATAAAAATGAGATTGTGATATTTCCCTTACCTTAGGTCGGAATTGCATTGTAAGTGTCCGAACCTCCTGTATAATGATTTAAATAATGTTATTGACTTATTACTGAATCATACTGATTTTTATGATATCATATATGGTCATATTCTTAGCTTCTTAGTAATAATATTTCATTGCTACTTGTTATTCGGGTGTTTATAACTTTTTGTTCTTATGCGTGTTCTGTCAAATAAATTATTACTTTTTTCTTTAGGTTATAGATACCTCATTTACAGAATGGTATTAGTGTAATATATATCATATTCATTCATTCAATTCATTTATATAATCATTATGAAATGAAAATCATGTAGAATGAGTCGCATCACATCGTGGAGACGGTATTCCGTACGTACGCACGAGTGATGATATCGTTCCTATGATCGTGGAATTGTATTTGAGTTTAGGTATACTATTTAAGAATCAATATCACTTTATAATAGTCATATATAGTCATTAGTTACACCATTATACCCATCCAAGAAAGGTGGTGGTGGAAAATAGATTACACCACGGCGTGGAGACGGTATTCCGTACGTACGCACGCGCGGTGATTTTGTTTTCCGTAGGATGGATAGATGGTTAAATAGGGTTGTTTCATACATATAATAACATATCGTTATATGAGTGATACTGATGTTATTACTTCATAATGAAACAACCTAAGAATAAGAAGTGGAAGAAGAAATAAAGTTGAAAGAATCGGTAACAGATATTACCTCTTCTTTGAAGTGCTTCTTTGAGACCTTCTTTTAGAGCACTAAAATTGGTTTTTGAAAAAGACTAGAACCTCTAGGATGTCTCTAGGGAAGTGGAGAGGAGTAAGTGGCAGGGGTTGGCGGAGCTTGAAGGCTCAAAGTGGTGTGAGGGAGAGGGGGAGGAGGTGCCCTTTTATAAGGGAGGAGAGGGGTACCTTTGGAATAACTAAAAATATTATTTTATATTAAGGTCAAATTAGGTTTATAATGGTTCCAAAGGGTCTTATTTCGAAGATAAAGTGGGTATGGGTCAAAATCCTCTCATCCAATAGGATTTAGACAAGTTTAGGTTTTTATTTTAACCTTATCATTTAGATTTAACTTTATGTTAGATAATTTAACTTTTACCGTGTCTTCTTGTTTTTTTACACTATAAGGTTAATAAACTTACTATAAGAAGCCAAACGAACCCCAAATTGTTTATTATTAATATATATAACCTTATCTAAGTCATTTGGCCGAACCTTAGATATTTAGGAATAAAATAACAATTAATAATATAATATTTGTTTTAAAAACTATTTTATCTCAATTTTGACACTATTTAGTAATTGATTTTTGTGAAAATCATAACAGAATGATAAGTTTGAAAAACGTTAATTAAATCAATACTAACATGTCATATTAACCTAGAAAATTAGTGGAATTCATAAAAAGTCTCAATTTATATTTATTTGGGTATTTATAACATCAATTATGTCAATATTTCATTAATAAGATAATTACTGCATCATTGTTGTGTCATAAATACATTAAATTATTTAATGTATAAAAATTACAAATAAAATACAATTATGTAGGAAATATTTTTAGATTTCTAATAAATATTTATAGTCTAATTACCTTATGTATAACCCCATATTAAAAATGTTTTAGTAAATAAACTTTGATTTTAACTCTTTTAACCCTTCTTTAAATAAATTAATAATAAATGTCCTAATCTAATCCAAGTGGGCCTAAATGTTCATATTTTATTCCTAAGTTTGTTTTTGGTGGAATTACACTTTTCCAATAGAATTATGACATGTGTTAGGATAATAATAATATCATTTCTACCCTTAATTACCCTATTTATTTTTAACCGTGGTAAAAAAAGTAAAAAGTTACTATTCCCCAAAAAATTATTTTCATCTCATTGAACCACATTTTACTTACTTACATCAACCGTGTCTCTCGGATTTTTGAAATTCCACTCACAGAAGTGGTAAAATAATGTTTTATGAAAAATTCCGTTTTTTTACTACCACTTAGTGGTTTCACTATTCATCAAAAATTGAAAGTTTTCAGAAAAATTCCAAAAATTAGGCCTAAGATATATTTGATATTATGAACTCAAAAATGATTTCCATTTTACCAAATTCAAAACATATCAGTTGCATTAATTAATTTAAAAATTAATTCCCGTAGTCAAAACAAAAGGCGTGTTTCTAAGAGATAATAACTATCAAAAGATTGACACTTGTTTATAACTGGTTTAAATGTGAAATTACATCCAATGACCAACATTGTATTAAATTGTAAAAATATATTCTAAATATACGTTAAAACCACTCAAATTAATAATTTATCACTATTAATTATTTGGATTGAAAAAGTTGTTTTTAATTAAAATTTAGTAATTTTCACTATTCATCAAAATATGAAAGTTATTCGAAAATTACCAAAATATCACCCTAAGCTAATTTCGATATTCCAGATCCAAAAATGAAGTCCATTTTGAAAAATAAAATTTAAAAAAATTTAAAAAAGTGGTTTTTACTATTCATAACGGTTAGTTTTAATAATATTTTAATAGCATATCGTTGTTTAGTAAAAATCGGTATTGCGTACTACACACGCTATCAAGGAAGTTCGTGATTGTGTGTAATGAAAGGCAAGTCAAGGATGCGTGTTGTGCAAGCTCCTTTTGGTGTAGCGTACAACACAAGACATCAATGAAATTAAAAAGAATATTTTTCATAAAATCTCGGGGTGTTACATTCTACCCCCCTTAAACTGAATTTCGCCCTCGAAATTCATCGGGGTTATAAATGGTTTACTATTCGAAAGTTTCTTTAATAGAAACCCACATCGTAAAAAGGAATACCAAAACCAATTTTTAAAAACAAAAGTATGAAATGTAACGGTTACCCAAATAAACTAATCACTGGGTTTCCACATAGGTGAAAATATAGATATGGAAGAAAAATCTAACCATCATGTTCTGATGGAGAGTGGTAGAGAACATGGCTATGGAAAATCCAACAATCACAAATCCATAAATTTGTAACGATCTAAGGTACCATCTGATTAATCATATATAAGAGAACTAGGACAACATTTTTGGTTTTCATGATCGTTTCCCTAAAGTTGAAGAATTTGAATTAGAATAAATACTTACTTTATTTTGGTACAATCTCACTTTTGTTAGTGCCTTGAACAATTTCCATTTCATCTCTTAAATAAATGAAGTTGAATTTGTTATTCGTGAAGTGTTAGCAGATCATGTGATAGAATGACGGGTCATTCCATCTATCTCAAACAAAAGGTTAGCAAAAGTTATTAAATATACATAAGTCATTATATAGTGAGATTAATCATATATTGTTCCTAAAATGGACGTATACTTCATATATCATACTGCATAATATAATAAAAATAGTTTCTACTAAACAGGGACTTCCTGTAGGCCAGTGGTAGGCGATAAAGGCCAGTCGCACTTCGGTTGTGGGTTCGATTCCCACAGCCTTGTCCGATGCGATGGGTTGTCGCCCGTCCTGCTGGTTGTCCTTTTTCTAAAGCTATATTACTATAACATCCCATCAATAATATCGAAAAACGTTTTATCCTAACTTATGTCCAACATAATCCATTCTAATCTTTAGGCTTATCTAAAATACTTCGGTCCAAGCTCATAGTATAAAGAAAATGATTACTTGAAATGTCATCAACCAAGCATGTGAATACCATCATTTATCCCCCATATATCTTGTTGGTCACATTCCAATCATGTGAATACCTTAATAATGTATTCTCTCGAAAAATGAATACCCATTAAATCCTTAGTGAAAACATGAATACTGTCAAAATTTAACTCTTTCCACCTACCAAAATCCAAAAATTCTATATACTCAAACCATGATATAACCTTCTCCTTATATCAGTCATGAGCTCATGAATACTATCAAACATTTAATTTTCTCCTTATCCCTTCATTATGCGCATATCATCTACATTCCAAAAATATCTGAATAACCTTTCATGGATACTGGTAACATTAATCATACACATTCAAAGCTCAAGGAAAGACAACAGTGTAACAATCCATAGAGGTCTCTTTATTCCATAGTAGCATGAGATTACTTATACAACAGAAACATGTAATCATTCCACTACATTCTTAAACCATTGACCGATCTTCAACAATTCTTTCATCTCACATATCATTTTTAGTCTCTTCATCATAATCCACATAAATACTACCCATATGACCATACTGATTATCTTCATGAGACTTTCCCTTAGGGCATTGGTTGGCATAATTCCCATACATTCCACATTTAAAACATTTAACCATTGCTGATGTCATAGCAATACCATTATCCTCGTCCCTGGTGTTAACTGAACCTTTTCCTTTTCACTTACTGTCTTTGTGTCCTTCTTTTCCACACCCAAAGCATCTTCCAGTTCCTTTGAAACATTCTCCTTGATGCCTCTTCCCACATGACTTACATAGGGGAAATTGGACTTTCTTTCCTCTATGATCATCATAAAACTCCATCTTTCTCTTATTAGCCGAGTCCGAAAACTTACCAAATTTTACTTTATTGATCATATTATGAGATTGCTGATTTGGAATAATAATGATGTTTGGACTTCCAAATCCTATTTAATTTGGTTTCTCATGAAGAATATCATTCCATTGTCCATCATATCCTCCATTATCATGAATCATCTTGTTTCCAGCCATTTTCTAAAACCCAAAAAGAATAGTGTGAGAGGAAAAAATCATGCTTGGGAAAACAACATAATAAAGGGGGACTACCTTCAATATCTAACATCTTAGGTTTAATTCTATGATTGTTAGTGTAATTCTAGTACTATAACCTATACGTATACTTAACCTTAGGGACATCCCTAGACATACCTTAGAAATATATCTAGGGATCTCACTAACGTTTTCGCATCCTAGTTTCCAAAGTTTGACTAAACCATTCCTCTGATACCAACTGTAGAGACCCGAAGCTTGACATACATTGACATTACATTACATTTGCGGAATACATAGTACATAACAAAAACACACACACAAGGATCGTAATAGTTTAGTGTCTTTGGAAACTCGGAATATAATCTTCTAATCCTGGTGAATGATCATCAACATCTCCCATAAAGATCTTCTCTTTTTTTATACCTAAAATCTTTCTTTATATCCTGGGGAAAAGTAAACATAAAAGGGTGAGCTCAAATGCTCAGTAAGGGTAAACAAAAGAAATATCAATCACATCATAGACATAAACACATAACTTTTGGAAATATTAACCTGTAAAAGAGATCATAATTTCATAACCTGGGATAACTCATGGCAGTGAAATGTAATCACAATAATCATAACTTAAAACATTAAAATTTGTGGCATGGACACATAATCATAGAGAATCATTTCTTGTTAGTCAAGACTCATTTCCAAGACTATCTTAGTGGACAAAGTCCCTTTTCAAACCGAGTCACCCTCGTTTCAGTCCTGTTTCACTGAACTAGTATAACCTACCGTTCCAGCCATGTCTATCTCCTGAGATATAAAATCTTTTCCCAATGCATGGGAGGGAGATATAGGTCCCACCCATCTCTTAATTATACCATTCTTATGTGTGCCACAAAATCATAAATCATACATCATTTCATAACCCATGTAATAAAAATGGGAATCTTAAACATCGTGACATCATAAAACAATTAATATAAGATAAAGGAATTCATAAAAATATAATTCCATCACAACATAATCAAATAAATGTAATAATAGGGATAAAAACAGAACCCTTTATTATCTTATATGGAAAATAATTTTGATAAAACACTTGAACTCCATTTTTGAGGAAAATATCCTTTCTTCTTCAAAAACATTTTTCCTTTCTTAACATGTCGTACAATTATAATCTAAAAGAAGTTGATTAAAAATAAACTTGAAAACTTGTAAAGTAAGCTTCTTGGAAATAATGTTTTAAAAATCCATTGATGCCGTATAAGTTAAAAAAAACATTCTTCTCGTACTTTTGTCGGAAAATTCAAAAAGTACCTCGTATGAAAAATGATAAAAGATTCCTTTCATATCTTTTACTAAAAACTCACCGAAGGGTAAAATTGGATTTAAATAATTGTAGGTTGATGTAAATAATATTACATATTGAGGAAACATGGATGTGGATGATAAAATACACCCTAGTAAATGCCAAAGTATAAACAATCTCGGATAAAAATGAGATTGTGATATTTCCCTTACCTTAGGTCCGACTTGCTTTGTAAGTGTCCGAACCTCCTATATAATGATTTAAATAATGTTATTGACTTATTCCAGAATCATACTTATTTTTATGATATCATATATGGTCATATTCTTAGCTTTTTAGTAACAATATTTCATTGCTACTTGTTATTCGGGTGTTTATAACTTTTTGTTCTTATGCGTGTTTTGTCGAATAAATTCTTATTCTTTTCTTTAGGTTATATATACCTCATTTCCAGAATGTTATTAGTGTAATATATATCATATTCATTCATTAAATTCATTTATATAATAATTGTGAATTGAAAATCATGTAGAACGAGTCACATCACATCATGGACACGGTATTCCGTACGTACGCACGAGTGATGATATAATTCCTATGATCGTGGAATTATATTGGAGTATATTTATACTATTTCAGACTCAATATCACTTTATAATAATCATATATAGTCATTATTTACACCATTATACCCATCCAAGTAAGGTGGTGGTGGAAAATAGATTACACCACGGCGTGGAGACGGTATTCCGTACGTACGCACGCGCGGTGATTTTGTTTTCCGTAGGATGGATAGATGGTGAAATAGGGTTGTTTCATACTTATAATAACATATCATTATATTAGTGATACTGATGTTATTATATCATAATGAAACAACCTAAGAATAATAAGTGGAAGAAGAAATAACGTTGAAAGAATCAGTAACAGATATTACCTCTTCTTTGAAGTGCTTCTTTGAGACCTTCTTTTAGGGCACTAAAATTGGTCTTTGAAGAAGACCAGAACCTCTAGGATGTCCCTAGGGAAGTGAAAAGGAGAATGTGGCAGGGGTTGGACGAGCTTGAAAGCTCAAAGTGGTGTGAGGAAGAGGGGGGGGGGGAGGTGTGCTTTTATAAGTATGGAGAGGGGTACCTTTGGAATAACTAAAAATATTATTTTATATTAAGGTCAAATTTGGTTTATAATGGTTCCAAAGGGTCTTATTTCGAAGCTAAAGTGGGGATGGGTCGAAATCCTCTCATCCAATAGGATTTAGACAAGTGTCTGTTATTATTTTAACCTTATCATTTAGATTTAACTTTAAGTTAGATAATTTAACTTTTACCGTGTCTTCTTGTTTTCTTACACTATATGGTTAATAAAAATACTATAAGAAGCCAAATGAACCCCAAATTGTTTATTATTAATATATATAACCTTATCTAAGTCATTTGACCTAGCCTTATATTTTTAAGAATAAAATGACAATTAATAATATAATATTTGTTTTAAAAACTATTTTATATCAATTTTGACACTATTTAGTAATTGATTTTTGTGAAAATCATAACAGAATGATAAGTTCTAACAAAGTTAATTAAATCAATACTAACATGTCATATTGACCTAGAAAATTAGTGTAATTCATAAAAAGTCTGAAATTATATTTATTTGGGTATTTATAACATCAATTAGGTCAATATTTCATTAATAAGATAATTACTGCATCATTGTTGTGTCATAAATACATTACATTATTTAATGTATAAAAATTACAAATAAAATACAATTATGTAGGAAATCTATTTAGATTTCTAATAAATATTTATAGTCGAATTTATCTAATGTATAACCCCATATTAAAAATGTTTTAGTAAATAAACATTGATTTTAACTCTTTTAACCTTTCTTTAAATAAATTAATAATAAATGTCCTAATCTAATCCAAGTGGGCCTAAATGGTCGTATTTTATTCCTAAGTTTGTTTTTGGTCGAATTACACTTGTCCAATAGAATTAGGACATGTGTTAGGGTAATAATAATATCATTTCTACCCTTAATTACCCTATTTACTTTTAACCGTGGTAAAAAAAGTAAAAAGTTACTATTCACCAAAAAATTATTTTCATCTCATTGAACCACATTTTACTTACTGAAATCGACCGTGTCTCTCAGATTTTTGAAATTCCACTCACAGAAGCGGTAAAATTATGTTTTATGAAAAATTCCGTTTTTTTTAACTACCACTTAGTGGTTTCACTATTCATAAAAAATTGAATGTTTTCAGAAAAATGCCAAAAATTAGGTCTAAGCTATATTTGATATTATGAACTCAAAAATGATTTCTATTTTACAAAATTCAAAACATATCAGTTGCATTAATTAATTTAAAAATTAATTCCCGTCGTCAAAACAAAAGGCGTGTTTTTAAGAGATAATAACTATCAAAAGATTGACACTTGTTTATAATTGGTTTAAATGTGAAATTACATCCAATGACCAACATTGTATTAAATTGTAAAAATATATTATAAATATACTTTAAAACCACTCAAATTAATAATTTATCACTATTAATTATTTCGATTGAAAAAGTTGTTTTAATTAAAATTTAGTAATTTTCACTATTCATCAAAATACGAAAGTTATCCGAAAATTACCAAAATTTCACCCTATGATAATTTCGATATTCCGGATCCAAAAATGAAGTCCAATTTGAAAAGTAAAATTTAAAAAAATTTCAAAAAGTGGTTATTACTATTCATAACGGCTAGTTTTAATAATATTTTAATAGCATATCGTTGTTTAGTGAAACTCGGTATTGCGTACTACACATGCTATCAAGGAAGGTCGTGATTGCGTGTAATGAAAGGCAAGTCAAGGATGCGTGTTGTGCAAGCTCCTTTTGGTGTAGCGTACAACACAAGACATTAATGAAATTAAAAAGAATATTTTTCATAAAATCTCGGGGTGTTACAAACACTATATATACATTATGTAGGTATTAAGGTTGTATGAAATACTATATTTTTTTTATAATTAATATTTAAGTATTACCGAGCTATTTTAGAGAATTTTTCAACATTAACATGACACAAAATTTAGTTTAATCGTTACATATCCTCCAAAAATTTATGGATGGTATGAATGAACATTTAAAGCCTAGTGGATATTTTACAATTATTTGTTATGGGTTTAAATGGCTTATGGAATCCAATAATTTCCCCAATTTATTTTTTATATAATAATAGCTTTCATACAAGAATTAAGATGACACCATATGATTCAATCTGTGTGAATAAGTATATAACCCCAAACTATTGGGACTATGATTTGGAATTATGATACCATATATTATCTTAGAAATGGAAAATGGTACAAAATTTGTATCCTTAAAAAACATCTATACTGATAAATGTCACAGAAATTTTATGATACTAATCATCAATGTTTTCTGGAGATTGATTTTAGTGAGAATTTATTTCAATGAGTTTCGATATGTAATAATGTTTTGAAACATGAGTATAATTTAATGATAATAACTATTTATATTGGAAAGATTGTGAATCTTTTTCATATTGAGATGATAGATTATTATTCTGGTCTTACCTTGAACCTCTTTAATGTTCATGACATGTTCAATATATATTTAATGGTAATGTACCTAAATTATCATCGCAAGTTCCAAAATCACAACTCATACCAATGGAGTTTGATATTTCCTATAATGGAAAGCTTTTATAAATTATAGATCATAGAGAGAAGGTTTTATAAAGAAACATCACTCACCTAGTCCATGTTCTATGAGAAAAAACCAATTTGGGGATGCCACACTAAGACCTAAAGATTTAATGATAATGGTGTATCAATTTTACTTAGGTATAATGGTGAAATTAAAATTAATGGGGTTTTAATGTTACACCCGAATATTATATGCGATTACTTTTCAATAAAATAAAATAAAATAATTCTTTTTAATATCATGAATTATATGAAATGATTAGTTTTAATGAACTATTATACACTATCAATATTATAATTTAATGTTTAACATTATAACCTAGACATTATAATTAGTGGTATGAATTTAGTGATATGAATTTTAATTATTAATTATTGAAATTTTTTTATTATGCTTTTTGAATAATAAAAAAAATTATATTTAATATGATAATATTTATAATGCAACAAAAATGCTTGAAAAAATATTTTTTCTTAAATATTTTTATTTTACATTTTGAACGAAAAATAAGAACATTTATTTCCTCTTTTAGATTTTTTTAAATAAATTTTACATAACTTTTGGTACCAATATTTCAATATTAGTTTATGGTTTTTTTGGTTAATATAAACTAACGAAAACTTTGTAGATCAATAGTGATAATATTAATTTTAATGAAAATATAACATTTTAATTAAACCCATTAAAAAGATACATTTTGTTTTAAATTGTGTTATATTTTAAACTCATTTCAATATATATTAATTTTTTTATTTTGAATCATCATTTTGATAATTTTTTATAAAAAATTAGTTTAAAATTTTGAATTTTTTTTAAAATATAGGTTTTATCATGCCGGCATAATTAATTTTAATTTTAATTCTTTGACATTGATAAATATAATTGGAGAAAATAAGATCCATATATTGGATAATACTTATTTCTATAATTTTATAAATATTAACCTAATTATATTTTCCTAATTAATAATAATGAGATTAAAAAAATTATATATGTGACTACAGTTAAAACAGGCTTGTTGAGGGTTGAACTAAAATAATAAGATATAAAATTACCAAAAATCATGTAACAATACAATTGGATGGCCATATCTATATCTTAATATATTTAATCTTCTAAAATGACTCATTATGGGCCTTTTATAATCTCAAAAACATGTGTACACTACACTTTTAAAAAACTAAATTTTTTTCCTCTCCCCCATTTATAGAAGACCACCCATGTACCCTCAAAGTCACACATTAAAATCCATTTTAGATTGAAAAAAACATACCCTGATATCATCATTACATACCTACCCGCATCATAGAGGAATTATTTTATTTTAAAACCATTGTAATAATGATTTAGTTATAATCCAAAACAACCTCTCCAAGGAGGAGGTATAGTTCTTCACCATGATTTATCATTTTATTTTTTCCTTCAAATAAATCATATAATCATAAACTATATTGATATAATGACACCAAAATATAAAATATAATTATAATATAATATTTAAAGTACTAATCTATATATATGCCTTATCCCATCAAATGGAAAATCAAATTGATATACATATATATGATAGACTACCACCTTGAGAGAAGATGTTATTCATTATAAATCATAAATTCTCTCTATAGTACATAATAATGGATTTATGGTTTATATATTAACTAGTATATATTATAATACTTCTAGATTTATAATACCACATAAAACACTTTATTTTAAATTCTTTGGTAATAATATAATGTCGCTCATTTGTAAGGAGAAGTACCACCTAATGAGGTGATGTTATTAATTTTACACTTATGATGTTCATGGGATCTAATAAGGATAATGTTAATTAATAAATTATATATGTATGAAATAATAATTAATATAGGGATGTGATTTAATATATAACATCCTTTAATTCAAACCAATGTGAAAAATGAATTTAACTTCCACCCATATGTACATTTTACGGTCTCTATGAATAATGTGATATATTTTTTAACTCTATCATTCATAAATTAATATAATACATAAATAATGATTATTATGATATTTATATCATGTTTATAATTCAATATATTATTCAACCATGATAAATTTAAATGGAATACACTTTTCCAAAAACAACTTACATGAAAATGAATAAATTATCACTTTAAATGATGATTTTAAAAAAGAAATGTTATGGAATGAGTATAAGAGATTATAATTATGTATTATATTTATCGGGGATTATTTGTATAGTAATTTAATAGGATTATAATAATACTCTATATTTTTATCTGTGGTTCAAAAAATTATAATGGAAATCAGAAATGAGTTAAGGGTTTCTCTTATAACATTTACATCTTTGAGGCATATACATTAATCATCACGTATTTCATTTGTATGATGAATATAATTCCCCATTGATATTTTATATCATGAATTCTTTTAAATTCATGTAATCTAATGATTATTTTACCTAATTTTTACTATAGGGATTATAATTCAAAAGTTACTAAAATAGAAAGTGTTAATGTAATTCTTAAAAAAATGAATTTTATTTCTCACATTGGTCAGGACAATTTTTCTCACATAACCATGTTTTTAGAAAATTATTTAAATAATATTTTTAACCACATAAAAATTACTTATTAAATAATATTTTACCCTTTTATTAATTGTTTTCGTAGTAGTATGAAATTATTATTCTATTCAGTTTCTAAACATGGAACATTTTTAATTACATTGAAAATTGTAACTGAATGATTAATTTAATATGTATGGAATGAATAAATTATTCAACCATCATGACCAATCATATTATTACCACTTCATTTGATAAAATCTATTTTTTTCATATTATTTTATTTTAAATAAATTTTATATATAAGTGTTTTTAAATGATCATTTTCAAAATGGAAGGTTTATTTTGGTCAAAATGTATTTAAGGATCCTTTCATGAAATTTATATCCATATATAATGAGATAAAATATTATAATTATTTAAAACTAGTAATATGTTATAATTACCACATTATATAAATATATATATTTGGTTAATTATTTGTTCGACAGGTGATGAACTATTTTCCAGACATTCGAAATAGTTAATTCACTAGTTTTTTATTATGTTTATTAAATGGGGAAGGTATTATTATTTATGGAAGTAGTATTTAAATAATAATTATTAAATTGATCACATTATAGCCCTTTCATATGATTACTTATTTATAAATATTATTTGACTATTTTCAAAAGGAATTACACATCTCTTGGATTCGTCAATAGGTATCATGAGATAAATTATCTGGATTATTTGAAGGAGGAAACCCAAATTTATGTAATATTTCTTGGAATGAGGCCTTCATGGATAGTTTTATTTTCAATATTCATTGATTTTATGTTTATGATTTATGATAATATTATGTCCCTAATTATGATATTTTTTATTCCCATATGGTTACTTAAATAGTTACGATTTCCATGATGAAGTTTCAAGATGATGAGATTCTATTTATGTATTTATAAGATAATAATTTATTAATACCATGTTATTCTAATGTAATTAATAAAACTTCCTATATTTTATTTATTTATCATTCAACATTATTTATTGTTTATTTTTTCAATATAGCTTCTAATGCACTCATACCATTAAGAAGGATATGATCTCATCCATTTCTTATGAATTATTTTTTCTTGGATACCAAAAATTGTTTTTTATATAAAGGGATAATATAAACTGAATAATTAAATTTAGCCTGATTACAATGGTATATTATAAATTTTCAAAATGTAATTTTAATTTCAAATATATACATAGTTTGCAATGACTTAAAATATTCAATCATTTGGGTTGTGATTTATTGTATTGATTGAAAATTTCATTATGTAACCACCATCATGGGGATACTAGGTTATATGTATCTTAATGTAATTTATAATATCATTTAAAAACACCATTATATTTATGGATCCATAATATTGTACATTTTAGAAGCGATATTAATAATTAATAGTTACACAAGTTTAACAAAAACAATATGTATCAATGTTATTTATAAAATTTAAGAATATTAATGGAAGAAATATGTATATATTTATGTTCAATTCTAGTGTAACAATAGTGGTAATTAAAATATAAAATTATTGATATTATGAAACTATTCTACAAAACATTGAATTTTGCAACCATTCATGGAATATTTCAGGTAAATTATTGAAAAAAATTATGTACAAGATATAAGATAAAATTATTTTATAAATTGGTTGAAGTGGATGACATGTAGAACTAATACAATTAAATTACATGTGTAAAGTTCTAAAAAGACTTTCTAATAAAAAGTTTATTGGTCATTAGTTTAAGTGAATGTTAAGAAATCTTATAGGCTTGAGGCAGAGGGTTCTATCTGAATCATCCTTCATGAGGTATTCTTTGATATTATGAAACAATATTTTATTTATGGTATAAATTTTTCATGATTATTTTAAAATATAATAAATTAATTTTTATAGGAATAATTCACATAAATTCATATTTCTTCTTTATATGGGATTAAAATTGACGTTTTCCAAAGAAAAATTGCCTTTTAAAAAAATCAATATTCGTTAAAGTGTTTTATAGTTTATTTCTGAGTTTAACTATTAATTAAATTTTTTATACCTTACTATTACCAAGAAAGTTCCAATTTTGTAAAAATATTATTTAATTTATAGATTAAAACCTTCTTGAAAATGATTCATTGTTGGGAATAATTCCCACCATCTTAAATTGTTGTCCCCAAATAGAATATATTTTACCTTTCCAATAAATGTTATCCATTTTTTAATTGGAATCCCAATTAATAATTATATTATGTTATGTTCTCACATAAGATTATATATTTTCAAATGATGATAACATAATTATTTTTATCATGTTGGATTTTGTGAAATTTGTTTTAAAACATTATAAGTCATCTTTTCTACATAATTTGTGACATATCAATTACACATTCACTTAAACATTTATCCATTTTTGGAAATATTATTTCTATGAGAATAAAATATTTCAATATATATGAAACGAAAAAACATTTCCTGAAAATATCTTTTAAATTGATGTTGTTATACTTTGTTTTTATTTTCCATTAAAAGCTAATATTGATTTTAAAGAACATTCCAATTTTCATATCACAACAAGAATCCCAACCATAAAAGGTTTCTAAAACATACATAATATATAAAATCCCACATTCAAATATGGATAACTCTTTTGGTTAATTTTTTTAGATTAAAAACAATAATTTCTTTCATTATTAAAAAATACCCTTTAAATATTTCGCAAAGATCCACCGTTCAAGAATATTTTTATTCATTCATCCTATAGATCCATATCATGAATTATATATATTTAAACGTAATAATACTGTAATGTTTTTAATTTAAAAAATAATAAGTAAATAAATTAATTAATTCCTCTCTTGGGAGTTCAAATTATTTATCCTTAGGTTATAACATGAATCAGAATTATTAAACACAATTCCTCTCATTTTTGTTATCTTTCTTATGAATTATTTATGGTTTTTTTTCTCACACATTGTGAAGATGATTTATTCTTATTAAGGTGATGCATTGTACAAAAATTATATATCCCTCTATTAAATTTTGTAAATATTTATATCTCGTGATATTTTATGTAATTGATTATTTTGTGAGCATAATCCACTATATGAAATTATCTAAATTATAATGATGGGTTTGGTAATGATATTTTACTTATGTCTAGGATTTCATTTAATATATTGTTTCAAATGGTTTATGAAAATATGATATCATTTCCATATGTTGATTCTCAATGCCTATGATTATCCTCTGTAAAAAATAAATTTTTTCCTCTTGACTCTCCTGTTATTCTTTACTTCGGTGTGAATTCTCATACCTGGATTTCAATCTCACCCAATTCATTAGGTATTTTCTAACACATATACTATGATATTTTGAATGAACATTTTGATTAAGGATTATTATATAGAGTATTAATCATATATGGTTCATTTTTTTATATAAATTTTTATATTTAGGTTAAATATACCTAAATAATTGGACTACTTCATCCTATACATGTATTTATTGGAAATGTAAATCTGGAATCATTACATAATATGGGTTTATGTATAGAATCAATATTTTTGGTATTAGAGTATCTTTTGCCGATATGATGAAATAAGCTTTATAAAACCCATTAGGATATGTCAATGGGAAATTATTATTTATTATAATATTTCCTTATATTTTAGTAAATTAGAGTTTGGGTTAATTCCATAGAATTACATATCTTTTTGAACACTAGAATATTGATTCATTTAATGGAATAAAAATAACTAGGTGTAAAAAATATTAATATCATTTGTTACATATTAACTCAAATATGACATGCTTCATGATAATGATTCATAACTATACACATGGTAAAATTCATTGGGATTATATTTTAGTTAATGATATAATATTTATGAAAAACTATAAGGTATCTAGAGTTGATAGTTTTTAGGGACTAGGATTATATGTATAAGGAATCCCATCGTAATGAAAGATTGTATAAACTAAGATTGATATTGGTTAATCTATATGAATTACTGAATGAAATGATGACTTTAAATTGTAGAAGGTTTTATATTTGAATAAATATTATACTACTTGTTATGATAATCCCCATGTGTTGTAAAACGTTTTTCACTCATGTTATCCCATTTGGGTTTTTGGATGGTTGGATCCCGAACTTCTGGATTTGAAAATATGTGTAATGGATAATGTCCTGATTACCCAATAATTGTTATCACATTATAATGGGATTTGGAATAATAAATCTATCTATTTTTTCAAAAATACTATAAAAATATATTAAAAATGTATCTATATATAGAATATATAGTAGATATAAGAATATGATGATAGAGTCTCATTCATGTACTATTTTAAAATATAGTTTAAGAAGTAATACTCAATTTGATTCCTTTATAAATGCTTAATGAAGAACTAATGTGATTTACTATTGTATACTGGACATTGCATTACTATTGGAATTTGAGTTTATTAAAACTCAAACACTTATATATAAACTGAGATTTTGGGTAACTTGATTTTAAGGAATAGAGTTCATAATAATAAATTATTAATAATCTAATATTTTATGTATGGATATCTTGAAAATTATCCCTTTGAGTTCGTTAATCCACAGACTCACCATAATTCATATCATAAACAACCTAGAAGACTAAAAGGAAAATGAATTACCTATGAAATAACGAATTTTGATGTTGATTTTGATAGTGGGTTAATATTTTCCATCTAATCCATAAATGTTGATTTTATTTTTGAATTTTACTCTAGTAACTCTCATAAATCTTTTTTGTTTTGAACGATCATTAAATCATTAACCTAATAATTTTATTGTACAATAATCCATATTATGGTATTTTTATTTAATTAAAAGTAAAATATATAATAATTATACATATGGAATATTATTTTAATTTTTTAGATTAATTTAATTTAGTTTTATTAATGGGTTAGGTCCCTCTACAGAGAGGAAAAATTATCTAGGGTATGAAGAAAAATTTTATATTAACATATGATATTATATCGATGAATAGAAATTAATAAAATCCATATAGGAAAAAATTATACAAATTTGGAATATTTATTGTATAATTATATTATTTTTCCCCATATAGTTTAAAAAAATCAATATTTTAGATATTCATATTCCATGGAAAGGTAAAAGTTTCTAATTTTTTTTTGATATATTTCTATAAAATATGTTGTAAACCATGTTTATAATTCATATTACCTCATATTATTATCGTATATATGTTATTACCAATACTACATGGATGACATCTATTTTGTGGGTGGGGATGTAATACCATAGGTTTTGGGAGCCATTATTATTATTATTATTATTATTATTTATATTGTTTATAAAATAGATTCTATTTTCTTTCAAATGGATTTAATTTTGATTAAAAATTGATCCATATAATATGTAAACAACACTAAATACTGTTTATTCAGTAAAAAGTAATATATAACAAAAAATAATATATAACAACATGTAATGGATACCATAGATGATGTACATCCATTAGAAGATGAATGTTCAATATTTTATAATAGATTCAAAAGACTAAAATATTTACAGAGAAAAAATATAATGGATAATCTTCAGCCTAGAGGATTAAATATATAATATAGAAAATCTTAATTAGTAATATCACCATGAGAGGAGAAATAATTATCCAAAACCAATAATATGATATAATAACTATTCTTAGAAACGTAGGTGTGTAATGAATAGATGAATTTTTATATTAATATATATGACAGAAATATGGGCATTATAAATATGGTTTTTTCTAATATGATCACGGTTAATATGATCATTGTTCGCATATCTAATATGTATAATGTATATTTATTATCCATATGTAGTGAATTGAAATTATTATAACTCATAATGAAACAAGGAAAATATATTTTTACATATTATGTATAATATTAATATTAATTTTACTAAAATATAATATTATTTATATATAAAAATAAAATATTTATATAAATATTGACGGAGTAATGAAATAAAATTTTATAATATAATCAATTACCTCTATTAGTGTGAGTTGAAGATGAATAGAATAATATTAAAATTTCATTTTCCAATGAATAATTTTCCTCAGTATTGTATATTGTATCTTAAATTATTAAATTTAATACACTTAAAATCATATTATATGTGAAATAATATATTAAAATCTATTAAATTCTAAATTTATCTTAAATTATATTAAGAACATTTAATGGATCAATATGTTATTTTTTATATAAAAAATATTTAAAATTATATATTTCTCTCTATTTTAAATAAAATATATATAAGATTCATGGATTTATTTAAAATTAACATCATTAATAAATTTTTAATTTTATTTTTATTTTTTGAGAATATTTATTTTTTCTCAAATAAATAATTTTTATGTGATTATGAAAAAAATCATTTTCATTAATACATTCACTTTTAAGACCATATTAAATATACATTTCGTATATATCCTAAAAACAATTTAATATTGAAAATTAAATTAAATTATGTTAAAATTTGTATTTATAAATTCAATTTTGGTATAGATAATTAATGGGTAACATTTTAGAAAACATAGTAACAGTTTTAACTGGATTTTTTTAACCTACTATAATATATAAACTATTCATGTGATGGAATTAGTTCATTGATTAATTTAATTAAAAATAATAATTATTTGAATAATAATAAAAAAATTCAATTTACTTAATATATATTATAATCCTAAAATATTATTCTAATATTAATCATTTAATAAAAATTGTCTTTTTGTGCATTGCGTGCGCTAATATTAAAACTAATGTCCAATTTACAATGAAATTTAATTTTATAAATATTATTTCATAGTTATAATTATTAAATTCAAATTAACTAATATTGATATTTTGATATTTTTTAAATTAAATGTAAATTTACTTGGTAAAAAAATTTACCTCTAACGCCTGACCCCAGAAGCCTGGATCCAATTCATTATTTTCATACATTGGCATGATTACATGGAATCAAGTCCTGATGGGCCGACTAGTTTATCAGTATTAAAAAATAAATTACATACTTCAATGTTACAGTATACATTAAAACATAAAAAACAACATAAATAATCATTTGAGAAGGTCATTATTCCCCTTGCTTAACCCTACATATTAAACATAATACAGTTTTTGGAATTATAGGAAACCAAAACATAAGAAAGGGATGAGTTCAGATGCTAAGTAAGGGTAAATAATTTCGTGGAAACTATAATCATTTAAGGAAATATATGTTATAAAAACTACAGCCTTGTCAATATAAATGTGAACATAATATAGAGAAAATAATTAAAACATTACTATATAAACGTGAACATTGATATTCTACATGTCGAATAATCACAGGTAATAATTAATTTCATAATGAGGGAATGCCTAATGTCGGACATCCTTACCACATATGCAAGGCCTCATGCCAAGACTATAAATAAAACTTTTGTCAAGGCCTTCTTCTAAGACACAGATTTCTCTCATGATAACTATCGATTCACTGAGGGGCTACGGCGGGCCCACATGTTACTTACTAATTACATTGCATTCTTTATAAGAAAATATTGAAACATAACATAAACATTCATATTAAAACTAGCATAAGAAATGTCTATACATCAACCATAAACCCTGAAGGGTATAAAAATACATCATCTATATTGAAACATATCATAAATCATTCAATACAATATGGATGATGGTATTATAAAAATATATCATTAACGAATAATAATATCTTGGAACGGATGTTGACATATATGGAAATGATCAGAAAAACATTTTGATAGAAATATACATTTTAGTGAAATAATTTAAAATCACATATTTATAAATGAATTAACATAGAATATATTTCTAAATCAATGTGAACTATAATAATTTAATAATTTTTAAAGGAATTAACTTTTTAAAACAATCATGTCCATATAAATAAATCCTTAAAACCATTTTGAAAACATGAACAATAATGACAAAGATTTAGAAGAATAAATATTTAAAACATTGAAAATGATGTTTTAGTTAAAAATTACCTTAAAATAATCATATTGAAATGACTTTTATGAATCAAGGACATGGATAATAAAAATTTCCTAGAAAATACTTACACATAAACAATCTCGGATAATAATGATATTGAGGAATTATCCATTACCTGCACTTTCCATTGGTCGAGGGTACATTTAACCTCTTGTATAATGACCATAGTATGTTATTATATCATACCAGAACCATATTAATATTTAATATATCATAAATAATTCATTTAAGGCTTTATACACCCCATTTAATTAGGATTTATATGTTAAATTAACATTTCTGGTAAGAATTGCTTTCTTTATCGTATGTGTTTTAGCTTGTTATTTTTTTATTGTATCACATAGATCATGATTTACATACTTCTAGAATATAAAACATGATTTATATATCATATATATTCATAATATAAATATTTATAATAGATATATATATAAAATGGAAAACATTCTTTATGGAGACAGTAGGCTGTATGTACGCATAAACGTCGTTTCAGTTTTTATATTGTATTGAATGGATGTAAGTTAATGTTCTATATTTAAATACATATATACATTTCTAGTATTATTATAATGTCATTTATTACATACATATTTATAAAATATATTTTCATAATCATTGTTGAATGGTGAGTATTAAAATGGATCTCATCACGTCATGGAGACAGAAAGCCATATGTACAAATGAGCGACGATATCATTTCCAAAATGAATAAATGATGATTAATTAGATGGTATATTAATTATATAGAAACAATAGACTGTTATTTTCATTATTAATATATATATTACTAATCATTATATCCATTCAAATAACATATTGTAGAATAACTAATTACACCTTTGCGTGGGGGGCGGTAAACTTTACGTACACATGCATGGGGACTTTATCATTCATAGGATTGACAGAATAATGAATATGGTTGTGCCATATTTATAATAAAATATCAGTATATAAAAAATATATGAGTTATTTTTTTGGTTTATAAACCACCAATAAATAGGATGTGGATGAAAGAAAAAAAATTGAATGAGATGATGAAATAATTACCTCTTCTTGAGGTGTTTCCCTTTTCTTTGAACAAAAGGGCTCCATAGGATGCCTTTATGATAAATATATGGAATCTAAGTTGATTTGAGTATTTATGGGAGAATATTTTACCTGGGGTTGGCTGAGACAAATGTCATTGGATGCGTGAAATTATGAGAAGGGAAAGTACACTTTTATAAGAGAGGTGAGGGTCACTTTAGGAAAAGAATGAAAAATTATTTTATTATAAAATTATTATCAGTTTCTAATACCTCCAAATGGATTTATTTATAAGATAATGTGGGGATGGGTCAAAAAACTCTCAACCAACAGGTTTTAAACAGGTTTAGGGCACTATATTAACCTTCTATTTTAGATTTAACCCTTAGTAAAATAGTTTAACTTTTACCCGCTCTTCTTGTTTTATTATAATAAATTGTTAATAAAAATACTATAAAATACCAAGAAAAACCCATGTGGTTCAGTAATGACACATATATTATTATTTAAGTATTTTTTCCAAACCATATAATTTTAGGAATATTATATCATTTAATAATATATTATTTTTTTAAATACAAATTTTTGTCAATTTTGACATTATTTATTATTTTTTAAGACATAACTACTTTATCAATTCAAAAAATATAATTTAATCTACCCAAAAATGTAATATTAACCTATAAACTGCGTGTATGGAATCAAAAGTCTCAATTTACATTTATTTTGATATTTAAAATATCATTTATTTTATTCTTTCATTGATAAAGTAGTTATTGCATCATCATTCTGTCCTAAAAAAATTTAATTATTTAATCTCCAAAAATTATAAATAAAATACATTTGTGAAAGAAATATTTTTATATTTCTAATTAATATTTATAGTAGAATTTATCTATTGAATATCCCTATATTAAAAATGTGTTAGTTATTAAACATTAAATTTAACTCTTTTAACTCTTCTTTAATAAAATAATAATAAATGTCATATTCTAGTCCAAGTGTAAAAAAGGATCAGATATCATTTTTATCTTTAATTACCCTATTCTATTTTAACCGTGGGAAAAAATTTAAGAGTTACTATTCACAAAAAATTACTTTCATCTTATTGAATATAATTTCTCATATGTCAATAGTGGATCTTCTATTTTTTAAATTAATTTCATAGAAGCGGTAAAATTACGTTTTATGCATATTTGAAAATGTGCCTAGAAAGTGGGTAAATGATGTTAAAATGTTCAATACAATTTTATACATCTAATTTCAATAAAAAATGACTCCAATGAATTACATTGAACATATATATATATTGCATATATATTTTTACTTAAAATAAATTTAAATAAAATATATACTTATTTAAATAGAAAGTATGTTTTAACCAATAATGAAGTGTTTTTCACTGTTCATCAAAAAATGAATGATTTCAGAAAAATAAAAAAAATCACCCTAAGATAATTTTGATATTTCAAATTCAAACATTTATTTTATTTTAACAAATTCAAAACATAGAACTTTAATTTATTAAATTATATTTAATTCCCGATGTCAAAACTGAAAAGCGAGTTTCTAAGAAGTACAAACTATCAAAAGATTGGTAGGTGTTTAGGTGAAATTTAAATGTAAATTACTTATAAGGAACTTAATTTTATTAAACAATTAAAAAATAATCTAATTATAATTTTAAAACATTTAAATTCATAATTTATCACTATAAATTATATCGATTAATAATGTTTTTTTCAATTTAAATTTATAATTTTTCGCTACTCATCAAAATAAAAAAGTTATAAAAAATTTACCAAAATTTTATCCAAACTAAATTTTTATGTCCCGATTATAAAGAAGAATTTTATCAAATTAAATATAAAATTTAAAAGTGCTATATATTATTTATAAAAAGGTTTCTCTATTAAAAGGTTGTAAAATTGTATTTTGTTAAAATACTTATTTTATTTGAATAAATGATTTTTTTCTTATATTTTGTAAAAAAACACATTATATGGATTATAAAATTATATAGATTATATAAAATTCAGAATTATGTTAATAGTATTCATAACTGCTTTTTGAATGGCTAGTTGGGTTAGTTGTGGTGAGCTCGAACTCGGTGTGGCATGTAACGTAAGCTATTGAATAACATTAATGAGATAATGTATTATGAAATAATGTAGTGTTACATTCTCTACTCCATAAATAATTTTTGTCCTTACAATTAAGAATTATTCTTCAAAAATAAAATGAAAAAAATAGAAACTATATTTGTGGAAAACACACATCAAAAATAGGGTTAATAAAATTTATTCTTAATAAGAGGGAAATGGAAATGAAAAAGTCATCCCCAAATTAGGATTTTTAATAGAATAACCTTTGTGGAAATTTGAGAGATATAATTAGAGGAAAAATGTAAATACATATTTTGAGTGATTCAGGTCATCAATCACAAAGAAGTGAACATTAAATGGAATTTTGAGGTCTTCAAAGACACAAATTTATGATCAATTAAAATATCATCAGTTAAACAAAACATAATGTATTAGGATAAAATAGTTTTTGTTTTGAGATCCTTTCCCTAATGTTTATGAATTAATATCTTCATTGAATATAAAGAAAAAAATAATATTTTATTAGTAGAGTTCAATCCCTTAACTAATTTTATCCCAAAACTCATCTTTAACTCCATAAGATAATAAAAATTAAAAATATTTTATTTATCTTAATCGTATAGGGTCCAAAACAATCAATTTAAAATTCATCTGAGAGACGTATTAAAAAAGGTACGTAATACCAACCAGGATATCACATAGGCCATTGGTAGGTGATTCACCATTGTGGACCTTCCGTTGTGGAGTCATGCCTCAATGCCTTTCTAGAAATGATATATTGTTGCCCAACCTCTAGTTTTTCCTTCTATAACAATCCAAATATAATCATAAGATATTTTTTACAGTAGACAATAGTATCCATTGTCTAACATAATCCATTATAACAATATGGCTTATCCAGAATAAATTTGTACAAACTCACAATCAAAAATTTATATGGAAGATTAAGATAACATAATAAAGATACCTTTTATCACATAATAACATGATAATACCTTCATCATATATTCTATTAAAACATGGTAACAACCTAAATTACTATAAAACCTTATTTAAATATGTACGTTCTTCTGTATTCCTTGGATAAAACATAGTATACATGATATACTCCTTAAATCCCAAAATTTTTTAAACTCCATCAATGATGGAATATAAAATCCCTTAATCAGTTTCTAGGAAGTCACGAATATATAATATAATTTATCGAAATCAATAACATCTTATTCAAAAATCAATACCTCAATATCCAGACAATATTAAAGTTTATATTTCCATCAACCATGTATTTTTTAAAATGATTAAATTGATATTGAGTCACATTTCTTGGTAGCACACAATCTCAAATCTTCAAAGAAATAGTATTGGAGTATAATCCTTCTATACTCTATAATTTGTATATCCATTAAATCATTGATATAACACTGAAATGAAAAAATTCTGTAATATGAACATAACAATACTAGTTATTCCTCTTCATCTGTGGTAGTATCATATCATTTTATTATCCAATATCATATTTTGTGGTATAATCTGATTATTGGGACTTTGATTCGCGCAGTGTTGTAACTCCTTGCAGATATGGCATTTGTACATTTCAAACATTTTTCTTACCTTTGAAATCATGTACATGGTTTTATTCATATCTACACTGATATGAAACTCCCATTATCATTAATAATTTACCAAGGTGATTCTTTCCATAGTTATCACATATGAGAAAATCCATCATTTACTTCTTCCCATTATCCATATTTCTCTCTACCATCATATTATTCCTTGGATTCCCATAAAAGCCGAAGGACATAGACAATTCTTTACATATATTATTAAATATGATATTAACTCTTAATATGAATAGAATATGTGGATGTTTATATCCCATATAAATGTTGTCTTAAGACCATGAAAGATATGAATATTCTTACTCTTTGGATCTGGCATATTGCTGGAGTTCTCATCCCTTCTACTGGGCACCATTTCTAAACAATGTCATACACTAGGTTAGTTTATGAATTGCAATGAAAAATTACAAAATTGTAAAATACCCAACATAAATTAAATAGTTTATGAATACAATTCATAATCATAAAAAATTATTACTTTGAGGAGGTATTTACGCACATATCATTCATAATGGATTTTATAGAAAATTTTATTTATCCTCAGCATATCCCCCTTGAGGGACGTAAACAAGTGTTCAGTAAGACTAGTTTTCATGTACCAGGATACCCCATGTCTAGCGTGAAACTCCATGTTGAAGTTTTCACTCTTAGGTGTATCTGTTTCAGAGCAATATCTACCTACTCATATCCAGACATGGATGAATTAATTTGAAAATTTCCAAAATCTCTACATTACCAAAATTATAGGATGTTCTTCTATTCTAATACTCAAATACAATCTTTGGGTGATTTTTCAAAATAAGTGTTTATCTAAATCTCTTTCAAAGGATGTTTATAATCTTCTTATAATAGGAATTGTATAGCCTCAAACCTTGAAGCCTAGAGTCACTGCATGATTTTAATACATTGGCATGATTACAAGTAATCATGTCCCAAAGAACTGACCCGTTTAGATGTTTTGAAAAATATATTACTTAAATGAACATTACATTACACATTGAAACATAAAACACAACACAAATAATCCTTTAAAAATGGTGTTATTCCCCTATATTAACACGGTATATCAATCATATTACAGTTCATGGAATCCTAGGAAAACAAAACCTATGAAATGGGTGACCTCAGATGCTTCGAGAGGGTAAATAATTTAGCGAAAGATATAAACATCTAAAGAATGATGTGTAATAAAAAACAGACTATTAAACATAAACATGAATGTAAAATAGAGAAAATCAATAAAAAATTACCATTAAAACATTCACCTGTATATTTTAAAAGTTGAAAAATCACATTTAGAAATTAATTTCATAATGAGGGAATTCCTAACTCTGAACATCATTACCACATAGTCAAGGCCTCGTTCCCAGACTATAAGTAATTTTTTTCAGGGCCTTGGTCCAAGACACTATTTTGTCTAATTATACCTACAAATTCATATATGGTGTATAGTGGGACCCACCCATCATTTACTAAGTCCACTGCATTTCACATATAAAAATGATGAACCATAACATAAACATTAGTGTCAAAACTAACTTACAAAATTCCAATACTTCAACCATAAACCCGGAATGGTATAAAAATAGCACATCTAGAGTCAGACATATCATAACTCATTCATTACAATTTTCAAGATTGTATTATAATAAATAAACCTTAACCAATACTAATATTCAGTAAATAATGTTGACATAGTTGAAAATTATTTGTAAAACATTTTGAGAGAAATATCCCATTATGTGAAATCATTAAAAAGTCACATATTTATAAATGAATTCATTTGATAGAGATTCTTTAATCTAAGTGTCCCATACAAATTTGAATATTTTGAATGGAATTAACATTTTCAAACAATCATATCTATATAAATAAATCCTAAAAACAATTTGAAAATATGGACCATAAGGAAAATAATTAGATGAATAAATATTTATAACATTTAAAATAATGTCTTAGTTAGAGTGTAACTAAAAAGAATCGTTTTAAAATATTATTAATGAAACATGGTCAAGGAAAATAAATATTTCCCATATAATACATACACATAAACAATCTCAGATAATAATGAGATTGAGAAATTAACCCTTACCTTGGACATTCCTTTGGTAGAGGGTAATTTAAAACTTTTAAATAATGACCACAATATGTTATTAAATTATACCAGAACCATAGTCATATTTATTATATCATTCATGATTCATTTATGAATTTGAACTAACAATTTAATTATTATAACCATGTTCAATTAAATTTTTTGGTAATAATTTCTTTCTTTAACGTATCTATTTTAGCTTTTTATTCTTGATCGTATCCCTTAGATCATGATTTACATACATCTTTTATTTAAAATAATATTTATATAAAATAAATATTCAGAATATAAATATGTATAATAGATGGAAATATGAAATGTAAAACATAGTTTATGGACATGGTAGGCCGTACGTACGCATAAACGTCATTTCTGTTTTCATATCATATTGAATGGGTGTAAGTTAATGAGATATATGTACATATATACATATACATATATATATATATCCATTATCATTATTATTTCATATATTACATACTTTTTAATAATATTTATTTTTATAACCATCATTGAATGTTGAACGTGGAAATGAATCTCATCACATCATGGAGATGGTAAGCCATACATACAAACATGTGACGATATCATTTCCTTCAAGATTAAAATGTTGGAATTGGATGGTATATTAATTATACAGAAACATTAGCATGGTATTTTCATTTTTTATAAACATTTTACTCATCATTATATATATCCAAATAATATAGTGATGAATATTAAATTACAAAATGGTGTGGAGATGGTAAGTCGTGTGTGCGCACGCTTGATGACTTTATCATTCATAGATTTGAAAGAAAAATTAATATGGTTGTAAGATATTTATAATAACATTTAGGTATGTAGAAGGTGCTGGAGTAATTATTATAGTATTTAAACAACAAAGAAAGTGGATGTGGAATAAGAAAAGATCATTGAAAGAGGTGATGAAATAATTATCACTTTTTCAGGTGTTTCCTTTTGATTTGAACAAAAGTGTAGCTTATGTTGGATTTATGAACAATGTAAGGCCACTATCTTTAAGTGATTATTGTTGGGAGACTATTTCAGAAGGTTTTGGCCAAGATAAATGACATTGGGTGTTTGAAATTATGAGAAGGGTAAGTACCCTTTTATAAGATAGGTGAGGGTCACTTTAAGCATAGTTTGAAATATTATTTTATTATAGAATCATTATTAGTTTCTAATACCTACAAATGAATTTATTTAGAGGATAAGGTGGGTATGGGTCCAAATAATCTCAACCAATGGGTTTTAGTCATGTTTGGGTCACTATATTAAACTATTATTTCAAATTGAACCCTTTGTTAAAGAGTTTATCTTTTACCATATCTTATTGTATTTTTATTATACATTCAGAATAAAAAATACTATGAAATGCCAAGAGAAACCCATGTGGTTCATTAATTACACATAAATCATACTGTATTTTCTTTGTTCCTAACTTTATACTTTTAGGAATATTATAACATTTGTTAATATAGTATTTGTTTTAAAAACAGATTTATTTCAATTTTGTTACTATTTAGTATTTTGTTATTGTTACAGTCATAACAACTTTATCACATCAAAAAATAATTAATTTAATCAACTATAACATGTCATATTAACCTATAAAAGTTCTTTATGGCTTTAATAGAGTCAATTAAATTTTTTTTATATTTATAACATTGATTAATATAATATTTCTTTGATAATGTAATAACTACATCATTAATATCTCACAAATAAATTTAATTAATTAATCTCTAAAAATTATAAATAATATAACATTATGTAGGAAATATTTTTATCTTTCTAATAAATATTTATAATCGAAATAATCTTATGTATAACACTATATTAGAAATGATTTAATTATTAAACAATGAATTTATAACATTTAACTTTTCATTAAATAAAATATCATTAAATTTTCTAATCCAATCCATGTGGACCAAAAGGATCATATTTTATTTCCATTGTTGGTTTTGGAATAAATAAACTTGTCCAATAGAATTAGGTCATGTGTTAGAGTAATTATATTATCATTTTACCTTTAATTACCCTATTTACATTTAACTATTGAAAATAAAATTAAAAAATTTACAATTTATCAAAAATTATTTTCATCTTATTGAACCGAATTTTACTTCTCAGATTTTTGAAATTCAATTCATAGAATTAGTAAAATTATGTTTTATGAAAATATTCAAATGTGTATAGTAGGTGGGTAAAAGAAGCTGAAAAGTTCAATAAAATTTTATACATCTACTTTTATTATAAAATTACTCTAATGAATTACATTTAGCTTATATAGGTATTCTAAAAGTATTTTGACATAAAATAAATTTAAATAAGATGTCGGTTTCAATCAAAAATGTAGTGTTTTTTCATTATTCAACAAAATTGAATGTTTTCAGAAAAATTAAAAAAACACCCTAAGTTAATTTTGATATTTTGAATTAAAAATAGGTTCTATTTTTCAAAATCAAAAACATATAAGTTTCATTAAATAATTTAAAATTAATTTCCGTAGTCAAAACCAAAAAGTGGGTTTTTAAAATGGAAAAATTATAAAACGATTGACATGTAATTATGTCAAATTTAAATGCGAAATTACTTATAATGACCTAAAATATATTTAATGGAAAAAATAATCTAATTATACTTTCTAACCATTAAATTCATAATTTATCAATATAAATTATTTCGATTAAAAAATGGGCTTTAAATTAAAATTTAGTATTTTTCAGTATTCATCAAAATATGAATGTTATCATAAAAGTACCAAAATTTTATCCAGACTATATTTTTATTTCCTGCCTCTAAATTATTATTTAATTTCATTAAATGGAATATATAAATGTGAAAAATATTGGTTTTAAAATGTTTTCACCATTTAAATGTGGTAATATTGCATTTTTTTTAAAAATACGTCTTTTATATGAAAAAAATGAATTTGTTCTTATATTATGTTTAATAAACACATAATAAAGAACTAAAATTGTATAAATTATATAAAATTCCAAATACAGTTAATACTATTCTCAACTGCTTTATGAAACGCTAGTTTGGAAAGTCGTGGTGCGTTTGAACTCGGTGTTGCGTGTAGCGCAAGGTATTGAATTACTTTAAAGGGATAATGTACTACACAATACTGGGTTGTTACATTACCTTAATAAAAAATGGTGAATGAAATTTTTTTAATGTAGATGACATGAAATCGTGTTTGAAAACCTTTTGGAAATTTGTGATTTATGGTTTATATGGTATTATTTTTCGCAAAATATACTATTTTACACTTTTTTTCCAATCCCATGTAGAAACTTTTGATATTTATATATTATAGATTTATGTAGGAAAATCATGAAATTCTATTTTATTATAAAAGTCTTCACTAAACATTTAACTTTCATAAATTTCCAAAATATGTAGTCACAAAAAAATATATTACATTTTTTATCTTCATTCCTATTTAAATTTCACAGAATATATTAAATTTAAAAAATTAATAGATATGGTTTCATAATGTGTTGATCAATGGAGATCATCTAATGTGAAAGGTAATACTTTCCACTATTCCTTATAAATTATATTTTACATAATCCACCAAAAAATCGTTATTAAAGTGCGTGTTACAAAAATTGTGTTATTAATATTATATTTTTTTGTTTTGATAATATAGCATCAATTTTGGATGTTCCTCCAAAACCATTGAAAAAATGTAAATAAAATCACTTTTGTGTGATGACTACACTTCCATGAACGTCATGTTCTATTATTCATCAACTATTTTAGTGCATTGTAAAAAATGAAATATTATAATATAATATGATATTTTTATCATGTTATATATGTTAAAATTATTATATAATCTCTTTCCTATATTATATTCTGAAAAAGTAAGTGTATCATCCCTATGTACTTCCAGAATATAACCTCCACGTGATGACACTTCTATTGTTCTTTCCATACTAATACCAATGGATGTAATAAAGCATTCATTTGAAAAATAAAAATGTTGTTTAAGAAACCCTAAACATTTTGGATTTTTTATATTATACATTAAATAAGATATATAAATAATAAATTTTATAATAAATATAACCTCTAAAATAGACATCTCAATGAACCTTTTCTATTTTTTCCTATTAATCTAAAACCTATATACCTAAAAAATTATATATTATTTAACTAATAATAGACACAAAAACATAATTTTTTTTATGAAACTATTTATTTAAAAGTATAGCTTAGTCAACATAATATTAGTATTCCTATAATTTTAGTATTTTTATTATATTAAGGAAATTAATAATAAATTATTCAATAAATATGTAAAAAGTTGTTATAAATAGCTTTTTTTTTTAAATACAATTTCTTGTATAATGTTTTAATAGGTTTTTAAATAAAAACATTGTAAAATAAATTATGATAATGTTCAATGGGATATTAGACAGGAGGTAATGTTTTCTATATCAACAACACTTTAATGAGACACGATAGATTATTATGAACACATATTTATTTATTTGGTGTAACCAATACTCCCTTATTTTTCAATATCTTAAATTATTTTTTACAGATATAAATTAACTTAAATTAATTTTATTTTATGATATGGGAAATTTTTGATGTATTCCCTATAATATATGTGTGTAATGACCAAATCATCTCAATTATCAATATTACATAATAATAGATAAATATTCATTACATTAATTAATTATTCATTATGGAATAGTTTAGTTCATGGGCATTTGTAAACAATGAATAACAAAACATTGGTCCAAAAGTGATATATGTCCTCTCCCAGATGTTCTTCAATAGTATCATCTTTTTTAGACCTATCATAAATAATAACTCCCATAAAAAACTGGGAATATGAAATATCATAAATAGAGGTCACAGATTCATAGTATGGGTTAAAATGTTAGATATCATAATATTATGAGAATAAATATATGAAAATATCATAATATCATTGGAAATACATTCCATTAATATAATACATCATGAAGAGGTGTCATGTAATTAATCATGGATCATACTAAGACATTAATCATACTTGAATCAAAAACATGAATGATGAGAACATTAAATTTTCATAAAGAATAAATTCATGGAATATATATAAGAATGTAATATAATATTTTTTGTAGTTCAAGGATAATTACCAATAATAACATTTTTGAAAGGGTTCACTTCCAAAATAATCATAGTATTCAAGGTTAACTACCAAAACAATCCTACTACAATGTGTCCCTTATAGAACTGGGATCTCTACCCATTCCAATCCTTATTATCTCATATTATATCAATCATTATAGACTTATTTTGAGGTGGATATAGTTCCCTACTATAAAATAAATCAAATCTGACAGATTAAATAAAAAATATATTAAAAAATTAATGAATTTAGGACCCATGTAATTAATTGTGTTACTAAAAATCTATTAATGACATAATCTATGAACAATAATCATTTTTCATATTTTTTCCACATTTCATTATAACATAACCTATGAAAAAGAAATATTTTTCATATTCATTTTATAATTCATGAAAATTATTACATGTGTAAAAAAAGACAGTTTAATAAATATTATATCACCAAAAACAAAAATCATTAATATAAATAATAATAATAATGGAATCCCGGGATGAAACCCAAAATAAATAATTAGTAACATAAAAGTATTTCACCAGATATTTAAAATGATTTTAATTGAAAATATCCATGAATTTTTATTGAGGATAATATTCATTCTTTGAAAATATCCTTTACATAAATATTTAAAAAATAATTTTTATATAAAACCTTTTTATATTAAAAGCACAATCAATTAATATAATGGAACTTTAAAATCAAATAATTATCATAGTGTTTGTAATTTTTTTCAGTACATAAATGTTAATACAATGATCACATTCATGTTTTTGTTAAAATAAAAAAAATATTTTATGTAAATTAACATTAAGATTACTTTTAAAAGGCATTGTGAAAATTCAAACATAGTTAAAATTTTCATTAATATATCATTTATATAATGTAAATATAAATTGAATCATCTTTATAAATAATTATTTTCGATGAAAAAATGTGTTTTGTCCCAAGAGAGAGATAAGTTCATATTTTTTTAAAAACCTTTTTTTCAAAAATTATGTACACAAAGAGAAAAAAATGAAGGTAATATATTTATTCTCATCAAATTAGAGGTGAATAAAATCAAAAAATTTCATGAGATATGTGTCATAATATTTCATCATAAGATACATAATAATATAAAATCCTTATCAAAGACAATATTTTTTCGTAAAACAACTACCACATTTGTATTACTTATTCTAGACCCACATAATGAAAAGAAAAAAACTGAAAATTTTAATGTATTAAAAATAATTATATTCAATATGTATGATTTCAAATAGGGTGTATATATACCCCATATAACATTATTGGAAAAAAACATAACATATGTCTCTATTGTATAAGTTTGAGGGAGAAACACATTACCATAAGTACTGACTGCCTTAGTACATGTTAAAATCAAATTTATATTAAATTTTAATTGTTATAAGTATATTGTATATTTATAAGTTAATATACAGTTATTATACAATATATTATTTACTTATGACCTTTAATTTCTTGTTTATTAACAATTCGATGTTAATGTTGTATTTTAGCTGAAAAATATTTTTGTCATTGTGTATGGATTTGTATACATTAGTGATATTAGATAAATCATCTAAAAATAGTATCGATAATTTTAAACATGATAAAAATATAATAAATATTCATTATATATGTATTTATACTAATATATTAATGTTATACATAGAAAATGAAATACATTCTTCTAAAAGAGAATATGACATACATACACATGATTGTTGTTTCCATTTTCCTACTAAATTGAATAAAATAATGGTAAATAATATATTACAATTAAAAAAATACTTTTCATGTAATATATATCACAAATATACATTAATATTATAATCATTACCTTACCTTTAATCGTTCAATGATTCACTTCATTTTTCTATGTGGAAGTACTCCAAACATAGGAGAAACATTATCATACACCCACAGAATGTAAATTAAGAAGGTATATACGATATAGTTAGTTATGAAGTATAATAATATAATATTTATCATATATAAAATTTTAAAACATCATTATATAAATAAGTGATAGGTGGTTATGATAAGAAATGACATCAGTTTGCGAGGTGGTAGTCCTGCATGAACAAGAATGATAATTTAATATCCCATTTAATAGAAGTGGATATAGTTATAGATAATGAAATTAAAATTTACAAGATTTTATTCAATCAAACTTATTAATGTTATTATATCATTATTTAATAAATTTAAAATAATTAGGTGGAGGGGAAATAAAATAAAAAAATTGGTAAAGAATACTAACTCTTCTCAAGTAAACAATTATTAGTTTGCACCAAAATACATCATAGGATTTCCACATGAGCTAACAAAGTATAAAAGGATGAGAGGTTAAAACTAATGATGTTATTGGAGAAATTATTTTTTGAAAAAGTGTTTTTAATGTATGAATAATATAGGATATGTTCTAAAATTTTGTATGTCAGTCATGTAGCATAATTGTAAATTTTTAAAATCAAATAGTTTTACCCACGTTTTCAATGCTATAATGGTCCAAAATATACTAAAATCTATAATGCTACATTATAAGGCAGAAAAATTGATATAAAATATGTTTTTGATATATTTTTAGTAATTTCCAACCCCTATATTTTAATTTTAACATCCAATAATCAAATTATTATCTAAACTCTGGTAAACAATTTCTTCTTGTTTTTACATTTAATTGTGGTGAATAATTAAGTAGAACATATTTTATAATATAAATTATTTTGATTATAAATATTGAGTTAATTTCACAATGTTAATGTCAAATATGTAGTGAAATTTAATTTAAAATTAAACCAGTAGGGCTGATAAAAAATAGTCTTTAAAAGAGAAATTTTTCCAATTTTTAAAAACCTTTTATATAAATATTCAATATGAAAATGATTCCAACAAAAAATTGTAGGAAAATATAGTTAATTTATACTATAATATATTTAAATTTTTAAAAAAATTAATATGGAAATATATGTTATTTATATAATTATAGTTTTAATAAAATTACTAGTTTCACCATTCATTGAAAATTTAAAATTTTCATAGAAATCCAAAAAAACTAAAATTAATTAAATATTACAAAATGAATTAATAATGATGTTTATAGTGTTAAATTAATAACATAATGGTTTGTAAAATGTAATATTTTATTTTTACAATATTAAACAATATTTTTTTTAAATAGTATTTTTGAAATATATAAAGACTCACAAACAAATAAGTAGTTTTTATCAATATTTTTCATTTATATTAGAAAATTATAATTAAAATTTATAATTTCTATAATATAATTCATTACTTCATGTTTAATAACTTATAAATAGAGTTTAGGATTAAATAATTAAATTAATAATATATCATGGTATATTAAAATCACTTTTGTGTGTAATGAGTGCTATTAAAGAAATTAAATTTATTTTCCCAAAAAAATATTACAAAAAATCATATTGTGTTACATTATACCCCTTGAAATCAATTTAACCCTTACAATTCATCATTGATATTCTGAATGATTTGGATAATTCAACATAAGTATATCATCAAGTTCCCAATTAGCATTGTCAAACTAGTGGTTTCCACAAAAAAAAAATTACTTGGTGAGTTATTAGTTTTCATTGAAAAATCCTTATATAGTCTAAAATTATCACATATCATTCTTTAAAAGAAAGGGTTTTATTCAGCGATAATACCTTCATTTTTATGAAATGTGATTGATCAATTATGTACATCTATCTAATATATAGATAGAACACATATGGGAAATGAGAGGTGATTAGTAGAAGCAACAACTGATATGATATAATTCTGATATGATCTATAATTTCAAAGGGAATATATTACCTATTGAATTGTCTTCCATGAGTTCCAAATATAACAATATTTTTATAATGATAAATTCATAGAAACAGATTTTCAATAACATCATATTATATAACATTTCAGTGACTCTCAACATAACTTTTCTTTCGATTCTTATCATCTGTGATGTGTTTCTGAATACATCTAACATTCTATAAAATTTATTCAACTATGTCAGATCCTGATAGAATTATTTTGAAAAAATCAATACAAAATGCTGGAGATATATATTTCATTCCATATAGGGAAACAAGATGAGACTTAAAAAATATGTACTCAATGTTACTCTTATATGAACAACCGAACAGAACTAGGTGCTGATCACAAAAAAAATTAAAATTCCCATGAAAATGATCTCAAAATATACTATATAGTATGATATTTTCTCTCAGACGGACCATATTTAATAGTTTTATATGCATTTTTGAATGATTAATCCCAATGGATAAATTTATTAAGGCATATCATGGACATAAAGGATATCAATAGATCTCAATCAGATACAAATGAATGTGTAAATACATGAAAAATAACCACTTACTTAATTTATATCCCCAAAATGTTATTTATAGGAAAATATTTTCTAATAATGAAATTTTTTGATGACATTATAACGCGATCAACTAAAACCAGTATAATAAATCCCTTTAGATGTTTTGGAGATTATAACAATAAAATCTATGGTTATGTATTTCTATTTCCATTATGGTATGTGTAACGGATGTCACATCCCATTGTACATCATTATATAATCTTTATCATCCCTACATACAAAAAATATAGTAACAATCAATGTTTTATCTCTCTTCATTACACCCCATAATAAATACACATTAAAATTTAAATGCATCCTCATTATTCCAATATATGTAATGAATGATGAACTATGAGCATTCTATAATACCTCCAAATAATCATGAATGAATGGATCACATAAATACATCCTAAATATATCATTACATAATTAGTAATTATAATATCAGTCTCATTTCTTACATTATTCTATGGTTATACAAATTCTTTACATGACTATTTAATTGTCATAGGGTCAAACTATTGGAAATTTAATAGGTAATTGTAATATTTAACACCTTCCTCATGATTTCTAGATCAAAACTATTTTTACACATAAATAATGAATCTTTTTTAAACACATCCAGAATAATGTGGAATGGCCTTTATGAATTTATGAATCATCCACCTTGTTCACTTTTTCTGGGATGTAATGTAATGTACAGTCATAATCAGTAATCTTATATAACCATATTCTATAGAAAATATTCATCTATTTCATTGTTAATATAGAATTAATATTTAATGAGATGTATAAAAGCCACACTTTTCCCACAAAAGATAATTTATTCATACCTTTAATAGAAAAAATCAACGCAGCTAACACAAAATCAAGAGTTTGTTAATTATGTTTATTAAACATCATTTTTAAGTCATAATCCGTAACCATTAAATTTTTTATAATAATGAATCCCAATAAATAATTGGATTTTTCACTTTAGATAAAAACACATTCTCTACTACAGGGTAATGTATGATAAGGTGTGTTAAATAAAATATTCTATAGATACATGCAATTTTCGTCACAGTCATATATCTAGATGAACATGGATCGCATAAAATATAACATTGGTAGGGGATTGTATAGTTATGGTAAATTATTCAAAACTATTGATAATATCTAGATAAACAGTGAAAAATATCGATCTTTATCAATAGTGTTAGTAAGGGTCATCATTCAATGGAAACCAAAATTTAATGATCGATATATATAACATCAAAAGAGATAATATAACCATTAAATGAAAACTTTTGAAACAAAACATTACAGTATAGGAAAATTACATATAGTTTATCCTTCATTTAGGTTAGTATTTAGAATATTTATTGGTCTTCATTCACTTCTATGGCCATTTAATATAAAAAATTATCTCCTATAAATATTACAATAAAATGATCAAGATAATATCTAAAGAAATTATTCATTAAATCAACAAAGATTACATGTGAATTGTTAAGACCGAATGTAATAAATTCATTTTCATTGTGTAACTAAATTCTATGGAATGAAATCATGGGTATATCATTATTATTGTCCCTCAAATGATGATATCATGAATTAATTCCAAATGAGGAAAATTATTGAGATCTGCACAATTGATCACATATGTCATAAATATGAGGAAGATTATAATTTTTCAATATCATTATCTTGATCAACAAACAATAATAAATTAAAAAGTACCCAATTCATTAATATTTTTTTTATTAAAAATAATAGTTACACACTAAGGTGACACATAATTATGAATTAATCCTATGTAATATTTTATCTGGTGGTACTACATCAATTCATAAAACTGAATTATGTAAATTTCTAGAGGATTATTCTAAATAGGAATGGATGAAAGTATATATTATACGGAGAACTAAAATTAATATTTTATTGTTTGGGTTGGAATTAATTTTCTAAATATATCAATAAAATGAAATAAAATATTATATCATTAATGTTTATTTTCAATCAAAATAAGAGATAAAATAACCTCTTCAATAAGAATAAAAACACATAAAATAGTTGTGTAACCCATTAAAAGGGCATATTTGTCATTACACTGATAGACGGTCATAGTTTTGTTTAGAAAATAAAATCTATATTGCCTTATTTAGTTGTTAATTTTATTATTTTTGTATAAAAATCAATTTCATCCATAATATAATATCAAACCCAACTAGAGGAAGAATGACAAGATTTACATGAAGCAAATTTATGAATAATTCAATTGGAGAGGTATGATATACTTAAAATGTGATTATCACTCCAATATGGTATTTCAATACTAAATATATATCCAATCATTTGAGTTGATTCTTGATATACTCTAATGATTCATTAGATATGAACGAATGGGTAGATCTAGAGTAATATAATACATTAGTTATTTTATATTTGTTCTAAAGTGTACCATTTACCACGTCATTACCACTCCCCTCATTGAATATAATGATTTCATGACATTTGGTCTTTTTCAATTAATTTTAGAGGATATTGACATTTTTAATCATAACTAACCATAGAATTTTTTAACATGTTATCATAACGCACATATAAATTTTATTTGAAACATTGGAGTGTGGTTGGTTCATTATGTCGAGCTACATCTCAATTTTCATCATTTTCTAACATCATCACATTTTATTGACATTATATTTTTCATGGACCTTCCATTTCAAAAAAAAAACCTTTTAGAACTCCCATTAATGAAATTTATTCAATGATTCCATCCATATTTCAAGCCAGAAAGATATATAATCAAATTATTTATATTAGTATTAATTGTTCTTTTGAACTCTATTTATTATCATTTAAAAATTATGGGAATAATGGGTAACTCAGATATCAATTTTCAAATTATGATAACATAAAACAATTTATTAATATATATTGATGTTCCTCATAGATAAATCCCTTCAAGGACATAGTTTTTGTCTACTAAATAAATTTTCAACCTTACATTCATGTTCGATGATAATTCTAGAAGTGCACCTATAAATGATTGTGAAATATTCCTCCCATGTTACACCAGATTAGTCATCCTTAATCATCAAATGAAACAATTAGTTATCCATTTTTAAGAATGATATGATAGAAATAACTACTAAATAATATGATTATAAACTCATCCAACTCAATGAATTAATGTCTATTATGTTCCATCATATTCTTAATGAGAGCCACCATTGGTCTGCTTTGAATTCAAAATTATAGAAAACAAAAAGGACATTTTTATATAATAAATAATGGGTAATGGAATATTTATTACTAGTGGTAATGTTCAATTTTGTAGTTACTGAATGATCACTAGAACCACTGAATGATGGTAAAAATTTCATCATGAAGGAGTCAATATAATTTATTTACAAATATTATGCATTTTTATGTTCAAATTGCTTCATATCTTGGGAAATATTTCTTATCATAACAATTATACTTTTCTGTCAATCGTGGAAATAATTTTATTGTTTTGGAGGGAAATTATTTAATTTTTTAACACTATCAATATAATTGTTCAATTAGGTTTTGTCTATTTACTAAAACCATAAAACCTACTACAATAAACAATAATCAGAGTGGAAACCATATAATATTGAAAAAAATTCTTATAAGATGTATAACTCATGATACCGTCTTTTTAGTATATGAAATCATTGATTTAAACTAGTTCATTCGTAGTCTTAATCAATTTAAATCCTTTTTGAAGGGTGGTAAACATTTTGTATATTTTCAAATCATATATCCCTTGAGTGTCAATAAATTTTACACGATGACACCTTTTCATGAAAAGGGTTATGATAAATTTTAAATAAATGCACCTTTTTTATAGTTACTAACTATAGGTACCTCTGTGAAAGAACCACATCCACTTATACTATATTGAAATAGATGAAATTTCTTTGAAACCACACTCTCTACACTTTACCAGATTTCTAAAATATTTACCCACACATTTAATCATCCATATACTTATCCAATGATATATCCTCAGAGATATGACCAACATATTCGTCTCCATGTTTCTCAAGGGTAGAGAAACGAGCTCACATACAATCTCTGACAACCTAGATTCCACAGACATAAATATAACATATTAGTAAAAGAATATTCATTATATAACATAAAAATCTTTTATATAATCATTTATTTCTAGTACCTTTAAAAACTCAAACACAAACTCGCCGATTCCATTTATGTGATACATTATCTCCCACTAAGTACATCATAAGTTGAATCCTTCTAAAACATATCGTATGTAATACATTTTATCATACCTTGAGAATTAAATCACATCAAATGGAGAGATCAGATTTTGAGTGACTATAAACAAAGAATATATCAACATATTAATCTAATTAGGTTCCTATATCCTAATAATAACATTTGATAAACCTACACTATATATCATAAGTCATGAAATTTATTTGGGATATTAATCATAATAGTTTAAACGATAAGAATAAAAATATAATCAATGAACATGAACAATGGGAGCGTAACATTTCCAAAATTATTTATATTTGGATTATTTATAAGACTTGAAAATGATTTTCTTAGTTTTTGAGGATAAATTAAAATACTATTGTAGTGTAATGGTTTCAATCCCAAACCAACATAGTAGTAATGTTTAACTTCCAAGACTATAATAGTGTAAATTCTCGCTTCATGAAATAGATCAATACAAAATCAATTAATTTTTCACCCATGACATATTAATCCTTACCTAATTCTTTGGTGGGAGACATAGGTCCTACAAAAAACATAATGGAAATTATATATATGTGTTTCATATGATTATAAATCAATATTTATATAATAGCCAATGAATAGAAATATGTTTCATAAACATTTTATAATAACATAATATGTGGAAAATAAAATAAATTCATGAACATTTGAATATTTAATTATAAAGTAATTTATTTAAATTAACTAGGTTTCCTAATAATTTTAATATTTCATCAATGAATAACATGTTTAAAAAAGAGGGGTTCATAAGAATATTATCATCATATGCACTGTAAAGTAATAGAATTAATTAAAATGGTACCATAGATCATATACTTATTAAATATCATGTCACATAAATGTTTAATATTAGATGAAAAATTTATTTAAAAAAATAAATCATTTGAATGTTTCTTGTAGAAAATATCCTCTTTTGAAAATTGAATATTATTAATTAAAAATTATTAAAATATCGTCAGAAATACAATTCATTGAAAATAAAATTCAAATATTATAAATTATTCTTTAATTCAAATATTGCTTATAATATTGGGAAAATTCATTTATACAATAAAAATGAAAAAAAAATCATATTTTCATATATTATTCAAACGATTAATTGGATTCGTTTTGAAAATATCATGAATATTCATTTAAAAATCATTTTCAAAAATCCAATGTATATACAAGAATGACTGCAATAAATAATTTGAATAATTTTTTTTAAAAAGAAATCATTTTTATGAAACATGGTTTTTGTATAGAAAGGGGTTTTATACAGAGGAGAGAAATAAAAATATAATTTCATTAAAAACATCCTTGAACTATTTAGTATAAACAGAGGGAAAAATGATGTTAAGCCATGTATTCTCATGAAATAGAAAAAGGATAAGATATTTAATGTCATTAATGGGATATTTTTCATTATAATTCTTTACTAGAAACCAAATAATAAAAAATAATGATAAATGATGACATTGTATGCCAAAAACATCAATAGTTTTGTTTCGTTTGAATTATAGTTCACAATAAATATTAACATAAAATTAAACTCCAAATATAATTAAAAATAACTATTTTAATTATATAAAATGTCAGAGGATCATTATATAGACATCATAGAAAAATATATGTTCATAACGTATCTAATCTCCCAAATAATAAAATTTGAGAGGAAAAACCCATTATAATAAGTTACAACTTCATTCATATATGTTAATAACTAATATATAATAAAAATCATTTTATTATAAATATATTACATAAAAAGTTTTATAGTTATCGCAAAATATATTATTTAATTATATTTTATTATTACCCGTTTGATAAAAATATATATTAGGGTAACTTTTTAGGAAATTACTACTTTTTTCATTTATATTTTGATATGATGTTTTTGGTCCTCATGAATTTAAGGTAAATAAAGAATATAAATTATTTTAAAAATATAGAAATATTATATAAATTATTAATATATTTAATTATATTTTTGACAACAATATATCAGTATAAAATGAAATATATCATTAATGAAGATTGTATGTCATGCGTATGCATGGATGCAGTTTCCATTTTCATAAATTATTGTATGAATAAATGTTCAGTAATATATAATGAATTCATAATCATTTTTTTGTAATATATATTACATATATTCATTTAAACTATCATTATTTCCTTATATATAATTTATGAACTAATCACATCACATCCTGAAGTAGTATTTCTATGTATACACAAGCGACTTTATATGATTCCCAAATAATGTAAATTAAGAGGGTAAATGTTATATAATAATATCATAAGAATAATAATATCCTATTTTTTAATTTAATTCATCATTTTATCCAATTCTGAGAGGTGGAAATGGAAAAGGAATAACCTCATTTTGTGTGGAGGTGTCAATTTTACACAAAAATGAAAATTTTACATCTCATTTGATGGGAGTGGGCATATTTTTAGGTAATAACCATAAAATAATAACATATATGTAAATTTAATATACCTAGGATATTATAGAATCATTTATTAATTAGAATTTATGGAGTATTAGTAATAAATTAAATAAAATTCCATTTTGGGGACATTACCTCTTCTTCGGGAAAATAATTAGGGAATTCACTAAAACCCTTCCTATGTTCAATTTATGAAAATAATAAGGATTCTAGGATAGAATTTTGAATGTATGTAAGATATTTGGAATGTTATATTCTAAATTAAATTGTTTTTCATGTCTGATGTGGAGAGTTGAATGGGTGGACTCTTACAAGGGGAGGGATTTATGCACATGCGATTTATTGAAATAAAAATTGTGTACATACATTTTTATTGTATAAAGTTGATCCAAAATTGTCTATTATAGAGATTTATACAATATAATGTCTAAAACATATGAACATGAAATCTATTTTGGGAATGTTTTCTATCATTTTTTGACCCTTTTCATTTAATGTCAAGCCATGTGAAACCCATATTTACCTAAACCGTGATACTTATGTTTTTCTATTTTTATTATTCATTATGGTAAAAAATATTACTAAATAATATAAATTTTTATATTTAATAATAGAAAAACAACCTTCTCAAATTAAAATAATTTATTATTATACATTTATTTATAAATAAAACCAACTTTCATGATGAAAAATCTATTATCCCAACATAAAAAGATTACATGATAAAAAAAATCGTTCAAAAAATTATTTAAAATTTTATACAATGAAAAAAAATTTATTATTAGATAAATATTTAAAATTTTTAAAAATTTTAAAAAATTTAACACATAATTTATCATTTTAAATATGTTAAAAAAGGTGATTTTAAATTTTGATTAGTATTTCTCATTGTTCATCGTAAAATTATATTTTTCTAAAAAAGATAAAAAATCCACACTTAGAAAATATTGACGTGATTATTTAAAAGATGATATAAAACCAATAAAATTATTATTTTTCAATAAAACTTGTTAATTTCATAATTTTTTATAGGGGAAAAAACTTTTTTGAGAAAATATAATCTTCGGAACATATTAACACTTCACAAAAAATGATGTCTTTTACCCCATATCAAAATTTATGTTTCCAATAAATTCTGTCATATTCTAATTGTAATTAATATTATTTTTTCCCTCATGTAAAATTCATATTAACATTATTCTACATAAAAATAGTTTTCCATTTCAAGTGATTTCAAAAAAAATTTCTTAAATACAAAAAGGATTCTTTGATGCATTATAAGTGAAATTTGATTGATTTTTCTCATTGTTTTTCTCCATTTTAATGAAATATTATTCTCAAAAATATTATATATATATATATATTAAATATATCACAAATATATATAATATCCCATTAGAATTATTATAAAACACACATATTTCTTTCTACCAATCTTTATTACATTTAACATATTATCATGAATGTAAAACATTGATTTTTTATGAGATAATTAAATATTTCATTTATATATACATATAACATAGACTCGAAGACATTTAATTTAACTTTATATAATTATAATAATAAAATTAATATTTTATTTTTTATTCAAAAAAATTTATAACTAAATATTGAAAATTAATGAATATGTATAATACCACCAGAATTTAAACAAAATCATGTATTATATTATCTAATATTTATAAATTTTATAATATGTTAGGAAATTGTATATCACTTTTATATTAGATTTAATCATTGAATGGGATTATAAGAATACTAGTAATAATATCTATATGTATTATTTTTTCCTTTAGGAACAATCACATGCCAGTTTGGTCAGGCCTCCAGAATCACATTAAGGTCACTTATTCCTTATGAACAATTTCTATTTTTTATTTCCACACCATAGTTAAGAAAATAAAATAATTCCATGCTCATCCAATTTGTTTCCTACTATCTATATTTGTCTCTAAATAAATTCGATGGATTCAAAATTTATCACACATCTAAATAATAAGAGATAATTTAATGATCGAAGAATCCCCTCTACATTACCATTCCCTCCCATCTCCATCATTTGATTTACATTATGAAAAAAATAAAGAACTAATATTCTTTATTATTCAATTAGATGAAGTGATAAAAAATAAAACTTTTTTCCTTTTGGCTTCACCCATAGCCCACTATAAATTTTATTACTGACAAAATTACAAATGCTATTTTATGAAACCATTTACCCATTTCATACATAGCCCTCATCACTCTGGTGTGACTTTTTATAGACTTATATTATATGTTTCACTATTTCCATATACTCTATTTTATTAATTACCATCAATGATGACTCAAATCTATGAAGACCCTTCCAGTATGATCCTACAAATGAGAGAAACCTCGTCCATGTACTCATGTATGGTGTTAATTTCCATTTCCCACATGTTTGTGAAAATATTAATCCATTTATTATACCTACACATCTCCCTTACAAAATAATGAACATATGAACCATCATTTCCTTATTTTCCTACATAGGGTTATATCACATCATCCCTTAGTCATGATCTCATATGGTACATTAAAGTTCCACTTTATTATGTAATAACTAAATCATTCTTGAAATATATTGATAAAAGATCTTCTAATGTTTTCCTCATATAACAACTGGACATTTACTGTTATAATGAATATTCTTCCACTAATATTGAGTGTACTTAATAGGATTATATCATTAAAACCTATCCTATATCAAAATTCCCATCTTGGTTATAACTTATCCTATATTCCAAAAAAAATATCATATAGATTACCCCTTTATTTTCCTCAATTGGATTGTTATATTCAATGTGCCTCGTACAAGGTTTTGGCAATAGATTCCACATTCATCTAAATCACTTACTAGGTTAATAATTTCAAGTAAGACAATGTATAATCCCTATGTTTTTCTTTCCTTCCCCATTGTAATGGATTTTGCTACCTACCATTTGTATTCCCCAAATTCTCAACATTGGTCCATATTCTCAATGATTCAATTCATCCATCACCTTTTTCTTATAATTGAGATGGATTTAGAGAAAATTGGTATAATAATAGGTGTAATATCCATTTATATTAAAATGGGTCACTAATTAATATTCTCCAATAAATGTACCATTAGTTCCCCATTCATGCTTGTAACATCTTTACCTAATGATATTAAAAACAGGGTATGTTACTACCTCATGGAATTAAAATTATGTATAAGAAAAATGTTGTGATTGATTCCTATTTACCATAATGGTTTAAATTCATCCATGCGGTTCAACCCGCATGTAACATTATACCATCACAAGTCCATATTCACAGTGAAATCAAATTCCCAAATGTTTTATATTCCCAAGGATTAGAAATAATTCTCATATCAATATTTTATTTTTAACTCATATCATTGATAGTTATGTATTTCTTATACTAACAAGGTCCTAATTATTCCTACTCCCCACAAAAACCATTCCAAATTCATTTTCAATTTTTAATTTAAAATAATATCTAGAAAATTATTAGATATTTTGGTCATGAGATAAAATTTTCCAATAATTGATTCCCCTATAACATATTCAAAAGGAAACTAAAATTTTAAAATAGGTCCTAGAAGCCTAACAAAAAAATCATTTTTCTAGAATAAAAACATTAAATATTAATCCATTGGTCATTACCAAATGACATTAAAAGGTAATACTCAATTTTTTATATAGAACTATAAAATGTGAATCTGATTCCCATCATATGAATATAAAAAAACACCATTTATGGTACAAATCACAACTACCCAACAATAATATCATATTTGAAAAAACATAAACCCCAGAGCTCCCAAATATTTGTCCATAACATGAAACATAAAAAAATAATGAAATAAAAGTATAAATATTCTTATATATATTTATATATTCACATGGATGTCTAATTTAGATCTATACATTGAATAATTAAAACATTTCTAACATTGGTACCTGGGAAGGATTCATGATAATATCACAAATATATTTTATAAACCTATAAAAATGAATAATTATACAAAAAATATATGAGATGAGCATATCCTCTCATCAACTTGACCAATGATAAAGAATATTTTTCCTACATAATTGTAAATTAAATCACATTACAAGAAAAATTTAGCATTTCTTAAGAAACAAATCATCAACATAATGGAATTTTAGAAAACTAATGGTGATCCTGTTGTGGATCCATTATCAATGAATGTGGTCAATTAACAATGATCTATGTCATGTGATTCTTTTCTACCAACATTTTTTTTCTTCTCTCTCTTTACATGATTCTAACAACTTCCATCGATCAACATGGTATCATATAATCATGGAAATTTAATTTTCATATGTTCTAGATATTTATTTTGTATGATTGTGGTGATAACCATGTCTTAACTCCCCTTTGGAACAATTAAAAAATCACAATAGCTTTAGTGCAAGACGTAACTCTGTTACTAGAGTGTCTCTATAAGGTAACTATCCATTCCCTCCTTGAATCTCAAGATGGCCTCAAGGATATGAGAGTCCAATAACCATATTTTCAATAATGGCCCAATGAGAAGAAAATTTCGCATACCTATATGTTAATTCACATTGGTATATTTTATACTATATATAAATTTTTTACATACAATATATTAGGAAGGTTGAATAGAGTGAAGACTTGTTCTCATGGATACCCAAGTAAAATTTCTGAGATCATCATTGATATCATTTTCAAAAGAAAAATATTTCACTAGACCCTCCTTAATATATCAAGGATCCCCATAGGATATTACAAACTACAATATCCAAACATTGTTATCCAAGAGGAGGGAACATCAAGGGAATAATGTTACATAATTTCATGAGTGATCTAATTTCCGATATTCTATCAATATAATGGAGTGGAACTATATTCCAACATAATAATAAGAAACCCATAATATAATTATGAGAAATGCCTATTTTATTTATCCATTATAAGAAGTTCTCAAATATATTGCAGCAATTACATCTATGTTTGATGCTATACCTACTCCCCATGAAGAGGTATGTTATCATGTCCTCATGAGAATCATAAGACAAGAAAATATTACTAGACATAGTAATTAATCACCCTTATATATTTTATAGTCGATAATGAAGATAGATTATGCCTCAAATACATTGAAAAAACCCACCATTATATCTAGGAGGTATCAATGAATAATTAATACATCCTTTTCCACACTCAGGGATTAAATTGGAATATCTAGTAGGAGTCATAGAAGAATATTTATATTCCTAGTACCAAAAACATCCTTTATGTTTTCTAGAATATATTTATGGAAAAAAAAATTTCAACCTCATATAATCATACCCATTCAACATTTTCATTATTATATTTTTCTAGAAACAACAATGTGGACCAATAATCACTAATTATCATAAGTATCTATAAATACCCATATTTTTCCATGTAATTATTTTTAATTATATGGAATTATTATTATTCTTTCAAAATTTATGAAGCCTGATTATGTGGCTAGATGTTCCTAAAATGAATTTTTAATGTTTTTTTAATGTATATTTTGTAAACGCATGAGAAGAATTTTATAACATTTGAACCGGTGCTCAGATTAAAAATATGAGGGCACCATTGAATCCGTCTCACCATGATTCTCTTAAGGGATACTTTACTTTTCCCACATTAGGTATGGAAAAAAAGTTATGTTTTGTGACTTTTAAAAATAAATGAAATGAAATGAAATTATTTTATTTATTTTATTTCCTATCAACCAATGGAAAAGCAGTGTTTGGGACATGTGATGTGTCAAGCCAATAAATGGCATCTCCATTCAATTTTGAGAAATAGATTCGTTGGGAAAATTTGAAGGTTCCTTATTAATGAACCCCCATTAATTCCACATATCTTTATATACACTCGCCTTTTATTATTTATATGGATCATGAAGAGAGGTGTCAGCACAACATTTCCATGAAATGTAAAACTGAAGGACTGTCGTGATGCCGAATCCTTAAGGGATGGAGCCGATCCCATGAGAGGTGATGAGAGACACTGAACCACGAACCGAAGGGCGATTTACAAGTAGTGTTGTTGGAAACCTGGTGTGAGAATGAAGAACATGACCCACCGTAATGCGTGGAATTTCTCCAACAGATTCATGAGGCAGGTGTGTAAATTCTTGTTTATTTTAAGTAAATTTTGAGATCCCCTTTATCCTCCCCCTTGATTACATGCTAACGTGGAGGGCGCAGAAATAATGAACATGGCCCAGAAAATCAAATTTCATGCTATCCTTGTGCCACTATGGATGACCGTTGGTGAAACGACAACATCCATATACGCAGGAGGTGGTGCACTGACGTGCGCCATAAGAGGAGGCCTCGTCACAAAGCTACGATGGTCATCAGGGAAGCAGACACCAGCCAGCCATGGAGGAAGTGTGGTGCACCGTCGCGTGCCCCTAGGGAGCAGAGGGCCGCAACATGTCTTCCATGCAGTTAGGTGGTGGCAGTTGGAACATCTGTTAGCCACAGAAGGGGACGCAGCGCATCCAGCATGCTGCCATCATGCGGGAGAGGCGGCGCGACCTTCTCGCTGCTGACAAGCAGAAGCATCGGCAGAGGAGGGACCCATCGCATGGTTTCTGCAATGAATGAGAAGTGCCCATGTGGCACCGCTATTTAACGAAACAGAATTTCTTATGGGCTGATTGGGATACTCAGGGGGACACACTCTCCCCTCCATCGCCAACCCCAGCGGACAACGGTTGAGCCGACCCAAGTGGGTCGTGCATTGCGTGGCTGGGCCTACCCTTGCGGGCAACCTCCTATACAGTCAGGTCTCTTCTTCCGTGCCACTCCTTATGCGTTCGGGCCACCCACTTGTGGGTAGTGGCTCACATGGTCGGGCCTCCCTTTGCGGGCCACCATTTGTAGGACACCCATTGTGGGCCACCATATACGGGTTAGGCCACCCTTGCGGGAATCCTCATAGAGGAATAGGCTGCCCCCTTGCAGGCCGAGCCAGACCTCCGCCCAGTCCAGACTTGGTGGGGCCGGTTCGGTCTGACCAGGTCAGACCGCACCCTGGCCCCATTAGAGCTAGAATAACATAAAGGGCCATATCATGAGAACTGGACATCTATTTGATGAACCGTCTATGGAATTTGGATCCTTGGATCGAGACGGTCCTTTTGGTATACTCATCAAGAGTTTTGGAGATAGTTGGAATACAACTGGGTTGGATTGAACCCAAATCCAATCGGTCCCTTAGAACGAAAACGCTTATAACTCATAGACTGGGCATACGATTGAAGCACAGTCTGTCAAGTTGGAACATTTACAACATGGATTTTCTTTGGGTTAATTATTTTTAAAGAATAGTGGTCATTGAGGTACAACATATATCTCGAGGGTAGATTCTATAAAACTCAAGAACACCAGGTGTATGTAGTCCAGTAGCTCGCAATGAGCCAAAGGATAGAGACAGATCTTACAGAGGTTATTACCACGTGATTCTGTGTGGGTCAGCACCGATCATGTGTGGTTCATATATTGTCTGGATCAGCACTCAAGGATCCATTGTGGGATAGCGATTATCGATCTGGTGTAGGTCAGATCCTGTGTGGGGCAGTGCTTAGTGATCATGTGTGGGTTAGCGTACACCAATCCTGTGTGTGTCAGATCCTGTGTATGTCATAGTGGGGGTTAGTTACCTATACATCCTATGTGGGTCAGATCTTGTATAGGTCAGCGGGGGTTATTTAACTATCAATCCTATGTGGGTCAAACTCTGTATGGTAAGATGTAGTGCCCCTTGACAGAATAAGATGATCTAGCATCACGACTAATCATATGTACGTCTTTACTTCAGTAATATCTGTTTTGAGCTTAGACTCTGTTTGAACTATGTATTTTACATGTATGGTACATCTTATCTTCGTGGCGTTACCATTGTGGTATTCATCCATCATGTTTGAGATGAGAATATCATCATAACATAGGTATATGAATGACCATATACCTATGTAGGGTTTAAGACATTATTTGTGGTTTTCCTTCATGGATAATTAGAATACCTTCAGGGCCTCAAAGTCTCTACTGAGTCTCTTTATTCTTACCTTTGCAAGGGATTTTCCCACACAAGGTTGTGTCTCGTGCATACGATATATAGAATTGATTGAGGACAAGGGAGCCATGACTAGATGGTTCTCAGAAGTTGACCATTTGGTGTGATGTGACACAGAGACTACTGATCGTGAGCTTTACAAAACATTCAGGTAGGATCCATGGTTGACGAACAAGAGATGCTTTTCACATTTCATTTATTTTAAATTTTTAGTTATACATGTACTTTTCTAGTGGGGCTTCTATTCTATCCCCCATAATGTTTCATCATTCTTTTTCTAATGCAGTTTTCTTTGTGGGTGCTTCTTGTAGCATTCTACATTTTGTGTTTGTACCTATTTAATGCAATTTCCATATCGTTATAGGGATATGAATTTATGGTTATTGTATCCATCCCATGGCCTATGGAAGGCAAGCTTGGGGTAGTCACGGCATGGGCCCTGAGGGACGGGTTGTGAAAAATTGGAATCAGAGTAGTCGGTTCTACCAAAAAACTAGGAATTCGATCATTTCATGTGGCAATATTATTATGTTTTATGAGTGAGGTTTTCAGGTTAGGGAATCTAGTGTTGGTTCAATAGATGATGTATCCATACACAGGGACCCTGGATTGTACATTCCGAATCTATTCAAAGAAGCACTGATTGCGTGTTTTTTTTCTGTTTGTGTCTTTTTATTTATTTGAGTCAGCTCACCAGGTATTACTTTTTGTTCATAGAACACCTATCAAATTTCAGGATGTCATCACACAGGGATCAAACCAGGATTCTTGAGAGAGTACGTGATGATGGCCTACCGAGTGATGAGGCCTTAGTGTAGGGCCCTCTTATGGAGTTTTCACATTCGAGTGGTGTATCGGCAGCACCACCGCCCGTTTGTAAACTGTTTCCCCCCAGCTCCACTAGCAACAGGTGCAAGCCAACGGGGTGTATTTCACAAGATTCAGTGGTAGAGGCCCCCATAGTTCTGAAGCGATATGGACCCACAGGCGGCTGAAGACTGGCTGGAGGCTGTGGTATGATATTTTTGCTTGGTTCGGACACCAGCTGACCTTATGTTGATTCTAGAAGCTAGTCTCATCCAGGAAGTATCAAGGAGATGGCGGAGCCTAATGCTCGAGGTACATGACACGGAGACCTTCATCTAGTGTAAATAATGTGCCTTTTCATGTCAGTGTTCGCCCCCAATGACATTACGATCTATTCGAATACAGTAGCTACTGCACATACTGTAGGGCAACATGACTGTGGCCTAGTACTCGACGAGGATCATTGATCCCTCTATCCACTCCACCCACATGGTACAAGTACCATTCTTTAGGTCCTGAACCATTAAGCAATGTCTCTGACGGGTGATTAGAGAATCAATGATATTGCTCAACATACCGATGTAGTATGGGGTTCTAGTGTGAGGGAATTTAGTGGAGATATTCCTAGATGACCATGCACCAACAACGAGACCCACCATCGGGAAGCATGTATCACAGTCATATACAGCTGGTAGTATGCAGATGACATAAAGGTTCGATTAAACTATACCTTCTAGTGGATGTCCTCGGGATGTTGGGTCAGAGGTTTGGGGATTGCGAGGCAGAGGAGGTTAGCCGAGGGACATGAAGCGCTACACGTGCTATGGGTATGGTCACATGGCATGTGATATAACGACCCTCCATAGAAATACCCATGCAGACTGTCGAGGGACTGCCGAGGCAGAGGAAGAGGTTCGATCAAGGTGGACTGCAAGTAAAACATGGACGTTTCATAGGAGATGGTCGTGCATCCGGCAGTGGGCAGTGATATGAGGTTCTACCACCACCACCACTATGTGGTCCACCCAGACTATAGGGAGAAAGTGGACAGGGATGAGTTCAGCTCCATAATGCCGAAGCCTACGACTAAAGAACTCCATAGATGATTATAGGTATAATATGTGTCTACTCCACCTTAGCATCCGTACATATAGACACAGGTTCTAGTCACTCTTTTATTTCCACTACTCTCGTTCAGAACTCAGAGATTCCGGTGGATTCGTTTCCTCAATCCTTACTGTTAGTGACCCCTACGGGATAATATAGGATGATTTCACATTGGTGATGACAGTGCGAGCATACATTAGGATGAAAGAATTTCAGTTGGGATCACCTAGTATCATTGTCAAGGACTAACGACGTCATCTTATGTATGGGCTGTTTACCCAAAGTCCATGTGTAGATTGACTGCATTAGGTACAATGTGTGGTGTGTCTGCGCAATGGGAGAAGGTTTTCTTTCATCTAGAGAATGGAAACATTGATTCACATGATTGAATTTCCCAGAGGAGGGTGAAACCTATCACAAATAATTTGTATATCTTTACCCTTAAGGTAGTAGATGTTGAGAGTCCGAGTTATCTGGTAGTGGTGGACTAGTATGCCGATGTCTTTTCTAATGATGTTCTAGGACTACATCAACCCAAAGAGGTAGAATATTACATCCAACCGTGCCCCAAGAACTAAATGATATCTAAACCATAATATTTTATGGCTCCCATGGAGCTTCGTGAGTTACTGGTAATGTTGGAGTAATTTCAAGTACGGGGTTCATAAGGCCCAGTGACTCTCTATGGGAAGCCCTGATTTCGTTCCACATGAAGGCAGATGGGTTTATGAGACTCCATGTAGATTAATGATGCATGAACAAGGTGAACATGAAGAACATGTATCCAATTTCTAGGATTTGTGATCATTTAGATCAGCATAAGGGATCTCATTGGTTTTCAAAGATAGACCTAAGATCATGCTATCATCAGCTCAGGGTATGAGATGAGGATGTGAAGAAGACGACCTTCAGATGTTGGTATGGAGACTATGAGTTCTTGGTTTTTTTTGTTCGACATTAACAATTCCCCAGCCGTATTCATGGGACTCATGGTCATGATATTTCATCCATTCATCAATCACTTTTTTCTGGTGTTCATCGACGAAGTTTTAATGTAATCAGCGATAGATGAAGAGCATCCCTATAATCTACAGATAGTTTTAGATACACATTGGGTGCACTATCTATATGTTAAGATCGCTATGTACCAATTCTGGATATGAGAGGGGTACGTTCTTGGACTCGTTATCTTGGAGGATAGAGTTGTTGTGGATCCTGAAAAATAGAGGTTGTATTTTCTTGGGAGCCACCCAGGAGTGTGAATGTGGTATATAGCTTCAATGTGTTGGATGGATACTGACCGATATTGATGTGTGACTTTTCCAGAGTTGCAGAACACATGAAATCATTGATGAAGAAGGGAAAACCCTTCATATGGAAGGAGAGATGCCCACAGTTTTTTCAAGAGCTGAGTCATAGATTGAAGAGTGCCCCCATCTGAAGGATATAGGAAGTGAGTGTTGGGTATGTGGTCTACATCGACACAGTAGTGACCAAACATCAGTGTGTCTTGATGCATGAGAAATCAATGATCTTCTATGGATCATGATAGCTAAGGAAACATTAGAATAACTACGCTATCCATGAACTGATTTTAGAAGTAGAGTTTTTATCCTTGAAGGTGGGGAAACATTAATTTATGGGAGATCATTTTACAGTCTACTCTAATCATAAGAGTCTCGGGTATATCTTCTCTCAGACGGATCATAACCTGAGACAACGATGATGGATAAAAATACACCAAGTCTATGAATTAGAAATAGTCTATACTTATGGGAAGGGGAACATGGTAGTAGATGCACTCAGCAGGAATTCTGGTCTGCATTTACTGAGTGAGATGACAGAGCAACTAGCCGCATTATAGATATCCTTCATAGATAGAGATGAGGCATCATACATTCAGTAAATGACAGTCACTCCACCAATCCATCCATGAGTCATGGAGGCGCTGCTTGGGAATATTGACTGTGATGCTCGGCGTGCATAGATATCCTCAGGATAGACACCTGATGGATTTTATGATGGTGGGGAGCAAGTCATTCTCTTTAGAGGACGTACTATCGTATTGGTGGTTCTACAAGAGAAGGTGTTGAGGGAGTTCCATATGTCCCCTATGGAGGTACATCCTAGTGTAGCGAAGATGTAATATGACCTCTGGAGTTAGCACTGGTGGCCAAAGATGAATAAGGATGTAGTGGGGTATGTTTTCCAATTCCTCACTTGTCAGCAAGTGAAGGCCGAGAATCAGGTTCCACAAGCTTGGCACAACCACAAGAGTTTCCAGAGTTGAAGTGGTATGGGATATCCATGGAGTTTTTGACAGGGCTTCCACGTACATGCATAGTACATGATTTCATCTGGGATATTATTGACCGACTCATCACGTCAGCCCACTTCCCACACATTAGAGCAAAGGGATCAGTAGAGGTATTGGGACACCACTACGTATAAGAGATTATACGACATCATGGGGTGCCATCGACAATCATCTCTAACTGTTACAAACATTTTACATCCTGGTTTTTTAATGGATTACAGAAGGTGTTTGAGACTCATCTATGTTTGACCACCCCCTTTCATACTGAGACGGAAGGTCAGACGGAGTAGACCATTCCTACGCTAGAGGACATGCATCGTGAATGCATCCTAGATTTTGGCCATAGTTGGTAGGATCACATGACCTTGGTGGAGTTCTCATACACAAACTTTTATCACTCCTCCCTAGGTATGGAACCATTCTAGGCCTTGTACTATCGACCATGCAGATCTCTACTATGCTGGACAGACCCATGGGAGTCAGCACTTATGGGTCCAGAGTTGGTACGGGCTACCACTGAGAAGGTGCAGATCATCCAGATGCGTATGAAGACTACAAGGAGCAGATAGAAGACTTATGATGATATGAGACGGAGACCATTGGAGTTCCAAGTGGGGGACCACTTATTCTTTCAAGTCACTCCTCGATGGGGACTGTGGATATTTGGCTGAGGTGGAACGTTATCAACAAGGATTATCACTCCATTTCTGATACTTTAGAGGATATGCAAGGTGGAATACCACTTGGAACTTCCACCACTATTGGAGAGGGTTCTGTATGTCTTCCACATATCCCAGCTGAGGAGATACGTGCATGAATCATCTCATATTAGCGGCCAGAGAGAGTTGGACTTCGACGATTGGGAGACGTTTACCGATAGTCCAGTGAAGATTGAGGATCGAACGAATCTAGTCCTTCATGGATAGTCGATACCTCTTGTATGCATTCACTGGTAGCACAGGAACCTCTAGGATAGAAAATAGAAGCAGGAGGCTCAGATTCATGACCAGTATGCCCATTTTTCTCTAAGTCTATGTTGTGGATTTTTTTGACAAAAATCCCTATGATAGGGTGAATGCAATGGCCCAGATGTTTCCATTTAATTTTTTAAATATATGCTATTATTACAACTATGAAAAATTTGACAGCGCCTGATTCTGAGGCCAGGTGTACCCAGATTGAATTTTTGCACTTTTTTAATGTACGTTTAGTAAACACATGAGTGGCGTTTTCTAAATTTTGAACCGGTGCTCAGATTAAAAATATGTGGGCATCGTTGATTCTATAGCATCAGGATTCTCTTAAGGGAGTCTTTACATTGACAATAGAAGGTCTAGGGAAAAATTTATAATTTTTATATAAATAAATTTTATTTTCTTCATTATCTATTATAATTATTGTAGATATTTTTCACTTTAGTATGGGTAAAAATGGTAAAACACAAATAAAAGTAAGGGAGAAGACCTCAAAAAGGGACCAACACGTTGATGAGTTTTCATTGGATAATATTAATTCTAACATATAAGTCCAAAAACCAAATTTATTATCTATTATTTACATTTTTTTTAAATAATTATATTTTGATTTTATTTAAGGTATGAAAATTACAAAATTCCAATATCATAAAATGTATTTATTTTTTATTTTCACATATGTATAAAAAGAATAAATTAACGAATATAAATTATTATCTTGATAATATTTAATTAATTAATTTATGATATTTTATTATCATTTTTTAATGTTGGTATAGTTTTCCAAAATTAATTCAAACGATAGACATCATTCTTGTGAAAGATGTACAAAAATAAATGTATATTATATTTATATATATAATAATGTGGAATTTCTGAAAAATTTATCATATAAAAATTATTTTATTTTTCATTATAGTTATAAATGATTCCTATATTGATTAAATACAAATTACAATATTTAATTAACTATTTAATGTAAAAATATCTTAATAGTCAGAAAATAGAATTATTGATATTTTAGGTTTCTTAATATTTTTTAAAATGATTTCTATACACTAAACGAAATTCAATACAAATTTTTTAATGAAATATGGTATAAATTTTCATATGGGGGATAATTATGATCCAATTAATACTATCGAGGTAAATATATAATCCAAAAATATTGAAATTTTATTTACTATAGATAATTATAAAAGGGATTAATATGGGGATAAACGAAATATATAATAGTTACCATAAAATAAAATTTGTAAAAATCTTATTGGTTTGGATTATTTAGATCGTGTATCAAATATAATTAAAAATTTTAAAAAAATTATCCTCATCTGTAATGTCCCAACCCAGGTCCCACGCCACTGTTCCCAAGACCTGTTCAGCACATGTCCTCATGTTCACTACAATGTATTATAGATTCTTTTTACTAGCAGCAATGGTCTGGTAAGTCATTCATGGGGTGACTATACACTCTTATTCCATATTTGAACACCATTGGAAGTAAATAAGTAATATGGGAAACATATAGAAAGTGAAAAATACTCATGTTACAAGAAAACTAAATAGGAAATACAATACTCAACAAAAATGAAAAAATTAAATGCCTATATTAGAGTCATGTGTATATAAAATAACTAAAAGAAATGAAGCTAAGACTACATATGTGGCATTCAAACCATGTTTGGTCCCCACAAAAAGCTCCCTCCCTAATCCAAAATCCATCCTAATTAATTTTCCCTTAACCTTTACGAAAAAATATAATTTATTTAGGTATCGATAATGCATCATTTATAGGGTTTTAGTACAACTCAGTAGGCCACTAATATTGGTATATAAAATAAGTCCATAAAATGATAGTTCATGTAGTTTTAAATTAAATATTATTGATGTATAAATAATCATTTACTACATTATCAATTATTATCTAATAACATTAGCTTCAAGGATTCAAGGATACTCATACCTAAATACCAACTTTATCTTATACCAGATCCTAATGTATTCACTGGGTAATATCATTTCTTAATATCATTTTCTTGAAGATTTGAAATGTATTTAATGGTGTTTTGATATCTCAGTACCAAATTTGACTCATGGTAGAGATCGAATAATCTTGTGAGAGGATAGAACTTATAGTGGCATTATTTCCAGTCTTGAATTTCATATTTATAAGCCACATTCCCAAAGTTACCCATATTAAAAAATAGGTAATATGACCATGTTACCATGATTACTGCTCCAAAGAATTACCATGTTCCCATTCTATTTCTCAAAATTATAATAACCATATAACCATGTATACTTGTCATAATAGAATGACAATGTCCCCATTTTATCTACTGAAAAGTATAATGACCATGTTACCATTTGTACTACTCAATTGGGAATGACCATGTTTCCATTCATTAAAAAATAATTCATTAACAATTTTTTATCCACATTAATCCCATTACTAATTCAACAATTATCTAAACACATAAATTCTATTTTATAACTCACCAATTATTTAATCACATTAGAAAATTTATTAATTCATCAAATAATTTATAAATTCAACAATTTTTTTTAAAGAGGCAATTTTACAAAATTAATTATCACATTACATACTCAATATTATTAAATAAACCCTAAATTAAATCTCTAGATCATATTATCAAAGGAACATCATTAATCCAAAACTAATTATCTCTTCCTAACAATTTCATGATCTCATAATTAGTCCACAAATTAATTATCTATATTATTACCCCTATCTTTTATAATATGTTTCCCAAAAATAATTATAAAATAGGTAAGTCCCTTAGTTTCATGAAAAATACCCTAATTAATCATATATTTCATCATTGAATTGATAAATGAAATGGTCAATTTAATTATCCCAAATCATGAAAATTAATTCATAAAAGATTCTAGTGATTATAATATTTTTCTAATTCATATCGAATCCATGACTATGGGAATTTTATTTAAACCACATACCTAATTTCGTTTATAGATGTTCATTCAACTGAAAATCATAAATTATGAGCATTCCAATTTCATAGATCTCTGTTACTGATCTAAACTCCAATATAAAGATCAATTATATCAAGTTCATATGAATATATATCTTTATCTAAAATCATATACCTATATATTATTGATTGGGTTTAGATAAAAGGAATCATATGATATCTTCCATCAAAATATCATAGAAAGAGAGAGGATATGAATCACGATGTGATCCACTATCTACTAAAAGATCAGGTCTTGAATTTTTATTTTTTATTTTTTAGAACTAATATATCACAACCATGGTACCCCTCCAAAAATATAATATCAGTAAATATCAAAACATCTTGATCCAAGGTCAAATAGGATGTGTTTTTAGGGGTTTAGGGGATTTGAAAATATATTTTTAGTTGAAAATGAACAATGCATAGGGTTTCCTTGATAGGGGTGCACATATATGAATATCCGGTCACCAACTATGAAGAACCCACTATTTGGGGTTTCATGCATTCCTAGTTTTGGGATCATGATTTTTAAAAAATTGTGCCAACCATTCAAACCTCTCTACCGTGGTTCACATAATTAACTATTCTTGGTGCACAGATTAACCTAACAATGTAAAGACAAATTTTCTACCAATTTCATAAAAACTCTACCCAAACACTCACCATATCATATTTATAAACAAATATAATTATATGATAATGAAAAGTACATAAAATCAAGATCAAAATAACAATTTAAATGTTCAGGATCTTACAATCTCCCTTCCTTATAAAATATCATCCTTGAGCTTCAATTCCATGCCCTTATAATATTCTATGACAAAAATATTTGACTATTGGGACCTCATATATATATTTATTTCACATGTTCCCTATTTAAGACATCCATGTTTCCATAAAACATGAAATATTAGCAGGGTCATTCCCTACTATACATTCTCACTACGATCCATCCCACGTATCAGATGATTCTCAAAGGACACATATATCTCAAGGTCAACCTCATCAACAAAATTTAAAGTATAAGTTTTGGGGTGATACCTACTTATTGTAATACATGGAAACCATCAGGAATATCATATTATTTTTATGGATTAACCAATCAGTATGCCACCCGCCTGATTCTCTCATTAATCTGAATGGTCCAACAAACCTAGGATTCATATTTCCTTCCCTCCATATCTGACAGTTTCCCAACATAGGAGACACCCCAATGAATACATGATCAAAATTTGTAAACTCTACAGGTAAAATCATTCCATTAGAATATGACGTCTATCTACTCTGATCCAAGCCCATACATTTTTGAATCAACTGTATCTTCTCTGATGTCTATCACACAAGACAAGGTCCAGACAACGCTGACTCACTAGCCACCATGTAGCATAACGGTGATCTATAAGGACTACTATAAAAAGCGTCACATAGAACCCTCTGTATAATTGATTGATAACTATTTTAATCAGTGAAATGCTCTAAATTCATGTCATTTTCCAAATATACACCAATGTAAAGAACATATGCCCATTGTATATCCTTAATAACCACTATATTACATTCTGACTTCCCATCTATAGTTTTGTATAATGATTTACTCATTAATACATATGTCCCAAGAAGTTTCTTCAAGCACTTCTAAAAGCATGAGGTAATCCTTGAATCACGAGATGAAATTATAGTATGTGTCACTCGATGTAGATATACTATCTAATGAATATATAATTATCCCAACTATTCTACTATAAGAATTTTTAATCCGAATTAATTACGATGCATGTGTTGGTCAATCCATAATGACCCAAATAGAGACATTCCTCCTGAGGGTCTCCAGGAGACCCCCCAAAAAAATTCCTGGTTAGGTGGTCCCACATTTATTCTAGGATAGGAAACATTGGTAGAAAACCTTCAGGTCATCGACGCTTTTCCTTCACGTGCTGATAGGTGAAGAAAATTTTTACAAACCCTAACATCAACTTTTTCATGAAAAGTCATCAAAAATATTGTCATACATCTTAGTACATTTTTTTACAACTAGATTCATCCCCCATTTAGAAGCATGAAATTTCTTCTTAAGCTCATTTTTCACGTTCGTAGGTACCATGACCCAATTTTTCAAATAGATTATCTCATCTTCATCTATCAACCATTCTAAGGATGTCTTCCCACCTTTAACGATTTCCCTTAAGGATATGAATTAAAAATCATTATACTTTATATCCTTGACCTGACTTATATGTGTATTCTCCACTACAATTAAAACTAGAGTTGCATGTTCATGACTATAATGAACCACCTAAACAATTTCATCAAATAAGGTCCTCTTTATCCACTATGCACTCAACTGTAGAGCCATTTGAGTCCGTGATTTCCTTCTCAAGGCATAATCCAATCTATTTTCTTTTACAAGGTGTATATTATATTTCCAAATATAAATAATGCATAAGCACAACCCATCAATGATATCATAGATTCATATAATACTATGAAAATATGTACTTCATACTCATTTGACCTGTATAGACCATAAACGTTTCTTCTACATTAATGTGTCATCAACACATAAGTGTATAAAAAACTAGTTTCAACATGAGGTTGTTTATAAGGTAATTTAATTCAAGAGGACTCAACATCAAGACCCATACACCACAACTCCATCACCTTGCATCAGTACAACTCCATTTTCAATCCCACAATTGTCATAATAAACTATATTCTCATCAACTGACACACGTTGGATCGAAAATTATGTTGATGATAAGTTCCTCTTAAAATCCTTAAAATATATCTCATAATTCTGTAACTATTCCATCATTACTAAATTTTAGGTAAACCTTGAATGAGGAACATCCAAATGGTAAAACTGTAGGATGAATCTCATGTAATATCTTGCTAATCGTAGGAATATTCATATATCAAAATCTTTTTTGGGTTCCACCAAATAAACTGCAGGTCGAACCTTCTCTAGGTCCACTGAAACAACATCCTCCAAGATGAAGTTCTCTAATTAGATTAAATGATCCGTCAAAAAGTAACAATTAGATATCATGATGTATATATTACGATATATTAGTGTAATTAATATGATGTGAAGTTGTTTGAAATTATCACCATGATTCTTTGAGTACACCATAATGTTTTCCAAAAAAACAAAATGCCCTAATCTAGATATGGATGAATGATCTTGTTCATGAAAGCCATAAACACTAATGGTTCATTTATATAACCAAATGGAATAATAAAAAACTAATAATGAATATACTTGATTCTGAAAACGATATTCTTTATATCAGATGTTTTTACTCTCAACAGATTATATCCTGATCTCAAAGCGATCAGTGGGAACACAAAATCTCTCTTCAGTTGAAATAAATCATCAATATATGGAAGAGGATATTAGTTCTTCACATTTATTTATTTAGTCTTTCAATTATCGATACAAAAAACATAAACTATAGACATTCTTCTTTGTGAAAAGGTAGTTGATCCATAAGGTAATGAACATGGAAATATAAATAAAATATCCTCCAACTCCACCAATATAGCATTAATCTCATGAACCTCAGTCAATTCCATTCGTTGTAGTGGAATAGATACTGGCTCAGCCCCCGATATGAGCTCAATAGTCTATTCTACATATCTCATAGTTAGTATTCCTAATAAGTATTCATAATACACATCCTGATGAATTTTCAATTATGGTGGAAGGACATATTGTCTAACACCCCTATCATCAAACAATAGTCTAGAAACATTGGTTTTGAGATCTTCCATTTACTGAGTAATTGGCCTTGCTCAGCCTACTTGGATATATCACTGTCCAAGAAGATTATACTTGTTATCCTTTGGAGAGACAATGATCATTCTTATATGTTAACAATCGATGTTGGCCCACTGTGTGAATAGATATTCCGTACTCATAATCATGTCGAATCCCAAAAAATCAAGAACATGGAGATCCCACATGAAACGATACTCCCTATTCTTTAATGAGAATCCCCTAAATAGATATATATCAATAGACTGTACTCCCAACTGTGTATCAATACTCCTAAACCTACTCAAAAAATCTACATATAGGCTCAAACCATTAACATGTTTTGTAGATATAAAGGAATGAGAGGAAGCATTGTCAAAACAAAACTTGCTAAAGTAGATAGTACTATAATAGTCCCTCTCACTTTTGAGGGTCTTCCCTCGCAATCCATATGCATAGGTTGTAATGAATGTAACTATGATACCCATATTACTTTTGATGTTGTCTAAATCCCATGAGTATAACCTCCCTTTCTATGTGGGAACATTTACCCAGAAACACCACATCCACGACCTTTATCGCTTCATCTAGTGGAACTCCAACTGAAAGAACGATATGGTGTATACGATCTGATAGCGATACTATAACACTTCCAAGCTTCTCATTTAGTACTGATCTATCACTATGATTGGTCAAACATCTATTGATGTCCCATATTTCTCCAAGATTACCACTCCATTGGTTTTCGTGAATAATGCTGGTGATAGTGTCCATAACTAAAACACAAGTGAATGATCACCATAGTAATGTCTTGTCTAACCGACCCTCATGTCAGCATGAACTACATATCACAACCTTAGATGATGTTTTCATAATGGTGCAACCTTATATTGGATGTCACACCATCTTATCGTCTAGTAAAAACTACTTGTCAAGCACTAGAAGCCACTATCAAGTTCCCTTCATTTATGATATCCGGATTCAAAACATCCTCAAACATCATAAGACATAACATATTAAAATGGGATATAATCTCACAATTAATCCCATCTTCAAAATGTTTCCCCATTGGTTCCTCATCTTCTTAAAACATTTGTGAAAATTGATACAGGTTTGTGTAGAATCCAATATAGACCCTAATCAACATACTATCCAGAGATATATGTATGAACATAGAAGCGTTCTCTTATTTTAGTGTCTCTGGATAAATTTTTCCAAGAAACTCTCGATGAAGTCCTTCAATAACATACCATCAGTTTATATAATAATTTTAAATAGTACCACCAGCATTTTATTGATCCCCATAGCATAAAAGTAGCCAACCTGACCCTCCTATCCATGAGAGTCTCCAAATAGTAAAATGTTTTCTCTATAGACCCAACATCAAATTCACTTCCTTCATGTCGACCCACTAAAAAAAGACAAAGGGTGCTATAAAAGAGACACCATTGTCAACTCAGACATTCTTTTCATAAAATTCATTTGGTCTCTTTACATTAAATACAGGAAATGAATGAAATCACCTAGAAACCACTCCCCTTCATCTTCAGCTGGAATGACGAGGGACTCAAGTTACATAATTATAAAATCATTCATAAGAACGCCCCATGGTCATCCCCTAAACAAACATAGTGGATAAATACCTTATATAATGCCAGACTCACATCTTAGGTCTCATAACACAACCTTATAACATTTATATAAGAATAAATAATCAATGTTGGTCACCATCAGTATTTTCCCCCAAATCATTCCACATATTCAAAATGAGGCACTATCACTACATTTAAACATTCTACTCATAAGATTTGGTTAATAAGGGTTAACACACTATCATAACCATATTTATCATTTTAAAACCCAATGATTTTTATTTCTAATAATGTTTTATATAAAAATTTTCATGCATGTTAGGAACCATTTTTTATTTTTTAAGATCTCAAAATTGAAAATGGTTCACATTCAATAATATATCCCTATAACCAATTTTTCCCATGCAATCCTAAAATAATGCACGCCATAATAATAATGAGTGCCTAGAATAATACATGATACTTAAACTCTCATGCCATTATGCACCATGAATAAATACTCAATAATTATCAGAAACATTAATAAAATTCCACCAAAATTTCATCACAGAAGGTGAAATAATATTCAACTACAACAAAAAACAACAATCACCACAATACCATGATGAGTACTTAGGTTTTCTCCCATACATTTGTTTTCAATTCCAATGCACATGATCATTACTAAGACCTTAATTTTCCTAGAATCATGTCTACAGTTACCATAAGAATAAGTCAAATAAAGAAGAATAAAAACATGGACTTTGATACAACATAGTAATGTCTTGACCCGGGTGACACATGACGGTTCCCTGATCTAGTTATTCGCACGAACTCAATCACTCATTCCTATATGCTACAGGTTGTCGAACAGTAGCAATGGTATGTAATGTCATTCATGGGGAGGCAATACCCTCTTTAAGAATAGTAAAACACAAGAGGAATTAAATAATAAATAGTAGAGGTATATATAACCAGAACAATACTCATGTCAAAATATAAACAAACACGAAATACAAAACTCAACTAAAATGGAAACCATAAAATTCAAAATATAAGTGTCTTGTTCATATAATGAGATAGATATTAATTACACTATGACTCGCTGATAATGTTCTGAACTATGTATGGTCCCCTAGAAAAGCTCCATCCCAAATCAACAGTCCATCCAATTACCTTTTCTCTTATCATATCCAGCAATAATATATTCTATTTGGGTATATATCAGGTATCCTGAATAGGCTGTGATTACCACTAAGTCGGACTCCTCAAATAGTGTCTAAAATAGGTCTAGTTAGATAATTGTTCATGCGGTTCTTTATGAAATATATACAATGCATAAATAACTAGTTATTACATTATCATTTATTCTTACCTACATAAATTAACTCTATAGTCCCATGGAAACTCATACCATAATACTATATTATTCTCATATTGGTGCCTATTGAATTCCCAAGGTAATAATGTATTTGAATATCTGCTTCTTGATGATTCATGGTGTATTTAATGTTTTTAGGATATCTAATTACCAAATTCAACTCATGATGAAGTTCAAATATTTTAATGTGAGGCCAAAACTCAGAGTTCCATTATTTCCATTCCATAATTTCAAAATTATTAAAAACGTTTACTATATTATAAAAATCACAAAAATAAGTAATATTACCATGTTTCCATGATTACTCCTCAATAAAATGGCTTTTTCACTATTCTCTTAGTAATATGTATAATGAACGTGTTACCATGTATACTTCTAATTTTAAAATGTATGTGTTTCTATTAACATTAAAAATAATAATTATGACCATGTTACCATTTTAAGTTCTCAATTTTGAAAGAAGATGTTCTAATTCATTCACACATAAATAATTAATAATTAATTATACACAAAAATTCCATTAGAAAGAAAACAATTAATTAAACACAATATTTATTTTTGTTAACTCATCAACTATGTATGTGCTTCAAAAAATTAATTATTTAATTAATTAACAAACAAATATCATAATTAATATTCCGTAAATTTTTTTCCATAATTAATTTGTCTCATTAATATCTCAGAAATCCATAATTAAACACATAGTTAATTATCAAGATCATATTACCAAAGGCAGATTATTAATCCATAATAAACTATCTCAGTTTATCCATTTCAGGATCATATAATTAATCCCCTAATTAATTTTATAGATTAAATTTCCTAACTATTATAATGAATTTTTTATAATTAATTAACAAATTGGTATGACCCATAGTATAATGATTAATTCCTTAATTAGTAACCTATCTCAAAAAAACATCGATAAATCAATTTATCAATCTAAATAACTCAACTCAAAAAAAATATATATAATGGATGATCTATATTAAAAAAAATTCATATTCATATAACATACAATAATATTATAATTAATTCTAGACCACTTACCATTATTTATTTACAGACGTTTATTCAATGTAAATTTTAAATTTAAAAGTATCACAATGATGTAGATCTATGTTCTAGATCAAAACCCCTAAATCAATATTAATGATATAGATATACAATACATGATATATATTCCCCATATTAGTTATATATATACAAAAGGGGATATATTCCCTCAAAAGATCACAAAAATGGAGAAAATAGGCATCAGGATGAGATCCATATATCGGGAGAAGAGAATATCTTTGATTTGGGATTCGGATCATGAAGAACAGAGGTCAAATAGTCTTGGAATAACTATAAAATGCACTATGATTACCCAAAATCACGATTTCCTGATCCAATGTCGAGTATATGGTGTTTTAGTGATTTTAAAACAAATTTTCATGTGAAAGAAAACTGTGCGCAAAGTTACGCAAAACTGTGCGCCAACCATGAAAAACTCACTATCTGTGGTTTCACGAATTCCTATGATTGGGAACATTATTTGAAAAACTATCAAAATTTTTTTTTGTACCTATCTTCTTATTTTATCATGGTTATCTAGGCTGGGTACATAGTTTAATGTAACTGTGCGCTAACTGTGCACATACCCTTTTTCTCAAAATTTCTTAAATACAACACCAAATCACAGAGCCATTTAATAAATCCAAAAAAAGAAAACTAAATAATAATTAATAGTACCATAATTCATTCCCAATATAACACTCTATAAGGTATAAATCTTACGATTTGGACTTAAATGGGACATTGTAATATTATCAATAGGTATAATCGTGACCCTCCACATTCTTATTAAAGGAAACCTTCTGTCCTATCATCCTAACATAATTTATACTATATATTTCATAATAAATACTGAAATACCTTCCTATAATCCCTATTAATATACTAAATATCTATTTTTTTAATAATACTAACCATATTATGCTTTACGAGAAAGGAAAAAAAAATCATGAAGAAGAGGAACAATATTTAATCAGATGTTTTGTTTGTATTTTTCTTTTACCACACTTAATACTATTCCAAACATTTTGATGTAATAAAATATGCATATCCCATATTATTATATGCTATTTTATTGATATACTAACTATAAATTTTCTTCTTATTCATCCAATTGGAATCAAAATCATTGTTTGAGTATATGGATGACCACTCCCTCATCTACCGATTTAATTCATCTTTTGACCACCCCTACTGTGAATAGATATTATGAATTGTTTAATATATATATATATATATGATATTCATAAAATAAATATACTTTTTTAATAAGACTACAATTTTAACCTTCTCACATTCAATCCATTGAAAAATGATAATTTTTAATGTGTAAGTGGGTATTACAACTTTCATTAAGTGAAATGATTCATTTTACATCAATGATTCATATTGATGGTATATATAAATTTATTAAGATATGTAATATTGTATTATGGAAATAATAATATGTTTTTAAATAAAAAAAATGTTTCATTATTTCCCTCATGAAATTTGAGTGATGAAAACCTTACGTATGCATACATAAGACCAACAGTCTTTATGATTGTAATGTAACTATTCATTCAATGAAATATTACAAAGTTAGATCTAAAATTATTAATAATTTATAAAAATGATATATTTATCTGTGTTATTTTTTTTTGAAATAATATGATCTTGGTCAGTTTCACTAATTTCTATCGACAATGTTTTTACATTGAACCAAACATTCTAAATACATTAAATGAAAATAAATTAAATCTTGTAATTAAGTAGAAAATTTATATACGTAAATAACATGAATAGTAAATTTTGAAATGTTATTTATAATGTTAATAATTAATATAATTTTTTTATTAATGTTTAAAAATAATATAGATGTTAGATCTTTGTAATGGGTAAGTGATTTCAAAACTCAATTTCATTTCATTTGGTTATATAAATTATAAATTGCATGTGTTATGAAATAATTTATTAATTATTTTTTATTATTTTAAATTTTATTTCTAATTTTTTATTTTATTTTTCAATTTCATCCCTTTATTGATTCATTTATTATTTCTCGCATCATTGTATTGATTATTGTAAGGGGTTTCCTATATTATTTCTCATTCAATATGTTATACTTATTCAAATATTTTTATATAATGAAATTGGTATTCTTCAAATAATCTATGATTATATGATTTCTTTTTTTACTTTTTTTATTTGTTTTTAATATTGTGACCCATGATCAGCTTATTAATTAATTATCACTTTATAGATATGATATTTTCAAGGAATCATCATCTAAAGATTGTTTCTTTAAATAATATTTTATTTTATCACTCTATTTTTTGTAATGAGGATTATATAATAACCTAATGATTTTTTATAAATTTAATAGTTATTTTAAGTGTATATAATTTTAAAATGATAATTATTACATGAAAGAAGACATGAAAATAAATATTTACAGGTGATAATTTTTGTTATATCAAATTTTTTTCATTGAGACATATTTTATATTATGACGATATATTATATTATGGGCTGGATCAACTACCCCTTTATATTTCATAATATTATGATACTTATTTTGAATTAATTTAATGTTCTGTTTGATGATATTTATTTAATTTGAATATAATTCATGACATAACAATGTTGTAATTATTTGTTTTTTAATCTAAATTTTTTTCGAATATCTATTCTAAATGTTAATTGTGGTAATTTATCCAGACGTTAACATTTAAAACCCATTTATTTTTTACTAATATTTTAATTATTTTAATTTTCATGTAAATATTATTTTTTCAGTCATTGCTATTTAATATTATTCCGGAATATTTTTAAAGGAAATATGACTACTATTTCTCTTTCACCACTGAACATTTTTTTCTATGATCATACTCCTTGAAATTGTTTTATCATATTCATTAAATACAAATAAAATTTCTTAAATGATTTATTTTCTCTACCAATAAATTTATTTATTTCGGTTTAAAAATTAATCATTTGAAAATTTTTCTTAATAAAAAAGTTTTATATTCCCCAAATGTGTGAATATATTTTTTTGGACAAACAAAATATAAATGAATTCTCAATTATCATGAAAAATCATTAAATTCTTGATTCCATTATATGTTTTCATAGTTATTTTCAATAAAAATATAATTCTCAATATTTTGTGTTTTTTTGGTTTGTAAAGGTACCAAAAAATGATATTTTCTCTCATTTTTATGAAATGAATTGAATTATTTATTAATAATATATTCATATATGTAAATATAAACTAGTTATTTAGAGGATTAAATATCATTATTATTCCCGGGTTCCATTCAATTTTTATCAATAAATATATTGTGATTTTATTTTAGATAGATAAAATGAAATCATTTTCCTTTTTTAGGTAAATAATTTTATGATCATTTTGATGAAATAAAAGTATCATTTTTTTCATGACATGTTAATTGGATATTACTGACAAAAATAAGGATTTGAGACTCAACCTAAACCTTTATGGTAAATTTTTTGGTATGTTATGATTGGGTATGTTATAAAACTCTAATGAATTGGGTAAAGAGTTAGAGTTATCCTCTTATTGGATTCTCTTAAGAAAATAATGGTACATACTAAGTCAGATATTATGCTGGTAAGGGTGATGATATAAGGGATACAATAATGAAATCTAAATATACCAACATGTATTCTGTATGTATTCAATGAGTCTTAATTAATCCTTTTCGAATGATTATTTTCATATAGATCATAATTTCTCAATTATATGACCGATTTCATATGTTATATCATTATTACATCACTCATGATTTATGATTCACATTTTATAGTTATTAATTATAGTGTGTTATGATCAATTATATGGAATGTGTCATCATGACATTAATTTAATCTTATGCTCACCATTGAAATTTAACTATTATCAATTATTTTTACCAAACATGAGAGTTTTAACTCACCCTTCATCTATATTAAATATTACTTGGTCAGAAATAATTATGTATAAATTAATTATATCTAGAATGAATTCACATATGAATGATATTATGAAACATGTAGAATAGATAATATTAAATATGAAGAGTTTAATAAAGAGGAGAAAATTATCACAGAAATAAGTGAGTTTCGATATTTAATGGATTTTCTTAATTCTCAAAAAATCATAACCCAAAAGTTAATTTGGTATGTAAGTTATATGATTTCATATTTGGGTGTTTTATGTTTTGTATGGTTGAAAATGGGTCACAATTACATGTATCAAATAAAAAAAATTAATGAATATGTTTTATGAAATAAATTATGAGACTATAGGTTTAGTAATTTTAAAATATTTGACCACATTTCAACATCACTAGTATTATCATGATAATGATTTTGATATGGAATACCCACAATATCTTTTAACATAAGAAAATAAAAAATTCATTGATAGTGAATGTGGAAAGGTTCATATGATAGAAATTATTATCCAATTCAACATTTTATTTGAGAAGTGTTATATCTATTTTCACCAAACAAAATATTACATTTTTACTCTATCAATTATATAGTGATATAAACAAAAATAAATTAATAACCCATCCATAAATATATATAAATATCCTTATTTCTAGATTCACTAAGGTGACACACATTCAATAGGTTGTGTTAGCTGCAAAAGACATAATTTTTTTTAAAATTTCATAGCTTTATCTCTATGAAATTGTGTGATGCCTCATCCTTTTTTATTACTGATTTTTTATTTAAATAATTAATTATTCCATCAACTCATTCCATTTCATTATTTAGAATAGTCATGTTCATATTCATTTGGTATTAGGGAAAACTATCAAATATCACAATGTTTTTGTTCTTCATTTCATTAATAGAAACTAATACTAGATGTTCATTATCAATCATATTCTTTTCTTTAAATGAGATTACTTTTCATTTATATTCATAGGATAACCTATCTCTTTTATGCAGATTTTTTATTGTAAAATCCAACATCAGTTCTTCCTACAATGTATTTAATTAGTTATTCATTACAACATTTTTTGTTGTTTATAAATATACTACATCAGGTTTACATAATAAAATATAACCCATAAATGATTCCTTCAATATAATTATTTAATTAAATATGACTAACACTAAAAAATATACACTGATATTTTTTATTTAAGTGGGTGATGGATATATCATCATTCTCTTTTACTGATTGATGATATATTTCCCACTTAGATTAATTATTTTTTCTTAATTTTATGAAATAAATAGTAAAATAATGTCAAAGAATTGCGATTTAATAAGAAGATAACTGGTTTCCCCTCCATAATCTATATGTCCCCTATTATAATATATCTCCTTGTTTAATGAAATTAATTTTATAATAGTTATTTTTTATGCCCAATCTCTTTTACGTATCAGGTTTTTAACATTTCAAATATTCAGTTAGAAAAAAATGAAATTATAAACCCATATCTTATGATTTTTTTTATATATATATTTATATATCATAGTTAATATTTATTACATAGTATCATAGATGGTCTCAATTTTTTGGACTCATGGGCCATATTTTAGTTATAATTTTATAGACCCATTTAGAGCCTTTCCAACACCCTCTACAAAATCATTAATTGTAATCCAACACAAGTGTATATCATTATATGAATATATTTATAATAATTTATTTCATGTTATATTCCACTGAAAAAATTTCTCAATTTAGGGTGAAGACCATTTTATCTCTCTCAATTTGGAAAAAATTAGGTTCATTAATAAACAATTTATGTTTATATTTCCTCAATTTTTATCCATCACATTCTCCATAGATTTAATGATATGAAAAAAAATCTATATCATATTGCATATTTTATATAATTTATTAATGTTAATCAATATATTCAGTATATTTGTTTCATCAAAAAACCATTATTCATTAAATTATACTTTTCTAAGTTACATATTCTTTAAGAATAAATTCCACATCATTCTCTCATTCAATTTCTCCTGCAAGTTCATAAATTATTTATTATCTTTTATCCTCTCAATAGTATCCATCAAGTAATATTTTTTAATTAACATAATGCAATGAACAAGTCTCTTATATCCCATATTCTGTGTTATGTTTTTTACATTGGAATTTTTTTACATATCTGTGAATTTGGGATCATTAAATTTATCAGTCTTTGAATACTAGATATATACATGAATATAAAATAATATTTTAGATATAAGAATAATAAATAATAAACAATCATTCACCCTTGATATCATTTAAACTATGATTCTTCATATCATTGTGAATTGAAATGAATGAATGTTCCAACATAGTTTCCCAGTAAGAGATATGTACAATATAATCATTATGAGTAAAAAATCCAAAATCAATATGGATGAATGGATAATCCTAATACATTTTATTCAGAAAAAGTCATGAGTTTAAAGAATAATTATTGATAATATAATTATTAAAATCACATGTATAAACGAAACTAAAATCCTAATTATAGAAATGTAGAGATATAAGAAATCAGGATCATATAATCTTGTCCGAGACTACAATATTAAGAATCCAATCCTCATGTCCATAAAACAGAATGATAAAAAAATGGCTAATGGAAAAAATTATACCCATCAACAATTGAATAAAATAATTTTTTTATTTTGATACTTGTCCATCCATGATGAGTCAATCTATATATGACCACCATCCATCACTTACACATATTATGTTGTTCTCATTTAATGAATGATAAATACCATTCATTCTCATATATCCTTATAAAAAAATTATTAATGTTTAAACATTACTATAGATTAATTAAAAATCTAATGAAATAATGTTCATAATAATCATCCTTAAATAGATACAATGTATTTAAATGATTTAGGATTGATGCAAAAAATATATATTGGAAACAATTTTATACAAACCCATGATACATAGAACTTGTAATGGTAGGGTAAAATAACCTAAAACAAACTTATTAAGACTTATATGGTATGTGGTCATGAGAAATTTAATTACCACAAAAAAATAAATATCAAGTAGTTTTTCAGTTTGAATGTAGTTATAAATTACATTCCAAAATTTTTAAATCCAATTTTTTAAAATAATAATATTAAATTTTAATTAATATTTAAATAAGTATATCTAGATTGTTTATAAAATATTTCAAAAAATATAACATTTGAAAATTTTAATTTATGATTCAAAGTAAAGAACAATTATTATGGAGGGAAATTTTATTTGGGTGATAAATTTTTTTAAATATATATATTATTTTTAATTTTGATAAAATTTCCAAATGTACCTCATTTGGAAAATAAGAGTATGATTCATTTTATAAATTTATTTATATAGTAATATATATTTTGAAATGATTTAAAATAATAATTGTAGTTTGATGAATAAAATTTATGAAAAAATAAATTAACTTTGGCATGGATGAAAATTTTTATGAATGAAATTATAAAAACATAGTTCTTATGTGAAATTTAGATACATGTAACTCACTGGTTTATTCAGTATGTAAAATGAGAAAAAAATAAAAAAAATGCACAATAGAAACATAACCATATTAAAATAAAATATATGATTATTAAGAGATTCAGATCATATGATTTTTGAAATTTAAAGTTGAACATAATCATTTCTGAAATAAAATTATAAAGTAAAATAAATACCTTAAAATTGGTATCCAATTGGTTATACAAATTTTATCCTTTTATGTTATTAAAAAAATTAATTGAATAATTCAATAACAAATTTTTTATTTATATTAAAATTCCTTATTACCTTTCATGATCATATTAAATCTAGTCATTTTATTGTTATTTCATACCTCAGTTATTTTATGATGTTTTGTTAGTTTATAAAAAATTACATCTGTATGTTGTTTATTTTTAATTTTGATATGAATTGGATCATTAAATACTAAAAATATAATAATATAATGAATATAAATATTATTAATTTCATAAATTGTTTTAATTACACATGAATTGTTTGAATATAAAATGGAATCACATCACTTCATAGAGATGATAGACCTGACATAAGAATGTGAAATGTTATAAATTTCAATAAGATGAAATGTTAATAATGTCAGTGAATTATATTATTTTAAAATAATAATTACATTAAATACAGAACAATATATATATATATATTAATTTCATAATTATAACCATCCTTGTAATGTGGTTTGAAAGAACAATTTACATCGCTATATGGAGATGGTAGGATATACATATAGAGGGTTGATGTTTTTGATCCCCATTAGATTTAAAGGGGAGATAAAAATATAATTACACTTATATACAGTCATACAAATATCATTAGTATACATATTCAGTTATTTTATTATAGTTCTTTTATATATAGAGGGTGTTTAAAATGAAACTTATTTAAAACGCTTGGTAGGAATAGATTTCACACTTTTTGGTAAAATCATTTGTCTTACACATGAATTCATAATGATGTAGTTCATTGGTTATTATATGTCCTATAAAAAATGGTTATTGACATTGTTAAAGTATTTTGGAAGTATTTTTTCAAACTAAGTGTCTCATTTTTAGTGGTTAAAATGAGAGAGGGGTTCTATTTCAAAATTGAGGAGTATTGAAATATTTTAAACATGTGAGACAATACTATATACTATATGTATTACTCATGTCAAGTGGATTATGATTTTCATATTTTCATTTATTATTATATTATTCTTGAAGAAAAGCATCAATTAAGGTTTAATAAATTGTTTCATTCTTTCCTGAAACTGTGAAACATTTATTTTAACTAATAAAATGTCATTTTAGCATCAACTATAGTGATAAATATTTACCATGATAAGTATTTAATATAAAATAATTTATAAAATATTTACTAGTATTAATAATTTTTAAAATTAATATGTAATACACTTTTCAAAATTTAGTTACCATTATTTGGAATAATTATGTTTAATATATGTTCATAAAACATTATGGAATGCATTTCTAGAAAACAATTAGGCCTAATATTGATTTTATAGAAATATATGGTTTAATATTGACTCCAATAGAATTAATAATATTATTATAAATTAAATGAGACTTATGTAATATTAAAATAGTAATAAATAAGGGAAAATAGTGAATAATTTATTTAAGGGGAATAAATAAATAATTTTTTAACCAAAAAAAAAAGAGTTGTTTTCCCTATGTGATAATGTAAAATTTATATTCTCTACAAAATATATATATATAATTACTTATAAAATATTTATTTTTTTAAAAAATATTTCATAAATATCTATGTTATAATTATAATTTTAAATATTTAGAAAATTTTCTCTTCAAAATTCTGTATTTTTCATTATTTACCCCAAAATAGAAATCCATAGAAAAATAAAACAAATGTATCAGAAGAATTTTTTTGAGATAATTAATAAAATATTAAAATTATTTTCACAAAAAAATATATTCTAATTTAGATACTAATAAAATTTATAAATAAATTGGTGTTCACTTTAATCTTGTTTCATTAAAATCAGAAGCTTTAATACTGCAATTAATGGTTGGGTGTTACATTCTTCCAACCAAAACATTAACCATTAATACTTCTAGAATAGAGCCTAAATAAATTGTATATGTTTCTTTTAATTATAAATTATTCTGGATTCAATATTTCCTCTTCTTTTTTATGATCTCTCTAATATTCCATCCCCAATCAAGTCATTTAATTATGTAACCCATGTTCTATATTGTTATAAATATGATTATTCCATTCACATCAAGATAAATATTTATAAAATATTTTTATATAGAGGTGGACACATGAATTGTGTCGATAATATACTTCCTTAATGATGTTTTATGGAATAAAAATATATTTCAAGAGTCTAGGAGTCATCAGTAAATGGAAATCTACAACTCGAATTCATTATATAATTTTATTAGTCATGATATTCCTAGGAATTAGTTTCCATTTTCTATTGAACCATATATCAGACTTCGATAGAGATTACATCTTGAATATATAATCACTCAACAATAATTATTAATCATTCATTCATGTATCAATATACCAATTTTTTAAACATTGAGATATATTAATTTTACTTTGAATAGATATCACATTCATTATTATTTCCTCAATATGTTTAGGTTTAAAAAATATCTTTTCACCTACTTCAAAACAATATATGGATTATAATGAATTTTCATGTAAAAATCATTGAATATTTCAATTTTAATTCTCAAATAGAATATATTATTATTATAAAATTATAACAAAATTAAAATTTGATTACATGTACGTTAAATATCCATCGAACATAACTTTAACATGCTTATTAGGGTTTGACAAATTATTTCTCAACAACCACATATCCATGTCTAATATGTTATAATCAAATGTTTTATGGTATCATGATTATTCTGATTAAATTTCTATATTATTTGGTTAAATCATTGGTCTCGATATGACAAAATATTTAGAACTACACAATAAGGACTTAATAATATAATAATATTGTGTAGAATCAGGTTCTCAGGAGGAAAATCTATGATTATTATGGAGAAATGTTTTGAATTGTTAATTTCATTTAAAATAACCTATATAACATAATACTCTTATGAGTATTTTGAAATACATTGTCATGTTCCATAGTAAAATCACCACATTTCTACAAAGGAACATGTAAAGGATTTATGAAATCATTGGGATATTTCCTATTGTCATTTTATTGTATAAAATGTAGAAACTTGAAACATGATGTACATTGACATTACATTACTTTTGTGGAATACTTAGTACATAATAAAATTAAACACACAAGTATCGTAATAGTTTAGTGTCTTTGGAAACATGGAATATAAACTTCTAATCATGTTGAAAAATCTTCAACAACTCCCATAATGATCTTCCCATTTTTGTTTCCTTAACTAAAACATTTCTTTATTTCCTGGGGAAAATAATACATAAAAAGGGTGAGATCAAATTCTCGGTAAGGGAAAACATAGAGAACATAAAACAATCCATAAGCATTTGAAAGGAAAAACTTGAACATAAAATTTAAACATCAAAATCATGAGAAAAGACATAAATCGTGGAAGTACGTACGGAATATATCATAATGGAACATAAACCATGATAAAATATAAGGGGAATAAAACATATAATTGTGGAAACCATTCATCACATGTTATCATTTACATTGTAGCCAAGGCATTGCTGCCAAGACCATCTTAGTGGACAAAGTCCCTTTCTGAATCAAGTTCACCCCTCGTTTCAGACCTGTAACACTGATCCAGATTAACTTACCATTCCATCCAAGTCTATCCCATGAGATAAAAATATTTAACCAATTAATTGGAGGGATATATATGTCCTACCCATCTCATAATGAAATAATTATTACTTGTGCCACAAAATAAACGTAAAACGTTCATCATAACCCAAAGAATAAAATGGGTTTCATAAACATCATCACATCATCACATAATACATATAAAACAAATGGATATTTCATCATAAGAAAAGTGAAACCATGTAAATCATAGAGACATTATACATGAAACATACACATATGAAATAATGTCATCTTATATGGAAAATGGTTTTGAAAAAACACTTGAAATGAATTCTTTAAGAAAATATCCTTTATTCTTCAAAATCATTTTCGTTTCACAAAATTCCATGCAATTTTAATTAAAAAGTATTTGGTTGAAAATAGTCATGAAATATTTTGGAGGAATCTTCATGAAAATAATTCTTTATAAAACCGTAAAAATACATTCACCCCATATAAGTTAAAAATAACATTTTTCTAGTACTTTTATCGGAAAAGTCAAAAAGTCCCTCGTTTGGTAAACAAAAGAAATATTCCTTCCATACGATGTGGTAAAAGTGGAAAAGGGTAGAAATGACATTAAACATATGTGTAAGAGAAGTAAGCTATTTGTGAAAACATTTTGAGATCATATGGACAAGGATAATAATCATAACCCCAGTACATACTTACAAATAAACAATCTCGGATAAGAATGAGATTGGAATAATTATCCCTTACCTTAGGTCTAATATGATTTGTACGTATCCAAACCTCTAATATAATGATTTAAATAATGTAATTGCCTTATTATAGAATCATATTCATAGTTATTATATCATATATGGTTAACTTATGAATTTATATTACCCGTTCTTTTGTAAATTCATGTTAAAGTTGTGTTTTGGGTAAAACCGTTTCATTTGTCGTTCGTGTTTTAACTTGTAATTATTCATATGATTACTTAGATCATGATTACTTAAATCCAGAATTCAAAACATGATTTATATATAATATATATTCCGAATATACATATATATAATAGATCAATAAATGGAATGAAATACACCATTCATGGAGACGGTAGGCCGTACGTACGCATGAACGCTATTTTCGTTTCCTTATTGAATTGAATGGAATTAAGTATATGACATACATATATATGTACATAATTTCAATAGAATTATTATGTCATATATTTCATTATTACTTATTATATATAATTTATAATCATTCTTGAATTGTTAACATGGAAAATGAATCTCATCGCGTCATGGAGACGGTAATCTGTACGTACGCACGAGTGATGATATCATTCCCATGGAATTGTATTGGAGTGTATGTATACTATTTAAGGATCAATATCACTTTAAAATAATCATATATAGTCATTATTTACACCATTATACCCATCCAAGTAAGGTGGTGGTGGAAAATAGATTACACCACGGCGTGGAGACGGTATTCCGTAAATACGCACGCGCGGTGATTTCATTTTCCATAGGATGGATAGATGGTTAAATAGGGTTGTTTCATACTTATAATAAAATATCAGTATATTAGTGATATTTATGTTATTACTTCATAATGGAACAATTAAATAAGAATAAGTAGAAGAAGAAATATAGTTGAAAGAATCGGTAACAGACATTACCTCTTCTTTGAAGCGCCTCTTTGAGACCTCCTCTTAGGGCACTAAAATTGGTCTTTGAAGAATACCAGGACCTCTAGGATGTTTCTAGGGAAGTGGGGAAGTGAAATGAGTAGGGTTTGGCTGATCTTGAAGGCTCAAATTCATGTGAGGAGGAGAGGGAGGAGGTTCCCTTTTATAAGGGAGGAGAGGGGCACCTTTGGAAGTATAAGAAATATTAGTTTATATTAAATCCCAACCCCATACAAAAACTTCCAAAATGACTCATATTAGAATATTGGATGAGATAGGGTTGAAATATCATCATCCTATAAAATTTAGTCATTTTAGGAATTTATTTAAAACATTATCAACTTGATTTATCCTTATTTATCAATTTAATTTTATTTGTGATAATAATATTTGAAATTTTAAATTATTATAAATAATTACTTATGTGTTGCGTATTTTCAATAATTTGACACTTTATGAAATTTTAGACCATATAAATTTTAATTTAAATTTTTTAAATATTTTTGTTTATTTTAAACAATTTTATAATATGTTATTTTTATAAAATAACAATAGTGTCAATTTTGACACTATTCATTTATTTGAATTTAAATAAAACATATACAGAATATATGTTCAAACTAAAAGCTTTAATAGATTCATAAAAGGTCATAAGTATCTAGAAAATTAGTGGAGAACAATATATAGTTCATATAATATTTATTTTATTATTTGTAAAACCATTTATTTGGTTTATCTCTTAATAAAATAATTACTACAACATTTTTTATAATTATTTTATATACTTATTTGTTCCATAAAAATTAGAAATAAAATCATACGATGAATATAAATATATTACATTTCAAAATAATTCTTTTACTAGAATTTATCATCTTAAAATCAAAATATTTAAATTTTTATATTTATTAATTTATGAAGGTGATAACTTTGGCATCATATAAAATAAAATAATATAAGTGTCATAATCCCATTAATAAGGATCCAAATGGTCGACAATTGGGACATTTGAAGATTAGAGTTTATATGTACACTAATAATTTGTTTTTTGCAGATTTATGGGCCTTTTAATATGTATTACTATTTTAATAAAAACTATATTATTGATTTTTCACTAAATAAATAATTGCTGCATCATTAATGTATAAGATAATAAAGTAATTAAATAACTCTTAAAAATTACAAATAAATTACCATGACAAAGAAAAACATTTTATCTTTCAAATTAGTATTTATAACTGAATTTATATTCTGTATAAACTTATATTAAAAATACATTAATTATTAAATTCGAGTGAGACATATTTCACTTTCCTATAAATAAAATAAACTAAAGGTCTTAATCACATCTAAGTGGGTTCTAATGGATTCCATTTCGACCCAAATATGACATAGGAAATATTATAATCATCCAATTGTATTATGAAAATTATTAGGATAATTTTAAAATAATATATTTACCCTTAATTACCAAATTTACATTTTACTATGGTAAATAAAATTTACTGTTGTTACTATTCATGAAGCCCAAAAAAAATTAGTATATTAATATAATTTGGACCCCCTGATTCCAAATATGGAATCCATTTTTCCGAATTCAATACACAGAAATTACAGAAATTAAATTAAAATTAATCCCATTGTCGAAAGAAAACGGGTTTTTGTTTAAAACATTGCAAAACATTGAATTTTTTAACCTACAAATTCAATGTAAAATCAAGGATAATGACATAAATTATATTAAATGGTGAAAATATATTCTATTTATATTTTAAAACCATTCAATATTATAATTTAACCACATAAGTTATTACAATGAAAAAAGTTGTTTTTAATTAAAATATACCGTGTTTTTACTATTCATTAAAATATGAATGTTATCAGAATGATATGAAAAGTTTATCCAATGTAAAATTTTATATCCGGATTCAAAATATTTATTTTATTTTGTGAAATTAATTTATAAACATTTCAAAAACTAGATTTAATGTGGGTGCGCCATCAAATGGCGGCAAAACTGCAATTTTTTGAAAAATACTTATTTCACCCGAGAAATTTATTTTGTTCACATAAAATGTTTTAGAAAATTTATAAGATGAATAATAATGTTATAAAATTCAAAATGTATAAAATAATATTCATAACAGTAATTCCATAATAATATTATAACAATATATCATTATTTAGTGAAACCTGGTATTGCGTACAACACATGGTATCAAGGAAGGTCGTGATTTCGTGTGATTCATTCCAAGTCAGGGTTGCGTGTTATGTAAGACTCAATTGTACATTCATTATAACAGAATGTAAACATTTTTCCTTTATATATTTAATATATATATATATATACTTAATTTTTCATAGAATGACTATTATCAAACGATCTTGAAATTGTGTGTAACCCAATCTAAGAATAGTGTAGCGTATACTGCAAGCTAATACGGTGTTGTGTATAGCACAAGATAGTCATGTTGTATCATAAAACACATGACATCAAATAAATAAAAAAGAATAATTATAATAAAATATTGGGTCGTTACACAAATCCATGTATCTTGATATATAAAGATATTGCAAGTTGGATCATATCATTATGATAATAGTGGTTGAATTAAACCAAACATTACATACATATATATTACATATTATTAAATGATGATTTATTAAATTTCAATGTATTCAATGTATCTTATATTTATTTTATTTAGGAACTATACAATATTTATAGTTAGAACTCTTCTTTTATTTATTATACCATTGAGTATACATAATTTCATAATATTATGATTATTTTGGTGTCATATTTTAGATAAAACAATCCTTCCATATATTTGTAGCAACCTATTTATTACATTTATATAAATTTAATAAATATACAATAAATATATAGATCTCATTTTTCTATTCATTCCTTGACTTGGAACATTTTATTCTGGTTGAATTTATGCTAAATAGATATATGAACCCCTTCCTTAGACATAATCATTTACTGTAAAATAGAAAATTTAAAAAATAAATCATTTCAACATAGACATTTTATAATATTTACAATCTCACAATATTTTTGTTTTATTAGTACCAAATCCTTATTAAAAAATAATTTATCTGTTCCATTTACAGATAATATATTCAATATATATTTATTATATTCAATAGAACATAATAAGTGATAGATTATTTTCACTCCCCCTTTTTGATCTATATTTTTGAGACCCCCATATTGATATCACGATTCAGCGGTGGGTATTTACTCAATCATTATAAACTCCAATTATTTCATTAAATTGATAATAAATACCATGATAAAGATATATCATTACATTTATCAATGACAAATTTAAATATTCATCTAATTTATGGCTTGGATGGGGCATTGTCTATATTGAAAATATTACTTTTTAATTCATTCATTAAAAATGATTGTAAAAAACTGATTGATTCCCACTTTTATAAAGATAAATTAGGGAAAATTCTTCATATATACATCCATATTACATTTATATAATAATCCCAAAAAAATTATAAATATGTAGGAATAAAAATTAGTGGGTTCTCTAACATTATATGATAATTCAAAAAATATCATCAAAAAATAAATTGTCATGCTATTTGACTTATTAATAAATTTTCATATTAAGATTTGAATTTTATATAAAAATTATCTAAAAGATGAAACCTATATAAATTTCATGTATTTTTTCTAAATCTATAATTTAAGAACATCATTTATAGATCCAACATTAATGAAAATCATTCTCCATTTAACAATTTTTTCTATCTCATGTTGGGTCAAAACTATTGTCTAATATACATCTCTTTACATCAATTTAAAAAGTAACAAAAAACTCAAATTCCAATTCAATTCATGATTACAGAAAAATAAACTCACATTTATTTACTTTTAAAATATGAGTAATTTGGATCAAATAACATAATAATTTGGTTCAATGTTTCTTCATTAGATAGAGATTAACTATTGATAATGTTTTCTCAAACCATGGACAGTATTCTATTATTCATTAATCTCCATAACACAATAATTATTTATAAGAATTAATATTCATTGTAAAAAATTTATTTTATTCATTGTTTTATATTATGATTTTATGTGTTGTAATATTTATAACATCGAATTAGAATGTATATGAAATTTACTTATTTTCATTTTATTTACGTTTCCTTACATCCACCAATAATTCTAACCATATAACTATTCAAAAATGTTATATTATATTAATCTTTATATATGTGTTGAGTGTTATCTATGAAATAATTGTCCGTTTGAGATATTTTTTCATTTACAAACATACTCTATACATGTATGATTATCTAAACATCTCGGGAGTGCGTTTGACAGACATACACCGTCTAAAAAACATCTTATCTACTAATAAATTTCACATTAGAGTTATAATTCTGTGAAATTATTATTAAAAATTATAGGCAACTTCCAATATTCTTATCCCCATACAATATTAACTTCTTGGACAAACATATATATTGAAATTTATTATGTAATCATTAAAATTAATTTTTAATATAAAATTATCTATGATGTGGAACTTTCTTCCAAAGAAGATATAAATTTAATTATGTTTAACATATTCCCAAAACATTCATCATTTTTGAATTTTTTTAGAGTCAACTTCTATGAAACCCATGATATACTCATTGTCTAATTTTAATTTTTTTACTTCATGTTGTATTAGTGTTCCACTTTTCATTTTTTCAGTTATGCGATATAAAAGTATCAATAACCATGTAATATTTTTATGAATCATACACAATTCATTAAATGAAATTATATGTTATTTGGTTCCAATTTGTTTATCCAATTTTGTAAAATTTGGGTATACATAGATGATTGTTTACATTCCTTATAGTATTATCATTCTTAATTATTGATATCTATGTCATTAATACCATGAAAATATTGTGATAAAAATAATTTTTGAAATGTTATGTGTTTCCCCTACACCAATAGTAGTAGATAACATTTATAAATATGTATGGCGTGATAGAATTTATTATGGGGAATAATAAAAAATAAAAATTATTTTAGATATTTACTTCATTCATTCAAATATCATTTGGGCATATCATTAATTTTTATTCTATTACATAGAAAATTTCATTAGATAAGGTTCCTCAAATTTTATCAGCTAAATTCATCTAAAACTATAATATTAACTAAAAAAATGGGATTGAGTGAACATAGATTTATCAGAAGCTACCATTACCTTTTATATGTTCCTTAATCTCACTGATTGAACAAGGAACACAATATAATGATTTATTCTATTTCTCAATAAACCTCACAATATCTCCACATTCAAGATTTTACATTTTTATATTTTCATCTTTCATATTATTCACCTCATTCAAGATTTGGTAAAACTATGTTACTAAATAATTCATGATCTATACATAAGAATTTCTAAGATCTACAATTTCATTGTTGGTTTCTTCTTGTTCATGTATAATGTAAACAAAAACATCATTATCTACCACATTCTCATGGAAACCCTTTTTCAATGATTATTTCATAAGGTTAAAAATGTAAAGGAACTTTATTTTATTTTCTTCATTTACATCAGTGTGTTTAATATGCGTTTTTCGCTCTCATAAAATCATTTTCAATGTATTATATATCTCATTAGGTTTTCATTTCTGATGTGATATTTCCTCTAAATATCCATTATAATATGTACTTATATATGAAATAACATCATTGAAGATATTCCTTATATATTAAATGATTTATGATGAAATCCTATCAATATTTATTAATATATCATATTGTTTATAATGTAACAAATATTATTCAATTGAACTTATATTATACCGTTTAAAAGAATTATTAGAACAAATTTTAGCAACTATAGGTAATGGATCTGCCATAAATTTATTTTTATAAGGGGGAATATACTATTTATTTGTTTTTAATACATTTATTCATAGTTTTCAACAATAAATATATTTTTTAAAACAATGGTTAATTTTTGTATTCATTTGAAAAATATTTAAGTTATTATCTTTAGTAGAAAAAAATTCACAAATTCTCAAAATATTAACTTATTATTAGAATGTTAATGAAATTTGGTATATATAGAAATATATATACAAAAGGGTTCTACCTTTGATACTAATTAGTATTTATAGGTGGTCGTGCAGTGACCCTGTGAGGAGGGGTGTGAAAATAATGGGTGAGCATCTTATACAAATTAAGTTAAAACTACATTAATCATGATACTATGTTGATTAATGTTATGCTATCATTTATAATGTCAATATAATTAGAAGCTCACCATCACCACTACACTACTATTCATTGATAAATATATAATGTAAATAGTATTTGAAGATTTTTTTTATGGTTCTCCCATTATATTAGATTATACCACTTATTTTTCATCTTTGATAATGTCACATATTTTCTAACTTATATATCATTCAATAATTACAATCTCTGTGTGATGGAACCACCTTTGACCGATTTTTAGGATAATGTTAAAGAGTTTATGTATATTTATAATACTTCTAAAAGTTGACATATACCACAAAAACCTCAAATAATCTCTTAATTTGAGTTCAAAAATTGTTTATATGAGATCCACTAGACATAAAATGTTCATTGTGAAATCCATCGTGGATAAAATATAATCTACCACAATAATATTTTTTTTACTGATGTTGAACATCATCCTATTATCCATATATTAGAATTTTCCCTAAGGAATAACAGTCTCTCAGGCTAATATGTTATATACTCTATCATCTGGTATATTTTTTCTTGTACCCTCAAATAATTGCCCCATAATATGGTACTCTGTCTATCTAGATTTCCTCGGTCAAATGTTCCTCTCTTCGATAATCCATATTTTTGATGTCCCGCTATCTAAAGCACCTATATATGATACATATGAATATAGTTCAACTTTTTATGGATATTATTAATCTAGAGGTATACCATCCACTTATATTCATTAGTAATAAGGTATAATCATGGATGTAAAATCATACATCAATGTTTTAGATACCGCACCATTTTCACTCCTTTTCAACTGATAATTGAACAACTTATATTCTTTAATTTATATAAGAATAACTTCACTAAGAATATGTGTATTTAAAATATATATAAATACAATTTTATTGATAAAACAATGAATACGACATTAAAAAAATTCATTACATGTCCATCTTCAATATTATGAATTTGATAGAGTGAAAATTATTCATATGAACATCATCATATCCTGACACCAACTATATTTGCATATTTCCCTCAAGATATAGCTAGATTTATGTTATATTAATGAACATCATTAAATAATCATAATTATTGAAATTAATTTTCTTTCCTAATGTCTCTCATGTCTCAATCTGGTGTACAAAATTGTATCCTTACCCATCTAATATTATTAGTAAACATTCATTAATTTAGAATATATAATAATAATATTTTATTAAATTATCTTGATCCATTGATATTGGTTTATAAATAGTGTGATTTATTCATCTTGTTTTCTTCATATGTTTATATCCCTAAAGAAATTGTTCAAAATCTTTGTTTTCTACGTCATGACTTCTCAGCATGATGAACATTCAAAACCTCATCAGCTTTTCTTCTATCTTATCACATCACGATACATTATATGATGAAATTATTTATTTCATATATATAGTGATATTATTATTTATCTATCTTATGATATTGATCATATTTACACCATTTTATACTACTTTGACACATATCAATATGATTATCTTCATCCCATCAGCTTTGTATTGTAAACTCATTCATCTACCATCTGATTCCTTTCAATTATTTCATCCTTAAATAATGGATGATTCTTGGGCTCAAATTTTAACTATTAATGATTTAATATTAATAATATATAGATATATTTTTCCAACAATTATGTTAGAAAATAACTTTTACACCTCCAAAATAACACCTCAACATAATAACTATTTCCTAGTACTTCCTTGTCTTGTTTTTATTTGTCTATAATCATATATCCACTATACTATGTACTGCGAGTTATTATCTATCTGAATATATTGGTATTTATCAATATATTAATAATACTAGATTCACCAATTCTAGTTTTATACATTTATTATGTTCATGAATTTTTCTCTAAAAATCTCGTAAATGAATTCAATCTGGTGGACTAATGATTTAAAAAAATTTCAGAGTTATAGCATCAATATCTTATTACTAATTTTCTGATCAGAAATTTAGAGACAATACTACATATAACCACAAATCCATGACCTTATGTAATTAAACCTATACATTATATAACATTATCATTTTAGAATTTCATCTTTTATAAAAATGTGTTTTCCCAATAAACTCATTTTTTATTCTTTTGAAAATACTAAATAATTAGTAGTTCTAATTTACCATGTTTCTTTACAGATAAACCTTCCAAATTTAATTAAGAATTATATTCCATGTATCCAAAATTTTGATACATTATTTAATATTCAATATTTTTTGTAGAAACACTTCTTTATTGGTCTTACCCTCTAGTTTACATTCTCCATAATTCATTTGTGTCATCTATACTAGAAGTTATGATCTACATTCTCTCATTAGAGTGGTACCTACTATTTCATTACATAAAATATCTAACATAATTTAATTAGAAAATTATATATCAAAATATATAATTAGTTCATTCGTTTATTTTATATTGAACCATTATAAAATATTGAGTTTATCAACATCATCATCCAATTGTAATAAAACAATGTTAGTATTTTCCTATATCATATTATTCTTCAAAATTATTATTTCAAATATTTGAAAATTTATATTCTATATGAATATATAGCTTAATTTGATAAATTAGATTCACCTAATATTAATCTTTTATCTTAGGCATGTATTTATCATATATCCTCCTTCCAAATTTCATTTTTTTATATTTATATATGAATTATTTCAATCTACCAACATTTAAGGAATTTTTTTTAAATATTCTTATCATAAAGATGAAATGATTATTTATATAAAATATTACGGTTTGAATACATTTATAATATATGTGATTCCTAATCTTCCATAATTATTCCCATATGAAACATTTAAAAACCCATGAATATAGGATATTGTCACTCCCTGTTTCAGAAAAAAACAAAATTTCCTTCCAATTCAATGGATCATCCATATAACCTTTCCATCAAGGGGGACATTATACTAAGAATACTTCTTTCTATCACTTTTGACACTTTTTGATCACTTTCTATGAGATGATATACTTCATGCAATTTTTCTTTTTATAATTCACAATGTTAATGATATTATAAATTACCATGTATCATTAACAAAATGATAAATGCAACCATCAAAAGATCATGGATTAGATAGTTATATTCATGATTTGTTATGTTTTTTTATTTTATTTTATATAATTCAAACATTTTTGATAAGGAAATATTTTTGTACTTTCATTTATCCAAACTAGTAGAGAATATATGTTTTCCATTTTTTAGGAAAAGTCAATGTTGGTACATTGATAAATATCATAATTAATTTATTAAATATTTTATTTATATTCTTATGAAATAATGGGAATTACAACAAAATATATGAACATGGTCAGGGGGTTATCAAATATATAAAAATATTAGAAAAAATATAGATTGTATCATTCCAATTCATGTAATTAACCCACTGAACCTATATTTTTAACGTCAAGTAAGAAATTATTTACATTTTATCGAATGGATTATCTAAAATTAAATACTTTTTATAAAAACCTGGTTGATTAAATAATCATGTGAAATATTATATTTCAATATGAATATTATTCCAAAAAAAATATTTAAGAGTCTTTAAAATGACTTTTAGATGACTCTTAGTCATAGAACGGTTTCTAGAGTACACCATAACACTATAAATAAATATAAAAATGGAATTATAAAAATAGTCCTTGGATACTCATTTGGTCATATAAATAAAACGTGAGGGGGGATTAATCTATCAAAAGGGAAATAATTTAAAACTATAATATACATGACTTCCATAAAATGTGGTCTTTGGAATATATTTCTTATTTATAAATTTTTTCTCATTATTCTTAATGAATTTTATTCATTTAAATATATATAATATGTTAAATTTCATCAATCAATCCATTAATGTGAGGAATATGACAAAAATTTATTTATATTTTTGGAATTTAATTCCTTTTAATTGTTTTCCAACTATATAGATTCATATGTTTAATTGAAAAAATATGGATTCATTATGATGACAAAATAGGTTATATAAATATATTATAACATAAATCCTATATTTTATTACTGATTTAATGTAATTCTACTATGGACAAACCATAAGGTGTTATAGATTTTGTTTTTGAATATTGGTTGAGATCAATAGAAAAATCAACATCAATATAATTTTTATGTCTCGTTAGTTCATCAGAATACAGACCAATATATTTTTACACAATTAGCATATAATTCATTATATGGATTTATATCACCTTGATAAGTTTTATACATAAGTACTCTCCATGATATTCTTTAGGGGAAGATATTAGAGGAAGATTCAAATATTATTCAGTTGATATAATATCCCATATGAATAAAAGGGGTTCCAAGTATACATTACGAAACATTATCTCCATCCCCTGGAATTTTTTTGATATTATAATTTTAAACAAAACTCAAAAAAAACTTGTTTAATCTGAATTTTACCTAAAATAGTTTTTTTTGTAAATATAGTATTTAACTTTTTCATAATGGGAAATCATTTAACTAACATCATTGTAATTTGATTTCAATTAGAGCATTGAATGAATCATTACTTATTCCCCACCACTTTACCTATAATGAACTTTATAGCATTTGTTTTCTCCATTCCCTTACATTTTTTATCCCATTGAACTGTTTTTTCAGACAATAAATAAATCAATATTCTTATTAATATTGTCCCTTGTTGTTTCATTACATAATTATCACAAATTGGAAATCCAATATTCCATTTCTATATCGTTATAAAAATTAATATTTCTAGTTCACAAGTGACTTCCTCATTTCAGTATTTACTTTCATGATATAGGTCATAGAAACCTCATTCTGAAAAATTATAATACATTATTATACATTATCATATGATGAAATATTTTCAAAAAGAAATGAAATATGGATACATTTCTAAATACAATCAATGAAATGGTAAATATTAATCTCTAGACTAAATTTTTCATCTAAAATATAGATATATAATATTTGTAATATTATTTCATATTTTCCATACACATTTAAATTCATTATTCAATAATTTGAAAACATTACACTCCACATAATCTCATTACTCATGAGGATATATTTCTTAAGGAATAGAATGTTAAAATTTCAATATCTTATGTTTCTTTATCGTTAAATCAATTATTTTTATTGTAAAATGTCTATAATTTCATACTAGAAACCTTAACACAACAAACTATCTGAGTAAAAATTTCACTTTTATTTAAATGAAAGGAAAAAAATAACTTTTTAAGGGACATAGATCATTATTCATAATCAATTATTTTAACCCAAATACTAAAATATATGAGCATCTATTGCATTTAGTTATCATACATGGTTGAATTGTGTTTTGGAATAATATATTTCTCTATATAACCATGATTACTCTTCATAAAATTTGTTATATAAAAGAGATTATCTATGAACTTCTCATATCTAATTAAAATAGTTGATGTAATGGATTTCATTAATGTGAAATCCCTAATTTGGTAGAATGAGTTGATCCCTTTCATCCTCCAAGATCTAGCTCTAAAAAAAACACAACTAGTTATCTTATTACAATAATTAATATTTATACATATAATAAAAATTCATATGATGTCAAATTCTCTAAAACACCCTTTGGGATTATAATTATTCTACTGTTAGTTATTTCCATTTAAATTCATCATCATGAAGATCCTATTAAACATTCATTTTTTCTAAATACAATGAACATGAGTCCAGTAGAAAATAGAGTTTTATTACATGATGAAATTTGTAAAATATATAAGGGATCACACATTATATGATCAATCAGTTTAGTAGTTTAAAAAAACTATATACATACATTATACCTAAATTAAATTTAAATTATATTTAAAATATCATATGAATCATTTTATACCCTTGATGTAAATTTAAATGTAATCCATCATAACATAGGAAAAAATAAATAAATCAAGGTGGAGTTCACATACTCAGTAATTGTTTTTAATAGTCGATTATATAGAGAGAAATTAATTAATAATCAATATATAAGAGTGTATAATTAAGGATCATTCTATGATATACAAAATATGAGTTCAATGTATATACATATCTAATAATCAAATTTAAACAACAAAGGTTATAGAAACTAAATTCTCAATAATGATAATTCATTAATATTGGAATTCTTGATCATACAATAAAGACATCATCCATGACATCATGATTTGTATTATAATTTCCACAAAATAGTGATTTTTAAACAATGGATATTTGAAAACTAGAAATATGTTAACATGTAATGTATAAAAAATTCCCATTAAACCTATTACTGTATTAAGAACAATTCTATATCTATCCCTAACCCATCACTTTTGTTTCATATCTATTCATCATTTATTGACTAATAAATACAATTCACCCCCAAATTTCATTACAAATCCAATATTATTTGCATACAAAAATGCATTCAAGAATATTTCCCCATTAAACAATATAACATTCTTAATATAGATCATTCTAAACAATATTGGAATTTTATATTATGTATAAAAGATCTAAAAAGTGGAAAGTATCTTTTATAAATATAGTATATACATGATAATGGAATGGAAGAGATTATAGTGTAATATTAAATTATATATTGTTATTTAGAGTGTGATCATGATAATGTTAAAGTCCAAAAAAATAGAACATGATTAACAATGGATATAAATTAAACTAAGATGTAGTTTTTATGTAATAACATGTCTTTAGTAAATATAAAATAAAATAAAGACAAACCACTAAAAATATCATCCTAGTTATTTTTTTAATAATGATGATACAAATCAATTTTTAAATATTTATCATTCCATTAAAAATACAATACAAATTTTTTTGATACAATTTTAATATAAAATTATTCATATATAATGAAATATATTTGATTGAAAATAATGACTGAAACAAGTAAATAATAATTCAATGAAAATAAACATTATGATTGTGGGTAATTATATTATTTCAATAAATGATAAAATAATGATTCCATTTACAGTATTCGTAGAGTCCAAAATTACTATATTTGAAAAATCATTAAAATATTCCATCTAAAAAATTAAAAATATTAAAAATACTATTGAAAATATGTATAAATAGTAATTGGATTTAACATTATTTTACTGTTGAATAATTTAAAATAAAACTGTTGTCGAATAAAAAATCTGGATGAAAACATTAAAAAATATTTATAAAATAAATACTCTATACATGTAACTCACTTTTTGATTCATGATCAAATAATATAATCCATGTAATATATGGATTCTTACTAGAAAAATTATGAGATGAAAAAAAATTTGTTTTAAAATATTATCAACATATAATTTTTCCAAATTATTTCTAAAAAATCTTGAAAAAATAATAATATTATATCATAAATATCTTACCTTGAGTATCTGATTAGTTGTTAAGGTTTTATTTTCTAGTATTATGAATAGAAAGTTTTTAAATGATTTCTTAGTAACCCTTTTCTAATATATAAGGTTTTTTATGGATATTATATATATATTTTATAAATATTTACTACATTGTTTTTTCTAGGGCTAAGTATTCAAATCATTTTGGTAAATTTCTACAAAGTTAGGGTAGTATAATTTTTATGGTTAATAGTTTTTTGAAATGATTACATCATCATAATAATGTTATTAATTTCATAAATTTAATTATAATTAATTATATACATTGTTATTATCAGGAATTGGTGGCGGTAGTATAACAATAAATCACACTACCATGATAGTGTTTGGGGTTGTACGTATGCACCACTGAGAATTATTAAGAGGTTGATTTTAAATATGAATATCATTTCATAGAATATATTATATAAATATTATTCCATTAGGTTTTTATATCTTTTCTAAAAAATCATTGAACATTATTTGTAGCACCCCGATATTCTAGGAGAATATTTTTTAATTCCATTGATGTCTTGTGTGGTACACTACACCATAATTGGCTTTCACTATATGAAACACTTTATTATCTTGTATTAGATGCAAAAACTATCCTTGGATTGTGTTTCATGAAAATGTGATCTTCCTCAATAGCGGGTGTTGTATGCAATACTGAGTTTCAAAAAACAAGATATATTATTATACTATTTTTATGAACTAGACATTATGAGTAGTATTAAACACATTTTAAATTTTGTAACATTATCATTCATCTTAGAAATTATCTAGAACATGGTATGAGAACAAAATAAAATTTTCGGGTAAAATAATTATTTTTCAAAAAATGCAGTTTTGTCATCGTTTTATGGCGCACCAATAGTAAATATAGTTTTTGACATGTTTATAAGTTCTATTTTATAAATTAATCTTTTTTACTTGGTATCAGTATATAAAAATATAATTTGAATAAATTTATGATATTTTTCTGATATCTTTCATATTTTAATGAATAGTAGAAGAGATGCTAAATTTTAATTAAAAACAAATTTTTCCATTGAGATAATTTATATGGTAAAATTATAATATTAAATGGATTTAAAGTATAAATAGAATATATTATTACTATTTAATATAATTTATGTAATTAGCATTAATTATACAATGATTTCATAGGTAAAAACATTTCAATATTTTGTGATGTTTTATCTTTTAAAACATGTTTTCTCAACAGTAGGATAAATTTGAAATTAAATACTGCATCATCTGTGTATTAAATTTGGAAAAATGGATTCCATATTTCTAATCATTAGTTCAAAAGTATTTGAATAGAATACTTTTTATTTTTAGGCATTATGAACTACGGTAAATTTGTTTTTACCACAGTTAAATGTCAATTAGGAAATTAAGGGTAAAAATAATATTATGAAGTTCCCCTAACACTTGTGTTGATATCATTGGTTAATTATATGTCACTCTAAAACATACTTGGGTCAAAATGGAATCTATTGAAATCCACTTGGATGAGATTACGACCTTTAATTTAATTTATTTAAAAGAAAAGTGAAATATGTCTCACTCAATATTTATTAATTATATTATTTTTAATATAATGTTATATAGAATATAAATTCGATTATAAATTCTCATTTGAAAGATAAAGTGTTTTCTTCATAATGATAATTTTTTTTAATTTTTATGAAATATATAATTACCTTAATAGCTTATACATTAATTATGCATAAATTCTAAATTTAGTGAAAATTCAATAATAAAGTTATTATTAAAATAATAATAATAAAAATAAAAGAACCATAATCATGACTAAAACTTATATTTAGTGTATATATATATTCTAATAATCCAAGGGTCTACTTGGGGACCATTTGGAGCCTTATAAAACATATTTTGTCATTTATATTATTTTATTTTATATGATGTCCATGTTGTCACCTTCAAACTTCAATAAAGATAAAATTTTAAAAGTAGGTTGTATTAGAAGATAAATTACAATAAAAGTATTTTTATAGAAGATATTAGATCTATATTCATCTTAGTTATTTATTTTTAATTTTAATACTACAAATAAGTATATTAAATAATTATACAAAAATGATGTAGTAATTATTTAATTATGAGAAATAACAAATAAATCATTTCAAAAATATTTAAATAAATATTATGTGAACTAATTAATGTGATAGGCGAATTTTATAGACAAATATGACATGACATGAATCTATTAAATATTTTGGTTCGAACATATCTTTTGTGTTTATTTTATTTAAATTCAAATAAATTAATTGTGTCAATATTTACACTATTGATATTTTATAAAAACAACATGTTATTAAATTGATTAAAAATCAAAAAAATTATTAAAAAATTAAATTATAAAATTTATATAGTCTAAAATTTCATAAGGTATATAATTAAGGAATATTCACAACACATATGTAAGTATTTTTAATAATTTAAAATTTAGAATTTTATTACAACAAATAAAATTAAATAGATTAAATAAAGGTAATTCAAGATGATAATGTTAAAAATAGAATCAAAACATGTATAAATTTTATTATTTTATGATATTATTATCCTATCTCATATCATATTATATTTTTAGTCATTTTTGAGGTTTTAATGTGGGGTTTTAGTTTATTAAAAATTAATATTTTGGAGGTTTTCCAAAGTACCCCTCTCCTCTATTATAAAAGGGAACCTCCTCCATCATTACTTCACTCCAATTAAATCCTTCAAGATTAGCCAACCCCAGCCAATTCCTCTTCTAAACCTCTGTAGTTACATTATATAGGTGAAGATGTTTTCAAAATACAAACTCTAGTTCCCTAAGATGAAGTTTAAAGGAGGCACTTCAAGAAAGAGGTAATATCTTCTACCGATCTTTTAAAATTTATTTTTTCTTCTACTTCCTATTAATTAGATTTTTCTTTATAAAGTAATAATATCAATATCATTAATATACTGATATTTAATTTTAAATATGAAATAACCCTATTTCACCTTCTATCCATCCTACGAAAAACGAAATCAGTGTGCGTGTGTACATATGAAATATCGTCTCTATGTTGTGGTTTAATCTATTTTTCCACCACCACCTTACTTGGATGGGTATAATGGTGGAAATAAAAACTCTATATGATTATTCTAACATAATACTAATTATGAGATATTATATCTTCCACTCCAATTCCATTAAGTAATAATTGGAATGATATCATCGCTCATGCGTACGTATGGATTACCTTCTCCAAAATGCGATGAGATTCATTCTCCTTGTTTACAATTTGAGATTGATTATAAAGTATATATAATGATTATTATTGAGATATATGACATAATAATTCTACTTTATTTATGTATATATATATATTTCATCTACTTACATTCATTCATGTCAATATGGAAAGGAAAACTACGTTCATGCATACATACGACCTATTGTCTCCATGAACAGTGTATTTCATTCCATTTATCAATCGATTATATATATATAACATATATGATATATATATCATTTTTTAAAATCTGGATGTAATTAATCATGTTCTATGTAATCATATGAAAAAATTACATGTCAACAAACATACGATAAATGATACAATTTTACCCAAAACACTACTTTAACGTGGAATTAACAAATGAACGGGAAATAAATTGTCTTAGTGAATCATATATGATATCATAAATAATATTATTGTTCTATTACAAGTTAATATTATGTTTAAACCCAATATAAAAGAGTCTTGAACACATAAAGATGAAATTGGACATAAGGTAAGGGATAATTACACCAATCTCGTTGTAATCATAGATTAGTTATTCATAATTATTTACTAGGGTTATGTTTAACATCCAAGTACATTTTTTCTCAAAACAAATCATAAAATTTTTACTATTCTTAGATGTATTTTTAAAATAATCATTACACTTTTTTTGGAATATTACCAAATGGAATGGAAGGAATCTATCTTTTGTTTTACCATATGAGGCCCTATTTCACTTTTCTAGCGAATGTACATTAAAAATGTTTTTTAAAACATATATAGTGTGACCATATTTTTACGATTCCATAACGACTTATTTACATAAATCTTATTATTAAAGATTTCATGATTATTTTCAAAAAATTCATTTCTTTTAAAATTTCCCGTTATTTAGAGAAATGAAAATGATTTTGATGAAGAACATATATTTTCCTAAAAAATTCATTTCAAGTGATTTATCCAAACTATTATCCATCCAATATGACATTATTTAACATGGATATTATTCATTTATAATTTCCCTATTATTTACATGGTTTTATATTGATTATGATGAAATTGTATCCATTGTTTTATATGGATTTTGTTATGAAGGGATGACATATATGAAACCAATTTTATTCGTTGGGTTATGATGAATGATTTAAGTTTATTTTGTGGAACACAAAAGAATGATTTCATTATGAGATGGGTGGGACCTATATCTCCCTCCAATTCATTGGGTAATTATCTATATCTGATGATATAGACATTGGTGGAACAGAAAGTAAATCCAGTTCAGTAATACTGGGTTAGAATGACAGGTAAACCCTGTTCAGTAATGGACATTGTACACTATGATGGTATTGACATCAATGAATGGGGTACTATAGAAATCATTTCATGAGTTGAACGGATTTCCCTAATTAAATATTTATACCAATGATATTTTATCATGACTAATTTTTTTTGTCATATATTCCTTAATCCCTGCAAATATTTTTGAAATTACTCTTGATTTTTATGTTTTATGTTCATGTTTTTACGTTCAAATGTTTATGGATTGTTTTATGTTCTCTATGTTTACCCTTACTGAGAGTTTTACCTCGTCATTATTATGTTTCCTTTTTCACATGATATAACGAATGGTTTTAGGTATTAAAACAAAAGGTGATTATCTTTATAGTTGATATTGAAGATCTTTCACCATGATTTGAAGATTCTGTTCAATGTTCCTAAAGACACTAAATTATTACGGTCTATGGGTGTCTATTTTTTACTTATTTAGTATTCCAAAAATTTAATGTAACATCCATATATGTTAATATGGGGTATATATACTTGGTATCATAGGAAAGGTTTAGATAACCTTTGGAAACTAGGATCCAAAACATTAGTGGGATCCCTAGAAATATTTCTAAGGTATATATTGGGATATCACTAAGGTTAAGTATAAGTATAGTTTACAGTACTAGAATTATGATAATGATCATGAATAACCTAGGATTAAACCTATGATGTTAGATATTTAAAGTACTCCCCTTGATTATGTTGTTTCTTATAATGATCTTTTCCTCTCACACTATTCTTTTTCGGTTTAGATAATGGATGGAATCCGAAGGAACTGTGTCAATGATCAATGCACTGGGTAATATAATGACTATCCTCCTGGATAACCAAATTAAATGGGAAAAGGTGTGCTAAATCTTATTTCTATACTTCCACAATCTAGGAACCATTCTGGACTTCCATATGAGCAGATAAGGGAACAATATTATATTTTAACCTTCAAGTGGAAATTACCACCTTCATTCAGTGGGTCTTTTGATCCACTTGTGGTTGAACAATGGATCAGTACCATGGACATGATATTTTCCATACATCGCTGTTAAAAACATGAAAAATTAATTTTGGCTATTTAAAATTTAGAAGGTGAAGAAGACCATTGGTGGACTTTAATTATGAATACCATGCCCCATGATGAAAATGAATCCATGGAATGGGATGAGATCAAGAACTTTTTTTCAATAATTACTTCCCCCGCATTCTTTGAAAAAAGATGGAAAATGAGTTCCTTGAGATCAATCATCAGCATGATGAATCTGTTGGTATATTGGAAGAGAATTTTATAAGGCTTTAAATGTCTGCATCTGACTTTAAAATCCAACTTGAAAGTAAATTTTATCGATTATTCAGTGGCTTAAAACCATGTCTGCAAAAGTCATTAGTTATAAAATACTGTAGTAGCTATGAAGTGATTGTGTGTTGTGATATCAGGTTATAACTAGAATTTGGTGTTACATATCCATCTCATGGTTTTGACAAGGAATGAAATATGGAGTTCAAGGAAAAATCTCAAAACTATAGTTAAAAGAATAAAATGATTCTTTATGCTCAATGTGTGGAAAGAACCATGGTAGAGATTGTCATAAAGGGACTAAAAACTATATTAAGTGTGGAAAATAAGGTCATTGAGTAGAAGAGTGCCGAAGTAATGGGAGAAAGGTAGCTAATGATGTGAATAAGGAAAAGACTAGAGGGAACGCACCAATAAAACTTCAATGCTACAATATCAAAGAAATGGGGCGTTATTCTAACCAATTCCTAATACAAGGGTTAATGATGATCGAAATCAACAACCTCTTAAGAGAAAGGAAAAAGGGAATTCACATGTGATCATTATTAGTGATGTTGAATATGACAACGAAGTGGTGGAATGATTAAGTGTTTATGTAACGGGATTCCAAAATATTGTTTTGGAATCTCATTTATAGTATCCTGGATTTTTGGAATATCTATGTATTGGATTATTGTGGTTTCAATAATTATATGGTACCGATAACCCTAATATGTGATTGAAATATTTATGGAATGAAAATGATCTGCTCATAATAAAGGGTTATGGCGATAATAATATGTAGGATATTATTAACGAGCTCATGAAAGATATAAGGACAAAGTGATATCATGATTTGAGTATATAGAATTTTTGGGATTTTGGTATGTGGAAAGAGTTAACTTTTGACAGCATTCATGTTTTTACTAAAGTTATATTGTAATTTATGTTCCATGAATACATGATTAATATATTCACATGTTTCTATTATGACCAACAAGATATATGTTATGATATATGGGTTATAAATGATGGTATTAACATGCTTGTTATGTGAACTTTCTGGTAATTGTTCTCTTCATACTGTGAGAATGGAAAAATGTAATTTGGATATGCCTAATGGTTATAATGGGTTAATATTGGCATCATATAGTATTTTTTATTAATATACTTTTTTCGATATTATTTCTGGAATGTTTTAATAGTATAGTTTTAGAAAAAGGACAACTCATAGCACGAGGGAAAAATTGTTGCAACGAACAAGGTTGCGGGAATCAAACACATAACCAAAGTGTGACAGGACTTTACCGCTTACCACTAGCCTACATGAAGTCCCTGGTTATTTGATATTAGTTTTATTTTATTAAGTGGTATGATAGATGAAGTATAATTCCATTTTGGAACCACATACGATTAATATCACCATATATGGACCTATGTATATTTATTATCTTTTTCTAACCATTTGTTTGAGATAGATGGAATGACCCATCATTATATCACATGATCTTCTAACAATTCAATAATGAAAAATTCAACTTCATTTCATTGATATATGAAGTGTAAAATTGTCAAGGACTAACAAACGACGAGATTGTACCAAAATCTAGTATGTATTTCATATAATTAAAATTTATCATCTTTAGGGAAATGATATCGAAAACTAAATATGTTGTCCTAGTACCCTGATATCCGATGAATCATATGGTACCTTTGATCATCACAAATTTATGGATTTGTGATTGTTGTCTTTTTTATACCCAGTTTTTCTACCAATCTCCATCAGAACGTGATGGTTATATTTCTCTTCAATATCCATATTTTCACCTATGTTCTCCAATGTGGAAACAGAGTGATGAATTAATTTGGGTAACCGTTACATTTCACACTTTAGTTTTCTAAACTAATTTTTTGAATTCCTTTTTACGATGAGGGTTTCTATGAAAAAACATTCAATTAGTAAACCATTTATAACCCTGATGAATTTCGATGGCGAAATTCATTTTAATGGGGGTATAATGTAACACCCCAATATTTTATGAGAAATATTTCTTTTTAATTTCATTGATGTCTTGTTTTTTACACTAAAAAAATTATTTTGTGCTATACGCAACACCATATTAGCTTTTATCTTAGGGAAACTCTATTCCTGGCTTGTATTGCACGCAAGAGCGACCTTCCTCAATAGCGTGTGTTGCACGCAATACCGAGTTTTACTAAACAATGATATATTGTTATAATATTATTATGAATTTTCCTTTTGAATATTATTAAAAATATTTTGAATTTTCTAACATTATAATTCATCTTACACATTATCTAGAACATCGTATGATAACAAGATAATTTTTGCGGGTAAAATAAGTATTTTTAAATGAAATGCAGTTTGGCCGCCTTTTGATGGCACAACCACTATAAATCCAGTTTTGACATGTTTATATGTTCATTTTTACAAATAAATCCTCTTCATTTGAATAATGATATAAAAATTTACTTTGGATATATCTTTGATATTGTTCTCATAACTTTCATATTTTAATGAATAGTAAAAAACACACTAAATCTTAATGAAAAACCACTTTTTTCATGGAGATAATTTTTATGTTTAAATTATAATATTTAAAGGTTTTAAAGTGTAAATATAATATATATTTACCATTTAATATAATTTAAGTCATTATCATTAATTTTAAACTAAATTCATAGGTAAAAACATTTCAATCATTGCAATGTTTTAACTTTTAAAACATGTTTTCTCAACAGCGGGATTAATATTAAATTAAATACTGAAACATATGTGTATTGAATTTTGAAAAATGAATTCCATATTTGGAATCAGTCGGTCCAAATTATGTTAGTAGGCTACAATTAATTTTTATGCATTATGAATAGTAAATACGGTAAATTCTATTTTCCACAATTAAAGGTAAATCAAGAAATAAAGGGTAAATATAAGATTATAAAATTACCATAAAACTTGTCTTGATTTAATTGATTGATTGTAATTCTCCATAAAACATAATTGGGTTGAAATGTAATATATTGGAACCCACTTGGATGAGATTAAAAACATTAATTTATTTTTTTTAAAGGAAGGTGAAATATGTCTCACTCAAACATTATTAATAAAATTATTTATAATATACGGTTATACAGAATATAAATTCGAATATAAATACTCATTTTATAGATAAATTTTTTTCTTCATCATGGTAATTTATTTGTAATTTTTTAGAAACATATAATAACTTTAAAATATTATACATTAATGATGCATAAATTGTTTATTTAGTAAAAAATCAATAATATAGTTTTTATTAAAGTAACAATACCCATAAAAACCCAGAAACATGAAAAACAATTATTGGTCGAGTATATATATATCCTAATCATCAAAGGGTAGAATTGTTGACAATTTGGAGCCTTATAAAACAGATTATGACATTTATAGTATTTTATTTTTAATGATGTCAATGTTATCACCTTCATACTTTATTAAAGATAACATTTTAAAAGTTGGTTCTTTTAGAAGATAAATTCGACTAACAGTATTATTATAAAATATTTTAGATTTATCTTTATCTAATTATTTTATTTTTCATTTTTTTCAACAAATAAGTATATTAAATAATTATAAAATAATGGTGGAGTTATTAGTTTATTAAGAGAAATATTAAATAAATGGTTTTAAAAATTTTAAAAATAAATATTATATGAACTAATTAAGGTGATTAATAAATTTTATAGATAAATATGAAATGTTAGAAATCTATTAAATATTTTTTTTGAACATATATTCTTTGTGGATTTTATTTAAATTCAAATAAATGAATAGTGTTAAAATTGACACTATTGATATTTTATAAAAATAACATATTTTTAAATTGTATAAAAATCACAAAAATATTTAAAAACTGAAAAATGAACATTATATGGTCTAAAATGTCATAAATTATCTAATTATGGAAAAATAAAACTACATATTTAAGCATTTATAACAATTTATAATTTATAATTTTATTACCACAAATAAAATTAAATATATTAAATTAGGATAAATCCAAATGATAAAGTTAAAAATAGAATAAAAATTTTCTAAATTTTATTTTTTATTATATTACTACCTTATCTCATCTCATCTAGGATGTTGAGTTATTTTGGAGGTTTTTATGTGGGGTTTGAGTTTATTATAATTTAATATTTTGGAGGTTTCAAAAGTACCCCTCTCCTCTATTATAAAAGGGAACCTCCTCCCTCTTCTCTTCACTACATTTTAAGACTTCAAGATCTACCAAACCCTAACAATTACACTTTTCATCCTCTCTAGTAAAATTATAGTGGCACTGGTCTTTTCAAAAGACAAACTCTAGTGCCCTAAGTGGAAGTTTAATGGAGGTACTTTGAGGAAGTGGTAATATATTCTACCAATCCGTTCTAATTTATTTCTTCTTCTACTTCCTATAAATTATTTGATTCATAATAAATTAAAAACATCACAATAACTCATATATTGATATATTATTATAAATAATAAAAAAACATATTTCACCTTCTATCCATCCTACGAAAAACTAAATCAACGCGCATGTGTACGTACAGAATACCGTCTTCACACTATGGTTTAATCCCTTTTTCCACAACCACCTCACAAGGATGGACATAATGGTAGAAATAAAAACTATATATTATTATTATAACATGATAATAATTAATAGATATTATATTTTCCACTCCAATTCCATTCAATAATTATGGGAATGATATCATCGGTCATGCGTATGTACGGATTACCATCTCTACGATGCCATGAGATTCATTATCCATGTTAACCTTTAAAAAATTATTATAAAGTATATATAATGAATAATACTAATATATATTAAATAATAATTCTACTATATATATGTATATATTTCATCTACATACATTCATTCAAGTTAATAAGGAATGGAAAACAACGTTCATGCGTATGTACGACCTACCGTCTCCATGAATAGTGTATTTCGTTCCATTTATCGATAGATTATATATATTTAATATATATGATATATAAATCATGTTATACATTATGAGAGTAATTAATAATGATATAATTAATCATATGAAAAAATTACATGTCAACACACATATGATAAATGGAACGATTTTACCCAAAATGCTGCTTTGACATGGAATTGACAAATGAACGAGAAATATAATGACTTAGTGAATCATATATGCTATCATAAATAATAATATGGGTCTATTACAGGATAATAATATGTTTAAACCCACTATATAGGAGTCTCATACCCATATAGATGAAATTGGACATATGGTAAGTGATAATTATTCATATCTTATTCTTATCCGAGATTATTTATTTGTAAGTATTTTCTGAGGTTATGTTTAACATCCATGTCCATGTTTTCTCAAAATATTTTCATAAAATGTTTACTATTATTCCATGTAAGTTTAATGTTTTTTCCTATTTTATATCATCCACATGGTATAGAATGTATCATTCTTTGTTTACCATATGATGTACTTTTTGAATTTTCTGGCAAAAGTACCAGAAAAATGATTTTTTTACTTATACAGCATTAATGGATTTCTACGATTTCTTAATGACTTATTTAAATAAAACATCTTCTAAAATATTTCATGATTATTTTCATTATAATTCTCTTCTTTTATGATTTCCTGGTATTTAGAGAAAAAATATGATTTTGATGAAGAAAGGATATTTTCCTCCCAAATTCATTTCAAGTGTTTTATCAAACTATTTTCCATCCAAGATGACATTATTTAATATAGACATGATTCATGTATAATGTCCCTATTATTTAAATGGATATATTTTGTTGTTGATGAAATTATATCCATTTTTTTATTTGTATTATGTTATGATGGGATGACGTATATGAATCCCAATTTATTCGTTGTGTTATGATAAAATATTTAGGTTTATTTTGCAGCACATGAAAGAATGATTTAATTATTAGATGGGTGGGACCTATATCTCCCTCCCATGTATTGGGAAGTATTTATATCTCACGAGATATACATGGATGGAATGGAAAGTAAATCCGGTTTAGTAATACAGGGATGGAATTCCTAGTAGAGCTGGTTCACTAATGGACTTTGTCCACTATAATGGTCTTGGTAGCAATTCCTTGGCTAATATGGAAATCATAGCATGTGATTAATAGTTTTCAACAATTACATGTTTTATTCCCATGTTATTTTATTATGATTAATGTTCCTTTATGATCTATTACTTATGTACTAATAGGATTTATGTCATTGCTCAGGATTATGATTTTTTATGTTCATATTTTTACAATCAAATGTTTATGGATTATTTTATGTTCTATATGTTTACCCATAATGTGAATTTGAGCTCACCCTTTTTATGTTTTCTTTTCCCCATGATATAAAAAAAGGTTTTAGGAAAAAAAATGGAAATATCATTATGGGAGATGTTGAAGATCTTTCACCATGATTAGAATATTATGTTTCAAGATTCTAAAGTAACTAAACTATTATTGTCCATGGATGTCTATTTTCTTGTGTATTAAGTATTCGACAAAAGTAATGTAACATCCATTTACTTAAATATGGGGTCTCTAAATTTTTCTTATGTTTTATTAGAATGAAATTATTACTTACTAAAATTAAATCATTTGTGTAACAACTAAATTGTATCTCAATAACATCTAAATAGTCTCTATTTTAAATATCTTATTTTATTTCTATAAACTTCTATCTATATTCATTCATAGAAGACATTCATGATATAATGTCTCCATATGTAGAAAAAATCAATCTTAGATTATGTGTGACTACTAATTCACTTTTTTCATCAACAAATATTCACGAACTCTATGGAGAAATATAACTAGGTTTACCACATCACAATAATTATATGAATATCATTGAATTGAATTTTCCCATTATCCTCATAAATATTTTATTCCTTATAGATATATTTTCATCATCCACATCTTCCTCTTCATTTCCTCCATCCCTAAAATTAAGATTTCCCATTTAAATTAATTCCAACTTTTTATTTTAAGGATTAGATATCACTTTTATTATAAAATTACTTTCATCAGTGTCTATAAAACCTATCATTTAATTTAAGGATAATTAAGTCAAATCCATTACATTCAGTGAAAAAAAGTAAATTTTTTATAAAATTGTAAACTATAACAATATCGTCATTATAGTATCAATGTTTTATCTCTTTTCCCAATGTCATTAAACATGTCTAACAAATTCAGTGATCATTTTGGAGAATCTATCATCAATTTCAAATTAATGATTTGTTAATTAATAAAAGACATTTTGGAGAACATGTTGTATTACATTATTCATCATTTCTTGCACATCATAAATATATGGAAAATTGACCAGCATAGACATAGGAGTTATGTATCTCATAACCTTAATATATACTTATCTTGAGAAGATATACTATGTTAACTCTGATATTTCGTGTAATTATATATTAATAACCAATCATTATCGGTGACAAATTTTCTAACAATATCCCAGACATGAATTAAAAATAATGGTTTCATAATGTACATTTAACATAATTAATCAATGATAAGATCACATGCTATTTTTACATGTTATAGTATCATATTTCTATAAATGAGACCCCTTTGAAATTAATTTAATTATCCATATAATGTTTCTAACAATAGATAACCCCACTAAAAACATTACATAACACTAGTTGCTATAACCTAATGAATCCTGATATAAAAAGTGTGATTTTGGGTGTATATGTTTTTATTATTACGGAGCATATCCTCTGATTTTATTAAATATAAGAAAAATGTGACATTTAATCAAGAATACAAAAAAATCACATATGTAGGAATTAAAGAACTGAGGCAAATTATTCAACATGTTTCACCAAAAATGGAAAGTCCAAAGATCTTATTCTAACGTAATGTAGTTTATAAAGGAAATTAATATTCATCATAAGTTTTTAGGATTTCAATCGGTCAGATATGGTTAATCTATTCCATATGTAGTAGTGTTTTAAAAAATTAAATGATAGAACATGGACTCCCTATATCACACCAATTGAATATTCCATGAACGCTACTCTAGACGATGTGTTACTTAATGTTTTTACATGAAGGCATCTTCTATGTTTTCAAGAATATATGATTTTATTTAAAATAAGATACATAAATTGGATTCTCTTATAAACTCGACGATCCATAAAATACCCATATGAGGTTATTTATCACAACATACCCTGGAAAATACCGTATGTGTTGTCAATATATGGTTCCAAACTCTCATCAACCCCATCCTCACATACCACATAATCAATATGATGGACCATGTACATCAGATAAAAGATATCCCTCATTTTTTACGTCTTTTCACTATGTATAAAACCTTATAGACCACATATAACACATCTCAAACTATATAACCCACTTTATAAAATGATACAAAAATATTTACTATGTTTTTACTAATTTGCATTAATTTCATTCCTTCGATGATCTTTTAATTACTCTATATATCATATATCACATGGTATCAATTATAATAAATTAATTAAAAAAATATTTATAGGAAATTTCTTCCAATATTTCAAAAATAATAAAAATAAATATCAAACCCTTTTCCAAATTCCCTTCACATAATCTATGATTCATCTACACACTTACTTCACGATTTGCCAAAAATATCCTCCAACCAACTATATAAACCACTACTGAATGTTCAGTCCTCTTCTCAAGAACATTATATGTTTATTATTAATTATTATTGTAAATATATGTTATAGAATATTTATATTGATGAAAAATATAATTGATTAGTAATAATATATTTTAGAGTATAATGACATTAAAGATAAATAATTTTTTGGGGTTTTGAAAAAAAATTATAAATAAGAAATAAAATTCATCTCATGAAATCATTTAATTTTTTTTTTTAATTCAGAATAGAAATATTTTATCTATTAGTAATCATGAAAAAAGAGAGATAATATTTTCATTTAATATTAAAAATTTGGCAAAAATTTGTGTTTTAATTGAAAACATAACAAATCGATGATTTTAAAAATATTCATATAACGCATCTGTTATAGGTAACCCCTAAAGGTTACATTATAAAATTAAAACTAAAATGTTTATGAAATGAATTATCTTAAAAGGATTTACATCAATATTGACTCATTCAAAAACAAAAGATATTTTGAAATGATATTTTCAGATAAATATATTTTTAAATGGATTTTTTTAAAATGTACATTTTTAAAGTGTATTATATTTTCTATTTTTAAAATATGTAAATTAAATATGTAAAATATTATTAAATAATACATATTATATTCCAATCATGTGGAGAAAATACTAATTGGAAGGTAAATATGGACATGAACCAATGATCTAGTAAAGTGATGTTTGTTTGTTGTTGATAATGATATAATTTTTCATTATTGGAAACCAAATATCATAATTTCAAATAAAATAAATGCTATATATAAAATATATATGATATAAAGTAATGAAATATAATGAAATCATGATAAAAATTTATAAAGTTTTTATTTTTTTTATTTATAAGAAAATGTGGTTTATAACATAAAATATTTTCGGAAAAATGTTAATTTGAGACAAATAACTCATTACCCAATTTAATTACTCTGTCAAATGCACTCTATGATCAAAAATGAAAAATCAATTAATCACCAATATAATTACCATGTTCATATATATATATATATATATTAAATTAATTTATAATTACTCATAATATTTAATTTTTTTGTTATTACACATTTTTGATTTCATATGTTGGTAATAATTATCAATTTGAAAATGTTTTGTAATAGACTTGTAGTTATTGAATATTTGAAAAATATTAATAATTATAGTTTCATTAGTGTCACTCAAATGGATTACATTTAATTATTTATGAAGTTTATATTTTGCTTCTCGAAAAATTTAGTATTTATCCAAGATAATGAAATCATCAACAAATACGACTCTCTAATTTTAAGACCCAAGATTATTGTTTTATTAATTAATGAGTTATAAATAAATTAATCATTAATTGAATGAAAAAAAATTATATTTTTAATTTTATTAAAATGATTATGATTTCATTATCATCCATTATATAATATCAAATTATTATTCATGTAGGCATTAAAACTTATGAAAACACGAACATACAATAAATAATAAATTATTATGATATTTTTTATTTTTGATATCCATATAAACAAGAGTTATTATTACATTTGGTTCTTAGTTGTTGAATATATCATTATTTTAAATATTTAGAATAATAATTAATTTATTTTAAAATATAAGTAACTATGAATAATACGAATTTTCATTTATTTTAGTTTTTCTTTATATTTATTTGAAAAATATCGGTGTTTCATCACATATTAAGTTGGATCAAAAAATATTTTATAAGAAAACATTAAAAATATCATAAAAAAAAATTTACCCTTTAAAACTATTCATAGGTCTCGGCATGAATATTTTTAATTAAAAAAATTGGAATTAATCATACGATGGAGGTGGCAGTCCATAGCTATGCATTGTTGGAGGCATAAAACATTAAGGATGTTCATAATTTAGATGATCCAAAATATTAGGTTATAATATCCAAATTGATACAAAAAACTATTATTTTTCTTCCCTCCTCAAATCAATGGGTTCACATGTTTATTCTTAAAAAATGTTGTTTTACTAAAAATGTCCAATTGAGTGGACTTTTTTGTATAAAATTTTCTCTATAATCCAAAATATCAATAAATTATTTTTGATAAGAAGGATCGCAATGCCGCTATAAATCATCTAATCTCTTAGAAATTATATGTTCGTATTTTTATATCTGTAATGTTCATATACGGAACACATCACGAAATTGAGACTGACTAAGTGACAATATCATGCGAAAATAAAAAATTATGGAACAATCTAGAATATTATAAGTAAATATATATATATATACCATTTTTACAAATATAATTTCATTATTTCAATGAAATATTCATTGGATTACCATTTCATGAAGTTCAACCAATATATCTCACAACATACTATCAGTATAAATTTTTTATGGACTCATATCATCCCAAATGTTATAAAAAAAAGGTTTCAATACATCTCCCACACTTCCGTATCTAGATATGGTATGACTAGATTCCCATACTTACATATTCATTTAACATTGGAGTTCATCACACCTTTCCATATAAGGGTACATAAGGATTCATTTTAATTTTTTATAGAAATGTATTTTTAATGGAAAATTGACCAAGAAAGGTGTTTATCCAAAAAAAATTCCAATACAAATAATATGATCTCCAAATAAAATATATGATTTGAATAGTCCAATTAGAGTAACCATATATTTAAGAATAATTATTATTGTGATTTTTTGAATTTATATTCAAATTATTCTGATGAATTTTATAGAATATTATGTTAAACCTCGGATCCTCATTAGTAAATATAGAACAAATTACTCCATGATGTATTGAAATATACAAGATGTATATCACAGAAATCATTTCAAGATGAAAATGTTATTTATTCAGAAAATATTATGATTAATTTATTAGTTTAATTAGAAAAATATAAATAACATATTTCTTTTTGATGTTTTAGTGTGTTTTTGGTGGACTGTACTGTACTATATTTACTATATTGTTATGGTCGGTTGAGACATGATGAATTGTTCACCTACATGTCATTTTGATGTCCATGATGTTGGATGTAGTTACATTATTCATTGAGATTACATATCAACAATCAATTATTATCAGGTCAAATCATGATCAACCATCAACTTTTAGGGAATCCGAATTGGCCTGTATATAATCATATTTATATTGGCCTTTCCCACACATGTTGTTTCATATGAAGATGACAAAATGGTCATCAGTTAATATATAAGATATTATAGATACATGGTGAATTAGAAATCATACGAATGTTGATGCATGGATATCATGATTTGTGATCTCTTTGAAATTTTACAATATTTTTTTATGTTGGGACATATTTATCGTAAGATGTGTATTTTTTTCCTTTAATTTGTAGATTACACCATCATTCTATTGAAAAATAATTAGGGTTTTCATGATTGGTTTATAATCATGGTGTTTCATTTTATATTATTATTCATCTTTAATTTATCATTGATATATTTTGATGTGTGTGTATATGTGTATAATGAAACAACCCCACATGATAGATATTTACATAGACAATAGTTGTCGACCCATTGTTTTCAGAGGTGGGCTTGTGGTAGTTGTGTCTCTTGGTCCATTTGGTTGAGTCATGACTGATTGTTATCAGAGGATAATTGATTCATAGGTCATATTTTTGTGTAGTCTCCTTATCCATATTTTTATGGGACTTAAGTAAACATTTTCAAAGTGTCTTGGGTGAGTTTCTCATTCCTAGAAATCTAGTGATGGTGTGGAAATAAACATATCCATTCCCTTTTACCTTAATTACCTAATTGTTAACATAACATAATGATACATCAGTTATATGGATCAATGATACATGCATTATATAGGATTGAGTCTTTGAATATCATTATTTAGTATAATCCCCATTGTATGTATATATTAACTCATGAAGGTGTGGCATGTCATGATTAAATTTTCAGGATACATTTTTGAATAAAAATAACCTGGATAACATTTCCAAATCATGTTGAGGATCTGATGAGTTATTACACTTTAGTATAGTATCTATCCCGAGATATCCTTTCTACTAGATAATTCGTCCCCCCCCCCCAACTTGTTATGATGATGATTATACCACTAGAGCAGGCTGATGATGCATGCAGTCTTAACACACTTTGGATGTTCTTGTTCTAGAGGCCACTATGGTAATTTTGTGATCCAGATCTATAGGAAATAGAGGATTGGATAGATTTGGTGTCCCTTATTTTGATACTAAAATGGAAACCAATATATTTTGGTTTTTTCTTTCATATATCATATTCCACAATGTATATATGCCCAGGTGTCGTCTTGCTACCCATCTGACTAATGAGACGAAACTCGTGTGGCTCTACATCCAACAACAGTTTTGTGAAAAGTAGTACACATACTTCATGAACCTCTTTGAGTTTGAGGAGCTCCAATAGTTTTTTTGGGAGGGATGAGTGTGTTTTTGTATGTGGTGTGGTGCAGAAAACATAGATAGTAATCCATTAACGTGATATAGGATAGCTTCTCTGGTGTATGTTTTTTATTTTTGAAAATTATTTAAGATATTTTCACTGGTTTGGTTACATTATTGATTCCCACATATGATAGGGTTATAGAGTATAAATTGGTGAAAAATTGATTCTTGTTAGTGGGAATCCAGTTAGTTGGAGATTTTAGTGGGTGTTAGAGGGATGAGTTGTATATAAAATCTAGAATACTACGGAAAAATGGAAAGATTCGGTGTAATTCTTATGATAGGTGAGTTCACCTGGTGCATGACTACCCTACAAATGATGTCAACATGAATATGCATATAACTAATACACTATCATGAAAGATGAATCACTATGATCAAGTATGTCCCTAGAGGGGGTACGGTATCCCCCATTGTGGAGGTGCTTTAAGAGGAGATGGTGGAGATATGGGATGAGGTGATTTGGGTTATGGATGAATCTATGCTATCATTCCATGGACACAATGTGGAGTACCATGTGAAGCTCAAGTAGCTAGTCGTTAATTCCTCTCATTGAAAAAAGTGATGGATCCATATGACTGAATAACTCAATAGATGATTAGTGTTATGGTATTTATTTATTAAACTATTTAATTTTTATTTGTAGTCATGGTTGGGATTCATTACAATATCTATTTACTCCTTTTCTTAGAGTTAGAGGTCCCAGTTTAGGTATTAGTCCACCATCATTGTCATTAGGTTTCTATAGAGAAATATTATAAGTATAATTTATAAGATAAATATTCAAGATATATCTCAATTGACATATGATAATCTGGTTCCTTTTGTTAAACATTAAGGATCCCCATGACGTCATATTTATTATCAATTTGTTTCATATGGTCTAATACCATATTGATTGTCACTATAGATGTGTCGTATGGATTCAGACAAATAAAAATAGATTATCCATTATGGGAGATAGATGTAAAAAGTATGGATAAGTGGGATCTATTAATATGATCATATAACCATTCAAAATAGTTGGAAGGTGTCTTTCAAGTTGAAAAAAATATCTTCAAGAATTTGTATTCCTTTAGTTGTGGATGATTATGCATGTCTTCTCTGAGGATGTTATGAGAATACCTACGAGGCGGGAGAATAATGCTATCATCGACTATTAAAATAGGACTAATCTAATATCTTATATGGAATATTTGACAACCTCTACCTAGATTTAAGATTTTTTGTTGTGGTTGGAGGACCTTTGATATATTTTCTTCATTAGTTCTTGTGTTTCTCCAATGTTAGATCATGTGCCTTCCATGAAAAATATATACAGGATCTTGCAGATTTGTGCGGATTATCATTTCATGAATCAATCCATGATAAGAACAAGTACCAAATGCCAATAATTAATGATATATTCAACTAATTGTGAGGTAATATATGGGAACAAAATATTAATAATAGTTTTGGATAACAATATTTGTGTAATCTCTATCCTTATATTTTAAATCTTTTATTCAAATTTCATAATAGAAAATATGAGTTCATGGAGATGACCTTTAATGTAAAAAATGTCCCCACCATGTTTATAGATTTTATAAACAAAATATTCTAGTCATACATAGTCTATTTTTACTTATATTCATTGAAAAAATACTCATATACTATGTAATATAATAGGATCTAGAAATGTACTTAGGGATGGTACTTTATTTTTTTCAAGGTCACCCTCATTATGGCAATCTCTCAATGTACTAGTTCAGGGTACATGATTTTCACTTTATAGAGAATTCATTTTTTAGAATATATTTTTCATGGACCTACAAGGATCATTTTTATTCCTTGTTGATATTAATGTAAGATTGTGTCATTAGTTTGGTGTTTTCCTATCATGGTTCAATACAACTAGGGGTTTTTGGTATACATGGCCAGGATGTTAGCTCATTTGACCACCCTAACACTGAAAGTGGATCCTCTAACCTAGAATGAGTTGTGTTATAGTGTATCAATGGAGTTGAGGTCATGACTAATGAGTTATATTATGTTGAGACTACTATAGGTTGGGATGGATTATATTGTTTATTGGGAGCATAAGAGATGGGATGAGGTGTGGGTTTATGCAATGATAGAGTGTTATTACACATGATTTGATTTAGTAATGACCCAATGGGAATAACTAAAACATTCATGACCTAGTACTGGATGCATTACTATTTTCCATAAGGATGTGATGGAAGTATATTCTAGGAAGGTTCTTTTTTGTTTACTAAAATAATTAGAGTTTTAGTTACCTCATCATGTAATGATAACTGATCCCAAGATAGTGGCAGTAGTTAATGTTCTTTATAAACAAGTAGTTCATGATAATATATAATATGGGTAAAGGGAAACATGGTAGAACGTGACCATCCCAAGAAGTCCCTGACTCACCTAGTCCATGAGGCTTATTAGAATATGGATTCTATTTAGCTGACCCTGATGGGGATGAAGTGTATGTTTTTTCTTCTATTGATAGTTTTGAATCACCCACACCTTTAGTTTGTGAGATATTCTTAGCGAGGGGAAATCGATTGTGACGTCCCCTGTGACAAGAATTACTCAACAGATTAACAATTTTAATTTTATGATGAATGGAATCATGTCATTCTTTTTTAGATATGAATGGTGGTCCCAATAATTAAGTGGGAGGGAGTGATGAAATAGATCCAAAAATCATCTTTTGAACTAAATCAATGTGTTATATGCTATACATAATCATTCAGTGGATTTATTGTCATATATTGTCTTACATATCATGGATGTGTATGACTCTTAGTGTCTCAACATTCATAAATTTGTGGTGGATTACTAGGTTCCATGAGGGTTGTTACAACCTCGTGAAATTATAGAGTACACATTGGATGGAAAATCCATAGACATCAATAAAACTATTCTGTGAATATATATGGGAAACAAAAACATCTGTGTGATAGTTTTGAAACTCACAAAGTTGTAACACTTCTTTGTTATTAGGGAGATGAGTTTAGTGGATATGATGGGGAAGATTTATATATAGTTTCTTATTCTCTTTCATGGGGTTCCCTCAGCTATTATCCCTAATAATTATGTGTATATTGTTTCATAGTTTCCAAGAGTCAGGAAAGTGGAATTCAAGACCCATATTATTATGATAAAAACAATTTTCTCTTGAGGTATATAAAAATACCAAGTGCACTATCCAGGTGTTGGGGGATATACAATTGGATTGTTTGTGAGGATTTTCCAAAACATGGATGATGAAATTATGCTATTTGAGTTTTTGTACAATAATATCTATCACTCTTCTATCTATATGGATCCTTTCATGGACCTATATAGTAGACACTACAAGTTATTATTTTGTGGGAAAATGATTAACATTGCACCAATAATGCATCACCATTTAATGAAGGTTAAAAAGTTTTGAATATGTCAACTATGAGTGATTTTTTACAACCTATAATTGGAATAAATATTATACATATCGATTTATTTCCCTTTGTGTTTCGAACATGGAGACAACATTTTCTTGAGAGAAACCATGAACTGGATTTTGGAGATTTGATTAGGGAGAAAAGCTATCTTGATGGTTCAACATGACATTCATGATCATGAATAGGGTTATAAAGTGTTCTAAGAATTATTTAATACACCCATAACAAGAAATGTTAGATTATGTAATCCAAATTTCATTTTTGGGGAGATACATGCATTCCCCCCACACAATTTTGATGGGGGATATGGAAATTGAGGGAAAAGCCACATTTATGGAGAAATATATAAAAATTGCGTATTGACAATAGAGAACCCAACATGGATGGACAATCCCATCATTTAAATGTGTATTTGTAAAAATGTATGGTACATAAGTGCTCTAGGGTGTAAGAGTTATATGTGGGGGCTCATAATCTAGGATTTTTTTCATATTTTTTTCCTTTAGGGATGAAAAGCATGATGTGTGGTATTATGTAGAGACCATATTTTTTCTTTTAGAAATTTCTATTATTTATAACTATATTTTTTGACATATATTATATCAAAACATGTGATGCTGAGGTCGTTTGTTCACACATTTAATTTTATAAAAACATTTAATCAATTTATATTTTTACGCATATAGTTTCTTAATGAAAATGATATAACCCTAAATGGTATATTGTATTAGAAATAAATAATCATTAATGGTTCAAGGAGATGATTATTACACTATTAGTGGCCTAAAATTGTTTGGCATAGGGAATTCAGATAAATGGGCCCTTGTTGGAAAGTTCATTGGATTAATTAATTAAGTATATTAATTAAATAATTATATAACCTAATAAAACTAATTATATAATTTCCACATTATTCTATATTCTATATGGTTATATACTTTCTCCTTGTTTAATCGAGTGGTTCTTTTTCCTCCTATTATAGAAATGAATCTGAAAAAATGATGACTCCAAATTGAGGTCGAGAAAAGCACAAAAAATGAACCATGCCCTCTCAATCATTGGAATGGACATTATTTAATAATGAAAGATCCAATCTCAAGTTTAGACTCTCCATTTTTTCATAATTCCGTGATTGGTTATATTTTTTTATCAATATCATCTTATTAATTTTGATCTTGACCAACTGTAGACTATTGCATGCACCCACATACATATATATTTGGTTATTTATTTTTCTCAAATGGATCATCCCAAATATATCAGTTTAGAAAGAAAATTTTATGAATGATTAATAAAATATTATTCATTTTAATTTCCTCAATAATTCTTCTCATTCGTCACCCTTGGGCTATGATGCCTCATCTTGACATAGTCAGTTGTACGGATCATTATCATACAAATAGATTCACATTGTAAAATAACCAAATTAGTGAATCTGGGGAGAACATAAATGAATCAAATAGTGAAGAGGATTGGTTTCTATTCTATGATCCAATATGGGGCTTGGTTGTGGTTAGAGGAATTAGGGGTGGTGGAATTGCGTGCATGAAGCATGAAACCAATCATGTATTTGAATTACAACAAGAGGATGAGTTTAAATTAATAACAAATACCTTCGACACAAAATTCATGTGAATAAGACTCATGATTCAATGCGGAGAATCTATATATTCTTATAATGGAATCAATCCATATTCCCTAAAAACAGTGACTAACTCCACGTAGTTTGAAGTGAAAAAAGTGTGTAGGTATTGGAAGCATCAGATCCAGTTTTACATAATAATAATCATCACTTGTTGTGTATGCCTCAAAAAACTGTCTAAACTTGTGAATGAGGCTCAACATGTACTCTTTAATTGCATGGGAATGAGATTTTCCAGGCACATTCCATGTCCCAAAATACACATAAATATCAAGAGACGTGTGTAGAACCCCTATGGAGATAAACCCAACATAAAAATATATACAGATTTGGCCTGGATATGTAGACCTGACGAGTGATCTAGGTAAGGACACTGAATATCTTGGGTAGGTTGTTTAGAGCCCCAAAATTCTATATATCCATAAATGGGTACTGTGCCATTTATCAAAATTGAAAAGTAAAAAATATAGAGTGGGACACCATACCATGCGGCCCCCATCACACACCTTCTACCCCTTATTTCATGATTAGGAAATGCCAATCCGTAAACCTTACATATCTTATAGTAATATTTTGGACAATGAGTAATCAATATGTAGTTTAATCCCATTTTAACATGATGGTATCCTCAATTGTATTTTTTTGATATGATGTAATTTTTCTCAGGCATGAAATGTATTTATTAAATGATAAAATTTGGTGATTAAGTTATATCACATGATGTTATTTGAGTGGAACCCTCTATGTTTGAAGAACATGTGTCATTTATCTATATATAGACTGAAACCCAAATGCGGGAGATAGAATGGGTCCTATAAAAACAATTAGAGTAGATCAAACAACTAGGGTATATTTTGGTTTCTACCTCTATAAACTACTAAGTGGAACCATCTTCTAGATTTAGGTTAGGGGTCCTTGATTTCGAGCATGGAACCTTCCTGCTGGGGAGGGTATTGGGAATGTTCCTTCTATCAATGTGGCACCTTGTTGATGTACCGGGTTATGGGTCAATGAATATAAGAGTTTCACTATCCATCTATATAGTAAATTGGTCCTCTACCAACCATTAGGGTATCACCCTCCAATTGGGCTAGGTAAAGATCCTCTACTATTTTCTTGAGTGGGACCATCTTATAGAGTATTAGAGTTGGTCCCATTCTATAAGAGTTGAACCAACCAGCTGGGTAGGGCATGTGTCTTTTGGTGACTATTAATTGGAAAATTCATATTATAAAAAGTAATGGGTCCTTGGAATTGAAATCGCTCCCCTAAACTGTGCGTATTATTGAAGAGGTGTGTCTTGAGTTGGATATTATTTTTATGTAGATGACTAAGATTTTTCGCATCCATGATGGACTTTTGGAAGTATGTTATTTGTTTCCTATACTAAGTTATAAGAATTGGTTCCCTAATACCCCATTTGGATTTATTTGGTTTGATCATATATATTTATATTCATCTATATTAATATTGTTTTGTTTTGTTTTCCCACATTCTATGGGTGGAAGAGACAATACATGTAGTCCACCTACCAACAGAATTGTGAACATTGTGGTTGGATGAGGTTACATTCTTACATCATGTTAGGATTTCTACTATCTATTCATACGGTGTCTCTTACTGACCCCCTGTAGGATTTGGGGAATCCAATTGGATATTTAAATTACCACCCATACAAGGAATGTCACCACCCATGTTGTATCATATACAGATGTAATATAGGTTAGTTGTTACAAAATAGAATCATAGGGATACCTTGTGCATTGGAATATGCACATTGGTAGTGATTGGAGAATATGATCTATAATATGTCAATAATTTTAAATTCTTGTTTTTTCAGGTTGGGATAACATTCAGGCTGGTCATGTATGAGAATATAATTACTATAGTAAAAATGAATCCCATGTAAAATATGCCTTTAATCACTTCTCTTTAGCCCTTCACCTATGTAAGTAGGCCTATGGTAGTGTCATGTAGAGCCCTATGTTTTTTTTGTAAGGAGAGGAGTGATGTAAACGAATCCACTTGTTTATTTTTTAATCACTTATTTCCATGATTCATGTAACACATTTTTTTATTTCTCCCATCCTTGTTTCTTATTTCCATTAATTAATTTGTTCTAATTTGGTTTATTTTTTATAATTTAGTGTTAGTTTATTTTTTTAATTATAATACCAATTTATTTAAATATTACTTTTCAATGGAATATGATTTTCTATGAAGCAATATTGATTCTAAAAAACCTCTTTTTACTGGTAAATTTAATTTAATAAAAATAACGATGACCACATTTAATAGGATATTCAATTTTTTGGTCTTTCTTATAGTTATTTATGAAGCATGTTTTTTATATTATCATTCAATCTTATATAATTAGATTTCAATTATAAAGGCATTCATAATTATTACGGTACAAACTTACAATGCTTAATATTTGTTAATTTGGAATGCACTACCCAATTGATGGAGTAAATGTGTTAATTTGGGTGCATTGGAATTGATTCAACAAATGATGGGTGGGAACTAACCTAGTCATTCTATGATGGGTAATTAGAGTGATTTAAGGTCACAGAAATGTAGTAGTTTTTTCATGTGATTTTGTTATAATTTTTGTTTACAATGATATAAACATCATATTGTGGATTTTGAATATGAGTTTTTTTTCTATACACGTCGTTTTATATTTTTTATTCAATTTTTTTGGTTTATATAGTTACATAATAGGCTCTTACTTCCCATAATTATAGATATACTATAGATTATATTATTCCCATAGGTATTCTCTATTGTTAAGCTTGTTCTTATTGCCAATACGTGTTCTTTGGGAATATAACATTGTGTATGTCACTTGATCACTTTGGTGTATGGTATTTGGATGACCTATTTTGGTTAAGGTAGAAATGGTATGGGAAAAACGTATTTCTAATTAGGGTGAATCATGGAATGGAGAGAAATTATGACCATTTGGGGAAACATGTGAATGGTGTGATGAATATAACTAGATATCTATTATGAATAATGACCCTCATGATTCAATGGCTATTAATTTGCTAATGTCAATATTTAGAGTTTTCATTATTTATGGTAAATTTTGATATTATTGAGGACTATATTATCATTAATGAGTTTATTATTGATTAAGGGTGGATTTAAAGGGTTTTTAGGAGAATGTGGTGAATTAAATGGGATTGTATGGTTATATAATACAGTCTTATAAGCCAGGAAGATCACATGAAACTAATTACATTACTGTTCTACAGCATCTGACATTGTTGGAAGGTGTTTTACCCACCCCTGTCAGAAAATAATCAATGTCTGTTATTTTGCATTAATTTTTTTCTATCATTATCTCCTTTAATATTCCAATGGTTTTTAAAAATACATTGGTGCCGATTAATTTTATTTTAGTAGAAATTATATATTTTATTGTGGTTTTTTTGAGATTCTATTTTAATTATTTATCTTAACCACTGATTTTTGTGTTTATATTTTTTAAATTATTAAAAACAAATAGATTTATTATATGATATGTTTTGTGTATCTTTTTGAGTGGGGTAATTAAATTTATTTATTTCGAATATAGGTATTTATTTTTGTATAATAGTTTTCAAAATATACATGAAATTGATTATAAATCTATAGTATGATTTGAATCATTTAGTTTAGAATATTTTAATTTTAATTAATAATGAAATTAACATTTGAAAGTACTTTATGGATAGAAAATGTATCCAATTATATTTATTATTGATAGAGAATTATTTTAATGGGTGTATCCAAATAATTATTATATTTTAATGAGTTATATTTTTTAAGAATTACTTTTGGGAAAAAATTGTATCATCATATAAAATAGTGTTAATTGATCAAGGTCGTGTTTTTTATTTATTAGAACATGCCTCTTGTATAGAATTTAATACAAAGTGAGTATCATTTCCAGTGAGAGGAACTTATTTATGGATAATTTCATCATTTTATGGAAGTGTGTTCTCTCATTTTCTCTACTTAAACGCATGATTGATATTTGGTTTGGAGTTCCTCCTTAATGTTAAAACATATGCAATAATTCTAAGAATTTATATCTCTTTCATCCAAAGATACCAATGTCCTGTAATGGTGATAGAGTTAGTGGATATGAATGAATCATTATTTATTTCTCTTAGAAATCATACTTAATTAATGGTGAAGGTCACTATTTCCATATTTTAATTATTGAGATGTGATTAGTGGTTGTATATAGTTACTTTCTAGTTATATGAGGGAATGTATTTGAAATTAATTAATATTTAATTATATTAATGGTTATATCAATGGATATATTTCCAAAACCATTGTTGGTTGACGTTTTCCTTCATAGAACATTTATAGGGTGTAAAAATATTTTTACTTCTGTGAAATAGAATATTTTATAGATTATATAGGGCTTATGTGGTTGGTGAGGGATAATATTATTGAAATTAGATGAATTATCTAATCTGTTTCCATTATGGGGATCCTAGAAATTCCATCTCAACATATAAGAGAGCTACATGGTATTTACATCTCTGTGGAATCCTCTTATACTAGTGGTTATTTTGTATTTTAGTGTTTAAGATAGTTTATATTTGATTGTAGTCTCTTTATTAGTGGTTTTGTAATTTATGAATCATATTGAGTTATATTGGGAATTTTTTATTTTTTATTTATTAAATATAAAATATTTTTTCATTAAATATATTCCTTTTAAATTTGTGTTTACTTATGTTGATATTTTAGGGTTTCCCATATAATGTGGTTGTTTTGAGTTTCATATTGGGTTTATTTGATCATGGGGGACTAAGGATAATTTTATATGAATATAGGATGAGTTTTTCCTTTACAAATGCTAGCATTTGATCTTGAATATTAATAGTTATTTTGTTCTACATGGTAATGTTACCTAATTTTTAATTTCAATATTACACATTAAGTATCATGGCATGGTTCTAAATAAAATATGTCTTATGAATTTCCCCAACAGGAGGGTTTGATCTATATCAGTCTTATTTATGGATTCATGGTTGAACATGGTGATATTGTACGTAATTCATTCATTAAGATTATCTATTTTAGGAATTAGAGTTCTCTAATTATTGATGCTCCACATTAATGAATTTATATATTCCGAAGTAATTGTTAAGGTTAATTCATTGAAACTATATCTTTATAGTTGTGTGTATTATCTTTTCACACCATTTAGTGAATTTTGTAAAAGGAGGTAGATCCATGATAGACGTATTTATCCCATATACTAGGTGTTTATTAGTTATAGAAGAGTTTAATTTGTATCATTTTAAAATGTTCAAGGATATATCATATGATGGGGATAGGTTTATATATTTCTAATTTTTTTTATTAGGAATTTTAGGTAGTTTCTACTCCAATTTAAATTAATATTTGGTGCATGGATCAATATCTTCCCCCATTCTACATCATTATTATAGAATATTTGATGTTAAATATTTCTATGTTTTGGATGATTTTCAATCCCCAACGATTTGGTTCTATTTTTTTTATTACTAATTTTAATCTATCCTCATTTGTTTCATTGAGTTTTTATAACTAAATTATGTTTTTATAGGGTTATAGTATTAACAGAGTATTCTTGGATTGGTTTAACCATTATGATACCCTAGATTTGGATCTATAATCATTATAGTGATGTTTATGGTTTCTCAAATTCTTCTCAATCTATGTAGAGTTTAATTAATGTACATGCACAAAATTCATTCCACAGGGGATGAGCTGAATATTTTGGGCATAGTTTAGAAATCTATATATATAAAAAATGACTTCCTCTTATGATTAATTATTTTTGAATTTCATATTTTAACTATTTTCCCATTAACCTAATCCACCCCATTTATACCTTATTTTCCTTGGTTGTTGAACATACAATACTATGTATTTTATATCATATAATATTCTTGAACATAATTCATATCTACAAAATTTAACTGTGGAAAATAAAAGTAAATACCTTCAATTATCTTTCTCCTATTATATCCATCATTCTATATACATTTTATATTAGTTTCATTTCATCCTAAATCCATTGAAGGGGTTTTTTTATTTGACATTGTAAAAAGAAAAACATGTCATATTGATATATTACGTCTTTGTTGATGAATATTAATAATATAATAAATTTATCCACACTAAAATCATTTAGGTACAATGCCTCAAAACCCATAGAGAGATAAAAAAATGGTCTATATGTGAGCTAAGTCATCTGCCACTACGTTCTTCATAACTAGTACCCTTCATAGGCACATCATACATAATACATTTCATCATAACTTGAGGAAAAGAAAAATAATAATGGGTGATCTTGAATCCTATATAATGGTAAATAGGTAGAAATAAATATTTCAAGAGTATAATATTATGTGAACAATAGAATAACATTTTATATCCAAACACTACATTTCAATGATCATAAAAATGTTTCACTTCATATATCATATATGTTAATATGACATGAATCATGAAGTAATAAATGAACATCGACCATGATAACATAACATTTTTATAAAACTTTGATATGTGGAATACACATAAAAATAGTAAATAAGTTCTTTAGAAGCTTATGAAGAAAATTTAAAGCATGTGACAGTGGAAAATGTTCACTCCCTAAATGAGCGAAGTAGTAAAGGATCACTCTAAATAATAGAATAGAAGAAAGATTCTCTTATTTAAATGGGTATATTACTTATTCGAGTTCATTTTATAACATCAGATATCAGTATTAAATCAATTAAATAATGGGGGATATATGTTCATTCATTACAAAATGAAATTCTTACATATTTTTTAACAAGATCAAAATCCATTCAATATACCAGAAACCATGACAAATGGTTTTTATAAAAACAATTAATAAAATTATCATTTTAAAACAAATAGTGTTAATAATAATTTCATAATTTCATCATAATAGTACTTGGGGAAAATAAATATGTTTCATAATCATTTAAGCATTTCATGAAAGCATAACTCATTCAAAAACATTCAAGATTCCTGATCGTATTTTCATTATTTAAAGAAATCACTCAAAATAAAAAATAATAATAATGGTATCCTTGTATCATATCCCAAAAAATCATAAATAAAATCAAATGATGGAATCATGGTGGAAAAATTATTTTGAATGAGAAAATATATGGAATGTTGTTTGGGTAAAATATCCTTTGATATAAAATATAACTATTAGAATATAATGTTTTTTATATATAATAGAAATATATTTCATTAAATAACTATGAAAATTGTAAAGACATATTCAAGGTAAATAATGGTCAAGGAGTTAAAAAATTTTATTCACATTATACACGTTACACTATGATTCCTATAATAGTTTCATAAAAATAATAAAAATTAATTGTTTCAAAATTGACTCTAAGATTCATTAAAAACATTTTTAAAAAATTTGTTAATATTTTTAGTAATAATCCATTTGATTAATTACTGAATTATATTTTAGAAAAAATTCAGAAAACATGATGTGGGATAAAAATGGGTTTTTTACCAAAGATTGAAATTAAGAAATGTTTTATAAATAAGTTTTTTCTGGACAATTATGTTCAAAAAGATAAGAAAATTAAGGAAATAAATGTATTCTTGTGAAATTAATAGAGTATATGAAAAGTGTTTTGTTTCATATGATATGTATCATAATATAACATCATGATAAAAATAATCATATATTATCTTGAAAAATGATTAGATTGCAAAATAAATTCATTACCACTTTTATTTCTTTTGATTCAAATGTAAAATTAAGGATTAAAATAAAAAAACATAAAAATAATTATATTAATGTTTTTACACATAAGAGGTTTATTATATATACCTCATAAAATATAATATGTGAATAATTTATCTTATATCCCAAATAATGAATTTTGTTAAAAAAACACATTACCTAAAGTCTTATCATCATTCAAATACATTAAAGCATTATGTAAATTAATTATATATTTATTCGAAATCATAAAAAGAATATTAATTTTATTTATCACACCATAAATATTATTCTTATGACAATTTATTAATAATTTTTATCAATTTCATATTAAGGAATGTTTTAAGTAATAAATGCATTATTTTTATGAATGTTTTTATTAGTTAATTTTTGAATTTTTATAATGATTATGGTTCCATATTCTAAATAATGTTTAACATGATATAAATATCATATATATTCCAAATATATTTATTTATAGAAAATTATAAAGGTTAGATAAATAAATAAAAATACATTTATCATGGAGATGATAGGCCATACAAACGCATAAATGTCGCTTCCATTTTCTCACATGATTAAAAAATAAATAGTAATATTATATTAACATTATATAATAATAATTACTTAATTTATGTCAAATAATTTCATCAACACTATACTTATTAAATTTCGTGTACAGTATAAATGAATCACATCGCTTTGTGAGGTGATAGTTTTCTGTACACATGACCATCATTATAATATTCCCGAAGAATGAATAGTAAGAATAGATATGTGTTATAATAATTAATGAAGAATACTAATATTATATATATCAATTATAAATATTTAATATATCATTATATCGATCCATGATATTTGGAGATGGATGGAGAATAACATCGTTTTGAATGGTTTTAGTCCTCCAAATAAATAAATGATGATTTTTTATCCATATTAAAGAAGTAAATATAGTTAAAGGTAGTTTTATAGAAAATTAATAAATAAATATAAAAGTTACTAAGGAAATTTTATAATTATTTTTAAATTATATTTTATGGAGTTTGTGGATGAAATAAAATAATATGCTTGATTTGGGTTGTTACCTCTTCTTTATAATTTTATTAATATTTTCCCCCAAATCATTCCAAGGATGGATCTACAGAAAATACATCCATTCATAGATTACTGGATAGAATTAAGAAAAATATATTATTAGGGATCTTATGAAACAATGGGTTTTGGATGTTTGAAGAGGAGAGGAGAAATGGTGGCATTTTGATTGTCAGGTGAGTGGAACACTATTAATGATTTGAAAAAGAAAGGTTTCTACAATGTTTTTAACAATTAAAAAGGATTTATAATAGAAAATTATATATGAATATTATTTATAAGGATAAAATACATTTATAAAATGGGTTTTAAACCTGTTTAGGGTAATTTAAATCTACTATCTTGTTATTATAACCCACTGTAACACCATTTTTATCTTAATAGTTGTAAATTATTTTTTACTATTTTTACTATTAATTATGGTCAGAAATTAGGATTAACTTTTTTTATAAGATAAATTATTATAATTATAAATATTTAACAAATTTATGATAATTTAACAATTTAATGTGGAAGACTAAAATTCAAAAACAATAAAGTTGGTGTGATAAGAAAGTGTTTTCTAAAAGACAAACTACTCAGATGTTTGGAAACCTATTGTATCAAATTTCAAAATGAAAATGATGTATAAAACCTAAATTAGATTAAACAAAAAATAATTGAACTAATTTAAACATTATAATCATTTAAAAAAATGAACCTCATTAATTATTGAAAAATTGGAATTTTACACTTTAAATCAATATTTTTTTGTATTCACTAATAAACTATTCATTTTTAGAAAATAAAAAATATTGGCCAAAAGTATTTTTTATATGTTTACATTAAAAATGAATATTGTTTTATCAAATTCAATTTAAAAAATTCTAGAATATTTATTTCATTATTTTTCAAAAGAATAAAAAATCATTTTTAAAAATATATTATCGAAATATGTAATGAATTTACGTAAAATAATGTACTTTTTAACCATTATATATTATTTTAATAAAAAAACTTGAAATAATAGCATAAACTTGGTTATTATTATGCAGTCATGCTTGAATAATTTTTAAGAGATATCGCACTTTTTTAAATAATAATATAAATAATATATCATGGTTTTTTATATCATAGTTTTTTGTTTAACACAAGGTATTCCCCAGAATAAAATTATTAGAGAATAATATTCCGTAATATATTTGGTTATTAAATATTACCCAACATAAAAATAAAATTATCCATTTAAATTCATTAAATTTATTCAAAAATATTTTAACCCATATTTTGTATAATATATTGTTGTTCATATATAGATTCATCAAACTAGTGGTTTCATTAAAGAATTGTGACCATGTTAGTGGTCTTGTTTTATAGGGAACTCACTCTATAACCCAAAATCTTTACCACATAATCCAAATAAGAAAAATAATTTACATTGGTAAAAAATTTTAGTTTAGTAATTATGACTGATCATGTATGTACATTCTTAGAGGTGATACATGAAACACATCATTAAATTCAGATAGGATTGGTAGAAGAATCAAAAGATATATTACCTACCCAATACAATTTAGAGTTTCAAGTGGACATATATTAATAAGGATTCGTTATCCATTTTTTCCAAATCATATGAAATTTTTATGTGGTAAAATTATTCACAAAACCTTTTAAAAAAATTCTAATTTTATATCATTTTGATGATTATTTTAATAAAATTTCAATAGAGTTTATGCCACCATTATGAGCTAATGAATGTATTTAATTGTCCCTACAATTTCATCAATTATATCATGTCCCAATATCTATCCTTACCCAACTTTATCCTAGTATGTTGTAATTTTATACTTTTCTATATAGAGGGATTTGAAAGGATCCGTTTAAATTAATGATTGAAATATATTGTCGTATAAAAACACTACTTGTGGATGGTATTAATACAAAACAACGTTAATATTTAAAAAATGATTTCCTCATATCTGATATGTGTTGAAGTTCTCCATCAGAAAATCCATCTATTTGAGGATGATATGAAGTATTGAAACACAACTAGGTATCTAGTTATATCTTAATACTTTTCCAATACATTAATGTAATCATTAGATCCCAATCACATGTAATGAAATATGGTAGTCCATGTGTAGCGACTTGAAATTTTATAAATAATGATATCTTGGAAATGTAATTCAATTCTTTATTATGTATAATTGTTATAAAAAACACATACACTTACCAGTTTTTATTACATCAAATATGATTTAAATTACCTTTCATAATCATGGTTATTGATAATATAATCATCTAATCATGAAAATTTCATTTGTGTAAATATAGGTTTTTAACAATTCTAATTGACGATGACAAAGGAAGTAATGGTCTCAACTCGTGGGATCATATCATATGATGACCTTATATCAGATCATTTGATGGAGATAACACCTTTGGGATTTACCCTTGACCAAGACCAATTCTAGATCTATTAACATAAGCATGTATGAAACTGTTTACATGAAAAGTTCATCATCATCAAGATCACAACTCAAACTATGTATGGTAAACAACCTTAAGAAAGCCTAAATTCTAGGTACCTTACACACTATGAATTTGATGATGTTTTAATGATAAATTCTTCAAGAGCCAAATAATATTACAATGTATATTTTATTTTCAATAAAACTATTCTTATATTTACTTCTGATTATTACTTAGTAAATGATTGTCATTTTGATACAATAAAAACAAAATATATTTTTGGGTAATATTCATATTCAATTAATTATTTTATTTTGATAAATTTATGGTTTTCTGAAACAAATAACATTATATTAAAAAATTATTATTAAATAATATTTATCAGTTATAATTGATCAAAAAAAAATTATGAACTCAAATGTATTTTTTATAAGGGATAGAAAGATGATACTGTAAAAAAATATAAATCATACATAAATGTTGATTCAGACCTTAAAAGTAAAAATAACATTAACTAAAATATTTTTTGATAAAAAAAATAATTTTGGAATTTGTGAATCTAAATTATTCAAATATTATTTTTTCTAAATTTTTAGAGAATGTTGAAATTTTAGGTGAAAATTAAACACTATATAAATATATATTGTATATTATAACACCATAGTGTCTGAAAATTTTGTAATAAAATTTTAAATTCTTTTAAAGAGAATATATATTTTTTCCCTTTAAGGTAAAATTAATTTCAAGTCAGTTTATTTTTTTTTTATAATTCTACTATGTGCCCTCTAAAACATATAATATATAATAAAAATCCTAAAATCATTTCTTTATCAACACGACTCTCTTACAAATCAGCAGTGGTATTATTCTAAAAATATATGACATTAACCATATATAATAATGATAAAAATTACACTTTTAAAGGAATCATGTTAAAAAACTAGTTTTTGATTTTGGTTATTTTATTACATCGATTCCAAACCAGTTTTTGAGAAATGATAGTGAATTATCCAGACATTTTTTATAAAAACCAAATGAAGAACTCATTTATATTAACTTAAAATAAAATGACCCCAAAAAAACTCCCCCTAACATTTATAGAGACCTTTCCACATTATCCCAACCTCTTAATAAGCTCCTCCCAATAATTTCAACTCATAATCTCTATATAAGGGTTCTGTTCCTACTCATATTTATTGACTTTTTAATTAATATAATGCCTCATATTATTAATTTTTAATAGTTAGATATGTCATTCCATATCAATATAACATTCCATATGATGTAAAAATGATAATTGGCCCCTTTCACTATCATCAACATATTTTATTAATCGTTGAGTAATGTTGTTTAATTGGCAATATTTGACAATGATTCTCCATGAGAATAATTTGTTTATTGAATACCTGTACCCATTTTTCAATCAAAGTTTATCAACATTTTGTTGTGATACATAATTATTGGTTACATACTTTTTTATATTCCTAAATCAATGATTTGGAGATTAAATCAGTTTGTTAAATATTTCCATGTTTTATGATATATGTGGCGCACTTAAGCCTTATAATGAAAAGAAATATACTGGTTCCAAATAAATCTATTGTACTCTAATGTAGTGGCGAATGTTTTAATCTCATGAGATTCCATACAACAAATTATGGATTTAAAATAATCTATCATGGTACTATTTCCATCATGATTTATTGGATGTTATTTTTTCACTATGATTATTATGTAGTGTTTTATGTAGTCTCAACATTTCCCATATTGGCTTTATGTTGTCCTGGTATATAATGACTTATTAGACATGTTTTTGATTCTCAACAATTTTATGTCTAATTTTTATTCCAATTTCCTTATATGTATGACAAGATTCAGGTTGTTCAATGTTTATTCCATTATCATGCTTTATATGTCACCCGTTTTATATGTATCTCTTTTGTTGATTCCCTGAAGTATTAATTACAAGCATGTATATGATGTTTTCTATAAAGATAGTGTATTAATTTTTTTATGATTCCATGTAATGATCATAAATCCAAAATAAACATGAATATCGATCATATGGATTTTATTAAATGTAATTTTATAAAACAAATCATTATTTAATATATAATTTAGATAAAGGATATCACCGTTCATATTGGTGGACAATTTTAGTTATTTGTGGGATTTTTATTAAAAAATAATAGAGAAATAAATAATGTTAAGATTAGTCATTATAGATAAACCAAATTTTTTCCAGTAAAATATGTATTTTATCATGAAAATACATCCTTATTTTTATAATATATGTGTGTGTGGCTCTGGGACAGATGTACATTGGGGTCTAATCTGGAAACACCATCTTATCCTGAACCTTACCGGATATTAATGCACAATAGAATTCTGTGATGCACACTTGAATTGAAAAACCTAAAGGATATTATTTTACAAATTCATAATATAATTAAAAAAATATAATTATAAAAAAAAATTAATATATGATTATATGATAGGAAATAAGTCTTGGATTAAATACAATAAAGCCTATAAATTCATAATATAAGAAAATAAATTAACATTACAATTCATTCTTTTTATTTAATTGGATTCTAGTTTCTATGTTTAATAGACTAAAAATACAAATCTATTATTTTTTCCTTTAATCTATCCCAGGGCTGAAGAATGTGGAATCTATTAAACAACCAATGTGAAGTGAAATTGTATGACTGGGAAAAAGAGATGAAAAACATTGTGGTAGGAGCTATAAAAAACATCATGATGATACTCTCTCAAATGAATAATGTTCTAAATAGATACATGGATCTCACGAAGTCCCTAAATCCCCTTAAGAATAAACGTGCATTAATTGAGATATTTATAAAAATTTCTCTGACATTCAATGGATAATATGATCCCTTAGTCATAGAAAAATGGATAAAATCCATTGAGAATATCTTCTCCATCATTCAATGTTTAGAGCATGAGAATGTTCTAGTTATTTTTTATCATATAATGGGAGAATAAGATCAACAATGGATATTGAAAAATTATATGAATCCTATGGAATAGATCTATGTGATATACTGAAAAGAATTCTAGAAAATGTTTTCTTATTAATAATTTACTCAATAATTCCATCATAAAATGGAAATAGAATTTATTTCACTCATGAAAATGTCAATGAATCAATCATGGAAGACAAGGAAAACATCATAATTAAAAAAAATACACCTATAGATTTTTCATTACCCCTTGATTTTATATATTACCGCATCATTGGGTGAAAAAAATTAATTTACTTGAATAGACCTCATGATCCCTAAATGCTATATCAATTATAAAATTGTTTCATGTGTTCTCAAACATGAAATGAATATCCTTGTATATCAAGGGTATAAAAAAGATAAGAATATGAAGTAGATTTTATTTCTATAAGACCGAAGAAACATATAATTGAGCTAAGGAATTAAAATATCCCACTTATATCATGTGTGGAATAATGTACATATAAAATTAACTATGGTAAATATGGAAAATCATTTAGATTTGGAATGAAGGACAGAAAGCTAAAAATTTCCAAATGCGGAAACCCACTGCATTGATTGATGAATGAATTTCTCTGGTCAATAGACATCACCGTTTTTATTAATTTAACAAAAAGGAATGATAGAACATTTCAATCTAAATCTAAATTACATGGGTTTTAATTGACATCCAAAAAACTACTAAGGTAACAAGGGAGAAATTATTCTATCAAGACCACTGAGGTGGATATCTAAAACAAACTGGTTATATGTACTTTAGATATTCATTCATGATAAATGAATCTATTTTTTTCTATATATACACATTCTATTATTTCATAAAAGATTAGTAGAACTATTTAAGAATCACCATAATGAATGAATGTATAGATTTCCATGAAAATGAAAAATGTGTCTATTAATGTTTCACAACAATTAAATTGGACCAATGTCAAAATTAATTGGATGAATTTTCCAATTAACCTTTGTGTACTCTCTTTAGATTAATTTAACTAAATTATAGGTATGGATTAACATTCACTATATTAATTCATATTAAATTACCATGATAATGAAAACAATTTCTTATAGGAAAACTATTCACTGTGTATATAATAAACAAAGGACGTGGATGAATATTATCTAGAATAAATATATCATAGATGGATAATATTTACCAATGAGTAAAAATATCTAGATCCAGTAAATAATTCTAAGGAAAGGGTTATCCTTGATGTCTTTCACACAGTGAGGGAATATGGTGATGTTTTCTAAATTTTTTATAGTCTTCGTCCTATCAAGGAGGTTTAATTTTCAATCCATCTCATACATGGGTTGTTACCATAATCTAGAATCCTATACAGAAAAGTTTATATAAAAATTGAGGATTTGAAAAAACAATATTGGAGAATATTGATAAAGGCTTTATATTCCAAACTGCGTCACCATAGGGTGCATATTCCACTTCATTATTAAGAAGGACTGGTCAATGTGATTTTATATTGATTACCACGAGCTAACCAAGATCACGATAAAGAAAAAGTACCAATGTATATTCATTGATGAATTTTTATAATAGATTCACAGAGAAAAATAATTCTACCAGGAAGATCTATACACTGGGTAATACTCACATTGGGTGAAGAATAAGGATATCAAGAAGACTCCATTTCATTGAAGGAACTTACACTATGAGTTCATAGAAATGATAATAAAACTCACTAATACTCCTAAAATATTAATATTATTTTTGAACAAACTCATTATAGATTATCAATATAAATTAGTGGAATTCTTTAAATATTATAAAAAATATACTAAAAATCACAATGGAAATGAGGAGAATATAAGCACAATGCTAATGACCTTACAAAAAAAATATTTCTGCCATGTACAAAAAAATTGAGTTCAGGTTGAAGGAACCATATTTAATGGGGAATATTATAATAATATATGTTATATTCGTGATCTAATAAATGATTTACACACATGATGGAATGGAAGAGGAAAACATCTATGAAAAATATCCATACTTTACTTGGATTATCTTGGTTCTATCATTGATTTTTGAGAAATTTTTCTTGAATTTAAAACACTATTAATAATATAATAGTGAAGTGAGGCTTGTTTTCTTAAAATGAATATTGTGATGAGATATTTATGGAGTTGAAAAATAGGATTATCAATGAACTTGTTCTGACATTACATGTAAGTGGATAAATATTCATTGTATTTATCAATAATTTGAAGAAGAGATTTGGATGTTTGTCAATGAAGAATGAAAAAGTTATAGAAAATGCCTTATTGAAATAGAAATTTCTTTTCAAAATCTAAAAAAATATTTATCAAGAGTTGGATAAATAGATATTTCCAATGAAAATAAATATTTTTTAAATATTTGGGGAGAATTTTTAAATATATATGGATCACAAGATCCTTACATACATATTCATATATAAACCTCTCAATATGCACCAACTATGATGGTTAGAGTTGATCAAACACTATGAATAATCAATATAGAACATTCCTAGGAATGAGAATAAAGTGTTAGAATTTTTTGGTAGAAGGGATCCATCAATTTTTCATTGATTTGATTTGATAAGTATATATTATTCTTGGATTTTAAAATTGTACAGATGGGAATCATCAAATAATGATCATCATCAGTACATTCAAAAATGTTATCTCGACAACCCCTTCTGGAGAGTATATTGGATAATAAAATGAATAATGGGATAATTTCAATGAAATTTAAATCTATATTAAATAGAAAAATATGTGCATTTTAATATTAATAAATAATGAGTTTCAATATTTATGTCATGAATATGTATACCATCAAATGTTGAGTTAGTCGAGTTGTTTTATGATTCCCATAGTTCAACATTATCCATCCATCCGGGACTCACAAAGATGCATCGAGATCTTCATAATTACAATTTTATGGATAATATGAATAATGATATAATATAATATAAATCAAGATGTCTTGATGTACTATAAATGAATGTGGGAAATAAATAAATGGGGACGATAAAAAATTACCCCTAACAACATTGAAATATTAGAAAATCAAAAATGGAATTTTTCACCGGTGTTCCAATGAAATCAATAGGATATAATTCTACATGGGTTCTGGAAAATCACCTTACAATGGTTTCTCACTTCATTACAATTCAGTAGATTTTCTCACTCGATCAAATATGATATATATACAATAGATAATTTGTAATGATTCATTGAACACCACTATTGATTGTATCTAATCAAGGGTTATTATTTAACACCATGTCCAGGAAGAACCTCAATAATGTTGTTAACACTGATTAGGAATTCATCATTGATTTTCTATCACAAATTATTTGAAAATGTTATAGGAAAATCCCAACCCTCATGGACATGGTGGGAGAGTTCTCAATTGAATTTAGAGTATGTGATAAACATCTTCCTATTGTAGGGTTCTCATCAAATTATAGTTTCTAATCAATAATCTAAATGGATCCCTATGAATGCCTTTATGTGAATAGGTGTAGATAAACATCATTATGGGATAATGTTGGGAAACTAAGTATTCATGTTCATGATATGGTCAATGAAATGGTGGAAAAGGACAAGACTAATCAGTCGCACATCAACGTTTCACAGAGTCTACAAAAAGATATGAAAATGATCATTGATGATACCTATAGATTGATGTTGGAAACTTTTTATTCATATGAATATATTCATTGAATAATGTCTTTATATTTTTAAATAAGGGAAATTTAATTTCAATATACATCAGTTCCATTGAGATCCCGGATCCCATCAGAGTGGTGTCCTATCATCTAGGACTCCCACCATATTTATCTCAATTAAATGTTAGACTACATGTATCATTACCAATGAATTAAATTACAATCACATCTCATGTACTCAATCCTGAGGTGGAACAATTATAGAATTACCTTTTATATAAGGATATTTCATTGCAATTATTAGATTTTAGAAACAATATTATAAGAAATAAGACAATTTAATTAGTTATTGTGATATGGAGAAACCACAAGTTTAATTAATTATTATGTGAACTATATGAAGAGATTAAATATAATTAATTTAATCTATTTTTGTATGTGATATTATAATTTTGAGGGTGAAATTTCAAATTTTGGGATGATTTCAATGGAATTAATAGTTATATATAAAATTCCCTGATGAAATTTAATTTAATGTCTTATTATGAATTATGGTTCTAAAAAACATATAAAATTAAATGGCTTTATTATGTCTTAATAGATTTAATAAACCCTTTAAATTCACATCAATTGATAATATAACTGTTGACAAGTGGTCATATGATTAGTATAAATATATTATTTTAAAAATCCTATTAATACAGAAAAAAGATGTGACAGCCTCAACTAGTTGGGTGAGGCCCCATGAAGACCATTTATTCGAGAATATGAGGGACATCGAGCCTTAGATAATTAATTATTACCAATAATAATCAAATACCAAACACCTAAACATTGATATACATCATTTGTGGGAGAATTTTATGCCCATCTCTATCACGACACAAACCATGTACGCCAAACCACTTCATAAAAGAGTTACTTTCATGCAAAAAATTCATAGGGTGTTTGATGGTTTATTAAATGTATATGGATAAAGAGAATAATAATATGATTATTTATATATTGTTTTAAATAAAATAAGGGATATACATATTATTATTTCTATTTAAATTGTTTTTATTTTGATACAATAAATAACAAATTGTATATTTAGGTAATATTGAAATTCAATTAAGAAAATTATTTTGTTGAATTTATGTTTTTTTATTTAAATAATAATTTATTGAAATGTTTTAATAAATAATTTTTACCTACTATAAATTAAAATATACATTTTATGAAGTAAAAATTAGTTTTTATAAGGGCTAGAAACTTTTTAGAGTTAAAAACCCAACATTCCCCAATAAATGTTAATTCGTATTTTAAAAGTAAAAATACACATATTTTGAAAATATTTGGATTAATTGAATATTATTTTTGGAATTATAATGTGTAAATTATAACAAAAAAATATTTCATACTTTTCATAGAATGATGAACTTTCATTTAAAAAATAAATACTATATAAATATAATATGTACAATGTGACAACATAATGACACGACATGATTTAATAAATATATAAAATGTATCAAAATTAAAATATAGGATTAAGAATTATTATAATATGATTATTAGTTAATTTTATTAATTTTTTGAATCCATATTGAGTCCTTAGAAATATATATTGATTATAAAGATTTATAATATTTTCAATAACGACAAGACTCAATTTAACATAATCAGGTGTATTATTTTAATATGTCTAGGCCTTCGAAATAAATAAATTGAAAAAAACTCCTCTTTTTTGAATACATTATTAAAAACCATGGAATGGTTTTTTGGGGTTATTATTTAATTTCATAGATTCTATAACCTGTATTTGAGAAATGATAAATAATTCCCCACTCATTTCTTATATAAACTAAAAAATATCCCATTTCACCTCATTAAAAATAATGTTTTACATCCTGACTCTATCATCCCTTACCTAGTTACATCCAATGGTTCCCCAAAGAACATAGTAACCTCCTCCAAATCATCAGGAGTCATATCCTCAAGGTATGTTTTCTTTTTCATCTCCACTTTATTCATGTTTCTTTATTATATAATGGTACCAATTTCCAATTCCTAGTGTTGGGTCCTGTCTTTCCATATCCCAGTTACTATCCATTTGAATTAATAATTATTAGAAAAAAATTTCTCTCTTACATAACTATTTTTAGATTCATTATGTAACATTATTATGTAATAAAAAATTCACCATGATTTCCCATTCTAAACAACTATATAGTTAATACCCATACCCTTTCAAATAAAGGTTTTCACTAGTAAAAATATTTAATTTGTGATTGTGGAATTATAAATACTTTTCCAAATATTGCTTTTTATTAAAATTTTATGTTAATTGATTTCTTGATTTAGTATATATATAAAACACTAAAGTATGATAACAAAATAGAACTGATTGGTGCACCAAGAATTATATAGTATTGCAACGTATCAGGTAATGTTTTATTATCATGATATCTCATTAAATGGGATTATGGAGTGAAAATAATCCACAATTTAATTTTATTTGATCATGTGATCTTGGTAGTCCACATTGACATGTGTCTATGATAATGTATTTTATGAAGTTTCAACATTTCCATGGTCATCCTTTTTTTATCATTCTATATCATTTCCAATTATTCATGTTGTTTATTACCACGCCTTTTTTGTATCATTTTTATTCCAACTGATAATCTATATTGCTATGTTCATGTTATTCCATTTTTATTCCATTAGAAGTCTTTATATATGACCAGTTTTCTTTGTACTTCCCTAGGTTATCTTATTCATTTTTATGTAAGATAATGTTAATAATGTTTTCATTAATGGTTATATATTTCTTATTTTAATATGTTATGTAATGTAGTCAAATATGAAAGACACTAAAAATATTTATCTAATGAGTTTTATTATGTGTACTTTTATGTAATAAATAATCAATTAATATGTAATAAATAAATGGGTTGTTTTACCTTGAAATCATACCACATAACTAATATATATCCTAAAAATATGATACAAATATAAATCATAAATGAGATGGTTGGTGTGTGATTAATTTCTATAGAGATCGAATATAACCAATATAAATTATTGTCCTTAGTTATTTTGAGGATTATAATGAAACAAAACATGGTGTCATTTTTATATTTCCATTCCTGTATTTCTATTAGATGAAACATATTCTTAGATATGTTTATCTTAACCTCAACATAATTACATAAGTATCACCAATATACAAACATTGTGATATATCTCTTATTTCCATCCCTCTATAAATAGTCATTCAAATATATATTATTATTTATAGGACCATAGAGAATAGATCATTGATAACTATGAGATTAAAATAATGAATCCTTCAAATATGGTATGGATGAAAAACATACATTTTTCATGAACTTTATCATTACATCATGATCTAGGTTAAACTGAGGAACGTTTTAATATTCTTTTGTATCTCAACATATTACTCATATCCCATTTTAATGATATCATAGATATATTGATTTCAATTTTATTAAGAATGATAATTTTTATCCCATTCATTTATTATTTATAGATCCATCCTTATAAAATATATAAATATTGGATCTCAGGTGGTATTTATAATGGATATTCTAGCATGATCAATTCAACTGAGGGAATCATCCACCTTTTATCTTCCCATGGTGGTAATGTATTGAGCGGTCATAATCATTAATATTTTATAAGCATATTCACTATGTCATATTAAACACATTCTATGTTAATATATACATTTAGTATTTTTGATCAGTATCTATATAAAATGTTTTACAACCATGATAATGCCTTAATATCATTAACGAAAACATTACGAAAATAACTCCAAATCATGAATCGAGTAATTTTTTCCTGAATTTTTAATTTTCATGAAAAATAACCTATTAACATTTCATAGTACATGAAAATTAATCCCAATATATTCTTCGATAAATCACTATATATTTCAATCCCATATCCACTACTGGGTAATGTATGAATATTTGTTCTAACAAATCTTCTCTTCAGTTCTAGGAAAAAACAATAAAAATGTGGATATATTTAATCATTTCCATTTTTTCAATATTAAATATCCTGTTCCTTTGACGGATCTATCTATATAAAATCACTTGATATTATATGACCCAAAAAATGTAACCATTTGAAGTCATAATTATCTTGTTTTATATATTTCTAATATATTCTTCTTTCATTTTGTGTTTTGATTAAATATTAATTGATATCCATTATTCTAAATTCTCTCTAAATTGATAAAAATAAAAACTATAAAGATGACCAGAAGCTATTCATGGTAAAATCTGATGCCCCTATTTATTAATTACATGGTTAACGCAGGGTTATTAGTAATACCATATATAAACAATATATTTTCATAGTATCCATACCGTGTATGTAATGTTGTATTTAATATATCCACCTCATTACCCATCAATTGATGATATATTTAATAAAAATCAATCATGTAATAGTATTTATCTTCATCGATCAGATCAAATATGTTTTCAATATGTGGAATCGAATAATTGTTCCTGATCATGATATTTCTTATCTCCCAATAATCAATAAAAAATTTCATCGATCCATATACCTCTTAAATAAAATGAACATATAAACCCAAAGGTTACACATTTGGCTGAATTAAATCAAATTCTAGGTTCTATTATGTTTTGATTTTTAATTACAACACTTAATCAAGCCCATTATAGATATAATATTTGAATTCGGTGATGCTTTAATTATGAGTTTTATTGAGAAACCAGTATCATGTTTTTTGGGATGGTTATGTAACTCTTTGTAAAATGCATCCATGAAATCAAGCACAATATATATATCAATGATATTGAGTACGTGCGGAACCATCTAATAAAAAAAATATTGGATAGGAACCCACACCCATACAATGGATGTGATTTCAATGAGATGTTCATATACATAATTTTTCTAATTGATGAACATATGATGTTTTGTAATATAAAATATTTCTTCCTTTCCTATGAAATTAATTTCGAATTTAGTTATATAATTTCAATCCCTTAATATGATGTACTCAAATTAAGCCATAGTAATAATAATAAGAATTCAAGAATCAAATTCTTTGATTCCTTAACATTAGAGGAATCATATTATTGAGATACAATCATCATAAAATTAGAGGATTTCACTTTTAATTCTAAAAATAATAGTTTTTTTTGAATTTTTATAACATTATGAAATTATTAATATAAGAAATTTTTTTACATACAGTGTAATGCATCAAATTATTATTACTATATTTGATTGTGTGTCTACCATTCAAAATTGTCTCGTCAAACTCATAATCAAAAAATGTGACCCCATGATCAGTTATTTGTCTCTCACTATGACATTATGTTAACATCAATAATCATCATTAACATTAATATATGGGAATTTGTTATCATAATTCCCATAATATTGTGTTTGAATCACTAGATTGTGGGTGGTTTATTTTTTGTATATTTCTCTTTATTTCAATGAATAGGGATAACATTCCAATGGCATATGTAGTCAATTTTATTGTGACCATCCCTTTTAAAATTTGAAAATATTCTAATACATATAATTTACTCCATGTTTCCCTCTACACATTGATCAATATTGAAAGTTCATATTATTCTCTGTAGGTTTTCTAGAGATTCTTCTAATATCTACAAACATTTTCTTTTCAAAAACATGATATTGATACGTAAAATAGATATCCATTTCCACCATGAAATAAAATGTAATGATTTAATAACATATAATAACGTCCATAATGTATAATTTACTTCAAATACATGGTTTTATACTAATAAAGAATTTGTAAAACTTACATTCATGTTGAATGATTATTCATAAAATCATATGTCACGAGTCTTGTAAAATTTTCATCATAGATAACAACATATTCCTCATCCATCTTCTTTACCACGACGAATTACATCACATTTTTGAATGAAAAGCACGGGGTAATTACTTATTAAATAATTAGATCATAATCTGATCATAAACCACAAATTCAATATCATCATACACTATTTTATTATTTATTATATTCCACAATTGATCCTTTTTAAATTAAAAAAAATAGATTACAAAAATGTCTTTTTACAGTTCCGAACACTAGTGAATAGAAAATATATTTTCAGTGGTACTGATCTAATGATCCACAACTACGGATTTTTTGGAACAATAAAACGACGATTAGAATTTCCATAGGAATGAATCAATTCAATTTTGTTCCCTACTCTTATAATTTAGATGCTTATCATGATTTATAGATTGAGAAATACGTGATAACTTAAAAACAAGTTTTTTGATTCCGTCTCCCATTAAATTCGGCTACTATGGTGGAAAATCAAAATATTTAACATCTATATATGTATTATCATTAGTCAATAGAGTTCTAAAGTTATAGCAATACAATTAAGTATAATGTATGAAATAATCATCACAGTGGGGAACAACATAATTAGGGAAAATATATAATATGATATCTAAATAACAAAACCCTTTTTTCCATATAATACCCTTAGTACTATCATAGTTAATTCATTGTCATAATATATATTAAATAATTACGGATGGTTCATAGTGATTTCCAGAATTTTTAAAGCAAGCCTCCAGGTAGTGTAAAACAATGTGTATAGAATGTCTTATTGTCATGTACAAGGTGATGAATGGGTCCAAATAAATGTACCATTTTTAGAGTTTTTATTCTTAGGTACAAATGTTCCTGATCAATAATCCCATGTAGTATCAAAATAAGGATTCAATTTCTAAGAAATCACTCTCTATATTTTTTACAAAAATTGCATGACATATTCTTATTCCCTGAATATTCCTTAAATTTATCCTCTTACATATCATTAGAGATCTGACAAAAATTTTCATCTCTCAGATTGAAAAGGTTAAATAATCTGAACCATGATTCCAACATTAATAAAGCAAAATCCTCAGAAATAAATTTTATATATTACTATATGAATAATCTTTACATAACACAATTATCCATTCAAGATTCATTGAGATATAGTTCATTTTTAATCATATAAATATAATAAAATTTATCTTAACAGAGCTACGTATTCTCCCACTATATTCTTCGAAACAATAACCCTTCATATAAATTTCATACAGAATACCATTCATCGTAACCTAGGTGAAAAATAAGAAATTAAGATCTCAAATTCATAGTTAGTGTAAACATATTAGATATAATCATATTGTGAGCATAAGGGTATAAGAATGTGAAAATAAAATTTGAAACCCTTACCCAATATATCATAGAATTTAACTAGATTCTTGGAGTAATTATTGTATTTTATATTATATTTATCAAAAAATAATAAAATAACATGAAGCATTATAACAAAAAATTTAAAAAAATAATTTTTTTTACAAAAACATAGGCATATAAATACATTTTCATAGTATTTTAATGATGATTTCGTAGAAACTAATAGTATAATTGAATTATCCAAAAACCCATCATTGTAATCATGATACACACCCAACACAATCATAGTAGATAGGGTTAATTTTAGAATAAGGATCATTCCCCATAATATTCCTTTTAATCTAATTTGACATGAATCTTTACCCCATGCATTTGAAGGAGATAGTAGTCCCAATGGTGACAAAATTATAACAGTACAAATATTTTCCACATGATCCTAAAACATTCATTATATCATAACCTATAATAATAAAAGGGTTTTAACAATATTCATTATATTATAACCAATATAAAATAATCATGATTCATAATAATATCATTATATCATCATATAATAAATCATAATAAATAAATAGGTTACATAATAATTTCATGATTTAATCAATGAAGAACATGTTAAAAATGATATGGGATTCATATGAAACTTTTCAACACAAAAATAAATCATTTAGAAGATAATAAAAATGGTATTCTTAGATCATATCCCGATTAAATATTTAGTATCATTTAAATATGATATATAATATAGAAAAATTATTATTAATGAAACATACTCGAAATGTTTCTTGTGTAAAATATTTATTCTTTAGAAATAAGATATTTTAAAATTAATTAATCATAAAAATTGGTAGAAAATATTATATTTAATAAAACTATGTGAAAAATTAAATTGACAACCAATATAAATAATGATCAAGAGGTAAGAAAATTATATTCTTCCTTAACCTTTTTTGAACATTCCAAACATTCCTTGTTTGGAAAAGGAATAGAATATTACATTTAAAAAATATTGAAAATTTCAAACTTGGGTAACAAAAATTATTATTAATCAATAGGATATTATTTACGCCATTGTGTTTGGAAAATATGTCTAGAAAACATAGTATTGGAAAAAAATTTCAGAATGAACCAGGAATGATTAGAATTTTACATATAAAAATTTATTTGATCTATTTAGTACACAAATAAAGGAAAATAAAAAAAATGTATTCTCATGAAAAATCTAAAGTAAATGAATATCTATGAGTATCAATGGATATGGAATACAATATTTAGTAATTTGAAACATTATTCTAAATAATCAAAATAAGTGATTAGATTATGACATAAAATCATTACCACCTGGGTGTATTTAGATATTTATGAACCAATAAAAATTTTCATAAAATTAATCATTATATATAATTATGATAATTTTATCCATGATTTAGATTGTAATTTCGGTACTATATACACCTCATATAAAATAAAATTACATAACATGAATTATGTACTAAAAAATCAATTTGAGAAAAAAAACCATTAACATTAGTCTATAATTCCTTCATCAATGTTCAAATCCCTTTTAATATATATATATGATTATTATACATATAATAATGAAATATAAATATATATAATTCCAAATATTCCATAATTTTAAAATTTTATAACCTATTTATTAATAATTACTTGTCAAAACCATTTCTCGGGATATAACTACTTTTTTTTCAAAGTATGAATTGAGTTTTTATTTTGGAATATCTTACATTTTTCATGGATACATTATACCAATTATTTTAACCCTTATATTTAGATTATACATTCATTAGATAATTATTTATAGTAATCCAAAAAAAATTTGATACAGAAAATTATATATATCATTCGTAGAGATGGTTGGTTGTATATAAAAATGAATGTTGATTCAATTTTCTGAAGTTATTGAATGTAATAAAGGTAAATCAAATATTCCCATTATATTTTCATTAATTTGTAATATATATCACATATTTTCATTATAACCATAATTATTACATTCCATGTAAAGAGTATGAAAATGACACAACTTTAGGAGGTAGTAGTCCACCATACAGATGATCGAGATTATCATATTCCCAGATCATTGAAGTAACCTGGTAAATATATAATATTATACTTACCTAAATGTAATAATATTATATTTATAATATATACTACTTGAATCTTTCATTATAACCATCATTTAGAGGCGTTTATGGAAAATAAATAATATCAGTATGTGAGGCATAGTTTAATGTAAATATGAATGAAGACCTCATGTCCTACTTGATCGAATTATAGATTGTTAAGGTTCATTACATAATATATAAAAACATAATATATATAATATAATTTCATTATTACATAATCATGGTTTAATAATTATTTATGAAAATAGAGGAAGAAATAAAAAATCATCGATTTAGGAAGTTTCCTCTTGTTTAGAAAACATTATTATGATATCACCAATAGTATTCCTATATTTGATTTTTAAAAAATAAGGAATCTAATATAGAAAGATATATATAAGGAAAAATAGTTGGGTATTTTTTGTAATATAAATAGTTGTCTAAGGGAGAATAAGAGATGATAAGGAGTGTAGTGAGTGACAAACTTTTAATTTTTAGAAAATAAATGTGTAACAATGTTTTAACATTCCATATGGATCCCAAATGGAAAATTTTCAAGGAATAGTCATTATAATGTCAAAATATGGCCATAAAATTGTAATAGGAAATTTTATTGTTCATTTTTAAACCTTATACTTCCAGTTAAAAACATGTAAAAATAAATAATAGAACTAAATTCAAGAGTGAAACATAAAAATAAAAATTTAAATAAAGAAGCAACACATTAAATTACATAATATTGTAATTAAATATATAATTAATAATGACTCTAGAATTATATTTTAAAAAAATGAATTCAATAGCTTGAAAACATTTATTGTATTGAATAAATATAGGAATTTATAATAATATTATAAATACTTACATGATAAAATTTTCAAATTATATAAATATACTTGGGAACAAGTTGATGTTATTTTATTTTTTATTTTTTTCTCCTGAATTTATATATATATAAAGGGGTGAACTCACCTACACCTATTAAAAACAAAATATTTATAAGATTAAAATTTTCACAAGAAATTTGAATTTAAATAATAGAGCTTCTGATTAGTGGAAAATAGAGGTTCATTATAGATCAAGTTTCAATGAAATAACAATTATTGAAAAAACGTTTCCATATTAGAGTCACATTTTATGTATGCAGTCATTATACCAATGATTTACAACATTGAATAAAAAATCATATTTTGTCTACACAATAACATTTATATTGTTGGTGAAAACCCCCATTATCGTAGTAATATATTATTAGTGACCCATTATAGAGATAATATAAAAATAATTATGATCTCCCATTGTCATATAATCTTATAAAAATTCATCATATCTTGGTATTATCCTAGGTATATATGATTTGTAACTTTATCTTTAGATTTTTTTTAAACATGACACTTATTTTCATTTTATCATTATACAGTTTGATGTCAGAGAGAATAAATCATATATTGAACACATTTAATCATTAGTGAAATTTTATTATCCAATTAACATATAACAAGAATAATACATTGCCTCTAGTTAATATAATCCCATTGGATGATATGGTTTTTGATAAGGGTAGGGTATCTGGCGAAGTAAATATCACTCTGGAAGATTAGTAAGTTTTCGGAAGCCTCGAAATAAGTAACTATTTGACTATAGAGCCAGAATATGGAATCATGGATGCTTGTCATGTTCTAACATTATAATAGTATGTTTGTACTACTGACTCAATGGATGGAAATAAATTTTTTACTAAAAGATATATACATATAATCATCATGTATTGGGAAAAATTATTTTAAACATGATGAATTATGTAATGTTATTAGAAGGGGAAATGTGATATTTTAGATAGGTTAAATGTTGAAGGAACCAATATGGGAAGTGCCTTCAATTTCATATATCACAGAAGGGTATACCATAACATAGATGAGTGGAATATTATATTTTTTTCAATTTGCTTTTTCCAAACCATGAATATAACTAAATGTTAAATTTTATATATTATTGTTATGAAATAAAACTGATGCATATGCCTTAGTTCTTGGATAAATATGATACATCATTTCATATGTATTTGTGGAGGGAATCCATAAAGCTAGTCAACTGGAATAACATGTTTTTCAAAAAAATTCTCTATTATTCGTAGGAAGAGTGTTGACTTCAAAAACTGGATGATTGTTTCAAATAAGTACTAATATGGATATACATGATTGAATTAGAAAAATAATATTAATGTATTTTATCACGTCTTAAAAATAGTGAAATATCACAATAATAAGCAAGGAATATTAATATTATGTAATACAATTATATTCATATACAATCATTTCTTAATAAATATTATGGATTTTTCTATTCATACACATTTGTATATATATTCATTTAAAATGAATGTCTCTTGGACCCATTCAGATAATATTATAGGCTCACGAACATGAGTCTGAAACATTTTAATAGTTAATAATTATTCATAATACCACAAAACCATTAAAAATACATTTTTATTAAAGAACCATTAAAAAACTAGATTTTATAGCAAAACTCAACGCATCATAAAATATAATAGAATCATTTATAAATATATGTCTTAAAGGAAATATTTTTTTCTTTATATAAATTAATTAAATCATTTTTTTAACTCCAAAATGAAAATCTATTTCACATGATTATAAATAGAAATAATAGTATTTTTAATTGGATTAATGGATGACATTACAACCAGTCTAGATGATTTATTCAGGGAAGAACTATAATTATCAAGATAGAAAACATAACCAAAGTCATTTCTCAATATTTTAATCAATCCATGAATGTAATTAAATATCATAGTCATTGATTATGTAACTGTATATTATAATAATATAACCAAATACTTATAAAAAATTATAAAATCATTCAAGGTGATTATAAATTATTATAATTTGTTCATATATGTCTCTTAAAATATTTTAATAAGAAGAATAAAATAATATTAGAATGAGAAAAAAACATGTATAATTTTTGAGGTTATAATTATTCAAAAATAAAATCCATCAATATTAATTAAATCGTGTGAAAACTACAATGAAACATGGAGAGCTTTCAAATTTGGATGTATAATTAATGGAAACATCAACAGTGAGTAAGCAATGGAATACACAAGGTGTTTCTATATGGGATAATTTATACATGAAAAACAATATTAACATCAAGACCACTAAATTACCTCAGTTTAATCCAACATATTTCCTTCAGAATATGATATCATCAAAATCATGAATTAAATTTAACGCAAAAAATATTCCTTATCCATTAGAGGATTATTCTCTTCTACATCTTCATTAATTAACATCAGAAGACCTTTTAATGAAAAATCAATTCAATAATGATAAAAATCATAAAATACATATTATAAAGTGATGAAATAACCTTTTTATATGAAATATGTCACGACCCATCTTCTGGGGCCCATGCTGTGACTACCCAAGCCCACATTCCATAGGCCAGGGGCTAGCGACTAGCACCAAATGCATAATTCCCTAAAACTGGGAATGAATTTCCATTATAATGTGTAAACACACAAAATAGTGCACAAGGTTGAAACAAAACAATAAGTAAAACAATATATAAAAAGTGCACTAAAAGTAAAAGGGGATATAAATACAACACCATCTATAAAATATAAAAAACTAAATGTACAACTGATGAAAAGAAAAAAACTGCCACTAGGTCATCCTATAAGGTTCCTACCAGAAGGGTAGGTACAGATCTCCTCCTCATCACTACATGTTCATCCATCTCCTTCGTGTAGAAATCATGTTATATGGTCTACCACTGGGTACCGTCCAATCCTGGTTCTCTCAGCCATAGTCAGTGTTGTCCATCATCTGCATCCAACACAGCGAGGTGCGGGCATAGCCCGTGCAGGGGTGAGGAAAAAGATACTTAGTAGGGACCCAGAGACCCTCAAGGTCTCACAAAATCTAACAATCATAAACCACAATGTATGGAATCAAGAAATAACCCCACTTAGGTATATTCCCATACATATACCTATGTTATCAAGTAATACATCTTAACCATGAGGAAAACACAAAAGTTACAAACTCAGCTCAACCAGGATTTTTTATTCACATTATCAAAACCATGTCTGCTGGAGAACATCTCCTCTGTCGAGTACATTGGGCCTGCAGTGACACCAAGGAGCTTCACACTAACCATGGACTGCTGATTTACTCCTCCTGTTGAGTACTATGGATATGTTGTGTCACAACGTCCCTCCTTACCATGGGTCTACCACTACATCTAGGCACTCTACCTAATATCCTATATAGGTACTCCTCCTATTGTGTACCGCGGGTCTGCCACCACAACCAAGCGCTCCTCCACCAGGGGCCTTCCTCCATAACCAGGCTCTCCCCACTGGTCTAGTCGAGTCACTACAAGTCAATCGGTTAGTAGTAATCATATCTCATCCCGCTACTAGGTCTCTGCACTCTATCAGCTTGTCTCTGGATGGATCTTCTCCACAAGCTACTATTTGATACTCCAACTATCACGAAGACCGGCGAATAATTATCTCAACAGTTTTCCACATAATAGGGGTCTCAAGAAAACAGACGGTGCATCATTCAGAAGCTCGGTCAGTGAGTTATTGGCCTTTTAGTCCCAGTGTCCTGGTTGGATTCGTGCGTGATCCATCCTGACCGTAACTCAACTATACCCCAAACTCTAGTGAGGTATACTCAAAGGAACCTTCATGCTCTAATATTACCATGGCTATTGACGGTTCATCAAACAGACACACAGTGCCAATGATATGTCCAAAAGAAAGTAAAGTGTCGTAGTGGTCCCGGTCCGGTCCGACCCGGTCAAACTAACTCGGCATAATGAAATCTGGGAAAACCCATCTGGGACGACCCGGCCTGACCTGTTGGCTCTTGCCCGGCCCACTAGGCGGGCCATCCTATTAGGTTCATCCCGACTAGCAGGGTATAACCCAGCGGGGCGTGAGGGGTCACAGAGCACCACGAGAGTGCAGAACGGTCATGAGGGCGTGGACTGGCCACAGTTCACTGTGAGGGCGGTTCGGCCCGAAGGGCACTACATGGATGGCTCAGCCTGGATAGCACCGTGAGGGTGTGGCTCTACCCGGAGGGCACCCTGAGGGGCCGGCTCGGGATGGCTCGGACCATGGCAGGGTGGCTCGGCCGGTGCCGGGAGGCCGGTGTGGCAAGGGCACCGCGTGGCACACAGATAGTGGAGTCGTGGCGTGTGAGGGGTGTATACGTGCTAATGTCCAGTTCGGACAGCGGTGCCATGGGGCATGCAGGGTGTGTGGTGTGTGCGAGAACACAAAATGAGTGAGACACATGGACGGAGAAGCCACGGGGCGCGAGGGGTGCGAGTGGAGGCCGACTCGTATGAGACTCGGGAGGGCATCGCGAGGGGCACTGGAGGCACGGTGTCTGGGAGGCGGGGCACTGTGCGGATGGAGCATGGCCCAGCCGGGGTGCGGCGTGGCTCGGACAAGATTGTCCAGCGTTTGGTGCGGCCGGGGCGGCGTGGTTCATCCCGGGGGGGGGGGGGGGGGGGGGCAGGTTGCCTTCATCGCCTTCGTCATCTCGTCACCTTGTCTCCATGCCGAAGGACATCACAAAGAAGAACGTTGGAGGGGGGTACGGTCATGTAAGTTTGGCCTGAACCCTCTGCATTTTGGGTGGTATCCCGATGTTAAATATTTCTTGAATTTAAATGAATTACCAGGAGGAATATAGAAGAAGAAAAGTATAACAACACCCCCATCTTCATGAAAAAAAAACAATTCCCAACCAGTAATGAAAATCATCCACAATGATTCTTGGTTATTGAAGGGAAGAAGTAAAGAAATAATATGACATTCTAATAAAACCCCTATCTTGTTCGTTATTCATCGACATAGTAGTTGGGGAAGAAGACGGAGTTGTCGTCATTCGTCATGTTCGCCATACACTTCCAATCCCAAGAAGTGTGTCAGTTCGTTGATGAAGAAGAAGAGGGAGCTTTGGTAATCAAATACATCAAACGTAGGTTGATTCCCCAAGCAAGTAGTCGAAGACACTCATTTCTGGAGTTCTTCATTGGAATAACATGTTCTTTTTTCTTCATTGGTGATAGTTTTTCTCTCAAAATCTCCTTCCTCCTTTTACAAACCAAAGAATAGGGTATCCAAGAATAATAGATTATAAAATCATTTTTGTCTTTGTCATAAGAATTCAAATTGGGTGAATTATTTAATTGGTCTCTACATAATAAATTAATGGGGTTTTCACAAATAAAAGAGAGGAAGAGTTGACACCATTAAAATAGGGGGTAGAGAGACTCTCCCTCATTAATGAGGGTAGTGGAGAGGTTTTCCACAATTAAAATGGGGGTTTAGTCCTGGGTGGTCCCCACAACTGTAACCTCTAATGGGAGGTTAAGTTCGACTGGGCCTCACAACCATAACCTCTCATGGGATGTTATGTTCGGTTGGTCCCCACACTTCAACTCCCACAATGGTGTTTAGTTCTTGTGGACTCCACCTTTAACATCCACATGGATTCTCAAAAATAAAATAAATTGTAGTTCATTTTATTATTATTATATTCCACGAAAAACCAAAAAACTATCCTTTATTCTTGACCCACTGTCATCTATAGGAATGTACCCTTAAGCGAATACTGGTGTTGTGAGATCAACTATGCTCTTAGATTTCAATTTCGAGAAATGTTTCAAAATTTATGAAATCTGTCTCGAACTTTCACTAAAGGCACCTGATCAAAACTTTAGAAATTTATTTTGGGCACTCTGGGCCTCAGAATCTTACGCCGTAATGTTTGGTGGACTCATAAAATTCCCATTTAATTAAAAATAATTACATGAAATTTTGGGTCATTAAATTATACCCACCATAGGGCTCTATGTCCCTGTAAGCCACAACTCATACTATGTGAACAAGGGGGGGTGGGAATGAGCATGAATATGAGCCTCACACTCCCATTTGGCTTCCTGGAGTTTCCCATGCTACCAACAAATGCACACTATAGGAATTTACCTTCCACGTTGGACCTGCTCCGGTCGATCCTCAATCACTATTGGGACCTCTGTAAATGTCATCCCATCATCGATGTCTAGCTTTCCATGGTCGATGATGTGGGTAGGTTCATGCACATATCACCTCAGCTAGGATATGTGGAAGACGTGATGCACCCGGTGCAACTGAGGTGGATGAGAAAAATAGTATTCCACCTTGCCAACATTACTGATGACCTGATAAGGTTCGATGAATCTCGGAGATAACTTGCCGCATTAGTCAAATTCCATAAGCCTCATCATAGTGAGACTCGTAGAAAGACATGGTCGCCATCCTCAAACTCTAGATGTCTCTTTCTCCTATAATCATATGAGTTTTTCCTGCTCTATGAAGTCTTCATATACTCCATTATGATATGCACCTTCTCCGTGGTAGCTTGTACCGTCTCTGGTCCCACTCGTTCTAAATCCCCTGGGTCAGTCTATAACAAAGATGATCTGCAAGGTCTCCCGTACAATTCCTTGAAAGGTGACATCCCAATGGTGGAGTGATAGCTTTTGTTTTTCCCAAACTCCACCAAAGGCAAGTGATCCTTCCAGCAGTGACCAAAGTCGAGGAAATAAGAACGCAACATGTTCTCAAGGGTCTGGATGGTCTGCTCAGTCTAACCATCTGTCTGAGGATGGAAGGTGGTTCTCAAATAAATCTGTGTCCTGAAAGCTTCCTAAAACCCCTTCCATATCCGGGAAGTAAAACATGTGTCACGATCGGAGTCAATAATTATGGTTACTCCATGTAGCCACATAATATCATGCACATATGGGTAGCCAATGCTCTCTACTGAACCCTACTCTCTGGTCGATAGGAAGCGGGCCGACTTGGTGAGTCAGTCGACGATCACCTAAATCGAGACATGTCTTCTGGATGTACATGGAAGACCCATCATGTAGTCCATGGATATCACGTCCCACTTCAACTCTGGGACCTCTAAAAGCTAAACAAAGCCTGGTGGTACCAGATACTCTACCATCACTTGCTAACAAGGGAGGAATCGAGAGACAAACTCAACAACTGATTTCTACATCCCCGGCCACCAGTGATGTCGTATGAGATCCTAATACATCTTTAAAACCCATTGATGTACCTCTATAAGGGATTTGTGAAACTCCCTAAGAAATTACTCCTGAAGTGACATCAGGACCATGGTACGTCCTCTGATGAGGATGACATGCTTCTTACCTACAAAAAATCCATCAGGTGCCTGCCCTGTGGGTATCTGAGCACATCGATTCTTTGTGTCAGTGTCCCCATGTTGCGCCTCCCTGAATCACTAAATAAGTGGGGGAGTGACAATAAGATACAAATGTATGGCTTATCCATCTATGTCTACAAAGGATATCTATAAATAAACAAGCTGCTCTGCTGCCTCACCTAGCAGCTGTATACCAGATCATCTGCTGAGTGCATCAACAACACTATTCCCCTTTCCATGATTATAGACTATTTTGATGTCAGAGTCATGGTGGAACTCAATCCAAGGTCGTTGTCTCAGGTTCAGGCCCTTCTGGGAGAAGATATACCCCAGACTCTTGTGATCAAAGTACATGATAAAATATTCACCCATTCGATAGTGTCGCCACATCTTCAAGGCGAAGACCACTACTACAAACTCTAGGTCATGGGTAGCTTAGTTCAGCTCATGTTGTCTCATCTGACGAGAAAAATATACGTTCACTTCTCACTCCTGCATCAAGAAACATCTGAGTCATGTCCCTGATGCATCACATTAGACTATGTACCCTATGCCTTCTCTAAAAACCTCAAGATGGGGGCACTAGTCAGCCTCTAACTCCTCTCCTGAAAGCTCTGCTGGCATCTCTATTAACACACAAAGGGGTTCCCTTTATTAATCAAGGATGATAGTGGTTATACAACTCTGGAGAATTATGGCATAAATCTCCGGTGCTATCTAGCCAAACCCAGGAGACTATGTACCTCCATCACACTCATGGGTGTCTCCCAAGCAAGTACCTCATCAATCATCGCTGGACCTACTACAACTCCAGCCTCCAAGATGACATGTCCTAGAATGTGAACCTCTCGAATCCATAACTAGATATTCAAGAGATTACAATAAATCTGGCGCTATCAAAGTGTGTCAAGTACTACCCACAAATGGTAGGCATGCTCTTCCTCATTAACAGAGTATATCAAAATTTCATTGATGAATACAACAACAAAGTGATCATGGTATGACTGAAGGATCTTGTTTATGAGTCCCATGAACACTACAGGAGCGTTGGATACACCAAAAAGCATAACCAGGAACTCGTAGTGTCCATACCGACATCTGAAGGCCGTATTCTGCACATACTCGTCTCGAAAACGGAGCTGCTGATAGCCTGATCTGAGGTCTATCTTCGAGAACCAGTGTGCTCCCTTCAACTAATTGAAGTGTTTGTCAATCCTCGGTAGTGGGTACTAATTCTTCATGGTCACCTGGTTCAGGTAACGATAGTCGACACAGATCCTCAAGCCCCCATATACCTTTTGGAGAATAGAATCGGGGTTTCCTAGGGGGAAACACTAGGCCCGATGAATTCCTTCCCCTGCAAGTCCTATAGCAATAACTGAATCTTGCGATGCTCCATAGGAGACATTCGATACGCCGGTGTTGATATCTGTGTTGTCCCGGGCAGGCACACCACACATTGCACCTAATATAGTCTATAACACCCTTAAATTAATAATTTATGGTTATTCCCTATAACACCCTTAAATTAAATAGGTAATAATTGATATCTAATAGGTAAATAGGACTAGAAAAAAATATTGAAACTAGATTAGTAAATTAAATTTTCCACTATTATACTCTGGGGACTAGAACATGTCTACATAGATGGTTTTTTGATTGTATCCATTACACTATGACTCTCTTTTCAGTTAAATATAAATACTAAGGAAAATGTTTTATATTATTATATTCATTCCATAAATAAATTTCTTATTCGAATTTTCTTCCATTATGGTTACTAAGAATTGATTCTATTATGATTCAACTCCTCTAATAATCTATTATTTATTACGTGGCTTATTATAACGATATTTCATTTTTGGGGTTTGTTTTTTAAATTCAATACCATGTTCTTATACCCTTATTATCATTTTATTCATATATGATCATTGATATCTCCATTACTTATCATTTCTGAGAATCCAGACTCACCAATTTTTTTATTACCAATCCTATAATTTTTTTATTATGTATGCTATTTCAAATATGGGTTATATTTAAAAAAGTTAGTTGGAGACGATGTAAAAAAATTATGAACCAGTTGAATATTTTTCTATGATTTTAATGACAGAAGTCACATATGATTCTAATAAGGATCATTATATTTTGTAATTAATATTAATCAATTATGATTTAATATATATGTTAGAATAGTTTGGGTCTTCATATTTCTCATTAGAAAGACCAATAAAATATTTTAGTAAATGAGTGTTATAGAATCACAAAATCATGTGTTTTAATAACATTTATGTGCATAAATCAGGGAAAATAATGTTATATAATATAATAATGGTCTATATTGAGATTAGTAAAATAATTTTCCCATGGTAAATTTATTCTATAATTTTAGTTAATATGAAATAACCATTATTGTTTACAAAACACCAATGTTGTAATTCTAAAATTTAAAATAGATATTATTAATGAATTTAAAAATATTGAATGTGTTATGATATGAACGGGTTAACCTATCCCATTAATTATCTTAATTTATATGTCGTATAAAGGAGTCTTGAAATATTTATATTCATATTTTCTATTTTTGGGGTATTTGATGTGAAAACAAATTAATTTGTCTTAAAATAAAATTGGTGATATTTTATAATAATTAATATTTCATTAAAGGGCATAAAATTTCAAAAAAATATTAGATTTAAGACAATTAATAGGATATTTTTTAAAGCAACAAACATAATCCAATTATTTTTCATTTTTAATTTTATTGTAACATTGTTTTACCTAAAATGGGACAAACTATTAAAATTATTGTAATTGTTAAATGGGTTAATTAATAGTAAAAAAATAGTTATGGGCTCCAATGTGTTCCAAAATTGGCCAAATATCAATAGATGGGATTATTATGAGACATCCAGATATTATATTTTAATGATGTCAATATGGTGTCATCTAGACATAAACATTAATTTATGTTAATTTAATATTTTAATAATTCAAATAGTTCCCAACCACTAAATTAAAAAATGGAACCCCTATTTTTACTTCTTTGCACCACATTGAGGACTATAACATAAAAATACTCTACCAAAAATCTCTTCACCAAATAAATATCCACATTCTCAATGTATTTATATTCTATAAAAACAACATTATATCCCATTAGATAAGATCAAAAGGAGTCATTTAAAATAATTGATAATTGTCTTAACTGATAAATTTATTTTAAATTCTTATTCTACCACATAAAAATAAGTTATATTATTCATAAAATAATATCATTTAGTTTCCAATAAAAATATAATTGTTATAATGAGTATGAAAACACAATTATAAACCATCTTTTCCATCAAATGGGATATGTAAAGCCCCGTAAATTTCAAGGAATTTTTTTTTCTTAATTTTCTTTGAAATTTTACAAGAGAACAGTTTCTGACGGCACCTGATTCCGAGGCCCGGTGTGCCCGGAATAATTTTCCAAAGTTTGGCTCGGGTACGTTCAGTGAACGGACGACCGGGTTTTTCTAACGTTTGAACCGGTTCCCGGAATCGAATTCTGAGGGCACCGAAGAAATCGCAGCGCCGGTATTCTCTTAGAAACGCCTCTTCCGGAGTTGCGTTTTCTCGGGTGTGGTTTTTAATTTTCGGGCTTAAAGATAAGAACTAAAATAATTTTACGACAACTTTATATTATTTCACTTAAGTCACTTGGAAGCCACTTGAAGCCACTTAATAGCGGCTTAAACTGAGTTGAAACGGATAGGGGACTATCCAGAAATATCCTACCCTCTTGGTAGGATATTTTTGAGGTGGGGCCCGCACGAGCCCCGCCCTTTCTTTCCGCTAAGTAACACACCCGCAAAAACCCATCATTATAAAAGTCAACTGACGCGTTTCCTTAAATTCTTAACAGACCATTTAATTGGGCGGTTTATTTTGTGAATTAAATGGGTGGTTTCTTTCTTTGAATTAATTCAATGAATTGATGTGTCGTTACTTAACCTTTTTCGTTGGTTGGCATAATAATAAAATAAGACCAACCAGTCTTTTTGGAGGATTACTGGTTGAGAGGTTTTGTAAGAATCCATGTGCCTTCATCCTCCTTCGTGAAGAACACGAAGAACGCGAAGAACGCCGTCACCCTCAGAGTTTGACGACGCTTCATTCGAGACGTCCTTCCCCGCCCTGATCTTCGATCAACTGCTTGAGGTAAGAGTCTCGGATTTTCTTTTTTTTATCTCCTTTGTGGTTTTTACCAAAACACGGATTTAATTAATTAAATTAAATCTGCTGTTTCATGGTCTGTTGAGTTCGCCGACTCAACGTCGTGTTCCACGATGATGCGACGCCCTTCTGCGACAACGCGATGATCTCCACCTTCTGCAATGAGCAATTCCGCGAAGAACGCTCACGCGCGACGACTTCGAGGTAGGGATTTTATTTTTTGGAAATGCCTCTTATTTCCCATGTTGTTTCCGTTCAAATGAGGAACCCGATTTATGAAACAATTTTATTTCATTAAAAATTGTTTCGGATATGCGTTCATGTGTTGAACTTTATTCCTCCCGTTGTTTATCTCTAACGCGAAGGGTGCGGGCCAAACGAACACGGCCCGACGGCCCTCCGCTGTTCTTCATTTTTGTGCGGATTTGATGGGCGACGACGGAACGTGCCACAACGGATGTTTGACGATCCCGCAGTGAAGAACGAAACCCGGGAGGAGCAACGGCGCAGACGGGAAGGAAATCGGGCCACCGAAGCGACTCCGGCGGCCCGCTGAAGCCGGCTGCGGAACGGGTCGCCGGCACGGCGGTGCCGGCACCCAGAGGCGGTGGCGCTCGCGAACCCGCGGCCACGCGGGTCCGGTCGCCAGGGAGACACCCCGCGTGTGTCGCAGGGGTGTCACGCGGGGGGCGGCGGCTCCCCCCCCCCCCCCCCCCGCGGCACTCGGAACGCGGCTTTAGCCGCGTCCGGCTGTCTGGCCGACATCCCGAGGGTGCCGCGGGGGTGTCACGTGGGGCGGCAGCTCCCCCCGCGTCAGCCGCTCGGCCGACCCGGGCCGGGCTGGCCGAGCCAGACCGGGTCGAACCGGGTTCGGCCGACCCAGGGGGGGTCGGGCTGGGTCGGCCCGGACCCGGACCCCCCGTCTTCGGATGGTTTTCGTTCAAATGCCCTTAACTTGAGCTACGGGCCTCCTAACGACGCGCCGTCAGCGGAAACGCGATCCTTGGATCGAGGCGGTCGTTTCGGTATATCGCACTCAAGGTTTCGGAATACTTTGAGTTCGGCCGGGTTGGTTCGTACACGAAACCAACCGGGCCTTCGGAGCGGAAACACTCATATCTTGAGCCACGGACGTCCGATCGACGTGCTATCAGCTTTGTTGTTTTCCTCTAAGTGAGACGGATATTTTGGCTCACTCCGCCCGAGGTTTGGATGCAGGTGGAGTACGGTCGGGTTGGTTTTGCCTTAAAAACCAACCGGGCCCCTAGGACGAAAAAGCCAATAACTCTCAGACCAGTCGTCCGATCGATGCGCCGTCTGCGACGTTGAGTTCCTGTTGGTGATACGGAACTTTTGGATACATCAACATCAGACTTTGTGGCAGTTGATGTATCGGCCTCTCGGCTCGGGGAGCGGACCCTCCAGAACGAGCTTGCTGTGTGCGGAACCCTAGAGTTGGTTGCGACTGCTTCTTCGACAGCGACGACTGTGCAGAGATCCTCCGTGGACTCCGACAACGACCATGCCGAGATCCTCAGTGGACTGTGGCGACGATTGTGCAGAGATCCTCAGTGGACTGCGACGACTACTGCACTCAGCGATCCTGTGTGGATCAGTGCTACAGGTCCTGTGTGGGCCTGGTCCTGTGTGGGCCCAATCCTGTGTGGGTCCGATCCTGTGTGGGTCAGTGCTCAGCGGTTCTGTGTGAGCCAGCGCCTACAGGTCCTGTGTGGGCCCGATCCTGTGTGGGTCATTGCGGGGGTTAGTTACCTATCGATCCTTTGTGGGTCCGACGACTTAGATGGATCAGTGATCATCATTATCGTCATCTGAAGAAGTATACCTGTGTGAGCTGAATCATGTGTAACTCTCCTTTGTGGATTGTGTTGAGCTATCCTGTGTGGATTTACTGTTTACTCTTCTTTGTGGATTGTGTTGAGATATCCTTTGTGGATTTACTATTTACTCTCCTTTGTGGATTGTGTTGAGCTATCCTGTGTGGATTTACTATTTACTCTCCTTTGTGGATTGTGTTGTTCTATCCTATTTGGGTATACGTTGGCTTTCCTGTGTGGACTGGGTTGTGCTTGGGCTCAGACGTTGGAGCCGAACGGGAATTAATGACTTAGGTATATGTATGGGCATATACCTAAGCCGTGTCAGATGTTACTTCGTGGTTGTATCTTTCCTTTGTGGATTATCCTTTCTGGATTTCGGGAGACCTTTGGGGGTCTCGGGGTCCCTACTGAGTAGCTTATACTCACCCCTGCACGGGCTATGCCCGCACTTCGTTGTGTTGGTTGTAGACGACAGACAACACTGATCATCGTGGAGGCGTGCGGAGCAGGACGGTACCTCGAGGTGGACCACTGGGCGGGACGCACTCGGAGCGGACGATTGGGCCGAGGTTCTGTGGAGGCTATCTGTACCCACCCTTCAGGTGGGACTTCCAGAGGATGGCTCGACGCTGCGACATTTCCTTTCTATTGCTGTTTTTCCTTTCATTTGTACTTTACAGTTGGGCTTGTATTTCCGGCCCCTTTTACTTTCAGCACAGCTTGTACAGTTTTTACTTAGTGTTTACTTTTACGCTTTCTTACTCTGTGGTGCTTGTTTACTTTTCAAAGGCAATGCCTTCCCTTTCTCTGGGATTTTATGCCTTGGTGCTAGTCGCCAGCCCCGGCTTATGGAAGGCGGGCTTGGGGTAGTCACGACACGGGCCCCGAGGACGGGTCGTGACATATTGGTATCAGAGGTGGTCGGTTCTACCGCAGACTCTGATCTTTCTTCTATGTGAAGCAATAATGTTTAGCGTATTGAGTGTGGTTATCAGTCCAGGGAGTCCAGTGTTGGTGTGGCGGCCGACGTATCCATACACCAGGACCCTGACTTCTGATTTCTGACTTAATGCACGAAAAAATTGATTGCATTTGTGTTTCAAGTTTTCTTTGTGATTACTTGTGTCACCTCACCAGGTATATTGTTCTGACCGTGGCGCACTTGTTTCCTTTTCAGGATGGCCCCACGACGGCAGCCAGCTAGGGTTCTGAGAGTAGAGCGTGACGACAGCCCGCCGAGCGATGAGGCCTCGGTACAGGGCTCGTTGACAGGAGAGGCACCAGCGGTACCATTACCCGCCGAGCCCCCGATGCTTCCAAAGCCGATCGCTGATGATGCACGATGCCTCGGAGCTCTACATGAGTTCCAGCGCCATCGAACACCCAGGTTCCGGGGAGAGACATACCCCCATGCAGCCGAGGACTGGCTGGAGGTGGTCGTCCGAGTTTTCAGGCTAGTGAGGACACCAGCAGACCTCATGGTGATCCTCGCGGCGAGCCTACTGCATGCAGCTGCAGGGCGATGGTGGAGCTTGATGCTCCAGGTACACGATGAGGCCTCCCTCATATAGACGGACTTCGAGAGCCTCTTCCGCTCAGAGTTCTTCCCAACCACCCTCCGTGCAGTGCACATTCAGGAGATTCTTCAGCTGCGGCAGGGCAGCTTGACGGTCGCCCAGTACGCGGCGAGGTTTACCGACCGTTCTCGCTACTCGACTGACATGGTACGGGACCCCTTATTCCGGGCCCGGACCTTCGAGCAGGGTTTGAGAAACGAGATCAGATCATCACTGATCTCCCTCAACATCCCGACCCAGGCAGGAGTGCTTGAGCGAGCCGTTCTGATCGAGAGCTTTCTGGCTGAGTTTACAGCAAGACCTACCGCAGGGTGGCATGTGGCGGAGTCTTCGGCAGCGGGTAGCCGACTGATGACTCAGGGTCCCAGGCAGAGCAGTCCTTCCGGAAGACAACCTTGGGACACTGGCTCAGCAGTGCGGGGCACACAGTGTGGAGCCAGCCTTCCGAGAGGTAGGCAGTGCTATGAGTGCGGCGGGTAGGGCCACATGGATCGTGACTGCCCGACCCGTCGTACCGAGGGGCAGCAGACGGTGGAGGGACCACCCAGGCAGAGGCAGAGGGTCGACCGTGGTGGTCCACAGGGAGGAGGCGGACGAGGCAGAGGAGCTGGCCGAGCAGCAGGTGGTGGGCGATGCTTTGAGGGTCTGCCACCACCACCACCAGGAGGCCCACCCCGACCACAGGGAGCTGGCGGGCAGAGACAGGCACAACTCTAGGCAGTGGAGGCCTACGACCACGGTGCAGAAGAGATGATTCGAGGTACGATCTGTGTCTATTCCACCCTTTCTTCACTTCTTATAGACACAGGAGGGAGTCACTCATTCATAGCCGCTGCCCTTGTTCGGAGCTCGGATATTCCGACAGAGTCGTTGGTTCGATGCTTACAGCTAGAGACTCCTACGGGAGGAGACTCGACAATTACGCACTGGTGCCGGTAGTGTGAGATTACTCTAGGAGGCGAGAGATTCGGCTGGGATCTTCTTGTAGCAGCGTCGAGGCCTTAAGACGTCATCTTGGGCATGGATTGGTTATCTACAGTCCATGCTCAGATTGACTGTTTTAGGCGCAAGGTGAAATCTGTGAGCACCGATGGGAGCACGTTCACCTTCACCGGCGAGAAGGGAGCCATAGAAACACAGGATGGACTCACGCAGTGGAGAGGACAGCCCATCACTCATCAGTTGGCTAGTCTCATCCTTGTAGCAGTTGACGTGCGGAGTCCCGGTTTTCCTGCAGTGGTGGATCAGTATGCGGACGTCCTCCCCGACGATGTTTCAGGGCTACCTCCTCGTATAGAGGTAGACTTTTATATTGACCTGTACCCTGGGACAGCCCCGATATCCACTCCAGCGTATCGGATGGCCCCTACTTAGCTTTGAGAGCTACGGGTGCAGTTGGAGGACTTGCAGGGCAAGGGGTTCATCCGACCGAGTGTTTCACCCTGGGCTTCCCCGATTTTGTTCGCCAAGAAGGTGGACGGGAGCTTGCGACTTTGTGTCGACAATCGTCGCCTGAACCAGGTGACAGTGAGGAACAAGTATCTGCTACCGAGGATTGATGACCTCTTCGATCAGCTCAAGGGAGCACTATGGTTCTCGAAGATAGACCTCAGATCAGGCTATCATCAGCTCAGAGTTCGAGATGAGGATGTGCAGAAAACGGCCTTCAGGTGTCGGTATGGCCACTATGAGTTCTTGGTTATGCCTTTCGGCGTAACCAACGCTCCAGCAGTGTTCATGAGTCTCATGAACAGGATCTTCCAGCCATACCTCGATCGATTTGTCGTGGTCTTCATCGACGACATTTTGGTGTACTCGACCACAGAGGAGCACGCCTACCACTTGTGGGTTGTACTAGACACACTCCGAGAGCACCAGCTTTATGGAAAGCTCTTGAAGTGCCAATTCTGGTTACGTGAGGTCCACTTCTTAGGGAACGTCATTTCTAAGGCGGGAGTTGCAGTGGATCCCGCAAAGATCGAGGCAGTGCTAGCTTGGGAGCCACCCAAGAGTGTGACGGAGGTGCGGAGATTCTTGGGTCTAGCCGGATACTATCGGAGATTCGTGCTGGACCTTTCCAGAGTTGCGGCACCACTCTCAGTGTTGACAAGTAAGGGGAAACCCTTCATGTGGTCAGAAAAATGTCAGCAGAGCTTCGAGGAGCTGAGGCAGAGATTGACCAGTGCACCTATCTTGAGGTTGCCTGAGGAGGGAGTTGGATACGTAGTCTACTGCGATGCATCAGGGACCGGACTCGGGTGTGTCCTGATGCAGGATCGGGCCGTGATTGCCTACGGATCACGTCAGTTGAGGCCGCATGAGCAGAACTACACTACCCATGACCTGGAGTTGGCAGTAGTGGTCTTCGCTCTGAAGACATGGCGACACTATCTGATGGGCGATCACTTTATAGTCTTTTCTAACCACCAGAGTCTCATGTACATCTTCTCTCAGAAGGACCTGAACCTAAGACAACGGCTATGGCTCAAGTACCTCCAAGACTATGACTTTCAGATAGTCTATACTCCTGGGAAGGGGAAAGTGGTAGCCAATTCCCTCAGCAGGAGGATGGGCATCCAGCTACTTGAGGAGGCGACAGAGTAGCTAGCCGCTTTGCAGATATCCTTCGTGGATAGAGACGGAGCAGCCTTACTTCAGTCTCTCACCGTCTCTCCTCCACTTCTACAGTGGGTCAGAGAGGCTCAGCGTGGGGACGCTGACTGTGATACGCGGCGTGCACAGATATACTTGGGACAGGCACCTAATGATTTCTCCCTTGGAGAAGATCACGACGTCCTTTTCAGAGGACGTACCCTCATACCAGTTTCTTTACGAGATGAGGTGTTGAGAGAGTTTCACACTTCTCCTTTGGCGGAACATCCTGGAGTGGCGAAGAAGTACCAGGATCTCAGGTGACCGCACTGGTGGCCAGGCATGAAGAAGACTGTGGCAGAGTTCGTATCACGGTGCCTCACCTGCCAGCAGGTGAAGGCAGAGCATCAGGTACCAGCAGGCTTGGTACATCCCTTGGAGGTCCCAGAGTGGAAGTGGGGAGGGATATCTATGAACTTCGTGACTGGACTTCCATGCACTTCCAGAAGTCACGACTCCATTGGGATGATTTTTGACCGACTCGCCAAGTCGGCACATTTCTTACCGATCCGAGAGCAGTGCTTAGTGGAGAGATTGGGGCGTCTCTACGTTCAGGAGATTGTACGGCTTCACGGTGTGCCATCGACTATCGTCTCTAATCGGGATGCTTGTTTTACTTCCCAGCTTTGGAAGGGGTTGCAGGAGGCGTTCGGGACGCGGCTACGTCTGAGCACCGCCTTTCACCCTCAGACGGATGGTCAGACAGAGAGGACCATTCAGACTCTCGAGGACATGCTCTGCACATGTGTCCTCGACTTTGGTCGCAGCTTGGAGGACCACCTACCCTTGGTGGAGTTCGCGTACAACAACAGCTACCACTCCACCATCGGGATGGCACCATACGAGGCGTTGTACGGCAGACCTTGCAGATCTTTATTGTGCTGGACAGACCCTGGGGAGTCAGGACTAGTGGGACCAGAGATGGTCTGGGCCACGATAGAGAAGGTCCAGGTCATCCAGGAGTGGATGAGGACAGCTCAGAGCCGGTAGAAGTCGTATAATGACAGGAGGCGGAGTCCCCTAGAGTTCGAGGATGGCGACCACATCTTCTTGTGTGTCTCACCTCGACGTGGTTTGTGGAGATTTGGCCAGGATGGAAAGTTGTCTCGACGCTTCATTGGACCATTCCAGGTCCTCAGCAGGGTTGGCGAGGTGGCTTATCTCCTGGCTCTACCACCTCAGGTGCACCGGGTGCATGACGTCTTCCACGTATCTCAGATGAGGAGATACTTGCACGACCCGACACACATCATCAACCATGGGGAGCTAGAGGTGCATGATTGGGTGACTTTTGCGGAGGTCCCAGTGGAGATAGAGTATCGACAGGAGCGGGTCCTATATGGGCGATTGATTCCTCTTGTGCGCATCAGATGGCAGCACGGGAACCTCAAAGAGAGCACATGGGAGCGGGAGGCTCAGATGCGTGCTCAGTACCCACATTTGTTTCCCTAGTTTATGATGTATCTTTACGGGGACGTAAATCCCTGAGGTGGGAGTAATGTAAAGACCCGTAAATTTCAAGGAATTTTTTTTTCTCTTAATTTTCTTTGGAATTTTAAAAGAGCGCAGTTTCTGACGGCACCTGATTCCGAGGCCCGGTGTGCCCGGAATCCGTTTCCAGAGTTTGGCTCGGGTTCGTTCAGTGAACGGACGAGCGGGTTATTCTAACTTTTGAACTGGTTCCCGAAATCAAATTCTGAGGGCATCGATGAAATCGTAGCACCGATATTTTCTTAGAACCGCCTCTTCTGGAGTTGCGTTTTCTCGGGTGTGGTTTTTAATTTTCAGGATTAAAGTTAAGAAATAAAATAATTTTACGACAACTTTATTTTATTTCACTTAAGTCACTTGGAAGCCACTTGAAGCCACTTAATAGTGGCTTAAACTGAGTTGAAACGGATAGGGGACTATCCAGAAATATCCTACCCTATTGGTAGGATATTTGTGAGGTGGCGCCCACACGAGCCCCGCCGTTTCTTTCCGCTATGTAACGCACCCGCGAAAACCCGTCATTATGAAAGTCAACTGACGCGTTTTCTTAAATTCTTAACAGACCATTTAATTGGGCGGTTTATTTCGTGAATGAAATGGGTAGTTTCATTCTTGGATTAATTCAACGAATTGATGGGTCTTTACTTACCCTTTTTCGTTGGTTGGCATAATAATAAAATAAGACCAACCAATCTTTTTGGAGGATTACTGGTCGAGAGGTTTTGTAAGAATCCTTAAGCCTTCATTCTCCTTCGTGAAGAACGCGAAGAATGCGAAGAACGCGAAGAACGCCTTCACCCTCGGAGTTTGACGACGCTTCATCTGAGACGTCCATCCCCGCCCAGATCTTCGATCAACTACTTGAGTTAAGAGTCTCCGATTTTCTTTTTTTTATCTCCTTTGTGGTTTTTACCAAAACATGAATTTAATTAATTAAATTAAATCTGCTGTTTCATGGTCCTTTGAGTTCGCCGACTCAACGCCGTGTTCCGCGACGACGCGATGCCCTTCTGCGACGATTCGACGATCTCCACCTTCCGCGACGAGCAATTCCGCAAAGAACGCTCACGTGCGACGACTTCGAGGTAGCGATTTTATTTTTTGGAAATGCCTCTTATTTCCTATGCTGTTTCCGTTCAAATGAGGAACCCGATTTATGAAACAATTTTATTTCATTAAAAATTGTTTTGGATATGAGTTCATGTGTTGAACTTTATTCCTCCCGATGTTTATCTCTAACGCGGAGGGTGCGGGCCAAACAAACACGGCCTGACGGTCCTCCGCCATTCTTCGTTTTTGTGCGGATTTGACGGGCGACGACGGAACGTGCCGCAACGGAAGTTTGACGATCCCGCAGTGAAGAACAGAACCCGGGAGGAGCAACGACGCAGACGGGAAGAAAATCGGGCCACCGGAGCGACTCCAGCGGCCCTCGGAAGCCAGCGGCGCCTGGCGCGCCGCCGGACGAGACCGTCGCGGCACCGGCCGCGGCGGCGGCGCTCGCGGACCCGCAGCCGCGCGGGTCTGGTCGCCATGGAGACACCCCGCGTGTGTCACGGGGGTGTCACACTGGGGGCAGCGGCTCCCCCCTGGGTCAAAACGGGTCGGACCGGGTCGGACCGGGTTCGGCCGACCCAGGGGGGTCGGGCCGGGTCGACCCGGACCCGGACCCCCCATCTTCAGGCGGTTTTCGTTCAAATGCCCGTAACTTGAGCTACGGGCCTCCGAACGACGCGCCGTCAGCGGAAACACAATCCTTGGATCGAGACGGTCGTTTCGGTATATCGCACTCAAGGTTTCTCAATACTTTGAGTTCGGCCGGGTTGGTTCGTACACGAAACCAACCGGGTCTTCGGAGCGGAAACACTCATATCTTGAGCCACGGACGTCCGATCGACGTGCCGTCAGCTTTGTTGTTTTCCTCTAAGTGAGACGGATCTTTTAGCTCACTCCGCCTGAGGTTTGGACGTAGGTGGAGTACTGTCGGGTTGGTTTTTCCTTAAAAACCAACCGGGCCCCTAGGACGAAAAAGCCAATAACTCTCAGACCGGGCATCCGATCGACGCACCGTCTGCGACGTTGAGTTCTATTGGCGATACTGAACTTTTGGATACATCAACATCGGACTTTGTAACAGTTGATGTATCGGCCTCTCTGCTTGGGGAGCGGACCCTCCCGAACGAGCTTGCTGTATGCGGAACCCTAGAGCTGGCTACAACTGCTTCTTCGACAGCGACGACTGTGTAGAGATCCTCCGTGGACTCCGATGACGACCGTGCAGAGATCCTCAGTGGACTGTGGCGACGACTGTGCAGAGATCCTCAGTGGACTGCGACGACTACTGCACTCAGCGATCCTGCGTGGATTAGTGCTACAGGTCCTGTGTGGGCCCGATCCTGTGTGGGTCTGATCCTGTGTGGGTCAGCGCTCAGCGGTTCTGTGTGAGCCAGCACCTACAGGTCCTGTGTGGGCCCGATCCTGTGTGGGTCATTGCGGGGGTTAGTTACCTATCGATCCTTTGTGGGTCCGAAGACTTAGATGGATCAGTGATCATCTTTATCATCATCCGAAGAAGTATACCTGTGTGAGCTGAATCATGTGTTACTCTCCTTTGTGGATTGTGTTGAGCTATCCTGTGTGAATTTACTGTTTACTCTCCTTTATGGATTGTGTTGAGCTATCCTATGTGGATTTACTATTTACTCTCCTTTGTGGATTGTGTTGTGCTATCCTGTGTGGGTATACGTTTGCTTTCCTGTGTGGACTGGGTTGTGCTTGGGCTCGGACGTTGGATCCCAACGGGAATTAATGAATTAGGTATATGTATGGGCATATACCTAAGCCGTGTCAGATGTTACTTCGTGATTGTATCTTTCCTTTGTGGATTATCCTTTGTAGATTTTGGGAGACCTTCGGGGGTCTCGGGGTCCCTACTGAGTAGCTTATACTCACCCCTGCACGGGCTATGCCCGCACTTCGTTGTGTTGGCTGCAGACGACGTACAACACTGATCATGGTGGTGGCGTGCGGAGCAGGACATCACCTGGAGGTGGACCACTAGGCGGGACGCACTCGGAGCGAACGGTTGGACCGAGGTGCTGTGGAGGCTATCTGTACCCACCCTTCAGGTGGGACTTCCAGAGGACGGCTCGACGCTGCGGCTTTTCCTTTCAGTTGCTGTTTTTCCTTTCAGTTGTACATTACAATTGGACTTGTATTTCCGGACCTTTCACTTTCAGCACAGCTTGTACAGTTTTTACTTAGTGTTTACTTTTTCGCTTGCTTACTCTGTGGTGCTTGTTTACTTTTCGAAGGCAATGCCTTCCCTTTTTCCGGGATTTTACGCCTTGGTGCTAGTCGCCAGCCCCTGACCTATGGAAGGCGGGTTTGGGGTAGTCACGGCACGGGCCCCGAGGACGGGTCGTGACAGGATATGAAATTATTTTTTTGTGTGAATGTTTGGATCATCATATCCACTTAGTAATGCAATTAATTATTCATCACCAACATTTATTTATGGTTTTTATGTTCATTGTAATATTTATATATAATATTTAAGAAAAAATTATTAATATATAATGATAATATATTTTTTATTCTTACCATCCAATATGTTGTTAAATGATTGTATCCCTCATGAGTACTTGATGAATACCTCATCCACGTTGTGATTTAATTGATTTTTATTCATTTATATTTTACATAGTTGATAACGACAATTTATTTAATTAATATATATGTTATATAAGATATATTACCTATCCTATAATGGTAAATTAGTATTTACACATATATCATTCCATCATTAAAATAATAAAAACAATATTTATTTATATATACAACTTACCATCTCCATGAACACTATACATAATTTTTCATCCGTAAAATTTATGAATAATAAGTATATATAAATTTACACACACATATATATATATATTTTTTACACCAAGATTATATTTCGATATATAATGGAACTATGATAAATGTATAAGGACTAAAACTACCAAATGATAAAATACATGAAAAAAGAAGCAATTAACTCATTGAATTTTGATTCTATTAAAGAATAGTTAATAAACACGTAGTAAATGATTTGAATTAATTATTTATAGTTTCAAATATATTATTATTTCTAGAAAATTTATTATATTATATATATGTGTATTATACATGATTTTTGAAAACATATGATGGATTCCATATATGATATGAGGGTTTTATTTGTTACAACATCACGATATAACATGATTTGTAATGATTATGTTTTGATGATGAAATCATTTGATCAAATTGTTATGATATTCATGAATTTTCATATAAACTATTTTTAAATTATAAATAAATGGTAAAATTTCAATAAAAAATTCTTATGTACTAAACACATGGACAATTAGTTTTGATAAAGACAAAAATCCATTATCTCTTATTACAAAATGAAATTTCATTAAAACATGTGATTTCAATAAAATATTTAATAACGGTTTTTTATCATTCTATATGAATTATTTAAGTCATTTTTACACATGATTTAGTATTCAAAATTTGATTTTAATGTAATATTCTTTTCAATTTTTCACAGGATGTACTTGGTAACTTTTATAAGAAAATTATGGAAGGAATGTTGTATAATTGATACAACATTAGTGGTGTTTCAAATAGTCATGGTCTCTATTTATTTAGAGGAATACATAACAAATTCAAAATTTTAATTTTCAATTAAAAATATTTCACTAATATTATAGATATTATCTTATTTGAATTATGTAAAAATAAAAATAGAATGATTATTTTTCTTCAGAAATATTTTATGGCAATTTGATTCATCATTGAAAATAAACATAAATGTTTCTAATAGTTTACTATGAATATAATCCAATGATAACATTCTAAGTTTACATCTAGTGGGTTTATATTTATGATTGAATGAATATATATATAAAAAATATATTTATTCTCCATGACTTATTATATGATTAAATATTTATGAAACACATTTATTTTTATCAGTTCTGACATGAAAATTAGTTTATGATATTTTACAAAAAGTATGTATTATATTAATTATATAATCGTGGGACCTATATCAACCACCAAGGAACTGTGTAAGTATTAAAGTATTATGAGATAAAAATGACATGAATGGGTATTAAACCCCTTTTAGAAAGGGACTTATTTCGTTAAGATAGTCTTGAGGGTGATCCATGGCTACTGTGATGTTTTAAGAAGTGAAATCATTCCACTCGTATATTCATGGTAATGATCGTTTACTACTAAAGAAAATTATTTTCAAAACTTATGTCTTTTCCCCAATTTCATGTGTTATTCATATATTATGTTCAAATGAATCATGTTCTTTATTTATTCCCATATGGATATCACTATTAGAACACATCTGTTAATCATAGATCATATGTCATTACTAATATACCATATATATCTAATAATGGTAGTTTAATTTGTATATTCAATACAACCCTATGAACATATGTTAGAGTGAAGGAAAAATAAATATATTATAGAAATAAAAACCATTATTTGAGTCATGATTACTATTCAAAGAATAATTCATTTCATATGTTTTTGGGGAAATAACACATTTATGATATGCCTATCATTTGTGAATTTTCTGAAGACTTTCTAGAAGACTGGACTAACCTTACCAAAACTATGATGTTGGTTTTAAATATAATTAATTCCTAGTACTGCATTAGTTTCTATGACTATATACTAAATGGATTATATTGGGTTTTATTAATTGAGTATGTAACACTATTTGAATATTTATAATGGATCCATTCATCTTACCATTTCACCTTGGATTGAACACGGCCTATTTTATAATAATAAATATGGGTAAATTTGAATCTAAATTTATTATCTATCATAAAACATGATCTCTTAGAAAAAAGTTTCTTTTACCCTTTATTGATATATTATCTGATCAATAGTATGGTGATAAATATATTTCGATGATTTATCTTTATCCTATATAACATCAATTTTTGGAAAAGATTGAGGATATACTAAATAAATAATTCTATATAAGTTATAGCCACTATAATTATAATGTCATTCCATTTTGTCTAGATAATTCCACCTATATAATTATGTACTTAATTAGTAAATTCATTCGAAATTACATATATAAATTTTGGAATTCCATTATAAAGTATAATCATATATATATAAATTAGAATGTAAGAGAATGAAGGATAATTTACGATTTTTTTAAAGATCCTAAGGACTAATAATCATTATATAACATTTACCAGGGGTTAATTTTGGTTTCAAAAAGATTAATTCATGGGTTATATAATATCATGTGAGGGTAATACATTGTGACTTTCAAAGGTATATGTTTTTTTTCTTTTCCACAGAATAACCAATGTGACTAAGATTTTTTGTAATATTACTTTTTTTAGAAATTAATGACACATTGTGGATAATATTTAGTGGTTCATGAATCCAATCGCTGAGTTTAATTAGATGATATCCATGTTCATTATGAAGTATGAATGATCATAATTTTTTTAAAAACTAAAGAGTATCTTTATCAGTGCACAAGTGCTAACACCTTATTGATATAGATAATGGTTTGTAATATCTAGAGATGAATCAATGAATGTACTATGATGAATTATTATTTTGGGTGATATGGTTATATATTATTCCAGATGATAACTGATGGTCCATGAAAAAGGTTACCATGATCCAGATTTGGAGTTTGGAGCCAATTATTACATTATATATATATATGCATTATCACTATATATAGTGGTTTGACCTATATGAATATAAAAAAAGTTAAATTTATATTTTAATTAAAATGTTTATTTATATTATAAAAATAATAGGATTATTGATGAATATATATTATTAATGATCAATAAATTACCACCCTAGTTAAACGAATAGGGAGTGGATATTCTGATTAAAAAGGATAACGCTATATTATATATGATGAGGATCCCAAAAGATCCAGTATTTGCATACATGAAATATATATATCATTAAATAATCATTAAATATGATAAATCAAATCTTTATTAAATGTGTGTTCAAAAATCTATTAATACAACGATCAAAGAGGAGGATTAAGAAGATGTAGATTTGAAAAACAAGGAAAAATGACCCAGAAATATGTTTCTCGAACCATGTATGATTACCTGTGAAAACATATTTGAATAATCTGTTTCTAGAAAAATCATATTCTTCTTCATTATATATTCATCATTGATGCACAAAGATGTATAGTTATTTGATTGATTAATTCGGATGGGTTGGAGGAAATAGATATATTGATGATTGTGCTTCTCGGTGCTTGGTATTCTGAAAATTTAAAGTTATGTGACAAATTATGAGGGGGTGTTATAACCACTACCCATAATTGAATGGAATTGGGGGAACACAATCATAGATTTTCTAATTGAAATCCAAAACTAATAAGCTATATATTGATATTTGGTATATAGTTGATCAAATAATGAAGTCGTCACACATAATCTACATTATACACAAATTATATATTTATTTATTAATTTTTTTTATAAATAATGGTGGTTTTACATTTTCATGGTGTACCCATATCAATTTTAGGTAATCATGATCTATTGATTATGTTGATGTTTTGGGGAAGTCATTTGTGGGATTTTTATATTGTGTTTGGTTACAAAACTTATTTTCTTCTGCAAATAGATGGTTAGTCTAATGGGACCATTAAAACCCAAGATGTCATTTTGAGAGATTACTATTTGGATTTCAAATTTGGTTTCATTCAGCACCTTATTTTAGTGTAATTTTGTTTAAACAATATTTTCCCTGCCAACATTTACATTGATTATTATGAATCCCTCTACGGTTGGATGTCCATAAATCCATCATGCTATAATAAATTTGTATAATTAATCATACTGTGAAAAATCATACTAATGAATTGAAAAATATGTTTTGAGTTATTAAATTTCAAATAAAGGAAATTAAGAGTCTATAAACAATCTATATTTATAATCATTATAATGAAATAGTGTTTAAAAGTAGTGGAATGGAATTCCTATTAATATCTACCAATAATAGGTTTTTCAGATTTATGATTAAGGGAAATAAATGAATGATGTGTATTGGTCCTACTAAAATTCCTGATTGTATCAGTATGGTATGTCCTCAATTTGGTTCCCCCACCAAATATCCCTCAACATCATGATGTGCCCCATGTATCTCCCTTGAGGATATACATTAATGGTCATGCATACGTACTAATAAAATAAGTCATCCAACTATTGGAAGATATTTTTGTCAATAATAATCACTAGAAACCCTAGATAATACAAAGAATGTGAAATAATGAATACCCACTCACATGGTCATTATTTGATAGATGAAACACATATTTGATGAAGCTCTATGAGAACCTGATTATATGTTGAGGCTGAAGTATCGGATGTTATTTTTTTCTATGAAATATAACTTCTTGGTAAATAATATTATAATTCTAAAAAAATTTAAAACTCTAGATCATAGGGATTTTTTTTGAAATAAATTAATTTTTCAATAGCATGGGTGACATGAAACAACAACATTAAATGAATCATAATTTACTATTCAGATAATATTTTTACCTATCTATTATATTATAATATATGGAAAATAATAAATTATTTATCAAAATTTATGTCTTACTCATGAAAAAATTGAATTTATTAGGAATAAACTAAATAAAAAGGAAAATAATAATCATATAATAATAAAGGAGACAAATTTTTTGAAAACATTTTTTATGTGTGAAATGTATTTTTATTTTAATAAATTAAATTATTCACTACTCGTGGACTAATTTAATAAAATTTACATATAATAAATTAATTACAATATTTTATAATTAATCTAATTTTTTTTATTTGTCATCAGAAACTAATCACTTGAGTTTTACACTAATGATATATTTATATTAAAATCAGTAAATTCATACAATGCACACACAAATAAAATTAAATTATTTCCATTTATAGGTAATGAATATTTCAAAATTAATTACAATTTTGTGTATATGAAGGTTTTAATTTGGTAAATATTACCATTTTAATATTTACATTAATAGTAACTATGATAAAATTTATTAACACTTTAACGAGTAAATATATTAAGTTTAAGATACAGATATGTGATAAGGACATAGTTTTTTCATCCTAATTATTAATTTATTTATTAAATTTGAACATGATGACCTATAAATCAATTTTTTTTGTCTAATGTAAATTCTTCCTTAAAAATGACCTATATAATTCTTTAATCAATGAATATTAACAAATTTTACAAATTATTTTTATTTCCTATAATATTTCAACATATGAAAAATTATATTATATATATAAACATAATAATATATATTGACGTTCTGGAAAATAATTTTTTGATATTATAATATTTTTATTTTTTTGTAGTTGTATAATGACATTAATTCTTATGAAAACCCAGTACACTATTTCTAAAATCTATTATATATATATATTTGACCTTATAAATATAAAAAGTTATATATTTTTAATGTGATAATGTGTACAATGAATTATAAATCTTTATATGGAATATTATGGAATTTTTAATTGGTCATATTTGAATTTGATCATAGTCGATATGTATTTAAATTCAAATAAAACGAATAGTTCTAAAATTACATTAATAATATTATATGATATAAAATATTAAATTAAATGTAATAAAATTCTTAAAAAACATAAATTCCACCCAAAAAAATTGATGTAGTTATAAAAATTATATTTATTACACTTAATTTCGTTCTATAAATTTATTGAATCATTAATAGACCTTAATGTGTAATAAAAATTAAAAATGTGGTAATTGTCAAAATGAATAAAGAATGGTTAATGAAAAAATGTATGGTAAAAAATGTGATCCAAACTTGTCAAAATTTTATTATATGATATTACTTTGAATCATCATAATACTAGATTTATATATATCATCTTGATCTATTTGGACATCAAATTATTTTCTATATGTTTAATATTTTACAAAGTTCAAAGGGTTATGATCCCATTAATAATAAATGGCCACCACACCTATCACTTATTTACTACCTATTGAGGATTCTATATCACCCTAACCCTAACAAGTTATCTTCTGCATTACAATTGGAAACGTATAGAGGTATATGTCATACAAAAAGACCAATCGTAGAACCCTATAGAGAAGATCTAACATATCCATTTAAAAAGGAAGTTATTCTCCAACACCGATCAAATTATTATAAATTATTCTTTTCAATACAATAAATATATTAGATTATTCATAATATATTAACATAATAATAGTAAAAATATTCAAAACTAAATTTTTTCACACATGACTAATACATCATTTAAAAGATAAACATTATAAAAGAGTTAAAAATATTGGATAAATAGTTTTGTGACATGGGAAAATTTGGCTTATACATAACTTATACATAGTTAAATATTGTAATTATTAAATTAAATATTCTATTTATTATTACCAGATAGAAAATTATTTTTATGATAATTATTCAACTAAGTATTTACATCAAATAATAGGGTGAGTACATCTTTAGTAAGAAGATAAATAAAGACATGAATTAGTATAACATGAGTGAGGATAATCATTATCCTCTTATCATTATAATAGGATAAAACTTATAATCACAATATAAATCATTTGATAAATTAATAGTATGCAAAAATTAGTAAAAAATATACATCATGTTTTTGTTTTCAAATACCACTCATAGTTATCAACAAACCTTGCATCATGTAATTCCGTATAATATGTAATAAATCATAAAATACTCATGGTTAAACAATATAGAATCACTTTCATGAGTATATCAAATTATATAATGATATAAATAACATTATAGAATCCATTAGTGTACTATTTAATTCTATATCAAATCATAACATTTACATAATCATACATGCCGTATAGAATGTATTACAATTTTTTCCATAAAATACCAAATGAAAATAAAATGGTTTTTATGAAAATTCATTAAATAATAAATTCCTGAATAATTATTAGGTTTTCCCAACTAAAATGGAAATAACATTCTAGTTAAAATGATCAAAAATCGTGAGTGAAGAAAAACAATCTCATGATATTTAATATGTATCTTTTTAAAAAAAATATTTCTTTTGAAATTTTTATTATAAAATAATGAAGTGAAATTCACATCCTAGAAAAATAATTATAATAAAAAATAAATTATATTTGAGGAATATTAATTATCATTTGAGATAGAATTTTGTTTGACATAATAATAACCCAAAGAAATAAAATTTGGATTGATAATCCCATTACTTTAAATAAAAATTCATTCATCACTTTAATATCATGGATAATCAAATTAGATTTTTTAAATAATAAATTGAGAACCATTCATTCATGTATTTGATTCATTATAATTTTATTATTTTCATATATGGACATTTTGATGATTTATAGTCTTTGATTATATCATTCGAAAAGTAATGATTTATTGGTTTTCATAATCAGTTTACTTGAATATATGTATTGAATATCATGTAAAACAGAGATAATTATACCAAATTGAATATATATGTTATTAAAAAACATAAAGAAGTTTAATTGGTATTATATATTATAATTTTTTCCGAATATGTGGATGATTCATTAGATTCAATGTTAATGATAATAATTTAGATGAATATTGGCGGTTTTCATCACAGAGTTTTTTTGGTTTTATTATATAATATTGGGTATATATGTTAGTTGATGAAACTAAAATGATTATAACATAAATTTTAAAAAAAATTCAACCATTATAACTTTTTTATGACTAGACTAGAATGAGGTAATGTAAAATGAAAACTTTTAGTCCTCAATGGTGATAAATCAACACCTCATGCATAAAATTTTCGATTTTTAGAATAAAAGGGAGAGGATAAGAAGTTTGGTAATGGAAGATTTATTTAACATGATAAAATTATAGTATAAATATTAATATGGATATATCATGCCACATGGATGAGTATATGTGATGATTGAATAATAAAGGAAATGGAATTGAAAAGAAATTAGAAGAAAACAGAATATTATTTTTATAACACCCATAGTTTTTATGGACCATTTTATGTATGAATTAAATTTTCATTTATGTCCTCCAATACAGTAACTCCAAAATTCCATTCACATTTAACAAACATTGTGTATGTTGCATGCAACACTAACTTGGTGTGTGTCACACACAACACCGACTTAGAGTACGATACACGAAACATAGAGTATCTACGAAACATCTATATTGATTATTATTATATAAATGATATAATTATAACCTAGCCTTTAAAAATAGTTATATAAATAATATTAACTAATTTATAAAAATTATAATTTATTTCTATAAATAAAACATATTTATAATAAAATATATGATTCTCGGTAAATTCATTCAATGTTTAAAAATATTCTTTTCTCAAATGAACCACTTTTGAGGTCCTTAAAATAATATTAATTTTAGATAATCATATAAATTTATTTTTATGTTTTAATAATCATTTTTGAATTAAAAATGTTAACATTTTTGAGGATGATTTTTTTATATTTTTCTAAAATGATTCAAATTTAGATGAATAGTTAAAAATAATGAATTATACTTAAAAACCAACATTATCATTTAATTAACTATTTTATTGTAAATTTATTTTAAAGTCACAATTGATAAATAAAATAAATAATAATCCAATTTTGGTCAATGTTATCATTTTATAATATAAATAAATATATATATATATATATAATTATTAAACTTTTGAACGTCTCTTTTACACGCCTTCTAGCCACATTTCGTGGAATAACATTAAACATTATTTTACTAATTATATTAATTGGAATTAAAAATAATAATACATGGTTGTAATTTTTATTATATTTTTTTATAATTGATAAAAATTATTGTTTTTAATAGTATATTCTGAATTTAATTTACAACCGTTAAACGTAAATATGATAATTAATTGAAAAAATAATACAATAATAATATAAATATACTCTAAAACTTTTTATATTTTTATTGTATATGTGTTTTTAAACCCAAAAAAACCATAGGATGAAAATATGATACTTATTAAGAAATATGTTTTATATTAGTACAATAATTATATTTCATTTAAGGAAGAGTTAAAAATGCCTTATTTAAATTTAAATAAATAAATAATTTATAATATAGTGTTATATATAAGAACATTTCGAGTGAAAATATTATTTATAAATATAAGAAATCTACATCCATATTGATAATTTATTTTAAATTTTTTGAAATTATATTTTTTTATTAAATTAATTTATAATAAGGATGAAATAATATTTTAATTAATTTAGATATCAAATAAATGAAAATAAAAAAGTAAAAAAATAGATAATAAGACATAATTAATTAAAAACATAAATTTATAGATGAAATGGTATTTTTAGTGACATTTTGGAAGTATTGGTTTGAATTTGTCATGTAGGTATGATATTTGTAAAAATGAAGATAATAAATAGTATCAAAATTGACCTAAATGATACTCTAAAATAAATTATATTATATTAAATTTTATAAAAATAAACAAATTATCTATTTCAATCAAATAAAAAGGATAATATTATATATTTTATAAATTCTTCAATAGGGGTAATTTTTGAATTTTATAGTATCTATATTAACCATATAGTGTAAAAAGACAAGATGTCATAATAAGAGTTAGATTGTTTAACTATGGTTATAAAAAAAGATAACTATAATTTTGTGATATAAATCTGTCTAAAAATCACGTGTATAGAGGATTTATACCCATACCCATAAAAATTTAAAAATGAAACACTTTTTATATCTTTTCAATCTCAAGTCAATTTATAATAATATAATAGTTTTGTAGTTTCCTAAAATTCCCCTCCCCAGCTTATAAAAGGCCACCAGCACTACCCACTTCATCACAAACCTCAAGATCATTTTCTCTTCCAAAATATACTAACATAATCTCCAATCATATATCCCCTATTAAAATGTTCCTTCCTTTAAGAATAATGAAACTCAAAGAATCATTTTTGCACAATCAAATAGGAGTCACATGATTGGGAGGTGACATCTTCTCTCAAGATCCTTTCTTAATTTTACATCTCCATCAAAACACTCTCTATATTACATTAATTTATGATAAAATAGTATCCTAGGTATAATTGGAATTTCTATTCATTGGTTTTGACCAAAACATACACTCACCTCCATCTAATGGATATTAAACATATTGTTTCTCTATACGCTAAACTACTGCCTCACGCAATGATGATTGTTCATATTTCATTTACCAAACATCAAGGTGTCCATTATTATGGATAATATAAAAATATATATATATATATTAATAATTCTTATTGATTTAATATTTATTATTCCATTTTAAAACTCATTATTTTTTACTTTCAATTTGGGCCTAATATGGAAATCCCAGTTGAGGTAGTGAGGAATGCTACCCCCTTTAAGAGATGTGATTCATTCATACCCCACATTGACTGTTCTAAGGGTGGTTTTAGTGAAATTATATGATATATTTGATATAATAATTATTCTAAAATAATTATGTATATAATATATATATATATACATATTTCATTTATATAGTTTCTATCAATATGGCAACTAAAACAAAAACAACGGTCATGAAAATGTAAGACCTACTGTATCCATGAATGATGAAATCTATATCATACATCCTTATAATAAAGATTATTATAATATAAATATATATAATTTATAAACATGATATTTATATCAAGATTTATATTCTAGTATCATTATATAAGTAAAAGGGCCAACGATATAACAAAATAGAAACATGGAAAAAACAAATAGAATGTTACTCGAAGTGAAAACATAACATAGTATCGTTAAAAACAAAGAAATATAAGGTCATAATAAAAGAATATTTTTTATAACATTTAATAATACTTATCAATAATATATTAATAAGTATATTATATATCTTATAAAGGATATTTGATTGATTGTGAGGATATTTAAGAGATAAGGTAATGGGATTTCATCTCACATTTAATTTCTGTGAGGTAAATGATATGTTCTCCATGTGTACAATTTTAATGGGTTATATACTAACAATGATTGTATCCAATGACTCATATTATTAAATTTTTAGGTATTTAGATATCAATTTTATGATTGTTCTTTCATGAGGTTTATTTTTCAAAAGGATTTATCTGATAAAAATTATTTTTCCAAGGTAAAATGATATTTTATCTATGAAATATTTTTAAAATATCATTTAAAATTATTTTACATAATGATTACATCCTTTTTTGTGACTCATTTATTTATTGGAATATTTTCCAATCTTTCCAACCTTATTCTTTCTCTAAATGGATGATGTTTTTATGGTATTATTTTTATGAATAATGTATCCCTTTCACGGGTTATATGATTTTGAAACCCACTTATTTTGACAGTTTAGGATCATGATGGAATTATTATGAAAATTTTTTCTTTATAAAATTTATGACATGTTTACATGATTATGATACCCTTCTAATTTCTTGGGATATTTTATTATTTTCAATGATCTGGTGAAATATGTATGTATAATATTATTATGAAATAGCGGAGAACTAAAACTCCCCTCAATATATTAGGTAAATATATATATCTCATGAAATATATAAATACATTATTTGGTGTGATCTTTGAGAACTATTATGGTCATTGGAGTGAACCTTGACTACTAATATGGCTATGGGAGTGAACCATGACTACCAAGATTGTATGAGGAGTCAACTAACACTACTAATATATCCACATTGGGGAACAATTAATACAATGATGTTATGGGAAGTGAACCCAAACTACTAAGATATAATATTCAATGATGCCATGGAAACTATAGAAATCATTATATGGGTATGTGTATTCCTCAATTCCGTGTTCTTTTTCCTGTTTTACGATTTCATGCCTTATTATTATTATTAAGATTTCATTATGATTCAAATCTTCTAAACTAGAATTATTAATGACATGATTTATTTTTTGATCATTTATATGGTTTTTATGTTATCGATTTTCATGATCACATTATAATAACCATATTCTCATTTTTATGATTTCATGTCTCCATTTTTTACCCTTAGGGAGCATTATAGTACACCAATTTTTATATTTAATTTTTTCATATTAGTATGATATATAGAATGTTTGATGTGTCTAATAAGTTTTTATACTGGAGGATCCTTTTGGGAGGAGATGCATCTCATCTTTTAATTGGTGTTTATTATTCCAGGTTTCCAAAGGCACTAGACCAATTATGGCCTTTAGGAGCCTCTTTGGGTAATATTTATGTATTATGAAAATGTTATGTAATGATAATATTTTCAAAATAGATAATCACTATAGTTAGTATCAGAGAAATTTTATTGTTATCCTTTAGTTGATAGGATGATAAAACAATAGTGAGAACCATAATGACATTTCTTGGTATTAGTCTAAGGAATAAGAAAATTATATGAAAATATAATAGATTTTTATTCTTGTTGATAGAGTGAGTGGTTATAGAGAAATACATCCCTTTCTAGATACAATAAGTGGTTGTGGCTCTGGAACAGATGTACCACGAGGTATCCACTCTAACAAGATGTTCTGGGCGTAACTCGGTGTTATATTGTACATTTAAATAGGCTATGTCACAAACCTTATTTGTAATTCCCAGGGGATATTCATTGGGAATTCATGAAATCTTCATGATCACATATTAAAGAAACAAGTACATATTGGATTTGAATAACCTATGATAAACCAAAGGAGACATATATTAATGAATTTATTATAAGTTAGACATCCAATAAGTGATTTTCCATGATTATGTGGTTACTCATTATGATAACTATTTATTACACTCATATTTTTTTGGTTAATGGATGAAACCCGATGGAACCACATTAATAGAGATAATGATGAAAATTGGAACAATAGGACCCTTTAGAAATTGATTTATATGGGAGAAATAACTAAAAACTTCATTCTTATTCTCACACATATTTCTAAATATATTAATCAGGGTGGAATTCAAAATTAGAAAAAGGAGGGAACAACATTTTATTGAGTCTTTCATGAGGAAACATCTACCATATTTCATATGGTCTTATAATCCAATTGTTGTTCAATAATGGATCTATAATACTGAAAAGTATATTATATATTATTCAATGTTAAGAGCATAAGAAATTCCTTCTTGTTGTTTATCGGTTAGAAGGTGAAGCAAATTAGTTGTGGAATCCAATCATGATTATGAGGTGGAATGATGAGTTGGATTCCAAGGATCGAGATTTTTCCAATAACCTAATTTTTTTAAAAAAATTCACGAACTATTCATACAAATATATGGAGAGTTAATCAAGTTAAAGAAAATGGATGATGATTCTATTGGTACCTACAAGGCTAATTTATGATACTCGTAATGTATTCTTCCAAAATTATAATCAAACCTGAAAGTAAATTTAATAGGTTCTATAGTGGATTAAATCCAATAATAATATTGGTGTTGTCAATAAGAAACATTAGAACATACCAACTGATTTTCCATTGCACAAACAAGGATGAAATGGAGGTGGGAGTCACAAATGAATCTAATGATTTTGAAAAGAAGTTGACAATTGAGTTTAATGGAAAATCTAGAAACCATGAAGAAAAAATGATGAACATTCTTTTATTTTCTATGTGTTAGAAGAAGCATGGGAAAATTTCTTTTTGGGGACTAATAAATGATTTATGTGTGGATGGGAAGGTCACCTGACATTTCATTGGCGATGAGATGGGAATTAGTTAGCTCAAAACACTACGGGATTTAGATCCATATAGAATGAACCACACAAGATTCAGTGTAACATGTGTATGTATCATAAAAATTAATCTAACCAATTCTCATAACCAAAGGTCTTGTTATTATTATTGATGTCAATAACCTCTTAAAAATACGTATAAGGTGAAATCTCATTCAATCTAAATTTCGAATGAGGGGTATGATAATGATGTTATGAAAGGTACACATACCACCCACTCTAGAACTTCTAATTTCAGATATGGTTCTTTGTATACCCACTCACTCAAATATAAATAATTCTGTAATGGTGTTATGAATTCTCCACTATAATTATAAGTGGAATTAGTAGTGAAAACCCCTAATGGTATGATTATTTGATCTCAATTCTATGATTCCACACATATTTATGTTTGTGGGAATGTAGTTTCAGAAAATCATGTCATACATCCTTTGGGTGAATTTGAAGGCATCTTAGGCATGGATTGGGTTTCTCTATATAAACCCCACTTTAATAGTAAAGGAAGGGATTTTACATTTGATATATCAAAGCCTCTTATGATCATCCATTGATGTGATGATATGTATGAATATCCTTTAAAGATTACATCTAGATTATGGGTCTTAAGTCCAATTCCAAAGTGTTTTTTATGAAATGGGTAGGGGGATGATAAATATTGATGAAATACATCTTGTTTTTTATTTTTGGATGTCTTTCTATAAGAGTTTCTCTGCCATAAAAAAATCATGAAGTTGAGTTCTCAATATAAATTATACCTGGTTCTACACCAGTTTTAATTAATCTTTATAGAATTTCCCTGATTGAGTTATATGAATTGAATAAGAAACTCCAAGAAGACAAAGATAAGGGATTAATTTAGCCAATGGTGTCACCATGAGGTACACCAGTTCCTTTTGGAAAAAAATAAAGAAGGATCATTATGACTCTGCATTTATTATCAGCTGTTAATAAAATCAAAATCAAGAAAAAGTGACATCATCCCTGAAATGATGAATAGTTTGAAAAAGAAATACTAGGATCAATACTTTTCCAAGATTCACCTCTTTTCTGGATATGGTAAATTGATTGTGATGAAGGATTATATACCCATGATGGAATTAGATACTTGTATTGTCACCATAAAAATATTGTAATGCCTTTTGGTCTTACTAATTCCACAACTATATTCATTGATTTAATTAATATTGTCTTCAGATATTACCTTGATATGTTTGTGGTATTATCTATAGATTATATTCCTTTCAATTCAATGAGCGAGTAAAATCATCAAGATTACTTGAGAATTCTATAGAAGAACATATGGAAGGCAGAGAAAAATTATATTTTTAAATAATATGAATTTTGACATAAAATGTTTACATTTTTTGTCACATAATCACAAGAGATTGAATAGTAGTAGATCCATAAAAAACAATGGCTATTGAAATCCTTCCTAGATGAATCATAGTTACTAAGATGCATTACATTCGCGGGTTAGATAAATATTATTTACAACATGTGGAAAACATTTTAGGACTATATACTCCTCAAATGATGTTAACTCTGAAGGGTGTCATGTTCATTTAGATAGATAAATTTACAGAAAATTTCAAGGAGCAAAATATATTCATTATCAACACACATATTCATACAATACCATATAGTGGGAAACAATTTTAATTTATAGTGATTCATCCATGAAGGGACTAATATGTTTTATTCTGTATAATGACACTGTAATAGCTTTTTCCTCATGATATTTGACCATTGAAGAGAAAATTTACTGAAGTCAGTATTTGGCATTAACTACCGTGATTTTTTTACACTTTTATATATAAATTATATTTATATATAAAAGTGTGATACATATAATGGTCATATATTTCTAGAAAATATATTGACACCGAATGAGTTTAGATGGTAACAGTGAATATGGTAGTGATGATAAAGCAATATGACTGCTCAATACCTTACCACCCTCGTAATTTGAACAAGGTGACTGATGGATTTAGTTCTAAGTATAATGATTGATTCTCCTTAACAAGGATAAAAAATTATCAAATATTTATATATTTGAAAAGGATCGATCCATAAATCCTAAATGAAGAGGGGTAATGTTCTCTTTATCAAATAAATGGTGTAGCCTCAAGCCATGTGATGATTATGGAGGCACAAAAGGAAGAAAACGAGTTGAAATAGAAGATAATAAATGTTGATGAGTTTAACCTTGATCATTGATGAATGATAAGGTTCTAGAACTGTGTATGTGTTCATTCAATTCTAGATTTGAAGAAGTAGTTGTTAGAGTAATCTCATAGTACATTATTCTCAATTTATCTTGGATTTACAAATGCATATTATTACGTGAATGAATAGTTATGATGGGATAGAATGAAGAGATATATTGAGGATTTTTTTTACTCTGTGTTTGGTATGAAATAAAATTATGGCTGAAATTACAATGTCTATATTGATGATTCATCTATTACCCATACCATAATGGAAATTGGAGAACATCACTATGGATACTATTACAGGACTACCAATAACCTATAAATGGTTTAATAAAACATGGTAGTAGTAAATCACCAAAAAAATTAAGAACAAATTTTTTCTATTAGAGAATATTTCTCTCTTTATAATCTTTATAGGATATACACTTATTAAGTGGTCATGTTGCATAGATAAAAACATGCTATTTTCTTAGATCGGGACATAAGGTTTACCTCAATGTTATAGAAAATACATTAAGAAGTAGTTGATACAGAATTATGTTTTAGCACTTCTTATCATCTTCGAATAGATGTTCAGTCTGAAAATACAATACAAACCCTTGAAGATATGTCAATATCTTATTATCTAGACATCAACTGTGGTTGGTATCAACACCATCGTCTAGTTAATATTTCTTAGAGAAATATATTTCAATCAATCATGAAGAAGAAATCGTATGAGTCCATATATCTGGTGAAATATAGAGTTCCAACTTATAGAGATGATGTTGAAAAAAAAACTTATTAGGATTTGAGATCATTGATGAATTGGTTGAAAATTATAGAACCATCGAGTATCAAATTATTGATGGTCCATGTTTGTAAATAGGTTATGATAATAATTTTTGATGTGATCTAGAATACGATATATGTAAAAAGGTGATTCTATGAATCTCACCCTAGAATAATGTTATTAGATTCATGAATATTTGGAAAATAATCACTATGTAGATCGGTCCCTTTGATATTCTTTATCATAAAAAGAATGTATTCTATTTCATGGAAATTCTTCCAAATCATTCTCAATTCCATGATGTGTTCCATGTATATATCCAGAGGAAGTATATACTAGAACCATCACATGTACTGATCATAGATGTAATAGAAATAGGGCATGATATTTCTTAGGAGGTGAAAACTATTGAAATTTTTGACCGATCATAGAATGTTAACTGAAATAAGACCACCCACTTTATTTATATTTTGTGAAAAATAATCTGTTATAGGATGCTATAAGGGAACAGGAGGATATGATAAAGAATTAGTATCCTCATTTTTAACTAATTGATTTATTTTGAGGGAGAAATTAATTTTAATTGGGGTGGAATGTTACACCTCGAGTTTTTATGCATCGTCTTTTTCAAATAAATTAAATTACAATTTATACCTTATAATAAATTTAGTCAAACATTCAATTCACATGAACCTGACATGGGGTATGTATCATGAATCACCGACATGGTGTACATTTTATGCATCACCAACATAGCATAGGATACACAGAACACAGGGTTTCTAGGAATCATTTTTTATTATTTTATATATGGGATAATTTTAATCTAGTTGTTAAGCATCGTCATATAAACAATAATAAATTGTTTTCAATTATTTATTATAATTTTTTTTCATAATTAAAACATATTGATAATAAATGATATGATTCATGTTAATGTCCTTCTTTTTATAAAAATATTTTTTTCTCGAATGAACCACTTTTAATGTCCATCAAATAGTATTATTTTTAGACACTCATAAAACATTTTTTTGATAATAGAAAAATATTATTTAATTTGGAATATCAAATTTATCTTAGGGTGAATTTTTTTGAATTTCTGTGAAAAGTTTCAATTTGTGTTTAGTAATGAAAAATGTTGCATTGAACTAAAAAACCTACATTTTAATTTAACTAATTAATTTAATTTAAAATGATTTTAAGTTATAAATAGAAAAATAATTCATATAATAATCCAATTTAGTTCATTAGAATATTTTTTTAATAGAATAAGATATAAAAAAATTATTGAACTTTAGAATGTCTCTTTTAAAATCCTTCAATCCACATTTGTAGGATTAACACTAAACATAATTTTACAACTTCTTACAATTGAATTTAGATAAATAGACATATCGGGTCGTAATTTGTATGAAAAATTTGTTCTAATGAAGAATAATGTAATTTTTCATGGTTATTATCTTTTGAATTTTATTTTCTGTGGTTGAAGGTAAAAAGGGTAATTATAGATAAAAATAATATTATAATAATATAAAATTGCCATAACAATCGTACTAATTTAATTGTATAATGGTTTCCATACCCAAAACAACCATATTATGAAAGTATGACCCTTTTTAATTCACTGGTGTTGTATTATGAAATTTATTATATTTTTTTCCTTTTCATTATTATATGATATTTAAAGATAGTTAAAAATTCCATAGTCAAATTTCAATAATTAAAAAAAATTATTATATTTTTATATATATAACAAATGATACATAAAATATTAACTATTAATATAATAAATATATATTCATCATGATTATTTATATTTAATTAATAGAGGATGGATTCTTCAATTAATGGTATGTATAGTAATGATGCATTAATTGAATAATTAATTTAGATATCAAATAAATGATTTGAAAATAATAAAATAAACATAATTTTAAATAATTTATTAAATAAAAAAACTTTTTAGGTAAATTAGACATGTTACTGTCATATTTGATTCTATGGTTCTAATTTATCACGATTTAATTATATTTTAAAAAACTAAAACAATAAATATTATCAAAATTGACAAAATTAATATTTTAAATTAAATATTATTCTATTCAATGTTATAAATTTTCTAAAAATATATATTAAATAAAAATAACTATAATAATGTTATATATTTTTTAAATTGTCCAATTTGGGTTATTTATTCATTTTATTGTTACAATATTAACCCTATAGTGTGCCCTTATGTACTTTTTCTTTTATTGAATAAATAGTCAGGCGATTTCTTCCTCTAGAAGACTTTTTGGGTATTAACCCTATAGTATAAAAATGAATGTTTCCATAGTTAGAGTTAAATTTTTCAACTAAGGGTTAATGATAAAAGATACGGTAATGTATTTTATCTAAATAGGTATTAAATTAATTGGTGGAGAGGATTTATAACTTTAATCATCATAAATTATAAATTTATCCCTTTTGAGCTATTTCAAATAGAAAATCAATTAATATTTAATTAATAGTTTTCGAGTTTCCTAATGAGATTGTCCTCCATCTTATAAAAGGCAACCACCTCTACCCACAACCTTAGAAAACTCAAACCCCTTTTATCATAAAATATATACTAAAATAATCTCCAAAATTACCTCCATTACAGATTGAGTCCTTGCCATTGGTAGAAGTAATATCAGGGATGAATTTTAGAACAACCCAAAAAAGTGTTAACCGATTAAGAGGTAACGTCTTCTCTAATGATCCTTTATTAATTTTCCTTATCAAATCCCTCAACATTATTTATTACAAAATATTATTATAAAAATTGTACCCTAAATATATTATTATTTTTTAATCTATGGTTTTTACCTATTCTTACTCTAACCTCTATCTAATGGATATCACACATTCTGTTTCTATTTAGGGTGAATTACTATATCACGAAATGTTGATTGTTCATTTTTTCTTTGCCACCAATCATGGTGGCAATTATAATGGACACCCTATCAATGTATTTTATATATATTATTTATTATTTATTTAATATTCATTATTTATTTTTAAAATAAATACATTTTTTACATTATATTTGGTGTTAATAGAATAATATTGTTTGACGAAGTGTGCACTTCAGCCCCCTCAAAGTGATGTGATTTGTTAATACACCACATGGATTGTATTAACACTATTTTAAGTGAAATTATCCGATAAATATAATATAATCTATCTATTATAATATATATATATATATATATACATATACATATACATATACATATACATATACATATACATATACATATACATATACATATACATATACATATACATATACATATACATATACATATACATATTTAATTTACAATCATTCTTTCAATATGACAATTAAAATTGAAACAACGTTCATTCATAAGTACGACTTACCATATCTATGAATGATGTATTATATTTCATATATAGATATATTATATATTATTAAAATATAAATATAATAAATATAACTAATATTTATATCATGATTTATGTTCTGAAATCATGATATATGTATAAGGACTAACTGTATGTCAAATTAAGACACGTAAAATGAAACAAGAGAATATTACCTGAAGTGAAACCTTAACCTATGAACATTAACATGTGGTTAATATAAGTTGACAATAAAACCATTTGTGGTACTAGATATTAGATTATTACTCATTGTATGATTTATAATAAACTTATATTTATTATAAAAGAATCATGTCTGAGAACGCTGAGAGTCAACAGAAAAGGTATGGGGATTTCATCTCACATTTAATTTATATGAGATACATTCTATTTTTACCAATGATTCATTTTTTATGGTGCATATACATCACATGAATGTATCCAATAATTATTATACAAACATTTATGGGTAATTAAATATAAAATTTATGATCATCATTTCATGCGTTTTATGTTTCAAAAGGTTTAATGTTATAAAAATCATTTTTCAATGAAGAAATGATATTTTCATAAACAAATGTTTTGAAAAGAACTTTAATAATTATTTCACATTTGTGATATAATCCATTTCTGTCCCTAATTTCATTATAGTGATATTATTCAATATTTCCATTAATATTTATTCTCTAAACAGATTATTTTTTTTATAATGAAGTTTATGAAGCCCGTTACTATTTAATGGGTTATTTGCTTTTGAAACTAGATTCTTTTCAAAGATTATGTTTATGATGAAATGATAATAAAATTTGTATCTCTCCATTGGTTAGGATATGTCTACAGGTCTATGATAAAAATTTCATTTCATGGATTATGTTATGATTTTTCATTATCATATGAAACATGTATGTATTATCTATCCATGGTAAGGGTGGGACATATATCTACATCTAATGAATTGGATAATTATTTATATCTCATTAGATATTCTAATATTGTTTTAGGAGTGAACCTTGACTAATATGATTGTTTTTGGAGTGAACATTGGTTTTTAGGATGTCCATGTGAGTGAACAATGACTACCAAGATGGTATGGGGAGTGAACTCTTGTTACAAAGACAAAAAAAGGAGTGAAGCATGAGTATAAATAAGGAATGGGGAGTGACATCAAACTACTAACGTTGAATGGATGTGTCTCCTTTGATTTTATGAAAATCATTACATACATATGTATCTTGTACTATTTAATGTTTTATTCATATGTTACTGTTTCATGGTTTATGTTATTTATTTCATTAATATTCAAGTCTTATAAATTCCAATCATTACCCAATGATTCCTATTTTGGAAATTAAAAAGTAGGGTACAATCTTCTACATTCATGATCAGGTACTCATACCCATATGTTCATGTTCATTCATACATGGATCATTTTATTACCCTTAATGTGCTGCTGAGCTCAATCCTTTTAAATTTCATTTTACTAGGATATTATGATATGTATTATGTTTAATGTTTCTAAGATGTTTTTAATTCATGAACCATGTGGGATAGTATTTAGTTCATTTATGTACCAATGTTTGAGTTTTCATGTTTATAAAGTCACTCAGTCAATTACAGTCTTTGGGTGTCTATTATTATAATGATTTTGTATTCCAAAAATGTTAGGTGTTGAAAATATTTTGAAAAGTTTGGATTAATATAATTTCTATCAGAGAATATTTAAATTAAACCTTTATAAGATAGGATGATAAAATCATATTTATAACTTTAAATACATGTATAGGTGTATGATAACGTATTAGAAAAATTATTGTAAAATTTCGTAAATTTTTTGTGATGGATAGTGTTATTGGATAATATAAATACAACCATGTCTGGGTAATATAAGTGGATGCAGCTCTGGAATAGATATAAATATTGGTAAAAACTTTGAGAAGATGTTCTGGGCCTTACTCGGGGTAATCTGATACATGAAAAATATCTTTATTGTAGACCTAGTTTTCCACTCCTTGGGGATATGATTTGGTAATTAAAAAACTATTCATGAACTACTATAAAGAATTTATCTAAATGATGGTTATGAATAACCTAGGATAAACATAATAATTCGCTAATTAAGGAAGTTGTCATAAGATAGACATCTCATATGTGATTTATCAAAATTTTGTGGTTTCTCATTATGGTTATTGTGTCGTAAAGTGAAACAATTCTCTATCTGAGTATCTGAATTCTATGAGATCTAGAAGAAAAATCGTCATTAATATTCTCACCCAACATTCTTAATCAATGAATCATGGTGGGATTCCAAATGAGAAAATCATAAAACAACATTCTATTTTTTTATTTCATGGGGAAACATCCATTTTATTTTAGAGGGTCTTCTAATACACTAGTTGTTGAACAATGGATTATTAGTACTAAAAATATATTCTTTGTTCTTCATTTTTGAAAGCATGATAAATTCATTCTAGTTGTTTATCAGTTAGAATGAAAAGAAGATTAGTGGTGGACTTAATGAAGAATATTAGGATACAAGATGAGGTTGAATTCAAGGATTAGGACAAGTTCAATAACATATTTTTCAATATGTACCTTCCTCTAATTATTTATAACAATATGGGTAAAATGTTACTTTTTTAGAAGAAAATGGTTGATTAGATTTTTGGAACCAATGAGGATAATTCCATGAGACTCTCAAGGTACACTTCAATATTTGTCATCCAACCTCAATGTAATGTTGATAAATTATTTATAAGATTAAAGGTAATTATCATTATCTCATTGGAAATAAGAGATATTAGGATCTAGGAAGATATTTTTCATTGTTCAATAAAGGTTTTAATTGAGGTTAGAGACATGTATAAATCTCATGATTTTTACTAGAAGCGGAATATAGGGATTAAATAAAAATCAAAAAATCTTGAAGAAAAGAAGGTGAACGTTCTTTTATTTTATATGTGTGAAAAGAAACATGATGAATATTCTAATAAGGGGTATAATAAATATTTTATGTGTGGAAAATATGGTCACCTAGAAATTGATCGGTGGAGTGATTTGGATTGTTTATTTTAAACGACTAATGTTGAAACAGTATTACATAATGAACCTCCCATGATTCAGTGGTACAAATGTAATGAGAATGGTAATTATGCTAACCACTACCCAAAACCATGTGATAGTTCTAATTATTGATTTTAATAACCTATTAATCCATGGGATGAGATAAAATATCATGAAATCCCTATTTCTGATGATGGTTGAGATAACAACATGAATAAAGGTATAATAACCATCCAATCATGAAGTTATAATATCATATATGAATCTGGATCCACCCACTATTTCATATCTAATGATTTTTCTAATGGATTTATGATTTCTAAAAATCAATTAGTGGTGGAAGTATATGTTCAATCACCAATTGGTAAGTTGATTGCATCTCATGTGTTGGATTCCTCACCTATTGAGGTTTTCTTGGAATGTGCTTCCATCATATCTTTTCACTCTTACTTTTATTGAATTTTATATCATCATATGCATGGATTTGATTTCTATGCCTAAATCCATCATCAATTATCAAGGAAGGAATGTTACCTTATGTTTTTCAAACCCTCCTATGACAATCCATCAATGTGAAGAAATATTTGATCTTATTGTGGACATTATATCCATATTCTGGGATATAATTACCATTAAAAATGGGTTTTTATCTCAAATTATTGGACAGAATATCATCATCTATGATTTACCTATTTTTTATGGTGTTTTGTATATATTCCTGGAAGAGTTCCCCACTATCAACCAAACATGATGTTGAGTTCTGGAAAAATATATCACCATGGGGCTCACCAATTTTTTTATGAAAATGGAAGATGAATCAATGGAACTTTGCATTGATAATATATATTTAAACAAGATCACAATAAAGAAAAAGTATATTATTCATTGTATTGATGAATTTATGGTCAACTGTGGGGAGCTCAATATTATTCCAATATTTTTCTCCTTTCCAGGTATCAACAATTATTGTTCAAGAAAGAAGATATATCAGAGACAACATTTTTTACATGGTATAGTGACTATGAATATATAGAAATTCCTTATGGTCTTTTTAATTCCCCTATTATGTTCATGGATTTAACAAATAGTGTTTTTAGATATCATATATCTTTGTTTTTGTGAGTCTTTATAAAAGATATTTTTATCGATTAAAATAGTAATGATGAGGATGAATATCAGTTGAGAATTTTTTAAATGACCCTAAAAATTGAGAAGTTAAATGAATAGTTTACAAAGTGTCAATTTTGGGTGAAAATGTTTCATTTTTCGGTCACATATTCTTAGGTCATGTTATAGTAGTAGATAAAATAAAATTGAGGCTATTGAAAGCATGAATATATCAACAATTCTACTAGGATTCATAGATTTATTTATTTCTCATGATATAAAAGATTATTTGTAGATAATTTCTTAAGTCCATCTAATCCCATGAAAAAGATTACTCATAAGGGTGTCAAGTTCCATAGGATAGGTTAATGTAAGGAATATTTCACAGAGATAATGAAATTGTAGGTCAGTTCACCAATTCTTATTGTACCCTATACTGGAGATATGTTTTTATTTTATTGTGATGCATCCAATAAGGGATTGAGATGTGTTCTTATGAAGAAAAACATGGTTTTAGATTATGCGTCATGATATTTGATGATTCATGATAAAAATTACCCAACTCATTATTTGGAGTTAGCAGCATCAATTTTTTCACTAAAGTAATGGGGGAGTTGATATATCGAGACATCTGTTATATATATACTGATAAGCAATGTCTAAAATATATATTCACACTAAAGAAGTTGATAATTCTCAAAATAATATTGATATAGTTCATTAATTGAAATTTCGGCTCAATACATTACCACCTTGTGAATGTAGACAAGGTGGGTGATACATTGATTTAGAAGGATCATTTTAGATTATCCATGACGAGGATAAAAAAGATCATATTTTTCCATATTTTCAATGTATATAACTAAAAGTTATAAAATAAGGGGAAAATTTATCTTTATCAAATGAATTTTCAACCCTTTTTCCATGTAAATATTAAGGAGGTGAAGAAGGAAGATGAATATCTATCAAAGAAGATAAGAAATGTTGTTGTGATTAACCATGATCTGGATGGAATGATAAAGTTAAAGAATCATGTCTGATTTTATTCCATACCATATTTGAATAATAGCTATTATAGGAAGATCAAAGATCATAATTCTCCATTCATCATGTATGTATGAATATATATAGATATTTTAATGAATATTTCTTGTGGGATGGCATGATGATGATATCATGAAATGTGTATCTATTTTATTGGTATTTCATTCTGGTAAGGATTAAATACAATGAATAAATGCATGTTTTATCCATTACCCATATAAGAATTGATATGGGAGAACACCAATATGGATTTTGATATTGGACAAACCAAAATATATAAAGGGTTAAACTCTATATTGGTGTTAGTGGATTTCAATAATTAGTCCGACGAATTCATCACTATCAATAACAATTTATCTCTTTATCGGATTTTCTGGATATAGATCAAGGATGTGTTATGGTTTCATATATTACCACATTCTTTTTTATTGGATGAGGTTATGAGGTTTACCCCTTTGTTCTTATGATTTTATCAAACCAAATGATAAAAAATTTATTTTCAGAACTATATTGTTATTTTTAGATAGATAGTCAGTTTGAATGAATAATTAAAACTATAGAGGATGTGTTATGATCTTTTTCTCTTGAATTTAAATGTTGGTGGGATCAACACCATCGTCGAGTTAAATTTTCTTATAACAAAAAAACATAAATCAAGATTTAATATGGAATCCTGAAAATCCATCTATTAGATGAAATATATATCTCAATGTTATGGGATGACGTTGGAGAATGAAACATATTAGGACCTATGGTGGCTAAGGAAATGGCTGATAAGGTCAAAACCATTCAATAGAATATCAAGGAAGATTAATGTCGACAAAAATGTTATTTGGATAACCGTCAATGAGAATATAAATTGATGTTTTTGAAAACATTTTTTTGTTAATCTCACCCCGAAGAATATTATGAGATTCGAGATGGAATGGATACTAACCCCAATGTATATCATCACCTATGAGGTTCTTAATCATATAGGAAACATAGATAATATCATGTAGATTCCTACAAATATCTATCAAGTCAATGATGTGTTCCATGTATCTCTCTTGAGGATATAAATACTTGACCCTTTCACATTTAAAAATCTCAGAAGTCATTCCACTATAAGTAAGTATTTCTTACAAAGAGAAACCTGTTTAAACATTAGTCTGATAAGATACAGTTCTATGGAATAATACCAGAATCCATATTTATGTTTTTTTTGGATAAATCACTAGTTAGAAGAATCTATTTTTCAACTTGTGGATATGATGAAGAAGAAGTATGATCATTTATTTTTACCCAAGTGGTGATTTTTGAAGGAATATTTCAATTTATGGAAGGTAGAATGTGACAACATGGGTTTTTATGGACCATTCTTTTTCAGATAAATTATATTTCCATTTATTTCATGAAATGAAATAATTAAAATATTCTTTTAATAGGTAATCGACATGGATTACATTTCACACAACACTAACATGACATTCATTGCACACAACATTTTCTTCATGTATGATATATAAAACAGTGTATTTATATGAATCACTTATTTGTTCATTGTTAATTAATATAGAAATTTATAATATATCCACTTAAAAAGATATATTGATATTAATATCTATTTTTTAAAATGTTTATAAAAATTCAGTTATATAAATAAAATATATTGGTATAAAATGATGTGATTTTTGGTAGTGTCATTTAATGTTTAAAATAAATATTTTTCACAAATGAATCAATTTTAATGTAATTATAATAGAATTAATTTTAGTCCCTCAATAAAATTTATTTTTATGAAAAAACATTCCATTTTATATTCCTAGTATCAATGTTATATTAGGGTTATATTTTTGGTTTTTTTCTAAAAAGATTTTATTTTCAAATAACATTGAATAATTATGCATTGTAGTTAAAAACCCACATATTCATTTAAATAATTATTTTAATTTAATTTGGATTTAATGTCACAATAGATAAATAGTACATATATTAATTCAATTTACATCATTAAAATCATTTTATTTCAGAAATATATGTATCTAAATTATTGGACTTTTGAACATCTATTTTACCAAAATTCATTCCACATTTGTGGGATTAACATTAAACATAATTTTACTTCTTCAATGAATTTAATTTCAAAAAATAGATACACATGGTTGTAATAAGTATGAAATATGTGGTCTAATTGGACAATTTTTTATTAGAAACATTTGAGTTTTTTTACCAAGGTTAATGTCAAACAAGGTAATTAAAGGTATATATAATATTATAATAAGATAAAATATCTATAGAAGTTGTAATAATTTCCTTGGATTTTTTTTATCGACCAAAATAACTATTAGGATTAAAATATGATCTTTTTTAATCCACTTCAGTAATATTAGAACATTTATTATATTATATTTAAAGAAGAGAAAAAAATGTCAGATTATAATTATAATAACTAAATAATTTTTAATATAGGGATATAAAAAACGAAAATATATTTTATAAATATTAATTAAAAATATAAGAAATACATATTAATCATGATAATTTATTTTCATAATCGTTTAGATTTTATATAGTTTAACTAATGCCTTTTATAATAATGAAGCAGTAATTGCTTAATTAATTTATATATCAAATAAATTATTTTAAAAATATTAAAATAATTATAATTTTTCTTCATTATCTATGTAAAATAATTTTATATATAATATATATTATAAATATATATATATATTTTAACTGTTGTTTCTAAATTTTCTTATTAGAATGATATTTTTAAAAATGAAAATAATAGTGTCAAAATTTGAATAGAAAATACATTAATGTAAATCATATTCTATTAAACGTTATAAAATTAACAAAATTATATAAATCATACAAATAACTACAGAATCTCTTAAATATATCATAAATAATCCAATTTTTGACCTTTTGGATTTCTATTGTTAATATATTAACCATATAGTGTAAAAAAGACATGTCGTCACTCTAAGAGTTAAATTGTCTAACTAAGGATTAAATACATAAGATAAGGATGTTTTTATACATAACATGTATAAAATTCCTTGTATGAGATTATTTAAACCCATACTCTGAAATAAATATAAATTAATCTCTTAGGAGCTATTTGATATTAGAAATCAATTTATAATACTTTAATAGTTTTGGAGTTTCATAAAGTTCCCTCCTCTTTATAAAATGATACCACATCTATTGAAAGGAAAATTGTGTAAATTTAAATTTTTATTTATCTTTAATTCAATCCATCCTTCAAAAATAGAAATTGTGCTCATTCATATGTATGTTTGACAATCACCATAAACAGAGTAATTTGATTTTCATTACCTATCATTACTAGATTAATATATATATATAATGAATATATATGATACAAATGAAATTATTGAAATTATATATATGATGGCTCTATGACCAATGTTTGAGCAACATAACTATAAAACCAAGAAATATATATAAAGTTATTCAATTATCACCCGTAATAGTGATTTCAATTAAGAATTGTCAATAAACAAGTGATAAAAGTAAAAAAGTAAACAATATATGGATTTATATATATTATTATGGATCTGGAATTTATTAATAATAATCAAATATTTATTATGTTGGAGGTTCAAAAATTTCAATGAAATTATTAACTATATTAAGGGGTTTTATGTTTCAATATCATTGTTTATCCTTTTTTTTATTAAGCTACAATGATTAAATAATATGATAAAACAATAAAAATTAAAAATAAATCTATTTAAATATTATTATTTCTTGATAATAAATTTTCTTCATTTAAATTTATCTTCATCATGTAGTGTTGATATCATAAATTGGTTTTTAACGAAAATATACCTTATTTTCTATTCTCTTGAAAATAAAATACAATCCATATAAATTATTTCTAAAAAATATACAGATGTCTTTTTGTTATATTATAACTTTTAAAATTGATTTTTAAAAATCATGAAACTTTAAAAAAAATTGTTTAAAATGAATCTTCTATTATTTGTACATAAATAGTACTTTGTGACACTATAATAAATATTTGGAAGAATTTTTGAACTTATATTACAGGGAAGAAATTACCACAATCTTGTGAAATTTATTTTTCTAGAATAAAAAAGATGATACCATTGTTATTTTCAAAGAAACTTTTTCCCAAAATATTTTAGGATTTATTAGATATTGAAAAAGTTATTTCAAAATTAAAATCATGTTTCCTAAAGAATGATTTACTTATAATTAGATTATTAAAAGGAAAAAATTATCAATTTTTATTGTGTTTTAATAAGATTATGAACCAATGATACCATAATTACTATTTCTATTGATATTTTATCAATATTATTAAAAGAATAATTTTGAATATTATTTAATATACCAGGCTTATTCAATAATGAAATGTTTATAAAACAAATTTGTTTCATGGGTTATGATATTGTTAATAGTATATGATTATATCGAAAACATATTTATGATTTTTATTATATTATGGTTTGTTCACATATCTCCCTCCAATTAATATGCTAACTATTAATATTTCACGAGACAAAAATTATTGTAATGGATAGTAAACCATGTTGAGTTATTGATATTATCTACTACCACAGTATTTTGAGTGAACCATGACTACTATTATGTTTTGTTTGGTGAAATGATTCCATTATCATAGTAACATAATTATCTTTGAGAACTATGAAAATTATTTTTTCTGTTCATTTTTATTCAACAATTCAATATACAATGCCAATGTTATTTTTCCCATATCTCATTTTATTTGATTCATTTATTTTCTTTTATTATATACTTCCATGATTTATGTCGATACATAGGAATTTGATCTATAATTTTCTAGTTATGGGTTTACTATGAAATTATCACGTTCTCATTCCATTTTTATTATTTTATTCAGAAAAAATGGAATCTCTATTGATTATCTTTACAAATCATAAAAGGTCACTCATTTTTATATATCATTTCACATGTTAGGAAAAATAGATTTATGTTCGATATATCTATGAAACTTAATAGTTATGATGATATATGTTGGAGAAGATATTTATCTATTTAAAAGTAATTATTTTTAATTCATTGTTTCTGAAGTTATGAAATATATTCAATTATGCCATGGATAGTTATGTAATGTAATTAATAATCATTTATTTTATTGTGATTTATTTTTATGAATGGATAAGGTTGTTATATAATGAATCAAAATGTTTGTGTAACTCAAAAAATATTATCTATATCATGTTAAACCATTTCAATTTGAATATATACTTCAAATTTTATAATTAGTATATACATAACAACTTTCTATATATATAATATCTTTCCATATCAATAATTAAACAATTATAGTAAATTACTCAGAGTAAAGAGGTTGTTAATTTTTATAATGAACATTAAATTCCCCGGATAACTAACCTATATCCTTATAATTATTCATGATAATGCATCCCAATTACTTCTTCAACACATCAATATATATTACAAACACTGCACTATTGTAGGATAATGTAAGAAATGTTTTATAATATATATTCCCCCTTTTTCCCTTAAAATGTTCCTCAGAGTCATCAATCTACAAGAACATAGATACCATTCAAGTTCACGTGGTGACAATATTAGATAATTATGAAATATTATCTACATTAATATGATAATGTCTATCCAAACTATAAAAACATGATATCATTGTCTTAGTATGGTTCTGAGATAATGTTCATAACCTTTCTTATTTGACATTATACTTTTATTCCATCAGTTGTGATTATGTGACCAAAAAAACACCTAAATCTAAAAGCCACACATTTATATTTAATAAAATATTATACTTTGTATAGGCCTTCAACACAATTATGAAATGACCATAATTCTCTTACTACTTATTTGAATATGTAATAATATAATATATAAATTCTACCACAACCATATCAAGATAATCTCTAAATAATTTATTCAACAAATCCATGAACATAGAGGTAAAATATGTATGTATAAATTGAATCATTATAAATTTTCATTTCTTATACCTTGTACATAATTCAGTCTTGGGTATTTATTTTATCTCAATATTAAATTAAAAATATTCAGAATGAAGTTCAATATAAAGAATTTTATCTCCAGGTAGGGGATGAAACATCCCTTTGTATTTGGGTAAATTAAGTCATAATATTTTTATTAATCTTTTTATATTTTTTATGGTCAATGAGATCGTTCATTATGGAATATTTCTTGAAAAAAATAATGGTTGAGCCCATGGTGGAGAACATGGAAGAATGAATTTATTTTTAGGATTCTCATAGAGTTGTTTTTTCAATTATTATTACTCAATCAGATCCATCATATATATATTTTATGAAATATTATTATAACCACGAATGAGTTATATTGAGAAATAAACAACACTATTTAGTATAATATTGTCTAATTATTCTTAAAATCAATTATCAATGTCATGTACTATAGTGATATTTTTAATTTTGACCTTATTACAAACCATCCAAGTTAAATATAACATTTGAATAAGAATAAAGTCACATATAACAGTTTTCACATCCATCATATGTTCATATTTATCATCCCAATGATAAATTAGAATTGTTTCATTTGTAATATGATATTTGATTTTCATTCCTTGGAAATAGATATGGGGTCCATATAATGAAATCTAATAATTGATTATAATAATATCAAATTCAACTAAAGGTGAAATTAAATGATTTTGGGGAATTATATTATAAAAAAATTGATCAGGAGAAAAAATATAGACTTAATATGTGACCATCATAAAATGAGGAGATTTTAATAGAAAATCAATATATAATCAATGAGTAGTAAATTCCATACCCATGGAAAATTACTTACACAAAAGTACATATAGATAGAATCAAATAATACATTACATATTTTAGAGTAGAAGGTAATTATTCCTTCCAAAATGAAACTCCAATAGTACATTTTTGATGGGTCATTTTTTAAAATATTTTAAAAAAAAATTAATTATCCTACTTATTCATCCCTATTTTGAATTCATAGGCATTATAACCCACTACTCTACATTTAAAAAACAAACCATGCCTATTTGGGAAATTACTTGATGTTTCATCCGATATTTATAGTATATATAAGGTTGTAATTCTTCTTCACAATTAGATTTATTATATTTTTCATGAATCTATATCTTCTTTCTCTAATGAAAATCATTTGAATGATTAAATTATACAATTTCCATTCCCAGACTAAAAAATAATCAAATAATATTTTCATAGATTATAATGTCTCTTATGACTTGTTCCATTTATAGACATGGATTTAAAACACTAAATAATCAACCAATCATAATTTTTTGTAAGATGTTAATAATTTAATCATACATTGTATGTATTTTAGAATTTCAATCCATGCATTTAATGATTTTGATTGTGGATGGGTCATTAGATATAATTTTATTTTCTAAAATTGACATACCCTTCTTATTCATCCATGTTCGACATTGACGGGAATTATAACCCACAATTCCACATTTAAAAAAACCAATATTTCTACTTAGGAAATTCATTGATGTTTTGTCACATATTTCTAGCATATATATTGTTAAAATTTACCTTTAAAATTAATTTTTTTTTTCTTTAAACGATATCATCCTTCTGTAATCAGAAAATGTAAATGATTTAAATATTAATGTTACATATCCAAACTGAAAAAGAAAATAATAATATTTTCATGGATACTAATGTGTCCTTGGTTCAGTTCCCCATAATGACATGGATTTAAGATACTAATGAATCAATCTATCTTAGTTTGACTGTGGTTGAGTCATTAGTTAGAATCTTAATTTCAAAACCTAAATTATTTTTCTTATTCATCTACACTCGACATTAGTGGGAATTATATCACACCATTACACATTTTAAAAACCAACAATCCATATTTAAGAAATTACTTGATGGTTTATCCCATATTTCAATAATATATATGGCTGGAATTACTCTTCAAAATTAATTATATTATATTTTTTATGAAACTATATCTCATTTCTCTAATCAGAATCAGGGGAATGATTGAAATATACAATTTCCATATCCAGAATGAAAAACAATCATATAATATTTTCATAGATATTAACGTCTCATATGTTTAGTTACCCTCAGAGACATGGATTTAAGACACAATAGAATCAATATATCTTAATTTTTTGTAAAATTTTTATACCTTAATCATACCTCATTTGTATTTTAAAATTTACTTCAAACATGTCAAATGATTCATCATTGTTTTTGAATGTGGAATGTGGATGGTTCACTAGTTGTAATTTTCTTTTAAAAATTTGAATTAGCCTTCATTTTCAATTTTATTCGACAGTCATGGGCCTTATAACCCACCATTCCACATTTAAAAAATCAAACATCCGTATTTAGGAAATAATTTATTGTTTCATCCCATATTTTTAGAATATATATTTTTGAAATTTTTCATCACAATTAGATTTATTATATTTCTTAGGAAATTATATTTTCCTTCTCTGGTCAGAAATATGGTAATGATGGAAATACCTAATTTCAATATCCATAAACAAAAAATATCAGATTATATATTCATATATACTAATGCCTATTAAGTTAAGTTCCCCTCAAAGACAAGGATTTAAGACACTAAAGAATCAATCTTTCTTAATTTTTATGTATAAAGTTAATACCTTAATCATACCTCATATCTATTTTAATATTTTCTTAATAAATACCAATTGATTCATCATTGATTAAATATAGCTTAATAAATTCCTTCAACATTATGATATGAACTATATAAGGAATCCAATTAATAAAAAATAATATCTCAAACCCAACCCAAACTACAGATTAAAGTTTTCCCTATTTGCTTATTTTATTTATAATATTCCACAATTTATCTACTCAAGCTTAAAAAAAACGGACATCCAAAATAATTTTTTCATGCCCTATGCACTATAAATAGATAATGAATTTTCAATGGTACAGATCCATTACTAATTATATAGTGAAACAATAGAACCACTAAAATATTATTGATATTTCCTTATGAAGGAAATAATGGAACATTGTTCCCATTATTTTTTCATTTAAATGTCTAAAATCAATCATACTAGAAGAATTATTTTTGAGATTATAGCATATCAGTTATTCATTCCATATCCCATAATATTTTATATGAAAATTGTGTTTTTTCTGCCACATTTAGAATTAAAATGATTCCATTGGTTTCCATCCATCTAATACAATAAAAATGATAAAAAGTAATAACTCTTCAATAATTATAATAGTGAAATGTCATATAATCATGAAATATAATTCATATGATTTTTATATCACAGCCATCTCTTCTAAATATATGGTTTCATGGGTTTAACTTTGGTTATCCATGGTTATTTCCAAGTATAATAGTATTACTATACATATACATATCTCTAGTGTTTCCAAAAATGTTTTATAAACATAATATATAAATATTGACTTAACATTTTGTTCAATATGAACTATAACTTCCTATATATTCCCCAAATATATATAAAATATATTAAATTAGTATTTAATACATAAGATTACAATACATATAAAAACTGTAATGGATTAATTTATTTGGATACTATATACAATATCTTATTATATTTTGATATATCATACAACTATCATATAAAGTCTTTCCCCTATATTAATCATTATAAAAAACCATCCTAAATTCATTGATCATAGCCTAGGGAATGATATTTGAATAAGGAAGGATATCATATGTTCCCTAATAGAAATCATCAGAAATAAAAATTTACTGTAATATGAATTAATAATAAAATCACAATGGTATGAGATCATGAAAATAATATACAATTTTAAACCCAATATTTCAGTGATAAAAATTAGATATTATGTAAAAAATCTTTATATTTTCCAGACTCATGATTCGTATTGTTGAAGAAATATCTTCTATCTTTCACGAACTATAACATCATATCATGGTATTTTGGCACCATCATAGGTATAAAAACAATTTCATATGACAAAATTAACAACTAATACAATAAAATCAGAATGTATACATCCTCAATACATTTCTTATAGAGTGGATTAATCCCCTAAAAATATTTCCCATATTGCATCAGCCATATAAACGTGTTCCCCCTATTCCATCCAAATAATCTTATTGTTCCCGAAATTTATCTCTTACGATATAAATCCTTACCCAATGAATTTATGGCCTATAAAATTCTAGGTTCATAATATAAATAAATCCTTTCAAATGTGTTCCAAAATAGCATAATGACATTCATTATATCATCACATTATAACTTGTGTGAATAAAGTAAATTTCATAAGAATTTAGTCAACTCAACATAGAATAACGCATGAAAATAATTTGGTTTTCCAAAACATATGATCATAGTAATAATAAATAATAATAACAATAATAATGAAACTATTTGATTATTTACATAGTATATTATAATAAATTTAATGGATGTTATCATAGACGAGAAACTCCTTTAAAGGACTTCTTGAATGATTCATGGGGAAAATATAATATTCTTTATAAAATAAAATTTTTATAAAAATATAACCAATTTCATTGAAAATATAATTGGAAACCATTAATTGAAGATTCATATATTTTTATGTTCACATTGTTGGAAAATTCCTTTCATTTTATATATTTTAATATATATCATTCATTTGAAACATTTTTAGAAATTAGAATAAAGTACATCTTATAGAAAATTTGAAGAAGAATTATTTCAATGTTCTTTATAAACACACACATCTATAAAATTGAAATCAATATATTATATTTGAATAGTAAAAAATTAGTAATTTTTTTTGGAAACATTAATAATGGAAAATGCATTTTCGACTGAGGAGAAAAATAATGTTGTCTATCGTTGAATAATCATTTTTGTCTATTGAGTAATTATAGTGAGGAAAGTGATAGTAAATATATATTTCTATGAAATAACAATACTAGATGAAAATGAGATGTTTTTATTAGATAAGGATAATAGAAGTTCTTCAAAAGAAAATTAATCCATTATCATTGGTAGTTAAATTAGGATTAAATCATCGCACCCTTACAACTATAGTAAGATTATAATTTTTTTCACTCTAAAACAATTTACAACTGATTGATTTGTAAATCCCAATAAAAATAATAAAAGGAATTAATGAGATTATTATACATAATGTAAATGAAAAACTGTTTGAATATGCAATATTACAAACCGAAATTAAATTAAGATAAAATTCTTATTCCTTGAGACATACTTACTTAGAATGTTATTTAAACTCATTTATAATAAATTTAAATGGGTTATAATTATGTAATATAGTAATTTAATTTCCTTTAATATCATATATTAATTAATTATATATATATGTATATATTTTATTCATCTATAATGTGAGACAATGAAAAATTAATTACTTCATTCATTGAGATGATAGTTCATATATATGCATGAATGTGGTTTTCATATTTCAACAAATAGAATGAATGAATCAAAAATAATAATTCATCTTTCCAGAATTAATAATATATCATTTAAATAATATATAATTAAAAATATATATATTTATTAATATCCTTTAAGCATGGAGATGAAAAATTAATCACATCGCTTCTGGGAGGTGTGAGTCCACACATATTCAAAATTGACGTTATCATTTTCCAATATTATTGGATTTAAGAAGAGAGATATGAAATTATAATTATATAAGAATAATATAGTCATAAGTATCATATTATAACATTAATACAATCATAATACTCATCTATAAAATAAGAAAATTATAAATACTATTTTCATCGCTTTGTAGAGAGAGAAAGTTTTATTTCCAACCGAGTAGTGCATTCACATTATAAAGAGTAGAAAGGAGATTGAAATACTTATAGTTTCAAAATCATAATAATATATTTTTATTTGTAGTATTTTATTGTTAATATTTATTGAAATATATCTTATATATTTTGGAGCAAAATAAAAATGTAAATGTGTGTGATTCGTTAAGACGATTAGCTCTTCATTGAAATTGATCATTTAGATATCCTATTAAAGACATAATGTGTTTCTTTTTGTAAAACACCTCAAAATATTTAATATGGAATTTTATAACAGTATTTGGTTTGATATTATCTATATATACACTCAATGTTTTGAGTTTATTGGAAAAAGAATGATTCTCTTTTATTATCAAGGGGTGCGGGATATACGGAATTTCATAAAATATTAATATACAATGATGTCATTATCTATCTTATATTCATACCCACAGACATCAAATATAATATAAAAAATGATGTGGTTGAAATAACCTAAAAATATAATATTTCGATATGTTTATGTGGTTTTTTAAACGACATTATTTTTTTTACAAAATAGTTATCATATTTTACCAATAACCATATTATCATATTTTTTACTCTCATTGGTTCATAATTTTGATAATAAGATAATTAAAATATTAGAAATTGAAAAATTAGGACATAGTTGACCATATATTTTCCTAATTGTCCTCGTTAAATAATTTTACATGTTTAAATACATTAATAAAAAATCATTATGAAAACATATCATTAATATCAATTTTGACATTATTATTTTAATTTGAAATATATGTCTCTAATTCGACGTTTTAATTTCAAATATAATTTTTTAACACAATTATAATGTATCACATGGGTCAAAAATCATGTTTTAATATAAATATCTCAAATTATATTAGAGTTATCATTTTAAATATCATTTACTTTATTTTAATGTTAATTAATTTTTTAATCCATTATCGATGAAAAATCATCTATGTTAATTTTTTAATCCAAAATAATTAAAAATTATTTTTCAAAATAATATAATTTCATTAAGTATAAAATTACAATAATATATTCCTTCATAACACATTTTATTATGTGTGTTAAAATGAAAGAGTTATTTAAAACAATTTGAGAAGCATTTTATAACACTATTTGTATTAAATATTATATGGGCAATGTTAATGGAATACAATCCATTAAATAAAAAATATAGTAATTAAGGTGATGAGGTGTTAATTAAATTCATATTTAAAGAATAATGATTAAAATATATGGCCATAACACCTAGTTCTAACAATAATTAATCTTATTTTATCATTGTCGATGTGAATAATTTTAGAATGATAACTATTATTATTTCCCACAAAAAATAGGTATATCAACCGAATATTATACATATAATTATAAATAATTAATAATTTTTTTAAAATTTAATACCATTAAGTGGAAGAAATTAATCATAATATGAGAGTGAAAAACAGGATCAAAACAAGATTGAAAAATATAGTTTTAAGGTTAAAATTGGATTTATTACTTTATCACACATAGTGAAAATATTATTTGTAATTTTAAAATGATTATTTTATTTATAATATATATATTATACTATAATAATAGACCAATATTTATTATTTTAATTTTTCATTATAAATGCATATTGCATGAATAAAAATATTTTTTTTAAAATATATCATTTATGTTCAAATAAGGAATATTTTATTTTTATTTAATGGGTAACCAATTATTTATTTTTATAATAGCGTGAAACATTAAATTTAAAAATTTATTTAGTCATTTTAATTTAACCCAATCTAATATCATGATGGTAATTATCACTTTAAATAACATTATTTTAATAGTATGTCGCGGTTCATTTAAACTTTATGTGGTTTCTAAATCATGAAATCTATAAGTTTGAATTATTTATTCAAGAATATATTGTGAATTTTAATGGTGTTATATAAGTAACCAAATAACATTAAAAACAAAATTTTTGATTTATTGATTTTTAATTATAGTTAAATGTATTTTCTTATGTAGTGAATGATTATCTATGTTTTTTTGACTCTGCCTCTTCTTATGATGTTAATATTGATGATGAAATGCATGATCGGTGGGGTACAATTAAAATATAAGATATAATGTTAAATATCAAAATTTTAATCAAAAAATATGTTTCTATAAATGAATTAACACAATGAACAGCAATAGAAACAATTGAGGGGGTTGATTATTCGATCCCTCTACTAAATAACATCTATGTGCTCCTTGATCAAGTTCTATGATGGTAATTTTATTTTCAGATTGAGTATTGAATATATATATATATATATTGATTGTAAAGGGACCAGGAAATAGGGTAATTAGTGATCATAATGGTATGATGATCATGACGTAATGGTGGCATGGGAGGATAGAGGCCGTGGTGGGGAGGTGGAGAGGTAGAATGATTGTGATGTTGGATGGCAGCAGGGGTGGTGTGGGGAGTGTATTCAAGGGGCTAATTATTGTTAATACCATATTTTAACTTTTTTTACATTGGTTTATTATTATTTAATGTATATTTTAAATTTAATATAAATATATATTATTCATAAACTTAATGATGTCTATTTGTCTCATATTATATTTTAAAAATAATTTTAAAAACAATTTATAACTGATTTTAAATAAACTCCCTATATTTTTTTTCCTAATATGTATGATCAAAATTATTGTAATTATAAGGGGTTATTAGAACTAACACTAATCCCACTCATATTTTAAAATAATTATAGATTTGATTTTTGATCGAGTGTGTGTTCTAAATAAATAGAGTAAAATGTTTAATGAAAAAAACAAGTTATATATATATATATGTGTTTTCTGTTTGTATATACGTTTGTAAATATTTTTGAATGTATGTACATACGTATTCATTTCATCAAATATTTTTTTTAATATGGATTTGATTTTATATATAAATAGTTATATTTATTAGCAAATATTTTTTGGAATATATATAAATATATTGATTTTTATGAAAAAATTTCTAAAAAAGTATCTATTTGAAAAATATATCTATTGGTAAAATATTTTTTAGAAATAATATTAATTCATACAGATTTATATATTCATATAAAAATTTAATTATTAATATGATATGATTGCATATTGTACTGTTAGTAAGGTATGTGTTGTTATTGATTAATTAATTTTAATAGATATACTTATTGAAAAAAAAATGTATTGCTAAAATGTATTCCATAAAAAAAATATTTTCGTATTAATAATTTTTAACAAAAATTATATTATGTGTCACTAATGTTTTATATTAAGAAGTAACATATTTTTATATTTATTTTATTGATTCTATTTATAGATTATGTAGGTTCTATTATTATTTTATACACTTAATTTTTATAGGATTCCAATGTTCTGTAGAGTTTTTATAATGTCCGTATAAATTTAATGTCTTCAAATACAATATGATCAATGATCATATTTAGTTATAAAATGAAAATTAATAATAGAATTTATTTACTAAATGATTAAATATATATCAACTTAAATATAAATTCTAGAAAAAGTAATTTAATACCTAATTCATGTTTGAAAATTTCTAAATCAGTTTTACCCTTTCAAAAACATTTTTTCCGTCCTAAATGAATTCTATTTCAATATAAACATAAAATAATATATTAAAAATATAAAACATTATAATCTAAAGAACCATTGATTGAATATCAATAACCATTTGATAAAAAAATTAATGCAAACTCTAATTATTCTACCAAATTATCTTCACTAAATTTGAATCACCTTGATATTATATAATATCATTAAATTTAAATACTAATATTTTAATTAATATATTACATTAAAAAAATAGTTTTAAAAAAATGATAAATACATATGAAATATTTATATGGGATATATTTACCATTTTTGATATTATATGTCCATATTTTATTATATATATTATCTTGAATTTTTTCATAAAGTGTTTTATTATTCAATAAAAAGGAGAAAATACTGATTTTTGAAAAAAAAGTCATTTTTACATAATTTCATGTAATATGACGTATAATTTGAATTTGGTATTAGTTTTATGTGTGATATATTTTTTCTAATTTATTAAATTTTTATCAATACTTTAATATATTTTAATACAGTAAAATTATAAAGTTTAAATAAACATTTCCTTAAAAAATTGTTTTCATCAATATTTATTGATTTATTTTTATGATTACAAATTCTAATTAGTGAAATTTTATTTGGTAATTTATTTTACATATTTTGAATTTGGTGGTTCAACTTTTGTAAAATGACCACTTTAATGATTGGGCATTATGAATTGTAACTATAGTAAAATTTATCACTATCGTAATGTTTAAATCCCGTAAATAAGTATTAGAATAATGTGTTAAGAAATTATAAATATATCAAACACATTCCTTTATCTCATTGTATGAGATTAATTATAATATATCAATCATATATTCTACTATTAGGCATTTTTTTATTTTATGTTAATAATGAAATTTAAAAAAATTTAATTAATGAAAAATAATATATTCTTTTTCTTTCCATGATACTTAAATTATATTTTTTCATAGGGAAGAATATATGTATTTGGTGGATATTAAAGGTTATATTTTTCTTAATGATGTATTTTAAATTTTGGTATATTTTTATATTTTTAGTTATAATATAATTATCTTAAACCTATACAAAAAACTTGAAAAATGCTTTTTCAAGAGATGGAAAAATAAAAATAATTACTAAAAATATAATTAAAATATACTTGAATGGATTGAATTAGGGATAAAAATGTATTTCTGTGGTTAAAGTATTTTTATATCCAGAAAAGGATAATATTCTAATAACATTTATGAAATTATTTCATTAAATAAAAATTAATCAAATACATTCAAAAATATTATTTTTTATATATTATAAAAAAAAATTTATTTATGTTTTCAAAAAATAGGAAATTTTTTTAAAGAGTAAAATTAAAAAGATAAATCGTAAAATCATTAATCCCATTTCAATTTAAGAGATAATTTCTACCTTATATTTATAATTATAAGACTTCAAGACTGAAGAATTTGTTACTATGGTTATGGATAAATTTATTTAGAAATAATGATAGAAAAAACATAATTGTTAAAATGTAGTCAAAAAAATATTAAACCTCATTTGTTGGTTTATTTTCAACCATTCGCTTCTCAATATAAAAATTGAGACATTTCTTATCTATTTTCCTATAAATGTTATTTGATATTATTTTAAATCATTGAAAATCTAAAAATTGTTTCACTCATCGAAATTATAAAAGGAAGCTAATAATATGTTTTCTCTTGACACATTGAGAATCATAATAAGAAAATACCTTGGCCAATTCTTTTCTATGAATCTCAATCTATTAATTATAATATTTTTTTCTCTAAATACAATGATAATAGTCCTTATAAAGGGGTTTAAAGGAAGTATATTAAAGAATATGTAATCGTATTAATCAAATACTTCAAATATATTTCTAGTTCTACTTACACGTAATATACAGTACGCATAATAAAATAAAAAATCTTGTATCATCTATATAATTATATTTTATGAAGATTATGGGGAAATAACTTTCTATTCATTTCCCATCCAATCAAAATTGAATGAATTTCTTAACATTATTATGCTATACCGTCTCCACATAACATTTTAACTCTTTTTATCACCACATTAGTTATATTTTTATCAATATTAAAATAATGATTATGACCAATATTTATGAAATAACTATGATCATTTAATATAATACCAAATATATCATCATACCTTCAAATCCATTTGGAAATGACAATGTCATTCATAAGCACATGCAGACAACCACCTCTATGAAGCGATATAATTAATTTTTCATATTGAAGTTAAATATATGGTTGTATTGAAATAGTTAATTAATATAAATGTTATATATGTTTTGTTAATTGTTATGAAATTTGAAATAATTTTTACCTTTATAAAATTTCATCCCTCAAAAAATGAATATAGTGTTCATTCACATGTATGACCATCCACCATTGTGAATGCTGCAATTAATTTTTCAATCTCAACATTTTATAGATTAATATAAATAAAAATATAAGTAACATATATTATGTTTATATGATTATTAAAATTACAGACATAATTAAACCATAATTATATTTAAATTACTATATCTACCAAAATAATCTTCTCATGAAAAAATAAGTAGTTAACACCTGAGATAGTTATATTAATCAATAATTGATAAACATTGTTAAAAATACATTTTTAAAGTAACTCATATGATATTATATAAAAGTATATTGTCATTTTATTTTAATATAATACATCTATATTTATTATATATTACTTATGAATAACTTACATAGAATGTAAAAATAGTTGTAATGGATTTTCATCACAATTTAAAATTCATTGTAACTTATATTGTATTATAGAATTATGTAATTTTTTGTCATGTGTATACTTGGAATTTGTTGTATTTAGATTTAAAATCTATTTATTAATAAAGATTACGGTTTAAATTAATTTTTTCTCTAAGAATATTTTTCTAGTTATAAAATTAACTATATGTTACTAATTTCTTTTAAAATCTCAATTTTTGGGATTGTTCGAATTTTAATTTATTTATTCTTAAAATACATCCTTTCAGAACAGAATTCATTTTCTATACTCTAAATATTTAAGGGGTTTTTATATTTTTTCCTTCAAAAACAATCTTTGTAACCGTAAATATCACAATCTAATTTTTAAAATAAAATGACATCTTATATCTCTTTTATTGGGTATAATTTTCTTCAATGTACATCCCTTTAAAATAGTTTTTAAAAATTAATTTTGATTTTGTCAAATTATTTGATATGAAATATTTTATTATACTTAGATTTTTAAATTATTTGAATATATTTTTTGTAATATTTTTTAAAAGTATCATATTCAACATTCCATAATAAAACATTATTTGAATGATTCATTGTAATATATATAGAATTGGAGCATATTACTAGAACTATAACCATTTTATGAATTTATAGTATTCTATATGATTTAAATTATTTTAAGATGAAAAAAATTATTAAAACCATATTTTAATATTTGGGTTGAATTTTCAAAAATAAAATAAAATATTTTATTTTATTATGAAACACATATTTTTTAATAAAACAATGTCATCTTTTTTCTCTTATAAATCATTATTATTAATACCTTTCTTAATAAACCTTTAGTTGAACATGATCATTTGAAATTTCATTATGTTAAATATCTAAAATATTTTTATCATGGATATTATAACAACCCTAACACTTATAGCCCAGATACATTGCCTCACATTATTATATATTCATAGATACAATATTTTAATGCTAAATGAATGATAAATTTAGTTATTTTGGTAGCCATATTATAAACATTATGCATATATTACATTATAAAACATAAATAACAATAAAAAATATCTTTTTTGAACACCATTATTATTCTACATTAACCTTGAATACAAATCCATATTAACATATTTTCATCCCAAAAAAAATAATTCATATAAAATTGGTGAGGCCATATGATCAGTATGGGTATGCATATAATTAAAGCTAATAATAATAATAATAATAAATATGGAATGGTGTATAACTAAAACATAATCCATTTAAACATAATCATGAGAATAATATGGAAATAATAAATTTAAATCATACAATTCAGTATAAAGAATCAAAATGTATTTTCAACTATTCAAATAAGCACATTGAATACATATAATAGTTTTCATGACATGGGAATACATAATGTCTAACATCCTAAACATATCGTCGCAGCTTCGGCCAAGAAACCATAAATAATTGGGTAAAAAAAAGCTAATATCCAATCTAGTATGTGTCATGGGAACTACTGATTCATCAATGGTCTATGGAAGTCCCAATACATCACTTAATATTTCTACGGAATTCCTCATAAGAAATAATTAACAACATAAAGATTCATATAGAAAAAACATCATACAAAATGTGAATTCACAAACAATAAACCATGAATGGTATTAATAAATAATATCCACAATCCTACATATCTTAAACCATTCAATTTAGAAATGTATATCGTACTATAAGATCACAACCTTAATCAATCATAATATATGAAAATGGATATTGAAAAATATGGAAATAATAAAAAAAATCATAACAATATTTTTAAGATAAATTTACTTTTTTATATTAGAACATTTTCTAAAGGGTTTTACAAGTTAAAAAGGAAAAAAAATAATTTGAAATAATTTTGTAAACTTTTATATTATAACACTATGGCCTTATATTTATAGAAACTTATATTGGTGTTGTATAAGTATAAAAAATAATTATGTATTTTAATTTTAAAATCCTTAAATGAACCTTAATAGAAAATGAAAATATATAAATTTTAAATAATTTTTAAAATTCAAAATAATGGATAAAAATTATTTAAAAATAATTTATTTATATTTAAAACGCTTTTTTGGAAATTTTTTTAATATATGTTGATAGAAAAATATTATACTGAATTGAAATCTTTAAAAACACAAGGTGTCATATACCACTTTTTATATTTAAATAATAGTCCCAATGAATGATGATAATTTATAGAAACATTAAATAACATGATAATAAATAAAATAATGATAAAATATTTTAAGGTTTTTAATTTAGATGTCATAAAATAAGGTGAGTTTATATACTGAAATAATGGCTCAATGAAAGGAAATTGAGACTCAGTCCATTACTATATGCTTCATTTAGTCGATCATTATTCAACATCTAATATAATTTTTTAAAAATTTTACTAACATATATTAGAGTCATATTCATATTTATTTTATGATATATGATCTTTTTATATTATTTATTTACCCTTTAATTGATAGTATTTTTTTATAACACTTGTTTTGGATGTTAACTTCTTCATTTTGAAATGCATTGTTTTTGTAAATGGCTAAGTTATTCTTCATAAAATATTGATCTACAATATCCAGAATTAAATTAAGTTCATCGATGTAATATATACTCATTATATAGATTTTTTAATCATTATTAAATGTTTAATATGGATGATGAGTTACATTGTGAAGTGGAGATGGAAAGTTGTACATGCACATAAACGACGACATCATTCCCTTAATGATGAAAATAAAAACAATTGGATTAAATTTTAATAATAAATAATTAATATTATTGAGTATTTATTATTTATATCCATTATATTTATCATTATATACATCCATATAATGTTGATATTTATATAAGATTACATGAAGGAGTAGAGACAGTATGTTTTACGTATGTACGTGCATGTTTTCATTTTATATAGAATTGATAAATCATTTAATATAGTTTTACCATTATAATAATTACATCTCATATTATATATGATACAGTATTTATTAAATTAGTTTCAAAAAAAATACATGATGAGGTGAAGAAGATGAAAAGAAACTGAAAAAGTTAATAAAAAATATAACCTCTTCTTTGTCAAATTTCTTTTATTTATCACCATAAAAACTATAAGAAGGTTTTTATGTCTAACATAATTCCACTATAATGTAGTGAAGAATTATAGGAATTAATTTTGGAATATATTAACCGAGAATAATTTTTTTATGTGCAATGAAAGAAGATTAATGTGTTCTCTTTTATATGATAGGGGAGAGTCACATTAAGAAACACTAAAAATATTAAATTAGTTTTAATTTTTTTACAATAAAAAATGGCTCCAAAGTAAGATATTTGTATGATTATATGTGTACAGTTTTAAATACTGTAAAAATCAATTTTAATACATGTTTAGTTTATATTCATATGATTATCATCTGACTTCAATCCTAAATCAATCCATTTAATTCTTATTCTGAAAACAACTGTTTTTATCCCATATGAGTTAATATATTTACTCTAAAAATACAAAAGTACCATAAATGGATCATTTATGAAATATTTAACTTCTTATAAAAAATTATATTTATTTTTATTTATTTATTAATTTTTTATTATTTAATTAAATATTATTTATTCTAGAATATTACTCAGTTCAATTTCAAATCTATTCATTCGATGACTATTTAAAAATTTAAAAACATAAGATAAATTAAATCCAACACCATTAATAAATACCTATAATGTATAATGGATGATTAGAATTAATAGGTTCCATTAATTGTGTCAAAATAGTTTTATTTTAATATTTATAATATGATTTATCTGAAATTTTCATTAAATAAACAATAACAAAATCATCATTGTGATGGAAATTAATTTAATTATATATACCCGAAAAATAAAAAATAAATTGTCATGATGATGATTCAATTTTATTCTTTCCAATTAATTTTTTTTGTTAATATATGTTATTAATAACTTTTTTAAAAACATAATTATTGTTAGATACATGAGTATGATATATAAGACTATTCTTTGAATAAAATACTATAAATTTCTTAATTTCATAAAATAATATAAAAGGGGCATAAAAGAGGCCTATGGATTTATTTGCTAAAAACCCATCCACTAAAATTTGGAAAACGTTTATGGAAATTTAATGGTCTTTTTTGTGTTATTTTTTCCATAATTTCTAGATTAAACATTAATCATTACAAACAAAAAATGACTAAATTTACTAATCATTTCACAAAAAATTCATGAAAACAATTTACAAAAAATATGTTTTCAATTAAAATGCTTGGTTTGTATCACTATACAATAATAATTTAATCTTATTAGAAAAACAATAAAAATTAAATGGAGCTAAATTTTGATAGTACAATTTCAAATAATAATATTATTTTGTCATATAAAATATATAATATTGTAAGAAATTGGATTTAAAATAGGTCACTCAATCAAATGGATGAAAAAATAAAATTTTGAAAATTATAGTGTTTTATAGGTAAAATTTGGTTTTCCCTTATTTTATACATATAATGTTTATTATATTAATAAATAAATATTTAATTGAATGAATAATAAATATATTTAATTTTCATAATTTTCATATTTAAAATGTTTAATTTATTAAGAAAAATCACTTTTGGAAGTATTAAAATAGAAATATTTAGTCTATATTCAATTGTTTAATATTTTTATTTTTAATTAAATCATAACAAATGAATTCATATTAAATTTTTTTAATTGATAAATCTTTTTTTCCAAATTAATATTATTCATAAATAATTATTTAACAGCTATGTTATAATGGTGAAATTTAAATAATACTATTTTGTTGTTTTTTAATATTATTTTACTGTGAAACATAGTCTTTCAAAGATTTTGAATTTAAAAAGATACATACCATAATAATCATGGTGTGTTTTATTATCCCCCCCTTCAATAAATATTTTCCCCACAATTTTTTAATTAGGTTTTAGTTATTTTTATTTGACAATTCAAACTAATTTTATAGAAATCCAACATCTGAAAAAAGGATTGATAAAACATACACTGTAAAATAAAGAAAGGGAATTACAATGGTCACACAGGATAAAACATACAATGGTTCCATGTATGAAAAAATGGACATGGAAAAAAATTCTAACCAAAATTCTTAGATGGAGAGTGACAGAGAACGTGGCCATAAGAAAGTCAAGAATAACAAAAATATAAATATGTAATGAACTAATTTAACATTTTAAGTAAATAATGAATAATACATTTTCATAGTTATTAATGTTTTTAAATTAAATATTTATTTTACTTTAATGTGGTTTCTATGTACGAAGGCATACCTGATATGCAACAATGGGTTTCTTTGAAATTTTCTGTTGTACACTAGGATGAGTAATACTAAAAAAATATTATAATATTATTAATTTAGATATTAGTCAATGCCTAGCCATTGTAATGGCAGGAATGAAAAGAACAAAATAAAATATGGTTACACATGTTTTTAAAATACTTTAAGATTTATCTAATAAATGTTATAGGTTTAAAATTTCAATTAAACTAATTTTATGCATAAACACTCTAATATTCTTTAAAAGGTTGATTTACCACCTTTTAATGGTTAATCCCATTTAAATATATTTTTTGTCAATTTTATATGTTATATATGATAAAATAACATTTTATTTAGAATCAGGACATCAATATTTACTTTGGGGAAATTTATGGTATTTTTCTAATACAACTAATTTTTATATGAATATTGAAAAATACTATATTTTAATAAAAAAACATCCTTTTAATATAATTAATTTAAATTGATATATTATCTATTTAATTGGTTTAAATTTTTAATTATATTATATTTTTACTATTTAAACAAATTTTTGTCATTTGATGTAATTTCACATTGAAATCGAACCAAAACAAGTGTCAATCGTTTGATAATAACTATTTCTTAAAAACACACTTTTTGTTTTGACAATGGAAATTAATTTTAAATTAATTAATTCATCATCCATGTATTGAATATTGTAAAATATACACCCTATTTTAATTTCGAATATCAAATATTGTTTAGACTAAATTTTTTGTATTTTTTTTAAAAACTTAAATTATTGATTAATAGTGAAAACACTGACTAGTAATTAAAAAGGCGACATTATAATTTAAATAAAATTTTACCACTTTGGTGAATTTAATTTTAAAAAATCCTACCTACATGTTTATTATTAGTATGTATAATGTGGTTAAATAAGGTGAGAATAGTTTTTGGTGAATAATAACTTTTGACTTTTATTTACCGCGGTTAAAGGTAAATAGGATAATTCAAGGTAAAAAAAATATTATAATAAAATAAAATTACCTTAAAAATTCTACTAACCGTATTGGATGTGTGATTTGAGAATAATAAAATACTTTGATGAGAATTTTGGAATTTCAAAGCCACATGGGTAAGAAAATAATATTATAAAATTTGTTTTTTAAGTAAAAATAAAAATATCATCAACATGTATTGTTTTGTTAAAACAATATTAATATTAGGTTATATGATTGATATATTTTAAAATAAATATTTGTTAGTAATCTAAAAATATTTACTACATTATGGTTTTTTTATAATATTTTGACATCTAATAATTTAAATTATTGATGACACAATAATGATGCATTGTTTACCACATTAATAAATGATTTAAATAAATATGAATATAATGATTAAAATAATATATAAAACCTGTCTGATATTTATTGGATGATTTTATTTCTACCATGATTCATCTTATCTTCGACTTTAATAAGTTATGAACCTTTAGAAACCAAAAATAACTATATAAAACAATAATATTATCACACTTTCCCAAAGAGACCCCCTATAAAAATCCCTCACCTATAACCCATTACTCACACCTCTAAATCCCTTTGTCTTGTCAAACCCATTCCCAAATAATCTCTCAAGATCCTTTTATTCCTTTTATAATACTTTCCTTAGCCATAAGGCACTTCAAGAAATCCTTTTTGTTCAAACCAAAGGTACTTACCTGATTTAAAGGTAATGTCTTATCTTAAGTTATTTTGTTTTATTTTACTTTTCCAACCCCATAAACTCTTTTTATTACATAAATTTATTAAAAAAATAGAATCCTTTATATAAAAAGTTATTTTTATGAGATTTATTCTAACTCCACTTACACACAGCTCCATCTAATGGGTAATGAACATACTATTTCTGGGGACGAAAAACTAACCCCTCATGAAATGATGATCGTTCAATCATCTCTTACAAACTCTTTTGGTGGCCATTATGATATAAATTATTTATATATGATATATATTAATTTTATGTTTTCTATATGCTTATCTAATTTTTATTTACAAACATACCATTATGTTTTACAATATGTGTGTATACGCTAATTTAATTTGAGGAAGTACGGATTGCCACCCACTCATGGTGATATGATTCGTTCATGACATACATGTAACAAATAAAAGATGGAGTTAATTAATAATGTAACATATATATAAAATGATATTATAATAGAATTATAATATTTCTATGTATCAATATGTTTTTATTCCGTTAAATATGAAATATAACTTAAAGTAGCGTCCATGCGTACATACGACTTACCGTCTCCATGATCGGTGCATTTGATTTATTATCTCGAAATGTTACGTAATATAATAAATAAATAAATATACTAGAAATATATAATATATATGATATCTAAATCATGAATAGAATTCTGTAGATAATTGTCTTTTGGCCACATGAACAACATGTAATTATAGGAAGTTCCTTTTTAACTTCAGTACCAAATATCCACAAAATGACCATTATTAAATTAAATGATTTCATAATGTCAATAACATGGTAATAAGTGATATAAATGGATGAATAGACATTAATAAGGTTATTAATAAAGTATAAATTAAATATAGTTTAATATTAATGAGTTTAAAGAATGAATGGGTGAAGTCAGACACAAGGTAAGGGGTTTCTTATCTCACTTTTAATTCTGTGAGATATCAATTGCTCGCCACTTAATTAATTCATGTGGTGGATTTTGTACTACCATTTGGTATATATTATCATTATTCTCTTAATATTAATGGTATTAAAATTTTTAATTGGTGGTTATTAACTTTTGGTCTTATGACTGGATTGATTAGTACATGGTAAGGGATTTTTATCTCACTTTTTATTCCCTTGCGATTCATGATATGTTTTCCACTATTTCATTTTTTGTGTTGTATATACTGCTTAGGATTGTAACATTTTTATAATATAAATTAATTTATTCCTATTTACTTCTTCGTTGTATGATCCTTATTTCATGTGGTATATGCTTTGTAGGTTACCAAATCGGTAAGAGAAATTTTTAACCCAATTTCCATTCTTTGGGTTATTCATCTAATTTTAAATTATGTCATGCTATGATTATGTATGGAATCACTATTTATTTATTTATGTTTTAATTTATCGTCCCCTTTGTTTGGATATAATTTTGATTCACATATTCACTCCATTGATAAATTCTCAAGTCCTCGATATGAACTTGATAAGAGTAATTTTAACTAAATTTCCATTCATTGAGTTAGACATCAAAGTTATTGGTTTTTTTACAAAAATATGTGTAACTATTCTCTAGTTGATTTACATAGAATATATAATAATATTTATTGTATTTATATATGTCAAACATTAATATGTTATAGGTTTATCCTTAATCTAATGATATAGTTTTTATAATGGATTTCGACTCAATTTACATTCCATTGAGACTTCATTGTGGTTATGCACCAATTCACACTCATATGGTGTATATACTATAAATTAAAATATTATATCATGAATCTATTTAATATCAATATATTATAATGTTCTGATTGAATTTTATTCCTCAATTATTTTTATTCAAGAATCCCTCATTTTGTTAAAAACTCATTAACTAAAATATCGGTTATATTGTTTTAATAATTCATTCTTCGAAATATTTCTCATTAATGTCCATGTTTCCAATTTGGTTTTTAAGATTTATTTATATGGACAATAATGATTTCAAATGATGATTCATTTAAAATATTCAAATTGGTATGGGACACTTTAATTCAAAAATCTATTTATTAAATGTTTTCAATGGATTCTGAAAATGGATTGAAACAGAATTGATTAAATAAATAACTTGAAATAATTTATTGTGACAGCGATGTGAAAATATAATATTTCATTTGTTCTTGTTTTATATGTAACGACTACATTATGGTTCTTCAGCATTATTTACAAAAATGGATTGTTTCGGGATAATCATATGGAGGGTGAGCTAGATATAGCTCTCTAATGTATTGGGTAACATGACGGAGGTAAACATAGATGTTTATCCTAAGAGATTTAGGGAATAAATGTGATGGGTTCCCCAAATGTAACTCCCTGTATAGTTGTTAAAGCTAAAAAATAAGAATGTTATGGATGCCACAAGTTACCTTTATGATTTTTTTTACTATTTAAATCTTATGATTTCATGAGGTACGTTTAAAGCTTCTGTTATGTATGTTTTGATGAACTAATGTTTTCTTACACTATTCTATAACCCTTGCTGAGATTTTATGATAATCCCTTGTTTTGAAATGTATTTCAGATGAACTAAAGATGAATAAGGTCAAGTATGGGATCAAGGAAAAGTCATGTTGCCTAAAACATGGGACTTTACATGACTCTTTTTTTTCAAAGGTTATTATTTTATGAATAAATTGAAACTGAGTAGAACTGTCTACATTGTAATTTTTAATTTGTCATGTAATAGTCATGTCATAATTCTCTAAAACTCTAAAGCAAAAAAAGATACTCAATGTGAATTATTCATTTAATTTTTGATTATGTAATAATTAAGGTCGGGTACTTATACTTTTTATCACAAATGAGTTTAGACAAATTTTTGGATTTGGTGTTTTCTTTAAACATAAGGTTAGTCCCTATGTCAATTATTTTAGTGAAATACTTGTTTTTTCAATTTTCCAGATCACGGAAAGTCATTTACAAATAGAAGGAGGATGATCTCAAATGATAATTCAATCCCTTCCTGATGACATGCTTGCAATAATTATTGCACAATCATGTTCATATTTTTGAGAAATATTTCTAGCATACAACTCACTTGCAAGAAGTTGTTTGAGATATCAAACACCTCCTCAATAACTTGATATCATTGGGCATAATGGGTATTATTTAATTAGATAATATATTCTAAATAATCTCATATTTTCATGAAATATTAATATTATCCATACATTTACATATATTTTACCTTTTCGAAATATTTTGAAGCATATTATGATTTTGAACACAATGATGATGAAGGAGACACTTTCACAACCTATTTATATTTGAATTTCCAATATAATCTCTTAACACATACTTAATGTATTTTAAAAGGACCAGTGGTTGAATTTTTTAACACAAATTTGGTCTGACAATATTATAGGGATCTTGTTTTATCTGATATTTGGAAATTATATGTCATACATGATTATTTTTTTGAACCAATTTTTCTTAGAACACCTATATGACCCAAGTTTTACAAAGTGTATTTGAATGAAGGTAGAAAATTATTTTGAAGAATCACTAAATTATTACTGTAACGAATGTACATTCGACATATGTGAACCTAATTATAATGAAACCATATGGCCACCATGAAAAGGTATGATGTTATTTCTATTGGGAATAGTTTTATTTTATCAAATGGAGGTGAAAAAAAAGAAATATATAAGATGTTGAGGTCTTAATATATTTGGACAGAAATGAAAGGTATAAGAAATCCTTTGATGTTAAAATATGTTAGGGTTATTTTTGAATTTTAAAAAAAAGGAAAATCTGTATGATTGGTGACAACACGTCACATCAGGAAATTTCATATGAATAAATCCCACAACTAAGGGGAGACAAGGGTGCATTGCCAAAAACTATTCTACATGAAGTCCCTATTTATTATGATCTATTAATTTAAATTAAATAATATTATTCATCAAGAATAAATTTATTTTGGAACTTATATTTTATCAAATGGATATCAGTAATATAGAAAAATATTGAGTGATTAAGTGATAGTGGTTATTTTAGAAGATATTTTCTCTTCTGGAAACCTTATATTCGTAAGGGAAATAGAATACTATAGGATCTCATTTGTGAAGTAATGGATGAAATTTTATTTTAGAAAAATAATTTTTTAAATTTTAGACATATTAAGATTTGATTTATTTAGAAAATTTATTAACCTATCATAGAGAATATTCAATTTGGTTTATAACTTTTTATTATAAAACATTAAGAGTAAGTGATGTTATTTGGAGATAAATATAAAGATTTATCTTTGAATACTATGTGATTAAATCCTTCTGAGATTTGGGTATCAAAATTATTTTGGATTTCTTGGAAGAATTTTGTGGACAATTTTTTATTGAATGGTCTTTGATGAACATTGGTTAATTTTCGTCAAATATTCGAGATTAAGAGTAGTTTTTTTGTATAAGATTATCCTTTTTTGGGATTCTCTAATATTGTTCTAACCTTTTTGGTTTTGGATAATGTGTAAAGAAATGAGACAAATTTAGTTCATCTTTTGAGGAATATTTGATTATGTAGAAGTTGTTTATAGAGCCTTCAACGTGAACAAGTCATCTTGAATACTCATAGCTTGGAGAAAAGAGGAGTTTTGGTATAAATCTAGTAAAGGATGAATGTCTGGATTAAATGTAAGTATCTTTCATTATGTTTTTATTCAAGAATGTAACTAAATTCCTCAATTTTATGAAAATTAAAGTCAAAACAAAAAAAATTTCGGATAACTTTTCTTACTAGGGAATCAATGACTGTTTATCCCATCACAACTTTCTAATTTTCTGGTGGTTAACTTTGTCCTGATCATATTTTCTACCACATTCCATCAAACCATAAGTGTTTATTTCTCTTCCAAATCCATGTTAACCTACATGGAATCCTAGTATGGGATATCTCGAGTGATCATTTTGATTCTATTTATTTCATTTAATGTAATATTTTTATTGACTCTTTTTTTGATGTATAAATTTCAATGAAGTTTCCACGCCCAATTTAAAAATTGGAACAATGCAATTTCCAAAAATGGGGGAAGGATATAACATCCCAAGTAAATAAAGAATAAAGAATTATTATAGTTATTAATATTTGTGAATTAAATATATTTTTTACTTTAAATTTCATTCCATGTTTGATGGAATAACTGATATGAAACAATGAGTTTCATAGAAATATTATGTCACACACATGGTTGAGTCATACTAAAATAATAATAATATAATATTATTATTTTAATTATTAGTTAATGTCTGGCATTTTTAATGGTGGGAATGAACCTAACTAACTAAAATATGATAAAACATATTTTTAAATGTTTTTACACTTATCAAAAAAAAATTAGAGACTTAAAATGTTAATTAATCTAATTTTATGCATAAATTCTTCTATATTCATTAAATGGTCGATTAACCGCCTTTTGTTGGGGATACATCATTAAATCTATTTTTTTTCAATTCTATATCTTTTATTTGATAAAATAAAATTTATCATTAGAATCGAGACATCAAATTTTACGTTGGGTAGATTTTTGTTATTTTTCTGATAAAATTTATTTTTAATGAATAGTAAATAATACTATATTTTAATTAAAAATAACCTTTTAATATAATTTATTTAAATGGATAGATTATCTTTTTAATTGGTCTTGATGTGTAATAATATTATTTTTTTACCATTTAATCAAATGTTGGTCATTGAAAGTAATTTCACTTTTAAAATGGACATAAATAAGTGTCAGTCTTTTAATAGTAATTATTTCATAAAAACATGATTTTTGTTTGGACAATGAGAATTATTATTAATTAAATTCATGAAATATTTATGTATTTAATTTCGTAAAATAGACATCATTTTTGAATTCATACTATCAAGTATAGGTTAGGGTGAATATTTTGTATTTTTTAGAAAAACATCAATTTTAGTGAATAGTGAATACATTGAGTATTAGTTAAAAAGATGACTTTTGCATTTAAATGAAATTTTACCACTAATTTGAATTCAATTTTGAAACACCAACATACATGGATGTTATTATTAAGTAATATTTGGTTCAATAAGATTAAAATATCTTTTTCTAAATTCTAACTTTTGACATTTATTTACCGCTATTAAAGGTAAATAGGATAATTCAAGGTAAAAAATATATTATAACAATATAAAATTTCTCTAACACATGTCTTAAACGTATTATATGAGTAATGATAGACCATGAAAATATTCCGGTGAGCCTATTGGAATTTTAATGCATCTTGTGTAAGATATTGATAATAATAAATTTTTATTTAAAAAAATTACATAAACATGTATGGTTTTGCTAAAACAATTTTAATGTGGGGTTATGTAATTTTAATATTGGAATATAAATAATCATTATAATGAAAAATATATTTCATACATTATTGTATTTTTTTATAAGTTTTAGACATCAAATAAATTAAATGATTTATGAAAAAATAAGGATGCAGTGTTTACCTCGTTAATAAATGATTAAAAGAAACATGATTATAATTATTTAAAAAATATCTACAACATGTACAATTATTATTTTATGATTTTATTTCGACCGTTATAAATCTTATCTTCGATGTTAATATGTTTTGTACCTTCTGAAACCGTAAATTGTTATATAATAAAATAATATTTTCACACATTCCCAAAGTGCTCCACATCACCCTTATAAAAAACCCTCAACTCTAACCCATAACTCACACCTATAAAGCTACTTCTATAATTTAAACATTGAATAAATAAGCTCACAAAATCCCTCTATTCCTCCTAGAAATCATACCTTAGGCACAAGGCACTTCAATAAACCCTTTTGGTTCAAACCAGAGGGAGTTACCCGTTTTAAAGGTATCATCTTCCCTGAATTACTTTTGTTTTCTTTTCCTCTCCAACCCCGTAAAATTTTTTTATTACTTTTTTTAATAAACAAAAATTATTCTAAAAATAATATGTTGTAGTTATGAGATGAATTAGATAACACTTTCAAATACCTCTACCTAATGGGTAAAAACATGTTGTTTCTATGGATGAAAAACTAACGCCTCACGAAATGATGATTGTTCAATTTTCTCCTACCACCTATTATGGTGGCCATTATGATGTAACATTATTTATATATGATATATATTATTTTTATGTTATTTGTATCCTTATTTAATTTTTATTTAGTAACATACCTTTATGATTTCCAATATGTTTATATACGATAATTTCATTTGGGGAAGTGAGAACTACCACCACCTCAAGGTGATATGATTCGTTCATTACATGCATGTAATGTATAAAATATGGTGTTAATGAAATTATGTAAAATAAATATCATATAATTTTATTCTGGAATTATAATATACCAATGCATCATCATGTTTTTAATCCATTAAATATGAAATAAAAATGAATTTAGCGTTCATGCGTATTTATTGCTATCCGTCTCCATGAATGGTGCATTTCATTTATTATCTCCAAATATTATGTAATAATATATATACATAGATATACATGATATATATTATATATTATATCTAAATCATGAATAAAATTTTTATGATAATGTACTTTTGACCACATGAACAACTTGTAATTACAAGAAGTTCATTTTTTGAATCAAGTACCAAATATCGACAAAACTACCATAATTATCTTAAATGATTTCATAATGTTTATAACATGGTAATAAGTTATATAAAATGTATAATAAACTTGAAAAAGGTCCTTAGTCATGTAGAAATTTACTTTTGTTTGTTGTTCAGGAGATCAAAGAATGAACTGGTCATGTAGGACACGAGGTAAGGGGTTTCTTATATCACTTTTAATTCTCTGAGATATCCATTGTTCAACACATACTTATTGCATGTGTTGTATTGTGTACTACCATATGATTTATATTATCACGATTCTCATTATATTAAAGTTATTCTGTGATTTATTTGGTGTTTATTAACTTTTGGTGTTATGAATCGATTGATTACAACATGGTAAGAGGTTTTCATCTCAATATTTATTCCCATGAGATTCATGCTATAATTATCACTATTTCCTTTTGTGTAGTATATATACTACCCATGATTGCATTTTTTTAATATAATTTAATTTATGTGTATTTTCTTCTTCATTTTATGAATTTTTATTCATGTGGTGTATGTTTTGTATATTACCAAATCGGGAAGTGACCTTTTTAACCAAATTTCAATTACATGGGTTATTCTTCTAATTCTTAATTATGTCTTTCTGTGATTCTATATGGAATCATTGTTTAATTATTTATGTATTAATTTACACTCCCCCATGTGTGCATATACATTTGATACACATAATCACTCCATTGATATATTCTCAAGTCCCAGACATGAACATGATAAGGGCAATTTTAACTCAATTTCAATTTATTGAGTTACACATCCAAGTCATTTGAGTTGTTTTTACAAAACATATGTGTGGATGAGCCATGATTTAATTACACTAAATATACATTCATATTGAGCGTATTTTTTTTGTCACACTTTATAATGTAATAGATTTATCCTTAATCTATGTATACAATTTTTATAAGGGATTTCGTCTAAATTTAAATTCCATTGAGACTTTATTGTTATTATGCACTAATTAAAACATATAAAGAATATACAATTTCATTTGGAATATTATATCATGAATCCCCTTATTCTCATGATATTTTAATTTTATTATTAAATGTTATTACTCAATGTTTTTTATTAAAGCATCTCCCATTTTGTTAAAAACACATTAACTAAAATGTCGGTTTAAATTTTTTTATGTTTTATTCTTCTAACAATTTTTCATTAATGTACATGTTTGAAAAATGGAATCAAGGATTTATTTATATATATTAATGTTTTAAAATAGTTATTTATTTATAATATTCAAATTTTTATGAAAAACATCGATTAAGAAAACTCTTTGTTAAATGTTTTAAATTGTTTTTGAAAATGGTTTGATAATGAATTTAGTGTGTCAATGTGCTGAACTAATATATTGTGATAACAATGAGGAAATGTTAGATTTACATTGTAATTGTTTTATATATTATGAATACATTATAGTTCTTCATCATTGTTTATGAATACATGTAGTTCTGTGATAAACCTAGAGAAAGGGGGGCCTGAGATATCCCTCCAATGCATTGGGTAACGTGACAGAGGTAAACGTGAATGTTTCTCCTCAGAGATTTCAAGATTATACTATGATGGGAATTCGAAATGTAACTATCTATATAGCTGTGAAATCTGTTATTCATGTATGTTATGGATTCCACAATTTACCTTTATGATTTGTGTTTACTATGTAAATCTTATGATTTCATGAGGTATGTTAAAGAGATTATGCTATGTATGTATTGTTGATCTAATGTTTTCATTCATTGTTTTATAACCCTCACTAAGAGTTTTATGCTCATCCCATGTTTGGAAATGATTTTCACATGACATAAATATGAATAGGGTCAAGGATGTGATGATAGAAAATTCATGCTATCTAAACCATGGGACTAGACATGACTATTTTTTTCAAGAGTTTTTATTTTATGAAAAAAATGAAAATTGAGTATAACGGTCTACCTTGTTATTTGTGAGATGTAATGTAATAGTTATGGCATAATTATATAAAACTATAATCTTAAATAGATACTCAATGTGAATTATTCATTGAATTCAAGATTATATAATGTTTAAGGTTGGGTATTTATAGTTGGTATCATAGGTCAGTTTAGACAACTTTAGGGATTAAGAGTTTTATTGAACACATTATTATCCCCTATATCAATTATTTCAGTTAAATCCTAGTTTTGTAAATTTTTCCGATCAAGGAAATTCATTTACAAATGGAAGGAGGAGGATCTCAAATGATATTCATATCTCTTCCTAATTACATTCTTGCCATTATTTTTGCAATGTCATGTTCAAATTATTGTAAAAAATTTCTATCATACAACTCACTTGCAAGTAGTTGTTTGAGATATAAAACACCTCCACTATACTTCGATATCATCATGGATCATGGGATGTATTTAATGAAATCCTATTTTCTCAATATTCTCATTTTTCAAGAATGATAAATATTGTAAAGGAATTTTTAATTATTTTACCCTATTACATGATTTTGAAGAATATAATGATTTTAGAAAAGGTGCTGAAGAATTATACAATTGTGCAACCTATTTATATTATCTTTTACTATATAATCTCTCAGCATATACATATTTTATTTTAAAAGGACAATGGATTGAATGTTTGAACTCAAATTTGGTTCGACATTTATATAAATATTATGTTCTATCTAATGATGCGAAATTAAGTATCATGCATGATTATTTTTCTGAAACTGTTTTTCTAAAAACACCCATATGACACAAGTTGTACAAGGTGTATTTGGATGAAAGAAGCCAATGATTTTGAAGAATCTTTACATCATTTTTTCATTTCATGGACCTTCTACCTACATGAACAAGATAATGATGAAACCATATGAAAATCATGATCAAGGTATGATGTTCTTTCATTTTGGAATAGTTTTATTTTATCATATAGAGGTGAAAAAAAGAAAATATATAATATGTTGAGGTCATAATGTATTGGAATTAAAATGAAAGGTATAATAAAACCATTGAGGTTAAAAAAATTTAGAGTTATTTTTTAGTTTTATAAAAAGTGCAATCCCTAAGATTGGTGACAACACGTCCTGTCCAGAAAGGCTGTAAGAATCAATCCCACAACCGAAGGGTGACAAAGGTACATCACTTACCATTGTCCTATGTGAAGTCCCTAGTTATTATAACCAATTAATTTACGTTAAATGATTTTATTGATCAGGAATAAGTTGATTTTTGGAACATATGTTTTATCAAATGGATATCCTTAATTTTGGAAAATGATTTGGTGATTAAGTGATAGAAGTTATTTTAGAATATGATCGCTCTTTTGGAAAAATTATATGCTTACAAGAAATATAATTCTATGGGATATCATTTGTGGATTAATGGATTGAATTTTATTTTGGAAGAATCTATGTTTTTTTTACATTTGACAATTTAGTTTATTTATAGAAAATATTAACCAATCATGGAAAATATGAGATTAGGTTAATTACTTTTTATTATGAATATTTATGGGTAATTAATGTTATTTGGAGATAAATGTTATGATTTATCTTGAATTACTATGTGATTAAATCCTTATGTGATTGGGATTCAATATTAGTTTTTATTACATTGATGAATTATATGGACAATAATATATAGAATGGTCTTTTCTAAACATTTGGAATTGTTTGTCAAATTTTGGGGATTATGAGTAATTGTTTTGTAAAAATTATTCATTTTGCGATTATTTGATATTGTACTAAGAATTTTCATTTTGGATAATGACTAAAGACATGGGATAAATATATTTCACCTTTTTTGGATTATTTTATTCTATAGAAGATTATTATAGTACATTCAATGTGAACTGGTCATCTTGAATATTAATCGTTTGGAGATAAGATGAGTTTGTGGTAGAAATCTTGTAAAGGATGAATGTATGCATGAAAAGTAAGTTTGTTTCCTTATGATATTATTAATGATCATAAATAAATTCCTGTACTTTATGAATTGAAAAATCAAACAAAAACACTGACCATTAATATTTCCTACTGGGAAATCAATGACTGTTTAACCCATCACATCTTTGTGATTTTCTGGTTGTTAACATTCTTTTAATTTTGTTTTCTACCACTTATCATAAAACCTTAATGGTTTGCTTCTCTTCTATAACCATGTTTTCCTCCAAGGAATCCTAGTATGAGAAATCTTGAGTGCCCTCTGTATTTCTATTTCATACTTTTAATGTAATATTTTTATTGACACTTTTTTTGTTATGTGACTTACAATGATGATTCCAAGCCCATTTTTAAAATTACGAAGATGCAATACTCAAAAGGGGGGAAGGATGTAACATCCCACGTAAATAAAGAATAATAAATTTTCATAATTATCAATAATTTTGAATTAAATATTAATTTTACTTTGAATGGGTTGCTATGTTTGATGGCCTACCTGACACACAATAACTGGTTTCTTTGAAATCATATGTTGCACATAAGGCTGAGTTATACTAAAAAAATAATAATATAAATTTATTATTTTAAATGGTAGTTAACGCCTATTCATTATAATGGAGGGAATGAACAGAACTAAATAAAATATTATTATACATGTTTCTAAATGTTTTTATATTTATCCATAAAATTTTATAGGCTTAAAATGTGAAATAATCTAATTTTTTCCATAAATACTCTAATATTCATTAAAAGGTTGATTTAACACCTTTTTTTTGGAAAACGCTCATTAAATGTAGTTTCGGTACCTTTTATATATTCTATATGACAAACTAAAATTCTTCTTTAGAATTAGGATATCAATATTTACATTGGGCAATTTTTTGGTATTTTTCTGATAAAATTCTTTTTGTAATGAATATTGAAAAATACTATATTTTAATTCAAAACAGCCTTTTAATATAATTTATTTAAATGGATATATTACCTTTTTAATTTGTTTTAAGGTGTAATAATATTATATTTTAACCTTTTAATCCATTTTTCGTAATTATATGTAATTTCAGATTGAAATTGGACATAAACAAATGTCAATATTTTGATAGTTATTATTCCTAAAAAACATGATTTTTGTTTTGATAATGGGAATTAATTTTAAATTAATTATTTCAACCTATAGGTATTTAATTCATTAAAAGAGATATTGTTTTTGAATTTGGAATATCAAAAATATCTTATTATGAATTTTTGGTATTTTTCTGATAGTTTTCAATTTTTGATGAATAATGAAAAAACTGATTACTAGTTAAAAATATGGATTTTCATTTAAATGAAATTTTACAACATCTGTTAATTTAATATCTAAAATCCAACATACATTGTTGTTATTAGTAAATAAAATTTGGTTTAATAAAAAGAAAATATTTTTTGTGAATAGTAACTTTAATCTTTTATTTACAGTAGTAAAAGGTAAATAGGGTTATTGATGGTAAAAACAATATTATAATAAAATAAAATTATCTTAATACATGTCCTAACCTTATTGGATGATTTTTGGATGACCGAGACTATCCATGGGTGATTCCTTTGGTATTTGAAAGCCACTTGCGAAAGATAATGATATTAATAAGTATTTATTTAAAGTAAAAATAAAAATATCATAAAAATGTATTATTTTACTAAAACAATATTAATTTGGGGTTATAATATATTTATATATATTTTACTAGTTATATTCATTATAAAGCTAAAAAAAATTCCAAAAATATGGTATTATTTTAATTTTATGACATTAAATAAATTAAAATATTTATGGAATAATAATCATGCAGTGTTTACCTCATTAATAAATGTTATAAATAAATATGATTATAAAGATTAAAATAATATCCAAATCCTTTCAAATTCTTATTTGATGATTTTATTTCGACCATTAATTTTCTTATCTTATACTTTAATATGTTTAGGACCATTACAAACCTAAAAACATTATATTAAAAAAATTCACACTTTTCTAAAGAGCCCCTCCTCCCCCTTATGAAAATCCCTTACATCTAACCCATACACACACCTCTCAAGCCCCTTGTCTCATCCATACACTAGACAAATAAGCTCTCAATACCCCTTTATTTCTTCTATATGATTTTTCTTATGCATAAATAACTTCAAGAAACCCTTTTGGTTCAAACCAAAGGGAGTTACCTGATTTAAATATAATGTGTTCTCTTAAGTTCTTTTGCCATCTTTTACTTATCCGACCCCCTGAACTCTTTTTATTCCTTCATTTTATATTAACAACCATATCCAAAATATACTTGGTTGTTTTTATGATATGAATTCAAACTGCACATACAAATTCCTCCATCTATTGGGTAAAGAACATCATGTTTTTGTGGATGACAAACTAACGCATCACAAAATGATGATTGTTTAATCTTCTCCTACATCCTCTTATGGTTTCCATTTTGGTAGAACATATATATATATATATATATATAATATATATTATTTTTATGTTTTATCAAATATTTTATACTTTTTTTTCAAATATATTTTTATGCTTTCCGATAGGTGTATATATGATAATTTCATTTGAGGAAGAGTTGACTACCTCCCCCTCAAGGTGATATGATTCTTTCATGACATAAATGAAATGTATAAAATATGGAGTTATTGAAATTATGAAAAATATATATCATATGATATTATATTTGATTTATAATATTCCTAAGTATCATTATGTTTTCATTCCATTAAATATAAAATATAAATGAAAGTAACGTTCATTTGTGCGTACATCTTACCATCTCCATGAACGGTGCATTGCATTTCTTATCTCCAAATGTAAAGTAATATTATAATTAAATACATATTCTGGATTTATATGATATATATGATATCTAAATCCTGAATATCATTCTGGAGATAATGTACTTTTTACCAAATGAGCAACTTGTAATTATAAGAAGTTCATTTTTGACTCAAGTACACAATATCAACAAAACGACCATTATTAACATAAATGATTGAAAAATGTTTATAACATGGTAATAAGTTATATAAAAAAATAAACATGAAATAGGTTCTTTAGAAATAAGAAACTAGCATTTTTTTTATTATTCACGATATCAAATAACGAACGGGTTAATTTGGACTCGAGGTAACCAGTTTCTTATCTCAATTTAAATTCTGTGAGATATCCATTGTTCAACACTTATTTATTTGATGTGGTATATTGTGTTCTGCAATTTGATATATTTATTATAATGATTATTTTTATATTCATGGTATTTTGTGAATTCATTTTGTGGTTATAACATTTTTTCTTATGACTCAATTGATTATAACTTGGTAAGGGGTTTTCATCTCACTTTTTATTCCCATGAAATTAATGCTATGTTTGACAATATTTCCTTTTGGGTGGTGTATGTACTACCCATGATTTTATTATTTTTCAAATATAATGTAATTTATGGGTATTTACTTCTTCATTGTATGTTCTTTCTTTCATTTGTTTTATGTTTCGTATGTTACCAAATCAGTAAGGGAACTTTTTACCCAATTTTCATTCCTTGGGTTATTCTTAAAATTAATAATTATGTAATTCTATGATTATGTATCGAATCACTTTTATTTATGTATGTTATTATTTACACTCCCATTTTTGTGGACATACTTTTTTATACACATAATCACTCCATTTAATAAATTCTATTATCCTCGATATGAACTTGATAAGAGTAATTTGAACTCAATTTCAATACATTGATTTAAATATCCAAGCCCTTGGTGTTATTTATAATAAAACATGTGTGAATGTTCTGTGATTTATTTACATTGAATATACACTAATATTGAGTGTATTTATATTTTTCACACATTATCATGTTGTATATTTATCCTTAATCTATAGATACCATTTTTATAATGGATTTAGACTCAAATTACATTTCATTGAGACTTGATTGTTGTTATTCACTGATTCTCTTTATATGTTGTACATACTGTCCTTTGTAATAATATACCATGAATCCCTTTATTCTAATGATGTTAAAAAGTTCTAATTAAATGTTATTCCTAAATTATTTGTATTCAATCGTCTCTCATTTTGTCAAAAACTCTTTATCTAAAATATTAGTTAAAATGTTTTAAAGATTTATTCATCTAAACATTTCTCATTATTGTCTATGTTTACAAAAATGGTTTCTAGGATTTATTTATATTGATATTAATAATTTTAAATGATGATTAATTTAAAATATTCAAAGTGGTATGTGACACATTGATTAAAAATGTATTTATTAAATTTTTTAAATGGTTTTTGAAAATGGTTTGATAAAGAATTGATTATGTCAATATCACGAAATAATATGTTGTGACAAAAATGTTGAAATGTTATATTTCATTTATTGTTGTATTATATGTTATGACTATGTCATGGATCTTTCACATTGTTTACGAATATAAGTGGTTCTGTGAAAAATCTATGGTGGGTGAGATCGAGATATCTCTCTAATGCATTGGATAACATGATGGAGGTAAAAGTGAATGTTTATCCTAAGAGATATAGGGAATATACAGTGATGGGTATTCAAAATGTAACTCCCTACGTGACTAGGAAATCAAAAACATAAGAATATTATGGATGCCACATGTTACCTTTATTATTTTTGATAGCTATATAAATATTATGATTTCATGATGTTTGTTGAAAAGATTACATTATGTATGTATTAATAAAGTAATGTATTCTTTGTTCTTTTATAACCCTTAATGAGATTTTTATGGTCACCCCATGTTTTGAAATGTTTTTCACGTGACTTAAAGATGAATAGGCTCAAGGATGGGATCACGGAAAAGTCATTCTGTCTAAAACATGGGACTAGACATGACGATATTTTTTCAAGAGTTATTATTTTATGAAAAAATGGAAACTGAGTAGAAGTGTCTACCTTGTAATTTTTGAGATGTACTGTAATAGTTATGGCATACATATCTAAAACTCTAAACCTAAAAATATCCTCAATTTTAATTATTCAATTAAGTCAAGACTATGTATATTTTAAGGTCGGTTCGTTACTGTTGGTATCCAAGGTTGATTTAGACAACTTTATGGATTAAGAGTTTTTGATAAGCACATGGTTAGTCCCTATATATATTATTTCAGTTAAATATTTGTTTTATAAATTATTCGGATCATGGAAAGTAATTTTTTAATGGATGAAGGAGGATCTCAAATGACATTTTTATCTCTTCCTAATGACATGTTAGAAATAATTATTACAATGTCATTTTCATATGATTGTGTAACTTTTTCTAGCTTAAAACTCACTTGAAAGCAGTAGTTTGATATATCAAACACCTCCACTCTACCACAACATCATTGTGGATCATGGGTTGTATTTAATAAAATCATATTTTCTTAATATTTTAATATTTTCAAGAAAGGAAAATATTATCAAGTCATTTTCAAATATTTTACCTTATTATTAGATTTTGAAGCATATTATGATTTTTAAAATGGTGCTGAAGAAGGTGACCCTTGTGCATCCTATTTATATTTTATTTTACAACATAGACTCTCAAGATATACTTATGGTATTTTAAAAATACCATTAATTGAATGTTTCAACTCATTTTAGTTCTGAATGATTTACACAAATCATGTTTTATCAGTAATTTTGAAATTATATGTCATAGATGATTACATTTCTGAAATTGTTTTTCTAAGAACACCCATATGACCCATATTGTACAAGGATTATTTTGATGAAGGATGAAAATGATTTTGAAGAATCTCTAAATCATTGTTGTAATTGATGGACCTTTTACCTACATGTACAAGATGATGGTGCAACTATATGGACACCATGATCAAGGTAACTTGTTCTTTCAATTGGGAATAGTTTAATTTTATCATATGGAGGTGAAAAAAAGGACAATATATTAGATTTTTAGGACTTTATGTATTGGAATGAAAATTAATGGTATAATAAAACCTTTTAGGTTAAAATATGTTGAGGTTATTTTTATGATTTATAAAAAGGACAATATTTGGGATTGGTGACAACCCATCGCGTTTGGAAAGGCCTTAAGAATCAATCCTACAAGTGGAGGGCTAGAAGGGTGAATCACATACCACTATCCTACGTGAATTCCCTGGTTAGTATGACCTGTTATATTATATTAAATGATTTTATGAATCAGGAATATAATGATTTTTGGGACATATGTTTTATCAAATAGATATCCTTAATATATGAAAATGATTTGATGATTAAGTGTTAGAGGATATTTTAGAATATGTTTGCACTTTTTGAAACATTATAAGCTTAAGGGTAATAGAATACTATGGGATCTCATTTGTGGATTAATGGTGGAAATTTTATTTTTGAAGAATATATGTTATTATTTTTGACATATGAAGATTTGGTTTTTTATGGAAATGATTTACCTATCATGGATAATATGTGATTAGGATAATAAATTTTTAGTATGAAACTATAAGAGTAAGTGATGTTTTTTGGAGATAAATGTTATGATTTATCTTGGATTACTATGTGATTAAATCCATATTTTATTTGGGTATCTATATTATTTTTGGATTACATTGTACAATTTTATGCGTAGTTGTTTGTTGAATGTTCTTTGTTGAACATTGGGGATTGTTTGTCAAATTTTAAAGATTAAAAGTAGTTTTTATTTTTGTAAAAGATTATCCTTTTTAGGGATTATTGGATCTTGTACTAGCGATTTTGGTTTTGGATAATGTCTAAATACATGGGAAAAATATAGTTCATCATTCCTGGATTATGTGATTCCATAAGAGTTTATTATACAGCATTCAATGTAAAAAATTCTTCTTGAATACTCATTGTTTGGAGAAAATATGAGTTTCTGGTAGAAATCTTGTAAAGGATACAAGTCTTTATGAAAAGTAAGTATGTTTCCTTATGTTCATATTCATGATCATAAATATATTCCTAATTTTTTTTAAATGTAAAATCAAACAAAATCATTTTCCATTAGGTTTTCTTACCAGGGAATCAAATAATATTAAACCCATCATATGTTTGTGATTTTTTGGTTGTTAACATTCTCTTAATAATGCTTTCTACCACATTCCATCAAACATTATTGGTTTTTTTCTCTTCCATATCCATGTTTTCCTACATGGAATCCTAGTATAGGCTATCTCGAGTGACATTTTTAATTCTCTTTCATTATTTTAAAGTGGTATTTTTGTTGACTCTTTTTCTTATGTGGGACATTCAATTAAATTTCATAGCGAATTTTTAAAATGGTGGGGAAGGAATTTATAAAAGGGGGGAAGGATGTACCATCACATGTAAATATAGAATAATTCATTTTTATGATTATTAATATTTTTGAATAAAATATTAATTTTACTTTAAAGGGATTTCTATGTTCGATGGCATACCTGATATGCACCTATAGGTTTCTTTGAAATCTTACATTGCACACAAGGATGAGTCTTACTAAATATAATAATATAATATTATTATTTAAAAAGGTAGTTTATGCTTAGTCGTTGTAATGGAAATAATGAATAGAACTAACTAAAATATTATTATACATGGTTGTTAAATTTTTTTAAATTTATCCAATAAATTTTAGATGCTTAAAATGTTAATATAACTAATTTTATGCATAAATACCCGAATATTCATTAACAGGACTAATTACCTCCTTTTGATGGAGAACCCACTTTAAATATAGTTTTGGTAACTTTTGTATGTTCTAATTAACTGAATAAAGTTTTTATTTAGAATCGGGACATCATAATTTACATTGGGTAATTTTTTGATATTTTTCTAATAAAATTCTTTTTTAATGAATAATGAAATTCTGTATTTTAATTCAAAACCGCCTTTTAATATAATTTTTATATATTGTTAGATTATCTTTATAAATTCCTTCAATGTGTAATTATATTATATTTTTTCTATTCAATGTAATTTTGGTCATTGGAAGTAATTTATTTCTGAAATTGAACATAAATAAGTGTCAATATTTTAATAGTATTTATTTATTGAAAACAAACATTTGGTTTGACAACATGAATAAATATTAAAACAATTAATCCAAATTATATGTATTGAATTTGGTATAATTGAAATAGTATTTGAATTCATAACATCAAATTTATTTTATGCTTAATATTTCGTATTTTTTTGAAAAACATCATTTTTTGATGAATAGTGAAAACACTGAGAAATAATTAATAAATTGAATTTTTAATTGAGATTAAATTTTACCATTTATTTGAATTGAATTTTTAAACCCCAAAATAAATTTTTATTATTATTAAGTAAATTCTGGTTCAATAAGATGTCAATATTTTATAATAAATTGAAACTTTAGAATTTTATTTACTACGGTTAAAGGTAAATAGAGTAATTCAAGGTAACAAAAATAGTATAATAATATAATTTTACTTTAAAACATTTATTAACCTTATTGGATGAGTAATTGGCGACCAAGTAAATCCATAGGTGAGACTTTTGTACTTCGAATTCCACTTGGGTAAGATAATGATATTAATAACATTTTATATAAATTAAAAATAAAAATATCATAAACATGTAATGTTTTGAAAAAATAATTTTAACATGGGGTTATATAAATGGTATATTTGACTATAAATATTCACTACAAAGCTAAAAATATTTCCAACTTTATGGTTTTGTTTAACTATATTTTTACATCCAATAAATTAAATTATTTATGACAAAATAATGATGTAGTGTTTACCTTATTAATAAATTATTAAAAAAATATGATTATGAAGATTTAAATAATATCCAAAACCTATAAAATACTTATTTGATGATTTAATTTTGTCCATTATTAATATTATCTTCTATGGTAATAAGTTTGGGACCTTTATAATCCAAAAATCATTATATAATTAAATAATAGTTTCACACTTTCCTAAAGAGCCCCTCCTCCCACTTATAAAAAACCTTCAACTCTATCCCATAACTCACAATTAAAGTCCTAGAAATTTCAAGGAAAATATGTTTTATTAAATTTTTTGGAATTTTACGAGTCCGAGGTTTCTGACGGCGCTCGATTCCGAGGCCCGGTGTGCCCAGAATCAATTTCTGATTTTTATTCGGGTACATTCAGTAAATGTATGTGTGGGTTTTTCTATCTTTCGAATCGGTGCTCGGAATTGAAATCTAAGGACACCAATGAATATTCAATGCCGGTATTCACTTAAGGATACCCCTACCGCAGTTGTGTTTGGTTGAGAGAGGAAGTTAATTTTAGGAATTCTTAATAAATTACATAAAAGTTATGTGTTACAAATATTTTATATTGGTGATGTTTAAATCCACCAAACAGAAGTTGAAGGAGGGTCCCACACCCCACATAACCTTCCATGGGAGGATATTGTGTGGTGGGGCCACACGAGCTCCTAACACCCTTTAACTCCTTGAACCCCCATTAAACTCTGGGACTCCTATTTGAATTAATGAGGCCACCACCCTTCATTAATTTAAGGAGAACTCTCCACCTTCCCCTCTCATTTAGTATGACAACCAACTAATTAAATAATTGAACTAATTCAATTGAATTATTTCTAGATTTTGAATTTTTTAATGACTTTCAACAATAAAATAATAGGAGAGCCTATTATTTTAGTTGGGTGGTGGAACTTTGAGAAGGATTCGGGAGAAACTCTTAGTGTAATATTATTCCCATGATGAAGAATGCTCCACGTCTCGAGGAACACTATGCAAATCCTTATACCTTCTTCAACCAGGGAATGAACATGAGGTGAGCCCCATGAGGAATTCCTAACATATTTGTTCTTCCTTCGCGTAAAGGGAGAAGATGCAGCTCGTGAAGAATGTTGCCAATAATGACGCTTCTTCCTTGGATGCACCCCAACGTCAATGAATCAACGCCGGCATCAACGAACGAACTTCGAATCGAGGTACATGATTTTTTATAATTTTAAATGAATACAATTATACCATCATTCTTGATGTATGCTTCGGTTCAACTTTGGCATTTTGATATCGCCTAATATGGAGGGCACGGGCCGAACGAACACGACCTGACAACCCTCCATTTTTCTTGTTTGCGTTGACAATGGAGGTAGAGTCAGTAAGGTGCAGTGCCGTCACACTGTGCCAGATGAAGGAGGCCGCAGCCATGTAGGCTGGGGTGGTCAGAAGAGGAAACAAAGATCCGAGTCGGCGGCGATTGAAGGCTACGGTTGTGTGCCGACCACATAGATGAAAACCACGGCCCGTATCCATGGGCCGCTCGGGCTTAAGAAACGGCCGGCTACGGTGGGCCGGGCTGGTGGACTGCGGTACACACAGGTGCCGAACAGAGGAGCTGTGGCCCAAATCTGCGGTTTGCTTGTGTTGAGCGAACAATCTAGCTTCAACCGGTCGGGCAGAAGAATCACGATGCATGTAGGAGCCGCGCTGCGGGGGAACTATGGCTCAGATCTGCGGGCCGCTCACCGGCGAACCGGCTGGTTGCCTATCGGTAGGGCTGAAGACATGCGTCGCCACTTGGAATCGCATGGAATGGACAGCGGCCCACTGTGCGGGCTGGTCGCGCCAGAAAGAACTGGGCGGCTTTACCTGGATGGGTCGGGAGAGGTGTCGTCACTCGGCGCCACCGAGGGAACCGGACCGGCCCGCTCTGCAGCCTGTGTGCTCTGGTGGGCCACGCCCCACCGGGCTGGGCCGACCCCCTAGTAGGTTCTGACCCACCAAATAGGTCTAGGTCGATCCCCCAGCTAGGTCGGACCAGACGAACTGGGTCGGGCCGACCCCCCAGCCCATTGTGCTTGACGGGTCGGGCCCATTTCGCTTAAACATGAATAACTTCTAAACCGCTCATTCGATCAATGCGCCATCTGCAGCATTAGGACCCATGTGATTAGGTGGTCCTTTTTCAAAATTCTAAGTGAGTTTTATACAAATTTGAAAAATGGCCAGGTTTCGATCGAGCATAAATCCAACCGGGCCCCTATAACGGAATAGCTAATAACTCTCAGACCGGGCATCCTATTGATGCGCAGTCTGTCACATTGGGTTTCTTTTGATTAGACAGAACATCAGGATACATAATCTCAGGACTTCTTGATAGTTTATGTATCGAATCCTTTTCTCGAGGAGTGTACCTTCCCGGGATCAAGCGTGTTGTATGTGGAACCCTAGAGCTGGCTGCGACTGCGACGATGACTACCGTATGAGAATCCTCTTTTGGTTCGACGATGATGACAACTATACTAGAATCCTGTGTGGGTTCGACAATTCTGACAGAGTAGCTGGTCATGTATCCTGTGTGGGTCTGACAGCTTAGACGAGATAGTTGGCATGTATCATGTGAGTCTCCTATTACATAGACGAGATAACTGGCATGTATCCCATGTGGGTCTGAAAGCATAGATGATATAACTAGATTTTATCCTGTGTGGGATAAACAGCTTAGACGAGATAGCTAGAATATATCTTGTGTGGGTCCGATAGCATAGTTGGTCATTTATTATGTGTGGGTCGGACAACTTAGATGATCTAGTGGCTACATCTGATAATCTATATCTCTCTACAATTGTGAAATACCTTTGTGAGATGAGTCATGTATTTTAACCATTATCATCATGGTGACTGACTTACGTCCTTTGTAGAAATGGTTTCGGCTTGGGCTCGAGTGTTGGAGCTGGACTGAGATTAGTAACTTAGGTATATGTATGGGCATATACCTATGTAGTGTTGGTTGATACTTCGTGATTGTATCTTTATTATTTTGTTTATCCTTAGTGGATATTGTGAGACCATGTGGGTCTTGGGGTCCCTACTGATTGTCGTTATACTGACCCATGCACGGGTTATGCTCTAACCTCATTGTGTTGGATGCAGAAGACAGATAGCACTGACGGAGGTTGAGTGTGCCATGACTGGACGTTACCCGGAGGTGGACCTTGCGATGAGTCGTCACGCGTAAGAGAATGATGGATGTGAGTGATGATGTGGCAATCTATACCTACCATTCATGTATGAATCCCCGGAGGATGATTCGGGAACTACACTTTACATTTAGCTGTTTTTCCTTTTTTACTTAAACTTGTAGTTTAGTTGGGTTTGTTTTCTGGCCCATTTACGTTCTAGCACACTCTTTTATATTCTATTTTACATAGTGTTACTTCTTTTTGTGTGCTCTGTTTAGTTTGTTCACATTCATAAAGGAAATTCCTTCCTAGGTTTGGGATTTACGCCTTTGTGCTAGTCGCCAACCCCTAGCCTATGGAAAGCGGGCTTGGGGTAGTCATAGCTCGAGCCCCGAGGACGGTTCATGACAAATTGCTATCAGAGGAGTCAGTTTTACCATAGAAATTAGGACATATATCTGTCATTCTGTGAAGCAATAGTTTTGAGAGTATTTAGTGTGGTTTTCAATCCTTGGAGTCCAGTGTTGGTGCGGCGGCCGACGTATCCAAACACAAGGACCATGTCTTCTGATTTCTGGCTCAGTGTATAAAAACACTAATTGTGTTTGTGTTTCAAGAGTTCCCTTTGAGGTCTCTTTGAGTCAACTCACCAGGTATAACATATGGACCATGGTGCAACTATTCTTTATCAGTATGCTGCTGTATAGAGAGCTAGCTAGGGTTACCGAGAGAGTACACAATGACGACCCACCAAGCGAAGAGGCTCCGGTTTAGGGCCCTATTACAATGTTGGCACCTTCAGGTGGTGTACCAGCAGCACCACAACCCATTGGGTAGAATATTCCACCAGCCACATTGGAGGACCGTGCATGCCGATGAGCGCGTTGCATGAGTTCCAGCGGTACAGGCCTCTGAGGATTTGAGGCGAGACAGATTTCCAGGCACCATATGACTAGATGGAGGCGATTACTAGAGTTTTCTTTCTATTTGAGAAACTAGTATAGTAGATGTTGATCTTAGCTACTAATATTTTTTTGTGAGTGACCATGAGGATGGTCTGCATAATGATGGTGTTTCGGTACTTGGGCCATTTTCCGAGATGGTACCTTCGGGCAGTGTGCCAACTATATCACTTCCTGTTGGCTAGAAGACACTACTGGTGGTACTGATAGATGACACATGTAGGCTTAGTTCCTTACAAGTGTTTAATCTACAGATACCCCTCATGTACTAAGGCGATCCTAACCCACAGGTGGCTGAGGACGGTCTTGAGCAGGTGGCTGAGAGTTTTCAAGATCTTATACAACGTCGACGGGACGATGTGTCTGTAGCTAAGTATTCATCGAGGCATACCGATCAGTCATGGTACTCGATAAATATCATACAATCAGTTCACTAGAGCTTGGACCTCTGAGCGAGGTGTGCTTATGGAAATTCGAGCCAACACTTTTTCCTCTATGATTTCTTACTTATGATTGGGTGCTAGAGAGAACAGTTTTAGTTAAATGTTCATTAGTTGAGTTGATACAACCAGTGAATGTTAGCAGTTGGAAAACAAGAAACTTGCACCACTCTCAGATACTTGAGCATGTAAAATGTTTTGAGAAGAGGAAATGTTATGGAAAGATGAATCTGTACTGAAGCAGATGTGGACACAGAGCTAGGAGAGCAACGTGAGGTGGTGAACATATCGACATGTTTCAGCCACTCTCCTTTGTAGTCCCCGCTAGGCTCAGGGAGCTGGAGGGTAGCGGAAGAGTGTAACTGCATGCGATCAAGGAGTGTAACCCAAGAAATCTTGGAATTATTTGAGGTATAGACTGTTTCTACTACTAGTTTCCGTATCAAAAGACATAGGTACCAATCATTCCATCCTTCCACGAATCTTGTCCTACACTTAGAGTTTTCGGTTAATCCATTGACATGACTCTCACATATGAAGATAACTTTGGGAGGATACTCAATAATCACACTTATGCCGATAGTGGGATATGACACTTGAGGAGAGTGTTTCGAATGGATCCTCTTGGTGACAGCGTCGAGGCCTTACGATGTTAGACTGGGTATGAACCGGGCAACCAAAGTTCATACAAAGATTGACTCTATTAGGAAAAAAGGTTTTGAGTTATCTACAACGTTGGGATGGGGTTTTCCATGGTCGGTGAAAAGGAAAACCCATGCAGTACGTGATGGAATCATACATAAGAGGGTGCATTCGATCACTCATGAGTCGGCCAGACCTACCATCGTTCCAGAATTCTCCATATTTGGAGCACCACTATCAGCCTTGACGAAGAAGGGGAAACCATTCGTGTTGTTAGAGAGATGCCATTAGAGCTTTTAAGAGATGAGGCATAGGTTGGAAAATGTACCCATCTTGAGGATAATGGAGGAGGGAATAGGGTGCATAGTTTACTGTGACACATCACGGACCAGAATCAAGTGTGTCTAGATACAGGTGCAAGCTGTGACCGCTTATGGTTCATGGAATTTGAGACAGCACGAGCAAAACTACGCTACCCATGACCTGGAATTAGTAGTAGTGGTCTTATCCTTGAAGATGTGGTGAATCTATCTGATGGGAGAGCGTTTTACAGTCTACTATGACCACTAGAGTCTCAGTTATATATTCTCCCAGAAGGACCTAAACCTGATATAGTGGCGATGGATTGACTTCATCCAGGAATTTGAATTCGAGATAGTCTATACTACTAGGAAGGGGAATGTTGTAGCAGATGCTCCTAGAAAAATATTAGGCATTTAGATGCTAGGAGAGGCGACAGAGCAGCTGGCTGCATTGCAGATATCCTTTGTGGATAGAGATGGAGCAGCATTTCTGCAGTATCTCCTAGTCACTTCTCCACTTATACAGCAAGTCAAAGAGCCACATAGTGGGAAAGTTGAATGTGAGACGCAACGTGCTCAGATATCCATAGGGCAGGCAGCTGATGTATTTCTTGAAGGTGGGGAGCACTTCATTAATTTCATAGGATGTACCATAGTACCAGTCGCAGTTAAATAGGAAGTGTTGAGGGAGTTCTACACATCTCATTTAGCGGTACATCAAGGAGTGTCGAAGATGTATCAGGAACTCATATGACAGCACTGTTGGCAAGGTATAAAGAAAGAAGTAGTAGAGTTTGTCTCTTGATGCCTCACATGCCAGCAATTGATGACAGAGAAACAGGTTTTAGAAGGCTTGGATCAGCCCTTAAAAGTTATAGAGTGAATGTGGGATTATATTTACATGGATTTCCTGATGGGACTTCCACGTACATCCAGATGACACGACTCTATATGGTTGATCGTAGACTGACTCACCAAGTCATCCCACTCCCTATCGATCACAGAGCATGGATTAATATGGAGCATGGGATGCCTCTACGTGTAGCCAATTATATGGATTCATGGTGTACCATTTACTATCGTCTCTGATCGAGATGCTTGTTTCACTTCCCAGTTATGTAAGGGGTTACTGGCGGCTTTTGGGACACAACTTCACTTAAGAACCACCATCCATCTTCAGACGGATGGTCAGACAGAGAGGACCATTCAGACTCTCAAGGACATGTTCCTTGCATGTTTCCTCGACTTTGGTCATAGCTAGGAGAATCACTTACCCTTGTTGGAGTTTTTATTGAACAACATCTACCACTCCACCATCGTGATTTCACCTTACGAGGCACTGTATGGATGACCTTGCAGATCACCTCTGTACTGGGCTGACCCAGGGGAGTTAGCACTTGTAAGACCAGAGATGGTTTAGGATATGATTGAGAAGGTGTAGATCATCCATGAGTGGATGAAGACTACACAGAGACGACATATGTCCTATACTGATATGAGACGGAGACCAGTGGAGTTCGCGGACGATTACCACATCTTCTTACAGGTCTCACCTCATTTAGGTCTATGGATATTTATGCAAGGAGACAAGTTATCTCCGTGATTAACCAGACCATTCCAAGTCCTCACTAGAGTAGGAGGGGTGGTTTACTGCATGGCTCTTCTAACTCAGTTGCATCAGGTTCTCAACGTCTTCCACATATCTCATCTGAGGATATACATGCATGACCCATCCCACATCATCGACCATGGGGATATGAACATCTATGATGGGGCGACATTCACTGAGGTTCTAGTGGAGATTCAAGATCGAAAAGAGCGTGTCCTGCATGGATAGTCGATTCCTCTAGTACGCGTTTGCTGGCAGGATGAGAACCTCCAAGAGAGCACATGGGAGAAAGAGGCTCATATTCGTGCTCAGTACCCCCATTTGTTTCTCTAGTGTGAGTTGTAACTTTACGGGAATGTTAATCCCTGATGTGGGGGTAATGTAAAGACCCAGATATTTCAAGGAAATTTTTTTCATAATTTATTTAGAATTTTACGAGTCCTCAGTTTCTGATGGTGCTTGATTTTGAGGCGTCGGGTTCCCAGAATTAATTTCTAAAGTTTTATTTGCGTACGTTCAGTATATGTACATGCGTTTTTTTCTATCTTTTGAACCGGTGCTCAGAATTGAAATCTAAGGACACCAATGAACTCACAGTGCCTCCATTCACTTAAAGATACCTCTACCACTATTGCATTTGGTTGAGAGAAGAATTTAATTTTGGATATTCTTAATAAATTAAATAAAATTCATTTGTTAGATAAATTTTATATAGGTGGTGGTTAAATCCACCAAATGGATGTTGGAGGTGGGGCCCAAACCCCACATAACTTCTCATGGGAGGATATTGTGTGGTGGGGGCCACATGAGCACCTAACCCCCATTAACTCCTTGAACCCCCATTAAACTTATGGACTCCCCTGTGAATTAATGAGGCCACCACCCTTTATTTATTTATGGTGAACTATCCACCTTCCCCCTCTCATTTAGTATGCCAACCAACTAATTAATGAATTGACCATATAAAATTAAATTAATTATAGATTTTGAATTTTAAAATTCCTTTCATCAATAAAATAACAGGAGAGCCTATAATTTTAGTTGGGTGGTGGAACATTGAGAGGGATTTTGGAGAAACTCTTGGTGGAATATTATTCTCTCGATGAAGAACGATGTTCTTCAACGAAGAATGCCCCATGTCTCTAGAAACGTGAAAAAACTTCTTCTACCTTCTTAAACCATGGTATGAACATGAGGCAAGGCCCATGAGGAATCCTCATCATTCTTCATCTTCCTTCACATCAAGGGATAAGATGCCGCCCGCGAACAACATCACCAACAATGACGCTTCTTCCTCGGACGCACCCCAACGTCAACGAATCGACGCTGTTGTCAATGAACTATATTCAAATCAAGGCAGGGGGTTTTGTATAATTTTAAATGAATAAAATTATACCCTCATTCTTGATATATGATTCATTTCATCTTTGGCCTTTTGTTACTGCCTAACGCGGAGGGTGTGGGCCTAAGGAACATGGCCCGAAGACCCTCAGTTGATTCATGTTTGCTTTGACAATGGAGGTGGACCCAATAGGGTACAGTGCCGTCGCACAACAGTGGATGAATGAGGCCGTGGCCATACAGGCTATGGATATCAGAAGAGACGATAGTGATCAGAGGTGGTAGTGACTTGAGGCGGCAGAAGCGCGCTGTCCGCATGGTGGAAAACAGCGGCCCTCATCCGCTGGCCACTCGGGCTGATGAACCATCTGGCTACGACCGGCCGGGCAGGTGGACAACGGAATCAGTTGGTGATATGCAGAGGAGATGCATCCTGCAACCACGGTCCACTTGGACTGAGTGAACGGGCCGACTATGGCCGGCCGGGCAGAACAATCATGGCTCCCGTAGGCGCCTCGCGGCGAGGGAACCGTGGCCCACCACCGCGGTCCGCTCACCGGCAAACCGGAAGACTACCTGGCAGTTGAGATGATGACCTTCAGAACCACTTGGAGCTTCATGGGAAGGACAATGGCCTGCTGTGTGGGCCGCTCGGGCTGGATAGAACTGGTCGGCTTCGGCCGGCCAGGCTGGGAGAGGCAGCGCCACTCATCACAGTTGGGTAAACAGGATCAGCCTGCTCCGCAGGCCAGGTCTGCGTGTGGGTTGGGCCCCACCGTGCCGGGCCGATCCCCCAGATGAGTCAGAACTACCAAACCGTGCCATCTCACTCCCCTAGCCAGGTCGGACCCACCTACCCAGTGGGCTTCACGGGACGAGCCTGTTTCACTTAAACATGAATAACCTCTAGACCACACGTCTGATCGACGCACCCTATATGGAAGTGGGACCCCCCATTATGAGGCAATCCATTTGAGTTACTCTATGTGAGTTTTTTAAATATTTGAAAAATGTATGGTGTTGGATTGAGCATAAATCCAACTGGGCCCCTGGAAGGGAAAAGATAATTACTCTCAGAACGGTAATCCGATTGACACGCCATCTGTCGCATTGGGTTTCATTTGATGAGACATAACATCGGGATACATCAAATTAGGACACCGTGATAGTTGATGTATCGACCCCTTTTCTTGAGAAGCGTACCCTCCCAGGATCAAGCATGTTGTGTACGGGAACCCTAGAGATGGATGCAACTCCGACGATGACTACCGTACTAGAATCCTCCGTGGGTTTAACACCGACGACAATTATACCAAAATCCTTTGTGGTTTTGACAGTTCTGACAGAGTATTTGGTCCTGTATCCGGTGTGGGTCGGACATCTTTGATGAATCAGTGACTAAATCTGATCATCTCTATTACTCTAGAATAGTTGTTCTCTATCCTGTGTTGGTTCAACAACTTATAAGAGATAGCTGGCATGTATCCTGTGTGGGTTTGACAACTTAGATGATATAGCAATCTGGTATCCTATGTGGCTCTGATAGCATAGACGATATAGCTTTCCAGTATCCTTTGTGGGTTTGACAGATTAGTTGTTCATGTATTCATTGTGGGTACGACAACTTAGATAATCCATTGGCTACATCTGATCATATATATCTCTCTACAATTTTGGAATTCCTATGTGAGATGAGTCATTCCTTTCAATAATTATCATCATGGTGAATTAATTACTTCTTTTGTGGATTTCATTTGTTCTTGGGCTCGAGTGTTGGAGTCAGACTAAGATTGGTATCTTAGGTATATGTATGGGCATAAACCTAAGTAGGGTTGGATGATACATTTTGATTGTATATTTCTTATTTTATTTATCCACAGTTGATATTGTGAGACATTGCGTGTCTCGGGTTCCCAACTAAGAATTGTTATACTCACCCCTGCATGGGCTATTTCCGCACCTCGTTGTGTTGGATGTAGACGACGGATAGCGCTGACGGAGGCCGAGTGTGCCACGATTGGATGGTACCCGGAGGTGGACCTTTCGACAAGTCGCCACATGGAGGGGACTGACGAACGTGGGTTATGAGGTGTCTATCTATACATAACCTTCAGGTATGAATCCCCGGAGGACGATCCAGGAGCTTCTATTTACTTTCAGTTGTTGGTCCCTTTTTACTTGTACTTGTTGTTCAGTTGGGTTTGTATACTGGCCCATTTACGTTCCATCACACTCTATTCTATTCAGTTTTATTTATTGTTACTCCCTGTTGATAACTCTATTGTTTTTGGTAACTTTCATAAAGGCAATGCCTTCACAGCTTGGGATTTATGCCTTTGGTGCTAGTCTCGAGCCCCTGGCCTATGGATGGCGGGATTGGGGTTGTCACAGAATGGGCCCCGAGGATGGTTCGTGACATCACATCCCTCAATCCCCTTCTCTCGTCCAATATCTGTCTAAATAAGCTCTCATGATCCCTTTATTCCCCCTATATTACTTACCTTAAGCAGAAGGCACTTCAAGAATCCCTTTTGGTTAAAAACAAAGGGAGTTACCAAGTTTAAATGTAACATCTTCTCTTAAGATCATTTATTTTATTTTACATATCCAATCCCCTAAAATCAATTTATTTCATACTTTTATAACAAAAATGGTATCCAAAAAAATAGGTTTTTGTTCTGAGATGTATTTTAACAACACATACACACTCCTCAATCTAATGGTAAAAGAACATGTTGTTTCTGTGGATGAAAAATAAACGCCTCCCGAAACGGTGATTGTTTAATCTTCTCCAACCACCTATTATGGTTTCCAATATGATGTAAGTATATTTATATGTGATTTATATTATTTTCTTGTTTTATTTATTCTTCTTTAATTTTTATTTACAAATATTCCTTTATGATTTTCAATATATCTATATATGATAATTTTATTGAAGAAGTGTGGAATACTGCCCCCTCAAGGTGATATGATTCAATCATGAAATACATGTAACCTATAAAAGGTGGAGTTAATGAACTTTTGTAACGTATATATAATATTATATTATTCTGGATTTACAATATAACAATGTACCATTATTTTTTCTTTCCATTAAATATTAAATTGAAATAAAAGTTACGTTCATGCGTACGTCTGGCTTACCGTCTCCATGAATGGTGCATTTCATATCTTATCTCCAAATGTTGTGTTATAATGTAAATACATTCATATAATTGATATATATGATATATATGTTATATAAATCATGAATATCATTCTATAGTTAATGAAATTTTAACCACATGAGCAACTTGTAATTATAAGAAGTTCATTTTTGACTCAAGTAGCAAATACGGAAAAAATTACCATTATTAACTTAAATGAATGGATAATGTTTATAATAATTTAATAAGTGATATAAAAGGAATAATAAACTAGAAAAAATTTCTTAGGCATGTATAAATATACTTTAGTTTGTTATTCAGGAGATCAAAGAACGAATTGTTCAAGTCGCACACGAGGTAGGGGGTTTCTTCTCTCACTTTTAATTTTGTGAGATATCCATTGTTCACCCAATATTTATTTCATGTGGTGTATTTTATACTGAAATTTGATATATATTATCATTATTCTCTTAATATTCAATTTATTATGTGATTTATATGATGGTTATTAACTTTTTGTCTTATAACTCGATTGATTACAACGTGGTAAGGTGTTTTCATCTCACTTTTTATTTCTGTGATATTCATGTTATGTTTTCCACTATATCATTTTTTGTAGCATATATACTTCACATAGTTGTAATTTTTTTAATATACATTTATTTAGGGGTATTTACTTATTCATTTAATGATTTTTCATTCATGTGGGGTATGTTTCTTAAGTTACCAAATCATTAAGTGAGCATTTTAACCGAATTTCCATTACATTAGTTGTTCTTCTAATTCATAATTATGTCATGCTATGAATATTAATGGAATAACTGTTTATTTATTTATGTTTTAATTTACACTCCCATTTTTGTTGATATACATTTGATACACATAATCACTCCACTGATAAATTCTAAAGTCCTCGATAAGAACTTGATAAGAGCAATTTTATCTCAATTTATATTCATTGAGTTACACATCCAAGTCATTGGTGTTGATTTTAAAAAAATATTTGTGAATGATCTTTGATAGATTTAAACTTAATATCCAATCCTATTGACTGTATTTATATTTGTCATGCATTATTATGCAATAGATTTATCCTTAATCTAAGGATACTGTTTTTAAGGGAATTCATCTCAATTTATATTCCATCGAGACTTCATTGTTATTATGAATCAATTCACACTTATTTTTCATATATTGGAATAGACCAGACTTATCTGGCCATTAATTAGAGAAAATTAGATGTGTGAGGTGATTTGGGAGATCATGGTGACTTATCCCCATCACTTCTCCAATTTTCTTGTTCGGTGAACAATTCCAACGGTGGATAGTTGTGAAAAGTGCAATGGTAACCTTCTATGAACAGTGCAACGGAAACCATAGGTGAAAAGTGTCATCATTGACCTTCTGTGAATAGTGTCATCATTTACCATCTGCGAACAGTAAAACGTTAACCTTAGGTGAACAGTTTCATAATTAACCCTCTATGAACAGGGCAATATTAACCATAGGAGAACAGGGTCATCATTGAAATTATGTGAACAGTGTCATCATTAACCTTCTATGAGCCATTCAATGTTAACATTTGGTGAATAGTTTCATCATTAAACTTCTTGTGAATAGTACAATGTTAAGCTTAGGTAAACAGTTTCATCATTGGTCTTCGATGAACCATGTCATCATTAACCTTCTGTGAACAGTGCAACGGTAACTTTAGGTGAACAATGTCATCATTGACCTCCTATGAACAGATTCATCATTCACCTTCTATGAACAGTTTAATCATTAACCTTATGTGAATAGTGAAAAGTAAACCTTGGGTGAATAGTTAAATCTTTGACCTTCTATGAACAGTGTCATCATTAACCTTCAGTGAAGAATGTCATCATTGGCCTTCTATGAACAGTGCAACGTTAACCATAGGTGAACAATGTCATCATTAACCACCTGTGAGTAGTGACATCAGTGACCTTCTGTGAATAGTGACATTAGTGAGCATCTGTGAACAGTGACATCAGTGACCTTCTATGAACAGTGACATCAGTGACCTTCTATGAACAGTAACATCAGTGACCTTCTATGAATAGTTACATCAATGACCTTAGTGTGTACAATGTTTCTAGAATGGTAGGGTGTACAATTATTTTTGAATGGTATGGTGTACAATGTTTCTAGAATGGTTGGGTTTATAATGTCTCTCGAACAGTAGGGTGAATGGTGTTTTCAGCTTCCTACAGTTCGCCCCATTGACATTTACATTGACGTTAAATGAATTAAAGGCATTGTTTTACGTGATTTATTGCCAAATAAAATCTTGTCACTCCTATATTAATCATTCCAAAGGCACAAGATGTTTTTTTTACTTAGTCAAACCACGTGGTTTAGTGCGGTCCATTTTTAATGTTAAATCCAGCGTATCATAAACCGATGCTCTATTAAATCTTCTAAAAGGATGAGATATCTTCCTCCCTAATTCTTTATCCTTGTTCTCAGGTGCGTGACACTCGAACAACCCATTCTTTCTCATAAGAGTTTCATAATCAAACATTCCTCTTTATTTTGGTTCCACACTGTTTTGATGCAACCAAACAGTATCAATCAATCATCGATATAATGTTTGTGTTATCTTCGTTTTTTGGGGTTTATTTTCTCCTATTTATCCTTTCTATATTATTGCATGTGATATGCATGCTTCAAATGTATTTTTCTTGGGTTTCGGTTGGTACGTTCATACTGGGCATCCTCGGGTTGAGGCAGTTGCCGCGAGAGGAGGCGACCATGATCCGTTGTGTGGACCATTCTCGTATAAAGAACTATAATAATTGTTTGAGGTAGGGGATTCATTGATTATCTAGTATTTTACGTGAAACTGTATTTTTAGCATGTATTATCCCACTGGATCATAATGTAATTGACCTAATAAATATTTGAACTTGATAATAAAAATTATATCAAATGTATGTTATTGCATCTTATTTTTCAAGATAATGTGATATCAATGCATGATGTGTTTATCATTTCGTTCTTGATGGAAATTGGTCAAGAACGTAATGTAGAAATTAATTGATAATGGTTTGGATAAAGATAAAGAGGCATGTAATTGAATCTGGTACTTCGTGTTTTAATTTGTTGTTAATCAAAATGGTGCAATAAGCATGTTTAATTATTTGTGATTTCTTACTGATTAGGATTCCTGAATTTGGAACTGGATAATTATAATCAATTAATCTATGATGGATTAATGATCTCCAAGATCGATATAAGAAAACTCCTTGTAGGGTTCTGATTTACCCTATTGTTTGTTAAAGGGATATGAGCCCAATTTTTAAAATGTTTGTTTTCCTACTATTTATATTATGACGTGTGCCTGGATGGCTATTCTGATATGTGCGGGAATGGAGGCCTTTTGGTTGTCGAAGAAGATGAAGCCTTGAGTGGCGAGATGCATCGGTTTATGCATGCTGGTGTCGGGGAGGACACCAGGGTTAAAGGAACATGATTGATATGATTGATGGATGCTCGCTGATTTTTATTGGTTGAATATCTTGTTTAATTTTCCCCACTTCACATGGAATCTATTCTTTCTTACCCTAAATCTGAAATAAGAGAATATGCACGGGGTATTCCACGTGATTTCTATATTTAGCATCTCAAAGGATAATGGGTCTATGATCTTTCTATAAGCGGAAAATACATGACGAGTAGTACATCTACTCACTATGTTGTACCCCCTTGTATTTAGTAGCATATAATGCTTTTCTAGAATGCCTGGGGATGTGGGAATGTAACTATGTAATGAATAATTGAATAAATTATGTTAACCTTTATGGTTAGTGTTGCTGGAACATAATAAAGAAGTTGTAATTTTTAAGGTATAGTGGACTTTGGGTGTGATGCTAATGAAGTTTAATGTAGAATTTTATATTTCCAATTAATATATAAAAAATAAATTAACGTAATTTGTAAATGATAAAAAGGAAATTAAGTAAGGTAATAATGAATTTTTAATGGTTGTGTGCTTATAGGATACCTAGTCTTAGAAGTGGTAGCCTGGAGTCCGAGAGATGAAAGATTTAGTTGATTCTAAGACTCGGTTATGCCCATAGTGTAGTTGTGAGATATATTATATTCTGTACTTTTTGTCTTTCTATATGATAATACACTCTGTCAGTTAGGGCAACTGACACCCCAGGGATTCTGAGCCCTGGGGGTGTTTCCCCTAACATTCTAGTGGGTGGATGGATGGATGACTATCCCCTTTGGCCCTTATCTCTTCTATTGGTAAATACTTGTGCTGGTATTGATAGTGGATAGTTTTCCCCATATATGTATGTATATGGATGTAATGGATTTTGGTTATTTAAACACATATATTCTCGATATAGTATCCTACAGACTACTATAGGTGTAACATGTATATGTTGTCTTGAGGATCCTAAATCATTATATGGGTTGTAATGGCTTGAGGTAAAATACCCGATATATGATACATGTAACGCAAGCATTGGTGGATTTTAGAAACTACCTGGTTACTTTCTTGCATAGACGTAGTGGTTTTGTTGTAGGAGGTTCATGTTCTAGTGCTTTGCTCTGGTGTCTGTGGGCAAGCCTTTTTTGAGAGAGATGCTAAGGACGTGCGATGTTGGGGAATAACGGGAAACTAGTGGGGAAGTATAATTGGGGTAACCTTGATATTATTTGTTATATTATAAAATATTGCATGCTTTACTTGGTGATAGTATCCACGGTGAGGTCGAGAACATAGTATATATTATTAGGTGACGAGTCAATATCAATTTTTTTCACTATGCATTAGCATGATTTCGTTACATTTTCTCAAGAGTATTCGGGTTGGATCATACTCTAAATACTATTATACACACCCTATGTATATATAAACATTTTTTTTCAAGTCACTTAGAATAGGTTGGAGGTCAAGAAGCTTTCTACTAGCTTGTGGTTTCAGGAGTTGTTCCAGCTTTTGGTTGCCGCTTTTTTACTTCCTTTTTGGGTACTTGCTGGTTTTACCCCTCTAGTTGTAGTTGTTTTTCCTGACATTTCATATGCGTACATAGGATTTCATTCATTTTAGTGGTTGAGTTGGAGTTGGTTGGTGTCTATTTTATCTCTCTCTTCTGCATGTGTTCTTTTAGAGCATAATGGCTCATATTTGTGTGTTTACTATACCATCGGTGCAAGTTGCCAACCTGGGGCCTACTGGAGGTAGGACTTGGATGGTCATTATCTCCCTTCCAACTTTACCGGCCCAAGAGGGGTACACATTGTTGGGAGGGGTCATGAAAGAGTGGTATTAGATGTATGGTTGAGGGATAAGATGAATTTTGAAGTTAGGAACAAGTGAGGTTGCATGGGTTGGTAGGGAAACAATGTCATTCATGTTTAGCATGTTATGTAAGCACTGGAGACCAGATGATACATAGGCATTTTGGGACCCCTATAATCTGATGTAATGGTATTTAAGTTTACATTTTCTACTAAACAAGGTGATACTAGTTGCAGGGTAGAAACCAAGGAAAAGACCATGTATCATTTATATTTGTGACTGTGTTTGAATGGGTAGAACTTGGGATAGGGTTACCTAAAATCAATGAAATTAATTAATTAATTAATTAATGTGGAGTGTTCCATATTACAGGTTTAGGAGCTCTAACTATTTTTTATTTTACAGGTATGGCTCCTAGTCAACGTACTCGTAAGGTTTGCGCAGAAGTTGTCTAGCAGGATATTCCTTCAGATCCCCATAGGACAGAGGATGACGACAATGACACTTGTAGGAATACAATATGAGAGTTTTAGCAACATTGGTTGTATAAGTACAATGCGTCCATTTCAGATGCAGTCACATAAGACTGGTTAAAAGAGGTCGAGATAGGATTTTGTTCGATCTGTGTTTGAAAGAGGTACTGGGTGTCCTTGGTTGTGAAGATTATGGATCGAGTAGGGAGGAAGTGGTGGTTCTTGTTCCTCGAGGATTGTGAGGAGTCAGCGATATCATGGGAGGATTTCTGTGACTTGTTTATTGTCAAGTTTCCTTCATCGACTGTGATGGCGTCCAGTCACCAAGAGATTCTTACCATTTAGTAGGGGACCTCCAGTGTTAATTGTAACACCCCAGGTAAATAAAGAATATGACATTTTCATGTTTATACATATTTGTTAATAAAGTATTGATATGACTTTAAAGGGGCCGCTATGCTCGATGGCGTACCCAATACGCAACAACGAGTTTCTTGGGAATCTTACGTTGCACTCTAACAATAAAATAATATTATTTTAAATGGTAGTTAACATGTAGCCGTTGTAATGGCGGTAATGGATATAAATAACTAAAATATGGTTATATATGTTCTTAAATGTTTTTACATTTATACAATAAAAGATAAAGGCTTAGAATACGGAAAGAATTCAATTTTAGGCGTATATGCCCTAGTTTTCACTAAAGGTTCACTTATCGCCTTTTGATGGCGAACCGTCAGTAAATATAGTTTTTATCACTCTTATACAATCTTTTGGACCAAATAAAACTCTTATTAAGAATCGGGACATCAAATTTTACTTTGTGTAATTTTTTGGTTTTTTTCCGATAAAGTTTATTTTTTAATGAATAGTGTAAAATGTTGTGTTTTAATTCAAAACCTCTTTTTAATATAATTTATTTATATGATTAGATAATATTTTTAATTCGTTTTAAAGTGAAATTATAAAATATTTTTACCATTAAATCCAATAGTGGTCGTTGGAATTAATTTCACATTGAAATCAGACTTAAACTAGTGTCAATCTTTTGATACTTATTGGTTTATAAAAACACGCTATTTGCGCTGACAGCATGAATTAATTATTAAATTAATTAATGTGACTAATGTATTTTTAATTTCGTAAAACGGACTTCATTTTTGAATTCTGAATATCAAATATAGCTTAGGGTGATGTTTTGGTATTTTTCTGAAAAACTCCAATTTTTTATGAATAGTGAAACCACTAAGTGGTAATCAAGCAAACTGATTTTTCAGTTAAATGAAAGATTACCACTAATGTGAATTGAATTTTGAAAATCCGACATACATGATTGTCATTAGTATGTAAAATGTGGTTCAATGGGATGAAAATTATTTTTTGGTGAATAGTAACTTTTTTTCATTAATCGCGATTAGAGGTAATTAGTGTAGTTTAAGGTAAAAATGATATTATAAGAATGTGAAAACACCATGAAACTTGTCCTACACCAATTGGGTGAGTCATGGCCGACCAATACAGGCCATGGGCCAACTTGGGGACCCCATGGAGCCACTTTAGTTGGAAAATGACAATAATATATTTTTATTTAATGTTAAAATTAAATTGACACAAACATGAGTTGTTTTACTAAAAAAATTATTAAGTAGGGTTACACAAGTCCAAATTTGGATTATAAATAGTCCTTGGAAAGATAAAACGATTTCCTACATCATAGTATTTTTTTTATAATTTTTAGACATTAAATAAATTAAATTATTTATGACATAATAATGATGCAGCGATGACATCATTATTTGACGATTTAAATAAAATGGAATGATAATGCAAAATCTATCAACTACACATTTCAAAAACCAATTGGATGAGTGGATTTCGAACCCTTATCACCGTTTCCACGAATTCTATCAATGTGGGACCTTTTAAAACCGAAACACATTTTCAAATAAAGTAATATTTCTTTACCTTCCAAAAGTGCCCCTCCTCTCCTCTTATAAAAGGCCCCCACCTCTACCACCTTACACACACTCATCAAGCCTTTGGCTCGGCCAAACCCTGCCCATTTACTCTCTCCAAATCCCTCTACTCATCCTAGAGGATTCCCTTTGGGCAGAATCCTTTCAAAGGAAGCCTTTAGGCTCAAATCAAAAGGAGTTACACTTTTAAAGGTAATTCATTCTCTCATGTTCATTTGTTTTATTTTGCTTCTCCAACCCCCAAAACTCTCTTTATTTACTTCTTTTGTAACAAAACCAGTATCTTCAATATACTAGGATGTTGTTATAAAATTTATTCGAGCTACACTATCACACAACTACATCAAATGGTTAAAGAACATACGGTTTCCGTGGATGGTGAAATTCTGCCTCCGAAACGATGATTGTTCAATACTCATCTAACACCTTCAAAGGTGGCCATTATGATGACACTATTTTTATATATGATATATAATATGTTTATTATTTACTTAATCTTCTGTATTTTTTATTTGTGGCTTACCTTTATGGTTTCCATTATGGGTAAACACGATATCTTCATTTAAGGAAGTGCGGACTACCGCCCCCTCAAAGTAATTTGATTCGTTAAGTACCATATGTGGGACGTATAAAGGATGGAACTATGATATTATATATGATATTATACTGGAATTATAATATACCTTTATATCATAATTATTAAATTCTATAAAATACGAAATAGAAATGAAAGTAGCGTTAATGCGTACGTACGGCTTACCGTCTCCATGAACGGTGCATTTCATTTCTTATCCCCAAATGTAATGTACTATTATAAATACATGTATATGGTGGATATATATGACATATATGATATCTAAATCATGAATACAATTCTGGATATAATAAACATTTGGCCACACGAACAACATGTAATTGTAAGAAGTCCACTTTCGACTTAAGAACCAAAATATCGGCAAAACAAATATTATTAACTTAAATGATGACATAATGTTTATGACGTGGTAATAAGTGATATAAAAAGGAATAATGAACTTGAAAAAGGTTCTTAAGGAAGTAGTAATTAACTCATGTTTATTATTCAGGATGATAAAGAATGCTCGAGTCAAGTCGGACCCGAGGTAAGGGATCTTACTCCTCTCTTTCTTTTTAATTACACTCTTTTATGTCATTCCCTCTAAAGCTCATCTTTCTTGTTATTGGGATGCTATTTTATATTACAATTACTGTAATTTTTATGTTCATGTGATGAGAGGCCTTATTCTCTCTCATCAATCCATTTTGGATGTTTTTTGTGGCGCCGTTAGGCTGCCGAGTTTTTGTAAGGGATTTTTCATCTCACTTTTATTCCTGTGAGATTTATGCTACATTTGCCACAAATTCCATTGAGTGGTGTATGTACTGCCCATTATTCTACTCTTTGTGTAATATAATTTCGTTTATGAGTATTTACATCAATGATCTATTGTCCTTCATTCATGGGGTGTATGTTTTGAAAGATACCCATGTCAGTAAGGGAACCTTTCACCCTCCTCTTTTTTAAAAGACTTCTTTTGTTGGGTCTTTTAATTTACATATTTTTATGTTGGGATATGTTCTCATATACCCTTATTGATGTAAATTTTATGTCCAAGTGATGAGATACACTTTTTATCTCTCATCAACTCATTTTGATGTGATGCCGTTAGGCTGTCAAGGGGACTTTTTAACCCAATTTCGATTTCTTTGGGTTCAACATGTATTCATTGAATATGTCATCCATTGAATATGTGTTAATGACCTTTTATTGTTTTACACTTAATATCCACTTATATTGGGTGTATTTATATTTGTCACACATATTTTTGAGATTGATTTGTCCTTAATTTAAGGATTCCTTCTTTATAAGGGATATCATCACATTTGACATTTCTATTGAGGGTTCATGGTTGTTATGCACCAATTCACTCATATATGGTGTATATACTGTCCTTTGGAGTATTATATCATGAATCCATTTATCCTCATGATATTATAAAGTTCTTACTAAATGTTATTCCTCAATTATTGTATTCAATTGTTTCTATTTTTGGTAAAACCACTTTAACCAAAATGTCATTTTAAATGTTTTAATTATTTGTTCTTATTAATATCCATGTTTTCAAAATGGTTTTAAGGATTTATTTATATGGATATTAATGGTTTAAAATTTTAAGCTTCAAGGTGGTATGGGACACTTTGATTCAAAAATCTCGGTATTAAATGTTTTAAATGGTTTTGAAAATGGTTTTGATAAAGGATTCTATTATGATATATTGTGATCATTCCTTTATATTGGTTTTATCTTTTATGATTTTATATTGGTACTTGGACATTTTAACGGGTGGTTACGTTATAAACCATATGACGGGTGGTGCCGTGAATACCAGGACGGGTGGTTACGTTATAACCTCTAATGCATTGGGTATGGAAGTCGGCCGTATGGATATTCCATTAAGTATGTAGGGAAATTGGCCGTATGGCTATTCCATTAAGTGATATGTGTGGGAGTCGACCGTATGGTTATTCCACTTAAGTATGTTTATGTCCAAAGTTACCTTTATATATGTTATGTGTTCTTTATATGGGTTTTATGGTAATCCTTTGGTTACAAAAAGGTAAGTAATGATATTTTATTCAGTGAAGAGTTTTTACTACGTCATAAAGGTGAAAAGTATTACCTTGTTAAAGTATACATGGTTTACTTTTTGTTTTGATAAACTAACAGTTTTTATTCTTTGTGCATCCCTTACTGAGTTTTATGCTCATCCCAAGTTTTTGAAATGTTTTTCACAGGACTTAGCATGGAATAGGGTCATGGATGGGATCAAGGGAAAGTCATGCTACCTAAAACATGAAACTAGACATGTTTCTTTTTAAGAGTTTTCATTTTATGGAAATTTAGTAGAAGAGACTACTTTGTAATATTTTGAGATGTAATAGTTATGTCCTAATTCTCTAAAACTCTAAACCTGAAAAGATCCTCAATGTGTAATCTTGTAATAACTCAAGATTAAGTAAGGTTTAAGGCTGGGGCCTTATATTAATGACTTTGGAATCCATTTAAATAACCTTTTACAATAGGCTTCGGGCCTACTGCTAGATGAGGAGGCCAAGGCAAGGCATTTCGAGGAGGATTTGTGTCCAGAGATCCAGCGTCAGGTCACCCCATTTATGCTAAAAACATATCTTGAGGCGATGGGGAGGGAAGAGGTTTTCTAGAGGATTTGGAAAGGAATAGATCATCATGAGAGGGGAATATTGTAACACCCCAAGATTTTATAGTGTGTTATTTCTTCAAAATAATTCAATAACTTTCACTACACGCAACACCAAGTTCAATCGCACCATGACTTACCAAACAGGATGTTCAAAAGAGGTTATGAATAGTGTTAACTAAATTTTCAACTTTATATAATCCTTATAATTTTAGAATCCATATTATGAGTTTCTTAGACATAATGTAAGAACAAATTCATTTTCAATATTGCACTTTTACCAAATTTTAATAGTGAACCCTTTTTAGATACAATATTTTAAACCTTTTGACTAAATGGGGACATCAAAAATTTAAAATAAAACATTCCAAGCTTCCACGGTACGCTTTCCTTTGAATAAAACAGTATCGTGTGTTGTACGCAACTTCGAGTTTGAACACACACCACAACCGATCAAACTAGCCGTTATGAATAGTAATACTTAATTTTTGAAATTATATATATTTTATATTTCAAAATGGACTTCATTTTTGGATTCGGAATATCAAATTTAGCCTAAGGTGAAATTTTGGTACTTTTCGGATAACTTTCATATTTTGATGAATAGTAAAAATTACTAAATTTTAATTAAAAACAACTTTTTTAATCAAAATAATTAATAGTGATAAATTATGAATTTGAGTGGTTTTAAAGTATATTTAGAATATATTTTTACCATTTAATATAATTTTGGTCATTGGACATAATTTTACAATTAAACCGAACATAAACAAGTGTCAATCTTTTGATAGTTATTATCTCTTAAAAACACGCTTTTTGTTTTGACAGCGGGAATTAATTTTAAATTAATTTCTGCCACTTCTGTGTTTTGAATTTAGAAAAATGGATTCCATATTTGGAATCAGGATGTTCAAATTGTGTAAATAGGTAACTTTTATTTTTAGACATTTTGAATAATTATTGCGGTAAATATTTTATTTACCATGGTTAAGGGTAAATCCGGTAAATAAGGGTTAAAAAATAATATTATAATAACACTAAATTACCCTAAAACGTGTCTTAACCCTATTGGTTGATACATGGTCGACCATGGGAATCTTTGGGTCAATTTTGGGACCCCATTGATCCACTTGTAAGTGATAATGACACTTTATATTAATAAAGTTAAAATAAAAATAAAAATGGCATAAGCTTACATCTTTTAGAAGAACAATTTTTACATAGGGTTATACATGTTGGATTTTCGATTATAAATATTCATTAGAAAGCTAAAAAGATTTCCTACATAATGATATTTTATTTATAATTTTTAGACATCAAATAATTTAAATTATTAATGACACAATAATGATGAAATGTTTACCTCATTAATAAATCATTTAAATAAATAAGATTATAATGATTAAAATATTATCTAAAACCTGTCCAATTCATATTGGTTGATGTTATTTAGAATATGAGTCATCTTATCTTCGACCTCAATGATTTTTGGACCATTATAAACCGAATATAATTATATTATAAAGTAATACTTTCACTCTTTCCTAAAGAGCCCCTCCTCTCCCTTATAAAAGGAGACCACTTATACTCATTCCTCACACCTCTCAAGCCACTTGGCTCGTCCAAACTCTGCCCAACTAAGCTCCCCACATCCCTCTCCTCCTCCTTGAAGCCTCCCCTTAGGCAGAAAGCATTTCAAGAAGTCCTTTGGTTCCAACCAAAGTGAGTTACCTAAATTAAAGGTAACAATTTCTCTTAAAGTATTTTCATTTATTTTGCTTCTCCAACCCCCAAAATCTTTTTATTTCTCTTATTTTGTAACAACAACAGTATCCTCAATATACTAGGATGTTGTTATAAGAAGGATTAAAACTACACATTCACACAACTCCATCTAATGGATGATGAACATAATGTTTCTGTGGATGGCAAACTAACGCCTCACGAAACGATGATTGTTCAAATACATCTTACCGCCTCTCATGGTGGCCATTAGGATGGAACTGTAATTAAATATGATATTAATGATATATATTTTATATATAAGTTTCTGTAATTCAATTTTATTTCATACCATTATTCGTTTCATGTTGTATATACATACGATAATTTCATTTGAGGAAGTGCGGACTACCGCCCCCTTAAAATGATATGACTCGTTCATACCACACATGGAACGTATAAAGGATGGTGTAAATGAACTTAAGTAACATATATAAAATATTATATTATACTGGAATAGTAATATACCTATGTATAATTTGGATTCGATTCTTTTAAAATAAAAATTAAATGGAAGTAGCGTTCGTGCGTACGTACGGACTACCGTCTCCACGAACGCGATGAGATTCATTCTCCATCGTATCCATTCAAGTATAATTATCATTTTATGATTTAAAAATGATGTTTAAGAACTTGATACCATTCTGGATATGAATAATATACATCCCATTAATAACGAATATGTCTCACATAACAAAGAATATAAAGTAAAATGAACCCGTTAACACCCGAAATGACGATAATTCTAAAATATTATTAACAAATCAATGATAAAAGATCATATATGATATCATATTAAAGTAAATGATTCTTTTATTATTCAATAACAATTATTTCACTATTATACAGGAGGTAAACCTACCATCGACCAAGGAAAAAGTACAATGTAAGGGTTTTCTTATCTCACTTTTAATTCCGTGAGAATTCCATTGATCACCTTTTAATTATTGCATGTGGTGTATGTGTACTGCCCATGATCGTATTCATTGTGTAATATACTTTAATTTATGGGTATTTACATCATCATGGTATGATACTTCTTTCATGGGCGTATGTTTCGTAAGTTACCTAATCGATAAGGGAATTTGAGATTTCAATTTCCACTCATTTGGCTTTACAGATATTTCATTGATTATATTACCCCAAGATTATGTTTGGAATCACTATTCATTTGATTATGCCATAATTTCCACTCCCCTTCCTGTGGATAGAAGTTTGGTAAACATAATCACTCCATTGGTAATTCTCAAGTCATTGATATGAATTTGATAAGAGTAATTTTAACTCATTCTCCATTTGTTGAGTTAAACATCCAATTCGTTGGTATTGTTTTTACAAGAATATGTGTGAATGTCCTTTGATTGTTTTACACTGAATATCCAATCATATTTAGTGTATTTATATTTGTCACACATAATTATGTCATTGATTTATCCTTAACCTAAGGATACAACCTTTTTGAGAAATTTCATCTCAATTTACACTCCATTGAGACTTCTTTGATGATATACACCAAATCACTTTTATGTGGTGTATATAATGTACTTTTACATAGTATATCATGAATTCCTTTATTCTCATGATATTACAATGTTTTGATTACCTGAATTATTTGTATTCAAGTGTCTCTCTTTTGGTTAGAAACTCTAACCAAAATACCATTTTAAAATGTTTTAAAGAATTATTCTTCTAAATCATGCTCATTAATGTCCATATTTTAAAAATGGTTTTAAGGATTTATTTATATGGACATTAAAGTTTTAAAATTAAAACTTCTTTTAAAAGTTTCAAAGTGGTATGGGACACTTTGATTCAAAAATATACTTTTAAACGGCTTCTTGACAAATAGTGTGACTTTTAAATGTTTTCAAGAAAAGGGGGATATTTCTCTCAAATAGTTTTGATGATTATTTTCATCTATGTCAACATCCTTCATTATTATTGATTGAGGTTAATGAGATACAATACAATCTTCCATATTGTATCGAATGAATTATGTTTGACTGTGGATGTGCTATTTTTATACCATTCATGGTTTGTGGTGAATGTATTGACATTTCGTATGCTAGTTTAATACGAATATTTACGTTATGTTTAAACCTTTTCATATGGGAATGCATTGGACTTAATAAGTGACGGGTGGAGCCCTCTATAGCTCCTCGATGCATCGGTAGGTCTCATGAGACAAACTAGTGTCTTGGCACAAGGCCTTGGCAAAATCTTATTTGTAGTCTTGGCACGAGGCCTTGGCTATGTGGTTATGATAGTCTGGCATTATGCGTTCCATCATTATGAAAGTGGTTATTGATATTGCATGTGATCATTCGACTAGTAGAATATCCATGTGAGTATGTAAATGGCATTATTTCATTTTACCTTTGCCATTTTATGCTGAATTTCAAGTTTAAAAGGCTTTTGTTTTAGTTATAAATTGCCTTAAGTGTTTATGCTTATTTATGAAAGCTTCTGCTATAATGTTATCCTTACTGAGCATCCGATCTCACCCCTTTCAATGTTTTATTTTTTTCCAGGATTATGAAGAAGTAGTTTATGGATGACCTGCAGGGATAGTATGAGGGGATATGAAGACAAGATGTTTTTTTTATGATATAATGTAAAAATTTATGGATGTATCTAGTTATTCCAAGGCTACTAAACTAATCGGTCTTTCGAGACTTGATCTTTCTCATGATCATGCCAATGTTATGTAATTAATGCACCGACTCTGGGTAGCTGGGGTCGGGGCGTTACAGTTGGTATCAGAGGAAGTTTAGTACAAACTTTGGTAGCTAGATTTAGATAAACTCTGATTAGAGCACGTAGACCTAAGATGAACTTTGAGGATTAGTATAAAATAACTTCTTAGAATTTTGGTATTGTAGAGATTTTGTGAGTTTTCCGAGCAATACATCCATGTCTGGATACGAGCAGGTAGAGGCGGCTCTGGCACAGATGTACCTAGGGGTAAAACCCGAAAACACCGCTTTGAGCTAGACTCGAACGGGAACTGGTGCACGACAACGGGCCTTGCTGCACTCTTGGTTACGACACTCCCGGGGGATATGCTTAGGATAATTTACATTTTCTTTACAAACCGATTTAAGTAATATATACATAAGATGAGAGTAAATGACCTTGGTTAATCCTAATATGTTTCAAATTGAGAATATGGTGACATTTTAATCTCTAAATGATTTTACGACTACTATTACTCACACAATGCATTCTGGTTTTAGTCAATGGCTGGATTCCAAGGAAGTCATAGTGACTTTGAGAATGATGTACAAATTGGGAACAGTGGTGGCAATGAGCAACAAAATGGAATGTTGATAGGCGTAAAAGATATCGTCTTTATGCCAAATCAGTTTTCCAAAAATATGATCAACAACATATATATTAACCAACTCCCAGACTCAACAAGGAAGAGAAAGGTGATAAATGATAAGATCTCCAGCAATGGAGACCATGGAAAAAAGAAACCTCAATTTTCATCATGCAGGAATTGTGGAAAGAGACACCCAGGAAAGTGTCTCAATGGGACAACGAAATGTTTTACGTGCGGGAAGGAAGGACATAAAGTGAAGAATTGCCGAAGAAAAATGAAGAGTACTATGGAAGAAGATAAAAATGGTCCCAAGAGTCCATTTACAGTCATTTGTCGTAAATGTAGGGGACCTGGCCATTACCCGAGTGAATGTCCTATTCTATAGGATATTTTCTTGGTCAAAGAAGAAGCTATGTGGAAATAAATGGTTGGAGAAAAATTATCACTACTTGTTGATGGGTTTACATTGGAATAATTTTCTCTTGTATTTGTAACCCCGCAGTTTGCCATGTGAGAATGATATTTGAGGAAGAATTGTCTCTTCTCTTGTGGATATAGGTATAAATAACCATTTGGTTTTATATGATCATTGGGGTTTGAGAAAATGATAAGTTATTATAATTTGGGATGAAAATGCAAAGTATGATATAACATTTGTGGTTAAATTATGTTATTTTTAGGAATTTATCTCATTTTGGTAATATTATAAAATATAGTTTTGAAAAAGGACAACACGTAGACCGTGTGACAACCCGTCGCGTCGGACAAAGCTGTGGGAATCGAACCCACAACCAAAGTGCGATTGGGATTTATCGCCTACCACTGGACTACGTGAAGTCCCTGGTTAGTATGACTATTTTTTTGTTAAATGATTTTATTGATCAATAATAAGATGATTTGGGTTCTTATGTCTTATCAAATGAATACCCTTGGTATAGGAAAATGATTTGGTGATTAAGTGATAAATGTTATTTTGGAAGATGTTCATTTTGTTAGGAACACTATATGCCCAAGGAAAATAGAATACAATGAGGTTTCATTTGTAGAGTAATGGTGGATTTTTATCTACATTTTTATTGTTGATTTATAGTGATTTGGGTTATTTATGGAAATGATTAACCTATAACAGAGAATATGTGATGATGTTGATTCTATTTAAGTATGTGACTTTAAGAGTATTTGATGTAATTTGGAGATACAATGTAACATGGGAGACTACATAATCAAATTCTTCTATGTTTTGGGTTTCAATATTAGTTTGGATTATATTAAAGGATTTTAAGGACAATTGGTTATTGAATGGTATCTATTTAACTTTGGGGTATTGTTGGTTTAATTTTAGAAATTAAGATTAGTGCATATTTATCTCAATGAATATCCTTTTGGGGGATCATTAGATCATTCACTAACCATTTTGGTTTTGATTAATCTTCAAAGACAATGTAAATATATGGTTTATCCTGCATGGATCATGTGATTCTATAGAAGTTTATTCTAGATCTCCCAGTGTGACCAAGTCTTCTTGAATACTCATCGTTTAAAAAAAAAATTGAGTTAGTGGTGGAAATTTATTAAAGAATGAAAATCTACTTAAAATTTAAGTATATCTCATAATGTTCTTAGTCAATATCATAAATGAATTCCTCTTCCTTATGTAATGTAACTTTAAAAAAAATGTTGTCCTAGATGGTACCTTAAATCATCACTAATTTATGGCTTTGGGATTGTTGGCCTATTCATAGCCATGTTCTCTACCACTCTCCATCAGATAATTGATGGTTAGATTTCTCCTCCATATCCATATTTTCCTACATGGAACCCTAGTATGTGTTAATTTCGGTAATCTTCATACTTTCCACTCTTTATTTTAAATAGAGGCCTCATTAATTCATTTTTCGATGTGGGATTTCAACTAAGATATTTTGAAATGTCAAAAATGTGTGATCCCAATACCCTATATTTTGTTGAACCGATGGTACTTCAAATCATCATAGATTGATGAGTTTAAGGACCTCAATTTTATACTTGTTTGTGATTGATGACCTCAACCACTACCTATAAATATTTACGTTTTTCCTCCAATTATATGTCTCTAATTACCACCAATGTTCTCCTAATCGAGATCATAATTTGGTGGTGACCCTTTCATTTCTCTTTTCCTCATATTAAGACTAAATTTTAGTAAACCAATTTCCGATGTGGGTTTTCCCACAAATATATTTTCTATTTTCAACCTTTTATTTTTGAAGAACAATTTCAAATTGCGAGGACGCAATTTATTGAAGGAGGGGAGAATGTAACACCCCAAGATTTTATAGTGTGTTATTTCTTCAAAATAATTCAATAACTTTCACTACACGCAACACCAAGTTCAATCGCACCATGACTTACGAAACAAGCTGTTCAAAAGAGGTTATGAATAGTGTTAACTAAATTTTCAACTTTATATAATCCTTATAATTTTAGAATCCATATTATGAGTTTCTTAGACATAATGTAAGAACAAATTCATTTTCAATATTGCACTTTTACCAAATTTTAATAGTGAACCCTTTTTAGATACAATATTTTAAACCTTTTGACTAAATGGGGACATCAAAAAATTTAAAATAAAACATTCCAAACTTCCACGGTACGCTTTCCTTTGAATAAAACAGTAGCGTGTGTTGTACGCAACTTCGAGTTTTAACACACACCACAACTGATCAAACTAGCCGTTATGAATAGTAATACTTAATTTTTGAAATTATATATATTTTATATTTCAAAATGGACTTCATTTTTGGATTCGGAATATCAAATTTAGCATAAGGTGAAATTTTGGTACTTTTCGGATAACTTTCATATTTTGATGAATAGTAAAAATTACTAAATTTTAATTAAAAACAACTTTTTTAATAAAAATAATTAATAGTGATAAATTATGAATTTGAGTGGTTTTAAAGTATATTTAGAATATATTTTTACCATTAAATATAATTTTGGTCATTGGACATAATTTTACAATTAAACCGAACATAAACAAGTGTCAATCTTTTGATAGTTATTATCTCTTAAAAACACGCTTTTTGTTTTGACAGCGGGAATTAATTTTAAATTAATTTCTGCCACTTCTGTGTTTTGAATTTAGAAAAATGGATTCCATATTTGGAATCAGGATGTTCAAATTGTGTAAATAGGTAACTTTTATTTTTAGACATTTTGAATAATTACTGCGGTAAATATTTTATTTACCATGGTTAAGGGTAAATCCGGTAAATAAGGGTTAAAAAATAATATTATAATAATACTAAATTACCCTAAAACGTGTCTTAACCCTATTGGTTGATACATGGTCGACAATGGGCATCTTTGGGTCAATTTTGGGACCCCATTGATCCACTTGTAAGTGATAATGACACTTAATATTAATAAAGTTAAAATAAAAATAAAAATGGCATAAGCGTACATCTTTTAGAAGAACAATTTTTACATAGGGTTATACATGTTGTATTTTCGATTATAAATATTCATTAGAAAGCTAAAAAGATTTCCTACATAATGATATTTTATTTATAATTTTTAGACATCAAATAATTTAAATTATTAATGACACAATAATGATGCAATGTTTACCTCATTAATAAATCATTTAAATAAATAAGATTATAATGATTAAAATATTATCTAAAACCGGTCCAATTCTTATTGGTTGATGTTATTTAGAATATGAGTCATCTTATCTTCGACCTCAATGATTTTTGGACCATTATAAACCGAATATAATTATATTATAAAGTAATACATTCACTCTTTCCTAAAGAGCCCCTCCTCTCCCTTATAAAAAGAGACCACTTCTACTCATTCCTCACACCTCTCAAGCCACTTGGCTCGTCCAAACTCGGCCCAACTAAGCTCCCCACATCCCTCTCCTCCTCCTTGAAGCTTCCCCTTAGGCAGAAAGCATTTCAAGAAGTCCTTTGGTTCCAACCAAAGTGAGTTACCTAAATTAAAGGTAACAATTTCTCTTAAAGTATTTTCATTTATTTTGCTTCTCCAACCCCCAAAATCTTTTTATTTCCCTTCTTTTGTAACAACAACAGTATCCTCAATATACTAGGATGTTGTTATAAGAAGGATTCAAACTACACATTCACACAACTCCATCTAATGGATGATGAACATAATGTTTCTGTGGATGGCAAACTAACGCCTCACGAAACGATGATTGTTCAAATACATCTTACCGCCTCTCATGGTGGCCATTAGGATGGCACTGTAATTAAATATGATATTAATGATATATATTTTATATATAAGCTTCTGTAATTCCATTTTATTTCATACCATTATTCGTTTCATGTTGTATATACATACGATAATTTCATTTGAGGAAGTGCGGACTACCGCCCCCTTAAAATGATATGACTTGTTCATACCACACATGGAACGTATAAAGGATGGTGTAAATGAACTTAAGTAACATATATAAAATATTATATTATACTGGAATAGTAATATACCTATGTATAATTTGGATTCGATTCTTTTAAAATAAAAATTAAATGGAAGTAGCGTTCGTGCGTACGTACGGACTACCGTCTCCACGAACGCGATGAGATTCATTCTCCATCATATCCATTCAAGTATAATTATCATTTGATGATTTAAAAATGATGTTTAAGAACTTGATACCATTCTGGATATGAATAATATACATCCCATTAATAACGAATATGTCTCACATAACAAAGAATATAAAGTAAAATGAACTCGTTAACACCCGAAATGACGATAATTCTAAAATATTATTAACAAATCAATGATAAAAGATCATATATGATATCATATTAAAGTAAATGATTCTTTTATTATTCAATAACAATTATTTCACTATTATACAGGAGGTAAACCTACCATCGACCAAGGAAAAAGTACAATGTAAGGGTTTTCTTATCTCACTTTTAATTCCGTGAGAATTCCATTGATCACCACTTAATTATTGCATGTGGTGTATGTGTACTGCTCATGATCGTATTCATTGTGTAATATACTTTAATTTATGGGTATTTACATCATCATGGTATGATACTTCTTTCATGGGCGTATGTTTCGTAAGTTACCTAATCGATAAGGGAATTTGAGATTTCAATTTCCACTCATTTGGCTTTACACATATTTCATTGATTATATTACCCCAAGATTATGTGTGGAATCACTATTCATTTGATTATGTCATAATTTCCACTCCCCTTCCTGTGGATAGAAGTTTGGTACACATAATCACTCCATTGGTAATTCTCATGTCATTGATATGAATTTGATAAGAGTAATTTTAACTCATTCTCCATTTGTTGAGTTAAACATCCAATTCGTTGGTATTTTTTTTACAAGAATATGTGTGAATGTCCTTTGATTGTTTTACACTGAATATCCAATCATATTTAGTGTATTTATATTTGTCACACATAATTATGTCATTGATTTATCCTTAACCTAAGGATACAACCTTTTTGAGAAATTTCATCTCAATTTACACTCCATTGAGACTTCTTTGATGATATACACCAAATCACTTTTATGTGGTGTATATAATGTACTTTGACATAGTATATCATGAATTCCTTTATTCTCATGATATTACAATGTTTTGATTACCTCAATTATTTGTATTCAAGTGTCTCTCTTTTGGTTAGAAACTCTAACCAAAATACTATTTTAAAATGTTTTAAAGAATTATTCTTCTAAATCATGCTCATTAATGTCCATATTTTAAAAATGGTTTTAAGGATTTATTTATATGGACATTAAAGTTTTAAAATTAAAACTCCTTATAAAAGTTTCAAAGTGGTATGGGACACTTTGATTCAAAAATATACTTTTAAACGGCTTCTTGACAAATAGTGTGACTTTTAAATGTTTTCAAGAAAAGGGGGATATTTCTCTCAAATAGTTTTGATGATTATTTTCATCTATGTCAACATCCTTCATTATTATTGATTGAGGTTAATGTGATACAATACAATCTTCCATATTGTATCGAATGAATTATGTTTGACTGTGGATGTGCTATTTTTATACCATTCATGGTTTGTGGTGAAAGTATTGACATTTCGTATGCTAGTTTAATACGAATGTTTACGTTATGTTTAAACCTTTTCATATGGGAATGCATTGGACTTAATAAGTGACGGGTGGAGCCCGCTATAGCTCCTCGATGCATCGGTAGGTCTCATGAGACAAACTAGTGTCTTGGCACAAGGCCTTGGCAAAATCTTATTTGTAGTCTTGGCACGAGGCCTTGGCTATGTGGTTATGATAGTCTGGCATTATGCGTTCCATCATTATGAAAGTGGTTATTGATATTGCATGTGATCATTCGACTAGTAGAATATCCATGTGAGTATGTAAATGGCATTATTTCATTTTACCTTTTCCATTTTATGCTGAAGTTCAAGTTTAAAAGGCTTTTGTTTTAGTTATAAATTGCCTTAAGTGTTTATGCTTATTTATGAAAGCTTCTGCTATAATGTTATCCTTACTGAGCATCCGAGCTCACCCCTTTCAATGTTTTATTTTTTTCCAGGATTATGAAGAAGTAGTTTATGGATGACCTGCAGGGATAGTATGAGGGGATATGAAGACAAGATGTTTTTTTTTTATGATATAATGTAAATTTTTTTGGATGTATCTAGTTATTCCAAGGCTACTAAACTAATCGGTCTTTCGAGACTTGATCTTTCTCATGATCATGCCAATGTTATGTAATTAATGCACCGACTCTGGGTAGCTGGGGTCGGGGCGTTACAAATATGCATGATTCCTCATGAATTAGAGTTGTGGTCTAGGGTTCATGGATTTCAGGGCAGAAGAGTTTTCATTCAGTTTGGGGTAGATTCCTGCCCTTCACATCTTGTTTCTCCATAGGAAGCAATTCTCAGGCCTAAGAAATGGGAACATGTGTTTTTTTCATATGGTGGTCTAGCTCATCTACACCAGGATTTTCCGAACATTCAGAGAAGTCATCGTGCACCAGGTGCTCCACTCCTGGTTCCTCTATTGAGGCAGTTCCAGCCAAGGCATCAGTAGTAGATTGCACCAACTTTAGATCAATAGTTTAGAGATGGGGCATGTAGAGAATAACGTAATGAATTTATCTGTACTCAAAGAGAATTGTGCAACTGTGGTGGTGGTCGTCATCAGGGTCATAGAGGTCATGGAGGAGGTTGCGATCAGCTTCATTCTCTAGCATTTCCTGCTCCAGGAAAGCCAGACGTCTTTCGAGGTACCCATTTCTTATTTTTACAATGGTGTATGCCTCGTTTTATTCAGGTGCGACACACTCCTTCATATCACCAACAATTTTCTATACATTGGGACTTGAGGTAGTGATGCTTCCAGTGATGTTGGCGTTGAATATGCTAGTTGGAGGTTGAGATGACTTGTTTGAAGTATATAGAGACTCTGATCTATTGTCGGGGAAGCACCGCTGTTTGGTTGATTTCATATTTTTATGAATGAAACCATATGATGTCCTCCTTGGAATGTATTGGATGTATTTGGTAGAGGCTACCGTTGATTGCTTCAGGAAGAAGGTCATTTTCTTTGGTGTGGATGGAGATCCAGTGTAGTTTGTTGGTGAGAAAGATCCTCGGATGGGTCATAGGCCCATTCCATCTTTATCATCTATGATGGTTGAGTTGATGTTTAGTTCTTCAGAGGTTTAGCAGTTGGCATTTCCTAGGGTCGTAGAGGAGTACCCTGATGCTTTCTAGAAGAGGTTGTAGCATTAAGCCCTCCACAAGAGATCGAGTTTGGGATCGAACTACATCCAAGAGTGTCTTCTATCTTTATGTCTCCATATAGGATGTCCCCTTCGAAGTTACGAGAGCTTTGTATACAGCATGATGGTCTTTATAGTGTGATTTTTTTCGGCCAAGTGTGTCGCCATGGGGTGCACCATTTTTTTAATGAAGAAGGCTGACAATAATTTGCGGTTGTGTGTCGATTATCATCACATAATCAAAGTTACAATAAAAATAGCTATCCTAATTTTCATATTGATGATTTATTCGATTAACGGATGGGTGAAGGTTGGTTCTCAAAGATCAACTTATGGTCAGGATGTCATAAAATGTGTGTGAATGATGAGAATATCCCAAAGCCTACATTCCATTGTCATCATGGGCATTATGAGTTCATTGTAATGTCGTTCAGCAGGACAGATGCTCATGTTGTGTTCATGGGATTGATGAATGCTATGTTTCGTGAGTTGTTGGACAAGTTCAGTGTGGTTCTCATATACAACATCCTTGTATACTCAATATCCAAAGAGGAGAATGTAGAGAATCTACACAACATTTTGGGTGTTCTTCGTCAACATCATTTCTTTTGGGGAGTTGTAGAAGTGTGAGTTTAGGGATTCAGATGTCATCCTCTTGGGGCATGTTTTGTCCCAGTAGATATTATTTGTGGATCTATCATAGTTAGATGCAGTTGTGTCTTAGGAAGACCCCAAGGCAGTGTCTGAGGTGCGATGTTTCAGTTGTCTCACAAGATACTATAGGCGGTTCGTAGATAATATCTCACGAGTTGTGACTCCTTTGACAGCTTTCACCTAGAAGGATCGGGAATTCATATGGACTGATCAGTGTCGGAAAACATTCAAGTATCTAAAGGAGAAGTTTGTAAGTGCTCCAGTTCTTTGTATTCCAGCTCAGGGAGTTCAGTTTGATGTTTTGTTTGATGCTTTGCATCAGGGGATAGGCAATGTTCTGATTTAGCATAGATTAGTTGTTTATCATGGGTATTGGATGTTGCATCCCCATGAGTGTAACTATGCCACCCCTGATCGTGAGTTGGAAGCAATGGTGTTTTCTCTAAATCTATGAAGAAAGTACCTCATTGGTGAGCGCTTTGTGGTTTTCAACGACCATAAGAGTTTGAGGTATGTTTTCTACCAGCATGACTTGAACTTGTGACATCGTCGATTGATGGAGTTAATACAGGAATATGACATCGAGATATCATATACACCTAGAAAGGGGAATGTTGTAGCTGATGTGATGAGTTGAAAGTCATGTAGTGATGTTGTGCATGAATCCAGGGATTCCTAGAGAGTAATGGAAGAACTTTCAGCATTACATCTTTTAATTAGAGATTTTGTGGGCATATGTTGTCTTGTTCAGATGATTGTACAATCATATCTAGTGCCGAAGGTGGAAGAGTCCTAGTTGGGTGATATTGAGGTGGAGGTTTGGAGAGACCAAGTTGTTTTTGATGAGGCCCCTAATAGTTGGTCAATGGATGAACAACACCGAGTGTTGTATCACAAAAGGATTTTTGTTACACTGATGATGAAAGAGATGGTTCTCATGTAATTTCATATTTCACCTTTAGTGGTGCATCATGGCGTTAAAAATATGTACCGATCCTTGAAGAGACAATTTTGGTGGCCTTGGCTAATGTGTGAGGTTGCAGAGTTTGTGTCTCAATGTCTGGTTTTCCAGAAAGTGAAGTTTGAACACTGTGTTCCCAGTGGTCTGCTCCAGCCATTAAATATTCCTCAATGGAAGTGGGAGTACATCTCGATGGACCTTTTTACTGGTTTACATTGATATTCTGGAGGACATGATGTTATTTGGGTGGTAGTGGACCGCTTAACAAAATAGGACCACTTTATAGAAATATAGGAATCGAGCTAAGTGGATGTTTTGTAAAGGAAGTATCTAGATGATGTGATGAGTCTTCATGGAGTCCCTAGGATGATAATTTCTTATTGGAATCCTCATTTTACCTCTAGGGTGGGGAGAGGTCACCAACATGCTTTCAGTTCTCAACTACGCCTTAGCACATCTTTTCATCCTCAAACTGATGGTTAGATAGAGTGAACCATCCAGACTCTTGAAGACATGTTACACTCTTATGTCCAAGATTTTAGAGGTTCATGGATAACGAACATACCCTTGGCAGAGTTTGCTTACAATAGTATTTATCAATTCCCAATCAGTATGGAATCGTTTCAATCCTTAAATGTTCGACCTTTCCATTCTCCATTATGTTGGACTGGGGTCGGTGAGAAAATAATTCTTAGTCCAGAACTAGTGTGGAATACAACAGAGATGGATCAAGTGATTCCTTAGAGGATGAATCTAGTGCAAGATCATCTGAAATCAACTGTCAATCAAAGGAGGAGACCCTTAGAGATTGATGTTGGGGATCATGTTTTTTTGAAGGTGAATCCCCATTGTAGGCAGATAAGTTTTGTTCGTCGGAGTAATTTTTCTCCATGGTTTGTTGGGCCTTTAGAGGTGTTAGCTTATGGTGGATCTGTGTTGTAGCGAGTAGCACATCCCCTGTAGATGAGTTGGATACATGATTTTTTCCATGTGTCACAGCTCTGTCATTATCTTCATGATGACTACCACGACATAGATTGGGGAAGGATCGATGTTGATGATGATCCGACCTTCAAGGAGAGACCTATGGAGATCCAAGACCATAAAGAGAATGTGTTTCATGAGTGTTCTATCCCCTTGAATAATGTCTTGTGATGATAAGGTGGCATGATGGAGAGTACCTGGGACTGTGAGTCACAAATACGTGCTCAGTACCCATAGATGATTGATGATTAACTCCTTCCATTTAATGATGTCTCGTTTTTGTTAGACATTTAATGATTATAATATGGTTTTCTTTTGTAGATTCTGGTGTCTTCCTCTCATTTGAGAGGTATCTCGGTGTGTGGTTGTTCGGACCCCGTTTTGTTTTCCCTTTGGGTGGGTTTTGAATTCTAGCGGATGATAATTTTTTGAGAGGTATCTGATGTAATGGTCGAGACCTCTCTAGTCCTTTACATGGTTAAAATTAGGTGTGTGAAGTGATTCGAGATGTAAAGTTGACTTATCCCCAACACTTGGCCAATTTTCCAGTTCAACGAAAACATCCAATGGTAGACAATTATGAACAGTGCAATGCTAACCTTCCATGAACAGTACAACGAAAACCTTTGGTCAACAGTGTCATCAATGACCTTCTATGAACTATGTCATCATTAACCCTCTATGAACAGTGAAACCATAACCATAGGTGAAAAGTGTCATCATTGACCTTCTGTGAATAGTGTCATCATTAACCCTTTGTAAACAGTGAAATGTTTACCATATGTGAATAGTGTCATCATTGGCCTTCTGTGAACAGTGTCATCATTAAACCTCTGTGAATAGTATAATGTTAACCTTAGGTGAACAGTGTAATCATTGACCTTCTATGAATAGTGTCGTCATTAACTTTCTGAGAACATTTCAATGTTAACCATATGGGAATAGTGTCATCATTAACCATCTGTGAATAGTGAAAAGTAAAACATAGGTGAATAGTGTCATCATTGAACTTTTGTGAACTGTGTCATCATTAACCTTCAATGAACAGTGCGATGGTAACGTTAGTTGAACAGTGTCATCAATGACCTGCTATGAACAGTGTCATCATTAACCATCTGTGAATAGTGCAACGTTAACCATATATGAAAATAGTCATCATTGTCCTTCTGTAAACAGTGTCATTATTATACTTCTATGAACAGTTTCATCATTAATCTTTTGTGAATAGTGTCATCATTAGCCCTCTATGAACAGTGAAACGTTAACTTTAGGTTAATAGTGTCATCATTAACATTCTATGAACAGTGACATCAGTGACTTTATGTGAACAGTTACATAAGTGAGCTTCTATGAATAGTGATATTAGTGTCCTATGAATAGTGACCTCAGTGGCCTTCTGTGAATAGTGACATCAGTGACCTTAGAGTGTACAATGATTCTAGAATGGTAGGGTGTATAGTGTTTCCAGAATGGTAGGGTGTACAGTGTTTTTAGAATGGTGGGATAAACATTGTTTTCCGCTTCCTACAGTTTCTCCCCTTTTACATTTCCTTTGATGTAAAATGCATTCAAGGCCTTGTTATACGGGATTTATGGACAAAAAAATTCTTGTAACTTCTATATTAGTTATTCCTAAGGCTTGGGATTTTTTTTCTTTGTCAAACGACATGGTCTAGTTTACTCTGTTTTTAAAAGGGAAATCAAACATATCATAAACCACCGACAAGTTAAATCATCTAAAGGGACGTGATATTTTCCTCCATAATTTTTTTCTTCTTCTCGGGTGTGAGATGCTCAAACGTCCCATTCCTTCTCATAGAAGTTTCATAATCAATATTTCCTCCTCGTATTGGTTCCTCTCTACTTTGATTGAACCAAGTAGTATCAATTAATATTCGATAGAAGGTATGTTTTATAGTCATTCTTTTAGGGTTTATCTTCTTATGATTCTCCTTTAAATATTATATCATGTGATCTCCATGATTATAATAGTGTTTTCTTAGGTTTTGGTTGGTACGATCATACAGTGTCATCCTCGAGAGGATGCATTTTCCGTGAGAGGAGGCGATCATTATCTGTTGTGTGGATTGTTCTCATATGAAGAACGTCAAGAACCATTTGACGTAGGGGATTCATTTCTTCTCTCTTCTTTTATGTGCTACTTTATTGTTAGCATGTTTTACCTCACTAGATCACAATGGAATTGACCTAATAAATATTTTAACTGGATAAACAAATTTATATCGATCATATGGTTTTGCCTCTTGTTTTTCTAGATAGTGTGTTATCAATTATTTTTTGTGTTTAGCATTTCGTTATTGATGGAAATTAGTAAATAACTTAAAGCCGGAATTTATTGATAATGGTTTGGCTAAAGATAAAGAGGCATGTAAAATAATCTATTTCTACTTGTTGTAATTTGATGTTAATAAAAAGGGTGAAGTAAGTATGTTTAATTATTTGTGATATCTTACTGACTAGGTTTCCCGAATTTGGAGCCAATGTATAATAATCTGTTAATCTTAGATGGATTAAAGAATCATTTGATCAATAAAAGATAATTCCTTTTAGGGTTATGAGTTACCTAATTGATTGTTAAATGGGTAAGAGCCCAATAGTTAAAATGTTTATTTTCCTGCAGCTTGTGTGGTGATGTGAGACAAGTTGGCTGTTGTGATATGTGGTGCCATGAAAGAATTTTGGTTTTTTATACAGATGATGCCTAGAGTCACGAGATGCATCAGTTTATGCATGTGGGTGTCGGGGAGGACAATAGGGATGATGTAACATGATGGATGTCATTGTTGTATGCTTGGTGATTCTTATTGGTTGATTATTTAGTTTTCATTTCTCCATTTTCAAAAGGAAGTTGGTCTTTCATACCCTTTTTCCGAAAAAGGCGAAGACGCATCGTGTATGCCACATGATTTTCGTGTTTAATATCTCCAGGTAGGATGGGTCTTCGCTTTTTCTATAGGCATATAGACTCAAAACGTAGTACATATACTCCCCGTGTTGAGCCCCCTTGAGTTTAATATCATTGAATGTTTTTCAAGAATTCAAGGGGATATGGGAAAGTAATTCTGTATTGAATAATTGAATAAATTATTTTAACCCTTGGGGATGGAGTTTCTGGAACATAATGATGATGTTGTAATTTTAAAGGGACATTGAACTATGGGTGTTATTCTAATGATTTTTAATGTCAAATTGTAAATGGTCAATTAATGTTTAAAGAATTAATTAACGTAAAGTTGAACTGATAAAAATGGAATTAAGTAATCTAATTAATATTATTAAATGTTTGTGTACTTATAGGATACCATTTTTTAGAAGTTTCATCCTGGAGTCCGAGAGACTCTAGAAGCAGTTGAGTCTATATCTTGGTTATTCCCAAAGTGTGGTTGTGAGATATAGTATATTCTGTATCTTTTGGGTTTCTATACGCTACTCCACCCTATCAATAAGGGAAACTGATACCACGGGGATTTTATGCCCCTGGGGGGTGTTTTCCCCAACATTCAGGTGATGGGATAGATGGATGACCTCCCCCATTGTCCAAACTCTATTCTCTTGGTATATACATGTGTTGATAGGCACAATGGTTAGTTTTCCCCATATATGTGTGTCCAGTGCTGTAATAGCCTGTGGTTATTCACAAACATATATTCTAGATATATTATCCTATGGACTACATTAGGTGTAATGTGAATAGGCTGTGATGGCATGAGGATCCTTATTCGGTGTATGGGTTGTAATGGATTGAGGTATAATACCCTACTTTTGATACACATTATGCGAGCTGTGGTGGATCCTAGAAACTACTTGGTTACTTTCTTTCTTGGGCGTAGTGATTTTGTTTCATGAAGTGCATATTGTGGTGCTTTGTCCAGGTGTCTACGAGCCAGCCTTTTTTTGGAGAGAGATTCTTAAGACGTGCGACATTGGGGAATAATAGAAAACAAGTGGGAAGTAATAGAGGGGTACCGTTGATATTATTTATTATATTATATACTCATGTATGAGTTACATGGTGAGAGTAGCCATGGAGAGGTTGGGAACATCGAATAACTTTCAGGTGATGAGATAGTTCAACTTGTTGTTCATTGTGCTTTATCATGCTTTTTTAACTTTTTCATGAGAGGCTTTGGGGAGGATCGTACTGATTATATTTTTATACTCACCATTTCAATATATAAACAATATTTTAGGTCACTTGGAGTAGGTTAGAGATCATGCTGGTTTCTACTAGCTTGTGGTTGCGGGAGCTGTTTGGGCTTGTGGTTGCTGCTGTTTTACATTTTTTTTTGGGTACTTGCTGTATTTTACCCCATCTAGTTGTTGTTTTTTTGCATGACATTTTATATGTGTACATGGAATTTCATTAATTTTACTGGCCGATATGGAGTTCGTTGGAGTTTATCTTATCTCTCTCTTCTGCATGTGTTCTCTTAGAGGGAAATGCATCCTATTTGTGTGTTTACTATTCCTTCGGTGCTAGTATCCAACCTAGGGCCTACTGGATGAAGGACTCGGAGGTTATTATCTCCATTTTCACATTACCGGCCCAGGAGGGGTACACATTGTGGGTAGGGGGTCGTGACATATATACATTCCTTTGGAATATTATATCATAAATCAATTTATTCTCATGAAATTTTAATGTTCTAATTACATGTTATCACTAAATTATATGTATTTATCTTTGTATTATTTTGATAAAAACACTTTAACTAAAATATCAGTGAATTTTTTTTGAAGTTTTATTATTCTAAATATTTCTCATTAATGTCCATTTTTCCAAAATGGTTTTTATGATTTATTTATATGGACATTAATGTTTTCAAATGGTGATTAATTTATAAGATTCAAAGTGGTATGTGACACATTGATTAGAAAATATCATTATTTAATTTTTTAAATGGATTTTGAAAATGGGTTGATAAAGAATTGATTATGTTAATATCTTGAAATAATATATTATGCTAGAAATGTGGAAATGTTATCTTTTCTTTATGCTTGTTTTATAAGTTATGACTACGTTATAGTTCATCATCATTGTTTTGGAATATGAGTGGTTCTGTGATAATCCTAGGGAAGTTGGTCCCAAGATTTCAATATAATGCCTTGGGTAACGTGACAGAGGTAAATTTTAATGTTTCTCTTAAGAGATTTAGGGAATATACTCTAATGGGTATTCCAAATGTAACTCCCTACATAGCTGTGAATACTCCAATGTATGTATGTTATGGATTCCACAAGTTACCTTTATTATTTGTGTTTTCTATGTAAATATTAATATTTCATGAGGTATGTTAAAGAGCTTATGTTTTCTATTTATTGTTGAACTAATGTTTTTTTATTGTTTTATTACCCTTAGTGGGCTTTTTATTCTCATCCCATGTTTGGAAATTTTTTTCACATGACTTAAATATTAATACGGTCAAATATGGTATCAATTAAAAGTCATTTTGTCTAAGACATGTGACTAGACATGAATCTTTTTATTCAATAGTTATTATTTTGTTGAAAAAAATTGAAACTGAGTAGAAGTTTCTACCTTGTAATTTTTCTGTTGTAATATAATAGTTATGGCCTAATTCTCTAAAACTCTAAACCTAAAAAATAATCATTGTGAATTAGTTATTTAATTCAATATTATGTAATATTTAAAGTTGGGTCCTTATAGTTGGTATCAAAGTTCGATTACGACAAATTTTGGGATTAATAGTTCTTGTTATAAAAATGGTTAGTTCATATGTCAATTATTTCAGTTAAATCCTAGTTTTTTAAATTTTTTAGATCGAGGAAATTCATTTACAAATGGAAGGAGGATAATATCAATTGATATTTATATCTCATCCTGATGACATGGTTTCAATATTTATTTCAATGTCATGTTCAGATGATTGTGAAATATTTCTAGAATACAACTCACTTCCAAGTAGTTGTTTGAGATATCAAACACTTCCACTATACCTCAATATCATCATGGATCATGGGATGTATTTAATTAAATCACATTTTCTCAATATTCTCATATTTTTAAGAAAGGTAAATATTATCAATGAATTTTCATATATTTTACGTTTTCACTAGATTTTGAAGCATATTAAGATTTTTTAAAAGGATATACATAAAAAGAACCATTCACAGCCTATTTATATTTTATTTTACAATATAGTCTCTAAAAAAATATATATGGTATTTTAAAAAGACAACTGACTGAAATTTCCAACCAAAATTCGGTCCGACGATTTTATAAAAATCATTTTTATCACATTTTTTTAAGGAATATATCATTCCTGATTATTTTCGTGAAACATTTTTTCTATGAACACCGATTTGACCCAAGTTGTATAAGGTGCATTTGTATAAAGAAAAAAAATGATTTTGATGAATCTTTAAATCATTATTCCAATGCATGAACCTTCTACCATCATGAACAAGATGATGATTAAACCATATGAATAGAAAGATCAAGTTATGATGTAATTTTTTTGGAAATAGTTTTATTTTATCATATGGAGGAGAAACAAATAACAATATATAAGATGTTGTTTTCATAATATAGTGAGATAAAAATTAAAGGTATAAGAAAACCATTGAGGTTAAAATATTTTAGGTTTGTTTTTAGTTTTAGAAATACGAAAATATGTAAGATTTGGGACAACCCTTGATGTCCAGAAAGGTCGTAGGAATCAATCCCACAATAGAAGGGTGACAACGGCGCATCACCTACAACTGTCCTACGTGAATTCCATGGTTAGTATGACAAATAATTTTAAGTTAAATGATTTTATGGATCAAGAATAAGTTCATTTTTTGAACATATGTTTTATCAAATAGATATCATTAATAAAATAATATGATTTGTTGATTATGTGATAGAGTTTATTTTAGATGATTTTTTCTCTTTTGGAAACATTATTTGCTTATGGGAAATAGAGTACTATGGGATATCATTTGTGGAGTAATTGATGATTTTTTTCGAAAAATCGATGTTTTTATTTTAATCATATGACGATTTGAATTATTTATGGAAGTTTTTAACCTATCATGGAGAATATGTGATTATGTTAATTAATTTTTTGTATGAAATGTTAGTAGTAACTGATGTTATTTGGAGGTAAATGATATGATTTATCTTCGAAGAAAATGTTATTAAATCCTTATCAGATTTTTGATTCATTTATAGTTTGGATTAAATTGAATAATTACAAGGACAATATTTTATTTAATGGTCAATTTTTAACTTTGGGTATTTTTTTCAAATTTTGGGGATTATGATTAGTTGTTTTTGTAAAATATTATCCTTTATGAGGATTATATGATCTTGTAATATCAATTTACGTTTAGAATAATGTTTAAAGACATGGGAAAATATAGTTCAACTTTTTTAGATTATATGATTATATAGAAGTTTATTAAAGCACTTTCTAGGTGAATATGTCATCTTGAATACTCATCATTTGGATAAGAGAGGAGTTTTTGGTAGAAATCCAGTAAAGGATGATAGTATGCATGAAAATTATGTTAGTTTACTTATGTACTTATTCAATATCATAAATAAATTCCTCAAATTTATGAAATGTAACATCAAACAGAATCATTGTACATTAACATTTCAAATTGGGAATCAAAGACCATTTAGCCTATCACATGTTTGTGATTTTCTGGTGGTCAACATTCTCTTAATCTTGTTTTCTACCACTTTTCATCAAACCATAATGGTTTGTTTCTCTTCCATATCCATGTTTTTCTACATGGAATCCTAGCACGAGCTATCTCAAATGACATTTTTATTTCTTTTTCATTATTTTATTGCGAAATTTTTATTAACTATTTTTTCGATGTGGGGCTTACAATGATGGTTTGAATCCCAATTTATAAATTACAAGGGTGAAATTTCCAACAGGGGGAAGGATGTAACATCCCATGTAAATAAAGATTAATACATTTTCATAATTATTAGTAATTGTTAATTAAATATTAATTTTACTTTAAAGGGGTATCTATGTCAATGGAGTACCCGATACAGAATAACGAGTATCATTGAAATCATACATTGCACTCAAGGCTGAGTCATATTACAAAAATAATAATGAAATTTTATTCTTTTAAATGGTAGTCCACACCTATCCATTGTAATAGAGTGAATGAGCCAAACTAACTACAATATGATTATACATGTTTTTAAATTATTATATATTTATCCATTAAATATTAGAGGCATAAAATGTGAATTAATGTAATTTTTTGTAAAAATATTCTAATATTATTTAAAATATCGATTTACTGAATTTTTTGGTGAACCCTCATTAAATATAGTTTTAGAAACTTTTATAGGTTCTATTTGACAAAATAAAAATTTTCATTAGAATCGGGTCATCAAATTTTACTTTGGGTAAATTTGTGGTATTTTTTTGATAAAATTCTTTCTGTAATGAATATTGAAAAATAAAGTTTATTATTTAAAAATTTCCTTTTAATATAATTTATATTAATGGATATATTAAATCTTTAATTGTTTTTAAGGTGTAATTAGATTTTATTTTAACAATTTAATCCAATTATGGTCATTGGATTTAATTTCACATTGAAATTGTACATAAAAAAGTGTCAATCTTTTGATAGTTATTATTTATTAAAAACACGCTTTTTGATTTGACAACAAGAATTAATTTTAAATTTATTAATGAAACTTCTATGTATTTAATTTTTCAAAAAATATCTTTTTTGAATTCATAATACCAAATATAGTTTTGCCATAATTTTTTGTATTTTTCTGAAAAATTTCAATTTTAAATGAATAGTGAATAAACTGAGTAGTAGATAAAATTATGAGTTTTTCATTTAAATGACATTTTACCACTTATATTAATAAAATTTATAAAATAATAGATCCATGGTTGTTATTATTAAGTAAAATTTAGTTCAATAAAATGAAACAAATATTGGTGAATAGTAACTTTTGAGTTTTATTTACCACGGTTAAAGGTAAATATTGTAATTCTAGGTAAAAACATTATTATATTAACATATAATTATATTCACAATTGTCATGACCTTATTTTATGAGTTATGGGCAACCATGATAATCCTTGGGTAATACTTTTGGCATTTTAATGCCACTTGGGAATGATAATGATATTAATAACATTTTTAAAAGTAAAAATAAAATATCATAAACATGTATTGTTTTTCTAAAAAAAATTAATGTGGGGTTATATAATTGATATTTTTAACTATAAATATTAATTATAATTCTAAGAATATTGTATAAATTGTGGTATTTTTTTAAATTTTATGACATCAAATAAATTCAAATATATATGGAACAATAATAATGTACTGTTTAACTCATTAATAAATGATTTAAATAAATATGATTATAAAGATTAAAATAATATAAAAACTCATTCCAATTCATATTGTATGATATTATTTCGATCGGGAGTCTTATTATATTATAGGTGAATAATTGTTGGACCTTTAGAAACCTAAAATAATTATATAATAAAAAGATATTTTCACACTTTCTTAAAGAGCCCCCCACCCTTATAAAAAGCATTCACCTGTAACCCATTACACACACCTCTCAATACCCTTGGCTCATCCATTATCTTCCCAAATAATCTCTCAAGTTCCCTCTATTTTTCCTGCATGCTTTACCTTAGGCATAAGGCACATGAATAAACCCTTTTGGTTCAAACTAAAGGGAGTTGCCCGATTTAAAGTTAACGTGTTCTCTTAAGTTATTTTGCCTTCTTTTACTTCTCCAGCACCCTAAACTCTAATTACTCTTTTATTTTATAAAAAACCAGTATCCAAAAAATACTAGGTTGTTGTTATGAAGATTATTCGAACTACACTTACACACACCTTCATCTAATTGTTAACAAACTTTCTGTTTCTGTGGACGACAAACTAAAGCCTCACGAAATGATGATTTTTCAATCTTATCCTACCCCCTATTATGGTGGCCATTATGATGGTACTTTATTTATATATGATATATATTATATTTATATTTTCTATATTCTTAGATTATTTTTATTTACAAATATGTTTTTATGGCTTCCAATATGTGTATATTGGATAATTTAATTTGAGTAAGTGTGGACTACCACCCCCTCAAGGTGATATGATTCGTTCATGATATAAATGGAATGTATAAAGCATGGAATTAATGAAAATGTGTAAAATATATATCATATGATATTATAAATTAATTATAATATACCTATGTATCATTATGTTATCATTCCATTTAATATGAGATGTAATTGAAAGTAATGTTCATGCATATGTAAGGCTTATCGTCTCCATGAATGCTGCATTTAATTTCTTGTCCCCAAATGTTATGTAATATTATAAATACACACATATACTGGATATATATGATATATATGATATCTAAATTGTGAATATCAGTATGGAGATAATGGAATTTGTACCACATAAACAACTTGTAATTATACGATATACATTTTGGACTCAAGTACCAAATATCGACAAAAGGACCATTATTCTTGTGAGATTCATGCTATGTTTTCCACTGTTTCCTTTTGGGTGGTGTATTTATAAAACATGATTGTATTATTTTTTTAATATAATATAATTTATTTGTATTTAATTCTTTATTTTATGATTCTTCTTTCATGTGGTGTATGTTTCGTACGTTACCAAATCTGTAAGGGAACTTTTTAACCTAATTTCCATTCCTTGGGTTATTTTTCAAATTCTTAATTATGTCATGCTATGATTATGTGTGGAATCACTGTTTATTTATTTATGTAGTAGTTTCCACTCCACTTTGTTTGGAAATAATTTTCATACACATAATCACTCCATTTATAAATCCTCAAGACCTCAATATGAACTTGATAAGAGTAATTTTAACTCAATTTCAATACATTGAGATAAACATACATTTCATTGGTGTTATTTTTACAAATAAAATGTGTGAATGTTCTCTGATTTATTTATAATGAATATTAAATCATATTGAGTGTATTTATATTTGTCATACATTATTATGTAGTAGGTTTATTCTTAATATAAAGATACAATTTTTATAAGGGATTTCGTCTCTATTTACATTTCATTGAAACTTCATTGTTGTTATGCACCAAATCACACTTATATGGTGTATATACTATCATTGGGAATATTATATCATGAATCCCTTTATTTTATTGATATTATATACTTCTGAATAAATTTTATTTTTCAATTATTTGTATTCAATAATCTCTCATTTTGTTAAAAACTATTTTACAAAAATATCAGATATTTTTTTTAAATATTTATTCTTATAAATATTTCTCATTGATGTCTATGTTTCCAAAATGGATTTTAGGATTTATTTATATAGACGTTAATGTTTTCAAATGATTATTAATTTAATTATTTAAAATTTGTAGGAGACACTTTGATTAAAAAAAACTTTATTAAATACATTAAATGGTTTTTGAAAATGGTTTGATAATGAATTGATTATGGCAATATCAAGAAATAATATATTGTGATATCAATGTGGAAATGTTATGTTTTTATGCATTTTTTATAAGTTTTTACTACATTATGGATCTTTTGTAATTGTTTATGAATATGGGTGGTTTTGTGATAAACCTACGTCAGGTGAGCCCAAGATAGCTCTCCAATGCATTAGGTAACATGACAAAGGTAAACCTGAATGTTTCTCCTAAGAGATTTAGGAAATATACTGTGATGGGTATTAAAAATGAAACTCCCTATGTATCTAGGAAATCTACAATGTAAGTATGTTATGGATGCCACAATTTACATTTATGATTTGTGTTTACTATGTAAATCTTATGACTTCATGATGTTTGTTGAAGAGCTTATGTTATGTATGTATTGATAAAATAATGTTTTCTATCATTGTTTTATTACCCATACTAAAATTTTTATGCTCATCCCATGATTTTAAATGTTTTTATAGAACATAGAGATTAATAGGGTCATGTATGGGATCAATTAGAAGTCATGATTTCAAAAACATGGGACTAGACATGACTCTATTTTCAAGAGTTATTATTTTATGAAAAAATGGAAACTGTGTAGAAGTTTATACCATGTAATTTTTGAGATTTAATGTAATAGTTATGGAAAAATTCTATAAATCTCTAAACCTAAAAACATCCTCAATGAGAATTTTTAATTTAATTCGTGATTGTGTAATATTTATGGTCAGGTCCTTACAGTTTGTATCAGTGGTCAGTTTAGACAACATTAGGGATTATGAGTTTTCGTTAAACACGTGGTTAGTCCCTATATATATTATTTCAGTTAAATCCTTGTATTATAAATTTTTCAGATCAAGGAATGTCATTTTCATGTGGATGAAGGAGGATATCAAACGTCATTATTATCTCTTCTTGGTGACATGCAAGAAATAATTGTTTCAAAGTCATTTTTAGATTATTGTGAAAAATTTTCTGGCATACAACTCACTTGCAGGTAGTAGTTTTAGATATCAAACACCTCCACTATACCGCAATATCATCGTAGATAATGGGTTGTATTTAATCGCATCTTATTTTTTCAATGTTCTCATATTTTCAAGAAAGGTAAATATTATAAAGGAATTTTAAAATATTGTACCTTAATAGAATATTTTGAGGAATATTATGATTTTTAGAAAGGCGATGAATAAGGAGACCCTTGTGACACCTATTTATATTTTATGTTACAATATAATATCTCAACACATAATTATGGTATTTTAAAAGGGAAATTAATTGAATATTTCAACTCTAATTCAGTATGACATTTTCATAAAAATCATGTTTTATCAGATATTTTGAAATTATATGTCAGACATGGTTATTTTTCAGAAAATGTTTTCTACGAACACCCATATGACCCATGTTGCACATGTTTTTTTGGATGAAAGAAGAAAATGATTTTGAAGAATCTATAATTCATTGTTGAAATAGATGGATATTCTACCTAAATGTACAGGATTATGATGAAACCATATAGACATCATGATCAACGTATGATGTTCTTTATATTGATAATAGTTCTATTTTTTCATATGTGGGTGAAAAAAATGATAATATATAAGATGTGGATATCTTAATGTATTAGGATTAAAATGAAAGTTATAATAAAACCACTGAGGATAAAATTTTCTAAGGTTATATTTTGGGTTTTATAAAAAGGACAAAATGTATGATTGGTGGCAACCCATCGCATCCGGAAAGGCCCCAAGAATCAATACCAATATCGAAGGGGGACATGGGCGCATCACCTACCACTATCTTAGGTGAATTTACAAGTTAGTATGGCATATTCTATGAAGTTAAATGATTTTATAAATCAAGAATAAGTTGATTTTTGGAACATATGTCATATCAAATAGATATATTTAATAATAGAAAATGATTTGGCGATTATGTGATAGAGGTTATTTTAGAAGATGTTTTCCCTTTTGGAAACATTCTTTGTAATGGGTAGTGGAAAACTATGGGATCTCATTTGTGGAGTAGTGGATGAAATTTTATTTTGGAATGATCTATTTTTTTATTTTAGACATATGATGATTTTGTTTATTTATTGAAATGATTAACCTATCATGGAGAATATGTGATTAGGTTAATTTCATTTTAATATGTAACTTTAATATTAACTGATGTTATTTATAGAAAATTTTTAAGATTTATCGTGGAAGACTATGTGATTAAATCCTTTTGAGATTTGGGTTTCTATATTAGTTTGGGTTACATTGAATAATTTTACGAACAGTTGTTTATTGAATGGTATTTGTTGAAATTTTGGTATTGTTTGTCAAATTTGGGAGATTAAGAGTAGTTTCTCTTTTTGTAAAAGATTATCCTCTTTTGGGATTATCTTATCTTGTAAAAGAAATTTTTGTTTTGGATAATGTCTGAATACATGGGAAAAAATAGTTCATCTTTTTTGGATTATGTGATTCTATAAGAGTATATTATAGCGTATTCAATGTGAACATGTCATCTCGAATACAAATTGTTTGGAGAATAGATGTGTTCGTGGTAGAAATATAGTAAAGGATGAAATTCATTAAGAAAAGTAAGAATGTTTCCTTATATTCTTACTCAATCTCATAAATAAATTGTTTAACTTTTTGAAAATTAACATCGATAAAAAACATTGCCCATTAAATTTTCTTACTTGGGAATCAAAGACCGTTTAACACATCACAATTTTGGAATTTTTAGGTGGTTAACTTTCTCATAATAATTATTTATACCACTTTGTATCAAACCATAATGGTTTGATTCAAGTCCATATCCATGTTTTCCTAAATGGAATCTATGTATGGTTTATCTCGAGTGACCTTTGTATTTCTATATCATTAAAAGTGATATTTTTATTGAATCTTTTACCGATGTTGTAATTTCAATGATGTTTCCTTGCATAATTTTAAAATTGTGAGGATGTAATTTCCAAAATGGGTGAAGGATGTAACATCACAAGTAAATAAATAATAATTCCTTTTCATGATTATTAATATTTATAAATTTAATGTTAATTTTTCTTTAATGGGGTTGCTATGTTCGATAGCGTACCTGATACGCAACGACATGTTTCTTTGCAATCTTACATTTCACACAAGACTAATTCATACAATAAATAACAATATATTATTATTATTTAAAATTTAGTATATTCATTTCCATTGTAATGTCGATAATAAATAGTAATAACTAAAATATGATTATACATATTTTTTAAATGTTTTTACATTTATCCAATAAATGTTAGAGGCTTAAAATGTGGATTAAGAAAATTTTATTCATAAATACTCTAATAGTCATTAGAAGGTTGATTCAACACCTTTTGATGGTGAACCCTAATTAAATCTAGTTTTGGTCACTGTTATTTTATCTATTTTAAAAAATAAAATTCTTCTTTATAATCGGGACATCATAATTTTCTTTGGGTAAATATTTGGTATTGTTTTGATAATTTTTTTAATGAATACTGAATAATACTGTATTTTAACTCAAAACATCCTTTTAATATAATTTATTTAAATTGTTTGATTATATTTTAAATTGGTATTAAGGTGTAATTGGATTTTATTTTTTTTATTAAATCCAATGTTGGTCAATGGAAATAATTTCACTATGAAATTGAACATTAACAACTTTCAATCTTTTGATAATTATTATTTCTTAAAAACGCAATTTTTATTTTGAAAATGGGAATTAATTTTAAATAAAATAATGCAACTTATAAATATTGAATTTCTTAAAATTTACATATTTTTTGAATTTGGAAAATCAAATATAGTTTAGTGTGATTTTTTGGTGTTTTTCTAAAAAACATAACTTTTTTATGAATAGTAAAAACATTGAGTTGTAGTTAAAAAGATGAGTTTTTTATTTAAATGTAAATTTACAAAAAATTTGATTTTGATTTTTAAAATCAGGAATTCAAGGTTGTTTTTATTAATTAAAATTTTGTTTAATACGATGAATATATTTTTTAGTTAATTATAACATATGACATTTATTTATTGCAGTTAAAGGTCAATAGGGTAATTCAAGTTAAAAAAAATATTATAATAATATATAATTACCATAAATATTGTCCTAAACTTATTTTATGAGTAATTTATGACAAATAAAATATTTTGGTGAGACTTTTGGCCTTTGAATGCCACATGGATAAGATAATGATATTAATTACTTTTTATTTAAAGTAAATATAAAAATATCACAAATATGTAATGTTTTGCTAAAACAATTTTAATGTGGCATTATATAATTGATATATTTGACTCTAAATTTTTATTATAAATCTAAAAAGATTTCATACATTATTGGTTTTTTTTTAATTTTTATAAATCATATTAATTAAATTATTTATGACACAATAATGATGCAGTGTTTACCAAATAAATAAATGATTTAAATAAATATGATTATAATGATTAAAATAATATCCAAAACATATCCAATTTATATTGGATGATTTTATTTCGACCATGACACGTCTTATCTTTTACATTAATATGTTTTGGACCTTTAAAAACAAAAAATCATTATATATTAAAATCATATTTTCACACTTTCTTAAATTGGCCCTCTTCCACCTTATAAAAATCCCTCAACTATAACAAATTAATCACACCTCTCAAGACACTTGTCTCATACAAACTCTACCCAAATAACCTTTTAATATCCCTATCTTCCTCATACAAGCCTTACCTTAGGTTGAAGGCCCTTCAAAAATCCCTTTTGGTTCAAACCAAAGTGAGTTAACCAATTTTAAGCTAACTTTTTCTCTAATGTTTTTTTGTTTCTTTTACTTCTCCAACCCCTTAAACAATTATTATTCCTTTATTTTATAACATCACTAGTATACACAATATACTAGGTGGTTTTTATGAGATGTATTCGAACAACACATACACACACCTCCATCTAATGGGTAATGAACATACTGTTTCTTTGGATGGTAGACTAATGCCTCACGAAACGATGATTGTTCAATATTTTCCTCACACCTCTTATGGTGTCCATTATGATGAATTTATTTGTATATGATATATATTATTTATATTTTTTCTCTATTCTTCTTTATTTTTTTCAAAAACATAACTTTATGCTTTCCAATATGTCTATATACGATAATTTCATTTGAGGAAGTGTAGACTACCACCCCCTCAAGGTGATATGATTCAATCCTAACATAAATGGAATGTAAAAAGGAAGGAGTTAATGAAATATTAAAAATATATATCATATTATATTATAATTGAATTATTATATTCCTATGTATCATTATGTTTTCATCCCATTAATGTTTAAATAGAATAGAAAGTAGCGTTCATTCGTACTTACGACATACCATCTACATGAACCCTGAATTTTATTTCTTATCCACAAAATTTATGTAATATTATAAGTTCATACATATACAAGATATATATGATATATATGATATCCAATTCATGAAAAGTATTCTGGAGATAATTCTCATTTTACCACATGAACAACTTGAAATTATAAGAAGTTCATTTTTGACCCAAGTACCATATATCAAAAAAACAAATATTATTAACTTAAATGATTGCACAATGTATATAACATGTTAAAATTTTATATAAAATGAATAATAAACTTGAAAAACATTCTTAAGAAAGTAAAAAATTACCTTAGTTTATTATTCAAGAGATCAAAGAAAGAAAGGGTCATGTCGGACAAGAGGTATGTGGTTTCTTATCACAAATCTAATTATGTGAGATATCCATTATTCACTACTTATTTATTTCATGTGGTGTATAGTGTAATTCTGTTTGATATTTATTTGCATGATTATTTTTATATTATTTGTGTTTTGTGATTCATTTGGTGGTTATTAACTTTGGTTCTTAGGACACGGTTGATTACAACGTGGTAAGGGGTTTTCATATCACATTTTAATTCCTTGAGATTCATGCTATTTTTGCCACTATTTTTGTGTGTGGTGTATGTACTTACTATGATTTTATTCATTTTATAATATAATTTAATTTATGGGTATTTAATTTTCATTGTATGATCCTAATTTCATGTTACGTATGTTTTGTAAATTACCATATCATTAAAGGATCTTTTTAAACTAATATTAATTCCCTAGGTTAATCTTTTTATTCTTAATTATGTCATTATGTTATTATGCGTGGAGTCACTATTTTTATTATTTTGTAATTTATGCACCACTTTTTTTGGATTTAATTTTGATACACATAATCACTACATTGAAAAATTATCATGTCTTCGATATGAATTTGATAAGATTATGTTTATCTCAATTTCCATTCATTGACTTAAAAATCCAAGTCATTTGTGTTTTTTACAAAAAATATATGTGAATGTTTTCTGATTGATTTACACTTAATATCCAATCATATTGTGTGTATTTATATTTTTCCCACATTATTATGTAATATATTTATCCTTAATCTAATGATACAGTTTTATAATGGATTTTGTTTCAATTTACATTCCATTTAGACTTCATTGTCTTTATGGACCAAATAAATCTTATATGGTGTATATACTATACTTTGGAATATTATATCATGAATTTCATTATTATCATGATATTATAATGTTCTGAATAAATTTTTTTCCTCAATTATGTGTATTCACACATCTCTATTTTTTAAACTATTTATCTAAAATATAGTTTAAAATGTTTGAAATATTTATTCTTCTAAATATTTCTCATTAATTTCCATGTTTGCAAACTGTTTATTAGGATTTAATTATATGGACATTAATTTTTTCAAATGATGATTCATTAAAAAGTTTCAAAGTGTTATGGGACACTTTGGTTCAAAAATGTATTTATTAAAAGTTATAATTTTTTTTGAAAATGGTTTGATAAATAATAGATTATGTCAATATCTTGAAATAATATATTATGATGGATATGTGGAAATGATATCTTTCTTTTATGAATGTTTTGTATGTTATGACTACATTATGGGTCATTGGCATTGATTAAAAATACAGGTGGTTTTATGATAAACCTAGGGTTGGTGAGCCTGAGATAGCTCTGCGATGCATTGGGTAATGTGGCCATGGTAAACATGAATGTTTCTATTAAGAGATTTTGGGAATATCCTCTGATGGGTATTCAAAATGTAACTCCCTATGTAGTTGTGAAAGATACAATTTAAGTATGTTATGGAGGCCACAAGTTACCTTTATGATTTTTATTTACTATGTAATTCTTATGATTTCATGAGGTATGTTAACGAGCTTATGTTATGTATCTATTGATAAAATAATGTTTTCTTTCATTGTTTTATAACACTTACTGTGTTTTTTATGATCATCCCATGTTTTGAAATTTTTTTCATAGGAAATAAAGAATAATATGGAAAATGATGGGATCGAGGAAAAGTCATTCTGTATATATCATGGGACTAGAAATTACGCTTTTTTTTCATGATTTTATATTTTATGAAAAGATTTAAATTGAGTAGAAGTTTCTACCTATTAATTTTTGAGATGTAATGTAATAGTTATAGACTAATTATCTAAAACTCCAAACCTAAAAAGATACTCAATGTGAATTATTAGTTTAATTCAAGATTATGTAATGTTTATGGTTGGGTCCTTACAGTTGGTATCATATGTCATTTTTGACAACATTATGGATTAAGAGTTTTCATTAAACAAATTGTAAGTCCCTATGTTTATTATATGAATTAAATACTTGTTTTATATATTTTTCAGATCAAATAATTTCAATTACAAATGGAAGGAGGAGGATCTCAAATGACATTCCTATCTCTTCATGATTAAATGGTTGCAATAATTATTGAATATTCATATTCAGATGAATGAGAAACTTTTTATAGCATACAATTCACTTGAAATTATTTTTTTGAGATATCAAACTCCTTTTCTATACCTCGATATCATCGTGGATCATTGTTTTTATTTAATCAAAACATATTTTTTAAAATATTCTCATATTCTCAATAAAGGTAAATATTATCAAGTAATTTTTAAATGATTTACCTTATCACAAGATTTTGAAGAATATTATGATTTTGAAAAAGGTGATGAATAATGAGACCCTAGCACAACCTATTTATATTTTCTTTTATAATATTGTCTCTCATAACATACTTGAGGTATTTTTAATGGACCATCTTATTAATGTTTCAACTAAAATTTGGTCTGATAGTTTTATAATTATAATGTTTTATCAGATTCTTTGAAATTATATTTCATTCATGATTATTTTTTCAAAAATATTTTTCTATGTACACCCATATTAACCATGATGTATAATGTGTATTTAGATGAAGGAAGCAAATGATTTTGGAGAATCTCTAAATCATTATTGAAATGGATGAACTATAACATCCCAGGTAAATGAAGAATAAATATTTTTTTCATATTTATTAATATTTATGAATTAAATATTAATTTTACTTTAAAGGGGTTGCTATGTTCGATTGCGTACTCGATACGCAACGATGAGTTTCTTTGAAAACATATGTTGTACACTAGTAATATAATAAAATTATTTTAAATGGTAGTTAACATGTAGCTGTTGTATTGGCGGGAATGGATAGAAATAACTAAAATATGATTATATATGCTTTTTAAATGTTTTTACATTTATCCAATAAAAGATAAAGGCTTAAAATACGGAATGAATTCAATTTTAGGCATTTATACCCTAATTTTCACTAAAGGTTCACTTATCACCTATTGATGGCGAACTATCATTAAATATAGTTTTGATCACTCTTATACATTCTATTGGACCAAATATAACTCTTCTTTAGAATCGGGACATCAAAATTTACTTTGTGTAAATTTTTGGTATTTTTCCGATAAAGTTCATTTTTTAAAGAATAGTGTAAAATGTTGTATTTTAATTCAAAACCTCTTTTTAATCTAATTTATTTATATGATTAGATTATATTCTGAATTGGGTTTAAAGTGAAATTAGAATATATTTTTACCATTTAATCCAATGGTGGTAATTGGAATCAATTTCACTTTGAAATTGGACTTAAACTAGTGTCAATCTTTTGATACTTATTGTTTCATAAAAACACGTTATTTCCTCTGACAACGGTAATTAATTATTAAATTAATTAATGAAACTTATATGTTTTGAATTTTGTAAAATGGACTTCATTTGAATTCAGAATATCAAATATAGATTAGGGTTATGTTTTGGTATTTTTCTGAAAAACTTCAATTTTTGAGGAATAGTGAAACCACTAAGTGGTACTTATAAAAACAGATTTTTCGTTTAAATGAAATTTTACCACTTCTATGTTTTGAATTTCAAAAATCCGACATACATGGTTGTCATTAAGATGTAAAATGTTGTTCAATGAGATTAAAATAATTTTTTGGTGAATAGTAACTCTTAAGTTCTTAATCGCGATTAGAGGTAATTAGTGTAGTTTAAGGTAAGAATAATGTTTGAATAATATGAGATGAGCTAGAAACATGTCCTACAATTATTTTATGTGTCATGGCCGACCTATACAAGCCATGGGTCAACTTGGGGACCCCATGGAGCCACATTGGTTGGAAATGACATAAATAACTTTTTATTTAATGTTAAAGTAAAAATGACACAAACATGAGATGTTTTACTAAAACGATTTTTACATGGGGTTATACAAGTCATAATTTTGACTATAAATATTAATTAGGAAAATAAAAAGATTTCCTACATCATAGTATTTTTTTTATAATTTTTAGCCTTTAATTAAATTAAATTATTTATGACATCATGATGATGCAGCGATTACCTCATTAATAAAGGATTTAAATAAAATGAAATGATAATGTAAACTCTATGACCTACACATGTACAAAACCTATTGGATGGGTGTATTTCATACCCTTATCACCTTACCCTTGAATTATATCAATGTGAGACCCTTTTAATCCGAAACTCTTTTTAAAATAATGTAACTTCTCTTTACTTTCCAAGAGTGCCCCTCCTCTCCTCTTATAAAAGGCCCCCACCTCTACCTCTTTACACACACTTCCAAAGCCTTTGGATCGGCCAAAACCTGCCCATTGTGTCTCTCCACTTCCCTCTATTACTCTTTAAATCATCACATTTGGCAGAAGTCTTACCAAGGAAGCCTTTAAGCTCAAACTGAAGGGAGTTACCCGATTTTAAGGTAATGTCTTCACTTGAGTCCTTTTATTTTATTTTGCTTCTCCAACCCCCTAAACTCTTTTTATTCATTTCATTTGTAAAAACTCCAGTATCATAAATATACTAGGATGTTGTTATAAGAAGTATTGGATCTAAACTTACACACACCTACATTTAATGGTTAAATAACATAATGTTTCCGTGGATGGCGAATTTCGGCCTCCCGAAACGATGATTGTTCAAAATTCATTTAACACCTTCAAAGATGGCCATTAAGATGAAAATATATTTATATATGATATATAATATGTTTATGTTTTTCTAAAGCTTCTGTATTTTTCATTTTTGGAATACCTTTATGGTTTCCATTATGGGTAAACGCGATATCTTCATTTTAGGAAGTGTGGACTACCGCCCCCTCAAAGTGATTTGATTCGTTAATGCCATATGTGGGACATATAATGGATGGATTTAAAGTTATTATATATGATGTTATACTAGAATTATAATATATCTCTATATCATTATTATTTCTTTCCATTAAATTATGAGATAGAAATGAAAGTAGTGTTCATGTGTACGTACGGCTTACCGTCTCCATGAACGGTGCATTACATTTCTTATCCCCAAATGTAATGTACTATTAAAAGTACATATATATAATGGATATAAATGATGAATGATACATCTAAATGATTAATATAATTCTGGAATTAAAATATACATAACTCTCATTTAGTTTTAATTCTATTAATATGACAAAGAAATGAATGTAGCATTCATGCGTACGTACGGCTTACCGTCTCCATGAACGGTGCATTTCATTTCATACCTCTAAATGATTATGTAATCTTATAAATACATGTATATTCTAGATATATATTATATATATGATATCCAAATCAATAATTACATTCTGCATATAAAGAACCTTTGACCAGACGAACAACATGTAATTGTAAGAAGTCCACTTTCGACTTAAGAACCAAATAACGACAAAACAAACATTATTAACTTAAATGATTACATAATGTTTATGACATGGTAATAAGTGATATAAAAGTAATAATGAACTTGAAAAAGGTTCTTAAGAAAGTAGAAATTAACTCAAGTTTATTATTCAGGATGTTAAATAATGATCGAGTCAAGTCGGACCCGAGGTAAGGGACTTCGTCTCAATCTCATTTCATTGAGGCATATTTCGTTTTATACAAAACTTTCTTTTATACGGTGTATAAACCCCTTTTACTTTTACTTTTATACAGAAGGAATATTTTTCTACGAAGTGTTTTACAAAATGACAAAAAGGAATGTTTCTTTTAACGTACGCGGTGACAACGACCTTTTCCGCCGCCGCGAGTATTATTTGGTATTTGGCTTCCTGAACAAGCCGTAATGTTTTTTTAAATTATATAAATACCATATACTCTTTTATGTATTTTGGTATTGAAAATGTTTTTTTTAAAATGTATTTGTTATGTCAATATATTTAAGGGATATATTGTGATCAAAGTGTGGAAAAGTTTTCTTTCCATTATATTTGTTTTATGTCTTATTATTTTTATAATTGTACTTGGACATTTAATGGGTGGTTACGTGATAAACCATATGATGGCTGGTTCCGTGAATACCAGGACGGGTGGTTACGTTATAACATTCAATGCATTGGGTATGGAAGTCGGCCATATGGCTATTCCATTAAGTATGTATGGAAGTTGGCCGTATGGCTATTCCATTAAGTGATATGTGTGGAAGTCGACTGTATGGTTATTCCACTTAAGTATGTTTATGTCCCATGTTACCTTTATATGTTATGTGTTCTTTTTATGGGTTTTATGGTAATCCATTGGTTACAAAAAGGTAAGTAATGATATTTTATTCGGTGAAGAGTTTTTACTACTTCATTAAGGTGAAGGTATTACTTTGATAAAGCTATACATGGTTTACGTGATGTTTGAAAAACTAACAGTTTTCATGCTTTGTGTATCCCTTACTGATCTTTTTATGCTCACCCCAAATTTTTTTGAAATGTTTTTCACAGGACTTAATGTGGAATATGGTCAAGGAAGGGATCAAGGGAAATTCATGCTATATAAAACAAGGAACTAGACATGTCTCTTTTTAAGAGTTTTTTATATTTTATGGAAACATAGTAGAAGTGTCTACTTTGTAATCTTTTGAGATGTAATAGTTATGTCCTGATTCTCTAAAACTCTAAACCTGAAAAGATCCTCAATATGAATTATTCATTTCACTCAATATTAGGTAAGGTTTATGGTTGGGGCCTTATAGTTGGTATCAGATGTCGGTTTAGACAACTTTAGGAGTTAGAAAAGTGTTAAATTATAATATGATTGAAATGATATAGCATTTGAAGATTACAATGTTTCTTCTCATAAGATATTTTTGTGATAAGAATGGTTTTTCATAGACGAAACAGAACAGATTTTCTGGGAAGGCATATATAGGGAAATGACCTTTCAAATCAGTATCCTGAGATGGTCAGAATCAAAACTAAACAGTTTGTTGCAGTGATGGATCAGTTGACTCAGGTGATAAATGGTGGTTGTTTTATTGAGTATATTTTAGTTTTTTCTAAAATTAAAGAGGAGAATGAAAGTCACTTAAGGGTTATATTGAAAACCTTAAAATAAAAGAAACTATATGTAAAATTCAGCAAGTCTGAGTTTTGGTTACAAAAAATTTCGTTCCTGGGTCACATTGTTTCAAAAGATGGCATAACTGTTAATCTTTCTAAAACAAAAGTTGTTGAAGAATTGACAAGACCCACAAATGTAACCGATATCCATAGTTTTCATGGTTTGGAAGGTTAATACCGAAGGTTTTTTGAAATTTATTCACGGTTATCTAGTCCAATGACTTAGCTAACTCGGAAGGGTGATAAGTTTATCTGGACAAAGGAATGTGATGATTGTTTTCAGGAGTTGAAAAGAAGATTGGTGAATGCTCCAGTTTGGCACTTTCTTTCAGGAATGGTGAGTTTGTTATATACAGTGATGCTTCATTGAAGGGACTTGGTTATTTCCTTAAGCATAATGATCAGGTAATTGCTTATACTTCACGTTAGTTGAAAACACATGAGGTAAATTACCCTACTCATGATTTTGAATTAGCTGCTGTTGTTTTTGCTTTAAAAATTTGGGAGCAACATTTGTATGGAGTAAAGTGTGAAATATATACTGATCACAAAAGTTTAAAGTATATATTCACTCAGATATAATTTAACATGAGACAGAGGAGATTTCTGGAATTAATCAAGGATTATGATTGTACAATTCATTACCATCTGGTAAAAGCAAATAAAGTGTATGATTCTTTTAGTTGAAAAAGTAATGCTTCATTAACCTTGCTACGTTTGGAACGAGATCCTTTGGTTTTTGATTTAATGAAATTTGGCATAGAAGATATTGGTACAGGAAGTTCTTCTGTTTTGTTTCAGGTATCAGTGAGATTATCCCTATCAGACAGAATTAAGCCAACACAGAGAGAAGACAGTGAGTTACAGAAAAAGGTAGATCTGGTTCAGAAGGGTAAGCTGACTGAATTCAACATTGATAGTGATTGTGTTTTGAGATTTGGGAAGAGATTTTGTGTGCCTTGTGATTCACAGTTGAAAAGAGAGTTGTTATGTGAAGCTCATAGTTCTCCGTTTTCAGTTCATCCTGGTAGTACTAAGATGTACAGAGATCTGTGGGAGTATTATTGGTGGGAAGGAATGAAAAGAGATATTTCTGATTTTAATGTGAAGTGTTTGACTTGTAAGTAGGTTAAAGTAAAGCGGCAGTTACCGAAAGGGATGCTTCAGCCTTTACCAGTGCCAGAGTGGAAATGGGAGAATATATCCATGGACTTCGTTGTGGGATTAATGAAGACATCTAGAGGTAATAACGCAATCTGGGTTATTATTGATCGCTTGACTAAATCTTCTCATTTCCTTGCTATACAAGATACTTTTTCCCTAGATCAACTTTCCCGTTTGTATCTTAAAGAGATAGTCAGGTTACATGGAGTTCCTCTCACCATTGTGTCCGATCATGATCCCAGGATCACTTATAACTTTTGCAAAGGCCTTCAGAAGTCGTTGGGTACTGAATTAAATTTTAGTACATCTTTTCATCCGCAATCAGATGGGCAGTCAGAACGAACAATTCAGACCTTGGAGGATATTCTACGAGCTTGTTCGATGGATTATCAAGGATGTTGGGACCAACACCTTTCTTTAGTTGAGTTTTCTTATAATAACAGTTTTCATTCCAGTATACAAATGGCACCATTTGAGGCATTATATGGGAAGCGGTGTCGAACTCCAGCATTTTGGGATGAAGTGGGTGAAAGGAAGCTGATGGGACCAGAATTGGTAGAAGAGATGGCAGAAAAAGTTCAATTGATTCAGAAACACAAGAGAACAGATCAGAGTAGACAGAAAAGTTATGCGGATAACCGGAGGATCGATCTATATTTCGAGTTAGGTGATCATGTTTTTCTCAAGGTTTCTCCATGGAGAAGTGTGATGAGATTTGGTAAGAAAGGAAAGCTGAGTCCAAGGTTCATTGGACCATATGAAATTCTAGAGAGAGTTGGATCAGTTGCTTAACGAGTGGCTTTACCTCCGAGTTTATCTCAGGTACACAATGTTTTTCATGTTTCGATGTTGAGGAAGTATATGCCAGATTCATCTCATGTTTTGAGTCCAGAGGTAGTTCAGCTGGAAAAAAACCTATCTTATGAAGAACAACCAGTCCAGATTTGTGACCGAAGAGATCAAGTATTGTGAAATAAGGTAATTCACCAGGTAAAGGATTTGTGAATAAACCATATGGTTGAAGAGGCAACGTGGGAATCTGAAAATGCTATGATGGATAAATACCCCCACTTATTTTGATAAGTGAATAAAATTGTGAGGATGCAATTCCCAAAAGGGGGGAAGGATGTAACATCCCAGGTAAATAAAGAATAAATATTTTTCATATTTATTAATATTTACAAATTAAATATTAATTTTACTTTATAGGGGTTTCTATGTTCGATTGCGTACTCGATATGCAATGATGAGTTTCTTTGAAAACTTACGTTGTACACTAGTAATATAATAATATTATTTTAAATGGTAGTTAACATGTAGCCATTGTATTGGCTGTAATGGATAGAAATAACTAAAATATTATTATATATGTTTTTTAAATGTTTTTACATTTATCCAATAAAAGATAAAGGCTTAAAATACGGAAAGAATTCAATTTTAGGCATTTATACCCTAATTTTCACTAAAGGTTCACTTATCACCTTTATATGGTGAACTGTCATTAAATATAGTTTTTATCACTCTTATAAATTCTATTGGACCAAATATAACTCTTCTATAGAATCAGGGCATCAAAATTTACTTTGTGTAAATTTTTGGTATTTTTCAGATAAAGTTCATTTTTTAATGAATAGTGTAAAATGTTGTATTTTAATTCAAAAGCCCTTTTTAATATAATTTATTTATATGATTAGATTATCTTTTGAATTTGTTTTAATGTGAAATTAGAATATATTTTTACCATTTAATCCTATGGTGGTAATTGGAATCATTTTCACTTTGAAATTGGACTTAAACTAGTGTCAATCTTTTGATACTTATTGTTTCATAAAAACACGCTATTTGCTCTGAAAACGGGAATTAATTATTAAATTAATTAATGAAACTTATATGGTTTGAATTTTGTTAAATAGACTTCAATTTTGAATTCGGAATATCAAATATTTCTTAGGGTGAAGTTTTGGTATTTTTCTGAAAAACTTTAATTTTTGAGGAATAGTGAAACCACTAAGTGGTACTTATAAAATTGATTTTTCGTCTAATTGAAATTTTACCACTTCTGTGTTTTGAATTTCAAAAATATGACATAAATGGTTGTCATTATTAAGTAAACTATCGTTCAATGAGATTAAAATAATTTTTTGGTGAATAGTAACTATTATGTTCTTAATCGCGATTAGAGGTAATTACTGTAGTTTAAGGTAAGAATAATGTTTTAATAATATGATATTAGCTAGAAACATGTCCTACCTTTATTTTATGTGTCATGGCTGACCAAGACAAGCCATGGTTCAACTTGGGGACCCCATGGAGCCACTTTGGTTGGGAAATGACATAAATAACTTTTTAATTAATGTTAAAGTAAAAATGACACAATCGTGAGATGTTTTACTAAAACAATTTTTACATGGGGTTATACAAGTCATAATTTTAACTATAAATATTCATTAGAAAGATAAAAAGATTTCATACATCATAGTATTTTGTTTTTAATTTTTATACTTTAAATAAATTAAATAATTTATGACATCATGATGATGCAGCGATTACCGAATTAATAAAGGATTTAAATAAAATTAAATGATAATGTAAACTATATGATCTAAACATGTCCAAAACCTATTGGATGGGTGTATTTCGAACCCTTATCACCTTACCCTCGAATTATTTCAATTTGGGACCTTTTGAATCCGAAACTCTTTTTAAAATAATGTAACTTATCTTTACATTCCAAGAGTACCCCTCCTCTCCTCTTATAAAAGGCCCCCACCTCTACCTCTTTACCCACACTTCCAAAGCCATTGGATCGGCCAACACCTTCCATTTTGTCTCTCCACTTCCCTCTCTTACTCCTCAAAGCCTCACATTGGGCATAAGACTTTCCAAGGAAGCCTTTGAGCTCAAACCAAAGGGAGTTACCCGATTTTAAGGTAATGTCTTCACTTGAGTCTTTTTGTTTTATTTTGCTTCTCCAACCCCATAAACTCTTTTTATTCATTTATTTTGTAACACATATAGTGTCATAAATATACTAGGATGTTTTTATAAGAAGTATTATATCTACACTTACACACACCTACATCTAATGGTTAAAGAACATACTGTTTCCGTGGATGACGAATTTCGGCCTCCCGAAACGATGGTTGTTCTACATTCTTTTAACACCTTCAAAGGTGGCCATTAAGATGACACTATATTTATATATGATATATAATATGTTTATGTTTTCCTTAAGATTCTGTATTTTTCTTTTTGGGCATACCTTTATGGTTTCCAATATGGGGAAAGCTCGATATCTTCATTTAAGGAAGTGCGGACTACCGCCCCCTCAAAGTGATTTGATTTGTTAATTCCATATGTGGGATGTATTAAGGATGGATTTAAAGTTATTATATATGATTTTATACTGGAATTATAATATACCACTATATCATTATTATTTCTTCCCATTAAATTATGAGATAGAAATGAAAGTAGCGTTCATGCGTACGTACGGCTTATCGTCTCCATGAACGGTGCATTTCATTTCTTATCCCCAAATGTAATGTACTATTAGAAGTACATGTATATAATGGATATATATGATGAATGATACATCTAAATGATTAATATAATTCTGGAATTAAAATATACATACCTCTCATTTAGTTTTAATTCCATTAATATGACAAAGAAATGAAAGTTGCGCTCATGCGTACGTACGACTTACCGTCTCCATGAACGGTGCATTTCATTTCATACCTCTAAATGATTATGTAATATTATAAATACATGAATATTCTGGATATATATGATATATATGATATCCAAATCAGTATTGTCATTCTGGATATAAAGAACCTTTGACCACACGAACAACATGTAATTGTAAGAAGTGCACTTTAGACTTAAGAACCAAATATCGACAAAACAAACATTATTAATTTAAGTGATTACATAATGTTTATGACATGGTAATAAGTGATATAAAAGTAATAATGAACTTGAAAAAGGTTATTAATCAAGTGGAAATTAACTCATGTTTATTATTCAGGACGTTAAAGAACGATCGAGTCAAGTCGGACCCGAGGTAAGGGACTTCGTCTCAATCTTCTTTCATTGAGGCATATTTTGTTTTATAGACAACTTTCTTTTATACGGTGTATAAACCCCTTTGACTTTTACTTTTATACAAAAGGAATATTTTTCTATGAAGCGTTTTACAAAATGACAAAAATGAATGTTTCTTTTAACATACGTGGTGACAATGAACTTTTCCGCCGCCACGAGTATTATTTGGTCTTTGGCTTCCTGAACAAGACTTAATGTTTTTTAAAAAAATGAAATAAATACCATATACTCTTTTATGTATTTTGGTTTGGAAAATGTTTTTTTAAAATGGATTTGTTATGTCAATATATTTAAGTGATATATTGTGATCAAAGTGTGGAAATGTTTTCTTTCCATTATATTTGTTTTATGTCTTATGTTTTTTATAATGGTACTTGGACATTTGACGGGTGGTTACGTGATAAACCATATGACGGGTGGTGTCGTGAATACCAGGACGGGTGGTTACATTATAACCTCCAATGCATTGGGTATGGAAGTCGTCCGTATGGCTATTCCATTAAGTATGTATGGAAGTTGGCCATATGGCTATTCCATTAAGTGATATGTGTGGAAGTCGACCGTATGGTTATTCCACTTAAGTATGTTTATGTCCCATGTTACCTTTATATGTTCTGTGTTCTTTATATGGGTTTTATGGTAATCCATTGGTTACAAAAAGGTAAGTAATGATATTTTATTCGGTGAAGAGTTTTTACTACTTCAGGAAGGTGAAGGTATTACTTTGATAAAGTTATACATGGTTTACGTGATATTTGAAAAACTAACAGTTTTCATGCTTTGTGTATCCATTATGAAGATTTTTATGCTCACCCCAAGTTTTTTTGAAATGTTTTTCACAGGACTTAATGTGGAATAGGGTCAAGGACGGGATCAGGGGAAAGTGGTGCTATATAAAACATGGAACTAGACATGTCTCTTTTTAAGAGTTTTTATTTATTTTATGTAAACATAGTAGAAGTGTCTACTTTGTAATCTGTTGAGATGTAATAGTTATGTCCTAATTCTCTAAAACTCTAAACCTGAAAAGATCCTCAATGAGAATTATTCATTTAATTCAATATTAAGTAAATTTTAAGGTCGAGGCCTTATATGAACTTTCTACCTAAGTGAAGAAGATGACGATGAAACCATATGGACAGCATGATCATTGTATGATGTTCTATATATTGGAAATAGTTTTATTTTATCATGTGTATGTGAAACAAATGTCACTATATATTATTTTGAGGACTTAATGTATTAGGATGAAAATGAAAGGTATAAGAAAACCTTTGAGGTTAAAATAAGTTAGGTTTATTTTGAGTTATATATAAAGGAAAATCTATAAGATTGGTGACAACATGTCGTGTCCGTAAAGACAATATGAATCAATCCCACAACCAAAGGGAGACAAGGGCGCATCACATACAACTATCCTACGGGAAGTCTGTAGTTAGTATGACCTATTCTTTTAAGTTAAATTATTTTATGGATCAAGTATATGTAGATTTTTTGAACTTATTTTTAATCAAATGGACATACATAATATTGGAATATGAGTTGGTGATTATGTAATAGTGGTTATTTTAGAAGATGTTTTCTACTTTGGAAACATTTTCTGCTTAAGAGAAATAGAATACTATGGGATCTCATTTGGGGAGTAATGGTTGAAATTTTATTTTGGACGAATATATGTTTTTATATTAGACATATAAAGATTTTTTTTATTTATGGAAATGATTAACCTACCATGGAAAATATTTGATTAGGTTAATTACTTTTCAGTGTGAAACTTTAAGAGTAACTGATGTTATTTGGAGATAAATGTTATGATTTATCTTGGAAGACGTTGTGATTAAATCATGCTAAGATTTGTGTTTCCATCTTAGTTTGGAGTATATTGAAGAATTTCATAGGAAATTGTTTATTTAATGGTCTTTGTTGAATATTGGGTATTTATTGAAAACATTTTGAGATTAAGAGTATTTTTTATTTTTTTTGTAAAAGATTATATATTTTTTGGGATTATATGATCTTGTACCACCCTTTTTGGATTTGTATAATGTCTAAAGACATGGGAAAAATATATTATCTTTTTTGGATTATGTGATTCTATAGATGTTGATTATTAAACATTCAATCTGAAAAATTCATATTGAATACTCATCATTTAGAGAAACTATGAGTTTGTGGTAGAAATCAAGTAAAGGATGAAATTCTGCTTAAACAACAAGTATGTTTCGATATGTTCTTATTTAATATCATAATAAATAATCAATATTATAAAATGTAACATTAAACAAAAACACTTTCTGTTAACATTTGTTACCGGGGAATCAAAGACTGTTTAACCCAACATAATTTTTTGGTTTTCTGGTTATTATTTTTCTCATAATCATGTTTACTACCACATTTCATCAAACCTTAATTGTTTTTTCTCTCCCTTATCCACGTTTTCATACATTGAATCATAGTTTGGGCTATATTGTGTGACCTTTGTATTTCAATATCTTCATTTTAATGGGATATTTTTATTGACTCTTTTTATGATGTGGGACTTTGAATGATGTTTCCAAGCCCAATTTTAGAATTATGAGGAAGAAATTTCCAAAATTGTGGAAGGATGTAGCATCCCAAGTATTTAATGAATAATACATTCTCATAATAATTATAATTTTTTTATTAAATATTGAATTTACAATAAAGGGGTTTCTATGTTTGATAGCATACCTGATACGCAATAATGGGTTTCATTGAATTATTTTATTGCACACAAGGCTGATTTATTCTAAAAACTATTTAAATAATATTATTATTTTAAATGGTAGTTAACTCCTAGCCATTATAATGGAGGGAAGGAACAAAAAAACTAAAATATTATTATACATGTTTTTTAATTGTTTATACATTTAATGCATAAATACTCTAATATTCTTTAAAAGGTCGCTTTTATGCCATTCAATGGTGATATATCTTTGAATAATGTTTTGGAATCTTTTATATGTTATATTTTGGAAAATAAAATTCTTCTTTATAATGTGGACATCAAAATATACTTTGGGTAAATTTTTGTTATTTTTCTAAGAAAAAACATTTTTTAATGAATAAAAATAATGTAATTTGATTCAAAACTAAATTTTCATATAATTTATTTAAATTCTTAGATTATATTTTTAATTGATATTAAGGTGTAATTATATTATATTTTTACCATTTAATACTATTTTGGTAATTGTATGTAATTTCATTTTGAAGTTGGACTTAAACAAGTGCCAATATTTTGATAGTTATTATTTCATAAAAACATGCTTTTTGTTTTGCCAACTGTAAATAATTTTAAATAGATTAATGAAAATTCTATGTATTTAATTTTATAAAATAGATATTATTTTTTAATTCGGAATATCAAATATATATTAGGCTATATTTTTTTTATTTTTCTGAAAACATCAATTTTTTATGAATAGTGAAAACACTCAGTAGAAGATAAAAAAACGATTTTTTAGTAAAAAAATTTTTTTTACCACTTCTGTGAATTGAATTTCGAAAATAAAAAATGCATGGTTGTTTTTAGTATGTAAAAAATGGTTGAATAAGATGAAAATATTTTTTTGAATAGTAACTGTTGACCTTAATTTACCGCGGTTAAGTGTAAATAGGGTATTTCAAGGTAAAAACAATATTATAATAATATAAAATTAACATAACACTTGTTATAAACTAATTAGATGAGTCATGTCCGATCATTAAAATCCTTTTTTGAGTGTTTAAGCCTTTTAATTTCACTTGGGTATGATAATGATATTAATAACTTTTTATTTAAAGTAAAAAATAAATATCACAAACAAGTAATACTTATCTAAAACAATTTTAATGTGGGGTAATATAATTTTTATATTTGACTATAAATATTCATTAGAAAGAAAAAATTATTTCCTTATTTATTTTATTTTTCTTATAATTTTTTTACATCATATAAATTAAATTATTTGTGACACAATATTGATGTAGTGTTTACCTCATTAATAAATGATTTAAATAAATATGACTATAAAGATTAAAATAATATAAAAAACCTATCCAATTATTATTGGATGATTTTTTTCTACCAAGAGTCATCTTATCTTAGATATTAATATTTTTGGACCTTTATAAACCGAAATTCAATATGTAATAAAATAATATTTTGACACTTTCCTATAGTGCCCCTCCTCCCACTGATAAATATCCCTCATCTCTAACCCATTAATCACACCTATCAAGCCTTGTTGATTAGCCATACTCTTCCCAAATAATCTCTCAATATCCCTCTCTTCTTACTAAAAACCTTACATTAGGCATAAGGTACTTCAAAAAACTCTTTTGGCTCAAACCAAAGGGGATTACCCAATTTTAAGCTAATGTCTTCTCTTAAGTTATTTTGTTTTCTTTTACTTATTGAAGCCCCAAAACTATTTTTATTCCATTAATTTTTAACAACAATAGTATCCTAAATATACTATGATTTTGTGATTTTAATTATTATAAGTACACTTACACACACCACCATCTAATTGGTAATGAACATTATGTTTTTGTGGACGAAAAACTAACGCGTCACGAAACGATGGTTGTTCAATATTCTCCTAAAACCACTTATGGTGCCCAGTATGGTGACAATTTATTTATATATGATACATATTATGATTATGTTGTCTAAATTTTAATTTAATTTTTATTTAAAAACCTAAATTTATGCTTTCCAATATGTGTATATATGATAATTTCATTTGAAAAAGTGTGGACTACCACCCCCACAAGGTGATATGATTTGTTCATGACATACATGGAATGTATAAATTATTGAGTTAATGAAATTATGTAACATATATATCATATTATATTATTATAGAATTATAATATATATATTTATCATTATTTTTTCACTCTATTAAATATGAAATATAAATAAAAGTAACGTTCATGTGTACGTACAGCTTACCATCTCCAAGAACGGTGAAATTCATTTATTAACTCCAAATGTTATATAATATTATAAATAAAAACATATACTGGATATTTATGATATATATTATATAAAAATAATGAATATAATTCTTGAGATAAGGTAGTTTTGACCACATGAACAACTTCTAATTATAAGAAGTTAATTTTTGACTCAAGTACCAAATATCGACCAAATGACCATTACTAACATAAATGATTGCATAATGTTTATTACCTAATAATAATAGGTATAAAAGAATAATAAACATGAAATTTTTTTAAGCATTTAGAATATATCTTTAGTTTTTAATTCAAGAGATTAAATAACAAACGGGTCATGTCAGACAAGAGGTAAGGGGTTTCTTATCTCACATTTAATTCTGTGAGATATCCATTGTTCACCACTTTTTTATTGAATGTGGTGTATTTTGTACTGAAATATGATGTATATTATCATTATTATATTTATATTCGTTTTATTATTATATTAATTTGGTGGTTATTAACTTTTAGTCTTTTGACTCGATTGAATACAATGTGGTAATGGGTTTTCATCTCACTTTTTATTCTCATGAGATTTATGCTATGTTTTCCACTATTTCCTTTTGTGTGGTGTATGTACTGCCCGTGTGTAACGCCCCGACCCCAGCTACCCAGAGTCGGTGCATTAATTACATAACATTGGCATGATCATGAGAAAGATCAAGTCTCGAAAGACCGATTAGTTTAGTAGCCTTGGAATAACTAGATACATCCATAAATTTTTACATTATATCATAAAAAAACATCTTGTCTTCATATCCCCTCATACTATCCCTACAGGTCATTCATAAACTACTTCTTCATAATCCTGGAAAAAAATAAAACATTGAAAGGGGTGAGCTCGGATGCTCAGTAAGGATAACATTATAGCAGAAGCTTTCATAAATAAGCATAAACACTTAAGGCAATTTATAACTAAAACAAAAGCCTTTTAAACTTGAACTTCAACATAAAATGGCAAAGGTAAACTGAAATAATTCCATTTACATACTCACATGGATATTCTACTAGTCGAATGATCACATGCAATATCAATAACCACTTTCATAATGATGGAACGCATACTGCCAGACTATCATAACCACATAGCCAAGGCCTCGTGCCAAGACTACAAATAAGATTTTGCCAAGGCCTTGTGCCAAGACACTAGTTTGTCTCATGAGACCTACCGATGCATCGAGGAGCTTTAGCGGGCTCCACCCGTCACTTATTAAGTCCAATGCATTCCCATATGAAAAGGTTTAAACATAACGTAAACATTCGTATTAAACTAGCATACGAAATGTCAATACTTTCACCACAAACCATGAATGGTATAAAAATAGCACATCCACAGTCAAACATAATTCATTCGATACAATATGGAAGATTGTATTGTATCACATTAACCTCAATCAATAATAATGAAGGATGTTGACATAGATGAAAATAATCATCAAAACTATTTGAGAGAAATATCCCCCTTTTCTTGAAAACATTTAAAAGTCACACTATTTGTCAAGAAGCCGTTTAAAAGTATATTTTTGAATCAAAGTGTCCCATACCACTTTGAAACTTTTAAAAGGAGTTTTAATTTTAAAACTTTAATGTCCATATAAATAAATCCTTAAACCCATTTTTAAAATATGGACATTAATGAGCATGATTTAGAAGAATAATTCTTTAAAACATTTTAAAATGGTATTTTGGTTAGAGTTTCTAACCAAAAGAGAGACACTTGAATACAAATAATTGAGGTAATCAAAACATTGTAATATCATGAGAATAAAGGAATTCATGATATACTATGTCAAAGTACATTATATACACCACATAAAAGTGATTTGGTGTATATCATCAAAGAAGTCTCAATGGAGTGTAAATTGAGATGAAATTTCTCAAAAAGGTTGTATCCTTAGGTTAAGGATAAATCAATGACATAATTATGTGTGACAAATATAAATACACTAAATATGATTGGATATTCAGTTTAAAACAATCAAAGGACATTCACACATATTCTTGTAAAAACAATACCAACGAATTGGATGTTTAACTCAACAAATGGAGAATGAGTTAAAATTACTCTTATCAAATTCATATCAATGACTTGAGAATTACCAATGGAGTGATTATGTGTACCTAACTTCTATCCACAGGAAGGGGAGTGGAAATTATGACATAATCAAATGAATAGTGATTCCACACATAATCTTGGGGTAATATAATCAATGAAATATGTGTAAAGCCAAATGAGTGGAAATTGAAATCTCAAATTCCCTTATCGATTAGGTAACTTACGAAACATACGCCCATGAAAGAAGTATCATACCATGATGATGTAAATACCCATAAATTAAAGTATATTACACAATGAATACGATCATGGGCAGTACACATACACCACATGCAATAATTAAGTGGTGATCAATGGAATTCTCACAGAATTAAAAGTGAGATAAGAAAACCCTTACATTGTACTTTTTCCTTGGTCGATGGTAGGTTTACCTCCTGTATAATATTGAAATAATTGTTATTGAATAATAAAAGAATCATTTACTTTAATATGATATCATATATGATCTTTTATCATTGATTTGTTAATAATATTTTAGAATTATCGTCATTTCAGGTGTTAACGGGTTCATTTTACTTTATATTCTTTGTTATGTGAGACATATTCGTTATTAATGGGATGTATATTATTCATATACAGAATGGTATCAAGTTCTTAAACATCATTTTTAAATCATCAAATGATAATTATACTTGAATGGATACGATGGAGAATGAATCTCATCGCGTTCGTGGAGACGGTAGTCCGTACGTACGCACGAACGCTACTTCCATTTAATTTTTATTTTAAAAGAATCGAATCCAAATTATACATAGGTATATTACTATTCCAGTATAATATAATATTTTATATATGTTACTTAAGTTCATTTACACCATCCTTTATACGTTCCATGTGTGGTATGAACGAGTCATATCATTTTAAGGGGGCGGTAGTCCGCACTTCCTCAAATGAAATTATCGTATGTATATACAACATGAAACGAATAATGGTATGAAATAAAATGGAATTACAGAAGCTTATATATAAAATATATATAATTAATATCATATTTAATTACAGTGCCATCCTAATGGCCACCATGAGAGGCGGTAAGATGTATTTGAACAATCATCGTTTCGTGAGGCGTTAGTTTGCCATCCACAGAAACATTATGTTCATCATCCATTAGATGGAGTTGTGTGAATGTGTAGTTTGAATCCTTCTTATAACAACATCCTAGTATATTGAGGATACTGTTGTTGTTACAAAAGAAGGGAAATAAAAAGATTTTGGGGGTTGGAGAAGCAAAATAAATGAAAATACTTTAAGAGAAATTGTTACCTTTAATTTAGGTAACTCACTTTGGTTGGAACCAAAGGACTTCTTGAAATGCTTTATGCCTAAGGGGAAGCTTCAAGGAGGAGGATAGGGATGTGGGGAGCTTAGTTGGGCAGAGTTTGGACGAGCCAATTGGCTTGAGAGGTGTGAGGAATGAGTAGAAGTGGTCTCCTTTTATAAGGGAGAGGAGGGGCTCTTTAGGAAAGAGTGAAAGTATTACTTTATAATATAATTATATTCGGTTTATAATGGTCCAAAAATCATTGGGGTCGAAGATAAGATGACTAATTTCTTAAATAACATCAACCAATAAGAATTGTACAGGTTTTAGATAATATTTTAATCATTATAATCTTATTTATTTAAATGATTTATTAATGAGGTAAACATTGCATCATTATTGTGTCATTAATAATTTAAATTATTTGATGTCTAAAAATTATAAATAAAATATCATTATGTAGGAAATCTTTTTATCTTTCTAATGAATATTTATAATTGAAAATCCAACATGTATAACCCTATGTAAAAATTGTTCTTCTAAAAGATGTAAGCTTATGCCATTTTTATTTTTATTTTAACTTTATTAATATAAAGTGTCATTATCACTTACAAGTGGATCAATGGGGTCCCAAAATTGACCCAAAGATGCCCATGGTCGACCATGTACCAAACCAATAGGGTTAAGACACGTTTTAGGGTAATTTAGTATTATTATAATATTATTTTTTAACCCTTATTTACCGGATTTACCCTTAACCATGGTAAATAAAATATTTACCGCAGTAATTATTCAAAATGTCTAAAAATAAAAGTTACCTATTTACACAATTTGAACATCCTGATTCCAAATATGGAATCCATTTTTCTAAATTCAAAACACAGAAGTGGCAGAAATTAATTTAAAATTAATTCCCGCTGTCAAAACAAAAAGCGTGTTTTTAAGAGATAATAACTATCAAAAGATTGACACTTGTTTATGTTCGGTTTAATTGTAAAATTATGTCCAATGACCAAAATTATATTAAATGGTAAAAATATATTCTAAATATACTTTAAAACCACTCAAATTCATAATTTATCACTATTAATTATTTTGATTAAAAAAGTTGTTTTTAATTAAAATTTAGTAATTTTTACTATTCATCAAAATATGAAAGTTATCCGAAAAGTACCAAAATTTCACCTTAGGCTAAATTTGATATTCCGAATCCAAAAATGAAGTCCATTTTGAAATATAAAATATATATAATTTCAAAAATTAAGTATTACTATTCATAACGGCTAGTTTGATCGGTTGTGGTGTGTGTTAAAACTCGAAGTTGCGTACAACACACGCTACTGTTTTATTCAAAGGAAAGCGTACCGTGGAAGCTTGGAATGTTTTATTTTAAATTTTTTGATGTCCCCATTTAGTCAAAAGGTTTAAAATATTGTATCTAAAAAGGGTTCACTATTAAAATTTGGTAAAAGTGCAATATTGAAAATGAATTTGTTCTTACATTATGTCTAAGAAACTCATAATATGGATTCTAAAATTATAAGGATTATATAAAGTTGAAAATTTAGTTAAAACTATTCATAACCTCTTTTGAACAGCCTGTTTGGTAAGTCATGGTGCGATTGAACTTGGTGTTGCGTGTAGTGAAAGTTATTGAATTATTTTGAAAAAATAACACACTATAAAATCTTGGGGTGTTACATTCTCCCCTCCTTCAATAAATTGCGTCCTCGCAATTTGAAATTGTTCTTCAAAAATAAAAGGTTGAAAATAGAAAATATATTTGTGGGAAAACCCACATCGGAAATTGGTTTACTAAAATTTAGTCTTAATATGAGGAAAAGAGAAATGAAAGGGTCACCACCTAATTATGATCTCGATTAGGAGAACATTGGTGGTAATTAGAGACCTATAATTGGAGGAAAAACGTAAATATTTATAGGTAGTGGTTGAGGTCATCAATCACAAACAAGTATAAAATTGAGGTCCTTAAACTCATCAATCTATGATGATTTGAAGTACCATCGGTTCAACAAAATATAGGGTATTGGGATCACACATTTTTGACATTTCAAAATATCTTAGTTGAAATCCCACATCGAAAAATGAATTAATGAGGCCTCTATTTAAAATAAAGAGTGGAAAGTATGAAGATTACCGAAATTAACACATACTAGGGTTCCATGTAGGAAAATATGGATATGGAGGAGAAATCTAACCATCAATTATCTGATGGAGAGTGGTAGAGAACATGGCTATGAATAGGCCAACAATCCCAAAGCCATAAATTAGTGATGATTTAAGGTACCATCTAGGACAACATTTTTTTTAAAGTTACATTACATAAGGAAGAGGAATTCATTTATGATATTGACTAAGAACATTATGAGATATACTTAAATTTTAAGTAGATTTTCATTCTTTAATAAATTTCCACCACTAACTCAATTTTTTTTTAAACGATGAGTATTCAAGAAGACTTGGTCACACTGGGAGAGCTAGAATAAACTTCTATAGAATCACATTATCCATGCTGGATAAACCATATATTTACATTGTCTTTGAATATTAATCAAAACCAAAATGGTTAGTGAATGATCTAATGATCCCCCAAAAGGATATTCATTGAGATAAATATGCACTAATCTTAATTTCTAAAATTAAACCAACAATACCCCAAAGTTAAATAGATACCATTCAATAACCAATTGTCCTTAAAATCCTTTAATATAATCCAAACTAATATTGAAACCCAAAACATAGAAGAATTTGATTATGTAGTCTCCCATGTTACATTGTATCTCCAAATTACATCAAATACTCTTAAAGTCACATACTTAAATGTAATCAACATCATCACATATTCTCTGTTATAGGTTAATCATTTCCATAAATAACCCAAATCACTATAAATCAACAATAAAAATGTAGATAAAAATCCACCATTACTCTACAAATGAAACCTCATTGTATTCTATTTTCCTTGGGCATATAGTGTTCCTAACAAAATGAACATCTTCCAAAATAACATTTATCACTTAATCACCAAATCATTTTCCTATACCAAGGGTATTCATTTGATAAGACATAAGAACCCAAATCATCTTATTATTGATCAATAAAATCATTTAACAAAAAAATAGTCATACTAACCAGGGACTTCACGTAGTCCAGTGGTAGGCGATAAATCCCAATCGAACTTTGGTTGTGGGTTCGATTCCCACAGCTTTGTCCGACGCGACGGGTTGTCACACGGTCTACGTGTTGTCCTTTTTCAAAACTATATTTTATAATATTACCAAAATGAGATAAATTCCTAAAAATAACATAATTTAACCACAAATGTTATATCATACTTTGCATTTTCATCCCAAATTATAATAACTTATCATTTTCTCAAACCCCAATGATCATATAAAACCAAATGGTTATTTATACCTATATCCACAAGAGAAGAGACAATTCTTCCTCAAATATCATTCTCACATGGCAAACTGCGGGGTTACAAATACAAGAGAAAATTATTCCAATGTAAACCCATCAACAAGTAGTGATAATTTTTCTCCAACCATTTATTTCCACATAGCTTCTTCTTTGACCAAGAAAATATCCTATAGAATAGGACATTCACTCGGGTAATGTCCAGGTCCCCTACATTTACGACAAATGACTGTAAATGGACTCTTGGGACCATTTTTATCTTCTTCCATAGTACTCTTCATTTTTCTTCGGCAATTCTTCACTTTATGTCCTTCCTTCCCGCACGTAAAACATTTCGTTGTCCCATTGAGACACTTTCCTGGGTGTCTCTTTCCACAATTCCTGCATGATGAAAATTGAGGTTTCTTTTCTCCATGGTCTCCATTGCTGGAGATCTTATAATTTATCACCTTTCTCTTCCTTGTTGAGTCTGGGAGTTGGTTAATATATATGTTGTTGATCATATTTTTGGAAAACTGATTTGGCATAAAGACAATATCTTTTACGCCTATCAACATTCCATTTTGTTGCTGATTTCCACCACTATTCCCAATTTGTACATCATTCTCAAAGTCACTATGACTTCCTTGGAATCCAGCCATTGACTAAAACCAGAACGCATTGTGTGAGTAATAGTAGTCGTAAAATCATTTAGAGATTAAAATGTCACCATATTCTCAATTTGAAACATATTAGGATTAACCAAGGTCATTTACTCTCATCTTATGTATATATTACTTAAATCGAGTTGTAAAGAAAATGTAAATTATCATAAGCATATCCCCCGGGAGTGTCGCAACCAAGAGTGCAGCAAGGCCCGTTGTCGTGCACCAGTTCCCGTTCGAGTCTAGCTCAAAGCGGTGTTTTCGGGTTTTACCCCTAGGTACATCTGTGCCAGAGCCGCCTCTACCTGCTCGTATCCAGACAAAGGGATGTATTGCTCGGAAAACTCACAAAATCTCTACAATACCAAAATTCTAAGAAGTTCTTTTATACTAATCCTCAAAGTTCATCTTAGGTCTACGTGCTCTAATCAGAGTTTATCTAAATCTAGCTACCAAGGTTTGTACTAAACTTCCTCTGATACCAACTGTAACGCCCCGACCCCAGCTACCCAGAGTCGGTGCATTAATTACATAACATTGGCATGATCATGAGAAAGATCAAGTCTCGAAAGACCGATTAGTTTAGTAGCCTTGGAATAACTAGATACATCCATAAATTTTTACATTATTTCATAAAAAAAAACATCTTGTCTTCATATCCCCTCATACTATCCCTGCAGGTCATTCATAAACTACTTCTTCATAATCCTGGAAAAAAATAAAACATTGAAAGGGGTGAGCTCGGATGCTCAGTAAGGATAACATTATAGTAGAAGCTTTCATAAATAAGCATAAACACTTAAGGCAATTTATAACTAAAACAAAAGCCTTTTAAACTTGAACTTCAGCATAAAATGGCAAAGGTAAAATGAAATAATGCCATTTACATACTCACATGGATATTCTACTAGTCGAATGATCACATGCAATATCAATAACCACTTTCATAATGATGGAACGCATAATGCCAGACTATCATAACCACATAGCCAAGGCCTCGTGCCAAGACTACAAATAAGATTTTGCCAAGGCCTTGTGCCAAGACACTAGTTTGTCTCATGAGACCTACCGATGCATTGAGGAGCTATAGCGGGCTCCACCCGTCACTTATTAAGTCCAATGCATTCCCATATGAAAAGGTTTAAACATAACGTAAACATTCGTATTAAACTAGCATACGAAATGTGAATACTTTCACCAAAAAACATGAATGGTATAAAAATAGCACATCCATAGTCAAACATAATTCATTCGATACAATATGGAAGATTGTATTGTATCACATTAACCTCAATCAATAATAATGAAGGATGTTGACATAGATGAAAATAATCATCAAAACTATTTGAGAGAAATATCCCCCTTTTCTTGAAAACATTTAAAAGTCACACTATTTGTCAAGAAGCCGTTTAAAAGTATATTTTTGAATCAAAGTGTCCCATACCACTTTGAAACTTTTAAAAGGAGTATTAATTTTAAAACTTTAATGTCCATATAAATAAATCCTTAAAACCATTTTTAAAATATGGACATTAATGAGCATGATTTAGAAGAATAATTCTTTAAAACATTTTAAAATGGTATTTTGGTTAGAGTTTCTAACCAAAAGAGAGACACTTGAATACAAATAATTGAGGTAATCAAAACATTGTAATATCATGAGAATAAAGTAATTCATGATATACTATGTCAAAGTACATTATATACACCACATAAAAGTGATTTGGTGTATATCATCAAAGAAGTCTCAATGGAGTGTAAATTGAGATGAAATTTCTCAAAAAGGTTGTATCCTTAGGTTAAGGATAAATCAATGACATAATTATGTGTGACAAATATAAATACACTAAATATGATTGGATATTCAGTGTAAAACAATCAAAGGACATTCACACATATTCTTGTAAAAACAATACCAACGAATTGGATGTTTAACTCAACAAATGGAGAATGAGTTAGAATTACTCTTATCAAATTCATATCAATGTCTTGAGAATTACCAATGGAGTGATTATGTGTACCAAACTTCTATCCACAGGAAGGGGAGTGGAAATTATGACATAATCAAATGAATAGTGATTCCACACATAATCTTGGGGTAATATAATCAATGAAATATGTGTAAAGCCAAATGAGTGGAAATTGAAATCTCAAATTCCCTTATCGATTAAGTAACTTACGAAACATACTCCCATGAAAGAAGTATCATACCATGATGATGTAAATACCCATAAATTAAAGTATATTACACAATGAATACGATCATGGGCAGTACACATACACCACATGCAATAATTAAGTGGTGATCAATGGAATTCTCACGGAATTAAAAGTGAGATAAGAAAACCCTTACATTGTACTTTTTCCTTGGCCGATGGTAGGTTTACCTCCTGTATAATAGTGAAATAATTGTTATTGAATAATAAAAGAATCATTTACTTTAATATGATATCATATATGATCTTTTATCATTGATTTGTTAATAATATTTTAGAATTATCGTCATTTCGGGTGTTAACGGGTTCATTTTACTTTATATTCTTTGTTATGTGAGACATATTCATTATTAATGGGATGTATATTATTCATATCCATAATGGTATCAAGTTCTTAAACATCATTTTTAAATCATCAAATGATAATTATACTTGAATGGATACGATGGAGAATGAATCTCATCGCGTTCGTGGAGACGGTAGTCCGTACGTACGCACGAACGCTACTTCCATTTAATTTTTATTTTAAAAGAATCGATTCCAAATTATACATAGGTATATTACTATTCCAGTATAATATAATATTTTATATATGTTACTTAAGTTCATTTACACCATCCTTTATACGTTCCATGTGTGGTATAAACGAGTCATATCATTTTAAGGGGGCGGTAGTCCGCACTTCCTCAAATGAAATTATCGTATGTATATACAACATGAAAAAAATAATGGTATGAAATAAAATGGAATTACAGAAGCTTATATATAAAATATATATCATTAATATCATATTTAATTACAGTGCCATCCTAATGGCCACCATGAGAGGCGGTAAGATGTATTTGAACAATCATCGTTTCGTGAGGCGTTAGTTTGCCATCAACAGAAACATTATGTTCATCATCCATTAGATGGAGTTGTGTGAATGTGTAGTTTGAATCCTTCTTATAACAACATCCTAGTATATTGAGGATACTGTTGTTGTTACAAAAGAAGGGAAATAAAAAGATTTTGGGGGTTGGAGAAGCAAAATAAATGAAAATACTTTAAGAGAAATTGTTACCTTTAATTTAGGTAACTCACTTTGGTTGGAACCAAAGGACTTCTTGAAATGCTTTCTGCCTAAGGGGAAGCTTCAAGGAGGAGGAGAGGGATGTGGGGAGCTTAGTTGGGCAGAGTTTGGACGAGCCAAGTGGCTTGAGAGGTGTGAGGAATGAGTAGAAGTGGTCTCCTTTTATAAGGGAGAGGAGGGGCTCTTTAGGAAAGAGTTAAAGTATTACTTTATAATATAATTATATTCGGTTTATAATGGTCCAAAAATCATTGAGGTCGAAGATAAGATGACTCATATTCTAAATAACATCAACCAATAAGAATTGGACAGGTTTTAGATAATATTTTAATCATTATAATCTTATTTATTTAAATGATTTATTAACGAGGTAAACATTGCATCATTATTGTGTCATTAATAATTTAAATTATTTGATGTCTAAAAATTAAAAATAAAATATCATTATGTAGGAAATCTTTTTAGCTTTCTAATGAATATTTATAATCGAAAATCCAACATGTATAACCCTATGTAAAAATTGTTCTTCTAAAAGATGTAATCTTATGCCATTTTTATTTTTATTTTAACTTTATTAATATAAAGTGTCATTATCACTTACAAGTGGATCAATGGGGTCCCAAAATTGACCCAAAGATGCCCATGGTCGACCATGTATCAACCAATAGGGTTAAGACACGTTTTAGGGTAATTTAGTATTATTATAATATTATTTTTTAACCCTTATTTACCGGATTTACCCTTAACCATGGTAAATAAAATATTTACCGCAGTAATTATTCAAAATGTCTAAAAATAAAAGTTACCTATTTACACAATTTGAACATCCTGATTCCAAATATGGAATCCATTTTTCTAAATTCAAAACACATAAGTGGCAGAAATTAATTTAATATTAATTCCCGCTGTCAAAACAAAAAGCGTGTTTTTAAGAGATAATAACTATCAAAAGATTGACACTTGTTTATGTTCGGTTTAATTGTAAAATTATGTCCAATGACCAAAATTATATTAAATGGTAAAAATATATTCTAAATATACTTTAAAACCACTCAAATTCATAATTTATCACTATTAATTATTTTTATTAAAAAAGTTGTTTTTAATTAAAATTTAGTAATTTTTACTATTCATCAAAATATGAAAGTTATCCGAAAAGTACCAAAATTTCACCTTAGGCTAAATTTGATATTCCGAATCCAAAAATGAAGTCCATTTTGAAATATAAAATATATATAATTTCAAAAATTAAGTATTACTATTCATAACGGCTAGTTTGATCGGTTGTGGTGTGTGTTAAAACTCGAAGTTGCGTACAACACACGCTACTGCTTTATTCAAAGGAAAGCGTACCGTGGAAGCTTGGAATGTTTTATTTTAAATTTTTTGATGTCCCCATTTAGTAAAAAGGTTTAAAATATTGTATCTAAAAAGGGTTCACTATTAAAATTTGGTAAAAGTGCAATATTGAAAATGAATTTGTTCTTACATTATGTCTAAGAAACTCATAATATGGATTCTAAAATTATAAGGATTATATAAAGTTGAAAATTTAGTTAACACTATTCATAACCTCTTTTGAACAGCCTGTTTGGTAAGTCATGGTGCGATTGAACTTGGTGTTGCGTGTAGTGAAAGTTATTGAATTATTTTGAAGAAATAACACACTATAAAATCTTGGGGTGTTACACCGTGATTTTAGTTTTTTATAATATAATTTAATATATTGGTATTTAATTTTTCATTATTTGATCTTTCTTTCATGTGGTGTATGTTTCGTATGTTACCAAATCTGTATTGCATCTTTTTATCCCAATTTCATTTCCTTGGGTTATTCTCCTAATTTTTAATTATGTCATGCTTTAATTATGTGTGGAATAAATTTTTATTTATTTATGATGTAATTTCCACTTACCATTGTGTGGATATACTTATGATAAAAAAAAATCACTCCGTTGATAAATTCTCATTTACTCAATAAGAACTTGATGAGAGTAATTTTAACTCAATTTCCATTCATTGACTTAAACATCCAAGTCATTGGTGTTGTTTTTACAAAATTATGTGTGAATGATCCCTGATTTATTGACACTGAATATAACATATTATTGAGTGTATTTTTATTTTTCACACATTATTAGGTAATTGATTTATCCTTAATCTAAGGTTACAGTTTTTATAAAGAATTTTGTACCAATTTTCATTCCATTTTGAATTCATTTTTTATGCACCAACTCACTCTTATATGGTGTATATACTTTACTTTGGAATATTTTATCATGAATCCTGTTATTTTAATTATATTATATATTTTTGATTAAATTTTATTCCTCAATTATTGGTATTGGAGTGTCTATCATTTTTTTTAAACATTGTAACTAAAATACAGATTAATTTTTTTATGATTTATTTTTTTAATTATTTTTCATTATTTCCATGTTTCTAAAATGTTTTTTATTATATATTTAAATGGAATGTCATGTTTTTAATTGATTATTCATTTGATTGTTTCAATGTGGTATTTTACACTTTGATTAAAAAATATCTTTATTAAATGTTTTAAATGGATTTTGAAAATGGTTTGATAAAGAATTGATTATATCAATATCTTGAAATAAAATATTGTGATATCAATGTGGAAATGAAATCATTACTTTATGATTGTTTTAAATGTAATGACTATGTTATGGTTCTTTAGTATTGTTTATGAATACATGTCATTCTGTGATAAACCTAGAGTGGATGAGCCCGAGATAGCCCTCCAATACACATGGTAACGTGACAGAGGTAAACATGAATGTTTATATTAAAATATTTAGGAAATATAATGTCATGGGTATTCAAAATTTAACTCCCTGCGTAGCTATGAAAGCTACAATGTATGTATGTTATAGATTCCACAAGTTACTGTTATGATTTGTGTTTACTATGTAAATCTTATGATTTAATGAGGTATGTTAAAAAGATTATGTTATGTATGTATTGAAGAACTAATGATATATTTCTTTGTTTTATAATCCTTACTGAGATTTTTATGATCATCCAATGTTTTGAAATGTTTTTCATAGGACTTAAAGATGAATAGGGTCAAGAATGGGATCATGTAAAATTCATGATATCTAAAACATGGGACTGGAAAATGAATCTTTTTTTCAGGAGATTTTATTTTATGAAAAAATGGAAACTATGTAGAAGTGTTTCCCTTGTAAATTTTTGATATGTATTGTTATAGTTATAGTATAATTCTTTAAAACTCTAAACCTGAAAAGATCCTCAATATGAATTATTCATTTAATTCAAGATTATGTAATGTTGATGGGTGGGACCTTTACACATAAGGTACCTTTTAATTCATTGAAATAGAACGTACTAGGATAACATTTTATTTTTTTCTTAAGATAAATTTTTCTAGAGATAGAAAAATAATTTACTACATATTCAATGAACATTAAGAAATATATTTACATGACAATTATAGTTATATCCTTTAATTAATTTCTTACATGAACTCATATTTATTTCCAAAAGATAATAAAATTAAAAAATATTTGATTTATCATAATCATATAGTGTTCCAAAAATAAACTTTTACATCATATTAAATAACATTTAAATAAAAAAACTATGTAATTTTAACCAATGTGTCATGTAGGATTGTGGTAGGTTATGCACCATTCTTTTCCTTAAGGTTATCGATGCAATTTTCATGGTCTTTCCAAACGTGATGGGTTGTCATCCGTCCTACGAGTTGTCCTTTTTTATAAAAAAAAGCATTATAAAATTATGTAACAATCCCTAATGTATTCAATATTAATTATATGTTTTAACATAAACCAATTTTATCCAATGTTCATCTTAATCTATTCCAACCACAATAATCATATGAAATGTATCTTTTCAATTTACATTAAAAAAGCCTCCAAATTACCAATATGAATCCTAAAATGAAATTCCCCAAAAAACGTATTGTGGCTCTAATCGTCAAATTAAAAATATATGGTCACCTTTGAAATCATAATTAAATAGTCCATTCCTCCAAATCCATAATGACAAATTATATCAATACAATCCATATTTAATCTAGAATTCCAATTACCATTTCTTCAGAAAAAAAAAATCAATTGAAAACTTTTTATAATCTAGGTATTGTTTTTCATCATCTATGATTTGATAATAAGATCGACCATGATCCATTAGATTATATCGACGCATATTCATTTAAGGAATGGGTAATTCCATTGAGTAATGGTCCCTTTCCTTACAGATAAATCATTGAATATTGGAAAATTCTTTCCTTCTATTGGAAGCATGATAATGGTGGACATTTTCTCCACACATGTACCAAACTCCATTTACAATTATGAATATAGAATGGTGTCTCCTTCAAAAATTATTAAATGGTTTAATATACTTTCACCCTATTTTATTTATCCATCATTATTTTCTTGTCATCATATTCTTCTTAGGCTTCCTCCCAACGTCCTAATAATATGAAAAAAATTTATCTATATTGTTAGAATTAGATATTCTCATTATATATAATCAGAATATTTTGGTGACTAGTTATAATAGAAATATTGTTTTATGCATAGAAATTATGTTATCATCCTTCTTCCTATAATCACATGAATTGGCAATTATTTAATTCATTTTATAAGAATACATTTATTAAAAAATCATTCCCATGATTATGGGATAAATAATAATTCATAATATCATAAAAGTTAGAAGATAACATAAATTGAAATATTTATGAATAGATAATCATATTATAATAAACATTATTTATTTGGGAAAATATATACATTTCAATACATTATAATTATTTATAATGAAAATAGTAATTATCCAAATCATATCCCCTAAGGGTGTCAAACTAGTTTCACATTAAGGCTCATTTTTATGTACTAGTATATGTCAAGTTATTCCCAACACACCTTGTCAGATTTCTTATGAAATGATAAATCTTTTCTATAACCATGTCCACGCATAGTGTCCATACATGAATGTATTTCCAATAAGACACACATTATCTCTACCTTAATAAAATTTTATGGTTTAATTTTCTATTTATAATAAATATATATATTCAGGCTAGGTTCCCAAATCATTGATTTAAAAATATTCTTTCCTTGTATTTTATAAAATATACTCTAAAACCGACTATAAGAACCCCTATCATAGTAGCATGGAGTCAGTGCCACAGTTTTTTACATTGGCACATAGACAAGATTCAAATCCCAAAGGACTCATCAGTTTTTGAGGGTATATTACATTCATGAACATTACATTTCTTTTTATAAATAAAAGTTCAACATAGAATATTATTAAAATGGCATTACTCTCTCTACAATACCCTACATTATTTCTATAAAAAATAAGACAAAATAAAGGGGTGATATGAGATTAGTTGTAGGTTTAAGTGTGAAACAAATTATATTTTGAATAATAATCATAAATATTATGACATGATCTATAAAAAAAATAATACATTTAGAAATAATCTTGATCATAATATGGAAAAAACAAATGAAAATCATATAATTCCATATAAACAACAACATCGACATTTTAAAGGTCAAGAAATCACATAGAATATCAAAAACTAATCTCATCATGAGGGAATACATAATTTCAGACATCATAAACATATCATTAATTATTCATCGAAGACATTAAATATAAACAAGTTATACTTTAGCTAAAAGCATAACTAGTTTGTCTCATTAGAACTACCTATTCATCAAGGGGCTATAAGAGTCCCTTCCCATTACATATTAAATAAAATGCATTCCATGTATGAAAATATAAAATACATAAACATTAATATTAAAAAACTAGAATATGAAAGGTTAATAACATAACCATAAACCGTGAATGGTATCAAAATATATCTTGAAACGTAAAAATTATCATAAAACATTCAGAAAAATTTGTTAGCTGGTATCATAAAATATCAACCACAATAAATCATAAGATCCTACAATGGATAATGACATTTATGAATATAATATAATCAAATCAGTAAATATATCTTTGGAGAAATAATTCTTTTTACATTGAAATATTTTTTAAAAAGTATCACAATTTTAAAGAAAATATTTTCGTTTTAAAATAATTTTGTGAACCTATAAACGATGTTTCAAATGATTAAGGAATAATGATTAAGGAAAAAATTGCTCATAATGTATATGTTAAAAAAAGTTCCTTCTGTATTTTTTTGAAAATGGAAAAGAGAACTTTATTTAAAAAATGATAATATAAAAAAATTTAAAGAAAATTAAAAAATAAAATAGGGATAATGGTTAGTTTAAACAATCCTTAAAGAATAATAAAAATACATTCAAAATATTTTACTGAGAACACTATAATCAAGGGAATGATTTTGAAATTAAATTTATTAACATTAAAGGTGTCCCATTCCTATGGGAATATTAAATTAATAATAATAATTAAAGAATAAAATTTAAATATTCATTAATTATCTAGATAAAAATTAATCTAATGTCATGATAAGTAAAAGGGGATACATATAAACAACATAAAATAATGTGGTTTTATAACATCAGAATACACCTTAATGAATTGAGATTGAGATAATGTCTATAATCTTACACATACATTTGTAAAACCAGTATCAACCCTATGTATAAGGGTTTTAATAATATTATAAACTTATATTAAACCAATATTCCTATTAGTGATAACATATATGATCTTAATATAATATTTTATTAACCATTTGTCGATAAAGTTAATTATTACCCCTGTAAAGGTGTGTCATTTCTATTGGAATATTAAATTAATAAGACTAATTAATGATTAAATTTTAAAAAATTCATTCATTAATTTTATAAAAAATAATGTAATGTCATGGTAAGTCAAAGGGGATATATATACGCCACATAAATTAATGTGGGTGTATAACCACAAACGTCACCTCAATGAATTTAGATTGAGATGATGTTTGTTACATTACACTTACATTAGTTAAACATGCATCAACACAATGAATAATTGTTTTAATAATTTTATTAAAATATATTGAAAAGTTATTCTTATTATTTATAACATATATGATTATATTATTTTATTTTATTACCAGTTTATTGATAACATTTCGTTATTACCCTTGTTTTTAGTGTTACGTAATTAATTTTCCAATGCTTGTTTTGTCAGAAATGTTTAGGTTATATTTCAACGTATACAGATCCTAAATAATAATAATTATATTATCTTCATAGAAATAATATTAACTCATGATATACATTTTTTTAATCATTCTTTAATGGATATCATGGAAAATGAATCACATCGTGGTGTCGATATGGTATGCCCAACGTGCGCAAGAGAAACAATATCTTTTCCTAAATGGTGGAATGGTAATAAATAGAATGTTATATTAATTATAAATAATGTTTATTATTTATATATATTATATTTATCATTGTAACCATCCAAATAAAGTTGTGGTGAAAAAAATATTACACCACAATATGCAGATGGAAATGCATAAGTTTGTACATGAGATGTGTTCATTTTTCATTGGACTGATAACTAATGGAAAATGATTTCATGATAATATATAAAAAATATAATAATATATATTATTCAGTATTTATTACTTTAGTATGTAAACAAGACATGATGATCTCTTCTTCGGCAGTCTTCCATAAAATACCACGATAACACATATAAAGAGGTTGTTATGCATAAATAAATTCCTCTATAATATAAGTATGTATTTTAGGAAAGATTATTGGTCATGATTGGAAAACAAAATTGGGTTTTATGTAAGATGAATGTAGAATAATGGATTCCGTTTTTTGAGATAGTGGAGGGTTATTTTAAAAAAATCTCCAAATATGAAATTATTATAAATTAATTTCATATTAAATGTAGATAAAAAGTAATTTATTTAATATATAAGATGATTATTGGTCTAAATAATCTCAAAAAAACATTATTATACAATTTTATGTTATATTTATACAAATATATTTTTATTTTTACCCATAATTAATTCCTTTAACTCTTATTGCGACAACTTGTGTTTTAATTACATAATGGTTAACATAGTCAGTATATATTGATAAAAGACAAAAATGGATAATTTATGACATATATATCTATATATTAATCATTTTGTTGATGTTAATATTTTTATGTATTTTATATCATTTAATAAAATATTATATATTCTAGAATGTCATTAATCTCAATATTGATACTATTCATTTCATGGATATTAAAAAATATCAAAACCCAAGATAAAAACGAAATAAAACCATTAATACGTCACTATGATGTAAAAGAATTCAATAAAATTCTTTTATGACATAAAATATATCAAAATATATTTATTTTCATATTTTTAATATCATTATCTTGATATGACCAAAAATTAGTCAATCCTTGTATCCTCATTGTACTAGCATTAAATTTAGTTATTGTTCACTAAAAAGTAAAAATATATTATCATTATGAATATACAAATTTTATATTTCAATTTAATATTTATATTACAATATATATTCATTATTACAATATATTAAAATGTATTACTCGTTAGAAACATGGGTAATATAAATTTGTCGTTTCTTAGAATAAATTAATATAACAAGGATCAAAGTCATACAAGTGGTTCTATGGGTCAATAAAATTGGACCAATGATGATTTTAGTCAACACACACTCATCCAAAGAAATTAGGATCAGTGTTATGTTGATTTTATGGTCTCTATAATATTATTTATACCCATAATTACATGATATACCCAAAACATTGGTAATAAAAACATTAGTAAATTTACTATTTATACACAGAAAAATAAAAGAAAACTATTAACATAATTTGGACCCAACAATTCCAAATATGGAATATATATATAAGGATCCAAAACATATATGATCTGATTTTTAATATAAAATAATATCATTGATAAACTAGGAACCATGTTTTTGATGTGAAAACAATCAAAATACTAAAACGTTTGCATATCAAAATTCCCAGAAAAAATGATTCATATGAACTAATTTATATTCATTGAATTTTTTTATGTAATTAAACTTTAAAACCAATAATTAATATAATTTAACACTCTAAAATATATAAAAAAAATGATGTTTTCAATTAAAATGGAATATATGTTATATTAGTCATCAAAAAGTAAATATTATTAAGAAAATGACAAAACTTCAACCAAAGTAATATTTGATACTCCTATTTAAAAGAATTTTTCTATTTGGACAAATAATATATATAAAATATATAAATTTTTTATTGAATATAGGCTCGACAATAAAAGGAATAAAAAATGCATTTTATAAAATATATATTTTAATGGGTGAAATTAGGTTTATTCATATGTTATACCAAGATAATGTATTTTATTAGTAGAAAAATAATTTGTTTGGATATATAAGAAATATATTTCTTTAATATAATCTAATACATTAAATTAATTTAATTTATTAACAAATAATACCTTCAAGGGTATAAAAATAAAAATATTTCTTTTATAATCAATTGGTTTATGTTCCCATTTATAATTAATTGGTATCAAATGAATTAATATTTTATATTTATAAGCAATATATTTATTTACTTTAGTTAATAATATTCCTAAGATATTATTAAAAATAATGGATATAATAATAATATTTACATGATAATATTTAGTTGCTTATATTTATAGATGTTTCGAGGATAAGAGAAAAATATTGATATTCTATAATTATTACTCTATCCAAACATTTAAAAAATAGGTAATATTATTTAATAATTTAATTAATCATTTAAAATATAATGAATACATTGAAAACATAATTATGGGACATGAACCTTTTTTTCGATATCCCCTATATGCATCATCAAGTCATAAGAGAAAATTGTGTTGTACATGTATATTAAATGTGATTTCCATGTATAAGAACCCATTAATTAAACACTATTAGCACAATGTAGTGATTGAAAATATATCATGGTGCCTAAGATTATGATCTGTAATAATAAAAATTGTCGTAATTAGTAATTTATTTATTCTTATACATGTTATTGAGACATCAATATTATCGATGGATATAAATATTAATCATTCTTTTGTCTAAATGGAATTTGATTTTTGTTATTTATAATAAAAAATTGATTATGCCTTATTTTCTCATGATTAATTTTGTGGTACATAATCCCTACTACACATTTTATCTGAAACATTATTTACCATTATTCTCTTAGACATGAAGTGTTATATTGTGAATAATACCATGTAAATAATAATACTCCTTATGCTATAATTATTATATTACAAATTTTATTTGGGAATAATGTATCTAACTAGACCTTCAAAGATACTAAATTAATATTTACATGGTGATGTGATTCCTTGTACCTTATGAATATTTAATAATATAGACACAAAAACCTGGTTACTATAGTTTTGGATGTTATAGTCTATATCAGAGGATGATAAATAGTTACCAGGGAAACTAGAATTTAAATGAACATTGTTTACATGTGAATTAAGTTAATATATTATAGTATATGAGAATATTTGAAATTATAATTATTTTTTTTATAATGATCAAAATTTATAATAATTATGATCTAAATCAATGTGAATAATTATTTAGTGATGGTTACATGACGAGGAAAGGGAACGAACACTTGTGGACAATGTTGGGATTTAAATGTTGAGAAATTTATTAAATATTGTGTTGGAACTGAAAATATCAAGTCAATATGATGGAAATTTACTCAGGTAATTTTTAATAATATAATCTGAAATGTGAAACATATTGCTCCAAAGTTTGATTCACCAATGATTGATCTCTCCAAGTAACTAATTCCTCGATATTTTATTGTAACTTATAATACACTTGAAATTGAATAATAGACTATTTCATTCACACATATATTACTTAATATGGGATATAATGACAATGTAACATCCCACCCCTTCTGATTGTCTCTATTAAAGAAATAACTTCTACTTGTCCTTAAGCAACATCCCCAAAATTACATGTTCTGTTATTATACTCATATAGAAAATAAAAAATGAACCATGAATTACATTACCAAATAACCATTATATTATGAATTATAAAAATGTTTTACCACTCATTAAAATAAAAAAACAACAATACTAAAGCTACACCATAACGGAAATCGTATTACTAAATAGAATGTACAAACCCCAACTATCTAAAACTCTATTGAAATAACACCAAAGATAAAAACATGTTCCAAAATCTAAATACAAAAAACAATCACATGTATTATGAAGAACCACAAAAAAATGTGATTATTTCTATTTACCTACATCATGATAACAAAATATGAAAAATCCTTAGAGTTCTAAATCACGGATAAGTAATGAAACTCAGTAGGTTTTCCCGAAATTACATCCTTACATTTGCCATTAGGATTGTATATGATTTCCCAGTTATATAAATATATTTCTATTTTTTTTAAAATATAATATATAAAAATATATAAAAATTTATATAGAAAACTAGTTTCTAAGGATACCATCCAAACATCTATTTAATCCATTTAACATTTCTATTTTGGTATACACATTCCATGATTCACCCCACTCTCATGCACACATTAATTTTAAGTGATAGTTCCATACTCAAGACTAGATTCATGTCATTCATCTAAGTCATCACTATGTTTCCATTCACCTTCTCCACTAATGACACAAACCCCTTATATGGGATTATTTCACACTGTACCCCAAAGAAACATTCCCCCTATTATGTGTCATATAGAAATCCTAAACTTAGTTAAACCGTGTATTCCAAAACCATACCAAAAAAACCATTTCAATAATTTTAAAAAATTTATTTTATTAAAATAATTCTTGGAAAAAAATTACCAGGAATCATAAAATACATATTTTTTTATTATTCATATTTAAATTAAAAAACCAAACACATTTCATGTAAACCAATTTCCACAAAACCAAAAAACCAAAACCAAATAGTGTCTATATCATTATATTCACATAAATTTCACAAAAAAATATCATGAAATTTTATCTATTTGAAACTAAGTATTAACGTTCTAATTAAATGTGTCTATAATGAAACCAACTTCCACATGATTTATGGACAAAATAATAATGGCATTTATTCTACGACAAAACAATGTTGAATCCCCAAAAACCAACCTTAGATCTACTTCCTCAAAATGAATACAACCATATATCATCAAGATTTTCATAAAACGTTACATTTTTTTTACAGAATAACAACATATAATATTTTAATAGAGAGAATAAATGTAGATCTAAGAAACACTGCCACCAAAGAAGACATACCAAAGGAATTGGGCTTCAATGCAAGAAGAATTTCCTTTATATTACTTTTTATTAAAAGTGGAGATGCTCCAAAACCTTTGGAGTAGAGGAAAATATATTTAGGGTTGAAAAAGGGAACAAAATAGAGATATATAGGTAAATTTTTTTGAGTTAAATTGTTATTGGATTACACTTTTAAAATGTTTATTGTTAGTCACATAGTTAAGAAAAATGTGTGCTGATCATGTACCTACCTCTACCTCAATGAGATCCTCACATGGTTTTCCCACATAGTTAGGGAAATCATGTTCTATCTATGAAGAATCCCACTATCCCGCATCCAATGGTAATACCTAGGAAATTTTACATTTTGGCAAAATTGTGCGCCTAATCGTTTGCCTACCCGGAAGACTAGATCTCGATGTGTACGATTTCTTGAGGGAGTTATATAATTCCAAAAAACCATTATCGAACATATATATTTACAAAATCTGGAGAAAAAATTACAATAATCCTACAAAATCTCCCTAATGTCACGAAAAAATTTTAAAATGTAAAATACATACAGAAATTGTTACTTACTTTTAACTGGGGATGCAACATTCTACCCACCATTAGTCATTCCATCCTCTGAAAGTAGAAAACCAGAATTTCATGAAGATATTTATGTCCTTTATTTTATCATTTGCATCCCTTTTTCATTGATTTCGTCTTGAATCAGACAATATTTTCCCAAAACCCTCACTCGTCCAATTTTATTCTTATTCATGATTTTCTTTTTCCTATCTACAATCTTCACTCAAACATGTACCTGTGAAAAATCCAGCATTCAGTCAGCATGATCCTAATGAATCCTATGGTCAGGATCAGAATAATACTTTTTCAAACAGGATACTAGAAAAACAATATACACTTCCCCAAACTATAGTGGAAAATAAAACTGATCTTCCACCTCACCAACCCACTCATGTACCTTAAAAGGGAATGCAAATCGAGGATATAACTTAACATGAATCCCAAAAATAAAATTACCAAGAATTCGGATATATTCTCAATATCACAAGATCACTCACCTCAAATGAAAAATTTCATAGACAATGATCTACATATGGTTTCTAATTACATTGAGCTATGAATATTCATTTCTTGATCAGCTGAATCTTATTCATTTCCTCTTGGACAAGAATCAGCCCAAATGGTGTAGCCTCACTTGATTCCTCCGAAAATGGGTAGAATGACTTAGACACCCACACAATTCTTCAAAAGTTACAATATGTATCGAGGTAATAGAATTCTTTTTATATGATTACTCTATAAATGAAATGTACTCTTCCCACAAGCCACCAAAATCCACTGCAAATACCCCAAATTTATCTTCCATCAATTTTATCATCAATTAGGATTGACCATATGTCATAGGATGGTACATCATACTCAGGGTAAATAGAGTCCAAAGGTTTTTCTACAAGGTATTCTAGAAATGAGAAAAAAACCTCAGATCTCAGTCTGATACTATCAATCCTCATACGAATTGGATATTTACCACTTCTTAGATATAGATGATGGATAATTTCCCAACCGTATGAGATTTATGAATAGGGATAAAATAGGTAGACATTGTAAGAAAATACAGTATCATCCAAATTGTATCATATTTTTGTACCATTCATGGTATACAAATAATAAAACTAATGCCTATCTTATCCCATTTTCAAATTTGAATAGGTAAAGACTACAACATAACTATTTTTCTATAATGCTCTAACTTAACTAAATTCCATGTAAATCATCTCAACAAATACTAGGAAACCTTAGTTTTCATTCAAACCATCCAAAACATTTCATTAAATTTTTTATGAATCATTTGTATTCTAGGATAAATATCACATCTTCATTAGTGGTAACATTGAATAACAGGATCATAAGAAGTCAAAGGTTTTACTATCTAAATCAAAACCACAAAATGGAACTTATATCTAGCCTTGATCCCTCATTGGAGACCTCATTATTGTGTTTAAATGTCATATCAACACATTATGAATCAGATTTATGTCACTCTTTAACTATCAAAACCAAACAAAGAACCAATTAATTGAGAAGGAAAACCATTGCACTAACATTGTTTTCACACTAAAAGTGCTTGATAGCTACCACAGAAATCAACAACCATTTACCTGAAACCAAATTTAGTGACTGAGCATATAACATAATACATAGTACATTTGACAATGTATTTCCATTACTCAGTGAATACATGAATTATATGTCAAACATATGTAGATACATCATCCTTCATCCATGTGTATGATTTTAGTTACTATGGGAGAAAATATGTTTCAAGATTTTATGATCCATAAACACTATAAATTTATCATCCAATAGGTTGTTATCACATGTATTATATGAATAGACCACATTATATAAATAAAAATAGTGTGTTGTGTAGTTATTCTCAGATAACTATATCTTTTATGTGATATAACTAACCACGTGATCTTCTAATAAGAGAACATACCCATTCCCAGATCCTGAAGCACCATTGTAAATCACATACCATAATCATAAACCTAGTCATATAATGATATGTGATAATGTAATTTGAACATTAATCTCTTCACAATAAATCTAAATTTACCCATTACTTTAGAATGAAATATTTTTTCACCTGAAGTCACTATTAAGTGAATACATGCATGAGAAATCAGGTACGAAATATAGTTAGTAACAATAAAATTTAAAGAAAATATCTATCTCAATGACATTCTATGGGGATTTCCAAGAGATAACAACATCTTTAATTTATGGATACGTATAAACACCTCTTTATGAGGTCACATGGCTGAGTAAATGAGACTATCGAATCCAAAATTCACAATTTGATAGTTTGTCATCATAAAAGATTATCTCGTAATATCCCCAAAACTATTGCCAAGTCAATCTATTGCTCATCCCTTACCCATTAATGCCCTAATATTTCATCCACAATCACTAGAAAAAAATAGTTATATCAGAAAAAATTGTTTTATAAATTTCATAGAGACCACTGGTGAATTTTAGGAAAAGAATGCTCTATGACATACTCTTAATGTCTATATCAACTCCTTAAATATATATATGGAATATCTTCATTTAGAAGACACTATTAGTGATATCATTAGAACGATTAAAATGTAGAGATCCAATGATATCCACTCAGTTTATAGATCATGTCATAAATAAATGGAATTGGGAAGATGTTCTTCCAAGTAACATAATTAAGATTATGATAATCTACACACAACTGAAGAGATCCATCAACCTTGTTTAAAAAAACAGTGATGCTGCCCAAAGAAACGCACCTTACTGAATGAATATATATTTTTTGAAACACACCCAATAATAAATTTATTTTCCACAATTCTGTTCATGACATCATATAATATGGAAGTTAAATTTAACTAGTTCACTATAGAAAAGAAATAATAAACTACACATATATTGTTAGTGGATACCGTACGAAATATTTGTGAAAGGAATCCAAAACCTAATGAACCACTATTATAAAAATGGTAGTATAGATTGATTCCATTTTTGACAAATTCAATGCTATAAATTGGTATATGATAGTTCCAAAATTTGGATCCCAGATGCCCATTGCACCTTTATTCCATTCCATTCACCGCAAAATGGATTTTTGAAGCTATCATTGGCTGAAAAAAGGGATCGTTGGGTATAATAAATGATGTGGGCCTTGAACATTATCAAATAATCCATATCTTGGATTATATCATATAATTCCATCTCAATAATAAATAAATACCATATCAACTCAACTTAATCAATAGTAATAAAACATTCTATAAACATAACAGCTCAACATTCTACATGACCCAGGCGAGTTTGATGTTTCAAAACATAAGGAATCATCTCAACATTTCAACCCATATAATCATCAAAACAAGAAGAAATAAAAAAATTTGATGAACCCATATAAAAAAATATTTCATATGGGTAATATTCAAAAGAATCATAGCTCTAATCATTTATTGTTTGAGCTGATTATTAAAAATAACTTTAACAGCTCAATATAACTTCTTACTCACTTCACATTGTAATTTATTTCTCTATTGAGATGGAATGGCCTAAGGAATCACAATATTCAAGTAATCTCCATTACCATCTCAGTTCGGTCGATGTGTGGTATTTTGGTTCCCTCATACCATTAGGGAATAAAATTTTTGTGACACATTATATGTATCCTGAACATCCATCCTTAGAAAACTATGATAATATCCCTGAAAATCCCATATAATTACAAAATGGGGAATGCTCTAGGTTGTTTCATTAACTATTGATTGATGTGATCCATTGAACAACATTGATAACATCCAGCATTACCGTTCAATCATCAAGGGAGATTCACCAATCTAATCCATTGATTCATAGTTACATATCTACCTTAAAAAAATGTTTCCTTCTTCTGTCTCTTCCTAGAATTAGCATTACCAAAATTTCATATAGGTATTTGGATGATCCATCAACCCATATCTTATGGGATGTATGTATCTTCCAATGTCTATCTATTGACCATATTTTTAGAACCTCTTATACAGATAATGAAAATGTTAAATCAATTTTTCTACCACTTCCCTAGTTCAAAACAATTCACCTTCAATGTCACATACATAGAAACTTATATTGAAATGATGACTATGTTCAAGAATTTATCCCCATACTCTATCATTGACTAGTTATCCTACAATAAGATATAAAAGGCATTAATTCTTAAAATCATAAATGTAGGAGGATATATTTCTTTATTTAAAAGTTCAATAACATATTTTCATGCAAGTATTTTTTCTAATTTAGAATGAAATTATAAATCCAACCACTATATTGCATGTTCCTCTAACATAAAAATTAACTACTTCACTCTCATATGTAGAGGTATTCCAAGCAATCTAGAGATTCACTTTATCATATTTATCCCCACATATTTATTAAATAGTTATAAATCTCACCAAAATATTGGTGGATTATTCTTTTGGAATATAAAAGAATGATCCACTTTCCTGATTCATCCCTCATATATTCCCTATCCACAGCCTGAAATCAAGGACTATACTATGAAATAGTTTTGGATTCCCCTATGTCTTAGGGGAAACTACATTGTCAGTTTCTTCCTATGATTGGTTTATATGATAGCTATAGAGATCCAAATTCCAATTTACCACATATTCCATAATTATCAATATCTTTCAATTGATGAGTTAAATACTTAAAATTATACCATATCACTCATATCACAACAAGGATTTACGAAAAATAAACATTTTTTCACTTCAACAATTTATAAAAATTTTACAATGTTTTTGAAAATGAAGCCCTCTTCAAAACACCCATACCATTCCTTTCTCAAAATCCCACATATTAAAATAAATTTAATTATTTTTACATGTAATTTTTTCACACATTAATAAATAATAAATAAAAATGAAATTTTCACTTTTAATGGGAAGCCATTTCTATAATTATTGTTGTGCTCTTCTCATTGGATAGACCCATGATAATGATATTACACGTCCTAGAAAAGTATATAAATTTTTTATGTACCCAACTGCTTGGTAACCTTAATTTCTTCATAAATAGGTTAAAAATGTGTATTTATTCCCTAAATTACATGTTATGAAAATCCTTCTCTTGAATACAACTGTAACTCAAAAAGAAAACCCAAATAAATTTTAACTCCAAGAACGACCTCAATGATAACCATGGACCAAACAAACTGGTCCTACATATATGTCAAGGACAAAAATAATATGGAACCTCTTTTAAAATATCACCCCTCTTTATTGGTTTGGGTTATGGATGAATTACTACATAGACTTAATATATATCCCTAATAATATATAGTATGAAAATAAATTCCAAGGGCTTCAATATACTTGGGGGACAATTTTACCTTTGAAAATAAAAAACATCCATGCATACCATAACCAAATGTACACTATAGGTGCATGATAGAAATTTTTTAAAACTTAAATAAATATAAAAAAATACCAAAGAAAAACCATGACAAAAATCAGAGTACATAATATAAAGACTTCACCAAAAAGAAAAAATACTGAAAATACATTGATCCATATATCATAACATGTTCCACACTCCAACACCACAAAAAAACCCATGTATCACAAATCTCTTCTAATTAAATAAAATTATTTCACTTTACTCATGTCTACATAAATAATATAAACAAAATCACAAATGTTCTATATAAGGTATAAGTAATGAAACATAGTAGGATTTCCCCAAATAAATTTCATACTCAATCCACTATAATAGCACAGACTAGAATCTTTATAAAAAATAATTTATATACAACAAATTATAATAGTTTATATTAGAATATAAAAAATATTCCATATAAAAAAAGATTCTGAATAAAACAACCAATCAACTCTTCAATCACATTAACATTTCCTTTTTGGAATACCAATTCAATGATTCTCCCCCACACACCCAAAAAAGAATGTATTAGTGAATGTTAAACACACATAATTGGTTTATCTTCCATCCACTAATTGGTCATTACGTGGCCAATATCCTTAGGGCCTAATGACCCATTAATCGTATCCAGGTTTATGTCCCTTTGTACACCAATTTCACATGCCCCGTATCCAGTGTAACTTTAAAAGCATGAAATCACACATTCCATTTATTTAAATACCATGAAAAGACCACAATTTCAATCCAAGATAGTAAATCATAATTTTAATTTATACACATTCCAAAAAAACATTTACCTTAAAATATTACATATTTCTAATTAATCATTTTATAATTAATATTCAAATCACATTCCACAACAACCAATTTCCACAACCCCACAAAACATCACTAAAGAGTGTTTTTTCCAAGAGCTTCAAATCAATTTTACAAAAAAAATCTTATAATTAAATTAAATTGAAACTAAATAGTCAATTTTATATATTAAGAGTTTATAGTGAAGCCACCAACCACAAGAAATATGGTTTATATGATGAATGATTGTAATTAATAAACAAATCTAGGTTTAATCTCCAAAAACACATCTTATGTCTATTTTCATTATATAAACTCAACCATAAGTCATTTCAATTGGAAAAAAACATCATAGTTTTATTTCAAAAGAAATAGATCTAGTATTTTGAGATAGATATGGAATGTATATTTAAAAAAAACATTAACAAATGAGGACCTACATTGGGAATTATTCTTCAACGACCAATGACATTCATTCAAATTTCTTCCACATCAATGAAGTGAAACTCTAAAGCTTTTGGGAGGAAGAAAATAGGATTAGTATAGAAATGGATGAAAATGAAAGGCTGGGAGGTAAATCTCGGTGAGATCCACTCTATTAGGATAGAACATTTTAAACATGAAGGGTTTAGTTCACGATTAAGAAAACCATGTGCTAATAATGAACCAGCAACTACCTCAAGGTGAGGATAACATAATTATCTTACACTGCCAGACAAACCATTTGTCGACTATATAGATTCCATTTGTCCTACTTGACACTATTACTCTCAAAAGGATACATGTTTTGGAAAAATCATGCACTTAACTATCTGAATTCCTAGATTACAACATATCACTATGCATTGTTTGTTATAAGAGATTAAAATTTATTACTAACTGTGCTCATTACCGTTACCTTTTATAATATCTGCTGAATCAATGAAAAATTCCTCTAAACTATTTTAAACATAACACCAACATTTTAAATATGCAAAATACATAAATAAATGATTATTTACTTGTAACATGGGGTGATAAATAATGTTATGAGTTTATTCTAGAAGTGTACAATTTTTGATGACAGACTGGTGATTTTATATTTTTGAAATAGAACACGAAAAGGATTAAAAAATTTGTACAACAGAATGTATAAATTTAAATTTGGTATTATTTGAGAAATAAATTCCATAATAATAGTAATAATAAATGTAGATATAGATCCAATCATTAATATGGATGAAATAAAAATGTCTAGTTATTGGTAATTCAAACATTACCAGATTATACATTCATTATTTGAACTACATACATAGTCTAGAAATAAATATAGTGCATTTCTTTGATAGAGAAATAAAATCCTCCACTATGAACTATTTTCAACATTTTTATATCATATAATGATATAATATCATATTCTACTAATGAATTGATGTTATTTTCTAGATTGTATAGCTTCCTTGTGAATTAAATGAAGATGTTTTTCGACGAGACCCACGAAAAAATGAATGCATCAATGAAAAATATGTGAATTACATACTTTTGATTATGATAGAATTTCAAGAAATAAGCAACATTGAAAATATTTCAAGGGAATGGTAGTTTATTAAAAATGTTTTAAACAATGTCAATCGGCCTAATGAATATAGTTAAAATAATGATACAACTATAATCTATTATTTTATTTATTAATTGATGTCTAAATATTCAATCTAGTACCCTATGAATCAAGGTATCTTAACACATATGAATCCAAGGGTATAATTCCATGAAAATTGAATTATTATAGCCACAGTGAATGTTCTAATATATGTGAATATAATTAAACATAAAAACCACTCTATATGAGAAAATGAATTATTTTATTTAGTATCTACCTAATAATATATATATAATATATTTTTCATTAGATATCATGTCAATCCCTTGATGATTATCGATTCATGTTGTTGTAAAAACTCTAAATGGATGGCTGATCATATCTCACATATATATCTCTTCTCATAAAGGTATTGTTTTGGAATTTTCTTCCTACATGACTTGTTAATATCCCATTAGTTTAATTTGATTTTTTATAACAGATTGGTTTGTTCCATATAGATCCCATATCAATATTTGAGGAATGTATGTTTTATTCCTTATTCTAAAAACAATTTGATTATCTTAAATTTTATCGATGAACTTAAACAACAATTTGAAATTACTTATATCAAATATTTTTCGGACATATTAATGTAGGATATTAATAGTAGATGGTTGGTAATAAATTACACAGTGGAGATGTTCATATTGTATTTTAGTTGTATAATTTCAATATAGAAGTGTTACCGAGACATCCCAGAAATCATGACTGTGAAATTAAAATAGAACTCATATAGGGTACTTTATTAATTGAAAAATTCAATATAAATTACCTATATTATTTTACATTATTTGAGGGAAATAATCATGTACAATCTAGATAATTGAATCATTTATCCTATTATATCACCATGTGGGGAATGCATTCTCCTTTTTAATAACAACGATAGTTCAACGTAATATTCAATTTATAATTGTAAAAATAAATAATGAACTTTTTCAGACTAGTATCCTTTACCCAATATAAAATACTTGTTTTCTTCCAAATTTTGAAGAGTTTAATATTAATTTAAGAATGATCATTAATCAGAATATTCTCATTTATGTGTAATCTAGGTAATACCTAAGACATAATTATGTTTGAGAAATGAATATTAGTAATTTTTTGATTTTTTTTGTTCTTACCAACTCTCCTTTTATCTGAATTGATGTAATGAGATGGGTTTTTAGATATTACCTCGAATATTTTATAGTAGTATTTATAGAACATATTAGTATTTATTAAAATAGACTTATGAATATGAATATAATTTTAGGATAATGATGATGAATGGGATGATGGGGAATATATATGAAAATTTACCATGTGTGAATTTTGACAACAAAAATTATCCTAATTATTTCATATAATTTTAGTATACGATATATTTTGGATCTTTAAAATATGGTAGTTATTGATAATGTACATAGAAACCCATCATTATTTTAATCCGTAGAATTATTTCATTCACTAGATACTATCAATTATTTGTGAGATATTTCTCTCATCTATCTAGTCCAAGAATTATGTCTTCCTATAAGGGAGCCATGTTATATATGATAGATGAATGTCTGGAGTGATTTAAGGAATTAGGAAACAAGATATTTAGTGTGGTATTAAAACATTATATTATAGTGCATAAGGGTTTTGTAATATATTTTGATGTATCAAATAAAGTACTCGAATGAATCACCATTCATAATTATTTTTTCATAGGTTATGTCTCTCAGTAATTTAATATTAACTTTTACAGAAATATTAATCATTATTTAGAAAATGAATGTGTTATTTCAACATTAATAAAATATATTATGTATCTTTTTTTTGAATGATTGGATAAATATATGTGTGTGTGTGTGTGTTAATTAGAAATCTTGATGTATACATTAACATAGAAAGAGTTTAATATGCACAAAATAAAATGGATGGTATTGACCAATTATATTGAATGATCAATACATTAACCACCGAGGTAAGGTGATAATGGTGGATGATCCTTATAATCAGAAATATCATGCAATTGTTTTCATAATTTTTATTGAAATAGATACCATACATATATATTATCACACATTTTTTTTGAATTCATGCAGAAATGGGGAATGCCTCTAATTTAACAGATGAATGTTCATCAATCCATCTATTATATGATTATGAAGGCATCGATCGAAGATATTATGAACCACACCCACCCCACCACCCAACTTTGTTTTTGTGGTTTTAGTGATGTTGAGGCCCTATTTTATTTAGAATGATGTTATGGAATAGAAACTGAATTTTTGGAGTTATTTCACTATTCATGGTTATTGTTCATGGATAGGCAAAATACAGGAAGACTACCTTTCTGAGGAACCATTTTACCACATTATTTAATTTTAAATGATTATCAACAAGGGTTTTTTATAGTAATTTAAAAATCTTGTAACCCAAGGAGAATCTATGATGGGTCGATGGTGTGTATGAGGTGTGTTTTGTAACTTGTACATAGATTGGTAAACCGTGAATAAAGATTGTGGACGACTATGAAATTTTTGGAATCACTATTTTGGAGTCTTCGACATGATTTTTTTCAAACTATAGTGGTATCCCACTAAGGGGATGTGGGGATTGTTGTTTTTATGGAATTGGAAATATTGGATTCCCAAACTATGTGGCCTCTCAATTGTAACCATGTGAGGGGTAATTATACTAAATAGAGTTGACTACAGTATTAGAACCTGTTTTGAAAAACATTAAACCCATTCCTTGTTTTTATTTTTTAGGTTTATCATAAAATTATCATTTTTTTAAAAAAGATTCACCCACATTTATCCAATTCATATTTTCTAACTTTCATGGTGATGTTGAAGGAGTTACACCTCACATAACATGGATTCCTGATCATTCATTTTCTATTACCAATTTATTTGACGATATTTTCTTCTTTATTTATCTCTCATACCATCATCTCTCTCTCTCTATCTCACTTCTCTTTTCATATGGTTTTACACTTGAACCCTAGTTATCATGTGGTTTAATTTTATGGTTTTTGAGAATCCACGAATATGTATTTTGTTTCTAGGGGTTTTGTACACCATTTATTTTTATATGTGTGTTGTTACCATTGATGGTGATTATTTTATGGGTCCTTCATCTTGTTTTACATCCTATTGAGTTACGTGTTACTATGTTGTTATTTCATTATGGAATTATAATGTGTGTTTTCTTTCTAAATTATAGTTATAAAAATGTAGAGATATATTTGATTTTCCCAAGGTAATTTAAAACCATTTATTGGTGTTTTGTTCTTGTCATAATTGGGATTCATTATAAATTAAATGATTTTAGGTTTTAAATTGTATTTAATGTTATTATTATTTAATTTTGTACTTTATTATGGAATATTTTTAAAAAACATTCCTGTAGAGTTGTCTGTTTGGACCATGGGATGGGTTTCAATGACTGAATACTATATTTTAAACATAAAATAATTTTTAATCAAGTTTTTTATCCTCATAATGATTTAAATGTGGTTCACATGTGTATTTAAAATGGTGTTTTGAAATTTATGTTTTGTATAACCATTGTTAAAACACCAAGAGAAATGATTGAAATGGTTTTTTGGGAAACAGATGATATTTACAGTTATTTCTATTTTTAAGAGGATAGAAAATTGTTATAGGGAATATTTAAAAAATTTATATTAAATGGGTGAATTCATTGAACAATATTTGGAATGTATTATGTTGTGTTATATGATATGTGAGAGGGAAATGTTCAACCCTGGCCATGCAATGAATCTTCAAATAATAAAATCCTATTGAAAGGGGGACATTGTATTATTTTTTAATTCTATATAGTTTTCCAACATTTTAAAAAATTACATGGGAATGTATTTTATTAAATGTGAAATTTTTATGGAATTTAGATCTATGTTATTGTGTTAATCGAGTAGTTGGGATATTTTATTTTAAATGGAGAGATACATCACATGTTTATGGCATGAGGATGTACCCCTTATGTGGATTCTTAGTCATAATGTGATACTTATTGATTCCCCTATGTTGGATTTTTCATGTTATGCATTAAGTGAAAGTTACGATGGATGTGGGGATTTATATAATTAGGTATTATTTGTGAGGGATGTTATGGATTTTGACTTCTTTTTCATAAATGGATCATTTTCACTATTACTCAATTACATAATTCTTCATGGCATTTCAGGTACTAAGTGGAAGATTGTGCTTCTTATACTAAATTTTTCATACCCCTTTAGTTTCCCAAAATTCATACTAGAAGAAAGGCAATGGTAGTGGTGTTCATATCTTTTATTATTTTGTGGTAACCAAGATGATCGTTATAGCCTAAAAATATTCTGGTATAATGTTTCAATGGTAACTCCCACACACTCATAGATTATTGTAATTTTAGAGATTATAGTTAGAGTCCATGACCTAAATAATATATTGAATCTTGTTTAGTGATTTAGTAGAGTTTGATCTATTTCTTATTTGTTTCATTTCACAAAATTCCTTTTTTATAGAATGGTTTACTATTTATCCTGAAATCTACCTTTTGATGTATATGGTTCCTATTTTGTTTCTTGGTAGATATTTGGGTTGGGTTGTTTTATTATAAATTGAATTCTAAATGATGTTTAGAAAACCAATTTTGAATTTAAAGAGTCCTTCATGAGTTCTATGAAATGGATTTAAAATGGATTTTGTTTTTATGATTCCTTATCTAGTAAAATGATTTATGAATAATTTTTCATTGTAATAAAATAGGAATATTGTTCTTATAAAATTTTTTGGTTTGTGTTTATTTCTAAAATGGTTAATTCTAGTTTACTTTTTATCATAACATCATTTTTTGGTTTTAAAAATCCATGTGAAAGATTTTTTGACTGATTATGAATATGTTTCCCCCTATATGTTAATACATGAATGTATAATTGTTAGTTTATTTTAAAACAATCATTGGTGAATTTCGTTATGAAGCATATTTTATAGATCCTATAGTTTTTTTACCAGCATGGATTTATACGAAACACTTATATTTTTCAAGTGCAGATTTCACAGATGATTCATAATTTTTCTATCACAGATTATATCGGGTGAGTTGGATGGTGGTGTGTTATTTGAGGATATATGGAGATGGTTATGTCTCATCACACATTTGTTTTTTATATTTTATGTTTAGTAATTCCTGATTATATATTCCATCCCATTTACTTATTAAGAGTCATGTATATGAAAATGGTCTAGACCATGGTAGATGGTAATGACATGTTCGGTATGTTTAGTAGTTTTGGTTTTCGTATATATTTATAATTATATTATTTATATGGGCTTTTATGATTGACTTTTAAAAACCCATTCCTAATGGAATTAATGTCATTCTGATGTGCTTTTTTCATGTCGTAGGTATAAGGAGAACCCTTTTCCCCTTGTGATGGGCTGGGATGGGTGTTAGGTAGGATGAATACTGAATATAAAATTTAATATATTTATTAATATAATAGAAATAATATGTTTTAATGTAGTCATGAATTATTAAATAATGAACTATGTTTTTATTTGTTAATTTTAGAGATAAAAATTCATTTTTCAAAGGAGGAGACACAAAAAAATAGAAATTACAAGAGATCAAATAGATTCATTATATGTATTCCTTGATCAGTGAAAACACGTGTGACAATGTACAAGACATGAAACCTATACATGATGTGAACCTTGTAAATTATATGAAAATATTATGCAATCTATAATGTTTTTAAATATAAATATAGTCAATTATACAATAAATGAATATATGATGATACATGATATTTGAACCCATTTTCAGATCTAACGTATATGAAATGAAATCTACTTACACATTATTCATGTGTCGAGGAAACATTCACATAATGTGTTCTCACAATGTGAATAATTTCCAAGAATTTATCAAATTAGTTATATATATATATATATATATCTTTGTGTGTGTGATCAACCATTATAATGAATGGATAAATGACAAAAATGTGAGAACACTTTTATTTTCCTATTGTCTTTTTATCTTTATCTATTCAGAATGATATTTTATTACTTTTCTTTTATTTTTTGTCAATACTATTCTATTGTTTATGGTTATTGGATTTTGGATTAATTATTCAATATTTTGACATCATGTTTCAATTCTAAATGAAAATCTTATTCAATTTTTTTTTCATTTAGCCTTGTTAAATAATTCATGTTCTTATTTTCATGTTTATTAATTGAATTCATTACTAATTGTGATTATATTAAATATTTAATTGTTATGTCAACCATACTACCTATTTAATGTATTTTGATTTATTATGTTATGAATAACTAATCCTCTTAGGGCTAGTGGTGGAGATTAAGGGAAGATTTGAACTTAATGTATCAATAAATAAAAACATGGTTAATATATTTTGTACTATTGATGTTAAAAAAGAGTAAATAATATTATTTTTAAAACCCCTAATTCAACGAATTGTAATTAATAGATCCAGAACTATTTGGATATTATATGGCAAGGACCAATACACTATGACTCAAGTATCAGTATAATTTATTTTTTTAAATTGGGTTTAAATCCACTCTCAAAAAAGAGTAGTTTCAATATTATGTACAACATATTAGTCAGAAAAAAACCTATTGGTGAATTTTGAGCTTATTTTCATCTGAATCTATAAGTCTATACAATGATAGATTTAGGATTACACATTTCGTAAATCCATAATTTCACACTAATCACTTTTTTATTTTCAAATGTATGTAAAAATATAAAAAATAATTACAAAAAACTCTAAGGGAAATAATAAAGATTCATAATACAAGGTTTTGATAACTAGAATGCTATCAAGTTAACTGATCCCTATGGTTTCAAATAGTATATGCCACTATGAAATTCTATTGTATCGAGGTGTATTTTTGGATTTATAAATTATGATATATTAAATTCCCTTGACAAAAAAAAGGAACTATATTGGATGGTCAATTTTTAATATATTTTATACGGATAACTATTTCCTAGGACCATTATTCTTTGGTGAAATCCTATTATTATGTAACCCCAATATTATTTTCCACCATTCTTTTTGAAATTTTATCACACAAAATAGCACATGTGTCCACTCTTACTCGAATAGTGCATACGCCATGGTACACAAACTCATTCTTTGTGCCTGGATTATTAAGAATATGAGGTTTTAAATCCTGAAATAAAAATATAAATTTATCCACTTATTCATTTAATCATGAATATCCATGAATATCCATATCATCCAAACAAGAAAAATTATAATTTATTTTTACGTGAACAGAATGTAAAGACACCATTTTTATAGGATCACACAATTATAGTCTATGGATTTACTCACATTTGAATTGATATTAATAGTATTACACATAGTTTTATCATCATGCAAAATTTTTAAATTATTCATGGACTCATAAAGGTAATCAAGAACATGGGAAATTTTAGTGCATTTCAGAGTGATGATCCTCATTAACATCTATTAATTTTGGTAAATGTCTATGAATCTTTTCAAAATCAAGGTCTATCCTCTATAACATCATTATTAGGTTCCTTCCACTATCGTTAATCGATAGAGATAAATATTATCTCAAATTAAAACACATGAGTCTATCACAACATGGGAGGATTTTGAGAATAAATTCAGAAACATATAGTTCCTAACTATATACACTTCTAGGATCCATAATGATTACTAGAACATCACATTGATGGATATAGAATTATCATGGGAACCTTTAGATAAAATTAAGAATCATACATATATTTTTCTATATTATATATTTATTGTATGAATATAGTTATGAAAATTTTATCATCAACTCTAATCAACTTCTTACATTATAGTAGATGTCTCCTCTAATGGTGTAAAAATGGTAAAAAATATATTTTTTATTATAGAACTATTAAAATACATCTCACCCAATTAACATCTATGGAAGTGTGGCCATGGACTAATTGTGTATGGAATTCACATTATGGAAGAGAATTCATGATCAACTTGAGAAGTTGATTATCTCATGATCAATGTTGAATATTTTTAGTTTTCCACTCTACCACCTCTACTTCCAACCACTATTATGGAATTTGAAAAATGTGTGATGCGTGGAGGTCTATATATATATCAGGATTATAGAGTATAAATATCAGAAAATCAATGTCACGAATTTTAATATGTAAATTACAATATGAAAAATCAAATGATTCAATCAATTTAATAATATCACAAGTATTATTTAGAAAAAAGGTTAAATTGAGGACCGTATAAAAATAATCAACGTTACTTCTAATAGAGTAGTGGTCAATGAATAAAATGATCTCTAGAAAAACCTGGGTAACCCAAAAAAATAACCTCAACTGAAATAAATATATCCTCAGTAGCCAATCATCTATATTTCTCATCATGTTCCACAAATAATGTAATAATATTTTTAGAATTATCTTCAATGGTAGCCATTGAGACCCCCCCCCCCAACATAATAAAATCTTTTAAATATTCATTACCTAGTTTTTTATAAATATAAATATATGATGAAAGCATTAGAATTTTATATTCATAACCAAATGCTTCCCATCAAAATCATCAAGATAAAATTGAAACATTTTTCAAGGAACCATTTAACAAATTAATAATTATGTTTCACAGTAATACTGATGCACTTCTAAGAGAGTAGGATAAGCCTCTGGAACAAATAAGTCCAAAACATATATATTTATCATCCATGAATATGCTAGGTAAAAAAGATAGTAGAAACTGAAATAAATGAATTTAACATAAGAAAAGACAGTAGTGATAGCACACATAAAACTGGGTTAGAACAAAATAGGGATTCAGATCTAACTAAAAAATAACATGTACCACAATAACATAAAAAAGAAAGTTGATTATATGGAACCTACACCATATTAAACCCATATTCCATTTCTATATATAATGACATAAATAAATATATAGGGGAAATAAAAAATGATTTAGATATGTTTATATAATTACACATAAATATCTCCTCTTCTAATGAAATTACATTGATGCCTGATTATGAAATTTTATTGATGTAATTCCTCTCTAATTAAATAAAAATGGATGACATAAGATTCATATAATATAATAAAATATCATTCAACATTTTTTATAGGATGATACCACATATGATATGAGACCTTGAAAGCTTCTCAATTCACTACACTAAAGGGAAATACATATTTTTATTATATTTGTGAAACCTTGGAGAAAGTATAAATATAATTCTTTTGATTATCATCCAAAAAATATGAATCAATGTATTGAAACCAATGAGAGTTTCATTGCATCTGTTTGACCAGTCTATCATATGCCCCTTAGGAGTTCTTGGGTATGTATTAGTCAATGTTGGTATGTTCAAATATCATAAAAAATTTATATATATATGATATGAATAAAATGGATATGTCCCCATAATTCAGGTCACACTATTTCCCAACACATAGAAGCCATTTATTTATGTGATTATAGGAAGAATAATATTTAGAGTCAATGATTAAAAATTATTTTTTGATTTTGTGATGGCCTCATAAAAAAGTAGAAATATATTTGATTTTCAGATCATCATTCTTTCTGATGAGAAAGGTGAATGCATAAATGTTGATGATGACATATAGAACATATATCCTAATAAAGATTAGTTTAGTGATTATATGGATTGAAATTAATGTGAACCAATTACTAGAGATATCATTCCACAATTTATAATAGTTATGTGACACATGTGAATTTGATATAGTTGGGTTATATGATACTATGATGGAAATATCTTCAGCCACATATATTATTCCACTCATACAACTAGTGAATATAAAGTCCATTATAAGAATTCAAAGAATCTGTCAATTGGAGTCATCTAAACCTTATCATAACATTTAACATACATATTACTCTCTAAAGTAGTGGTTTATAGAGAAAAAGTGGCACTAAAATACATTTTGAGAAATCAATAGACCAAATGATGAGTAAATTTTTGGATCCCACTTTATAAAGAATTTAAAATGTATTAATGTCACAAAACAAACCTAAAATTTCATCATTGTTCACTTATCTTGATTTCTCATATCTACTATTGATGATGTTCAAAATATATTTATTGAAATAAAAAAACACGAGGAATTGATTTTTATGAAAAATATGAAGGAACAACCATGTTTTTATGATATTTCATATTATCTTTCCATGAGATCACTTTACCCCCACATCTGCTACCTAAAAATTAAATTCATAGTTTCGGCCTCATTCTTCAGTTGACGATATTCAATTATTTAATTATTTTACAAATGTAATGATGAAATGTTTCATTCCAGAGTATGAAATTCAAATAATTTTCTAAATATGCCGCATGTCTCGAGTTGGAGTATAAAAAGGCCCTGAATACACTATATCTATGATTCTATAAGGGGGACTATTTTCCCCACTCCAACTAAATTTGGGTAGTTTTGTTAAATTTATTGATTCATTCCACCCAATAAAAAACATTTAAAAGGGAAACTATATTCCACATAACACTATCCTGGAAGATGAAATCATCGGTTTATGGGGAATTGATTCACAGACACCTTCCATAATAATTACTGGTAATAGTAAAACCTAGTCATTGTGGACTAAATTTCAAGGTGCATAGAAGCTGAACCTCTAAGGATAAAGTATTTTGGTCATGAATTTTATATAGAAAAAAAAATTTAATTTATTTTTTTCCTCAACTACACATTAATGATTTGGGAAATCACCTTGAGAAAAATTATATTAATATATTTCTAGGTAAATATATATTTTGATACCACAATGGAACTCCCTGCCTCCCATATATAAGAAAATGAGTTGATTTTTCAACTAAAGTGATTACAACAATTATAGAAAATATATTGACTACATGTAGAATACAATTACATCCAAATTTGGATGAATCACATTGGTTGTCTCCCAAAATGTATTATGCACACATCATCACAAAATTATTCTAACTTATATATGGGAAACCCTTCCATCAACAACATTAATTAGATCACATATAGTTTTATGAATTTATGAAACCAATCATTGATGCTCAAGATGAGGGGGAGCTTATATTCCTTCAAAAGGACGGCTCAAAATGGACTAAAAGGTATGATAAAGAAAATTATTTAATTTATAAAGAAAAAAATGTGATGACAAATGCATAGCATGATGGATTTTACACCATGGGATAATGATATACTCATTAGTTCTTTATTACCTATATTCCATAAAATTATGATATCACAATGGTTGGGTCCTGTTAATGTTATCATAGAATTACAGTATGGGATAAACTAAATGAAAATGGTAGAAGGAACATCCATTTTGATCAATGAAAAAATTCTTAAAATTAAGGAGAACCATTCCATAAAGTGGATATTCATTATTTAAAATTAATATGAATCAAATCATGTGTAGCTCTCAAGATTAAACAATGCTCTGACTAGGGGGAAAACTTGGATAACCCCAATAGGATAGATTAGAATTTCAAATGTTTTAGAAAGTATGTGACTTTTGAATGGGTTAGATGTTAATAGTAAAAACTAGGATAAATGAATTAATTCACATAGTGTAAGAGAAACATTATGTGAACTCGTTAGGAAAGGTAAAACAATAAACCCAAAATTTATGCCTCGTGTAAATGATACCTTTTTTAAAAGAATCTACGATCATATTAAATACATGAACCAAGGGTTCACAGCTGATAGTACCCCCCCCCCCTCATCCAGTTACTCTCTCATAGTCCACTCTCCCCCTCCAACCATCGAACTCATCAAGTACCTCAATCATATCCTACTATGACATTCCCCTATATGTTTATAAAACATGATTATTTCTTTTTTCAATATTCTAGGAGATACTTTTCATTGAAAGAATTATTTTAAATAAATTCTATATGTATCCCACAAAATAATGGAAAATATTGTTTTATAGAATTTTGAAAAACATATTACTCCATGATTATAATTTAAGCCTGAATATTTAGTTGAGCCATTCACTTTTGATTCTCATTTCATAATATGGATTATGATATTGATGAATTATTGCAATTTGTTATTCCCTAATTTATTTCCCTATTTTCTATATTCCCATTAGATTTTCAACATTCATTAACATATGCTTTTCATCTCATATTTCATAAGGAAAACTTGGGGCATATAGACATATCCAAATCGATATTGTAATTATATTGAGGGTATGACTAAATTAATACAAAGTATAATTATTTATATAATCATTTTAGATTCATTTATCTTGAAACACTTATGTAAATTAATCATTCTTAAGCCCATTTAATCAATGAATGTCTTATTTAGTACTGACTTTGGTTACAAATCCCATTTTATCCTATCCTATAATACTCCTTAAATAATTTTATGATTATCAATTCAATAATTTTTGTGGATTTGGTTCAAACTAATGAATCATGTATTCATACTACTATGAAGATCTATATTGATTACTGATGATGATCCATTGGAAGTGTTCCATGGTTCTTATGATGTAACATTATTGATTAACATTTATTATAATAATAAAAATATAAAAATAATGTTAACATGTTTGGTGTTTTTAAAAGGTAAAAATCACCATTATGTGACTAATGAATCTTATGAGTTATGATATACTAATAAGTAATGGCTATGAGATCTAAAATATATATAGATACAATAAAAACATGAAAACATGATAATTTCATTGGAAATTTATAACACTTTCATAGAACTACACAGTGCTTTTTAGAGATTTAAGGTTCTTATTTCAAAAGTATAATTTTCATTGAATTACATCTAATGATTATTTATTATAATTGACTGTACATTTTTTTGAATTATTTTTTATATTTACCAACCTACCCTCATCCAAAAAGTAAATTGATCCTTAATACTGAAGTCCTCATGATTAATTGAGTTTTTATATTTACATAGTATGGATTTCATAAGAAATATCGATATATGGATTGGAAATTTTAAACATGGTATGATCATAACTCATTATTCAGTTTACCATGAGATATGATTGAAAATTAATGGTGAGTTAAGTTGCAATATGTTTATAATTTTTAGAGAATAATTATTAAATGTTAATAAATGGAATAAATGATTTGAATAAAAATTCTAATGAGTACGATTTATTTTCTCTTCTTGAATGACTCTATAATAATTTCTCATTCCCCCATGGCATAATTTTTGTTTTCATGGTTGTAATTCATTTTTCTTGTTTAAAAATTATTTGATTTAGAATCCATGTTTTTATTATCTTGACATGAGGAAAAGAAATTTCTCATGTGCTGACGAATTTGATAAAATTAATTCTTATATAGACACACACAAACACACACACACACTCACACACACATAAATATTAGATATAATTGTTTATGGAATAATTATATTTATTCAATAATATACTCATCGTTTTTAGAAAATATGGAGTAATCATTCAAAGGATGATATTCTTTAAAAATAAAAGATATTGAAATTCCATGTAGTTAAACAAATTCCCAAGGTGTATTTTTCATAGACATTGAAACTATTATCTAATGTAAATGATGAAAAAATAATATATGATGTGAACCGACTACATGCCCCGGAAGGATTGAAAATTGAATTCCCTTGACGAAACAAGATCCATGATTTTTGGACACCTCTTTCTTTCTAAATTAAATGATGTGAAATTCAAATACACATCATATAAGTTCCAAGGAATAAGTGTCTTAAATATATCTTAGACGATGAATCATTTAGACGTAGTGATATCATTAGGATTATATACATGTGTGAGCCCACTACACTAAAGGGTAACTCAGCATAGTTGGTAATACCATTTTCGGTTCTCCTACATTTCTTCTCTTATTCCTTAAAATACCTAATTTTATTTCTTTTCATTGTAATTTTATAAATATTTCCATTTATTTACCATTATGGATTTATGGATTTATCATTTCATGTTTCTACATAATGTTTGAATTTCAATTCATATTCAACATAAAATGATTCATTGTTCTTTCCTCTTCATTTCATTATGTATGTTTTTCCTTGATTCATAATTTCTTTTATTATGGGTTTCATTATTCCTCATTTTTTAATTATTGTTCCATTAAATATCTCCATTTACTTATTTCAATTTATACCATCATATGTTCCATATTTTCAGAGGATCATAGGTTGAGAGTAATGGTGGTTTAAAGTCCAATGAATATCTAAAATAAATGTTTAATCAGTTGGCTACTAATTATGTTATAAACATATGTAAGTAATATATGTTAGAAACACCCTGATTTGGGATATTATAATTGAATGAACTGATCCTATATGAATTTTCATTGTCTAGGAAAGATATAATTTGATACATTCTTCCATATAATGTATGACTATTTAACCATGTTTGATTGAAATCTATATACCATATATTAGTTTTCATATTATGTAAATAAAATTTGTTGGACGATAACCAATTGGAAAGCATTTTACATCTTCTTACCGAGATCCATATGACGATCCCAATAAAAATTTAGGATTAAATGTTTTTTAAAACATGAAATTTACCCTATTCATTTTTCTCACATTAAATTCAATTCCATGCTACGTAAGTTTTAGTAAAAGTAACACTATGATATCTCATGATGAAACTAACTAAATGGTTTTAATTCTATTGTCATCTACGTTCAAAATATTCATTGTGAGTTCATCCCCACACAAAAACTATGAAATGAATTTGTAGGTAAGATTATTTTGGGATTTTGAAATTCTAATATGGTAACAACACATTCAAAATGAAAAATTCAATGTGGAACAGAAACTATCCTGGGACGATTAATTATATAATGGTACCAGAGCATTATGATTTCTTAATGGGAGTATAATTTCTTTTATAAAACATTATTTGTGTGGATATCATAGAAAAAATTAAATTAATGGTGTAAGTGTGGGGAGATTATAGATAACTATTACTTATCCAGAAAATCAATCTTCGAGAGGATCAAGGTTTAGAATTGTATATTTAATATCCTTTTAGATATTTTGGGTGTGTGTTGATGTGGTTTTCATTTATTCATTTTCCATTGATTATGTATGTGATATTGGGGTCAATTCTATGGTGTGGGGTTTAGTGGAAGGAAACTCAAGTTGAACTATTGATTCACATGGACTGGGAAATCATGTGTTTACCACGTGTTCGTTCTATCCTTCTCTATATTGTGTGGTGCATTATTTAGATTCGGTCAACCAAAACATGGCATTATAGGTATCTATATCATTTTTAAACAACATTTATATGTTTTGACTTGCCATGATTACGGATTTCACTAAATGTTTTTACACTAATTGGATATTGAATGAGGAGTGTTTTTTCTACCATGGATGTGGTTCTTATGATCCTTTCATGTGTCTGGTATTTTGAATGCATGTGCTTATTTTTTTAAAACTTATTTTTCTTGAAAACTTATTTTTCTTGAAAATAAATGTTTTAGTTGAAAACAAATTCTCAAAAATGGATCAAGGATAAGTGGGTTGATGGTATTTAAATTTTATTTTTCTAAATAAGAGGATTCCTTTATGATATTTAAAATAAGTAATTTGTTCTTTATGAATTTTTATAAAAAATTGATGAGAATGAGAAAAAATAGAATATGGTTTTGGTAATTATTATTTTTCAACGTTAAATAGTATATAGAGTTTATTTATTTATTTTTACATGTTTTCGATATTTTTATGTTCCAAAAAGGATATTTTGTTTCAAAAAAGTGTTTTCTAGATTTTTGAAATTATTCCATTGAGCATGGTGATTTCATAATTTATTTTTGAAATTGTTGTTATTAAAATAAATGTCACTTTTTATTTGAATGTAGCATCCTTATTTTTCGGGAACATTTTTTTGGATGTGATACATACCTTAGGGTGGAATCATATTGTGCTTTTTTTGGGAAATGACATGATATAGAACATGGCTTGTTGAAATATTTATCTAAAATGATATTCAAAATGGTTTCTCTTGTTCTGAGTCCTACCCCTTAATATTTTGGAGTGGTGGACATAAAACATCCATCTACCATGGAAGTAAAGATGTGGTTGGATGAAATTGGGGTGATCCTCAGTTCCCTTAGGACACATAAATCTTAACATTTGAGGTTTCAAGAGATCATTTTGGTTATATGAATTTGAGTTAGCTAGATTTGATAGTCCTTCATTTCATGGGTGAGGGGTTTTTTTGTAATTTTAAAGGGGTGATTATCAAGTGGTTATTTCTTAAATAAGTTAAATATACGATTTTCCTAATCCTCCTTAATATTTAAATCATTGTGACATTCGAGTCATATTTAATGATTTGGTGAGATAGTTTTTTTACAAAATGTTTTGTGGTTGATCTTTCAAAATGTGGAATATGAAGATTTTGGACATTCCTTTTTAGTTGTAAACACTAGTTATTAGAGTTCTGGTTTTTTTGAATGAATTAAAGATGTTTTACCTTTATTAAAATGTTTCATTTGGATGTATCTCTTTCTGTATGATGTAAAATATAATTTTAATTTATTTTGGTGGACATTTTGGTTCTATTGTATAATGCTTTCTCATCCCCCACCTCCTTAGGTGTTTGTAGTTGGGCTCTGAGTTTTGTTTTATTGAACATTGTTGTTTTGTAAAACATTCCTTAAGTATTGTGTATATTTCTTGTTAATTATGTTGAGCTTAGTGATACTAAATGATTTTAATTCATATATTCCTTTGATTAAATAATTTTTTAACTAGGTTTTTGATTCACCTATTTAGTGTGGAAGACTAATAGGTATGTGTTTAGATCATTTGTGTGACGAATCATGCAAGGGGGTCCTGGTTTAAGTACCATGGTTATACAAGGATATCGTTACCCTATAGTCTTCATCATAAAATTGTTGGATACTATTTTTTTCTCACTTTATTTAATTATCATATGATGTTATTTTTCGTTCTGGTGTGTTTTTCTTTTGGTTTTTCAACTGTTCATTGATGAATTTTTAGTCTTGTTTTTTCAGCATGTATTACAAAGTCTAAATGGTTTGGACACCATGATAGATATCTAGTAATTTACAAGACCTTTATTTTGAGATTTAATTATGGTTGTTCATGTTGATTTTTGGGACACGTTGATTGTTCTGTTGATCAATTTTATCATCTAAATTATTTGCTTTACGGTCATTTGGTTTTGAGCAGTTTTATAGATTAGGATATATTTGAAAATTCTATTTTCATAATCCCCCCATTTCAACTAGTCTTTTAGGGTTATAAGTGGTTTTAGGTAGAATATTTTACACCCCTTATGACACGTTTTTTTAATTATTTGTCCTTCTGTAAAGTGTAGGAATGAATGAAATCATCATGTAATTCCAGCTCATAATACATTTTTTTGTTTTTTGTAATTGTACATGGTAATGGTGTATGTTATGGGGGAAACCATATTTACACCATTCATGTGGTTCCTTTTATGTTAATTTTGGATTATGTTCCAGTTTCACATATTGATTGTTCATGGAAATGTCCAAATAGTGTGAACCCTATGAAAAATTGTTGGGGTCCATGATGTGTATGAGGTGTATACATATATTTTTCTTAATTTTATAAACCCTTCATTTAACTCTTAAATTATTAAAAGGGCTACTTTTATATATTCTCCCATATGTTTTCAAACAATGTGGGGTGATCTAGAATCCCTTGTAGGGTTTTTGGTGGTTCCAGAAAGAGACTCATAGATTTTCAAATTATGTGTGATCTCTTAGGGTTAAATGGTCAATGTTGTTCTTGACCTAGGATGTGGATAGTGAATCATTGGCGTATGATTGGAATACAATGTTACCCAACCATATTCTCTATCGAGGTATTTAATTATTATTTTTTTTGGAAAATTAACCTCTATATTTTTAATTTGTTTCTCCCCCATCTCTACCCTTGTAGTCACTGGATCATCTTGGGTTATCTTAGAGTAGTTCCAGTTCCTCCACATGTCATTGATCATCTTCCTTTGGCAATTAATAAAATATATTTAGTGATTTTATAAATTCATTTCCTCGTACACCATCCTCCATCTATTATAAGTTTTTTTTCATAAGGATCTCTATTAATCATGAAGTTTGATTTTAGGGTTATGGTGGATCTAATCATCATAATTTTTTTTGGGAAATTAGATAATGTTTCTTCACCATTTACTGTGATCACTATTAATAGAGTTTAGTTTCAAGGTGATTCATCTTGGTTTATTCCCTTTCAAGGTTGGTGATACTATGAAATTGTTTCATTAGTGAATATATATGCTTCTTCTGAATTAAATGTGTCATTTTTATAATTATGGAAATATATGTGACATCTCATTGTTTTTTTTGAAATCATCTTCTATAGTATTGAACTTCCCATAATGTTTTTCTTTGAATATTGAGAGATTTTATGTTTTAAATAGAGTGTTGTGTTTTCCTAATATTCATGTGAAATACATATTAAATATTTGATACAGTATTTATATTGTTAAATTTGGTTCGAATAATTTTTTTTGTTTAGTGAGTGAAAAGAAGGTTTTGTATGAAATTTGGTTTTTAATCAAGGTGGTCACCTCAAGTATATTAAAAAGGGTTTTACTTGGTGATTTCAAATGGGTACCTGAAATGTGTGTGTGGTTTACCCCTTGTGAGACTCCTTGGATATTTATTAAATTTGTTGGTTTGGAAATGGATGGAATTTTTGGCTTGTATGGTTTTAATGAGGAGAAATTTTATTATAGGGAATCATGTTAATGTTTTAATAGAAGATTATGATTTATTTTAACATGGTTTTGAATGTTTTATGATGATTTCTATTAACTTTGGGATGAATATAATATCTTTTTTTCTATTATTTGATACACAAATAAGAGAACCCTAATTAATGGGTGAAAATAAATTATTTTTAAATTTTCATGTTTTTTCCATCATTTGAGAAATGGTTTTTTGAAGGTATTTTAATGAAATTAGAAAATGTAATTACATTTTGAGCCATATTTGGGTATTAAATATCAATTTGGGACACTTATATTTAAATAGTGACATACAACTCTTGCTTTTCTCTTTCTTGAAAACCCCTTCCATTCTTCATTGATCACAATGTGATGACTGATTCGTCCCTTATGTGGGAATGTATTTTTTATTCCTTGATTTCATGTCATGTGTAGATTTGTGGAGTTATAAGATTAGATGTTTTAGATTATTTAAGTTATGATCATGCCATATATATTATACATGTCATGATATCTATTACGACCCGTCCTCGGGGCTCGTTTCGTGACCAGCCCATGTCCGCCATCCATAGGCCAGGGGCTAGCGATTACCACCGAAAGTCATATCCCTCTAATTGGGAAGGTGTTTCCTTTTAAACCTACAACACACACAGTCAAGAAGCACAACAACAAGTAACCACAAGAAACTACTATAGTAGAAAGCATGTTGAATGTATGGGCCAATATACAAGACAAAATAAATTTACGAGTACAAGTAAAAGGAAAACAACTCCTGGATCATCCACCGGGAATCCTACCTGAAGGATAGGTACAAATCTCGATCAAGTCTTCCTTGTGGTATGTCTTATCTAAGTCCACCTCCGTGAAGCCTCATGTCCATCACCCATAACCACAATCAATGATGTATGTCATCTGCATAGGATACAATATTGTGCGGGCATAACCCATGTTGGGGTGAGTATAACTATACTCAGTAGGAACCCCGAGACCCCTAAAGGTCTCTTACAATACACAAATGATAAACCTCAAAAGTAAGACCACAATCACAGGGTACAAAGTAACAAACATTTTATATTATTTTTATTCCCATACATATACCTATGTTGTCTTGATTATACAGAGCTCGATCACCATACTAAAAAGCACAACTGTCCACTAAGTAAGAAGTACCACATAGGTGAGTACCTCTTAGGTAACACTACACAGATAAAAACCACAATGGTTTCACCACAAAGATTATAACTTAGCTCACACCATGTATAACTTAGGTACGTTAGTAATGATTATTAAATGTTACTACTAAATCATCTTATTCCGTTGAGAGGAAGACCCACGTAGGATCCAAAATAATCAAACCCACACATGATCCTATTACAACAGAACCATGTAGGAACCTATACTAGTCCCTCATGAATTCCAAGAGCAGAGGAACAAACCCACATAAAATGCATTTCTTATGTTACAACAAGCCATAGGGTTCCCGCACTAAGATCTATTGACTTCGGTAGGGTCTGATCATCAAGACACATGAAGATAATCCAAATTCCCAAAATAATAATTACTAAGTATCCCCAAAGGACTACCACATAATTGGGGTCTCAACGCAACAGACGGTGTATCAAACAGACCCACAATCTGTGAGTTATTGGCATTTTTAGTCCCGAGGTCCCGGTGGGATTCATGTTCGATCCAACCCATTCATACCCCAACAATATAAAACCACATTTTTGGTATTCCAAAATGACCTTCTCGATCTATGGTATTCGGTGCCGCTGATGGTTCATCAAATGGACGCCCGTAGCTCATGTTATGGGTGAAAGACCTAAAAGTGGATGATGTTGATCTGGGTCTGGCCTGACTTGAGTCCAGCCCTGGGTTTGGCCAGGCCCATGCTACAGCCCTTGCTGGGTGGAACACAGGAGGCCTGTGGATAGGCTTCCCATGCTAGGAAGCCCACATGAATCTCATTGCTGGCACGCGGCTAGGAGGCCCTACGCTAGGGTCCTCCCTAGCTGCCTCCCAAGGGGGAGGCACCCCTTGGGTACCTCATACGGCCTAGCCGGTTAGGTTTGGTGGGGAACTGGCCCACTCCACATGGCCCCAGCGGCTGGCATGCAGGACCCGGGGGTCATGCTTGGCTCCTCGGTTGGCTGGACGACTAGCCCCCTCCAGGGTGCGGTCGCGCACCGCTCCACCTCCGGCTTCTAGAAATGATCCCCCTCCCCTGTTGTCGTGGCCACTTCACGTGGCCCATGTAAGCCCGACATCATGGATGCATGCCTCCACACACTTCACGCGGTCGGTCATGCCCCTACCACCACCCATGCTCTGCCGTAGCTGATGGGTCGCAGGCCTCCTCCGGCGGCAGAGTCGTGCAACCCTCATCATCGCGACTGGTCGGAGTGTCTGCCACCGCTCTCGAGCTCTACCAGCATTGGTTGCCAGCACCGGTGACCGAAAACATTCCACGGGTCACCGAGTGCGCCCCGGTGGCCCGATCATCTCTTCGAAGACTCCCACACTCCTCTCGGGACATTTCCATGGATTCAAGACCACCATGACTAGGATTCACTTAACCCAAAAACTAGCTACAAAGAAAAAAATCCACAAATGTTATGGAGGGTTCGGGCTGTGTTCGTTTGTCCAGCACTATCCTTGTTAGAATGGTAGAAAGCTGCATATTGGATATTAATTCAAGAATAATGAGAAGAACTGGTTAAGGGGTATAAAATTTAAAAAAATCCCTACCTCGATGATTTTTTTAACTTTGGTGAGGAGAGGGAAAGACAGACGTTGATTCATCATTGTTGAAGATGTGCCTATTTGGAGATCCTTAGACAGAGTTCTTTTTTGGAGAAAGGTTCTTCGAAGGAGAATAATTCAACCTCTAAGGGGGGTTTCCTCCAACAAGATCCACTACCATGTTTTTTATCTAGCAAAAACCAAGAGCCCAATCATGTTAATGAAGATCCTCCCCCTTAATTGATAGGTTTGAGGACTTAATTTAATGAATTCATTAAATGATCAGGGTTTTTGACAATTAAAAAAATGGTTTGAAGGGATTGGGTGGTCCCACCAAGAATTCAAAAGAATTAAAAATTTAAATAAAAATAAAGTTAGTATGTTTTTATTTCAACTTTTTTTTATTATCTAGTGAAGGGAAGAAAAAACAATCATCCACTGATGACCAAATATAGCAGTGGTTAAGGTATGCTAAAGAATCTATCGGTGCTGCGAGATCAATGGTGCCCTCAAGCTTCAATTTCGAGCACTGGTTAAAATGTTAAAAAACACCATCACACTCTTACTAAAATTACATAAAAAACATCAGAATAACATTTTCAGATCTCCAGGCCTCGGAATCAAGTATTGTCAGAAATATCATACTCTAATATTTACATATAATTAAAAAACATTACATGGAATTTCTGTGGCTTTAAATTCTCCCCACCTCAGGGCTTTGAATCCCAAAAATCCATATCACAAAAACTAGGAAAACATGTTGGGGTATTGAGCTTGAAATTGAGCCTCCCGCATCCATGTGCTCTCATGGAGGTTCTCATTCTGCAAACATACACACACCAAAGGTAACTATTTACCATGAAGGACACTCTCCTCTCAATCCTCAATCTCTACTGGAACCATCAAAAACGTCTTACCATCATCGGTGTCAATCTCTCCCTAGTCAAGAACGTCGTGCACCCAGTGCAACGGCGGGGGGAGTGATATGCAGTAATCCACCTCACCAACTCTGGTGAGGTCATGAAAGGGTTCGATGAACCTTGGAGATAACTTTCAGCCCCGACCAAATTTCGACAAACCTCATCGGGTTGAGACCTGTAGAAAAATGTGTCCAGTATCCTATAACTCTAGAAGTACCCATATCTCATTAGAATAAGACTTATGCCTACTCTATGCAGACTTCATCCTCGCCTGGATGATCTCTACCTTCTCAGTGGTATCAAATACCCTCTCTTGTCCCACGAGTGCTGACTCCCCTGTGTCAGTTTGGAAAAAAAGAGATCTGTATGGTCTGCTGTAGAGAGCCTCTAATTCACAATCCCAATGGTGGAGTGATATCTGTTGTTTTATACAATCTCCACAAAGGGAAAGTGATCATCCCAGCTGTGACCTAAGTCGAGGATGCAAACACACGTCATATCTTCAAGGGTCTGAATGGTCCACTCAGTCTGGCCACCCGTCTGAGGGTGTAAAGAAGTGCTGAAACAAATTTGCATCCCGAAATCCTCTTGCAACACCATTCATAGCTATGAAGTGAAATGTGCTTCATTATCAGAGACAATGGTCAAGGGTACTCCATGTAGCCCCACAATATCTTGTACATTATGGCATCCCAAGCTCTTTATTAAACCATGATCTCTGATCTATAGGGTGTGGGACAACATGGTGAGTCGTTCGACAATCACCCAGATAGAATCATGACCCTTGGATATACGTCGATGTCCTGTCACAATGCCCATGGTTATTCCGCCCCACTTCCACTCTATAACATCTAATGTCTGAACTAAGCCTGCTAGTACCTGATGCTCTACCTAAACTTGTTGTCAAGTGACACAATCATAGACAAACTCTACTACTGCTTTCTCTAGTCCTGGCCACCAGTGCTGTCCTAGGTGGTCCTAGTACATAATTACCACTCATGGATGTACCTCTAGAGGGAGTGTGTGGAAATACCTCAAAAATGCTTCTCAAAGAGACACCGGTACCATGGTACGTCCTCTGAAAAGTATGACGTTCTCGCCACCTTCAGAAAATCTATCAGGTGCATGTCCTATGAATATCTGAGCACGTCAAGCCTCGCAGTGAGTGTCCCCATTCTGCGCCTCCCCAAATCACTGAAGGGTTGGGGGACTGACTGTAAGATACTGAATAAAAGCTGCTCCATCTCGATCTACAAAGGGTATCTGCAAAACGGACCACTTCTCTATCGCCTCACCTAGCCATTGTATTCCAAATCTCATGTATACTATATATGCTACAACGTTCCCCTTCCAAAAAGTATAGACTATCTTGAAGTCATAGTACTGGAAGAACTCAAGCCAACATCGTTGTGTCAGGTTCAGTTCATTCTAAGAGAAGATATACCTGAGACCTTAGTGATTATAGTAGATCTTAAAACTCTCACCCTATAGATAGTTTCACCACATCATCAAAGAAAACACTACTACTGCTATCTCAAGATCAACGGTATCATAGTTCTGCTCAAGTTGTATCAGATATTGTGAACCATATGTGATAAATCCTCGCTCCTACATCATGACACATCTGAGACTGGTCCCTGATGCATCATAGTAGACTACTTACCCAACGCCCTCTTTTAGAAGCCTCAATAAGGGGTCACTAGTTAGCCTCTTCCTCTGCTCCTGAAAACACCGCTGAAATCTCTCCGACAAAATGAAGGGTTGCCCCTTATTCTTCATCACTTATAAAGGTGATGCAACTCTGGAGAAATCTAGCACAAATCATTAGTAGTATCCAAGCAAACAGAGATAACTACATACCTCTGTCACACTCCTTGGTGGATCTCATGCATGTACCACCTCAACATTTTCTATATCCACCAGAAATCTAGCCTAGGAGATGGCATGTCCCATAAAGTGAACCTCTCAAATACAGAACTGGCACTTCGAGAGCTTACCATAATTCTGCTACTCTCGGTGTCTATCCCAAATGACCTACAAATGATAGGAATGCTTCTCCTTAGTAGCCATGTATATTAGAATTTCCTTGATGATGACTACTACAAAGTTATCAAGGTATGTATGAAATATCATGTTCATGAGTCCCATGAACACTACTAGAGCATTGGTCATGGTGAACAACTTGAACAAAAACACATAATGGTTATACCAACATCTAAACAAGTCTACTTCACATCCTCATCTTATAATCTGAGTTGGTGATAGCCCGATCTGAGGTATATCTTCGAGAACCATAGTGCTCCCATCAGCTGATCAAAGAAGTCATCGATCCTCAGGAGTGGGTACTTGTTCTTCATGGTGACATGGTTCATGCTCCAATTTTCAACACAAAGGTTCATGCTCTCATCAGCCTTTTGTTGACCAATATCGGGGATACCTAAGGAGAATCACTGGGCTGGATGAACTCCTTACCCTATAAGTCCTCCAACTGTACCAACATCTCACGAAGCTCCAAGGGAGCCATCCAATACACTGGTGTAGATATCTGTGTCATCCCGAGGTACATTTCAATGTTATAGTCCACCTACCTATGAGGAGATATACCTGTAACATCCTCTTGGACGACATATGCATACTGGTCCACCACTATAAGATATCTCGGACTCTCCACGTCAACCCCTCCGAGGGTAAGGCTAGCCAACAAATGAGTGATAGACTACACTCTCCTCCAGGTATGTCCATCATGTACTCCAAAGGCTCCCTTCTCACTAGTGAAGGTAAACCGAGTCCTATTCTCATGGATACACTGCACTTTTCGCCTAATGAAGTCGATATGTGCATGGAATTTAGATAACCAATCCATACCCTAGAAGATTTCATAAGGCCTCGATGTAGCTACTAGAAGATTCCATTTGAAGCTCTCACCTCCTAGAGTAAGCTCACACTACCGGCACCAGTGTGTAATCGTCAAATAATTTCCCATATGAGTCTCTAGTCATCAGGATTGAGCTAACGTCTCCACCATAATCTATGAGCTCCAAACAAGGGTAGTAGAAACAAAATAATGAATTGAACTTGTGTCTATAAGTACTTCTTCTATGGTGGAGGAGACACAGATCATACCTCGTATCATCTCCGAAGTTCCATGGTCATAGGCCTCAGCTTCATGGAGCAGAGCTTGCCCCTATACAACTGCTCTCTGTGGTTGGGGTTGACCACCTGGTGGGGGTGGGGGTAACACCGCGAATTGTTATGCATCGCCATCTGCACATCCATATCCTTTTCCACGTCCTCCTTCTCCCAATGAGCCTCCTTGGTCAAACATCTATCTCTTCTTGTACGGTCCTTCATCTATCTACTGATCATCCGTATGGTGGTTCAGGTAGTCAAAAGCCATGTGACCCTGCTCGCTGCATGCGTATCATTGCCTGCTCCTCGCATGACTAGCTTTATCTTGGGTGCCATGCACAACCGACCCTGAATCATGCGGTTGTCCACCTGTAGGTCTGATCTTCTTGGAACTCTATGACATCTATCTACTGCCTGTTGTATAATAATCTGCTATGTGACACCCAATGGTGGGTCTCACTACTAGTAACTTTTCAGCAAGAAAACTCTCTACAAAGACGGCTCACTATATCACCCCCGCTGGCGTCGGGATGCTGAGAGAAATCATAGAAGTCAGGATCTATCGCCTGGGTCCCTACTCGATAGTTCGGGAATTGAAGAATGAGACCCTCAACATATTAGTGTATTAGAGAGAGAATTCAATGAATCAATTTCTTTACTAAGCCACATTCATGTTTCCCTACTACAGATGATGATTCTCTTGTATGCGCACGACGTGAAGGGTTGCTGGGACAAACTCTGCCTAAAATACACTCTCAATGTCTGCATAGAGATGTGTCATATTGTCATGACCCTTAATCACCAAGCTCCACCATCTTCCTAATTCTACTTGCAGAAGACAGATCGCAAGGATCACCATGAGATCAGCTGGTGTCTCTACTAGTTAGAAGACTCTAACCACGACCTGTAGCCAATCCTCTGCCACATGTGGATCCATCTCAACCCTGAACTTGTGTGGCCTCTAGTGCTCGAACTCATACAATGCGCTCATGCGGATTTCACTCTCTTCTTCTAGGGTGGTTGGCATCGGTGTCCCAATGGGTAATGGTACAAATGGTTCTTCCGCTGGTGCCTCTACTAAAAAAGGGCCCTACACGAAGGCCTTCTCACTTGATGGGATATCATGACATGATCTACCCAGAACCTTTGTTGTCTATCTACATGGTGGCATCCTGGAATGAACCAGGTGCACCATAGTCAATATGTTATACCTGGTGAGCTGACTCAATGATATCACAAAAAAAACTTTTTCAAAACACACATGTAATTAGTGTTTTCGTTCACTAAGTCAGAAATCAGGAGTCACGGTCATGGTGTATAGATATGTTGCCAACGCACCAACACTAGATTATTTAAATAGATAACCACTTTCATAAAACTTAACTGTATTGTCTTTAAAAGATCAGAGTCAAATTTTATAATGTAGAACCAACTCCTCTGATACCAATTGGTCAAGAACCGTCCTTGGGGCCTGTGCCGCGACCATCCCAAGCACGCCTTCTATATTCCAGAAGCTGGAGACTAGCACTGAAAGAAATATTCCAGTAATCGGGATGGAATTGCATTCAAAAACATCAACACACATAGCCTAAAAACTCAACATGTAGTAAAAAAAAAGTAACTACTATTTTAAAAAGCATGTGGAATGTAACAGCCAATATACAAGCCCAACTGAATTTCCAAGTACAACTGAAAGGAAAAAAGCTCCTAGATCATCCACCGGGAATTTTACTTAAAGGGTAGGTACAACTCTTGATCAGGTCGTCCATGTGGTAAATTTCATCTAAGTCCACCTCCGATCAGCCTCTTGTCCATCAGCCTTAGCCTAGATCAACGTTGTTCGTCATATGTATAGGATACAATAAGGTGCAGGCATAACCCGTGTAGGGTTGAGTATAACGACACTCAGTAGGAAACCCAAGACCCCCGAAGGTCTTCTAGAATCCAAAAATGGTAATCCTCAAATGTAATAGAATAATCACAGGGTACGAAGTAACAAACATCATTACTTAAGTGTATTCCTATACATATACCAATATTTTCAAGATTACACATAGCTCCATCACTCGAGCCAAAAGCACAACAGTCCACGAAGGAAGAAGTATCACAAAGATAACACAACAAGGGTGAGTACCTCATAGGTAACACCACCTAGAGAAGAACCACAATGGTTTCACCAGAAATATTATAACTCAGCTCATATCACGTATAAATTAGGTAAAATATTAATGATTAGTATATGTAACTACTAACTCATCTTACTCCGTTGAAAGGAAGACCCACATAGGATCCTAAATCATTAGACCCACGTAGTATCCTAGTAAAGAAGACCCACATTGGATTCCAAGAGGTGATCCATATGAGATCTCGGATCACAGACCCATGTAGGATGCCAAATCATAGACCCAAATAGGACAAGGCACAGACCCACATATGAACCATTTCTCTTGTTATAACTAGCCATATGGTTATCACATTAACTCTATTGATTCCAATAGAGTACACTTTTCAAGGAACAGGTCGATACTCCAATATCCATTAAGTCCCATGAATAATTATCCACAAGGGACCTCCATGTAATATGGGTCTCAACGCAACATACAATGCGTCAAATGGATCAACGGTCTATAAGGTAATAGAATTTTTAGTACTGAGGACACAGTTGGATTCATGTTTTTCTAACCTAGTTACAACACCAATTTATCCAAAACACATATGATTTATACCAAAAGTACCTTCTTGATCCAAGGTTTCTGGCACCGTAGACGGTTCATCAAACAGACGCTTGTAGATTAAGTTATGGATGAAAGAGCATAAAGGGGTCGATGTTGATCTGGGTCCAGTCCGACCCGGTCAGACCGACCCGGCATGACCATAGCTGGGTAGACCTGACCTAGTTCGTGTTGACCCAGAGGGACCCAGGTTCGGACCTGGCTCCGACCTAGACTACGCGCTCTAGCATAGCCCACTGGACGACAAGCACCGGGCAGGCCAGAGGAGGCCCACGCCAGGCTCGCAGCTAGGCGACTGACAGGAGGTCTGCCGCTGGGTGGCCCTGCATTGGGGTCTGCCCTAGATGCCTCATAATGGGTAGGTGCAGACTAGGTACTCCGAACGGCCCATCCGTTCAGGTTGTATGGCCAACCGGCCGGCGCCACGTGGGCCTAATGGCTAGCACGCGGGACCTGTAGGTCCCGCTCGGTTCCTCGGCTGGTCGGACGAACAACCTACCTATGTGGCTCGTTCACGGGCCATGCCACCATAGATGGCTAGAAGTGAGCCACCCCCCCCCCCCTCATTGTCACTACAACCTAATGTTGCGTTCCTTGCAATCCTGGCGGTGCACACACGCACCGCTGCCCCCTTCACGAGGCCGGTCGTTCGGCGGCCACTGACCCTGCTCCGCCGCGGCCCGGTCGCACCGCCACCATTATCACGGCCGGCCTGAGTTCCATTCACCGCTCTCGATCCCTACCAGTGCTGGTCACCAGCACCGGTCACCGAAAACATTCCTCGGGTCACCAGGTGCTCCCAGGTGGCCTGATCATCACTCCAAAGACTCCCGTACTCATCTCGGTATGTCACCATCGATTCAATACCACCACTGTGAGGATTATATCAAACCGAATTCAATCTGTGAAGAACACTAAAATACATAAAAGTTGCTAAAGGGTCGGTTCGTGTTCATTTGCCCCATACCCTCTGCATTAGAACAATAGCAAGAGGCATAGTTGTTCAGAAAACAATAAGAACGACAAGAATGGTGTAACGGGTAGAAAAAACAACAATTCCTACTTCGATGATTCGTTGATGTTGGTTAGGAGAGGTAAATATGGATGTCGTTTTGTCGTCATTGAATACATTCCTCATTGGAGATCATTTGATGGAGTTCTTCATTGGAAAAATGTTCGTCGAAGGAGATGAGTTCTTCCTCTAAGGGGGGTTTCCTCTAGCATGATCCACTACCAAGCTTCTTCTCTAGGAAAAACCAAGATGCCAATAAAGGTGATTAAGATCACCCCCCTTAATTTATAGGATTAATGACTTCATTTAATGATATCATTAAATGTAGCGGGTTTGGTATTATTTAAAAACATGGTTTGAAGGGACCGTGTGGCCCCCACTGAGAATTCAATAGAATTAAAATTTTATATAAAAATATAGTTAGATTATTTTTATTTCAACTTTTTTTTATTTTCCCACGATGGGTAGAAAAAAATTAATCAACCCGTGGCCAACTACCCTCGACGTGAAGGTCTCCTTAATCAAATAATGACATAGTGAGATCAAAGGTGCCCTTCAATTTCAAATATGAGCACTGGTTTAAAAGTTACAAAAACCAACTCACACGCTTAATTAAAGTATATAAGATACTTTAGAAACACATTATAGGCATTCTATGCCACAGAAACATGTACCATTAAAAACTGAAGACTCAAATATTTCTATATAATTATAAAAATTACATGAAATTTTAGGGTTGTTACAATTTTTATACACCTCACTTCCATTATTGTATATTGGATTTTAGGTATAATGTAAAAGATGTATCTTGTTCATCTATCTATTTCAAATGCTTCTAGAAACTGACCAATTTTATAGAGACATTATTTAAGCGTGGTTTTTCATCAATGTGAGGATTTTGATGTATTCTAGGATATTGTTTTTGGAATTAGGATATATAATTAGCTAGTTCGGGTGGTTACACCCATATATGATGTTTTTTATGTAACATTAGTGACATTATGTAGAGTTCGTGAGACATTTTATTTCTTGATGATTGGGAAGTGATTTATGGGAGTTTGATCTATTATTTTTTTGGTACATTTCTCCATATTTTATTGTTATGGAATTATTTCCTACTAATTCTAATATGTCATTTTTTATATATGTGTTTCCTTTTTTGTATTATTGTCACATGTGTGAGTGGTTTGTGTGGTTTATTTGGGAAATGGTGTTTCAAATATTTTTTTAACATTTTTTGAATTTAAACAATATTTTTGAGTTCTTATAAATTGATTTCAGATAGGTTTTTGTTTTAATGAGGGATTTTCCATTTAAAATAAAAAATGCGACTATTTTATATTAAAGAAAACAACTAATTTGTTTTCAAAAAAATGTTTATATTGTGTGTGAATTTGGTAAATGAATTACACTGGAATGATTATTCCTAAAAATATATGTTTCTTTTTAAAAAAAAAACAATGTAAAACATATAATACACGATTTTGTGTATATTGATTTTCTATATTGGTTATATATTGAAATATATATTTTTTAGTTTGTTTCCAATCTATAATTGGTGCATTTCCTTTTGAAATATGTTTTATATTTTTATTATGTTATGGAAACCTACTAATGTTTTTTGATCAGGAATATATATTTCATGTTCCATGTTCTCAGTTTAATAATTCATTGTTAATTGTGGTTGTCCCACCGAGGGTTTTGTTTTTATCATTTTTATTGCTTCACCATTGAGCGTCAGTTTTTATATGGAAAAATATTTGTGAGGGGTTGTAAATTTTTATGAAATTTTTTATTTATTTTTAGTATAGTTATTTCCTTTAGAGTACACCATGTTATTATGGAAAAAATTGAATGTTTTTGGATTATATAACATGTGTTACATGGTAAGGGGAAACCATGAACCCCAACCCAAGTAATTGTGCATTAGCTGGTGGATTTTTTCATTGATATACTAAAATACATCCACATGTATAATCAAACTATGTAGGACAACCATGTGATATCTCTCACTTTTGTAGATTGGTCAGCATGGTCGCTACAAGGATTTACAAATCGTGTGGGATAAACATCTGAACAATCCATATTATTAAACCTTTTATTATACCATCATCCCCCCATAAAGATAAACCCAAAATCATCTATTTGTAATCCCACATATGATTTCCTACCTATGCATGCCTCCCCCTTCATACCTCCCTCTGGGATCCATTTTGGTAGGAGATTAGAATGGATTCTTCATAGGGCCCTCATGTAAGTCCATTCTCTTATGGGTTGTCTCCATTTTTAAGGTTTTTTCATTCTATTTCGTTGAGTTTTCACTTAATTGTTTGTTATGGTGACATTTTTATTGATACATAATAATATTTTCGGTTTTATCTTGATCATTTAGGTTCAATATTACCCCTATATATTGTGGTCAAGGTGCAGATAATGTTTTCCACTCTTTTCCTGATTTTTTTCTATCAAGGTATGTTGTTCCATGCTTAAAAATAGTTTGGTCAATTTAATATGATGTATTTGTTAATTATTTTATTTTATATGGATTATATATGGGGTGTGAAAAGTGTTTTTTGAAATGGTTCACAATATATTTGTTTTTATAAATTAAATTCTCATTAAAATGGGTTATGTTTCATGTGTGTTTGGTATGTACCCTTTTATGTTATGAGTTAAATTTGTTTGATAATATTTATAGATGATGCACAACCCATTTTGAAATTCATTTGATATTAATGTGGCATAAAAAGTGTTTTTAAAATAAAAATTGGGTGTATTTATTTTATAAAACTGTGTTTTGCTTCTTGAAGAAGTTTAATAAATTATACCAGATGGCGATTAAATTTAGTATGTGGTGTGAAGAATGTTTTTGAAAGATTTCGGTTTACATGTAGTTTTAAATTCAGATTTGGTTTTGAAGGTACTAATTCAACAAGAATGTTTATATTTTTTGGTATATTTTATATGAAAGTGATGTCGTCCATGACATGAGAAATAGAAATTGAGAAAAAATGGAATCATGGGAAACTCTACTGAAAAACTAGAGTAGTATGTAAGATGAAATTTAATTGGTTAGACCATGATTCATCTGGAATGATTGAAAATACATTACTAACTAAATGATATTGATTATTGGAAACTATTTGTCCCATTAAGGTTCCCCACCTATTAGCTTGTTATGACAAAATTGTTAGTTGTGGTTGATATTACACATTTCACCGAGATACGATATACATTGAAAACCATTTCTTGATAGACCCTATATGAATTTCGCATTTCAATGTTCTCTATGGGGATATCACACATACCACTTGTTGAGACCTAAAGCTTGACGTACATGTACATTACATTACATTATCAGAATACTTAGTACATAATAAAAATAGACACACAAGGACCATAATAGTTTAGTGTCTTTGGAAACTTGGAACGTAATCATCTAATCGTGGTGAAAGATCTTCAACATCTCCCATAAAGATCTTCCCTTTTTTTCATACCTAAAACCTTTCTTTATATCCTAGAAAAAATAAAACATAAAAAGGGTGAGCTCAAATTCTCAGTAAGGGTAAGCATGGGTAAAATAAAACATACCATATACATTTGAACTTAAAAACATGAACATAATGTTTAACCATCAAAAGCTTGAGAAATGACACAAAACATGGGAGTACGTAAGGCATAGATCATAAAGATACATTAAGAATTATAAAATAGCATGGGAATAAAACATGTAATTGTGGAACCATTCATCACATGTTATGATTTCCATAGTAGCCAAGGCATTGCTGCCAAGACCATCTTAGTGGACAAAGTCCCTTTTTAATCGAGTTCACTCCTCGTTCGAGTCTTGTATTACTGAACCGGTTTAACTTGCAGTTCCATCCATGTCTATCTCATTAGATATAAATATTTACCCAATGCATTGGAGAGAGATATAGGTCCCACCCATCTCATAATGAAATCATTCTTTTGTGTGCCACAAAATCATAAATCATACATCATAGCATAACCCATGTAATAAAATGGGATTCTTAAACATCATGCCATCATAACATAATCCATAAACAATTGATATCATTTCAACATAAGAAAATTGAAACCATTTAAATAATAGAGACATTTTACTTGAAACATACAAATATGAAATAATGTCATCTTATATGGAAAATAGTTTTGACAAAACACTTGAAATGAATTCTTAAGGAAAATATCTTTTCTTATTTAAAATCATTTTTTTCACAAAATTCCATGCAACATTAAAAGATAAGGGTTTTTTTGAAAATAATCATGCAATCTTGTAGAGGAAGTTCCTTGAAAATGAGGCATTATGAAATCGTAAAAATCCGTTCATGCCGTACAAGATAAAAATAAAATTCTCCTCGTACTTTTGTCGGAAAAGTCAGAAAGTACCTTCTATGGTATCCAAAAGAATGATTCCATTCATACAATGTGGTAAAAATACAATAAAGGGTAAAAATGACTTTAATCATTCATGGAATAATGGTATACATTTTATGAAAACATTTTTAGAAATCATGGTCATGGATGATAAATGTAACCACAGTAAATACTTACGTATAAGCAATCTCGGATAAAAATGAGATTGAAAATTTATCCCTTACCTTAGGTCTGATTTTCATCATAAGTGTCCGAAACTCCTGTATAATGATTTAAATAATGCTATTGACATATTCCAGAATTATACTCATTGTTTTGATATCATATATGGTTCACTTATGGCTTTATATTACCTGTTCTTTTGTAAATTCCATGTTAAAGAGCGTTTTGGGTAAAATCGTTTCATTTGTCGTCCGTGTTTTGAATTGTAATTATTAATATGATTACATAGATCATGATCAATTAATTACAGAATATAAAACATGATTTATATATAATATATATTCAGAATATATATATATATATATAATAGATCAGTAAATGGAAATAAATACACCGTTCATGGAGACGGTAGGTCGTACGTACGCATGAACGCTGTTTTCGTTTCCTTATTGAGTTGAATGGAATTAAGTAGATGACATACATATATATACACATAAATACAGTATAATTATTATGTCATATGTATCATGATTAATTATTATATATACATTATAATCATTCATGAATGGTTAATGTGGAGAATGAATCTCATCGCGTCGTGGAGACGGTAGTCCGTATGTACGCACGAGCGATGATATCATTCTCACGATTGTGGAATTGTTTTGGAGTGTATGTATACTATTTCATAAACAATATTACTTTAAAATAATCATATATAGTTATTATATAAACCATTATACCTATCCAAGTAAGGTGTTGTTGGGAAATAGATTACACCACGGCGTTGAGACAGTATTCCTTACGTACGCACACGCGGTGATTTGGTTTTCCGTAGGATGGATAGATGGTGAAATAGGGTTGTTTCTTACTTATAATAAAATATAAGTATATGAGTGATACTGATGTCATTACTTCATAATGAAACAACCTATGAAGACGAAGTGGAAGAAGAAATAATGTTGAAAGAATCGGTAACAGACATTACCTCTTCTTTGAAGTGCCTCTTTGAGTCCTCCTCTAAGGGCACTAAAATTGGTCTTTTAAGAATACCAGGACCTCTAGGATGTTTCTAGGGTAGTGTAGAAGAGAATTTCGCAGGGGTTGAACGAGCTTGAAGGATCAATGTGGTGTGAGGAAGAGAGGGAGGAGGTGCCCTTTTATAAGGGAGGAGAGGGGCACCTTTGGAATAACTAAAAATATTATTTAATTATAAAGCCAAATTCGGTTTTAAATAGCTCCAAATTGATTTATTACGAATCTAATGTGGGTATGGGTATAAATCATCTCATCCAATAGAATTTATACAAGTTTAGGTTCCTATGTTAACCTCATCATTTATATTTATCATTAAGTTAGATAATTTTACTTTTATCGTGTCTTTTTGTGTTCTTAAATATAAGGTTAATAAACATACTATAAGATGCCAAACGATCCCCAAGTTGTTTATTATTAATATATATAACCTTATAAAATTCATTTGGCCTATAATTATATTTTTATGAATAAAATAACAATTAATAATATAATATATTTTTTAAATACTATTTTATGTCAATTTTGACACTATTTAGTAATTGATTTTTGTGAAAATCATAACAGGATGATTAGTTCAAAAAAATATAATTATATAAATACTAACATGTAATGTTAACCTAGAAAGTTATAGTAATTCATAAAAAGTCTAAAATTACATTTATTTTGGTATTTATAACATCAATTATGTCAATATTTCATTAATAAGATAATTACGGCATAATCTTTGTGTCATAAATAAATTACATTATTTGATGTCTAAAAATTTAAAATAAACTACCATTATGTAGGAACCCTTTTTATCTTTCTATGGAATATTTATAGTATAATTTATCTTATGTATAACCTTGTATTAAAAATGATATACTTATTAAACATTGATTTTAACTATTTTAACCCTTCTTTAAATAAATTAATAATAAATGTCCTAATCTAAACCAAGAGGGCCTAAATGGTCATATTTTATTCCTGAGGTTGTTTTTGGTCGAATTACACTTATAAAATAGAATTAGGACATGTGTTAGGGTAATAATAATATCATTTTTACCCTTAATTACCCTATTTACATTTAACCGTGGTAAAAAAATTAAAAAGTTATTATTTACGAAAAAATATTTTCATCTCATTGAACCAAATATTACATACTGACATCAACCTTGTCTCTCGGATATTTGAAATTCCACTCACAGAAGTGGTAAAATTATATTTTATGAAAAAATCATTTTTTTTAACTACCACTTAGTGGTTTCACTATTAATCAAAAAATGAACGTTTCCAGAAAAATACCAAAAATTAGGCCTAAGTTATATTTCATATTATGAACTGAAAAATGATGTCTATTTTACCAAATTCAAAACATACCAGTTGCATTACTTAATTTAAAAATTAATTCCCGTCGTCAAAACAAATAGCGTGTTCTTAAGAGATAATAACTATCAAAAGATTGACACTTGTTTATGTCTGGTTTAAATTTGAAATTACATCCAATGACCACCATTGTATTAAATTATAAAAATATATTCTAAATATACTTTAAAACCACTCAAATTAATAATTTATCAGTATTAATTATTTTGATTAAAAAGGTAGTTTTTAATTAAAATTTAGTAATTTTAACTATTCATCAGAAAATGAAAGTTATCCGAAAAGTACCAAAATTTCACCATAAGCTAATTTCGATATTCTGAATCCAAAAATGAAGTCCATTTTGAAAAATAAAATTTATAGAATTTCAAAAGGTGGTTATTACTATTCATAACTGCTAGTTTTAATAATATTTTAATATGATATTGTTGTTTAGTGAAACGTGTTATTGCGTACTACACACACTATCGACGAAGGTCGCGATTGCATGTAATGAAAGGCAAGTCAAGGATGTGTGTTGTGCACGCTCTTTTTGGTGTAGCATACAACACAAGACATTAATGAAATTAAACAGAATATTTTTCATAAAATCTCGGGGTGTTACATTCTACCCACCTTAAAATGAATTTTTCCCTCGAAATTCATCGGGGTTATAAATGGTTTACTCCATGAAAGTATCTTTAATAGAAACACACATCGTAAAAAGGAATACCAAAACCAATATTTAAAAACAAAAGTATGAAACGTCACGGTTACCCAAATAAACTAATCACTGGGTTTCCACATAGATGAAAATATGGATATGGAAGAGAAATCTAACCATCATGTTCTAATGGAGAGTGGTAGAGAACATGGCTATGGAAAAGCCAACAATCACAAATCCATAGATTTTTGATGATCTAAGGTACCATCTGATTCATCGGATATAAGGACACTAGGACAACATTTTTGGTTTTAAAGATCATTTCCATAAAGTTGATGAATTAAAAGAAATACTTACATGATTTTGGTACAATCTCATTGTTGTTCATTAATTGAACAATTTCCACTTCATCCCTTAATTAAATTATGTTGAATTTGTTATTCATGTTGTGCTAGAAGATCATGTGATAGAATGATGGGCCATTCCATCTATCTCAAACAAAATGTTATAAAAGTTATCAAAAATACACAAGTCCATATATAGTGAGATTAATCATATATGGTTCGTAAAATAGACTTATACTTCATATATCATACTACATAATATAATAAAACTAGTTTCTACTAAATAGGGACTTCCTGTAGGCCAGTGGTAGGCGATAAAGGCCAGTCGCACTTTGGTTGTGGGTTCGATTCCCACAGCCTTGTCCGACGCGATGGGTTGTCGCCCGTCCTGCAGGTTGTCCTTTTTCTAAAACTAAATTATTATAACATCCCATAAATAATATCAAAAAAAATGTTCTATCCTTAAACAATACTAACTTATGTCCAACATAATCTATTCCAATCTTTAGGCTTATCTAAAATACTTCCGTCCTAGCTCATAGTATAAAGAAACTGATTACTTGAAATCTCATCAACCAAGCATGTGAATACCATCATTTATCCCCCATATATCTTGTTGGTAACATTCTAATAATGTGAATACCTTAATCATGTATTCTCTTAAAAAATGAATACCCATTAAACCTTAGTAAAAACATGAATGCTGTCAAAAGTTAACTCTTTCCACATACCAAAATTCAAAAATTATATATACTCAAACCATGATATAACCTTCTCCTTATATCAGTCATGAGCTCATGAATACTATCAAACATTTAATTTTCTCCTTATCCCTTCATTATGCGTATATCATCTACATTCCAAAAATATCTGAATAACCTTTCATGGATTCTGGTACCATTAATCATACACTTTCAAATGTCATGGAAAGACAACAGTGTAACAATCCTTAGATGTCTCTTTATTCCATAGTACCATTAGATTACTTATACAACATTACACATGATAAACATGTAATCATTCCACTACATTAATAAACCATTGATCGAGCTTCAATAATTCTTTCATCTCACATATCATTTGTAGTCTCTTCATCATCATCAACATAAATACTACCCATACGACCATACTGATTCTCTTCATGAGACTTTCCCTTAGGGAATTAGTTTCCATAATGCCCGTACATTCCACATTTAAAACATTTAACCATTGTTGATGTTGTAGAAATACCATTATCCTCCTCCCTGGTGTTAATTGAACCTTTTCCTTTGCACTTACTGGATTTGTGTCCTTCTTTTACACAACCAAAGAATCTTCAACTTCCTTTGAAACATTATCCTTGATGCCTCTTCCCACATGATTTACATAGGGGCAATTGAACTTTCATTCCTCTATGATCATCAGGAAACTCCATCTTTCTCTTATTTGATGAGTCATGAAACTTTCCAAATTTTACTTTATTGATCATATTATGAGATTTATGATTCGACATAATAATGATGTTTGGTCTTCCAAATCCCATTTCATTTGGTTGCTCATGAAAAATATCATTCCATTTACCATCATATCCTCCATTATCGTGAATCATCTTGTTTCCAGCTATTTTCTAAAACCCAAAAAGAATAGTGTGAGAGGAAAAAATCATAATAAAGGGGGTGTAAATTCAATATATAACATCTTTGGTTTAATCTAATATCGTTACCATAGTTCTTGGACTATATCATATACGTATACTTATCCTTAGGGACATCCCTAGACAAACCTTAGAAATGTCTCTAGGGATCTCAATAACATTTGCGCATCCTAGTTTCGAAAGGTTGACTAAACTTTTCCTCTGATAACAACTATAGAGACCAAAAGCATTATGTACATGGACATTACATTACTTTAGCAGAATACTTAATACATAACAAAAACAGACACAAAAGGACCGTAATAGTTTAGTGTCTTTGGAAACATGGAACGTAATCTTCTAATCGTGGTGAAAGATCTTCAACATCTCCCATAATGATCATCCCTTTTTTTCTTACCTAAAACCTTTCTATATATTCTGGGGAAAAGAAAACATAAAAAGGGTGAGCTGAAATGCTCAGTAAGGGTAAGCATGGATAAAATAAAACATACCATATACATTTGAACCTAAAAACATGAACATAATGTTTAAACATCAAAAGATTGACAAATGACACAAAACATGGAAGTACATAAGGAATAGAACATAAAGAAACATTAAGAATGATAAAATAGCATGGGAATAAAACATGTAATTGTGGCAACCATTCAGAACTTGTTATGATTTCCATAGTAGCCAAGGCATTTCTTCCAAGACCATCTTAGTGGATAATGTCCCTTTCTGAATCGAGTTCACTCCTCGTTCTAGTCCTGTATTACTGAACCTATTTAACATTCCGTTCCAGCCATGTCTATATCATTAGATATAAATCTTTACCCAATTCATTGGAGGGAGATATAGGTCCCACCCATCCCATAATGAAATCATTTTTTCTTGTGCCACAAAATCCTAAATTGTACATCATAGCATAACCCATGTAATAAAATGGGATTCTTAAACATCATGCCATCATAACATAATGCATAAACAATTGATATCATTTCATCATAAGAAAATTTAAACCATTTAAATAATAGATACATTTTACATGAAAAATACACATATGAAATAATGTCATCTTAGATGGAAAATAGTTTTGACAAAACACTTGAAATGAATTCTTGAGGAAAATATCCATTCTTCTTTAAAATCATTTTCTTTTCACAAAATTCCATGAAATTTTAAAAGATAAGGGTTTTGTTGAAAATAATCATGCAATCTTGTAGAGGAAGCTCCTTGAAAATGAGGCGTTATGAAATCATAAAAATCTGTTCACGCCGTATAAGTTAAAAATAACATTCTCCTCATACTTTTGTCAGAAAAGTCAGAAAGTACATTATATGGAACCAAAGGAAAGATTCCATTCATACAATGTGGTAAAATGTCAATAAAGGGTAAAAATGACTTTAAGAAATAATGGAAGAATGATAAACATTTTATGAAAACATTTTTAGAAAACATGCTCATGGATGATAAACTTAACCCCAGTAAATACTTACGTATAAGCAATCTCGGATAAAAATGAGATTGAAAATTTATCCTTTACCTTAGGTTCGATTTGCTTCGTAAGTGTACGAACCTCCTGTATAATGAATTAAATAATTCCATTGAATTATTCCAGAATCATATTCATTGTTATGATATCATATATGGTTCACTTATGTCTTTATATTACCCGTTCTTTTGTAAATTCCATGTTAAAGAGCATTTTGGGTAAAATCGTTTCATTTGTCATTTGTGTTTTGACTTGTAATTATTCATATGATTACTTAGATCATGATTACTTAATTCCAGAATATAAAACATGATTTATATATAATATATATTTAGAATATACATATATATAATAGATCAGTAAATGGAAAGAAATACACCGTTCATGGAGACAGTAGGCCGTACGTACGCATGAACGCTGTTTTCGTTTCCTTATTGAGTTGAATGGAATTAAGTAGACGACGTACATATTTATACACGTAAATACAGTATCATTATTATGTCATATATTTCATGATTACTTATTATATATACTTTATAATCATTCATGAATGGTTAATGTGGAGAAAGAATCTCATCGCGTCGTGGAGACGGTAGTCCGTACGTACACACGAGCGATGATATTGTTCTCATGATTGTGGAATTGTATTGGAGTGTATGTATACTATTTCAGAATCAATATCAATTTACAATAATCATATATAGTTATTATGTACACCATTATACCCATCCAAGTAAAGTGGTGGTGGAAAATAGATTACACCACGGTGTGGAGACGGTATTCCATACGTACGCACGTGCGATGATTTCGTTTTCTGTAGGATGGATATATAGAGAAATAGGGTTGTTTCATACATATAATAACATATCAGTATATGAGTGATACTGATGTTATTACTTCATAATGAAACAACCTAATAAGAAGAAGTGGAAGAAGAAATAAAGTTGAAAGAATCGGTAACAGACATTACATCTTCTTTGAAGCGCCTCTTTGAGTCCTCCTCTTAGGGCACTAAAATTGGTCTTTAAAGAATACCAGGACCTATAGGATGTTTCTAGGGAAGTGGAGAAGAGAATTGGTCAGTGTTTGGCCGAGCTTTAAGGCTCAAGGTGGTGTGAGGAAGAGAGGAATGAGGTGCCCTTTTATAAGGGAGGAGAGGGGCACCTTTGGAATAACTAAAAATATTATTTTATTATAAAGCCAAATTCGGTTTTAAATAGCTCCAAATTGGTTTATTTCTAATATAAGGTGGGTATGGGTCGAAATACTCTCATACAATATAATTTAAACAAGTTTAGGTTCCTATTTTAACCTTATCATTTAGATTTAACATTAAGATAGATAATTTTACTTTTACAGTGTCTTTTTGTGTTCTTACACTATAAGGTTAATAAACATACTATAGGAAGCCAAAAGAACCCCAAGTTGTTTATTATTAATATATATAACCATATCTAAGTCATTTGGCCGAACCTTATATTTTTAGGAATAAAATAACAATTAATAATATAATATTTTTTTTAAAAACTATTTTATGTCAATTTTGACACTATTTAGTAATTGATTTTTGTGAAAATAATAACAGACTTTCTAGTTCGAATACAGTTATTTATATCAATACTAACATGTCATATTAACCTATAAAATTAGTTTAATTCATAAAAAGTCTCAAATTACATTTATTTTGGTATTTATACCATCAATTATGTGAATCATTAATAAGATAATTATTGCATCATCTTTGTGTCATAAATAACATAAATTATTTAATGTCTAAAAATTACATATAAAATACCATTATGTTGTAAATAGTTTTATCTTTCTGATGAATATTAATATTAGAATTTATCTTATGTATAAACATACATTAAAAAATGATATACTTATTAAACTTTGATTTTAACTATTTTAACCCTTCTTTAAATAAATAAATAATAAATGCCCAAATCTAAACCAAGTGGGCCAAAATGGTCATATTTTATTCCTAAGGTTGTTTTCGGTTGAATTACACTTATCCAATAGAATTACAACATGTGTTAGGGTAATAATAATATCATTTTTACCCTTAATTACCCAATTTACTTTTAACTGTGGTTAAAAAAAAGTAAAAAGTTACTATTCACCAAAAATTATTTTCATCTCATTGAACAACATTTTACTTACTGACATCAACCATGTCTCTAAGATTTTTTAAATTCCACTCAAAGAAGCGGTAAAATTATGTTTTATGAAAAATTTATTTTTTTATGTACCACTTAGTGGTTTCACTATTCATCAAAAAATGAAAGTCTCCATAAAAATACCAAAAATTAGGCCTAAGCTATATTTGAAATTATGAGATGAAAAATGTTGTCTATTTTACGAAATTTAAAACATATCAGTTGCATTACTTAATTTAAAAATTAATTCCCGTCATCAAAACAAATAGTGTGTTCTTAAGAGATAATAACTATCAAAAGATTGACACTTGTTTATGTCTGGTTTAAATGTAAAATTACATCCAATGACCAACATTGTATTAAATTGTCAAAATATATTCTAAATATACTTTAAAACCACTCAAATCAATAATTTATCACTATTAATTATTTCGATTAAAAAGGATGTTTTTAATTAAAATTTATTAATTTTCACTATTCATCAGAAAATGAATGTTATCCGAAAAGTACAAAAATTTCACCCTAAGCTAATTTCGATATTCCGAATCCAAAAATGAAGACTATTTTTAAAAATAAAATTTACAAAATTTAAAAAAGTTGTTATTTCTATTCATTACGGCTAGTTTTAATAATATTTTAATAGCATATTGTTGTTTAGTGAAACTCATTACTGCGTACTACACACGCTATCGAGAAAGGTCGCGATTGCGTGTAATGTAAGGCAAGTCAAGGATGCGTGTTGTGCAAGCTCATTTTGGTGTAGCGTACAACAGAAGACATTAATGAAATTAAAATGAATATTTCTCATAAAATCTTAGGGTGTTACATTCTACCCCCATTAAAATGAATTTTTCCCTTGAAATTCCACAGGGTTATAAATGGTTTACTCCTAGAAATTTTCTTTAATAGAAACCCACATCGTAAAAAGGAATACAAAAAACAATATTTAAAAACAAGAGTATGAAACATAACGGTTACCCAAATAAACTAATCATTGGGTTTCCACATAGATGAATATATGGATATGGAAGAGAAATTTAACCATCATGTTCTGATTGAGAGTGGTAGAGAACATGGCTATGGAAAATCCAGCAATCACAAATCCATAGATTTGTGATGATCTAAGGTACCATCTGATTCATCGGATATAAGGTAACTAGGACAAAATTTTTGGTTTTCAATATCATTTCCCTAATGTTGATGAATTTAAAAAAATACTTACATGATTTTGGAACAATCTCACTATTGTTCATTAATTGAACAATTTCCACTTCATCCCTTAATGAAATGAAGTTGAATTTGTTATTCGTGATGTGTTAGCAGATCATGTGATAGAATTATGGGTCATTACATCTGTCTCAAACAAAAGGTTATAAAAGTTATCAATAATACAAAAGTCCATCTATAGTGAGATTAATCATATATGGTTCCTGAAATGGGCTTACACTTCATATATCATACTGCATAATATAATAAAACTAGTTTATACTAAACAGGGACTTTCTCTATGCCAGTGGTAGGTGATAAAGGCCAGTCTCACTTCGGTTGTGGGTTCGATTCCCACAGCCTTGTCTGACGCGATGGGTTGTCGCCCGTCCTGCAGGTTGTCCTTTTTCTAAAACTACATTACTATAACATCCCATAAATAATATCAAAAAAAATTTATATCCTTAAACAATACTAACGTATGTCCAAAATAATCCATTCCAACCTTTAGGATTATCTAAAATACTTCATTCCAAGCTCATAATATAAAGAAATTGATTACTTGAAATTTCATCAACCAAGCATGTGAATACCATCATCTACCCCCCATATATCTTCTTGGTCACATTCCAATCATTTGAATACCTTAATCATGTATTCTCTTGAAAAATGAATTCCCATTAAACCATAGTGAGAACATGAATGCTGTCAAAAGTTAACTCTTTCCACATACCAAAAAACAAAAATTCTATATAGTCAAACCATGATATAACCTTCTCCTTATATCAGTCATGAGCTCATGAATACTATCAAACATTTAATTTTCTCCTTATCCCTTCATTATGTGCATATCATCTACATTCCAAAAATATCTGAATAACCTTTCATGGATACTGGTACCATTAATCATACACTTTCAAAACTCAAGGAAAGGCAACAGTGTAATAATCCTTAGATGTCTCTTTTTTCCATAGTACAATGAGATTACTTATACAACATTACACATGATAAACATGTAATCATTCCACTACATTCCTAATCCATTGACCGAGCTTCAACAATTATTTCATCTCACATATCATTTGTAGTCTCCTCATCATCATCAACATAAATAATACCCATACGACAATACTGATTCTCTTCATGAGACTTTCCCTTTGGGCATTGGTTTGCATAATGCCCGTACATTCCACATTTAAAACATTTAACCAATGATGATGTTGTAGCAATACCATTATTCTCATCCTTGGTGTTAAGTGAACCTTTTCATTTGCACTTACTGGCTTTGTGTCCTTCTTTTCCACACCCAAATCATATTCCAGTTCCTTTGAAACATTCTCCTTGATGCCTCTACCCACATGATTTACATAGGGTAAATTGAACATTCTTTCCTTTATGATCATAATGAAAATCCATCATTCTCTTATTAGTCGAGTCAGGAAACTTACAAAATTTTACTTTATTGATCATATTATGAGATTTATGATTCGTCATAATAATGATGTTTGTACTTCCAAATCCCATTTCATTTGGTTTCTCATGAAAAATATCATTCCATTGTCCATCATATCCTCCATTATCGTGAATCATGTTGTTTCCAGCCATTTTCTAAAACCCAAAAAGAATAGTGTGAGAGGCAAAAATCATAATAAAGGAGGAGTAAATTCATTATCTAACATATTTGGTTTAATCTAATATCTTTACCATAGTTCTAAGACTATATCCTATACGTATAATTATCCATAGGGACATCCCTAGACATACCATAGAAATATCTCTAGGGATCTCAATAACGTTTGCGCATCCTAGTTTCCAAAGCTTGAATAAACTTTTCCTCTAATACCAACTGTAGAGATCCAAAGCTTGACATACATGGACATTACATTATTTTAGCGGAATACTTAATACATAACAAAAAGAGACACACAAGGACCGTAATAGTTTAGTGTCTTTGAAAACATGGAACGTAATCTTCTAATCGTGGTGAAAGATCTTTAACATCTCCCATAAAGATCATCCCTTTTTTTCATACCTAAAACATTTCTTTATATCCTGGGGAGAAGAAAACATAAAAAGGGTGAGCTGAAATCCGTAGTAAGGTAATCATGGATAAAATAAAACATACCATATACATTTGAACTTAAAAACATGAAAATAATGTTTAAACATCAAAATCTTGAGAAATGACACAAAATATGGAAGTACGAAAGGCATAGATCATAAAGAAACATTACGAATGATAAAATAGAATAGGAATAAAACATTTAATTGTGGCAACCATTCGTCACTTGTTATGATTTCCATAGTAGCCAAGGCATTGCTTCTAAGACCATCTTAGTGGACAAAGTCCCTTTCTAAATCGAGTTCACTCCTCATTCCAGTCTTGTATTACTGAACCGGTTTAACATACAGTTCCAGCCATGTCTATCTCATGAGATATAAATATTTACCCAATGCATTGGAGGTAGATATAGGTCCCACCCATCTCATAATGAAATCATTCTTTTGTGTGCCACAAAATCATAAATCATACATCATAGCATAACCCATGTAATAAAATGGGATTCTTAAACATCATGCCATCAAAACATAATCCATAAACAATTGATATCAATTCATCATAAGAAAATTGAAACCATTTAAATAATAAAGGCATTTTACTTGAAACATACACATTTGAAATAATGTCATCTTAGATGGAAAATAGTTTTGGCAAAACACTTGAAATGAATTTTTGAGGAAAATATACTTTCTTCTTTAAAATCATTTTCTTTTCACAAAATTCCATGAAATTTTAAAAGATAAGGGTTTTGCTGAAAATTGTCATGAAATCATGTAGAGGAATCTCCTTGAAAATGAGGCGTTATGAAATCATAAAAATCCATTCACGCCGTATAATTTAAAAATACCATTCTCCTCGTACTTTTGTCGGAAAAGTCAGAAAGTACCTTATATGGTAACCAAATGAAAGATTCCATTCATACAATGTGGTAAAAATTCAATGAAGGGTAAAAATGACTTCAAACATTCATGGAAGAATGGTAAAAATTTTATGAAAACATTTTTATAAAACATGGTCATGGATGATAAACGTAACCCCAGTTAATACTTACGTATAAGAAATCTCGGATAAAAATGAGATTGAAAATTTATCCCTTACCATAGGTCTGATTTGATTCGTATGTGTCTGAACCTCCTGTATAATGATTTAAATAATGCCATTGACTTATTGTAGAATCATACTCATTGTTATGATATCATATATGGTTCACTTATGACATTATATTACCCGTTCTTTTGTAAATTCTGTGTTAATGAGCATTTTGGGTAAAATAGTTTCATTTGTCGTTCGTGTTTTGACTTGTAATTATTCATATGATTACTTAGATCATGATTAAATAATTCCAGAATATAAAACATGATTTATATATAATATATATTCAGAATATACATATATATAATAGATTAGTAAATGGAAATAAATACACCTTTCATGGAGACGGTAGGCCGTATGTACGCAAGAACACTGTTTTTGTTTCCTTATTGAGTTGAATGGAATTAAGTAGACGACATACAAATATATACACATAAATCCTGTATCATTATTATTTCATATATTTCATGATTACTTATTATATATACTTTATAATCATTCATGAATGGTTAATGTGGAGAATTAATCTCATCACGTCGTGGAGACGGTAGTCCGTACGTACGCACGAGCGATGATATCGTTCTCATGATTGTGGAATTGTATTGGAGTCTATGTATACTATTTCAGAATCAATATCAATTTAAAATAATCATATATTTATTATGTACACCAATATACCCATCCAAGTAAGGTGGTGGTGGAAAATAGATTACACCACTGCGTGGAGACGGTATTCCGTAAGTACGCACGCGCGGTGATTTCGTTTTCCGTAGGATGGATAGATAGTGAAATATGGTTGTTTCATACATATAATAACATATCAGTATATTAGTGATACTGATGTTATTACTTCATAAGGAAACAACCTAAGAAGAATAAGTGGAAGAAGAAATAAAGTTGAAAGAATCGGTAACGGACATTACCTTTTCTTTGAAGCGCCTCTTTGTGTCCTCCTCTTAGGGAACTAAAGTTGGTCTTTGAAGAAGACCAAGACCTCTAGGATGTTGCTAGGGAAGTGGAGAAGAGAATTAAGAAGGGGTTTTCCGAGCTGGAAGGCTCAATGTGGGGTGAGGAAGAGAGGGAGGAGGTGCCTTTTTATAAGGGAGGAGAGGGGCACCTTTGGAATAACTAAAAATATTATTTTATTATAAAGCCAAATTCGGTTTTAAATAGCTCAAAATTGGTTTATTTATAAGCTAAGGTGGGGATGGGTCGAAATCCTCTCATCCAATAGAATTTAGACATGTTTTTATTCCTATTTTAACCTTATCAGTGAGATTTAACATTATGTTAGATAATTTTACTTTTACTGTGTCTTTTTGTGTTCTTATAGTATAGGGTTAATAAACTTAATATAAGAAACCAAACGAACCCCAAGTTTTTTAATATTTATATATATAACCTATTCTAAGTCATTTGGCCAAACCGTATATTTTTATGAATAAAATAACAATTAATAATATAATATTCGTTTTAAAAACTATTTTAAGTCAATTTTGACACTATTTAGTAATTGATTTTTTTGAAAATCATAACAGACTGATTAGTTCGAAAATAGTTAATTATATCAATACTAACATGTCATATTAACCGAGAAAATTAGTGGTATTCATAAAAAGTCTCAAATTACATTTATATTGGTATTTATAACATCAATTATGTCAATATTTCATTAATAAGATAATTACTGCATCATCTTTGTGTCATCAATAAATTAAATTATTTATTGTCTAAAAATTACAAATAAAATACCATTATGTAGGAAGAATTTTTAGATTTCTAATGAATATTTATAGTCTAATTTATCTTATGTATAACCCTATATTAAAAATGATATACTTATTAAACATTAATTTTAACTATTTTAACCCTTCTTTAAATAAATTAATAATAAATGTCCTAATCTAAACCAAGTGGGCCTAAATGGTCATATTTTATTCCTAAGCTTGTTTTTTGTCGAATTACACTTATCCAATAGAATTAGGACATGTGTTAGTGTAATAATAATGTCATTTTTACCCTTAATTACCCTATTTACTTTTAACCGTGGTAAAAAAAAGTAAAAAGTTACTATTCACCAAAAATTATTTTCATCTCATTGAACCACATTTTACATACTGACATCAACTGTGCCTCTCAGATTTTTGAAATTTCACTCACAGAAGCGGTAAAATTATGTTTTATGAAAAATTAATTTTTTTAACTACCACTTAGTGGTTTCACTATTTATCAATAAATGAATGTTTCCATAAAAATACCAAAAATTAGGCATAAGCTACATTTGATATTATGAAATGAAAATTGATATCTAATTTACCAAATTAAAAACATATCTGTTGCATTACTTAATTTAAAAATCAATTCCCATCCTCGAAACAAATAGCGTGTTCTTAAGAGATAATAACTATCAAAAGATTGACACTTGTTTATGTCTGGATTAAATGTGAAATTACATCCAATGACCAACATTGTATTAAATTGTAAAAATATATTCTAAATATACTTTCAAACAACTAAAATTAATAATTTATCACTATTAATTATTTCGATTAAAAAGGTTGTTTTTAATTAAAATTTAGTAATTTTCACTATTCATCAGAAAATGAACGTTATCCGAAAAGTACCAAAATTTCACCCTAAGCTAATTTCGATATTCTGAATCCAAAAATGGAGTCCATTTTGAAAAATAAAATTTACAAAATTCCAAAAAGTGGTTATTACTATTCATAAGGGCTAGTTTTAATAATATTTTAATAGCATATTGTTGTTTAGTGAAACTTGTTATTGCGTACTACACAAGCTATCGAGGAAGGTCATGATTGCGTGTAATGCAAGGCAAGTCAAAGATGCGTGTTGTGAAAGCTCCTTTTGGTGTATCTTACAAAACAAGAAATTAATGAAATTAAAAAGAATATTTTTCATAAAATCTCGAGGTGTTACACCACTGAAATATGGTATACTCATTAGGTTACATTGAAAATCAAGCATATCTTCTTTAAAAAAATTACATTAAATTGTTCATTATGGAAATGATGTTATTAGTTTTTTATGAAACCTCAATTTATATTTATTATATAATGGTTATAACATGATACATATTTCTTGGGTGGTATCCTGCTAGGATTGGGAAAGCACACTTCTTACACCATTAGGTGTAAGTATACTTGTTATTGTATGATACAGGTAAAGTTAGGGAGTTTGGAAATTGTTGTTCCGGATTCTAGAGGAATTCTTCTAGAAAGTGTTTTAGTGGTTCCTTTAGGGAGATTCTCATCTTTTCATATAGTTGTTTTTTATAAGTTCATATTCCCTTTTGGTTTTAGCCTTTTTTTGTTGAAATTTTGTAATAAAAAATCATGAAGTTGGTTATTCAATATTTGATTATCTATATTTTGTTTGTTTATTTACTGATTTATTTTTTTTTGTTTATGCGATTAGGTATAACCATTCAGAAATTATTTTATTCATACTGAGAAACTAGTATTTAGCTTTTGGGGATCAGAAATACCCTTATGTCTCTGCCATAAAATGGGACATGTGTCGGATCAGATGGTTTCCTATCATAGTTCATCAAAAAATTATATTAGATCAGGTTATATTCTTCTTAGGTTATGTTATTTAGGAATTATTCTAGTTATAAAATATAAAGGATTGTTAGGAATTGATGTTATAATTATGAGTATGATTCTATGATAGAACACCTCGTGATTGGAGTCTTGTTTCAAATTGAAGTTAGGTGTGGATTTGTTGACGGGGGTTGTTTGATCTTGGAAATGAAAAAAGAGTTGGGATAATACTTCAAGGGAGATCACAGTTCCATATAGGACTTGTAGAGACAGATACATGGTCCTATAACACTGTTTGTAATGGTGGTGTTATTGGTGTATGGTAAACAACCATATACTAGAGTCACCCATCAACCCTAGTTTCCCCTTGAATTGGTTTGTGTCTTCATGGGATATGAAAGATGTTTTGAAATTACTTTCATTAGAACAGTGAAATGTTATATTATTGAATGGAAATGGATTTTTTTGTGAGAATTAAATATGGATTTTTAGATCTACATGAATAATGATTTAAAAAATTTAACTTTATAAAATGAATTTGGAGTGAATGAGAATCATATTAAGGATTTTTTTTATTTACTGTAAAAACGTATGGTCTATCAAAATTGACTGTCTAGAAAACATGAACAATTGTTAGTTTTCATTTATAAAATCTTTTTAAAATTGTATTTGATGAACTATTTAGTAGTGTTTGGAATTATACAAATTGTTATTTGAAAATTATTTCAATCAGATGATATGTTTTGGGATTTATGAGTGGAGTCTGAAAATGGTATTTGATTTGGTATCTACTGATTTTAGAAAATATTTATGAATTTTTTAAATATCATGTTGATTAACAATATAGATGTGTTGTTTGATGAGGGTTTTTCAATGTGGAAGAGAATTATTTTCCCCTTTTCAATTCACATGAGCGACCAAGTGCATCAGATATATGTGGTAATTGAATGGGTGCCTAGTGTTGCATGAGAACATACTTGTGTAAGGCCCATGAGATACCATTAGTGAATGTTAATCCAACCGATACTATTTTATTTTGAATGGATATGTTAAGACAAAGTGTGTTGTTTTGATAAATAGTGGTTTTGTGGTTTGTCTTACTATGGTTTGTGAAAATTACACTCAATGTGCCTTGTGTTTTAAAACTCTTATTGTTTTAATGATGTTTTGTGTTTTGGAGTTTGTCTATAAGTTGGTTTTGTTATTTAATCAGTGTGTTCTTTTGAAAGATGTCATGAGAAGACGTTGAGTAGGTTTCCATTTCCGGTTTTGCGTTTTTCCATGGTACATTTTAGCGGATTGGTTTTTTTGATTGCGTCCTTCAATTCCTTATAGAAAAGTTGGTACCCCCATAAAGAATCAGTTCATATTTTAACTATGTCATAGGCTGATTCACTATTGGAAAAATCCTCCAATTGATCAACATAATAACATTATTCATGAGATTCAGAACTTGTTTCCGAATATTTTATTTTGATTTATAAAATCCACATACATTGGGAGAATGTGAATGGAAGGTATTAGAGGAAAACAATGTATTAAGGGTTTCCTATGTCTTGAACGATAATTATTCCGACCGTTAATTCTGAATTTCCAATTTGGAAAAGGTGAAGGGAAAATTCATGCGATGTAAAGCGGCCTGTTGTTTTTGGTTATTTTCATAGTTTAAGAATGTATTTTATACATTTAAATAGTTTTTTATGCATAGATTCTAGTTATTCCATCAGTGGAGAAGATCTATTTTTAGGAGGTTTCATGTCAGAATTCATTAATGACATATCATACAAATAGACTATTAATTCACTAGCACCATTTCAACTGAGGATTTTATGGGAGGTCCCATTGACCTATGTTCACCTCATTGAAGAAACCCCTTCCCATTTTTAGGTGTACTGCTCTATTTTGGGTCATATTATGGTTTCTCCCTTGTAACACTTTTAATGGCTCTTTTTTCGTATATGGTTTTATATTATGGTTTCGTATTCCCTATAAAATAAAAAATGATAATGTTTTGGAATATTTTGTGAACTTTTCATTAGTATAGAACTGTATTTTCCCTTATAAATTTAGAATTTTTCTTTATTGAATGAATGTGTATGTCATGGGAATTTGGTTTCTATTTTTCCTCATTCAAGGTGATAGAAGATGTTTTTTATGTGTCCAATAAATTCCCTTCTCAGTGAGGTACCTTTTTTGAGTTAAGTGAGTACCATGGTGAGTTGGGATATACTAGTTCATTTATGACTTCTATGTGTCTACATGTTGCACATAAATAAGGAGTTCTGAGCGAGGATCTTCTGATCCTAAAGATGAGGTAGGAGATGCTTCAGAAATCAAGGTTCTGGATGTATGACCTGCAGTGAAGCTTGAATGAATTCAAGAATATCATGGTTTGTGAGAGTCCATGTCCTAGATTAGTCTTTAGTGTTTGATGGGGATATTTTAAGTTCTCTATTATATCTCATTTTTATTGAATTTATACAGGTTTCTGGGAACGGATGTGAAGCCCTCAACCTTCATTACAATATTTTCTATTGAAGAGTACCCCTAGGATTTACAGATTCTGGGTTTTATCATTTCCATTAATAATTTTGGTTGTACCTTTTTGAAAGAGAAATATTATTTGGCAATTCATTTTGAAATTTACCTCTTGGACCTCTTTGAGTTTTAGACTCTCTCATGGGTGGTCATTTAACTCTTCATGGTTTCCCATGTTTGAGGTATTTTTCTAACCTGTATTTTTTGGTCTATGAAAAAAGCCCTTGCATTGGGCCTTAATGGGACCCAAATGCCATTTTTTCCATGTTGGATAATCTAGTTAGTTCTTATTGTCAGGAAACCCACCATGGGACTCTTTTAAATTCTTTTATAGTAAGTTGGTGTGGGGTTATTTCTTAAGATGAGGATTTTATTCAGGCCTCCCCATATGGGTAATCTGGTTTCATTTTTTGCTTTTGACAATGTATTTTGTAGCCACATTTGGTGTTACCCAATTTGGATATCATTATCTATATAAAATTTGGGGTTCTAGTGAACAAAGTAATTCTATTATAGTAATATTGTGGAAATATTCATCATGGAATGTATTAGATTTTTTTTAAATAGAGATGTATGATATCGATTTAATGATGTATAATGTTTTATTGGCTTGGGATGTTGTATTATTCTATTTTTAAATTCAATTTCATTTTTTATAAATCAATTATAATTATTGTGGCTTTTCGAATGCAGGAGTTATATCGTGGTAGTCCATTATAGCCTCCCTTGTTAGATCTTATATGTTTCTATCTCTCTTTCATGGCTTCCTCTCATTATTCTAATATTATATTTTTGAGAAATACCATTTACATTAGGAGGCGTATCGATTCCTGTATTCATATGATTCCTTGGAATGGATTTATGGGTGTGGAAAGCATTATGGTGGGGATAATTTTCACACATGAGATTTTGTTATCATCCTTGTTTGAGGATCAACATCATGTATTGATTTTTATCATGAGATCTGTGTGTGACGGGTTGAAATTATTGAGGTAATTTTCTATTTTTATGTATAGTTATTTCCTATGGGTCTTACCATGTGTTTTTTGAGATGACATGATGATATTTGACTATAAAGCATGTGACGCATGATTAGTGTATGATTGGAGGAACTGTGTGCCCCAGCCCAGGTAACCATGCGATATGTGATAGTTTTTGTTAGCAGGAAAATGATTGACTTTCACCAATAATATAATGATGTAAAGGAGAAATGTTTGGTATGATACTCTTAGGAATAGTGGGTCTAACAATCACCATGCAATTTAAATAAATATTCATCCTGTGCATATCATTAACAATTTGATTTTATCTTCATACCCTCATTCGAAATAAACATTAAATTGCCTATTTCTATTCTCCCTCTAGATTTCCTACCCTGGGTACACATTTCTGTTCCTCCTAACACTCTTAGGGTCCATTTTGGTTGGATAATTGTCTTATACTCATCAATGTTTCCTCATGTTAGTTCTTTATCTCTTCGTTTCTAACCCTTTAATAGGGATTTTATTCCCTTTCTTGGTGTTTTCACTTATCCAGTGGGTTGAGGGTCATTTTTATGGATATATCATAATCTGTTGTGATCTATATTGATGATTTATGTTTAATATTACCTCTAAAAAGTGTAGTTGATGTGTAGTTAAATTTCCACCCCATTTTGAAAATGTTTCTTCACTCAATATATGGGGTTCCATGCTTGAACATTATTTTTTCAATTTAATTATCTTTATATGTTTTTTTAATGTTTAATTTATTATATATGATGTGAAAAATATGATTTTGAAAATCTTCAAAATGATTTCATATGGAATTTTTTTATTTAAATATGCTTATTCCATTTGTGTTTTATATTTTCCCAGTTTTTTTATTCCATGACAGTGTTTGATAAAATGTATAGATGATGAAAAACCCATTTTAAATTTTTTCGCATGTGGATTAAAATGGGGTTCTATAAATAAATTTTGGTGTATTTATTGTGCAAACCCTTGTTATACTACTTAAGAATGATTAATAAATTATGAAATATTGTTATTAAATTGTGAAAGTGGATTGAATCGTGTGTTGGAATGTTTTTGGTGTCTGTGTGGTTTTAAAAGCGGATTTCATTATAAAGTTATTGATTTATCAAGAACGTTTATATTTTTTGTCCTATTTCAATGTGAAATTAATGTGTTCCATTACATGATAAATGGAAAATGATAACAAAGGGACACCTAGGTAACTATGTGGGTGGAAAGGACTAGCATGATAAATGACTCAGATGTTGTTCATTGTAGATTCATCTAGTATGATTGATAATACCACACTAACTAAATGATATTGAGGATTGGAAACCACTATTCCCATCGAGATTCCCATCCTATTGGCACGTGGATGGGAACTCTCTTATTTAGGGTTCCCATGTCTCATTTCAGTAAGATAAAATGTACATATTATCACATTCCTATCATGTTCATATAAGGTTTTCACATGACATACTACTCTATGGTGATATCTCACTTACAATCAGCAAACAATATATTAGTTGGTCAAATTAAAATGTAACAATATTTTTGTGAAAATGGTTTCCTTAAAAATTATCTACAATGAAATGATCTAAATTTTTATTTTAGAATGTATCCTTATTTATTTATCATTTTATGTTTATAGTAGGAAAACACATTATTGGGAAAGATCATAATGGGACTTTTCACACACCCTACAAACTTATTTGGTTGTATGTAGATTTGGTAATGATTGATACATATATAGGTATGGTGTTTGGAGATAGTGGTTCAGGTTTCTATACGTCTTCTTTTTTCAGGTGTACTGGTGGCAGCTTGAGAGAGATTCCTCCTTTGTAATATAATGTCTTTGGGATAGTTGTTATTCCCTTCTTTTATAGGGAATGATATTTCATTAAACAGTGTAAACAAAAATCTCAATGTTGGTCATGTGATTTTTCATTATGTATATTCCGATATGGCTAATTTATTATTGTTGGTAGTTTATGTTTAAATGATCAAGTAAAATCATTATCATTGTGTATAATTAATACCCCAAAACTAGGTTCTACACTTTGAGGATCCTGAAATCCCTCCATGCCATCCCACATACAAGTTTGGGTGATGGGTTAGATATTTTTCAAGCAAGTTTTGCGATTGTGGATGACGTGTGGTGATTTGGTTGGTTGTGAGAATCTGGAATGTTCATGGAGTTGATTTGATATCGACTCTTGTTTGTTTTTTATTTTGATTTTAATTATTATTTATGTATTCCATAGAAATTATATATTCACAATTTTTTATATAAAAATTTGATGGATCATGGTATTTGGTAATGATATTATGGGTTTATTTTTAGTCTTGGTTAATGAATTACTATATTCACATTTTCTATTTTTTCACTTATGTTTATATTTATTTTGGGAAAAACATACTCTAAATGGAGTAAATATAGTCCCTAGACTCTTTTTTGTTGCTTGTGATTATTGGGCACAACGTATGGTACTTGAGAAAGTCCATGTCTGGTGGAAGGTAGGATGAAATCCTAATCCTATTAGTTATAGATGGGTAATTACTAACGAACATGTGGAATGTTTATGAGATTTTCCAGTATAACAATGGAATGACATAGTTCTGAAACCATGTGTATCATCATTTAATATAAGTATCGAATAAGGATTTTTTATATTAATCTCATTATTCATCATTCACAATTAATTTCATACGTAAAAATGTATTGATATTTAAAATATTATTATTTATTGGAATATAATAAAACAGAAATTGAGGAGACTGTATCATGATACCTACTATGTCATCTAGTTAATTATGAGAGATTCAATTCCTCAGATCTGTTACAACCATTATTCATATTAGAATAGAAATTTGAAATCATTATTAAATATTACATAATCAGGGTACCCAAGACATAGAAATTGAATAATTCCATTTTGTTTCTTGTCACCTTCCTTACAAATGTAGTTCATTTTATTATAATATTGAACATTTCTCTATTGTTCTTATCACATGGTTATTCATTAGAGACATTGTGATATTACATGGAGTAAAACTAGAAATCATATCTTTTCAGGGTCTGTGGATTTTCAGAAATTTTGAGAGAAGTCTTTAGAATGAATTAAGATAGACTAGAGTTTCAGTAATTCTTATAATCCTTTGAAATATGGTAAGTCTGAGTGGACCATTAAAACTCTATAATAGTTTTCCATAGCATGTACTATAGATATCAATGTTTTGTGGGATAAACAAGTTGTTTTTCTACAATTTTATTACAATAATACCCTTCACTATATGATTTAGAATTCTCTTCATGAGTCCTTATATAAAATTAATTATAGAACTCATAGATATTTTATAGAGTTGGAGAAATACATCTTTTTAGTGATAACCTATTTGAATAAATTACTAATAATGATTTATCAATTCAATAATAGATAATAGTAACTTAGATAATAAAAAATAGATATGCCAAAAATCTTTTTAGGGTGATAGAGTTTAATGATGAGGATAAGTTATTTATTTAAATATTCCCAGTGAGGAATATGATATCCCACCATTTTATTAAAAAACCTTTCATTACATTTTACATACCGGGGATCATTAAAGACTAGTGTCTTAGAAATTAAGAATAATATACAAGAAATCATTAAATATTCTTATAATACAATTGTACAATTTTATCATAGGTTCATCCTAATTACCATTACTGAATCTCATAACCTAGAGACATACATCAAAGGAAAGGGTGAGAAGACGGCCCAATAAGGAAAACATGTTAAACTATTTACAAGTGAACTTACGAAATATTAATAAGAACATAGAGATAAATGGGAATATCATAATAATTATAATGTGAATCATAAGATGAAATTGTGGATAAAACATTTAATTTATATTTTTAGGAACATATCAACATGGTCCATCCCCAAGGTATCATAAAAATTACTATGCTTATTCACTGAGGTATCGCAAAACATGTCATATATAGAGATTAAATTTGTTACCCAATGCATTGAAGATCATTCACAGAGTACCATTTATATATCATTATATTTATGTGAGACACATAAATCATAATAAAAAAATTCATAAATAAACCAAACTCTATAAAAGAAATGGGTTTCATGTCAAAATCACAACGTTTAAAAAGTTCTTAAAAACTAGATCATTATGACATTTATAACCCATTGAAAGGGAGTGAGTGTTATATGTATGTAAATTATAGGATAAAATAGGTTATTTTTATTTCATTATAAACACCTATATAAATGAAAATTTATTTTTTTATTCAAATACCTAAAACAAGGGAATTTCTTGTGGAAAAGAGAGAGATTTGGAGATGAAAATTATTTCTCTTAATGGCTATGAAACATGATTTTAGAAAACATTAAAAAGAGAGGTGATAGGGGTCAAACACTCATAAATAACTCATAATATAGTATATATAATAATAAAATAGAAATATTTTCTTGATATATATATTTTATGGGAATACCACATGAAAAATAAACTTTAATGAAAAGATAAGATTCAATTGTTTTACGAAAATCCGACGAATTAGCATTATCATATGAAATTTCTGAAAATTTGTTGATGAGAGTAGAAATGGTCCCAAATAATTTGGACATAAAATGGAAATAAATAATTATATAAAAGAACATACCCCCACAACTAAAATGGAACCTAGAAAAAGTTACATAAAGGAAGTCATGATTAAATGAGGATGGGGAATGGTTCCTTTACCTTGAAATGTATCATAAAAAACATGATAGTTGTGATCATGGGGGGTTACAGGGAACATTATGAGGACTCCTTGAAAGGTATAAATACTATAGCATCACTATGGAATAATTTATAATGAATGTAATGATGTAATTGGTTGGTAATTAAAACAAATGTTAGGGAATGTTTTATTAATATCCAAGGGACACCTCAACAGTGGTATTTAAAAAACCATGGTCTTTTCCATGGAATTTTCCCATGGAATTAACCACATGGGACACCTCATAGCATATCTTACTATTTAAAACTAGACCATAATTATTAACGAATTATTACATCATTACTGATGTCATTAAAGACACCAAAACTCAAAAGAGTATTTTTACAATTCATGGGAAATTCAACTATTTTAGCAAAATAAAAAAAATTCATGATAACCATATTTCGACATGTAAAACCCAAAAGGGAACTCCATTTTATAAAAATTAATTTCATTTTATATTAAATTAAATTAATAAAATACTATTACTTGGATAATAATTTCTAAATAACTTATTTACATACATTATGTTATAATTATATCACATTATCATATAAAATGACTATAACATATTTATACAAACTTATATGATGTTATTATTCCATAGGTAAAATTACCATTCATTAGAGTAAAATTTTTATTCCAAAGGCTGATGTTACTATTCACCAATTAATTATTTTAATCGCATTGAACCACATTTCTCACACTAATTACAACCATGTTTTTTTTCGATTTTTTAAAATCCATTCAAATAAAAAGATATTTAATAATAATTTTTTTTACAATATTCATCAAAAAACAAAATTCATCAAATACTTTTTATAAAAACACTATTCATATATCACTATTCATAAAATTGAAACTTCATAAAAAATTTCCAAAAAGTAATCCTTAATTAATTTAGACATTTGAAGTTCAAAAATAATTTCTATTTTATATTAATAATTTTATATGAATGAGAAATATTTGAAAAGTAAAATTTTATCATCTAAAATCAAATTATCAAATTTTCCATAATTAAACATATACATTTTTAGGAAAATTCTATTCCAAAAAAATAATGAGGAAAAAAATTGTACTAATGGATTACATAATGTATCTTATGACTCATTACATATCCGCCTATATAACTGACCTTGGACATATGATTAAGGAGTGAAATGGTTATAGAATCATGGAGAGGCACAAACAATATTTTCTATGTGGTGATTTATATCATCTTGAACATATCCATTTGGTGATTCTATTCATGTTTCACATGTTGAATCTTATCATGAGCTTGGTTTTGAGGAAATTCTATTGATGGAGCCTCCTTTCAAAGCTCCAACAGATGGGATTTGTATGGCCCGAGTCTACTGGATGAGGCCATCAAATCCTCTATTCGTATTTATTAACCATGATCACTTGTATTTATAAACAATAATAATAATGATAAGAGTTTAGTTTAGGAATTTTAATATTGACCAATGATAATATAAAATTTGAAAACCAGTGGTATTATTTAAATTATACTCACTTCAATAATTAAAGAATATTTTTTTGTTGAGTATAAAATAAAATAATAGAAAAATTTAAAAATAAATATTATTCAAAATTTCAGGATGTTACATTCTTCCACCCTTATGAAATATTGTCCCATAAATTTTAATTTGTACCCTTATAAGAGAAATGATCTTGGTAATTATGCCTCATAGACTCCTATGGTTACCACATTCCTTTTTCGCATTTTAGGTTTCTCCACAACACCATAACAAGGCCAGTAGTCTTGTTACATAGAACCTTCTCTCTATGATCCAAGATATCCACCATCTACTCTTCAAAAAGGGGTATTGTTCTAGTTGTTCCATATCTAAATTTTGAACATGTCAAGGATCAGGTATGTGTTTTATATAAATGGATACATAGAAGATATCATGAACTTGTCCTAGATTTGAATGAAGTGATAGTTGATAGAGCACTGCTCCTATGCGTTCAAGGATTTCATAGGGGACAATGTACCTAGGGTATAGCTTATTTGTCTTCCCAAGCATCATGAATCACATCCAAGGTGAAATTCAAAGAAATACTGTATCACCAACATCACACTGTAACTCACTTCGACAGTGGTCAGCATATATATTTTGCTGACTCTGAGAAGCTTTAATGTGTTGTTAGATGGAATGGAATTTTTTTCCATCTCTATCACAAGATCGTGCCCAAGAATGTTTCTCTTACTTTCTTCAGCTGCAAAAGTAGGAGTTCTACATCATTTACCAAATAAAGCTTCATGGAGATCCATTTGAATGCTCAGGTGGATGTTTTTTTGTTAGAGAACTCAACTAAAGGAATATGTTAAACCCATCCACTATTAAATTCCATTGCACATATCCTCAGAATTTCCTCGAGTGTTTGAATAGTCCATCCAGATTAGTCATTAGTTTGGGGGTGATATGCCATACTGAAATTCAATTTGGTGATAAAATCATTTTGAATCATTCTTTATAATTTTGATTTGATCCTCAGATAATGATCAAATATGAAAAAAGTGAAACTCCATACAGCCTTACCAATTACTCCACATAAATTTCGGCAGGTTGATCAGGAGAGAAATATTCCAGAATGAAGATAAAATAGGCAGTCTTGGTGAGGTCTTCCATAACAAAACAAATATAATTTTTTCCTTTTGATGTTTTTGGGATACCAATGATGAAGTCCATATTTATATTATCTAGCTTCCATGTTGCTACAGTAAATGATTTCAATAACCCTTTTGATATTTTCCAATCAACCTTCACATGCTGACATACTAGGAAACTTGAAGTGTAGTCAGCAACCTCTCTTTTCATATAATCCCACAAAATAAGATGTATATATCCCCTATACATTTTTGTGATTCCTGAATGTATTGAGAGATTAATGTTATGAGCATCATCCATGAACTCCGTCTTTATTTCCGGAAAATATGGAACAGATAGTCTGTAAGAAATATCTCTACACCTACATGATCAATAATGAACTTTAGAAAATTCCAGTCCTTCATCGCCTCAATATTCTTTTGTAACAAATTATCTTCTTTCAAATAATTCTTGACCATCTCTAATAATAACAGTTCTAAAATCATTTGGGTTAGGTTTGATGATTTACCTTCCCTTATAATTCCCATGTACAATGTTACTATGTCATTGATCAAAGGAACTCTTTGCATCCTTATCATGGACAGAACAATTAAGTCTTTCATTTTTAATACATGAGTGACGTTTTTTCCTTTCCGGGATGGTAATGAATAAATCAATCATTGTCTTTAAGAATCTACAACCATATCCATTTACTCCTGTGCAATTACATTTGTGTAATAATATAATTCAAAATTTCATGGTCTGTGTCTATATCAAAATGTTCCTCATAAAGATAGTCCCACCATATCTTCAGAGAAAAAATGACCACTGCCAATCCAGGTCATGAGTATGATAGTTCTGCTCTTGATTCATCAAAATCTGAGTTGCATAAGCAATTTCTTTTTCATTTTTTATGAGGATACACCCAAGACCCTTTAGAACTGAATTTTTAAAATTAATTAATCCTTCACATCCAGAGGGTAGGGTAAGAATAGGTGTGGATAAAAATCACATATTCATCTCTTGGAAGCTTTCCTCACACTCATTTTTCTAGATGAACTTGACCCTTTTCGGAGTTATTTGGTTAATAGATTATAAAGTCGTGATTTTTTTTCTCAAAACTGTTATAATTTCCTTATAATCCAAGGAAGCTATGAATATCAGTTATTGTAGTTGGCTATGTACACTCCTCTAAAACCATTTTCATTGTAGGGTAAACTATGATTCGTTAATTGGATACAATGTTCCATAAGAAAGAAACTTTTTGTAACCAAAATTCACATTTTCTAATCTATCCAAAAAGCCTCTCTATTTTGGAGTATGAAAAATATCCCATCGATAATCCTCATGCTCCACACAAATTTTGTAATATATCATAATATAATCAATAATAACTACCACAATGTTATAATGGTCATCCATAAAGACTCTATTCATCAAATACAAAAAAATAGTAGTTGCATTAGTCAGTCCGAAGTGCATAAAAACAAACTAATAATGCCAATATCTTAATCGGAAGGTTGTTTTTGGAAGATATTGTTTCTTCACCATCTCTTAATGAAGAATTGAGCACCAAGAAGTTGGTCAAATAAGTAATCAATTATAAGAAGAAGCTATTTTTTCCCTGTGATATCGTTCAGTTATCTAATGTCAGTGCATATCCACATTAATCCATCCATCTTATTTACAAAGATAATATGTTCTCCCCAAGGAGACACACTTTTTCAGATAAACTCCTTCTCAAAAATATCATGGATTTGTTTCTTTAATTCCTCTAGCTTCATATTTATCATCCTATACAGGGTCTTTGATATCAGAGGATATATATTTACGAGTTTTATAGATAACTCTACCTCTCTTTCTTGTGGGAGGTCTGGGTAACTCCCCAAGAAGCACATAAATGTGATCATGGACGATGGGGAAATTTTTTATCCTTATAATCTCATTATAATTCTTTTATTCCTTGATAAAATCAACAATGAATGATATAGGTGGTTCTTATAAACAATTATTAGGTTGATATATCTCTCCATGGAAGAAAAAAATAGGTTTCCCATTCACAACAACTGATATTTCCATGCTTCTACATTTGATCTAAGCATTATACATTGTGAGCAAGTCCATCCGTACTATAATGTCAAATTTCATCATGTTAATGAATACTAAATTTTTGATAAGATAGTTCTCACTAAATTCAATTCCAGATGTTACTAAATAGTAATTTTGATGGGTAATCCCATTATGAGACTTGAAACATAACTCAACTTTTAGTAATTTTGTGGATGATTCTAAATTATTTACAAACATGGAGGATAAAAAGTAATGATTAAAACTATAATCAATAAAATTACATGATAGATGTGGGAGAACAACATGAGTACATATCACCACATCATTTGGCACTTCATCATCAGCCGTCATGATAGAAAACCAACAACTGATCTTTCTTGGCCTTTGCTGAGGCTAATGGTGGTTCCCCACCACTACCCTCAGATTTTAATGGTGATTGGAAAAGTGACCAAGATTTCCACACTTATTTAATTGGACATCAGGTGGGACCTACTACATCATCCCTTTGACACTTGATTTTGGGATTTGAGGCTTCACCTCACTATGAAATTTCTAGGAGATATAGACATATATTCCAAACATGTACCACTTCCCTCTCCCAAGAAGGCACTTCCTCGAATGCTTTTTTCCACATTTATTACATATGAGTCATTTCAATTTATTTCAACCTTTTCCCTGATAAATGTTCATCTTTAATCGTGGATACATTGATATCTTCTTGTTATTTGATTTATGATACCACTGCATCTCAAAAAACTCTAGTTCGACAATCATCACACTCTGCACGATCTCCTTTTATCTATCCCTGTATCAGTTTGATATATTCTCTTGTTGATGAAGCCTTAGTCCACCAAGGAATCTATCATCCTAACCATTTGGATCCATGAAAAATCAACAGTTCTAAATTTAATTCCATGTGAGTTTAATCTCTTAGCTTCAAAAATATTCATTATACTTATCCTTCAGATCATGAAATACCATCTCATATATGTTCTCTTAGAATGACTGAAATACCTGTTGAAGAATATTCCTCTTAACCCTTCCCACTCTATAGATTCAACCTCCACTCTTGGCCTCGTATTGTTTTACAAGATACCACAGTTGATCAGCTTCTCCCTCTAAGTGGTAAACAGCCATGTCGACCTTCTCTTGATCTGAACAATAGAGCATAGAAAAGATCTTCTCGATAGAGATGATCCACTATTCATAAGTCAATGGGTCAGAAGATCCACTGATGTATGGTGGGCGTTGACACATAAATGACAAAAATAAAGTTGTTCCCTTCATGTTGAGATTGGTCTCTCAGTATGATTCATGTTATTTTTCATATATTGAGTCAGTTGCTTCATCCTTTTCATGAAATATTTCATTCTATCTTCCATGAGAGGGTCGTCAATGCATGGTCCATTGCGGTCACCTTTTGAACATTTCCTCATATTAGTCGCCATTATAAAAAATAATAAAACCTTATTAGGAAGATTATTTCATTTATGAATCTTTTAAATATAATGGAATTTATTTCCTAAGCCATCATTCTTAAAAATGTACATTTCTCTATAAATCATTTATAATGGTTAATAAAAAACATGTGATTAACCATACATGTCCCCTGGGAATTTCAAACTAGGAGTGCAGCAAGGCCCGTTGTTATGTACTAGGATTTACTAGGCCATGCCTAAAACCCCTATTTCGTGTTTTCACTCCTAGGTACATCTGTTCCAGAGCCATATCCAATGGTTTGTATCCATTGAAAGATTTATTTGTTTGTTAACCACTTAATTAATATTTCACCAAAACACTAGAAAGTTTTACTATAATTAAAATTTATATAAGATTCTTCCTAATGTTTTAGAAAACTTATTTTCCACAAATAACTATACTATTATATGATACCAACAATGGAATCCTCCATTTTTATTACATAACTTTTCACTACATTTTAATATAGAGGTTCTTTAATGTCTAGTGTCTTGATAATCTAGAAAAATATATATGAAAACATGAAACATTACACTAATAAACTTTTATGACTTCATCATATGTTCATAATAAGTAAAATTTATGCATCCCATAAATTAGAGATATAAATAGAGGGAAAGGGTGAGCATACATCCCTGTAAGGAAAACATGTTAAATAATTTACATGTGATCCTGACTGATGTCAATAAGAACATGGGGGGGGTAAAGAGGCATATAAAAATAATTATATCAAGAAAAATAACTTGAAAATGTGGCTAAATCATTTATTTTAGACATTCCTGAACATATAACCATGTTTCATCCCCAAGTGTAATAAAAATTACCAAGGTTATTGAAAAATTTATCATGAACCATTTTATCTATAGAGATTACATTCCTTACCCAATGCATTAGAAAACTATCATGAAACCCCTTAATATGAATTAAATTCATATCCACAGATATCACAATAAATCAATTCTTAAATAACAAAAATAGAATAAATGAAATGGGATTCATGTCAATATCGTGACGTTTAAAAAGTGCTTAAAAATAATAGCATTATGTCATTTATAACCCATGGAATGGGAGTGATGGTTCATATATGTCAATTAAAAAATATAATAGATCAATTATGTGACATTATGAATAACTCTAGAAATGAAAATTATTTGGGTATTCACATAAATAAAACAACATATTTTCTTGATAAGTAGAGAGATACTTTTTGAGATGATAATTCCACCACGAAATTGTTACATAACATGGTTTTAAAAAACATTAATAGAGAGGGGAATAGGATAAACCAATCATGAAATATCACATAATACTTTATAGGGGGAAAATAAAATAGAAATAATTTCATTGTATGGATATTTTAATGACATACCACTTGAATAAAAACATGAAAGAAAATAGAAGATGAGATTTCCTCTAGGAATATTCTATAGCCTAACAACATCACTTAAAATTTCAGAAAAACAGTTGATGAAATCATAAAGGGTCTATAATCATATGGAAATAAAATGGAATGAAATAATGATATAAACGAACTTAACCTCCCAAAATATAATAGAAAATAGAAAACATAACATAAAAGGAAGTCAAGACTAAAGGACGAGGGAGAAACATTCCATTACCTTAATGAGTTACTTCAAGAACTCAATGGTTATGACCTTGGGGGCCTGAAAGAACCTAGGGAGGTAAAAATACCATATATTAGTTGATAATAAATTTTTAATTAATGGAATGAATTAATGGGTTGGTATTTATAAAAAAAGTGAGGGAATATTTTATTAATTTTCATGAGACACCAAATCTGTGGTATTTGAAAAAACCATGGGCTTTCCCATTGTATATTCACATGGTTTTTGAAACATGGGACACAGTATATCATATCTTACTATTCAAAACTCTACTAGAAATATTAAATAATAATTAATTCAATAATTATGTCATTAAAAACATAGATACTCAAAATGGTATTTTTACTAATCACTAAAAATACAACTGCTTCAAAAAAATCCAAAAAATTCACCCTAACCATTTTTCGACATTTATAATTCAAAAGTGAACACCATTTTATAAAACCTAATTTCATTTTAAATTAAATTAATTTAATAAAATATGAATATTTAACTATTAATTTATAAAACATTTATTTACTTATACTATGATATAATTATATCACTTCTCCACATAAGATGACTAAAACATATTAATACCTACATCGATGATGTTACTATGCCATTGGTAAAATTAACATTCATAATGGTAAAATTACTATTCCAAAGGGTAAAGTTAATATTCACCAAAAAAAATATTTTTATCTTATTGAATCACAGTTTACAACTTGATTACAATCAAGTATATATTATTTTCAAAAATCACTTCACAGAAAAGGTTATTTAGTAATAAAGTTTTTGTACAATATACATCAAAAAACAATATTCATCAAATATTATTCATCCAAAACACTATTCATATAACACTATTAATCATATTGAATGTTCATAAAAAATTTCAAAACATTCATCCTAGGTTAATTTTGACATTTGAAATTAAAAAATGATGTTTATTTTACTATAATAATTCTCAATATATTAGAAATATTTGAAAAGTACAATTTTTACTTATAAATTCAATTTATCCAAATTTTTGTAGTTAAACATATAAATCATTGACAAATGATATTTCAAAAATGGGAATGTTGATATAATAACATTATTCATACCAAGAAATTACACAATGTATCTAAGGCCTCATTACATAGACCCTTATAACACCTGCACAAGACCTAAGAGTAAGGTGTGCAATGTTGATAGAAAATTGGGCCAGCTTGGAAAATATTTCCTGAGTGGTGATTTATATCATATTACACTTCTCTCATAGGCGATTCTCTTCAATAATGTCATGTTGAAGCTCATCTTGGGATTTGTCCAGAGAAAATCTTAATGACACAACCTCCTTCCCAAGCTCCAAGTGATGGGCTTCCTATGGCCCGAGTCTACTGGATGAGCCATCAATTCCTCTAGCCATATTATTAAACCATGATCAATTTTAAATATTAAAAATAATCATATTGTTAATATTTTATTTTAAAATAGTCATATTGACCAATATTCATATAATAATCGAATCCCAGTGGTATTATTTTAATTATACACACTTCATTAATTAAAGGACATTGTTGTATTGAGTATAAAATAAAATAATACAAAAATTTAGGGAAAAAATAATTTTCAAAAGTATGATTAAATACATAGAAAATAGTGTAATATATAAATAAGAAAATTCCTATCATTAGATATACAGATCGCTTTGAAACTTTTGAATGTATTTGGATGGTAGTTTATCACACAGAAAATCCACAAAAACTACATCAAGTTATTGATGTGTTCCAATAATATGTCTTAAGAATTTAAATACAAGATTCTTCACATGTACATAACGTAGAGGTGATACCATTAGAGAGATAATATCAATATTTGGATGAATCATTGGAAATAATGGATCATATTGAGAATGTTCTATGAATGAAGATCAATCACCTTGGAAATGCTTTATGGAATACTCATAAAATTAATGATGATAAAAGGTATCGAGATGATGTGATGTGGAAGAGGTATCCTTAGTTTTTTATATCAACATAATATAATATTTTGTGATAAATATTTATATGGTGGATTGAATCTAACACCCAAATATTTTATGATATATTTATATTTAAATAAATCTAATTTAATTTATGGCTTATAAATATGCAACATCAGTTTTTTATGAACCAGAATAACATATTGAAATATTTTTATGAAATAATTTTATAATTTTTTAAATCATCATTTCATTATTATCTTATTTATGAATGTTTTTAAACATTTTCATAAAATATTTAATTTTAATAAATAGTGAAAAATAATATTTTTTGTAAAACTATCATTTCGTTCCATTATATTATGTAACATAAATTCCACATTATATTTATTATTTTTTAAGGTGATATAATATACAATTATCTAATTAATTCCATTATTATCCTGACTATATACGATTATTTATATAAGTTAATTCTTATAATTAAAAACCATGTTTTTGGAAAACTATTTTACTTTCATTTTATGGATTTATTTTTCAATTACCATCCACAACCTAATGGAATATAATTTGATAAAATATTCTCTGTATTTTTAATCATGTTGTTCAAATTTGTTAAATAAACCCCATTTAACATTTGTGATTAATTATAGAAACTATAATAAAATTTAGAACCATGTTAATCGGTAAATAATTTAACTAAGGATACAAATAATTTGATAAGAATTTAAAAATATGTCTATAAAATCCCTCTATATTTGTGGATGCTGTTAATTCAACCATATCCATCATAAAATAAATATAATTATTTTTTGTTAAATTTTCCATTTATTATTATGCTATATTATTTTAATTAAAGAAAGCAAAAAATTTATATCATTTCATTTAAAAATACATTATCAGTTTAAATAGAGATATAAATATGTTTTGAACGAATAATAATGGTAATTATGATCATTTTATAATTATTTTGTTCGTTTTAATTTATTTCTAATTTTTTTTTAAATATATAATTTGCATGACTAATCCTCTCAAAGACCAATCCATGACTGCCCAAAGCCCACAACCAATAGACTAGGGGTTAGAGACTTGAACAAGTAAGAATTCCCCAAAAAAATCAGAGGAATTGGACTAATTTTACTATATACATGCACACATATCAAATCCACCACAATGATGAAATGTAAAAAAATGATTCCAATGCATGCAATCATCTCAGATACAAAAACAAAGTATGATAATAAGGTACTAAAAACTAAGGAGGCCAATTATATGCCCATCCAAAACTATAATGAGTCTAAAATTTTCCAAGGGAGATGAATAATTATAATAAAATCCCATTGTAAATAACCTTGGCCTAAAAGTATATATATGTGATCCACCCACTCATTCTCCTCTATGGACATCATCAACATGGTCATTGGATTTATAAGACACAACATGTTGGGAAATCGCATGGAGGATTCATTATAAAAATTACCAGTATGAAACCATGAAGACACTAAACATGAAGAATAAAATATTTTATACTCAATAAATTATATAATAAACTTTTTTTAGAAAATAACACTAAAATATATTATATAAAGGTACAATGCCATTAGAATGTCATAACTGACTGCAAGGCACATGATATTTCATAATGAAATGATAGTTCTAGGAAAATACACTCCTCAAGCCATGATATCATAAATAAAAATCTACATTGATATATATATCATTTGGAATCCACTATGAATGTTTTATTGTCTGAGAAGACCCTCATACACAGATAGGGGGGCCACACCCATAACCTCTAGGGACACTATGAAAAAAAAATATGGATTGACCGGATACATAGGGATCATATGTCAATGATACCTCAAACTATAATAGTAAGACCTGCTAGATGGAGGATAATCTACCAACATAGGGAGGTCTAGCCGATTCGACAGACCACACCTTGAGAACAATGATTATTGAGGATCGTATTCCAGTTTTAAATAAATACACTACAACCCTATCTGAGGCTCAACCTCTAAAGTTGATCAAAATATTATTATGTTTATGCAATAATAAATTTTTCCCTCGATTTATGGGACCATTTTAACACACATAAACAATATTGTTCTTATATAAAGAGTGAAGAGCTACAACCACTATTGAATGTGGTATATGGTGTGTTCTAGGGGTAAAATGTTTGTCCAGCTATCAATAATTATTCTTGTGTGGAAAATAGTCACACAAAATCTACGTATCAAGACATACAGTTTTTAGAAAGATACAAATAGTGAAGGGCCACATGAAATCCTACCCTTGTTTGTAGGCCATGTCTCTGTACAAGGACATTCCATGTACCAACACATGTACAGGTGGCCATGATAATGTTTGAGAATAGAGTGTGCAACTCGTTAAGTATGTCATCAAATCCACAACCCATTCCTGGATATGCCTATCAAGTTTTGGATAGTCCATGGAAATTCCAATATGTGAATATATAGACTCAAATTCTCTCATAAATTAGCTCATTGATCCATTTTTATAATGTGACACATATTTGGAGAACGTAATCATCGATCTATTCTAATACACCAATAATACAAAAAATCCATCATCCCCACATTAATTGACTAATGATAATGATATGTACCAATTTTAATAATCTATTTCACCAATTAACTATCATGAAATGACCAAATAATTGGTATTCATCAGATGATGTGGCATCAAAAAATGCTAGTGATAAACAAGAGTTGAACGGTTAAAGACATCCAAAAGACAGAAATCATGATGAATGAACATCGGTCATTGTTTTTTGGACATCATATGTCATCGAAGAATGATATAAATAAAGAGTAATAAGAAGACAATAAACAATTATAAAATTAAATATATATATTTCTAATAATGGTGAACATATCAATATAGTTTGTGTAGTTAACTCGTTTTATTCCTAGATAATGAAATGTTAGGGAAATAAAAAAAAATCTACTACCTTGAGTTTTTATAAATAATTTATAGAGAATGATATTGTGTTTCTATAAATTTTGTTATCCACAGTGTCTATTGGCACAAAAATCCATGATCAGTTCATGATGAGTCATTGTTATCGATGAAGGATCTAAAATTGTTATGTAGATCAATAGTGTTTGAGTTTCCATCAAACAGAAAATATAATAACCAAACATTTAATGAGGAACAAGCTCACTACCTTGAAAATTTAAAAAAAATTATTATTTATGTATGGGATGACTTTTTCACAATTGGTACGCAATGATATGAGATTTTTCATTCCTATGTTAAGACCCATGTTCAGAAATCAACTCTGCTATACGATATCTGATATGGACCACTATTCCATATTCCTTCCAAATTATCTAGAAAACTACATATACTATATACATAATATATTTAATATTTTTTAATAATTTGTTTATGCACCAAAGGAATCATAATTGAATGGTGTATGATTTTCTAGGATAATAAATAATATACATGTCATCGAAAAATAAAACATGGATATTATGATTCATTAAATTCTACCCGCCTTATGTATCATTGTCCTAAATAGAGAAAACCCATAATCAAAAAACACTATTTGGGTACTATCATCATATCTTGATCTAGTAATACATATTTATCTCTAGAATATTCTCATGATTCCACTAGACATGCATAAGTGTAATCAATCACCCCTGATGAATCGTCTCATGTCGATCCTCGATCTCTACATGATATTTCTTAATGAAATAATTTTTCAAGGAAAATACAATAAACGGGTCATGATATCATAAGTAAAAAATCAACATGGATGTATATATCATTGGGACTCCACTATTAAAGATTGATGGTCTGGGAAGACCCACATACACAGATAGGGGGACACACCTAGAACCTATAGGGACACCATGCACAAAAATCTGGATTGATCGGATACATAGGGATCATATGTCAATGGGGCCTGAAACTATAAAAGAAAGTCCTTCTAGATGGTGGATACTCAACCTATATGGAAAGGTCTTGCTGATTCCATAGACCACACCTTTGGAACAATGACTATAGAGGATCGTATTTCTGTTTGATAGAAATACACTACAACCCTATATGAGGCTCAACCTGTACAGGGGATCAAAATCCTATGATGTTGATTTAATACTAAATTTTACCCTTGATTTATGGGACCATGTTAACACACATAAACAATACTGTTCTTATATAAGGAGTGAAGAGCTACAACCACTATTGAATGGGGTATATGGTGTGTGCTGGGGGTAAAATGTTTGTTCAGCTATCCCTAATTATTCTTGTGTGGAAAATATGCACACTAGATCTTGGTATTAAGTCTTAAATTTTGTAGAAATACTACCAAATGTGAAGGGAAACATGAATCGATATCCTCGTTGATAGGCCATGTCTATGTACAAGGACATACCATGTACCGACATGTGTACATGAGGCCATGATCATGTTTGAGAACAGAGTGTGCAACTCGTTAATCATGTCATCAAATCCACCACCAATTCTAGGACATGTCAACCAGGTTATGGATATTACATAAAAATTCCAATTGGTGAATATATATACTCATATAATCTCAAAAACTGCTTATCGATACATTTTCATCATGCCTCACAAATTTGGAGAACGTAATCGTCGATCTATTTTAATCTTTCCATGATAGAAAAATTCCATCATCACTCCAAGAAATGACCAATGATCATGATCTGTACCAATTTTACTAATCTATTTCACCAATTATCTATCATGGAATGACCTAATAATTTGTGTTCATCAGATGACGTGCCAATATAAAATGCTTGTGTTAAATGGGAGATATACGGTTGAAGACATCCAAAAGACAGAAATAATTATGAATGAACATCACTCCTTGATTTTTGTACTAGATATGAAATCATTGAATTATATAATAAAGGAGTAATAGAAACACAATAAACAACTATAAAATTGTATAGATATAATTCTAATAATGGAGAACATATCAATATAGTTTGTGGAGTTGACTCGTTTTATTACGAGATAATGAAATGTTATGGAAAAAAAAACACCTACCTGGAGTTTTTTAAATAGTTTATAGATAATGATATTATGTTTCCATAATGGTTGAGATCTATAATATCTGTTGGCACAAAAATCCATGATCGTTTCATGATCAGTCATCATTAACAGTGAGGGATCTCAAATGGTTATCTAGAACTATAGGGATTGAGTTTCCATCAAAAAAGAAAATATAATAACCAAAAATTTATTGAGGAACCAGGTCATTGCCTTTACAATTAAAAATAGGAAAAAAAATTATTTATGTATGGGAAGTCTTTTTCAAAATTGGTACATAATGATACGGTTTTTTTCATTCCTATGTTAAGACCCATGTTCAGAACTCAACTGTGCTATATGATTCCTGATATGGACCAACATTCCATATTCATTCCACTTTACCTAGTAAACTACATGTACTATATACTTAATATATATAATATTTTTTAATAACTTTTTTTTCACCAAATGCATCATTATTTAATGGTGTATCATTTTCTAGGATCATAAATAATATACATGAAATCCAAACATAATAAATGGATAATTGGATTCATTATATTCTATCTGCCTTATGTATTGTTATACTAAATAGGGAAAACTCCTAATAAAAAACACTATTTGTGTACTATCATCGTATCTCAATCCCATGATCCATATTTATCTCTATAATATTCTTGTGATTCCACTAGACATGCATAAGGGGAATTGATCACCCCTGATGAATCCCCTCATGTCGATCTCGATGTATATATGTTATTATGAAAATGTAGATCCATCATCAATATTCATCTCTCCCAAGTTTATAACGTGTGTTGGGTCATGCACATATCGCCTCAGATGTGACATATGGATGAAATTTTATAGTTGAACCAACTATAATGGTAGCCGAAAGTGGGTCTCCGCCTCACAAAAACAACATATAACCTATATGAGGCCAACGAATCACTGTGATAACTTATCATCATGACCAAATTTTATCAATCCATGTCATGGTGAGACCCTTATTAAAAAGTTACCACCATCATAAATCTCTAGAGGTCACTATAGTTAGTATGCATATGAAAATTGATCTAAATTTCAAATCCTCATATACTCCTAGATGATCGTCAATGTATTTTTAGTATCTATAACAATCTATGGGCACTTGAGGGCCGAATTAGGTAGAAAAGTCCAAATAATTGGTGACCACATGGTCACTCGTAAAAAGCCAGGAATAGTTACTTACAAATGGTGTGATGGAAGATGTTATAGTATAGTAACTCCACTACGGGTTGGTTACTATGGACAAATTCCAACATGAATACCTTATCATATAATTCAAGAAACGAATGTTGTTCTCTTTTTTGGACATCAATGCAGTGTTGAAATTCTATGCTGAAGCATAGATGCATCAGGAATCCAGTAAACCCATCCATAATTGTGATATGATTTGAGGATCATTTTTAGTGAAATTTGTTCAGGGAACTCAATTGAGTTTGACTATGTCCTACATGTAGGTGTCACAATATCCCTACAAAATATTTTTTTGGTATATCTATGAAGTGGAAAGATATGGTGAGTCGGTCTATGATAACTGATATATCATTATTTTACAAGGAAATATTTGGTAATCCCATCATAAAGTCAATAGATATCACAACCCACAACTTCTCTGGAACCTAAAGGTGTTGCGATAATCCTAATGATACATGGTTCAATGTCTTCACCTGCTCAAAAATGAGGCAACAAGATACAATCTCTACAACACCCTTCTTCTTATCGAGACACCAATACTATTGTCAGAGGTCCTGGTAAATTTTTTCACTCAAGGATGTGCCATAAAGAGGAATGTATAAAACTCCCACAATAACTCCTCCCACAATGTTAATTGTACACTATTTTATCCTTTGAAGATTCTATTTTTCTCCCCACAATCAGAATATACATCCACATCATGGCTAGTTTATATCATTGAATGTAAGGTCCCAAAATTGGTATATCCATGCTTATAGTCCATGAAAAGATATTAAATCATTAGGTTAACAACCATTGAATAAAAATATTTAGCATCATCCTTGTGTAAATATAACAACTACAGCAAGGCTTATTTCTCTGACACCTTGGGAAAAAAACTAAAAATAATATTTCTTGAGGAATGTATATTCCTCCATGTTCCCTATTCTGGGAGTATAAACATTGTCAATGTGATAGAGTGGGAGGAACTCTATACATCACATCTATTTCATGTTAAGATCATTCAGTGTGAATATATACATGAGATTGTTGTGGTCCGTGTAAATTATAAACTACTTTCCCATCCTATTGTTTCACCCCATAATTAGTGTAAAGTCTTTCAAAGTTACATCCTAATCATCTATCGAATAGTTAAACTAATGAGCACATAATAAAAATAAAAAATGGACAACAACGACATTATTAATCATAAAAAACTACCATCTCTATTCCATGATGCATCACAGAACAACACATATTTAACACCCTCATATGGAAATCTCAAAATGGTAACACTCATAAACCTCCACCTAATTTCCTAAAAAAATAATATAAAACATTCAACAACATGAATGGTCTTCCATTCCTTAAAAAACTATTAACATTGCTTCTTCTATAAAGAAATATGGTACAAACCTAGGATAGTACACATTCATCCTAAGGAAACTATGTTACTCGGTAATACTCTTTTGTGGATCCCAATAAATAACTACCTCCATATTTTCAAATCCCACTAATACTCTACCGTCTTAGATGAAGTGTTCCAAAATCTAGACCTCCTGAAATAAATACTATCACATTGGTAGCTTCTAATAAATATGGTACTCTTAGAGTTTGTCTAGGACCATATCCAAATATCTCAACTACTCCTCCACAGTTATTGAATATACTATTATGTCATTAATTATGACCACTTTGAAAAAATATAATCAGAACAGAATTATTTATTTTTTGATTCTCATGAATATTAATGTGGTATTCATCAAAGAGAACAATTTCACCAAGTACTCATAAATACTATAGCGACATCATAATGTCATCTTCAGTATAACCACATCCCATAATCACACCTAATTATATCCTTATACGAGGTTAATATTTGTGAACTATCAATCTTATCTCAATTGATCAAATAGGTTGTCAGTACTTGGCAGTGGGTTTATATTATTCACAGTCACTAGATTCATGTTTTGTTGTTCCACATATTAACTCTAACATGGGTCCTACTTCTTTAAAAACAACTGTGGGGATGACTAGGGGATATATGGGTCTCATAACCACTTTTCTTGTATCTCTACTAACTACACCCTCATATATCGATGATCTATGAGAGATTTCTAAATTTATTTTGTAGATATCAGTTTATTCCTAGGAAGAAAGTCATTGTAGTTGTTTATGACATAATGGGGAGAAAATCATAGTATGTCCATTGGAATGACATCCGTCTACTCTACACTAATCTGAGGAAACCGGTCAACTGATGTATCCTCTACTATATAAGTAATTATATCCAAATACGTTGTATGAACCCGACTTTTCAGAACAGGTCAAAATCCCGACCATGTTTGAATTTTTGATTTGTTGCTGAGAAACATGGAGAAATTGAGAAGTTTCTTGAAATTTCCGAACTACATGCTGTGTACTCTAGAGTAGACACCGTGTATAGATTAGGTGAGTTCTGGCCATGTTCTCTTTGAGTACATGTCGTGTGATGATCGTGTAGAAATTTCATAATACACAGCCTGTAGTTATAGACATGTCGTGTACACATGACCATGTGGAGGCCATACATGGCGTGTGGGCTTGTTGGTTCGGTATAGTCATTTAACTAAGTACACATCGTGTCCTCCTTGGGCACGCAGTGTAGTGTATCCATGTATGTTGTATATACATGGTGTGTGGATAAGTCGGAGAGGAAGAGAAGAAAAACAATGTACATGCCGTGTACCTCTAGGTAATGTCGTGTACTCATGTCAGCAGTATTTGGAAAGTATGTTTGCGGAATTTCAGTCGTATTATGAATAGTAAAATGATACAGGGTGTGTAACACTAAGGTACATGCCGTGTAGTTTCTTTTTTTTTCGCTAAAATGGGCATTAACTTCGTTTTTTAGGCAAGACTCAAATTTTCACCGGGTTTCACGAACCAAGCCGGCTGGAAATTCAAATTCTTCCGAGATGATCGTCCGAACTCTGTTTTGATCAAGGATTGATCTATTGGAACCCCCTCATTATGGCCTTGATTGCACTTGAGATGTATTTTTTTATTTATATTCTATAATGAGTTATTGGTTTTTGAATAGTTTTGTTTATTTTATAGATCTACCACATTATAGACTTAATTAGAGGTTGTAATAGGATGATTAGAATCATAAATGTCTCAGGTAGGCAGTGCAAACCTCTTTTTGTGTTTTTATGGTCATTTGGGTGATGTATCTTTTGGTTTATTTTCATGTATTTTGAGTGGGACCCCGTTATATATAATATTACATATGACATTGTTTATAAACTTATGTGATACCTTTGGGTATGCCATGTTACCTATTTTGTTGAGTGGGGCCAGGCGAGTGGTCGTTGCTAATTGGGTCATTTTGGCGCGGGAATTTCAAGATTGTTGTATTTGGATTTTTTTTGTTATAAACTGTTATGTTTAGTAATAAGACCATAAAATAAATTTTTATAGGCCTTAAAGACCTCTGTGATGGTATTAGACAAGGCTTTCTTAGTGAAATGCAACTATTTAGACTGTCTTGCATGTTTATGTGTTCTGTTTAAATATGTTATATATGTATTTTTTTAATTGCATATGCTAGAACCTTTGGGTCATGTTGGGAATGGACAGGATATTTTTGAGTGATGCTAATCATAGGTTGGGATTGGACCGGGTTGCGTTTGGTGGTTCTGACCACGGTATTGGGTGTCATGGGCGTTGGTTTGAGGCAGGATGACTATCAAGTTGGGCATGGCCTGGGTTACTAGGATGGCAAGGCTACCAGACTTGAGCAACATGGTCACAGGGAAATGAGGTGTAAGAGGTGTTGTGGCTTTGGTAATATTTTGGTGATTATCACTCTCCAGGAATCATTTAAGAGTGTGCACAAAGAGAGACTCCATGATGATGTGGTTTTGACAACTCTTGTGGGTAGAGGCCCCTGTTAGATGTATTTTTGGTATTATTGGTTTGGGTTTCTTGTCGTAGGAAGCCATGTGGATGGTTAGGAGACTTAATGGGATAGCATTGAGGCTATTGGGTTGGGGGAAGAGGCACTCCGTTATTTGAGGGCAGACATCGATGTCCCTACAGGTAATTTATTTTAGGGCATACATCGATGTCCCTCTGGTTACATTAGTTGAGGGCAGACATCGATGTCCCCATGGTTTCTTATTGAGGACAGACATCATTGTTCCTATGGGTCAATGTTTCTCAGGCGTGCCTTTAGGACGTCGGTACTTGAGACATGTGGTGTCCAGGGGCACATGGTGTCGGGTTACATGACAGAGATTCCGGCATTGGCTGAAATAGGTGACACTCTATGGTGGCTGCTGAGCACTTGTGGAGTTTGTGTTTATTTGTGTATCATTCTATTTACTACTTTCCTTATAAATTCATAACTGTTTATAAACATTATTAGTTACTCACCATTGGGTGGTATCATACTGAGATTCATCCCACACCCTACACGGGCCCCTCAGGACACGTGTAAACATTATGGATTTTCATGAAAGAATGAGGTCAGATTCCAAATCTGGACCACATTATATTTTTCATGGAGATTGTATGGACCTTGAGGTATTTCCTAGTTGGTGTTTACATTACTTTTCTTTCTTTCCTATATCATCATGATTTCTTGTTTTGTAGCTACAGATGGTTATCCATTAACACCCCTTTTTTTGACATGCTTTGGATGCATGTTTGTTGTTCAAAAGTATTTAGAAGTGATGAACATTCTTTTCTGTTTATTTACACTACTATTGTTTATATTTGTTACTTCTGGTTTTTATTGATATTGATTGTACTTTCGCTCTGTGGGTCTGGTTCGAGTCACCTGAGTAATTTATTCCACTGCATCATTATTGTTACACTTAGACCAATACCACTATTATTATCCTCATAGAGGGTATAGCCTCCCCACTATACCTATAAGAACCTCGCAACTAGACATAAGCCTTTGGGATTTTGGAAAGTGTTCCTATGGTAGTATCACCTAACCCGTTTAGCACTGTTCAGGTGGCTGTTCAGGTCCGAGTCATTACAAAGTGGTATCAGAGGAGTTCTTGATAAGGATTTAGTAGCAGTTTTTTGTTGGCTACTAATGAGACTGAGACTTCTCTTTTATTTCTACTAGTTTTACTATTTAGAATAAGGTATATTGGAGATAGGTTGTGACTAGAACTAGGATTCTAGCTTTTGCGTGGGTGCCTGCTGCCCCACGTACGAGGGATGAACTATGTTTCCATGGGTGGGATTTGTTGTTTTCTTTTTTCCACAGATTACGTGTTAAATGATTTACACCATGGTGGATGACTTGGTGTGTGTTGTTACTGATTGTGATATGTGACCCTTTGCCTGGTGCAGTAAGGGAGAATTGGACCATGGCCCGGTATGGCAAGTATTGTTTTCTGGGATTTTGATAGGCACATTTTAGGGTATTTAAATATCATAACTGCACATATGCTTTGTGATGTGATAATACCTTGTGACAAAAATGTCAATTTCTATGCTTTGAATTCATGAAATGTGAAATGGTGAAATTACTGATATAATTACTTCTTTGTTTCAATGTGTATGCAATACTGTATATAGTGTAGAATTGCATTTGATAGGGTATTTGGGTCCGGCTCTAGTACGAGGAGGAAGGTCCTATCAGTTGAGGTGATCATGATCACTAGGATGGGCGACTCGGGAATAAGATTGAGGCAACTTTGGTTATCAAGATGGGCATGGCCTGAGGTAATTTTGATACATGTCTCTAATAAGGGTGGGTAAGGAGGTCGTGAGGCCAGGATGGTGTGGGCATGGGTTGCGGTGATGATGGTATGGTTAGTAGTTATGTGCTACCTTTTACTACTTTTCTTATCTGTGTTATATATGTGTAAATTGTTATGTATGTGGTTTGTCTAGCCTTTTTTGGTATTTAGCGGGTTCCTTATTTGGAGACTCAGATGGAGCATCATACGGGAGATGGTACAGTGCCTTAGGTGCAGGATCAGGTTCAAGATCAAATGCATGCAGAGCAGGAGCCGCAGGTACAGGCTCAAGGACAAGATGAGGTTCCAGATCCATTACAGGCTGGACATCAGCTGGGTTTTTCCACATTTGGACCATGGCTCAACAAGCATATCTGAGCTAGCCTAGTACGTGTCTTGTAGAGGATCGATAGAGGTGTTCCGGGTATAGATCCATCAATGGAATATCTGACGTGTGAGTTCCAGTTGCATCACCCGCTGATTTTTAAGGGTAAGGGTGGTCTGCAGGCAGGTGAGAAATAGATAGAGAGCATGCAGATGATCTTCAAGAAGATAGAAGATGCCTCTAGGGGGGAGGGTCAAGATGACAAATACATGTTGCGAGGACCGAAAAAGCGTGGGTTGGATATCCAGGTTTAGGCACACATGCATGAGGGACTGGCATGGAAGGACTTCAAGGATAGGTACTTTGAGTACTTTTACCCATAGACATTGAGTGCCTTGAGAGATTAGGATTTCTTGAGACTCCAACAGGGAGACATGTCTATCATGGACTATGCAGCTAATTTCACTAAGATGTCTCGCTTTTCACCTTGTATGGTAAGCGGTGATATAGCTAGGGTGAGGCACTTCAAGGATGGCTTACAACACGCCATTCATATCTAGGTAAATAAATTTCATATAGGTTCTCTCTCAGAGGCAATGAATCAGGCCCTCATAGCAGAGGGAAACCATAGGGATAGGCCTCAGGTTGGCCGGATGATAGCTTTGGGTGAGGGTTTAGACAGTAGGAAGTGAGTACAGGATGAGTTCCTACATGGGAGTCAGGCCAAGGACTCTTCTAGACCACCTCATAGCAGTTCTTCGGTGGTTATCAATCAGTGTGGGAAGCCAAGACATATTCGGACTCAGTGCATTAGGAATTAAAAGGAGTGCTGGGCATGTGGATAGGTCAGGCATCTGGATAGGTTTTGTCGGTAGCCTTCTCAGATAGCTGGTAGGAAAGGACCAGGATAAATGGTGGAATCTAGAGTTGGTTTAGGTTCGGTACCAGGAGAGGGTAGCTGAGGATCAGTTTCACGTAGAGGAAAAGACAAAGACAGTGGAATCCAGCTGAGGGGTTAGTGGTTGGTGGATGGAGAAGCACCGAAGGGATTTCAGGCATCAGGCTACCATACTTTTTTCCTGGTGCATGTTGTGGATCTGCCATAGGCTGAGCAGGCTAGTCAGGTGACTACAGTTAGAGGTACACCGTGGGTGTGGCCATGATTTCAATGATTCCTTTTGGCCATGACCAGTAAAGGCATGTACATTTTTAGTGCACGTGATGCACATGATCTTTGTGGACTAACTAGATACTAGTCAGTGGGATTGGTACAATATCGAGTGTGTGATATATTTATATATATGTATGACATGTGTAGAATAAGGGGAATCAAGGATGTGAGTTACATGAGGTTATTTGGGAATCGAGGCATCGAGGATGAAGGTTACTTGAGGTGCCTTGGGCATTGGGGAATTGATGATGTGTGTTACTTAAGGTCTTGGGCACCAGGATCTCGTGGAGGCAGACACCGATGCGGTGCAGGATACGTTGGGTTTCGGGAATGAAACTCGATCACCAATGAGGCAGAGGGGGGATTATGTGTCATTGAAAGACTATGCACCAATAAAACAGGTTAGTGAACCATGTTTGTTTTTAGTTTTTTTTTGAGTTGATACCGAGTAGGCAGCTCCTTATGTGGAAAGCCCCCTTGAAGATTTTAACTATGACCATTCAGACCGGGGAATTCCGGGTTACTTTAATCAGGGTGGTATGTTCGGTGCCATCTCTAGGTTTTGTTTGATAGCTCATGGAAGAGATATATTAATGTGGGATGATTGTAAGATCCTGGTTTTTTATAATTGGTCAAAATCACAACCATGTTTTAATTTTTGACTTATCCCTAAGAAAACTGGAGAAACTGGGCAGTTTTTGAATATTTCCAAACTACAAGTTGTATACTCTAGAGTACACGTCGTGTATCGGTTAGGCGAGTTCTAGTTGTGTGCTCACCAAGTACATGTCGTGTGATGACCGTGTAGAAATTAATTACAACACGACATGTCATTATAGACATGCCATGTACACTTGACCGTGTGGAGGCCATACATGGCGTGTGGGCATGTTGGTCAGGTAGAATCATTTAACCAAGTAAATATCGTGTCCATCTTGGAAACATCATGTAGTATAGCCATGTATGAGGAATATACATGGCGTGAGGGTAAGTCAGTGATAAAAAGAAGAAAAACTAAGTACATGCCTTGTACCTCTAGGTACATGGCATGTACACTTGTCGGCAGGATATGGAAAGTAAGTCAGCCGAATTTCAGCCATCATATGAATAGAAAAATGATACACGGCGTGTAGTCCTAATGTACATGCCATGTAGTTTCTTTTTTTCTCTAAAAGGGAAGTATCCTAGATTTTGAATTTGAACTCAATTAGTCATCGGGTTTCGGGAACCAAGACTGTGGGGATATTAAATCCCTCACGGATCTTTTTCCCAACTGTGTATCAATCGTGGTTCAATCTGTTGGAACCCCCTCGATAAGGCCTCAATTCCTTTTGAGCCATTTTATTTAATTTCTATTCTAGAAGGTGTTATTGGGGTATGAACAGTTTTGATTCTTTTATAGATCTACCATGTTTTAGAAAAAATTGGAGGCTGTAATCAGAGGAGAAATATGGTATGAGTCTCAGGTTGGTGGTGCATACCTCTTTTTGTGTTTTCGTGGTCATTTAGGTGACGCGACCTTTAGCACATTTTCAGGTATTTTGTGTGGGGCCCAATTTTATCTGATATTGCATATTACATTGATTATGGTCCTATGTGATACCTTTTGGAATGTCTTATAACCTGTTTTGTTGATCAGGGCTGGGTGAGTGGTCATTTATCATCAGGACATTTTGGTTGGGGAATGCCAAGATGTTTATAATTAAATTGTTTTGTTATAAACTGTTATTTTTAGTTGTTAGACCTTGATATAAATTTTTAGATCCCTTGAAGTCCTCTATGTTGTTATGGGACAACACTTTCTTAGTGCAATTCAACTATTTAGATTGTTTTTCCAATTAATGTGTTCTATTTAAATATGTTATATATGTAATTGATGAATTGCATATGTCAGAACCTTTGGGTTGTGTTGGGAATGGCATGGATATTCTTGTGTGATGCTAATCACTGGTTGGTCTTGACCCTGGTTACGTTGGGTGGTTCTAACCATAGGATTGGGAGTCATGGGTATTTTTTTGAGGCAGGATGAATGTCCAGTTGGGGATGGCCCGTGTTACGGTGATGGCATGGCTATCATACTTGAGAGGCATTGTCATAGGGACCCGAGGTGTCATAAGTGTTGTGGCATGTGCATTGTTTTGGTGATTACAGTCCACCCAGATATTTTGAGAAGTGTTCACATAGAGAGACCTTGTGATGAGGTGGTTTTGACCACTGATTTGGGTATAGGCCCCCATTGGTTTCGGTTTACGTACTATTGGTTTGAGGGTGATTTTCATAGGAAGCCATGTGGTAGGTGAGGCACCTTCATGGGATAGAATTATGTCTATCGGGTTGGGGGCCGAGGCATGCTATTATTTGACGGACGACATCATTGTCCCTCTAGGTACATTATTTGAGGGTATCCATTTTTGTCCCTTCAGTTATGTTATTTGAGGGAATACATTGTTGTCCCTCCGGTTACTTATTGAGGACATGCATCACTGTTCATACGGGTTACTATTTCTCAGGCGTGCCATTGTGACATCGGTACTTGAGACACAGGGTGTCAGAAGGAACATGGTATATGTTACATGAAAGATATTTTGGCATTGACCGAAGCAGGTGAAACTCTATGGTGGCTGCTGAGCACCAGTAGAGTTTGTGTTTATTTGTGGATCGTTATGTTTACTGCCTTCTTTATAAATTCACATATTCATAAACACTTGTATTTTGAACACATTGTTGGGTGGTATCATACTGAGATTCCTCTCACACCCTGCACAGGTCCATCGGGACGCGTGTATACTTTATGGATTTTCATGTAGGAAAGAGGTCAGCTTCATGAGCTGGACTACATTTGATGTTTCTTGGAGGTGGAATGAACCTTAGGGTCTTGCCTAGTTAGTGTTTATATTGTTTTTATTTCATTCTTGTATCTGAATGATTACTTGTTTTGTAACTATATATTGTTAGCCATTGGTGCCCCCTTTTTTTCCTTCTTTGGATGCATGAATTTTTTTCAGTAGTAGTTATAAGAGATCAGTATACTATTGTTTTTATTTCTGCTTCTGTTGTTTATATTTATTTCTTCTGGTGTTTATTGATATTGAATGTGCTTCCGCTCAACGGGTCTTGTTCGAGTCTGTTGAGTCATATATTCCACTGCATCTTTATTGTTACACATGGACCAGTACCACTATTATTATCCTCCGAGAGGGTATAGCCTCCCCACTATACTTATAATAATCTCACTTCTAGTCGGCAACTTTTGGCGTTCGGGGCGGTGCACCTAAGGTAGTAACACTCGACTCATTTAACACTGTTCGGGTGGCTATTCTTGTCCAGGTCAATACATAGGTATTATTTGACTAAACACATATATTTATGGTCTCTTAATGCTTTGTGAATATTACCTTATATCCCACAACGAATAATTTTATTACGTCATTGTTGGAACACATAATCCTAGAAAACAATAAATCTGGGCATGAACTAAATATATAAATATTATAACTATGATCCCATAAAATGGTCACACTACAAATAAAAATGGATCCCATTGGAAATCATCACCTCTAAGTTTCAGGTGACACTGTCGAAAAATGTTTATAATAAATATGTTTCCTTATGTTGGAGTATGTTATAAGATGTTTTGAAGCAATGTATCAACTAGAAACATTATTTCTCAAACCATATAAGTTATAGTGATGTAATGACTCAAAAATATTTCTATAAATAAAATCTATAAAGTAAAAAATACAATGGTCATACCTCAAATCATCCATATAGCCTCATTGGAATAGTCCCCAATTTCATGCACATGGACTCGTCCCAATACACTATCTCTATGACCCATGCACAGACTACCTTTGGGGTGGTTGTAATAGGTTGTACCATTGACCAATTCATGCTAAACATCTGACCCATCTTTCTTTTTATAACACTCTACAGAAGACCTAAATCCTTCCTCTCTCTGTATATTGATGTTCCCTCATAAATATAATTATCAAATGTACGACAGGTAATAAAATCAAAAGAAAAATGTCCTTGACCATTGCCGGACAGACCCTTCATTGCCACATCACATTCAAGAGACCATAATATCCATACACCACTAACACCATGTCCTAGGATTTACTAATGATGTTTCTAACATGGATGGATCCCTATTATTGTCATCATCTTCATACTGTCGAGGTCTCAAGTACCGAGTTCCAACTACTACCTCCCATTCATGGTGCCTGGTCTGTCAGAAATAAATACACTACTAATGTATATTCAAGAACCCAAACATAGTTTGGAATGCACATGGATTTAACTGAATCAAGGATGTCCCTACACAATCACTACTCCATGTTAAGACGTATAAATAACTGATCTCACACTGTATCAAAAGTGTATCAAAAGTGAACATAAAACATCATTGAGTACTATATCCCAGTGAAACATCACAACTATATATGATTATTCTCCTTTATGTGTATCGATCACAATATGGCTAGATATAACTCCTAGTTGAAGATAAACACAATTTATAACTAGGTGATATATTTCTTTTAGTTTGAATGAGTCATTACGATTAAAAATCACCCATTAGAGCCCTAGTGTAGAGTTGATGTGTAGACCTCCATATAATATATGGGAATCTTCATAAAGAATAAATTGCAAGTAACTACCTAAATACAATACTCATCTGAAAGGGTTCAATCATTTCCTGAAACCATGGAGGTAAAATAATTAGAATCATGTGAAAAAATTAACTTGTGTGCGTCCTCATATTGAACACCCAGAACTAGATTCTATTATACATATAGTTGTATATCTATTAAACTAGCAAGAGGTTCTATATATTGAACATACCCTTGTACTGTTTCCTCTTTACTAGGAGGATCATCCTTGTAATCATGTAGTTTAATCATGTAAGGGTGTCCGTGTAGATAAATCCAATAATAAAATATGATGTACAATGGTAAAGAGAGTATATATAGGGATATGAATAAAGATGGTCATGGAAAACACAATCCATCCCAATATGATTCATATTACCATGTTTTTTCCCAGAAAAAATGTCTATATTTATCGATTCAAATGGATGATGATCAGAGTCATGGTGCATGGATTTTAGAACGATATACAAATAATAGATTCCCCAGTCTAAAATATGAATTCAAAACACTAAAAAATGTTTCCTCAAACCAATATCATAGGTTCCAATCCTATTGTAGAATCGAAAACCTTTGATACCACTCTTCCGCAACATGATACACTAAGGTCCAACCCATGACTACCAAAACCTGCCTCCAATAGGCCATGGGAAAACAACCAACGATGACCAAAGATGTCCCATAAATGAGAGGCATTAACATAATGTACATATATGAAAGAACACACATCTTTGTCCACACAATTTAGAAAAAAAACTGAGAGCAATGTATGGATACATCGATGAATCCACAACAGAGTACAACCGTAATGTAATATAACATGAAATAAAGGTCGAAAAATAATCCAAACAAAAAAATTATAAAAAGTATATCCTAGTATGAGAGAAATGATCAAGTTAGATACATTCTCCCGATAAAACAACATTGTAAAAAAAGTTCCATCTATGGTCTACCAACACCCTAGCCACCAAAGAAAAAGAAAAAATGGGCATAATATACATAAGAAATAGACATGTGCAGGGAAATCTCAAACAAGGGTGAGTATGAAAATACCCAGTAGGAAACTGCAAATAAAAAAGACATGAATAACTAAGTACATTCATCTAAATTCACGATATGAGAATAAATGTTTAATGGAAACACACAGATATTTTTAGGATAAACACCACACAATTAGGTGGTCATATCCAACTACCAACCACATGATTATTCTCAATGAAATGCTCTTTCCAAGTGATTATACTCTATTAGATATTCTATAATTGGGATCACTAGATGGAGACATATAGATCATCATGTTCCACCCATGAAATCAAACTAGATCGAGAAGAACCAAATATAATGACTGGGGATCACACCTTGAACCGTTGGAGGACACCACCAACCCAAATCTGGACCAACCCTTTATACCGGGGATCATATCACAAGGATTCTTCAAGACATCTGACATAAGGGAATTGATCAATGATCAACACCCTACTTAGGTAGGTAATGCTAATTCAAAAAAACCCTCTTAGGAAATATTTAGGATAGAGGATCACACTAATGTGTTATGAATGGACACTACATCTCTATTTTTTACTCGACCGCTATAGGGGAACATAATCATCGTAAGTGGATGTAATACCACATTGTACTATATAGAGAATATTCTATAGGATTACACTAAACAGATACTTGTTCAAACTAAAGAAATAAAGAGCTACAGGCAGTATCTTAGGGGGTACATGGCCTGTACATGGGGTTCACGATGTGTCCAACTATCCTGATGTCGCCCTCTATGGAAAAGAAAAACAATACATGTATGTCTTGATATAAAAGTTGTGTATAATGATTAAACATCTAGTGGAGACACAAAACACCCTACTCATCTCACATTTCATTGTCTATGTACTTGGACAACCCATGTACCGACCTCTGTATAGGTGGCCCTTTCTATGTCTTAGTACACTGTGTCCCTATACTGTGTAATATTTCTAATGTCAATATACTTCTGGGAGTACATTTAGATCCTATCAAGAAATGGTCACACGGTGTGCGGTCAGTCACATGGAGTATTATATTTATCACAATCTGAAACTCTATCACTGTTGTCAGGGTCTACAGAGCATATAATCCTTGAATAGAAGCTGTATTTATTTGGGATTTCCAGATCTCTCTAGATCACTTCTGTATCATCTGTGGTTTCACTAGAACCTGTTTACTCACTAAAACATTTAGATCGGGTTTTTCATGTCCTTTAAAACATCGATCCGTTGATATATGGACAAAAATCAACTGTAAAATCATGTTTTGGAGAAAACATTATCATGTGTAAAATATCATGAAGAATGAAACCCATAAATAAATTCCATTCCACATTCAATCATCCACGTCAGAAATCGTACCGCGAAGAAAAAAATTATCATGAACCACAACCATAATAGTTATCGTTTGTGCTAAGGAATTATCATTGATTTACCAAATATAGGGTATTCTTTGAACCACATGACTAAGGTAAATTACTATAACGAATGTGAGTAGAATGGGGGAAGAGATCTGAAAGACACAAAATGTGATGAAAAATAATTGGTCACTAAAAGTTTCACCAGGATCTATTGTCACATAAGGAGGAAAATGAAGATGAATGATGTTAGATGTAACAATTATAAAATTTCATCAATATAATTTTATCGGTAGTGGGAATATCATTTCAATTAATGGAATTGATCTGTGTTCAACAAGAATTATGAAATGAAATTGAAAAAATTTCCTACATGGAGTTTGGATTGATTTTGATGACGAACTATTCTATACTACCTTCATTTACATGATCCAAGAACAATGTTGTCACAACAATCCATGATGTAATCCTGATCCAACATCATTCTCTATGAAAGATCTCCTAAAGTTTTCTAGATTTTTTAGTTTTGAGTGTTTATCTTTAATGAAATTTCATAATTTTATATTTTAATAGAAATTAGGTTGATGTGTAAAAAATAATCATATAAAATAAATTTACAAATTTATTATATTTATTTATGTCCGTGGAAACTTTTGCACAAACATCCCACACCGAAAAATATTTTGTTATTCATTGGATGAAACCCACATTTTAAACTCAATGGTTACCTAAAATTTCTAACTAGGAAACAATTTATGATACGTTATATGTTTTAAGGAAAATGTGCACATGTTCAATTTAATATGTTGAATATATTTCAAAGATTTATTCTTCAATGCTGAGCTATATAATAACATTTCGTCTCTCTATCTGGTCTCACAAGTATTCCCTATTATATCTAAAAATAATACACATATGATCTGAGACATTCAAATAAATTCTTTAAATGGCTATATAGCGATGAGTAATTGCATGTGAAATTACTGTAAAAAATAAATATTTTCCACAACATTAACCATTATATTTATAGGATGAATTATGGATCTATTATAAATTTATTATAATTAATATTAAATTCATGTGGAAGATGATTATATTATAATTCCTACTATTTCATGTGGTATTTAATTTCAAGTAAATGAATACTATAAAAATGATATTAATAATATTTTATTTTAATTAATATTTTATTAAGTTATAAAAATATTATAATATATTTAATGATGGAAACTAGGATGATATATGGTTGACAATTTCATCTGATGTCTATTTATGAAAAAGATGTCACCTTGTATGTAATATTATAATTCTTTGTCATTGAAAATTGGATCACTCTGTTTACTATTATGATTTTTGTAAAAATGGGTCAAACAAAATTCTAAGGTTTAATATTACCTAAAAAAATTATAAACCTTATTGGATGGTTGAATTTTATATTTACCATTTTTACCATCGAATTTGTTTTATTTTTATTTTTTTTCAATAATGTTATTTCATAATATTTTAAAATTTTGAAAATTTAATAGTATAACACTCACATAAATTATAAAATGTTATCAAAACACATTGAGAACCTTATCACAAAAAAATATACACAACATCCTTATAAACATATTTTCCCAAACAATTATAGTTATTTTCATAAGAGACTATTCTAATTCTCTATAACAGGTTATATAATGTAATTCAACTGAAGAAGATATAATCTTTATTACCAACACATTCACATTTATTATTTCTTATACATCTCATTGATCCATTGAATCAAACCTAAAATAATACATTTATTATTATAAATGTAATATTATGTTATTAGAATAAGCATACCACCATTATTAATCTATTTTATATCCTATTAAAATTTAAAACATCACTCATACAAATGTATGAATTATCATCTCCAAATACCGATGTATATCAAAATTCATCAACATATTTTTGGATAGTTAATAAAATAGAAAAATTAATCATACATCATATTCATGTGATAATTATGGTTCTGGATATAAAATATACCATTTACCTTATTGTCGCTGAGTATGATGGTAAATGATTATGTCTCTCTTGTATCGGAGGGGATTACCTCATCTACCATGTAGTGTGATTCGTTTTTTTACACATTAAATGGATGTTAATTGGGATATATTTAATAAATATATATTAAATATAATATATAATAATTAATTTTGAATGGATAATTGTTATTTAACTTCATTTTTTAATCTATTAAAAATGTGAAAACATCGATGATGTGTACATACAACAAATCATCTCCAGGATCGATGTAATTATTATTATTATATCTATATTTTATGAATTAATTTAAATATAGAAATATATATATTGAATATACACAATATTATTATATTTATTACCATTATTGAGATTATTTATCCATTATAAAATAAGGAATGGATCTATTCATTGGAACATCTCTAGAAAATTTCTATTAATACATAAATAATTTATAGTAATAAAATATTGTTAAATATTAGGTGATATGATGTTATAAATGGAAAAATGATATTTAAAATGAGTTTATGGTTATTAAATTTATATATAATTTATCAAAGTTTATTATTCCTCTGGTTGAATTAATATACATTGAATATCAAACATTGGGTAAGGGATTTTTATTACAATATCCACTCAATAGAGTAATATTTGGTTTTACACACCTATATATTTTTATGTATAGTATATCACATCCATTTCAATTATTGAAAATGAAAATAATTTTATTAAAGATGATTTAATTTTTCATTCATGATTTACCATTAATGTTGTTATAGGCTATATGTTACTAATGTGGAAATAATCTATTTTAAAATATCAATTTTTGGGTTCATATAACTCTCATTGAAGAAATATTTTAATATATCCATTATAACAACATTATATTTTTTTAACATATAGATATTTAACGTGTTCAAAATTTTCTTTTGTACTATTCTATTTTTTAACATGAATCAATCAATTGAAATTTAAAATCAAAATATGGTCCTATTTTCCTTTCGATCGGAGATATTTTTCATCAAATACTACATTATTCAAATCTATTTTGAAATATTTTTTAATTAATAATGGATTTCTGAAGAACTGTTTTTTTATCCTTGAAATTTTTAAATGATTCAAATGAATCATTCTTTTTCATGAATTATTAATTTTTTACTTTTTTAAAAAAATATTTTTCCATTTTAACACATATGACATTAATTGATTTTTTTAAGGCCATAAATCATTTATTATATTTATATTATTCTAAATGTTTAGAATGGTTTTGTATCTAAAACTATTTAAAAAAATTATAATTTAATATCTCACATCTATTTTATTTAAAAGATATGATTTTATAAACCAACCAATAATTTATTGAATTGATGGTAATATTTTATCACTTATTAATTATATGGGCATTAATATTTTTTGAAAAATTTATCTTAATAGTAATTTTTGGAAAATATATTCCAATAAATGACAATATTGTTTATATAATTAAAATTCTAATTTACTATAATATATAAAATTTCTATATAATAACTTTTACATATAAATTTATTTGATTAACTTGGGATTTTTTTTAATTAATTAATATTTGATAAGTAAAAATAAGTTTACAAGGATTAATTTTTATATATTGAATTAATCATTAAATATTTTATGAATTAATTGTAGATGTATTTATGGATGTGGAATGGTTATAACTATTACCATCATGCATATATAGTTATCAAGTGATAAACCAATTAGTCATAGTTATTAATTCATTTTTAGTGTATACAAACATATTAACTATACTATCTATGTTAAATGAATTGATGATAAATATATCATTATTTATGATATCTGTAAATAAACACTTAATCATTTCCTTTATTGAAAATTTAATTATTATTATCCATGATCTTAAAACATTGATATTGTTCCCAGATTCATTTTGTTACCTAGTCACTGGTTAAATGGAATTATATTTTTTCATTTATACAACTTCCCAAATTGATTAAAAAAAATTAATCATTATATATTCTATGACATGAACCGTTAATGATAATATGTGATCAAACTTTATTATTTTTCATTTCCCCTAGATATGATAAATGATATGAAAATATTTTCATGGTTGTTAGAATGACTCTTATGCTATGTAATTTATATTTTAAATATAATATTTGAGTCATATATATATATATGTGTTTTACCAAGGCAAATGAAAGAATAAATTATATATAATTTCCCCATTGAATTTTATGCTAATGTTGAAATATAGAAAATATATTTAGATTACTAGATTTGGGATTGTTGTATTATGTATCAAAACAGTTTAAAGATAATTATTTGTTAGCCGACATCTTCCTTCAATGAACACTTAATAATATAAGTGTTCCTTATTTTAATGATATAAAATTAATATCAAATTATAAAATCATTAATCTCTCACATTGACTCATTCATTCCTATGTTCAATTATTTTTTACTCTCACTATAAAAATTAGAATCCAATGTAATTATTAACGTATATTCATTATTTATTAATTTTTCTTGTAGTGTGATCTTAATAATGTATAATCAAATTTTGATTCATGTTTGAATCCCCAAACCCCCATCACAAGCTGTAATGGCCACCGTTTTGTACCCTCCCGAACTGGAGGTGGGATGGGTCATTTAAAAAATATAATTCTATTCCACGATCCAAAACATATCCTTCATTTCCAAATAATTTTCCATTTCCCTAATTTTCCATCGCTCAATGTGGGTGTCACTATGCTCTCAACATAATACTCTTACTCCATGAATGCATAAGATATCCTCATAATATCCCATGTTTCATGTTTCTTGTCAATTCATCCTTCAAATGGTAATTTTGATATATTAGTCAATGAATATATGGATATATTGAACATTTTCAATTTAAGAAGTCAATACATTTTTTCTTTCTGGATTGATTCATAGAAGATAATGACCATGATATAACATGGTCAGGACCATTAAATTACCTATAATGGGGTTTGTTTATAATTATTACGTTATTCATTCTTGTTCAAAATGATACATGATCTAGAATATAAAAATATCGAGGTTATATTCCCTTTTCATTTCCTTCCCTTTAGCATATGATAATCTTCCAAATGACGAGTTTTGAGTAAAATAGGCTTTTGTATGATGTAATGTTTAGAATATTCTCATTATATAGGAAGAAATATTTATTATGTGTTTTCTTTTATTTTTAAACATAATTCACTTATCATTTCATTAAAAAATTTAATATTGTTTGAAAATATATGTTTGAATTGAATTGACCATGTTCAATAGATTGAGTCCCTCTAGAAAGAAATTTCCCTAAAAGGAATCCTATAAAACTCTCTAGACCATAACCAAATAACACATTTTGTTAGTAATAATGTCTTAATAATGATTGGATGAACCATAGAGAATATAAAACGATAGTTTCAACCTCTTTTGTAGAGACATCTCATGATTCTCAAATATATATATCAAGGCTTCATGGAATTTATTAGCTATATTGGACCACCATCCCCCGATAAAGTAGGTGGATAATGTTATTGGAACTCTTTTGTAAGATCAACCATTGTAGGTTATAGGTCATTGGTTTCTCTATATAGTGTGTTTGAGATGTATAAAACCATCTCAAAATGGGGATTCAGATACCATTTTAGGTAAAATAGTATTTTCTATAGGTATTAATACTGGTGGGTTAGGTTCCTCTAATATATTGGAATGGTCATCGCTACCTTCCCGGAGCTTATGTAGAGGCCATCGTAGAGGTAGATTTCTATAATTTACAATCACATTCTTCAAAACTCGATAATAAGAGAAATGATGTTGTCATGGCATAAGGATTGTAATAATGTATCAATACCTATAACATACAATACCATCTACAAATGATCTATGAATATGATATTAGTTATATTCCATGTTTTAATCAATTGGGTTCTAATAAAAGGATAAACATTTACAATATATAGAGTAAATTTCCAATTATGTTCCATTTGGAATAACTATTTAATATTTACCATTATTATTAATATATAAATCTCAACATTTCACATGATCATTTATATGTTTTCTCATATTTATATATATAATGTTACAATAATAATTATTTACCATTTATGTTTTGGAAATTCTTACTCTTTATATGTTGCAAATGATATAACGTGTAACTACAAAACAAATTAACATTAGTTCAATTATATGTATCACCATTCCATATTTATAATAGTACATACCATTTCTAAATTCCAATTTTAATATATATTATTATAGAAAATTAATTTTATAGCTCTTGTGATCAATTGTCCATGGATCAAAATAACTACAATTTTATAATTATGTTTCCATAATCAGGTCATATGGGAAACCACTATTTTTGTTGATGAGGAAAATGTAATTAATATATTTATTTTATTTCTTAAATAAATGATATAATAATATCAAATAATATAATAAATTTAGTATGACTATATTTAAGGTAATGCATGAAATAAATTTTCATGAACTAGAAGAATGCATGGAATATTAATCCCCATGCTTCTACAATGTTTTATGAGAGAACACCTACTTTGCTTACCAGTATAAGGGTGCTGATAAAATATAAAATATTAGTGAAGAAAAAAAATCATGTTATCCACCCAATGGAGAAATTTATATAACTGTAACTAACCTACTCCATAACAACCAATATCTTTATAGGAAAATAAGATCTTTCTCTACATGTGAGTTTCCTACAACCAAAAACATGATCTTTACCAAATTCCTACGTGTCCCAATATTCCATCTGACATACCAAAATATAAATAAAAGAAAAAAAATTCTAATAACAAAATATGAAATCCTAGACTAGGTTGAGTACTGAGTGTCATAACAAATATATCCACCTAACCTCATGCATGCCTCTGTGCATGTTAGAGGCTTCCAATAATAACTATGGTCTTATGGTGTGTATATGTGGTGAATATTCACTATATTAAGAGTGTAACACATTATAATGATAATATTTATATAAAAATGTTATATATAATAATTATGAAATATAGAATTATAAAATATAAACAACTAGATAAGGTAAGTATACTGAAAAATAATAATCATCCATATATACAAATATATTTCCTTATCATGGTGATATAAAAAAAGGGAAAATGTATACATGGAAATAGGTATATATATAATTAAATTATATATAAACAAGAAAATCATAAAAACTACCTACAATAAAATCATGAGTCTGAGCTAGGTATTTTTTCAAAAGCATCTATTCAATATGAAAATCTGGAATCCATGAACTTTAGAATACCATTTTCATTACATGTATCCAAGATTCCTTTCTAAGTAATAATAAGTTGCTCTGAAATTTTTTGCAATATAAATTATAGCTCACCACCAATAGTTTCTTTAAAATTATAGTCTCTGAATTGGAATAAAAACATTTGGATGTATAAGAATATGTAGGGTAATAAAATATATGAAATAATAACAATGTCGAGTTGACTCCTCTTAGGAATCTCAACTGACTACACCTACTCTATCCTAAACATAAATAGTTTTAATATGGGGCCAATAAATAGGTATGTTCTAGGAATTTGGATTTCATGTCCATGTTGAAACAATAAATAAAGTGAGACCTGGGGAATAACAATGGAATACATGTTATTATAACAGAATATTAAAACTCAATGTGAAACCATGGAATCTGTAACATTATAAGGTGAAGGAGTATCATAGTAATAAACCATGAAACATGTCCATTGGGTTGAAATTGTAATACAATGGGTAAACATGGGTACTTGAACTAGTGATGTGTCTAACTGTGGACATGGAACACATCTACCATAAATACATTACTATTATGGACTAGTAATAAAGGGAATATTCCAAGGTGCCTCTGGTCTGAGGAAATCAAGATAAATCATTGTAATTTATCAAATTCATTCTAATTTTATAATATGAATTTATTGATTAATTGGTAATATAATGACTCACTCATGTAATAATTTTTTAATTACCAAATTCTAATTTTGGTTTCTCCTTCAGAAATAAGTTTAGTGAATAGGGGTGGCATCCTCGATGTGCTCATAGAACTCCATTGAGAATCCAACAATAACTCGAGGGTATCAGCACATTATATAAGAATATGATACATTTTAGAAATATACAATTTATATTTATTAAAAATTACAAGACCTAATGAAAATCATTCAGGGTCATTTAAATTATTTATTTCATTCCGTATTCTATTCAATCAAAAATGAAAAGGTTTATATAAGGTATTGTTCCATTAAAATATTATTTATAATTAATAAGAAGAAAATGAAATATAAATTCCCAATTATAATTTATCAGTTCATCTATTTCAAATAATTAATTATCATATTTAATCCATACCAAACATGGAAATTATAATTAGATCTTATAATATGAAAAGGTTCATATGTTTATATAAATTTCATTCCCATGGGACAGCTCATAGTGAGATCATGGACCTCCAATAATATAAATGGTAATTATTTGGTTGTTTTGGTTCTGAATTAGTGAACTAATTCAATTAATATTGATTTTAGGGGAAACAAATTTGACCAATCGTTGTAAGGAACAATGTCATCAAATTTATTTGATGATACCTAATGGAAATTAATATACCATATACCTTATGACATTTCATAATCCTCATCTAGTTTCTGGTTCTAATTTCTACAATAATAGAAAAAAATGATAAATAAAAAACCATATTTTAATGTGATAATACTTTGTAATAAAATTAAACAATATGTGGTGATATAAAATGAAAATGTAAGGTAAAATTTTGAAGAACATATCGATATTATTCCAATACGAGGAACAATGGTTCAATAGGATTCTTCTAAACATATAATATTAAATGACAAGGTGATTAATTATATGAAGTACCGAGAGAGGGAGATGATGTAGATGTGGAATAAATAAAAAAATTGGCAATGATATAACGGTTTAAGGAAAAATGGTAATTTTACCAATATCAAAGGGGTCAAACTATTTGTCCGAATTGTTTTTCTAGACCATGAACCATTCATTTTGTCTCACTGGATAAGTGGAACTACTCATGTGCGATTTATTAATGGATTGACTCGTGGTTCCACAAACAATGTGTATCCCGTATATATCACCTTTATAATCCCACTATATTATTGTAGTCATATTTGAATCCCCCAGGAATTATTTATCAAACAAGATTATATAATTCATGTCAGCACAAATGAGGTTCACACTTAGCAATTACAATTCACTAACTATGCACCATAAATTTTTTAAAAAAACTATGCCTATGGGATCTAAACATTCCCCAGACACCCTAGGAACTCTCCAAATACACTTGGTAAATATAAATATGATAAAATAAAAGGTCTAATAAAATAACTAATGGATCTAAATGTCCTGATAAATTCACTAACATACACAATTGAGTCCATGTCATGGTCTTAAACCTCCATGATCTCATTATAATTCAATGATGGTATTTCATTGAACCACCACCTTATGATAGAATTCAATAACAGTTATTCATTTTATGTAATTTATTCCATCAGTGGTGATGAAGTCGTGATTCATGAATGATGTATTATTAATTAAAACGATCATCATGGAATGTTATTCCAGCATGATACTAGATTAAAAGAATGTTTTGAATGATTAGTAGGGATTTTTTTAATGGTGTATGAAATATTATCACAATAATGTAAGTACGAACTCATAATTAATGAATCCAACTACTAAAATATGTCATGAGATGGTGAATCATTAATGAATAATAAATGAAACCCACATGATGTTTTAAAATATAGAACGAATCCTTAATAATACTTATATACATATTTTGTGGGAATACATATCATTTATTGAAACATATTTTTTATAAAAGTAAATATTGTCTTAATCTCTTATAAATAATGAGTGCAGGATCTGATATAATGTTGTTGACTCTTTTGAGAGTGGTAGTAATATTAAAGAGACATAGCATCTATCAAACTGATTTACTGTTTAGTGGACTCTTGTTGCCTATTTTGATCCCAAAGAATGATATTATCTCTTTTTAGAACATATCATATTAATGGGGTCTATATGTGATGGACATGGTATCAATTTTGAATAATAATAGAACATTTGTGGTCCTATTTGTAATGGATTATTTTTTCTAGGTCTAGTTTTTATTGATTGACATCTGGGGAGATTTAATTTCCCAATAATATGATGGAATATTGTTATTCATTTCAAGAGAGACCCTTTGATGGAATAGTTATAGGTGTCCCTTATATGGTTAACTCTTCTATTTCAAAATCTAGCCTTGGATAGAGGCATTAGAGATTATACAGAATCCAAAAAATTTGAAAATGGAAACACTGTTAATACCCCAGAGGAATATGTGGTATATGTTTGTGTTGATATTAAAAATCCAGCCCCCCCCCCTCTGTCATACATTTTTCTAGTGGTTGGGGAATTCTGTTTCATGTAGATAACCCATATTCCAACACTCAATGGATTATGATCCAATCCATAAAACCATTCATTAAAGACTATTTCTATTAGTGTTATAACAATTTTGAAAAATGGATCTTATATAAAATTTCCTGGTTAATGAATGATCATGTCTAGAAGTGGAAATTATTTCGAGGTCAGTGAAAGTGGTTTCCAAGAATGTCTTCCTTCAAAAGGATACAAGGGTTCCTGTAATGGTATAGATATCAATTGAGAATCTGTCTTGTTGGAAGTTGGATGGTGTTTAACAAGACTTATTGATATTGGATATTGTTTATTATCAAAATATCCTAAATAGGATTCATGCCTTTATATGGTAATTTTCAATCTAGGTATATTTTAAAACTATTCATTCATTCCCCTCTTGATTTTTTTTAAGAATAAAGAAAAAAATATTATCTGTGGCAATGTTCAAGAACCTCACATAGAATAGTTTCTCCCAAGTATATTTATTCGCTCTCTCAACACATCTCACCCATTACACATTCAAATATATTTAATATTATATATGATCTGTGTTCTTCGCATATGTCTCTAGTAAATATCGCCCAGTGGGATAGAATTTCCCCTACGCATCACAATAATTACTTCAAATGGGCTCATACTAAAAATGATATTTTTATTTTTTCTTCAAAAATATTCGTCGATAAAACACAGTGGGCCAAAATACAATAATAAAATTATTATAAAATGTTTTGAATTATCTATAACTCCATAATATTGGGATATTGGGTGAAAAAATTCCCTCATTATATAGAAAAATATACGCTTTAAATCCACATTTATTGTTTTTATATAATCTAAAAAAGATCCCTATAGAATTATTTTTTATAGAAGTTAGTAATTATTTATTTTATGAAAACGGAACCTTAAATCAATCTTATCTAGTTTTTTTAACACTATTTAAGTAGAAAATATTGATATTTCTAAATATAACATATATACTAAGGTATACATAAACAATTAGATTATTTTTATATTATTTATTTACGCCAATTTTGTAGTTGTAGAAAGTGAGTACCACTTTCTTGACATAGGAACATCCATCCCATTAAATTATTTTTCTAGTTGGGAAAGTTTTTTACACCATCATGGAACTGACAATGAAGAAATGAGAAATAGAAAAACATTTCATAAAATGATATTTCACTAATGTTTTTATAGATATGTGTTATAGGGATGGTAAATTATTGGGTCATAAGAATAGAAATGGGATTCAACAGACCTATATTATTTGTGATCAATGTTTTTCTATCATTTCTTCTTTTTTTCTCTTCAAAAACCATAATGTTCCTCACATGGTTCGAACCATATCATATAATTATATATTATTTTTCTATAATTATTCCACAAGATCTCGAACTAATAATTTTCTCTTATATAGTCAGTGGAATTCATAGAAAATATTACATAATGATGTACATATTCCTTGGATTGAACCCACAATGTCCAATTTAGGGGGTGGTTTCCACAATAAACGTATGGCATGAAAATATAATTTACAATTATGTAACTACAATAATCATTATATTTTCATGGAAATTTATTATGTTAAAGTGAATATTGAGTGAGATGAGTAAATACATGGTAAATACTATGATATAAAAATTTCTAGAGAGCTTGATTTCCAAAAAAGATAGTTATTCAAAATGATTTTGGATGCAGAAATAGATTATTGTAAACTATTAAGCTATATGTGTATCAACGACGGGGAATAAAACATATAATTTTGTCATGCCTATATTAGAGTAAATCAATATAAATTTATTTCCAAAATTCAATAGGAAGAACGATAATTCACAAGTGATTTGGATAATGTTTGAGGTGTCATGATCCACATTCATCAAGATGAGGGAATGGAAAACAAAGTTCCATGCATATGATTCCTCAAGATAAATGAGAGATAATGAACCTTGTGTATAAAATTCTAATAGTCCCAAGAGTAGTGAATATCTCCAATGGTAGAAAAAATAAAATAATATATAATGAAAACCCTTTTTATCGTATATGATCAGGAGATAAGATGGTAAATCGAAGGAAACACCAAATACTAAAAGTAAAAGTAACGAAAAAATTTATTCCCACATGCATGTCCACAAGTAAAGAAGATATAAAGTAAATCACATATCCAAAGTAAATTACCAAAATAAAGACTAAGCTACAACAAAAACATATCCAGATACTCAAGTGAGTACAGTCCATCACAATCCACAATGACTTCCTGGAAACATCATACTAGTTTTATATACATAGGGTGAGCATACAAGTCTACTCAATAGGGAAACTGAATCTATCCATACACATGTTGGGAAAACATACTAATTTCCCTATTTGAAAATAATAGAACCTCATAGCACCTACCATGAGTACTAGCCATCACAACCCCACCATGGATTGATCACAAAATAACACATGTCCAGTAAAGTTATTGTATATGAAAATTGATATATGGGGACCCCACACCATAACTCCACTCGTTAACTACTCATTCCTAATTGATAAAATCTGTATTCAACGACTCTTACCATAAGTTATCCCATTTCCACAACCTACTTGCACTCATCTAGTCCTCAAACCACAAACAATCCTTCCCAAAGAAACCTAGTCTGCAACTACCATGCCTTCCTCTAGAAGACAACTAGGCCTCATCTCGATGAAACCTGAAAAAACAACCCTGGCCCGTAGACACAATGGCCTCTCATACAAAAAAAACACTTTCCCGAAGAATCACATACTATGGTAAGTCTCAAGCCATTACACTCTTTTTTTGGTATGCTTGATTGGTAAGAACCTGGATGGGGGTGGGAGGAATAATGTAAATAACTAGCCTCCCATCCTCCCATCATGATGTTGGGAACGACCCCCCCCCCCTCGAGATATTGGGGTTATCAACACATGGTTCTCAACAAGGGTGAATTGCCTATATAAATCCCAAAGAACTACTATTTATATACATATAGTTAATCAAACACTCATCCAAACATAACTTTTCAAATAAACAACTAAACGAACCCAACAATACCACTTATGCTACCACCCCTATAGGCACAACCACAAAATAACTACTAAAAATAACAACCAACACCACTATCTATATAACCACATTCCATTCATTTATTTAAGGGATTATCTTTAATCTATTATAATAGTATCGGTAAAATTCCATCCAAAAACATATCAAAAATTAAAAAACAAAATCAAACATCAGTTCCACTGCACGAAAGCACACAACCAAATTTATAGTCCACATCCCAAACCCCCATTATTTTTACACAAATATTCATCCATTTCTAGCTATCAGCCTTCATAAGTATACCACACAATCCATCTATCACATCCCAGCCCAGCATCCCCACTTCCCAAACAATCCTCAGATGCTCTCCCAATACAAAAGAGGTACATAACCACATCGTAGTAACACTTCCCATCAACTCTACATGACCACAACACAATCAGAGTTAGTCCCATAGCCTACAATTCAATCCATTCCACAATAAATTAGACTCTCTGTCAGGGATACCAACACACCCCATGTTCCACCCCACATACTATGTCTACAAAAACCAAACAAGAACACACTCCACACCAACTCATGCATCAATCCAAGCATATTTAGGTTTTAGAAGGAATGGTTCCTTAATTACACATTAATAAAAATGGGGTGATCACACATTAGGTTTGATTATCAAGAATCCATTTTTTGAGCCATGTATATGTTATTATGTAGATTTTTTATTATGGTCATTTTTAAGAGAATCTCAAAAAATAGACCATCACTACTGCATAAACAAGTTCCACCACTTACCATGATTTTCATAAGTCATAAAGGCATGAAAACTGTAAAATAGTAAATTTTAACAAATTAAACATGCGATAAACATCAAACATCTATATTTATGTTATTATATTTACCTATGTTATCTTTTGATCATATGCATATCTTATTTATTTATCATTTTCAGAAAAAAAATGTCATTCCTTAAAAGGAATCATTAGTATACCAACCAATCTGGATGCACAATTAAATATAGGAAAATAAAATTCATAACATGGTGGTCCAAGGTTTTAAGTTCCACCTTTCTCCAAGAATAGGGGATCACACGAGTAGTGTGAAACTCTATGAAAACATAGCAAGATGGATATGAGACAGGTTTAAGACTTTTGTAAGGAGGAAGTCTTTAGGTTTGCTAAAGGGGAAAGAGAAAACAAAGTAGGAATAGAAGATCCCGATTTTTAATAGCCAGATCATATATTAAAGGAAGTGTGGTTTCCAAAAGTCATTGACATGGGAATTTGGACAAGATCACATGTTTTGGGTATTTCAAATAATTTTGGGCATTGTGATATTTTATGATATAATTAATTGCCTTTAAAGATCTTCTAAATTTTCCATGGAAGGCTTGATATTTATTTTATGTCAAATAAGACGTAAGAGGGGAGAATATGGGACAACATGGGAAAGTGGAAAAAAATTAGAGGGTGATAGAAAATTTGGTGAGACACTATAATGCTGCCATCGTAATGGTGCGATCATCATAGTGTGACCAGGACGGTGCGAACGTGGAAGTACGACTGCTAAAAGATTGAAAATAATGGTGTCACATTGATGGTGCAACCATTAATTACGCCAAAATAACGATGCCATCATTACAATGAGACCATTAGTAATGCCACTATACCGGTGCCACTATGACAGTGATACCATTATTAGTTCCACTGTTCTAATGAAAACATTTGGTGGAGCCAGGTTTTTGGCATTCCTCGGCAACAAGCCACCGTATCCCCAAAAGAACACCACAAGAAGTATATTTTCCCAATGTAAATGACGTTATAAATATAGGAAATTACAAAACAAAACCCCTCAAGATATTCTTATCCAGAAGAATTTAAAACAAAATAAAAAAATAGAGGTCTGAATAACTACCCTATAGATACCTCTCTAGGACAAACCATCTTATGTGGTTTTTAAATTGGAGAGAAAGCCTCAACATCTGAGAATTCAACTTTTACCTCTATCTCTTGAACAACTATAAAAACACTAAAGGTAAACATACCTCATGAAATTGCACAACACCAAAGGACGCACTATCTAGACACATGGATTAGGGAGATCTTTCCTCCATGTCAATATACTATCATCTATAGAAGGCACTAAGTCTCCAACTTGGGATTAATTTCATCTGAACTAATTCATATTGATAAGGGATCATGTCCTTCCTTCTCCACACATTAGGATTTTTAAAAAAAATTCAATGAATAGGGAAAAAAATCTCATATAAAATAAGGTCAAGAATTACATCACTAGGAAAATATCAAAAGTAAAAAATAGAATAAAAACTAAGAATAGCTTTCGTTACTGGGTATGCATATTTGACTTCTATTCACAGTTACTCTCCCCGAGGCCACCATGCCTCCAGAGAACACAGTCTAAAGGAATGTTCCATCAATGAAACACATTCTACATATGATACTTGATTATTACATTCCATTCCGCAAACAACGCATCATTCATGATATCCAAAAATCCCAAATCAAGGATGTGGGAGTCATTGTGTCGATACAAATGGAAAAAATATACATGTAAGTCATCATGGATAGTCTCCAACCATAGTTGAAACACTAGTTGTTATGCCACCTATATAAGTATTCCAAATACCTCAAATGATCCATTGAGACTTTGAAAAATCTTGATTACTCTTCTAAAACACTACTGATCATGTCATGGGGAAACATTCAATTAAACATTGTCTAAAACCTCTTACTCCAAATGCCTCCTCTTCTGATTGGCATATAAATTCAATCTGTCTTGACCCACCTTGATCTTTTAACATATCAGGCAATTCTTATATATTGTGCTCGGTGCCACCTCTATTCCAGGAACACCAACTTCCTCAAACTATTTCATGAACATGGGTGAATGACATGGTCTTACATACATGGATTTGAAAGGTGTCATGCTAAATGTAGAGTGATAGATATTATTGAAAGTAATATCTACTAGTGGAATGTGTCATATCCATGATACTATGATGTCCAGAACACATGCTCGCAGCATATCATCAAATGTATTGATGGTTTTATTTATCTTCCCATCCATTTGAGGATGGAACGTAGTGTTAAGGCATAATTGAGTTGCAAAAGCATGTTGTATTCCCATACAGAAGTCTAAGGTAATCCATTTTTCTCGATCAAATATGATGGATCATGGAACAACATTTAGCCACACCGTATAACCTACTTACCTTTTTCCTTAGGAATCTAATGCTATCAACACCATGATCACCAAGAAGTGAGGTGATTTTGTCAATCGATCCAACACTTACCATGTAGCATCATATCCCCCCTTTGACCTGGGTAGTCTGGTGACAAAATCTATTGATATTTTTTATTACATACCCTCAGGAATGTCTAAGTTATGAAACATATCGATGGGAACATGGATCTATTCATTCACCTTCTATCACACTAAGAACATTGCCACAAATATCTCCTCTTCCTTCTTCACCCCATGCCACAAAAACTATTCCCTCTTTCCTCAGTAAATCTTGTAATATCCTTGCTGTACTGCCCGGGGGGATTTATGGAACTCATAGAGAAGTCCCTCATACATTTCCATTGGGAAAAACAACTTCCTATAGAACTACATCTATTTCTAACTCTCTTCTAACCATAATTACAGAGCATCTTCATGGTCAGTGTGATCATGCATCACTTCAGCCTCTATGTCTCTCCATTTATACTTCTCCACCTACCACCTCATGGAAGACTCCACTATCATCTGAGACAAAAAACCTCTGCCACTATGTTTACCATCATCCAGACACAACATAATCAACTCCTCCATTACAATCAAAGTATATGTGGATTCTATAACTACATCCTTCTGTGATCTCATGATCAAAAAATATGCCAAAACATTCCCATTTCCCCAGTTGCAATAGATCTTGATGTCATATTCTTGGAGAAACTCCATCCACTTCTAATTCTGCAATTTTAGGACTCCTTGGGGGAATATATACCTTCATATCTTGGGATCCACAAAGACCGTAATGCAGTCCCCGATGAGGTAATCCTTCCAAAACATAATAGAAAACATGATTGATAGATGATATAAGTCATTAGTGGCATTGTTATGTTTGTGAGGACATAACTTCCCAGACACATAAGAGATTACTCACCACTACTACATCATCCCACATCTTAATCCTAGATAGGAATAATCACACAACTCCATGAACAACACACTAACTCTAACAACCTGTTCACTAAATAACAATCTAACATCACCATCAAAAAATAAGAAGGCTACCAAACACTACTTAGTCAACAGGAATGCATGGCCTTTCATGGTAAAATATGTCAACAATGCTATAACTCGAGAGAAGATAGGTATAAATATTTGGTAATAGCCTACCTGACCCAAGAAACTATAACCCTCAGCCTTATTCTTGGGATCTTCACCTGAAATAACCATGTCTCCCTTTGATGGCTCCACTGCTATCCCTTATTTTGACACTAAATGTCCATGTAAATGAACCTCTTGTGTATAGAACATTCACTTGGACAACATTTCGTAGAGATAGTGTTGCCCGAGGACCTCCTATAGAGTCCTCAAATGCTCAGTGGGTTCCTCCTCACACCTTGAGTAAATTAGGATGTCATCGATGAACTAGTCTAGGTACCCATGGAAACATAGGTCATGAAACCCATGAACATATCATGCATGTTTTTAATGTCGAACGACATGACCATGAACTCAGTGTGCCCATACCTACATCAAAAATCAGTTTTCAGGAAGCATCCCTCCTTCAACCTCAACTATTGATATCTAGATCGTAGATGTATCATAGAGAAGAAACCTACTCCATTAAACTGGTTAGAAATGTCATTTGTCATTAGATGGGGGTAACAGTTCATGACTTTCAATAGATGTAGTCTCTAGTATTCAATACACATTTCTAGGACATTGTCATCCTACTTCGTGAATAAGACAATATCAAACCATGAAGACAGACTATACTGGATAAAACTCTTCTTCATCAGGTCATGAACTTTAAAAAGAAACTCTCGCATATCATAAGGTTCCTTCTAATAAGGACCCATTGAAATCAGATGGGCATCAGGAAGTAAGCCTATCACAAACTCAACATCCCATAAAGGGAGTAGAGTCAAACCATCCTCTGTAAAGATTTCAAAAAACTCTATGATAACACCAGGAAACTCCATTAAAACATCATCAACTGATTACATTGACAAATCAACTCAATATGAAAGAAGATGCTCCACACAGTGGCTTTCCACCTGAAAACTTTTCTCACCAACAAAAACCATGCACTGGAAACACCCATCTGAGAATGCGACTCTTCTCAAAATTCATTCAATAAGTATGTTCATTAAAACTAGTAGATTCTTAGGATGGTATCTTATGGCTTCATATATAGTATAAGAAGAGCCCCATCAAACTGATGTTTCTCCATCATCAATCTGCATCCCCAAAAAAATCATGAAAACTAGTCTGACCTCCAAATATAATTCTAATCACTATGGGAACATAAATTCCCTCAATGTATATAGACATAGAATGTAATATATAGGGTTAAACAAAATAGATTGGTGATATTGAATAAAAAAATCACACAAATATTTACGAAAGAGACTGATCATACCTAGAACCACCTCAAGTTCAACTGGAATTATTTCCTCTGCAGCATGAAAATGCCCACTCCCATATCCTTTACAACTGAGCTATCAACCTCTCCCATAACCATGCCCTAGTAGAAGCCCCTGGGGAACAACCTGAGGCTGACCTCATCCTTCACCATCTTCCCTCAGTGAAGTGGGAGCCCACTGCCCCTGCTACTGTAAAGGCATGAATAGTAGATATTTTTTCTATGTTGGGAACTAAACCTTCCCACCCCACCATACTGGGTTTGAAATGGGAACTTATTTCAAATATTCACATGACCTCCATATAAAATAACCTCAGTTTCAAGCACACGATGAATGGGAGAGGGAAAGGAGATTGGAATTGTAACTCTTGATGCATACTACCTACTAGTTGAAACCTGAAAGACCTTAACATCCGAGACATGCTGATGACTACCTAACCCTTCGATGAACTTGGTTTACTCCACTCTCATAGTACACCTACTTATTATTTCATCCTATCCACTAATTCAGACATTTAATGATGTATATCTAAAGAGTAACATGATTGACAACATTTTGAAGACATGGTTGGAGTGCCTCCTTCAAACATCTTGTCTGCGTCCCCACATCCAAAAATAGATCCAGATCAAAGAGTATGAGATCCTTGAACTTGATCCCATATTAAGTAATCTATATAATCCCCTATTAGAGGGAGAGAATATCCTATCACTTCTCTTATTTCGTAGATTATGAAAATAATTTTAGCTGGAACTCCTTCTCAATGTCATCCCATGATACATATGTCTCCTTACTCTTTCCAATGTAATGCATTCACCACTGACACGCCACTCCTCACATATAGATCACTACTAGAGGAAATCATACTCCTTTAGAGCCCAGATTAAGCTGAATGTGATTACGAGCTCCTCAAACCAAATTTTTATCTTCATGTATGAGATTATACCATCGTAGATTTCTATAGTGTTTTGGTGGAAGGAATGAAGGGTCTTCTTCCACTGGCCATCCTCCTCCTATAGATTGGTCCCCTTCTGATAAACTAGGTCAACCTATTGGACCTTTACTACATGTAAAACACATGGGAAATGATAGGGGTACATATCTGAAAATGAAAAAAATGAACTCTTTACCCTAGGTTGTACATAAATTTCATTTTAAATTCATTTTAACTCGTTATGTATAATACATCTCCTGAAATTTACAAATCAAAAAACAACACACGTCCCCATGATTTATGTTCCTTTAATAGGTTCTCTACCCCGCAACTAGTGTAGCCTAACTTAGTCATTTAATAGGTCAAATACCTTGGAATTAGATTACAGTGTGCCCTAAAATCCCAAGCCCTATTTGGTTTTCATGGACCTTTTCACACACCAAGGTCACCTATCAATATTTCCTCACCATTCCATTCAATTATCATTATACATAACTCAAAAAACTATATTATCCCTCAATAACCTCCCTCTGATACAACTTTTCTCAACCCACCTTCATTATGATGTGGGAAGGGATAAAAAAGTGCCACACCCTTCCTTCCTCATGATAAAGGACACATAATGACCCCAAGTACCACCATCAATAGGCCTTAGAGCGGTGACTATTACCGATTTTATAAAATATCACATAATATAAATTGAATTACCCTTTTTAAAGAACTAGATTTGGATATGATATTGTAAATCTGTAGCAAGTCCAAAAACCAAATGTTAATGTAAATCCAAAATCCATTATGACATGAAATTTTTAATGTCATGCTAATCCAATGTACAACAAACCATTAATGTGAAGTCCAAAAAGGAAATATGAAATTTAGAAATTCAAACTAATCCTGATGCCTGAGCTAGAAAATTCCAACAAGGTCCTTGAAGTCCTCCTAGAAATTTGAAATTTTTTATATGTATGTAGGGTGATCATACAGCTATAGTCTATAGAGAAATTAAAGATACTAGTGAGAATGTTCGAGAAATGTACTAATTTATATATGGGAAAATAGTGGAACCTCAAATCACCTTCCAGGTAGTACAAACAAGCCCAACCACACCAAGGCAACTCACCAAATAATTCATGTCATGTGAAGTTGTATTATAAGCTCATCGATATTTGGGTACCCCACACCACATACATACTAGTTTACTGCTAATTCATATTGGATAATATCTTGAAACGCAAAATCATCCCATACGTAGTGCCACAACCACAACCTTACCACATGAACATAGGACACAAACATCTCACAATCCTGCTCGCAGACACCTGGGTCGCATCAACCACACCATTCACCTAAAGACACATAGTCCTCATCATAAAGACACTTGGGAAAAGAACCATGGACCATAACACCTAGCCCTCTTACCCACAACAAACCCTTTCTATAAGAATCTGATACTATGGTAAGCCTCAACCCATTACATCTTTCCCAAAAATGATCAAGTGGTATGAACCCAGAATAGGGTGAAAGGAATAGAGTCTGAAACTAGTCATCCATCAGAAATCAAGATGGCGAGAAAGACCCCCTACCCCATGAAATTTGGTTGTTCATCACATGGTGCTCACCATGGGTGCATGTGTATAGAAATAATAGATAACTACAATTTATATACGTATAGGTAATCAAACACTCATCCCAACCTAAGGTTTCAAAAAAACATAAAAAAACTAACCAACACAACTTATGATGCCATCACTAAATGAACCATTAAAAAATAGCTACATCAAATTCATAACCCAACACGATTTTTATTTAACCCCATTCCATTCATTTTTTAATAGATTCAATTTAATCTATTCTGCCACAAACCACAAACTATTAAACATAACCATATTAAAAAAATCAAAAAAACCAAACTAATGTTCCACTGCACAACAACACAAAACTAGATTTACAGTCCACTCCACAAACCCCCATTATTTATTGTCACATGCTCTGCCATTTCCAACAACAATTATTCAAAATTATTCCACACAATATGTCTATCACAAACTAGCCTTGTAGCCCCGATACCTAGACAATCCCTAGATGTAGTCCCACTACATAATCTGTTCATAACCACACTGTAGTCCCACAACACAATGTCACTTCATGGCCACTACAAAAACAAAGGTAGTCCCACTACCTAAATGTCCATCCATTCCACAATCAATCTATCTCTCAAACTAGGATACCAACAAACCCTTATACCACCAAACATATTAATCCCACAAAACCCAATCCAAAACACATTTCACATTAACACATATATAAATCCATGAATATTCATGTTTTAGGAATAGGGGTTCATTAGGTCCACATTAATACAACTAGGTTGATCACACAATATGTTTTATTTTGATGTATTCTTTTATTTAACCATGTATACCTAATTAAGTAGATTTCATATTAAATTTATTTATTCAAGAATCTCAATAAAATAGAACATTACCAGTGTGAATGCAATTCCCACAAATGGAAATTATTTTTATAATTCTTACAGCCCTAATAATGATAAAATAATCAATGATTATAAATAAAACATGTGATATAAAACCACCCCTTATTGTTATTTTATTAACATGTTTTTTATTTTAATAATATTCACTTTTTTTCTTATTTTAAGAGAATTATTCCATCATTCGTCCCATAGAATCATTATATACCGACCCTGCAAGATTCAAAATTAAGGAGACGCAAAAGAAATCCCTACCTGGAAGATCAAACGATCGATGTTACTCCTTGCACCAATAACATGGGATCATTCGAGCAACGTGAAACTCCATGAAAGCTGAGGAAGAGGGCTATAGAATAGGCACATAAATCCTGTAGGGAGGAAGGATCTAGGTGCACCAAGGGGAAATGAAAAAAAAACTATGAGGGGAAGATCCCACCTCTAATTATCCAAATCCTATATTAAAAGAAAAATTGATTCCAAAAGGAAATAATGTTGGATCACGGTCATGATCATGTTGTTTGAGATTCACAAATTTCCTGGGATGATATGATATTTTCATGATATAATGAATATCCTTTGAAAACTCCTTAAAATTTACATAGGAAAAATTGATATTTGGTTTATGTCATATAAGATATAAGAGTGGTGAAACTGGGAAAACAAGAGAAACTGAAAAAAAAACATTGAGACACCATTTAGTGAGACATTGTAATGGTACCACCGTTTCTACTGAAACCGTAATGGTACCAACATGACAATGCAACTATTACTGCTACCATCGTGATGGTGATACCATTACTAGTTCCACTGATTTGGTGAAAACATTTGGTTGATCTTCGTATTTGGAAAACCTCCACAATAAACCACTGTGACCCCAAGAACAACACGAGAAGTAAATATTGACAAAGAAAAGACCCGAGGATATCTTGTTCATTACATGAGGTATAACTAAGTCTTATATAAAATATATTCTTTTTCCAGTTAAACCATTCATGAATGTTTAATATCAAAAATTATATACTTGTATTTTTTATCTTATATCCAGTGTGGTTACTTATTAAGTGATTTCATTCATGGGTAGTATTCTGGTATACGAAGAGGATTGAGATGATGTCTTCTCCCATTAATCTGAAATCACACCCAGACCTGATATTTTTCTTACATATTTTTATATATAATCATGGGATATTATTATAACGGTGTTTATTTACATCATTTTTTAGGTTGGGTATTTCCCTAGGTGGCATGGGAAAAAACATAGGTACTACTTCCTATTATTAAAGACCCATATTTTATTAATTTTATTATAGTTATAACCAGGTGTAATCATTATATCGATGTCTTCATTTGTTATATCAATCAATGTATTAATATCCATATTCATATATGTGATTCAGAGGAACACAATGGATTCATTTCACATAGATCCATATAAGCAAAAATCTTTTTAGAACATGAAATGATTGTTTATATAAAAAATATTATCTATAGTCCCCAAATTGATATGATGTTTGATATGGACATCAACAGTTATAAAATTTAGTTTAGTTTCATTTTCAAGGTAATGAATTTATATGGATTCCTCTAACTATTTAGTGTATCTCTTTTTCAGGTGATTGTATTCTCGATATTTTTCATCCACTATTGTCAGAAAAAAAATATGTGTTCTTCATGTATGTTTTGGGTCTAAGATAGGGTGAACCATTTTCACATAGTGTGTTTTTTTCATATCCAATGAAACATCAATAGGTTAATCTCTCAAATTATCAAAAATCCAAGATTGTTATCATTTTTCGATGAATGCCTAATATCACTATTATTTTTATTCATCCTTTCACAAATGATATACTTCTCTTTGTTATAGAGAACAATATAAATATATGGAATATGAACATGGATTCAAATGTATACAGTAAATAGATTATAATAATTATGAATAAGATGAAAAACATTATTTATTTCATTATGATAATTGGAGATACAAGATAAAAAATTTAGGTCACCCTTTTTAGTCTCTAAAATCACTTCATCATGGAAACAATTTGTGATCTAATCACCCTATAGAGAGTTTAGATCCATTATTTTTATGGGATAGATGAAATAATATCTAAAAACATAAAAAACTATAATTATATATTACCATCCTTTTTGGGTGGATTACCTTGTTGAATTTTTTTTATGTCCATTCTCATTCATGAATTATCTATTATAAGTATTCCAAAGGTTATTTTTAGGAACATTGAAAATATAAACTTTTTTTCTTCTATGATATAAACATTGATGGTATTTGACACTGGTAATCATTAGAAATTCTATAAAGGATTCTAGATGTGTCTAGTAATAATTTGATAAGGGTTTATGAATCCTTGCACTACATGCATGTCATGTTTGTTTAAGAAGAGTTATATGGTCATTATCTTTGGGGTAAGATCATCATTGAGAAAATGTTATCCTCCATTAAACAATTAAGGGGAAAACAATAGGGATGTAAAAATATATTATGATGACTTTTCAAAAACATTGACTCCATTTGCGGTGGATTTTTGTGTGTGGTAATATCAGTTTCTTGAGACCATAATTTGGTGTATGTTAAGTTGGTATTTTCATGGTTATTATATGATAATGTCTATTTTTACCACAAAAAGTTATATATGTCAATCATATGTGAATATTTCAATCAACCAATGTTTAATTTTTATTAGAATATAATTTAGAGTAATGTGGACGACAAGCATGTTCAAGTGAATTCATCATCTGGAATCTTCACAACAAAGGATTTCATTTCTTTTTTGGAAGATAATAATGATTAGGTAGGGTAGGGGATTTCCTCTAGTTCTATGATGTCCCAACTATATTTTTTAATTCTTTCATGGTGTATAATATCCCATGTAATCCCCCTTATAAGGGGGTATGATGTATAGTAATTTATCTCACCTGTCTATTTATGTATTTTATGAGTTCCAAATATAAATCACTATTTCATTTTATTCCTCAAAGGTGAAAGAGAGTTTGTGTTTTGATGTAATCATGGATTTTTTTAAACATTCAAGTGTACACTATTAAATAATTACTATATAACTCTATTTATGGAGATTTCATAAACATGTAGAAACCAAAAAGAAGAGCGATCCTATTGGAAAAATTATTTTTCTGCATTTGGAAGTAAAAGAAAAAGGATCGATTTGGGGAAGTCAAATTCTCTAAAATTTCAACAGTTTCAAGATCCAGTAGTGTGGTTATTGTTGTTCGATTTCAGCAGAAACAACTCTGTTAGCATATATTTCAATATTTCACACACATATTGAAACATTAAAGTTATTTCATAGTCATTCATGGAATGTATCGTTGTGTCTAAAGGAACCTTCCTTTCACCCAAATATCTTTGTACTGCCTCTGTTCCGAAATTGCCTCCAACCTGTGATAGTATTTTTCATTTTTTAGATGATTTATGTATATGATAAAATGATATTTATGAATCACATTTCTCATCCAAGTGTTATACCATGATAAAATTCTTAGGAAACCCACATATTTGTTAAATGGTTTACTTATTGATGATCTAATTAAATGTCTATGAAAACTTTTGTAACATTTTATTATAAGATAATCTATTTATTACTCTAATTATATAATGGTTTATAATATGATGAAATATTTATGATATTTTTGGCTTAATAATTTTTTTATATTTATTATGTGAGTAGTTGGACCTATATATCCCAAAATACTGTGGGTAAATATTGATATCTACATATATAAAATAGATATAATTAGGAGTGAACACATTTTAGTAAGGGAATTTCTCAAATATTAAAGTATTGGGAGTGAACCATGACAACTACAATGGTTTTAAGAGATAATAAAATACATTATTATATCATTATAAATGATCCTTGACTACTGGGGAAATGATTTTTTTAATGTACGTGTATCCTATTAATCTATCTAATTTGAAAATATTATATTATCATGGCTCATGTTATTTGATTCCATTAAAATTCATATCTTATTAATGAAGTATTATTATTTAATGATGCATGTTTAGGAACATTTATATAGGTGGTATGGTTTTAAAATTTAATCATGGTGTTATCATACCTTTAAATTCATTATATATAGGTATCTAACATGAATTCCATTTTTTGAGAATCTTATCCCACCCTTTCAAATGTTTCCATTACTCTGTTTTTGACGAGGATTATTCTGTATAATTTTAATAAGAATAGTTCTAGTCATGAAGAACATATATTTCCAAAATTCATCCCACGTAATGACAATTTATTTTAATATCATTGTTTATAATGAAACTAGATATAAATTAGTCTTGAATAGATGTTTATTTTTTGTAATTAATATTTTTTATATTAAGATGTAATATCAATTTATGATATGATTGGGTCTATAGAATTATTATCACAGAAGGGTATAATTAACATTCGGACGATTTTATGATATTTCTATGGTTACTTCCCTATGAATATTTATAAGGATAATTGTATGAATAATTCTATGAAATATAAAATGTCATAGAATTTTGGTAAAGGATTGAGTGAGTGGTTTCCATAAAAATGCATGCTTGTATGGATAATAACTGTTGTTGTGTTTTTGTCATAGAGGTATCTATTGTTAATAACGATGAAGGGGGTCTATTGAGATATGCTAATTATCACATGGTGCATGATAAGGATCCATGATTTCCATCTAGTCTGACACAATAGTAGGATATGTATGAAAATTCAAAAACTCTTTTCTAATGATCAAGAAAGACTCAAATATAAGATTATTGAGAATGAATTTGGGTAAACCAAAGGTGTTAAAGACAAAAAATATGGTTTCATGACTTATTCATGTTGTATATTATTTTTCTTGTCTATATAGTGTCCCACTATGATTATTGTTGAAGAAAAAAATCATTTTTGTTTCGTTCAATGGATACAACATAAAGGTACCTTCTTAATGATGACTGTGACGAACTATGCATTGATTTTTATCCATATAATCAAAATTCTATGGGAGATATAATGATATATATTGTTTTTATGATCACACAACCATCTATATAAATGAATCATACATAATATAAAAATGAGAAAAGATGGGAACAACTTTTTTCTGAATCCTTTGTTAGTAAATATCAACTATCAATTAATAGTTTTGATGATCCACTAGTTTGTGAACAATGGTTTAGTACCATTGAAAATATAATTTTCATTCTCTACTTTTTTGGATAATAGTAATTTTATTTAAATTTCTACCATTTTTTGATGAAGATCAATGTTTAACACTTATTAATATTATGAGTAAACTAGATTAATATAACTACATTGAATTGGATGAATTTATTTTTTAATTTTTAATTCCATACTATTTTTGTAAAAATAGATAATGAATTCATTATGTTAATGAAAAATAATGAATAATAAATTGGTAACAATGAGTGTTATTTTACAAGACATTAGAGTTTTCATTCTTACATCATCATCTAACCCAAAAATATGGTTGATTGAATCTTAATTGGGGTAAAAACATTTATTTGAAGGTCGCTGGAAATAAAGGACACTGATTTCTATGAAAAAAATAACCCATTATTCAATCAATGTTTTAATTTTTATTGGGTTTAACCATCAATAGGATTATTTTTATAAGAAAATAATGATGGAATTTAAAGGAATCTCAAAAAATAATGGGTAAAAGAATATGAGAATTACATTATGATGAAAGTGTGTAATTATATATTTAGGATACTATCTTAACGGTCCTATTAAATATTTAACTATAAAAATGAAGGTCATGATGATGATTTTTTTGAGTTTATGGAAATAATATTTAATGATGATAATATAATGAAATATCCATATTTTGTACTACCCAAACACAATTATTTGATGTTAAATGGGTATATTCATTAGGAAAACTAGTTCACAAATGAAATGTTTAATGATTATGAACAAAATCATAATCCTCTAATAATGAGGGAATAAGGAAAATATAATGTGATCACTATTTATCATGTAGGGTGTGAAATTTTTTTGGTGAAAGGTACACATAACATCAAATCTTGACCTTATAATTTCTTATTTGACTCTAGATTATCCCATGATATCACATCTGAATAATTTAATAACAGTGTAAAGTTTCAACCCACATTATTAGATGTATAATTATGACTAAAAAATATTAATGGTACGATTATTAGATCACATGTTAACGATTCCTCTAGGGTTAAATTTTATAGTAATGTGATTTCAAAAAAAAATGTTATTCCTATGGATAAATTATGTGTTATTGTAGAAATTGATTGGATTTATCTATATTAGTCCAAAATTAATTGTGTAGGAAGTAAACTAATGTATTAAATACCAATTTGAGAAAATATATTATATTTTTCATGATAACTGTTAATATTTAATTAAAATCGCATCTATTATATGGTTTTTGATTCTTATTCAAAATGGGTGTTTATCTTAGATGGTTGTAGAGAATCTGAAGATAAATGATATGCATACCAAGTCAATGTTTGATAAATTATTTCAATAATAATTTCCCACTATACAACTGAAATGAGAAGATAAGTTCACAATTGAAGTCATATTGGGTGCCACATCTATTTTTAATTATCCTTATAGAATTAGCATGATTTGGTTGAAGTTAATTGAAGAATGAAATCTTTAAGAACCATGGAAATGGATTTATTTATCTATGTGTGTAACCCTATGGTATAGATTTTTTATATTTTAATATAAAATTTAGATTGATCCAACTCTTCATTAATTATCAGGAGATGAACATGATAATGATCAACAATATGTATCTTATAGATCTTCTTGATATCATATTTGATCAAATGAAATGAATATAATAATTTTCCATGATTGAACTTCATTATGGATTTTTTTATTTTAAGGTTAAAAAATAGGTCATACCAAAGAAATCATTCTATATATGGTATGGATACAATGAATATATATATATATATTCCATTTTTTCTTACTATTTATTTCCCAATCGTAATAGATTTAATAAATTGAGTATTTTGATATTACCTTGATCAATATATATTAGTATTTATAAGAGATACTCTCATAAATTAAATACACTAGGAATAAATTGAATATCACTTGAAAATTTGACAAATGATTATAAGAAAGGAGAAAGAAATATGAAAAATATTTAAAGAGTTAATTTTGGAAATAAATGATTTTCTCTATCGGTAATATAATATAAGAGATCTAATTTCTATAAATACATCATACTTGATGTCTATTTATTGGTCTCCATAAAATACATGTCGACAATGATTGATAGATTTTTTGGTTTAGTTAGATATTATTGATGTTTTATACAGAATATCTTCTAAATATCTAATGAAATTACAAATTAGTATCTTAATGTTTATATTTTCTTCTTAGCATACTAATGTGAAGAAGTGTTTTGGGAAATTAAGAGATGATTCATCAGTTCAACTATTCATAAATATAAAAATAGTTGATAAGGGTTTTCAATCAATATTGATGTATTTAAGAATGGATTATGAGGTTTTTTAATGAATGTTTTCAATGTATTATATTATGCCCCATGTAAAATAAATTTTTATGAAAAAGATAAAAACACATGGTTTTATATTATCTACATTAATTTATTATTTATTGATATATAAAGATTATCTTTTATGGTGAAAATAATGTTATATAGATAAGAAAAAAATGTACAAATTATATATTAAATTATAAGTAGTTTAATATTCTTAAGATAGAATGGTAATATCTAATTAAAGATATTGTATTATCAAAACATTACTACCCTATGAAGGTGAAAAAGGTGTCTGATGCATTGAATGAAAATAACATTCATGCTTATCCCTGAAGAGTATCATAAAATATCATATAATTATTGTTTTGAGAAATAATGGATCATCAAATCTTGAAGGATGGTGATAAATATTATATATCCCAATTGAATATTCACCCTTATCTCTATTTGATAAATAAATTTTCTTTGAAGGAATATGTATTTGTATAGAAGAAGGATAGAAAGCTTCTCATGTTTATCTGTGATTACGATGGGATGAAAAGGTATATGAAACATGAATTTTACATATCCATAACAAATTTTTAGGAGTAGTAAGAGTATTCTCATAGTTTTTCAATATATATACACACTTGAAGTAATAAGATTTCGATATATATAAATGTTTATTAATAATTTTATTGAAAGATGATAGATATGACATAGTTTGTATCACAATTCATTGAATGTGATAAAGTTAAGGTTCATCTTAAAATTTATAAGGGGTTGTTACACGCATTTCTCATACAAGATGGTTAACGGGAAATAATCAGTGATTATTTTTCTACCATACTAAATAAAAGTTAGAAGTTAGTAATTATATATTGGTGGTAGTTTATCATCATACTAATTCAGAACAATGCATCACTATCAAATAATATTTAACTCTAGATCGGATATCAAATATATAAATTAATGAAGTGGTGAGGTTGCTTGTAGTGCCACATTTCATTGTGTTTAATTAGAATCATCGATTTACCTTAATATTTCAATGAATTATTGAAGTAGATATTAATAAGTATTTGAATTTAAATATATTATATCATACATAGACATATGATCAGACTATAAGAACAATTAATTCCCCAGAGGATATGTTGGGAAAATTTTTATTTAATTTTTAAATGTTGCTGGTATCAATATCTTACTCTCGTAATTTATTAAAATAAGAAAAAAAATTATCATATGAATTAAGATGGATTATTATGAATCCATATTGAGAAATAATTTTATAAATAAAAAAAATCTAGAAGGTTTTTGGAGAAAGAAATATATTGGGACCTAAGATAACTGTTGAAATTGGAGGAAAATTTAGATCCATTCAATCACACATATGTGGAGTAAAAACACTATATAAATGCTATGCTTATAATTTTTAGTGTGATATAAGAAATATTATTTGTAAATGTTATTTCAAATATTTTACCCATGGATGATGGTAATGTGTTTTGGAAATAGTTAATGAAATTTTCTATGTATACCCATCTATTTGAAATTCATGTTCGTATCGTGACATTGTCTTGTCTGCCAGCTCTTCCACCAAACCACTCACATGTTTGCAATGTGTTTTATTATCACTCATTAAGAACTAAATACATGACCTTTCACATGTATTGAAATCATATCTATTAATAATAGAGTATTATTTTTGTATTAGGAACAACCGAGTGAAATTTTGTGTCAAATAGATAATTTTTTACCAAACAAGAACGATTAGGTATTAATTGTTATTTGGTGAAACCACTAGGCTGAGGATGCTACATGTGATCATAAGGATATGATGTGTAATAATTTGCTTTAATTTTTTTATGGTAGTGATGAATATAATATATAATATTTATTTTAATGGTTTTATAATGTAACTCCTCAATATATTATGAAATATTTTTTTTCAATAAAAAAAATATTGTTTATTTCATGTGTTATATGAAACATAAATTTTTAATGAAATGTGAATAAATATTAATATTATTATTTGAACATGAATATTATTACATAACCATTAAAAAAGGCGTCATGTATAATAATAACTACATTTATTTCCATCTAGATATTAATGATATTTAATAGTAATAGTTCCATTTTTCACTATTTATTACATAAATTATGTGATAAAACATTTTTAAGAATATTTGACTATATTTATCTTTTTGAGTAAAAACACTTTTCATCCAAACTATTTTTTTCTAACAATCATTTAAAAAACATAATTAAAAATTTTTCAAACGATTTATTAATGATATTTTTATCATTTTTATTATTTTTATTAAAATTTAATTGAATATTCCCATTTTATCTAAGCTACTCTCATTTTAATTTTTATAAATAGGTTTAATGAATCATAATGTTCAACATTCCTGCTATAAATCGTATTACTTCAATTAATGACCACTCAATAATATCATGATTCCAATATAAGTTCTGAATATTATTTTTAATGAAAATATTTCTGTTAATATTTGATAATCATTTATATTTTAAATAAATTATTTTAGTGATAAAACAATTTTTAATGTAATTTATGTTTTAAAAAAATGCAAATATGAAATGGCATTTTCATCATTCAATGTTTTAATTGTTTTTTAGAGATTATTTTATGGGTTTGAAAGGTTATTTTCAATGAAATAGACTTTAAAATGACTTTTAATGTAAATTTCAATGAATGGTTACCTTCATCATGAAATATTCCATGTGATATATCATCCAAAATAATTTTACTATTACGATGAAATAATCTTATGTAACATTCTCATTAATGTGAATATAATCCAAGGATATAACTCTTATTATTTATATTAATTTTTTATGACAGAAAGGTGATTATGAAATCCATTTATCTTTGACATGATATAGCATGATAAAAATTAATATGAATCCCAATTCTTTTTTCCATCTGTTATAAAATGATGATATTATTATGATTATTTTTTCATTTCCCCAATTTATTATTTAATAAATTGTTATTGAATCCTATCCCAGTTAATTTTTTATTATATGGTTACTTTTTTATGATCTTCTATCACACATGTGTATCATATTCATTATGGGATTGGAGGGACCAATATATCATCCCAATGCATTGTGTAATGATAATATTTCTATAGGATCATTGCATTCACGACTTTTTATCCCATTCCGCAAATGTATCATACACTATTGGTAATCCCAATATCATTAGAACAAAACATGGGTGATTTTTATGATCATGAAAGTTGATACACAAGAGTTCATGCCAACCCAAAACCAGGTAAAAATATTATTATCAGAAGTCTAACATGTTATTAATGTATTGGAGTGTATATTTGTTAAAATATTTTAATTTAATATTTTTATAAAATAAATCTATATATTTTTTAATGTAATTATATAATTCCTCGTATAATTTTATACCCATATAATTGATATCTTATGATCTTCTAATATTTATTACATAAGTCGTGAATATGGAATTTTTTATGAAGTGTTTGGTTCTGAAAATTTTATTATCATGTTATCATACAGTCATGTTCAAGGTATTCCAACATATCTCCCTTATTTATCTTTAATGATATTATGATCTTAGCCTTTTATATAATTTCATTTCCTATGTAAAAAATATATCTATTATGTAAAAAAAATCTAATGTGGGTTTATAGAAATTATGATATTAATGGGATATGATATAGATTGTATATCAACTAGTTGATTATTTTCAATTTTTCAAAAGGCACTAAACTATTACTATTCTCAATATTATTATAGTACAATGTAATAAGGATTCCTCTAAAATGATTTAATAACTTTTAATTGGAATTTTGTGTCTATATAAATTTTATTATATGAAAGGTTTAGTTATCTATATGAAACTAATATGATAAATCCATAGTGATATCATAATGTATATTTTAAATGGTATGTCTTGTGATGTCTCTAAGGATAAGTTTAATAATGAGTTAACATATTGGAAAATGTATACAATTTTGGTAATGGATATAAAGAGTTGTTTTCCAAAAATTAAATCCCAATTTGGACACAACAAGTGGATGTTGATTGAGAATAAAGGAACCTAGGTGTAACAAATTTGGAAAGGGAATATTTAGAATTACATGATGGTCACCTAGGTAATGATAATAGGATTTTTTCACACCTAGTTTCACACCTATAGTGGATTTCCACTGAAAATAAAAAAAAACAATATGAACCATCATTAATTATTTAATTAAATTATGAAAATGGATGTCCTAGGATAAATCTTGGTGTCATTGATATAAAATATTGCATATTGATTTATACATCTTAACATAATCTCATACTATATGGGTTTACATTTTTTATATCATTTGTCACACTAATATTTTTGGTTTCACTCAATAATTATAACAAGAAGAAAGAATGCTTACATAGAATTTGATGGAAAATAAAAATATGACTATCCAAATGGGATTATGAATAGAGTTATTTAAATTTTTGATTATCACTAAACATCTATTACGTAACTTATTAATATAAACCACTATAACCAACTATAAGACGCACCAATGAAGTGAATGATAATTTTTTTTTGAGATTTTGGGTAATCGATACCATGAAAAAACGAAAGTTAAATTTGAATAAGTCGGTGATGTGGGTAGAAGAACCTAATGTAATGTCTTAGTTGAATAAGAAGATATTTAGGCTTTTGAAATTAATGAGAGAAAGAATTTAATTTATGAATAAAATGGATTGTTCAGTTAACATAATGAATTGGAATATCAATCCCCCAAAAGTACAATCAATAGATGGATTTATATATAATGAATGTATGAGCAGAAATAAAATCTATGTCCTAGAGAGAAATATCATGAAGAGAATCACAAAAACAGTATGATTAATTCCTATAATATTTCTAATGAAGAGACTAAGAATCAAATACAAAAGAAATGAGTAAATATGGAATTCAATTTTGAAGGATAGTTAAATGATTCAAAAAATAGTGACTTGATTGAATATTATAGTATTGTAATTAAAATATTATGTTATATAAATCATGAAATATATAAGGATCATTTAGTATATGGGTTTCATTATGTATTTGAAAAAAAATTAAATGGTATAAAAATGTTTTAATGTGAATGTGTATTTATAAATAATATATGATAACCCTTAATATGTTTAACATTTTGAGATAATGATACGAGGATAAAGGGATGTTGGATATGCATAGAGTAAATTAGACAGTAATAATTACCCTAGAACAGATTAATGATTTGTTAAAATGATTTTTATGTTATCATGGATTTCAATTAAGGTTTTTTTGGATTTATAGATTATATCCAATAATCAATTATTTGTTTTATAAATGAACAATAATGTATATTTTCAATGTATTTTTTTGGTAATTCTGGTACATACCATGTTTCAAAATAAGATTTTATGAAGCTATTAAGATGTTGGGAGTGTGTTAATTAAGAGCAATATCATGTTTTATAAAGAATTAATGCTAATTTGATTTTTAAAATTCAGCAGAATTATTTTAAATGTTTTCTATTTTCATCTTTTTAATGTGAAATAAGTTTAACCATTTGTGGAATGGTTTAATTTGAACATTAGATAATGAATTTGAAAAAAAATTATATCATCACCATATAATGATTTATTCATAAGGTATAACATATTCTAGAAATTGTTTTACAATGATAACTAATGATTAAAATGAAGAATTGATTATTTATTTATGGTTACAATGATTTGAGAGTGATTAATGCATAAAAATATCACATTTATTTTTATAAGTATATAGTGATCTATATAAATATGAAGTTATAATAAAGGGTAATATTCTTTTCATGAAATGGAGTGAAATAATAAATGTATACCATCTTTTAAAAATTCTTCCGCAATTGGAAAAATGATCTGAAAATAAAATTTTGTCTTTCTATCATTATTATTGATGATATAAATTATATTTTACATGAAAAATTAGTTTAGGGATTTATGGCCATTTACCATATTTTGATCACCCACATTATTTTTATCACTTCTCTTTATCACTATACATCATTAGTTTAGTTCTAGTTTCTTGTTATATGTTAATGTTTTGAATTTCTACATTTTTTCTCATATTTGGTAACATAGTATGTGTAATTTCATATTCCTTTATCACATACATTTCTAATTTTCAAGAAAAAACTTTATTATTTAAATTTATGATGAGGGATAATATGAAAAAAAAAATCAACAGTAAAAACTTTTATGATAAAGAAGAATTATGAGGGAGAAATTGATTTTAATGGGGGTAGAATGTAACACCCTGAGGATTTTATGTGTTTTTAAATAAATTTATTAAAATTATTTTTTACATATAAGAAACTCTTTGTTTGTCATTAGTTAAATGAAGAATTTATTTTATATTTTACAAGAAGAAACATTGATTTTATCTTGTGTTACACACTACAACGTGTTTCTTTGACAGCATGTATGACTCGGAACACAGAGCATTAGTGATCCTTGATATTATATTATTTTAAATATGGATATTATATACTACCTATTAAATAGTTAGTTATAAATAATAATAAATAATATATGAAATAGAATTATAAATTTTATAATCTATATAAATTTATATATATATTCTATTAAATAATCAACCATTTTCTGTAATGTAATTACATTCATCAAAAATATTTATTATTTAAAAATAATTTATATAAAATTTTATTATAAATTATTATAAATAATTTATAGATAATCTAATGACATTATTATATAAAATGATATTCATTATTGGAATCTTCCATTCAAAATTAACTTATGGTAAAATTTTGTTATTTTTGGAAAATTAATTATTTTCTAATAAATAGTTAAATTTGTTGATTTTTATAAAAAATTCAGATCACATCAAAAAAAATTAAGTAATTTAAATTCTAAATTATTATTTAATTTAACCTAATAATTATTTATTTATATTTAATGTAGTGATTTATTTGAATCCACTGTATTTTTTGGATTTTCGTAAAAGTATATTATTGAGTTCTGAAAAACATTTTTCATTAAAATTTACATGAAGTTAAAAAAAATTCCCCATATTCTTTATTTAAAATAATTACTATTGAGTTATTTTTTATATTAAATTTATATATTATATGTTAATAAATATAAATTTATATTAAAATTTTATATTTATTATAAATAGAGTTAATAAAAAATAAACATGGCCTCGGAATGTAGACTTCTAAAAAACCCAATTATTCACCACAATAGTGGGATTTGGTTTAAATATATATCTTTTTTCAATATTAGAATTAATTTTAAAAAATATACATAATTTATAACTAAATAATATTGATTATATATTTGGTGGAGTTATTGATAATTTTCTGGAAGGAGTATGTTTTATATTATGAGTGAAAAATACAAAATTTGAATTGAAAGATGCATTTTCATTTAAATTATATATAGATAAATTATATTTTATTTTATTTTTAATGTAAAATTAGTTCATTTTTATTTTTTTATTCCAATTTAGTTCATTTATTCATATTTATTTTGAAATTTCATTTAAAATCGTTCTAAATGTTTGAACATTGTAACATTTAAATCATAATGTCTCTTCACATCTACAAGTCCAATTTTAAATTTTAATTTCCCAAATATTTGAATTTAATTTGGAAAAATAGATTCCATATTTGGAATTAGAGAAATTTATATTATCCACTATTATCATGTTAACATTTTTACCAAACTAAATTGTAACAATTGTTATTAATTTTTACCATTATTAATGAACTAATTGTTTTACCCCCGGGGTTAGAGAAAATGATAATGGTTTAAAATTACCAAAAAATAATCCAACATGCATTAGAAGTTAATATTTCACCCATATAACTTCTATTTTAAACAATGGTTAATTATTGGATCTATTTTGCATTAATAATATGTGGTTTGAGTAATTTGTTTCAGAAAATTACACACCTTCCACTCACCTCACTTATAAAAGGGAACCCATTCTCCACTCCAATTAACACGTTAAAACAATCGTTTTAAAATACCTATAAAAAAATTTCAAAAATCATTTCATATCAACTTATATTCACTATGTTGGACTTAATTACAACCTTGTATGGAATTTTGTACATATATAAAGCGGATACCCGAAGAAGAGGCAAGGTTCATCAATGAACATTTTTTTATTGATTCCTCTAACTCAATATATTAATATTATACCATGATTATATAATATCCATAGTATATATCATATAGTCATATGTTATTATGTTACTATTATTACCTACTAACATCTTTGTAACCAACAAATGGGTTATAAAATCTTCATTTGTATGTACGACAGAATACCCTATCATGAACCATTGTCATTAGTTTGTTCATTGACACCTATCATGGTTATATATAATGATATATTTATTAATTATATAATATATTTATTATTTATTTATTATAACACTCAAACAATTATTATTGATGTTTTGTGCGAATGTGATAATGTCTCTTGTGTGTTGGGAAGACTATCGCCATTCAAAATGATTTGATTCATTCATGCTTTTCATGGAAGGTAAAATGTATGGGCTTAATTAGAATGTGGAATATATATGACATTAATTTTTTTTATAATTATATAACATTATTTACCTTTAAATATTTCAATACGATAAGAAACTAAAAACAAATTTCATGTGTATGTACATCCTATTTCCACAAGGAAAAGTGTAGTTCATTTATTATAAAAGTATTTTCTAGATTCTAATAAATTTCTATATAATTAGTATGTAGGGTATTTCAATTAATGTTAACTTTATATATATTATAGAACCATGATGAATGCATGAGGAACAAAAATCACATATTAGACGATTCATGAATAACAAAATAGTTATTACTCAAAACATATCATTAGCATTATATTTGAAATAAATATCCAAAAGGTCATAAGTAAATAATATATGGTTAAATATATATAAATATTTTTAATTGATTTTTAATTAATTCATTTTTATAGTATTTTTGAACATGTATGATTGATGTCATGACTTATGGTAAGGGATTTCTAGAGTCACATTAATTTTATGATGACATGTCTAAATTAACCTTTATTTTGTGTGGTGTATATATAGAGAATTTTAAATTGTTATATCATGAATTAAATTCATTTACCAGTATTGAATGATTTATTTTATGTTATTAATTTTTGTATAGTATGATTAAATTATTACTAAAGTGGTAATGTATTTTTGTGAGAATTTGTCTTCCTTGAGATGTACATTATTCTATGAACCAATATATATTTGGAAGGGATGTATATAAAACCATTGAAATTTCATATTATTAATATATTTATCATCATAATATATCATTTTATATTTTATTTTATTCATTGACAAGGTTTAGCTTTCAATATACTAAATTGGTAATGCATTTATGTTACAATCTCATTGTTTATCATGATTGTTTATGATTACGTTTTGGATCATAAAATATTTTGTACCATATTTAAAAAAATTCATGAATTATCATATCAATGTTTAATAAATATATTAAAATTATAATATCATTTTCCAGTCATTTTTAATTAAAATTTTTTGGAAAATGTTTTTATAAAAACGATAATTTATATATATTGGTAGTCAAATTTTTTTTTTAAAAAACTATATTTATTGAAAAGGTTTTTAAAAAACATTTATGAAATTTTTCAATTATATATCAAATAAATTTTTACCCTTGTTTGTGTTTTTTTTAAAAAAAGTTTAAAGGAATCATCATATAATTTTATTTATAATGCATGTTTTAATTTTACTGAAAATTTGGAAGTATTTTTTATTTTTAACATGCACAACATAAAATAATTTCAAACTATCATTAATAAAAAATGATTTCATACTTATTTTATATATATATTAAATTTTTTATTCAGATTAAGTTTCTCATTTACTAATATGGAATTTCTATATTTAATATTTGATATAGAATTGAAAAGGATTTTTAATGTCATTAATTTTTTAAATTTTTTTTATAATAATAGAAAGTAATTTTTCCTTGAAAAATGTTTTAAATGATATATTAATCTTATAATATAGGTATTTAGATTTATCTCCAATGAAAACTAATTTAAAAAACACTTTATTTTTAAAAAGATATTTTAAAAGAGAATATAACTTCCTTAAGAAATGTTCTAGGTTATTGATCCTTCAAAATCATTTACCATATTTGATGATATCCATTGATGTATCTTTTTATTTTATATTTTTTTGAATCAATGATACAATTATTATTTTTGTATTAATTTTATATTTTGACAAGGTGCTTCTGAAACATTTTTCTCTTCCATGAGTTATTCGAGCATTACATTTCGTATAAAAAATGTTTCATTTTTCACATGTAATGCTAGGATGAAATTGTTATAATTTTTTTCATTTTCAATAGGCTATGATATGATGAAATTTTTATAAAACCCATTATATTTCAAAGGTAATTATATTGTTTCTACTTAATGGTCTCATGGATCATATGTGTATGATTTATATTATTTGATATGTGGGATGTATATATCCTTCTAATAAAGTGGATAAGACTATAAGTTCATTGATCATATAGGGAACATAGTTATTTTTCCTATTTTATAAATCAAATTTACATGGGTGGTTAGCTCATTCCTGATAAGGATGGTACATGAGTGTTATGCCCATTCCTGAAAGAGGGTATATGGGAGGTCATCCCAAGCTTCAAGCAGATACACGTGGGTTAACTGATGAAAAAAATGTTTTGAATATTATGGTGGGTATTTTTTAGAAAAGATTTTTTATGCATATTTGTATGAATAAAATCTATTTTTAATATGAACTTTATTCTATCATGGGTTTTGTTCTATGACTACCTAATGGATTATGTCTTATGATCATCCAATAGTTATTCTAGGACTAAATATTTTAATCCTTGATATGGATTGTATTGTTTTCAAATGTTATTTTCTTGTTATTATTCCCTCATGTTAATGTTCTTCTTATGTATCTCCCTTTGTTATCCTTATTGAACATCTGATATCACTAACTTATTATTTTATCATTCCCAAGGATAGGAATAATGGTATTGTGTAATACTTTTCCATGAGGGTACTATATATGAATATTTTAGTGGATTATTAATTAACTTACCAATGAAATAGTTCTTTATGCTTCCATGGTTTCAAATTTCCTAAGATATTATGGCCCTAATGTGTGTTTTTGTGAAATTTAATGAATTCTCATCCAAGATAATGTAATATCCTTGTATGAGAATCTTGGTTCTCCATAAAATGTTTTCAACAAAAAAATAAAAAATTTATTTTTTATATGATATCAAACATCATTACATATGACCATGTTGATAACAATTTAAAAACACTAATTTTTTATTTTAATAAAACTTTTCTCATTATTATAATTGATTTATTTCATTCGAAATTATTTTTATGAATCACCATCAAAATTTTATTATGAAATACACTATTGCTGTGATTGAATATTTCATTCTAGTAATTTTTTTATAAGATCAATTTTTCATATTATATTTCAAAAGGATGTGATTTTTTTCATTCCATGCGGTTTTATGGATGTTATGAATCAAATTTTTTTCCCCAAGTATTTTCATGATATATTAAAATGATTGATATTTTTTTTGAAAAAATATACATGGGAAATTGTTGAGTGGTGTCCTTCATCTCCCTCAAATACATTGGTTAATGATCAATCTCTTTAAAAAATATTTCATGTTCAATATTATAAATTCTCAACAATATAATGTGTGGGTGTTCGTTTATATTATCATAGACCATAGAGTGATCCTTCATGGATATGTTGAAAATAAAAGTGATCTATCGTGGATATTATCAAAAAATGATGATAACATATACACATGTCTATTCCAATATCATTGTATGGATATGTCTCAAGGTCATGTCACATTTCCATTACATATTTCTATGATTATGATTCATGGATAATATGTATTATCTCATGTTTATGTACCCTTTCTCTATAGTGTATTTTTTTAGACATGTTAGTATATCATAATCCATGGAAAACTCTCATTAATCTATTTAATTTTAATAATAAATTCCTCACATTATCGGGGTTTTTAATATTCTTATGATACAACTATATGTGTATTGATAATATATTTCCCTCATTCAAAATGTAATCACCCCCATTATTATGATTCTATAATGAGGTTTTAAAGATTTTCATATCTTATGGGAATTATTTCGGAGACACAATCATGTATTATGTATTGATGAATTTTAAAACTGTGGTAGAATATTATTATTTCGTAAATCATTATAAATGAAACTAAACCTGTGATTCTTAGAATATTGATAAAAAATTATATTTTAAAAAATTATATTATATAAATTATGTAATATAATGTTTTGTGTATTATTTATTGTTATATATTTAATCATAAAAAGGAATTATTTTTTTGGACTAGATATGTTATTTTCAGTATTATGAGGACTGGACATTAGTGAAAACCATATTTAAATATTCTGTTGATACATTTGATTATATGATATCAATGTACTATTTTATTATGTTATTTATTGTGAGGATATTCCAAAAATTACATCCCATTATATAAAAGAGAAATTGGTTTTTCTATGGAACAAATATAAGTACGTGTAATCACCCTAAAATGTATGGATGCAAATTAACTCTATTATGGATTTGGTGCAATATGATTTGGCCTAAGACCGGAAAATGGATAGACACTGCCTAGGGATATTAATTGAGAATTCGCTATCACATTATCAATGAGTGTGAAGGATTATAACACATCATTATTATATGGATATAATAAATAATATGTGACAAAAATGGATAAAATATATATAAACCAATAAACCATTTATGTTTTTTACATTTATTTTATATTGTATTATTTTTATTTTTATTATTCATTTTATTATTTTTATTTCATTATAAAATGGATAGAGTAAGAAAAATCATTGTAAAAACATGTTATGGTGGGAAATGAGGCAACATTACTATGGAGTAATCAATTAGGATTAAAGTTGGTGTATCAAATTATGTGGTGATTCTCCCTCAACTCTCTCATGATATGAATAACAATTTAATCTATATTGTTCTATTTAATTAAGGGATTAAATTATTTTAATACATTATTTATTATGTCAACATCCACCAATAAATAATGCCTCTTATAAAATAATTATTATAGGGTTGTGGGTCAATGCTGTTTAAATTATATATTCTATTATTATGTTCATGAAATGTTAAGCAATTGAACTCATTATTTAATATGGGGACTTTTAAAAATAGTATAATATCATTAAGAATAATAAATAAATAGATGATGCATATTATATAGAATAGAAGATGTTGAATATTATATTCTTCACTAAGTATTTTCATTATAATATTTTCACATTTATGGATATAGAATTCATGGAGAAGAACAAAAGGTAGAAATAATCTATTGGCATAAATTAACAAATCATCACGGTGCCCCAATGGTTTTCCAATTTCTACATTGTGACCATGAGAGTAAGATTGATTGTATTCATAGTAGATAAAATCCAGGTCATCAAAAGGAATTATCCATTAGTTAAATGAGAAGTAATATTGAGATTTTTTATGTGAGAATAACATTGGGATAGAAATAAGAGTCACTCATTATTATAGAGACTGAAAAATCAATGTAAATTAGCACAGATGATAAGTTGATAAGTCATTGAGGGACTGAATTTCATCAACATATGTGTATATAACATTAGTGGAAGAAACTAAGTAATTAAATCCAAGGAAAAATAATGTTTTTTCTTGTTTTGAAAGATTAATCATAATATTAATTGTTGTTTCAAGGGGATGAAGAGGACTGTTAATGGAATTAGGTACAAAAATATAGAATGTAACGCACCAAAAACACATCAATGATTAAAATGAATGGCGTTTGGGGATTTTAAAAAGTAATGTCCTAACACTTGATCTAATAAATAGAATAGGCACGAATATCCTCGTCAAAAAATTAAAAAAAGGAATAGTTTATGATATATATATTGTTCAAATAGACCAAAATAATGATGTTATGAAATCAGAACTCATTCTCTATTACCGTGTTATGAATTTCCAAATTGTGCCTAGTTCATTTAATTCTATTTTAATATGAAAATACTACTGAAATATTAACTTAAAACCCCATGAACTTGATATTAAACTATTTATGAAATAACATTGGGGACCAGTGATCTAATCGTTGATATATATATCTCTATAATGCAATAGATGTTTAGGGGATGATACTCCCTCTTGTTTTAATTCATATTATTATTTTTTATATTACATATTGTTTGAGTTATAATTCTCTATATAAATATAATATCAATTATCAATAATGAATTTGATCGACTCTTATAATCTATATTAATATCAACAATTGAAAATTGATCTAGATTGCAATAGTCTAGGGATAATATTGAGGGTGTTTCTATAATAGAGTTTAATATGAGGTATGTACATTGTGGCTTTATTTTGAATCACTGGTGAATTTATAATTCTCTTTATATCATCATGGATATAATTAATAGGTTCATTAGAGACTACCTTTATCACATTATTTTTACTATTATAGAATCTATTCTATAATTATCCATGGCAATGAAATTGATTAATGATCGTTTGTGCATTATGTTTATGAAATAATGAATAAATAATGTGCTTAACATGTTTTTCAATTTTTAAATTGAGATCTATAAATTATTAATCTCTATTCATGTTATATTATGGGAGAAATTATATATAGATCTATAAACAAAAGATATTTTTATGTAATGGACTAGAACATGAATAGTAACTACGATACTCACTTTTCATTCTTTAAAAAAGTTATATCATCCCTTTATCGGTAATTTCTGATGGCTAAATAATATACTAACTTTTAAGACCTATAATATTTTAAATTTCATTTCATAGGTGAATGTGTTTAATGTATCATATAACTAATGAAATAATTATCCTTGATCATTATAAACATGATACCCAACAGTATGAATATATTATGAATGTAATGTTACACATAATTAATGGAAATGGGATTTTTATTTATGTAAAAAGATAATGATATTTATTATTCCTCAGTAAAAATAATTATTCTTGAGAAAAAAATAAAACACACTATATTTAGAGAAGGAATTAGTTATATTTTTGTTATGGATTTGGTAACATTCAATCAATGGTAAAATTTTCGTATATATAGTGATAATAAGAGATTTTCACATATATTCATAGACAGGGATTTGAATACATGATAAAGGTTATAGTGGAAATGGTCCAAAAATTATGACTTCTCGTTACATTACCTATAATGTAATGGAAATAAAGAGGTTGGTACATTGAGTAGAAAAGATCATGTATCCCTATCCATGTTTAGGACGTAAAAGACAGAATACTCTAGGATTTTAAATGTATGAATCTTGGAGTAATATTAAAAAGCCTAAAATCTAGTATTCCCCCAAATAAATAATCAACAATAAATTACAATGATAATTAAGAAGATCATAATTGTAATATATATATATATATATAATATTATTGTCTTTCAAAAATAAAAATCATTCTATTATTGATTTATATTGGTTGGAATAGGTAAATGGGTCCCATAAAATAATGACTGAATACGGTACTTTTGATTATGATCATAGATCACCATTATCTGTTAATTCATGAATCATTAATATGTATAGAGATCTAAATAATAACATGTGGTGTAATAAAATAAAGAAAAATATCATTGATCTTGTATATTTATTATTAGTAAACATAAAATTTAATTATGGATAATATAAATCTATGGAAGAGGGGAAATCATTACCCATACCATTATGGAAATTAGAAAACAACACCCTAAATTTATTCGTAACAGTCCCCATGTCATACAAATCAAATAATTCAATTTATTATATAGTGTATTTCCATAAAAAAATCTATTATTTATCATCAATAATGGTTTCTCGTGTGAAAATATTTAAAATATATATTTAACTGATGAAGAATGTATGTATAGTGTACCACTCATTATTGTACATAATAGATATCTAATGAATGACCCATGGTTATGAAAAAATAATAATAGATTACTATAGATAGATTTGAGTTTATAAAGTAATTACCACCCTTATATTGAGGGTTACTATTGGGGAACCATAAAAACACCTGACTATATAATGATATGTGGTTAAAATGATTTAAAACGATATTTGGATGAAAACATCCCATTATACATATCCCATTTAATAATAGTTTTAATATTTTAATTCAAATGATTTCTTTTTTGGATCTTTATTTGAAGATATGCAAGACTCCAACATGATGGGTTGATGCTAGAGAGATAGATTTGATACCATTTCATGGAAAGTCTATGAATCATCAAAACATTTGGTGAAATTTGAAATTAGTAAATACATTATAGTATAGTTTTGTGGATAATGCATGATGATATATACATATTCAATTGACAGATTATTTGTTACTTAATATAACTCTATGGAATTGATTATTGATATTTTGTATGAATAGAATATTGGGAAATAGGTAAATCAGTCTCTTGGAGATCAGTAATTATATTTGGGAAATAACTTATCTTTTAATACTACCTCATGATCAATCCCATGGAAATGATGTTATCTGCATGTCTCTTTTGAGGTATTGAACAAAATACATTTTATATTTATAAAAATTATAAGGTTTAAAACATGATTATGATATTTATATTAGAAACTAGTAGTAAAAATTGGGGGTCAACGTGATAAATTACTATAGAACAAGACCACTCCTCTTGTAAAAGATTAATGTTGGAATAATAAGTTCAAAGAACTATATTATAACCCAAGGATGTATTGAGAGAAATATACCATCACCAATATCCATCCATGTAATAGAAAATTTTATGTAATTTGTTAATGTGGGTATTATTTAGTGACCCATCATTTATGTAGATGTTATTCCCTAAATCGTTTTTAGTGACTAGTATTTTTATAAAAACAATCTATAAAATACTATGATAAATTAAAAATAAAATACAATTAAAAAAACCTTATATTATAGTGATAGAATTTTATGTTAACATTAATCAGTTGTTGTAGTATTATGATGTTGTAAATGGTAAAATAAATGGTCATTTTATGCACTAAAACACCATATTTCTAAAAATGGTTTCCACGTAATAATTGTGCTATTTTTTTTTAAATTTTTAACTCAAATTAATATTTTGCAGTAAATTATGTATTAAATTTGGAATCATCAGATAAAAATTATATTAAATTAATATTAAATTTTTTTTTCATAAATATATGATTACTTTGATTATAGTTTATTGTAATGGTTATGATAAAACTATTATTTTCATTGAATTATTTTATTATTATTGTATATATTTTAATAAATTTTAAAAAATTATTATAATCCTAAAAATAGTTCTAATATAATTTTAATTCCTTGATATTAATATATTAACACTTACTAAATTTATATCTAATGATATATAATATTATCAATACATAATAATAATTTGACATTTAATAACAAAAATATTTTTCTATATATTAGATGCATTAATTTCAAAAGTAAATTTCTAAAATTTAATATTTTAATTGGATTAAATATATTATATAGATTCGTTTACCCCACATAAATTATCTTTTAAGTGTTATAATATATTTTTAGTAAATAATATGTTACATTGAAACTAGTTATGTTGGTAAATTAATTTTAGAAAATGTAAAAACCAAATTCTAAATTACCTAATAAATGTATAAAAACGTTATGATATTAATAGTGTAGGATTTATTAATATTATCCCACTAAAAAAGTAACAGTACCACATTTTGAGCTTATGAACCTTGAATAGTCTCATTCCATTATTGAAAAATAATGGGTTATAAAATTTCACTTTTTTAAGAAGCAAAACGGGAACTATTCTGCCCCTTCATGAAAAACCATAACATCAAATTTAATCCCAAAAATATTGTATTATTCTTATCAAATAATCTAATATCATTTTATTAATCCAATGTTTATACTAATATAACCTAGGTACTCAATTTTTAAATTGGGATCCTTGGTTAATATAAACTTCTCAATGTTTGTATTTCTTATATATTTGTAATTTTGACTCATTAATACTGAATGAAAACATATTCTTGAAACAATAATAAAATTAATATAGTATAATAAATATAATTTAATGTAATTATCTTATTTATGAATTCATTTTTTTATCATATTTATCAACTTGGGAAACAAAACGATGCCTATTACGAACCAACTCGGGTCAACTAGAGTACCCACTTACACCAGTAAGCTACATAATATAAGTTAGACAAAATTTCAATGACTAGTAATAAATATAAAATAAATAAAACAAAAAAAAAGATTGAATATTGGAAACAAAGGAGGTATTATAAAAGAGATATGATCCATGCCTAAACATGCTAAACCAGAAAGTATTTCAAATCACCACGTGACCAATAATGACCTCCCAACTAACCCAATATGAAAAAAAAGTAGTAAGATAATCTGACATAGTTTAATATGTTATTACCTTTATCGAAATCTTGTTATGAAAAATCTAGATATAATGAAAAACATAATTTCGGTGTAATAAAAATCCAATTAGTATACCACCATTATTTATATACAAGGTTTAATATCAGGATTTCCCTAATTACAACTTTTGAAAGAAGCAGTTTTAATAAGAATTTTTAGAAATTATACCAATTTTAATTTATTTTATATTTTCCTTTCAATAAAATAATATCATATTATAAAACCATAAATATGAAAATTATAATTTCTATAAAAATGAAATGTTATCCATACATTCAATGGTATGAATGTGAAAATATATCCATGATAAAACCTATCATGTGGGGTATGTGATAAAACCACTTATAAAACCCCATGAAGAAAATTACATGATTACTATACATATAATAAATAACCATATATGAAAAATGACATAATTTATGAATTCCACCATATGTGAAACTATATACTAGATTTAAAATGAGATTAAACATTTATAACATTGGATCTGACTGATGTTGGGTCCATCTATTTGATATGCAGAAGGAATATTACATCATAGTAGTGACATACACACACACACACACAGTAAGGCTATCAATGTATAATTTATGAACATTTCATGGTTCACAATTAATGATTACCAAATTCATTTCAAAACCATGCTCACATTTTCAAAAATCATTTTCAAAGCATAGATCATCAACTACGGAGTTTGAAATCCCATTTCCAAATCAAAAAACACATTTTCAAAAAAATTGGACTTTTGAAAACATATTACATTATGAGAAATTATTTGAAATCACTTATCATATCAAATAAATGATCATCCAAATTAATTTATTAATACTGACATGCAATTCATCAAATTAAATAATTGTATAAAATCACCTACCTCAATAAGGTAGAAACATTTCCATCTTCGACCAAAGTTACCAGAACCCAAGGGAATGAGAATAGAATGAAAAAGAACATAATTAAACTAAAATAGATCAATAGAAAGCATTATATAATAACAAATTATAACACAACCATGTCTAAAACCAACGTTGTCACCAAATAAAATTATCTAAAGTATAACGTACCCTTAAAGGAAAAATCCAGCCTTAAAGGTGATCAATCACTAATTGTAGTGACCTTACAGGGAATAACCAAAAATACATTATTAAAAGTCCCTACGATAAGATAATGGAATCCTACATGAACATAAAAAAATAATATTCTTCACGCAACAACATCAAATTCCATTTTCACTAATACATGACATGTAATCCCATTAATTGCCAATTAATACATGAAACACATATATGCTAAAAACCTCATCACCTCTTATATAAAACCCCATATTTCTTATAACATGATTTGAAATCCATGACACTAAATGTAAACCATTAATTTTGTGTATACTGTTAATTAATTATACTAGGTGATAATTACATGGTTTGTACACCCATTACACAATGTGTTTTCCTGAAAAGAATAATAAAAACTAAAGGTTTATGATAAAAAAACCAAATAAATACATGACATCAGCATTATAATTGTACTCAAAATTTCCTTTTTATGAGTAGTCATCCAATGATAAAGGATCCCAAAAATAGAATGTTACTGCACACCAGACATAAAAGAAATTGGGTCCTATAATCTCCACCACATAAATACTTTATGCACCTAAAAATCTATCATGATCATGGATCTGAAAAAAAAATAAGACCAATACTACCTCATAAACCACTACTGAAACCATGTCCCATTAATATCATGATCAAAAAAACATATAACCTAGAACAATCATTCGTTTTAGCATGCATAACCTGATCTTGGAGATCCATTATTTGAACTAGCATCATAACACATATTCTATAGGGATCAAGATCAATATTATACAATTTTATCAAATGTGACAGATCAGGTACATACATCCAAAAATGAGAAACCTGAAACATTTCATGGATGGATGTCATGTTAGATTGAAATTCCAACTGATTGTTCACCCTTCCATTTTGTCAAATGATCTCAAAGGGTCCCAGAAACTTCTATGAAAACTAATGCTACTTACCATACCATCTATATTTTAAGTAACATAAAGATCTGAGAATGACCGTATCACTTTCCTTAGACCCTAGTGGCTACTGATAATGGTATGAATATGATTTATAAAGTCGCAATTACATTATAAATCTATTCAAGTTCACCTTCACCATATTTGTAATCATCTGATCAACTCTCAACCCGACCAAGGGACACTCTCCCAACACTTACCAAAACAAGGGATATCTATATGGATAACTATAGATTTCCCCAAAATGAACCATATTCATAAAATAATGATAATTTCTATTATCATACATTTCAAATCATAAAAATTATTTTATCATGATTTTATGATATCTTGCACATAATCTCAGGGCATGTCCAATAGAACCTAGATAATAATTTTCATTGGTCCAACTATATGTAGATGATAATTAATGATTAATATATATAAAAACCAAGTACCTCCTACATGACATTCTATAAACTATATGTGATCCTCTATTCCCTATCATAAAAAATTAATTTGGGGACCCCATGATGTCCCACAATCCCGCAAAATAAAAATTCCCCATGATGTGCCACATTACTCATCTCTCGGACAGGTATGCAGTGAATTTTTTTCATGATTACATCAATTGTTACCATAATTTCTTCATTTAAACTATAATTTATTGGAAATCTAACGATGATATCAATGGAAATCACAACCCACATCAATATCGGGATGGGATATGGATGCATTGTGCTCGTAGGTCTTTGGTATTCAGCCATAATTCATTGACAAATGAGGCACCATGATACAAAAAAACATTATTGACCATCACATCCACTGTACCAACTACCACCATATCATATTATGTTAATTCATGGCTATACCTAGGGCATATGAATCGAAAATAATGGTGTCCATTTTAACAACCTGAGATTTTATAAGATATATTCTTTTTAATTTCTTTCATATCTTCTGTTGTATGCTACACCAAGAATATCATGCGCTATACGCAACACTGTATTAGCTTGCAGTATACACAACACTAATCTTGGATCGTGTAACACACAATTTCAAGTTCATTTGATAGATGTTATTTTACGCAACATTGAGTGTATATATATATATATATATATATATTTAATGTATAAATGAAATATGGTTGGATTCTATTATACACAACAACAAATGATTCTTTCACTACACACCACCCTGACTTGGCTTTCATTACATGCAATCAAGACCTTCCCCGATATCATGTGTTGTACACAATACCGAGTTTCATGAAACAATGATATGAAATTAAAATATTATATAAACTAGCCGTAATGAAGAGTAATACCCACTTTTTGAAATTTTATAAATTTTATCCATCAAAATGGACTTCAATTTTGGATTCGGAATATCGAAATAAGCCTAGGTAGAATTTTTGGTATTTTTCTAAAAACTTTCATTTTTTGATGAATTGTGAAAGCACTAGGTTACTATTTAAAAACAGATTTTTTATATAAATAATTTTTTTATTTTATTTAATTATATTTTAGGAAAAAATTGATACATAATTCCTATATACTTTCAATGTAATTAATTGTAGTCATTTTATAATAATTTTAGATATATAAATATTTTAATGAACTTTTCACCGTCTTTTACCCACCTAATAAGAAAATTTGAAAAATTATATAAATCATTTTTTACTGCTTCTATGAGAGGAATTTTTAAAATCCGAAAGACATGGTTAATATGAAGGAGTAAAATGAGGTTCAATATGAAAAAAATAATTTTTGGTGAATAGTAACTTTTTACTTTTATTTACCATGGTTACAAGTAAATAGGGTAATTAAGGGTAAATATGATATTATTATTACCCTAACACATGATATAATTATATTTTATAAGTATAATTAGACCCAAAACAACCTTTGGAATATAATATTATCATTTAGGTCCACTTGGATTAGATTATAACATTTATTATTATTTAATTCAAAGAAGAGGTAAAAGAGTTAAAAAAAGTTTAATAACTGAAATTTTTTTAATATAGGGTTATAAATAAGATAAATTATACTATAAATATTCATTATAAAGATAAAGAAATTTCCTATATAATGGTATTTTATTTTTAATTTTTAAACATTAAATAATTTAATTTATTTATGACACAATTATGATGCATTAATTACCTTATTAATGAAATATTAACATAATTGATGTTATAAATACCCAAATAAATGTAATTTGAGAATTTTTATTAATGAAACAAAGTTTTTAGGATAATATGACATATTAGTATTGATTTAATTAACTTTTTTTTGAACTAATAATGATTTTATGATTTTCACAAAAATCAATTACCAAATAGTGTCAAAATTGACATAAAATAGTTTTTAATACAAATATTATATTATTAATTGATATTATATTCCTAAAAATCTACGGATAAGCCAAATGACTTATATAAGGATATATATATTAATATTGAACCACTTGGGGTTCGTTCTCCTTGTTATATTATGTTTATTAACTATATAGTGTAACAAAACAAAAAGACACGGTAAAAGTTAAATTATTTAAATTAGAGTTAAATATAAATGATAAGGTTAAAATATTAGCCTAAACTTGTCTAAAACCAATTGGTTGAGAGGATTTAGACCAATACCAACTTTATCTTCTAAATAAATCAATTTGGAGCAATTATAATCCGAATATTACATTATTATAAAATAATATGTTTTGTTTTTCCAAAGGCGCCCCTCTCTTCCCTTATAAAAAGGGTACCCCTTCCCTCTTCTCTTCACACCATTTTAAACCATTAAATGCATACAACCCCTACCAATTACTCTTCTCAACCTATATATTTATATCATAGAGGTTTTGGTCTTCTCAAAAGTCCAACTCTAGTTCCCTATGAAGAAGTTTAAAGGAGGTGCGTCGAGGAAGAGGTAATCTCTTCTACCGACTCTTTCAAGTTTCTTTCTTCTTATACATCCTCTTCTTTAGTTTTTTCATTATAAAGTAATAACATAAGTATTACTTATATACTGATACGTTATTATAAATATGAAAAAACCATATTTCACTTTCTATCCATCCAACAAAGAATGATATCATCGCTCGTGCGTAGGTATGGATTACCGTCTCCACGACGCGATGAGATTCATTTTCCATGTTAACGAATCAAGAATGATTATAAGTATATATAATAAGTAATCGTGAAATATATTACATAATACTGATACTAGATTTATGAATATATATGTATGTCATCTACTTAATTCCATTAAATCCAATAAGGAAACGAAAAACAATGTTTATTCGTACGTACATCTTACCGTCTCCATGAACGGTGTATTTCGTTCCATTTATCAATATAATATATATATATATTATGAATAAATATTTTTTATAAATCATGCTTTATATTCATGGAATTAATTAATCATGATCTAAGTAATAATATTAATAATTACAAGTCAAAACACAGACGATAAATGAAACAATTTTACCGAAAACACTACTTTAACATGGAATTGACAAATGAAGAAATAATATAAAGTCGTAACTGAATCAAATATGATATCATAAATATTATTATTGTTTTGTTACAAGTTAATAATATGTTTAAAACCACTATACAAGAGTCTCAGACACATATATAAGAAATTGTACATAAGGTAAGGGATAATTTTTCAATCTCATTTTTATCCGAGTTTGCTTATACGTATGTATTTACTGAGGTATACTTTTCATCCATGACCATAAAATGTTTTTCATAAAGTGTTTAATATTGTTCAATTTATTTTAAATTCTATTTTTACCCCTCTTTGACTTTTACTTTTTGTTATAGATGGAATCTTTCTTTTTCTTACAATTTAAGGTACTTTTTGACTTTTCAGGAAAAAGTATGAGAAGATTGTTTTTTTAACTTATATGGCATGAAGTGATTTTTACAGATTTATAACGCCTTATTTTCATGAAGATTAATCTACAAGATTTCATAACTAATTTAAAAAAAAAGCCTTTTATTTGAAAATTTCATGGTATTTAGTGAAAAGAAAATGATTTTGAAGAACAAAGTATATTTTCCTCAAGAATTATTTTCAAGTGTTTTATCAAAACCTTTTGCCTTATAAAATGACATTATTTCTTATGTGTTTGTTTCAAGTATAATTTTTCTATTATTTAAATTGTTTCACTTTTCTTATGATAAAATGATATCCATTTTTTTATATGGATTATGTTATGATGGGATGATCTTTATGAATACCATTATATTCTTTGGGTTATGATGAATAATTTATGTTTATTTTGTGGCACAAGTAATAATTATTTAATTATGAGATGTGTGGGACCTATATCTCCATAAAATGAATTGGTTAATGACTTATATCTCATGAGATAAGAAATTTCCATAATGGAAAGTTAATCTGGTTCAATGATACATGACTTGAACGAGGAGTGAACTCGATTCAATAAGGGACTTTCTCCACTAAGATGGACTTGGCATCAGTGCCTTGGCTAATATGGAAATAATTTCATGTTATTAATGGATTTCCACAATTAAAATTTTTATTTAAAATCTATTTTATCATGATTGATGTTCCATTATGATATATGCTTACGTACTACCATGTTTTATGTCATTGGTAAAGATTTTGATGTTTAAACATTATGTTCATGTTTTTATGTTCAAATGTATATGGTTTGTTTTATTTTCTCTATTATTACCCTTACTGAGCATTTGATCTCACCTTTTATATGTTTTATTTTCCCCAGGATATAAATAAATGATTTAGTTAAGAAGAAAAGGGAAGATATTTATGGGAGATTTTGAAGAAATTTCACAATGATTAGAAGATTATATTCTGAGTTTCCAAAGACGCTAAACTATTATCGGCCTTTGATATATATTTTTGTTATGTATTAGGTATCTCTAAAAATTAATGTAATTTCCATGTATATCATTATTGGTTCTCTACAATTGGTATCTGAGGCAAAGGAGGTATGAATGAATTTGATCCTTAGGAACTCTCACATGTGAGCATTGGACGAAGCATAGCTCTCCACCAAAGGGATTCAGGAGGAAATGGATTCCACTGGGGATGGTGGTGTGTCCCACCCTGGGGGTGTATATTCCCATGGAGTGCCCTAATTTGTATCAATTATATTCCATTGGAACTAATTACAGACTTCTACCATTGGTTTCAGAGGAAAGGTTTAGTCAAACATTGGAAATTAAGATGCGAGAATTTTAGTGAGATCTCTAGAGATATTTCTAAGGTATTTCTAGGGATGTACATAAGGATAAGTATAAGTATAGGTTATATTCCTAGAATTTTTTTAACAATATTAGAGTTAATCATAAGATGTTAGATATTGAAGGTACTCTCCCTTTATTATGTTGTTTTCCTTGCATGATCTCTGCCTCTAACACTATTCTTTTTGGGTATTAGATGATTGTTAGAACCCGAAGGAACCGTGCGGATCAATGTAATGGAAAATTCAATGATTTTCATCCTAAACAAATTAATGTTATGGGATATGGAGTGAATAATATTTTTTATATAATTACACAAGATATGAATCATTCTGGACATCCAAATGAGAAGAGAAGGGAACAATATTCTATTGAGTCCTTCATGATGAAACGTCCACCTTCTTTAAGTGGGTCTTCTGATCCACATGTTTCTGAACAATGTATCAGTACCATTGAAAGGATATATTCGATACATCACTGTTCATAACATGAAAAAGTCATTTTGGATGTTAACTGGTTAGAAGGTGAAGCAGACCAATGGTGGACTCTAATTAAGAATACGAGGCCCCAAGATGAAATTGAATGTATGAAATGGGATGAGTTCAAGAACTTATTTTTCAATAAGTACATCCCTCGTATTATTATAACAAATATGGAAAAGGATTTCCTTGATCTTAAGAAAAAGTATGATGAATCTATTTGTATATACGATGCGAAATTTACAAGGCTTGGAAGGTATGCATCTGGATTTCTCATCAAACCTGAATGTAATGTTGATCGATTCGTCAGTGGTTTAAAACCACGTCTTTAAAGGGAATTATCTATAAGAAACATCAATAGATATGAAGAAATTGTGTGTTGTGCTATAAAGGTAGTAATGGATGTTGGTGTTACATATCCATCTCATGGTTTTGACAAGAAAAGAAAGATGGAGTTCAAGGAGAAATCTTAGAATAATGGTGAAAAGAAGATGAATGTTTCATTATGATCAATGTGCGGAAAAAAGCATGGTGGATATTGTCTTAAATGGACTAGAAATTTTTTTAAGTGTGGAAAAGAAGGTCATCGAGCATCTTAGTGTCGAGGTAATGGAAAAAGGGTAGCTAATTATGTGAATAAAGAAAAGTTTGTAGATAACACACCACCAACACTTCAATTCTTCAAGTACAAGGAAATGGGGAATTATGCTAATCAATGCCCTAATCCAAGGGTTAATAATGATAAACATGAGAAAACACTTAAGGAAATGTATAATGGGAAGTCACATGAGATCAATATTTGTGATGTTGAGTATGCCAGTGATGTTGTGTGATGCAATGGGATTTCATAATAGTATCATGGAATCTCATTTATGGTAACATGGAATTTTGGAATATCTATGTATTGGTTTTCATTAATTATATTGTACCAGTAACCCTGAAAAATTATTGAAATATTTTTGGAATGAATATCATATGCGCATAATGAAGGGATAAAGAAAAAATGAAATGAGCTCATGACCTATATAAGGACAAAGTTATATAATTGTTTGAGTATATAGAAATTTTGGTATTTTGGTATGTGGAAAGTGTTAAATTTTGACAACATTCATGTGTTCACTAAGGTTCTATGGTAATTTATGTTTAAAAAAAATACATGATTATGGTATTCAAATGTTTGGAATGCATCCAACAAGATATATCTTATGATATATGGGGGATAAATGATGGTATTGACGTTCTTGTTATGTGACCATTCATGTAATCATTTTCGTTATACTAAGAGAATTGACAGATGTATTTTGGATAAGCCTAATGATTGGAATGGATTATGATGGACATCAGATAGTATTATTTAATGACAGAACTTTTTTTTGATATTATTTCTAGAATGTTATAATAGTATAGATTTGGAAAAAGGAAAACCCATAGGATGGGTGAAAACCCGTCGCGTTAGACATGGATGTGGGAATCGAACCCACAACTAAAGTGTAACGGGCCTTTATCACATACCACTATCCTACAGGAAGTCCCTAGTTAAAAAAAATTAGTTTTAATTTATTAAGTGGTATGATATATGATCTATAAGTCCATTTTAGGAACAATATAAGATTAATCTCACTACAGATAGACTTATATATATTTAATAACTTTTCATAACCTTTTGATTGAGACATATGGAATGACCTATCATTCTATCGCATGACTTGCAAACACTTCACGAATGACAAATTCAACTTCATTTCTTTAAGAGATAATGATGAAATTGTTCAAGGAACAACCAACAGTGAGATTGTACCAAAATCAAGAAAGTATTTCTTCTATTTCCAATTTTTTCAACTTTAGGTAAACGATCATGATAATAAAAAAAGTTTCCCTATTGCCCTCATATCTGATGAATCAGATAGTACATTAGATCATAGAAAATTTATGGCTTCATGATTGTTGGATTTTTCATATCCATGTTCTCTACCACTCGACATCAGAACATGACAGTTAGATTTCTCTTCCATATACATCTTTTCAACTATGTTCTCTTATGTGGATACCTAGTGATTTGTTAATTTGAGTAATGATTACGTTTCATAATTCAGTTTTCGAAGTTATTTCTTTGTAATCCTTTTTAGGATGTGGGTTTCTTTGAATGAAACTTTCAAGTAGAAAACCATTTATAACCCCGATGAATATTGAGGGTGAAATTCATTTTAAGGGTGGTCGAATGTAACAACCTGAGATTTTATATGATATATTCTTTTTAATTTCGTTCATATCTTCCATTATATGCTACACCAATATTATCTTGCTCTATACGCAACACTGTATTAGCTTGCAGTATACAAAACCCTAATCTTGGATTGTGTTACACACAATTTTCATGTTTGTTTGATAGAAGTTATTTTACGAAACATAGAGTGTATATATATATATATATTCTATGTATAAATGAAATATGGTTGGATTCTATTCTACGCAAAAAACAAATGAATATTTCACTACACACAACCCTGACTTGGATTTCATTACACACAATCGCACCTTCCACCATATCCTGTGTTGTACGTAATACTGAGTTTCAATAAACAATGATATGTTATTAAAATATTGTATAATCTAGCTGTTATGAATAGTAATACTGACTTTTTGAAATTTTATAAATTTTATATTTCAAAATGGACCTCATTTTTGGATTCGGATTATCAAAATTATCCTAGGTTTCATTTTTGGTATTTTTCTAAAATATTTCAATTTTTGAGGAATAATGAAAACACTAGGTTACTATTTAAAAACCGAATTTTAATTTAAACAATTATTTATTTTATTTAAATTTATTTTAGTTCAAAATTAATACACAATACCTATATAAGTTATATGTAATTCATTGGAGTCATTTTATAATAATTATATATATGTAAAAAATTTATTGAACTTTTCACCGTCTTTTACCCACCTCTTAGAAGAATTTGAAAATTTACATAAAACATAATTTTACTGCTTCTGTGAGTGGAATTTTGAAAATCTGAGAGACATGGATAATATAAAAGAGTAATATATGGTTCAATAAGATAAAAATAATTTTTGGTAAATATTATCTTTTTACTTTTATGAACCACGGTTAGAAGTAAATAGTGCAATTAAGGGTAAAAATGATATTATTATTACCCTAACACATGTTATAATTCTATTGGATAAGTTTAATTCAACCAAAAACATCATAAAGAATATAATATTATCATTTATGTCCACTTGGATTAGATTAGGACATTTATTATTATTTAATTAAATAAAGAGTTCAAAGAGTTAAAATCAAAGATTAATAACTAAAACATTTTTAATATAGGGTTATTCAGAAGATAAATTCGACTATAAATTTTAATTAGGAAGATAAAATGACTTCCTAAATAATGGTATTTAATTTATAATTTTTATACATTAAATAATTTAATTTATTTATGACACAATGATGATGCAATAATTACCTTATTAATGAAATATTAACATAATTGATGTTATAAATACCCAAATAAATGTAATTTGAGAGGTTTTATTAATTAAAATAATTTTATAAGTTAATATGAAATATTATTAATGATTTAATTAACTTTTTTTGATCTAATAATTCTGTTATGATTTTCACAAAAATCGATTACCAAATAATGTCAAAATTGACATAAAATAGTTTTTAAGACGAATATTATATTATTAATTGATATTATATTTCAAAAAATCTAAGGTTCATCCAAATGACTTATATAAGGTTGAATATATTAATAGTGAACAACTTGGGGTTATTTTGGCTTGTTATTGTATTTTTATTAACCATTTATTGTAAGAAAATAAAAAGACATGGTAAAAGTTAAATTATTAAACATAGAGTTAAATCTAAATTATAAGGTTAAGATAGTAACCTAAAATTGTCTAAAACCTATTGGTTGAGATTATTGCGACCCATACCCTCTTTATCATCGAAATAAATCAATTTGGAGCTATTATAAACCAAATATGACTTTTTATAAAATAATATTTTATGTTTTTTCAAAGGTTCCCTTCTCCTCCGTTATAAAAAGGGCACCCCTTCCCTGTTCTCTTCACACCCTTTTGAGCCTTGAAGGTAGTCAAAAACATGCCAATTCCTCTTATCAACCACTCTAGTTATATCATTGAGGTTCTGGTCTATTCAAATGTACAACTCTGGTTCCCTATGAAGATGTTTAAAGGAGGGGCCTTGAGGAAGAGGTAATGTCTTCTACCGACTCTTTCATGGTTCTTTTTTTCTTCTACTTCCTCTTATTTAGTTGTATTAATATAAAGTAATGACATAATTATTAATTATATACTAATATGTTATTATAAATATTAAACAACCGTATTTCACCTTGTATTCATCCTACATAGAATGATATCATCGCTGGTGCGTACGTACAGATTACCGTCTCCACGACACAATGAGATTCATTTTACCTGTTAACAATTCAAGGATAATTATAAAGTATATATAATAAGTAATAATGAAATATATGACATAATAATGCTACTGGATATATATATATATATGTCATCTACTTAATTCCATTCAATTCAATAAGGAAACTTAAAACTACTTTCATGTGTATGTATGACCTACCATCTCCATGAACGGTGTATTTCATTCCATTTATAGATCTATTATAAATATGTATATTCTGAATATATATTAAATATAAGTCATTTCTTATATTCTGGATTTAAGAAATCAGGATCTATGTAATCATATTAATAATTACAAGTCAAAACACAGATGATAAATGAAATGATTTTACCCAAAACGCTGCTTTAACATGGAATTGAAAAATGAACGGATAATATAAAGTCGTAAGTGAATCATATATGATATCATAATTATTATTATGGTTCTATTACAATTTAGTAATATTTTTAAACCCACTATAAAGGAGTCTCAAACACATACAGAAGATATTGGACATAAGGTAAGGGATAATTTGGCAATCTCATTTTTATCTGAGTTTGCTAATATGTAAGTATTTACTGAGGTATTTTTTTCATCTATGCCCATGAAATGTTTTTCATAAAGTTTTTAACATTATTACATGTATTTTTAATGGAATGTTCACCCCTATTTTACTTTTACTTTATTTTATGGAAGGAATCTTTCTTTTTCTTACCAGTTAAGGTACTTTTTGACTTTTCCGGCAAAAGTACGAGAAGAATGCTTTTTTTAAACTTATACGACATGAAAAGATTTATTGGTTTTATAATGACTTATTTTAATAAAGATTACTCTACATGATTTCATGACTATTTTCAAAAAAATACTTTTCTTTTATAATTTCATGGCATCTAGTGAAAATAAAATGATTTTGAAAAAGAATGGATATTTTCCTCAAGAATTCATTTCAAGTGTTTTATCAAAACCATTTTCATTCTAAGATGACATTATTTCATATGTGTTTGTTTCAAGTATAATATCTCTATGATTTAAATCATTTCACTTTTCTTATGATGAAATTATATCCATTTGTTTTATATGGATTATGTTATGATGGGATGATGTTTATGAAACCCATTTTATTCTTTGGGTTATGATGAATGATTTATGTTTATTTTCTGGCACAAGTAAGAATAATTTCATTATGAGATAGGTGGGACCTATATCTTCCTCCAATGAATTGGGTAAATATTTATATCTCACGAGATAGACATGGCTGTAATGGAAAGTTAATCTGGTTCAGTGATACATGACTAGAATGAGGAGTGAACTCGGTTCAGTAAGGGACTTTGTCTACTATGATGGTCTTGGCAGCAATGGCTTGGCTTCTATGTAAATCATATCATGTGAATAATGTTTTTACAGAATTAAAAGTTTTATTTCCAAGATATTTTATCATTATTGAAGTTCTATTATGATATATGCCTTACGTACTACCATGTTTTATGTCATTGCTCATGATTTTGATGTTTAAACATTATGTTCATGTTTTTATGTTCAAATTTATATGGTTTATTTAATTTTATCCATGATTACCCTTATTGAGAATTTGAGATCACCCTTTATATGTTTTCTTTTCCCCAGGATATAAAGAAAGTTTTTAGGTAAGAAAAATAGAGAAGATCTTTATGGGATATTTTGAAGATCTGTCACCAAGATTAGAAGATTTTATTCCAAGTTTCCAAAGACACTAAACTATTACGGTCCTTTGGTGTCTGTTTTTGTTATGTATTAGGTATTCCAAAAAAGTAATGTAATTTCCATGAATATCAAGATTGGGTCTCTATATTCATTTTCCCAAAACACTTACCTCATGAAAAACAAAACTGAAAACCAACCATAGATGCACTAAGGCCATATGGGATACTGAGACCACTCACTCAGGGACTCCCCACTATATTTTCATTCACTAAAACATTTGAACACAATTTCATATGTCATATTATGATAATCCTACTAATTAAACAAATATTTAGACCTCATTAAATTCATAAATAATTTTTATTATACTTTTTACTTCTGTGAACATCTTTACAAAGAAATTCATTATATACAACTCCTCAATCGATTACACAACATCTTTTTTTTGGAAATTTTCATCTCAAAAAATCGACAATCAAATTACACTTCTTTTGGGTATAAGAAATAAAAAATTAATATTTATGAAGATTTTCCACCTAGAATATCTATTTAAAATTCAGGCCCCTCTGAGTAAAAATATATTTCATGCTCTTATTATCATAATATATCATAAACCAATGTTTAATGATATTTTGTTTCCACATTTGTAGTGAATAAATAATTCTTTCCAACTCCAGATCATTAGTAGGGTTATTCTTCTCATGAGGGAGAAACTAGAGTGTTTTAAAACACACAAACTATTTCAGATACTTCATGAAACATTCTAACCCCATATTATAGGCATCATTGAATAGAAAAAAATCAGTCTGAGATCATGAAGAATCAAAAAATCTTCTGAAATGAACATCATGTTTAGATTTTCATAGGATCTACATCACTTTTAATTCAATTCATACATTACACCCTTTTTAGAAATTTAATTAAATGAATATAAAATCACAATGATGATCAAAAAAACAATCTACATAAACTAGACAACCCATTGATGGTCCATATATCAAAAACTTTTCTAGGATACTCCTTGGAAAATATATATTGTTAGTTTTTTCGGATATACTGATATTCTACTCATAGATATATTATTCTCCTAAAAAACCACATATCATAAAAAAGTCATAGTTGTAAATCAAAGCATACAAATGACGTTCTATCAAGGTATAATAAATTATGTCATAATGTTCCATGTTCTCTTCCACTAACATTGATTATAACTTAATATCCTCCCTTAAAACCACAAAAAGGAGTACATGAAACATTAAACGAACCAATTCAAAAATTCTATAAGAATTGAAAGTTCACTAGTGAGTTGAATGGAATATCTAGAAATAAAAACATTCCCACATCACCTTCTAAATTATATACTTCGAATATCCTCTTCTCTGAATCTCCACTGGTGATAACATAACCACAAGTAAATATTAATAAACCATTAGGGCCCTCAAATATGTCAAAAGGTTGAAAAATCATTGCAATAGTATATTTTTTAACTATCACTCAATTCAAATTTATATAATCAAAACAAATTTTAATTCTCTCATCATCCTTCATAAAACAATAACATGGGTATGCCATAGTAAAATTCTTGGATGAATAAATTATTTATCCTCTATATTATAAAGATGTAACTAATGTCCCATCAACTAATTAGGTCCCATTCATTATAATGTAATAGTAATGGGAAACATATAATATATTGGTTGTATATTAAACTTAACCTTCCTCAAGGGTGGTAATTCATAAAAATCCTCAAAAGACCTCAGGGTATTCAAAAAAACATTAGGAAGATAAAGATCCAAAAAATTGTTAAATTAATCAAGAAACATATCTAAAAACAATGATGATATTTCCCTAAAATAATTATCAGCAGTTCATGAACATCAAAATCTAAAGTTACACTCACCCTAGAAAACATGTGTGACCCCATTGGAAGTTATGAGATGAACTTGATAGCGATAATAATCTATCCAAACTCTAATACTGATTATCCAATACATTAAAGTAATATAGTTTAATATTTCAAGATCAATATAAAAAAATTACCACTCCATTTGATGGTTGGCTGTCATCTCCTAAAAAATAGTACATCTGAAACCATGTTCGAAACACATTTCCAAATTCACGGAAATCTGAAAAATTTATGGTATAATGTCCTAATGAAAAAAACCAACACATAAATTGACATTGACAATATATATTAATGATTATCACTTATGATAATGAAATATTTCACTATAGAAGATGAGATTAAAACTGAACCTCTAACAATAGATAGCTATGTTGTAGATTCCAATAGTGCATACAACACAACATAATGTCATCCAGTCATTGCCATATGAACAAATCCCTTGTTTATAGAATAAGATGTACCACCCTAGGAATCATCTTTATGAACCTATCAACACTTGGTGAGAGAGGATCATACCCTACAAACCTGATGTATATTTTCATTAAAATGATGTAGATTTTCAAATCATCCGAAATCATTAAAATTCTTAATATCCTCAGCACAGTTTGGATCGGTATGATCTAAACCACCACACATATAGTATACAACCTTATACTACCCACAAGAATCCCATACAACAATCCATGAAGAAGACTAAACACTATTACTCTTCTTATTATGGCCCAATTATCCACCATTGATAAAAACTAAACAAACTAAATAACCACCAAAACATATTGTCCCATATATTTCTACCACTTATAAATATTAATTATAAACTAACTCAATAATAGTTATAAGGCACATGAGTATTAACATTTATCTAATATGAGGCCACAATATTAACTCAAACCATAGATCTTTCAAGAAATAATTAGTGATATTCTCTAGGGCCAGATGCACCAACTCTTCAAAATGGATAGATTACACTATAATTGTATGATCCCATTGATCTATGTTACGAAACTCCTGATACATTTTCACAAGAAATTTCTATAGTCAAACTAATTGATCCATATGTTCATGAAGTATTCATAGTTATGATCCTCATGAACCATAGTATGAAAAATATCCCCATTATCTACATCTATATCCTTAGTGTGTATTTCTGGAAAACTCCAATATAGAGTCTTCATCAGTATTCAATATGTATAATATCCTCTATTTCTTCTCAAGACACTCCTCATAATATGGGGTCCCTTTTTCACCATGGAATATGACTAGATGTTTCTTGATATAACTTGATTCATGATCAACCATGCCTACTAGGTTCTATGAACCCATTTGACCTGTAATATGAATTTTTTGGAAAATATCTTCCACCAATGTTGTGTCCTTGAGAGATTTCACATGTGGAACATATCTCACAAATTCTTCTATAGACAATGGAAGATATTCTCCTAGAATAAAACTCTTAAAAATGAAAAAACTAATCAGTCATGGGTAAATTTAAAAATAATGGACCAAAATATGGTACTGATATCGATGAATAAAAATATTAGGAATTTAATGATACCAAAAAAATATTAATTAAAATTAATCTAGTCAATTTAAAGAAAATTACTATACATATAATTTAAAGGTCCTCAATGTCGATGTGATAAACTAATTAAAAGACAACAAAACACCCATATTAACTCAATTTAATTAATTAAATTGATATATATAGGCCCCCTTTCCACACTTTATATCTGAATATTGATGGACCTAACTCAATTCTACAAATGTGATGGATCAAAACACATTTACTTTTAACACACATTTGGATGTGCATCTATTTGATTCCCAATTGAAAAAAACCAACCTTTGTAATGTAGATGAGCCACCATAATGGGACTATCACATATTATCATTAAAACATGAACCCAACAACTAGTCATGCCAATTTGAGAAATTAAAAAAAATATAGAGGAATCAAATGAGATTCCATATAAGACATATAATCCAATAAAAATATATTGATCTAGATATTATGTAAAATACCATGTTTCTAGTAGTCACATCCAGACCAACCCAAAAAGAGAGCATCATTAACAATGGAATCTTGCATTCTACAAGATTGTCTTCCTTTTATGTGAATCCTATAATAAAATTCTAAAAATTTCAAAATGCACAAGTAGTGTGTGATCCAATGACTAGTGTTATACCAACAAAGTTTATATACAAGGCTTAATATCAAGAATACAATAATTAAATTTTTTTATATAAAAATAGTTTAACAATTTATATTCAGAAATTTTACCCATGTGTATATCATTTTTCCGTGACTTTTGAAAAAATCATATTCTAAAACAAGAAATATAAAATATTTAATTGATTTAAATAATAAATCATTTCAATATATCAAAATGTAAATAGGTAAAAGAATCCAAGAAACACTTTATCATATGATTATATATTATATAACCTCATATAAAACTGCATGGTAAGAATCCATAATAAAAATAGTAATGTTATAAATAACCATATATAAAACAACAGCTCACATATGGGCTCTATACTATTAGAAACTAAGAACTAGGAAATAAAAATATATTAAAATCCCATAAAATTGTATCCAACTACTGTTAAGTCCTTCTAGTTTATTTAAAATAAATATTTTCAGCTCTTCATGGTTCCACATACACACTATTGTCATCCATGTCTCTTTCATGACACACCTACAGTTCCAACTGTGCAATTTTACAAATTCATTTCAAAACCATTATCTGATTTTCTAAAGAATTTTCATACTCAATGTGATCCTCAATATAGTTTGAAAAATCATTTGGAAATAAGAAAATTCATATTCAATGAAAAAATTATTATGAAAACATTTTCCTTTAATTGAAATCATTTTAAATAACATATCACGTCAAATAAATGAAAACCCCAATAATGTTATTAGGAATGAAATATATTTATCAAATTAAATAGATTTATTGAATGACATACCACAACATGATGGAATCCAAGATATATTAAAAAATAGTATCATAAAAAAAGAGAGTGTCATTTGAAAATAAATGAATGCCAAAAAAGATAAAAGGTTTGATAGAAAAAAATCTGATCCAAAATATGTACATAGACATATAAAAAAATATAGCCATGAACAACGCTAACTAAAATCCAAAAGTATTATGTACCTAAAAATAATGAATCTAACCAAAATTTTGATCAATCACTAAACTATGTAAACTAGCTTTGAGGTAATACGCTAAACTAATATAGTGTTTGGGCATCATGTTTTTTTATGTATTTGGTATTCAGAAAATTAAAGTAATTTCCATGTACATAAATATTTGGTATCATCACTGCGCATAGATATTATGAGATAGTTTCCACATTTTATTTGTGAGGTTCATCATGTTCTGACATAGGTACGTTTTTACCTTTCTATATTGTATTGTTGGTCAGGAATGGAAGAGGATGTTGCAGTCTATGTGTCAAGATGATTTGAAAATCGGTTGGGGAATGCTCAGTATCTGTGGGAAGCATGGACATTGAATTATTTTTCAAATTCTATTGCGTAAATATAATGATTTCACAACAGTTATTTTGATATTATTACAAATGATAACCTATATAAATAATGTCGTATGGGTGATTAAGTATCTAATGAATAATATAGATCACTTCTTCTCTATCAGGGAAAAATTAACCATTGATGAACTGATTCATCTTTATGTGTGTGATATAGTTTGGTTTCATGGTGGTTGGAGACTCATTGTTTCAATTTAAGATCCTCATTTAGAAATAATATTCTAGTGGAATATTAAAATGGTAATGTTATTATAGTTCATTTTGAGAACATCCTATCAATATTATTATGACTCTCAATCTAAGAAAACTACTCTGGTTTTCTTGGGGATGCTGCAAATAGTTTTTATGATTTTGTTTGTTTTGGGATATAGATATGGAGCTAATATAGTATTAAAATAATAACAGCTTCTGGATATATATTTAGATGGAACCATCCACGGTTTTATATGATAAGTATGTCGATTCAAATCATTGTTGTATTGTCCCAGGAAAGTAACAAATTTATGGGAATATTCTCATGCACGATACATCTAAGAGGGTCTTGTTTCTTAGAAGGCATTTGTTAGCTATACAGAGTAGGAAATAATTGAATTCTAATCATCTATGATTTACTCTATAGTTTGATTTTGGAAATCATTGTTTCCATCCAGTATTTCCTTTTTTAGGGAAATGCCTTATTAAGAGATATGATAATCTACCAACCATGTTTTTTGGGTGGTTAGAGATATTTTATAGGTTCAATATAATGGCACAATTATTAAACCTGACACAATTCAAGAGTTCCATGAACAATGTGATTCATGTGTCACAAAATCTATGATTTTATACTCGACCTTTTTATATGATATACTATAAGGACATTAATCCTAGGTATGATTCATCCAATGAATTGTATCTGCTATAGATTTTGGACTATTAAGAAATGGAGCTTCTATGGAGAACTTGTCTGTTGGTTCTAGAGTAGGGGTAGAATGGGAATTTTCCTTAGGAAACCTATGAGAGTGAGTTTTCAATATGATCACATTTGAAGAAACGATGGATGATACCGCACAATTATGTTTAGAGAAGTTTGTGGATGATAATTTAAATTGTTAATGGGTTATTATACACCAATATCTCAAATTATTTCCCTCTTTAGGTTTTCATTTGAGCATTGGTAGATGAGTCCTGTTTAGAGACGAAGAAACATTATTGGGCAGGGGGATTTAAATAATTATTTGGGAGATATATTTTTTTGATTTAATTGAGTGTGGTTATAAAAATGTGAAGTGTTTTTAATGTTATTTTCCATACATTGGATGAATTTGGGGTGGTTTGATTCATTATGTATAAACTAGGTGGATAACTGTCTGATGGATGATTACACATTGTGTACATGTTATATGAATTTTTAGTGCCGCTTGACATTGTGAAAACTAGTGCAAGAAATGAAGTGTTTACAAATCATGTAAACCATTCATGTTGTCTAAAATTGTATTATGGTTACATATAAATCATATGTAATAGGTTTTTCTGTAAATGTCATTAAAATTAAGAACAAAACAAGATAATATATTACACGCCATGTATATATTGAGAGATGCTATTTTATGTGGGGAGTGCATGTAATTTTTTAACGCCTTCATTAATCATTATCCTCTCAACCAAAGTGAATACCTTAGGTGATTTTTGTGTTTCTTACATAACTCTAACTTCTTGACTACACATCTGATCTCTGAAATGTATTATATTAACTGTGGAGTTCTTTTGGGGGTCTTGATCTTGTCTAGGATGGATCTAGTATCTTTTGTGTTATTAATGACTTCCAAACTATTGTTATCTTATATTGGAAGTAATGATTTTTTCACCAATTAAATATATGGGTATAGACTATAATACTATTGTTTTATAATTTTCAGGTATGTTCAATGATATAATTATTCCAAGAAAACATGAGTTTTAATTTTTTTGGATGTTGATTATTGGAAATTATTGGAATGGAATATGAATTATCCCCATTGGATTCAATTATTGTTACGACATAAATTATAGATACTTTTTGGGTGGATGACACATGATTAAAAATGAATTGTCTAATATATAATTTGGGTTTATCATGAAATGGGACCATAGGTTATTTCTTGATATACTATTCCTTTATAATAACTTTATTCATTTTTATATTGTTGATGATCATTTGATAAACAAGTGAAATTTTAATTGATAGAAAAATAAATGGGCATAATTATCCATTAATATTTATGATGTGATATTGTAAATAAATATTATAAAATGATTATATAAGGGGCTATATCTTGAAACATGCTAGAATTTTTATATAATGGGATCTTCCATGAAACAAGATTGAATTATTATATACTAGGTTATGCCTGAAAATAGGATTAAAAAATCATTGATCAAATACTAAATATATACCAAAATTATTATAAAATTCTCCATGACCGGCCACATGTTAAAATATTTTTATACTAGGGTATTCACTAACATATAATAAAATCCATATATAGCTGTCTATGCCTAGTGACCAATGAAAATGTTATTATATAGAGGTATTGAAAAATTATTATACAATTTTTTTCAATATATGGTTATGGTTGGAATGGATTTATTAAATTATTAAAGTCATTCTGGAATGATGCGAAAGTATGTTGGTTTTTATATTGTATTAATTTTATAATTCATAAAACTATTTCTCATTTATTTTATAAACTTATTTGTCATACTAGTTTTTTTAGACATGGTGGTGTTAATATAGTGGTTAATACTGATACCCTATTCAAGATATATCTTAGTACTGTAGCATATTTCAAGGATTATTTTTAGTAAAATATTAAGGGACCTTATTGCTAATTTTTTTCTCTTAATATATGAGTTTTTTTGGAATCTGGTTTGACATGGAGTTCATGACCATGGTCTTTTTGGGTAACTTTTCTCATCTAATTGGATTATATGTGTTGTTCTCAGTTTTACATTTAGATTCACATGAACTTCTCATTAAGTTTTTCCATAATATAGGTTTATTCTGTCCTCATTTTTTCCATGTTTTATGAGATATTATTTATGATTTTCTATTACTCTGATTATTTATATTGATTATTTACATTTTTATATAACTTTATACTATGGGGTATAGTCACCCCACCATATCACCACTCCCTAATTTCTATCTGGAAGACATTAGCATATATTAAGTCATTATTGAGGTCTTGTGAAGAACTAATTTGCAACGTCCCGGTTCTAGAATCCACCAAGAGGCACCTCGTACCCATATTGTCTCAAATGCATCTTCCCAAATGTCAGAGGATGCCGAGTAGCAGCGAGGGCCAAGGGTGTGATAGTGGGGAAAATATTCTCTCATTGGAAGAGTAAACAGTAAAAGATAAACAAAAGCAATAGCGAAAGAAGTAAACATCCAAACAAGAGTAAACAATGGAAGACTAAATGTGTAAACAAATAAAGAACATATATAAATGATGCATGATACATATGTCAAGGAAAACAGCCAAACAAGTCACAATGAAGAATACAAACAGTACTAAACCAAAGTACAAATGAATTATATAAACAGCTCCTCAGCATCACATGCCATGGCTTGGTCCCATGCTCTCCAACTCCATAGCAAGTCAAGTACCTCAAGTGGAAGTGTGCTTTCTCTTATCTATACCTGCAAAAATATAATCTGTTTGGGCCTAAAAGAATATCCCAAACATGGTGTGAGACTAAATCCTAGTAGGCGACCACTCGAATATTTGTGCCTAATAGTTAGTTAATGCATAGTCCCGTGTATCCTCTTATAGTTTATAACACCAGGTTCTTATAGCCCCGTGTAAATCAATGCATAGTAATGTTATAAGTCCAAAGAAAACCTACAAAACTACTTGGCTAACCAGTCTACAACATCTCACACATGTCATAAAAATAGCACTCCATCCAATGACTAGAAGGTATAGAAAACAGGAAAATGGCCAATATGCTAAACAGGACCAAACGGTCATAAATATAACAAAGCATGAAGAAGAACATCAAAGGCATAGTAATCAAAATAAATAATATCCAATTTACCACTACACAGGCATAAAATCATGGCAGGAAACCATCAGGGATAAAATAGTAACACAAAATACCTTATTCAAGGGTATTGGTTGAATTTGCACATAATACACAAAGACATAGAATGGAAAGGAACAAACCATAGACCATGTGGTTGGGATATCAATATACTTGATACATGAATCTTGAATCTCCTTGGAGTGTCATAGATCAAAGAAAACATCCTAAATGTTCAACCAACAATTACATGAGAAAGAAGAGGAATTGGAAAGCAAGTCTCAAGAAGAAGAGATAACTCACTGATGAGATTTGAACTCAATCAACGGTGCTTGAATCGGAGGACGGACAGAGGATTGATGGTTCATCGAAGATTTGTTGATGTTCAGTGCTCTTGGATGAACGAAACCTCGAAGGAGTGGTTTATGTCCATCAGACGCGACCACGGTGCATTTAATGAAAAAATGTACACGACATGTACTTTTGGAGTACATGGCTTGTACATGCCTTTTTTGTACTCCACATTATGAGACCTCCATGTCAACCCACATGACCATGTGTGTGTCCAGAACATGTCCAGCATATGGCCTCCTACATCAATGAAGTACATGACGTGTACTTCAAAAATTTCCCAAAACTCTTCTTTTCTCAAAAACCACAGAAAAAGGAAAAACATACCTGAAAAAAAGATCTGGGTTCTTACAAACGTCCCCCCTTAATGAAAATTTTCCAATAATTTTCCTTGAGTTGCGTAGAAGAAGAAACTTTGAAAAAATTTGGCCACTGTTATCATACATCATCCTCACTCTCTCATGCCTCGTCCTATACCCTCTAGTGCTGCCATAGCACCCGTACCTATGGAACAGACCGGTCACAGAGAACCTTTGTACTGCGATCAAAAATTTTGATAAGATGCTCCTCAAAAGATAAATCCACCTCCAACTAGACTTCCTTGAATTGGAAATTATGAGACGGGTCTAAAAAGTAATGTTAGAGCTGAGAAATGTGGAAAACGTCATGTATAGTCTGGTACCTCTGATGTAACTACAACTGATAGGTAACCTGCGCAACTCTCTCCAACACCTCAAACGACCTGACGTACCTCGACAAAAGCTTACCCTATCTCATAATCCTCTTTTGTCCCAACATCGGTGTGACATGAAGGAAAGCCTGATCACTATCCTCGAACTCCATACATCATCTCCGCTGATCAGAATAAGACTTCTGTCGAGACTATAAAGTATCCATCATCTTCTAAATCAACTCTATCTACTATGTGGTCTCCTGAACAAGATGAGGTCCCAAAAAAGAATCCTCTCATGCCTCCAGCCATCATAAGAGTGATCAGCATGGCCTACTGTACAAAGCCTCATAAGGTTCCATCTTAATAGTCTCCTGGACATAGTTATTGTAGGAAAACTCCACAATCGGTATATGATTTTCCCAATTACACCCAAAATCTATAATGCATTCTCGGAGAATGTCCTCAAGCACCTGAATCGTATGCTCGGACTGACCATCTGTTTGGTGATGGTATGCTGTACTCAAAAGTACCTATATACCCAAATCCTTCTAAAGCCCCTTCCAGACCTGGGATGTAAAACATTCATCCATGTCTGATATATTGGAGTGTGGAACTCCATGCATACGTATGATCTCATGGATGTACAACCATCTCCGCTCATCAACACTGAAGGTCTTCTTGATCATCAACAGATGAGAAATCTTCTTGAGCCAATCAATGACAACCCATAATGCGTCATTTCCCCAACAAACCCTTTCATGAAATCAATTGCATAGTTGTTCCACTTGCACTTAGGAATGGGTAACTTCTATAAAATCTCTTCTAGTTTCTGATGCTCCACCTTCACATGCTGACAAGTGGAACACCTCATGAAGAAACCATCAATGTACTTCTTCATACCTGGCCACCAATAATGATGGTGTAGAAAATGATACATCTTGGTGATTCCATGATGAACTGGGCAAACTGAGGAATGAAAGTCCCATATTAGCTCCTCGTGTATATCTGCTAGCACCCAAACGCGCCCCTGGAAACGCAAGATCTCACCCTCATCTATGGTCCATCTAGGAATAAGGTCCTCTCCTGACATGCTTTCCTATAGGACTAGGCCTTTATAATCTGATATCATCCTCATTCGTACTTGGTCATGAAGAGAAGAGGTAAGAACTATAGAAGAAAATACAATTTGACCATGTCTATCGTGAACCTCCAAATGCATCTCAAAGAATAGATCCATAAGCTGCCACTCACTATTGGCCTCCTAAACTCCCTATACCTGAGTCATCTTGATCAGTTCATCAGCCACAAAATTTCCTTTCCCAGGAGTATAGGCATGCTCAAAATCATAGAACTGAAGGTACTCATCCCACCTTCTCTACAAAAAATTGAATTCATGATGTGTGAAAATATACCGGAGACTATTTGTGGTTAGTGAAAACCACAACATGATCTCCCACAAGATTATTTCTCCAAAAACGTAAGGCATGAACAATAGATAACAATTCCATATTGTGCATTGGGTAGTTCCTCTCATGTGGCCTCAACTGCTGAGACCAGTATGCAGTGACTTCATCTCCCTACATAAGCATAGCTCTCATCCCAATACCTGAAGCATGACAATAAACAGTATTTCTATTTCCTGGCTCTGGAAAAACTAGTATCGGTACTGAAGTCAGCCTCCCTTTCAGCACCTGAAAGGCTGGCTCAAAAGAATCTAACCATAAGAACTTCACACACTTCTTGGTTAGACCAATCAGTGGTGTTTTTAAACATGAAATGTCCTAAATAAAGCATCTGTAGAATCCAGCCAGCCCTAGAGAACACTTCACCTGAAAGACATTCTTCGGCTACTCAGAGAGAACTGCTTCCCTCACTTTCTCTTGGTCTACTTATACTCTTGTCCCTGAGATAACATGACCCAACATGTTAATCTAGTCCATCAAAAAGTGGAACTTTAAAATTATGTCATATAACTGATTCTCCCTCAGTGTACTCAAAACGATCTCAAGATGGGTAGGACGGTCATGTCAAGTGTCAGAGTACACAAAAATAACATCCAAAAAATCCACCATGAAGAAATCCTTGTATGGATGGAATGGTCGGTTCATCAGTGCCATGAAAGCTGCAGGAGAATTTTTGAGATCGAACGGCAGAACCATATACTCGTATTGACCATACCTACTCTGAAAGGCTGTGAGAGGTATATCTGATGGACTAACGCACAATTGATGATAATCGGAGCTCATGTTGATCGTCGAGAATACCCGAGCTCCTTGAAGCTGATCAAAGATATCATCAATTCTAGTCAAGGGATATTGGTTATTTACCATTAACTAGTTCTACTTCTGATAATCCACACAAATCTTAGTGGTACCGTCTTCCTTCATCGCAAAAAGGATAGTAGGACCCCTAGGAGAAGTACTGGGTTGGATGAAACCCTTTCCCTACAACTCCTCTAACTGATTCTTGAGCTCCTGCAACTCAGTTGTAGCCATCCTATAAGGAGGAATAGACAAATGTGCCTCTCCTAACACAAGATCAATAATAAATTATACCTCACGCTCTGGAGGAATCCCTAAAAATTCCTCTGGAAAGACATCCCTGAAACTATCCACCACTGGGGGAAAGTCCATCTATGATGTCCCCTGGTCCTCCAGATAAAGACTAGAAATGTGGGATCTAACTCCCCATAGCCCATGATGATTTGGCCCTTCTCTGCTCAGCTGGACATCCCACTCTCCCTTTTGCAGAAAAAATCCCCCTCTGGTGATATGAAACTCACCCTGCAGCGATGGCAGTCAACAACTACCTGGATGGGAACTAACCAGTCCATAACGATAATGACATCATAACCTGTCATCTCTAGGATATACAGGTCCCATATAAAGTGACACCACCTATCTTTAGAGGGAACTCCTTGCACTGATGTACACTAACTATCCTAGTCCCCAACTGTGTGTATAGTTTCAAGATGTTTGCAGAATAAAAGACATACAGACCAAGAATATCCACAATAGAGATAGATATACAGCTATGAGAATCCCCGGTATAAAAAAGCGATGAAGATCAAATAGAGGCTACTAAGAACGTACCTCGAACTGTATAGGGGTCGTGATACTTCTCTTGATGGGTTTGTACCACTAAAAAGGTATTGCCTACTCCGCAGCCCTATCACCCATCCTGACCACTCTCAGCTGATCCACTATATTTTCGCTGGTAGCCTTGTAACTAACCATCATGGTCGTGACCTCCACCTCAGCCCGGACAGTCGTATGATGTCTAGTTCCCAGATTGGTGAGAAACTGGAAATGCTTCTCCTGAACATGGGGTCATAGAAGAACCACTGCCACTAGCTGTAGGTGAGATGATCTGACAGAAACGCTGAATATTTCCCATCTTGCCGCAAGATTGGCACTCCATCAGGTCTTTCTAGCACTGAGGCCTAGTATGCATGCTCCTCTCGCATTGGTATCATATTACTTGGATACCTGAAGATACATCCCTCCTACAATGATCTCCTTGAGCAGACTCCCTAAGACACTTCCTGCAATCCATAAGAGAAACACTAACTCTGGATGTCGAACCGCCCTGGATCAATGCTCTAGAATCCCTCAGATTTTTCTCAGTGATCAGTGCCTAGTTGAATATGGAAGATATCAAAGTCAACCTGAAGATGTTCACCTGTGACCGGATGACGTGCCATAGACCATCCCCGAACTTCTGCACAAGGAAAAACTCATCGCCTCTTGGAATAGGCGTGAATCGCCTCATCTCAGTAAAGCGAGATGAGTACTCCATAAAAGAAATAGTACCCTTCTCCAGACTCATAAACTCCCAGGCTCGATCGGCCCTCAAGGTCTCCATCTAGATGAAATCATAGAAGATGTGCCGAAACTCATCTCAAGTCATAATCTGATGGCATCCTGACTTTGAGATCACATCACACCACCTCTTGGCATAGTCTCTGAGCATATAGGTAGCGATCTTCACCCTCTTCTATAGAGGTATCTCTATATGCTTTAAGAATGTCAACGTGGCCTCTATCCAATATTATGCATCCTAGGGTCCTCCATCACATGAGAAAGTAGGAGGATGTTGGTGTTGGAAAAACCATGTCAACTCTTCCATCGATGGGGTGGAAGGTGGCGCTCCCTGGAAGCTATGCATCAACCTCATAAAAATTATAATTAAACTGTGTATAGGCACCATAAACTAGTATAACTATGGGTGCCAAGGCTAGAACTGTATGAGTATCTATATGAGGTCCCTGATCAGCCATCTCTAGTGTCTGATCCCCGTCAGGAAACTGGCGTACAACTGGAGGACGTCTCAATGGAATAATTCAGAATGATCAAACAGACACCCTAGATTAGGATTATCATGGACTGAAAAAATAAGAGTACAAGAAGGAAACATGAGAAAGATAAATTCATGTTTTACAAAACATTACTACATGATATGTTCTTTTAATCCATTCACAAGGGCGTGTACTTCTGCCCCAACTAGTCATGTAACACCCCAACCATACGGTGAGCTGTCCCCACACACAACATGTACATGAAATCTCTTACCCTGCCTGAGTATTCTTACACGACTAACCCACATGGTCCTTTTAATCCTAAACTACACAGCGTGTTCACGAAGGAAACGACCTGTTCTAGAAAAGCATCACAATCTAGTGTTGTAAGTGACATGGCATGTGTACCTAGGTTACGCTACACGACATGTTCTAAGAAAGCATAGTGTGTACTAAGAAAGGATATCACTGACCCGTGTTGTATGTTACATGTCCGAATACACTTTTTAATATACATAGTGTGCTCCATGTGTACATAACTTGTACTTGAAAGATATTACAACCCATTTTTTTCGTGACATGACCGGGAACCTAGGTTACACTGCATGACATGTGATATCCAAACACAGCATGTAAAATAAATGATTCATCCATTCGTGTCATTAGTCACAAGGGTGGACACAGGGTCACAACAACACAGCATGTACGTAACTTACACGGCGTGTTCCTATATGATTTTTCACAACCTCGTGTCCCTACCCACACAGTCAGTGACATAATTAAAAACTACATTGAGTTTATTCATAAAGTACAAGATGTGTATTCTATGTTTTTTAAGACAGTTTCCTCAGAAACTACTTAGGATCCCAGAAAACATTGATAACAAATGTCAAGGTGCCAAATTATGATCCATGAGGGCCCATACTCTCCACAAATCCATGTTTGGAATCTTATACAATTTATAACAAGGAAAAAAGCAACGATCCACCAAATTCTAGTACATGAGGGACCAAAACACCTCACGAAAAAATGTTTGGCGTTCACCCAATCAAATAACTACACAACCCTACCCTATAAAACAGTACGTATCTTTATCAAAGCATCTATCACAACAACATGAAATTGGTAATGCTTCCTAGATGGAATGGGAAGAATGCATGGAATGTGATTTCTAGCAAGTGAATATACGATGTATGAGATGACATACCCTTATCTCATCATGTTGCGATAGAAATAGAACCTCAATAACCGCAATGGTAATAACAAAAGACAAATGAATCACCAATCGATGAAATCAAATCAACTGTAAATTTTAAATCTAGTAAAATTGCAATAAACGAGGTAGTATGGATATTCCTTATACTCAGGTTAGATACTCCCTGTAAGAACTTATTAAAAAGTACCTATATTATCATATCCCTAACTATAGGCACTAAACAGTAAATAAGCAGAAAATAATTCCTCTAATATGACAATGTAATGTCCCTGTTCCAGAATCCACCCAGAGGCAACCAGTACATGGTTGGGTAAATGAACTCAAGCGCAATTCCCCAAATGCCAGAGGCTACCTATTAGATGCGATGGCCTTGGGTGTGATAGTGGGGAAACTATGTCTCCATTGGCAGAGTATACAGTGGAAGATAAACAAAAGAAATAGCAAAAGCAAAAAACATACATACAAGTGTAAACAAGCGGAAGACTAAAAGTGTAAACAAATGGACCACATATATAAATGATGTATGATACATATGTCTAAGAAAACTACCTAACAAGTCAAAATGATGAATAAAAATAGTACTAAACCATGTAATAAAAGAAATAGATAAATTGCTCCTCTGCATCGCCTGCCTAGGCTTGGTCCCATGCTCTCCAGCTCCATAGAAAGTCATGTACCTGAAGTGAAAGGGATTTTTCCCTTATATATAACTGAAACAATATAATCTATTTTGGCCCAAAATCATGGCCCAAATATGCTGTGAGACTAAATCCTAGTAGGAAACCATTCAAAGATCTATTCCTAACAGTCAATGAACATATGGAAGGTAAAAGTACAGGAAGTAGTAAACCAGAAAATACTCAGCATTAAACAATCCACAGTTCCAATATCAATCAATATCTAACAATCAGTTAAACACAAACAAGTAACCATTTGGTAAGTACTCACAACAATCCCATATGGTACTACCTATAAAGTACCAATAACCCTTTGGGTAGTACACTCAGCCTAACCCCTCTAGTTTGGTCATACAAAAAATTATAAGACTTTCTGAGAAAGGTCCCTCAATCAATTTTCCATATAGTCTATGGTTTTCAGGGACTCTCTGATGAATTACACAAGGTAAATTCCCCGTATAGCCCCAAGGTCATGAGACTCTCCGAGGATTCTCACTTGGCCAATTCCTCTATACCCCAGGTTGCTCAAAGACTCTCTGAGGAAGCTCACCCAATTTATTCCTCTTATAGCCTTGAGTGGTTCAAGGTAAATCTAGTAAAAAAAAGATAATATGAGGAAGCTCACAAGGTATATCACCTTTTAGTATATAATTCCAAAATAATCTATAAGTAAGTTCACTCGGTCTATCCCCCTATAGTATGTAATGTCCAAAGACTATCTGAGGAATCTCACTCGGTCTATCCTCTTATAGCCTATAATGTGCAAAGACTCTCTGAGGAAGCTCACTCGGTCTATCCTCTTATTTTCAATAACACCTATTACTCATGACCCAATGTAATTCAATACATTGTAATGATATAAGTCCAAATTAAACCTATGTAACTTCATGGATAACTAGTCTACAACATCTCATGCATGTCAGAAAAACAACACTCCATCCTGCGACCACAAGGCATGAAAAACATGTAAACTCACAATAAGATAAACAGGACCAAATGGTTTTAAACAGAACAAAGAATGAGAATAACATCCAGGGAATATCAAAACAACTAAATCATAACCAATTTACCTCTACACAGGCATACACTCTTGGCAGGAAAACAACAGGGGTAAAACCAGAACATGCAATACCCCAATCAAGGGTATTGGTGGAATTTGCACATAATACTCAATGACATCTAAAGGAAAGGAAAAACCCACCTACCATGGGGTTGGTAGATCAATATTCTTTATCTGCAAAAAATGAATCTACTTGGAACGTCATAGATCTATGAAAACACCCAAATCATTCAACCCATGATAACTTTAAAATAAATTGGAATTGTAAAACAAGGATCAAGTAGAAGAGAGAACTCACTGATGTGATTCCAACGCAATCAACGATGCTAAAATAGGAGGAATAACGGAGTATCAGGGGCGCGTCGAAGATCCATGGATGCTCGGTGCTCTCGGATTAACGAAACGTAGAAGTAGTGGATTCTGTCTGTCAGACGCGACCCCGATGTGTTTAATGAAAAAAATAAAGTACATGGCATGTACTTCTGGAGTACACGGCATATACTCACATTTTTTGTACTCCACATTAAGTGGCCTCCACATCACTCCACATGACAATGTGAGTGGCCATAACACAGCTAGCACACGGCCTCCTGCGGCAAAGAAGTACACAACATGTACCCATAAAGTACACAACGTTTACATCAAACATTTCCATAAACTCCTCTTTTCTCAAAAACTCCAAAAAAGGAAAAACATAACTGAGGAGAAGTTTATAGTTCTTACATAATTCCATCCATTTTATAGTGTTATATTCTAGGGAATGTAAAATATATTTTTCAATGTGATCTAATGAAGTGGGGGAGGATGCTCTCTTTAATAATTGTTCTGTGGGAAACATTTTAAATTTCCTAAAATTTTAAAATATAATAAATTCATTCTCAATTCAAATGACCTCAAATGGAAATATATTCAAGGAGGATGATATATAGGGTTGTAATAACATCATATAACAAAATTTAGATATGTTTTGGTTTAAATGTATTCACAATCATTTTAATTTACCCTTACTTAATAAAATTAAATTTAACTACTGTAAAAAAATTCAAACTTAGAGGGGTGTAGTTCTTACTAATAAGGTCACAATTATCCCAAAAATATCTTTATTATATTTTTTATACCATATCATATTCACATAATATTAATTAAATATTTTTAGTATTTTAATACAATTTAATGAAATATAATTTTAATAAAATATCATTATTGTTAACATTTTCAATTTACATGGTATTTATTTCAAAACATATAATGTAAAAGGATTTTTAAAAATATAGTGATTTCAAACATACATAATATTTACAATATAAATATAAAACTATTAGGTAAAATTAACTTGTCAAAACATTATTAGTCTTAACATTTTTATTTTCATTTATTAATTTTTTATTAAATGGAGTCACATTAAATAAGTGATTTATAAAAAATTATGTTCTTTATTATATTACTAGAAATAAACTCCCATCATGAAAATATTTATTTAGTCTAGAAATAAACATATAGATTCATTCATAACATACATTTTCCCCTATATATACACATAAGACAATAAAAACATAGAGTGTGAAATTTGATATCATTATTTTAATTAAATATAATTTAGTACATTTTATTGGATAGGTGTCCATTAAAAATATAAATTTCGAGTATAATGTGTTAAGAGTAGAATTAATTTTATATAATAATATCATGGATGTATAATTTTGGCACAATCACATATTATTATTCTTTATTAACCTGATTACCATTTACCAATGCGATAAATTTAGCTATGGTTACTATTCAAATTGGACAATAATAAAAGGGCACTACCTAATAAATTTATCCACAAAATTATAAATATATAATTAACTTTATCTTTTATAATATATATATTTGTAGGAATTTAATTACAATGTATGTGTGAAAAATTTTAAAAAAACTCCATTTTAGAAAAATTACATTTTTAAGACTCGATTTAATCATTCCATATTAAAAAATTATTTCATTATGGTTATAAATAATATATAAATTCCATTAAAATTATTCACCAATAGTGATTAATTTTAATTATTATTATACAAATAATTTACAAACATAACAAAATTTTACATGGAAAAAATATTTCTCTTTCAAATTATTTTTATTTTATTTATAATTAATCGATATCTATTGAATTAAATCAATACATATGTAACTATAAATTATTGATAACTTATTTATTTATAATAATACACTCAAATAATATTCCTAGGAAATGAGAATACATTAAAATAATTATATATTATAGTATATTTTGGTTCTTTTAAACTCAGTGTTGGGTATAACTCAAGTTATCGTTTAATTCAAATTACATAAAAATAAATATTTAACAAAAAATAAGGTTGTGATATTTATCCCCATTATAAGTAATGTATCCATTTAATTTTCTAAATATGATACAAACATATGAGGATACCTATGCATCATGACATCATTTGGTTCATACATAACATCCTCAAATTGGTGGTCTCACCACTAAACATATACTAGGTGTTTTTCAATATTTTATATAAAATTCATTCTCTAATTCAAAATATTTACCAGTTCATCATTATATGTAAGATCAAGAAATCTCTCTATTAGATATCAATTCAATATATGTTAAACGAAAACTATATACTTCTATGGTAGCGATACACATTATAGATCATGAACATGAAATAAAATTAGTAAAAGATCCAATCAATAAAATACAATTCCAATATGATCATGAATTTAAAATGTTCGAAAATACTTATCTATAATGATTCCTTCATTACATATCTAATCACCCACTTATATAATTATAATTTTCGGTATACATTTTCATCAACCTCAGGTACTATATGTTTCAGATGATTTTTAGCATATTTTTTTCATCAACTCTAGTCCACTCTTATATTTTATGGAATGGATCTAACCTAATTTTTTGTTTCCTTACCTAGATCAAGTCAAAATATATGTATTTTTCCATGTTTATTCGATCATATTAGAGTTATAATGATCCTACAATAGAGTTGTTCAGAAGGATCCATCAAAATATTTGATTTGAAATCTATTATTGTAAGAGTATTCACTGGAATGAGAGTTTTGACCCTAACTACCATTGAAATACACAAAAAATCAATAAACATGTATTCTAGTGTTTTAATGGTCCTCTGAAACTGAACTTTTTTATGTGGAAGATAAATAGGGCTAAACTACAACTATATTTCAATACCGTTCTGCACACCGTTCATTAACATTGATGTAAACATCAAATATGAATCATTTACAATTGATAGTTATATTCCCTAAATTTTCACCACATTATTAACCTAAAACAACATAATTTTATCATTTTGGAATCATTACATTATGGAAATGAAGTGTGATGTCGTCATAAAGTGATTAAAACCCCATATAACATTATAAAATTAATATATATTGGAGATTTCAATGAAACAAATCAACGATGATTTTTCCCATTCTTATTCTAGTATCTGTAATGGTTGTATAATATCATTATACTTTCTTCTCTCACACATAACCTATTAAAAAATTAATAACTGATTAACATAATCTAAATCATATCCCTTCATTCTATTCCACCATTAATAATATTTCAAATCTCTATATATATTCTTTTTTCCAGGATGAGTAATGAACAATGTTCTATAGGCTTTATTTATCATATCATTCTACAAATACAGAACCATAGGGGCACACAAACTATTCATCGACATCATTATTCAATTAGAAAAACAATTTAATTAAATATCATTTCTCACCATCCTTTTCATCTCTACATCTTTTTTATGTAAATAATTAATCTATAAATAGACAGACGGTTGAACATTAATTAAAGAAAGATAATATTCCCCCTTCCTTAAATATTTCAATATCTATACTTCTAGATTCAATTATTATTGGATCTTATATAATACGTTTTAGATATAAGAAAACATAATATTTTTGACATTGAGAATATACTACATTTTTCTCCTTCTCAGGGAGGTGATATATTCACCCAAGCAAATCATTATGAAACTCATACAATATTCTCTATAACATGTTCACCTAATTTGGCATTAAGGTTTAATCAATACATTTTTGACCAGTATCTATGTCAAACTATTCCCCATAGATATAATACCTTCATATCCCTAGTAAACAAAACACCAAAACATTCTCCAAATCATTAGTTGGGTAATATATCTCATCAAACATCAATTTTCATGAGGTGCTATGTATAACTATAATTTTAAGGATGAGTAAAAATCAATCTCCCTTATCTAATTTATAACTATAAATTCAAATCCCCTCTACACTAAAAGGTATTGTTTGAATAGGTGTACAGACTAGCCTTTTCCAATGTCCCATAAAAAATTATAAATTGTCATATGTCCTATAGAACATGGCTCCCCACAGAGTTAATTCAGTGGGTCGAATAAATAGATATAAAAAATTATATACAATGAAATGATAATATTGAGACAATCCATGAAATATATTGATATATGTCATAATTTTTGTTTATGCTGATGTTCAATAACATTATTCATTGAATTTTATTTTAATATATGATAATGTGAGATTATATGTCCTATGAATGAGTCATTTCAAATAAAAAATTCACACATTGTAAATTTAAAATAATTTATTAATTTATTTACAGTATTTTTTAAAATTATCAATTCACCTTAATGACTATCCTTGATATATGAATAAATATGAATATAATATACAAAAACTACAGTAAAATGATCATTGTAATAAATAATTACTATACTAATTAAATATATGAATATACCTACAGAATTGTAATGACCAAATGGTATGACTATAAATTCATTTTTTCCATACCTTCTATATTATACTTTTTTTAATATATTTTTAATATTTTACATCAATTGATTATTCCTATAATTATTATTAATGTTTGAAAAGTATTTAGTTTTACATAGTTGATCAACCATGTTATGAATATAGGGAAAATGATACCTATTATTGATAGCAATGATTTTATGTTCTTATTAATAAATAGACAACCACAATGATCCATATTTATCCATAAAAATTAAAATATGTGTTCTAGAATGGGATTCACATGTCGGAAAAAAATACATCCCCAAGATAATCCAAAATTATATTTCTTAATTATTTCATCTCAATTGGTTTCATTTTATATGGATTCCATAGAGTATGTATATCACAAAGTATGTGTTCTATTAATAAATCAACATAGTGATTTAGGGGAATTCTATGATATCCATTCAGAAATAAATCAATAATTTCCCAAAAATATGAATATTGTCAGTGTTATTTTTATTCTATTATATCTAATATAAACATCCCTTTTAAATATGAATCGTGTCCCATTGAAATGTTGTATTTTGATATATAATAACACCTTTTTCATCACATTGGTAGAAGATTGTAGTTTTGTTCATAATATCAAATATAAAATCTATTCCATGGAAATTTAACTATTATTTCTATTAATATCATCAAAACATTCCCAAAATCACATATAATTAAACTATAGGAAGTTGATAATATTTGCAAGAAACACATTCCCACAAAATTTACACAATTAAGAATATTATAATAGGAATTCCAGAATTGTTCAATTATGGGTTTTTATTGATTAATCAACATGATATTTTTTTGATTAATGATATAACAAAATAAATATATAATAAATTATTTACTAACTTCAAAATATTATATAGTGAATGGAAATAGAGTTGGAATCCCTAACCCGAGGTCTGACATTCCTTATATGTTCTTTGTTTTTGTAGATAAAAAATATGTATTAATTCTGTATTTTATTATTAATCATTTTAATTTCAATTATTACATTTAAATTATTTACTAGCATGTAATATATAATTAATTAATCAATTAATGATACATCATACTCGTTGACATCATTAAATTATTATTAAAAAATACAATGGTTAAGGTGTATTATAATTAAATAGGTCATTCTTCCGCAATCTATAAAATTATAACAAAGAAAAAATTATTATTTTTATATCTAATTTAAAATTATAATACCATCCAATAAATATTTTTAAAAAAAATGAAATACTTTCTAATCATTGTGATGGTATATACTACATATGCATGGGTAATATATCCATTTTTAAGGATTTATTGGAAGTAAGTGAAGTGTTATTTCTTCATTAAAGAATAATGATTAAATCATTAATATCTAATTTCTTATTTAAACACAATTATATATAAAAAACATGAGATATTGTTATGAAAATCGAATCATATCCCTTCATAGGGATGGTAATCCAAACATTTACATGAATGATTTTATAATTTTTTAATGAATGAACATGTAAACATTTATATGATATATTAAATTTGTATAATGATAAAAAATTTCAGGAATATCATATTTATATAGTCATTCCTTCATAAAAACAAGGGGTGTGGTGCAGATGTTACATAAATTGTATCAGTTCGTGTGGTGGTAGACCTCTAAACACATTAATGATAGTTTGTTTCCCATATGATTAGAGGACATAGATATAGGGTGTTTCTTTAACACAAAAATATCATTAATTTTATTTAAATTATGTAATTATGACATCATTGATTATCATATATTAATGTATCTTGTGGATGAAATATAAAAAAAATTATTTGTCAATAATGATACATATACTTTAGCAAACCAATTTAGGTGTACACTGATGGACTCCCAAGAAGGGGTTTCTAAAAAATCATTTTATGATGTTTTAATAGAATAAATGAATGTATATGGGTTGTTCATTGATGAAAGTAAATAATTTTACTGTTTATGAAGAGATACAAAGGGAACCCCATTTAATAGTGAGGGGAATAAAACATTTTGTATTTAATAATGAATTAAATTAAATAATAAATTATGAAGGAAAAATTTAAGCAAGATAATATATTTATAATAAATTTTTATGAATAGTTTGAAATACTTATAGATATCCCTTTGATGAATGGACATGTATCATGAAAAAAAACAATAATCCTTAAAATAATTATCGTTATTTTTTACCAATTCTAACATAGAATGAACGAAATCATTATTGAGATCCTTTTAGTGTAATATTTATGATATCATGGGTACGAGAATGTTTTTATGAGTTTAAAAAAATATAAATTTCCATTATTATATATTAATTTTCTATAATCAATGTGATTTTTATGTTCATATTATCCATGTATGTTCATTGAACTCTTGTTTTCAATTAAATGGAAGGTGTTTTTATAATCAACACTTATAAATTGAGAATACCATATTTATACATGATTTATTCCACTATGCATATCCCTTAATGGTTATATTATAATATTTTATATTTATTTCCTTTCTATTAGACTCAAATAAAGATATTATAAATGATTTCAAGGAAGCAAGAATATTTGTATGGATATCTATTTATATTTCAAATGTAATATTGTAATGATATAAGTATATTTTTTATAAAGATATATAAATTGTTCAATAGTATATGGTCACTTCCCAGTATCTTATAGAAATGTAATATTATATAAAATTATTCTAGGTTATAATACATGGGGTGCCACAAATCTCATTTATAATTGGATCCATGGTGAGGAATCAGGCTGAATAAGACACAAGATTATCATAAAGAAATAAACCATAAAAATAACACATTTAAATGAACATTATAGTTTCAATGATCCCTATATTCTTCGTCGATGCCAGGTAACATTCTTTACTTATAATTAAATGCGAAATTGGTCCTTAATTAGATAATAATCTATCAGTTCAACTCAGATGTGTGATAATTCTTGTAATTCATAATTCATGAACTGAAATTTTATATTTATGAGGGTGGTGTAACATATTTAGAAAAAGTATACAATTTTTGTTTGGTATATAATAAAATAAAGATAAAATTTTAGATTTTATAGTTAGACTACCCCATATCATCATCCAATTATATAGTACATTTCATAATTATTATTTATTTTCAATCAAGAAATAACAACTATGTGTTGTGTTTACTACCATAATTTTACAGGGTAATGAATTACATATGTATTCATAATATTAAAGAGAAAATCAATGCCATTGTGTTAAAATCTATCTTTTCTATGCATTATTTATGGGTTCTACACCATATAAAATATGCCTTTAAAAAATTCTAAAATTATTTCTATAGTATAATATTATAGATCTTCATTTTTACCTGGATCCAAAATTTTAATCATAGATTGGACTTAACTAATATGACAGCAACCAAAATTGATAATAATATGATGATAACATGTTTATAGGGATAAATAATTTCAAAACCTTGATCACTCCCCCAATTGGATAAGTATCAGTAATAAGAACCAATAGGATAACATCAATAATTTTTATGTATTATTCAATTATAAGAAATATGTGAAAACATCTACAATCAACTAGAAATAATCATATATAAAGGACAATGACTAGTTTTTTAGAGATACATGATGAAATATATTCATTGAAAATAGTTAAAAATATATAAACACATAATCAATGGATTATTATATTGTTTATAAAAAAACACATATGTCTTGATATAGACCCCTACAAAAAAGATGAAAGAGAGAAAATTTTTAACAAACATGCTTCGGATCCTTTATAAAAATATACAACTGAATAAAAAAGATTCTATGTATATAGAATCGTGAAACTATCTCCACACCACAATGTAATTATATAAATGTTAAAACAGATCCTCATCCATTACTAGATCACTATAGATTATTAAATTGAAGGTTGTATTCAATAACCTTGAATTATATCATATTTTTACAATAAAACTGATTCCAAACATGATCGTTTATAGTAAAATTTTTATAAATGACCATGATATATTTTTATAAATGATCATGATATATAATCTATAATTCTATGATATCTTCATATTGATGCTTAAAACATTTAAAATTCAACTGATATACAATAACATCCCCAATGTAATATTCGATAGGATACATATGTGTATTTCATATCTTTCATACTTATTTCTTCATCAGTAAACACTTAGTATCATAAAATAATTTTTCCTTGATCATTATAAGAATATGTACAAAAATAAAATATCTCACATGGATACACATAATTGAATGGACATGTAGTAAGACTACCATTATACAATTTATAAATAATCAGTCATCATGAATTGGAATTACATTCCTAATGGAATAAGGAATTTTGGAGGACCCATTCCAAAAATAATGGTACGATTGGGAGGCCACCTTGCAGCAATGAAATTTTATTATTTCTTATTATGTATTTTTTTATTAAGGGGGAATTCCTAATAATTCATTCATATTAGGTGGACAACGCCACATATATAACGTTTTCAATTGATAAGAAACATACCATTATTTGTAAAATGAAGTAACCAAATCCTGTGTAGAAAAAAAATTATTATGGAGAAACATTGTGGCATATATCTACCCATATACCAGCATGAAACCATTAAAACCCTAGTATGAATTATGGGAACATTCTATAATAAATCATTATGATGTGGTATGATTAAATTGTATCACTAAAATAAAATAAATAGTCTGAACATACATATTAAACAATTGATAATAATTTATTCTAGTTAGTGAAACCCATATAGTCTCTTCCCATTTTCTATTACGCATGATATCGATTTATATTATCCTGAAATGTCCATTTACACTACTATTTCATTAATATCACTTCTTATGTACTCATTAAAAAATTATTTAACATGGAATCAAAATTACGAACTTTGGAGATAACATGTATAGTTCACCCACCTGTAAATGAACATATAATTATCATTCAATAATAAATTTTTCCTACATTGTTTATAGATTACTATTTCATTTCTCACACCTTGAATATTCCATATTTAAATTATGCTCATTGCTTATATTGATTTATGTTATATATAATTATTTCATAACAAAAAATTTCAATGATAAATATGATATATATGCACAATATCCTAAAAAGGATTTAATATATTATAAGATTTAATAATGTGTAATTCTTTTATGAATTCAATGATTCTTGTTCACTGTTATTACTTATGATAATGTCACTCAAAACCTCTCTTCATGATGAGTCATTGACGTGAATGATTTTTCAGAGAATATTTGGGCCAATAAATTATCTTGTATGTTGTATGAAAATAATATATCAAATAAAACATTAATTAAAATATATTAATTGAAGTTAAATTGAATATCACTGACATACAAATCATGAAAAAATAAAACTATATTGTATGCATGTTTGAATTAGGTAACCTGAAAAATATACTTCTTATTAATGATATATGGACTATAGTAGACGTATTAAACGACCAATGATCATTATAAACACACATCACATGTGAGTTTTTCCCTAACATACTTGTTCTCCACCCCTGATAATTTATAAATAGATTTATTCATATAGAATCCCATACATCTATATAAAGCCACAACTAAAGGTTCTGGATCAATGCCACATCCCACCACCCATGATGAGACATTAATCATATAGATAACATATGTTACTAGCTACTAAATTTTCTGTTTTATATCGTTTTCATCACCCTCCCCTAGTTCGTACAGTTTTTTTATAACATGATAGTCTTTTAATAATGTCTATATTAATTGTTGTCATCTTTTTACCTTTTATTACATCACACCATCTTCAAATGGTTCCTCATTTCCCTAGAACAATATATAAACAAATTTTCACAATAGGGTATAATCAATATATAATGACATAAATATATCACAAAAACATATGGAAATATAATACATTTAAATAGGATATGAGATATAATTTCATGATGGAGAAAATGTATCATTAACGGTATACCCATAAAAGGGTGTGATAAAATTCAAAGATAAACTTATGTGAGACCCAAAGAGTTCAATTGATTTATAAATATTGGGTAAAATTAATTTTATTTCATATAAATTGGTTATTCAACCAAAAAAATCAAATAATATGATTTTTTGATGCATCACATTAATTAATGTGAAAGAAATACCAAACACATGTAGCAATTTTTTATCATGTTTTACTACATCCAGATTATTGATTTATTAACAACATGTTCAAAACCAATACATTGTAGGGGAGTAAATTTTTATACTCATCTGTTCATGGATTCATATAAAAATATTATTTTGGGGATTAAAATATTCATTAGGGAAGAATGTAATATTTGATACATTAAATAAGAATAAAATTAATATAATAACCTCGATTTTCCCAGAGTACTTTGTGAAAACATAGTGTTGAGGTGTTCCAGGGACCATTAGAGGGTTATTTCAATAGTTTGTCAAATTTCTTGTTTTTCATCGTCATGTTACTGTGTCATCATGTTAGCGCATCAACTTGTCAATGTGTCGATATGACAATCAATCAGTTAGTTGAGGGTGTTGACATCGGTGGTATAAGAGTCATCAGCATTGGTGAGTCCAGTGGCATTGGTAGGGATGAGTCATGGGGAGTCAGCATCAGTGAGTCATGGGGTGTTGGCAGTAGTGATTCAATGAGCCTTAGAATCATTGAGTTAATGGGTGTCGACATCAATGAGTCAAGTGGGGTTGCCATTAGTGATTCATGTGTCTTCAATGTCGATAATTCATGGGGAATTAGAATCATTAGGTCAATGAGTCAATTTCTCAACATCGGTAGGTCAGGGCATTGGTACCTCAACATCAGTAGTTTAGGGTGTTGGTAGACCGTGTCTTCAGAAGGTCACATAGGTAGCTCACCCATCGATGGCTCGGGATCTGTGGCTCTACCTCAGGGACTCGCCCATTGGTGACTCATTTCTAGTTTTTCACATTTTTTCAATCTCACCCATATTACATATTTTTATCAATTTAAATTTAATGTATAATATCATATTCATCCTCACGAATATTTCCACCATTTTAAAGGGGATTTTTTTTAATTTAAATTAACTATAATTTTTGAAAAATCCAAGATGTGTAGTCGAGCAATGATATGACATTTATGTAGATTGAAATGGTATCCATGGTTTTATGATCTGACATCTTCTTAATATGAGATCCTCTATTCCTTCTTCTATTTGCACGACCAGCTCCTCTACCACATCCACCTGATCCCTGCGGACCCCCTCAGTCGAATCTTTTCCTTTTCCTGGGCTGTCCTTTGACATTCTGTTGATCATCTATATGGAGGGTTGGACAGTCAAGAGCCATGTGACCCTACCTACAACATGTGTAACACATCCTGCTCATGGCATGACCATCTCTGCCTTGAGTGCCTCGAACAACCGACCTTGAATCCTATTGTCGTCCACCTATAGGTTTGGTCCATTTGGACCACAAGGTCATATGTCTACTACCAGCTGTATAAGACTCTTCTACGTGACAACTAGTGGTGTGTCTCGCTACTGGTGAATTCTTAGAAAGAAAACTCTCCACGAAGAGGACCTCCTCTAACACCCCCGCTTGGGCAGGTATGCTGAGTGAGATCGTCGAATACCTAATATATCGCATGATCCCCTACTCAATGTTCTGGGCCCTGAAGATTGGGTCCCACAGCATATTAGTGGTGTAACATGAGAGGTTAGTGAACCTATCAGAGTAAGGAGCCACAATCATGTTTCCCTACAGCAGATAGAGTAGCTCCTGAATGCGCACTGCGTGAAGAGTCGCTGGAACAAAATCTTCTCGAAACAGGCTCTCGAAGTCTTCTTAGAGAAGAGTCACCTCATCATGCACCTAGAATGTCAAGCTACACCATCTGCTTTCTGATGTCTGAATAAGGCTGGCGGGAAGGATATACATGAGATTAGATGGTGTCCCTACCATTCAGAAGATGCTTAATCCAGCCTCCAATAAATCATTATCTTCCTATGGGTCCCTCTCTCCACTGATCCTAGGTGGCCTCTCGCGATGGAACTCTTGGATCATGCTCAAGCGGGGTGCAACGTTTGCGGCTAGGGCATGTGGCATCGGTTTCCCAATGGTAATGGTACCATTGGTGCCTCCAATAGTGACTTTACTAGAATAGGGCCCTACAATGCGGCATCATCGCTCGGTGGGATATAATTGCATAGTACTCACAGAAAACTAGTTGGTTGTCTACATGGAGGCATCTGAAAAAGAAACAGGTGTGCAACGGTTAATAAGTTATACCTGGTGAGATGACTCAATGATTTCATAAAGAAGACTCTTGAAAACACACATGAAATCTGTGTTTTCTTGCCCTGAGTCGGAAATCAGATGTTAGGGTCGTGCTATATGGATACATCGGCTGCCGCACCAACACTAGATTCCCTAAACTGATAACCAAACTCATAAAAAATAACACTATTTCAATTACTAGAATGATTAGTGTCCTATTTTCAATAATAGAACCAACTACTCTGACACCAATTTGTCACGACCCATCCCCCGGGTCCTATTTCATGACAACCCCAAGCCTGCCTTCCATAGGATAGGGATAGGCAACTAGCACCGAAAAGTGTAATCCCTAAAACTGGGAAGGAATTTCCTTTATAACCTATCATCCCACGCAACCAAGCTCATTGAAAGGTACGAACACAAGTAAACTAAATAATAAATAGAGTGAGTACAATAAGGGATAGGGGCCAGAATACAATACCAGCTAGAAAGTCCAAGGAAACTGAAAGTACAGGTGAACTATAGCTTCTCCTGGATCATCCACCATGAATCTTACCTAAAGGGTAGGTACAACTCAAGAATGACTGTCTCTGTGTTTCACCTCGTCTAATATCCACCTCCACGATACCACCATTCCAGGTACCCTTTTCCTCAGTCAACGTTGTCCGCCGTCTGCACCAAACACAATAATGTTCGAACATAGCCCGTGTAGGGGTTAGTATAATGATACTTAGTAGGGACCCCATGACTGTCAAAATATCAAAAATCTACATAGGATAAACTAAAATGCAATGAAACAACTGATAACCCAACTTAGATATATACCCATACATATACATAAGTTATCAAGTAAAACCATCTCAATCATGAGGAAAATACATAGTCCAATTCCAATGGCCCATGAAGAACTATTCCACAGAGGAAGAAAAACCTAAAAGGCATGTACCAAATAGGTATGAACTCGGCTCACACCAGGTATAAAATAAGTACAGTAGAAGAGATGATTATATATTACTATTGAATCATCTTACTCTATAAATAATCTGACCCACATAGGATCACTAGGAGATGACCAACACAGGATCACTAAGTGCTAACCCAGACAAGATCGTGAGGAGCTAACCCACACAGGATCGTGAGGAGATCACCCACACATGATCTCTAGGAGATGACACACACAATATCGCTATGAGATGACCAACAAAAGATTTATAGGAGCTGACCCACACATGATCACTAGATGATGACCCACAAAGGATCTCTAAGAGCTGACCCACACAGGATATCTAGGATCTGACCCACAATGGATCACTAGGTGTGGACCCACTCTTAATCTCTCATCATTCTTCTCGTCACAGCCCACTACTGGGTTCCTACACTAAGCATGCTCGTCTCCATGAGGATTCATTTCACATGTCACTGATCAATACTCCAACTGTAAATAAGTCCCACGAGACGTATCTCTAAGTACCGCCACATCATATGGGTCTCAACAAAACATATTGCGCATCCTTCGGACGCATGGTCTATGAGTTATTAGACTTTTTATCCCATGGGCTTGGTTAGATTCATGCTCGATCCAACCTGACCATTCCCCAACATTATCCAAAACATTAGTGGGCTATACCAAAGGTAATGTCTCACTCTATGGTTTTCGGTGCCTCTAACGGTCATCATATGGACGTCTGGTGCCAATGTTATGGCTCAAGAAAAGTATAGATTCGTAACTAGTCCGGGTCCAGTCTGGCATGGTTGGACCAACCCGGCCTGTCCCACTATGTTCGGCCCATCCCGCTAGCCGACCCGACCTATTGGGTGCATCCCGTTAGGCCGCGAGGGCTACGAGGCCATGGGGGTGTCGTGAGGGCACGGGGCAGCTCGTCCTGAGGGTTGTCGCGAGGGTGTGTGGTCGCAGGGTGACTCAGTTGGAGCGGCTCGGCTGGGGGGGGGGGTGTCGCGAGGGTGCAAGGACTCTCATCCATGGGGGTTCCACGAGGGCATGAGGGAATGGGGCCGCTCGGCCATAGGAGTTCCATGAAGGCACCTAACCATGGGGTGGCTCAACTGTGGGGGTTCCGCGAGGGAGAGGGACCCTGGGGCTGCTCGGCCAGAGCGAATCGGCGGGGAGGGTGGAGATCGCGGGGGGAGAGGTGGCTCTATTGTGGATAGCTAGGCCGAGAGGGCACGTGGCGACGTGGTAGGCCGCGATCTGCGTAGCTCCATGGGGTGGGGTGTCCATGGGCAGTGGAGCATCAGGGGCATGGTGGTTGTGGGTAGCGCCACCGCCAGGCTGTGTCATTGACTTCTTCTCCTTCATCTCGATAGATAGTCATTATCCTCCATCACAAAGAACACAAAAATTATCCCAAGAAATTCATAGAGGACATTCCATGTTTTTTGGCCCTCACACTCCACATTAGAGTGGTAGAAAGAGGCTATAATACATGAATCACAAGAATATCAAGAATGGGTAAACAAAAAAATTCAAACACCCGTCCGACAACCCTCGACAATCACTATGCCCAATTCAAAAAAAAGAATTAGAAGGGGAGAGCATGGGAAGTGATAATCATAATGAAGTAAACCCATACCATGGATTGTTCATTAACATTGGCATTAATAGGATGTACGGACGTAGATTCATCATATATGGAGACATCCCATGTTGGAGGAAGTCGAAGATATCAGCATTCATTATGCCTGCCACATGACTCTGATCGCGGGATCATTCATTGGTTCTTTGTAGTCGATGGCATTCTTCATTGGCATGAGCTTTCTTTGTTGGAGTATGGGATTCTCCACGATTCTCCAAAGAGTTATCTCCTTCTCATTTTCCAACTAAAAGAAAGTGGATAAAATTTAATTTTTCTTAAGAAGAAATTATGTTTTCACACATACACACACATGGTGGAAACATTAAAGTATGGAGTTGGCACAATTATTGTGGAGGAAGCACGAGAGGCCCCTCCACATTAAATTGTAGGTTGAGAGGTTTCTCCCTCATTAAGAGGGGATTTCATGATTTTTAAGCCTCAGGCGGTTCCCACCACTATAACCATCAATGGGAGGTTAGGCTCAGGTTGTCCCAATGACCATAACCTCTAATGGAAGATTATTTATGGTTTTCCCCACCTGTGAAACATCCACAAGTGAGTTTCAAGACAAAATAATGTAAAATGTTTCACACTTTATTTTATTTTATTCATTTCATGAATAACCCAAAAAATTAACTTTCAGCCACGACCAAATTCCGTAGAGGTCAAAATTGTTTTAAGAGAATATCGACGATGTGAGTTAAGCGATGCCCTTAGATTTTAATTCTAGACAGTAATTTAAATGTTAGAAAAAACCCCTCACACATTTTATGAACGTACCCGATATAATGTTCAAAAATTCAATGCAGTCATTCCAGGCCGCAGAATAACGCCGTATAAATTCTTGCGGACATGTAAAATTCCCATTTATTTGAAAAAAATTACATAGAAATTCCAAGTCTTTACAAGTACCCAATGAGTACATGGTTAGTGGAAAGGAGCTTTGTGTGACCCAAAAGGCCCATTGTACTCGATTGAGGCAGATTTCACCAATAGCCTAGGTTTTTGAGGACACCTAGAGTGAGGGGTATGTTTTACATTGCACTATGTGTTTGAGATATTTCTTGGTGGCACTACCTCTATAGTATTTCCCTTTGCGGTGTTTTCCATAATATATTACTAAGAGACCTTGGGGGTATCGGAGTCCCTACTAAGTATTGTTATACTCAACCCTGCACGAGCTTTGTCACACATGTTGTGTCTGGTGCAGACGATTGATGATTTATCAGAGGTGCTCAGGGGGATGAGACTGACGAACACTACGACAGTGGACATGGTGGCCTAGAATCATGTGGTTCCCAGTAGGAGTAGGTGGACTAAACATGCAACTTTATCTTCCACTAGATTATCTACTCTTACAATCAGTTGGGGTTTTTTCGCAAATGGCCATCAGAGTTCTTTTTGTACATTATTTTCTAGTTCTTTTGTTGGGTTCGTATTCTGGCCCACTAATTTTTAGCTGTATTTGAACTAAGTTTAATTTATTATACTAATTTTTTCCATTAAGTGTGTTGGGACGTGGTTGGGCGTGTGTGTGCATTCATTTACTTAGGAAAATGCATCCCCTTTGATGGTTGACGCCTTCCGCACTAGTCTTCTGCTGCTGAACTACGAGAGGCATGCCTAGGGTTTTCACAGCATGTGCCCCCAAGGGGGGACGAGTCATGAAAAAGTTGTATCAGAGGGAGGTCAGTCCTACCACAAAGACTGTATGTATGTGTTTTGTATTGTGGCATCAATATTAGGTGTTGTGAGTCCGACATTCATATTATGGGAGTCCAGTTTTGGTAAGGTGACCAGCGTATCCATACACTAGGAGCATGAATTATGATTTCCATATCAATACAAAGAAACATTGGTTTCATAAGTGTCTCCTTATGTTATTTTGAATAAATGTTAGCTCGCTAGGTATAACCTTATGACTGTGGTACATCTTGATCTATTTCAAGATGCGTCTAAATGGATGAATAGTCCGGATCCTGATACATGGTGGCGAGGACAGCCCACCTAGCGATGTGGCATCCATTCAAGAACCAGTTTTAGAGATGACACCATTAGGGGATGCATTAGTTCAAACAATACCCAGTTGTAATCATCTTCTATAGTCAGTTCTGGTAGAGTAGGTTCATTGGCTAAGAGCCATACATGAGTTTCAGAGATAGAGGACTCCCTGTTTTGGGGGAGAGATGTATCCTAATTTTGCTAAGGACTGTCTAGAGGCTATGACATGGGTCTTTGTCTTATTGAGGAAACCTCTTGACCAAATGGAGAGTATGGAAGTGAGAATTTTGTAGGGATAAACAGGGAGATTGTAGCACTTGACCACATAGACACATGATGATGAAACCCTCGCATAGTCTGACTTTGAGAAACTTTTCTTGGAGGAATTTTTCATTGTGACATTTCACTATGTATGTATTAAAGAGGAAAATCCCCTTCAAAAGGGTACCATGATGGTAGACGAGTACTCAGTGAGGTTAAACATGTTAACTCGCTAATCCAAAGACATGGTGTGAGACCGTTTAATCTGGGATTATGCCTTCAAGCATGGTCTCATGTGAGAAATCATGGAATCAGTGTTGTATCTGAACATCCTACCAAGGTTGTGGTGTTGGAGAGAGACCTTATTGTGTAGAGATTCATGGAAGATAAGGTATTGACAGATATATCTGCCATCCAAACCTAATTGGGAGAGTCCTTGGCAGAAAACCAACATCATACGCATGGGTTGATGTGGGTTAGGTCATTTAAAGGATGACCCCAAGACTAATAGTTGGTAGTGTGGGGCTCCCATTATAGGAGGAGTTAGTAGTGAGAATGTTTGGGCTACGTGTGCGAAAGGTAGGGACACATGGAATGTGCCTACCTGACCTACTGTAAATATAAATAATAGATGGACAAGGGGGATCCGAGGAATAAACAACGGTTCGAGTGAGGTGGTATGCTGAGTGATGGACATGGCATGGGACATGGGTGAGAAATAGGTGATGGGAGATGGTTTTATGTATTACAACCACCACCCCAGGTGGTCCACCCCAACCTTAGAGAGCTTGCAGATAAGGGGGAGTTCAGCTCCAGGTAGTAGAGTATTAAGGCCTAGATTATACATTGGTGACTCAAGGTACAATCTATGTCTTCTCCACCCTAGCGGTAGTTCATATAGACAAAATTTCTAGCCACACTTTCATTACGACATTTCTTGTTCAGAAATTAGTGATTCCGGTCATGTTGGTGGCTCCTTCCATTTGATTGTAGAATCCTATAGGATACAAATCTATGATTACAATCTCTTTCCAGAAGTGTAAGATCGCTCTAGGAGGTGATAGATTTGGCTAGATTCTCCTAGTTGAGGCATCGAGGCCTTACGACGTCATCTTGGGTATGGGCATGTTATTCACAATCCATGCTCAGATAGACTATTTTAGGCATACAGTTCGGTGTGTCTATGAATATGGGACAAGTTTGTCCACCACAAGAAAAAGGAAACCATTGCAGCACATGATAAACTCTTACAGAGGATGGTGCAACCAGTCAGTCACTTGTTGGCTAGCCTCACCCTCGGTGCAGCTAATGAGAGATGTCTGAGTATTCCTTTAGTGGTTGATGAGGACCAGTATGTTTTTTTAGGATGTTTTATGACAGACTTCTCGAAGAGAGGTAGGGTTTTTCATTGAGCGACACCCAGGGATGACAACAATATCCACCCCGGAACATCAGATGGATCCCACAGAGCTTTACGAGCTGAGGGTATAGAAATAGGAATTTCAAGAGAAGGGGTTCGTAAGGCCCATTTATTCAACATGGGAATCCCCAATTCTATTTTACAAGAAATAATATGGTATTTTGACATTGCGTGTGGACTTCTGGTTCCTGAACTAGGTGACCATGAAGAACAAGTATCCACAATATATAATTTATGACCTCTTCAACCAGATAAAAGGAGCGAAGTGGTTTTAAAATATAGAAATAAAATCAGGATATCACCAGCATTGGTTACTGGATGAGAATATACTAAATATAGCTTTCAAGTTATGGTACAACCAATATGACTTCCTGGTGATTACTTTTGGCATGAAAAACTCCCAAGCAGTGTTCATCGACCTCATGAACATGATCTTCAAGTAGTACCTTGACCAGTTCATCATGGTATTCATTAATGATATCTTGGGGAACTCATCATTGAAGGGGAACCATGCTATATAACTACATGTATTATTAGATACACTCTAAGAGAACCAGATTTATGGTAAGATCTCATAGTGTTAGTTCTCGATTCAGGAGGTCCCCATTCTGGGACACTTCATCTTAGATCATAGAGTTGTGGTAGATCCAATCATGATATATGTAGTGATTTCTTGGGATACACCTAGGAGTGTGACTAAGGTATAGAGATTCTTGTGTTTTGGATGGTTACTATCAAGGGTTCATACCTAACTTTTCCATAGTTGAAGCACCCAAATCAGACATGACATGAAAGAGAAAACCCTTCGTGTGGATAGAAAAATGTTAGTACAGTTTCGACGAAGTGAGGAAGACACTAACTAGTGCTGACATCATGAGACTAATATAGGAGAGTGTTGGGTAATTAGTTTACTATGACGCATTAGGGATTGGACTAGGTTGTTTCTTGATAAAGGAGAGTTTGTAAATTTCCTACGACTCATGACAGTTGAGGCAACATGAGAAAAAATATGTGACCCGTGAAATCATGTTAGTTGGAGTGGTATTTTTCAAAAATATGTGAAAGAAGTACATTATGGGTGATAGGTTTACCATACACACTGACAACAATAGTCTCATGTATATCTTTTCATAGAAGGACGTGAACAGGAGATAGAGATGATGGCTTCAGTTCCTCCAGGACTGGGACCTTGAGATAATCTAGACATTTAGAAATGGAAACGTGGTGGAAGACAGACTCAGTATGAGGTTTGGTTTACAGCTATTGAGTGAGGCAACTGAGAAGCTAGATATGATGAAAATATCCATAGTGGATAGTGATTGAGAAGCTTACCTCCAGTCTATGAGTATCACACCCCAACTCTTATGTAACTTTAGGGAGGCATAAGATTTGGATGTTGTCTATGAGGTTTTATAAGATCAGATATCCTCACGTTTTGCTCTTGATGAATTTTTATAGGTGGGGATCACGTCATCCTTTTTAGAGGGTACACCGTCATACCAGTTATATTATGGTAGAAGGAGTTGAGGGATTTCTATAAATCCTCTATGGTGGTACATACTAGATTTGTGAATATGTACCAAGACCACTGACATCAGTTCTAGTGCCCATGGATGATGAAATCGATGGATGAGTTTGTTACATGATGCCTCACTTGTTAGGAAGTGAAGTATGAGCATGGGTCCCAAATGGATTATCTCTTTCACTCGATGTAGTAGAGTGTAAATGGGACAATATATTGATAGAATTCATAATGGGGTTACCACGAACATCAAAAGGCCGCGATTCTATATGGGTGATATTTGACTGACTCAATATGTCATCTCAATTCATACCCATTCAGGACGAGGGACCAGTAGTGGGATCAGTACTATCTACATTCAGGAGATAGTGTGGTTTTATAGGGTGCCTTCAACAATTATCTTTGATTGTGCACCAACTCTATATCCTGGTTGTGGAAGGGATTATAGGAGGCAGTTGAGACGCAGTTTCATTTGAGCACGTCATTTCATACCCAAACGGAAGGTTAGACGGAGCGGACCACACAGACCCTAGAAGACATGATTTTTCTTCTGTAAATGTCTTTGGTCTTAGTTGGGAGGACCACCATCAAATATTGGAGTTTTCATAAAAAAAATGATACTACTCCACCATTGGCACTGCATCGTTTTAGGCCTTGTGTGACCAACCATGTAGATCACCCTTATGCGGGAAATACCTAGGGGAGTCGACACTCATGGGTCCAAAGTTGGTATGGGATACCACTGAGAAGATACATATCATCTAGAAGAGGATGTGGACTGCACAGATCAGGATAAAGTCTTATGCTGATAGGAGATGGAGACCCATGGAGTTTGCGCAGTGCAATAATGAATTCCAATGGGTCTCACCGCGATGAGGATTAAATATATTTGGATAGGGTGATAAGATATATTTATGGTTTATAGAACCTTTTTAGATCCATATTAGAGTTCACATGGTGGAATATCACCTAGATCTTCCACCAGAGATGCACCGGGTGCATAATGTTTTCCACATGTCGCAACAGAGGAGGTACGTGTATTACCCGTCGCATGTCATCTACTAAGGTGAGATGAACATTGACGATGGTGAGATGCTTTTGGAGTTCCTACTAGAGATATGGAATCAACATGATTGGTTCATACATGGGAGGGTCATTCCTATGGTGCGAGTTTAGTGGCAACACAGGAGTCTCCAAGAGAGCACATTGGAGTTAGAGGCTTATATTCATGCTCATTAACCTCATCAGTTTTCCTAGTTTTTTTGTCTTTCTGGACATAAAGCCCCAATGTTGGAAGAATGTAAATATGTGGAATTTCTGTTGAACTTTTTTATTAGATAAAATATTTTTAAGACAATTCTCTTTGACGACAAATGATTCTGAGGCCCAGAAATCCCTAAATAAAATTTTTCACTTTTTTACAGTACATTCAGAAAATTCATGAGCAGGTTTTTAAAACTATTAAACTGGTGCTCAGATAAAAATTATGAGGACACCATTGAACCCTAAATTTTAGGATTCATGTATAATGAACCTAACATTGACTGGAAATTGCTGAATGAAAATATTTATTTTCTAACCTTTGGTAAAATAATAATATAACATTAAAAAGTTATTTTCTATTCTTTTATCATCTAACAACTTGAAACACGACAACGTTGTGGTGTGGCAATGAGGAGACGACAGGGAACATTAATTTGGATCATTAAAGGATCATATAATGTAGTGTAATGATGTAATAATAGAAGGATAACAGGGAAACTGTTTTAGAAATGAAACAACGTAATTAAATGACATTGTAGTAGAACTAAAATGCTGCATCATGATTTCATTTTTGTTGTTTAACAAATTGTTGGATGGATAATTGAAACATAGAGGATTACCTAACGAAACATTGGTGAATCTTATATCCAACAAGGAATGACCAATGTTGGTGAATCATCACCTATATCAACCAACCTCGATGAACAGATCCGGAAGTGATGTCTTTGACACCTTGATCAGTCATGGAAGAATGCCTCTTCATCGAATGTAAAATAGGTATGGGCTTGATTTTTATTCAAATGTTATTACTCTCTTATAACATTTTCTATAAATGATTAACATAGACGAAATCATTAAAAAGATGATCTAAGATTCGTGCATTTATGTGGGAGGGTGACATTTCAAGTGGGTGTATTATTTGATATTCAAACCTTGTAAGAAACCATTGATAAATTCCCTAAACCACCCCCGAATAAAAGCCCCTAATACAGAGGGTCTTGGCCGACACAGTCATGGGTCAACAACCTCGATCATACCATCTTTGTGGCCACATTCTCTTAGTGGTGCGAGTTTGATTCTAGGGTCTGATTAGGAATGGAGGCAGCCCGAGGGACCCTTTGGCCCAAGCATGTTGGAGAACAACCCACTGGAGAAACTCCGGTGGCCCATGAAAGGGGTGGGTGGTAGGGAACCACCGGCATGGTGACCATCCCACACCAGCTGTGCTGAAGGAGAGCGGCGCGCCACAGTGGCATGAATCACGGCACCAGTAGGGAACCGTGTTGAGAGGGGGTCTAGCAACTGTTCCACTCAGGTGGTGTAGGATGGAGTCCATAGACCATGACTGGATAATTGTGGGGGGCCACGTGCACATGTCCTACTAGGGTGGGATGCTGAACAGGTGTCGTGTCAAGGTTGGACAACTCACCACTAGCCACTGGAGTGGCCTGTTCCTAGTTGGTGGGCCAAGCCCCCAGCGTGACGGTCTTATGCCTAGCAGGCCAGAACTCACAGGTGGGCTGGACCCACACCCTTTGGGATGGGCCAGACTAGACCAGATCATCAGGAAACCTGACAGGCTGGAACTCCCCCCCCCCCCCCGCTAAATCAGACCGAGCCCAACAAGACATATTGGGCCTGACCCACCAGTCAGGCCGGACCAGACTGACCCTGACCCAAAACAGGTCAGGTCGAGCCTTTATAAATGAATTGTGGTGTGTAGGACCTCCTAGCAAGGATGGATGGGTCAGTGCAACCGGGTCAGACCCATTAGAATCACAACTGGCCCCCTGGTAACTAAAACACATGTGTCTTGCGAACCCTTTGTCCGATTGACAAGTCATTTGTTGAATTGTGACTTTTTTGATGAGGTAGATCATTGGGAATAATTTTTAGTGATATTGTTGGACATTGAGGTGCAATTAATGAATTGATGAGTGGTTCTCCCTGGAACACTACCTACAGAACCCTGTGGTTGGCTGGGACCGGAAAACTGCTTGACGACGACCCAGTGGGAAGCCGCTCTATTTGACCCAACATGACCATTTTAGGGAGCAGTTATATTTGAATTGACAGAAACAAGGTACTCAAAAGAAGGAGTACCTTAGTTTATAAAAGGTGGAAAGGGGTTCTGTGTGACCCAGTAGGCCCACATTGGGGAGAAACTCTGTGTGACGCAACATAGTCATGGTACTAATTAGAGATGTTTACTCAATAAGTACACAATTAGTTGGAAGAGGCTATATATGAAACAATAGGCCCACAATACATGATAGAGGAGGAATTATCTAGTAGTCGACATGTTCGATAACATGACTGATGATTCTTCTATCACTACTCAAGAATATAGATGGTGTGAGTTGTGTCTTTTACATTTTTCGTTGTGTTTTTTAGTATTCTCTGTTGCATTACCTCAATGGTATTTTCCTTATTTTATAAATGAGGGACCTTCAGGGTTCTGAGATACGTACTGATTATTGTTATACTCTCCCTTCCACGGGCTTCCCCCGCATGGGTTGTTTCTGGTGCAGAAGATGGATGTTTTGACCGAGGTGCATAGGGGGATGGGACTGACAGATGATACATTGATGGAATTGGAGTCCTAGGACCAGGTGGGGATGAGTAGGACTAGGTTGACATGAAATACAACTTTATCTTTCGGTAACATCCCTTTTATTACAATCAGGTGGGGGTTTTCATGAACGGCCATGAGAGCTGCTTTTATACTTTGTTGTTCATGTTCTTTTATTGGGTTTGTTTTCTGGCCCACATGCTTTCAACTATACATTGTAATCAGTTTGTTATAGCATACTTTTTTCCCTTTTTAGTGTTTTGGTACATGGTTGGGCATGTGCCTGCACACAGAAACCGAGGATAATGCATCCCACAAATAGGTTGATTCCCTCGAGGCTAGTCTCCTGCTGCTAGCTTACATAATGTAGGCTTCGAGTAGTCGCGGCACGGGTCCTAGGGGATGGTTTGTGAGAATTTATATGTATAAAATTGTAAAATACATGTTTGATACCTAACAATTTTCTAATATGTTTTATATAATGCACTATTTCAGAGATATTAAATTATCTTCATAAATTATATAATAAAAATATAAAATATTTTTTTCAATCGATCTAATGAAAAGTCTGATGGTTAAAAATGTTATACCTAACATAAAGTAAAAATTAGGTATTGAATCTAATAGTTGTCCCATATTTCTCATCTGATTAACCATTTTTGAGCGATTAATTATATTGAATAAAATGATCACACTTAAAGTAATATTTTTAGTAACACTTATTCCATATTCACTGAGGCCTTATAGGCCTCATATTCTCGAAGCAACATAGTGTCTAACTCTTAATATATATTATTGAATATTCCAAAGTGTTAATTCGTATTTTACTCATATTAAAATATAGGTACCATATAAAATTTATCATATTACAATATAGGAAACATATAAAAATAAATAGGTGAATAATAGAAAATATGTCCGAATAGAGTTGAAATTTTGTCAAAAACTCTTACCTCATGTTTGACATTCTGTATAGGTGATATAGCATGATATATAATAAAATTGAATGCATTATTTGTTTTTTCAAAACCATTAGAAAACATAAAAAATAATATATTATCTACTTTTCACATTTCTATACCCATTTTTTTATAATTTCATTTCAAAATCATAGTTTATAGATGTTAATTGGTTCATTTTTAATGATAATATTATTTTCATAATTTTGGACCTTATAATTTTTTTAAGGGCCCATAAATATTATATTGTTAATTATAGTATAGGTAACATATAATTTCATAATATATATATATATATATTTATTTATGTATGTATATGAATCAACAAATTATATATATAGAAAAAAATATTAACATGTTCACAGATACGATTGTTCTTACATACACATTAATGTTGATTTACCAATTTAATGAATGTTATGAAGGAAAGTTAAATAAAAATTAAACTATAAATAGTTTTTATTACATCATATGTTTCATATACATTAAATAAATATATCATGTTCACAAATAATGTAAATAAGAAATTAAATGTAGATCTCATCACTTTCTAGAGGTGTTCGTCCACATGAATGCATTAAGGAAGTTATTATTTTTCATTGGATTACTAGCTGAAAATTTATATAATAATAATTTTATAAATATAATATATATTCATTGGTTCCATAGTTGTATCCATTAAGGAAAGGTTTTGTTGAAAAATAGTTTACATCCTTTTGTGTTTATAGTAAGCCGTTTGTACGCACATGCAATGTTTTCACTTTCCCTAGGATTGAAAAGAGATGAAAAACGTTTTTAACATCATCATAGAAACCTAAATGTATATTTATGGTACAATAGTTATTATTTTGTTATGGGTAAAAAATACTTAGAAGAAGTATAATAATAAGTAAACATGAAAAAGCTGATAATAATGACACCCTCTTCTTAAGTATACTTCAATTTAAATAATTTTTAAAGACAAATTCAATATAATTTTAAGAACACTAGAATCTCAAAAACAATTAGAGAGGCGAAGAATTAAATATTTTTGGGGTTTTTTATGTATATGTATCATTGTGTTTAAATGAAATTATAGAAGGGTAGTACTTTTATATGTGAGGGGAGGGTATTTTTTAGAAATTAAGAAAACATTACAATATTATATGTGTCTAACTCCTGTAAATTAGTTCCAAACATGTTATATGTTTTAATAAATGGCATAAATTACCATAATAATTTCATCCAAACATTTCTATATTGGTTTTTATATCATGTTAAACCATATAATTTGGATTTATCTCATGGTTAAAATATTTCAACCTTACCCATGATAATGATTTTTAAATTTTAAACTATTATTATTATACTTATAAGATGAAAATATTATCACATAAATAAAAATGATGAAATTTTCGACCACATATTGACCCCATTTTTTTTCCAATAATTTTTCTGAATTGATAATATAATTTTCATAAAATTTCGTAATGCCTTTTTCTATGAAAATAATTTAATAAAAAATTACTAAAACGAAGAAAAATATGAAACATTAATATAATACATTCACACATCACCAATATTATATATACATCTGTAAAAATATTTCAATAGTAAAATTCATCCAAATTATTTGACTAAATATTTATAAATTAATTTAACTTATTTTTCTATAAATTGAATTAATATTGTGTCAGCATTTAAAAATTATTTATATTATTTATGAAAATGTTAAATATTATATATAGTTTATGATGATGTAAAAAAATACATCTTCATCCAAATTAACATTTACACCCAAACATAACCACTTTATATCTAAATGAAAAATATAAGAGATGTTTAATTCAATAGTGTAAAATTTTTATTCATTTAAAAATTTAAAATAAAGGATAATATTAATGAAAAATGGAAATTGGTTTCCATATTTTCAAGCCATCATTTCTAATGTCATATAATTATTCACCCAATATGATTTATTCATGATTTTTGATATTTTAAAGCCTCATCACAATGTTTTTACCTTGTTTTAGACATTTTACCCATATAGAGGTGTAAAATATCCATGAAGGTTATGATTCATAATGACAAAAAATAAAAAATGACAAAAATTTAAAACGTCTAATTTTAAAAAATGAATAAATTATATGAATTAATATTCATAAAGTGTAATAAATTAACTAAATATAAAAACAAAAAACACAATGGGAAAAAATGTTTTTTGAAAAATTTGATTAATGTAAAAAATGATCCTCTACTAGGATTCGATATAACGATTATTCATATGAAAATAATTATAATATTTATAACTAAAGGAGTATTATGCATATTTTTTTATCATATTTAAAATATTAAGTGACTTTTTCAATTAAATGTAATGAAATTTTTGCAAAAATCCATATTTTCACTATTCATTTTAAAATAGATCTTTTTCAGAAAACCCACAATTTTTAATACTATGACTATATTGACAAAATGAATTCAAAATTGATATATGTTTCAAAAAATATATTATTTTGAATATTTGATTTAATTTTACTATTTTATGTAATGAAATCTATTAAATATATTCATTTAAAAATAAATATATAATTAAATATTTACATATTAAATAAAAAAATTGATGCCTCGACTCATAGGGAGACTAAAATTACAAGCACCCAAAATAATTAATGGGTTGTAAAAAAATTAATTCCACGTCTACAATTAAATTATTTTCACTAATAGGGTAAATGTATTATATCATATTCTATACAGGTTGTCTATAAACAATTGTGTGATTAGAATACTTAATGATCCTTTAAAACTAAATTTTATTTTTTGGAACAGGGACACAAACATAGAAATGTATCAGGGCAGAATCATCTATAATAATGGAAGAGTTAGAGTCCACGATTATAGAAATCATAATTTTTTTTCTTCAAGATCAATTGAAATATCCTAATTTATAATAAAAAAGAAAAAATTTTATGTCTTGATAAAAAGGGTTCCAAAAAAATTTAGCATGTAATATTTAACCATGCACCTAAATCGTTTAAATGATTATAAAAAACCCAATAAATACCATATAAGATATTTTAAATTTTTTTACTAAAAAGAGAACATTTTTGGAAACGTTAATTGTGTGGTGCCGTGTATTTATTGTACTGATGTGGGAAAAAATATTTTTTTCTTTTGGTGATGATTTCATTTCAATGTATAATTCACCAATTCAAACTGGTATGGGTTAATTATATTATTGTTAAAAGGAAATGGATCTTCCATAAATTATTCTCAATCCTCTTCATCCCCGCTAAAGATGTGAGATGTGTTTTTTTGTCGATTTAGTTGGGGAAATATGTGAAATGAACACCTCATATTTTATCAAAGTGTCTTAGGTAATTGAGGTAGAGATGTACATTGGAGAAATGTTTATGATTGTTTATATATCAACATAGGTATTGTTAGATCTAGAATAATTTATAGTCAGGATATGTGGCATTTAGTGACTATGTATAAAGGGGGAAGGAGAAACTATAGGAGTATGATGATACATAGTAGTGGGTGAGATTATGAAAAGTGGAGGGAAGGATAATTGAAAAAGGATTAATTTGAAAAAAAAATCAGTGATCATGGATGATGATAAGGGAAAGAGATGAGTTCTGTATGAATAATACAATTTTCATTTTAATTATAGGAAATAATGGATACTAGATTTCTTTTTATAGAAGGAGTATATGGTGGTATGATAATATATCTAGATAGATCTTCCAATTTATATAAATGTGAAACTCCACTTGAATAATTGTGAATGATTTTATAAAAAATGTACATAAATATTTATTTGTTTCATAATTTTTCTTTTTTAGGAATCCATAATTACAACTGACTATAAATATTGAAGTAAGTGATATTGTGAAACATCCACACCTAAGAAAAGCCTTGATATTTATAGTTAAGATCCTATAAGAGTGGTTTCATCTTCATTAATGGTTACGTAAATTTTCCCTAAAATATCCATGATAGAATCCTCATCCCTTAGGTAGACTATTTGAACTAGGATCACAATCCAAATAGGCACAATGTAGTGCTTTTGGTCAATACAACAGTCTTGTGACCGTTTTAGGACTTCAAAAGAATTTCAATTTTATCATCCATGATTTACTAATCCATTATTTATATTATTATTGTTTTCAGTGCAGGTTTATATGAATCATATTAGAGTATATAATACCAAAAATGATGATAAAAAATCTAGTAACAGCAAAATTAATCCTTGTGGAACCATGATAGGTTTTCATTTCCTAATACATTTTAATAAGAGAGGAAAAATATATTTATATGACTCCCTTTATTTCCATCGTCATACAGAATAATGTTCATTATGAATTGATAATATTTAGTTTTCAATTTCATATATAGCCCTGATCATTGAGTATGAGAGTGAAAATGTACTATTTTTAAATTTTATGTGAATGCATAATGTGGGGGAGTGGGAATTCCCTCATAAAGAGTGGTGGAGTATCAAAGTAGTGTTTATTAGGAGGAAGGAAACTCAATAGAAGTGGAAATTCGGTAGTTTGTTATTATAAAAATATATATATATATATATATTATTTTCCGTATTATTTTTTAACATTCATATGATGGTTTTACAATGAAGGGAATTTACATGAATTTTATATTAAATATAAGGATTCATTATTCTAAAATGTAGTTTCCTTGTTTTTTACAAATTTATCTAAAAATAAATTTTTCCTCTAATAAAAATTTAATATAATAAAAAATATTCCATAATTGGAATCATGTTAAATAACAATATCTAATAGGTAATCATAATATTTTCATAGTGCTTAGTAAAAATAGTGAAATTATTTTAACATAGTTATGGAATATATGAGTTTACTAAGGGGGTAAAATTAAGATATATGGGAAGTATTTATACCCATGACTGTATTAAAAATAACCTAAAATATATTTCAACCTTATCAAATACTATAATTGAATCAAAAGATATTTTGATAAACTTTCCCATAAAATATACATTTTACCATTGAATAATATAATATATAATATTGGTGTCTTTCTCCTAACTTATGAATGGGTACCACTTCTCCTTCCTTATCCATCAAACTTAATCTATTGATCTAAAACAATACCCACTAAAGAAACATTATACAATTCATACCATCATCATAGAGCCTATGGAGTTTTATAAGGACTATTTCTTCCCTGTTATTGTTGTATGCCCAGTGAAGTCTCTCATAATAATGGTAAATATAGTTATTAATATCTTTTAAATTTATTTATTCATATACATTCTACAAACAAGTTTTATATAACAGATTTTTTTGAATAAGGTATTATAAAAATACTGACAATTTTTAATGGTGATATGACTAATATAAACCTATTTTTACTATAAAAATGGAAGATTAAATTACCACTCTTTCATTCACGTGGACTATAGGGCCCACCTAGTGATGAACTTAATTTTCCATAATTATAATTAATGTTTGGTTATTAATTTATAATTATTGTTGATATTTTCGATTTTGGTTTTTAAAAATATTCCAAAAACGAGAATTTCTATTTGTCTTCATTTTTACCAATCCCTTTATAAATGGAATCATCACTCATTCATTTGGATGGACTACCATCCCCATGTATTTATATAATCCATTCAAATCTCTAATTTATGCAAATTGTTAAAACTATGAATATAATGAAAATATTTTACATTATATCAGAATGATCATTTCATATGTTATGTAATATTGATTCATGTTTTTTTCATCGTAACCACAAAAACTATACATTCTAATAAATGATGTCATAGATACCTGAAATGATGATGATAATAAAATAATAGGAATGAATGTTTAATAATATGTTATTATTTAACCATGTATGGTATTATGATAATTATTTTTTATTTGGAATATAATAATATTAAAAATATATATTTATTTAGGTTGAGTATTGACCGCATATGAATCAAGAAGGACATGAGATTAGGGTCCCTTGTTTAAATCATTTTTTATTGAGATAACATAGCATAAATTTTTAGATGATTAAATTTTATGATATATTTATCCCAAATATTTTTCATCACATTGTAATTAGGTAAATTATAGATATTTAATGTATTTCTTTTATGTTCATTAAATTATGTATTCAGGTAATAAAAAGAATTGATTAAGATAATATGACATTGTTTTCCACTTCAGTATAGTTTTTTTTACAATTCCAATATGAAATATAAAATTTAATTAACAATATATTTTATTATTCAATAGAAATAAAAAATTATGGGTTGCTGAGGCTGTATCATTCTTCATTTTTTTAAAATATTATTCAATCAGAGTTTATTACATAAATATTTAGGAGATTACTACAATGTTTTGTATATATTGCATCGAAAATAAAATATTAACAAAATATTACTATAATATTTATATATAAAATCTCAAAGTCTAATACTCTGTACATGGTAAATAGAAATATTATGACATCTAACTATATTACCTCACTTTTATACCTATCATAACCTATTTATAGACACCACCTTCTTCATAACCTATGTTATAAAAAACATTACGTTTAATATGAGTCGTGATCAAATTTATCATTTATATTATTTGTGAGTCTCAACCGAAGAACAAATCAATAAATTTTTTATGAATTAAAAATGTGTTCCTTTCATTTCATTTTCATTGTTGTAAATCAATTATCTAATTTTCAAATAGATTAATTAAAATATAATAGAGATGAAAAAATTAAACAATGTAGATCAACCAAGAAAAATTTGTGGAAGATTGTTTTCCTCTCTAAATAATTATTAGTTCATAAGTGTATAATAGAATGTTAATTTGAAATTAGGATCACATCAATGGTAAATTAGTAACAAAAGATCTCAATCATGTATTACTGTAATTTGTATTATCATTTTGTTGTCTTATACAATTAATATCATTCAATATTTATAACAAATTCACTGATGTTCATCTTTAACTATTAATTATAATACAAAGGTAGTTTCTTAAACACATCACAACTATAAATTAGTTATAATATTTAAAAATATAGAACAATTATGTCACCTTTTTAAATGTCACACGTAATCAATGAATAATTTTATTGTATAATCATTTCAATATTGAAAATAAAAAAACAAATTTGTTTTTGAGATTAAATTATTCTTTTTTGAATAAATAAAATAAATAAAACCACTCCAAAAAACACGTAGATAATTTATATTTAAATGTGTATAAAAAATTATACTATATTGATATTTTACATTTGAAAAATGATTAATGAATAACAATTTAAATCATAAAAAATACATATTTTCATATGAATTTATGATTTAAATAAATCATATATATATATATATATTAATCACTAAGTATTTTTTTAAATATTATAAATAATTATATAATGATGTATATACATAACTAAATCTGGAATTATGAAAAAGTGTTGAATAGAAAATGATGTTCCTAGAATTCGGTGGATACTCAATACATTACATGTGGTCAATCAATCTTATAACTTCATTGATGTAATTTACTATTTAACAAAAAGGAAATATTCATTTTTTTCTTCAGGTTGTTGATACAATGGAATGTTTAATCACTTCATTATTTTACTGAGATGAAGTGATAATTGTAATAAAATTATTATTCTATAAGTATTAATGATAAACATAACAAAATTACTGGGAAAATTTTCAATTTATAGATATTTGAACATCTAATAAATTTTTTGAAAGATTAACAACTAATCAAAACAACATAAAATAATAATATTTAATTACTGATTTTCATACTATAAGTTTATGGATAAATGAAGAAAAACCTATTATATTTATATAACTATATTTAAAACAAACTAAATATAAATAAAATATTTTATCTATCACTAATGAAAATTTAAATAATATTTAAATAAATAAATAACATATAATAACCTCATATATAATCCATATATCTTGAAAATCACTAAAGCTAGGAAATATTATATTTCATTTTATCAAAATTATATAGGTGTATGTTTGCATTCCTGTGCAAGGGTAAACATAATTTTCAATTTATACATAATATAAAAATGTATTATTGACCAATGGAAAATGATAATCTATAAATTATATATTACATTTATGTGTATGGAATAATTGATATAACATGTGTAAGGGTAGTTTTAATAGTATTTTTATGGGTAGAGAATGAATATAACATGTTTATTTAATAAAAATAGGTTTTATTACTAGAGTTTTAAGATTACAATATATGATCCCCAATTTGAATAATAGATTTCTAAAATTCATTCATCTCATGTAAATGTAAAATATACTTGAGTTAAGGAAACCCACATGTTTCATAACTTGTGTAATGGAATACGAAATCACATGTAATGGTGCACTATGTTTTCTAATGATCATGATAAAGTTCTAAATAATTATTGAAAGGGTATGGAAAAAGGCTTATGTTAGGGGTAGGTGTCTAGAAAGTAATGTGTATGGGTAAATAATTAAAACTAATACTAACAAAAACTAAAATAAAAAATTCTTAAAAACATTAATGGGTGAAAAAAATGCTTATAAAAATAAAACATTAATATATATAAACCTAAAATAATAGCATAAAGAATTAATGATGAATATTGATAATAAAATCATATAGAAATTATAAAATATAAATAGATAACTTTTTGAAATTATAAATATAATTAAATTATTAATATATATATATATACTATAATATCATATAAACACTCTATAAAATCTTATACTATATCTAAAAAACTCATCTGTTTTCATATAAAAAACTCATCAATATTTTTAAAAAATTATCCAGCATTTTAAAATATAAAAAGTTGAAATATATTGACGATAAAACTCCCCATTAATAAAATATAAATAATATAGTATTTTAAAATTATATTTAGGTTATTTTATGATAAATTTTAGTTTTATAAAACCCAATTAATCCATGGTTATAGTGATTATATCATAACAAAATTTTTGAAAAAATCTCTAAAATAAAATATTCATAATTAATATAATGTTTAAAAATGAAATTATTCTTTTATTGGAATTTTTTTATGTGCATCAGAGGATTTATTTAAAAAAATTAATATTAAAATTATAAAATATAAGTTGAAATTTAACATATCTGAAAATAAAATAACATAAATTATGTTTAATAAAATTAAATTGAGAAAAATACAGTCACCAAAAATATAATCTAACTCAGAAAATGACAATTAAACTTATTGATATTTCTTATATCTCATTGAAATTAAATTATTATGGAGAAAATGAGAAATACATATTCTAAGTTCATGGTTAATCTTATATACATTAAAATTATAGTATACATATGATAAAAAATAAAAAAATATGATTGTAATAAAATTTTTATTAACTCATATTTCCTTTAATATATCTAATAACACAATTAATATATTTTTGATAATTTTACACATTATTTATAAAAAATATAGTGAAAAAATAATTTATTTATTATATATTTATAGAAAACTACAGTAATCCATATATCATGCACCTATACAGCTTAATATCAACACACATTACATATTCATCAAAATCTTATTTGTTGTTTATAGTCATTGGATTTTTAAAATACTTGTATGAATAAATGTATATCCTTTTAACAGGTTCTTATGAAGATATAAATTAAATAATAATATAAAATATTTTCATTGGGATACTTTTAAACCTAATAAAAATTCTATTTATGACATTAATAACTTATCATACACAGTAGTAATTATTTTAGAAATAAAATATACAAATTAGGTAATTTTTTAACACAATTTTATATCATTATCATTTACCAAGAAATTAATGATATATTTTAAATAGTTCTATATATCTAATGTAATATCAAAATTTTCTTTTTCAAAAAACTTTTGAAATAATAATTGAGTATTTATCTCACAATAAGTCTATTTATTAATAATATATAATGATATAGTATGTTCAAAATATGATTTTAAAATTATTCATTTTTTAATTTAGGTGGAATGTTAAAAATTACTGCTTCATTTATTATTTCATTTAAAAATGCTATCCTTTATACCAATTTAAATAAGTATAAATTTAAAAAGGTAAAAAATGTTAAGAAAACTATCATATATTATATCTTATAAAAATAAAAAAAACAATCATCAAATTAAATTACCTATTTCGATGAATAACATTAAAAAAATCATTCTTTAATTTTAACTATTATTCTACTTTCATGATGTTTTTTTTGAAAAATATATTTATTCCCTTTTATTTTTACATTTTATGTAATTAATCATAATAATTTTTTTTTAATTAATTTCACTATATACATCATTAATCATGGTTGACACATTTAAATCATTGTAAATATTAGAAAACAAAAAATTTGAAACTAATGTATAATTAGGAAAGTGATTTAAAACTGATTTCCCAGTTTGTATTCTAGAATCCAAATTTTATTTATATATTTAATAGGATGAACATTATGAGGTTTACCCTCTATTGGCCAAGTTTTACATGATATTTCACTCTCATAATATATGCTATATCATTTTATTTATCATTATCATCCGTAATATTAAATCCAATGAAATATTTATTATTGTTAATTAAATTCAAATTCATCTTATTGATATTATTTACAGAAGATTTCATATTCATAAACTATTCACAGTATAACTTTTTCTTATTTAATACTCTAATGGATTCAATATTATCTGAATAACCTAAAAACATCCCTTCATTACATTTAAAATGAAACTTTACTAAATTTGTTTTTATATATTAAAATAAAAACCTTTAAAAAACAACATAAAATATCTAATTTTAAAATTCAAACCTCTAAAAAATTTATTTGGGGTTTATATAAAAAATTTATAATAGAAAACATATAAGAATTCAGAAAATATATATGTTTTTTAAATAAATGTTTTCAAATTAAAATAAATAAGAATTTATTATCCTTTTCTTTAAAAGACCAATTAATTTTTTCATCAACATCATTTTTCTTATCGTTCCATAATTATTGTATTCCGATAATTTATAATGTTAAAACTAAAAAATTTACCACCTCTATGAGATCATATAGATAAGGTAGAATTATTTTAGAGGGTTTTTATATTACATTAGAAATATTTTTTTTAAAATTTTCTCTTTTATTGGATTATAAATAAATACAAATAAACTTAATGAAATCAAAAACTATTAAAAAAACATAATTTTATCTAGAAAAATTAGACAACTATATAAGACTATGTGAATTATATTTAAAACATTCAATACATATAGAATAACAAAATTCATTTATTGTTTTAAATTATTATTTATATTTATTACATTCTATAAATGAATCTCATTTTAATAAAAGATTTTATTTAACATTTGAAAATTATAGAACCAATTATAGATTTAAAAACATGTACAATGATCATAAATTTTATATTTCATCCTTAAAATAATACAATTTATCAAATACATCAATATAATTCAATATCTTAACATTATATTTAGATAGATCATAAAAATAAATATTCTAAATATTATCATATATATTTTCTGGTAATAAAAAATACATATTTTACAAAAGTTAAGCTTAAAATATTTTTATTCTACATTTAATCTATCCAAATATATATTTGATACATTTATATAATTTTGTTTTATGAAATCATTAAATAATAATCATTAAATAACAACACCATAAAAAATTAATATATACAATAACATTAAGATGACTTTATAAATTTTTCCAACTTATACTAGGCCTCCATCACATGAATTAAAAGATTTTTTATGAAACATCACCTTTTGTGTGTCTCAAAAAACCAGTTTCTAAATACCACGAATCATTTAGTATTATATGTTATATCTCCATAAATCAACCAATGATGTTTATTTTTTTAGTACACATGGTAAATTTTGTAGAATTAGATTTTTAGAATAATATTTAGGAATCAAATTCATAAAATAACATCTATTTTTAGGATATTTAAAAATTAAAACAATAATAATAAATGGTTTATTATAAAAAAAATTAATTATAAATTGGAATTAATTTTCATTATTCTCTTATATTCTATAATTAAAACATGTTTTACATGAAATATTCACATGTGATATTTTAATTAAAATATTATTATTTAGCCTCAGATGTAATATGATATGGATAAAGACATTCTTTTTATTCTTTTTATTCATCATTGAAAACGATAAAATATTTCATTCACTATAAATTTTTTTCATGTCCTCCAAGGATGAATTAAATCATTTTTCATGATATTCATCATTTATAATGAAAAAAAATTTAATTCTCATCATTGATTCTTTTATTTTTAGGTTCTCAAAACCAAAAGTCTTTTTCATATTTATCATTTTGGGAAATTTAATTTCATGTCCCTTTTTAAATTTATCATATTATTTTTCCAAAATATTATTTTATATTTTCATATCAATATATTTTTCATTAATCATGATTCCATCATTCCAAAATAAATTATAATATTTAAAAAATTGGTTTACATCACATTTCAATAAATCCAAATCAATACATTAAACCAAATTTGTATAATTTTCATCTTTATTTATTTCATTATGATCAACATTATTTGGGAGTCATTTAATTGGATAAAAAATGAATCATTTTCCATAAAATGTTTTTCATTTAATAAAATATTACTTTTATCTTATTTACATTATTATTCCCTCTTCAAATTTGATTTATTTAACTAAACCCATATTTTAATCAATGATTTAATTTCCATTATCCATTGTTTTTTTCATTGTTTAGATATTTAATTTTGTGAAAATGTATCCTTATTTTTAGTTTCATCTAGAAATCATAACACATTATGTCAAAACATCATTATTATTAGTAGTATTATAGTTCATTTACTTTTTTCTATTTATTCATATAATCGGCCAACTAAATCATATATTTTTTTAGAAATTTATAATTATTGTTCCAATATGATCCATATTTTTATCAGTTCCCCATATATTAGATTCATTAATGTTCAAGGACATATTAATATTATATTAAATATAAATACCCTTCTTCTATGTAGTTTCCTAAGAAGAATCATTTTTCAATTAAAGTACATTTTAACATAATCAATTGATTGTTTTATCTTAAGTATATTATTTAAAATTTTAAAATTCATCAGTAAATATAGTATTTAAATTATATATTTCATATAATTATCTATGAAAATATTATATTATAGCTATAGATTCTTATCCTAAAAAAATAAACTCAAAAAATTTATTGGATGTAAACCGATGAATATATCATCTCACAAATACATCTTTTCCAATTATAAATTCATGGTATTCTACAAGATGAAATAAAATATTGATTATATTTATCATACCAACCCAGAGAAATAAACATCATTGATTATACAAATATCATTATGTGTCTTACATGATGATAGATGGAAATACACTATTTTACTTATAACACAGTAGAAGATATTCATTATAATATAATTCAAACCATAATTTAAAATAATTTTACATAAAAGTGTATGTGGATCATAATTTCATATATCATATGGTTTTACTATGATTTTCCAATGATCCAAACATTATTTCATTATGTATTAACTCATTCGATAATTTTAACATTCATTATCACTTCCATTAAAATTGAATGCTTTCTGTTATTTGACCATTATTTTCATTAATACTATCCATATTCTAGAACATATCTCTAATCCGTCGTATAAATTTTCTTTGTTATTTTTGTTAAACTAATATATAATATATATGAAAACCTATATCAAATGGAAATAACTTGGGATACAGATTTATTTCACTAGATAAATTTGGAAAATATACTATAGGGGTGTTAATAGTTCTTTAAAAATGTACTCAAATAATTATTCAATGATTATAATGGAATGAATCAATAATTCTATAAAATTTTTAGTGTTTTTTGAAATAAAAACTATATATTAAATTATTATTGACATAGTATTCTGAATCACTAATATCCTTATATACTCTACAACAATCTATACTCAAAGGAAAAAATTTAACACACTATGAAATGTAACATTTAAATTATTTATTCCCCATTTACAAAGAAACATTAATATTACTATTATCCAAAACTAATTAATGTTTTGAAGAAAGTATAATCCTAAAATGATCTCTGTTACGATGGTATGTCTGAGTATGATATACTGTATAATACTAAATGTAGGATCGAATATATAAGTATGAGATGCTCAAATATAAGAGGGGGTGAATTGTATACTTTTAAAAATACTTACGGAAATTTTGAATAACCAAAATTCACAACACCACTACGTTCTAAAAGCTTTCCTGATTCCGGAAATGTGATTTTGTAAATGAAACCTAACAAAATTTTACAAAAACTAAGATTCTACCTTAAAGCATATAGAATCTTATATAATCAGAGTACAAGTAATGAAGTATAAGAAAGTTATACTTTCCGTAACAATACAAAATTCACAGCAGAAAACAAAGTAGTAACACAACAAGAAAACAATAATAACTCTTTTAACCCAAATAGAAGGGTATCCAACAACCTTGGATAAAGGTCCAAAGATTTATACTTTCAATAAAATATGTCTTACCCACACTAGTTTAAGACCTCAATATGAAGATCGGAGTTTGTCTTGCTATCCCCGCAATCCCTCAACTATCAGGTAGTCATCTCGTCTCTCTTACCCTCCTCGGAAGCCCTCGATTATACACAACATCAATTGGAGTCTCATGATGAATGTCTACACGAATCAATGTTTGAACAAGTCATTCAAACTTTTTCCACAAAGCGTGATAGTTTATAAGAGCCTCTCTCTCTCTAAATCACTTCAATAGCATGTAAGCACGGTTGTCAAAGATGTTGTCATGTTTTTTCAAATGAGCTCATATTTTTATTCACAACTCCAATGGTATGCTCCCTCCTCCAATGGCCATATTCTTCCTTGAATTTCGGAGGGACCAGTACAGGTGTCACTGAAGCAATAGTTAGTTGATAACTGAAGGCATGAAATTGTTTTATAAAAGAACAAGTGAAAGCATAAATAAAACTGATATTTGGAATGGATAAAATATTAATGTTTGGTATGTAAGAAAATAAAAGTTATTAGTTTAACCAAGAATAAATTTGGAATCTATAATACAAGGATATTTGGATTCTGTTTATCAAAAGAATTCTTAGTCAATATTTATACATGTTCTTATCGATAATTCGTAATCAGAATTCACAATCAGATTTTTCAATGAGAATTCGTAATCAGAATTCATCATCAGAATTCGTAATAAGAATTCATAATAATAATTCATCATCAGAATTCATAATGAGAATTCCTAATCAAAATTCATCATCAAAATTCGTAATGAGAATCCGTAATCAGAATTCATTATCAGAATTCGTAATGAGTCGTAATCAAAATTCATTATCAGAATTCATAATGAGAATTCGTAATCAGAATTCATCATCAGAATTCATAATGAGAATTTTTAATCAGAATTCTTCATCAGAATTCATAGTTATGACTTTATATAAGTTTGTAATCAGAATTTAGAGTTGAACATCATAAAAGTTCGTAACAGGGAATTCGAAGTAGAACATCTATGAATGTTCGTAACAGGAATTTGGATCCTAAAACAAAATACATAATATCTATGTATTATACGATTCAGATGTTTTTTTAGATACGAATCCGATTTTAATTCTTATGAATAAAATATTGATATAAAAAATGAAAACTAGGTAAGGGTATATTTCCTTGGGTAAGAAAATTTTCCTTAAAGAATTAAAATGTAGAGTAAAATCCGATTTTCATTAAGATAAGATTTTAGTGATTTTCAAAACAAGAAGGAATGGAAAAGTCATAAGGAAAACCTTATTGACTCACAATCTCCCACTTTTTGGAAAGCACAAACATCCTTCCGAAAAAGAGTATAACGACTTACAAAAATAATTTCTAGACTTTGAAATAATACTTTTCTCCCTTTTTCGCGGATAATGGTGAATATGACTTTGTAATATCATGATGAAATCATAATTTAATCTATTTAAGGTAATCCATTTACAAATGTGTTCCGAGAAAAACCATACTTGACATGTATTTTTATAGGCATAAGACATTTTATATGAATTCCTAACCATATGAATTGGTCCCATTAAAAAACAAAAATTACCATAGAATATGACACACATTAACTACCAATACTCAAAATATACTACATTGATGTGGTATATCTCCAAAAACTCCAAGGGTTGTCAGATAATATTTCTCTATAAAATAAACCAAAATTTTAATTACTAATTTCCATGTGTCTATACCATATATTAATTCCAAATATAGTAATATGTGTTCATTTAGATGCTTTATTCACATTTTCTTCTTCTGGGCCATTATCATGTGTGGTCCAACATGAATACTTTACAGCCTAAAGGAAATCTACCCAAAATCCCATTTAATGAAGACTTGTGTTGGAGAGTTGTCCAAAATTCCAATAGTACCATAATGAACATAGTTATATATGTTCAAAATCAGTGGAATGTATACCCAAATAGTGTTAATAGTTCTGATTTTATAATTAATTTTATAGTGACTATAAATATTCTGCCTATATTGACCCAAAAATTCAACCCTACACATGTAAGATCCTCAGTATTTTAGTTGTATCATTATAGGGTTTCCACTAATGAACAACTCCTAAATTCCAAAAAACTCATTTAATCAAAAATAAATTTTATTTAGGTGAAAGACACATTAAAAAAACAAAACACATTTTAGAATGATAATTTTTTCTCTAAATGGAATTTAAAAATTCAATTGTAATTATGTTTAAATATTCCCATAAAAACATATTACATATTTCAAAAAAAAATATTTCTTTAATTAATAAACCTTTATTACTACTTAATATAATAATCTAATAATCATTGTTAAAGAAATATATATACCAAAACAAATTTATAATAAAATAGAACCTCATATAAAAATTAGATAAATCATCATAATCCATTAAAAAAAATTATAGTAAAATTATATTAGAAAATATCCACAGAAATATTCTTAAAATGTATGGGATAACACAAAGAGTAACTAAAAAATTTATTTAAAATTAATGTTTTTTAGGAAATTTTACCGAATGAACTTATAGTTAGACATTTAGAGATCAATTAAATAAATATGAATGTAATCCCCTAACATAAAACATATTCAACTGAAACCCTAATTCACCATTTTAATATGATAAGAATTAATCCACTTATTTGGGGAGTTGAAGATTATTTGTAATGTGGTAGACCAAAAAATTAATAAATTATAATATTTGATTAAATAATAACACAATTAAATCCAAAATTTGGGAGAGAAATGGAGGTGATGACTAATGAACCAAAGAGTATTAATAGGGAGAAAATATGCCAAAATGTTTTTAAATAATTAATGGAAAATAAAGAAAATTCAAAATTCAAATTCTAATATTATAACATTATTTGGTCACAATATTTATAAAACCCTGAACCAACTATGTGATAGATTTTTGAATTCATTAGAGTAGCTACATATTTTGGAATGATGGTTTGAAAAAAAAATTAGCGATGAATTTTTTTATTAAATGTATATCTCCACATTTCATGTTTTTTTAGCATGGCTATCACTAAATAATCATTAATATTGGGGATTTAACTATAAACATATTTTTTTAAAATTCACAAATAAAGTCAATTAGAAACTAAAAAATAAATATATATAATCATTAAAAAAATCTTATTTGTAAAAATGGATTCATGTGAGTTTCATGTGCTATGGTAGATAAAGATCTTATTGCAAAAAATGATTTTAATTATTGGAATAGTGAAGATCACATAATTTTTTGGTATGTGTTTTGTTTTCTTATCTTATTAGTCTATGATATATAGTAATTTTATTTCCTAAAGTATTTTGACTTTATATATGATGTGGTAAATAGTGTTATTTGATAACATATTCTTTTCGATGGGTAATCCCAAAAACATACTCAAAATTATTGGTGTGTTTCTACTATCGACACCCATTATTCTCAATAATTCACTCAATTAGAAGATAATTTTATATGTTACAAGTAAATATTTTTTATCTATCTATAAAAAAGGCATGATAGAAAAAAATACAAACTATAGATCAAAATATATATATATGTATAAAAATTCCTTAAGATAATGGGTTCATTCTAACACACCTGAGTAGTCCTACAACCAACATAGGTAGGGTCTCTATCCTCTACCACTACTCAAAAATCCATAATAATAATAATTATAATAAAAAAAACCCCTCTATATAACATTGCGATATAGTAAATGAAAATGAAATAAATTGTATATTTTAATCTCTCATTCTATAAAATAAATCCATACTTCCATATATGATCTAAAAACAATGATACACCATGTCACCATATCATTATGGGAAATAAAAATTAATGGGTGTTTTAGAAATAGTCCCCTAACATTAAGAAACCCTATAGGTAATTGACGCTAGGGGTTTTTTCATGAAACTCCAGTCAATAATTTCCCCTTAAAATGTAGTACAGTGGTGACCACGAGGTTGTCTCACGAGGATGTTGCAAGCTAATTTATCAAATTGTCACTTTGTTAATTTGTTTTTGTTAATGTCGGAATTCAAAATAGGGATTTTAAATTATACGAAAAATGTTATATAATATAAAATCAGAATCAAACTATAAATATACGTTAGTGATTGAGAATCAGAAGAAAACTAGGCTGAAGAAAACAAACCAAAGAAGGCAGTGGTGGACAAACATCGATCCTCAGATACTCCCTCTATCCTTGTTTAATTGAATTATCAGATTATATTTCGAAATGATCACTCAAATAACTCCAAGTGAACACCCATATTGACTATACACCTTATCGATACCTCACATATGGGTGTTTATCCTCTTACAAAAGAGATTCAGTTACCCAAAGACCTTCGAGAAATCAAATCTAATTGAACATGTTGTGCTCAATGGGGAGACCTCGCCCAAAGAAGTTTAAACAACAAGACAATTATTTTACATTCATAAGTTGATAAAAACTATAGAAAAATATAGAATAATGTGAATTAATGAAATAAAAGAGACCTTTGTCATTCATGAAAACCAATTCCAGAAAAATATAATTGGAATACGATGAAGTACCTAACTCAAAAGGGATGAATCTTTGGATCTCCATTGCACACCACCACATGGAGTTTATACCTTCATGTCTTGATTATCCATTGAACACCTATTCTCCAGAATATCTCCTCCAGAAATGCTCACTACCTTGTTCCAACCCCCTTGAAAATGAATATCCTTGAAAAAGGGAGATGAGGTACACATTTATGAAGAAAATAAGTGATGAAATCTCGCTCAAATTCTACCCTCCGGATTGCGTCGACATTTATACCCATTAAATGACCGAATTGGTAAATGTTACCTTCTATAAACTTGTTACATTTCATCTCCGTCCTTCCGCCACAAAATAGAAGCCTAATTGGTCCAAGTATGAATGAGTTATTGATGTTTTAGTTCGGAATATTTAATCAGCCAAAGTGACTCTTCCTCTTCCACAACTCCGACTTCCAATTCCATTATGTCCTTGAAACCAGCCGATTAATATGTGGACTACTCAATTAAGGATGTTCATTTGTTTCGTCTCCATCTCCTTATTGAATATCAGCTCCATTGGATCAGTCAGATTCGAGAAAAAAACACATCTTTAAAACATTCCAATTCTGCACACAGTTTTCGAGGTCTGGATTATGAGCTGATTTTGGTCCTCCAAATGATTGATTGAGCTAGGAATCAAGAAGGATTAAATTCAGAAAAGGATGTAATTAAACCTACAAAAAGTTATTAAACAGTTTGGGTCAGTGTAGAAAATGATATGGCCAAAATAATGAAGAAAAATAAAATAGTTAAACACCAAAATTAAGCCATTATTGCATTTCAGCTCAAAATACCACTAAAATATAAAAATGTGACTATTGCCCATAAAATAACAGTTTTTTGGGATTGAGAACATTGAAATAAATTATATAATATGTAAAAATTCAAGCTTCATCAGTCCCCCACACTTAATCATTGCACTCCCATGCAATCGTCGTATATTCAAATCAAAATTCACACAAAAATAAAAAATGAGAAAACATTAATGATCTCTTCCAAAATGAAATTCCATCATGAATCATCTATGAAAAACAATTACCAATAATTTTAATTCCTCACATTTAAATTTATTCAACATCATAAATCCATCAATGGCCTAATCACAACCTACCTCACCTTGAAATTTGTGACACTCATCACTCAAGAGAAATTAAATTTGGAGTTATGATCATACTTGGAAAGTGCATATATCACCATAGGCTTGTGAAAATTCTCATCTCTCCACAAAAAGAAACATGAAAATGAATTTAATCATGAGGAATTCTTTAGGTGAATTCTGTGGAATATGGTTGGTGGGAAAATGATTGAAAATTTAAGGCTAGAAAGAGGATGTTGGAATCTTAAGCACAATGCATGAATAATAAAGTGAAAACACAGGATGAATGAGATGACAATTGAATACAATGAATTAATGACTATAATTCGTTTGAATTTAGATAGGTACATGAGTCATCAAAGGAAGTACAATGATAAATTCAATCTCATCTCCATTTTTTCTATTTTTTTCTTTTTTTTGAAGGAGAAACAGATGAAACAAATAATGCACAATGAAAGGATTACTCATGACCAATTTCATCTTTATCATCCACTACCCAAAATGTTGAAACACACATCACATAACCCACAATGGAAACACATCCCAAATAATGCACATGAATTGCCCTTCCCCCACACTCAAACTTGAAATATCCACGCAATTATACTAAGAGTGAGGGTAGGTAAGGAAAAATCGGCTTGTAATGTGGCTTTAACCTATAAAGAAATTCATGGAATCTAATGGATAACAAATGATAGATGTAAAGGTAGGTCTCAAGATATAATATGGCTAGCCAAAAAAATTCCTCAATCATATCAAAAACATTCCATGAAATCCAAATCTTCGAATGAGAAAATTCACATGTTCTGCTTCTCACACAAAATCCAAGCTTCTCTCAAGAAAGTGTGGGGATTAGAAAGAATATTTCAAAGAGGTTCAGAATACCCCACATGACTAAAAAAATATTTGATTATGTGTTTCATGGCCATGGATTTTAAAAATCGGTCAAACTCATAAAAATTATTGAAAATCCATTTCAAGGAAAAATATTTCACATCAACAGTCCTTTAAAATCCATTTCTTCAAAAATGAATTCAATCATCTCAAAATCAATTAGTGTTTGAAAAATTATTATAATATTCATTAAAGCTCAAGGTTACTAAAAAAGATGAAATATAAAAATATAAATAAATCACACCAAACAACTGAGTAGGTTGACACTCACCGCACACAATGATTTCACTACCCCTATTGTAGCTCAACAAAAGAATGATAAGGGTAGAAAAATAAAAGGGAAGGATGGATACAACTTGAATTTATTTTTTTCAGTGGAAGCCTTGAGTTATGCTCCTAGCTGCTAACACTTGACCTAAAAGACATGAAATACAATACATTTTAGAGAAATAAATAAAATGAAATAGGAAATGAAATGAAAGAGGAAAATGCTTGGTTTAACCACCCATGAATGTGCTAGGTTTTTACTTCCCCTAGTGAAGTAGTAGCAGCAGTTTATCCCCAATCTGATGGTGGATGATGTTTTTTCTACATGAACCACAAAAATGAAATCTCTCTAATCTTCTTCATCTCACACATCTTATAGAAGCTCCCAAAAACAGAATTCTTCAGCTTCCCCTCCATGACTTTTATGTTTTGATTATATAGTGGAAGTGGGAACAAAACATAAAATAAACCTCCCAAGACATTATCATCACAAAACACCTCCACTGGCTCTTGAAACGGACAAACCATCCATTCCTCAATTTCATCCTTGAAATCATCATCATCTGAAAAATAAATCCACTCAAAAGAAACATGAACTAAATTGTCATAGGGAGAAACACATAGATAATTATTATCAAAATTATTAGGAAAGTAATGATATAAATTTGAGACATCTCCCTATGGATTCTCGGGTTCTAGCCCTTTCTTCGAGTAAAAATAGTGGAATTGAATGTGGAAAGCAGTTATGGTTCTTCCAAATGCTCTTCAAAATGGACGGGCTCAAGTTTTTCTTCTTTTTTATCCAAATATTCAAAAAATGATTCTAATTTATCAATTTCAAAAATAGTTTCTTCAAATGAAATTTCATTTTCCACAAGTTCATCACAATTGTTTTCAAAAGATCATTCATTTCCAAAAGACACATCTATTGGTCAATCAATAAAAATTTCTTCCTTAAAATGTGAAAAATATGATTCAAAATCATTTTCAACACATCTATACAGGGTTCATAAACATAAAAAATTGGTGGGATGTCATTTTCCATTTCATGATAATCTTTTTGAGGTTTCAGTTCTTCCAATTCTTTTAATTCATTAGAATGAATTGCCATTTGTCAGATTACTTCATGAATATTTTGTTGAATCACCAAATTATTTTGTTGCATTTCAAGATTATCAAGTTGAAATTTTAAAAAAACTTCATGACCAGACTCCTCATATTATTGATAATCAGGCCAAACATAGGAGTAGTCACTGTGAAAATCCATTTCTTTTGATTTTTTTAAACACAAAATAAGTGGTTAAAAAAACTAGAAAATATAAAAACAAATCAGAAAAAACATAGGCAACCTCCACAGAAATGTCGCCAAATTGACGCAGGGTTTTTTTTCATGAAACTACAGTCAATAATTTCCCCTTAAAATGTAGCACAATGGTGACCACGAGGTTGTCTCACGAGGGGGTTGGAAGCTATGTTATCAAACTGTCACTCTGTTAAATTTTTTTTGTTAATGTCAGAATTAGAAATGGAGATTTGAAATTATACTAACAATTTTACATAATATAAAATCATAATTAAACTATAAATATATGTTAGTGATTGTAAATAAGAAGCGAACTAGACTGATGAAAACAATCAAATGAAGGTAGTGGTGGACAAACATTGATCCTCTGATAATCCATCTATCCTTGTTTAATTGAATTATCAGATTATATTTCGAAATGATCACTCCAATAACTCCAATTGAACACCCATATTGACTATAAACCATATAGAGACCTCAAAAATGGGTGTTTATCCTCTTATAAAAGTGATTCAATTACTCAAATACCTTTGAGAAATCAAAACTAATTTAACTTGTTGTGCTCAATTGGGAGACCTCTATCACGACCCGTCCTCGGGGCCCGTGCTGTGACTACCCCAAACCCGCCTTCCATAGGCCAGGGGCTGGCAAGTAGCACCAAAGGCTTAAAATCCCGATAATTGGGAAGGAATTTCCTTTATAAAAGAAAACAAGAACCACTGAGTACAAGCGGAAACAAAACACTATGTAAAAAAAATCTGAAAAGTAAATGGGTTAGAATACAAACCCGAAAGAAAGTACAACTACAACTGAACAAGGTGCAACAGCAAAAAGACAAACAGCTGGAAGAGGGAAGCAGCTCCTATGTTGTCCTCCTCGGGTCCTACCTGAAGGGTAGGTATAGATAGCGCAGCTCCTAGTCGTCCACCACGGATCCTACCTGAAGGGTAGGTACAGATAGCCTCCTCCATGCTCTCGTCCGTCAACCTCCTCTGTGAGTCGTCTCGTCGTGTAGTCCACCTCCGGGTACTTACTCGTTGTGTAGTCCACCTTCGGGTACCGACTCGTCGTGTAGTCCACCTCTGGTTACTGTCCAGTCCTCGAACACTCGACCTCCGTCAGCACTGCCCGTCGTCTGCAACCAACACAACGAGGTGCGGGTATAGCCCGTGCAGGGGTGAGTATAACGATACTCAGTAAGGACCCCGAGACCCTCAAGGTCTCACTAAACCAACAAGGATAACCACAAGAAGAACTCAACAGATAACCTCTACTTAGATATATGCCCATACATATACCTAAGTTATCAAGTAACCCATCTCAATCATGAGGAAACACAAGTATTGGGAAATCAACGGATAACCACTACCCAGGTATATGCCCATACATATACCTAAATTATCAAGAGACCCATCTGAATCATGAGGTAAACACGAAGGTCAATAAGTCTCAGCTCAAACCAAGATTTTCATTATCGAAACTGTAACTACTAAAGAGCTCCGTCTCTGGAGTGTACAATGGTTTTGTCACAACTCCGAGATACTGCTCACTAACCTAAGACTGCTGAGGTACTCCTCCTATTGAGTACCGCGGGCCTGCCACCTCACACAGTAGTGCTTCCTGCCGGGTTCTTCCACACAACACAATAGTTCTCCCCCCTCATAGCCTATAGAGGTACTCCTCCTGTCGAGTACCGCGGGTCTGCCACCTCACAATGTAGTGCTCCTCCGTTGTGGGTCTGCCACCTCACAATGTAATGCTCCCCACTGGGCTACGTAAGTCACTCCGAATCGAATCAGACAAGCAGTCTTCAGGTCTCTTCCGTCTACACGGTCTCCGTACTCCGTACGCTCGTCTCTGAGAGGGTCCGCTCCACGAGCTACAAGTCGATACTCCAAGTATCTCAAAGTCCCACGAAGAAGTATCTCAAAGGACCGCCTCGTCATAGGGATCTCAACGCAACAGATGGCGCGTCAATCGGACTCCCGGTCTGTGAGTTATTAGCCTTTTCGTCCCAGGGTCCCGGTTGGTTTCGTGAGTGAACCAACCCGGCCGTATCTCAACTGTACCCCGAACTCCCATAGGGTATACTCATAGGGAACGTTACTAAACGTGATCACCAACACCGATGAAGGTTCATCAAACGGATGTCTGGTCTGAAAGATGTCCACTTTTCCATTCCAGGGGCCCGGCTGGATTTCGGTGCGATCCAACCCGGCCACTATCCATCTGCATCCAATTCTCGGGCGGAGGATTCCAAAAGTTCTGTATCGTCAACAGGAACTCAACGAAAAAGACGGTGCGTCAATCGGACGCCCGATCTGTTAGTTATTGGCCTTTCCATCTCACACCCACCCTGGAAACTTCCTAGGAGGTCACCCATCCTGATCACTACTCTAGGCCAAGCATGCTTAACTATGGAGTTTTAACCATGTAGGCTCCCGAAAAGGAAGGTTCACCTTGAGTATAGTATACTGAAACGACCGTCTCGGTCCAACGGTCGTGTTGCTGCTGATGGTGAGTCGTTTGGAGGCCCGCAGCCCAAGATACAGGCATTTGACCAAAAGTGGTCTGAAACTGGGGGGTCTGGACCCGGGCCGACCTGGGCCGACCCCCCCCCCCCCCCCCACCACTAGGGCGGCCGAACCGGGTCGACCCGCCCCAGGCGGCGACCCGGCCCGGCTCGGAAAACCCGGGCCGGACGGCGGCGCGGGCCGGTGCGGCGGCGCGGTCCGGCGCGGCGGGGCGGTCCGGCGCAGACCGGCACGACGGCGCGGCCTGGGCACCGTTCGGGTGCCGCGCGGGGGGGGGGGGGCAAAGCCCCCTTTTGAGAACCGCGGCCCCTTAGTTGGGGCCGCTTTTGAGACCCGTCCGATGGAAATTAATTCCCCCGGTCTCCACTGTCCGGCCGACCCGCACTTGTCGGCCGGTTTCGCCAGCAAGGACCGGCGATGGCCGGTCCTTCCTTCGCTGACACCGGAGGCCCGGTGCCGGCCGCCGGTCATCTTGCTCTGCCGCGGCCCGGAACCGGGCGTGGCCTATGCCGTCCGGTGCGATGCGACGGCATCGCTTCCCTCCGCCGCGGCCCCCGCTCCGGCCGTGGCGCCTTTGACTTTCTTCGACGCGACGCGACGGCGTCGCGTTCTTGGATTTCCTTCCACGGCGCGGCGTGACGGCGCCGCACAATAATTGTCGTGTGATTCCCGCGTGCTGCGACGGCACCACGCCATCCCGTTCCATCTGCAAGGAAACAATTATGAACATAGGAGGGGGGTTCGGCCGTGTTGGTGCGGTCTGGGCCCCCCCTCTCATTAGAAAAAAACATTTAATCTTTTATCCTCGAAGTTTGACATTCTAGAATCAAGAATGGAAAATAAATAAATAAAATATCAACAATCCCCTACCTCGGATTCAAGTGCGGAGCACGCCAATCAAGCCGCGGAAGACTAGTGTCGCGGAGGTCGGGCATCGCGGAAATCGAACTTCGTTTCCGTTGACGTTGAGGTGCGTCTGAAGGGGTACGTCGCTGGAGAAGCTTCGTAAGCTGACATATATAGTCCGAGGGGGAAATGGAGTCTCCTTTCGTTGACACGGGAAGAAGATCGAAGAAGCGGCGTCGTCGATCTTCGGAAACACACCAGCTATGAATAAGAGAAGCGGCGTTCTTCGTCGGAGCTTAAGTGTTCTTCGTGTTCTTCGTCAAGGTTGAAGAAGATGGAGAGAGCTTCTCAAAATCTCTCAAGGTGGGAAAGTAGACCAACCCAAAATAAAATAAGTTTAAGCCTTATTTTATTTACACAACTAAACATTTGAATTTCAAAAGATAAGAAACGAACCATTAATTTGTACAATTAATTCAACGAAAGAAACAACTCATTTAATTTACGAAATAAACCGACCAATTAAATGGTCTGTTAAGAATTTAAGAAAACGCGTCAGTTGACTTTCATAATGACGGGTTTTCGCGGGTGCGTTACTTAGCGGAAAGAAACGGCGGGGCTCGTGCGGGCCCCACCTCACAAATATTCTACCAAGAGGGTAGGATATTTCTGGATAGTACCCTATCCGGTTCAACTCAGTTTAAGCCGCTTTTAAGTGGCATCAAGTGGCTTCCAAGTGGGTTAAGTGAAATAATATAAAGTTTTCATAAAATTATTTTATTTCTTAACTTTAGGCCCACAAATTAAAAACCACACCCGAGCAAACGCAACTCCGGAAGAGGCGTTTCTAAGAGAATACCGGTGCTGTGATTTCATTGGTGCCCTTAGAATTCGATTCCGGGCACCAGTTCAAAAGATAGAAAAACCCGCTAGTCCGTTCACTGAACGTACCCGAGCCAAACTTTGGAAAATGATTCTGGGCACACCGGGCCTCGGAATCAGGTGCCTTCAGAAACTGCGCTATTGTAAAATTCCAAAGAAAATTAAGAAAAAAATTCCCTTGGAATTTACAGGTCTTTACATTACTCCCACCACAGGGCTTTACGTCCCCGTAAAGCTTCACCACAAACATAGGGATACAAAGGCGGTACTGAGCATGCATCTGAGCCTTCCTCTCCCATGTGCTCACCTGGAGGTTCCGTACTGCCAAAGAAAGCGCACTCGAGAAATTGATCATCCTCGTAGGATCTGCTCCTGTCGATCCTCGATCCCCACTGGAACCTCCACGAAAAACACATCATCGCCATCTTCCAGCTTCTCATGGTCGATGATATGCGAAGGGTCGAGCACGTATCTCCTCAGTTGAGATACGTGGAAGTCGTCGTGCACCTGGTGCAACTGAGGTGGATGGGTCAAGCGGTAAACCACCCCGCCTACCCAGCTGAGGACCTATAAAGCTCTGTTGAACATAGGAGATAACTTGCCGCATTGGCCACATCTCCGTAAACCATGTCGAGGTGAGACCCGTATAAGGACGTGATCATCATCCTCGAACTCCAGGGGTATCCATTTCCAGTTAGAACTGGAGCTCAAAACGACTGCTGCCACGAGGGTAAGGTTGACCGACTCAAGAGTGATCGGTCACACCCTCTTATGCAAGAGTTACCCTGCGCTGTGATAGAGCAAATATTTTCAATTAATTTATATTGAATATCATTATTTATACTCCGAAAAAAGTGTTATTGGATGGGTAATTGTCATGTTTTTAGGTTTTAGTGTTATTTTGAAACCAAATGTGAAAAACGACTATTTCTGGATTTTTGACAGATTTTTAAGTCATGGGTATTTCGGTCATTTCTGGAAAAAAAATTTCTGATTCAAATTTCTTATAATCATTATTTTATTTCCTTCATTTTTGTCTTCTGGACCAGGAGCTGATTCGGCCATCAAAAGGGTCTAAAAATTCATTGAAGTTGGGAATTTTTCTAGGCGGATAGCGTGGACCCACCCAACATAAAGGACCTCAAACTCAGCCTACAAATATCTAAATGATGTGTTTCCACCTGGGCTATGACTAGGATATATAGTTCCGACTCTACAAGACATTTGGGGAAGTTTGGAAGTCATTAAGGAGTCCATTAAATGACATACATTTGGAGGAACCATCCTGGAAACTTCGTCCAGAAATAGAAATTGATAATGAAAAATTCATATCTCCTTCATCCGGTTTTCAAATGAGCTGAAATGTTGGGGAGAGACGTCCAAGATAATTGTGCACAACATTCATGAAGGGTGGAACGTGTGAAGAGGTCATTAATGGGGTATAAAACGCTCAATATTTCGGGGGTCGAATTCTTCCTATAAAAGGAGGAGAGCTCCTCCCCCTCAATCCATCCCATTCTCCACCCCATTCCTTATGGGGCACCAAGGAGAAGAACTTCTCAGATTTTTCTTTTATTTGTTCTTTTTTGAAATGTCTCTCCTCTCTCGCATTATCTTGCTTACCCCATCCATGGAGGGGTAGTTTCATTTGAGTGATCGGAAAGAGGGGAGGCTGGACCTATGTGTTGTGCTTGAGTTTTTGTGCTTGAAATGAATAAAATTTGTTCTTCTTTATTCTTCTGGTTTCAATTCATAATTCAGTATTAAATTCTGAATGCGGTTGTGTTAAGGCTTTGCTTCTGAAATTATAAATTTCTTTGGTCGATGATCACATATCCCTCCACCCAATTCTAATCTGTATATGGTGGAACATGATTAGGGTTGGGTGGTTATTGCTCGACGGTTGTCAAGCACGTGTGTAGGATTGTATGTCGAAATCTTGGTTTATTAGGGAACAACAATTCCAGGTCTGGGATTTCTCTAATTAATCAAGAGACCTTCTACAACCCTAAACACATTGGAAGGGGGATAGACCAATCTAAGGTTTTAGAAAGGAAAATTCTCATCACATCTCTCTCACCAGTTTAAGGAAGAAGAAGAGATAAAATTTGGAAACCGTGATGGCACAACACTAAGTCTAGCCGAACCTAATCCGATCATCATCTTTATAATTTGTTAAAATCAATCAATTTCTTTTGTTTGTTTCTCTCATAGTCATTCAAATTTGTTAAAACCAATCTTTTTAAGAAAACCAACAAAAGGTGACAACCTTGTTTTGTGTGCACTCCTCTTCGGGAGACTACCTAGGATCAACTGCTATACTATACTTAGGTAAATAAAATATTGTTTTGCCATGCCCCACGACAGGCATGTGTCAAACTTGGCGCCGTTGCCGGGGAGGCAGTGCCTCAAAGCTTTTTTTAAAAAAAAATCTCTTTTGAATGACTCGTAGTTCAAATAGCAATTTATTAGAATTCGATCCAGAAATTGAGCGCACAATAACCAAATTGAGAAATCAAAATCTTCCAAAAGATTTCGATGAAATCAATCTCACTGATTCAAGTGATACCTTGAGTGGATACTTTGAACCTTTAATAATGGCTGTAAATCCCAACCAAACCCTACGTGACATCTGTGCACCTCAATTTGTCAATCAAAATTATCAACTTGCAATTCCTGCCTTAGAAAATTATTTTGAATTGCGAATTAACATGATCCAAGTGCTTCCTAAATTTCATGGTCTTCCAGGTGAAGACCCAAATCGACATATTCAAGAATTCACCTATGTCTGCTCCAGCTTCAAACCTCAAGCAGTTGCGGAAGAGCATGTGATGTGGAGGGCATTCCCCTTCTCACTAGAGGGAGCAGCAATGTAATGGTTGTACAATCTACAACTGGGGGAGATCAGTGACTGGGAAGGTCTAAAAAAATGATTTCTACAAATATTCTTCCCAACATCTAGGAGCACTACAATAAAGAAGGAGATTTATGTCATCCATCAATAAACTGGAGAAACACTCTATGAATACTGGTAACGTTTCAAGAAGCTTTGTGAAAGTTGACCACACCAAGAAATAGAAGAGGACCAATTCCTTGTGTGCTTCTACCAAGGATTGCTTGACAATGACAGGAATCTACTAGATGCCTCGTCGGGAGGAGCCCTTGTTGATAAATCACCTGCAGATATACGAATTCTAATTGAAAATATTGCACAAAATTCACAGCAGTTTGGCACTCGAGGTACGATCACCAGAGGAATCCATGAGGTAAGAACATATGATTCAGTAGATTTAATTAGGAATGAAATGAGTGAACTCACCAGGTTGGTGCGACAAATAGCTGTGAACCATGTGAAAGAACAACAAGGACCGAATCAGGTATGTGGTTTATGCTCTTCTAATTCTCATTACACTGATCAATGTCCAGAAGTGCAGGGGACAGAAAGTTGTGTTGCAGCCTATCAACAAAGGCAATACCAACCGCAAACCCAACCAGGGTATGGGTTTCAACAGAACCAAGCCAAAGCACCTTTTCAGCAGCAATATCAGAACCCGATAGCATTCCAACAACCTTATCAGAAGCCCTTCCAACAATAACAAACTTCTCAACCACCACCTTTCCAGCGGAATAATTATGAGCAACCATCCACAAGTGCACCGACAAATTAAGACCAACAACTGAAGACAAGAGTTGCAGGAATAGAAGATAAGATGGACACGCTAGTTGATCAATTTTCAATCATTATGGATTCTTTCACCAAGAACCAAGGTAAGCTTCCTGCACAAACAATTCCCAATCCAAAGGAGAATGTTAGTGCAATAACAACCCGAAGCGGGAAGGAGCTCAAACCACCAGAACAATATGAGGAGGATGAATCTAGGGAACCTGCTGAAGCTCGTCCTGTCCAACCAAAATATGGAGTCAACAACAAATTAGAAAGAACAAGGATCAAGAAATAATGACTAGAAACACCATTGTAGAAACAACAAAGGGAGAAAAAGGATATTCCAGCACCATTCCCATCAACATTGGTTGAGTCAAAGAAGGGAGAAGAAGAACGACTTCAACAGGAAATTCAGGAAACATTTCGAAAAGTTGAGATTAACATTCCACTACTGGATGCAATCAGGCAAATCCCTAAATATGCAAAATTTATGAAGGAGCTATGTACTAAAAGAAAGAGGCTGGATGGAAATGAACGAATCAACTTAAGAAGAAGCGTATCACCATTGATCACATTACCAAAACCGCAAAAATGTCAAGATCCAGGGGCTTTCTCTATTCCATGCACTATCGGTTCATTAAATTTTACTGATGCACTATATGACCTTGGAGCTTCGATAAATGTGATGCCTCACTCTGTGTTTTCATCTTTGCAGATCGGAGAACTAAAATCAAATCGGGTGGTGGTACAATTAGCAAACAAATCCACCGTTTTCCCACCTAGAGTCGTTGAAGATGTACTTGTAGGAGTGAGAGGATTAATCTTTCCAGCAGATTTTTATGTCCTTACCATGGAGGAAGACCGAGCACCATCCCAATCTCCCATCATCCTAGGGAGACCATTCTTGAAAACAGCAAGGACAATCATCAACGTGCATGAAGGAACACTCACCATGGAGCTCGGAGATAGTACAGTATAGTTCAATATTATTGATATGATGAAACACCCATCCAGCAATCACTCACTTTATGAAATCTCCCATGAATAAGGTATAGAACCAATTGAAGAATCAGGTATGCTTCATGACTTGTTATCTGTGGGAGAACACTCTTCATTTGAATTTTATAACTCCCATGAACCTGAAAATTCTGATATCATGTTGGAGGATGAGGTAAAATCTGATTTTTTTTGATGATTTTTTAAGAGGAAGTAATATTATTCCAGAGAATTCAACATTAGAAGTAGGAAAAATAAATGAAATATCATCCCTTGAACAACCCCCATGTTTAGAACTGAAGCCTTTCCCAGGTGACTTAAAGTAAGCTTACCTAATGGAAGGAGAGAAATAGCCAGTAATCATTGCCAATAACCTATCCCATTCACAAGAACAAACATTGATTGACCTTCTCATAAGGAATGTAAAAGCTGTAGGATGGAGTTTAGGTGATATTCCTGGAATCAACCCTAAGGTATTTTATCACAGGATATTTTTAGAAAGTGAATCTCGGCCAGTTAGAAAACCTCAACGAATACTCAATCCCACAATCATGGAGGTCGTTAAGAAAGATATTGAGAAATTGTTAGCAGCTGATATCATTTACCCAATATCTGATTCTCAATGGGTCAGCCCAATTCATGTAGTCCCCAAGAAAACTGGCCTGACCACTATTACAAGTGAAAGAAATGAACTAATCCCCATGAGAATACAAAATAGCTGGAGAGTGTGTATAGATTACAGGAAGCTAAATCAAGTTACCAGAAAAGATCACTTTCCTATTCCATTCATTGATCAGATGCTTGAAAGGATAGCTGGAAATACTCATTACTATTTTTTAGATGGATTCTCAGGTTATTTTCAGGTACCAATTGCACCAGAAGACCAGGAGATGACAACCTTCACCTGCCCTTTTGGAACATTCGCCTACAAAAAGATGCCTTTCGGGCTATGCAATGCCCCAGGTACATTTCAACGGTGTATGGTGAGTATTTTATCGGACCACATTGAGGATTTCTTGGAGGTTTTTCTTGATGATTTCACAGTTTTTGGAAATTCATTTGACCATTGCTTGGGAAATTTGGAAAAAGTTTTGAAAACATGCATTGAAAAGAACCTTGTCTTAAATTTTAAAAAATGTCATTTCATGGTTGAAAAAGGGATAGTGTTGGGGAACATAATTTCACAAAATGGGATTGAGGTTGATAAATCAAAAGATGATGTAATAAATTCCTTACCATGTCCAACTTGTGTCAAACATGTTAGATCCTTTTTAGGGTATGCAGGATTTTACAGAAGATTCATCAAGGATTTCAGTAAGATTTCTCTCCCTCTCTCAAGATTACTTCTAAAGGATGCTAACTTTAATTTTGATTGTGCATGTAGGGAATCATTTGATGAATTAAAGGAAAGGATGATAACACCACCAATAATGCAGCCACCCAATTGGGATTACCCTTTCGAGATACTTTGTGATGCATACAACCAAGCAGTGCGAGCCGCTCTGTCACAGAGAATTGACAGCAAGCCACAAGTCATCTCCTACGCATCAAGGACCTTGGATGAAACACAAATAAATTACACAACCACAGAGAAGGAGTTCCTTGCAGTCGTTTTTTGCACTAGATAAATTCCGATCATATCTTCTGGGCACTAAAGTTGTTGTTTTTTCTGATCATGCAGCTCTTAGGTACTTAATGAAAAAGGTGGATGTTAAACCACGGTTGGTGAGATGGATGCTACTCTTACAAGAGTTCATTTTTGAAATCAAAGATAATAAGGGGACTGAAAATCAAGTGGCTGATCATCTGAGTCGACTACCCCACACCGCTGAAACAGAAATACCAAAGTAGAACCCACATAATGATGAGCTTCCTAGAGAACAACTCTACATCATCAACAGTGAAGTACCATGGTATGCCAACATTGTCAACTATTTGGTAACATCTCAGTTACCTTCTCATCTAAGCTCTCATCAACAACATAAGATTAAATCTGAATCAAGATTTTACATTTGGGAAGATCCGTTTCTGTGGAAAATTTGTAATGATCAAATCATAAGAAGATGCTTGCCAAGAAGTGAAATTGAATCAGTGTTTGAATTTTGTCATAAATTATCTTGTGGAGGCCACTTTGGACCTTAGAGGACTGCCCGAAAAGTTTTAGAATCTGGAATCTACTGTCCCACCTTATTCAAGGATGCATATGAATTTTGTAAAAGATGTGAAAATGCAAATTTTCTGGAAACATATCCAAACGACATGAAATGCCACAAAAACCAATAACCTTTTGTGAAATTTTTGAAGTTTGGGGCATAGATTTCATGGGACCATTCCCAATGTCATTGGGAAATTCATATATTCTTTTGGCTGTTGACTATGTTTCAAAATGGGTGGAAGCAAAAGCAACCAGAACTGATGATGCAAAAGTTGTTTGTGAATTTGTTAGGGCTAACATTTTCTGTAGGTTTGGCGTGCCACGAACAATCATCAGTGATCAGGGAACTCATTTATGCAACAGGAAAATGGAAGCATTACTGATGAAGTATGGGGTACATCATATAACATCTACCCCATACCATCCCCAAACAAATGGCCAAGCAGAAGTCTCTAATAGAGAAATCAAAGCCATTCTGGAGAAGACTGTTAAACCCAACCAGAAGGACTAGAGCCAAAAGTTATATGATACATTATGGGCATACAGAACGTCATACAAAACACTGATAGGGATGAGTCCCTATATATTGATCTATGGAAAGAGTTTCCACCTTCCTGTGGAGTTGGAGCATAGAGCCTACTGGGTGGTCAGAGAGATGAATCTGGACCTTGAGAAAGCTGGGAAAGAAAGAAGATTGCAGTTGCAAGAGTTAGAGGAATTTAGAAGGGAATATTTTGAAAACTCAATGATCTATAAAGAGGGAACAAGGATGTACCATGACAAGATAATTCAACAAAGAACCTTCAACCATGGAGATCACGTGTTACTCTTCAAATCCAGACTTAAGCTTATGCCAGGTAAACTTCGTTCCAGATGGGAAGGCCCCTTTACTGTTATTCATGTATATCCCTTTGGTGCTGTGCAGATTCAAAAGGAAGGTGGAGGAAACCCATTCACTATAAATGGGCAGAGGCTGAAGAAGTTCCATGGGACCATACCTCAAGAACCAGTGGAGGAGATCACACTCCTTCACCCTGAATACAAATGAACACCTACCAGGTTGCATCATTCCTTCACACATGATTAAATGCAGTAACTCCAACTTTTTGAAACATACATTTACATGCATTGAGTACACTGCATAAATTAAGTGTGGGGGAGGAAATCTTGTAGTCCAGGAGATTGTTCTTCTTTAAAAAAAATTGTTTTGTTTTGTCGAGCCAACGACATTAAACAAAGGCTCTACCGGGAGGCAACCCGCATTTTCCCCCATTTTCCACTTGTCTTCTTCTTCATTTACCAGCATGATTGAACGGGCCTGCACTATTAATTGTTTTCATTTTTTTAGGTCCATTAATGAAGGGGGTGTCATGGGATTATAAGTCGTGAAGGATCCATTTGATAGGGGAGTATGAGTTTCAATTCTATATTATCCGACTTTATTCCCTACATATTTTTATTCTTTTAATGAATTAATCAAAAAAAGGCATGCCAACGCTGGAATTAATGTTTTACTCAACATATCTAAGAGACATGAGTTTCTTAGGAATCTTGTGATTCCATGTTTTAGATTTCAATATTAATGATATTGAATGAGTAAAATGAAAAATTGAATATTTAAAGTGAAGCAAGGATATTGAAATAAGGACTCATGATTTGAGGGAATTAATTGATTTATGTAAATGAAATTTCCCTTCCATTTTTCATTCTTTGAATTTCTGAAATTCATGTGAATTAATTTTTTTATTATTAATCATGCCATGAGTGATTGTCCAATATCATATTCTCATTCCTGAGAGGATTTCTAAACCAAATATTTCCTATTTTATCTTGAGCATATTTCTTGAGTGATCTTGGGACGTGCCACCTGCTAGAACTTGTATTGAAACTTGTCAAAGCTATGACTGTACAAAACCACATTTAAAATGATTGAGGAATATCTTTGGCTAGCCACATTTTATCCTAAGACCCACCTTTACATTTATCCTTCGTAAGCCCTTAGATGCCATGAATTTTTTTATAGGTTTAAGCCACATTACAATACAATTTTTCCATACCTACCCGCACTTTTAGTATTTTTTCATGGTTATTTCAAGTTTGAGTGTGGGGGAAGGGCCTTTCGTGTGTGTTACTTGGGATATGTATCATTTTTGGGTGGTGTAATGTGTGCTTCATCATTTTGGGCAATGTATTATTAGAAAATTTGGCATGAGTCATCATTTAATTATGATTCTTTCATTTCATCCAGTTCTCCAGAAAAAAAATAAAGCTGTGCCTTTCTGGAGCTTTACAAAAAAAAAAGAAAATAAAGTTGTGCCTTCCTGGAGCTTTACAAAAAACAGGGAGAACATGGATGATATCATTCTTTGTAATCATTTATTTACTCATAACCCATGTCATTGAAAGGGGAGTGGTGTTGTGATTCACATTTCAAGGGGATTTGAGTGAGGTTAATCTTGTGTTTTCACTTGATTAATCATGCATTGTACTTAAGAGTCAAACCTCCTACTTCTGGACTTAAATTATTTCAATCATTTACCCACCAACCCTAAGCCACATAGTCATTTGAACCTTTATTGCAAGTCCTCATGATTTTATGTGTGTTTTGTCTTTACAAAGTGGAGAAAGTAGTTACTTTACAAGCCTATGTGTAAAGAGCATGTTCTCATGATATGAGCATAACTCCACTATTAATTGTATCATGAGTGATGAGAGAAAATATTCAAAAGTGAAGTAGGTCATGATTTGGAATGTATAATAATAATAAATTGAGAAGCTTGAATGAATTAAAGGAGAAGATTCATTATTTTTCAAAGGGGAAAAGTAAAATGCATGAATTGATTGTTTCTTTGAAAAATGGGAAATTAAATTGGTATTTTTGTGGAACTGGAAAATTTGATTGGACATTGATGATCACTTGATTTTATTCCATTTGAAATTTAAATATTGGTGACATTGGTGCCCTTTGAATTCCATGTTGAGATTTTATGCTTGAGGAAAAGCATAGTTTAAGTGTGGGGGAATTGATAGAGCAAATATTTTCAATTAATTTATATTGAATATCATTATTTATACTCCCAAAAAAGTGATATTGGATTGGTAATTGTCATGTTTTTAGGTTTTAGTGTTATTTTGAACCCAAATGTGAAAAACGACTATTTCTGGATTTTTGACAGATTTTTAAGTCATGGGTATTTCGGTCATTTCTGGAAAAATAAAATTCCAAATTTTCTGATTCAAATTTTTTATAATCCTTATTTTATTTCCTTCATTTTTGTCTTCTGGACCAGGAGCCGATTCAGCCATCTAAAGGGTCTAAAAATTCATTGAAGTTGGGAATTTTTCCGGGCGGACAACGTGGTCCCACCCAACATAAAGGACATCAAACTCGGACTACAAATATCTAAATGATGTGTTTCCACCTGGTATATGACTAGGACATATAGTTCCGACTCTACAAGAAATTTGGGGAAGTTTGGAAGTCATTAATGAGTCCATTAAACGACATACATTTGGAGGAACCATCCTGGAAACTTCGTCGAGAAACAGAAATCGAGAATGAAAAATTCATATCTCCTTCATCCGGTTTTCAAATGAGCTGAAATTTTGGGGAGAGACGGCCAAGATACTTTTTCTCAACATTCATGAAGGGTGGAACGCGTGAAGATGTCATTAATGGGGTATAAAATGCTCAAACTTTCGGGGGTCGAATTCTGCCTATAAAAGGAGGAGTGCTCCTCCCCCTCAACCCATCCCATTCTCCACCCCATTCCTTCTGGGGCACCAAGGAGAAGAACTTCTCAGATTGTTCTTCTATTTATTCTATTTTAAAATGTCTCTCCTCTCCTGCATTATCTCGCTTACCCCATCCATGGAGGGGTAGTTTCATTTGAGTGATCAGAAAGAGGGGAGGCTGGACCTATGTGTTGTGCTTGAGTTTTTGTGCTTCAAATGAATAAAATTTGTTCTTCTTTATTCTTCTGGTTTCAATTCATAATTCAGTATTAAATTCCGAATGCGGTTGTGTTAAGGTTTTGATACTGAAATTATAAATTGCTTTGGTCGATGATCACATCTCCCTACACCCAATTCTAATCTGTATATGGTGGAACATGAATAGGGTTGGGTGGTGATTGCTCGACGGTTGTCAAGCACGTGTGTAGGATTGTATGTCGAAATCATGGTTTATTAGGGAACAACAATTCCAGGTCTGGGATTGCTCTAATTAATCAAGAGACCTTCTAAAACTCCAAACACATTGGAAGGAGGATAGACCAATCTAAGTTTTTAGAAGGAAAATTCTCATCACATTTCTCTTACCAGTTTAAGGAAGAAGAAGAGATAAAATTTCGAAACCGTGATGGCACAACACTAAGTCTAGCTGAACCTAATCTGATCACCGTCTTTATAATTTTTTAAAATCAATCAATTTCTGTTGTTTGTTTCTCTCATAGTCATTCAAATTTGTTAAAACCAATCTTTTTAAGAAAACCAACAAAAAGTGGCAACCTTGTTTTGTGTGCACTCCTCTTCGGGAGACTACCTAGGATCAACTGCTATACTATACTTAGGTAAATAAAATATTGTTTTTCCACGCCCCACGACAGGCGTGCGTCAAACTTGGCGCCATTTCCGGGGAGGCAGTGCCTCAAAGCTTTTTTTAAAAAAAAAAATCTCTTTTGAATGACCCGTAGTTCAAATAGAAATTTATTAGAATTCGATCCAGAAATTGAGCGCACAATAACCAAATTGAGAAATCAAAATCTTCCAAAAGATTTCGAAGAAATCAATCTCACTGATTCAAGTGATACCTTGAGTGGAGACTTTGAACCTTTAATAATGGCTGTAAATCCCAACCGAACCCTACGTGACATTTGTGCACCTCAATTTGTCAATCAAAATTATCAACTTGCAATTCCTGCCTTAGAAAATGATTTTGAATTGCGAATTAACATGATCCAAGTGCTTCCTAAATTTCATGGTCTTGCAGGTGAAGACACAAATCGACATATTCATGAATTCACCTATGTCTGCTCCAGCTTCAATCCTCGAGCAGTCGCGGAAGAGCATGTGAAGTGGAGGGCTTTCCCCTTCTCACTAGAGGGAGAAGCAAAGTAATGGTTGTACAATCTACAACCGGGGGAGATTAGTGACTGAGAAGATCTAAAAAAATGGTTTCTACAATGATTCTTCCCAACATCTAGGAGCACTGCACTAAAGAAGGAGATTTATGTCATCCATCAATCAACTAGAGAAACACTCTACGAATATTGGGAACATTTCAAGAAGCTTTGTGCAAGTTGTCCACACCAAGAAATAGAATAGGACCAATTCCTTCTGTGCTACTACCAAGGATTTCTTGACAATGATAGGAATCTACTAGATGCCTCGTCGGGAGGAGCCCTCATTGATAAATCACCTGCAGATATACGAATTCTGATTGAAAAGATTTCACAAAATTCACAGCTGTTTGGCAGTTGAGGTACGATCACTAGAGGAATCCATGAGGTAAGAACATCTGATTCAGTAGATTTAATTAGGAATGAAATGGATGAACTCACCAGGTTGGTGCGACAAATAGCTGTGAACCATGTGAAGGAACAACAAGGACCGAATCAGGTATGTGGTTTATGCTCTTCTAATTCTCATTACACTGATCAATGTCCAGAAGTGCAGGGGACAGAAAGTTGTGCTGAAACCTATCAACAACGGAAATACCAACCGAAAACCCAACCAGGGTATGGGTTTCAATAGAACTAAGCCAGAGCACCTTTTCAGCAGCAATATCAGAAACTAATAGTATTCCAACAACCTTATCAGAAGCCCTTCCAACAACAACAAACTTTTCAACCACCACCTTTCCAGCGGAAGAATTATGAGCAACCATCCACAAGTGCACTGACAAATGTAGACCAACAACTGAAGACAAGAGTTGCAGGAATAGAAGATAAGATGGAAAAGCTAGCTGATCAATTTGCAAGCATTATGGATGCTTTCACCAAGAACCAAGGTAAGCTTCCAACACAAACAATTCCCAATCCAATGGAGAATTATAGTGAAATCACAACCCGAAGCGGGAAGGAGCTCAAACAACCAGAAAAATATGAGGAGGATGAATCTAGGGAACCTGCTGAAGCACGTCCTGTCCAACAAAAATATGGAGTCAACAACAAAATTAGAAAGAACAAGGATCAAGAAATAATGACTAGAAACCCTATTGCAGAAACAACAAAGGGTGAAAAAGGATATTCCAGCACCATTCCCATCAGCATCGGTTGAGTCAAAGAAGGGCGAAGAAGAACCACTTCAACGGGAAATTCAGGAATCATTTTGAAATGTTGAGATTAACATTCCACTACTGGATGAAATCAGGCAAATCCCTAAATATGCAAAATTTCTGAAGGAGATATGTACTAAAAGAAAGAGGCTGGATGGAAATGAAAGAATCAACTTAGGAAGAAGCGTCTCAGCATTGATCACACCACCGATACCACAAAAATGTCAAGATCCAAGGACTTTCTGTATTCCCTGCACTATCGGTTCATTAAATTTTACTGATGCACTATGTGACCTTGGAGCTTCGATAAATGTGATGCCTCACTCTGTGTTTTCATCTTTGCAGATCGGAAAACTAAAATCAACTCGGGTGGTGGTACAATTAGCAAACAGATCCACCGTTTTCCCAACTAGAGTCGTTGAAGATGTACTTGTAGGAGTGAGAGGATTAATCTTTCCAGCAGATTTTTATGTCCTTACCATGGAGGAAGACCGAGCACCATCCCAATCTCCCATCATCCTAGGGAGACCATTCTTGAAAACAGCCAGGACAATCATCAACGTGCATGAAGGAACACTCACCATGGATCTCGGAGATAGTACAGTACAGTTCAATATTCTTGATACGATGAAACACCCATCCAGCAGTCACTCACTTTATTCAATCTCCCATGATTAAGGTATAGAACCAATTGAATACTCAGGTATGCTTCATGACTTGTTATCTGTGGGAGAACACTCTTCATTTGAATTTTATAACTCCCATGAACCTGAAAATTCTGATATCATGTTGGAGGATGAGGTAAAATCTGATTTTTTTGATGATTTATTAAGAGGAAGTAACATTATTCCAGAGAATTCAACATTAGAAGTAGGAAACATAAATGAAATATCATCCCTTGATCAACCCCCATGTTTAGAACTGAAGCCTTTGACATGTGAATTAAAGTATGCTTACCTAATGGAAGGAGATAAATTGCCAGTAATCATTGCCAATAACCTATCCCATTCACAAGAACAAACATTGATTGACCTTCTCAAAAGGAATGTAAAAGCTGTAGGATGGAGTTTAGGTGATATTCCTGGAATCAACCCTAAGGTATGCTCTCACAGGATATTTTTAGAAAGTGAATCTCGGCCAGTTAGACAACCTCAATGAAGACTCAATCCCACAATCATGGAGGTCTTTAAGAAAGAGATTGAGAAATTGTTAGCAGCTGATATCATTTACCCAATCTCTGATTCTCAATGGGTCAGCCCAATTCATGTAGTCCCAAAGAAAACTGGCCTGACCACTATTACAAATGAAAGAAATGAACTGATCCCCATGAGAATAAAAAACAGCTGGAGAGTGTGTATAGATTATAGGAAGCTAAATCAAGTTATCAGAAAAGATCACTCTCCTATTCCATTCATTGATCAGATGCGTGAAAGGTTAGCTGGAAATACTCATTACTATTTTTTAGATGGATTCTCAGGTTATTTTCAGGTACCAATTGCACCAGAAGACCATGAGAAGACAACCTTCACCTGCCCTTTTGGAACATTCGCCTACAAAAGGATGCCTTTCGGGCTATGCAATGCCCCAGGTACATTTCAACGGTGTATGGTGAGTATTTTCTCAGACCACATTGAGGATTACTTGGAGGTGTTTCTTGATGATTTCACAGTTTTTGGAAATTCATTTGACCATTGCTTGGGAAATTTGGAAAATGTTTTGAAAACATGCATTGAAAAGAACCTTGTCTTCAATTTTTAAAAATGTCATTTCATTGTTGAAAAAGGGATATTGTTGGGGCACATAATTTCACAAAATGGGATTGAGGTTGATAAATCAAAATTTTATGTAATAAATTCCTTACCATATCCAACTTGTGTCAAACATGTTAGATCCTTTTTAGGGTATGCAGGATTTTACAGAAGATTCATCAAGGATTTCAGTAAGATTTCTCTCCCTCTCTCAAGATTACTTCTAAAGGATGCTAACTTTAATTTTGATTGTGCATGTAGGGAATCATTTGATTAATTAAAGGAAAGGCTGATAACACCACCAATAATGCAGCCACCCAATTGGGATTACCCTTTCGAGATACTTTGTGATGCATCCAACCAAGCAGTGGGAGCCGCTCTATCACAAAAAATTGACAGCAAGCCTCAAGTCATCTCCTACGCATCAAGGACCTTGGATGAAACACAAATAAATTACACAACCACAGAGAAGGAGTTCCTTGCAGTCGTTTTTTGCACTAGATAAATTCCGATCATATCTTCTGGGCACTAAAGTTGTTGTTTTTTCTGATCATGCAGCTCTTAGGTACTTAATGAAAAAGGTGGATGCTAAACCATGGTTGGTGAGATGGATGATACTCTTACAAGAGTTCAATTTGGAAATCAAAGATAAGAAGGGGACTGAAAATCAAGTGGCTGATCATCTGAGTTGACTACCCCACACCGCTGAAACAGAAATACCAAAGTTGTCCCACTTAATGATGAGCTTCCTGGAGAACAACTCTACATCATCAATAGTGAAGTACCATGGTATGCCAACATTGTCAACTATTTGGTAACATCTCAGGTACCCTCTCATCTAAGCTCTCATCAACAACATAAGCTTAAATATGAATCAATAATTTACATTTGGGAAGATCCATTTCTGTGGAAAATTTGTAATGATCAAATCATAAGAAGATGATTTCCAAGAAGTGAAATTGAATCAGTGTTTGAATTTTCTCATAAATTATCTTGTGGAGGCCACTTTGGACCTCAGAGGACTGCCCGAAAAGTTTTAGAATCTGGAATCTACTGGCCCACCTTATTCAAGGATGCATATGAATTTTGTAAAAGATGTGAAAAATGCCAATTTTCTGGTAACATATCCAAACGACATGAAATTACAAAAAAACCAATAACCTTTTGTGAAATTTTTGAAGTTTGGGGCATAGATTTCATGGGAGCATTCCCAATGTCATTGGGGAATTCATATATTCTTTTGGCTGTTGACTATGTTTCAAAATGGGTGGAAGCAAAAGAAAACAGAACTGATGCTGCAAAAGTTGTTTGTGAGTTTGTTAGGGCTAACATTTTCCTGTAGGTTTGGCGTGCCACGAGCAATCATCAGTGATCAGGGAACTCATTTCTGCAACAGGAAAATGGAAGCATTGCTGAAGAAGTATGGGGTACATCATAGAACATCTACCCCATACCATCCCCAAACAAATGTCCAAGCAGAAGTCTCTAATAGAGAAACCAAAGCCATTCTGGAGAAGACTGTTAAACCCAACTGGAAGGACTGGAGCCAAAAGTTAGATGATACATTATGAGCATACAGAATGGCCTACAAAATACCGATAGGGATGAGTCCCTATAGATTGATCTATGGAAAGAGTTGCCACCTTCCTGTGGAGTTGGAGCATAGAGCCTACTGGGTGGTCAGAGAGATGAATCTGGACCTTGAGAAAGCTGGGAAAGAAAGAAGATTGCAGTTGTAAGAGTTAGAGGAAATTAGAAGGGAATATTTTGAAAACTCAATGATATATAAAGAGAGAACAAGGATGGCCCACGACAAGATAATTCAACCAAGAACCTTCAACCCTGTAGATCACGTGTTACTCTTCAAATCCAGACTTATGCTTATTCCAGGTAAACTTCGTTCCAGATGGGAAGGCACCTTTACTGTTATTCATGTATATCCCTTTGGTGCTTTGCAGATTCAAAAGGAAGGAGGAGGAAACCCATTCACTATAAATGGGCAGAGTCTGAAGAAGTTCCATGGGACCATACCTCAAGAACCAGTGGAGGAGATCACACTCCTTCACCCTGAATACAAATGAACACCTACCAGGTTGCATCATTCCTTCACACTTGATTAAATGCAGTAACTCCAACTTTTTGAAACATACATTTACATGCATTGAGGACACTGCATAAATTAAGTGTGGGGGAGGAAATCTTGTAGTCCAGGAGATTGTTCTTCTTTAAAAAAAATGTTTTGTTTTGTCGAGCCAACGACATTAAACAAAGGCGCTACTGGGAGGCAACCCGCATTTTCCCCCATTTTCCACTTGTCTTCTTCTTCATTTACCAGCATGATTGAACGGGCTTGCACTATCAATTTTTTTCATTTTTTTTCAGGTCCATTAATGAAGAGGGTGTCGTGGGATTATAAGTCGTGAAGGATCCATTTGACAGGGGAGTATGAGTTTCAATTCTATATTATCCGACTTTATTCCCTACATATTTTTATTCCTGTAAAGAATTAATCAACAAAAGGCATGTCAACGCTTGAATTAATGTTTTACTCAACATATCTAGGAGACATGAGTTTCTTATGAATCTTGTGATTCCATGTTTTAGATTTCAATATTAATGATATTGAATGAGTAAAATGAAAAATTGAATATTTAAAGTGAAGCAAGGATATTGAAATAAGGACTCATGATTTGAGGAAATTAATTGATTTATGTAAATGAAATTTCCCTTCCATTTTTCATTCTTTGAATTTCTGAAATTCATGTGAATTAATTTTTTATTATTAATCATGCCATGAGTGATTGTCCAATATCATATTCTCATTCCTGAGAGGATTTCTAGACCAATTATTTCCTATTTTATCTTGAGCATATTTCTTGAGTGATATTGGGACGTGCCACCTGCTAGAACTTGTATTGAAACTTGTCAAAGTTATGAATGTACAAAACCACATTTAAAATGATTGAGGCATATCTTTGGCTAGCCACATTTTATCCTAAGACCCACCTTTACATTTATCCTTCATAAGCCCTTATATTCCATGAATTGCCTTGTAGGTTTAAGCCACATTACAATCCAATTTTTCCTTACCTACCTGCACTTTTAGTATTTTTGCACGGTTATTTCAAGTTTGATTGTGGGGGAAGGGCCTTTCGTGTGCGTTCATTGGGATATGTATCATTTTTGGGTGGTGTAATGTGTGCGTCATCATTTTGGGCAATGTATTATTAGAAAATTCGGCATGAGTCATCATTTAATTATGATTCTTTCATTTCATCCGGTTCTCTAGAAAAAAAATAAAGATATGCCTTTCTGGAGCTTTACAAAAAAAAAGAAAATAAAGTTGTGCCTTTCCGGAGCTTTACAAAAAACAGGGAGAACTTGGATGATATCATTTTTGTAATCATTTATTGACTTATAACCCATGTCATTGAAAGGGGAGTGGTGTTGTGATTCACATTTCAAGGGGATTTGAGTGAGGTTAATCTTGTGTTTTCACTTGATTAATCATGCATTGTACTTAAGAGTCAAACCTCCTACTTCTGGCCTTAAATTATTTCAATAATTTACCCACCAACCCTAAGCCACAGAGTCATTTGAACCTTTATTGCAAGTCCTCATGATTGTATGTGTGTTTTGTCTTTACAAAGTGGAGAAAATAGTTACTTTACAAGCCTATGGGTAAGGAGCATGTTCTCATGATACGAGCATAACTCCACTATTAATTGTATCATGAGTGATGAGAGAAAATGTTCAAAAGTGAGGTAGGTCATGATTTGGCATGTTTAATAATAATAAATTAAGAAGCTTGAATGAATGAAAGGAGAAGCTTCATTATTTTCCAAAGGGGAAAAGTAAAATGCATGAATTGATTGTTTCTTTAAAAAATGGGAAATTAAATTTGTATTTTTGTGGTACTGGAAAATTTGATTGGACATTGATGATCACTTGATTTTATTCCATTTGAAATTTATATATTGGTGACATTGGTGCCCTTTGAATTCCATGTTGAGATTTTATGCTTGAGGACAAGCATAGTTTAAGTGAGGGGGAATTGATAGAGCAAATATTTTCAATTAATTTATATTGAATATCACTATTTATACTCCGAAAAAAGTGTTATAGGATGGGTAATTGTCATGTTTTTAGGTTTTAGTGTTATTTTGAACCCAAATGTGAAAAACGACTATTTCTGGATTTTTGACAGATTTTTAAGTCATTGGTATTTCGGTCATTTCTGGAAAAATAAAATTCCAAATTTCTGATTCAAATTTTTTTATAATCCTTATTTTATTTCCTTCAATTTTTTCTTCTGGACCAGGATCTGATTCGGCCATCTAAAGGGTCTAAAAATTCATTGAAGTTGGGAATTTTTCCGGGCGGACAGCGTGGACCCACCCAACATAAAAAACATTAAACTCGGCCTACAAATATATAAATGATGTGTTTCAACCTGGGCTATGACTAGGACATTTAGTGCCGACTCTACAAGAAATTTGGGGAAGTTTGGGAGTCATTAAAGAGTCCATTAAACGACATACATTTGGAGGAACCATCCTGGAAACTTCGTCCAGAAACAGAAATCTAGAATGTAAAATTCATAACTCCTTCATCCGGTTTTCAAATGAGCTGAACCTTTTTGGAGAGACGGCCAAGATAATTGTGCACAACATTCATGAAGGGTGGAACGCGTGAAGAGGTCATTAATGGGGTCTAAAACGCCAATACTTTCTGGGGTCGAATTCTGCCTATAAAAGGAGGAGAGCTCCTCCCCCTCAATCCATCCCATTCTCCACCCCATTCCTTCTGGGGCACCAAGGAGAAGAACTTCTCAGATTTTTCTTTTATTTCTTTTGTTTTAAAATGTCTCTCCTCTCCCACATTATCTGGCTTACCCCATCCATGGAGGGGTAGTTTCATTTGAGTGATCAGAAAGAGGGGAGGCTGGACCTATGTGTTGTGCTTGAGTTTTTGTGCTTGAAATGAATAAAATTTGATCTTATTTATTCTTCTGGTTTCAATTAATAATTCAATATTAAATTCCGAATGCGGTTGTGTTAATGTTTTGATTCTGAAATTATAAATTTCTTTGGTCTATGATCACATCTCCCTCCACCCAATTCTAATCTGTATATGGTGGAACATGATTAGGGTTGGGTGGTGATTGCTCGACGGTTGTCAAGCACGTGTGTAGGATTGTATGTCGAAATCTTGGTTTATTAGGGAACAACAATTCCAGGTCTGGGATTGCTCTAATTAATCAAGAGACTTTCTACAACCCTAAACACATTGGAAGGAGGATAGACCAATCTACAGTTTTAGAAAGGAAAATTCTCATCACATCTCTCTTACCAGTTTAAGGAAGAAGAAGAGATAAAATTTGGAAACCGTGATGGCACAACACTAAGTCTAGTCGATCCTAATCCGATCACCGTCTTTATATTTTGTTAAAATCAATCAATTTCTGTTGTTTTTTTCTCTCATAGTCATTCAAATTTGTTAAAACAAATCTTTTTAAGAAAACCAACAAAAAGTGACAACCTTGTTTTGTGTGCACTCCTTTTCGTGAGACTACCTAGGATCAACTGCAATACTATACTTAGGTAAATAAAATATTGTTTTGCCACGCCCCACGACAGGCGTGTGTCACGCTGCATAGGGTTTCCTTTTCCACTGACCAAGGAAAAACCATCCCGACGTTTTCCTAAAACTATCAATTTGAGTATGAACAGTTATTGCCCATTCCATACTCAAACTAACGTCGTAAGGCCTCGATGCTGCCACCAAGAGATTCCAACCAGAACTCTCGCCTCGAGGGTCTGACCACACCGTCGGCGTAAGTGTGATTATCGAGTCTCCTCCCAAGGTATCTCCAGACGTGAGGGTCAAGTCCACGGCTTAACGGAAACTCTAGGTCTGGAACAAGATTTCTGAAAGCGAGGAATGAATCATATCGACGTCTGTTACTACAGCAGCTAGTAGTGGACACAGACTGTCCCTTGAATCATTTCTAGAGCCATTGGGTCACACTCCTTGACTGCATGCAGCCGCATTCTTCCACCGCCCTCCTGCTCCCTGATCCTGGCGGGAATAACTAAGGCGGGTGGTTGTTCAATGTTAGGATGTACACCACCTCATGCTTCTATCCTAGCTCTGCCTCCACGTCTGCTTCTTTGTAGACTCGTCTCTCCTTTAAGCTTCCTATTCTTGAAACATTTAACACGCCCGAGTCTCTAAGACTGGCACTAGTTTCCTATTTTTTACTGCACTGTGCAGTCTTCATCCGCTCCTCGATTAACTGCACCTCCTTTGCATACGATCTGGAAGAGCTGCTAAAATTTCTCCCTTGCTGAAAAGAGAAACCCGGTCTCATCCTCTCTCTGGATGAACCACGCCCATTGCCTAATACAGTCGATCCTAACATGAATGATGCATTCATGCCATGGATGACGTCATAAGGCCTCGACGTAACTACTAAGAGATCCAACTCTCACTCTCACCACTAAGGGTCGAGTCACACTGTCGGCATCAGTGTGAGGTCACTAGGTCTCCTCCAGTAGAAATCTCGAATGTGAGGGTCAAGTCAACAGTCTAATCGGGACCACTCAGTATCAACCAAACAAAAAGGACAGGAAAGAAAACATCACAAGATAAGTGTCTTTTTATTATTGAAGCTCATAATACAAAGACACAAATACAAAAGAAACATGGAACTAGAAGTACAAAGGATGTATCCACTAGTTCCGCTCCTGTCCACCTGCTCCCGGAGCTCTACTGCCTTGTCCACTGCTTGGCTGTTGCTCAAGCACCAGCCGCTGCTTCTGTCTCGGTGGATCCTCCAACACCCGTTGATCAACCATGCGGGGGTCGTACAGTCACGTGCCAGGTGACTCTTCCAGCCGCAGGAGAAACACTCTCCGTTTCTAGCACGCCTGGCTCTGACCCCACCCCGGGTGCCCTGCACCACTGATCCTAAAACCCGAGATCGTCCAACTGCTGGTCTGGTCCTCCTGGACCTCTACATCATCTGTCTAATGCCCACAGTTGACTCAGAAACTGTTCGAAAACCATGCGGCAAAGGCAGCAGCTCTCGAACACGCTCGGGGTGTAGAGCTACTGGCACAAACACCACCCTGAAGAAGGTCTCAAAGTCTTCCCATGTGAAGGCCATCCCATCGCAAAACTGGAACAAGTGGCTCCACCACCTGCCTGCTGCTGCTTGAAAAAGGCTGGCAGCAAAGATCACCATGAAGTCTCTCGGCCTCCCCACTAGCCTGAAGACTCCCACCACAGCCTCCAACCAATCCTCAGCCGCCTGCGGGTCCATCTCTCCCTGGATCATTGGTGGCCTCAGGTGCTAGAACTCGTGCAGCGCACTGAAACGTCATGCATCGCCTACTGCTGGGGCTGGTGGCATCGGTGGCCCAACGTATGGTAGTATCGCTGGTGCCTCCGCTGGTGCCTCAACTGCAAGAGGGCCCTGTACCGAAGCCTCGTCGCTCGACAGGCTGTCATTTTGCACATCCCTCTGGGCTCTAGCTGGTCTTCCAAAAAAAAGGCATCCTGAAAGAATCAACGTGACACGATCAAACATTTATACCGGTTGAGCTGACCTGGTTTGAGCTAACATTTAAAAACTTCTGGAAACACACACGTAATTAGTGTTTTTGTGCACAAAGTCGGGAATCAGTCGTCAGGGTCCTGGTGTATGGATACGTCGGCCGCCCGCACCAACAGTGGACTCCCTGAACTGAAAACCACACTCGGTACTCTTAACACTATTGTTTCACAGAAAGAAACATCAGAGTAATAAGTTCTGCGGTAGAACCGAACTCCTCTGATACCAATTTGTCATGACCCGTCCTTGGGGCCCATGTCGTGACTACCCCAAGCCCGCCTTCCACAGTCCAGGGGTTGGCGACTAGCACCAAAGGCATAAAATCCCGATAACTGGGAATGCATTGCCATTATAAAAGAAAAAAAGCACCAATGAGTACAAGCGGAAACAAAACAATAAGTACAAAGGAAAGCTGAAAAGTAAATGGGCCAGAATACAAACCCGAAAGAAAGTACAACTACAACTGAACAAGGTGCAACAACAAAAAGGAAAACAGCTGGAAGAGGGAAGCATCTCCTGGGTCGTCCTCCTCTGGTCCTACCTGAAGGGTTGGTACAGATAGCACAACTCCTAGTTGTCCACCACGGATCCTACCTGAAGGGTAGGTACAGATAGACTCCTCCACGCTCTCGTCCATCAACCTCCTCTGTGAGTCATCTCGTCGCGTAGTCCACCTCCGGGTACTAACTCATCGTGTAGTCCACCTCCGGGTACCGACTCGTCATTTAGTCCACCTCCGGTTACCGTCCAGTCCTCGAACACTCGGCCTCTGTCAGCACTGCCCGTCGTCTGTAACCAACACAACGAGGTGCGGGCATAGCCCGTGCAGGGGTGAGTATAACGATTCTCAGTAGGGACCCCGAGACCCTTAAGGTCTCACTAAACCAACAAGGATAACCACAAGAAGATCTCAACAGATAACCTCTACTTAGATATATGCCCATACATATACCTAAGTTATCAAGTAACCCATCTCAATCATGAGGAAACACTAGGATTGGGAAATCAACGGATAACCACTACCCAGTTATATGCCCATACATATACCTAAGTTATCAAGTGACCCATCTCAATCATGAGGTAAACACGAAGGTTAAAAGTCTCAGCTCAAACCAGGATTTTCATTATCGAAACCGTAACTGTTGAAGAGCTCCGTCTCTAGAGTGTACAATGGTCCTGTCACGACTCCGAGGTACTGCTCACTAACCTAAGACTGCTGAGGTACTCCTCCTGTCGAGTACCGCGGGCCTGCCACCTCACACAGTAGTGCTTCCCGCCGGGGTCTGCCACCCAACACAGTAGTGCTCCCCCCTCATAGCCTACAGAGGTTCTCCTCCTGTCGAGTACTGCGGGTCTGCCACCTCACAATGTAGTGCTCCTCCGCTGTGGGTCTGCCACCCCACAAAGTAGTTCTTCCCACTGGGCTACGTAATTCACTCTGAATCGAATCGGACAAGCAGTCTTCAGGTCTCTTCCAGCCACACGGTCTCCGTACTCCGTACGCTCGTCTCCGGGAGGGTCCGCTCCACGAGCTACAAGTCGATACTCCAAATATCTCAAAGTCCCACGAAGAAGTATCTCAAAGGACCATGAAGAAGTATCTCAAAGGAACGCCTCGTCATAGGGGTCTCAACGCAACAGACGGTGCGTCAATCGGACGCCCGGTCTGTGAGTTATTAGTCTTTTCGTCCCAGGGGCCCGGTTGGTTTCGTGAGTGAACCAACCCGGCCGTATCTCAACTGTACCCCAAACTCTCATAGGGTATAATCATAGATACCGTTACTCAACTTGATCACCAACGCCGCTGAAGGTTCGTCAAACGGACGTCTGGTCTGAAAGATATCATCTTTTCCGTTCCAGGGGCCCGGTTGGATTTCGGTGCGATCCAAGCCGGCCACTATCCATCTGCATCCAATTCTCGGGCGTAGGATGCCAAAAGATCTGTATCGTCAACAGGAACTCAACGAAAAAGATGGCGCATCAATCGTACCCCCGGTCTGTTAGTTATTGGTCTTTCTGTCTCACACCCAACCTGGGAATCTTCCCAGGAGGTCACCAATCCTGATCACTACTTTTGGCCAAGCACGCTTAACTATGGAGTTTTAACCACGTAGGCTCCTGAAAAGGAAGGTGCAACTTGAGTATAGTATACCGAAACGACCGTCTCGATCCAAGGGTCGCGTTGCTACTGATGGCGAGTCGTTTGGAGGCCCGCATCCCAAGATACATGCATTTGACCGAAAGTGGTCTGAAACTGGGGGGTCTGGGCCCGGGCCGACCCCCCCTGGGTCAGCCGAACCGGGTCGACCCGCCCCGGGCGGCGACCTGGCCCGACGACCCGACCCGGATCGGAAAACCCGGCACGGCCGGCGGCGCGGCGATGCGGCGGCGCGGTCCGGCGCGGAGGCGCGGCGGCGCAGGCCTGTGCGACGGCGTGGTCCGGCGCGGCGGCGCGGACCGGCACGGCGACGCGGCCTGGGCGCCATTCGGGTGCCGCGCGCGGGGGGCAAAGCCCTCCTTTGAGAACCGCAGCCCCTTAGTTGGGGCCGCTTTTGAGACCCGACCGGGGGAAATTAATTCCCCCGGACTCCACTGTCCGGCCGGCCTGCACCGGCCGGCCGGTTTCGCCAGCAAGGACCGGTGACGGCCGGTCCTTCCATCGCCGACACAGGCGGCCCGGTGCTGGCCACCGGTCATCTTGCTCCGCCGCGGCCCGGAACTGGCCGCGGCCTATGCCGTCCGGCGCGATGCGACGACATCGCTTCCCTCCGCCGCGGCCCCGCTCCGGTCGCGGCGCCTTTGACTTTCTTCGACGTGACGCGACGGCGTCGCGTTCTTGGATTTCCTTCCACAGCGCGGCGCGATGGCGCCGCGCAATAATTGTCGTACGATTCCCGCGTGGTGCGACGGCACCACGCCATCCCGTTCCATCTGCAAGGAAACAATTATGAACATATGAGGGGGGGTTCGGCCTTGTTGGTGTGGTCCTGGCCCCCACTCTCGTTAGATAAAAACATTTAATCCTTTATCCTCGAAGTTCGACATTCTATAATCAAGAATGGAATATAAATAAATAAAATATCAACAATCCCCTACCTCGGATTCAAGTGCGGAGCACGCCAATCAAGCTGCGGAAGACTAGTGTCGTGGAGGTCGGGCGTCGCGGAAATCGAACGTCGTTTCCGTTGACGTCGAGGTGCGTCCGAAGGGGTACGTCACTGGAGAAGCTTCGTAAGCTGAGGGAGATTGTCTGAGGAGGAAATGGTGTCTCCTTTCGTTCACACGAGAAGAAGATCGAAGAAGCGGCGTCGTCGATCTTTGGAAACACACCGGCTACGAAGAAGAGAAGCGGCGTTCTTCGTCGGAGCTTAAGTGTTCTTCATGTTCTTCATCAAGGTTGGAGAAGATGGAGAGAGCTTCTCAACATCTCTCATGGTGGCAAAGGAGACAAACCCAAAATAAAATAAGCTTAATCCTTATTTTATTTACACAACAAAAAATTTGAATTTCAAAAGATAAGAAACGAACCATTAATTCATAGAATTAATTCAACGAAAGAAACAACTCATTTAATTTACGAAATAAACAGCCCAATTAAATAGTCTGTTAAGAATTTAAGAAAACGCGTCAGTCGACTTTCATAATAACGGGTTTTCGCGGGTGCGTTACTTAGCGGAAAGAAACGGCGGGGCTCGTGCGGGCTCCACCTCACAAATATCCTACCAAGAGGGTAGGATATTTCTGGATAGTACCCTATCCGGTTCAACTCAGTTTAAGCTTATTTTAAGTGGTTTCAAGTGGCTTCCAAGTGGCTTAAGTGAAATAAAATAAAGTTGTCATAAAATTATTTTATTTCTTAACTTTATGCCCAAAAATTAAAAACCAAACCCGAGCAAACGCAACTCCGAAAGAGGAATTTCTAAGCGAATACCGGCGCTGTGATTTAATCGGTGTCCTCAGAATTCGATTCCGGGCACCGGTTCAAAAGTTAGCAAAACCCGCTCGTCCGTTCACTGAACGTACCCAAGCCAAATTTCAGAAAATGATTCCGGGCACACCGGACCTCGGAATCAGGTGGCATCAGAAACTGCGTTCTTGTAAAATTCCAAAGAAAATTAAGAAAAAAATTACTTTGGAATTTACGGGTCTTTACAACCTCTCCCAAAGAAGTTTAAACAACAAGAAAATTATTTTACATTCATAAGTTGATAAAATGTATAGAAAAATATAGAATAATTTGATATCATGAATGAAAATAGACCTTCGTCATTAATGAAAACCAATTCCAGAAAAATATAATTAGAATACGTTGAACTACCAAACTCAAAAGGGAAGAATCTTTGATCTCCGCTACACACCACCACTTGGAGTTTTTCCCTTCATGTCTTGATTATCAATTGAACTCCTTTTCTATAGAATATATCCTCCAGAAACGCTCACTCCCTTGGTCCAACCACCTTTAAAATGACTACCCTTTAAAAAGGGAGAAGAGGTACACATTTATAAAGAAAATAAGTGATTAAATCTCGTTAAAATTCCTCCTTCCGGATTGTATCGACATTTATACCCATTAAATGACCTAATTGGGAACTGGTCCCTTCTTTAAACTCGTTCCTTTTCGTCTCCCTCATGCCTCCACAATATATCAGCCTATTTGGTCCAAGTATGAATGAGTTATTGATGTTTTAGTACGGCTTATTTATTCATCAAATGTGACTCTTCCTCTTCCACAACTCCAACTTCCAATGCCATTACGTCCTTGAAACCATCAGTTTCCGACATGGACTACTTAATTTAAGATGATCATTTGTTCCTCCAGCAGATCTTTGTTGAATATCAACTGCATTGGATCGGTTAGCATCGAGATAAATACACAGCTTTAAAACATTCCAATTCTGCACACAGTTTTTGAGGTCCGGATTATGATTTGATTTTGGGGCTCCAAATGATTTATTGAGCTAGGAGTAGAGAAGGATTAAAATCGTACCAGGATTTAATTAAACCTAAAAAAGTAATTTCACAATTTGGGTCATTTTAGAACATGATATGGCAGAAATAATGAAGACAAATAAAACAGTTAAACACCGAAATTAAGCCATTATTGTATTTGAGCTCAAAATACCACTAAAACATAAAAATGTGACAATTTCCTGTAAAATAAAACTATTGTGGGATTTAGAACATTGAAATAAAGAATATAATATATGAAAATTCATGTTTCATTAGTAATATAGAGACGATGTTTTTTCATGTAATATTTTGGAATATTATTGTATATATTTTTGTAGTTTGGCGCTGAGACAACATGCGTTTATGAGACCCGATGGGACAAAAATTAGTTTTATAAAAAATTTATTTATTTTTTGATAATTTTCACCCCATGGAAATGGGATATATCTTGGAAGAACACTCAGATATGAAATCTGATTCCACAGTTGAGTCTGGATCATAGAGTTTACTTTAACCATGTTATACCTTTATCAGTGTAGGCTTTCAGCTGAAAATGATATTGAGGATGTATCCATAAGTAATATTATTAAATAAAATCATTTTATTTGGACAAAAATCCTAATAACATCTGAATTACGACCCATATTGGAAATCTGAGACCTATTTTGAGTTTATAAAATGGTGTTGTCCACTGGAATCACCATTGGTGGGAGGGTGAAAGAGTTTTGGTTTTCACAACCATTGGTGAGAAACATGATAAATTCTATAAATAGGTGTTTAATGAAATGGGAAATGGTTTGGATCACCTCCTTGCATGACCAAAATATACCCTCCTCTCCTCCTATTGGAGAATAAACATTGAATTTTTAGCAGATCTCAATAAAATTACAGATTCGAGTAGATCAAATCATCATGAACACAATAAAAAATCAAAAATCAAGGTAGTATTTTTCATTCAGATTCCAAATTTCCCTGATAAATGTTTTTTTGTCAAAAATGATTTTTTATGTTTTTCGCTTCTTTGAATTACATTTTTTGATGGCTAGACTATCATGACCATCATTCATTTTATGTATGGATTTTTCTGTCTTCAAGTTCTACACATGTTCATTGTGTTTTACATTGAAAAACTTTTTAGCACATTAAAATGACATTCAAACGTTGAGTGAAGTGTCGTTCTATGAGGGTTGTGATGCATGGCTTCTAGATCTACAACAATTTCAAATTTCTGAAACCATGGAAGGTGTGACAGTGAGTGGAAGTGATTCCTATATTTTTTCCAGATAATGCATCGAAAAATATTTAATTGACGAATATGTCTATTTTTATTGGGACCCAATGATCTTGGATATAATTTTTTTTTCAATTTTCAAGCCCCGAAGTGGTCCCGGTGGTCCATGAAAGGGAAGAATGGCACGCAGTTGTCAGCATATGCTGGTGGCAGCATGAGACATCTAATGAAGGTGATGGTGCAAAACAACGGTGGAAGAGGAGTGCTGGATTATGAAACAAGGTGAGGGTGGCATAGTGCAATGCCTCCAGGTGTGGGCGGCGGAGTTTAGGTGTGTCTGATATGGATGTCGAGCGGGAGTCATGATGGGATTCGAGCGGTGGGATATAGAGACAGTCCGGTTCAAGGTGGTTTGGCTATGGGTAGTAGTGGATGGCCAGTACGATATAGTGGGCTAGCCAGAACTGGCTTGGGTGAGGCAGAGTGTACTGGGAAAGTCATTAAGCATAAATTTAAACCCTCATATTTATCAGGTGGAGCATCCATTTTCCACGTCGTCTATGTAAACGTGTTTTTACATTTGAGATAGTCATTTTGAGGTTATTTTGGTCACTTTATATTTCAATCTTGTGGCTCGGTTACACAAAATGCCTTAAAATAATACTAATAATAATATAATTATTCTTATTGAGGACTTTTTTATCAAGCCTAACTATTTCACATGATGTCTAATCAATGCACTATCTACAAAATTTCGACCATGAAATTATGAATGATGATTCCATATAAATTTCATGTGCTAAACCAAAAATGAGGTGTGGGAACCATGTTGCATAGTATGGGATTTTGTGTTTAAAAATAAAATTTTCCCTATGTATCCATTTTTTTTATGAATAGTAGATCCAATGTATTTTTTCATGACAATTGCAATAGTGTGATCTATATGATGTGTTACTAGATTGAGGTGTTTCCCATATGATGAACTAACCATGAAAAATTATGTGAAATTTATCTTCTTCACTAGGTGTCCAATTCATGAAAATTAACAGTATATCATGTAATATTTTTTACAAGGATCACTAAAGAATGATCTATTTAGTTAGTTGGGTTTATTCGTGGAGCATTATTAGTAGAATTACGTTTTCCCCTTTAGAAATATAGTGAGCATCGTACACTCTTCAGCCTTTTAGGCCAGATGTGACATGAACTCTAGGAGTACACTTGAATGTCTAAGAGTACTTGTGAATAGTATAGTACCTATGTATGTCTAGGTACATGACCCAACAATGAGGTGGGGTCAATAGATATGTGGTTAACACAAGTGATTTGTACTACATTATGAATCTCTTATCTCTCGTATCTTCTTTATTTTTAACTCATATTTTGGCCAGTGGGTAACCCATCCTGTGTGTTTTTCCTAATAGTACATGATGGAGTCCTCTATGTGGAATTAGAGATAAATTTTGAAATATGCCTGGTGTGATTCCAATTCGAGCAACACTCGATGGTATAAGAGTTCACATATGAATTCCATAAATGTTTCGGGCTACTCCTCCATCTAGGATTGGCAGTGGAGTTCCACGATAACCAAAGTGTTGTCCCCATCAGCTTGGGTGTGGCTCCCAAAAAAATACTTAAGAGTTTCTATACACATGATGTAAAAAGGATCAGATCTATGATTTCTAGAGTCGTATCCCCCTAACACACTCTGTCACATTCCCTCTGTAGCTACTTGTCGGACAGTACCTACCAGCATACTACCCTTTAGTAAGGTTAGGCAGTGGGACCCCATCCACTCCCTCATGTTGATCCCCCTGACAGATATGGGCATGGATCCCCAATTACTCTAGTATAGCCCCCTAATGTAGTAGGGAACATGCCCTATATGAATACTATTTGAGAGGAATCCCCTTTATGTACTAGAATCTGAATCATCTACTTCGAGATTCCAACATATGGCTATACATATCAGGGGATAGATATAATTTTATATAACATTAGTTTATCAAGAAAGACAGAATCTTTCTCCACGAATATGAAACCTTCTAATGCGACCTAAAATGAATAGGGTGAGTTAGTTCCACCCAATGAAGATAGTAACAAGTTGTGGTGATTGAGAAAATTCGACTAGAATGTTTGGGGAAGATGTGTGGGATGATGGAAATCGTTAATGGATACACTCAGAGCCAGTTGTGAATCTTTTACTAGGATATGTTGTGATATGTATATCCTGTTACTCTCTATTTCAGTCCTCTTTGACTGAGAATATATATATTCGGTTTCAGAACCCACTCAATGTGTTTTTTACTCTCATACTAAGAGAGGCGAATACACATTGGATATTCCAAATGATTTATATGTATAATATCTCATGGATTGAATGGTATACTCTCATAATATAGGTAGTGATGACTTTTATATAAGTTAATCCTCTCACCATTTTCAAATCCTTATGTTAAGATGTGTTTTTTTCACTCCCTTATAGGGTTGAGCTATACTCTATCAATGTACCTTGTTCTATCTTCTTCTTTCCTCTTCTGTTTCATCTCTTGCTACTCCCCATCTCCATTTGTGGTTTACAACAATGTATGTTTATAGTAAAAACTATATGGGACTTTCCCCCCCATATCATTCCATTTTTAGATGATGAATATGTTGATCGTGAATTTATATGATCTTTGAGGTACGTGGTACTTAGACCGCATACAACAGTCAAGGATAGGGATGCTAGAGAGGTTATCTCTCAGTTGTTATAATATTCTAGTTTCTGACAGGTTGTTAAACTTTTATAGTTGGGTGTGTAATTTTATCCCTTCCCTTTCAGTTTACAATTCTATAATTTTTTTTTGATTAGACGTCGTGACATGTTTGGATTTCTTATTATAGTAGTGTTATATATTTTTCTCCTTTTCCCCATAAATTTTTCATTGAGTTGAATATGGGTGTGCATATAGGTACATTGGAAAAGGACTCCCAATTTTTATCATTCCATAAATGATTATTTCCACACTTAATCCGATTGGGGAAGGTTTGGAATCGTTGCAGCTGAAGCCCCGATATGGGTTAGATCATGAAAAAGTGGTAATAGAGATGGTTTGACCCTCTGCAAAATGTTATGGTGATTCACAAAATATGAATTTGTTTTATTTTGGGAAACCATTTCAATGTGTATCGAGTGAGGCTCTAAGGCTAGAGAGTATAATGATGGTGTAGAAGCCGACATATCCATTAACTATGTCCTGGACATCTTTCCGGTTGACTCAGCACCTTGAGACTTTTTAGGTAGGGATCAATGGTACAGGTATTATATAAAATTTAGTATTTGACTTTATATTGTGATTTATCACCCGATACATGTTGATATATTTATATATATGAACATTTCACCATGTTACTACTTAGTATTTTTCAAGATTCCCCCATGATGAAAAGAGGACTATATACTAGATCTAGTTCATGATTAAGACCATGTGAACAATTAGTCTTTAGTTCAGGGTCCATAAAACCATCCCTCTTCTTCTATTGGTCCATGTAGCAGCACCTCCACCTATTGTGGAACAATAATCCTATCAGAACAGGATGAGGATTTTTTATGGATGAGAACACTCCCTGAGTTACAACATCAAAGATCACTACGGTTCTACAGTGAGCCATAACCATAGGAAGATGAGGATTTTCTTAATTTGGTGGCCTTCCACTTCAAGTCTTTTCAAAAACTGAAGTATCAAATGGTGTCTTTGTTTACCCATTTTTTTCGACAAAGTATTTGACTGGTGGTGGAGTCATGTTACTTAGATTCACAATTCATTAGTACTCTCAGCTGATGAATTCTAGTATATGTTCTATGAGGACTACTACCCCTTATTCTTATGCTCCACCAGAATTCTGGAGTATTTGGAATATTATCCGGGAGGGATGAAAGTGGCTGAGTGTGTAGTTATGATTACAGATCTTACACACTACTCTCAAAAGGAATTCCAGGATAGCTACTTCCAAGACCAGAATACTGAGTAGGGAGTCTATAGGGAGATCCATTCTAATATATCACTGTTGTGAATCCCCAAAAATACTGAGTGATAGAGATGTAACTAGTGGTTAACAACTTTTTGTGAGTGGGAAATAAGATCGCATGTTTTGGTAAGGGTGAAATTAAGCTGAGACGTCTCTAGTAGCTAGAAGATGTTAAATGGAAGGGCCTGGACACATGATTCCATCCGATGACCAGACTCACGAACATGGTCAGGGACAATGCGTGATAACTAGAAAACCCAGGTAGAGGCAATACTATGATTGTGATGGGAGGGTTCACATGATACTAGACTAACCGAACACGAGTATTTAACATCACATGTGTGTTGGAGACAGACCATTATTGAAAAAACATCCTGATTAAGGATCTCTCTTGTGTGGGAATGGTGGTCCCTAGAGAGGTGGTGCTAGAAGAGGAGCATGAAGAGCAGCGGTTGGAGGATAATGTTATGGGGTCCTTCTACCACTGCCACCAGGCGGCCCATGTAAGGATTGGCGAGATGGAGGCTAGGGTTCTGGACAACTATGAGATTTGGATGTATATGGAATTGAAGTAGCTGTATTAATTAGGTATGCTCTGTGTCTCTTCTAATTATTGTGGAAGGAAATTGTAGACACTGTATGAGGTACTCCATCCTCCCTACATAAGGATTGAGGTTTTACTAGTGTGACATGGGGTGTCTGTGTAACCATATGTCCGTGTTGTTTGGAATAAAATTGAATGCATGTGTAAGTGGGGTCTATAAACCCACTGATATATCATTTTAATACAATAATAACCATGAGGGAGAGGAAGTGATTCTTAATGAGTATTTTATCATGGTGTGGTAGATTAGATCCTCTGTCCTCTGTGTTCATAGAGATGATTTGTGATGGGGTGTGAGACAAGGTCATGGCATGACTTGTTGATTTTTTCTACATAACGTCTTTTTCCATTAGATTCCACATATTGGTGAGGATGTTTTTCTGGTTTGAGGCTACTATCCATCCAAGATATTTGATGACACAAGGGGTATTACAAGTGATTTTCCTATTAATATTCTTACGGTTTGTTGTTTTATTCATCTACCTTGATTGTGGGTAACTTTGGGTACTAAATGTTCTAAGATAGTTTGAATTGTATGGTACTCAATTAAAGGAATTGTGGGAATCACTAATTATGGTTGGTAACAGTAGTCGTTACCCTAAGGGTATAGAGACACTACATTCAAGGAGATATTTTTATGGTTGCAAAGGCCACACGACTCTTAGGTATGTCTTCACTCAGAGAGACTTGAACCTAGGGTAGTGACACATGTTGGATTTCTTGTGGGACTATTAATTATTGATATCCAATACTATAGGAGACGATTACATTATATTAGATTTGCTTAGTAAACTCACATAGACTATACTATTGTAGGATTCTTTGGAGTAGTTATTTTTCCTTTAGCTGACCCTGTTTGAGTATAAGGGTAAAATTTTTATTTAGCTGATAGTGTTGAATTCTCTGTAACCTGGGAATGTGATATTGTACCATCAAATATCCATAAAATAAGATATCATGCATTACTAAGATATCCATAGGTGATTCACAAAATTGATATTCTAAAGGACGGAATCAGAAGACCCTATTTTAGGGGAAAACAGTGGTTCCCGTTGCAAGGGGTAAGATGTGATGTGAGGATTCTGCACCTCTTTCTTAGTTTTACATCATGGTGTTGGAATGATGTAAAAGGATATTCATTGCAACTTTTAGTGTTATGGAATGAGATGAATTGTTTTTGAGGTAATATCAAGATGCATCACCTGCCGATAGTTGACAGATGAGCACCGAGTTTTAATGGGTTGTTGCAGCCACTTGAAATCCTATAGAGGAAATGGGAGGTCATATCCACTCACATCATCGTATTATTTCGGAACATTACAAGTGAAACTGAATCCATTTGGTTGATTGTATACCAACTAATAATTTCGTCACACTTACTTTAAATAAGGAAGTAGAGTTTAATAGAGAGTTTTTGGTCGTCTTACATACCATATATTGTCCTTTTTCATGTGGTAACCATGATGTTTCTCTTCAATCGTGACCTTTAGTTTACATCATGATTGTGGGGATGCATAAAAGGGTAATTCTTGACCCGACTACAGATGAGTACTTCCTCTTACCTGTGGTTGATGTGCTGACAAAGGAAACTATCAAGGTGTAGGAGGATTTGTTGAGGGCTTGTGTGTTAGTTGTTGAATAAGGAGGAAAGCTATAATTGAGGTTCATCGAGCTATTCAGGATCATAAATAAGGTTAATGAGGTTTCCTACCACCATTCCATATCCCAATAGCTAGAATAGGTGCATGAAATTTTCAAAGATTCATAGTTAAAGGGATATTTCCATCATCCTATTCACATCATCGATAGAAAATGAACTTATAAGGAGTGACCATTCCCTTGGTTGACGTGATGTCACAACTCAAAAACATGCAGCAGAGTTCATGGAAGTGGTAGAGCCACGTGGGAGATGATTATCCCATATTACTTCCACAGTTTTTATTTTATATGATTAAAATTAGGATGTAGGGAATCATTTAGAGACCCATTTTTTAATACATTGGAATATTTGTACAAATATTTCATGAGCTATTCTCTGAGATGGTGTGTGATTTTGAGGCCTGGTGGGCTCGAAATTAATTATATAAATAAATTATGTATTTTAATATAAACTTCATATTGAGGAAACAGTAATTCTTTCAAATGGTAACTCGGATCAAAAATTTAATTCCATTGTTGATTGTAGTGTTTTTTTATCATTGGTGGGGTATACTTTTTTTCGCACTTGCCTTATACATAAAAATTTATAGATAATGTAATCGTAAAAAATATTATTAAATGAAATAACATGATTTTTATTCTATATTAAATAACATGTGATTGGAGACTTGGATTATAAATCTGAGACCACCATTGAGTTCATACCAAAGAGTTAATATCGGTGGGACCTCATGTGAGTGTGTGTGGGACGTTCATATTTAGAGATCATTGGTGGGAGGATTGATAAATCCTCTAAATATGTGTTTTAGTGTATGAGCTAGGGTTTGGATCATTTCCTCACATGGATTAAGGAGCACCTATTATCCGCTTCTAGAAAATCGATATTGAATATTTTTAGGATCACGATGAAATGGATGATCCAATAAGATCAGAGTGTGATGGATGAAGCGACGAATAAAAAATCATGGTATGATTCTTCTTTTGAATTCCATATTTCCCAAATCAATTTTTTTTGTTTATCGCAATTTATTTCTTATTGTTTTTTATGTTGTGAAAGCCATTGTCAAAGACCATACCAACACAGCCATCGACCGTTGTAATCCTAGATTGTTTGTTTTTCCTGTTCATCACTTGTTCTTCACATTCTTCATTGATAAACTTTTTGACACATTTAAATGATAACCAATCATGGAGTGGAGATTTTCTATTTTAAGGTCATGATCTAAGGATTCCAAATATATGATTTTTTTGAGTTTCAATCATGAGAGGAAGCATGAAAGAGAGGATTATTCCACATAGAAAAATCGAAAAATATTTAATTGGGGCAGTAGTCTATATAGATACAATCCCACGGTATTTGGATCTATGATCATTTGTAGTTCTTATGCACTAAAGGAGGTAGAGGATGAGGCCTAGTTGCGCTAACATGTGAAGAAGATGTATCAAAACAAATCTAGGTGTGACTAGTGCAGTGTGGGTATAGTTGGGGCTACCACCAAGCTAGAGACAGGATAGTGGCTGCGCCACAGGCTGCAGTAGGGGCCGGGTTGAGATGGTGGGTCAGGCTAGTCATCTAACGTAGGGTCAAACACCCATATTTCTTATAAAAATCATATGTTTTTATCAATGTCTTTGACATCATGGATATAAATTCGAGATATAACATTTGTGTAAAGACACCGAATTTCCATGGAATTTTTTTAAAATACATGGGAATTTTACATGTCCCCGAAACTTGACGACACATTATTCTGAGCCCCGGTGTGCTCAGATTCAATTTCTAATGTTTTTTTCGTGTACATTTAGTTAACGTATGAGCATGATTTTATAACTTTTGAACAAGTTCTAGGAATTGTAATCAGATTACACCATTGAACTCACAACACCTGTTTTCGCTTAAAGAGACTTTCATCTCAATGGTAGTGGGTCAGGAATAATAGATCGTTTTTGTGTTTTTAGTGAAAGAATTAAATAAAAATAATGTTATATATCTTTATTTTAATTTAGTTGGTTAAAACCTCCATGTAGAAGTTGGAGGTTGGGAACACCACACCTAAACCTCCCATGAGAGTTTATGGTGGTGGGTCCCACCTGAACCTAACATCCTCTTCATTTTAATAGTGGTGGGGACCACCTAATTTTTAAACCCCCTTGTAACTCCCCATTAATGGGGAGAAACCCTCAATTTTTCCACTAAGTGTAGGGGGTCCTCTTCATCTCCCCTAACACTTAATGTGCCAAATCATCCTCATTGAATAATTGAGACAACACTTTCAATTTTTTAAATAATCCATTTTAGTTTTATTCCAACAACTATGTATTAGATAAACATAATCTATTATTTTGGTTAGAATTTTTCTTTTGGAGGAACTTGGGAGAAGAGATGGATCTTAGGGATAAAAACTCTTGCCAATGAAGAACAAAGAACGCAGTCTTCCAATGAAGAATGATGGCGAGGAGCATATTCAACTTTCATCCTCGAAACCTCCTTTAACGTAGGACGTTTTTGACTATGTTGAGTCGGCGCACAAACTGACGATGGAGGAAAATGCTGACTTCTGTCCTTTCCAATGATCAGTCTTAATCCTCATGACTCCATCAATGAACAACGAAAAATGGTTGGGTTTTTTTAATATGATATTATTCATATATTTATTCCCTTGTAAAACAACGTATCATTATGGCTGTTAACCTTTCGAGTTGGGAACCTTCATTTTAAGGGATATGTGGGTTGTTTTCTTATCTATTATATCTTTAAAATTCATTGAAAATCATGATGGTTTTAGAACCACATGCTATCCCCCTGAATGCGGAGAGTGCGGGCCAAACTAACATGGCCTGACTCCCTCCGCCGATCTCTTTTGTGATGTTCTTCTCCATGGAGATGAAATGACGAGGAGGCGGAGGTGACAGACAATGACAACACTACCCACGGACTCTGAAACCCATGCCGGCCATTCAGCGCTTCATCTGAACTGGCACCCGGCTGCCCGCCAGCCTTGCAGCTGCCCGGCCGCCCGCCGGCCTCCCGTCTCCTGGCCGCCGCCGACCACCCATGCGCCGCGACCGAACCGTGTCGTCCTATGCCACATGGCTCCCGACCCCCACCGACATCTTGTCCACTCCATCTGAACCATTCTGCCCCATGCCCCCCTCCTTTAAGCCACCTTTGGCCTCTCATGCGCCTCGAACGAACCCCTCCAGACTGCGCCTATCAACTCTTGGCCGCCCGCTGGCCACCCAGCCTCCTGGGTCGAACCTCCCGAACCCTTCACCTCGCGGTGCTCACGGATGAAATGGCCCTAACCGCTTAGGTCAAGCCTCTCGAACCGCACCCCCATAGTGCTCCAGACCAAACCAGATCTGCGCCTTCAAGCTGTGCCACCTACGCGGCACCCTTTGGGATGAAATACCCTCACACCGACCAACGGTCGGTCCTTGGCCTCACGACCGGTCCGCGCTCTCGTAGCCCTTTGGGCTGGGCCCAGCATGCCCAACCAAGTCTAATGGGTTGACCCACCTAACTCTCCAGGCCATACCCAATGGGTTAGGCTAGGTCAAACCAGACCAGGTTGGCCTAGACTGTGTGGGGCGGGGTCGGGCCGACCGGGTCGGACTGGACCCGGGCCCAATACTGACTCTTTACTTTCTATTGTCCATATCACGGGAACCGAACATTCGTTTCACAAACAGTCAGTGGTGCTAGTAATCATGAATCATGGAGGTCCCTTAGAGTATACGCCGCATTTTTATTGGGTATAGTTGAAATTCAGTGAGGATGGATAGTGCACGTCTCCATCCGGGCCCCTAGGACAAAACGTTTAATAACTCACAGACCGGGAATCCGATTGACACGCCGTCTGTTCAATTGAGACCTCTAGGATGTGGTGGACCATTTAGATACTCTTACATGGGTTCTAAAAATTAGAATACTATTATAGGATCCTATGTGAGTTTGACAGCTCTGAATACTATTTCAGGATTCTACGTGGGTTCGACAACTCTTTTTTCTGTTCAAGGATCCTATGTGGGTTCGATAGAGTAGATGATTTAGTGGCTACATCTAATCATCTCTATCTCTCTGCATAAGTGGTATACCTATGTGAGCTGAGTTAGTTTCTTTTTAGTTACCTCATGATTGAGATGGATTTTTTGATAACCTAGGTGTATGTATGGGCATATATATAAGTGAGGTTATATATTGTTTTCTTATATTGTGCTTTATCCATGTTTTATTTTGTGAGAGGTTGTGGGTATCGGGGCTCTTACTGAGTATCGTTATACTCACCCACTCATGGGATATGCCCGCACCTCGTTGTGTTGGCTGCAGACGACAAACAATGGTATCTGAGAGTGAGAGTACTAGGACTGGACGGTACCCGGAGGTGGACCTTACGACGAGTTGGTAGACGAATGAGATTGAAAAACGTTGACTGTTGAGGAGGCTATATGTATCTACCCTTGTGGTAGAAATCCTGGAGGAAGACCCAAAATCAATTTTTCCTTTCTTCGGTTGTACTTGTATAACCAGTTCCATGTACTTTATAGTTGGGCTTGTATTTCCAAACCCTTTTACTTTTCACAGACTTTTGTTATACAAATTACTTAGTGTCTTGTATCCATCCGCATGCTCTATTATGTGAGTTTCTGGTTATAAAGGAAATTACTTTATATTTTTACGGAATTATGCCTTTGGTACTAGTATCAAACCCTTGGATTATAGAAGGTGGGATTGGGGTAGTCACGGCACCGACCCCGGGGGTCGGTTCATGACAAATTGTAATCAGAGGATTCAGATCTACCGTAGAACATAGGAATCTGATATTTTCTGTGAAACTATAGTGTTAAGGGTTCTGAGTGAGGTTTTTAGTTTAGGGAGTCCAGTGTTGGTGCGGCGACCAATGTATCCATACACCAGGACCCTGACTTCTGATTTCCGACTTAGTGCAGGAAAACACTGAATGCGTGTGTGTTTTCAAAAGTTTTATTCGAGTCAGCACACCCGGTATAACGTTTAACCATGGAGCACCTGTTTATTTTTAGGATGGCCCCACGCAGACAAACATCAAATGTTCCAAGGTTTATACAAGATAGAAGCCCACCGAGCGATGAGGAATCTGTGCAGGGCCTTTTCACAGCGGAGGCACCAACGGCTCCCCGACCCATTGGGCCACCAATGCCACTAGCCCCAAAAGAAAAGAATGTACACCACCTGAGCGCGTTGCAAGAGTTCCAGGGCCAGTGTCCTCCCAGGTTCAGGGGTGAGATGGACCCGCATGAAGTTGACGATTGGATGGAGCCTGTAGTGAGAGTCTTCAGACTGGTAGGGACTCCAGCTGACCTTATGGTGATCCTTTCCATGAGTCTCCATCATGCAGCATCAAGCAGATGGTAGAGCCTGATGCTCCAGGTGCATGATGAGGTGACACTTCTCAATGCAGACTTAGAGAGTATATTTCGGGCGGTGTATGTCCTAGAACCCCTACATGTAGTACAGATTTAGGAGCTACTCCATCTGCAGTAGGGCAGCGTGATGGTAGCACAGTACTCATTGAGGTTCATCGACCTCTCATGCTACTCCACATGTACGGTGTGGGACCCATTCTTCAAGGAATGGACCTTCATGAAAGGGCTCAGGCAATAGATCAGGTCATCGATGATCTCCATCAGCATCCCAACACAAATGAAGGTGTTGGATCAAGCCCTCTTGGTGGAGAGTTTCGTTGCTGAGCAGTCACCAGCAGTGAGACCCACCACCAGTCATCACATAGCAGAGTCTTCTACAGCTGGTAGTAGAAATATGTTTTAGAGATCCAAGAGGACCAGACCATCCGGTTGTTGACCACAACAAAGTAGTTAGGTTTTGCGAGGCACACGAGATAGAGCAAGTCATACGAGGAACAAGCAATGCTAAGAATGCGACGAGCATGGTCACATAGCTCGAGACTGTCTGACCTGCCGTGTATATTATCAGTAGACATTTGAGGGACATCCCAGGTAGAGGCAGAGGTTCAATAGAGGCAATCCTAATGTCATAAGAGGATGTGGTAGAGGAGATGGTCATGTAGCTGGCAGTGGACGATGTTACGAGGTGTTCCCAACACCACCACTAGGAGGTCTACCTCGACTGCAGGTAGTAGGTGGATATGTGAGAGCTCTGCTCTAGGAAAATGATGTTTACGATCATGGTGCTCCAAAAATGATTCGAGGTACAATCTGTGTCTACTTAACCTTATCTGTAGTTCTTATAGACACAGGTGCCAGTCACTATTTCATTGCCACCACCCATGTTCGGAGCTCAGAGATTCCGACAGAGCCGTTGGCTCGATCCTTACGGCTAAAGACTCTTACGAGAGAAGATTCGATGATTACACACTGGTTACTATAGGGTGAGCTTACTCTAGATGGAGAGAGATTCAGCTGGGATCTACTAGTAGCGGCGTTGGGGCCTTACGATGTCATCATGGGTATGAATGGTAATCTATAGTTCATGCTAAGATAGACTGTATTAGGCGCAATGTGTAGTGTGTTTGCCATGGTGGAACCAGGTTAACCTTCACCAGCGAGAAGGGAGCCTTTGTAGAATAGGGAGGACTTATTCAAAGGAGGGTGAAGCCAATCACTCATCAGTTGTCATGCCTTACCATCGTATTAGTAGATGTGGAGATTTCAAACTATCCTATAGTGGTGGACCAGTACGCCGATGTTTTCCATAATGATGTCCTAGGTCTACCTCCTCATAGAGGGGTAGACTTTTACATTGTCTTTTACCCACCGATGGCACTGATATATAAACCAGCATATCAGATGGCTCCCACGGAGCTCCGTGGGCTTCGGGTATAGCTAGAGGACTTGTAGGAGAAGGGATTCATCTAGCCCAATATTTTTCCTTGGGTATCCCCAATTCTGTTCTCCAAAAAAGAGGATGGGGGCTTCAGGCTTTGTGTGACTACCAGAGCCTGAACCAGGTGACCGTGAAGAACAGGTACCCACTCCCGAGGATTGATGACCTCTTTGATCAACTAAATGGATCACGATGGTTCTCTATGATAGACTATAGATCATGCTATCACCAGCTCAGATTTCGAGATGAGGACGTGTAGATGAGGGACTTCAGATTTCAGTACGGCACTTTGAGTTCTTGGTTATGCCATTCGGCATAACCAACACTCTAGTAGTGTTCATGGAACTCATTAACAAGATCTTTCATCCATACCTCAATAACTTTGTCGTACTCTTCATCGACGACATTCTGATCTACTGGACTACAGAGGAGGAGCATGCCTACCATTTCAGGTAGTAATGGACACACTCCAAGAGAACCAGCTTTATGATATGATCTCGATGTGCATGTTTTGGATCCTAGAGTTTCAAATTTTGGGACATGTCATCTCGAAGGCAGAAGTTTCAGTGGATCCAGTGTATATTAAGGCAGTACATGATTGGGATCCACCCAAGAGTGTGACGGAGGTATGGAGTTTCGTGTGTTTGGATGGATTTTACCAGAGGTTTGTACTTGACTTCTCCAGAGTTGCAGTGCCACTACCAGACTTGATGAAGAATGGGTATCCCTTTGTGTGGTCGGAGATATGCAAGTATAGATTTCAGATGCTGAGGTAGATGCTGAATCCTGCCCCATCATGAGGCTACTGGAAGGTGGTGTAGGATACGTAGGCTATTGCGATGCATCAGTTACTGGACTCGAATATGTCTTGATGCAGGAGTGATCAGGGATCACTTATGGTTCACGACAGCTGAGATAACATGAGAAGAACTGTGCTACCCATGAACTGGAGTTAGAAGTAGTGGTCTTTTCCTTGAAGATGTGGTGACACTATATGATGGGCGAGCATTTTACTGTGAACTCTAATCATAAGTGTCTCAGGTATATATTCTCTCAAAAGGACCTAAACCTGAGATAATTACGTTGGAATAAGTTCCTCCAGGACTATGACTTTGAGATAGTCTATACTCCTAGGAAGGGGAACATTGTTGTATATATGCTCAGCAATAGATCAGGTATACAACTACTAGGTGAGGCGACAGAGTAGCTGGCTGCTTTATAGATATCCTTTGTAGATAGATATGGAGTAACCTTTCTTCAGTCTCTTAGGGTCACTACCCAACTTCTTCACAGAGTTAGGGAGCCACAACATGGGGATGATGAATATGACAAACGACATGCTCAGATATCCACAGGGCATGCACCTGATGGATTTTATGAATGTGTGGAGCATGTCATTTTCTAAGAGGACGTACCATGTTACTTGTGTCACATCAAGAGAAAGTGTTGAGGGAGTTCAACACATACCTTCTATCGGTGCATCCAAGAGTGGAAAAGATGTACCAGGATCTCTGATGATAGAATTGGTGGCCAGGAATTAAGAAGGTCGTTGTAGATTTGGTATCTCGGTGCCTCACTTGTCCGCAAGTGAAGGCAGAGCACCCGGTACCAGAAGTCATGTTTCAGCCTTTAGAGGTTCTAGAGTTGAAGTGGGATGAAATATCCATGGATTTCATGACAGGACTTCCACGTACATCAAGAGGTGATGACTCGATTAAGTTGATAATCAACCGACTCACCATTTCGGCCCACTTACTATTGATTAGAGAGAAGGGTTCAATAGAGAGCATGTGATGACTCTATATACAAGATATTGTGCGGCTATATGGACTACCTTCGATGATTGTCTCCGATTGTGATACACGATTTACTTCTCGGCCATGAAAGGTATTCCAGGAGGCTTTCGGGGTAGAGCTTTGTCTGAGCACCACCTTCTATCCTAAGACAGATGGCCAGACCTAGAAGACCATTCAAACCTTTGAGTACTTGCTAAGTGCTCCTATCCTGAACTTCAGTCACATCTGGGTGGATCACTTACTTTATGTGGAGTTTTCATACAAAAACAGCTATCAATTCACCATTAGGATGGCATCTTTTGAGGCATTTTACGGGAGACCTTGCATATCACCTCTCTGCTAGACTGACCCAGGGGAGTCAAAACTCGTGGGACCATAGATGGTATGGGGTACCATAGAGTAGGTGTAGATCATCTAGGATCAGCTGAATACTGCACAGATCAAGTAGAAGTAATATGCTGACAGGAGACAAAGACCTATGGAGTTCGAGGATGGTGACCATGTCATTCTACGGATCTCACCTAGACAATGTTTACAAAGATTTGGTCATGGTGGTAGGTTATCTCCGAGACACATCGGACCTTTTAAGGTCCTCAACAGAGTTGGTGAGGTGGCATACTAAAAATCCCTCTTACCTCAGTTGCACCAGGTTCACGACGTCTTCCACGTATCACAACAGAGGAGAAATGTTCATGACACTTCACACATCATCAACTATGTCAAACTGGATGTTGATGAGGGGGATACTTTTATGGAGGATATAGTGGAGATTGGGATCCATAGGAGTGGGTCCTACGTGGAAGGTCGATACCTCTAGTGAGTGTTTTCTAGAAGCATAGGAACATCCAGGAGAGAACATGGGAGCAGGAGGCTCATATGTGTGTTCATCACCCCCACTTGTTCCCTTAGTTCATGTTATAGCTTATGGGGACATAAATCCCTTAGATAGGGAGAATATAAAGAATCAAAATTTCAATGGAATTTTTTTTAAATACATTGGAATTTTAAGAGTTCATGAAACTTGACGGTGTGTGGTTTTGAGGCCTGGTGTGCCCAGAATCAATTTCAGATGTTTTTTTTCGTGTACGTGATGTAAACGTACGACCAAGTTTTTATAACTTTTGAACTGGTGCTCATAATTGTAATCTAAGGGCATCGTTGAACTCACAATGATGGTTTTCACATAAGGGGACTTTCACCTTGACGATAGTGGGTTGAGAATAAAAGTTAGTTATTGGGTTTTTAGTTAAAGAATTATATAAAAATAAAGTTGTGTAGCTTTATTTTTATTTTGTTAATCAAAACCTCAATGTAAGAGTTGGAGGTGGGGACCACCACACCATAACCTCCCATGAGAGGTTATGGTTGTGGGGCCCACCCAAACCTAACATCTTATTCATTTCAATTGTGGTGGGGACCACCTGGATTTTAAACCCCCTTGGAACTCTCTGTTAATGGGGAGAACCCCTCAATTTTTCTATTAAGTGTAGGGGAGCCTCTTCAACTCACCTAACACATAATGTGCCAAATCATCCACATTATTTAATTGAGGAATCACTTTCAATTAAATAATTAACCCATTTGAATATTGTTCCAACAAATAAATATTTGATAAACATAATCTATTATTTTGGCTGGAATTTGTCTTTTAGTAAAATTTGGGAGAAGACAGAGAGCATAGGGAGGAAAGCTCTCACCAAATACAAACGAAGAACACCATATTTCAATAAAGAACTCTGGCGAGGAGCGTATTTGACTTTTATCCTCATAACCTCCTCTGACGTAGGACGTCTTCGACTATGACGAGCTGGCACACAAACTGACGATCGAGGAAAATACCGATGTCTTTCCTTTACAATGATCCGTCTTCATTCCCGTGAATCCATCAAAGAACAGAAAAAAAATGTTTGATGGGGGGTTTGAATATGATATTATTCCTATATTTATTCCCTTGTAAAACAACGTACCATTGTGGATGTTTACCTCTTGGTTTGGGAACCTTCATTTGCAGGGAGATGTGTGGTGTTTTCTTATCTCTTATATCTTGACAATTCATTAAAAATCGTAAAGGTTTTTGAACAGCTTTCTATCACCCTGAATATGGAAGGTGAGGGTCAAAGTAACATGGCCCGACTCTTTCTGCAGATCTCTTTTGTGATGTTCTTCGGTATGGAGATGAAATGATGAGGCAACAGAGGTGACTGGCAACGACCGTGCTACCCACAGACTCTACAACCCGCGCTGCCCTCGGTGCACTTCGGTTGAACCGGCTCCCAGCCACCCGCCAGCCTTCCGGCTGCCCGACCTCCCCCTAGACTCCCACCTCCCTGCCGCCACTGACTCATGCCACCCAGCTCCCGCCATCCGTCAGCCTCCCGTGCACCCTGCACGAAATGCGCTGGCCCGCGCCTCACGGCTCGTGTCCTCTATCGACCTCTCATGCAACCCTGCAGAACCACGCCCGCTTGTGCCTCCCAGCTTCAGGCTGACCGCTTGCCTCCCAGCCTCCTGGGCCGAGCCACCCAAACTGCGCATCCCACAGTGCTCCGGGCTGAACCAACCCCAGCCTCTTAGGTCGAGCCGCCCGAACCACACCCCCGCTGCACTCCATACCGAATCGGCTCCACGCAATTGGGCCGAGCTGCCTATGCGGCGCCCTCCAAGCTGATACCCCTATGAGGTGCCCTCCTGGACGAGCTCCCTACGTGGCGACCTCCGAACTGAACCTCCCTCGTGCCGACCTACAATCGTTCCATCCCATCACAACCGGTCTATGCTGTTGTGGTCCGCTGGGCTAGGCCCATCGGGTCGGGCCAAATCTAACGGGATGACCCGCCTAACGGGTCAGGACATACCAAACCGGTCATGTCGGGTCGACCCATACTGGGTTGGCCAAGACCGGGTCAGGCCTAGTCAATCCAACCAGGTCGTACCAGACCCGATGACACTACCGAACCTTTAATTTCTTTTGGCCATATCTTTGGCACTGAACATCTGTTTGACAATCATCAGCGGCGCTAGTAATCATGTAGTCTGGCAGTCCCTTAGAGTATACCCTAGTAGAGTTTAGGGTATATTTGAGATATGGTCAGGTTGGATCATGCACGAATCTAACTTGGGCCCCAAGACTAAACTGATAATAACTCACAGAACGGGTGTCCGATTGACGCGATGTCTGTCATGTTGAGACCTCTATGACATGGAAGACGTTTGAGATACTCATACGTGGGTTCAACTACTCTGTTTTCTATTCCAAGATCCTATGTGGGATAGATAATGTATATGTTTCTGTGGATACGTCTAATCATCTCTGTCTCTCTATATATGTTTTATACCTGTGTCAGCTGAGTTAGTATCTTTTGTGTTATCTCATGATTGAGATGGATGACATGATAACATAGGTATATGTATGAGAATATACCTATGTGGGGTTATCTATTGTTTTTTTACCCAATGTTTTATCCTTGTTGTATTTTGTGAGACCTTGAAGGTCTCAGGGTCCTTACTGAGTATCATTATACTCACCCCTGCAGAGGCTATGCCCGAACCTTGTTGTGTTGGTTGCAGACGACGAACAATGCTGACTGTAACACCCCGAAATTTTATGAAATATATTCTTTTTAATTTCATTAATGTATTGTGATATACGCTACACCAAAAGGAGCTTTCACAACATACATCTTTGACCTGGCTTGAATTACACACAATCACGACCTTCCACGATAGCGTGTATTGTACGCAACACCAAGTTTCGCTAAACAACGGTATGCTATTAAAATATTATCAAAACTAGCTGTTATGAATAGTAATAACCACTTTTTGAAATTTTTTAAATTTTATTTTTCAAAATGGAATTCATTTTTGGATTCGTAATATCGAAATTAGCTTAGGGTGAAATATTGGTGATTTTCGGATAACTTTCATATTTTGATGAATAGTGAAAATTACTAAATTTTAATTAAAACAACTTTTTCAATCAAAATAATTAATAGTGATAAATTATTAATTTTAGTGGTTTTAAAGTATATTTAGAATATATTTTTACAATTTAATACAATGTTGGTCATTGGATGTAATTTCACATTTAAACTAGTTATAAACTAGTGTCAATCTTTTGATAGTTATTATCTCTTAAAAACACGCTATTTGTTTTGACGATAAGAATTAATTTTTAAATTAGTTAATGCAACTGATATGTTTTGAATTTGGTAAAATAGACATCATTTTTGAGTTCATAATATCAAATATAGCTTAGGCCTAATTTTTGGTATTTTTTCTGAAAACTTTCAATTTTCGATGAATAGTGAAACCACTAAGTGGTAGTTAAAAAAACTGAATTGTTCATAAAACATAATTTTACCGCTTCTGTGAGTGGAATTTCGAAAATCCGAGAGACACGGTTAATATCAAGTACTAAAATGTGGTTCAATGAGATGAAAATAATTTTTGGTGAATAGTAACTTTTTACTTTTTTTTACCACGGTTAAAAGAAAATAGGGTAATTAAGGGTAAAGATGATATTATTATTACCCTGACACATGTCATAATTCTATTGGATAAGTGTAATTCGACCAAAAACAAACTTAGGAATAAAATATGACCATTTAGGCCCACTTGGATTAGATTAGGACATTTATTATTAATTTATTTAAAGAAGGGTTAAAAGAGTTAAAATCAAAGTTTATTTACTAAGACATTTTTAATATGGGGTTATACATAAGATAAATTCGGCTATAAATATTCATTAGAAAGCTAAAACGATTGCCTACATAATGGTATTTTATTTGTAATTTTTAGACATTAAATAATGTAATTTATTTATGACACAACGATGATGCAGTAATTATCTTATTAATAAAATATTGACATTATTGATTTATAAATACCCAAATAAATATAATATGAGACTTTTTATGAATTCCATTAATTTTCTAGGTTAATATGATATATTAGTGTTGATTTAATCAACTTGGTTTGAACATATAATTCTGTTATGACTTTCACAAAAATCATATATCAAATAGTGTCAAAATTGACACAAAATAGGTTTTAAATCAAATATTATATTATTAATTGTTATTTTATTCCTAAAAATATAAGGTTCGGCCAAAGGACTTAGATAAGGATATATATATTAATAATAAACAACTTGGGGTTCGTTTGTCATGTTATAGTAAGTTTATTAACCATATAGTGTAAGAAAACAAAAAGACACGGTAAAAGTTAAATTATTTAACATAGAGTTAAATCTAATTGATAAGGTTAAAATAATAACCTAAACTTGTCTAAATCCTATTGGTTGATAGGATTTAGACCCATACCCACTTTACCTTCGAAATAATACCCTTTGGAACCATTATAAACCCATTTTTACTTTAATATAAAATAATATTTTGAGATATTCCTAAGGTGCCCCTCTCCTCCCTTATAAAAGGAAACCTCCTCCCCCTCCTCCTCACACCAATTTGAGCACTCAAGCTCGACCATCCCCTGACAAAATCCTTTCTCCACTTCCCTAGAATAATCCTAGAGGTCCTGGTCTTCTTCAAAGACCAATCTTAGTTCCCTAAGTGGAGGATTCAAAGAGGCGTTTCAAAGAAGAGGTAATATCCATTACCGATCTTTTCAATTTATTTCTTCTTCAACTTCTTCTTCATTAGTTGTTTCATGACAAAGTAATAACATCAGTATTACTTACATACTTATATGTTATTATAAATATGAAACAACCCTAATTCACCTTCTATCCATCCTACGGAAAAATGAAATCACCGCGCGTGAATACGTACGGAATACCGTCTCCACGCCGTGGTGTAATCTATTTTCCACCACCACCTTAATAGGATGGGTATAATGGTGTAATGAGTCACTATATATGATTATTATAAAGTGATATTGATACTGAAATAGTCTACATACACTTCAACACAATTCCATGACCATGGGAACGATATCATCGCTCGTGCGTACGTACGGACTACCGTCTCCACGACGCGATGAGATTCATTCTCAATGATTATTCATTCATGAATGATTATAAAGTATATATAATAAGTACTAATGAAATATATGACATAATAATGATACTGGATTTATGTAAATTTATATGTATGTCATCTACTTAATTCCATTCACTTCAATAAGGAAACGAAAACAGCGTTCATGCGTACGTACGGACTACCGTCTCCATGAACGGTGTATTTCATTCCATTTATCGATATTATATATATATATATATTCTGAATATATATTATATATAAATCATGTTTTAAATTCTGGATATAAGTAATCATGATCCAAGTAATCATATTAATAATTTCAAGTTAAAAACACAAACGACAAATGAGACGATTTTACCCAAAACGCTACTTTAACATGAATTTACAAAAGAACGGGTAATATAAATTCATAAGTGGACCATATATGATATAATAACAACGAATATGATTCTGGAATAAGTCAATAACATGATTTAAATCATTATACAGGAGGTTCAGACACTTACAAAGCAAGTCGGACCTAAGGTAAGGGAAATATCACAATCTCATTTTTTTCCGAGATTGTTATAATTTAGTATTTACTGGGGTGTATTTTATCATCCACATCCATCTTCCCTCAATATGTAATATTATTTCCATCCTTCTACAATAGTTTATATCCAATTTTACCCTTCGATAAGTCTTAGTAAAAGATATGAAAGGAATCTTTTGTCATTTTTCGTACGAGGTACTTTTTGACTTTTCTGACAAAAGTACGAGAAGAATGTTTTTTTTAACTTATACGGCATGAATGGATTTTTAAAACATTATTTTCAATAAGCTTACTTTATAAGTTTTCATGTTTATTTTTAATCAACTTCTTTTAGTTTAAAGTTGTATGAAATTTTAAGAAAGGAAAAATGTTTTTGAAGAAGAAAGGATATTTTCCTCAAGAATGGAGTTCAAGTGTTTTAACAAAATTATTTTCCATCTAAGATAATAAAGGGTTCTGTTTTTATCCCTATTATTACATTGATTTGATTAAGTTGTGATGGAATTATTTTTATGAATTCCTTTATCTTATATGAATTGTTTTATGATGTCATGATGCTTAAGATTCCCATTTGTCACTACTACAAAAACGGGAAATAACAGCGCTAAAATCGGGCTTTAACAGCGCTAGAAAAGCGCTGTAAAGCTCAGCGCTGATAAAGGAGGGGTCCTTTAACAGCGCTTTTTTTAGCGCTGTTAAATGTCACCTTTAACAGCGCTAAAAAAGCGCTGTTAAATGTCACCTTTAATGGCGCTAAAAAAGCGCTGTTAAAGGATACCTTTAATGGCGCTAAAAAAGCGCTGTTATATGTTTCCTTTAACAGCGCTTTTTTAGCGCTGTTAAATCCCTGCCTGCTGCTAATAAAAAACCTGCACTATTACAGCCAGCCGAGCAGACCTGCACAAAAACCAGTATATCAACCACAGACCTGCACAAAAACCAGTATATCAACCACAAGCATGTCATCAACCGATCACAACCCAACCAAACAGTGTTCTTACCATGAGTTAGATACCATCTACCCAGAAAGCAAAACTACCTCATTACATAGTATCACAAAATATTCCTACACAACTCAGAAGATAAATACTAGAACATTCCACTATGCATTGTTTCTCCTTGGATTGCCACTTGGTTTTGACAAATCGTGCAGAGCCCGTGCTCCTTGAATCATTCTGCAATACATAAAAAGGATATCCTAACTCTCCCAACCATCACCCTTAGTAATTATGTATATTAATACAAAAAAGGTAACATATCATAAATTGGGGTACTGTAATGAGACATCAAGATTAACATTCTATATATAGGATCAATGTCTGGTAGGATTGGTTGCGTTGATACATGACTCTACCTGGACCTCAAAAATAGATATATGATCTCACTCCAGGACTTTCAGAGAGACTCCAACTATGTCTAGGACGTCCTGCTGAAGCGATCGTACTACCGTAAGTCGGAAAAGATACCAAAACCATCCTAGGAAGGATCATGGGAGCCAACCCTAATGAAATATGTCCTTGATATAGTGTTCAAAGAGATCAATCATGGTACATAAAATTATGTGTCATTTAAAGGGTCACATGCCTTGTCGCTTTACCCTGGGTAACTCCAATGTTCAGCTGCCTGTGTGAATATACATGTCATATCAATAGGAAATTACATGGCATGTTAAAAAACATATACGTGTTACCCTTTGATCTTGTGTCCTCTTATGCACCCTTGCCCTATGTTAGTACATGACGTCGATCTCGTGTGATTCTTCCTGTGTATCTGTACAAGGGATAAACTGCGTAGCTGGCTCATTAAAGACGTGTAGTGGGATATATTCCATGTAGGAAAGCCATGTAATCCACCCCAGGTTTGACTCGTACACGTCACATATGACCCATGGATCATTGTACTAAAGTGTTAACACAATCCTAAGGCGTTTGGTCGGTTTCCCGTATGTCAGTTGTTGATTTCACTTAAAAATAAATCCATTTTGAACAAAATAGAGGCACTTTGAGTGGTGTCGGCCACACCGGGCCTCGGATTGAGTCGGGGTTGACTCTTACACGTCAAATTTGACCCATGGATCATTGTCCTTAAGTTTCAACAGAATCCAAATGCGTTTGGTCGGTTTGCCGCATGTCAGTTGTTGATTTCACTTAAAAATAAGTCCATTTTGAACAAAAGAGAGGCACTGTGAGTGGTGTCGGCCACACCGTGCCTCAGATTGATGCGGTGTTGAATCGTACACGTCACACATGAGTCATTGATTGTTGTGAAAAAGTATCAACGCAATCAGAAGCCGTTAGATCGGTTTGGCGTATGTACGTAAAATATTGTCCATTTTAAACTAAATACATACACTTGGAGTGATACCGGTCACACCGCGCCTCTGATTGAGGCGGGGTTGAATCTTACACGTCACATTTGACCCATGGATAGTTGTCCTTAAGTTTCAATAGAATCCCAATGTGTTTGGTCGGTTTGCCGTATGTCAGTTGTTGATTTCACTTAAAATTAAGTCCATTTTTAACAAAACAGTGACACTGTGAGTGGTGTCGGCCACACCGGGCCTCGGATTGATGCGGTGTTGAATCGTACACGTCACACATGAGTCATTGATCATTGTGAAAAAGTATCAATGCAATCAGAAGCCGTTAGATCAGTTTGGCGTATGTACATAAAATATTGTCCATTTTAAACTAAATACATACACTTGGAGTGATACCGGTCACACCGCGTCTCGGATTGAGGCGGGGTTGAGTCGTACACGTCACATATAACCCATGAATCGTTGTCCTAAAGTGTCAACACAATCCGAAGGCGTTTGGTCGGTTTCCCGTATGTCAGTTGTTGATTTCTCACTTAAAAATAAGTCCATTTTGAACAAAACAGAGGCACTTGGAGTTGTGTCAGCCACAACAGGCCTCAGATTGAGGCGGGGTTGACTCGTACACGTCACATTTGAAGGTGAGTATGCATACACGATAGTTGACCTTCTTAGAGAAGGGTTTATGGAAGAGTATAAAAGACATGAAGCAATGAAGATCATTAGAGTGTTGGAGCAAATGTGGTTGCTACAAACAATGTGGAAATCGGCTTGTGCAAAGCGACCTAAGTTACAACTTGCAAGTATTCTACTCTATTTTTTTCTGGAAGGTTTCAGTTTAAATGCATTTTGGAATGATCATTGCTAGCCATGGTCTTTTAGGTTTTTTTGACAGCCGAGGGGAAAGGGTGGGGTCTGAAGACATTGTAGGATATGTCGAAGGGTGATTTTGTGTGTGAATATGTTGGAGAAATGTTAACTCCCGCAGTTCTGAAAAGAGTCACTATTTGAAAGAAAGTCACAAGTTTAGATACATCTCAAGATGGTCAGTTTAAAGACATTTTGAGGGACACTACTAAAGACATGCTCAGATATGCACTCATCCCCCACTTTTAGATCGTTGTCTACTACAATGATCTTCCAAACAAGATATGCATTAGAACGCTCATGATACATAGAGAAATTCACTGGCCACCTTCGAGAATGATCTGAAGCACAAACCATGACAGCATTATGTTTTTAACTTCAGCACCTCAATTGAGAATGTGACACCTTTCAGGACTTGGCGCCATTGTATGTCGTTTCGTCCACTGAATGGGTCTATCCTTTTATTTAATTTTTTTAACTTCAGTCAAATATTCTAGAAAGATGTCGCGGCAGATCCTTCACCATTTTGTTTTGCTGAACATCTCATTACATTGTTAAAAAAAAGCAGGGTGTCTTGCATGGGCAATACGTTCGTGTATTGAAGATGATGCACTCCCATTTTAATGGACTAGGTTTACTCCCTAATCTCATACATAACATCTCATGAGAAAATAGATTTAACCAATGAATTGGAGTCCTATCTGGGTACAACCATCATACGATTTTCATGATTATGTGTTCCACAATAATTAAATCAATCATTAGGCTTAAACAAAATAATTAACCATGTGGGTTCGAATAAATGGGAGTGCATCATCTTCAATACAAGAACGTATTGCCCATGCAAGACACCCTGCTTTTTTTTAACAATGTAATGAGATGTTCAGCAAAACAAAATGGTGAAGGATCTGCCGCGACATCTTTCTAGAATATTTGACTGAAGTTAAAAAAATTAAATAAAAGGATAGACCCATTCAGTGGACGAAACGACATACAATGGCGCCAAGTCCTGAAAGGTGTCACATTCTCAATTGAGGTGCTGAAGTTAAAAACATAATGCTGTCATGGTTTGTGCTTCAGATCATTCTCGAAGGTGGCCAGTGAATTTCTCTATGTATCATGAGTCATTGATTGTTGTGAAAAAGTATCAATGCAATCAGAAGCCGTTAGATCGGTTTGGCGTATGTACGTAAAATATTGTCCATTTTAAACTAAATACATACACTTGGAGTGATACCGGTCACACCGCGCCTCTGATTGAGGCGGGGTTGAATCTTACACGTCACATTTGACCCATGGATAGTTGTCCTTAAGTTTCAATAGAATCCCAATGTGTTTGGTCGGTTTGCCGTATGTCAGTTGTTGATTTCACTTAAAATTAAGTCCATTTTTAACAAAACAGTGACACTGTGAGTGGTGTCGGCCACACCGGGCCTCGGATTGATGCGGTGTTGAATCGTACACGTCACACAGGAGTCATTGATCATTGTGAAAAAGTATCAATGCAATCAGAAGCCGTTAGATCAGTTTGGCGTATGTACGTAAAATATTGTCCATTTTAAACTAAATACATACACTTGGAGTGATACCAGTCACACACAAAATCACCCTTCGACATATCCTACAATGTCTTCAGACCCCACCCTTTCCCCTCGGCTGTCAAAATCACCCTTCGACTATCTGGTTATGATTTTTGACAGCCGAGGGGAAAGGGTGGGGTCTCAATCCGAGGCGCGGTGTGACCGGTATCACTCCAAGTGTATGTATTTAGTTTAAAATGGACAATATTTTACGTACATATGCCAAATCGATCTAACGGCTTCTGATTGCGTTGATACTTTTTCACAATGATCAATGACTCATGTGTGACGTGTACGATTCAACACCGCATCAATCCGAGGCCCGGTGTGGCCGACACCACTCACAGTGTCACTGTTTTGTTAAAAATGGACTTAATTTTAAGTGAAATCAACAACTGACCATCTCGAGATGTATCTAAATTTGTGACTTTCTTTTAAATAGTGACTCTTTTCAGAACTGCGTGATATGAAGGTATTTTGGAGATTTTACTGGTTCATGCATGATATGAAGGTATTTTGGAGATTTTACTGGTTTTTTTGTCCAAAGGCCAAAGAAATGTGGTCCATCATTCTTGCATGTTACTCGTACACGTCACCAAGGACCCGTGGATCCTTCTCCTAAAGGATGAAGGCAATCCGGATGCGTCTGGTCAGATTTACGTAGGTCAGTTGTTGTTTCCAATTAAAGTGGTGTCCATTTTAAACAAGAGAGCGACCCTTTGGGTGGTAGCGGTCACACCGTGCCTCGGATTGAGGCGGGGTTGACTCGTACACGTCACCAAGGACCCGTGGATCCTTCTCCTAAAGGATGAAGGCAATCCAGATGCGTCTGGTCAGATTTCCGTAGGTCAGTTGTTGTTTTCAATTAAAGTGGTGTCCATTTTAAACAAGAGAGCGACCATTTTAGTGGTTCAACATTCTTGCATGTTGCTGGTGCATATCATCTGTTAAAATGGAAAAATGACTCATTGGAGAAAGAATGTTTTATTTAATAACAATTACAATTTTTCTACGAACATTTACATACAACAATATTTTATCTTTTGATCCCCTTAACCCCTCTCAAAAATGACCACCAATTGTACATGTCCCCAAGTCAGATCATCATTGTATTTGTGTACAATCTGTCATCAGGTATGCGGCCCACTCGTTTCTGAACACATCTATATCGTCTTGTGAGTATGAGGCTTTTCGGCAGTCATAGTAGTACTGCAAAATAAAAAAATAAAGAATTAATAAATAACTTAAACGAACTAGTAATTGTTTTTGAAAATACCTCTTTAGGGATGCTAGTTTGCTGATGAAAAACGATCTCTTTCATAAATTTACAAACATAATAACCGCAATCATTATCGTTTGTTTGTTTTGGACACTGCAAAAAAATTGATCATTAGGAGAATAAATAACTTGTGTTGAGGTGTGTTTGGATAGTGAAATTTTATTATATATACCCTGATATTTGTCCAGACGTAGTACTTGCTCGGCTCCTTATGCTTAGCCCCTGTCCTCATACCATGATTTAGACGATATTGGTACACCGCCCTATCATAACAGAATCCTCAGTAAAAGATAATATATATTATATAAATTGATGTTTAGACCTAAAACGTAAGATGTAGTGTCTTACAGATTCACAAACTCCATCATGTATGGTCGGTTTGATGGATATCCTAACTTTGAATCCAGAAAGTAAATCTTCGGAGTATCCAAGTTCACCGCAATTAGCAACCAATGTTGCCTAAAAACACAAAAAGGAATAAGTAATAAAAAAAGTGAAAATATAATTGATATGCTTTAATCGTAGAGTATTACCCCTGCATGGTTGGTATTAGGAAAAGTCTGTCATCTGTAATCTTGCGTTCAAATGTTTTCAGCAAGTCCTTCACTATTGCATCCCTTTTTGATGACTCTATTTTTGTTTGGTGTGTTGATGTGATATGAGGACTAACCAGTCCAAATCTTGGCTCATGGGAAAATCCCTTCAACTGTTTTTCATAAATGCGTCTGTCAACAATATAAAATGCATTTAGTCATAATTTGCACATTAGATCAGCTTTTAGAAAATCAATTCATGGAAACATACCTCATATATACATTTACAACAGTGACGCCTAACCAACCGTTTTCAAGGATTTCATTTACATTTTCAGCAGCAACGAAATCTTGACTTTCCTCTCCGTATATATTATCTTCGAAAATCACTATATGACTATTACCATCTTTTAGCTTCGTATCCACATGAGTCTTCAATGCTAGTAAATGTGGAAAGAGAACAGGTGGTGTTATTGTGCTTTCAGTAGCTCCTTGGGATCGATTGGTCGATCCTTTAGATGGTTTCGAGCCGATGTTAGTCACCCCCTTTCCTTTCTCCGTCTATAACAACAATCATTGATTCAGACACTCTTTTCATTAATTGTTAAGGGTTTAGCTTGAAAATAAAAGGAAATAAATACCTCTTTGTCTGCATGTACTCTTACAAGTTCTGCCGGCCATGCAATGAATGTCCCAATAGCCTTTTCAACCGTATGAATATCATCGTCATCAAGTGGAATAGGTAGCATTGCATTTGGCTCATGAGCTACAGTAATCGTCACTTTCAGATGATCTTTTGAAAGTGGTCTATTATGCAGTGTGGCATCTGGGATATTGAACACTGTAGCCCTCGCTACAAGGTGATAGGTGGGTGTTGACAGATATAAATCACAATCATTATCACCCTGTAGAAGATCAGTACAGATAAATTATCAGTGTTTGTCTGATTCATATTTAATGGGAACCGTTATTAGAATATTGATTACCACGGCTAAGACATTTTTTTTAGGTGAATGGCTCGCCTCAAAGCTGGTGGGGGGTGGGGCAGGATGTTCATGCGGTGGTTCTTCCTGAGTTGTGTCCTCCCTTTGCTTCCCACCCATAAAAGTTGCTAGCAACTCTCCCTGCCATTGCAATTTTTCTTCAAGGGTTGCTATTTTTTCGCTCATTTGTTCCAATTTTTTCTCTGTATCATCTATTTTTTTCTTCTTCTCAAAATATACTCGGGGTGTCACCCCAAACCCTGCACCTCTGACACGACCGTATTTTTCCGGCTGCTTCAAAGCCGTCGATAATAGGTCTGTATCAGCTACAGGAGTAGCTGATTCCTGTGACTGTCAGATATAGGAAAAAAACTAATTATTTTTATGTAATAGCAATTTTAAACAAATCTTTTTATCATCGTGTCATACTTACACATATTTCCCACACTTTTTGTGTGTTCTCATCTATTAACTTCCCTTCTTTGTTCACACGTGCCTCCTTCCATAGCACATGACGTGGGATAGAAGTGCATTTGGTTTTAGATTCATCAATCTACATATAAACATAGAAAGATAATTATGATGTTGTTTATTGGCACCTAACAATATTACTGTAAATTTACAATACGTACCATTTTCTTTTCTAATGAAGCGTACCCCATCCTTGCTTTACGATAGGGGTATGTTGGATTTGATGCACGTTCCTTATTTTCAGTACAGAGTTTCTGTTTCATAAATGAAATATTGACAATCAAAGTGATGAATACAGGTATCCTCAAACAGCGTATTATCACTCACAATGTACCTGAAACTTCTCATCCCCACGACGGCCAATAAATGCATCCCATGCTTCTTGGGATATCAGGTGCGCATAGACAATGGGTGGGTGCGGGTTTATTTTACCTTTAGAATCTTTCAGGTGACATCTTGTTAAAATAGTACGAAAACCTCGATGAATCTTTCCTGCAAGCCTTAGTACATAATCCTTGTGTGAGTCGTCTACTATAAATGTACTCTGCAAGAGATTGAGAAGAGTAAGACACTGTTTCATCATTTTATTTGCTAGTTAATTAAAAAAATAAATTCATAATGTTACCGTAATTTCTTCCCAGATCACAGCCTTCAACCCGGACACAACATGGTGCCATGAATCTACGTCAATCGGCACGCGTTGCCGAGTGACAACTCCAATGTAACTGCTAAACATAGCCTTGTTGGGATTCACATGTTGGCCTCGTGCATTCCATCCGACTTCAAATTTGATGCCTTTGCTTTTCGCCTTAAGAATTTTGGCTAACACTGTCAAACTACGACGCACCTGTGATTTCTGCGACTTCGGTCCTTCATTCCCGACCATTTCATCGATATCAACATCATCTATATGTTCATCTACTATGATATCAACGGCATGTGCTGATGGTTGTTGGACCTCAACACTAAGAGAAGGAGCCGCAACAGCAAGAGCAGCAGCAGGAGCAGCAGTAGGAGCAGCAGGAGCAGCAGCAGGAGCCGCATCAGGAGCACCAGGAGCCACAGCAGGAGGAGGAGTATGAGTCACAGCAGTAGGAGCAGCAGGAGCCGCATCAGGAGCAACAGTATCAGCAGAATGAGCTGCAGGAGCAGCAGGAGCAGCAGCAGCCGCAGCAGCAGCTGCTTGAGAGACTTGTTCAGTCTCAAGGTTAGGAGCACCAGAATGTGCAGAAGTCATTATCTGCAAAAGTGGTTGAACAGTTCATTCAAATTACATAAATTCTGTAATGATAAGATAATAACATGAGATAACAAGATCTATATTACAAACAAAATATAACCTGTTTACTGAACTCTCTTTCTTTTTTTCAAAGGTTGAAGAGATTTGACACCTCTATCGACAATCCAAATCCCTTCATTGTGGTCTCCTCTAACATACAAAACATCATCTGCATTGGGACCGCTCTGAATTGATTGTGACGTACCACTAAAAGGATCGTCCTCAACTGAATTTTCATCGGAACCCTCAATAGTTTTGGACGATAACAGAACAATCGACCACTTTCGGTTTGCGGGATCTGGAACATAAAAAACTTGTACCGCTTGTGATGCCATTATAAACTGTTCGTCTTTGTACCCTTCTTTACTAAAATCAACTTTCACAAATCCCCATTCATCTATTTTAACACCACTATTGTTATCAATCCATTTGCATTGAAAAATCGGCAATTGAAATGTCGTATAATCCAACTCCCATATTAGTTTGATAATGCCAAAGTATGACATATTTGCATAAATTGGATTTATATCCTTACTACCAGAAACATGCATCGCTTCAGCCACTAGTGTAACTCCACTATTTTGCATGGTACTCTCTTCATCATGTTCATCCGTATAGAATGTATAACCATTAATTACATACCCACTGTAAGATAATACATACACACTTGGTCCAGCGGCTAGCCATCGAAGTCGTTCTGAAATTGAATTCGGATTTTCATCCAACTGCTTAAAAATATGGTCCTGAAACCATCCTATAAACTGGTGATTATGTGTATCTGCTAACCATTTTTCAGCCCTCGATGGATTCAACTGCCTAAGAATTTCTTTGTGAGTTTCAATATATGGAGCAACCTCCCAACTGTTATGCAAAACATAAAGATGAGCCTGCTCCCGATCTGTAATACTGATTGTTACAACTTCTCTTCCAGAAATTCCCTCACCCTCAATGCGTCCAGTGTGACGAGATTTCGGGAGACCAATGCTTTCCACATCAGATAGGTATTCAATACAAAATTCAATGGCTTCCTCAACAATATATCGCTCCACTATACAACCCTCTGGCCGACTTCGATTTTTGACATATCCTTTCAAAATCTTCATATACCGTTCAACAGGATACATCCATCTATAGTGCACAGGACCACAAAGTCGAATCTCTCTCACCAAGTGAATCATCAAATGAACCATCATATCAAAGAATGTTGGCGGGAAGAACATTTCTAATTCACATAATATGATGACAATTTCTTTTTCCATAGCTGGCAATTTCCCCGGGTCTAAAACTTTGCTACATATAGCTTTGAAAAAGAAACAAAGTTTGGTTAACGTATGACGAACATTCTTGGGTAAAATGCAACGTAAAGCTATAGGAATTAGATCTTGCATCAAAACATGGCAATCATGTGATTTCAAACCTTTTAACTTCAAATCATTCATTGACACAATGTTCTTGATATTTGATGAGTACCCCTCTGGAACCTTTACATCATTAAAGAAGTTGCAAAACTGATATCTCTCTGCCCTAGAAAGAGTATAAGCAGCAGGAGGAAGAAACATTCGATTTTCACCTTTCACGGGAGCCAACTCTTCTCGTATTCCCATGTCAACCATGTCCAACCTTGCCTTAATTCCATCTTTTGTTTTGCCAGGGGCATTTAGCAACGTTCCAATAACACTATCACATACATTTTTTTCCACATGCATCACATCAAGAAAATGTCTGACGTACAAACAATTCCAGTATGGTAATTCAAAAAAAACTGATCTCTTTTTCCAACCGATTTTCGTAAGGTTTTTCGAAAATGGTTTACCAAAAACAGTGTTCATATCTTTTACTTTCTCAAACAGCTGATCACCTGTTAGTGGAGACGGTGTTGTGCGTTTTTCTGAACTTCCATTGAATGATGTCGTCCAAGATCGGTACTTATGCCGACGAGGTAGAAATCTACGATGTCCTAGAAACACAGATTTCGATGAATGTTTCAACCTAATTGATTCTGTATCTTCTTCGCACACGGGACACCCTTGAGTTCCTTTAATGCTATAGCCTGACAAATTTCCATAAGCAGGGAAATCATTTATTGTCCCATACAACATCGCTCTCAACGTGAAGTATTCACTTTTATAAGCATCATACAACATTACACCTGAGTCCCACAATAACTTCAAATCCTCGATCAAAGGAGTCAGATAAACATCAATATCGTTACCTGGTTGTTTTGGTCCTGATATAAGCATAGATAACATGATGAATTTTCGCTTCATGCATAACCAGGGTGGCAAGTTATAATTTAGCAACATAACAGGCCATGTACTATGAGTGCTGCTTTGAAAACCAAAAGGATTCACTCCATCTGTAGATAACGCAAGACGAAGGTTTCTCGGCTCTTTTCCAAATTCAGGATACTCATGATCAATTTTCTTCCATTGAGGAGAGTCGGCCGGATGACGTAATAACCCATCTTTATTTCTTTTATCTGCATGCCACGACAATTGTCTTGCAGTTTCTTTACTTCCATATAAACGCCTAAACCTTGGAATGATTGGAAAGTACCATACAACTTTCGTAGGATTGGATTTATCTTTCTTGTATCGAGAAGCACCACACTTTGGGCATTCTGTAAGTGATTTGTTCTCCTTTCGAAACAATATACAGTCTTTCGGGCAGGCATGTATTCTTTCAGAAATCATTCCCATCGAGCGTAGCATTCGTCTAGCTTCATACGTCCGGCTTGGGAGCTCATTATCTTCCGGAAGCATGTCATTCAAGAGAGCAAGTAGTTCCGTAAAACTGACATCACTCCATCCATTGCCTGCTTTCAATTTATACAACTTCAGTACAGCTGACAATGTTGTATACTTAGTGCAAGCAGCATACAATGGCGTCTTTGCACAACTCTTTAACTTCTCAAACAATTTTGGGCAATCACGGGGTTCATCTTGAATTGTCTTTGTCATTTCCTCAATACGATCTTCATCATCATTGACATCTGTAATCACATCCTCCATACGGTCTTCTTCATTATCTATATTTGTATTCATATCTGACGATCCATAAAACGCAGTTTTATCCCAGCCAGTAGCTACATTCGCTTTTTCTCCGTGTTTATTCCAACATTTATAACTCCGATCTATTCCGTGACATATCAAATGTTCTTCCAACTCCTCTGGAGTAAGTAGTCTAGAATAACAACAACGTAAACACGGACAAAGGATTTGAGAAGGATCCTTTGTGTGATCCTTTGCAAACTTGATGAACTCTTTCACTCCGTTCTCGTACTCTATTGTTAAACGATTAGAATCCATCCAATCTTTATTCATCTTCATCCTATTTGAATCTCAAATATTAGTATTTATGGTTCAAGTACACAAAAGAAGACTTCCAAATACAGTAGAAGGGAACCACTTCCTTGGAAGGAGATCAAGTAGTCTAACCTATAATCAAGATTCATAAAAAAGAATATTAGATTCACTAAAAAGATGATTATCTATCACTTTATTAGGAGAAAAAGATACGTATGCACCTAATGTGACATCAAACATGGTTTTACACACTTTGGGATAAACATGTGTTCATGTTCAGAAACGATTATAAATAATAGGATACCCCCTTAATTTAGTATCTCAACTTTTATAGAAAATATGAGGCTTTGAATCGCGTAGAATTGCATTCAATAGGAGTTTGTAAAGAGAGTTGCGTGCATGGTAAAAAGTTGCGTGCATGGACTTATTCTTATCGATTCGAGAATCCATGGTGTCATAGTCTACACCTTTCTCCACCTTCATGTCCAGCGCATGTCAAATTATCTTAGACTGATTTTCCATTAAGTTACTCAGGATTTTCAAGGAATCAGTCCCCACAATATGACACTAAAAAGTTCTACCATAGTTCTAATTGCATGATTCTAAAATGCATGATTTCAAGTACTATAGTTGGTTTGATTCTATAGTAATGCCTAAGTCATTATGTTCTAGTCCAGACACCCCAAAAACTAAACATTCCCCCTCCCTTTGTGTGGGTTAGACCCATGCATGTAGTTTTAACTTAAAATATCTATGTACAGCTTGATTCTTTCCATCACAAGAAACATGGTGATACATAAACATCATATTTAGGGTCTATTCATGAGACATAAATTTCCCCATTGTCACTATGTCGGAGCCAAAAAGGTCTCTTCCTTTCAAAAACCATACACTATGCACAAAAAGGTCTTAATCCTCATATCCTTCCATGGCCATCGGAAATGAGCGGTCATCGTCCTAAGGTCACCTTTATTTGACTAATCACAATATGCACTGGTGGATCTGCATATGTTTCCCACTAAAAAGGCATGTCAACCAAAGACAATTTCGTCCTCAATAATGGATTTTACTACCATCAAACACCCTATGACATTTAAGTACCATATCAATCCTTGGATTCATGAACCCCTGGGTTAAAATTTACATCTACCACCCCCCCCCCCTCATGCATGATTATGGTAGAACATTCTTGGTTATACTATAGTGAAAAGGGTGAATCATTTCCCCTCCTTATCAGAACAAAATGGAAACCTGCACAAAGGTCCTGGTTTTAGGACATTAAACTACACCATGCCTCAACTCTCCATTACATAAGACAAATTCTAGTAGGTTTTATACATTCCATAACAACTTGAAGGGATTCCATGAATGTTTGAAACAAATAAATAAAACTAGAATAGAATTCATACCCTTAGTTGGTCGAGGGCGTTGCGGGTTGCGGAAGGCGGCCGCGGAGGGCGACCGAGGGCGGCCGAGTGAGGCGGAGGGCGACGGAGGCGGTGGAGAGCGGCCGAGGGCGGCGGAGGGCGGCCGAGGGCGGCAGAGAACGGCGGCCGAGGGCGTTGCGGGCAGCCGAGGGCGGCAGGCGGTGGAGGTCGGCCGAGGGTGTTGCGGGCGGCGGAGGACGGCGACTGTACCGAGGGCGGCAAGCTCCGGCGAAGCGAACACAGCAGCGGTATTCGGGAGAAGAGTAGCAGGGTTACGGTTCCGCGAGAGCTTTAGCTGCGATAAAACGAGGGCACTGTGCGACCGACTTTATAAAAAAGTCGACTAAGGTTTTATCAGCGCTAAAAAAGCGCTGATAAAGGCTACCTTTATCAGCGCTAAAATTATAGCGCTGATAAAATCTAGCTTTATCAGCGCTTTTCTAGCGCTGATAATATTATGATTTATCAGCGCTAGAAAAGCGCTGATAAAGATTCCCCGTATCAGCGCTACAATTATAGCGCTGATAACGGGTCTCTTTATCAGCGCTTTTTTAGCGCTGATAAAGATAATTTTTATCAGCGCTTTTTGAGCGCTGATAGAGGTGTTCTGTATCAGCGCTTTTTTAGCGCTTATATAGGAAACCTTTATCAGCGCTCAAAAAGCGCTGATAAAGACCAACTGTATCAGCGCTAATATTTTAGCGCTGATACAGATCATATTTATCAGCGCTTTTCTAGCGCTGATAAATATTTATATTATCAGCGCTAAGAAAGCGCTGATAAAAATTAGCTTTTTCAGCGCTGTAATATTAGCGCTGATATAGGGTATCCTTTATCAGCGTTTTTGCTTAGCGCTGTTATAAGGGCGCGCTTCCCTTGCCCGTTTTTGTAGTAGTGTGTATTACATGGGTTATGAAATGATGTATGAATTATGATTTTGTGGCACACATAAAAATGGTATCATTATGAGATGGGTGAGACCTATATCTCCCTCCAATGCATTGGGTAAAGATTTTATATCTCATGAGATAGACATGGCTGAAATGGTAGGTTATACCGGTTCAGTGAAACAGGACTGAAACGAGGGTTACTCGATTTAGAAAGGGACTTTGTCCACTAAGATAGTCTTGGAAATGAGTCTTGACTAACAAGAAATGATTCTCTATGATTATGTGTGTATGCCACAAAGTTTCATGTTTTATGTTATGATTATTGTGATTACATTTCACTGCCATGATTTATCCCATGATATGAAATTATGCTCTCTTTTGCAGGTTAAGATTTCCAAAATGTTATGTTCTTATGAATATAATGTGATTGATATTTGTTTTGTTTACCATTACTGAGCATTTGAGCTCACCCTTTTATTTTTCTTTTCCCCAGGATATAAAGAAATGTTTTCGGTTAAAAAAAATTGAAAATCTTTATGGGAGATATTGAAGATCTTTCACCACGATTAGAAGATTACGTTCCGAGTTTCCAAAGACACTAAACTATTACGATCCTTGTGTGTGTGTTTTTGTTATGTACTAAGTATTCTGCAAATGTAATGTAATGTCAATGTACGTCAGGCTTTGGGTCTCTACAGTTGGTATCAGAGGAAAGGTTTAGTCAACCTTTGGAAACTAGGATGCGAGAACTTTAGTGAGATCCCTAGAGATATTTATAAGGTGTGTCTAGGGATGTCTCTAAGGTTAAGTATACATATAGGTTATAGTACTATAATTACGCTAACGATCATAAAATTAAACCTAAGATGTTAGATATTGAAGGTACTCCCCCTTTATAATGTTGTTTTCCCTAGCATGATTTTTTCCTCTCACACTATTCTTTTTGGGTTTTAGACGATGGCTGGAACCCGAAGGAACCGTGTTGATCAATGCAATAGACAATGCAATGATTGCACTCCTGAACAAACAAATGTTATGGGAGATGGAGTGCAAAATCTTATTGCTATACTTACACAAGCTATGAATCATTCTGGACTTCCAAATGAACAGAGAAGGGAACAATATTCTATTGAGTCCTTCATGAGGCAATGCCCAACTTCTTTCAATGGGTCTTCCGATCCACTTGTTGCTGAACAATGGATCAGTACCACTGAAAAGATATTTTCAGTTCTTCAATGTTCTGAACATGATAAAGTCATCTTAGCAGTATATCGTTTGGAAGGTGAAGCTGATCAATGGTGTAATCTTATCAAGAATACGAGGCCAAGAGATGAAATTGAGTCCATGGAATGGGATGAGTTCGAGAACTTGTTTTTCAGTAAGTACTTCCCTTGTATTCTTCGAACAAAGATGGAAAAGGAGTTTCTTGAGCTAAAGCAGAAGGATGATGAATCTGTTGGTATATACGAAGCGAATTTTACAAGACGTGCAAGGTATGCATCTGGCATTATCATCCAACCTGAAAGTAAAGTTGATCGATTTTTCAGTGGCTTAAAACCAAGTCTTCGAAGTGCATTAGCTATAAGAGACTTCAGTAGCTATGAAGAAATTGTGCGTTGTGCTATCAAGGTAGAAATGGAAGTTGGTGTTACATATCCATCTCATGGTTTTGACAAGAAACAAAAGATGGAGTTCAAGGAGAAATCTCAGAATAATGGTGAAAAGAAGATGAATGTTTCCTTATGCACAAAGTGTGGAAAGAAGCATGGTGGAGATTTTCTTAAAGGGACTAGAAAATGTTTTAAGTGTGGAAAAGAAGGTCATCGAGCAGCTGAGTGTCGAAGTAATGGAAAAAGGGTTTCTAATGATGTGAATAAAGCAAACACTGCAGAGAACGCACCACCAACACTTCAATGCTTCAAGTGCAAGGAAATGGGGCATTATTCTAATAAATGCCCTAATCTAAGTGTTAGTGATGATCAACATGAGCAACCAATTAAGGAAAAGGACAAAGGGAAGTCACATGCGATCACTATTGGCGATGTTGAATATGACAACGATGTGGTGGAATGATTAAGTGTTTATGTAATGGGATTCCAAAATAATGTTGTATCATAAAGTATTGGAATATTTATGTATTGGTCTAATGTGGTATTCAAAGTGATTGAGATATTTTTGGAAATAAGATGTTATGCGAAAACGAGAAAACGAAATGTTTAATAGTATTCATGAGCTCATGATTGATATAAGGACTAAGTGATGTCATTTTTTGAGTATATAGAATTTTGAGGATTTTGGTATGTGAAAAACTTTTAACTGCATTCATGTTTTCACTATGTTTCAATGGGTATTCATTCTTCAAGAGAATACATGATTAAGGTATTCACATGTTTGTAATTTGACCAACAAGATATATCTTATGATATATGGGGGATAAATGATGGCATTCAAGTAATCATTTTATTTATACTATGAGCTTGGACCGAAGCATTTTAGATAAGCCTAAAGATTAGAATGGATTATGTTGGACATAAGTTAGGATAAAACGTTTTTCGATAATATTGATGGGATGTTATAGTAATATAGTTTTAGAAAAAAAGTCAACCTGTAGGATGGGCGACAGCCCATCGCGTCGGACAAGGCTGTGGGAATCGAACCCACAACCGAAGTGCGACTGGCGTTTATCGCCTACCACTGGCCTACATGAAGTCCCTGTTTAGTAGAAACTAGTTTTATTATATTAACAAGTATGATATATGAAGTATAAGTCCATTTTAGGAACCATATATGATTAATCTCACTATAGAATGACTTATGTATATTTAATAACTTTTTCTAACCTTTTGTTTAAGACAGATGGAATGACCCGTCATTCTATCACATGATCTGCTAACACTTCACGAATAACAAATTCAACTTCATTTTTTTAAGAGATGAAGTGGAAATTGTTCAAGGCACGAACAACAGTGAGATAGTACCAAAATAAAGTAAGTATTTATTCAAATTCAAATTCTTCATCTTTAGGGAAATGATCTTGAAAACCAAAAATGTTTTCCTAGTGCTCTTATATCTGATTAATCAGATGGTACCTTAGATCGTCACAAATTTATGGATTTGTGATTTTTGGCTTTTCCATAGCCATGTTCTCTACCACTCTCCATCAGAACATGATGGTTAGATTTCTCTTCCATATCCATATTTTCACCTATGTGGAAACCCAGTGATTAGTTTATTTGGGTAACCGTTACGTTTCATACTTTTGTTTTTAAAGATTGGTTTTGGTATTCCTTTTTACGATGTGGGTTTCTATTAAAGAAACTTTCGAGTAGTAAACCATTTATAACCCCAACGAATTTCGAGGGAGAAATTCTTTTTAAGGGGGGTAGAATGTAACACCCTGAGATTTTATGAAATGTATTCTTTTTAATTTCATTAATGTCTTGTGTTATACGCTACACCAAAAGGAGCTTTCACAACATACATCTCTGACCTGGCTTGAATTACACACAATCGCGACCTTCCACGATAGCGTGTGTTGTACGCAACACCAAGTTTCGCTAAACAACGATATGCTATTAAAATATTATCAAAACTAGCCGTTATGAATAGTAATAACCACTCTTTGAAATTTTGTAAATTTTATTTTTCAAAATGGAATTCATTTTTGGATTCGTAATATCAAAATTAGCTTAGGGTGAAATTTTGGTGATTTTCAGATAACTTTCATATTTTGATGAATAGTGAAAATTACTATATTTTAATTAAAACAACTTTTTCAATCGAAATAATTAATAGTGATAAATTATTAATTTGAGTGGTTTTAAAGTATATTTAGAATATATTTTTACAATTTAATACAATGTTGGTTATTGGATGTAATTTCACATTTAAACTAGTTATAAACTAGTGTCAATCTTTTGATAGTTATTATCTCTTAAAAACACGCTATTTGTTTTGACGACGAGAATTAATTTTTAAATTAGTTAATGAAACTGATATGTTTTGAATTTGGTAAAATAGACATCATTTTTGAGTTCATAATATCAAATATAGCTTAGGCCTAATTTTTGGTATTTTTTCTGAAAACTTTAAATTTTCGATGAATAGTGAAACCACTAAGTGGTAGTTAAAAAACTGAATTGTTCATAAAACATAATTTTACCGCTTCTGTGAGTGGAATTTTGAAAATTCGAGAGACATGGTTAATATCAAGGACTAAAATGTGGTTCAATGAGATGAAAATAATTTTTGGTGAATAGTAACTTTTTACTTTTTTTACCACGGTTAAAAAGAAAATAGGGTAATTAAGGGTAAAGATGATATTATTATTACCCTGACACATGTCCTAATTCTATTGGATAAGTGTAATTCGACCAAAAACAAATTTAGGAATAAAATATGACCATTTAGGCCCACTTGGATTAGATTAGGACATTTATTATTAATTTATTTAAAGAAGGGTTAAAAGAGTTAAAATCAATGTTTATTTACTAAAACATTTTTAATATTGAGTTATACATAAGATAAATTCGGCTATAAATATTCATTAGAAAGCTAAACAGATTGCCTACATAATGGTATTTTATTTGTAATTTTTAGACATTAAATAATTTAAGTTATTTATGACATAACGATGATGCAGTAATTATCTTATTAATAAAATATTGACATTATTGATGTTATAAATACCCAAATAAATATAATTTGAGACTTGTTATGAATTCCATTAATTTTCTAGGTTACTATGATATATTATTGTTGATTTAATCAACTTGTTTCGAACATATAATTCTGTTATGACTTTCACAAAAATCATATATCAAATAGTGTCAAAATTGACACAAAATAGTTTTTAAATAAAATATTATATTATTAATTGTTATTTTATTCCTAAAAATATAAGGTTCGGACAAATGACTTAGATAAGGATATATATATTAATAATAAACAACTTGGGGTTCGTTTGTCATGTTATAGTAAGGGTATTAACCATATAGTGTAAGAAAACAAAAAGACACGGTAAAAGTTAAATTATTTAACATAGAGTTAAATCTAATTGATAAGGATAAAATAATAACCTAAACTTGTCTAAATCCTATTGGTTGATAGTATTTCGACCCATCCCCACTTTAAATTCGAAATAATACCCTTTAGAACCATTATAAACTGATTATGACTTTAATATAAAATAATATTTTGAGATATTACTAAGGTGCCCCTCTCCTCCCTTATAAAAGGATACCTCCTCCCCCTCCTCCTCACACCAATTTGAGCACTCAAGCTCGGCCAAACCCTGCCAAAATCCCTTCTCCACTTCCCTAGAATAATCCTAGAGGTCCTGGTCTTCTTCAAAGACCAATCTTAGTTCCCTAAGTGGAGGATTCAAAGAGGCGTTTCAAAGAAGAGGTAATATCCATTACCGATCTTTTCAATTTCTTTCTTCTTCAACTTCTTATTCTTTAGTTGTTTCATGACAAAGTAATAACATCAGTATTACTTACATACTGATATGTTATTATAAATATGAAACAACCCTAATTCAACTTCTATCCATCCTACGGAAAAATGAAATCACCGCGCGTGCGTACGTACAGAATACCGTCTCCACACCGTGGTGTAATCTATTTTGCACCACCACCTTAATAGGATGGGTATAATGGTGTAATGAGTCACTATATATGATTATTATAAAGTGATATTGATACTGAAACATTCTACATACACTTCAACACAATTCCACGACCATGGGAACGATATCATCGCTCGTGCGTACGTACGGACTACCGTCTCCACGACGCGATGAGATTCATTCTCAATGATTAATCATTCATGAATGATTATAAAGTATATATAATAAGTACTAATGAAATATATGACATAATAATGATAATGGATTTATCTAAATTTATATGTATGTCATCTACTTAATTCCATTCACTTCAATAAGGAAACGAAAACAGCGTTCATGCGTACGTACGGACTACCGTCTCCATGAACGGTGTATTTCATTCCATTTATCGATATTATATATATATATATATATATTCTGAATATATATTATATATAAATCATGTTTTAAATTCTGGATATAAGTAATAATGATCCAAGTAATCATATTAATAATTACATGTTAAAAACACGAACGACAAATGAGACGATTTTACCCAAAACGCAACTTTAACATGAATTTACAAAAGAACGGGTAATATAAAGTCATAAGTGGACCATATATGATATAATAAAAATGAATATGATTCTGGAATAAGTCAATAACATGATTTAAATCATTATACAGGAGGTTCAGACACTTACAAAGCAAGTCGGACCTAAGGTAAGGGAAATATCACAATCTCATTTTTATCCGAGATTGTTATACATTAGTATTTACTGGGGTGTATTTTATCATCCACATCCATGTTCCCTCAATATGTAATATTATTTCCATCCTTCTACAATAGTTTATATCCAATTTTACCCTTCGGTAAGTTTTTCTAAAAGATATGAAAGGAATCTTTTGTCATTTTTCGTACGAGGTACTTTTTGACTTTTCTGACAAAAGTACGAGAAGAATGTTTTTTTAACTTATACGGCATGAATGGATTTTTAAAACATTATTTCCAATATGCTTCCTTTATAAGTTTTCAAGTTTATTTTTAATCAACTTCTTTTAGTTTAAAGTTGTATGAAATTTTAAGAAAGGAAAAATGTTTTTGAAGAAGAAAGGATATTTTCCTCAAGAATGGAGTTCAAGTGTTTTATCAAAATTATTTTCCATCTAAGATATTAAAGGGTTCTGTTTTTATCCCTATTATTACATTGATTTGATTAAGTAGTGATGGAATTATTTTTATGAATTCCATTATCTTATATGAATTTTTTTATGATGTCATGATGCTTAAGATTCCCATTTGTATTACATGGGTTATGCAATGATGTATGATTTATGATTTTGTGGCACACATAAGAATGGTATCATTATGAGATGGGTGGGACCTATATCTCCCTCCAATGCATTGGGTAATTATTTTATATCTCTTGAGATAGACATGGCTAGAATGGTAGGTTATACCGGTTCAGTGAAACAGGACTGAAACGAGGGTTACTCGATTCAGAAAGGGACTTTGTCCACTAAGATAGTCTTGGCAATGAGTCTTGACTAACAAGAAATGATTCTCTATGATTATGTGTTTATGACACAAAGTTTCATGTTTTAAGTTATGATTATTGTGATTACATTTCACTGCCATGATTTATCCCATGTTATGAAATTATGCTCTCTTTTGCAGGTTAAGATTTCCAAAATGTTATGTTCTTAGGAATATGATGTGATTGATATTTCTTTTTTTTTTACCCTTACTGAGCATTTGAGCTCACCCTTTTATGTTTTCTTTTCCCCTGGATATAAAGAAAGGTTTTCTGTAAAAAAATGGAAAATCTTTATGGGAGATATTGAAGATCTTTCACCACGATTAGAAGATTACGTTCCGAGTTTCCAAAGACACTAAACTATTACGATCCTTGTGTGTGTGTGTTTTTGTTATGTACTAAGTATTCCGCAAATGTAATGTAATGTCAATGTATGTCAGGCTTCAGGTCTCTACACTGACTGAGTCTTAGTGTAACAGGACAAGATGGTACCAGAAGGTGGGCCTTTCGATGTGTCAGTACAGAGAGGATACTGATAGACGTGTAGTGATAAGGAGTCTATCTGTACCTACCCATCAGGTAGGAATCCTGGAGGATGATCGAGCAACTATTTTTCCTTTCATCAATTGTAATTGTATTTCCAGTTCCTTGTATTTTATAATTGGGCTTGTATTTCTGGACCCTTTTACTTTTCATCACTCTTTTGTTATATAGTTTAATTAGTTTTTTTTGTATCCAGTTGTGTGCTCTGTTGTTGACGTTTCTGGTTATAAAGAAAATGCATGTCCGGTTTTAGGAAATTACGCCTTTGGAGCTAGTCTCCAGCCTCTGGCCTATGGAAGGCGGGCTGATGGTAATCACAGCACGGGCCCTGGGGGATGAGTCATGACAATTTGCGGCCAATTTGGTAATTTTATAATTTGATCTCGTGGCTCAGTTAGAAAAAAAACTAAATATAATTATAATAATATAATTATTTTTATTTAGGATTTTTCAATCCGGACAAACTTTTTCATACACCGTCTTATCGATGAACCATTATCATCATCATGACCTTAAAATTAAGGAAGACCTTTCATGAATGATTCCATGCATTTAAATAAAAATCGAGGTGGGGCCCCATGAGTCCCGGTTTGGGCATTTGCGATGAAATGTGAATTTTTTAACTTGGTGTCCATTTTAGATATATGAATAGCTATGAGTATGTATTTCACCATGTGTGTCTCAATGGTGCAATCCTTATGATGTGTTCCAGGATCGAGGTGTGTGCCTGATGAAGAACTACTCGTTCAAAATGTTGTGTAATGATGATTTTTCACTGAGTGTCACATTCTGTCGAGGTAATAATCGATCATATGAGATTTTCCGCAATTATCACAATGGATTGATCTATTTGTTTATTTGGGGTCATTCAAGGAAGCCTTATTTTATAATTACGTTTTTCCCTTCGGAAAAATGGTTTGTATCAACATTTTTCATCCATTTTGGAGAGGTGAGGCATATAATTTGGTAGTATAGTAAATTTTATAGGGTTTCTTGTTCATAGTTTAGTAGCTGAGTGTCGCTAGGTACATGGAGAGGTGATTTTGAGGGGACAAAAATTCTGTGGGCCCCACACATGTCATTTACCCTATTTTTAATCTTCTATCTCTCATATATCCTTATTTTTTACTCAGATTTTGGTCCTCATGTAGCCTATCCTGAGTGTTTTTTCATGTAGAATGTGATGGTACCCCGAATTGTGGCTTTTCAGATATGGTGTGAGATTTTCTGGGAAGTTATCATATATAGGTGATGCACGATGAAAACAACGATATAATAGTATTACTAGTGATGTACCAGGATTACCCTCTAGCTGGGCAGGGCAGTTGCATTCCTCAATGACCTGAGTGTTTTCCAGCTAAAAGAATGGTTAAGGGTCCTCCACAACTACTTTTTTTGTGTTTATATATTTCATGTAAAAAGGAATGAATCCCTAATGAACAGAGGGGAATCCTCTTGACACACTATAGGTTGGGTCCACTAAATCTACTTTTTGGGTAGTACCCTCTAATGTATTACCCTTCAGCTAGGATGAGATGTGTGTCCCCATTGACTCTCGAGTGTTGATCCCCTTGACAAACTAGGGGATATCCCTGATGGATATAGAGGAATACACCTAACACACTACAACCTAGGTCTTCAACAATTAATATTTGAGTAGAATCTCCCTAACTTACAAGGGTGTGATTCCTCTACATCATGATTTCACCATTCTACTATAGGGATTAGTGTTGAGATTTACATTGACATAAATTTTGACATAGAGTGTAGATGGATTCATTCCCCACCAAGAATCATCCTTGTAATGAAAACTAACCTTGTTATAGAGATTCAATTAATATGAAATAAGATACTATCAAGGATTGGTGATTGAGATCCATTGACATTCATGTTCAGGGAGGACATATGGGAAACTGGGCGTTGTTGATGGATACTCGTTAAAATATAAGTGACTTTTTCCATGGAAATTATATGAGATATTTATCCCCTTACTCATTCGTTTGCAATTCCTTTACTGAATATATATATATATATATATTTATGGTTCCTTCACCCACTTCATTGGTTTTTGATACACTCATTCCTTGCAAGATAATGATGGGTGGGGTGTGCCACGTGCTTTACATGTTTAGATTCTCATGGCAAGAAGTGTATACTCTTCTACAATAGGCAATGCAGACTTGATAAGAATTTATTCTTCTCAACGTATCATGGTCATTGTGTTTGAATGTTTTTTCATTAACTCTCTTGTTGGGATGATCAATGCACTTTTACTATACCTTTTTCTATCTTCTCCATTAATCAGTAGTTGTATATCCTACTACTCCCCTCTCAATTTCAAGGATTTCTGATAAGTCTGTTTATACATACATTTACATGGGGCATTCCTTCATGTATCATTTTAAATAAATATTACTGACATGTTGATCGTGACATCATACCTACAAAAAAATATGATGTACTTGTACCACGTATGAAGGTTGTATCTTGTGATTTATGAGGAGTAATCTCTAAACAGTATTACTTTTTCAGTTGTTTCTAGGTTGTGACATTTTTCTAAGTGGTGATGTATTATCAAAATTATATTTCCTCTTATATTTTTGTTCTTGTACCAATAAGTGGTCAATGCAAGATTGTTTTCATTTTTATAGAACATTTGTCTCTTTTTTTACTTTTTCCTCAACATAGTTTTAGGATGTTGGTTGCGTGCGTGTATACTGGTACATATGCCAATCCCCCCATGTTTTAATCATTTGGTTCTTGTCTCTAACCCCCAAACTCTAGGGGAGGGATTTGGTAGTTGCGTCTCGAGCCCGTGCATGGGTTGGGCCATGAATAGAATATATAATTTTAGTCATGTAACAACTCAGAGTGTTACACAAATCAATATTCCATCCACACTCCTTCAGTTCCAAAAAAAATTCAACATAAATAACCTTTAAAAATCATAAATAATAAAAAATGAGGAAATATAATTATAAGATTAGAATATTTCTAATGAATGATGGTTATTTATATGATCAGGCCATTATGAAAATATTTCATTACTTATTTCCCCAATGGTCATCCAAGTATTATAATCAAAAATAAATTTATCATGTTGAAGAAATCATGGAATATATTTAAAATTAAAGTTAAAATATCATTTATTTATTCAATGAAAATGAAGGATTTAATCCATTTTAAAAAAAATACATGAATAAAAAAATGCAGATTTTGAAGAGACAGTTCATTGTGTTTTTATGGGAATGTCTGCATATTAATCAAAAATTCACTTCCTACTGAATATATAGTTTCCTGATTATTTTCTATTTCATAAACTATAGTAGAGATTTTATTTTATACTATTATTATAGACTTTGGTAGACCAGTTGATTTAATACCTCAATCCATTTTTCCCTATATATGTTTCTTAATTAAATCCAAAATAAATTTTATTTAAATTTGACAAAATTCACTCCACAATGAGAAAGTCAACTAGAGGTTCCTATTGTGAGGATCAAAAATATAATTTTTTGGATGATCTATAATATAGAAAATCATAATATCATAGTATAAATTAATATTCCAATATTATGTAACACACCAATATTTTATATGAACTTCCCTTAAATTATTCATTGAGGCATTGAAAAACTGTCTTAACATTCATCCTCGAGTTGAATTAACATCGGTATAGTTTGTCCTTATAAAAATGTTTTTTATTTAAAATAAATGTATACTATTATGCACAATGTTAAAAATATTTATAAAGGATTTAATTTAATTAAATACATATCAATTCAATATAAATAATTACTTAATGTTTAGAAAACACATTTTATGCTTCAAAATACTATTTTGATAAAAAAAAAGATCCCATCACATTTTATATAATAACATTTTAATTAAGTTACTCCATTTTTTGAAATTTTATTTAATAAAATTAATATAAATTTTTAAATAATCATTTAAATATTCACATACATTAAATTATATTAAATTTTTATGAAAATATATTTTTTAATCAATAGTGAAAATTATCAATATTCTAAAACTGTAATTTATTTTCATGAAATCAAGTAATATAAATAGTATCATTACGTTTTGTAGTATATCATAAATTAAAATAATTCTCCAATGATTTTTAATAATATAGTTTCTTATATAGGAATATTTATTATAATTTCTTTTTTTAAACATTTAATTTTCATCTAAAATATCTTTTTCTAAAAATAGTTGTCATACGCACAATGTGTTTTTTCAAAAATAAATAAAATAAATATCTATTATTTAATGTTATTAGTGGAATTATTATAAGATATTATAAATAATACCGTTTATAATAAAATTTATTTATTTTTATATTATGTAATGGACGTAATTATAGTAATAGGATAATAAATTAATTTTTGAAAAAATAGTTTATGGTTCTATTTTGCATGCATATTTAAAATTTAATTTTTTGAATTATAATGATTAGATCAATGAAATTTTATTTTGATATTTTTAAAAATAATAATTTATAAAATTAATAGGGTAAATAAAATATTTTTTGACAATGAATAATATAAAAAATAAAAAAATTTAATTCTGTTAAGTTTAAAACAAGAAATCCAGGGTGTTTAACTAAGATATATAGTTAGTAATGTCACCTGAAGTTGTATAAATATTTTTTTTTGAATTCATATCAACCTTATCATATGTAATATTTAATTAATGTCTATATGGAGACACATTATGATAAAATTTATTTTATATTCTTGAAATCTTTTTAATTCGATGTGTGCCCCTCCCCTCTCTTATAAAATGGGATGATGTCTCCATCATTATTCATAGAAATGAAGCCTCATAGATAAACTAACATTCAAAAAACATGTGATTTAATCCTTAATTAATCCTTGAGATTATTTTATTCTCATAATACCATTCTTTCAATTCATTTGGTGAATTCCAAATATGTTATCTCCAAGAGAATGTATAAATCTTAATTGAAGTCATTTAATTTTATTCCATATTATACATTCAATACTACTATTGTATTGAAAATAACATGATAAAAATAGTATCATAAATATAGATTTTTTTATGAATGTATTACAACCACATACCCCCTCTTCTATTTCAAATGTGAAATGAATGGATCTATCACGCATACGTGTGAACTATACTATCCATTTAACTACATGTTACAATCTCTATTATAAAATTTGATAGTTGATTATTATAATGGATTTAATTTTAATAAATTAAATTGTATTATCAATTATTATTTTTAAATATTATATTAATATATACCTTTATATTGTACCATCTATTGTAAAACAACAATGTATCTCATGCGTATGACTGCACTACCACCTCCAAGATATATTTGGATTCATTTTTTATTTCTACATAACATGGGTGTAAATGAGTATATATGTACTAACTTTTTATGATATATATGCTATTAATATTATACTATTTTCAATTTTTAATTTACATTATTTTATTTTATAATTTAAAAATTGGAAATGTCATTGGTGTTTACATATTAATTACCATCTCCCTGAAGTGATGTCATTCAACATTTATAAAAACATAATATGAATTTTTATAAAATAGAATATAATTATATAATATAATAGTTTCTAGATAAATATTAATATGAATATTTTTATTCAAAGATCAATGTTTAAGGATATAAACTGGAAAATTGAAACTTACATGAAATATGAAATAGTTAACACCTAGAAATGAGGATTTTATAAATAAAACAGTAATAAATGGTTAATGAAAAATTATAATTGGATTATATATGATATTATATGTATGATTATGAAAATGAAATATAATTATATCAATTACAATTATATTAGATAAGAGTATGGTGAACTTATGAATCGGGTTTGAAATAAGTAATGGTTCATCATCTCAATATTGTTTCATTGAGACATGTTTGTAATTATATAACAACTTTTATTTATGATGTGTTTATAGTACCATTTTCAATGATATAAAACTGATAAATCATAGATCATATTATATAATTTTACAATTAAATTTAGATTATCTATATTTATTTGGTGTAAATGTAATAAAGTTGTGTGGGTTTATTTCCAATTTTTTTTGTACATATGTTTTTTTATTCATATATATTTGTTTATAATGTGTATCTAAAAAAATTTAATATATATAATCAGGAATACCCATTACTATTTAATTTAATGATTTATTTTATTTTATTTCTTTCAAAGGTGTTAGAAATCATATTTTACATAATCAGTAAGGGTTTTATGTTACAATATCACTTATTATTGGGATTGTTTTTTTAAATATCAAATGATTATTTTTTATAATCTATCTATCCAATAAAATATTATTCTTAAATAAATATTGTTATTTATTGTTGTCAAATTATTAATTTTATTTTCCACCCTTTTTGTGTTGAATATAATTTAGAATTTTTTTTGGTAAAATGTAAATTTAATCTCTCTTTGTTTGTGAATAATACATAGATAATAATTAAAAAAATTCAGACATGTTGTCACTATTTTCCAATTATTTTTTTAATTAATTTTTCCAAATGTTTTACTACCTGTAAAATTGTAAAAATATAATATTATTTTCACTTTATCAATATGATACATTTTTCTTTTTACAAAAAATGATAATAGAATATTTTTTAAATTATTCAACATTAATTTTTTTCATTTCATCATAAAGCTTATTTTATTTTAATATTACTTTTATTTTTACATATTACAATTCATAGAAAAAGTTTCCTTTAGTTTTTATTAATGTTTCTTATTTTAAATATTTTATTTTATTATTGAATATTTTATCCCCTTTATAAATGTTCATTAAATATTCTAAAGGTATTTCCATCTATAACAACCTGGGATGTGTCTTATCTTTTTCATGGTATATGATATAGTATTACATTCATTATTCTTTTATCAAGATGTATTATTTTTAAGATTTTTATATATAAATGAATCCATGTTTATATTTAATGGATGAATAATTTCTGTAATGTTAAATTTTTTCATGATCTTATAGAATACATATGAGTGGAATCTTATAATGTGATTAGGTGTCTGCTATTCCATCAAATTTATTATGTAATTATTAATGATTTAAAAGATCAAGTGATACATGATAGGTTATGCAAAGAGGGAAATTTTCTAAATAGTAGGAAATCCAAGACCTGAAAGTGTGTACATTTTAGGTCATCCCAATCCCATGTAAGGTACAAAAGTGGATAGGATAAGACTATAAAATAATGGATTAATTTATAGGCATACATGAAATAATATTTATATGATTTTGATAATGAAACAAATGATTCCAAAATTTCAAGACATGATCAAATGAAAATGTTGATCTCTCATGGATGATTTTCATTGTTTATTTTATAGTTCATGAATTTTGTGCCGTATATATTTAATCCATTAGTGATGATTATGATACAAGAGTCACTAGGAATTATTTTCAAATGTTATAATCATCTTCTCATACACATATTCTCATGTTATTCCTAAAAATGATCATTAATTGATATCTCCCCTATTTATCATTATTGATTATATGATACCACCCTTTATTATGTCTCATTTTCTCAGGTATATAAATAATGTTTTTAATTATGACATGTCTATAGAGGGTATTATATGTGATGAACACTATGATAGATTATTGGGAAATTTTTTACATATTTTATTTATATAATTTTAGAATGGAAATAAAACATTTTGATTATAATATATATCATAAAAAATTCAAATTAATATTCATATAACAAAATTTAATATTTATGTATGTTATCATAATATATTAATATATTTTATCAACGTATGAAATTATAACATTTTGAAAATGAAATTAAAAATCAATAGTGAGAACCCTTTTTATAATCCAATGTATAAGAGTTCATAATATGTTATGGTAAAAAGGGGGCAATGAATATCCAAGAAAGGACATCCATGTTTGGAAATTGACAAGTGAAAGTTGTCATTTCATAGATATGCCTAGGTGTATCAAAACTAAATAGGGTGTATTAATTGTTTACTCTATTTCTACTAGTACAAGTGGAGTGGTCGTAAGACTGAATACAATAATATAATGTTTAGGGAGATATTCATTGTTTAATTCGTATATTATTCATTATAAATTAGAATGGATTTTAATTTACTGTTACCACTGATGGACTTGGTAATAATAGTCATTTCCATGATTGAAAATAAATTTTCATGATATTACAATTCAATGAAATAATTTTCATGATGATTCAGTTTAATATATGATGCTTATGGGTCATTATATCCATTTTCTAGTATGGTATTGGTTATATAATGAAATAGTTGAGGCCATTATAGGTATTTCAAAATTATGATGCTTCCTATATGTTTATTTTAATTTTTTTTCTATATATAATTAAATTTTACAGGTATATTTAATTCACATCCAAAATTTTTAGATATTGTATTAGTAGTAAAAACAGAAAATTTTTCATCGATTATTTCTATTGTATTTTATTATTAGTAAATTTTTTTGGTAATGTTCTCCCTATAAATACAACTTTTAACAATCAAGAAAAATGTGATGTTATTTGGGACATGGAACGGATATATTTATATGAATAACATTTCATTTTTCAAGAATCATTTTTTACATTGTATATTCTATACAAACATATAGCCAACTATCTATGTGAGGATAAATAATTTCATATAATATAAATTTCATATATTTTATGGTTCTTGATTTCTATTCCTTATGGGTATTCATCTTAGATGGGTTGGGGAATAAAATTTGGAATATATTAACATTTTATAGAAATATTATGATGTTATTATAAAAGAGTTCTATTATCTTCTTTAATATTCTATTTTTTGTTTACAATAGAACTAATTATTTTCGGAACATATATTTTAACAACTCCAAATATAATATACTAAATTGAGTTTTTATAATTAAAGAAGATACTATTTGAGAATCTTGATATGTAACTCATTTTCTATGTAAATACATTTTAGTTTCGCATGTTTATTTTTATTATGAAAAATTATGGATCACTGGGTTTTTAAATTGATTATCAAGAACAAAAAAATCATGATAAAGAATAAGTATCCTATACCCAATATTCATCATGTGTCACATAAATTTTGAGGATATCTATGTTATTAAAAAATTAATCTTTGATATAGATATTATCAGTTATGATTCCATGGTGAATACTTATACAAGATAACCACTGTTTTGTGGTATGATACAAGAGAATAGGGAATCTATTTTGGCTTATAATTAACCATGAAATATTCATGAATTTAAGGAATATATCCAGTATAAATTACATTATTATGTTTGTGGTGGTATTTATAGACGATATTCTTATATATTCTAAAAAAACAAGAATGAATGTATCATGAGGGTTTTACTAAGGACCATAATGATAGAGACTGTGTATGAATATCATTATCAAGTATGAATTTTTAGTGAATAATGATTCATATTTATGAAATTTTATTTAAAGAGAATCTATATTGGTGGTTCTAACAAAGATGGATGTTTTTTAAAATTGGGTGGCACAATCCACTATAAATGATATCCATTGATATCATGGGTTATATTTTGATTATTTATTTTTTATTATGAATTTATCAAGGTTGCAAAAACAAATCCCCATGTTTAATCTAATGGGAGTTATGTTTCTTAGGAATAATGAATGTGAAGAAAATTTCAATACATGAAGAGATTTTTGGTTAGTTTACCTATGCTCACACCATCCTGTAGTGGATAAGGGTTTGTTATTTACAATTTTACATCAATAAGGGGGTACAGATGTACTCTTACAAAGAGTTATATTGTGATATATTATGCCTAATTATAAATAATATTTCAGCATAAAAATGTAATTGTTTAGTATTTTAGGTTGGTAGTGGTAATCTAATCCTTGAAGATATGGATGTGTATTAATTATATAGCATGGTGTAAAATATTTTCTAATGATAAGATTTTATAGAATGTATTCACTGAGAATTAGATGATTATTTTTCATAAAAGATGGCTGGAGTAGATTTTTGATTATGATTTCTCAAATAAATATCCACATTTGAAAACTAACAAGGTGGATTAAGATTTTATAAGAATTAATTATTCTTGATTATCTACATGGAAGATAAATAATATAAAATTTTTTAGATTTGAAAATTATGGACCCTTAGATCATGAAATAAGGAGATAATATTATCACAATTATGTTAGTGGTAAAACATTGATCTATGTTTCGATTAGTGTGTTCAAAAAGGAATATGGAATTATCATAGGAAGACGAGATTTTTTTTTATTTTATAATTGGTAGTGATCGAATGATATTGTTTTGGGATCATGAAAGAAACCCATAAATACAATTCATGATGGAGTAATTTGAATATGGTCATATCTCATCATTTAATTTTCATTCTATATGCACATAGATATATTGTTATTCAGACAAGTATTATCGTAGGGAAAAATCATGATAGATATAGTAGAGTTTTTATTTATAAACATGTTATGAAATCATGTAAAGGATGATTGTTATATTTATAAGTAGATATTATAAATATTACCCATACAAGAATGGAAATAAAAAATACAAATAATTTTTATCATAGACTTCCTATAAAATCAAGGGTATAATTATTCTCTAGTTGTATCCAACCTCTTTACAATGAAATAATATATAATTAAAATAAAATAAAATATATGTAATCATAATATTTTCTGAGAATCCCTTTGTGATATTGAAATGTGAAATGTAATAGCACAATATATTGTATAAAATCACGATATGTGGTTTAACTTGATGTTCTGGGTTATTCTTTAGCATGTGTTGGATAAAAAGACGTATTTTAGTACTGTTTACCATACTCAATTGAATCATCATTTTGAGATGACCACTAAAAAACTATAGGATATGTATATTTCATCTTTTGTATATTTAAAATTTGGTTGTGATAAAAGCCATACTCATAGTAAATTATCTTATTAAAATGGATTCCACTTGATCCTATGAAGGTTATTTATGAATCTCACTTTTTATTGAATATTAGAACTCTAAAATAATAGAATGGTGTTAAATAAAATATCTATAATAAGCCAATCTTGGTAGGGAAAATAAATTGAAAGGAATATCCATCTAAAATAAAATCAAGGTAGGGTGGTGTTAATAATAAAATTATGCTAAAAATCATATGTGAGATCAACAATTCAACGATGGTGATAAGGTATTTAGGGGAATGTATACATGGATTATGGTTATGTGATTCTAAAAGAAAGAAGAATTAATTCCTAGGATTATTGGTCCCTATGAAATTATTGATCAAGAAGGGACTATAACATATCACATTTTGATTCAACCAAACATCCATTGAGTACATGACTGGTTCCATGTATCTCTGTTAAGGATGTACATGTTTGATCCTCAACATGCACTAAATTCAGTTGTTATACAGAAAGATCATTAAATTTAAAATTAATAAAATATGGTATAAATATTCGATCTAAGAGATAAACTTTCATATAATAGTATGACTAACCATGTTATATTACTCTATAGTAATCCGAAATTTGATGATGTAACAATTGAACTCATGATGAAAATAAATTAAAAAAATCATCCTTTTATTGTATCCAATTGATATAAATTTATTGGAAAGTTTCATTATAATGGTAATATAATGTAAAACCACATGATTTTATATGTATTTATAATGAAATAATTTTGAGGTATTTAATCATATTCATTTAACAGATTGTCGAATCTAAATTAACTCTCATATTGTATATCTATAACAAATCCGTTAATTAGGTAGAAAAAAATAACAATAAAAATTTAATAAAAAATATATAACATTTTTTAAAATAAATATAAATTACTAATTGATATATATTAATTATTTACTCATTTTTCAGTAAAGTCCATTTTGCATTCAAAAATAGAATTACATAAAAATTGGTTATTATTTTATTTTTTGCATGGAAATTATAATTAATTTTTCAGATTTTTTTTTAATTTTAATTTTTTATATGAATATAATTAATTAAACAAACTCTTAAAAATTTTATTTTTTTGGTATTCTTGTATTTTTCAAAAATAGTTTTTTTTCAATTTAAAGTGTAAATAACAATTTCTAAGAAACAATCATTTTCAATTATATAATAATATATAAAAAACCTTTTCTTGTTTGATTATAATTAAATATAATAACGATACATGAGTTATAAAGTTTACAATTATTAATATTTTAATCAGTATTATACATGGACTTGTTATACGAACATTTTTGTGTTTTAAAAGACAATTTTTAATAAACTATTTTTATAGGTGTATGGTGTTTTAGATTTTTTATATTAAAATAATGTAATTTTAAAAATGATTTAATAAAATTTATTTATAATTTATTCAATATTATACAATAAAATAAATTTTAATAATTTTAAAATGACTGTAATAGTTGTAAATATTGTATTGGTCTTAAAAAAATGTTTTCTTAAAAAATTATTTCGTTGAATTTTGCGTGATCATTTAAAATTATATTATACAAAATAGATATATTGAATATGGTAAAATTGATTTCATATTTTCAACAAATATAAATAATATGATTTAATATTGTCAAATTAATTTTTTGTTATAATGAATTGCATTAACTATAAAATTTTGTAACCATAGTTATGGTAAAACCGGGTTCAATGTGGGGTTAAAAAAAGAGATGAGTGTATGAAATATACCTCCATTTGTTTAATTATTATTGGTTAAATAAATTACAAAATTATTCAATAGTACATTTTTATTAATGTCCATTCGGATCCAATATATCAATATGACAACCTTATATTGTAGAAATATTTTATGAAATTCTAAAATGTTCCCCCACTCTCTTAAAAAGGGAACATATTATCCTAACATATTCAAACAATTTGAGCCCAAATTTTGAAAAAATACCTACTCTAAAACATTCGTAGATTTTTTAAATTCATCTTATATATTAGTATCATCCCTTTAAACCATGTTTCCATGGATTATGGAGTATGAAAACAAATATCTCAATAGAGTGGTATAAATCATAATATGGGTCATCAAATTTTATTCCTTTATCTATTTAATATTGACATATTAAATACCTCATAACATTTTTACTAAATTATCCAAGACATACCAATATGTTGTTATTATTATAGAACAAACATATCCCACTTCTTCTCTATCATGTTATAGTTGAATGTAATGCTCATGCTTACTTGTTGACAACTGCTTAACATAGTGACATGATTCATTATCCTATACCAACCGCTTTGGATGGATATTTTATGGATTTAATTATTAAATATTATTTTTAGAATATTTCTTTTCTTATTTTTAATATTATATTATAAAACATCTAAACATCAGATCATTTGAAAAATTATTGTGTTTTCCATGTGAATAGGTGAACTACCACATCTACATATTGATGTTATTCAATTTACCTTTATGATTTCCATGTATTGTAATTCTAATAGATATAATTTATGTATATGATATTTGTGAAATTTTAATTATTTTATATAGTTTAAATCTCATTTTACATTATTTCATTACAATCGTTGATATATGGAAACATCACTTGTTTTTTATATATAGATTATTATCATGAAGAAGTCATTTAATTATTAATTCATCAATAAATTTGATTAAATTATTATTTATGTCTATATAATGAATAAATATTATTTTTTTTAAATTATAAAAATTTTGTATGTGATTGAACCATGAGAAATGTAAAATAAATAAAAATAATAAATTAAAACATATGTGAAAAATTAAATTATTAACACCCATAAATATTTATTTCAATAAATAAATAAGAAAATTGTGGAGTAAAAATATTATAAGTATAGAAAAGATACACTAATAGAAATAGATATTACATAATAATTATGAATATTTATAAAATTAAAATAATACATTCTAGAGGACTGTAAAAGTTTTGTGTATTTAGAAACATGACAACATAATCATCTTTTTACTGAAAGATCTCCAACATCTCCCCAAATGCATTTCTAATTTATTACTCCTAAAAACCATTCTTCATAATACGGGTAAAGGAAACAAAATGAGAGATATTTAATTCCTAGAAAGGGTAACGAAGGGATATATGTAATAATTAGATGACCATAAGGTTATTTGAACGTTATCATATATGTATATGACCATACCCTGCAAATCAAAAATCATAAAAATGAATCATGCATCAATGAATGACAGATAATAAGAAAATAATTCTAAGGAAATAAATTAATGGCAATCATTATAAAATAAAATTTCTATAATATATAGAATAATTTCATACACATAAAATTAAAACACTTTAAAGATGTTTAAATACAAATATATTCACTATTTTTGTTAAAGAAGTGAAATTGGGACCTGAAATATGCTTATAGATGTGGAAATAGGACCAATGATAACATTGTGAATATGTAATCATGTTCATTCATATCATTTTGAAGATATAATTTTGTTCATGCATGTACACATGGATATGCAAGAAGTTACTCAAATAACATTGTGAATTTGTAATCTGATTTACACATAACATTATGATCATGTAATCAGGTTCATCCATACACTTATTGATTTGATAAAATTTCCAAGAATGACATTGTGATAGTGTAACCATGTTCACGTATAACACTGTGATCATGTAAATATTTTCAAAGAAAAATAGGTGGACATGTGACCATGTCTATTCATGACATTGGGAACATTTAATCAGGTTCATAGATAACATTGAGAACATTTAATCAGTTTCATAGATAAACTTATCAAAATAAAACCAGGTCCATGATTAACATTTTTAACATGCAATCAGTTTCATTCATAATTTTATGAACATGTAATCAAATTCATAAATAAAAATAAGAACATGTAACCTCTCCTATGTATAAAAATGTGAACATGTATTTATATTTACACATATAATTCTGAACATGTAATATGGTTCAATAATAACAATCATATTAAGAGAGAGGTTTCATTTTAATTTAATCATATAATAACCTATGAATGTTTTTGAGAATTATAAGAATTTTATCATGGTGTATCATATGGAAGAGAAATTGGTTTCATAAGAACATTTTCAATATAAAAATAAATAATTCAAATAATGAATAATAATGGTGTCATTGGTTATAATCCCCAATAAATCATAGACTATATCAAATGATTTCATAACAAATAGAAGTGTATGTTTTATGATCTGATTGTTAATTTATTAAGGGAAGGAAAATTTATTTGAAAAATAACTGGTAAAGAATTAAAATATTTATAATCAATTCATTTAAAAACCACATTAACAACATATATAGTAATATTAAAAATAATTTATATAATTTATTGGGGAATATATACCTCCAAAATTTAAAAACAACCATTATAAAATAAAAAATTTTGGTAACCAATTTATTAAAAAGAAAAATTTTAAACATATTAATGTAATTTTTAAATTTGTAAAATAATTATTTTTGAAAATATCCTTTTGATAGCATGTAATAGAAGTTCAAAAAATAATTTAAAATAATTTTTTTTTAAAAAAATAATGTTTTTTTATTTTAAAATACCCTTGAAAATTTATAAAACAGGTTTCAATGAAATGATGGTCATGATGGAAGATAAATCCCTGTCAAACATTCCTTCTATTTCCTAAAAAGTTTTGAGAAGTGCATTGTTTAAAAAACAAATCCATTTAACTTTTTTAATAGATAAATCATGGTTAATTTTTTTTAAATTATCATAGGATAATATTATAACAATATATAATTTCTGTAGGAAACATGTTTTTTGTTGAACACATACTCCCGACCGAAGAGAGGGATACTGTCAATTTTTTTAAAATTTATCATTAACATCCTTAAGTACCAAAGTGTGGAAAAATTAAAAAATCACTATAATGTATAATTAATAAATATATTTTTTGATACATTATTATATTTCATGAGTTATGGATCATAATACTTCATCAATGGAAGCATAATCACAAATAATAGCAATAAATGATGAGATAGTATGAATAAACAAATACCACATTAGATACATTGAATCATAATACCCATGAAATAATAATATTAAATGAAGCTTAAAATATTATTAAATGAATGATATTCCTTGAATACCCTGTAAAAATGTAAAATATATAATACTAAAAAATAAATGAGTTGTGAAGGTGGAATAAATTTCATAGATATGAACGTGGGACTAGAAATCACCATATCACATGAATTAAATTATTATCATGACCCCCATTTAATAATAATGCCTATTGAAACATTTAATATCATTATATAATATAATTTGATGATATAAAATGTCATTGGTCTAGTTATACACCACAAAACGATAGTATGTGCTGAATATTGCCAATATCTCACCGAAATACTGGTGTGACTTAAGAACAATTACATTTAATCTTGAATTTCACCATATTAAATAAAACCTACAATAAATTAAATATAAGTTTTTTAAAATATCCCATAGAACCATATTTATAAATATAATGACATATATTTATTTATTATTTATTTATATTAAACATTTATAATAATTTCATGTCAATGTTCTGTTTCGGGTAATAACTGCTTTGTTTTTTGTATATGTTTTGACTTATTATTATTGATCCTATTATATAGGTAATAATTTAATTATTTATATAATGTAAAAAGTAATGTAAATATTATATATTATTACTATATATTAATTTATAATTACATCTAAAATATTGAAATATGAAATGGAATTCTTCGTTTATGGTGACGATTGGTTGTACGTACACTTGAACATTGTTATTATTTTCTTTTAATATTGAATGAAATATATTAAATTACATATCTGTATATATTTGTATATATAATCATTATTGTAGAATTATTATTTCATATATATGACCTTAATTTACTAAAACCACCATTAATAGATTCTATGTAATGTGTGAACAAATCACATTTGTTTGAGAAGAAAGAAGACTACAAGTCCACAAACAAAGAAATCATATTCCCAAAAAATGTAAATTATTATGTTATAAATTATATAATAATTACATGTGAATAATTACATCATATATATCATATATTACATGTCAATGTATTATTTAAATCATTATACCGATCCATGAAAGGTGGTTATAGAAAAATGAATGACATCAATTCGTGAGGTACTGGTCCTTTTTATGCGAGAACAATGATTGTGTATCCCATTTGATAGAAGGTTGTCTATATTTAGTTAAAACCCATAACATAAAATCATTGTAGTATATTTATTATTATATGGTTATTATATAATAATTGAGTTTTAATAACTATTGTAGTAGAGAATGAAATAAAACCAAATTTCATCATGACAGATGTTACATCTTCTTTCGATAATTCCTTTTTCACTGCACCAAATGACTAACATGGAATGATTTATTCCCAAATTGTGTCTTCTAGGATGATTCTTGGGATTATGGGAGTTTATTTTTTATTTTTTTGGACGATCAAAGTTATCTAACGGTGTAAATAATTGTGTGTGGTTGAGTACCTCTTTATTGTGGTGGTGAAATGTCATTATTATAAACATACAGAGGTAATATCTTTTGAGAGGTTAACCTCCAAAATTTGTATATAATAATAGTAAAGGATTGATAAAATAAAGGATACGATCTAAATATGAAATGGGAAAGGTTTTTGTATAGGTTTATGGTTTATTTGGCCCCTTATGTTTATGATCATCCATTAAGAAAACTCATTTTCACATTAATCACTATAATAACATTTCATTACATTCACTAATATATTCATTAAATAATAATTTTATTTTTATATACATTATAAATTATTATGATGAAAAAAATGGAATCCATTATTATAAATTATATACACAAAAGTGAAAGAAATTTATATAAAATCAAACTCACATATAGGATGAGACAATAAGTTTTTAAAGAAAAAATGTTCAAAATCAAGATATATAAGTGCCAAAATTTGCGTTGATCAACCCTTTTCATGTTTAAGAAAATGATTTTTTTAGGAAGCTCAAATGATGTTTTGAGAAGTTTAGTTAATTAAAATTTTGAAAGGGGGGATTACATGTAATGATACCATATCACACGACATGAAATCATGTATCATAGGATGTCATGAAAATATTCATGATGTGCTTAATTTTAGGTGGCATGAAATATGGATTCACAACCTGAGTTAGTTTGGGGTCAGAAAAATAAAATAAAATCTAAAGGTGATGTTTTTATACAGATATTTACCCCTATGCATCACACGACATGAAATGGGGTTAAACGTCATGTAATACCCAAAATGATGTATGTTTTATGTTTTTTAAACCCACTTGGTTTTTTTCAATACCTTCGGCTTCAACGGCTCCCCCACAACCTTAGGAATCCCAATAACCCTCTCTTCATCTTTTTGGGTATTTCTTCTTTAATGAATTATCCCTAGCTCCCTCCTTCTATCCACAGTGATCCATCTTCGATATATGTTTGAATATACATTTATTATTGCGGTTTCATCGATCAATTTACTCAATTTTATACATTTGATGTGATGTATAATGATCTCCATGATTCTAAGGGAATTTTCATGGTGGTTGGTTTGTATTGTTGGGTCGTAGAGTCCTCTGGTGGATGTATTTGATGTGGGAAAGGTGAGCATGATTCATTTCTATGATTCATTCTTGAATGACGAACATCGCCAACCTTTTGAGATATGGGATTCATATCTTGTCTATTTTTATGTTCAATCATAGATATATCATTAATTTTTATGTGGATCCTATTGTAAAAGAAATAATTATATACATAAAAATGATTAAAAAATCATTATCAATCACATAGTGATGTTTTTGCTTTATACCATGATAAATGATTGGCTCCAGGATTTTTTAAATAGTGTGATATCAATGATATTATTGTTAGAATGTTTTTTATGATGGAAATTTGTAAATAAACTAATGTTGGAATTAATTGATAATTATTATGAAAAATTATACACATGAATGTTTAATGAATCTGGTTGTTTTTTAATTTTTTGTTTATCAAATTAATGAAGATATGATTGTATAATGGAATTGTTTTATGAACAGAAATCAGGTAGATGCATCTTGATAATGTAAATAATGGCATGATGAATTAATTTTTTTATTAATTTGTTGTAGCTTGTGATGGATTTTTTATTATGTTTCCTATATTAAGAACCTATGAGTAATGAATCGATGAATTCAGAATGAAATAATAACCCATTGTGTGATAAATGAGAATGAAATTGTAGGGCATCTGTTTCCCACATCAAGGTAAAGTCTCAGTGCCTTATGCTTTGGGGTCGGGAGATCTCATTCCATGTAATATAAAAATGCCATTTGTTGGGGTTTAGATACTTTTTCTATTTTTTTCATACTGCATCTGCTGAGGTTTAGATTAAAGACATTTTTTAATATGGGGTAGGGAGGACAGAATGTGATGTGATCCTAGGATGCGTGAGCCTAAAAAGCTATTATGGTACATGAGGTAGGGTAGCCTAGTTTTTGTGGCAGCAGTTGATTCCTGGAGTGGCAAGATGCCTTAGTTTATGCATATGGTGTTAGATAATACACCCAAGAAAATGTAATGGGTTCAAGCCGTACATACCATTTTATATGAATGATGGATTCTTATTGAATATGATTTTTTCTTATCTAATATACTTTTCCCACTCCTTGAGGAAAATTATTTTTTTACCCTCCTCGAATTAGAGTATAACAAACATAGTGTAGGCCACATGATTTTAGTATTTAGATTCATAGGGTTAGATGGTTCTATGATTCTACTGTAGATGGTAAGGACTCGATGGTTAATTCAACTTTTCACTTTGTTGATCCACTTGTGTTTCGAAAATATAATTATTTCCTATAATTCATAAACATATTGAAATGGTAATGCTATTAAATAAATTTATCAACGTTCTTTAATCCATGGGGTTGGATCTTGATAGAATGAAATGATGTGGTTATATTTTTTAGGAATCGTGGACCATGTTAGGTTATGCATCAAGGGCATGGAGATTTATTGTGATGGTAATGAAATGAAATGTTTCAAATAATAATGGTTAATTAATTGATATATAGTTAATAAAAATAATGTGTAACCAATAAAAAGGTATAATGTTACATAATAATGCCCATTCAATGGTTATGTTCTCATAGGTAATATGATCATAGTAGTGGTATCCATGACTTTGAGTGATGTTATTTACATATGATTTCAAGGTTGTGTTATTCCCATTGTGTGTATTTGAGGTATATTATATCATGCACTTTTTTTGTTTCTATATTCTACTCTATTATTTTAGTTGGTCCAACAAACACCCATATGATTCTGAGCCATTTGGGGTGTTTTCCCATGTATCCCAGTGGGATGAATGATGGGTGACTACCCTCTTTGGCCCCACTTCTATCTATTTGAAGTTACATGTGATGGTATGCATGGTGGACTGTTTTTCCTGTATATGTGTATTGGGGGATGTAATGTCTTGAGGATATTTTACACACATGTATTCTAGGTAATGATTTCAAAGACTACTATGGGTAAAACATTTTTTTGAGATGGGTGGAGGATCCTTACTCTTTCAGTGGGTTGTGATGGATTTTTGTAGGATATCCGACATATGTTACACATTATGCAATTTGTGGTGGCTAATGAAAAATTCCTAGTTTATTATTTTATATTGATTTTGTGTTTTGTTGCAAAAGGTGTGTGTTGTGGTCCATCAACCTAGTGTCTTTAGGATTTCCTTTTGGAGAGAGATGATTTGGATGGGGGACAATATAGAAAATATGAAAACTAGTTAGGAAGTTGTATCAGGGAATACTAGAAATTATTTATTATATATTATGACCTTGTATGCGATACTTGGATATAGTATCCATTGTGAGGTTGGGAATGTAATATACCTGTTTAGGTGGTGAGTTAGTTTCAATTTTTGTACATTATTCTTTAGCATTCGTTCAAGGAGAGGATCCAGGGTGGATCCTACTGAGTAAACTATTATACTCACCCAATGATATATAAAATATTTTTATTCTCATTGGGAGGGTGTAGGAGATGAGGCTGGTTACAGCTAGCTCAATATTTTGATGGAGTTGTTCGGGTATCATGCACGATGACGCTTTACTTTATTTTGGTACTTGTTGTTTTCCCATTAAGTTATAGTAGTTATTGCATGACATTACAAATGTGCACTTGGAATTCATTTAAACTCTAGTATGAGAAGGAGTTCATTTATGTCTATGTTATCTATCTCTTTCACATGTGTTCTCTTATATGTAAATTCCTCCCATTTGAGTGTTTAAAAAACTATAAGTTCTAATTTCCGACCTCGGGCCTAGTGGAGGTGGGAATTAGGATTCATTATATCTTTTATCCCATTATTGTCCTAGGATTGGAACAAATTGTCAGGAGGTGGTCATGACAGATTTGTATCATAGGTTATATTGCGGGATAGAATGGTGTTTGAAGTGATGGACATATGTGGTTTCATTGGTTGCTAGGGGGATTGTGTGATTTATGTTTAGTAAGTATTGTACAAATGCGATACCTGTTGAGAAATGGTTATTTAGGGACACCAGATATCTAATTCATAGACCTATAAGCATACAAATAATATTATGAGATGTCATATTGGTTGAAGGGTAGATACCTAGGAAAGAATCATGTATCATTATTCTTTGATACTATGAATGAATTTGTAGAACTTGGTATTTGTTAACCTAAAATTAATAAAAGAAAATAATTAATTAATGTTATTGTGTTCAAAAATCAAGTTTTAAGATCTCTAAATACGTTTTCATTATAGGTATGTATATTTGATGAAATCCTTTTCTGTTTGGGTTAGAAGATGTTCAGTAGGTTTCACCGACATATTTCTATAGTGTATAGTTTAAAGATGAAGAAAAATGGAGGACACTTTGAGAGATTGAACACTAGAGTCTATAGACGTATGAGGGAATCATTTATAATAGAATCATATAAGATTGGATAAAGGGGGTTTAGATATATTTCTATTTAATGTGTTCTCAAATAGATCACTTTGATTTGTTGGCTATGATAATGCTACAAGTATTGGTGAGTTAGTGGTGGTTTTTTCATCGATGATTGTGAGAAGTTGAAAATATCATGGAAGGAGTTCAGATACCAGTTCAAGGACATGTTACTTTCTTTAATCACAATGGTGTCTAGTTTCCAGGAGATGCTTACCCTTCTGTAGGGGAACTCATGTTTTCATGATTTTGGAATCCATTTCATGAACCTCCTATAATATTCTTCAATGTGATGCTAGATGAGGAAAGTAGGGACAAGGATTTTAAGGAATATTTTCATCTAGATCTCTACAACTAGGTCTCCCTGTTAATGTTGAAGAGATATATTGAGGTCATGAGGAGTGAAGATCTAATCGATAGGATATCAGCTAGAACTAGATCATCATGAGAGGGGAGTTTTCAGGATTCATGATGAACTATAATTGTGGTTTTGTGTTTTGGAATTTATGGATAAAGATATATTAGTCATTATTTGGTACATCATAACCTTCATCAAAGCATTTATCCGGTGTTAGTGTCCCTCAGGCCTAACCCAAGGGATCAATTGTGAATTTTTATTATAGATATCGAGGTCATCATCGATGAGAGTGCCCGACCTGTCTAAGAAGTCAGTCTTTTCAGGTGTTCTTATCAAGGTTCGTTCATAGAGGCCATTCTAACTGAAGCTACTGTAGTATGTTGCCCAATATTGGGACATGGAGAGAAAATATTGTGTAGAAAGAAGATATACCTAGGATGACCACCATCAAAATAGACCACATCATGACCATGTGGGTGGTTTTATGTTGGGTTGGAGAGGTCATGGAGCAGGTCGTGGCCAACATCATGTCTTAGTATTGTCAGTGCTAGGAAAGACAGATATCAATCAAGATAAACTTTTCCTATTATCTACTTGGGTGAATGGTTTTTTATTTATGATTGACACACTAATTCATATCACCTACCCTTTTTCACTCTGTGGGAATTGAGATGGTGATACATCCAATTCCCATGGCTTTTACGTTGCTAGTTGGAGGTTGAGATGACTTGTTTATAGTATGTTGAGACTTTGAGCTACTATTGGGGTATCACCACTCTTGGGGAGGATTCCACTACTTATGGATACAACTATATGATTTTTTCCTCATCATGGATTAATTTTATTTATTTATGGATTTCTTGGATTCCATCTTGAGGAAGGTTTTGTTATCCATTGTTTATAGTGAGCTAGTAGAGTTTTTTTTGAGTGGGACCCTCAAATGGGTTAGAAGTGTGTTCTTTACATGAAATCATTTGTGGAATATATCATGCTGATTTCATCATATTTCCATAATTTGGCATTTATTAGGGCCGTAGAAGTGTATCCCACTATCTTTCTAGAAAAGGTTGTAGTATCACCACCTCGAAAGGATAGCATGGTTGGGGTCGAAGCATACTCAGATGTGTCTTCAATCCTAATGACTCCATATTAAATGGTACCTATTATGTTGAAAAAGTTGTTTATATAGCTTGACAGTCAATTGTAGTGCGGTTTCATTTGGCCATGTGACCCTCTGTGGGGTGCACCGGTTTTTTTGTGAACTATACTATTAGAAGTTCATTATTGTTCATTGATTATCGTCACTTGAACCATATGACAATGAAAAACTGCTATCCTTTTCCATGAATTGAGGATATATTTCATCAACTAAAAGGAACTAGATGGTTCTTTAATATCTATTTGTGGTAATGATATCATCAAATGCATGTGAAGGATGAGGATATTATGAAGACCACTTTATGTTGTCATAATAGGAATCACAAGTTGGTTGTGATTTCATTTGGTGTAATAAATTCTCTATCCATGTTCCAAGTGTTGACTAAGACTACTTTAAATGTGTTCTAGGTTAAATTCATGGTTGATTTAATCAATGAAATCCTTCTGTACTATACATCTGAAGTGGAGCATACAATGAATCTACATTGTATTTTAAGAGTTCTCCACCATGATAATTTTTTGGGAAGTTTTCAAAGTGTGACTTTGGGTTCAAAATCTATCTTTAATGGGGAATGTTTTATCTCATAAGAGAGTAGGTATGGATCCATATAAGAAAAGAGTATTTGTGTCCTAGTCATCCCACAAGATAATGGTAGAAGTGAAAATTTTCCTTGTACTTACAGGATATTGCAGGTGGCACATAACTATTTTATCTTGTGTTATGATACCATTAATAGCATTTAACAGAAATGATCTGGTTTTCAGGTTCACGAAATAGATTCATGTTACTTTAATGTATCTAATGGATACGTTAGTCTGTGATATGTAAAAATATCCACCGATCATATGTGTCTGTGGTACGTTTTCTACTAGCATGACTTGAACATGGGAAATCATCGGTGGATTGAGTTATTATTGGATTACACCATCAAAATTTCATATAAAACAAGAATGTTTAATTTTTTATCCAATATTATAAGAATTATGATGCATTGGGATGCAGTGCATCATTTAGGTGATTCTTGGAGAGTGATTGAATTACACTCAGCATTACATCTAGATATGGGAGAAGTTATTGGTAGATTTTTTCAATATTAGAGGATGGTTTACTAATATTTTGTAGAGTTGGTGGAAGAGTCCCAATTTGGGGATCTTTAGGTGTAGTTCTTGATATACCTAGTTTTTTGTGGTGAGGACCACGATGGTTGGATTAAATATTACAAACACATTGTGTTGTTTCAGGGTAGCCTTTTTATTCCATTGACTATGCGTGAGATATTTCTATAAGAAATCAATAGTTATCCCTTAGTGGTATATACAATCATGAAAAATATTTACCATGCATTGATGAGTCTTTTTTGGTGTCCTGAGATGAATCATGTGGTTGTAGAGTTAATGTCTTGATGATTTGTCTACTAGATGGTGAATGTCCAGCACAGTGTTCCTGGTGGTTTTCTCATGTCTTTAGATCATCCGCAGTTGAAGTGGGAGGACATCTCTATGAACTTTTTTATAGTTTTACCTCATTGTCATGGATGTTTTGAATCTATATGGGTAGTAGGGGATCATATTATAAAATCAACCGAAATTATAGTGATCAAGGAGTTGAGATTAGTGGGGGGTTTCCAAGGTAGTGCCTAAGGAAGGGGCTGAGTCTCCACAGAGTCTCGAGGAGGATCATTTCTCATATAAATACTTGTTTTTACCAACATGGTGTGGAGATATATCTAGAAATCATTTTATTCGTAGCTATGTATTAGCACTACTTTCATTTGCAGAGAGATGGTCAGATAAAGAGGACCATGTAGACTCTTGAAGGCATGTTGCGCTCTTGTGTCCAAGATTTTGGAGGTACATGAATGATGAACCTTGTTTTGGAAATGTTTTCAGAAAACAATAGACTTTAATCCACCCTCAATACTGCACAATTTAAATCATTGTATGGATGACCTTACCACTCTCTATTGGGATGGACTGGGTTTGGAGAGTAAGGAATTCTAGGGTCGGAAGTGGTATAGAGTATGAACGTGATGGTTTAGGTGATTTTCAGGAGGATGAGGAATTTAAATAACATTAAAATACTATGATTATCATAGGTGGATACCTATATAATTCTATGTTAGAGATCATGTTTTCCTAATGGTTACACCTCATCGTGGGTTATGAGGGTTTGGTCATGGTTATAAGATTTATCCCCATTTTTTTGGGCCTTTCGAGGTGTTTTATCATGTTCTAAATGTGGAATATAGGGTAGCACTTCCCCCATGGATGAGGAAAATAAATGAAGTTTTTTAGGTGTCATAGCTCTTATTTATCATAATGATCACTCACATTAAATTTATTTTGGTAAATATCGATGTTAATGATGATATGACTTTTGAGGAGCGGCCTATAGAGATCTAGGACCACAAGAAGAAGGTTTTACATGTTTGTGTTGTCTACATGGATCATGACTTGTGTTAATATATTGGAATAGTGGAGAGTACCTTGTATTTTTTGTCACAAATACATGCTCAATAACCAGATATTATTGATGTTTATCTTATCTCTTAAAATGTTTTTTGTTTGATTGTGGTAGATCCTTTCTATTTATGAGATGTAATTCTCTTGTTTCATGTTATAAGATTCTATATGTTGGAAGGTTCCCCCCCCCAAGATAGTAATTATGTGTTGGATGTTGTTGTTGTGTGGTTTTTCTCTTGTTCATATTTTGATGTGGTGTGCTCTTTTGGTGGTAAGATGCATGAGAGGTATCTTGCAGGTTGGATATTCATATGCCCCATTTTCTGTTTTATCTATGATAAGTTTTAGTATTCTCATTAGTGATAATGTTTTGGGAGGTATTTTATTTAAGGGGTCATATTTACGTGGATAAACCCTTTTAATTTTTTAATTATCTAAGTGCGTGTACGAGGTTTAGAAAGCGTCAGAAAAGTATGGTTAATTAAAAGCATGAAATGGGGGATTACACGTCATGTAAATTTATTACATAACAGGAAATCTTATTTTATGGATTTTCCTTGAAATCATCGCTATGTGGAAACTTTTACATGACATGAAATTGGAATTCAAGGTGTGAAATAAATCACAGCCTGAAAAATAAAATAAAATTGAATGATGAAACATTTATTTTAGCTATATATGGACCCAAGGCATTACATTACCGGAAGTGTGACTACATTTGGTGTAATACATCGATGTAGTGTGCTTTAATTGTCCTCAAACTGCTAATTTTTTGTGAAGACATTAATCTATAGTGGATCTATCTCAATCCTAGGAAAATCAATGACCCTATCATCATTTTTTTTGGGATTTCATCATCAAAGGACAACACCTATCTTACCCATTCAATCCATAACAATATGTCTTAAAAATATTTTATCATCTTCTACTGTTCTTTTTTGTTACGTTGATTCGTTTACCCGTCATATTTCTCCATTCCACGTTATGGTTTGTGATCTCTATGTCTCCAGTGGAGTTTTCTTCGTGTTTTGTTGGTACAATTGTGCTACGACATCCTTGAGTGGATTTAGTTGCTATAGGGGAGGTGATTGTGATGTGTTTCATTTATATGTTCTTGTAAAATGAACATCAAAACCCATATGAGGTTGGGGGATCATGGATTTTCTATTTTTACATGCAATCACATCGGTAACAAGATTTACAACATGGATTATAATATAATTCACCTAATTAAATATTTAATGTGGATGAGTTAATTGTTATTAATTGTATAACTGTGTTTTTTTCATAGCATGGTAATGGTGTGCCTCTTGAATTTTTTAGAGATTGTGATATCAATGGTTTATTTTTATAGTGTGTTGTTATTGATGGAAACTATTAAGGAATTAAAACCTTTTATTAACTGATAATTTATTTGAAAAAAGATAAAGTGGAATGTTTAATTAATCATGTTCTTGTTTTAGTAATTTTATATTTATCAAATTCTTATAGATATGCATGTATAATAGAATTAGTTAATTAACTTGAAGCATGTTTTCTCTTGTTGATAATGGATTTAAAGGAATGATAAATTTATTGGTTAATAAAATTTGGATATCTTTTGATAGATTTATTTTTAGGTTGACCATATTTGGATCCTATAAATAATGAATTAGTTAATTCAATATGGAATATGGACCAGTTATGTGGTAAAAGATAATTCCTTTGTAGGTCCTGAACTACCCAATTACTTCGAAAGTCTATTTACATTTTTTGTTGGATCCATGAGATCTCATTTTTTATAAAGGATAAATGCCTTGATTTATATCCGAGAGATTGTACCTTTGATTGTTGTTACTTTTTGTGACTTGTTTTGGATATGAGACATGAGGTATATAAGTTTGGGAATCAAAAATGGGACGTGAGCTTGGGATGGCTGATCTTGTATGGTTGTTGTGGTAAATGGTTTAGGGGGCATGTTTTTGTGGAATCATTTTATGCCTGGGGTGGTGGGATGCATCCATTTAGGCATGCAGTCTCTGGTTTTACACTATAAATGACAAAACTGGTAGCAGTTAGGCTTAACTTTAGATATGAAAGTAGGATGATTGTTAAATATGTTTTCTTCTTATTTTCTTTACATTCCCCGCTATTTGAGGTAGATGGTTAGTTTTAATCTCCTTCTAAGAGGGCCGAATATGTTCTTGGTCTACCATGGGATTTTCTTTTTTATATTCTCGTGGTTGGATGGTTATATTCTCTATCTATATGTGTAAAATATTCGAGGGGTTGTTCATTTATTTATAATGTTTATTCCCTTTTATTTGGTAGCTTTAAATGTTTTCCTAGAATAATAATATTTATGGAAATTTTAATGTTGTTAAATAAATGAATTTATTATTTTAACCCATGGGGTTGGAGATTTATGGAATGTAATGTTGGGGTTATATTTTTTACAAGCCATGGACCCGATTTGGTTATACCTGGTGGGTATGGAACATTGTTGTAATGGAAATGAAATGAAATGTGGAAAATGATAATGGTTAATTAATGGTTAATGTATTAATTAACATAAAGTGAAAATGATAAAAATTGATAATGTTACTTATTGTATCACATTATATGGTTGTGTGTTTTTGAGAATCCTAATTTACATATTGGTAGTCAGTAGTTATAAAGACGTTAGTTGTAGTTTAGTCTTAGACTGTGTTGTACCAATAGTGTGGTTGTGAGTAATATTATATCATGTTCCATTTTTTTATATGTTAATCCACACTATGGGTTTTGAAAAAAAACACCGTTAAGATTACGAGCCCTGGTTGGTTTTTTCCAACATCTTAGAAGGAGAACAGATGGATGAGTACCCCCTTTGTCCCTACTCTCCTCTCATGGTAATTACATGTGTTGATATTCTCATCTGTTACTTTTACCAATATGTTTGTGTAGTGGACTATAATGTCTTTTGTTTATTTCACAAACATTTATTGTCGATATAATTTCAAAAGGTATTCTATCGGTCAGTCTTTTATGGGATGTGATGCCTTGAGGATCCTTACATGGATTATGAGATGTGATGAGTTGAGGTATAATGCATAATGTATGATTCACGTTATGAGATATTTGGTTTCTATAAGAATCAACCTGGCTACTTGGGTTATGTAGATGTAGTAGTGTGTTAGAATATGTGGATGTTGTGGTTATTCACCCAAGTATCTTCAGGATAGCATTTTTGGAGAGAGATTCCCTGAACTTGTGACATTGGGGAAATGTGTAGAACTATTGGGGAACTGGTAGTGAGTTTCCCATGATGTTCATTATTATATAATATTCTTATATGTGTGGTACTTAGTGAATATATCCCTAGTGGGGATGGGAACATAGTATTCCTGTTTTAATGATTATTTATTTTCACATGATGTTAAAAATTCATAAAAATTCTTTCATTAATTTTCCTTAAGAGGATCTATGGAGGATCCTATTGAGTATAATATTATAATCACCCTATGATATATAAAATATTTTTCAGGTCAGTTGGACATGGATGAAGATAAGGTTGGGTACTACTAGCTCAAGGGATTACAAGAGAAATCCATGCTTCTTGGTCGCAATCACATCACTTTATTTGGGAACTTCCAGTTTTCTCGTTCAGTTGTATTAATTCATTCATGACTTTAATAATGTGAAATTAGATTTCTTTTACTTTTTTGTCTGAGACAGAGTTTTTTGTTGTCTATATTATCTCTCTATTTCACATGTGTTATCTTAGAGGGTAATGTATTCCATATTAATGTTTTTTATAACCTCAGTACCAGTACCCAACCTATGTCTCACTAGATCCGGGACACCGGTGTCATCATCTCCCCAGTATAATTTTTATCACAGGAGGTGTACACATTGTGGGGTGGGAGTCATGACATGAAATGTTCTTATATCCAATTCCATAGTGAAAATGATTTCATTGACCTAAATTGAAAGATATATGTATAATATATGTAAATATAAATTCAAATAAATTTAAAATAAAATTTTATTATATAATAAAATTATATGAAAACTCAGTATCAATAAATATTCAATAATTTTTAGTATTCCTCCAAAAATAAAACATCTTAAAAAATCCCAAATAAATAAACATTTTATAAATTTAAAACATCAATTTCAATTATTAATATTGTTTTAGAAACTAAATTATATATATATTTCAGAAATTATATTTAAAATAAGTACTCAATTATATGACGGTAAAATTACTTTATAGAAAAATATATATCTTTAAGCGTAATATTGGTTTCATTCTTCTCTCTTTTCTAGAAGACACATAATGTAAATGATAAAAATTTGATTTTATAATATATTTATATCATTAAAATTATTTATAAAAATATAATTAATTAAGTTATTTAGTTAAAATGTTTTTGATTTCCTAAATATTTCACTTAGAAAAATGATTAATTATATTTTTAAAAGAGGGTTGTTTTAATTTCTAAATAATTAGTATCCAAATTACATTTTTATAATAATTTGTAAACCATATTTTAATAATCAAATTAATCTTAATCAAAACAACTATTCCAAAATGTTGGTGAAAAATAAATCAATATTTAAAATAATACATTGTACATTGGTAATACTAGGTCTAATGGGTTTCCTAAGATATGTAAGGAACTCAAAATTGTTTATAACACAATTAAAACATTGTGTTTTATGTAAAAAATGAAAATATAATTGGTTTGTTTATTTCAATATTATCCTGGTGTTTCATGAAATAAAAAACAATCTTTCTGCGTTTATATAACACAGAAAATATTCATTGATGCATGAAAAGGAAAATATTGAAATGTTTATTTTAGTTTGAAAATATATATCACAAAATCTATAGGCCTTACACTATCCCCAATAAAATTTAATTTCACCATCTAAATATATCTGGGTTATCAATGTATAATACTTGATTATTCCACTAAAATAAAAAAATATTGTATGAATGTATTCAAAACCTTCATTTAAAAATCTAATGTTGGAAGCCTAATGGTTACACTAAGAAACTCATAACTAGGATTCGATATTGGAGAACATATATGTGATGTAAAAATTATACATTGAAGAAAAGAATAAATAATTCAAGAGAGTGATAAATACCACTATCACAAAAAATAAATGATAATTTCATTTTTAAGTTCCTTGAATCTATAAATATGTGATTATTTATAAGACCATTGGTTCAATAGAAATGATTATATTAAGATAAATACTTTTCAATATCATTTTTATATAGTTCGATAATTGATTTAATATATATAAATAGATGGAAATATACATACATGATTACATCCCATTCTATATTCACAATATTACCCTTTGGTAGTGCCTTTCTTGATTTCAACTTCATCTCTAAATGCATAATATGAGAAAGAATTTTTCATTACTGAATCACTAATAGATCATGAGAATGATGATTCATTCCATCTCTCTTTAGTTTATATTGTAGAAATGTAATATGCATAGGATATCCAATATTAATTGATCATAATATTGAAATATTACACCTTAATAAAAAAAACCATATCACATGTTCAATATAAACTATGAATAAAAGGACGACCGTATAACCATTGTGAAAGCTGAAAATCAAAAACATTATAAAAACATAATTATATTTTTTAAAAATAACATAAAATTGACCCCCTTATATAATATCATTGATCATTGTTTTTACATACCATACATGTGAATACATTCATCATATATTCTATAGAAACATCATATTTACCTAAATTACCATAAATCCTTATTGAAAACAATAAATGTGTTTTATTCTAATGTATATTGGATATATTCCATAAAATAATGTCAAAATTTTATCCCTTATAACATATGCCTCCTTTTTAAAAAATAAATAATTAGTTACATGGTGATCATTACTCTCTAATCTACATTCACCATATTAGTCTTCTCTTTATCCATTCTAAAAAAATATTCTAAACATTAGAAACACATTAAGATTTACCTTACCTAGATCAATGTATCATTATTCCGTTAATTTAATTTTTTAATTTATCAAAATCATTCAGAATATTCTTATGAATCCACAATGAAAAAAACAAAACTTAAAATACTTATATTTTCTTGATTATTATAACATAGTAATTTAATTCCAAATCTTATACAATTAAATCATCCATATTTATTTTATATATAATATGTTGGATTCATCATCTTATTCTTTAATACCCATATTTAGAATATGACATATTCATCATGTCTTTAGGTTTTTAATCCTAAATATATTCATTCTTCTTACCTTTAATGAAAAATTTTCTATAAGAACATCCCAAAACATTCTCATGTTGTTTGGGGTCTATTTATCTTCAACAATATAACCAATACTTGTACCACTGTAGTGATTCTATTCTTTATACATCCACAAGGGACATTGATATTTATAGTGTCTATATATTCCAAATCTAAATATGTCAATGTTATCCTCATTCCTTATAGTCCCACTATTATGTATGACCTAAAATCATATTGTGATAAACAACTAATCTTTTATAAAACCAAATAATCATTAATAATTTCTTATAATATTCAAAAAAATCAAACCATATTTTAAATCTATGACACCATAGGATTATCTTTAGAGAATTCCATTCAAATATCCTTAGAAATGTCCCTAGGAATCTTACTATTTAAGATCTCACAAAACATTCTGAACACATAATATGGTTCATTCATCACATTCTGATAATGTAATCTATATTATGTATAATATCTTAAACCATGATTCAACCATTGTGTACCACTTTTTTATAGCGAGATATAGGTCCCACCCATCACAATATGAAATCATATATATGTGTTACAAAATATCAAAAACATTAATAATATCATAACCCATGAAATTAATGGGTATTATAAATACATAATCTTATCATAACCTATAAAAAATAGATAGTTTTAATAATAACATAATAATATAATAACCCATGAAATGAAATTAGTTTCATAAGATTTTTATCATTCTATAACCCATTAAAAGGAAATTGGTATCATAAAAATGTAATTATATACATAAAGAATTCAAATTATGAATTATAATGGATTCCTTACATAATATACCCAATGTATCATAAAATATATCAAAGGTTTTCATCTTAAATGGAGGCTTGTTTTTAAGTATAACAATGTAATTTCATTATGTGAAATATGAATTATTTTAAATTTAATATCTAAATCATAAAACATTTTCAATATTATCTCTTCTAAAAACCACCTTGAAAATATATGAAGTATTCTTTCTAAATTTTTAAACTCATTTATTTTTTAAAATACCATTTCTTATATGGAAATAATATTAATAATACATAAAACATATTGAATCCCATTTAATTTAAAAACAACATTGAGTACTTATAAATAATTATTTTAAACCATTGAAATCATTTTCTTCGAAAATATTCTTTTGAAAACATATAAAATAATACTTGAAAATAAATTATTATTTTTTAAATATAATAAATTTATAAAAATCATTTATTTTAAAATATCCATGAATATATATATAATAGGAACTAATAAAATAGAGGTCCTAGAGGGTGATCATTTCCTTGGAATCATTAAATTTTTAGAGATCTTCCTCAATCGAAGAACAATATAACGATTTATTTTTTAATAAGAATGTATTAGAAATATAAAATTGAGTGACAATTATATTCAATTATATTTATGGAAAATTATATACTGTTTTATAAATAACATAAATCATAGTTTTCAATGAACACAGATTTCTTATTGAGGATAGAGATAATGTTGTATTTTCATAAAAACAATTTATTAATTATATTAATTACCAATGAGTACAAAATGGTACAATTAGTATAACATTTCAAGAATAACTATTGTAGAAAAAAATTATTAAGATTTATTGAGATATGGATTAAATGAGTCTATTAATTTAAGAATAGTCATAAAAATCCTGATAAATGATGACACATTATCAATAAACTTTTTTCACTTTGGTTACATTGAATCATAATCCCCATAAAATAAGGAATTTAAATATTGATTAAAATATAATGAAAATAATTGTATTCATGATATAACATGTAAAAGGGCAGTATATACCCCTCAGAAATTAAATTATGGGTTAATAATTCATATTTGTCACCTAAATTAATGTGAGACATGAAATCCCATAACAACTTGAGTATGTTTTGAATATTGTACCACGTGAATGAATTAAATCAATGAAAACGTTTAATATACTGAAGTAAGTAATATGACTTAATTATTACTTCTTAGGGTATTAAATACAACACAAAACAATAATAAGTGGTGAATTTATATATATATATATATCATAGAAAAAGATATGTGATGAGAAAAGAATTAACTTATTTCGTGACTTTATTTTTACATATTCAAACCAACTGTATAGTGAAAATTATTTCATTATAAATTTACCAAAAAAAGATATTTTTATATATCATACCATATATGATTTTATTATGAATTTATATTAACCATTTAATAATATTTTCTTGTTAATGATATGTTTTGCGTAATAAATCCCATGTGATTTTGTTTACGTTTCAACTTGTTAATATTGATCATCATATATAGATTATTATATAATTATTCCAAAAATAAAAAATGATGTAAATATAATATATATTGACTATATAATTATATATAATAATATACAATTATATAAATATGAAATGAAATATATTGATCACGGAGATGGTAGGTCATATGTTTTCGTGAACATTTTTTATCTTTTCTTTATCATACTCAAAAAAATTACATAAATAACACATTTGTATAGATTTTTTTATTATTAAAATATCATTATTATTTCACCTATATAATCTAATTATATTAAATATCCCTTTATTATATTCTATGTAATTTATGATTGATTCACTTTACTTTGAGGAGGCGGTAGTCCACATGTCAACAATCAAAGTAATTGTATACCCAAAAAATTGAAAGCATGAATATTTTTGTTATATAAATATTCCAGAATATCTAATAAACCATAAAAATAATAAATATCGTATAAAATAAATATCTTTTCTGTTATTACCAAATGATGAAAGTTGTAATGGTCGAATAAACCACGTTAGTTTGTAAGGAGTTAGCCCGCTGTACAGAAAAACATTTACTTAGTATCCCATTTCATTGTTTTGTGTATCTGTGTAGGTCAAACCCTATTAAAATATTATTATATTTATAATTATTGAATAATTATATAATCATATTTTAATAATTTAGTTGGATGATAATGAACTAAAAAATGTTCTTGTTGTGGGATGTTTCCTCCTCTTTGGAAAATTAAATTTGGTTTTCACCAATGGAATAACATGTATTGATTTATTCCCAATGTGAGGCTTCAAAGATGTGATTAGGTGTGTGTTGAGTTTATTGAGATAGGGGTTGGATGAGCCAAAGGGATTTAGAGTTCTGATGAAATTAATGGGGTGTGATCACTTTTATAGTGGAGAAGGAGTGACATTCTTGTAAATATAATAATTAAAAAACTATTGATAGGTATCCCATAAATAATGTGCCTCCAGTAATGGATTGTTTTAATAAAATGTAGTATAATGTCTATATATTCATATTAAATGATTTTTGGGAATATTTATGGGTTATTTTTCCAATAAGTTAATGATTAAATACTAATTAAACTTGTTTTTACCTAAATCAATGATATAAATTTTAATTAATTTCTCTAATATATTTTCTCAAAAACAATGTTGAATATAAAAAGAATTATAAATTATTAAGATGTCATTTAAAGAATCCTTTATGAAAAATTATTAAAACATATTATGTAGAAATTTATTTAAAATAAATTCCACTGATCGTGTAAAGACCTAGAAATTCCTTGTAATATTTTTTAATTATATTGTAATTTTATGAGTCCATGAAAATTGACGGCGTGTGATTCCGATGCCCAGAATTCCCAGAATAAATTTCTTGAACTTTTTTTGGGTACGTTCTAAAAACATACAAGCGTTGTTTTTGCACCTTTTGAACCGGTGCTCAGAATTCAAATCTAAGGGAAATGTTGAACTGGTAGTGGCGATATTCTCGTAAGGATACATTTCACTTTGACGACAGTTGGTCAAGGGTGAACTTTCTTATTTGGGTTTTTCATAGAAACATAAATAAAATAAAACAAACTTTTATTTTCTTTTATTTTTGTCAAAACCTCCCATGTGGAAGGTTTAGGTGGTGGGGACCACCAGAACTAAACCTCCCATGAGAGGTTATGGTTGTGGGGACCACCAAAACTAATCCTCTCATTAAAGGTTATGGTGGTGGGGACCATCGAAGACTAAAACACCCCTGAACTCCCTCTTAAATGTGGGGAAGTCTCTTATACTCCCCCCAGTTTAATGGTGCCACCCATTTAATTAATTATACCAACTCAATTAATAAATTAATCCAATTTAAAACTATTTCAACATATTCTATAATTTTGGCTAATTCATTTGTGGGTGGATTGGGGGAATGTTTTTAGAAAAGGATTAGGATATAGATTTTGGGGGAATTATGCTTCTCCATCGAAGAACTTCTTCCATGAATAACGCTCCTCCAACAAAGAATGTTGATGCACGACTTCAACTTCTTCCTCAGTACATTCTCCAAAGTGGGACGTCTTCAATCGATGAACGTCCTTCCCTCATCATTGATGTCAACAAACGAACGAGGTAGGGGTGTGTTTTAATATTGATCAATGCTAAATTACCTCTCATATTAAATCATCTTCTTTCATCCCTATGCTACCGCCCTAAAGCGGAGGGTATGGGCTCAACAAACACGGCCCGACCCCTTTGTAAATCTCATAGATCCTTTGTGTGATCTTTGCGATGGTGTCGGCGACCGGTGCCAGAGGTTGGCAATGGTGCATCATGAGAACCACGATGAAGGAAACAAATGATGGGGGACCGGTCAAGTCAGTAGCCATCGAGGGTACGGAGCTCCGCCGCACCCCCAGCCTCTATACCCCGCGATGTTCCGTTGCCTGTAGCTTCTGTTGCCCTGTGGCCTCTGCACCACATGATGCTTAGCTGGCTGCGGCCAGTGCCGCCCCATGGCCTCCACTGTCTGTGGCCCTCGTCATCCGTGGAATCTTTTTCCCACGACCTCGTCGTCCTGTGGCCTTGTCGTGCCGCGGCCACACCGCCTCACAGCCTCACCATTCTACGGCTCGGCACCGGCCAGCAGCCCTCCACGGCCCCCTCATGGCCTCACATCCCCCGAGGCCCCTCATGAACCTCTGCTCCTCATTTTTGGCCTCGCGCTGCTCTACATCCTCTGCTGCCCCTCGAGCCGCTGCCCAGGTTGGGCCACCATGCTAGGCCACCCAGTGCGGGCCGGACCTCGCAGGCCCAACCAGGATGACCAAAACGGGTTTGATCCATGCCAGGTCGGGACATGTTGGTCCGACCGGGTGGGACAGGACACTGACCAGTTTTAACTCCCATACACACTATTGACCATATCATTGGCACTAGGCGTCGATTTGACAAATAGTCTACGACACCAAAAACCTTGGAGAAAAAGGGATCTTTTGGTATACCCCACAAGAGATTTGGATAGTGCTGGGGAATGGAAGTGTGGGATCGAGAACGAAACCAACCAGGCCCTCGGGACTAAAGGGATAATAACATACAGACCAGGAATCTGATTGACGCACAATCTTTTGAGTTGAGACTACTATGATGTGGAGGTCCTTTGAGATATTTCTTTGTGGGACACTGTGGCAGTTGTAGAATCGAACAGTGTCCTATTGAGAAAACTCTCCTAGAGACAAGCCAGCTTAGTGCGGGAACCCAGTAGCTGGCTGTGATGTGAAGAATGAATAGTGATCATGTGTGGGTCAGCACCGAGCGATCCTGTGTGAGTCAGCTCTGAGTGATCCTTTGTGGGTCGGAACTAAGCGATTCTATTAGGGTCCACACTGAGCAATCATGTGTGGGTCGTCACCGAGTGATCATGTGTCAGTCATCACCTAGTGATCCTGTGTGGGTTAGCAGTAGAGCATCATAATAGAGTAAGAAGATTTAGTAGTTACATCTAATCATCTCTACTACTATAATTTAGTAATATCTAGTCTGAGATGAGTCTGTACATTGTGGTGCATTCCTTCTTGGTAATACCATTGTGGTATTCTTCTGTGTGTCATACCAATGTGGTACATTCTTTCGTGGTATTTCTATCTTTTTGAAACTTTTGAGATTTGGGTTGTGAGTTGGACTGTGTGTTTTCCTCGTGATTGAGATGGGTATACATAATTGCTTAGGTATATATATGGGAATATACCTAATTAGGGTTGTCAGTTGATTCCCTAATGTGTGGTTTATCCTCGGTAGATATTGTGATACCTTAAGGGTCTTAGGGTCCCTACTGAGTATAGTTTTACTCCCCCCTTTACGGGCTACGTCTGAAGATTTTTGTGTTTGGTGAAGGTGATAGAGAACACTGATTGAGGATAAGATTACCAGGACTAGAGGTAGATCAAAGGCGGACATTAGATGAGGCATACTACAGAGACAATCGATCAAGAGATGTAACTAAACTTCAGGTAGGATCCCTGGTGTGTGTTCACATGATTAGTTCCAGTTTACTTGTACATTCTGTTTCTTGTACATTCTAGTTAGGCTGGTATTTTGGCCCCTTTTACATAATATATTCATTTTTTTGCTATTCAGTTTACTTGATATTTTACCTTGATGTGTGCTTGGTTGTGTGTGCTAATAGGTTATAAAGGTAATGCCTTCCCAGTTATAGGGAATACACCTTCGGTGCTAGTCACAAGCCCATATCCTATGGAAGGAGGCCTTTGGGTAGTCTTGACATGGGCCCTGAGGGACAGGTAGTGATTAATTGGTATGAAAGGAGTCAGTTCTAATGTAGAAAATAGTACTCTGATCATTCCTTTAATGGTAATAGTGTTGTGTAATGAGTGTGGTTATCCGTTTAAGGAATCCAGTGTTGGTGCGACGAAAGACGTATCCATACACTTGGACCATGACTTCTAATTTCTAAATTCGGGCTTGAAAACACTGATTGAAAGTGTGTTTCAAAAAGTTTCCATGGAGGTATAACTTATTTATAGTGGCACACCAATTTGTTTTCAGGATGCCTCCACGCAGACATCCAGCTAGGGTTCCGAGATTAGTACACACTAATAGCCCCCAAGCGACGATGCCTCTGTGCAGGGCCCTCTTCCAGTAGAGGCCCCAGCAGAGGCACCAATGGAACCATTACCCATTGGGCCACTGATGCCACCAGCCCCAGTAGTAGAGAGTGCACTCCACATGGGTGCGTTTCATGAGTTATAGTGCCAGAGGCCACCTAGGTTTAGTGGACATACGGACCCAAAGGTAGCTGAGGATTGGTTGGAGGCTGTAATGAGAGTATTTCAAGTTGTTTTTCAACCATCCAATCTCATGGTGATCCTTGGTTATAGTCTTCTACAGGAAGCAGTAGGAAGATGGTGAAGCATGATGCTCACGGATCATGACGAGGTGACACTTCTATGGGAATACTATGAGTGTCTGTTTCGAATAGAGTTTGTCACAGAGACTCTTCATGTAGTGTGCAATCAAGAGATAATTCATCTACAGTAGGGTAGCATGGTTGTGGCTTAGTACTTAGTGAGGTTCATTGACCTCTCACACTACTCCACATATATGGTACAAGAACCATTTTTCAGGGATTGGAACTTTGAGTAGGGGATGGGGTGATAGATCTGGGCTTTGAGGATTTTTTAGCATCCTGATGCAGGAGGGGGTGTTAGTGAGTGCCCTCTTAGTAGAGAGTTTCCTAGTTGAGTAATCACTAACAGTGAGACAAACAACCAGTCATCACGTAGCGGAGTCTTCTGTAGCTGGCAGCAGACATATGTCACAAAGTTCCAAGACGACCAAACCTACAGATGGACGACTGCATGATTCAGGGTTGGTTGTGCTAGGAACATGAGGTAGAACTAGTCATGCTAAGAGAGAGCATTGTTACTCATGTGGAGGGCAGGGTCTCAGGCTTGTGACTATCCGACCTTCCGTATGGATGATCAGTAGACGATCGAATAACCACTAAGTAAGAGATAGAGATTCAACCAAGGAGGACTTTAGGGTGTAGGTCAACATGCCAGAGGTGCTAGCCATGTAGCTGGCATTGGGAAACGATACAAGGTGTTACTACCACCACCACCAGGAGGTCCACCCAGACCATAGGGAGCAGGTGGAAAGGGGATCTCATCACAAGGTATCTAAGGCCTATGATCTCGACGCTTTGAAGATAATACAAGGTATGACTTGGGTCTATTACACCTTAGCTATAGTACATATATACACAAGTGCCAATCAATATTTTATTTACAATGCCCTCATTCATAGTTTGGAGATTCTGAAGGAGCCATTGGCATGATCCTTACATCATGAGAATCCTATGAGAGAATATTTGATTATTACACATAGGTTCCGACATTGTGATAATACTCTAGGAGGCAAGAGATTCGGTTGGGATCTACTAGTAGTAGCATCGAGTCCTTACAACATCATCTTGGGTATGGATTGGTTTTCTATCTTCCATGATCAGATTGATTGTATTTGGTGCAAAGTGTGGTGTGTCCGCACAGAAGGGGCCCTGAATACCTTCACTAGGGAAAAGGTAGGCTTTGTAGCATAGGATGGACTTACCTAGAGGAGAGTGCAGCCTCTTACACATCAGTTTGCTACCCTTACCCTCGGTGCAGTTGATGTGGAGAGTCTGTGTTATCCTGTAGTGGTAGACTGGTATGCAGATTTCTTCCCTGATGATGTTTCGGGTCTAACTCTTCGCATAATGGTGGACTTTTACATTTAATTGTACCCAGTTATGGCACTTATATCTACACCAACATATCTAATGTCTCTCTTAGAGCTTCGTGATCTACGAGTACAGCTGGGGGAATTAGAGGGGAAAGGGTACATTCGGCCCATTGTTTCTCCTTAGGCATCTTGTGTTTTGTTCTCCCAAAGGAGAATGCGAGCTTGTGACTTTGTGATAAATAACGGTGCCAAAACTAGGTGACCGTGAAGAACAAGTACCCACTCCCAAGGATTGAAGACCTCTTTGATCAGCTGAAGAGAGCATGGTGGTTCTCGATGATAGATATCAGATCATGCTATCACCAGCTCAGAGTACGAGATGAGGATTTCCATAAGATGGCTTTCAGATGTTGGTACAACCATTACATGTTCTAGGTTATTCCATTCAGTGTATCCAATGATCCAACAGTGTTCATGTGACTCAATAATATGATCTTTCAGCCATACCTATGATCGCTTTGTAGTAGTCTTCATCGACAACATTCTGATCTACTCGACTACTGAGTAGGAGCATGCCTGTCATTTATATGTAGTACTGGACACACTCTGAGAGAACCAGTTTTATTGTAATCTCTCAAAGTTCTAGTTATGGATCCGAGAGGATCACATTCTAGGACATGTCATATTGGAGGCTGGATTTGTAGTGGATCCAGTGATGATTGAGGTGGTACATGCTAGGGAGCCACCCAGGAGTGTAATAAAGGTAAAAAGTTTCCTAGGTTTGGCTGGATACTACATAAGGTTTGTGCCATATTTATCTATAGTTTCATCACCTCTATTAGCATTGACAAAGAAGGGGAAACCATTAATCTAGTCAAATAGATGCCATTGGAGTTTTTATGATCTAAGGTAGAGGCTGACTAGTACCCCCATCTTTAGTCTTTCCAAGGAGGGCGTAGGGTACGCAGTCTACTACGACAAATCAGGGACCGGACTCCAATGTGTCATAATTCATGTGTGACCAGTGATCGCATATGGTTCTCGATATCTGAGACAAAATGAGAAGAACTAAACTACCCATGACCTGGAGTTAGCAGGAGTGGCCTTCAACTTGAATATGTGGCGACATTACTTGATGTGCGAGCATTTTGCAGTGTACCTTGATCACAAGAGTCTCAGGTATATCTTCTCATAGAAGTACCTGAACCAAATACATCTACATTGGCTTGAGCTCCTCCCAAACCATGACTTTTAGATAGTCTATACTACTATGAAGGGGAACATTGTAGCAGATGCACTCAGCAGAAGATCTGGTATATAGATTCTAGGTGAGGTTATGGTGTAGCTGGTAGCTTTGCAGATATCCATTATAGATCAAGATGGAGAAGCTCTCCTTTAGTATCTTATAGTCACTCCCCCACTTTATCCGAAATTATGGGAGGCGCAACATGGAGACATTGACTATGATGCTTAAGGTACTCAAATATCAACATGACAGACACCTTATTGATTTTCTGAAGATGGAGAGAACATCGTCATTTTCAGAGGACATACCAAGGTACAAATGTCACTTCAAAAGGAAGTGTGGAGAGAGTTCCACACATCCCCACTATTGGTACATCCAGGAGTGGAAGATATGTACCAGGATCTTCAATGGAATCATAGGTGGTTGACAATGAAGAATGCAGTAGCAGAGTTTGTCTCTTAGTACCTCACTAGTCAGCAACTGAAGGTAGAGCTTCAGGTACCAGCAGGGTTGGTTCAACCTTCAGAGGTCCCAGAGTGGAAGTAAGATGGGAAATACATGGAATTCATGATAAGAAATCCACGTACATCCAGAGGTCATGACTCTATCTGGGTGATCATCAAACAAATCACCATTTCGACCCACTTTCTACCAAAAAGAGAGAAGGGTTCAGTAGAGAGTATGGGACTCCTCTATGTGCCAGAGATTATGAGGTTATATAGAGTACCCATGTTGATTGTATCTGATCGTGATAAACGATTTACTTCCCTACTATGGAAGGGGTTGTATGAGGTTTTTGGGGCGCAACTTCATTTGAGCACCTCCTCCCATCATTAAAAGGATGGTCAGACTAAAAGGAACATTCAGACCCTCGAGGAAATGATGTATGCTTTTATCCTAGACTTTGGTCGCAGCTGGGTGGATCACATTCCTTTTGTAGAGTATTCATACAACAACAACTATAAAACTTCCAATTGGATGGAACCATTCAAGGAATTTTATGGGTGACCTTGCAGATCACCTTTGTGATGGACTAACTTAGAGGAGTCAGATATAGTGAGATCAGAGATGGTACCGTCTATCACAGGAAATTGCAGATCATCCAGGAGTGGATGAAAACATCATAGAGCTGGAAAAATTCAAATTTCTATAGTATATGGAGACTTTTGGAGTTCGATGATAGCGAACATATCTTTGTACGAGACTCATCTCGATGAGGTTTACAGAGATTTGGCTGAGACTGTAAGTTATCTCTGAGGTTCATTAGACCCTTTTAGGTCCATATTAGAATTGGCGAGGTGGTTTATAGATTATCTCTTCCACATCAATTACACAGAGTTCACGATGTCTTCCATGTATCCCAGCTGAGATGTACGTGCAAGACCCTTCACACATCATCGACCACAGAAAGATGGACATTGACCATGGGGAAACTTTTACAGAGGTTCTAGTTGATATTGGGGATTGATTGGATCAGGTCCTTTGTGGGTGGTCGATACCTCCGGTGAATATTTTTTTAAAAAAGTGAACCTCCAGAAGAGCACATGGGAGCGGGAGGCTCAAATACATGCTTAGAAACCCAACTCGTTCCCTTAGATGAGTTTTGGCATACGGGGACCCAAAGCCCGGGTTTTGGGAGAATTTAAAGAAACAAAAAATCTAGGTAAATTTTTTTCATAATATATTGGAATTTTACGTGTGTGAATATTAACAGCATGTGATTCTAAGGCCCAGAGTGCCAATAATGAATTTATAAACTTTTCTTTAGGTATGTTCATAAAACGTACGAGCGGATTTTCCTATCTTTTCAACCGGTGCTCAAAATTCAAATATGAGGGCACCGTTGACCTCACTATGCTGGTATTCAATTAAGGAGACTTTCACCTCGACGACAGCTGGTCGAGGTTGAATGTTAGTAATTGGGTTTTTCATGGAAGCATACATAAAATAAAAAAAACTTTTATATTATTTTATTTTTGTTGAAACCTCCAATGTGGATGTTTTAAGAGGTGCGGACCACCAGAACTAAACGTCCCATGAGAGGTTATAGAGGTGGGAACCACCAAAACTAAACCGCCCATTAGTGGTTATGGTGGTGGGGACCACCCAAGACTAAAACCTCTTGAACTACCACTTAAATGTTTGGAAATCTCTTAAACTCCCCCTCACATTAATTATTCCACACCCTTTAATTAATTATACCAACTCAATTAATTAATAAAACCAATTTGAAATTATTCAAAAATATTCTATAAAGTTGGATAATTCATTGTTGGTTAGATTTGGAAAATGTTTCTGGAAAAGGTGAAGGAAATAGCTTTTGGGAGAATTACACTTCTCCAATGAAGAACTTATTTCAGGATGAACACTCCTCCAACGTAGAACTCTGATGCATGACTTCGAATTCTTCCTTGAGAAATCCTCAAATGTGTGACGTCTTACATCAATAACCATACTTCCATCCTTATCGATGTCAAAAAATGAATGTGGTATTGGTGTGTTTTAATTTTCATCAATGTTAAATTCCATCACATTGAATCATATTCCTTGATCAGTATGCTACAGCCCTAACACGGAGGGTACGAGACAAACAAACATGGCCAGACACCTCCAAAAATATTGTGGATCTTTTGTGTGATCTATGCAATGGTGTCGATGACTGGTGCCGGTGGTTGGAACTGGTGAAACACGAGAATCACTATGAAGGTGACGAACAAAAGGTGGTCAGGCAAGTCGGCCGCCTGCGGAGGCATAGAGCTCCGCCGCCCTGCGACCTCTGTGCCCCGCAGTGCACCACCTCTCGTAGCCTCCACCATCCACGGCCGGTTCCACCCCACGACCTACCTATCTCACATCCATGCCATCCCTTAGCATCACTGTTCCACAGATTCATGAAACCCATCAGCCCTTCGCTGCCTAGCAGCCTCATCGTCCAGCTACCCTCCGTGGCCCCGTGGCCTCATCACCCTATGGCTTTCCATGGCTCCATTGCGGCCTTCGCGCCCTTGCGCCCCCCAGGGCCCTTCGTGGACCTCACGTCCTGATGTTATTAATATATTCATGACTTATTATATTCCCTCTTTACATATTTTATATGAAATGTGCATAATTTGTGTGAAATATTAATGTTTTAATATTAAGTATAATTTTTAGCATTTTTAGAAGTAGTTCAATTGAGTCAGTATCCTGTTTTAATAATAAATATCACTATACTGATCCAAATTGTTTGGTTCTGGTTTTTTAGGATTCTAATTTCAATATAAAACATTTCATCAGAAGGTACCATGAGCCAGTGCTGCCATTTGAAAGGACATATGGTCCCCACAAACAAGACCAATGAATCTGTGAAGAAACTGGACTATTTATGAAGATTTATTTACTAGGCTACATGCAGAAGTGAAAATTCGATTTTTCTATACCATAGTTCGGGGGACAATGCGAGGGGTCTGGTATAAAAATTTCATGGCCCAAATCTAAGAAAAAGGGGCCCAACATATGCTTTGAAGTCCAGCCCACCATTCTGGACGAGAATTAAAATCAGTATAGTATTCAAGAAATATCTCATGATGTAAGCATGAAATTGAGCTTAGGTTTTTTCTTCTGAAAGAAGAGATATAGACGGACGACTTTTTTGAAGAAACCATTCGGATTAGAATTCATCTTCATATTGAAAATAATTTTCACAGTTTGGACTTCAAAAAGAATGGATTGAAATTGACAGTTTAACTTTGTTTAATCAACCGGCCATAACCTTTGATCCTTACATCCAACTGACTCCAAATATTGGTAGTAGTCGTAAACCATTATTATATACATTTTTGATGAAGGAGATATTTGAATATTCGGATGTCTGAATAACCCAATTGGCGATGCAAGTGGAGGGGCAGATCGAGAATGCAAACAGTCCACTCCTTGGGCTATAAATACTATCCCCTTCTCTCCTTGAGAGGGGTTGGAATTTCAGATGAGAGGAGAACATATTGGCATGACCAAAGCTTTTCCAAAGTCTTGGGAGTATCTTCCATACACATGTTTTCACTTGAGATACCTTTCCTACTCTCTTTGTTTTCACTTACTTTTGTGTTCTTCATTTTTGTAATTTTGTAAGTCCTTTGTTTTTTTAATTTTGTTTTAAGGAAAGTTTCTTCTTGAATATCTCTTATTCTTCTCCACCTTTTTTATTTTAATATTTTTTCTCTTAAAATATATTAAATTCAGTTGAATACCCTACACTTATTTTTCATCCTCATTCAATCAAAAATCCATTTTTAATTATCATCATCGTTCGTATGTGTGTGTCGACGTACCACTCTTTTCTAATCCCTTTCTTTTTCTTCTATTCTTAATTTATCATCATAATTATTATAACTGGAATATTAAACACCCAAATGTCTGAGTAAATATCTCATTGGGGTGAGTTATAATTTAGGTATGTTAAGTGAGTGAGATTATTTGCTCGATGAGTATTTGTTAATTTAACATTGTGTATGTTGGTCTTAATTTTTCTTGGATTAATGACATATTTTGTTTAGCATGTGGTTTCCATGGATTCATAGAACTACAAATACACTACTATAAACATGTACTGATTGAGATTAAAATTCTAATTAATTTAAGGCTTGGATTAGAGCTTTAACACTTAGTAATTCTAATCGATGTCAACTTTTGAAGTGGGTGTTAATTTAAATGCAATATAAAGCAAAGCTCAAGGATATCAAAATATTATCTCCCTAATAATAATATCACCCAAATATTTATCAATTTGTTAAATCAATTATAGTAAATCAATCATTTAGATTATGCTCTGCAAACAAACCCCCTAATCAAAATACAATCAACTCAAAACAAACTACTATTTCAAAGTATCATCGCTGAGGATTCGACCCGAGTGTTGCTATACACATTAGAAGAGCACTAGAACTTTGACCGATCGATAGGCGACAATCGATCATGAGTTTCCAATGGCACAGTTTCCGGGGATGGTGCTTTAATTAGTCATTAGTTTTTGGTTATTGTAAAAAAAAACCAAAAAAACAAAATTTTTTAAAAAAATTGAAAAAAAGCACAAAGAAAAACCCGTCTTCCTCTTAAAAATCATAAGCAAATAAATACAAAGAAAAAACTGTCTTCCAATTTATTCCAAAATCTCTCTGAATGCCTCGTAGCCTTCCAAACTATACCTTGGATTTGTTTGACAATGAAATTGATCAAACACTTTGCCAACTTAGGAAGAACATAAGAGATACTCAAATAATTCAAGAACCAGTCCTCATCCAACCAGTTGAAATTGAAATGGACAATCCTAGGGAACAAACATTGAAAGAACATGTTGCCCCTGATATGAATTACCAACCCCTTGGTATTCAATATCCAAACATAGAGGCTGAATTCGAACTCATGTCTGGTTTGATTCATCTTCTACCTCATTTCCATGGGCATGCCGGTGAGGATCTGCATCTACATCTCAAAGAGTTCCTGGTGGTGTGCTCTTCCATGAAGCATCAAGGGGTTTCTGAAGAACAAATAAAACTCTGAGCATTCCTTTTTCCCTAGATGAAACTTCTATGCCATGGATCTACTACCAACCTCCTAGTTACATAACCACATGGAATGACATGAAGCGGCTTTTCTTAGAAAAATTCTTTCCTCCTTCTCGTACTGCTTCTATCTGAAAGTAAATAAGTGGTATTCATCAGTTCCCAAGTGAATCACTCCATGAGTACTGGGAGAGGTTCAAAAAGCTTGTTGCAACCTGCCCACACCACCAAATTCCTGACCAACTATTAATTCAATACTTTTATGAGGGGTTATTTGCTATGGAGAGAACTCTCATAGAAGACGCAAGTGGCGGTGCTCTTGTTGATAAAACTCCAGCAACTGCAAGAGATCTCATAAGTAACATGGTTGTAAACACACAACAATTCCATACTCGAGCACATGCTCAAGTCAAGAAAGCCCAAGACAATCAAAAAAATGATCCAAACAAGATTACTGAGTGGATGAGTGAACTTATAGGTCTTGTGCGACAACTAGTTGTGGCTACCAAATCCCCAACCACGTCTTCTCCGCAATCAATGTTTCCTGGACCTGTCCAAAACTGTGGAATCTGCAACTCTCTATCTCATCCAAGTGAAACATGTCCACAACTTCAAGAGGATAAATCCGATTCATCTAGACTAATGGAGCTCAATGTAGCATATGCTCAATGGAACACCAACCCTCAACTATCAGGTCAGTTTGTTAGAAACTTCAACCAACCTCACTCTGAGCCCTTCTCTTCTTCATATAACCAAGACCAGAGGTACGATAATCCCATCTCTCATCCCCCTCAATTCCCTCCTCAAAACCCAAACCAATTCCAATATGGTCAATGTGGTGGTAACTTCCATCAACCTTATACTATTGTTTGTCAACCTCAAAGGAAAAATCATCCTCCTGGATTCCATTATCCTAGTGAGCCTTCCCAATTCCAAAACCAATACAATCGATTTCCCATGAACCAAAATCAAGGTAATCCCAACCAGAGACAGGCCTCTTCTTCCAAGAAACCATGGGAAAGTGCAGTGGAAGATCTTTCCTCCTTCAGCCATTATAGCCTTAAAAACATTGAAACACAAATAGGTCAACTTTCATCCCACCTGAGCCAGCAACAACAATCATATTCTTCCCAACTCCCAGCTCAACCATTACCCAACCCCAAGGGTAATGTCAGTGCAATTGCACTTAGATCAGGAAAGCAACTTGCTATGCCTCAAGATAAATCATCAAACCATCCTTTGAATGCTGACCTAGAAAATGAAAAGAAAAAGAAAATTGAAAAGGAACCTAAATCAATTCCCTCACCTCCTTCCACTCCACTTAGGAATCAAATTCCTTTTCATCAAGCTGTTTCTAAACCAAGGAAGTCCTTTGATCCTGATCCTGAAATGCTTGACAAGTTTAGACGTTTTGAAGTCAACATTACCCTCTTAGATGCCATAAACCAAATTCCTAAGTATGCCATGTTTCTCAAGGAGTTGTGTACCCACAAGAGGCAAATTATGACCTTTGACAATTCTTCCACCCAGTAGTCCATACCCATTAAGTGCAAAGATCTAGGTACCTTTACGGTTCCATGCCAAATTGGATGTTCCAACTTTGATGATGCACTCATAGACCTAGGAGCCTCAATTAATGTCATGCCCAAATCCATATTCTCCAACCATGGTCTAGGTCCTTTACAGACAACGGGTGTTGTCATCCAGTTACCCAATCTAAGCACAACCAGTCTTGAGGGAATAATTGAGGATTTCCTTGTCCGAGTCAATTATCTTATCTTCCCTGCTGATTTCTATGTCCTTGACATGGAAGGTGAGACGAACTCTTCTCGATCTCCCCTAATTCTTGGAAGACCATTCCTCATGACTGCGAGGAACAAAATTGATTTCCATTCAGGCATCCTATCCATGGAATTCAGTGACCAACTGGTCAAGTTCAACATTTTCAAAGCCATGTGATACCCATCTGAGGATCACTCTGCATTCTCAATCCATGATTCTGAGGACACTTCTAAGATTCAATTGAACCCCAATACACCATGTTCTTCATGTTCTAATGACAAAGGATCTTGTGAAATCTACACTATGATTAACCAAGTCATAAATGGTGATGTTCATGTGGACCTATCATTCATAGACTCCATCAATCTAGAGGAAATTGAAAACTCTCTTGAATCCCATCTCAATTATAATCTATACTGCTCCACCTTGGACTGTATGAAAGAAAATTAACTTGAAACAACTGAAGTCCCTTCTTCCATTCCTGAGTTGTCGATCCCAAAAGTGAACGATGAGACTAATTTGAAACCACTTCCTACACACCTGAAATATGCATTCCTCTTCCATGATCACTCATATCCTGTCATTATCTCTGCCACACTTACTGAAACCGAGGAGTCCAAACTTGTTCAGGTGTTAGAGGAAAACAAAAAGGCCTTAGGTTGGACCCTAGATGACATACCAGGAATCAACCCTGCCGTTTTCATGCATCACATCCATCTTGAGGAATCATCCAAACCAACTAGACCACCACAAAGAAGACTCAATCCACTCATCCTTGAGGTTATTAGGGAAGAGATCACCAAGCTTCTTCAAGATGGTATTATCTACCCAATTTATGATAGTGAATGGGTTAGTCCAAGTCACATTGTACCTAAGAAGGGTGGGATAACTATTGTCACAAATGAACATGGGGAGGTTGTCACAACTCGAGTGAAGAAAAAATGGCATGTGTGCATCCACTATAGGAAATTGAATGTTGAAACACGAAAAGATCACTATCATCTTCCATTCCTTGATCATATGATAAAAAGATTAGCCGAAAAGTCACACTATTACTTCCTTGATGGATGCAGCAGCTATTTTCAAATCCAAATTTCACCTCAGGACCATGAAAAGACTACATTCACATGCCCCTTTGGAACATATGCATATAGAAGAATGCCTTTTGGAATTTTCAATGCTCTTGCAACATTCCAAAGGTGTATGATGAGTGTCTTTTCAGAATTCATTGAACACGGAATGGAAGTATTCATGGATGACTCCACCATTTATGGTGAGTCATTTGAGTCGTGCTTGCATTCACTCTCTCTAGTCCTTCAAAAGTGTGTCCAGTGTAACCCTATGTTAAATTTTGAAAAATGTCACTTCATGGTTGCAAATGGGATTGTTCTAAGGAACATAGTTTCGAAAGATGGAATTAAAGTTGATCCATCCAAAATTGAAGTGATACAATCACTAACTGAACCCACTTCTGTTCAAGACATCCGTTTATTCCTCAGTCATGCTGGTTTCTATCGGAGATTCGGCCACAACATCAGTAAAATTTCCCTCCCACTCACTCGTTTGCTCCAAAATGATGTCACTTTCCATTTTGATGAGGTTTTCAAGAGAGAATTCATTGAACTCAAAACTACTATCACATCTACCCCGATAATACAACCCCCAGATTGGTCCTTACCCATTGAGTTAATGTTTGATGCTTCTGATAGAGCCATTGGGCCTGTTCTTGGTCAAAGAAGAGAAAAAATTCCTCATGTCATCTATTATGCCTCAAAAACATTGGATGAAACTCAATCTCACTACATTGTCACTAAAAAATAACTTTTAGAAGTTGTTTTTGCCTTAGATAAATTCTGGTCCTATCTCTTAGGTGCCAAAATCATAATCTTCACAGATTATTCTGCTATAAAGTTCTTACTCAAGAAAACTGATTCCAAACCAAGGCTAATAAGATGGATCCAAATGATCTAAGAGTTTGACCTTGAAATAAAAGATTGACTAGGAAAAGAAAACCTTGTGGCTAGTCACTTGAGTAGAATTTCTAATTCTTCTCAATCTAAAATCATCGATCCTGAATTCCCCACTGAGCACCTTTCATCTCTCACTCCAAAAATACCACGGTATGCTCCAATTGTAAATTACATGGTTTCTGGTGTTTTTCCGTAAAATATTTCAAAAGAACAAAAAATGAAGTTGAAAAGTGATTCAAAATACAATTTTTGGGAAGAAAATAAACTTTGGAAAACTGGGGCAGACATGGTAATTAGGAGATGTGTTGAAGAAAATGAGCATTCATCTATCGTAGAATTCTGTCACTCACTTCTTGGAGGTGGCCACTTTGGATGACAAAGGACCTCTTGAAAGGTCCTAGACTCTAAATTCTTCTAGCCTTCACTCTTCAAGGACTCACTTGAGTTCTGTTAATCATGTCCCACTTTCCAAAAGTTTGGCACAATGTCCAAAAGAAATGAAATTCCCCAAAAGCCTTTAATTTTCTGCATGATCTTTGATGTTTGGGGTATTGATTTCATGGGACCATTTCCCCCTTCCAATGGATTCTCATACATTCTTCTTACAGTCGATTATGTTTCAAGGTGGGTTGAGGCCAAACCCACTAGGAAGGATGATGCTCATACTGTTAGTGAGTTCCTAAAGACCAACATATTCAAAAGATTTGGCACACCACGTGCCTTGATCAGTGAATTAGGAACCCATTTTTGTAATAGAACCATTAAAGCTCTTCTGAAAAATAATGGGGTTGTACATAAACCATCAACTGCATATCACCCTCAAACAAATGGTATGGCTGAACTCTATTATAGAGATTTGAAAAGGGTACTTGAGAGAATTGTAAAACCCAATAGATAAGATTGGCCTGAAAGGCATAGTGATGCCCTTTGGGCTTATCGAACTGCCTATAAAACACCCATTGGGATGTATCCTTTTAGGATAGTTTTTGGTAAAGCGTTCCACTTACCAGTTAAAATTAAACATAAGTATTTTTAGGATGTGAAAACCTGTAAGTTTGATTGTGAAAAATCTGGTGAAGAAAGATTGTTGCAATTGGCTGAACTGGAGGAGCTTCGACTCGAATCCTATGAGAATTCCAATCTGTACAAAGAGAAGGCTAATGTACTCCATGACAGACACATCCTGAGAAAGGTATTTCATGAAGGTGAAAAGGAAATGATCTTCCATTATTGAGTACGACTTCACCCAGGTAAGCTTAATTCTCGTTGGGAAGGTCCTTTTGTTATTACTAATGTTTACCCATTTGGTTCAGTGCAAGTCCAAGACCCCTCTTCCAAATGGACTTTCATGGTTAATGGACATTAGTTAAAGCATCACCATGAGAGGATTCACAATCATGAATCAACATTGACTTCCACTGGCTCCCCAACTTCTCTAGCCGACCCACTACTAGATGGAGATTGCAACCCACCAAATCCAAACCATGGGGCACCTCTTTCCCTCTAACTCTCTCTCTATCTTTTCCTTATCTACCTCTTTCTAAATCTTCCTCTCTCTTTCATTTTTTACCACATTATTTATCAAAACCTTTCTTTTATCTTTTTCTTTTGTGTGGGTGTATCTCTATAAAAACAAAAAAACAAATAAAAACAAAAAAAAATGAACACTTAAAACAAATAAATAAACTCAAGAGTCATGATTACTCACCTTCTAATTTTCATATTTTGTCCAACCATTTTGGGGAGTTAACAGACATATTTTAATCTCTAAAATTATGTATTTTAATCATGACTTTGGATAAAGAATTTTGTGTCAAAATTAAAATTTTTTGAATGCTCACTTTTTTATTTGGAAAATGATTTTCCCGAACCGTGAGGAACAACATTTTCTTTCATGCCAAGGACACCTATGTCCATCTTTTCAAAATTTGTGTTTTCACCCCCATTTGTGAGTCTTGAGTTTGTGGACCTTCGAGCTGAATTTCCTACATTAGTGTGTATTAATATGATAGATGCATTTTCTGAACCACATGAGAATCACAATAGCCAAATATCCTCCCGTTTCCCTTACATTAATATTCCTTTTGAAAGCCCCATAGAGCCTATGAAATCCTTTTCGTTGATAGCCACATTACAAGCCCAATACCTTATCCCACCCAATATCAACATGGATTTTCATTGCATAAGTATTTGAAATTTAAGTGTGGGGGGGAATGGATTTCATTTTTGGGTATCATTTCATTACATTCTGGTGTGTTATCATATTCTTGAGGGAAGACATCCATTTTATTGTGGGGGTGAGGTTTTCATTCAGTGTTATTTGGGAATGTATTGTACAAATGATATTGAAAAGTGTTAAAAAAAAAAATTCAAAAAAAAAATAAAAATAAATAAAAAAATGAAAAAATGGGTTGTGTCTTGGGTAGGTCAAAAAATCACTCTTCCTCAACCATTGATCTTGTTATAACTATTTAAATTAGTGTCGTGAGGAGATCAAACATGGGTTGGGATATGAGTGTGAGATCTGTTTCAAGGTCAACTTTCGAAAAAACAAAGAAAAAGAGGAAAAGAAAAAAAAGAACACTTGCACTATATTCTTATTGGGAGAAGTTTTTTTTTTGTTTTGTAAATATTCCATCTTCTCATAACCTTCATATTTTCTTCCTATATTGTGTCTTTCTTCACAGAACCATTCCTTTGTAAATATGTGTTTTCATTTCCTTCCATGTTTTATTTAAAAAAAATGTGCATTGATTTTTCTATGTTGTTATTTTAACCCTCTAATTATCTATCTTGGACACTAAATTACTACCGTCCCATAGCCACAGAAAAACCCATTAAAAAGACCTCTTGAATATTGTTCACTTTGGATAGGGATTGTAAGCTGATAGCACTTTTCAAACTCTAAGATGTTCATTTTTGGTTAGTGAAAGAGTGAACCTCCACAAATAAATTTTATCATCTTGAGAGGTGTGTGAGTTTTGAGTGTCCAAATTTTTAATTTCTAAATTTGAGCATGAAAAAATGAATTAGTTTTGGAACATTGTTTCTGTAAAAACTTGTGGTGTATTTCAAAATGGATGAGTGAAATAGTCTAAACCTCCCCTGATTGGAGAAAACAAAATTTTATTATCATTGGTGAGTAAAAATGATTTTGTCATGTTTTTATATTTGTTGCACATGAGGACATGCACAAATATAAGTGTGGGGGAGTTTATGTTATTAATATATTAATGACTTATTATATTCCCTCTTTACTTATTTTATATGAAATGTGCATAATTTGTGTGAAATATTAATGTTTTAATATTAAGTATAATTTTTGAGCATTTTTAAAAGTAGTCCAATTGAGTCAGTTTACTATTTTAATAATAACTATAACTATACTAATCCAAATTGTATGATTATTATTTTTTAGTATTATAATTTGAATATAAAACATTTCATTAGAAGGTACCATGAGCCAATTATGCCATTTGAAGGGTCATATGCTCCTCACAAACAAGAACAAAGAATCTGTGAAGAAACTGGACTATTTATGAAGATTGATTTACTGGGAAATATGCATAAGTACAAATTCTATTATTTTCTACCATAGTTCGTGGGAAAATGCATGGAGTCTTGTATAAAAATTTCATGGCCCAAATCTAAGAACAAGGAGCCCAACATATGCTTTGAAGTCCAGACCACCATTCTAGCCAAGAATTAAAATTAGTATAGTATTCATGAAATATCCCATGATGTAAGCATCAAATCGAGCTGAGAGTTTTCAGTGTGAAATAGGAGATATAGGTGGCCGACTTTATTGAAGAAACTATTCGGATTTTAAGGCATATTCATAATCAAAAACCCTTTCAAATTTTGGACTTCAAAAATACGGGATTGAAATGGACAGTTTAACTTTGTTTCATAAACTGGGCATAACTTTTGATCCTTAAGTCCAAATGACTCAAAAGATTGGGAGTAGTTGGAAAACCATATTATCTACAACTTTGAAGAAGGAGATATTTGGATATTCGGCTATAAATACTCTCCCCTTCTCTCCTTGAGAGGGGTTGGAATTTCACAAGAGAGGAGATCATATTGGCATGATCAAAGCATTTCTAAAGGATTGTAAGGATATGCCATTCTCATGGTTTTACTTGAGATACCTTTCCTCCTCTCTTTGTTTTCACTTACTTTTGTGTTCTTTGTTTTTGTAATTTTGTAAGTCCTTTCATTTGTAATTATGTTTTAACGAAAGTTTCTTATTCAAAATCTCTTATTCTCCTCCACCTTCTATATTTTAATATTTATGTTCTTAAAATAGTTTAAATTCTGTTGAATACCCTTCCCTTCTGTTGCTTCCTCATTTAATCAAAAATCAGTTTTTAATTATCATCATCGTTCGTATGTGTGTGTCGAAGTACCACTCTTTTCTAATCCCTTTTTTTTCTTATATTCTTAATTTATCATCTTAATTATTATAACCAGAATATTAAACACCCAAAAGTCTGGGTAAATATCTCATTAGGGTGAGTTATAATTTAGGGATGTTAATTGATTGAGAGTATTATCTCGATGAGTATTCGTTAATTTAACATTGTGTATGTTGGATTTAATTTGTCATGAATTAATGACATATTTTGTTTAGAAAGTGGTTTCCATGGATTATTGGGACTACAAATACACTACCATAAACATGTACTGATTGAGATTAAAATCCTAATTAAGTTATGTCTTGGATTAAATCTTTAACACTTAGTAATTCTAATGGATGTCCACTTGTGAAGTGGGTGTTAATTTAAATGCTATATAAAGCAAAACTCAAGGATATCACAAGATTAAATCCCTAATAATGAACTCACCCTAATATTTATCAATTTTTTAAATCAATTATAGTCAATTAATCATTTCAATTAAGCTCTGCAAACAATCCCCCCTAATCAAAATACAATCAACTAAAAAGAAATGACTATTTCAAAGTATCATCGCCGATGATTCGACTCGAGTTCTACTATACACATTAGCAGAGCACCAGAACTTTGACCAGTCGATAGGCGACAATCGTCCATGTGTTTCACGTCCCTCTGCACCGCCATTGTGGCCTCGTGCCACTATTTGGTCTCCACCACCATGCGAACTCCACCGCCATGTGGGCCACTGACTAGGCTGGGCCGCCCAGCGCTGGCTGGGATGGACCCAGTGGGCGGGTCGGGTTGGACCAGAGCCAGACTAGTTTCGACCCATACGCACTATCGACCTTATCTTTCCCACCAGCGGTCCATTTGACGAATTATATACAGTGCCAGAAACATTGGAGTGAAACGATCCCTTTAGTATACCCCACTAGTGATTTGGATAATGTTGGGGAATGGTCGGGTTGGATGGAGCATGAATCCAACTGGGCCCTTAAAACTAAAAGGCTAATATATTATAGACCATGTATCTGATTGAAACACCATCTATTTCTTTGAGACCCCCATGATGTGGTGATCCTTTGAGATACATTTTCATGGGACTTCATGGATGTTTGAGTATCGCCTAGTGGCTTGTGGAGAGAACTCTCCTTGAGACGAGGAAGATTAGTACCAGAACCTAGTAGTTGGAAGTGACGTGAAGAATGAATAGAGATCTAGTGTTGGTCCGCACTGAGAGATCCTATGTGGGTCCCCACAGGGCGATCCTATGTGGGTCAGCACCGAGCGATCCTATGTGGGTCAGCAATGAGCAATCCAGTGTGGGCAGCACTGAGTGATCCTATGTGGGACAAAACCTAGAGATCCTGTGTGGGTTAGTAGTAGAGCCTCATAACAGAGCAAGATGATTCAGAAGTAGCATATATTCATCTCTACTATTTATCATTAGATATACCTAGTGTGAGTTGAATATGTACCTTGTTTTACATTCCTTCATGGTAATACCATTGTGGTATTCTCTTGTGTGGTGTACCTGTGTGGTACCTTCCTTCGTGGTATTGTTTCCTTTGTGGAATAGTTAGACTTTGGTCTTTTATTTGGACTTTGTGTTTTCCTCATGACAGAGATGGGTATACTTGATATCTTAAGTATATATATATGGTCATATACCTAATAAGGGTTGTCGGTTGATTCCATGATGTTGGGTTTATCCTTTGTGAGTTTTGTGAGATTTTGAGGTTCTCGGGGTCCCTACTGTGTATCATTATACACACCCTTGCACAGGTTATGCCTGCATCCTATTTTTTGTGTGCAGGAGAAGAACAATGCTTACTAAAGATGAGATTACCAGGACATGCGGTAGCCTGGTGGTGGAAGTTAGACAAGGCATACCACAGAGACAACCAATCTAGATTTGTACCTACCCTTCAGGTAGGATCCTTGGTGGGTTTTCACAAGAGTAGTTGCAGTTTACATGTACTTTCAGTTTCCTGTACTTTTCACCTGGGCTTGTATTCTGGCCCCATTTACTTATTGCACTCACTCTGTTTACTATTCAGTTAACTTGAGTTCGTATCTTGTTGGGTGCTTGGTTTCCTGTGCTTACAAGTTATAAAGTAAATGCCTTCCCAGTTATAGGGGATACACCTTTGGTGCTAGTCACTAGCCCTTAGCCTATAGAAGGTGAGCTTGGGGTAATCACGAAACATGCCCTGGGGGACGGATCACGATAGATGGGATGAGAAAACAATTTTGTAATTTGAAAATATTCTAATGTTTAAAATGTTTTTTGTTCTAATTTAAATATTAAAATTTAAATCCATTAAAAGGTGGTAAAATTAAATTCTAGAGAAATTTATATCTTTATTCATAAAATTAATTTCATTCTAATCTGTTTTCTAGAAAACACATAAAATGTACCTTAAATAGTTGATTAAATAATATATATATATATATATCAATAATATAATTTATCCTTAGTGATTTAATGAATTTATTAAGGTAAAATGTGTTTTTATTTATAAATATAGTTTTCAATCAAATGATTTCTTATATATTTTTTAATGGGAATGATTTCCATTTATAGTTAATTACTGACTGAATAATTATTCTTATATAAAATGGAAGTTTATCTTCATATAATTAGATGAATATAACTCTTCAACATGATTCTAATGTCTCGGTGAATACTATAATAATATTATAATACTATTATTAATTATACATTGTAGTATATTAAAACTAGGCCTTTTGTGTAACACGATCAATCGAAGGAACTTAGCAATAATTGTAACAAAATCCAAGTACATTATTGTGTGTCACAAAAATATAATATAAGTTTTCTCTATATTTCAATATTAACATGGTTTTTTGTAAAATGAAAATAAAAATAAGTGTATTAAAATAACCGTATAAATATTGAATTTTGTGAGAAATTCAAAATATTGACAAGTTTATATTAATTGGAGAAACATATCTCACAAAATATAGGGGTGATAAAAAAATGGATCATATATGATATTATATTTTTCAATATTTTTATTTTTAATAATTATAATAAATCTAAAATTTTCATATAGGATGATAGAGCTCTTATGAACCTTGAAAGATATATGGTATGGGTTATTCATCCAAATATTATTTTGTTGAGACATGTTGGATGTTATATAGGTAATTATTTAAATGAGTTTTATATAATTTAGCTTTTAAATGTTATATAATGGATGCATATTTACACATGGAGCTAAAATATTCAATACCTATTATTTCATCGATGATGTTTTTATTCTAATCATACGTAAAATATAATCGGTTTATCATCTAAAATTATATTCAATACGGAGTATTTTATGAAATAAATATATTTTATTTAATATGGTGTAACTATTTCTCATTTGATTTGATTTATCATGATTATAAATATGTTTATTTTATTTTATTTTTCATTTTTTGTATTTTAAATCATCGGCGATATGAATCAAAATTTATCAATGTTGTAAGGTCATTGTGTTAAAATCTAATTTTTCGTACCAAGATCAGTTTTTATTAAAGATCCAATTAGTATGTTATATAATATATCTATAACAAATATTATTTCATTTCTTATGTCAGGGATATATATAAGCATTTAATTTTCTCCATTCATTTTCTTCTATTTATATACCCACATGAATGATTTAATATATTAATGCAATGCCAATTTTATTTCACTCTTCAGTCGGGATACATTTCTTATATATTCATATTTTTAATGTTATTCTAGGAATGATTATAATTTTTTAAAAAGATTTATCAAATATATTTTTACCCATTTTTTACATTTTATAAATAAAAATAATAATCATATTTTCATTTTCTAAATGTAGTCCTTTTGTATTTTTTAAAAAATTTTCATTATAATATTTTCCCTTATTCTTTATTAATGATTCATCCCATAACAGTAACTTGTATTTGATTTGAAAATATATTTACATGTTTCCAAAAATATTTTTATGGGAAATGTTTTCCATAATAATTTTGGAATTATTTTATTTTAAATTTTTGGATACAAAATAAAAATGTTATTTTCCTTAAGAAAAATTTGAATGACCTTTTAATGGTATTTTTCATCGATTATGAAATCCGATAAGGCATTGTGTTATTATGGGAAGTTTTCCCCCATATATATTTAATATTTTTTATAATTTGTTACAGAACCAATAACTAATTTAGATTTCAATTCATGAAAAACTGATTTTATCTAGTGTAATGTGTATTAATGAGTTTCAAGGATACAATACATGACACATATCATTGATAATCCTTGAACAATTAAATGATATTATCTTAAATATGACCACAATATCAAAGTTATTAAATTGGAGGCCATGAATACAATTATATACTTTATAAAATATATAATAAAAATTTTATTATAATATAAATATATATATAAACTATTAGTAAATTTTCAATCTATTTTTAGTAAAGTAATTACATCAATAATAAATAAGCATTCTTCAAAAAATAATTTTTAATAATTTATATTCGATACTATTATAAGAAATATAAACCAACTATGGATTATTTATTTGTTAAAAAGAAATTCGTTTTTTATGTCTCCATATCTGATTTAACTTATGTTCAATGTTTGATAATTTTTTAAAAATTATTGATCTTTTAGTGAATAGTTGAAAATAACAATTTCAATAAAAATATTATTTTTCACCAATTTAAGAAAATTGACAATACCATTTTTTTAAATGTTAGATAATTACTATTTAGATATATTTTCTACAATTAATATAATTTTAATAGATATTTTATAGGATTTTATTTTATGTTTATTTTTTAGTTTGTAATAGTTTTTTTCAAAAAATTACTTAAATATGAAAATTGATTTTCCATTTTAACAAAATAATATAATACCTTGAGTGGAATTTTAAAAAATAAAAAAATATATCATATATCCACTAATTTTAACTAATATTCAATAAATGAATATTAATATTTATTGAGTTAATATAAAATCACCTTGGGATTTAAAAACACTTATTAAAAGCCAATTTTTTCACAAAGCAATGAGTTTTGTTTTAAATTTAATTTTTTATTCAATTTTATAAAATTGAAATTTTAAAATAATATTAATCTTTTAAATAATATTTTTTAATTTACCTTTGTGTTAATTTTTGTAAAATTTCTAAAAATAGTTAATTTTATGAATATTGATATTTTTTGAAATTTTAGGCAAATTTTTATTTTGGTTTAATTTTTTTATTCAAAAAAGTTAAACATTTTATATGTTTTAAAATAAAAAAAAATATCAAAAAAATATCTATTAATATAATTTAGGTTATTGGAATAAATTTCATAACTAAATTCGATATAAAATAATTATAATCTTTACAATACCCTCACTTTGAAAACACGTTATATCATCATGACTGAGAAATTAATTTTAAATATAACATTTACCATTTCATTGAATTTATATTGAAAAAATGTATTCCATATATTGATATAGTATTATTTATATTATCTAATAATTTCAACGTAATCTTTTACCAATAAATAAGTAAAAGTTGAAAAAAATGAATCGTAGTTTAGATTAAAATTGGTTTGTCAAGGGGGTGGTTGTAAACTAAAATGTTAAGGTCAAAAAATTACCCAAAGAATGTCCTATTTTGTTTAATAATTATATATATACCGTATATCCTCTATTATTTATAAATTTCCATTATTTGAGCTTTTTGATAGCAATAAGACATGAGTGTAATTCATTATTTCAAAAATTTACAAGTGTGTAACTCACCTCACTTATAAAATGAAACGCATTATCCTATAATGTAAACAACTTAAAACACATTTGTATCCCCAAATACCTTATAACGTAATTTACAAAAAAACCAAATACATAATTTATGAAGTATTTTTTGACATAAATCCAAATTATGATGGGTTTTCTAGCAAACCCAATGAGGATTCCTAAAAAGAGGTAACTCAATTAAAGAAACTTTTTCTGTAATTTGGTTCTATAAATCATTTAGTTATTACTATAAAATAGTGATATAATTAATTCAATATCTTCCATTGTCTGATATGTTTTTATTTTAAGGCAATTACGTAAAACCATATCCACTTCCCTCAATTGGGTAATTAAATTATTGTCTGTTTGTATGGTGGACTGCCGACTTTTGCTTTGAAATCATTTATTTTTTCCATTACCACCGTTAAAAGATAGAAATATTGAATGATTTATAGTTTTTATATTTTATTTATGATATTAATTTTCTTTTTTAATTTTTTTATCACATGCACCTTCCATCATTCAATTTTTTGGCGATACGAAAATGTTGCTTGTGTGTTTGGCAGACTACCACATCGTGAAGCAATGTGATTCATCCATAATTTACAGAATATTTAATAATGATGGATGTGGTTATAATATGCTATATATAGGACATAATTATAATTAATATCAAATAATATATAATTTAATGTTATTTATTTCAATTTGATTAGAAAATATAAAAAAGATTCATGTGTACATACGACCTACCGTCCCCATGATCAATTATTTAATTTTATATAACTAAATGTTATGGATTTCTATAAATACATATATATATATATATATATAATATTTATTTGAAACTATTAAATTTTAAAATACTTAATATTATAGAACCATGATCAATATTAATGAACCAAAAATGACAAATTAAAACATACATGAAGGAAAAAATATAATATTACCCGAAATGTAACAATAACATATAAATGTTACTAAAAATGTTAAAAATGGTCAAAGAGAAATTATATATGGTTTGATATTTGAAATGTTGTTTTGTAATAGATTTATAATTAAAACACACACACTCACACAGAGAAATATATATATATATTGAGAATCTTGAACATTTATGACGAATGAGTGTAATTATGTTTAGGGTTTTCGAGTCTCTCTTTTATTTCCCGAAGACATCTACAGACTCACAACTTTTTTTTTGGTGTTTCGTAATATTTTGGACATTATATATCATTAATATCTTCATTTTCATGATATTTTTTTATATTATTCTTTTTTTGGGGTTTGCGAATCAAATTATTATTAAATAAATAAGGGATTTTCATCTCACTTTTTTTTTCAAGTGAGACACATGCCATATTCAAAACTTATTTGTACCTGTGGTGAAAATACTACTGAAAATTTATTTTTTGAATAAAATCCTACATACTATTTGGTTTAACATATATATATTTGTATATATCTTTCAAGGAATTTACATCTTAGAAGTTACCAGAGGGGAAATGTAATTTCTCTCTATTTTACTTCATTAAGACATATATTATATTTTTAGAAAATTTTCTTGCAACATATATATATACATACAGTTAAACATGTAATATAAGGAATTTATTTATACTCATGATATTTTTTGTTCATTTTTAATAAATTTTTCTATAGGCCTTTCATTTCAAAATTACCAAGGTGAATCATATTTTTTGATTCAATAACAAATTTTATAAATATTGTAGATAACAATGATTATTATCATATAATCTTATGATAAATAAGTTAATAAAATCCTGAATTTCCTTATACTATGGTTATTTTATGAGAATAAATGTTTTCACTCCATTTTCGTCTCATTATTTTTTCAAGAGGACCCGAAAAATGTTTTTTCAAAAAAATAATCTTTTTGTGAAAAAACCCTTTTCTTCCAAAATGTTGGTTTATATAAATGTTTTAATAATGAATAATGTTTTAAAAATGATTTTCAATTTGAAAACTATATTTAGGCAGTCATTTTTGTAAATTATATTAAATCATCTTTTATATGTCTTCGTGATTATTTACACTACAATGTATTTCAATTTTTTAATTTTTTAAAAAGATTTTTCAGTGGAAATTTAATATTTCTTCAAATAAATGTTCCATGTAATTTTAAATATAATATATAATATTTTATGACATACATTGATGTTACATTTTATTTAAGTGGGTTATTATCCAAAGATATCATTCATATTCATTATGTAATATTTTTATTTTGAAAATATGTTTATGAAACTCTTTGATATTCCATGGGTTATATCACGATAATTTCTTTTAATCCAAAATCATTTTGTATGGGTTATGATATTGTGAAATGATAATATTATTATAAAACCTATCTCTTTTCAACTAGTTATGGTAATGTGAAATGTTTATGAAAATTATTTTATTTCATGGGTTATGATATGATGAACATTTTTTGATCTTATGGCACAAACGTATATGATTTTTTTTGTATGATGCATACGAAACATATCTCCATACAATTCATTAGATAATGTATTTTTTTCAATCACATAGGGTATATGGGTTTTTATCACAGTCCCTAAATAGATCATACAATATTGGATATCCCATGTCCAAAAATAGGGCACACTGGTGGTTAGAAGAATCCCAAATTAGGGACATGGTGGGTCATCCCAAGCCTAAAATATTATTAATGTGTTGGTGGGTAGACTTATAATAAGAATTTATATACATATGGGTATTCCACATATATTTTATGTATGCCAATTTAATTCTATCTTGGACCATGTTCAATTATTTCCTTATGATTCATGCCCTTTGAAATGATAATATTTATTACATGATAGAGTATTATGATCTTTGATATGTAGTGTATGGGATTATATCATCAATCTGTTATAACCATGTTATTCATATGTGTCCCTAATTTTTACCAATACTAATAATTTTTTCTATACCTTTATTATTTTTTCTTTCCCAAGGATGTAATGAATTTTTTCAAGTAGGAATAATAAAAGTACATATATTTATAGGATACATTGATGTGATAATGACACTAATCTATTGAGGTCCTCATGAGTGAGTTTGTGAAATAAAATAAATTTTCATAAAATACACAATATAAATGTATGATATTACATGTTCATAATAGATTGTATATGAAAATGGTTAGTTAACCGTTTAAAACTAGTAATATAAAAATTTATTTATATACCAATAGATATTTTTTGTATATGTCTAGGGTTGTGATTAATGATACTTCAAAGAATTATTTAATGTTAAGGAAATTTACTGGAATTTCTTAAATGGATTGAGTCATTTGTTTCAATGATATTACATACTTACTATTACATAGGCGTCTAGGGGAAAAAAATGAAAAATTAACACTACTAGAATAAATCATCACCTAGTACATGATATGGCCCTTTTTAAACATATAGTTTGAAAATCCTGTTGGATATTATTGAAAATTTTAAAAAAAAATGAAAAATAATGAAGGATTTAGATGTATGATGAACATGGATGAACAATAAAAAACATAAGTATGAAATTATTTAAATGAATGCGGTTCTATTTTGATATATTATAAATTACCTTTAACACTACGTGGTTTTCCATTATGATGAGTGTTTATACTAATATAATTTTTTATTCAATTAAATTGTCGAAACGAGAAGAAATTTGGTAAAAATTCATGTGATGGAAAAGTTGATGAGGGGTAGCCAATTCGACAATTTCTACGGTGAAGGATGTTATCATTATTTATAACCATATATCATGAAAATTTAAAAAAATCATCCAAACCAACTCTTAAAATCATCAAATATGGCAATGATAATGTTCGTAGAGATTTTGGGTCATGGGGGCCATGGAGTAATGAATGTAGCACCCCGACCCGAGAATGGATGGAGTTGGTGTCATGATACCATTTCAATGGAATGATTAATAAAAACCATACCACGAAGGACCTAATAGTGTATAATTATTTTTCAAATAGATAGTATCATGATCCATACCTGTGAAACCAAATGGATAAAAGTATCTCTAATGTCGCACTATTAGATCTTTTACATGGGGTTGGTGGGGTTGTCATATGACTCCAACCATGGGATTCATACACAACGAATACAGAATAAATGATTCCAAAAAATTGTAGGGGTGTATTATCATTGAAAAATGATATCATTTATTATTTAAAAACATAATTTTGTATATTTTAATCGCTCATAGCAGATTCATATGCCATGAATATGGTCTTAGAGTAATGTATATCAATGTTCATCGAGTTTGATATAATTTAACCTCATTCTAAAGTCAATTATATGTCTATTAAAGAAAATATTTCGATGTATTGTGATATTTATTATCAAATTTGGAGTTCTATGCAATACATTAATGATCAAAATGAGATCCTCCATAGATGACATGATGGGAATCAAGATCCAGACTACCCAGTATAAAGAATTTTTATTTGTTAGTAGTTTAATTCATTTTACAACACAGTTTTCATTCTATGTTAGATTTTGAATATTTTTAGAAGAAATTATCTCAATCTCCATTTATTCTATACCTTATGATATTCTCATTTTTCATGTTATATTTCAGTAGGATTATTATATCTCTTGAATAAAAAGATATTTATTGGGATGTGTTGTGTGTTTGTAATGAATATATAACATTATAGTTCTATAATAGATCATAATGATATTTAATAAATACATATATAATAATAGGTAATACATATAGATATTATATCTAGACGACAATAATTTTTATTTGGGTGACCATAAATAAAAAACAAAAACAGAAAATAATATATTGAATGGTATGATATATATGGTATTTAGGCATAATATTTTCCATGTTTAAATAATTGATTGTATGGATGAATCCTTAAAATAATATTCAACTAAAATATTTAAATTAATTAATTCCCCCAGTTTCTTAATATGAAATTCAATAATTTCTTTAGAACATATTTCTAATTTTTAAATATTGACGGGTTAGTTTGGTAATGATCATTTTGTTGATTGTTATAATGGTTTAGAGAAATGTCAAGAATGTAAATTATATGAGGATGTATTATATATGGAGAACTAAATTAACATAAAATTTTATAATAATCCTGAATAATTACATTTAAATATTTTTATATTATAACTTAGTAGTTAGATGATAGAATAAGCATTTTACTTTCACATTCCACCACATCAACACGAAATCCCTCAAAGTATTAATTTCCCCTCAATCATCATTGGTTGAAAACATCCCACAAATCATACATGAATTGCAATATACATTTATATTCACTATTTATAAAATTCCATATTTAAAAATTCTTCATATATCAGTAACTGTTGCCTCTAAATTATTGATAAATGGTTAATAATAACTAATGAGATGATTCAATGATGTAATTGAGAATAATGTATCAAATTAATGACAAATGGAATCATTTCACAATATCGAATATCCATTCAATCACTATAGATTTGAATATTCCTAATAAAATAGTATCATCACCATTACAAATTAGAAATAACAAATTAGAGAAGAATAGTATGAATAAAATGGGTCATGTATTTAAAAAAGTTCACTGAAAAAATTAAAACACTAGGATGGACCATTTTATGTTTCAATTCATTAACTAGATTCATGTGATTTTAACCGCGTAGTCCCATTTCAATATCATATATATATATTATAGATATTTTTGTATCCCTATTTACCAAAATTATCTAAAAAAACCTACCTTTTGTTTACCTATTAACATATTTCTTTTCAAGTATAATTCATTTAGTTTTGGGAATGTTCCAAGAACATTATAAAAATACATGGTTAGTATTATTTTTATTATCAATATAATTTCATTCATTTATTATTGGATGTTTTTAGGATCAATGGTTCCACTTTTTATTAGTGTTCCTTTATAATAACTTTTTTTTCTAAACACATTATATAGAAAATAATAATGTATAAAAATTATTAAAAATGTTGTTCTTTGAAAATTCAATGGATACTAATTAGTTATTTTATTTATTAGTATGGTATGTTTTTTATTAAATACAATGTTGATAAAATTTCCCCCATATTAATCTCAAGAAATATATATACTTTATAGTCTTTCTTTTGTTAAATGGGATTTTGAAAACTCTTCATATATGAATTTGAAATGGTTGCATATCCCTTCACCCAATTACTTGAAAACTATTTATTTTTTCTTGATAAATAATTTGGTTTTGATATTAATAAATATAAATTGATTCCAAATTTTTTTTAAGTAATCAAGAAACATTTTAAAGATTTACTATTTAAGATCCTATAGTAAGAATCAATGTATTCCTATAGAATAGTTTTATAATAATTTTTTTGTTCGATCTCTCTTTTAAATTTCATATTCCTAATATCAAAAATACCCATCAAAAATAAAATATACATAAAAAAATTTCTTCGAATTGTGTTTTCTATATAAAAATTAATACCATACATTTTAGGTTCCAATGTGATTTTCTAGTATAACCATCTAACTATCAAGTATATCTTTAATAAAATAGAGTATAAACTACAACACTATATTTATATAACCCTCCACGAGAAATTCAATTTAGAAATTATATTGAATAAAAGTGTACAGATTATGGTGTATTTTTATATTAGTTAGAACCATTCATCCTTTTTAATTAACTTCCATTAATTTCAAAAAATGAAATGAGTCATTATGTGAAATTATAGAGAGTGAATGATGTTAATCATCATTATACTGAAATTATTAATTTTTTTGTTATAATTTTTCATTCCGTAAAATTATTATAAAAACCATATTTAATTTATAAAACATGAGTCATATTTTTAAATTCTTTATGGCCAATATCAAAATCACAATTGACCATGTCAATTAAATGGAAAATTTATTCTTTATAGAGTGTTTTATTTTCCCATTTGGTTTGATCAGACTTTTGAATATGTGGGCTACTTAGTTCCTTAAATTATATAAACAAAGGTCCATAAATATTAACTATTATATATAAAAATGTTTTTGTATAAAATGAGTTTTATAGATATTTTCTAATATTAAAATGATATGGGATGTATCTAAAAAAATTTATATGATAGTACAACTATTATAGTAATGATTGGATAGATAGTTAAGAGGGGGATAAGTAAAATTATTATTGATTTTTCGAATTAAAATTTATTTATTTTAATCTGAACACTATTATGGGTTAATATCTTGATCAAATATTCATTAATTCTCTATCATTCCTTTATTTGGGAATATAAGAAAAATTAAAATCACATAAATAATTGTAAATGGTTTTCCCCAAGATGGGTGACTACATCCATTTAGTGTCTTAGTTGAGTGAGAGACACATAATTGGACTATAAATCAATATGATTACATGTATATTATTTCTCATAAAAATAATAGAATTCAATATAATGAAATTAAAGATTACATATAAATATATTGAATTATTCCCTACGGAGTTGATAGACATGATCATTCTAGTATGCGCTATCTCCCAAAATGATCATGAATTCTCCCAAAAATTTATTTATACTAGGATCATATACTATGAAACAGTCTTTTCAACTAACATAAGAAAATGTCATCAACCACTTAATATTTGTAATGTAGTTTTACATTGAAATTGTTCATAATAAAATATCCATGTCCAGATCAACTGTATAAATTGGATTGAAAAACTTTCTAAAAAATTAATCCTAGTCAATTAACATCTAAATTAATGCCATTTTAAAAAAAATCCATATTTTTTTATTAATTATATAGGTATATTCACATTATTATTCATTTATTTTTATCATGTATTTTTTCAGTATCACTAAATATTAAAATAGCAACTCAAAAACTCCCTTAATCAATTGTATTGTAACAATATCATCTTATATAATCATACAATAAATTTTTCTATGTCATTTTTTTAAATTTGAATAACTAACTATATATTAAGATTATTGTATCCATAATATCATCATTAATTACATTTTTTATTATAAATTCTAGAGAAATATCGTAAATCACTCAATAATGCTTCATGAAACTAGCTTATATCATATGAAATTTATTTCATGAACATCATAATGTATTTTCATAAGATAAATGATAATAATTTAATATGTTTTTAGAAAAAATAAATTATAATTTTATTTGTTATCATTAAATCTATATATGCTACATGAATATCACATAACCCTCTAATAAAATATCTACTTACATGAATATCAACCATGTTATAGAAACATCTCTATGACTATATTTCAAAAAAACGTTTTTTAGGTTTATATAACTCACATTATAAGACTCTTTAATTTGGAAAATGTATCTTATTTTTTGAATATATAATCACATCTTTGTTCATGGTATTGTATGCACTCTTCAATTGCATATCATCTTATACATGAAAATAACTTCATTAATTTATAACACAGTAAATGGAATTATTCATGCTACCAACATCATATTGGTGATTATAATAACATTTGATTTATCTAATAAGAAATTTTGATTTCTTTTAATGGTTCATTATTATATTAAAATAAAGAGACCACTTATTAAATTCATAATCTTATAATCATCCTTTAATAAATTCGTAATTATGTAGTATAGAGAATTTATTTGTTACATAGATATAATATTTATCAATATAGTAGAAAAAATCATAAATGGTTATCAATTTACATATATGAATATAAAACCATAATGGAAGCTATATTTTAGAATAATAATTGGACAGGATATGTTATGAAACATGAATGTTTCATTATTTATACATAATATTCATTCCATGGGGTAAAAATTAACATGTAAAACCTTTCAGGTTGTATTCCATTCATGGTTTTTCACATGATATTTATATGATACCTGGATTCTCAACCAAAAGATATCAGTTAATGAATAAAATAAAATCCTTAAATTCTTTTATCAACAAACACGCACTATTTTTATTTAAATGGAAAACTTTATATAAATCCATTCTGATTCCCGCATAATAAAATATATATCTTAGAGTATGATATTTATTAACAGTTATGTATGATAAATATCAATTGAATTAATTTTGAGCTCCCCCTGTAAGACCACTAGATATTTTCTCCTCATGAATACTTACACTATCCCTCAATATAAACATGTATTTTCCAACCATACAACATCAATTTGAACCTCATTTCCACTTATTATGCCCATGGTTGAGTTTTTATACTATCTCTTTATGGTAAGTCATATCTTGTAGCTATCATTGGATAGAAATAATCTTCAATATGCTAATTTTTTATCCTATTAGTTTTATTCAAGAAATAAGAAAAATTAAATGGAGATTTCATCAACCTCAACATTGAACAATATAAAGTGAATATATTAATTTTTCAATACAATTTATTAATACTAATCTAAAAAACTCTTTTAATTACATACTAACCATATTATTCCAATGTTTTATAAAACACTATTATACTATATTTCCTTCAAAAATAAAGAAATAATGTCAAACTCATTATGACTATTTCAAAAAAATATTATATATCATTGACTTTCAGTTATATAAACTTTTGAAAAAATACATGTTCCACTCCAGTAATACACTTGGGATCTTAAAACCCTAAATTTTAATTTTAAACACATGTTAATTTTTATTTTATTTTTATTCACCAACTATTTATTGAGGATACAAATTTAACATTAATGTATGTATATTTACTTTCATATCATCTTCACAATCCTTCCATGAATTTAGATATCATTTTTCTATTTTCACACCATATATCCCAATTCAATGGGGAAAAGGATTCAATAAATGTTTTTACTAATTATTAAATATCAAAAAACTTTGTATTTAAATATTACATGCTCATTTTATTAAACTATAGTGACTATTTCTAAAATAAAATTTGTGCAAAACCTTCTATAATATGATCTTAATCATTTTTTAGGGGTAATTAAGGGATTTAAATTTTATTTGTAACATATAGACATATAATTTAGAAAACTGGAAACATTCAGGACCAATAATGTATCTATCATTATTAAACTAAAAACATTATACTATATTTAAAACCAATTTTTTGACATTAATGTGAGAACTTGAAAAGCGATTATGATCACTCATTATTCTAGGCTTTTCCTAAAGATAACAAATTAATAAATGGATATATTCAATGATTTATTCTACGTGAATGCCATTAAGTTTGTTTAATTGATTATATTATTATAGTTATTTTTTAATAATTACATGATTGAAGTATCACATTCTAATAATGTAGATAAACCACTATTTTAATTCATAGTTTTTTCAATAATATTTAATTACACATATATTATTCCAAACAAACAAATAATTTAACAATGAGGGTATTTCTTTCTCCATAGTTATAGAATTAAAATTGAGAGCATCATCTAAAACCATCACATCCATTATATTTTCCCTATGTAAAAGATTAATATCTCATGCTCGAATTTTTGAACATCTTATAAATTTATTAATTGGGAGTGTGATGTTATAAATCTTCTAAAATAACAAATATTGAAGGAAAATTTTCTAGACACGAGCACTAAATTCACATTCATGATCACATGATTTCATGTTCATTATTTTCATTTCAAATTGATCCCATACCACTATTGTATCATTCTATGAGTTTTTCGAGAATTATATCCCATCCTAAAAAAACTTATATAATTATTTGATATAAATTATTTATAACCAATGATATTAATTTGAAATAAAATTTCATCCATGGAAACGATTAACCTTTGACAATTCCCTGTCTTGGCATTTTTACCTGAATTTCTATCACATGAATTGCTATATTTCTCAAACATTATTTTATTTATCATTAACAAAAAACATTTTAATTTATTTCATGATAAGGATGTCATGAAATATTTTTAATTCTTACCTATTTAGTCACAAATTCCACAAATTTTCTACGAGGTAGTAATATATATTTTCTGTAGATAGTCTTTCAAAAAAATAATCTTTAAATGTTGGTCTTCTAAGAGTTTCTTCCAGACCAATTGAATTGTAAATCTTCATTATATAACTACACTCTATTGATTCATGACCTCTCTTTGTAAGTTAAGTATTAAACAATTATTTGTATGATTTTTTCCTAAATAATCTATAATGGTAATAAAATTCAGTTATATAATATCTTCAATGTTTTTATGAACGTTTAGTGAAACATTAAATGTTTCCAATCCCCACTACATCATATATTTTAGTCCATCCATTAGGATCATTTTATTATAAACCAATTTCCAAGGATACATAATATAAGGTTGATATATTTATCACAAAATTCTAAATTATATTTTAATTATTTGGAATATATAATCTTTACTGAAAGATAATAATATTTTCTATATCAATAGAATAATACAAAATAATCATTATAATCATTTTGTGGAATATTCTCAATATCAACATAGGAAAATTAAAACATAACATATAAACATTTCTCATAGTCATAACTCATTATATTTGATTATTTCTTGTCGTTAAGGCATGTTTACTCTAACTCACTCAATTATCATTCTTTTACATTAGGTATTACATTAGACAAGTTAGGGATATTAAATAGTTTTACAATTTTCATTATCAAAACCCTAATTTCACCAATGAATTAATTATCATTTACATTATTATTTATTCATATCATAAAAAAAACGCATATATTTTCATGATCGTAGTGGTTTTCTCATGACATTAATCATGTTAAATATCATCATGAAATCAATGGGGGTTTATTATTTTCATTCATCGTGGATCTATGTGGGGTAAATATGTTTACCTGTAGTTGTTACATTTTAATGATTTATTTAGGTTATTACATCTTCTTACTCACTTCGTGTTGATGAATCATAATATTCCATGGATGAAATAAAATTTATTCTTGAAATTCGACAAATATTTATATTTAATATACTGTGATCCATTTATATTAAATATATATTATCTTAGGGAATGTTTCTTGATCATTATATCTCTTCATTTCAATAAATGTAGTCTTTGGAAAATTAAATGAAATATATATAATACATAAATAAATAATATATTTAAATAGAATCTTAAATTTTTATTATAATCATCCTCTTAGGTTGTTTTGTTGAACAATTTATAAATTTTTTATTTTATATATCATCCTAAATGAAATTTAGAATTTGAGAATTATTCATCTTAATTTGAATTATAAATGATTCATTTCATGTCCTTAAAATCACTCTCTTCGTGGGATTTCTTCTTAAATTTTTGTTCCTATATCATCATATAGACACCAATTATATTGTTTAATTAATCTAAATACACGATATAGTTAAATTCCTGAATATATATTTTTGTATAATTTATATCTATAAAATTTATAATTTGTTTATTGAACTCTATGGAATCATTCATGGTCTCTAGAAACTTTTTAAATTTTCTATAAATATAATTAACTATTGAATTGTAATAATCATATGTATAATTATCATTTATACTAACATCATGAAAAAAACCTCTCCATATTTTCAACATTTCATCATTATCATCAACACCCCCTTAAAAATACATTCAATATTGTCTTAAATTTTATTATAATTATATTTCCCATAACCATTGTTTGAATTTAGTATAATAAATAAGTCAATATAAAATTCTTTTCATTTCCATCAAATTACAATTTCCAATTACAAATTTTTTTATCCGTTTAATTTTCTCACCCAAAGGAATCCCGCTTTTAAAATAAAAAATATAACATTATTTCCATATAAATGAAGTTATGCTACAATATTATAAATTATACAATCATAATTATTCTCATAAAAGTATTTACAATCACCTATTATACTTATTTAGTAATTCCATCATCATGTTATGTTGATTTTTTTTATTTTATATTGATCTATGTTAACCATAATATAACTTCTTATTCCCATGTTCAAATAGACAATATAGAAGGATATATAGTGAATTAATGATCACTTTTTGATTATTTATTTCTTTTAATAAAACTAATATGAGTCATTAAGATCCCAATTCTATATTTTTTAATTATATTCCTTTCCAATTTCCAAATAGATAAAAATAAATAATGTATATGAAACCATTTTTTAATATTCTATCCCATTGTTTGTGATTGAAAGATTAATATTATCAAGTATATAATAATAGACCAAAATTATACAATAGATTACCACATATACATTCATAGGATATATACTGAAAAAATGACGGGAAATATCTAAAAATAATTAGTCATAAGTGAACAATGTTTCCTCCTCCCAATATTTTCAATATATTGGATCCTATAAATTTCATTCTTCTGTTGAATAGATCATGTAATATCTCAATTTTTTCATTATAATTAATTAAAAAACTGTGAAATAGTCATCCAAAGCTTGTTATGAATATTTATTTAAAATCATTTTAAATATTATACAATATTACATCATCCTTATTCTTCATCAAGTCTATAAGAAAATATCAATGTTATATTTAGGATAAATAACCAATCTCAAATATAACTCAATGTGTAAAAACATACACTATTTCACATTGTTTTATACCTTCAAAAACTTCACTATTTACTATGTGATTATGATATCATTTTTTATAATATTTAAATCATTTTTGTTTTATGAGAAAATTCTACATTCATAAATTCATACTGAATAGATTCATTCACATATTTTTCAAAAATCAGTAATACCATACATCGTCTACTATTTTATTTCAATATAAAAAAATTATAAATAGATGTGGAACACATTAATTCCACATTATACTTCCATGAAAATTAATTTATAATAAAATATAACTATGTAAATTTTAATATAAATTGATAAATTTTGTCTGAAAATTACATGTAAAAAACATCATGCATATGATGATTCATACATGAAAATATATTTGTGATGTATTTGTGAAAGAAAAATATATTTCGTGGTATTTGATAAATAGTTTTTTCATGTTATAACATTACCATAAGATAATGTTACTACATAAAAATTTGAAAACCATTGATCAAAGTCGTACTATCAAATAAATAAATAACATTATACTTACATTTTTCTAACTATAGTTAGTGGGTAAAACATAAATTACCTTTACGTAAAAAACCATAAATTTTAATTCCATCATTAATTTTCATATATTCCTTGAAAATCATGTAATTTAGAATTCCATGTAATTCTTTAGAATTCAAGAACATAGAATCACTCATATATAAAATCGACTTCCTAAATTCATAAATCAATGAACATACATATTTTTTTTTTCGTAAGTTTGTAGAAGATAACTGAAAATATTTATGATCAACAAATATTCATTTTATATAATTTAAATTAATTTTATCACAAAACTGTATGATTATGTGAAAAAAGAGTGACCACTATACAAAAACATTTCATTCATTATACATTTCAGACCGTGTGATTGACTCGATTTAGAGTAATTTTAGAAAATGTTGATATGGATTTCATCAAGGAATTGTTTAAATGTCATGGATAAAAATCCATTGACACCGTTGATAATAATCCCTTATATCCCTTTATATTTTATATATAAATAATAACAATACCAGTTACTCATTGCCTCTATTTTAGGATTCATGATTCTTAGAGTCTCAACAAAAAAATATAGAGTATGATGGTCATATCATGGACTCTTACATTCATAATGATTCACTCAGTAGCTAATTGTGTGAGTTATTATCATGCAACCAATGTGTGGAGATATAGAGTGGATGAAATATATCATTTCATATCATCAAAAATGTTCACACATTTTTTAAACTATGTATTACATTAGAATTCAACATGATCCCCACATCAAAAATAAAATTGATAGGTCATTCATTCAGTACCCAGTAAATGGAATAATTATCAATTGAATTGTCATATAAAATCCTTCTATCATAACCATCAGATATCTAATACCTATCAAACACCATCTTGTCTCTTATTACACATATGTTTGTACTGATATATTGGAAGTTTTCTAAACCACAATTTATAACTTTTATTGAAATTGTTGATTTTAGTTGCAACCACATTGTAGAATAAATCGTTCTAAAACAATATACATATGGCACAAAATTTTAATATTCTAAAAATTTATTTCATTTTCCATTTCATTAAGATCATGTGAATATTCGTCTTCATATTCTCTAATAAATATCGTAAAAAAGTCATTGAATATATATATATATATATTATATCTCAATAATGAAATGGGATTTCACATATCCATCAAAGAACCAGTTGAATAAAATATGTGTTCACTATCAGTAATCCACATGGGTTAATAGAAATGACTAAAAAATAGGTGTTTATCATTCTTTTTTAGTCACTAAATTTATGTTTCCATTGTGAAAACCATTAGAAAAAAATCATAAATTCACCTTATAGTAGATTATTTTTTTGAATGGGAAGAGATATGTGCTATATAATCTAAGACACTAAACTATTACTAGAATTTATATCATCAGAAATATTAATTGAGGATGAAATTCCTTGGTTCGTCATCTGTAACCGTGTTTATAATTTCTTTAATAGTAAAATGTGAGAAAATATTAAAGGAGATAGTGTTATAAATATAGTTTCAAAATAATATATCCCAAAAAATGGTTCTCATTTCTCTTATTGCAATATATATATAAGTTTGTTTCATCTTTCCCCATCTCTCCATTTTATATATGATGAGATTTTTTAGATTTTTTTTATTGTTTTTTAATGTTTTAGACACTTTTATACTTAAATAATCACAATAAATATCTATTTCATTATATATGTTATTTACGATATGTTATGAATTTATTTAGTTTATGATGCTGTAATAATTTAAAAGAATTTATTTAATAAATGAAAATTAAATATTACTACGTTTTATATTTGATGATGGAATTTTATAGAAATTGTTATTTTTAAATTTTATTAGTAATTGTATGATTATAAAAACATAATGAATTTGATAACCACTTTTAAAATGTTTGTAGATAATTATTTTTACATGCTATCTAAATGAATAATTCAATACACTATGAAAATGATAGTATTATATATTTATCTAATAGAATATATATGTTATTTTGATTTTAGAAATATTTCCAAATGTAATATATATATACATATATTTATTGTTTGACTAAATAAATAGAAGAACTAGATGTTGATATGGTTGATATATAATGTTGATATTGAAAAAATATGCCTTTAGTGAAAATAATTACAAATTAAAAATAATAAATCATTAAAATAATACCATAAAAATATAGGATGAGATCCAATATTTTTACTTACTTAAATTCTGCTGATGTTGGGATTCGATGGTTATTTATAATCGGTAATAATAATAATGATGGAAATGAACTAAGGTGGGCAATAATTATTTGACAAAAAAGATTTACTAAAATAGGAAATATAATGAAACACATGAAATTATATTCAAACAAAAATGATAATTTTGTGAATGTTGTGACACATAAATTTCCTTTCTAGGATAAATATCATTTATCTCATTCAATGTTTTTCTAATTTAGTTTATGTATAAAAAATCTCATGATTAATGAGATTGATTTATTTTATGGTTTTTTCTTAAATTAATAACATTAATTATTTTATCTATGGAATAAAAATGTTGAGGGTATATTGAATATCCTATTGAGTAATTATATTATAGAATGATAGATTTCATTGGATTTTGATTATTTCAATGTAAGGTGTTGAACTCATAGTGAATAAAAAATATAATCCCATTATACATCCAATTTTATAAACTATGGTTCAGATCTATATACCAAATACATGATTTAATTTAATTTATCATTTTTTTTAAAGTGATCAATTATAAAACTTGTGAAAAATTGGAGTTGATATATTTTCATAGTTGGTGGAGTTTATTTGAAGAGGCCCTAAATAAATGTAGGGAAACATCCACAATTTATTACATATATGAATTGTTTATAGGATTCAAACACTAATATCATGAAATATATTCATTCTATAAGGTTCATATTTTGTTTCTCAATACCCAAAAAACGTCTGTTCAAATTTTCTAGAATATTATTTATTTATTTTTATTTATTCAATGGAAAAGTATGGGATCTTAAATAAAAAGGAAAATAATGATAGTCAATTGTAAAACATTTTATTTTAAAATTGTATATAATTATATAACTATAATGAGTTCAACATTTTGTGGATTCATAAATTTTTTTTCCTCAAATAAAAATATATGTATGAAATTAATTATAAAGTGATTTACAATGATCATCAAATATATTTGTATGATTAAAATTAGTTAATCAATTTCTAGCCAATATTTTCAGTGAATCTTACTTTTATTTTATATTGTTCATAAAATAGATTCATTAGATGAAATAGATTCATCAAGAGAATCAAGGATTGCTCATTCCAAATCCCTCTCTGTATCATCCTATTTCATCCCACTAGCTTAAGAGGGACACGGAATGCTACATGGCCTTAAGCAATGTTCCTAGGGTGCTAATGGATAGTAATAAATTCCCAGGGATTCACAAATAATTGGGGATGTATTTTCACCTTAGATAAAATCAAAAAACCAAAAGACTCATGAGAAAAATAACATTATGCGTGTAAACAAAAAACCCAACATAAACATTACCAAAAGTCTAACAAACTAATCTACAAAAATTTCAAAATTACAAAACAACCAAACCAATAATCATAGTACCAAGCAAAAAACTACACAATAATACCCAGTAAAACAAGGACACTATATATAGCTCTAAGCCAATCTCTATGATCCAAACATCACAACATAACCAAGGAATCATGAAGAAAAACTAGAAAAATGAGATGCATTAATCTTACCTATGTCCCGGAATATAAAATCTAAAAAATAACAAAATTACCAATGTAGGGGGTGAGTAATAACACCCAGTAGGATTTCCCCAATTGACTTCCCTACAAATGCCACTAGGAATGATCTAATAGCACATTTATAGAAAGAATTTAATATAAAACATCAAATAGTTCAACTATTACAATAATCCAAACATTCCATTACTACACTATATCAAACAATGGAAATCTAAAAATATGCCATAAGCCATAACACAATCACACATTAGCCCAACAAATACCACCTAGAAAAGAAACACACAACAAGGAAACAAAAACAGTGGATCTTCAGTAATGTTCAGGCCCCAAAAATCCTAGATTCTGTGCAATATATTAATAAATTTGTATTATTACACGGAATAAAATCCAGAATGACCGACCAGTTTAACAGCATTGTAAAATAGATTACATACATGAACGTTACATTACAAAATATAAAATAAAATACAACAAAAATTATCCTTTGATAACACCATTAATCCCCAAGATTAACCCTACTTATCTATCATAATATACTCCTTGGAAGCCTAGTAAAATAAAACATAAGAAAGGGGTTTGCTCAAACCCTCAATAAGGGTAAGAAATATAGCGGAAGATAAAAAAAACAATAATATCAGTTAACAATTCAAACCATATGCCTTTAAAAATAATAAAAATGAACACATTATTGAAGGAATACTAGATGATTAAATAATGAAATAATACAACATATTGATGGGTATTCTACTAGTTAAAGAACCACATAGACCATCAATAATATTTTCGTAATGAGGGAATGTATAATGTAGGATATTCTAAAACATCATGTCAAGGCCTTGACTAGGACATCGAAAAATAATTTATGCCTCTTCCAAAATGATATATCAAATTGGAAAATCCCTCATCTAATTCCATTTTTAATTGTCTCATGAGTCATACCGATGCATTGAGGATCGATAGCAGGCTCCACCTGTCACATACTAAGTCCAATACATTCCACATATGAAACATTTTAAACACAACATAAACTTTCGTATTAAAACTAGAATACGAAATGTCAATATGTTATCCATAAACCATGATTGGTATAAAAATAAAACATCCATAGTCAAACATATCCCAAAACCTTCAATATAATTTGGAAGATTTGTTTCATAATAGATCAACCTCAATCAAGAATAATATCCCGTAATGTAAGTTTACATAGTTTAAAATGATCAATAAAAATATTTTAGAGAAATATACATTTTTCGTTGAATGGTGAATTTAGAAATGAATCTCATCGCGTCGTGGAGATGATAATCTGTACGTACGCAAGAGCGTTAAAATCATTATATTGATTTTAAAATCATATGTAATTTGATGGTATAACATATATAAAGAATAATTAACATGTTATTTTTATTATTTACATTTTTTATACTCATTATTATACCCATCCATATAATTAAGTGTTTGAATAAGAAACTACACCACGACTTGGAAACGGTATGTTGTAGACACAAACATATAGTCACTTTATCTTTTATATGATGTATAGAATAGAGAATATGGTTTCACTATATAAATAATAACATAATTATATTTTGGAGGTACTGGAGTTATTATTTTGGTTTTAAAACAACAACAAAAGAGGAAGTGGAAGAAGGAAAGTACTTGAAAAAGTGTGGTGAAATTATAACATGTTCTTTGAGTGTTTCCTTTTGAGTTGATCAAAATGGATCTTTAGGTTTTATTTTTCTTTAAATTAAGGACTCTAGGATTATTTTAGATATGTTTTTAGGAAATTTAGGAAGGTTTTGATTATCTAAATGGATTTGGAGGTGTTATTTTGAGGGAAGGGGATGTTCCCTTTTATAAGAGAGGTGAGGGTCACTTTAGGAAAAGATTAAAATATAAATTTATTATAAAATTAAATTCGTTTAATAATGGATAAACATGAATTTATTTCTAGCCTTAGGTGGTTATGGGTCAAAATCATTTCAAAAAATTGTTTTTATAAATGTTTCTTTTACAATTTTAAATATATCATTTAGATTTATCGCTTAGTTAAATAGTTTAACTTATACCGTGTCTTCTTGTATTCTTACTCTATATGGTTAATAAACATACTATAGACTACAAATAGAACCTCAAGTGGATCATTAATTACATATATAATATTACTTAATCTCATTGGCTGAACAATATTTTTAGGAAATATTATATAAACCAATAATATAGTATTTGTTTTAATAACTAATTTATGTTAATTTTGACACTATTTGGTATTTTTTCTTCTTAAAAGACATATAAACCTGATCACATAGAAAAAATTTATCAACTAAAATATAAAATTCCCTATTAACCTATAAAATTTGTATTTTTCATCAAACCATTTAAATTTTACTTATTTTAATATTTAAAATATAAAATATTTAAATATTTCAATAAGAAAGTAATTACAACATCATCATTCTTTCATAAATAAATTTTATTATTTAATCTCAAAAAATTACAAAGAAAAATTAATTATATAGGAAATTTTATTATCATTATAATGAATATTTATATCTGAAATTATATTATGTATAACCCCATATTAAAAATTGTTTAGTTAATAAACATTGAATTTAACAGTTTAAACACTTCTTTAAATAAAATAATAATAAATTTCCCAATATAATAAAATATGACCTAAAAGATCATATTTTATTTCTATTGTTTTTTTAATAAAAATCATTCAATTGAATTAGTACGCATGTTCAGGTAATTATAATACCATTTTTACCTTTATTTATCTTATTTACTTTTAACCGTGGTAAATAATAGTCAAAAGTCACCATTCACCAAAATCTATTTTCATCATATTGAATAAAATATTACTTAATGATGTCAATGGTTTATATCAAATTTTTGAAATTAAACTCATAAAAGTAGTAAAATTAATTTGAATGCTAGTTTGCTAACGTGCCTAGAAGGTTGGTGTAAGAGGTTAAAAAGATCAATTAAATTTTATACATCTATTTTTACTATAAGATTACTGCATTGAATTGTATTTAACATATATCGGTATTATATGTCTATTTTTAAATAAAATAAATTTATGTAAAAAATAATTATTTAAATAAAAAGTCAGTTTTAATTAATAACGTAGTGTTTTTCATTATTCATCAAAAATTGAATGTTTTCAAAAAATGCCAAAAATTTACCCTATGATAATTTTGATATTAATAACTCAAAAATGAAGTCTATTTTACCAAATTCAATACATAAAAGTTGAATTTATAAATTAAAACATAATTCCTATTGTCAAAACCAAAAAATGGGATTTAAAAAATGAAAACTATAAAAAGTTTGACATTTGTTTATGTAAAATTTAAATTTGAAAATACATATAATGACATAAATTGAATTAAATGATAAATATATAATATAATTATAATTCAAAACAATTCAAATATATAATTAAATACACTAAATTATTTCGATGAAAAAATTTGTTTTCAATTAAAACATAGTATTTTTCAATATTTGTCAAAATATGATAGTTATCAGAAAAGAACAAAAAAATTATCCAAACTAAATTTTAATGTCCCAATTCTAATAAAAAATTTAATTTCATTAATTGAATATATAAAAGTGTCAAATATTGGTTTTAAAAATGGTTCTCCAATAAAAGTCCACCAAAATTTCATTTTTTGAAAATAACTTATTTTATCTAAAAATTAATATTCTCTTATATTATGTCTAACAAAAACATAATAAAGATGTTAAAATTTTTAAACATTATATAAGATTATAAACTCATTAAATAATATTCATAATTTCTTTTTGAATATATAGTTTGGTATGTTGTGGTGCGCTATAACACGGTGTTGTGTCTAGCGCACGCTATTGAATAACATTAATGAGATAAAGTACTATGGAATATTGAGTTGTTACATTCTCCCACCCTTCAATAAATTGCATCCTATCAAATTGAAAATTTTCAGAAAAAATAAAAGGTTAAAAAGGTAAAATAGAGTTGTGGAAAACACACATCAAAAATTTGGTTAATAAAATTTAGTCTTAATAAGAGGGAAATAAAATAAAAAAGTCAGCACCAAATTATGATCTCAATTATGATAACATTAGTGGAACATAAATATATAATTGGAGGAAAAAATAAAATATTTATTGGGAGTGATTGAGGACATTATTCACAAACAAGTGTAAAATTGAGGGCCTCAAATCCATCAATCTTGGATGATTTAAAATATTGATAGTTCAAAAAAATATAAGGTATTAAGATAACATATTTTTGGTTTTAAGACACCTTTTATAAAGTTTAATAATTAATATATTCATAGAATAAGAGGAATAAAATATACTTGACAAGTATAGTTTCATCCATCAACTAATTCTCACCACAAACTCTCTATTCACTCTAAAATATAATAGAATTAAAAAAATTATATTTATCCTAATCATATAGGGTTCTAAAAATAATGAATTTATAATTCATTTGTCAGACTATTTAATAGAAATACATTATAAAAACCAATACATTGCATATGACAGTGTTAGGTGATCCGCCCTTGTCGCCCTTCGATTGCGTGTTCATGTCTCGCGACCTTGTCGGGCGCGATGGGTCGTCGCGTGACCTTGAGGTTTTCATTTTTATGAACATCAAAAACTAATCTCATGAAATGATTTAATCATAAAAATAGTATCCAATTTCATACATAACTGATTCCAACATTTAGAATTGACCAAAATACTTCTATCCAAACTCACAGTTTAAAATTTATAAGGAAGGTAAACAAAATGATGATCTCTTTTTCCATGTATTAACATATGAATACCTTCATCGTGATTTCTATTAAAACATTTTAACACCTTTAATTACCATAAAACCATATTGTTTACATTCATGATCCATTATTCTTTATAGTATACTAGATAGATTCCTTATATCCCAAATTTTTTAATATTCCAACAATGATGGAATAAAAAACCCATTAATCAGTTCCAAGGTAGTCAAGAATAACCAATATAATTTATCCAAATCAATCATTTCTTATTTTAAAACCACTACCTATGTATCAAAACCATATTTTGGTTTACTTTTTCTCAACCATATATTTTGGAGAAAATTTAACCTGATATCAAGTCACTTTTCATGGATCCACAAAATCTCAAGTCCTTAAAGAAATAGTACTACAATAATATATATATATACTCTATAATTCTTATAACAAGTACATCATTAATACAATAATCAAATGACAATATAATTTAATAACAACCTAATAAATCTAATAATTTCTGTTCTTCTTCGATAATATCATAATTTGATTATTATCCAATAGCAACATTTGGGGTATACTCTGATGATTTGGAAATTAATTCACGTAGTGCCCCAACTCCATACAAATGAATCATTGAACATTTGAAACCTTTTTCTTACCCTTGAAATCATGTACATGGTGTTCATTTTCTCCATAGTTATTACAAACTCCCATACCCTTAAAACAGTTACCAAGGTTATTCTTTCAATAGTCATCACATATAGAAAAATCCATCTTTCCAATAGTCCCTTTATACATCATTCTCTCTTCCTTCATTTTCTCATCTTTCTTCCATTCAAAGCAACAAGACTCATATAATTATTTACTTATCTTATTGACATGTGACACTATTTCATTATATGATGAGAATATGTGGGAGACTATTGACATTCAAAATGATGGCTTAATCCATGAAAGATATGATTTTTATAAATCTTTAAATTATTCATATTGCTATAGATTTCATTCCATCTACTAGGATCCACTTTTAAACAATGGAATAAACACGAATATTTTATGAATCACAATACATAATTACAAACTTGTAAAACACTTAACATAAATTGAGCAGTTTATGGATATAGTACATAATCATAAAAAAATTCATTGAAGACGTATATACTCATAGATCCTTCATAATGGTTTGTAAAAAATGTGAATTATCCGAAGAATATCCCTCAGGAGGGTTGTGACCAAGAGTGCAACATGGCTCGTTGTTGGGTACTAGGATAACCCTTGTTAAGCCCAAAAATCCTTATCATTATTTTCACTCATAGGTACATCTGTGCCAGAGCCGCCTCTACCTGCTCATATTCAGACAAGGATGTATTGATTATAAAACTAAAAAAATCAAAATTAAAAATATTCTAAGTACTTCATCTATACTAATATTCAAATTCTATCTTAGGGTAATGTGCTCTAATCAGTGTGCTTCCAAATCTAGTTTCCATGGATTTTACTAAACTTCCTCGGATAAAAATTGTAACGCCCTGACCACAAAAGCCCAGAGTCGGTGCATTAGTTAAATATATTGGTTTATTATAAAGAATATAGTCATGAAGGACATATTAGTTTATATGTCATGGAAAATAGATTTCATACATGAAAGTTAAATTACACATTTGAAAATTAATCAAAACATAAATGATCCTTTAAGAACTCCATTAATCCTTAAGCTTAACCATATTAATCAATTATAAAAAACATCTTATAATCCTAGAAAAATAAAAAATACAAATTTGGTGATATCAAATGCTCAGTAAGGGTAAGAAATACAATGAAAGATAACATAAACATTATGCATTGTGAGTATTTTAAAACACATGTTTTTACAAATAATAAAAATGAAAACTTTATGGAAGGAATGTGAGATTATTAAATAATTCCATTATAATACATATTCATAGGTATTCTACTAGTCGAATAACCACATTAACCAACAATAATATTTTCATAATGCGAGAATGTATAATGTCAGACATTCTGAAACAACTTATCAAGGCCTCATCCAAGACGTCTAAAAATGAATTAGTCCTAGGCCAATACCATATACCAAATTGGAAAATGCCTCATCCAAATACATGTCTAATTATATCATGATACCTATTGATGCCTCGATGAGCTACATCGGGCTCCACCCATCACATAATAATTCCAATTCATCCCTCATATGAAAATGTTTAAACAGAATGTATTAAAACCAGCATACAAAATGTCAATAAGTTATCCATAAACCATGAATGGTATAAAAATAACACATCAATAGTCAAACATATCACAAAACCATCAATAAAATATCTAATATTTGTATCATACTAAACCAACCTTGATTAAGAATAATATCTTGTAAATAATGTTGACATTGTATAAAATGATTCCTAAAAATCATTGAGAGAAATATACATTTTTCATGAAATAATTAAAAAGTAATATAATGGAACCTGTTTCAATAATATATTTGAATTAGATTGTTCCATACCCATTTTGAACTTTTGAATGGAATTAAAATTTTAATGCAATCATGTCCATATAAATAAATTCTTAATACCATTTTGAAAACATGGACATTAATGAAAATGGTTTAGAAGAAATAATATTTAAAACATTTAAAATGATGTTTTAGTAAAAAGACCCATTAAATAAATCCCTTTGAAAACTATTTTATGAAACATGGACATGGATACTAAAATGTCCCAGTAGATACTTACGTAAAAGCAACATCGGATAATAAAGAGTTTGTGAAATTAACCCTTACTTATCCCATTCTGTTGGTTGAGGGTATGTTTAACATCTTGTATATTGACCATAGTATGTTATTATATTTTACCAGAACTATATTCATATTTATTAAATCATACATAATTCATTTATGACATTATATTACCCATTAATAGTGATTTCCATGTTAAATTAACATTTTTCGTAATATTCTCTTTCTTTATCGTACGTGTTTTAACCTGTTATTCTTGATCTTATCATTTAGATCATGATTTAAATATATGATTAATATAAAACCTAATTAATATATAATATATATTTAGAATATATATTTATAAAATATAGAAATATGAAATGGAAAGCACCCTTTATGGAGACGGTAGGCCGTACGTACGCTTAAACGTTGTTTGCATTTTCATATCGTATTGAAAAGAAGAAAGTGAATAAGATATATGTAAGTACATATATAAATATAAATATATATATATATAGTAGAATTATTATGTCATATAATACATACTTATTAATAATATATATTTTTATAGTCATCATTTAATGGTGAACGTGGGAATGAATCTCCTCACGTTGTGGAGATGGTAATCCGTACGTACGAACGATCGACAATATCAATATATTGATGTTGAAATCATATGTAATTGGATTTTATATAATATGTAAAGAATTATTAACATGTTATATATATTATTTACATCAGTTATACACATTATTATACCCGTCCAAATAATTAAGTGATTGAATAATAAACTACAGCACGACGTGGAGACAGTAAATCGTACTTTCACACATTTGTTGACTTTGTCATTTATAAAAAGGATAGAAGAATGAAAAAGTTTATTCCATATTTATAATGAAATAACATTATGTAAAAGGTACTAGAGTTATTATTTTGGTATGGAAACAACAAAGGATGAAAATGTGAGAGAGGAAAAGAACGTGAAAGAGGGTGGTGAAATTATTATCTCTTCTTCGGGTGTTTCATTTTGAGTTGATCAAATGGTCTCCTTAGGTTGGTATTCTGATTAAACTAAGGACTATAGTTTTATGTGAGGGATTTTGGGAGGATGTTTGGGTATGGGTTGGCCGATCAAAATGGGTTTGGATGTGGTATTTTGAGAGAAGGGGAATTGACCTTTTATAAGAGGGGAGAGGGTCATTTTAGGAAATAATTAAAATATTAATTTATTACACAGTCATATTCGTTTTATAATGGCTCAAAATGAATTTAGATCGAGCCTTAGGTGGTTATGGGTCAAAATAATTTCACCCAATAGTTTTTAAATAATCTTAGTTTACAATTTTAACCTTGTGATTTAGATTTAACTCTTAGGTAAATAGTTTAACTTTTACTGTGTCTTCTTATATTCTTACAATTTGTGGTTAAAAAACAAAATCTAAAATTACAATAGAACCTCAAGTACTTCATTAATGACATATATAATATTATTTATTCTATTTGGATGATCCTTAGTTTTTTGGAAATATTATACCATCAAATTATATAGTATTTGTTTTAATAAATAATTAATGAAATTTTTTACACTCTCTTGTATCTTGTATTTGTGAAAGTCATAACAAACTTATCAATTCGAAAAAATTTATCTGATCAACCTTAAGATGGAATATTAACCTAAAAAATTCATTGATGACATCAAAACTTTAAAATTAAATTTATTCTTATAATTATAATATAAACTATTTTAATATTTCATTAAGAATGTAATTACTACATCATCATTGTGTCATAAATAAATTAATTTATTTAATATCTAAATATTATAAATAAAATACCACTATGTAGGAAATATTTTTATATTTCTAATGAATATATATAGTTGAATTTATCGTATATATAACCCTATATTAAAAATGGTTTAGTTAATATTCATTGAATTTAACACTTTTAACTCCGCTTTTAATAAAATAATAATAAATGTCCTAATCTAATCCAAGTGGACATTAATGATCATATTTTATTTCTAGGGTTGTTTTTGGTCGAATTAAACTTATTCAATAGAATTAAGACATGTATTATAGTACTTATAATATCAGTTTTTCCTTTAATTACCATATTTATGTTTTATCCGTGGAAAATAAAAGTCAAAAGTTATTATTGAACAAAAATTATTCTCATCTTATTGAATAACATTTTACGTACTGATGTTAACTGTGTCTCTCGGATTTCTGAAATTCAACTCGCGGAAGTGGTAAAAGTATGTTTTATGCAAATTTTCTAACGTGCCTAGAAGGTGGGTAAAAGCGGTTAAAAAGTTCAATAAAATTTATACAAATAATTATATTATAAAAATACTCCAATGAATTACATTGAAATTATATAGGTATTATATATCTATTTTGACTCAAAATAAATATAATAGAATAAATAATAATTTAAATAAAAAGGTGGTTTTAAATAAGAACACAATGTTCTCCAATACTCAATAAAAATTGAAAGTTTTTAGTTAAATACAAAAAATTTACCGTAAGCTAATCTTGATATTCTGAATCGATAAATGAATTCTATTTTACAAAATACAAATCATAGAAGCTGCATTTATATTATTAAAATTAATCCCCTTTTCAAAAACAAAATTTTGGTTTTTAAAAAGTAAAAACTATCAAATGATTTTCATGTGTTTATGAAAAATTTAAATATGAAATTACTTATAATGACCTAATTTGTATTAAATGACCAAAATATAATCTAATTATACTTCAAACCAATTCAAATACATAATTTAACACTATAAATTATGACAATTAAAATGGTTTTTTCAATTAAAACAATGTATTTTTCACTATTATTCAAAATATGAAAGTTATCAGAAAAGTTTTAAAAATTGATCCAAACTAAATATTTATGTCACACTTATAAAGAAGAATTTTATTTCATTAAATTGAATATATAAAAGTGTAAAATATTGGTTTAAAAAATGGTTCACCGTTAAAAGGCGGTAACATTACATTTTCAGAAAAATACTTCTTTTATCTGAAAAAATGAATTTATTCTTATATTATGTCCAATTAACACAAAATATGGATATTAAAATTATATACAGTATATAAAATTCAAAATTCAGTTAATACTATTCATAACTGATTTTTGAAAGGCTAGTTTGGTAAGTTTTTTTGTGCTCAAACTCAGTGTTGCGTGTAGCTCAAGTTATTGAATTAAATTAATTAAATAACATACTATGAAGTCGTGGTGTGTTATGTTTTACCTTCCTTCAATAAATTTCATCCTCGCGATTTGAAATTTATTTTCAGATGTAAATGTTTTAAAATAATAAAATACCTTTGTGGAAACCCCACATTGGAAATTGGGTTATGAAAATTTAGTCTTAATAAGAGGGGAAGGGAATGCAAAGGTCAGTGAGAACATTTTGGCAATTATAGACACATAATTGGAGTAAAACGTAAATATTTATAGGGATTGATTGAGGTCATCAATCACAAACATGTTTAAAACCGAGGGCCTAAAATAAATCAATCTATAATGATTTAAAATATAGTTAGTTCCACAAAACCTAAGGTATTAAGATAACACTTTTTTGTTTTTTAGGTACCTTCCCTAATGATTAAGTTTTAATTTGTTCTTATAATAAAAGGAAAAAATATATATGATATGTAGAGTTTCATCCTTCAATAAATTCCTAGAACAAACTCATCTTTCACTCCAAAAGATAATACAATTAAAAAAAAATTATTTATCCTAATCGTATAGGGTTCCAAAAATAATGAATTTATAATTCAATTTTCAAACTATGTTTAAAAAAATACATTATATAAACAAGGACAGAATGTATGCATGTGGTAGGTGATCCAACCTTGTCGTCATTTGGTTGCAACTTCATGTCTCACGGACTTTCCAGACGTGACAGGTTGTCACCCAACTTCCATGTTGCCCATTTTATGACAATCCAAAAATAATCTCAATAAATAATTTATCATTAACAATAGTATACATTTTCAATCTTAATAGATGTTAACATTTATACTTATCCAAAATTGTTTATTCCAAACTCACTATCCAAAATTTATAAATAAGGTAAACAAAATGAATATTTCTTTTGCCACATATTAACATTTCGATACCTTCATCATGAATTTATTTAAAACATGGTTACACCTTGAATTACCATTAAACCTTATTTATTAGTTTCATGCCCTCTAATTTGTTATAGAATACTAGATATATTCAATATATCCCAAAATTATGAATATTTCAATAATGATGGAATAAACAAGCCATTAATTAGTTATAAGGTAGTCATGAATATCCAATATAATTTACCTTAATCAATAATATCTTAATCCAAAATCACTATTTCAGTATGAGAACAATATTATAGTGTATCTTTCTTTCAACCATATATTTTATTAAAAATTCAACCTGCTATTGAGTCTTTTTTTTGGTTCCACACAATCTCAAGTACATAACGAAATAGTACTATAGTACAATCCTTATATACTCTATAATTATTATAACATGTTCATTGTAGAGACCCTAGATTAACGTACATTGACATTACATAAATTTTTCATAATACAAAATATATAACAAAAATAAACACCCAAGGATTGTAATAGTTTAGTGTCTTTGGAAACATGGAACATAATCTTCTAATCATGGTGAATGATCTTTAAAATCTATCATAAAGATCTTCCCATTTTGTTTTCTTACCTAAAACCAATCATTATATCCTGGGGAAAATAAAATATAAAAATGGCGAACTCAAATGCTCAGTAAGGTTAAACTGAAGAACATAAAACAATTCATAAACATTTGAAGGTACAAACATGAACATAAAACATCAAAATATTAAGTAATGGCATAAATGGTGGCAGTACATATGGAATAGATCACAATGTAACATTAATCACGATAAAATATCATTGGAATAAAACATGTAATTGTGGAAAACCATTAAGAACATGATATGATTTCTTTAGTATCCAAGGCATTGCTTCCAAGACCACCATAGTGGACAAAGCCCATTATTGAACCAAATTTACTTGACAATCCAGCCCTGAATTACTGAACAATATTTACATGTCATTCCAACCATGTCTATCTCATGAGATATAAAACATTACCCACTGCATCAGAGGGAGATATTCATCCCACCCATCTCATAATGAAATAATTCTTTCACGTTCCACAAAATAATCATAAATATCACCTCATAACCCAACGAAAAAAATGGTTTTCATATACGTCATCCCATCAGAACATAATCTACATAGAATAGTGGATATAATTTCATCATAAACAAAATAAAACTATGAAAATAATAGGTACACTATACATGAAGCATATCCATATTATAGAATGTCATCTTGGATTGAAAAAACATTAGATTAAACAATTGATATAATTCTTAAGGAAAATATCATTTCTTCTTCAAAATCATTTTCTTTTCTCCAAATTCTAGGCAATTTTAAAAGAAAATATTTTTCTTGAAAATAATTATGAAATCTTTTAGAATACGCATTATATAAATAAGGCATTATGAAATCATAAAAACCCATCCATGCAGTATAAGTTAATGAAACCATTTTTCTTTTTCTTTCTATGGAAAAGTGAAACAGTGCCTCGTATGGTAAACAAAATAACGATTCCATCCATACCATGAGGTAAAAGTCAATAAATGGTAAAAATGACTTTAAACATACATAGAATAATAGTAAACATTTTATAAAACCATTTTGAGAAAACATGGACATGGATGTTAAAAATAACCCTAGAAAATACTTATGAAAAATAATCTAAGATAAGAATGAGATTGGAATAATTATCCCTAACCTTATGTCCAATTTCTTCTGTTTGTGTTCAAGCCTCCTCTTCCTCGAAGTACATCCTTTAAAATTCCTGTTAGTTCACTATACTTTGCCTTTTGAGAAGACCAGCACCACTATAATATAACTAGAGTGGTTGAGAAGTGGAATTTTCAGGGGTTGGCCAAACATGAAGGCTTGAAATGGAATGAAGAGAAGAGGGAGAAGATTCCCTTTTATAAGATACGAGAGGGTCACTTTTAGAATCCTCCAAAATATTGATTTATAATAAACTCAAACACCACATAAAAACCTCCAAAATGACCCAAAATCAAATATGAGATGAAATAGGGTTGTACTCTCATATACTAAGAAAATTTAGACATGTTTTGATTCTATTTTTAACCATATCATTTTGATTAATCATATTTAATATATTTAATTTTACTTGTGGTAATAATATTCTAAATTTTTAATTGTTATAAATAATTATGTGTGGTTATTTTTCAATAATTGGATACTTTATGACAATTTAGACCATATAAATTTCATTTTTTAATTTCTAAATATTTTTTTATTTTTAAACATTTAAATAATATTTTATTTTTATAAAATATCAATATTGTCAATTTTGACAATATTCATTTATTTGAATTTAAATAAAATCCACAGAAAAGATAGGTGAGAACCAAAATTTTTAATAGATTCCTAACATGACATATATATCTATAAAATTCTTGGAGCACATTAATTTGTTCATATAATATTTATTTTAATATTTTTAAAACCATTTATATGATATTTCTCTTAATAAAATAATTACGACAACATTTTGTATAATTTTATTAATATATTTATTTGTTGCATAAAAATTAAAAATAAAATACTAAGATAAATATAAATCTAAAATATTTTATAAGAATACTTTTAGTTGAATTTATCTTCTAAAACAACCAACTTTTAAAATGTTATCTTTATTAAAGTTTGAATGTGACAACTTTGACATCATTTAAAATAATATAATATAAATGTCATAATATATTTTATAATGTTCCAAATGGTCTAAAAGTCAACCATTGGATGAAAAATATATAGATATACTCGACCAATAATGTTTGGTCATGATTCTGGTAATTTTTATGAGTATTATAATTTTAATAAAAACTATACTATTAATTTTACACTAAATAAATAAATTATGAATCATTAATGTATAAGCTATTAAGATAATTATATATTTTAAAAAAAATTAAAGATAAATTACCATGATGAATAAAAAAATTATATATTTAAAATTAGTATTTATAATCGAATTTATATTTTGTAAATCCTTATATTAAAAATAATTTAATTAATAATGTTTGAGTGGGACATATTTCACTTTCCTTTGAATAAAATAAATTAAATGTCTTAATAACATCCTAGTGGGTTCCAATAGATTCCATTTCCACCCAATTATGTTTTATAGAGAAATATAATCAACCAATGATATCAATAAAAATGTTAGATTTATTTTATAATATTATTTTTACCCTTAATTTCCTAATTTACCTTTAACTATGGTAATTAAAATTTACCGTAGTTACTATTCATAATACCAAAAAATACAAAGTAAACTATTAACATAATTTGGCCCTACTGAATTCAAATATGGAATTCATTTTTCCAAATTCAATACAAAGATATTGTAGTATTTAATTTAAAATTTATCCCACTGTTGAGAAAACATGTTTTAAAATTTAAAACATTAAAAAATATTAAAATGTTTTTACCTATGAATTCAGTGTAAAATTAATGATAATGACATAAATTATATTATATGGTTAAATTATATTCTATTTATACATTAAAACCATTAAATATTATAATTTATCCATATAAATAATCTCAATGAAAATAGATGATGGTAATTAAAATTTATCTTGTTTTTACTATTCATTAAAATATGATAGTGATCATAAAAATATAAAAAATTTATCCAAGGTAAATTATTATATCCTGATTCCAAGGAAGATGTTTTATTTGTCAAATTTAACTTATTAAAATTTCAAAAACTAGATTTATTGTGGTTGCGCCATCAAAAGGCAAGAAAACTGCATTTTTTTTAAATACATATTTTACCAGAAAAATGTATTTTGTTCTCATACCATGTTCTAGATTATGTGTAATATGAATTATAATGTAATAAAATTCCAAATTTTGTTAATACTATTCATAACGGCTTTTTCATAACAATATTATAATAATATATCATTTTTAGTGAAACTTGGTATTTGGTACAACACACGCTATTGGGGAAGGTCGCTTTTGTGTGAAAGACAAGCCAATAATTGTGTTTGAAAATAATTGAAGCTAATATTGTGTTGCATATAGAACATGCTATTTTTAGTGTAGCGTACAACACAAGAAATCAATGAAATTAAAAAGAATAATTCTCATAAAATCTCAGGTTGTTACATTCTACCCCCTTAAAATGAATTTTTCCTTCAAAATTTGTTGGGGGTTTTAAATGGTTTACTACTTGAATGTTTCATTCATATAATATCACATCATAAAAAGAAATACTAAAACATAATTTAAAAAACTAAAGTATGAAACATAATAGATTCCAAAATTAACTCATCACTGGGTTTCCACATAAAAGAACATAGTTGAAAATATGGATATAGAAGAGAAATCATACCATCAAGTTCTGATGGAGAGTGGTAGTGAACATTGATATGAACAAGCCTACAATCACAAAGCCATAAACTTGTGATGATCTAAGGTACCATATGATTAATTAGCTATGAAGGTTCTAGGACTTACTTTTTGGCTTTCAATATCATTTCCCTAAAGAATAAAATTTTGAATTAGAAGAAATACTTACTTGATTTTGGTACAATCTCGTCGTTGGTCGTTCCTTGAACAATTTCAACTTCATTTCTTAAATAAATGGCATTGAATTTTTCATATGTGACGTATTAGCAGATTATGTGATAGAATGATGGGTCATTCCATCTGTCTAACACAAAATGTTAGCGAAAGTAATTAAATGTACTTAGGTCCATATATGGTGATATTAATCATATATGGTTCCAAAATGGACTTATACTTCATCTATCGTAAGACTTAATAAAATAAAAATAATTTTTAATAACCAGGGACTTCTTGTAGGCATGTGGTAGGTGATAAAGGCATGTCACACTTTGGTTGTGGGTTCGATTCATGCAACCTTGTCCGACGCGACGGGTGGTCGCCCGTCCTATGGGTTGTCCTTTTTGTATAACTATATTTTTATAACATTACATAAACAATATAAGAAAACAAATTTTAGCCACAAACAATTCAATATGATTTCCATCATAATCCTTTCTAACTTTTAGTCATATCCAAAATACTTATGTGCAATCTCACAGTATGAAGAAAACAATTACCAGAAATGTCATATAACAGTAATGTGAATACCATAATTTATCCCCCATATATCATAAGATATATCTTGTTGGTCAGATTTGAAACTTGTGAATACCATAATCATGTATTCTTGGAACATGAATTACAATAGAACCCTAGTGAAAACATGAATCCTGTCAAAAGTTAACTCTTTCCACATACCAAAATCCCAAAAAATATATATACTCAAATCATGATATCACTCTATCCTTATATCTGTCCTGAGCTCATTAATATTATCCAACATTTATTTTCTCGTTAACACTTCATTATACACATATCATCTACTTCTAAAAAATATTTCAATCACTATTCATCATTACCGGTACCATATAATTATTAAAAATAACAATAAACCAATCCCTAGATATTCCAAAATTCCATGATACCATGAGATTCCACAACACTATTTTAGTATCCCATTACATAAACACTTAATAATTCCACCACATTGTTGTCATATTTAACATCAACCACAGTGATCACATGCGAAATCCCTTTATGGTTTGTCTTAAGAGGTTGTTGATGATGATCACCATTAACCCTTGGATTAGGGCATTGGTTAGCATAATGCCCAATTTAATTACACATGTAGCGTTGAAGTGCTGGTGGTGTGTTCTCCATAATATTTTCTATATTAACATCATTAGCTAAACTTTTTCCATTAGATCAGCACTCATTTTCTCAATGAACTTATTTTCCACACTTAAAAAATTTTCTAGTCCCTTTAAGACAATCACCACCATGCTTCATTCCACAAATTTAGCATAACGAAACATTTCTCTTATTTTCACCATAGTTTTTAGACTTTTCCTTGATCTCCATCTTTCGCTTCTTGTCAAAACCATGAGATGGATATATATCAACAACTTCTTGTTCTAATGTTATATAATAACATACAATCTCTTCGTACCTACTAGATTCTCCTATCGCTAATGCCATACGAAGACTCGGTTTTAAGCAACCGATGAATCAATCAAAATTACATTTTGGTTGGATGATAAAGACATATGTATAATTTTCATGCCTTGTAAAGTTCACTTTTAGTATACCAATAGATTCATCGTCCTTTTGTTTAAGCTCAAGGAACTCCTTTTCCATCTCTTTTCAATGAATATGAGAGAAGTAATTATTGAAAAACATATTCTTGAACTCATCCCATTCCATGGATTCAATTTCATCTTGGGTCCTTGTATTCTTAATTAGAGTAAACCATTGTCCTACTTCTCCTTATAATGGGTAAACATCCCAAATTACTTTTTCATGTTCTGAATAACGATGAATAGAAAATATCTTTTCAATGTTACTGATCCATTTTTCATCAATAAGTGGATCAGAAGAACCACATAAATAAGTTGGTAGCTGCCTCATGAAAGAATCAATAGAATAGTGTTACCTTCTCTGCTCATTTGTAAGTCCAGAATGATTCAAAGTTTTTGTAAGTATATAAAGAAGATTTTTCACTCCATTTCCCATAACATTTGGATGTTCAGGAGTACAATAATTTCATTGTCTAGTTCATTGATCATTAATACGGTTTCTCTGGGTTCCAGCCATTATCTAAACCCAATGAGATTAGTGTGAGAGGAAAAAATCATACTATGAAAACAACATAATAAAGGGGAGTAATCTAAATCTATAATATATCCAGTTTAATCCTAGGTTATTCAAGATCTTTATAATAATTCTAGGACTGTAACCTATATATACATAAATATTAGGACATCCCAAGACAAACCATAGAAATATCTCTAGAGATCTCACTAATGTTTTCGCATCCTAGATTCCAATGGTTAACTAAAACTTTCCTCTAATACCATCTTTAGAGACCCCAAGTTGATGTACATGGACATTACATTGCTTTTGAGGAATACTTAATACATAACTAAAACTGACACCCAAGGACTGTAATAGTTTAGTGTCTTTGGAGACTTGGAAAAATTATCATCTAATCATGGTGAATGATATTCAATATATCCCATAAAGATTTTCCCCTTTTTTTTCATACCTAAAACCATTACTTATATCCTTGTAAAAAGAAAACATAAAAAGGGTGAGCTAAAATGATTAGTAATGGTAAACATGGAGAACAAAAAAATCATAAACATTTTAATGAAAAAAAATCAACATAAAACATCAAAATCCTGAGTAATGACATAAATCATGGAAGTACATAAGGCATAGATCACAATGGAACATTAATCATGATAAAATTTCATGGGAATAAAGTATATAATTTTGTCAAACCATTATGATCATGATATGATTTCCATGGTATCCAAGGCATTGCTACCAAGACCATCCTAGTGGACAAAGTCCATTACTGAACTGGGGTTACTAGCAGTTCCAGCCCTGTATTACTGAACCATATTTACTTTTTGTTCCTGCCATATCTATCTCACGAGATATAAATCATTACCCAATGCATTGGAGGGAGATATAGGTCCCAACGATCTCATTAGAAAATAATTCTTTCAGGTTCCACAAAATAAACATAAATCATTTACCATAACCCAACGATTCAAATGGGTATCATATACTTCATCCCATAATATAATAATCCATATAAAACAATGGATATAATTTCATCATAAAAAATTTAAAACCATGTAAATAATAGGGAAATAATATATGGAGCATATCTATATTAAAGAATGTCAACATGGTTGGAATATAGTTTTGGTAAAACACTTGAAATGAATTCTTGAAGAAAATATCCTTTCTTCTTCAAAATCATATTCTTTTCTCCAAATGTCTGTCAATTTTAAAAGAAAAGAAATTGTTTTGAAAGTAATCATGAAATCTTGTAGAATAATATTTATATAAATAAGGCGTCATGAAATCGTAAAAATCCATTCACACCTTATAAGTTGAAAAATAAATTTTTATTATACTTTTGCTGGAAAAGTGAAAATGTAACTCGTATGGTAAAAAAATATTCCTTCCATACCATGTCGTAAAAGTCAAAAAAAAAGTAAAAATGTCTTTAAACATACATGGAAGAATAATAAGGAATTTTTTAAAACATTTTGAGAAAACATGGACATGAATGTTAAACATAACCCAAGTAAATACTTAAGAATAAACAATATTGGATAAGAATGAGATTTGAATAATTGTCCCTTACCATATGTACAATTTCTTCTATATGTGTCTGAGACTCCTCTTCCTTGATGTTCTTATTTTAAACATCCTCTTAGTGTGTAAGAACCCAGATCGTCGTTCCGGTATGTTTTTTCTTTTTTCTGGAGTTTTTAAGAAAAATGAATTTTCTGGAAATTTTCAAAGTACACGACGTGTACTTTCTGAGTACACGCCATATTCTCTGATCTGGCTCAATTCCATGTGCTGGCCATGCCCGGGCCACACACCCGGTGTGTAGGGGTGACGTGGAGGCCAATTTTGGTGGAGTACGGAAAGGACCCAGTACACACCGTGTACTCTAAAATTACACACCGTGTACTTTCTTTTTTCTTCACTAAACGGACCAGGGTCGCGTATAACACCCAATTTTATCTTCTTATCTAGATTTAGTCCACCCGAGAGTGACCGTATGGATGGATCTTAGACGAGCTACCGCCATGCTTTCCGTTCTTCGATTCGAGCACGGTCAATTGCGTTGGAATCGCAGCGGTGAGCTCTCCATTCTGCTTGAGACTTGTTTCATGATTCCTGGTCGTTTCCATGTTATCGTAGGTTGATCATTTTCTGTTTTTTCTCAGATATACCTCATTATAAGGGGAATCTGTCTTCATTGTTCGCATATATCAATCACCTAGGATCGAGGTAGGTGGCTTGTGGCTTTCCGTAGAATGTTGATGAATATTTTGTGCAAATGCTGCCAATACCCTTGAACGGGGTATTGTGTGTTCCTTTTTTACCATTATTGTATTTCCTGCTTTGATTGATTGCTAGAGTAGATGTTTTTTACTTTTATTATGGTAGTTTTACTTTACATTGAGTATTTTTTATGCTTGTTCTACCTATTTGGTGTTCTTCCAGTTTCCATGCTTAGTCGTAGGACAGTGGAACTGCTACCTTGTTTTGTTGTTGAGCCTTAGTTGATAGCCAAGTAGTTCTTGAGGTTTACATGGATGATGTACACGTTCGCTGAGCATGTTTAGTTTCACTCAGGAATGTGATAACCTAGAGTAGTAGACCAAAGGGATAATTTACGGAAGGGCTTCTCCAGAGTGTCTTTTAATTACGATGCGAGACCAAAGGGGGAATTGACGTTGAGTTCGTCCTCAGAGAGCTGTAGTTCTTCAATGTGGGCCACCAGTGGAATATATGTTGAGTGCTTCCCCAGAGATCCTTTAGCATGATACGTGACTATAGGGGGAATTGACGGTGAGTTCCTCCCCAGAGAGTCTGCTTAATTTCATTATTGAACCAGAGGTGTGAGACTGTGTGTGCCTCCTAGATAGTAGCTAGTAATTATAGGTTGAACCATAGGGGTTAGGCTGTGAGAGCTACCCAGAGGGATACCTATTTTTTTCTTGTTGCTGGTAGTTTACATCTGTACTTTTTTTTGTTAGAACTGTGAATAGTAGCTTCTTGTGCTTTCCTGGTTAATGATTCTTGTTTTATTATTTTCCTTGTATTCATTGACTATTAGGCACAAATCTTTGGGTGAGTGCCTACTAGGATTGTATCTCACACCCTGTTTGGGCAAGGATTTTGGGCCCAAGAAGACTATGTTGCTGTAGGTATAGATAAAGGAAAGCACCCATCTACTTCAGGATCTTGATAGCACTGGAGCTTGAGAGCATGGGACTGAGCCGAGGCTCACGATGCTGAGGAGTTTATTTTGTTTTTCTTTTGCACTTGTTTTCAGTTGTATTCTAGCATGTTGTTGTGTTTGCTACTTTCCTTAAATACTTGTACCTGCTGCATCATTATAATCATTTATATATATATATATTCATTTCTTCCAATTTTTTGTTTTTGTTGTTATGCATGTTGTTACTGATTCCATTGTTGACTATTTTTTTCGATGTATACCTTACCAAATGAGGGCATAGTTTCCCCACCGACTCACCAAAGCTCTTGCTTCTTGTCGGCAGCCTCTGGTGTTTGGGGAAACATGCTTGAGGTCTTGTGGAAAACCGGGTATGGGGCACCAGTGGAGGGGCTCTAGATTCGGGTCATTACAAAGTTATATCAGAGGACTTATTTTCTCTTGCTTTACTGTTTGGAGACTTTAGCCAGAGATATGATGGATTCGGTACTTGGTATTAAGCTGTTCTCGAGAGTAGCTAACCTGTTTACAGGGAAAGGCCATACTACCTCGTTAATTGCAATTTGCTGGTTTTGAGTTTTCATGGTTGATATGTTTTCACCTAGATTGATTCACATGACTTGTGTGGTTATTTTTTCGATACTTCGATTCTATTTCTATCGCAACCCGATGAGATGAGGGTACTCCATCTCATGCATCATGTATTCACTTCTAGAAATCACATGCCATGCATTCTTTCCATACAATCCAGGGTGCATTAGTGATTCCATGCTGTTGTCATAGGCTTTATGTAGATTATGCATGCTGTTGTGATAGATTTTTGATAGAATCCCTGTTGTATGTTTTAGAGCTGTAGTTTTCCCTTGTATGTGACCACAGGATATACCGAGCTTTGATTCGTGGGGAGTATGGGCCCTCACGAATCGAATTTTGGAACCTATTTCCCTTGTTTTTAGTGGTCCTGGGAGTCTAGGCAGTTTCTGAGCTACTACATAGAATAATCCAGAATACACGGCGTGTACTTTATGGATACACTCAGTGTAGTGTTCAGTCCATGTCACTGACCATGTGACCTGAAAACAGTGTCGTGGGAGTAACTTCGGGAACATGCCGTGTACGATTGGTACACACTGTGTATGTTTGGAGCCATGTACTCGGCCGTGTCAATAACAACACGGGCCTGTGAAGCTCGGGTAGAACACATTCTGTCCTTAGTGAACACGCCCTGTAGTCCTGTCAAGGTACCCGGCTATGTCACGAACAACACTGGTCGGCGTTACCTTCTTTTCCTCATGCCTTGTTTGTTTGGAACATGCCGTGTTGTCTTGTCCAGGTACCCAGCTGTTTCACGAACAACACGGGATGGGGTCACCTTGCCTATGCACGCCGTGTTTGTTCAGAGCACGTCGTGTAAAGTTCTACCATGTAGACGGCCATGTGTTTCACAAACACGGGTTACCGAAGCCTTGTCTAGTACACGTCGTGTGTGTTATGAACACACCGTGTAGTCTCGGGTAAAGTCGGACTGTGTGGGTTTGCTGTGTAAGGAGACTCGGGTCGGTGAAATGTTTTCAAGTATACGCCATGTGTTTGTGCAACACGCCGTGTAGTTTGAAGTGTACACGACTTGTAGGGCAGGAGCACACGCCCATGTCAGTTGGTTAAGAAGACACTCTGTGTAGTTTTATACATGCCCTATAGTAATGTTTTTTTAAACCTGTGTGTTTTCTTCCCCTATTTACATTTTTTACTCTTGTGTTCTCTGTCCATGTTTTCCTGATTTAAGGTGTTCTTTTGTTCTTTCAAATATATTCCTCTGAGATTTCCTCCGGTCGTACGTTTGTCGTCGGACAGTGATTTGATGCCAGATAGGGCTGATCAGGGGCTTCTTGCCGATCCTCCAGTCAGGCCAGCCTTGGAACTGGCTGTTATACCATTTGCAGGTGCAGATGTGCATTTTAGGAATGGTTCCATGAGGATAATACAGGCCTTCCAGGGAGCGCTGCCTCCTGCCACATCTATGGTAGCTTTGATGCGGGGTTTTCAGTAGCAGTATCCTCCCACGTTCTCAGGGGAAGGAGGACCTCAGGTTGCAAAGTTATGGATTGAAGCCATTATGACTATATTCGAGAATCTGGAGACGCCTCCATAGAGGCGGGTCATGCTCTCCACCTACAAGCTCTTCGACTCTACCAAGAGGTGGTGGGATGTGATCTCACAGGTAGGTCAGCAGCAGGGTATGGATTTGGAGGAGTTTCAGCGCGTGTTCTATAACTATTTCTACCAGGAGACCCTGAGGGCCGACCGAGCCCGGGAGTTCATGATCTTAGAGCAGGGTACTCTTTCTATTATGGAGTATTCTGCTCGTTTCATCGAGCTGCAGTGCATCATGGCCCTCCGGAATGGTAGTGGGGTGTTCTTAGCAAGGAAGTTCGAGGATGGTCTCAGGAGGGAGATCTGATCATAGGTGAACATCTTCTAGCTGACTTCCATTACTTCCATCGTCAAACAGGTACTAATTGCAAAGTGAAATATGAGAGACTCTGGAGCTTCGAGCCAGGGTGGTTCTGTTTCCAGAGCTAGTCTTTCTCTAGATGACAGCAAGAAGCACCATAGACAGCCTACACTAGGTGATATGAGGAAGCGAGATGCATCGTCAGGAAGCCAGGTGACATACTACTAGTGTGGCCGTTCAGGGAACACGAGGCTGCAGTTCCAGAGGGACCCTATGGAGTACCGATATTGTGGCAAGATGGGTCACCTTCAGTGTTTCTTCTAGGTTTTCTCACCAGCAGCTGGTGACCAGGGTTCTTCCATGACTCCTTATTTAGGAGTAGCACCTCCAGTTTCTCACCAATTGGTGAACTGGAGTTCTTCCGGCCGTTCAGGCCAAGGTGGAGGTCGAGGCCGTGGCAGTCAGTCACCAGTTCCTCAACACCAGCAAGGAGGTTCAACTTAGATTGGTCAGCCAGGGGCGCAGGGCCGCAGTGCAGGTCATTCTTTCCCCATGGAGCAGATCTATCAGGAGTAGGATCCTGGCCCTTCTACAGTTTGAGGTACGATTTTAGTAGCCTCAGTTTTATCTTCATCCCTTTTCGATACTGGTGCTATTCATAGCATTATCTCTGTTTCTGTTGTGGAAAGCCTTGGACTCTGCATCTTTTCTTCTGCCGACTCGTTGACACTAGACACACCTTTGGGGATGAGGACATCTAGTGTACGCCAGTCTAGATATTTCTCTCTCAAGGTTCCAGGGTATCACTTCTTATGGGATCACTATGTCTGAGAGATTACAGGTTATGATGTCATCCTTGGCATGGATTGGTTGATTCCCTTTTAGGAAGTCATCGACTACTATCGTCGTAGAGTGAGTTTCGTTTCACGAGTGGGCGAGTCTTTTCTTCCCAAGGTAAAGTGGGATGTTTGGGCGAGTCGGCCAGGACTCGAGAATCATAGGCTAGGATAGGTGATGGCCCTGATTTCTAGTATTTATCTGGATGATCAGGGGACTCCACAGTTGTATTTTCCTCCAGTGGTGGATCGCTTCAGGGACGTCATTACAGAAGACTGTTTAGGTTTTCCTCCAGAGCATGAGGTAGACTTATCTATTGAGATCGTACCAGGAGTAGCACTAGTGTCCATTCCACCCTATAGGATGGCTACACCTAAGTTGTAGGAGCTCAAGAAGAAGTTGGAGGAGCTACAGGCTAATGGTTTCATCCGACCCGATAACTTCTCCTTGGGGTCTACCTGTCCTGTTTTCATAGAAGGCAGATAGTACCATTCGGCTTTGTGTGGATTATCGGAAGATGAACAAGCTGACGATCAAGAACCGATATCCTTTTCTGAGAATTTATGACCTTTTCGATCATCTTCGAGGATCCCGTGTGTTCTCGATGATCTACTTGAGGTCCGGTTATCATCAGTTGCGGGTTAGACCATCAGATATACCTCTGACAGCCTTTAGGAGCAGGTATAGTCTATACGAGTATACAGTCATGCCGTTCGGTCTCACGAACGCACCTGTAGTTTTCATGGAACAGATGAACCAAGTGTTCCATCCCTACTAGGACTCCTTCGGCATGGTCTACATTGATGATATCTTCGTGTAATCTCACTCTCGACACGACCATGCTACACATCTTGAGATCGTTTTGAGTACACTGAGAGAGCATCGACTTTATGCTAAACTTTCAAAGTGCCACTTATGGATGGATTAGATTCCCTAAATGGGTCACATAATCTTAGAGGCAGGAGTATCAGTGGACACAAGGAAATTGAGAGTTGTAGTCTCCTGGGAGCAGCCGAAGAATGTCTTTGAGGTACGGAGTTTCTTATTGCTGGCTAAATACTACAGACACTTCATTCAAGACTTTTCATGTCTAGAATCACCATTGACAGGTCTGACAAAGAAGGGGGCGAAGTTCTTATGGTAAGATTCTTGTGAGTCATCCTTTCAAGTGCTAAAAGGGAGGTTGACGTCAGCACTGATACTAGTCTTGCCGGAGCTAGACAAGAACTACACTGTTTACTGTGATACTTCAGGTATCAGGCTGAGATTTATGCTTATGCAAGGGGATGGAGTCGTTGCGTATGAGTCTCGGTAGTTGAGGGCACATGAGAGGAACTACCTAATGCACGATCTGGAGTTGGTAGCTATTGTTCATGCCTTACGTTGTTGGATACACTATCTCCAGGGAGAGCACTTTGTGGTCCTCACTGACCACAAGAGTCTCAAGTATATTATCACTCAGCCAGATCTAAACCTGATACAGTGCAGGTGGGTTGAGTACCTTCATTATTTTGATTTCGAGCTTGCCTATACGCCTGGGAAAGGAAACACAGTGGCAGATGTGCTGAGCAGAAGAACTCAGATTCAGGCAGTTTAGGAGGCCAGCAGTGAGTGGCAGCTGATGGCTCTGTTCTCTGAGATGCAACTAGAGGTGCACGACAGACAGAGATATAATTTCCTATCTTATGTAGCTATTACCTCTACACATCTTGATCCATTACGGATGAGGCAGCTATCAGACTCAAAAGGCTTAGTCCTGCGGGAGAGTGTGTCAGGAGAGGACCATCTTCCTGGATGGACAGTGGGGGAGGATGAGATCATGCATTTCCCGGGACACGTATGGGTTCCAGCAGACATACGCGAGGAGCTAATGTGGGATTTTCATTCCTCAGTTTGGGCAGTTTATCTTGGCATCACCAAGATGTATCAGGATCTTCATCGTGAGTACAGGTGGCCAGGTATGAAGAAATATGTCACTAGTTTTGTCATGAGATGTTCTACTTGTCAGTAGGTGAAGGTAGAACATCAACGACCAACATGACTTCTACAGTAGTTACCCATTCTAGAGTAGAAGTGGAACGATGTTGCGATTGACATTGTGACTATGTTTCCGAGGTCGCCTCAAGGGAACGATGCTGTTTGGGTTGTCGTCAACAGGCTTACGAAGGTTGAGCACTTATTATCGATTAAGGAGACCTTCAGTGTTGATGATCTGGGATTGAATTTATATCTGAGAGATCGTTTATCTGCATGGAGTTCCACACTCCATTGTTTCAGATAGGGATGTGCGCTTTACCTCTCGGTTCTAGTAGGGGATTTAGAAGGCCTTGGGTACACAGGTAGTTTTGAGTAAAACAGACCATCCCCAGACTGATGGCCAGTCCGAGCGCACGATCCATGTTCTTGAGCATATGCTCCGAGCTTGTATCCTAGACTTTGGTTTTTCATGGGAGAAGTATATCCCTCTGGTGGAGTTCGCTTACAGCAACAATTTCTAGGAGACCATTCAGCTGGCACCATACGAGGCTTTGTATGGTAGGCCATGCCGATCACCATTATGCTAGTTGGAGGCAGGAGAGTCAGCTTTGCTGGGACCTCATCTCGTTCAAGAGACCTTAGAACAGATAGAGCTAATTCGGAAGAGGATTGCTATGGAATAGTCTCGACAGAAGTCGTATGCCGATCAGTGGAGACGACCTCTCGAGTTCGAGGTTGGGGATCAAGTTTTCATGTGCGTCACACTGAATTAGGGACATAAGAGGATTCAGAGAGAGGGCAAGCTTTCACCACGATACATCGGACCATTTGAGGTCATGGAGAGATTGTGACCGGATTCCTATTGGTTGTAGCTACCTCAGAGGTATCAAGACATGCACAATGTCTCCCACGTCTCTCAGCTCCGAAATTACTTTTTTGAAAAGTCTCATGCCTTTTATCCCGTGGAAGTTGAGCATGAAGCGGATGCGTCGTTCAAGGAGAATCCTACCTAGATTGTCGATCGCAGTACCAAGGTTCCCTATGGGCGGTCTGTTCCACTGGTAGGAGTGCTATGGTAGCACATGCGAGTACAGGACGAGACCTTGGAGTGGGAGGCCGATGTACGATCGTAGTGGCTAGAACTGTTCGGGGATTCTTCTACTACGCAATGTTAGGGAAATTTGAGGACAAATTTCCTTAATGGGGGAAGTTTTTAAGAACCCAGATCATCATTCAGGAATGTTTTTCCTTTTTTCTAGAGTCTTTAAGAAAAATTATTTTTCTGGAAATTTTCAATGAACATGCCTTGTACGTACTAAGTACACACCATGTACTCTGATCCAGCTCGAAGCGGTGTACTGGCCATGCCCGGGCCACACACACTGTGTGTAGGGGTGACGTGGAGGCTGATTTTGGCAGAGTACAAAAATGACCCAGTACATGCCATGTACTCTAAAAGTACACTCCGTGTACTTCTTTTCACTAAACGGACCGGGGTTACGCCTAACCCCAAATTTCATCTTCTTCTCCAGTTTTCGTCTGCCTGAGAGCGACCGTACGGACGGATCTTCGACAAGCTCCCGCCTCTCCGTCTGTTCTCTGATTCGAGCACGGTCAATTGCATTGGAATCGCAGTGGTGAACTCTCCCTTCTCCTTGAGTCTTGTTTCTTGATTCTTGTTGGTTTCCACGTTATCATAGGTTGAGAATTTTTTGCGTTTTCTCGGATCTATGTCGTTACAAGGGGTATCTGTCATCGTGGTTCACATAAATCGATCACCTACGATCTAGGTAGGTGGTTTTTTCCTTTCTGTAGAATGTTGATGAATATTTTGTGCAAATTCTGCCAATATCCTTGAATGGGGTATTCTGTGTTCCTGTTTTTCCCTTTTTGTATTGCATGCTTTGCTTGATTTCTAGAGTAGATGTTTTTCCTGTGATTATGGAAGTTTTATTGTACCTTGAATATTTTCTATGCTTGTTCTACTTGTTTAGCGTTCTTCCAGTTTCCATGCTTAGTCGTATGACAGGGGAACTACTACCTTTTTTTGCTGTTGAGACTTAGTTGATAGCCATGTAGTTCTTGAGGTTTACTTGGACGATGTACAAGCACGCTGAGCATGTTTAGTTTCACTTAGGACTGTGAAAACCTAGAGTAGTAGACCAAAGGGAGAATTGACGGAAGGGATTGTCCAGAGTGTCATTTAATTACGATGTGAGCCCAATGGGGGAATTGACGTTGAGTACTTCCTCAGAGAGTCTGTAGTTACTCGACGTGGGACACATGGGGAATAGACATTGAGTGCTTCCCCAGAGAGCCTTTAATACGATACGAGACTATATGGGCAATTGACGGTGAGTGCTTCCAAAGAGGGTCTACTTAATTTCATAGTTGAACCAGAGGGGTGAGACTATGTGTGCCTCCTATATGGTAGCTAGTACTTATAGGTTGAACCATAGGGGTTAGGCTATGAGAGCTACCCATAGGGTTACCTATTTTCTTCTTCTTTCTAGTTGTTTACTTGTGTACATTTTTTCTGTTAGAACTATGAATCATAGCATCTTGTGCATTTCGGTTTACTACTTCTTGTTTTATTATTTGCCTTGTATTCATTTACTATTAGGCACAAAGCGTTGGGTGATTGCCTACAGGGATTGTATCTCACACCCTATTTGGGCCATGCTATTAGGCCCAAGCAGACTATGTTGGTTAAGGTATAGATAAGGGAAAGCATCCTTCTACTTCAGGATCTTGATTGCACTGGAGCTGGAGAGCATGGGACCGAGGCGAGGCTCGCGATGCTTAGGAATTTATTTTGTTTTTCTTTGGCACTAGTTTTCAGTTGTATTCCAGCATGTTGTTGTGTTTTCTGCATTCCATAGATACTTTTACCTGCTATATCATTGACATCATTGCTATATATATTCATTGCTTCCGCTATTTGGTTTCTTTGGTTATGCATGTTGTTACTGCTTCCGCTATTGACTGTTGTTTTTCCACTGTATACCTTACCAAATGAGGGCATAGTTTCCCCAACGACTCACCAAGGCCCTCACTGCTAGTCAGAAGCCTCTGGCATTTGGGGAAATGCTCTTGAGGTCATGTGGTGAACCGGGTACGGGGCACCATTAGAGGGGCTCCAGATTCGGGTCGTTACATAGGGCACTAGAGTTTGTCTTTTGAGATGACCAAAACCACTATAATGTAACTAGAGAGGTTGAGAAGAGGAATTGGTAGGGTTTGGCTGAGCATGAATGCTTAAAATGGAGTGACGAGAAAATGGTTGGGGTTTCCTTTTATATGAGAGGAGAGGGACACTTTTGGATACCTCGAAAATATTAATTTTTAATAAACTCATTCCCCACATAAAAACATCCAAAACTACTCATATTCAAATATGAGATGATATAGGGTTGTTATATCATAAACCAATAATATTTAAACATGTTTTGATTCTATTTCTTACCTTATAATTTTGATTTATCCTTATTTAATCTATTTAATTATATTTGTGGTAATAATATTATAAATTTTAAATTGTTATAAATACATATTTATGTGATGTGATTTTTCTATAATAAAAATCATTATAATATTTTAGAACATAGAAATATCAGTTTTCAATTTTAAAATAATTTTGTGATTTTTGACCAAATTAATAATATGTTTTTTTATAAAATATCAATAGTGTCAATTTTTACAGTATTCATTTATTTTAATTTAAATAAAATCCACACAGAAGATATGTTTGAACAAAAATTTTAAATATATTCCTATCATTTAATATTTTTCTATAAAATTAGTAGATCTCATTAATTAGTTTATATAATATTTATTTTAATTTTTTTAAAAAAATTTATTTGATATTTCTTTTAATAAAATAATTACTACAACATTATTGTATAATTATTTAATATACATATTTTTTGCATAAATATTAAAAATATAATAATAAGTGGAATATAAATCAAATATATTTTATAAGAATACATTTTGTCGAATTTATCTTCTAAAACAACCAACTTTTAAAATGTTATATTTATTAAATTACGAAGGTGACAAACTTGACATCATTTAAAATAAAATAATATAAATGTCGTAATCTGTTTTATAAGGCTCCAAATTATCCACAAGTCTACCCTTTTATGATTAGGGTATTTTTATACTCGACCAATAATTTTTGGAAAATTTATTCTCCTTTTTATGGGTATTATTATTTTATTAAAAACTATATTATTGATTTTTCAATAAGTAAAAAATTTATGCATCATTAATGTATATGCTATTAATGTAAGTATATATTTCTCAAACATTTAAAACAAATTACCATGATGAATAAAACCATTTTATATATCTAATGAGTATTTATAGTAGAATTTATATTATGTATAACCTTATATTAAAAATAATTTAATTAATAATGTTTGAGTGAGACAAATTTCACATTCCTTTAAATAAAATAAATTAAAGGTCTTAATCTCATCCAAGTTGGTTCTAATAGATTCAATTTAATCCAAATTATGTTATATAATTAAATATAATCAACAAATTATATCAATACAATTGTTAGGATAATTTTATAATATTATTTATACCCTTAATTTCCTGATTTACCTTTAGCTTTTCTATATAAAATTTATCGTAGTTTTTATTCATAATGCCTAAAAATAAAAAGTATCTTATTAACATAATTTGGACCTAATTATTTCAAATATGGAATCCATTTTTGTAAATTCAATAAAAAAAGTTGCATTATTTAATTTAAAATTAATCCCATTGTTGACAAAAAGTGTTTTAAAAGTTAAAACATTACAGAAGATTGAAATGTTTTTACCTATAAATTCAGTGCAAAATTAATACTAATGACATAAATTATATTAAATGGTAAAATTATATTGTATTTATATTTTAAAACTATTAAATATTATAATTTAACCATATAAATTATCTCGATGAAAAATGTTGTTTTTAAATAAAATTTACTGTTATTATTATTCATTAAAATGTTAATGTTATCAGAACAATATCAAAAATTTATCTAAAGAAAATTTGTATATCCTGATTCCATGGAAGAAGTTTTATTTTTCAATTTGAACTTATAAACATTTAAATACTATATTTACAGTGGGTGCACAATCAAAAGGCAGCCAAACTACATTTTTTAAAAATATTTATTTTTCCCAAAAAATTTATTCTGTTCTCATACCATGTTCTAGATAATATGTATGATGAATGAAAATGTTATAAAATTCAAAATGTGGTTAATACTATTCAAAACGGTTAGTTCATAATAATATTATAATAATATATCATTGTTTAGTGAAACTCTATTTTGCAAACAATGCATGCTATTGAGGATGGCCGCTCTTGCGTGCAACATAACCCAATAATAGTGTTTGCGTATAATAAAAGATAATACAGTGTTGCATATAGCTGAAGCTAACTTTTGGGTAGAATACAACAAAATACATCAATGAAATTTAAAATAATATTTCTCATAAAATCTTGCGGTGTTACATACATCATTAATACAATTCCCAAATGAAACAATTCATTAATAACTTTAATCATTCTGCTTTATCTTAGGTACTATCATAACTTGATTGTTATCCAATAGCAGCATTTAAGGTATACTCTGATGAGTTGGACATTGATTCACGTAGTGTCCCAACTCTTTACAGATAAAGGATTGTACATTTTAAAACTTATTCTTAACTTGAAATCACATACTTGGTGTCCTTTTTCTCCACACTTACAACAAACTCTCATTCCCTTCAACCATTTACCACAGTGGTTATTTCCTTATTTATCAAATATGGTAATATCCTTATTTCCCCTTTTCCATTTATCCTTATTTCCCTCTTCCATCATTTTCTTCTCTTGATTCCCTTCAAAGCCATATGGCTCATAGAATTATTTACATATCTTATTAACACATGATATTATATCATCATATGATGATAATACGTGGGAGACTATTTCCCTTTTAAATGTTGTCTTAATACATGAATAATATGATCCTTCTTGATCTTTGGATCATGCGTATTGAGGGAGTTCTAATTCCTTCCAATATGATCCATTTCTAAATAATGGCATATACAAGATTAGTTTATGAATCAAAATACATAATTGCAAACTTGTAAAAAAGTTAACATCAATTGAGCAGTTTATTGATATAATCCATAATCATAAAAATGTTTTCTTTGAGGAGGTATATACTCATAAATACTTCTTAATGGTTTGTAAAGAAAATGTGAATTATCCTAAGAATATCCCTTGGGAGTGTCATAACCATGATTGCAACAAGGCCCGTTGTCGTGTACCAGGATACCTTAGGTCCATCCCGAAAATCCTTTTTAGAGTTTTCATTCCTAGGTAAATATGTTCCAGAGCTAGCTCATCCAGTTCATATCCATAAAGGAATTTATTTCTTGGAAAAATAAAAAAAATCCCTACATTACAAAAATTCTAGGATGTTCTTCTATACTGATCCTCAATGTCTATCTTAGGGTAATGTCCCCTAATCAGTGTGTTTCTAAATCATGTTTCAAAGGATTGTACTAAACTTTCTCTGATTCCAACGGTAAATCCCCGACCTAGAATCTTGTATTCATTGAATTATATTAATAAATTGGCATGATTACAAGGAATCTTGCCCTGAAAGACTGATAAATTAAGAGGTCTTGGAAAATAGATTACATACCAGAATGTTACATTAAACATTAGAAAATAAAAAACAACATAAATGATCCTTTTATAATAAAATTTATCCCCTAGCATAATCCTTCTTATCAATAATAAAACACTTCTTGAACCCTGGGAAAATAAAACATAAGAAAGGGGAAGCATAAACACTAAGAAAGAGTTAGAAATGTAGTGAAATATAACATAAACATTAAACGTGGTGAATAATTTAAAAGAGATGCCTTTACAAATAATAAACATGAACAATTTATGACAGGAATATGATATGAGTAAGTAATTCCATAATAAAACATTGACATGGCTATTCTACTAGTCGAATAACCACATGAACCATTAATATTATTTTCATAATGATGGAATGTATAATGTTAGACATTTAAAAACATCTTGTCAAGGTCTCATCCAAGATGTATAAAAATGTTTTAGGCCTCGTCCAAAACCATATATCAAATTGAGAAATGCCTCAGACAATTCATCATCTAATTGTCTCATGAGACATACTATTGCACCGAGGAGCTATAGCGGGCTACACCAATCACATACTAACTACAATACATTCCACATATGAAAAGGATTAAACCTACCATAAAAATTTATATTAAAACTAGATTACGAAGTGTCAATACTTTATCCATAAACATTGAATGGCATAAAAATAAAACATCAATATCGGTAATAATCACTAAACATTGAATACAATATAGAAGATTTTTATTATAATAAATCATCCACGATCAAGAATAATATCTCGTAATGGATGTTGACATAGTTGAAAATGATCAGTAAGAATCATTGAGAGAAATATCACTTTTTTAGGAAAACATTTAAAAGTCATATAAAGAAAGAAATTTAAAATATTGTTTTTAATCAAATTGTCCTAAACCACTTTTAAAATTTTTAAATGAATTAACATTTTAAAACATTCATGTCCATGTAAATAAATTCATAAAACCATTTTGAAAACATTTACATTAATGAAAAAAGCTTAAAAAATAAATCATTAAAACATTTAAAATTATTTTTTAGTAAAAATTCATGTAAAAATAATCCCATTCAAATATCTTTTATGAATCATGGATATTTATAGTAAATATGTTTTAGTAGATACTTATGGAAAAACAACCTCAGATAATGAAGAGATTGTGAAATTAACCATTACCTTACACATTCCTTTGGTCAAGGGTAAGTTTAACCACCTGTATATTGACCATAGTATATTATTAAAATATACCAGGACAATAATAATATTTATCAAATCATAAATTATTCATTTATGACTTTAGACTACCCATTTAATAATAACTTCCATGTTATATTAACTTTTTGGGTAATAATCACATTCTTTATTGTATGTGTTTTAACTTGTTATTCTTGATCATATAATTTAGATCATGATTTAATTACATCCAAAATATAAAACTTGATTAATATATCATATATATTTAGAATATAAATATTTACAGAAGATAGATATATGAAATGGAAGGCACCGTTTTCTGAGACGGTGGGTCGTACCTATGCGTAATCCTTCTTTCCATTTAAATATCATATTGAATTGAAGTAACTGACTATGATATATGTATGTACATACACACACACACAGAGATATATATATATATATATACTTATAGTAGAATTATTAAGTCATATATTACAAAATTATTTATAATATACATTTTTATAATCATCATTGAATGGTGAACGTGGGAGTGAATCTAATCGCGTCGTGGAGACGATAATCCGTACGTACGCACGTGCAAAAATATCATTATATTAAACATAAAATCATATATAATTGTATGTTATGTCATATATATACAATCATTAACAGGTTATATTTCTTATTTACATTATCAATACTAATTATTATACAAATCCAATTAATGATGTGTCTCAATAACATAATACACCACTACGTGGAGACGGTAAGCCGTGCATACGCACGTACGATGACTTTGTCATTTTTAGAATGGGTATAAAATTATGGTGGTTCCATATTTATAATAACAACATAGTATGTAGGTGTTCTGGAAATAATATTTTGGAATGGAAACAACCAAGAAAGAGGAAGTGGAATATGAAAATAACTTGAATGAGGGTGGTGAAATTATTACCTCTTCTTCGGGTGTTTTCTTTTAATTTGATAAAAAGGGATCCATAGGTTGTCTTTATGATCAAACTAAGGACTCTAGGATGATTCAAGGGAATTTTGAAAGATATTTGGTTTGTGTTTGGCCGAGCCAAATGGCTCTGGAGGTGTGATTTTCAGAGAAGGGGAAGAGCCCTTTTATAAGAGGGGTGAGGGTCACTTTAGAAAAAGTTTGAAATATTAATTTATTATACAATCGTATTCTGTTTATAATGTCTCAAAATTAATTTATGTCTAGATTTAGGTGGTTATGGGTCTAAATACACACAACCAATCGGTTTTAAACAAGTTTAGTTTACTATTTTAAACGTGTAATTTAGATTTAACTATTAGTTAAATAGATTTACTTTTACAATGACTTCTACAATTCTTACACTATATACTTAATATAATTATTATAAACATCTAAGAGAACCTCAAGTGGTTCATTAATGAGATATATAATATTATTTAATCCCTTTGGACAATTCTTAGATTTTTGGGAATATTATATCAAACAATAATATAGTATTTGTTTTAATAATTAATTTCTGTCCATTTTGTCACTATTTGTTATTTTGTCTTTATGAAAGTCCTAAAAACCTTATCACATTGAAAAAAATATACAATCAGCCCAATTGTGTAATATTAACCTATAAAATTCATTGACGGTTTCAAAACATTAAAATTATATTTATTTTAATATTTATGATATAAACTATTTTAATATATTATTAAGAAGGTAATTACTGAATCATCATTTTGTCATAAATAAATGTAATTATATAATCTCTAAAAATAATAAATAAACTACCATCATTCATAAAATATTTTTACCTTTCTAATAAAGTTTTATAGTCAAATTTATCTTATGTATAACCCAATATTAATAATGTTTTTGTTAATAATCCTTGAATCTAACACTTGTAAATCTTCTTTACATAGAATAATAATAAATTTTATAATCTAATCAAAGTGTACCTAAAGGATCATTTTTTTCCTAATGTTGTTTTTGGTCGAATTATACTCATAAAATAGAATTAGGACAGGTGTTTTGGTAATTATAATATCATTTTTACCTTAAATTACCTTATTTACTTTTAACCATGGAAAATAAAAATCAAAAGTTACTATTCACCCAAAATTATTGTCATCATATTGAATCAAATTTTAGTTACTTAGTTCAACCATTTCTCTTTTATTTTTTAAATTAAACACACATTAGTGGTAAAATTAATTTTTATGAAAAGTTGATGACGTGCCTATAAGGTGGGTAAAAGAGGTTAAAATGTTCAATAAAATTTTTTATGTAAAATATTAATATAAAATGATGAAAATGAATTGAATTGAACATATATAGGTATTATATATCTATTTTGATAAAAAAAGTTTAAATAAATAGTCGGCTTTAAATAATAAAGTAGTGTTTTTCATTATTCATCAAAAATTGAAAATTTTCAGAAAAATACCAAAAATTCACCATAAGATAATTTTGATATTCCTAATTGAAAAATGAATACTATTTTACCTAATTAAAAACATACTAGTTATATTTATTAATTTAAAATTAATTTTTGTTGTTAAAACAAAAAATCATGTTTTTAAAAAGTAAAAACTATCAAAAGATTGACATGTGTTTATGTCAAATTTAAATGTGAAATTAATTATAATGACATATATTGTATTAAATGATAAAAATATAATATAATTATACTTCAAAACCATTCAAATATATAATTTAACACTAAAAATTATTTTTATTAAAAAAGATGTTTTCAATTAAAACTATGATTTTTATCTATTCGTTAAAATTTGAAATTTATCAGAAAACAACAATAAAATTATCCAAAATAAATATTTATGTCCTGCATCTAATGAAAAATTTATTTTAATTAATTTCAATATATGTAAGTGTAAAATATTGTTTTTAAAATTTTTTCTCCACTAAAATACTATAAACATAAATTTTTTAAAAAATACATCTTTTTATCTGAAAAAATGAATTTGATCTTATATTATGTCAATGAAACACATAATATGGATGTTAAATTTATATACAGTATATAAGATTCAAAATTTAGATAATATTATTCATAAACTCATTTTGATCAGCTAGTTTGTTAAGTTGTTGTGCCCTTGAACTCTGTGTTCTGTTTAGTGAAAGCTGTCAAATACATTTAATGTGATAAATTACTATGGAATATTGGGGTGTTATAGATTCCATCCAAACGATTCACTAAATTTCATACTAGTGGTGCCTCTCAGCCACTATAGATAATGGTTGGTTAGCCATCCAATATCCATCATTTTTTATAGTGATACTTCCCACCCACATCCATAAGAACAACATAGTCCATAAAAATTAATCACTAAGAATCATAAATCACCAAGGACACAATATAAAAACAAAACTATTTCAAGAAGTTACAAATTCACTTCAAAAAATTACTTATTATTTGAATACACCCTTCTACAAATTTCCATTCTATACTATATTTCAGAAAACCAATTTTTTTTAAAAAACCTATTTTATAAACAAATTTCATCATCCAATCAAAGAAAAATATTTTAAAATCTCTATTATAAAATCATAAAACAAATACCATATTCAAAATATCCCTTTTCACCCCAAACAACCCAATTCATCACACATTGGGTTTTCACAAACCTTCATACATCATATTCAAAATTAATTTCAAGAAAAATATTACATAAAATAAAATTATCTATTTCTAACAATGTGGAATCAGGAGAGAATAAACCTACCATTAGGGTTTTGATAAAATTGACCGACAAAAAACCACATCAATAATCCAGCGAATGCACCACCAAAACCGGTCTAGATTCTCTTAGCTAACATCCAGTATCCCTAATCACATCATTTAAGGAAAATAACCCCTTGATCTATGCACAATATATGTAGATCTAGGAAAATGAGAGAGATGGAAGAGTAGATGTTGATAAATCCGAAGCGAAACAGAGAGAAGAGATTTACCTGGGAGAAACCACCATCAAATCACCATTAATACCTTTTCAATCGATTTAAAAATAAGTGGGAGATCCCCTCAAACCATCAAGAACTGAAAATTCTATATGGGGATCATGTGGGTGAAAGTATGGAGTGTTTTAGTTCAATAGTATGTGTTCCCTTTTTAAAAAAATAGAAAATTTATTTTCCAACATGGTTAGCTCACGATGTTTCACAAAATGTACGCTAACTATATGGATGCTACAACCTCAAAGGCATCTCTCATGGACTCCCCTCTTGTTTATTCAAACCATGTGAAAACCATGCGGTGCCCTGTCACCTCGAGTTGTAGTGTTTTCCTAGGATTCTCCTACGGTTTCCCCAAACCGTTCTCAAACTGTGAAGCCCTAAAAGTCATCCAAAATCATTACAAACTCTGTCAACATCATCCAAACTCATCCCAAAAACATTACTCAAATAAAAAGCATAACAATTCTGCATACCTCTAACTGGGGGTGTTACACACCCAACATGTCTAAAATAGCTACTTGTTATAAGTTCACTATTTTACTGTTGTATTGAAAAAACAACTCAACTCTTCATATACTACCAAATACCTAGTATAGGCTCATCTTCTAGGAAGTGATATATTTTAAATACAAGAAATATAGATGATATTACTAACGATCTGGTGGGATCTTTTTTTTAAATGAATTATTCAATCTATAATAGTCAATGGAAATAATTTCATAGTCAATACTTTTTTTAATATTAATGGAATTAATTGAAACTAGGATAATTTACACTATATATGTTTAGTATAATAAAATAAATAGATTTTTATATATATACTATGGAATTTATGAACTCCAATTTCAATATAATGAATCCTTAGTGATCTATTATGAGTATTTTCAAGATATTTCCAAGCGAACTTCTAATTTAAATTATCAAGGAATACTATAAATAAACATAAAAAATATTTTTATAGTTATTTTACATGATAGTCTCACTTAATTAATATTTATTATAGTACTATTATGGTAATGTCTCTCATTATCTATCATACTCTCTCTTAATATATCTCAATATTAATTTCCTCCAATCATTGTCTACTTCATTATATTGGGTTTTAAATACACATCTATCCCTTATTCAAATTTTTTATTTATGTTATCACAACCATTTGAGTAATCATTTTTTGTTTCATGTTCTCTTATAAAATAATAAATTCCTTTCATCTTGTTTTTTCATGTTTACTATTAAAACTAACAAATTTTTTAATTTTTTTTGGTTTAAGGTTTTTATGAAAAACAATAGGTAAATATAAAACTCTAAATTTTTATTGCTGCTATAAATATATATGGGATAATTCATGAGATTTTTTCAAACTAATTATCAATGTGTGGATTTTTTAATTAATCAATTTTTTTCCGGATATGATTACTGTTTTAAATTTACTCTTCTCTCAAATATTGTTTAACTATATTATATTCTAATTGATTAAATCTAAAATAACCAATTTTATTTTATAACATCATTCAATTTTATTTTTACAGGAAGATGAACAACCTCTTTTCAACATAACATCATATTTTATTTAGTAACAAATAGATGAATTTTATTTTTAAGACATTTTTTATGTTTTTCTCATAATGTTTTTATTTTTAAATAGAAATATTGTTTTTTCACAATCATAAATGATTTTAATGATCAATCATTTTTTAAATAATAAATTTTTTTCAAACACCCATATTTTTTTCTAAGGGAAACGTATAGGTTATGAATATTATTTATATGGATAAAAACTATTTTAATTTAAATAAATATATTCCATTCTTTCATATAATTACTTGTTACCGTGTATTTGAAATTACATTCACGGTCATATTCCTACTACTAAAAATGAATAAAAATGGTCACCAGATGATATTTCAATAATTAAATTTATTGGTAATGCTGTGAACCCACATATTGTAGTTTAAGGAAAAAATAATTTTGTTTTATATTTTTTTGATAAAATATTTATTATAACTTGAATAAATTATAATTTACTAATAAAATATGAAATAATACTTAATATACTAGAAGTTAAATGCATATTTTTGATTTTTAATTTTTTATTATGTAACCTACTGAACTCATTATAGATCTTTCTATGTTCATTAAAAATATGTAGGATGTTATAAATTCTATTTCAGATAGTATTATTATATAAATTTTTTCATCAAAATCATTTGTGTTATACGAAAAAATTACCCATATAATGTGATGAAAATCCATTTAGGAAATTAAATAATAAAATATCAATCATGGAGTTAATGAAATCATATGTGTAATATGATATCACAATGAAAATAATAGATAATATGGATTCTAATTTAGTCAATGAGATAAGTATTTTTTCATTCATATTAATTAAATTAAATATTACGCTGATTATTACATGTTAAAATTACTTAATAAAATAAATACATTCATCAGAAAAGTGAATATCTACAAATATTCTAAGAATATGGGTAAATAATGTGAATAAGAACTAACATGATTTAAATAAATAATTAAGTCATACAAATACCCTTTATGAAAATAGATATAAGGGGAAGAAAATTAAAGAAGCTAAATAATTCACGGTTTTAGCATGCGATGGAAGAGATGGATTTCTCTCCTCGAGATAGATAATTGAAAACTATTCGTTGAGACTCATGGATAATGTTGAGGTTAGTGAAAACGTAAACATTTACTCAACCTACTCTTCATCCAACTTACTATAATCTTATTACAATAATCTCAGATATAATGTTCTAAAATATGTACATGTTCAATAGGATAATGTTTCATTTGAGAGTAATTCAAAGCACAATGAAATTATAAAACCATTATAATCTTTTTTATAAAAAATGATCTTTTATCCATCTAAAAATACTATTTATTAAAAAAGAATTGTTAATTGTTAAAATTTTTATGGTTCAAAATTTAATATTGATTAAAATGACTGATACATGACGTACATGGTAATTAAATCACTTTTTGATGAATATTTAATATATTACATGAAAACACACCCAAAGGCCATACTATTTTTGTATCTTTAGAAATAGAGACAACTTTCTAATAATGTGGTAAAATAACTTTATCATAACCAATTTTGATCATCCATTTTTTTAACCCTAACTAAAGCCTTAATTTATAACCTAAGTATAACAAAACAAAAGAAAATGGGTGAGCTCAAATACTTTGTAAGGGAAAACAATGGTTCAATTTGAACACAATCACGAGCATACTGGTATGAGAACATGATCAAGAACAAATAATATCATACACTGCCTATCTGAAATCATAATCAAGAATAAATGAATAAATATTCATAGTTCATAAAACATGAATCATAAAAAAAATAACATGACCAGTGAAAGTATAATATAGGAAAAATAAATGGAACTATGGAAGACAGATTAGAACATAATAATGATTTTTATAATAGTCAAGAATTACTGACAATGATATCTCAGTAGCATGGGTATTGTTCCCATATCATCATTATAGTCATGGATCAATCTAATAAACAACATTGTAGTCATGGTTCACTTCCATGACCAATATTCTTGAAAAGGACCTTCATGACAATCTAATGAGATATAAATCATTACCCAATGCATGTAAGGGAGATATAAGTCACATATCTGTCATAAATATATCAAACAAACATATTCTCCAAGATCATAAATAGTCATATAACAACCTAATAAATTGAATGGGGGTTATAAAATTATAATGATATAAATATATTTTAGAAATTTATAGGTTTCATAATCAGTTAATCAAAATAAAAAACCATGAAAATATGTGAGCCTCATAAACATCAAAAAATCATATCATAAACCTTCATGATAGTTAATATGAATGGTATTCTAGAACTATAAAAATTTATGTTATCATATGTAGGGTTTCTTTTTGAATGATCACATAAAACATTACTTTAATATTAAAATTAAATTTTTAAACCAAAACTTTTTCATACCCTTTTTCATTTATCACAAATTGAATTCAATCATAGGAATCCTGATAATCAATAAAAATATCTCTTGAGAGAAACAAATATTCAATATTAAAATAATTTTATTTTTATAAAATGCTAGGTAATTTCAAAAGGGAAATAATTATTTGAAAATTAACATGTATTGTTTTAGGGGAGGCATAAAGGTAATAAGGCATCATTAATGCTTAAAAATCATTTCTTTTTGTATATGATTATCAAAATTTTTCTCATACATTTTTGAGAAATGTCAAAAGGTACATTTTTTGGGAGAATAATGAATGATTCCTTACAAACTGTGAAATAAAAATTCTATAATGGGAAAATATAACATTAAAATAAATAATAGAATAGTAAAAAATTTCATGAAAACATTTTTGAAAACATGTACGTTAATGATAAATTTCCCCAAATGGATACTTAAAGTAAAATAATCGCCAATATAGAAGAGATTCGTATATCAATACTCATCACATTATAATCAATAGATTAATAATCCATATATAGAAAAAATATGAATTGGTAAATATAATAATATTTTGTATAAGACTCATAAAAGTCATTTATGGGTAGTATATAACCAAATTATAATTAACAGATAATGTATAAGACACGTGTCACACATAAATAAAGGTGAGACATAAATCCCTGACCATAGTACGCGTTCAAAAATCATGTATAGTTATTTTAAACATATTATTACATCATACATGAATTATAATAATATTTATGATATCATATATTATTTATTTAGGACATTAAATTACCAATTTATTGACAATTCCATGCTAATGAAACATTGCAGGTAATAATATCTTCAAATATCATACATTATTTGACTTGTTATTCTTCACCTTATTACATACGTCATGATTTACATAGTTCAATAATTTAAAACATGATATATATATATCATATGTATTTAGTATATAAAAATATATAATATATAGATATATGAAATTGAATGCACCGTTCATTGATATAGTAAACTATACATTTGCATTAACATTGTTTCAGTATTTTTATCGTAATGAATAGAAGAATGTAAATTAAATATATACGTATATATAATTTAATTATAATTATTTTTTCCTATATATTATTTTTATTTATTATATATAACTTATAATCAGTTTTTAATGGTTATCCTAGAGAATTAATTTCATCACATCGTGTAGATGGTACAAAATACGTACACATGAGTTAAGGTATCATTTACTTTAGTGGTTAAATTGGTCAGAATTGGATTGTATATCAATTATACATGATCATTATAATTTCATATTAATAATTCAAATCTTAATAATCATCGTAATATCGATATAAATATTACATATATGATAATTAGTTGACACCATTGTGTGGATTTCGTATGTCGTATGTACACACACATAATGATATTATTTTATATAGTATGGGTAAAAAGAGTAATATGGTTTTCATATAATAATGAAAACATTTCATAATATATTATATTTTATAGTTATTACTTTTATATAGAAAAAATTTAGTAAAATGATTAGAAGAAGAAAACTACATTGAAAGAGTTGGTACAACAGTTACATCTTTTTTGAGTGTCGCATTTTGATTTAAATAAAAGAACAACTTAGGTTGGACTTATTCAAAATATATGGTCTCTATGATTATGTTAAAGATGCTGGGAGGAGAAATAGCCAGTGTTTGAGGTAGCCAAAATTCATTATTCTTCTTAATAAAATAGAATAGGAGGTTACCTTAATTTAGAGGGGGCAGGGCACTTTAGAAAACTCCAAAACTATTGACTAATTATAAATTTATATTATATTTAAAATATCTCCAATGTGAGTAATTGGAAATTTTTGATGAGGGTGGGTTGAAATACCCTCCAATAAGGAATTTTTATCATCTTATGGTCAAATAATTATCCTTGAGATTTTTTCTATAACCATTACTTAATCATATAAAAATTTACCATGGAAGCTTTACTTTTTTACACTACAGTGTTAGTATAGTTAATATAAAATTATTAATGAATCCCAATTGGATCATTTATTACATATTTAACATCATTATTTTTATTTTGATGATTTATATATTTTTATTAATTTTTATTCATTTAATAAAGAAATTTAATAGCAATTTTGTTAATTTGACACTATTTATTAAATGAATTTTTTATAAAATATTATCAACATGATTCTTAAAAAAAACTATAATTTAATCATTCCTTTCATATCATATTCATCCAAAAAATTCATTCATTGAATCAAATATCAAAAATGATATTTATTTAAATATTATTAATATCATTTATTTTAATCTTCCTTTAATAAGTCTATTACTACATCATCATTAGTTCAAAAATAAATTTAATTATTGAATTTCTAAAAAATATAAATAAATAATCATGATGTAGGTAAAAATCTTATTATTATGATGAATATTATTATTCAATCATATTAATTATATAAACTATAATTTAAAATGATATAGTTATAAAAATTGGAATATTTCATTTTCATCTCTCAATTAAATAAAATACAGTAATGGTCCTAATCTAAATCAAGTTTCATAAAAAGGATTATATTTTCAAAATAAGATTTATTTTTGTTGAAAAAAAACTATCCAAAACAATTAAGACAATGTTAGTGTTATTTTATATTATTATAATATCCTTTTTATCTTTAATTACACTATTTAATTTTTACCAAGGAAAATAATGTTCAAAAGTAAATAATCAACAAAAATTGTTTTGAAACTATTGGAAAACATTATTCAAACCGAATAAAACTATGTATGTACTTTTTTTGAAATTTATTTAAATGAAGTGGACGTAATATCATTAGGAAGCAGACACACCTAGGATTTTTGAGGAAATGGATATTTGAATGGATATTTCCCATATGATTTTGGTGAGGGGAGGGGAGGCATTATCATGGTGGAATAAGTTTTTTTATCAACACCTCAATATTCTTGCATTGTGTTCCTCCCATAGTGTAATTCTATTGCAGCATGGAGATAATGGCATGGTAGGACAGTGCCTCTAAGTTCATCGATGTGCATTGTTTCAGGGGGTGTGGAAAGTGAAATGGTCGGGGGGAGGATCAGGTTGTTCACAATAAAGTGTGGGATCATGCTTTTAGGCTATCCAAATCGTACTCTAAAAAATTTGAGTTAACTAGTAGACAGATGGACATCAGGGTATCTAATCAAAGGCATTTGTCTCTTCTTGCACCCAACTTTTCCTAGTATGTTGTTTCTACTGGTTTCGTGACCAATGATCAGGGATACTAGATGCCACTAGTTCGTTCTACTGAGGTTGAGTGGTTCGTGTTTTGGTTTATGCTGACCCTTGGTGGTGATGAGGGTGTGGAGGGAGTATAATAGAGACTAAAATAAGAGGGATGGTTTGGGGCAATCTCTTCGGTGGTAAATTAATCCTCGGTAGCCACCACAACACTTTCTGAGGATTCCATTTCCTAATCTCTTCCAGATGGTGGGGGTACGAAGTCCATTCGAAAGGGATTATTCTAGAGGATAATGTTTTCAGAAATCATTAGAATGATGGGGAAGGTGGTAATGAAATAGTTTTAATCTTTACTAGTACATTTATGAAAAAAATGGGTATCTTTCCCAGAAGTTCTAATGGAATAGGATTTGTTTTTAGAACCATCTCAATGGTGATGATGTCTTTCTCCTTCTGTGTGCCAATCAGAGATACTCAGGTCGCTAGACCTCTATTTCTATTAATTGGATACTTTCCACCTATTCTGAAATAGCTTGAATGACATTCATAATAAGGGTCTAGTGTCATTGGTTTAACATGGTGCACATCCCCTCTAAGGGTAACACAAACATGCCTTGACTATTTTGGAATCATAAAAATCATCTACTGATTTAGGTTGTAGAGCCTCACCAATTACTATGTAATCATACGTCCAATTATTTAGGAATGCCATAGGCCTGGGTCATCTTGTTAATTGGAATGTGATGGCTATCCAGGTCTTTCTTCATGGACATAAGATCGTGGAAATCTTTTAACAGAAATAGAAGGAGGGTTAGATTAGTGCTTTTTCTCTGAATTTTGGCTTCGTATTCTTTATAAAAGGGAGGTCCTCTAACACACACTTTTGTATCTTCTATAGGATGGAGTTTTCAATTATTCTGGTGCAGTCTTCTCCTCAATACTTGATGTCTATGGTCCATTTTGAAGGTATGGAGATTCTAGGCCTTTTTATTTATGCATTTTGTGACGCTTATGTTTGGAAGTTCCTATGGGAGGTTCTATCATGATTCCATAATGAGGACTATGTTGGTTTACTCACTGGATATTTCAAATCATTTTTGGAGGTATCTTTAATGAGGGTTGGATCACCAATGTATCGTAGTTTATAGTTGGACATTCGATATTTATTGTCTACTAATGGTTTTAATTATTTCGATTTATTAGGATCCATGTTAACGTAGAGTAATAATGGCATAGATAATCTGAGGATTTGGGTCTAGCATGATTTGTGTCTCCTCAATAATAAAGGAGATACTATTTTTTCTCATTAAACATTCACTCACCTATCTTATTATGTGTCTGACCATGCCCTACTTTTTGTACACATGAGCGATGGTGAGCCCAGATCATCTACTATCTCTTTTTCTAGATCACGGTACAAGAGTGTTGACATTGTATATGAAGTGATGATTTAATGGTATTGGGATGAATATATCTCAGATTGGGTCGGTCTTTCAAACCACTTGACCCATTTGAGTAGGTAATTTATGGCGTGGTCATCAAAGTGGAAGCACCCAATAAATTTGGAAGTTATCATGAGTGAGAATTGGTCACTAGAATATGGATATCAAGTGGGATGAGATGAGTATATTTGTTCGTCACTCATAGAATATAAGGACTGTTTTTGAACAACTTCATGAGGATGAATGAGGTTGTAGGGAGATATCCATATTCTTTTGTTTAATGGAAGGGGACACAAATATTTCCTTTTTACTAGCCTATTCCAATGAGAGGACAAGTATTTCTTGGGTAAATATCAATGGGGTGATGACCCTTTCATCAATTATGATGTGGAAGAAAATTTTGTGAGTTGAGAAACATATTACGGACCTGTTGGTTCACTCGGGGATCATTTTGATCCGGGAGGAAGATGGGGTGATATAGAATGTTAAATTTTATGTGGCTCTTCCCAAGATCCTTAAAGAATTGGAGAATGATTTTTAGGTGTTTTTCATTGGCCCCCTAAATCCAATTAGGTAATTAGTTTCATCAATCTGAATAGTTATCCTAGGTCTGATGTGTTCTTGAGGACCTTCTTTGTCGATGCCTAGGAGAAAATTTAGGGAGTGGTGGTAGAGGCCATCTAGGTTTTTTTGGAGAGAATATGAATAGGGATGCAAGTGCTTCCATGATGGTTATTATTTCCATGGTAAAGGATGTGATTCTATTCATCCTATATATCCCATTTTTGTGTGAAACATAAACTAAATGATTCTAGATTTCCTTCTCAATATGAGAATCAACTGACTTCTTCCTAGCTTCTTCTCCAACAAGCATTATATATTCATTAAAGGGATAATTATTTTGGGGAAACTAGAATTTCAACAAAATCTTGGCTAATCATAATATGAATGATGAATACCACAACAGGATGGTGAAATTGTACATGGAAAAATAATATGAAAAGATGGAATTGGGCTTTAACATCATGTTTATGTGATGTTTTGGATTCTCAGAGGGTATTTCCATTTTGAATTCTATAATTCCATCATATTTTCAAATTAGTGCAACAGTTGTATCAATGTGATTCTATATCCCATATAAATTTTATTTTAGACCAGGAGGACCTTTATAGAAACATCAAACATCATGTGGATGAAGGATACATTTGTCCCTTTAAAAATAGGGTGGGGACTCGCACAGTCTCCCACCAGATGTCTGAAGATGATACTTTATTCTTCGTAATTGGTAAAGAGATACTGATAATGTACATCATCAACTATATGGCCTTGAATGGAGCATAGAGGGGCCAACAAATTTTCATGGAGAAAATATCTTCTTTCGTCTAAGTAAGTGCCCTAGCAGGATGAGTATGAGGATCATAGAGAATTTGGGGATTCCTATGAAAAATCTCCCTATAGAGTATCTAGGATTTCCCATATCTGATGGCCAAATTTGCAAGAAGAAATTTGATAGAGTCATCCACAACATCATGGGGATCATCCATAATTGAAATAACAGATTCATTTATTTATGAGGTAAGATCAATCATATCAATTGTGTTTGGTCCTCCATTCCCAGACACACTTTTTCTATTTTTATGCCTCCCAATGGTTCTATTCTACTAATGGAATATGGCCATGAAATAATTTTATGGGATGACCATTAGTTTAATAGATGTCACTAGGATGTGTGGGATCAGATGGCTTGGTCTATTGTGGTTTGAGGGATTAGTCTTTGTGGCATGGATGATACTATGCAGTCTTTGTAGCCTAGACTCGCCTATGCTATCATTGTTGGTAGGTCGCTTTGGGTTATGTTTATGTGAAGAAAAAAAGAATAAGACTGGATGTGTTGGGGATAAATCCTAAATAATATTTCATGAATTTATAATGGAATGACACCGAACTTGGAGTCATTGATATAGAGAGCTAGAATGGTTGTGTACAGCGGGGATATTTGATTCTGGAAAGAAAACATGGTGTGGGAAGAGCCAATGTTCCTCTTGAGATAATATGTTCTAGATATTTCCTCCAAGGAGGAGAGTCAACATGAATGTTTCATTGAAGGTACCCTCAATAATTATTGGCATTTAATTTTTGATAGCGTTGAATTGGTACTTGAGTTGGATATGTCTGTTTATATTGGTTCGTCGATAGTCTACTTTAACAGAAATGTGTTTTGAGAAGCCCTGTAAGTCTTATCCGGTGTGGATGCCTTGGCTACTATGCTTTGGTGCAAACTTATTTCCTTGAAATAATATTGTTTTTTCTTATAGGGTGAGAAACATCACATTCCATGTTCAATAAAACATCCAAAGGGGTAGTATTTACCTGTCTTCTTGATGATGGTAATATGAGTTCCTCAGTGCGGAGTATACCTAGAACCATTTATTAGGAGCACTTGTGAGAGGTCCCAATGGTCTTTTTGAATAGTAACTCTGCATTGATATGCATGGGTCTTACATGAGAAATTTTTTTGGATACATACTTTCAAGGGTTAGTGATACTATTTGCATGACCCTAAGTCAAACAATGACGATTTTATCTTTGTATTTGGTTATCTGGGATGAATGGAATTCTATGAGAAATGGAGGGAAAGTTTATTTCTCGAATTTCAAGTTCATCCTACCATTAGGGTGGATGAGTTATCTATATTCATGGATGAAGGGCGAGACTAAATCATATTATGTGTCTATTTCAGATGTCACATAGGAGCCCCTTGGTGGTATGCACATATAAGAGGGTCTATTGGGTCAGTTGGTAGGCTCACATTCTAGGGATGAAATTAAATAGTGATGGTTCTTATTAAAGGTTCTCATGCATGGAGGAGGGATTATCTGGGACAATAACATCATTTACAAACAATCCCTCGTAATTTTTTTTGGCCTAGGGTCTGCATTTGGTGTTAAGGTGAGTACTCTTCACTATAAACTTCTACTATGTGACATTTATGGCCTCATGGTCTGTATGGAAGAGGCCGATTACCTACACCTAAGTGTAATTTTTGGCATCAACTAGGTCATCCATGGGGATCTCAAATACCTAATTAAGTATTTCACAGGATGGATATGTGAAGATGTAGATATCAAAAACACTCTCATTGAAGGGATCCTTTTGGTGATAAATATTTTTAGATATACGAGTGATGGAGACAGAATCATTAGCTATCATTGTTTTGACACACTTACTTCATCATTTAAGTGACTTATATGCTGTGATGCACTAGGAATACACCATTACCACCTGATGTGACTATTTTTAATAGATATTTATATTTGAATAATTGATAAAATTGAATTTAGAAGAATCATTTCCAATATGTAATAATATTATGTTTAATGTTAATATATCTAATGTGGCTAGGAGGGTAAAAGTGATGTTAAAAAGTCTAAAAAATTTTAATTTCTAATTCAATTATAACAATGATACCAATGGAATATATTTGGCTAATAAATGTATTAATTATTTATTTTTACAATATAATCATTTTAATATAATATAATTATATAAATAAAAAAGGTGGTTTTAAAAAACATTGACGTATTTCTTATTATTCATTAAAAATTGAATCATTTTCAAAAAAATACATAAAAGTTTCCCTATGTAAATTTTATAATTAGAAATTAAACAATGATATTTATTTCTTCTAATTCCATTAATAATTGTTAATAATAATAATTTTATTATTACTCATATGAGGACATGAAAAAAGAGTTCATTAGAGAAAATAATATTTTAAAACATATAAAGACATTACCCAAAATAAATTTTTTCATTATCAGATCCATTGAAAATAATTTTTTAAGAGTCTTTATTTATATAACTAGTTTAAAAATAGTTAATAGTTATCCTATTTAAATAATTATAATAGTAATGTGTGATTTTAATTAAACTTAGTGTTCTTTGTACCACAAGGTGAGTCAGTGTTGCGTGTAGAGCATGTTTCCAATGGTGTTAGATATAACATAATAGAATATCAATGATTTTATATAATAATTGAAATATATATTCAATATTAAAATAAGTTAAAATATAAAAATGATATTATAAATATGAAATAAATAAATTTACAAAATCTCTAGGTGTTACATTCCACCCCCCTAAAAATATATTTCTTCATCAAAATTAATCTAGGTTATCAATGTTTTATAACTATAAATTTTCTTTCAATGAATCCCACATTATAATATTGATTTCTAAAACCTCCTTTTAAAAATGAATGGTTGGAGAATAATATTTACCCCATGTTACTCAGATCAAGGTTTCCATATATGAAAAAACATAGTGATGATTTGGGCATGGATAAAATATGTAAATAATTATAGTGATTGATAAAGATCATTAATCATAAGATAGTGGGTTATATAGATAAGTGTAAAAATTCCAAAACTATAATCTATATTAGCATGAATGAAATTATTTATATCATAAAAATGATGTTAATAAGACAACCTTTTTCATAACTATTATTTTCCTAATGTAGAATTATTTTCAAGAGGAGATATACATTATTTTTGTCAGAATAACTACACCCTTTTGGATCCTAAATCAATTTCCACTACATCTCATATTCTATGAAATTATTTTTAATTTTTAATTCCTAATGTATTATGAGATCATTAGATCCATATAATGAATGATGCGTTATTACACCTATCATTATCACAATGAAAAGGTATGTACATGTTATAAAATATTCATAAATCCACATGTGGAGACATTATAATTGAGTCTTATAAAATAATCTGACGTTAAACATAAAATTTTCATAAATGGTTAATCCCACAATCCAGCCAAATGCTAAAACTCTAATAAATTAAAAATAATTACACTAAATCAGGATAACATTTATCTCCTATATATCATAATTAAGTTCATCATTATTACATTGCAAACATGTGAAAACCTTAATCATGTATTATAATGAGATATGAGAGTATCAATGTTTACAATACATTATTTTATAAAACATGCATGTCTCTGTATTATTAAGTCCAAAAAACTATAAACATCATCCATGGTTTCCTAATGCACAAGTCAATAAATCCTTTATAAGTTGAAAGGTAACTAGTATAGTCAAATTTAATTATTCATATCCAACATATATTTACCCAAAAAACATTATCTCAAAATTATGATTATGTTAAAGGACATCCTTCCCTTAATCATGTGTTTTTTAGAAAAATAACATTTTACCACAATAAATGTTCTTCTCTATCAGTACCATTAAATATATTTTCATAAATCCATATGTAAAACACTAATGTATACCAAATCATAGATGTTTAATTATTTTTTAATAACAAAAGATTATTTCTATAACATTATTTTTTAATTCAAATACATAAATTTTTAAACATTAAATAACTTCGTTGTCGTTCTCCACATCTCAAAGAGGGATCGCATGATATTTTCATTTTCCATTTTTCTTTAGTGGTTGCTGGCATTAATCATCCTCAATAACCTTTGGATTGAATTAATAATTATCACAATTTCATTTATCCTTACACTTGTTGAACTGGTGTAGGGGAGATGCATTCAGTGAGGATTTCTCTCCATTGGCATTCATAAAAAATCTTATTCCATTCACATTGTCACTAATATTCTTGATGATATTTATTTAAACACATAAATAATTTCTTAGACACTTTAATAAAACTTTATCTCTAATTTTTCTCATAGTTAAAGAATAATAGTAGTCTCCACTTTTTCTCTTCATGGCATTTCAATTTCCCATTAAACATCATCTTCCTCATCTTGTCAAAAACCATACAATTTGTACAAGCCTCCATCATCCATTTCAGCCATTATTTTACAACACATAAAAATTTCATAGATACTAATTCCTCATAGGATACTTACCCAATAAGACTTGACTTTAATCCACTGATGTACCTATCAACTCTACATTCATGCAACATTATAATTCTAGAATAGTACCTTACAAGTCATGTGAAATTGGATTCACAATTTTTAACGAATCATTCATAGGATTACTTTACCTCTTTAAATACCTTCCTAGTTTTCTTATATAGAATATAAGGGAATTACGTATTGAATAATAATTTCATTAGCCCATTCCAATACTTGGATAAAAATGTAGCCTACTACCTCAAATTATTTATCAATATCCACCACTTGTTTAAATTTCCTTTTAATCAATAAATTGCTAGAATGAAATTTTCATGTTTTGACCACTGAAGGACATAGAATATCATTTCTATGTTATTAATACATTGGTAAATATTAATTGGATATTCATCCCCACAGAATTATGGTGGTCATTGTCATAGGAAGAATTGAATAGAATATTGTTTACATTATTCCTCATTTAGAAGTCTATCTTGATTAATATATTAAGAATCATGGGTGGCCATAAAAATGAGAATTTGGATTACAACCCCTATATCATTCAGAATATATAATGGAAATATCATGCACTTTCTATTACAATTACTATTAATGCGATTAATTTTGGCTCTGTACATTGAGTAAAATAAAAAGATATAGAGTTAAAAAAAATTTATAAAAATGTGGAACTAAATAATCATGTCAGGTCACATAGAGGATTTCTAACTTATAAAACATTGACTAATATATGACACATAATGTTCACCCTAGGTTATTCATAGATGACTTATATTTAAATCTTTCATAATGGTTTTTGAATATTTTTTTAATTTCCTAAACATATCCCTTAGGTTTTTCAAACCATGCATGCAACAAGGCCCTTTGGAATATATCACATTAAAGAGAGTCATGCCTGAAACAAATTTTCAGAGTTTTAACACATAGGTTCATTAATATTAGAACAACATAAAAGATTGAATTATAAGTACATTATCTAGATTTTTCAGAAAACATAATACATTATAAAAATAACACACCCCAACATCATATTTTTTTAGTGTGTTTGGAAACATGGAAGTCATTCGTCTAATTCTGTTAAATAGATTAAACAACTCCCATTAATATCTTACCCTTTAATACCCCTAACCAAAATTAAATTTTATAACAAGGGGAAATAATAACTAAGAAAAGGTATAGCTTAGAGGCATAGTAATGAAAAATAAGGAGACATGTAAAAATAATCACTAGTATAAGGTTATGAAAACATGATCATGAAAATAGAATATAGTACCTTGTATATCAAAGAACATAAATATGAACCATTGCATAAATATTGGAAGTTCATAAATCTAGAATCATATAGAAATTAATAAAATGATCCATTGAATCATAATAATGGAATTAAACACTTAACTGTGAAAGACACATAAGCACAAAATAATTATTTCCATAGTAGTAAATAAATATCTACAATGGCCATCTTGGTAGTATGGATTCACTTTCCATATCAACATCATAGTCATGGTACAATATTATAACCATCTTAGGATTTATGTTTCACTATAATAACCATCTTTGTAGATATGGCTCATCATGTCTATCTCATGGGATATAAATCTTTATCAAATGAACAATAAAAATGTATTTTTCCCACAAATAACATAATTAAATAATATATATATATGTTACATAGTATCATAAACAGTATTATAATTACCCAAAAAATGGAATTTGTGTCATTAAAATATAATCATATAATAATAAAAAAATAGATAGTTTTCATAATCATTTCATAAAAAGTATATCCTTTAAAAACACATGAATTTCATAAAAATAATACCATAAGAACATAATCCACATAGAAAAATAAAATGAATGGAATTTTGGAACCATTATAATGTATGTCATTGTACCTAGGGAATGATTTCAAATGAACATAAGGAACATGATTTTTTTTAAAATTTTTCTTTTTAAAACGTTAAAAATTTTCCAAACCCATTTCTATCAAATCACACTTACAAAATAATTGAATCATAAAAATAATATAAAAAAACTTGAGAAAAATATCCTTTATTTGTTAAAAGAAATTTCATTTCATTAAAGCCATCCACATTTCTATAAAAGACATTTTACTTGAAAATAACCTTGTACGATTTTAGGGGAATCATCAAGGTAATAAGAAATCATGAATGATTAAAAATATGATCATGATGTATATATTAAAAAAATCATCACATTTATTTCTATAAAATACAAAAGTTACCTTATTATGAAAATGAATAAAAAATACCTTCAAATTACAATGTAAAAATTCCAATAAAATGGTAAAAATAGGAGACAGTCCATAATAGTATAGAAAATAATTTTATGATAACATTTTCAAAAAAATCTTGAGGATGATAAATATTCCCCAATTGGGACATAAAATGAAATAATCTCAAATATAGAAGAAATTAAGAAATCAATAGTCATCACATTATCATCAATATAATCATATCCCCCATGTAAGAAATACAATTTATAGACTATGGAAATATTAAAATTTCAATGATGATACTCATAAAATAAATCTATGGGTACAATATTTTACAATTATAAGAAACTATTATTATATAATATTTGTCTCACATAGAAATACATGAGAGACACAAATCCATAACCATATGTTTGATTCCCCAAATACATGTCTAAAACAACTATATAGTGGTTCTAACCATATTAATAACTTATACATCAATAATAATAATAGTTAAGATATCATATTTTATTCATTAATGAGTTTAAATTACCAACTTATGGGTAATTATATGTAAAAGAAAAATTATCAGTAATTGTCACTTAGTTAATTGTCTGTGTTTTGAGTTGTTATTCATGATACAATTACATAGATCTGAATTTAAATAGTTCACGAATTTAAAATAGTATTTATAAATCATGTTTATTCATTATATTAATATATATATAACAAATTGATATATGAGAAGAAATATATCATTCAGGGTGATGATAGGTTTTACGTATTCCTGGACATTGTTTCTTTTTTGTATCATAATGAATAAAAGAATGTAAATGTTTTATATATCTATAATTATTGTAGAATTATAATATCATATATTTCATTCATATCTAGTAAATATACTTTTAATAATTCTTTAATGGTTAACATTGATAATGGATATCATCGCATCGTGGAGACGATAAGCCGGACATAGGAACAAGTGGCGATATCATTCCCATAATGGTAAAATGTTATAGATTTGGATTGAATATTAATTATAATGAATCAATATAATGTCAAATTCATTATTTTTAACCATTATATTCATCTTTTTATCCTTATAAAAACTGTATATACGAATAATAGTTTATACGCTTGTGTGGATATGGTAAACCATAAGTACACACACATGGTGATGTTGTTTTTTGTCGGATGGGTAAAAGGAGTAGTATGGTTATAAAAAAACAAAAACAAATTAGAATGTATTATATTCTAGAGTTATAAATTTATTATAGAAAAATGTAGGAAAATGATTTATATATAGAAATGAACATTGAAAGAGTTGGTAATATAATTATATATTATTCGAGTGACATTATATTATTTTCAAAAAAGGACTCATTAGGTTAGATTTATTCCAAATTTATGCCCCATAAGATGAATTAAAGGAAATTGGGATGGGAAGTGGGTAGTTTTTATCCATAGAAATTGGATTTAGAGATATGATTAATTATTATGAGATGATCCCATTTACATGTGGGGGATGATAACATAAGGAAACTCGAAAACTATTAATTTTTTATAAATTTATTTTCATTTTTAAATATCTCAAACGTAATTTATTTAAAAATAGAGATGATTGTTAGACTAAATCCTTTAGTCAAATAAATTTTTACATGTTCATATCACAATTTTATCCTTATAGTTTGGCTTTAACCGTTAGTTAATTAACTATACACTTCTCATGAAAACTAGTTTTTTTACACTAGAGTATTAATAAAATTACTATCAAAAGAAAAAATAACCCCAATAGGATAATTTAATAAACATATAATATTATCATATTTATATTTCTGAAATATAGTTTTGTTTTGATCTTTTTAACATTTGATAATATATTATTTATTTAGGATCTCATTTACAACAATTTTGACATTATTTATTACATAGATTCTTTATAAAATCATATATAAATTATTCATTAATAAACATGATTAACTTATCCATAAAATGTTATTGTCTTATAAATTATTGTTCTATATCATAAAATATCTCAACTAAAATATATTTTGATATGATAAATATCAAGAATTTGATTCTTCCTTTAATAAATATATTATTACATTGTCATTGTGTCACAACATGATTTAATTATTTAACGTAAAATAATAGTAAATAAATTATCATGATGTAGATAAAAATATTATCCTTCAATAAAAAATTATAGTTGACCATATCAAATAAATAACCTCTAATTAAATGTGATATTTTTATTAAAATTTGAAAATGACATTTTTAAATCTTATTTAATGAAAATACAATAAATTTCTTAATCATTCACAAGACACCAAATAAATATTATTTTATACATATGGTTTATTCCAGTTGAAAAAAAACCTATAAAATTAAATTAGGACTTGTTTTATGGTAATTTTATACTACTATAATATTATTTATACCATTAGGTACTATATTTACCATTAATCGTGATAAATAAAAGCAAATATTAAATATTCACCAAAAATAAATTTCATACTATATGACAATATTTTTCAAAATTATTACAACCATATATTTCCAATTTTCAAAATCACATTCACCGAAGTGGTAAAATTATGTTAAATGCTAATGCCACAAATGTGGACAGAATATGGCAAAAAGAGATGTTCAAAAGTTTAATGATTTTTTATGTCTAATTATATAAAAAGAATTATTCCAATGACCAAAATTGGATAAAAAATTTATTATATATCTATGATGACATTATTTAAATCGAAAATTCATTTTTTTTACAATATAATATTATTTCCCATTATTCAAAAAATATAGAATGTTTTCTAAAAAACAAATTCAACCTATGTTAGTTTTTAAATTCATAATTCAGAAGAAATTTTTATTTTATCAGGTTCAATTTCATTTAGTGTATAAAAATAATTTTATTAATTTTCAAAGAAATATAGAAAATGATTTCATTTTTAGAAAATAGTATTTTTAGAAACATTACTACACTAACATCAATAATATTTTTCATTATCAAAACAATTAAAAATAATATTAGAAAAGTATTTATTCTTTTTACTTGTTTAATGGATATGATATAATAAACTTATTTAAATAATTATAATAGAAATGTGTTGTTTTATAAAAATGAAATGTTCTATTCACTAGAATCAATGTTAAGGATGTGTGTAGTGTTAGCTTCCCCTGGTGTTTACTATAACATAATCCAAATATAGTTATTTTCTGTTATAATTTAAATATATATTAAGTATTACATGTAGTAAAAATATAAAAAAGATTAAATTAGTATTAAAAAAATGAAATTCAGAAATTCTTTTAGTAATACATTGATGATCTCAAAAAATCAGTCACGAAATTCACAGAAGGCAATGAAACTCTAAATATAATTTTGGGTTACCAACAATATGTTAATAACATTTTTTTGAATAATACATGCTCTTAAAAATTGATTAATTTTTTCAAAGGTATTTTTAATATATTTTTCGGTTTTTATTATCATAAATATTGTTCCCTAATTAAGAAAATTTATTCTAAAAATTATTGATATTGTTGAAAAAATAATAATCAATATTTCATTCTATATCTAATCAAAAAAATAAATTAAAAAAATTGTACCAAAATCACTCATAGTAGAAATTTGTGGATCCAGAATCTCAGTACCAAAAAAATAATTTATTCATAATGTAGGATACGTATCTGAAGAGTTAATCCAGAAAATAATCACGGTATGCTGATAATTTATTCACTTGAAACATGTAACCCGAACCCTCTAAATATAATCACCATTAAAAAATCGAAAAAAGTTTTCATGAAAATCATTGAAAGTTCATGACTTAAAGAATTATATATAGAGAAATTGGGTATCTAAATAACTCACATATAAAATATTTTTTATTAATTTTTGGTTTAAAAATTTAAAATTTTTATTCAGTTACTGAAAGATGATTTAAAAAAACATTTAAAATTAGTTTTGTAAATTTTTTATTTTGATTAAAAACAATCCATTATTGAATATAATTTTGAATATATATATATAATAAATATTTTATATATTTATTCCTTGAATGGTAAATTATTTACTTTTCTAGATAGTGTGTACTGAAATTTGGATAGAATTGACAATTATTATAGAAACACACACTAGTTAAACTGAACAAAAATTATCTAGTATGAGATTTAATACATTTTATTTCAAATATATATTTTTTTGGGAAAATATATTTTAATTTACCCCAAAAAACATATATTAAATCCTAATTATATGTATAGGAATATATTTCCCATAATCTTCTTCTTCATAATATTTTTTTTAAAACACATGTTCAATGCATGAGAGTAAAATCATATTTCATTGAGATTTTTTATTATTATAAAAGATTAACATGTGAATTTTTCAGGAAAGGTAAAATGAGACTTATAATATCTTCATTAAAATTAATATGAATAACAAAATTGAAGAAGTTGAAAAATGAATTTTATCCAATCTATTCATTTGGAAAATTGTGATAAAATGTTTTTTGATAGATGATTTATTTTACATGGATATAAAAATGCATTTTAAACTATTTGAATATGTCCACAATATAGTGTGGGTAAAAGAAAGAATCAAACTCTTTTTTGAATATAAAAATACTAATGGAATTATTATGAGTTCAATAAATTTCTTATTCCATCTAGTCAATATAATAGATTTATATAACATAATTCAGGATCTTTGAGAACCTTTTAGAAGAATACCCCTTTATAAACATCATAAAAATAAATTTTTTAATGTATGTGTTTTCAATGTATTTCAATATGTATGTTATATTCATAAAACTAAATATATCATTTAAAATTTAATCCAAATTCATACAGAGTCAATTATCATGGATAATAAAAATCGTTCCAAACATATTGAGTCTTCCATAACAGAACAAAAACTATTGAAGAACTGATTCATATAAAATTTGATGAAATTCATTCAAAGGCTTCATCAATATTCAATGAGGATGTGTATAATGTTTATCATTTAACATTGAATAGTCTAAATTATCTATAATTGATTATCAATGATGAATCTATAATACAATGATAATATATTTTAAAATAATAATAATCTCCATATAGTTCTAAATAAGAAACATAAAGCTTTAAGAAAATATAGATTTATTATTAAAATATTATTATTCAAATTTAACCATTATAACCATAAACATGGAATTAGTTAATATAAATTTGAGTAAAATAATTATGAAATATATGTATAGTATTGTAAAAAATTAATTTTTATTACTAATTCTACAGATACATGGAAAAACATAATAGTGAAACCAATTTATTATTCCAAAATTAATTTTAAAAAATCGTATTTCTTTTTTTGGAAAATATAAATAATATATTAAAACTAAAGAAAATATATTATATCAAATTAATATTTTTTTAAATGAACATGTCAAAATAAATTTTGAGTTATGATTTCACAATTTTCTAAAAATATTTATTTTAATCTAAATAGCGAATAATGATGTTTTTTATAAAAAATTTAATTGTTGTTTTAAATATATTATATGATCCAATTTTATAAAAGATTATAATTATAATATTCATTTTTTAGTTTTATGATTAATAAAATTAAGGTCATCAGAATTATTTATATGTTGTATTATTGTAAAAAACAATATATACTTTAAAAAAATTCAAAATTGAATTATGTCATGATTTTCCATATGAATTGTAATTAAATTAATAAAATTGTATAAATTGAATAATTAAAAATTCACTGCATATTTGGAATCAAGAACATTATATTTGTTAAATATTCCCCATTTATATTTTTTTCTTTGATATTAGCGTCATTGTTAAATATTTGTCCCCATGGAAATGGTAAAATGTGTATAATATAGTAAAAACATTTTGGAAAAGGATTTAAACTTTCTTAACACATTAAATTATCCAATTGGAAGGTTTATTTTTGTATTTGTTCCATTTTTCAGTGATTATGTCGTTTATATTAATTTATCAAAAATAAAAAATAAAAAATCACACTCTATTGATATTTATATCTCTTATTTGTTTACATATGAAAAAATGGTATAATTTTAGTTTTATAATTTATATTTTAAAAATTAATTATTTTATAATCATGGAATTTTTTTTGTTTTATAATATTGATTTGTTAATGTAAATTATTATTTAATCCAACCATGAAATTTATATAATAAATTTAAAAATATAATAACAATTTTTAAACATATTAATGATAACATTACATTGGTAAATTATTGTGTTCCATAAACTTATTATATATATATAACCTATTATATATATAAATAATTAATAGTTTAATACAATTATTGTCATATTGTATAGAAATTAAAATTACATGAAGAAGTCTAAAAAGATATTAATGATATTTTATGATAAAATAATATTTAAAAATAATTTAAATGTCATAAAATTCAGGGAAAATTTATATATTTATAAAAAATTGATCAAAATAGCATCCCGTGGAATTTTGTGAGCCAATTGTTAAATTATAAATTAAATTATAAACCTTTAATTTTAAAAATGTAATTAGCATTGTTTAGATTAAAAATGGATAACAAATGGTTTATTTGATTAAATAAGAAATAAATGAAATAAAAACAAGTAAAAAAATATTTCCTGGTTATATTGAAACCACATGATCAGTGTCATTGAATATTCATCATTTTAGAACAATTTAACCAATTTTTAACAAATATTATATTATAAAATTTAATGAATTTACAAAAATGACATTAAGAAATTTTTTTAATAAACAATATTTTATTAAATGATTTAAAATTAATTAAAATCATATGTTATTTCATGTTAATGGGAGATGCATGAATATTTTAACCATGGTCCATATATGGTACAATTTTTTTTATATAACATTATCTAACCTTAATTGTTTTTAAAAAATTTTTGTTAGGGTAATTTTCCAAAGGTGTAACAGGGAGTCAAAATAAAAAGATAAAGTTGAAAAACATACCTAAAATTGTATGAATTTTTTTTGAGATAATTTAGACTCATCCACATATTATAATATAATTATATTAATTTAGATCAGATTTGTAATGATAATTATTATTTTTTAAAATACTTTATATAATCCTTATTTTTTCCCCTTCTATTAATTAATACGGTTAACATAACTCATACACTATTCACAATATTTGACCTTATAGATTATAAAATATCTTCAAAAATATCAATGTACACTCATTCACTACATCATATATTTAATTTTATTTTCAAATGTCCTTCCCTATTGTCTAAAGGTGTAAGAAATATATGTTTTCTCAACCAATAGGTATACACTTAATCGAGTGCTTTCAAAATATAATTATTATACCACAACTAAATAAATCTTATAAAAAATATAAAATGTAATAAGTAAAATAAATATAGTTATTCTTTATTATAATAATGGAAAAGTTTTCATCCAACTTCATCTCAACCTTCACAACACAATAACAACACTCGTGGGTATTAGTGGACTACCACCTCTATGAAGTGATATGATTTTTTTCCATTTTTGTTTTACATAGTCAGTAATAAGGGTATATTAATTGAAAATTTATGATATATATGATATAATAATCACTCTGTAAAGGTGAATTATATTTCATCTTTATATTGTCCCATCCATTGAAATGTGATCACAATGTTCATACATACATATGACATATTGTCTGCAGGAATGAAGTAATTTTTTTTCTACATATAACATTTTAAGATGATAATAAATAATTTTTATTGAATATATATAATATTTTTATAATTATAAAGATACATAAATATTTTAAACCATGATAATTTTTAATTTAGTGAAAATACTAAACGGACACATACCTTAAAAATAAAACAGTTAGCACACTAAAACATTGAATTTAATAAATAATTATTAATCGTAGAATATTGAAATGTAATAATAGGATTATTTATGATATTATAGATACATAATATGATCTATTTTATAATTATAATAAAATTTAATTTATTATAATGTTATCTAAATGCGCAAGCAATGTATGTCAGACTAGAAGTAGGAATTTTCCCATCTCTGTTTTATTTCCTTGAAACATATTTGATATTCACCACATATTTATTTCATTTGGTATATATACTCTATAATTTACATGTTATATAACGAGTACCATTATATAGATGTTATTTTATGTTATATTGTTTATAATTACTATAAAAATGGGTTTTAATTTAAAAGATTACAATGTTCTAAGCGATTTCTTTTACAATCAACATTTATAGAGGAATTGTTTCTGTTTAAATTTATTTGGGCAATGTTATATGATTTCAAAATCATTAAAACAAAATATTTCATACTAATTATGTTATTTTTTGGTTTTAATTTTTTATTTTCTATTTTATCTCATTTTGGATCATGAATCGACATGTATGTAACATGTATTGCATAGTATTTTATTTTTTAATATTTATTTCCATTTATTTTTATTACATTTAAGTATTTTATTTTAAATTTTTACATGATGTTTTTTAATAATGTGTATTGATTTTTTAATTAAATTTTACCTAATATAATTTATATTAATTTTTAAAAAGTAATCTTATTGTTATTTTAAAAATAATGTATTTTTTTACCATAACTGTGATCAAATCATTTTTCTGAACAGACACTATATGAATGTCTTTCCCTACCATCATGAATACAATTTTATCGATGTATAAAATAAAATTTTTCATATTTATTTAAAAATAAATTTGGCTTCCAAATAGTATTGTATTACTGCAATTTAAATACTTTTTTTAGAATGAATAGAGTTTGTTATTTAATAAATTACCTTATGTTATTTTGAATATATTTAAAACATTGATAACAAACATTATTATTATTTGGAATATGATCCATTTATACATTACTAATTCATTTTTTGGGTGTTTCATTCTAATTATTTATTGATATTATATATTCATTATATAATATGGATACCTATTTAATTATAATTCATACTGAGAATAAATTATATTTATCATTATAAAAAATGGGAATTCATTAGATGTTAATGTGATTGGATATTCCTAGATATAAAAATATTCTTGACTCATAAATTCGTCACATGAGACAAAATAGGATGACATGATGAACATTATAATGTAATAAGATAATAGCATATTTATTGGGTATTTGGTCGATTTCCGCCCATACAATGATAATGTATTCGTTAATAAGCCGTAAAAGAATGATAATTTATATTTTTAATGGACTTATAGTAAGATTAACTATATTATGGTTTATAGGAATGGATTATTAATGTCAATACTTATTTATTTCATTTATTAAAAACACAATTATTAATTTCCTTGTTTTTTCTATCTTGATAATAGCCATCTATTTCCATTGAACTAATATTATTGATTGAATGTAATATTTTTTGATTATACATTCTTCCATTTTAATTATTCCATATATAATGATGATATATTACATTTTAGGTAAGCCTTACTATATATCTAATATCACACTTTGTTTGACTTTCATTCCCCCATTTATTATGATTTACATTATGATGATTATAAGAATGTTTCATATGGCAATTTTTTAAATATTTACAATTTAATGAGGGAAACGTATTTTTATATTTATTAAAAATAATCGAAAAATATTTTCTCCCTTTAATTCATAATTGTAATCTAGTGATAATGTAATAATATATCCATTGACTCTAGGCTACATGATATCCTTAATTTTTTTAGATCATACTTTGTAAAAACCATGGTAAGACGAATATAAATGAAAATCGCTAAATTAAGAATTATTATAACCCTTTTCATTAATATTTAATGCTTACCATATAGGTATTTTTTATTTATTTTCCAATATTCCGGACATTATTACCAAAATAGTGTATTTCATTTTTTAGTGATTTCTCTTAAAATATTTAATGGAATCAATACCAATTGTTAATTTAAGTATTTCACTGTAAGGAAAGACAAAAAATTGTGTTTCATCTATGTTGATCCTGGCTATATTGGGGAAGCTACCACTAGTTATGAAAAATATATCTTTCTGTATGGAACAACTTATGGATCCACAATAAGAGTAACAATTTTTTGATCTCTAATTGTGACATAAGACTTCACATTTTGATGAATCTACTAATCCATTAATATTTAAATAATGGATTAGTTACAATGAAAATAAATTATTATATTTGTATATAATGAATGAGAAATTATTTTTAAATATGTTTTTTGATTAAATGGAGATTTAAATCAATTGAGGTAATTCTTACAAAACTATAAATATGAATATAAAATTGATAACATGAAATTGAGAACATATAAAGGGATATTATTCTTAAAATATGTTCTTAATATAGAACTAGTTGACATATATTAAAAATTTCTCATTATTTGATTGCAATAAAAGGAATGTGTTGTGGGGTATTTAGAAAACAATACAATCAAATCAATACATGTTATGAAATATCTATTTTATCCAAAAAATGATAGAACATTTTATTAACGGGATTAAAAAAATATCTTAAATTAACCAGACTCACAATATTTTTAATCATACAATGATATGGTGTCATGTTTTATCAAATGAGTGATATGATTCTCCAATTCATTTATTATATAATGAAATCATGAGAATAAGGGGATTAACGAAAATTAAAAAAAATTAAGGTGTAAGAATGCGTGTTTATCATAGAACATCCTATATATGAAAATTATGGAAGGAATCCCCCTCAGACTAGTTAATTATGAGCAAGAACATGTATCATGTTTTAATAAAGTCGTCATAAGGCTCCTAAATACATGTAAAAGAACGAAAAAACGATTTTATAGTATTTCTTCAGTAAATAAATGTGGGATTATTCAATCTAATATCCCAATAATCAGGGAAAAAGTACATAAAATAATCCATTAGGAAAAATAAATAGTTTGAAATTAAAGAAACTAATATTTAAATTATTTATAATATTAGTGGTTGGAGTAGAAAAATCACGATGGGGGTCTGATTTAATTTTATTACTTAAATATGACATAAAAATATTTAATATATAAATAACCTAATTTATAAGTTTTTAAATATTAATGGAATTTATATATATGATTTTATATTTACAAACAATTTATTTAATGTTCAATCACAATTCAGTTAAAATAGGTATTATAAAACATTCAACTACTTCAATTGTTTTACTAAATTAGAAAACTTATATAAAAACCTAATTTAAAATATGAATGTAAATATTAGTTTTGTTTTTTGAAAAAATTAAGTTAATTATTTTAGAAATTTTTTGGAGTAGTTCTATAAAAAATGTAAAAAATTGAAAATTACAAAAAAATAGCCATGGGTTCTATCTAAATAAATGATATAGAGCTAGATACATTAATTTTATCCAATTCCGATAGGTTTATTAGAAAAAACTAATTATTAACTTCAATTAGGTTTCACACAATAACTCCCAACCATGTCTAAGATATAAAAAAATTCATCCATACTTATACATAGGATAAATAAGTGATAAAAACTATATGTGGGGTGTCATACCTACGTAGAATATAACACAGTTCAATCTCGGAAAATAAATAATAAATTATAGAGAATGAGTTTCGAAATCTATATGTCAAGGAATGATATAAAACCCCCACAATTTTTACAAATAGATATTACTAATAAATAAATTAATATTCATAATATTGAGAAACCAATGTAGAATCATGTGTGTTTAATATCATTGGAATCTTTGGAAAAAACTACTAGTTCATAAAATGACTTAATTGTTTCTCACTTATTACTTCATAACTACATATCTTTTCATATATCTACCATAATACCTTTCTTTGTATCATTTTAAAACAAATATAATAAAAGGGTGAGATAAGATATTTTGTAATGGAAAAATCAGAATATAGAAATCCTATCATAAACATAATAGTATAAGAATATGAACATAACATTTTAAAATCCGCACACTTTATATAAATGATTATAATCTTGAGTCATTGACTAAATCATAAATATTAAACAAACATGAATAATAAAATAATAACTGTGGAATTAAATATATAATTTTGGGAATAAAATAATCATAGAAAAATATTTCATTAGTAATCATTGATATTACCTAGGTCTATAATAGTGGAATTTGTTCACTCTCCAAACCGTCATAGTAGTCTAGGTTTACTGTCAAGACTATCATTGTGGATAATGTTCTTTACTAAACCAGTTTCACATCCTATTCAAGTCCTATTTTAATACTGTTAAATATCTATTCAATCCCTTTCTTTATCATGAGATAATATTTCATTACATAAGGAATTAGAGGGAGAGATATAGTTACCACTTATCCGATAATAAATTACATATGTACTTTTTTTAGAAGAAAATAAATCATTTATCATATAAGAACATATCAAAAGAAATACGAGTAACATGTATCAATTCAATATAAAAATAAACCAACAATAAATTGAATAATGATAATTTTATTCAATAATATCCAAATTAAATAATATTTAACATCTAATAATTTTATCTTAGAAGGAAATAATTTTTAATGATCACATGAAATGATTATTGGGGGATATATTCATTCTATTTTGAAGACATTTTTTTAAATGTCGATAATTTATAAAAGAAATTATCATTTTAAAATTATTTTATTAATATTTGTAATGTAATAATAATTAAACATAGGCTTTATGATAGAGAGTAATTCCTCTCAGGAATTTTTAGTTAAACAAAAAGGATTAATTTTTTTTAAAAAGCCATAAAACCCCTCTTTTAGAAAATGACAAAATCAATATTTTTAGTTTTTTTGTAAAAAGTAAAAAGAGTGATCATAATTGATTGTAAATAGTAATAAGTGATATTTATAAAAATTGAACTAATTTTAGGAAATATGTAAATTGATGAAAAATATAGTTTTAGAGTAAATTTAAATAAAATAAAATAGAAAATCCATTATAAATATGATATTATTGATGTGAGAATAAATGTAATTATTAGATTGTGTTTAATCAAAATAAATCCACATAAAATAATTTTTATCTATAAATAATATAATAAAATTTCATTTCATACATAATCATAGCCTGAAATAATCAATGATGTTGATGGTTAAACCATAAAAATGAAATTATGTTAAGAATTTACATAATAATTTGTAAATATTCAAATAATCCAAAGTATAAAAGTAATAATTATAAAAATATATATTTAAAAATTAATATTTTTATATTCATGATATTTACTATGAAATAAAATTATATAATCTGAACTCAACAAATAAATGGTGATTATGTAATAAATCACACAGAAGAAAAAGGCCAGATGACAAACCACTACATTTCAGTAACTTTTTTTCTTAAACTATTTAAAAATTTATATAATTATTCAAAACATATTATTAAATTAATAAATAACCATATGAATATTTATTATATCCTATATGATACATATATAACATATTATTACCCATTTGTTAATAATAGCTTAATATTTTTATATTTTGGGTAATAAATGCATTGTTTTTCGAGTACATTTTCAATTGTAATGTATTTTTAATACTATATAGATTATGATATAATAATAAAAATAATGTAATCCAAAATATATATATCATATATATTCATTATATATAATTTTTTAATAATCCATAATATTCATTGACAATAAATTGAATACTTTGTTGATGGAATGGAAGGCTCTATGTACACATGAATGTTGTTTCCATTATCATGATATAATTTATGAAAGAAATGTAAATGATATATTTTTATTTTATAATTCCATGAAATGTTTTCTGTCTTAAAGATAACATATAATACAACCCATGACTCAGTCCATGTATAATGTAAATTAATCAGAAAACAATGATGAGGTGATGGTTCACATATCCAAAAATGATGTTTTTCTATTACAAAAAAATTTAAAGAATGATGTTATGTGTTTTATAACAATTATATTGTAATAAATACATTAAAAGAATCATATATTTCATATATATACTATAAATTGATATTAATATTATTAAAACCATTCCCTATGACAACACTTGATAGGCCACGATGGAGATGACGAAGAGCGAGAAGCTAGAGGGTGGTGAATTGTGTTCTCAAAAATGATAGATAAATAAAAAATATTTTGTTTTTAGTGAGCTATTCATTATCAATTAAAGGATAATGGGAATAAGAAAAATTTAAATAAAGATACTGAAATGATTTAATGTGTTTTAGGGAATAAATATCCATTAATCCACTCCACCAACACTCTCTCAGTGTGTCTATAGAATTCACTAGGAATTCACTATTATCACTACTATAATAACTATGTATAGGATTTTTAAACCATTAAAATTATTTACAGGTCTATCGATATCAATTTCAAAAATCATTTAAATCCATAGCTTTTTACAATAAGTTGACACATAACCATGGCTTTGTTTATGCTGTCGAAACTCCACTACAATTGAGTTCATGAATCCAATACATCAATACAGTAATAGTGTTTTGTTTGTATTGATAAAATGAGTAAAAATTCAATATCTATAATATAACTAAAAAATTTAATTGATTTCTAATAACACATTGTAGAATATATATCTTCAAATATGCACATGATGTCACTGACGAGATGAAATGAAAACACCTGACATATGATCAAACATGTAATTATCTAATGTATATCTCTAATCAATGATTCATTGATCATGCAGAGTAAAATTTAACAATAATTAAATGAGGCGGAAAAATTGAATAAGTGAGATGACCATATAGATAAAAAAATATGTATCCTATGTGAATCTCTAATGGAAATAACACTTTTCTTCTCTAAACAATGATTTTATTTATGTATATATCCTCAGTTTTTTCCAGTGAAGAACATGTCAATGTTTATACCCTAGGTCGAAAAACTGCAAGTCAAATTAGATCCATAAATATAACTCTATAGATCATAAATATTTTAATTATGAATCATTTGAGAGAATCAAAACTTCCCAAAATAATAAAATTATTTACTCCACCGAATACAACCCTTTCAGATAATCCCAATGAACCATTTAATCAGTCATAAAATAGATATGAATTGATCAATACATCCATCAATAAAATTTCATAAATATCATATAATATCATGTATTTATATCTCCATTATTGAATAGTAAAACATTGGGTTCCATTATTTTATTAAAAAAATAAAAATACGTTTTAGAACATATAGTTAATTTCAATATTATGGTTGATGTACTATATTTTTTTCTATCAAATATAAAGTTACATAAAAATGTAGGATTTTTTATCCATAAATTTTCATCATGATATAATATATGATCAATATGTTCAATTTTAAACATTTATTCACATAACCATACATTATTCTTACAAATATAGGGTATAAATTGTATTTCTAGAATCACATGATGAAATTACTTCAACAAATATTTCCTATATATCAATGACTTGAATATATATATCTATAACAAATATTCTAAAAAATATTAATTTCATGAAATTCTATTAAAATAAATATCACTAGGAAAATAAATGTCGGTGTTTTTTATCACCAATAAAAAAATCATATATTGATAAATTAACATATGCTCGATAATCGCCCCATTTTTATGATCACAAACCCCATAACAAAAAAATGAAAAAAATAAATAGTTTTATAGAGGAAAAAATTTTATTAACAATAAATAAATTTAAAAAAATTTCTATTTTCAAAACATTTATCTAGAGTACAAAAATATGTTTTATAAAAATTTCATTATTTGAACATTTCAAATTTCTCTAAAAATTTATCCCCCATAATTTCTTCAATATTTTTCATAAAGGAAAATGCTTCCTTACGATATGGATAAAAATTTCTCCCACATGTCATGAATATTAAGGATATTAATATACAAACTTCTCTGACTTTCCAAAATGATGATAAACATTTAAACTAAATGTAAAAACTTATCCACCGGTTTTACATCAAAAATATAGTTGTATGACTCCCCCTAAATTTATGTTTCCATAAATAAATATAATACCGAAGAGTATATATAAAAATTTAATTTTAATGAATAAAATGAACATTTTATAATAATTCCCATTTATTTATATCATATAGTATATTCAATGAATTAAATGATATCTAAGGAGTAAATGATGTTTTAATAATTTTAAAAAATGTAACATTTAATACAAAATTATCTTTTAATTACAGTAATAGATTAATTTAATTAATAATATAATCAAATATTTATTTTACTCTTATGTATTTGAACCAATAAAATTAAAAATTGAAATTACGAAACAACATATAGAACATATTTTCACTAAAATATACATTAAAAATAGTATATATAATGTTGAATTTAAATAAACATTAGAAAATAAAATCACTGTGTTAGGAAGGAGTGGACTATTTATCGAAACATTCCAAACATCGAATTTTTTCAACATAAGCAGAAAAAACTCTTGATAGTTATTCTAATCAATTTTCATAATTTTTTATTTTTTAATACGATGAAAATGAAAACAGTTCAAATAAGAGTACTTTCAACCTATAAAGATCCATATTATTAACTACATCACATATAGGTAACATAATCTATCATATCATTTATAGTTTTAAAGATTCATTTTCATTTTTAAGAATGATAAATCAGTCACATTATGATATTCCAATTTTCAAAAATCAAAAACCATTTTGGATCTATATTTAAACAACATTTACTCATACTACTTTCTACACATATCAAGATATTCTTATAGCTGATATTTATTTCCATTCAAGGTTCTTGCATTGAGCAGAATTTTATAATAAGACATTTGAATTGAATATAATACCAGTTCCACAAAACTATGAACATATATATATATTTATGAGGACATTTCACATGACTATTGAACATATGAATTATAATATTCTTTTAACAATTAATAGGGATTACTTGTTTTCCTTTTGTATGAAAGATTTTATTCTAATCTTGAATTATGTGGCTTTTTCACCTTACTATGACTAGTTTTCTGAACCCCTTAATTAATTTATTTTGATGAATACAGAAAAATAAATGATTTTACAGTAATATTATATTATTTTCTAAATTTTTTTATTTGAAAATTTAAAATCATAAAATAAAATATGAATAATAATGAAATATTTTATTTTTCAAAAATGCATTATAGTAACCCTTCATTTTCATACATTATAATTAAAATAGTCTAACAATAATAAACATAAATGAAATTAATGAATAGGATATAAAGGTTGAGTATAATGATATAAATTCAGATTATACATAACATTTACAAAATAATAAATAATATTTCATTTTATTCCTTCTTCTGTACCTCCTTATTGGCCTATGAATTCTCCACTATACATTTAATCACTTATGGATATATATAAAAAATGTGTGAGCTAAAATCCCAATATGAGTATAGATAAGTAAATGAATCAACATAACATGGTATGTGAATAAACATTATCATCATAACATATACATACTATCATAATCATGAGAGGAATCATTAAGAAAATTCATGTAATTTGGGAAATCATAAAAATGAATAATCATATCTTAGTGGTCAACTTCCATACATTGTTATGATACAATATAGCATCATGTTCACACATATTTATCCTTTATCATGAGATACATCACATTAAACAATGAATTGGTGTGATATATAATATTATGTACACCTATAACAAAATATCAATTACAATTCACTATATAATGTTGGGTGCAACTTTCACATCATAACATTTCAATTATCATGCAGGAAACATAAGACATATATAAATCATGGAAATAAAAAAAACCTTCAAAGGAAATCGATTCATTTCATAAATTATATATTTATAATCTTTGGTTTTCCAAATGATAGAGGGAATAACATACTTGCTATTAGAATCATTATCCTTGAGTGAAGAAGAAACAATCATGTGAAGAAAAAGGTTCATTATTTTAAAAGAATAGTTATTTGAGATATAAATTTTTTATTATAAAATTAAGGTGAAAACATATATATCGAAGAAAAGTATATATAAGTTTTAAGAAATTATATTTATGGAATATACATAACTAAAATGGTGACAAAGAAGGAAAATACCAAGAAAGAGAGCATGTTCGAGAATACCCTTACCTCGAGTCCTAATGATTTCATCACTTATAAATCCATTCTTGTCATGAATCGTCCCCCATGAACTATTCCATGACATCATCATTCCTACCTTCCATAGGCCAACGACTGGTTATTAGAAACAAGAAGGAATATCCTATAATGGGAAGGAATTTTCCTTTAAACTTGTATGCATGGACAAATTCAAAATTGTGGAATGTAAATAGAATGGAAATCATACAAGTAACTGAGAAAACAAAAGAGGGTATATTGTAAACAAAAAGTACAAAGGGGATAGAATATAATCCCAAAACAAAAAAAGGAATGTATAACAACCACAATCCATCAACTCAAGACCCCACCTGGAGTGTATGTGAAGGGTAGCTGCCTATATCTGTAGAAGTACACCCATCCTACCCATCTCACTAAAGAACCACATGGTCCTAAACTACCAAGGTCTCCATAGAAGCTTCGATCACCTACAAGTGACATGACACATGTGTAAGAATCCCATGTAACTGTGAATGAAAGAATACTCATTATGGACCCAAAACCATAAAGTAAAGATAACAAAGAAAGACCACATAGGAAAGATAACTCACTCCAGGTATAACTGAAAGTATAGTATGTATAGTTATTAGTCATAAATATAAACATTTGAACTAATAATGGATTAATCATCCTGGCCTACTCATCACCTTGTCCAGTAGGATCACCTAGACCACTCTACTATAGATCTAGCTGGATCACTAATACCCATTCGTCTTGGGTCTAGATGGATCAGGTAGACCCCCTCATCTCTAGGACATATAGATCATGTAGGCCCAATCATCTATTTCCCAACATGATCACTAAGACCTGCTTGTTTTTTAGACAACTTGATCACATAGACATGATTTTCTTTGGACCAGCTCAATCTCTAAGACCTGCTCCTCTCTTGGCCACCTGGATCACTTAGATCTACTCATCTCTGGGCCATTTGGTTCACATAGAGATACACATCTCTAGGATAGTAGGATCACTTAGACTCGTCCATCTCATGTTCAACTAGATAACTTTGACTCTATCATAATATCTTTCTCATCAAAGCCTAATGTAGGATTCCTTCTTTTATCACTCTTCATTCTGTAAGAATCTACTCTTAAAGACATTAGTCACATCGCAACTACCACTACTAGAAAAATACCAGATACCAATGGTTTGGAGAACTATTTCCATGTAATCCGTGAGGATAGGTCTATACAAATAGTTTTAAAAACCATTGGTATAAGTAATATGAAAATCAATACCAACGGTTCCATAAACCGTTGGTATATGTAATTCAAAAAATAATCATCCGGTTTTTTTTTATCCCAACACCTCCCGTTTTCGATTGAACGGCCTAACCACTGACCTAACTTACTTTTGTGAACATAATTTCATAAATATATAAATGTTTTAAAGTAATTATTTTAAATATTGATTTATTTAATGTCTGCAGAAAGAATATTCCATTAAAAATACATGTACGTATACAAACGGTTCTCAAAACCATTGTTATAGGCCAATACCAGGAGTTTTGAGAACCGTTGATATTGGTTCTTTGATTTTGGGAGCTATAACAACAGTTTTGGAAAAAATATTGGTATGGGGGTGGGGGACCTAGACCAGTTGTTTCGATAAACCCATTGTAATAGGGGGGACCTATACCAATGGTTTGGCCAAACCGCTGGTTTAGGTCCCCCCCCCCCTATACTAACGTTTTGTCCAAAACAATTGGTATAGGTCCTTATAAGTGACCTATAGCAACGGGTTTGGCCGAACCAATAGTATAGGTCCAAATTAGTGAACTATAAAAACGGTTTTCCCTAAAGAATTAGTATATATCATATTTCTCGTGGTGTACCCTAAAGTCTCATCTAGAGTATTCCAAAATTATTTTCTCGTTATATGGTTCCCAACGACACAAATGTTACATCAATCGGGAGACTAGTGTGAAATATATTGGTGTTTTAGAAAATAGTGTCCAGTTGTGTCCAGGCCCAGTTTGACCAGGCCTGAGGGTCCCGTATGACGAGGCCCAGTTCAACTAGCCTGACCTGAACAGGTGGGCTCTGAGCAAGCCATGTCCAGCATAGATGTTGGTCCGTACATTATAGGCCTTGCTCGACATGGCCTGATTTAGCAGTGGTTTATCCTACCAGGTCTCCCAATGACATGCTTTCAACCAGCCTGACATGCAACTAGCCAGCTGATTCATTCCACGACCAGCCCACCCAACATCCTAGTTTGGCCTATCGGATCATACCGAAATGGTTTCCCGGATCTTCCCCCACTAGAGCCACCCAACAATCCAGTTCGCACCATTATCCCAGAGAGCATGGAGGAACGGTCCTCCCCCTTACTAGACGCCGGTTGAGAAGTTGGTTTGTGATCCACATGGATGATTGAAGCCTACCTCTGACTTTATTCACTTCAATGCCCACCGATGAGGGTCACTCCTCCTATGAGGCACATGAGAGGTGGTTCCCTCCCACACTAGAGTGTAACTTCTCTCTAGCACCTGAGCTATGCGGCCCTCCAGCACTTGAGTAGTGTTACCCGCCGGCATCACTCAGCTCATGCGGACTGGTCCTTCTACATTAACTACGGGTCCAGCTCACCACCACGACCTACAGACAGTGGACATTCTCCAATTGGAACATCTGATGATGCCGAGTGGCCTTATCCTCCTGCTTCCACCCTCTTTTTTTCCAACTCCTTCTACCGCTACAACTAGGGTGTCACAGCCTATATCCATGACCTCCTGGTGCCTCTGCAGCCTCACACTGCAACTTCACATTAGTTTCGTGGCCTACCAATATGTGACCCTTCGTCCTGGTATCTCCCCAGCCGATGCATCACCACCATTTCTCCATGATGAACAAGAAGGAAGAAAGAATATTAGAGGGAAAATATTCACACACATAAATTCATAATGAACGATCCAAATCATTTTTTATGTTGACCCAGAGGCATTATCGTTAGCAAGATCACAGAAAATAATAAATTAGGTAGACCGATCACTAAGGTAAATACTGCATTTTTCGATGAATGATTAACCATCATACATGAAGGATTGATTTTGGTGTTAAAATTTTTGTGAGTTAATCTGAGATTGTCTTTTGAAGAAAATAAGGAGGAAAATAAATAATTCAAATAATATGAAACCCTCTACATGGGATTGAATTGCTGGTTAAGGATGAATGATATTGTGGGTGTTCATCGTTCGTCGTCACCACCCAGAAAAGCCTCAGAGAAATTCCCTGATTGTTCCAATAATCCTTATTTTCTTGTTAATCTATTAATTGTCGAGTGTGAATTAGTATTTCAGTTACTCTTCATTGCAACATTGTTATGTTGAATCATTAATGAGGATCATTAATGGGATTCATTGTCTCTTCAATGATGAACCATAGTGATGATGTGACTCTTCTAAATGATGATGAAAACAATTAAAATAAATTTTTACATATTTTAATTTTTTATTCTAAAATGCCTGGAAAATAACTATTTCCCTTGACACACACCGATCGAGTTTAATTAATTCATAAGGATATAATATCATTGGAAACCCAATAGTGGTCTCATAGTTTTATTCAGAGTTACCATTTTTGATTAATGATGATTCAAAATTAAATTAACTTTTATTTAAATTATTTTATTTAAGGTTGCATCCGAAAAAACTCATATTCATATTTGTCCCACTCTTGACATTTTCAGAATCCAACTATGTGAATAATACCCTTACGAACTCAATAGTACTCTCAGATTTCTAATTAAAGTTACGATTTATGAGTTATACATATTTGAAAATTAAATAATCTTTATTTATTTCCAAAAACTACATTCCACATTTGACCAGTGCCGGCCAATGTAAGCTCTATGTAAGGAAATAATTCCCTCATGACCTCAACGGTGGTCTCAAATATTTTATCTATATAACTATTTCTGACTTTTAATGAATTGAAAAATAAAATAATTTTATTTAATTATTTTATTTATTGTTATTCCATTTTTGGGTTTTCTCACTGTCATCCAAACTATCTAGACAATATCTGGTGAGATTGTTTCTATCATCTTTTGAAAATCATTACATATTTCAAGTCCAACTAGACTCTCCCTATGATCCTTGAGATCTAGATCCTCTACCCTGGAAACTCTTCTCATAATGGATCATAAATCCATGTCTCTAAGACTGATGTCAGCTTCCCGCTATCCCTTTGCTAACATCTAATGGCTATATCGGCTTTAGAAAAGGACATCCAAAAAAATGTTATTTCTAGAACCCTAGAATAAGTATGAATGAAAAGAGTAATAGTGTTGGCTCAGTTGTCCCAAAGCACATATCACTCAGAGGATCAAGCCCTGAAGCACTAGTCGTATCTTATTCATAGATATACTAGAATGGTTGGTATGCCTCAATGAATATTTGGCTATTAAATAGTCATCCTATAGATGTTGTAGATGATCTTAGGTATACATAACACTGAGCATTTATGGAACAATCCCATTCACTGAGACAGGTTCTCATGATCTGTCCACAAAAAAGTCACCCGATCACATGATCGGGCATTCTAAACCACACTCTCACCCTGTTGATCCACATATTAGGATAACTTATAGGACCTCCATATTATCAAATGTTGAATTGGATAGATAGAATACTAGGTGACAACATCAATATAGTACTTAGACTCTTGTGAGTCAGGATCACCTCAAAATTTAAGGAGTATCTATCGATGAAAAACACGTAAGGCACTTCAACCTACATGTGTCCTTTATTCGTAGTGCAGGTAGTAACTATTGACCAAAGAGTGGTGGTAATTCTGGGATATTTCCCAAATTTTCCATCTCGTATCAAAGTCCCTATATTGAAGACTCATCATTCAGGGGACCACCTTTGTGGTCATGCACTGGAATCCTGGTTGGATGACTGCTTGGATGCATCTTGATGGAGATCAAAATTAAACACAATTAATAGATTTTACCTAGTGAGATGACATAGACATATAAAAATCATGAGAAAAAATTTGAAGACACAAGCAACCATTGTTTTCATGTATCAAGGTGGAAAGAAGAATTCAAAGTCCTGGTTTATTGATATGTTGGACGCCACACCAACACTAGAATCAATGGCCTGAAATAAAAAAACAAAACACTTAACAATATTTTCCCATAAAAACATAAAGATAGATATTTATTCTTGTAGAACTAGCATCCTCTGATACCACTAAGTCATGACCCATACCCCAGGGCTTGTTTTGTGGAAACTCTAAGCCAGACATCCATTGGTAAAGTGTCAGGGACTAGCACTATGTAAGAATATTCCATTTTGGTAAGGAATTCTCCTTCAAACCTACACACATGCACAAATACAAGATTTAGAAATGTAAAAACAATATGAACTACAACTATTACTGATAAAAATATTGAAATAATAATACCAAATTCAATAAAAAAGGGTCTTAAATACAAACCCAAAACCTCTATGTAATGTAAATATAACATAGTCTCTCTGCCCGAGACCCCACCAGAAGTGTATGCAAAGGGTAACATCTTATAGCCATTATAAGTAAATTTCTATATCCTATATCACTGAGAACCATCTAGGCCTATAATACTAAGGTCTCCATTGAAGCATTGGTCACCTACACATGACATAACTCTTATGGGGAATCCCATACAGGGCTGAGTAACACAATAATCACTAGAGACCCCAATCCAAAAATGAAATATCCCAAAGCAAGACCACAAATCAAGACCACACAACAATGAAAACACACAATATATATAAAATAATGTATAGAAATTATAATTATCAGTCATAAATATGAACATCCGCACTACTCAGAGATTCATAATCTTGGTGTGCTCATCACCTAGGCCAATGTAATCACTGAGACCAAGTCATCCATGCAGCCCGCTGGATCACATAGACCCACTAGTCTATGGGCCTACTGGATCAGGTAGACCCACTCACCTCTACTCCAACTGGATCACATGGACCCGCTCATCTCTAGTCTGTGTGGATCACTAAGACCTGCTCATCTTTGTGGCAGATGGATCACATAAGCCCCCTCATCTCCAAGCCAATTTGATCAGTAAAACCCCTCCTCTCTTTGACAGTTGGATCATGTAGACCCACTAGTCTCTGGACAATCTGGATCACTTAGTCATGCTCGTATCTAAGAAATTTGGATCACCAGGGCCCCTTTGTCTCTTGTCCATCTAGATCACTTAGACTTGCATGTCATATCCTTCACGTCATAGCCAACAATAGGACTCTTGCACCTAGGGAACATGATTCCTAGATAATAAAATACTCAATCCATTAGTCACATATCAAAAGCAATAAAAACTCAAATATAGTATGCCCAAAGGACCATATGATTGCAAGGGTCCAAACACCACATAAGGCGAAACAATTGGATGCCCGATCTGAATAATATAGTCATTTTTGTAAAAGGGTTCGGTTGTGTTCAGGACTGGTTCAGCTGACCAGGCCTAACCTGCTAGGGTTTCCATTGGCTCGGTCTGACCTGGGTGTTAGGCTAGGCCAATTTGACCATGATGAATTGAGCACGGTTTGACAAGGGTCTAACCCGTTTGGTCGCACCGTGACCCAGTATCATCAGACCCGACCCACAATTAGAGGGCATGTTGGTTCAAAGCTAGGGTAGCTCAATGTCCCAGTTCGCGCCACTGGCCAATCCCACATTGAATTCTAGTCCTCCCCGTATTTTGATACATGTTGGGAATTATATTTTTTCTTGCACACAGTTGAATGATGCATCCAACCCCCTTTTTACAAACCATGACACGCCAACCTGGGCTGCTCCTCCAAAGTGACTCCCTCACTATGATGCCCTCAAGATATGGTCCACTCGTGTGGACTTGTCCTTCTCTATGACCCGTGACTCTGTTTTAGGTCTAGTTTACCACTACGGTTTGTGAAACATAGCCTTGCACTATTTGGTTTCACTGACATAGATGGGTGGCGGTGTCTGTCTACCGTCGTCCTCCATATCGACGACTCCAACAACCACCGCGGCATGGTGTCATCACCTCCAGCTATAATTAGATACCTGTGCCATTTCCTCTCACCAGTGTTGAGGTATTCATGGCCACTAAACTTCCACCTAGATTCTCTTCAGATGATGCGCAACCTCTATTTCTCCACAAAGAATGGGAATGACGAATGAATAGAAGAGGGGATGGAGTCAAAAAAATACACCCATGGAGCAATCCAGATCTCTATTCATGTGGATCCAGATGTGTTATTCATTTCAAGATTACATAGAACTATAAATACAGAGTAAGGATCACTATTTAATATATCCCCTTTCTCCATGCATCATTAAACACTTAGCATCAATGATCGATTCGTGGGTTAACAGGTTTTTGAGTTAACCAATGTTCGTCATTAGAAGAATAGAATATGGAAAAAATTATATCACTTAAAATAAAACCCTATTCATGGGATAGAATTGTGGGTCATGGAAAAACAAGATCACATGCCTCTGTTGTGCATTCATGATCATTATCCCACATTTTCTATCAATTTCTCAATGGGTTGAAGAAGGAGCGTTCATTTTTCGTCTTCACCACCCACTAAAGCCTTAGATAAATTCCATGAAAGTCCCAAAAATCAATTAATTATTTTTTGGATATAAATTTATGATGACGATTTTGTGTTTCTGTTACACTTCATTGTAGTGTCATTGTACTGACTCATTAATGTAGCTCATTAACACAATTTATAATCGCCCTGTCACTACACCACTATGCTGACGTGACACTTCCCAACGATGAAAAAATCAAATAAAATACCTTTTTATGTTATTTAATTTTTCTTCCAAAAATTCTAAAAACTAACATTTTCCCTCAACCAGCATTGGGCGAGGATTTGTCCTACATAAGGTGAAAATCTCATTAAAAACTCTATAATGGCCTCTGTTTTTTTATCTGAGTTCATGTCTATGAGTTATAAGGATTTGAATATAAAATAACTATTATTGAAATTATTTTATTTACAGTTACATCCCAAAAATTGACATTCACTATCAACCCATGTAGGTTGATTTTAGGCTCTACCTAAGAGAATTATACCCCCACGAACTCAACGGTACTCTCAGATTTCCAATATAGGTTACCATTTATGAATTATAATGGTTTGAAAATGAAATAAAATATATTCAATTATTTTATTTATAGCCAAAAACTAAATTCCACTATTAGACCATGTCGCCCAATGTTTTGCTCAACCTAAGAAAAGGATACTCTCACGAGGTCAATAATTGTCTCAATTTTTTAATCTGAATCACCATATGTGAGTTATAAGGATTTGAAAATAAATTAATATATTTTATTATTTTATTTATTATAATTCAATTTTTAGTTTTTTTTTCACTACAGGAGCACACAATCTAATCATAAGTCATGCATCTGATAAAACTATCTTCTTAAACACAATGGTTCCCTCAGATTTTTTATCCGGACTCATGTTTAAGTGTTATTACACTCTTTCAAGAAAACCAATTATTCCAACTATTTAATCCTTAACATCTTTTGACTTATCATTACAGGCACTATGGGCGTCAGAATCAAACGCGGTCACACCATATGGTGTCAAAATAATCCCATTTAATTTAAAAAAAAATTAATGTCATTTTAGAGTGTTACATGTATAATTATTTTAAATTCAATAATTAAAAAATCCACAGCATTTTATACATTAAGTTTATTCATTATTTTTTTATTTAGTTCATTTGTTGGATTTTTTATGACATATAATTTTTTATTTAATCATTCTAGATCATTATTTTTCATTACATTCATGAGTGGTTCACTTGTATAAATGAATTAAAGTTCATTTATAGTGAAGATAAATATCCACAATTGATATAATTTTTTATTAATGATATTAATAATTTTTGAATGATTTTATATAGATTTTCATATATGATATGTGGGTGAATCATTAGATAAAGTTTAGTCATTATGGTTTTAGTTTAATTTTTTTGGTTTTTTTAACACAATAAATTCTTTATTGTTTTGTCAATATTATTATGATTATAATTTAGTTCTAAACAAAATATAGGGTTGTATCATACATATTAAAATCCTTTTAAACAATAATTATGTTCTTATTAACATCATTTAAAGAGTTAGATGACAATTAAGGTCCATCGCCCATGATGTTGGTAAATTAACACATCACAAGTGACAATTCCATTTTTATAATGAATGGGTGGGTGGGATGGGTTTAATGATGAATATTCCATTAACATGATATAATTCAAGTATATTTATGTTAATTGAGTTATTATGCCATTTGTTTTATAGAATGTGTGGATAAAATAAGAAAATAAAATAAAATGAATGGAAATTAAAAGAAAAAGTGAGAAGATTTACCTCTGGAATTCTCTTCATGAGATCCTCCTTTAGGAACCCTGGCTTTGACTTCTTATGATACCAAGAGATCATGGACTGGGGGGGTAGGGAAGAGTATTATATATAATGTAGTAAACTATCACTGACTGAGAAGTGAGAGAAGAGATGGGGTTAGGGGTTGTATTTATGTTGAATGAGAGGGGTGTCTTCTCATTATTATATTAATTACGTTATTATTTTTGCTCAAGACTATAAATTTTTTAGAATTATCTATATATATATAATAAAATAATGAATAATAATTCCATATTTGGTTGTTACAACATCCTTACATCATCTATGACTCCATAATTCATGTATTTATCTTTTATTTTAAGTCATAGTATTTTATTATTCATCTCTAATTAAATTATATTAAAAATATCACAAAAATTCACACCAACAAATTTTTAATGTGTATAATTATAAAATTAGAATCCATTTTAGGAAAATAATTTTCTAAATGTGTGTATTTAAATTTTTAATTAAAATAATCATTTACTTGGAGTATACAGGCATTAAAATTATAACAAATTTTATAACGCTTTGAAAAATTACATAGGTTTTTGTAAAATAATCATAAAATAATAACTATTAAAAATGATAATATTTGGATAAATTTTGTCAAAATGAATTTTCTTTTAAATTGAAAAAAATATTTTAAGATTGTAATTAAATAGTTATGACATAACAAAAAATCAACACTTAATTAATACTTTTTAAAACATTTAATTATGTAGACAATGATTTAATTAATCCATAATTTTATTTCAAGGATACATCAATTTTTTTATACATTCATGCGTTTGGTAACTATTAATTTTTTTGCTATCAAATTCATAGAGGTCATATTACTACACTTAAGTTCATGTTACTATTTTATCAGTATAACTTCATTAACATCTAAAAAATTATATTTTATTAATTAATTATTTATAATGTTGTCAGTCTCTACATGGTTTTATGAGATTTATACTTCATACAATAACTATATGAAGTGATAAATTCTATTGATAATATTTTGGGTCATTAAATTAATCCCCACTTTTTAAATTTCTCATTCAAAATTATGTTTTACATAAACTGGTGAGGGTACTTCTACTTCATTGCATCCTCTGGTTTACAAGTTTCTTCTTCATACTAATAATTACAAAACCTCACTTTGACAAGGTGGGTTATCATGTTGCATAGATCCAGAATAAAATAATTATTTCTCTATTCTTAAGTGATTAAGAAGTTTTCTTTAAACGAATTCCTTTTAATCCACCACTCTACAGTAGTGATGGAAGATTCCTTCCAATTATACATTGGATTTGCTGGGTGATGATGCTAAATACACTTGAGAACATGAGTTTTAGTGCACTAGATTGCATAATACCCTTTCTCCCTATAGTTGTAGCATTGTTCCAGGGTTAGTACTCTCATTTACTTCACCACATTTTCCTGCTTCCTTATACCTTTTTAACATTCATGATCATGGTGTCCTTCCCTCTTACTCTTCAAGCATTTCCACATCCCTTTGAGATACATCCCATGATGCCTCTTCCCACATTTTTGAAATCTAGGAGGTTGAGGGTTCCTTCCACTTTTTCATATAATATCCTCTACCTTGAAACTCCATCTATCATTTCTTATCACCATAATCTTGAGTTTTTACAAGATTACACATTGAGGATCTTTTCAGGTTTAGAGTTTTATAGAATTAGATCATAAAACTTGCATTACATTCCACATTTAAACAAAGTGGTTACATAAAAGAGAGTATTCATTTTTTCGATCAACAAAAACATATTTAAAATAAAACATCGATTATTTCTTGACACTTCTTTGACACTATCATCAAATCATGTACCATTCCCTTGACTTGTGAAAAACATTTCAAAAACGTGGGAGGAGCATAAAAATCATAGTAAGGGTTTTAAATATATAGAAAGGAAACATGAGTTCATATATACATAAGAATGAAATCATACATTACCCATAAAACAAAAGCACTTTAACATACCTCATCAAATCATGAATAAATCATAGAAATCATAAGACCTAAAGGTAATTTGAGGCATTCATAACATTCTTACGTAGGGAGTAACCATCTTGGTTACGTTTGGAATACCCATCACGGTATATTTCCTAAATCTATTCGGAGAAACCTTAACATTTAACTCATTCCCATTACCTAATGCATTGGAGAGCTATATCAGGCTCACCCGCCTTTAGTTTATCACAGAACCACCCATCTTCATAACAATTCCGAAGAACAATAACATAATCGTATCACATAAAACATGCATAAAGGTAACATAACATTTCCACCTTTCAATCAAAAGATATCAATACAAAAAATTGATATAAAAACATTATGAAAACTATTTTCAATACCAAAGTAATACATGGTATTTATTTTTCATTCAAAAAAAAAGTTATGGCATGTAGAGGAAGTAGAATCTCAAATAATGGTCACAGCGGCAGAGAAGTCGTTGTCACCGCATACGTAGGACAAAAAAAATTCCCTTTTATCGTTTAGTAAACGCTTCATATAAAAAGATTCCTTTTGAATAATCAAAAACTTCAAAGGGGTTTATACACCGTATAAATGAATGTTGTGTATAAAACAAAATATGCCTCAATGAAAGGAGATTAAGATGGATTCCCTTACGTCATGTCCGACTTGACTCGATTGTTATTTAACCTCCTGAATAATAAACTTGAGTTAATTTATACTTGCTTAAGAAAATTTTTCAATTTCATTATTCCTTTTATATCACTTATTACCATGTCAGGAACACTATGTAATTATTTAGGATAATAATGGTCATTTTTTCGACCCTGTGCACTTGAGTCAAAAAAAACTTCTTGTAATTACAAGTTGTTCATGGGGTAAAATATCCATTATATCCAGAATTATATTCATTATGTAGATATCATATATATCATATATATCCATTATATACATTCATTTATAATATTACATAACATTTAGAGGTAAGAAATGAAATACACCGTTCATGGAGACGGTAAGCCGTACGTACGCATGAACGCTACTTCGATTTCTATTTTATATTTAATGAAATTAAAAAACAATGATACATTATAGTATGGTATAAGATATAATATCATTAAATATATCCTTTATACATACCATATACGGTATTAACGAATCAAATCACTTTGAGGGGGCAGTAGTCGACACTTCCTAAAATGAAGATATCACGTTTACCCATAATAGAAACCATAAAGGTATGCCATAAATGAAAAATACAGAAGCTTAAAGAAAATATAAACATATTATATATCATATATAAATATATTTACATCTTAATGGACACCATTTAAGATGTTAAAATAATATTGAACAATCATTGTTTTGTGAGGTAGAAATTCACCATCCAGAGAAACAGTATATTATTTAACCATTAGATGTAGGCGTGTGTAAGTGTAGCTCAAATACATCTCATAACAATATCCTACTATATTAAAGATACTGGAGTTGTTACAAAAGAAATGAATAAAAAGAGATTAGGGGGTTGGAGAAGCGAAATGAAATAAAAGAACACAAGAGAAGACATTACCTTAAATTCTGGTAACTCCATTTGGTATGAACCAAAAGAGTTTCATGAAGAGATTCCTACCTAAGGTAAGGCTTCTAGGATGAGGAGAGGGATGTGGTGAGACAATATCATCAGAGCTTCACCGATCAAAATTCATGAGAGGTGTGGGAAAGGAGGTAGATTTGGGGGCCTTTTATAAGAGGAGAGGAGGGGTACTCTTGGAAAGGTATAAAATGTTACTTTATTTTCAAAATAGATTCTGATTTGAAGGTCCCACATTGAAGTATTTTGAGGATAAGGTGATAAGAGTTCGAAATATACTCATCCAATAGCTTTTAGACATGTGTAGGTATTATATTTTCATTATCGTTTCATTTTATTTATATCGTTAAATAATGAGGTAATCGCTGCATCATCATGATGTCATAAATAATTTAATGTATTTAATGTCTAAAAATTTAAAAAAAAATTATATGATCTAGGAAATATTTTTATCTTTCCAATTACTATTTATAGTCAACAAATATGACTTGTATAACCCCATGAAAAAGTTGTTTTAGTAAAACAATACATGTTTGTGTCATTTTTACTTTTACTTTAAATAAAAGGCATTAATGTCATTATCTTACCCAAGTGGCCCTTTGGGGTCACACAAATCGACCCATGGGTTGTCTTGGTCGGTCATGAAACATCCAATTATGGTAGGACATGTTTCAAGGTCATTTCATATTATTAAAACGTTATTTTTACCTTAAACTACACTAATTACCTCTAATCGCGATTAAAAACTTAAAAGATACTATTAACCAAAAAATTATTTTAATCCCATTGAACCACATTTTACTTCTTAATGAAAACCATGTATGTCGGATTTTATAAATACAAAACACAATGGTGGTAAAATTTCATTTAAACTAAAAATCAGTATTTTAAGTACCACTTAGTTGTTTCACTATTCATAAAAAATTGCAGATTTTCAGAAAAATACCAAAACATCACCCTAAGCTATATTTGATATTTCAAATTCAAAAATGATACCTATTTTAAAAAATTCAAAACATATAAGTTACAATAATTATTTTAATAATTAATTCCCGCTGCCAGAACAAATAGCGTGTTTTTATGAAACAATATATATCAAAAGATTCACACTAGTTTAAGTCCAATTTCAAAGTGAAATTAATTCCAATGACCACCATTGGGTTAAATGGTAAAAATATATTATAATTTCACTTTAAAACCAATTCAAAAGATAATCTAATCATACAAATAAATTAGATTAAAAAGAGGTTTTGAATTATAAAACAACATTTTTCACTATTCATTAAAAAAATGAACATTATCAGAAAAATACCAGAAATTTATCCATAGTAAACTTCAATGTCCCAATGATATTGAATATGTTTATTTTGACAAATATATTTTATAAAATTTACAAAATATAGATTTAAAAATGGTTCTCCATCAAAATTCGGTAAAATAATCTTTTAAAAATATTATAGTATTTCATGCTTTAGGTTGGATTTATTCTTAATTTAATCCTCTATAACACTATATAATTCATAAACAGACATAGATAACTATATCTATTATTCATTACTTACTTGGGATGTTACATCCTTCCCCCCTTTAGAAAATTGTGTCCCCGTAATTTCTTTACATATCAAATAAGAGAGGGTATTTATCCCTAATAGTATTTTCAGATTCCCACGTTCCCTCTTCAACCATATGGCTTTTCCACAAAACCATTACCTAGTTAATTACATTATTTCGCAACACTTGCTCCCTTGGGTCAAGAATCTGGGCTGGTTGTTTTTCATAAGATATATTCTCTTCCAACTAAACTACCTCTGGGCTCAGAACATGATAGGGATCTGGAATATACTTTCTCAACATCGAAACAAGAAAAACATTGTGTACTTGAGATAAACTCGGAGGTAAAGCCACTCAGCAAGCAACTGATCCAACACTCTCCAGAATTTCATATGGTGCAATGAACCTTGGACTCAGCTTTCCTTTCTTACCAAATTGCATCACACTTTTCCATGGTGAAACTTTGAGAAAAACATGATCACCTTCCTCGAAAGATAGATCCTTCCTCCGGATATCCGTATAACTCTTCTGCCTGCTCAGAGTTGTTCTCATGTGTTTCTGAATCAACTGAACTTTTTCTGCCATCTTTTCTACCAATTCTGGTCCCACCAGCTTCCTTTCACCAACTTTATCCGAGAAAGTTGGAGTTCGACACCGCTTCCCATATAAAGCCTCAAATGGTTCCATCTGTATACTGGATTGAAAACTACTATTATAAGAAAACTCAACAAAAAAAGATGTTGGTCCCAACATCCCTGATAATCCATCGAACAAGAACATAGAATATTGTTTCTGACGCATTCGCCGGGGCATGCGCGCATCCGTACGTGGAGGAGGACGCACTGCGCTTGTCGACCCGCGTTCCCACTTTCCAAAGGTGGGTGGCATTCGCTCCTTATTCAGGGACGTCTTCTCCTTGATCGAAACAGGATGATGGGATGTCGGTTCTTCCTTGTGTGGATTCCTCCTCAGAACTCGTGACCTAGTCCAGGTCTCCCTCATAGATTTAATACGTAGTTCGTGAAACTCTTCCCAGTGCTATGTTTCCATGGAAGCCGGTTAATTACACTACTTCTGTCGGGACATTCCAAAGGGTCCGGTTAGGGAAGCAACCTACAGTCGGGGGAGTAGTCACGTTGAGGTATCAGTAGGGTGTCTGGAGGCTGGAGAACCTGGCATGTCTGTTTATTATCCCTGTTCACAGGGCATCTCGTGGGTGTGGAAGCCCGAGGCATACCACATCGAGCGCGGGGAATTATATGTCATAGACACATAACTGAGGTTTTTCTTAGCTTCCCGTGTTTATCTCAGGGTACGCCTCGAGTTTCACGTCCAGCGGAGACGGATCAACCCAACCAGAGCATTAGCTAGGATAGATCGGATTGAGGGATTCCCATTGAAGGGATGCCGATACCGGGGCCAGCCCATGGGCGGCTGTGAAGAGGAGCGTACTGACATGGTCTCACCGAGATATGACGGTCCGAGCGAGACTCGGGATGGGTGATAAGTGGATGAATGGAGTGGAGGGGGAGTGAAATTGGACCATCTAAGGGGCGACGGTGAAGTTAGTCTTGATCCTTGATGGGGCCTCCTACGTATCCCTGTGGAAGGGAATCAAAGTCTGCGTAGTTCGGGATGGTGCAGGTAAACCGACGTGAAGGTGGACCTCGGCCCGATGAATGTCGTCAGTGAACCAATGTGAAGGTGGACCTTGGTCCGATGGGCATCATCAGCGTACCGACGTGAAGGTGGACCTTGGTCCGATGGGCATCGTTAGCGTACCGACGTGAAGGTGGACCTCGGTCCGATGGGCATCGTCAGTGTACCGACCTGAAGGTGGACCTTGGTCCGATGGGCATCGTCAGCATACCGACCTGAAGGTGGACCTTGGTCCGATGAGAGATGGGCTTGAACCTCGGGGAGGTTTCCTACATACCATGCCTTGACATGGATCAAAGACCCTATAGTTCAAATGGTTTCATCGGTGAACCGACGTGAAAGTTGACCTGTGGGTCCACTGGTGGTGGGCTTGAACCTTGGGAAGGTTTCCTATGTACCATGCCTTGACATGGTTCAAAGTCCTCGTAGTTCAGAGGATTGATGGAATACAGTTTAACGTCATGCGGGACGATAGTGAACCCTAACGTGAATAAACGACGGGCGGTGGGTGTCGGTGAACCGACGTAAATGAGGGACCTTGGTCCGATGGGAGATGGGCTTGAACCTCGGGGGGGTTCCTACATTCCATGCCTTGACACGGATCAAAGTCCTCGTAGTTCGGGTTGTGGAATACAGTTTAACGTCATGCGGGATGGTAGTGAAACTCGATGTGAATTGGATGACTGGGGGGCTTGAACCTCGTGGAGGCTTCCTACGTACCATGCCTTGACATGGATCAAAGTCCTCGTAGTTCGGAAGGGGATTCGTCGGTGAACCGACATGAAGGTGGACCTGGGGGTCTACTTGTGGTGGGTTTGAACCTCGTGAAGGCTTCCTACGTACCCTGCCTTGACATTGATCAAAGTCCTCGTAGTTCGGAATGTATGAGTCACAACGGCTTGCCGTCGGACCGGGATGCAATTTAACGTCATGTTGGACGGGGATGGGACCCGACATGAATAAATGATTGGTGGGCTTGATCCTTTTGGAGGCTTCCTACGTACCATGCCTTGACATGGATCAAAGACCTCGTAGTTCAAATGGGAGTGCATTTTAATGTCATACAGGACAAGGGGGGCATACAGTTTAACGTCATGCTGGACGGGGGAGAAACTCGACGTGAATGAACGACCGAGAAATGTGTCTTGAACCTCAGGGAGGCTTCCTATGTACCATGCCTTGACATGGATCAATGACCTTGTAGTTCGCTATGGGTGGGGGTTTGGGTCAGTGCTCACTCTAAGCCCACGTGAGTTATGCACGGTGTGAGAAACAAGAGGTTGCAAGGACCTGACGATCACGTTGCGAAGGATGCGTCCGTGAGAAGCGAAGAGGGGATTACGCGTTAGGCGGCCCATGGTGCTGGGACATACTCCAAGATGGAGGCCAAAGTGCGACAAAGCGCAGCGAAATAGGGATTTGGGACCAATAATGGGAGGTGTCCTGTTCCCTATCATGCCCTCCACTGACCTTGGTAGTGGGGAAGTACGGAGATGTAGAGGTGCAGCCATCCGTTGGGGATCTAGGGTCACCCTTCTCCTGAGAACATACGCCACTCCAATAAGGAGGATATCACCCCTTGTGGATGGGTGATTCCACTCCCGTGGAGACGAGTGGCTAAAAAATGTTTGAGCTGGGGGGACCCTTCGTGAGAGGCACGAGGTCGGGTCACAGATTAGCGTCGTGTGTTGAGGACATGGTGCTTGACAGTTTAACGTCTTGCAACTCGGACGAGGTGGGTTCACTCCGCACCCCCAGGACTTACATAACTGGTACCCTCTGGTCCTTGGGTAAGGGAAGGTACCAGTAAGGCCATAGTCAAGGGGGGTTGTGGAATGAACCATCAAGGGGTCCACGTTAGCGTGGCTATGCGAAGAAACAATAGCCATTAGCGTGCCTATGCGAAGAAGCATTAGGCGAAGCAACGCTACGGGTGGTATTGTCCATGGGACTTTGAAATCACATCGTGCAAACCTGGAGGGTCTCACGGGAGGAGGAACTACTAAGCAAAGGAGTGTGCTTCGCGAATAGGAGTTCCTTGGCCTTAACATGGGGCATAGGTGTGAGTGGAAGGTGCATCGCGAAGTGGAACAGTGTTCGCGGAGCACTGCCTTACGAAGAAGGGGTGCTTCGCGAAGCAGTGTGCTTCGCGATGTGGAGCAATCCTGCCTTAACATAGAGATCACTAGTATAGGTTGGGTGTTTCGCGAAGCATAAATGCTCCGCGGCTTCCCAGGATCCCTTGGGAATCCCCTTCCTTTGCGAATTCCGTTGAGCTTCACGAAGGGAATCTCTCTCAGAAGTGGAGCTCAAAACAAGACAAAGAAAAGGCGTCTCGCGAAGTAGAAGTACCTCGCGGAGCTCATGATTCCCAGGGCAAAGAGTGCTTCGCGATTCGGGAGAGGAGAAGCTGAAAGGTCGGACATTCCATCTTCGGGACTCAAGGGGAGTCCAGTATTTATAGGGAAGGGGCGCCGCGAAGCAGAACTCGCGCGCCACCTCAGGTGCTTCGCGGCGCGCTCACGAACCTCAATGTCGTCCGCGGAGGGTTACCGCCTCTGGAGCTTCACGGTGGGTTCGCGAACGTCAAATGCGTTCGCGGAGCGTTACCTCCTCTGGAGCTTCGCGGCGGGCTCGCGAACATCAAATGAGTTCGCAGAGCGTTACTGCCTCTGGAGCTTCACGGCGGGCTCGCGAACGTCAAATGCGTTCGCGGAGCGTTACCGCCTCTGGAGCATCGCGGCGGGCTCACGAACGTCAAATGCGTTCGCGGAGAATTACCGCCTCTGGAGCTTTGCGAGACAGTGCTGCCCGAGGTGCTTCGCGGCGGTGCTTCGCGTTGGTGCTTTGCGTCGGTGCTTCGCGAGGTAGCGTGCCGGCCTTCTTTTTCGTCCCTCCCTTTCGGGCCATATTTTGGAACCAACAAATGCCCCCCTCAAACATGGGGCTGCAGAGGGTGAAGGGTCTAAGTCTGAGGGAAAATCGCCAAAATTGTCGATGGTTCGTGATGAAGCTACGCGAAGGGGGGCCGGCGGTGCTGACCGGGGCCATGGATCCAGACGCGTCGCGATGCTCCGCACTGGTGAGGCGTGCCGCGATGCTCTGGGGTCGCAGCCTATAAATAGGGGGGGTCGACCTCTTTTGTCTTCACGTGACTTCCTTGTCTTTTTGTGATCTCGACTTCGCGATGCTCCGCGTACTCCGTGACAGCCCTCTGCGAATCGAGCTTCGCGGCGAACCGCGGGTCTCCGATTCCGCGTCCGCGCCAAGGGAACTTCAGCTTATCGGCCTCGGCCAGACTTCACGGCTTGGTTTCGCGACCGATCTTTGCGATCCGGCTTCACGATTCAGCTTCGTGGTCTAGCTTCACGATCCAGCTGAAAAAATTCTTTTCTGAGGGCCGGAATCGAAATGGCCCATCAAGAGGCTGTATTGGGGGGTGCTTGCAGATGCTGCTCGTCAGGATGAGATGGCAAACTGTCCAGGCCTGTGGGAGATGGTCCGAAGCCACTCGGAACACTCTTCTTTGACAGATCTACTATCGGAGGGTTAGAAGGATTATCCACAGTGTAAGAAACTTCCATTGTACAGCTTCGGGCTGAGGGATGACATCTTCATCCCTGAGGAGACTAGAGACGAACCAGCTTGCTGGTTCATGAGCACACCATGCCAGCACCAATGGTTCAGGGCGGCCAATGGTCATGCCCAGGAGGACATCACACATGTCATCGCTGACTGTCTCTACAACCATTTGAACGATATTGATGGGAAGCCACTGCAACTGGAGACGTTCCCTCCCCTATACTTTACCATATTGAAGGCGACATTGCAGGATTCGAAGAAGGGATGGTCCGATGAGTGGGACCTACGCCAGGGCGGTAACATTACTGATGACTGGGCCTGGGCCTACTGGGTAGGTGCCTCATGCGAGGAGTTTGGGGCCGAGCTGAGGAGAGTGTGATTGTATGAGGCAGCATGGGCCTCCCAATTCCACATTTACCAACCAAAGCAACTGATGCCGGAACTGCTGAGCATATGGTCTTCTAGGACCAATACAATTCACCTGCATCACGGGGAGGTGGGCATCAGCCTGTGGGATGTCCACCAGATTTCTGGGGTCTCGATCTTGGGGGAAATTTATGAAGAGTTCCTCCCCGTCATCAGCGCGTGGGAGGATACGGAGCAAATGTCGTGACTGGCGTCAGCGCTGATGGCACTTGTCCCTGGAGAGGACAAGGAGGCAGTGAGGGATGTCCACTTTAGGAGATGGTTCAAATGCTTCCTGAATTTCCCAGAGAATCGAGAGTTCCCTCCGAGGCCTCAAACTTGTCCAAGGGCGGCCCAACGGGGCAAGGGGAACTCGTATTGGCGGGTCTTGGAGGAGAGCCAATGGAAGACTTAGGGTTTCAATGTCATCATTGAACAATAGCCGATAGTCAGGCTGGGGACATTCATCGCGGCTCTCATCTGTGGTTGGATCCTACCGATGAGGGATTCAAGCATGGGGGTACGGCCTAGCTCGTTTATTATGGCATCGAAGTTGGCCATGGGGCAGCGGATCAATCTGGGGATTCCGATGCTCACCAAACTGTACAGAATGCTGCGGCACATTAGCAAGGGTAAGAAGACGCCAAGGATATGCGGGCCCTTCCACCACTAGTATGGGTGGATCGTAGCGCATATTAGGGGGATTTACGAGTAATCAAATCCCATTTCGCCACTGGGATCGAACTTCGGCCCCTCCATCCTGAACGCGGTCGGGAGCTTCCCATTCAAACTAGCCGTTCTGATGGTGCTGAATCGGGTATGGAGGGCGGATGAGTTTAATTTACACCCCTTCCCATTTTAGACGAGGATACTTACTGATGACGGGCAGGGAACGGAAGAACATCGGGCTTACCTCCTGGCCTTTCGAGGTGGAGTTTTGGTGGCACAGATAGATCGTGAGCCACTCTGCGAACCATACACCCTGCATCGGTTTGCGAGGCAGTTCCGGTGCCTCTAGTGGCTGACCCTGCAGGACTACTAGGAGGTGCGACACGAGGAGCACCCGTGTATGATGAGGCAGTTGTGGCTCATGTTCACATGGGAAGATGGGAAGATGCAGATTGCATTGCCTCCATCCACTGCCGCTTTCGGATTGGTGACGGAGTGCGCCATCAGTTGGGAGGCTGCTTACCGAGTGGAGATGTTGAAGCAACCAACTATTCGGGTCGGTGACGGTGGTCCTCCTCTATCTCGAGGCCGGGGTCGGAGGGCAGCTAGGGCCGCTCGCGGTAGCGGGGCTTCCATGGCGGCGAGACTCGCACCGGTCGAGGGTGTGGCAGCAGTAGGGGATCTGGTGATTCCGGAAGAGCAGGGCCATCCGGAGGGGCAGCCACCGAGTGGATTTCGTAGGATATCTACTTAGTCTCCGGAGAAGCGCTTGTGCCATATCAACATCGTAGAGGATGTCGTCTTCCCGGAAGCTTGGGACATTAGAGATGTAAACCGGCAATTCCTCAGCCCACCCGAGAAATGGGCCCACCTGAATCCCCACTGAATGGAATTACCGGGCATAGGCCCAGTTCGGGCTGGATTCATGGCGTCTCCGGCGGAAGTAGAATAATACCAGGACGATCTAGAGGATTACGTCCACTCCAGTGGTGTCCCTCGCCCAATGACGGACCGGGTGAGTGTACTGTTGAATCAGACGGTCCCCCCACAGTTATCGGCTGCCGATCTAAGGGAGCGCTTCCCCCTGCCAGAAGAATCAGAGGACTCCTCTCAGGAGGATGAGGCTGGAGGAGGGATCCCATTGGAGGAGGGCGAGGTCGGAGACCGTGGCTCAAATTTCGACGAATTCGCAGAGGCTCTCGAGGTAGCATTACGAACTTCTTTCCCTATGATCCGTCCTTGGGTCACTATGATCTTCTCACCGATGTTTGAGCCATACAAGAGGAACTTGTTCGCAGGCCTCGTTCTCACCCCTTGGCGGGTGATGATGCGGGACCTTCAGAACCCGCACCTATAGCGGTGTCCAGTTCCACGTCTAGTGGGACCAGAGCACCCGAGGTGGCTCCTCCGGAATCTCCAGACCTTCCAACAGTATACGAAGGGCCTCGCCTTGGGGTCCCGTCGGTATCGGCTCAAGAGTAGCGCCAGGAGGTCGATCTCCGTATGTCTCCTTTACAAGTTCCCCAGTTGTCATATGTAGACTATGCCCGCCAACTAATGTTTATGTCCCTCTCTATCGTGCAATTCTCCGACTGGCGTGGGATGCTGCGACAAGACTGGTTGGGATGTATGGTGGCGTCCCTCCTAGGGGCATGACGGTGATGGTGGCGATAGTCCCCCCATCTCCTCAAGCTGCAACGGACATCATCACTGGTGGGACCACCAGCAGGGTCATACCCGAAGTCATTGAGGTGGACTCCGAGGAAGAGGATCAACCGGTCGGTCCCAGTCCTGTGGTGCCTGCTTCGGCGCTAGGTGTCGTACTGGATTCAACACTAGATCAAGATCCTGCCGAGGATTTATTGCGGGCGTATCCCGCGTACGAGCCTACCAATCGTGCGGACTGGGACGAAACGGCCTCCGACGAGGAAGACATCAGCATAGTCTGCCGCCGGTCGTGGAAGATGATCACACACTTTATCAAGGACACCCCCAAACGCAATGGCTTGCCGAAATGGATAGACTCCGCTCGCGGTTGCGCGAACTGTGTGCCGGGGGAGTGGATGCCCAACGTCCTCACACACTCATCCGAGATCTCATGGCTGAGAAGATCTGGGAGCATGATCGTGGGATCAGCATGGGATGGCAGCGGAGGAAGGTGACCAACATCAAGAAGCTCTAGGAGGCTGAAGGCGAGGTCCAACAGATGCAGACCCGGCCAGACGAGCTTTCAGCCTCTCTTGATGCACAATCTGAGCTGGTCTCACGGTTGAAGGCCCAGCTGGCATAGGCAGAAGTGCATATGAGGCAGACCTCTGAAAGATGGTTGCCGTTCAAGCTGGCGTAGAGAGGGCCTAATCCGGGACTGACGAATTGTGCCTCGCTGCTACTGAGGAGGAGCGGGAGCTAAGTCAATGGCAGCAAGCCTTGGATGCCACAAGCCAATGGGTGGCGGATCTGCAACGCTCTTTTGATGGGGTCAACCCGTCCATGGGGGGAGTCGACCCCCGGGTATTGAAACAAACCCAAAATCCTTTTATTAGTACTTTCGTGATTCAAATTTTTTCTTTCTTTGTTTTGAATGTCATAGAGTGCACAATTTCCACTGTTTTAATTGCCTTGTTACATCCGTACAATGTTTGCGGGACGTTCGACGACAATTCCCCAAGCCCACGTGGGTCGAGCCCGATGTGAGAAACAGGAGGTAGTTGCCCTCTCATCCCACCTAACATAGGACTGGGGATCATGCTCCGGACATCCGGGATTCGGATTACCAGTCCGGATTTCTGAAAGACGGGGGAGGCTTGATCGGAGAAGAAACTTTCAGGATAGCCGAATTACCGTTTCTTCAGCGTGCTCTTATGCACGAATGAGGCAACGCCAGGGGAACTGAATTCGATCCAAACAGATGAAAATGGGAAGCGTGAACCATGATACCCAAGATTCGGAACACTATGGGGATGGCATGACAATAAGGAAAAACTGTTAACCTTGGAGGAGAAGTGGTATCCTTACTGCGTTAGTCTGTAATGGGGACAACAAATGAGGGTCGACCATTGACCATGTTCGAAACACGGGACCATGTCACAAGTGTTGTCGATCAATCCTTCGAGACTTTGGCCCATGACAGTTGGCGGACCATAGGTCAGACATCCATACTATTAGGGGGTCCTTCCAGACATGACCCGTCTTCTAGAACGTTGGCCCAGGATGGTAGGTGAGCCGATGTGGCATGAGACCAGGCCATTAGGGGGTTCTTTTAGACATGAAAGAGGACAAGGGTCCAAATAAGGGGCACGCAAAGCATGGAATATAGAGTGATGTTTTGTCCGAACAGAATCCAACACATAGGTATTTACACCACCGTGGTGGGAGTACACCATATGGGCGCATTGGTTTAATCATGGATCATTCCTTCTTTGGGACAAGGCCTCTCTGGAGAGGGGTCCTGCCGCTTCCCAATGGGATATTGGGGCATCCTGAACTTGTTCAGGGTAGAACCACAGTTTAGTGTCATGCGTTGAGGACACATGGACACCTATAGTTTAACGTCATATGATAGGACGCGGAATAAAAGGGAAGATCCCAGGGAGCGTTTGGCGCGGTAGATATGAAACCAACGTGAATGAGGACTTGGAGTCCAAATCATACCACATACCCCCGGAGGAAACTCTTCAGGTCGAGGAACCAAGGGTGAGGATTGGGCTGGGCCTGAAGCAGAGTTGTCGGGCGTTCCTACGTACCCCATGAGGATGGGAGTCATGCCATACGTAGTTCTGGAAGCGCAGTTGAACGCCATGCAGGACGATGAGAAGCCTGGCCGTGTTGGTACACATCCTGCCAAAACTACTAAGCCCACATGAGTCGTGCTTGGTGTGGGAAACAAGTAGTAGTGGTGGGAATTTCCCAACACATAAAGGGTCAGGTTAAGGAAAATGGACGCTCGGTGAATACCAGCCCAATGACACTAAAACGATCATTTAGCGCACCTAGATGCGTGAAGATAAAGAGCTGGGTATGATGTAATCCCACTTGAACATGAGGAAGTGGAAATGTGTGAATCATGGCGCTCGAGATTCAGATCACGATGATGGTAGCGTGACGATGGAGGATAACTGCTGACCATGTTCACAACATAGCATCCTGTCGCGTTAGCCTAGAATGGGGACAGAAAAATGAGGGTCGACCTTTGACCATGTTCTAAACACGGGACCATGTCACAAATGTCGTTAAATATCTGTAGGGACGTTGGCTCAAAACGATTGGAGGATCCTTAGGTCCAGCATTCATGGAGTTCCCTTAAGCCTGGTATCCATGTCGTCCGAGGGTCCTTTCGGATGTGGAATAGGATGAGGATCCAAATAGCGATCTCATGAAGCTTGGTCATGGGATGAGTGGAATGTCCCCATGAAAATACCACACTTTGGGCTTTTTGTCAAGACACATCTGAATACGATAACGAGACGTATTAGATAGAGGGAGCGGATTCCTTTCCCATAGGGAGATCATAGTTTAGGGTCATAGAATTCGGACCATGGATGGGTAAGTGGAGCAGGGGATACATGGTAAGGCAGTTACAAAACCCGATGTGAATGAGGAACTAAGCCCTACTTACCTTGCATTCTTTTGGGAAATTCTCGAGTCGAGGGACCGAACATGAAAGTTAGGCTGGGCTCGCGGGGAAGTTCCCGTGTGATCCTACGTATCTCATAAGGATGGGAATCAAGCCATACGTAGTTCTGGAAGGTGTCATGGTAAGATAGCAGTGTCGGGGGAAAAGGGGAGTGCGGGCATGGCCCTTGCAGTAAAAGAAGCGGAATTTGATGAATCTTGTTTGTTCTTTAAGGTGAATGGTTTTTTTTGTGAAGCGACAGGCCTAGAATAGTAGGCCGTGATGTCGCCACAAGGATCAAGCCGTGATGGGCGTTGACAAATGGCATGGCACGTGACCAATACCCAACGTGATGTCCTCTACGATGAGGTCGTCACAATGCAGTGCCGTTTTTTGTCGTGTGGCTAGGACGATAATGTCACATTTTAGGGTCGTATGATAGGACCAATCATGCATTTTATCGTCACGCAGCGCAGACGTAGCAGAGACGATGCTAGGCGGGAAATGTGCGCAGTGTTATAAAACACAATTGATGGAGACAAGATCCCACATCAAATTGTACACCAATCGGAGAGGGAGACCTTAGGCCGAAGGGGCCTATATAAAGGGAAGAGGAGAAACAGGGGGGAGACTGGTTCCTTAAATGGGTTGTACCCGAAGGCAGGGCGTCCGGGCGGTCCTACGTATCCCATGAAGATGGGAATCAAGACACACGTAGTTATGAAGGGTGTCTTTTAATGTCATGATGGACAAGGAATAGGAGGGCTAAATCTCAGAACGAGAGTGTGTGTGGCGTAGCCATTGAAATCCCGACGTGAATGAGGACATAATCCCGCACTACGTCACGCGGTCCCGTAGTCGGGGTCCTGAAGGCAGGACCAGAGATGTGAATTTGCTGAACTCAAGCTGGGCCCAAAGACAGGGGGAATGGGCATTCCTACGTATCCTATCAAGATAGGAATCAAGCTGGTTCCAGATGAGAATCTTAGTTTATGGTCTTAGAGCTCGGACCGTGAATGGTGACAACTTCCCGAGTAAGCACAGATGTCAACCCGATTCCTAAGCCCGGATGGGTTAACCTCGGTGTGGGAAACAAGGGGGGTATCCTTATCGCAATACTTGGGGCGAGTCAAACGGGAGTTGGTAGAGCCCCTAAGGACACCTTTGACACGGCTTGTTCCCCCAACGCGCGGACGTGTGTGGAGGAAAAGTACCAAGAGTTCCGAGACGCCACTTGGACATGGTGAAGTGATGAAGGGTGTGAATTGTGCACCCGTCATTTTGGGCCTAATGGGATGGCGTGGAGATAGAGGAAAACTGAGGACCATGTTCGAGACACAGCATCCCGTCGCGTTAGCCTGGGGTTGGAACAACAAACGAGCATCGACCGCTGACCATATTCGCAACGCGGGATTTTATCGATTTGTTGTCCGAAACCCTCGGGGGCGTTGGCCCGTAACGTTATGAGAGCCTTTGGTCATAGTATCCAGGCCGTTCTTGGGGGTCCCTCCAGGTGTGAAAGATAATGGAAGCCCTGATGCAGGGATACACAAAGCCTGGAGAGCGGGTGTGGACATGTCCGAGTAAAGCTTGGCATTCCGGGTAATAAACCAAAGTACTCTTAGGCACATCAGTGAACTGCCAAAAAGGGATCGACGAAACAGCTTAGTAGGGAGAGGTACAGGGCGTGGTCATTACGAGACCGACGTGAATGGGGACATAATCCCACACCACACCATATAATCCCATCATGGAGGAAAGGTAGGCCAAGGGGCCAAGATGGGATGAATATTCCCGAGGAATGGGGCTGGACCCGAATCCTAGACATTCAGGTGGTCCTACGTATCCCATAGGGATGGGAATCAAGCCACACGAATTTCTCCAGATGTAGTTTGAAGTCATACGAGATTAGGAGGGGAGTAATATACCCCTAAACAAGCGAGGTGTACAGTATGGTGAAGAAGCCGACGTGAATGAGGACGTAATCCCACACCACACCATACACTCCTATAAGAGAGGACCTGGGCCGTGGCCCGGAAAGGCCAAGGGGCCTAATGGTTAGGCATTGGTCAAGAAGGCTTGACCTGCTTGTAGTTTAACGTCTTGCAAAGAGGACAAGGGTTGGGGACCTGAGGAGGCCAAGGTGCCTAAGGCTGGGCCTCGTAAGGGAGGGCGCACGACATGGTACATGATCCCGACGTGAATGAGGACGTAGTCCTACACCACACCGTACACCCCGGGTAAGAGATTGGGTGGAGGGGCCCGAGAAGGCCAAGGGGCCTAAGGTCAGGCATCAGTCAGGAAGGCCTGACGTGTCTACAGTTTAGCTTCTTACATGAGGACGAGGGTCGGGGACCCGAGGAGGCCAAAGGGCCTGAGGCTGGGCCTCGTAAGGGAGGGCGCATGACATAGTACATGATCCCGACGTGAATGAGGACGTAGTCCTACACCACAGCGTACAACCCTATGGGGAATCAGGGTCGTGGGCCCGATCGCTAGCACCACCCAGGGGGAAGTTTGTCACTTTGGGATGGGGTAGAACGAATCACTGCACTCGATGTCTGGGACATCTTGGGGTGGACCCGAAGATCCAGGACACTGTTGACCACGTTCGAAACACAGCGTTCCTATGGTGACCCGATATGGGAGCAACAAATGAGCGTCAACCGCTGACCAAATTTGCAACGTGGGACTTGTATCAGCTTGTTGCTTGAAAACCCTCGGGGGCGTTGGCCCATAATGGTAGGAGAGCCCTTGGGCATCGTATCCAGGGCATTCTTGGGGGTCCCTCTGGGTGTGAAAAATGATGGAATCCCAGTCAAGGAGTGGGTGAAGCATAGCTGTATCCATCCACAAAAGAGGTAAACATCTCTATGGGGGATGTGCAGCTAGGTCGAGGATTGCTCGATGTGAGTTTGGGAAAAAGCATGCACCCTGCCATGTCTTGACCTGAGGGAAAGATTTTGGATTTTGGGTTGGGCCAATGGACGAAATGACCGGGCGTTCCTACGTATCCCATTAGGATGGGAATCAATCCATACGTAGTTATTGAAGGCCATGTAGTTTAGCGTCATGCGGTGAGGACGTGGGAGTATAGAATAACGGGAGTGGGCACATGGTGAGACCCTTACAATCCTTGTGAGAGCGGGGTTGTATGAGCGAGGATAAGAAATCCTACTCCCAGGCTACACAAGGAGCCTCCAAGGAAACTATTCCCAGGGGGAATAGTGGATGAGAAAAGCATGGTTCTGGGCTCAAGATGAGGTGTCTGAGCGTTCCTACGTATCCCATGAAGATGGTAATCAAGCCAGACATAGTTTTTGAAATGCAGATTAACGTCATGCGGGATGAGGAGCATCTCATTTGGGGATATGTAAGGTACGGAAATTAATCCGACGTGAATGAGGACGTAGTCCCACACCATACCATACAATCCCGTAGGAGGGTAAGTCGGGGAAAACCAAGGGGCCTGAGGCCAGACCGTGGTCGGGGAGACCTGACCAGCTTTCATTTTAACGTCTCGTGGTGAAGACGGGGGGCGAGGGGCCCAAGGAGGCCAAGGGGCCTGAAGCTGATCCTCGGTCAGGAAGGCATGACTGGCTTGTAGTTTAACGTCTTGCAGTAAGGATGGAGATGCAGTTTAAGGTCATGCGGGACCATCTCGCAGTTTAGGGTCGTGCAGGACCATCTCGCAGTTTAGGGTCGGGCAGGACCCTTTTTCCCAAGGCAAAGTATTGCTTGAGGAACTTGGCATTGGTGGGAGGGGTTATACACTCTCCATCCGTGGTCACCAAGGAGTATGCTCCATTGGGGTAAACATTATAAATGATATAAGGCCCTTCCCATTTGGGTTCTAATTTGGGCGGTTTCCTACAGGGAATCATTGGCGCTCGAAGGGCCAGTTCCAGGTCGCCCTGTAGGAAATAGCAGAGACAAACCTTCTTGTTGAAGGCCCTCACTATCTTATCTTGATGCCTTTCCAGATTGTGCAAGGCACGAAGCCGGTTCTCGTCCAGTGCTTCCAATTCAGCTAGACGGATCTCGGCTACCTCATCTGTTGTATGGTGATCATAAACTACAGTGTGTAACGATGGCAGCTGGATCTCAATGTGTAGGACGGCCTCAGCTCCATACCAGGGAATATGGGGTCACCTGGGTAGAGTTGCGAGTCATCGTCCGGTAAGCCCAGAGGGCATTGGGGAGCTTGTCCGGTCAACTTTTCTTGTTCTGACCAACCATCATCTGCAAAATGTTAGAGAGGGTTTTTTTGAACGCCTTGATCTGTCCATTTTCCTGTGCGTAGTAGCGGGAGGTATGGTTCGACCGGATATCATACTTGGCGTACAATTTCTTCAGTTCAGCTGCTCGGAAGTTGGTGCTATTATCGATGAGGACGGCGTGAGGGACCCCAAACCGGTGGATAATGTTGGAGCTCACAAAGTCAACGATGGAACGGGCCATATCCTGTTTGAGCGGAACTGCCTCTGCCCACTTGGAGAATAAATCTGTAGCAGTCAAGATGAACCTACACTGGTGGGATGTTGCCGGTGGATATGGTCCCACTACATCAAGTCCCCATACCGAAAATGGCCAAGAGTACTTGGTGGGGTGGAGGGGCTCAGGCGGTCGATGCAAGAAGTTGGCGTGAACTTGGCATGCGTGGCACATCTTGGCATATCGAATACAATCGTGGATCATAGAGGGCCAGAAGTACCCCAACATCCAAATTTGATGGGACAGCTTCAGCCCAGCTTGATGGGTGCCACAGGAACCGGCGTGAACCTCTTGCATAACTTGGGGTATCTCTACTCCTTGGATACAACAGAGGAGGACACCATCGAAACTCCGCTTATAAAGGATCTGTTCAAGACTGGGGCCTCTCTGGAGGGTAAATTCCAGCGTGCGGCATCGGATTTGCTCACTCTCAACCCGGTCGTCCGGGAGGCGACCATTTTGGAGATACTCAACAAAAGGTGCCCTCCAGTTGGGAGTGGCTTCAACCACTGTGTCTGACGAACCCGGGACCCCTAACGTGGAGGGTCCGGTGGTGAGATGACTTACCCGCAGGCCATCATTGTCATCTTGGGTGACGGGAGTGTTGACTCTCCGGTGTGCCACATGTATGATTAAATCATCTTGCTCAGGTTCTGCGAGCGATGCGGCCAAGCCAGCCAAGGCGTCTGCTTGACCGTTCTTTGACTGTGGGACATGGGTAACCTCTGGTCAAGAAGAGAACTGGGCCATTAGGTGGAGGGTGTACTCCAGCAACGGTGCAAGCTCCGCCTTCCTGACGACGTAGTCGCCATTAACCTATTTGATTACCATCTCGGAATCTCACTTCACAAGTAGATGGGGCACATGGATCTCCAGGGCCAACTCGAGGCCGGTGATGAGAGCCTGGTACTCTGCCTCGTTGTTGGTACAACCTTCTGACAGTAGGAATGAGTATGGCAGGACGGCCTGTGCCGTGGCAATGAAGACAATACACAGGCCCACTTTGTTGAGCTTGGGATCATTGAGCCTCTTACCGGTGGGGCTCTAGGAGGCGCCGTCGAAATGCATTTTCCAACACGGGACAACATGATCAACTGAAAGGATCGTCTCATCAGGAAAATCCAGGTCCATGTATTGATCCGCGGAGGTTGGATGGGCAGATAAAAAGTCTGCCAACGCCTGTCCCTTAATGGCCTTCTGGGGTACAAACCTGATATCAAACTACTGGAGAATTACTTCCCACCGTGCTAGTCGGCGAGTCAGCATGGGGCGGTTCATGATGTACATCAATGGGTCTACCCAGGAGACCAATTGCACCTCATGGTGCTCTAGGTAATGTCGCAACTTATTCACGGTGAATACGATCGCAAGGCAGCTCTTTTCGATGGGGGAGTATCTGACCTCCGTATCGAGAAGCATGTGGTTGAGTTAGTAGATACTGTTCTCAATACCCTCGGTATTCTTCTGGGTGAGTAGCGCACCGAGGGATCTCTCTCGGGCGGTCACATAAAGGACCAGTGGCTTTCCGGAGACGGGTGGAATCAAGACCGGAGGTTGGAGTAGATACAGCATGATTTCCTCGAAGGCGGTCTGACACTCCTCATCCCATTCGTAGGTGGCACCCTTCTTCATGAGCCGGGAAAAGGGCTTATACTTGCCGGCCAGATTCGCGATTAATCAGCGTATATAGACTAAGTGGCCTTGAAGGCCTTGAAGCTCTCGAATGTTTCTTGGGGGAGGCATTTGGCTGATGGCCTTGATCTTCTCGGGGTCGATCTCGATACCTCTTAATCTAACAACAAATCCCAGGAACTTCCCAGAGGTAACCCCGAAGGCACATTTCGACGGGTTCATCTTTAGGTGACGGGAACGGAGGAAACCGAACACTTTCTCAAGGTCTTAGAGATGGTCCTGGTGCTGACATGATTTGACTATGAGGTCATCAACGTAGAATTCCACCAATGTCCCGAGGATTGGTTTGAATATGCGATACACGGCCCTCTGATAAGTGGCACCTGTATTCTTCAAACCGAATGGCATAACCTGGTAGCAAAAGGTACCTTGGGGAGCTCTGAAGGTAGTGGACTCCTCGTCTTCGAGGGCCATCTGGATCTGGTTGTACCCAGAATATCCATCCATGAAAGAGAGGGCTTGGAACCTGGCCGTGGCTTCAATCAATAACTCTGTCACTGGGAGTGGGAAGTCATCCTTTGTGCAGTGGAGATTAAGATCGCAAAAGTTGATACAGACTCTGATCTGCCCATTCTTCTTCCTGACTGGCACAATGTTGGCAAGACACTTGGGGTACTTGACTTCCTTAATGAAGTTGGCTTTGATAAGCTTTTCAACTTCGGCCTCAACCATAGCACCATGAGAAGGGTGCATTTTCCTGGGGGGCTGCTTAAACCCACGGTGTTTTGCCGAGAGTCCCAGACGGTGAACGGCTACCTGGGGATCTAGTCATGGAATCTCATTGTAACTCCAGGCAAACACGTCACGGTGTTGTTTGAGGAAGTCTATGTACTGCTGCCTCTCCTTGGGGGACATGGCTGCACTGATCAATGTGGGTTTCGGATCTGCCTCGCTACCAAGGTTCACCTGTACCAATTCATCAACCGTGGTAGAGACGCCTTCTTCAAAGGCGGGGGGAGCATCCTCCAGGACTTCCTCCCCACCCATGGGGGGACTTCCCGTGACGGAAGATGCTTCTGCCATATCAAAATCTGAAGGGTTGCTGGTTCCAGCTTGGGCAGCAGCGGCCATCACATCAGGAGACTCACTTGCCATTGAGACCATAGCAATGAAGGCAGTCGATCCTATCCCATCTGTCCTTCAACTTAAGGGGCCACGTTTGATGATATCAAAGTAGTGGTGACGTGTTGTCCTGAGTCGGATAATTTCAGCCCGGCGGAAGAGACACGTATGGAACAACGCTGTTTTCATAAGCTTGACATTCTGGTACCGTACAGGGGTAGGAGGTTCCGGGATGACCTGAGCCTGGTTGATGTTGGAGTACGAGGTGATTTACTTCCGTCGCTTGGAAACGAGATCATTCCTTCCTTGCGTACCCGAAACAAAAAAACATTTCCCCATGTCGGGGGTCGTGGCCTCCAACCGGTGGATCGGGAGGATGTAAGCGTCATCCATGCTTTCCCCGGGATCACTTGTGACCGGGGCGGGTTCATCCTCACTTATTAGGATTTTCTTTTCCTTACTTTTGTAATAACCTGCATCCATATAGCGGGCCTCACTAGAAGCGAAAGCGGACACATCTCCTTGGAGCACGCCTACTCAACCGTTGAGTGAGTATTTGAGGCATTGGTGATACGATGAAGGGACTGCTGCATGAAGATGGAGCCATGGCCTACCCATCAATGGGTTGTAGGCGGTGTCCTGAGAGACGACCATTAACTCGGTGCTGGAAATTAAGCCACCGAACTGAGTCTTCAGGCGGATCTTGCCGATGGGGGTTTGCTCTGTCCTATCATACCCCTGGATTCTGAGGTCAGAGGGAGTTAAATCACCTTCAAACAGACCCAACTTTCGCAGCGTCCGAGTCGGAATTAGGTTCATTCCGGAACCCGTGTCAATGAGGCAATGATGGACTTCTACACCATTGAAGTGGCCAGTGATGTATAGCGGGCGAATGTGCCCCTATATAGGAGGGTCCTCATCTTCACCGGAGAACGAGATAACCGCCTGACATCTGCCATTTTCAATCGTCTCAGTATGGAAGGCTTCTGCAGCTTCTACCTCCGTCTCAAACAGGAGGGGGCTCTTTAGGGCCTCGACAATTACCTCGCGCATTTCAGATGATAGGCAAAGGGCCTCAAGGATAGAGAGCCTCGCCGGAATGCTGGCCCGGTGCTTCAATACATCATACTTTCGTGCCAAACGGAACCTCTGCTTACAGAAGGTCGTTCGACACTTGGAGGCATAGCGGGTCCTGCCGGTTGAACCAGCGATCGGCTAGTACCGGGTACATCATGCTGCATACTAGCTGAAGCCTGGAGGGCAGTCGCCGGAGTAGGATTGGATAGCGGAGGCTGTCCTGTTGCCGGGCGAGACTGACTGTGATACGAACGAGGCAGCTCTCCCTGATCTAGTAGCACGAACGGTGGTGGAGGTAGAGCTGAGAGCGCTATATGGGGTTGCACGTGCTGAGCTCTGCGCTGAGCCTGATGTCTGGTCTTAGTAGCGTCCACGGATTGGCCAAAAGTGCTCGCTGACGTACCTCGATGACCGGCGCTGTTGCGATTCCGCTGATGTTGACGCTGGCTGGAAACGTTGGGGAGACTTGCCTGGCGTTCCCCCTCGTCGGGGGTCATATAGGGCTTTACCAGCTCCACGGTGTTAACCGAAGCATACCCCTAGCTGTCGCTCGAGGAGTCATCCACCACTGGGCGGCTCCTGCGAGGAATCCCCATTTCAGGGGGCATAAATTCACCGAGAGTGCGGGATGACGATGGCACCGGTGGTGCGTGTTGCTTCTTCATGTGTCGTCGCTGCTTGCCCTTTTGGGAAGAGGTCGACTGTGAAGACGATGCAGAGGCACTGGATACTTTTGAGGGTTCCGACTGCTTCAGGCGCGCCCGGATGATACCATGGGCACAGACGATAGTTTTTCGAGCCATACAGTCGTCGTATTTCCGGGATCCGCAGCTGGGGACCTGCTGCCACTCGCCTTCGCTGTCGCTGCCAATCTCTGATCCTACAAAGACACCCGCCACTTGTGCTGGTGCTGGGCCAAACTTGACTATGTTGTTATTGACCTGGTCTTGAAGCCAGTGTTTAAAAACTGAGAACTGCTTGAGGGTGTACCCCAGAATCTGATGATAAGGGTAGTAGTTGGGGTGGTCGGTGAGATTCACCTCTGCCGGCCTTCTGCACTCGGGCAGGCATGCAATCCCTTGCTCTAGAGCACTTCGAAAGTAGCCAGGGACCTGATTTTCATTGAATGAATAAGTTTGGTTCCTTCTTTCCAGATAGGGGGCCCGGGGGGCCTGTCCCTGAGGAGATTCCGGAGGGGCCTTCCAAGGAGGTGGCGCCTCATTGTCTCGTCTAGGTGGCGGTGGTGCTTTGCGCGGGGGAACCTGTCAGTTCTGAGGTGGTCGCTGCTGGGCAGGAGCCTGTGCTTGAGGTGGAGGACCTCTGTGGGGTTACGGGGATGGTGCCGCCGACAGTAACTCCAGCTGCCTCGGGGCTTCTATTTGGGCCACCGTGGCGGGTTCAGCCCTGGCGGTCCTCCTGGATGGGATCATAGGGGGCAACAAACGTGCCTGACTAGCCTATTGCAGGGCTTCCTCAAGGCGCTAAGCCTTATCTGAGAAATATCTGAACCCTCCAGGGTAGTTCTGGGTAATCAGGGAGGGTACCATCTCCGTTTTGACGTTCCCCACACACATCATCAGTAATTGCTCCTGAGTCAGTGGCATATCGAGGGAATAGGTAAGTCCCTTCCACCAGGCGATGAAATCTGCAACCTGCTCATCAGGCCTTTGCTTGCACTTGAAGAGGTCTGCAATGCTGGTCTTCCGCGTGGTGGAGGTGAAATGGTATAGGAACTGCCGGCGGAGGTCCTCCCAACTGGTCACCGATTCGATAGGGAGCTGGCTGTACTAGACGAATGATGGACCTTCCAATGTCTGTACGAAACACCGGAGTTTGGCGGCTTCTTGCTGAGCTGGGGTCCCCAGCATGGGGCCACACCTGGAAGAAAAATGTGCCAAGTGCTGTGGCGGGTCCCCTATCCCGTTGAAGGGTGAGAAAGTGGGGTTTCTAAAACCCGAAGGTGCAGTCATATCATCTAACCAAGCGGGATACAGTTTTCCATCCGGTGGGACCGCCACCTGCCGTGTTTCCAGCGCTTCGAGGTGGGCTGTGAGTGCCGCAATAAGATCATCCGGGTGGGGGTCCCTATCTTGACGGGGATCCCTAACCACAAGTGCATATCCCGGTTCTTCAACACGATATATGGCTTCTGCCGCTCATGGATCAACTGGCGAAACGACCTGCGGGGCGACTGGGGGAACCCGGACTGGGTTCTTCAGATTGCCCCGTCGCTTGGGGGGTTTGGCGAGACGTATCGCACCCTCTTTCCATACGTTCCAGCTTCTGCCCTGTCTATGGCAGTAGCTTGATCAGGGTTTCCGGGAGGCATCTCACCGAGGGGAAATTGTTCCTGCCCCTGCTGCCCCGGCCTGGGATTACCATAGTCGGGCCGCCGCTCTGCGGCGCGCTCAGCCAAGAGTTCGTCAACCAGCATCTTCTGCTCAGCAAGCTGCTGGCGTAACGTGGCCTTCTTGAGATCTTCTTCCATTTTCTGCACAGAGGCGGACAGGTCAGAGTGCATGACAGTTCTGACATTCTCCTTACCCTTGTCGGTGTTTCGACCAAGTACCAGCGACTTAGTGGGTACGGGGAGGCCTAGCAGGTTCCTCTACTGACAGGTAACTCTCCCTGATGGGGCCAGCAGTGTCGGTACGCCCTCGGGGGGTAAGTCTCCATCAAGGAATTCAAGCTCGTCTTCCTTGTCCACAACGTCGGCCATGTGGACCGCGACCCCTCTTGAGGGCATGTCCTCGATGTCGCGTAGCGAATCGGGCTGCCGTCGGATAGGGTCAAAGAGGAGTGCGGCATAGTGTCCCCAACCATGGACTTGCACATGGGGGGTAGCTTACCTGACGATTCTGCAGAGTTCTTTAAAACTCTGAACAAATTTCCATTGAAGGGTACTCTGACGGCCTGGCGACTCGGGGTGCTGGGCCACAAAGAGTGCGGCTGAATCAATCAGGCAGCACTGCTCACAGATTTCTTCGAAGTGCTCTCAACTACTGTGGTACACCACTCATTCGTAACGAAGGCAGAAGTGTGTCACCCATATGGTTCGACAAAAGCACCCCACTTCTTCAAGGGTAAGGGACTCTGGTGCACGAAGTTTCAGCACTGCCGTCGGCCAGAACCTCTCCGGGAAGTAATCTGCTACATGAATACTCTAGATGCTCCTGGGTTCAGACTCAGGGTCTGGCCCTGTATTGCCCCACTCATCAACCGGGGGCGGCTGAGGGACTGGTAGAGGTACCGAGGCGGACCTTTGGGATAACAAACTTGATGGTGGAGAATACGACGAACGAGCTGACTGGTTTCCGAATTCCGGGCCATCCTCCAAAGAGCAAGGTGACCTGGCCACGATGTCACGATACGATGGGCTGATAGCCACAGCTTCCGGCACATGAATCGCAGCTACCGGCGACCGGACATATCGTTGCTTTACCGACGTTGGCCCCCAAAATAGCTCTCTGTGATCTCTGGTAGAGGTAGAGCGCGCTTCTGGTGACAATGGCGGTGATTACGCAGCCGATACCTATGGAATTACCAAGATTTCATCCTCCTGGATGTACTTGCGGAGATAGATGGGAATCTGGTGGACCTTATATTCCGGGAGAATGAGTCTAACGCGTCTGGTTCCTGCCCCAGTCCTTGATACAGAAGAGTGGGGAGAAGGTTCCATCGATGAGTCACATTCTGCTTCAGAGTCGGAGAAGCAGGCAGGTTTGATCTCCACCTGGGCCTTCCCAGGATTCTTCTTGTGGCGGCGACGACCCGCTCTCCTGCCCCGGGGTGGCTCTTCGGGATAGGGTTGATCCCTATCAAGTAGTCTCGGGGCAGTGCTGGCGCCGTGGTGAAGAGGGCCCCCACTCGAGATAGCCGAGGTGCGAGGGGATCCAAGGCAAATGTCGAAGGGTACGTGGGGAGGACCTCCATGAACAACACCCATGTAGGTGGAGCCTCTGTTGGAATCGGCAGGAGCATGGGGAGGACCTCCATGGTCGATGAGGGCGAAGCGAGGCTAACCTTCACTCCTCGAGTTGCTGGGGCGAGGAGGAATGTCACCGGTTGTAGAGAGGACGTAGGGAGGTCCCCCACATTGGATAATGACCGGATGGACGGTGCCTTCAGATCGGCAGTCGGGGGCAGGAGGATGGACTCCATACCCTGTAGAGTGGGAGCAGGAAAGGGTTCCGCGTCGAGCGTCACTGCCGCGGGGTAGGTCTTCCTTTGGAATGGGGGTAGCATAGGGCATACCTCCATGAAGATCTTAGGAGCAGGGAAGGCCCACGCTCTGTGGAGTAGTGGTACGGGGAGGACCTCCGTACGGGGTGACATCACTGCGGGTTAGTTCGCGGCGATCAACACTTGGTCCTGCAACCCGGAGAGTCTACCCAGCTTGCCTGTGGGGCGGTTGGGGTCTCGATCCTAGTTGGGTGAAGGAGTGCCCCTGCTCAGTGTATGCAAGGGCTTCATGATGCATGTCGGCTGTGGCTCGGGCCACTGTAGTTGTCTACGTCGACGCGCCTGGGTGAGCGTCCTCAGCCCGGGCCCGGAGCTGACGTCGGGTCAGGCGAGCTGGTGCAGGTGGTGCAGGGGAATGGCCTGCCTCCTCTTCCCGCGGAGTCAGACGGTGGCGCTGATGCAGCCGGATGGGAGCTCTCGCCTGGATCCCTTGGGTCGGGACCCTGAGCGGGCTGAGCTAGACGGCGCCCGCCTCGTCGGCGTAAGGCGAGGAGTCTTCAAGGCGTTCAGGGGACAGGCTACTGAAATGGCTGAACGTTGGGGTGGGGAGTAGGGGATCCCTGCGTGGCCTGTTAGGACGACGCTAATGGCGAGGCCTGGATGCCTCCAGGTCCAGGCGGGCCACATCCCTAGTTGGGATGACCCCTTCCCCCTCGTACCTGCGCACGAGGTTGTTGATCCCCCTTCGCTGGATGACCTCTGATGGGGAAAGGGTACGTGGGCTCCCCGTATTCCTCGATGTGGAAGCCTTCGTGGCGGTAACGGCGCCATATGGGGTGGCTGTGGCGATGTTTCCCCTGCCCCTACGTAGGCTTGCGGGCAGTGATCGCGTCTCTGTAACAGCAACCTGGTTCCTGGACGAAGGGATCAACTCATCAGCACTAAGAGGGAAAAGGATTGATAACCAGTGCCCAGCGTCCTTCCATTCTCCATGTCTGTAAGAAGGATCCACGAAAACACGCTGCAGAATGGAGTGCCCCACGTTCTACTGCCCCGACTTTAAGTGAGTTTCACGACAGGCCCGCTATTTGCTTGGCGGGACCAGTTGCCAGATATCTGGATTCGGTGACACGTCAATCTACTGGTGTCTCGAACGCTACTAGTCTCCATATTGAGGAGAATAATTTCACGTTGGGTTCACCATTTTTGTTTTCGACGCTTTCATCGGGGCGCGTGCGCATCCATCCGTGGAGGAGAATGCGCTGCGCTTGTTGCCCCACGTTCCCGCATTCCAAAGGCGGGCAGCATTCGCTCCTTATTCAGGGAAGCATGCTCCTTGATCGAAACAGTATGATGGGATGTCGGTTCTTCCTTCTATGGATTCCTCCTCAAAACTCATCACCTAGTATGGGTCTCCCTCATAGATTTAATATGTAGTTCGTGAAACTCTTCCAAGTGCCACGTTTCCATGGACGTCGGTTAATTACACTGCTTCTGTCGGGACATTCAAAAGGGTCCGGTCAGGGCAGCAACCTTCAGTCGGGGGAGTAGTCTCGTTGAGGCATTAGTAGCGTTTCTGGATGCTGGGGAACCCAGCATGTCTGTCTATTATCCCTGGTCACAGGTCTTCTCGAGGGCTTGGAAGCCCGAGGCATCCCACATCGAGCGCGGGGAATTATATGTCATAGACACATATATGAGGTTTTCATTAGCTTCTCGTGTTTAACTCAGGGTACGCCGCGAGTTTAACGTCCAGCGGAGACGGATCAACCCAACCGGAGCATTAGCTAGGATAGATCGGATTGAGGGATTCCCCTTGAAGGGATGCCGATACCGGGGCCTGCCCATGGGCGGCTGTGAAGAGGAGCGTACCGACATGGTCTAACCGAGATATGACGGTCCAGGTGAGACTCGGGATGGGTGATAAGTGGATGAATGGAGTTTAGGTGGAGTGAAATTGGACCATCGTAGGGGCGACGATGAAGTTGGGATTGGGCCTTGAAGAGGCCTCCGACGTATCCCCGTGGCAGGGAATCAAAGTCCGCGTAGTTTGGGATGGTGCTGGTAAACCGACATGAAGGTGGACCTTGGTCCGATGGGCATCGTCAGCGTACCGACTTGAAGGTGGACCTTGGTCCGATGAGATATGGGCTTGAACCTCGAGGAGGTTTCCTACGTACCATTCCTTGACATGGATCAAAGACCTCGTAGTTCAAAGGGTTTCATCGGTGAACCGACGTGAAAGTAGACTCGTGGGTCCACTGGTGGTGGGCATGAACATTGGGAAGATTTCCTACGTACCATGCCTTGACATGGATCAATGTCCTCGTAGTTCAAAGGATTGATGGAATACAGTTTAACGTCATGCAGGACGATAGTGAACCCTGACGTGAATAAACGACGGGCGGTGGGTGTCAGTGAACCGACGTAAATGAGGGACCTTGGTCTGATGGGAGATGGGATTGAACCTCGAGGGGGGGGGGGGTTCCTACATACCATGCCTTGACACGGATCAAAGTCCTCGTAGTTTGGGTTGTGGAATACAGTTTAACGTCATGCAGGACAGTAGTGAAACTCGATGTGAATTGGATGACTGGTGGGCTTGAACCTCGTAAAGGCTTCCTACGTACCATGCCTTGACATGGATCAAAGTCCTCGTAGTTCGTAAGGGTCTTCGTCGGCGAACCGACATGAAGGTGGACCCGTGGGTCCACATGTTGTGGGCTTGAACCTAGTGAAGGCTTCCTACGTACCCTACCTTGACATGGATCAAAGTCCTCGTAGTTCGGAATGGATGAGTCACAACAGCTTGCCGTCGGACCGGGATGCAGTTTAACATCATGGTGGATGGGGATGGGACCCGACGTGAATAAATGATGGGTGGGATTGAACCTTTTGGAGGCTTCCTACGTACCATGCCTTTAAATGGATCAAAGACCTCATAGTTCAAATGGGCGTGCAGTTTAATGTCATACGGGACAAGGGGGGCATACAGTTTAACTTCATGATGGACGAGGGCGAAACTCGACATGAATGAACGACCAAGCAATGTGGCTTGAACCTCATGGAGGCTTCCTACGTACCATGCCTTGACATGGATCAAAGTCCTCGTAGTTCGCTATGGGTGGGGGTCAGGGTCAGTGCTCACTCTAAGCCCATGTGAGTCATGCTTGGTGTGAGAAACAAGAGGTTTCAAGGACCTGACGATCACGTCATGAAGGATGTGTCCGTGAGAAGCGAATAGGGGCTTACGCGTTAGGCGGCCCATGGTGCTGGGACTTACTCCAGGATGGAGGCCCAGAGTGTGACAAAGCGCAGTGAAAGAGGGATTTGGGACCAATGATGGGAGGTGACTTGTTCCCTATCATGCCATCCACTGACCTTGGTAGTGGGGAAGTATGAAGATGCAGAGGTGCAGCCATCTGTTGGGGGAACTAGGGTCACCCTTCTCCTGAGAACATACGCCACTCAAATAAGGATGATATCACCCCTTGCAGATGGGTGATTCCACTCCCGTGGAGATGAGTGGCGTAAAAAATGTTCGAGCTGGGGGGACCCTTCATGAGAGGCATGAGGTCGGGTCACAGTTTAACTTCATGTGTTGAGGACGGGGTGCTTGGCAGTTTAACGTCCTGTAGATCGGACGAGGTGGGTTCACTCCGCACCCCTAGGACTTACATAACTGGTACCCTCTGGTCCATGGGGAAGGGAAGGTACCAGTAAGGCCATAGTCAAGGGGGGTTGTGGAATGAACCATCAAGGGGTCCATGTTAGCGTGACTATGCGAAGAAGAAATAGCCGTTAGCGTGCCTATGCGATGAAGCATAAGGCGAAGCAATGCTACGGGTGGTATTGTCCATGGGACATTGAAATCACATCGTGCAAACCTGGAGGTTCGCACGGGAGTAGGAACTACTAAGCAAAGGAGTGTGATTCATGAAGAGTAGTGCCTTGGCCTTAGAATGGGACATAGGTGTGAGTGGAAGGTGCTTCGCGAAGTGGAACAGTGTTCGCGGAGCACTGCCTCGCAAAGAAGGGGTGCTTCACGAAGAAGGGTGCTGTGAAGCAGTGTGCTTCGCGATGTGGAGTGATCCTGCCTTAGCATAGAGATCATTAGTACATGTTGGGTGTTTCGCGAATCATAAATGCTCCGCAGCTGCCCGGGTTCCCTGGGGAATCCCCTTCCTTCGCGAATTCCCTTGAGCTTCGTGAAGGGAATCCCTCTCGGAAGAGGGGCTCAAAACGAGACAAAGCAAAGGCGTCTTGTGAAGTAGAAGTACCTCACGGTGCTCATGATTCCCGAGGAAAAGAGTGCTTCGCGATTCGGGAGAGGAGAAGCCCAAAGGTCAGATTGTCCATCTTTGGGACTCAGGGGGAGTCCAGTATTTATAGGGAAGGGGCGCTGAGAAGTAGAACTTGTGCGCCACCTCAGGTGCTTCGCAGAACGCTCGCGAACGTCAACATCATCTGCGGAGGGTTACCTCCTCTGGAGCTTCGTGGCGGGTTTGCAAACGTCAAAGGCGTTCGCGGAGCATTACCACCTCTGGAGCTTCACGGCGGGCTCGCGAACGTCAAATGCGTTCGCGGAGCGTTACCGCCTCTGGAGCTTCGTGGTAGGCTCGCGAACGTCAAATGCGTTTGTGGAGTGTTACCGCCTCTGGAGCTTCACGGCAGGCTCGCGAACGTCAAATGCGTTCGCGGAGAATTACCGCCTCTGGAGCTTCGCAAAACCGCACGGCCCGGGGTGCTTCGCAGCGGTGCTTCGCGTTGGTGCTTCGCATCGGTGCTTCGCGAGGCAGCGTGCCGGCCTTCTTTTTCGTCCCTCCCTTTCGGGCTATATTTTGGCGCCAACAAATATCTTCCAAAGTCTGAATTGTTCGTTCTGACTGCCCATCTGATTGAGGATGATACGCAGTACTAAAAGTTAATTCAGTACTCAATGACTTTTAAAGGCCTTTCCAAAAGTTATAAGTAAACCTGAGATCACGATCAGATATAATGGAGAGGGGAACTCCATCTAACCTGACTGTCTCTTTAAGATACAAACTAGAAAGTTGATCTAGGGAAAAAGTATATCGTATATAAAATAAATGAGCTGATTTAGTCAAGTGATCAAGAATAACCCAGATTGCATTATTACCTCGAGGTGTCTTCGGCAATCCCACAACGAAGTCCATGGATATATTTTACCATTTCTACTATGGGACTGGTAAAGGCTGAACCATCCCTTTCGGAAACTACCACTCCGCTTTATCCTATTGACATGTCAAACACTTCACAGTAAAATCAGCAATATCCCTTTTCATTCCATCCCACCAGTAATACTTTTGAAGATCTCCATAAATCTTAGTACTTCCTGGATGAACTGAAAACAGAGAACTATGAGCTTCACATAATAACTCTCTCTTCAACTGTGAATCACAAGGCACACACAATCTCTTCCCAAATCTCAAAACACAATCATTCTCAATGTTGAATTCAGGAAACTTACACTTCTGAACCAGCTCTACCTTTTTCTGTAACTCGATGTCCTGCTTCTGTGCTTGCTTAATTCTGTCTGATAGAGATGATCTCAATGATACCTGAAACAAAACTAAAGAACTTCCTACACCAACAACTTCTATTCCAAAATTCATCAAATCCTTAACCAAAGGATCATGTTCCAAATGCAACATTATTAATGAAGCATTACTTTTTCAACTCAAAGCATCAGCCACTTTATTTTTTTCCCAGATGGTAATAAATTGTACAATCCAAATCCTTGATTAATTCTAGCAGTCTCCTCTGTCTCATGTCCAATTCATTCTGAGTGAATATATACTTTAATATTTTGTGATCGGTATATATTTCACACTTTACTCCATACAAATGATGCCTCCAAATTTTTAAAGCGAAAACAACAGAAACTAATTCCAAATCATGTGTGGGGTAATTTACCTCATCATTTTTCAACTGATGTGAAGCATAAGAAATTACCTGATCATTCTGCATTAGGACACAACCATGTCCTTTCAATGAAGCATCTCTCTAGATAACAAATTCACCATTCCTGGAAGGTAGTTCCAAAACTGGAGCATTCACCAATCTTCGTTTCAATTCCTAAAAACAATCATCACATTCTTTTGTCCAGATAATTTTAACACCCTTATGAGTTAGCTTAGTCATTGGACTAGATAACCGTGAAAAATATCTAACAAACCTAATGTAATATCCTGCCAAACCAAGGATGCTAGGAATCTCAGTTACATTTGTGGGTCTTGTCCATTCTTCAACAACCATTGTTTTTGCAGGATCAACAGTTAACACATCTTTAGAGACAATGTGACTAAGGAAAGAAATTTTTTTCAACTAAAACTCACACTTTCTGAATTTACCATAAAATTTATTTTCTTTCAATGTTTGAAAAATAACCCTTAAATGTCTTTCATTCTCCTCTTTACTTTTAGAAAAAAGCAAAATATCATCAATGAAAACCACCACAAACTTATCCAAGAACTCGTGAAAAATTCTATTCATTAATTCAATGAATACAGCAGGTGCATTGGTTAGCCCAAAAGGCATTACTACAAATTCATAATGGCCATATCTTGTACGAAACGCAGTTTTCGGAACATCTGCATTCTTTACCTTTAATTGATGGTACCCCGATCTCAGACCTTTCTTTGAAAAATATTGTGCTCCCTAGAGCTGATCAAACAAATCATCGATATGAGGAAAAGGATATTTGTTCTTAATAGTGATGTTATTCAAGGATCTATATTCAATGCAAAGTCACATTGAACCATCATTCTTTTTAACAAATAAAACAGGAGAACCCCATGGTGATGTGATAGGTTGAATGAAACCTTTCTCTAATAAATCTTCCAATTGGTCCTTTAACTATAAAATTTCAGTTTGAGCCATTCGATAAGGGGGTTTTGAAATTTTCTTAGCATCGCGAGCTAATTCAATAGAAAATTCAACTTCCCGATCTAGTATTATTCCTGGAAACTCATCAGGAAAAACATCAGTATACTCATTTACCACTGACACATCATTAATCTGAACAGTTTCTTTGTTTTCAACAATGTGTTCAAGGTAACATTCATTTCCTTCTTTTACAAGTTTCTCGACCTCTTGATATGTTATCAACAGTAAGGGTTCAATCTTGTACACAAACTGAAAGTCATTCTAAAAAGAATCTTCTTTAGCTCTACAGTCAATCTTAGCATGGTAAATAGAGAGCCAATCCATACCCAGGATTACATCAAACTCTACTAGAGGTAAAACAATAAGGTTTGCAAGTAGGTTCTTTCCAAGGATAAGGATAGTAAGCTTCTTATATATTCTTTTGGCCTCAACATTTCTCCCAGGTGTTTTTACAACAAGTTCAGGAGTAATTTCTTGAGATGGTATTCCTATTTTACTAGAAACGTTTTTAGAGATGAAAGAATGTGTAGACGCCGAATCAAACAACACACTGGCATAATCTGAAAAAACAAAGTACTCGCTACCACTTAATTTGATGGCCAAACATCTTCTGAATTAGTTTTAAAGGATTTCACCAACCCTTTCTACTTGTATTCAAACTGCTTCCCATCACTCAAGCCCTTTGTATGAAACTCGATTGCATAGTGGCCCATCTCATTGCACTTAAAACATTTCACTAACTGTAGATCAAATTTGGTCATACCATCACCCTGATTTTTTAGTGAAATCATGAGCCTTATGCCCATCTTACCGCATCGGTAGCACTTTCCCAAATTCAGAAGACATTACCTAGCATGCCTTTTACCAAATTTATCACAAACTGGAAACTTATATTTCTTACCATCTGACTATTTTGAAAAATTCTTCCCTTTGTCCTGCCACCTCGGTCTCTTCTTCTGTTGGTTGTTATAGAACACTTGATCATCGGAAAACTCTATTTCCACCTTCTCAGCACATCGAACAAGCTTTTCATAAATTTTGAACTCATGAGAAAAAAATTCTCTTCGATATTTTGGATTTAATCCTGAGTAAAAATGATTGATTTGTCTATAGAGGTCTCGTATATAATTTGGAGCATACATCACCAATCGAGTGAACCTTTCTTCATAGGCAGCCATTGAGTCTTCCTCTTGCCTCAATTCCAGAAATTGTTTTTCTATCATAAGTCGATCAACCTTAGGAAAATACTTCTCAAGAATCATACCTTTGAATTCATCCCAATCAAGAGAATCAATCTCATCAGTGTCCATGATATTTTTAACCATCGACCACCACTGATCTGATTCACCATCCAAACAGTAAATAGAAAGACTAACCTCTTGATTGTATGAACACCCCATTACATTGAAAATATTCTCTATCGCTTTAATCTACCCTTCACCTAGAATAGTGTCAGATGATCCTCTAAATGATGGAGGATGTTTCCTCATGAAATGTTCCACCACTGACATGTTCCTCTGTAGTTGATTTGGATGATCTCGTGCCTGGATACCACCACCATTTACCGCTTGAGTCAACTGTGCCATTACTGCAACAAACTGTTCAGTTCCAATTCCGACCATCTTAGGATGCTGATTCGGAAGGTCATTTCCTTCTGTATGCCTTTCTAGCACTGCTTCCCTGTTTCCTCTGTGGAAAACTATTCTGAACAAACATCTCTTAAATGAAGCAACATGGTAATCTTCAAATGCTATATCATATTAATTTGAACATAAACAAATATTTTTGGATAATCATTTAACATAATTATTTCTCCAAATGTTATCTAAACTGACCTCTGATACCAACTATAATTCCCCAGCCTTAAACCTTACATAATCTTGAGTTATTAAAAGATTACACATTGAGGATCTTTTCAGGTTTAGAGTTTTAGAGAATTAGATCATAAAACATGCATTAAATTCCATATTTAAATAAAGTGGTTACGTAAAAGATAGTATTCATTTTTTCCCATCAATGGAAAAATATTTAAAATAAAACATGGATTCTTTCTTGACACTTCCTTGACACTATCATCATATCATGTACCATTCCCTTGACCTATGAAAAACATTTCAAAAACTTGGGATGAGCATAAAAATCTTAGTAAGTGTTATAAAAATATGGGAAGGAAACATGAGTTCATATATAAATAAGAATGAAATCATACTTTACCCATAAAACATAATCACTTTAACATACATCATCAAATCGTGAATAAATCATAGAAATCATAAGACATAAAGGTAACTTGAGGCTTTCATGACATTCTTACGTAGGGTGTAACCCTCTTGGTTATGTTTGGAATACCCATCACAATATATTCCTTAAATCTCTTCGGAGAAGCCTTAACGTTTAACTCCTTCGCATTACCCAATGCATTGGAGAGCTATATTGGGCTCACCTGCCCTTAGTTTATCACGAAACCACCCATCTTCATAACAATACCCAAGAACCATAACATAATTGTATCACATAAAATATGCATAAAGGAAACATAACATTTCCACCATTCAATCACAAGATATCAATACAACACATTGATATAAAAACATTATGAAAACCATTTTCAATACCAAAGTAAACTATGGTATTTATTTTTCATTCAAAAAAAGTTATGGCTTGTAGAGTAAGCCGAAACTCAAATAATGGTCATGGTGGTGGAGAAGTCATTGTCACCGCAGACGTACGACAAAAAAACATTCCCTTTTATCGTTTAGTAAATGCTTCATATAAAAATATTCCTTTTGAAAAATCATAAATTTCAAAAGGTATTATACACCGTATAAACAAATGTTGTGTATAAAACAAAATATGCCTCAATGAAAGGAGATTGAGATGAATTTCCTTACCTCGTGTCCAACATGACTCGATCATTCGTTAATCTCCTGAATAATAAATTTGAGTTAATTTATACTTGCTTAAGAACCTTTTTCAAGTTCATTATTCCTTTTATATCACTTATTACCATGCCATGAAAACTATGTAATTATTTAGGATGATAATGGTCGTTTTTTCGACACTGGGTACTTGAGTCAAAAATAAACATCTTGTAATTACAAGTTCATCATGGGGTAAAATATCCATTATATATAGAATTATATTCATTATGTAGATATCATATATATCATATATATCCATTATATCAATGCATTTATAATATTACATAATATTTAGAGGTAAGAAATGATATGCACCGTTCATAGAGACGGTAAGCCATATGTACGCATGAACGCTACTACCATTAATATTTATTATTTAATGTAATTAAAACATAATGATACATTCCATTATGGTATCATATATAATACCATTAAATATATCCTGTATACATACCACATATGGTATTAACGAATCAAATCACTTTGAGGGGGCAGTAGTCCGTATTTCCTAAAATGAAGATATTGTGTTTACCCATAATGGAAACCAAAATGGTATGCCATAAAGGAAAAATACATGAAGCTTAAGGAAAAAATAAACATATTATATATCATATATAAATATAGTGACATCTTAATGGCCACTTTTGAAGGTGTTAAAAGAATATAGAACAATCATCATTTCATGAGGCAGGAATTCACCATCCACAGAAATAGTATGTTCTTTAACCATTAGATGTAGGTGTGTGTAAGTGTAGCTCGAATACCTCTTATAAAAACATCCAAGTATATTTAAGATACTGGAGTTGTTACAAAAGAAATGAATAAAAAGAGTTTATGGGGTTGGAGAAGAAAATTAAATCAAAAGAACACAAGAGAAGGCATTACCTTAAAATCAGGTAACTCCCTTTGGTTTGAAGCAAAAGGGTTTCTTGAAGAGCTTACTGCCTAAGATAGGGATTCTAGGATGAGGATAGGGATGTGGAGAGACAAAAGGATCAGAGATTGGTCGAGCCAAATTCTTGGGAGGTGTGGGTAAGGAGGTTGAGTTGGGGGCCTTTTATAAGAGGAGAGGAGGGGCACTCTTGGAATGGTATAAAATGTTCAATTAGTTTCAAATGATTTTCGGATTTTGAAGGTCCCACATTGATGTATGTTGAGGATAAGGTGATACGGGTTAGAAATATACTCATCCAATAGGGTTTTGACATGTTTAGGTCTTATATTTTACATTATCTTTTCATTTTATTTAAATCGTTAAATAATGAGGTAATCGCTGCATCATCATGATGTCATAAATAATTTAATTTATTTAATGTCTAAAAATTATAAGAAAACTTCTATGGTGTAGGAAATCATTTAATCTTTCCAATGACTTTTATAGTAAAAAATATGACTTGTATACCCCCTGAAAAAATTGTTTTAGTAAAAAAACACATGTTTGTGTCAACTTTACTTTTACATTTAATAAAAGGCATTAATTTCATTATCTTACCCAAGTTGCCCCATGGGGTCCCAAAAATAGACACATGGGTAGTCTTGGTCGGCCATGACACATCCAATAAGGCTAGGACCTGTTTCAAGGTCATTTTATATTATTAATATATTATTATTACTTTAAACTACACTAATTACCTCTAATCGTGATTAAAAACATAAAAGTTACTATTCACCAAAAAATTATGTTAATCTCATTGAACCACATTTTACATCCTAATGAAAACCATGTATGTCTGATTTTTGAAATTCAAAACACAAATGTGGTAAAATTTCATTTAAACGAAAAATCATTTTTTATGTACCACTTAGTGGTTTCACTATTCATCAAAAATTGATGTTTTTCAGAAAAATACCAAAACATCACCCTAAGCTATATTTGATATTCTGAATTCAAAAATGATGTCTATTTTACAAAATTCAAAAAATATAAGTTACAATAATTAATTTAATAATTAATTCCCGCTATCAGAACAAATAGCGTGTTTTTATGAAACAATATATATCAAAAGATTGACACTAGTTTAACTCCAATTTCAAAGAGAAATTAATTCCAATGACAACCATTGGGTTAAATGGTAAAAATATATTCTCATTTGACTTTAAAACCAATTCAAAAGATAATCTACTCTTATAAATAAATTAGATTAAAAAGTGTTTTTGAATTAAAATACAACATTTTTCACTATTTATTAAATAAATGAACATTATCAGAAAAATACCAGAAATTTATCCAAAGTAAATTTCAATGTCCCAATCATAAATAATAAGATTATTTTGAAAAAAATAGCTTATAAAATTGTAAAAATATAGATTTAAAAAGGATCGCCATTAAAAGGCGGTAAAATAATCTTTTAAAAATATTAGAATATTTCATGCTTTAGGTTGGATTTATTCTCATTTTAAGCCTCTAAAACACTATATAATTCATATATAGACATAGATAACTATATCTATTATTCATTACATAATTGGGATGTTATAGTTTGTGAGTTATTCTCCACCCTTTCAATTCTGATCTGTGAATTCTCTCTCTATATTTGTATGATGATTTCATGGGAAATACTTTTTATGAAACATTATATTAAACACTCCCCACTCCATATATTATATTTCATCCCTCGATTTGGTTTTCTTAATCTATTCATTCTATTGAATGACCTATCCATCCAGGCGATACACTATGAAATACACATTCTCCATCTCAGAATAGTGTTGTATAGGAAAGATATTCCTTATTGAGTTGACCAAGTATTCCACAACTAGTGTATAATTAGATACACTTAACATTGGTTGTAATTTCCACATAAAATTCATGATATCCAGTTGTTGCCTCTTGGGTAATAGTTGAGGTTCCCCTTTATTCATGTTATTGTCAATAAACTGAGGCAGTTGGGTAAGCATCACTATGAAATTTTGGACACCTCATATTAATGCATTAGGGATGTCAATTGAAAATCAATGAATTGTCACACACACATGTTTATGGCTTGGTTTCTCCTCATTCCCACTATTTTCTAAAAAACATTATAACAATTCATAAGTCAACTATTCATAAATTTTTTTATCCCATTCAATAATGAACTCTAATGGTATATATTATGGGATCCCTATGTTGGGAAATATTGAAAAAAAATATTCTATATTTTTCACTTATTCTTAGTGTTATACTATTGGTTTTCACAATGTTTCTGCAATCTTAATTAAAAAAATCAACTAAATTGAACTCTAATAGTAAATATAATGAAACTTATATTTCTTATATTAATATTTCAATAATTTAATGAAAAAAAATAAAATCATTACAATACAAGGATAAAATGGTTTAGTATATGGTGAAATTTGGACTACAGATTACTTTTACAAAATAAATCATAAAAATGTATTTTATTCCATCTTCTCTAGATTATTATTGTCCCTTTAATTATCCTTAGTACAAGTTATCACATAAAGATATACATCAAATTTGTGTGAGATAAGAGAGAAGTATGTCAATAGAAAATGACGTGAAACAACACAAGGGGTGAGTATAATCATTATCACCATAATAGAGCAATATGATCATAATCATGATTGGAATAATTATGAACTGTCATAGAATGTGGAAAAACATAAAAATAAAATAGCATACCTTAATAGTCAAATATGACACATTGTTGTGAACAGAGATAACATCATTTTCATATATAGTTAAACTTTATAATAATATAAATCACAGTTCCCAATGAATTGGATTTCTATTTAATATAGGGGAACCCATCATAGTATAAAATATACATTTCAATATATAATTTCTAATTCACCTATCACATCATAACATTTACATTATTATGCATTCTATATAGAACATATATTAATATAAGAAATAAAATATCGCATAGAAACTAATGGGTTTCAATTTATAAATTAATAATTCTTAATATTTGGGTTCCCAAATGAAATACAGAAAAACATACTTGATATAAGAATCATCAACCTTGAATGATGGAGAAAAAATCTTGAGAAGTAAATGGTGTCATTTTTGAAAGAAGAGTGATTTTAAAAAACATTATATTTTTCGTAATCTAAAGTAAAAAATATGAATTTAAAAAAAAACTTATGAATATGAAAACTATAATGATATTTATATAATATCCACACTAAAAATGCGGTGAAATAGGTAATACACAAAGAAATGCAGTTGGGTTTGAGAATTTATCTCACCTTGGGTCTAAATTCTTTATTCAAATTAAATTATTATATGATCAAATGATATTACTTAATATACAAATAAAAACCCCATTAAATATAAAATATTTCATTATTGGATTTATTTAGTTTATTTATGTGCATTCCTATGAGTTATAATGTTTAATTTCATCATTCATAAGCATTGTTTTCATGGTTTACATGGTCAGTTCATTAGTATTCATGAATGGAAATTCGTTTAATATGAGGATAAATATCAAAAATTGTTATTATATATGGTTAGATATATTTTATAAAGTTTACCGATCTTATAAATAAATGGGTTATATAATATGAGGATGAATCATTATATAAAATTTAATGATGTTTGTTTTAGGTTAATTTTGGTGGTTTTTTAGATAACAAAGAATCCATATTGTTTTATTAGTTAGTATTATGTGTATATGTTAGTTACGAAACAAAACCAGGTTTGTAACATAAACATAATAATATTCTTCATCCATTATAATTGTCTAATTCACATCCTTTAAGACATTAATGTTTAACAAATGTGCATCATCAATGATGTCATTAAATTGACCCATAAACGAAAACAATTTCATTATTATAACAAAAGAGTGGGAAAGATGAGTTTAATTATGGATTTTACATTAAAATTATATAATTTAATGATATTTAAGTTACAAGTTTTATGATTCCGTTTTTATAAAGATAGGTGAGGAGATAGTAAAGTTGTAATGAAATTGAACTGAAATTAATAAGAAAAGAGGTAGGATTTACCTCTATAAATCTCATCTTAAGATCCTCCTCAACACACCTAGGATTGTTTTCTTATGAGACCAATAGTTTGTAAAAGTTTGAGAGAGACTATGGAAGGGTATTGTGTTTAGAATATCTAAGACACAATTATTTTTATGTGTGATAAAAAGAGGGTGAGGGTGGTATTTATAGGGGGAGGTGAGTTTTCTCATTATTATATTCATTAGTTTATTATGATGGCTCAATATTAGCTACAATTTCATTGTTATATATAAATATGTTTAAATAATGAATTAAAGTTCTATATTTTGTGCTTAAATAATCATAATGTTATCTATGACTCCCTAATTAATTTATTTATCTTTTGTTACTAATTATAACATTTAACTACTAATAAAAAATTCAAAAGTGTAAAAAAATCATCCTAACAATTTTTTGATTTTTAAATTTAAAATATGAAATACATTTTATGATATTAATTTTGTAAATTTAATTAATTTTATTTTTAATTTAAATCATCATTTACTTAGAAAATATATATTTTTCCAATATATCTATGTTAATAAAACTTTAAAAAATTACTTATGTTCTCATAAAATTATCTTAACCAAATAAGTCCTCAAATTATTAATTTACCTATAAATTTTGTGGTAATTAATTTTTTTAAAAATTATTACGTTAATTATAAAACATTATTAAATATTTTTGATTTACATAAATTCCAATACATAATTAATAATTTTAAAAACATTTAATTACTTAGTATATGATATTATTATACCATTATTTCATTAATGTGATTCTTAAAATTTATTTTATCGTTCATGAGTGGTGTTACTATTTATTGGCTGGTTTAATTTTCATAAGGTTTATATTATAATTCCTATGGTCACGAAACTATATCCTAGATATAGGTTCCTTAACATCCAAAATACTTCTTATTTCATTAAATCAAAATTTATTATAATTTTCTAGTCTCATATTGATTTTTTGATATTATACTATATGAAATTTCTATAATAAGGTAGAAATTAAATTGATAAATGTTTTGTTCATTATATAAATATTACATAAGAGTGGTTTTAGGATTATAGAAAAAAAAATTAAATTTTAAAAATATAAAATTTTATTATTTCAATATGTTAAAATAATCCAATTCAACAATATTACAAAATTTAAACATGTTCAATATTATCTAAAGATTTAAAAAATGTTTAGATATTTATGAAATTTTTAGAACATAAATATTTACTAATAGTTGATTTAATGAGTAAATAATAGTCTAGAAAAATATCATAGATATATATCTTCTCATATATAAAACTGTTATTATAACATAAGTATATAGATATGTTAATGATAAATAATTCCTAGACATGTAATTCAACTTATAAGTATTTTTTTATAATGATCTACTTAAAATTTCAACCTTTACTTGGAAGAAATATTATTATATTACTCAATCGATATCCTAAATTTCATTAATATCGTATAAGATAAAAAAACATGCATTTTAAATTTTTTTCCAAATGGTAATAAAAACCCTATTTTACAAAATTCCAAATAGAAATTATTTAAAATATTTAATAAAAAGTAAACGAATGATTATAAATTACATAATAAATTCTTGATATAATATTAGAAAAGTTGAATCAAATTTAAGAACCACAGAGAAGAATAAAAATGGAGTATTATTGATATTTTTTAAAAAATAATTCTTTTAAGAAATACCTAAAAAATATCATATCATTTAAGTGAAAAATAATAAAATTTATGTTTTATATGTATTCACTATATACATAAGGTATAATGATTCAAAATGAAACTTTATATAATAAAAATTCATTGCATACATAATAATTTCATGACACAATCAATGAAGTATAATATTATCCCAAATAATTGAAATTCAGTGTTGAATTGTCTTACAACATTGTAATCAATCAAATAATATTCCCCATAAAAGTAATAATTATCATATGATAAATTAAAAATAATTAAATTTATTGGAATCCTGATTTTATTTATAAAAAATAATTATATACACAACATATATTAAATAATTGTTGAATAAAACATATATATTGGAGGATAAAAAGGTGAGGTGTGAAACAATTACATTACAAATACATTTGGTTGAATGTTATTTATACTCATGTATAATTTTATATAATTTTATTAAATAATTTCATAACATTATTGATATTTTTTATAACATATATAATCCATTTATAACACATTATTTTAATTTTTTATAATAATTAAATATATTCATTGATCCGGGTAATAACTGCTTTGTTTTTAAAGTATGTTTTGACTTAATAATTGTTCTTCCTCTTATTTACATCATGATTTAAAATTATAAATAATTTAAACCATGGTATAATTATCATTTATATTTAGTAGTTACAAATTTATAATAATACATACTATTTATGTATAAGAAATGAAATACATTGTACATAGAGACAGTTCGTCATACGTACATATGAATGTTATTTTCATATGATTATAATATTAAATAAAATAATTTAAAAGTAATAAATGTATATTATAATACCATTATAATTTATCATTAATATATAAAAAATATTATTTGTAAACCATTTTTAAATAGATTCCATGTAAATACCGAATGAATCAAATTTCATTGAAGAAGTGGTAGTCCACAAGTCCACAAACGATGTTACCATATTCCCACATAAAAGAGATAATGATAATATATGTTATATAATAAATCAAAAATAGAAAATAACTAATAAATATAATATAAATCATATATAAACAATAAATCTATCACAATTATAAACCATTAATTATGGTAATGGGAGAATGAATGAGATCAATTTGTGACGATGTAATCAATTGTACACACAAATAATGATTGCACATCCCATTTTTGGATGTGTGGTAACTATTTTTTCATAACCTTGAAAAAATTATTAATTTATATGGAAGATATATAAGATTTAATATAATCATGATATATTAATAATTGATGTGGTAGAGATAAAATAAAAGAAAATATCTCGATGAAGAATCTTACCACCTATATATTGGACATTCTTTAGATCTATTATTAAAATATATAGGATTGGTTATTTACATAGACCAGAAGAACATGGACACAGGGAGAGTGATTAGGAGAGGTTTTTTCATAGACTTTTTGTTCTTCAATTATTTTATGCTATAATTGTTATGTGATATCTTGTATTTATAAGTGAGGATGAATGGGTTTGTTTGATTAAATTAATATTTATTTATGACGAAGGATAAACACATTATGGTGGAATTGATTTCCAAGATTTTGAATGATCATTAAGGTTTTAATTTTTGTTTAGGGTGAGTAAATACCTCAAAATTCTATTAAATTTTTTATATTTTATGTATTCTAATAATTTACCTTTTAACTTAACACATTTCATTATTTTAACATTATATCCTTAAATAGTTTTCTTACACAATTAATTTTCTAGGTATAAAAATGAATGTGACTATACAAGAATATAAAGTCCTTTTGATTCAAAATGTGTAATCCTTTTTACCAAATTTTTATCAATGAATTTTCAAAATTAGATTTAAATTTATTGCCACATAGGAAACTTGAAAACTGGTTTTTATAGAGAACAGTTCAAATGATTAATATGTTTTTTTAAAAAAATTCAATGATAACATTATTAAAATTAACTAAAAAGGATTTACTTAGGTATTATTTTACTAATTATACTATATAACCAATTTAATATTACATAAAATTATAAATTATTTATAAAAATGTCAATTTTTAATAAAAATGCATTATTTTTCACATTTCATTAAAAATGTAATTTATCCAAGAAATAGCATAAAATAAAACTAAGATAATTTAGTTATTATGATTGAAAAATTATTTTTATTATGTATTGTAATATTTATAATAGTTTCATAATTTATTTTTAAAATATGTTCTCCATTAAAATGATGATTAATTACCTTCAAAAAATATAGATTTTATGCTTGAAATTTTATTTATTTTTATGCTAAGAAAATAAAACATATTAGGTCAATTTAAAATAATTTTATTGAATTAATATCATATAAATTTCTATAATTTATTTTACTAATAGTTCATATTCAATCTTTTAAATATAAAATTACATTTTGAGAATAAATGTAGTTTTTATGAAAAATTCAACCTTTATATTCCATTTGTATTTATTTTCATTTATAATTAATTGGTTTCCAAAGAATTTATTCTATAAACATGTTTAGACTATATTTTCATAATTTTTTTGATCTCATTGAGTTCCACCATTCCACCTAATATGTGATAAATATCATAATTAAATATTAATGATTTAATTTAATATCAGTGTTGTATGAAAATTAGGCTATCATATATGTTATATTTATAGAAAAAATATATATATCATAAAATCATGTGGTGTTACATACGATCTGATGCTAATTGATATATAGTTTTCAACAAATATAAATAAAATTTTATAAAAAATTAGTAGGAAAATAAAATAAATATATTATTGTAGAGTATGTTGTATTATAGTTCTATATATGTATCTTCTATTCATTATTTCTAAAATAAATATTACATATATTAAAATAATTTTTTTAACCCATATGTGACATATAATTTTTTATAAAAACATGGATTCATTGATGTTCAAAAAATATTATACATTAATTATTTTTTCTCAGGTAAAAAATATAATGTCACTATGTGATAATTTTTTGTTTTTCTATTGTTTTCATTCGATTTATTTTTATTTTGGTAATATTCTATTAAAATGAAAAAATATATGGAAATAGAAATCATGAAATATGAACTAAATATAATATTATATCAAAATTAAATCATGATTCAATAAATTATATTTAATAGAAATTTATTATTCAATAAATTTTTGTAGGATTAATATATTTAATAATATATTAATGTAATTATTATGGTATCATGGTTCCTTTTTATTATCACATTTTTCATTTTTATCAAATTAATCATGGTTGATCAGGTGTTCATGAGGATGATTGTATCCACCTTTCGGTCGATTACAGACATAATGTAAAATTCATTATTTTTATGAAAATGAAATTAAATTGATACAACATAAAATGGATTGGAAATAATTTAAACATGACTTATGATTAATAAAATAACGAGTTTATAAACTATTCCAACATTCTCGAACATTTTTACTATCATAAATCCTTTAATAATTAATTATCGATAAATGTAGTTATTATATATTAATTAATATATTTTTTTTGGATGATTATTTTTTTGAAAACTCATTTTAATTATATCAATATTTGATTCATTCATAAGAAATAATAAAATCGTACATTTTTATTCCATATATATTAATCCTACTCTGATATTATAAATATTAATTTAGAGAGAGATAAGGATTAGATAAATAAAAAATAATGTATATATAAAAAAAATTAAATTAAATATGAATGAAATAATATTTCATTTAATATCCAATAAGGATAATATAAGACCTATCATAGTCCAAATAGGTCCATTATTATTTAATAATATATGTGTTGAAGTGTCAATGGGATCCATTTGTTTTTAAATATCTAGAATAGGGGCAGGGGAAAGGATTTCCTAGAAAAGAGAAACCTTTTCCAATTGATCTAATCAGGGCAACTTATTGGGATATCCATAGCATGAAGGTTATTTTGAATATAAAGATGATGTAGTGGTCATAATATTTGATTAATATATAACTAGAACCATGGTATAGTCTTGGGTAGATGATAACAAAGCTAATGGAAGATAGAGCGATGCTAGGACTAAAAAATTTGAAGCATACATGTAAAACTCTATGATAGTTGTTATATAACTCATAGAACATTTACAATTTTCAAAAAAATTAGTGAAATTTTGTGTCAACAAAAAAATTGATTTATCATATAATTAACCACTAATAAAAGCTCTGTAAGGGGATTTATTATACCTTTAAAGGGTTGTATCATTAATTATCTAGCTAGTGATGAGAATTGAGTATTAAGATATATCATAATGTAAATCTATATTAGATAACAAAAAATCCATCCCATGATGGTGAATTTATCATTTATATTCTTAGAAGACACATAAGTAATCAAATAAAAATACTTCTCTCTGGGATCTGCAATGTTCCTTTTCTCATGGATTCGATAATCTGTGACATTATAAAAGATATTATAAATTTCACTATGATTAATCCTTTGAATTAATCCTTATGAATCCAAACTGATGTATTTGAAGGTTATTGATCATGTGTGTAAGGTCTTAACAGACTGGACGTCACTGAAATATATCTTCTATCCATAATATGCAACATTTATGACATTCTATCTGGAAGGGTGATTACATGAATTATAAAACATTATATTTGACTTATAAATTATATACTATCTATGTTCATATGAGTTTCTATAAGAAACAATATGGGATAGAAGTCTTCTAAAACATAATGAAATGTGTTCACAATTTATCCTATAAATAATTAATATTACCCAATCTAATATTAAAAAACCAATTTTTATGTCTTCACTATATGTTGTACTGAATAAAGACTATAACAGATATAAAATTGGTATATAAAAAATATGGTCCAAATTTTAGAAAAATAAAAAAAAACTATAATAAGGATAGGATTCATAATTACAGTCATCCTCTAGATTATATGAATTTGAAAATAACACTAAAATCTATATCTAAGTAACTTTATTTGGTGAAAAAATCATACGATTCCAATTAATTTCCCGTCAGAAGGCCTCATATTATTCTTTAGATCATTTTAGGGATATAACCTTTATTCTAGGAGATGAGTCAAGATAATTTATTATTGAGAATGATTTGTAATAAAATCTCTTGGGGAAAGAGAATATCCAACTACATCAAAAGATCTTGAGAATAGTCTGGTCTTGTGGGCCTCTCTGAAAAATGAGGAATAATATATGGTTCTATTAATTATCCTTCCCATAAAATAGTATAAAGAAGTATATTGTGTGGACTTTTATAAGAAACATCATCATCATCATCATGATCTCAATCTCCACCACCATTATCACCCATTTTATAATCCTTTTTTTCGTGAAAATAACTAGAGGTGGTTATACCCATATAAAATAAATGGTGATCAAAAGGGTCTTCTTCCCTAGAATGAGTTCAATTAAAATTTGGGATTTCCTCCAATTTAAAACATAGGTGGATCCACAATTATGTATAATCAATGTCCTTATATCTTTCAAAATATATATTATATCCTATAACCATGATAGACATATGAACACTCTCCCCATAAAAATATGAATAATCTATTAATGATTTTACCCCCAAAGGTAATTTTTTATTTCTTATAACTTCATAAAAAAATTATGGAATCAAACCAATAACCAGTTTAAGAGATACCTCATATCTCAAAGTTTATTCCACATCTAAAACAAAATTAACATGAGAAATTACATAGATCATATCAATTTATCTTCTATCATACTTATCCTAATCAAAAACCTCATATTCCATACCATCATAGGAGTATTCAGTATCTAAAATACCATCATGTGAAAAAACCAGAACAAACTATATGTCTCGGATTGAAGGTATGTTTGAGTGGATAGAATCTATCATAGAGTCTCTCCTCATTTATTATCCCAATAATTTTACAAGGATTCTGAATTATAATTATCTTCTTTCTAATGGTTTCATTCAATGAGAAACCACATATTAAAATTTACCATTCAAATCGAGGTGGGATCAAATTATTTTTTCTACAAAAATTGAAATTATATTTCTATAAGGATATGTGATAAATCATGAATATGGATTGGATAACACCATCATATGTCTCATAAAAAATTGAGTCATACATATCTAAATTCCATATACAATAGAAAAAAATTTTAAAAAATCAAGAAATTTAACATAGATAAAATATACATTCCTTAAAATGATATATTTATGAATAAATTTCAATAAATGTCGACATTCAGCACTCATTGCATTTTGAAACTGGTATATTATGTGGTCTATTATCCTTCACATCCTCTAAAACATTACTAATCTCAATGTTGGTAAGGTCTATATGGTTTGTGATCCTATATTGACCGTATTCTCCGACATGTGGGACTCTTAAATAGTCATCCCAAAAGATCAATTTAAATCACACCATTGACCATTAATGATTATTTGAATAACATCTCCGTACTCACTATCAAAGAAGAACATATTGAAATAATTGTTTTTACAATTCATGGATATAAATAACTATTTTCATCTAAAAATAACATTTCTTATTCTGATGCAAAACAAATCTCTATAGTAACTAATGAATAGTTCTAAACAACTCTTCATTGAAATATATGTCTAATACATCTTCCTCGGATTTTATACGTGGTTTTTATTATTTTATATTTTAATAAAAATTATTTTTTGTTCTTGGATGATTGAGGAACATAATATCTATATTATCATTTAATATCAACCAATAATAATTAGTAACATTATTCATGTGATAGGGATTCTAAAGGAGTGTATTTTTTAGATTGAATGGAGACATGAAGATATCAATTATGAAATTAAATTTCAATCATTTAAGTATTTTCTTGTATAATAATGTGTGTTTAAAATGATTATATTTTAATATATTCGTAAACATGTGTTTTTTATTATAAAATATAATAACATAACCGAGCACACGATAATATAAAAGTATACAAATAAAAAAATACATAATACAATGATAAAATTGATATTAAAATATTTCTAAGAAATTTAAAACAAAATTAAGCACAGAATATTAATTTTGATATAACGTAATATCCAATTATTTCATGGGTTTTATAAAATATTAATAATATAAATCTCTATTCCAATAAATTCATGATTCTTATCTTTTTTTAAATGATATTATAAAAAATGATGTATTATATATATAATTTTTTTCTAATATATAATACATGATTTATATATATAATTATCTCACTCTTAATTTCAAAATTTACAGGGACATGTCAAAATACATATCTCTAGTCCAATAATGTGTGTTTAATCCATAGAATCTATAAATAAAAACAACCTACTTCAATGTACACCTCATTAGTTGGGGATACTGAAAATTAATTATATTTCGTACAACACAATGAAACAAAACAATTTCACAAAAGATGACATGTTCTATAAATTTTCATTCTATATGACATAGAACCATCAAAATTTGAATATAAATAAATAATTAGTATATATAAATCTTATTTTGATTAAAACATTCACAAATTAATTTGGTTTTTGAGTACATTAATGATTATTTGGGAAGAATTCAAATGATATTATATAATGTTTTCCAGAAAATGATTCCACATAATGACACTAAAAATAATATCTCGTCAGTTAGGAGTTAGAAATAATAAATATAAAATCAAGAAAAAAATAATAATATTTCCTTTCAAGATTTCTAGTTTCATTATGATATATATTATTACTTTAACGTATTGGATTATAACTACACTTTCTATTAACGAATCCACGATGACTCAAAATATATGTATTGTAGTTTTTTATATTTAAAATAGATAATTCATTATTTTAAAAAATATTTAAACCGAAGAAGAATATGAAATCACCAATTACACTCATTACAAACATAATTTTCACATGTTTTGTAATTTAATTACATTTAGAATTTTTTGATGATACAAAAATAATATATTCAATATATAATTTTAATAACAAAACATTCCCAAAATTTATTATTAAAGAAAGGTTATGGTTATAAAAAACAATTAATAATTATTTGCAAAAAAAAATTGTTTATCTTATTATAAAAACATCTCGGAGATTATTTTAAACTATAACAGGATTTCAAAACATTATTTGAATAAATACAGATTTGGAATCCTAGGAGTTGTTAAAAAAACATCATTTATGTAACCTTTTTGGAAGGAATTGTTGCAATATATTTGATATAATTTTAAATTCAAATGTTCATCATAATTTAAATAATATGATTAACTCGTGCTTATCTACAGGTGAACAAATTTATTTGTAGTCAATACATTCCCCTTAATAAAATCCTTTTGTAACCACAAAATCTTTTTTTATAATTATAGTTCCTTACTCATATAATTGTTTACTAAAAACCCACATAGATCCAATGGATAAAAAATAATTGAATACTTAATTTACTTTTTAGTTCTTTCCTCTCAAACTGATTAAATTTTTTATTTATTTCCACTGAACATGATTCATCAGATATTGATTTATTAATGGTTTTTGGTTCATTTTGTTAAAAAAGCATCAATATTTAACAAAACTTCACAGATAATCTCTAATATGTGTTCCCCTATCTATATATTGAAATTTTGGAATCAAAATGTATCTTCTATATAAATCATTAATGTTATAGTAATATAAGTATTTGATATATGATTTTCATATATAGGTTCAGGTTCAAAATTTTTATCATAACTATGTCAACTTCTGTATAAATTTTTATGAATTATCACAAGGTTTGAAATTGAAATGTAAATTTAAATGGTCATCATAAATTTTTTCAAAATATGTATTATATGAAATGTATTTATAATATATCACTATATATTCAGTGTATCTTCCTAAAAGAAAATAAGTAAATAAAATTCAGTAACCATGGATTTCGAATTATCTCGATGTGTTCTATTTCTTATTTCTAGAACACCAATCTATTATGCTGCCCTAGGTGTAGAAAATTTTTTATTGTAGATTTTTTTTTAAATATAGACTCGATGTATTTATTTTTTAAATGTCATATATGAATAAATCAAAATGACTCAATATTATCTTTTTCTAAAGATTTCAACAAATTTTAAATATTTAAAAATTAATAGCAAGATTTACTTTTTTGAACAAGAAATAATACATATGATTATAATGAAAGTCCATATACTAGAAAACAATAAATATGTCTTTTATTCAAACATGAAACTCTATAGGTTTCAATAACATCTATTTAAACAAACTATATTGGTTGAGAAAATGATATATCTTTCTTTTGTTTTAAGTAGTTCGTCTGTTGATTCCATTTGAGACATCGGTTGTTGAATTTATCTATTAGGAATTATAATTTAGGTTTATTTTTACATAATACTTTAATTATTAACATTCTATATTTTTATTGGTACCATGAACTTGTGTCCAATAAAAGTTCTATGACTTCAATAAAATCCCTTAGAAAATAATTATATTGAAAAAAGAACTATTTTTTATCAACATCATAAACATTTTCATTTGAATGGGAAGTAAAAAAATTAATTCATGACTTGAATCAAAAAATGTACATGAATTATTTCCTCATTTATCTTGAAAATAATCATAAAATAACTATTATATTATAACTATATTATGTTTTGAGGAACCTATAAATAACATAGTATAAATACAAATATCACTGTAACTACATATTTATTCGAATCAAATTATATTTTCTATGGAGTTGTAATCAAATGTCCATTTTTTACCTTATATATTAATAAGATTCATGAATTTATAATTGACTCTAGTCATGAATCTAGACACATAATACCCATATATGATATATGTTTTCAGGTACACATCGAGGTAATATCCTATTAAAAATAAATAAATAAATCATCATGAAGCCCATATTTCAATTTTTCCATATGTATTACTACTAAATAAATAACGATTTCATTTTTATTAGTTTTTCTATAAATATTAATAATACCTTTATATTAAAATAATATTAATCACTACAATAGAAGAATAATTTTTTTATAAATTGTATATCATAATGTTGTAATCAATTTTTTCTTATAAACCATCATATTTCTATATTAGTAATCAATCCCATCAGCACTTAAGGGTGAGGTTTGTTTTCCCCAAATTATAGTGGTGGTTTCTATACAATTTTTATTATTTCTAGATACATTTACTATTTCTCATCATATGTTTATGTTAATTATTTCCCATTAATAATTAATATTTTTATCCATTTTTAAAAAAAATTATATTAAAATGAAATGTTAGTGAATGATATTTTATTATACATTGGTATTTTAATTTAAGATAATATAATTTCTCTTATATCATACTATAGTACTTGAATAAATAATTACTCTCATGTATCCATCACAATTTTCATTCACCGAATGATATGAATATAAGAATAGAAAATGTGAATATAGTATTTATCAAATCAGAATTGTTTTTTACGAAACAATAAATTTTATAGATATTTTTATCATTTATTTATGATTTAAAGTCATATAAACTATCAATAGTGGAAATATATCTGGATTTAATTTCCTTATTGCATCATTTTCCACTGTCCTTAGATAAACTCATGTATTTTAGTTTAGTAATATTTCTCATTATTTTCACATTCCATTTTTTCACATAATAGTTAACATTATATATATTATTCTACCTTTTCAATTCCATTTTTGATCATAAATCCCTCTATTATTATTCTCTAATAATAATATCTTCATAATGTGGAAGTTTAGAATATTTTGGATAAGTGATTCATTTCAACATTTCTATCTGAAATTGATTCATCATCACTAAAAGTATCATCATTGATCTTATCATTATTTTTTGAGTTAGACATTTTAATGGAAGTTTTATTATAATTTAGTTTATATTATTGTTATTTATTAACATTGAGTTCCTATATTTTCCTCACCAGATTCCATATATTCCCTTTTAACTGAAAATTACTTATTTCATTGGATTCCTATAAAAACAGTGGTTACTCTCTACCTCCCACACATACATATCAAAATCCTAATCACTTTTTATTTATATTTTATTTTCCTCCATGAACATGAATTATGATCAGAAAAAGATTTAACCAGATTTACATTTAAAATATTGTTTCATTATGTTTCTTCTTTAATGTATCAGACATAATGGAATATTTATTTATGTAATACCATTTAACATTTAATGTTCCTTCTAGAGAAAAATATATTTTCATCAATATTTATAAAGTTATATATTAAAGGGATATTCAATAAAATTTTACTTCTTAAAGTGCATTGTATTATGTATTCATAGCTTTACAATTATAGCATTATGGAATCTTTTTTGAATCACTCCATTAAGATAATGTAGTTTTGGAATTTTTATATTTCCCCTCAATAGAAATCCGAATTTAAAAACCCATTATCTTTATATGGATTTTCATATTGATCTCCCATTATGTATAATTATTTATACTAAAATAAGCATTCCAATTAGTGGATTTAACATATTTTATATTATTATTAGTAATGATTGAAATTTAGAATGAAAATATGTTATGATATTATTCGATAAAACTATATCATATTAAAATGTAATATTAGAAAAATTCCTTTGATACCAAATGTTATAAGGAGTGGACAACATATTATGGAGATGAATTTCATTTCTAATTAAAAATTCAGTTAATAATTATTTATAATATATATTTCCAAATTTAGAAACATTTCCTAGCTATCTAAAATAACATAGTAATATTATATGAACTTTTAAAAATTAATAATATAATTTTGATCAAAGTTCAGTTAAAACCTATTTTAAATTACTCTATACTTTTGAAATATTTCTAAATAATGAATATATATATATATATATCACAAACTGAATCCAATTATTAATGAGATTTATATTATATATAATACAATACATGTTAAAATTAGTATATGAAATCATGAAGGAGTTTGTTTTTTTAAAATAGTAGAGAAAATATAAAATCAAGCAGTTGAAATACATCAGGTGTTTAGACTCAAAATGAGACATAGTCCCCCACTCTTGTAAATGAGCATCACAAAAGATGTTTATTATTAAATAAAATAATATATAACATATATTGGGTCATATAAAATATCTAAAAATTATTTATAGGCTATATAAATCTTATTCCACTATTTAATTTATGAGAAATAAATGACAAAAATTACTTTCATACAATCCTATAAACAAAGCTCCTTCCATATTTATACACGGTGGAAATAAATAATGAAATTATAGAAAGTAAATCATAAAATCTATATTTAATCACAGGAGAAAATCCTAAATTACAAACAATGTACAACAAACATAACACAGATTTAATAATAAACTAGTATTAGATGTAAAATAATTTTCTATAGTAGTGTCTGATAATACAAATAATATTATTCTCTTTTCAATTATATATTCTGACTTAGAATATATTATAAATTAAATTTAGTTGTTCCTAAATTGTACAATGTTGTTTTAACGAGAACATATTGTCCTAGATGTTTGAAATATAGATTTTGATATTCATTATCCCTCAGGAAAAAACTTTAATATTCCTGTCATACATGTGTTTTTTCTCTTTTTTAAATTTATATATATTTTATATTTGGTCATCTATTAATTAAACTTTCATTCCAAAAAATGTCATTAATAAATCACTATTGATGATCCATACACATTATAATGAAATACGAGTTCAGTAACACCTTTTTACCGACATTTAATTCTATAAAAAAAGTTGTTGGATTATTATATATAATCATAAAAAAATATAATATTTACCGTTATTAATTTTTTATTTAATGTTTCAATCCCATTATCCATTATTTCTTTAAATATTTTCATATTATTTAATATGTTGTACGATTGATCCCATAGACCTACTATTGATAATTTTGAAATTATAGTCTATCACCTTACATTTAAAGCTTATCAATATAAACATAGGGTTGATCGAAATGAATATTTAGAAGATCCAATACTTTTCCAATTTTTGGACAACATAAAGTGGTCCCTATATATGATCCAGAGGATGATTCGTTAATTTTAAGAAAATAAATATTTTATGGATGTTGTTCGTGTCATCCAACCAAATAGACTCATGATCAATCTGTTAAGGGGTCATTCAATCTATGTATTTGATTAAAGACAAGATCTTTGTGGTTTCACGTTTATATCTTATGGTATCGTGGTTCATTATTATAGTCATCTCGTTCCTTCTTATAGGTCTATGGTTCTATCTTATGGTCTCTATGTTAATTTTCCAAAAAAAATTGTTGGGGTTCATCACATGGTCAATGGTTGATTACATGTGTCAAACATTCTATTTTAGACAAATTTAATTATTCATTATTCTCAATAAAATGAATTTATATTAATAAAATATGAAATGAAATAGGAATAGTAAAAATTTTATTGTGAGTATTAATGTATGGATTTTTTTATTAATACAACTGTTGTTGAAATAGTTATCATAAACTCATTAATTATTTGATTCCATATCTATGCATTATATTCATGGATGTTGAAACATCCATTTACACTATAATGATGTATTGGTCAAATTATACTCCTATATGTAATGTGTTTTTCATTTGAATTATATTCATATGAAAAAATAATCCACAGTTTAAAAAATAATTAATCTTATTTTTTATGGTTTTTAAATAATTTATATTTTGGGGATTTATTTAATGTTAATTATTTTGGATGTAATATATGATTGTTTTGGAAAATGTCACCAAGAATCCATGCCTGCCATATTAATTTACAATGGAAATCATCATCACCCTGTATTCCCTCTTCCCAAATGTGGGTGTCTTTCATCACTTTCATTAGAGATGTATACCCATTGATTGAATCAGGATGATGAGATATTGGTTATAAATTCCATTGATTCATCCATGTATATTTTTTCCTTGTCTGGGTCTTCCTCCTATAGTTAAGTCACATTAAGTGGATCTCATTCGTAGTTCCATCACTTTTTGGACACTATTTACACACACAACATCTATTTGGAAATTATAATGATTCAAGATAGGGATTCAACCATTAGTTAGGAAAGTATCCACCATGGTAATTATTGGAATTTCTAGACACTTGGAACATTGGTCAACTAAATTATTCATCATAGGAGGGCATCTCATGGAGGAATATTATGAATAGAACCCATGGAATACTACAATGATCATTAGTTATCTAACACTGCATGTGTATAACTTCCATGTATTTATCATCATTAATCTAATGTTTTCTGGAAGTATATTATGTCATTGGAACATATCTCCCTTGTATTTAACCTACTTTATCAATTTATTTGTTGAATGTTTAAATTTGGAGACAAAAGATTAACACATTGTTAGTATGGAATTGTTTTATAAAAATTCCTCATAGAGGAATTTCAATGATGTTATTTCCTATGAAGTAATATAGAACCACTAGAAATATCCTTATTGGTGGATCATAATGTCATGTTGTGGGAGATACTTGATTTGTGTCCAATAAAGGGAATATTCCACAACATGAAGGATGATTAGAACAGCCATGGATTTGGATCATGGAGATGCACCCCTGGGAGGGTGGGACCCTTGGATTTCCATTGGTCTATATTGAAATTTAATGATTCCTATTAAATAACATATATATAATATCGGTATCAAACCTCAAATTGTTTTATGTCATGGATTAATATCATGTTATTGGACTGAGTGAAGCAGATTAATGTCTTGCGGTAAGGATCATTTCTCTTTGAAGAGAGTTTCATCGAGGGATGTTGTGGGGATTATGAATTTGAGCTTACCATTACATGATGGTTTCCTTGGGATGGATTTGTGTTTTTTATGAATTGATGATTCCCAATGTGCCTAGGGGTGATGTGGTCTCCCAAGTTAGTGCCATGATCTTTATAGGGGTGTGGGCTGTATGAGAATAGTATGGATTTTGATGTTAGGTAGGTACTTAATAGAGGATTCATACGTATCCTAGTTAGTTCGTAATCATGTCCCACACAGTGTAGACTGTTATGGGGGTTTTACTTATCTATGAGGCATATAGGGTGTTTATGGATGGGGATTATACATAAGAGCGACCCATGTAGTGGGGAGTAGTTGGGGCTTACAGATGTGACTGGCCTATAGGGTGGACTTTGTGGGTTATATCCGTGAAGATAACCAGTGATGGTGATTAGAAATAATTTATTTTAACTAAAAATATATATTTATAGGTGAGTCATTCTCAGTGTGGGAAGTCAGAGGAAGCCACAAACATCATGCTCATGATGCGAAAAAGGCACAAATAAGAGATGATGTGGAGAATATGCGTGGTAGTTTCCTAAGGAGTATGGAAGTTTATATGGGTGGGATCTAATTCCACATGATGGTATGTGGTGTGATGAATATTCATTTTCACATACACATGGATAATCATGTTCCTTTCACATAAGTTAGGGCCACATTTTAACATCATGTGTTGTTGATGTCTATTCTAGACAGTTTCACATCATGCAAATCAGAAATGGGGGACTCATTTCATAAACCTTTGTATTTCAAAAAATCAACTCATGCACCATTTTTAAGGGTATGTACAAAGAAATTAATGTTTTAAAATATATATAGGGTTGGCCACTCAACAGGTACTAGATAGAGTTCATAAACAGAGAATCATCATGCCTTAGTTTACCTATACTGAGAAAAAAAATATTGGTTGAAATCATAGGACAAAATTAATGTGGAGTGAGCCAAATGAATTATTGGCACAACTAACATAGAGAGGAGACATAAAGACAATGTGATCATCGATGGTTTTGGGGGATTTGGTAATATAAGAACTATGAATAGTATTTAGAAAAATGAAGGCAGGATTCTTATGTCTTGGAGAGAGGTCTCAAAATGATCAAGACCTCACAAGGAGATTATTTATAAAGCTTAAATGATTGATGGATGTATGTTGATTTAAAAGGGAGTTCGTTTTTTGAAACTAGGATACCCTTCCTATGGATGAATTATTTTCTTATTAAATGAGTGCTTTATGAATGATGAATGTTTACGAATCCCCAGGGGCCCCATATGGCCTTATTTATTCACAATGGTTATGTTCCTTCAGGAAAAGAATCCTAACCTATAGTGGAGGATATCAAGAACACTCAATAGGGGGTTTCTAAATCCCATTTATCATGGATGATTCATTTTTTCAGGTTTATATTAACCATGAGGTCCGTGTATTGGGATAAATTTTGAATTTGAAAAATTATCTCACCATCCTCAGAAGGATTGAATGAGAGGTAATAGTTATAGGAATCATTGTTTTGTGAATAAGATAAATAGTTAATAAATAATTTTGGGAATTGTTAATGGGTTAAGCTTCATCAGAGTTGTGGAAGATACTACTGAACCATTATGTTGTCTTGAAGTGCCATCTGCATGCATTGGAAACCATCCAACCTTCGCATGGTCAGAAATTGTTACAGGACTCCTTGAAGGTAGCATAAATTATTCACCTAGTTGTGAAATGGAATAATTAGATTTCAGACATGAAAAACTGTTGACATTTTCTAAGTCTCATGGATTACTAAAATAGGCACCTTTATAGGGATTTTTCAATGATAAGGAATGGATTGACTCTGAACTAGTCATTTCTTCCTCAACAATTCCCATGGATCATATTTCAGAAACAAATAATTGAACCCATTATAAATGAAACTAACTGGAAAAGGTGATGGTCAGATTCTGGGGGAGAAATTCTAATATTTGACAATTTCATCGATTTTATGAAGGTACATCATAATTCTGACTCATTATTCTAAATCATAATCTTAACTGCTGCAATGGACATGGGGAATCCTAGACCATTTATACACATGAAAATAGTAATGGGGGACTCATAGGAACCATACATTCACCCTATGAATTTATTTGGCACTCTTTTCATGTAGATCATTATCATTATAAAATATCTCCATATATTCTACTTTAGTGAACCTGAAATCTTGAGGATTGATATGTGAAAGATACTTAGTGAATAATACACAAAAAACTGAATCATTGTGAAACAAGATCTTAAACCTAGATCTATGTAAAATATATAAAAAAATTTCCATCACAAATGTAATTAATGAACTAGAATCAGAAAACTGAAAAATATTGAATTCAATGTCAAATCCAGAGGATTCTTAGGTAGTGAAAATGGATTTCACTTAGAGGGAAGAGATATCAGACCCCATAATGGTTGGGGGATTTATCAAAAGCACCTCAAATGATAACTCCTTATAGGGGGTGTTTTTAGAGGCTCTAAAGTATTTTTCTTCAAGAAAGAGTCCATCATATTATGTCATCAGCACAAGGGATGATTCTATCATCCTATTGAAATTCATAGATGATTATACTTATGGGAATATGAGAATACATGGGCATTAATAGTTGTACACTGCTAATGTAGGATATTTCTAGAGAGACAATTTATTTTTCATAACAAATTGTCTTCACAACAATATCAAAAGTGTTAATATGAAGAAGTTGGAGGAAACAGTCTACTCCACAGTATTAAACATTTCTAAATGATGTTTTTTGGGATCTGTACATGGTATCGAATTGATGATAGGACTTCTACCGAGGAAAAATATTCCTAGATGAGTGTTAATGGGCCTACTAGGAATAAACAACATGATAAAATTTCGATGCAGATATGAATTGGGTATTACATTATAATGAAATAACGACTTCAATGTTCCGTGTTTACTATCCACAAGAGATCACACTAATCATTTTAGCTGATGTTCATTGTAGAATAAAACATGTCACATCCATCATGGGGATTTCACCACCATCCTATAGTTCCTTCAGCAAATATCTATGATCTTAGTCATGGGGGAGATGTTTTTTTGAATTTATACCGGTGGAGAATTTACAGGGTGACTAATTTATTTTTCCATATTATCCAAAGTAATTTCTGGATTATTTTCTAGGAACCATTGAATTGAATATGTGGATAGAAGAAATTACCTTTAATTAGTGGTTCAGATAATCCTTGAATAGTTCAAAAGAGGATTCTTTTATGTGAATGGAGCTATCATGGATATTGTTGATGAGCCCACACAAATATCTTATGAGATACTAGAGGAGAAAGGGGGTATCCTACTAGAGGATTATAGAAGAAATATAGAGGATGTTGTTGGGATATGTATCTTGACGGAGGATCAACCCAAATTCATATGGGCATGATTCTTCGCACTGATTATTTTAAGTTTGATGTTCTTAGTTAGGAACATGCACATGGGGTGGGGGAACCAAGAAACAATATCATGGAATTGATGTTGGAAATGGTGAAGTTTGTCATCCTTAATTTCCCACTACCAATAATTTTACTCATGGTTCTTTGATATAATAGTGAAGGGAGAACTCCACTACCCATATTTGGGCCCTTTCATTTCTTATATAGTTCAATGCATGCTGGAATGGTGGGTTAAGATTATTATAACACCATTTCCACTCCCTCAAAAATGTATCACCGGTGATTCTAAACATTAGGGTGGAGTCAACCATTACTGTATGTTTAGGGTGATGCGAAGGATAAGGTTTTGATGGTGAAATAATTAAACATTCACATGTAGTGCCTTCCTACAAGGGTGGTGATCGATGACGGCGCATGGACTGAGGAATTGAGAACATAGCTTCTGGCCTTTCAAAGGTGCTAACTTATAGAAATGGTAGACTAGGATCTGGTTTAGAAAAATTGAATATATTCTAGTTGGAAAGAAAAATAATGATCCTTTATAATTATGCCATGAAGTTTTATGTCGATGTTCTTCGTGAGTTTCATCCTTCATTGATGAATAAGCTATGGAGGATGTTTATATGTGAATAAAGAAAGTTGAAAAATGAGTTCTCACATCCCACATACCTGTAGAGAATTACATAAGACTATGCACAGAAATAGAGTGTTGTTTATGCTATGGTTCTGATGAGAGAATAAGACACCTAATATAATAAAGGGGTGGTCCCTCTACTATAGGTCCACGACTAAATTTTGGATTCATGGTTTTGTGGGTGTATAGGTGGTTTATTGGATAAAAAATAGTATAAGGTAATGAAGTTCTTGGTCCCAAATAGGTATGGTATTTAGGGAGTGTAAAAACACTAGGATTGATGCTTTTGGTTATTTTTTATCATGAATAACGTGGTCCTTATGGGCAGATCCTGAGGGTTTATTATAAAGGTTCAAGGAATTATGTATGTCCCCTAAATGTTCCCATTGAAAGCATGTATCTTGATTCATAGAAGGCCTGGGGACTTCAGTAGAAAATTACCACCCTCAGGGGGGTGATGTATCTCAATACTGATGTGATATATCTCCCTAGTATGGTCCATGAAGTGGAATGATTATATTCCCTTTACACTATATAAATGAAATTCGTGGAAGATATGGATGATACAATTCACTCATAGGGTACTGTGGGCCATTTTTTGGATCTAGTGTTGATACTTCTATGCATTAAATTCACTCTAAATTCCCATTAGATCCATATGTCTTCTATTGTATATTAAGGCGAAGAAAAAAAAATACTCAAGGGGGAGCGACTCCAACCAGATCCTAGAAGGGTACATCCGTACTACATTTGTATATGTAAATTCAATAATATTTTACATGTCTTGGGACATTTTTGAATATTCATCCTTCTTTCCAATCCCTATTTTACAAATATTGGAATAAGTGAGCACTGAAGAGTGTGAAGTTTATGATAGAACTCATGTGTTGTGTGTGGGAAGTTCAACCCATAAAGGGGTGAGTGTGGAGATAATTTCTAATGTTTTTTATTATGGGAAAAAAATCATCAATGCCTACCATTTATGCAATGGATAAGGAGGATTAGATGGTGATAATGGTTGTCTTCATTCCACATGAATTGGATATTGAGAAAATGTTTTTCTAACTAACTAGAGAGTGTCCATTGGATGGTATTGTTGATACCACACCCTTAATTTATGGTGTTGATTGGAGCTCCTCAACAATGTCACTTAAAATAGTTGTATTAGCAGATCTAATCGACAAGGGGTAATAATAAGTAGTTTATATGGAATTTTTGTAATGGATGATGTAGTGACCATGATGGATTCGAGAGTAGAAGGGGAGGCTATGATACACTATCAGGTACATTAATTTACTTCAGTTTTGATTGTGGGAGCATAAGATGGGACTGCACCCCAGGTGGGGGTAGCCAATGGAGATCAGAAATTGATTTCCATATCTTTCATTCCTCAAAAAGTAGTAAAATACTCTTCAATAAGAGGGGAGGTTGATGAATATATTTTCGGAACGATATCCATCCATACTATAACACCTAAAAATGGAATAGTTTTATAGAGGGACATGTTTTATGACTAGAACATGGTTGACCCAACTAAAAATATACTAGAAAATTTCCATCCACATGATTCTAGGAGGCATAAATATTTCCAGGATTTTAGCCCAACGATGACAGAAGATAATTGGGTTATCCATAAAAAAGTATGGAGGATCATGGAAAACATCATAAATCCAAACTGGATTGCTAAAATACAATAATGGGTGGGATCATGCTGTCATTGGTTGGTCTGCCTCTGGACTGGTGGGGTGAATTCCAACATTCCACACAAGCAGGCTAAGGACATCCTCATTGATAAGAAATGTGATGAATTAAAAGGGATTGATCTAGACATGAAAATACACTAGGTTGGGGGTTATAATGTGCTTATAAGGTCGAGGAACAAGTTTCAAATCTTTATGGACCCACACAAGAACACAATATGTCCAATTATACTCAAGATGATATTATAAACACCTATAAGGCTCAATTAGAAACGCCCATAGACAAAGAATCTAAGATCATAAAGGTAGAGGTTTTTTATTGGGTTGATCAGATATGAAAAAAGATTAGCGGTGAAAATTTTCCCTCTAGTTCCAATGAATATAATGAAGACCTATATGTGTGGAAGCAAGACTTTCTGATCCCAAAATTGAAGCCATCGAATTTTGAGAATTCAGTCATTGAGGTGGATCCTTAGAGGATTTTTTTAGAAGGGATTATTTGATATGTGAATGACACCGCCTGAAATCATTTTCCATTTTCCATTCCTTATCAAACATATTTTATTACATTATCACCCAACATCCATCATATTAATAATACAATTAACAACCCATTCTTATGGAAACAATGGTCATTTCCGATGTGAGAAACAAGGGGTGGACTTGTGAATGATTTGAAGGTTCCGGGCGCAGCGGAAGCGCGTGGGTGGATGTGCCCACTTGGATTTTTTTCATTAGCAATGATCAATCCGGGATCAATACGACGATAAATTCCAGTCTCCACAGATCGAATCATAGAAAAAGACAAAGAAGTTGGTTTGTCCTGGAACCACAAACAAGGATTGTTACAGGTTGATTATAATTAATTTAATTAATTATAAAGAAATACCTTTTGGGAATTCTTTCGTTGTTGATGTTCTCGATCACATTGTCGATGTGATCTGTCGTTGCATCGCAGAAGCCAAGTGTAGACTCCCTCTAGTGGTGATCCACACGTGTACCTCGTATATCTGGACGTTGCCAAAGGATTCTCCGGGTGCTAGTGTGGAGAAGCCTTTTCTAGCGTTTTCCTCCATAGATCATCTTGATCTGATGGAAGTGGATTTCTCTCGGTCTTGAGAGTGTTCTTAGAGGAAAAGGATCATTCGGCCTTGAAATAATTTTCCAGAGATGTTGTGTCCAACGATTCTCTTGTGTGTCGGAAAAGAGTTTGGGTTGTGAGGATATTTATAATCAGGTGTGTGGGGTTATAGAGTTATGATAATAAATAAACATGTTACACGTATTATTTATTTCATTGACTCTTAATTTAAAACCCCATGTCGAATAAATAATTCCTTGACCTGCGCCCACGCTGATTATAATAAATATCATTTAAAACAATATTATATACTCAAAATCCCGACTGGAAAAACTACACGGCGTGTACATTTTTTTCATTGAAAACTACACGGCATGTATATTAAATGTAAACGGGGTGTATATCTTGTTTTCATTTATTCATTTCCTTTCCAAAATAAAACTACACGGTGTGTAATAATAATACATGGCGTGTACTTGTTTTATTTTATTTTTCCTCCATCATTAATACAACTTAGGCTTCCATGATTAATTATTAAACCACGTACGGGAATAATCTTTATTCAACTTGAGATACTTGGATACACTTAGTGTGTGACCCTCTAGGCCTCTTTCTTGTTGGCATTAGGCAGGCTTTCCCAAAGTCCAAGATTACTGTCTAGCAATGGGTCAAGGAACCCAAGCGAAAGAAGTTGATGTCGCATTAACGTATCACCTCCTACGAATGCTTACTGTGAAATATAATACCTTTGTCTTGATATCTCATCAAGAAGGTTTTATGGCAATGTCATAAACCTATATGCTTGATATGTTGTTCTTTGAATACCTGAAATAAACTCATCGTTTACACCACGACCATGTAATTTAATGTGACAGTTCTATTTCAATCAAAGGGACGAGATATAAACTTCCATAAATGTAAGGGACAAATCCTTCCTCTACTTATCCATTAACAACATGTCACTCGTGACGTACCCAACGTACCCTACTTCCCGCCAACTGTTTGCGTGACGGTTTTTGTCAGTAAATCTAAGTGCGCGAGTCATGATATGAGTTAATGATAATCTTCCCGTCAAAGGACCATTACACACGCTCGTAGATAGAAATATCTGATGACACCAAGCCATGAAGAATTACTACTGGCAGGTCTGTTCTCATAATCTCCCATCTTGGAGATTACCAAGGGCGAACACCATGAGAGAGAGTCTCATCTTCTTACGAGTACCCGCACATGACAGTCTGTATACTATGTGTCCTATCATAATATGTCATCCAACCACAGAACGTTATTTAATAATATTGTTATAGCATTTCAAGGTTCTCATCATAGCGGGGATCTGCTATGACCTTATTAATGCAACAAATATTCCAGGACATTATTATATTATAGTCATGCAGAACAATGAACAATATATAATAAGTGAACATTTATGTAATCAAAGTACAAAAAAGTTGGTTCTGAGGACACCAACCCTTAAAAACCTCCACATGGACTAGAGCCAATGTCCTATGACTTTTAGACCGCTAGACCTCACATGATGATCATTTTTATACTGAGTCAAGTCTTTAGTCAATGGGTCCTCCATGTTGTCTTTCATGGAAATACTGCTCACTGAAACTTCACCTCTCTGAGAAAAATCCCTCAAGAGATGATACTTCTGAAGTATGTGTTTTGTCTGCTGATGTGACCTTGGCTCTTTTTCTAATGCCACCACTGTAGTATTTTCACAATAGAGTGTGATATGATCTTTACACCTCGGTACAACATCCAGCTCTTGGACGAAGCTTAGCATCCATAATGCTTCTTTAGTTGCCTCAGAAGCTGCGATATAATTGGACTCTACTGTAGAATATGCCACCACACATTGTTTTGAGCTCTTCCAGCTCACTACACCTCCATTCAAACGGAAGATGTATCCAGTCTTTCATGTCATCTTGATCAGTCTGGAAACTAGCATCTACATGTCCTCTGATGACTAGTTCCTCATCTCCTCCTTAAAACAGGAACATATCCTTAGTACGCCTCAGATACTTAAGGATAGTCTTGATTGACATCCAATGGCGGTCTCCTAGATCAGCTTGATATCTGCCTACCACACTTAATGCGTAAGCAACATCTATCCTCGTACATAGCATAGCGTACATGACTGACCCAATCACGGATGAGTAAGGGATCCTTGCCATCCTCTTTCTTTCCTCATGTGTCTGAGGACACATTTTCTTGGAAAGATGAATGCCATGTGACACTGGCAACAATCCTCTCTTGGACTGTTCCTTACTGAATCACTTCAGTTTCTTGTCAATGTATGTACTTTGACATAGGCCCAGCATTCTCTTGGATCTATCACGATGGATCTTGATCCCAATAATATATGCTGCCTCGCCCAAGTCTTTCATGGAGAAGAATTTATGCAACCATGCCTTAACAGACTGTAAGACAGGTACTTTGTTTCCAATTAGCAATATGTCATCAACATATACTATTAGGAAAATGACTGCACTTCCACTAAACCTTTTTTAGACACAATGCTCACATTTGTTCTTAACAAACCCAAATTCCTTAACAAATTCATCAAAACGAATATTCCATGATCATGATGCTTGATTTAATCTATAAATGGATTTCTGTAACTTTCATACCTTGTTGGCATCCTTTGGAGTCACAAAACCTTCAGGTTGTGTCATGTAGACATCTTCTTGGAGGTTCTCATTAAGGAAAGTTGTTTGGACATCCATTTTCCAAATTTCATAGTCATAGTAAGCAGCAATGGCCAATAGGATTCTGATGGACTTCAGCATTGCAACCGGTGAAAAGGTTTCATCATAGTCAATTCCTTGATGCTGTCTAAAACCTTTTGCAACCATTCGTGGCTTGTAGGTACTAACATGACCCTCCATGTCCAGTTTCTTCTTGAATAACCATTTTTTATCAATAGTATTTACATCAACTAGAGGATCTACCAAAACCCAGACTTGGATTTGGGACATGGAATCCATTTCAGAATTCATGGCTTCTTGCCACATGGCAACGTCTGTGCCTTCAACTTCTTCCTTGTAGGTAAGAGGATCATAATTGTCAACCAATAATAAGTCACCATCCTCGGTGATAAGAAAACCATATCGTTCTGGTTCTCTCACCTCTCTTGTGATCCTACGCAGTTCATGTGTCTCTGGAATAGATTGTTCTTCCATGGGGCTCTGTGGAATCTGTTCTTGTACCAACTCATGTGTATCTTCAGCCACGACTTCATCGAGGTCTATCTCTCTCCCACTATCTCTTTTGGAGATGTGCTCCCTCTCAAGGAATATGGCATGCCTTGCCACTGTAACCTTTTTGTCTAAGGGGTTGTATATGTAATATCCCCTTGTTTCCATTGGATATACTATAAAGATACACTTTGTGCCTCGGGGTGAAAGTTTGTTAGCTGAAGAGGCCTTAACAATTGCTTCGCTGCCCCACACATGTAAATTTGATAACATGGATTTGCATCCACTCCATAACTCGTATGGAATACCATTTATCAATTTAGTTGGTACTTGGATTAGTATGTACGCTGCTTTTTGTAATGCATATCCCCAAAAGGATAATGGAAGACTTTCATGACTCATCATTGATCACACCATGTCCAACAGGGTGCGGTTACTCTTTTCAATTGCACCATTCCACTACGGTGTGTAAGGAGGAGTGATTTTAGATAGAATCCCAAACTCCCGTAAGAAATTAATGAAGTCTTGATTAAGATATTGTCCTCATCTATCTGAGCGGAGTTTCTTAATCTTCTTACCAAGATGGTTCTCAACTTCATTCTTTTATTCTTCGAATCGATCAAAAGAATCTGACTTATACCTCATCAAATTGATATATCCATATTTACTAAAATGATCAGTAAAAGTTATGAAGTACAAGAACCCACCGCTTGCTTCAACTGGAAATGATCCACACACATCTGTGTGAACTAATTCTAGAAGATCTTTAGCTCTTTAACCTTTCCCACTAAATGGGGCTTTGGTCATTTTTCCTTGTAGACACGCATGACATACACCAAGTGGTTTTAGTTCAAAAGAATCTAAATACCCATCTTGATGTAATTTTTTCAAACGTTTCTCATTGACATGACCTAGCCAGTGATTCCAAAGTTGGGTGTGGTATGAGTCATGTGAATTAACTTTGTTATCGATTTCCATTACTTGGTTTGTGTAGTCTAACACATAATGGCCGTTATATAAATGTGCCCTACCAAAACAAATGCTATCTTTATAAAAATAACAACATCCACTTACAAACTTGATGTTGAATCCATCAGTATCTAATCAGGATATTGAAATAATGTTTTTGGTTACAGAGGGTACTTAATAACATCCTTTCAAAAACAATACCACCCTAGTAGGCAAAGTGATGTCGTAGTCCCCGATAGCTACATCAACAAGGCTGGATCCGTTGGCTGCCCGTAGATCTTCCTCCCCTCGATCAATCTTCCTGAATCTACTTGGTTCCTATATTTGGATACAGATGTGAGCACCAAAAGTAGTATCTAATACCCAAATTAGTAGAAACAGATAGATTTCATTCAATAACAAACGCACCTGAAGCTTCCCCTTTCTTCCTTGGCTGTGTGCAATTTTTCTTCCAGTGGCCCTTTTTGCCACATGCGAAACAAATAGAATCCTATTCCTTTTCCTCCCCTTTGATCATCCTTTTCTTGGAAGGCCTTGAAGAAGCATTGGGATTATAGCTCTTCTCCTTCCCTTTCATTTTATTCACCATGAGAACAGAAGTCTTTTCATGCTTCATGTCAGTGTCCACTTGGTTAATGAGGATGAGAAGATCAGACAAAGACTTCTCAATGTTGTTCATATTGAAGTTCACAACAAAGTTTGAGAATCTCTTGGGGAGTGATGCGAGAATGAGATTGGTACCCAGTTCGTCGGAGAGTTTAAACCCTAGAACCTCCAAGCTCTCAATGTAGCCAATGAGATTGACAACATGAGGCCCAGCTGGGGAACCCTCTCTAAGATTGCTCTGAAATATAGCCTTGGAGATCTCAAACCTTTCCTATCTTGCTCTCTCCTGGTATAGACCATGGAGGTGCTCGAGCATGCTGTAGGAATCCATGTCTTCATAAGACGTCATGAGCTCACCAGACATAGATGACAACATCAAACATTGAACGTCGAGAGCGTCATTCAAATGTTGATCATAGACCAGGAAATCTTCAGCACTCGCCCCTGGGGAAGGGGAATTAGGAAGTGAGGACTCCAACACGTAAAACATTCGTTCATGGCGTAGGATAACCCAAATGCACCTAAAACATTTCTAAAAGTTACTACCGGTGAGGATTATGTCTTTATCTAGTATTGATCATAGAAAAAATGTGGTTGACGAGTTTGTCATCTTGATTCTACAATTTAAAATAGAAGATTTATTAGTACTTTCTTGATTACTTTTTATGAGAAATAATAAATTTTATTAAGTCTCTCACTATTTTAACAAGTCCCAATGGCCCTCACCATTGAACTCGAAATGTCCAGTTTCTTTGACATTCTAGTGGCAATGATCCATATTTTCCTTCGCATAACCCCAACAAGCGTTGGTCAATCTATTTGAAGGTATTTAGTTAGGCGGGTCTTTGCCAACTTTGAGCTTACAGTTCCTTGATCTGTTAAGTGGACTCCCCAATCCTGAAATCCTAACATGGATTTCCTCAACTATTGCCTCCAATATTACACCAAGTCTAGCAAGGGCTAATTCTCTTGATGTAATATGGTTAAGTCAACCCGAAACCATTCATAAGGTCTTCCTTTATAAAAGTAAGTGTCCCAACAAGGGTTGGTCAAACACATAGTTTTATTGAGTCTTTCCCTTAATCAAGTAACGGATGGCTTGGTCTGACTTAATATAGTATTTGAGAGATTTTATTCTTTATGCGTATCTTTTTCATTATCACATGCTTGTTAATATTAAGTGATGCTTGCTTAAGTGATTAACCATGTTCCAATAATGTTTACGCATAGTCCAGTTTTTATTTTATTCCATCTTTGCATGCTTGTTCATTTTATTAATTATGTGATCACGACAACACATACATAATAAATTAACCATGCAATCAAACAGAAATAAAATAAGATGGCATGATCATGAGCTTATATTTGGTTAGCTTATCTAGCGGTTTTGATAAACTATCCCTAACCTAGGGAAAACACCTTGAACCTGATGGTTTGTGTTTTGTAGCTCCCACCTATCCACCATTGTATGTTCTTGTGTCGGTTTCGCCTCGGCTTCAGGATTTGAACCATCTCCTCTGGCATGGGAGATCCTCCATTACATGGGTTTACATTAAAGAAACCATGGGCACGCAGGCCCTACATTTTATTGGAATAAGGATCGCAGGCCAACAAATTTAAATTAAATAAATTTAAATGAAACCATACACATACAAAGGGTCTTTGGTCTAGCTCATTATCATCCATAGTATGCAACGACATTTACGCATATTTAGAATTCAAATTATTTTAATCGTTCTTTTATTTAAGATAAGACATTCTCAAATTCAATTTATTATGATCTTATAAATAATCAATTATTTATCATAAATTCGTTTCTGAATTTCCTTGAGATTCTTCTCATCCATATTCTTTGTACGAGTCTTTTTACATTGGAGGAAACCTGGTGAAATTCGATTTCTGTAAAGTACACGGCGTGTAGTTTATAATTCCATGGTGTGTATTTTCTTTTCACCATTTATCCAAAGTACACGCCGGGGCTTTGGAATGTTTTCGGTACTTTGTAAATTTTAGAGTACACATCGTGTAGATGAATCATACACGGTGTGTACTTCCTTGTTATGTGGTAACCGGACTGGCGATCCCGTGTACGCGGTACGCGGCTTATCTTTGTACACGGTTTCACCTGGGTCGACACGGACTACACGGCGTGTTGTTCCAACATACACGCCGGGTATTCCGGTTTCCATGCGCCATTCTATTCTGGTCAACACGACGTGATTAAAACTTAGGCATAATCAATTCACATGGTGTGGTTTGGCGGAGTAGTGCCGGTTCATTGAACCTAAGTACACGACATGTAGTTTTAATTACACACCGTGTAATCCCGTATTGTACAGACAGAAAGAGCGGCTCCTCCAGATGAGTTCCTCATTTTTATTTTAATCAAAATTAAAATTAAAAGGTCATTTCTGTGATATGAATCGAGAAACGAAGGAGGAAGAATAGATCTCATTAATTCAGATTTATAGAACAATTTATTTCTAGTTGAATCAAATATGAATGCATAAATTATCAACAAAAATTAAATAACTATAATAAACATTGTAACCTCGCTCTGATACCATTTTAATGTTTCAGGCACAATGGAAGTGCGTGGGTGGATGTGCCAACTTGGCTCTTTGTCATTAGCAACAATCAATTCGGGATCAATACGACGATAAATGCCAGTCTCCATGGATCGAATCATAGAAAAAGACAAAGAAGATTGTTTTTCCCGGAACCAAAAACATGGATCGTTACAGGTTGATAATAATTAATTTAATTAATTATAAAGAAATACCTTTTGGGTGTTCTTTCATCATTGATGTTCTCGATCACGTTATCGATGTGATCCGTTGTTGCATCGCAGAAGCCAAGTGTAGACTCCCTCTAGCGGTGATCCACATTTGTACCTCGTATCTCTGGACGTCGCCAAAGGATTTTTCAGGTGCTAGCGTTGAGAAGCCTTTTCTTACGTTGTCTGACTTAGATCTTCTTGATCTGATGGAAGAGGATCTCTCTCGGTCTTGAGAGCGTTCTTGGAGGAAAAGGTTCTTTCGGCCTTGAATGATTTTTCCAGAGATGTTGTGTCCAATGATTCTCTTATGTGTCAAAAAAGATTTGGGGTTGTGAGGATATTTATAATCGGGTGTGCGGGTTTATATAGTTATGAAAAAAGTAAACGTGTTATGCGTTTTATTTATTACATTGAATCTTTATTTAACACCTCATGTAGAATAAATAATTACTTGACATGCGACCACGCTGATTATAATAAATATCATTTAAAACAATATTATATCCTCAAAATCCCGACTGAAAAAACTAAATAGCGTGTAATAATAAATAAAGGTGTGTACTTGTTTTTTATTGAAAACTACACGGCGTGTACATTAAATGTACACAGCATGTATATCTTGTTTTAATTTATTCATTTCCTTTCCAAAATAAAACTACACAGTGTGTAATAACAATACATGGCGTGTACTTTTTTTATTTTATTTTTCCTCCATCTTTAAAAACAACTTAGGCTTCCTTGAATAATTATTAAACCACATATGGGAATAATCTTTATTCAACTTGAGATACTTTGATACACTTAGTGTGTGACCCTCTAGGACTCTTTCTTGTTGGCATTAGGCAGGTTTTCCCAAAGTCCAAAATTACTGTCTAACAACAGGTCAAGGCACCCAAGAGAAAGAAGTTGATGCCGCATTGACGTATCACCTCATTCGAACGCTTACTGTGTAATCTAATCTCTTTGTCTTGATATCTCATCAAGTAGGTTTCATGGCAGTGTCATAAACCTATATTCTTGATATGTCGTTCTTTGACTACCTGAAATAAACTCGTCGTTTACACCATGGCCCTGGAATTTAATGCGACAGTTCTATTTCAATCAAAGGGTCGAGATATCAACTTCCATAAATGGAAGGGAAAAATCCTTCCTCGACTTATCCATTAACAACATGTCACTCGTGACGCACCCAATGTACCCTACTTCCCGCCAACTGTCTACATGACTGTTTTCGTCAGTAAATCTAAATGCGTGAGTCATGACATGAGTTAATGATAATCTTCCAATCTAAGGACCATTACACATGCTCGTAGAGAGCAATATCCGATGACACCAAGACATGCAGAATTACTACTAGTGGGTCTGTTCTCATAATCTCCCATCTTGGAGATTACCAAGTGCGAACTCCATGAGAGAGAGTCACATCTTCTTACGAGTACTCGCACATGACGGTCCGTATACTATGTGTTCTATCATAGAATGTCATCCTTCCACAGAACATTATTTAAGAATATTGATATAGCATTTCAAGGTTCTTATCATAGTGGGGATCTGCTATGACCTTATTAATGCTACAAATATTCCAGGACATTATTAGTTTATAGTCATGCATAACAATGAAAAATATATAATAAGTGAACATTTATGTAATCAAAGTACAAAACAGTTGGTTCTGAGGACACCAACCCTTACATGATTTCCATATGAGAATGATATACAATCCTATAGAACTCATCGTTTACTATTTTGGATGTACCACAATGTTTTTTTGGGTTGGCAGAGTCTATGGTTACAGTACATGACACTCATTAAACCCGACATGCATTCCAAATGTGCTTTAGTTCTCAAATGGTATAATTCCAAGGGTGTTTAATTCTACCCAAACAAAAGGGAATGTGATGTGTGAATTTTATGTTACAAAATATATAATAGAAGGAGGATGACATGTTTATAAAGGATAACTAGTTACCATGTTTGAAACATTGCATATGTACCATTACCATGGAATGGGGACAATCAAATGATATTTGACAAATTTTCATGAATAAAACAGGAAACCTGTCTCAAAATTCCATCCAAATACCTCTAAGACATTGATGTAGAATGGTATCTGATCCAAAATTTCATGATACTAGGATATTAGGGATCCCAAATGATGTGTAATCTGATGGGGATGCAAATTAGTTACACACGATTCATTGAAATTGAGTGAAGAAATGTTCGAATGGATTACAACACTCAGAGAATTACTCCACCTTGTCTTAGAGAACATTGGTGTAACCATATTAGTCTGAAAATGTCTTTCTAATATTTATGGTGAGATTCATATAAGATGATACATTATATACAAAAATAAGAAATATATAATTGATGACCAACAATAGATGATATGGACTATTTGGTCAGGACCTAGGTTTGCTTGTAGTTTTACATTATACAATGAAGATGATAGGCAGACATCATATTATCATACGATTATAATGGTGAATGGTACAATTTAGAGTTGGATGATAAGAATGTTTACCACAATTTGATGTCATCTGACTGTGGAATTTCATATAGTCTGTGGTCATGTGTCCATGACCATGAAAAATTGTTAAAATTTAGGATGCATAGATTATCAGTGTAAATGTTCATCCTAAAGGTAAATACATGGATTGAAAGTGGAAACACTTGATATGAGTTCATCCAAATAGATTCATGTACTACATAGACAACATAATAATAAATACATACAGTTTAATGTCATCACCCATGGGCCAAAATGGTGACCAAAGGGCTAATGGGTTTTTCAAATTGCAGATTGGCCTAGAGATTATAATTATTCGTGTCTCTTCCTATCCCTTACGATGGGAGTCAAGACACACATAGTTATAGAATATTACATGGTAAGAGATTGAAGCCATTATAGGAGATTCTCTCTGATGCCAAAATTTGCGGCATCTCAAAATTATCATGATGCATCCAATGTTTAGATAATAGTGTAACATTGATAAAAATCCCATATATATGAGGAATCACACTGGGAATTGAGGTAAAATTTTATATTAACATAAGTTATTGTGGATGTGAGGGTATGCTATAGAAATCCATACCACTATGACTCATGTTTTTTCAAAATGTTTAATGTTTTAATTGATGGACCTATGGTTGATAGTTTATGGTTGTGTCTTCTGTACCATTAGATCATTGTTTACGGTAATAATATATCAATTTTGTGGAATGGGAATCATGAAATGAAAATTTTGGCATGGTGTATTGTCAAACCCAGCATGAATGAGGGCCATGAAGGTCTTTACACCACACACAAACATTCCCAAGAAGCTTTTAAGATATTTTAATGTCATGATTCTCATAATGAGGTTATTAGTTTGAGGTCAAAGTGTTCAGAACAAAGTGAGGGGATTTCCTAAAGTAGACATGTATCATATAGTGGAATAAAAAAAATAGAAATGAATTATGTTCTAGGTGGCCTAGTTTCACACCGTATATTCCAAACGAGGACATGATTATAGTTTAGATTCATAATTATTGTAATATAAGCTCTCATGTTACATATATGATGTTATAACCACATAAAGGATTTAATTTAGAGGAATGGTATTAGGGTAGTGGAGTAATAATACAAAAATGAATAAGGGTAAAGGGGGACCACCACCACACAACATATCCATATGAACATTTACATATTGATTAAATTCTGGATTCTTACACTATAATTCCTAGTTTATGGTCATGGAGTTAAGACCTGTTCGGAAAAGATTTAATGTCATGTTTTGTGGAATATAGGATATTATTTTTTGGCCAAGAGTTTGTACCACATAGGGGAATTATCCCATATGGATGGGCATAAGGTGGCATCATAATAATCATAATGTGAATGAGGTCTCATGAGGCTTACCCCCATATATGAACCTTCATATGGAATGTATATAGATTATTTTTTGGATTCATGGACCATAACTAGGGTCATGGTGCCTATGTGAGGCTAGACATATTGATGGGAATGTAGAAAAAAAGTATATGCATCACTACATCTCCTACAAGGATGGTATTTAACCCACATGTAGTTCTAAAAAATAGTGTGATGGGAGACAACCCATGGTGGAGGAAATGTAACACCCCGAGATTTTATGAAAAATATTATTTTTAATTTCATTAATATCTTGTGTTGTACGCTACACCAAAAAGAGCTTGCACAACACACATCCTTTTCTTGCCTTGCATTACACGCAATCGTGACCTTCCTCGATAGCGTGTGTAGTACGCAATAACGAGTTTCACTAAACAACAATATGCTATTAAAATATGATTAAAACTAGCCGTTATGAATAGTAATAACCACTTTTTAAAATTTTCAAAATTTTATTTTTCAAAATGGACTTAATTTTTGGATTCGGAATATCGAAATTAGCTTAGGGTGAAATTTTGGTACTTTTCAGATAACTTTTATTTTCTGATGAATAGTGAAAATTACTAAATTTTAATTAAAAACAACCTTTTTAATCGAAATAATTAATAGTGATAAATTATTAATTTTTTGTGGTTTTAAAGTATATTTAGTATATATTTTTACAATTTAATACAATTTTGGTCATTGGATATAATTTTACATTTAAACCAGACATAAACAAGTGTCAATCTTTTGATAGTTATTATCTCTTAAAAACACGCTATTTGTTTTGACGACATGAATTAATTTTTAAAATAATTAATGCAACAGATATGTTTTGAATTTGTTAAAATAGATATCATTTTTTATTTCATAATATCAAATATATCTTAGGCCTAATTTTTGGTATTTTTCTGGAAACTTTCATTTTATGATGAATAGTGAAACCACTAAGTGGTAGTTAAAAAAAATGAATTTTTCATAAAACATAATTTTATTGCTTCTGTGAGTGGAATTTCAAAAAATCCAAGAGACACAATTGATGTCAGTAAATAAAATGTGGTTCAATGAGATGAAAATAATTTTTGGTGAATAGTAACTTTTTACTTTTTTTACCACGGTTAAAAGTAAATAGGGTAATTAAGGGTAAAAATGATATTAGTATTACCCTAACACATGACATAATTCTATTGGATAAGTGTAATAAGACCATAAAGAACCTTTGGAATAAAATATGACCATTTAGGCCCACTTGGATTAGATTAGGACATTTATTTTTAATTTATTTAAAGAAGGGTTAAAATAGTTAAAATCAATGTTTAATAAGTATATAATTTTTAATACAGGGTTATAAATAAGATAAATTAGAGTATAAATATTAATTAGAAAGATAAAAAGATTTCCTACAGAATGATATTTTATTTGTAATTTTTAGACTTTAAATGAGTTAATTTATTTATGACACAAAGATGATGCAGTAATTATCTTATTAATGAAATATTGTCATAATTGATGTTATAAATACCAAAATAAATGCAATTTGAGACTTTTTATGAATTACAATAATTTCATATGTTACTATGACATGTTATTATTTATTAAATTAACTTTATTTGAACTAATCATGCTGTTATGATTTTCAGAAAAATTAATTACAAAATAGTGTCAAAAATGAAATAAAATAGTTTTTAAAATAAATAATATATTATTAATTGTTATATTATTCCTAAAAATCTAAGGATCGGCCAAATGACTTAGATAAGGTTATATATATTAATAATAAAAAACTTGCGGTTTGTTTAACTTCTTATAGTAAGTTTATAAACCTTATAGTTTAAGAACACAAGAAGACACAGTTAAAGTAAAATTATTTAACTTAATGTTAAATCTAAATGATAAGGTTAAAATAGGAACCTAAACTTGTCAAAATTATATTGGATGAGAGTATTTCGGCCCATCCCCAACTAATCATTGAAATTAATCAATTTTGAGATATTTAAAACCGAATTTTGCTTTATAATAAAATAATCTTTTTATTTTTTCCAAAGGAGCCCCTCTCCCCCTTTATAAAAGGGCACCTCCTCCCCCTCTTCCTCACACCACATTTAGTCTTCATGCTCGGAAAAACCCTGACAATTTCTCCTCTCCACTTCCCTAGAAACATCCTAGAGGTCCTGGTCATCTTCAAAGACCAATTTTAGTGCCCTAAAAGGAGGTCTCAAAGAGGCGCTTCAAAGAAGAGGTAATGTCCGTTACCGATTCTTTCAACTTTATTTCTTCTTCCACATATTCTTCATAGGATGTATCATTATGAAGTAATAAAATCAGTATCACTAATATACTGATATTTTATTATAAGTATGAAACAACCCTATTTCACCATCTATCCATCCCATGGAAAATGAAATCACCGCACGTGCGTACGTACAAAATACCGTCTCCACGCCGTGGGGTACTCTATTTTCCACCACCACCTTACTTGGATGGGTATAATGGTGTACATAATAACTATATATGATTATTGTAAAGTTATATTTATTCTGAAATATTATACATACACTCCAATACAATTCCACGTTCATGAGAATGATATCATCCCTTGTGCGTACGTACGGACTACCGTCTCCACGACATGATGAGATTTATTCTCCACGTTAACCATTCATGAATGATTATAAAGTACATATAATAAGTAATAATGAAATATATGTAATAATAATGATACTAGAATTATGTGTATATATATGTATGTCATCTACTTAATTCCATTCAACTCAATAAGGAAACGAAAACAGCGTTCATGCGTACGTTCGACCTACCGTCTCCCTGAACAGTGTATTTATTTCCGTTTACTGATATATTATATATATGTATATTCTGAATATATATTATATATAACTCATGTTTTATATTATGTAATTAAGTAATCATGATCTAAGTAATCATATGAATAATTACAAGTCAAAACACGGATGACAAATGAAACGATTATACCCAAAACGCTCTTTAACATGGAATTTACAAAATAATGGGTAAAATAAAGTCATAAATGAACCATATATGATATCATAACTATTATTATGATTTTTTAATAAGTCAATGACATTATTTAAATCATTATAATAGAGTTTTGGACACTTACGAAACAAATCAGACCAGAGTTAAGGGAAAATATCACAATCTCATTTTTATCTGAGATTGTTTATACGTTGGCATTTACTGGGGTTTATTTTATCACCCACATCCATGTTTCCTAAATATGTAATATTATTTCCATCCGCCTAAAAATTTTATAAATCCAATTTTACCTTTCGGTGAGTTTTTATTAAAAAATAAGAAAGGAATCTTTTTTATTTTTTCGTACGAGGTACTTTTTGACTTTTTCGACAAAAGTACGAGAAAAATGTTTTTTAACTTATACGGCATGAATGGATTTTTAAAACATTAATTCCAAGTATATTTCGTTACAAGTTTTCAAGTTTATTTTTAATCATCTTCTTTTAGTTTATAATTTTATGACATGTTAAGAAAGGAAAAGTGTTTTTGAAGTAGAAATGATATTTTTCTCAAGAATGGAGTTCAAGTTTTTTATCAAAATTATTTTCCATATAAGATAATAAAGGGTTCTGTTTCTATCCCTATTATTACATGGATTTGATTATGTTGTGATTGAAATATTTTTATGAATTCTTTTAGCTTATATGAATTGTTTTATAATGTCTCGATGTTTAAGATTCCCATTTTTGTTACATGGGTTATGCTATGATGTATGGTTTATGATTTTGTGGCACACATAAGAATGGTATCATTATGAGATGGGTGGGACCTATATCTCCCTCCAATTAATTGGGTAAAGATTTTATATCTCATGAGATAGACATGGCTGGAACGGCAGGTTAAACTGGTTTAGTGAAACAGGAATGAAACGAGGAGTTAACTCGGTTCAGAAATGGACTTTTCCCACTAAGATAGACATGGTAATGAGTCTTGACTAATAATAAATGATTCTCTATGATTATGTCTGTATGACACAAAGTTTCGTGTTTTTAGTTATGATTATTGGGATTACATTTCACTACTATGATTTATCCCATGTTATGATATTATGATCTCTTTTGCAGGTTAATATTTCTAAAATGTTATGTTCTTATGAATATGATGTGATTTATATTTCTTTTGTTTACCCTTAATGAGCATTTGAGCTCACCATTTTATGTTTTCTTTTCCCCAGGATATAAAGAAAGGTTTTAGGTAAAAAAAGGAAGATATTTATGGGAGATGTTGAAGATCTTTCACCACGATTAGACGATTATATTCCGAGTTTCCAAAGACACTAAACTATTACGGTCCTTGTGTGTGTGTTTTTGTTATGTACTAAGTATTCCGCAAAAGTAATGTAATTTCCATGTACGTTAAGCTTCGGGTCTCTAAAGTTGGTATCAGATGAAAGGTTTAGTCATCCTTTGTAAAATAGGATGCGAGAACTTTTAGTAAGATCCCTAGAGATATTTCTATGGTATGTCTAGGGATGTCCCTAAGGTTAAGTATAAGTATAGGTTATAGTACTAGAATTATGGTAACCTAAGTTGTAAGATATTGAACGTACTCCCCCTTTATTATGTTTTTTTCCCTAGCAGGACTTTTGCCTCTCGCACTATTTTTTTTGGGTTTTAGACGATGGCTGGAACCCGATGGAACCGTGTTGATCAATGTAATGGACAATGCAATGATTGTCCTCCTGAACAAACAAATGTTATGGGAGATGGAGTGCAAAATCATATTGATATACTTACACAAGCTATGAATCATTCTGGACTTCCAAATGAGCAGACAAGGGAATAATATTCTATTTAGTCCTTCATGAAGAAATGTCCACCTTCTTTCAGTGGGTCTTCTGATCCACTTGTTGCTGAACAATGGATCAGTACTACTGAAAAGATATTTTCAGTTCTTCAATGTTTTGAACATGATAAAGTCATCTTAGCACTGTATCGTTTATAAGGTGATGTTGATCAATGGTGTAATCTGATCAAGAATACGAGGCCAAGAGATGAAATTGAGTCCATAGAATGGGACGAGTTCAAGAACTTATTTTTCAATAAGTACTTCCCTCGTATTCTTAGAACAAAGATATAGAAGGAGTTTCTTGAACTAAATCCAAAGTATGATGAACATTTTGGTATATACGAAGCGAATTTTACAAGGCTTTCAAGATATGCATCTGGATTTATTATCAAACCTTAAAGTAAAGTTGATCAATTCTTCAGTGGCTTAAAACAAAATCTTCGAAGGGCATTAGCTATAAGAGACTTCAGTAGCTATGAAGAAATTGTGCATTCTGCTATCAAGGTAGAAATTGAAGTTGGTGTTACTTATCCATCTCATAGTTTTGACAAGAAATGAAAGATGGATTTCAAGGTGAAATCTCAAAATAATGGTGAAAAGAAGATGAATGTTTCCTTATGCTCAATGTGTGGAAGGAAGCATGGCAGAGATTATCTTAAAGGGACTAGAAAATGTTTTAAGTGTGGAAAAGAAGTTCATCGAGTAGCTGAGTGTCAAAGTAATGGAAAAAGGGTTTCTAATGATGTGAATAATGAAAAGACTGCAGAGAACTCACCACCAACAGTTCAATGTTTAAAGTGCAAGGAAATGGGGCATTAGGCTAATAAATGCCCTAATCCAAGGGTCAATGATGATCGACATGAGCATCCACATAAGGAAAAGGAAAAAGGGAAGTCACATGCGATAACTATTGGAAATGATGAATATGACAACGATGTGGTGGAATGATTAAGTGTTTATGTAATGGGATTCAAAAATATTATTGTATACAGTATCGTGGAATATTGTAATATTTATGTATTGGTCTATTGTGGTTTTCAATAATTTTATGGTACTGGTAACCATAGAAAGTGATTGAGATATTCTTGGTAAGTAGATTGTATGCGCATAATGAATGGATAAGAAGGTAATGAGATGTTTGATTGTATTCATGAGATCATGATTGATATAAGGACTAAGTGATATCATGGTTTGAGTATAACGAAATTTGAGGATTTTGGTATGTGGAAGGTGTTATGTTTTAACTGCATTCATGTTATCACTAAGGCTCAATGCGTATTCAATCTTCATGGGAATACATGATTAAGGTATTCACATGTTTGTAATTTTACCAATAAGATATATCTTATGATATATGGGGGATAAATGATGGCATTCACATGATTGTTATGTGACATTTTAAGTAATAATTTTCTTTATACTATGAACTTGGACCGAAGTATTTTAGATAAGACTAAAGATTAGAATGGATTATGTTGGACATAAGTTCGGATAGAACTTTTTTCGATATTATTTATGGGATGTTATAGTAATATAGCTTTAGAAAAGGGACAACATGCAGGATGGGCGACAACTCATCGCGTCGGCCAAACCTGTGGGAATCGAACCGACAACCGAAGTGCGACTGGCCTTTATCGCCTACCACTAGCCTACAGGAAGTCCTTGTTTAGTAGAAACTAGTTTTATTATATTAAGCAGTATGATATATGAAGTATATATCCATTTTAGGAACCATATATGATTAATCTCACTATAGATGGACTTACATAGTTTTTTTGATAACTTTTCTATCCTTTTGTTTGAGACAGATGGAATGACCCCTCATTCTATCACATGATCTTCTAACACATCACGAATGACAAATTAAACTTCATATCTTTAAGATATGTATTGGAAATTGTCCAAAGAACAACCAATGGTGAGACTATACCAAAATCATGAAAGTATTTATTCTAATTCCAATTTCATAAACTTTAGGGAAATGATCTTGAAAACCAAAAATGTTTTCCTAATGCTCTTATATCTGATGAATCAGATGGCACCTTATATCGTCACAAAATTATGGATTTTTGATTTCATTCTTTTCCATATCCATGTTCTCTACCACTCTATCAGAACATGATGGTTAGATTTCTCTTCCATATCCTTAATTTCACTTATGTGGAAATCCAGTGATTAGTTTATTTGGGTAACCATTACGTTTCATAATTATTTTTTAAAGATTAATTTTGGTATTCCTTTTTACAATGTGGGTTTCTATTAAAGAAACTTTCGAGTAGTAAACCATTTATAACCCTAATGAATTTCGAGGGCGAAATTCATTTAAAGGGGGGTAGAATGTAACACCCCGAGATTTTATGAAAAATATTCTTTTTAATTTCATTAAAGTCATGTGTTGTACACTACACCAAAATGAGCTTTCACAACATGAATCCTTGACTTGCCTTGCATTACACGCAATCGCGACCTTCCTCAATAGCGTGTGTAGTACGCAATAACGAGTTTCACTAAACAACAATATGCTATTAAAATATTATTAAAACTATCCGTTATGAATAGTAATAACCACTTTTTGAAATTTTGTAAATTTTATTTTTCAAAATGGACTTCATTTTTGGATTCGGCATATCGAAATTAGCTTAGGGTGAAATTTTGGTACTTTTCGGATAACTTTCATTTTCTGATGAATATAGAAAATTACTATATTTTAATTAAAAACAACCTTTTTAATCGAAATAATTAATAGTGATAAATTATTAATTTGAGTGGTTTTAAAGTATATTTATAATATATTTTTACAATTTAATACAATGTTGGTCATTGGATGTAATTTCACATTTAAACCAGACATAAACAAGTGACAATCTTTTGATAGTTATTATCTCTTAAGAACACGCTATTTGTTTTGACGAAAGGAATTAATTTTTAAATTAATTAATGAAACTAATATGTTTTTAATTTGGTAAAATAGATATCATTTTTGAGTTCATAATATCAAATATAGCTTAGGCCTACGTTTTGGTATTTTTCTAGAAACATTAATTTTTTGATGAATAGTGAAACCACTAAGTGGTAGTTAAAACAAATGAATTTTGCATAAAACATAATTTTACTACTTCTGTGAGTGGATTTTTAAAAAATACAAGAGACACGGTTTATTTCAGTAACTAAAATGTGGTTTAATGAGATGAATTTTTTTTTTGGTGAATAGTAACATTTTACTTTTTTTACCACGGTTAAAAGTAAATAGGGTAATTAAGGGTAAAAATGATATTATTATTACCTTAACACATGTCCTAATTCTATTGGATAAGTTTAATTCGAGCCGAAACAACCTTAGAAATAAAATATGAGCATTTAGGCCCACTTGGATTAGATTAGGACATTTATTATGAATTTATTTAAAGAAGGGTTAAGATAGTTAAAATCAAAATTTAATAAGTGTATCAAGTTTAATATAGGGTTATACATAAGATAAATTCGACTATAAATATTAATTAGAAAGATAAAAATATTTCATACATAATTATATTTTATTTTGAATTTTTAGACTTTAAATTAGTTAATTTATTTATGACACAAAAATGATGCAGTAATTATCATTTTAATGAAATATTGACATTATTGATGTTATAAATACCCAAATAAATGTAATTTGAGATTTTTTATGAATTAAACTAAGTTTATAGGTTAATATGACATGTTAGTATTGATTTAATTATCTTTTTTCGAACTAATAATTCTGTTATAATTTTCACAAAAATTAATTACTAAATAATTTCAAAATTGACATAAAATAGTTTTTAAAAGAAATATTTAATTAATAATTGTTATATTATTCCTAAAATTCTATGGTTCGGCCAAATGACTTAGATAATGTTATATATATTAATACTAAACAACTTGGGGTTAGTTTTTCTTCTTATAGTATGTTTATTAACTTTATAGTATAAGAACACAAGAAGACACGGTAAAATTAAAATTATTTAACTTAATGTTAAATCTCAATGATAAGGTTAAAATAGGAACCTAAACTTGTCTAAATTCTATTTTATTAGATGAGTTCTACCCATACCCACCTTATCTTTGAAATAAATCAATTTGGAGATATTTAAAACCGAATTTGGCTTTATAATAAAATAATATTTTTAGTTTTTCCAAAGGAGCCCCTCTCCTCCCTTATAAAAGGGCACCTCCTCCCCCTCTTCCTCACACCAGTTTGAGCCTTCAAGATCGGCCAAAACCTGCCCATTTATCCTCTAAACGTCCTTATAAACATCCTATGGGTCCTGGTCTTCTTCAAAGACCAATTTTGATGCCCTAAAAGGAGGTCTCAAAGGGGCGCTTCAAAGAAGAGGTAATGTCTGTTACCGATTCTTTCAACTTTATTTCTTCTTCCACTTCTTCTTCATAGGTTGTTTCATTATGAAGTAATAACATCAGTATCACTCATATACTGATATGTTATTATAAGTATGAAATAACCCTATTTCACCATCTATCCATCCCATGGAAAATGAAATCACCGCGCGTGCGTACGTACGGAATACCGTCTCCACGCCGTGGTGTACCCTATTTTCCACCACCACCATACTTGGATGGGTATAATGGTGTAAATAATAACTATATATGATTATTGTAAAGTGATATTGACTCTGAAATAGTATACATACACTCCAATACAATTCCATGATCATGAGAACGATATCATCGCTCGTGCATACGTACGGACTACCGTCTCCACGACGCGATGAGATTCATTCTCCACGTTAACCATTCATTAATGATTAGAATGTATATATAAAAAGTAATCATGAAATATATGACATAATAATGATACTATATTTATGTGTATATATATGTATTTCATCTACTTAATTCCATTCAACTGAATAAGAAAACGAAAACAGCGTTCATGCGTACGTACGACCTACCGTCTCCATGAACGGTGTATTTCATTCCATTTACCGATCTATTATATATGTGTAAATTCGGAATATATATTATATATAAATCATGTTTTATATTCTGGAATTAATTAATCATGATCTAAGCAATCATATGAATAATTACAAGTCAAAACACAAACGACATATGAAGCGATTTTACCTAAAACGCACTTTAACATGGAATTTACAAAAGAACGGGTAAAATAAAGTCATAAGTGAACCATATATGATATCCTAACAATTATTATGATTTTGGAATAATTAAATGACATTATTTAAATCATTATACAGGAGGTTCGGACACTTATGAAGCAAATATGACCTAAGGTAAGGGAAAATATCACAATCTCATTTTTATCCGAGATTGTTTATATGTTGGCATTAACTGGGGTGTATTTTATCATCCACATCCATGTTTCCTCAATATTAAATATTATTTCCATCCACCTAAAAAAAATTTTAAATCCAATTTTACCATTCGGTGAGTTTTTAGTAAAAAATAAGAAAAGAATGTTTTGTCGTTTTTCATACGAGGTACTTTTTGACTTTTCCGAAAAAAGTACGAGAAGAATGTTTTTTTTTCACTTATACGGCATGAATGGAATTTTAAAAAATTATTTCCAAGAAGCTTAATTAACAAGTTTTCAAGTTTATTTTTAATCAAATTCCTTTTGTTTAGAATTTTATGACATGTTAAGAAAGGAATAGTGTTTTTGAAGTAGAAAGGATATTTTCCTCAAGAATAGAGTTCAAGTGTTTTATCAAAATTATTTTTCATCTAAGATAATAAAGGGTTATGTTTCTATCCCTATTATTACATGGATTTGATTATACTGTGATGGAAATATTTTTATGAATTCTTTTATCTTATATGAATTGTTTTATAATGTCACGATGTTTAAGATTCCCATTTTTATTACATTGGTTATGCTATGATGTATGGTTTATGATTTTGTGGAACACATAAGAATTGTATCAATATGACATGGGTGGGAACTATATCTCCCTCAAATGCATTGGGTAAAGATTTTATATATCATGAGATAGACATGGATGGAATGACAGGTTAAACCGGTTCAGTGAAACAGGACTGAAATGAAGAGTGAACTCGGTTCAGAAATAGACTTTGTCCACTAAGATAGTCTTGGCAATGAGTCTTGACTAATAATTAATGATTCTATATGATTATGTGTGCATGCCAAAAAGTTTATTGTTTTTAGTTATAATTATTGGGATTACATTTCACTACTATGATTTATCCCATGTTATGATATTATGATCTCTTTAGCAGGTTAAGATATCCAAAATGTTATGTTCTTATGAATATGATGTGATTGATATTTATTTTGATTACCCTTACTGAGCATTTTAGATCACCCTTTTATATTATCTTTTACCCAGGATATAATGAAATGTTTTAGGTTAAAAAAAATTAAGATCATTATGGGAGATGTTGAAGATCCTTCACCACGATTAGAAGATTATATTCTGAGTTTCCAACGACACTAAACTATTATGGTCATTGTGTGGGTGTTTTTGTTATGTACTAAGTATTCCTCAAAATTAATGAAATTTCCATGTACTTTAAGCTTCGGGTCTCTACAAGAAATCTTCTCTAGTGAGGGAACTATGGAATCCCACAATTTCTGTGAGGCATTACATGTTCAGAGTATGGGGTAACAATCATATCTCAATTTTTTAAGGGGAATAAAGAAATTTTTTATGGTAGAATAACTATTAAACATTGTGTGTTGATAATATTACCAGAATGTTTAGGGTCATAGTGTTCAGACCATAATTGGGGAATTTACCAAATGGGTATTTATAATGAGTTTTTATGAAACCCCCGAATGTGGATACATGACAAAGAGAACGAGAACAAAAACAATACATCCATGGTAAAAAAAAATAGATTCATGATTCGTATTCATAGAGTCCTAATTTAAAATCATAGAGTTTGGAAAATTGTGAAATATTTTATGTAATGTTGCTTGGACCATAGGATTACTATTAATCTTGGGCTATAAATCTTAAATAACACGGTGAGAACTCTGAAAGGGATATGTGTAATGTGGTGGCATAATAAACGCAACATTTATGAGGACCATGATGGACCAAAAAACTAAATACACATTAATATGTTGTCTTCCATATTTTTTTAATTTGTGATCCTTGTACATTGCCTCATAGAATATGGTTTTGTGGATTTTACTAAGAGAATAATTTAGAGTAGTGTGTGTGGTACATGGATAGAAATTTTAAAATTGCACATTATGGAAAATGATGTGTGTACATTTTGGATTCATGAAATAAGGATGCATGATATTACATAGTTTAATGTCATGCAACTAGGATGAAATGTTGTTACAAAATTTAATGTCATATTAAAAGGATGTTGGTGCAATATATTTTATCATTATGTTGCTGGGATACATTTATTTTTCTTTAATGTCCCTAAAGAGTGCACCACTAATTCAATGATGTTTTAAAATCTATAAGTAATATGGGAGATTTCTATCTGGGGAATAATATATGAGAATATATTTATTGGTTGGAGGAGTAATTTTATCTTCTTAAATGTTTACCAAAGAGTACACCCCATTATAATATACATTGTGAATGATGCAAGGCCCCTACAACATAGGTTCCAAATTTGGAAGCTTCACTCTAGGTATCATTTGTGTTCTTTGGGCTACTACTATATCAATTTGTAGAATATATAAGATGAATATATTATGGATTAATGATAATTAAATCTTTTTCTAGTGACTATCAAGATTTTTTAATGCATGGAGAAAGGTCTCACTGAGGGTTTCCAGTATAGAGAGAAAGATATCTTCTAGTTTTTCTGATGACTGTTGTTCATAGACAGCTGCTGAAAACAATGGTAACTAATTCTAAATGGTCAAAACTACAGCTTTTCCTTCTAGAGAGGAATATAGAGTCTCCCAGGTGGAATTTCATGTTATTGTATAATTGGGCCATAGGGTGTTGGGGTGCTTATCCCGCCAAAACATAATTTAATTCCCACCGTTATAGTAATATTATTGGAAAAAATATTTTCTAATACCTCAATATATCCATTTTCTTGTGCATTATAGTCAGAACTATGGTTATAATGGATACTATACATTGAGTACATATGTTATTAGTTGACGACCATGGATTTTGGTTCCATTATCGATGAGAATAGCATGAGTATATTTAAATAGATGGATGATGTAAAATCTCATGAATTCTGTCACTAATTTGGCCTTAAATAATTTTTAGAAGAATAAACTCAATCCATTTGGAGAATAATTCAATTTTAGTTAGAATAAACACCCATTGTTGAGATATTTCATGAATATAGGGTCTCAAAAGATTGAATCCTTATACAAAAAAGGGCCACTAATACATTCTAATATGATGAAATTCAACTGGTCGATGAAACCAGATGGTGTTAATCTAAAAAGCATGACACCTATTGGAACTCTCGATGCAATCATAGAAAATGGTTGGAAAAAAGAAGCCTAACTATGGAATCTGTTCGTAATGTAGTAGCCCTACCTAATTTGAACTATAATACATGGCCTGACCATCCTGCATAATCGAGGTAATCTTATCTCATTGAATAAAAATAATAAAATTCCATTAAACATGTATCTATTGAGAACCTTCTTGAGGTTACACTAATTCATGGTAGTGAACAACACTACATGTCTATGTATTGACTGATGTTTGGCATGACCCAAGAGGAGAGATTTGTGCTAGATATACTCTATGAGAGGGGTTTTCCAATTAGAGGTTTATTTTACTATGAGTGGATATGGTGGTTTGAAAGAAGAATCACCAATGGACAACTTGTTCACCTAATGGATTTTAGCATCACATAGAATTACATGTGAAATGAATCTTTGATGCATTTCATGAATGAACTTGTCACCTTGCTCAGGCAGTATAGGAGATGAAGTTGGACTAGCCCAGGAATCGGCTCAACCATTCTGCAAATAGGGAACATTAGTCACCGATGTTTGAGAAAGTAACATGGCTAAAATTTGTTGAGTGTTTTATAGAATGGTAATGATCGTAGGATTCTAGATTGTATATTCAATATTGATTTATTTGATTAATATCTCATAGTATCCATTTACATGCATGAAGTGGAAATAAATATCATGTACTAGATCGAAACTTGTAATTTGAGTTGAAAACATTACCTAGATATTTGTGTATCCTTCTAATAGAAGTAATATGAAGGGAAATACAAAATTTGTTTATGTGATGAAGATAATCTACATGACTATTATGTTGGGATTGGGATCAATAATTCCTCAACTGATTGGACACTAATAAGGACCATTAAAATGAAATTTCCATCAATTAGAGTATTGATCCACCGATAGGATCGTATAACCTATTAGTCAATAACCAGAGCTGAATCATTAAGAGATGTATGATAAGAAAAAATGTCTATTAGTGAATGACCCTTAATGATTTCCTATAGAAGTAACCAGATGTCAACTACCGAAGGATCACTTTATAGCACACTACTATTCAATCATTTGAAGAGAGAACTTTGTGTATGGATCTTATTTATTGTTAACTTATTTTTTTGTTTTTCAATAATTATCAATGAGATAATAAGATCATTGCGTGGTAAATATGATGAAGTAGTTTTAAATTTGATTGATCATGGATGAATTCCATATGTATTGATATTATGTGAAATATGGGAATTGATTGAAGAAATTGGTGATTCCAGGAGAATTATTATGTATTCATTGATGACATTGAATTTTTAGATGATGCATGAATAATTATTAAGGATTAATTTAGTGAAATTGGAATTTATAGTTAAATAATTATACATGAAATATCTGGTGATACATTTCGGAATATTTTTTCACTATTATACTATGTTGTTTTTAGGACATGTGATGATATCCTATTAAATGAATGAGGGTGAAAATCCATTTCCAAACATATTCAATTTGGATTGAAATTAAATATATTGTCGGAAGATAGGGAAGTTACAATACATTCATTGGAAAATCTGACATTGTGAATGATGATCAATCAAAGTTTATATATCACTGTAGAATAAGTTTTTGATGAAAGAATATGACTACAAATCAGCCTCGTTGTTTTTTCCAAAGATTATTTTATGGTTGCACCATTTTCTATTTTTTTAGAAAATTGGCCTGAATGTCAGGATTTTTTATGAACAAGAATTATTTATGTGAAGCATAGTACACAGATCATAAAAGGATAGTTCACATACTACATATGAGGTATGCGAAACAACATATGAAAATAGGATACAGAATGTTTCCACAATGTGTTTCTATGCATACCCTAATTCACAATACACATACTAAAAATGAAAAATTAATAGTGGGATGATCACAATTTACAGGAGGATCACATTTTTTGAGATGGCCATCATTTTCAGTTAATATGCATTTATTCTTTTGAGAATTACATTGGCCTCAGTGATGTATAGAAATTCTCTAAGAGGACTATGATGGGAACAAAGTTCACAGAAGAATCATAGTCCGTATTGATGGTAGTAGCACATTGATAATATCGGCAAATCAGATTTGTGGTATTTTGAGATTTACATTCCTATTAAAATGACCCTAATCTCGTCATTATGTCTGATATAATTCTATTATAAAATATCCTTAGTGTGAAAAGAAATTTACTAAGTATGATGGACAATGCAAGGGATAATTCCATAATTGATAATTTCCATAAAATAAAGCAGTTCGTTGAGGATTGATTCCACAAAAGAGGATGTCATACATAGAATGATGTTTTTTTGGCACTGGAACTCACAAATGTAAAAGGAAAATAGAGGATAGATAGGTTGTAGCATGAAGGGTATTCTCAGAAAGAAGGATGTTCGTGGGGCAAAGAGGACCACGTCGCATTGGCGGTCTGTGAGGCATCAACGGTCTGCCGAAGAAGAGGCAGTCCTAAAAAGATAAAGCAGTCAACGAAAGTAGAGGAGTCCAAAAAATAGAAGTTATTACACTGAATTGAGACACTGCATTGTATCATAAATTGTTTATTGATGTATTTTCTTCTCATATAAGATATGTAGTATGCAAAGAACTATTCCTCAGGATTTATGGCAGTTTGTAGAAGAGATAAGACATTTCGCAAAAAATAAATACAGCATACATGTGACAGGTGTTTACACACTTATCATTATTTCTGATGAAGATGGCATGGGGAAACACAATTCATGTAAAACTAAAATGAATTTAGTGATTCATGATGGATGGTTATGTGAACCAGTGCTTGGGAATAATATCCCTCGCTGTCTATCCAAGAAGAATAGAGCTGTCCCACAGAAAGGATTGATTATTATTCATGGAAGATTAAATGTTATGATGCAAAGATACATATATATATATCAACATTGATATAATTTTTTTCCATCAAAATGAAGAAGAATATATCTCAGTGCATTATTTTTTCCACTGAAGGAGAAAGTGATACAAAAAGAAGAAGTTTTTGTGATCAAATTAATATCAGTTGAATATAATACGGGTCTGAGAAATTTAATTGTTCCTCAATCCATGACACATTCATATTATTGTTAATGATATAATAATAAGAAGACTGTTAATATTTTATTTTGATGCTGGTAGATGTAATGAGGAGAAACGTGTGGGATGTTAATAAACTAACAAGTGATGAGAGGGAGATAAAGGTAATACAATGCAATTTAAAAGGCCTCAATAAGAGGAATATATTATTGGTGTTAAAATAATTTATCAAGGATAACCCTTTCTCAAGATGTAGCAAAATGATCTATCAATGGTCCATTAAAAATTCGTTATTGTTTTTTTCAATGTGCTACATGAACACACTATTGTATTATTTTCATAGTGTTGTTCAAGTATAGAAGAATATCATACTCATTGTAGAACTATTCAATGTACTGATTTATAGTGGCTGTGTTTTCAAGATTATTTCCAGACCAATCCAACAACCACATTCTCTTATTGGGTAGTGAGCCTTGTAAAACTATCAAGTTATTTCTTTAATAAATTCATATACTTTAATATTATTGCATGAACAGAATAATAGAATCAAGATGTTAATATATACAAGAGGTACATGGATATAATGTGTCAATTGGATGAAAATATCTCCAATGTTGATTCACCCCCATCTCAATTATATGGATATCCTAAACATGTCTATACATATACATTGGGAGATTTTGTATATAATTTAGTGGATTCACACAATACACTAGATGTATATCATGATGTTGGAAATAATGATAAAAGTTCTACATAGTGAAATCCAAGGTGAGATAACTATTCTCAATATGTATATATCTACTCTCTTTATTGATGAGCACAAAACCAACATAGTATAATCTGTTCCCTCACTATTATTGTTCTTTAGAGAGAGAAGGGGTTTGAGGTATCATTCCATGGTAGTCGCATAGATGAATAATGTATTCTCATAAATTTTTGTCATTAGAACTAAATATTGTTTCATATACTAGATGATTTACACAAATGATGCATGTCACCATTCTTCCCACCTATAGATGGTCATTTTGACAATGTTCCTAGAAACAATTGTGTGTAATGAAGGTAAAATTATTTTTTTGTGTTTATTGGATATGTATCATTGAAGGCCATAGACAACCTATATTTTTCATAGTAGAGGAATATGGCTAATGGCCTTTTTCTTTCCTTAGTGAATCATGATGCCTCTTTTTTAGAGGATAAAACTGGTATGTGTCATAATAGAAAACCCCAAAGAACACATCACATGGTTCATCCTCAAATTCCGTGATTGATGAATTATTAAAACATTATCATGATATATGATATGGTCTTGAACCTATAATTATTTGACCACCAAGTGATCCACGAACCAATCAGCTAGATTCCTAATGATTAGTTTTAATATGTGTCAAATAGATTGTTCAGTTTTGGGTCATTCACTATATAAACAAAAAGGCATTACATGAATGTAAAATATTACTTATAGAACTGTGAAAATGATAGAAACCCCCTATTTATAGGTAATATAAATTAGAATGTACCAAAACTATATGTCTATGAAGGATAGATCCTGAAACAAATATATGGAATGGATCAACTTCTCAATTACTTGATGGGTAAAATAATCCTTCAGACAGTGGCAGTTGAGATTCCTAATGTCGATATTGACACTAATTTGTCTTTTCATATTCATTATTTGACTAATGATGGAATTATATATGGGATAATGAACATCCTTGATGATGATTTCTTTGATAAGCATACCACATTTAGCATCAACCATTGAACCTAGAGATGGATGAATTTTCCTAGAAGCATTATGGAACCCCTGATGACTCAGTGGGAGACTGAGATTGTGGATGGAAACTAAATGGTATAGTACTAGAATCTCATCCTGACTTATGTAGAATATATCACGATGTTTATACAGGAAATCCGCACACTATTGTTTTTTTCTAGATTTATGTATGCACTAATGTGCACTGTCCTTAGATCTGTTTATGTACGATGTTTAACAAAATCCCAACACATATAACGTGGTAGATACACACTCTTGAATTGTGGGAGGAGAATCTATAAAATATTCTTCATCATATAAGTATAGGGAATTAGTTGGAGGAGACGAATCATCTCGGGTGACTGATTCATTGTTAGGAGTTGTTGCAGCTTGGGAAGATACAAAACACATGATGGGAAACTCTAGATTTTTTGAAACCAATGGAAAAAGTATATCATTCCAATCCCATATAGCATTTGTAGGCAGGGATATGCTTGATATGTTGTAAATGGTAATGGTTCATCTTCTCTTAGTTCATCACAGATGAAGGAAATATGTGGATATGATGTAAAATAGTATCCATGGGGTGAAAAAATCAGTACATCACTGGGGAAGTGATTTATGATATCACTAAGAACTGGAATGTGTATGAGTATGATGTAATAATCAACATTTCGTTAAATGGTGAAATGATTCCACTTCATCTTGGAAATGATAAAAAAATTACAATGTCTGGTGTCTTGGATTCCAACTGATGAATCAGGAAGGTAAAAGAATTATCAATGTATATACATGGGCGGGAGGTAATGATTGAGTGATCAACCTCATTCTTCTGAACAATCTTTTTATCACTCCCATTATACCCAAAACCCATATATTATTCTTAATAGTAGTTGAATGGAGATGTGTCACCCAAAATTATTCATACATAAAAATTGTGGGAGTACATGAGGCATTAGTGATAGAGTTATGGGACTATAAAATGGAAATGAAGACATGGTCTAACCATCATCAAATTATAGGTGATATACTATGAGATAACCATGAATTCAACACTTTCAACCATATATCCAAACTACATGTTCAATAATATTCTTCCACACAGTATTTACTCAATCCAACCATGACACAAAATCTAATGGTCTAACGGACATTAATCTTCATCACCCAATCCCAGTTTATAGAGTATATAGGCCAGAATGGGATTGATATCGGAACCTATTTCATCTCGACATTGATAGAAATCTATGTCATTGAAATGACATGTACTATGTAGTGTAATTCTATTACCCTATATAAGGAACTCATCATCTTCTCTATTGAAATAAATGATAGATTGTTACTTTTATTTATCAACAACCCATTCATTTGTAGACCTTGTTTCTGCTATCTATTATTCAAAAAAGAGTTTCCTTTTTCAGTTATCATTGAACAACCTAAACATATCTTATGAAAATTAGGGGGCCTCTAGAATTGGTATCATTACATTTTTTGTTGTTATTTTCATTAATTTATTGTACATTCATGGTAGAAGAATATTTTTTCTATATGGGGTTGATATTTTGATCAATGTATGATGGATCCTCCTAGATAGACCTTTGGGTTTTGGATGGTGATGTAAATATTATCCATCTCATCACACAACTCTCCCAAAATAACTATTATATGACTATCATATAGATGAGGCTTGTATTTTTGTGTACATGGTCAATCACATAGAAGTTTTAGATATTCTACCTATCCAATCAATATCATCAGTTGTGGTGGTGTGTTTGATAGAGCAAGCATAGAATATTGTTTCAACTAAGTTTTGTACAATAATTTATATCTAGTCTTAGCATATTGCATGGAATGAATTTAGTCACTATCTATGTAATCCTATAGATTTTCATTTCCCTCACCAATCCATTAATTTCATTGGAGGTAGAAAAATATGGGTTCTCCTAATTCTCCATATCATCAGGGAACATGAAGGGATAAACTATATCAATGATGTTCATGGTGGCATACTCTGATTAATTATCAGATGAATGTAACAATTAATGTAGGACCTTTGGGGAAATTCAATGGTATGATGGTATGAAATCTCCATGATTTAGAGATGGATATTAAAATAGTGGGGGACTGAGCATATTATTGCACCATCAATGACTATTATTCTGAGACATAGAAAACTGTGATATGGATGTAGAAGCATCATTCAGAGTGGGTGCATCCACATCAAATGATTCAGAACAAACTAAGAGAGTGTAGATGACCCCATTGATGTGGGAAACTTCACTTCAATCAAACGCATCATAATAGATCTGAGTGCCACAGTTAGAGATCAATTTTTTTAGTTCACTATTACTTTCAAGAATAGTTGAGATATGTTCCACTTATTTCATGACTTATCTTAACTATAATGAGCTATTTTCCAATGGATCCTGAATTTAATCCTTGAGAAAATTGTATTTATTGTTTTTCATTTCATGGATCTTATTTAAAGGAAAATGTTAAGTGCAATCAATACCATCAGATTCGTGTGGCATCTTGAACTCTGAATGGTTCAAAATCCCCTAATCAGTAGCAAAATCGAAATAAAATGGAACCTATGGAACCATAGAGTAATGTGTATGGTTCACCATATATTGAAAAAAGACACTAGGAGCTTGAAACATACATGTTTCTAGATCCTGAAAGGTTTATAGATCCACATTCTCTCATCACTGTGGTTGTTCGTGGAGAGGTGGAACCAATAATAGTAGGTTAGAGGACTCCATCAATACGATGTTGGTGGTCCCTTCCATTGTAAATTTTCATGAAAGATACCTGAGAGGTAATGATGTACCTATTTTTCATACTAAAATCATACACTAGGATTTTATATTTTTCTAAAAAAATATATCAGATCCCACATGGGATGTTCTGTGAGATGAGGTAGGGACCATATGAATAGTGAAATTCAACACCGACATTGTTAGAATCAGCTCTTAGGTTAGCATCAAATTGAGGGAATATATGAGGTCCTTCCATTGTGAAGGAAATATTTGACAATCTCATCACTAATCTATTTTAAATAAAAGTTGTCTATTATGCCTATTTGTTTATGAATTTGATGATATTTTATAGAAATTTCTTTCAAAGGACTTATCAATCATTGATGGACCATATGTATAATTGTTTGTAAGTGAGAAACATTGTCCCTTCTAATATATGAAGGAAACATCGAAGCTTGGTATACTCATACTACTCAGTAGTTCCCAAAACGGTTATCCACCACAATATAAAATGTTCTAAATGGTATAGTAGGTCACCAATCCAATTGAATTGGTCAAAGAAAGGGTTCTTAAAATTTGGGGGTGCTTTTATTTCATCCACACATGGTGGGTATGGCTTTATATCACGTGGGATCTTCACCTGTCATAATTTTAGGGCATCTATGCGAGCAGTGAGGGAGGATAAAAAATCTTATTATTAGGGATACCTATCATAACAAGGATCATTTAACATAAGTTCATTGAATGAATTAACAACCTAGTAAACGTGATCAAAGAGTTGTGAAGTGTCTTAAACTGGGTCTCGATGAAGATGGTCACACTACTCATAATGATTCAGGCACTCAAATCATGGAATCATTCATTAAAAACCACTTATACTATATCGGGACGCATGGGATATACATACTCAAATGGAATAAAATAATCTATGAGTACTTGTGGATACCCCTACCGCCATAGTGGGAGAGTAATATTATCGTATCAAGGATTTCAATAATATATTCATCACACAAAAATGAGCTCATCAATGTTCATCTGTTTATTTATTACATGATGAAGCATGGAAGGGACTACATGATTAGCCTTCATCTTCATTTCAATATCAAATGGATCAGAGGGCTTGATTGGTACCCTTCCCTGGTTTTTATTCTGAATGATTGGAAATGACATGTAGGATCTCCAAGGTCATGTGTCTTTCTTTTCAGGTGAGTGTGAAAACATGTATGAGTGTCTACCTGGTACTGTGCTACCACATGGGGCAGGTTTTATCTTTTATACACTACATATGTTCCTCAATTATTATATGTTTTAGAAACAACCATATTTACCATAATTATACCAAAACTGAAATCTTTATAATCAACTAGTACTTCCAGATGTCGTAGTATAGAGATAATGTGGAGAGAAACATATTTTACCCAACATCAGATATGAATGTGTGGAGATGAATTTATATTATTATACATATCTCAATGAGGATCTTAACAAATAATTGTTTGTGGATCGGGTGGTAGCATATTGACCCATGGTATTGAGAGACCAGGAGTGCTACCAACTCATATATGTTGCATTGTTTATTATTTTCATCAATGTTTTATTAACATTCTTTGTAGACCAACTGATGTTTATAGAGGCGATGAAGCATCTTATAGATAGTCCATCAGAGTCAAACGACATTACCCTCCATGAGGGAATATATGATATTGATGTTGGAAGTAATATTTGGTTTGATTTCCATTGATAAATCGTCATTAGATAGTGTCTCCCACGTTATTTCTTTCATAGATGTGGTTAATGGATCTTGGTTGGCCTAATATACGATCAGTTCTAGCCAAGAGATTGGAAATTTCACTGATTTGGATCATTTTAGAGGAGGAATTTCTAGTGGAGGAGTAAATTCATGTGTTTATTGTTCCACAAACACAATGACTGATATCTAATGCTGCAACAACCACATTGTTGTATCCCTATTGAAATACGTGCTCTCCACAACCTCATGTGTGAGGGTGTGGTGTTAATTGGTGTTTCAACCAGATTATTTTAATATATGCAATTGAAAAAAAATTCTATGATCATGTACAAAAGAGTAGTGGAAAACGAGCAATGATAGAGATGGTTCTGCCAGGATCCCCTCGAATGGAGACACATCATTTTCTATTCCAATGTAACTATGGATTGATTTGGGGATTTGTATTATCTCACCATTTGGGTGGAAAAAAATTACATGTAGGGTTCCTACCATAAAATATTATTGTGAGGAATTAGGTTAAGGTTCCTTCATCAAATCACATCTTTTCATGGAATCTTGTAATATTATGGGATTAATGATGACTTCGAAATTATTGGAATTTTTTCATCTATTGATGTGGTTTTACCATCTGCCCTAGGATGACTATTTAGTGCAGGGATGTTCTCAATAATTGGAAGTACCTTTGTGAATGTGAGTGATATAATGTGGTTAAACACCACTATGATCAGTTTGGATATAGGGAGGACCTCCATATCAGCTGTTTCCAGAGCAGGGAGGACCTCCACATTGAATGTTCTAGGATTTTGATAGACCTTCAATATGGTTGTTGATGATGCTAGGAGGACCATTTCATTTGTTAATGGGGATATGTGGATTTCCTCCATGTTGATTGTGATAGTGTGGAGGACCTCCATATTGGAGGATTTAAGTGAGAGTAAGACTTTCATAGTAATCCAAATGGACATTTGGAGGACCTCTATGTTGGGAAGAATTCGTATGGTGAGTACCTCCGTTATGATTTCTAAATCCATGAGGAGGACTTCCACTATGAATTATGGGAAAATGATGAGGGAATCTATGCTTACTACTGATTTAGTGGGTATGACCACCACTCTGATTGGTTGTGTCATAGTGAGGACCTTCATGTTTTCTGATAATGATATCATAGTGTGGACCTTCAAGATGATTGTTGATGAAGAAGTAAGAACCTACACTATTGTTGTTGAAGTAGTTTGGAGGACCTCTTATTGAGAAGGGTAATTTTTTAGGATTACCATTTCATTGATAATATGTGGAATTTGGATGTCTACCATTTTTCTTATTACTAAGGCATGAGGTAGACCTCCTTTCAAATTGTTGATGTAGCGGGGACATCAACATGAACAAGGATCGACACAAGGAAACATTCATGAAAATTATTATAGTGAGGATGACCTCTTTTTGGGAATGTGATGGAGTGAGGTGGTTCTCTACAGAAAAATGGTCATCATGTTTTGGCCAATAACGAATGTTTTTGGTGTAGGGGATTGACAGAGTAAACCCAACCCACCTATGGGGGGAATGAGGTCTCAATCCCAAAAAATAATCGATAGATCCATGCATGTCTATCCTAGGATTATGGATGAGTTTTATGGTTGTGTAAGGGGCCACTAGAGCCATAGAAGTATATTCCATTTGATTGTAATTCTCATAATCTTATGCCCAATGATGATGGTTTGAGTTCTTGATCGAGGACGGTATAGTATGATTATATTCCACCTATTCATTGGTCAGAAGGGACAGTGGTGACTGGTGGTATTAGGGAATGGTGGGAGAAATTTATGGATGGTACCTGGTGGTAGTCATGGTTGTGGTGGTGTGGGAATCACTATCCTTCATAGCATAGGGTGTGAGTCAAAAGACCAATTTTGTAGAGGATCCAAAAGTGATTCACCATTTGAGTGGGGATAAATGGTTCTCTACACAGCCCTTTGGGCCAGAAGTGTTAGAAAAGTTCTATAGCCTCCTAGTACATGCATGCCAAATCCCATTTTCTAATGACACCCTCCCAATCGGGACAATTTTTCAGGGTGGAAATCAACATTCTATAGAATATTTCAGAGGGTAATATGGGTCATGTGCACCCAGTAGCTTTTATTTTTGTGTATTTCAGGGAATAAGTGGTGTTGTGTGATACTTTAGAATTAAATTTATATTAGGCCAATGTATGGGAGTTTTTGGTCGCTCATATCTTATATCATGAGTGATACAAAGAAGGTGGATTATGATTTCAGAACAGACACAAGGAAATAAATGCCCAATTCTTCAATGCTGTGAAATCTATATGCCCTGAGAGAGAGAGATCTGCACTGACAATACCAAAGAATGGAATTTCCAAATTTTAACTAATCTAATTTCTAGTGAGTTCCATGTCAGTACTAGTGTTTTCATGGTTGATCCTAGCCACAAATAGATATATCTAGTAACATTATACTATGATTATCTCTCAAATGCTACTAGTTCCAAGGATGGGGAGAAGAGCTTCCTATTAGGTTCACTATTTTTATTGGTGAAGCCCAATTAAAAAAATATTTGACACCAATCTCTGATCTGATGGAAATCCTCCCTTTTCTCCATGGTTGAAAGATAAAAGATTCATGTTTAGTTCACCATTTCTATTTTCAATTATTTTTCCATGGAACCACTCTATTCATGTTAATATACGTTGTTTTTCATTGTTACTCTGTGTTACTGCCTTCCCAAGGAGGATTAATCTCATCACCATCATCTATTATTTATACTTCATGAACAAAATGGGATGATGAGATTTAAATTTCTCCTTCCATGGATTAATCATTGGATCTTATCACATTTTATTTATTTTACTTATACAGTTACATCATGTTCTTGTAACAGATTCTGGGTAACATATTTTTTGAGCTCCCATCAACCCATTTAGGTATTATCGAACCTCCTCTTATAGATTTTGAGATATCATCTTCAGAAACAATCTTTCTTTTCACCATCTCTATATAATCCATGATAACAAGCATGAAAATCGTCAATCCAATCTCTTGCTTTAGCCCTTATTCCAAGATGTGTGCCTTCAAAGTCACACATTCCACACCCTCTGTATCAAAGCACACAAAATTCATGAATTTACCCACATATTCTTTGATAGATACATTATCCTTATTCAAGATAAATATTTATGTCATTTTCTAGATTTTCAACATATGAGGATAGAATTTTTTGTTGAAACATTCCTCATAATCCTCCAATGTAAGGCCTCGGTCCATTTTAGCATGTACCACTAAATCCCACCACTAGAGTACACGATCCCAAAGAATATAAATCACCATAATTACATTAAACTTTGATGATGTGCCGATTATATTGATGATACAATTCATCCTACTCATCCACACATTTTCTATTTTGGTTTGAGCATCACCACATAAATTAGGTGGATTTTTCTTCATGAATAGGATTATAGGATCAACATTGCATGGCTCATTCCTATGGTCCCCTGTATCAACAACGTGAAAATATTGGACAATACTATGAAATTAATCTTTGTTAACCCATGGTTTAGGTGCAACCACATTCTACAAATATTCTTCAGGTTGGTTTCTACGATGCCTATTGGGATCCATTTTCTAAACCAACAACAATCATCATCAATATCACTCTTGAGAAACTGAAGGATTAACATTTAAATTCAACAACATAAACTATCACAACATGTTATTTCCAAAACAATCTTTTTCTATGTTCAATCATATTAGAAACATGCTACATGATTTTGAAAATTAAACCATTTTGAAATTACGATAGTCATTTCCTTTTTCAAATTCATTCATTTGAAAAAAAATCATTCTTTTTCTAAAATCAACTCTTTTTTACAAAATAAATCATTACAAGAAATGATGTGTTCACTCCTAGTGGGAAGTAATTTTCTACAATTCAAGTCATTCACTTATCATTGAAAAAACCCATGACAATGAGGTTTCAATATCTTGGAAGTGTCAAAAAACACTTATGTACCCATAATCTTGGTAACATGATGTTCATAATAAAAGTCTTAGCTACGTCCTTTTATGCCATTAATTTCATGTTCAAACTGTCCTAGTAATTTCTATGATTCAAACCCATTGAATTGTAGAGAAGTACTCCAAGACCAGGAAAACTGATATCTACTTGTTATAAAATGACCAGACAAGATGAAACTATTTTTAATTAGATTCTAATTCTTATTGGGTTTTGTGTACAATATGTTATTACTGGGCCTTAAGAGACATCCCCATGATGCGAAAAGATAGAAATAAATTCCAGAGGGTTTTAAATAAACTAGGGGATGATTTATGCTTTCATGTCTAAAAATAACATCCCCAAAAACCATCCACAACCAGCTCCTTATATGATGCATGAAATAAACTATCAAATGTAAATCATTCTGTTTAAAACAACTAACCATGGTATTCTAAAACAGATGAAAAATTATCACCCAAGTAAACTATAGGGGGATAACAAATAAACTCTTAGACGAAAATAAGAATGCATACTCCACAAGATCTATGATCCAGCATCACCATGTATTCCAAATTATAAAGACCAGATGCTAAATATGTGTGATACATTACTTTTTCCCAAGTCCTAAAAGACTGTATCTGAAAAAGAACCAAATTTCTAAAGGATGGATGAATATAAAACATATTTGGTTTTCCAAAATACTTCCATACTCACTCCACTACGATATAATGTTTACACATAATATAAAATAGATTTTATAATACAATTTACCAAAACCATTGCTAACCAAATATAATCTAGTTTGAAAATCAATCATAACCAAGTGTAAAAAAGGTATATGGAACCAAATTTCAGTTTGTTGATTTGATCAAAAATAATAATCAATGCGTAAATACCAATTATTATAACCATTTCTTCATACCCATTCCATTGTTTACAACACACCCACACATTGATGCTTTGTTCAAATGTTCCATACTCATGATTAGTCTCACATCCAATTACATTGTTTATCAATGAATGACACCCCCGATCCATGGACATAGACCTTATACCCAATGGTAAATTTCCCTTATTCATGGGAACGTTGATCAAGAACTAACATAACTGCATGTATTCCAAACCATTTCAGATTACCAAAACATCCCATTATGATAAAACAATATTTTTACGGAAAACAAATGAAAAAACTACTTTCAAAGAAGAAATTTAATATTCACAAAACATACGCATTGATAGAGAAAGACAAATCCAAACCATGTTCCACAATTCTATAAAATCCCTATTTGAAAATAACTATTATAAAATAAAAAAACAAGCACTCTATTCAAATGCCCAATTTTCCAGATTTCCCTAATTTTCCAAACCATCACAAAGATGGATTTCCAATGAATATTAAACATATAAATCACAACCAAATCAATGAAATATATTCAATTTGAAATCATTCACATATTCTATACTAAGTGGAGTAAATATAGTAGCCACATACCTCTACGATATGAACATAACATGACACAGATGAATAACAGTTAAGAAAACTAGGTCAATTCTTTACTGAGCCTCCTTTGATATCTTCTCCTATAATGATCAATTCGAAATATAAACTCATTTTGTATATAGACTCATATTTATATCCATAACAATTTTATATCTGAGAAATCAAGATGATATGATAAGTATATCTTAATATATCTAAGAAATTGATTAATAACATTGATGAATGATCACATACCTCAGGAATCAGGGTTTGAAACACCAAGGGAAGCCTTTATATTGACTTTAAATCAAATGGGAGAGGATCGTATAACATCAATGAAGAAATATATAGATTTGTGGACAGATAAGAGAAAAAACTAGCTACATAGAGGAAAAATGTGTGAGATCAATTTTTTTAGGATCTCAATTTAAAAATGCACATGGTTATTTGGCATAGTTAGGCAAACTGTGTGCTAACCATGAATTTGCAACAGTATAGGTAGAACATCGCATGAACTTCATGAACAGTCTGCCTATCCTTTCCCACACTATTTTAATACTCTCTTAGTCAAACAATTAATTGAGAATGGTTTCTAATAGGATATCCTCATGGTTTGGATAAATTGTGTGCACCCTATGCTCCTCTCTTTTATCCCCCAAAACATACTAAAAAATCACCAAAATCTCCAAACATTCCCCCTTATACGTTATATAAATATAAAAACTATGAAAGTATTATGTTATTGAAATTGGGGGGGGGGGTACTGAGTTTATAAATTCTCAGGTTATCAAGAAACAATCATGATTTATCGTGGAGTATAACCACATATTTTTCAAAAACAGATTAAATCTGACCTGATTTTCTAGTAAAAAAAAATTTTCAATGTCATAATTTTATTAACTAGGTTCATCTATCCTTCATCATTCATTAAAACCGAAATTCATAATCATGAGTGAGCAATATTGAAATCCTAAATGATTTATGAATAACTCAACTATAAAAATGGTTAAACATAAAAACCATCACATTAGCATTTAGTTCAACATAATTCCCTCATAGTTCAATATAGGTTTATTTATGTTGGGTTATATCATATTCAATTACATAATAACATAACACAATAAATTGAATATAATGATATATCTATAATATGTGATTAATCTAATAATATTCCCCATTATTTTCTAACTGGTTATGGATTATTAGGCCCACTTATTAAGTTCTAGAGTGAAGATTGAGTTGATACTCAAGTAGTTACATTAAAGGATATCACCCCTAGTTGTGTTAGAGACACAACATTATACACATGGTAATATATAAATATATATATATTGAATTAATATCTTAGAGAACCATATTTATATACATTATGAATTTTTTTGGATTTTATCATATGGATTAATTTGTCCATTTTACTTAACAAAATGGTTTTTAATAATATTTTCTCATAATAATCCACATAAATAAATAAAATTATCATCAAAAATTACTATACCATGATCTTATACAAAATATAATTATTAGATAAAAAACTTCTTTATTTTCTATCATTTACATTTTTTAATCAATATATCTTACAAATTAACACATAGTAATAAGAAAAGATGGTTATTTTTCATTATGAGACACAAACATTTGATACATATTTTAAAAAACATTATAATATAACTACATAAAAAATTCACATTATCCTCCCTTATAAACATAGGGAATGAAAATGAAAAAATTTGGTGATCTAATATTCTCATCAAGTTAAATCATATATGTAATATCCTATATTTTTTAGATAATATATTTATAATATCATACCCAACATGCAACAAAAAACCTAAATTAAACAAGATTATTTGTGTCCATAATATAATAACATCTATATTTTTAATATTATTTGTATTAACATATTTTTGACACATATATAAATTCTCTAATAGATTATATTGTATTGAAAATTTTCAAACTAATAAGGAATCATTAAATAATGAATATATTTTATTCTTTACAAAAAAAAATTCATGAAAAATAATATTTTTTTATTTGTTAGAAAAAAATAATAAATTAAATTATTTTACATTAAAAAAATTATAATTTTTTATATTAACATCATTTTTTAGATGATAATATTAAATTTTACTTTTGATTACATTTTGGTATTTTTCTAGAATAGTTAATTTTTCAATGAATAATGAAAATTACCGTTTTTTAAATACTATCACTTATATTAAATAAATATAGTATTTTAAATGTTATATTATATTTTGATTTTCACATTAATGTTTAAAACTATCTAAATTTTTCTTATAGTGTCCGAAAATTCATATTAGTAATAATATTTAATGATTCTGATATACGTATATTTGAATTCTTAAAATGCGGTTTTTGAAAAACCATTATGATCTGCATTATGTTTAATAATTGTAATTAATGAAAATATCCCAAATTTTGGAAATATTGAATTTAAATTAATATATTACAAATTTATTAATATAAATATAAATTCATATAATGATTTTTTCAAGTCTAAGAGTAAATGTAAGACCTCTTATTTAATTAAAATTGTATTACATAAAAAATTATTTTAGATAGTTTTTGCAGGATTAAATTTAAACTGGATTATGACACAAATGTAAAATTATTTTGAATAAATGTTTTAAATTTACTTAATCATAATAATTAATGTTATATATTATTTAGAAATAAATTTATTTCATAATTAAAATTAAAATATTAAATAACTAGTTATTATATAGATAAACCAAAATAGTAAAAGTATGTGACATTATATATAAATAGAAAACATGTTTGAAAATGTTTAATATTTAATAATGGATATGTGTACTGAAAATATCACTAATAAAATATATTATTTATAAATTTTTAAGTAGCAGGTCATGATAGTTTCCACCCATTGTTTAATAGTTTTAGGTATTTTAAAAAATTCCACTCCCCCTTAATTAAAAAAGAGAACCTCAAATCCTCTCCACTATACAAATAAAAAGTGTTATGGTTTATAGAATACTATGAAAAAGAAATTTTACGCTTCCATCCAATTTTCATTGATGAAATTTATTGAACATAATTCCAATGAAGAGATCGTTTAGGTATAGTAAAAAAATTGTCGTATGAAGAAGTGGTATCATTCATAACCAACCATATTAGATATAATTCTTCTTCAATGTCTTTAAAATAGTACTCAGTATTGATCATATAATATCAAATGTATCTCCCATAATCTAAAATTAAATTATTATTATTCAATAACTTAAATCCACCTGCACTTTCATAAAATGGGAAAAGAATCTACCTTTGTTATGTATAAGGGAATATAGCCTTGTGAACCAAAGAAAATTAGTTATCTGTAATCATCTATCTTAGATGTTAATTATGAAGGATTTAATATATTATTATATGATTCAAATTAATAGAGTGAAATTCAATAAAAGTACAATATAATATTACTTTTTCATTAAAATCTATTTAAAAATTATAATGATTTTCATTTGTATGGAAGAATACCGCATAAGAAAGTGAATTTATTGTTTTTTATTATTTTTCATCGATAGAATATGAAATTTTATACAAATAAATTATAATATATTTATGGTATAAGAATTATTATGGGAGTATAAAATTGAAATTTCATTTTTTCCATCATAGTCACTCAAAAATAAAAATTTCAATCTTTTATATGTACAACCTACCATCTTCATGATTACAACATAGTTCTTTTTTCATAAAAATCGTTAACATATGGTTTAAAAATATAATTTTAATATAAAAATGAAATTTTGTTCCATATTATTATTCCAATGATAATGTATTAATAATCTCATTTACAATATTGAACTTTCTTATATGATTTTATACATATTATCCAAATAACATCAAAACATTATACTAGAAACAAAATTATTAATTAGTTGAATATAAAATAATAGTTAATAAAAATGGAATAATAAAAAGTAAAAGGGTTTTAAAAAAATACATTGTGATCAGAATTTTATTATCAATGAATATAATAAATACATGTGATGAATCATGATATAGGTCATTGATCACATTATACAACCCTTATATTTGGGTTATGACAATTCACTCTATAAATAAATTTATCACTCCATATCTACAATTATTGAATAATTATAAATTATATATATATATATATATCACATATAAACCCTGATTATTATATGTAACCATTATTGTGTAATAAATTACATATTGTCATTTCTCATAATTCTTCATTATGAAATTTCTTTTCATTATTTAGTGATGAAAGAGTTTGAAAGAGTTTTCTTTTCATGGGTAATTATTATGTATGCCTTATTATTGATTTAATATATGTGTAAAACATAAATAATAAAAATAAATAGATTGTTGTTTCTAGATATCACTCAAATTCATTGGGTAAAACATTAGATTCATGAGATTTCATTAATGGGATTGGGGAGTAAACTTAATTAATTATAATATATTTTACAGTATGTGATTATTTTCTAAGAAGTTTACATAGAACAAGTTTATCTCATGTTTTTCATTTATTTCTCATTTTATATATTAATATTATATTACGATGATATGCTTTTTATTCTTTTCTTCCATGTTATTACTCAAAAATCTTATCTTTTTTGACATCATGCAAGTCTATTGACACTTTAGTTATGTTTCATTATCATGGTTACTCCATTAAATAGATTTTTATCTCCCTACTTCATGTATGTGTTCCCAATTATATTTTATATAGTTTTATGAAATCAATTGTATTTAGGGTCTCATTTTGGAGAATTAATTAAGTATTTAATGTTTTATTTATTCTTTTGATGTATCATGAACCAATTCATCAAAATATTCTAGGCCCCATGACCTTTGGGGTTCTGCTGTTGGATATTTATATTTTAAAATCATGTAATAATGTTAGTAATAGTATTATATCTAAAAAGCCTGTATCAAATCATGTCATAGTTAAATATCAGAATAATCTCATGAAATCCATAATAATTTTCCCAAATATAGGAAAACATACATAAATTTTTGTATCATATTTTAAGGGGATTACAAGATTATATATCCCTTTATAGATACTACAAGTGGATGTAACTCTAACACTATTATGTTTACGATTAAAAACCATAAATAATGTACATTTATAATTACATGATCATCAACGAGTGCACACCAATGAGCCATTGAACATGACTTGTATGATAATATTGCGGGATATGATTTGTAAATTCATAAAACAAAATTTACAAAACTTTGTAATGGACTACAAAAAAAATTAGTTTAAAAGGCCTAAGGATTGACTTTACCATGGATATCCAATATTCAACACCTATAGACTCGTAATTTAGGATATATTTTAATTTATATGTTATTCCTTATATGTTTTTATTATTTCATCTTATAAGATGATTTATTAATAATTTTTTATTTTTTTCATAATGTCTGATAATTGGGTGAATCTTCTCACCCCAAAAAACATGATACTAAATGTGATGATTTCCAAATTGGTATTTCAAACCATATGATATAAGGGGATGAAGAATTCATTATAGTACTAGATCTACAAGATCATGTTTGGACTGAAAACTTGATTCACGGGGAGAACACTCCTCCCCATAAAAAACATAATGTTTTAATCAAGTCATTTATGTGACGAATACCTCCCACCAGTAGTTGATCATATGATATCCACAATTCAAACCACAAAATTTTTTCCATTAAGAAGATATTATATATTATATATTTATTAGGTAAATACAATGTTTTCCTTACATTTATCAAGTTGAGTGATAATTCAATTAGTAGAGGAAATTGATCATAAACAAGATGTCAAATGATGACAATGATTCAATTGTATGATAAAAATTCATGAAATTAAATTTCCAACAAATATTCCGACAAATATCTGTAACATAAAATTTCGACAAATTTCTTCTATTTCAATGAAATTAAATATGAGTTTATTGGTGTATATGAAGAAATATTTACATGGATTTCATTGTATGTCTCTAGCTATGTCATCGACACCGAAATTATGGTCTTTCATTTATTAAGTGGGTTAATGATTAGTATATTAAAGGAATTATATGTTATCAATGTTGAAACCTATAAATGTTTTTTACGATTTGCTATAAATGTATATATTTTTATCAGTAACCCTCTCTGGTATTGTGAGAGTAGAGGAAAAAAATTAAAAAATATGTTTTCATCAGAGTTATCAAAAAAAATCTCATGGTAAAAAACTAATCCCCAAATCCCAATTGTAAAATGTGTATCCTGAATAATAATATAATATATATTTTTAATTCGAGAATATTTAAAATGTGGAAAATAGGGGCATCATTATATTCATTTTCAAATGGATATGAAGAAACCCACTAATGTGGAAGAAGAAAATAATGTTCAAATCAACACTCATTATGTGGTGTAGTGTTTCAAATACATGGATCCCATTAACTACGAAATATACTTCTATAAGATAAGTGTTTTAAGGAAAATACATGAAAACAACCTATATGTATATGAAATAAATAGATGATAATATGTAATTAGAAATGATTATGTGGATCCAAAAAATTATATGGTGAATGTTGATATAGTTATTTATTGAAGATTAGAAAACATACTAATTTATTCTGTTTCAATGAATTTTTTCATATTTTTCATGTCTTGTAGATCTATTTAATCACCATATAAAATCATTGGTATTTATAATTTTATAAGAATAATAAAATAGGAAATATTTGTATCCCATGTATATAAATCTTCCTGGATCAATGCCTATATAAAAAATCTTCACCAAAATCTCACCATACATCCTTTAATAGAGTTTGATTCTATATTTGTAATAGAATAGCTATAAATATATAAATATAATATCAAATATTAGTTGAGGTAGATCACACATCACATTCCACATAACCCTCTAGATATATACAACATTAAGGAGGATGAATAATATCCCCTAGAAACATCACTTAACTCATTGATATTATATCATTCTGAGAAACAATATCTATCTCAAATTGTTGAAAAAAATAAGAGAATCATTGATGAATACATTACCCTTGTGAGGAAAATATAGATTTATTCCAAAAATAGTTTCAGTACCTTCATTACTTATGAGATTTTTTATTCTCAATCAAATATATACCTATATCAATTCCAATATCACATAAAATATATAGAATCATGAATGATGTTATATATATTTGAGTTCCTCACAATGTTCTGCACTAGTCCTCTTAATCATAAAAAAGGATGTGCCAATGGACCTATGTATCAATTATAATAAACTAATCAAAACAATAATAAATTACATTTAACCCCTTCTATTGATTGATAAAATGTTCAATCAAAAACATGGATCCCTGTATTATTCTAATGTGTAATTGTGGTTGGGATATCACCAGGAAATTGTAATAGAGTGAATTATTTCACAAAAATACTATCCTAACTGGGTATGGACACTATCAATTCATAGTGATTCAATTCATAATCACTAATACTATAGAAATATATAATAACATAATGAATAGTTTCTCTAGTTATTCAAATGACAAATTTTCACTAGTCATTATAGATGATAATCATATATAAATTAAAATACTGGAGGATCATGATGAAAATTTGAATAATATGATAATGTAAATTAAAAAGGATAATATTTAATCAAATAAATGTAATAATTATTTTTTGATGAGGGAAGTATCTTTCATTTGGAAAATTATAACTAATAAAAGTAAATTTGTGGACCCTTATATGAAAAAGGAAATAGAAGACTTTTCTAAAACTATAAACAGTAAGGAATATGCATAGTTTTATTTAACAATAATGTTATTTTTTATTAGATGTGATAAATTTATCCGGATTATAAAACCCAAAAATCCTGATAACATAGAATGGAGTGATAAATTTCTAGACCTTTTATTGAAATCATATATTTAAGGAGTTGAAAATGAATCTTATCACTGTATCAATCCTAATGATTCACTCATTTGGTGACCTTGTTCTGGTATATGGTGACAACTAAAAGATGTTCTGGGGATGTTTTTTGATGAATAATTATTATCAGATCACAGATTCATAATTTATGTTAAATATTCATTATAATAACCATATCATAGAAGATCTAGATTTGGCTGGAGTGGTATTTTCATTGAAAAATAAATTCACAATAACTATGGGGTGATGTGTGAAATATATAATGATTATAAGAGCATAAAAACTATATTCATAGAAATGGATCCTAATATGATATAGTGATGATGGTTATTTTTGATCAGGTAATGTTACTAATCAATCCATTTCCATCCTATGAATAAAAAACCACTTTTTTGTTGAACTATACAGAATGTATTGGGTTACATTATCAATCATGAGAATTGGTAAGGATCCAATATTATTATAATTGTGATGTATGGACATAAGAATCATTAAGAAAGGAATATCATCATTATTTTTTCAATGTATATCTCAAATATATATTATAGATAATATTATGGATGATAAAAAAAGTTGATAAAAGAATTCAGAATAATGTAGATGGTATAATAAGATCAAAATCCTCACAGTTCAAAATTTATGAATAATTTTTTTTAATTTTTTTTTTCAACTATGTGTACTATATTATACATAAATTAAAAAATTATAATTCAATAGTATACTATCCTCATCCTCTCTATCCAACAAGAAGGATAACGATTTATTGAGATCACTAAGATCATTATTGGTGGGAATATATGAAGGAGATCATGTTATATACATCAAAGTGTATAGTATTTAATGATGAAAATGCTGAAAGAAAAAAATTATAAATGGATGATGAAACCAATAACCCAAATTAAAAAGAATTTGGAAAAGCCTCCATTGAAATTTTCACTAGTCATCCATGGACATCAATAGTAAATAATTCCATATGGGTTATGTAGGATAAACATACATAGATATCTATATTTTTAAAAATTCACGAGTAATTATCAAAAGATAAAATTACAAGGATATATAACTGGGAGGACATGATTAATCATTGAATAGTACTTTAGATTATATCTTAACAAGATCAAGGATGTACCTCAAATTTCTTGATGAACCTCCAACATTATATAAATACTATGTTAAACATCATTATGGATTATCACAACAAAACAGATGCCAATATGAGAATTTTATTTAGGCACCAGAAAAAATATTTTCATTATTGATGTTGGTTGTTAGAGGAGTTTTTACCTAATAAAATCCACTTTCCATGTTCTCATATAATAGTATTTTTAAATAAAAAATCCTATTGGCTCCATATAAATCCATTTTTTCAAATAAATTTATAAAAATTCTGTTTTATGATTAATTTGTTGAATTTGTGATATAAGGAAATGGAATGATTTAAGAGGTGTTCAAAATGCTTACGACCAATCAACAACACATCAGGACTACTCATATTCTATTAATGAGATACGATGACAATCAACAGTGGTAACTCAAAAAATGGTTGAGGATAAAGTGTATCAACAAATATATCCCTAAAAGATATTCATAATAATTTAAAATATGGTAATTTTAATCACTATGTGAATTATCCCCTTTGATATTGTTGATCAAATTATAGTTTTATCTTATTCACATCCACTCCAACTTCCTTTTTTTATGTTTAAAACGTAGTCTATGTATCCCTCTTGTTGAAGGATAATCCTGATAACTCATATGTAATTAAATCTTAATCAATAATCCTCTAATATTTTCTCTCTTATGTGGGTAATTTTGTGATGGTGTGGAACGTAGATATAATATTATATTCAACATGATGAATCACCTAGAGATTGTGCTATCACAGAATGATAAATACCAAGAGGTAACCTGGGAACGTGTGGAATCCTTGAAGCTGATGTATGATCAATGATTTTAACATATGTATATAATATGAAATATAAAATATGGAGTTATTTTATGGGGGAAGAATATAAAACCCTTGTATTTAAAAAATGGAAATTTTGTGGACAGTGTATGTGCCACGTAACATCAAGCCTCAACAGACCATTATTTTTTATTACTATTATATCATAATTATTTAATTGAAATGTATATATAAATTTTAATATTTTGATAAGTATCTATAATTATTTTGATATATATATATATATATTGTTAAAAAAATCAATTATTAATGTATACATTTTATTGTTCAAAAAATAATTTGTCATCATAATAATATATTTGTTTTATTTTGGGATGAAATATTATAATTAAGTTTTAAAACTTTTATTAATGTTGTTTTATTTAATAAATATAATTTTTTTAATCATCATATCATGATTTTATTTTTTGTTGATATTTGGGATTCTTTTAAGGTGGTTAATTTTTCAGTGAATAGTGAGAATTAAAATTTTTTCTTATGTTTTCATTTCATTTCATTCATCAATGTAATTTATAAGTCCCATCATATTTTTTTCTTATCAGTAAACATGAATAATCTTATTTATAATAATCCAATTAATATTAATTTAATAAACATTTTTCATGATTATCCCTCATGTTTTTATGCATAGATACATGATTTTCTAAAAATTGTTTATAGGTGTTTTAAGATTATATATTTGAATTAAATAATATAAAACTGATTAAATATATATTTTAACTAATTTATTAAATTATATATATATTATTAATCATTTTAATTCGTAAAATGTGAGTTTTTAGTCATAATTATTATACAAGATCATCAATTGCTTGAAAAAAGAATTTCATTAAAAAACATTATGTGACAATATTTATGTGTTTAATAATAAATTAAATTCTGACTAATATGTGAAATGAATTTGATAAAATTTATTATATGTTTTAAATATTAGTAATTGATATTAGGTTATAATGTCATCTTAGTTTTATTCACAATATATTGTAAAAACAATATGACAAACGACTTAAAATGGTGGTAATCTAAAATTGTAAAAGGGGTTATCCATAGAGGTAAATGAAATGAAATTTTCCAAACATGCTTATTTTTTTTAAGGATTTTATTGACAATATTACCCATCAAATAATTTTTTTAATGTTTTAGGAACTTCCCATGACAGTCACTTTCTATTATTTAATTTTTTTTGGAATTTAGTAAAAAGTCACAACCTCTAACTTATAAATGGAAACATACACTCATGTATATTAAATAGATAATAGTCATATTAGATCTAACAATACCTAAAAAACTATTACTAAATTATATAACCACAAACTATAAGCCTTTTTATCAGAATTTAAATATTTTGAGGGTTTAGATAAAATATAAGTAATGGTGTATAATAATGATGTGTAATTCTTAACTAAGTATATTGATTTTATTTATTCTTACATATCCTTATAATACTAATCAAAAATGAATATATAATATAATATGTATATCAAATTTTATAATATTTAGTTATTTTAATTGAATATCATAAATCTATCTCCACTTACATGACAAGGTTAATGAAACAATTGTTTGGGTGTACGGTGTATTACAACATAAAGATCTCATGTAATATTTTTTCCTCATCGTCTATCATGTATTTTCATGATTGTGTATTTTTTTTAATATTATATTCCATAAAACTTAATTGTTATGTAATATTAACATATCAAATATCTTTTTACCTTACTATCCTTGAAAAATGATAACACTACTTTTGTGTATGTTAGACTACCACCTAATGAAGGGATGTGATTTTTTTATTTCACTAAATCGAAGAAATAATTATTTTTATATAGTTAAATAATATTATATTAATGATATAGTTATAATTATGGATATACATAATTATAAATATATTATTTCTATCAAGATTATTGAATAATGGAAATGTTGAGGAAGTATTTGTTTGGCCAGCCATCTCCACAATTGTAACATAGTAAATATTCAAAAATAATTAATCATGGGTGGTTTGAAAAAATAAATTTTTTATTGTTATAATTATTCCATGATTATTATTCATTATACAATGAATTATTAATCACATTTTTCTTTATCCATCATGCCACTGTGATTTTGGATGTTTGATCAGAACAACATCAAATAGTTTATCATTTTTTTAAAAAGCTGAAAAATTGAATATATATTGGATATAATAAAACATATATTTATAATAAAATTGTAAATGATTATTTTGAAATAAAATAAATAATAATATATTATAATTCATAAATATAACCAATTCAAATAGGTAATCCTGATCGATGTAAGTAAACCCTCTTAACCACCCTTTGAATTGTTCTAGGGACATTCTATCTCTAAATAAAATTATATCATATTTAAATATTAAGCAGTTCATTGAAATGATTAATATATGTCAATAACATATTGTTTCCCTTAGATAATCAGTCTTCATATGATGGATTATAGGGGTTTGTTTTATTAAAATCATTCACAATGGGTTCACTATTTATGAATAGTTTCTAATGGGTTGGATTGCAGAACTAGAAACAACCAATAGTTATATATCCATGGGGACTATAATACATAAGGTAGTCATTCATTAGATAGTCTTAAAATTGATACTTAGGATTTAAAATTTGATAAGTGGATGGGAGGTAAGGCTAATCACAATCATTTGGGGGGAATTATTCCCTACATTGTGACTCAATTATAGATTTTTGATTTATTTTTGGATCCTTTATTAATTCCCAATTATGATCTAGTTCTCCCTTGAATTAATAGTCAATTATTATAATTTATGTAACTCATAAATATCTATATGTATTTGAGTTTTTTCATTTATGGTAATATATGTATGTTTTTGAGGTTATTTGTTAATGGAATTCCCTTTGGTATTGATTCACGATTCATTTGTCATTATTATGATGATGATGGTTTTCAAGGCACATATCATAGAGATCATGTGTATGTTTTCATCCAAGTAGACAAGAACTATTTTGATATTCAGTTCATACCCATGATTATTTTTCCAATGTATCCTTGTTAATGGAATTAGATCCCATGTAGTTCAGTGCTTCAAAATGTGGAGCATCATAACTTTTATGGTCATCTTAAAAGTACATAACCATATATTATATCTTAATGTTGCAAGGATGTCAAAAAGTAATATCATTTGTCATTGTTTTTTGTGGGGATTATACCAATGAATCCTAAGGTACCTTGAATGGTATGATTTTCCATGATTTATTATACCTAGCTGGGAATGCGGAATAGATACAACATTATTGATTTGATGTGTTGGTTTTGAACCTTAAGGGTGATCCCTACATAATTTATATGGAAGGGAAGAAAATCCCATGTACTTATTTGTGTGACGAACCTCATATATTGAGTCCCATTTATAGTTTTTCTCATTAGTTATTTTGGTAATTTGATGAAATTATATTGGGGATCACTATTTATGAAGAAGTCCTCATGAATGGGGGTTATGTTTAACACTTATTACAAATAATGATTCCCATAGAATATCCGGTCTTGGGTATTACTCCTATGGTGGATGAACATATATTTTCATGTCTTGGTGAATACTCTTGAGGAGTTTTCTCAAGATGGTGAAAGGTTGGGTTTGATAAGATTTATGATTCCCAAATCTCAGATGGTGCTTACACATCCAATGATGTACATACGGATTGGGATCATGTGGATGTGATTAACACCATCGCCCTATTATACCACATGAGTCTTGATTGATATGGAAAACATGTGGTTAAGGATGATATGTGAAACCATATAATACACATTTCACATAGGTTGGATATATGGCCTTGAGGAACCATGTATATGGAGTAACAATGAAAGATGGTGAACTAGACATTCAACGGACTATACCCTACCAAAAAAATGAATCCAAATATGTAGATGGAATGATATTTTCAGTCCTCTATGCCAAAATATTTCATGATGGGTCATTCATGAATTTTATGGCTCAGAATAATTGTTATATGATGAAATCCAAAATTTCCTTCCTCTGTTGGTGGAAGATGGTGATGGTATGAGAGAGGGAGGATGAGAATTGGTCCCCACCATCTCTCAGAACATGAAGATAAAGGGGAATGACGGAGTATGAATGTAACATCTTAAATGAAATTCTAGGGAATAATGTAGGATTGATCACATATAATTTTCCTATTAGTTGGAAAGTAGGATGCCATTCTATTTTAAAATAAATCACAAGCATTATCATTTTCTTCATGGATTGGAACCGCAGGCTCTGGTCATAGAGAAAAAAATTGTGGGACATTGTCTAAGAACATGTAGTTTAGAATTATAATTTTTTCATACTATCCCATGGGATAGGGTTCATTATGATAGAAGGGATTCAAATCCACATGCATCATAATGAACTTAATCATCAGGTAGTAAAAAAGACGAAAACCACTAGATGAAGGAATACAAATCCAAATGGGGGGAACATTGTTTTTCCTATCCATGTTTTTTCATGTTAATGTGTTTCTATAGATTTTTCAGCTTTATAACTTTTATAAATGTTTTACTAGAGGGATATAAGTCCTACCATTAGTGTATTAGAGGAGGAATCAATTAGGTCCTCTCATATGTCCTAGTTTAAGGGGGGAAGAGGTTCCTCCTGCAGTGCACTGAAATAAGTAGATTTGTTTTATGTGGGGGTGTGAATTCATTTGTGATATGGGTATGTAGTGTAGAATATACCATCATTGAAACAAAAAAAAATTTATGGAATTATCCAAGGAATCATATTTATAATTTTATGTCATTAGAGGGGTCATTTATAGGACCCTTAGTAATAACAGTAACCTCACTTGGGTAGTTTCTCACTAGGAGAGAATGTGTCCTCATTTGGTTTCTTCCATTTTAGACCCCAAAGGAACATTAAACGAACATTTCCTACTTAATTACCTATCCTCTATAGTATTGGAGATCTACGAGGAAAATGATTTAGAGACCTATGTGAAGGGGATGTGCATCCATAGCTTCGAAAATATTCAAAAAAAAATTAGTTGTGAAAATGGGGATCACAAGGATATTATTTAAAGTAATCCAGTGTAACTAGGTCATAGGTGGTTTCTTATGTAGGTCATGAGAGTAGGTTATAACTATAGCGGTGACTATCATTTTGGAGGTGTAGTAAAACTACACCCACCATCTGATGCACAGGTGCGTTCAAGAAGATTGTGGTGGGGAATTTCATTGATTCTATCAGGTATTTTCAAAAACATTAACATTATAATAGTTCTATTAAAAATATTTCAATTCCCCATGAAAAATTTTACTATTAAAAAATCCCCCCTAGATTTGATATGATTGAAAGAGGAGGGTCTATTCTTGTGTTAGAACAGTGGAAACATTAGGAATGGTGTTCTTGTGAATCTAACTGGTCTTTGACAAAGGACAATGTAATAGCTATTAAGAACACTTCCATGGTGTAGATTATATTTTAAGGATTACAATATTGTCTTGAAGTTTCTATAAATATCATGTTCCCCATGGTCATTTTCCTTGTATTTCACATTTCTAATTTTCTCTATTACTATTCTGGTATTCCAACAAGCTCAGCCATGTTTCTATTAACACAATGTTCCCCTAAAAAGATTCTGAAGGTACATCCATTTTTTGATATGGTGATGTGTGGGTATGTCCTCATCAATGATCTTTTTTTAGGGACTTGATCAAGAGTCTTGCGTCTGGTATCTTATCAAAGGGAATATATTGAAATCTAGTCGAATGGTCCTCTCATGTTCCTCCCTTTTCAAAATAGTATGATCATTAAAAGATAAAATTTTAACATTACTAGTAAATATTTTAATTGATTAGGAATACCCGATTCTTTATTAAATGGTCTCACTGGTAGTATTGATTACTTTTAATAAAAACATTTGTTTCACAATTTACATTGATGAAAAAATATATCGAGTTAGGATACTAGGATTGGGTTGAGACCACTCTGCAAGATCAAGAGAAGTGTTTAGAATCGTAGTAATGTCATTATTCATATAGTTAGTAAATTTTACTATATGTTAATGATATTTTTAAGGCTGATAATATCCCTAGGGTCTGGAGTTATTTCATGTGTCATAGTTTATGAATAAAACCAACAATCATTAATCTATAATCTCTTCCAACATTGATTATAGTAAGGAAGGGATAAATCTTATTGGTTAGTTTATGCACCACTACAGTTTCACTCCAAGTCATGAATCACAAGGCTATGAATGAAGGCCTTATTATTATGACTCACCCTTCTGTTTTCCACGGAGAAATCAGACTGAAGGATGGAAGGAGGGCTGGAACATAATATCTAGATGGGGAGCCAGGCCTAAATGGATTTTGGTGTATTGGGTGCACAGAACATTTGGAGATATATATAATAAAATAGATGACTTATATATCTATGAGGTTTTATAGGTAGTAAAGTCGTACGTTTAAAAGAACATAGATATCCTCTTCAATCTATTGGGATGATAGATTTTTTCATATAATTTCGTTCCACCAGACACATTACAATGATTGAAAATGTTTGGGGAGAATTTACTAAACATAAAGGGTACTGATTATAGGAGATATTAAAGATTATTTCATCCCATTAAATACAATGGGATTTGTTTATTAAAGGACACATCTTATTTACATTGTGATATTAATGATTTTGTGGAAATTATAGGACTATTCCCTTACTACTGTGCTGACATCCATAATAGAGCATGGATGAATGCTTTCATAGAAACAATAGGAGAAGGTCCCACTTCTGAGATCCCTACCAGAAGGCTCACTCCAAATAATTGGGTTTCACCCCACACATTCTGGCCCACATAGGTGAAGGTCGAGTTTAATCATTATGGTTATAAGATAAACCCCATTGTTGATCTTCCTCTCGATATGGATAAGAATTTATCCGTTTCCTTTCTATGAGTCCAATGATGGTGTGGGGATATAGACATTTTTTAATAGTGTCCACACTGGCTTATGGAGAGGTACATATGGTTTCTTTCCCATGTCAAGGATATAATTTATTGTTTTCTGTTGAATAATAACAATATGATTTTCTTGTATAGGATGATTGGGAATTTTCATTGTTTCTATTGTGGATCACATCAGAGATTAGTTTATATGATATATTGAGCCCAGTCTAAATCATTGAAAACTTATTTTACCAATTCATTCATTATGTTAACGTAATCCATCATTTGAAACTAAAGAATGATTACATGATAAAAACGATAAATATGTTGTAGTAATATATAGTATTCACTCATGGTAATCCATGGATACCAACATTTACAATTGATGAAACTTAATATAATTATGATTTGACGTCACAAATGATAGAATTCATAGATAGTGTACTCATGGTTCATATTGATAGAGAGATCCTCTATGAGGGTTATTCACTATATTTATTTTCCCTCCATATTAAATGCCCTCCAATTTAAGGAATATATCCTCTTATGAATGATAGGGTGGAGGAGAATTTGATGGTATCCAGATAGCTTCTGATCTAAATGGCCATTGAGTTATACAAAATTTCATTCAACCACCCTACATTCGACGAATCAATCATATTAGTTTTTTGAGTTTTCTTAGGTATGGATCTCATCGTACACACATGGAGAATTGTTAAAGGAAATTTACTGGATCATGGAAACAAAAGATAATAGTCATTGTATGCATGGTAATAGGGATCGAGGTGATGATGTAGATGCTGAATTTATGATTAAGTGTTATGAGAAAAAAACCAGTTATATTTTAGTTTAGAGAAACACCACCCTCCCCCCCCAACCAAGGAGGTCTAGTTTCCACTATCAAGAAAAGGCCCCTATCATATCCCTCTCATTCCCCTATGATTATAAAGACATATGAAATTGATTCATTATAGAATGTTGTTGGGTATTCCTCAGAGCCATCCATATTAGAAAAACATTAGGTATATACCCTAGATATTTGAGTTTGGGAGAGCATAAATCATGATATCTGATATGCATGGTAGTTTCTCGAGTCTAGTCTATAAATCCTAGAGCTAGGTAATATGATATAACCCTTTTATCTCTACACTAAAATTGATTTAGATAAGGTAAAATAGTATTTTATTGATTTGTAGTCTTTGATATATGCAATTAATGATCATATATCGAACATAAAGTTAATTTATGGCATGCTCCACCGAGGAGTGCTTGATGGTTTAACTATTCATTAGAAGGATGAATGGTTGAGTTACCTAAACAATTGTTGTGTATTTACCTTTTCATTTTTTTTCTTTTCTTCTCATTAATATATAATCATTATTCATTAGAGGAATTTACTTTCTAGTTTTTATGAGAAGAATAAAAAATCGAGTTAAATAATGAATAAAAACATTGGTTTCTAGGTCACTTCTTTATGGGCCCATGGGCACCCCCATTAGGGTGTTTAATGAGATTTTGAATTCCATGGGTCTTACTCTTTTATATAAGACCATGTTGGATGATATAATGGAAGGAATCAATCATCTATCACCTCATCTACCATTGATAAGATGAATGACAAGGGGCCTTTACCATCTCAAGAGGGGATGCGAAGGAGTTCATTAAAATTGGATCAATGAAATCATAATAGATAATATATGTGCCATCATTTTATACCATTACATGCTCAAAATACAATCCATGAACAAGATTATAACATTTTGAAATTGTATCACATTCCTCCATTAAGGGATCTATAAATAAATCTTCTTGGGTCGAGGACGATCCCTCAGGGGAGGCACATATCTTGGCTGATGAATTTATTCATCTAACAATGATGCATCGAGAGACATGGCCAGACCATCCCCAACTCATGCCAAGAGTGGGGAGGGCTGTGGTATTGTTAAACACACATCCTTAGGTTTTATGTGATTTATATGAATTTTCAATTCCTCATGGCATTTTATATCTATTACACACATAATTGGATTTCTAGGCTATCCATGTTGATCAAATTGTTATCTGAAAATGAGATGACTTAGATCTAAGATATCTTATAATGGTGAAGATACAAACCCTAGATTTTTTAGATCCTAAAGATTTTATGTCAGCTGAGTAGTTGGCAGAGAAGATCGTTGGTAGAACCAATTCTGGTTCTAAGAAATGTGTCTCCAGTATCACAATTGGAGATTATTTTTTGATACGTTATGCTACATACCATGAAATAATGGATATAATTAATCTATACGTTGATATTATATGTCATCTAAAAGAGTTATGTGTCTTTTTATGGGAATTTTATTGATGTGACTTCTATAATTTAGGTATTCTCCAAACAAATTTTATTTTTCATTCATTTGAATCTTTATATGAATGTTCTATTATTAAATATTTTTCTATAGATAACATCGCCAAGGAAACTAATGATAATGGAAAAAAACATCACACTACATCTATTTTTCAGTGTGTGATGGGTGAGAATCATGATTTTAGATATTCACAAGATCCATTTATCCACATTACGGTTGTGGAATATCCTGATGATGGGAATCATTGAGAGTCTTTGATCATGATTATGTAGAATAATTAAGAGAATGTTCATTTTCAAGAGGATACCAATCTGAACGTTAAGGATGGGGTCACCAGATAGATTTCAATATCAATGTTGGCTGATTTTCTACAACTATTTTGGCCATATCACATCCTTTTCCAATTTTTATCTTCTAGTATTATTGATAGGTGTTACATAATATCTAGTAAAATAAAATTTTATGACTAGGATTGAAATAACATATTCCATTCCATCTCCTCCAAAATAGATGGGTGGTTTATGGGATTTTTTGGGGGAGTGAAAAATGGTGTCTCGCTGAGTATAATAATTGAAGAATATGTCTCTTTTATATAGAGAGACATAGAATCTGATCTAGATACTTAGGGGGATTTTCATCCAACATGTATATGGAATATAATAAGGGAGACACATCTTCATTAAATACCTTTGTTTATTTTATAAATCCAATTTAGTATTTCCATGATGGGTTATGGTATATTTAAATACCAATAAATCAATGGTGTAGTGAAGAAGTTCATCATGAAATGGGTGGTGGAGAAAAGGTCATAAAAAGTCAAGGTGTAGCTGGACGACCAATTTGATGAACATAGAGATGTCATAGACCAATAACATGTCATCCACTCCGAGGAGGTGGAGGGGAACCAATACCACCTTGATGATAAAAATATATAAATACATCACCTAAAATAGCAATCAAATTCCACAAAAGAATAGGTAGTTCAATTCCAACTCTTTCTTCTAGGGGCTGTAACATGTAAATGAGAATTTGTTTGTGTATATAAGGAGAAAATTCATAAAGATGAGGTGTAAAGTACTGTACGAATGGTCAACCATTGAAAAAAGCCTAAATTTCTTATGTTATTTTTTTGCAATTCCTATGGTGAATATAAGCTATAAATTTGGGTATTGAGGATCCATCATGTGGATATTACCCTACATTTTTAAAACAAAAATGAAAAAATTAAATATCATTTTTCTCAAAAATAATTTGATTGAATACCATAAGGATATAATTAAAAATAATAATATTAATGACTTCCCTAATTCATTCCTAGACAATGGGGCCTTGAGAGCATAATTCAATTTTTCCAATGATATATTAATAAAAATAAAAACAATGAATCTTTAGAGTCATCTCCCTAATTTTTTCCTATGTCTGATAAAAGAGATATATAGTCAGTGAGACATGGCTTTATCTTAGACCACCCTTTTCGGGCTTCCTACCTAAAAAGTTATTTTCTTATTTATTTTCATTGATTGATTTTTTCTTAAAAAAACATAGTGTATGGAAAACAAGATGAGTCACACCTTTTGTAAAGAGTTCCCTTTATGTGGTTTCAATATAGAGAGTTATATATATTTTTGGTAGCTTAATTTCATTAAAGACATAACAATGATACAAGTATTTTAGGCTAAACATATTTGACAAAAGTATTTGAAATGATGTCCCAAAAAAATCATGTATGTTGATAAGTTCCCAAATTTATTCACATATCTAATGGGAATCACTAGACACTAATTTAGGGTTTTCAAATATAAAATATGATATTTAGTAATAGAGAATATATATCTTAAGGATGATGTTACCATTTTTTTAAGAGTATGTTTTGTGATATTTTTGTAGAGCCAGCTATAGTGTGTCCATGTATAGTCAAATAATGGAATCCTTCCATTTATAAGTCTGAAATCTGTGAGAAACATATACAAAGATGAGTAGGGTGTGTTGCAACATAGACATGAAACAAAATCATTAGTAATTATGACATTTTACTGATGATGATATACCAGATATTATAGAGATATTCATTTCTCAATGACAGGATGAGTGTATCTAAAAATTCATGGTGTCGGAGAGTCAGTAGATAATCTCTATTCGAAATTTTTGGGAAAGGGAAACCAATCCTACACAAATTTTGATCGATTGAAGGAGGGTATAGTTTTTTAAAGACTAATGTTTGGAGGGAAGTACCTTTCAGGAAACATTATAAATATAGTGTATTCTAATCCCATGCAACCAAAACATTAACCATGTATTTTTTGTATAATATAATGAATGTTGTTGTACATTTTAATATCATTTGACTGGGATGTAATTTTATGCATTTTTAAAGTCATACAACTAGTACATAATATTATGGAGAATGGAAATTATGCTATTAAATTTAATGATTTACAACAAGAACATTAGGATATATAGTTTAAATTTATATAGAATGGATATTATGGTGGGAAACTAGTACATTATGGGGGGATATAAATTTAGGTATTTATTTATGACAGAAATCTTGATGATCATCCCATTCTTGATAACCACTCAAGAAAATGGCTACCATATTCGGGTGTTATATAAGAACATGATAAGATGTTATTTGCATATTTCCACATCGGTATAATGGTATGGTGAAATGGGATATGGTTTTATAGGTGGTCTCTGCAAGGGATAACATTACTATCGAGTAAAAACCCCATTTTTTGGGTTTCTTTATGGAAATATGAGTAGGAATATTACAACATAGTCATTAGTGTCATCCCTAATGATGTAGGGGATAAGGGGAATCAAAGCCTCTAAGCGTAATCTCACTTCCACTACGAGAATATAGTGTTTCTACTTCAGATAATCTCTTTACCTCCTATGAAATGGATCAGTCATGACATCGACTTCTTTTAAACAAACTCGGTGGCAAAATAGCATAACATCATTGTGAATCGTGTGGCTTTAGTGAAGCTTCTATAGATTTTCATTCTTAGTTCCAACTGGTCTATGTGTTTCTTTAGCTATTTGGCTTAGCTTGGAATGGCTAGGTTTCCTAATCTCAGAGATGTCATGGATTGATATGGCTTTAGATTCTCGGATTGAATCATTGTGTCTTGGGGACATATACAATGTGTTACTAGTGTGGATTAGTGATGGACATGGAGTGGATCAGAGGGGAGAGGTCCTGTATTTTGGATTATGTGAGTTTCATGCAAGATTCATTGTTCAGTGATGATCATAATTTTCTCAGATGGCATTAATGTTGGCATTTTTTATGGTCTTTCATAGATGTCTCTTATACAAATCAGTCTCTCCCTTCGGGTCCTATTTCTATACTCTTATGGTTGGTATGTTTCAAAATCTGGTGTGGGTGCATCTATGGTTCTGATCTAAGAAGATTCATTCCCAAAGTGGTGATTTTGGTTCAGAGAGGCACATAACCAATCAGCAACGACATTCCCTCGGTGTGGTACTTGTTTATTTTGTCTTAGGTGACAATGGCTTGGCCTCGTATCGCATGGATTTCCTTTTAGGATTTTAGAAATACATTGGTTGTGGGAGTCACATTCATATTAGTGGGGTTCATATGGGATGGTTTTTAATGGTGGTGAATTTTTTTTCTGGCCTCTGTGTGTGATGTTTCTATTTTTTTGGGTTTCACTTTGTGATGGTGATGCTTTTTGTCCCTTTGGGTTGTGGTTGATGGGAATTTAAACTATTTATCATGCAAATGGGATATTCCAGATGAGGTTCAGAGAATGATATTTCTCCTAATCACTATATTATGGATTTGGATGTGTTATTGAATATATCATTTGGATCGGGATGCGGCCCATGGATTCATGCATGAGATAGCTAGCTAGAAAGTGATGATAATGTGGAAGCTGGTCTTAATAATTTTAATGTTGGGTAGTGGATTTTCATTGAGGTCTTAAATGTGTTTTATTTTTGACCATACACATAAACTAAGGAGTCCTAGTTGTGTTTTATGTATTTTATCTCATTTTGATTTCCCACATTATCCTCAATTGTTATTTCGAAATAAAAATTTTATATTTAGTCAATAGTGGCATCCCATGGCATAGAGGCCTTCCAATTTTCCCTAAATAGTTGAAAAGCATACTGGTAAATTTGAGGGTAATGTTAGGAAAAAATGTCCTCAATAATTATTCCATTATATCTCTAATAGAAAATAGATGTTTCTAGATATTTGGATATCCCTAGGCATGATTTTTGGATCATGGGAGGAATGTACCTGAATATGGAATGAAAATTTCAAGTAAAAATATATAAAGATTCAGATGAATAGTTTTTCTACATAGATTTATCCCAAGGGGAGGTAATACAGTTCATGTAGTTTTAGTTTAATTGACTATGACCAAAAAATCATGGAAACAATAGCTAAAATGTGGCATATTAGACTATATTCACTGTGACATACGTAGAATGTGTGGGAGGAAATTATTAACCATTGTCTTGATGGTTCTAAAATAAATAGAATGATATTGGATGAATGTTATGTTGATGACCACATACAAAGTTCAAATCATTGGTTCAAACATAATGTCATCAATGATGATAAAGAAAAAATAAGTTTCCCTAAAGGAAAAACGATCCGATGATTAAAAAACTGGTTACGAGGGATGTTTTATACAAGGCTAACTAGAGCATGAAATACACAGTCAATAGTGGCATAAATTTTATAAAATACACATTTCATGGGATACTTTATTCAATTCCTTTTGGGATGTGTAACTGTATAGTTAAGAATAAAATATCTCAGGTATCAGAGAACCTATCACTTGGAGAAAGAGAATGATTATGATTATTTGAATGTGTTATAGATTAGGATTATGATGTGAGGATGGGTTATTTACAATCATAAGAAAAACAGTTGGACTGATATGGGAATATAGTTTGAAGTGTATTATATATATTTTACTCATATAAATAAGGGGAAATCCTTATTTCGTTTGTGTATCCTTTAACTAGGGCACCCAAATTGGTATTGATGTATATATATTTATTTTCAAATAAGATTGTTGTATTCATATTTACCCTATGACTAATACTATTAAAGCATTCTTAGGAATCACTAACTACATCAACGAAATGAGGTCCAGTCCATATGTAGTTTTAAGATTCCTTGTAATTTAAATTCAAGATGTTAGGACATTAGTGATGTTTCTAAATGTCATGTCCAAAAGATAAATTTATCTTGATGTGAAGAAAGATAGAACACTAAGGATTTGTAAGGGAATTTGAGACAAGTGTAACCATGTATATTGTAATAATACAAATCAATCTAGAAAAAATAATCCTAATATAAAGTCCCCCACCTTTATTATGTTAACATGTGGAGGAAATTGGGTTCTTGTTTGGACATGGGTGATAACACATATTGGGTATTCGCATCTGGATATTACTTGTATATGGAATATTAATGGTATTTCCAATATTTTGCTAAAACTAGACCAATAATTGAATGCATAAACATCATGTAACATATCAATGAAATGAAAATCGAGACATATTTAGATCATGATAAAATCACATAATTTATTGCCTTGTGATGATTAAATTTGAACTTTTGTTTATAGTATTGGATCTGGGACAATGGAATCCCTAATATGAATTTTTATTAGTTGATTATATGGGGAATCCATTCATGGAATCTCCAAATCCCATTTGAGTTATGCTTAGTGTGAGAAATAATGAGTAGATAATAATATTTATATTACATAATGATTAAAAAAGTAAAGGATGTCATAATTTAGAATCTATAATTTTTGGCCTAAAGATATGGTCCATTTAACAATAAATTTATCTTTAGGACAAGACTCAATCAATACATTTTTCAAAAAATATCATGTTATTTACTCTCAAGACACAAGGAATCAAACCATGTAGTTTTACGTCTTTATGTAAGGACAAGGGTCACCTGACATATGTGAAATATTGCAACTCAGCCAAGATATAATATTTGATTGACATTATGTATCATGTTATAAAAATAATAAACCCACAAATAGTTCATTAAAAAATATCCCCCACACCAATCAAGAATTTAGTTTCAAAAGAGGATTTTTTTTCTTTTCAATGTTTTTGGATTGGCATAAAACATGAGATTTTTGCACTATTATGAATTACATTTAATTGGGAATCCATCCATATATCCTGAAAAGGATCCTTAGCATGATCTAAAAGAAACTCTAAAAAAAGAATGGGGTTTTTTCTTCTATAATCATGGATAGACCTAGGATAGCAATTACAAGAGTCACAATGTATCTCAATGAAATTAGAATCAACACACATATAGTTATAGATATGATCATTAACTTTAGTACCATGAGATAACGACATGATAGTGTTGGGACTTATGCTTATAATAGTGCCCCTTCTGACACTCTTGAGTGGCGATGGTATAACTAGGGCATATACTTGAGAGTTGGCCATCTCTTCTTCCAGATGCCTAGCCAAGAGGAAATCATTAAATTTATAAGGGGTTAGAGGGATGTGACTTGGGCTTACACTTAAGTAGAGATATGTAATCATGTGACCCCTAGAACTGTCTCAAATCACATTGTTTCAATGATTTCTTAAAATCAAATGAGAGGGATATTATCTATGTAGTTTAATGAAATACATAATGTGAAAATGGTGTCATATAGTTTTATGTCATATGAATAGGAGCATATGTCATTTCATTTATCTTTATGAGAATAGCATGATAAGGCTTCGTAGATTAATATGGTTTGGTGTGGACATAACATCTTTCCTTCTATGGTCATTTTACAAAAACCAAATATATTGATTAACATCTTATAGTAGGGGTGTTCCATAATTTATTACACAATGTATTACCTTAGGAACAATTCATTAGTATGTGTTGTAATGATATATCAATCATTGAAATCAGATAATAACCTACATTGATTTTTTCCTTGTTTATAGAGTAAGGTCAATCTTTCCTCGATTTGTGTTTAAGAGGATTCCTTTCTTGTATAATTGTAGTCATAAGGCCGAATACCAGTTCTACATGGAGGAATTAATGGAGGTGGACCTTCTTCTTCAATGATTTTGGTATTTTATTTTGATATAATTCAATCATTTTTTTATTTCACATCCATGGATATCTTATTGCATAAGGCAATGTAGAGTAAGGATAAGTGGACCTGAATATGTTTTATGCTTATGTTCCACATACTAGTGAGTATGGGGTCAACCATGTAGCAATAAAAGTCATATTATGGTTTTCCCATAGATAATTCCAGATATTTTCATAAAAAAAATATCTTCATCTTTACCAAACATCTTCTATAGTATATTTAAAAAGGTCTTGTAAAGGCCCCTATTTGTCATGTAGCAGCTTCATGATAGCAGGGTTAATTGTTTGATTTTATATTATACTCTAGATGTAGATTCTATACATTATTAGAAAATATATTGTCACTATTTTTCATTACTATGATAAAAGGGACACAAAATATGGTAATGATATAGGATTTATGAATCCCATGATTCTTTTTTTCCTTTATTTTATTTATGTCTATTAATTTATCACTTTTGAACATGAAATCGATAGGTGTTAAGATGTATTTGAACTCTTTGGATGTATTAAGGGGTATGGTCCCACTACACCCATTCCCTTTATTGTTAATGTCTAAGAGTAAGTGAATGTATATAAGAGATCTAGGAGTTGATGATTGATTTTCGAATGACCATGGACAGAATGAATTTTCACGATGAATTCTATGAAAGCATGCATTATAGAGGGACACAAGAATCAAAGTCTCTATATTTGATTAGAAATCCTACAACCTTACCGGTGGAAGCCTCATGATCTTACAAATTATTGTTCCTTGATAGCCACACTCTCTTCTCCACAGATACATCAATGAATGAAGCCCTGGAATCCTCATTTTTAGTGGACCTTCTCGTGATTAGGGCGATCATAAAGAGTAAGAATGATTTCTCACATCCAATTTTTATCCTTCTATTTTGTTTATGGTGGATGTAATCTAGATTGGATATAATCCATAATGGGTTTAATACATCCCATAGTAGGACCATATGACTCCTTAATGGCTATGATATCATTTATATCTCCTATTTTTACTTGAAAAAAATAGTGAGACCATGTGGTGAGGGGAAATGATGATGATTTTTTCATCCTAGTTTGGATCTTCTAGTTTGGTAGCTGTATTCGCTAATACATCATCCAAAGAATTCATTAGTTATGGATCATGATTCAATGTTTCCACTAAGTGGAATTACTTCTTTAACCCAAATATATAATTAAATAGGGGGAACTCTTCGTTTCTGGTAGCAGAATCCATATTCATCTATTTGATTACCAATTAAAATTCACCTTTCACCTCCAGGTGGGTTACAGATATTTGTAGTTACAATTCTAGACCTGAAATAAGGTCTGGATATTCATCCACATTATTGGTATAGCCTTATGATAATTGGACAATTAAGGATCTGGGACCTTTATTTGGTAGGTAAGAATAATCTCAAACCTATATTGGTTGTTCTTAAGGTATTCCATTCCCTTCCCCTTTGGGACCTTGGATGTTCCATCAAAAAACATTTCCACATTTGGGAACTATTTTGAATTGTATGTATCTCATGATCATAAAATTAATTATTCTAAAACTTTTCTTTTTTAGATGTGTTATGTCAATGAAAATATTCCATGGGTTAGAGTTTTTCATATTTTGGAAGAAGTAATTGATTATAAAATTATTTTAATATAACTTCCCACCATGCCAAACATCATATTAACTTTGGAATGATTATCATATATTTGATTGGATTATTGAGATTGACCAATTGGACCTTGTCATGCTAGAGTTAGTCCCCTCCATTCCTAGATTGAAAATATTAACACCATAATTCTCTTTTCATTATTTTTATAATGATTCTCAACGTTAATCCTTGTCAGAATGAGATAATAATGGATATTTTCATTCCCTGTGTCATTATTTCTCATGAGTAATTCTCCCAATGATCGATCCAGGGACATCACATATATAATGAGTGGATTTACCTCAATAGGTGAAATTAACACAATAAGTCTCAGTAGGTATTTCCTAATGGTGTCATATGATTATTGGTAGTAACTATTACATTGATATGTGACCCCCTTCATCATCAGTCTAGTGAAAGGAAAACACTAACCTACAATGTTGGATATGAATCATTGAATATAGGCATGTGTCATTGAATTCCTATCAACTCAATAAGATTTTGGAGAGGTGAAATTCTATGGATGGACATTGTTTTGTCAATGTCAACATCGATATATTGATGGAATAAAACGAGGCCAAGGATCATCTTAATGGATACGATGAATATAAATTTTATGAGTTTTATCTTATTTTAATCCTATAATATCTTTTTTATATTGGTATATATGTTCACTATGTTGTTATAATTTTGTTGGTATTTTACCACTAAATCATTAATATAACATTTGAAAAACATCGACAATATGGGTTATAAGATTTGATGCATATCATGTTGGTATGTAAAACTGATGTTCCTTAGGAAAAATGGAATTAAAAGATAATAAAATACTCCATGAGGGTATCTAAAGGTACAAGATTATTAAATATATAGGGTAACCAAATTTGGTTGTAACTTTAATTGTCATTCATGATGTAGAGGGCTTGGATACAAACTGTTGTATTAATTTTGTGTTCCATGATTGGAAACGTGAATTGATCTTTCAGAAAATACTTATTTCGGTATCTAATGTTAAGGAAAACTATGATTTTACTTTTTTAGTCATCATAGGGACAAATTTTTCTACCCATTCTGGATATTTCATGTATTAGATGAATTCAGACTTGAGGAGTTTATCCACATCACCCACAATTTTGGATGAACGAGTGGTGTGTGTCCTTCTAGATACCATAGTATATCTAAAATGATCTTTTGGTAAACCTATGTGATGGAAAGAAACCTTAGGTTCATTGCTTGTAATCGCTATTTAATTACCCTGGAACACATCCTAGTGCTTCATAAGGAATTACTTCTAAATATCATTTTCATTTAGATTAATGGACACCCAAGTCAATGTGGGTTGTTGATCTTATTATGTGACGAGATTAATGTCCATGATATCCTCAATAGTGGAGGATAAACATTATTTAAATGATCGAGGAGAGTCTATAAAGGCTTGATCATATTATTATTCCTCATTATTTACCTCCTTTTCCTTCTTTAAGGATGTGGGGGTGAAGAAAGTTCTTTTGAAGTTAGAGGGGGTCTCTATCTAGAAATATGAAAGATGAGGTAACCATTTATAGCTCTCATCCTAGTATGAATCATTCAGGGAGAACTGAAGGGGAGATTTTGGGTTGAGGATGGTCCTCTTTATTTAATCCCATTGACATGATCATTTCATTCAGTACATCTTGTTGAAATTGGATTTTTTTGGATCCCAGGGGATGGAATGGATGAAGTTTCATTAAGGGATTTATTATTTATCAGAGATTGGAAAAAAAAATCTGACGCTATCGACTATAGTTTTCAGAATAGACAAATAAAAAGTCATTCAATTTTTTGTAGAATGCCAACCCACCTATTCAACTTGATTTATGGTGATCACATACTGTACACTGATCTGAATTAAAATATTGGCCGCAATCATATCCAAACCATTTGGACCCTTGTTCCAATGGGAATTATCATCCATGGATTTTTTCTTTTATGTATTATAGAAAATGTGTCAATGAATTGTGATTCCTGGTATTTGAATGGGGTTTCATCCTCATTCAATTTTCAAATTCTTCCATTATTATAGAATTTGAGGCACATTTGGTATGATGAGGTGATAGATAAATTTTTATCATACCATGGTCATCTAAATACAGTGATTAAGGATGTAATTTACCTAACAACCATGATGTTGGAGTTTGACACAATGTCTTTGAACTGATTTTTGAGTTTGATTTCACTGAGTGTATTTTTTTCTTTTTTCATATCCTAGAAATATTATGGTAGAGTGGGAAAGTTTTATTTATTCAAACATAGTTTATGAAGTGTTCATTTTATGATATGGATTAATCATGAACCATTTTTAATAAAGGCTCCTCAGATATCAGTGTCATTTATTCTTCTAGATATATTCATGGGCCTAATGTATTCTTGCATAATGAATTCCTTATACATGTATATGAAAGAGATTACCAATTATCATTTTTAGGATCATTCTCTATATGATATGATTCAGTATCAGGAACCTTAGTTTCAAATTCTGGAGGCTTGAAAAGGCCACAATAAGTGCGTCCCATATATTTTAGAACAGACTCAAGGTATACATGATAGATAACTCAACCAGTTCAAAGGATAATTTCTTAAAAATTTAAAATTTATCATCTATAGATCTATAATTATCAGCATTGGGGTGTTCATTCATATTTTTATTGGGAAAATATGTTCATGATTTAGATGGAGCAGTCATTCAAATAGGAGTCAAAGGTGCTTATACTCCTTGTGAATTGGCCAGATTCAGTCTTTCTACGTTCCGAGGTTTATTAGGTGGTGACATATCTTTTAATATATAATCCTTATATTATCATGTTAGGATGTACCTTGTCATGTGTGGGTGAAAATCCTTGTTCCCTATGACATGTCTAGAGTGTTTTCCCATGAGTTTTATTTTCATATATATTTTGAGAAAAGGGACGGTTATAGTAGTAACTCCTTGAATGACCACGTCTTCACCTGTATCATCGACATATTCATCCTATTCCTCCAGTTCCCCAATAAAATGTGTTGACTTCAGGTTCATAATCATTATACTCACATGATAGGGTAATAATTATGTGAATAACATTAATAGAACAAGAAATCAACTCTTCATCTGATGGTGATTTCGTCTAGTGGGTGGGCCATTATTGTGTCATTTGGTGGGGATGTTATTGTTACCTTGAGACCACCGAAATGAATTCCACTATGATCAAGTGTAATTTCGGCCATGAAATGGTCTCATATTCATATTATAGATTCCTAACATTCACTTTATGTCTCTTTGGGGAGGGACGAATTTACAAGGATTGAGATGTTGATGAAGATGGATGTGATGTACCAAAAGTAGATCGAAGAGCAGTTGGTTTTTTTAATTGTACTCAGATGATTGAATGAATTCTGTTAGTAATCTCCATGACTATTCAATCATTGAAAATCAATGTGCTCCTGCTATTGAATTCATTCAATTCATTTTGTTCCACCATCTTGGGGGTAATTACACATGCTTATTGTGGTGGAATATATTCCATATTTACTTACACATATACCGTTATCATTTGAAGGAGGTATTTAAAAATGATACAATATGGATAATGTTCCCCTAATATTGATGGAATTGGAAATAATCTAGGATATATTGATCTCATTATTTTAATGGTTTCTTGTTATTTCATATCAGTATTACATTTTTTTGCATTACCGATATGACTAGTTAAGGATATTGTAATTTCAGAAAGAATTGAACTTCTTTTTCGTCCTCTAAAATTGTTCCTGACCCTACTCTATTTTATCATCCTAATGATCTGGTAGTTTTTTATATCACTGAATAGGTTCATCCATTTGATATTCTAAATAAATTGGAGTTGGTGAAATTATAGTGGCATTATTATGTTTAATAAAGGATGTACTTAGTTTCTGGTTCTCCATAAATAAGGTGATTGAATTACTCAGGATATTGGATTAGTCTATGAAATGGAGTCTTCTACCTTTCTAGAAATTATAGAATGTACTTATAACCCTCCATTCTGTTTTTTAGGAATCAAAAATGTAATGAATTTGTCATAATTATTCCCTATACATATAAGAAACAATCAATCGTGTGGGGTGTTGGTTTTATGAAATATGTCAATAATTTCTACAATGTAACGAATGCTGAGACCCATTCATTATCTTATTGTTTATAGTTTTCATGATAAAATAATTATATATTCTATTGTATGAAGACAAACTAGAAGATAATCATCTGGAATAGGTCTTCTAACCCCATAAGTAACCAATCCCTAAAACTCTAGTATTATGCTATGGTTGTCCCATGATATGATTTCATGAATCACTTAATATTTACTACCCCGCTGATGTTCTGTGGTCCCCATAATTGGATCACATAAAATGATAAAATCCACAAATGCTACTCTTGGTCCCCCATGCCATTGAATGATGAAATTTTCAGATTCCCATGGTTTTGTGCGGTAAGAGTTAGATATACCCATTCATTGTAAGGATTCTATTCTAGTGGTATTGATTATTTCTATTAATCCATGGATTCAAATTGTCCAATGAGTGAATCAAGAGAGTTAACTATCCCTATAGGAATGTATGGATATGCTGGATATTGGGATGGTTTTGTAGATAGTATAGCCATGGGTGGTGGTACTGTTCATATTTTTCATGGGTACCCTATAATGGAAAGCCTAAAAGGATGTTCCTATATCTGTCATGATTTTTATTTTAATGTGGAAAATTTTTATTCATATTCTTTTCTTTCCAATAATATTTTTTTTGGTATATAATGTTGGTCGGATGTTCTTGATCCCATTCAATTTCTATAATGAGTCCTCTATTCTCAGGTAACTCTATCGAGGGGTGTATGTTAAGGACGTTTATACATAGTATACATAGAAGGAAGGAACCCATGGAATATTTATACATTTATTCACCTAAATTCATTCATTTAATCATCATGTTGTGATATGTTTCCTCTAGAGAAAGGGAATATCCTCATATAAAGGTAGGTGAGGTGAAATATAAACCTTCCCCATTTTCATGATGGAATCATTTTAAATATGAAAAGCCAGATTATTTGAGAAAATTCTAAAATTTGATGGAATGATTTTGGTTCTAGGTATTCACACCTCTTTCCATTGTGATTGTATGTAACACATAATGATCCTAAATGTCTACTTTTGACATCTCAGAACCATACTCATATTCTATAGAATCTATGATACTGCTGTTGTCAAAATTTAATAATGATAATCACATTTTATTCATTCTATCAATGCCTTTGAAATACTATATTCTTCTACGCCCAATACAAGGCCATGTACCCACTATTGGAGATTTTATGGGAGATGTGTGGATGATTTTTATTCGAAGTGAATCCCTAGATTATTATGTAGTGTGACATAGTAATGAGTATACAAGATGATAGAATTGGATGAAATGGGAGGATTTATCCTATGGAATTTCACTTAATTATGTTAAGAGTGAAATATGATGAGGAGAAGGTTGTTGAGGAGAAAACCCTCAAAATCATAACGGATGGGGATATTCTCATTCAACCCCTACACCTTGTTGGTCTACAATTGTTGACCTTTATTATTGGGTTAAAAAATAACCCATCACTATGAGAAAGGGTTTTTTCTGGCAATGCCATGTCTAAAACTTCCATAACTACCCATCTGATTTAATGCATTTTTACCCAAAAGATAGCTAGGTTCATAATTCAGTAAGAATTGGAATAAAAATATTCAAAGACCATTTCACTATGTTTGATTTCTTCAATATCAAATGACAAAATTCCAGAAAATGTTAGGATTTAATGATTTTTTCATATTCATGATGAAACAATATCTAAAAATCCTAGTCTCATAGGATCAACGTTTGGAAGATTACTTTAGATCAAGATTTTTTTTGGGAAATGTATAATTGTTAATAGGGTATATATATTGATGAAGACATGGGGAAATGAAAATTCAATATACAACCTTCGGTGAGATTTGATGATGAGGGAGAGAAATGAAATATTTAACACTATGTTCACTCCATCCTCTAATATGAACACTGAATGTGGAATCTACAAATAGTTGTTGAATGATTACTATCACATTAATACATGAATGTTTAATGGATTCATGATGTGTTATAGATATTATAGAGATGGGTGGGTTCTAATTCAATTTTTTATGGCATCCTTTTCATTACCGTGACATGACATTGATACTAATTATTGGGTAAAAAATCCAATATCATATGATGATTATTTATTAATATACTAAGGTGGATTCCATGTACAAAATTATCTTATAGTTCTTCATGATTAAGTATTGAGTGGGAGCTAAATTACAGAACATGATTGGCATATCATATTTAGCAATTTACTTTCAAGTTGACAATGTCCTCATCATCTTATTCCATAGGTTCCTCTACATGTTCAAACAATAGTGGATGCTTCACATCCACATTATCATAATTGGTGAGATTGTTCAGTACTTCCTCTATTATGTTGGATGGTTAGAGATCTAAATGAGGTCCAGTGATTGACTATATCTTTAGTATTTCTTATGGATGGGAAAGAATCACATTTTCCAATGAAAAGGAATTAGTCATGACAATCATTTTCCTCTTGTTCATTAAATAAAAAGGTTTTTATCAAAAATATATTTCATATTGGATTTTTATATTTTCAAACTGAAATACTAATATAGAGGGAACATTTGTAGTGAGAACCATCATAGAGAGGACCATCATTGTGGTTTAAATTAATGGGAATACCATCTTTATACTTCATTATCTGGTGACATGGACTTATATTGTGGATCTCATTAGGAGTTATTATATAAGGATTTAAAATTTTCATTCATGCATAAATCCTTCACGGTGATGTATATAGAGAGTACATTCATGGTTAAAGCTATGGCTACTATAATTTTACAACATGATTTTTGGATCTTGGGCTACTATAGATTAGAATTAAAGGGATTCAAGAACTTCAACATTAAATTGATCAATATCCTATATCAAATCATTATCTTCCATTTTTCTTTTATGAGAATTCTTGTTGAATGCCACCTTGTGAGTAACATGGGAATCTTCTAGGGGAAACTATTTTTCAATGGGAGGGGTCCCTTTCTTCCTTATAATGGACACAATTATATTCTATCTACTGCTTATTAGAATAATTGAATGTTCTTGATATGGTTTTACATACATTTTGGTGGAGTTTGGCTTATGAACCTCCTTGATGGGAGTAAATGTTTGTTTCTTCTACGAGGTGAAATTTTGAATAGAACCCCCACTAATGGGGGTGGAGTATTGTTTTCATCCCTCTGGAATTATTGTTTCTGCTATAATGATGTCCTAAAAATTATGTAGGATTTGTTTGGGGTTTGTGTCTTGCCGTACAACACTGTTAGGATATTCATAGTTCCTTAAATGATTGAAACATGGTTATATTTCCATTATATATCATGATAATGGTAATGTTATTTCTCATTTCCTCATATTTATATCATTTCATACTGATGGTACTCAATTTTGGGGGAAGATAATTTTTCCTTACCTAATCATCACAAAGAAATTCCAAATAACTTCTATGAGTGGTTCCAAATGAAACTGGTATATGGGTTGATGAATGTTGGTAGGTGTGTGTGTCTATTTGTTCTCCCCCCACACACGGTTGTAAGAATTCTTCATGTTCTTTAGATTATTTTTATAGAATTCTTGGCTAGTGTAGGTAGGTTAGGGTTTATTCTCACTTTTTTCCAATACTTTTTGAAATAAAATCTTCTCAGGAAGATATAAACAGAGTACGTTGGATGGATGAATTATGATGGGTTATTGTGTGTTCCCAATAAAATTTGGAATCTAAATTTGATCATTGGAATTTTTTGAAAGAATATGGGTGTGTCCCCACTCTCTGATGATAGGTCACTACCCCTACCATGCTGTGTTGCATGACCGATCTAGCTGACCTTGGTCGGCCAGTCGAGGACAACACCCTCAACATGTTAAGGGAATACTACAGTGTGTAATTGGTTGATAATATTTCTATAAGGGGCCTAATTGAAGAACCGATTTGTCTTCTAGATTAGGTCGTATGTTACATATTGATCCACCTCCTTGAGACATGGGATGGATTAGTTTCCATGTTTCTGGTATAATCTAACTAAATGTTTAAAGAAGAGCATCAATTTGTATTCTTATGGACCACTGGACATCATTTTCCTGATCAATAGTTGTTCTTGGTTATCTAAAGGGCATGGTGGATGGCCTCTAGGTTCAAGAATGTAAATTGTTTAAATTACACTCGAACATGTGAATTATAGAGACAACATTGATTTTATAGGGTTGTGACATCATCCCTTTCTTTTACAATGACATAGTGTGAGTAATATTTGGGTCATACATCCACTCTTGTGGGACGTAACCTAATGTATTGAATATAGTTCATTAAGAAATTTATTGAGTATGTAACAAACTAAAATAATAAAAAGTAATAATATAATAATATTAATTGAATGAACAAATATATAATTACATTTATTCCTTATCCGTATTTTATCATGTGAAAATGAGGCCTAAATGATGGCTACCATTATTATCCTGGCCTATGATACATGTTTACATCACTATTTTTTTCAATTGGAGAATTAGTTGCATGGTGATTTATTTCAGTGGGAGGAGTTTTCAAAAATCATTCATGTTATGTTCAATATTTTTTGAACTGTTTCTAATGGGTATTGTTTGTGGAACCAAGAACACCCAACGGTTCTATATCCATGGGGAACTGCAATCGAAAGGATATAATTCATTGTGACGTATTTCCAATGATACTTAAAAACACAAATTTTTTGATAGGAAGGGATGTTGGCCTCATCAAACACTTTTTTTGGGAATTTATTTCTTACTTCATTACTCCCTTATTGATTTAAGATATGTTTGTGAATCCTTCATTAATTCCCAATTATGATCCGGGTCACCGTTTAATTGAAAAATAAAAATTATCATGTATCGAATTTAGAATAATTTTTTTATATCATATGTTCTTCATTAATATATATATTTGTATGTATAAATAATTTTATGGTATTACCATTGTTAATCATTAGAGAACCATTCTTAGTTATCATGACAATGATGGTTTTCTAGACACACATTGGGGGATATGAAGAATTTCAACAACTGAGGAGATGTTATTTTTTTAATGTTATGATAGGACATTTGAGTGTGATTCCTGTGAATCCTTGAGAAAGGAACTAGACCCCACATAGATTATTGTTTCATAATTGGGAACATGAAACCTTTTATTTTCAAGTGATAAGGATCTAACCATAATGTTTAATGTTGAGTTTCATATATATCTGGAGAAAGATTTGTAGTAGAATTTTGGAGTGGGGTTTATTACAAATAATCCCAAGGAACCTTGATAGGGAATTATTTACTATATTTAATTAATCCCAAATAGGAATGATTCCCAGAGAGAACAATATTGATTTTTGGTGTTCGTTTTATACCATTGGGGGATTCTTACGTGTCCCATATAGAAGAGAACCATGGACCATGATGTTATTTTGGTGAGGAACCATACCTATAGAGTCCATCTATGTATTTTATCATATGATAGTTTTTTCCCATTGAGAGGATTATGATGGGGCTTACTTATGAAGAAGATTCCCTAATGACTGGGTCGTATGATTGAGGATCATTCCTGATATTGATTCCTCAATATTATATTTTATTTGGTCATACCACTATAGAGGAATCAAATAGATTAACATGACATGGGGATTACTCTGAATAAGATTTCCTAGGGTAGTTAACATTTTGGGATTTTACCATGTAAGAGGCCTTGATTTGGGTTAGGGTGTACCCATGGAATGATTACCATAAGGGTTTAAATTTTCTGAAATTAATTACCATCTTCAACCTATAATGCCATGTAAGTCTTGATTGGTGTGAGAAATAGGAGGAATTGAGAGATAATGGAAACCACAAAATAAACTGTTCCCATAGGTTGGATACATATCCTTGAGGACCCACACTTATAGAGGAACTATGAAGGATATTAAAAGTAATATTCAAAGGATGATCCCCTACAAAAACAAGAATATGACTATGTGGATGCCATGATAATTTATAAACACAATCTCAACATGATTCATGATGATCCATCCTTGAAATTGATGAAGAAGAAGATACACCAAGAAACACTTCTCATACATGCTGGTGGAAGAGTCCGAGGATATGAGAGAGATAGAAGATTACATCACAACACACCCCTCTCTGACCCATCTTCCAAGAGGGGGAGGAGGATCATAACTATTAACTCATACAATAATAGATAGAGTATTACATGAGGTGGTATGCTGTAAAGGTTTTCTTATATTTGGAATGAAGTATTTCATTTGATGTCAAAAGAAAAACCTATTATTGTTTCTTTTCTCCATGATTGGAATTTGATGCTCTAGGTATAGTATAATATAATGTAATGGAATTGTCCTAGCCCCTGTGTCTATGAACATGAAATCTCTAACATGGTTCTTGAGGTAGGTGTTCTCATTATTGAATGGATAAAAATCCACACGAACCCCAAGGATCTTAACAATCTGATTTGGAACATATAAGAAGCCAATGACCAAAGGAAACTAAATCAAAATGTGAGACATGTTGGTTTGGTTGTTTCTATGTTTTTTATTTCATAAGGGTTTCAATGAAGGTTTTCTCATGTTACTATTTAGAAATTAGATCCAAAGGAAGATTAATTCATTCAATATGTCTTTAAATATATTTATAACCATTATAGTTAGGACCTATTATATAATAGACCATATTAATCTCTAATACTCTATAATAACATGACTAGTTTAACATTAAATTTATCCATAAACATGTTTATATAAAAATGATGTATTATCCACAATATCACTAGACCAATGTTATGAACTATATTATTATCCACCTTCATTTTGGTGTTTCAACACATTGTCATATCCCAATGAAATGCGTTGTCACATGGTATATCGATTTTACTTCTTCTAAAACCTATTTAATATAACTAATATTACATTCACAAATTGTGAGAGTCCATGAATACTATAACATCTATGAAAATATTAACCTTAACTTGCAGAAATTATTTTAATATTATGTTCAAAATTATATAAATTTTTTCTTCATCAAATAACTCTTTAATATTATAAACCAATAGGTTATATTCTAAATTTTTTTAGAAATAAAACTATTAATGTCATATTATTACCAAAAAAATTCAAAATACGAGTTTATAAAATTGAATAGATGTAAATCATTAAACTCAATAACCAATGATGGTATCTATAAAATTGATGTTTTTGAGGGCTTATGTGCTTATAAAATTTAACTTCATCTTTAGATGGTTCATCATTATTTATAAAAAAATCTATAAAATACTTATATAATTAAAATTTTAAATCAAAATACATAAATACATAATCCATTTTATTTCAACATAAGTCTTCCATTAGTCAAAGGATTAACCAAGTAAAGAGTTTATTGACTTGGATAATTCCTAGGTTCCCCATAATTAATAAAATAAACTAGAAAGAGGTACATAAGCTGATATATTATTTCCACATAAAAATTCATCATTTTTACTTAGTAATTCACAATATTATGCACTTATTTTCTAAAATAAAAACATTTCATTTTTCTATTGCGACACTATCATATGTGTGTATTTCCATATTTCATACATGAATAATATTGACCCATCATTACCTTCTGGGATCCACCACTCGATCTCTTAAAAAAATGAATCCTTATATTAATTGGTGATTCCAAGAGTTGTTCTGGTATACGTTGTTAATCGTATTACTGGATAATTTATTATGAATAATCCTTATATCATTCCATCAAGTCATAATACCATTTTGTTTATAATATTATACACATTTTCCCCCATATTCAATTCTGTCATGATTCATTTGGGATCATTCAATACACTATTACAAAACATTATAATGTGGGAAAAAATAATCAGAGTGGGAAACCACAAATTTATGAATCATTTATTGGATATCTAAATCATGACACCTTCTTTTCAATATAAGATAACACAGGCTTATCCTAGGTGATTAATTGTCATCAAATATTCAAATCCTTGCTAATGGGTTTTAAAAAAATGTTAATTATCTTAGTAATATCCATTATTAATGTGAAACCATGTATTTGTTAAGGATAATTTTCATGCGCCCAGTGATGATCAGCTCAATCGTAATGCATGCATTTTGATGTCATTACCAATACATACAATAATTCTAGAATCATGTCCACATGTAGTATCTAGAATGGGATTTATTTCTAAAAAATTGACATAATTTATTCCTTACTGAACCTATAGTATGTATTTATATAAATATACTTAATGTATACTGTAGGATTATGTTCTCAGATATATGTTTTCCCTAATAAATTTCATAATATTTCTAATGAACATTATCTTATAACATCTATAGTGACCTCAGCCCCCATAACATAGATACAATTTATATATTAGTACATTAGAACTAATTTAAAGCCATCACATCCCAATGGACATAACATTTTATTATTCTCGCTAATATAAATACATACAAGATTATCATATTACATTCGAATGAAAAAAGAAGTAACATATTTTTTTAGAGGATATAATTACTTCCTATAGAAAAAAATATCACATCATTAATAGTATTCTACTTGGATTACTAAGAATGGAATCTGAATAAGGGTGTTATAAAATAATAATTAATGACTACATACAATGGATGCAATCATGAGTAAATAATAAGTTGTCAATAATGAATAATCAATATTTCATGGTAAATATTTAAACAGAAATCTTATTCAAATAACATGACTATCATGAAAAGACATGAAATTTTCCACATGGGAAGGTAAATTACTAGACACAAAATTTATTTAATCAATGACATGGATATTAGGAATAGATAATACAAAATCAATATTACAAGGTATATTATGGTAAATAAAATTTATATAATTGATAATGTTAAAATGAAGATGCATCCAAAATTATATAATAATATAAATCACATGGATAATAATAACTTAATTTATAATGTTGAGGAGAAATAATTAGTGTGTTTCAGGATAAAATATGTCATGATACCTCTATTATCAAGACATTTGACATGAATGTTTAAATTTATGGGTATGTATACCCCCAAAAAAATTCTACCTTTATCAAACTAATTAGACTCATGAGACTACTCGTGCATCATGGTGTAATCTATAACCAACACACAATCTTATATGCATGTCCAAATCATTCCTCACATCTTTAATGATCAAATAAATTCATGTATAATGTGTTTTCCATAAAATATTTGTGTTGAGTCAAGAGTAAATATTTATGAATACTACCGTAGATAATTAAATAAATAATCGAATAAAAATACATGTACATATGATATAAGAAATAGGAAATAAAAAATCATTGATATGAATAATATATATATTAAAAAGCAATTTAATGTTTATTGAAATTTTTTAATAAGAATATGATTATTTCAAGAGAATTTTTATAATAAAAAAATAAGACAAGTGATTTTACCGTAGATTCATAATGAATATAATTTGTTAAAATAAAATAATGAATAAACAGGTATTAATAATTAATATTTCAATGCGGACGTATATACAACACATAAAAGGGAATATTATCATATTAATAAATTTCTATCAATGAAATATAAATTGAGACGAATTCCATTACCCTGATCAAAACATTGAATTGAGAATTTATAAATGAATAGATTGTGTATATCAAATGTAAATACTCATTAGAATTGAAAATATATATTAATATATTATATCGTATTTAAGAATATAATCTTTTAATTTAAATGATAATAAAGAGGTAATATTATCCATTGAAAATATATTGAGTTATAAAATTCATTACCACTTTGTAATTTTCTAGGAAAATAAACATATATGAAATAATTAAAATTATGAAACAATATAAAATTATCAGTGAATCATTTTGTATATTAAAAAAATAATAATATTTATATACACCATATAAAATAAATTATGTGAATAAAAATTCTATTTGCCTCAATGAAGGGAAATAGATATGATGTCCCTTACATCACGCTTCCTTTTTGTGGAACATGATTTAACATCTAGTGTAATGGTATCAATAATGTTATTATTTTTTAAAAGTATCATATTCATAATTATAGTATCATATATGATAAAATTATTAATGTTTACCATATTTTTGTTAAAAATATTTAATTATTCTCATTCATTCGTGTGTTAAGTACCTTTTAATCTCATGACTATTTCATCGTTAAAGTTATTGTTATTGTGTGTAGAATATAGGTCCATCAACTCCTAAATTATAATAATTTTATAGATATCATATTAAATCATTATATAATGTTTATATGAATGATTTAAGACTTGAAATTGAAAATGGATCACACAACTTTATAGTGACGGTAGGTTAGACATAAAAGCTCGGGCAAGTATTTCATTCTCTTTAGGAGTGAATGGTTAAGGAAATGGGGGATATATATTATTTTCAAATAATAAATATCATATAAAATATATTAAATGTATTCTTTAAAATTATCCTTATTAATTTCTATGTAAATTTTAAGGTAAATTAATAAATTCCCATCAAAAGGTGATAGTCCTCCACAGACATGAGTAACGATATCATATTTTAGATGGAATCGAACATAAGTAGATATATACGATATTATAATTGAAAGGTATACTAAAATAATAAATATAATTCTCATTTGATAAATACATTAATATGAACATTTATGAATGTTGGTGATGTTAAATAATTTACATCGTTTCGTGAGGTAGCATGCCGTCATACACACAATCTATGGTTTTGTTTCCCATTTGATAGATGAATAAATAGGCATTTTTATTCCCATTTCATTAAAATGACATTATATATAAAATAAAAGGAATATTAATTTATAATGGTTTAATTATATTTATATAAGGTGGAATTAGAAATAAAATATATACACTCAATTTACAACGTTACCTCTTCTATTGACATCTTCATTAGGTTTCTAGAAAAACACCTCATATGATGGATTTATGATCAGAAAAATAGAACTAGAGTATTTATATAGTAATAGTTTAATTATTATTTTTATGTTTTCTCTGTGAAAATGGATTTTTAAGTGTGAATACAGGAGGAGATGAGGTTGAATTTTATAATATGATGAATTTTTTACACATGGTATTTTGGAAATGAATAAAATAATGAATTGTATTTTATCATACAAAAATTATAAAATAATTATCATTATAATAACTCCATGATGTGAAGGTATATATATATAAATAAAATATATTCTGGACATGTTTTATATTATTTTTATATAGTATCTTATATGTTTAACCCCATGTAAACACATTCTCACCTTAATTGAATTAATTAATATTTACTACACTTACTATTCATAAACTTAATAAATTAAGTTATTTTGTATTATAATAAAAATTATTCTATTGATATATAAGTAATGTATCTTTAAAGAATCATTTTTGACAAGTTGTGTAATGAAAATTAAGACTATACCCGTAAACCCTTTAAAAAAGAATGTCTTGAAAGGAATAATGTTCTTAATTAGAAAAAAGATAAAATATCAAAATTAAATATATATTTTACTAATTTTACCTAAATCATTTATATTTTAATATAACTCATATTATTTTAATATAAAACCAATTTAAAATATAAATTTCATTATAAATTATTTAAAAGAAATCAATATTTTCAATAAATATCTTCATTTTCCATCATTCTTCGAAAAAGGATGCATTTTAGAAAAATACCAACAGATTACCTGATTCTATTTTTGAGAATATGATATCAGAAATTTATATCATTTTGTAAAATAGATTTTTTAAATTGGTTAAAATTAATTTTATAATAACTGATGAAAACATAAGGAATCCATTTTTATGAAAAATATAGTTTTTGGTAAAATGTTCTTTAAATATTCTAATGATTATTATTTTAATTATAATTATAGATAAACATTAAATTTATTTTATAGATTTTTACATAATGATTTTTTCCCACATTATTTTATACTATTTTGAGTCGTTAATTTGAATGATATTATGTAACATTGTTCTATATTTAGAGCTTCTTTTGAAATGGGGTCGGTGTGTCAGAATCAATTGAAAAGTATAAACATTTAAAAATTGATTGTTTTTTATTATTGATATTTTAGTGACCAAATTTATATCAAATAATATTTTCTTTTTTTATAATGTTTTGGTGTTACATACATGTATAATATATCATGAATAAGTGATAGTTAAAAAATTCATAATTAATTTTAATGTTAGCATGAAGAATATAGATAGATATTAAAATAATATAATAATCATATGAAAGGAAAATAATTATTTTCATATTGATGTAGTACATAATTCAAAACATCTAAAACACATCTGATGGGTCTTCTACCTATATCATTAAAATTACCATCAAGGCCACATTCCCAAACATATATATGAATGAGTAAGGACTCGGAAAATATCAAGTATATTTTATTCATTAAACATAAGGATACATAATGAGGATATTTAAATCTGATCCCTACACATAAATTTATAATTATTATTTATTAATAATAACCGTGGAAAATAAAAAAATCATCATGGTAAAAAAATGAACAAATATCTATATTGTATTAACTAGCATAAGGAATTCCAATACATACCCAAGTCATAGAGATCATAAAAATGTCCATATAAATATAGTGGATGTTATCATTAGACTCAATCCTAAATAATCCATAACATTCAATAATATATTTTAACGTTGCTAATAACACTTTATCAAACCAATGATTGATTTTATGAAAAAACATTTTCCCATTGAAATCACATTCTAAATATCGAAACATTTTCCAAAAATTAAGGAAAATATTTTAATTTAAAATAACTTTTTATACATTTAATATAGTATTAAAATATTATTTTTTTTCAGGAATCCATTACATTTCATGCATCTATTATATGGTGAAACAATCGTTCCTTTCACATTTTTAGTAAAATTGAAAAAAGTACCACATTTAAAATTTAAAATATGATTCCATTTGAACCATTTTTTAAAGGGTAGTATACGTTTAAAAATTACCTTAAATTTTAATTTGGTTATATTTTAAATAATATTTTTAAAAAATAAAACATATATACAAGGAAGAAAAGTATTCTCGATCAAGTTTAAAAAAATATATCATTCAAAAAAAATTATCATTCCATATAAAAAATTTGTATTTGTTATAGTTAAAGAGAGTTAAATACCAATGAAGAGGTTTATTCTACTAATGTAAGAATATATTAATAAAATATATTTTTTTCAAGTTAAAAAATATAAAATAATTTCCTCAGCGGATATTTAATCAAAATAGAAATCACGAATAATGATGAGACTAGAAGTTAAACCATTGCAACATTGGTTGTAGTCAAATCATAAGTATAATGATTAAAAAACATCAATTGAAATGAAAAATTAAATGAATATAAATAGATTAATTTAATAACATATTAAAGGGTATGTAGAGATACAAAATAATGGATTATTTTTGTGTAACACAACATTTTTTCGAGAGAGGACTGTTTGGGATAATGATCCTTTACATTATGTTTTACATCTTTAATATTAGTTCAAATAAATATAATAATAAATATATACTTAGTATAAATATAATATTTATTATATATATAATATTTATTATAAATATAATATTTATTACACTTCATATATATCATAACAAAAATTTATTTGTAAGAACCTATTGTCAAACTTTTATTAAAAATTCATTACTATAATCATTATTTTCGCAGATAATTACATTATTTTTCCTGAATGATTTGGTTTGGTAGTATAATTCATTCTACATTAATCATGATTCACCCATATACACAATGAATATATTGATATAAACATAATATATATTCAATATATATATAATTATAATCATAAAAAATAGAGATAAAAATATGAATTGCATAGTTAATGGAGACAGTAGGTCATGCATACACATGAACATAGTTTTCACATTATAATGGATGAAAACAAAGAAATATAAATAAAAATTGACCATTAAATAAATATTATAAATAGATATATATATATACATCAAACCCATCATTATTACTATCCATACATAGAGATAATGGATAATGAAACATATTGTTTCATGGAGGTAGTATTCCACACATATGTATGATCGATGTTAGAAATTTATTACAGATTAGATGATGAAAATATTGATAATATATTATTATAAAATAAGTATAATTATATAATAAATATAATATATATAAATTAAATGTATCGTAATACGTATCCATAAAATATGGTGATGAATAATGAATTTTATCGAAATGTTGTGACGGTTAATCGTATATATGCATGACGAATGGTTTGATTTACCATTTGATGGAAAAGGGTGTGAATTATTTTTGGTTCAAACTAATTATAAAATTTTAGTATATATTTTATTCTAATTTTAATATATTATTATAAATACTATAAATTAAAAAGAGTTAATGAATATGTAAAAAAGAATGTGAACTGTTATGGTGAATAACATTTATTTGATTATACTACGAATATCATCTTAAGGAATCAATGGTAAGTATTTTGGGAATTCCAAAACCACCATGAAATGGATAATTATATTTTAAAATATAAATTGTTTTGAATGTAAAATTATAGGTTTTCTTAATGTGATATAATTTAAATAGAGAAGGGTATACCTTTATAAGTGATTGAGGGGGGGGGGGGGGTTTCATTGAACTTGTTAGTATTAAATTATTATAAATTATTTTTCATCAAAAAAAATTATAAAATTGTATCAATTATAATATTATATTATTATTAGTTAAAATAATCTCATCCAATAAAATTTGGACACATTTATTATATTTTTTCAGTCATGTCATTTTGTTTTAACTCTATATTAACCATTTTTTCAATAACCACGATAACATGTTTCTTACACTATATGAGTCAAGAGGGATACAATAGAAAAAAAATTAGTCCCCAATGTGACAAGGTATGACATTTCATACCATATGTTGTGCATATTTTTATAGATAAATATTCTAGTGAGTTTTAACAAATATAATATACTATTTTTTCCCATAAAATATCATTAATCTAATTTGATACTCTATTCATTTAATTGTACATTAAAAACATAATGGAAAATATTAAAATAGAATATGATCCTTTATAAAATCACTAATATGATATATTAATCTATAGAATTATTGGAATAATATTACTACATAAAATTATATTACATTTAAAATTTTTCAAATTGAATTTTCTATTAATTGATGAAATACATTTTCAGTGTTCTATAAATTTTTATGATAACCCTATAATCATTAAAAATAATTCATAAATTAATATAATATAAATATATCCATTAATTTAAAAATAAAAATTATTTCATATTGAAAACATTATTTTCTCTATATTTGAAAAATTAGGAGATATTTTAATGTATGAGATTGTCATATTGTATTTTTATTTTCTTTAGATATTATATATTTAATTTTCAAGGAAAAATATCCGACAAATAATTGAATTTCAATCATAAGGTGAGAATTGTTAATCAACATTACCAAATAAGAATTAAGATGAAAAATGCTGTCCATAACTATTTTTATAATCAAAATTTATCTGTAATTATCCTTTACTAAGGGGTTTATTTTACCAAGGTTACAATTCATAATGAAAAAAAAGAAAAAGGGAATATTTAACACATTTGAACAACCTGATTGAAAATTTGGAATCAATTATTTGTATTCAATTTCCAAAGCATTCTAAAATTATTCTTAATAGAAGTGTACAAAACATGACAGAAATAAATTTTTAGAAAAAAACTATTTTATGAATAGAATTATATTTATTGTAATCCAATTTATAGATAAAATATGAGGTAAACGAATCATATATACTGCATATATAATATATATATATTTCATATATATTATTCACTGATAGTAGTGAAATTATTTAATATAAATAAAATTGCAAAGATAAAAATTGATTTTTAGATAAACAAAACATTTCTAGTAAATTGATTGTTTGTTTTATTTATAATTAATAACTGAAAATAATACTATATAGGTATAAACCATAATTTTTTCCTAATTTAGATTTTATTATACAAAAACTCCAATTTTGTCATCTATGTTATAACATTAACAGTTAAATAATATTTTAATAGTATATGACTCTTCATTTAAACATGACATTTTCTATAATGACCAAAATTGAAGTAAATATGTTTACATGAAGAAAAATTTCAACCCAAAATACCGCTGTGTTAAAATGTAAACCATATAAAGATTATAACCATTGATATTTAGTCATCTAGATACAAATAAAAAAGGAAATATCTTCATCAACACGTTCTCAGGTTCCCACATAAAATCATCCATATTATGATTTCACCACAAAACATTGACTAGGCGAGATGTCTTGTATCATATAACTTCATATATATGATCATTACTACCTATTAGTTTTTTCATATAAGATACTCATATATCGAATGGTATGAATTCAAAGTTCAGTATATGGGAATAATTAGATGTGAACTTCCTTTGGATAGATACATAGAACACATCCTTACCTGTTGAGATATTTTTTTGAACCACCAATCAATAAAATAAATAAATCTACGATAAAGAATTATGAAATTCTTGATAAATCTACGGCTAGGAATCAACTTAATTCCAAATATAATAACAGTTTTAAAATAATATAATTTTAAAAATGGGTTTTCACATAATTCAGTCTCTAGATATAATTGATTATTTGTTGTATGATATTTTTAGCTCCCATAAAATGTTTTAGAGTAGATGTAACCTTATCTAAAATTTTCTAAGATAAATTAATTCTCAATATAATCCATCATGAAAATCACTCAAATATGATAAAATTTTACACATCCAACAATAAGGGTAGTTTCATAAGGTTCCATATTAATGCTCGAGTAAATAAAATTACTATATGAAAATTTGACCAATAGATGTTGATTTTACCAAAAAGTAATGAAATTAATATAGAATTATCTAAAAAATTATTATAGAGGTTGAATGATCCACTTATAAAAAATTTCTATATGAGGATAATTTTTCTGTAAAATCCATACATTTTATCCTTGATTGTTGAGTATTTTTCGCAATCCTCGATGGAAATCCTTGATATATAAAAAATACAATATTATAAAGTAAAACATAAAACCATACCTCATGATTAAATCATATTCTAGAAATAATATCATGATATATTCCCTCTATGATAGAAATATTATTTTGTTACATTATATGGGGATAAAATATAACCCAAATAGAATTATAGTATATTTACATTTTTTGGAGTCAACTAATAAAATATTTAGTGGTGTTTCCTATTTATATTATGATATGGGAAATAGATGTGACAACTCCTCAACCTTCATTATATTATTATTAACATTATGATATTCCAAGAACTGATATACATACAAAAGAATATTTATCTTCATTTTGTCCTACCATAAATAATCTATTATATCTCTATAATTATTTATAATTATTTAATTAATAGAGAGTGATGATCCATGATATTTATCCTACGACCAATTCTTAAATTATATTATTTATATTAAGTACATATGGTTTTCTAAAGGTCTCAATCCATCATAATAATGGTTGAACACATTAATTTTTCCTAACTTTTTTTTCAGATATACATCATCATTCTATAAAACCTTAATAATCACTTGGATATATGGTTAAATACTCACATGAGTATGTTAATAAATAACCCCTTCCATAAATATTTCATAGCACATTCATATCATATAATGAAGTATTATAAATTTAGTTATCATCATCATGGATGATACTGAATGATCCTTTTGGGTTCATGAATCTACCAAATTATTCAAATTTCTTGGGAGGTAATTTAGTGATCCATCACAATCATTGATTAAGTCCATCCATATTTTTTCTTCATAATAAACTAATTAAATTTAAATATATACATACTGATTTTATAATCATTATGTGTATATAACATTTTAATATACTGATAATGTCCCCTCAACATTTCTGAATAAAATACTACAACAAAATCATGATTTTGGTATTCAATCTCCAAAATTTTTAAATCTTGATAGGAATAGGTTATTACCATGTCATTATTGGGGATGACAGATCACATTCCCTTCATTAATGAATAATTGTAGATAAAAAACGTTATCCCTTATAGGTTACTGTATTATTATTCACACTAAGTTACCTTTTATTTATTACATTGAAACTCCCTTCACATTCATCTATCCATAAAAACATAACCCCCTTTCGATTTAACTTAGTGAGTAGGTAATATAGTCGTGATAAATCTATTATAAATCATCGGTAATATCCATACGACATAAGAAAGCTATAAATATTAATTACTATGGTTCATTAATATCATCACCCAATCTTATTAATCATTGAAGGAACCTCTTATATTCCCTCAAGTGTGATTATATGACCTAATAATGAAACATTCTGAAATTAAATTTGAAACTTTGTAAATTTGGCATACATCATCATATTTATTATTATCATAATAAAAATTCTAAAATTTACTTCATGATCTTAATTCCCCTTTCAATATAGAATGATTTTATTCATATAAACAACTACAAACTATTATATGTAATTTTTAAATTCTCAAATCATTATGTCTATAAATATTATAAAAGAATTGGAATGTTAAAAATGAATAACTATAAATTAATAGTGTACATAAAATGTATGGAAGACATTATTAGTTATATCAACATTAATGTTACTTGAATTATTATATACAGATCAATGATCATTCTAAATATATATAAATATATATATCGACTTAATTGATCAAATATATCACCAATATGTGGAAGATGGTAATTTTCTGTAATATTGATCTTTTTAAGTTCTTATTTATCAACGAATATGTATATTGGCCATCATTTCATCAATAATAAATAAAAAGTGATTCCTACGGAGATTGACTAGGCCGAAAAAATCCTTTTTTCCATAATTTCTTGGTGACACCTCTTCATTTCCTCATGAAAAATTGAGGTAATTCAATATGTATTATTTGACATAGGCCATGTTCCATATATGAGTTTTCTGAAAAATTAAACATTACAATTCATTGAAGAAAATAAAATTCCTAGAAAAGTACCTCAAAATATCCTTGAATAATAATAGCATTATCAATATTTTCTCTTCCCCATACTTATTGAGATAAATATTCCTATATTATATGTATAAATACCCATATGATAAAAATAATTGATATTAAATGTCCAATTTCATCATTACACTAATAGATGATAGAATGTTGATTTAAAATCACAAATTGAAATTACCTTCCATTAAAATTATAATTGGATATATACTATGTGAGATGATTCATATGTAAAATTATATAAAATGAGAATAGAGGACAGATAACCTGATTTGATGGAATAATATTACCATAATCATCTATAGGATAATAAATATATGTATACAATGTTGTAATCTAAATATTGGGAATTTTCACATCTCAATGTACACCAAATCATTGTGGTGGTGATGTAATACTCTTATAAATTTTCATAGTTATAATAATGTGGGTTAAAGAAGAATGAAATAAATAATTTTAAATCCCAGAGTGGATGATAGGTGTACCTTTCACACCATAACATGGAACATCCAATTCAGATGTACTAATTGAATTAGTTTTGGCATTTCCCTGTAATTTATTTTTTAGAACCCCCCCTAAACATATAAGTCCCAACATTAAACCTTACTTAATATTGAATTAAATTAATAATTCACATTGAGGAAATATTCAGGTTTAGAGTTTTAGAGAAATAGGACATAACTATTGTATCTCAAAATATTAAAAAGTAGTCACTTATTCTATGTTTCCATAAAATAAAAACTCTTAAAAAGAAACATGTCTAGTTCCATGTTTTAGATAGAATAACTTCCCCTTGATCCCATCCTTGACACTATTCCACATTAATTCCTATGAAAAACATTTCAAAAAAAACTTGGGGTGATCATAAATATCTCAGTAATGGATACACAATGAATGAAAAATGTTTGTTTTTCAAAACAACAAGTAAACCACGTATACTTTATCAAAGTAATACTTTTCACCTTTTATGAATTAGTAAAAACTCTTCACTGAATAAAAGATCATTACTTACCCATTTGTAACTAAAATGTTACCATAAAACCCATATAAAGATCACATAACATATAAAGGTAACTTGGGACATAAACATACTTAAATGGAATAACCATACGGTCGACTTCCACACATATCGCTTAATAGAATAGCCGTACGACCAAATTTCATACCCAATGCATTGGAGGTTATAACGTAACAACCCGTCCTAGTATTCATGGAACCACCTTCATATGGTTTATCACGTAACCACCCGTTAAATGTCCATTTACCATTATAAAATCATAAAACATAAAACAAATATAATGGAAAGAAAAAATTTCCACACTTTGATCACAATATATCACATAAATATATTGACATAACAAAGCCATTATAAAAACCATTTTCAATACCAAAATAAAATAAAATAAAAAGATGGTATTTATTTTTCATTAAAAAGTTATGACTTGTAGAGGAAGCCGATGCTCAAATAATGGTCACGGTGGTGGAGAAGTCATTGTCGCCGCATACTTATGACAAAAACATACCCTTTTGTCATTTATAAAAACTATTCGTATAAAAATATTCCTTTTGAATAAATTTAAAGGTCAAAGTGGTTTAACACCATATAAAATAAATTTTGTGTATAAAACGTAACATGCCTTAATGAAAAGAGATTGAGATGAAGTCCCTAACCTCGTGTCTGACGTGACTCGATTGCTCTTTAATCTCCTTAATAATACACAACTGTTAATTTCTACTCGCTTAAGAACCTTTTTCAAACTTAATATTACTTTTATATCTATTATTTCCATGTTATAAACATTATGTAATCATTTATGTTAATAATTTTTGTTTTGTCGATATTTGGTTCTTAAGTCAAAAGTGGACTTCTTACAGTTACATGTTGTTTGTGTGGTCAAAGGTTCATTATATCCAGAATGATATTCATAATTTGGATATCATATATATAATATATATCCAGCATATACATGTATTTATAATATTACATAATCATTTAGAGTTAATAAATGAAATGCACCGTTCATGGAGACGGTAAGCCGTACGTACGCATGAATGCTACATTCATTTCAATGTCATAATAATGGAATTAAAAATAAATGAGAGATATGTATATTTTAATTCCAGAATTATATTAATCATTTAGATGTAACATACATCATATATATCCATTACATATAAGTACTTATAATAGTACATTACATTTGGGGATAAGAAATGAAATGCACTGTTCATGGAGACGGTAAGTCGTACGTACACATGAATGCTACTTTCATTTCTATCTCAGACATTAAAGGAAAGAAATACTAATGATATAAAGTTATACTATAATTCCAGTATAACATCATATATAATAACTTTAAATATATCCTTTATACGTCCCACATATGGCATTGACGATTCAAATTACTTTGAGGGGGCGGTAGTCCGCACTTCCTAAAATGAAGATATCACGTATACCCATAATGGAAGCCATAAAGGTATGACATAAATGAAAAATACAGAAGATTAAGGATAACATAAACATATTATATATCATATATAAATATAGTGACATATTAATGTCCACCTTTTAAGGTGTTAGAAAAATATTGAACAATCATCGTTTCGTGAGGCAGAATTCGCTATCCACAGAAACAATATGTTCATTAACCATTAGATGTATGTGTCTGTAAGTGTATCTCGAATGATTCTTATAAAAAAATCCTAGTATATTTAAGATACTAGAGTTGTTACAAAAGAAATGAATAAAAAGAGTTTAGGTGATTGGAGAAGCAAAATAAAAAAAACAGAACACAAGTGAAGACATTACCTTAAAATCAGGTAACTCTCTTTGATTTGAGTTGAAAGGCTTCCTTGGGAAGAATTATGCCCAAAGTGAGGCTTCTAGGAGTAATAGAGGGATGTGTAGAGATAGAAAGAGCAGATCTTTGCCGATCCAAAGGCTTCAGAGATGTGTGTAAGGAGGTAGAGGTGGGGGCCTTTTATAAGAGGAGAAGAGGGGCACTCTTGGAAAATTAAGAAAATATACATTATTATAAAATTATTTTCGAATAAAAATGGTCCCAAAATTATATATTTAGAGGATAAGGTTATAAGGGTTCGAAATCCACCCATCCAATAGGTTTTTGACATGTGTTGGTCTTAGATTTCACAATATCTTTTCATTTTATTTAAATCGTTAAATAATGAGGTAATTGCTCCATCATCCTGGTGTCAAAAATAATTTAATTCATTTAATGTCTAAAAATTATAAAAAAACTATAATGATTTAATAAATCATTTTATCTTTCTAATGAATATTTATAGTCAAAAATCTGACTTTTATAAGCCAATTTAAAAATTGTTTTAGTAAACCAACTCATGTTTGTGACATTTTTATTTTAACATTAAATAAAAAGTTATTAATGTCATTTTCATACCAAAGTGGCTCCATGGGGTCCACATGTTGACCCATGGATTGTCTTGGTCAGCAATGAGACATCCAATAAGGGTAGGACATGTTTCTAGGTCATTTCATTTTATTAAAACATTAGTTTTACATTAAACTACAATAACTACCTGTAATCGCGATTAATAAATATAAAAGTTACTATTCACCAAAAAATTATTTTAATCCCATTGAACCACATTTTAATTCTTAATGAAAACCATGTATGTCAGATTTTTGAAATTCAAAACACAGAAGTGGTAAAGTTTTATTTAAACAAAAAATCAGTTTTTAAGTACAACTTAGTGGTTTTACTAATCATAAAAAATTGAAGTTTTTCAGAAAAATACCAACACTTCACCCTAAGATATATTTGATATTCCGAATTCAAAAATTATTTCTATTTTAAAATATTCCAAACATATAAGTTTTATTAATTAATTTAATAATTAATTTCCGATGTCAAAACAAATAGCCTGTTTTTATGAAACAAAAAGTATCAAATAATTGACACTAGTTTAAGTCCGTTTTCAAAGTGAAATTAATTCAAACGACCACAATTGGATTAAATGATAAAAATATATTCTAATTTCACATTGAAACCAATTAAAAAGATATTATAATCATATAAATAAATTAGATTAAAAAGTGGTTTTCTATTAAAATACAACATTTTTCACAATTCATTAAAAAATGATCTTTATCGGAAAAATACCACAAATTTATACAAGGTAAATTTTGATGTCCCGATTATAAAGAAGCATTTTATTTGGTCCAAAAGAATGTATAAGAGTGACCAGAACTATATTTAAAGAGGGTTCTCCATCAAAAGGTGATAGTTCGACCTTTTAGTGAATATTAGAGTATATATGCCTAAAATTGAATTGTTTTCGAATTTTAAGCCTTTATCCTTTATTGGATAAATGTAAAAACATTTAACAAACTTATATAATCATATTTTAGTTATTTCTATTCATTCTCACCAATACAATGACGACGTGTTAACTACCATTTAAAATAATATTGTTTTATTACTAGTGTGCAATGTAAGATTTCAAAGAAACTCTTTGTTGCGTATCGGGTACACTATCGAACATAGCAACCCCTTTAAAGTAAAATTAATATTTAATTCGTAAATATTAATAAATATGAAAATGTTTTATTCTTTATTAACCAGGGATGTTACATCCTTCCCCCTTTTGGGAATTGCGTCCTCGTAATTTTATTCACTTGTCAAAATAAGTGGGGGTACTTATCCATCATAGCATTTTCAGATTTCCATGTTGCCTCTTCAAACATATGGTTTTTCTACAAAACCTTTACCTGGTGAATTACCTTATTTAGCAACACTTGCTCTCTTCGTTCAAGAATATGGACTGGTTGTTCTTCATCAGAGAGATTCTCTTCTAACTGAACTACCTCTAGGCTCAAAACATGAGATGGATCTGGCATATACTTTCTCAACATCGAAACATGAAAATCATTGAGTACCTGAGATAAACTCGGAGGTAATGCCAATCTGTATGCAACTGATCCAACTCTCTCCAAAATTTCATATGGTCCAATGAACCTTGGACTCAGCTTTCATTTCTTACCAAATCGCATCACACTTTTCCAGGGTGAAACTTTGAGAAAAAAACATGATCACCTACCTCGAAAGATAGATCCTTCCTCTGGTTATCCGCATAACTTTTCTATTTACTCTGAGCTGTTCTCATTATTGGATCGAATATATAGATATCTATGTCTATTAGATGGAAAAATACAAGAGGGGGGTGAATTGTAGGTTTAAAAAACCTTTAAGTTTTAGCACTTAAGAGATTAGTTTTAAAGGTCTTAAACTAATACAAGTAGAAACACCCAAAATTGTATTGATTATAAAAGGTATAATGTAATGTAATACTATTGAAATGTTAAACAATTGTATTCAAGATGAACACAATAGTCAGAGTGATATAAAGATGAATGATTCTACCTTAAAGCATATAGAATCAATCAATTCAATATGTAATAGAATGGATGTAATTGAAACAATTACAAATGTATAAGAGATAGAAAAGGAAACAAAAACAATTTTCTTTTTTATACAATTAGCAGAGGAAATTTAAAAGAATTACAATTCATTTAACCCAAAGAGAAGGGTTATCCTTTCACCTAGGATAAAAGGTCTGTCTCACCAACACCTTGGTGAGCCCTCAATACGATGATCAGACTGTCTGTCTGCCTATCCCTGGTAGCCCTCGATACGATGATCGGCACGTCTGTCTGCCTATCCCCGGCAGCCCTCGATACGATGATCGACACGTCCATCTGCCTATCCATGGCAGCCCTCGATTTTGTAGGTAATCGGAACCTCTATCTTTAAATTTCCTGAAAGACCTCGATACGATGATCGGACGCACAAAGCAGATGAGAGAAGTCACAACATCTCTCTCTAGAATCTTGATTGAAGCAAAGTATCAAAATTGTTCCACAAAGTCTCATTCGTTATCTCGTTGTTCTCTCAGCTTCAAAGGACCTCCTATTTATAGGCCTCGGGATCCAACGGTCATGTTTCCTCCAACGGTCATATTTCTCCGAAAAACATGGAGGGACTTGGACACCTGGCATCATAATGGTCATATTGAATCAGAAATCACGAAATCGTTTTGATTAGTTTGTAACTAACTCAATGACATCATATTGGTTAAAACAGGATATATATATCGATGATAAGAAATGGTACGATTCATATGAAACAAGTGTTTTTGACTAAGTACCAAAACAAGTAATGAAATTATGAATAGCTGAGTCAGTACGATATGATTGACCGAGTTAGTACGGTAGGATTGACAGAGTCAGGATGACACGATTGTCAGAGTCAGTATGATATGAGTGACAGAGTTAGTACGGTACGATTGACAGAGTTAGTACGATACGATTAAAAATACATTTGTGATTTCCAAAACAAAATATAGAATTAAAAAGATAACATTTGACTCAACAATCTCCCCATTTTTGGAAATCACAACACACCAAGTAAATATAACAAGAAATACTTATCCCCCCCTAAGTTATTGGAAACTCTTCTGAATATGAGTTTGAATACAACTAACTCCCCCTTAGGTATGGACTTTCCTAATAATTGTATTCATAGATTTTCCATAAGAGTGTTGTAAAGCATTCTCCCCCTTTATAAAAAATTCTCCCCCATTGTAATCATTCTCCCCCATTGTGATTTACAAAAAGAAAGGGGTAATCTTGAATTGTCTAGAGGAGTTAGAAAAAAAAGACAATGGATAAAAGAAAATTCATTACGATAACAAACAATACTAAACATTAGAACAAAATAAAATTCACTTGTTTTCTCTCAATTTCTCCTTTTTGATCAACTCATGAAGAACCGCCTTCATCTATTTTATCTATTTCTTGTCTTCAGAAATGGATTCACCCTGAGTTCTGAGAAGCTCTTGTTGGTCCGCAAAAATTTTATCTTGATTCTTGATAGTCTCCTCCTGGACTCTGATTACCTCTTCAAGGGTATCAATTCTGTTTTACAGATTCTTGTTATCTTTGGATAACAAAGATTTTTATTTCTTCAACATAACCATTTCATCCATGAAAGATGAAACTTTCGGGAATTTAGATTGGAAAGCATTCATTCTCTCTTGAAAATCATTCACTGAAGGAACATCAGCTCTTTGAGAAGACAAAAGATTCAACCTTTCAACCATTTCTCTGTCAAGCTTATTGAAAGCAATTGCAAGCTCATTTTACAACCTTCTTATATCTTTAATTGCTATCTCATGATCATTGATTGAGCTTTCTGTTTTGTACGACCACTTGGCCATCTTTTTATAGGCCTTCTTGTGAGCAACCGAACTTTCTGAAAGAACTTTCAAATCGTTTTCAACTGACAAAACTTTCTTTCTTAATTCTTTTACAGAGACAAACATCTTATTTTGATTGTCAGTAATAAACTCAATCTTCCCTTCCAAACTTGGAAATTAAGGAATAGTCTTCTCAACCCTTCTCAAAACATGGACAATGTAATCAATCTTCTTGAGAGAGATTGTATGTTTTGAATCAGAATCTTCATCGTATGAATCCAGTTCAAATGATTTGCTTGAATCTACAAATAGCTATTTTCCTTTTGATTTTTATTTCTTCTTTCTTTCTTCTTCCTCTTTATCACTAATGACAACAACTTTATCAGTGTGAGAGGATTGAGCTCCTTGCTTTTCTTGAGACGAAATTCTATCCAGAGTTTCAGAAGTTTCAAAAGGTGCTTGATCGGCATGAGGGATTTGTTGAACCCCTTCTCTTAGATTTTCAACTGATTCCTCCTTACTCTTCTTTGAATTCTTGATGGAATTATAAAAGAAAATATCATTCCTCTTCTTCCACTTCTTCTATGTTTTCCATCATTTGATTTCCTTTTCCTTTTTCAGGAAGTCTCTGTACGATGGGTTCTTGATGCACTTCTTCTTTCATTTGAGCACTAGTATCTTAAACTACTTTCAAGACTTTAGAGACATCAAATTCCTGTGCTTTTATTTTCAAAATAACCTTCTTCTACTTTTCAGTCTAAAGGGTTTCTTCTACCCTTATTCTTTCTGCAAAAGCCTCAGCCGGGTCAAGACCGAACTTTGGATCAACTTCCTTTCTATGTTCCCTATACTTTCTCCATTTAGCTACAACCTCCTTACTGTACCTTGTCTTCTTCTTAGGCATTGAACTAGTTTGAGGATCAGAATTTTGAGTAACACCAGTAGATTGAATGTCTTTGGCTGGCATAGGTGCCGATTGATTCTGAGCCAATTCAGCTTCTACATCTCTAACAATTTTTTTTTTAATTTTGATCAAAAAAACATACAACTTCTTTATAGTACTTTTTCTAATCCAAGAGGGATTCTAATCTATGGGGTTTAATTTCAAAGGAATATTAAAAAACTTCATACTTTTGAGAATGTACTTCACAAGGATGGCTGGATACATAATCATTTGGGACTTAATCCCTCCTGTCTTGACATTCTTTATGGTTTCAAAAACATACCCCATGAGATTTTATTTTCTCATATTTACAAGATAGTCAAGCATAAATATATCTGAAACTTTCCGAGTTTCTCTATCCCCTTTCCTTGGAATAAGAAAACCTTGCATCCATAAAGTGACAAACCGATTGTCCGGAGAAAGATGAGACACTTTCCTTTTCTCTTCTTTAATAACAAACAAAGACATTTCAGCACTTTCTATATTAAACTTACCAACGTCCTCTGGTAGTTTATGAGATGGACAGAAAGAATCCCCTTCTATGGGGACATTCATAAAATGAGCCGCTTTTTTTACAGACATAGACAACTTTCTATCCTACACGGCAAAATTGATAGTCATGTCTTTGTCGAAAGATACGGTTTTATAAAATTGACAAACTTCATCAAAGAGAACTGGATCTTGAGAAACAGGTCTTTTAACACACAAGTGTTCCCATCCTTGAAACAGAACGATTCTTATGATTGTGGAATCATACAAATCAAAAAAGTCTCGAGAAACTAAACTTTCTCTGTTAAAGTCCTTCTCTGTAAAAGTCTTTGATGAAATTTCGGCGGGAGTGTTAGGAGAGGATTGAGACATAAAGGTGATGCTGATGAAAGTTTGTACGATGATTTAAAACCGGTGGAGCAGAGCTTGGACTCAGAATCTAAAAAACCAATGTGGGTTTGGGGAGGGGGGGCTATTTATAGGCGATAAAGTGGTGATCATTGATATTCTATGGTCAAGATTAAAGGAAAACAAATCAATGGTTAGGATTAAAAACAAAAAAGAAAAAAAGAAAAAAAATGAAAATACCTGCCGGAGAGCATAAGGTAAATATTGGTTTTAGTAGAATTCAAAAGGAAACAAAAACATACGAAATAAAATAAAACTATCAGTCGACATGCCGATGGAAAAAAAAGTTGTTACCATGAACTGACAAGCCGATGGAAAAGAAAATCATTACCATCATCAGACAATACGATGGAAAAGAAATTCATTACCATCAACGGTCGATACGATGGAAATGAAATTTGTTACCATCATTGGTCGATATGATGGAAAAGAAATTCATTACGATCATCGGTCGATACGATGGAACAGAAATTCATTACCATCATCGGTCGATACGATGGAAAAGAAATTCATTACCATCATCGGTCGATATGATAAATAGAAAAGATCAATGATACGATAAAACTATCAATATGATAAAAAGAAAAGATCAATGATACGATAAAATTGTCAATATGATAAACAGAAAAGATCAATGATACGATAAAACTATCAATACGATAAACATAAATGATCAATGATACGATAAAACTATCAATATGACAAACAGAAAAGATTAATGATACTATAAAACTATCAATACGATAAACAGAAAAGTAAAAACACATACCAGCAGAATAAATAGTTAAATAACATAAGTTAAAAAGAAACATAAAAAACAAATGTCCTCCCCCTTTCAAAAGGAGTTTTTTACTGTTAGGAGAATTGTAAAACATGAAGTAGATATGAATGATTGTTTTAATATAATCATTCCTAGATTCTATTTTATAAACTCAAATCTATCGGATGGTAATGGCTTTGTAAAAATGTCAGCAAGTTGCTCTTGTGTTCCGATAAATTGTAGAATAATATCTCCTTTTTATGTGTGATCTCTAAGAAAGTGATGCCTAACATCTATGTGTTTTGCACGAGAGTGGTGTGCTGGGTTTTTACTAAGAGCTATGGCACTTGTATTATGACAAAGAATTTGAGTTTTAGAGAAACTCAATCCATAGTCAGTGAGTGTGTGTTGCATCCACAATACTTGAGCACAACAACTTCCAGCTGCTACATATTCAGCTTCAGCAGTGGATAGTGCTACTGAGTGTTGTTTTTTTCAGGACCAAGAAACCAGAGAATCTCCTAAGAAATGGCATGTTCCAGATGTACTTTTTCTATCCATTCTACAACCACCAAAGTCAGCATCTGAAAAACTTTTTAAAACAAAATCATTCCCATAAGAGTAAAAAATACCTAAATCCATAGTGCCTTTTAAATACCGAATGATTATCTTTACGGCTTTTAAATGATACTCTTTTGGATTAGATTGATTGTAACAACCTGAGAGTTCATGTTTTGTGTAATGATATGTTTCCCTTTTAGTTGGACCATCTTGCTTTAAAAAGAAAATGAAAATAAATGAAAAACGTAACAACAAGCATGAATTAAACACTGCTTTATTAAGAAACATGACGATTACAACTCCCCACGATCAAAACATAACTAACCAAGGATTCCAACCAAGAATCCGATTACAATGATAGGAAGATTTCTTAGAACTACTAGGAGCCCGAGTATGCGATAAGGATTTCGAGCATCCATCATAAGGAACGTAAGGATTGCTGAAGCCACCGCGACCGTGCTCAGCACCAAGGGGATCATACGAACCATCCTTGCTTCTCCTTCAGCCACTTGAGGTAAGGGTCACCGAGACCCAATCCTTTTATAAGAACCAAAGATGACCGTTGGACCTCAAACGGTCATAAATCCGACCGTTGATTCCCAAAGAATCCAATGATCCTTTTTGACCGTTGGGGATAAAATGACCGGAATGATAAGTGGGTAGTTTTTCTTTAATTTTTTAAATGACCTCAATGTTAATTATCCTTTGTTTTCCAAAATAAGAATTTTATTTTATGTTTTAAAAGGAAATAATTAATATTATTGTCTTCTTCCATTATTTGTTATATATATATGTAATTTGAGCAAGTAATTATTTGTTTAATTTATTTTCTCTTTTAAAATGGTGGACTAATGTTTCTGGTGAGGTTTTACCTCTTTCACAAATATAAATGTGCACACTCTCAGTTTGTAGATGTACCTGTATATATATTTATGTTGTGACAAACTGTATGTAAAATGGATTATACCTATTTTCTAAATTATATATAAGTAATAATAATAAAAATGTTTATAACTTGCTTTTATAATTCATATTTTGAAACTATGTCGATGTTTCGGTTTCTTGCTTTACAATTTTGTGGTATAATGTTGAGAATCACTTTAAAGCACATTAAATTTTCAATTTTGGAAATAACTAATAATGTTAAAATGTTAATATCTAACTTTTCTTGCTTGCAACTATAATTGGTGATCTTGAATTTTTTAAAACAATAATAATGCTTTGTTGTGCTGAATGTGTAATAGTGTAAACAATGTTAATGTAAAATGGGGTGGGATGAACTAATTAATATACAACCATTTTAAATGACCCATGACTTTTAATTAATAAAAGTTAAAAATAATTGAAAGTTAAATAAGATTAATAATAGGTTATGAATCACCAAAGAATCTTGACTATGCTTAAAATACTAAAGATTATAAATAATTGAAGTATAAACAATACTAAAGATTATAATAGGTATAATAATAATAACCACATGTAAATAAATAATCAATCATGAATCTTGACCATTAGTAAAATAATAAAAATTGGAAATAATTGTTATTTAAATAATGATAAAGGTTTATAATAAGTATAGTAAGAAATTATGATATATATAAAAAATGGGAGACGCGGGGTGAGACTCGCTTGTTCTGTTCTTAAAAAAAACTACTTCACTCTGGACCGCCCGATCTTTCCCCTCCCATTGCGGCCATCCGTTTTTTTTTATGTTGCATCAAATCTGGCCACCTGATCGAGCCGCGTTTAATCCCAGCCGTTGATCTGGTTTTTTTACATCCTTCTCCATGTCGCGCTTCTCTTCTTCCTCGCGCCGAACCAGCAGCAGACAGCTGCTGTTTTTTTTTCATCTCCTCATGTCTTCGTCCAACAAGTGGACTCGGCATCGCCCTCTTTTTCCACGCGGTAGGAGCGCCTCGGCCTCGGGATGCCTCGGCCGAAGACGCCTTTCCTCACCCGAAGTCCTCATCTCCTTCTTCTTCGTTTTTTTAAATCCCCTGTTGCCCCGAAGGCCGAACGACTGGCTCTCCCTCGGTCCCCTCGGCTTCTGGATCTGGTTTGCTGCACCATCTCCTCTCTCCCTCCTCTTCGTCGAGTTCTGGTAAGGGTCAAGTCCTGTTTTCTTTCTTTTCTTTTTGCCTGCTCAAGTTTCGGTTTGTATATATATATATACGTTATATATTTTATGGCTTGTGAACCCGTTTTTCCCATGCCTCCTTGCCGCGTCTTTCTCCTCCTCTCCGGGTTAAGGTAAGGGAGAAGCCCTTTTACTCTTTTTGAGGTTCTTGAGTTTCGTTTTTATATATATATATATATGGTATGTATATATATATATGTTTTCACATGATGTTAGTACAACCTGATCCACTGAATTCACTTACCTCATTTATCAATTCCTGTCCTCCTCTCCAAAGGTAAGAGGCATGTTTGTTTGTTTTCTTTTTAGTCATGTTTGAGTTTCGGGGTATATATATATACATGGTATGTGTGTATATTTTTCGGGTATATGTAAACCGGGTGCAAACCCAGATTTTGAAATCTCTCTCAGCTTGATAAAATTGAATAGTGGGTAAAAATGGAAAACCCCTTCTTATGTTTAGTTTCCTCCAGCTTTGGTACACTAAAATTTATACACACCTTACATAAATATATATGCGTATATGAATTTGCATCATGGCCTTAGGAACCGGTTACCACTGTTTTCTTCATCTAGAATTCGATTAGGTTAAAGGCAGTTTTTTTTCTTCAAGTTCATTTTATCTCAGTTTTAATGTTATACACATTGTATATATAAATGTATATATATATATATATATATACATTTATATACACATAAGAATAAGAGGACATATGCAAATATACAATCCTTCTTTCGTGTTTATAACCCTGAATTTTATCTCGCCTTTGAACATGGAGGTTTTGGGTAATTGTACGAACATGCAAAATCATGCAAGTATACGAAGTATATTGGTAAATACATACATGCGAATATATCGATGTATATGCACACCAGCGTGTACTTGGTTTTCTTATCCTTTTTGTAATGTATTACGGTAAACCATGGTGAATTTATGGGTTGGATGGATTTCAAAATCACTCTCGAAACAGAGAATTTTCATTTATCACTGCTTCAGAAAATCAGGATTTTTCCTTAAAATGGATAGTATGGGCTTTTTGAACTTTCATAAATGCATTCATGTATTAGTAGGTGTGTTCCCAAGTGCTAATGGAAAAGTTTACACAAACATACATGATGAACTTGATTATGCATTTGGTAACCTCAGCTTCCTGTACTAAACGCCTAGTATGTCCATTTATCATCACATGTGTGACCATGCTTTAACTGGAAATTTTGATGTATGGGATGTTAAGCGTTATGTTTACTTTCTTAAAACCTTTGATTTCGAATGTCAACTTTTTATATGCACAAAGCATGAGCATGCATGTCTTAATGTTTTTAATGAAAGAACTGTTTTCATGTTATGTATGTAAAATGGGGTTGAAGTAAGAATGCATGGAACCCCATTAACGAATGACCATGTCAAGATATGTGAGGGATGTATAGGACTTACATGTGACGGGTGCGCCCGGAATTATATAGCGCAACCAGAATGATGTGACGGGTGCGCCCGGAATTATACAGCGCTCCAATGCATTGGGTAAAGCAAGAGTCTCATGAGACGAACAAGTGCGACGGTCTTGGCAAATTAGCCTTGACTTGAGGAAAGGAAACGGGGTGGGCAGTGAGCCTTGACCCGTTAGGTATGTTATACGGTCATGATGAAAAGTCATGACAAAGTCCAGGATTATACGTCCCCTCTACATGTAATGATAAAGGTTAATCAGGGGTTCGTCCAACTAACAGGACAACCCCTAGTTGCAAACTCCCATGATCATGAAAATATACTTTATGTGACAAGAACTGTTTTTCATATGGCAAACTGTTAAATGAACTGCATTCTACACACAAACCCTGATATGCATGTTTTACTGCTTAGCCATAGAATTTCCCTTGGAATTAAAGTAACCTTGTTTTAACATTATGCATTGCTCACTCTGTTTATATTGCGCACTCTGATCATGTTTACATTAAAGCAAATTTCAAGTACGTGCTTCTTGTGCAAGTAGTTTTTTTCAAAGAAAGATGGTTTTCCTGATTTAAGAAATGATAATGTTTTGATTTAGAAAAGTATTTTCATTCTTTTCAAAATGACTTATTTAAGAAAGAATTTTCTTGAAAATGTTTTAAAACCCCCTTACTGGGCATTTTTTCTCACCCTACATTTTGTTTAAATTTTTTTTAGGCACGGTTGATATTAAGGAAGCTAATCAGAAGCAGCTGGTTTCCCGGAATCCCGAGCCTCACGATCCTCTGTTGTGATGAGACATGATATTGATTTTTGTAATGATGTAATGTAAAGTATATCATGTCCCATTAAGCACCCAGACTTTGGGGGTCGCTACAGTTGGTATCAGAGGATGGGTTCGAGAAAACTCTGGAAAACCAGGTGATATAAACATATTGCTAAGACTAACTAAGTAAAAATAATTTTCAGATGGCTGATGTACCTACTGACCTTCTGTCACTCCCCACCGAGGCTCTAGAGAACATTATATCTCTAGTCAGCCGTGAAAACTTCCTGAACTATGCTCATATCCGCATGGCGTGTAAGCGCTTGTACGATGTGTCGAACTCATCTAGGGTGCTTAGTCTCCACCGGGGAATAGGGATGGACTATCTTCTAATGATGATGACTCAGTTTCCCTCGTATTCACGTCGAGGAAGGTACCACGAAGGACTCTTCCGAGTGTTTACGGCTGGAGAGGAATTTGGCACAATGCTAGATAACCCTTTCCAAGAAGCAGCTGCTGCCGGAGATATTCGAGCAGCTTATCTGTGTCAGGTCCTGCACTATGGCTTCTGGGGCCAGTTAATGGACTTCGAAGCGTTGGAGAATGAGTCCACTCGTGTGTCTCTTAGGCAAGAAGTGTACACCGACGTTTCCCAACTCCACACCCCTCACGCGAAACTCAAGAGGCGATATAAATGTCCCCATGACTTAATCCTGTTTGTTCATCCTGTGTTTGGTTTGTGGAGTTAGAGAGTTTCGCCTCTCTTTGTAGTGTCCGTCTGGAAAACTCAGAATTTAATGTGTAAACCTTCTTAATTAAAAAGTTTATGATCTCTTCCTTCTCAGTGTTGTAAGTGACCTCTCTTGTTTACCTTTTCTTCCAGATGGCAGGTCAGATGAACCTCTCTTCTCTACCTGACGAGTTGGTAGAGGTTATCTTGATCAGAACTTGTATGGTGGACTTTCCCTCCTTTCTCCACCTACGAGGGTCCTGCCAACGTCTTCTGGACATAGCGAACAGTCCTGAAATTCTCCGCGCATGTCAGGAGAATGAACATGTGATCCACCTCCTTGCCACCACCCAGCTCCCCTGCTATAGGCGAAGGGGGAGATACCATGAAGGGTTTTTTCAGTGTTTCTCTATGACACGGAACTTCTCCGCCAGAGCTAGCTTTCTCATAGCAGCTCAAGACGGCAACCTCAGATCCGCCTACATGTTCCAGATCCTGAACGTCAGCCTTCTCAATCGCATCGTCCCCTTCAACTACCTCGAGCGTGATGAAGTTCGAAGGGTTACTAGGGGATTCGTCCGCTCGGACATCTCAGAGATGTTTATTGCACGGGCCTCCCTGTGGAAGCCTGTGTGTAGTGCCCATGAGCAGGAGTACAGGTCTTATTGCTCGAAGTGTATCTGGGTCAGGGAAACAAAGGAGCTGTGTACCAGTTTAGGGGTTCCGTTAACTGAGCCAGGCCTTCAGTTTTGGTGATGTTGTGCGACCGAAGTCTTTCTCTTGTCTTTTTACGAATAGAATTGCGAGGACACAATTCTTTTAAGGGGGAGATAATGTAACAACCCGAGAGTTCATGTTTTGTGTAATGATATGTTTCCCTTTTAGTTGGACCATCTTGCTTTAAAAAGAAAATGAAAATAAACGAAAAACGTAACAACAAGCATGAATGAAACACTCCTTTATTAAGAAACATGACGATTACAACTCCCCACGATCAAAACATATCTAACCAAGGATTCCAACCAAGAATCCGATTACAATGATAGGAAGATTGCTTAGAACTACTAGGAGCCCGAGTTTGCGGTAAGGATTTCGAGCATCCATCATAAGGAACGTAAGGATTGCTGAAGCCACCGCGACCGTGCTTAGCACCAAGGGGATCATACGAACCATCCTTGCTTCTCCTTCAGCCACTTGAGGTAAGGGTCACCGAGACCCAATCCTTTTATAAGCACCAAAGATGACCGTTGGACCTCAAACGGTCATAAATCCGACCGTTGATTCCCAAAGAATCCAATGATCCTTTTTGACCGTTGGGGATAAAATGACCGGAATGATAAGTGGGTAGTTTTTCATTAATTTTTTAAATGACCTCAATGTTAATTATCCTTTGTTTTCCAAAATAAGAATTTTATTTTATGTTTTAAAAGGAAATAATTAATATTATTGTCTTCTTCCATTATTTGTTATATATATATATGTAATTTGAGCAAGTAATTATTTGTTTAATTTATTTTCTCTTTTAAAATGGTGGACTAATGTTTCTGGTGAGGTTTTACCTCTTTCACAAATATAAATGTGCACACACTCAGTTTGTAGATGTACCTGTATATATATTTATATTGTGACAAACTGTATGTAAAATGGATTATACCTATTTTCTAAATTATATATAAGTAATAATAATAAAAATGTTTATCACTTGCTTTTATAATTCATATTTTGAAATTATGTCGATGTTTCGGTTTCTTGCATTACAATTTTGTGGTATAATGTTGAGATTCACTTTAATGCACATTAAATTTGCAATTTTGGAAATAACTAATAATGTTAAAATGTTAATATCTAACTTTTCTTGCTTGCAACTATAATTGGTGATCTTGAATTTTTTAAAACAATAATAATGCTTTGTTGTGCTGAATGTGTAATAGTGTAAACAATGTTAATGTAAAATGGGGTTGAATGAACTAATTAATATACAACCATTTTAAATGACCCATGACTTTTAATTAATAAAAGTTAAAAATAATTGAATGTTAAATAAGATTAATAATTGGTTATGAATCACCAAAGAATCTTGACTATGCTTAAAATACTAAAGCTTATAAATAATTGAAGTATAAACAATACTAAAGATTATAATAGGTATAATAATAATAACCACATGTAAATAAATAATCAATCATGAATCTTGACCATTAGTAAAATAATAAAAATTGGAAATAATTGTTATTTAAATAATGATAAAGGTTTATAATAATTATAGTAAGAAATTATGATATATATAAAAAATGGGAGACGCGGGGTGAGACTCGCTTGTTCTGTTCTTAAAAAAAAACTACTTCACTCTGGACCGCCCGATCTTTCCCCTCCCATCGCGGCCGTCCGTTTTTTTTTATGTTGCATCAAATCTGGCCACCTGATCGAGCCGCGTTTAATCCCAGCCGTTGATCTGTTTTTTTTTACATCCTTCTCCATGTCGCGCTTCTCTTCTTCCTCGCGCCGAACCAGCAGCAGACAGCTGCTGTTTTTTTTTTCATTTCCTCATGTCTTCGTCCAACAAGTGGACCCGGCATCGCCCTCTTTTTCCACGTGGTAGGAGCGCCTCGGCCTCGGGATGCCTCGGCCGAAGACGCCTTTCCTCACCCGAAGTCCTCATCTCCTTCTTCTTAGTTTTTTTTAATCCCCTATTGCCCCGAAGGCCGAACGACTGGCTCTCCCTCGGTCCCCTCGGCTTCTGGATCTGGTTTGCTGCACCATCTCCTCTCTCCCTCCTCTTCGTTGAGTTCTGGTAAGGGTCAAGTCCTGTTTTCTTTCTTTTTTTTTTGCCTGCTCAAGTTTCGGTTTGTATATATATATATACGTTATATGTTTTATGGCTTGTGAACACGTTTTTCCCATGCCTCCTTGCCGCGTCTTTCTCCTCCTCTCCGGGTTAAGGTAAGGGAGAAGCCCTTTTACTCTTTTTGAGGTTCTTGAGTTTCGTTTTTTATATATATATATATATGGTATGTATATATATATATATACGTTTTCACATGATGTTAGTACAACCTGATCCACTGAATTCACTTACCTCATTTATCAATTCCTGTCCTCCTCTCCAAAGGTAAGATGCATGTTTGTTTGTTTTCTTTTTAGTCATGTTTGAGTTTCGGGGTATATATATATACATGGTATGTGTGTATATTTTTCGGGTATATGTAAACCGGGTGCAAACCCAGATTTTGAAATCTCTCTCAGCTTGATAAAATTGAATAGTGGGTAAAAATGGAAAACCCCTTCTTATGTTTAGTTTCCTCCAGCTTTGGTACACTAAAATTTATACACACCGTACATAAATATATATGCGTATATGAATTTGCATCATGGCCTTAGGAACCGGTTACCACTGTTTTCTTCATCTAGAATTCGATTAGGTTAAAGGCAGTTTTTTTTTCTTCAAGTCCATTTTATCTCAGTTTTAATGTTATACACATTGTATATATAAATGTATATATATATATATATATATATATTTATATACACATAAGAATAAGAGGACATATGCAAATATAAAATCCTTCTTTCGTGTTTATAACCCTGAATTTTATCTCGCCTTTGAACATGGAGGTTTTGGGTAATTGTACGAACATGCAAAATCATGCAAGTATACGAAGTATATTGGTAAATACATACATGCGAATATATCGATGTATATGCACACCAGCATGTACTTGGTTTTCTTATCCTTTTTGTAATGTATTACGGTAAACCATGGTGAATTTATGGGTTGGATGGATTTCAAAATCACTCTCGAAACAGAGAATTTTCATTTTTCACTCCTTCAGAAAATCAGGATTTTTCCTTAAAATGGATAGTATGGGCTTTTTGAACTTTCATAAATGCATTCATCTATTAGTAGGTGTGTTCCCAAGTGCTAATGGAAAAGTTTACACAAACATAAATGATGAACTTGATTATGCATTTGGTAACCTCAGCTGCCTGTACTAAACTCCTAGTATGTCCATTTATCATCACATGCGTGACCATGCTTTAACTGGAAATTTTGATGTATGGGATGTTAAGCGTTATGTTTACTTTCTTAAAACCTTTGATTTCGAATGTCAACTTTTTATATGCACAAAGCATGAGCATGCATGTCTTAATGTTTTTAATGAAAGAACTGTTTTCATGTTATGTATGTAAAATGGGGTTGAAGTAAGAATGCATGGAACCCCATTAACGAATGACCATGTCAAGATATGTGAGGGATGTATATGACTTACATGTGACGGGTGCGCCCGGAATTATATAGCGCAACAAGAATGATGTGACGGGTGCGCCCGGAATTATACAGCGCTCCAATGCATTGGGTAAAGCAAGAGTCTCATGAGACGAACAAGTGCGACGGTCTTGGCAAATTAGCCTTGACTTGAGCAAAGGAAACGGGGTGGGCAGTGAGCCTTGACCCGTTAAGTATGTTATACGGTCATGATGAAAAGTCATGACAAAGTCCAGGATTATACGTCCCCTCTACATGTAATGATAAAGGTTAATCAGGGGTTCGTCCAACTAACAGGACAACCCCTAGTTGCAAACTCCCATGATCATGAAAATATACTTTATGTGACAAGAACTGTTTTTCATATGGAAAACTGTTAAATGAACTGCATTCTACACACAAACCCTGATATGCATGTTTTACTGCTTAGCCATAGAATTTCCCTTGGAATTAAAGTAACCTTGTTTTAACATTATGCATTGCTCACTCTGTTTATATTGCGCACTCTGATCATGTTTACATTAAAGCTCATTTCAAGTACGTGCTTCTTGTGCAAGTGGTTTTTTTCAAAGAAAGATGGTTTTCCTGATTTAAGAAATGATAATGTTTTGATTTAGAAAAGTATTTTCATTCTTTTCAAAATGACTTATTTAAGAAAGAATTTTCTTGAAAATGTTTTAAAACCCCCTTACTGGGCATTTTTGCTCACCCTACGTTTTGTTTAAATTTTTTTTTAGGCACGGTTGATATTAAGGAAGCTAATCAGAAGCAGCTGGTTTCCCAGAATCCCGAGCCTCACGATCCTCTGTTGTGATGAGACATGATATTGATTTTTGTAATGATGTAATGTAAAGTATATCTTGTCCCATTAAGCACCCCGGCTTTGGGGGTCGCTACATTGATATCTTGCACATAAGCATACAGAAAACATTATGTCGGGTCGACTAGCTGTCAAGTATAGTAAACTTCCTATCATATCTCTAAAGATTGATTGATCTACTAGTTTCCTAGTTTCATCAAGATCAAGTGTATTTGAGGTACCAATTGGAGTGCTAATACTTTTAGTTTTTTCATATCCATACTTTTTGAGTAAATCTTTTATATACTTATGTTGAGATATATATGTTCCTTCTGGTTTTTGAGAAATTTTAAAACATAAAAAGAATGTTAACTCACCCATCATACTCATTTCAAACTCAGATTTCATTAAATTTCCAAAAGAATCAGTTAAAGATTTCTGAGTTGATCCAAATATGATGTCATCAACATAGATTTGAACAATCAAAACATTTTTGTTTTCCACTTTTATAAAAAGGGTTGGATCTGCTGTACCTTTTGTATAATTGTTTTGTAAAAGAAATCATGTAAGTCTATCATACCATGTTATAGGGTCTTGTATAAGAGCATATAGAGCCTTGGTAAGTTTAAAAACATGATCAAGATGTCTTGGGTCTTGAAAACCCGGAGGTTGTTCGACAAAAAATTCTTCCTGAACAAAACCATTTAGAAAATCACATTTGACATCCATTTGAAATAGTTTGAAATTGAAATATGCTGCAAAGGCTAATATAATATGAATAGATTCATTTCTAGCTACAGGAGCATATGTTTCTTCATATTCTATTCCCTTCTTATTGATTATAGCCTTTAGCAACAAGTCTTTCTTTATTTCTTACAATGATTCCATTTTCATCACATTTGTTTCTGAAAACTCATTTTACACCAATTACAGTTGTTTCTTTAGATCTATCAACTAAAGTCCAGACTTGATTACTTTCAAATTCATTTAGTACATCTTTCATTACTTTGATCCAATCATCATCACCTAAGGACTCACTTGGACGTTTAGGTTCAAATTGGGAAAGAAAAGAAAGATGTTCTATTTCATTTCATAAGGAATTTCTGGTTCTTATAGGTTGATTTACATCACCAATGATGTTATCCCTGGGATGATTCCTCAGAAACAATTGATTTGGGTTTTGTAAAACCTGTTCATCAACATATGGTAGAATATCATCCGTGGTAAAAGATTCAGGAATACTTTCTTGAATATTTTCCTTATCAGAAGGATCTTCTATCACGGATCGATAATCAGTTTTTGAAAACACATTCGACGATGTAGGATTGGGTTGATTGAAAACAAAAGGATTAGTTTCATCGAATTTTACATGTACTGTTTCCTCAACAGTACATGTGTTTTTATTGAAAACTCTATAATCATTTGACGTTGTAGAATAGACTAGAAAGATTCCTTCATCAGATTTTGGTTAAAATTTGTGAAGATTATCTTTTGTATTCAGAATGAATACTTTGCATCCAAAAACTTTGAAGTATGAGACTTTTGGTTTTCGGCCAGTCCATAACGGCTAAGGGGTTTTATTAAGAAATGGTCTAGTTAAAACATGATATATAGTATAACAGGAAGTACTAACAGCTTCACCCCAGAAGTTCTTAGCAATTGAGTTTTCATGCAACATGGTTCGAGCCATTTCCTGAAGAATACAGTTTCTTCATTCAACAAAACCATTTTTCTGAGGAGTTCTTGGAGTTGAGAAATTGTGAGTAATACCTTTCATACTACAAAAAGTTTCAAAATCTGAATTTTGAAATTCACCACCATGATCACTATGAATAGTTATCAATGGTAGGTTTTTCTCATTTTTAACTTGGGATCTAAATTTTTTGAAATAGGAAAAGGCTTCAGATTTCTTTGTGAGAAATTAGACCCATGTAAATCTAGTAAAGTCATCAACTAAAACAAATACATAGTATTTGCCTCCAATGCTTCTAGATTATGAAGGACCAAAAATATCCATATGAACTAGCTGTAATGCATTAGATTTTGAACTTCATTATTTGATTTAAATCTAGTTTTATGTTGATTTCCAAATTGAAAAGGATCACAAAATTTTGAAGAATCATATATAAGGTCCGGTATCCCCTTCACAAGTCTTTTATTTGAGAGTTTACTAAGGTTTCTCAGATTACAGTGTCCTAGATTCCTATGCCATAGCCATGATTGGTCTTTTATTGCACTTAATCAGGGTAAGTTTTGGCTCCTAAGGTCTTCTAAGTTAATAGTGTAAACATTCTCTTGCCTATGGGCAGATAGAATGAACCCATCATTGGAATTGTGTACTAGACACTTATCATTTCTAAAATTCACAAGGTAACCTTCATCACATAATTGACATATGCTGATGAGATTGTGCCTAAGACCTTTAACAAACAAAACATTTGAGATAAGAACTTTTCCAAGAAAAACTGTTTTTCATATACCAACAATCTTTCCTTGAGAATTATCTCCGAAGGTAACTTTTCCACCATTTGTTTTGATAACCTTCTGAAAGAGACCTTGGTTTCCAGTCATGTGTTGATAACAACCATTATCCGAGTACCAAACATTCTTATTGGTACATTTCTCATTTTCCTGAAAAAGAAATAATTAGATTTTCGGAATCCAAACTTGTTTGGATCCAGAAGGGTTAGATAAAAGAATTTTAGGACTCCACATTTGTTTTTCAAAATGAGATTTATGAAACCCTAATGATTGAGTTTTGTTAAGAGAACAATCTCTTTTCCAGTGTCCACCACATTGACACTTAGAACAGAAAGTGGTTTTTTGAGGAACAAAATAGTTATTGCTAAAAATAGGTTTTGAATAAGTATAACCAAGACCAGAACGATTTCCCAACGGTCTAATTTGAGAGTACATCATGTCAAAGTTTTTCTTTCCATTAGTAAAGTTTGAAAAACATTTATTCAATGATAAAATCTCTGACTTTAGTCTTAAAAAAAATTCTTATTTTCTAAAACATTTGAATTTGAACTAGAGTTAGGCTCTAAAATATTTTTCTTTGAAGTTACAGTTTCAAGATCCTTAGAAATATTATCATTATCAGATATAACTTTCTCAAGGGTTTTTAAAATAATTTTAAAATCAGAAGTTTTCACATCAAGATCTTTAGAAAGATCTGATACTTTTTTATTCAAGATTGAAATTCAAGAATTTTATTTCTCTAGTTTTTTTTGAGATTTGAATTTTCATTTTCATGTAATTTTGCAAATCTCGATACTTCTTCAAAAGTTGGTAATGTATCTTCTTCTGATGATAAAGATTCATCATTTGAAGATTCGAAATATCTATTATCAGTATAATTTTCATTCAAGGAAAAATTTTTGATATCTTCATCGTTATGTACCTTAGCCATGAGACAATGAACTTTAATTGGTAATCTGGCTAAAAGTCCGATATTCCTTTGTCCTGAGGACACATATTCTGAAGAATCATATAAAGAATCACTATCACTCGCACTCCAGGTATCATTTGCCTTCAAAACATTCTTTGTCTTATAAAACCTTTTCTTGTTTCTTTGAGAGTGTTTCTCCTTTCTATCTTTCCTTTTCAGTAAAGGACAATCAGGCCTTATATGTCCTGATTTCTTACATTCATAACAAGTTACCTATTAATCTTCCGTATCCTTCCTATATTTCTTTTTGAAACTATATTGGAAGTCTTTATTTCCCACAATCTTCTTCATCCTTCGAGAAAGATTGGCTAATTCATTATCTGAAATATAACAATCACTTGAATAAGATAAAACTTTCTTGGCTTTGGATCTTGTAAGCCTTTCAAGTGTTTTAGCTTTAGATGAAAAGGCTACACTTCTATTTCCATTTTTCTTCTTGTTGAAATCAGAATCTCTATTCATTCTTGTCTCATGCTGTAAAAGATTTCCAAAGAGTTCATCTAGAGAAATCTGAGAAACATTTCTGTTTTCATAAATAACTGTCCTTTTTGACTTTCATTTATTTGGCATTATATTTATAATCTTATCAACTAGAGCTTCATAATTAATACCTTTTTCTCCCATAGATTGTAAGCTGTTGACAATTGTCACAAACCTTTGTTTCACTTTACATACTGGCTCTCCATAAGGAAAAACAAATCCATGATACTCTGCTCGAAGCATTGCTCTCCTTGTTTCTATAACCATGGATGTACCAAAATGAGTGACTTCTAATTTCTTCCAAATACAGTTGGCTGCATCACATGATGATATCTGACTGTATATATTCCTAGTCATAGAGCATAATAGAGTATTTCGTACCTTGTAATTCAGTTGATATTCTTGCTTCTCTTGGTTAGTGAAAGTACTGACTTCTTTTTCAGGAATATTGTAACCTCCAGTAAGCATTATAAAATTGTCTACACCATAATTAATAACAAAATTCTTCATACAATCTCTCCATTACTCATAATCATTTCTATCTAAGATAGGTGGTCTAGAATGATTCAGATTGTCTATTTACCCAAGGTTCATTCCTGCCATCTATTACAACAAAAGACTTTTCCACTCCACACGTTAATGTAGTAAGTATTAAAAAAAATGAAAGAAACAAAACCAGTAATATAAATCAATTGAAAACCTCCTCTGATACCAATTTTTGGATCGAATATAAATATATCTATGTCTATTAGATGGAACAATACAAGAGGGGGGGTGAATTTTAGGTTTAAAAACCATTATGTTTTAGAACTTAAGAGATTAGTTTAAAAGGTCTTAAACTAATACAAGTACAAACAACCACTATTGTATTGTATATAAAAGGTATTATGTAATGTAATACTAATGAAATGTAAAACAATTGTATTCAAGATGAACACAATAGTCAGAGTAATATAAAGATGGATGATTCTACCTTAAAGCGTATAGAATCAATCAATACAATATGTAATAGAATGGATGTAATTGAAACAATTACAAATGTATAAGAGATAGAAAAGGAAACAAAAACAATTTCCTTTTTAATACACTTAGCAGCGGAAATGTAAATGAATTACAATTCTTTTATCCCAAAGAGAAGGGTTATCCTTTGACCTAGGATAAAAGGTCTGTCTCACCAACACCTTGGTGAGCCCTCGATACGATGATCAGACTGTCTGTCTGCCAATCCCTGGAAGCCCTCGATACGATGATCGGCAGGTCTGTTTGCCTATCCCCGGTAGCCCTTGATACGATGATCGGCACGTCCATCTGCCTATCCCTGGCAGCCCTCAATTTTGTAGGTAATTGGAACCTCTGTCTTTCAATTGCATGAAAGCCCTCGATACGATGATCGGATGCACAAAGCAGATGAGAGAAGTCATAGCATCTCCCTTTAGAATCTTGATTGAAGCAAAGTATCACAATTGGTCCACAAAGTCTCATTCGTTATCTCGTTGTTCTCTCAGCTTCAAATGACTTCCTATTTATAGGCCTTGTGTTCCAATGGTCATGTTGCCTCGAACGGTCATATTTCTCCAAAAAACTCGGAGGGACATGGACACCTGGCATCATAACGGTCATATTGAAAGAGAAATCACGACATCGTTTTGATTAGTTTGTATCTAACTAAACGACATCATATTGGTTAAAACATGATATATATCGATGATAAGAAATGGTATGATTCATATGAAACATGTGTTTTTGACTAATTACCAAAACATGTAATGAAAGTATGAATATATGAGTTAGTACGATACGATTGATAGAGTTAGTACGATACGATTGACATAGTCAGGACGATACAATTGACAGATACAGTACGATACGAGTGACAGAGTCTGTATGGTACAATTAACAGAGTCAGTACGATACGATTAAAAATACATTTTTGATTTCCAAAACAAAATATAGAAGTCATAAGATATCATTTGACTCAACACTCATGTGTTTATAAATCAACTGAACTTTCTCTACCATATCTTCTACCAATTTTGGTCCCATTAGCTTCCTTTCACCTACTTCATCCCAAAAAGCTGGAGTTTGACACCATTTACCATATAATGCCTCAAATGGAGCCATCTGTATACTGGAATGAAAATTGTTATAATATGAAAACTCAACCAAAGAAAGATGTTGGTCCCAACTTCCCTGATAATCCCTAGAGCAAGCACGTAGCATATCCTCCAAGGTCTGAATTGTTTGTTCTGACTTCCCATCTGATTGAGGATGAAAAGCTGTACTAAAATTTAATTCAGTACCCAATGAATTCTGAAGGATTTTGGAAAAGTTAGAAGTAAATCTCAAGATGCCTTCAGTAATCCCACAATAAAGTCCATCGATATATTTTACCATTTCCACTCTGGCACTGGTAATGGCTGAATCATCCCTTTTAGTAACTTCTGCTCTGCTTTAACTTGCTAACAAGTCAAACACTTCACAGTAAAATCAGCAATATCCCTTTTCATTCTGTCCCACCAGTAATACTCCCGAAGATCTCTATACATCTTAGTACTTCCTGGATGAATTGAAAACAAAGAACAATGTGATTCACATAAAAACTCTCTCTTCAACTGTGAATCACAAGGCACACACAATCTCTTCAAAAAACTCAAAACACAATCATTATCAATGTTGAATTCAGGCAACTTACCCTTCTGAACCAGCTATACCTTTTTCTGCAACCCACTGCCTTTCTTCTGCGCTTGCTTAATTCTGTCTGATAGGGATGATCTCACTGATACCTGAAATAAAACAGAAGAACTTATGGCACCAACAACTTCTATTCAAAAGTTCATCAAATCAAAAATCATAGGATCTCATTCCAAACATATCATGGTAAATGAATCATTACTTTTTCAACTCAAAGCATTGACCACTTTATTTGATTTTCCCGGATGGTAATGGATTGTACAATCATAATCCTTGATTAATTATAGCCATCTCCTCTGTCTCATGTTCAATTATTTTTATGTGAATATATACTTTATAATTTTGTGATCAATATATATTTCACACTTTACTCTATACAAATGATGCCTCAAAATTTTTAAAGCGAAAACAATAGCAGCTAATTCCTAATCATGTGTAGGGTAATTTACCTCAAGTGTTATAAATTGACGTGAAGCATATGCAATTACTTGATCATTATGCATAAGGAAACTATCAAGTCCTTTCAATGAAGCATCACTGTATATAACAAACTCACCATTCCTGGAAGGAAGTGCCAAAACTAGAGCATTCAAAAAATCTTCTTTTCAACTCCTGAAAACAATCATCACATTCTTTTGTCCAGATAAACATTACACCCTTCTGAGTTAGCATAGCCATTGGACTAGATAACCAAGAAAGATTTTCAACAAACTTTAGGTAGTAAAAATCCAAACAAAGGAAACTACGAATCTCGGTTACATTTGTGGGTCTTGGACATTCTTCAACAACTTTTGTTTTAGCAGGATCAACAATTATGCCATCTTTTGAAACAATGTGACCAAGGAAAGAAATTTGTTGCAACCAAAACATAGACATGCTGAATTTCCCATAAAATATCTTTTCTTTCAAGGTTTTCAGAATAACCCTTAAATTTCTTCCATGATCCTATTTACTTTTATAAAACACCACAATATCATCAATAAAAACAACCAACATTTTTCACCTGATTCAACTGAGCCATCACTGTAGCAAACTATTTAGTTCTGATTCTGGCAATCTCAGGATACTGACTTGAAAGGTCATTTCCCTCTGTATGACTTCCCAGAGAAGATGTTCTATTTCCTCTATGAAAAACCATTCTTAACAAACATGTCTCAGATGAAGCAACATGGTAATCTTCAAATCCTATATCATTTCAAAAAATATTTTTGGATAATCATTTAATAGAATTCTAACTCCTAAATTTTTCTAAATCGACCTCTGATACCAACTATAAGGCCCTGGCCTTAAACCTTACTTAATATTAAATTAAATTAATTATTCACATTGAGGATCTATTCAGATTTAGAGTTTTATATAATTATGACATAACTATTATATCTCAAAAGATTATAAGGGAGTCACTTCTATTATGTTTCCATAAAAAAACTCTTAAAAAGAAACATGTTTAGTTTCATGTTTTATATAGCATGACTTTCCATTGATCCCATCCTTGACCCTATTCCACATTAAGTCCTGTGAAAAACATTTAAAAAAAACTTGGGTTGAGCATAAAAAGCTCATTAAGGGATACCCAATGACTGAAAACTGTTAGTTTTTGAAAACAAAAAGTAAACCTTGTATACTTTATCAAACTAATACTTTTCACCATTATGAAGTAGTAAAAACTCTTCACTGAATAAATGATCATTACTTAACCTTTTGTAACCAAAAGGTTACCATAAAACCCATATAAAGATCACATAACATATAAAGGTAACATGGTACATAAACATACTTAAATGGAATAACCATGCGGTTGACTTCCATATATATCACTTAATGGAATAGTCATACGGCTGACTTCCATACCCAATGCATTGGAGGTTATAATGTGACCACCTGTCCTGGTATTCACGACACCACACGTCATATTGTTTATGACGTAACCACTCTTCAAATGTCCATTTACCATTATAAAATCATATAACATAAAACAAATATAATGGAAAGAAATCATTTCCACACTTTGATCACAATATATCACTTAACTATATTGACATAACAAAACCATTATAAAAACCATTTTCAATACCAAAATATAAGAAATGAAAAACATGGAATTTATTTTTCATTAAAAAGTTATGGCTTGTAGAGGACGCCGAATCTCCAATAATGGTCACAACGGCAGAGAAGTCGTTGTCGCCGCATACGTACAAAAAAACATTCCCTTTTGTCGTTTAGTAAAATGCTTCGTATAAAAAGATTACTTTTTAATAAACATAAAATTCAAATGGGTTTATACGCCTTATAAAATAAAGTTGTGTATAAAACGAAACATGCCTTAATGAAAATAGAATGAGACGAAGTCCCTTACCTCGTGTCTAAAGTGACTCGATTTCTCTTTACTCTCCTGAATAATAAACTAGTGTTAATTTATACTTTCTTAGGAACCTTTTTCAATCTTAATATTCGTTTTATATCAATTATTTCCATGTTATAAACATTATGTAATCATTTAAGTTAATAATGTTTTTTTGTCGATATTTGGTTCTTAAGTCGAAAGTGGACTTCTTACAATTACATGTTGTTCGTGTGGTCAAAGGTTCATTATATCCAGAATGATATTAATGATTTGGATATCATATATATCATATATATCAAGAATAAAAAATTATTTATAATATTACATAATCATTTAAAGGTAATAAATGAAATGCACCGTTCATGGAGATGGTAAGCCGTACATACGCATGAACGCTACTTTCATTTCTATGTCATATTAATGGAATTAAAACTAAATGAGAGATATGTATATTTTAATTCCAGAATTATATTAATCATTTAGATGTAAAATAAATCATATATATCCATTATATATATGTACTTATAATAGTACATTACATTTGGGGATAAGAAATGAAATGCACAGTTCATGGAGACGGTAAGCCGTACGTACGCATTAACGCTACTTTCATTTCTATCTCATACTTTAAAGGAATGAAATAATAGTGATATAAATGTATACTATAATTCCAGTATAAAATCATATATAATAACTTTAAATCCATCCTTTATACATCCCCCATATGGCATTAACGAATCAAAAATACTTTGAGGGGGCGGTAGTCCGCACTTCCTAAAATGAAGATATCGCGTATACCCATAATGGAAGCCATAAAGGTATGACATAAATGAAAAATACAGAAGATTAATGAAAAAATATACATATTATATATCATATATAAATATAGTGACATATTAATGTCCACCTTTGAAGGTGTTAGAAAAATATTGAACAATCATCGTTTCGTGAGGCATAAATTCACCATCCACAGAAAGAGTATGTTCTTTAACCATTAGATGTATGTGTGTGTAAGTGTAGATCGAATGCTTTTTATAAACATATCCTAGTATATTTAATATAATGGAGTTGTTACAAAAGAAATGAATAAAAATAGGTTAGGGGGTTGGGGAAGAAAAATAAACAAAAGAACAAAAGTGAAGACATTACCTTAAAATCTTGTAACTCTCTTTGATTTGAGCTCAAAGGATTCCTTGATAAGACTTATATCCAATGTGAGGCTTCTAGGAGTAAGATAGGGATGTGGAGATAAAAAAATATCAGAGCTTTGCCGAACCAAAGGCCTGAAGGGTGTGTGTAAGGAGTTAGAGGTGGGGGCCTTTTATAAGAGGAGAGGAGGGGCACTCTTGGAAAGTTAAGAAAAGATACTTTATTATAAAATTATTTTCGGATAAAAATTGTCCCACAATTATATATTTAGAGGATAATGGGATAAGGGTTCTAAATCCACCCATCCAATAGGTTTTTGACTTTTGTAGGTCTTAGATTCTACATTATTATTTCATTTTATTTAAATCGTTAAATAATGAGGTAATCGTTGCATCATCCTGGTGTCATAAATAATTTAATTCATTTAATGTCTAAAAATTATAAAAAATATTTCATGATGTAGGAAATAATTTTATCTTTCTAATTAATATATATAGTCAAAACTCTGACTTGTATAACCCCATTTAAAAATTGTTTTATTAAAACAACTCATGTTTGTGACATTTTTATTTTAACATTAAATTAAACGTTATTAATGTCATTTTCCTATAAAAGTGGCCCCATGGGGTCCCAAAGTTGACACATTGAATGTATTGGTCTTAAATGACACATCCAATAAGGGTATGATATGTTTCTTGGTCATTTAATATTATTAAAACATTACTTTTACCTTAAACTACACTAATTACCTCTAATCGCGATTAATAAACATAAAACTTACAATTCACCAAAAAATTATTTTAATCCCATTGAAGAACATTTTACTTATTAATGAAAACCATGTATGTCGGATTTTTGAAATTAAAATCACAGAAGTGGTAAAGTTTCATTTAAACGAAAAATCAGTTTTTAAGTACCACTTAGTGGTATCACTATTCATAAAAAATTGATGTTTTTCAGAAAAATACCAAAACGTCACCCTAAGCTATATTTGATATTCCCAATTAAAAAATTATTTCTATTTTACAAAATTAAAAACATATATGTTGGATAAATTAATAATTAATTCCCACTGTCAAAAAAATAGCGTGTTTTTATGAAACAAAAATTATCAAAAGATTTACACTAGTTTAAGTCCGATTTCAAAGAGAAATTAATTTCAACGACCACAATTGGATTAAATGGTAAAAATATATTCTAAGTTAACTTTAAAACCAATTCAAAAGAGAATATAATCATATAAATAAATTATATTAAAAAGAGGTTCTGAATTAAAATACAACATTTTTCACTATTCTTTACAAAATGATCTTTATCGGAAAAATACCAAAAATTTACACAAAGTAAATTTTGATTTCCCGATTCTATAGAAGAATTTTATTTGGTCTAAAATAATTTATAAGAGTGAACAAAACTAAATTTAATGAGGTTTCACCATCAAATGGCGATAGTTCGACCTTGTAGTGGATATTAGATTATATATGCCTAAAATTGAATTCTTTTCATATTTTAAGCATTTATCCTTTATTGGATCAATGTAAAAACATTTAATAGACATATATAATCATATTTTTATTATTTTTATTCATTCCCACCAATACAATGGCTACGTGTTAACTTCCATTTAAAATAATATTTTGTTATTACTAGTGTGCAACGAAAGATTTCAAAGAAACTCTTTGTTGCGTATTGGGTACGCTATCGAACATAGAAACCCCTTTAAAGTAAATTTAATATTTAATTCGTAAATATTAATAAATATAAATTTTTTTTATTCTTTATTTACCTGGGATGTAACAAAACATGTGTTATATTGTTTTTATTACATCGAATATCATTAATATTAAATAAAGTTAATTTTATAGATTTTTCCATACACTTAAATTCATAATAAATATGGAATTATTCATTGTTAATGATGAAAAAACTTTTAAATTTTAATCATGTATCAATGTGTTTCCATCCATGATTATCACATTTTTTATAATTACAATTTTACTTCATCCCATTATCCATTTTTTCTATTTTCCCCTCTTATTGGAATCAATTATTTTAAAACAATAAATAATAGATAATTCATTTCATTTCATGATAGCACAACATATTATATGCTTTTATTATGATAATATTTGGAATAATTATCACCTTCAATATATTCGATTAATCAGATCGAAAAAATATCTTTATATTATGTATGTGTGTCGTAGTATGAAATGGTGACATTATACATTTAGATTTATACTTTGAAACATTTAACTCATCATTTTTTCAAAGACTCTGTAATTGTCTCTCCATATCAACTCATTGTTTGGGATGACAATACATTTTCCATGAATATTTCCTTCAATCTCATCAATTTTTTCACTATATTTACACATAATCAATTTTTATCCAATGACCTCCCATGATCTGCATCACATGGGATAAGATTAACATATAGGAACATTTTGTTTCATTAGTTACATACAAATATATGAAATATATTCTCCAATGAAATTTTAAATATCTTATGTACAAATGGATTTGTAATAAAATTGAATGATGTAGGGTTGTTATAGATGAAGTGGTCAAATATTGATATTCCACTTGTTATATTGGTATTATTATCCATACAGGATACGTTATTTTTCATAACCCTGGTCAGCTTCCCCAATATAGTTATATATTTCTTATCTCTAACTGTAGCTCACGAATCTATCTACATTATCCTTACTATGAAGAAATTACATATATTTGTAGCATGAATTAATGTTTATCCCATTCCTTTCAATATGATCTATTTATACATAATAGAATCCACTATATTTTTTTCATAACATTAAAAAAATCTATTATATTCAAACTAGTGGAACACATAACATAAATTGAAAATTTAATCCCATGAAATCCATGAATAATAAACATGAATTATTTGGGAAAATTATCAAATATAAAAAATAAAACTATGTTTTAAAAATATATTCATCAACTATTATATATTTGTTAAATTTTCAAATTAGGTGTATGGTAAGATAAATTGTTGAGTTCACTAGAATGATGGCTTTTATATACGCAACTGGATATATATTTTTTTCATTTCAATAATATAAATATATAAAAAACTACATCTACTTATATTATATAGATAATGATGTGTTCAAATGAAAACTAAATAATATCAAACATAACAAAACAATGGGTTGTTATCACCTACATTGTAATATCCTAAATGTTAGTCAATGTGTTTTGTTCCTTAATATATATTTTCATAAATTGTATTCCCATTATTTTAACTAAATATCATCTGATACAATCTACATATTCCCTAAACCTAATGTCATATATTATTTAGAAACATTATTAAATTGTGACAATATATAATAAATCAAATACCAAAGGACTAAGTAGTATTTATGTTTTTAAATAATATATACATACTTGAATATCATATTACATTTGAAAACATAAATTCTAAAAACATAGTTTTTTTTTAAAAACACCTTTATTCTTCTAGGAATATACCTTCATATCAACCATAATATATTTTTAATTATATACGATAAATGAAATATAATAAGTGAATGATATGAGATGCTCAATGTGATAATGCATAAAATCGGAACATAAAAAGGACTGAATAATATAGTAGGAATAAATGATATTTAAATAATGGAAAAAATAATCCATAAGATTGGAACATGTATATGGATATGATAGAAATTTAAATGTTTATGGGTACATCAATAATTGACTTCATAATTATGTAATTCATAACGACATGCCTTTTAAACATACCAATTAGGCCTTGTACGAATACATCAAAAAATTATGTCAATGATTCTTTCCAATATATATATATATATAGGTAGATCTTTTTAAAAAATATCCAATCTATTTATACTCAAGATATGTGCAAATTCATCAAGGGTCTATGCAATTTTATGCCCCATCCGTCTCTTAATATATAAAATGCATTTATAATATAAACAAACAATAAAACATAATCATTATTTCTAAAAATATGAAACAATACATATTATATGAACTAGAATAAATAATATATAAATTTTCACCAAAATATATTTCAGTAAAATAGATAATAAAAAATGATGGGAGATATAATTATTTTATATCCATAGTAAAGGATACTAAAATAGAAAAACATTCTTTAAAAGATAAATGGAATGTATGTTCAGGAAAAAAATATATTCACCAATAAACTATTTATTTGAAATCATAAAAATTTCCAAATTTTAATGAAAATGATTTATTCGAAAATGACAAATGATAAATGTAATTGAATTTTCAATTCCACAGTTGGTCATTATTATGTGAATTTATTTTCCATAAATATAAATTAAATCATATATTATTGTTATGTTTTATGAAAAAATTTCAAAAGTACATCCTTTGCAAAATGATTAGAAGATTAATTTTAATCCATTATTTAAAAATTCAAACCTGGAAAAAAATTCTGTATTAAATTATTGTATAATTGTAAAATCATTATTTAAATCAGTTTAAAAAATATATTGAAAATTTATTATTTGATGATATAATATATCCTCTTATAAAAATAGATATGGGGAACAGTTGAAAAAATTAAAATCCTATATTCAATGAATATAATGAGATTCTTGATATATCAGAGGAATTTTATAGTAGATATGCCTCAGAAAATAATATTGTAGTATAACACAATATATTATAAATAGAAGAAAATCGGCGATGAAGAACCCTTACCTTGGCTATGAATTCTATTATGTGTGATTGAACCAACTTTATAATAAAAAAATAGTTATTGTATGTATATTATAGAACGTCAATCATACACATGATTAATTATATTATTTTCATATAACATTTTCTCAACCATTAATTAACAATTCATTATCCAAATCACTCTTCTAGGTGATAAATACATTGTTTTTCTTGTATATTCTTGTTCGGTGGTTTGGGTACATACAATTCAATAATTGTTAAATAATAAATAGAATCCAAATATTGGATGATATATAATATGTTAATAATATTTATAAATTTAATATTTATAAATATTAGATATAGAAAGATGAATTACACAGATCTTATAGACTATAGATCATTCCCTTGTGTGAACATTGCTTTTTCATTTCAACAAATTGAACACAATAAAGGTAAATAATATTTAATCGAAATATATTCATTATATTATAAATCAAATAATGTATAATGAATAAATCTATCCTTATTACAATCCATGTAAATCATTAATGAAAAATGAATTACATCGCTTGGAGGAGGGGGTAGTCCACACGTAATCATGTGTGATATTATCCTTTTCTAATTTATTATATGGTAAGTAGGTAATTATTATATTTATATTATATATGTATAATGTTTTACTAAATATAAAATATAAACATTAAACCAATTATAATAACTAACCATAAATTAAGGTGATGAAAAATTAATTACATCGCTATGTGGAGAAGGTAAGTTGTATATACAGAAGAGCAGTAATTTCACATACCATTTTATTTAAAACATGGGTGACATTGGTTTCCTTATAATGATAAACTTTATTATATTTATAATAATTAATATATTTTTTATAAAAAATACCACAAATTTATTTGAATTATAATAAGATGTAAAAATAAAGTTAAGAGTTGTGGAAATCACTTGTTTTTCAATGTATCTATATCAGATCTCATCTTAAGAGCCTAGAGTTAGAATTTTGGATGATAAAAACCTAAATAACATAGATAGTGTTTTGGGTAAGATAAATCATAGTTACTTTTCTATATAGTTTTCTGAATGTGGTGTAATTAATTGATATGAAGGTGTACTTTTATAAGCGAGCGGAGGGGAATTTTGGTTATTCAGTAATGTAGTAAATTAAAATAAATTGTTTTTATGTCCAAATGGTTCAAAAATTATATATTTTTAATGTAAGATGAGTATGTGTCAATATCCTCTAATATTGTGAATATTTATCATTTATCGGTTATGTTTTCAACCTTATCCCATGGATTTGACCTCACCCTGATAACCTATATTATAATTACAATGATAACATGTTTTTAACTCAATATGATATAAGTAGGATTCCATAAAATTATAATTGTGACATAAATTTTCAAGGTATGACATTGGAAACCATATATTTTACCCCTTTTCATAGTTCAATTTTTTTATTTTGAAAATAATTTAACATAATTTATGTCATCAAAATACCATTATGGAAATTAGTGACACAATTCATTTAATTCAGCTATATAAAAATGAGGAAAAAATTTAATTAGAAAAAAATAATTTAAGTCGTAAAAAATATGTAATTTTCTCCAATGAAATTTATATAACACTAAAACTCAATTGAATTATATTACTTTTATTTTTTTTAAAATAATTTATTTTGATTTTCTATTATTTGATGATATTTCGTTTCACTATTGTGAAAATATTTATGTTAATTATTTAAGGAAACAATTTATAAATAAATTTATATCCTCAAAAAAATTCCTTTTTTGAAAATATTCATTAATATTAATTGACAACATTATTTTTCACTACATAAAATCATATTGAATAATTAAAATTAAGAGACAAACATTCTTATTTTCATTTTATTTAAATATTATATAAGTGATTATCTTGGTAAAGTGTCACATAAATAACTAAATATCATGGTTAATTTGATAATTATATAATCCAATTCATCCAAAATGAAATATGATGAAAAAATGAGACCTTAATACATAGATTTAACATAGGATAACCAGATTTTCATTTAACAAGGTGATAAGTATTTCCATCCTTATTTTTCAAAATGAACTAAAATAAATGGATAATATATACCTAATTTTAACAACATAATTCCAAATATGTTGTCCTTTTCATGTTTCATCCTTTATTAATGTAAAAATTATATTTTAAAATTCATGTAAAAAATAATACAAAAACTATATTTTAGAAAAATACAATTTGTAAGCATAAAACTAGATCTATTCATATATTATTAACATAAAAACTATTAGATGAATCACTAAACATTTTATTGAATATATTATTTATAAATTTTAATACAATCATTCACCAATAGTGATCATATTAGATTATTAACATAATAACAAAATAATAAATAAAAACATTTTTTCAAAACACAACTTGAAAACCTTAAAATAATTTTTATTATAAAATATTATTGATAACTACTGAATTAATTTTATACTATTAAAAAATAATTATTTCTAAATTATGTTAATATAGTTGATACCCATCAATTTTAAGAATTTATTTTTAATGGTAACATATAAATTATATATATAAAGTTAATATTTATTTCATAAAAATGGTGTTACAAGTGATACATTTTGTGAAATAAATTACATTGATTTAAACATAAATATATCAAATAATATCTCAGTGTTACAATATCCCCTTTTAATTTTTTTTATCATGGATATAGGAGGGAGGGAATGTTTATATGTTCCTAGAATATAATATGACGACCAAGTTCGATCAAGGGGACTTTACTACTCTTGTGTAAATCAAATCATGGGATTCAAAAACTCATAAGGAACTAAACAACAAAATCCCAAATATTGTTATGAGATTTTAGAATAAGTAATTTCGTGTACATAGTTTTAGTATCAAAATAAAAAATATAAATTATTAAATTATTTAATCTTTTAATTGTTTATTCATTGTAGGGAATTTGAAATCATCCATAAAAAAGTGATTTCATTTTTCATGCATAAATGATTTAATTATATTTCTTTTTTTCATTCAAAATCATCAAATCTTCTAATAGTTGTGATGGGGAAGAAGATTTATTTAAAATAATTGATGAATCTTTTTTCTAAAAAGGGATCATTGTTAGTGTGATATTTATTTTCCATCAAATATGTTTCATGTAACGATAGAGGATTAGACTTATTCCTTCTATTAGAAGAATAAGTTTTCCCTTTGTGTATCATTATTCCTTTACATATCACATTCGGTATCCTCACAATGCCTTTGTCAATGGGATATCATCAATATATAGTAATCAAGGAACCATAATGCTATTTTAAAAATACATGGTTACCATTGATTAGGTCATGACATAACCATAATCACTGCATGAACTAAAAAACATACCTTACATAGTGCATACACATATGGACATAAAATTGTAAATTAAACAATGTGAAACTAACCATGTTTCATCCTTCATAATTAATAAGGCAAAAATATCACTAGAAGTCATGGTACATATTTTACTATCAAGGATTTACTACCCATCAAGTTGAATGGAAGTACCTCATTACCTCGTTTATAATAAATTTGATGACAATCACAATCCCATAATAAGGGTAACATTCTTATTGTAAACAACCACCCCAATATCTACCGACCATCATAGATATGTTCCTTCATCCTAGAACATTCAATGTGATTTCCCTATCTAGGATTTATCCAGACTAGTAGATATTATGTGGACACCATGGTAGTACAAATAATTGATCCATGATCCAAATAATTAATAATCCAATCATCCATAAATCACATCAAGCAACACTAATACTCTAAATTCCCCAAACCATTCTCTTAAAATGCCTATTTCTTCTAGATATGAATTTAATATGTCATGTTAACTATTCTGTATGTAATATAAATCCAAAATTCACTAATTTTAATATAATCCCCATAATACTATTTTCCTAAGGTTCATCTCATGTTTTTTCAAGATATAATAAATGGTCTAATGGTTAGTGTAGAAGAAAATCATACTACAGATATATTGTCACAAAATTATAATATAAGGAACCATATCTTCTAGATATAGGTTATGAGTAGGGTAGTTCATCTCCTGGGGTCATAGAAAATGTGACCTATGGGATACTGCTTATACCCTCTAGAAAAGTTATTCCATAAATAGAATGTTTGATGAAATTTAATATACATTATAACTAATTTCATGTTCAATGTATATCAATACTAGATACATGGTCAACCTGCACTTCTACATAGGAAATTCCACATTTACACATGTATCGACACTAAAAATTTACACCATTATTTTTCAATGATGGAATGGTTGATTATAAGCATGATACATGCTCGATGAAACATCTGTAATATAATTAGAATTCCAATATGATACTATCTCAAACACATTTTTTGGATGTTTCTAGGACCTCACTAACTCAAAATTCTCTTGGTCCATCCTATTTCAGTCACCCCATGGAAATGTAAATTCACCTCATGAATCCATATGTTACACTTCAATAGTATAGTGTAATGATTATGTGCATGATGTATACTCATGAATATATAATGTTGAATATCTATCTACTCAAGTTTGGAAGATAAAATCAGGATGTAATCAACAATAAAAATGATGAATGATTCCATGTAAGTATATAATACTTTATTCATGAGATCCATATACAATATTGAAAAATTGCTCAATCTAAACAACATCATCATGTAATAATATAATATATAGCAATACTGAAATTTTCTACTTCAGTATTCCTCCTCACTAACCTTCAGTTAGTGATATAATGAACAACAATCAATATTGAGAAACTATTGAGCTCTTACTAACATGTCAAAAAATCCATTGATCCTATGTATAGGATATGTGTTCTTTGTGGCCATCTACATAAATTTTAGATAATCAATTCATAGTCAATGAATATTTTCCACCTTGGATAACAACATATGTTTACCAAATGGGGATATATCATACCTAATAAACCCAATATTACTGATATTTTAAATTTTCAACATGTTTTATGTTATCTCGATTGGTGAAATATGATAAGGTTGTATCCAAATGTTTTGTACACCCAATATGAGTTATACATAAAATTTAACTCTTATATGTTGAGTAATTCTTATAAAATAATCTAATAAAATGATTATATGATGATCCATGAATTGAGGAAAATATGAATGCTATTTTCCAGAGACTGATAAATGATCGAAGCATTCCATATGTGTCCTGATCATCCGGAGAAAACTCAGTTATGGACCTAATATACATATACAAAATTCTAATTATCTTTTCATCACATACCACTATCCCTTCAAAAAATTCATTGAAATTCATCTCTAGTAATAACAATCATGATAAAATATGATAGCCAACTTTTTCTTATTAAGAATAACATTGAAAATAGTCATCTCTATTATCATGATGTATTATAGATGTTCATATCCACAAATATTTATATGACACATTTTTCATCATTGAATATGTTCTAAATTCAGGACCAATAGTGTATCAAGAAAAAAATAACCAAGTGGATAACATTAATGGTAAGTAATTTACAAAAAGTACTTCAGAAAATATAAATGAATGTAATGAAACACTATCAAACAAGGGAGTAGATACAATAAAATTGATAAAAACTTGTACATTTATATAATATGTCCCTTTACCATCACCTCATTGAGCCTAATATACTATATATAAATTACCTAGCTCATCTCTATCGCCCATTACAATATATTAAAGACTATTCTAAGCCCTCATCAGAGTCTACTACTAATGTCCTCGATTATATCCCTAGTTAAATGATGGAGTCTATTATGCACCACTAAGGAAACTAAACCATGATTCTCTAGTATTTAACATTTATAAATTTATATACATTCTATATTTCTATAATAATCAATGGGATTTTATGTATAGGCTAATATATTTATCGAACATTCAATATATAATGCAATATAAATCTCCTCTATAGGGGCTAAAGAAACAAGACTACGATCTACATGTATACTTGTTCTCTAAGGAATTTCTCTACTCATCATCTACTAGAGAAAAAAATAAAAAACTCATGATAATAATATGTGGTTCACCTAACTAATAACAAAGAGTTAAAATAAGAACCACTAAATATATATCGTGCAAAATATTTTTTATGTTGAAGGAATTTCATATAAACACTATGAAAGATCTTATATCAATGCTCTAATTCTGTTGTATGATTTAAGAATAATATTTTTTCACGAAGAAACCCAGGTCGACCCTAAACCGGTCACCTGAGCCGATCCACTGAAAGGCCCTAGATACAGTCGTGATCCTTCCAAGATGGAAAAAAGTGCTATAGAACCAACATAGATCAACACGGGAACAATTTTTTCCATCAAAATAAACTAAGAAGAATAAATAAAATGGCACAATGCATAATGAGTAAACGACACAAAAGATAAAGAATGACCAAAAACATATAATAACCTGACCATGACCAAAACTCCATGTTACACTGAGAGTCACTCTACAACTACCAATCTAAATGTCACCTATGGTTATCCCAACTAGAGCTGGAACTTTAAGGAGAAAATAAAAACTATAAAACATAGTAGGCATTAATATTAATATTTATTAAGCATTCCAAACAAACTATCCTCAAATAACTAACTTTAAATAATGATTTTATTAATTATAGGTTTTAACAAACTTATATAAAATAATGGTTTCCACACACACTTATGTTTCCAAAACAAGTAACAGGACATTTTCCTTTTTAATGTAAAAACAAGTATAATGTTTGAATAAAAAATCTGTTTTCCATTTTAAAGAGTTTTCAAAAAATGTTTGAATATAAATTTTTTTATTCGAGAAGAAAACCACACACAAAACTCAATAAAGGAAATGGGAAAGTAGAAAATGGGGTCCAATAACTGAAGTATGCCCCTCAATCACCCACCACATACAAACAATCACTAATGAAAACATAGGGTGAACATATGATCTCATAAACAATTCATATGGCACTATACAAGTGACTCATCATTAAAGAAGACCTACTCATGATGATGTCATAATGCCCAAACACTAAGTGTTTTCCTACCAAGCCAAATCAAGGTGCCCAATCCCCTAGAAGTGAAATGTCCATACTAAGGGCCACTATCCCATGGGTAGTCTAAACTAGTGAATCAATCATTCACAGAAGATTCACATACTAATATAGGTTTCCATGTCATCACATGTAATTAAAATTGGGTGAGTTAAATATTTCAATCAAGTAACCAGCCACGATGCACAATCATCACACAAAACAACTCACACAATGGACGTAGACACCAAGATCGCCCCTTATTCACCCCAATGAATGTATTTAAAAATAATTTATTTTAACCAAGTTTGAAGATGGTGTTATTAAATATTTAATGAAACATAATTCCTATAGATAAATAAAAGCATTTAATCACGAATCCGAAGAGAAAATATGAAATTAAAACAGAACCACTATTGAATTTTTATTAATTATGTTCAAAGTCAAAACTTGGATTCTATCATTATTGTGCGTCAATTCATCAAGAAAATAATTCAAGTGTATTGCATAAAAAAATCTTCTTTTAAATCAAATATTTACTCCAAAAATAATTCTTTAATATTGTTTATCATTTTTCGAAAAACAATGAAATATCAAGAAATTAATAAATTCTATATTTAACAGGGAGTGAAGTGGGGGACCTACCTCAAATAGTAGTCCAACCACATTGAGGCGACATTCCTCACATTGGCCCACAATCACGCTCAAGACAATGACTTATGTATTGTGTGGATAGCTCACCGATGAGCTTCAACAAACACAAAACAACTATAATACAAAATCACAAACTAAAAACAATTCAAACAAACAAAAATAATAATAATTTCCACCTCAACATCTTTTTCAAGACACTATTTTCACCAAACAATTTCTTCTCAGAACACACCAAAATAATCAATTTATGTGAAACAATTATCCAATAAAAAATTATCTACAATACAGAATAAATTATTCTAAAATAAATATACTCAAAACTAAAAATTATTCATTAATATTAAATGTATGTAAGTCATGAAAGAATATAACTACTTTTAAATTTAAAGGGGTAGGGTTCGGTGTGGGGTGCACTCGACCATCTTAGTCACATGATAGTCAATAAGGGGAGGCCCACACTATCAGGGAGGGTTGTTGGCCATAAAATAGGCCTATAGGAGGAAACCTTGTTCAGTAAAACGTGCACATCACACCAGAGGGGATGACCAGAGTAGTGTGAGTCACAGTTATAGTGAGTGCTCACCATCAAGGGGGAAAGACACTGTAGAAGGGCGTTGCAAAGGGAAGGGGGTGCGCTGGTAAATTGAGGTTGGACGGTGGGTTTGTGTGATTGAAGGGGCGAAGGATGGGAGGTCTCACACATTAAACTGTTCTAGCAGTGCTGGGATAGGGGCATGATAGGCTGTTGAGGAAGGGGTTGTGTGCCGGTATAGGAGGGACAGTGGTAGAGGGGACCAGCATGGAGATGTTGCACCGAAGATGGGCCAGACGAAAGAGTCACTGGCCCGAAGTGGTCTGGTCGATGATGGAGGTGATGAGTGGTGGTGTAGTGCCCCAAGAGAGGGTAGTGGCTCACACTAGAAGAGAAGAAGGTAATGCGGGAAGGGAAGAGGGGAGGGTGGTGACTTGCGTAAGAAGGGAAGGGGTAAGGGCCGCTGATCGGGATTGAGGGGAGGGGTGGAGCTATGCTTTGCATGATAGGAATGTTAGTGGTGCGACATGAAGTAGTCTACATGGGAGAAGGAGAGCTGATCTAGGGTTGTTGGGGCTAGTTATACAAACCCTAGAAAATCCAAGATCAACTGTATTATAAAATGGAGAATAGTTTGAGTAATGTTTATTAACCGATTAGATTGAGCCATGATATGTTCATAATGATAATATCAGCCAAGATGAAGATAAACAAACTGGTGCAAGATTTTAAAGAAAAACATATATAACATTATTCGGTCCCAAGGGGACCTACGTTCACGGTGAGAACACCACCTAGGGTAACTATATTATTATGAAAGAAAGAAAGGAGGAAGGAATGAAATACATAGACTAATGGAGAAGTAAAGGAGAAGGGAAACTATCCGAGGAGGCAGAGCTTACTAAAATAGATGGAAGTGATGAAGTCTGTCATGAAGAGTCAGCCCCGTCCTCTCTTGGATGGACTCACACATGCATGCAAGAAGGATACAGTAGCATACATATCAATGAAAAGATAAACAGTGATAGAGCCAAGATATACATACCAGATCATGGATACAATTTTAAGGAATGTAAAAACTATTTCCCCCTTGAAGCGTAATCGTCGAAGAATAAAAACACCAGGACAATCACCATTGAATCTCCACCGGATGAGAAGTCCGATTGCAGGAGGAAGTTCGTGCTACTGTAGTGTGGAGAGAGGGTGTCAGATAACTCATGGAATTCTTGTCCTCCTTCGTCACACAGTCGAAGCAGAGCCGGGCTTTGGTAGAGAGAAAAATCACAGAAAGCCTGAGAGCCCCACCATCACGCTGAAGGGATCATAGCAAATATGAATGTACATCAGAAGGCATCAGATAGTTTTAGTGGATCAGTGGGATCAAAGCAACGTGGAAGGCGGATAACAACATGACGGTTCACATAAAGATGGCCAGTACAGTGCACATGACAAGTGGCATGTTCTGAATGGGGCGGCACAACCCAAAATGGATCGAAGCCGGCCAGAATAAACACAACGGGTGTAATCTGAGCCATCGGATCCACAGTTATCAACGGTCCATAGTGGGCCATGCTAATAGGTAAGGAAACCAATGAACTGGGTTCCAAACACATCAAACAGGGAAACCAAACCGAACCTAAATAACATGATATATTCTATGAAAACCGAGAAAAAATGAAACATACCCATCAAAAATATAATAAACCAATTATACAGAAAATAAAAATAAGAAGTGTATATAATTGCAACATGAAAATGCATGTAATATGTGCAATTTCAACAATTCTCCACATTGAAATCAAATTCTAATCAGTGATTCATGGATGATGTTCTCGCAACCTACATTATAGAATTGGGACAAAATTCATAAGCCTAAGGCAATGGATGAATTTGGATAGCGGAACAGCCTTAGTCAGACAATCGGTCTGGTTGTCACCAGTGGGTATCTTTGTGACACTGACTTTCCCTTATTATATAATATCTTTAACAAAATGAAACCTAATGTCAATGTTCTTCTATCTACCATGGCATTCATACTTTTTATATAGATGAAAAGAAGACTGGCTATCATAGTTAACTACTGTACTATCGATAGATAATGACAACTCAGAAAGAAAACCTGTCAGCCAAATGGCTTTATTAATAGATTATGTCAAGTAAATATATTCTGCCACGGTGGTGGAAAGTGAGACCACTGATAGACTTTCGGGTGTCAATATTCGTAGCTTAGTCAGAATCAACAAAGTCAACTATGCCATCAGCAAAATTAGAATTTAATCCATATCGAATGCACAATTTATCAGACATGGAAACATACCTTAAAACCCATCTAAAAGAATTCCATTATGCCTTACCAGGTTTCCCCATAAACCTACTCATAGTACAAACAACAAAGGATAAATCCGGTCCCAAATAGACCATGTCGTACAGAAGACTTCCTACAACATTTGCATATGGAATCTTATTCATAATGGCAGTCTCAACATAATTTCCAGGGGATTAATTTAGGGACAACATGAAGTGGTTTCCCAAGGGAATATTAATAGGTTTAACATGTTCAAACATGTATCCTTTTAGTTCCTTCCTAATATAGGAAAACTGGGACAAGTACAAGGGTCTGGCCTTCCTGTCCTTAATTATGTCCAGGCCAAGAATTTGATTTGCATGCTCTAAGTCTTTCATTTCAAAAGAACAATTTAATTGCTGCATAATAGTATTTATAAGCCTCATGTTTTTTCTGTTTTACAATATGTCATGAAAGTATAATAGAAGGTAAAAATTCTCATGTTTAACAGTTTTAAAATTAACACATGCATCAAATATAATTCTAGAAAATTAATTTTCAATCATAAAGGAATAAAACCTTTTGTAACATTATATTGAAGATTGGTTAAGTCAATACAGGGACATCTGTAAAAGGAAAACATGGTTAGGATTGAACAATTTTGATAATCCTTCAGGAGGGGTCATATAAATAGTCCCATCAAGGCTACCATGTAAAAGGGCAGTTTTACATCATGTTGTTAAACATGCACATCATGTTTGGTAGCAAATTAAAGTAAATTTATAATGGATGAATGCTTAAAAACATGAGAGAAAATTTCATTATAATCAATGCCTTCATGCTGTTGAAAACCCTTAACTACTATTCAGGCTTCAAATTTGATTTTAGATTCTCCTATATTGTCTTCCTTTTTCTTATAAATCCATCTACAACCTATAACATTCTGGTTTTTGGGTCTAGGGACAACAACCTAGGTTGTGTTTTTAAGGAGGGAATTCATCTCTTCTTGCATTGATCTCAGCCAACTATTGTCTTCATTGGACTTAATAGCTTGCATGTAGTTTTGGGGCTTATCATTGAACATGTCCTGAGCCACATTAAATGCAGAGGCATCGATGTATTCCTGATTGAAATAGGTTGGGGGTCTAATAACCCTCCTCTCTCTGTCTCATGTAATCTGATATTTTCTCAGGTCATTAGGTTCTTGGCCCCCGGGTTCTGATTCCAAACAGGAATCTTGTTCTGGTTGGGTTTGGGTGACCATGAGAGCAGGACCAGCACTAGACTGTGGTTGGTCACTGGTTCTTAAAGGGACTTCAACACCTAAAGGGGTTGTAACACGTGTGTGTTCAGTATCTTATTTAAAAGATCCAATAGGTTCGAGCTCTTCATCAGTGAGCATACCTGATTCATGGAAGACAACATCACAGATAATGATGCATTTTTGGTAACCTGGTTTGTCTACCAATAAACGATACCCCTTAACATCCTCTAGATAACCCATGAATATACACTTAATATCCCTAGGAGAAAGATTATCATTCTGTGAATGTGCATAAGCTATGGATCCAAAAATCCTATGGTGAGCAAGATTTGGGGGTATTCCCTTCCCGAGTTCTTCAGGTGTCTTAAAAGAGTTAGCAGAAGATGGGCAACGGTTAATGAGATACAATTCTATTGAATTAGCCTCGACCCAAAAGTACAGGGAGAGTTTTGAGTGGGACAACATAAACCTCACTCTCTCAAGGATGGTCCTATTCATTCTTTCAGTTACCCCATTTTGTTGTGGGGTTTCCAGAAATATTCGGTACCATTTAATTCCTTTTGATTCAAAATGATCTAAGAATTCATTGGATAGATAATCTTAACCATTATCAGTCCATAAGGCCTTAAGTTTCTTGTTACCTTCACTCTCTACAGATGCTTTAAATTTCATAAAATTTGGAAAAGTGTCAGACTTTTTTTTGAGTATATAAATCCATACTTTCCTAGAGAAATCATCAATAAAGGTGACAAAGTATAAGCCTCCACCATGGCAGGTTACTCTAGATGGACCCCACAAATCAGAATGTACACATTCGAGAGGCTCATTATCCTTATACAAGGACCTACTGAAACTAACTCTCCTAGATTTACTATACACACAATCTTCACAAAGGGGAGACTATTAGGAGTGATGTTACTTTAAAGCCCATGTTTCTGGAGCTCACTAAGCCCCTTGGCACTAACATGACCAAGTCTCCTTTTCCAAAAAGCAGTGAAATCAATTCCTGATCAAGAAGATGCATTCAACTGATTTCTATAAACCATAACATCTAACACATACAGGCCATTAGGAAGGGTTCCTTTCATAACTGTGAGGGATCATCAGGATATTATAAGGCTTCCAGATCCGGACATGAAGTTCTACTCTTTCAGGTCTAGTATTCCTAGGGATATTAGGTTTCTTTTCAGTTTGGGTACCCACCTGTCCTCCTCAAGAGACTTAACATACCCATCCTGAAGCTCAATAGATATTGATCATATTCCCATAATGTGGCAGCTCCTGTTGTTCCCTAGAAAAACCTCACAAGACTTGACTTCCCTTAACTCATAAAAAACCCCATTCCTTGGACACCTGTGGAATGAGCATCCCAAATCTAGAATCCACTCATTTGAGATGGAAGTTTCAAAGTCTTGTTCAACTAATAGGGAATGCTCATTATTACTATCTTTATAGTCACCCTTCTTATTAGGAAATTTCCTCTTAATGTACCCACGTTTTTTACATTGGAAACACGTGATTATCATGCCTTTATACTTGCTTCTATGTTTCCTAAACCGAACCATATCTTTACACCTACCCCATGACACACTTCAGCCACTAGACTCGGCTATGTACCAAACATTTAAGCCCTCATCCTCAGTTTTCACAATAATCTTTCTTTGCAAATATTTGGAGAGAAAAGAAGATTAACTTCTTCAAGAGTTAATTTGTCTTTACCGTACATCATTGAGTCTTTAACAGAGTTAAACGAATCATCTAATGATGTTAACAATATAATGTCTTGGTCCTCATCATACATATTAATATCAATGTTGGCTAGGTCTAATAATATCTTATTGAATTCATCAATGTGTATCCTGACTACACTTTCAGGGTGCATTTTAAATTTATACAACATCATTTTCTCATATAGCCTACCAACATGAGATTTTTTCATATAAAGGGATTCCAATTTAGACCATATACCAGTGGTGGAGGACTCATATGCAACTTCTCTCATGACTTTGTCTCCTAAAGACAAAAGGATTAAACAATGGGCTTTCCTCACGGTTTCCTCAGGGTCATTTAGAAAGGAGGTGGCGGCCTGCCCATCAGGGGCAGTGGTGGTGACCATTTTCATAGTGTAAGTAAGGGAATAAATAATGTCATTATGATCTAACAGGGGTATCATCTTAATTATCCACAGATTAAAATCATTCTCCCCATCAATCATATCAATATCAAACAGAGTCAAACCCATAATGATAAAACAAAATACTCTCATACCACTTGTTGGGGTTAGTTATGCAAAACCTAGAAAATTCATGATCAAATGTTTTATAAAATGGAGAATGGTTTGAGTGTAGGTTATTAATAGATTATTTTGAGCTGTGATATGTTCAGAATGATAATCTCAGCCGAGATGTAGATAAAAAACTAGTGCAAGAATTTAAAGAACAACAGATATAACGTTCTTCGGTCCCAAGGGGACCTACGTGCATGACGAGAACACCACATAGGGTAACAATTTTATTATGAAAGAATTAAAGGTGGCAGACAAGAAATATTGACACTAATGCAGAAGTAAAAGACAAGAGAAACTATCCATAGAGTCTAGGCTTGCTGAACTAGATAGCAACGATCAAGTCTGTCATGAAGAGTTAGCCTTGTCCACTCTTGTATGGACTCACGCACACAGGCAAGAAGGATATAGTAATATACATATCAAAGAAAAGATAAACCACGACAGAGTCAAGATCTACAAACCAGATCATGGATACGGTTGTAAGTAATGTAAATGATGTTACCCCATTGAAGCGTAGCCGTCGAAGAAAGAAAACACTGGGACGATCACCACTGAATCTCTACCAGATGAGAAGTTCGGTTGGATGAGGTGGCTCATGTTGTGGTATTGGGGAGCATAGGTTCCGGATAACTCCTGATCTTCTTTTCCTCCTTCATCACAGAGTCAAAGCAGAGCCGGGCTTTGGCAGATAAAAATCTCACAGAACCCCTGAGAGCCACACCATCACGCTGAAGGGATCAGAGAAAGAATGAATGCACATATGAAGGCGTCAGATGGTTTCAGCAGATCAGTGGGATCAAAGACACGTGGATAGTGGATATCAACGTGACGGTTCACATATTGAGGCAGGGACAACTCACATGACAGGTGGCCTATTTTGAATGGGGCGATGCAACCCAAAATGGATTGAAGCTGGACAGAACAACCTCAATGGGTTTAATCCAAGCCGTCAGATCCACAGTTATCAATGGTCCACAGTGGGCCACGCTAATAAGTAAGGAAACCAATGAACTGGGTTCCAAACACATCAAACTGGGAAACCAAACCATACCTAAATAAAATGATATATGCCAAGAAAACCAAGAAAAAAGAAATCATGCCATGCAAAAATATAATAAACCAATTATACAAAAAATAAAAATAAGAAGTGTATATAATTACAACATGAAAATGCATGTAATAGGTGAAATTTCAACAAGGGTGGTGCGGGTGTATGGTGCAAGGTGGCTAGACGGCTGGAGAGAATTGTGACCGAGGGTGGTGTGGTGCTCGGTAGCTCAGTGAATGAAGTGGGGAGAGGGCAAGAGGGAGGGTGGTGGCGTACAGAGAGAGGGGGATAAGATTTGAGAGAGAGGCTTCACAAGGGTTATGAAAAATAGGAAATATAAATAAAGGTAAAGATAAATAATGATAAAAATAAAAGGTAAAAATATATAAAATTGAAATTAAAAATGATGAAAATAATTCAACCATGTTAATGATATAATGGTAAAACTAATAACAGTATTTATATAAAATTAAATAATAAAAATAAAAATTTTGATATAAAATTATTATCTGATATCGTTTAAATTTTATCTGAATATTCTTTATTTCATACATTTGAATACCACAATCACACGAACTATGCTATAAATTATATATGATTCAGAATCTGGTGTTTAGGTGCCTGGGAAACTACCTGGTTACCCCGAATGACTCATAAAAATTATAATAAATAAGATAACAGCCATTATTTCATTCATAATAATAATAAAAATTTTAATAGTAATAATAATATTAATTTTGAAAATAATAATAATACCTTGATTATAATAATAATAATAATAATTCATTATTAATAAAAATACTAATAATAAAAATAATAATCATACAGATAATATATAAATAAAAAAAATATCTAGTTCACTATATTAATAATAATAAAATTATTAACAATAATAAAAATTATAAAAAATAAAATAAAATAATTTTTTTCCATTTTAATTTTTGGAAGATAGAAAGATCAGGATGATGCATGGGCAATGTCTTGTGGGGTTTCAAAAATGTACTCCGCTGGTGTGCCCAATGACGCCAACTCATGAAACGCTAAATTTTTTAAGTAATTAAAGATATTTTTTTCGATTCAACCAGAACATCAACAAAACAATTTTTAAAATCAATTTAAATAATAAAATAATATAATTAGATAGATCGTCATGTGACAATTCTCCCATGCTTAAGGCATTTCTCCCCCAAAGATCCATAACAAGGCCAAACTCCAAAAAAAGAATTGACATTCCTTTACAGTACAAGGAGTTTTTAAAAGTGAAAAAATGATGTGAGCCTCAAACACTACTAGAAAGAGATAGATTAATAAGGGGAACTTAGGAAATAGAAATGAAATCCCCACATTATGTCAGACGACCCCATACTTTTAAGCACATCCAGTTGACCGATCCAATCTGACACCAAACTCCCATGACACACAACTCATCCTAAAAAAACAAATACCTTTACCACTACCAAATAGAACCCATACAATCCTGTTCAACCATGGAGATAATGAATATGAACCTTCTCTGACACTTATTCACATAATCATAGTCCAACAAAACTGTTGGGTGTACTTCAATCCCATAGTTTAATCAAGATGACGAACTTATGAATATGTGCATCCTCACGAGACCACTAGCCACCAAATGATACATGAAATGAAACTCTAATAATGTCATGGGGAGAACCTAATGGACTCCCCACCCTAAGGATCGGGCGAACAACAAATTACTTTAGGTGTAACTCTGCGAGACCAACTATGTGTCTCCCCACCATATGAACTGAGGAGGATAACCGAACTTGAAAACATCACACACAGAACAAAAAACACTACCACAAGGGTGGAAAGGGAAGTTCCAAACTGAAATGGCATCAAGACTACTGCCATTACCATTTCAAAAAATCGTCACACTCAAAAAAACATAAACCATGACACACTGATGAAAAAGATTAAAACAAGGCCCTTTTTCACCACAGGGGTCTCCGGACAATGTTCCTACGTCACTCTGAGATATGTGGCTAGAAACTGATGGTTGAAGCATATCGTACCTCACAATCACACTTAAAAATTCCCAAAAATACGACAAAAATAAAAACATCACTAGTCACACTTCAAATAAAAAAAATTCAATGTTGTTCAAAAAAACCATTCTTACAAATAAAGGAAATGAAACAACACAAAACCCTAAAGGCGATGACTTCTACATCGAAGAAACACAAAATGGAAATCCAAAACTGATCCCAAATGTTGTCCTAATATTGTTGATGGTCTGAGGTGGCTCTCAACGAGCCATGTTTGGATTCCGCTGTCTTCTTCGTAACACTTCAGGTAGAATCGCTGCAAGTTACCTAACAGTCCACTTGTGTGGTAGGTTTTAGGAACAATCGAGAACATCTGCTTCTTATGACCATTTTTTCATCACTGTTGACAGATCATGACATTACGCTCTGAAGAAGACAACATAAGTTCTAAAGGCCCCTTGATTACTCTATTAGAGCCACCAGCATCACATCTCATCTGAATATTCCTATCACCATCCTCAATATTATTTTTAAAGGCCAAGGTAAGATTTTCTACCTCATGTTCCCCTTCTGACATAGCTTCACCCAGAAAGTCTTTCCACACAACATCCGAGAAGGTGGTTAGGTTGAGATCTGAAATTTTTTATTGTAGTTTAGGTTTGATCCCAAAATGAAATTGACGATCCTTTTTCCATATCATTAGAAACAAACCACTGGTCATATAGATCAAATTCTAAGAAGTGCCGATAGAATTTTAATACTAATTCAATGTCCAAATGAACAAAACATAAATCCATCCTCTTCTTTAGCTTCATTAACTTAGATAAATGTTTACAAATAAATTAAGAAATGAAGAACTCCCATGTCAGATCTACTCAATGATTTCTTCAAGACACATACTTCCATCATTTTCTACTTGGACCATCAAGATCAATGGTAGCCAACTGCACCTTAAATTAATTAGGAAAAAAAATAAAACTAAAGATACTCTCAATCATCCGTAACCACTCATCTACCTAAATAAGATATTTTTTACCATAAAATAGTGGAGGGTTCAACTTCCAGAACTCTATAACATAGTCTATTGGTTGATCAATTAGATGATTTTTAAAGGTGCACAACTCGAAGCGGAACCTTGGGCATTAGTATACCATCATGGGGTAGAAAACTATATAACCTGGAAATAATGAACCAAATCAAAACATGGTCATCGACATTTCAAATTAATCATTTCCCAATTTCCAAAATAAAACTTTACAACCTTTTTTCAGAATTAATGTTGACCCAAATGAATCATTGGGGGAAAATATTATCGATGGGTTACTTAGTCATATGCTAGGCATTCATATGCCTCTCAGGCCACCATCACTGAGAGAATTATTGGGTAAATTCCTTTGCTCCACATGGATTTTCAAGACCTTCGATATCATAAGGATTCTTTCCCAACTCCCTTTTTATTAGAAAACATAATAAATTCAATGGAACCAAAAAGACACTAAAAACAGGTATATCCCATTATAACCTAAGGTTCATAATGATCAAGATTTCCTTATATTCATTCTGTTCTTACACCTTCAGTCCTAACAATCCCACTCCTTCTATGATGATAACCCGAAGTAGTAATGGGCCCTCTGAAAAACATGGTCCACTCAAGAGTCAACCTCACTCTGATTCCATTTTTTCATGAACCATCCTTTGTAAACCCTGAACCGTTCACCTCATCCGTTCTCCGAAAAGTCTTGTGCGGCATTCATGATACTAACGGGCTAGCTACCAGCTCCATAGAATCAACAGATAACAACATGTGGATGATTTCTCCAAATAAAAATGAACTAAGAAGCATGAATAAAAAGAACAATGCAGAATGAATAAAACTCATGAAAGAGAAATAACAAACAACAACGAATACTAAAATGACCATGACCAAAACTACACATGGTAATCAGAATCACTCTCCAACATCAAATCCAAACATCGTACAAAGCAATACTAACAAAATTTGGAACTGAAAGAAGAAACTAATAACAAGAAAATTCTATAGGCGTGAGTATGAAATCTTAGTAGGCGTTCACAAAAAAAATCACCAAATAACTACCTTTAAATAAAGAATTTTCTAATTCGATGTTTGAAATAAATTATATAAAATGTGTGTTTTCACAAACACTTTTCCAAAACACGTAATAGTAAATTTCCATTTTTAATTTAAAAACAAGTTTAATGTTTGATGTGAAAAGTTTCATTTAATTTTAAAACAATTTCAAAAATATTTAGAATCTAAAAATTTGGTTGATAGTCGAGAGGAAAAACACACGCAACACAAAACACACAATAAGTGTTGTGAGAATGTATAAAATGAGGACTAGAAACCGTACAAGGCCCCTCAATTGTATGCCACATACAAAGACGAACAAAAAAAATGGTTCGAACCTAGTAGATCCACAACAATCTAGAATGTACTATATGTGTGGCTCACCCAGAAGGCAAGCCTAATTTCGATGATGTCATAACACCCAAACTCTCTGTGTTTCCCTATAAGGCCTAATTAAGTGTCCTAATCTCCTAGTAGAGAAAAGTCCATACTAAGGGAAACTAGCCAGTGCATAATCTACGCTAGTGCACCAATCGTTGACAAGAAGATTCACATACATTTCCAGGATCACATGTCAACACATGTAATAAAATTGTGGTGATTCAACAATGTCAATCAAGGAAATAGTCATGATGCACAAAAATCACACACAACAACACACACAATCAACATACACAACCAAATCACCCATAAGTCACCACAAAAATCTTTCTCAAAAAGAATAATTTTTCAATGTTCCAATCATGACATATTAAACATTTTAACAAAATCTATTTCTCTCGAGAAAAAAAACATTTGTTCATGCATTAGAAAAGAATAACATAAATCAAACTAGAACCACACTTTAATGTTTGTAAATTATGTTCAATGACAAAATTGTAATTCTTTCATTATTCAGTTTCAATTCATAAAGAAAAAAAATCATGGTCTATGCATAAAATAAACATCTTCGTTTATATAGAATATTTAATCAAAAATTAATTATATAATATTATTTCTAATTTATATAAAATCAATAAAATATTAAATAATTGATAAATTCTAAATTTAAAAGGGATTGTAGTGGGGGACCTACCTCGACGCGTAGTCCCAAAATAGTGACACGAAAAGCCTCTCATAGGTGTGCAAGGATGCACAAAACAATGATTGTGATATTTTAGGGTTAGCATTCCATTGCACTACAGCAAATGCACAATAACTAAAATACATTGACAAGGAATTGAAACAATCCAAACTAACAAATAGCGCAAAACAACCACCTCAACATGTTTTCCAAAACAATATTCTCATCGAACTAAATCATCACAAAACATTCCCAAATCAATAATTTTGGCCAATCAATTAACCAAAAAATTTATCGAAAATACCACATTCTTTATTCTAAAATCTAAATAATCGTAACTAATAATAATTGATTAATATTATAAGAATTCAATCCACACAAGAATTCAAATACCTATAAATATAATGGTGTATGGTTGGGCTTAGGGAACACTCGACCAGTGGAGTTGCAAGATAGTAAAAATTGTTTAGTGGTACTAACAAGGATGATCATTGGCCAAAAAAAAGTCCGAACTGAGGAATCGATGGACCATAAAATGTGCATATCACACCAGTGGGGCTGGACGGGGTAGCGAGGGTCACAATTATGGATGGTGTGCACCAAAAAGGGTAGAAGTTGCGGTTGGAGGGCACTATAAAAGATAGAGTGTGTGCCGTCAAGGTAAGGTCAACCGGTTGGTTGGTGTGCTGGGAGGGGGGATTACCCAGAAGTTGTGCACTCCAGACAGCTGTAGCGGCACTTGTATGGGGGACATGATCAAATGGTGAGGTATGGGGATGACCACAAGGGTAGGAGGTATGTTGGAAATGGGGACCGACTGGGAGAAGTCATGCTATAGATGGGAAGGTCGTATGACTTCCTGGCTGGAAGAGGTCTAGGTGAAGATAGAGGTGATGAGTGGTGGTGCAGCACACCAGGGGAGGACAATGGATCACATTGGAAGGGCAGTAACTCATGCTGGAAAGGGAGGGGGGTGATGACTTGTGATGGAAGGAAAGAGGTAAGGTCAGCGGCTTGGGATTGAGGGGGGAGTATAGGTGTGTTGTGAATAAAGGGAATGAGAGGGGTGTGGCACGCATGTGGATACAGGTGATAAGGAGAGCATAATTAGGGTAGTGCGGGCATTGGGTGCAGGTATACTGAAAAGTGGGAGAGGAGTGCAACTGAGGGTGGTGTGGCACAATGTATCTGGGTGAATAGAGTTGGGAGAGGTGAAGAGGGTGGGTGCCAGTGCACGTAAAGAGGGGGAGTGGATAAGAGAGAGACTGCGCTAAGGTTTTAAAAAGGGGGAAAAAGTTATACATAAAAAATGATAAGAATATAAATTAAAAATAAATAAAATAAAAATAAAAAATAATGATAATAATTTAAAAAATATTAATGATATAATGGTAAAACTAATAAAAATATTTATAAGAAATCTAGTAAATGTACTAATAACTATTAAGAAATAATAATATTATTTGATTTCCTTTAAATTTTATATCATTTTTCCTTTATTTTATTTCATTTTTTTGAATACAATAGTTGCACGGATCATGCCATAACTTCTCTCTGATTTAGAAGAATGTGCTCGAGTTCCTGAGAAACTATGTGGTTACCCCGCTTGAATCATAAATTATTAACAATAAAAAAACGAAAATTATTTCATTCTAAATAAAAATAACACTCTTAATAATAATAATAATAATAATAATTTTATTACTATAATTATAATAATAAATACTTAATACTTATATTATTAAAAAGAAAAATAGTAATCAAACTGATAAAATATATATTATTAAAATAATAAGTTCACATTAATAATAATAATTAAATAAAAAAATATTAAATAGAATAATTGATTACAAACTTTTTTCATTTTAATTTTCTGATGGTAGGTGGATTGTGCTGATGCCTGGGTGAAGCTTCGCAGTGGTTCCCAAATGTGCTCTACTTGTGTATACAACAACATCAACAAAAAAACAGGCACTATTTGACGTACCTCATGAGATTTGTTCTGGATTCATCATGAACCTCAGAAAAACATTTTTTAAAAGCAAAATAAATCATAAATTTAAATAATTAGACAGGTCGGGATGTGCCATGTTTGATCTTAATCTTCCTAAACTTCAGAACCTCAATCCCATACCAAAAAATAATAAAATGATGCTACTCATTAAAATAAAAGGATTATGTGGCCTATGTAAAGGAACCAAGCTATATATCTAAACAATACATGTTTGGTTGGGATTAAATGTATCATGAATGAAGATCCTAGATGTCCTCTATGTTAGTCCCTCACACCAACTAGTATGTCACATTACTTTATGTCAATTCCTAAAATTTCCGCATGCCATGAAAACATCTTGTTTAAACATTTTCATTATTTATTTCTTTATGGGGTTGAGGATACCCACATTGATGTTCAAAAAATTCATCACATTCTATTGTTATCCCATTTACAAAAAAGTATGGGGGATGACTGTGCAAAAAAATTCATTCTAATTTTTAGCATGGATCATGGAAGAAGGACACCTGGTATAGTTGGTCCTACCACATGAATCATTGGAATCGGTGCATGAGTGTGCAATAGAGCTCCCTCCTACATAGAAGGTGGCAGAATAAGTGCATTATAAAAACCTCTTCTGACATCAATTGTCATTCACATCGGTCTTTTAAATAGTGGTATCTCTATATCTTGACTGGGAATTACTTCGAGAAAAGATCGTTATCAAACATAATATAAGGGATATCCAAATTTTTTTCCATGGATTATACCCATAGCCCAATATGAAAATATTTTACTATTAAACAAAGGACTCATCCTTATGTGTTATTCACAGTCAATATATATATATATATATATTTATATTAACTCTATAGTATGAAAATATTAAACTAATTAATTATAAGAAAAATATATCAAAAAGTATGGAAAAAATTTAAATCATACAATTTATAATCAATCCAAAACTAATGGGGATAATGAAGTAATAAAATTAAAAAAATTATATGTAACAAAAAATAGGTATATATTTTTTATATGTCCCTATGTTCCTAATCCAAATGCATGAATGATGTTGAATTATCATAAAAACTATAATGTAATTCCCATCCATAGTAATCGAGAGACCTATTAAACATAAACTGTATAGTAACCTGGAAAATAAACTACTCATGTCCCAAAAATATCACTTTTATACTATGTCCCAGTTTAGTAAAAATTCAATGGAAGAAAAATTGTTCTCAAATTCTATTTTTTACGTCCTTTACCAGAACTCTCATGTCCGAACTAGAGTTCCACGTGACATAACGAATCCCTCTATTATGAAAGATTCATTTATGTAGTAGTCGTGATATAATTCTGATTTTTGGAAGACAATACCCTTAATATCATGTCCTAGAAAAATAATAATAAAAAAACAATCTAATATATATACAGGGTAACATGTATGAACTAAATATGGTATATATGAAATATAATAAATAGAAACATTTTTTCCATTATATAAGGCCAATCATGAGTATATGAATAGGGTAAATGAATAAATAAAAAATTAGATCCATCTGTAATCTATCTTGATCTATTATTAAGGATATGATCATATTCCCTACTATCTTCCATTATCCCAAATCAATTTCTCAAATCCCTATACATGGTTCATAGAAGTTCTTTAGGATGACCATGTAGGGTTCGTGAAAGAAAAAATACAATGATGGAAACAATATTTCATAAACATATGTTAATATGTTTAAAATTATTATTTAATTGTTATATAGATTGGGTAAAAAATAATAACAATGATATAATCAGGTACCAAATAGTCACTAATTATCCAAGACAACCAAGACTCTCATCTATACATGCTTTATCTCCAAGTTCGGAGGAAAAAATGATATTTAGAAAGTAAATAAAATAGGACATATTACTTATAATGACCCAGTATTCTCATACTAGAATTTTACATATTTTTAGATTAATATTCAAATAATTACCTATACATTCACCTGAGGACTATAGTAGTTTAGTTTAATTGGAATCATATATCACATTAATCTTATTTCTTAATAGATCATCACCCCCTCAAAAATATTATCCAATTATGTACTTTTTATTGACATGACCAATTTAATGAATTTCTACATGACATGGGGAATATAAACCTATGAATGGGATAGATCATATTCTTAGAATGGACATGCAAGTGAGAAAAGTGTTCTTAACATGAGCAGAAGTGTATACAAATGTGAGTATAACATCTAAAAACCATTCCCTATATATTAAAGTTCATAATATTGATTCATGTACATAAATTATATGTGAATAAAATAACTTGATCCCTGCGATCATGTAATTTGCATGAAACATGGATTTGTGTCTTGCACAAGAAGTATATATAATCTTATCTCAGGGATACCCACTAAGACACTCATAAGAGGTTAGCCATTATATAAAAAATATTACACTTACTTTGGACTTGGTCTAACCACATGTGTAACATGTTTCAAGTTCATAGACTAACAAATCATGTACCCCATTTTTGGGCATGACCTGACCACACATGTATGAAACTTTTTAGTATTTGGGAAATCTTTTTTGTTCCATCTAAGCTGATAAATCTTTTATCACTACTGAATTCATTGGAGGGAGATATAGGTTACACTCGTCTCATCATAAAAAACATATATATGTGTGCCAAATGATAAAAAAACTTTCATCATATAATAACCCATGAGACTAAATGGGATCCATAATCATTTCGACATATCATAAAATTTGGAAAAGTGACGGTTCTTCTAATCAATTTGTAAATTTATCATATCATAACCCATAGAAAATAAGATGGTTTCATAAAAAAATTCATGTTGTAAATTATTGAAGGAAATGGGTATCGTAAACTTGTTGAAAAGGTAAAACAATAATATATATATATTAATAATAGTGCCCTTAGTTTATATCCCAAACTGACAATAAGATAAATAAAAGTATATCCATTTAGATGGAGAATGATTTTGATTAATAATTTCAAAAATTACACAAGGAAAATATATATTACAAATTTGGAAATCTTTTTAAAATATTAAAATATATTTTTAATATTTTTACATTAATAATAAATGAAAATTTTCTAATTGAATATTCAAATTAAATAATGGTCATGATGGTGTAATTTTTTTTGTACGCATCAAAATAGTGATTTCTCTGAAATTTTTAGTAAAAAATGAATTATTATTAAAACCAATAAAAAGATTCATTTAAAAAATTTATTTAATAAATTAAATCGTTGTTAAAAATTTATTTCATAATTTTTATGATAATTATAAAAAAAATAGAATAAATTTTTAGAATACATGGTTTGGGAAGAAAATAATATTTTGATCAAAGATAAGAATAAATTCATATTAAAAATAACATTACCTAATTAAATTATGTACCAAAGTGTGAATAAATGGTTATATTAAAATAAAATATATTTAATAAATCATATAGAGTAAAAATAATGAGTTATGTGGGGTATTTATCATAATATTTTATCATTGTAAAAAAACCTAAATAATATTAATAAATAATTAGATTCTCACATAGAACCATTAATAGTTTAGTAAATCTGAATTTTAAAATTCATGAAGAAATTACATAAAATGTATAATTAAATATCATGAGGAGTAAATTCATTATATTAAATTTCAAATAGTATTTATATATACCTCATAAAAAATACATTTATAACATACTATACTCGTTAAAGAATGAAAATTGAGACAAAACTTTCTTACCTATTTATTAATCATTTTAATAATAATCCCAACAAATAATTAAATAATGTTTGAAATTAATATAGGTAAAATTAATCTGATTAATGATATAATATGTCAATGATTTAGTATTCAAAATGAATAAAATAATTTTCTATCCAATTTTCTTATGTCTTCCTAAAATAAAAGAGAGACTAAAAATCCCTGACATGTTTGGTAACTTTTAAACAATAAACCCTGTGAAAGAGATATCCTAATGTGGATATGTAAATTAAAATATCTATAAGTATAATAATCAAAAAATATATTCATGGTATGTATATTAACTTAATAAAAGAAACATGAGGGTAATATGGAATTGTTCTCACAAAATATAACAGTGAGAAAGAAATCCCTCTATTATGTCTTGACAACCTTCTTATAGTCAAAACATATTGTATTAAAAATTTATTTTTATTATAAATATATTATGGAACCAACAACACATATATCAAATAATATATGATTTACTTATGAAATTTTATTACAATTTTATTAATAATACCATTATAATTTCATATTATTGGTAATAAAAACAAGATTATTGAATATTTATTGATTTTTGATATTTTATCAGTATACACTGACCATGGTTAAATCATCTATATAATTATCTAAATGATTTAAATATCATATATATCGTATAAATATGTATTTATTATATTCTATAAATGATTCATAGAATATTAAATACACTATTCTAGGAGATGGTAGGTCGTACGTTTGCATGAAAATTATTTCCATTTTTTATTTATTAATTAAATAATGTTAAATGATAAATTATCATTCAATAATATTTCTTATGGAATATATATCACATATTTTACTTATTAGATTAAATTTTAATGTGTGGATGAATCGCATTGCTTCGTGAGAAGGTACTCTGTCATATACATGAGAGGTGTTATCATATTCACACAAAATGGAATGAATGAATTTAAGTCTCATATATTAATTCCCCAATCATAATAAAATAATAATGTTAATATATCACAAAAAATAAATCATTATTTATTAAAGTGATATGTTTTCATGGAAAATGAATGACATCAGTTCACGAGGTAGTTGTTCTCCATACACATGAATAAGGATTTCATAACACATTTTAATGGAAGTGGTGAATATTATACCACACTACCTCAACATAACAACATAATTGTATATTTAAGATATTTTGGTTATTATATAAAAATGGTATAAAAATAATTTATAGAGTTTTAGCAGAAAATATGCCAAAATCACTTATTGATGAGTGTTACATATTCTTTAATTATCCACAATAGGTTTAAAAAAATAAAATCTATGTTGGATTTATATTTGCATTTGATTTTTGATTGTATTTTCCAAACCAAAATGTTTTCATTTTTTCAAGAGGATATTGGGTTTTAAAGAGATAATCTAAAAAATTTTACTATGTTTTTATACATAAATAAAAAATAAAATTGAATAAAATTTACTAGATTAGGTTCATGGATATTATATTGAACTAATTCTGTATAAAAAATATTAAATTATGATTTTATATTATAAATATAATATACATTAAGGTTGTTTTCAATTGAATTTTATTTTTTTAACTGATCATCAAAACAGAATATTTTCAGAAAATTATAAATAAAACACCCTAAGATAATTTTTTAATTTATAATTATAAAAATAATTTTAATTTTTAAAAATCATTTTCTATAATATTTATAATTTAGTTTGAAAAATTTTTTTCCAAAAAAAAATAATATTATCTTTTAAAAAAATAATGCTTTTAGAATAAAATTTGTTTTCTTCTTATGCGTTGTATATAATTATTATAAACTTAATGTAAAAAAACCAATTGATTACATAATATATAAATTTAAATAAATTTATTCCCATAATTTTTTACTTAATTCATTGAGGTAAAATGTGTTCTGGTTTATAAAAATTGTTTTCTATAAAAAGATTTCCTTTATTTTTTGTTTTTTTATACTAATATTTTATTAACTAGGCACTAATGAATTATTTTATTATTCATTTTTATAATATATTTTTAATAATCTATGTAATAATATTCATACATTCCATTATAATGGCTATGTAAGAATTATCAAATATTAATAATTTAATAATAAGACCCATTTAATTTGAACTAGGTGTTTCATGTAAATCAAGATATAATTTCTATTTCCTATGAAGAAATATGAAATCAATGTTTCATTTAGTGCCACATAAACCTAGTTTTTTATGAAATATAAGAGAAATAATTATTGCATCTATCATTAGCTCATCATGGTGTTTCGTGGAATGAAATATAAATTTAGTGTTTCATGTGGTGAAAAATATCAAAATGATTAAATTAAATAGAAGAAATATATTTCACAAAATATCAAGGTGTTACATTCCACCAAAAAATAAAATAATTCATCCATTAAAATTGAACACATTAATTAATGTTTTTTCAATTAAAAATTCCATCATAAGAGCCAACAGTATAAAAATTAATAATAATATATCCTTTAAAATGGGAAGGTTTAAAGCATAAATGATACATAATGTTACTCATAACTAGTATTATACATAAGTGAAAATAAGTTAGATTTTAGGTTTTGGGGATGGAATAAAATATAAAATAATTATATAGAGTGAATGTTTTTATTGATCACAATATTGTGAATGACCAATGGAATTTTATGGTCCTCAACCCCATAATTATTTTATGATTTTAAAGACCATTGGATCATTATAAATGTCGGTATTTTTGTAAAAATTTGTTTCAATATCCATTTTCTAGGGATTAATAGTTATTTTACTTTTAAAAAATAAAGGGAAAATATAAATACATAATATGTTTCTATTTTTTGAACAATTTTCTAATTTGTCTCAAAAAAATCTAATTATTCACCTGATCTATGGAATGAATTTTGGAAATGTGTTTTTATGATTGAAGTATTTAAATTAACTTCTAAAAAATTGCTAGATCTATAATAAATCAATCAATCATCCCAATTATCTCAAGTTATTATCAAAGAAAAATTGTTAACACAAGTTATACATAAATACTCATATTATAAAATAATACAATAATAATTAAAACCTAATAAAATATTAAGAATTACCCATTCCATAAGTAGATTAACTTATAACCCATCCAAAATATAAAATTTAATATCAAGGTCACTATCTTCCCAAATGTCAACTTTAAACTAATCCCTAGTAAATAATAATGTTGTTTTTCATGGTCACATTCCAAACATGTTAATACCTTCATCATGTATTATATTGAAACATGGTTATAGCATAAATTACTATCAACCCGTATTGAAATCACAATTTCTTCATTATTAATTATATAAAACATAGTTATTTGTATATATTCCTTGATTAAATAAATTTAGTAAACATAAAAAATGAAATAGTAAGACACATTTTCAATAAATCCTTTATTAGTTATTTGGTTATCAATACTATCCAATTTAATATATCCATATCAACATTTTATTTCACTAAAATAAATTCCATTTTCTCACCCTTAAGAAAATATTAAGTGTTATATTCCCGTAATTATTCATTTTACATAAAATATTTCCTTTCTATTAAATCACTTTTATATGTTCTTAGTAATATTCTACATATTCATACACATCATTTACAAAAAACAATTATAATGAACATCCCTTATCTATTTCATGATTCATATATTATAATCATGCAATTAAAAAACCATAATACATCATCCATTCCACTTAATCATTAGGCCATTTACAATGAATCATCGTCTTATTATTTAATATGTATTTCCTTTCAAATGCCATATATACTATATTCATTATAATGCATAAAAAATTATTCATACAACTATACTGATTCTCATCTAGATAATTCTTTATATGACATAAATTTTTATAATGCATGTAAATTCCCATTATGAAACATTTATACCTGGATGATATCTTATGAAGATAAATATCCACTTTCATTAAAAAAATTAATATTTTTTTCAAATAAATAACACTCTTTTTTCATTCATTTCAATAATGAAATAATATTCTCGTTCTGATTATGCATTCACTTGGGTGCTTATTCCCACATTCAAGACATATAAGAAAATAAATATTCACTCCTCCATTACTCAAAATCTCATAAAAATGTAATATTTCTTGTAATTTTTTATTTTAATAATTATATAAGGTTATTTACGTTAATCATGTTCCTTGATAACTGATTAGGCATTATGAAAATATCATTTTCTATATTCATCATCTCATTTGGATTTTCATTGATTAATTTTGTATTATTTTAAATGTTATCGTAGTTACTTCTAGTACCACACATTTAATATAAAAAAACTAATTTGAGTTTAAAACACAAATAATGGTGGAAAACCATATAATCTTGAAGATACACATATATGTTATCCAAATTATGTTGCATTTTTTTAAATCTATGACAATATTTCATATTCCGAGGTTATCCATGATTATAATATATTTAAATCCAACATTATGGTTCATAATGTGTTTGTAAATTTATAAATCATATACCATATTATTGTCAATATAGGTGCACTACAAGGTTCATTTTTGTGAACTAGGTAATGATTGAGTCAAGATCAATGAATCCATTTCTGACTTAGGACACATAGGTGCATATATTCCAGATATACATCCACATAATTTATCTAGTGAGTGAGGAAGTTTCTAGTAATCTAACTTCTATAACCTTGAATAACATTATAGTACACATTCCAAAACTTTTAAGAGTCCTTATTTTTTATCTTTACTGTAATACATAGATGTATAATAAAAAATGTCACAAGGTTTCTCACAAACGTTTTATCATCCTTGATTTCCAGAAATAAATAAATAAATTCTGTGAAACTTGGTCAAAGAAACATAAGACTTTCATACATGGATATTAGATAAGTTTAAATTATTTTTAATTACATAACCTAATAACCCTATAATGACCTATAATATTTTGGTGAATTGGAAACATTAAACACCATATTATTAATTCCTAGATGATCATAAATTTCTTACAATAATGATCTTTAACATAAGTTCTCTTTATTGAAATAAATTTTTATAACAATTCTTTATAAAATTGAGAATAGAAAAACAAGAAAGGGAAAGCACAGATGCATAATAAGAGTTAACAAATGAGATACATAACCATAATATGATCATATGGTAGGAGAACATGAGAATAACAATTCAAAAAAATATACTACATATCAAAGATCATTATCTTGAGCAATAGAATAAAAACTGGTTATTCATATGTCATGAATCAAAAGTGAATCAAAGAACATGATCCATGAGAGAAGAAAATTTCCATCATACAACTTTTTTTAATATACACATAATAATTAAAAAAAATTGTTCCAAAGTACACACCAAAATATTCATGATGTTTTATTCAGGTGTTAAAAACACAAATACATCCTTTATGCTTAGGATAACCACCAATATACCCTAATTTTTTATCCTTGTATAAATAAAAATATATCCTCATTTATAAGATTATGATAACCACCCATGTACCTTCCTTTTGACCATGGGATATCCACTCTTGTACCCTATAATCTCATAGAAAATTCATCATTACCTAATGCATTGTTTATAGATATATGTCCCATATATCACATTATCTAAATAATATTAATTTTTTTGAATGATCATGATTCATTAATTGTATCATAACTATTTAAATTAAATGTTATTCATAATTAGTTCTATGTATCATAACATATAAAAAAATTATATTTCTGATAATGATTTCATCATATCATAAGCAATAGAAAAATAATCTAATTTGATTACAACATTTTAATTGAAAAAATGTGGAAGAAAAAAATTTGTCAAAAATTTTTTATCATGATAAACAATTAAAATAATGGCTAATAATGGTATCTTTTGTTAATGTACCCACTAAATAATAATATGTTTAAACTTATATCATTTTAACATTACTTATTGATAATTTTCATTCTGCTTAGAAAAATTATTTTTACCCTTAAAAATTGTCGAAAATTTTTTCATTGAAAATAAATAGTAAAACATATAAGTTTATCTTCAAATAAATTATTATTCAAGGCAATGAGAATATTTTTCATGTGGCTCATATTAAAAAAATCCATGTTAACTTGTTTAGTAAAATCCAAATTCGTTTTTTTATAATGCTATAGGGATATTACATTATAAAAAATTTCATAAAAAATTAGACTTGGGTAAAAATTTCATTTGAAATTCACACTAAAATAATAAAAATATTATTTTTTTCAGAAAAAATTATTTTGGATGAAATACTATTTCCGTATGAAGAGATATATAATGATTATTTATTAAAAATCACTTTCATAAATAAATTAAATTCTAAATGATGGAAAATGTAAGTACTGATTGCAAATATCCTGAATAACCATAGTATAAATAAAATTAACTAGATTCTCTCAATATGGGTCATAATATTTTATAATTATAAATATAAATAAAATCTTATTATATGATAAGATTTTAACATGAAATCTTTTCCACTTTGGTAATATTGAATGATTGGACCCATAAAGCAATAACATGAAATAGAAATCTTAATATCATGATGATAAATAAATTATTTATATTACACACCAAATGTGTTTTATATACACCACATGAATGAATATATGTGAATATAATAGCATACATCTCATTAATGGAAAATTGAGACAAAAATACCCTACTGCTTTATAAATTTTTGGAATCATATCCCCAACAAAGAATAAAATCATATGAATCATTAAATTTCATGGATGTAATTTTATTTATTCTTTAACATTGGAGATGGATAGTATTTACACCACATGAATGATATTATTGGTGAATTTTAATATTTCTCCCAAATATAAAAGAGAAACTAGAAATACCAATCCATTTTTAGGTATTTTGTACCATAATCTACATGAATTAGATATTCTAAATTTATATTTAAATAACAATATGTTTATGTATAATAATCATAAAATATATTCAAGTACATTATATACACAATATAAAATACATAAATGGTTAAAATTGAATTTGTCCCATAGAAAATAAAAGTGTGAAATCTATCCTTTACAATAAGTCTTGACCTCCTACATAAAAATTTGAACCTATTTTAAAATAAATATTAGTTTATGATAAATATATTAAATATTAAATATTATATATATCATACAATATATTATTTACCGTTTTTCGTTTATTTCTTCTTTTTTAATTTTTTTCTGATAAATTCATGTTTCAGGTAAAACAACAATGTTAATCATATTTGTTTTGATATGTTATTATTGGAGCTCATAAATTGATTAGGGTATCATAATCTATTTAATTATTACCATCATATAAACATTTTGTAATTTTTTTATTTTTATATCTATAACAATATATTAATAATAGAGATTGAAAATGTATTACACCATTCATAGAGACGTTTGGTTGTACAAATGAATTATTATTGTTTTCATTTTATCAACATATTTAAATAAAGAACGTTGAAGTATATATTATCAATAAATAATAAATTTTTTTACATATGAATCAATTATATTCATTAAAACCAACTTTATTACCTTACATGTGATTTTTGTGTGAATCAAATCACTTTTCAAGGTTCTAGTCTACCGTACACATGAGCGAAGTTATCAAAGTCCCAAAAATTAGAAACCATGTAGGTATACATGATTTAATAATTAATGAATCATAATAAAATCATATATATAATATATAAGTAATAAATAAATCTTAATCATTGATAGTGAAATTTTTATTGGGAAAATTTATTACATTAGTTCATGAGGCTATAGTCCACCACACAGATGAATGATGATTAAATTACCCATTTTATATAAGAAGAGATTTCTGTCGTAATGCACATAAAATAAAAATATATTGGTATATGGAATATAATAAGTTTATTATATCATAGTTTTTTAATAAACATTTAATGACATTTAAGATGAAATAAAAAAACGCTTGTTGATTAGTGGCACCCCTTTTTGGGTGTCGACATTAAGATTAAACCAAAATCATTCTTTTGAGAGATTTGTATCAAAAATAATAATTATAAGAATAGAGGAGAGAATTTGGGATGTTAATATTTTAATTAGTTTCTAACCCAAAAATATTTTATTTTGAAAATGGGAGTGGATAATGGGTGGCCTTTTTTATGTTATGTGAGTCGAACGTTTGTAATTTCTTGAAAAGAAAAATTGTACCCATGAATTTCTTATTAAAGAATTCTAAAAAATTGAATATTATATATTTTATAATTTATATGTTCTACATGTGTCCTTAAATTTGTTTTTTTATGTTTTTTGTAATTATAGACCCATTTCGATTTTTATTAACACACAGAAAACCCTTTTTACCTTAACCGTAGTAATTTTTTTATGGTTTTAACAATTAATTCTTCAAAAAAAATTTCATTGTTTTAAAATATAAATTATTATCATTATAATTATTAAATCTATCTTACAAACTACATTAAAAAAATTAGAATATTCTAATTTAATATTATTCATAAAGACATAATTAGAAATATGGTTTTTAAATATAAATAGATCAAAACTGGACAAGGCTTCTATATCGAACATCAATATTAACTTGATTAAAACGCCAAAAATTGGGAAACTTTATGTATAATTGATCTATTATTTATATTAAATCTAATTTATAATATGATATATATTTTTTTTCAAACAAAATATAGGGCATTAAATTATAATACGACTTTTTTCATTTTTCATTAAAAAATGAAACATTTCTCAAAAATACAAAATATTTATATTAATTAATTTTTATATTAAAATTTCAAATTGAATTTTATTTTTCCAAATAAATTTTTATAATGTTTAAAAAATAATAATTCGTTAAAAAATCAATTAACTCATTTTTTTGGGAAAACAATGTTTTTAAAAATAAAAAATGATTTTTCTTTATCTCTTGTTTAGAAAAAAAATATTAATGCTAAAAATTTAATTGAATATAGATTTTATAAATTTAATAAAAATAATTCCCCAAATTTTGTTTATTTAATTTATTGAGTTAACACATTTTTATTATAAAAAATTGTTTTACTGAAAGAGATTTCTTTTATTTTCAGGAAATTAATAATATTTATAATCAATTTTTTACAAAATAATAAATTTTATATACATGTGAATATAATATTTTTTTATAATTTAATTAATACTATTCATACCAACCATTTCAATGGTGTGGTTGTAACTATCATATAATAATATTTGAATTATATAACATATTTCATTTAAAAAATGGTTTGTAATGTAATGAATGATAAACATAGCGGTGAATGTAAAACAAGAAAATCATATTTTTGTGGGTAAAAAATTAACACAATGTCTGGTGTGTAAAAAATATAAACATGTTGTTGGTTGTAAGTCAATCTAAACATAGTGTTGTTTCTTTTGAGAAATATCATAAATAATAAATTTAATTGAAAAATATATATTTCACAAAATAGTAGGGTGTTAAATGGATAGTTAATTTGATTCTTCAAAATATAATGGAATTGTACAAACATGGGACTCATCTAACATTGGGTTCCTCTATGGATTTAATAAAACCAATCAAAAGGAATCGATAACTCCACTAAAAATTCATTATGCTTTGAGAAAATCGGTACATGGACATCCATGAATTGAGTGTATCGTCATCATGACATTCCAAAGAATAATAATATCTCTACTCTTTAATCAGTTCCATTATCCACATCATCATAATTTTTGCACACTATTGTCTAAGGTAAATTCATTTCATGATGGTCTGCCTATTTCAACCACCAATATTTATACCTTTGAAGGGATGATACATACTTAAGAAGGTATGTCATATAAGGAATTAAAATATCATTATACTAAATTATCAACATACATACATGTGAAAATATTCACAAATTAATCATTAAACTACAACAATAGTCATTTAATAAAGCATCATTAATTTTCCTTATTTTATATACACACACCAACATTCAATAATAATAAAAAATTGTCTTTATGTAATTTAAAAAATAAAATAATACAAACATATAAATACGTATTTTAGAGACAAAAATAGTAATGAAACACATACATTAAGGTTTTTGAAGTTATCACCACAGTTTATCAAGGAATTGATACTCGAATCATATGCATCATTTGGTTGGATCAACCATCTCACTATGGATTCCTTGAATTAATTCCAATTGTTTTTTCCAAAATGAAATTAAAATTACACATGTGAAAATAGTTTACACATACTTAAAAATATGTAATAAACACTAAAATTCCATATTATCCTTCATGATAATCCATTAATATTTAATGGGGTATAAATATAATTCCACATTTCATTATAATATCTCCATCCACAATAATCCTTTATAATATGAGTTAAAAATTAACTTATAACTCATTGATAATTTCAAGGGTTTTCTTATTCATGATATCATTATTAAATTAAGGTATAATCAAAGGTTGAACTATATTTACTATAATTATAAAATGGAAACCCCAATTAAAGTCAATAATAGTAATAATATCCCCATTAAAATGATTACCTCATGAATAGGGAATAGATGAATAGTATATCCACCAATGTAATATAAGGATTGATCCAAGTAGGATTATGTAGACATCATAGATCATGAATAAAAAATAATTTCGATATATATACTATAATGGATCTTCATAAAACAATGGATTTATTAGTTCAAATATTTTAGAATAAGTCGTTATTTGTATATAGTTTATGTATTAAAATGAAAATCTAAATTAAAAAAATAATTTCCATTGTAACCATATTGTAATTTCTGAATTTTTAAATTATTTCACGAATATTATTTATAAATATATAAAATTTGATAATTTTAATCTCATTATTTTTGTAAATCCAATTCATCAAAATGAATTACAAGGTCATAATCTGGTTGAAGGAATGTAAAAAATATTGTTTCTAATAATCTTTTCTAAAAGGGGGTTGTTTTAGAGTGATGTGGCTTAAAATTATGTAGAACATATGTCCAGTCTAAGGTATTGAGTTACCTTTGGAATACATTTAAAATGATATTATATCCTTACACACCTCACCTGACCATTAAACAACTCATTATATACCCATATACAGTGTTTGTAAGTGGAAATTTACTCATATGTAATGGTTGATGTACCATTAGGGAGTGTTTTAAAATTAAATTATACTATTACATTATACATTCAATACTATTATGTAATTCATTAACCAAATATCTTACCATTATACAACACATATACCTAGGTTCTTTCCACTAGACAATCAATACAAATCAATTTACAATTATGTGACATATAGAATGCTTATAAAACCATTACAAAAGACATGTTTACCCTTATGTCACCCTTGAAAATATGGCCTTTCACATATATAACTCTTAAATATCACAATATCTATGGTTGTATTTCACCTACCCTTAAATAGTACATATTACATGTGTTTGGGAAATAGTAATGCTTAAAATTATTAAATTTTTTTGAAAGTGATTTTCAAAACATAAATAAAATGGTGTTTTAATAATATAAAAATTTTTAGTATATAACAAGTAATTATTTCACATACATGTCTACAAATATGATTTCCCAAAAAAGGATTTCCCAAAAATTTCCACATCAAAATTTGGTGCTAAAAAAATTAATTTTTCATATAACCTGAAGTACAAAAAACATCCAAAATAAATTGTTCAGTCTTTATTTAGACATGAAATATAATATATTATCATCCTAAAACTATCCCAACAAATTTAGTCAAATAATTTAATGTGATTCATTAAAACCCATTCATATATTATTTGTCCATTATAATTACCTTGGGAAATAGGGAAACATTTTATGTAAGTGATTTAATATGATTTATAAAGAGTAAAACATTATCAATGATATATTAAGGACTAATAGGAAGACCAAAAAATTTGGGAGAAATTATCATGTGAAATATAAATTGAATAATTATATAAGATCATGAAATAATATTATGTGGTCATGAGTTTTGAGTGAATAAGTATGGATTGTGACATAAAATTCGTTAACGGATGATCCTAAAATAATAACATGTAATGTGGAAATAGGATGATAAACCATAATATTTAAACCGTGTCTTTTCTATCTATAACATACAAAATTCAAACATGATTTTGTATATATGAATTAAATTTTCAATATATATATATATATAATTTCCAAACATAAAATAATTATATAATGATATTTATAAATATAATAAATGTATTGGAAAAAATATTAATCAAAACCAGCCCATCGAATAATGATATATCCGTTCATATATTTCCATGAGAATACATAAATATTAATAAATGAATAAAAATAATAAGAATGATTAATACATTGAAATAAAATAGATCTCCAAGGAAATAATGTGTCAATAGAGGTAAATACCCTTTAATTAGAATAATCATGTATGTGCTTTTCACATAGTATAAGAAAAATTTTGTCATTTGAAATAAATTTTACCAAAATATAGCATATATAATCTTATGACTGGTTATAGGATGGCACTATTCTTTTTTACTTTTCATGAAAAAATGCTTGGCCTAATCAGTTTTTTAATATACCATTAAAAATAAATTTATATATACCTTTTTACAAATTATCATTATAATATTATTTTTAAATTTATAATAAATATGAATATATTTATATATAGTATTTAAATATTATAGCTTCACTGCTCCAACTTATAGTTAAGGAATATAAACTGAAGCTGATGTTAGGTGTTCAAGCCTCCACTATCAATGTTTTTCCATAGTTTTTCTATTTTTTGGGGTAAGGTTGCACTATCTAATTGTGTTGCATGCTTTGTATCTATGTTGGGTCCTATTATACACGATATAAAGTCATCATAATCTATAATATAAGTAGTCAGATATCATATTAACCAACTATCATAACTGAGCATAGGTTGACCTAGATTAAGAAATTTGATGATGATCTTGAGTGGCCATTTGGTAGGTTTTAATCGGATTGCTGAAAAAAACATTTACAAAGTTAAATACAAGTTCTTATGGTGAGAGAAATATATTTATCCGTTTAGTTAATTTAATGTCTATGATGGTGAAAAATATTTAATTAAAAAACATATGTATTGGGTATTTTCAATTGAAAAGTAATGAGTAATAGGTTATTGATAACAATGGTTAGCTAAATGTAATGGCTAAGGTTGTGGAATATCAATCTACTAAAATGGATTTTGTTTCTATTAATCCATGGGTTCTATTTAATATTGATAATGATTAAAATATTTACATTACATGGGAAAATATTAATTATGTGTATATTGACCGAAATCACAAACACATTAACCCCAAAATAATGAAATATTATTGGAATTTATGTGAATAAAAAATATTTTAAAATAAGATAACAAATTATAAATAATCTATTGTATATATTCTATAGTTTTTATAAGACAATGAAATAATATTTTATAGTGGAACAATACATTAAATTAATTTACAAATATTTATAAAATTAATATAGTAAAATAGTTTTTAAATATTACAAATTATTGGATAATTTAATAATTTCATTTCCAAATTTATCCTTAAATATTGGATAAACAATTATTTAGGTGCCAACGTGAAAACTCATTAGCAATTTCAAAAAGAATTTTTACAAATAATATTAAGGTAATATATAAAATAAAAAGGGTAAATTTCATTAAATCAATGAAAGTGAAAAAATTAAATTCCAAAAACCTTTTTTTAAGATATATTGGAAGAAACATGGATGTGAAAGAAAAAGATAGAGAGAATAGGCATATTTAGAGAATTATGGATAATATAATCATATGGAAACTGAGTGAAAGACAAGAATTTTGAATAATGTATCAATAGAATAGTCAATAATGGTGATATGATAATATAAATGAATTAATAATAATATAAAATATTATATTATATATTCATGACATTGTATATAAATATTGGAATAATGGATAGGTAATAAATAAAAATTCATGATTTGAATAGAGATTTAAATGATAAGTCCTTACATATAAGTTGTAATACCTCATCCTAGTATCCACATACTGGTGTTCAGATCTTTTTCACCACATGACCTAAGGATAACATCCCCATACACATAATTTTGCCTACTAGTAATGTGGTTCTATTATGTAACACATACTAACCATACACCATTTATAAAAAAATCCCAAAAGATATTATCAATATGAAATATAACCATGATACTAAAGAAATCATTAATCATCCCAAAACCACTAGAATAAATGAATAATAAAGAAATTAAGGTAAATCAAAGTAATAATTATGTCATTCCATAAATGTGTCAACCATCTAATGAAAAAATAGTTCCACATATACAACTCCAATAGGGGCCCCAACATCATGTCATGTTCCCTGATATTTTTATCAATCCCAAATAGAAACTCAACCATCTATCATAGCCCTCTTTTCTGTATCCTGTTTTTTCAAACATAAATTATATTCATATACCTATCAAGCTGCCCAATTAAAGATCAAGTACAACTTATTTGGCCATCACCAATAGAGATTATATAAATATCAATTCAATAATGTTCTATAATGTTTTATAAATAATAAATAAAACATGATGAAAGTAAATCAGATTCACATTTATTATTCATTAAATTACCACATTGGGATCCGGTCACATAGTGACACCTAGTCAAGTAATGCCAACTTTAACCCATTTTAGATTCTGAATCATCCACAAAATAGATATCACAATTCATTATTTTATTATTTTAATATTAATTCACTTCCAATATAATTTTAGATTTCCTGGTTTATTGATCTATGTCCCAATTCATACACATGAATTTGGGGCATAGAGTAGCTGTGTGGAAACTATTGGGTACACAGAGAAGTAGTCCCTCACCCAAAAATCATGGATCATTCATTAAAAAGTACAAAAAATATTTAAATATATCACGGTTTAACATAATTATCCTTCCTATCAAACATTCACATAAACTGGAACCATTTCCTTTAACAATCAAACCATAGTTCATTACATTAATCAGAATTATTAACATGAATAATCCCCTATTTATTCATTCATCAATTTTTAAAACTCAATTCAACATCCCTTCATGATTAAACAAATAAAACCTATAAATAACATTATCAAACCCTGAATCATTCATTTATTTCAATTCAATTAACCCACTATTTCCCCTTATTAATTATATATTTATCGTTTCATGTAAATTAGAATACCCAATGGATTTTTATCAAAAACATTGATGTAATCTCCAACAAGTCCAAAAATATATAAAAAGGGTCCTTCAATTTCTTGGAATTAAATTAACTATATATATATATATATGAAATTAAACAGCATGGATATAGAGAAAAAAAATTTCCATCCACATATTCATTGTAAATACTATTGGATAATATATGTTATATATTCTTTTGAAGGTTCATTATTGAATTATCTCCAATCCATATCCATCAATTTAATATAGGATTGCTGAATTAAAAATGATGGATAATATCTAATAAAAATATAGACTATCAATAACCAATGAAGGAAGATCAGTTAAAATATATATCAAACCCATAATCAATGTGGAAATTAATTCCTCTACAAAGGGGAAAACGGATGGGAGAGAGAGGAATGAAATCAATGTGTGCACATGGTTTTTCGAACCATGATCTAGTCATCTAAACCCTTTCTATTCTATTGTGATTGGTTTGGAGTCTTGTGGCCACATGGCTGGGTAAAATTGTAAACCACCATCCAGTTTATAATAATGTATCACACGATTTCCTAGGGAAAAACAAAGAGTATTATCCAATAGTGTTCCAATCATCCACATTCCAATGGGATTATATAATTATAAAAATTCACAAAAAACATTCCAAAATAATGTCCCAACAAATGTATGATAAAAAATGATAATCAAATACATAACATGTGTATGATATGTCTCTAGATATGCTGGGACTATGAAATATACCCCATAATATATTACATTTTCATCAAGATGGAATCCCATGAATTTTTATGGTCCTTTGTGGAAGAGGATAGGATACTATGCCTACATATCTGCATCCCTCTTCTATGTTTCTTCTCAAAAAATCATGTTTCCAGGACACTAAAAATATCTAAAATTTGTTTCCTCGAAAAATATTATTTTTATGATGTACGACACAAATTAAATTCTCCGCAAAGGGTAGATAATCCTCAGGCTCAATGTATTAAATTTATTTCACATGATAAGTGTATCACCTCTATTTCACATAGTTAATCATTTCAGTAAATATTTTTATTACATATCGTAATTATTTTTTTAGTAGTGGTTTAGAAAACTTCTGGATTATTTCTTGGGATTTTATAGAAGTCCCCAATTTGAGTACAGCTCGTAGAGACTATGAAAATAATATAGAGGGAACTGGGTAGTGTAACAGTTAGGAGAATGGTTTGTCTACAGAGTGTTGTAACCGAGGAGAATCAATGTGATGTTTAAAATTTTCTTTCATCCTATATTGCATGGGATTTCTATAATATTTGAATCTAACCACATGAGGTGTGTTTTCATGTTGTGGCTAGTGCATGATTAGTTCACTATTTTCCTAGCTAGGCATGCTGACAGTGCAATGTTGAAAACATATCATGATTTGGTGGATCTAAATCAGTTTAAAACATTAATCGATTGTTTCCCTTTAGTATTAACCAAAATCAAATTCCAATATATTTAACTGATGTTGAGACTCATACACATGAGGCCTGAGTGATTTGAAAGAAATTTATTGTGTATTAGATTACCAAATTTCATTGTATGTTCCTGTTCATGGTTGTTTTCTTTATATTTTATATTCTTCCCTCTCTTGGAATCAGGGATCTAATCCATTGGTGATAAATTGATGAATTTCTTATAATTATGATGATCTATGTAATTTTAATGATAGGTAATAATATTTAAGGTTAGGTTTTTTAGTTTTGTCATGCTTTTTTTATTTTTTTGTTGTTATTTGTTTCCAATAATGTTTTTAGGTTGGTGGCATCATTATTGACTCCTCTAAGTATTAATGTGAAATCCGGATTTTAAATTTATTGAATTTCATGAATTTAATTGTGAAATTGATGTGAAATACTTAATGGAATCCATTATTATTGATGTTTTGTAAAATTGGGAAAATTGGTTATTTCTAGAAAAATAAATTTTTTACACGGATTTAAATTAATGATTTTCAAAAAGTTCTTTGGTGTATATTTAGGGAAAGTATTTCTGGTAAAAAAATTTGAAGAAAAATTTTATTTATTGAAATGTTTTTTCAGATTTTTTTGAATGGAAGTTGGAATATATTTTGATATTTGTGAATTATTATTTACATACCTCTATGGATAGTGTGGGTTCTATAGGGTAACTTGATATATTATTACAATGTTTCAACTTTATTGATTGTTGAGAGACCCCTCATGAGCATGTAACTATTACATGGGCTTGCATGTGTGGATTTGTAGAATGAAAAAAATTCTATCAGATGGATTTATAAATTGGTTTAAAATACATTTTTTATTGAATCCCCTAGATAATTTTTTTGAATAGAAATATTATAGATTTTTATATGAACTAATTTATTTTTTTGGAACCAATTTAAGTTAATTTACTAACATTTTGTATCCTAATAAACCGAGTTGAGAATTTATTTGTGAGATACTACAGATTTATATACCCACTTGTTTCATTTTAAAGTTGTAGAGTTTTCATATAGAATATGTTGAGGAAGAGGTAAATGAAATGCATCCCAGTTCTATAGTAATTCACTAGGATACCTTGGGAATGGGTTTCTTAGATAGATGTAGGAGCTTTTTGGGTGTTTCAACTGAATGCATCGGTTTTCATTGATTTATTTTTTTGGTTTAAAAATTTAACACATATATGATTTATAGATTTATTTTTCATATGATTACTATGGGTTATACTTCAATGTATTTTACTTTATTATCATGGATCATATAGTCGTTTTTTGGTTGGGGTTTTATTGGATTGGAGAATTATTATCAATGGTAAAATTATCACCTAACATTCTATAATCCCTAGTAATTTATTTCTTCTTTTTATATATTTGGAAAGTCAAATAAGTCCTATTAAAATGCCACCACCTCTTCCAATCCAATGGATGTGGGGAGAGATGTAAAAAATGGTATCAAAATTCTTAAGTCAAAATTAACATTTGGGAGAAATGGTATATATTTTTTGGTTTTGGAGTTAAAAATAATTATATTCTAGTCCTTGATTTGTGATGGAATCAAGGATATATAATTTTTGATATAAGAAATGTATTGAAAAATGATTTGTAGCTAACATAAATATAGTGAACTACAAGATACCAAAAAAATTTGTACACTTGTGTGTAAGAAACATCAAGGATGTTTTACATTATTTTCATGGTTTTGGCCATTTAAAAGGGAATTAAATGAATTTTTATAGGAAAATTACCACAATGGGATCATATTAATTTTTTAATAATTATTTATTATTGGTGATAAAATTTTCATTTTTGAAAATAGTTTGAAATTGTTTAATTTTTTGAATGTGTGCTCAAATTTTATAAAATAATTTGGAATTGGAAATTTTTTAATTTTGGAATGACTTCTTTTGGTATTATTAATGTCGTAAATTTTCAATTTATATTCTATCAATTTATAGAAACTGATATTAAATAACGACTTATTTTGGTTCTAGAAATTGGTACATGGTAGTTGTCGTTGAAACCAACTGGATGTGGATTTTGAGAATGTGGTTGCAGCTGTGCCATATCGAAACCAACATTTGGTGGAGTGTTTTCATGGATTTTTAGTTAGTGTTTTGAAGTAACAGATTGGATGAACCAACATAAGTGGATCATTCATGGAGTTCTAGAAGAAGAATCTACACATCTTTCTATGGTGATTCTAAACCACGAAAAGTGTAATGTCCCGGTTCTGGAAGCCACCCATAGGTGCCCCGTACCCAGTTGGTCAGATGGACTCAAGTGCATTTCCCTAAATTCCAGTTGCTGCCAACTAGCAGCGAGGGCCTTGGGTGTGATAGTGGGGAAACTATGCCCTCATTGGTAGAGTACACATTGGAAGTGAACAACATGGAATAGCGAAAGTAGTAAATATCCAAAAATAATGCACAAGTAAAATGTGTAAGACTACAAAAATAAACCACTGGAGCACATATGTATATATGAAAAAATTCATGATACATATATAGAAAAATATCCAAACAGGTCACAATGCTAGAAATACAGACAATACCAAAGAATGTACATAAGAAATGATAAATAGCTCCTCAGCATTGCAAGCCTATGCTTGGTCCCATGCTCTCGTTCTCTATGAAATCAATTACCAGAAGTCGAAGGGTTCTTGCCCCTGTCTATACCTGCAACAACATAGTCTATTTGGGCCCAAACGAATGACCCAAACAGGGTGTGAGACTATATCCCTGTAGACAACCACCCAAATATCTGTTCCTATCAGTCAGTGAGCATATGGCATGTAATAGTACAGTAAGCAGTAAACAGTAACAGTAAACAGCAGGTAGTAATCAGCAAGTAGTAACAGTATGATATAAAATAGCAATCAATCCACATAACAACAAGAAATAGTGAGGAAAATAGCTAACCACAACAGGAACCCCTCTAGGAAGTACTCATAGCCAACCCCTCTGGTCCTATCTAAGAAATACCAACAACCCTATGGGCAGTGCACACAGCCTAACCCCTCTGGTTGGGTCATACGAATTAATAAGACTCTCTGGGGAAGCTCTCTCGGAAAACTCCCCCTATAGTCTATGATAGTTAGGGACTCTCTGAGGAAGATCACACGGTCCAACAATTTTACCACCCAGAAGTCTAGAAACTCTCTGAGGAAGCTCACTCAGTCAATTCCTCTTATAGTCTCAGGTCTATCACATACCCTCTAAGGAAGCTCACTCAATAAATTAATTCTCTAGACTAGAAAGGTTTTCAAAGAAATTAAAATAATGTAAAGACTCTCTGAGGAAGATCGCTCGGTCTACCCTCTTTTAGTCTATAATAACCAAGACTCTTTGGGAAGCTCACTCAGTCTATCCCCTGTATTCTATAATGCGCAAGACTCTCTGAGGAAGCTCACTCGGTCTACCCTCCTATAGTCTATAATACCCAAGACTCTCTGGGATTCTCACTCTGTCTATCCCTTATAATCTATAACACAAGGTTCTTATAGTCCCATGCCAGTTACTGCATAATAATTATATAAGGCTAATGAACACCTAAAGAGATACATGGCTAAGCATTCTACAAAACAACAAGCATGTTAAGAATATCACTCCATCCTATGGTCACACGGCATGGAAAACAGGTATAACGGCCAAAGGCTAACCATACCCAAAGTTCGTAAACAGAACAAGGCATGGAAAAACGTCCAAACACAGCAATTATCCTCAAACATTATCAAATTACCTCTACACAAGCATATAAGAAATGCAGGAAAACAATATGGGAAAAACGGTTAACATGCAATACCCCATTCATGGGTATTGGTGGAATCTTCACATAAAAAATCAAATTCCTTGAAAGGTAAGGCACAATACACCTATCTTGGTGCTAGGAGATCAATATACTTGAACCACGAGGATTGATTATCCTTAGAACGGTATAGATCTATGAAAACACACAAAGTGTTCAAGCCTCGATATTTTGAGAAAGAGGTAAAACCATGGAATGAAACTCAAGAAGATGGAAGATCTCACCGTTGATGTTCCACCACAATCGACAGCGGTCGATTAGGCAAACAGACGGAGGCTCAGGGGCTCAGATAATGTTTACGGCCGTACGAACGCCCCCCATCAAAGAATCCTAAGAAGAAGACGTTTCTTTCGATTAGGCGTGACCCCAGACCATCCAATGAAAAAAAGAAACCACACAGTGTGTAATCCTGGGTTACATAGTATGTACATGGCCTTTCTGTAGTCCACTTTAAGCATTCTCCACATCTCCCCTACACACCATGTGTATGGTTTGGACACGACCAGCACATGACCTTACACGGCATCAAAGTACACGACGTGTACTTATTAATTACATGGTGTGTAATCTGAAAATTTCCATATTTCCCCATTTTTATCAAAAATGACCAAAAAAGGAAAAAAATACCTGAAACAAAGATCTGAGTTCTTATAAACTCCCCCCCTTAATGAAATTTGTACCTGAATATCCCTTGTGAGGCGTAGAAGAAGAAACCTCAAACATATCCGGCCACTAAGATCATACATCGGAGTCACTCTCCCAGGTCTCGTTCTGTACTCGCTCATGTTTCCATAGCACCCATACCAGAGAAATGGACCACCCATGGATAGCCTTCATACTCCGATAGAAAAAATCGATAGGATGCTCCTCAAACGATGCATCCTCTTCGAACTCAACCTCCTTGGGTTGAAAGACATGAGATGGGTCTGAAATGTAACATCGGAGCTGAGAGATGTGGAAGATGTCGTTCATAGCCTGGTACCTCTAAGGTAACTGCAACCGATAGGCAACCGGCCCCAATCTCTCCAACACCTCAAACAGCCCGACGTACAGCGGTGAAAGCATACCCTGTCTTCGAATCCTCTTGTGTCCCAACCTCAGTGCGACACGCTGGAAAACATGATCCTCGACCTCGAAATCCAGAGGTCTCATTCGCTGATCAACATAAGATTTCTGTCGATACTGTGCTATAGCCATCCTCTTTAGAATCAACTCTATCTACTTTGAGGTCTCCTGAACAAGACGATGTCCCAGGAAAGCTGCCTCTTCTGCTTCCAACCAGCACAAAGGTTATCGACATGGCCTACCGTACAGAGCCTCGTAAGGGGCCATCTGAATAGTATCTTGAAAAATATTTTTATAGGAAAGCTTCACCAGTGGAATATGCTTCTCCCAAGAACCGCCAAAGTCTATAATGAATGCTCGGAGCATATCCTCAAGCACCTGGATCATACACTCAGACTGGCTATCTATCTGGGGATGGTATGATGTACTTAAAAGTACCTGTGTACCCAAAGCCTTCTGAAGCCCCTTCCAGAACCAAGAAGTAAAATGCATATCCCTATCCGAAACAATGGATTGTGGAACTCCATGTAGACGTAAAATATCTCGGATGTACAACCATCCCATCTCATCAACACTGAAGGTATCTTTGATCTGCAAGAAATGAGCAAACTTTATAAGCCTGTCGATGACAACCCAAACAACATCACTCCCTCGAGTTGACCACGGTAACCCAGTCATGAAGTCCATCACAACATCATTCCACTTCCACTCGGGAATAGGTAACTGATGTAAAAGACATGCTGGTCACTGATTCTCTGTTTTCACATTCTGAAAAGTAAAACATCTCATAACGAAACAAGCAATATCTCTCTTCATAACTGACCACCAATATTGGCGATTAACATCCTGATACATTTTGGTGGCACAATGATGAACTTCCCAAACTGAGGAATGGATGTCACACATCATCTCCTCGCCTATATCTACTGGCACCCATACTCATCCCTAGAAACACAAGATCTCATCCTCACCCACTGTCCATCCAGGAGGATGGTCCTCTCTTGAAACACACTCCCACAGGACTAGACCTTTTGAGTTGGTAGATGCCTCATCCTTACCCGATCAAGAAGAGTAGTGGTAATAGATATTGAAGATTGGAATGTATGTCCCTATCTGTCGTGCACTTCCAAATGCATCTCAGAGAACAGATCCATAATATGTCACTCTCTACTGGCCTCCTGGACTGCATGTATCTATGTTCTCCTGCTCAACACATCAGTAACTGCATTCCCCTTTCCAAGCATACAGGAAATCTCAAAGTCAAAGGACTGAAGATAATCGACCCACATGCGCTGTCTCAGATTTAGATCAAGTTGAGTGAAGATGTACTTGAGGCTCCTGTGTTCGGTAAAAAACACAAAGTGATCTCCCAAAAGATAGTGTATCCAACATCGTAACGCATGAACAATAGCTGCTAACGCCCGATCATGCGTCGGGTAGTTCTTCTCATGTGGCCTAAACTATCGAGACACCTACACAGTGACTCTATCTCCCTACATATGCATATATCCCAGTCCAATACCTAAATCATAACAAAAAAACGGTGTAACTCTTTCCCAACTCTAGCAAGACTAGTATCGGTGCTGACGTCAACCTCCCTTTCAGCTCTTAAAAGGCTGGCTCACAATAATCTGACCATAATAACTTCGCCACATTCTTGGTCAGACTTGTGAACGGTGCTTCAAGGTGTGAAAAGTCTGGAATAATGAACTTGTATTATCCAGCCATCCCTAGAAAACTCCGCACCTCAAATACATTCTTTGGCTCCTCCCAGGAAACTACTGCTCTCAAATTCTCTGGTTCCATTGATACTGTAACACCCCAAGCTTCTATGGTACGTTTCCCTTCGAATAATGCGATAGCGTGTGTTGTACGCAACCTCGAGTTCTAACACACACCACAACTAATTAAACTAGCCGTTGTGAATAGTAATACCTACTTTTTGAAATCATATATATTTTATATTTCAAAATGGACTTCATTTTTGGATTCGGAATATCGAATTTAGCCTAAGGTGAAATTTTGGTACATTTCGGATAACTTTCATATTTTGATGAATAGTGAAAATTACTAAATTTTAATTAAAAACAACTTTTTTAATCAAAATAATTAATAGTGATAAATTATGAATTTGAGTGGTTTTAAAGTATATTTAGAATATATTTTTACCATTTAATATAATGTTGGTCATTGGACATAATTTTACAATTAAACCGAACTTAAACAAGTGTCAATCTTTTGATAGTTATTATCTCTTAAAAACACGCTTTTTGTTTTGACAGCGGGAATTAATTTTAAATTAATTTCTGCCACTTCTGTGTTTTGAATTTAGGAAAATGGATTCCATATTTGGAATCAGGATGTTCAAATTGTGTAAATAGGTAACTTTTATTTTTAGACATTTTGAATAGTTACTGTGGTAAATATTTTATTTACCATGGTTAAGGGTAAATCCGGTAAATATGGGTTAAAAAATAATATTATAATAATACTAAATTACCATAAAACGTGTCTTAACCCTATTGGTTGATACATGGTCGACCATGGGCATCTTTGGGTCTATTTTGGGACCCCATGGATCCACTTGTAAGTGATAATGACACATTATATTTATAAAGCTAAAATAAAAATAAAAATGGCATAAGCTTTCATCTTTTAGAAGAACAATTTTTACATAGGGTTATACATGTTGGATTTTCGATTATAAATATTCATTAGAAAGATAAAAAGATTTCCTACATAATGATATTTTATTTATAATTTTTAGATGTAACACCCCAAGCTTCTATGGTATGTTTCCCTTCGAATAATGCGATAGCGTGTGTTGTACGCAACCTCGAGTTCTAACACACACCACAACTAATTAAACTAGCCGTTGTGAATAGTAATACCTACTTTTTGAAATCATATATATTTTATATTTCAAAATGGACTTCATTTTTGGATTCGGAATATCGAATTTAGCCTAAGGTGAAATTTTGGTACATTTCGGATAACTTTCATATTTTGATGAATAGTGAAAATTACTAAATTTTAATTAAAAACAACTTTTTTAATCAAAATAATTAATAGTGATAAATTATGAATTTGAGTGGTTTTAAAGTATATTTAGAATATATTTTTACCATTTAATATAATTTTGGTCATTGGACATAATTTTACAATTAAACCGAACATAAACAAGTGTCAATCTTTTGATAGTTATTATCTCTTAAAAACACGCTTTTTGTTTTGACAGCGGGAATTAATTTTAAATTAATTTCTGCCACTTCTGTGTTTTGAATTTAGGGAAATGGATTCCATATTTGGAATCAGGATGTTCAAATTGTGTAAATAGTTAACTTTTATTTTTAGACATTTTGAATAGTTACTGTGGTAAATATTTTATTTACCATGGTTAAGGGTAAATCCGGTAAATAAGGGTTAAAAAATAATATTATAATAGTACTAAATTACCCTAAAACGTGTCTTGACCCTATTGGTTGATACATGGTCGACCATGGGCATCTTTGGGTCTATTTTGGGACCCCATGGATCCACTTGTAAGTGATAATGACACATTATATTTATAAAGCTAAAATAAAAATAAAAATGGCATAAGCTTACATCTTTTAGAAGAACAATTTTTGCATAGGGTTATACATGTTGGATTTTCGATTATAAATATTCATTAGAAAGACAAAAAGATTTCCTACATAATGATATTTTATTTATAATTTTTAGACATTAAATAATTTATTTTATTTATGACACAATGATGATGCAGTAATTACTAAAATAGTGAAAAATTAAAATAATTGATCTTATAAATACCCAAATAATTATAATATGAAACTTTTAATGAATTAAACTAATTTTATATGATAATATGATATATTAGGATTGATTTAAGGGACTTTGTTCGAAGTAATCAATCTGTTAGGAGTTTCACAAAAATCAACTATTGAATAGTGTCAAAATTGACATAAAAGAGTTCTTAAAACAAATATTATATTATTAATTGATATTAAATTCCTAAAAATCTAAGGTTCGGCCAAGAGACTTATATTATGATAGGTTCCTCATTAATGGACCACTTGGGGGTCTCTTGGATGTATATAGTAAGTTTATTAACCATATTATATAAAAATAAAAAGAGACATTGTAAAAGTGAAACTAATTAACTTAGAGTTAATACTTAAATATAAGGTTAATATAAGTACCCAAACCTGTCTAAATTCTATTTTCTGAGTGGTTTTAGACCTATCCCCACCTTAACCTTTGAATAGTCAACTTTGGAGCCATTAGAAACCGAATATGAATTTATTATAAATTAATATTTCTAGCTTTTCCAAAGGTGCCCCTCACCCCTCTTATAAAAGGGCACTCCTCCTTCTCATTTCTTCACACCTCTAAAGCCTTTTGGTTCGGCCAAACTCTGCCCAAATACTCTCCCAACATCCCTCACTACAACCTAGGGGCCTTAGTTTGATCAGAAAGCCAACCTAAGGAGCCCTTTTGATCAAATCAAAAGGAAGAACCCGAAGAAGAGGTAATGTTTTCACCACCCCTTTTCCAAGTTTATTTCTTCTTCCACTTCTTCTTCCTTTGTTGTTACCATTCTAAAATAATGACTCCAGTATCATTTATATACTGTGATGTTATTATAAATATGGTACAACCATATTCAGTATTCTATCCACCCTTTGAATAACATGTCACCATACGTGCGTACGTACGGCTTACCGTCTCCACGTCGTGGTGTAATTGTTATTCAATATATTATTATTTGGATGGGTATAATAATGATGTGTAACTCATGTAAATAATAAATATAACATATTAATGATTCTGTATATATGATATACCATCCATTTATATATTATTTTAATATCAAAAGAATGATATTGTCGCTCGTGCGTACGTACGGACTACCGTCTCCACGAACGCGATGAGATTCATTCTCCATCGTAACCATTAAAGTATAATTATCATTTTATGATTTAAAAATGATGTTTAAGGAATTGATATCATTCTGGATATGAATAATATACAACCTATCCTTTACAAACATGTCTTACGTAACAAAACATATGAAAGAAAACAAGTAAGTTAACACCCGAAACAACGATAATACTAAGATATTATTATCAAATCAATATTAAAAGATCATATATGATATCATATTAATGTATATGATTCTTGTATAATTTAATAACAATTATTTCACCATTATACAGGAGGTTAACCTACCACAACCAAGGAAATGTACAAGGTAAGGGTTATTTCACAATCTTTTCATTATCTGAGGTTGTATTATACGTAATAATCTACTGGGATCTCTTTATCATCCACATCCATGTTTCTTCGAAATGTATTTCAAAACATTTTTACTATTTACAAGAATATGTGTTAAAGTCATTTATACCCTTGTTTGACTTTTTATAAGAGGTTTATAAAGGAATCATTTGGTTGTTTTCAAAACAAGGTCCTTTTTAACCTTTTCGACAGAATTGAGGTAAGAATGTTTTTTAACTTATACGGCGGGTGCGGTTATTTTCCGCCGTTATAAAATCTTCAAAGCTTTCCTTACAAGCTTATAAGAATATTTTCAAAGAAAATGTTTTATTTTATATGGATCTTAAATGATTTCAAAATAAAAGGAGATATTTCTTTAAAAAGAATTTTGATTTCATCTATGTCAACATCCTTTGATGGATTTTAAGATTATTTGAAGTTGATTTATTATGATACAAAACTTCTATATTGTATTGAAGGTTTTGTGATATGTTTGACTATGGATGTGCTATTTTTATATCATTCATAGTTTATGGTGAAATTATTGACATTTCGTATGCTAGTTTTAATATGAATGTTTATGTTATGTTTAAACCTTTTCATATGGGAATGCATTGGACTTAATAAGTGACGGGTGGAGCCCGCTATAGCTCCTTGATGCATCGGTAGGTCTCATGAGACAAACTAGTGTCTTGGAACAAGGCCTTGACAAAATCTTATTTGTAGTCTTGGCACGAGGCCTTGACTATGTGGTTATGATAGTCTGGCATTATGCATTCCAACATTATGAAAGTGGTTATTGATTTTTGCATGTGATTATTCGATTAGTAGAATATCCATGTGAGTAAGTAAATGGCATCATTTCATTTTATTTATGCCATACCATGTTGAAAGTTGATGTTTGAAAGGCTTTTGTTTTAGTTATACATTGCCTTAAAAGTTTATTCTTATTTATGAATGTTTTCTCTATATTGTTATCCTTACTGGGCATTTGAGCTCACCCCTTTTCTATGTTTTATTTTTCCCAGGTAGTGAAGAAGTAAATTATGATTGACTTGCAGGGATATTATGAGGGGTTTATAGTGTGGACGTTGGAAACATTATGTTGTTGTAGTAGTTTTTCATTTTATGATGTAATGTAAAACTTATGAATATATCTAGTGTTTCCAAGGCTACTAAACTAATCGGTCTTTCGGGATTTGATCTTTCTTGTGATCATGCCAATGTTACGAAGTAATGCACCGACTCTGGGTAGCTGGGGTCGGGGCGTTACAGTTGGTATCAGAGGAAGTTTAGTACAAACCTTGGAAGCTAGATTTAGATAAACTCTGATTAGAGCACGTAGACCTAAGATGAACTTTGAGGATTAGTATAGAAGAACTTCCTAGAATTTTGGTATTGTAGAGATTTTGTGAGTTTTCCGAGCAATACATCCCTGTCTGGATACGAGTAGGTAGAGGCGGCTCTGGCACAGATGTACCTAGGGGTAAAACCCGAAAACACCGCTTTGAGCTAGACTCGAACGGGAACTGGTGCACGACAACGGGCCTTGCTGCACTCTTGGTTACGACACACCCGGGGGATATGCTTAGGATAACTCTCACTATCTTTACAAATCATTATGAAGGGTTTATGAGTATATACTTCCTCAAAGAAAACATTTTTATGATTATGGATTATATCCATAAATAGTTCAATTTATGTTAAGTGTTTTATAAGTATGGGATTATGTATTTTGATTCATAAACTGATCTAGTTTATGCCATTGTTTAGAAATGGCGCCTAGTGGAAGAAATGGAAACTGTATCAATGCACGCACTCCATGTAGGGATTTCCCTCCTGCTCAAGATAATTATAGTGGGGCTGGTGATGCAACTGGTGCCGATCAGCTAATCACCATACTGGGACAACTTACTCAGGTTATGAATAATAACCTTACCCGTATGGAGCACCCTGATCCGCAGCATGGAGGATCAATGTTAGATCGATTCATGAGGCAACAACCACCAACGTTCAATGGGAATACAAATCCCTTAGTAGCTGAGCAATGGATATTTTCCCTAGAGAAAATATTTCAGGCTTTGGGGAGCAGTGAAAGGGAAAAAGTTATCATGGCAGTTTACCGCCTCACTGGAGATGCTGATCAATGGTGGTCATTGATTCAAAACATGAAGGAAGATGATGAAGTATCAAACATGGAATGGAGGGAGTTTAAAGATCTGTTTTTAGAAAAATACTTTCCTCGCGACCATCGAGCAGATATGGAAAGACAATTTCTGAGTCTAAGACAAAAGGAGGATGAGAATGTCACAAAGTATGAGGCTAACTTTACAAGGTTAGCGAGGTACGCTGGTGATTATATTCGCAACCCAAGAAGTAAGATTGATCGTTTCTTTGATGGGTTAAAACTATTTCTCCGTCGAGCATTAGTCTCACAATCCTTTTCATCGTACGAAGACATTGTCTCATGTGCTATCAAGACCGAAAAGGAATTCTCTAAGTCTTATGAATTTAAAGCAAAGCAAGAGAAGAAGAGACCTACTGATCAATCTGGGAATGGAAATAAGGGGAAGAAGGGAAAGGTTGAATATCCATCTTGTGGTAAGTGCGGGAAGAAATACCCTGGTGCTTGCCTGAAGGGAATGGGAGTCTGTTACAAGTGTGGTGAAAAAGGCCACCAAGCTCATGATTTCAAGGGGAAGAAGGAAGCTACCAACGTTCAGTGCTACAATTGCAGGGAGATGGGGCATTATGCAAATGCATGTCCTAAGCGTCAGGAGGACTTACCTCAGAAAAGGCCAAGGGATCAAGGCAAGGCTTATGCTATCACTACTGCTGAGGTAGAAGCTCCGAAAGACGTGGTGGCAGGTAATTTAATGGTTTCCTCATGTTTAGCAAATGCATTATTTGATTCTGGATCATCGCATTGTTTCATATCTTCCCAGTTTGCTAAGAAAATTAGATATTTCCAATTTGATTTAATAAGGGAGTTGTCAGTTAAAACTCCTAAGGGAAGTATCATTGCAACAAAGTTTTGTGAATCAGTTCCCATTAGAGCACATAAATTTTCTTTATCTGCTGATCTCATCGTCATACCTATGATTGAGTTTGATATAATCCTCGGTATGGACTGGCTTTCGGACTATGATGCGAAGATTTATTGTAAGAAGAAAGAGGTTACGATTCTTGATGATAATGATAAGGAACACCTTATTTTTAGAGCAGAATCGTCACCACCTAAATCTTATTTAGATCCACCCCCAGTAGCTCAACTTAATTCAATTATTGGGGAGGAAGAGAATGAAATAACTGTCGGTGAGGAAAGGAATGTTCAAATAGAGGATGTACCTGTTGTGAAAGAATTTGTAGACGTATTTCCAGAAGATTTACCTGGACATCCTCCAGAACGAGAAGTTGAGTTTTCCATTGATTTGATTCCTGGATCAAGGCCTATATCGAAGACCCCTTATAGAATGGCCACTGTAGAGTTAGTCGAACTAAAGAAGCAACAAGAGGAATTGAGTAATAAGGGATTTATTCGCCCTAGTGTTTCTCCATGGGGAGCCCCTGTTCTTTTTGTTAAAAAGAAAGATGGATCTATGAGGTTATGTATTGACTACAGGGAGATCAATGCTATAACAATAAAGAACAAGTATCCCCTACCTCGTATTGATGATTTATTTGACCAACTACATGGAGCTCAATACTTTTCAAAGATTGACCTTCGATCTGGATACCATCAGTTGTGTGTGAAGAAGGAAGACATTCCGAAAACAGCATTTCGAACCAGGTATGGGCATTACGAGTTTACTGTAATGCCGTTTGGATTAACTAATGCACCCTCTGTATTCATGGATCTAATGAATAGAGTTTTCAAGGAGTATCTCGATGAATTTGTGGTGGTATTTATTGATGATATCTTGGTATACTCCAAAACCTATGAAGATCATGAAAATCACTTGCGCATTATCTTGAAGACTCTGAGGAGGCATGAATTATATGGGAAGTTTAGCAAGTGTGAATTCTGGCTTCAGGAGATTTCTTTTCTTGGCCATATTGTCTCTAAAGATGGAATCTCTGTTGATCCTTCTAAGACCAAGGCAATCCAAGAATGGCCAGCACCTACGAGTATAACTGAGGTACGTAGTTTTATTGGTTTGGCAGGTTATTATCGATGTTTCGTCCAGAATTTTGCCCGATTGGCTAACCCATTAACGGAGCTCACACGTAAAGGGGTTAAATTTGTTTGGACAAAAGAGTGTGAAGAATGTTTCGAAGAACTGAAGAAAAGATTAGTCAATGCTCCTATATTGACTCTACCATCGGGGAATGATGGGTTCGTTATTTATTGTGATGCATCGAAGAAAGGACTTGGCTGTGTCCTTATGCAGAATGATAGAGTTATTGCCTATGCATCACGACAGTTGAAAATTCATGAACAAAACTATCATACTCATGATCTTGAGTTAGCAGCTGTAATCTTTGCTTTGAAGATATGGAGGCACTACCTCTATGGTGAAAAATGTGAGATTTATACTGATCACAAGAGTTTGAAGTATATTTTCTCACAAAAAGAACTCAACATGAGGCAAAGGAGATGGCTTGAATTACTCAAGGATTATGATTGCACGATACACTACCACCCGGGGAAGGCAAACAAGGTGGCAGATGCTTTGAGTAGAAAAGACCATGGAGTTTTGAACAATATGAGAATTAAAAGGGATCCAATTTTCATGGATCTAGTGAAGATGGACATGGGAATAACCAGGGAAGGTGAAACATCAATGCTTTTTCAAATGGTTGCCAAACCATATTTACTAGAATGGATTAAGAGTTCTCAGACCGATGATGAAGAATTCCAAAAGAAGATTAAAGCTGTGAATGATGGGAGATTGAGAGACTTTGTGTATGAAGATGGAATTTTGAAATTCGGGAAGAGACTTTGTGTTCCCGATTTACCTGATCTGAAAAGGGAATTGTTGGATGATGCTCATAGTTCCAATTTCTCTATACACCATGGGAGCACCAAAATGTATAGAGATTTGAAGGAACATTTTTGGTGGGACAACATGAAGAGGGAGATTGCTGATTTTGTGTCAAGATGTATGGTTTGTCAACAAGTGAAAGCTGGAAGGCAACAGCCTGGAGGAGTCATGCAACCTCTTCCCATACCGGAGTGGAAATGGGACAATATTACGATGGACTTTGTCATGGGGCTACCAAAGAATCCTAGAAGGAACGATGCAATATGGGTTATTGTTGATCGTCTTACCAAGTCAGCACATTTTCTTGCTATAAGAGAAGATCTACCTCTGGAACGTCTAGCAAGACTATATATTAATGAAGTTGTGAGACTTCATGGAGTACCCCTATCAATTGTTTCTGATCGTGATCCCCGTTTTACTTCAAGATTTTGGAAAAGTCTTCAGAAATCCCTGGATACTGAACTTCATTTGAGCACTGCTTACCACCCTCAGACAGACGGACAATCAGAACGGACTATTCAAACCTTAGAAGACATGTTGAGATCTTGCTCACTTGACTTTCAGGGTATGTGGGATCAATATTTACCTCTGGTAGAATTTTCCTATAACAATAGCTTCCATTCGAGTATTCAGATGGCACCATATGAAGTGTTATACGGACAGAGATGTCGTACACCGACCTGTTGGGATGACGTCGGTGAAAGAAAACTTGTAGGCCCAGAGCTGGTGGAGGAAACGGTGGAAAAGGTGAAAGCAATCCAAAATCACCTCAAAGCAGCTCAAAGTAGGCAGAAGAGCTATGCCGATAATCGAAGGAAGGATTTGGAATTTCAAGTCGGTGATCATGTTTTCCTAAAGGTATCTCCGTGGAAGGGAGTCATACATTTTGGTAAGAAAGGTAAATTGAGTCCCAGGTACATCGGACCTTTCGAAATTCTAGAACGAATTGGGGTTGTAGCTTACCGATTGGCAATGCCGCCAAGTCTCTCCAAAGTTCACGATGTGTTCCACGTATCTCTATTGAGGAAATACATGCCTGATCCGACGCATGTACTCACCTATGAGTAATTAGAACTGGAACCTGATCTTTCCTATTGTGAAGAGCCCGTCAGGATTCTTGATACAAGAGAACAAGTACTGAGAAACCGGACGACGCGTCTGGTAAAAGTTTTATGGAGAAACCATAAGATGGAAGAGGCAATGTGGGAACCCGAGGAACTTATGATGAAGAACCACCCGAGTCTTTTTATGCAGTAATACCCTAGAAATTGCGAGGACGCAATTATTTGAAGGAGGGGAGAATGTAACACCCCAAGCTTCTATGGTATGTTTCCCTTCGAATAATGTGATAGCGTGTGTTGTACGCAACCTCGAGTTCTAACACACACCACAACTAATTAAACTAGCCGTTGTGAATAGTAATACCTACTTTTTGAAATCATATATATTTTATATTTCAAAATGGACTTCATTTTTGGATTCGGAATATCGAATTTAGCCTAAGGTGAAATTTTGGTACATTTCGGATAACTTTAATATTTTGATGAATAGTGAAAATTACTAAATTTTAATTAAAAACAACTTTTTTAATCAAAATAATTAATAGTGATAATTTATGAATTTGAGTGGTTTTAAAGTATATTTAGAATATATTTTTACCATTTAATATAATGTTGGTCATTGGACATAATTTTACAATTAAACCGAACATAAACAAGTGTCAATCTTTTGATAGTTATTATCTCTTAAAAACACGCTTTTTTTTTGACAGCGGGAATTAATTTTAAATTAATTTCTGCCACTTCTGTGTTTTGAATTTAGGAAAATGGATTCCATATTTGGAATCAGGATGTTCAAATTGTGTAAATAGGTAACTTTTATTTTTAGACATTTTGAATAGTTACTGTGGTAAATATTTTATTTACCATGGTTAAGGGTAAATCAGGTAAATAAGGGATAAAAAATAATATTATAATAATACTAAATTACCCTAAAACGTGTCTTAACCCTATTGGTTGATACATGGTCGACCATGGGCATCTTTGGGTCTATTTTGGGACCCCATGGATCCACTTGTAAGTGATAATGACACATTATATTTATAAAGCTAAAATAAAAATAAAAATGGCATAAGCTTACATCTTTTAGAAGAACAATTTTTACATAGGGTTATACATGTTGGATTTTCGATTATAAATATTCATTAGAAATATAAAATGATTTCCTACATAATGATATTTTATTTATAATTTTTAGACATTAAATAATTTATTTTATTTATGACACAATGATGATGCAGTAATTACTAAAATAGTGAAAAATTAAAATAATTGATCTTATAAATACCCAAATAATTATAATATGAATCTTTTAATGAATTAAAATAATTTTATATGATAATATGATATATTAGGATTGATTTAATGGACTTTTTTCGAAGTAATCAATCTGTTAGGAGTTTCACAAAAATCAACTATTGAATAGTGTCAAAATTGACATAAAAGAGTTCTTAAAACAAATATTATATTATTAATTGATATTAAATTCCTAAAAATCTATGGTTCGGCCAAGAGACTTATATTATGATAGGTTCCTCATTAATGGACCACTTGGGGGTCGCTTGGTTGTATATAGTAAGTTTATTAACCATATTATATAAAAATAAAAAGAGACATTGTAAAAGTGAAACTAATTAACTTAGAGTTAATAATTAAAGATAAGGTTAATATAAGTACCCAAACCTGTCTAAATTCCATTGTCTGAGTGGTTTTCGACCTATCCCCACCTTAACCTTTGAATAGTCAACTTTGGAGCCATTAGAAACCGAATATGAATTTATTATAAATTAATATTTCTAGCTTTTCCAAAGGTGCCCCTCACCCCTCTTATAAAAGGGCACTCCTCCTTCTCATTTCTTCACACCTCTAAAGCCTTTTAGTTCGGCCAAACTCTGCCCAAATACTCTCCCAACATCCCTCACTACAACCTAGGGGCCTTAGTTTGATCAGAAAGCCAACCTAAGGAGCCCTTTTGATCAAATCAAAAGGAAGAACCCGAAGAAGAGGTAATGTTTTCACCACCCCTTTTCCAAGTTTATTTCTTCTTCCACTTCTTCTTCCTTTGTTGTTACCATTCTAAAATAATGACTCCAGTATTATTTATATATTGTGATGTTATTATAAATATGGTACAACCATATTCAGTATTCTATCCACCCTTTGAATAACATGTCACCATACATGCGTACGTACGGCTTACCGTCTCCACGTCGTGGTGTAATTGTTATTCAATATATTATTATTTGGATGGGTATAATAATGATGTGTAACTCATGTAAATAATAAATATAACATATTAATGATTCTGTATATATGATATACCATCCATTTATATATTATTTTAATATCAAAAGAATGATATTGTCGCTCGTGCGTACGTACGGACTACCGTCTCCACGAACGCGATGAGATTCATTCTCCATCGTAACCATTAAAGTTTAATTATCATTTTATGATTTAAAAATGATGTTTAAGGACTTGATATCATTCTGGATATGAATAATATACAACCTATCCTTTACAAACATGTCTTACGTAACAAAACATATGAAAGAAAACAAGTAAGTTAACACCCGAAACAACGATAATACTAAGATATTATTATCAAATCAATATTAAAAGATCATATATGATATCATATTAATGTATATGATTCTTGTATAATTTAATAACAATTATTTCACCATTATACAGGAGGTTAACCTACCACAACCAAGGAAAAGTACAAGGTAAGGGTTATTTCACAATCTCTTCATTATCCGAGGTTGTATTATACGTAATAATCTACTGGGATCTCTTTATCATCCACATCCATGTTTCTTTGAAATGTATTTCAAAACATTTTTACTATTTACAAGAATATGGTTTAAAGTCTTTTATACCCTTGTTTGACTTTTTATAAGAGGTTTATAAAGGAATATTTCTGTCGTTTTCAAAACAAGGTCCTTTTTAACCTTTTCGACAGAATTGAGGTAAGAATGTTTTTTTTAACTTATACGGCGGGTGCGGTTATTTTCCGCCGTTATAAAATCTTCAAAGCTTTCCTTACAAGCTTATAAGAATATTTTCAAAGAAAATGTTTTATTTTATATGGATCTTAAATGATTTCAAAATAAAAGGAGATATTTCTTTAAAAAGAATTTTGATTTCATCTATGTCAACATCCTTTGATGGATTTTAAGATTATTTGAAGTTGATTTATTATGATACAAAACTTCTATATTGTATTGAAGGTTTTGTGATATGTTTGACTATGGATGTGCTATTTTTATATCATTCATAGTTTATGGTGAAATTATTGACATTTCGTATGCTAGTTTTAATACGAATGTTTATGTTATGTTTAAACCTTTTCATATGGGAATGCATTGGACTTAATAAGTGACGGGTGGAGCCCGCTATAGCTTCTCGATGCATCGGTAGGTCTCATTAGACAAACTAGTGTCTTGGCACAAGGCCTTGACAAAATCTTATTTGTAGTCTTGGCACGAGGCCTTGACTATGTGGTTATGATAGTCTGGCATTATGCATTCCAACATTATGAAAGTGGTTATTGATTTTTGCATGTGATTATTCGATTAGTAGAATATCCATGTGAGTAAGTAAATGGCATTATTTCATTTTATTTATGCCATACCATGTTGAAAGTTGATGTTTGAAAGGCTTTTGTTTTAGTTATACATTGCCTTAAAAGTTTATTCTTATTTATGAAAGTTTTCGCTATATTGTTATCCTTACTGGGCATTTGAGCTCACCCCTTTTCTATGTTTTATTTTTCCCAGGTAGTGAAGAAGTAAATTATGATTGACTTGCAGGGATATTATGAGGGGTTTATAGTGTGGACGTTGGAAACATTATGTTGTTGTAGTAGTTTTTCATTTTATGATGTAATGTAAAACTTATGAATATATCTAGTGTTTCCAAGGCTACTAAACTAATCGGTCTTTCGGGATTTGATCTTTCTTGTGATCATGCCAATGTTACGAAGTAATGCACCAACTCTGGGTAGCTGGGGTCGGGGCGTTACATTAGACATTAAATAATTTATTTTATTTATGACACAATGATGATGCAGTAATTACTAAAATAGTGAAAAATTAAAATAATTGATCTTATAAATACCCAAATAATTATTATATGAAACTTTTAATGAATTAAACTAATTTTATATGATAATATGATATATTAGGATTGATTTAATGGACTTTGTTCGAAGTAATCAATCTTTTAGGAGTTTCACAAAAATCAACTATTGAATAGTGTCAAAATTGACATAAAAGAGTTCTTAAAACAAATATTATATTATTAATTGATATTAAATTCCTAAAAATCTAAGGTTCGGCCAAGAGACTTATATTATGATAGGTTCCTCATTAATGGACCACTTGGGGGTCGCTTGGATGTATATAGTAAGTTTATTAACCATATTATATAAAAATAAAAAGAGACATTGTAAAAGTGAAACTAATTAACTTAGAGTTAATACTTAAAGATAAGGTTAATATAAGTACCCAAACCTGTCTAAATTCTATTGGCTGAGTGGTTTTCGACCTATCCCCACCTTAGCCTTTGAATAGTCAACTTTGGAGCCATTAGAAACCGAATATGAATTTATTATAAATTAATATTTCTAGCTTTTCCAAAGGTGCCCCTCACCCCTCTTATAAAAGGGCACTCCTCCTTCTCATTTCTTCACACCTCTCAAGCCACTTGGCTCGTCCAAACTCTACCCAACTAAGCTCCCCACATCCCTATCCTTCTCCTTGAAGCTTTCCCTTAGGCAGAAAGCATTTTAAGAAGTCCTTTGGTTCCAACCAAAGTGAGTTACCTAAATTAAAGGTAACGATTTCTCTTAAATTATTTTCATTTATTTTGCTTCTTCAACCCCCAAAATCTTTTTATTTCTATTCTTTTGTAACAACACCAGTATCCACAATATACTAGGATGTTGTTATAAGAAGGATTCAAACTACACATGCACACAACTCCATCTAATGGATGATGAACATAATGTTTCTGTGGATGGCAAACTAACGCCTCACGAAACGATGATTGTTCAAAAACATCTTACCGCCTCTCATGGTGGCCATTATGATGGCACTGTAATTAAATATGATATTAATGATATATATTTTATATATAAGCTTCTGTAATTCCATTTTATTTCATACCATTATTCGTTTCATGTTGTATATACATACGATAATTTCATTTGAGGAAGTGCGGACTACCGCCCCCTTAAAATGATATGACTCGTTCATACCACACATGGAACGTATAAAGGATGGTGTTAATGAACTTAAGTAACATATATAAAATATTATATTATACTGGAATAGTAATATACCTATGTATCATTTGGATTCGATTCTTTTAAAATAAAAATTAAATGGAAGTAGCGTTCGTGCGTACGTACGGACTACCGTCTCCACGAACGCGATGAGATTCATTCTCCATCGTATCCATTCAAGTATAATTATCATTTTATGATTTAAAAATGATTTTTAAGGACTTAATACCATTCTGGATTTGAATAACATACAACCTATCCTTTACAAACATGTCTTACGTAACAAAACATACAAAAGCAAACGAGTAAGTTAACACCCGAAACAACGATAATACTAAGATATTATTAACAAATCAATGTTAAAAGATCATATATGATATCATATTAATATATATGATTCTTGTATAATTTAATAACAATTATTTCACCATTATACAGGAGGTTAACCTACCACAACCAAGGAAAAGTACAAGGTAAGTGTTATTTCACAATCTCTTCATTATCCGAGGTTGTATTATACGTAATAATCTACTGGGATCTCTTTATCATCCACATCCATGTTTCTTCGAAATGTATTTCAAAACATTTTTACTATTTACAAGAATATGGGTTAAAGTCATTTATACCCTTGTTTGACTTTTTATAAGAGGTTTATAAAGGAATCTTTCTGTCGTTTTCAAAACAAGGTCCTTTTTAACCTTTTCGACAGAATTGAGGTAAGAATGTTTTTTTTAACTTATACGGCGGGTGCGGTTATTTTCCGCCGTTATAAAATCTTCAAAGCTTTCCTTACAAGCTTATAAGAATATTTTCAAAGAAAATGTTTTATTTTATATGGATCTTAAATGATTTCAAAATAAAAGGAGATATTTCTTTAAAAAGAATTTTGATTTCATCTATGTCAACATCCTTTGATGGATTTTAAGATTATTTGAAGTTGATTTATTATGATACAAAACTTCTATATTGTATTGAAGGTTTTGTGATATGTTTGACTATGGATGTGCTATTTTTATATCATTCATAGTTTATGGTGAAATTATTGACATTTCGTATGCTAGTTTTAATACGAATGTTTATGTTATGTTTAAACCTTTTCATATGGGAATGCATTGGACTTAATAAGTGACGGGTGGAGCCCGCTATAGCTCCTCGATGCATCGGTAGGTCTCATGAGACAAACTAGTGTCTTGGCACAAGGCCTTGACAAAATCTTATTTGTAGTCTTGGCATGAGGCCTTGGCTATGTGGTTATGATAGTCTGGCATTATGCATTCCAACATTATGAAAGTGGTTATTGATTTTTGCATGTGATTATTCGATTAGTAGAATATCCATGTGAATAAGTAAATGGAATTATTTCATTTTATTTATGCCATACCATGTTGAAAGTTCATATTTAAAAGTCTTTTGTTTTAGTTATACATTGCCTTAAATGTTTATTCTTATTTATGAAAGTTTCCGCTATATTGTTATCCTTACTGGGCATTTGAGCTCACCCCTTTTCTTTGTTTTATTTTTCCCAGGAAGTGAAGAAGTAAGTTATGAATGACCTGCAGGGATATTATGTGGGGATATGATTGTGGATTATGGAGACAATATGTTGTTGTAGTAGTTTTTCGTTTAATGATGTAATGTAAAACTTATGAATATATACTAAACCAATCGGTCTTTCGGGATTTGATCTTTCTTGTGATCATGCCAATGTTATGTAATTAATGCACCGACTCTGGGTAACTGGGGTCGGGGCGTTACAGTTGGTATCAGAGGAAGTTTAGTACAAACCTTGGAAGCTAGATTTAGATAAACTCTGATTAGAGCACGTAGACCTAAGATGAACTTTGAGGATTAGTATAGAAGAACTTCCTAGAATTTTGGTATTGTAGAGATTTTGTGAGTTTTCCGAGCAATACATCCCTGTCTGGATACGAGCAGGTAGAGGCGGCTCTGGCACAGATGTACCTAGGGGTAAAACCCGAAAACACCGCTTTGAGCTAGACTCGAACGGGAACTGGTGCACGACAACGGGCCTTGCTGCACTCTTGGTTACGACACTCCCGGGGGATATGCTTAGGATAACTCTCACTATCTTTACAAATCATTATGAAGGGTTTATGAGTATATACTTCCTCAAAGAAAACATTTTTATGATTATGGATTATATCCATAAATAGTTCAATTTATGTTAAGTGTTTTATAAGTATGGGATTATGTATTTTGATTCATAAACTGATCTAGTTTATGCCATTTTTTAGAAATGGCGCCTAGTGGAAGAAATGGAAACCGTATCAATGCACGCACTCCATGTAGGGATTGCCCTCCTGCTCAAGATAATTATAGTGGGGCTGGTGATGCAACTGGTGCCGATCAGCTAATCACCATACTGGGACAACTTACTCAGGTTATGAATAATAACCTTACCCGTATGGAGCACCCTGATCCGCAGCGTGGAGGATCAATGTTAGATCGATTCATGAGGCAACAACCACCAACGTTCAATGGGAATACAAATCCCTTAGTAGCTGAGCAATGGATATTTTCCCTAGAGAAAATATTTCAGGCTTTGGGGAGCAGTGAAAGGGAAAAAGTTATCATGGCAGCTTACCGCCTCACTGGAGATGCTGATCAATGGTGGTCATTGATTCAAAACATGAAGGAAGATGATGAAGTATCAAACATGGAATGGAGGGAGTTTAAAGATCTGTTTTTAGAAAAATACTTTCCTCGCGACCATCGAGCAGATATGGAAAGACAATTTCTGAGTCTAAGACAAAAGGAGGATGAGAATGTCACAAAGTATGAGGCTAACTTTACAAGGTTAGCGAGGTACGCTGGTGATTATATTCGCAACCCAAGAAGTAAGATTGATCGTTTCTTTGATGGGTTAAAACCATTTCTCCGTCGAGCATTAGTCTCACAATCCTTTTCATCGTACGAAGACATTGTATCATGTGCTATCAAGACCGAAAAGGAATTCTCTAAGTCTTATGACTTTAAAGCAAAGCAAGAGAAGAAGAGACCTGCTGATCAATCTGGGAATGGAAATAAGGGGAAGAAGGGAAAGGTTGAATATCCATCTTGTGGTAAGTGCGTGAAGAAACACCCCGGTGCTTGCCTGAAGGGAATGGGAGTCTGTTACAAGTGTGGTGAAAAAGGCCACCAAGCTCATGATTGCAAGGGGAAGAAGGAAGCTACCAACGTTCAGTGCTACAATTGCAGGGAGATGGGACATTATGCAAATGCATGTCCTAATCGTCAGGAGGACTTACCTCAGAAAAGGCCAAGGGATCAAGGCAAGGCTTATGCTATCACTACTGCTGAGGTAGAAGCTCCGAAAGACGTGGTGGCAGGTAATTTAATGGTTTCCTCAAGTTTAGAAAATGCATTATTTGATTCTGGATCATCGCATTGTTTCATATCTTCCCAGTTTGCTAAGAAAATTAGATATTTCCAATTTGATTTAATAAGGGAGTTGTCAGTTAAAACTCCTAAGGGAAGTATCATTGCAACAAAGTTTTGTGAATCAGTTCCCATTAGAGCACATAAATTTTCTTTATCTGCTGATCTCATCGTCATACCTATGATTGAGTTTGATATAATCCTCGGTATGGACTGGCTTTCGGACTATGATGCGAAGATTTATTGTAAGAAGAAAGAGGTTACGATTCTTGATGATAATGATAAGGAACACCTTATTTTTAGAGCAGAATCGTCACCACCTAATTCTTATTTAGATCCACCCCCAGTAGCTCAACTTAATTCAATTATTGGGGAGGAAGAGAATGAAATAACTGTCGGTGAGGAAAGGAATGGTCAAATAGAGGATGTACCTGTTGTGAAAGAATTTGTAGACGTATTTCCAGAAGATTTACCTGGACATCCTCCAGAACGAGAAGTTGAGTTTTCCATTGATTTGATTCCTGGATCAAGGCCTATATCGAAGACCCCTTATAGAATGGCCACTGTAGAGTTAGTCGAACTAAAGAAGCAACTAGAGGAATTGAGTAATAAGGGATTTATTCGCCCTAGTGTTTCTCCATGGGGTGCCCCTGTTCTTTTTGTTAAAAAGAAAGATGGATCTATGAGGTTATGTATTGACTACAGGGAGATCAATGCTATAATGATAAAGAACAAGTATCCCCTACCTCGTATTGATGATTTATTTGACCAACTACATGAAGCTCAATACTTTTCAAAGATTGACCTTCGATCTGGATACCATCAGTTGTGTGTGAAGAAGGAAGACATTCCGAAAACAGCATTTCGAACCAGGTATGGGCATTACGAGTTTACTGTAATGCCGTTTGGATTAACTAATGCACCCTCTGTATTCATGGATCTAATGAATAGAGTTTTCAAGGAGTATCTCGATGAATTTGTGGTGGTATTTATTGATGATATCTTGGTATACTCCAAAACCTATGAAGATCATGAAAATCACTTGCGCATTATCTTGAAGACTCTGAGGAGGCATGAATTATATGGGAAGTTTAGCAAGTGTGAATTCTGGCTTCAGGAGATTTCTTTTCTTGGCCATATTGTCTCTAAAGATGGAATCTCTGTTGATCCTTCTAAGACCAAGGCAATCCAAGAATGGCCAGCACCTACGAGTATAACTGAGGTACGTAGTTTTATTGGTTTGGCAGGTTATTATCGACGTTTCGTCCAGAATTTTGCCCGATTGGCTAACCCATTAATGAAGCTCACACGTAAAGGGGTTAAATTTGTTTGGACAAAAGAGTGTGAAGAATGTTTCGAAGAACTGAAGAAAAGATTAGTCAATTATCCTATATTGACTCTACCATCGGGGAATGATGGGTTCGTTATTTATAGTGATGCATCGAAGAAAGGACTTGGTTGTGTCCTTATGCAGAATGATAGAGTTATTGCCTATGCATCACGACAGTTGAAAATTCATGAACAAAACTATCATACTCATGATCTTGAGTTAGCAGCTGTAATCTTTGCTTTGAAGATATGGAGGCACTACCTCTATGGTGAAAATGTGAGATTTATACTGATCACAAGAGTTTGAAGTATATTTTCTCACAAAAAGAACTCAACATGAGGCAAAGGAGATGGCTTGAATTACTCAAGGATTATGATTGCATGATACACTACCACCCGGGGAAGGCAAACAAGGTGGCAGATGCTTTGAGTAGAAAAGACCATGGAGTTTTGAACAATATGAGAATTAAAAGGGATCCAATTTTCATGGATCTAGTGAAGATGGACATGGGAATAACCAGGGAAGGTGAAACATCAATGCTTTTTCAAATGGTTGCCAAACCATATTTACTAGAAAGGATTAGGAGTTCTCAGACCGATGATGAAGAATTCCAAAAGAAGATTAAAGCTGTGAATGATGGGAGATTGAGGGACTTTGTGTATGAAGATGGAATTTTGAAATTCGGGAAGAGACTTTGTGTTCCCGATTTACCTGATCTGAAAAGGGAATTGTTGGATGATGCTCATAGTTCCAATTTCTCTATACACCATGGGAGCACCAAAATGTATAGAGATTTGAAGGAACATTTTTGGTGGGACAACATTAAGAGGGAGATTGCTGATTTTGTGTCAAGATGTATGGTTTGTCAACAAGTGAAAGCTGGAAGGCAACAGCCTGGAGGAGTCATGCAACCTCTTCCCATACCGGAGTGGAAATGGGACAATATTACGATGGACTTTGTCATGGGGCTACCAAAGACTCCTAGAAGGAACGATGCAATATGGGTTATTGTTGATCGTCTTACCAAGTCAGCACATTTTCTTGCTATAAGAGAAGATCTACCTCTGGAACGTCTAGCAAGACTATATATTAATGAAGTTGTGAGACTTCATGGAGTAACCCTATAAATTGTTTCTGATCGTGATCCCCGTTTTACTTCAAGATTTTGGAAAAGTCTTTAGAAATCCCTGGATACTGAACTTCATTTGAGCACTGCTTACCACCCTCAGACAGACGGACAATCAGAACGGACTATTCAAACCTTAGAAGACATGTTGAGATCTTGCTCACTTGACTTTCAGGGTATGTGGGATCAATATTTACCTCTGGTAGAATTTTCCTATAACAATAGCTTCCATTCGAGTATTCAGATGGCACCATATGAAGCGTTATACGGACAGAGATGTCATACACCAACCTGTTGGGATGACGTCGGTGAAAGAAAACTTGTAGGCCCAGAGCTGGTGGAGGAAACGGTGGAAAAGGTGAAAGCAATCCAAAATCACATCAAAGCAGCTCAAAGTAGGCAGAAGAGCTATGCCGATAATCGAAGGAAGGATTTGGAATTTCAAGTCGGTGATCATGTTTTCCTAAAGGTATCTCCGTGGAAGGGAGTCATACGTTTTGGTAAGAAAGGTAAATTGAGTCCCAGGTACATCGGACCTTTCGAAATTCTAGAACGAATTGGGGCTGTAGCTTACCGATTGGCAATGCTGCCAAGTCTCTCCAAAGTTCACGATGTGTTCCACGTATCTCTATTGAGGAAATACATGCCTGATCCGACGCATGTACTCACCTATGAGGAATTAGAACTGGAACCTGATCTTTCCTATTGTGAAGAGCCCGTCAGGATTCTTGATACAAGAGAACAAGTACTGAGAAACCGGACGACGCGTCTGGTAAAAGTTTTATGGAGAAACCATAAGATGGAAGAGGCAATGTGGGAACCCGAGGAACTTATGATGAAGAACCACCCGAGTCTTTTTATGAAGTAATACCCTAGAAATTGCGAGGACGCAATTATTTGAAGGAGGGGAGAATGTAACACCCCAAGATTCTATGGTACGTTTCCCTTCGAATAATGCGATAGCGTGTGTTGTACGCAATCTCGAGTTCTAACACACACCACAACTAATTAAACTAGCCGTTGTGAATAGTAATACCTACTTTTTGAAATCATATATATTTTATATTTCAAAATGGACTTCATTTTTGGATTCGGAATATCGAATTTAGCCTAAGGTGAAATTTTGGTACATTTCGGATAACTTTCATATTTTGATGAATAGTGAAAATTACTAAATTTTAATTAAAAACAACTTTTTTAATCAAAATAATTAATAGTGATAAATTATGAATTTGAGTGGTTTTAAAGTATATTTAGAATATATTTTTACCATTTAATATAATGTTGGTCATTGGACATAATTTTACAATTAAACCGAACATAAACAAGTGTCAATCTTTTGATAGTTATTATCTCTTAAAAACACGCTTTTTGTTTTGACAGCGGGAATTAATTTTAAATTAATTTCTGCCACTTATGTGTTTTGAATTTAGGAAAATGGATTCCATATTTGGAATCAGGATGTTCAAATTGTGTAAATAGGTAACTTTTATTTTTAGACATTTTGAATAGTTACTGTGGTAAATATTTTATTTACCATGGTTAATGGTAAATCCGGTAAATAAGGGTTAAAAAATAATATTATAATAATACTAAATTACCCTAAAACGTGTCTTAACCCTATTGGTTGATACATGGTCGACCATGGGCATCTTTGGGTCTATTTTGGGACCCCATGGATCCACTTGTAAGTGACAATGACACATTATATTTATAAAGCTAAAATAAAAATAAAAATGGCATAAGCTTACATCTTTTAGAAGAACAATTTTTACATAGGTTTATACATGTTGGATATTCGATTATAAATATTCAGTAGAAAGATAAAACGATTTCCTACATAATGATATTTTATTTATAATTTTTAGACATTAAATAATTTATTTTATTTATGACACATTGATGATGCAGTAATTACTAAAATAGTGAAAAATTAAAATAATTGATCTTATAAATACCCAAATAATTATAATATGAAACTTTTAATGAATTAAACTAATTTTATATGATAATATGATATATTAGGATTGATTTAATGGACTTTTTTCGAAGTAATAAATCTTTTAGGAGTTTCAAAAAAATCAACTATTGAATAGTGTCAAAATTGACATAAAAGAGTTCTTAAAACAAATATTATATTATTAATTGATATTAAATTCCTAAAAATATAAGGTTCTGCCAAGAGACTTATATTATGATAGGTTCCTCATTAAGGGACCACTTGGGGGTCGCTTGGATGTATATAGTAAGTTTATTAACCATATTATATAAAAATAAAAAGAGACATTGTAAAAGTGAAACTAATTAACTTAGAGTTAATACTTAAAGATAAGGTTAATATAAGTACCCAAACCTGTCTAAATTCTATTGGCTGAGTGGTTTTCGACCTATCCCCACCTTAGCCTTTGAATAGTCAACTTTGGAGCCATTAGAAACCGAATATGAATTTATTATAAGTTAATATTTCTAGCTTTTCCAAAGGTGCCCCTCACCCCTCTTATAAAAGGGCACTACTCCTTCTCATTTCTTCACACCTCTCAAGCCACTTGGCTCGTCCAAACTCTGCCCAAATAAGCTCCCCACATCCCTATCCTCCTCCGTGAAGCTTTCCCTTAGGCAGAAAGCATTTTAAGAAGTCCTTTGGTTCCAACCAAAGTGAGTTACCTAAATTAAAGGTAACGATTTCTCTTAAATTATTTTCATTTATTTTGCTTCTTCAACCCCCAAAATCTTTTTATTTCCTTTCTTTTGTAACAACACCAGTATCCACAATATACTAGGATGTTGTTATAAGAAGGATTCAAACTACACATGCACACAACTCCATCTAATGGATGATGAACATAATGTTTCTGTGGATGGCAAACTAACGCCTCACGAAACGATGATTGTTCAAAAACATCTTACCGCCTCTCATGGTGGCCATTATGATGGCACTGTAATTAAATATGATATTAATGATATATATTTTATATATAAGCTTCTGTAATTCCATTTTATTTCATACCATTATTCGTTTCATGTTGTATATACATACGATAATTTCATTTGAGGAAGTGCGGACTACCGCCCCCTTAAAATGATATGACTCGTTCATACCACACATGGAACGTATAAAGGATGGTGTTAATGAACTTAAGTAACATATATAAAATATTATATTATACTGGAATAGTAATATACCTATGTATCATTTGGATTCGATTCTTTTAAAATAAAAATTAAATGGAAGTAGCGTTCGTGCGTACGTACGGACTACCGTCTCCATGAACGCGATGAGATTCATTCTCCATCGTATCCATTCAAGTATAATTATCATTTTATGATTTAAAAATGATTTTTAAGGACATAATACCATTCTGGATTTGAATAATATACAACCTATCCTTTACAAACATGTCTTACGTAACAAAACATACAAAAGCAAACGAGTAAGTTAACACCCGAAACAACGATAATACTAAGATATTATTAACAAATCAATGTTAAAAGATCATATATGATATCATATTAATATATATGATTCTTGTATAATTTAATAACAATTATTTCACCATTATACAGGAGGTTAACCTACCCCAACCAAGGAAAAGTACAAGGTAAGGGTTATTTCACAATCTCTTCATTATCCGAGGTTGTATTATACGTAATAATCTACTGGGATCTCTTTATCATCCACATCCATGTTTCTTCGAAATGTATTTCAAAACATTTTTACTATTTACAACAATATGGGTTAAAGTCATTTATACCCTTGTTTGACTTTTTATAAGATGTTTATAAAGGAATCTTTCTGTCGTTTTCAAAACAAGGTCCTTTTTAACCTTTTCGACAGAATTGAGGTAAGAATGTTTTTTTTAACTTATACGGCGGGTGCGGTTATTTTCCGCCGTTATAAAATCTTCAAAGCTTTCCTTACAAGCTTATAAGAATATTTTCAAAGAAAATGTTTTATTTTATATGGATCTTAAATGATTTCAAAATAAAATGAGATATTTCTTTAAAAAGAATTTTGATTTCATCTATGTCAACATCCTTTGATGGATTTTAAGATTATTTGAAGTTGATTTATTGTGATACAAAACTTCTATATTGTATTGAAAGTTTTGTGATATGTTTGACTATGGATGTGCTATTTTTATATCATTCATAGTTTATGGTGAAATTATTGACATTTCGTATGCTAGTTTTAATACGAATGTTTATGTTATGTTTAAACCTTTTCATATGGGAATGCATTGGACTTAATAAGTGACGGGTGGAGCCCGCTATAGCTCCTCGATGCATCGGTAGGTCTCATGAGACAAACTAGTGTCTTGGCACAAGGCCTTGACAAAATCTTATTTGTAGTCTTGGCACGAGGACTTGGCTATGTGGTTATGATAGTCTGGCATTATGCATTCCAACATTATGAAAGTGGTTATTGATTTTTGCATGTGATTATTCGATTAGTAGAATATCCATGTGAATAAGTAAATGGAATTATTTCATTTTATTTATGCCATACCATGTTGAAAGTTCATATTTAAAAGGCTTTTGTTTTAGTTATACATTGCCTTAAATGTTTATTCTTATTTATGAAAGTTTCCGCTATATTGTTATCCTTACTGGGCATTTGAGCTCACCCCTTTTCTTTGTTTTATTTTTCCCAGGAAGTGAAAAGTAAGTTATGAATGACCTGCAGGGATATTATGTGGGGATATGATTGTGGATTATGGAGACAATATGTTGTTGTAGTAGTTTTTCGTTTAATGATGTAATGTAAAACTTATGAATATATCTAGTGTTTCCAAGGCTACTAAACCAATCGGTCTTTCGGGATTTGATCTTTCTTGTGATCATGCCAATGTTATGTAATTAATGCACCGACTCTGGGTAACTGGGGTCGGGGCGTTACAGATACTCTTGCCTCTGAGTAAACGTTCCCTAATAAATGAATATGATCCATCCAAAAGTGGAACTTTGAGAGTTTTGTATAAATATGATTCTATCTCAGTGTACTCAAAACAATCTCAAGATGGGTAACATGGCCATGTTGTAACACACCAAGATTTTATAGTGTGTTATTTCTTCAAAATAATTCAATAACTTTCACTACACGCAACACCAAGTTCAATCGCACCATGACTTACCAAACAGGCTGTTCAAAAGAGGTTATGAATAGTGTTAACTAAATTTTCAACTTTATATAATCCTTATAATTTTAGAATCCATATTATGAGTTTCTTAGACATAATGTAAGAACAAATTCATTTTCAATATTGCACTTTTACCAAATTTTAATAGTGAACCCTTTTTAGATACAATATTTTAAACCTTTTGACTAAATGGGGACATCAAAAAATTTAAAATAAAACATTCCAAGCTTCCACAGTACGCTTTCCTTTGAATAAAACAGTAGCGTGTGTTGTACGCAACTTCGAGTTTTAACACACACCACAACCGATCAAACTAGCCGTTATGAATAGTAATACTTAATTTTTGAAATTATATATATTTTATATTTCAAAATGGACTTCATTTTTGGATTCGTAATATCAAATTTAGCCTAAGGTGAAATTTTGGTACTTTTCGGATAACTTTCATATTTTGATGAATAGTAAAAATTACTAAATTTTAATTAAAAACAACTTTTTTAATCAAAATAATTAATAGTGATAAATTATGAATTTGAGTGGTTTTAAAGTATATTTAGAATATATTTTTACCATTTAATATAATTTTGGTCATTGGACATAATTTTACAATTAAACCGAACATAAACAAGTGTCAATCTTTTGATAGTTATTATCACTTAAAAACACGCTTTTTTTTGACAGCGGGAATTAATTTTAAATTAATTTCTGCCACTTCTGTGTTTTGAATTTAGAAAAATGGATTCCATATTTGGAATCAGGATGTTCAAATTGTGTAAATAGGTAACTTTTATTTTTAGACATTTTGAATAATTACTGCGGTAAATATTTTATTTACCATGGTTAAGGGTAAATCCGGTAAATAAGGGATAAAAAATAATATTATAATAATACTAAATTACCCTAAAACGTGTCTTAACCCTATTGGTTGATACATGGTCGACCATGGGCATCTTTGGGTCAATTTTGGGACCCCATTGATCCACTTGTAAGTGATAATGACACTTTATATTAATAAAGTTAAAATAAAAATAAAAATGGCATAAGCTTACATCTTTTAGAAGAACAATTTTTACATAGGGTTATACATGTTGGATTTTCGATTATAAATATTCATTAGAAAGCTAAAAAGATTTCCTACATAATGATATTTTATTTATAATTTTTAGACATCAAATAATTTAAATTATTAATGACACAATAATAATGAAATGTTTACCTCATTAATAAATCATTTAAATAAATAAGATTATAATGATTAAAATATTATCTAAAACCTGTCCAATTCTTATTGGTTGATGTTATTTAGAATATTAATCATCTTATCTTCGACCTCAATGATTTTTGGTCCATTATAAACCGAATATAATTATATTATAAAGTAATACTTTCACTCTTTCCTAAAGAGCCCCTCCTCTCCCTTATAAAAGGAGACCACTTCTACTCATTCCTCACACCTCTCAAGCCACTTGGCTCGTCCAAACTCTGCCCAACTAAGCTCCCCACATCCCTCTCCTCCTCCTTAAAGCTTCCCCTTAGGCAGAAAGCATTTCAAGAAGTCCTTTGGTTCCAACCAAAGAGAGTTACCTAAATTAAAGGTAACAATTTCTCTTAAAGTATTTTCATTTATTTTGCTTCTCCAACCCCCAAAATCTTTTTATTTCCCTTCTTTTGTAACAACAACAGTATCCTAAATATACTAGGATGTTGTTATAAGAAGGATTCAAACTACACATTCACACAACTCCATCTAATGGATGATGAACATAATGTTTCTGTGGATGGCAAACTAACGCCTCACGAAACGATGATTGTTCAAATACATCTTACCGCCTCTCATGGTGGCCATTAGGATGGCACTGTAATTAAATATGATATTAATGATATATATTTTATATATAAGCTTCTGTAATTCCATTTTATTTCATACCATTATTCGTTTCATGTTGTATATACATACGATAATTTCATTTGAGGAAGTGCGGACTACCGCCCCCTTAAAATGATATGACTCGTTCATACCACACATGGAACGTATAAAGGATGGTGTAAATGAACTTAAGTAACATATATAAAATATTATATTATACTGGAATAGTAATATACCTATGTATAATTTGGATTCGATTCTTTTAAAATAAAAATTAAATGGAAGTAGCGTTCGTGCGTACGTACGGACTACCGTCTCCACGAACGCGATGAGATTCATTCTCCATCGTATCCATTCAAGTATAATTATCATTTGATGATTTAAAAATGATGTTTAAGAACTTGATACCATTCTGGATATGAATAATATACATCCCATTAATAACGAATATGTCTCACATAACAAAGAATATAAAGTAAAATGAACCCGTTAACACCCGAAATGACGATAATTCTAAAATATTATTAACAAATCAATGATAAAAGATCATATATGATATCATATTAAAGTAAATGATTCTTTTATTATTCAATAACAATTATTTCACTATTATACAGGAGGTAAACCTACCATCGACCAAGGAAAAAGTACAATGTAAGGGTTTTCTTATCTCACTTTTAATTCCGTGAGAATTCCATTGATCACCACTTAATTATTGCATGTGGTGTATGTGTACTGCCCATGATCATATTCATTGTGTAATATACTTTAATTTATGGGTATTTACATCATCATGGTATGATACTTCTTTCATGGGCGTATGTTTCGTAAGTTACCTAATCGATAAGGGAATTTGAGATTTCAATTTCCACTCATTTGGCTTTACACATATTTCATTGATTATATTACCCCAAGATTATGTGTGGAATCACTATTCATTTGATTATGTCATAATTTCCACTCCCCTTCCTGTGGATAGAAGTTTGGTACACATAATCACTCCATTGGTAATTCTCAAGTCATTGATATGAATTTGATAAGAGTAATTTTAACTCATTCTCCATTTGTTGAGTTAAACATCCAATTCGTTGGTATTGTTTTTACAAGAATATGTGTGAATGTCCTTTGATTGTTTTACACTGAATATCCAATCATATTTAGTGTATTTATATTTTTCACACATAATTATGTCATTGATTTATCCTTAACCTAAGGATACAACCTTTTTGAGAAATTTCATCTCAATTTACACTCCATTGAGACTTCTTTGATGATATACACCAAATCACTTTTATGTGGTGTATATAATGTACTTTGACATAGTATATCATGAATTCCTTTATTCTCATGATATTACAATGTTTTGATTACCTCAATTATTTGTATTCAAGTGTCTCTCTTTTGGTTAGAAACTCTAACCAAAATACCATTTTAAAATGTTTTAAAGAATTATTCTTCTAAATCATGCTCATTAATGTCCATATTTTAAAAATGGTTTTAAGGATTTATTTATATGGACATTAAAGTTTTAAAATTAAAACTTCTTTTAAAAGTTTCAAAGTGGTATGGGACACTTTGATTCAAAAATATACTTTTAAACGGCTTCTTGACAAATAGTGTGACTTTTAAATGTTTTCAAGAAAAGGGGGATATTTCTCTCAAATAGTTTTGATGATTATTTTCATCTATGTCAACATCCTTCATTATTATTGATTGAGGTTAATGTGATACAATACAATCTTCCATATTGTATCGAATGAATTATGTTTGACTGTGGATGTGCTATTTTTATACCATTCATGGTTTGTGGTGAAAGTATTGACATTTCGTATGCTAGTTTAATACGAATGTTTACGTTATGTTTAAACCTTTTCATATGGGAATGCATTGGACTTAATAAGTGACGGGTGGAGCCCGCTATAGCTCTTCGATGCATCGGTAGGTCTCATGAGACAAACTAGTGTCTTGGCACAAGGCCTTGGCAAAATCTTATTTGTAGTCTTGGCAGGAGGCCTTGGCTATGTGGTTATGATAGTCTGGCATTATGCGTTCCATCATTATGAAAGTGGTTATTGATATTGCATGTGATCATTCGACTAGTAGAATATCCATGTGAGTATGTAAATGGCATTATTTCATTTTACCTTTTCCATTTTATGCTGAAGTTCAAGTTTTAAAGGATTTTGTTTTAGTTATAAATTGCCTTAAGTGTTTATGCTTATTTATGAAAGATTCTGCTATAATGTTATCCTTACTGAGCATCTGAGCTCACCCCTTTCAATGTTTTATTTTTTTCCAGGATTATGAAGAAGTAGTTTATGAATGACCTGCAGGGATAGTATGAGGGGATATGAAGACAAGATGTTTTTTTTATGATATAATGTAAAAATTTATGGATGTATCTGGTTATTCCAAGGCTACTAAACTAATCGGTCTTTCGAGACTTGATCTTTCTCATGATCATGCCAATGTTATGTAATTAATGCACCGACTCTGGGTAGCTGGGGTCGGGGCGTTACACATGTAGAGTGTGAGAGTACAGCAGGATTTCATCCACAAAAACCACCACAATGGAATCCATGTAAAGATGGAAAACTCGGTTCATTAGTGCTATGAAAACTACTGGCATGTTTGTGAGACCAAATGGAATAACCGTATACCCGTATAGACCATACCAGATCCTGAAGGCTGTAAGAGGTATATCTAATGGACTAACTCATAGCTGAGGATAACCAGATCTCAAATCAATATTCGAGATCACTTGGGCCCCTCAGATAGGATCAAAGAGTGCATTGATCCTCAGAAAGGTATATCGGTTCATGACTGTCAACAGGTCCAACTTTCGATAATCCACAAAATTCATAAGGGTGTCTCCTTCCTTCTTCACAAACAAGATAAGAGAACCCCAAGGAGAAGTATTGGGTCGGATGAAACCCTTTTACTACAACTCCTCCAACAGCTTTTTGAGCTTCTAAAACTCAGGTCTATCCATCCTATAAGGAGAAATAGACACTGGTGCTGCTCTTGCCACGAGCTCAATCGAAACTCTACCTCACACTATGGAGTCAAACTTGAAAAGTCCTCCGGAATGACATCCATGAATCGATCCACCACTGGAGGAAAGTCTAACTATGAAGTCCCCTGGTCATCCATGATAAAGAATGGAAATCTAGGCTATGACTCCTCTAATCCCATGATCCTCTGGTCCAGATCTACATGCATGGACATCCCACTCACCTCTATGGAGAAAATAATTTCCCTCTAGTGACATGAAACTCACCCTACATCGATAGAAATCGATGACTGCCTGGAAGAGAACTAACCAGTCCATACCAAGAATGACATCATAGCCTGTCATCTCTAGGACATTGGGGTCTCATAAGAAGTGACACCCTGAAACCTTAAGAGGGCACTCTCTACACTGACGTATGCTAGACGTCCTCGTTCCTAATGGTGTATCAAGAGTCTACATGTCGGCAAACGAAAAGATACAGAGCCCATTGATTTCCACAGCAGTTATAGAGATAATGGTATGTGAAGCACCAGTATCAAAAAGAGATGAAGATAAACAGAGGCTACTATGATCGCACCTCGAACTGTAGAAGGTCTGGGATCCTTCTCTTGAAAGTTATGCTACACATAGAATGCTTGGCATGTCCCACGGCCATGCGCCCCTGGATGACCACTATGAGATAATCAACTCAACTGTCGCTGGTAACCTGGTGACTGACCACAACCGCCGCGACCTCCACCTCATCCTGAACGTCCATAAGAACTCCAATTCCAAGACTGGTGAGAAACTGGCGATACATCTGTTGCATGCGGGGTCACAGAATAACCCCTACCACCAGCTTTAGCCGAGAAGATCTGACAAAAACGTTGAAGATGGCCCATCTTCCAACAAGATCAACACTCCATCGGGTCTCTCTAAAACTGAGTCGTAGTATGCCTGCTCCTACCACACTGGTAGCATAAAACCTGGCTTCCCAAAGATACATTCCTCCAACCCTGATCTTCTCGACCAATATCCCTGGCGGCGCTTCATGCTATCAGTTGGAGGAACACTAGCTTTGGATATCAAACCACCCTGGCTCACTGCTCCAGAAACTCTCAGATTGCTCTCAGTGATCAATTTGTGGTTGACGATCAAGGATATCGAAGTCAACCTGAATATATTCACTTAAGAATGAATCTCTTTCCAGAGACCGTACTCAAACTTCCTAGCAAGGAATAACTCATCACCTACTGGAATCAGCGTGAAGTGTTGCAGCTCTGTAAAATGAGACGAGTACTCCGGAATGGAAAGTATACCCTACTCGAGACTCATAAACACTCAGGATCAGCTGGTCCTGAAGGTCTCTGGATAGAAGTAATCATAGAAGATGTTCTGAAACTCGTCCCAAGTCATATCCTGCTGGTGTCCTGGATGTGAGATCACCTCCCACCACCTCTTGGCGGTGTCTCGGAGGATATAAGTATCCAGCTTTACCCTTTTCTCTGGAGGTATCTCCAGATGCTCAAAGATCGTCAGCATGGACTCTAGCCACGACTTTGCAGCTGAAGTCCTTCATCCCCTCATAATGTAAAAGGATGCTGCTACTGGAAACCCCGCGTCAACTCAGCCATCTATGGGGAAGGAGGAGGAGCTCCCATAATGGTCTGCTTCATCATCAGGATGTCCTCCCTGAACTATCCATCGGTTTCTGCAATAGCTATAACTGTTGGTGCCAAGGCTGGAACAACAGGAGGATCTGTAGAAGATCCCTGATCGACTATATTTGGTTTTTTATCACCGCCTGGCAGCTGACGTATGACCAGAGGATGTCTTGGAGTTATAACATTGAAAGATCAAAAGCACACCTGGGATAAGGATTATCAAGGACCTAGAAAAAAAGAGTAAAAATGGTAATTAGAGGAAGAAACACCCATGTTTACAAAACATGACTACCAAGCATGTATAAAACTTCACAGCGTGTCCATTAAGTCCATTCACATGGGCGTGTACTTCTTCCATCTTTGGTCGTGTAACACCCCATAATATACGGCATGTTTTCCCCAAACACAGCCTGTACCTCATCTCTATTCTCCTACCCGAGTCTCTTTATATTGCTAACTCACATGGCCCTCTTAACCCTAGACTACACGGCGTGTTCACTAAGGACATGGTATGAACTAGATAAGGTTCCATTGACCCGTGTTTTTAGTTACGAGTCCGGTTACATGGCTGACACTTACACTGCGTGTTCTGAAAAAACAAGCAGTGTATAAGAGCGATAACACCGTCTCGTTTTGTTTGTGACATAGAAAAGTACCTAGAACAAGACTATACAGTGTGTGAATCCCCAACACGGCATGTACTACACGAGCTTCCCCGAACCATGTTGTTAGTGACATGGCCAGGTACACTTCTCACTACTACACAGTGTGTAACAATTGTACGTGGTGTGTTCTTGAAAACATTTTCATCACCCCATGTTTCTACTCACACAATGAGTTACACGGTTTGAAACTACACAGTGTGTAGTCATGTACAATTCATGTAAATTGGGTTTTTCAAGGCTGTAGCACTGAATCTACATCAAAGCGTATAAAACACTAAAAAACGATCATGAAGGTGCCAACTTCTGATCCTTGTGGGCCCATGCTCCCCGCGAACCAAAGCATTGCATCTCCTACATATCATATACAAGGGGAACAAATCAATGATCTACCATGATCCGATTCATGAGCGCCCATAACACCTCAAGCACCAAAATTTGGCATTCATTTAATCAAGGAACAATACAAACAATTCCTCTATCAAACTACAGGGATTTTATCATGAATATATCACAACAACATGCATAATATACACAACGTCTATCACAACAACATGAAATCGCTATTTCACCCTGTATGGACTGGGAAGAATGCATGGAATGTGATTTATAAAAAGATCATATATGATGCATGAGATGGAATACCCTTGTTGAACCCTCTTGGAATTGAGTTGCTTTATTATATTTTTGATAATCCCAACTATATTTTATTTATATCTTAATTATGTTTGATACATTTCAAATATGCTTTATTATATGTTGTTACATTCAATTATGCTTAATATAAGTCTTTTGGATATATGTACTCTGACCTAACACATTCTACCAATAGAATGCTCAAATAGTTATAGCTACCGATACAGAACAGTAGCTACCGTTATGACTTAGAGCTACTGATATCAAATGAAGTCTACCAATATAATGTCTACCGTTAAAAATGAAGCTACTGATAGGGACTTACCTCTACCGATACAAGGCAGAGCCACAGCTACCGTTACAAGTCCACCGCTACTAATGTGATCAATTCTACCATTACAAATGAAGTCTACTGATACAAATTCTACCATTACAAATGAAGTCTACCGATACAAATTCTACAGTAACAAATTAAGTCTACCGATACAAATTCTACAGTTACAAATGAAGTCTACCGATACAGTCACCTACCGTAACACATGTCTACCGATATCAAGAGCTACCGTTCCAGAGACAGAACCCGACACTGCTTTAATTTCATTATCTTTATTTAATCTAACCAATGGTCATATTAGGAATATTTTAATGCTCTATCATTTATTTAATGAAGGTTGTTGGATGTCAGCGAACATTACCTCGTACCTGAAAAAAGTAAATCATCTTTTGCCGGAGCTCGTGCTTTAAATAAAGGAAGGATGTGCTACTACAAAGAGAGAGCATGAATAGACGAATACACAGATACATACATACCACAAGGTGTGCTGGAAGAACAACTGGGCGTGAATGCAAAGAGATGACTGAACTTACATGAAGAACTCATTCATTACTGCATACCAGTGAAGAGCTGAGAACAAGAACATAACCCAAGAGCTTCATCGACTGTCTCTACACCTGGAAGTCAAGGAAATAGATGATACTCTATTTTCCAGACAAAAACTAGAAGAGGACTCAAAGTGAATTCTGATCAATCAAAGGAGTCCAGAATTGCACGACAATCACTAGAGCCATTTATAAACTCTGAATATTTGCTCTGTGATTTATCTTTTTACATATTGAGCAGTGTGTGTCATCTGTAGTATTTAACACACACACTGTCTCATGTGCTTTAACTGGATGATTTGTAAATCCTCACTCAACACTGTTACATATTTTATTTCCCACTGGAAAAGTGGTAGAGGTTGTGTGACCAGGACAACTAGTTTCTGTTGTTTTTGTTTCCCACGGATAATAGTGGTAGAGGTCATGTGACCTGGATAGTTGTATACTGTTGTTTATCCCCGATCTAGGGTGTGGATCACTTTTATATAAAGTTTTGAGAGGACTACATCTCAACTTGAGATTGAACATCTTGGTTAAATCTGCTGTGCTTATTTATATTCAATGTTCTTTTTTATTCCACTGCTAATTACATTAAAACCAAAACTGTTTTAAAGACACTTTGATAATTAAACTCGCAAGTGTTTATATTATTTTTAATTAGTAAGTTAGTTTCAAAAGTTAATCAAATCTTATGATTTGATTAGATGGGAAATAATCAATCCCCTGAGAACCTAATAGAACCTTTACTTTGGTATAAATTCAATATAGTTTAATTTTGTATTTTAATTGGGGGTTTTTAAGACAATGTTTTTAAAACAGAAATTTTAATTGGAACTCACATCAACCCCTGTCTTGAGTGTCCACTCCGACCAACATTTGGTATTAGAGGATTGTTTAAAATATTTTGTACTCTTTTTTTCAATTGTGATTTTAGTTGTATTTTAATGTTCATAAAATTTATGTTATTTCTAAATTTTTATCTCTTTAAAATATTTGCTTTAAGTAAGATATCATGGATAATAGACATGAAGGTGTTCATACCAATACACCACCATTATTCAATGGCACTAACTATGCTCAGTGGAAAATCAAGATGAATATTCATTTAGAGAGAATGGGTTTTGATATTTGGACTGCTATAAAATCAGAATATAAAATACATACTACTGTTAGATCTACTTGGAATGAAGATACTAAGACAACCTACAATAATAATTGTAAATCCATGAATGTTATGTACTGTGCTTTAGGATATGAGGAATTTAATAGAATATCTGCTTGTAAAACAATATATAAAATTTGGGATACCATAGCTATTTCTCATGAAGGAACAACTAATGATAAGGAACTGAGATTGAACACTTATACTATTAAGTATGATAATTTTAAGATGAAGCCTGATGAACCCATTTCTGACATGTATCTCAGGTTCAACGAAATTGTCAACACAATGATCTCTCTGGGAAAGGATGTTCCATCAAAGGAACAAATTATGAGAATTCTGAGATGTATACCTGAAAGATGGAGAGGAACTTCTGTCACAATTAGAGAATCATGTGATATTGGTGAACTGCCCGTCAAGGAATTAATTGGCAAGATGATAATGTATGAAGAAGAACTCAATGTGAACAAAGAAGAAGATGATGATCCAAGAAGGAAGTCTGTTCCGTTCAAGACATCAACTTCAAAGAACAAGGATAAAGAGAAGCTTCAAGCTATAAATGAATGTTCAAGCTATGAAGACAGTGAAAGTGCTTCTGAAAGTGATGTTGAGATGGCTCACATTTCCAGAAGGATTAAGAAGTTTTATAGGAAGAGAATGTTTTTCAGAAAATCAAACTACAAAAGTAAGTATGATAGCAAGGGTCATTGGAAAAAGGATTGGAAGAAATATGACAAAACAGATGAGGTTGTCTGCTATGAGTGCAAATGAAAAGGACATATAAAATTGGAATGTCCAAAGCTAAAGTACAAGAAGAAATATGAATACAAGGACAATAGGTACAAGAAATCCATGAAGGCTACTTGGAGTGATTCTAAGGATAGCTCCACTGAATCTGAAATTTCTGAAACTGAACACAGAAATAAGGCAAACATGGGTTTATGACAAAAACATCTGAGGTAACATCTGAAACTCCTGATTTAAATTCATTTATTCTGAAGATGATTCTGACTCAGAAAACATGTCAAAATCTAAACTGTTTGAATATTGTGATATGTTAAAAGAAACCTGTAATGAGCTGAAAGACAAATACAAATGTTTAATGAAACAGTATGATTTAACTGTTAAACATAAATCTGATCTTGATATTGAAATGGAAAAGAATGCTCAGTTTCTTAAAGAAAACACTGAACTGAAATTATATAATGAGCAACATAAGAAAGACTTATAAAAATTTACAAATGGTAAAGATACTCTTACTCAGATTCTAGGTAAGCAAATAGCACCTAGATACACTACTGGTATAGGATACCAACCTGGAAAAATGAAATTTCCAAAACTAAATTCATTCCTAAATCTAGACAGAATGTAGCTAGTTCTGAAACTTCGTATGCTTCAACTAGTTATATTCATAGTTATAGATCTAATAAGGTTTATCTTTCAAATTCTGTTGATTCTACAAATTTTATGAGACCCATTAGAAAAATTTGGGTACCTAAAGTTTTATTGGCTAACCTGTCTCGACCCAAGAAGATCTGGGTACCAAAATCATTTCTTTTCTAAATCTGTTTTGTAGGGAACCTGCTTAAAGATCTCCTATAGAAAGACTTGTTATTTTTACAGTGGATGTTAAAGACATATGTCAGGAGACTTCTCATGCTTTAAAATCTTAGTCAGAATTGATGGAGTTTTTGTCACATTTTGTGATAAATCAAAAGGAAAAATCATGGCTTAGGCCAGATTGGTAACACTGACTCATTATCAATTTCTAATGTTTTATTTGTTGATGGACTTAAATATAATTTGTTAAGTATTTATCAATTATGTGATAATGGTTTTTATGTTAAATTTGAAAATGATTCTTGAAATGTTCTTAATTCTAAAAATGTTTTAGTGTTTTCTGCTTTATGAAATGAAAATGTTTCTGCTATTGATTTAAATTCATTTGCTCAGCAAAATATTAATTGTTTAAATTCTTTTCATAAAGATTCTTGGCTTTGGTACAAACGATTAGGACACTGAAATGTACATTCACTTAGAAAACTTGCTATGAAGAACTTAGTTAGAGACCTAACCAAACTTGAATTTTCAACAGACAATGTTTGTAATCCCTGTTAAAAGGGAAAGCAACATAAAGTTTCTTTTAAATCATATAATGAAGTGTCAACTTCTAAACCTCTCGAGTTGGTTTACATGGATTTATTTGGACTTCTAGAGTTTCTAGTTTAAATGGGAAGCATTATTTCTATGACTTAGTAGATGAATTTTATAGGTATACTTGGGTATATTTTCTAGCTCACAAAATTGAAACTTGTTCTTTCTTTGTAAAATACTCCAAATCTATAGAGAACCTTAGTGGACTTAAAATTAAACACCTAAGAAGTGATCATGGTCGTGAGTTTGAAAATCATTAGTTTGAATCTTACTGCTCATAATGTGGCCATAGTTACAATTTCTCTGCCCCTAGGACACCCCAACAGAATGGTGTAGTAGAAAGGAGAAATAGAACCCTGCAAGAAATTGCTAGGACTATGCTTAATGAGTATGACCTACCTATTTACTTTTGGGCTGAAGCTGTAAATACAGCTTGTTATGTTATTAATAGAGTCTTGATCTGACCTGTTCTTAAGAAGACCCCTTATGAGTTATGGAACCATAGGATACCTAAGGTTAACTACTTCAGAGTTTTTGGTTCCAATGTCTTTATTCTTAATACTAAAGATAATCTTGACATGTTTGCACCAAAGTGTGATGAAGGAATTTTCCTAGGTTACTCTATTTCTAGTAAATCTTATAAAGTTTTCAATAAAAGAACCAAATGTTTGGAGGAATCTGTTCACATCAAATTTGATGAAACTGATCCACATGAACTTAAGACCTCTCTTGAAAATATTGAATATGATCTATCTGTTTTAAACCATAATGATAAGGACAGTGGACCTGTAGTGAAAACATCCAGTTCTGGAAATTTTCCAGAAACTGCTTCTGTTGATTCCCAACCTATTGATGAACTTGAAATTTCTAGTCTTACCTTTACTTGATCAACTAGAATTCTAAAGAATCATCCATTAGATGTTTTTGTAGGAAATCTTGATAGAGGGACACAGACTAGAGCTTCTCTTAGAAATTAGGTTGAACATCAAGCCTTCTTGTCACAGCTTGAACCTAAAAACTTTGATGATTCTATTAATGATGAATTTTGGGTAATGGCTATGCAAGAAGAACTAAATCAATTTGAAAGAAACAAAGTTTAGAAATTAGTGGAAATACCTAAGCACACTTTAACCATAGGCACACAATGGGTGTTCAGAAACAAAGTTGATGAATCCGGTAACATCATTAGAAACAAAGCTAGGCTAGTTGAAAAAAGTTATAATCATGAAGAAGGAATTAACTATGAGGAAACCTTTGCACCTATAGCTAGATTAGTGGAAATTTGGATCTTACTTGCCTTTGCATCACATATGAATTTCAAGTTATATCAAATGGATGTGAAAAGTTCTTTTTTAAATGGTTTTATTGTTGAAGATGTTTTTTAGAACAACCACCTGGTTTTTCAATTCCTCATTTTCAGAATCATGTATTCAAACTTTCTAAAGCTTTATATGGTTTAAAACAAGCTCCAAGAGCTTGGTATGAAAGACTTTCAAAATTTCTTATTTCAAAAGGATTTACAAAAGGAATTGATGATCCCAATCTTTTTATAAAAAGTATTTCAAAATATGTTTTAATAGTAAAAATCTATGTTGATGATATTATTTTTGGATCTTCTAATAATTTTTTATGTACTGATTTTTCAGAAATAATGCAAAATGAATTTGAAATGAGCTCAATGGGAGAGCATAAGTATTTTCTGGGTTTTCAAATTATTCAAACTAAGGATGGTATTATTTTATCTCAAAGTAAATATACTAAGGATTTGTTAAAAAGATTTGTCTGGGATAGTATTAAGGAATGTGATATACCTTTGAGTACGACCTATAAATTGGATATTGATGAATCTGGGAAACCTGTTGATCAAACTAATTACAGACGTATGATTGGGAGTTTACTTTACCTTACTTCTAGTCGACCAGATATTATTTTTAGAGTATGTATGTGTGATATATTTCAATCTAATCCTAAAGAATCACACTTACTTGTTGTAAAAAGGATTTTTAAATATCTTAAATATACTACAAATTTGGGTTTGTTTTATCAAAAAGGAAAATCATTTGACTTAATAAGTTATTCAGATGCTGATTTTGCTGGTTGTAAGTTAGATAGGAAGAGCACATCTGGAACATGTCACTTACTTGGAAAATCCCTAGTATCATGGTGTAGTAAGAAACAGAACTCAGTTGCATTATCTACTGCTGAAGCAGAATACATAGCTTCTGGTAGTTGCTGTGCAAAGATTCTATGGATGAAACACACTTTACTGGACTATGGATTTGATTTTAAGCATGTTTCAATTAACTATGACAACACTAGTGCGATTAACATCTAGATGAATCATGTGTCTCACTCTAGAACTAAACACATTGATGATAGACACTACTTTTTAAGATATCATTATCAAAGATGTGATATAACACTTGAGTTTATAGGCACTGAACATCAATTAGCTGATATATTCACTAAACCATTATGTTCAGTAAGATTATGTTTCATTAGACATGAATTAAGAATGATAACTTACCCTTGAAACCGTTAGGAGACCTCACTATTAGGAGACTTCACTGTTAGAAAATTCTCACTGTTAGAAAATTATCACCGTTAGAAAATTCTCACCGTTAGAAAATTCTCACCGTTAGAAAATTCTCACTATTAGGAGACCTCATCGTTTGGAAATCCTCACCGTTAGAAGACTTTACCGGTAAATCTCGAGCTGTTTTAACTTCTGTAAAGCCGAGACATCGAAATTTTTTATATATATATGATTTATTTTATTTGTGGATCCTAAATGATATTAAACCGAGTCTAGATTTCACTCAACCTCACCACGAATTCGTCTGTTCGAATCCCTCCAACCTAACCCTCTCAAGCCATAAAACCCTAAACCTCGAATCTGTAATGGCCCACGTCAAGAGACCTCAGGTTACCGATAGGAGTGATGAGCCGCAAGTGAAAATACAGAAAGTATCAAATGCTAGTACCAGTGGAAGTGAAAGTGGAAGTGTAGCTCGAAGGAATCCAGTAAACCTACATCTATCAAAGCGATAAATTGTCGTTGAGAAAGAGGTGTGCGCAGAATGTCTCATGGAGAGAAAGTCCTTCATTCTTAATGTTTTAGAAGAACAAGGATGGACTGAGTGCTTCACGAACAAAAATGGACCTTATTTCCCAGGGCTGGTAAAATAGTTCTATGAATTCGTTCGATTTGAAAAGTCTGATGAAGAAAGAAGAATGATTTCTTTTGTGAATAGAGAGGAAGATTTTTTTTACTTCAGTAGAATGGGCTGGGAACATGAGAGCTGCACATGAAGGAGATTATGCGTTTTATTCAAAATCTGTACCTTCAACCAGTGATGTATTTCAATATAAAGATGCTTTGCTGGAGCTTACAGGGAATGTGACCCCTAGATAGGTGATTGCTGCAGAGATGGTAGGAGAAGATAAGTTTTTGTATAAATTTATTCAGCACGTTGTTAGTCCGAAAAGTGGAGACTTTTCCACTTTGAGATTCCAAGACATATATCTCTTATATTTTCTGAAGCACAGTGTGAGAATCAATCTTTGTAGATTGATTATGGTTCAAGTGGAAGAGATGACTAGACCGAACTCCAAATCAAATGTACTGTTTTTCTCAAAGCCGATTTCTGTGATGCTAAAAGTGAAAGAGGTTGCTGGACATCAGGATGAGCTGGTAGTGGTTAAGGACAACATCTGTATTACAAAAACTGTCTGTAAATACATGAAAGTCAGTTGGAATCCTTGGAAGAAATCATGGGTGAATGGTGATGGAAAAATCTATGACAAGTATACTCCTGTGGATAATCCTTCTATACCAAAGGATGTGAGGGATCCTAGTTTTGGACTAGATGAGCTAGAATCGGTCTACAGTGATGATGAAGCTGAGGAGGAAGAGACATCAGTTGAGGAAGGAGGAGACCCAGAATTTCCCCCTAGTCCTGTGCATCAAGTTATTTTTATGGAGCAGCTAGCCCTCCAAAAGAACTACCAAAAAGAGAAACTGTCCTGAAGGATAATGATACAGAGACTACAGAAGAAGGAGAAAGAGGATGCCAGTATTTTTTTCAAGGACACCTCTGAGAAGGATGAGGAAACATAATCAGATCATGATGTTAATGGAGAAAAGTAGGTTGATGGTGAAGCAGATGATGAGGAAAATGTTGAAAAAGAGCTCAGTTTGAGTCCTCTAATAGTCAGTTCAGTCAGGACAGTGCCTGATCAGGAAGACGCAGTAGCCGCACCTGTTGATGAGAGAGTCATTAATGACTCAGAACAAATGGCTATTGAATCTTCTGTAGTTGTAGAGGAAATTGCAGAATTACCTCTAGAAGAACAGTTGGAAGAGATACCTCAGGAGAATGTTCCATGTAAGGGGAAGAATCTTGGCTCAATAACAGTGCTATATGACATTGAAGGTTGGACATCAGATCCAGGATATATGATTCTGGGAATTTCTTATGGATATTCTGATGAGGAAGACCGAACCCAAAATTAATCAGTTACCCTACCCACTATGGCTGAAACTGTGGCATCCAAGGAGGACCTTGAGTCCTTAAAAGCTGAATTGAAAGAAGGAATAAGGGAATTCGTGCAAGATATGAAGAAAAGTATGGTTAAAGAGATGAAAATCATAGAGCAATCCCTTGAGTTATCCATTGTATGGGGTGTCTCCAGTCTTGTGAAATAAATGATGGATGAAAGTAAATTGTGCCACACTCAGATTGAGAGTTGGATAGGAGCTATAGTTGCCTTGAGACAATTGATTGCTTCTCTTACTACCATGCATAGCTCTCAAAATCATGTAAACTCTGACATTCGATATATCAAAGAAGTGTTCAAACAGTTTGTGGATATTTTTGAGGCGTTTAAAAAGTCAGTTAAAGAACATCTAAACAGCTAGGATGAACTTGTTCAGAAGGCCGTTAGTAGTCTGACTCAATCCTTTAATTAGACAGTGGCTTTTTCAATGAATCCTTTTCCCTCATCCAGCTCTAGTGTGAACCTTGACCAGATCCGCACTATTATTCAGGAATAATTGGATAAGGCCAGTCCCAGTGGTTCATCAGATACTCAGATTCTTGCTACCACTAGGGAAGTTAGTAGTTTTGTTCGTGATCACCTTCATGCAGCTACTGCTTCTCAAGAGGAAATCAAGAATAAGGTGGATGCTTATTTTGAAAAGGTTTATACAAAGAACCAAATGACAAACCATTTCAAACTGTTGATTGAGAATATGAAGTTACCTCCAGTTACCCAAGCCTTCGGAGAATAGGTTAGTAAGCTCAGGGAGCTTACTCCTGCTTTGGAAAAATTCATTGAAAATAGGGATGATTTTGTGTCTGCAATGGAGAGAGGAGGAAGAATTATAATGGATTTCAGAAACCTGTTGTTGCCCTTCCTACATGTGGATGCCAGACCAGTGATTGTACCTCCTCCTCTTCCTACTTCTGCCTTTGGGAGTACTCCTCAATTGACTCCAGTTTAGGCCATCAGGAGCTTGACACTGTTGATCACTCAGAGGAGCTCAGATTTCAGATCCGGTACAGTTTCTGTAGCTGAACCACCAGTTGTGCCTTCAGCTATTCCAAAACCCTCTGCTGATCCTAAGGGAAATACACCTATTCCATAGGAGGATTGAGTGTTTCTAGATCTTTTTATAGGATTCACTTGTATTTTTTTTGTTCTGATTTTATCAGTGTATCTTATATATTAATGAAATTCCTCTTCATTCTCTACATTACTGAGTTTCAATTAATTTGTCATTTATTCTCTGCTAATCTTTATTTTTTCTCTGATACCATAATTTTTTTTAATCAAAACGGGGGAGAAAATTTGAACATGAGAAAATGAGAGCAAATAAGCAATGAGACCTAAGAGTTAACAAAGGGGGAGAAACACAAAAAGGGGGAATGAGAAACTGAGACTTCAGGAACTAAGACTTTAAGGGGGGGGGGGAATATGGAAGTTTTGTTCAAAAGAACCTTTTCCCATGATGAAATTTTCTTTTCCACCATTTCCTTTGATAATATTTCAATCTTCTTGGCATAAGTTGTGATTATAAAAAAGGGGGAGATTGTTGAACCCTCTGGGAATTGAGTTGCTTTATTATATTTTTGATAATCCCAAGTATATTTTATTTATATCTTAATTATGTTTGGTATATCTCAAATATGATTTATTATATGTTGTTACATTCAATAATGCTTAATATAAGTCTTTTGGATACATGTACTCTGACCTAACACATTCTTCCAATAGAATGCTTTAACATTTTATAGCTACCGATACAGAATAGTAGCTACCATTATGACTTAGAGCTACCGATATCAAATGAAGTCTACAGATACAAAGTCTACCGTTACAAATGAAGCCACTGATAGGGACTTACCGCTACCAATACAATGCAGAGCCATATCTACCATTACAAGTCCACCGCTACTGAGGTGATCAAGTCTACCATTACAAATGAAGTCTACCGATACAATGTCTACCGTTACAAATGAAGTCTACCGATACAAAGTCTACTGTTACAAATGAAGTCTACCGATACAAAGTCTACCGTTACAAATGAAGTCTACCGATATAAAGTCTACCGTTACAAATGAAGTCTAACGATATAGACACCTACTTTAATACAAGTCTACCGATATAAAGAGCTACCGTTCCAAAGTCAGAACCTGACACTGCTTTAATTTCTTTATCTTTATTTAATCTAACCAACGGTCATATTAGGAATATTTTAATTCTCTGACATTTATTTAATGAAGGTTGTTGGATGTCAGGGAACCGTACCTTGTACCTGCAAAATGTAAATCATCTTTTGTCGGAGCTTGTGCTTTAAATAAAGGAAGGATGTTCTACTACAAAGAGAAAGAATGAATAGACTAATACACAGAGACATACATACCATGAGGTGTGTTGGAAGAACAAATGAGTGGGAATGCAAAGAGACTACTGAACTTACATGAAGAACTCATTCATTACTGCATACCAGTGATGAGCTGAGAACGAGAACATAACACAAGAGCTTCACCGACTGTCTCTACACCTGGAAGTCAAGGAAACAGACGATACTCTGTTTTCCAGAAAAAAACCAGAAGAGGACTCAGAGGGAATTCTGATCAATCAAAGGAGTCCAGAACTGCACGACAATCACTAGAGACATTTCTAAACTGTAAATATTTTCTCTGTGATTTATCATTTTACATATTGAGCAGTGTCTGTTATCTGCTGTATTTAACACACACACCGTCTCCTGTGCTTTAACAGGAGGATTTGTAAATCCTCACTCAACACTGTTACATCTTTTATTTCCCACTAGGATAGTGGTAGAGCTCGTGTGACCTGGACAGCTGGTTGCTGTTGTTTTTGTTTCCCACGGATAACAGTGGTAGACGTCATGTGACCTGGATAGTTGTATACTATTGTTTATCCCCAATCCAGGGCGTGGATTACTTTTATATAAATTTTTTAGAGGACTAAGACTCATCTTGAGACTGAAACTCTTGGTTAATTCTACTGTGCTTATTTATATTCAATGTTCTTTTTTATTCCGCTACTAATTACTTTCAAACCAAAACGGTTTTAAAGTCACTTTGATAATTAAACTCGCAAGTGTTTATAATAGTTGTAAATCAGTAAGTTAGTTTAAAAAGTTAATCAACTCTTCTGATTTGATTAGCTGGGAAATAATCAATCCCTTGAGAACCTAATATAACCTTTACTTTGGTATAAATTCAGTACAGTTTAATTTTTTATATTAATTGGGGGTTTTTAAGACAATGTTTTTAAAACAAAAATTTTAATTGGAACTCAATTCAACCCCCCTATTGAGTGTCCACTTCGACCAACAACCCTCATCTCATCAGGCTGTAACAGAAATAGAACCTCACCATCACAATAATAACAACACAATGCATGTGAATCACTCTATATGATATCATATCAACTGTAAAATCTCAAACCAGAAAACTGCAATAACGAGTTAGATTGGATTCTCCCTGTGCATGGGTTAGCTACTCCCGGACACAACTTATTACCATGTACCGAATTCGTCATATCCCTAGTTAAAGGCTCTAAACATTAAATCAAGAGAAAATAATTCCTCTAATACCACTTTGTAACATCCCGGTTCTGGAAGCCACCCAGTGGTTCCCCATACGCGGTTGGTCACATAGCCTCAAGCGCATTTCCCCAAACGCTAGAGGGTGTCAACTAGTAGTGAGGGCCATGGGTGTGATAGTGGGGAAACTATGACCTCATTAGTAGATTACACAACAGAAGTGAACAACATGCGATAGCGGAAGTGGGAAATATCCAAAAACAATGCATAAGTAAATAACGGAAGACTAGAGAAATAAACCACTGGAGGACATATGTATATATGAAATGATGTATGATACATATCTAGGAAGACATCCAAACATATCACAATTCTAGAAATACAAACAGTACCAAATCAAGTACAAATTAAAAGAAAAACAGCTCCCCAGAATCGCAAGCCTATGCTTGGTCCCATGCTCCCATTCTCCAAGCAATCAAATACCAGAAGATGATAGGCGATTTCCCTTGTCTATACATGCAACAACATAGTCTATTTGGGTCCTAAATCATGACCCAAACAGGGTGTGAGTCTAAATCCCAGTAGAAAACCACTCGAAGATATGTGCCTAATAGTCAGTGAGCTTATGGCAGGTAATAGTGCAGTAAGCAGTAAACAGTAACGGTAAACAGAAGGCAGTAATCATCAAGAAGTAAGAGGATGATATACCACAGTAATCAATCAACAAAATAACAAGAAAAAGTAAAGCAAACAACTAACCACAATAGGAACCCCTCTGGGAAGTTCTCACAGCCAACCCCTCTAGTCATATCCATGAAGTACCAACAACCCTCTGGGCAATGCACTCAGCCTAACCCCATGGGTTGGTTCATACGAATTTATATGACTGTCTACGGAAGCTCGCTTGGTCAATTATCCTTATAGTATAGGGTAGTCTGTGACTCTCTGAGTAAGATCATGCGATCTAACCCTCTTATAGCCCCAAAGTCTACAAACTCTCAAAGGAATCTCACTCAGTCAATTCCTCCTATAGTCTTATGTCTATCACATACTCTCTAAAGAAGCTTTGTCAGTCAATTCCTTCTCTAGACTGGATGGTTTTTAATGTAATTAAAACAATGCAAAGACTCTCTGAGGAAACTCACTCGGTCTACCCTCCTGTAGTCTATAATAACCAAGACTCTCTGGGTAGCTCACTCAGTCTATCAAATGTAGTCAATAATTTCCAAGACTCTCTAAGGAAGCTCATTTGATATACCCTCTTCTAGTCTATAATATCCAATAATATTTGGGAAGCTCACTCGGTCTATCCCTTATAGTATATAGAACCAGGTTCTCACAGTCCCATTCCAATCAGAGCATAATAATCTATAAGGACAAAGTACACCTAAAGAGATACATGGCTAACCATCCTACAAAAAAACATGCATGTCAACAATATCACTCCATCCTACGGTCGCAAGTCATGGAAAACAGGTATAATTTACAAAGACTAACAAGACCCAAAGGTTGTAAACAGAATAAGGCATGGAAAACATCCAAAAATAGCAATTATCTCAAACATGGTCAAATTACATCTACAGAAGCATACAATAAAGGCATGAAAACAACAAGGGAAAAATGGTAAACACACAGTACCCTGTTCACAGATATTGTGGGAATTTTCACGTAAAACACAAAGACTTCGAACGGTAAGGCACAAACCACCTACCATGGGGCTAGGAGATCAATACACATGAACCACGAGGATTTATTCCTCTTAGAACGGAGTAGATCTATGAAAACGCAAAAATCATTCATCCCATGATATCTCAAAAAAGTGGGAATAAAAAGTAATGAAACTCAATAAGAGGACTGAGCACACCAATGTGGTTCCAATGCAATCAACGGTGGTCGATTCAGTAAAAAGACGGAGGCTCGGGGGCTCGTAGAATGCTCATGGCTGTACGGATGATCCCTGTCAATGAATCTTGAGAATAAGACATTTCTGGCTATTAGGAATGACCCTGGTCCATCTAATGCAAAAAATATACTACAAGGCATGTTCCTCTGGGGTAAAAGGTGTGTAATGGTCCTTTCTATACTCCACTATAAGCGGCATCCACATCGCCCCTACACGCCGTGTGAGTGGCCAAGACATGGCCAACACACGACCTTACACGCCATCAAAGTACATGGCATGTACTTATAAAGTACACGGCGTGTAATCTGAAAATTTCCAAAATTTCCTCTTTTTCTCCAAAACAACCAGAAAAGGAAAAACATACCTGAAATGAAGATCCAGGTTCTTACGAAAAGATTAGGTTTGGGTAAATAGGATGTGTAATGATCCAAAAAAAATCATGGGATGTTACCTTATTATAATTAATCTATATATTATAAAATAAATATATCAAATATTTAATTGAATTAAATAATTATATTTAAAATTGATGAATGGAATAATATGTATATATTGAAATTAGAGAACTCATACTAAATGAATATTAACCAGATGGTTGGAATAACAATTTCAAAACTGTGAATAATAACCTAGTTGATATATTATTATACTTATCTATTAACATATAAATAATATATATTCATATTATAAATTAAATATGAAACATTTATATCATTGAATAAGTAAATAAATGTTTTAAATATGATAAATTAGGTGTTGGTATATTGTAATATGTAAATATTTAATTAAATTTTTTAAATAATATTTTAATCTAATAAATATTATATTTCTATAAAATAGATTAATAAATTAATATTATGTTCCTTAATAATTATATGTTTTTTTATTAGACCATAATTAATTTTTCTAAGTGCCATAAAATAGGTTGTTATATTAAAATTAGTAATTTTAAAAAATGATAATTTTAAATAGTGAATAAGAAATCATATTTATAAAAATATAATTATAAAATTGATTCCATTTTTGAAATATATACATCGAAAAATGGTTAGGTTTAATTTTTTGGATATTTCTAAAATTATTGATTTTTTGTGAATAGTGAAATATGGTAATTTATAGTATTTAACAAATACATGAATAATTGAGTCATGGATGGGGTATGGATGGGGTATGGATATGGTAATCACCAATTGGTATGAAAATTACAAGATATAATAATGTATTTATTCATATTAATATATAATATGGATAGTATTTATATAATATAAAAGGGAAATGAATAAAATAATAAAAAACTCCCCCTCATTCCACTATAAAAAGCACCCATCACAATTACATGTCCTCATTCCTTATAATATATTAATCATTTATAAATTCCTCCCAATTACGATACTAATAATATTTCCATATTTTAGGTTCTTTGAGTATCAAATTAATACTATACCCATATTCCTTATATTGGGACTCATGGATATAATAATCTAGGGGAAAATTCCTCCACCATTATCTTTTAAATACATTATTTCTTTTAACAAAACACTTCCTACACTATCCAATGTAAAATGATAATTTAAGTATCACATATATAATAGTGTGTTCTTTCAACTGAATATACATCCTCAAATATATTCCATACCTAGTATATTTTACAAACGAAAACATCATATGTGAGGTTTCAATTCACAGCCTTAATGGATAATGAGTATTTGTTTCCAATCACAACTGTCACACCTAATCATAAAACTATTATTATTGTTAAATAATGTTCAATGATTTATATTATACCTTATGTTATGTTATATGTCTAATAAATATTCATTATATTCAATAATATAATAAACTAGTTTGTGATGATTGAAAATATACCAAATTAAATAAAATATTTCTCATGAACCTTATATCTAATGAATCATCCTTGTTCTTGAAAAACAAATTATTTATGTTACCATTTCAAATTATGTGGTTGAATAAAAATCACATAACTCCAAATCATGTGCTTTTTTCATTTGAAATTAACTCTCATTATTTAACACAGGGAACCCATCTTATGGAGAGTCTCACCTCCTTTCTCTTGAGACCCTTTGACGTTCGCGAGCCGACCAGGAAGCAAGGATCCATAAGGCCCTTTGAGGTTCGAGAGCCCACCATGAGGCAAGGAGGCGGGATGCTCTGCGATCCCCATTGACCTTCGCGAGCCCGCCATGAATCAAGGAGGTGGGATTCTCCACGAGCTCCTTTGACAATCGCGAGCCTGCTGCGGAGTGGAATCCATCTTCGTGCATAGTGATCTCTACTTCTTGGTGCCTCTGGCCTCTAAATATTGGCCTCCCCCCAATACCAATAGGCAGATCATCCAAACATTCACCTTCTACACTCTCAATTTGTGAAGAAATTTCTACTCCGCAAATAATGTGCTGTTCAAAGTACTTTTGCTCCGTGAAGTGCCTCCACGTTTTCTTGTTTTCACCCCCTCTTTCGAGATGGATGCCTTTCGCGAAGACCATGGGCCTTCACGAAGGATGTATATCCTCACTGGTACTCGAGTCATCAAGGAGAATTTATGCTTCACGAAGGACCACCCAAGAACACATGACTCAAATGCAAAGGAAGAGTCCATGTGCCTCGCAAAGCACATTGCTTCATAGTACCTTGATTTGTCAGGCACCCATGATTCTAAGGGCTTTTCTTCGCGAATGCCCTTCCACTTCATGAATCACCTCTTGTATTCCCCTATTCCCTACACCTATGCTAGGACACTTCACTTCTTAATGTACACACCTTCACCAAGACCTTCCATTGCATTGAGCACTATATATTTATGAGGTTTGTACTCATAAACCCATTTTCTCTACAACTCCATCTCCCATGAAACCTCTAAGGTTCACACGAAGCAATTTCAAAGTCCCTTTGCCGATATTTCACATTGTGTTTCCTTGCCTCAGGCTTCTTCTCATAGGAACGTTAACAGCTATTTCTTCTTCGTATATCCACACTAACGTGGACCCCCAATAGGATCACCTCTCGACACCCCCCAATCACATTGTTGCCTAACCCCTCTCTTCACCAAGGTGTAGAGTGTACAAGTTATGTATGTCCTCGGGGTGTGGAGAAAACCCACCTCGTCTGAGATGTAAGACATTAAAATGCCAATCATCATCGTCCTCAACACATTATGTTAAACTGTGACTTCCTCCCATGCATAATATGCTGAGAAAGGGCTACCCCTATGGTGTAAGGCCCTAGCTTTTATTTCAGGAGGCAGAATCCCCAACCCACATTTCTTCGGTGCCAAATCCCTCACCCGATGGGATTTTTCACCACCGAGCATCCATACTGGAGTATGTCCAAAACTCTTCGGGTCGCTAAACATGCATAATCCCTTATTTCCTCTTTGGGTTGTGATCACGTTTAAGCGTGACTCCATTTCCCATGGATACACCATTCGTGACATGATCATCTAGTCCTTGGTGTATCTTGTTTCTCACACCAATCATGATTCACGTGGGCATAGAGCAAGAACCGACCATGACATCCTCTATGGAAAGCCTAGATTGTATGCCCCATACACCCACATGAACTATGTGTTCATTGATCATTTCCAAGGGGAGGTATGTAGGAATCCTTTCTAAGGTTCGAGCCTAACACCTGGTGGTTCTGACCCTCTTCACATCAGTTCACCAACTCCTTATATATCCTAGAGTGTAATCCCCAACCCCCATATGAACTACATGGTCTTCGATCCATGTCAAGGTAGGGTACGCAAAAATCCTCCATGAGGTCGAAGCCCAGCAACCGATCATTCTGACCCCATTCACATCATTTCTCCAACACTTTGGGTAGTATAGCATGTAATCCCATCACCCCCACCTAAACTACATAGTCATTGATCCTTGATAAGGAAAGGTACGTATGAACCCTTCCTGAGGTCTAGTCCCACCGCCCATTGGTCACTCTGAACCCCTTCATGTTGATGCATCAATCCCCCACTCTGAACTGCATGGACTTGGATCCTTTCCAAGGCAGGGTACATAGGAAGCCTCCATATGGTTCTATCCAAACACCCAGTTGTTCTACCCCCACCCCCCTTCATGTCGGCTTTCCAACACTATCCATATGGATCCCAAGTCTTTATTCACATCAGATCATCCCCGACCTACATTTCATTAAACTTGTGACCCCATTCAGCGATATATCATTGATATTATGATCAGCAGTAATTCGTTTCATCCCCTATTCAGTGGTAAGACATCATAATCCAATTTTCATGGACCCACACCTTTGGTCCGTCCTAGTGGTGTCAGACAAAACCGGGCTGCTAACCATGCGTAAGACCCATTAAAATCATCTGGTTGTTGTCCTATGTTTACACCCCAATTCAATCCCATTTCCTGATCTTTCCCTCGAGTCCATTTTTTCTAGAGTTTCATGTCCCAACCTAGATGTTCCACTTCCTCAGGGTCCCATCCTTGTATCCATTCTCACGGGTTGCCTCCTTAGACATGACATCACCCTCTTGAACTATGAAGACATTGATTCCCTACCATGGGGATATGTCGAACAACTCACTGAGACTCAAGGCAAACATTTCTATCATCCTAACAGAGGTTCCATCCCATTCTCCACTCATTTCAACCAGCACACAATCATCTATTTTGGTTCTTACCTGGGCCACCACATCACGGTGAGGTCATGTTATCCCACCTCCATCACCATGTCCTCTAAGGGTTATGCTCATATGATCCTCTCAAGTCAGTGATCTGACCAGTCCGATCCATATCAGCTGGACAATAAACATGTGTCAGACCCTGTTTTAAACATAGCAAGCAGATGAAAACCTTAGAGACAATCCCACGGAATATAATTCTTCTCATTTTAAATGGTAAGCCTCTAGCTTACGTGCCCTCGATAATCAGTATCATAAGGGGAAGAAACCCAGACACATTAGGGTCCTAGCATCCAGAGACGTCAGTGATGTCCAACATGACTACTCCCCTGAACGAAGGTTACTGCCCTAACTGGACCCATTTGAATGTCCTCGTAGAAGCTATTTAATTAAGTAGTGTTCATGAAGATATGGTACCTGTATGAGTTTCATGAACAACGTCCTAATTCTATATGGGAGACCAGGACTATGTGAAGAGATCCAAGGAGGAATCCAATGAAAGAGGAACCGACATCCCAATATCCTGTTTCCATCAAGGGGGAGGTGTCCCTAAACACGGAACACATGCCGCCCACCTTTGGAAATAGGGAATGCGGGGAAACAAAATTGAACCTTTTGTCCCCAAACTAGATGGACATGAGTGCCCCAGTGAAAACTTTAGAAAAAGAATTGGTGAACCCAAGGTGATGTTATTCTCCTCAATATAAATATTAGTAGTGTTCGAGACATCAATCGATTAGCATGTCACCAGATCCAGTTATCTGGCACCGTGTCCCGCCAGGAAAATAGTGGGCCTGGCATGAAACTCACCTAATGATGGGGTAGTAGAACATTGGGCATCCCGTTCTGTGACATTTTCAACATGGATACCTCTTACTGTTTATGGAATACAGAATGGCACTATGTAATGGGTCATTAATTCCATGTTCTTTCAGCACGGATGTGTTGATCTCCCTGCTCCTCAGGAATCATGTTTCCGCATCCAGAATGTGATAACCTCTTGCATACTGATGTAGGGGCAGGGGCATTCCCATCACAGAAGTCCCATGCATGTCCGCCTCTTCCGCGATGTCCTCTACACCTAGGACCATAGGGCACCCAAAACCCATCATCCCGTCTGAGGTCATCCAACTAAGGGTGATCAATGACCTCATATGCCAGTATGAGGAGGAGTGTATAATCCCGACATGGGATATGGCCCACTAGGATATGGAAGAATTTGTGCCTCGCTGCAAACTCCAACCCCGAGCGTCGTGCAAGGAGCCGCTGCTCCCCATGCCGACATATAACCGTTTAGGGAGCCTCTCCCCATAACGCCTTGATGAATCCCTACATTATGCTAACGTGGTTGGTGACATCTAGTCCAGCCCAGTCAGAGTCCCATTATAGGGGATCCCAGTGAGGGATCCCACCCAGCCACGTCAGTGCTACCACCCAGTCATGTTGGATGAGGAGCAAGTAAGCCAAGAACCTAAACTACCAGCTCCAGTTCGTCCAACTTGATGCCAGTGTCGGGTGCAAGCTGAGGACGCCCGCAAAGGGGCATCAACAGCGACAGATACTATGGCCTGAGCCACCACTAACACATGTCATCGGTTCCATGAATATACTGAGAAAGGTTACATATATTCACGACTAGAATCGAGGCCCCAACAGCCCCACATGATGGTTGTGTCGCAAGTCTTGGTCACTAGCACAAGCAGTGGCCACCACGAACTAACCCGCAGCAATGCCACCAAGTTCATAGGTCCTCCCCGTACCTCTAACACGGAGTATGTAGGCCTTCCCTGCTTTGAGGAATGGCGTGGGGTTCCACCCCATTCCTCCCTCAATCCAAATGAGGGTCATCTCAGTAGTTGTGACAATTGGTATGGAAGCCACCCTCGTGCCCATTACACTAGGTATGGAGTAATTCCTCCAGTCTCCCTCCAACTTGGGGATCCTCCTCATTTCCCCTTAGTAGCTGGTAGAGGTCCTCCACACCTCGGCAACCAGAGGGGTGAAGGACATCCTCACCACACTTGCACCCAACACTGAGGTCCTACCCGTGTTCAGCTAGACCAATACAAGGAGAGTCATCATACTGAGGCCACCAGGGGAAACAAGTATGGGGGTCCACCCCATGATCCTTCCTGTTCTAGGGATGTTATTTCCCGATCCAACGCTATCTAGGGAGGACCTCCCCATCTCCCCAGGGACATTTTTTTCTGGTTCTCCTTGCACCCCATCATACTCAAGTATAAACCCTCTCCGCCTCAGCACTAGTGCAGCTGAAGGACCTCATGTTAGAAATCAGCCTTGTCACGAGGAGCCACCCAGAGGTAGGAAACTGGTCATCACCACCGTAAGATGAATTATGGGATGGTCCGAATAGAGGTCAAACTAGTCTTCTTCTAATAATCTGATGCAGAGTACGACTCAACCTGAGAACCCACACCTCGCTCATCCAAGTCATGGGCTATGATAGGAATATGGTGCATCATCCTAGTACTCCTGGAATGTGATGTCCATTAGATTACAACCTCCATGTGTCTGTATATCCATGAGGATGAAAATCTAGAAACCTTATAGTTTATGGTCGTTAAATCACCACCGTCGTCACCAGAAGTGCTCCGTACGTCAATAAGAGACCACCAAGAGCAATTTTGGGAACCAATGGAAGGCGAGCAGCGTTGCAGCCTATCGTTAGTATCCCTAGACCCTGATCCCAGAACAACAACCATCATCCCATCTTATCGCGATGTGGCATCCAGGTCTCTACAATATTTGGAGGATAGCCAAATATTCGGTGGCCAGTCAACCTGCTCATAGTACTCTCCACCGACCATCCTACTATCCCAACGGTCTGCCTTAGTACCGCTACCATTTCCTCATCCACACCCAGTTAGAGAATGGTTTAATAAAGGTCTAGAACCTGAATCCAAACCAAGTATATTATGAATCATCCTTGCAGTATACCTCATCCCTGAGATGTTCTGAAAAGTGGCAGTGGCAAATTTCCGCACGCCGGAATCCCTCACCCAGAGGAGGTTGAATGTTTCTGCTAAACCCTCTAAGTGACACGAATTTTCCTTCTACATTAGTGAGTGGTTTATCCTAGGAGCCAAGTACATTTTGAATACATTGGCAAGCAATGTCGTCTAGTGTATCTGGTTGTGCTCCCTATGGCCCAACGCGCAGATTCACCAGGCCGACATAAGGTCCTCCAAGAGCAATGCATTCAGAGTTTCAAGATAATCTGCACGATCATTAAGGATTCATCCCCTCATGCAAAAATCTATGGCTAGGGAAGTATGTTGCCCTCTTTTTCAGTCAAATATGGTGGCAACATGACTTGTTACTCGATATCGTGGACATGCACCGAGGAAGGGTCACAGCCAACATGGTCGACATAGTGGACAAGGAGGATGAGTTAGAGCTTCTTGATGGGGACTTACCTCTCAAGGGCATGCCACCACTATTGGACCCATCAGGGAGGGTTACTCACCCGTAGAGGAACCTATTAGGTCTCCCTATGCCCACTGAAGAATTAGTACTCTACAGAAATTTCTAGTATGGGTAAAGAGCACGTTGGAGCTGCCAAGCACTATAACACGTCCGCCTTAGTGAAAAAGATGGAGGAAGACCCTATGAAGGCCACATTGTGCAAAAAAATTTCCATGAAGGAGAATTTGGTCGATAACCTCTTGGATGAACATGCTATAGAGCGATGGTCGGACTACGGTGATCCAAGGCTAGTGAAACAGTGGTAGGAAGAACATCTCCTCAGAATGGTGCCTCTAGGCGACCCTGACCGTCCTTCCCCCGCAGACAAGTTAGAGACTGAAACATATAGAAAGAGATAACACTATTTCTCGCCAAACCCTCCCGAATGGTGCAATAATCAAAAAGAACCAGCTCAGGCTGCCCCGAATGTTGTGCCACCAGCCGCTCTAGGAGTCACTAGGCCTGCTTACAATGTTGAATATCCCACCAACGTTCTTGTGGTCAGGGATCCACGTCAAGAATGGGACTCCCACCTAGATTATCCAATGGCATCACTCATTGCCCGCCTTGAGCCTTTGCAAACACGACAAGTGGGAATCCCTCTTGATGGAAAACCATATCCAACATGGGTAGCTGATATGTCGGCACCTCTGGGATTCATGAATCCCACATTATCCTCATTTAATGGGATGGGGTACCTGCCTGAACAAATAGCCCACTTCAACTTGAGGTGTGTTCCCATGTTAGGGACTACAACACAGAATGAGGTTGCCACGCTCTGCTGTTTTGTTCAGATATTGGATGTGCTATCATTCTTCTGGTAAATCCAGCTTCCTGTCAAATCTATAATGAGCTGGGAGGACCTTCATAGCAAATTACTCTAATAGTTCATCTCTACCTTGTGGAAAATGAACATTGTAGACCAATTTAAGTGCAATAAATGGAATCATGAGCATGTCGTGGACTTTATCACCCGGCGGAAAGGGCTTACATATTCCATTTACATGCCAATGACTGAGGAAATATTACCGACTATGTGTGTAGGAAATGTCCAGATGTAATTGGTTCCCTCTATGATAACCCAGAACTACCCCAGGGGATTTTGAGACTTCTCCAATAAGGACCATAAGCTAGATGAAGCCCTCCATCAGGCTAGCCAGGCATGTACGTCATCTCCCACAATTCTTGCGATAAGATATGTTAGAGTCGAGCCTATCGTGGTCACCAAAATAGAGGCCCCCAGACAGCTGGAATTATTACCAGCGGAGCCACTTCCCAAGACTCATAGAGGCCTGCTACCAATGTTTAAGCCTCCAGTCCAACAGTGGCATCCTCATTACCAGTAGGTGCCCCCGCATAATGCACCGCCACCACCTAGGCTTGACAACCATGATATGCCTCCTTGACAGGCTCCTCTAGCTCCTCGTCAGGGATAGGCTCCAAGGACCCCCTTTCTAGAGAGAAAAAATCATACCTAATCACTCAATGAGAACCAGGTTCCCATCTATTTCCAAAGTGCCTTGGAAAAGAGGATTTTGCATTTGCCTGAGTCCAGAAGTCTAGAAGAGGTGCACCTCACTGATCGCCCCAACTAATTCCCCTATCACCGGATCTTGGGAAACACTCAAAAGTAATTTTATTTTTTCAAATAATGGATTCATGTCCAGGTCTAAAAAAACACAGTCAGGTTGGGATCGACCCCTACACAGGTGGCATGCGACGTTGTAAGGCTAAATAGCATCAGTGATAGTGAGGGCGAGTGGATCAGGTTTCTAATGGTGAGTCCCAGAAGTATGATGACTGGATGGCTTGAAAAATGGTTTCCTCTACCCATGGTATCATTTGGGAATGCTTGAATCAGTGGGAACCTTCAAACGTTGCAACCATAAATTTTTCATCATCATCTAATCCGGCCTCTTCCCATAAGATATAAAATCAGCGACACTAGGGAAAGAAATTCCCCCCACCCAATCCCATTACTATTATACACTCTTGATAGATTCATGCCTCCGGATATGGGGATTTTTCCCAGAATCTGCCCAGTAATGGTTGAATCTTCAATTGATAGTCAAGGATACACTTCGGTTAATACAATGGAGTTGGTAAATCCCTATATGACTCGTGATGATGCGGAGTGCCAGACTAACCTCCCCAACATCCCCAGCAGATTCCAAAGTCGGCAGAGCCATGAACATGTGGTTTGTCGAGGCACATCAATTGGCACCTCCATCTAGGTTATGAATGCCGCTGATACAAGACCACATGCCCAATGAAGTGTTCAGAATGTAGAGCCTCCTCATCCGGTGTCATCATGCCAGCTTCCATCGCAGTTTGCGTTTCTGGATCAGACAGATCCACTTGGACCATTCCGCGACTAGCCTCACCCTCTTACATGCCAGTCTCAGTCATTCTAACCTTATTCGGTAGCTACTCTATGGGATTTGACTAGTGAGAAGCAGGATATACCCATCACCAGTCAACTGTTGGCCCAGCTAGCAGGGCCCGCCATGCCTCTTGTCATCGAACAGCCTCCTACAAGCAGAAGCTCATGCCTAAAATTGATATATGATGTTATTAAGAACATTTACAACATCCTAATGTGTATTTCCATCCACGAGGCCCTTCTCATGTCTCCATATTTGCGTGAGGACCTCAATGAGGCTTTATGAAGCCCCCTCCAGTTTGGGACGAAGGTAGCAGCTGTAGAAGCCTTTCATGTTGAAGTGGTCGATAATGCTGAATGTCACACCATCAATTCATTCTATAAAGAAGATGGAGGCTCTCCCATAAAAGGTAACATCTTTCCATTTTACGTCATAGACCAATTTAACAGCGTGGAAGTTCACCGCTGTCTTGTCAACATAGGATCTGGGAACAACTTAACCCAGACTCAGACACTACGGATGTTGGGGTTATCCGAAGATGACTAGAATCCCTCCGATTTATGAATCCAATGATATGACAGGATAGAGCAGTCCACAGTCGGCATGATCCATTTGATGACCCAGTTCAGTGGCCTAGTTTCTAGCACCGAGTTTATGGTTGTCTTCCAAGACACCACATACAATGCATTGATGGGTAGACCATGGCTCCACTTGAATGTGTTGGTACCTTCATCGTATCACCAGTGCCTCAAGTACTCCTTTAATGGTTATGTAGGAATACTAAATGATGACGCATCTCATTTCTCCTCTTGTGAAGACTGTTATCTGGATGCTTACTATTACAAGAGAAAGGATAAACAGATTTAGGTTAGTGATCTTGAGCATGTCACGGTCGCAACCGACCCCCTGGAAGGTCTGAATGATGCCTAAATCTTTCTGATCCATCGATTGGAGGCCATGACCCACGATATGGGGTAATTTTTTGTTGTCTCTGGTATGAGGAGGAAGCATATTCCCCAGTCTATGTAACGACATAAGATGACCTCTTATTCTAACTCAGATCAGGCTTAGGATATTCCGGAGCCTCCTACCCCAGTAAGATATCAGGATTTCTGCCCCATGGTAATTGAAGTACATCATACGTGTATGTTTCATTGGGATGGAATAAACTGCATCAAGAAAATGTGCCACTACTTCTTTGAAATCATCAAGCGTGGCCCGTTGTGCCGGACACCATATGTGATCGGGTCACCAGCCTTCATCACAATGGTTTCTGCAGTACCGGAATCATCCGATGCGGTGACAACTGCTCCTCAGGCTAGTACTAGCATCCTTTCAGAATCTTCTGACCTAGAAGATGTTCCTCCCGTTGGGGATCCATCCTAAAGCAATGAAGAGGATCTATAGGATGATCCCCCCACATTTGAAGAGGGATTCTCTACCATTATCGATGAACTGGTACAGGTGAAACTAGGTATCTAGGTGGACCCGAGACCCACGTTGATAAGCACCTCGATGCCTCTTAAGGAGAAGAAACGGTATGTAGAATTCTTGAAACAAAATCCTAATGTATTCTCCTGGAGCTATGGTGAGATGCTAGGGAATGATTTTCAGATATCCATCCACCACCAGGGTATCTCGACAAATCATCGCAGATTCCAGTAGCCTCCAAGGTAGATGCACCCTTCTCATGGTTCCATGGATGATGCCATTGTGGACAAGCTCATCAGAGCCAAATTAATCAATGAGGTCTAGTACCCAAAGTGTCTAGCCAACATTGTTCCAGTCAGGAAGAGGATTGGATAGATTTGAGTATGCATCAATATCTGGGATCTCAACAACCACTGCATGAAGGGTGATTTTACCCTTCTTGCGAAGAAATTTTTGATTGATACTATGGATGGGTTACAATCCCTCTCTTTCATGGATGGTTACTCAAGATACAATCAGATCCAAATGGCCCCTGAGGATGAGGAATCAATAGCTTTCAGGGCACCGCAAGGTACGTTTAGTTACCAGGTCATGCCCTTCGGCTTATAGAATGCAGGTGCCACCTATCATCGGGCCATGCATCCTATATTCAATCCATTCTTCGGGAAATTGATGGAATGAATTGTGGATGATCTGGTGATCAAATCTCACCAGCACTAGAACCATCTCAAGGAACTCATGAAAGTGTTCAGTTTCCTCTGTTCCTGCCACCTGAAGATGAACCCATTGAAATGTGCCTTCAGGGCCACCTCTCGGATGTTCCTTGGCTTTGATGTTATGTTATGGGGTATCTAGATTGACCATTATATGATCCAGTCCATCAGTCAGATGCCTCCCCCAAAAAATATTCAGGTTTTTCGGGGTTTCCCTGGAAACATAGCCTACATATGCTAATTCATTTCGAATCAGGCCGGAAAGTGTGACCCCTTTTCTTGGCTCATTATGAAATTATCTAACTATGTGTGGAACGAAGTGTGCCAAACCATGTTTGGGGAAATCAATCAGTATCTGCTCTGGCCTCCAATCTTGATGCCACCCATCTCCGGAAAACCACTGATCATGTACGTGACTACCCTAGAATGATCTCTTGGCACCCTTCTCACCCAAAAGAACAACGAGGAAACAGAAAACAGCATCCACTACCTTAGTCGCATGATCATTTATTCTAAGAACAGATACACTCCCTACGAGAAGAGCTACCTTGCACTAGTACTCGGAGAATAGAAAGTGTGACACTACTTGAAGCAGTACAAGGTAAAACTGGTGTCTCAGGTAGACCCACCGAAGTTCATTCTGAACCGCCCCATGTTAACCGACCTTCTGGAATGGTGGGAATTGATTCTTTAGCTATTTGAAATCATGTTTGTGCCTCAGAATCCCATTAAGGTGAAAGCATTGGAAGACTTCCATGCTGCCCATCCAGCTTCTTTTGACCAATCCATGGATCTCAATTTCTCTAATGAGGAAATATACTCCGTAGATCAATCCACCCCATGTTGGAAGATTCACTTTGATGGTGATTCATTAAGCCCCGCCATTAGGAGCCTGAATGATCCCAAGATTAACATGGTGGGCATGTGTGTTTCCTTTATTACAATGACACAATCCATTCTACCGTACTCATTCCTGTTGTCAGAAGGATGCACCCAAAAAGAGGAAGAGTATTCGGTTCTTATAACTGGCCTTGTGCTGGCCCTCGGGAATGATGCACCCCATTCACATGTGAAAAGGGATTCTAAACTACTCATCAAGAAATTCAATGGAGACTACATCGTATGAAATCTAGAGCACATACCATTATTGGAGCACACTCTCCAGCTAGTGGCCCATTCGCATCTAGGACAAAAGTTACTCATCTCCCTCAATCTTAGTACAGTCAAGCGGATGCCCTGGCCAGCCTGGCTGCATCACTTGAAGAACCCGAGCAGGATTATTTGATTATACATGAGACATATCATGGATTCATTGATCTCGTCACCCCATTTGATGATGACGACCAGCGGGTAAGTAATCTTACCACTGGGGCCCCACGTCAGGACCTCTAGGTTCATCAAATGTAGTGTTTTACGTGACAAACAACTAGAGACCCCCCCCCCCTTGTCAAGTATATAAAAAACAGTTACCCCCTAGTTGATCATGACGAGCGCGAGTGAATCCCACGCCGCAGGCTGCAGTTTACCCTCCAGAGTGGTCCCAGTCTTGTGAAGACCCTATACAAGAGCGGTTTTGATGGTGATCTCCTCTGTTGAATCCATGGAGTTAAGATTTCTTAGTTCATGCATGAGGTTCATGCGAGTACCTGCAGTGCCCACCAGACTGGGCCAAATCTATCTCACCAGATCCAGAGAATGGGGTAATTTTGGCCCTCCATGATCCATGAAATCATCAAGTGCGCCAAGAGATGTCACACATTCCAGATTCATGCTAATTTCATGCATTGGCCACCAGAACTTCTCCACTCTACCACATACTCTAGGCCTTTTTGGGTATGGGGACTCGATGTTGTGGGACCATATCCACCAGAGACAGCTTGCCAGTGGAGGTTCATCTTGACTGCTACAGATTTATTTTCTAAGTGGGTAGAGGAAATTCCGCTCTAGGAGGTCATGGCCCATTCTGTTGTTCACTTCGAGAGCTCTAATATCATCTACCAGTTTGGAGTCCCTCACGTCTTCCTCACTGATAACAACACCATCTTCCAAGAAGATGAGTAGAAATATTTTTATGCCAATTACAACATCCATTTGAACCATACCTCCCTCTATCATGCACTAGAAAATGGACAGATTAAGGTTTTCAACGAAACCCCCTCTATCATTTTGTAGAAAATGGTTGGTTAGAATAAGAAGAGTCCTCCAGATAGACTCTCCAATGACCTATGACCTTATCAGACAATGACCCGTAATTCCACCCAGGTGACCCCGTATTCCCTGGTGTATAGAGCTGAGGCTGTCCTTCCCATCGAGATTCAGCTGCCTTAGTTATGCACAATGGTCTATGACCAGCAGGCACCAGATAAGGTAGATGAAATTTTCATAGCTTAATTGGAAGCACATGAAGATAATAGGCTTTGTTCCCTACACAATATGGAAAGGCATCAGAATAAGATAGCTAGATCCTTCAACAATAAGGTTCACCTCCCCTCTTTCCTTCAATGTGACTTGGTATTGGCCCTCCGAGCACTAATGACCCCTTGAAGGAAACCACCCAAGTTAGAACCCAAATGGGAAGGACATTAAATAATTCAAAGCATTTACCCCAATGGTGTATACTTCCTTGTGATCAAGGATTGTGACCATATAACTCCTCCCACCAATGCCATGTTTCTCAGGAAATACTTTGCCTGAGCGAGATGGTCTGGCATGACCCTAAACAGTCGGGTCTGGCGTGACCCTAAACTGTCTTGTCCTGCATGATTGTAAAATGCTTCATCCCGCATGAAGTTAAATTGTATTTGTTCCTACATGAAATTAAACTACACCCTTATAACTATATGTGGATTGATTCCCATCTGCATGGGATATGTAGGAAAACTCAAGCATTTCATTTTGATCCCAGCCCCAAACTCTTCTATTTCACTGTCCCTCCTGGGAATACTTCTCTTTGAGGATCCTTTCATGATATTGTGTAGGCTTCCTTATCCCCACACATGCCAAGATAACTATAGTCACACCAGGGGCCCACTCCCCATTATTCAATCCTCCAACATCCTCCCCACAAGATGTTAAACTCCATGGCCTTCAATAACTAGGTACAGACTGATTCCCATCCTCATGGGATATGTAGGAACGCCCGAGAATTTCGTCTGTTGTCCCTGCCCAAATCCCAAAATCTCCCCTCGGGTCATGTAATATGGTTTGGTGGAGTGTTTTTTCCCAATACACATCAAGCTCATCTCGATTCTTCCATACGTCCCACTTCTGGAAGGTGTCCACCTCTTTCACTGCCCTTCTTGACCGTAAAATGTATGGGCACCGCTATGCTTCACCCATTCCATTGATTGGGACTCCATCATCCTTCCCATATAGAAGGGCCACCGAATGGCAAGGATGGTAGGCCCATGGGCTCTCCTACCACATTGGTTCAGTGCCCTTGAGGATGTGGAGCAAAAAACTGATAAACATCTTACATTGCAAATATGATTAGCGGTCGATGCTCATTTTTTGTTCCCATTCAAGGAAACCATAAGAACGCTATTTCCGGAACATGGTCAATGGTTATCCATTGTCATTAGAGCTAACCCAAGATGTCCCAATCATTGAGTATAGTGGTTCATTCTACCCCATTGTATCTCTTTTCTATAAACTCCCTTCGGGCGATGACAGTTATTAACCCCCCATATGTCACCGATATTCGAGTATGGATCCTTGTTTCCCAGACCATGTACTGCTTATGTGGGCTTCAGAGATACGATGAGGTGGTAACTGCACAAGAGGTTGTATGGCTACAATTGGTCGGGACCCCCAGCCTCAGGCCCCTTGGCCCTTTTCGGCCCCTGGCCCATGTTCTCATTTTGGGTTGTGTGGTGTGATGCAGACATATTTCCTCAGACGCGATGGTCTATTTCACCAGGCCAAACATGTCCCCTTGAGAAATCCCTCCCTTAATTTATCATCTATACCATGAGACCAGGCCCTACCTACTTCTCATGCCTAATCTCAGGCCCCGACCCAAATCTTAACTCATATGAGATTGTACAGTTTTGTAAGGGATTGAGTCCTCATTCATGTCAGGTTACTCGTCATGCCGTACACCTCCATTGTTTGGGGTATCATACCCATTTCTCCGACTCTACTCCAATTCGCTAAAATATAAGTTGGTCAGGGCTTTTTGTCAAATGCCCAGCCTCGGGCCCTTTCGCATTTTTGGGACCCCATCCCAAGTTCTCATATTGTGTTGTACGGTGTGGTATGGGATTATGTCCTCATTTACGTCGGGATAATTGCCGCACCTTACACCCCCTATGTGTGGTTTAGCTAACCCATTTGTGTCCTTACTACAAGACATTAAAACACACATTACTCTCTATAGGATCTACGTATGGCGGGATTCCCATCCTGAAGGGATACGTTGGACCCCCTAGATGTTTAGTCTTCGAGTCCAGCCTCATCTTTTCCCCTTGACCTGCATTCCCCCAGAGAGAGGGGTAATGGTGTGATATGGGATGATTTCATCATTCATGTCTGGTTTTTGTAACTACCATGCCATTTACCTCCTCCTAAGAGTTTTCCATCCCCTTGTGCTAAAGTCATCGTTTCAAATTGGCCACTCATAGGATGAGACCCTGATTCCTCTTCAGTGATTCACTAATGTGCCCAAGGGTACTCTGGTTTGGCACCTAGAATGTAGGATTCTACCCAGACATGCATTCACCCATTTCTCATGATTCGTGCTCCCTTTAATTAGGGATTCCATCGTGTTTCACACTCAAAGGGACCCCCAAATGGCATGGATTCTAGACCCAATGGACCTCCTGCCATTACAGGACAACGTACTAAAGGGTTTCGAGAAAAAAATTGATACATGTCCCACGTTGTGAATTTGGATAGAGGTCGATGCTCATTTGCTGTTCCCACCTCAGGTCAAACGATATTGATGTTGTGTTTTGATCATGGTCCATTGTTATCCTCCTCCATCATACCAACCCGATTATGCCCAAAATTTTAGATACATTTCTCACATCCTTTTCCACCTCATCATGTATATGTATAATTTTGAGACTCATGGTATTATTCCCCGGTGCGCATCTGCACATGTGGAGGAAAAAGCCATGATAAGGGAATCATTCGGGGATCTACTCTAATTTCCCATCAGTGTGCATTCTAGGTAATGCAAATAAACCTCTTCCTCGCTTGTTTCCCACACCAATCACCACTCATGTGGGATTTAGGATCGGGTTGAGGTCTTCACATAATTGGATCGATTCCGCCAATCTATGGTCTAAGTTCTAAGACCATAATCTAATATCTCTTTCAAAACAATATGTGGCTTGATTTATGTTCTCATGGGATACGTAGGAACTCTCAGACATCTTGTTTTTGGGTCTAGATCAGTTGGAAGATAATTTCTCCTACCCCCTTTTCCTATAATCTTTCATGGCCCCTCAACCTAAGTTTCCCTCTTCAGAGTTTAACATGGTACGTTGTGGACCTTTTCCTCATACACGCCGGACATGCTTTATCATGTCGCGTGCATCCACATTGGAACTCGTCCCTTTTGTATATGTCTTAGCCATATAACATTAAACTATGTTTCATAGTCCCACATGATATTAAACTACTGTGTCTGTCCAACATTATGTTAAAATTGTGTGGTTAGTCCCATCACATGACCCTAAACTATGATACTACCCTCCTGGCGGCACGACAAAAAATGGAATTGCATTGTGATGTACTCACCCAAGGGGACGTCATGTTTGGTATTGGTTACACACCATACCATTTTTCAATGCCTTTATATGGATTTATTCTTGTGGTGATACCTGGAGCATCCTTCATAGGTCTGTTGATTCACAAAAAAATAGGCATTCATCTTAAAGGACGAACAAGATATTTCAAATACCACTTATTTTGGTGCAAGGGACATAACTACACAACCTCACTATACCTGGAAATGGTATCCAACCATTTTATCTTATGAACTACATTGGGCATGATTCCGATCATCATGGGATACGTAGGAATGCCCATAAAATTTGCCTCGGGACCAACTTAAATTTCATTTTTAGTCCCACGACGTAAAACCATCCAAAGGAACAGGTGGTGGATGGGACACTAGTTTCCCATTGACGTCAGGTTTTGTAGTCACCCCAACATGCATCTCCAACATTTACTACCATCCATGGTCCGAGCTATATGAAGATAATCTAAGACAACTCTCTATTCTTGTCGTAATATATTAAACTGCACGACATTTTCCAGAACTACTTATGGCTTGATTCCCATCCACATGGTATATGTAGGAACGCCCAATAATTTTTTTCTCTGGGCCTAGCCCTAGAAATCTACAAATCATGTCCCTTTATTATCTTTCAATTGTCATGAACTCATCTGGGAATATGTGGGGTGGTGAGTACCTCTTAGGTTGTCATTCATGTTGGGTTTTTCGATAGCCACACCATGTGTTTCCCATATCTTTTCCCCGCATGGTCCGAGTTCTATGACCTAAGACTAATATCTCGCTACTGGAAATGCTTGTCATTTTTGGCTATTTCGCCACCCTGCACACAGTCCATTAAATCAATCCCCACATAATGTTCTACCCATGGACCTTAAGCAGGATGTGTGTGGCCTATGGACCCGTGTCCTTGGTAGGGGACTCGACTCCCTCTTTCTGATCATCTTATATTCAAATTCAGATGTGTTTAGGAAAAGAGCCTGAAATATGGAATTTTCAAAGGGACATTCCCCTCGTTCCATGACCATGATTCATGAACCCATCATTTGGATCCTCATCATCTTATATATACGAAGGTACCCCCTTCACGGCTTGGTTTCGTACCTCCTCGGCTCACCTCCCGTTTCAAGCCGACATAACTAAACACCCCTGTTGACATTTGAAACAGCTATTGTGTGTCAAAAATGGTCAATAGTCGACCCTCCTATGTCCATCCCGAATCTAGAGAAACATGATATTAATGTTATATTTCAAACACGGTCAACAAATATCCCCTATCATCACACCACCATCATTGCGGTCTAGATATCAATCATCATGATTCACATGTTTCCACTCCCTATAGTTCAAGTGGAATTTCAAAAAACTCATCTTTACACTTCAGCGCATCAAGGTGTGTTATATAGGCAGGTCAACATCAATGGGATTTCAGTCATCAAATTCCCCATCATCCATAACGTGTGCCTCCATGTTTTAGGAATTTCCAATCACTACTTCTTGTTTCCCACATCGAGAAAGACTCAATTGGGCTTTGTATTTCTGGTAGGACATGTACTGGCACATCTATTGCCACACATTCCTTTACTCATCCTGCAAGACATTAAACTACGCTCTTAGAACTACATATGGCTTGATTACCATCCTCATGGGGTACATAGAAACACCCTACCACTTTACGTCATTCCCATCCTAATTCACAATCATAGTCCCTTGACCTGAAAATTTCCCTCCAGGGATACGTGGTGAAATCTGGACTCCATGTCCTCATTCACATCAAATTGATAGCTATCGTTCCACATAATCCCTTCTAGGGATCTTCCCTTTCACTCCAAATCTTATCACATGACGTTAAACTACATGAAGTTATATGACCTCAATGCATGACACTAAACTGTGGTTCTACCCTGAACAAGTTTCGGATTCCATATGTTAATCATGGGATCCCTCAGTTTCCTCTTCAGAGAGAAGTCTCTTTACCAGTGCTAGTCTCTGACCACACTATTACCCAAGAACTATGATTGGAATGATTCCTATTTTAATGGGATATCATGGAACCCCCAGACATCCTATCTCTGGGTCCAGCCCTAGGAATCGTAATTCCTGTTTCTCCACATTTTTCGGTTCTTTGACCTGATAAATTTTGGGGAACCACAAAATTTCAACTTTACCCTGAACAAGTTTCTGATTCACCAAGATAAAAATTTGGAGGTGATAGTTTCCTCATCAGAGTGGTCCTGTTTGGAAATATGTTTGATCTATGATCAGGCTACTATATCCACCTAATTCATTTCCACCATAGTGCCATAATTTCTAGAATGTTGGATTGTAGTCAAACAACCCATCACTCCACTCTCCATGTATTGTGTGCCATTTATTATGACCCTCGTCCTCTGTAACATCTAATGGAACCCCATAACTGTATGGATGCTCGGCCTATGGCTCGCCCACAGTGTTGGGCCAATGTTATGGATGGCTAATTGATAACATTCTGAGTCAGGCCCCGTGATTCGAACCTGGTCAGCGGTCGGCCCTCGTTTTTCAGCCCAATTTCAGGCAAACACAATATAGATGTTGTGTTTTAAACTCTGTCATCATTTTTCCTTTATTGTCTCTCCATCCCCACAATGTTCCAAATTTGGAGTATTGTAATTCACAGATTCTATTCCCTTATTTTCGGATTGGATTCCAGTGCCCCTTGTGTTACCCCACTCATGAACTGGAGCACATTGGGAACACGACACGTCGATCGTTATGAAGTCCTCATCCTTTGATCGGGCCTCTCATTTCTCTTCTTGGAAATATGTATTGGTTGTTCAAGCCCTCAGATGCCTGAGGCTTCCTCTGCACTCCAACATTTGAACGGAATAATAATGTGGACATACCTTGTTTCTCACATCAGGCCCAACCCATTTGAAATTTGGGATTGACTGCTGGACACTCCATGAAAGCCACATGAATGAAATTAACCAACACAAATAACAGAACTCATTCATGCAGTTGGCATAAAATAATCAAAATATTAAAGTGTGTTCAAAGGTTACAGGCATCACATCACCCTAGGATCGAACCCTCCCATGGATGGGTTGACCACATAAAAAGTGTGTTGTAGCTCCGCCACTCTCTAGCTAGTTGTGTCCAGGATTTTCTTCCACCTGTTCAATTCCCGCTACTCCTCGGAAGTGATGGGGCACCATTCATCTACCACAATCTAGGCCCACTCCATTCCTATCTAGATGATGATGATTTCATTAGAGGATCACTTCATTCCCTCTTCATCATCTTCCGTTTGGCCCTTCAATAGAAATATTAGCTTAGATTTCACGTTGAGGGAGGATGATTGCTCACTTGCTTGATTCTACCACTGTTGGACCTCATCTTCAGCCTCTTGGAGCCTCTTAATCTTCACCGATTTCCTCCGCTGCTATCCCACGCCGAGGCCACAACCATTCTCTACAATCCTCTCTGCCATAAAATCTTTGATGAGCATGTGAGGAAGTTGGGAATCCACTCCCCCAAAACACAGTTTGTGAAGCAACTAGAAAAGTCTTTCCATCTCATCCATCCATAGTGCTATGGGGGCGTCATCAATGAAGAACATGATCCACTTCCATGATCATCAATGTACCACTCTGTTTTCCTCTTCATCAGAGGCTGCCTCATCACAGTCAACGCGGTTGGCATGCCTATATGTAGGGAATTCCCCCAGGAACTCATTATCCAGATCCACATCCAGTGTTTGATCAGGCATGGCGGGAATTAGGCTGTCCGACTGATCCTCATCGTCGGACCCCACCTCGATGATCTCAAGCTCATCCTCCCATACAGTCCCACTAGTGATTAGGAGAACCACTTTTCGATCAATCTAGACCTCCACCTCCAATTTCACTTGCATTCCCCAGGGAAAGGCACTTCCGGGCGTACCAAACATCCTCGCCATGTCAACCCACAAAATTTGGATGATTGTACATACCAACAAGGGAGCATGCATGTTAGTTAACATGTTCGATGTATGAAAATAATTAATTTGGTAGAGGAGACTTACAGAGATCAAATTCTCGATCTCATTCTTGGGTTGATTCCACCATGCCCCGAAGCAGGGCCCTCCATATATTGTTGGATGGTATGATGATTTGGGAGTTACTATTGGTATTCTAGCCACGATAGACATGTTAATCTCCCTGACAGTAGGCGCGGACCCCAAAAGGTCCCACGTATGTATCTCTTGATGGGTGAGAATGATCTCAGTGTAGAAGTCCCTCTTGCGCAATTTATATGTTAGCAAGGAGTCAAAAATGACCTAAATTTAGGTCTTGAATAAGGGGTTTTTAATCATTACCTCAAGGGCCTCAGAAAACTCTTCAAGACATAAGTCTTGATCCCTAACATCATCCTCCACCAATGGGATCCCTCTTCCAACCTCATCTTCCCAGGAGGATTGGTCTGATTCATCCGACATAGGGAACTGTTCCCTTAAGTCAGCAGCCGACAACTACGGGGTAGTGGTGCGATTGGCAAATACCTTGACTTGATAGGTCATCAAATACGGGGTACCCCAGGAGCGCACAATGTACTCCAGATATCTCAGGTATTACTCCGCCTCCACCTAGGATAATGCATAGTCAGCCCTGATAGGGACTATCCCTAGAAAATTCATCCTGAAATGGTTCAGATGTTGCCACATCTCATACAGGTCGAAGAATTGCTGGTTAACTACCCAGATGTCCCAGCCCTCCGCGAAGAAATAATTCTCTATAATATCAATGTGGCATAGCCCATTCCCTGTATCCTATGTTGATATTCTACTGAACCCTCTGGGGGGACTCCCTTCAGAATAGCTCTTCTCTTTTGGGACCACCGGGTCTGTTTCCACTGCTGACTCTCATTCACTGGTGCTGGACTCACCGTTATAGTAGCATCGCCACCGTAAGATTCCCTACCACCTTTTGACCTTGACCCCAAGGTTTGGGAGGTACACCATCATCAACTAAAATGGTTGGTTTCTTTAACATTTCCCCCGAGTAGGCCACCTCCCAACTCTAGGAATATTTCATCACTAACACTATGACAGTTGTCAGTGGAGGTAGATGGTTCCGCATCTTTCGGTGTTCCCCTATGAACATAAGCCCCATATGCCTCGTCACACAAGGGGGTCCCTCGTATCACACCACAAAATAGACCTACGCGGTCAGTCACTGCATGCACCGGAATTGCTGAGAAAATCGGTGCGGGATGTACAACTCACAGAGAGGGTCACGATCCACCCATGCCACCAAAACTCCACCTCGAAAGGCCAAGAGATAGGCATGGTTCTCTTCCATATCTTGGACACCATCTGTTAAACCCCCATGGGAAATAAAAATGGGTGGAAATAGATCTCCTCCACCTTCATCACTTGGTTCAGAACCGAGAGTGTGGTCATCTTGGCTGGAAAGCTCTTGAACGAATTTTGGATTGATGGGAATAAGTTTGATGTTGAAGGGGAAATGGGGATAGGGTATTCGTAAACCACCCTGATTTGTGATGGTCTCCACCCATTCATGAGGTGGAATGGCCTGCACATTCTCTGCGATCTCTTACCCTTGCTGATATTCCCAGTATCTTATAAACATTGGTGAGAATCAGGATCCTGAGGTTCACTTGCCCTCATGTCACAAACAAAAAAACCATAATAACTGTTCTTGGTATCACTACCATGTTGGTGTACCTCACTGGAAGGATCAAACCACATATGAGAGCCGTGATGAACATTGTCAGCCTGACAATCGGTTGTTGTTCGGTGATGACACTAAATCCCATCTTCTTACACTATATTTCCTCCAAAATCTCAAGTATGAGTGATAATTACTTCTGGCCTGCTTCAAGCAAGTCTGAGGCCTCCCCAGAAACTATCTATTCTCCAGGACGTTCAGGAAATGTTTGAACCACCGCATGAAATGGGTGTCCCTCACTGCCTCCTTATCCTCTCCCAGCCCAAGCTCCATCAAAGCGATCTCCCGTGTTGGAATTTGCTCCGGGTCCTCCCATGAACTCGAGATGGTGAGGAATTATCCATACATAGACCCATGTATTGAGACCCATGAGATCTAGTGGAAATCCTACAATATGATGCCGACTTCCACATGGTAAAAATGGAATGTGTTGGTTTTAGATTACCACATGCTCAATAGCTCTGGTATCAGCTGCTTCGGCTAGTAGATGTGAAACTAGGAGGCCCAATATGCCTCATACAGGCCCACTCTTCTCAGCTCCGACCAAAAATATTCACATGAGGAGCCTACTCAGTAGGCCTATGCCCAATCATCTGTGATGTTTCCACCCTGTCGCAGGTCCCACTCCTCAGACCACCACATCTCTCGGTTCCCCAGAGCATTTTGGAATATATTCTAATGCATCGGGAGAGGTATATTTCGATATAACTCCTTCCCAAAAACATAATTCAGGTGTTTCTATAATTAGTCATAAATGACTGGTGCGAAGTCCTCTTGGGCATGGCCATCAGCCGTCCATAACCATCGGTGCAGGCACAACATACTCCTGAACCAGTAAGCTGGTTCGTCCCGAATTCCTTTTGGGATAAAGAAGTCATCCCTCATCCCGAAGACATATAAAGTAAACCTCTTTCATAATGGGTAGTTACACTGGCTCTCTGATATCATCTCTACTAAATAACCATAGTCAGAGTGTCTACGAACTATCTCTCCTAAACATATAATGTTCGCCATCTCATCCTTTCAGGAAACATCCCCAAGGACCCTCTGGGTAGCTTCATGATGAGCCATTCAATCATATAGGTTGAGGAAATTTTTGGCTTCATTCATGAAGCGTGTTCATGGAGCATGTTTGCGAAATCTATTCGCGGAGCCCTGCCTTGACCTCCGAATGTTGAGTTGTGAGCCGCACAAATGTGAAGTCAATGACTCACTATGCGCTACAAAGCTGAAAGCATGATACGTGGAGAGAAATCACGTAGTATGCGAAACATCGAAAATTGAGAGCGTGAAATGAAGAAAATTTTGAAGGAGAGAAAGGGAAAAACCGAATTCAAACCCCTTATTTAAAGGCGATGACCCTAAAAGATTCGTAGAGAGCTTCACAGCGTGCCCTGCTGACCTGTAACTTTCTCACTCAATGATCCTACTTCGCGATCCAGCTTCACGAACGACCAAGTAATTTTTGGGATTGACCCTCAGACTTTGACCCATGATTTCTCCTCGGTGCCATGTATGAGTGAGGGAATAAGTTGATGCCAAAAAATTTGAAGGGAGAAGGATAATAAGAAGGTCGCTGAAGCTTCCTTGAGATAACATTTTGAGGAACGCCTCGCCCCCATGCCCTCCGTGAAGCAAGGAGGTGGGATGCTCCATGGGCCCCTTTGACATTGGTTAACCCTCCACGAATCAAGGAGTCTAGATTCCACATGAGCACCTTAGTCGTTTGCGTTCCCACTGCGATGTAAGGAGGCGGGATGCTCAACGAGCCCCTTTTTTGTTCGTGATCCCACCGTACATCAAAGAGGCGGGATGCTCTGTTATCCCCTTTGACGTTCGCGAGCCCGCCGTAGTGCGGAATCCATCTTTTCACTGAGTGAGCTCTGATTTGCGGTGCCTATGGGCTATAAATTCCTGCCACCCCCAGTCCCAATGGACAGATCATCTGACCTTTCACCTTCTCGGCTCTCAAATCGTGATCCACCTTCTGATCTGCGAACAATGAGCTTCTCATTATACCATTTCTCTATGAAGTTCCCCCCTTTAAGTTGTTCTCACCCCCTCTTTCAGGAGGGATGCCTTTCATGAAGCCCACTGGCCTTCGTGAAGGATGGATATCCTCAAGGGGACTCTGGTCATCGTGGAGCATTTATGATTCATGAAGCACCCACCCATTCACACATGACTCAAATGCTATGACAGAGTCAATATGCCTCGCGATGCACATTACTTCACATGACCTTGCTTCGTGAGGCACCCATCCATCGAAGGGCTTTCCATAATGAATGCACTTCCACATCACGAAGTAGCTCCCGTATGCACCTGTTCTCTATACCTAGGATAGTCCACATCACTTCGTGAAGTCCCCACCATCACGAAACCCATCCATTTAATAGAATACAAGATCTCGATGAGTTCTCTACTCATAAACCCCTTAGCTATGCAACTCCCTCTCACATGAAACCTCCTAGGTTCGCAAAAATCAATTTCAATGTCCCTTGGGAGACTTTTCACAATGTGTTGCCTCGCCTTGTGATTCTTCACATAGGCACGCTAACAGATATTGCTTCATCGCATAGCCACACTAACGTGGACCCCCCACTGGATCACCACTCGACACCCCACAATAATGGCGTTGCATGTCCCTTTTCTTCACCATGGTGTATAGGGTACCAGTTATGTATGTCCTAGGGGTGCGGAGCGAACCCTCCTCATCCAAGTTGTAGGACGTTAAACTAGAAAGCACCATCGCCAGCATCACATCCTGTTAAACTGTGACTTCCCCACATGAATCCAACATAGGGAAAGGTAAACCACTCTAGTGTAATCCCCTATATTTTCTTATAGGAGGAAGCATCCTTACCCCTCCCTTCTTCAGTTCCAAATCACTCTCCCACTGAGCTTTATCACCACGGAGCCTCCATCCTCGAGAAATTCCAAACCACTTTGAGATTCTAACCATGAATAAGACCATGTTTCCACTTTGGGATTTGATCACATGTATGCCCCACTCCATATCCAGCGTATGCACCTTTCACGACATGATCATCATGTCTTTGATGCCTCTTGTTTCACACACTGAGCATGACTCATGTGGGTTAATAGAATTCATCGACCATGACATCCTCATTGGGAAGCCTAGATTGTATGCCCCACAAACCTACCTAAACTATGTGGTCTTTGATCCATGACATGGTGATGTATATAGGAAGCCTCCCTGATGTTCTATCCTATCACCTGGTCATTTAGACCATCTTCAGGTCAGTTCAAAAATACCTTGGGTAGCCCAGAGTGTAATCCGCAACCCCCATCTAGAACTACATGGTCTTTGATCCTTGCTTAGGCAAGGTATGTAGGAAGCCTCCTAAAGGACCAAGCCCAACAACTAGTCGTTTTGACCCCATTCACATTAGTTGACCAACACTGTGGGAATCCTAAGGTGTTATCCCCAAACCCCTACCTAAACAATGTGGTATTTGATCTTTTCCAAGGAAAGGAATCTTGGAAGCCTCTCAGAGGTCCAAACCCACCACCCATTGGTCGCTCCAACCCCCTTCATGTCAGTGCACCAATCCCACATTCCGAACTATGTGGACATTGGTCCTTTCCAAGGAAGTGTGCATAGGAAGCCTCCATGAGGTTCATTCCCAACACATGGTCATTCTGACCCCCCCCCCCCCCCCCTTCACGTCGGTTCGCCTACACCATCAATCTGGACCCATAGTCCTTATTCATGTATGTTCACCCCCGAAATGCATAGTGTTAAACTTTTGACCCCATACAGTTATAAGACATTGATATCCCAATAAGTAGTAAGCCGATGTGTCTCCTATTCAATGGTAAGCTATCATAATCACATTAGTTGGGAACCAAACCTTTGGTCTATCCTAGAGGAGTCAGATTAACCAGGACTGCTAACCACGCGTAAGCCAAATACACATCATCAGGTTGTTGTCCTATGTGTACACTCTAATTAAAGCTCATATCCTGATCATAACATTGAGCCAATGTGTTTCAGGAAGGTAATGTCCCAACCCAGAGGTTCCACTTCCTCTGGGTCGCATCCATGTGTCCATTCTCATGGGTTGCCTACGTAGACAACTCATCACCCTCCTGAACTATGTGTAAATTGATTTCCTACAACAGGGATATGTAAAAAGTCTCCCGGAGGATCAAGACCAACATTACTGTCGTCCTCATGGTGGTTCCATCCAATTCACCCCTTATTTCACTCAGCACCCCAACATACATTTTGATTTCTACCCAGTCCATCACATCCCAGTGAGGTCATGTCAACACACCTAAAACAGTGTTTCCTCGAGGGGTTATGATCATATGATCTACTCAAGTCAGTGTTCTAATTATTCTGATCAATTTACGATGTACGTTAAACATGCGAAATCCCCTAGGATAAACATGAGAAGTGGAGGAATACCCTAGAGACATGACCATGGCAGAAAATTCCTCACATTCGATGCGAGATGCCTCGGGATTCCACGCCCTTGAGAAACCCTATAATAAGGAGAATAAACTCATACATGCCAGTGTCCCAGCATCCAGACATGCCAGTGATTCCCAAAATTACTACTCCATTGATAGAAGGTTACATTTGTAACCATACCCCTTGTAATGTCCTGAAAAAATTAGTGTAATTAACAGGTGTCCATGAAGATATGGAACTAGGAAGAGTTTCACAAACAATGTCTTAAATCTATAAGGGAGACCCGGACGAGGAGACGAGCTCTGAGGAGGAATCCAAGGAAGGGGGAACCGACATACCATCATCCAATTTCAATCAATGAGCAGACATCCATGAATAAGGAACGCAAGCTGCCAGCCTTTGCAAAGCGGAAATGTGGGGCAACAAAATCGTGCCTTTCGTCCTTAAACAAGACGGATGCACGCGCCCCGATGAAGGCATCAGAAACAATATCCTATGGTTTTTCCTTATGAAATGATTATTATTCCACATTATTTTCATGGTTAACCCTTAGGTTTGTACCTTATATTTTTTTATTCATGTGCAACACATATTAATTAACATGTTATTATGGGTTCACCCAAATAGTTCTCTAATTCATTTAATTTATTTTATCTCCTGATACATCATGTATGGGAATAAAGAGTAATCCTAATCCATTATAAGCCTTTTTTACACAATGTTATATAGTCTTAGTAGTTACCATCAACTCATGTTTCTTCACATCATATATTTTTATCACATTACAATGCTTCCAAGATCATACAATTTTTTATCCAATGAGAAATGATTCAATAGGATTATTCATCTTCCATTAATATAATTGTATTTTTTTATGCCGTTTAAATCATGTGTTATGCATTATTACAATTTTTATTCTCTTACTATGATGTTACGAATACCGGTTTGTTCATGGATTCCCATAGTTACCCTTTATAGATATAATATTTTAAGGCTGTAAAAAAATCATTTTGGAAAATAAATAAAATGAATTCTCTTGGTTTCATGTTTTATAAAGAAATACCAATTCGCTGAAACACACAAGAAATTATGACCCTTAGTTTTCATGTGATGATTAATTATGCAATGAATTTTTTAATGATATGTGTAAAAGTGAAGTTTCTCTGTAGAATAAATTGAGTCATAAATTTTCTAGGAACACCAGTTGAGTAGAATGTATTTTTGGAAATATTCATACTAGAGAGGCTAGCACACATGTAATGTTATTTAGTAGAATATGATAAATTTGTGAAAGGAATTAATTGGGTAAATATTGAAGACTATTTCTATAAAATGTTATATCCTCACATGTTTAGGATACTATAATGATTAAATTATTGAAGTTGTGTAATATTAACCTCTTTGTAACAGATTATGTGGCCTAATTTATGAATGTTGTATTTTTTCTCCCAATGTTGTTGTAGGTGTATCCTTGAAGGATTCCACTTTTGAATCAAGGTTATTGAAATAAATTCCCTCGGGGGTTTTTATGATTTTTATAAAGGATAAGAAAAATATATTCAATAAAGTGATAGTAGAAGAATGATACATATATAGAACTATTAGTTGAGGAATAATTTTTATATCTAAGAGAAAATGTGGGAAAATTAAATCATAGAATATGTAGGAGAGGTGATTTTATTTTCAAGGTAGTTTTATGACTCTGAATCATACAACTTGAGTGTCAAATATTCTTCTTAATAAAAATTGAATTATTTGATGTTTTAAATTTAGTTATTTTGATAACATGAATAAAGACATTATGAAAATACCTATGGAATTCCATAATTTAATCATTAGGGGACATCTAGAGTCCAATTGTTTTTTTTTGTTTGTGATCTGTTGCCTGTGACACATCTATTGTTTTCTAGATGTCACGTGATTGGATGAGATAATGAGAGTACATTATTTCTTATTATAAGAGCCATGATTTACATGGTGATTAGAGGAATACCGGTACTCCTCAACCAATGAAATATCAACTATGTAATAATAACCAATGTTCAGTGAGTAATCCATCCTATGGAGATGAAAAAATTATTCTTGATTATCAATATAAAATTTTATGGTGAGTGGTATAGTTATTTTGAATTTTAATCTGATACATTCTTTGTTTTATAAGGTTTAATCACATTCATATATTACATATTGTGTTGTTTATCTTAAAGGTATTCATGTTGATATGATGCATTTTATTTTTAAATAGAAAAGTCATATTGGACTATGGGAATGTTGAGACTCTATATGAGAAGTATGTTCTATAACTATTGATGGGGATGAATTGATGTGTGATTTATTTTTTGTTGAGATGAATGGATATAGAATAATTTGAGATATGGATAGGTTTTAAACTTTTAAATCTCAAATAGAGTTTTATATGACAAGGTTTAGCTTCATTAGTGATTATATAATTAATAATATTTTTAGAGGATAGTAGAATATATATGGTGGTTAAATAAGAAGGGTTGACACAATTAGTTGGAAATATATATTACAAGTTGGCATCTTTGACCGTGGAATCAATGGATGTTGTCATAAATAGAATTTTTATAGAAATATTTATTAGTTTCTTGATGTATTTCATGAGAATTTTTCTAGTTTTCCACTCAAAAGGGAAGTAGATTTTTTGATTGTTATCATACGAGTGGCAAGTCCTATCTGAATTCGTTCTTATGAGATGGCACAAAAAGGATTATTGAATTTAATGTAATGATGTGTGAGAAGGAATGAAATTGGTTTAATCTACTTACTACATCATAGAGGGAAGAAGTAATCTTGTTCGAGAAATGGGATGCTATATATCTTAGGATTTTCATAATTTTTTTCAATCATAAACATGTAATGATGATGCATTTTAATCCTCTGAAACACTTTGATGAAATTTTTTCCATTAATTAATATGACCCTAGTGATTATATAAAATTTATTTCTGCCCGAGTTATATCTAATTGTGTGTTCATAATGAGGATAGACAAAAGGAATCATTCAAGATTTTATATATCCATTATAGGTGTCTTATTATTCCATTCAGTATTATGAATTCCCTTGATATCTTTACGGAATAGATGAATTATACATTTCAATGTACATTTGATTATTTTATAGTGGTGTTTGTCAAAAAAAATATTTTCATATTCAAGGACAAGGGTTGAGAATGAGAGCCACATTGAGAAAGTGTTGGGAATATTATGGGATTATATATTGTATGCCAAACATTCAATGTGTGATTTTTTATTCAAGAGAAATATTTTCATGGAGATGTTATCTTTGAAAGACTTTTTTTGTATCTATAAATTATAGATGTTATAATATCCAATAATCCACAAAATAATTTTTTAAGATATGCAGTTATCTTTCCTTAGGTGGTAATTAACAATTTTTTTGATGATTTTTGATGTCTATATTCACTGATGAATGAATCGATGACGAAAAATTTTCTATCACAACGGAACAATGAATATTATATGTTTTTCTATGATTTTAAATTTCACCACACATTTTCAAATATCTTGATATTTATTGAATATAGATGGGGTTATGGGTGTTTTGAGATTATTTCATATTTTTGTTTGAGTGTGTAATCATGAAGGTAGATCGTATTGTTGCTTCTGTATAATGAAAATTATAGTTCAATTAGAAGAAATATCCAAAAACAATTTGTAATTAGATATTTTAGTCCATTGAATGAATAATTTGCATCAATACATCAATGGTGAGAAATTCAAGGTATTTATGAATCATAATAGTTTGAAACAGATTTTCTCACAAGGATGCTTGAACCAGGGAAAAATAAGACTGGTAGAGTATTTCATTATGATTGACATATAATTTATGCCTATATCATGTAATGTAAATTTAGTCAATAATTCACAGAGTAGTAATTCATATAGTTAGTTGGAAAAAGAGGGTTTAAATTTGTGGAAGCTAAAGTTAGTGATGGTCAACAAGCACCTGGATTATAAAGATGATGTTATTGTGGATAATCTTTTCTTTATCACTTTTTCTATAGATATATTGATATGGTAAATAGGAACATACACCGAATTCAAAATCTATTGAAATGATTACAAAAATCAATGGTGAGGAGACCATTGTAGGATATAAGCTAGATGGGAGGCCAGATTTGTGGTTTTTGAGATCAGATGATCATACATATGACTTTTAGGAACAATATCTTCATGTATACAATAATTTTAGATAGGATATTCATCATGTAATACCAAATATATATGAGGAATTGAATACACAATTTTTGTGTGTTGTATTGACTAGTAATGTGGATGAGGTTGTTATGAGATTCCTCACCTGATAGAATGTAATAGAAGATCATGATAATTCAGTTGATTTTTTGTAGTCATTATCATTACCTATTTGGAAATGGGTTTATATAGCGATGGATGTTATGGTATTTCTCCCATAGATGGTTCTAAAACACTATTATATATGATTTATAGTGTATCAAATCACAGATTCAGCCTATATCATCGATATTTTTGAATCTCATAAGATGGAGGACTTGTATAAAATCTATATCTATGTAGGATTTAGGAATCATGGCATACCAGTTTTTATAGTATTAGATCATGATTCTAGGATTATATCTAATTTTTTGAAATCCATAATAAAATCCATTTAGACATAGTTGACTATGATGATGGGGTATCATACACATATGGAAAGACAAAACTAATGGATAATAAAAATGATTAAAGATGGGTTTAGGGATTTTAAAATCAATTTTGGTGGATAATGGAATGTGTACATACCAATAGTGGTGTTGTTTTACAGTAATATTTACAAATCCTAGATATCTATGGACCGTTTTTATGGATTTTATGTGAATCCTTGAAGTTATATTATTTATTGGGATAAAATAGGTGAGAAATCACTTGTTAGACCAATCCATGTGTTGAAGAATTTTTAGAATATTTATTAGGTCTGGGAGATATTGTAGATAGCATTGAATACTTAAAAATCATATGTGTAACCTTTTCAAAGGATTTATTCAATCATGGTGAGTGATCATATATTCTCTACAATCTCTACAGGGCATGTGCATCATCCATTTGGAAATCATTCCATGATATCTACTTGATGCATATTTTCTTTTGAGATATATGAATGGGTTAGGGATGTTTCATATCAGTTGGATTTTACACCATGGTTTAGTTTATTACTTTATGGGTTTCATGTGTCCCAATCAATGAATTATTTAACTCATCATGACCATGTTATTCGATGTTATGACATCTAATTATAGTTGTATGCTACATTGGTTCATGTGATAGTGCATATTATTGGCAGAAGAGAGAAATTCTTGTATCAGAAAATAATTGATATTGTGTTGTTATTAGGGAATCATGTTCAAATTCCAAAAAAAATTCGAGTGTTATAATGAAATGGTAAATAATCTTCTCAAAAATTTTATTGATAATGATGATTTCAAATATTAATAGGAATAAAATTCCAATGGTAATGGGAATATAACATCATCATTTTATGTTAATTAACACTTCATTTACGTTTTTTATGTATATAAATTAATTGGGTTTTTTTCATGGTGATTAAAGTAATTGTGGATTTTTTTGGTGATTTGATTTATGTATGTGATTTGATAATGGAAAATAGAAAGCATGAGAAGCCGTCTTGGAAAAATTGAAATAGAAATAGTTTTAACTGGTTATTCACATGGTCTGTCATGACCATGTGCCCCTAGTGAGAAATCATGTGAATTTGTACATAACTATTTAGATTGGTTGTAACAAGTATTTTTTTTACTATAATAGACAACTATGTGATATATGTTATAAGGATATTTCTAGGGTATGGTTAAGGCATGGTTTGCCTAAAAATTCACCCAACCCTTGGACCATTAAAAATACGATCTGAAATTTTTAGTTCTTACACTATTTACCATCTTAATGAATTAATTTACCTTAATATAAACCTAAAATGAATTAAACTACTTTTAAAAGTTGGAGAGACTCTTCATTTTAATCCGAGTGTGATATTTTTGAAAATTATAGTGCATTGGTGGAATATATTCTATGATAACATCACATTAATCATTGTGTTCCTTATATTGAATCTTCTCCCCTCCCCTACATTCAGGGATATAATCTTTTGAGGGTATATTTATAATGTATGTTCCAATAATTATGAGTAATGGTAGCTTGGTTGATTAGGGAAATTATCTATGGGTGGTTTTTGGAGTTCCAATATGAGTTTTAATAGTTTTATACCATTCATTATTTTTTTTCCAATGTTAGCGAGGTTGGTGGATTCACTCTCAACTCATCATAGTTAAATCCTAAAGGAATAATTTAAAATTTATTTAATTGGTATATTTTAATTGTGATATGTATGTTCAAATATTAATGGATTCCCTCATTAATTATTGCTAGTGAAATTGAGAAAATTGGTTGATTATGGAATGTATAACTAGTTACATGGTTTTACAATGATGATTTTAAAATATTTTTTTATTTTTTTATTTAATCAAATAGTTTAATTTTTTTCATTAAGAGTATTGTTTTATTGAAATGGTTTGGTACAATTGGTTTGTTATGATATTTTTTCAAATGATTGTGGTGTGTTCGTTTACATTGACATGTCCCTATAGATGGGGTATGTGCCCTTGGTGAAAATAGAATATGGTTACCCTATGACTGCAAGGATGTTCGATGAGAGATAACTCATGAATATGGAAATTTCAATTGGGTATCAATATGATAATATGGAGAATGTATTGGGTTATTCATAGTGGATTTTTAAAATGGTTGTAAAGACTTGTTTGGATGCTTTCTGTAGAAATCAATTTGTATTAAAAATGGGTCTAGATTTTATATGAAGTTGTTTAAATTGGTTAAATTGTATTATATAAATGTTCTAATTTGATCTATAATAGTGGAGTGGAATGGTAATTCTTTGGGTAAATGTTACTAAGTGTTATACTCAATCACTGATGGGGAACTAGGGTTCGTTTGTAGATATAATATAACAAGAAGATTTAACAGAAATATATCACAGTTATTTAGTAATCCATCGTGACACATTGGGAATGTATTGTTGATATAGGTCATGGAGATTTTTTGGAGTATCTTCTAGAATACTTGATTATAATTGTGTTGTTGTCTTTGTTTTAACCTTTGTAATATTATATGTTTCAGGGTTGTTGTTTTGTTTTGATATTGGATGGTTATAATTTGAATTGTATTAATTTTTTTTTCATTCTTAATATCGTGTTTATTTGGATATCATTATATTGTTTTTTTATTTATTGTCAAACAAAAAATCATCCCACATCTATATATGAAGCCGTTTTCATTTATTTTCATCATTTGGTGTCTTAAGGATTCCCCGTTATTCCTAGTAATGTCCCACCACCTCTCTCAAGCAACATGGTGGGGGTTGGGATGTTTCAAGAAGCGTTAGGGTGAATTGAAGAAGATGTGACAGATAATAAACACAAAAAATATAATAAAAACTTTTTATAAGAGTCAAATTAGAAATTTTCTGGTCTTATTCTCTCTACAATGTCAAATTGTTCTCTAAACCCTGGTTGATACATGCCCGGCCCATGAATCCTATGTTGTCCAAATGTTGGAAACACCTGGAGGAGAAGATGATCACCAAATATAGACAAATGATACTTATAATTTCGATCAGTATAGATATTATGTATTCTCTCGTTTGTTTCAATACGTTTATAAATTATTATATCCAACAACATTATTTCCTATAGGAGACTTGGTGCCAAAAACACTGACACAACTGAATCCATAAAAATATTAGAGTGATACGCATGGCCTATCATAATTATCCTCATAGGATTTCATCTAAATAGTTACCTAAAAAGTATTATTTTAAATCATCTCAAAGACCACTAGGTTATTATCCAATTATCCCCCAATTTATAGGAAACATAACCATATCATATTGTCTAACACATTAATAGTATTCTCCAAATTCCCAAAATTTTGTTGGTGAAAACCTAAACACAAAAAAACATCGGTAACCTATTACTTTTATAGGACTTTAAAGAAGAATAAATTAATGAGTGAATCACAATATTAATTTATGATTCTTGGTAACCAATGAAAATCAATTTTTTCCAAGGAATACATAACCCATAACATGTGAACAATGAATGTTTCCTAGATAGGCAATAAATGGGAACATTTTTTCAAATAGAATAAAATCTCAAATTTCACTTCATTCTCCTGAGAGATCATCAGAATACCCACCAAAAATTCCATGGATACATTATTCTATTTCCATACTAAATTAATCAAATACTAAAACAACATTTCATGTTGTTGATTCTCAACATTCACTAGATGAAAAGTTTATTATTGTGTCACATAACATAAAACTTATCTTTTTATAAATGACCAAATATATTAAAGCCCTTGGTGAATAAATTTTTTTAATCCATGGTGCACCACCCACTTCATGGAAAGAAACCCTATCATCAATTCATCATGCATACACATGATAATAAAAACATGGTTCATGACATAGATGGTCACATCATCATTTATAGGTAAAGCAGAATGTGACTCCTCACCATCAGGGAATTCCCCAAAATAAATAACATTGGATCCTCATACAACCATTCCATGAATTAGATAAGATGTTTGGAACTAATAGATACATATTACAGACTCATTTTCTATCATACATCTTGAAACCCAATATAAATATCAGCTAGATAATCCATCATCTTATACATAGATATAGATTCCTAGACATCCAGCATCTGTGTCTTCTGGATCAATGAATCAAAAACACAATTTCAATTTTCTAATGTATTTGATATTTAAAAATCAAATTCATACATAAAATCATCCCATATCTGCATCTAGATGTTAATATATTTATGAAAAATGATGTACTTTATGATTTTCTGACCAATATATATATATTAATATTTTCACCGAATTGGTAATGTTTCCTACATTTTTAGTTCTAAACCACAATTTCCAAAATGAGATCATATGATGGGTAATTATATTTTTGTGTCCACGACTTTCCTAAACCCTACTCGACAACTATTTCAACCAATATCAACACAAATCCATTTCATATTATAGATGCATCAAAAAAATATTGTCTAATCCTCACTCTTCTCAGGTACGATAGAAATTGTTGTAGTTATCAAAGACACCTTCAACTAACTAATGTCATTATAACGTGATCTAACCCATTCAAACTTGATTCCCTTTCTGGTCAAGAAATAAATTGGTGTGTAAAAATGAAAAAGTAAATGATGTATATAAAATATTATCTGTTGAAAAAAAATAATTAGATATCATAAAAAATCATGGTCTCATCCCAAAAAAACAACATCCTAAATTTTCTTAGGGTCCACTAACACACCTTCCTACGAGATGACAAGACCCATGAAATGTACCCAATAAATCTAGAAGTAACACTTATATAGAATAGAATGTATTTGTTTATATCATACATTACATGGAACGATGCTATGTTGTTTGGTATGATTATCCTGAGTCTCAGTGAACACCATGATTTAATAAAAAAACAACCAGAATCTAATCTATGTAAAGGTTATCGATTTTTTCCAGTATGGATATAAATAATTTCGGAGAAATAATTAGCTCAAATTGAATCATGATGAACCTGTATATGAAATACCTATTTCTAAAAGTAGTTCGTGGTATTAATTATGTTATAACTATCAACTGATAGTACCCCATCCTCAAATATATCTTACAGAAAACCCAAGAACTCATAAACTAGTTAATGGTATAATCATTAAAATTAAGTGGATAATCATTCATAAATGACACCTGATTCAACTAACACTGATCGACACAACATCCAAAAATTCTATCAGACTTCATAGAAATCAAAATTAAATAACCCCGAGGATACATACTTATATGGATATATCCATAGTCTGTTAATAATTATTTTTGATTCTTCAACACATGATGTTCATTTAGATCAATTATGTGAGGTGGTATGGAAGGATGTTCATCTCTCGACACGAGATCAATACACACACTAAATATCAATTACTAGAAAGCACAAATAAGTAATCAGTAAGTATGAATTGAAATCATCTAACGTTGATTGTAAATACATTTTGTTTCACACACCATTTATCAATCAAATGACTTGAAACATGGCCAGTGAGATCCCACAGTTGATTATGAACAAGCCCTCTTGGGACTACATATATATCTAATTCATCATGATGAATAAAATTGTTAACCTCAAGAGATGTAATGGTTACTCCCATATTGTAACAATCAATTTGATCTGGTATAATACTAGACTATATGTAGCCAAAATTAATTTAAAGTCTAACATGTGGAGTGCCTAAATATTCAAAGGGAAATAATACTTGATAAACTCGGATGAAAACTACATTATTATATTGATTTTCATTGACCATGACCCTAGAGGTTTGGAGAACATAAAAACCCCACAAAAACACTATTAACAAAATATAACCATTCAAATTTTTATCAAATATAAAATAATTTGGGACTCTTATATAAAATATAAAACTGGAACTCATATAATATATAATAATATTACCTTTGATAGTTGATATCCCAGCCTTTTTATCGATAATTTCCTGTTGAACGTCATGTAACCAAACGCTCCCTCTACATGTTCTCTTGTAAGATAACCCTATGCTAAACTTATATTCTAATATGTAAGTCTTTCCCCAATGTACCATGTCCACCACCTCAAGTGCCATGAACATTAGAACTCAAACGGCATGACTTGTACTTTTTAAAAGACCCAGTTCAAGTATTCTTGTTCTTACTAGCTCCGACATCACTTCCCATTAGTTGAGGGCCACTGCAGTACCTCTTTTTCAACACATCAAACCGCAATCTCATATCACAACTGATGGATGTTTTCACTGACTCTGAATGTGAAAATCCCCACCATACCAATGGAATAAGACGGAATTACTACTTTATGTAATTGATCCTTACCCCTAGATGCTATGTTTTCTACCTATCTAATTAAGTTTCTTATAAGAAATATTCAAACAATTTGAATTTGTACCTCTTAGTCATATAGTATAAACCTCCTTTCCTCCACAAGATTCCTATACAAGGCCCCATATAAATAATATCGCGATTCAATACCTTATAAAACCTCTTCAAATGGACGATATTAACTACGAATATAATTTGAAATTTTATTTCAACCTTAAAATGTCTCTTTAAAATTCCCAAAACTATACGAGTGATAGGAACAAATCAATTCATGTCAGTCAAGTGACCAACATATTCCATCACTAACATGATTCCCTGGGAAAACCTTATGAGCACTACAACCCATTCTTCTAATGAATATATGGGTAAATGTGTTATTAGAAGTTCTTATAATGTTCATTTGTACCATGATCTACAACTACTCATTCTAAGCCTAAATATACAATAAAATATTTTGATAACCTCATAACAATAAGAATCCTAATTGAATATTTTATCCACATGATCCCAAAATCTACAAAAATTTCCTTTATTGACTCAAGGTAGAACAAATATTTCTTAGGTCCACTCTAAATTTTGAATTTTGTATGGTTCTATAACATGAACTATCAATTCAGATCATATATATTCCACACATCACACCATGGTATTTTTTATGAATTTTATAATATAAATAACCTAACCCCAGTAGCCTAAAGATGATGCCTAACTTATTTAGATTGTTATAATAAATATGGAAGTAATATCCCAAAGTATTGAATATTTAATTATATTTGGTAAACCAGATTAAAAAATACTTGTCAAATTAAATATTTATTGAATAAAAATAATCCAACACCACTTTTTACTCTAGTAAACATGTATATTGCCCATAAAATTCATTCATAATACACTTATTATCACCCTGTGGAAAAATAAAACATAAGAAATTGGTGAGATGGGATTCTTAGTAAGGTTAGTAAATATAATGGATTGAAACAAAAAAAACATAGAATGGTGAATGCATAAAAGGCATTCCATTATAAGAGAATCATGATAATAATATGGAATAAATAAAATATAAAATAATAATTCCATTTAAATAATAACATGAGAATGAAACACAACCATGGATAGTCTACAAGTAGAATAGTTATATGGATTATAATTCAATAAAATCACAATAATAGAATGAATACATTAAAGAATGATATGAATAACATCCAGGACAAGGCCATTATGTCTACATAAAAGGGTAATGGCACATCTAAAACATGGTCTAGTTGGTCTCATGAGACCTACCCAAGAATCGAGGGGATAAGAGGGCTCCACTCGTCACATTAAAAGTCCATTGTATTCCTCATATATCAAATAATAAATTGAAAAATATTTCTTCAAATTAATGTTTCCATTACCTATTTAAATATTTGAATCATAATTTTATATTAAAATACTCTAATAATGTGATTGATAAATTTGTTCAAGAAATACACTTTTACGTATGAAAAAATAGTTTTTTGGAAATAATGTTTATTTTTCATAAAAAAGATTCTAAACATGTATATCCAAGAAAAAGGGAAGGATACTAAAATTTTGTTTGAGAAATTAAATAAATACAACATTATTGAACACCTTTAAAAAGAGTTTTTATGAATGATTCTAATTAAGCCTCTTTACTGTGTTTAGGGAAGTAGATTAAAGAGCATTTAAAATTGTAAAATGATTAATTTTTTTTCATAATATGAGAAACGAACAAATATAATTTTTCATGATAAAAAAGTGCTATTTTAGAAAAATATTGGTGTAATAAAACATATTTTGTAGTGTACCAGAAATCAGATATAAAAATTGATAGTCCACTTAAATCAGGTTTTCTTATTTAAAGGAATTGAAAGGAGAGACTTGTAAAACATGTATTTAAACATAAATGAATTATGAAATGATCTACATAAATGATTTTGTATCATATACATAGAATTTTTATGTAAAATATAATAATGATGTATAATTTCATTGGGCTAATGGGAAAAAATCATAACCCATTGGAAATATGGAGTTTCATAAACAATTTAATTCCACTTTTCAAATAATAAAACTATATGATCTATTATGTTAATGATAAAAAATATGTAATTTAATACCATGAATTTATATATATTTAATATATGATACATCAATTGTTTGTACTCATTAATTACAAAAAAGAAATAATTGTGAATAAGGAACCAATCACAAAAAATAAATGTCAGAAGATAAAAACCATACTTTATTTCTAAATGTTCTTTATATATCTACTATACATTAAGTATATTCTTATTCAATTCATCAAATTTTTAATTAAAATCCTTTTATAAATTTTTATTATTTATTATAATATTATTATGTTTTTTAAGGTCCTTTTTTATGAGTTATATTATACAATATTATCATTTTCAAGCATTCATTTCCTAGATTCTCAAGATCGGTCAACATATATATATGTGTGTAAATTCATGTTTAATTAGAATAGATGTAAAAAAATTGAAATAATGTCTTATTAATGTATGCATAGATTATTAAATGGTTATAAACAACTTTATGTTATATGTTATGTAGTTGAATAGGTCTATAAACAACTAGTGATAACTGATTATATTATTTTGTCAATTTTTGATCATCAAAATCTTGGGTTATGTTATAAATCAATATAATGTAAATATATTAGTAAAAAAATTAAATAAGCCTTAAAACACATATTAAAATCTGGTTTATCCAGGAAAAAATATTTTTTTGCCAACATTTGAATGCTGAATTCCAAATAACACAACTTCCATGAAGGCTGTAAATTGGTACCTCACAAATGATTTTTCATTTTAGAATAAAAAGTAGAATATGAGAAGAGATATTATAGTGTATGTTACACTGAAATGAAATTTTATATACATTTATATGATAATGGATTTTTCATGTATTTTTAGACAGGAGATGTGAGGTAAAGATAGTAACTAAAACTCAAAGTAAATTAAAATTAAATAGTGGGATTATTGGTTTTACCTCATGAATTCTTTCCCTCAAGAAACACTTTAATAAAAATTAAAATGGTATTGATCATGTGAACATAAATACTCTAATGTTTGTGTGTGTGTGTGGGGGGGGGGGGGTTGGAAGATGTATTGAGAAAAAAATTTGATTATCTTGAAGGCTTTCTTGGTTTGATGAGAAGAGGTGGTGAGCTGTGCTATTTAGAGTATATATGAGGGGTGATTTTTTAAATATTTTATTACATTGTTCATTATTTTTTATAAATACTTTGAATAGTTTTAGAATTATTAGTAAATGTAAAAAAATAATGAATGGGAGTTAACTATTATTTTGAATACATCATCGAAGACCCAATTAATAGTGTATTTAACTTACAATAAACTGAAATAATAAATTACCATTTTTTACAATTCAAAAATTCAAATATTGCATAAAAATACCAAAAATCATCCATAACCATTTTTTGACATGTAGAATTCAAAAATTAACTCCAGTATATGAATATGATTTATTATATCAAATAACATTAATTTTGAAATAATGGAAACATTCACTCAAACACAACTAATTTTAATATTACATCAATATTTGTAACACATTGAAAAATTCAGTCAGGTTCTACAAAATTATATTATAATCATAAGACCTAAAAATAATAAATTATCATTTTATATTATGAAAAATATTTTATTTTATATCATTATAATAATTATTAAATATTAACTAAACATTTTTGTTACACAAAAATACCAACCCAATTTTTTTTTACATTTATCTTTTTATTCCATGATATAGATATACCATATTATCCTTAATAGGATACAAAAATTTTAATTATACATTTACAGGTTATTTTAATATTTTAATGGACAGATTATTATTCATAATGTTAACATTGTTATTCCAAGGCCACATTCATATTCATCGAATGTGAAACATATTAGAAAAACATAAAAAATTTAACCAAAGTAAATTATCATATTACACATTCAAAATTATTTTTGATTTTGAATAATATAATTTATTAAAGTGTCAAAAATTTATATTTAAAACAATTTCATCATTAAAATATTGTAAAATCATGTTTAGAAACATATAGTCTTTTGTGTGTAAAAGTGTAGGTATTCTTCTATTTTTTCTCTGAAAATATTTTTATGAATAAAAAAATATTTGATTGAATGTATCAAATATAAATATCATTAATTAATTTGGAAAGTTTTGTTTAATTTTACATATTAATATAAAATGTCATTATTGGAATAAAAATAGTTATTATAATAATACACCCATTATGTTAAATTGGTTTTAATTTCTAATAATTATTAACCAAAGAATTAATTTTATAAAAGTTTGTATTATATATTTTAATAATTTCATTAATCTAGTTAATTATTTCCATTCCCAACACCATAATTATATTTAATCATTTTTTATGCTCATAATTTATCAAATAAGTTAATATTTAAAAGTAGAGTATCGTAAAACAATGGATTGTAACATCCAACCCCCATTCAATAAATTCCATCCTAACAATTTTAAATTGTACATAAAAATAAAATATTGATACATGAAAATTTATTTATGGGAAACCCACATCATAATTAGGGATAACAAAATATCCTCTTAATAATAGGGAAAGAGAAATGAAGAGGTCACTGCATAACTAAGTATTCAAATTGGATAACTTTAGTGAAAAGTGAAAATATAGATATTGAATATTAGTATGACAATCTTTTTTTGATGGGGAGTGATAGAAAACATGGTTACTAGAAATTTCAACCATCATAAAGCTATAAAGTTTTTGTAAATTAAAATATTTTTGAATTCTTATAAATAAATATAAACTAATAATGATTTATTCAAGAAAAAATCCATATAGTTGAGGGAATCATTTACTAATAATAAAAGAACCTCATTATAAATACTTACTTGATTAAATTCCAAATAATCAGAATAATATCAATCATTTTTTATGATTTTATCTATTTTAAGATCAACCCTTACACCTATAAATGAATTTTCATGATTAAATTTTCATTCCTAAAGAACATTAAATTAATGATATAGCCCTTCAGTAATTCTTTCATCTTTTTAAAGTTTACTGAAACCAATATTGATAGAATATTGAATTAATGAAAAATAATTTCAAAAGATTAACTTGATCCATTATGTAGGTTGTTAATTTTATAACTTGAATTAATCATGTCTATCCCAATTTGGTGTCAAAATTTCAATGGAATACCACTAAATGTCCAAAATTAGGATAAAAAATATTCCAAAAATAATGCATATTTTATTGTAACATATTAAATATATTAATACCATAAAAACCAGTTAGTCGTTATAAAAAATTCATACTTCCAGGTTTAAAATCTCAAATTTCCCTTAAATCCAAAAATCTAATAATTCTAGCAGAACCTAAACTATTATACAACTAACCTACTTATTAGTCTCCAATATCATCCTATAAAAATATATTAAATTTTATCTCAACAAAAATCAAATAGTTAGGACTATCTTCTGATAGTAATTTTTTTTCACTATAATCTATGAAAAACATAATAATTTATCTTGATTAATGGTTATAATCATCACATACTTCAAATTCCTTAATGAATAAGTATCACATTAAATACTTATATACATCATTACACTTATAAAAAAATCATATCTGAAAAAATCTTCAAATAAAATAATTCATGAACAAATAAATAGTCATATTAATCATTCCTATTATTCTATAGTAGATGCATAATCTTAACCATGAAAAGTTATACTCTTTTGGTTTATATTTCCTTCACATTAGAGTCATTTATTTCTATAGAGGCACATCACCTTATAGTTGAATCTTCAAAAATTGTCCAATTATCTCATTTCCTAACAAAGATGAGCATGGTTCCCATTTTATAAACACTTATTGAAAACTCGTTTTCATCTTATGAATATACTAATGTGTTTCCATCTAAAATTATCACATGTGGGAAAATATTTCTTTCCCTTCTACCCTTCTCTATCATTTTCCCAACTTTCGTCTTCTTATCTTCATCCCCTTTGAATCCAGAAGACATTGGAAATTCATTATAAATATTTTTAAAGCATGATATTATTTCCTCATATGATGAGAATATTTGGGAGACTAATTTTCTTTAAATAAATCGATTAAACCCATTCATGAAATGATCATTATTACTATTTTTATAGTTTTAATTAATTTGTTCCCCTTTCCTCCCAATAAGAAGCTTTTCTAAACAAATTAATTCACTGGATTATATCAAAACATTATGAATCATATTGTATAATCCATAAACTAGAGAAATACATAACATAAATTGAAAAAAATTAAGCACTGTTAAAATCATAATCATAAACAATATTTTCTTGGGGATCTATTGATGGATCTAAGTGCAGTAGAACCGTGATTGGCACAACACCCATCATTAATTTTCACTATGTTCAATGATTATTCTGGTATCAATATGAAGATTAAATCTAGACTCCCTAGAATATAATCAATTATTTTGATAAATAAGAAATATTCATGAATACTATAGATATGATCTTTCACATCATGTTTTTAAATAATTTAATTAATTTAAAATGAAAAATAATAACTATATCTTTGGTATTTTTCCTCAATGATGATGTTGATTGTCCGGAATGACCCTCTATGATTATCTCATTGTGCTTGTAAGGATCCAAACTATAATCCCTCTAGAAGTGATCCATACGTGCTCGGATAGACTCTGATCTACAACGCACATTCTCTGGGTGCTAGCACGACAAAGCGAGTGTCTTGGGTCAGTCGTTCATGATCTCTTCTTCTTCATCCTTGAGAAATTTCTCCTGTTATTATGAGGGTAGAGAGTATTATTAGAGAGGGAAATTTTTTGGCTCATAAATTGTCAATTCACCATGCTTGTGGTTTGGTTTTGGGCACAATATGCCTACTTGTCTAATTATATACATGGAATTTCAGTTACAATATTAAATTGCATCGCAACAATTATATACATTCACAAAAAATAGCACCATCGTTATTATTTAAACTTGTTCCAACATATTAAAAAATTATTTATCATCTTACAAAGAATTATTTTACTACTAGACCGACCTTGGTCTGCTCGAACTCCACTTCCATTTATAGAACACTTGAATAATTTAATACAATATTTATTCCCTTAAACAAATAATTTATATACAAACTAGTAACTAAATATTTATTAAATGTTCAATAAAATAAATAAATATATTTTATTTAATTTATTTAATAATTTTAACATGAATAAAATTATTTCACGATCTTGGGAATAATATTTATTTCATTAATTAAATTCATATTGAATTTAACAATGGTCACCAAAAACACTTATTGTGTGACCCTCTAGGATTATTTCATGATGGCATTAGGCGAGCTTCCCAAAAGTCCAAGAGTAATGTCTATCAATGGGTCAAGGCACCCAAGAGAATGAACATAAAGTTGCCACAACGAAATCCACATATGAATTCTCACTGTGTAATATAATTCCCCTATCATAATATATAATCAAACATATTTCATGATAGATTCATCAAACTTTTTTCTCGATACATTGTTCATTGAATTCCTAAAATAAACTCAATGTTACACCATGGCCATGGAATTTCGCACGATAGTTCCATTTCAGTCAAAGGGCTGAGATATCAACATCCATAAATGGAAGGGACAAATCCGTCCCCGAAATATCAATTAATAGCATGCCACTAGTGATGAACCTAACATAGCCCTCATCCCACCAACTATATTCATGATTGTTTTCATCAGTAAATAAAAGTGCACGAGCCATGACATGTACTAATTATAATCATTAAGTATAGGGAACATTACCCATGATCATAGATTGAAATATCTGATGACACTAAAACATGCATAATTCCTATTAGCTGTTCAGATCTCATAATCTATTATCTTGGAGATTACCAAGTGTGAACTTCATGAGAGGATGACTTGTCCTCTTATGAGTACTCTCACTAAATGGTCTGCATGATCTGTTTCCCATCTTGGTATGTAATACAACCACAAAATTATATTTAATAAAATTGATATAGCATTTCATGGTTCTCATCATAGTGGTGAACTGTCATGACCATATCAATTCAACAAATACTCTAGGACATTATTACATCATATTCATTCCATAAAATGAAAAATATGTAATAATAAATTAAATATCCATGTAATAACAGTAAAAATAGTTGGTTATAGGACACAAACTATTAAAAACTTCATCATGGACTAGAGCCAACTGCCTACGACATTCAGTCCACTAGACATCATATGATTATCAGGTTTCTACCGAGTTAAGACTTTAGTCAATGGGTCCTCCATGTTGTCTTCCATTGAATTACTAATCACTACAACTTCACCTCTCTGACAAAAATTCTCTCATGAGATGATACTTCTTAAGTATGTGCTTTATCTGCTGATGTGACCTTTGCTCTTTTGCGAGATCCACTGTTGTCATGTTATCAAAATATAGTGTGATGTGATCTTTACTTCTAGTTATCACATATTTCTTATTTATGATGGTTTACATCCAAACTGATTATTTAGATGCCTTAGAGGCTACGTAATACTCGGAAACAACTTTAGAGTCTATGATCAAACTCTTCTTTGAGCTCTTCCAGCTCAATAAACCTCCATTCAATGTGAATATGTATCCCATTTCTGACAACATGTTATCTAGATCTTTCTAGAAACTAGCATCTTCATATCCTTTAATGAATAGTTTCTCATCTCCTCCGTAAACTCTGAACATATTCTTAGTATGGCTATGATACTTTACGTTAGTCTTGACTGTCATCCAATGGTGCTCAACTGGGTGAGCTTGATATCTTCCTACCACACTCAATACATAGGAGACATCCATCCTATTACATAGCAAGGCATAAATGACTGACCATATCGTGGATGTGTATGGATTCCTTGCCATTATCATTCTTTCCACATGTGTATGAGGAAAAAAATCCTTAGATTGATGAATTCTGGGTGACACTTGAAACATTCCCCAATTGTATTGTTCCATACTGAATATCTTCAGTATATTATCAATGTATGTACTTTGACATAGGCCCAGAAATTACAAGGATCTATCACGATGGATCTTGATCCTAAGAATAAATGTTGCCTCTCCCAAATCTCTCATCGAGAAGCATTGATTTAAGCATACCTTAATAGACTATAAGACTTGTATATCATTTCTAATAAGTAATATGTCATCAACATATAATATTAAGAAAACAACAAACTACCAATAAACAATTTATAGACAGAAGGATAACATTCATTGATGATAAAACTAAATTCTTGTATGGTTTCATCAAAATGAATGTTCCATGAACTGGATGCTTTCTTTAATACATAAATAGATTTTTGCAACATGAATACCTTTTTTGCATCCTTTTGAGTCACAAAAACTTGAGGTTGTGTCATGTAGACACCTTCTTGAATGTTCCCATTATAGAATTCTATTTTGACATCCATTTTCCTAATATCATAGTCATGGTAAGACACAATGGCTAGTACAATTCTGATGGATTTCAACATTGCAACTAGTGAGATGGTTTCCTCGTAGTCAATTCATAAACACTGTTTAAACCCTTTTGCAACTTGTCATTCCTTATAGGTAATGACTTGTATTTTCTTGTCCAGTTTATTCTGGAATAACTATTTGTAACCAATATGATTTACATCAACTAGAGGATCTACATAAATCCATTCTTTGTTTTGGTACATGGAATCCAATTCAGAATTCATGGCTTCTGGCCACCTGGAAAAGTCTGTGCCACATACTTCTTCATTGTAGGTTGGATGACCATTATTATCAACTATTAACGAGTCACCATCCTTGGTAACAAAAAATCTTTACCATTTAGGTTTTCTATCCTCTCTTGTACTACTATGCAGTACTTGTGTCATTAGAATAGATTCTTCTTCCACGTGGAATTATGGAATCTGTTCTCATACCAACTCTTGTATACCTTGATCCTCGAATTAATTGATGTCTATATTTCTCCCACTATCTCTGTTAGAGATATGCTCCCACCCATGAATAATGTCATGTGTTTCCACCATAACCTTTTAGATTGAGGGGTTTCGTAGGTAATATCCCATTGTTTTCTTGGGGTATCCTATAAAGGAACACTTTGTTCCTAGGGGTGTGAGTTTTCTACCTAAAGAGGCCATAACAAATTCTTCACTAACCCACAAATGTAAATTTTATAACATTGATTTTCATCTACTCTAGAACTCGTACGGAATAAGATTTATCAACTTAGTTTGTACATGGTTTAGTATGTGTGTCTTTGTTTGTAATTCATACCCCCAAAAATATAATGGAAGACTTTAAGGACTCATCATTGATCTCACCATGTCCATGAAGGTGTGGTTCCTCCTTTATCCTACACCATTCCACTATGGTGTGTAAAGAGGAGTGAGTTGAGAAAGGATCTGAAAATATCATAAGTAATCAATGATGTCTTGATTATGATATTCCACACCTCGGTCTGAGCTGTGTTTCATAGTCTACTTACCATTCTATTTCTCAACTTCATTCTTGTATTCCGTGAACTTATCAAAGTAATCCCACTTATACCTCAATAAGTAGATATATCCATATCTACTAAAATCATCAGTAAATGTTATGAAGTATGAGCACCCAACCATTGCTTCAAATACAAATGGTCCACACACATTGGTATGAACCATTGAATAAACTCTTTATCCCTTTCACCATTCCCACAATATAGTGATTTGGTTATTTTCCCATGTAAACATCCATGACATACACTAAGTGGTTTTAGTTAAAAATAATATAAATGTTAATCTTGATGTAACATTGTCAAGAGTTTCTAATTTACATGACCTAGTCAGCGATGCCAATGTTCGGTGTGGTATGAGTCATTTAAAATGCCTTTTTTATCGATGCCATTACATGGTTTGTGTAATCCAACACATAAAGACTGTTGTATAAATGTTCCCTACCAAAACAATTTCTATCTTTATAAAAGAGGAAACATTCATTTCCAATATTGAAAACAAATCCTTTTATATCTATTCTGGATACAGAAATTATGTTTTTTGTTAAAGAAGTCACATCAAAGATACTCTTTAACACCATGATCATCCCAATAAGCAAAGTAATTTGGTTGTCCCCAATATCTACAACCTCAAGTCTGGCCTTGTTGGATTCTCATAGATCCACCTTACCTTGATCAATCATCTTGAATATACTTGGTTCTTATATTTGGATACATATGTGATCACCACAAGATCTATTCAAAACCCAATTTATTGAATCATATAGATTGTATTTGATAACAAATACACATGATGCTCGCTCTTGCATCTTAGGCTAGGTGCAATTCTCCTTCCATTGGCCCTTATTGCCACATGTGAAAGAAATAGCCTCCTATTCCCTTAACTCCCCATTGTTTTTTATTTTCTTGGAAGGCCATGAAGATGATTTGGGATTAAATATATTTTCATTCCCTTTACTCTTATTCACCAAAAGGAAAAACGGATTTTCACACATCATATATTTGTACACTTAGAGAATGAGGATAAGAAGATCTGATAGAGACTTCTCAATGTTGTTCATATTGAAATTGACAACAGAGTTAGAGAATGTTTGATAGAGTGATGTAAGAATGAGATCGGTGCCCAGTTCATTGTGGAGTTTAAACCCAAGAACATCTAGGTGCTCAATGTAGCCAATGAGCTTGACTACATGAGGCCTAGCAGGGGCACCTTCTCCAAGAATACTTTGAAAGGGTGGATTAGATATCTCAATCATTTACTGTCTTTTCCTCTATCAGTAATGACTACATAGGATCATGAGCATGCAATATGCATCCATTTTTTCATGAGACTTCTTGAGTTCACTATACATTGATGATAGTATCAAACAATTAAAGTCGACCACATTGTTCATATGTTTCTCATAGACCAAGAAATCCTCATCACTTGTGTTATTGGTAGTCGGATCATGTAATGATGACTCCAGCACGTAAGACATATTTTCATGGCATCGGATAACCCAAAAGAGTCAAAAACATTACTAGAAGTTACTATCGGTGAGGATGTTGTCTTTATCTAGAATTGATCATAGGGATAGTGTGGTTGATAAGCTTTTCATTTCTTCTACAATTAAAACTGAGGATCATTAGTACTTTCTTGATTATATTTTATGAGAAATAATAATTTTTATTAAGTATCTTACAATTTTATCAAGTCCCAATGGGCCTCACCATTGAACTCAGAATGTGCATTTTCCATGACATTTGAGTGTCAAAGGTCCATATTCCCCTTAGCATAACCCCAACAAGGGTTCGTCAAACTATTATTATGTATTTTTGTAGGCAGTTCTTTGCCAACTGTGGGCTTGCAACTCCTTGATCTGTTGAGTGGACTCCCCAATCCTGAAATCATGACATTGTATTTACTCAACACTTGCATCAAATATTACACCATGAATTGAAAGGGATACTCTACTCAATGTAATATGGTTAAGTCAACCCGAACCCTTTCATAAGGGCTCTATGTATACATGTAAGCATCTCTACAAGGGTTGGCCTAAAACATAGTTTCATTGAGTTTATCCCTTAATCATGTAACATAAGGCTTGGTATGAATTAATATTCTCTATGAGGGATTTTTATCTCTTATGCGTGAAATTATTATTATCACATTCTTGTTAATATTAAGTGGAACTTTCTTAAGTTATTAATCATGTCTTGATAATATTTATGCATATTTCTTGTTTATTTTAGTTCCATCTCAGATTTTTGTTTAATTCATTAATTATGTGGTCGTAACAACACATACATAATGATAAACCATGAAAATGATAGAAATAAAAAAATGTAAATGGCATAGTCATTATCTATTATAATGGTTAGTCTATCTAGAGGTTGATAAACTAACCTTGTCCTAGTGGATAAACACCTTGAACCTTTTTGGTTCGTGATTACAACTTCCACATATCCACCTCTGTATCTCATAGAATTAGTTTTATCTCGGTTCATGCTTGAACCACCTCCACTATTATAGAAGATCTATCCATTACATATGCCCTTTTTTAACTCACATGTAGGTGAGGGGTAAAAAGGAGTTCTACAAGAAAACCTTGGGCACTTAGGCCCACCATATTAATAAATATAAGGCTCACAAGGCATCAAATTTAATTCATATAAATAAATTAAAAGAAACCATCCTCATACAATGGACTTGGTCTATCTCAAGATCATATATACATGAAACTATATTTACGCATAAATAAAACAAGGATTAAATTATTTAATCATTCTTGTTTAAGATCAATAATTCTCGAAAAAATTAATTATATTCGATGATAAATTATTATTATTATTTTAAATCCATTTAGGAATTTCCTTAAGATTCTCATCCATATTTATTTTAAACAAATAAATTCATTTAAAATTATCATTGTACATAACATGTACCTTAAAGGAAACCTAGTTAATTCCTATTCATAACTACCCAATGAGTAGAAATGAATATCTCACATATGTTAAATTAAAAACATATATATAAAACACCTATCACGTGTTTTACCTCAGCTTTATGCCCACACAATGGTACACCTCTCAAGGGTTTGTGTAATAATATAATTAATTTTAATAAATCTATGTATTTTGGATGAGTACACAACATTTATTTCAAACTACATGGTTTGTACTATTGGTTATCAGCCATCTGAAGTACATGCCTTAGGGAAACAATTTGTGAGTGTACTTCAGAATTCTTCGGAGTACACATCATGTACAGTTGGCCACAAGTTGTGTAGTTCATCAGTACATGGTCTCCTGCCGGGCTAGCTGTGTACAGGGTACACAATCAAACCCTAACCATAAGGGAATACACACCATGTATATTTGCGCCACATGACATGTAATCTAGAAACCACATGCCACCAATTCATGGTCAACACACAGAGTTATTTAAGACTTATAAAAATTCCAACAGATGGCCGGTTTTGGATGACCAGTCCGATGTATTGAATATTTACTACACGGTGTCTACTTACGAATACACACTTTGTGATCTGTTTTTGTATGAATTAGAATCCTTTTCACCTCTAGATGATATATTCTATTTTATTTTAATAACAATTATAATAAAAGATCATTTCGGTAAGGTTAATAAGAAATGAAAGAGGAGGAATATATCTCGAGATTCAGATTTTCAAAAAAAAAACATGAATTGAAACAACTAAACTATTAAATTCATTTTTCAACAATGAAATATTAAAATAATTATAAACTATTATCCAACCTCCCTCTAATACTCCTTGAAGGTTCCGGGAGTAGCGGTAGCATGGTTAGGATGACAACCAACAATACTTTTTACCATGATAAATGATTATTCTAGGATCAATACTATGATGAACGATGATATCATTCAAATATAATAAATGATTTAAATAAAGAAGAAAGCGGCATGATACGTTTAGAGAGGATATTGCACATCATTTTTATAATTGATTTATTTAATTTTATAAATAAAAAAAAATACTTGGATCATTGGTATTTTTCTTGGTTGAAGATGGGGATCATCCGGAATGACCCTTTCAGATTATCTTGTTGCACTTGTAAGGATCCAAACATGAATCCCTCTACAGGTGATCCACATGTTCTTAGATGGCCTCTTATTGACACCGATCATTCTCCGGGTACAAGCACGGTGAAGCATGTGTCATTTTTTGGTTGTTCTTTATCTCTTACTCTTCATCCATGAAGAACATCTCTCGATCTTGAGAGGGGGGAGAGGATGATTCAAGAGAAAAATTTAGGAGTCAACAATTCCCAATTCACCAGGCTTGTTGTGTTTTGTATGGCACAATTGGACTACTTTTCTATTTATATACATGGAATTTAAGTTACAATATTTAATTCTATAGAAAAAATTAAATACATTCCTTAACTAAGATAAAACTGATGCTCATAATACTAATACTGCATCATTATTCTTGTTGTTCCAACATGATCAAAATAGAATTATAAAATAAAATTACATGTCACAAAATAAAATAATTGTCATTATTATTTTAACTTTTTCCAACAATTTAAAAAATTATTTACCATCTTGAAAATAATTATTTTACTACCGAACCGACCATTGTCTGATCGAACTCCACTCCCATTTATTGAACACTCAAATAAATAAATAAAACATTTATACCCATTTATAAATATTTTATTAAAAAACTAGTAAATAAATATTTATTCAATGTTCAATAAAATAAATAAATATTTTTTATATTATTTATTCGATCCTTTTAACTTGAAAAAAATTATTCAACTGTAATAACCCGAGATCTTATAAGATATATTCTTTTTAATTTATTTCATATCTTCTGTTGTAAGATGAACCAATATTATCTTGCACTATATGCAACACCGTATTAACTTGCAGTATACGCAACACTAATCCTGGATCGTGTTACACACAATTTCGTGTTTGTTTGATAGTAGTTATTCTTCGAAACATTGAGTATATATATGTATTCAAGGTATTTTGTTATACGCAGAAAAAAAGGACACATGCACTACACGCAACACTTACTTTTCTTGCATTACACGCAATCACGACCTTCCTCGATAGCGTGTGTTGTACATAATACCAGGTTTTACTAAAAAATGATATTATATTATAATATGATTATAAACTAGCCGTTATGAATAGTATTAACTAAATTTTGAATTTTATAACATTATTATTCATCTTACACATTTTCTAGAACATGGTATAAGAACAAAATAAATTTTACGGGTAAAATAAGTATTTTTAAAAAAATTCAGTTTTGTTGCCTTTTGATGGCTCACCCACTTTAAATCTAGTTTTTGAAATGTTTATACGTTCAATTTTATAAATTAATATTATTATTTCGAATCAGGATATAAAATTTTACCTTGGATAAATTTTTCATATTATTCTAATATTTTTAATATTTTAATGAATAGTAAAAACACTCTATATATTAATTAAAAACAACATTTTTCATCGTAATAAATTATGTGGTTAAATTATAATATTGAATTGTTTTAAAGTATAAATAGAATATATTTTTAACATTAAATATAATTTATGTCCTTAGAATTGATTTTACCTTGAATTTGTAGGTTAAATCAATTCAATCTTTTGTAATGTTTTAAAGAAAAACCCGTTTTATTTCGAAAACAGGATTAATTTTAATTTAATTTCTGCAACTTTTGTGTAATGAATTTGGAAAAATGGATTCCATATTTGGAATCAGTGGGTCCAAATTATGTTAATAAGCTACTTTTTATTTTTGGGCTTTATAAATAGTAACTATGGTAAATTTTATTACCATAGTTAAAGGTAAATTGGGTAATTAAGGGTAAATATAAGATTATAATATTACCCTAAAACCTGTCAAAATTCTATTGGATGGCTAAAAGATGACCCATATCACCTATGGGTCGGATTAGATTCATTTTATGGAATTTTTATAATAAAAATAGTTTAAATAATATTAAAACCAAAGAAAGTGACAACATTTTACTCTCTTTAATCTGATAAGTATATTAATTTTAATTTACTGACAAAATTCATGAAACCTAAAACAGGAATAGTCTGTAGAAATATAATAAAATTATATACATAATATGAATTTATTTATAATTTTTAGGGATTATATAATTAATATTTATTGTGACACAATAGTGATGCAGAAATTGTTTATCTAGTGAAAAATCAAGAATATTGTTTTTATTAAACTAATAGTGACTAATAAAGCCACAAAACCCTGATCAAAACTTATTGGTCATGTAAATATAAACCATAATCATACAATGGTCTAATAATTGACCATTTTTAGCCTTATAAAAGCGATTATGACACTTATATTATTTTATTTTAAATGATGCCAAAGTTGTCAGCTTCATAATTTAATAAATATAACAATTTAAATGTTGTTATTTTAAGAATCTATATTCGAGTAAAAGTATTATTGTGAAAGGTAATAGATTTATCTTAATAATAGGATTTTATTTTTAATTTTTATTAAAAAATATTTATATTAAATAAGTATACAAAAATGTTGTAGTAATTATTTTATTAAGAGATAAACAAAGTAAATGGTTTTAAAAATAATAAAATAAATATTATATGAAATATTTAATGTGATCCACTAATTTTATAGACACATATTACCTTTTATGAATCTATTAAAGCTTTTATTTCGAACATATCCTTTGTATATATTTTATTTAAATTCAAATAAATGAATAGTATCAAAATTGACACTATTGTTATTTTATAAAAATAACATATTATAAAATTTTTTAAAAATCACAAAAATATTTACAAATTATAAATTTAAATTTGAATGGTCTAGAATTATATAATTTAACTTGTTATGGGCATTTCACAAAAAATACGTAATTATTTTTTATAATTTAAAATTTAGAATTTTATTACCACAAATAAAATTAAATTGATTAAATAAGGATAAATCAAGCTGATAATGTTTAAAAAAATTTCATAACATGTCTAAATTTTATTGGATGATGATATTACAACCCTATATTATCTAATATTCGAATATGAGTCATTTTTGAAGGTTTTTAAGTGGTGTTATATTTATTATAAATTAATATTTTTATGATTTCTAAAGGTGCCCCTCTGCTCCATTATAAAAGGGCACCTCCCCCCTCTCATCTATACACAACTTTGAGCCTTAAAGCTTGGAAGAACCCTGAAAATTTCCCTTATCAACTTCCCTATAAATATTCTTGAGGTCCTGGTCTTCTTTAAAGACCAATTTTAGTTCCCTAAGAGGAGGTTTCAAAGAGGCATGTCGAAGAAGAGGTAATATTCGGTACTGATTCATTCATATTTATTTCTTCTTATACTTCTTCTTATTTAGTTGTTTCATGATGAAGTAATAACATCAGTATCACTCATATTCTGATATGTTATTATAAATATGAAACAACCATATTTCTCCCTACATCCATCCTACGGAAAAAAAAATCACCGCGCGTGCATACGTACGAAATACCGTCTCCACACCATGGAGTAATCTCTTTTTCCAACAACATATTACATGGATGGGTATAATGGTGTAAATAAAAACTATATATAGTTATTATGAAATAATACTGAATCTGATATATTATACCATCCACTCGAATTCTATTCCATAATTATGGGAATGATATCATCGCTCGTGCGTACGTACGGAGTACCGCCTCTACGAAGCGATAAGATTCATTCTTCATGTTAACCATACATGAATGATCATAAAGTTTATATAATGAATAATAATGAAATATATTAAATAATTATTATACTTGATTTATATATATATATTTATGTCAACTATTTACTTTCATTCAATTCAATAAGGAAACGAAAACAGTGTTCATGCGTACGTACAGCCAACCGTCTCCATGAACGGTGTATTTCATTCCTTTTATCGATCTAAAATATATATGTATATGTTGAATATATATTATATATAAATCATGTTTTACATTTTGGAATTATGTAAATCAGTATATAAGTAATATTATAAAGAACGACAAGTTCAAACATATACAATAAATGAAATGATTTTAACCGAAACGCTGCTTTAACATTGAATTTACAAAAGAACGGGTAATATAAATCATAAGTGAAACATATATGATATCATAACAATGAATATGATTATGTAATAAGTCAATGACATTATTTAAATCATTATACAGGAGGTTAGGATCCATACAAAGCATATCATACCTAAGGTAATGGATAACTTTTCCAATCTCATTCTTATCCGAGATTGTTTATTCGTAAGTATTTACCGGGGTTATTATTATCAACCATGACCATGTTTTCTAAAAATGTTTTCATGTATTTTTAAAGTCCATTTTTCCCATTTTTAAAATTTACCACATGTTATGAAAGGAATCTTACATTTTTCTAACAAACGGGGAACTTTTTGACTTTTCTGACAAAAGTACGAGAAGAATGTTATTTTTAACTTATACAGTGTGAACGGATTTTTATGGTTTCATAACGCCTCATTTTCATGAAGCTTACTCTACAAGATTTAATGACTATTTTCAACAAAATCCATTTCTTTTAAAATTTCATTGCATTTTGTGACAAGAATATTATTTTGAAGAAGAAGGGATATTTTTCTCAAGAATTCATTTCAAGTGTTTTATCAAAAACATTTTTCATCTTAGATGAAATTATTTTATAAGTGTATGTTTCAAGTATCATGTCTCTATGATTTACATGGTTTAAATTTTCTTTTTATGAAATTATATCCATTTATTTTTTATGGATTATGTGATGATGGGATTATGTTTATGAAACCCATTTTATTTGTTGGGTTATTATGAATGATGTATGTTTATTTTGTGGCACAAGTATGAATGATTTCATTATGAGATGGGTGGGACCTATATCTCCCTCCAATGAATTGGGTAAAGATTTATATCTCATGAGATAGACATGGCTGGAATGGTAAGTTAATCTGGTTCAGTGTTATAGGACTGAAACGAGGAGTGAACTCGATTCAGAAAGGGACATTGTTCATTAAATTGGTCTTGGAAGTATTGCCATGGCAACTATGGAAATCGTAACATGTGCTTAATTGTTTCCACAATTACATGTTTTATTCCAATTATATTTTATCATGGTTTATGTTCCATTACGATATATGCTTTACTTACTTCCAGGATTTATGTATTTGCTCAAGATTTTGATGTTTAAATTTCATGTTCATGTTTTTGCTTCCAAATGTTTATGGATTGTTTTATGTTATCTATGTTTGCCCTTACTAAGAATTTGAGATCACCCTTTTAATGTTTTATTTTCCCCAGAAAATAACGAATGGTTTTAGGTAAGGAAACAAAAAGGGGAAGATCAATATGAGAGTTGTTGAAGATATTTCAACATGATTAGAAGATTATATTCTGAGTTTCCAAAGACACTAATCCATTATGAACCTTATGTGTCTATTTTTGTTATGTAATAAGTATTCCGAAAAATTAATCTAATGTCCATTTACGTAAATATTTGGGTCTATACATTTGGTATCATAGGAAAGGTTTAGTCAACCTTTGGAAACTAGGATGCGAAAACGTTAGTGAGATCCCTAGAGATATTTCTATGGTATGTCTAGGGATGTCCCAAAGGATAAGTATATGTATAGGATATAATGCTAGAACTATGATAATGATCTTAGAATTTAACCTAAGATGTTATATATTGAGGGTACTCCCCTTTTACTATGTTGTTTTCCCTAGCATGATTTTTTCCTCTCACACAATTCATTTTGGGTTTTAGAAAATGGCTGGAAAAAGGATGATTCATGATAATAGAGGATATAACGGACAATGGAATCATATTCTTCAGGAGCAACAAAATGAAACCGGATTTGGAAGTTCAAATATCGGTATAATGCCTAATCAGCAATCTCATGATATGATCAATAATCACAACTTTGGTAAGTTTCCTGACTCAGATAATAAGAGAAAGATGGAGTTTCATGATGATCATAGAGGAAAGAAAGTTCAATTTCCCTCATGTAAATCATGTGGGAATAGGCCTCAAGGAGATTGTTTCAAAGGAAAATGAAGATGCTTTGGGTGTGGAAAAGAAGGACACAAAGCCAGTAAGTGCAATGGAAAAGGTTCAGTTAACACCATGGACATGGATAATGTTATTTCTACGACATCAACAGTGATGAGATGTTTTAAATGTGGAATGTATGGATATTATGCAAACCAATTCCCTAAAGAAAAATCTCATGAAGAGAATCAGCATGGTCATATGAGTAGTATTTATGTGGATGATGATGAAGAGACTACAAATGAAATATGAGATGAAAGAATTGATGAAGCTCAATTACTGGTTTAGGAAGTTAGTGGAATGATTGTATGTTTATAAATAATAATGTATGGTACTATGCAATAAAGAATCATCTAAGTATTGTTACACTATTGTTTTTCCTAAAGTATTTGGAAGTATATTTTGAATGGTACTGGTAACCATGGAAGGTTATTCGGATATTTATGGAATGTAGATGATATGTGCATAATTAAGGTAATGAGATGTTTGATTTTATTCAGGAGCTAATGACTGATATAAGGACTAAGTGATATTATGGTTTGATTATATAGATTTTTGGGATTTTGCTATGAGGAATGAGTTACCTTTTGACAGTATTCATTTTTTCACTAAGGTTCTATGGTAATTTATGATTCAAGTGAATATATGACTAAGGTATTCAAGTGTTTGGAATGCAACCAACAAGATATATATTATGTTATATGTGAGATAAATGCTTATATTCACATTCATGGTAGATACCTTTATAGTAATTGTTTTCTTTATACTATAAGCTTGGACCAAAGTATTTTAGATAATATTAAAGATTGGAATGGATTATGTTGGAAATAAAATAGTATTGTTTAAGGCTATAACATTTACGATATTATTGATGGAAAGTTATAATAATATATTTTTTGAAAAAAAGGCAACCTGCAGGAAGGACGAAAACCCATCACGTTGGACAAGGATGGGGGAATCGAACCCACAACTAAAGTGTGACTGGCCTGTATCACCTACCACTGGACTACAGGAAGTCCCTGGTTTGTAGAAATTTGTTTTATTTTATTAAGCGGTATGATATATGAGGTATAAGTTCATTTTTGGAACCACATATGATTAATCTAACCATATGATGGACTTATTACTATTGCTAACCTTTTGTTTGAAACAGATGGAATGACCCATCATTCTATCACATGATCTGCTAACACATCACGAATAACAAATTCAAATTCATATCATTAAGGGATGAAGTGGAAATTGTTCAATTCATGAAATACATTGAGATTGTACCAAAATCATGTAAGTATTTCTTTTAATTCATCAACATTAGGGAAATGATCATGAAAACCAAAAATGTTGTCCTAGTGACCTTATATCCAATGAATCAGATGGTACCTTAGATCTTCACAAATCTATGGCTTTGTGATTTTTGGATTTTTCATAGCCATGTTCTCTACCACCTTCTATCTGAGCATGATGGTTAGATTTCTTTTCCATATCCATATTTTCACATATATATTCTCCTATGTGGAAACCTAGTGATTAGTTTATTAGGGTAACCTTTACGTTTCAGACTTTAGTTTTTAATGATAAGTTTTGGTATTCATTTTTATGATGTGGGTTTGAATTAAAGAAACTTTCAAGTAGAAAACCATTTATACCCCCGAAGAATTTCGCGGTAGAAATTCATTTTAAGGGGGGTAGAATGTAATAACCCAAGATTTTATAAGATATATTCCTCTTAATTTCTTTCATATCTTCTGTTGTATGACACACCAAGATTATCTTGCGCTATACGCAACACCGTATTAACTTGCAGTATACGCAACACTAATCCTGGATCATGTTACACACAATTTCTTGTTTGTTTGATAATAGTTATTCTATGAAACATCGATTATATATATGTATTCAATGTATTTTTTTATACTCACCAACAAAGGAGTCATGCACTATACGCAACCCTGACTTGGCTTGCATTACACGCAATCATGACCTTCCTTGATAGCGTGTGTTGTACACAATATCGGGTTTTACTAAACAACGATATATTATTATAATATGATTATGAACTAGCCGTTATGAACATTATTAACTAAATTTTTAATTTTAAAACATTTTATTCATCTTACACATTTTCTAGAACATGGTATAAGAACAAAATAAATTTTATGGGTAAAATAAGTATTTTGCAAAAAAAATGCAATTTTGCCGCCTTTTGATGGAGCACCAACATTAAATCAAGTTTTTGAAATTTTTGTAACTTCAATTTTACAAAATAAAATTATTCTTTGGAATAAAGATATAAAATTTTACCTTGGATAAAATTTTCATATTATTCTGATTACTTTCATATTTTAATTAATAGTAAAAACACGGTATATTTTAATTAAAAACAACTTTTTTCATCGTAATTAATTATGTGGTTAAATTATAATATTGAATGGTTTTAAAGTATAAATATAATATATTTTTACCATTTAATATAATTTATGTCATTATCATTGATTTTAACTTGAATTCATAGGTTAAATCAATTCAATCTTTTGCAATGTTTTAAAGAAAAACCCGTTTTCTTTCAACAACAGGATTAATATTAATTTAATTTCTACAAATTTTGTGTAATGAATTTGGAAAAATGGATTCAATATTTGGAATCAGTGGGTCTAAATTATGTTAATAAGTTACTTTTTATTTTTGGGATTTATGAATAGTAACTACGGTAAAAAACTTTTACCATAATTAAAGGTAAATCGGATAATTAAGGGTAAATATAAGATTATAAAATTACCTAACACCAGACTAAATTCTATTGGATGGCTAAAAGTTGACCCATATCACCTAAGGGTATCATTATATTCATTTCATGGACTTTTTACAATAAAAATAGTTTAATTATTATTAAAACCAAAGAAAGTGACAACATGTCACTCTCTTAAATCTTATAAGTATATTAATTTTAATTTAGTGATAAAATTCATGAAACTTCGAACATTAATAGTCTACAGAAATATAATAAAATTATATACATCATATAAATTTATTTGTAATTTTTAGGTATTAAATAATTTCCATTAATTGTGACACAATAGTGATGTAGAAATTGTTTATCTAGTGAAAAAATCAAGAATATCATTTTTATTAAACTAATAGTGACCATAAAAGGCACAAAACCCTAAACAAAACTTATTTTCCATGTAAATATAAACCATAATCATCCAATGGTAGAATAATTTACCATCTGGAGCCTTATAAAATCGATTATGACACTTATATTATATTATTGTAATTTATTCCAAAATTGTTAGCTTCATAATTTAATACATATATCAATATAAATATCGTTATTTTAAGATGATAAATTCGAGTAAAAGTACTATTGTGTAAGGTAATATATTTATCTTTATCATATGATTTTATTTTTAATTTTTATGCATCAAATAAATATAATAAATAATTATAAAAAAATGTTGTAGTAATTATTTTATTAAGAGATAAACCAAATAAATGGTTTTAAAATTAATAAAATAAATATTATATGAACTATTTAATGTTCTACACTAATTTTCCAGATACATAAGTCCGTTTATGAATCTATTAATGCTTTTAGTTCTAACATATCTTCTGTATATATTTTATTTAATTTCAAATAAATGAATAGTGTCAAAATTAACACTATTATTATTTTATAAAAATAACATATTATAAAATTGTTTAAAAATCAAAAAAATATTTAAAAATTATAAATTTAAATTTATATGGTCTATATTGATATTAAGTAACCAATTATGTACAATTCAAAACAAATAAGAAATTATTTGTTATAATTTAAAATATAGAATGTTATTACCATAAATAAAATTCAATTGATTAAATATGGATAAATCAAGTTGATAATGTTTAAAATAATTTCCTAACATGTCAAAATTTTATTGGTTGATGAGATTAAAACCCTATATCATATAATATTCTAATATGAGTCATTTTTGGTGGTTTTTAAGTGGGGTTAGATTTATTATAAATTAATATTTTTAAGATTTCAAAAGGTGTGCCTCTCCTCCCTTATAAAAGGGCACCTCCCCCTCTCATCTTTACAAAACATTGAGCCTTAAAGCTCGGCAAAACCCTGCCAATTTCCCTTCTCAACTTCCCTATAAATATACTTGAGGTCCTTCTCTTCTTCAAAGTCCTCTTTTAGTGCCCTAAGAGGAGGTTTCAAAGAGGCGTGTTGAAGAAGAGATAATATTCGTTACCGATTCTTTCCAATTTATTTCTTCTTCTACTTCCTCTTATTTAGTTGTTTCATTTTGAAGTAATAACATCAGTATCACTCATATACTGGTATTTTATTATAAATATTAAACAACCCAATTTCACATTCCATCCATCATATGGAAAATAAAATCACCGCGCGTACGTATGTACGGAATACCGTCTCCACGTCGTGGTGTAATCTGCTTTTCCACCAACACCATACAAGGATGAGTATAATTGTGTAAAGAATAACTATATATGGTTATTAAGACATCATAATGATTCTGATATATTATACCATCCACTCCAATTATATTCAATAATTATGTGAATGATATCATCGCTCGTGCGTACGTGCGGACTACCGTCTCCACGACGCGATAGGTTTCATTCTCCATGTTAACCATAAATGAATGATTATAATGTTTATATAATGAATAATAATGAAATATATTAAATAATAATTCTTATGGATTTATGTATATATATATATATATTAATGTCATCTATTTAGTTTCATTCAATTCAATAATGAAACGAAAACAGCGTTCATGCGTACGTACGACATACCATCTCCACGAACGGTGTATTTCATTCTTTTTATCGATCTATAATATATATGTATATGTGGAATATATATTATATATATATCATGTTTTACATTTTGGAATTATGTAAATCAGGATATAAGTAATAATATCATTAACGAAAAGTCGAAACACATACGATAAATGAAATGATTTTACTCAAAACGGTGCTTTAACATGGAATTTACAGAAGAACGGGTAATATAAAGTCATAAGTGAATCATATATGATATCATAACCATGAATATGATAATGTAATAAGTCAATGACATTATTTAAATCATTATACAGGAGGTTTGGATACATACGAAGCATATCAGACCTTAGGTAAGGGATAACCTTTCCAATCTCGTTCTTATCCGAGATTGTTTATTCGTAAGTAATTACTGGGGTTATTGTTATCATCCATTCCCATGTTTTCTAAAAATGTTTTCAAGTATTTTTAATGTCCTTTTTACCCATTTTTTAAATTTACCACATGTTATGAAAGAATCTTACTTTTTTTTACCACATGGGGAACTTTTTGACTTTTCCGAGAAAGTTTGAGAAGAATGTTATTTTTAACTTATACGGCGTGAACGGATTTTTACGGTTTCATAACGCCTCATTTTCATGAAGCTTACGCTACAAGATTTAATGAGTATTTTCAAAAAAAAATCCCTTTCTTTTAAAATTTCATTGCATTTTGTGACAAGAAAATGATTTTGAATAAGAAATGATATTTTCCTCAAGAATTCATATCAAGTGTTTTATCAAAAATATTTTTCATCTAAGATGTCATTATTTCATATGTGTATGTTTCAAGTATCATGTATCTATTATTTACATGGTTTATCTTTTCTCATTATGAAATGATATCCATTTCTTTTATATGGATTATGTGATGATGGGATTATGTTTATGAAACCCATTTTATTCATTGGGTTATTATGAATGATGCATGTTTATTTTGTGGCACAAGTAAGAATGATTTCATTATGAGATGGGTGAGACCTATATCTCCCTCCAATGCATTGGGTAAAGATTTATATCTCCTGAGATAGAAATGGCGGGAACGGTATGTTAATCTGGTTCATTTTTATAGGACTGAAACGGGGAGTGAACTTAATTTTGAAAGGGACATTGTCCACTAAGATGGTCTTGGAAGCAATGGATTGGCTACTATGGAAATCATAACATGTGCTGATTGGTTTCCACAATTACATGTTTTATTCCCATTATATTTTATCATGGTTGATGTTCCATTATGATATATGCATTACGTACTTCCACAATTTATGTCTTTGCTCAAGATTTTGATGTTTAAATTTCATTTTCAAGTTTTTGCTTCCAAATTTTTATGGATTGTATTATGTTATCTATGCTTTCCCTTACTGAGCATTTTGGATCACCCTTTTTATTTATTATTTTCCCCAGGAAATAAAGAATGGTTTTAGGTAAGGAAACAAAAAGGGGAAGATCATTGTTGGAGTTTTTGAAGATATTTCAACATGATTAGAAGTTTATATTCTGAGTTTCCAAAGACACTAAACTATTATCATCCTTATGTGTCTGTTTTTTGTTATGTATTAAGTATTCCGCAAAAGTAATGTAATGTCCATGTACATCAAGGTTTGGGTATCTACATCAAAAGTCTTGAGAATAATATTTATTAATTAATTAAATTAAAATAGTTTTTAACTATGACCACCAAAAATACATTGTGTTTGACCTTGTAGGATTCTTTCGCATAGGCATTAGGCAGGCTTTCCTAAAGTCCAAGATTACTATCTGGAAACAGGTCAAGGCACCCAAGAGAAAGTACGTAATTTCACAACAACAACTTCCTCTTAAATATGCTCATTGTCTAATATAATCCCCTTGTCACAATATCTCATCATGTAGGTTCATGATAGTGTCATCGTCTTTAATGCTTGATACATCGTTCTTTGACTACTTAAAATAAACTTATCATTACCCTATGTCTATGGGATTTCAATTGAAGGTTATATTTCAATGAAAGGTCCAAGATATCAACATCAATGAATGGAAGGGACAAATCCATCCCAGAATTATCCATTAATAACATGCCACTAATGATGCACCCAACGTACCCTACTTCCCACCAACATCATGTGTTACAGTTTTCATCAGTAAATCAAAATACGCGAGTTGTGACATGCATTAATGATAATCCTAATGTCAAATGATCATTACACATGCTCGTAGATAGAATTACTTGATGACAATAAACCATGCAGAATTCCTACTAGCAGTTCTGTTGTCATAATATCTTGTCTTAGAGATTACCAACTACGATCTTAATGAGATTAATTCTCATCTACGTAACAATACTTGCACCAGATAGTCTGTATTCTACGTGTCCCATCGTAGTTTTTCATCTAGATGCAGAACTATATTAATGAAAATTTTTATAGAATTACCAGGTGCTTATCATAGTAGGGAACTGCAATTACCTTATCAATGCAACTAATACTCTAGGACATTATTACATCATAGTCATGACGAATAATAAAAAAATATGTAATAATATATTAAATATCCCTGTAATCAAAGTATCAAACTTGGTGCATAATATATACCGTGTTAATGTACTAGGTTATGCCAATTCATACCAGATGTACCTTGTTAGAGTTATAACCCCAAGGTAAATATGTTTATATAACCATATCAAGTTGTAATATATATATAGGGATGTATTTATAGTAATACCTATAAAATATCAACCTTACTAAAATTATAGCATGTTCTTTAAGGATTATATTTAATTTCTATCATATTGTTATGTTCCCTAATCTATTTTTTATAAATCTACTTTGCAAATATTCAAAAAACCATCATTGATACCTACTATAAATACCCTAACTCTTGTATCAAAAATCTAGTGACTTAATTACATTATTATAATAAACAAGAAAGTCACATTCTTAATGAACAATTATTTTTGTATCATTATAAAAAAATACAAAGAAATAATTGTTAGATTAAATAATAACAGCAAACCAACAAAAAAACTCCCTTTGAAACACAAAGAAATAGATAGATTATCACTACAAGTCATTCATAATACAAATATTTACATCATGGGGAAAAATAAAACATAAGAAATGTGGGATCTTAGATTATCTGTAAGGTTAAGTAAGACTATGAAAGCTAACATAAATAAAAAACCATGGTGAATGAATAAAAAAATATTCCATTATAACATAATAGTAAGAATTATATGGAATGAAAAGAATATGAATAAACAATTCCATATAAATAGTCACATGAAAATGAATATTAACTATATATATTCTACAACACAAATATTCACATTTAATATAAATTACTAACATTATAACGAGGTAATGCATAATTTAAAAAATCATAAACATTACATCATGGCCATGGCTAATAATTCTACATAAAATGGTAAGGCATCAGCCAAACTCTGATCTAGTTAGTCTCATGAGACCTACCATTACATCGAGGGGCCTTGAATGGCCACTTCTATCAGTTACTAAGTCCAATGAATTCAATATATATAAAATAATCAGTTTACAAATATATATTTAAATCAATTTTTCAAACAACACATTGAAATATTTAAATCATAATCCAATATTAAAATACTATAATAAAATTAATCATAAATTATTGAGACAAATGACCTTTCACTTTGGAATGAAGAGTGATTTTGGAAAAAAGTTTATATTTTTTGTAAAAGTAGATAGTAAATATATATATCCCAGAAAATAAAAGTTATGGACAATTAAATTATATTTCAGGAATAAGTGTTGATAAACAAAACTAAAAACACCTAAATTTTTTGTAATGAAACATCAGAAATAAGTATCTTCAGTGTGACTTAATTGAAAATATTATAGACTCTTTAAAATAGTAAAATGATTAAATTTATTCATAAAAATATAAATTAACTATGTTATATTTTGAGGATAAAAATATTTATTTTAGTAATATATTGGAGGCTTAAAATTGATTTTGGAGGGTACTTGAAAATGGGTATGAAATTTGTACATTCCATTAAATTAGTATTTCTTATCGAGATAAATTGGAAAGGGGAACATATAAAACACCTATATTCACATAAAAAATAATTAAATGATATTGATACATGGGTTTTGAATATATAAATAAAATTTATAATTCATTTATAAAATTAATGAAGATTTACGTTGCGATAAAGAGAGATAAAATGTATCTTGAATGAAAAAATGGTTATTTGGGATGAATCCATTACAACATTGAAAACAATATAAACATATGGCACATAAAATTAATGTTCATTAATAAATACATTTAAACAAATGATATAAATAGATTCATTATATTATTCATTAAGGGGATGTATAAACACACTGCACACATGAAATAGTGGGGAACAAGGCATATCTTACATAAATAAATGTTATATGATAAATCTCTTACCTAATGTTTGAATGCCTTCTGAACATGTATTCAACATCATGGATAATAATGTTAAATTGATTCATTAATTAACTGAAAACGTTTTTTAAATTATTTAATTTAATATATATTTTTTATTTTAATTAATGGACTTTTTTATGAGTTATATATAAAATTTTATCGTTCAGCAACATTCAATTCCTTGGTTTACATGATCATTTTACTTGTATATATGTATGGAAAATAATCTAAAATGGGAATTGATTTCCAGAATTGAAATAATACTTTGTTAATGAACATAAATAATATTTAATTTTTATAAACTGAAATTTTAATATTGTATGAGGATGAATAATTAGAGGAAACATTAGTGCTAACTATTTGGATTATTTTGGTATTTTTTCGATCAGCACTCACTAGTTTGGTGCTATGAATTAATATTGTGTATATATAATGGTTCTATAACATGAAATAAGTTTTATAAGATATATAAAATTATGATTTAAAAATAATTTTTTTATGACTAGCCATGAAGGATGATTTGAAAAATTAAAACATGTCGTCCATGAAGGGTGTAAATCCACATGTAAGAGATGATTTTTTTATTTATGGAATAAAAAATGGAAAAGGGTAAAAGGATTGATGGTTTATTTTCAATTGAAATAAAAATATTAATGAATATAAAATATAAGAGAGTTATCATTCATTCTTGGAAAAAATAGGTTTGTTAATTATAAGAAACGAAAAAATGAAAGGGAAATATTAACGGTTTTAACTATTGAATTATTATCCTTGTCAAAATCCTTAAAAAACATTGAAATGTAGTTTTCTGTGAGACCAACAATATCATAATGTGGATGAGATAATTTGGAGATGTATTGGGTAGAATGTGGACAATAATCAAATCATTGGTGGTGTGAGCATAAGTGGTGATAAGGGGTGTTTTTTTGAACATTTTACTCTATTGGTATTATTTTTTCTAAGGACTGTGAATTGTTTTAGAATTATAAACAACTATATTAAAATAATGAAGGTGATTTCAATATTATGGATATTACATAATAAATGAATAATTTAATAGCATATTTATTTTAAAATGTAGCTATACATTAAATTACCCTAATTTATTATTCTAAAAAAATTCAATAATTTCAGAAAAATCCAAAAAAACCACCCTAACCATTTATTAATTGTAGAATTTATAATTAATCTCCATTTTATGAAAATAATTTCATAAATATGAGAAATTATATTTTTAAATAAAATCACCATTTATTGAAAAAATACTAATTTTAATATTATAACATTGTTTTCGACATTTTGAAAAATTAATTATGGTCTAATTATATTATCTTACAATCGAAAGACAACAAATTATTTATTTATTATTTTGTTTTAAGGAAATAATTCCCTTTTATAACATTATATTAATTATAAAATTTTGAATAATGTTTTATTATTTCACCAAATACATACAATTAGTTTTGTATTTTTAAAACATTTATTACTTATTACAGGATATTAATATACCATATTTAATTTATAAGATTAATAAATTTTATTAATACATTTGTAGATGAATATATAGTTTTAATGGAAACATTATTATTCATAATAGTAAAACTTTATTCCAAATTTCACATTAGTATTCATCAAAAATATAGCTTATTAGAATAACACGAAAAATATATCCAATATAAATATTGATGTTATGAATTAAAAAATAATGATATGTTTCGTCAAATATAATTTATCAAAGTGTAAAAAATTATATTTAAAACGATTTCCCCCATTAATATGTGTTATATATACATTTAGATAAATACATATTTTTTATGTGTAAAATTGTATTTATTATTATTTTATGTCTCTAAAATAATTTAGATGAACATAAAAATATTTTATTAAATATAGAAGATATAAATATCAATAATATCATTAAAAAAATAATTTTAAATTTAATTTTTTATTACAAAATATTGGTTTGGGAATAATTGTAATTTATATAAATATACAACATTTACCTTTAATTAGTTTTCATTTGGAATTAATTTCTTGACAATGAAATAATTTTATAATCATGTGTAATATCTATTTCCATAATCTATAAAATCTCATTCATTCTAAACATTCCTATCATATAGGAGATAACAATGATAATAAATAATAATATTTAATTCTTATTTATGATCTATATCATTCAATGAATTAAAAGTTTACAAAAATAAAATTTTAAAATATAGTGGCACTACATATAAAGAGAAAAAAGTTCTCATAGAACTTCTCTCATGCCCTTCACTCAAACCTATCTGGGCCACTTTTCTAACTATTGGAGGATAATTTCACGTAATTTCCTACTATATTAGTAACCAAAACCATCATCATGGGGTCAGTTCTTTGCAATCCCAAACACACATCAAAAGAAAAATAACACATCATTAACACATTTTAACAAGAATGCTACACATTTGTTTTCATAATGTCATTCTGCATACGCCTCCACAATTTCAAAAAGAATTTTCTGTCACAACACATAACCATTCCTCTCCTGGACTAAATACGGAACTGGTAAAATTTTTTTGAAATTTTGGGTTTTCTTATTAGTCAACCATTTTTAAAAATAAAACTTTAATTATTAGGCAAATTTTCCTTTTGAAAAATTCTAAATTTGTGAAAATAATTTACATTCCCCAAAACCTACTACTGAATTTCTTTTCCCTGCATTCCTTATATAATTCATATCAACTAAATTTTTGAGTTCCTATAATGATGAACACATATTTAAATCTTGTTCCATAACTATCCATGAGTAAAATCTCAAAACAAACATCACATAATATGTGAATCACCAAAGTTGAAATAAGAACAAAATATAACAGTAAACATCAAGAAAAAAATCACACCAAGGGTACTACGGGTTTCCCATGAACATGGGTTAGATACTCTAATGCATGAGATCGAGACTAATCCATAACTAACCATAGTCTCATGTTTTATTTTCCTAAATTTTACGACACAAGAATATAAAATAATACCTCATCCTATGCAAATTTTAATTTCTCTAAATAGGGTGACACATACTGTTTCCCCATGTCAGTCCACTATAAAACCTTAGGCATGTATCCCTTTATTCTAAAGGCTACTAAATAGTAATCATGGTCTAATATGCATTATTGGGAGAATATAAAACATTTATCAAAAAATTAATTCAATTTAAATAAATATAAAATATAAAATAGATACTATAATTATCAATAATAAACCAAATATCAAATGAATAAAAAAACATAATTAAAATAACCATAAACTAAATTAGTAAATAACAAATTCCATAAAAGTGGAATTTTTTTAATAAAAACAAATAATAAGACACACTATGAATTCCAAATATGTTCTTAACATCTTTTCGGGTTCCCATATCCTTTATCCATACCAAATCCCATCACATTCATTTAACATATAGATATTTCCCTAATTATATCCTATATTAATTAATTATGTTTTGGTACGAATTGGGAAGCCTCAGTGGGTTGCGAATAAAACATTGTATGCCCCCACAACATCTAAAGAAATACATAGTCTACAAGAATGCATAATGTTATATAAAAACATTAAGAGGGTTCACATGTATAATCTTTTTATCAACAACATGGGCCCCAAAATTCACCATGACTCCAAAACCAATAATATATTCATTTGCCCATGTTAGATTATAAACTATATACCATAGGGATATCACAAATAATTAATCCATATCCATTCAGTATTCTATTAATTATGATTTCTTTTCATATATGTTGGTCCATCCATCCATTTACCAATTCACAGAACTACATCAGGGGCGTAGAGTAGTAGTTTCGAAATAATAGGTATATAGATCACCATTCCCACAACAATAACTAATTTATTGATCATTTACATATCTCATATATTAATATATATAACAGCGTTCCAAATTATTATCCATTTTATCCATAATTCATATCAAGTTGAACAATTTCATTTAACAATTACCATTATAGTTCATTACATTAGTCATATGGAATATCATGAGAAATCCAAAATTAAATAATTTATCAAAATATTTAAAACAACTCATTAAACCTTCAAGGTTAAACCAAACAACCCTTTAAAATCCATTATTAAACAATGAAACATGTACAAATTTCAATTCTATTATCCCACTATTTCCCTGTTTTCATTCAATCTTTATCATTTTGTGGAAATTTGAATACCCCTGGGGTTTCCATTATTCAAAGTAACTTATTCTCCCCTGGTTCCAATGGGTTTTATAATGCATCTCAATATTTCATAAAATTTAATTCATCTTATAAATTTAAATTTAATACGAAATGTTTTAAATGGAATTGAAAAATTAAATACACCAAATAATATGAAATTAATTAGGATAAAAAAAATAAGACCACCTAACATAAGATCATTTAATTGATTCCCTCCAAAAAATAGAACTCAACTCAATTTACAGTGGATGAATTCCCAAAGGTAGATAGGATCGTGCACAAAAACACTGGGAAAAAATCCAATTATGTAAGATACATTAAAACCATGACCTAGTCAATTAAAAAACAATTAAATTCAATCCACTCCAAATGGGATGATATTTAGAAGATATATTAGCCCAATCAAGAAGATGTCGCATAGGAAGGAGGTGTCAAAATTTCCACTAGTTTGTTCATTCAAATAAAGGGATTATGGATCTTATGAAAACACATGAGTGCCACCAAGAGAAATGGAAGTCATATATGGTAATATACAGGTTATAAGGATTATTAGCATGGGGTTTATAAATTTTTTTATTAAATTTTTGTTATTTTTGAATCATACACAAGGGTTTTTTTTGGAAGGCTACACAATTTGACAATACATATGAAATACTTGTGATTCCAAACTATTTTGTATGATAATTTACTACACGGTGAAAAATGGTATTACAAACAATGTTCCAACCATTCCACCCCCTCTATTAGTATAGGGACCAGCCTTAAAACATTACATAATCTTGAATATAATGAATAATTCACATTGAGAATCTTTTTAGGTTTATATTTTTAGTGAATTATGCCATAACTATTACATTACATCTCAAAAATTCAAAAATGACACTTATAATTAGTTTAAATTTTTATCTCAAAACAAAAACTCATGAAAAAAGTCATGTATAGATCTATGTTTAAGTCAATATGACTTTTCCTTGATCCCATACTTGACCTTATTCCACTTTATGTCCTATGAAAAACATTTCAATAACATGGGATGAGCAAAAAAATTTAGTAAAAGATACACAAGGAAGTAAAAATTTTATTTTTTTCAAAACAAAAAGTAAACCATATATACTTTACCATAAGTAAAACATTTCACCATTATGAAGTAGTAAATACTTTTCACTGAAATGAAGATTATTGCTGACCCTTTTTGTAACCAAAAGATTACCATAAAACCTATTTAAAGAACACATAACATATAAAGGTAACATGGGTCATAAAAATTCTTAAGTGGAAGAACCTTACAGTTGACTTCAACAAATATCACTAAATGGAATAGCTATACAACCGACTTCTATACCCAATGAATTCGAGGTTATAATGTAACCACTCGTCTTGGTTTATCACGTCACCACCTGTCATATGGTTTATCACGTAACCACCCATCAAATGTCCATGTACCATCATAACACATAAAATATTTCAAATATAAACATTTCCCTAATAACATTTCATTTGAAATAACAAGAAGAAATTTCAAGATATTGAAATAGTCATTTTGTTTTCATAAACCATTTTAAAAAAAGGATTTTTGAATCAATGTGTACTATACAAAATTGAAGTATTTAATGGAATTATAATTTCAAAACAATAATGCCCATATAAATAAATACTAAAAACCATTTTTAAAACATGGACATTAATGATAATTATTTAGAATAATAAATCTGTAAAAAATTTAAAATGATATTTTAGCTAAAGAGGTTTTAACAAAATGGGAGACTCTTGAATACAAATAATTAAGGATTAACATTTAACCTAAAAACATCTTCAATAAAATTATCTTTTTTGTTGGAAAAAACTATATTTTAAACAATAATTAATTATAAAAAGAAAATATTTTATTTCAAAATAATATTAATTGTGTTTAATAGATTTGTTGATGAAAATATTTGTCATGAAAGAAGGAGTATACACTGATTATAAATAACATGAAAACCATTCTTTCTCACAATTTTGAGAAAATCAAAAATTATTCTTGTTCAATTAAATGAATAGAAAATTCCATTCAATAAATTTTTCTAAAATTCAATAATAAAAATTTCTTTAAAAATTTATAAGAGAATAATAAAATAATTATTTATTTTTTTTTAAAATATGGATATGGAAGAAGTAAAATATTTTCATATAAACTTTAAATAATAAATTCTAAAATAAATTCCATTATCTTGAGCCTTCCTCATCATGTAGGTTATATATCATCCAGAATAATAATTTTATGATAATTTTAAAATGTCTAAATATAAAATATCAAGATTTTAATTCATTTTATATTTCTTATTACCACGTTTTATACAATTTTTTTAAATAATTTGTGTTATAACAGTGATTTTGATTAAATTTAGTTTATATTTCAAAAATTGAATAGGTTTGTCAACTATGATGAAATTGGTCATTAATCCACCATATCTAGAATAATAATCCGGGACAATTTATCATTTAAATAAATTAATTGTAATTTAAATTAAATTAATTAAATATTCAATGGAAAATTCAATTTCATTTTAATCATAGAGATGACTGACTATACGTACGCATGGGAAAATTTTCCATTTTTTAGCGATCATTATGGAAATAATGTTAATATTATATTATATTTTGTAAATGATAATAATATAATAAATTAAATAATACTCATTTAAATATATTTATATATATCATCCACATTATGGGGTTATTGAAAAACGAGTCACATCGCTTTTTGAATGTGGTTGTCCAGACAAACAGATGAACACTATTATCATTATCCTACGAATGTAATGGTAAAAAAGTAAATGATATTTTATATTTCAAAAATGATAAATATTAAATGAATATAATATATAATCCTAATTTGAATGATTTTATTCCATCCACAAATGATAGAGATTGAAAAATAATACATCATTTTGTGAAGGTGTTACTTTGTTGTATACAAGAACGATGTTTTCCCCATTTGATGTAAGAGGATATGGATTTAGTTTTTCATTTTATCATAGTAAAATCACAATATATGTGGGACACTTGCCATGTTATTTAAAAATATATTAATAATGTTTAATGGATGTGGAAGAATATTTCTAACATATATGATCAATTAAAATGATACCCCTTCCTCAAAAAACCACTTTTCCAAACACATTAATGCCACTAAATATAGATTTATACATAATTATGGATATATAATTAATCTATGTATTATAGAAAGTTATTTATTTTAGTATTTGTAGAAAAAAATTGATTGTGAAATTTGAACAATAGAGAAAAATATGTTCATTTTATAAGATAGGGGAGGGGTAGTCTTGGAATTTCTCAATATCATAATTTAATATCACCTAATAATTAAAAAAAGTAATTAAAAACATAATTATTTTTATAAAAGAATTGATATGGGTATAAATACCCTCATTTAATTATTTTCTTACAATTCTAAGCCACATTATTCCCCATATAATTTTTAACTAATCGTTAAATAGTTTAAAACAAAATGTGCCGACATTGATTGTTACTATTTTAGGGTCAATATAATTATAATAAAAGGAAAAAAATGTCCCCAAATAGACAATTTTTCTTAATATAAACCATATCAAAATATCATAATGGAATATAATATCATTGTTAGTTTTATATTATTAATATATACTATTAATTTTTATAAAATTCTTGATGACTATAATTTCTAGAATTATTCATTGCATTTTCAATAAAAAGATCCATAAAAAATTAAACATTAATTTTTTTAAAGACCCTTAAAATGTAAGTTTAATGTATAAATTTATCGAATTAAATTAATTATCTCAAATTAAATGACTTATAATATTTTTAATAATAGAATTTGTTTCTAATAATTGTTAAATTAAAACATCAATGTAGTGAAATAATTTAATTTAATTATTTCTTCTTTAAAATTATATAATAAATTAACATGAAGAATATAAATCCTTTATTTAATAAAATATTATTTATATTCTAAAATATCTTTTGATAACCCTGCAAGATCTCAACCATTTCAATAGTAATCATGGGAAAAAATTTCTAGTACATTTGAGGTTTTTAAGTACATTTTCTTTGGAGTTGTGGCATGGGGTGCGTTTTGGTGAGTTTTAAAGAAACAATAATAGATAGAGGGTTGTGAATGGTTTCAAAAATAATTTAAAAACTATCCTCCAAAATTAAAGAATCCTTGTAAACCTGTGTAGAGAGATCTGTATGGATGGTGCATAATTTAACCTAACCATGAGAACATGAACAGAGATGTTATCATGGTTAATGCACAGTTTACCAAAAACCTTGTTCTGTTACAAAGGAAACCATGCACGTAGGTTATAATAATCCAAACAATAGTTTTTCTGTCATGACCCGTCCCCCGAGGCCCGTGTCGTGACTACCCCATGCCCGCCTTCCATAGGCCAGGGGCTGGAGACTAGAACCAAAGGCGTAGTTCCCTAAAACTGGGAATGAATTGCCTTTGTAACATGTAATGCACACACACAAGAAATCACACAGTTGGGCGAAACACCAAGTAAACTATATACCAAAAGAGAGCTAAAAGTTATAGGGGCTAGAATTCAGTCCCAACTAGAAAATATAAGTACTAGTGAAATTCAATACAACTAATTAAAAGGAAAAGATAGCTGTTGGATCGTCCTCTGAGGTTCTTACATGATGGGTAGGTACATAGCGTCTCCTCAATACTCCACATCCATATGTCTCCTCAGTGTATCGACAAGCCGTATAGTCAACCTCTGGGTACCATCCACTCCAGGTACTCTCAGCCTCAGTTAGTGTTTTCTGTCGACTGCATCATACACAACATGGTGTGGGCATAACCCATGTAAGGGTGAGTATAACGATACACTTTAGGGACCCTGAGACCCTCAAGGTCTCACAAAATCCAACAAGGATAAACCACAAAGTATGTAATCAACAGATAACCCAACATAGGTATATTCCTATACATATACCTTATTTATTAAGTAATCTGTCTCAATCATGAAGAAAACACGGATGTTTTGACTCAGCTCAACTAGGATTTTATTTTAGGGGTAGTATCTAGTAAAATTCCAAATAACATTATTGAAACCTCGGTTGTTGGAGAAATTCTACTAAATCGAGTATAGAGGGCCTTCCAAGACACTAAGTGTGCTTCCCAATAACCTTGGACTGCGGAGGGACAACTCTTGCTGAGTACCATGGGTCTACCGCATCACACAAAGGAGCTCCCCACCATGGGCCTACCACGTCACCAAGTGCACTCCCCCTCGTAGCTTGCTGAGGTACTCATACTGTCAAGTACCATAGGTCTACTACATCACATAGTGCACTCCTCCACCATGGGTCTTCTATGACACCAAGGCACTCTCTAATGGGCTAGTAGAGTCACACCAAGTTAAACAGTGAGTAGTCGTTAGGTCTTAGCTAGCTACTACGTCTCTACACTATGCTCACTCATCTCCGCGAGGACCCTATCAATGAGCTACTTGTTGATCCTCCATATGTCATTAAGTCCCACAAAAAATTATCTCAATGGTCTACCACATAATAGAAGTCTCACCGCAATAGATGGTGCTTCAGTCAGATGCCCGATCTGTGATTTATTAGTGATTTAGTTCCGGGGCACTAGTTAGATTCATGCAATATCCAACCTAAACGTATCTCAAAATTACCCAAATCTCTAGTGGGGTATATGAAAAGAGACTATCATGCTACAAGATTACCAATTTGGCTAACGGCATGTCAAACGGACGTCGGGTACCAAAGTTATGGCCAAAAGAAAGTAATGGGTTGTAGTGGGCCTGAGTCTAGTCTGACCCAATCTAGACCGACCCATTTCGGGTCGACCCGACCTAACAGGTTGGGCGGGCTAGCCTGTTCGGTTTGACCCAGCCCGCTGGGCCCTGCCCAGTGGGCTGCGAGGGTGTGGATCGGTCGTAGGTCAGCGCGAGGGCGGTTCGGCCCGGAGGGTGCCTCGTGGGCGGCTCGGCCCAGGCGAGTGGCTGGTTAGGCCCAAGGTGAGGGGCCAGTTCGGCCGGGGAACCACGAGGGAATGAGCCAGTTCGAATGGGGCACCGCGAGGGGCCAGCGGGTCAGCACGACCAGGGCGGCTCAGATGGTCAGCGGGCTGGCGCGACTGGGGAAGCTCAGGAGGGCGGCTGGTAGTGCGGTTTGCTCAGGGTAGTGGAGCCGGTTCAGCCGGGGCACCGGAGCATCGCAGGTGCAGCACAGGCTGAGGAGGCTGCGGGTGGCATGGTCGTTGCCTTTTTTTCCGTCCTTCTTTTCTAAGAACACCAAAATGAAGAACGGAGGGGGGTCGGGCCATGCTTTTTGGACCACACCTTCTACGTTTAGAGTAGCAGCAAGTGGTTCATCAAGAATATAAAAAAAGAACGAGAATAGAAGATATTTTAAAACATTAATTCCCATAATCCCCTCAGCAATTTCTATTTCCATCCTCTCCAAGGAAAAATAGGGGAGACAATGGGGAGTTTTAATCTAAATTAAAAATAAACCCCTGCAACTTCCCGCAACAATTTATTCCCAACCAGGAAGGAAAACATTTGAGGATCAACATGATAATAAGTTTATCCACGTTAATTCATTTTAGAATAAAATAATCAAGGGTATAAAATTATACATAATTAAAATGCCTACCTTGTTCATTGTTCATAGATGTCAGTGCGAAAGGGTAGGCATCGATTTTGTAACACCCCGAGCTTCCATGATATGCTTCTCATTTAATAATGCAATTGCTTGCATGGTATGCAAGTTCGAGTTCTAACAGACCACAACTAATCAAAGTAGCCGTTATGAATAGTAATAACCACTTTTTAAAATTATATAAATTTTATATTTCAAAATGGACTTCATTTTTGGATTCGGAATATCGAAATTAGCCTATGTTGAATTTTTGGTATTTTTCTGAGAACTTCTATTTTTTATGAATAGTGAAAAATACTTAAAAACAACTTTTTTAATCAAAATAATTTATAGTGAGAAATTATACTATTTAGTGGTTTTAAAGTATAATTAGAATATATTTTTACCATTTTATCCAATGGTGGTCATTAGAATTAATTTAACATTGAAATTGGACATAAACAATTGTCAATCTTTTGATATAAATTGTTTCTAAAAAACACGCTATTTGTTGTAACAGCGGGAATTAATTATAAAATTAATTAATGCAACTTATATGTTTGGAATTTTTTAAAATAGACATCATTTTTGAATTCGGAATATCAATTATAGCTTAGGGTGAAATTTTGGCCTTATTCTGAAAAACTTCAATTTTTGATGAATAGTGAAACCACTAAGTGGTAGTTAAATAACTGATTTTTCGTTTAAATGAAATATTACCAATTCTGTGATTTGATTTTCAAAAATATGACATACATTGTTGTCATTAAGAAGTAAAATGTGGTTCAATGAGATTAAAATAATTTTTGGCGAATAGTAACTTTTAAGTTCTTAATCGCGATTAGAGGTAATTAGTGTAGTTTAAGGTAAAAATAATGTTTTAATAATATGAGATGAGCTTGACACTTGTCCTACTACTATTGGATGAGTCATGGCCGACCAAGACAGCCCATGGGTCAACTTGGGGACCCCATGGAGCCACTTTGGTTGGAAAATGACATTAATATATATATATATTTAATGTTACAATTAAATTGACACAAACATGAGTTGTTTTACTAAAACAGTTTTTAAGTGGGGTTACACAAGTCCAAATTTTGATTATAAATATTCATTAGAAAGCTAAAAAGATTTCCTACATCATAGTAGTTTTTTTATAATTTTAAGACATTAAATAAATTAAATTAATTATGACATCATGATGATGCAGCGATGACCTCATTATTTAATGATTTAAATAAAATGGAAAGATAATGTAAAATACAAAGCGTACACTTGTCAAAAGCCTATTGGTTGAGAATATTTCGATCCCTTATCATCTTATCCTATAATTATATAAGTTTGGGACCTCTAAAATCCGAAACTCATTTTATAATAAAGTGACTTTTCATTACTTTCCAAGAGTGCCCCTCCTCTCCACTTATAAAAGGCCCCCACCTCTCCCACCACATTTACACTTTCAAGCCATTTGGCTCGGCCAACCTCTGCCCAAATAAACTCCCAACTTCCCCCTCTTACTCCTAGAAGCCTCACTTTGGGCAGAACTCTTACCAAGGAAGCCTTTGTCTCAAATCAAAAAGAGTTACCCTATTTTTAAGGTAATATCTTCTCTTATGTTATTTTGTTTTATTTTGCTTCTCCAACCCCTTAAAATCTTTGTATTCCTTTCTTTTGTAACAACAAAAGTATCCTCAATATACTATGATGTTTTTATAAGAAGGATTCTAGGTACACTTACACACACCTACATCTAATGGTTAAGTAACATACGGTTTCTGTGGATGGCGAATTTCTGCCTCACGAAACGATGATTGTTCAACACTCATATAACACCTTCAAAGGTGGCCATTAAGATGTCACTATTTTTATATATGATATATTATATGTTTATGTTTTACTTATGCTTCTGTATTTCTCATTTATGGCATACTTTATGATTTCCATTATAGGTAAAACACGATAATTTCATTTTAGGAAGTGCGGACTACCGCCCCCTCAAAGTGATTTGAATCGTTAATGCCATATGTGGGATGTATAAATGATGGAGTAAATGGTATTATACACTATATTATACTGTAATTATATTATAAATTTATATCATTATGATTTCATTCTATTAAATACGAAATAGAAATGAAAGTAGCGTTCATGCGTACGTACGGCTTACCGTCTCCATGAATGGTGCATTTCATTTCTTACCTCTAAATGATACGTGACATTATGAATGAATGTATATACTGTATATATATGATATATATGATATCTACATCATGAATATAATTCTGGATATAATGGATAATTCACCACATGAACAACTAGTAATTATAAGAAGTTTATTTTTGACTCAAGTACCAAAGATCGACAAAACGACCGTTATTAACTTAAATAATTAAATAATGTTCGTAACATGGTAATAAGTGATATAAACGGAGTAATGAACATGAAAAAAGTTCTTAAGTAAATATAAATTAACTCTAGTTTATTATTCAGGAGGTTAAAGAACGGTCGAGTCAGGACAAGACGCAAGGTAAGGGAATTTCTTAACCCAACTTCCATTCTTTGGGTTAATCTCCTACTTTCAAATTATGTCATTATGTCCTATATTGTATTTGTACATTATTTATGTGTACTTATAGTGAATACACATTATAGACGTACTTTATTTAAAAAAAATGATCTTTTTAAGGGACTTAGTCTCAATCTCCTTTCATTGAGGCATATTTGGTTTTATACACAACTTTCTTTTATACGGTGTATAAACCCCTTTGACTTTTACGTTTATTCAAAAGGAATCTTTTTATACGAAGAGTTTTACTAAACGACAAAAGGGAATGTTTTTCTTTCCGTACTTATGCGGCGACAACGACTTCTCCGCCGCCGTGACCATTATTTGAGATTCGGCTTCCTCTACAAGCCATCATTTTTTTTAATGAAAAATAAATACAAAGTTTTAACTTTCTTTTATTTTGGTATTGAAAATGGTTTTGAAAGCATTTTTATTATATCAATGTGTTGTATTTATATCTTGTGATTGAAATGTGGAAATGTTATGTTTCCTTTATGCATGTTTTATGTGATACGATTATGTTATGGTTTATGATATGTTTAAACCTATTCATATGAGGAATGCATTGGACTTAATAAGTGACGGGTGGAGCCCGCTATAGCTCCTCGCTGCATCGGCAGGTCTCATGAGACAAACTAGTGTCTTGGCACGAGGCCTTGACAAAATTTTATTTGTGGTCTTGGAACGAGGCCTTGGCTACGTGGTTATGATAGTCTGTCATTATGCATTCCATCATTATGAAAATGGTTATTGATGTTGCATGGGATTATTTGATTAGTAGAATATCCATATGAGTAAATAAATGGCATTATCTCATTTTATTTTTTCCATATTATGCTAAAGTTCAAGTTTAAAAAGGCTTTTGTTTTAGTTATACATTGCCTTAAATGTTAATGATTATTTATGAAAGCTTCCGCAATATTGTTATCCTTACTGAGCATCTGAGCTCACCCCTTTCAATGTTTTAATATTTTCCAGGATGTGAGGATGTATTTTATGAATGACCTGCAGGGATAGTCCGAAGAGGATAGAAGTGTGGACTATGGAGACTATGTTATTATAGTTTTTTACTCTGTGATGTAATGTAACATTTATGAATGTATATAGTGTTTCCATGTCTACTAAACTAATCGGTCTTTTGAGACTTGATCTTTTGTGATCATGCCAATGTTACTAGTTAATGCACCGACTCTGGGGCCGGGGCGTTACAGTTGGTATCAGAGGCAGTTTAGTACTAACCTTGGAAGCTAGATTTAGATAAACTCTGATTAGAGCACATAGACAAAAGATATACTTTGAGGATTAGTATAGATGAGCTTCCTAGAATTTTGGTAATATAGAGATGTTGTATGTTTTCCGAGCAATACATCCCTGTCTAGATACGAGCAGGTAGAGGCGGCTCTGGCACAGATGTACCTAGGGGTAAAACCCGAAAACACCGCTTTGAGCTAGACTCAAACGGGAACTGGTGCACGACAACGGGCCTTGCTGCACTCTGGGTTACGACACTCCCGGTGGATTTGCTTAGGATAATTCTCATTTTCTTTACAAACCATTATGTAGGGTTTATAAGTATATACTTCTTCAAAGAAAACATTCTTATGATTATGGATTATATCCATAAACCGTTCAATTTACATTAATTATTTTAAAAGTTTGGAATTATTCATTATAATTCATAAACTAACCTACTTTATGTCATTGTATAGAAATGGCGCCCAGTAGAAGGAATGTGAACTCCAGCAATACGTATGATCCAAAGAGTAAGAAGGATCGTATCTTTCACGGTATTAAGCCAACATTTCGAAGGGAAATAGTCTCCCATGTGTTCTCAACATATGAAGAAATAGTATCATGTGTTAATAAGATAAGTAAAGAATTCTCTGAGTCCTATGTCTTTGAAGCGAAGCAAGAGACAGAAGGGATGGAAGAGAGAATGATGGATAAAGGGATGAGGGGAAAGAAGAATTTTCCAATATGTGGTAATTGTGGGAAGAAACATCATGGAACTTGCCTAAAGGGAATGGGAGATTGTTATAAGTGTAGAGAAAAATGACACAAAGTGCGTGACTGCAAGGGTAAGAAAATGGTTTCAAATGTACAATGCTTCTTCTGCAAGGATTGGGGACACTACGCAAACCAATGTCCAAATCATCAGAGTATGCCCCAAATGATGTTATTGGATAATAATCAAGTTATGATACTACCACAGATGAGGAGTAATGATTAGAGTTCTTATGTTTTTATTAATGAATTTTGTAATTTGAGTGTTGTATCAATGATGTACTGGTTATAATAATTATGGAGTATATAAGGATTGTACTGCAGTACTATTTCATCAAGGACTTGAGATTGTGTGGAACCAAGAAAAGTGACTCCACAGTAGGTTAAATTTTTGGAAAATATATGGTTGAGAGAAAGATAAACCATAATATGGTTCTGATACTGAGATAGTGATTTTGGAATAAGACGTGATTGATTTGGATAAATTATATTGGATATTCTTAACTTCATTGAAACTGATTGATGATTTGTATACATTTTTGGATAGAAGGAGTATATCTAGTATTCTATAAGGAATAAGGTATCATGGTAATTCAGTGTGTTTAAAAAGAATACATAATGAAGGTGTTCACATGTTGTTACATGGAAAAAAGGATCTTCATTATGTTTACCTTCCTTATAAATTTTGGACTGTGAGTTGGACAGAAGTATTTTGGATAACTAGAAAGGTTGGAGTGGATTAAGTTTATCTTTGGATAGTATTGTTTATGGTTAAAAATTTATGAAGATTATTTTTGAATATTATAATACTATAGTTTTAGGAAAAGGACAACCTGCAGGGTGGGGCATAACCCATCACATCGGACAAAGCTGCAGGAATCGAACCCACAATCATAGTGCGACAGGCCTTTATTTCCTACCACTAGCCTACAGGAAGTCCCTGGTTAATACAAAATAATTTTACTAATCTAAATGGTATGTGTTAACATTTGTAACCTTATTCAATTAGTTTAAGTATAATATTTTTGAGTTCTATTATCTTTTTGAGTGAAAGATGAGTTGAAGGTTGAAACTCTAATTTTCAAGCATAAATATATATATACCTATCTCTTATTCAATGAATAAATTAATTCTTAAACTTTAGTAAAGGGATATTAAAACAAATAAATGTGTTATCCTAATACCTTATGTCTTGTTGAACTGATGATATTTTAAATCAACATAGATTGAAGGCTTTGAGGCCCTCAATTTGACAGTTGATTGTGATTGATGACCTCAATCACTCCCTAAAAATATTTACGTTTTTCCTCCAATTATATGTCGTTAATTTCCACCAATGTTCTCCTAATCGAGATCATAATTGGGTGGTGACTTTTTCATTTCCCCTTCCCTCTTATTAAGGCTAAATGTTATTAATCATATTTCCGATGTGGGTTTTCCTCAAAGGTATTTTCTCTTTTCAACCTTTAATTTTCAAAGAAAAATTTCAAATTGCAAGGACGCAATTTATTGAAGGAGAGGAGAATGTAACACCCCGAGCTTCCATGATACACTTCTCATTTAATAATGCAATAGCTTGCATGGTACGCAAGTTCGAGTTCTAACAGACCACAACTAATCAAAGTAGCCGTTATGAATAGTAATAACCACTTTTTAAAATTATAGAAATTTTATATTTCAAAATGGACGTCATTTTTGGATTCGGAATATCGAAATTAGCCTATGTTGAATTTTTGGTATTTTTCTGAGAACTTCTATTTTTTATGAATAGTGAAAAATACTTAAAAACAACTTTTTTAATCAAAATAATTTATAGTGGTAAATTATACTATTTAGTGGTTTTAAAGTATAATTAGAATATATTTTTACCATTTTATCCAATGGTGGTCATTAGAATTAATTTAACATTGAAATTGGACATAAACAATTGCCAATCTTTTGATATAAATTGTTTCTTAAAAACACGCTATTTGTTGTAACAACGGGAATTAATTATAAAATTAATTAATGCAACTTATATGTTTTGAATTTTGTAAAATAGACATAATTTTGGAATTCGGAATATCAATTATAGCTTAGGGTGAAATTTTGGCCTTATTCTGAAAACTTCAATTTTTGATGAATAGTGAAACCTCTAAGTGGTAGTTAAATAACTGATTTTTCGTTTAAATGAAATATTACCAATTCTGTGATTTGATTTTAAAAAATATGACATACATGGTTTTCATTAAGAAGTAAAATGTGGTTCAATTAGATTAAAATAATTTTTGGTGAATAGTAACTTTTAAGTTCTTAATCGCGATTAGAGGTAATTAGTGTAGTTTAAGGTAAAAATAATGTTTTAATAATATGCGATGAGCTTGACACTTGTCCTACTACTATTGGATGAGTCATGGCCGACCAAGACAACCCATGGGTAAACTTGGGGACCCCATGGAGCCACTTTGGTTGGAAAAAGACATTAATATATATATTTATTTAATGTTAAAATTAAATTGACACAAACATGAGTTGTTTTACTAAAACAGTTTTTAAGTGGGGTTACACAAGTCCCAATTTTGATTATAAATATTCATTAGAAAGCTAAAAAGCTTTCCTACATCATATTATTTTTTTTATAATTTTTAGACATTAAATAAATTAAATTAATTATGACATCATGATGATGCAGCGATGACCTCATTATTTAACGATTTAAATAAAATGGAAAGATAATGTAAAATCCAAAGCGTACACTTGTCAAAAACCTATTGGTTGAGTAGATTGAGATCCCTTATCATCTTATCGTCGAATTATATAAGTGTGGGATCTCTAAAATCCGAAAATCATTTTATAATAAAGTGACTTTTCTTTACTTTCCAAGAGTGCCCCTCCTCCCCACTTATAAAAGGCCCCCACATCTCCCACCTCATTTACACTTTCAAGCCATTTGGCTCGGCCATCCTCTGCCCAAATACTCTCCCAACTTCCCCCTCTTACTCCTAGAAGCCTCACTTTGGGCAGAACTCTTACCAAGGAAGCCTTTGGCTCAAATCAAAAAGAGTTACCCTATTTTTAAGGTAATATCTTCTCTTATATTATTTTGTTTTATTTTGCTTCTCCAACCCCTTAAACACTTTTTATTCCTTTCTTTTGTAACAACAAAAGTTTCCTCAATATACTATGATGTTGTTATAAGAAGGATTCGAGGTACACTTACACACACCTACATGTAATTGTTAAGGAACATACGGTTTCTGTGGATGGCGAATTTCTGCCTCACGAAACGATGATTATTCAACACTCATATAACACCTTCAAAGGTGGCCATTAATATGTCACTATTTTTATATATGATATATAATATGTTTAGGTTTTACTTATTCTTCTGTATTTCTCATTTATGGCATACTTTATGATTTCCATTATGGGTAAAACGCGATAATTTCATTTTAGGAAGTGCGGACTACCGCCCCCTCAAAGTGATTTGAATCGTTAATGCCATATGTGGGATGTATAAAGGATGGAGTAAATGGTCTTATACACTATATTATACTGTAATTATATTATAAATTTATATCATTATTATTTCATTCCATTAAATACGAAATAGAAATGAAAGTAGCGTTCATGCGTACGTACGGCTTACCGTCTCCATGAACGGTGCATTTCATTTCTTACCTCTAAATGTTACGTGACATTATGAATGAATGTATATACTGTATATATATGATATATATGATATCTACATCATGAATATAATTCTGGATATAATGGATATTTCACCACATGAACAACTAGTAATTATAAGAAGTTTATTTTTGACTCAAGTACCAAAGATCGACAAAATGACCGTTATTAACTTAAATAATTAAATAATGTTCATAACATGGTAATAAGTGATATAAATGGAATAATGAACATGAAAAAAGTTCTTATGCAAATATAAATTAACTCTAGTTTATTATTAAGGAGGTTACAGAACGGTCGAGTTAGGACAAGACGCAAGGTAAGGGAATTTCTTAACCCAACTTCCATTCTTTGGGTTAATCTCCTACTTTCAAATTATGTCATTATGTCCTATATTGTATTTGTACATTATTTATGTGTACTTATAGTGAATACACATTATAGACGTACTTTATTTAAAAAAAATGATTTTTTTAAGGGACTTAGTCTCAATCTCCTTTCATTGAGGCATATTTGGTTTTATACACAACTTTCTTTTATAAGGTGTATAAACCCCTTTGAATTTTACGTTTATTCAAAAGGAATATTTTTATACGAAGAGTTTTACTAAACGAAAAAAGGGAATTTTTTTCTTTCCGTACTTATGCGGCGACAACGACTTCTCCGTCACCGTGACCATTATTTGAGATTCGGCTTCCTCTACAAGCCATCATTTTTTTTAATGAAAAATAAATACAAAGTTTTAACTTTATTTTATTTTGGTATTGAAAATGGTTTTGAAAGAATTTTTATTATATCAATGTGTTGTATTTATATCATGTGATTGAAATGTGGAAATGTTATGTTTACTTTATGCATGTTTTATGTGATACGATTATGTTATGGTTTATGATATGTTAAAACCTATTCATATGAGGAATGCATTGGACTTAATAAGTGACGGGTGGAGCCCGCTATAGCTCCTCGATGCATCGACAGGTCTCATGAGACAAACTAGTGTCTTGGAACGAGGCCTTGACAAAATTTTATTTGTGGTCTTGGAACGAGGCCTTGGCTACGTGGTTATGATAGTCTGGCATTATGCATTCCATCATTATGAAAATGGTTATTGATGTTGCATGGGATTATTTGATTAGTAGAATATCCATGTGAGTAAGTAAATGGCATTATCTCATTTTATTTTTTCCATATTATGCTAAAGTTCAAGTTTAAAAAGGCTTTTGTTTTAGTTATACATTCCCTTAAATGTTAATGTTTATTTATGAAAGCTTCTGCAATATTGTTATCCTTACTGAGCATCTGAGCTCACCCCTTTCAATGTTTTAATATTTTCCAGGATGTGAGGAAGTATTTTATGAATGACCTGCATGGATAGTCTGAAGAGGATAGAAGTGTGGACTATGGAGACTATGTTATTATAGTTTTTCACTTTGTGATCTAGTGTAAAATTTATGAATGTATCTATTGTTTCCAAGGCTACTAAACTAATCGGTCATTCAAGACTTCATCTTTTGTGATCATGCCAATGTTACGAAGTAATGCACCGACTCTGGGTAGCTAGGGTCGGGGCGTTACAGATTTATTGTAGACAAACATATCCGACGTCAAAGGAGGATCTAAGGAATAAAGTTGAAGTCAATGTCATTTCTCATTTGTGTAACGTTCTCCATCGGGAGATGACTTTTTCATTAGAGAACTTTATTTCTCAAAAAATCTCTCCTCTCCTAATTCCACCCAATTTCCATGTGAGCCCAAAAATAATTTATTAAGAAAACTATTTTTTTGTAGGAAAAAAAAATAAAATGGATAATTAATCACTTGGTAGGCACATTAAATGGTATGTGTGTTGGCCCAATAAAGGTAGAGGAGGTCAAGAGGCTCTCCCTCATTTATGAGGGAGTTGAGAGGCTTCCTCTCCCACCATTATTAGGGGGTTAGGTGGTCCCCACTCCCAAATTCAAATTGGAATGTTTTGAATTCTCAGGTGGTCCCCACCACAATTAATCATTAAAAGTAGGTTTAGGCCTCAGATAGTCCCCCCACCATAACCTCTTATAATATGTTACGGTGTAGTGGTCCCCACCACCACCTTCTACATGGGTAGTGAAAATAAAAAAAAAATTGTCACACACTTTTATTTTTATTTTATTCTTACACAAAAAACCCAAAAACTATCTTTCACCCTCGACCAGCATCCTTCGAGGTGAGAGTCTCCTTATACTAAAACTAGCACTGCAAGTTCAACGATGTCCTCATATTTCAATTCCATGAGCTGGTTAAAATGTTATAAAAACCCACTCGAACATTAACTGAACGTTCCAAAATAAAACATCAGAAACTGATTCTGACCACACTTGGCCATAGAATCATGCGCTGTCAATTTTTTCGGTCTCGTAAAATTACCATTTAATTAAAAACAATTAAATGGAAATCCCAGGTCTTTACATTGTCCCCACATTAGGAATTTATGTCCCCATAAGGTATAATTCAAACTAATGGAATAGGTGAGGGTACTGATCATGCAACTAAGACTCCCACTTTCATGTGGTCTCTTAGAGGTTCTCGTGCTACCAACGAATGCACACCAAAGGTATTGATCTTCCATGATGGGACGACTCCTGTCGATCATCAATCTCTACTAGAACCTCTATAAAAGTCTCCCCATTTTCAATGTCCAGCTATCTATGGTCGATGACATGAGAAGGGTCATGGACGTATCTCCTCAACTGGGATACGTGGAAGACGTCATGCACCTAGTGCAACTGAGGTGGATAAGCTATGTGGTAAGCCACCTAGCTAACTATGAAAAGGAAATGAAAAGGTTTGATGAATCTTGAATATAACTTACTGCCTCGACCAAATCTCTATAGACCTCATCAGGGTGAGACCCGTAGGATGACGTGGTCTCCATCCTTGAACTCGAGAGGTCTTCCTCTCCTGTCGGTATACTAAATCTACCTGCTCTGTGCAGTCTTCATCCACTCCAGGATGATGTTCAATTTCTCTGTGTAGCCCATACCATATCTAGTCCCATGAGTGCTAACTCCCCTAGGTCAGTTCAGCACAATGGTGATCTTAAGGGTCACCCATACAATGCCTCAAAAGGCGTCATCCCAATGGTGGAGTGATAGTTTTGTTGTATGAAAACTCCACCAAAGGTATATGATCCTCCCAGCTACGACCAATGTCAAGGACACAAGCATGGAACATGTAATCAATGGTATGAATGGTCTGATCAGTCTGACCATCCGATTAAGGATGGAAGGCAGTGCTCAAACGAACCTGCATCCCAAAAGCCTCATGAAACTCCTTCTATAGACAGGATGTAAAACGTGGATCATGATCAGAAACGATCGTGGAGGGTACTCCATGTAACCGCACAATCTCGTGCACATTATGAACTATTATTTCAAAGATAATTTTATTAGTTAAATGGGAATTTTACAACTCCGTGAAAATTGACAGCACTTGATTCCAAGGCCCGGTGTGCACAGACTTAGTTTCTGAATTTTTGATCAGGTGCGTTTAGTGAATGTTCGAGCATGTTTGTATAACTTTTGAACCGTTGCTCAGAATTTAAATATGATGACACTGTTGAACTCATAATGCAAGTTTTCTCTTAAGGAGACTCTTACCTCGATGGCAGTTGGTCGAGGGTGAATTATAGTTTTTGGATTTTTAGTGTATGAATAAAAAAAATTATGTAACTTTTTTATTTTTATTTTAAATAAAAATGAGGAATTTGGAGGTGGGGAACACCACATATTAACCTAGCATGAGAGGTTATGGTGGTGGGGACCACCCGAGGCCTAACCCTCCTAATCATGTTTAATTGTTGTGGGGACTTCCCAAAAATTCAAAACCTGCCTATTTGAATTCTTGAGCGGGGACCATCAGACCCCCCTAATAATGGTTGGAGAGGAAAACCTCTAAACTCCATCATAAACGAGGGAGAGGATCTTGAAATGCTCTACTTTTATTGTGCCAACACACTTTCCATTTATTGTTCCAACCATGTGATTAATTATCCTTTTTGTATTTTTTTCCAAAAAAATAATTTTCTTATTCTATTATTTTAGGGCTCACCTGGGAATTGGGTGGTATTGAGAGAGGAGAGATCATGGTAGAAATAAATTTTTAAAATGAAGAACATCATATCCCGAAGAAGAATTCTCTACCGACAAAGAACGCCCTCATCTTTGACCTTATTCATTGGAACCTCCTTTGATATAGGACGTGTTCATCTACAACAAATCAACACCCGCCTTATCGCACCAACGTCAATGAACAACGAAAAAGGTAGGGTTTTAAATTAAGTATGATTTTATTCCCTTGAATAATTCCTTCTAAAAACAAATAATACAGATCAACGTATTATCATATTGATCTGTGAATGTTTTCTTTGTGGGTTGGGAATAAATTATTGTGGAAAGTTATAGGGGTTTATTATTTATTTTGATTAAAACTCCCATGTTCTTACATTCATTTCATTTGTGGGGTTGGGAAAAAATTTTATGAGGGGATTATGGGAATCTATGTTTTAATAGATGTCCCATGATCGTTCTTTTTTTAGATTTTTGATGAACCGCATACGACCACTCTAAAAGCGGATGGTGTGGGCCAAAAAACCCTGGTCGAGCACCCCACAGTTCCACACTGTGGTGTTCATAGAAATGGAGGAAGCCAAAAATGGCGTCGAAGATCATGAAGGCAATAGTTATGCCAGACATGGCCTCCATTACCCGCACTGACCCCTCGATGCTCCATCGCCCTGGCCGAACCGGCTCTGCCGCCCCAGGCCGAACCGCACTACACACAGGCCTCCCAAACCACCCCGGCCATGCAAGCCCACTGGTATTCTGAGCTTCCCTGATTGTGCATTACCACCGTCCCTTTGTGGAACCCCAGTCGAATCGACTCGCGCCCTTGGGGCGCCACGACCAAACCAGCCGACACCCACACGACGCCCCAATAGAACCGGCCCGGCGCCCCGGGTCGAGCTCCCCTTGCAGCGCCATCCGGGCCGAGCCGCCCATGTCACACACTTCGGGCTGAACCTCCACAGCATTGACATGCGGTGGGTCCACACCATCACTGTAGGTATGCGGCCTCTCATCCCTCCGTGTCCCCCTGCGGCCGGTTGGGCCGGGCCCAGCGGGCCGGGCCGAACCCAACGGGCTGGCCCACAGAACAGGATGGGCCAGACCCAATGGGTCAGACCGGGTCAATCCGAATCAGGTTGGCCCTGATGAGGTCAGGATGTGTTGTTCTGACCAGGTCGGACCGGATTCGGGCCCACTACGACCCTTTACGTTCTTTTGGCCATATCGTTTGAACCAGGAGTCCATTTGACGAACCATCAGTGGTGCTAGTAATAATGGAGAATGAATTTCCATTAGAGTATACCCTATTAGAGTTTGAGTTATAGTTGAGATACGTTAAGGTTGGATCGTGCACGAATCCAACAGGGCCCTCGAGACTAAAAGACTAATAACTCACTGACCGGGTGTCTGATTTAATTGATGACTATTGCGTTGAAACCCTTATGATGTGGAAGATATTTTAGATACTTTTTCGTGGGTGTTCATGACAGATAGTGTATCGACCAGTTGCTCGTGGAGAGGATCATCCTGGAGACGATCGAGTGTAGTACGAGGACCTATTAACTAACTGAGACCTGATGACTGGTGACCTTTTGACTTGAAGAGACTCTACTAGCCTAGTGGGGATAGCCTTGGCATTGTGGCAAACCCACAGTGGAAGAGCACATTTAGTGATTCGGTAGGACCACATTTCTCGATAGGAGGATTACCTCAGCAATATAAGAGGGGGATCACACTTGGTGATGTGAAATATCCATGGTGGGGAGCACCTCTGAGTGATGCGGCAGACCCACGGTACTCTACATGAGTAGTATCTCAGCAGTCCAATGATAGTGGGAAGCATGCATGGTGTCGCAGTTGGGCCACTATAATCGATTGACCATTATTTCTATAATAGCTGAGATTTCGATAATGTGATTGGGGATATTAATGGATACTACTCCTAAAATAAAATCCTAGTTTAGCTGAGTCATTAATTTTGTGTTTTCATCATAAATGATATGGATTACTTAATAATTTAGGTATATGCATGGGCATATACCTAATTAGGGTTATCTGTTGATTTCATAATTTGTGGTTTATCATTTTTGGATTTTGTGAGAGCATGAGTGTCTCGGGGTCCATACTGAGGATCATTATACAAACCCTACATGGGCATTGTCCACAACTTATTGTGTTGGATGTAGATGGAGGATATCACTGATTGAGGCTAAGAATACCAGGACTGGACGATACCAGGAGGTGGACCATATGGCTTGTCAGTACACGGAGGAGATGGACAGTTGTGGATTACTGAGGAGATGATATGTACCTACCATTTAGTTAGAAACCATAGAAGATGATTTAGTAGCTATATTTTCATTTTTTTTAGTTGTAATGAATTTTAATTTAACTTCTACCTTCCAGTTGGCTTTTATTCTGGCCCCTTTTACTTTTAGCACTCTTTTGTTATACAATTTATTTGGTCTTTCATCCAGATGTGTGATTTCTTGTGTGTGTGTGTTATAGGTTATAAAGGCAATACTTTAGTAGTTTTATGGAATTACACCTTTGGTTCTAGTATCCAGGCCCTGGCCTTTGGAAGGAGGGCTTGGGGTAGTAATGTCATGGGCCCCATGGGATGGGTCAGGAAAAATTGGTATCAGAGGAAGGTTCTACCGCATAACATAAGAATCTGATGTTTTTTGTGAAGTAATAGTGTTATGTGTAGTGAGTATAGTTTTTAGTTAATGGAGTTCATTGTTGGCGGATCGACTGACTTATCCATAGACAAGAACACAAACCTCTGATTCCTAACTCAATGCAACAAAAAACTTATTGCGTGTGTGTTTTCAAAAGTTTTATTTAAGTAATCTCACATGGTCTGCTCTCCAAGTATACCTTTTTAACCGTAAAAAAGTATTATAAAGCTAGGAGCTGACAGATGTTGTAGAGGTCTGAGAGGACCAGACCTATAGGTGGACGACCACATGACTCATGATCTTTTGTGTGAGGCAACCAAATTGGAGACAGACATGCTAGGAGAGGGTAGTGTAACACATGTGGCGAGCAAGGTCACCTGGCTCATTACTTCCAGAAGAACCATTTAGATTATAAGAAGACATTTGAAGGACTCCTCAGGTAAAGACAGAGATTCGATCGTGGTGGTCCACGGGGAGCATACGGACGTGGTAGAGGAGCTGGCCCTGCAGCTGGTGGTGGGTGACGTTTCGATGTGTTACTACCACCACCAACAGGATGTCCACCCCGACTACAGGGAGAAGGTGGACCAGGGAGTTCGTAGCTCTAGGAAGCTGAGGAATATGATCATAGAACTCCAGAGATGATTCGAGATACGATCGGTGTATACTACACCATAGTAGCAGTACTTATAGACACAGTTCCCAATCACTCATTCATTGCCACTGCCCTAGTTCGGAGCTCGTAGATTCTGACGGAGCCATTGGCTCGATCCTAACTTCTAGATACTCCTACGGGAGAAAATTCAATTATTATGAATTGGTTTCAATAGTTCGAGCTTACTCTAAGAGGCGAGAGCTTCAGATGGGATCTCATTCTAGCAGCGTCGAGGTCTAACGAAGTCATCTTTGGTATGGACTAGTTTTATACAGTCCATTCCCAGATCGACTATATTAGGAGCAATGTGCACTGTGTCTTCCAGAATGGGACAAGTTGTACCTTCATTGGTGAGAAGGGAGCCTTTGTAGCACATGATGGACTTGCTCAGAGGAGAATATAGCTAATCACTCATTAGTTGTCTAGACATACCCTCGAAACTATTAATGAGGAGTGTCTGAGCTATCCTGTAGTTGTGTACCAGTACACAAATGTTTTCCTTAATAATGTCCTAGGTATACACCCTCACCAATAGGTAGACTTTTATATTTACTTGTACCTCGAGACGACACAGATATCTACACCAGCGTATCAGATGGCTCTCGCGGAGATTCTTAGGCTACAGGTACAACTAGAGGACTTGTAGGGGAAGGGATTGAACCGACCAAGTGTTTCTCCCTGGGCAGTACCAATTCCATTCTATGAGAAGGGGGATGGGATCTTGAGGATTTTAGTTAACTATTGGTGCCTGAACCAAGTGAAAATGAAGAACAAGTACCCACTCTCATGGATTGATGACCAATTTGATCAGTTGATGGGAGTATGGTGGTTCTCAAAGATAGACCACAGATCCGACTATCACCATATCAGTGTTCAAGATGAGGATGTGCAGAAGACGACATTCAGATGTCGGTATGACCACTACGAGTTATCTGTTATGCCAATTGGCGTAACCAACACTCCAAAACTATTCATGGGACTCATGAAAAATATATTTAATCTATATATCAATCACATCGTCTAATTCTTCAACGACGACATTCTGATCTACTCGACTACTGAGGAGGATCATGACTATCATTTGCAGGTAGTATTGGACACACACCGAGAGCACTAGATTTGTGGTATCACTCAATGTACAAGTTTTGGATCCAATAGGATTACTTTAAGGTATATGTAATCTCAGTGGCTGGAGTTGCAGCAGATCCAGTGATGATTGAGGCGATACTTGCTTGGGAGTCATCCGGGAGTGTGATGGAGGTACAAAGTTTCCTGGGTATGGATGGTTATTACAAAAGGTAGTGGATTTTTGTGAATGATTTTATATTATTTGAACACCCCCAAATTATAAAGGGTTAAATAACTAAATAATATTAGTCATGTCAAAAATGTGCACCTTCCATTTTGAAACCTTGTCTGATTAGAACTCCACAGTTAAGGGTGCATGGCCTAGATTATTGATTAGGATGTCTGACTTTCTAGTAAATTTCTCATGGTGTGTGTGAGTGAGAACAAAGCACACTGGAATGGATATCTGTTGCCCCGTGGGGAAAATCATTAGTCAAATGACACGTTCATGCATGTGGGTGGGCCTATGGGTGGGGACCATGAGAATTTGGGGCAACTGGTTGTACCTATCAGGCTATCACCCGATGACCATGTTAAGGTGGGGTGGATGTGTTATCACCGAGACCTAGTTGTGACATTTGGTATCAGAGAAGGAACCCAGCTTTAAGTGTGGTGCACTTCCTGGGTTGAGATGTAGGGCTCACAACAAGGATGTTGTGTTCTAAAGGGTGGGGGTGATTTTAACACCCCTAAATGATAAAGGGTTAAATGACTAAATGATATGACTCATGTCAACAAGGTGAACCTTTATTTTCATGGGCCTTTCTTATTATATCTCCACAGTTATGTGTGCTTGGCAGGGAGTAGTGATCAGGATGGGTGACCTTCTGGGATGTTTCCCAGGGTGTGTGTGAGTGAGGAAAAAGCATAATATAAAGGACATTTGTTGGCTGTTGGGGACTGTCATTAGTCAGATGACTCGTTCAGGAATGTGGGTGGGCCTCTAGGTGGGGACCACATGTCTTCGGGGCAACTGGTGGTACCTGACAGTCCTGGAAAAAATGACCATGTTAGGGCGGGGTGGATGTACTATCACCAAGACCCATTTGTTACATTTTAAATCACCCAAACCCGGGAAAACTCCTCTATTTTGACCTAGTCTTGGTATTGCTGATTTCTATGTGACCCTAGAGCCTTCCTGAGGGATTACAAGGGGATTTTAACACTATTCCTTTAGATCTGATTACTATAATGAAGATCCTCTTCCTTCCCAATTATTTTATTTCACATTGTTCCTTCATTTGTTCATTCTACTATATATAATTGATCATTTCTTGGAAGGTCTCCACTATTTCCCTAGATCTAAACCAATGTGTTGAGATCTAGACATAGGTTTGTGGATCCAGATATAGTTTTGAATGATCTTGATGCGTTTGATCTTAATTTTAGGTTTAGGGATTTAGATTTGGATATTGATCGACATCGATGTGCCACATAGATTATGGGGAATTTCGTTTGGCTATCAGTCATAAAAAACTGAGTTACTTTCCCTAAATTGAAAAACAATACCCTTGGATTTTAGGTTTTTATGTGAGATTTTTGATTTTATATCTTCCAATGATAATTCATTTTTCATAAATTTGAATAATTTGGAATATAAATTTCAATGTTCATTCTTTGGAGATATACATGATTAATTTATGATTTAATAATGGATCAAGGTGGGAGGGTACCATTTTATATATATGATTTGGTGAAATTATTAATGGGTTTAGATATTGTAATTGAGATATTGAATTGGTTGTGTTAAGATAATTAATTAGGGAATATTAATTATGAGATGATACCTTGATATGTTAGATAATTAATGATCAATTAACTATGTGTCAAGATATTTATTAATGATAATTAATTGTGGAAAATAATTATGGTATAGTGGTATTTGATTTTGATAATTAATTGTGAAGAATTAATTATTGAATATGATTTTTGTTTATTGGTTAATTAATTGATGAATAAATTATGGTTTGTGCACTTAGTTAATTTTTTGGTTAGATAATGCATTTTTATGTGCTTATTAATCATTGTACTAGTATAGAAATGATGTTGTCAATTCTTGGGAATTAATTATTTATTTAAATGATTGATAATGTCGGTACTAGACATTAAATTCAATGCCGATATAGAATTTGGGTGATTGACATGGTGTTCCTCCCCAAAGGTTCTCTAGGATTTTGATTTGGGGTTTTAGAGATGGAGATCTACACCAAATGAGGTTTAGAGTTATTGACTAGAATTTCAACACAAAATTAATGAAGATGATGAATAATAATTGAAATGGAAGACTTAAAGTAAAATTTGGTCTAATCTAATTATTAGAGATTAAATGAAAATGAGATAAATATATAATTATAGAATATACTTATTTCCATATACAATTGCACACAATATCTTTTGACTCTACTTTTTCAAGACACCATTTGAGGTGGCATACTTAGTCATACTCACACCCTACTCTGACCACTAGATCGGCACCCAAGATGACTTTGTTTTGCTGGACATGATAAGGTAATGGACATAGGATATGTTACTATTTGGTAATGGAGAACGGGTGGGGGACCCAAAGATGGATCAGGACCCTCTTTGGAGTTGTTGTGTCATTACATATAGTTTCATTGTAGACACTTGAAACTTGAATTTTCAAAGCATGTTTCACTTTTTAGTTGAGAATTGTATTTCCTGTTTTGACTATATTCTTAAAATATAATCTAATGGCTCGAATAAAATGTTTTCTTTTAAATAATATTATTTCATTGATTGTTTAATATATGTGTTGTGTATCATCAACTCTATAAAATGTTGTTTTTGTTCTTATAATAATATATAGATTTTGTAGTATGTATCTCACTGATGATTCTAAATCATATATCAACAATGTAAGTACACAAAAAAATAAACAACCCATATTGCACAAACAGTCAATGAGAATAACATAATTTAAAAACCGTGATGAAAGATGATATGAAAAAAGAACATAAAACATTATTAATATAAAAATACCAAAATCTATTACCATTATATTAATGGTAAAATAACGCATCACATGAATTTCTCTCCCATTACACTTTTTGGTGAAGCATCACCAAGATTGGTATAACATTTAAGAATGTGTTTCTATCTAGGGCATCACCCGCAACTAGTAATGAAACGTCCCAAAATATCCCAATTAGTATACTCGGACACGCATGTGATGGAAAAAAAGAGTTCATTACTATCAATCCAATGACATAATGTGATACACACCAGACCCTATAGATATAGGGAATATTAATGAAATTAACATATCACCTCCAATATGCCATTTTCCAAAATGATTCTAGACAAAATAGAAAAAAATATGACTCAGAAATCCAATAATTAGAACATTTTAACAATCATAAACAATGTGTTATAACTGGATTAAATTTTCTAATAGTAATATATATGAATTGAGAATCACAAAATTTTCTAACTGAGCCATCTATTATAGATAAACATATATTATTTTTGAAGTATGTTTTGAGATAAACCTTTTACATATTGCATATTCGTTCTGTGCACAATACCTAACATAGAGAATAATAAAATTATTTTTATAATACACCATAAAAGTAAAATAGTAAATAGTTATTAAAATTAATCTGGGAAATTTATTATCATAGTATCATTCTTTATTATATTGTTTTCTTTCAAATGTCGATTACCTAATTTCATTTGGTAAAATTTTATTAACAACTTATAGATATGGACAATGATAGAAAATGTCATAAATTTGTTGCATAATATTCAGAATATTTATATTGTTATCGAAAAAATTCATATATAAAATATTTTTTTAAATAAAATGATTAATTTTTGTGATTAATTATTAATCTTATTTCTCTTAGAGAAGATAGTTCACGCCCATGTTCTATTAAAGTTTCACTTTATAAAATAAAGAGAACTTAAATATATCATAATATAAAATTTCAAATTTAAAGATGTATTGTTGTTATAATATTTATTTATCCATTACATATTTTTTATCAACCATGATGTTTGGTGATGAAAACTCGAAGAGGTTTCTTTTTAGAGGCTTTATTCTACAGAAACACATGAATTGTGTTTTTCTCCAACAGAATCGGGATGAAACAATTTCATAAAATTAGTATAATAAAATATAAGTATAATAATGATAAAAGTTTCATTATATATTTATGGAGAAAATATATTTATTAAATAAAAAAGGCTAAATATAGAAGAAGAAGACAATAATGACATTTGAGACTTTATATTTCCCTAGAAATACCATTTGAATTGAATGTATTAGGTTAACATATCATGGCCAGTGGATTATAAAAATTTTACTGAATACTATGAGTGGATATGTGGGTATATTATCAATGAAATTTATAATGTCATGTGTATTTTAGAAAATATTTCATTAAAATATATTTGAATAGTGGGAAAAGTTGCCTTTTAGAAACACATTATATTTCAATAATTCAATGAGAATATTCTAGGGTCAATGGATTAAAAAAATTTATATAATATATGATAAATAATAATTAGGATGATAAATAATTATCCAAAAGATTATAGACAAGTTTAAAATAGGGTATAGGTTTTTTAACATTGTGTTTTTCAATTTTACTCAATTATTTGTATTTTAGGTAACTTTTTTTAAAATGAGAATTTCAGGATTCATTAAAAATATAGAAAAACTCATAATGAAAATGTTGGGTGTGAATGAACTATAAAACTATATTTAATACAATTAAATGAAAAATTTTATAAAACAACCATTAATTTAATATAGTTAATGAATAGAAAATGGATTTTCGTTGAAAATTAGATTTTTTGAAATTATGGATGGATAATTTTTTAAATAATGATTTCAATTTAAATGATAGTTAATATATTAATTATTTTTTTAATAATACATATATGACTAATTATATAATGTATTTTTTTAATTATTCAATATTATTTTTTAGAATATTAATAAAATTATGATATTAAAATATTATTTTAACATTATCAATTTATGTAATATTAATCATAATAATTAAATTTTATTTAGAAAAATGAAAAATGATAAATTATATAACATTATAATTTTAATCTCAAATTTGTGAAAATATTTATCTAATCCAATTTCTATTTAAAGGTAAATTATTCTTAATGTTAGCGCATAAATTGGATAATGAACAGTTTTTTGGGAAAAAATATTTCTACCCATAATGTTTTTTTATTTGAAAAAATTAACATTTTTATTAGTTTAAATAATATTATAAGATTATTTTTTATCTAAGAATAGTTATTTTATAGTGAAATAAATCCATAACCAAATTTCCACCACGATCAAACGTAATGACAATAATATAAGAAAAAAAGCCTCAATAAAAAATTAATAGATTTTTATCAAAGTGATATATTTTGATTTTATTAAACCCATATAGTATATATTCCTAATTATTCTCATTACAATATAATATAATTTTTAATATTTAAAAAAATATTTCAATGCATTCAAGTCATAATTTCAAATTTTAAAGGTATTAAAGAAATCTATTTGTTTAACTATTTACCAAAAAATGCTTTTAGAAAAACCCAAATATTAATATTAATATCATATTGATATTTGAAATTAAAAAAATAATTTAAATATTTCGAATTTAAATTATATAATTTTCTAATTTAAATTTTATTGAAATCATATAATAAAATGTGAAACATTTTTATAGTAAAATAACTTTTTAAAATTTGTTTATTATTATTATTAATTTATAAAAAATACTAAAAATGTCAAATATCATCAATAAATATTCTGTTTTGTTAAGAGTAACATGTTTCATCGATATAAAAATATTTATATAAAAAAAATTATAATGTATAAACATATAGATAAATACAAACTAGAATGAATTTTGAAAATATTTAAGAAATTATATATATATATGTATGTATATGTTTGTATATATATTTATATAATTCATAATTTAGTTAATCATGTTCATTCATAACAATTCAATGCCTAGGAATTTTACATTCTAATACTATCACAATTTCATTTTTATTAAAAGTTTCAGGTGAGGTAATAAATCGACCATATATTATATAATTAGATGTATACAATATATTACTACATTTTGTAGTTGTATTCTTTACCCTAAAATATTGTGCATCTCAAATTTAATTACAAAAATCTAATAAAAGGGGGGGTGATAGTATTCATAACATTTTCACTAACCAAAATATATACTCTTAATATGACATATAAATAACTATTTTAGTTTATACTGGGTTACTTATCTCTACGAAAAAAACATTGACCATTCAAAAATTGAAATAACAAGTATTTGAATAATATAATTATAAATTCTCCAATAAATAAAGTTCCAAAAACCTTTTTGTTCTAAAAGGAATTATACCATTGTGAAATCATATATTACATATAACATAAATCTTTATATCCAACCCAATATTTATTTTACCCAATGACCATAAATTCACACCCTAGTTAATACATAACATATTTTTAGAAATGAGAAAAATTACACAAAAAATATCATGGATCATTTTTTATTTAAATCCATATTCAATTCTATAATACTATATAACTCAAATTTAAAATTCAATCAACCCATTTCTACCAAAACCTCAATAATATGTTAATATTATGAGTTATCCATACCTTAATCAATATATATTCAATATTTATCCCCATATATATATAATATTCTCATAAAATCCCATTTTAAGGATATCGTTTCCATTTATAGTATGTTTTGAAATCATTGATGTAAAACTATAATAATAAAATAATTTGATATTTTCCATAACCCTCATAAATATGGAATATACAAATATACCATTCATAAATATAACACACTATTAATAATTTATTTTCAAGGGGTTTCGAGTTTAGAAGAGAAATTTCCAAATGACTATAATGATTAAGTTATTTTTTCATTAAATTGCATCACACAAGGTTTAGCATTTTTGTTTCTTCTTTTAGCATCTGTTGTGGGTTTTCATTTGTGGTTAAAATTTATTAATGTTAGGTTCATAATTTTCAGCACAAAGAAACTCCCAATGGATCCCACATCCTTTTCATGGTACAAACATTCTTTCTAAAGGCCGAAGGTAATACGAGGAATTAATCCCAATGGAATGGAGGAACCCACATAGTTCGAGACAATGGGAGTTCATCCTGATCAAATTATATGGAAGAGGGGATTATTTATTATTAAAATAAACTATTTCTTATTTATGATATGTTGTAATATATATTCAAAACCCAAATATGAGTTTGTTTTGCATAATAAAATGAACAGGTGTTGAATCCTTTTCCATGTAATGATGTGTTCTATTAATGAGACCATATGCATGTATATGAGATTCATTAATCATTTACCTGTATTTTATAGAAAGTTTTTCTTATTTATAATTTTAGTTCATCTATCTGGAATCATGGAGTTTAATACCATCCAAGAAAGCGTTTTTTGTCTCAAAGGCAAGATTTATCTTTCATGAGGTGTCCCCTGTATGATTTGTTTAGCATGAATCAAAATACATTCAATTCATTTATGATAATGTAGTGATGTATCCCATTTTAAATAATGGAAATATATTGGGTCACATATTAATTATACATAGTGTTTTATCTTTAATAAGGTTTACTATATAGCATATTTCTAATAGGAATTTGAGTAATCATAATTTGATCTACCATTTAACAGCTAATGAGTGGTGATATATAATTTATTCATGAAAATGTTATTGTCTAAGGTTTTACCAATATATGAATTACGTCAAAAACTACATCTAAATGAATTCCCATGGGTATATGACGGTGTATCAATATAGTAAATATATCCTACATTCTGATGATAACATAAATGAGGGAATTTTATGATGAAAGTGGTATCATCATTACCAATACCTAGTCCCATGTGATCCAGGTTATTAGCTATAAATAAGTGATAATAAGTGATCAATCACACCAAATGTGGATGGCATAATTATTTTGTCTGGTGGACCTAGTAGTGTTTTTATCCTCGATCTATAACATTACGAAGGCATCTAACATATCCTATTTTGATTGGAATCATAGTAATCATAGTTTAGTTTAAATCTTAATACATGAAAAGGTTATAATTTATTGGTTTTTTTGATGTCCATGACATGTTCAATTACCTTTTCCAGACATTTCCTGAGTATATATAAAAAATATCATGAATATATTCTGAACATGTCATCATATTCTGTCTAACATGTCTTAAGGGTGTTACTTTAAGGTAATGATTGTCTGTATGACAAGTCCTAATTTTTTATCTTACAAATATGATAAGTCACATACTGAATCACATGATTGATGAAGATATATTATAGTCATAATTCATGACATAGATTAAATTTCTAGAGGAAAATTTGAAAAAATGGCTAACATGCCTGAGAGTGATGACATGATTATTTTAGCCATATAAAATTGTGTCTCATGATCATATATGACATGTTCAAAGGCTATAACTTGACCTGGATGGAATTTATGAAGGATTTTTCATGTATTCAATGACATGTGTGGGAGAATTCACATGATTTTGGTGACATGTTTTTAGGACATCCCAAAACTTGAAAAACCTTACCATAGGGATTCACAAGACGATTCTAAATTTTTTTAGAGTCATATCATGATGTAGTTGACATCACAAAGTGTTTTTTCCTGATATGGGTGACGTGACCCAGTGGTATCACATGATCTCGATTGTTTATGTGATTTACATGATGAAAAAACATGGAAATAGTTTTTTCCATCATCATGTTATTATTTCTAATTGTTTTAGTATTTAATGGTAATATTCCTCAATGGCTTTACATCACTAGAATGTTGTCGTTTCATTGGACCATGTCAACATGTGAGACACATAATTAGGTTTTCATTCTAGAATTCCATCACATGATCAACAAGATGGCCACATAAAGAGAATTTTAATGTTGAGTAATGCCTTTGGTCATTCTTCAGAATATACCTTGTGAAATTCCCATTATATTGGTGGATTTTTTTCACTATTATGTCCACTAATTTGTGATCTCATAAAATTGTATTACATATCCTATGATTTTTTCTGTTAAGGGATAAGACTATGTTTTTTATATCAATGGGATAAATTTAAAAGTTTCTCCAAAAATTTAATATTTCACCTTACACAATTATTATAGCATAGATATGTGATTGATTTTTTGTAGGGAATAACTTGACATTCTATTCTCAAGATCCAACTGTGGATCATCCGTTGTGTCACATGATTAATGATGAGCACAAGAAACATTTATCCTTTCCATATTTACTGGACTCTCATCCTGTAATGGGGAATCTATGTGATCATATAAACATGTCAATTATTCCTCACGGAATATAGATTAATTTCAAAGAGGATATCACGAGATTAGATATGTCTTATGTTGGGCCTTTTAGGAGATTATGTAGTCCTATAAGAGGCCATTCATGAATGTGTGTTGGATATTTATGGTGGCCTCCACATGATCAGGATAACATATAAAAGGGCATTCCCATGAAAAATAGAGAAAAAATGAAGTTAATAACCCATTCACATGAAAATTTTATTATCCTCCATTCATGAGAATCTATCACCTCTTCTAACATTTATTCCAAATTCTATAGGTATTTTGGCACTCTCACATTGCTTTTATGTCAAAGGCTCACAAGATCAAAAGATGATATAATTATGAATTGATATCATCATAAAACAAAATCCATATTCTCATCAGTGATGTCTCACATGTTCACATTGTCAATTTTAAGGGACTCTATAAGGCTTTGATGGAATGTTTGAGTGTCTTTACAAGATTAGGCCACATATTGATAAGACTACAATGTGACCAAGAGTTACTTGTCATGGGCCAGTCATGAGGTCAATATAACATATTGGAGGGGCCATGTGTGGTGAATATTGATCACACATGGGGAAGAAATCATTATTTTGGGAAAATATTTAAATTTAATAGCATGAAACCTCTACATTTTTCATTTTTACTTCCATATTATATTATGGGGCTTAAGTGATTGTGATGAATTTGTCGCATAATGCATCACATGATCATAGGATCCCATAGGGTAGCCTCTGTTTGATCATCAACACATGACCTGGAACCTTCTTAAGAATAAAAGGGATTATCTGATGAGATTTGTGTGTTTAGGAATATATCATATGCTAGGCATGTCCCATTCACATGACTTTCATATGATCAAGAGATCTCATATCCACTTGAGGATACATAATCATTGATATTTGACCATCTGAACATCATATATCTATGTTACTCCTTCCTTTTTATTATGGTGAAAATAATACCCATGACTTGTGTATTCATTGAATTGTATAATTTTTTATTATCATATACAGGGTGTTATCATATTTTCACCCTTAGCAGAGATATCTAAAAGGAAAAATAGTCGATTTATAGTGAGTAAATGATCTCCTAAATCAATGAGGATTCTACTGATCGGTGTCCCAAGTGGTGTTTGTACTTTTAGATTACTTTTGGGATTCCATGAGGATTCTTATAATTAGGGGATCAGGGGGTACACTCATTCCATTGGTGGATAAAACACTATAATGATTTATCATATCATAAAACTATATTAATATGACTTAATACATAAACCGTTTTTCAAGACCAAATCTTAAAACCCACATCATATGAATTATTTATGACATTCGGTTAAATGATCACACTGTGTTAATTCCTCATGTGATGACCCCTATAAATAATCTATGTATTAAATCTTGTTAAATTTATTGAATATTAATAATGAATTAATTGGATAGTTATCCCATTGTCTTTTACAAATTTGATGGATTCATCAAATTTATTCTAAATTATTATGTGGTTTTCATGACCATATCATGTTCAAGAAATTTCAAGTCTTCTAATAGAGAATGAGACCACAATATCCTCTGTGAGTCTTGCGTTTCAAGAGAGTTGTTCACCTGATCAAAAATCCTTATATGGGTTTTCTGATTAACATAATGATGTTTCAGTCTTGGGAAAATAATAATAGGGTTTCCCACTCATATTAAATGTGATAATTGGTTATTTATAGATGTATTCTAGTTCATGTCATCCATTTCTAAAAGAATTCAAAAAAATTTCTCATCTGAATTCCATTGTTCGGAGGGTGGATTCCTGCTTTTGTTTCCTTATCAAGTATTCATAAAAAATCATGATAGAACTGGTGGGGATAATTCATATGGAATATCATATGTCAACATTCATACCACTATATAGGGTTTGGTCATACCAATTATTCTCTGGTGTTCCCAATATAGTTATTAATAATTCCATGTTCTTGGGTTCTAAGTATATATAATACATTAAATTCCAATATCATATATATTGGATATTTTATTGATGAAAAAGTATATTATTATATGGGAATATGTGGAAAATTATGCATACTAACATTGGAAATAATTTCTATAAATTCAATATGTACATCAACACTTATTGCTTGATAATATAGAAATACACCATAAAAAAGTGTTTGGATGGTGTACCAACTGTGAAATTTTATTAGGAGGGATCGTTATGTTTATTGGTTTTGTTCCTTTTGGGTGTAGTAAATAATTTTTGAGAGTTCCAAATAAAAAAAATTGTGACGTATGATATCTTTTGAATCTACAAGTCCTTATCATGCTGTAATAAAGGATTAAGGGAATACATTGTTAGCCGATGGGTTCCAGATTCAAGTACAATAAATATGACTCTTAATGTAATGGGAATAAATTAGTAGAATTTCAAACATATTTTTGGTTCACAATTATTAATAGATATATACAATTAATGTTTACCACACCATCCAATTGGGAGGATGTATATAAGACTAATAACATTTCCATACATATGTTCATGTTGGATGACAAGTCCCTTGAAAAATACCCCCTTCATAGAGGTGATATGTTGATTATATATTGGCGAGGATATTTACAAATGAATGTCCAATCTGAACCCAGTGGAAAAAAGACTAATGTAATGTACCAAAAAAGATTCTCGTAGTGGAAAGGTTACCCACTAGACAATAGATGAACATGGTATCCATAACAAACCAGGTTGTGTGGTTACTCTCAATGTTGAATGGGCCATTCATTTAAAATGACTTATTAATATATACGAAACATGATAACTTCTCCCATTAATGTGTAAGTATGGATTTAGGGTTTCCACCTTTATAATTATTGCATATATGGTGTGCAAGAGGCGTATGATGTTTCTATGATTGTGATAGTAAAAATATACAACTAATTAAACCACATTTTTTGGGGAATATACCACATATAATTGTCCATCTTATCCAGGTACTATGGGGATTGGGTAAGATTTTGTGACCATCTATTTATACTTTTACATCCAAAAAATTTATAGTGTTTATTTCATTCTATCAATCTTATGTATCTGTTTTGTGATTCTGGTCTCATTAATGGATTGGTAAATTTGGGAGTTCCTTAGTCATCATGACCACTTCCCATTCAAATAATATGAGATGAATAATAGTTGTATTGCTAAAAGTATGGGGGAAATATTTTAATCTTGGGATTATATAATGTAAATCTTTTTTGGAGACCTTTAATCATGAATTTATGGGTTCATTTTTTATGTATAGTATTTTTCATATCAGTGACACATTCATTTGTTATGTGTTTAGATAAAATTTCCTCCCCTACATGTACTATCTATGAATCATCCAATGGTGAATCACCAATTATGGTTGATATTAACCTAATAAGAAAATCATGATTAGATATAATTTCATTAAAACTATGTTGGTATAGATTTGTCTCGACAGTAGGAAAATATTTGGAACTACCTGTATCTAAATGGGAAATTATCTGCATCAATACTAGAGGAAACACGGTTTGTACTATTCAACAAATCAAATTGGAGGCATTGATGGATCATTCATTGAGTAGACATAAAACATTGTTGATTCCTCACAAGGATGTGAGGAATTTACCATATTTTTCATTACTTGGATATGTATCACTAGCTAGGCTATGGTGATCACAGAACCTATGAGGGATTTCATTTGAATATATTAATTTCCCAAAGTATTTCATTGATTGACGAATTTAATTGATGTGAACCATATTCTATGCTTTGTGAAATACTAAATTTTGAGGATTTATTCATAGAAGGATTTTTCTATTTTACATATCTGAAATCTTTCCCTCTCACATACCAACCCAGTGAGGTTCATAATTACCTTTCAAACATCAACTCAATGATTGAAGTCATAGCGGACATATACACTACCTTCCATTAGTGTAGAAAATTTTGTTTCCTTTAATGATTTATGTTTCAATGGAAAATAGTCATCCTATTATTGAGGTTGTGGTATGATTATCCTTGTAACCATGTTTAAATGGTTATGGATTTTATTTTGACTGCAATGATAATTTGTTTCATTTTTTGGTATGAATGGATGCTTCATGAGTACTTTCATTCCCTTTATTCATAGTATTATTCATGGGGATACATCTAGTAGGGTGGACTTAGTTGGTTACCAGGGAACTGGTTATAAAGTTCCCCAAACTCAAATGGATATAATGGGAGTGTGGAATTCTATTCATATTATTTCACAATATACACTTCCAAAATAACATTCCTCAACACCTTCAGTATTGACCCCTTCTAGGATATTTACTCAATGGTGAAGGGGAAATGCAATCACAACCAAATAATAGAATCGCATCACATTGGATCCTTTTGTATTACATAAAAATTACTTATTTTACTAATTTAGATCATATAAAAATCACATTACTAATTTAAGAAAAATGTGAAGGTCCTTACTAAGCCTAAGTGGATGAAAAAATATATTCTCTTGAGGATATGTGTGACTATTCTGTTTCTCTAGTATAACCATCACTTCTTGTCTTCGTCCATAAAAAACAAGTGATTTTTTAATGTTCAACATTGTTATACAAGTAGCCTACTCTGATTCTCTATTGATCATTCTATTTTCCTCGAATTGGGAGAACACACTTCGTGAGGATGTTGATACTGGTAGCTATTGTGGTACTAATTTAACCTTCATAGTGTAATATATGGGTCAAGTTGATCACTTCTGGAGATAAATATCACAATGTACACATTGTTTCATATTATATAATATTTCATTCATTCCTGTATCCCTTATAGGTGGTGTGAAAAGTATGATAGAAGAGAAAACATCAGTGGTTCTAGTAGGAAAATCTATAAAAGAGTGTGTTTCCTGGTCGCATGATTATGGTTTTGGGGTGATAGAGTATTGCAGTGATTAAAAAAAAGGAATGTATCCATAAGGGATCAAATCCAATGATTTTTTGAGAAAATAAAATCATTCACTTGACTACTGATAATATTTTTTTCCTCTTCTTGAAGAAAATTATTTTTGGAGCTCATATTTTATGATCTTTCTTCATCAAGAATCCCTCAAACATATTCAACCCAAAAGTGGATGAATTCATACCTACATTGTTTAAGGACACTATTAGGAGTCATTAACCGATTTAAAAAGTCCCATAATATACTTGGGTTCCCATATTGCTCTTCAGTAATGACACAATGTCCACATCACCCTAAAAAATGATGCGTTGATTAGTCTTGATGTATATTGGTCATTTTTTTCCGAGTCCTCTTAGGATTTGATAAATGAAAAATTGGTACATATTGGGTTTATGTTTACCAAAATTTTCTATGATGTTATTCACTATACCACTCTTTTTGATTTTATAATGGAAGTGATTTCCCTATTGGAGAAATGAAGGGAAATTGAAATTTGGGAGGTAGTAATAGGGGCTTCATAGTTAGTTAAACAAAGTCGGGATAATTTCATGAATGATGTTTCCCATTTTACAATAGAGGAGATATATCACAAAAACATCATTTTTATAGGGATGGATGAAATTTTCTCATTACTATCAAAAATTAATCGTCCTTATATAGAGCTATTTGGATGCGTCATATACTGCAAATATTACTAAAAACTGAATTAGAATAACAAGAACTCCATGACCATGAAGAGAATAACTATGATGATGTTTTTTCTAGGGGAGGAATTGTATTGGATTGTGGGGTTGTAAAATTAATCTTTAGAAATGTTATGAAAATCCATTTCCACCTTGAAGAAAATGTTTTTAGAACTCATGTAACCCTCTGTGAGCATGATATTATTGGAATTTAGTTCCTTGAACCTTGATTTATTTTTGGATGCATGGGATACACCCCCAAATTTTTATATTACTCATTTCTACTTTATCAATGAATAAATAATATTATAATTACCTGACATTGTCTATATTTCCTTTATTAATGATGTTAATGAAATTTAATTCACTTCTAAACCAATGTATCATCTAGGATTTTTATATTTTTTATAATAGAATCTTAACCCAAAAAACTAGATTTTTTTTAAAAAATCAAAATGGAATTTTATAGAACATATCAATAATACCCATCAACATGAAATTAATCATTGTTGTTCTTACTCTATTTTTCCAATGATCTATTGATTTTAATAGATTATAAATTTATGATCTTCCATAGAGGTAGTGAACTATATCTTCATCATATTTTAATAAAAATAGTACTAATATAATGATTTCTTATAGGGATTAAAAATAATTCCTATTACAATTGTATCCTCTTCTAATTTTATTTACACAAATATTTAAATAGTATCAAAGTTGCTAATGAAATGTTTGAAAATTCATGGATTTTTCTTAAACTGAAATCTTATGAGTTATCGAAATAACATGTTTTAAATCATTCCAATTTTATAAGTGCTCAATATTTGATCAATCAAAAAATTTGCATATCCTGTAAAAAGATACTCGATGTTTTCACTTGATAATCATTTCAGGTTTTCAATCATGAGAGAATTGGGTCTTGTTTAATTGGTTTTTATTATCTGACAAATTTTACCATTATAATTTTTTAGGTTTGTGTCATCCAAATCAGACCATGTACTATTGTATTTTATGGTCTTCTATCATTAACCATCTGATAATTTTTTTAAGGTCATATATCATGGACCATATAAAATTATATTTTATGGAATTGAAACTGATAACTTTTAGTTACATAGTATAACATCATCTATATCAAATCATGAGGTGCTGTGATGTTTATATTAATGCTCCAGGGAATTAATTGATGTCTTGGGAATAATGAAAACATTTCATGCTGACCTAAAATACCATAAGGTGTTTTTTTCCATAGTGATTTTGTTGGGTTTAAATGGGATTACTGATATCTTTCAAAAAATAAGAGATTTACATTGTCGAAAGGTTGAAGTACCTTCTATTAATGTCTTCAATTCTTACATGCATGATCAGGTAAAGTGGATCACATACTTTTCCATAGTCCAAAGTGATTTTTTGGAAAACATTATTGGTGGATGGTAAAATATTCATTAATTCGTGTAAACCATATATTTTGAATATTTAATATGTATGTGATAAAACCAAATAATGTATTAATGAATATGTAAGGAGACTGTCATACTAGGGAGGACCCAAAACCCCATTATGTTGTTTTTTCTAACATGGTGTTGCCGAGTTTCATATTGATTAGAGTTCCATTCAATAAATGTGTATTCCTCTATAGTTGGAATGTTAGAATCCCATATGTATGGTCTTATAGAGCTTAAATTAATGATTATTTAAAAGGTATCCTCACTCTCTTCCAAGGTGCATAGAAGATTTGTAAATATAAAAACATATATATCATGAAGTGAGGAATATATAAAAATCTAACTAATGAGGGTCAAAGAACAATAATTCACTTTATCTTTTTAATGGGAGGCTCAGGCCCTACACCATATAGTATCAAGTAACAAAGTGTTAATCATCAAAAGATATATTAAAAATTGACACATTCCTTTTTTTTATAAAGGTTATAATACACTTTGATGTAACTTGAAGGAATTAGAATCCACATGAGTTGTTTCGTAATAGGTATATTAAATAATTTTTTTTCAACATTTGTGTTAATTTGTCGTTGAAACAGGTTGGTACATATCAATAATAGGTTATAGATTATTCACATATTACACATACTCATGGATATAAATCATTGCCTTGGGTGGTGGGATCTCAACTTAGACTAGGAATCATCAAGGCACAAGCTCATTGATAGGGTTAGAATTCTCTAGTGAACCCGAATGGGGTCACTTGGATTAACTTTTCCTTGTTACTTGTTTTCTAATAGGAACAGTAGGAATAAGGGATCCCAAATTACCTAGGGATTGACGATAAGGATACCAACTCATTGAATTTTTTATGTAATCTTATACATATAAAAGGAGGTTGTTGATTTAATTAAAATGAAATATTCAAGAAGGGTTTGGGATCGCTAATGGGGTTTTCATCACATAGTATACATGTGACAATGATGAGAAGATGTGAAAAAACAATACTTTATATTTTTACTAGACAAGGGGGTCTAAAAAGAATGGGTTAAATTGTAATATTACCAAAATTTTATCCCTAGGACCATTATGAATTGAATTTTATGTTGATTCTTTTCCCAAAACACAAGGGATGAGTATTCAAATGAGTGGATATGAAACTTTTTCAAAATCTACTATATAATTTATTTTATTCTAACGATTTTTTATGTATGATTCATTATTAGTTTTAGGGTATTATTATTTTCACCATAATAGAAAACATTATATGTTCATTTATATTTGAATAATGGTTATTCCATTTCAGTTCATGATGCCTGAGGACTAGATATGACATGGGTGTTGAAAAACTACCTAAATAGTATACCTAAGGTCAATAGTACTCCAACATACTTTTTAGTGGGATGTGATAATGTAATAAATTGTCGATCAATGTTCGTGAGTAATGAGTATAAAATAAGATAATCATACTAGTTATTACCCAATACAACCATAGGTGGTAGGTTTCATTATGGTTACTTTGTGGTTCACAGGGCTTAGAAAACCCATCTACTAAGGGAATGATACCTCCAACTTTTTGTTAGAGCCCTTATTTATGTCCACCTCTTGAATGGTCTAACATAGTGATATCTTATCCTTTTAAGTGGTTGTGAATTGTTTTCATCATCCTAGGTAGTGAAATACATGATGTATGATTTATGGGTTGAGGTACTTGTAATATAATGAAAGGACCTCATTCCCCAGCTAACTAGGATCATGATAATATTGACATATGATAATGTTTGATGATGAGTTATGATCATCACATTTTATTTTATAATAATAGAGACAAATATTATAGGTAGTTTAATGGCATTTAGCTTTTTTTTTCAATCCTTACATTTCATTTTAATGTCCTAAGGGTATAGGAACTGACATGATGATATTTAATATATACAGGAATACTATTTTCACATCTTTAGGGAATTTATGTATTGATTGTCTTTATATCATAAAACCATTTCAATTGAGGTGAATATTATTTCTTATGGCTAGGATTCCATGTTCTCCCTTTGCATAAAATGCATGTATGAATCATGCCACAATTAGCTCTTTAAAGATCCTCCTCTGTGTAGATCTGAATCTTACAAAGGGGATGTGAATGTTAGTGATGGAAACTCATGGATGGTTATGATATAGAGGATCTATTCATCAGATGATAACCTCTGAAAAAATAGGACACTAAATGTTCTTGAATGAATGATGCTCCATGAATATTTGAAACATACGTAGAGTGGAGTATTATCCCATTTAATGTTGTGGATGAACCCATAATTGGACATAGATATATGAATATGTATCATATTGTAAATGGAATCATGACAAATGTAGTTCATGGATCAAGATTTCACCATATTTTTTCGACCTTGATTTTTTCATGGGGAATCAATTCTATTGATGTTGAGGCTAGGCCCAAGAGTAATGACCCAATAAATAATAAATATATAATTTTAATAAGAATCAATCTAAAAATAGTTATTGAATGGAAAAGACTCCACATTGTTCTGAGAATGTTTCTAAGGGGTGATTTTTTCAGTTGATGTTGCAACATTACAAAGGATAACAGATATCAAAATCAATATGTATCCAATAATAATAGGATGGAAGTCAGACATACTTATTGAATGTATAACACTCTACACTAGCTTGATCCGTATGCAGCCAGGTTTTTTTCAATTGATTTTGTTTCTAGATCATGGATTTGAGATACGAGAATCACTAAATATCCTAAAATAATAGTACTCAATCAAAATATACTTCAGTAATGGAAAAATATCCACCTAATTCTATCCAATATGTAGTGAAGGCCATTTTTTATACCGATTTGGCAGCTTGACCCATGATTAGTTTTTCGGCATCACTATGTATTTTACTATTATATGAATAAATACATTGGTAGTTATTGCATAGAGGTGTTGTGGGAGACCAAAAACAATATTATTAGTCTTATCAGGTGGGGGACATTGTACATCATAGTTTAATATCATGCAATAAATGTAAACCATGTTGTTTAATGTCATATGGTAATGTTGTTTAGTGTTCCTTTTTATGTCTTACATCCCAAAAAATGCTAACAGGGATGCAAAAAAATATTAATTGATCACGATGGGAGTATCATTACAAAACTCCTTAGAACATCTGACTTATTTAATAAGTAAAATATGTATTCTATGTATAAAATGTATAGTATAACATTTATAAAAAATAGTGAGTAGATAAATTATTTAATAAGGAAAATATGTATTACAGGTATACAAACATAATCTATAATAATTAATTTGGTTTATCATAAACCTATCACTATCAACACTAGACATCTACCTCCAATTTCTCCACATCTATGATTTCTTTGTCCTTCCAATAATTAGCTACATGATCCCATATGTACCCAGCATTTCATCTCCCTCCTCCCTCAAAATTTCCACTCTTGGGAAATCCATTTCCCATTCATTCTCACCCCTCTTGTTTTTTCTCTTACTATAATTGTCTTTTCATCTCGTTGTCTCACCATCATAGTTACTACATGTAGTCCCTATCTCCCATCTTCTATCTCCCATCTCTGCACCCTCCACTCCCCTATTTCACTCATAATCTCCCCATCCCCATATTTGTATCCTTCTCTAACCCCCCCCCCCCCCCGCTCTACCACTTCTTTTACTCCACCACTACCCATTACTTTTTATGCCTCTACCTCTCTGAATTATACCAATGTTCTAAAAACATTGTCAACATACCATTACTCACTAATTCTGATTCACCTATGGTATGTTTTATTTTGATCACGATTGTAATATTTCCTCATATCTTGAGTCAATTGTTCTTTTTTGGTTTTTTATTCGCTTTGATTTCATCTAGTATGTGATGGTTGATAAATTACTATTAGTGTTTATGTTTGTTCATGATATATATTTTAATGTTTGATTCTTCGATTTTTTTGGATAATATGTTTCTTGCCTTAGGAAGAACATGAAATTAGGGGCACAAGGTCTTTACTCTAAAGAGAATAAGAGATATTAGAATCTTAATTACTCTTTCATTGAATGACGTGCACCCCATTGTGAGGATCTCTCACCCCTCAACGAGAGCATTTTTTCAACTCTTCTACCTTATGATTCACTATATGTTTTTCGTTATCACTACTAATTACCATTTTGCAGCAGTTTCTGAGCACAAAATATTTGAACATTCAAAGTCTAATCCTTTAATGATACCGAGTACATGGATACTTATCATATATTGATATAATTAATCATTATTTTATGTCTCATATTTTAAAATAATTCACTTATATTTAAATTAATGTGATGTTAAATAAAAATTATACCCTATTGTTGAATACTCACAAAATACACCTTATAAGACTTAATATAATATAGATTCTTAGTTTAAATTTGTTATGACATTATTTTTTATGGGGTTATAAAATAAACTAAAATTTTCTATATCTTCTAATGTGTCAAACTTTATCCAATTATAAAACCGGATAATTTTCACATATTTATCTTTTAACATCATCTGCAACCAATATAATGTATAGGATTTTAGTTTTTATTTTTCTGTCCAAATTGTTTTAGCGGATATATGTTGTTCAAAACTAATCAATACATTTCCTATTAGTTCATTCATGAACAAGATGATAGAAACAAGTTCTTATTGGTCGGACCATCCAATATTATTTATGCCATTTTCAAGTAAGTTTTCTCTAAACTCATTGCTTCTTAAATTATCCATTAACAACTCTCTCTTTGAATCATCCCATTTTGGTGTTTATTTAGATAGTTTTAGAATGAGATATGGTCAAGTATGATAGATATTTTACTATAATAATTAGTTTTAATTTTAAATTATATAGTTTATTAATTATAATATTATATTTTACAATGATATTCCTTAACATTAATATAATAATTGAAAAGTAAATCGAAAATTAAAATTATTTTTTTTCATGTTGTTTCATATTGTTTCAAAAGTACATATTGAGTAATTATCTTACATTACTTTTTCTATGAAATATTAATACAACAAATGAACCCCAGTTGATGGATGGATACTTATAAATCGATTATTCCTACTGTTTTTATGCGACATTTAACATCACATTCATTTTAGAATCAATGATGACTATTTTTTTTACGAAATAATATATTTAGTAATCTTGGAGCCTTTAATCATATATATATATATGATCTAATTTTCTCTTTCAATTATTAATGTTTATTGGTTGTGTCCATGAATACATCATAAATGTGAGATACCATATAAATTATTTCTATAATAAACATCCAAGAACACAATCACAAAAAGGTAATACATTATGATTACCTTCTTTTAATGGTAATTGTTATTAATATATGAAATTTTGTGTATATGTGAATGTTATATTGACAAATTAGATGTTTTTTGAATACAAAAATGTGATAATGATGGGTTATATATGGTCATATGAGGAGTTTGACACTATTGATGAAATTGAATGTATTTTTTCCATACAGACATACGTGGTGCATATGTTGGTATAATAATTAAAAATAGTTTAAATCAACCGTCTATTTTTTATTAGATTATTATATTAGAAATGTTAAAAAAAATTGTCGCATGTGAAATATTAAATATTTTTAGTTAAAAACACTATATTAGAAAGAAACAAATGAGGTATATGAGGTTGATCATTGTATTTCTTTTTCAATAATGATTTCAATGTCATTTAATAGTTATAGATTATACTATTTAATTTTTCTATTAATAATATTCAATGGGTAGTGATGTGTGGGTATTCTACATGTTCTGGTTCTTAATTCACATGAATTAGTAATCATTTATTGTTATTACCTCAATGTATTATAAATTATTTGAATATTTAGAAAATATTTCGTTTATATCATTGAATATAAAAGAAATTGATTGATTGAAGACTTCTAGTATTCACTAACGAGTGAAAGGAAGATGAGAAAAATGATCCTTATTTAAAAATTTCCCACATTATCATAAAAGAGACATCCATTCCTCTCCATCTATCATTATTTATGTAACAACGTATTGAGAAAAATAAAAATTTGGTTTTGGTGCATTAAATAATGGAAATAATTAAATTATATAGAAATGTTATTAATAATATCTTATGAAAACTATATTTAACATCCCAATAGTCCTCTACAAGATAATAATTTACTATATCTACTTTTTGTTATGTTCACTACCTTTTCACTGTTGGAATGTTTTGTCAATTGTTATTATGTGGCGTTTCTTGTTAAGATATTGTTTTCTTTACATATTCAAACTAATGTATATGTGTTTCTATGCGTATTATTTATATTTTATTCATTGATGTTTTTTTCATTGTTAATATGATTTTTTTCACAAACATAATTTTTCCATTAACATTAGTGGGTTGAATCCATTATATGATTTTGAACTATATATATGACTGTTAGTAATATTTATTCACTAATACTATATTGAACACACTATATATTGTTTTTTGTTCAATGAAAATTTATGCATATGATTCATATGACATAATATAATGAAACCTATTTTTTATGACATGTGCATGCATCATCTAGTTATGCACGACTTTAGCTATATGTAAGAGAATTTCATTTGAATCTAAATATGTCTTAATTAGGTTTGGACTAAAGAGTCAAGAATAGATCACACCTCAATTTATATATGAATTTTTTTGCAATTTATTTTTATTATTATTTTATATATAAATCACAGGTAATTCATATATATATATATATGGATATTATTTAATTTCTTTTCTTCTTATGATGAACCCCTAAAAACCAAAAATAGTATTAAATATGTATTCCCTATCGAATTAATGTGTTTCTTTCTTAGTTAGATTAAGATCACATCTATGGAATCCTAAAAGTCTTTCCCATATCTACTTTATGACAAAAGTCAACTTAATATCTATAATAACACATTATATTTTGTTATGTAGTTAACATAATGTGTATTGGAAGGAACACATTAAGTTAATAAGTCAACGTAAAGTGAATCTATGATTCTAGATAATATAGTATAATATATTCATATATATCTTCACAAATTTTTGAGTTGATTTGATTTAAAGAACCATTATATAGTTTAACAGTTTTAATGAATGTATTAAAAATAGTAAAACTTTTTCATATATTTTTGTGTTCAATTATATTAAACTCTAGTATAAAAAAAACCATCATTATCTTTATATACTAGAATTAGTGCACATTCATTGGAATTTGATGCATGTTTAAGTCAATTGTATGTTATTTATCATTTTCAATTTTTATGCCACTTTCTTACAATTTATTTAGCAACCCATTCCATGTTTCCTTAACATGTACATGTTAGATGATTGGTACAACAAATTTCAATATTTTATTCTCACGGATCTAGATTTGGTTTCACTTTTTTTTGTAATGAAATTTACTCAATGTGAAATACATAATTATTTACTTGAATGTTATATTTTCTTTTAGTTTTAAATACCTTATAAAATATTAGTACTTTAATTGTTATCAGAGGTGTTTGTTAATTTTATGTATTTTTTTACACAATTTTGTTCTACAGAATAAAATACACTACTATTATTGTTCTTAATTAGATTTTTCTTTGAAATATGACATTATTATGAATATTTTTATGTTTATATTTATACATTGTTTATACTTTTTTTTATTTTGTGGCAATGATGATATTTAATGATGGTCATTAAAGACAATATGAACGATTTGTCTTTAGTGGGGATGAATTTTACAAAATCTACTTTTGAAATAGAAATACAAGAGTGATGATACAGACTATATATTTGTGTTGTGGATCTTCTTGACACATTATTATAGTTATTTTTTTTACCATTTTTAGAAAATCTATTTCTAGGAAAACCCAGCTACATATCCCTTATATTCAACTATAAAACATATAGTGTTTTACTACTAGAAGCAATGCAGTTTAATTAAATCCTAATGTAATATATATTATTATAAATTTGTGCTTATCCTAATTCTGAAATGATTTAAAAGTTTTTTACATTTTCATTTCATGACTAAATGATTTAATTTGTGAATCGTTTTAGATGGTTGTAATCAATGTGGGAAAAAATAAAGGGTATTGAGGAAAAAAAATGCCACTAAATAGATATAGATAATTCTCTAACCATATCCCTCTAAATATTTTTATATATATATATCTTTTATTATTACATAAAAATGAAAAAATTATATTATTTAATATTTAAATCAATATTTAAATCACATGAAATTTCACATAGTAGAATTCTATTTAAGAATAAAATAGTGTCTATCCTAAATAAGTATCCCGAAAATGAATAATACATATTTATCCACCTCACAAGAAGTGTTAAATAAAGTGTCACATATTATAGGGAGATATTTAATAAAAATAATATAAGATCCGCATCAAAGTGTTGTTAAAATGACATCTATGAATAATATTTGTAATCAAGGATAAATCCTAGGTCATAGAGAAATGAAATTACAAATAATCATGTGGAATCATAAAATTTTATATAAATGATGTTCCATGAATATGAGCCCATGGGATTACACTTCCAGATATAATTGGTGATACAATCCATAATGAAATAAACAAAAATGAAAAACCTACTATTATGATACCTCTTTTTAAATTCCATTGATCTGATACTATCTCACATTGCCAGAAAGGGTTAGTTTTGAGACCTAAAGAACTCCTCCCTATATTCTAGAGGAAACTAACTATATGTGAGAGTGATTAGTATAGTGGATATACTATACTACCTATAATGGAGTCACATTATAATGAAATTGAACAATACAAATAACATAATAAGATTAATCATCCATCAAACACAATATCACAAACCCTATGAAATAAAAAGAGTAACAAATAAATAAATAGTGGTGAATCAAGTAATTACATATTGATAAGTAACTAAATAAAGAAACAATAATGTAATTCAAAAATAGAATAAACTGGAAAAAATAAAATAATGTCCCCCAATCCGTAACCCAATTTTAGTCTTGCATCCAGACTATATAACATCTTGAAAAAAACAATTAACACCACAGAACATTTCACATGTACAATCTATTACCCATGTAATATTTTTGATTACCTACCATGTGCATGATTATTTTCGGAGTATAACATAGTACGTCAGAACCAATATGTCTAAACATAACCAGTTTAATAATAATTAAATGGAATAATTAAATAAATGGAATAATTATTTAATTAAACAATAAAAATTAAACAACATCAAACTTATTCGACAAAATATTGAAATATCATTAAAAATGTTTCACAATCATGCCAATCACAAAAATATATCATTGATAAAGCATAACCTACTTTGATGCCTTACTAGGATGTCTCAGAGAATGTCTCACAACCATTCCAAAATTAAACAAATATTCCTTGTATAAATTATACAAATCATGTTCAATAACACTATATAATATTTTCATTAATGATTCAAGGAATATCGACATTTATACAAATTACATAATATATGTTGGAAAAATTTACATGTATTAATTTCATCATTTTCTTAGGATAATTTCAGTATATATTCATTTTTTCATTTACTTAGCTCCAAACATGATATATTGTAATTTCAAAATTTAAACATGGTGATCTAGAATTAAAAAAATATCACAATATCACATCATAAATTTCCACGTTTTATTATGAAAATTAAATTTTATACTCTATTACACATTTCATTTTTCATTTTCTCATAAAAATTTAATATTCCAATAATTTAAATAATCAAGAAAATATATAGAAAATATATTTCAATAAATGACATAAAACTCAAATAAAAAAACACACACAATAATCTATTTTTCACATGTATTATAATCAAATGTTTTCTCACCAGAATAGTATCCATAAACAAGGATAATAATAAATATATCCAAAGGGAGTCAATTGAATTATGTAATTCATCATTTAATTAATTTAGCACAAATCTTTTTGGTTCAATTTCAATATTACATACATGTTGTAAAAAACATACAATTGGGTTATGGATTAAACCTCACACATTAAACTGGTGATCCGTGAATCACCAAAAATGGGTAAGAACAATGTAAATGATGGTAAAAATTAGATATAGATGAAACTACTATAAAATTATATCAGGATTAATGTCAAGACCAAACATTTTCTAGTGGTTGTACTGCACTAAATGAGCATAATGGAATAAGAATAAAATGAAAAATCCAATTAAGTACTAGGGATCAATCACACAAAATAGGATTTTTGAAAGGTGGATGTAAATACAAACTCTCTTTTGGTGATTACTTAAGTTTGTGAAGAGGATGTTTTTAGTGGTTTGAAAGAGAAACAAAAAACATAATTTATACAATATAGTTTCACAGGATATTACCTAGTGTGTAACTATTTTACAAATCATGTATTTATTTTTACATGGATACCCGAAAAAAATTTCCTTAGTTTTTTATTTATTATAATCCATTATTTCAAAACATGAATTTTTCATTTGGCATACCAATTTCACACCCCAAATATGTTCACAACATGTTTCTGATATGATTTACATACCGCGTAACACATTTACATGGATTTTAATGGATCTATTGACAAATTTTAGACCATATACAAAAAAGGACCTGAAACACCTCAAAATGACTCCATTCATGTAAAACAATCATATCCCATTTAATTTTTTAGTCTAAATAATATTCTTTCAAAAAAAAATTATATCCATGATTTTAGTTCAATTTTCCAAACAAAATCACTATATCTCTAAACAGGACCCAACAAAAATGAATCAAAAGATAAACTAAAATATAGCTATACCTAAAATAATAAAACATAAAATGTAAGGAAAAAAAATTCTTTTCTGATATGGGAACTCAATAAAATCAAACAACATAGATAACATAATCCAAATTTATTGTGAGTACCATCATCATTGGGTTTTTCTAACTTATCACCATATAGAGAGTAAAAAAATGGAACCAGAAGAGAATAAGTATAAGATGATTTGAAATTAATGTCTAATGTTTATTAAATATGAATAATTATTGGAAAAATGACCTAGGGACTAGAATGAATAATGAAAAATACAATGGAGCATCTAATATTTTTTGGTCAAAAAAACATGTGAGGAGAGGACCATGAAATGATTCACAATTTTATTTCGGTAATTTTGGAATATCATAGAATAAAAAATCATGGAAGAATGACTTCATGATGAAAAATTCACATCATAATATGGAACAGATTTTTCAAATATATTAATAATCCATATGTCACTACCAATGGTTCATTCATTACATGACCTGACACTTCAAAACATGATATTCTAGTGGAAAAAAATGTCTTCCCCTCACTTATCTCACCAGTGATACACGAATCACATAATGACACTCTAAATTAATTTAAATACATTGAGTAAAATTTTAGTCATAGAATTATAATTATCTCTATTTTTTTTTACATAACTATAAATTCACAAAATATATCTATAAATATAGGTTCATACTCATAAATTATGTAAAGGAGGACTATTAAGGGAACAAAGAAAACGTAAGAAGAAATAATTCGTGAAAAAGTATGGAACCAAATGCGATAGAAAATTGAAAACCACTCTTCATAATAAATAAAAATAACCAATTATCATAATTAATTATAAAAACCATGTTCTTAAAATTTTACTCCCCACATAAATAGTTCTACAAAAAATAGAGTAAATTAATTAAAACCCAAAAGGAACTATGAACACTAAAACCTAGACATAGATGACCAAATCAACCATAATATAGGATAAAAGTAGTTAATTAAGTTAACATGTATATCAAAAATCAGTAAACATCATAATACATTCGTATTAATGAATAGGTAAACAATAATTACAAAAAAAATTTATATCACTCCATAAGTAGAGTTCAAGTTCGGTAACACAAATCATGGTGAAATATTGAATGGAATTTAAATATTTCAAATGATAAACTGATGCAGTAATGATGTCTAGGTAATTTACACATAATCATGGTAAACTAATATATCACAGTATTATGAACCTAGAGATACCAAAATTTAACAATTAAGTGTTTGATCAATTAAATTCATTATATATAACCTCCCTAAATGTATCTTTCATTCCTAAGGAGGTCGTTCATCCCACAAAATATCATATAATATATAGATGATACCAGTTTGGGAATAATAAAAAATGTATATTATTTATCCATAAATCTTCAAAAAATAATTAAATGGTTAATAATATGTTATATAATTGAAGATAGATAAAAAAATTAAAACATTTGTCACATAATAATAAAATTTAACATATAAATTATTAAAATTATCCTGACCAAATTCCACCACCAATCACCATTTTTTAACTAGTACATAAGGATTTTCCAAAAAATGAAAATAACAACATTCAAATCATAATATAAAAGACGTAAAATAAAACATCATATCATAAGGCCTTAATAAAGTATATTTTAATTTTTATGAAATATCTTTTACAAAAAAGTCCATCTAGGAAATCGATTTGCATGTAAATAATCAATCACATGAAATCTGTTTTTTTAACCCATTTAGAAAACAACCATCAATTAAAAATAATGTTTAACCAATATAACCCAAAACCACAAACCAACAAGTTCAATACATAATAAATTAAGGATCGATGTAAATATAAATAACATAGATAATATCATGACCATAAATTACATGTAATTAAAAGAAAAAAACATCAAAAAATAGCATTAATATGATTTATAATTGATTTTCAAATAAAAAAATACATAAAACACATAAAACATCAATTAAATGTCATATCAAGTACATATAGATGATTAAAACACAAATTTAATTACAAAAAATCTTATAAGGATACTCATAATGATTTTTTAAAACACCCAGTATAATTATTCAATAGTAATAATAATATACGAGTATGAAATCATGAAGACACCATTTTATGTTAATTAATAAAATCATATAGATTTTAGATATCATATTTTGATCCACTAGAGATCAAAATTCATTGATAGTATTATGTAAAATGTATTTAGAAAAAATTATCATGATATAGTTTTTTATGAAAATTAAATTTCAATGAATCTCCATCCTCAAATAAACATGTATGGCACAAAACACTTATATATGGATAGATTGGGAAAAAATATATTTGTACACAATGAACAACTATTACAACAATCTTTGGATGATAAATCATCATTGGGTTGTACCAACAAGGCCCAATATTTGGAGAATGAATAAGAATGAATAATAATAATGACCAATAATAATTTAATTAGTGGAATCACCAAGATAAAAATATAACTAACAAAGGAAAAAGAGATCAGTGACATGAAAGAAGAAATAATGATATAACTGGAGATCCCATTGAGATATTATGAATAAATAGTGGAGGAGAAAACACAAATGGATGTTTTAATTTGATAATGGTGAACATTTAATATATAATAATTAATAAAATTGTTGAATAATTTTATAAAATGTTTTCCCCTAAAAGGAATGATGTGCATTGATGAATGATAGATTATTTACACCAAAATGTAATATATATTCATTCCATGATATGTCCTTTAATATATTAATGACACTACACAGATAGGTACGCATATTATTGATTTCTCCAATCACACACCCATCAAGTAATGAAATACACTAATAATGCTTTTATCATACATTAACTCAATTTTATATAATTTAATTTACACCTTTATATCACCGGAATCATTTCATGGTGATTGTATAACCTTCACTTGTAATGTAATTACTATCATCTTGTATATTTAATGGTAAATCCTTATGTATAGTTATAGAATATAATCCCTATATCATGAAATTCAACTTCATTTTTCATTGGAGTTAACCAAAAATATCATCCATTAATACCCTCCAAACTATGATTCTCCATGGTCCATGATGTGGCCAGTATATTAAATAAAAATTGAATACAAAAAAATTTCTATATTTAATAGGGTCTATAAATCACATGGACTATATTAGATCTTACTAAATTAATATAAAATTATATAAATTAATAAATATGTAAATAAAATTGGATGTGATGTCATGGCTTGAAAAAAATCCTAATATTATAATAAATATTTAAGGATGTCTGAATGATTGAGTTTATTATTTAATCCCTTTTATGGGTATATTTTTATTGAAATTTACATAGCATCAAATTGATGTAGAAATTATTTTATTATTTACAAAAAATATTATCTATACGAGGATCTCTCCTCGATCCATTAAACACTCTAGAAAAATAATAAATTTTGATCTGAACACTACTGAAATTCCATCCCACATAATAATTTTTTGTATTTTATAGTATCTAGCCACTAGAGGAATCCATAATGGCTCATAAAAAATATTATTATGAATAATTTGATTATAAATATTTTAAATCATCATCAACATAATCTAATTCATTTATTAAATGTGATCCAAACCACATGATCCTAATTAGTCCCTCTAGTAAATTATTATTCATTATTTTATAATTATATAATAATTCAACTATAATAAATTAATATGTTCCATTCTTTTAATATAATGATCAAGTTTGATTTGGATTGGCAACATACATGAATGATGATATATTTAAATCACTATAATATACATATGTTAACAAAATGAATAAATATTATTTATAAATATAATAAATATTAAAATAATATGTTTTAAAATAATTAATAACAATGTAAAAAAATTTCATGATAAATCATTTTTATTAGAAAACATCATGGGAGAGAAAAAATAGAGTCATTGTTCATAAAACATAAACATAAAAAACATTTATCATACACAAAACAAAAAAACAATTTTTAGTGTATTGATTTATATATGTTTATAATTAAATAAATGAGAAACATATGAACATTAAATTTTAAATCAGATCTCCTCATAAATGTGTATGTAGAATATTTAGGATTTTTGACATTAGAGAACAACAGAGATGATTAAAAATTAATAAAATAATAAACCATCAAAATAAATAATTTATTTAAATATTACACCATAAAAAGGGATTGGAAAAAATTTCTTTACTATATATGAGTTTACAAAATATTTCATAAAAAAACTAATATTTTGAGAACATTATAATTGATCATACATTATTTTTAATATTTATTATCTGTATCTATGGTAATTATATTATATCAATATATCTTTTAATCTATTGAAATGTAAAATAATTTTACCTAATCAACCAAGACATAAGAGATTTTTAAATTTTTTTATCTCAAATTATAGAAAATAAGTTTACATGTGATATCGTTAAATGATTTATACCTAGTATTTTTCTTCAATCCTCCTAAATATAAAAGATATTTTTTTATTAATATTATGTGGGGAATTTATTTGTTAGGTTTATATTATATTTTAAAATAAAATTATTCATATAAATATATATCCTTTCCTAAATTTATTTATTCCAATACATTTATTATTTTTTAAATTTTCATAATTAATAAAAACCATAGGACTCTAATTCATCAATGATATATAACTTCTTCAATTCTAGAAAAGTGAATTATAATATATGATAATTCTATTATATTTGACCCTATAATAATCCATAAGGTTAACTTTTATCCCTAGGAAAATACATTTGCAATCTAAGTGTTGTGTACCATATTTATATAGTTTAATAATATTTGTCTTAAAATAGTTCTTCACAATATTTTATTTCTTTGAGTTTATTTTAATTATTCTTTAGTATATAATATTATTCATCTTTATATGGCTCAAATATGTATAACTATATTTCTCTATAATAGGTCAGTATACATTTCTATATTCCACTATTTAATTTCTTTAAATTTATATCTTATTATATATTTATATACAAGATATTAAATTTGAACTATGTCTATTATGTTATGGGTTTACATGTAGTCATACTTTAATTGTATTGAATATATCATATGATTATGAAAATAAAAAAAAATCATATTCTAGGATGAATATTTTAGGGTTTGTGAATACTCCAGTATGATTTATATACTAATATGTTAGGAACCATGTTCATTTATTTTTGTACATAATGTTCCAATAAATTTCTTCATTTTTTTTCTCACTAATAATCATTCAAGTATCTCATTTGTATTTCCCCTTTATTTTCACAACTACGCTTTTACCACAACATGTCTTTTATTTATATGTTTCCTCTTGATTTACTATGTAGTTATAAATGTATTTGTTATATACATTTGTATATATATTTTAGAAAAATATATATACTATTTTTGATTGAATCAACCCTTGTATTGTGTTTGAATTTGTTATCAAGGATTCATATATAAATTTGAAGTAAATTGGCCTTGGGTAATTGGTTATGGGGGTAATTATCCATCCTAAGGTGCGAAACAAGAATATTGTCCCCATGGATAATGGTTTTTTGGAGAAATTACATAAAATAATTTATATAAGAAATGATGATTCTTGTTTTAGTAATGGTGTATGTATGAGCTTGTAATTATGTGATCACCCTATGACATTTGATGATTGTTGCAAATTTATTCAATTTGATAAGAGAGAAGATATACGACTTGGTGAATTGATTAAAAGTATCTACTATATGTTATAGTAAATGTGTTTCTTCTTCCCATAATGAATATTAGAAAGGAATACATCATATGGCTAATTTTTGTGGTCATTATGTGAATAGAATATACTATATTTTATAATGATTCTATGAGAGTTTAAATAAGTGACAAATATTGAAGGTATAATATATAAAGAATTATTTTATTATAATTATATGAAGAAATTTTTGACATCCCATACACTATTTACTCATAAATAATAATCCCATATTCCCAACATTGATTTACACTCTCCCCCTTGAATTCCAATGGCTACTAATTTGTAGTGAGGGTATCTGATGGTATGATGGGAATAAAGTACCATATTTATTAGAGTGCATTATAATATTAAATAAAAATTAATGTTATAATAATGAGAACTTGAAAAAAACAACACAATGAAATTTATAGATATATATATGATGTCATTATGATAAAAAATATGAAATATGAGGACATGGATATTGGAATAAACTGTTGTAAAATATATAAAAAAATAAAAGAGACAAAACGCTATCTATATGAGTTTTTCAACAACTAGGCCATTAATATTCCCCGTAAAAACTATTAAAAATAAAATAATGAATTCAAAGTGGGGAATATAACTTTCCCCTTACATACATCATAGAGTTTATAGCCAAAATTTATAGCCCAAACATAGTGTGAGAAAAATTATCAGGCCATATCCTATGGTGTTTAATTGAGATACCATTTTTTTATAAATACTAATGCTCTCTATTTATAACAAAAATTAATGTTAAATAAAATACAAAATATTTCATGATCAAGTTCCTTGATGGATTCCACACCAAACATAACATATTCAACCTATAATGATGGAATTATAACATGTAACATTTAAGTAGCCAATGAACTCAGGTCTTATAACCCAAAAATATATGTCATAATAACACTTACTAGAATATATATGTGGTCCATGAATTCCCATATAATACAGACATTTCAACTCCTAAGAAAAATTATGATATTATTTACCTTTGGATGTCAGTCCATTTCATGGGGATCAATATGATATTTTTAGATGTCTGGTATGAATTTAATATAAGAGAAAAACCTTTTAATTTCACTCCTATTTGTTTCTAACATAATAAATTGAAAATCATATAACTCAGTCACACAGAAATCAATTGGAATCCAACAGGATGAACCAAGGAATTCTTTTTCCAAAGGCATTGGTTGAATGTATGGATACCATCCTTATAGTTATATTTTTCCAAAGAATCTAGTTGAATCCTAAAACAAAAATTTTAGGCATTCATCAAGTAAAGTAATTATTGAATCCATGTCGGTGTAACAATTTTAATTTCCATCAATGAATCTTGTATAAGAATATGAATTCGATCATGCAATTACCACATTTAAATTCAGGGCTTACTCAAGTTGTTATATACAAATAATTGTATGAAAAATGTATATAACGAAGAACCAAATTATATGTGAATAAGTTATAACAATGATCCGGTAAATATTTCAAAATATTTAGTAAATTCACATATCCAAGAATTTATTTATGTTAAATAATGGAAAAAACATTGGGTGGTTTGGATACACCAACAATTGTATTTCACAATGTTGTAACCAAAAACATTTCAAAAAGTGTTTTTGTTTAATGTTAAAAAATATTTTCTAATGGATTTTATTGGATCACACCCAATGTGTTGGTATGAGTTATTTTCATCCTAAAATGGCTTCTAAAGATGTCATAACACCTCCAAATCATGGTTTTCCAATATAAATAAAAGAATATAATTTCTAAAGTAATAGGGTGAAATATCTAACATGAAACAAAATATAGTAAATCTAAAAATGATGATACCATAATATAAATGTTATAGGGATCCTACCTTATCCTAATGGTAGACTCTCCTTCTCATACCAACATTATACATGGGATGGATTTAGTGAAAACACGATACAAGAGAAATTATATTCCATTATTTCTTTCAATTAATGGAAGATAATGTATGAGGTAAGGATTAATTAATTGAATATAAAGTAATAAATAATGATAATAATAAAATACGATATATGTGAAGGTTAAAAAATAGTATCAATCAATGGTATATAAAGTATGAAAAAAATTGTATATTTAAACACAATAAGGGTAATCCAATCTAGCAATCAATGATCAAATAAATAAATATACAGATGAGATACAACAAAATACTAAAGTGGGATAGGGAGGGATCCCAATGAGCTATCATGAAAATAAGGGTGGGGAATATGTAATATTCTATATAAGTGAATGTAAAAACTAGTAAAATAAATATTTTAAAAGGGGAATATAGTTTTTCATATGGTATTCTAAACCATATTCCAATAAAACAATTACCACTATCCATAACCACATACCTTTTATTGTATACAGACATGATTAAAGAAGCCAAGAACATACAATACATTGTGTAACTATAGTAAATTATTTGTTTTCCATAATCAAACAACCCCTAGAAATTGATTTGATAGACTATGCCTCTCTATATCTGGGATATATGGTTAAGGGTAATAGTTAGTTAATTTTTTTTACTAACTATGTGCCACACTATGTATATTGAAAAGAACTTTATCTGGGATACATCAAAGACACAAATGCTCTAAAAACATACATGAACCCATTATGAAATTCAACTTGTTTAATGTCAGAAGTTTATAATGAAACACATTGGATATATAACATTATAAAAAACCACGATCTTATATCCTTCCCTCTATTAAACACAAAATTATAAATACACCATTCAAATTGTTGTTATAATGAATCCAAGTATACCATTGGAAAATGTAACATATATCATACTATCATTTCCAAGTATTTTTTAATACATATCTATAATTCCATAACATCAAACCTAATAACAAATTTCTTTTATGATGACCAATCTTGGTAAAATAAATGCTGTGAAGTAGTTACTGCTAAATTGATGAATCAAATTATAACAAAAATTTATTTGAATCAAGAATATTATATAGCTTAGAAAACTATTTCATAGTTTATACATATTGAAAATTTCATTAATATACATGTATTACTAAGGACATCTATCTAATATGTTGTCACCCAGATTCACCCTAAGAACCCAAAATATCTAATGAATAATGATGATAGCTTGGCTTGCCTAGGAATCGGTTGATGAACCATTATAGGTGAAAATTACAAGAATACATGATATCCAACCAAGAATGTAGAAGCCAACATCGATGATTTTTATTATTAGTAATTATAGACTAATCTGTATTCATAATTTTATTATTATTTAATTTATACTATTATGTCACTTAAATGATATGTGTTCCCAACAGTTTTTCATACCCAACATATGACTAGTATAGATTCATACATAATTTAATACTATAGGCAGTTTTATGGACTTAATTCTAGAGTTTTATTGAACATATTAGTATAGGAAAACTCATCTAGTGATAAGTTCATTTCACACAATACTATCAATATATAGATGCAAGAATAGAGTTTTCTTATAGTAATTGTATTGTGAATTTGGGATATCATTATGTCTAAGGGTGGTATTATATGCTGCATATCAAATTTGATGGTAGATACCTCTAAAATACATACATGAATTGAGAAGAAAAATTAAATTCTCTATCTAATGAAATGATAGGTGGAACTCTATGAAGTTGTATGATCTCTAAAAAATAGAGTATCCCTAGATCATCATCTAAGAAGGACTTTTGAAACATGATTAACCATATGGAATCACTACCTTAATATGAAACATGTATCCCCATCATGAAAATCCACAGTGAAATCATCACATTTGCACTCCTAAATGAGTCATGGATGTAATTGTATAATTGGTGACTGGTGTTCTACATTCACCATTATAGAGGTGGAACAATGAGTAAAAATACTATAACATCTATTTTCACCCAATTAATGAATTAATAGTTCCCCATGCCATAGTTGAACTTTGTGATTCTAGGATGTACATCCAATTTTGATGCAATTGAATTCCACATACCTCATATCTCAATTTTTTACGTACCCTGACTTGACCATGGATATGATAGATTTCAATCCTATTACTACTTCCACTATGGTGTTTTTCATTACTATAATCACTTTTCCTCCACAAAAATCCATCTACAATTACATGTTTCCTACTCTTTATGTTATCCCAGAGTAATCAATTACCTTTTAATTACATGAATATTGGATTCTTGTGAAACATGTGAAAATCTAGATTCATTTCGTACGTAATATATCTCTACATGCATTCATTTCAATATTATAGAACTACTAGAGTGTTATTCATCTAGAAATTAGTCTTAGTAATTTCATTTCTTTTCCATGTAATATTATATATCATAAATTTGAAAGATGAAATATAATCAACCCATAAATAAAATCAAAGTATCAAGTTTCACAAAGTTAATATTATTTTTTTGTCTTTTATTGTCCATGTATACCTCAAATCATTCCCCAAAAAGTAATATCTTAAATAATGAATGTCTTAAAACCAAACACATTACTCTATATTTTGATTCAGTTAATTATTTTCATGAGCCCGCAATAAAATATACATGTAAACCAATACAAGATACCCTTTCATTGAAATATATCGATAACTAATGATTAATTAAACATAATAAATAGTATATCCTCTTATAGTTTCATGAAATATTAGGATCAGGGATGAGGACATCCTGTCTTTTAACTCTTGGATTGCTATATTCCATGAATTGTAGAATGATATCCAAACACCCTACTTAGTAATATAAGATATGAAAAATTGTAAATGAAATTTTTTTAGTAACTATATAGTCTTTAAAAACCCTTAATATCAAAATAATTAATAGGAAACTCCCATGAAATAGTGTCTCTGAGCTTCGTCAGATTCCCAAACACCCCAATTTATAATATAATTAGACCTAGGAAGTAAAATTTATCTCCAAAATGGTGAAATTTATTGAAAATTACATATAAACTATGATGAATTAGTTTATTCATTATGGTTTCATGTTGTTTTGAATGAAATTTTATGTCACGACCAGCCTTCACCAAAAGGAGGGAATGGAGAGAAGATTGCCAATCCCTTCTATCTTTAAGTTGAAGGAGAGATAATGACCCCTGAAACCCACGTTCAATAGGTACTGGAGTGGTGACTAGAACCAAGGGCATAAAATCTCCCACAAAAGGAAGGCATTACACTTTTATTTCAATAGGATCGAGAGATAAGATAATGAAACCCAACAATTCCAATTCTGGAAGTAAGAGTAAAGACAACGAAAACAACTCCCATATGCATCCTGCAAAAGTAAAAGCCATAAAGTACAAGGTTTCTACAATGGTAAGGAACCAAAATCAATAAAAACTGAAACTATAACGGTCCCAATGCCAGAGCTATTATGGCCCTGAATGATCCTCAATGTCCTCCTGGAAACCTGGAAGGATTTTTATATATGAAGGGTGAGTATACAAGTATACCTAGTAGGGAAAACCGACGACTCTCATGCACAAGTGGTGAGGCATTCTAATGCCCTGTGAGAAAAGAGATAACTAAAGCACCTAGCAAGGAAAAAATATCCACCCAAGCCTCACCAAGGCACAATCCATAAATAACGCATGTCAGGTAAGGTATAGTAATAGCACATCGATGTTTGGGTACCCCGCACCACATTCCCTCTGGTTATTGAAGACATCCTATTCATCGAACCTATCCCGCCATTCTCACCATAGTCCCTCTGCCAAACCCTGCCCGCACACTGTAGAGACCCGAAGCATGACGTACAAGGACATTACATTACTTTTGAGGAATACTTAATACATAACAAAAAAAGACACACAAGTATCGTAATAGTTTAGTGTCTTTGGAAACTAGGAATATAAACAACTAATCATGTTGAAAGATCTTCAACATCTCCAATAACGATCTTCCACATTTTGTTTGCTTACCTAAATCCATTATTTATTTCTTGGGGAAAATAAAACATAAAAAGGGTGAGCTCAAATGCTCAGTATGGGCAAACATAGAGAACATAAAACAATCCATAAACTTTTGAAAGCAAAAACCTCAACATGAAATCTAAAAATTACAACCTTGAGCAAAGACATAAATCGTGGAAGTACATAAGGCATATATCATAATGGAACATCAATAATGATAAAATAGCATGGGAATAAAACATGTAATTGTGGAAACCATTCATTACTTGTTATGATTTCCATAGTAGCCAAGTCATTGCTTCCAAGACCATCTTAGTGGACAAAGTCCCTTTCTGAATCGAGTTTACTCCTCATTTCAGTCCTGTAATACTAAACCGGATTAACTTACCATTCCAGCCATGTCTATCTCATGAGATATAAATATTTAACCAATGAATTGGAGGGAGATATAGGTCCCACCCATATCATAATGAAATCATTCTTACTTGTGCCACAAAATAAACATACATCATTCATAATACCCCAATAAATAAAATGGGTTTCATAAACATCATCCCATCATCACATAATCCATATAAAAGAAATGGATATCATTTCATAATAAGAAATGTGAAACCATGTAAATCATAGAGACATGATACTTGAAACATACACATATGAAATAATGTTATCTTAGATTGAAAATGGTTTTGATAAAGCACTTGAAATGAATTCTTGAGGAAAATATCCTTTCATCTTGAAAATAATTTTCTTTTCACAAAATGCCATTTAATTTTAAAAGAAAAGGATTTTGTTGAAAATAGTCATGAAATATTTTAGAGGAATCTTTATGAAAATAAGGCTTTATAAAACTGTAAAAATCCTTTCATGCCGTATAAGTTAAAAAAACATTCTTCTCATACCTTTGTCGGAAAAGTTAAAAAGTACATTGTAGGGTAAATAAAAGAAAGATTCCTTCAATACCATGGGGTAAAAGTAAAATGGGTAAAAATAAATTTAAACATAAATTAATACACATTTATAAAACATGGACATAGATGATATCAATAACCCCAGTAAACACTTACAAATAAGCAATCTCAGATAAAAATGAGATTTGCACAATTATCCCTTACCTTAGGTATGATATGCTTCGTACGTATCCAAACCTCCTGTATAATGATTTAAATAATGTAATTGTCTTATTACAGAATCATATTCATTGTTATGATATCATATATGTTTCACTTATGACTTTATATTACCCGTTCTTTTGTAAATTCCACGTTGAAGCAGCGTTTTGGGTAAAATTATTTCATTTATCGAATGTGTTTCGACTTGTCGTTCTTGATATTAATACTTATATCCTGATTTACATAATTCCATAATGTAAAGCATGATTTATATATAATATATATTCATTATATACATATATATATTATAGATCAATAAAAAGAATGAAATACAACGTTCATGGAGATGGTAGGCCGTACGTACGCATGAACGCTGTTTTCATTTCCTTATTGAATTGAATGAAACTAAATAGATGGCATACATATATATATATACATAAATCCAGTAGAATTATTATTTCATATATTTCATTATTACTTATTATATATACTTTATAATCATTTATGAATGGTTAATCATTGAGAATGAATCTCATCGCGTCGTGGAGACGGTATTCCGTACGTACCCACGAGCGATGATATCGTTCCCATGATTATTGAATAGAATTATAGTGGATGGTATAATATATCAGAATCAGTATGATGTTATAATAAACATATTTAGTTATTATTTATACCACTATACCCATCCATGTAAGGTGTTGGTGAAAAAACAGATTTCACCACGGTGTGGAGACGGTATTCCGTACGTACGCATGCGTGGTGATTTCGTTTTCCATAGGATGGATAGATGGTGAAGTAGGGTTGTTTCATACTTATAATAACATATCAGTATATGAGTTATACTGATGATATAACTTCATAATTAAACATCTAAAGAATAATAAGTGGAAGAAGAAATAAAGTTGAAAAAATCCGTAACTGACATTACCTCTTCTTTGAAGCGCCTCTTTGAGACCTTCTCTTAGGGCGCCAAAATTGGTCTTCGAAGAAGACCAAGACCTCTAGAATGTTTCTAGGTAAGTGTAGAAGATAATTTTTCAGGGGTTGTCCGAGATTTAAGGCTCAAAGTGGTGCGAGGAAGAGAGGGAGGAGGTGCCCTTTTATAAGGGAGGAGAGGGGCACCGTTGGAATAACTAAAAATATTATTTTATTATAAAGTCATATTTGGTTTTTAATACCTCAAAATTGAGTTATTTAGAAGATAAGGTGGGGATGGGTCGAAAGCCTCACATCTAATAGAATTTATACAAGTTTAGGTTTCTATTTTAACCATATCATTTAGTTTAACTTTAAGTTAAATAATTTTTCTTTTATCCTGTCTTCTTGTTTTCTTACACTATAAGGTAAATAAACTTACTATAATAAGCCAAACGAACCCCAAGATGTTTATTATTAGTATATATAACCTTATCTGAGTCATTTTTCCAAACCTTAGATTTTTAGGAATAAAATAACAATTAATAATATAATATTTGTTTTAAAAACTATTTTATGTCAATTTTGGAAATATTTGGTAATTGATTTTTGTGAAAATCATAATAGAAATATTAGTTAGAAAAAAGTAAATTAAATAAATAATTACATGGAATATTAACATATAAAATTATTTTAACTCATAAAATGTCTCAAATTACATTTATTTGGGTATTTATAGCATCAATTATGTCAATATTTCATTAATAATTTAATTATTACATCATCATTATGTCATAAATAAAATAAAAAGTATAAAAATTAAAAAAAATACCATTATGTATGAAATCTTTTTATCTTTCTAATGAATATTTATATTAGAATTTATAATTTGTATAACCATATATTAAAAATGATTTACTTATTAAACTTTGATTTTAACGATTTTAACCCTTCTTTAAATAAATTAATAATAAATGTCCTAATCTAATCCAAATGGGCCTAAATGGTCATATTTTATTCCTAAGGTTGTTTTTGTTCGCATTACACTTATCAAATAGAATTAGTACATGTGTTAGGGTAATAATAATACCATTTTTACCCTTAATTACCTTATTTACTTTTAACCGTGGTAAAAAGAAGTAAAAATCTACTATTCATCAAAAATTATTTTCATCTCATTGAACCCCATTTTATATACCGACATCAACGGTGTCTCTCGGATTTTTTAAATTCCACTCAAAAAATAGGTAAAATTATGTTTTATGTGAATTTTAAAATTCTCCTAGGAGGTGGGTAAAAGACGGTCAAAAAGTTAAATAAAAATTTTATATATCTAAAATTATTATAAAACGACTCTAATGAATTACATTAAACTTATATAGGTATTATGTGTCAATTTGGACCTAAAATAAATTTAAATAGAGTAATGAATTTTTTAAATAAAAATTCGGTTTTTAAATAGTAACCTAGTGTTTTCACAATTCATCAAAAATTGAATGTTTTCAGAAAAATACCAAACATTCACCCTAGGCTAATTTCGATATTCCGAATCCAAAAATGAAGTCCATTTTGAAATATGAAGTTTTCACAACTTCAAAAAGTGGTTATTACTATTCATAACGGCTTGTTTTAATAATATTTTGATAGCATATTGTTGTTTAGTGAAACATGGTATTGTGTACAACACACACTATCAAGGAAGGTCGTGATTGTGTGTAATGCAGCCAAGTTAGGGTTGCATGTTGTGCAAGACTCCTTTGTTGTAGCGTACAACAGAAGACATCAATAATATTAAAAATAATATTTTTTTATAAAATCATGGGGTGTTACACAAACACATAGGCCATAACCGATATCCCGACTGTAGACACTTGCGCCACCACCACCACACGTAACCAAACCCGTAAAAACCTGGGTCAGATCATCTACTGTCATGCCCGAATACACCTGGGCCTCTTCCCGAACACACTTGGGAAACAACCTTCCCGTAAACACCAGGGCCCACCACCACAACTACCATACTGGAAGATTCTTTGGATAATAATGGACTTCAGGCCATCAAAGACTGCCCAAAGAGTCTTGGGCTATTCAGGAAAAGGAGCATAAAAGGAGCTAATAACCAGCCACGCATATGAGTGTTGGGAAAAACACCCTCCCCCAGAAAATGGGGGTGTTCGGCACTAAATTCTCAACTTGGGTGGGGAGTGAATAATAAACACAATAACTACAAATATATATATATATAGGTAACAAGAACTCAACCCAACCTAGGGCTACACACCTAATCCAGCCACGAACAGCCTAGTCACTACTCATAGAAAGAATACTACTCACAACTGAGTCACAACTCATTCCCAGAATCAATTTCCCAATTAACCCATTCTTGTTTTAATGTTCAAGTGATCCCGTTTATGTAATTTATGCACTACTGGGAAAATAACAGCCACAAGCACAAGCCTATTGAAAAGAGTTACCACCAACAACAATTTAAAAATTCACATCGAGTTATCTTGTAAATACATATCATAGTGAGATCCCTCCAAGTATTGAAACCAAAGCAGGCTTCATGATATATTCCCCACATCCCCAGAAAAAAAGGTTTCACAATAGAAGAGGATTCCACCCCAATTCATGATATAAGTAGAGAAACCACAACCCCAGATTCACAACCAGCAACCATGACAGATCAGAGGGTCCCATCCTCACCCACATCACCCCATAAGCAAACAAACATAACAATTCACCTACTACAAAAACAATGTATAGATGCTTCTACATTCATGAACATCATTGATATATTTCCTCTTTCTGTTAGTTAGCAGGGATGACCACAAAAGGGTATATGTTTAAAGGGCATCCATTTAATCCACTGAGTTCAAGTGATTAACTAATTTATATGTAACATCCATTTAATCATCAGAGAAGACAAGAGCTTATTAGTGCACAGATAACGAGCACCAATGACCATGATTTTCAGTAAGCATAAATTCATAACATTCACAAAATATAGCAATTAAATAGAGTACAATAAAAATCCAAATGCCCCCCATCATCCTTTAACAGACCGTTTATTATCTTTGTTAAGGTTTGGATAGCCCATTCCCATAGAAACAATGGAACACACACCTTACATGATACATAACAAAGAGAGACGATGGAAAAAATCCATACTTGATTGATCAAAGATCAATGTTTTTCTCCACGTGCCAGGAACAGGGGATGCATGTCCTGTAGGGGAGGAAATCCATGGAAGACGTGCAAAATGCTCCAGTAGAGGTTCACCTAATTCCATGGGAAGAATGACTCCATGCGCACCAGGAAGAAGAAATAACTTCAACTGAGAAGAAAAGGAGATCTCTAGCGGGAGATATAAAGAGGAGAATAATATATGGATTTTTGAACGCCTGAAAAAACAGATCGTGGATTCCTACGTGGGTGGGAAGTTACAGATGATGATATCAAAGAGTTATTTAATATTCCCCATCGGGGATGTTTCTCAGGATTTTTTGGAGTCAATTTTAGGTTTTAAATGACTTTAAAAAGGGTATTAAGATTAATTTACATCAAAAGATACATCGGAAAAGTTGGGTAATGGAAGAAAGAAAGAAGTGATTGGGGATGGGACATGGTGCCACCATCACGGTGTCACCCATAGGGTGCCACCGACACAACGCCACTGTCACTGTGCCGCCCTGACCAGTTCCACCGTCATGGTGGAGCCGTGTTTTTGGTAATGTAATGGCCGGGTCGGTTCCAGGCCATTACATTAGATAAATCTCAAATTGTTCTCTACCTCGAGAATTAAAACCATTACCGAAGAAAGGAGTGTGGTCCAAACAACCACCTAGAAATATACATCTTAGGAGTAGACCTACTTGTTACCAAGGAACGCCACCTTCCTCATGCAATCATGCAAAACAAAGATTCAAACTATCTGATCATGTAGGTGAGGGGTTTCCCTTCCTCCATGTTAAGATATTGTCGGCTTTGGGCGGAACTAACTCACCTGCACAGGTTTAAGAACATACACTTTAATGCGTCTTAACTAGGGTTTAGGCACTCCCCCCCCCCCCCCACATTTCATGACACTTCACACACATCCACCAAAAATGGAAACCACACATTCCATAGTCAACACTGTAAGTGTTCCATCAACCAAGTACAAAAAAAAGCAGAACAACTCAAAACAGCTCTGGGTACTGGGCACGCATCTGCGTCCCTTATTCCCATGTACTCTCCTCAAACCCCCTATGCCGCCATAGCACACAAGCCATGGTAATGGTACTCCCACGAAACACCTTCTCTTTAAAACCTTCAATCATCATTGGCCGCTCCACAAACGTTGCATCGTCCTTAATATATAGCTCTCCCCAGTAGAGGACGTGTGAATCGTCATGCATATACCATCAGACCTGGGACACATGGAAGACATCATGCAACTTTTGCAGCGGTTTTGGCAACACCAGCCGATAATCCACCTTGTCGACCCACTGCAACACCTCGACAGGTCTGACGAACAATAAAGAAAGATTACTCCCCCTGTTGAACATTCCCTGCCCACGTTGAGTAGAGACCATCAAGAACACATGGTCCCAAACGTCAAACTCCAAGGGTCTCCTCCTATCATCTACATAAGACTTCTGATGATCCTAAGAAGCGTTCATCCTCTCTCGTATAAGATGAACTTTCTTCGTCATGCTCTGCACCACCTCCGGGCCAAGAACACCTGCATCCCCGAACTCTATCTAGCACAAGGGTGAGAGACATGGCCTTCCATTCAAGGCTTCAAATTAATCCATTCCAATGGTAGAGTGATAACTATTATTTTAGACAAACTCTACTAGAGGAAAGTGTCGCACCAATGATCCCCCAAAGTCCAGGACACATTCATGCAACATATCCTCCAAGGTTTGGATGGTGCTCTCTATCTGTCCATCTATCTAGGGGTGTAAGGTAGTGCTAAGACGTAGTTGTGTGCCAAATTCATGCCTCAATCACATCCACGCTCGTGAGGTAAACCATGCTTACCTATCTGAGACTATGGTCCTCATATCTCCATGTAACCGCACCACCTCATATACATATCTTTGTGCTAAATCATCCACAACACTGGGCTCCTTGATCACCAGAAAGTAAGACGACTTCTTAAACTAGTCCACCACTTCCCAGATAGCATCACAGCCTCCTTGAACCTTGGGTAGCCTTGTGATGACATCCATCGAGATTTAATCCCACATACACTTGGGGACATATAATGGTTGCAACAAAACTTCCTAGAACACAGTGTTCAGCCTTCACTTGCTGACACACCAGGCACTTGGCTATGAACTCTGCCATTGCCCGCTTTACCCCGGGACACCAAAACTGTCCCCTCAAGCCCTGATACGTTTTGGAAACTCCTAGGATCACTGACAGGGGGAGTTGTGGAACTCACCAAGAACTCTCTCACACATCGTCTCTAGAACAAACTACTTCCCTCGGAAAAGCATCTGATCTTGACCATCCTTCGCCCATCATTCCAGGGCATCACCTTGGGTAACCCAGACACAAATCACTTTAATTTATGAGTCTCCCCACTGGGACTCCCCCACCTACTGTAGAAGAGATGATTCCACTGTCATCTGATACATGAATCTTCTACCACTCTCCATCCTTGAGTCCAGGTGTAGGGAAGCCAACTCCTCCATCACCTTCTATGTATCGTCCGACTATCGAACCACATCCTTCTGCGACTTTCTTCTCAAACCATCGACCACTACATTACCCTTTCCAGAGGTATAGGAAATCTCGAAGTTGTAGTCCAGATGGAACTCCATCCACCTTCGCTGTCGTATGTTTAGGTCCTGCTGAGAGAAGACATACGTCAAACTCTCATGATCCGTGAAGACCACAAAGCGCTCCCTGATAAGGTAATACCACCACAACTTTAGTGACAAACCGGCCACCGCAAGCTCTAGATCGTTGGTGGAGTGAATACGCTCATGAGGATGTAAATGACTAGACCCATAAGAGATCACCACATGACACTGCATCAACACACATCTGTGGCCTTACCCTGAAGCATCACAGAACACCTCATAGGCCACCCCATCTACTGGAAACCACACCACTTTGGAACTAACCAACTTCTCCTTCATATAACTAAATTCCACCTCACACTTCCCACTACACACAAAAATTCTGGATCTTCTTGGTCAAGATAGTCAAAGGTGCCGCTACTCGGGAGATGTTGGGCATGAAACTTCGGTCTTGCTGGAACTGCTACCTCCGCGACGTGCAACTGCCAGCGCCCAGCTCCTCTTCCTCTTAGCTATCGGCCACCTCCCCTACCAAAAATGGGTTGAGGTCCTCGAGAAGTGCCCTGTTGTTGGTCTCCTCCTGCAACGTCTGCCCTCGGTGGTGCAGGGGCCCTCTTCCCCAGCTCCTGCTATTGAAAGGGTGTAGCTGGGAACTGCTGCTACTGAGGAGGGTGCGAGACCTGCCCACTGCCACCATACTGCACTCTTTCCGGGCACTAATTCCGAAGGTTCCCATGGCTTCCAAAGATGAAGCATATCACCATTGGGCCTGAAATGAATGGGAGAGGGCCAGGATATCGGAACTGGAATTTCTAGGGCCTGCTTCCTGCCATTCTAAACCTAGAGGGTCCTGATGCTGGAGGCCTGCTGCTGAAGGCCTTCCCCTTTGACGAGGCAGACTGGATTCCCTCCCGTGAAACACCTCCCGGCGTGTGAATCCTCTCCACCACTTTGGCCATATTATGTACCTCAATGTATTTTGGTACGGTGAAGGGATTAATGACAATCTCGAGGGAAGGTCAGAGTGCCTCCTCCAAATGTCTCACCCGAGACTCCCCATTCGGAAAGTGGTCTGGAGAAATGTGGTGGAGATCCATGAACTTGATCACCAACTCTCTCACTGACATACCCTCTATGGGAGTAATATTAGATCTCGCCTCTTCTTAACTTTCGTTGTAGAAGAGAAAAATTACTCCCGGAACTCCATCTCAAAATCAACCCACATTACCTCAGCCTCCCTCTTCTCCCCCAGATAAAGTATCCACCACAGACGTGCTGATCCCCACATCTGGCTCATGGCCAGAGGAACCAAATACTTCGCCAGAGCCCGTATCAAGCTGGAAGATATCACCAAATCCTCTAGCAAACTCTCTATCTCCATGTCAGAGGTACTTCCCTCATACTTCCCGAGGGTCTGTCGCTAAAAGGCACGAAGCGTCTTCTGCCACTGGTCGTCCTCCTCTTCTCTGTCATCCCTCCGTTGATCAGCCGAGTCAACCTGCTGGGTCTCGATCCCCAGCACAACTCGTGGTCATCTCCAGGTGCCATATCTGTAAGGTATTCAAGGAATTCCCATGCCTGAGTAGTGCATAATATGGATCTTAATTTTTTTTAGACTTATGAATCATTTAAAATCCCCAAAACACCCAAGAAAAACTAGAACACAAGTCATTAGGATATAAGAATCATTATTAGAGTCTCTAACCTACAATCAGTGTACCCTCACATGGTCGTTTGGTGGGTCAAGAGTCCTTGCATCGGATCATGGGGGTCACTAAAACCCTGTTTCATAGCCAATCTTCCCTGGCCAATTTCATACACCAAGATCACCCAACACTGTTTCCATACCATCCCAGGAAATCCTCACTTTTCCTAACCCCAGACACCATCCTATATCTCAACCTGCCTTTGATACCAGTCTTTCATGACCCGCCTTCCCCAAAAGGTGGGAAGGGAAAGCAGATTGCTAATCCCTTCCTTCTTTAAGTTGAAGGAGATAGAATGACCCCTGAAACCCACCTTCAATAGCTCCCAGAGTGGCAACCAGCACCAAGGGTATAAAATATCACACAAAAGGAATTCATTAACCTTTAATTTTAATAGGATCGGGAGATAAGATGATGAAATCTAACAACCCCAAAACTGGAAGTAACAATAAAGACAAATAAAACCACTCCCATATGCACGCTGCAAAAGTAAAATCCATAAATTAAAAGGTGTCTTCAAAGGTAAAGTACCAAAAGAAAGAAAAACAGAAACTGCAACGGTCCCAACGCCTGAGCTAGTACGACCCTGCATGATCCCTGAAGTCCTCCTTGAAACCTAGAAGAAGTTTTATATACATAGGGTGAGTATACAAGAATACCCTGTAGGGAAAACCAAAGACTATCGTGCACAAGTGGGGAGGCATTCTAATTCCTTATGAGAAATGAGATAACCGAAGCACCTAGCAAGGAAAAACTATCCACCATGACCCACTAAGGTACACTCCCCAAATAATGCAAGTCAAGTAAGGTATAGTAATAGAACATCGAGGTTTGGGTACACTGAGCCTCTTTCAAACTGGTTATTGAAGACATCCTATGCATCGAACCAATCCGGCCATTCTCACCATAGTCCCACTACCAAACCCTGCCCACACACAACTAGGCCATAATTGATATCACGCCCACAGACTCATGGGAAACAACAACCACGCGTAACCACAACCGCAAACACATGGGTCAGAACAACTACATCCATGCCCGAAGACACCTGGGCCCTATCACGAAGACACTTGGGAAACAACATGCCCGCAAACACTTGGTCCAACCAACACAACTACTCTGCTCGAAGATTCATGGGCTAATAATGGACTTCAAGCCATCACAGCCTGCCCAAAGAGTCTTGGGCAATTCGGGAAAGGGAGACGAAAAGTAGATAATAACTAGCCACTTGTAGGATTGTTGGAAAAAACACCCTCCCCCATGAAATTGGGGTGTTTGGAACTAAATTCTCAACTTGGGTGGGGTGTGAATAAGAAACACAAGTACTACAATTATATATATATATAGGTAACAAGCACTCAACCCATCCTTGGGCTACACACCTAACCCAAGCACGGAGAGCCTAGTCGCTAATTATATAAAGCATACTACTCACAACCGAGTCACAAATATTTCCCAGAATCAATTTCCCAATTAACCCATTATTGTTTTCATGTTCAATTGATCTCGTTTATGTAAATTTTGCACTACTGGGCAGCTAACAGGCACAAGAACAAGCCTAGGGAAAAAATTTATATCCAACATCAATTTAAACATTCACACCCAGTTCTCTTGAAAACTCACATCAATGTGAGATCCCTCCATGTATTGAAACCAAACAGGCTTCAAGATACAACCCCCACATCCCCATTAAAAAGGATTCATAATAGAAGATGATTCCACCCCAATTCATGATATAAGACGAGCAACCACAACCCCAGATTCACAACCAGAAACCATGCCACATCAAAGGATTCCATCCTCACCCACATCACCCCATAAGAAAAATAACAATACAATTAACCTACTACCAAAGAAGAGTAGAGAAACATCCTGGCCACAACACATCATTTAGCTATTTCCACTTTCTATTAGTTAATCAGGGTGACCACACAAGGGAATATGTTTACAGGGAATCCATTTAATCCACCGATTTCATGTGATTAACAAATTTCTATGTTACATCCATTTAATCATCAGAGTAGACAAGAGTTTATTAGTGCACAAGAAAAGAGCACCAACGACCATGATTTTTAGTAGGCATAAATTTGTACAGTTAACAACATATAGTAATCTAAAAGAGTATAACCGAAAACCAAACGCACCACATCATCCTTTTACAGCCAATTTATTATCAGTGTTATGGTTTGGATTACCCATTCCCTTAGAAAGAATTTTTATCCCACCCCGCATGATACATAACAAGGAGAGAGGAATGAAAAAAATCCATACTTGATTGATTAATGATCAATGTTTTTCTCCACGCGCTTGGAATAGCGGATTCATGGCCGGAAGGGGAGGAAATCCATGGAATACGTGAAAAAGGATTCAGCAGAGGCAAACCACAAGCCACATGAAGAAAGACTCCAAGCACTCTAGGAAGAAGAAATAAATTCAACCAAGAAGAAAAGTTGAACAATAGTTGGACATATAATGAGGAGATCAGGATATGGAATTTTGAACGCCTAGAAAATCGGATCACGGTTTCCTATGTGGGTGGGCAGTTACACATGATGATATCAAGGAGTTATTTAACATCCCCATTGGGGATGTTTCTCAGGATTTTTAGGAGTCAATTATGGGCTTTAAATGACTTTAAGAAGGGTATTAAGATTAATTTATGTCAAAAGATACATTGGAAAAGTCGGGTATTGGAAAAAAATTGAAAGGCTCGGCGAGGGGACACGGTGCCACCGTCATGGTGCCGCCGTGACCAGTTCCACCATCATGGTGGAGTTGTGTTTTTTTTAAAGTAATGGTCAGGGGGTTTGGGCCATTACATTTTATAGTTTGAAAACACATTATCATGTCATCCTCAAAAAACTAGAATGCAGTCTAGGTATGTGTGGAAACTCAGATTCATTACATACATAAGGATATTTGGTGATTTAATTTTACTAAATGACTTGAATATATATTAATGTATTCTAGACATACATTGTAATGTTTTACATGGTACATCCATGGCACTGACACACATCTGATGGTAGGGCCAAATAAAATTAATCTTTAAGATGACCCATGCCCCTCAGATCTCTTCAAATAGAATAGCTATTTGAGTAACTGGTTATTGATTATTAAGAATATTTGGATTCAATAATAGTTAATCCCCATATAAGATTATGTTTCCATTATCATTCATAGAGAAAATCATAGGTTATAACCAATAAAATATATTGGTCCATATGAACCCTTTAAATTCTGTTTCCTATGACTACCTTTTTTCCCATAAATCAAAGTTGGATACATATTGTACAATGTAACATATACTAGATTTTTTCTTCAAATAATTTTAATGGTGGACAGTACCCCACTCATTAGATGTATCCATAACAATACTTCTACAAAAATATCTATATATTAGTTCACCACTAGAGGAAGAGAGAATTTCATTCATCTCAATCATTAAGATAGAGACATCGAATCTACATACACACATCTCTCATCCCATGATCCTCATGTCAATCATAAATATAACTAACATATAATACCATTTAATGAACAAAAATAAATCCTTGAGGTCATATAAAAGACTATTTTAGACAATAAAAATAAATATCATCTAAATAATGTACTTACCACCCAACCTATGAATTTAGTAATAAACTATCATCTTGAAGAGGAAAAAGATCAATTATACATAGACAACATTGATCTTATGTGGACAATAATTACATTTGGGAAAACATTCATTCCATACACAAAGAAGTGTGTCAAAATACATTAACCCAAAAAGCACTCAAATTTGAGTCCCAAAATGTCTGATAAATCCATAGGTTAGAATGATGATGAAGTTACTGTCTCAGTTGAATTAGATAACAATTTTTAGGTTACTATAATAATACAATTTACTATTGATGTATGAAACTATACTCATCAAGTGTAAGATTAACTACTACTATCTGGCCAGATTCAGAACTCTAATTCAAAATATAGACACCCTGAGTAGGTTCTCTATTCTAGAACTACACATCAACTATCTAACTTTCACACCCATGATCTCTACATTTGGTTAATCATCTAGTGGTACTCCTTCCTCATAATATGGGTGGATCAAATAATCACACATTATAAACTCTAGATTCTGACCCCCCCCCCCTCACCGTAAGTGGAATACATATAAAGGCTCTACAAAATCTATGATGATGAAACATTATATCTCTTGAGTACAATAACATGGACTCTTTGTCAAACTGGGAAATCATGTGACCCATACATTCATAAAAATGGAATACCAAATAAGAACCCATGAAAATAAATTTCATTCCAGTACCCTGAACCACCATTCATCCACACTCCATCTTACATTAGATTATGCTCATAGATAAAATATATGTTTAATATTTTAGTGATACTAGTCAACTATAAAATGTTTACATGATATAAGATTTTAAGTATGATCCTATCCTCCAAATTCCTCACTATTTATGACTACATATTTTTAATTGTGGGAAAATGTATTGGATCTTAGTAACAGATGTAGAGATGTCTGTACTAGATAATGTTCCCAACTCCGAATTGTAGAAATTCAAATATTGACCAACTCTCAGTATTACTGAGAAAATGTTATCATAGAAACTGCTCAAAAATCTTTGAAGACCATATCGAGGGGGTTAACTAATTAATTCATAACATCCATATATCTCATTGATGATCTAAAAATCATATAGGATTTTATTTTTTCAATTATCACCACATGAGTGTTAATGTTTTTGAAAATCATATGAATGTACACAAGAATCTTTTACACCACTTGGGGACAAAATTAACATGAGAACATAGGTGTATATTTCAAATAAAACTCTCCGGTCGACTCATACATAGTCAATGTATCTTATAGAACCCACACTATGGACTATAACATGTTTTAAAAATCCTTCATGGTGATTAGAATTGGTTCCCAACCCATGAATTATAGGTTGTAAAATATGAGTTGTATCCTATGGAACTTTTGGTTTTACTAATATTAGTACAACTACATGGGAAACTATCAGGATAGGTCCCCCTACATCAAGATCGTGGTCTATACCACATTCATGGAACTGAACATACAACTAACCTGTATGCATGTATGTATAATTTGATGAACATAAATTAGAAAATATATGAGGGGAAATTATTAATGTTTTGAAATCATGGACATACATAACACTAGAATAAATTACAAATTCTACCTATCTCAAAATTACATGTTTCTATTATAAGAATATCATCCATATTTTAATCATAATGGTTTATTCATATGTACTTTCAATTCTATGCTATGGGGGAAATTAGACTTTATGTTTATTGGAATCTAAATTTATTGAAATCGAAATAAAAAATGTTTGTAACCTAAAATGTTAATAATTTCATGATACCTTACTTTAATGTGTTTTCATTCCCATGTTATAAAAACAGAATCATTATCATTTAATATAATCATTTCATGTAAATACAACAATACTATTACATTGAGGCATAGTATATAACAAGTACGTATATTATTAATGAATTATATAGATCACTATTATGAATTTATAGAGTAAACACACTATAAATTCCAATTGGAAACTATTTATTCACAAAAAAAACTATCATTTTAGCACATGTAACTGATTTATAATGGCATAAACATGTATAAATTTTGTTTTCAATGTTTAAATCATATATACATGATGGATAACTCTATTTTGGTTTATGTAAAATCTATCCATAACTAATTGTTTTCTCTTTTATCCTTTATGATATTTCAGAAAATTTATAAGTTTGGAAGTCGAAGAACATATGATATGTAACATGAAAGGGAATAAATATTTTATGGAATATGCATGATATATATATAACTATTTTCCTATTTTTATTCATGAGGAAATTATCACTTTCCATACCAACCCACAGGTAATAATATATTAATTATAAAAACTTCCTAGGTTTTGGGTGTCACCCAATGATGAATAATAAACATATGAAACATGAGAATTCCAAAACAATAAGTATCTTCCAAAGTAAATTTTTTCCCATGAATGTGGGTTTAATAATATGATAAAATTATTATTACAAAGATTATACTATTTTTGGTCACTTTTTAGTGACAAAAAACATTATTTCAATATAATAAAATCCAATGGTTGAACATGGTGATATCCTGAGCTCATTTCCATCATAATTAATCCATATTGGTTGTCCAAAGGCCCTAAAGTTATTCTCCCAGTACTCTAGAGGCTACTTACAAGCATTGATAGTCAATAGTAGTTGTAGCAACCAAAGCCCAAAAATTACGGAGTCAGTTTATACTATAATTTCAATGGTATGGTTACAAGGAAATGTAGCCTGAAGAACAAATCAATTTATTGGTCATGGTAAACAATATAATTTATTCATTGTTTATTACAAATTAATTTATTAATTTCAATATATATTTTTTAGGAATATGTTATTTCTATTATCATATACATCAATTTATTTCTTAGTGTAATTAATGGATTCCTAGTGAAAATAAAAAACACAGGGAATCTCAAATTCATAGTAAAAGTTATGTACAGAGTAAAAGCAATTAATATTAGTGAATAATTAATATTTAAATGTTAATAACTAAACAAAAATTCCATAAAATCAATAAACTGATAAAGATTTCATAAAAACTATGGCAGCGTAAATAACTGAACCCACATTCCATTTAAAACAACTAGATTATGTATAAATAATACTGAAATGTGATTAACTAAATATAATTCAACATAATAAATAATATAATAATTAAATTAATTTATTTCTTTCTTTCATTGTCAAAATCTTAAGGATAATAATAAAAAAATCAATATCAATGCAATGCATAATTATTATATCCCATGTAACAACGGAACACTGAAAATTTTCAAACAAGACTGATCACAATATAGTTTATAACATATTGGGTAAAAAACCACTATGCTAGACAAATAAAATGTCCAATTATACTACTAATTCGTCGAGGGGATGTTAATAATAGTGGAAGACCTCTATCGTAAAAATCCAATAAAATATTCATATATCAAATAATCAAATTAATTCATTAAAATCATGCATTATAAAATATATTTATTGGGTTAACAAACAAGAGTTATCAATACTAACCCTTATAATCAAATAAATATCAAATTATAAAAAAATATTTGATAAAGTTTAGGAAATATTAATATTCTTTAAAAATGATATGGGTGATTATGGGAAATTTATTTCTCAATGATCACTGGAAATTGAATATTTCAAAGTTATAATAAAAATTACTTACAAGAAGTAAATTTCAATATTATACGTATATAAAACAATCAATAAAATTATATTAGAAGTATAATAATAATATTAATGCAACACATCCCACACAGAGTAAAATAAATGATTTTCCCCATTTAATAATGTAAATATCATATAAATATCATTTAATGTTATTCTCTAGGAGTGATTCATTTTTAATTAAAGAGAATTTGGAAAATAATTTTCTATAAAAATCAATTTAAAAAAATTATATATAAATTAAACTTTTAAATATGAAATGAAAGATTCATAAAAATGAGTGTGGGAAATTTTTTAGATGTCTTAAATGATAAAAATAACATTACATTTATAATGTAAAAAGGTTATAAAAGTTCAATTGATAAAAAGGGAAATGATAATTCCTTTAAAAATTTATAAAATAAAGAACAGTAATCATTATTTAATAAATATAATTTGATGGTTTAAAACATAATTGTAAACCCTTTATGAAAATATGGGTTTTAGAAGAAAAAGATTTCTCTTTCTAAATAAGGAAACGAAGATAGGTTGTCTTAAAAATATTTTCTAAAACATTTTGAGTAACAATGAGTGGGAAAATAATATTATTTCATTAAAATATCATAAATAACTATAGGAGATGGAGAATTAAGGATTTATTTAATTATTATTATATAAAATTCTTAATTTTAATTTCAATAATAATTTGTGCCAATTAGAATGATATTGTGAAATAAACCATTAAAATGATCCTAACATTAATGTGAGAATTGATCGATAATATTGTTTTTTATATAAACTTAATATCAACATTTAGGAAATTTGAATGCATAAATTTATAGTAAAATTAATTAGACACATAATAAAATAATTATTAAAATAATGTGGATGTAATATAACCCAACGATATAAGAAATGATTAATGAAATGTTTTTAACACTAGGTAATTTTCAGTTCAAATTCACAAAGGCGAAATAAGACAATTTTATACTTAGAATATCATGATGAATGATGTTTTAATGATACTATAGCTTAATTATTTATTTTTTACACCATATATATAAAATCAGGCACACAATGAAAAAGTATTCCTCTAATAATGTAAATTGAGACGATGTCCCTTAACCCACCATTCCTTTTTGGAGAACATCATTTGTATTATTCTATAATTTTATTAAAAATCATTAAAAGTTTTACCAAAACCATAATGATATTTATAACATCATATATTATCTAATTATAATATCTTATTACCTTTTTGTTAATAATATATCATAGTTTTCACTATTTCTGGTGTTAGTTGCCCAGCTTTTCGAGTGTTTTTTGATTTTAAATTATTTCTTCATATATTGATCATGACATAATAATCTAAAAAATGTAAAAAAATATAAAAAAATTATATATATTTATTATATATTTATTAATAATAATAAATTATATTTGGATATAAGAAAATAAACAAATTGTTACAAGAAACAGAAGATCATATGTATGCATAAATGCCACATCCATTTTTTATTGTATAAAAAATTACCAAATGTAAGTATTATATATTTATAAAATAATTATATTATAATATTTTTCTCCTGTGTATAACATTATTTTAATTAAAATAGTATTTTATACATTCCATGTTTAATGTGAATGGATCATATTTCTTTGATGAGGTTGTAGTCCCCAAGTCAACAAAAGATGTTACTGTATTCCCACAGAAAGAAATGCATGAAGAAATTTGTCAAACCTATTTTAATGAATCATAAATAAAATATTTATATGATATATAAAATTTAAATCCATTATGTTTTACATCAATTAATGTTGGTAAATGGATGAATAAGTGGAATTTTCTCATGATGTGGTAGTCATCCATACACATGAACGATGATTGTGTATTCCATTTAATAGATGTGTGAGAAATTGTAGGTGGAAATATTAGATTAAATAATTAATTATATATAATATAGTGAGGATATTATAAAATAATGATATAAATAAAATATATGTGGTGGCGATAAATTTTTTTGAAAAGTGATCATTGAAAATTGTTACCTATTTTTTTGGTAACTCATTTTGGTTTATACCAAAATACGCCATTGGTATGAATTATTCCGAAATAGTGGATTCTAGGATTAGGGAATGGATTTTTGGAGATTATTTGTTTATAGGACTATAATAAAAATTTATTTAACTATTTCAAAAAGTTTTATGGGTGAGTTCCTTTTTATAGTGGAGGAGTGGGATTATTGGAAATTTTCTAAAGAAGGAATTCCACCAAAATTATTATTCATGTGAAGTGGATAAAATAATGAAAATATGTGATAAGAGGGATGATATGGTCTAAATATGTACATAAAATGAATTTTTGACAATTTTCTTGGTAATTTTGGACCACCAGTTTAAATTTAGTCTCTATTAATCTTAAATTTTCTTTCATCGTTTTAATTAATTTTATTTACATTGAAATTTTTTTTAAAATAAATTTGAAATTTTTAAACATTATAAATTATTATAATTAATATTATTTAATCCATTTTTTTAAAATCCAATTATATAATTGGATGAAATTAAATAAAAAATAATCCAACAAAAAAGAACGAAAAATTAGAATTTTAATTGGAATTTTTCCAAAATTTAGGTTTGTTTCTCTGTCTAATTTCACTTATAAATAGATGAAAATTACAAAAATTGTATATATTTTTGTATAAATGAAATGAAAATATTGAAAAATAAAATAAAAATTTATGTAAATAAATAAAAGAGACGAAAAAATAGTTTTTTATTAAAATTCAGTTTTTTCAAAGTTCATCAACAAATGTAACTTGTTAAAAAAATACTAAAAAGAAACCCGAAGATAATATTGATGTTACTAATTAAAAAATTAATCATATTTTATCATATAAATTTTTTAAATGAGGGAAATTAATCTTCAAAATAGGTAGGCCATTTAAACATCACAATTCTTTCTTTTTGAAAAATAAAATATTACGGGAAAACCTAGATTTAATGTTATCTTATGCCTAAAAAATATATTGTATGATTACAAAATACATCTGACTAAATATATAATCTATAATTATTATTCATGTCATTCAATAATAGTAATTATTTTAATTTATTAGGGTAGAAAAACTTTGTGAGTGTAAACAAATATCCTTTATATTCAATTCGCTCTTATATTAATTTCTAATTAATTGGTAAACAATGAATTGAATCATGTATATTCATAAGATATATAATGATTTTAAAAAAATTTAATTAAATTTCTAGTTTATATATTATTATATTATATATTACTATTTTAAAAATGCATTTTTGTACAGGGAAAGTCAGTCATTCATGTAATGCATGTCATCGAAGAAATTCATTGCTACATGTAACATAGGCTAACTCAGTATTGCATGAATTTGACGTTATATATTATATTTAAATAATTTAACATATTAAATATACAATAAATATATTATAGGATATATTTAATTATGAGTTTGGGGTTGGGTGCCATACATGTTATAGATTAAAAGTAATTATTTTACAGTTTTTAGTATGTCACATTCTCCCTAAATTAATAAAATCGTGTCCCTTCAATTAATACTGGATCATGGAAATATTTTAGTTTATATTTGATAATTTCCATTGTTGAAATAACACATTGTGAGAATAGATAAGAAACAATACTCTTGATAATCATTAATTACAAGTACAATGGTCACATGGAATAACATATAACTAAGTTTCTACGTAGAATAACATTTGTGAAAAACAAAAAATAGAGAATAAGAGGAAAAATATAAATAATTTAATTACGTTATTGAGGTAATTGATCACAACCAATGTAATGTTCAACAAAATGCATATGATATTAAATCCATAAATTTATTATTATTTAAAGGACCATTAGTTCACTAAAAAATATGGTATTATAACAAAATTTTATTTCTATATCATTATCCTAGTGTTGGGTTATTATTTTTCTTTTTAGGGATATTAAAAAAATATACATACTTAACATTTTTCTCTAAAATCAATTTTCATCCATTGTTTATTTTTTCATTAATTTCTAATTCATCCCTTACTCTATGAAATGTATATCCTATAATGATCCTATTTTTAGGACTATAATTTTCATTTAACAGATCTTAAAATACATAAAAAAAATTCATCATACATCCCACTAACTATTTTCAAAGTACAACATGCTTATTAAATAAATTTATAAACTATAAAAGTGATACTACTGTTTCATGATTAATGTTTATTCCTCAATTTAATTATCTATTAATAATGATATATTAACCAAGATATCACATATGTCAGTGGTAGGCATGAACCCCTTATTTCACTTCATTAATTAGTTCATGCCCCACCACCTTGGTGAATTTGATGGGTTGATCACCCAATATAAAAGGTTTCATTTTTATAAGACCACATTAATATATTATCCCAAATAATTTTTATATCCCTAAAATATAATCATTAAATATCTTTTAAACTATGGTTTTAAATACAACCGCAATTCACAAATACTTCATTATTTTTTTCCTACATAGGTCTTTCCATGGTCTATGGTTTATCCTTTTGAAGAGGGAATTAACATGAGTAATTCCTAGTTTCCCTATTATTAAAGAAACTAAATATAAATAGATCCTTAATATGAATTTTATATCCTTCCATTATACTTTTCATTTCCCATTGAAAATTATTTTATTTATTTCAAATATTCATATATATGACTCATTTCTCCATTCTATTGAGTCATTGTCCAAGGTGTCTTCTTTATTATATCTTTCATAATGGAAAATAGAGAACATTTTTCTTCATATACTCCAACACTTGATCTCTTAGAAATCTTTATCCCTATCCTATTTGGTGAGACCCACAGTTGGTTATGGTATATGTTGTTAATCTATTTTAGGGATACTAATTAGGGATGAACATGATATATTTCACTCCTAACAATATCCCACATGGTTTATCATTATCACCATCATTTCCTTTGAGTTTTTTTAAATATGATTCCTTCAGGTCCATCAATCGACTAAAACTAGAATTTCTATTGTGTGAAAAACATCTCACATTGAGAAAAACATAAAATCATTCCTAGGATGTATAATTAATGGAACCATATTTTCAATATAAAACACCTTATGACTAACCTTGGTTATTTATTTTAATTATCTATTAGAATCCTTTTTAATGGGTTGCAAATGATGTTTTAATTATCCAAATCATATCCCACAAGAGTGTCAACCCTGGTGCGTTGTTAAGACCATTATCATGTTCTAGGTTACACTCAAGTAATGCCTAATTCACCTTTGTAGATTTGTTACATCTATGAAAATTTTCACCAAAACCACATACACATGTAGTTTCTGTACATGGGATCTTACATTAAAAACACATAATATCAACTTAATCTAAATTTAAGGATAGTATTATATACTTATCCTCAAATTCTATTTTGAGGTTATGTTAGATAATATATTTTCACTAAATCTAGTTCCCAAGGATTCTACTAAACTTCCATTTATACTAACTAGAGAACCCGACCCTAGAAAATCCTAGATATGGTTTCAAATTCCATTATATTGAAATGATCACAAGGAAATGAATCCTAAATAAACTATCAGTTTAGTATACTGGGTAAACTAGATATATACATGTGTCATGTATCATAACTAAATGTATTAATTACAACAAAATATTAATTTGAGGACTCATTTATTCCAACTTAATATATCTTTTCATATATTTATTATTTAAAATCATGGACTCCTATGGAATGGAGGAAAATAAGGGTGAGCGCAAATTATCCTTAAGGGTTAAGTACAATGGAAAAAATAATGTATCAATGATAATATTCAATATTTCATGGAAAATATATGATCACACATTCTATGTAATAAATAAATAGAGAGGGAGTGGGTAAATAATTTGTAAAGGTAAATAAAAAAGTAGACATGAAATTGAATACAATTTCATAAGGTATAGTCAACATGAAGAGGTAATAACTAAAACCCATAAAATTAAAAAATAAAATGATAATGAAATAAATCCATAGATTTTTTATAGTGAAAATATAAAGGATAATAATAACTAGGTCGAATCATGGGAATTTATAGTTAGTGGATTCCATGATTCCTTGGTATATGGAACTACTACCATCACGACTATTCACAGTACAGTTTATAAAATACTAGGTGAAAGACCCAAAAATCCAATCCAACAAACTTTCCATAGGAGACTACTAATGTATCAATGGTATATTTATAACCAGGGCCCACCTGTATTACACTTATCCAAAGATTTCCTCAAATATTAAATGTTCTATTTAATTATTGTACAATGTGTCTGGTCAATTATCTGTATTGATTAAAGAATATAGATTTATCAATATATCCCTAGATAATCAAATGATAATCAAATTACAAAACATATATAAAATTGTTATACAATTTATGAAAAAAAAAATATCCATGATAAGTGATGTTAATATTTTTGTGAAATATAATGTCCAACGATCACTAGATATTGATAATTTAAATGGGACAGTAACTAAATAAAATAAATGAATTTAAAAAAAATTGTGGCCCAATTAATCACAAACCATCAAAAAGATGTATAATTATGGAATAAAATCAACATATCCCATGTGGAATAAATTAATTTTTTCTATTCATTGATTAATGAGAATAATATAAAATGATATATTTTAAAAAATGAGAAAAATATCATTTTATTATTTAACAAAATATAGAAAATAATTTTTATTTCATATGACATTTTAAAAATTAAACATTAAATATTAAACATTTAAATATGAAATGTGAGATTCAATAAAATCAAAGATGGAATATTTTTAAATGTCTTACAAGGTAAAAAGTATATTTCTTTTACAATGTAAAAGTATTAGATAAGTGAATTCATAATAATAGAACAAGAAAGATCATTTAAAAAAATAGATTAAAAAGTATAATTATTTATTTAATAAATATTTTTTAGTGGTTATAACAATTTTTAATTGATTTAGAAAATATGGTTTCTAATATAAAATGGATTCACTGAATAAAAAGAGAAATGATGTAATGTTTTCTTAAGATCATATTTTAAAACATTTTGAGTACCAAAGTGTGAAAAAATTGAATGAATGCATGAATGATTTCATGAAAATATAGATTATGGTAAAATTATATCATTTATTTAATAAGTATCATATATATAACTTTTATATAATTGCTAGAATAAATAATCTTTATTATAATGACATTGTGAAATAATAAAAGAAAATAAACATAATATTGATGTAGGAATTGTTAAATGAATTTATTATCTATATCAATTGTAAAAAAACTTATAAAAAGTGTAAATATAATAATATATATTCAATATAATTATACACATAATCATAGAATATTCATGATAATGAAGATGTAATATTACCCAATGAAAAAGGGATTGAGTAATGAATTTTATGTATTACATTGTAGTTTGTTGTTCAAATACCCTAGATGAAATAATTCATATAGAAAATCAATATACCATGAAAAATAAATTATTAATGATTTAAAATGTAAATTATTTACTATTTATACCATATATATGAAATTATGTTAACAATGATAAAATTAGCTTCAAAGAATGTAAACTGAGACGAAGTCCCTTACATTGCATTTCCTTTTGGGTGAACATATATCAACCAACATTATATAGGATTTTATAATTTTAATAATGTATACTATAATCATAATAATATTTATAGTATCATATATCATGTTCTTATTATATATTATTACCCATTTGTAAAAAATCATTCATTATTTTCATTATTTCGAGTGTTTAATGTATATTTTTTAGTATGTTTCGACATGTTATTATTTTTTCATATTAAGTCGATCTAAATATCATAATATTTAATATTTGAAAAACTTATTTAATGTTAATATACATTCATTATTTATGTGTTTATAATAAATCATATTATTTTGAGATATGGAATCAAACACTCTATTGATGGAGGTAGATGGTCGTACATATGCAATAATGCTACATCAATTTTTTTAAATATAAACGTAAGAGAATTTAATAATATATATTTATATTATAATTCTTGTATAATAATTTTATCATATATATGACATATTTTAATTAAATTGATCTTTTATGCATTCCATGTATTGTATAAACAAATCAAATCTCTTTGAGGAGGTGTCTGTCCACACATCCAAAACAATTTTATTTTATCCTCTAAAATTCAATAATGTGAATTAATGTGTTATAAATTAAATAAAAATATAGAAAAATTATAAATATTATATATATCATATAAAAATTTAAAATAAATCATTTTTTACATCCCTTAATTTTGGTAAATATATGAAAGAACAACAATAGATTACAAGGTGGTTGTCCTCCGTACAAATGAATGTCTATTGTGTATCCCATTTGATGTATATGTGTGGAAGTATATTAATAATTATTAGATAAAACATATCATTATATTTTCTATACATATTCTATTTTATAATAATAATATGAAAAAAATTTAATTGTTGGGGAAATAAATAAAAAAAATGTAATCATTGAATAATGTTACCACTTATTTAGGTAACGCTTTTGGGTTTACACCAAAGTGCGTACTCATTTTAACTTCTCAAAAAGCATACGAACATAGAATTATGTTGAGGATTTTTAGAGCTTATATTGGTAGATTTCTGATGATCCCAAGGGATTTAATTGGGTTAAAAAGTGGGACAAGTGGGTTCCTTTTTATATTGGAGGTGGAGTGGAATTAATTTAAATTTTTGAAATGTAAAATTCTATCCATATTTTATTTAATAAAAATTGGTACCAATAATGAACCAAATAATTTTAAATATATTATATGTTCGAAATATGGAATGAGAAATGTTTTTTGGACTAGTTTTTTGTTTATTTTGGACCTTATGCTTATAGTTTATCCCCTTATAAGATTAATTATACCTTAATTGATGTACTTAATTTTAATTACATTAAATAATATATTTGGTCAAAAAATTAGTTGAAATTATTATAAATTAAAAATAATTCTTATTAAAAAATTGGATAAAAGTTTCCAAATTATAATAATAGAAGTGTTAGAAATTAATTTAAAATAAATCCTACAAACATGACGATGAGGTGGATTTTTTATGTTAAAATGTTCGTAATTATGATATGTTTTTATATAATATTTTAAATATAAATATATACCAATGACCAAAATGGATAAAATTAATTATATTTTAACTAGTTATACTTTGAAAATAAATGAACGAATAATTTAATTATATAAATAAACTAGATAAAACTGCAGTTTCCAATTAAAAAACAGTATTTGATATTATTCATCATAAAATTGAAACTTATTAGAAAAAAATTTACCATAAGATAATTTTAATGTAAATATTTTAAAAAAGATTTTTTTTACATATAAAATTTAAAAAATGTAAAAAATCATTTTTAAAATAGGTTTTGCATTAAAAGGCGTCAAATTGTTTAAAGAATATACTTTTATATGTAAAACATGATTTTTTCATATTTTATGTCTATCAAATTTTTCATATGAATATCAAAAATATTTTATTGAAAATAGAAAATATAAATTTAGTTAATACCATTCACATTTAGAAATTGTTTTAATTTATCTGAATAAAACACCATTGTGATTATAAAAACACCCCCTTTATATTTAATTGGTTCTTATTTTAATTTACAATTTATTGGTATCTTATAAATTAAATAAATATATTTTAAATTTCTGTTAATCCAATTATAAAATTCTAATTTATCATCTAGGTTATATATTATTATATTAAATTATATTATATTAATAAAATATTGTTTCTTTCTAAAACATTGTATTGCATGTGACACAATTAATCAGAAGCATTTTTCGTTGCATTTGACCCAAGATAGATCAGTACTTTGTGTATTGAAAAAATATAATATATAATAATTATTGAGAGTATTAAATTCTACATACATTCATGAGAGGTTATATTTCATTCTATGTTTTTCTTTCCCTTTAATACACACTATTGTATACAAGTTACTCTTTTATAATTTCTATGATGTTACAATGGTATGGTGGGGAGATTATTCACTCTTCATAAAAGTCAAACATATTATAGAATAATAATAATTAAAATATTAAATATAAATAAATAAAAATATATCTTTATATAAATGTTGATGTCCTGATGATACAAAATAAGAAAAAGGTAAGCATAAAATTAGGTATAAAATAAAATACAATGCTATAAAAAATTTAGTATTTATGGAAAAATATTTCAATGAGAATCCAATGAAATTACAATATCATTTACTACAAAACTCCTATAAAAATTAATTCATGAATCCATGGATGGGAACATCCCTTTAACTATATCTACATCCATTATTATTTTTCATATACATAACATAGGGCTAATCATGGTGGGTGTAAAACATAGTAGGACACCACATATAATGGCTAATGAAAATATGGAATGTGATTATAAAGAAGAAATTGTTTAAATAATACTAAAAATTAAATTTTAAACAAAATACTAACCATCTCGATCTCAGGATCCTCTAGTAATTCCCTCCAAACTATATCGGGTTCACCCTAAGCCAGATGTCACTGAACATGTAACCAATAAATATTTAAGGGACTAGTTGAATATTAGCTAACTGTATATGTGATAATAACTCAAATGATATCTTTTAATATCTAAATAAATTCCCACACAAAATTCCACTTTCATGTCCAATGAAGATCCTACATATTAATGACTATTGGATGTCAACCAAACTTATGTTGATCAAGAATATAATTTAGTCCATTTGTTGAATATATTATAAGTATCGAACCCTAGAATTTCACTCCTATGTGTTTTTAACCAACAAAATAAAAAATCTAAAGTAATTCAGGTTGGGCATGATATGAATCTATTATGCTTACCTAATATATTATTTTTCTAAATACATCAACCAATCCTAGAGAGATCATCTATAGTCTTGTATTTTTTTTATAGAATATAGAGGACTTATATGTAATCAATTCCTAGATAATACCAATTCAGTATATTTATGAATTCATGTGGGTGTACCTGTTTTCATTCACATAAATTCATTTTATGAAATCTAATGAGTGTTTTCCTGAAAATACATCTTGGAAATCAAAGGATTACTCAAGGAAGTCGACATCTATAATTGTGGGAATTTTTTTAAGTAATAATCGAAGTATGTCATAAATTATTGATATGTGAACATTTATATGTTATATAAATTTTATAATTAATTATATCTAACCCATACATTATGTGATATCAAGAAACACATTTATGGTGGTTTGGATACACAATTTAATGGGATTCTGTAAGCCCAAACAAAACACACCTTGGAAGGGGTTTCAATATAAAAATAAAGAATTCTTGTCTATGGTATTTAGTCTAGAAACCCAAAAGGGGTGGTTTGGGTGTTTGTTTCCAATATAAAATAGTGTTAATAATCTTATAGCACCTCATAATCAAATATGAGGAATCTAATTAATGGAAAAAAATATTATATACTTTTTTCAGAATTTCTGGGGTTTGATACAGTGGATAAATTTTAAAATGGTCATATATGAAAATAAAATTTATATATCACCTACCTTATCCACATTTTAAAATACTTGTATTCTACCTCCCTCATATTATAGATACTATAAGAGATAATGGAAAACCAATTAAACACCCACAAAATAGGGTATATAAACATGAATGATGATTCTATTAAAGATGATAAGGGAACGTGATAAAATAAGAAAGTATAGTTATAAAACAACCAATGGTGATTAAAAATTATGAACAATGATAAAATTGATTTTTAATTAGAGATGTTACACAAAAACAAGAATAATTTAGAGGGAGAGCTTCAATTGAGCTGATATGATATTGAGGGAGGAGGAGGATTATAATTTGATTTAAGGGGAAATAAAAAATGTTAATATCCAACATTTAAACTTGATGAATTGTATGGATGCATGTTTTTCAAAACATTAAGCTGGACATGTGATACCCAATATCCACAATAAAACACAATGCACGATCTATGAACATTTTTAGACAAACCATGTTAAAACTATATGTGGTGTACCTCCATTAAACAGATTGTTTTTCACAATCTGGTATCCAGTGGCTCATTGTATTAAAAAAAATCTCATACAGTATCTATGAAATATTTTTAAAGGGAAAAGTTAGCTCAAACCATGTTCTTAAATAATTCCTCCCATAGTTTCCTTAAAAAACCCTTACTATGGGCCACAAACCAATACCAGACAATACAAATACCTTAATAATTTAATTGGGAACATCCAATTTTATATTACAGGAGGATTAATATTAAATTAAATGGATATATATAAATATGAGAAACTAGTATAATACTATAGAAGATTAGTGTATTTTTGTTATTGGTTATAAAAAAACCATCCAATAAGTTTATAGAAGGTATGACTCTGATTTTATGAGATGAAATCTATGGAAAAAATGATTTCAAGGAAAATTATATGAATATGAAAATCAAAATTATAGAATTTTAGGAAAATATTATAACATTATTTTTAATATTACTATATTGTGTTTGGTAATGTAGATTATGTGGTCTAATAATTTAGAAAAAACTCACTATGTTCTCTGATTTTGTTGAAAATGGACTAAGGAAATTTTAGATTATTCAAATCTCACATGACGAAATTGTGAATTATTAAATCCAAGATGTAAAATTTTCTTATGTTTTTGTTCATATAACATTGGCCGAATATTGTATACATTTTATTCAAATGTTATCAATCATTTTATAAGTCATTAATGTAATATTAAATGTTTTCTTATGAATAATTATGGACTTATATGGTGACCACATTCAATATTTATGAATTTAATCTGAGATTCATTGTCATATTAGAGGGAGATTAAATAGAACACATAGGACATCAGACAGAGGGAATATATATTATACAAATATTTATAATGAAATTTTCAAAATTTAATATCAAAAGAAAGAAAATAAATTATGATGTTGTATGGAATATTTTTTATTGATAAAAATGTGATACAATAACTATACTTTTTAGATGTTGAACATTTAATTGTGAAAATAGATCATCAATATGATACTTTTTTGGGAGAATATGGATCTATGGAATAGATATAATATTAAATGGTGTGTATTCTAAATCATATAGGATAATAGGATGATTACACTGAACCATATTGTTTGATACAGTACAAAAGTATGTTTATCCAACTTATTTAATAAATATAACAACTATATGATGATTTTGTGATAATAAGTAAAGGTAAAAATAAAATGTGTCAATATTATCAACATTTAATATTATGATTTTGAAAAATTTGTGGTCAATTTGATGTAGAATAATTCATGACATAATATGTTGATATTCATTAAATTATTTTGAAGAGACATTTACAAATTCAATGACATTTGATATGTATTTTGGAGCTCATTCTATGATTTCTACATACTCACTTAAAATAAGAAAATGAAAACTTCCATAATATTAAATGCATTATAATTTTTAAAGCCAAGATGAATTTTTATTTATGGATATCTAAGAGAAAATAAAAAATAGTGGATTTTTTTGAGGTATAACAGATGAAGTTGGATAAAATAAAATGTCTTGTTGGCATGGAAAATTATCTAAAATATAATAAATGTTATTCCATTATTTTTAAAGGATATAGTAGTTAAGGAAAAAAATCAATGAGAGGTCATGATAGACACCCATATATGAAAAAAATTAGAAAATAAAGATAGAGAACATAATAAATATATGTGATGGGATATGTTATATATTCTAAATATAAAATATATAAATTTATGGGAAATGCAGAAAAATCGAAGGAAGGTGAAAAATGAAGTGGTTGTAGAATGATGAGAACCTATGTGTGGTGTAGATCATAAAACTATTGAATAAGGGAAATATAAAAATGGTAATTGTCTAATGAATTGTAGACCATCATGTTATATATATAGATGAGATTATAGTATCCCATGACATTAATTGTCATATATTCTACATAAAAATGATGATGCAGAGTGAGATCCTAGGACACATCGATATTCATCATATTTATGTTGATCCTTCAAGATAGTGTAGACATGTTTGATATATAAAGTTTAAAATTTTTTAAGTGAGCCTAAGAATCTATTGAGACATTTTTATAGATGATATGTGAACCTATATGACAATGGAGAATGAGTCTCATGTAATTTTCTTGATGAAATGTTTTCTTTCATGATATATTTAGGTGATGAAGAATATTATACTTGTTGAAATAGATAAATTCTATTTGGAAATACATATCTTGATCAATAAAGGGATAAAATAAGAACATGAATATAAATGTCATAATGAAAAAAATGTTTTTTTCTTGGTTTGTGGGTTGTTTACAATGCCAATTTGTGACACTAGTGTGAAGCATGATTTTTTTGGAGCCTAATGTGATGTAAAATGGTTTTTACATAGTGGGAATCTATGTAGCTGTGGAATGAATATACCCAGTATAGTCAGAGGATGATTATTGTTAATAATTAATGAGTGGGGTTCATAAAGAGTCGTGTTTAGGAGAATGAATTAGATCAAGTCCTTATAAAACTATCTATGTATATATTATTTATACATTTTTATATTACGGTATGTCTGATTGATGTAAATAAGAGTGAATTTATATTAAAAGCAGTTCGAGATAGTGAATATAATAGAATAAATTTCAATGAATAACCCCCCACATGTTCAATTTTCTACTAAAAAATATGATTTTAAAAATAATCAATGCATGACCAAGTTATCATATAGAGGATCAATGTTACAATATATTAAAAGCAATGAATTCTTCCCTTGGATATCTAGCTAATTTTAATGAAGTGAAAATTTTACAATGTGGAGCCTTAAATGAGTGTTTTTGGAAATAATATGAGCATCGTGTATTTGAAATAGGATATGAAGTCACTAATAAATATGAATAAGTCAACGAAAGTAAAAAGTATAGAAATTTATTAATGTGTTAAGTATTTCTCTTGTGTTAATGATTTTAGTATAGTTTGTGGAGATATGAAGAGATGAAAATATTAGAAGGCATCAATACGAATGTTGGTGATATTTTAATGGAGGTACCTTTTTATGACATGAATTACATATAGATGTTTTCCAGAGATTTATTTTAAGATAAATAAAATACATTGAATGATTATATTTCTCATGAACCAGTATTGTCTAAATAATATTGAAAATGAAAGATAGTAAAAATACTGATAAAATAATAGGTAGAAACAATTTCACTTTTCAATTGAAACCATTCTCATTTGATTAAAAAAATATAATGTTATGTTATTATGAGGGATAAGAATAATGTTGATATTAAACATTTATTGTTTTTATTATAGAAGTTTTGTAAACAGATAGTGGATTTCATGGATTGAAAGCTATATTTTAAACCTATAATGGGAGAACTATTTAATTTTTTATTTAAAGAGATAATTAATATACATGATTAAAATTATTATAGTATAAAGAAATTATGAATATACATTGAGATAAATGTTAGATAAAAAACATTTATTAACTTTATTTGGATTGATTAAAAAATGGAAATATTTCAAGATTGATCTTCCCAAATAGTTATGATGGTATATATCACCCTAGTTATTAATCCATTTTACCCGAAAATGAATTCAAAATATTATTATGTGAACATGATATCTTTATAAGAATTAATAACATTAAACTATTTGAAAATTTATCTCTTAGTCATATTTATTCTATTAATAATGTATCTTATTAAAAATAATGTGCCAAAAAAATATCAAAATCATCCCATAACTGGATAGATATTAATGATGATGATACCACTATATATATAAAAATTAAATTAATTTTCCATGAAAATCAACCCCCAATATAATATTGTTTGAGTATTGAACCTACCCAATATCATCAAGGTTACTAATATAGGTAGGATACAATTGAAGATGAAAATTTGAATTCAACTCTCTATATTTAGTGTTTCTAGATGATTCCACATTGTGCAAGTGAGTGTAATCAAAATATTTCAACCAACAATGATAATGAATATCCATAATGGCTTATTGTGATATGATGGAATTCTAAAGATTATTGGTTCTCTCTAGGAATTTATAATTGGGTCTTCATTACAAAATAACAATTCATGGGCTCATTTTTTCATGTTTCAACACCCAGTGGACTCATTTAACATGTTTTTATTCAAATCATGAACTTTTAATTATATGTTTATCATTGAGATTATAGATTCATGTCATTATAGGATCAGGTTTACATATAAAGAATAAATCCCATAGTCATATTCTATCACTTTGGGCACCTTATCTACATTTCTTTTCCCTATTTCCATATGTTTTTTGGATTTTCAGTTGTAATAGGATATTCCCATTTATCTATTTGAATTTTTTTCTTCCTATTAAGACTCTTCAACTATAGAATCTATCATCAATCAATAGAATTAGAAATAGGGGGGTTGTTTCATTGATTATAATAACCATACTCGAGCGGGAATTTATTCTTTATTGCCACATATCTATGTATAAGTAGATGAATCCAAAGAAAACTGTGTAAATTTCTATACTGATATTGATAGGGAACTAATATGGACCCACCATATTAAATTTTAATCCTAGGATGATATCTATTATTCGTTTATCTTCCTAGTTAATGATTCCAATTCTGACTAGTAGAGGGTGACATTTGATTGTGCTGACCCCATAGCTGGTAAGTCGGATGAGTAGGTAACCACTAATATTAATCCTCGATTGGAGGAGGTGAAGACACCTATTACAAAAAAATGTTTGTATAAATCAATGTTGGTTTCAATAGTGACATGGAAATCAATGTCAGGGATGCATACAATGTGAGAGCTTGTACTGAATTCTTATATTAAAATTAACACCTATGACTATTCAGACTCACTAGATGGGTGAGATACCTCAAAAAATAGTGAAGAGTATGGAATTATGTTATAGAACATTCCATTAATAAATTTGATTAATCATTAGGTGAGGGGGTCCTCATAATTATAGATTCCCAAGAGAACGATAAAACTAAATAATCAATTATACTCCTTGAATTGAGATGAAGAGGGGGATGTAAATCCATAAAGTTCCAAACCATTTCTTTCAAAATGAAAAATAAAGATGTATGGGTGAAGGAAACTGGTTAATTTTGATCTAATTTAAAAATATACTGAATCAATTCTATCTTTATACTATAAAAATTACCTTCATGTTTTATTGAATTATATTCCATGCATGATGAACATGATGAAGTTAAATTATAATTCTTTTTCAATTTAATTTAATAAATTGAATATATATGACAATGCAAGGACAAATCATGTTTACTGAAACCCAACATAACTAGATCGGTGAAAAAAGATAAAAATAAATAAGTAGAGGTATGTCTGGATATTGTTAAACCATAAAAACGTTTTACATATGTGCAAGTTAGGAATGTAGTCCGTATTTTCTCAAAAGGTCTTGAGGATGGTAAAACCCACAATCAGATTCCCACAAATCAATATATCCACCCTCCTTAAGTGTCATTCATGGAAACCATTCCTGTATAAAAAATATATGGTTTTAAAATTTAATTCCCTATAATGAATAATAGAAACAATTATGATAACCACAATAATTGTGAGTTCGTTAGACCCTTATATTAAAATCTAACAACCAAATCCTCCTATTATTATCCTTCTCAGGCATAATAAGTAAATAATGGTATAAGTTTATATTTTTATTAATTCCTCCAAGCAAGTAAAAATGTATATGAGGAATGGGATTTGAAATTAAGAAAATATAAAAAATGACATTGATTAATACTTATGCCTAGATTTTACTTTGGGGTGTAATGAATCGAATATCAGTATTGAGAAGTTTGTTAGAAATTATCATATGATGGATTCTTTAATTAAGGATCTGTTTCATGGGAATACAATGAGGTAAAATTTCACTAATAGTTAGAGTAACCTAGTATATTTTTTAAAAACATCAATATATCATTGGGAGGAGAACCGTTTTCAATTTTTTGGTATTGAACTCTATCTCTTCCTATCATTGTGCAAGTTATCCTAGTCTGGTTGATTCTCTTTGTATCCTAGTTAGTAGATTCATTGGTTTTTTATATTTATTTGGAATATATTCAATTTAAGATAGAGTCATCAACCTACTCATACACTTTTCTCATCAAAGAAATTCTTCAACCTCCAAAATTTGTGTTGATGACTAATATGGTTATTCTTCATCCTGCGTAGTGTATAATGCTCTTTTAGGGCTTTTTTTCTGGTTATAATTTATTACATATTTTAAAATTATAAAATAATTGTAAATTTAGTATGATTCCATAGATTAATCAATATCCAACATAGAAAAAATAATTTACCATTATAAACAATCATTTGAAAAAATATAACTAAAATGTTTTTCATAAAAAGATAAAGATGATTTGTTTTACAGATGTAAAATTAAATAAAAAAAATTGCATTTATTTTGGTTGATAGGGACACATCATGACAAATTTTAAATTTAGTACAATATTATTTTCTATTATAATGAGAAAAAATAAAAAATTTAAATTATAGGAACATAAAGATTCGTATTATGAATGAAATAATAAATATCAATTTTGAGTTGTTTTATATGAAGTGATTCAAAATGTTTGATAAATATGTTTTTGAAAGGTTAATTTGTTTATAGATTAATAATATATATGACATTGTTTTCTAGTCATGAAATTAGAGTCAAATGAAAAAGGAAATGAATCATTATTTCTAACTATAAATTTTTTTGTTTTAAAGAAGAATTGAATGTAAAAAAGAAATTAAGATGACATGTCTAAAAATATTTTAGTAATAATTATATATCAGCTTGAACACTCATGGAATTTTTATAAATAATCAATGAGTGAAACTGAAATTCTAGATCAAGAGAATCTTCCATTTTATTCAATGAATAAATATGGAAATTTTATAATACCATCATGGAAAAAGGAAGACATATTTTAAAAATGGTAGTGGAATTGGGAATGAAGATGAAAAGTAACATTTGATATTAATAAAAAATAAATTATAGGTTTAGAAACAAGTCTTTTTTATAGTGATATAATTAATGAATAATGAATGATTCAACATATTCCCAAATATTTGTGTTGACTCATTGAATAGTAAAATGATGGTGGAACTTGAATAATGGCAGTCATCATAAAGATAATATCAATTGGAATTCATTTTTAATTGGAATCAAATATTAATCCTCACAAGGAATAATTAGAGAAGGTTCTTCATTTACATGGTGATGTTGTGTGGAATTAATGGATAAAAAATATGTGAATAGCCCAAATATTAATCATTTAAAATAAACCATAAATTTGGATATCCACAATTAAATTAAATTTTGAGGTATGGTCTCATCAAACATAAAATATTTGTTGATTATGATTGATATATTTTGAAGTGGATTTAATATATTTTAAAAATTGAGGTGAAAACTTACAATTGAATGTTTATGACATGTTTTATGGATTTTAGTGAATGAAGTAATATTTAATAAAAAATGTATTATTATATTACTAAGGTATAAAAAATACGAGCTTATGCCGCATCATATAATGTATATAGGCAACTTTGGTGCCTTGTTAATGTATATATTTTTTTTCTACACAATGATAAGACACATATACATAGATATAACATACAAATGTACAATTAAATAGAAAAATACAGTACATTCCTTCCCTTGTATGTTTTATCGAATCACCACAAAAAATGGAGAACATATATATAGAAAAATAAATGGGTAGAATTACATCCCTTGAATTTGTAGTACGAACATTGTGGAGATATAAAATTATTCCTCCATTTTATTTATTTTAGTAATGGTTTATGGTAATAGTGAACATATTGTCGATTGTAAACATTCATTTAATATATTTATTATGTCATGTTTTTTAAAATAAAAACTAATGGGACAAATTGTACTGCACATTGTATAATGTTTGTATTTTTTTCAATAAATAATTCCTATTTTTGCATTGTCCATGAGAATCAAGTATGGGACGATATAGAAACTTTTTATCCAATAATTTTAAATATAAATGTGTTAATAATGAATTATAAAAAAATTATAAAATCATGATTTTATTGTATAAGAAAATGGAGGTATAAATTTTTTTCAGTGGATTTAAAAAAGTAAGATAAACTGTTTGTATCCCATAATACTATATGATTTATAAAATAAATATTATGAATATAAGAGACTTTTTATAGTAATGAAATTAGTAATTTATTTGATTTGATAGAAAAAATGAGTCGTATAACATGTTATTAAAAATAATAAATAATACCTTAGAATATTTATTTTGATGGTCATCTTGTTAATGTAATGTACTAAATAATAACATGATCTCAATAATTTTTTGGAGTGTTTAAAGGGTTGGATACAAGATAAATATTTTGAAACTATTACTATTCATTTCAAGGTTTTTTTGACTTTTAGATTGATATGTAGTGTTATATTGAAAACCATCCATGGAGTTTCTTATTGGTTAACATATGATATTATGTGATGATGTATTATAATAATCTGTTTTAACTGGCCAATGTGAACATGATATTCTACAATAGTTATTATCATAAAGCTAATATAATATTAATATTCATATGTGTAATGTGGTCTTTAAATTGGATAGAATTTGGATTGAACAAACATAAAAATCCACTTGTTGATTAAAATAATTTTTAATTTTTTTGTCATCTGTTCAACTTTAAACCGTCACAAAAAATCAATGCATTCTGGTTTTTTGAGTCGGATTATTGTAAAACTGATGCAAATAACCACTCACTAAATTTTTTTTGTCTATATTTAGTAAAACCAATGCCAAAAATTTCTCACACAAACCATCAGCATCGGTTTATAAAAACTTGACGTTAATAATTCAACGTTAAAACTTGTATTTATATTAGTGTCTGTATAAAATAAAATTTCATAAAACTTGTATTTTTTAAAATCCTGTAAGACATTATATTTTTTTAAATATACCAAATCTACAAATTAAAAATGATGTCCCTATATTTAATTTTTGAATAAATTAAATAAATGAGATGTTGATTATACTATTAAACAAGGATCAAAATATCTCAAATTAAATTTTATAAAAGAACTAAATATTTTAGATGTTCATATTTTGTTTGAGAAAAATGACGATCTTGGAAAGAGATGTTTTTAGAGTTGATATGTATGAAAACCCAATGTTTTATAGAGTTTTCTATTCTGATAAAAATTGAATATGATAATATTTGTACTAAACATAATTGTATATAAATGAAAAAAATATTATCGATATAAAAAATAGTCTCAAAAAAATTCATAAAAATGTGATATTGAGATAATAATCGATGATAAAGATGAGAGGCCTCTGTATTATCAAATCTGGAAATGATCAATGTGAATACACTAGTATTAATTTGAAGTGTATTAAAACATTAAAAATATCTGTTGATTTAAATTGTGAGTTTGGAAGAGTATTATTAGATGTTATATAGTATATTAATTTTATATTGTATCATGAAATTTGAATATCCGGGACTCTCACACTACATGAAAATAATATATATTGAAAAAATAAATGCAATTCATTTTTTATAGGTATCATAAATTTTTATCTATTTATTTCCTTGGGATAATTAAAAAAAGAATATTTTTGAGGAATACTAGAATAATCTCATAGAATTAAAAAGATATATTGGCCAAGGATAATATGAAAATATAAAATAATATTTATTCCCATAATGTAATATGATATAATATATTAAGGGACACAAATAAATTCTTGATCGTTGGAGGAATCCAAGTAAATTTTTTTTTGATAATATTGGGATAGTGATCATTAAAGATGAAATTGAAGGGAAATTTTTTCAGTACTCATAATGTTTAAAATATTTTTGTAGGATTAAATATTCTTAAAAAAAAGATATTAGTGAAAGTGGTTAGTTACTTTTGAGACCCTATATTAAGAGATGAACATAGAACTCATGATAAATTACAAGAACAATACGTTGAAGTTGTTCTAAGTATTAGATCATCTAGAGGGATTCCTAGGCCTCCTGACATCATTTCTTCATCAATAAAATCTCAGATTGAATATTTTCTCCTCTAATGGTAGGATGACTATATCATGTTGATTATCTTTGTCACTATTTATTCATGTTTTATTCTTTTAGGGGAATTTATTCCATATTTCATTAGATCATGAACTAGATTTGGTGAATCTGTATCTAAACATATAGAACTAGATATTAATTACAGATATATTTATTTTTTAATATTTGTTTAGGGTGTTGAGATAATGATCAAATTATATTCCATTATGGTACCTAATTTTTAGGATATTAATTACCTAATTGATCAACAGTTTTTGAGGATGGTGTTCTAAAACTAAAATCCCATAGATGTTAGTTTGATTAAGAGTAATCAAAATATAGAATTTATAAATTTTTGGGAAATTATATTTTCCAGAAAATAATAAATTAATTGAAAAAATTAATTCATGATAAAATTAATGAATTTGGTACTTTGGAATAATTCATTTATGAATTAATTAATTTATATTGATGTTGTAAAATTTATTAATAATTATTTGATTTTTATTATGAGATTTAATTTTATAGTTGAGATAATTAATTTAGAAAATTATTTTTATGATATTAATTATACTAGATTGGAAAATTATTTTTTGGATGAATTATGAGAATATTGAATTGTAGAGATAATATAATTAATTGTCAAATTAATTATGTACTATTGATGTTTTGAGACTGATAATTAATTGTTGGATTAATTCTAAGAATATTTATTTGTTGATTGGGATAACTAATTTGGGAATTAATTTTATATAATATTATGATTAATTAATTGTGAAATTAATTAAATATAAATGTGTGATGAATTTTTTTTAAAATAGTAATGATATTGAGATGATTAAAGAACTGTTGTGTTAGTGATGTGATTGATGTGGAGAATTAATTGTTGAAATTATTTTGTGAGTTAATTAATTGTAACACAATCATTTATTTGTGTGAAATACAAATGGTGACATAGTCATTCAATTGTCTGATTTAATGTTTTTTGATTTGGTTAAACATTTCATATAAATAATGGTTGCCTAGTCATTTAATTGTGATAATTAATGAATGGTAACATGGACATTCATTTATCAAAAATATAAAATTGTTACATGTTCATTAAATTGTGTGAATAAAAAAATGGTTAAATTCCGAATAATCTATGAAAATAAATAAGTGTAAAAAGTTCATTCAAATGTGTTAATAAATAAATATTAACATGGTAATTTTTTTTGAAAACCATAATGTTAACAGGGACATTAAGACATGTGATATACCATGGGGATTGTCCATATTCCAACATGGGCCAATGCATATATTGAGGACTGTGTGTCTAAGAGAACCCATGTATTCTGATGGTAGGTTAATATTAATTAATAAATTGATAACTATTTAATTATGAATTATAATTTTTTCTTTATAAAATTTAATATTATATTAGTTCCTAGATAATTTTTAGACCTAATTGGTTTTTGCCTATAGAGTTTTACTCACAACCTACTGGGGCTGTCTGATCAGTACTCAAGAATACATTATTTAAGAGGATAGGTTATGGGAAATAGGCATGTGTTATAAGGGTGAGTCAGGATGGAGCAAGTTTAGGGGAGAAACACATTGGTTGGGACCCTATTGAAAAAATTTAGTGTCATTCTTTTGGGTTTCAATTTCAAGACACCTGACACATATTTTAGCATGATATGTTTTTTACTTTAGTTAGATATATTATCTCTTAAATTGATTATTTTTATTTGAATCTAATGATTATGGTTAATAATTCTTCCACTATTGTGAATTTATTACTGATGGGTATTCGCTCTAATAAAAGAGGATATAGTACCCCCATGACCAACATAACAGGCCATATTTTCTAGTTAGAAGCCTCTATTATATGGGGAGGTGCACCTGAGGTCATGTGGAAAACTACCCTGGGCCACCAGTGCATAGAAACATCGTCGATACCTTAAAAATAAATAGTTGATCTTTGAAATATTATCACAAAACGTTCTTTTATTTCATCTATTGATGAATGTAAATAAAAATTAATAATCAACTTAGGTGTAAAAAAAGTAACTATTCAAGAGGACCAAATTATTAACACACCTTGATGTAGATATCTATTATATGTATTGAGTGCACCGAGTAAATTATTTTTGTTGGGGTTATAAAAATTAAGGGGTTGTTGGTAAATTATAATCCTAAACAAACTATTAGTGTGGATAGTGATTTAGATGCATAATACATTCAAGTTCCAAGCTTCATAGATTAGTTGTTTTTGGGTGAACCCTATAGATTTTTTTATACCCCTACATTTAATGCATTATCAGTTCATATCAACTCTGAAATGGGGTGTGTTATTGATAATTAATAATAATTTTAATTTATATGGGATGATTTGGGAATGATCAACATATTATTATTGACCCCACCCTTCATATGGTAATTACATTACATGGGACACATTTTTTTATCATGTATAAAAATTCATGGTGGAGTATTATATTTCCAATGAGACCAATGAATTTGTAAACTATTAGGGAATTTCCGTCACAGATATAAACAATTTTTAATTATTGAGAAACTAAATTCGGTATTATTTCCGATCTTTGTGAATGTTTATATATAGGGATAACAACTATTCAATATTATCCATCATAGAGAGTGGAAAATTATTATAGAATGATAAAATGTAACATAATGTAAGTGCTAATTTGTTAATCATAAATTGTTGATATTTATGTAATATATTTTAGTTGATATTCATTGGATTTAATTCATTTCAAACAATATTTATAAAAACAATAAAACTTTTACAAGGGAAATTAAATGGAATGGGAGACCTATTTAATGGTACTATAAAACAAGTACAATGTTTTAAGGATAACATTAATTGATTATCATTATTCCTTATATGATCATGTAAACATCATTTTGGATTTATGTGTGGAGACTTGAGATGATATAATGATATAATAATTATAAATTGAGATCTTAAAAAAGGATACTGCAATGTTTGAATGTATGTTTATCCACACATGAAAACAATAACCCAATGGAGTTGTCCCTAGATAGTCTTAAAAAAATGTTATTTGAAAATTAGGTGATGAATAATGAAAATGATTCCCTAATAATGATGATTTCTCAAATGAGTCCATTCATGTAAATTTTGTAGATATAATTGGAGGAATATATATGATATTGCTAAATACCTCAGTATATATCTTTCTATATATCAAAAAATGGAAAAATTACTGATTTATTGGAATCCTTTAATTTTTTCAATTTATATGTAAAATTTAGGATCCAAAAGAATCAAACCCCATTATTTTGTATAATATTATAGATTATGGACCCATAAAAACGTATAATGTTATAAATTTTATGAGTTATTTTATTGTGGGAATTAACCTCAATGAATATTATTATTTATGAAGAATATCTTACCTCAATCAAAATCTATGTGGAGAATATTGAGGATTATAATGGCATTGATGTAGAGGTTCTTACATCATTCGTAGAAAAACAAGATAATAGATTTTATTAAAATGAAATCGTTGATGTTGTGAGATGATTCATCCTCAATGATGAATAATTAACTATTATGGATGAAATATATGTTTTTAGATAAAAAATGATATATAATCCTGTTTTATATAACTGAAAACATTATATAACATTTTGAGAAGATGAAACACAAATTTGAGGAAAAATATTGAATGGATTAATACCAGAACGTTGTGAATTATAGATAAGGACGTTGAGATCAAACTCAAAATTGACTAACATGGATGTTTTATTGTTGTCTTCACAATGTATATCAATGTTCTTGTCAAAATAATCATTCATATTAATGTTGATGTATTTTACATGTGATAAATATAAAATATTTAATAGTTACTTGTAACTAATGCATTATCTTTGGGAGGATGGAATGGACGGTTTGCTGAAAAAAATATGGATGTTAAAGATAATAAATAGTGATAGTGGAAATCTAATTATAATTATATATATTTAAGGATTAATAGAAATTCTTATGGGGTTTAATTATAATGGAAAATAATCCATGGTTGGTGGAAAATTAAAATCACTGACACCCTAGAAGAAAAATGGTTTTTGTAATTCAATAAATTTCAAAATATTGAATAGTACAATAGTTTGGACACTAATTAATAAACAAAACATATAGTGATATTACTGTGGAACTACATGGTATATAATATTCATTTGTTCTATTGAAAACTATAATTATATATATCAAGAGATTTACTGAAATAATAGAATAATTTACTAAACTCATTGTGTTTTAATGGATATTCCTTTTGGCATGAAGCATATAGAAATTCATATAGGAACTTCTTATGAAAGTAACAATGGATTTCATCTATCGATACCCAAACATAAAAATATTAGTAGGTGAATGATTTGTCATGTGAAATATAAACTAATAACAAATTTACATCTTTACTAGTTTAGTATGATCTAGTGGATCTAGTAATGAAACAAATAAAAAAACCACTAAAATAATTTAGTGAACATTTATCATGAATGGACAAGTTTTTTCTGAAATGTGTATACAAATTAATAATAATGTTACCTTTCAAGTAATATAGGTTTTTCCAAATAATGATAGAAAATTAAATATGATGGAAAAATGGAAACATTACATTTTAAGAAAATGAATCACTGAGGTTTTTTTCACTGATGATGAATTTATAATCATTAGATATAGAAGATTCAATATTTAATGGAAAGGCATAAGGATCATGACTAATATATTAGTTGATGTATGTGGTTATTATTTACTAATTTTATTCCAATTATCTAACATTGGTTATGAAATGAAATTTAAAAAGGGTTCATGAATAATTAATGGATTGGACTGCACATTTTTTTTTCAATTAAAGAGTATTAAGAGGAATCTCAACCTCATTAGTTGATATGATTATATTTTATTTCATACAGGAAGAGAATAAGCTACAAAATAATTGTGTTTTATTATTTCTGAAAATATACCACTTATTAGAAATGAAATAAAAAATGACTACATAATATATATGCTCCCCCACATGATCTCATTCATTCAATTGATACATTTTAAATGTGAATATCATTCATAATACATATATGAATATGGGAAAAATGTCGACAATATTTCTTGAGTTCATACACATTTTTGTATATAAACCAATCATATCCATAAAAATCTCTATTAAAATGTATTATGATTTTTTATAGATTAATATAATATATTTTCATGTGTAATGGTTATCACTTCGAAATATGAAGTGTTCATGTGTATTAAATGATATTAGGTAATGGTTGTTAATATTATTGGTTAAAAACCAGATGGTTTGAACTGAAAAGAGAATGATATTCATTAAATATTTGGTGAAATAATATCTTCTAAAGAATGTGATAAGACATTAAATCATAATAATTATAATTACAATGAAATGTGTTTATTGAGAGGATGAATTATATTTTTATAATTAAATCTTGGAAAAATTATCCAGGGATATAATATACTAGAGAAATAATGGAATTATGTTTTTCTTATGTAAGTTGGTATCTCAAATATATATCTTTATTCCTAAATAAAGATAATACAACAAGTTAAAAAATGTACATAAAATAATACAACACTGAATTACCTTTTAATCAATAAATTTAAATTTTTATCTCAATAAGGGGACTAATAATATATTTTAGGATCATGTATGTCATTTTATTATCATTTAATACACCTATAAAATAAAGGCATCCAAATTTTAGGACAAACAACTTTGGAAATGTATTTATCCTCATGATTAAATAGTTATATATTATGGGAATATTTCAAAATACCAAGAGTAATTTTAAAGGCAATGTAATAATGATAAATTAGTGGAGATCAATGTATATGTGTGTAGCATAATGTGATATCATGGGGTTATAAAATACAGAAAAATGTACCAATGATGAATAAAAAATTTTAGGATTAGTAATATAAATTAATTCTATGAGTATGTATATAAAAAAACTTTTTTCAAATATCTAGTGTATCTAATGTGTTATTTTTTTCCATTAGTGATATTAGTTTGGTTAAATTGATTTATTTAGATCTACCTAAAATTGACAAAAAATACATGGATGTTCTTATATGGTCAGACAATAAAAATTCATTCTTCTGTTCTAAAATATACACTATAATGAATGAGAGGTGGATCATAATATAATTTTTTATAGATGATATTTCTGAATTCAATAAGTTTTTAATTAGATATTATCTTCTATATATCATATAGAACACAAAATTCTTTTCCAATATTTGTTAGTGAAAATGGGATTGAGAATTTGTTAAAATTATTTTAAATCAATATTCCTTAATAAAGTCTATGAGAGGAAGTTTAAATAGAATAAGTAGATGTTTTTTATGGATTTATAAAATATAAAATAACATTAGTTTGAGATGGTTTTTTAGAATATAAAACCAGAACCAATATATTTGTATTTTGGTATATATCAAATCACAATAATTATTGAATTAAAATTAATTTTATTTGATCACAACAGCTAAATCAGAAAGATTATACATCCTATGATATTCGTGTTAATATATATGTACAACCAAATTTTTGGAGGCTCAAATGAAGAGTAATGAATTTTTCTGACACAAAATATATTGTTTGAAATCAAGATATTTATGATTGGTGAGAAAAAATTTTCCTCTTTTTACATATTACAAAATAAATTAATGGATGATTAATATATAAAACAAATTATTATAATGTTATACCAAAATGGATTTTAATGGTGGTTCGTATAAGGATTACACCATATTTTGATATCTGGTTTAAATATGTAAGAGAATATTATAGTAGGATGTTCTCTCAAATGAAATATAGTGATATCATTGAAATCCCATCGTATAAAAAAGTGGTATGAAAAAACTTTGTTCATCACATGTTTGAAGTCTTAATGTAATTATTTATTCTTATGAGATCCAAAAAACTAGTGTTGATAATTCAATGTTACATAAATAAAAAATTTCAGATTTTTCCTATTTAATAATACAATATAAAAAATATAATTGTTTAAATATATTGATGTTGAATGGTATGGTCTAACAGATGATAACTAATAAAAATTCAGCATGTCAATTAATCTTATTGATTTATACATTTCATGGACATTCAATAAAAATTATAGAGTCTCAAGTAGATTTAGGGTGGGTCAATACATACATCCTAATATATTATTCAATCCATTAGTATAGAATATGAAATATCAAGAGGTTGTCGTAATAGATTTTATGTAACATATTTTTTATAAAACATGATATCTCAAGTGGTATTAATTATAGAATTAATTTTCTCCATTCATCAATGAAAAATAACATCAATATAATGCATCATATTATTAAGGATGAAGTAGAATTATGGATACTATAGTCTAAATAAAATTAAAATAAGATATTAATGTGTAAATCATAAATATTTTACAACCAAAATGTGAGTTTAAGAATCTTCTGTTGTCTATATGATTCTAACCATATCGATAACAATAAATGAGATAGGGAAATGAAATTCCACAATACCAACTTATTTTTTTCTAATAAATTTATATAATTTTAACTATTATTAAATTTTCATATTCATAACACTATCAATTTAACTTTTAGAAATGTTTTTATTGCATTCGTTAAGAAAGGTAGAGATATATGGTAATAATAATGTAGATATTTTTTCCATATGATAGTTGGAAAAGATATCATGTGGTAAAATTTTCCATACGTGTTAATAGAGATTGTGTGTATTTTTTAATTTGACAAAAGAAGGAAAAATTATAGTTTTTTTCATAAATTTAGAGAGTGTTTGGGTAATTATTCATTGGGAGAAGGAGTCATATTTTTTGATGAAGATTATAAAAGTTATGAGATATTTTTCCTTGGAAAATAATTTTTATGATTATTATTTTTAATATGTTTGGATCTTTTTGGATTTGGGTTTTTTGTCATTAAATCAATGATTAATTGTCTAATGGTTTAAGGATAACATACATATATTAGTTCAATTCAAATTTATCCTTATTCATTGCTGAGGAATCATATTTTTTTATTTGAAAGGGTTATAAACAAACCATAATAAAGATATTTTTAAATGAAAATAACATGATAGATTATTAGGGTTATTTTTATAAACAATATTTTGGAAAATGTTTGGGATATTCATATATTTGTTTTCCAAAAATATGTAGATGATATAAAACTCTATTCCTGATTCCAACATCATATCCATGAGATCTATATCCCTTCATAAAAAGATGATTTCATGGATGTGATAAAACAAAAATGAAAACATTGTATGTGTAACATCAAAAAATATATATTATATAATCCATTCTATAAAATTTATTGAATATACATATTCATAGTATCAGGAGTAAAAAATTTTATTTGTAACTTGGATTCAGAATATGATCTAGTTCTCAAATCATGGATTTGTGGGAAATCATGCATCCTGAATGAGTTCACATATTGAATTTTTTATATTTATTTTATTATGTTAGATAACATTTTCATAGGTGTGGAAAATATGTAAGATCTTTTCTATTTCTTATTTTGGTAGATAATGAAATAGTATTTTGTTTGGTTCAACCATTCCTTATAAGGTGTTGAGGAAAATTTCAAAGGTACACCCATTTCATGGCTGACTATGCTATTGAAGAAATTACATCATTGGTTCTCAGTATGTGGGAGTTTATATTTATATAGTAAAGAGGACCAATCCTCAAAAAGAAAAATTGTATTTTTTTGAAAATTTAAAGAGGAATCATGGGATTTTAGTAGCGATTTATTTTTTAATAGTGAGTTGAATATTTTAAATGAAACATAATATATGCCTCTTTACACTATGATAAATCATAGAGGTATCTATGGATATAGATGTGTGAAGATAAATATTCATTATAAAATGATGGTTCCACCATGGTGGTTATTATAGTTTCATTTTATGGTCTATTTATGTTTCTTATATATTTATATCTCTTATCATTTAGCAGGAGAATCAAGGAATTTAATTAGAAATGTTGACTATATTCATAAAACCTATTTGGATGTATATTTCTAATTTAACAAATCTTGAATAATAATTTACTCATAGGTATTATGGGAGATTATTTATAGGTCATGTTATTATTAACTTATTTAATGCTACATAAAGATGGGTCATATATTATAGACACTAAGAAAAATAATAAAATATGAAATATAGGATTGGAATTCAAGATTATATAAAATGTAACAAAGGGAATCAAGGATGTATTCTAACTAGAGGTACATGGGTTTCAACAATACATTATTGTTGAGAAAATGTGGTAAATCACTTGGAAATAAACTCACTATTTGTTCCTAAATAATAGTAGGGTATCAGTTTTGGATGTAGCGAGATAATCAAGTGATTATGTGTAGTGAGTTATTTGTTTTTTTAAGGCATTAATAATGGTCCTTTAGTGGGATTTAATTAAATTTTTAATCAATAAGTGTTGAGAATATTGTTTTAGTTGAATATCACATTGTTTTTGCATTCTCATTAAACTATACATATTTGGATGAAACAACTAAAATTATTATTGTACCTCCATTTCTTGATTTGTCCCCTTTTATCACTAGTGTGGATGAAGAGTGCTATTAATAATAATGCAAAATGATTTTTGGCATGGATTCACTAGGAATGATTGACATACCATGAGTCACCATCAACATTAAATGTATCTACCTTTCATATGAAAAAAATTGTCTTCAATCATAAGATCATATAAGGAACACATTGAAAATGGGAAATAAAATGGATGAAAAGAATTATTGACCTGACAAACTACCAATAATACGATGTTTCAAAAAAGGTGTATTTTTTTTATGAATCTTATAATCCAGACACAGGGTTACAGATTTAAATAAATTTTATCATCATTCCAAACCTAGTGAGAAAGAAAGATCATATTTAATATCTTCCACATCAATGTATCAATAAAATAAAATGTCAAACATATACATTATATTTATTCTTTTAAATTTTCTCACATATTTTCATTTTAGATCATTGAATATCTCGATATCATTCATGTTATATAATATGTTTTATTAAAAAAATAAAAATTGGATATTAATTTATTATTGAATACACCTTATAGTGAGATGATTACATCCCACATATATATATCATATGAAATTTATATTTTCTTTGAGATACATACTGATTGTATTTTTATTATTTTCGAAGAAATAAATTCAACATTAGGTTGGAAATTACCAAACAGTCAGTGGGATAATAAAAATATCTTAAACATTGTAATCCCATATCATATCTAAAATAAGTTCATTCACATATATCTATAACACCAGTACTATGAAATTTATATTCATAGTAACTCAATTATATTTTAATGAATATTAAGAAAAAATTACATCAATTTGTTTTGTAAAAGATCAATATTGTATACACACAAATTATATAACAATATAAAGATGAATTAAACCAAAAGGTCATATATTATACTATATAGTGTTGTTGAATTTCATGATATATAATACATTGTTCTATTCTATTATGCAGAATACCATAATGAGTTCATGCTATTGATTATGAAATAATATTAGTGATACAAAAAAGTTATTTATGACAACTATTTATATTCCCAATTTATTTTCAAGGGGGTTACACAATATTTTTTATTTTTATAAATGCTAGATAAATGATCTTTTCATTTGTTAACATCATGTTAAGAAGGTCATTATCATGTAAAATAATCCTCTACTAGTTATTTATGGTCTCACTGATCAAAATAATAAAGAGAAAAAATTCTCAAATGATCATAAAGGGCATGAAAATAACTAAAAATAACTGAAAATATAAGATATAATAATGAAAACTAAAAATATAATTAAATTAAAACATAAATTCATTTTGATTAATATTTAAGATATCACATTCCCACTATACAAATTAGAATAAATGATTTGTGTCTTTAGATATTGCCTTGAAATATTTTGTATTGTCTCTATGGATGATCATTTCATATAGTACAATAGATGTAATTAATATTTTAATCATTTTTGGATAAAAAAATATATTAATGAATTATATATTATATTATAAATTAATAATGGTTTATTTTTTGTAGTGTGGTATGGTAATTAGAAGTGTGGTTATAACTGTAGATCCTTTAAAGTCTGACGTTATTTTATAATATCCATACCAAAATATATTTGATGATATAAAATGATTTCATTATATTATACATTCATTGTGATAAATATTTCATAGTTTCCTTATCCACAAACCTTTAAATTAAATTGGTAGTAATTTTTATAGAATATAATAAGGTGATGATAATATGAATGGAAACAAGATGACAATGTTCAATATTAATTAAATCATGAAAACATCTAATAATGTCAAGTTATATATATATATATATATGTGGGTGGGTGTGTGTTTGTGGTTGGATATAAATAATTTTTTATGTTTTGACCACATATTATAAGGTTATAGACAATTAATTTGATCAATTAATGATCCATGACTACAATTATGCTACCCATGTACTAGATTATACAATATCATCTTTTTTATTAATGTTATAGAGGAATTATCTATAGGAAGTGTAGTAAGATATATATATTTATTAAAAATTAAAAAATATTTATGTTCATATAGGAATATCCATTCATATCCCAAATTAGAATTTTATATTTTAACAATTATCATAAATTCAAAACACATTACCATATAATGAATAGAAACAAAGAGGTTGAATCTCTCATTTAACCATGATACCTTATCTATAAAATGGGTGAATAGAAACCTAATATTTATAATTATATAATTTATTTCATATAAATTATAATGTAAATGAATATATGATTCCTTTTTTAAATAATTTCTTAACTATCTACCAATTCTAATATCAAGGGTTTTTGGAAAATTTATATGAATCATTAAATGAAAATGAAAAATATTGTATTGTTATATTTTGATAACAATGTGTAATATTATATGGAAAAATATTATTTCTTCTATCCATGAAAAAAATAATGAATTGGTTATTGAAATATAAGAATATCTCATATACAAATATTAACCCTATAATAAAAAAAATGTATATATATATATATGAGAGTGGGATACTGACATTGGTTATATATGTATAATATTAGTTCTAAAAATCCTTAATTTGAAATGAATAATAATTATTTCATCTTCTCTATCCCTTGTATCATATAATGTTTTCCTGTTAATCTATTTAACAAAAAATAACTACAAAATTACATGTTTGTTGTATTAAATAAACTGAATGGTTCATTATTTATGAAACTACATAATCAATAATGAGACGTAAACATGTCACATAATTTTTTTTCACAAATTATGTTTTTATAATAATTTAATTTTTAAAACATTTCTCCATAAAATGTGAAATGGAAAACAAAATAAATAAGTGATCTTAAAATCTCATTAAGGTATATATATAACTAATTATTTCAATAAAAACCAATTATAAAAATACTTATGATATAAAAAATCTAAAAAATCTATTATCAAATGAAAATAAAAGAATTCTATATTAAGAATAAAGTATGAAAACATGGATATTGATAACACTTATATCAAAGTAATGAAAATCATAATTCTATACATCAATATTATGTTGAGATGGCCTTATGCCATGCCATTATTACTATATGGGTTCTTTTATACCCCAAAACTCTTTATTTTTTATTGTATGTAACTTTTTGATACATTGATGGGCTATATAATGGAAATCCCCATCAATCACTTTATAACCAATCAATTAACCATAATATAAAAAATGATATTTCATACCATTCCCGTAAGAACCTCATTTAGAATACATAAATTATCCATATTATGAAAAATATAAAATTTCAATACATGATTAACATGCATTAACAATCAATTTTCATTAAATATTTCAATACATTTCCTCACTTCCGAAAATGGATATCATGATCATAAGACATCCACTTAATAGACATGGGTGGTCAAACAATAAATTTTTCATTTTTTAATAATAATCCTTTTTGGATTAATATTATTTTAAATTCCAATTATTTATCACATTCAATAAAAATCAAGATCAAGTCCCATCCATAAGAAGAATTTGGTCACTCAATAATTCAATTATAAAATTTCCCATTATATTATATATTGAAATTAAATCATATGGAATTATTATACTAGTATAAATTCCAAGATCATAAATTTTTTTTATTGGAACATCATCTAAAATTAATTATGTATTATGTGATGTTCCAATAATATTAATAAATGAGTATACAACTAATTATATAATTGAATAACATTGTTATAATCCATTAAAAGAAGAATTTGGATGGCTTTAAAATAATATGTACCTAGTTTAAAAAGGAAACACATAATGATGTTATACACGCGGAAAAATATACATGAAAAATAAATCTTTTATGATACCAACAAATAAGGGATAATTACTTGGATTAATCAGTACATAATTTAATTACCCAAATAAATAAATATATATTAGATATTAAAAACTAAAATACACTATTAATGTAAATCTTTTTTATAATTAAAAATAATGGTAAGTGGAAATTTAATTGATCATTTAATTTTTTTAAACATTAACATAATAAACGATGTTTTAGGTAAATTTTGAATGTATTTTTTAAAGGTAAAAGTTAGAACCAATTAAAAACATTAATTTTTTAAATAAAATATCAAAAAATAGATACCCAAATATTTATATTTTTTTCTTTAATCAATTATTCATGGACGATAAAACATATGAATTTGGAAGAAAACACCTCTCAAATTATTTTCAAAATAAATTTATTCAGAAATCACATTATAAGTTGTCTAACAAAATTATTTTTATTAAAATATATTTTTATCAAACAATATTTCCAAATATCATATAATAAAATCTAATGGTGTGATTAATGTAGCAACCATAACCTGACGAGATACCTAATCTTTCCTATCGAACCAGGTGCCACTTGCCTTAGGCGTTCCTTCCCCCAGGACAAAGGCTGACGACTAGAAGTGATGGTGTAATGGACAATCATGGCGAGACTATACTCTCATAGAAATATATATTATTGGTTCAGGTAATATGATGTAGTATGTAGTAGAAAGTAACCTGATCAACATGATAAACACCACCTTTATCCATTACCAAAAATAATAATAGTAAGAATCCATTTATAAAACATGTAATAAAAGTCAATATACATATGGTATTTCCCATGGAGGAAAACATTTTCTACAAAAAAAAAATAATTTTGATAGTTGAATGAAATACAAATAGAAACTCTAGTTAGGGAAGACCTCAAGGTCAATGAAAACTCTACGAAATAATCTACTAAGATCTAGATTAGGAGGTTGTACCATTACCAATACAGAAGTCCATATAGACTACATGCATCTCGAATGACCCAGTCAATGTATGAGATAAATCTCAATAGGATACCACCAATTGGTGTGTACCACGAATCTGTGTTTAATTAGGCATCAAATATAATTAAATAAGCAGTAGAAAAAAGTGGAAAATAAACAAAACACCCCATTTAGTTCTCAACAACCACCATGAAGAGTTGACTACATCTACCAATGCTGGAATCTCAAAATTCTACATGTTCTTTGGCCCATTAAAGAAGGTTCCAATGAAGTTTCATAGTCCATTTGAACCCTCAGGTTCCACTAAAAATCATGTTACACAGCACCATGTGTCTCCTAACACCTCATTTATCACATGGTACTGACATCCCAAACACACTCCGAAGTAATCAGTAACATTGTCCCACATACCCAAACAAGAAATCTAACAGAAGTACAACAACTATAATTAAGATGAACGATGATGCATATTTGAGAAGATTTTATTTTTTTGAAAAAGAGGTAATCTATATTGTGATTGGTGACAATGAACATAAAAATGATCAATTTGTTGAAAAAGGGGGTTTATAAGGTGAGTTGTCAAGTTCAGGGCATGTTTTTGACAATCTATGATTAACAGATGAACCTTGAAAAAATAATGGATGATATAGAGGTAGTAAAAAAAGAACAAAGCATAGAGAAACTAGACTTATGCGCATTATTATATTCAAGATCATAACATCCTAATATGGAAATGGAAAGAGAGGAGCACATATTTTGGTTTGGGTGCGCAAGGTGACTATAGATATAGAGGCTATATTGGCTGGACTTGCATGCTGGTAGGGAACTTGTGTGTAGCCCTTAGGGTGCCCACAATTCCTATAAATAGAGGGCTACCACTCCTTATATGATTATGATGCTCAACACATAAAGAAAATTTGATCTCATATAACTTAAGTAGGGTTTGGCGCGCAAGTGGTGGTCTAGGCGTGCAGGTAAAAAGATATTCAGAAGTGGCTCATGAGATGATAGTTGTGTGCCAATATTAGATTGGGAATAAAAGGGTGTGAGTCTCCCAAGTTCTGAGTTGGAAAATTGATTAACATGAAATATGTTATTTGAAATCTACATGATAGGAATTGAGTGGAACTCTAGTCATTCTAAGGATATGTGAATGGTATAATATTGCACAGTACCTCTAGTGGAAAGTGAGATTCATCTATGGGTGAAAGCTAGACATCAACAAATCATCTAAATATAGAGGAAGATTCATTAATCTATGATAATTAAAGGAACTACATGTCCATATACATTGAGTGGATATTTTCGAGGGTAGTGAGAAATGTTAGAAGCATAAGGTGATCCTCTCCACCCGCTGTGAGCCAAAGAGAGACACATAGGGCGTTCCCCTTGGGAATGCTGTGAGCTAACCATAATATTTGTAAAGGTAGTGAGCCTAGTTATAGAATTAATCTATCTTTAAAATTTTAAATTGACAGTGAGGTTTAGTGAAATGGGTAAATCGGTACATCGACGCTGTATGCTCCTTAGATGTAGCCCAATAAGGGATAACCAAGTAAAAATCATAGTGTCTTCTTGTTTCCTACTCTGGATTGCATTCGAAGTAGAATCACCAGAAAAAGAAGAAATAAATATGTACTTCATAAACACTTCTGTCAAAACAATGTGACCATTATAACAAAATGTCAAGATCTAGTGGGGAGTGAAGAATAATTTTTATAGAAATATCCATTTCTTTATTCAACCCCCTCTTAGGGAATATAGGACCCATTTGGTCCTAACAAATGGTATCAGTGTGAAGGATTCCTTTATCAGAATTTTTTTCACTGACTAGGTTAATTCAATTATTAATGTTAAATATTATGTATACTATTATCTTTGTGTTCTATGGGAATGGGGAAAATATCAATGAAGAAGAAGAATTCAATTGATATTAATCTTAGAGTAAGTGTCTATGGAGGGAGTGTGATTCAGTTGAAAAAATAAATTAGTGAATAGGATAATAATTAGGATAAATAATACAGTGAACATAATTACTCATTCAATACTATATAATAATAGAAACACTTGATATTCTATATGATGTTGTAACTACTGATGATGAAGAAACTCACAAAAAGAGAAAAGTTTATGTTGACCATGAAATAATAGAATTATAGAAGAAGTGGGATGATGATATTAAATCTAATTGTATCCGGATCCAAGATTTGGTAATTGAAATTAATAAGATAAGAGGATTAAATAAAAGGATTATGGACATGTCCACTGATCTGAGCGAAAAAATATATTCTCCTGATGAAGAACTAAAAAAATATCTACAAGGAGAAAAAAACACATAACTAATGAAAAGGGAATGAATGTGATATTAGATGAAATTCCAAATCGAATATCTAAAAAAGATTATCTTACATTACAACTATCTGAAAATGTTTATAATAATCATGGTATTCAACAAGAGAATTAAAGATTCTCTAATTATTTTTATAAATAAAAAATTTAAATAAAGGATCAATGTGATATGGTTGACGTGATCAAACATAAATTGGAAGATTATTTATGTAGGAGTAAGGATATCAATGTTGAACATAATTCTAAACATCAATCAAGGTAAATGAAGATTCAACAATTGGGTAAGAGATAGAAATGGAAAATAATAATGTGATGAAATCTAATTCCAAAGGAAAACCTAAATTAAAGGATGACTTGAACATTCTATTTTATTTTCCTTCAGTAGGTGAAGGTGAAATGAAAATTAAATATGATATTTTTGGAGAGAAACAAGAACATATTTTCTCAATCATAGACCACACCATTTTTGAAAATTTAGTATTGGATATAATAAATACCCTCCCATGGGTGTTAGGAAGAGAGATGTGAATAGTTAGGGAAATAGAAAAAGGATGGAAATTTCTAAATACAGACCTAAAAAGTCATTTAAATGATGTAATTTTATCATGAGTCATTTATATGGGATTCATGGTCATATATTTATATATTTTGAGATGATTAGGAATATTTTTCATGTTGTAATGATAGATATTTTTCTAAATTTGAGAATAAGATTATGCGTCATGAGAAATAGGAAAGAAGATATTATCTGAAGAAAGAATCCCTAAATTTATTCATTTGTGGAAGAATAAGGCACACCATGAGTATGTGACAGGAATCTCAAGAGATCAATGTTGAATGAAGAACTTAAACTGTATCAATATCTCAACTGATTAATGATAAGATGAAGTATTTCATTAGTGGAAGATGATTCACATGTTCTGATCATGGACACCTATAATGAAATTGTAGAAATTAGAATTTAGTAAATGAAAAAGAATCCATAAATATATCCCCATAACATGCAATATATAACAAATAATCGCATACTAGAAAAAAAATTGTAAGATAAAAAAATGGTTTATAGTCTTAGCAGTACACCAAGTAGATCAAAAAAATCTATATCAATAACCTCCTCTGTTATAATCAATAAAATGTCCTTTTAATTGATGTGGACAATCATAAAAGGTAAAGGGAGAATATTATATAGGTGTAATCAATATATATGTAATTTAAATGTAAGACTTGACCACAACAAGAATAAGTGATGAGACTCGAACAATTTTTAATAGAAATTTTATTAATGAATTTCCATGAAAATTCACATGTCATGCCAAATATAGAGAAGTGAAGGCAAGAGAATGAATAATCCAATGTGGGAAGAAGTGGTAGGAGATTACCAGTGGAATGAATATTTTCAATAAATGATTCAGGAAAAATTCCATGTTGGTAAAGTATCAAAGAAAGATATATCTACTAATGGGATTAATTTCAAAATTATGAAAAATGAAAAGTAACAAGAATAAAAAATATTAGAAGAAAACACAGAATTTGGGTAATGAATTCTTATTCATACGATCAGAAGATATGAAATTGGCTAGGTAGTTGTATCAGGAAAGGAAAGAGTTTGATGCCTTTCCAGAAATAGTCAAAGGGTTGACACATCAGGATCAACAAAAATCCTCATATCGAGGATTACTAAAATTCCCCTATTCCTTTGTGTTTAAATTATATAAACTGGTTTTATAGTGTTTCAGGATCAAGTGGATATACGATCCAAGGGGAAGTGAAATCAAGAGAAAAAATTGGTGAAATGATGTTCTCTAGAATGTCAACTAATTAAAATCAGATATCAAAATTTAAAATAAAAGGAATTATTTTTGTAAAATGGATAGTGATGGAATTATAAACTATATTTTATTTTTTCTACACTGAGTTCAAACTTAGTATCATTAGAGGTTTTTTTGATTTCTCATTTCTATGAGGTGAATTCCCCAAATGAATATCACATTAATGTAATTGAGATGGAGAAATTTCTCAAACCAGTAGCCACATGTGATGAAATGATGTCAAAGAAGAAGAATGATTGTGGTTCTAAACAGTGTACCTATGAATAGAGAGTGTTTCATAACATAACGGAAGAATTAAATATCATAATCAGATGCGATATATTTCAATGAAATAATTTTATGACCCAATTCAGGTTTTAATTATCCATCGAGATACTACATATTGTGGGAGAAGCAGCAACATTCATGAATCCCATACTCAACTATTTTGTTATAACATTATTGTATCATTTCACTATTATTAGGATACCCAGAAGTTGTGAGAGACTATCAATGGTGTTTATAAAAGGATATAATAATATTATTTGATAAAAATGACGTCACTATCATTGAGAATATCCACATTTATAAAAATAATAGTGAACTGCTTCCAGATGAAATTGATGAGGATTTAAGAGACCCAGTGGGAGTAGAAGTGGAATATGTTGATTGAGAAGTATATAATGATGATTAAAATGGGGAAGTTAAATTTTTTCTATATAGGATAAAAATATTTGAGTTGAAATTGATTGAAAAAATATTCGGGGTGATAAGACATCGCGTTACTAGATAAGAAGAATGAAGTCACTCTAGAAAACAACCTTCTTATCTCAGGTAATGCCTAAATTTTTTTCTAATACATATGAGGATGATTAATATGTTTAGGCTATAGATGATGAGCTAGACCAGATTGAGAAGAATCAGATGAGGGATATTGTTTTGAAGCCAGATGTTATGAATTTCAACAAAGATAAATGGATCTTTCGCAACAAGCTGAATGAAGATGGGGAAGTGGTAAAAAAAGATAGAATAGTGGTAAAAGGTTAATCCTAGATAGAGGGTATTTTTTTAATTATACATTTTTACTAGTTAAAAAAATTGAGATAGTCAGATAATTTCTATCTATTATAGTGTAACGAATGTTCAATGTGTTCCAGATAAATGTCAAAGCAGAATTTTTTAATGGGGTTCTGGAAGAAGATATTTTTATTCATTAGTCAGATGGTTTTATAATTAATGAAGATGAAAATAAAGTTTTTATGTTGAATAATGAACTATATGGGATGAAAAAAGCACCAATATATTGGTACTCAAGGCTTGATCAGTATTTGAAGAAGCATGGAATTCAGTGTGGTTGGGTTTATTATAATATATATTTCAAAAACGATAATAATCAAAGAATGAGGGTGCTAGTTTATGTAAAAGACCTAATATTTTGATGATAAGATAATATTTAGTGTAGATAGTTTTATAAATTCAATAAAACTGAGTTCTAAATGTCAATGATTGGAGAGATTACAATTTTCCATGGTTTATAGGTGACACAAGAAAGGAGCAGCACATTTATATCACAATCCAAATATTCCATGTAGGTTATATAGATATTTGGGAATGAAAATTCCATGTAAATGAAGACTTAAATTTCTATCCAGATGAAACTTTCAAAATGTGATGAAGGGAAGGTGGTTATCATCATATAATACATGAAATTTATTGGATTTTTACTCTACATGACAACAACAAGGCCTAACATTGTATTCTCCTCATGCCAAGAAGTGATATATGAACGTTTTCCCAAAGAAATACACATTCATGAAAAGAAAATAATACATTGTAATTTTTGTGGAACATTTTATTTATCTTAATTTAATGTGAAGAATCTTAGCTATAGTTATTTAAAAATACAAATACAGATTGGGCCAGTTTAGCAGATGATATGAATTCAACCTTTGGAGGTGCTACTTATCTTGGTGGATTGTGTATTTATTGTTTGGACAAGAAACAAGATTTACTTTATTTGAGTACCATTGAAGCTGAATATATTTCATCCACACAAGCATGTAAGAAATTATTGTGGATAAAGCTACAACATGATGACATGGGTGTGACAACTCGTTATCTAATCAGAAATCAGTGTGATTACTCATGTTCTATAAGTCATTGCAAAAATATCATCCATTATTTGAGGACCAAGTAAATTGAAATAAAATACCATTTTATTATAGAGAATATGGATATAGGTCTAGTGAAGTTGGAATATGTGCCTATTGAGGTACAAGTTGCTGGTATTCTGACAAAGTCCTTACCCAAGAAAGCGTTCGAGAGGCATCAACTGGTTCTGGGAGTTTAGTAGAATCCCAGAAATTGAAAAAGTGTGGATGTATAGACCCCCTATCATTGAGGTATGGTTTTACTTCTTTACTGTACGAATCAATGTTCTCTAAACTATTGCAAACTACAAAAGAGTGATGTTTTTGTTCATTGAGAGAGGGGGAGAAAGAGTGACTCCAAGGGAGGGAGAATATCTGCCTAAAGATCAGAGACAATGCCTTTATCAATGATACATGTAGATGCTGACAAGTTGTGTAGTGAGATAGGTGGAGTTTATCAAGAAATGTGAAGAAACTGATAGGGGGAGAACCATGATAGGAGCATGTGATGTTCAAAGTGATCATCTAGAGATTTTCTTGGACTACACAATTACTCAAAAAAAACAAAGAATGAGTTTTAAATATGATGATGATAAATGTGATCTATCAATGAATATATTACGCAAACACTAAGGATCATGATAAAAGATGAATAGTGGCATTGGATTGGTGTTAAAAGGTTTCCAGCAATCAACAATTGTTATCTGTTTGGAATCAACAGTTAGTGTCAGAAATAAAGTGATTCATTGATGAAATTTTCATTTACTCTTGTTTCTCACACCTATAATTTCTTATGTGGGCTTAGAATATTTTCTTAGTGAATATATGATCACTATTGTAACACCCCATGATTTAATAGAATTTTATCACATTAAATTAATGAAATTGCTCGCACAACACGCAACACTGAGTACAAGCGCGGGAAAACATTCTAAAAATCATTCAAAAAGCAGTAATGAATAGTATTAACATAATTTTTAATCTTATATACTCTATTTAATTTTAACATCCATATTATGTGTTTCCTATACATAATATAACAACAAATACATTTTTTTGATAAAATAATTATATTTAAAAAATGAAACTATATATTTTTTAATGGAAAAATATTTTTAGAACTAATATTTAAAACTTTTATATATTTAATTTATTTAAATTAAATTTTTCTTTAGGAGCGAGACATAAAAATTTATGTTGGATTATTTTTTGGGTATATTTCCGATAACATTGATATTTTGACGAATAGTGAAAAATACTATTTTTTAATTGAAGACAACATTTTTAATCAAAATAATTAATAGTGATAAATTATTCATTTGAATGGTTTGGTTGTATAATAATATTGTATTTTTTTCATTTAATAAAATTTAGGACATTATATGTAAATTTCACATTTAAATTTGACAAGAACACATTTCAACCTTCTGATAGTTTTTTCTTTTTAAAACCCCGATTTTTTGTTTTGACAAAAGATATTAATTTTAAATTAATAAATTCATCCTTTTTGTTTTTAATTTGGTAAAATAGACTTAATTTTTGAATTTGTAATATCAAAATTATCTTTGGGTTAATTTTTGATATTTTTATGAAAACATTCAATTTTTTATGACTAGTGAATAACATTGCGTTATTTTTTAAAACCATAATTTTATTTAAATAATAATTTATATTATTTAAATTTATTTTTATTCAAAATAGTTATATAATAACAATATACCTTCTATTAAATTCAATGGAGTAATTTTATAATAAAATTTGATGTATAAAATTCTATTGAACATTTTAACCTCTTTTACCCCCTTCTAGGCACGTTAGGAAATTTAAATAAAATGTAATTTTTTCACTCTTGTGAGTTGAATTTAGAAATCCTAGATTCACAGTGGACATCAGTAAATAAAACATAGTACAATAAGATGAAAATATTTTTTGGTGAATTGTTACTTTTGACTTTTATTTACCATGGATAAAACTAAATATGGGAATTAAGGGTAAAAATGATATTATAATTACCCTAAACCATGTCCTAATTATATTGGATAAGTATAATTCGACCCAAAAACCCATATAATTAAAATATGAACCCCTTGGGTCTACGTAGATAATATTAACTCATTTACTGTTATTTTATTTTCAGAATAGTTTAAAGAGGTAAATTCAATGTTTAATAACTAAACAATTTTTAATATAGGGGTATAAATAATATAAATTAGAATATAAATATTAATTATAAAGAAAACACAATTTCATTCATAATTGTATTTTATTTATAATTTTTATAAATTAAAAAGTAATATTTCTTTATAACATAATGATGATGTAGTAATTGTTTTATTAATGAATGATAAAAATAATTGATATTATAAATATCCAAATAAATGTAATTTGAGAATTTTGATGAATTATACTAAATTTAAATGTTAATAGGACATTTTAATATTTATATAATAATTTTTGTTGAGAAATAATGTTTTTTTGGCTTTCACAAAAAAACAAATACCCAATAGTGTAAAAATTGACATAAATGAGTTTTTTTAAAAAATACTACATTATTTGGTGATATAATATTCCTAAAAATATAAGGATCAGCCAATGGACATAGATAAAGTTATATATATTAATAATGAAACACATTGTGTTCTCATGGATTGTTATAGTAAGATTATTAACCATATAAAATAAAAATACAAAGAGACGTGGTAAATGTCAAACTATTTAACTAATAGTGAAATATAAAGGATAAGGTTAATATGATGACCTAAATCTGTCTAAAACATATTTCTTGAGTTGTTTTCTTCCCATCACAACCTTATCCCCTAAATAAACCATTTTTTATACATTTGATACTGAAAATGATTTTATTATAAAATAATATTTCAAGATTTTACTAAAGTGACCCTCAACTCTCTTATAAAAAGTCACTCCCCCTTATTTTAGTTTCACACCTCCGAAACATTTTGGATCAGCCTAAAACAGCCCATATATCCTCAAATATATCCTACCTTCATCCTAGATGCCTTACATTTGTCATAAAACAAACCTATGCATCCCTTTTGCTCAAATAAAAAGTAATAACTAGAAGAAGAGGTAAATATTTCATCACCTCTTTCATGTTGTTTTCTTCTTCAACTTCCTCTTTCTTTGTTGTTTACATTATGAGATAAAAATTATAGTGTCTTCTATATACTATGATGTAATTATAAAACTGTTATAACCATTTTTATTAATCTATCCATCCTATAAATGACAAAATCACCATACATACGTACATACGGATTACAGTCTCCACATTGTGGTGTAGTTTCATATTCAAACACTTCATTATTTGGATGGCTATTATAATTATTATAAATATTTTAAATAATAAATATAAAATGTTTATGATTATTTATATATGATATACCATCCTATTACATACGATTTCACCATCAATATAATGATATTGTCGCTCATGCATACGTAGGGATTACCATCTCCACGACGCGATGAGATTCATTTCCAAGTTCTCCATTCAACGATTGTTATAAAAATATATATCATTAATAAGTATGTAATATATGAAAAAATAATTATACTAGATATATATATTTATTTATTTATGTACTTACACATATCTTATTTACTTAGTTCCATTCAATAGGATATGAAAATAGAAACATTGTTTATGCGCATGTAGGACCTACGATCTCCATAAACTGTGTTTTCTATTCCCTATATATGTCTATTATACATATTTATATTCTAAATAAATATGATATATAAATAATTTTTTATATTCTTTATGTATTTAAATCATGATCTATGTGATACAATCAAGAATAAGAAGTTAAAGCACGTACGATAATGAAAGGGATTATTACTTAAAATGTTTATTTATCATGGAAATAATTTTTAAATGGGTTGTATAAAGTCATTAATGAATCATGTATGATATAATAAATATTTATATGCATATTTTATAATTAATAACATACTACGGTCTTTATATATGAGGTTAGACATACCCTCATCTAAAGGAAAGTACAAGGTAAGGGTTAATTTCACAATCTCTTTATTATCCGTGGGTGTTTTTATGTAAGTATCTATTGAGAAATATTTATTATAAATGTACTTGTTTTATAAAATTGTTTTCAAAGAGATTATTTTTAAGGAACTTTTTACTAAAACATCATTTTAAATATTTTAAATATTTAATCATTTATGTCTCTCTCATTAATGTCTATGTTTTCAAAATGTTTTTAAGTATTAATTTATATGGACGTGAATGTTTTAAATTGTTAATTTCTTTTAAAAGATTAAAAGTGGTATGGGACAATTTTATCTAAAAATTTATTTTAAATTACTTCTTTTATATAAATTTAAATTGATTTCATGAAAAAGGGATATTTCTCTCGAGGCTTTTTACTGATCATTTTCATCAATGTCAACATCATTTACGAGATATTATTATTGATCGAGGATGGTTTATTACGATACAAATCTTCCATATTTTATTGAAGGTTTTGTTATATTCTTGACTATAGATGTGTTAGTTTTATACCATTAATGGTTTATGGAATAATTATTGAAATTTCATAAGCCAGTTTTAATACGAATTTTTATGTATTGATTAATCCTTTTCATATAAAGAATGCATTGGAATTAGTACATGGTGGTTTTAGATCTCTATAGCTACTCAATGCATCGTTTGGTGTCATGAGACAAACCAGTTTCTTGGCACAAGGCCTCGAAAAAATATTATTTGTAGTCTTGGAACAATTCCTTGACTATGTGGTTATGAAGTCTGGCATTATGCATTCCATCATTATAGAATTTGATGTTGATATTGCATGTGATTATTTGGCTAGTAAAATATCTATGTGAACAAATAAATTGCATTATTTGATTTTATCATTTCGATATTATGAAAATATTATGTTTAAAAGGCTTTTTTTAGTCTTATACATTGCCTTAAATGATTATGCTTATTTATGAATTTTTCTGTTAAATTGTTATCCTTACTGAGCTCTCCAATCTCACCTGTTTGTATGTTTTATTTTACCAGGATTCCCCTAAGTGTATTATGATTGATAAGTAGGGTAATGCTAGGGGGATTAATGGCATTATCAATGGTTCATTGATGTTGTGCTTTATTTTCAAATGTGTAATGTAATGTTCATGTATGTAATCTATTTTTTAGGACTGCTAAACTGATCGGTCTTTTGGGACATGATTCCTTGTAATCATGCAAATGTATTAAAATAATGCACTGACTCTGGGCTTCTGGGGTTGGGTTGTTACAATTGGGATCAGATAAGTTTTTGTAAAAACCATGGAAACTAGATTTAAATATACTCTGGTTAGAGAAAATTACCCTAAGACGGACATTGAAGATTAGTATAGATGAAATTTCTAGAATTTTGTTAATGTAGTGATTTTGTGTATTTTCCATGCTATACATCCCAATATGGATATGAGCAGGTTGAAGAGGCTCGGGAACAGATGTACCTAGGAGTGAAAATACTGACAAGGAGTTTTGGGATTGACCCTCGGTTTCTTGGGACATGACAATGGACATAGGTGCACTATTAGTTTCGACACTCCCTAGTGGATATTCCTATGATATTTCACATTTTAATTACAAGACATTATAAATGATTTAGAATTAAATACTTCATTATATTATTATTATTATTATATATTATATGCATAATCTATTCAATTTATGTTAGGTATTTTACAAGATTATAATTATGCATTGTGAATCATAAACTATCTTACTGTATGAAATTGTTTAGAAATGACACCTAATAGAAAGAATCTGAACTCCAGTAATATGCATGACCCATATATTAATAAGGATCATATATTTCATGGTATTAATCAAATATTTAGAAGGGAAATAGTCTCCCACGTATTCTCATAATATGTTGAAATAGTATCATGTGTTAATAAGATATGTAATGAATTCTCTGAGACCTATGGCATTGAAGGGTATCATGAGAATAAAAGGATGGAAAATAGAATGGTAAATAAAGGGAAGATATAGAATGGATGATTTTACTATTTGTGATAATTGTGGAAAATCACCTTGGTAAATGCTTGAAGGGAATGATAGTTTGTAATATGTGTGGAGAAAAAGGACGCCAAGTACGTGATTTCAAGGGTCAGAAAAAGTTGTAAAAGGTACAATTCTACATCTTCAATGACTAGTAATATTATTTTTTTATTAATTATTTCTTTCAATTGAGTGTTTTATCAATGATGTTATTGTTATATGAATTATGGAAATAAATAAGGATTGTATTGTAGTATTATTTCATTGAGGATTTGAGGTTATATGGTTCTATGAAAAGTAACTCAATATCATGTTAATATATTTTGGAAATTATATGGTTGATGGAACAATACACCTTAATATGGTTATGATATCGAGGTAGTGATTTTGAAATAAGATATGATTGATTTTGATAAATTACATTGGAAAATCTTAACTACCTTGAAACAAATTAATGATTTGTATATTACATCGTTGTTGGAGTTTACATTATTTTTGGATAGTAGGAGTATATCCCATATTGTATAATGAATAAGGGATCATTAATGTAATCAATAAGGTTTTATGTTAATTAGGGGTGTTACATTGTTTTAAAAGAATACATGATGAATGTATTAACATGTTATTACAAGGAAAAAATTATCTTCATTGTGTTTAGCTTATAAGTTTTGTACTGTGAGATTGGACATATGTATTTTGGATAATTATAAAGGATGGAATTGATTATGTTTGACATTGGATACTATTTTTAAGGTTAAATCATTTCTTAAGATTACTTTTGGATTTTTATAAAATGGAATACCTGGAGGTTATGAGACAACCCGTCGCATCCAACTAGGTTGCAAGACTTGAACCCACAACTAAAGGGTGACAATGGTGCATCACCTACCACTAGCCTACATGATGTACTAGCTTGTATAATTTAGTTTTTTAAAATTTTCTGACAAATGAATTATAAATTATTTATATTTGTAACCCTATAGAATTTAGATAAATACAATACTTTTGAATTATATTAACTTTTTGAGTGAAATATGAGTTTGTTGCAAGAATTAGTTGAAGGATGAAACTCTACATGTCAAGTATATTTTTCAATCTTATTCTATGAATAAATAAATTATTAAACATTAGGGAATGGATCTAAAACCAAAAATGTGTTATTCTGAAACCTTATGTTTTGTTGAACCGATGGTATATTACATAATCCAAGATTGATGGCTTTGAGGCCCTCAATTTTACACTTGTTTTTGATTGATGACCTCAATCTATCCATATAAAAAGTTTCTTTTTCCTCCAATTATTGGTCTCTAATTTCCACTAAGGTTCTCCTATTAAAGATCATAATTTGGTGGTGACTTTTTTATTTGTCTTTCCCTCTTATTATGAGTAAATTTTTTAATTCCATTTTTCAATGTGGGTTTTACACAAAGGTATTTTTTAAATTTTTACCATGTATTTATGAAAAACAATTTAAAATTGTGAGGAAAAAATTTATTTAATGAAGTGAGAATGTAACACCCCAAAATTCCAAAGTACGTTATCTCATTAAAGTAACTCAATAGCTAGCACAACACACAACATTGAGTTTGAGTGCACCTAAACATAAAAAACTAAACGTTAAAAAAGTGGTTATGAATAGTATTAATTGTATTTTGAATATTATATACTTTATATAATTTTAACATCCATATGATGTGTTTCTTATACATAATATACAAACAAATTCATTTTTTCTGATAAAATAACTAATTTTTTAAAATTTGAATTTTACAGCTTTTTAATGGAAACCCATTTTTAAAACCAAAACATGACATTTTTATATATTAAATATAATGAAATTATAATCTTCTTTAGATAAGGAACATACATATTCAGTTTGGATAATTTTTTGGTACTTTTCTGAAAACATTCATATTTTGCTGAATAGTGATAAATAATATGTTTTAATTGAAAACCACTTTTATAATCAAAATAATTCATAGCGATAAATTATGAATATGAATGGTTTGGAAGTATAATCAGATTATATTTTTATCATTTAATACAATTTAGGTCATTATAGGAATTTCACAATTAAATTTTACATAAACACATGTCAGTCTTTTGATAGTTTTTACTAATTAAAAACCCAGTTTTTTGTTTGGAAAATGGGAATTAATTTTAAATTAATAAATGAAACTTATTTCTTTTTTATTTTGTAAAATAAAATTCATTTTTTAATTCAGAATATATATGTTATCATAGGGTGAATTTTTGATATTTTTCTGAATACATTCGATTTTTGATGAATTGTGAAAAAACACGACATTATTATTTAAAACCAACATTTAATTTTAATAATTATTTATTTTATTTAAATTTATTTTAAGTCAAACAAGATATATAATACATTCATATGTTCAATGTAATTCATTAGAGTCATTTTATAATAAATTTAGAATTATAAAATTCTATTAAACTTTTTAACCTATTTTACCCAACTTCTTGGAACGTTTGCAAATTCATATAAAAATTAATTTTATCACTTCTGTGAGTTGAATTTCAAAACTATTAGATACATGATTTAAATTATTAAGTAATATTAGGTTCAATAATTTGAATATAATTTATGGTGAATTGTAAATTATGACTTTTATTTACCATGATTAAAAGTAAATTTGGTAATTATGGGTAAAATGATATTATAATTACCATAACATGTGTATTAATTCTATTGGATAACTATAATTAGACTAAAAAACATTATAATATAATATTAAACCCCTTGGTCCACTTGGATATGATTAGGACAATTATTATTTTTTTATTTTAAGAAAAGTTAAAAGAGTTAACTTCGAAGTTTAATAACTAAACAATTTTTAATATAACGATATAAATAATATAAAATATACTATAAATATTCAATAAAAATAAACCATAATTTCATACATAATGGTATTTTAGTTATTATTTTTTACATTAAGTAATTTAATTTGTTTATAACACAATGATGATGTAGTAATTTCCTTATTAATGAAAGATTAAAACAATTAATATTATAAATATTCAAATAAATGTAATTTCAGATTTTTGATAAATTACACTAATTTTATAGTTAATATGAAATTTAATAATTGATATAATTTTTTTTTGAATTAATAATGTTTTTTTGACTGGTACAAAAACCAAATACCATAAACTGTCAAAATTGACAAAAATGAGTTTTTAAAAAAATACTATATTATTAATTGATATAATATTCCCAAAAATATAAGGATATTCCAAAGGACATATATAATGTTATATATATTAAAAATTAACAACATGGGGTTCTCTTGTCTTACTATAGTAGGATTATTAACGATATAATATTAAAATAAAAAGAGACATGGTAAATGTTAAACAATTTAACTAAGAGTAAAAACTAAATGATTTGGTTAATATGATGACCTAAATCTATCTAAAACCTATTTTATGAGATGTTTCCGACCCATACCCACATGATAGTATATATAATTAATTATGGATCCATTAGAAAATGAAAATTATTTTATTACAAATTAACATTCCAAGATTTTCCAAAAGTGACCCTCACCTATCTTATAAAATTGAACTTCTCCTTCTCTTAATTTTCCACCTCAAAGGCATTTTGTCTCATCAAACCCCTGACAAAATATATTTACAACATTACTCCATTAATCCTATAGGCCCTCCTTTGGTCTGAATGCCAATCTATGGAGCCCTTTTGATCAAATCAAAAGGAAGAACCTGAAGAAGAGGTAAATATTTCATCACCTCTTTCAAGTTCTATTCATCATACCCTTCCTCTTCCATTGTTGGTTCCATTATAAGATAATAAATCCATTTACTAATATATATTGTGATGATATTTTAAAAATGGTACAACCATTTTCATTATACTATGAATCCTATAAATGACAAAGTCACCATACGTTTGTACGCACGGATTACCATCTCCACATCGTGGTGTAGTTTGTTATTCAAATGCTTCATTATTTGGAAGAGTATAATAATGCTTTTAACTGATGTAAATAATAAATATAATCTTTTAATTATTATTTATATATTATATAGCATCCAATTACCTACTATTTCAACATCAATATAGTGATATTGTTGCTCGTGCGTACGAACATATTACCATCTCCATGATGCCATTAGATTCATTTCTACGTTCACCATTCTAGAATGATTATAAAAATATATATCATTACTAAGTATGTAATATAAGAAATAATAATTTTACTGGAGATTTATATATATATTTACTTACATATATCTTATTCACATAGTTCTGTTCAATACGATATGAAAACAGAAACAACGTTTATGCGTACATACGACCTACCATCTCCATAAATAGTGTTTTTCATTAAAATATATATGTCTATTATATATATTTATATTATTAATATATATTATATATCAGTCATTTTTTATATTCTTTAAGTATGTACATCATGATCTAAGTGATACAATCAAGAGTAACAAGTGAAAACATGTAAGATATAGAAAGAGATTATTACCCAAAATTTGAATTTAACATGGAAATTATTAATAAATGGGTAGTATAAAGTCATAAATGAATAATGTATTATATAATAAATATTAATCTTGTTTTGTTATAATTTAATAACATACTACTATCTTTATAAAAGAGGTTAAAAGTAACCTCGACAAAAGGAAAGTACTATGTAAGGGTTAATTTCACAATCTCTTTATTATCCGGGGTTGCATTTTTGTAACAATATTCTAGGAAATATTTATTAACCATGTCCATGTTTCATAAAAGTGTTTTAAAAGGATTTATTTTTAATTTAATTTATACTAAAACATTATTTTAAATTTTTTAATGATTTTTTCATCTAAACCCTTCTCGTTAATGTCCATGTTTTAAAAATGTTATTAAGGATTTATTTATGTGGACATGAATGTTTGAAAATGTTAATTACATTCCAAAGTTTCAAAGTGGTATGGGACACTTTGATTGAAGAAATTATTTTAAATCACTTTTTTATATTATTTTTAAATGATTTCATGATAAATGGATATTTCTCTCAAAGATGTTTACTGGTCATTTTTAATTATGTCAGCATCTTTTAAAGGATATTATTCTTGATCGAGGTTGATTTATTATGATAAAAATATTCCATTTTTTATTGAAGGTTTTTTGATATGATAGCTTGTGGATGTGTTATTTTTATACCATTCATGGTTTGTAGATAACATATTTACATTTCGTATGTTAATTTTAAGATGAATGATTATATTATGTTTAAAAGTTTTCATATTTTGAATGTGTTGGACATAGTAAGTGATGGGTGGAGCTCACTATAGCTCCTCGAACAATCGGTAGGTCTAATGAGACAAACTTGTTTATTAGAAAAAGGCTTTGACAAAATATTATTTGTAGTCTGGGCATAAGGCCATGACTATGTGGTTTTGAAGTCGAGCATTATGCATTCTATCATTATGAAATTGGCTATTGATATTGCATGTGATTATTCGAATGGTAGAATATGCATGATAATAATTAAATATAATTAAATGATTTTATATTTTCCATATTATGCTAAATTTTATGTTTAAATGGCTTTTATTTTAGTCTTATACATTTCCTTAAATGTTTATTCTTATTTATGAATGTTTCCACTATATTTTTATCCTCACTGAGTATCTGAGACCACCCCTTTGTTTGAATTATTTTACCAGGATTATAAGAAGTGTATTATGATTGATAATTGTGTTTAATCTATAAGATTAATGGAATTATAAAAAGATTATTCATTGTGTTTTTTTTCTAATTTTTAATGTAACGTTCATGTATGTAATCTTTTTCCCAAGATTACTAAACTGATTGGACATTCGGGAATTGATTCATTGTAATCATGCCAATGTATTAAAAAAAATGCCCCAACTCTAGGCTTCTGTGGTCGGGGCATTAAAACTATAAAAATAGAAAGAGTAGAATTCTGGATGAAGCGTTAACGAGATATCATTTTATGAGATGAGTTGTTAACAAACCCAAAGGGATAGATTTTTGGGAAAATAACCATCAATGTATCAATGAATCATTTTTTTGGAGATTGTGTTTGTTGAATAATATGTCATACATGGTTTGTTTCAGGAAATAGGATCCCAAGATGATTAATTTGTTGACAAAGGGGGTTTACATGGTGATTTTTTAAGTTTTTGGTTTGTTGTTGACAATCCATGGATGATAAATGAACCTTGACAATGGAATGGATGATCTGGAGGCAGTACAAAAAGAATAGATTTAAGGTGGACTTGTGTCTTGGAGGATTGGAATGTTGTGTTCCATATGTTTTTCATGGTTAGAACATCAAAATAAGGAAATGGAAAGATAGGTGTCCATGTTTATGTTTGGGTCGTAGGGTGACTAGGGTGACAGAGGCTAATGTGGATGGACTTGTGTGTCGGGAGGAGACATGCACACGATGCTCTGGGTAACACCCTGACCCATATAGACTAGAGCTCGTGCATTAATTTTTATATTGTCATGGTTAGAAGGAATGAAAATCCCGATTGAATGATCAGTTTAGTATAATTGAAGAAACTAGATACACATATGTAACTCAAATTACATTTGAAAAGGTTACAAAAAAAATACATAACAAAAACTAAATACTACATCCACAAGAACCCGATAAATGATCTCATTTTCATCTCCTATTGAATGAAAAAATGAAAGGGGTGACATCAAATGCTCAGTAAGGGTTAAAAATTGTGGAATCATGAATGAATGACAACTTAATTGTAAACAAATTTACTTAATCAAAACGACATGGTGAATAAATGAAAAACTCACACCATTAAAAAACTGGGAATGAAATTGCATCCAATGATTTTTTTTATAATAAAAACCACATGGACAGTAATAAATGATAAGGTATAAATAGAATTTTTTTAAATTGATGTGATGTATATGGAAAATGATACCATAATACAATCACAATGGTTTAGTTATGTTGGTAGAAACAAGTCTGATTTTTGGAAACAAACTTGAAGGGTTTGTTGCCAACTGATTTGCCTAATGAGACATACCAATGCATAGAGGGGAAATAGCAGGCCCCACCCACCGCTGCATGTCCAATGAAATATTTATTTATATATTCATGACAAAATCAACATTATTTTACATTATCCATATACAATAGGGGATATGAATTCATTATTATTTCCATATTCAAAAAGATCATTCAAAATAAATACTATATGTAAAATGGTGTACGGATTAGACAATAATCATATCTATGATATGATAATATGGAAATTTAAATTGAATATAATTTAAATTGTGATGTAATCTCAAATTGGAAGTATGTACATCCCATATGAAAGAGTAGATGCACAATATTAAGAAAGTCATAATGAAGTGAAAATTGAGACAAAGCTCGTTACCAAGTTGTATTCAATTTAGTCTTATGACCATATGTTAATAAACACTAAATGAATCATATAATACCATGAATATAAATATATTCATGATAATATATATCAAATAGTAGTACACTTATACGACATATATGAAATAAGTGGTGAACAACGGAAATCCCACAGAATACTAAGTGAGATGAGAAAACACCTTACAATCATTTCGGCATGTTAACGAGTGTTATTGCGAGGGATTAATGAGAGGTAAAGGGGTATCCCATAATTTATATATCATAAGAGTGGTATTTCAGAGGTTCAAAAATATACCTCATCCTTAGGTATTAAAAATAAAAGAGCACAATATAGGGGAGATTCTTGAACAAAAGTGAGAGAGAGGTTCCCTTACCAAAAATCTATTGGTGTTCTCCTCTTGTTATTAAGTACCAGAATAAAAAATATTTAGTTTATTAATTAATAATTCCATAACCAATGATATATTTAATTGTTTTAGTATAATCATTTAAATTTCATTTATAACCGTTTTGATTTGTTATGAGGTTCAATTTCATTGTTCGAGCTCGTTTGTTTATTTTGTTTTAATGACTAGTTCGCTTATATTCTTGTTTGGATAAACATGTAAGATTAAATTGGTTGTCCAGAATTAATGATATATTCTATTAGTGAACATCCATGAGATTAAATTGTTTTAAATTTAATTTTTTTACTTCGATTGAAGTTTAATTTTTAGATAAAACCTCAGTGACAACCGTTTTTGTTAATTGGTGGGTTTGATTACAACAAACATGTTTTACTTATAAAAAAATACCATTTGTACAAAATGACTTTAGAAACAAAAATGAGATATATTACATACATCATAATCTGTTTCAACCATAAAAAAAATTATTTCATGACATGAAATAATGATAATAATAGAAATTGATATACCATTGTCCTTGAATGTGCTAAATTCGCACATCTCAAACAATGCTTTCATTTTTTTCAAATAAACGGTGGGGAAAGGAGAGAAGAAAATGAAATATCCAATTAGAATAAAAAATACAATATATGTATGTTACTGGACTTATCATACTATTTGGGTGAATGGAGGTGAGTAAAAAAACAAAAAGACAAGAACATAAAAGAAAAGAAGGAATTGGAATGAGGGATTTACCTCTTGAGACATCCTATTTTGAGAACCAATTAAGGTGATAGGTTTTTGTAATTTGAAGAGGCTAGGTGCTTTTGGACGTGGTGGAGGATCTTGAGGATAGATTTGGGCATAATGCTGTCATGACACAAGGCTTGAGAGGAGTGAAGAGAACAGGGAGTGATGGGGGTTTTATAATGGAGGAGAGGAGGGTTTTCCGAATCTTTTAATCATTTGTTTATTATTTCATCACAATAAAAGGAATAATTAGTATTACAAGGCCCAAAATAGTAAAAAATTCATGTGACTTTGAACCAATTGGGCTTACATCAGTAGATAATCATCAATGACTAAATAAATCCCTTATTTAGCATTTATTGTAAATTATCTCATTTTACTATTCATCAAAAATTCAAGTATTTCAGAAATTTAAAAAAATCTCCCTAACCATTTATCAATATGTAGAATCCAAAAATGATGTGCATTTTTCAAAATTAATGTTCTAAATATGATTAATTAAATATTTAATTAAAATCAATATTTAATCAAAAAATATAAACACATTAAATATTCATCTTCATTTTTAAAGTGCATAAATTTATTTATACATTCATTGGTTTGGATAAAATTCATAAAATTCATATTACAATTTTTAAGGTTATGTTACTATTCATAAGCGTAGGTTACTATTCATAATGGTATGTTTCTATTCCAAAAAAAATTAGTTAATTCTATCATACTCTAAATATCATCCTGAACACAACTATGTATGTCATATTTTCATAATTCAAAACACACATGTGAATAATTTAAGTAAATTGGTAGCCTATGATAATATTTTAAAAAACCATTTGTTGATTCAATGACACTAAGTGCTTAATGAAATAAATGCTATTACCCAAATGTATTTAAGAGAAACAGACTACAAAATGTGTGGGGTGTTACAATATTCACTCCTTTAGAAATTTAATCCTTGAAATTTTTCATTTATAATGCCCACCGAAAATATGTGGGTGGTTCTTATTCATAACATCCTCATGTTCCCAAGATGCTTCATCTATATTCTAGTTTTTCCAAGGATCCATTTCAAGATGAGTCATCTGATTTCTCAATTCATGCTCCCCTGTGTCTAGGATTCTGATAGGCTCTTAACAGTATGAAAAATCGAGTTTACGTTCTATTTCTTCATAAGGCTGTTTTTGAATTTGGTCTAGAATGTATTTATTCAAAAATGACACATGTAACACATCATGAAATTTGGAGAAACATGGATTTATTTCAAAACAATAAGTTATTGCTCTAATTCTGTCCAGAATTTCAAATAGTCTGATGTACCTGGGGAATAGTTTCCCATTCTTACCGAACTATAAGACACCCTTCCATAGATATACTTTCAAAAAGACATTATATCTCACTTGGAATTCTAAATCCTTTATCTGGTTTTTAACATAACCCTTTTCCGTATTTTGGGCTGCTTTAATAAGTTCTAGAATTGTCTTCACCTTTTGTGTGGTTTCTTTAATATGTTTTGGGCCTATAAGTTTCTTGTCACCAAAATCATCCCAACAAGTTGGAGATCGAAATTTTTCCATATAATTCTTAAAATTGAGCCATTTTAATACTATATTGGAAACTATTTTTGTATTAAAATTACACAAAAGGAAATTATTGATCCCACATACCATGGAAGTCAAGTGAGCATGATCTCAGCATGTTTTCCAAAGTTTGAATTGTCCTTTCATACTGTCCATTAGTTTGGGGGTGATAAACAATACTCATAAAAATCTCATTATTCAAATCCTTATGGATACATTTATAAAATTTCAATTTAAATTGGGGATCTCGATCAGACACAATCGCTATAGGTGCACCATGAAGACTTACAACAACATTAATATTAACCATTCCTAGTGCTCAAGTTATAAATCATATCTTATAGAAAGGAAATTTGCTGATTTTGTGAGTAGATCAATAATTACCAATATTTCATCATTCCTTCTACGTGTCCTCGATAGTCCGGTGACAAAATCCATCATAATGCTATCCCACATCCACGTAAGTATAGTTAAAGATTGAATAACTCCTCTAGGATGTTGTCTATTTGCATTCTCTTGTGGACAATCCAATCACATTGACATGTTGCTAGCAATTTCTCGTTTCATATTATCCAACCAAAATAATTCCTTTAGGTCTATATACATATTATTGCTACCCGAAAGTATAGATAAATTTGAGCTATGATCATCAACTATTAGTTCCTTTTTTATCTCAGGTAAGGATGGGACACATAACCTCTACCCAAACATCAAAACTCCTCCCTCAAACATGAAGTCTTCCAATATCCCATCATTAACAGCAATAATTTTCCATTCCATATTCTCATCATCAAGATGAGAGATTTTTATCTTCTCTAATAAAGATGGTTTATAAATCATTGAAATGAGGATAGATGTTTCCACTCCTTTAACAATTCACATATCCTTCTTTTGTAGATCCATGAATATATGATCTCTTTAAATCCTCATTTGGGTCATGAGTCCATGATCATTCCCTATTAATGCATATTCTACTTTATTTTGCTTTCCTGGGTGGTAGTGTATTGAACAATCATAATCGTTGAGTAACTTGGGCCATTTCCATTATCTAATGTGTATTTATTTTGGTGTGAAAATGTATTTCAAACTCTTGTGGTTCATATGAATTTCACATATTTCTACATAATGATAATGTATCCAAATTTTCAGAGAAAATATTATGGCTCCTAACTCATGTTCATTAATTGGATAATTTTTCTCATTAGTCTTCAATGTTATTGATGCATAAGAAATAACATTACCATATTTCATAAGGATGAAACCCTATCAATTCTTTGTACATCACTATATATTACAAATACATAACATTCAGATAGAAGAGTCAAAATTGGAGCATTGGCCAGTATTCCTTTAAATTTTTAAAATAATATTTTAAATTACTTCTCCTATAAAAACATAACTCGATTACGAGTGAGCATGGTTAGTGGGTTAGCCAGTCAGGTAAAATTCAGAATGATACTCCAATAGTAACCTACTAATCCAATAAAACTGTGTACCTCAGTTTTGTTAGTTTGTGTGGTCCATTCAAGGATTTCCATTATATTCGTAGGATCAACTAGTATTGCATCATTAGAGATAATATGTCCAAGAAAAAAAACAGATTGGAGCCAAAATTATCACTTTCTAAAAATCCCATATAATTCAATTCCTCTAGGATTTTTTTGAATAATCTGCAAGTGATCCCCAGGGTCTTCATATAATTTAGAGTACACTAGGATATCATCAACGAATACCACAACAATGTTTTTAATAAATTCCGTTAAAAATATATTCATTAAATCCAGTAAAAGAGAGGGTGCATCAGTCAGTCCAAAAGGAATCTCTATAAAATCATAATTCCTATACCTGGTTTGAAATGTTGTCTTAGGAATATCATCCTTCCTCACATGCAGCATATGATATCTGGATCGAAGTTCATTCATTAATAAGTATTGATCTCTATGAAATTGATAAAATAAATAATAAATTTGAGGTAGAAGATACTTATTAATTATTGTAATAGTGTTTATTTCCATATAATCAATGCATAGCCTCCTGGATCCATTTTTCTTCTTGAAAAACAGGACTAAGGATCCCTATAGGGAAACACAAGGTCAAATAAATACATTGTCACTCAACTCTTATATTTGTTTCTTTAGCTCCAATAAATCTATTGTGGCCATTCATTAGGGTGTCTTTGATATAGGTCTTGCACATGGAATTAAGTCAATAGAAAACACAATTTCCTACTATATAGGATGTCTATTTAAATAATCTGGAAATACATCAATGTATTCTAGTACTATATGCACATCTTCAATATTATGATTTCATTCCACACCGATAGATTTTGGGTTCTATTACTCTCCACGAATTGAATTCAATAGAGCTACTAGGGATGGGTCTAGATATTAATAAGATGGATATGTCTCTTCTCTAAGGATAAGAGATTCTACACCATTTTCAAAAATTGTAAATTCATTTTTATTGAAATAAATATTTGTATCATGGTTTGACAACTAATTTATACCGAGAATTATATAAAAGTCATTCATTGTTATGAAAATATGATTAGCAGCTAAATACAATTTATGAGTCATGAGGTGGACTAGTTGACCTGACTTTGTTTCAATGATGCATCTCCTAGGAGTTTTTACTCATAAAACATTTATTAAATAAAATTGGACATGTCTAATTGTCATCGAAAATAAGGAAGATATAAATGAATGTGATGATCCAGAATTAAATAATGTATTGGCAATGATTGAGGAAAAATTAAAGTACATTTTACCGCATCATTATGAACTTCATCTTCCATGTTTGTAATCTCATATGCTCTACCTTTCTCTCTTGGACTTTTCTAATGCATGTTTTTGTAGTTCTTAGGACACTCATTTTCATAATGTCACATCACTCTATATTTGTATTACTGAACAACATAAAAATGTTTCTTCCTCATGCATTCATTAGATTAATGCCCCTTTTCTCCAAACATATAGCAGACTCCCATGCCTGTCAAGCATTTACCAAGATGATTATTTCCACAGATCTCATAGAGTGAGTATTTCTTCATTCCCATGATCTTATTTGGTGCTTCACCATTCCATTGAACATATTTTATCTAGAAAATTACTTCTCTATTTTGATGGCACTTGATAAAATTTCATCATATGATGAAAATGTTTCAGATGATAGTTCCCCTCAAAGACATGGATTATGAACATAAATGAAATGATAAATATTATCTGACGAGTCATGTATGTTATCTATGACATACCTAGATATCACTGTATAGGTATTTTTATAAACTTCAATACTAGCATTATCTAATTTATTTATACCAATGAATTTCATCCTCATTTCAGATCATTTATCTCGATGTAAATATTTTTTGAATCATATTACCTTAAAATTTATTAATTCCATACCTTCTATTTATTCTTCATCTGTGGTATTTTGAATTAAGGACCACCATTGATTTTTGTTACCCTTTAGACAATATACTTCCAGTAATGCCTTTTCATATTCATTTCATAATAATGACAAGAATATCATTTCAAGGGACATGATCCATGGCTCAACAACCACGGGATTAGTAGTCCCACTGAAAGATGGGGGATTGTGCACCATTAAAAAATCCAACATAGTTGTGGAATGGTTATTAGTTACACCCTTATCTTGTTGTCCCAATATGTTCATAATCTAATATGCTCCAACATTGACTATGTTGACTTTCTCAGTGGTAAGATCCCTACATTTCCCATGAGTACTAATTCCCCATATTTCATTATACTCCATTTTCAAATAATTTCACACACATGATTAGGGTACGAATAATAATGTATAATCTTATCATAAAAAAATACATAGCATAAATTGAAATCCTATGCAAGGTTAATCCCCTGATCAAAAAATGTATTATTTGAAGAATTATTTACATTTCAATCCTTGATAATGGAATATAACAAAAATATGAATTATCCTAAAAATATCCCCATGGACTACTATAACCCAGAGTGAAGAAATGCCCATTATCATGTTCCAGAATACCCTGAGTGAAGCCTAAAACTCTTTGTCAGATCATTCACTCGTATTTACATCTTTTCTAGAGCCACCTCTACCCGATTGTATCCAGAAAGGGATATATTTCTAGACAGATTCCCAAAATTATTTCCATACAAAAATACTAGGATTTTTTTGTATGTCATTACTAAAATACTACCTCAGTTATTTGTTCTCTAATCTTGGTTTTTTAATCTAGTTTCCATGTTTTCTACTTAACTTCCTCAGAAACCAACTATAACACCCCGACCCTCTAGACTGGACCCACTGCATTACGTTTAATATTGGAGTGGTAATATGGAATGAAAATCCCAAAGGAATGATCAGTTTAGTATTCATGAAGATACTAGATACATAGATGTAACTAAAATTACAATGTAAGATGGTAAAAACTATAATATATAATAAAAACTAAAGATATCATCCACAAGAACTCAATAAATGATTTTTTCTTTATCACCTACTAAAAGTAAACAATGAATGGTGTGAGATAAAATACTCAGTAGGAGATACAAATACTGGAATCATTAATCAAAAATGACTAAATTTCAAACAATTTGACATAATCAAAATGGCATGGTGAATAAATGAAAAAATCACACAATTAATAAATTGAGATTGAAACTTGATCCATATATTTTGACATAGTGAAAACCTCATGGATGGTAATTACTGACATTGAATAAAAATAATTCTTGTTAAATGGAAATCATGTATTTGGCACATGATACAATAATATCATAAAAAATGCTTTAGTTCTGTGGGCAGAAACCCGTCAGATTTTTTGAAACGAACTCGAAGGTTTTGTTACCATCTGATTTATCTCATGAAACCTACCAACTCATCGAGGGGCAATAGAAGGCCCCACCCTTAGCTTTATGTCAAAATAATTATGTATACATAGATTCATCACAAGATAAATATGCCTTTACATTATCTATGTAGAATATAGGATACAGAAGAATGTGTAGGTGCACGATACTATGCAAGTCACAATGAAGTGTGGATGGAGACAAAGCATGTTAAAATGTTGTTATCAATAGAGTCATATGACCAAAAGTAAATAAAAAACAAATGAATCATAGAATCCCATGAATATAAAGATAATCATGATTATATATATCAAATTTTAGTACACCTATACTAAATATATGAAATAAGAGGTGAATAATGAAAATCCAACAGAATTGAAAGTGAGATGAGAAAACCCCTTATAAACACTTCGTCTTGGTAAAGAGTGTACTTGTGGGGGCTTAATGAGATGTAAAAGGGTATCCCATTATTTATATATAATAAGATAAGTATGGGGATGTGTTAAAACATACCATGTCATTATGTATTAAAAATCAAATAGCACAACATAGGGGGGACTCTTGACCAAAATTGAGAGAGATGATCCCTTACATTAAATCTGTTAGTGTTCTCAACTTTTTATTAAACACCAGAATAAAAAAACTTGGTTTATTATTTTATAATTAAAAAATAAAATCTATATTTAATTGGTTTAGTATAATAATTTAATATTCATTTATAACCATTTTGATTGGTTTGGAGGTTCAATTTCATTGTTCGAGCTCATTTGTTTACTTGGTCTTAATGACTAGTTCTCTTATATTCATGTATGGATAAACATGTAAGATGAAAGTGGTTTTCCATAATTGAATTTATATTATATTAGTGCTAATACATGAGATTACATGGTTTTAAATTTAATTTGGTTACTTATAGAGATTTCTAATTATTATATAAAACAATAGCGACAACAGTTTTTGTTAATCAGTGGGTTTTATTACAAAGATCATGTTTTTATTTATAAATTTATATCATTTGTAAAAAACGATTACAATAAAAAAATTAAGATATATAATATATATAATAATTGGGTTCAACCATAACAAAAATTGTTTCATGAATAGAATTTAAGATAATAATAAAAATTGATAGACTATTGTCCTTGAATAAGCTAATTTGGCACATCTCAAACGGTGCATTCATTTCATACAAATAAAAGGTTGGGAAGGAGAGAAGAAAATGAAATATCACATTATAATAAAAACATTCCAGTACATCTTTGTTACAGGAGTTATCATACTATTTGGGTGAAAGTAGGTGAGGAATGAAACAAAAAGCCAAGAATATAAAATAAAAGAAGTAATAGGAAAGAGGAATTTACCTCTTGAGACTTCCTCCTTTGAGAATCTCTTAAGGAGAATGGTTTTGGTGTTTTGAAGTGGATAGGGGACATTGGACATGTGTGAGGAGCTAGGGGTGAGATTTGGAAAAAATAGTTCCATGCCACAAGGCTTGAGAGGAGTGAAGAGAAGAGGGAGTGAGGGGGGTTTATAGTAAAGGAGAGGAGGGTTTTTATAATCTTTTAATCCTTTGTTTATTCATTCTTACAAGACAAGGAATAGTATGTATTCCATGACCATGAATAGTATTAAATGAATGTGACTTCGAACCTTTTGGGCATACATCAGCAGATCATCATCAATGACTCAATAAATCCCTTATTTAGCATTTATCGTAGATTATCGCATTTTACTATTCGTGAAAAATTCATCTAGCTTAGAAAAATACAAAAAAAACCCCCCTAAACATTTATTGATGTGTAGAACCCAAAAATGAACTCCATTATTCAAAAATGATTATATTAATAAGATTAATTAAATATTAATTAAAATCAATATTTAATTGATAATATAAACACTTAAAATATTTACCTTAATTTTTAAGGATCCTAAATTTATTTATATATTCATGGGTTTAGATACCATTCATAAAAGTCATATTACTATTCATAAGGGTGTGTTACTGTTCATAATGGTAGGATACTAATCATAAGGTAGGTAACTATTCCCTGAGAATTATGTCAATTCTATTTGATTCAAAATATCCTCCTGAACACAACAATGTATGTAAATTTTTAAAAATTCAAAACACACAAGTGGAAAATTTAAGTTAAATGGCTAGGCTATGACTATAACCCAAATTACATTGTGTTGTTTCAATGAAACTCATTTCTTTATGAAATATAGGCGATGACTCGAATGTATTTAATAGAAACATACCACAAAATGTTTGTGGTGCTACACTCAGGGTGCCCCCAAATTCATATAAACAGAAGGATGCCCCTCTTCATTTGATGATGATGCTGCACACTTTGAGAAAATAGGATCTGCAGTCACGCATGTAGGTTTGGTGGGGATTTGGTTGTTTGGGCATGCAAGTAAAAATATATTAAAAAAATTCACTTGTTGATAGTTACAGGAAAATATTAGTTTGGGCATAAATGGGTGTGATTTTCACAAGTTCTGAGTTGGAGAAGGGGGTGTCAGACAAGTAGTAAGGTGAAACATTTATTCTATTCATAGGGAATTAGACCAAGATTAGAGAAGCGCACCAGTCCTAATAGAGCTGTGTGAATGCTATAAAATTTCCCAATACCTCCCGTCCAGAGTGAGATTTATCTATGGGTGAATGTTGGACGTCAAAAGAGAATCTATATATAGAGTAATATGAATTCATTTTTTATAATGAAATGAACTTTATTTCCATAAACTATGATTTTATCCTTAACAGTGCAGTGAGAAAAGCCAAAGGAAAAAGGTGATCCTCACCACCGAGAGTGATCCCGAGAGAGACAAAAAGGGAGTGGCCATTGGAAATATAGAGAGCTAACCCTAATCATTATATAAGAATTGAGCAGAATAAAAGTTATATTTCATGAACATTGTAAATTAGTAGTGAGATTTGGTGGATTTGGTACATCAGAACATCATCATTGTAAGCTCTTTGATGTAGACCAGTGAGGGTGAACGAAGTAAAAATATTTTTGTATGCCTGCTTGCTTCTCTACATTTCATTCAAATCATCATCACCAGATAAAGAATAATTGAATATGGTCTGAATGAACACTTATGTGAAAACTAAGTGACCGTTATAACAAAGAGGTCATGATCTAGTGGGTAAGGAAGAATAAGTAAGAAAATAATATACATACACAAATTCACCCCCCCCCCATAGGGTATCCAGACCCATTTTGGTCTAAACAAACTCTATGAAAGAAACTACAAAGATCTAGACCCTGAGTCTATACCATTACCTCTACACAAGTTAATACAGACTAGAAACCTCTTGAAGGACCCATTTAGGGAGTGAGATAAAATTCAATAGGATACAACCTCGTGGTGGAAACCAAGAATGTTTTTTATGTTGGCATGAAATATATTTAAATAAGCAGTATAAGAAAGAGAAAAATAATCAAAACAAACATTATGGGGGTCAAAAACCATCCAGAATTGTCACATACTTCTACCAAAAATATAATCTTAGATGTCTACATGGTCCTTGTCCCATGGACAAAGGTACCCATGATGTTTCATATTCTAGGTGAACAATCAGGTTCCACCTCAAATCATGTAACCCATCACTATAAGACTCCAGAAACCCCATGTATCAAATAGCACTAACATCTCAAATTCATTCCCATTTAATTAGTATCCATGTCCCACATACACCAACATGAAATCAAAAACCACAACAAGGAATGAAATTCAGAGGAACGATGCTACATTTCCTAAAAAAGTGTATCTAGGCATGTGACCTCAATCACTGTGAGCCTTATCTGTGAACCAGATATTATAATCATTATAAATTGAAGGATACTAACATATTACATGGATTTATATGGAAAGAACATCAATTCCATATTCACCTAAGACATAACTATCGGGGGCCTCTAATTACATGATTGGTCACAACCACCTCATTACGAAGCCCCCATATGTTAATACGACTCAATCGGTTCATTAGCCATCATAGTTGAGTGGTAATAACCAAATAATTAACCAAATCCATTCCATCTTTAGCACGACATGCCCCAACAACAATTTCCCTCAATTATGATGGACTTTCAATCCCATTAATAGGAGCCTTACCAAATATGATGGCCACACTGCCTTAGTCGACGTCATCAATGCCCCAAACTGATGTTCATTCCATAAAAATACCATCCTAGTGCATTCCCATCATCACCACATTGGTATCTCCATAATAAATTAAGGCATTTCATATATATACAACTCAATAAAACACATTAAAAAATAAATTAAATAAAATTTAATTACACAGACTAAAAACATCTAGTATTAGTATATAGGTCACGAAACCATCAGAATCGATTTACCTTTAATGATTAAATAAAACAAAATCAATTTCAAACAAAAACAATTCAATTTATCAAAATTAGGTAACCTCAAAAAAATTTCATTGAAAATAAAAGGCCTCTAACCCAGCATTATTCATCTAAAAAAGGGCTTAGGCTTGTCCAATGTCATCATTTAAGGACATAGGGTCATATTTATGGGAATCATGAGGTATAATGGGATCTCTATCAAATTAATAAAATTTGAACTAATAGCCACACCCCAAAAATGATTGAAAAAACAAATATTATGGTATGAACCACCTAGCTAGACTTGTAGATATATGCACATCTGATATCAACCTCCAATATGAAGTTTATTGATGTAGATATTAGTTTCTGTCAAAATCCATGAACGTGGATTCGATGGAAATGGGATTCTGTTCGGAAAAAAATGAAGATGAAGAGAAGGTTGCATGGGGGTTTCTATAGTGATGTAGATCTATTGTATCTAAAAAATTTAGGAATGGACCACCTATGGATTATGTGAATTGAATCTGGCATAATAGTTTAGGAGGATGCTTACCCTTATATAGTGCATGATAAGGGATTAGATGGTGGTGACAGGAATGAAAAAATAATGAAAAATAAAATATATAAAACAATAAAAATAAATCCTCTGTATGTAGCATGGTTTACCCGAACAGTTAACTAAACTATGTGGAAACCATGGAGAAGCCACTGCTTAATTCCCAAGCCTTCACAACATACCCACACGATTTTCCAACCATGTGTAAATATTTTGGTAACCCTCTATCAGTATTTTAAGGAAACACACCTGGTTGTGAACCTCTTACACAAGTCTTACACAAACCACGCAACAGTACAAAACTGATCCACACATATACCAATAAGGGGCCACACTGATTACCCTAAAATGTGTTTCCTACACTAGATCTTCATGAAAACCCATTTGGACTTCAACATTCCAGAAATGAAACCAAGCCACTCAGGGCACTCTTCATTCCCCCAAAAAAATCCCAAAACCATCATATAAATCCATAAAAACTCTCATAATTGAGTTCAAGTCAATGAAACAAATATTAGCCTAGCCACGATTCTAAAAGATTAAATCCAAAGTAGTTTTTGAACCATCTCATAAACCCAAGATGTTAAAATCTTCCCACCGTAAAATAGCAATTCACTAAGAAATCAAATGAAAAAAAGAGATAGCACTGTACAAATCCTTCCCCATATAACTAACCCACAAATTCCCAATATTAATGGTATAGGGTAACTTTCTCATTGAGGGATCCCAACTATATGAATTTTCATAACCGAACCATTCATCAAAAATATAAAAAAAAATGGTTTAAAAATCATTTATTGGACCCATGTTCCTCCTATGATGCATTGTTACTCCCACACCTCTGCAAGTGCTATCGTGTCATACGAGACACCCATAACATAACCATCTCTGCATCCGTTCAAGCCACAAGTCCATGGAACACATGAAATAATTAGTTCATGAATCCCATGTATGTTCAAAAAAACATGGGGCCTCATAACTCAATTATATATCACACCATCAGGGTGCCCAGATGCCTCACACCTCAGTTATCACGTATCCTCGATGTCTCAATGCCTATGAACCTCAAAACTCACACCCATCGATGCTTCATTGATAATAATATCATATATATATATATATATATAATCATGAACCTAATATGGTGCTAATCTACTAACCTAGATGTGGTCAATACACATAAATACTCTTAAACACATGGACAAAAAACATACAAGACTCAAGAGGCCATGCCAAATGAAAAAAAAATGTAAATCATGAATACTCCTGCATCGTACCTTTGATCATCGTCAGCTCACCAGCTTGCTCATAACATTGTTACATAATGTTGTCCACATAGAATGAAACACAGACTTATAAAACATGGCCTCATTAGAGTGCAACATAATCCACCTACCACTATGAACCTACTAGGTCCCACTATCAATTCCATGACCACAACCTTCAGATGAGACTCGACTACCATCACCAGGTATTGATCATGAACTGATCTTTGATGCCAATGTCTACCTACTTCCCTATATTATGGAAATCTATGAAGTTTGTTGGTAGAACCAATCATGTTGTCCAATCAATCCATATTTTCTATAGTCCTTAGCATATCAATCATTCTCATTACGAAAATTTCATGCAAAGTTACACCGGAAGAAAATCACTATAGAGCTACCGCGATGTGGTCTTGCTATGTCCTTCAATTGACCATCCTACTAGAAGTCATCCTGAACTCATTTTTTTCTGACGAAAACATCTCCTGAATCCATTAAATGACTCAGGCAATACATTTCTATCATGTTGACCTCAGCAATGAGTTCCAGATTCACAACCTCAAATATTGAGGACATACTTAACATGTTTACATACACCATAATGTCTTGGGATAAACCATATTCGATGTCCTTCAACCTCTAGGTGTCATCATTTTTCTAACTACGTGAAATGAGATACAATTTAGTGAAGGTAGTTCCATAGTCCAATAAGGACATGTCACCCTTCTGAAGGCTCAAGAACTCCTAATCTCTCTCTCTTCTCAACATCTCTTGGAAAATGTGCTCGAATAACCTAGCCTCGAAATAAATCATGGCTTGTCCATCATGTTAGGTAGCCTAAACCTTCACATCCCACCGATACATAACATCCCACAAGCTTATATTCCGCTAACATGACACTCTGTCCTGGATGCATCTTCAGAAACTATTATACCATCTTAATGCTCTCAACTTACTTCTCATCTACATGAGTACCCCCACACACTAGAAAACTGGTGGGTGTGATGATGGTAACTCCTGTATCATGTAAGCTGTAGATGGATCCACACCTTGAGAACCATTGTCGATCCCTTACAAGACACCTACCTGAATCAATCAGAGTTACTCATCAAGACATGGCCAAAATGATTTCAAGTCTGGAGGCTTCCATACCTATAGTAGACACTAAACATAATCCTATTTATTTTTCTCATGATCTTCATGACCGACAGGGGACTGATCTTATTCATGCTTCTCCGGAAATATATCATCACATGCATGTCTCTCTATTCGTGACATCAATGAGGAAAATTCTAAATTCTATAAATTTTGACAAATCCAATATATAAAATTATATATATATATACAACAAATACATGGAATGTAGTAAAAATGAAGTGCATCCCCACTAACCTTATTTTTCCCACTGCAGTTATTCCCCCACATTATCACGACCACATGACCTCCTTACACACACACATAGCTGGGTAACCCAATATCATTGGCCCATACTCTTCCTAAAAACCATTATTTTCTCAATCTAATGAAATTTTCATCCAATCATACAGATCTAAATCACCTCTTCAATAGTATTTACCAGCTCATATAATATCCATTCCCATTTCCCCAACAACATGTAATACCACATATATATAAAACATGGCATATCAATTACATATCAAAAATAAAACCAGACATATAGTAGCATTTTATTTATATCTTATGTCATGATCTCATTAAAAATAATCCATTCAGTTATAAAATTGAAATAGACTAAAATTTTCCTATCAAAATCCAATCCAAAAAAAACATCAAAATACAGTTTCTCTACTAGAACGTGGTTCCTTATTCTCATCCCATATATCACCAGGTCAAGGGTCATATATTAGAACCAATATTATTACATTTGATGTGATCCAAAAATGTGTAAATCATATGTACATTAATTTTCTAAAAAAATTCAATTTCCAACCATGTAAACTCAATCTATCCCTCATACATTGGGATTCATGCACCCAATAACGAGTTTGAAATCCAATTACAACCCCAACCTAATCTCCTGTTTAATAAAACCCAAATATTTATGTCAATAAAATAATTAATGAAACTCCACTAATACCACATGTAACATCCTTGACCTGATTAGAAAATGACGTAGTACTATCACATCAGGTGACACAAGGGTTAGGCGCACCACCCCATACACCAAAGATATCTAACTACCAGTTAGGATGAAAATGAAAATCATTAGGATGTTATACCATTTAGGGATGATATAATAATAGTTAGTGTAATAAGATATAACATGTACGAAAATTAAATAGACCAGTAAACCAAACACCACATGTAGTGTAACACCCTGAGATTTTATGAAAAATATTCTTTTTAATTTCATTTATGTCTTGTGTTATACGTTACACCAAAAAGAGCTTTCACAACACACATCTCTGACCTGGCTTGAATTACACGCAATCGCGACCTTCCACGATAGCGTGTGTTGTACGCAACACCAAGTTTCGTTAAACAACGATATGCTGTCAAAACTAGCCGTTATGAATAGTATTAACCACTTTTTGAAATTTTGTAAATTTTATTTTTCAAAATGGAATTCATTTTTGGATTCGTAATATCGAAATTAGCTTAGGGTAAAATTTTGGTGATTTTCATATAACATTCATATTTTGAGGAATAGTGAAAATTACTAAATTTTAATTAAAAACAACTTTTTCAATCGAAATAATTAATAGTGATAAATTATTAATTTGAGTGGTTTTAAAGTATATTTAGAATATATTTTTACAATTTAATACAATGTTGGTCATTGGATGTAATTTCACATTTAAACCAGTTATAAACTAGTGTCAATCTTTTGATAGTTATTATCTCTTAAAAACACGCTATTTGTTTTGACGACGAGAATTAATTTTTAAATTAGTTAATGCAACTGATATGTTTTGAATTTCGTAAAATAGAAATCATTTTTGAGTTCATAATATCAAATATAGCTTAGGCCAAATTTTTGGTATTTTTCTGAAAACTTTCAATTTTCGATGAATAGTGAAACCACTAAGTGGTAGTTAAAAAAACTGAATTTTTCATAAAACTTAATTTTACGGCTTCTGTGAGTGGAATTTCGAAAATCTGAGAGACACGGTTAATATCAAGGACTAAAATGTGGTTCAATGAGATGAAAATAATTTTTGGTGAATAGTAACTTTTTACTTTTTTTACCACGGTTAAAAGTAAATAGGGTAATTAAGGGTAAAGATGATATTATTATTACCCTAACACATGTCCTAATTCTATTGGATAAGTTTAATTCGACCAAAAACAATCTTAGGAATAAAATATGACCATTTAGGCCCACATGGATTAGATTAGGACATTTATTATTAATTTATTTAAAAAAGGGTTAAAATAGTTAAAATCAAAGTTTATTTACTAAAACATTTTTAATATGGGGTTATACATAAGATAAATTCGACTATAAATATTAATTAGAATGATAAAAAGATTTTCTACATAATGGTATTTTATTTGTAATTTTTAGACATTAAATAATTTAATTTATTTATGACACAATGATGATGCAGTAATTATCTTATTAATGAAATATTTACATAATTGATGTTATAAACACAAAAATAAATGTAATTTGAGACTTTTTATGAATTCCACTAATTTTCTAGGTCACTATGATATATTAGTGTTTATTTAATAAACTTTTTTAGAACATATAATTCTGTTATGACTTTCACAAAAATCATATATCAAATAGTGTCAAAATTGACACAAAATAGTTTTCAAATCAAATATTATATTATTAATTGTTATTTTATTCCTAAAAATCTAAGGTTCGGCCAAATGACTTAGATAAGGATATATATATTAATAATAAACAACTTGGGGTTCGTTTGGCATGTTATAGTAAGTGTATTAACCATATAGTGTAAGCAAACAAAAAGTCAAGGTAAAAGTTAAATTATTTAACTTAGAGTTAAATCTAAATGATAAGGTTAAAATAGGAACCTAAACTTGTCTAAATCCTATTGGTTGATAGTATTTCGACCCATACCCACTTTAGCTTCGAAATAAGACCCTTTGGAACCATTATAAACCGATTTTGACTTTAATATAAAATAATATTTTGAGATATTCCTAAGGTGCCCCTCTCCTCCCTTATAAAAGGGCACCTCCTCCCCCTCCTCCTCCCACCAATTTGAGCACTCAAGCTCGGCCAACCCCTGCCAAAATCTCTTCTCCAATTCACTAGAAACATCCTAGAGGTTCTGGTCTTCCTCAAAGACCAATTTTAGTGCCCTAAGAGGAGGTCTCAAAGAGGCGCTTCAAATAAGAGGAGGTTCGGACACATATGAAGCAAATCAGACCTAAGGTAAGGGAAATATCACAATCTCATTTTTATCCGAGATTGTTTATACTTTGGCATTTACTGGGGTGTATTTTATCATCCACATCCATGTTCCCTCAATATGTAATATTGTTTCCATCCACTTACAATAGTTTAAATCCAATTTTACCCTTTGGTGAGTTTTTAGTAAAGAATATGAAAGGAATCTTTTGTCGTTTTTTCGTACGAGGTACTTTTTGACTTTTCCGACAAAAGTACGAAGAATGTTTTTTTAACTTATACGGCATGAATGGATTTTTAAAACATTATTTCCAAGAAGCTTCCTTTAAAAGTTTTCAAGTTTATTTTTAATCAACTTCTTTTAGTTTAAAATTGTATGACATGTTAAGAAAGGAAAAATGTTTTTTAAGTAGAAAGGATATTTTCCTCAAGAATGAAGTTCAAGTGTTTTATCAAAATTATTTTCCATCTAAGATAATAAATAGTTCTGTTTTTATCCCTATTATTACATTGATTTGATTATGTTGTGATGGAATTATTTTTATGAATTCCTTTATCTTATATGAATTGTTTTATGATGTCATGATGTTTAAGATTTCCATTTGTATTACATGGGTTATGCAATGATGTATGGTTTATGATTTTGTGGAACACATAATAATGATATCATTATGAGATGGGTGGGACCTATATCTCCCTCCAATGAATTGGGTAAAGATTTTACATCTCATGAGATAGACAGGGCCGGAACGGTAGGTTATACCGATTCAGTGAAACAGGACTGAAACGAGGGTGACTCGGTTCAGAAAGGGACTTTGTCCACTAAGATAGTCTTGGCAATGAGTCTTGACTAACAAGAAATGATTCTATATGATTATGTGTGTATGCCACAAAGTTTCATGTTTTATGTTATTATTATTGTGATTACATTTCACTTCCATGATTTATCCCATGTTATGAAATTATGATCTCTTTTGCAGGTTAAGATTTCCAAAAGTTATGTGCTTGTGTATACGATGAGATTTATATTTCTTTTGTTTACCCTTACTGAGCATTTTATCTCACCCTTTTATGTTTTCATTTCCCCAGGATATAAAGAAAGGTTTTAGGTAAAAAAATGGGAAGATCTTTATGGGAGATATTGGAGATCTTTCACCACGATTAGAAGATTACGTTCCGAGTTTCCAAAGACACTAAACTATTACGATCCTTGTGTGTGTATTTTTTGTTATGTACTAAGTATTCCACAAAAGTAATGTAATGTTCATGTACGTTATACTTCGGGTCTCTACATGTAGCGACTACTAAAAATAAATAGAGAAAGTATGAATTTATAAAAATTCCATACATGTCAAAAAGACCATGGTTTATTCCATGGAAGAAAGAAAACAAATAATATAAAAATGATGTAAATGCAGTCAAAGTTAAAAATAAACCCAAGATAGATACGACCTGATTGTCATTCAAATCTTCCAACAAGAAGCTACTAAGTTCTAACACCTGAGGATGATATCTTAGTTGTATATACATTCATAAAGTCTATATGCATTCTGAAGGAACTATTCATATTGTGAGATAAATATCAGAAGGATACCACCCTATGGTGTGTAATTAGAATATGTGTTTAATATGGAATTCCATATAATGACTTAATAAGTATCACAAAGGGAAAATAAACAAAACAACCACTATGGTGCTAAATATAGACAATGAAGTGTCACATTTATTGGCCTTTACTAGATTCTCAGAAGATTAAGGAGTCCTTGGAAGATGGACCATGGTAACTCGGATGTATAAAATTCTATATGAACCCTCAGGTTCAACATCAAATCATGTATCATATCACCACATGCCTCTAGAAACCTCCAGTATCACATAGTACCAACATCCTGGAGGTACACCCAATTAATGAGTAACCTAGTCCCACAAACCCCCCCTCGAATGCTCATATCATCCCTAGACCCGAAAATGGGAGGAACAATGATATTTGTCTTCAAATAAATATCCAGGCCCATGGTCTCAATCATGGGGAGCCTCAGCCCCATCCCTATATCCTCATCTCAATCAAAGGACAACTCTTCACCATCTATGTAGTTTTTTAAACCACGTAATGCCATTCCATATTCACCAAAGCCACAATTCTTGGTGGCCATTACCAGCACATGAGGTCAAAACCACCTTTTCAGATTGTACTCCCATGTCAACACAACTCAATCATCACAACTGCCATCAGGATTTGGAGGGAATCACCCAATAAATTCCTAAGACACACTATTTATAGAACCACATTCCCCGGAGACCGTGTCACTCAATTCTAATGAACTTTTCTTCCCGTTATAACAGCACATGCCCAACATGATAGCCTCATCACCTCATCCAAAATACTCGATGGCCATGCCATTCGAATAATATCTCAGGCCACACCCTTCATGACACCATCCATTTCTTCACATGAAATATAGTCATTATATATATACAACTCAACAAAAACATTAAATAAGAAATTCAATTTAATATAATTGAATTACACACACTAAAAAACATCGTGTACCGGTATAGAGGTCTTGAATGCATCATACTCGATTAAACAATCCCGATTAAATTATAAATATTAGTTTTGATCCAAAATGATATGATTCAGTCAAAATTTTCACCCACGAAAAAATTACCCTAGGATGTGATTGCGTTAAAAAAATCTGACTAATCTAGAAATGGTTTGGTCCTACCCAAATACTTCCCTTAGGGTAACATATCCATTTTGATATGAAAAATTATGTATAACAGGGTCTCGCTCAAAATACCCAAAAGTTCCCTAAAAGGTATGTACCCGTAAAGGAAAAACTTTAAAGTATTCACCACCTACTATATACTCCAAGAAATTGGAACATCCGATATCGAGCTGCAATTTGAAGTGGATCGATGTAGATATGAGTTTTCATCAAATAAATAAAATTGGCTCTCATAGAAATAACAGTCTGTGAGTTGATAACTATGAAGTAGAAAAGGTTTCTTAGGGTTATCCATACTTAGGATAATTTTTAACATCCATCAGATCAAATAATAGACTGTCAAGGGAGAAGAGGGATTGAATTCAATGGAATAGGGGAGGTGGATGCTTCCTCATTTGCAGGACTCTAAAAATGAGGAGACAAAGGGGATGGGACAATAAAATGAATTAAAAAAATAAAAAAATTTAGAAAAAATAAAAAAGAAAAATTTACAGGCCACACAGTGTACCCACATGGTTTTCCAAACCATGTTAGAACTATGAGGAAGCCTCTAACTAAGGATGGTGGCAAGCACAGGCTACCCGGATGTGTTACCCACTAGGGATTATATCCCTTTTAAAAATGTTGGTTATCCCAATGCCAAATTTTCATAGAAACATGCATGACTTTGTGATTCTTATGCATGACATGCACGAACCATGTGATATTATAAAATCGAGCCACACGATTACATGTATGTGGCCACATGGTTTACCCTTAAATGTTATTCATAACCTACAACTTCAAATAATTCCATTTGGCCTCCAATGCTCTAAAAAAGAACTATGATGGGAAAAAATACCTCAAGGTGTACCCTTTGAATGTTTTGGGTGTGTTTGTGTGTGTAAACAAATCTAGATGATCAGAAATGAGAATGAATGGTATTTGTAAAAGAATGTTTTTAATAGTGGTGTTGTTTCTCAGTGTTTTCCAAATTTTTGGGCCTCACAATAGATAGTTCGATGTTGGATGTGGAAATATATAATCATAAGACTGAACTGTATGAAGAACGTTGAACAAAATTAGAGAAAAATGAGAACCACACACCATAACTCTTGGGCTGCATACCATGTTCTAGGAATAGTATGCAGAGCAGAGGGAATATTACACCATAGAGGTTCATGAAAAAAAATACTATTCATAGTGGAAGGTGATTTGGTATGCAGATGGCGTGTCGTTGATGGAGGAGATCAACCGTATTGGAGAAAAAGAAGTATGTGGACCTTGTATAATGACCCTTCATTTTATTACACACATAGACATGATTTATTACATATAATACATCACATGATAAAACATAGAATATAGAGAGGTGTAGAGTCTTTGGGGATTAGTAAGATTACATTAAATACTAAAACATCAGACATAACATCTAATTGAAAACTTCTTTTACATTACCACTACATTTCCTCATACTTAGCAATGTGTTTGATAACCTGAGGACATGCATAAGAAAAGAGTGAGCTATAAGTCCTAGTAAGGGAGTTAATGGGGCATAAAATGAAATATAAAATACATGTTAGGAAATTGGAATATCAATGAAGAAAAATATAAACATGAACATAAATTCATGATATAACATGATTAAAATAACATGTAAATGTGGAAAAAACATTTACATGATTTTAGAATGATCCAAGTCTAATAGAACATGGAGCATGAGTAAATCCTCATTGAACTTGAATTATCATGATTAAACCCTCATTTAACTTGAAATATCATGATAATAATATTTATCCAATGAATTGGATTGCTATCAGGGTGTACCCTTCTTAAACATTTCATTTCATGCATATCTGTACCACATGGATCATATTACATGGAATCATTCAACATCATAAGTTATTCCCCTATTATAAAATGTGGAATACACACATGAAATTACTATTCAATATGTATGTGTTCATAAAGGTGAATACCCTTGATAGAGATATGGGTATGGTATTCACTACACAATGATTTTGGATTGGAAAGTCACGGTGTAATTTCAGTAGCATAACGACGGGAAATAATTTTTTTTAAAAATGGTTGATTAGAGAGAAAGTGGTGTATCATCATATTTAAATGAAATTGACCGTAAGGGATTTATATAAAAATATTTCGCAACATATGTAAAGGAATATATATATATAATACAAGTAATTTCTTGAATATAAATGAGGAGTGATAAATTCCTTACGGTATTTCGGCATGGATATGGGAGTGCATGGGATGCATTAAATGAGAGTGAAAGGGGTCTATAAAACTTCAAACATAAAGATGGAAGTACGGGGGAGGTTCGAAATCAAACCACAAAATTTGTATATGATATTAATAGGGTATGACACAATAATGAAATTTAGGTAAAATTGAGAACAAATGAAATCCCTTACTTGGAAATGTGATCCCAAAGGCAGGGGAGAGGCTTGAGGGAGACTTCTTGAGAGGATTGGGTTCCATGGTAGGATTCTATAGAGAGCAGGTAAGAGGATGGATGAACTCAAAATTCTTTGAATGAAGAGGAAGTGGGATCATGGGTGGGATAATATATGAAAGGATAAATAATTCTCTATTATTTCGGTTTGGGTCACCAAACATTTTAATAATCAATAAAATGAACCAGCCCCTGGTTTTTTCCCATGGATTTTTTGAAAGTGTATTGGAAATCAATATTTTATATGGAAAATGTCCTATCTTATAAAAATAATAGGATTACTTATGTGGAGGTCAGTCACACTGTCAAGGAAATTCATTTAAAAAGTGAAAATGTTTTATAACTCTTGGTGGGTCCAATAATGTTTTTTAAAATAAATCAAACAAACCTAAAATCACATAATTGTTATGGTGAAACATATATTGTAAAGAATGTTCATTATTAGTATTTTAATACATCACAATTGGTTCATTATGATGTCATATACCAAATTATATGTTTAAACGGTACTTATTTTTAACAAAAAATTTGATTGTCTCAAAAAATATGGAAAACATCACCGTTGGATAATTTAGACATCCCGATTAAAAAAATAATATTCATTTTATATAAATAAATTTTTAAATATGTTAATTTCTACTTTTAAAAAAACTGGCATTTATTTAAAATTCATGTGTTTTGTCAAAAACGGCTTTGAAACCATAATAAAAATTACAATTTAATTAATAAGATTATATGATAATTTATATTTAATAAAAATTAATTTAATAATAATAATATTTTATTAAAAAAAATTTAATTAAAACATCATTAATTAATCAAAATAGATTTTTTAGTTGAATGTTAACTAAAAATACAATTTCCGCTTTAAAAACTATTTACAAAGTAACAATAATAAAATGAATGTTTATTCATTATTATATCTGAATATAATTTACATAATAATTATGCTACGGTATTGTTTCATAACCACTTATAACACCCACATAAGACCAAAGGGTAAGGTGTTTGATGGTGACAAACTCATGGGGTGGCTCAGATAACATTTCTCTGGTGGTAATCTCTATCAACTTCCACTTCTCTCCTAGGTTGTTCCATTCGAGCATAACATGTTAAATCTCAGCTTGGACTTGGTCAATCGCAAATCCCAATGATGCCACCTCTATTCTGAGAATCGACAAATGGGAATCATACGAGGCAGGTCTACTAGATGAGGTCATCCCTTTCTTGTCTGAGTAAATTGGATTTGTTAAAGTCCTATATTTATACTAATCTTGTAATCACCATCCATTTTCTATTTTAGCAACTGTTAAAATTCATAATGGTATATTAAAATCTAGAAACATTAAACAAAATATGTTCATATTTTATAAATCCATTTTACATTATAGCACATTTAATTAGATCAAGAAGAATTTTCATTAATGAATGTTTGGGTCATTGCAATTTTTCCTCCATAAGAAATTTAGCCCTTGAAATTTTATTTTCCCACACTAAAAAATATGAGGGTAACTCTGCTTCATCACATCCTTTGATTCCCATGACGCTTCTTCAAACATGTGGTTTCTCCATAAAACCTTCATGAGGGGCATTGCCTTATTTTGTAGGAAATTTTCCCTACTATATAAGATCTTCACTGGTTGCTCCTCGTCAGAAATATCATCCTCTAATTATTCTAGATTTTTAAGATAGTACTTGTTAAGGTTCTTTGTATGTAATTCCTTAAAAGGTATATATAAAATACATCACGTACTTTGGCCATATTAGGTGGAAATTCTAGTCGATAGGTCATAGCCCTAACATGATCAAGAATCTCAAAGGGGCCAATGTACCTAGGGCTTATCTTCCCTTTTTTTCCAAACCTCATGACATTATTCCCTGGAGATCTTCTTAGTAATACCATGTCTCATACATTAAAATCAAGGTCTCATATATAGTTATCATCATAACTCTTCTTTTGACTCCGGGCTGCCTTGATATGCGGAACAGTTTTCACCTTCTCCACCATTTCATTGACTATTTCTTGTCCTAGATGGTTATACTCACCAAATTAATCCCAACATACTGATGTTCTGCACAACTTCCCATGTAGGACTTCATAAGGTTCCATTCAGATGCTTGAGTGGAAACTTTTATTATTGTAGAATTCAACCAAATAAAGATATTGATCCCATCCTCCCCCAAAGTCCATTGAACATGATCTAAACATATCTTCTAATGTTTGAATAGTTCACTCGAATTTTCCTTAATTTTGAGGAAGATAGGACATTTTGATGTTCACTTCAGCATCCACAGCATGTTGAAGACTCTTAAAAAACGTTGAGGTGAATCTTGGAACTCGACCAGATACAATAGATATTGGTAATAAATGCATCCTTACCACTTACATGATATATATATATATATATATATTCCAGTTGATCCAATGAGAAATCCCCATGAACTACAATGATGTGTGAAAACTCTGTAAGATAATCCATAACAACCCAAAATGCACGGTTGCCTTTGGATGTCTTCAGATGACCGGTGACAATGTCAATGGTGATGTTCTACCATTTTCATGGCGGTATGGTCAATGGTTGTATCATCCCCTAAGACTTGTATCACACAAACTTCACATGATGACACACTAGGAACATTGATGTATACTCAACGATCTTCGTCTTCATATTATCCCACAAATAATGCTCTTGTGTATATCCATACATCTTTGTGTTTCCTGGGTGAATAGAGAAATTTGAACTATGTGCATCATCCAAAAGTTCCTTCTTCAACTCCGGACATGATGGAACACATAGCGTTTTTCCAAATCACACAATTCCATCTTCATTAACATTAAACTCCAAGGATTTCCATTTTATGATAGCTTCCACACTCTTATGAATTCCCACAACATCCTTTTTAGTATCCTTTAACTATTCAAAAAGAGACAATTGTGCAATATTTTGTGAAAGGACTGATGGCATTCCCTTCTTTATGATTTCCATGTCCATCATCATCAAATCTAAGAAGATTCAATCCGTATCAATTCCCATCTATGATAGAATTGTTGGGACCTTTCTACTTTGATCATATTCCAACATGTTTGCTTTTCCAGGGTGGTAATAGATTGAGTAGTCATAGTCTCTGATCAGCTCTAACCATCTTCATTTGTGCATGTTCAACTTTTTCTATATGAATATATACATGAGTTTTTTTGTGGTACATATATATTTCACACTTCTCCCAAAAGAGATAATGCAACCATATTTTTAAAGAGAAATCACCACAGCCAACCCTAGATAATGTTTTGGATAATCATGCTCACGAAAATTCAATTTAATTGAAGCATAGGAAAATATATTGTCTTTTTTCATCATCACACAACTGAGTCCCCTCTTTAAAGAATCCCTGAATACAACAAAAATTTCCCCAATTGTGGGAAATTTTAGCACGAGCGATGTGATAATCCTTTTATTCAACTATTTTAATATTTATTCAGATTCATCACTCCAAGAGAACATTACTTCCTTCTGAGTTAGCTTGGTAAGAGGGTTGGAAAATTGTGAGAAATTTTCCACATATTGTTGATAATATCCATCTGACCCCAAGAACCTACAGATATTCATTACCGATGTTGGCCTTAGCCAACCCTCAATTACAGCTGTCTTGGTGGGATCAATAGATACCCCATTTCTAATGATGATATGGCCCAATAATAAGACCTACTTCAACGATAACACACAATTTATGTAATTTTCATAGAGCTTCTCCTTCCACAAGGTCTCTCTTATAGTTCATTAGATGCTCCTCATGATCCTATTTGGTTTTGGTGTGTATTATAATATCATCTATAAAGAATACAATAAATCTTTTGAGGTTATCTCTAATGGATCTATTCATAATGTCCATGAATATTTCTGGAGCATTAGTGAATCTGAAAGGCATTACTATGAATTCATAGTGCCCATATCTTGTTTGAAAGTAGTCTTGGATATATCTTCCTTCTTCACCCGTAGTTGATAATATTCTGACTGCAAATCCACATTAAAAAGTATTGTTTTCCATACAGCTGATCAATCATGTCATCAATTTGTGGGAGAAGATATTTTTTTTGTGATTTTGTTAAGATCACGATAATCGATGCAATGGTAAATTGACCAATCCTTCTTCGTGATTAATAGGAGCGGTGCATCCCATCGTGAAGCACTTGGGTGTATAAATCCTTTATCTAGATTCACCTTTAGTCGTTTCTTCAGCTCCTCAATATCTATAACAGCTTTTCTATATGGAGTATTGGATATTGGAAATTCCCCATAAATAAGGTCAATTAAAAATTCAACATCACCTCTAGGTAGAAGTCCAGTCAATTTTTTGGAAACACTTCAGCGATATCCATTACAATAGGCATGTCTTCAAGGATGGTTGTTTCCTTGGACTCAATCATCTATGCCATGTACACATGCCCATAAGGCAGTAATATCCATACATGAGATGATTGGGATAAAGAAGGTTCATCTACCAATTTCACTTGTATAGAACTGGGGGTCATTTAACTATTTGGATAGTTATTTCCCTCTCATGAAAATTTATGTTTGTTTTATAAAAGGAAAGACAATTCATGATAATAATTGCATCAAATTACACCATATGGAATATGAAAAGGTTTTCCGGGAATTTCACAACATAAATTATTATAGGGGAGGTGTTATATTCATGGGATGCAATGATTTATCCATTTTCTATACTCACGAACATCTTTAATTCCATTATTTTTTGTGGTGTTGGGATTTTACCTTTAATCATTCAGGATATAAAATAATTCTCAGAACTAGAATCAAAAAGCATGTTCACTATTCTTGAATGAATGACTAGCGTACCTATCAGCACTTCGTTTTCGGGGTTCACTTCGTCAGTAGTGATGGAAAAATCTCTCCCTTGCAGCCTTGGAGGAAGTTGGTTCCCTCCAAAAACCATTTCCTTACGCACTGGTTTGAAAAGTGCCTCAGATTTTTTGTAGTTGAAGAAATGAACAATGCATTGAGGGTCAATCAGAGTGTTTCTCTCCTATTTCACAGTCGCAGGTTTTTCATGCCGACAGTTAATAGCTAGGTTCCCTTATCTTCCACACCTAAAGTATTTCCTCATCTCATTTAGTAAATTTATGGGGTTCTTCTTTCCATACTATTGGCAAGTGGGGTATTGGAATTTCTTAGCACCGTAGGATTTATCAGTCAGATTGTTAGAATTGAAGTCCACCTTATGATTTTTATCCCCATGATACCCCTTATATTATCAGATCTTTATTTCATCCTTGAGTGAACATCAGACAATTTTATCATAGTTGTTGAAGTCATAGATCCCCAGTGATTTCGACTGGCTAGGTTTTATCCCACCAAAGAAGCAGCCAAACATTTATTTGGGGGCAACGACAAAGCTGGAGGCATATCGTGCAATCCTTGTGATGTTAGCCTCGTACGCTCTAATAATTTTTTTTCCTTTTTCTGGATAGAAAGTATGTCTTTTTAAATATTATGCGCGAGGGTGCGTGGAAAATATTTATCAAAATACATCTTCTGAATATCCTTCCATTTTAACACGTTGATCTCCCCCTCATGATTTTTTATTTTTGACTAATGTCCACTATTGATCAGCTTCACCATCATATAATAAGCAGCCAGTAGAACCTTCTCTTGTTCAGAACATTGAAGTGTGGGGAAGATTGTTTCAATGGATTGGATACATTTTTTGGGGATTGAGGGACTAGATGATTCAATAAATGTTAGTGGCCTTTGTCTCATAAAGCTTAGGAAGGAGACTTTTTCTTTCCTAGGGGTTGTTGAACATTCCTCTTGACCCAGGTTTCTATTCAATGAAAGAGTTAACTGAGAGATAAGTGTGACAAAGTTCATGATTCCCACTCCCATCGGATTGGGAATCTCATTATCCTAGTAACCACATTGATCTTTGCATAGCTATTTAGCCTGAGTCATCCTATTACTGGTCATTGGCTGGAAGAGAATAAATGTTAGGGGTAACTCATAAAGGGTAAACCAATCAAATAAATGAAGAAATTAAAAATAATGTTTATTTCACTAAATTATGAATCCATTGGCTTCAATATATGTTATCCACGATCTACATTCTATCATGTATTCTTAGGATAATTTTCCTAATAATGTTTCATAAAAATCTTGTGAACTTTCCAATGAATATCCCCCGAGAGTGTCACAATAAAGAGCGCAACAAGGCCTGTTGTCATGTACCAGGATACCCCAGGTCAAACCCAAAACTCCTTGTTGGGGTTTTCACCCTTAGGTATATCTGTTCAAGAGCCACATCTTCCTACTTGTTTACAGACAGGGATGTATTTTCCTGATTAAACACTTACTCAGTACCCACTACAAAGTAGTGATGTTATTATTATAGTTATTTTTTTCCCTAAGGCTTCACTAGGGTTTTCTAATCCTAATCCAAAAAATAACTAAACCTATCCTCTGATACTAACAATTATAACACTTCATTTTATTACACACTTAGACATGATTTATTACATAGAAAACGTTACATGATACAACATAGAAGATCGAGAGTTCTAGTGTATTTGGGGCTTATTAACATTACAAAACACCATAAAACATATGACATAATTTCTTATTGAAAACATCCTTTACATGACCACTACATTTTCTCTTACATAGCATTGCATGTGATAACATGAGGACATGCATAAGAAAACGGTGAGATAGTAATCCTAGAAAGGGAGTTAACAAGGGATAACATGAAAGATACCATACATGTTAGGAAATAGGCATATCAGTGGAGCATGAGATAAACATGAACCTAATTTCATGGTATAACATGATTAACATAACATGGAAATGTGGAAAAAACATTTGACATCATTTTAGCAAGATCCAAGGCTCACTGCACATGGAGAATTAGTAAATCCTCATTGAATATGAATTATCATGAGTAAACTCTCATTTCATTTGACGGATCATGATACTAATCTTTACCCAAATCATTGGAGAGCTATCACGGTGCACCCTTCTTAAACATTTAATTTCATGCATATGTGTGCCACATGGATGATTTAACATGGAATCATTCAACATTATAAGTTATACAATGATTAAAAAATGTGAAATACAAACATAAAATTACCATTAAATATGTATATGTGAATTAAGGTGAAAACCCTTGACAGAGAAATGGTTATTGTATTCACTATAAAATGATTTTGGCTGGGTAAATGGCGGTGAAATTTCTGCAGCATAACGACATGGTATTAAAAATTTCCAAAAATGGATGATCAGAGAGAATGGGGTTTTTCATAATATTTACATAAAATGGACAGAAAGGTTTTCATATAGAAATATTTCCCAACATATGTAATGGATTTTTGATTCATAATACCAAGGAATTGCTTGAATGTAAATGAAGAGAGAGAAATTCCTTATGGAATTTGGGGATGGTAACGGGTGTGCAAGGGAGTAATTTAATAATAGTGAAAGGGGTATTTCATAATTAAAACATAATGAGTACAGTATAGGGGATGTTATAAATCATACCCCAGCACTTTTAATTTGAAATAAAAGGTAATAACTACTTATTAAAATTGAGACCAAAATGAGAAAATGAGAAATCCTTTGCTTAGAAGTGTGATCTCAAAGGCTTGGGAGAGGCTTGAGGGAGGCTTCTTGGGAGCATGGAATGCCTTTGGAGGATTATGGAGTAAGTAGGGTAGATGTTGTATTAACTCTAAAGGCTTTGAGTGAAGAGGATGTGGGATATTTGGGGGGTTTATATAGGAAAGGAGTGATAATTGTTTATTATTTAGATTTGAGTCCCCACACATTAAACTAATGAATACCTCAAACCAGACCTTGGTTTTTCCCATGGTTTTTGAAAATGGGAGTGGAAAAAAATATTTTATAAGGCCAAGGAGTTGACTTATTAAAATAATATGGTTTCTTATGTGGAGGTGAGTCACACTCTCAATGAAATTCATTTAAAAAGTGAAAATGTTATATAACTCTTGTAGGGTCAACTAATGAATTTTAAAATAATTCCAACACTCTAAAATCACATTTTTATTGTTAAAACATATATTGTCCAAACATATAAATTATAATATTGTATTACATCACTATTAAATCACTATTGGGTCATCATGGTGTTATAAAACACGCAATATATTTAAACGGTATATAATTATTACCCGAAAATTCAACTGTCTTAAAAAATTATGAATAATTAACTGTTGGATAATTTCGTCATCATGATTATGAAAATAATATTCATTTTATCTAAATAATTATCATTAAATGTGAATTTTTACTTTTAAAATATAAAATGACATTTATCGAAAATTTATGGGTTTTGACAAAAACGGCTTTGAAACCGTAATAAAAAATACAATTGAATTCATAAAATTATAAAAAAAAATTATGTTTATTAAAAAGTAATTTAATAATAATAATATTTTATATATTTATTATTTAATTCAAAAACTAACTAATTCATCATAATATATTTCTTAGTTTAATATTAACTAAAAATACTATTTATTCTTTAAAAACTATTTTCCAAGTAACAATAAAAAAATGATTGTATATTAATTATTATATACAAAAATAATTTACATAATCATACTTATAAGATTTTGTTACATAACCCCTTATAAAACTCTCATAATACTGATGGGTAAGGTGGGAGATGGTGACAGACTCTTGGGGTTGCTCGGATAACATTTCTTGGGTGGTAATCTCTACCAGCATCCACTTATCTCGTAGGCGGTTCTGTTAGAGCTTAACATGTTAAAGCTCAGCTTGTGCTTAGTCAAGATGGAATCCCAATGACACCACATCCTTTCCGTAATAGGAAGAATGGGCTTCTTATTGGGAAAGTCAACATGATAAGGCCATCGCTTCCCTTGTTAGAGTAAATTGGATTTGTTAAATCCCAATATTTATATTAATCATTTGATCAGTATTCAAAGACTATATTAGAAATTATCACAATTCCTAAAGGTATTTCAAAACCTTGAAAAATAAAAAAAAAATGAATATTTTATATTACCATTTTACTTAATAAGACATTTAATAAGATCAAGATTAATTTACATTATTGAAATTTTTGGTCATTGCACCACATATGTAAAATCGTCTGTGGGTATATTAAAGCTTGAGGTGGCATAAATATTGGAATGGCTTGAAGGATAGATTAAATATTTTTTAAATCATGGGTTAAAAAGTATTGTGGATAACTTTTCCTATATGAAGACCGCTAATCTTATCAATAACTAGTGAGACTGAATTTCCTTCGAGAACATACATTTGGTCTGAGATTTTGGAAAAGATTGAAGGATGTTTTAGGGATGAATTATACGAGAGGTGAATTTTTTCATGAAGATTATATTCTACATAAGCTGCTTGTGGGGATTCTTAAATAGAAAAGGAATACACGATACACAGTGGAGGAATATGTGGTATGCGAATGAGAGAATTTCACAATAGTTACATGTGGGGTATATTAGGTTCACAGAAGTGAAGACATCCCATGAAAATAGAATGGTTCTCGGATAGAGGGCAGTTCACACAGACTGAGTGAAGGGAGCGGTACATGGAGGCGGTAGCGGTTTGGCTCTGTGGCAGTAGTATGTGGATGAGGTGTTCTGTGTACCGACCCCTCTACATAGTACATGGAGGAGAAAGGTAGTTTGTGATTTGCACAGGGATGCCTAAGAAATCATTAAATCAGTTTGCAATAGAATTTCCCAGCACCTAGATGTACTTTGGAAGGTGGACTGCATCTACAAGTAAAAAATGGGCATCAAAAGAGCATCTAACGAGAATTTAGGATGCATGAATTAATGAAAATGAAGGGACCTACATGTCCATAAATTTTTTTGACCTATTATTCTATAAACTATGTATAGATTTCTTTCCAAGAGCAGTGAGAGAAGGAAGATGAAGATAGTGACCCTTTCCACCTGCAGTGAGCCAGAGAAAGAGGCCCAGAATGTGACACATGTGAATGCAGTGAACAGACTATAAACGTTGTAAATCTTGTTATGCTGGGCATAGAAGATATAGCCCAAATATTTTACACATTATCATGTCATGCATAGTGATTTTGGTACATGAGTTCATTGTTGTCGTATACTCTTAAAACATAGCCCAGTGAGGGTGAACCAATTAAAAATTATTTTATTTTGAGCATGATTTCATATCTGTTTGTATATTGCTACTAGAGCAATAGATAATTGAGTTTTTTCTGACTACAAAACAAGATCCGAACGGGAGAAAGTTTTAATCTATCGTACACTGATTCACCCCTACCCATCTTATGATATTAAACATATTAGACCTAACAATTGGTATTAAAGAGAATGGTTGAATGTAAGTGGTTCCCTTTAAATAAAAATAAATGGAGATGGTCAATCATAATTTAATTATGATCATTGATAAAAATAATTTTCAACTATGGAAAAATCTTATGCAGTACTACATCCGATCAGTATGGATTGATGTCTTCATAGAAATTGGGCATGGAATATTAGATGACATTAACAGTGGTTATCTATCAGAATATTAACAAAGGTAATCAGACGATGATTCTAAAGAGATTAATTATTAGGTGTTTCCTTAAAAAATTAAATTTATATGAATGTGAAGCCATGTAAAACATCACATGTAATGTGGGAAAATTTTAAGCATTTATGAGGGTAATAGAAATGTTTGAGTAGAAAAGATCCATGTTCTCTGGAACAAGTATAAGGATCTCATTATTAATCTCAATTAATCTATTGATGCATTCTTCAACATGATAAATATTATTATAATAGACATGTTGTTTCATGGAGAAGTCATTGAATATAAAATTATTGTGAAAAAAAACATGAGGAAACTTCCACCACATTTCAATCTGAAAGATTCAATGTTGGAAGACAAATACCCAATAGAGATGACACTAGATAACTTACACAGTAACATTATAGCATATGAAATGAGAAACGATGATAATTATACATTGGAAAAAGGAAATTTAGGGATGTGGCATTCATGTCCATGATCAATCTCACTGATGAAGATAGTCTTGAGGAGGAAAATATGGATGATTTCATGTCGTTTCTCTACTCCAATATGCCAATGGGAAAAGGTATGTTCAATGGTAAACAACAATTTTCTTGAATTAAATGTGGAAAGATTGGTAATTATTCAACAAATTTTCCTAAAAAATTTGATGGAGAAAATGAAGAAAATGATTAAAACTCCCAAATGATGTGTTCATCAAATGAGAAAGGGAGGATACATACTAGGAGAAATTTATTGAAAAAGAATAATCATTTTTTATAGAAGATGGAAGTTCAGAAAAATCTGAGGTTGAAGAGTTGGAGGACTGCACAAATCATAAAGTATACGATTTGGTGGTAGTTTATGAAAATTATTTGACAAGAGAGTATATTGACAATGAAGAAGGAGAATGTGAAGGAATATCTGATCTTCATTTTCAATTACAATGATCTCTTGAATAGGAAGATATTTAGAGTGACAAAACAAAGAATGCTAACAATGTTGTTCATGATGCCAAAATCAATATGAAACAGAAGTAAGAAGAGAACTATGAGATGAATATATAAATAAAAATGATAAAGAAATCGATTCCAGAAAACTCAAAAAATTTGGAGGAGTAAAAACTAACAATTGAATAATAAGAAAATGGAAATCAAATGTTTGTCTGAAAATAGAAAAGATTATATCTAGGGAAACAAGAAACTATAAGAGGAATTTTCCATTTTGTGACAAATAATTAATATCAGTTGAAATAGTTTACTCTATTTTTGAAATGATGAAAAACTATTTTACAAGCAACAGATAAGATGATATTTGAGCACAGTGATTCATTAGAACAGAAGAAAAAATCAACTATACATGATAATTCTGATATGGGGCTTGATCTAAAAATAATAATTTATGGTTCATCTCATACCATAGGAATCCACTCGACAAATGAATATTGATTAGGATATGAAACAGAATCAATAGATTCATAGAACCCAAGTCACAACTAATTTTGCATCATTGTGATATATGATTGTACCTCACATAATATGTTATCATTTTGGTAATATGGGACACTCAAAACATAAGTTCCATTCCAAAGAGGTATTAAAGGATACAATACCAAAAAAGGTGGTTGTACAGAGAAAAAAGTTAAAGGTATTTATTTTTTTCTATTATTTTATGTGTCAAGGACCCATACATGTTGAATGATATTTCACATCATCAATGTAGAAGAATTCACCAAGGGATAATGTATTTTTTAAAAGAAGTAGATAAATGAATATTAAAGAGATCTGAAAATTCAAAATCATTTTTCAGATATAAAGGATAAAGCCAAATCATCATATATTGAGAAAGAACAAGATAACATTACTTATCGGATATGAAGTCAAAGACATGGAACAAATAGAATGTGAAAGAGCACATAGTGGTGGAAGAAATTACATTCATGGAATTAGATTGCATAGGGATATGGATCATTGATAGTGGATGCACATCCCATATGATGGGAAATGTGTATATGATGACTAGAATTTAGTATGATAAATATGTTATTGTATGATTTTAAAATGATGAGTGAATAATCATTTTTGGTTCATGAAAATCCATTTTTGGAGAAAAATACGTGAGATGAGAAAATTTCATGGTTTTTGAAGGGGGTTTTCAAAACATTAATTGTGTTTTCCAATTGTGTGAATCATGATATTTCAGAATCTTTTACAAGAAATTATGTTTCATCAAATAAAATAATTGGTCGTTTTTGATTGAATGAATGTTTAAAAAAGGGAATCTCTACCTCGTGATTGGAGAAGAAGATATGTGATTTCATTACAAGGGTGTAAAAAACAAGTTATGACATAAACCTATTGTCTATATAAGAAAAGTGTACTTGGAGGATCTGGTGAAATATTATGTGACTAGAAATCTCCTTATATTATCACGTGATCTTACTCATACTTGTGATTCCTTTCAACAAGGGAAGATCATTTTAATGACATGTATTCCAAAGGAGGAAAAGTTTTCATGAGTGCTTGAGATTTTGATTGTTGATGTTTGTGGGAAGATTTATCAAAGGGATATTGATTGGATGAGATATTATTCCATATTCTTTGATGATTATATAATAATTTCGTGGGTTTCAATAATCACCCACAAATAAAAATTGTCCTATTTCATTACTGGATATTGACGAGAATGTGAAAAGATGATTTTTATGAGAATCCAGAAAATTCAAGTAGATAATGGAACCAAGTCAAAAAAATATCCAATTTGGGGATTATCTTGAGAAACATATAATAATACATCATGTTTCAGTAGTAAGAACACCAAAATAGAATGGAGTAGTTGAGAGAAGAAATCATAATGTCACCAACATGGCTAGAACAATCATTATTGAAAAATACCATCCAGATAAATTTTGATATTAAAAAGTGATGACATCAGTCTACACATAAAATAGGGTATTACATTTCACAAAATAAGAGAAGATTCTATTTGAGTTTTGGAATTGAATTAATCCTCCATTGAATTAATTTTGTGTATTCGGAGGTAAATGACTCATTCTAAATATGGTGAAACATAAAGTGTTTGAATCACATAGAGATTAAGGGAAAATTCATGGCTAGTACAAGAAATGAAAAGCATATTAATGCTTCAATGATTGCTTTGAAAGATAGTTGAAATTAATAATGTGACGATAGTGGACAATGAGAATAATGTACAAGAAAATAAAATATTAGACTATGGAGGATATTAATAAAGATATGAGCAGATCATGAGACACTCCAACTCGAGATGTAAATTCAAATAAAGAATAAAATAGTGAAAATCAATTAGTGTCTACCCAGAGACCAGTTAGAAGAGGAGAAATTGATAGGAAGAATATAATTAATGATCAGAAAAGACTAGTGAAGACAAGGTGGATGATGTATCTACAGTAAGTAACATACATATCACAGGTGGAGCCTAAATGCTTTGATGAAGATGGTGGAGATTAGAATTGGGTTCAGGAAATGAATGAAGAGAATTACACAATTTATAAGACTCATACATAGGAAATTGATTCTAGAAAAGCTAACAAGAATTTCATTGGAATAAAATTTGTCTTTCATAAAAAAATGAAGGAATATGGTGTTGTTATTTGAAAAAATTCATGACTGGTGAGAAAAGGTTACTCCAAGATAGTGGTATTGATGTTGATGAGACATTTACACATGTTTCATGGCTAGAGACAATAAAATAATATTATAATACTAGTGAAAAGAATGTTTAATGTTTTCCTGATAGATGCCAAGAAAGTATCTATAAAGGGAGTTCTGGTAGAAGATGATTACAATGAGTTGCCAGATTGTTTTCCCATTCATGAAGATGATAATAGTTTATGTCGTATAAAGAATGATTTATATGGATTCAAGAAAGAACTAAGAGCATGGAAATCAAGTATTGACTAGTTTCTAAAAAAGATTTGTTCTCAGTGTGGTGGAGTGGATTGCAATTTTTATTTAAATAATTAAAATATTCTAATGATGATTGTGCTAGATTATGTCAATGACATAATATTTGGTGGATCTAATGAAGAAAAATGCAAGTAGTCCTCTATATTAATGATATGGGAGTTTTAGATGTCGATGATTTATGAGATAACAGATTTAAATGGCTTACACGTGATGCAATGAAGGTATTGGATGTTTATTTCTCAATATAAGCATTCTAAGGAGGTCTTGAGAATATTTGAAATGGATAATTTCCAAGTTATGATTACTCCAGTTGCTACCAGGATGAATGTGTAATGAGATGATGAAGGCAATCTAGTTAATATCACTGAATATAGGAAAATCATTGGAAGTGTATTGTATCTGATACCTACAAGGTAGAATATTTTATTTTCCACACTCTATATAGGGAGGTATAAAAAACCCAAAGGGAACCACATTATTGTAGTAAAATGAATTATTTGGTATATTAAGGGAATAGTGGACTTTGGCCTAATGTATAATGAAAAATATAATCCATAGTTATTAGGATATATTGATACAGATTAGTGTATTTCTGTAGATAATAGGAAATCAACATCAAAAAGTTACTTTTGTCTTGGAGGGTTCTATATTTCTGGGTTGAGAAAAAATCATGATTTCATTTCATTGAGCACCACAAAAGATGAATATATTTTTTCTACTGAAGACTACACTACTATTTTGGATGAAGCTACAACATGAAGATATTTGAATTGAAGTGAAATATCTAATCAGAATTCTTTTTGATAATTAAAGTTCTATAAGTCTTAGCAAAAATGCAATTCATCACTCAAAAATGAAGATAATTAAAATAAAATATCCATTTTCAAGGAGAATGTGGATCATTGGCATGTGAAAATGGAGAATGTGTTTACATAACAACAAGTTGTAGATATTCTTTCGAAGGCCATACCCAATGAAGAGTTTGAAATGCATTATTTTTCTCTGGGAGTCTAGTAGATTCTGAAACATGAAAAAGTGTGTATGTGGTACCCCTTATCCCAGAGGTATTATGTGGCCTTCCTAATATGGATATATCTATTCTATTTAATATTGTATACAACCTTGATGTTCCTATAGGGTTCTTTGAAAAATGAGGAGAATGTGTAAGTATTTCGGGTGGAGAAAAGACATGGGGAGAATCTGTTAAGTGGACCCATGAGATAGGTAGAGCATTAAATCTAATTATGCTTGAAGTGATTGATCATGGTTAAGATATCACAATGGTTGAGGTTCAGGATGAAATCAATTCATTGAAAATAGTTTATCAGAATGGTATCATCAATTGGTTATCTTCAATGAAGAGATTCATTGAATAATGTTTTGTTATACACCTGTTTACCTTGTCATGTGTGGATCATATGTTCTTAGACTATGTGTTGATTAAATCATTGATTGATATCTTAGTTTCATGAAGTGAATGGTGGTTTGAAGATGGAAGAAGCATTAATGAGATATCAAAATGCAAAGAATTGTTATGAAAATAGTTGTCAACAAATCCAAAGGGGGATATTGTTGGAAAAAAATCCCTCAAGGTGTCCCCTCATATTTTTTTGTGTGTGATTGTGTTTTTATCAATTATAGATTATCTATAATGAGAATGTTGGTGTATGGGGATGAATTTTTTTTTATGGTGGCGTTGTTTCCCAGTGTTTTCCAAATTTTGGGGCCTAAAAATTTGGAGTTTGATGATGGAAATGGAAGGATTTATTCATAGGAGTGAATGATATGAATAATTCTGTAGAATATAGGAAAAGGATGATAACTGCATACCCTAACTCTTGGGCCGTGTAGCTTGTTACGGGAACAGTACATGGGGAGATGGGAACAGTACACTAAAGAAGATCCAAAAAACAAAAACAGTTTGTGATGGAAGGTGATGCGCTATGTGGATGACTTGTCATTGATGGAGGAGATAGACCTAATAAGGTAAAATATAGTACGTGGAAAGCATATGAAAAACTATTTTTGGTGGATTGTGGTTTGCCGTAGTATAATGATCGGCATGCAATGAAGGATGTATTAATGATTTGGTGAATTTTGGTTTAGCATATTATACAGATTTCATTTACTTTATAAGAATACCTAAACTCACCAATTATTAGTGAGAAAAAATATAATTATTGAACCTACTTTTGGTTCGATATTTTGGAAAAGTCCAATGGAGGTTAATGAGGTGGAATTTCACAAAATCTGAAGTGGTTCTGATTGAAGGAATTTGGCTGAAGGAGTTTGCGTGGATTCTTAACATGAAGAAAAAAAAGACTTGTACCCGAAGGAGGAATCTCTGGTATGTAAAAAAGATAATTCTGTAAGTGATATGTATAGGGGGAGCTCTAGTATGTGGAAGTGAAGCTAGTCCACAAACATAGAATATTTCATGGATAGAGGGTAGTTTGCAGAGGCGGAGTGAAGGCAGCGGTACATAGTGGTGGTACCAGTTCACAGTAGTTGCAAAAGTACACGGAGGAGATGTTCTGCATACCAAATATGCCACAATGTATATGGAGAAAAAAGGTGGTTCATGATTTAATGAACAAATGTTGTGAAATATTCTGATCAATTTGTGAAATAATTTTCTGTTACCTAGTAGTACTCTTGAAGGTTATCTTTATTTACGGGTGAAAAGGGACACCAATAGAGCATCTACCACCAACTATGGATTCATGAATTCATGAAAATGAGGGGACAACACGTTAATAAATAATTTTTTACCTAAAATTATATAAAGTATGTACAGATTCCTTTACATGATCAGTAATTTAGCGAATAGGAAGAAGGTGACCCATTCCACCAGAAATGATCCAGAGAAAGAGGAATTGGGAGTTACCCTTGGGAATACAATGAGCAGAATCTAATCTTTGTAAAGGCAGGGATACTGCTCATAGAAGATCTAACCAAGAAATGTTCCTAATTTTATATACTAAGACTTAGTTAATTGGAAACAGTAGTGCATTGTCGTTGTATGCTCAATGGACGTGCCCTAGTTAGGGTGAACCATGTGAAAATCATTGTGTTATGTGCATGATTTCATATCTTTTCATTTATTGTAATGGGATGAAGAGATAATTTATATTTTTATAACAATGAATCAAGATATATATGGGAGAAATTTTAAATTTATCATGCCTTGATTCCCCCCACAAGGGTATTCGACCTAGTGGACCTAACTAATTGAAACACTTAGGGCACTCTATAAGCCTCAATTCCATAAAAAACATCATATAAATCCATTTGAATTATAAAAATTGTGATTTGATAAACAAAACAATATGTATAATGATATGTAATTGAAATGTTCAAATTATTATTGGTTTACAAAATCAATCAAAAACAAAGGATATTACAAGTTACACATGAATGTATAGAAACAATCAATATGAAGTATTATAAAACAATGAATAGAGATTATATTTATCAATAACCTTTTCATGAAAGAAACTAAATGAAATATAGATTCTTTGAAAATCGGATTCTATTGTTAAGAATATAAAAAATTATAAAATATCATATAATAAAATCAAAGCGAATAATTTAGATTTTTTTTTGAAATAATTTCAAATGAAAATCATAACTGAATGAGTGAAAAATTAGTTACAAAAAACACATATAACAAGGATAACACATTAGATAAAAGTCATTTAATGATCTTTAATTAATTATGATTAGATATTCTAATTTAATTCAACTTATTAAAGTATATAAATTTAATGGGATTGTATATAAATAAAACAATTTAAAATGGAATCTCAATGCGTAACATGCAACACATCTCAAAAATCAAAATTGAGAACAAAAACCCCATGTTGAATTAGTGAAATTTTAATGAAACCCCTTGAATGAATTGTTTTTATTTAATATAATATTCCATGATTGAAATTTAATTAATTATATGTTATATCATATAGGAATAATAGAATACAAATAATTTTAATTAATTATATAATACCAAACACTTCTCAAAGAGAGGAGTTTGAGATGAAAATCCTTACCTAGTTCCTAAATCATTTTGTGTATGTGCCTAATGTAAAAATAAAAAAATTAAAAACAGTAATTAAATTAAAATGAAAAAAATAATTTTATATTTTATATAATATAGAATTTTTATTAGCATATTATATTTATATATTATATAAATTTATTATTTATATAGACTATTTGATATTGTCCAACCAATTTTCCAATAATTCCATATATATTTTGACTATGGTAGAACACATCCTAAAATAATTTTCACAGAATAAAAAATTTAATATTTCTAGAAAAATATAATTTATCGATTAAATATATTTTAAAATATGGAATTGAAAAATGTAACCCATTTATTTTAGAGGTGGTCATCCACATGTACATAATATTTATGTTTCCAAATCTCAATTAAAGAGAGGTAAATAATGTATAAGATAATTATATATTTAAAAATAATTGTAATAGTTTTTATATCATATTTATTCATCAATAACATCATTAACAACTTCCATGATAAATGGATTAAAAAAAGGAAACATATCAGTTCAGGGAGGTAGTAGTCTGTGCATACATACTAACAAATGTTTTGACATCCTTAGTTGGTGGTAAGGAATATATAAAGTTTTATTTTGTGAAAACTTTATTTCTACATAACAAATAAATCATTTTTAAAACAAAAATAATACATTCTAGTATCAAAATAATTAGTGTCATGTGAATATTACACTCATAAATCACTTATAAAAAATCAAACACAGTCATTTTTTAAATTAAAATTATTTATACACATAATATATCCGAAAATCTATTGATTATATTTAATCACACGAGGATAAAAATAAATGACCTTGTTAGATAAAATAACATTATTGGGATGAATAATGGAAAAGGGTCAATAATAAATGGATGGGAATAATACACATTATCATATCATAATCAAAATATCAAAATAAAAGTAAAGAATAAAAATATAAATAAAAAAATTTAATGTTGAATTTTAATAATAATTAATCATCATATATGGCGGTTATAAAACACACACAGTGATGAACAAATATATCATCTTGTTCATGGTTAACATATGTGTATACATCAAAACAACATAATTATAAACAAATCCATCCACATATTCCCATATAATACACATAATCACAAAATATACACAACATAAACCAATGCTTTCGAGGGATATATAAATTTGTACACACCTGTCATATCAAAAAAATGAAAATAATAAAGCATACCACTTTAAAGGGGAAAAATTATTTCCATGAAATAAACCAATGGATATGAATGGGTGTCATTGTGGATTAAAAAATCATATTTAAATGGATAACCTTTTGGGTAACTCCATCACTTATTGATGTACTCATTTGAAATATGACATTAACATTCTTGATTTCAGAAAAAAAACAACTTATGAAGGGTCAATATAATATTTTGGAAAATCACATATTTTTAAAAAATCATAATAAATGATAGGGAAGACATTTGACATTGTTAAAAAATTAATATACCAAAAAACATTGGCTGAAAATTATTTTTTGATAGTTTTACAAACATCCAATAAATAAATGTGAATTAATAGATATCCCAAAAACAAAGAATTTGGGTTCAGATTACCATTTCCAAATGTCAATCATTATTATTTATTATTATGACTCTTAAATAATAATAATAGTTTTATTAAAACATGAAATTAGATATGAATGATACATGTTATATAAAATTCATATCAATTATAACAATTGGATTTTATTTCTCTTCTACTGTTTAAATAGATGATATTTTTGAAATAATATTTTCTTAAAAATATCCCATTTTCTTCGATTTCATTTTAATTATTTGAAGTCATTAATAAATAATTATGATTAATTAAATATATTTCATATATATATATAATAAATTATTTATTATAACCTCACATATGGCTGGTGATAAAAAATTACATAGAAACACACTCGTTGTAGGTTAACATACCACTAACATAACATTGTCCAATAAAGAAGAATGAGCTGTATGAAATATAAATACATTATAAACATAATTTTTATTATTTGAAAAAATAATAAATATTTTTTCATAATACAAATTAATAAATCATATAATATCATTATCTGATTATAATTTGTAAAATAGTAAATATAAGAGAATAATATGAAAAGAGTTAGTAAAAATATAAAATTTTCTATATGTTGATACTCTTGCACGTAACAAAACTACATAGATTATTGGAGTAAGATTTTTCAAAAATATTACAAGGTATTTCAATATGACTATGATATTTGATTTTTGAAGATATTTGTATTTGGTATGTTTGGTATAAGTTGTATTCCTTGGGGTCATAGAGGGGTTATTTATTCATGAGGATAATTTTATTTTCATTATAAACTATAAAAATAATAATATTTATGGGAAACCATTTAATAGTAACATTTTTGTTTTTATTTAAAATTTTATAATCATATAATATTTTTTCAGGAAACTCTATCACTTAATATTTCTAATTTTAGTTTATTCCAATGTAATGGAGATAATTGAAACAATAGTTACTTTAAAAATTACATTATTATGTTAGGTTTAAAAAAAATACTTTTTACGATTGAAAAGTAAGTTTATTATTTTAACAATTTACATATTTTACTTATAAAATTTATTTTGGGTTGACATAAACAATTTAAAATATATTATGCCATTATAACATCATCATTATGTCATAAAACATGTGGTCTTAGAAAAACATAATTTTTACTATTTATGTAAAAATAGATGATTCTCAGAAAATTACAAAAATATGACTTGTTCACAATTTAGATGTGATGATTCTAAAAATGAATCTTGGTTTTTCAAATTAGATTTAAATGATTGTTCTTATTATTTTTTATTATATATGTAAGGAAATTTAAGAAATACATTTAAATACATCACCTTCTAAAATTTCATTATATAATATTGGAGTTATTTAATCTTGATATTTATTTTCCTGAAATATAATTTTTATATAGTATTAAATTTCTCATGATAAAGATTATTTAATGCAAATTTTATTTTATTAGCTTAAATTATTATTCAAATGCTCATGTTACAATCCCCAATGTTCATGATACTATTCCCAAATGTCAGGATACAATTCTAAAAGTAAAATTTGAAATCAAAATTTTGTATTATCTCCAAAATATACTACTTCATAATATTCATTTAATATTACCAATAATTCCTCCAAAGACTCTATATTTCCCTTTTATATGATTATGACTATTTTTATAATATTTTTTTACTTTTATATAGTTGATTTTGGAGTTAATTCTATCACATTGGAAATATTTCAGTTATCTCATTCTCCGTTTCTTTTTTTATATTTTTTTCCATTGTATTGTTTAGAATTTTTAATGTTTAATTATTTTAATAATTTTATATTTTACATTAATGATGGAATGGTTTCTTAGTTTCTCAGTATATTTTTTATTTATGATAATATATGATATATAATATAACAGATAAATATTGGAAACATAGATTGTATATAAACATTGAGTTGTTACATTCTTATTACCTTTTAGAAATTTTTTCCCAAATATTGAAAATCATACTCTAGATTGATAATATATGTGTGTGCCTATGTTTTATCATTTATTTTTCTTCCCACATCCCCACTTCGTATTTATGGTTTTGGAAAAAAAATTTGACATGGTGAATTTTATTATTTTGTAAAACATTGTATTCATGGCCCATGAACATCACTTGTGTTCCTTATAAGAGATGTCATTCTCTTTTTATACAACATTAATATTTATTTAATGTTGGGGATTTGGTATTTACATCCTCATGATAATTACAATGAAAAATTATTGAATATTATCCTTGTTTTTTTATGTCTTAGTAGATAATGAATTTATCAGAAGTTGTAAAGGTTCACAAAGGGGAAAATATACAAAGGTCTAAGAATTAATTTATTTTAATAATAAATTTTAAATATTCCATTTTTATATTTGATTGAAAATTTTTATCCTATTTCAAACTCCATATCCCTATACAATTTCAACATATATATTCTTACCACTTTGAGTGGTTTTTATAATTTGGTAGCAGGCTTAAACTGCTTCTATCGACTCTTATAAAAGATAATATCCATGTATCACCGAATTATTGTAGAGGCCTGAAGCATGACGTACATGGAAATTAAATTACTTTTTTGGAATACTTAATACATTACAAAAACCAGAACTCGAGGATCTTAATAGTCTAGTGTCTTTGGAAACTCGGAATATAATCTTCTAATCGTGGTGAAAGATTTTCAACATCTCCCATAATGATATTACCCTTTTGTTTTCTTACCTAAAACCTTTCTTTAAACCCCAGGGAATAGAAAAAATTAAAGGGTGAACTCAAATGCTCATTAAGGGTATGCATGGATAAAATATAAAAAATCATATACATTTGAACAAAAAAACAAGAATATAATGTTTAAACATCAAAATCATGAGCAATGACATAAAACATGGCAGTACATAAGGCATAGATCATAATGAAACATTAATTATGATAAAATAGCATGGTAATAAAACATGTAATTGTACCAAAACATTAATCACGTGTAATTATTTCCATATTATCCAAGGCATTGCTCCCAAGACCATCTTAGTGGATAAAGTCCCTTACCGAACTGGGATTACTTGCCGTTCCAGCTCTGTATTACTGAACTGGATTTACTTTCCGTTCCAGCCATGTCTATCTCATGAGATATAAATCTTTACCCAATTCATTTGAGGGAGATATAGGTACCACCCATCTTATATTGAAATCATTCTTACGTGTGCCACAAAACATTCAAAAATCATTCATCACAAACCAAAGAATAAATTGGGTTTCATAAACATCATTCTATCATAACATAATCCATATAAAACATATTAATATCATTTCATAATAAGAAAAGTGAAACCATGTAAATCATAGATACATTATACTTGAAACATAGAGGTATGAAATAACGTCATCTTAGATAGAAAAACACTTAAAATGAATTCTTGGGGAAAATATCCTTTCTTCTTCAAAATCAATTTCTATTCAGAAAATGTCATGCAATTTTAAAAGAAAGTGTTTTTTTTGAAAATAATCAAGAAATCCTTTAGAGTATGCTTCATGAAAATAAATCTCTATAAAACCATAAAAATCCTTTCATGTCGTATAAGTTAAAAAAACATCCTCCTCATACTTTTTTTTATAAAAGTCAAAAAGTACCTCATAACGTAAACAAAAGAATGATTCCATACATACCATGTAGTAAAAGACAAAATGGATACAAATGATATTAAAAATACATAAAAAAAATTTATATGACATGGACTTGGATGATAACAATAACCCTTACCTTAGGTCTGATATGCTTCGTACGTATCTGGAACTTTTGTATAACAATTTAAATAATTTAATGACTTATTAAAGAATCATATTAATTGTTATGATATCATATATGGTTCACTTATGACTTTATATTACTCGTTCTTTTTTAAATCCCATGTTAAAGCAACGTTTTGGGTAAAATCATCTTATTTATCGTACGTGTTTGGACTTGTTGTTTTTGATGTTATTTTTACTTATATCATGATTTACTTACTTCAAAAATGTAAATAATGATTTATATATCATATATATTCATTATATATCCAGAATATACTTATATTTATAATAGTACATAACATATGGAGGTAAGAAATGAAATGCACTGTTCATGGAGACGGTTTACCGTACGTACGCATGAACGCTACATTCATTTATATTTATTATTTTAATGGAATTTAAACATAATGATGCATAGTTATATTATAATTCCATTATAATATCATATATAATATCATTAACTCCATCCTTTATACATCCCACATAAGGCATTAACGAATCATATCACTTTGTGGGGGCGGTAGTCCGCACTTCCTCAAATGAGATTATCATATTTACAGACTATGGAAACCATAGATTCTTGATATAATTCGGAAGGAAAGAAGCATAAAGAAATCATAAACATAATATATATCATATATAAATACAGTTCCATCATAATGGCCACCATGAGAGGTGGTAGGAGAAAATCGAACAATCATCATTTCGTGAGACACTAGTTATCCATCACAGAAACATTATGTTCTTCATCCATTATATGGAGGTGTGTGTAAGTGTAGTTATAATCCATCTCATAACAACATACTAGTATTTTGAGGATACTTTTTTGTCACAAAATAATGGATTAAAAAGAGTTTAGGGGTTGGAGAAGTAGAATAACCAAAAACAACTTAAGAGAAACTATTACCTTTAATTTGGGTAACTTCTTTTGGATTGAACCAAAAGGACTTCATGGAGTGTCTTCTGCCTAATTTAAGGCTTCAAGGGGGAGGATAGGGATGTTGGGAGATTATTTGCGCAAAGTACGTATGAGAAAAAAAGGATTTAGAGGTGTGGGTAATTTCATAGAAGTGGTCTTCTTTTATAAGATAGAGGAGGGGCTCTTTAGGAAAGTGTGAAAACATTATTTTATTATAACCTTATCTTCTGTTTCAAAAGGTAAAAAACACATTAATGTTGAAGATAAGATGACTCATATTCGAAATAAAATCATCCAATAGGAATTGGACAGGTTTTAGATAATATTTTAATCATTATGATTTTATTTATTTAAATCATTTATTAATGAGGTAAATACTGCATCATTATTTTGTCATAAATAATTTAATTTATTTGATGTCTAAAAATTATAAACAAAATACAAACATGTAGGAAATAATTTTTTCTTTCCAATGAATATTTATAGTCGAAATGATAATTTATATATCCCCTTATAAAAATTATTTACTAAAGGATTTTGGTTAATGCAAATTTTGACTTTACATTAAATGAATTAATCTAATGTGTCATTGTCATTCATAAGTGGCTCTATGGGGTACCAAAATCGACCGAAGGATGCCAATGGTCGGACATTACTCATCCAATAAGGTTTGGACAAGTGTTAAGGTAATTTAGAATTATTATAATATACTTTTAACCTTGAATCACCCTATTTACCTTTAACTATGGTAAATAAAAGTAAAAAAGTTACTATTCACCAAAACTTATTATCATCTGATTGAACCATAATTTACTCCTTGGTATTAACCGTGTCTCTCAGATTTTTGATATTCAACTCATAGAAGCGGTAAAATTATGTTTTATGAACAATTGCAAAAACTCCAAGGATGTAGGTAAAATGCGTTGAAAAGTTCAATACAATTTTTATATATCTAAAAATTTTATAAATTGAATCCAATGAATTTCATTGAACATATATAATTATTATGTATCTATTTTTACCTAATTTATATTTAAATAAAATAAATGATTATTTAAATAAAAAGTCGGTTTTAAACAAAAACGAAGTGTTTTCACTATTCATAAAAAATTGAAGTTTTTCAGAAAAATACCAAAAACTTAGCATAAGATATATTTGATATTACGAATTCAAAAACGATTTCTATATTTTCAAATTAAAAACATAGAAGTGGAATTAATTAATTTTAAAAGTAATTCCAGTTATCAAAAAAAGCGTGTTTTTAAGAAACAATAACTATCAAAATATCGACACCTGTTTATGTCCAAATTCAATGTGAAATTAATTCCAATGACCAATATTGGATTATAAGGTAAAAATATATTCTAATTACACATTAAAACAAATTAAAAAGATTATATAACCATATCTATTATTGTGATGAAAAAATTTGTTTTAATTAAAATATAGCATGTTTTTACTATTTATCAAAATATGAAAGTTATCAGAAAAATATGAAAATTTTATCCAAATTAATTTTTTATATCCTGATTCCAAGGAAGAGTTTTATTTCGTCAAATTGAACTTATAAAAATGTCAAAAACTAGATTTCAAGTGGTTGCGCTATTTAAAGGCGGAAAAACCGTGTTTTTATGAAAAATACTTATTTTACCCGAAAAAATTATTTTGTTCTCATAGCATGTTCTAGAAAATATGTAAGATTAATAATAATGATATAAAATTCAAAATTAATTTAATACTATTCATAACGGCTAGTCCATTATAATATTATAACAATATATAATTGTTTAGTAAAACCTGGTAATGCGTACTACACACACTATCGAGGAAGGTCGCGATTGTGTGTAAAGCAACCCATGTCATGGTGACGTGTAGTTCAAGACTCCTTCATTGTTTCATATAACAGAATCCAACCATATTTCATTTATACATTGAATATATATATATATATATGTATGTATATATATGTATATATACACTCAATGTCGCGTATAATAACTACTATCAAAATTGTGTGTAACATGATACAAGAATTGTGTTGCGTATACTGCAAGCTAATACAGTGTTGCATATAGCACACGGTAATATTGGTGTAGCGTACAACACAAGACATCAAAGAAATTAAACAGAATATTTTTTCATAAAATCTTGGGATGTTACATTCTACCCCCATTAAAATGAAATTTAGCCTCGAAATACGTCGGAGTTATAGATGGTTTACTACTTGAATGTTTCTTTAATAGAAACCCACATCATAAAAAGGAATTCCAGTACATATCTTTAAAATCTAAAGTATGAAATGTAACGATTACCCAAATTAACTAATCAATGGGTTTCCACGTAGGATAACATAGGTGAAAATTTGGATATAGAAGAGAAATCTAACCATCATGTTCTGATGGAGAGTGGTAGAGAACATGGATATAAAAAATCCAACAATCACAATGCCATAGATTTGTGATGATCTAAGGTACCATCTGATTCATTGGATATAGGGGCCTTAGGACAACAATTTGTTTTGGTTTTCAATATCATTTTTCTAATGTTGATGAATTAAAAGAAATACTTACATGATTTTGGTACCATCTCACTGTTTCCTGTGCCTTGAACAATTTCCACTTCATCACTTAAAGAAATGACGTTGAATTTATTATTCGTGAAGTGTCAGCGGATCATGTAATATAATGATGGGTTATTCCATTTGTTTCAAACAAAAGGTTAGAAAAAGTTATATACATAAGTTCATCTATGGTGAGGTTAATCGTATATGTTTCCAAAAATGGACTTATACATCAGCTATTATACTTCTTAGTAAAATAAAACTAATTTCTACTAACCAGGGACTTCCTTTAGGCCAGTCGTAGGCGATAAAGTCCTATCACACTTCGGTTTTGGGTTCGATTCCCACAGACTTGTCCGATGGGACGGGTTGTCTCTCGTCCTGTAGGTTGACATTTTTCTAAAATTACATCATTATGACATTCCATTGATAATATAGAAAATAGTTCTAGCCTTAAACAATACTAACTCATTTCCAACATAATACATTTCAAATCATTAGGCTTATCCAAAATAATTTTGTCCATGTTTATAATATAAAGAAAACAATTACTAGAAATGTCATCTATCGAGCATGTGAATACCATAATTTATCCCTGATATATTTTATTGGTCACATTCTAATCATGTGAATACCTTAATCAAGTATTCTCTTGAAAAATGAATACCCAATGAAACGTAGTTAAAACATGAATGCTGTCAAAAGTTAACTCCTTCAACATACCAAAATCCAAATAATTATTTATACTCAAACCATGATATCACTTAGTCATTATATAATTCATGAACTCATTAATACTATCAAACATTTCATTATATCCTTAGCACTTCTTTATGCGCATATTAGGTGCCTTCCAAAAATATCAGAATAACCTTTCATTGATACCAGTACCATTCAGCATACACTTTCAAGACTTAATGAAAGACAACAGTGTAACAATCCTTAGATGTCTCTTTATTCCATAATACCATGAGATTATTTATACAACATTATTTTGGAATCCCAATACATGAAAACTAAATCATTCCACCACATCATTTTCATATTCAACATTTTAAATAGTGATCGCATGTGACTTCACTTTGTCCTTTGCCTTAAGAGGTTTCTCATGTTGATCATCACTAACTCTTAGATTAGGGAATTTATTAGCATAATGCCCCATTTCCTTGCACTTGAAGCATTGAACTCTATCTTTCGTTTCTTAACAAAACCATGAGATGGATATTTAACACCAACTTTTTGTTCTATTTTTATAGCACAATGCAAAATTTCTTCATAGCTGCTGAAGAATCTTATAGCTAATTCCCTTTAAAGACTTGGTATTAAGCCACTAAAGAATCAATCAACTTTACTTTCAGGTTGGATGATAAAGACATATGCATACCATGAAAGCCTTGTAAAATTCTCTTCGTATATACCAACATATTCATCATCCTTTTCCTTAATCTTAAGGAACAACTTTTCCATCATTGTTCGAAGAATATGAGGGATGTACTTATTGAAAAAGAAGTTCTTGAACTCATCCCATCCCATGGAATCAATTTCACCTTGGGGCCTTTTATTCTTAATTAAATTACACATTTGATCTGCTTCACCTTCTAATCGGTAAATAGACAGAATGAATTTTTCTTGTTCCGAACTACGAAGTATGGAAAATATCTTTTAAACGGTACAGATCCATTGTTCAGCAACAAGTGGATTTGAAGACTCACTAAAAGAAGGGGGACGTTGCCTCATGAAGGACTCAATAGAATATTGTTCCCTTATCTTCTCATTTGGATGTCCATAATGATTCATATCTTGTGTAAGTATTGCAATAAGATTTTTTACTCCATCTCCCATCACATTTAGTTGTTCAGGAAGACAATCATTGAATTGTCCATTACATTGATCCACACGGTTCCTTCGGGTTCCAGCCATCGTCTAAAACCCAAAAAGAATAGCATGAGAGGCAAAAATCATGATAGAGAAAACAACATAATAAAGGGGGATTAACTTCAACATCTAACATCTTAGGTTTAATTCTATGATTGTTACTATAATTATAGGACTATAACCTATAATTATACTTAACCTTATGGACATCGCTAGACAAACCATATAAATATATATAGGGATCTCACTAAAGTTTTCGCATCCTAGTTTCAAATGGTTAAGTAAACCTTTCCTATGATACCAACTGTAGAGGCCCAAATCATGACGTACATGGACATTACATTAAGTTTACGGAATAATTAATACATAACAATAACCAAACCTCAAGGATCTTAATAGTTTTGTGTCTTTGAAACTCAGAATATAATCTTCTAATCGTGGTGAAAGATCTTCAATATCTCCCATAAAGATCTTCCCATTTTGTTTTCCTTCCTAAAACCATTCTTTAAATACTGGAGAAAAGAAAACATATAAAGGGTGAGCTCAAATGATCAGTAAGGGTAAGCATGGATAAAATAAAACAAATCATATACATTTGAACTTAAAAACATGAACATAATGTTTAAACATCAAAATCTTGAGCAATGACATAAAACATGGCAGTGCATAAGGCATAGATCATAAAGAAACATTAATTATGATAAAATAGCATGGGAATAAAACATGTAATTGTGGAAAAACATTAATCACATGTAATGATTTTCATAGTAACCAAGGCATTGTTGCCAACACAATCTTAGTGGACAATGTCCCTTACTGAACATGGTTTATTTGCCGTTCCAGCCCTGTATTACTGAAAAAATTTACTTGTCATTCCATCCATGTCTATATCATGATATATAAATCATTATCCAATTCATTTGAGGGTGATATAGGTCCCACCCATCTCATATTGAAACAAATTTTACGTATCCCACAAAATAATCATAAATCATTCTACATAACCCAACGAATAAATTGGTTTTCATAAAGATCATTCCATCATAACATAATCCATATAAAACAAATGAAAATTCATTTCATCATAAGAAAATTGAAAAAATATAAATCATTGAGACATTATACTTGAAACATACACATATGAAATATTGTCATCTTAGATGGAAAAAACACTTGAAATGAATTTTTGAGAAAAATATCCTTTCTTCTTCAAAATCAAATTCTTTTCATAAAATGTCTTGCAATTTTAAAAAAATGGATTTTTTTGAAAACAGTCATGAAATAGTTTGGAGGAAGCTTCCTAAAAATAAAGCTTTATAAAAGTGTAATAATCCATTAATTCCGTATAAGTTAAAAAAACATTCTCCTCGTACTTTTGTTGGAATAGTCAAAAAGTATCTCATAACGTAAACAAAAGAAAGATTCCTTACATACCATGAAGTAAAAGAAAAAATGGGTAAAACTGAAATTAAACATACATAAAAACACTTTTATAAAACATGGACTTCAATGATAACAATAACCCCAGAAAATACTTACGAATAAACAATCTCGGATAAGAATGAAATTGGAAAGGACATCCCTTACCTTAGGTCTGATATGCTTCTTACGTATCTGAACCTCCTATATAATGATTTAAATAATTTCATTGACTTATTAAGGAATCATATTCATTGTTATGATATCATATATGGTTCACTTATGACTTTATATTACCTGTTCTTTTGTAAATCCCATGTTAAAGCAACGTTTTGGGTAAAATCATCTTATTTACCATATGTGTCTGGACTGGTTGTTCTTGATGTTAGTATTACTTATATCATGATTTAATTACTTCTAGAATGTAAATCATGATTTATATATCATATATATTCATTATATATCCATCATATATATGTATTTATAATATTACATAACATATGGAGGTAAGAAATGAAATGCACCGTTCATTGAGACAGTAAACCGTACGTATGCATGAATGCTACATTCATGTATATTTACTATTTTCATGGAATTAAAACATAATTATACCTAGGTTTATTATAATTTCAGTATAATATCATATATAATATCAATAACTCCATCCTTTATACATCCCACATATGGCATTAACGAATCACATCACTTTGAGGGGCGGTAGTACACACTTCCTCAAATGAGATTATCGTATTTACCAACTATGGAAACCATAAATTCTTGATATAATTGGGAATTAAAGAAGAATATGGAAGTCATAAACATAATATATGTCATATATAAATACAGTTCCATCATAATGGCCACCATGAGAGGCGGTTGGAGAAAATCGAACAATCATCGTTTCGTGAGGCGTTAGTTTGCCATCACAGAAACATTACGTTCGTCATCCATTAGATGGAGGTGTTTGTAAGTGTAGTTATAATTATCATCATATAAACATCCTAGTCTATTTAGGGTACTGGTTTTTTCACAAAAATAAAGGATTAAAATTAGTTGAGGGGTTGGAGAAGTAGAATTAAAGAAAACAACTTAAGAGAAACTATTACCTTTAATTTGGGTAACTTCTTTTGATTGACCAAAAGGGCTTCTTGGAGTGTCTTATTCCTAATTTAAGGATTCATGGGGGAGTAGAGGGATATAGGGAGCTTAGTTGGGTAGATTTTGGACGAGCCAAAAGTCTTGAGAGTTGTAAGGAATTGCATAGAAGTGGTCTCCTTTTATAAGGGAGAGGAGGGGCTCTTTAAGAATGTGTGAAATCATTATTTTATTATAAAATTATATTCAGTTTCAAGTTGTCCAAAACACATTAATGATGAATATAAGATGACTCATAATCGAAATAATATCATACTATAGGAATTGGATAGGTTTTGGATAATATTTTAATCATTATAATCTTATTTATTTAAATCATTTATTAATGAGGTAAATACTGCATCATTTTTGTGTCATAAATAAATTAATTTATATGTTGTCTAAATATTATAAACAAAATATCAACATGTCGGAAATAGTATTATATTTCCAATGAATATTTTTAGTCTAAATGAAAATTTATATAGCCCTTTCTAAAAATTAATTTCTAAAGGATTTTTGTTAATGCCAATTTTGTCTTGACATTAAATTAATTAATCTAATGTGTCATTGTCTTTCATAAGTGGCTCCATGGGGTCCCACAATCGACCCAAGTAAGCACATGGTCGGCCATTACTCATCCAATAAGGTTTGGACATGTGTTAAGGTAATTTTGAGTTATTATAATAATCTTTTAACCTTGAATTAACATATTTACCTTTAACCGTGGTAAATAAAAGTAAAAAGTTACTATTCACGAAAAATTATTTTCATTTAATTGAACCACATTTTACTCCTTGATATTATCCATGTCTCTCTGATTTTTGAAATTCAACTCACAAAAGCGGTAAAATTATGTTTTATGAACAATTGTAAAAGCTCCTAAGAGGTGGGTAAAAGACGGTGAAAAGTTCAATACAATTTTTATAAATCTAAAATTATTATAAAATGACTCCAATAAATATCATTGAACATATATAAGTATTATGTATCTATTTTTACCTAATATAAATTAAAATCTAATAAATGAATATTTAAATAAAAAGTCAGTTTTAACTAAAAACTCTGTGTTTTCACTATTCATCAAAAATTGAAGTTTTGCAGAAAAATACCAAAAATTCAGCCTTAGATATATTTGATATTATGAATTTAAAATTGATGTCTATTTTTTCAAATTCCAAACTTATAAGTGGAATTAATTAATTTTAAAAGTAATTTCCATTATCAAAACAAATAGCATGATTTTAAGAAACAATAACTATCAAAAGATCGACACTTGTTGATGTCCAAATTCAATTTGAAATTAATTCAATAACCAACATTGGATTAAATGGTAAAAATATCTTCTAATTAAACTTTAAAACCAATTAAAAAGATAATCTTACCATATAAATTAATGCGATAAAAAAGTTGTTTTTAATTAAAAAATACCGTGTTTTTACTATTCATCAATATCTGAATGTTATTAGAATAACATGAATATATTATCCAACTTAAATTTTTATAACCTTATTACAATGAATAATTTTATATTGTTAAATTGAACTTATAAACATGTCAAAAACTAGATTTATAGTCGGTGCGCCATCAAAAGGGGGAAAACTACATTTTTAAAAAAAATACTTATTTTACCCGAAAAATTTATTTTGTTCTCAAACCATGTTTTAGAAAATATGAAAGATTAATAATAAAGTTATTAAATTCAAAATTAAGTTAACACTATTCATAACAGTTATTCCATAATAATATTATATCAATATATCGTTGTTTAGTAAAACCCAGTATTGCGTACTACACACGCTATCGAGGAAGGTCGCGATTGCGTGTAAAGCAAGCCAAGTCAGGGTGACATGTAGTGAAAGACTCCATCATTGTTTAATATAATATAATCCAACCATATTTCATTTATGCATTGAATATATATATATATATATATACACTCAATGTTGCGTAGAATAACTACTATCAAAATTGTGTGTAACATGATCCAAGAATAGTGTTGCATATACTGCAAACTAATACGGTGTTGTGTATAGTGAAAGGTAATCTTGGTGTAGAGTACAACACAAGACATAAATGATATTAAAAAGAATATTTTTCATAAAATCTCTGGGTGTTACAATTACCAACTGCATTCCAGGAAGTAGTAGTTCTACATTACTTCATATATAGATCATGATATGGAAGCATTTGAATACATGAATGGAAGCATTTTTTTCATTTATAACATGTCTTATGCATTATGTCTATTCAATCCTCTATTAGGTTCCATGTAGTAGGATACAAAAATTTTCAGGAGTCTCTAAATCATCATTTATGATTATCTATTAGTTTGGGGGAGATTGACCATACTGTAAACCATTACAGTATTAAGAGAATTATGATGATCTCTATATAATATTGATTTTAAAATTAGATAATGTGAAAATAATATCAAAATATCTTACCCATGTAGACTCACCAGATCTTTTAAAAGTATCATTGAATGTTTTTCAGGAAAATAATATTCCAAGATTGCAATTTTGCTATAATTCTTGTATAGGTGATCAATCCCTTCGCATTTTTCGTTTCTTCCATTTAATGTATTTAGGAGACCAGTGACATTGTACATGATATTGTTATCTCATTTCCATGTTTTTATGATAAAATTTTGGCTCATCCCCTTGAATTTTTTTCACACTAATTTTAACCTTTTAACATGCCACACTCATTGATTTATAATCATCAATCTATTTCTTCATGTCGCCCCACAAAAATTACTCTCTAAGATCCCCATTATTATTTTTCCATAAATTCTGCATGGATAATAATGAGAAATTATAATTACATAAAAACTAATTATTTATCCTCGGTGATATAATAACTCAACGTAAAGTTCCACAATAAATTACACTATCTTAATAATATTGTAATTTAGAAATATTCACCTCCATTTCTATAATGAACAAATTGATGAATAAGGATTGGATAAATGTTTTTAAAATTTTAACATTTCATTTACTCATCATATAGTAGTTATATTTCTGTGGGTTTTCTTGGGGAGTGTACGAGGCCAGTTCAGAGACCCAAGGTCCGAAATAATGGATTATGAGATGGGTTTCATGGTTTCTGTAAACCATAGAGTTGCAGACATGGGGAACCTGTAAGCCCACATAGTCTTTATACAACCATGTGGAAAAACCATACATCCACCCAACCTACTTCATTATGTGGAATGATATTTCTTTGAATATATGGGCATGGTTTATTAACTCAACACATAAACTGTGTGCATTAGGATTAGGGTAAACATTACCATTCTGACCCTTAATGATTTAGAACTCATCATACCTATTTCTCATATCTCCATCCAACATAATTGATGTTCTACTCCTCCATGAGATGATAAACTCTTCTATGATAAAAATTCAGTTAGTGGATTTTTTCGGTTTTTGATCCTTGCTCTATCAGGGGCATTGCATCCCATGTTTGTGTTTGACTAAAACATTTATACCTGCCAACATTCTACAAATATGTGGTCTATATCGACCATATATTCATATACATACCAAAGGTAGGTGGTCACATAGTTTTCCATTTTATTTTTCATCATTTCATATTTAGTCGGTTGTACTATGTACCAGCCTATGATGAGCTCCCATGATGTGTTAGTTAAATCACGTCTAAATGACCTTGGTGACTTGATATTGTTGAATTGGATCTTGTTTAGGGCTTTATATATCACTCATTCTATCTATTGACACTTATAGGCATGCCAACGTGAATATAGCCTTTTTGTAGAAATGGTTTAAAACACATGGAACCCAATTTAAGATCCACCATGGCTTTTAATTGAAATAAAAATTGTCCCATTGGTACTTCTTTTGTAACAAGGCGCATCAACGGTACTTAGACATTTTTTAATTTTACTTTTCTAAATGGGAATGTAAGTGGTTGACCTTGACACATTTTTCATTACACCTATCCCTGATATGAATTTTCCATGTTAGGAAAATTAGATGGTTAAATTTTTTGGTTAATTAGAGTGAACTCACATAAACCTAACAGATCAATTATATTTAATGGATTGGTTTCAAGGGATTTTATTTCATTTCCTTTATTATGATTTTTCAATAGGCATTACAAGAAATAGTTTGTTTGTTTTTTAAAATTGAAATTTTATAAATGGATTTTCCTTATTTTATATGATATTAATGATAATTACATTATTATGCTTATGAGAAATATTAAGATCAATGGATGGCATGAATTCTTACCCTAAGTCGGCTTTGAATATAAATATATTGCTGGGAGGAATTCTTATCCCACACCATCTATGATATAAGTGTATGGGTAAGATGAATTATTACCCCATTCTAGCTTTGAATGTACATGTATGGGTGGGAGGCATTCTTACCCCACACCATCTATGATATAAGTGAGTGGTTTGATGATACTCTTACACAATTCAAGTTATAATCTATACATTTTTAAGGGTAGGAGGCATGTTTACCCCATTCAAGTTACAATCTCTATACACATGTATGGATAAGTGGGATTCTTAACCAAATCATGTCATATATATATATATATATATGTTAACAAGATTATACATACCATCTTTGAGAATAAAAATATAGAAACGCCATGCATCCATTAGAATATTGATATGGATGTTAATTATTTATTTTTCATTATTTTACATTCCAACTATTAGCTACACACTATTTACAAATGAGTGCCTACTCGGATTACATGTTGACACATTCTGTGGTGGGCTATAGAGATATTTATACCACATCATACATGGCCCACCTTTAGCACCAAGGAAGACTATTTATAGTAGGTATGGAATGGAGAAAAGAACACTCCTTAGTGTGATGATTCATATTTCCATGATAGATCATAAGGGTAGAGGATCATGCTTGGGCTCTAAACTCTATGAAGTAGCTTTTACCTTATCTTCACTTGACTACTTTTGTTTTGCATGGCTGCTTCTGGTTCTCTATTTAATTTTGTTCTATCATTCCATGCATGAAAGTTTGTATCATAAAGAACCTGTGAGGAATTTTTATATTAAAATATTATTTAGTCATTATAGAAATTTTATTATGTTTCTTCGATATACTATATCTTTTTGTTTGATTATACTTCAATTAATATTCACTTTTTTGTATCCACTACATTACTATGAAATTGGGGTATTTTACCCATAATGTACTACCTACACACCACATGTACTAGTCATCTTCCCCTATCTTATGGGGAGACATGCCAGAGGTCATATTTCTAACCGAACATAAGTCACAGGTCATGTGGAAACCATGTATGGGATATCACCAAGTTATAACTGAGGGGTCATATTATTTCTTTATTATTTCGATAATATATAATTCATATTGGGAAGTCTTAGTGAAAATTTCATAGTCTATGATTGGGTTTCTTGAAACCATATATGGGGTAAAGACCATGTTATCTTATTTATGATGACATTGGTTCATCTATTATTGTTGATATCATTTCACAATTGAGAGATTCAAATGTTTAATGATGTTATTTATATTATTGAGATTTGGACTATTATTTAATTACTCAAATTGATAAAAAGAGTGTTATGTAATATAACATGAATCATGATAGAAAAAATATGAATGTGCCAGATATTTTTCCATGTCACATTTATATTTCAGTAAGCATTGATTCTAGAATATTTTATGTTTTTTGTTACAAATATTAAATTATATTAATCCTTCATTATGGTTTTGGACCGTGAAATGTTGTGTGTTCAGTGGGTTCAATTTTTTGAATCATTTGGTGTATGGTCCCCTATGGATCATAAAATTGCATTCTAGATATCTCAAAAATTTAAGAGTGGTATAATTACATGAATAAGAAATATATAACTGAGGATGACATCCATTTGAATTAAATATTTCGGATCATAAGGTTAATGGGGCTATATGGGTTGGAAAATTGCATATCATTATATTTAGCCTACCTTAATTCTTTGAATGTTCAAATTAGTCAGTTTTGAAATGAGAAATGGTTTACAGCATGATAAAAACCATCTTCCACATGACAAAGCTATCTAAATTGGCATAAACCTAGAAATACTAGTAAGAAGTAGGTGTTTCTCAATCTTTATATCATTTTATGGTATGTTCCAATATCAAGATTTATCTATTTTAGTAGGCCAAGTGGTGTGTCTATTTTTATAGGATTGATTTAGTAAATTTTCATAGATTCTTGAATGAAATAATCTAGAACTCATGAATTTATTCTTATGTGTTTTATTGAAATTATTGTATTACGACGCCATGATATCCTCATGTCATGAATTCTAATGGTTTTAATAATCATGTTCCTATGGTGGTGGGACTTTTTCCACCATTTGTACTTCCAGTCAAGACACATGGAGATCATCCTACTATACAATATTTGGTGCAAATGACCATTTTAGAGAGGGATTCAAACATATGATGTTTAGTATGGAAGGAGGAGTGTGACGTGGTCTGAGAAAGGAAGTGTCAAACACTAGTTTTAGCAGTAATATATTATTACTCTCTTTGGGGATAGAGGACCACATTCCAGGGAGTGTTGGATTGAGGCGATCTTATCTCTCATGACGTACTTAGAGACACCTTCATAGTGTAGGGTAATGCTACATACTTACACGTTGCATGGTTCATTAGGGGGTGGTGGGATTTCATCACACTGTCATGCCATCATATAGAGTCAGTTTCAACCAACTCATAGAAAATTTTTTACAACTCCTTTCGATCCCAAGGATTTGAATCCTATCATAGATAGAGTGTTCATGAATTTGTAGTTGAGATCCTTCTCAAGTATGGATAACTCATTCCATTTCACTATCGTGTAGCATTTTGATCCTTCTCTATATACTACTATTTTATGGTCTTCGTGGATATTTTATGATGGTTTGTGTTATTCCATCTGGATATAAGTAATTGTTTAATGGATGATGACTATTTCTAAAATATCCAACAATGACTTAATTATAGAGAGATGTTTGGGGGATTCAATTAGTGCAATCTTGGGTGGTTTGACACCAGAGAATTATAGTTGGCCTTGTTCTTTGAGAATGTGTTTCTTAAAATAACAACATGGAGGTTTAAGTAGTTAAGATCTTTTCACATGTAGTTCTCCTATCATTCACCAATGTGTGGTTATATGACAGTTTAGGAGCTAGTGTATGAGGAACACAATTACGTGTAGAGGGTTGGGCCAGTTGGCTCATCTCCGCTATTTCAATTAGACATTCCCACTAGTGCCAAGAGAGAAGGGATATACACCTACTAATTGATCAATAGTTGAGTTTGAAGGGTTATAAATGTTAAGTATATTGAATATAATTGGAAATTACGGCTGATGTGGCAATCGAGGTAAAAGAAATCTATCATATAAATCTCAGCACCATCATGGAGGGCCTTCTCAGGGTAGTGATGCAATGACTCATGGCCATGGTACACACCAATTAATTACCCTCTAGTCTATGTTTCTGGAGAATTGAACCATACCATATACTGTATGAGGTTATATTCTAGTTATATCAACTTTATTTTTCTCTTTTTTTGACAAAGGCGCATCTCAGTCATTCATATCATGGGAAATCATTGAGAGTTCAGGCCTCAAGAGTGAGTACTATTCTAGAGATGAGACACTAGATACACCCATAGGTATCTGTTCAGTGGGTATTCTCCACTATTGGAATTTACCCTATAGATAGGTGGTTAATGTTTTGAATGAAGTATATACATTTCTGAAATGACATGTTCTGATTTAATCACTAGGTTTGATAGTATATGTCCCTACAATTTCCAAATTGTATCCAATCACTGGGGGTTCACATAAACGTCTCTAGAGTGTGTAACACACATGCACAAGGGAGAATGGATTGGAAATGTGACCTGATCAGGACATGAGAAATAGTGGATCGGTAGTGTTATAGCACATGTACCTAGTCACTACCTTGGGGACGAGTGGTTATAACTCACTATCTATCCTCTAGTATTAGATCAATTAAGAGTCATTTTTTCTGATAACTTCTATGTTCTACATCCACTGAGATAGGTATAATTTACTATTGAGAATGTTTCATTAGAATCAAATATAGCCATTCCTCCTTATTTTATTTCACCTAAATTGATATTTTAGCTCAAGGATCCATTGGATAATCTTGAGGGAAAAGTATTTATACACCCCATTACTTATTTTTGGGTATCACCAATACAATTTCCAAGAAGGGGGACAAAAGACATAGGCTTTCTATGGATTATTTCTTGTCGAATCACCTGACTATCAAGAACCGACATCCAATAACTAGTATAGATGACCTATTTGATCATATCTAAGGAGCGATGTTGTTTTCAAAAAATTGATCTGAGGTTTGGCTATCATCAACTGAATGTCAAGACATTATACATACATTGAGAAAAAATTTGGAAAATATATGGTCTATACGAGTATCTTGTTATTTCGTTCAGACTAATGGCCATAATTATAATCTTAATGTATCATGTGAATTTGTTTTTCTACCCATATTTGTATTGATTTAAGTTTTCCCTCATTGATGATATTTTATTGAAATATTTCAATAGAAACGACCATGAAACACATCATGAGAAAATACTATATATTCTTAGAGACTAACAGCTCTATGGTAGTCTTAGAAAAATAAATTTCTATAAGGATAAAGTAATCATCTTGGGCCATATCATCCCAAAGTCAGAAGTTTTTGATGACCTAGAGAATGTGAGAGTTAAGGGATCTTGGGATCAACACAATAATTTATTTGATATTCAATGTTTATAAGGTAGTTTTAGAATTAAAGATGATTCATTCAAGATTTCTCATGGATTGCAATGCCACATGTGGGATTGGAAAAGGAGGGTGTGGAATTTGAATGTTCTTAATCTATAAAATAATCCTTTTATGGGTTGATGGGTAGACTGACTTCAGCATTGATAATGATTTGGTCAGACCCATGTTGGGTCTATACATTCTAATATGACATGAGAGGTGTTAGGCTAGGAGCTATTCTGATGTAGGATGAGTGAGTTTTTGTCAATAGTTTTTGTCGGTTTAGTCCTCACAAGACAAAATACCTAACATAGGACATTGAGCTCAACGTTGTTGGCCATTACATAAATTTCTGGAAACACTATTTATTGGTAGAGAATTTTATGATTTTCAAAAAAAAAATCATCACAAAAATATTCTCTCAATGAGATGTGAATCTCATGCAGCATAGGAATGTTGATTACCCACAATATTTGGATTTTGGTATTTCCTACACAATAGGGAATGTAAATTTAGTAGTTGGGTCTCTGAGCTGAATGATTCATACAGAAACAGTTTAGGAGTATAGTGAAAAATTTAATGTTATATTGTAATTCTCAGAGATGCATGTTGAGGATCATGATGATCAGGGTCAGAGTATTCTCTCAGCCTTAGTAGCGACATATAATATTATCTAATGTTTATGATCGAGAAAATTATTTCAACTTGAAGGCCTTTTCTTAATGGAATATGATGATAATACTTCTTGTTGGAAGATCTATGGGAATGATACCCTATTTTTCTATGGGTGTGTGTGGGACCCAGAAGTCATCAGAGGGGAGAAAATGAGGAATTACCATCCCAAATCATGGGCAGTTCACACTACTGTCACCAAAATGTATCGAGATCTAAGACATCAATATTTTTGACCCAGTATGAAATGTGAGATATTTGAATTTCTCACTCGATGTTAATTATTTCAGCATGTGAAATATAGATATTAACATTCCACTAAGAAACTTCATTCACATTCCAATTTTTATTAAAAATGGTATGACATTTCAATTGACTTTGTGACTAGTATACCTAGATCTCCTCATGGAATGATAATGTAGGTTCACTATGATCATTTGATGAAGGTCACACAGTTATTAAAAGTATTATAAACCATATCAGTAGATGATCTTGGGTGGATATATGTTACAGAGGTAGTATCCATTCATTAAGAACCCTTTTCTATCGTTTTGGAAAGAGACTCTCATTTCACATCATGGCTCTAGAAGGGGTTTCAAAATTCCATTGGCAAACTAGTAATTTTGGGTAAAATATATCACCAATAGAACAATGGATTGAAATATCATACTATATAGGTGCTAAAGGATATGTTCTCTGAGTGTGTTTTCAACATTGGGGGTTCTTTGGAGAAACTCATTTCCCTCATCGAGATTTCTTATAATAACCTCTTATAGACAAAAATTTATATAAAGCCCTGTAAATCCTAGTAATGGTAGGCTCTTTTTCTCACATCTGTGCTGGATGGAGGTACGGGAAGATGATGTTCTTGGGCCTTGTCTAATTATGGAGAATTTAGAAAATGATCGGATGGCAAGAAAGATCATATTGAGAACTAAGTCCACATAGACATCATATTCCAATAGAAACCAAAGGCCTCTTGAGTTCAAGGTCAGAGACTATGCTTTCTTAAAATTTTCATCCATGTTGGGAAATAAAAATATTTAGAAGAAGGGTAAGCTATCACCATGATTCGTAGGACCCGTCGAGGTTATAATGTGAATTAAACCAATCGATTACCAGCTGGAACTTCCGTAGTGATACTTTTCTATTAATGATGTTCTTTGGGTATCATAGATTTTCCAATATTTTCCCGAAAAAATAATGTATATCATCTTGATGACGTTGAGATGGATAGGGATGCCTGATTTAAGGAGTATCTGGTGTGTATTTTTGATCGGATCATGATGACACTCTGTGATAGGTATGTTATATTTGTACATGTTCTATAAAACAAAAACTGAGTACATGATAAGGCCTAAGAGCATGATTTTGATATAAAATATCATTGGATGAAAACATTTTCAAATAGTACATATTTACCCTATAGGGGAATAATACTTGATAAATTTTTATAAGGAGTGGAATATAAATGACCATACTTTTGACGGAGGCATAGATCATTGGTTTATCATATTTAATCATTCAATTAGTCATGGAATAGGTGTGCTACAACAAAGGGAAGGCCTCAGGGGATTTTGGGTCTAGTTTAGAGCCTGGTGGTCTTGAAAAATAGGATTCATGGTGGTCTAAACTCTAACATACCCTTTTTTTAAAAGAGACAATATGTTAGATATGGTACATAATATGCCACATCAATTAAAAAAATATATAAATATTAATATTTACAATTTAGAATATAATCAAGAAATTAATATACCCATAATAAAAACTAATAATTTATTTTTTAATATATGTTTTACATATATATATAATAAATTTATTTAATGAATAAATAATTATAAATGAAAATAAATCACAATTTAAATAAAAGGAATTGTTTAAAAAAGTTAAATGAAAGAAAACAAAATTTATTAAATAATAAAATCACTCTTGATGGATTTTATGAATTCAATATATATTTAATATATTTAATATTATTTTTTAAATTCAACTTTCAGATTTTTAGGCATAATATAAAATAAATTCAGTTTTTTCGAAGAAAAGAAATATTTTTCTAAAAATGTGTTTTTACCACCTTTTGATGGAGAACCCATTTTAATCATTGTTTTGAACAACTTAATAAGTTATAATTAAAAAATTAATCTTCTTATATTGATGTGGGACATCAAAATTTACTTTGCACTTAATATTCGTATTTTCTGGATAATTTTCATATTTGAATGAATATTAGACAATTATATATTTTAATTGAAAACATATTTTCCATCGAAATTATAAATATAGATATAATATCCATTTAATTAGTTTTAAATTATAATTAAATTATTTTTTTATCATTTAACCCAATTTTTTACATTTAATTAAATTTCACTTTGAAATTTCTTTTAATAACATGTTAATATTTTGATGTTTTTTTCTTTTAAAAAGCATTTTTTTTTCATTTTTTCTAATAATTATTTTCATTAAAATTATATAATTCTAATTTTATGTTCTAAATTCTATAAAATGGATTCCGTATTTTTAATTAGTTAGAAAAAAATATGATAATACGAATATTTTTTGTTATTATTAATAGTAATTATAATAATTTTTATCTACAAAAGTTTAAATTAAAATCTTATTAATTATAGTAAAAATTAATATGATAATGATTATTAAATAATGAAAAAACCCTCCAAAATCCAATTGGATGAATAAAATTGTTTCTGTAACACCTATGAATCTGAATAGAATGATTAAATTTAGTTATGTCTATGAATGTTATATAAATATTAATAAGACAAAATAAAGTGAAAATAAGTATAACTATTATTTCGTACAAGTATGATAATCTTAATATTTAGAAAAACATGAAAAAAAATCAATCATAAATAGTGTATATAAATATAATGTAATTATCTATATCATGGTAGCTTAGTTATAATCATTATAGATTAATGAAATACCATAAATACAGACAGAACATTGATATAAAAATTATTTTATTAATAGAAATATCACATTAATGATATGAAAATATGAAAATAAATAAAATTAGAATTAATTATTGGACTCATTAAATATTACAAGATTCTATGACATATTATAAGTTTATAAAATGTATTTTTTATGTTATCTCCCTTTTTGGATATTATTTATATTAAATTATGGTAATAGTGTCAATATTCAGACTATAGATATTTTATAAAAATAATAATTAATTAAAATATATAATAATCATGAAAATCATAAAAAAAATCAAGTGGATATTATAATGTTTAGAAGTTCATAATGTGGCAATTTATGGAAAATTAACCTAATATATGTAAAATTTATATCTTTTTAATATTTAAAATTATTTTAACACAATTAATTTTAAAATAAAATGTTTAAGGGTAAAATGGAATAAGAAGGATTGATGTTAAATAAATACATGCATAAAAATATTTTATGAGAATATTTATAACTTTTTACAAATTGACATTGAGAAAACTCATTATCGAGTAATTTTCATTTAAAAATTAATTTAAATTAATTTAATATTTTAAGAGTTTCCAACGATACCCCTCCCCTATCCTATAAAAAGGTACCCTCTCTTATCTATTACTCACACTTAATAATCCCATTTGTTCTCCATCATTGACCAAAATAATATCCCAATATCCATTACCTCATTCTTGAGGCATTAGTTTTGGAAGAAAAACCTCTTTAGAGGTGTTAAGTTGTTCTTCAAAGGTGATCAACCGAAGAAGAAGTATCATTTTCATTAAGTATTTATATTTTATACCTTCTAACACTCCAATTATTATCATTAAACCATGATGAAATAATAAATGAAGTATTATCAATATAATGATATTTTACTATATCATCATCTTAATCCAACTAATAATTTATCAAATGGGAAATGAACTTTTTATTCCTTTGTATTGTGGACTACAACCTCAAAAATGGTATAGTTTGTTTTTCATCACCATATTTTACAAATATTAATAATGAGATAATTAAAGGTTTATATGTGATATTAATGCGATATTAATCATTATAATATAACAATATATCATCCATGTTATTAATTTTCTTCCACATTTAAATGATATTTTAGGTTTTTATGTATATGTCAAGTGTCAACCCGATGATGGTTTGTATGTATGTTTGAAGTGTCACATCTATGAAGCAATGTGAATCGTTTAAATTCACTACATCACTTTTTAGATATACATATACATATATTTAAATTATTAATATGATATTAATTATTTTAGTATAATTATATAATGAAAATATATTTCTTAAATTCTTTCAATTACGACAAATGGAAATTGAAAAATGTTGCTTATGCCTATGTAGGGCCTAAAGTCTCTATGACTAAAGTGTTGATCTTTTTTTATAACAATACATAATAGTTTATATTTAAAATTATATTTTATGTATAATAGTGATAAAAATTTCATGAATTTTATTATGTAGATAATGGTATTATGACAACATGGACTATTGAAATCATACAATGTTCATTTTTGAATCTAGTACTAAATATCAACAAAATGTTCTATGGGAACATAAATCACAATGTAATTTTTATAACAATGTAATAAATGATATCAAAAGTATAATGAACATGAAAAAGTTTCTAAATAAGTTTATATATTAACCTATGTTTATTGTTCTGGCAGATAATGCCTGTAAAAGATAATTCAGTTACGAGGTAATGGACTTCCTCTCAATATCCTTTCATTGAGGCATATCTTGATACTATGCACAATTATTATCTTATAATGTTTATATACAACCCTTTTGAAACATTATATGTTAAAATAGTATATTTTCATTATATTTGATACTTTTTGATGTTATTACATAATTATTTTTATTCAAGTGTTTCTCGATTGGTATGGGACGCGTTAAATAAAACGTCATTTTTTATCATCTAAAGAATTATTCTCCTAAAACTATTAATAATTTATATGATTAAAATTAGTTTTGGTTATTTATTTATTTGGATATGAATGTTTATATTTTTTATCTCATTAAAATGTTTCAATGTTTTATGGGTCCCTTTTATTGAAAATGATTCATTTTTAAAACATTAATTATGTGTTAATGGATTAATTATTTCAATATTTTTAATGTTTTTTAAATATACTCCATAAATGTAATATCTTAATTTCATGTCCCTATTATGTAATGGTTTTACTTTAATATTATACTAATTTATTTAAAAAATCATTTATGAGTGTGTCACTTGTAAATATGAAATCTAATTTCAATGTGGAAATGTAATTTTTCATTTTTTTCATGTTTTATGTGTTATGAATATGTTATGGTTCATGTGAATGTTTTATTTGTATGGATGGTTTTATGATAAATTGATGATGGTTTATTCCATGATATCTCTCCAATGAATTTGGCAATAACATGGGGTTAACAAGAAGGGTTTCTCCGTATATTTTTAGGGAATATACTATGATGGGTATTCCAAATGTAACCATGAAGTTTTCTCCATATGTAGTAGATTACTATTAAATTTAAATATGATACAGATGCTATAGGTTTCCTTCATGATTAATTATTTATATGATACATATAAATAAATCATAGGAATTCATTAATTAAGCTAATGGGTTTATGATTTTGGGGTGAAAATTGTTATTTTCATAATATTTTTTCATGAGTTTATTAGTATTCAGGGAATAACAGTTTCATTTATTATTTTTTAGCCATTCCTGATCTTGGTCAGATCTTCCCAATTTTGTAAAATGTTTTCCATATGTTATATGGTTTGGTAAGATAAATAATTATGTCTTTAGGATTTTTATCCCAAAATCCAATTAGGTTTTATTTTAAAGCGGTTTTATTTTGTGAAAAAATGGATAGTGAGTGATGTTTTGACATTTTAATATTTATGTTTTTATAAAATAGTTATGGGATAATTATCTAAAACTATAAACATTAAATGATCCTATGTTTGAATTGTTGATTTAACTCAAGATTATGTATTGTTTATGGTTGGTTACTTGTAGTTGTTATTATATAATGGATTATAAAACATTGGATATTATGAATTTATCTAAACATATAAAAATAAAATCATGTGTTCATAATTTTATGGATGATAATAATATAAATTTCATTGAATCCCTTTTGAGTATTTATGTTCTAAAATATTAGGGTGACTAATAATATTTTTTGGAGAAATTCTCCTTTTAGAAAATTACGGGTAATTAGTATTTGGGATTCAAAATGTGAGGAATGGTATAACCATTGAGGTTAAGACATATTTTTGTTAAATTTTAGATCGTTATAATATGTTTAAAATATTATAAGAATAATATAGTTTAAGAAAAATAAAAAACCACTGGATGGGTGAAAACACGTCACTTTCACTAAAGCCAAAGGAATCGAACAAAAAATCGAATGGAGACAAGGGTTCATCATAATCCATTAACCTATATGATGTACCTCATTATTTTGACATTTTCCAACATTTTTAAATGAGTTGACTGAATAATAATTTGTTGATTTTGGTAAATAATGTTTTATTAAATATATATCCTTAGAATTGTAAAATGAATAGGGAATTATGTGATAAATGTTATTTTAGAAGACGTTCACTATTTAGGAAGCATTATAATATCACGTTAAATATAATAATGTGGAATTTTATTTCAGCAGTTATGTTTTTTTATATTGGAAGAATATATGATTTACATTGATGAGTTATGTGGAATTAGGATATTTATGGAATTGGTAAAACTATATTGGAGAATATCAGAATATGTAAATTAAATTTTTGTATGAGACATTAAGAGAAGTTGTTTATATTTGGAGATAAATGTTAAATTTTATCTTGTAATATTATGTGATCAAATTTGTTTGATTTTTGTGTTTCAATCATTGTTTGGATTATTTGGAGGAATTATAAAGATATCTATTTAATGAATTGTATATATTGATATTATGGTATTATAGTATAATTTTGGAGATTAAAAGTACATTTTCATCGTTAAATAGTTCATTATTTTCAGAGAACTGTTTTATTATATCCTAACTATAATGTTTTTGGTTAATTTTCCAAGACATGGGAATTGGATATTTACTATTTATTGTATTTTCTGATTCTATAGAAGATAATTCATCCTAAATACTCATCGTTTGGGGAAAGAGATTAGTATTTGGTGGAAATTATTTAATGGATGAACATTACTTGTAAAGTATGTTTTATTCCATACATTCTTAGTCATAGATGTAAAACAATTCCTCAATGTTATGAAATGTATCTTAAAACAAAATTTTTTTAGGTTAACTATTACTACTATGAAGTAATAGACCATTCAACCCATCAAAAAAAATTTTTATTGTTAAATTTTTGATGATCATGTTATTAATCACTCTCCATCAAAACAAGAGGGTTAGTTTATTTTATATATCCATGTTTTTCTATATGGAATCTTATTATGCATTATCTCATGTGACCTTCATTCTATTGCTTCAGTCTATTAAGGTGGTATTTTTATTAATCATGTTTCTGATGTGTGATTGCAATAGTGGTATTTTGAAAATCCAGACCATAGTTACCAACCCCAAATTAAATTTTTGAGGATAATGATTTTAAAATGGTTATAATGTGACTTTTTGGGTTTATAAAGAAGAAACATTGGGTTCGATATCATACATAATACTCCACATTTGACATAAGTTAACAACTAAATATTATTATTAAAATGTATCCTTAAAACATAGTTATTAATATGGATTTAATTATTAGTATTATTTTAATTTTCAAAATATGCTTAACACATTTATATATTTAATTTTCTTTTAAAATATTTATAATTGAAAATAAAACCCTATTGAAATGAAATGATTTTTTTTCAAAAATAACAATTTAAATGTAAAAAGTGAGTTAATATAATAATAAAATTACTCTTCATGGATTTAATTAATGACATATATATTTAATATATTAAATGAAATGCTTAAAATTCATCATATATGTATTCTACGAATGATATAAATAAAATTAAATTTTAAAAATAATGTATTATATTTCACAAAAAGTAGTTTTACCACCTTTTCATGGTGATCCCATTTAAAATTCAGTTTTTAAACTTTCTTAATTTATATTTTACAAAATAAATATATTTATTTTGACAGGGGACATCAAAATATAATTGTCATAAATTGTTTTTAATTTTCGGATATTGTTTGTATTCTAATGAATATTTAAAAATAATGTATTTTAATTCAACACTGATTATTATTTTAATTTATTTATATAGTTAAATTTCCCTTTTAATTGGATATAATGTATAATTAATTTTTTTTTTATAATTTAATCTATTTTTTGTCATTGTATATAATTCTACAATCAAATTTTATATAAAAACATGTCAATATTTTTTTGTTTTTTATATTTAAAAACACGTCTTCAAATTTTTTCAAAGGGGATTAATTTTTCATTAATTAATTTAACGTCGATGATTTAAATGATGAAAAAAAATATTCCATATTTGAATTAATTGGTCCAAATTATATTAACATTCAGGAATTTTCAAATAGGTGCTTGGGTCGTGACTCCCAAAAATCCCCTATGATAGAATATGGGGTGGTGATAAGGACTGTGTAGGCATATCCCTCAAATGGAAGACATTTTTCTATGTACATGTACACACAAACAGACATATCCCAGCCTAAAAATGATGAAATATAAAACACTAAGTAAATAAGAATTCATACCACTTAAATACTAATAAATGAGTGAGACCATAGGAAACTAAATATAAAAAAGGCCATAATACAAGCCAACTAAATGAAAACACATATAATAATGAATAAGAAAGTGGCTAAAATTTGTCCGTAGAAAATCCAACCAGAAGGGTAGGTGTAGAACAGCTCTATGATGATGTTGGAACACAAATCATCAGTTTGATCACTCTAAGAACCACCTGGGTATGGTCTACCTAGAACTCCATCAAAGAGCCTATCATATGCATAAGAAATTACAAGTGGAAAAAATTATCGTGTATGATTGCATAAAAAACCATTAGGATGCCCAAGACCAAAAATGGAACACCACTAAGAAATAAAAGATGTAAACCACATATGAATACATGATGTATAAAACTAAGAAATAAATGAATAATAACATTAATAAATACACTGTATACCACAAAGGAAACACACGAAGTACAATTAATATGGTCACCTTAATAATGTATAAGTTTTATGGTTGAAGAGAAGTATTTTCAGTTGTAGTCCCCACGTATTGTTGTTTCCATGACTCATAGAGTGTCAATGGTGCATGGAGTGTTGATGGGAGAACTAAAAAGATATTATGTGTGAATTATTGACTAAAATCAAGATAATGTATCCTTTATTGTAAGATTATTAACATTGTTACCATAGGATGGTTAATAAAACATATGATATTAGGATTTTTCTAAATAGTTATGGATATCATCACATTTTCATAATTTCATTTCTAATAAGACTTTCAATTTCTTTTAAACCATTTTGAGGATTTATTTTCTAAAAAATTAATGTGACTAATAGTATTTGGTTGATAAATTCACATTTTGTAAAATTATGTGTTATTAGTTCTTGGGATTCAAAATTAGATGTATAAAATAACCATTGAAGATAAAACATGTTATGGTTATTTTTTAGATCATTATAATATTTTTAAAATATTATAATAATTATATAGTTTATGAAAAATGAAAAACCATTATATGGTTGAAAAAATGTCATGTTCAGTAAGGCCATATTAATTGAACCAACAATTAAAGGGCGACATGGGTTCCTCACCTTCTACTTGCTTATTTTAAGTACATCGTTATTATGACTTTTTAAACATTGTTGAATGATTTTATGGAATAAAAATATGTTGATTTTTGTAACTATGGTTTTATCAAATAGATATCCTTATAATTGGAAAATGAATTTGGAATTAGGTGATAAATGTTATTTTTGAAGATGATCACTATTTTGAGAACATTATATGATCAAGGTAAATATAATACTATGGAATTCTATTTGAAGAGTTATGTATTATTTATAATTTGAAAAATATATAATTAACATTGGGTAATTATGTGGAATTAGGATATTTAAGGAACTGGTTAAAATAAAATAGAGAATATATGATTAGGCTAAATACTTTTTGGTATGAGACATTAAAAGAGGTTGATTATATTTTGAGATAAAAGTTAAATTTTATCCAGGAATATTATGTGATCAAATTCATCTATTTTTTGAGTTTCAATAATAGATTGGATAATTTTCAATAATTATAAGGATTGATATTTAATGAGTGGTCTATGTTGATATTTTGGAATTATAGTAGAATTTTGGAGATTAACAGTAATTTTTCAACATAAAATAGTTTTTTCTTTTACGAGAACTCGTTTATCTTATCCAAACTATATTTTTTTTTTAATGTTTAAAGACAAAAGAAAGGGATATTTAATATTATGTGTATTATGTGATCATATATAAGTTCATTCGTCATAAATACTCATAATTTGAGGAAAGAGTTTAGTTTTTTTCTAGAAATTGTTTAATGGATGAAACATTACTTGTAAAGTTAGGATGTTTCATAACATTCTTAGTCAAGGAAATTAAATAATTCTTCAATTTTATGAAAAGTATCTTAAAACAAAAATATTGTTTTCTATTTATTATTCCTACTACGATGTCAATGACTATTTAACCCATCATAAATTTATTGTTTTTTTATTGTTAAATTTTTTATGATCATGTTCTCAATCACTCTCTATAAGAATAATATGCACAGTTTATCGTCCATATTCATGTTTTATTATATGGAATCCTAGTATACGATATCATAGGTTACCTTGGTTCTATCATTTCATTATTTTAAAGTTATAGTTTTATTAATCCTTTTTCCAATGTGGGAATTCAATAAAGGTATTTTTAAAATTCAAACCTCAGTTACCAACCCCAAATTCAAATTTTGAGGAGAATTTTTACAAAATGGGGAGAATGTGACTTCCATAGTTTATAAAAGTGACATTATGTTCTATAGAAAAGATAATACACCACATCAAACATAAGATAAGGAGTAAATATTATTATTTAAATGTATATTTAAAACATATCTATTAATATGTCATTAATAAATTTTATTATATTAATTGTTGAAATATAGTTTACATATTTATATAATAAATTATTTTGTGAAAAAATGATTATAAATTAATGTAATACCCTTTTTAAATAAAAGAATTTTTTTTGAAAATGATTATATTGTTTTGAATATTGAAAATTTTGAATTTTAATTCAACACAGAATTTTTGGCTAATTTATTTTTATCGTTAAATTGTCCTTTTAATTGGTTATAAATAATAATTATATAATGTTTTTATAATTTAATCCAATTTTTTAATTGTATTTAATTTTAAAATCAAATATGATATAAACATTATAAGCATGGACCGAAGTATTTTAATATTGAAAAATTTAAGGTATTCACATGTATTTAATTTGACAGACAAGATATATCTTATTATATATGGGGGATAAATGATGGGATTCACTTGATTGTTATGTGACATCCAAGTAATCATTTTCATTATACTATGAGCATGGACCGAAATATTATAGATAAGCCTAAAGATTGGAATGGATTATGTTGGACATAAGTTCGTATTGTTTAAGGATAGAACTTTTTTCGATATTTTTTTTAGAAAAAGGACAACCTGCAGGACGGGCGACAGCCCATCGCGTCAGGCAAGGCTGTGGGAATCGAACCCACAATAGAAGTGTGACTGGCCTTTATCACCTACCACTGGCCTACATGAAGTCCCTGTTTAGTAGAAACTATTTTTATTATATTAAGTTGTATGATATATTAAGTATAAGTCCATTTTAGGAACCATATATGATTAATCTCACTATATATGGACTTATGTATGTTTTCATAACTTTTCTAACCTTTTGTTTGAGATAGATGGAATGACCCATCATTCCATCACATGATCTTCTAACACATAACGAATGACAAATTCAAATTCATTTCTTTATGAGATGATGTGGAAATTTTCCAATGAACGAACAACGGTGAGACTATACCAAAATCATTAAAGTATTTCTTCTAATTCCAATTTCATCAACTTTAGGGAAATGATCTCGAAAACCAAAAATGTTTTCCTAGTGATCTTATATCTGATGAATCAGATGGTACCTTATATCGTCACAAATTTATGGCTTTGTGATTGGTGTTTTTTCCATTTCCATGTTCACTCTCCATCAGAACATGATGGTTAGAATTCTCTTCCATATCCATATTTTCACCTATGTGGAAACCCAGTGATTAGTTTATTTAGGTACCCGTTACATTTCATACATTTGTTTTTAAAGATTGGTTTTGGTATTCCTTTTTACGATGTGGGTTTCTATTAAAGAAACTTTTGAGTAGTGAACCATTTATAACCCTGACGAATTTCGAGGGCGAAATTTATTTTAAGGAGGGTAGAATGTAACACACCAAGATTTTATGAAAAATATTATTTTTAATTTTATTAATGTCTTGTGTTTTACGCTACACCAAAAGGATCTTGCACAACACACATCCTTGACTTGCCTTGCATTACATGTAATCATGACCTTCCTCGATTGCTTGTGTAGTACGCAATAACGAGTTTCACTAAACAACAATATGCTATTAAAATATTAATAAAACTAGCCGTTATGAATAGTAATAACCACTTTTTGAAATTTTGTAAATTTAATTTTTCAAACATGACTTCATTTTTGGATTCGAAATATCAAAATTAGTTTAGGGTGAAATTTTGGTACTTTTCGGATAACTTTCATTTTCTGATGAATAGTTAAAATTACTAAATATTAATTAAAAACAGCCTTTTTAATCGAAATAATTAATAGTGATAAATTATTAATTTGAGTTGTTTTAAAGTATATTTTGAATATATTTTTACAATTTAATACAATGTTGGTCATTAGATGTAATTTCACATTTAAACCATTCACAAACAAGTGTTAATCTTTTGATAGTTATTATCTCTTAAGAACACGATATATGTTTTGACGACAGGAATTAATTTTTAAATAAATTAATGCAACTTATATGTTTTAAATTTGGTAAAATATAAATCATTTTTGAGTTCATAATATCAAATATAGCTTAGGCATAATTTTTGGTATTTTTCTAGAAACTTTCATTTTTTGATGAATAGTGAAACCACTAAGTGGTAGTTAAAAAATGAATTTTTCATAAAACTTAATTTTACCGAATCTGTGAGTGGAATTTCAAAAATTCAAGAGACACAGTTGATGTCAGTAAGTAAAATTTTGTTCAATGAGATGAAAATAATTTTTGGTGAATAGTAACTTTTTACTTTTTTACCATGGTTAAAAGTAATAGGGTAATTAAGGGTAAAAATGATATTATTATTACCCTAACACATGTACTGATTCAATTGGATAAGTGTAATTCGACCAAAAACAACCTTAGGAATAAAAGATGACCATTTAGGCCCACTTGGATTAGATTAGGACATTTATTATTAATTTATTTAAAGAAGTGTTAAAATAGTTAAAATCAAAGTTTAATAAGTAGATAATTTTTAATATAGGGTTATACATAAGATAAATTATACTATAAATATTCATTAGAAATATAAAAATATTTCTTACCTAATTGTATTTTATTTGTATTTTTTAGACATTAAATATTTTAATTTATTTATGACACAATGATGATGCAGTATTTATCTTATTAATGAAATATTGACATAATTGATGTTATAAATACCCAAATAAATGTAATTTCAGACTTTTTATGAATTACACTAATATTCTAGGATAATATGACATGTTAGTATTGATTTAATTAACTTTTTTCGATCTAATCATTTTGTTATGATTTCACAAAAATCAATTACTAAATAGTGTCAAAATTGACATAAAATAGTTTTTAAAATAAATATTATATTATTAATTGATATTTTATTCCTAAAAAACTATGGATCGGAAAAATTACTTATATAAGTTTATATATATTAATAATAAACAACTTGGGGTTTTTTTGGCTTGTTATAGTAAGTTTATTAACTTTATAGTGTAAGAACACAAAAAGTCACGGTAAAAATAAAATTATATAACTTAAAGTTAAACTTAATGATAAGTTTAAAATATAAACTAAACTTGTCAAAATTCTATTGGATGAGAGGGTTTTAACCCATCCGCACCTTAGATTCGGAATAAATCAATTTGGAGCTATTTAAAACCGAATTTGGCGTTATAATATAATAATATTTTTAGTTATTCCAAAGGTACCCCTCTCTTCCCTTATAAAAGAGCACCCCATGCCTCTCTTCCTCACACCACATTGAGCCTTCAAGCTCAGAAAAACCCTGCCATATTCTCTTCTCCACTTCCCTAGAAACATCCAAGAGGTCCTGGTCTTCTTCAAAGACCAATTTTAGTGCCCTAATAGAAGGACTCAAAGAGGTGCTTCAAACAAGAGGTAATGTCTGTTACCGATTATTTCAACATTATTTCTTCTTCCACATCTTCTTCATTAGTTGTTTCATTATGAAGTAATAACATCAGTATCACTCATATACTAATATGTTATTATAAGTATGAAACAACCCTATTTCACCATCTATCCATCCTATAGAAAATGAAATCACTGTGCGTGCGTACGTACGGAATACCGTCTTCATGCTGTGGTGTAAACTATTTTCTACCACCACCTTACTTGGATGAGTATAATGGTGTACATAATAACTATATATGATTATTGTAAAGTGATATTGATTCTGAAATAGTATACAAACACTCCAATACAATTCCACGATCATGAGAACGATATCATCGCTCGTGTGTACGTACGGACTACCGTCTCCACGACGCGATGAGATTCATTCTCCACGTTAACCATTCATGAATGATTATAAAGTATATATAATAAGTAATCATGAAATATATGGAAATATAATGATACTGGATTTATGTTTATATATATGTATGTCATCTACTAAATTCCATTCAACTCAATAAGGAAACGAAAAGCGTTCATGCATACGTATGGCCTACCGTCTCCATGAGCGGTGTATTTTTTCCATTTACAGATATATTATTTATATGTATATTCTGAATATATATTATATATGAATACTGTTTTGTATGAGGTACTTTTTGACTTTTCTGACAAAAGTACGAGAAGAATGTTTTTTTAACTTATACAGCATGAATGGATTTTTAAAAAATTATTTCCAAGAATCTTCCTTTACAAGTTTTAATGTTAATTTTTAATCAACTTCTTTTAGTTTAAAATTGTATGACATGTTAAGAAAGGAAAAATGTTTTTGAAGTATAAAGGATATTTTCCTCAAGAATGGAGTTCAAGTGTTTTATCAAAATTATTTTCCATATAATATAATATAGGGTTCTGTTTCTATCTCTATTATTAAATTGATTTGATTATGTTGTGATGGAATTATTTTTATGAATTCCTTTATCTTATATGAATTCTTTTATGATGTCCCGATTTTTAAGAATCCCATTTTTATTACATTGGTTATGCTATGATGTATGGTTTATGATTTTGTGGCACACATAAGACTGGTATCATTATGAGATGGGTGGGACCTATATCTCCCTAGAATGCCTTGGGTAAATATTTTATATCTTATGAGATAGACATGGCTGGAACAGCAGGTTAAACCGGTTCAGTGAAACAGGACTGAAACGAGGAGTGAACTCGGTTCAGAAATGGACATTGTCCACTAAGATAGTCTTTGAAATGAGTCTTCACTAATAAGAAATGATTTTCTATTATTATGTGTGTATGCCACAAAGTTTCATGTTTTAATTTATGATTATTGGGATTCCATTTCACTAATATGATTTATCCCATGTTATGAAATTATGATTTCTTTTGCAGGTTAATATTTCCAAATGTTATGTTATTATGTATATGATGTGATTGATATTTCTTTTGTTTACCCTTACAAAGCATTTGAGCTCACCCATTTATGTTTTGTTTTCCCCAGGATATAAAGAAAGCATTTAGGTAAAAAAAGGAAGATATTTATGTGAGATGTTGAAGATCTTTCACCATTATTAGAAGATTACTTTCCGAGTTTCCAAAGACACTAAACTATTACGGTCCTTGTGTGTGTTTTTGTTATGTACCAAGTATTTCACAAAAGTAATGTAATGTCCATGTACATTAATCTTCGATTCTCTAAAAATAGATTATTATTTCGTCACAAGACAAGAAATAGATAGTATTAAATCACCTATAATAGTAATAAGTGCATGTGACATCAAACAAATTCGGCTTATATCAGCAGATCATCATCAATGTCTCTATAAATATCATATTTAGCATTTATCGTAAATTATCACATTTTACTATTCATAAAAAATTCATGTATTTCAGAAATATCACCATAAAATCTCCCTAACCATTTATTGATGTGTAGAATAAAAAAATAAAGTCTATTTTAAAAAAATAATATTCTATATTTGATTATTTTAATATTTAATTAAAATTATTATTTAATTGAAAATATATACACTTAAATTATTCAACTTCATTTTTAAGGTGCCTAAATTTATTTATATATTCATGGGTGTAGATACAATTCATAAGAGTCACAATAATATTTATAAGGGTATGTTACTGTTTATAAGGGTATGTTACTATTCATAATTGTATGTTACTATTCACCAGAAAATTAATTTAATTCTATCATAATATAAATATCATGTTAAACAAAACCGTGTATGTCATATTTTCAAAAATAAAAACACACTAGTGGAAAATTAAAGTTAAATGGTTAGGATATGACTATCTCCTAAATAACCAAGTGTTCTTTAAATGAAACTCAGAGCATTATTATATATATTCTATGACTGAAATGTATTTAAGAGAAACATACCATAAAATGTTTGGGGTGCTACAAATAATATTGAAGTATGAAGAGATGGATTTTCTATAATAGTCCAAAGGTCTCACAATTTCCATGAATCATGGAGTGTTGATGGTGCATGGAATGTCGATGGCCCAACTAAGAAGAATCAATGAGTGAATTATTGACATAACTCCAGATTATGAATTGTTTAAGGTTGGATTCTTATAGATGGTATCATGGGATGGTTTATAAAACATTGAAGATTATGATGTTTTCTAAACATCTAGGGATATCATCATGTGTTCATAATTTTAAGGATGATTATAATTTCAATTTCATTGAAACCCTTTTTAGGATTTATGTTCAGAAATATTAAGGTGACTAATATTACTTTTTAGAGGAATTCACAATTAAAAATTATGGGTCATTTGTGTTGGTGATTAAAAATGCAATATATGAAATTACACTTTGGGTAAAAACATGTTACATTTATGTTTTAGATAATTATAATATTTTTAAAATATTATAAGAATTGCATAGTTTTTGGAAAAGTAAAAATCACTAGATTGGTAAAAACATGTCACTTTCAGTAAGGCCACAAGAAACGAACCAAAAATCAAAGGGCGACATGGGTTCATCACCTTCCACTAGCCTATTTTAAGTACCTATTTATTAGGATTTTTTCAACATTTATGAATGAGTTTATGGAATAATAATAAGTTGATTTTTTCATCTAATGTTTTATCCAATTGATATCCTTGGTATAGGAAAATAAATTGGGGATTTAGTGATAAATGTTATTTTGGAAGACATTCACTAATTTGGGAACTTTATAAGATCAATGTTGATTGAATACGATGGAATTTTATTTGAGGAGTTATGTTTTATTTATATTTTGGAAGAATATATTATTTATATTGATGAATTATTGGGAATTATGATATTTATGTCATTAGTGAAACTATACTGTTGAATATTTTGTTACGTTAAATACTTTTGGTAATGGTACATTAAGAGTGGGTCATGATATTTGGATATAAATGTTAAACATTATCTTGGAATATTATGTGATCTAATAATTCTAAATTTTTTGTTTCTATGATAGTTCTGATTTTTTGAGGAATTATAAGGATAACTATTTAATGAATGGTGTTTGTTGATATTTTTGTATTATAGTTTAATTTTGGAGATTAAATGGTTTTTTTCATCATCAAATAGTTTATTCTTTTGGGAGAACTATTTTATCATATCGTAAATACATTGATTTTAGATAATGTTTCAAGACATGAGAAATGAATATTTAAAACTCTGTGTATTATGTGATTTTATAGAAGTTGATTTTCCTTTAATACTCATCATATGAGGAAATAGATTAATTTTATGAGGAAATTATTTAATGGATGAAACATTAAATTTAAATTAAGTATGTTTCCGTATGTTCTTTGTTAAAGAAGTTAAAAAATCCCTCAACATTATGAACATTATCTTAAAATAAAAAAAATGTTTTCTATTTACTATTCATACTATGATGTCAAATACTCTATAACCCATCACAAATTTATAGTTTTTGTATTGTAAAAATTTTTATGATCATCTAATTAATCACTCTTCATCAGAACAATATTGTTTGGTTATTTTCCCTATCCCTGTTTTCTTATATGGAATCTTAGTATGAATTATCTCAGGTGACCATTGTTCTATCGTTTCATTCTCTTAATGTGTTTGTTTTATTAAATATTTTTCTGATGTGGGATTGTAATAATTTTATTTTGAAAATTCAGACCTTAGTTACAAACACCAAATTTAATCATTGAGGACAGGTTTTCCAAAATGGGGAGAATTTGACTTCTTGAGTATATAAAAAAGTGAAATTGTGTTTGATAACATACATAATATGCCACATAAAACATAAATGAATGAATACATATTATTATTTAAATAATTCTTTAAATCAAAGCTATTAAAATGGAATTAATTAGTATTATTTTTTGAATTTTCAAAATATTGTTTACAAATTTATTTAATTAATTATTTTGCAAAAAAATAACTATAAATAAAAACAATACACTTTTGAAACAAAAGTAAATTTTTGCCGAAAAAACTCTATAATTGATAAAAGAGAGTTTATAAAATAATAAAATTACTCTTTATGGTTTTAATTAATAAAATATACATGAAATATATTCAATATAATGAATTAAAATCAATCTAATATGTTTTATACGCATACTATAATAACAAATTTAAATTTTCAGAAAAATGAAGTATTTTTTTCAAAATAAAGTTTTACCACCTTTTGATTAAGAGCCCATTTTAAATTAAATTTTTAATATTTTATAATTTTTATTTACGTAATATACTTTTTATTTTTATGGGGGACATCAAAATTTAAATTGGTTAAATTTTCTATATTTTTCTGATATTGATTATATTTTAATGGATATTGAAGAATAATGGATTTTATTTCAATACAGATTTCTCTTCTAATATATTTATATAGTTAAATTGTCTTTTTTAGTTGGTTATATAGTATAACTAAATAATTTTTTTATCATTTAATCTATTTTTTTTAATTTGATATAATTTCTCATTAAAATTTCATATAATCACATGTAATTCTTTTGATGGTTTTTACATTTAAATACATGTTTTCACATTTTGTCAAAAAGGACGAATTTTTAATTAATTAATGTATTTTTGATATTTTAGATAATGAAAAATAAATTCAATATTTGGAATGAGTGGGTCCAAAATAAGTTAATTATCATAACCTGTACTAGAGGGGACTATGTTTTGACTCCTCCAAACCCCCTACAATCTGCTAGGGGATGGCGACATGCACCGAGTAGGCATATCACACAAATGAGAGACATTTTCCTATGTACATGTACACACACAGACCCACATATCCTATCATAAAAATTATAAAATATAAAACACTAAGTAAATAAGAATTCATACCACTATGTTACCAACAACAGATAGTTCCCGTATGAATGTGAATGTAAATAGAGACAAAATACATGCTCGCCAAAATATTTCATTAGAAAAAGTGAATAAAAAAGATGTTAATAATTGTTCATAGAAAATACAAAATGAAGGGTAGGTGTATAATATCTCTCTGATGTTGTATTGGAACATCTTATCTGTCCAAGAACCCTAATTTCCACCAGGTCCTGGTCAACCTAGAACACTATCAATGATTCAATCATCTCTACAAGACATGACACATGGATGCATTTCCCGTTTATGGCTGAGTAAAAAATCAATAGGTCAACCAAGACCAAAATGGAACCCCACCATGAAATACAAGAAGTAAACCATAGAAGAATGGATGAAGTGAACCACTATGAAATACACAAAGTATAATATTAATAAATGCAATGTATACCATAAAAGAGACACACGAAGTAAAATTAATATGGTCACCTCACACATGTATAATTTTAAAGCATGAAGGGGGGGATTTTCAATTGTAGTCCAAATGTATCCATGTTTTCTTGACTCATGGAGTGTCTATGGTGCATGGAGTGTCAATGGAACACCACCTGGTCGAAAAGGTGTGAAATTGTGTTTCATGTGGCTACATTTCATGTGGTTTTCCCACCACCATGGCATGCCCCACAACCGATTCCTCTGATACAGCTTTGAAATGCATCTTAGCTACCTTTTGTGGCCTCCTATCATGGCCCTTGATCACTTCCAGGAGCCTCTACTATAGTAGGTTTCCAAATAGACCCCACATGAAGATGTTATACATCCACCATCGGCCTCCCTATTAGTGGCATCTCCCTTCTTCGCTCACAGCCCCCCCCCCCCCCCCCCCCCGCTGTGAGGACATTGTCGCCTCCACCATCGATCACCCGACAAACGTCCTTCCGTTATCTAATCCCTCTTCCAAAAATCGGCCTAATCCACATCTATGAGAACTGTCACGAGCCACCTCCATCTGCCTCTATAACCCTCTACATCAGCTGATTCACACAACACCTTTTCTATCACACCATTATGATGTTGTTTTAGTGTTGTATTCCAATTCAAGGATCTTGGAACCATAGGTCCACCGAGCGATGATCCTCTTTTTATATTTCATGATGAACAAGGAACATGTAATGATTTTGGGAAAGTAGATAAAGAACATTAATTCCCAAACAATGGATCATGGCCTTATTCATGTCACCCTTGACCTATTCAGGTTAGAATGATTATTATGAACCATTCAACAAATTGATCTAATCCCCATTCAAAACTACACAAGAAGATATCCATCCCAAAATATCAAACGAACCATAGATCAACCTATTATTGGGGTTTTTAGTGTTCATAATTTTTATATAAAAGGGGAAATTAAATCACAATGTGATTAGACACCCCACATCATGGTTGGATCGATTGTTGTTGAAGAACAGAGGTCAGTGTCACCATTTAACCTCAATCCACCGATGTTCATCATCAAGAGAGTTTACATCCACACTTTAGAGTTCTTCCAGGATTATGGTGAAAACCCTAAATTCATAAAAAATAATTAATTTAAAAGAGAAATGCTTGAACATCCATTAAAATATTTCTATTAACATTTATTTATGATTTTTACTTAAAAATTCAAGAATTCACATTGAACCCACAATTGTTAATTTTAGTCCCCACCTAAGGTAATGTCGCTTCTCTTAACACAATTGGGAACCCAGATTTTGGATTCTAGAACCCGTTTAGAAATTAATCTATTTTTAATGGAAATATACAGACATGATTTTTTAAAAACATTAAAATGTTCATAAAAAATTACCAGGAACATTGGACCTCAGAATCTAACATAGTTTTAGCACCTAGTCATGTAATATTCCAAATTAATTATTAAAAATATGTTGAAAATATAAGTCATTACATTCAACACACCATAGGTATTTACATCCCTAAAATATAAAAATTGTTCTACTCAACAAAAATATGAGGATATTGATAATGCATCTGATCCTATCAATCCCAGTTTCTCTCCAAAATATTTTAGTCATGCTGTAGAATATTCACTAGAGAAATCGACCACCCATAAATGATCCACTCATATTGATCCTTGATCTCCACTAGTTACACCACAAACTATCACAATGATCAATGTCCATCTCATCCCACTTGATTACATGTGTAATATCATAAATGTAATTCCTTAACTACAACACATGGAATACATCATACACCTAGTGCGACTGAGGGGCAAGAGATTGGTGTTACACCGCCTCTCCAACATTACTCAGAATATAAAAAAGGGTTGATGTATCTCAAATATAACATGTCACAACAAGAAAAGATTATTAAATATCCATCATGGATAGATCTAATGGAACACATGGACTCCAAATTTGAACTCTAAGGGCCTATATCTCCTCTTAGAATACCACTTCTAATGGATATGTGAAGCCCTCATCCGCATGTGGATAATCTTTACCTTCTCCGTGGTAGCTCGCACAGACTCTGGTCCCATTAGTGCTGACTCCCCTAGGTCATCCCAGCATAGTTCTGACCTTTGTGGTCACTTTTAAAGGGCCTAAAATGATTCCATTCTAATGGTGATGAGATATTTGGTGCTTTACACAAACTACACCAATGATAGGTGATCCTCCCAAGTAAAGCCAAAGGCTATGATTAAATCATGTACCATGTCCTCGAGAACCTAAATGGTCCTCTCCATCTAGCCATCTAACATGGGATTAAAAACCATGATTATGCGCAAATTATTCTCAACATCCACCTATAATCCCTTACACAATTTCAACATGAAACAAACATCATGATCTGAAATTTTTATAAATGGAACTCTGTGATTCCGAACAATCTTCCACATATAGTGGCATACCATGATATCTACTGAAATCATCTAATGGATATTTAGGAAGTGGGACAACATGGTAATTTCCTCAATAATAACCAAGATGTATAATTCCCCCTAGGGATGTGTGCTAAACTAATCGCAAAGTTCATTGATATACCGTCAAACTTCCACTCAAGCACCTTCTGTGTTTGGTTCATGCCTCATGGTACCTGATGCTCTTCCTTCACATTCTGTCTTGTGAGAAATCAAGAAAAAAACTTTGATGGTTCCCCCATTATCCCCAACCATCATAACTGATGTTTTAGTTCATAGTATATATTTTCTACACATGGTTGTACCACCAAAGCAAGTTTTTTGTAACTCCCTAAGAACCACCACGTGAAACATCTCTAGTTGAATTATGAATCAAATGAAAAGAAGATGTACACAACACATATCAAATATCCATCTATGGCATGTCCCATAGGCAATTTATCACATTGGGTATCACAGTTGATATCCCCATGTAGTGCCCCTTGACAAGCATTAAGAGTACATGGGTAAAAACCATCATTTAGAGGTAAGATTCTCTATCTCCATCCACAAAGGATATCTGAAATGTGACCAACTGTTCGGATGCATCATTCAACAACACCAAGAGGGATAAACTATTGAGAGAATATACCACTAAATTTCCATTCCCTTGAGTATAGACATTCCCAGTGTAATAGTCCTATAGAAACAATATCCTTCATCTATGTCTCATGTTTAGTTTTCTTGAGAGAAGATATACATGATACTATTGTGGTCTGAGTTGATTGTAAACCACATGGCCATCATGTAATTTTTCCACATCACAAATGGGAAGACTAACACTTCCATATCAAGATCATGGGTCACATATTTCTTCTCATGTGGTCCCAACTATTGTGAATAATATAAAATCAACACATTCCGCACCATTAGTACACAACCAGTTATGGTCTCTAATACTTCAAAGAACACCGCATACATTAAACTCTCCTTTTGTAGTCTCATTATAATAGAGCTATTAAATCTCTACCGATGATACTAAAAACACTCATATTATATATCCATCCACATTAAAGGTATCCCTTTTCACATCATTGATTTCAAGGAAGCTTCTACTATAAAAAATATGTACACAAACCTCTGATAGTACCTAGGCCACATGAGGAAACTCATCAACTCAGTAACATGATTGGGTGTCCCCCATTCAAGAACTGATTAAATCATCGGCAACTCTACTATAACTCCAACATCTGAAATGAAGTGTCCCAAAAGTGGACCTCCCAAATTCTGATCTGAAAATTTGAGAACATCCCTAAATTCATGTTCTCTCAAACTGTGTGAATGAAAATCTTTACGTGCATCTAGTAATCCAACTTGGACACCGAGTACACCTAGATGTCATCAATGATGACCATGAAAAACTAGTTAATATGAGTATAGTAGATTCTATTTCGGAGACCCATGAACACTGCTAAGGAATTTTTCAAATTGGATGGAATCACCATGTACTCATACTGGTTGTACCAACATCTAAAGGATGTCTTCGGTACATCCTCATCCCATACACAAAGTTGGTGATAGCCATACCAGAGGTAAAAAATTGAGAACCACCTTTCACTTTTAAGATTTTCGAAGAGGACATTGATCTGTGATAGTAGACACTTTTTCATTATGTTCACCGTATTCATGAACCAGATTTCCACACAAAACCTTATACTCCTCCAAGTATTATTTTCAGACAAAATGCAGTCCGCTAAGGGTGATACTCTGGGTCTCATGAAGTGCATCCTTTGTAAGTCCTTTAGTGGTACCCTCAAATCAGAAAATTTTCTAGGATCCATCTAACGTGAATGTTTCTATATTAGTACAATCCTAGGATATAGTTCAATGAAAAAGTCTAATTCATTTTGGTGAGGTGATCCGAGGACATACTCATGAATTATGTCCTCATAATCTACCTCCACTTCCAGAAAAGAAGGTCACATCAAACCAATTGCTATGAGGGTCAGGCTAACCAATAGACGGGTAATCAGTTGCACCCTCTTATGAGTAATTCCATTTTTTGCTGCATGTGTTTCATTTTCACCAACAAAGGATATCCCAGTCCCATATTTGTGGACACACTATATAGTATGCCTCAAATAGTCAATCTAGGAAATGACTGTGTATAACCATTCCACAAAAGAACCCAACCAAATCTCTCACCACCTAGAGTAAGAGAATTTTTTTGGAACAAGTGTGTGATTATATAATATGCCCTGTATAAGAATCAATGCATAGAGATTGAGTCAATGGTTCCACTAAAATATTTTAGTCCCAAACAAGGGTCAGGGAGAAAAATGAGTGAATGACACTTCTATCTATAAAAACTAGAGATATGGTTGAAATGACACATATTGTACGTTTAATCATCACTGTAGCACATAGGTCATAATCCTCCAACACCTAATGATGGCATCGTCATTGTCCCACACCTCCCTAAGCCCTTGGTGGACCACCTGGTGGTGGTGGGGGTGGTACATAAAACCACCACCCTCCTCATACTTCCCTACCTGCTCCACTTCCACACCTGTTGTCCTTTATAACATTATTCTTCTACCTCCTCTTCTACCTCAGAAGTCGCACAACCATCATCTGATCATCTGCACAAGGAGTAAGGAAATCTTGAGCCATAAGTCACTGACTTGAACATGAGTATCACAACCTATAATTCAGATGACCCGCTATGACATGGGATCCCCACACCACTGATCCCATATCATGAGGTCATCCACTAGAGTTCCAATCCTACATGGGTTCATATGTCTATTGTCAGCTACTTACAACCAAAGACTCAGATGTCTCATGCCTATTGGTAGCTACCACTAATTTCATCTACTCCAGAATAAATATATCGACTATTAGGGTTCACTCTAGTACCCCATCATATTTTAGAATTATAGAAGATATCAATGATTCCCTAATCTCCCATCATATTCCGTTATCGATAGTTCAACATCTAATGAACGAGTCCCACACCATATTTTTGGTTTACCAAGAATGATATATAAATCTCGTTGAGTACTCTAATATTGTGTGACTACCCAGTGGAAAATGTAAGAGATCTGGTATATGCACTTAGCATAACATAACTGGAAAGAAATACCCTCTTAAGAGGTGCTACATTTTTTCCTAATAGATATTCATCTCATCGTGCATCTATTTTAATAAGCTCCACCACTACTTCACTAATCCCTGAAGAAGGCTCATAGGTAGAACTATCATCTAGTCAGAAGGCATCATCACAAGGCGGATGAAACATGTAACTACCTTCTAATAGATAGTAATCTCAACCATTAATTCACTAATCTCTGAAGAAGTCTCACAGCTAGTAGTATCATCTAGTCGGAAGGCATCATCAGAAGGTGGAAGAAATGTGTAACTACCTCTAGAAAATGCTAAGCTACCACGGGTTCTGGACCACCCTCATCCTAGATTGTATAAGGGACTAGAACTCCTGAAACATACTCAGCCTATATGCATCCTCATCCAGTAGAGCTATTATTAAATACTCCTCTCTAGGTTTTGGTATAACTAATACACCTCCCATTGGTGATATCTCTCGTACTGCTCCATATATTGATGCCTCATTTCTAATAGGATCATCCTTGTGATCATGCATCAGAATATTGGTTGTTTTTCTATCCAGAGGCATCCTAAAATAGATCAAGATGTACCAGAGTCAATAGAGTATACCTTTTTTACTGACTCATTAAGGACTTGATAACATAACCAAATTTTATATGATTCATGTATAATTTATTTCCCTATAACAATATTTTTCATGTAGTGAGTTGGAAAGAATAATTCACAGTCCTCGTGAATGGATACATCAGCTTCCGCCCCAATAATGGATTCCCTGGCCTGAGATCCACACTAGAAACACATGAATCTGTTTCCCCAAACCAATCACATATACTCTTGGATTCATATGTAGAACTGACCCTCCCTGATACCACTCTGTCACCACCCATACCAGAGGGTTCCATGACATGACCACCCTAAGATCACCTCTGATAGTTTAGGGGCTTCCGTCTACCACTGAGTTTCCATATCACTCAAATGGGATTCATTTTACAATGTACCTTTACACAAGAACACATCTTCAAGCCCAAAAAATGATGAAATGTAAACACTATGTAAAAAATAGAATTCCTACCATTAATATAACAAAAAAATTGAGTACAGAATTAGGAAACTAAAATTAACATGGTTTAGAATACATTCAAAGCAAAAGAAATAGTATGAAAATGTCTACACACTAGTTCATGAAACTCATCCAAAGAAACCCCTACAAGAATGGTAGGTGTAGAATAGTTGTGTAAAATCATATGAGAAGACCTAATCTGTTTGAGAAATCTAATCACCACATGGTCTATGACTAAATAGAACACTATCAAAACATTGATCATTTGCAAAAGTCATAAGGTGTGATGGAAAATCCCATGTAGGGGTGAGTAAAACAATACTCACTATGAAACCCAAGAACAAAAAGGAATTCCACTAAGAAATACACAAAGTACCCCATGATGAAATAAATGAATTATATTACTATTAAATACATGATGTAGACTATGAATAAATACACAATATAAAACAAATAAATCACACAAATTACAATCAATATGGTTATCTCACAAAGGTATAAGTCTAAACCACGAAGAGATAGCTTATCAATTTTAGTCCATAGGTCTCCCTGTTTCCATGAATCACTGAGTGTCGATGGTTCATGGAGAATTTATGAATCATAGAGCATAGATAGCGCTTAGAGTTCTGATGTCACTTGTAGAGTTGATGTCGCATATAGGTTCGATGCCACACATAGTTTCACTAGTGCATTGAGCGTCGATGGCGCACAGAGAATTGATGGCACGTATTGCGTAGATGTATCACATAGTGTTTATAGTTCATAGAGCATCAATGTGGAACATATAATTTATGGTATATAGAGTGTTAATGGGTCATGTAGCCCCCATGTCACAAATTGACCATGTCACATCCAACTACATGATTCCTCTCATAGTGAGCTTGTACTGGGAGAGCCTAAATATTGAATACAACAATTCATATAAAAAGTTTCACAAAGACTCACTTGTAGTATCTATAATGGATCATATCATTACAAGGGTCCTAACACCACAGATGGATCATAAAATAGACACATGGTTTGAAATATATGGTATTTTTTAAGAAACACTTCTGACCTGGTTCTGATCCGGGTCCAAACTGACATGTCAGACGCAACCCAACCTAATCTGGCTAACCCAAGCTAGTCTGAACCAAACCAGACCATCCCACTGGCCTCAGGCCGAACTATCCCAACCTAATGGACATAGTTAATATTATTACCTGAGGCCACTGGGTCCAGCCCATAGTGTTGCTGGAGTATCCCAACATCCTCGGTCTGGCCTGCACTGTGGGATGGTTTACTCCGCCATGTGCAGACCTCCCTAGCTGCGCCCCCTGGTCCACATAGTCTATGATGACTTCATAACTCTTTCATGATGCCAAGTCAATGCAGTTCCAAGAATCATTTCACATGGCCTTACAACCTCTTATGTATGCCATGTAGCATTCTAATGTGGGTTACTTCGGGGCAGAATCAAGCCGCATCCTAACTTGATGTTATGGCACCTCTTGCAACTCCCAGTCACCACCCATGGCATCCACTACTACATTCTCCCAGGAAGTCACATACATACCATGTTCCACCTTCATCTTCGGCCTCCCTACTGAAGACCCCATCATGCTCCACAATCCACCAGGCCCAACCACCCCACTGCCAGGCCACTACTACCTCCCCTTCCAACCACACTACATGAAACCTACTATTTTCCACATGTTCTTCATTGACCAATGAGAAGCCTCTAAAAAAACTCCACCATACACCACCACCACACACCATTGTAGACCTCTACCTCGGTGATTCATGTCATTCCTTCTCCCTTCCACCTTTGATATGTTATTGTGATGTCGTATCCTCGACCATCGAAAGTTGTGCCACAGGTCGAAGGATCCACAATCCTCTGTTCGTATTTTACAAAGAACGAGGAACACATAGATATTTGTGAAAAAGAGATAAAGCACATGAAAACACAAATAAATTATTTTTTCCTTGTTTGTGTCCATCATGATCCATTAATTTTATAAGGATTATGAAGAACCATTCATCATAGAGATCAAATCCTCATTCAAACCCCACAAGCATTTGTACATACTGGAAGTAAAAAAGAACCATAGATGAACTTATTCATTGGTTTTTCTGTGTTTTTTATTTTAATTTAAGAGTGGAGGAGGAATCATAAAAATATAAAATAACATAACTCATGTTTGGATCAGTTGTTGATGAAGAATTAAGGTTAATGTCATCATCAATCCTTCATCATCTGGATTTCATCATCGAGAGAGTTTCATTACATTAAATAGACGAATTATTGGGTTGTGGTGATAACCCTAAATTCATGAAAAAAATTCATTAAAATGAAAAACCAAACTAGGTACGATAAAATATTTTTATTAATATATTTTTATAACTATTACATAGAAAATATTACATTCACAGTTGACCCATGTTGGTCGATGTTAGGCCCCACTAAAGGTAAAGTCGCTGCTCTAAAAGAAATGATGCCCCCAGTTTCATTATTTGAGCACCCTTTTAGATGTTATTTTCATTTTAACGAAAATAATCCTCTTCCTTAATTAAAAACATATCATTTTTCATTGATATGATCCAGGCACACTAGGCATCAGAATGTCACATTATTTTAGGGAAAGCTTTCAAAATATTTACTATTAATTTATAAAAATCAAATCAGAGAAAATATTATTCATTACATTTAATAGGCTACATTAATTTTGTATGATATTATGAATAGTATCTAGGGTAATATTTACCTACCATGATATATGGGAAATCCTAAAAATTCTGTTAAAAGATAATATGAAAAGGATGATAAAATTACCATAAAACATACTAAATCATAATGGATGAATAAAATCGAATCTTAACTCCTCTATATCTGATTTAATTCATTTGATTGACCTTTTTCAATGAATTTTATATAAATACGATTAAAACATTATATAGTAACAACATATTACCCACAATTTTATTATATGTATGTTGATTCTAATATAGAAAAACTCATTATAAAACATTAGTCATAAATTCTATTTGAAATATAATTAATTATCCACATAATGATAATTTATTTTTAGGGTCTAGAGATAAAATAATTACTATAAATACTAACAAAACAATGACACACTATTTATTTTTTTAATAGAAATATTAAAAAATTAATATATTTTGAATATATTAGGGTACTCCCAGAATTTTCTAGGAGACAATAAAATATTATATGTCTAGTAAATGGTGTTTTTTTAATTTTATCTCTATTTATGGATTTTTTTAAGATGAATGAAATAAATTGTGTCGAATTTTAATGTATTGATATTTTATAAAAATAATATCATATTAAGTTAATTATAAATCATAAAAATCCTTAAAAATTCCAAATGTTCTATAATAAGGTCAAAATTTTCATTAATTGTCCATTTATTTGAAATTTACCCAATATATGTAATCTATATAATTGTTATATTTAAAATTTGTTTACCCCAATTTAGTTTTAATGAGAATAATTATGTGTAAAATGAAATGATATGTTTCAAAATGAAATCAAAACTTTCCAAAAAAATAACGGGTGAGAGTATTCAGATCTATCGTCATCTTATATTCTACATATAAAATTTTGGAGTCATTTGGGTTTAGAAAATAATTTATATTAGTTTAATATTTAAAGACATTTATGGTTTCCCCTCCCCTCTTATATGAAATGTTTTCCTCTCTTCCCAATTACCAACGCATCATAAAACTTTTGGTTTGGACATGATCTATCCAATTAATTTCCTAAAATATCTCCCTTCATTCTTGGTTCTATATTTTTGGCCAAAATCCCACCTTCTAGGTTCTATTGTGATCCTCAAAGCCGATCAACCGATGAAGTGGTATCATTTTATTTATGTGTTTATATTTTATTCATTCTTCCACTTATTAAAATATACTTAAAAGATTTTGTAATAATAACTCGATTATCCTCAATATACTGAGATACTATTGTAGCATCCCCTAAATCCAATAAATATATCCTCAAATGGTAAATGAACTATTCATTCATGTGTAGGGTGGAATACCACCTCAAAAGCCGATATAGAAAATTTTTCATCACGAAATTTAATTTTTTTCTAATGATGGAATTAAAAGAGTATATGTCATATTCCAGGAATATTAATCATTATAATATAATAATATTTCAAATGTTTTCTTATATTCCATGCATATAAAATTTATATCTTTGTTAGTGCGTACATGGGAACTATCACCTCCATGAATCGTTGTGATTCATTTTTATTCAATTCATCACATGTGTGATGTATATATGTATATTCATATTTTAAATTTTATAGAAATGATGTTATTATAATCCTGGAATGTTAAAATAGTTTTTCCAATATTTCCACAATGATAAATTAAAAATAGAAATTGTTTCTCATTCATAAGTACAACCTACTATCTCTATGATTATTAGGTTGATCATCTTTCATATAAATATTAATTGTTTTATTTAAGTGTATATTTTATGTATAAAATTTATATTAATGGAATGAATATTATTCTAGTAGAGATGAACATATAACCACATAGACTATATATATCATACCATGTTAACATTTGACAAAACTACCAAATACCGATAAAGTGTCCGATGTGATATTAAATCAATATAAAATTGTTATAAAAAGGTATTAAGTGATATAAATTTAATAATTAACATTAAAATTTGTTTAAATCAAGTATAAATAAATTTACGTATATTATTCATGATGATAAAAATGTACAAGATGATTCAAACTCAAGGTAAGGGGCTTCTTCTCAATCTCATTTCAATTATTCATATTTTGATATTATGAACCATTATTATCAAATAAGGTGTATATTCAAACCTTTTGGCATGTTATTTAATAAATTATTTTATTATCTTGATTTTAAATGTTTTTTAATTTCATTCCATAATGACTTTTATTCAATTTTCTCTCATGTGGTATGCGACTCTTTAACTAAAACATCATCCTAAATGTTTTAATGATGTATTATTCTAAATATTTTTCATTAATTTCAATGTTAAAAAATTGATTACAGATTTCATTATAATGACATGAATATTTTAAAATGTTAATTCTTTTAAAATGATTCAATCTTGTATAGGATAGTTAGATTCAGAAATATTAATCTTTTATTTTTCAATAGTAATTTAAATGGAATGATTATTTGAATAACATGGAATTGTTTTTTACATATACTCCATGAATGTAATTAATATCATATTTATTGTTAGTATCTATTGATTTACACTTTACAATTTTACAATTTTAATTTTATATAATATGTTCTTTTATATGATTGGGTGGATTGTTAAGATGAAATGTGATTTCAATGTGGAAATGTCATTTGTCATTTATTCTTGTTTTATGTGTCATTATTATGTTATGGTTCATGGAAATTGTTTATGTCACGACCCGCCTTCACCAAAAGGAGGGAAGGGTCAGCTGATTGTGAGGCCCATCCTTCTTTATGCTTAATGAGAGATAATGACCCCCGAAACCCACCTTCAACAGGTCCCGGAGTGGCAACTAGCACCAAGGGTATAGAAAATTCTCAGAAATGGAAGGCATTACCCTTTTTATTTTATAGGATCGAGAGATATGGAGAAGAAAACCCAACAACATCAAGGTAGAGATAAATGTAAAGGCAAAAATAAGCCATTCCCACATGCATGTGTCAAAAGTAAAAGCCACAAGGTGCAAAAAGGTGACTACAAGGTAAGTACCAAAAAGGAAAACAACAACTGCAACTGCTCAAAAAGTCCGAGCTAGTAAGGTCCTACGTAATCCTCGAAGTCCTCCTGGAAACCTGAAAGCAGTTTTATATACGTAGGGTGAGCATACAAGTACACTCAGTAGGGAAAACCAAAGACTCTCGTGCACAAGTGGGGGAACGTGCTAAAGTCCCGGGAGATAAGAGTAAACTAAACACCTATTAAGGTAAACTATCCACCCCATGCCTCACCAAGGAACACTCCCCAAATAACGCAAGTCAATTAATTTATATAAAAAGATCACATCGATGTTTGGGTACCCCGCGCCACTTTCCCACTGGTTATTGAGACATCCTACTCATCGGACCAATCCCACCATTCTCTCCGTAGTCCCACTGCCACACCCGCCCGCACACACCTGGGCCACAACCACACCCATTCCCACTGCTGAAACCCTCCCTCACACACCTGGGCCTCAACCGCACGCAGTCCCACTGCTGAAACCCGCCCGCACACACCTGGGCCATAACCGCACGCAGCCCCACTGCTGAAACCCGCCCGCACACACCTGGGCCACAACTGTCACACGTAACCATGCATGCAAACACCTAGGCCAGAACAACCACCACCATGCCCGAAGACACCTGGGCCTCATCCCGAAGACACTTGGGAAACCACCTACCACACACACCAGGCCAACCACCACACGACCCAGCCTGATGGTTCTTGGGCTAATAATGGACTTCAGGCCATCACAGCCTGCCCGAAGATACATGGGATATCCGGGAAAGGGAGCAGAAAATGAGCTAATAACCAGCCACTAAGAATAGTGTTGGTAAAAACACCCTCCCCCATGAAATGGGGGTGTTCGACACTAGGTTCTCAACTTGGGTGGGGTGCGAATAAGAAACAAAAAACTACAAGTATAGATATAGGTAACAAGCACTCACCCAAAGCTAGGTTTGTTTTCTTCAGACAGCCTATAGACACTACAACACTCAAGCTCGAGTCACGGCTCATGCTAACAACCCGTCATCCCATTCTTGTTTCATGTTCAGTGATAATATTTGAGTTAAGCACTACTGGGCATCTAGTAGGCATAGGCATAAGTCCAGAAAAGTAAACAATCAAACATCTACCAAAACGTCCACACCTGGTTCTCAAAAACAGAGGATTCCACCCCAATTTGTGATACGAACAAGTAACCACCCGTATTTAAAACTCACAACTACCTAATCCACACCAACAGGAGATCCCATCCCCCAAAATAAAATCACACGACCACCGAGAGTATAAAAGAACAGGGGATCCCATCCCCTCCCACATCTCCAGCAATCGGCCTGAAGGGAAAACAACCAACCACCACCACCAACACAAGCAGGTCCTTGCATGTATTTTCAGATTTAAACGACTTAACACACTCCATGATTCAAATTACGTGTGTTTTAATCGGGGGTTATCACAAAAGGAAAGATTATGGTGCCTCAATTTATTTGGTCGGATATACGTCATTAACCAATTCACTTTTCACAGCAGGAGTTTACAACCACAACAAGCTATTTAAAACATTAGCAGGGGTTCATTAGTGAACAAAAAACGACCACCAACGACCTCCATTTTCAGGAGGCATAAGCCAGCACAACTCAACAGGATGGTCATAAGAGAAACAACACCAAAACATAAGACAATATCAACGATCACAGCCCCCCCTTCTTTCATTATAGAATCCGTTTGTTATCTTTAATTAGGTCTGGTTTATCCAATTATACAGAAACAAATGCACGCCCACCCCGAATGATACACAAAGAGAGAGGCAAAGGAGAAATTCCCTACTTGTTGATAGATGATCGACGTTTAGGCCGGGGGCGCGGAAATTTACGGATAACGATGCAGCCGGTCCGATGCACTAGAAGCTATTTGTAAAAGTCATGATGGAGGAAAGGAGAAACCGTGGCTATCACTTAGTTTATAGGAGCCGGGGACGGTTGAGGTGAAAACGCGAATCTGTGTAAGGCGTGGGGGTCGTGGGTAGATCACGTGGCTCGACTCATCACAAAAAGGGTCGGGTGGTTTAAGCCGACTCATGAATGGATGAAGCATTTAATTAAAACTCTTATGGGCGTTACGGGTCTTAAAACACAGTTAAACGAGTCAGAATATGATTTAAAACCCTATTTACGCAAAGGAGCGCTACTGGAAACAACTTCACAAGGCTGGGTGACGCCGATCGGTCTCACCGATCGGTCTCACCGATCGGTCTCACTGATTGGTCTCACTGATCGGTCTCCCCGACCGGTCTCCCCGATCAGTCTCACTGATAGGTCTCACTGATCGGTCTCCTCGATGTGTCTCGCCGATCGGTCTCACTGATCGGTCTCGCCGATCGGTCTCGCCGATCGGTCTCACCGAGATGCCACTCCTTTAGAACCCGGATTTTGGCAAAGGGAAGGACCAAGAGAGTCTGGGTCATCACATCTGATACCTCTCAAACTATTCTCGTCCCCGAGAATTTAGATAACCCAGAAGGGAAGGGCAGGTCCGAACAACCACCCTAGAAGATACCTCTCAAGAGAGAACCTCATTGCTAACTATGAACATCTTCCTATCACGAACCAAGAAACATACCATGTCAAACTGCCCGGGTACGTGGGTTGGGGAGTATCTTCCCCCATGTTGAGATATTATCTGCTTTGGGCGGCACTGACTCGCCCGCACAGGTTTAATCGCATCCACCTTAATGCGTCTTGATTAGGGGTTGGGTTCTCTCCTTCCCAATAGTCGGGGGTTTTCACACACAAGCAGAGGAAAGAAACCAGTACATTTCATTGCCAAAGGACAAAACGTTCTACCACAATTGGTACAATAAGGAACAAAACTCAAAACAACTCTGGGTACTGGGTACACATATGTGCATCGCTTTCCCACGTACTCTCCTCAACCCCACCATGTCTCCACAACACGCAAACCAAGGGAATCGTTCACCCACGAAGCACGTTCTCCTTACGATCCTCGATCATCACTGGTATCTCCACAAAGGTCACATCGTCCTTGATGTCCAGCTCACCCCAATCAAGGACGTGTGAATCATCGTGCAGATACCGACAGAGCTGGGACACATGAAAGACATCATGTATCCTTAGTGGCCGCGGTGGCAGCGCTAGCTGGTAAGCCACTTCGCCAACCCGCCGCAACACTTGAAAGGGTCCGATAAACCTTGGGGAAAGCTTACTCCCCTTGCCAAACCTCCGCTGCCCACGCCGAGGGGAGACCTTCAAGAACACATGGTCCCTAACCTAAAACTCCAAGGGCCTCCTCCTGGTATCGGCATACGAATTCAGTCGGTCCTGGGCTGCCTTCATCCTTTCCCGTATGAGCTGAACCTTCTCTGTCGTGTTATGCACCACCTCCGGACCAAGGATGTCTGCCTCTCCTACTTCGGTCCAACACACAGGCGAACGACAGGGCCTCCCGTACAAAGCCTCAAACTGGGCCATGTCGATGGTAGAGTGGTAGCTATTATTGTAGGAAAACTCTACCAAAGGAAAGTATTGCACCCATGACCCTCCTGAGTCCAGAACACATGCTCGAAGCATATCCTCCATGGTCTGGATGGTGCACTCCATTTTCCCATCTATCTGGGGATGGAAAGCAGTTCTAAGGCGTAACTGGGTGCCTAACGCATTCTGCAATACTCTCCAGACCCGTGAGGTAAACCGTGCATCCCAATCCGAGACTATAGACCTCCGAACTCCATGCAACTGCACCACCTCATCCACGTACTTTTGTGAAAAAGCATCCATGACATGTGACTCCCTGATCGCCAGAAAGTGAGCCGATTTCGTGAACCTGTCCACTACCACCCAGATGGCGTCGTACCCTCCTTGGGCCTTTGGAAGTCTCGTGACGAAATCCATTGAGATGTCATCCCACTTCCACTCGGGGACACCTAGGGACTGTAGTAGGCTTCCTGGAACTCGGTGTTCAGCCATCACATACTGACACACTAGGAACATGGCCACAAAATCTTCCATTGATCGCTTAACTCCGGGCCACCAAAACTGCCTCTTCAAACCCTGGTACATCTTGGAAACTCCAGGGTGTACCGCCAAGGGTGAGTTGTGGAACTCACTAAGACTCTTCCACCTGCTGAGACAGGGATGACTGCACTGTCATCTGATATAAGCAGCCTCTGCCACTATCCATCTTTGCATCCAGGTGTAAGGAAGCCAACTCTTCCATTGCCTTCCAGGCGTCCGCCGACTCTCAGACCGCATCCTTATGCGTCCTCCTGCTCAAAGCATCTGCCACCACATTTCCCTTGCCCTCAGTATAAGTGATCTCAAAGTCGTAATCCTGGAGGAACTCCACCCATCTCCGTTGTCGCAAGTTTAAGTCCCGCTGGGAGAAGATATACCTCAATATTTTGTGATCTGTAAAGACCACAAAGCGTTCCTCGATGAGGTAGTGCCGCCATAACTTTTGCGCAAAAACGACCGCTGTAAGCTCTAGGTCGTGGGTGGCATAATTACGCTTATGGGAACGCAGCTGCCTGGACCCGTAAGAGATCACCCCTCGTCACTGCATCAACACGAATCCCAGGCCCTGTCCTGAAGCATCGCATAATACTTCATAGGCCTCCCCTTCTTCTGGTAATCTCAGCACTGGGGCACTGACCAACTTCTCCTTCAGATAGCTGAAGGCTGACTGGCACTGCTTACTCCATACGAATTCCTGGCCCTTCTTGGTCAGAGCCATCAAAGGGGCTGCTACTCGGGAGAAGTTGTGTATGAATCTCCAGTAGTAACCTGCCAACCCGATTAATATTCGGACTTCCGCCACATTCTTGGGTGCTGCCCAAGAAACAACTGCTTCAACCTTTGATTGGTCGACCGCTATCCCCTGCTCTGACACTACGTGCCAGAGGAAGTGCACTTCTCGTGTCCAGATCTAGCATTTTGACAACTTCCCATATAGATGGTGCCATCGGAGGACCTCCGAAACTGTCCTTAGGTGCTCTGCATGGTCCTCCTCTGATCTAGAGTAGACCAGGATGTCGTCGATGAACACAACCACGAACCGATCCAGGTAATCCCGGAAGATGGAGTTCATAAGCCCCATGAACACAGCTGGGGTGTTCGTAACACCGAAGGGCATGACTACGAACTTGAAGTGTCCATACCTGCACCTGAACTCTGTCTTCGGGATGTCTCTATCTTTCACCCTCAGCTGGTAGTACCTAGACTGCAGGTCGATCTTTGAGAACCATCATGCCCCTTTCAGCTGGTCAAAAAGAGCATCTATCCTTGGGAGAGGGTAGCAATTCTTGATCATCACCTGATTCAACCTCCTGTAGTCTATGCACAGCCTAAGACCTCCATCTTCCTTCTTTGCAAACAAGACCGGAGCACCCCACAGTGACACACTCATACAAACATATCCCCTCTTCATCAGGTCGTCAATCTACATCTGCAACTCCTGTAGCTCCGAAGGTGCCATCCGGTAAGGAGCCATCGAGATTGGACGAGCGTCGGGCTGCAGGTCTGTCCCGAACTCGATATCACATCGAGGGGGTAGAGTCATCACCTCTTCAGGAAAGATGTCCATAAACTCACGGACGATCTATGGCACTTCCACCATTTCTGCATCTACTGATTCTACCATTAGCTCGGTCAACAAGGAGAGGAGAGGATCCTCTCTCTTGTTTCCCTTCGGACTGCTCCGCTCGCCGGTGAAGGTAACACGCCTGCTGTCCATGTCTGAGAACACCACCCTTCTTCAAAAACATTTGATGACGGCGCACACAGAAAACAGCCAGTCGATGCCTATGATGACATCATATGGTTGAATCTGTAGTAGAAGAAGATCCTGAACTGACTGATGTGGCCCTATCATCAGTCTACATCCCCGACAAACAAACAACAAGTCGGTCTGACCTCCAACTGGTGTGCTCAATACCAGGGGCAATGGAAGTCTCTAGGCATTTAGACCAAAGGCACGGGCTAGACTGGGTGCAACGAAGGAGTTCAGAGCTCCAGTATGGAACAAAGCATAAGAAAGAGTGCTAAACAGACTGATCGTACCTCGAACAACATCTGGCCCTGTTGGGACTACTGCCTCTGCAGCGTGCAACTGTCCACGCCCAGCTCCCCCGCCCCTCGGATGTTGGCCACCCCCAACCACGCCCTAGTCGAGGTCCCGGTGGAGCGCCCTGAGGTCCGCCTCCTCCTACGTCTGCCCTCGGAGGAGCGAGAGCTCGCTGTCCCGGCTGCTGCTGCTGGAATGGTCTGGCTGGAAGTTGCTGCTGGGGCGGGTGCTGGGGCTGACTTCTGCTGATGTACTGCACCCGGTCTGTGCACTGACTCCAGAGATGCCCATGGCTCCCACAGATGAAGCACCGTGGTCCCGGGCCCGTAGGAAAAGGGCGAGGGTCGGGGGATCGAAACTGAAACTGCTGCGGCCTACTCCCTGCGGGTCGGAACCTAGAGGGTCCTGACGCCGGAGGCCTGGTGCTGACGGCTTTCCCCTTTGATGGTCCTAGCTGGGTCCCCTCTCGCGACACTCCCCCTAGAGCATGCATCCACTCCACCACTTCGGCCTTCTTCTGGACCTCCAAGTATGTCGGCAGGGTAAAGGGGGTAACGAAATACTGGAGGGAGGGTCGGAGTGCCTCCTCCAAACGTCTTGCCTAAGACTCCTCGTCGGGAAATAGGACCAGGGAAAAACGTAGGAGGTCCTTGAACATGATCCCTAGCTCCCTCACAGGCATACTCACCTACTGGAGGGAGAGTAGTTCCTGCCTCTTTTTTTTCATCGTCGAGGAGAGGAACTCCGCCCGGAACTCCTTCTCGAAATCCACCCAATCCACCTTAGACTCTCTCCTCTCCCCCAGGTAAAGCATCCACCACTGACATGCCGCTCCCCGCATTTGGTTAACGGCCAGGGGAACCCAGTACTCGGTCGAGGCCAGAATCAGGCCGAAGGCTATAACTAGCTCCTCTAGCCGGCCTTCCATCTTCATATCAGAGGTGCTGCCCTCATACTTCTCAAGGGCCTGTCGCTGGAAGGCTCAAAGAGTCTTCTGCCACTGGTCGTCCTATTCCTCTCGATTAGCTCTCTGCTGATTGGCCAAAGTATTCTCAGGGGCCTTGATCGCCAGTACCACACGTGGTCGCCATCCAGGTGCCATAGCTGCAAGGTAAACAAGGAATGCCTAAGCCCAAGTAGTGAAGAATGTCATTCTTAAAAATTCTTATGATTTAAATTTATTCTTAATTCCCCAGACATCACAGAAACACAAGAACACATGTCATTATGATGCATGTACCTTTCCTAGGGTCTCTACCCTACAATCAGTGTGGCCTCACTTGGTCGTTCGGTAGGTCCAGAGTCCTTGCATCGGATCACGTGGGGGCCCTAAAATCTCATGTTCTAGCTGGTCTTCTCTGGCCTAATTCACGCTCCATGGTCACCAAACATTGTTTCCTTACAATCCCATGCAACCCTCACTATGCCTAACTCCAGACTCCGTCCTATCTCTCAACCATCCCCCTATGATACCATTCTGTCATGACCCGCTTTCACCAAAAGGAGGGAAGGGTTAGCTGATTGCCAGGCCCTTCCTTCTTTAAGTTGAAGGAGAGATAATGACCCCCAAAACCAACCTTCAATAGGTTCTGGAGTGGCGATTAGCACCAAGGGTATAGAAAATTCTCTCAAATGTAAGGCATTACACTTTTTATTTTATAGGATCAAGAGATAAGGAGAAGAAAGCCCAACAACACCACGGTAGAGAGAAAAGTAATGCCAAAAATAAACCATTCCCACATGCATGTGTCAAAAGTAAAAGCCACAAGGTGCGAAAAGGTGACTACAATTTATGTACCAAAAAGGAAAACAACAACTGCAACTGCTCCAAACGTCCGAGCTAGTAAGGTCATGCGTAATCCCCGAAGTCCTCCTGGAAACCTAAAAGCAGTTTTTTATACGTTGGGTGAGAATACAAGTACACTCAGTAGGGAAAACCAAAGACTCTCGTGCACAAGTGGGGGAACGTGCTAAAGACCCGTGAGAAAAGAGTAAACTAAACACCTATCAAGGTAAACTATCCACCCCATGCCTCACCACGACACACTACCCAAATAACGCAAGTCAAGTAATTTATATAATAAGAGAACATCAATGTTTGGGTACCCCGCGCCACTTTCCCACTGGTTATTGAGATATCCTACGCATCAGACCAATCCCGCCATTCTCTCTGCAGTCCCACTGCCACACCCTCTCGCACACACCTGGGCCACAGCCACACGCAGTCCCATTGACCAAACCCGCCCGCACACACCTGTGCCTCAACCACACGCAGTCTCACTGCTAAAACCCGCCCGCACACACCTAGGCCACAACCGCACGCAGTCCCACTGCTGAAACCCGCCCGCACACAACTGGGGCACAACTTTCACACGTAACCATTCCTGCAAACACCTAGGCCAGAACAACCACCACCACACCCGAAGACACCTGGGCCTCATCCCGAAGACACTTGGGAAACCACCTACCGCACACACCTGGACAACCACCACACTACCCAGCACGAAGGTTCTTGGGCTAATAATGGACTTCATGCCCTCACAACCTGCCCGAAGATACTTGGGCTATCCGGGAAAGGGAGCAGAAGAGGAGCTAATAACCAGCCACTAAGAATATTGTTGGGAAAAACACCCTCCCCCATGAAATGTGGGTGTTCGGCACTAGGTTCTCATCTTGGGTGGGGCACGAATAAGAAACACAAAACTACAAGTATAGATTTAGGTAATAAGAACTCACCCAAAGCTAGGTTTTTTTCTTTAGACAGCCAATAGATCACAACAACACTCAAGCCTGAGTAACGACTCATGCTAACAACCCATCATCCCATTCTTGTTTCATGTTCAGTGATAATATTTGAGTTATGCACTATTGGGCATCTAGTAGGCATAGGCATAATTCCAGAAAAGTAAACAGTCAAACATCAACCAAAACGTCCACACCTGGTTCTCAACAACAGAGGATCCCACCCCAATTTGTGATATGAACAAGTAACCACCCGGATTTAAAACTCACAACCACTGAATCCACACTAACAGGAGATCCCATCCCCTAAAAGAAAATCACACGACCAAAGAGAGTATAAAAGAACAGGGGATCCCATCTCCTCCCACATCTCCAGCAATCGGCCCGAAGGGAAAACAACCAACTACCACCACCAACACAAGCAGGGCCTTGCATGTATTTTCAGATTTAAACGACTTAACACACTCCATGATTCAAATTATGTGTGTTTTAACCAGGTGTTATCACAAAAGAAAAGATCCGAGAGCCTCAATTTTTTTGGCCAGATATAGGTGATTAACCAATTCACATTTCACAGCAGGAGTTTACAACCACAACAAGCTATTTAAAACATTAGCAGGGGTTCATTAGTGCACAAACAATGACCAGTAATGGCCTCGATTTTCATGAGGCATAATCCAGCACAACTCAACAAGATGGTCATAAGAGAAACAACACCAAAACATAAGACAATATCAACGATCACAACCCCCCCTTCTTTCTTTATAGAATTCGTTTGTTATCTTTAATTAGGTCTGGTTTATAAAATTCTACAGAAACAAAAGCACACCCACCCCGCATGATACACAAAGAGAGAGGCAAAGGAGAAATTCCTTAGTTGTTGATAGATGATCGACGTTTAGGTCGGGGGCGCGGAACTTTACGGATAACGATGCGCCCGGTCCGACGCACCAGAAGCTGTTTGTAGAAGTCACGATGGAGGAAAGGAGAAACCATGGCTATCCCTTAGTTTATAGGATCCGGGGACGGTTGAGGTGAAAACGCGAATCCGCGTAATGCGCGGGGGTCGTGGGTTGATCACGCGGCTCCACTCGTCACAAAAAGTGTCGGGTGTTTTAAGCCGACTCATGAATTGATGAAGCATTTAATTAAAACTCTTCTTGGCATTACGGGTCTTAAAACACAGTTAAACGAGTCAGAATAGGGTTTAAAACCATATTTATGCAAAGGAGCGCTACTGGAAACAACTTGAAAAGCCCGGGTGATGCCGATCAGTCTCACCAATCGGTCTCACCGATCAGTCGCGCCGATCAGTCTCACCGATCGATAATGTCTATCGGTCTCCCCGATAGGTCTCACCGATCAGTCTCATCGATCGGTCTCACCGATCGGTCTCACTGATCGGTCTCGCCGATCGGTCTCGCCGATCAGTCTCACCGAGATGCCACTCCTTTAGAACCTGGATTTTGGAAAAGGAAAGGACCAAGAGAGTCTGGGTCATCACAGTTTATGTATATGGGTGGTTCTGGGATAAACTGAGTGTGTGTGAGCATGTGATATCTCTCCAATTCTTTTGGAAATGTGATGGGGTAATCCTTTTGGGTTTCACCTAATAGATTTAGGGAATATACTATGATTTTTTTCCAAATGTAACGTTGAAGGTTTCTATCTATATAGATATTAATGTTACTATGTAATTTTGATATGAATGGAATAAGTTACGTTTCTAATTTATGATTTCAAAAAGATTTTTAGAAATCTTATGATATCATTATTTAATTTAATGGGTTTATGTTTATGGTTGAAAATTATGATTTTGTACATATTTTTCATAGAGTTCTTATGTATTCATGGACTAACATTATCATTATTTATTTAATATACCTTTCTAATAATTTTTTGTCATCCTTTTTTAAATGTATTCCATATGGTATAAGGATGAGTATGGGAAGGGAAGAATACATTAAGATTTTTTGTCAATAAAATAATTCATGTTTTATTTAAATTGGATTTTATTTTTTGAAAATATGTATAATGAGAAGAAGTGTCTACTTTATAATATTTGAGTTGTTATGAAATTGTTATGGATTGATTCTTTAAAACTCGAAACAGGAAGATAAATTTTCTGTGTACTCTAGAATTAAATCAATATTATGTTATGTTTACAGTCGGGTTTTAAGATTAATAGTAAGTATAAACCATGGAACCCAGGACCCATGGTTTCTATAAAACATGTTCTTGCAAATAGGGGCACATGCATGTCTACATGGTTTGTTTGCAACCTTGTAGATGGGGTACATGACCGTGGGGCCTACTGCAGAATGGGGATAGAACTAAAATTCATATTTATGATGTGTCCATAAACCATGTATATTGGGTTTTGGGGAAAATTATTATTTTATCCATTTAATGTTTTAGAACCCATCTAACATATTTCTCATCTTTCAATACGATAAAATAGATGTTCTCCTCCTCCATGAATTCTAAAATGACTCTAAAATTGTCTTTGAGATTAGGGATTTATCGGGGGTGTGATCCTTGATCATTCAAAGGTTTTGGATCCCCAATGGGAGTTGGAATCATATTCATATATCTTAAAGACTTTATTGAATATCAGTTCTATATCATGATATGCTTCATATGTGACCCTATGGGAGGTGTTCACATATTTTTCCATTTGGGTTTTGACAATTTTTTAGTTAATCTATTCTTTTGTGAGACATTATTTTCTGTTAACCCTTGATGTGTTTGTTTCATCATGTTTTAATGACAATATTTCCTTGATATATCTGAATTTGATATTTTTTAGGGGTTTAAGAAACACCGTTGCTCTGTATGGACACACATACGTGTGCCACCATTAAAAGGGTCTTTAGGGCCAAATGTTTTATAATACACAGAACCCAATTTAGCTTCATTAATAGATTTTAATTGATATATATATTGTACATTTTATATGTTATGTATTATAAGGTGACTTATTGGTATGTAGTCCTTTTAGAATTAGAATTTTCCAAATGGTCATTTGAGTAGTTGACCTTAGAACATTTGTTGTGACACCATCCATTAATTGAATTTTCTATGTTAGGATAATTGGATGGTCATATTTATTGGTTGTATAGGATGAGATTGCCTAAAAATTATTTATGTCTAGGATTTAATGAAATGGTTTCAAATTATGGAATTATATTTCCCTTGTTATTTTTATTATAATGTCATTACATAAAATTGTTTATTTATATAAATTGAAATGATTTAATATAGATTTTAGTTATGTTATATCAAATGAATGGTTATTCGACTATTATTTTTAGGAGCTATATGAATGTGAATGGATGGGAGGAATTCATACCCCCCTTCTAGCATTTATTATACATGAATGGGTTGTAAGAATTAATAACCCATCCCAGTTCTATTATATCTATATGTGTTTGAGGAATTCTAACCCCATGCCATTTATAGTCTCTATATGTGTAGAGGTGGGATAAAATTTTGACACAGTCATGTTACAATATCTATATACATGATTGATCAGAGGAATTTGTACCATAATCAAGTTATAATGGATATATATATGGTAACATATTCTAAAATAAAATCATTGAGCTGTGGTAGGTAGGCCCACCATGTATCCTTTTTGAACTTACACAGGAAAATAATTATTTATTATACATTTCTTTACATTCATGATATTAGATATACACAATTTACTTATGTGGACCTACTCGTTTTAAACATAGACACTATTGGTGGAGGCCGACGAAGATGTTTATCTCAAACCCAGCTCAGGTATCTATTGTCACTCCGGAGGACAGTTTTCCTCCAGTATAGAAAGAGGAAAATACCTCCATTTAGGATGTTTATTCATATTTATTAGATTGATCCTTGGATTTGGGGACTAAGCTTATGATTGAGAAATAATATATCATATTTTGGATATCATTCACTTAATATCTTTTGGATACCAGGTCTCCTTCCTATTTGAAATTTCCTTTTGAACAAGCATGTGATTCATGCATGTTTTTATTAGTCACTTCTTATTAGTAATTTTCTATGTTACATAGTTATTCAGTCTTCCTATGTATTTGATTATGCTTTCTCTTTTCACTATATCTCTCTATTTGATTACGGTTTCGCTACTGTTCACTTCTGTTGTATCTAATACGTTACTCTGACATGGTGGTACAATATCCCTTTTGTACTACCTATAAAATCCACATGTTGTTGGTATCCCCTGACTTATTAAAGGCTAGATACTAAAGTCTATGGAAGGCCAGCAATAATTCATGTCATGAATGGGAGATAGTCAAGCCTACTCCATCATGATCATTACAAAAACGCTCCTCTTAGATTTTTCTATGCTCGTAAATAGATGGAAAGAGGCGGCCTCACTACAAAGCTTTCTTTTTAGAACCCATATCCCTCTAAATGTTAATAAAAATTCAATGGGACAATGGGTGCATTGGATACCACCATCAAGAGGTCTTAAACATAACATGTATGCATCATACATCATGAGAATCCTTCGGGCCGGTGGGGTGGTGTGGGAAGCCTAAGTAGCGGTGATGCTGGCATTCTCTGCCAGGATAGGATAATTATTGTCCATAAAAGGATGATGATAAATCGTTCTTTATGGGTCTATGAATTTTCCACCTCAAAAATGATTTGGATGAAGAGGTGGTAACTGACTCCAAGATCCTTCATGGAATCCTACATGTAACTTTCCAATCTTCATGGTCCATTGAATATATAAACGAAAAGTGTAGGGCAGTGTTATGTGAAAACATCATAGTTAATCACACGTAGAGAGGGGGAACAAAGTCTCAGAATATCTTTCTTCATTGGAGGTTTTGGGCCCTGGAACAATTTTTAATAATACAATGAGCACTTTGAGACACGAGGGTGTCAACTTTTTAATGTTGATGCACTCTAACTCCACTATTATAAACCTCCCAAGGGTTATTTTCTATTGTTTTTTCTTTTGGGATTTGGTTATATCATTTATTTTCTTAATAAAAATTCAATATAAGAAGATGAAGATGTGTCCAATCAGGCTTGGATCATGGGTTAAGTGGTATCTGTTTCCAAGAAATCACAATTACAAGTTTAACACTGTATTAAAGACCATGTTCATCCCATTATACATCATTGATATAATTCTATACAACTGGTGGGTATGTAATTTAATAATTATAGGTTATATTAATTATAGTTATTATCTCTATAACTATATATTGTATATCCATAAAGATATGGTATTTCCAAATATATATTGTGAATTTTTTAGATGGAAATTTTCTGCTAACTGAATCATATAAATTGTTTTTCAATATAGGATTATAGTGAATATATAAATCATTTTAATTTATCAAATATAACAATCTACATTGACACATATTTAGAAATTTATTTTTCCATATATAATTTAGAATATCGTAAACTATATATTATCCTCACTACATTCACAAATAGTAGAGTTATCAAGACTTTTTTAGACACATATAGCTACTAACTCTAGATCATAAATCTAGTATTTCTACTCATAGATATTAATAATACATGAGAATTAGATATTATATTTTCATTTATCATAATTAAATAACACAACCCATTTATTGATGAATCCAACGTTAAAATAAAACCATTTCTAAATGATGTTAGTATGAGTATATTCTCATATATTTTCCTCTAATAGAGATCCTTGAGGATTCCTTCACATTTATCCCTCCAAACACAAAATGCCTCTTAAGATGTTATATTAGTTATGAGATATAATAATAATAATAATTTTCACACAAACCATATATAATACAGAAATAGGCCTTGAAAATAATGAATTTCCATGAAAATAGTGGGTATATAACTTTTATTAATTTCATTTTTCATTGAAGGGCACAATAAATTCAGTCAATATTGATCAAATTTCCCAAAAAAATTAATTTCTACATGCAAAAGTCACATCTTATAAATTTTTCACACATTTAATCCATTCATAATGTCTATGGAACAATGCTTAAATGATCTTGGTTTTCCACATAATAAATTAAGTAATTTAAAATATCAAAAAAAAAGAATTCCAGAAAATTTTCAATGTATTATATAAAGACAATATCTATCATTTCCATGATAATTACTGGGGAATTACTATATCTTTAGGGGATACTTGTTATTTTTTGTGACATTTTGAGCATGAGATAATCTACAAACACCCAAATTTGTCACTCATTTTTCATGACAATGTGAATTGTTTCACACCATGAATATACAAAAGGTTATATGAACCCTTTGTCTAAATTATCTTGGAAATTATGTTTAAATCACTAGAGTTTGATTGGTGATTCCATATTGGGAATTTTGTTTCAACTATTGGATCTGGGTATATGATCTATTAGGAACGCGAACATATGGTATAGGGAGAATCTGGTCATCTCTTCAGGAAATACTTCAGTACATTCCATTAAAATTGGAATTTCATTAAGGATGATACATTCATTAGGCTCACACATTTGGGAAATTTATTCTTCATTTCTAGATATCAACCCTCACACCTTTAAGTGATTCCCGTGGAGTGTCAATATAATAATTGAAATTGTAAAATAGTATGGTATGTTTCATAATATGGGATGTTATTTAATTTTTTAAAAAGATGATGTGGTATTGATATAAGGAGATAAAATTTATTCCAATTATATAACAAAATTACACCAAAAGAATTATTATGAGATTAACTATAATAATCTCCCCATAGACGATAACTATAGAAGATTCTAATAGCTGGGTTACATTGATAACATCACTCATTGATTTCAAGAATTTCTCTACTTCAGGGAATAATTGTTTTGACTCAAAATTTCTAGAAAACATGTTTTAATTAAAGGAATCGTATGATCTAGATTCAAATAAAACTCTTTCCATTTTCCACTAAATATGATGTGTAAATTTAATGAAATCATTCTCATGTCTCACATTATCATTAGTAATGTAATATGTTTTCACATTGTACATTGAATTTTTTTGGACATTGATCACCCTCAAAGAAACATAATTTATTATCTTATCTTGGATAGTTACCCTTATCTCTAATATTGAGGTAGAAAACAATAGGTGGTTACATCCTTTCCTCTACCTCATATGGACTATTTCACATATAACCTCAACATTCATGATCTTGGTGGCCTTCTCTCCCAAACATGATGCATTATCCTATTCATTAGATGAAATTTAAAAGATATGAAATGCAATTTCATATTTACATCATATCCATTCTAACATTTATACAACATCCCATTATGATCAACACATCATTCTTGACTTGTGGTGATTCAGAAGAACCTTTTCTTCATGAAAACATCATCACAAAATGATTGAATTTCATAAGTATTTTTATTCTGATCGACTAAATAATATTGTGAGTCTGGTTACAAAAAATATAATTTTGGGTGATTTCATTTATTATAGAGAAAAAATACACCAGAAACATCTTCCAACCTTTAAAAAATCTGACTATCATTGTTTCAACACACACATATCTATTTTTTTATGGATCTAGATAATTCATATAGAAAAATTTTACTCATTAAAACAATATAACATTTAATATTATTATAATCATTTATGTTATTTTATATTAAATTGAGATGTTCTTGTTCAGTTATGCATCAAAAATATTGATCATTATAATATTATGAATAAAAAATATGATTAATGTACATTAATTATTCTTAATATAGACACTTATATCATTTAATAAATTTATTTTTCTATATGCTGGCACATAAGAGATATCCAAACATTGAGAGTTTCATTTTTTATATTTCATTTATGTATATATTATATAGTTCATTTTTATCGATGTGTTTCAACTAAATTTATCAAATTTGATCATAAGGTGGTATGGGTAGAATTAAAATTCCTTAAAAAATACAATGATGAGAAAATATATCCTTAACACATAATTTTCTACATGATTAACCCAAATTACCTTTTATTGTGGTGATAAAATTTACCATGACTATAAATCAAATTTAACCAAATAATACTCATATATAAAAAATTTTAAACTTCTAATTATAAATTTTTGATACATTTTATCTCAAAACCAACAAATGGAATGATGAAATTTTAATTTAACTGTAAAAAATGTGGCAAAGTATGCTATTTTGAAAAAACAGACATATAGAAAACTAGATAATTTTTTATCAAAGGAATATTAAATAATATTTGAGTAATGGTAAAATTATTTCTAAAAATATAATATATAATTTTAACTAAAATCCTTCATCAATTATAAAAAATTTATCTTATTAATATTTATGTACATTGGACATATAAATATTTTTCCTAAATTATATTTATTGTTTCATGATTATTATTTTTACTTATAAATAATCGATATATAATTAATTAATTTTATAAAAGTGTAAAAAAATTTATAATTTATTTATTCTTATTAATTCCCACCAATATAATATCATGGTGATAATAAAATATTTATAGTATATGATTGTGTATAAAAAAAATTATTTAGTGTAACGTAATCTATTGAAGAAAATAATTAAAATATTTTACAAATCTATGGGTGTAAAATTTTAATACCCATAAAATAATTTCACACTATAAATTTCATTAATATAGTAAAAACAAAACATTTTACTTATTTCTAATCTTATCATAACGTTTTTGTGTGACATCCTCAAATTAGCGGTTTCACTATAAAACATATATCATTTAGGTAGTCTTATTTTATTGATCATTCACACTATGATAATGAATAATGACTTTTTTCCTTATAATAATGATGATGATCCAATTTTATAACCATTGAGTCCAGTAATTCATAAAGATATAATATGTAATTCCTAATGGGATAAACATGGAAAACATCAGGATCTTGAGAAAGATTTAGTCAGAGTTGAAAGGGATATGATAAAAAAAAGACATGATCAAGAAAATAAAACAATTATTAGATATTTCCTTTACCTAATTTTACAATCACATAAGCCTCTTGTAGTTAATTATTCACTGGAATATGTTTCCACCAACATCGGACACATGATCATTCTGATCGTTTTTAGTACACCTTTTTTGACCGTGAGCATATATTTTCTATTGTTCAATAAATTTACCTTTCTTTATAACATCCTAATAAATATTAGGTATACATATTTTTCATTCTCAACTTCAATCCATAAATTTAGATTTTCTCATAACCTATATTAGAATGATTTATAAGTAGCCATTATAATGTATTTTTAAGATATATAATTGTAAGAAAACTATAACTGATGAATCTGTTTATCCCAACCACCTTTCAATACCATAGATATATGTCAAAAAATTAATTGTAGAATTTAATTTTCTTTTTAGACAACCAATGTATCAAATGATGATAATAAGTGGGGATACATAACTTTTTTTCCATAGCCTAATGATTAAATCTCTAAAGCATCTAGGTAATCCTCAAATCCCAAAAATATATAATTGATTATGCTACAGTAGGAAATTGAAAAACTTACACAAATTATTAAAAGGCATATTGATCATGAGAAAAATAGTATCTAATGTAAATAAAGTGTATTGAAAAAAAATAGGTAAAAAACAAGACATATAGGATTATTTCGATTGGGTGATTGGGTGAGTTTGATGAAAAATCCATGGTTATTCTTCCCATTTTCATTCATTTATATATTATGGATTGATTTTACATCTATATTTATATTTCCCATCCTTAATTTGGTAAAATTAAAAATATTAACAGATGTAATCAATAATATTTCTCTTCATTCAATCACAACATAAATAATATTCCAAATCTCAATAAACCATTTTACATATAGTATGAATTGATAATGAAGAACTACTATCTTCATACATGAATCATTCAAATATATTACTGAAGTTACATATACACGGTTCCTAAGAATTACTATTCCATATTTTTTTAGTCATGATCACTACCTATGATCTTTTTCATATATATATCTTTTTTTATTCATTTTTCATCATTACAGCGACATACAGATGAACACTAATTTGAGAAAGATATGATTTCACACCTTGCATATTTATTTACTCATACATCTTTTGAATGAATAGAAATTTCATCTCATTTGTGGCCCTCATCATAGATAAGCTGGTGTGATGCTTTTGACTCATATAATCTTTCATCTTCATCTCTTTCCTATGATTTTAATGTAATTAGAATTCATAATATAATATTAAATCTAAAAAACTTCTTTAAAACATGTTCATCACTTTTTGATTGAATATAAACATTAAATGTTTTATTTTTATATAAGTCACATCATTCTTGATAGGTATAACTCAAAAATATCATTAATGAATATTTTTATTCATGAAACTCTAAATCATGAGTGTGATATTTTGGCCAGATACCTTCAATTTTTAAAAGGATGGAACTATAAACATATCATTAAAAATAAGTATGTATCCTAATAAATTCTTTGATTCATCACTCTATACATAAAACACATATCAAATGTATGGTAGTGAATGCCCAGGTGTGCTAACTAGTCTTCTCTTCACTTTCATTCAATATTCCTCAAATTCAATTGACCAATGTAACATGGTTTTATTCAGAGTTAATATAATTATTGGATTTGAAATACATGAATAATTCTACACAATTAATTGATAATATACATTAAAAAATGAATGTATGTATTTTAGTCATAGTTGTGGGTCTAGACCAATGTTCAATAACTTCATTTATTAAAGGTTCTAATAATATACCCTTATATGATATTATATTACCCAAAAAACATTGTGAAGCCAAATTCACACATGACAAAATTTTTCATAATTATTCTCTTTTATAGGGGTATTAAACTCATAACATATTTGATCTTCAATATCATTATTTCTTATTGAATATATAATAATTTCATCTATAAATAATATAAAAACTACTCATGGTATTTCTTATAGATTTTATTAATAAAACCCATGAATATATTGTGGTAGTTAACAAAACCCAATCATAGAACAATGGATTCATCATCATCCATAAATGAGAATGGATTGTTTTCATTGGTATATCCACCATTGGTTCCCTTAATTGATGATATACAGAACATTAAATCACGGAAATGTATTTATATCATCTTCGGTGATAAAAGAATACATCATTCTATGGTAAATGAATCTTATTTCTAATAGTGAATTTTTTAATTTTTTTATAATAAGTCTATAATATTATTGATAAATATTTTATTATGAAAAAATATGTGCACCTTATGAAGTTGATATTGGAGAGATGATTCCCCTTTCAACATTCTCTATGATTTTATTTATTAATTCATTCACCTCAATCAAAAACAATCTATATATATTTATGGTAATAGTTTTAGTAACAACTATGATTCCAATTGAAAAAACAAATTCAATGTTTTTTGTAATACAATGAAATTCATATTGATAGACATCCAAAAACACCAAATTATTAGCAAAGTCATGGATTTAATGTTTAACACTAACTATCTGAGATAAAAGAAATTTTTTATTGTGAATCCTATCACATATGGTAGATGTAATTTATATCACCATGTAATTTTTTCATCACATTGATGTAAGATCATATTTTGTTTTATATGATCAATTAATAACTTATAATACTACATAATTTATTTGGTATTTATTTATATAAATACAATCAACAACCAAAATAAAATCAAATTCTAAAAGAGGGTGAATAAAAACATTTTCAGGAAACTGAAACCCACAATCAACAAATAGACAAGAATAATGGACCAGAGCTGAAATCATTATACCAATAATGGTTTTTTCTAGTAAAATGAAATATAATATTTAACAAGGTACAGTTATGTCCATTAATAAAATAAAGATAATTTTTTTGGTATATATTTATTCAAATAAGAAAATAGTAGTCCTAAAGTGGATGACATGTATACCATTCACCACATTGTTACATACCCCATTTCAAAAATAGTTGTTACATGATATTTCGTATATTATTTAGGATAAATATGTTTTTATATTGATCATCATCATTAAAATTTAGTTTTGGGTTCTATTTTTTATAATTTCTATATCATATCATTTCAAACACTAGAGTTTCATATGTTCATTCTATAGAGTGTTCCCTCTACTAGCATCATTAGGTAACGTTTCCCCTTCCGTATTTATTCATTTTACCAATGGCCTTCCCTTCAAAACATGGAAACCATATCAGTTCAGTTATGAAAATTTCATCTATTTTCCTTCCAAATTTTATATAGAAGAAAATATACATATTGTTCACTATGTTTTTTTTACAGCTATTTCCATATTTTTTATTCTAAAAACATGGGATTGATGGGTAAATAAAATAAAAATCTCCACCTTGATAGCACATAAAATTATTTAGTAATAGGTATTTGATGTCCCTTTTGAATATTTATATTAGAGTTAATATTTTTAAGACATTTATGGATTGATCAACCTTATATCAAATAAGGATGATAATACCATAAATTTTCATACATTGACTTCTAAAATATACCTCATAAGTACCAAGATTTTCTCCATCCTTATATGTCAACTATTAGATTTGCTTATATAATTTCATAAAAATAATTTGAGTAAAATGAAAATTGATAAACAATCTGTTAAAAATCATCCAACTCAATAGAGTCAATTTCCTCATATTCTTTTATATGTCTTAATATAGTACAACATTGATATATTTTTCTTTTTAAATGACTAATAGGTAGAATAAATTTATCATGTTCAAAACAGTAGAAAATGGAAAATATATTATCAGTCTTACAGATCCATTCCTCAGTGGGTAAAGAATAAATGGAACCACTAAAACAATGTTTTTTTGTTTCCTCATGAATGAATCAACATATCATGATTCCATTTTATTTTATTTTGAAGTTTATAATTATTCAAAGATTACGAGTTGTTTTTAATGACAATATGATTTTGAATTCTATGTCCAATAATATTTGGCTTTTCATGATAAAAATTATTGAATTTTTTGTCACATTTATCATTAATGTGATTCCTTTATATATCTTCTGATTGACTAAAACTAAATTATTAGTATGTGAAAAAACAATATTATTCTCAAACCTCATATTCAGGAAAAGTAATTAAAGAGATTTATAAATCATGAAACCTTATTCGATAACACATTATGTTTAACCAATTAAAATCATAATAATTAGCAAAAAATAAGTATTTTATTCCATAGTAGACATCTCTCAAGGGTTATAACAAATATTTTCAAACCCATGAATTTAGTGGATAAATATTCTATATTATGATGAAACATATATTGACCTGAACATCTGATAAATAAATATCACATCTAAAGAGTAGAATATTGTTTAAAAAATATAATTACCCCTGATAAATTATATATTTATCAAATAGTCTATTACATGGGAACATTAACAACTAGTTTATAATAGTTTTAAATAATTTCAAACTTTTATATTCATAACAACCATCCTTAATATTCATTCTATACATAGGGATTTTTTTCAAATACCTTGAATGGGAAACATAAAATAGGGTAACATCTAAAACATTGTAATGATAAACAAGTGATATATAAATGATCATGAAATTATAGAATAAAAAATGGAATGATAACATGATATTATGTTTTTAAAACTATAAAATATATATAAATAATCATGATATTGATTTATTGAACTAATAAATTTTCTTAAAATAAATGGATTATAACTGAATCAAAGAAAATGGCCCATGAGATAATAATATAGTAATCATAAATGGAATTGAAGATTAAAAATAATTGTAGAGAAAAATATCCATATTAGTGAATTATATTATACAATACTATAATATTTTATTGGTATCTATAAACAAATAATTATACAGTAGTGGTTGACTCCCAAGACAATCCATGTTGTAAAAGTCCCTTACTAAACTATGTTAATTCCCAATTATAGTATTATTTATCATAGGACATATAAATCATAATCCAACTCACTATTGATAGATATATATCATACTTGACATATAATAAAAATCAATCATATGTGTCCGAAAATATCATAATACATTTATTATATTATAATAGATGAAAATAATTCTATTCCATAAAAATTTCAACATAATATAACCTATTAAAAATTGAATGGTTTTCATAATAACCATGAAATAATAAACATATACCAACTAGAGATTTAATAATGATGGATAAATTATTGAATATTCTAGGTGAGTTGTATGTATAATTGATGATTATTTTAAAATATGAAGTAACATATCATTAAAAAAATTTCAAAAAATAACCAATCCATTTTAAAATCACATAAAAAAATATAAATAATAAAAAAAATTATATAAAATATTTTAATTAAAAATATTTATTTTAATATGTAATATAATATTTAAATATTGATTTTATATTGTGAAATAAAACTATTTTCATTCTATATGTGTTAAAAAAAATTAACTCCACTATTTTGTCACACAATTGACAAGTTTCGCCATTTAGAAAATCGAAACAATATTCTTTTAAAACAAATTGGTAAAAAGTAAAACATTTATAAGGATTACATTAAAAAAATAATATAATAATGTCAAAAATTATATTTAAAACATTTTTAAAAATAAATAATATGGATTCAAAAATATTTTTGACAGAATATAATAATAATGTTGATTTTTTTGTAAAAATGGTTTTTAATGTTGGGTACATAAGTTGAGGAAATTATATAGAAAACCTGTATTAAAAAGAAAAAACTATATTATAATAAATTTATTGAGTTTATTTATAGTAATGTTTTCATATTTCATTATCAAAATCATAATCATATACAATCTATAATAATAATGACATTATAAAAAAAACCCACTACGAGTGATCATTCATACATCATACATCATTTTCTATCATATATGATAAATATATGTGTATTATAAACCTTATTATAGAAAAAAATCATATATATCAAACCATATAAGATTAATGTTTAAACTTTTTTCATCTATTTTTTAATAATTCAATATTAATCACTATGTTGGTTGATAATTATATCATTTTCTTGTATGATTGGGTTTGATAGTTTCATTTAATGAAAATTGATCATACATAAATAATCTAAAAAATGTTTATAATGGTATAATATCATATATATTAAATAAAAATATATTTATATTTTTATTATACCATAAAATTTTGAGATAGAAATATGAATAACACCATTCATAGAGATGGTAATCTATACCAATGCATGGATTCCATCTTCTATCAGATGGAACGAAAGAATTTTAAATATTAATTCACCATTTATATACATTTATTATAAAATATATAATATTCAATCATAAAATCCATCTTAATTTCAATAAATTATTAATATAAATAAAAAACGAAACACATCTCTTTATAGAGGTAGAAATCGGCTGGTATGCATGAGTGAAATTAACATTTCCTATACGATTAAATGTTAAGAATGATGAAATGATAAAATAATTATATAAGGATTTTTTTCTAATAATTATATTATAAAACTTTTAAACCTATCCCAATATCTATTGAAAAATATGGTTAGGAAAAATAAATTTTATATCTTCATAGATATTGTAAACTGTATATATTCATCATTGATAGTTCCACATCCTTTTTGTTATGTAATACGGTGAATAATTTTGATTTAATAATCATATGAAAATTCTAGTATATATATGATACATAATATATTATTTAATGAAAAATATAATATATTAATAGTAGGTAATGGAAATATTTAAATGAATGTGATCGATTTAGTAGATTACAACTTCTTCGAAATGAGTCATTTATATATCTTCTAAAGAGTTATAGGGTTGGTATTTTTTGAAGGAAAAAAACGGAAGGATGATTCTATGATAGAGGGGGAAAAAAATTTCAGTATTTTTCCAAACAATAAGGCTTAATGGTGTATAAATATGAAAATCTATACTACCGTTATATTATTTTGGGGATGTAAATAATTTGAATTTCATAAAATACTAAAATAATATATTTTAATTTTTTTTCAAAGAATGGATTTAAAAGTATAAATTTAAAAAAATAAATATGAATATATATCCTTTTATCCAATAATTTTTTTAAAAAATTAGATCACATGTTTACTATTATTATATAGTTTCAACTCACCAACTATATTTTTAAAAATTACCATAATATAAAATTTTTCTAACCAATAAGTTATAATAATGTTTTTATTAAATAGAAAACCGCCAAAAAATTAAATATGGTTGGTTGTTTCATCCATGATACCATAATATTTGAAAATATAATATTTTATTAATTCTATGTCATTTAATTTATTGTTATTTATTAAAAAATATCATTAATTTTATTTTTAACAATGTAAATTTAGTTTAACATTAAATTTATCCCAAAAAATGTTTAATTATAATATAATGGTTTCAAACATCCCAAATATATCAGGTGTGTTGATAAATTTTTTAACTTATTAAATCATTCAAAATATATCAAATTTAAAATTTCAAAAATTCTTTTATAATATTATTTACTAAATAAAAAAAATGAAACATCAATATTGAATAAGAAATTATAGCCATTATATAATAACTATAAATATATAATAATATCAGTAAGATAATTTCATTAAATATAATATTAATATATATATTAATTAATATACTTATTTTTTCCTTTTTTAATTCATAATAGATATTAAAAACAATGACTATTTCATATTGTATAATTCTTTAATTTAAATATTATATATGTCATTTTCATTGAACATTAACCATTAAACTAATAATGTTCTAGACTATGATTATATAGGTGAATGTAAATAAATAAAATACAATTTATATGAGAAATTATGGCCACGAAAAATATTTTAATACTAAATTATAAAAAAATCCCCTTTTCGAAGGGAAATTTTTTTCCCATAGTTACTATTCAATATAAAAAAATTTAAAAAATATTATTTAAAAATACTGATCCTCCACATTATAAATAATTAATACATTTTATGTAGTTATATATGTATAAAAATAATAAATTATTTTTAATGTAACATCAAAATATTAAATAAAATTCCCTTTTTAGAAAAATATATTTTCAAGAAAAGGTTTTATTATTGTCATCTACATAATGAAATTATTAAATGAATGAAAAAAATTGATTGGTTTTATAATATAAAAATTTCATTATAATAATTCATTAATACTAATAAAGTTAAATTATTCTGATACAAATAAATTTATCAACTACAATTTTATATTATTAAAAACCCACCTTTTATTCTCAATGGATTTTTATTTTCATTTCAATGTAATTGAAAAGAAATGATTTTACTTTATGAAAATGTGAATGATATATTTTGAAATTTTATTATGTATTTTTTATACCCTAAAATCCAATAAATTGGGGAGAATAATATTTTAATAGTGTATTTTGGTTTTTCTAAACATTTTATTTTGACTAATGAAAAATATCAAAGAAATTAAATTTATTTGAAAAAAATACTTTTTAAAAACATAAGTTGTTATAGTAGAAAAATGAATCCTTTATATTGAAAACAAATTAAATATTTTAATAAAGACAATGATATAACTTTTTAAATTAAAGAAATAATCTCTCATAAAATAGTTTTATCATTGTTGTTTGCATTCTCCCCAACCCTCTGAGATAAGGATCCTCATTCAGTAGGAATCATGACTCATACAATGGATAAAATTTCCATTATATGTTCATATTTATAACCACAATAATAGGAAATCATTGTTTTTTTCGAATATTAAATTTGGCATCACATCCTCATTAATTAATATCGGATTAATATAACAAAATATAATCCATTCCCAAAATAAATCCAAATTCGACCTGAGTGAGAGTATCAATTTTATTTTAAGGTAATTCACATAAATATTAACCGATGGATAATCAAATAATTTTGATATGATCATCATACTGTTATTTCTCATAAATTTAAAATTTACATTTAATAATTTTGATAGAAATGTGATATCCCTAAACAAGTATATAGATATAATAGTGTTTGTCGAAAGAAAATAAAAATTGAATGTACCGGTTCTACAGTGTATGGTATGTGTACCTTTTACAAAATTATTCTCATAGTCCACATCAAAAAAAGTGATCACATGATATTTTTATCATTCTATAATCATAATTGTTTACTAACATTGATCAATATCAATATGCCTTGGATTATAGCACTAGTTAGCATAATTCTCAAACTCTTAATAATTGAAGACATATGGTGTGGATTGTGCATTTCATAGAGATTTAATTCATTCCACATAATTACCTAACATATTCCCATTACTACATTGTATTATGGCATGATTTGAATAAATTATACACAAAAATCAATTACTAAACCATTACGAAAATTCCCTCGACGTTCAACTCCTCACTATTGGAATAATTAAAAGTCATCATCTTCATTACATTATTTATATTAATAGAATTTACAATGACCTAATTATTTATTTTATTATCAAAACCATGAGAAAAAAGGGACCAATCAAATATTTATTTCTACTGATATATAAAATAAAATTCGTTTTTTATATCTACTAAATTTTATTATGATAACACACACTAATGAATTTGTATTAATCCACTAGGAATTTTTCATCATTTATTAATCATTGAATAATTATATTAAAATAATTCCATGCATTACGTGTAAAATATTTATCATAGGAAAACAAGGATTCGTCAAACTTTTTCTTTGTATAAAAATATTTGGTATCCATTTTTTCAATTAATAATAGGAACCTACTTAATAAAAAATAACCTTCTAAACACATCACCCAACATTGAGGAAATTTCCTCTTATATCCTCATGTTCTGGATAAGGTTAAACTATTTATTTCTTTCTCATAACAACTGATAATTAAAAAAATTGTAATTTTTAATGACTTAGACACCAAATATTAAAAATCATTTCTTTAGTTTTATTGTTATATTATTTATCAATTAATAGATAAGGATACACACTAAAATATAGTGGATATTTCCTTAAGACGAACTCGATAGAACATTATTCCCTCAAATTATGATTTGGATACCTAGCGTGATTCATGGATTTAGAATATTATATATATAAATAATGAAATATTTCATTCTGAACCCCATAGAATTTGGTTACATAAGAGGGAAATCATTTCATTTCTCTTCACATTTTGTGTAATCATGGTTCCTTCTGGATCTAGTAATTGACTAAAATGTGGAATATTATTCTATTATATATTAATAGTATTTTGATACTTTATAATAATATCACAATAATATATGTTGACTAAATCGTGATAGTTTTGTTATTAAATATATATCACATTATGTTTATCCAAGGTCGTACATGGAAATTAATTATTCATATTATTTATGACGGTTCATATTTAAATTGTCAATTAACCAATTTATATCTATCGTGAGCATCTATCGGGGTCTATAATTCTATAACCACTCATTATACATAAGTGAAGATTAATTTCATAACCAGTCGTCCAATTTTGGATATTTTACCCCCATGTTCATTTGTTACACAACTACATCAAGTATATCGTATATAGAAAATGTTGTATTTTTGGAAAACAACACTCCATTCATTAAAATAAATTATTTTGTTTTCTTATATGTGTTCCTATTATAAGGGTTCTCACTAATGATACCTAAAACCCTTTTAATAGTATAAATTGACCCTTATTCATTTATATCGATAGAATTTAAAGTATTTCATACATTAATATTACATCATATTATATGAATCTTTCTTACAAATCGTTATTATGCAGAGCATAAACATAATGATTTAATATATTTTTAATCATGTATAACTAGAAAAATAGTACATAAGATATATATAACATACCCTACATAGATTATCACAAATATTACACTTCATAGAAATATAATACTTAAAACATTTTATTATATCATGAAGAAGTAGAATCATTACAAAGGGTGATCTATGATACTCCATGTGTGTAAACAATGGAGATATTAATCAACAATAAATTCTAAGAATATTAGGATTAAGTGGGTATGAGAAAAAGATGATTAATTTTTAAAATCATACTAAACAAATATTATATCAGAATTACGAGTCATGGGTTAACCATTCTAGTTTATAGGACATTCATAATGTGATTAAAATTCATAAGCCATAGGAGAAAAACATATGCCTTAGAAAATAGAATATATGAGTGCAATTGTCACAACCTGCCTTCTCCAAAATGAGGTATTAGAGAGAAAAGTTCCCTTATATTCCTTCTTCCGGATAAAGAATATATAATGACCCCCGAATCCTACCTTCAGTAGGCCCTAGAGTAGTGACTAGAACATAGGTTATAGAATCACATGTGAATGGAAGTAATTACCCTTTCATATAACATGATCAGGAGATAAGATTGTAAATCAAAAAAAAAACAAAGACTAAAGGTAATTTTAAATTCAAGAATCCATTCTGACATGAAAGCTCCAAATTAAAACCAATAAAATGCAAGACCAAAATGCCACATAATGTACCAATGAAAAGAAACTAAACGTCAGTAATAACTATCCTGATGTCTGAGATAGTAAAGTCTAGAACAGTCCCCAATGACCCCTAGAAAACTAAAAATAATTTTATAAATGTGGGGAGAACATAGAAGTATACATAGTATTGAAAATAACGCTACTCGGGCCCATGTGAGGAAACATACTAACAACACTGTGAGAAAACAGTAGAACCTCATGAACCTATCAAAGAATAATAACAAGCCCAACATCAATAAGGCACACTCAACCAAGTTACCCATGTCATGTAATGTAATAATATTATCACATTGACATATGGGTACCGCACACCACTTTCCCAATTGTTAACTACTCATTCATAATTATCTAACATCTTGACACTTCTGCTATTCCCACATGCAGTCCCACAACCAGAACCTGCCCACACACATTAGGGCCTCAAACTGAACACAATGATGCCTATAAAAAACTAGGCATATACAAACACACACCACACCTAATGAAACCAGACACTCAACAACCAAACACTATGCACAAAGACAAATGGGACTCATCCCGAAGAATCATGGGTAAAACAAACCTGGCCTAAAAAATCCAAAGCCTCTCATCCAAAACATATCCTTGCCTGAAGAATCCCAGAATATGGTAATCCTAAATCCATCACAGCCTTCCCAGATACATTTGAGTGGATAGATATGGAATAGGTTGTGAGGAATAATATTAAAATCAGCCATCCATCCTCCCACTAGGGGGTTGGTAAATACACCCCCCTCGAAATAGAGGTATTCGGCACATGGTGCTCAACAAGGGTGGGATGCGAATAGAAATCAAAAGGAACTACAATATATATATATATATATATATATATTGGTAAAAACACTCATCCCTAACCTAAGGGTTTCACATGAATAAAAAACAATCCCACACCATCACCACCTTTGATGCTACTCATATATGCTTAACGATAAAACAACCACTTCCAAGAAAACCCCCCCCCCCCTTAAATAGGAATTTATATATTTAAGGGGATTAACATTAAATTATTTAGTCACAATTTAGAAACTAACAACCATACCCACACCAAGCAACAAACAAAAAAACTGCATTCACACTAGATAATAGAAAAAATCTAAACTTGCAGTTCCACAGCACATCCTTGGTCAACTACAACCAACTATCAATATTCAAGATAATACCACACATTCCTTCTCTCACAACCCAACCCTGCATCCCCATTTCCTAAATAAATCCCCAATGTAGTCCCACTATAAAACGAGTCAATAACCATCAAATTAATCTTATTAAAATTTAATCGATAGGGTTTCTTTTACTGCTATATTAATATAACAAGGATAATCACAGAACAAGAATTATCATGTTTCATTGGATTATTTAACACAGTTTACATGATTAATCATATTTCATGTAACATCTATAAATTAAAACATCATAATGAAATATGACACCATAAGTGAAAATGAAAATTCCACCATTGAAAATGATTTTCATAAGTCATAGAGATCATATATCTATAGACGAATCAAAGATAACAAAATTAAATATGAGACTAAAATCAAAACACACCCATCCAATAATTTTATTTATGTGAGTTAACTTTTGATCATTTTAAATACTTATTTAATTCTATTTTCAATAAGAGTATACATCCATTCTATATAAGGAACCATTAAAATACCCACCCAACATGATTCACAAATAATGAGATTAAAAATAAAATCACTAGATTGATGATCAACTATCAAAGTTCCTTATTGCACCAAGAACTGAGGATAATGCGACATATAGAAATAACTCCAAGGCAAAGTTAGATGGGCCCCAGCTCAAGTGCATGACTCTTATCAAGAGGAAGTCTCTAGGTGCACTAATCGAAAAAAGGAGATATTATCTCAGCATAAGAGCAGGACATATCCTAAAATATGAGAGATCATTTCCAATTATTTAAATGTCAGATCATAGTTTCATCACATTGATTGGAAATTTCACACATTATAATTAATTGATATTTAATAATTCTACTTAGAATCGGTGGAGATAGTCTAGTGAGTAGCTATAATATAATATATTAACATTAAAAGGAGAAAAACTAGTAACAAGGGAAAAACTGGGAAAATACAGAATACATGAAATGGGTCGCTGATGGTTGAGTCACCGATGATTAAGTCACAGATGGGTTAGCTACCAATGGTTAGCTACCGATATTGAGCTACTGATGCCATGGCCTATTGACAAAATAACTTACGGATTCTCGGTCCTACCAACGCAATGACATACCAACACCCTAACCTTCCGACACAACGACCTACCAACACACTAAACTGAAAAATCTGATTCCCCTTGAATCATTGATGTCGACACCCCTACACTCATTGATGCTTATTCCCCTTGACTCACTGATGTCAAATTCCCTTAATTCACCGATGCAATGAAATTCCAACACACTTACATAGCGATGCACTTACATGCACACATGATGACATACCAATGGAAAAACTATAAATTTAGGAAAAATCCTCAAGGGATCCACTTATAGCTCCTAAAACACCTCAACACTATATTTTCATAAAGGAAGGTCTTGAAAAACAACTGAGGTTACTACATCCGATAAATCTCATATTATTCTCATCTACGATAATTTAAACCTATCCCAGATGATAAAAGGATTGAACAACCATACCATATGATAACTTTCTAGAGTAAAGCACACTAGGTTGAAAGTAGTAGGGGAAACCATAATATCTAGGAACACCTCTTTGACATCTATCCCCCAAAAAAACTGGGTAGACACCGGGGGCCTAATTCCTTAATAAATCACACAAACACAAAAGGTCACACTATCGATACACAATGGTTATGGAGATCTTTAATATCTGTAAATATATTATCCTCTTTGTGCAGCACTGAATCTCACACAAATGATTAATCACATCAAAATTAATATGGGTTAATTTGGGATCAGGTTGTCCCTTAACACTCATAATGACTTTTAACACACATATAGAGAATAAGGTAATTAACATATCTCATAGAAAGTATGGTCAAGATTTCATCATAGGCAAGGGAAAAAATAAATTCATAAAATAAGCACTCAAAATAGTTTGGTTACTAGGCATGCATATGTGTTTCTCACTCCCAATTACTCTCCATGAGGCCATCGTGCCTCCAGAACAAACAAACTAAAGTAATGGTCAATCTACGAAGCACCTTCTCCTCATGATCCTAGATTATCGCTAGCCACCCCAGGAGCATTGTGTTTTCCATGATATCCAACTCATCCAAGTCAAATATGTAGGACTCATCGTATAGATACCATCTGATCTAAAAGACACGAATGTTGTGCTGGATCCTACCTAACTACGGTGGCAATATCAGCTGATATACCACCCCATAGACTCGTCTGAACACCTCAAAGGGTCCAATGAACATGGGAGAAAGATTATTCCCCCTTAAAAACCTATTCTTCTCACACTGACGGGTAATCATTTAGAATATGATGTCCCCATATTCAAATGGAAAAGTCCTCCTACACTCAACATATGAGTTCTATTAGTGATGAACTACCTTCACCAATTCATGCATAATATTAACATTCTCTATAGTTCCCTATACAATTTCTGGCCCAAGAACACCTACCTCCCCAGCCTCTATCTATCACATGGGTGAAATACATGATCATTTGTATATGTCTTTGAACGATTCCATTATAATGGTATAATGATAACTATTGATGTATGAAAACTCTACTAAGGGAATGTTTCATAAACATGATCCTACGAAGCTAGAATATATTGATCACAACATATCCTCCAATGTCTAAATGGGCCTCTCTATCTGGCCATCTATCTGACGGTGGAAACTAGGGTTGAGGCATAAATGGGATCCAAAATCTTGTTGCAATCCCCTACAGACTCATGAGTTAAGGTGTGTATCTTGATCCAAAACTATGGATCTTAGAACTCCATGAAGCCACCCCAAATCATCCACATACCTCTGTGTTAAGGAATTCAGTGTAGCTGAATCCTTAATCAATAATAAGGGAGATGATTTCATCAAACGATCCACCACTCCCCAGATGGTATCAAACCCTCACTCATCCTTGTCTATTTTTGTAATGAAATACATTGAGATTTCATCCCACTTCCACTTAGAAAAATACAAGGGTTGCAGTAATCCTCCATGAATATTGTGCTTTAACATCACATAATGAGACACATGTAACATGGACACAATCTATACCACTACCTACTTCACTCAGGGCCATAGAAACTGAGCTCTCAAACATTGGAACATCTTGGAGACTCATCGATGTACCACCAAGGGTGATTTATGGAACTCAATGAGTACTCCATGTCACATTGCAAATGGGACATAGAACATCTCATAGAATAACAATTGGTTCTCACTATCCTTTGATCATCCCTCCAAAGAATAAACCTAGATAACATGATTATGCATCCATTTAGCTTCAAAATATCCCCAATAAGGTACCACCCCATGCAGTACTATATAACACTTCACTGTCATCTAAAATAGACAGCCTCTACGATCATCCACTCTAAATCCTCGATGTAAAGTAACCAACTCCTCTATTTCCTTCAAAGAATCTTTGGCCTCTCAAACTACATACTTCACTGACATTATTCTCATGTATTTGGCCACCACACTACCCTTTCCTAAGGTGTAGGATATTTTTATGTTTTAGTTTTGAATAAACTCCATCCACATTTACATACACATGTTCAGGTCTCATATAGATAAGATATAACTCAATCTCTTGTGATCTTTGAAGAGGACGAAGCATTCCCCAATAAGGTAATGATGCCAAAACTTTTGTGAGAACAAGACCATTGAGTGGTCAATGTTGTGGTTGGAATAGTTACATTCTTGAGGACATAACTGCCATAACCCATAAGAAATCACTTCACATTGATGCATCACCACACACCCCAATCCAAGACCGGAAGCATAATAAAACACATTGAGAATCACCCCCACATTAGGCTGCCTAAGCACTAGGGAACTGACTAGATTCCTATTAATTTAGATGAAATTTTCTTGACACCAATGACTCGACACTATGTCCTGGTCTCCCCTAGTAAATTCATTAATTGGAGTTGCAACTTGAGATAAGTCATGTACGAATCTCGAGTAGTAACATGTCATACCATGGACACTACAAACTACTATCACATTCATGGGTTATTCCAAAAAAAACCCACTTTTACCTTCAATAGTTCCACAACTATTCCCTTCTGGGAAACCACATGTCTAAGGATGTTCACCATTCATGTCCATAACATGCACTTGGAAAAAATCTTGTAGAGTTGGTGGTGTTAGGGGACCTCCAAAATTTTCCTTAAATGCTTGTAGTGGTCCACCTCTTATCTTGAGTAGATCATTATTTTTTCAATGTACTCAAACATGAACAACTCTATATACTTTTGGAAAACATAGTTTATGGGCCCCATGAACACAGTTTGTGTATTTGTAATGTTGAACTACAAGAACACAAAATCAAATATCCCATACCAGCACCTAAAAGTAGTCTTCGGGGTGAACCACTCATTCACCCTAAATTTGTGATATCCCGACAATAGGTCGATCATATAGAACAAACACTCTCCCTTTAATTGTTCAAAAAGGTCTTCAATCATTGGGAGGGGGTAATAGTTCTTGACTGTCACCTGATTCAATCTCTGATAGTCCGTGAAAATACTGAGACAACCATTTTCCTACATCGCGAACAATAATAGAGCACCCCAAGGAAATATTCTTGGTCGGATAAAACCATTCTTCATCCAGTCATAAACCTTAATATACAACTCCTGCTACATCAAAGGTGATATTCGCTATGGAACCATCGATGTTAGATGATAACTGGGTTGTATGTTTATCATAAACATGACATCAGGTTGAGGGGGTAGATTCACAACCTCTTGGGGAAGAAATACAAAAACATGCTTACAATCATTAAACTATCCACCATCCATGTGTCTTCAAATTACATAGAATTCTTGAAACACAATGAAATAAGGGGCTCCACATGCCGACTTCCATCCAAGAATCATTGTTTGCCAACAAAATCTAAACACTGGTTGTACATATATCAGAACAAAAGAATTATTTGGGTGCATTCGATAACATTATTCATGGAAATAATCTATTTGATTCCTCAAATGACATCTTATGGATTCATTTGTAGTAGAATAAGATCCTCAATGGACTAATGTGAACCCAACACCAGTCTACATCCATGAAAATAGTCAAATAGGCTAGTCAGACCTCTAACTGGCGTACTCAAAACTCGGGGAATAGAATATCTATCTACATCTAAACCTAAGTAATTGGATAGAGCTGTATTAAAAAAGGAGATTTGAGATCACGAATCAAAAATGAACATGAAAGAGTACTATATAGACTGATCATACCTTGATCCACTTCTAGCCCCATAGTAACTTATACCTCTATGGTGCACAACATGAGATGCTAAAACTGTCTGCCCCTCGGTTGTTGACTACCTCCCTGACCATGCCCTAGTCGAAGAACCTATGGATTTCCCTGATGTCAACCTCCTCTAACATTGCCAACCCTTAGTGGAGCGGGAGCTCACTACCATTGCTGCCGGAAGGGCCTTTCTTGAAATTGATGTTGTTGTGGTGGGAACTGAACCAGCCCACCCCCATTTTACGGCACCCATATAGGGTACGAGTTTTAAAGATTCTCATGGCATCCACTGATAAAACACATCGGTCCTTGGACCATGGGGAATGAGTGAGGACTAGGATATCATCACATGAATTTCTATGGCATACTCCCTCCTAGCCAAAATCTGTAAAGCCCTGACGGTGGATACCTACTGTTGTTGGACTTTACCTATGAATAACCTGGAAAATTATTCTCTCATAGAACAACTCCCAGCATTTTCATCCTCTTCAACACTTCGTTGTTCTTTTGAACCTCCGAGTATGATGGTAGTTTGAAGCGAGTAACATCATATTGAAGAGAAGGTAAAAGTTCCCCTTCCAAACATCATTCATGTGAATCCTAATATGGAAAATGGTCTTGAAAAAAATGAATGAGATCCTTGAACATTATCCCTGGTTCCCATACCTACATACTCTCTTAATAGAGGGAGAGAATCTCTTGGGTATTCTGGGCCATCATTTTTTATAAATGTAAATTTTCCCAGAACAACCTTACAATGATAGACCATGAAATATTTGTCTCTTTACACTCCACGAGGAAAAGATTCCACCACAAGAATGATGGTCTAAGAATTTATCTCACTACCAGAGGAACCCTGTAATTAGTTGTAGATCGGTTCAAGGTGAAAGCAATCACCATCTACTCAATATATCTCTGCGTCTGAATGTCTGAGACGCTACCCTTGTACTTTCACAGGATCATCTGCTAGAAGGCACATAGCATCTTCTTCAACTAGTCATTCTCTTCATCCCGACCATCCCTCCACTGAACAATCAGATCAACCTAATAGGCCTAAATTTTTCTTACAACTCAGGGATGAAATCTGGATTCTATAGCTGAAAAGAAAACATGAAACTCTTAAACTCAGGTAGTGTGGAAATTTTATTTTAAACATTTTGTAAAATCATTACTTATTCCAAGTTCTCTATACACGCAAGACACACACAAACACAATTAATTATGATTAATGTACCTTTTCTTTGGTCTCTACCCTACAATAGGTGTAGGCACACCTGATCATTTGGTAGGTCCCGAGTCTTTGAATCAGATCCTGGGGGCCCATAAAATCCCATGTCCTAGCCAGTCTTCCCTGGACAACTTCATGCTACCAAGATTTCCAAACACGGTTTCCCTACCATCCCATGTAATCCTCACTCTTCCAAAACCCGAAATCCATCCAATCACTCAACAATATCCTCTGATAACATTCTGTGATGACCCTCCTTCTCCCAGATGTGGGATTGGATGACATAGGGCCATCCCATTCCTTTCTCAAGATGAAAGAGATATAATGACCCCCCTAAACCACACCTTTAGTAGGCTCTAGAGTGGAGACTAGAACCAAGGGAACATAATCTCATATAAATTAATGGCATTGCCCTTACATAGAAAAAGAATGGGGCATATGAGGATAAATAAAAACAACAACAAAATACAATAGGTAAAAGTATAGACACGAATCCATTCCCACATGAATGTTCAAAAGTAAAATCGATACCGTGAAAGAAAAAACTAAAAAAAAATGATCCATGGAAATGAAACTAAAAAAACAACAACTATAATGAAACACATGCTATTAAAGCACAACATGATCCTCAATATCGTCATATAATCTTAAAAAAATTTACATACACAGGGAGAACATACAAGTATTCTCAGTTGGGAATCTAAAGCTACCCATGATCAGGTGAGGGAAAATACTAATAGTCGTGTAAAAAATAATAGATTTTAAAAAACCAATCTTGGAATAATAACCATCCCAACCTCACCATGAAATACTAACCCAAATAACGCAATTGATGAAACGTAATAATATAAGCACATAAAAATTTTGGTAACCCAAACCACTTTCCGACTAGTTTACTATCCTTGACAATCTAATGTATGGATATTGAAACTATTCCCACACACAATCCCACTACTAAAACCTGCTCACACACACCTAGGCCTCAAACCACAAATAACCACGCCCACTGACAACTGGTCCTAAAAAACCACACACCACGCCAAAAGAACCATGGGCCTAAATAAGCACACATCACACCCAAAGACACGTGGGCCTCATCCAAAATATATAGGGGAAAAACATACCTGGACCACAAACACCTGGCCCCCTCATCAAAAAAACCCTTGCCTGAAAAATTCCCAGACTATGGTAAGCCTCAATCCATCCCAGCCTGCCCAGATATTCCCAAGTGACATGATCCAGAAGAGGGTGCGAGAAATAAATTCAGCAACAATCCATCCATCCTCCCACTAGGATGTTGGTAAAGAGACCATCCCCCATGAAATAGTGGTGTTCCAAACATGGATCAAAATAATGGGTGGGTGCGTATAGAAATAACAAACTATAATATATATATATATATATATGGGAACAAAAATTCATCCCCAAACTATGGGATTTAGGTTAACAGACAATAAGCCCACACTAGTACAACTTTTGATGCTACTCCTATGTGCACAACCATAAAACAACCACATCCAAGAATAACCCCCCTATTCAACTTTTAATTATTTATTTAATGGTACTTAATTTAAATATTTATATCACTACTGGGAATCTAAGAACTATAACCACACCAAGAGATGCACAAAAACAACTGTAGTCCCACTATGCACCAGCAAAAAACAGGACTTGGAGTCCCACTGAACATTCATATTACACTAAATCTAACTATAAATGTTAATGGTGATACAACACATTCCTTCTCTCACATCCCCACCCTACAACCCCGCTTCCTAAACAAATCCCCAATGAATTTCCACTGCGTAATGAGTCCATAACCCTCAAAACAAGTTTATTCAAATTTAACTGACATGGATTCATTATCAATTACAAGAATATAATGAGGGTTATAATAGAACAAGTTTGATCCTGTGACATACCTTTATTTAACTGAGTGTACGTGATTAATCAGATATCAGTTTATATCTGTAAATAAAAAATTCACTACAAAATAGTAAACCTCCTGTGCAAAAGAAAAGTTCACAAATAGCTCTGATTTTAATAAGGAATACAACCACAACAATCGTAAAAGAATAAAAGATTAGAAAATAAAACATGAAACCTATATCAAACCACACTCAACCCATTATTTTATTTACTCAAGTTCTCTATTGGTCATTTTAAATTTTTGTTTAATTAACTTATTAAAAAGAGTATCCAATTATTTCGTACAAGGAAAAATTACCATACCCACCCCAAATGATGCACAAGTAAAGTGATAAAAAATATAATCCCTACTTTCACGATCAAATATCAAAGTTCATTCATGCACCCATAACATTAGATAATGAAACTTGCATGAAGAACTACATGTTTGAGAAAAAAGGGCTCCATATTGGGTGAACGACTCATATCTGAAGAAAGTCTCTAGGTTCCCTTGATAAATAGAAAGGAAAAAGGAAGAAATGATCTCATCATAAGAAGATGCCAAATACTAAAACCAGGGAGACCATTTCAATGTACATAAAAGATAGATCGCGGTTAGACCACATGACATGGAGGTTTCACATATTGGGATTAATTGAGATTTAATAATTCTCCTCTAAAATGGTAGAGATAGACTAGTGGGTGGTTGTGAGTTGATAGATTAACTTAAAACAGATAAATGCACATAATTGGGGTGAAACTGGGAAATCATGAAAAACAAGAAATGGGTCCCTGAGGGGTGAGTCAACGATGAGTGAAATACAAATATTTAGCTATCAAAGATGAACTACTGCAATCATGGCCTATCGAAGCAATGAACTATTGATGCCCTGACCTACCGAAGTTGTGTCCAACCGACATAATTCTCTACCAAAACCCTAAAAAACTGATGTCGAGGAACCTTGTATCACTGATGACGATGCACCATGACTCACTAACCCCTAGATTAATAATTCACTAACATGCAGACACACTTACATACTGACACACTGACATGCCAACACACAAAAATGACGATGGAAAAATCATAGAATTTTGGCAAACTATCGATGTCAGCCACCGACTTATCCCAAAACACCTCAAAACTTGATTTTCACAAGGGAAGCTCATAGGGAAACCCAATTTATTATAGGAATAAAGTAGAAAATTATCATAAACAGTGAAATATTTTGTCGAGTCTACCTAATAATATATTAATCACATGTTAGGAATAGTATAAGTTCTAATTTAACTATATCATACATTAGATAACCACTTGTGGACAACCTTTTGTGCACAGAATAACCCCCATATGTACACTATTTTTATTTATACATCTTATTATGTACCCTTTATTCTAAGTAAATATTAATATTTACCCCTTTCATTTACAGGATATAATGGGAGAACCCATTACATTTTTATAACCAAATAATATGTATATAATAAAATTGTGAAAATGATTTTTATTTCATAATAACATAACTTATGTAAAAGAAAATTGGTTTCATTAATATATAAAAATCAAAATTATGAACCCTATACTAAAATAATAATAATTATATAATGAGACTATATCCATAGTTAATTACTTAAAATATGAGTGTATTTCATCATAGATAAAAAATCAATTTTAAAGAAAACTATAACATTTTCCTGATGTTAATACACTTTTAATTTTTAATTTTCCAATTTAAAAAATAAAAAATTGATATTTTGCAAGGAACACATTTTTTAAATGATCAATATAAATATTTAATTGGAAAATATAATCACATAACATTCATGATGGTGTAAAATTTGATTCACGTTCTAATCATTAAATAAAAATATTATGTTCAAAATATTTAGCAAAAAGTGCCCTATTTAGAAGATAAATTAAACATTCTATTAAATTAAATTTAAAAAATTAAATCATGGAAAAACTAAATTGAAATATCGAATAATATTAGTAAAAAAGGTAATGAATCTTGTTAAAACATTTTTATGGAATAAATTTTTTTTCTTTGTTGTGATAGAAAAAATGAACATTTTCCATAAATAATATCTTGCATCATATGTTTTATAATTTATTATATATTAAAATTTATTTTATTATAATTCTATACCTGAATCATGGACATATATATATAATAATATATGATCTACATATTTAATTTTGAGAGGCACTTATTAATAATATATTTTTAAAATCACTTTCAATGGGTGTTAACTATTTCATTTATCAAAAATGTTTTGGTTCACCATTTTTGGTACATAGAAATTACTCAAGGTTATATCATCTCCATAATATTAATAATGATATATATATATCATATATATTCATTATTTTTTTATTTAATACTATCTATTTAATTTAGATATTTAAAAATGGATAACCCCATTCACATGATAGTAGTTAATACAAGGACATGAATGTTTGTTTTCTATAATTAAAAAAAGAAAATAAATATAAATAATATTACATAATTTTAAAATCATGTATCTATAATAAGAATCATATATATTCACTTAATATATCACTATAAAAATTGATTTTTGATCATTGAGTATAAATCATATATCTTTGTTGATGTGGTAGTTTATATGATAGTACAAGGGATGATTTCATTTCCTATATGATGGAATAAAGGCTGAAAATTTTTATATAACCACTATAGTAAAATAATTATATATTAATAATAATATATTATCTAATTTATGATGGTGTAAATATGGTTAATGAAGTTATATGAAGAAAAAATATTAAAAGTACTTTAGCAAGAGTTGTTGAACTTCCTCAAGAAATCTACCATGTATTATGATTTATGCCTAAGATGATTGGAAATATGAAATACCATGTCATATAGGTTTATTATTAGGAAAAAATTTTATTATTTATGGTTCTATACTAGAATAAAAAAAATAATTAATAAGGGAGGATATGATGCATTAATACATAAATGTGGCAGAGGACACACTTCAAATTACATAAAAAATATAAATTTAATTAGTCCCATTATATATTATAATCATTACAAATGTAAATATATTACATGTTAAGATAAAATAATGTATAAATATATATTAAGATAACCAAAATCGAATAATTTTATGATTCACTATTACATTTATCTTTGAGAATGACCCATGGTAAAATCCTATTATCTTTAACTATGATAATAATTTTTTTTCTATTATTTCTATTAATTGTAACTTAAATTAAATATGGAAGGAAAGATAATTATGGAAATTGTGATTAAAATGCTAATTTTTTTATCAAATTTAATTTCTATAACAGTATGAATGTTAATTCAAAGTATTCCTTAAAAACATTATGAATCATGGTTTTTGAAAAAAATCATTTTTCGGTATAAAACAAATTCAATACTAACATTAAGAATAACCTAGAATAAAATGAAATTGATTATATTATGTTTAACTGAATTAAACTGATGCAATTTTTTAAAAAATGAATAAAAAATGAATATATGTATGTACTCGAATGGAAAAGGTTGTTTTCAATTAATTTAGTATTTTTTACTATTAACAAAGACATATCTCTTCTCATAAAAACATAAAAAATTAAAACAATTTTTTTTGATATGATGATTTAAAAAATTCATTCAATTTTATGAATTATAATTTTGAAATGTCTATTTATCTAATAATAATAACTATAAACATAATTTTAAATGATTTTTTGAGAAAAAACATTTCTCATTCATAAAATGATTTTATTGAAAATTTTGTACATATTTAATATCCATTAATAATAGAATATATATTTTTTAAAACCATTATAAATATTTGTTCTATAATACTGTTATTTTAATTCACACGGATGATTTAAAAGGTACATTAATAGGTTAAAATTTAAATACCCATAAATCAATAATATATTAGGGTTTTTATAATCTCTAGGTTGTGTGCAAAGAATCCCATTTAATAGGTGATGTATATCTCAAATGAAATAAATATAAAATATTAGTTTGTTATATTAAAATAAAAAATACTTTAAATGAAACATTTATTTTTCATAAAAATATTTATTTTCAACATAAAAAAACAATTTCTTAAAAATTATATATATAATCAATGAAATGTAACATTGACATACATATTCCAAAAATTATGTTCATTATTCCAAATTAAAATTCAAAAATTTAAAAATAAATGTTTTGAACAAAAAATTATGATGCATGAAACCCTATTAAAATAAAATTATGATCGTTCTAATTTGGAAATGGCCTAATATTATTAAAGTTATTATAAATCAATAAAATCTTACTCTTAAATTTTAATAAGGTTATAAATTTATTTAATATTAATATTAGTTTGACTGTTACATTTAATTTAATTTAATTTGATGTTTTTAGTCTCTAGAACATTTTCAACATATGAAGATATATTTTTTTGTGACATTAATGTACAGAAAGAATATTTATAAACCACTTTTTGATTAATGGAAACTTGAGAAGAATATTTTAAATGATAACCATGTGTAATAAATCACCAAAAATAAAAATAATATAATATTGAAGATCCCTATATATAATAATAGTTAGATGAAAGATCATGAAGAATGGTTAAATGTATTTGATTTCTATTTTAAATTTGTATTGAAATCGAATCACACCCATCTATTCAAATGAAAAAAGAAACAATCAATGTAAAATGCTTCAAATTCATGGTTATAGGAAAATACTATATTCAATTACCCAGTAACCAAGTTATTATTCCCTATATGTGTCTTTCAGACCAAGGATGATATTTTTGTAATAACAATAGGTTATGTTAATGATCCCAATAATGTTATAGAATGTATTTTTTTACATACACGTTATTATTTAATAAATTAAATGGGTTTAGGTTTATATAATCTATTTTTTCAAATAATTTGGGAAAATAATGTTCAATCACCACTTAAAAAATTGAGGGATGATTTATCAGTTATATAATTGATCGGTACTTTGATTACAACAATGACATAATAGTTAATTCAAACACGAATGCATTGGTTTTTTCTTGTTTCAAATAGTATCAACAAACCTATTATAAAATCCTTATTTAATTGTTGGGAAATATTTTATCTCAAATTATAATGTTATAAATCATTATATATATTAATAACATAGAATTATGAAAATAATGTATTGTAATAATGGTTTTCTTAGATGATATTTTATTACTGAAATCTTATGTTGAACCACCACAAATATATGTTATTAAAGAGATCCTTTGCCACAAAATGGATATAATTTATTATCTGAAGGGGCATGATGATTGATTGGATTATATATATGTAACAACCTATAATTTTAAAAACACAATTCCCCTTTTTATTATATATTTATTTAATATTTAATAATTTTTAATTATTTAAAATCCATTCAATACCTTATATAAATAAAAACAATTAATTTTATTACATTTATCATTACATTTACGAAAAAAAATTTGTTTTATCAATCAAATGTAAAACAATGAGAAATAAAATAGAAAATAAGATAACTATTATATAAATATTTTAATATTCTAAATCCCCCAGAAGATCCACACTAAAAAATAATAAAAAATATATTATAAAAAATATATTATTAAATAATTATTAATTATAAGAAATTAAAATATTTTACCTCTTCATAAAAATATTATGGGAATGAAATATAATTTTGTATAAGAAATTATAAAGAATTACTATAAAAACATGAGAAATTCAATTTCAATATGACCATTATATTTGTAAAATAATCATTCAGAATAGTAACCAAACTATTAGATTAGAATACTAACTAATGAATTGTAAAATAATATTTTGTAATATTATGAAATGATAATATCTAATATTAAAATCATTTTAAATGAAAATAAATATTTTAACAAAGATAAAATAAGTGTTTGTATTTTTGGAATACATATCTTTTATAATTTAGTATATATAGATATTAAAATTATTTAAAATATAATTTATGTTTTAATAATTTTTTTATAAAAAATATTAGGATATTTTTTATTAACAATATAATTATATGACACCTTAAGGTTTTTTTCATAGAGTTAAAATTGATTATACAATTAAAATTATTAATTTTCAAGTAAATATGTCTTAAATATAAATATTTAATTTTCCATATCTATAATCTTTTTATCAATAAATATATTTAATTTTTGAAATATACATGTTGAAATATGTTCTTAGTGATTTTTTTTGTATTTTATCATTATATTTTAATTCTTTTAAAAGTAAAATAAGACAATATACAATATTTTTTATAATAATAAGAATACATGAATAAACGTGTCATTGATGATATAGGTTACCATCATTCTTGAATCACATGTATTATTTACTATATATAATAAAAATATTAATTAATATTGGTAGTATTGATAAAAATAAATATCTAATAAACATTATATTTCGAAACACCCCTCTCACCAACATATATGGACCTCCCCTCACCACCCTTTCTCCCCACACCTCTTAATCCTTAGAGACTATGATAACTTTTCCTAACTGTTTACTAATCTCTCAACCAACATCAACATATCCATTCTTATACTAAGAATTAAAATAAAAATATTCCTTTATAGGAATCCTAATTATTGAAATATAAATGAGATTGAAATAATATCAACTAAGAGTTATATAATTTTTCTATATTCTAACTCACCATTTCCAAATTATGCACGATGGTATGATAATTCATTAATTTTAATATAAATAATGTTATTTATTTATATTTAATTACACTTTCTCTCTTCTAATATTAAAAAATTTAAATACTCATCCATATTATTTCGGTCCATCGCCACGACAAAGGATGATTTTTTTCTCCATTACCAACTTCATGATATGATAAATAATCATATTATGAATGAAATGGGACGATTTTTTTAAATTTTTTATTCAATCATGTTCTTGGATTGATATAAAAAAATATTATTAAAGGAAGTGAAATAAAATCATCGTGGTCAGAAGACTTAGTGAATTTGAAAATCTTTTTAACAATAACATCTATAAAAATGAATTCCTAACTATTTTCAAAAACTATGGTGAATTTAGAACATTTTAAGAATATAGAAATATATTATCTCCATTAAATAAATAAAACACTAATTCAAGAAATATTACATAAGAACATTTATAATTACCGTCACGTGATCCGATCTTGAAACAATTAAAAGAATTCACGTGGAATGGTGAAATTAAACTATATATCGCATTATAATAGATTTAACTAAATTAAATATAATAATTTTAAATAGAATACATATGTAAATATTTTAATAAGTTAAATAATTATTCTAATTTTATTTTTAGGATATTATGTGCATGGGAATAACTATTATGGTTATAAGTAATTGATCTCTCCAACCAATATATCATTGGGTTATTATTCTTATATTGATATCTCACTTTATCAATCTATTAAAATTATTTACATTATATATTATTTTTATTTATGTCCCTTATATATATACTTATTTTTATTACCCTTTTTGGATGATTATATAAACTTTTCAATTGTATCCTTTCCAGTTTATTTATTAATACATAGAAAATTAAAGTGAGCCTCTATATTTTCTTATATAATTTCACATACCAATAAATGAAATGTATATAAACATGCATGGTTTTCCAAAACACTTATAATTAAGAGAAAAAAACTTGTTTCATTTTTTTATATAAATTATTATACTCTTACTCTATTCAATAATGGAGAACCATTTTTCATAAACCTACTGTAATGAAATATTTCAATAATTAATTATCCACTAAATTTTTTGGATTCAATTCAAAAAGATTCATGTCTCTTTCCTATTTCTAATTATTTGTTATACAAACATACAATATTTATTTAAGCCCTTATTTCATTGAATCCAATTTTATTTTCAATTTTCCTTGGTCAGAAGACATTATTATTTAACCCTTTCTTACATAGGGGTTTATGACTCTTATTAAATATTTTCATATGTGTAATGATTGTTCATGGTCAAGATATGATGCATGAACATCGTTAATCGCACAATTAATTTGATAATTTTTATTACTCTTCATGTAATCATAATGATATTATATAAAAAACCATATTTTCAAGGGCACTATACCAACCGTGTGATGTTTTGGATGAGAGATTATCCTTGATATATAATTATGTGATGTTTCATGTGGCTAAAAAATTCATATTATTCATTGATATTATGATTCCATAATTATTATTTCATTCCTCCATGATATCATTCATTCACCGTGCCCCTTATGAAATCAACATATGTCATTATAATAATATGTTATGATTCTATGAGATGTGTATTACCTTAATGAGATTCTATGTTCACCCCTTTTTTATTTTATTCCCCCAAATATCCAATCAAAATTTGGGGATTAAAGTGATTTGGGATCTCATTATGCTGACTGAACTAAATACATTTTTTTAGTTTCATTTTGATATTTTATGTAGCATGTCATAAAAAACAAATATGTCGCCCAATCCTTGGTTTGTGTTTATTGTATACTTATATTAAAATCTATATAGTGTAATATGAAAAGAAAACATGCCATTATAGGTAGTCTTAGATAATTATATTATCATTTTTATAAAATTCCAAAATAAAATATTATAGAAAAAATTCTTTAGATAAGTCTATGTATTGGAATCATTAGGAAAATATATTAAATTATATAGTGAGTGGATTATAGGATATTACATCCATTACATGAGATTACATGTTGATGTTTCTTCGAAATAAATTAACCTATATGTAATAACCCAAAGAGAAAACATATAATTTTATGCCGACCTAGATCTACTTAATGACAAAGAGGATTTTCTGCATATGTAGCTTGACATTATTGGGGGATATTCCTTCCAAAATTGAAATAATATTTATAAAACATTAAAAAAGAAATGAATAAATTATTATTTTTAAAAAATATAGTCATAAAACTACTAAGGATAATTTAAATTTACACCTAGAAACTCATATATTGTCATTTAAATATACTTTTTACATTATTCATTTTACGTTCATAGTTCACCATTTATATGATTTTTTGAGTATTCGTATAACATTTTCCCATTATTTTAACTGTTGTAGAAAAATATGAGGAATTATCAAAATAATAAATGTGATAGATAGATTTATTATTTTCTTAATGATAGACCTAATCTAATGGGTGTGGGATATGAAAAATTTATGATAGAACTAGTTTTTTTATGAAATGTTAAGAATACTAACAAGAATAATGTGGAACATATTAATATTCCAAATAATGAAAAAGTTGTTGCTGAGTTATTTATATTACAAAGGGTCCCTAAAAATATTGGATATCTCGATCCATGTATAAATTAACAATAGACTAACACCACTAATAAATTATTCTATATCCTCTTATAATCTTAGTATGAGGATGTGATACTAGTTATTTCACATCTAAAGGGGGAACACATTTTTTGAAAAATAATAATCAAGAAGACAAATAAAAATGAGTTATTATACTCCATGGAATGGGAATAAATCAATAAAATTTATATATATATCTTCACTGGTCTACCCATTTTATAATATAGAGGGGATTTATTATACTAAATTTTAAAGAAGATAGTTTTATCAAAGAATAAGAGGAAAAACATATGAATTTAATAGTATAATTGTGATTTTAACAATGATAATGAAATAAATGCAGACAATATATTCTGGGGAATAAATCAAAATCATTTAAAATCCACATATATATACAGTTTTTGTACTTGTGGTGATTTTTGGTTTTACTTAATAGTTCAGATTGATATTAGGGACTCGTAGTGGCTATGATGTGCTAGAGATAGAATTACGAATGATGTGTTTATGTCAAGTGAAACTAATTGAAAAAACCCTAGAATAAAGGGAACCTAACTACCCATGTGTTAAATGTGGGGGAATAAACAGCACAAATTCTCTCTCAACTAAACTGATAGATGCATTAAATTTGGAAAAGTGGGGCACTATAAAAATCAATTTTGAAGGGATATGAAGAAGTAGACTAACGTGATTAAAGAAAATATATATCATTTAAATTTTCATCTTAATTATTAATGTCAAAACTACAAGGATCATAGACATATCTGTAAGATCCTAGCCTTTTCTAGACTCATCACGGGAGAATATTCATGTAATTTTGAGATGTTTAAGTACCTTTGATTTAGACTAGTGTCTTTGGGTGTGTTTTATTGAAATTTTATAAAACTTTTATTGACATTGGGTTGTTCTTGGTTATATAACTGTTTTAAAAACCATGAGGGTAAATTATGACAAAAGAAAGGTCCACATGGTTTGTAAATGGTTCGAAAAACCATTGGTCTTTACACTACTGACCATGAAATCTTTTATAGAGGGATCCACATAGTTAGAGCATAGTTGGAGATAATTTTACTCCTATCGCCAAGAAACCATTTACACTGAATTTAATATCTGAAAATTCATTTTACAACTACCATAACCCCCACCCCCCCCGAGACTCCCATATTTTTTCCTTGGCTCAAGCTTGGAAAATTCTACGTGTTCCTAGAGACATTGAGAGGGATTCAATGTTGATTCGAACACTGTTCTTCAAGATCGAATGCCTGGATTGAATATCTTCTCTATTCCTGGTAAGTGTATTTCATCCTGTTATTTATCATATCCTTTCAAATATATTTCCTTGGACTTTTAAGTGATGATATCATCTGCTTCCAAGGATATAAAACTTTGATCTGAGATAAAGAAATATTTTTGTGGATCTAGATCTATATTTTTAAGATCTCGATGACTTTGATATTAATGTTTGTTTATGGATTTAGATTTGATGATTGAATGATGATGTGGTTCCACTTGGATTTTATGATATTTTCATTGGGATAATGTCCATCAATAAACTGAGTTATTTGGTGTAAATCAAACACACATAGTTGTTATTTTTATATTTTTATGTGTGTTTATGATTTTTCTAGCATCACGTGATACTTTATTTCCTAAATTGATGTTATTAAGAATATGGAATTATCTTATGAATGACTTGGTGATTAATTGATTATTGAATCACAGGGAAAATGTACGGGGGTTTCCCAAATAGATATCATAGAGATTTTTTATGAGATGATATATGGTAATTGATATATTGAATTGGTAGTGTTAAGATAATTAATTGGGGGGAATTAATTTTATAATGATGTTTTGATGTGTAAGATAATTATTTGTGATAATTAAATATTTTCTATGATGCTGGCCCAATATAGTTATTTGTGAGAATTAATTATGTTCCATGATGTTGATAAAATATAATTAATTTCCCGATATAATTAGAAAAAGATTAGATTTGATATGTATAATTAATTGTGAAAGATTAATTATTGAATGAGAATTGTTAGGATTGAATAATTAATTGATAAATTAATTATTGTCTTATGTTGTTAGTTAATAGTTGAGTTAACTAATGGAATTTGAAAATTTTAACTAATTTTCAGACAATTAATTTAATTTTGAGGATAATTCCAGAGAAGTTATGAATGATTAATTAACTGATATTTTTGTGGGGCTAGACATGGCGTTCTAGACCGATTAGAAGTTGGGACTTGTACATGGAATTCCTCCCATGAGTTATCAATGCATGACATTATGGGGTTCTAAGGATGAAGTCCTACACATAATGAGTTTTAGAATGATAGGCATGGAGACTTACACATAATGAGATTTTGGTGTTCTAGGTACGATTAACTACATCAAATGAAAGATAATAATTTATGATGATTATAATTGGAAACATAAATAGAAATTGGTCTTAATGTGATGATTTAATGATTTAATGAAAATGAGACTACTATTTAATTATTCCATGTATTTATTTATTCATAGACCTATATGCACTATATTTTTAGTAGACTTAATTTAGACATCATTTGTGGTGACCAACTGAGTCATACTCATACCCTATTTGTGCCGCCTTATCATCACATAAGCATACATTTTTGTTGCAGGACTGGATAATTGTAAGACCCTATGATAGGTTGTTGTTTGAGATTTGAGCATGGGAAAGTTAACCAGACATGGTTTGAGACCCTCATGAAAGTCATTGTGACTTTAAATTTAGTTTAATTGTAGAGACATGATACTATTTTTGTATAGAAATATTCAAATTCATGTTTAGCATTGTATATTATTTTTTGACTATCATATGAAAATGTATTATTCATTCCATTTATATGCTTCCACACTTGGTTATTTTTGTTTTGTTACATTGGTGTTTTTATTATGATAAAATAGTGTATAGTTTCCAAGACTGACTTACCAATCCCTTACTTCTAGTAGGTACCCTCTGTCATATGAGGAGTTGCGCTTGAGGCCACGTGGCCAACCAGATCGGGGCACTATTTAGTTTGACCTAGGTTTGGACATAACAAAGTGGCATTAGAGGATTTTTTTAATTCTTCTTATTTGGAATTACTTTTTTGGGAAAGATATACTGAGTCTTATAAGATTCGAGTCTTGGTAATGAGCTTGTGCATGGGAGTTGTAAACCCATGTATGGGGGAAATCGGAGTACTCCGGGTGGGATTGGTGTGATTGATGTCTGCTATTACAATTGTATATTATTTCACCTTGGGTGACACGCTTGTGGTGTGATGTGATATTTGTTTTAAAATTCATGAATTTTGATTTATGGCCAAAACATTCATGATACTTGGGTATGCATGTATCTTTCATGGAACCCAGGATTATTGTGGTATTTTTAATTTTAGGTACTCAATGGAAAATGGGTTATGGGTAAGTTGTTGATCGTGAAATTTTTCTCATAGTTTTGATATTGATATAATGAAGAAAAATGATAAAAAATGGGTAGATAATGAGACAATTGATTAATTAAAAGATTATGATTAATTTATAAATTGTTTAATTTATCGATTTGAGATAATGTGATTAATTAATAGTTGAATTAATTAATGAGAATGTTTGTACCCTGGTCAACCAAGAACTATGAGTTGGATGATTAAGAGTTGTGATAAGGCTTGGTGTTGACCACATGGCCAAAAAAAATATGAAATGGACATGTTGAAACATGTTATGTAAGTTTCACTTATTACATAAATGTATTAAGGTAGCGTTATGAGAAATAAGGCATGTTCTTGGATTTGTATAGATATGCCTCCATGACACTTATTGAGTGAGAGAATGAGAGGTATGGCCCAGAATGAACATCCATACGTGGAACATGAAGAAACATTGGAGCAAGATGAGGAGGAAGGGGAGTAGTTATGAGAAAAAAAATTCTCATTTCATTCAGTTTATGGAGAGAGACCAAGGGAAGGTTTTGAAAAAATATGTCAATGTTGACAAGTGAGTTTCAGCTCCAGAACCCTCTAACATTTACTGGGGATGGTGGACATGAGGGATCTTAATTCTTTATGGAATCTATAGAGATGATACTTGACCATTTGGAGACTCCATCTATGAGCATTTTATGTGGGCATCTTATTTGCTACAGGGATTAGCAATACATTGGTGGGACCTTCAGCTATGATCTAGACTGACTGATGATATGTTTTGGATGGACCATGTAGAGAAGTTCATGGAACACTATTATCTAGAGACACTGAGACAAGAGAAGGCTTTAGAGTGTATATATATGACTCAAGGAATATTTTCCATAATTTATTTCCTTTAAAATTTCATATATTTAAAGTGTTTCACTATATCTTTGGCCGCATATGACGCATCTTCAGAAAAAAAAATTTGGCCGGACTAGCAACTGAAATTAATTCCTAGGTAAATATCGTTAGAATGAATAAATTATAATAGGTGGTTAACAAAGATATCATTTATAAGGTGAACTAGAATTATGATTCATGTAATAAACTTTTATTTATCACTGGATGATCAGGGTGTGTGCCTCCAAGAGCAGGACGTGCCATTACAGGAATATTAGTCTCTATAATGAGAAGCAACATGGACAGTCAGGAGGAAAAGTTTCATTAGATCAAAATCATGTTCTTTGACACATGTGTAGTTGGTAGCTACACTATCGTTCACATTGTCCTAGACCACCATTGGAGTGAGAATTTTGTGGCATGAACGGGTACCTACAGATGTTCTGTAGGAAGCTTTGTCATGCTGGTGGTGACGGAAAAGCTATTGTGAGGCAGAGTGTGGGAGGGGGGTCTTCATCATAATATTGGTCTGTCAGCAAGTGTTCCACTGGAGTAGGTGGTAGAGGTAGTGGACATGGTGCTTACGGATATGAGCACCCTTATAGGAAAAGTGGTTATACTCAATGGAGTCAGACGAAACCACAAGGAAGAGGGGTAGGACCATTACATGCGCTACAATCAACACATGTAGAGATTGAGGCTGGCCCATCGATAGTCAGAGGTACTATTCAATTTACATCTACATTATCTATTATTTTTTTGATACTAGTTCATTTCTTTCCTCTGTATATGAAAATCATGTTAATGGATTGATCCTGGAGGTGGTGTCCATAATTGGGGTCATGAATATTGATACACTGTTGGGAACATGGTCTAGTGATATCTATTTGTGCATGGGATGTTTTATAGATATTGAAGAGTATCATATTATTTGTGATATCTATTTCCTTGATATAATTGGCTTTGAATTTATTATGGGTAAGAACTAGAAAGTAACATACAGAGCCCATATTAGTTTTTACCTCGGGAGAGTTACCATTGAATCTTTTATGAGAGACAAGTATGTTCATCATGGAGAATGAGATATCCATGCAGGACGAGCTGGTCCAATTACTCAGCAACTAGGAGAGCACAAAACAAAAGTATCTAGTATTTTGTCAGATTATGGTAGTGGTAGGTAAAACAACCTTCCACATGTAGTGGTACTATTTTAGTATATCATTGGTTAATATTTTTCAGGGTTACCACCTAAAAGAGATGTGGAATTCACTTTTGAGATCATGTTGTGGGAAGAGCAGATATCTATTCCACCATACCGAATGGAACTAAATAATCTTCTGGAGCTAATGAAAATGTGTAGGAGTTGTAGGATTATGGGTTTATCAATTAAATTATGTCACCAAGGGGATAAAATATTTTGTATTCAGATAAGGCCAACAATAGTTTATGCTTCTGTGTCTATTAATGGAAGTTGAATAAAATGTCTTGATGAACCGATATCATCTCTCACATATCGATGATTTTTTTGATGAGATGGAGGGAGCATGGGTGTTTTCGAAGATCAAACTGAGTTCAGGGTATCATCAGGTGAGAGTTCATACCTTTAATATTCCACGAACTACTTTTAATAGATGATTTGGCCTTTATGAAATTTTCATAATTCAGTTTTGGATGAAAGATGTACCAAAAAAATTTATGGCCTTGATGAACATGATCATTCATCCATACACATCTTGGTCTGTGGTAGTATTTGTGGATGGCATCATGCTGTAATCTAAGACTCATGATGATCATGACCAACATCTTGACATCGTCTTGGGTAAACTAAAAGATCAGGGGCTATAGTCAAAGTTATCTAAATCTCATTTTGGATTGACATGGTACACTTTTTTGGCTTATAATCTTGGATGAATGTGTGCTAGTGGTCCCACAAAAAATGAACTATGTTGTTTTTTGGGAGCATCCCATGATTTGTTTTGATATCCAAGGCATTTTTTCATTATTTGGTTATTACATGAGGTTCATTCGAAATTTTTCCCAATTTGCACCCCAACTTTTAGGTTTGACAAATTATTCTATAATGTTTGATTGGATGGAATCATGTGATAATGCATTCTAGGAGATAAATAACAACTGGACATCAGCCCCAATATTGTTCTTATCGGATTTGGGTGAGGAGTAAATAGATTATTATGAAGCTTTAGGGATGACTCAAAGATGTGTTGATGAAATATTATTGATTAGTTACTTATGAGACTCAATAGAGGAGCCTAAATGAATAGAATTACCCTATGCATTACAAAATGTTGGAAGCATTGGTTTATGCTATTATGTGTTGGAGACACTATTTATTGGGAGAAACGTTTACAGTTTCTAAAGATAAAAAAACAGGAAGTATATCATTTCACAACACAAAATGAATCTTCATTAGCAATGATGGGTATAGTATATGCAGTACTTTGATTTTTAATTGGAATATACACCTGTAAAGGGGAATAGTGTGGATGGTGTCTTTAGTAGGAAAACTCAGACTCATTTGGAACATAAATAATTATCAGAGTAGAAGATGATGAATTGTTTTGGAGAAATACTTGTGGTACATCAGCATAGTCATGAGAGGATGACTCTGGTTTATGTAGTAGTGGTGTTTACACTATTGAGATAGAATAGAGACCATATGTACATAGATCCAATGATTTTTTCCTTAAATGAAATCCCAAAAGGTAGAGAGAAAACTTCATACTAGATGATAGATGAGTATGACATCATCTATATGAGAAATAATTTTTTGTGCCTAGGAGTATGCTGGAGGAACACATGTGAGAATTTCATGTTTTGAAATGGTTGGTACATATTGGATTTCCAAAAAAATACCATGACCTATGATGACATTTTGGGTGGCTAGGCATGAAAAAGGAGATAGCAGTGTTCGCAACAAGAACCATCACCTCTCATCTCATGAAGGCATAACATCAATGAACTGGAGACCTATTGAAGACATTAAATATTCCTAAATGGAAGTGGGATGATGTGACTGTGGATTTTATGGTAGGAAAATATTAAGTGCACAATTGAATCAGCCCACTGGTTTACCGATTAGTACTTAAACAGAAATTCACTACTATTCATGAGGTCTTCCATGTTGCATATATATGGATGTATCACTCTTACCCTTCTCATTTGATTGATATGGAATATGATGACCTCATTGTTGATTCATCCTTAGAGTAGAATTAAATACATGTTATGGGTCACAGTGAGAATAAGAAATAGTCATGAGGCCTCAATGGCCCAATTCTTTTAGATCGGAATGATAGAAATGTTTTGGAGTGCATATGGAGTATGAGATGTTATTTGGTGGGCTGATTTTAAGATTATGGCCTTTTCTAGAGTCACCATGGGTGTGTTTCCCAGTACATATTGATATTTGTATATACCAATGTTTTGGAGTAGTAGATCGGGGTTCTTTTGGGTGAAATTTTAAGAACAAATAATGTACAACGGGATTTGTAGGGTTTGTGCGTGGTTTGACAAACCATGATGCTAAACTATGATAATTGAGAGGTCCGCACAGTTTGGGCACAATTTTCCAAAACGTGCGACGAAACCATGAAAACCGTGCAATCCGAAACATAGGAGTTCACATGGTTAGTGGATAGTTCGACCTATCATTGATCCTATCCCTAGGAAACAGTGTGCGTAGAATTTAATATCCGAAAATCAATTTTAAAACCTCTTGAACCTCCTAGACTCCTAGATTTTGACCTTGTATCAGGAATGATGAATTATAGGTATTTGTAGATCTATCTGGAGAAATTACTAGGTGGTTATAACACTATTATTTGATATATAAATCCTGTATTGATGAAATTCTCTCTTTCTAGTTAGTGGATTTTGTCCTGTTTCCTCTCCCATTCGTTCTTCTATCATTCCATGATATTTTAAGGGATGATCATCACTGTTTCCATGGATCTAAACCCATGAGATGTGATCTAGATATAAGATTTTGTATCTAGATCTATATTTATAAGATCATGATGCATTTGAACTTAATTTTGGGATAGAGATTTAGATCTTGAGCATTATTGACAACAATGTACTGCTTGAATTTTGGAAACATTTTTGGGATGACACTAATCAATAAATAAGGTTAGGTGGACAAATTCGAAGTCTCAAAGTCATGATTTTGATATGTGTATTTTTGTTTATGATTTTTTATCTTACCTTAATAATTTATTTCCTAAATTATTGTAATTATTAATGTGGAATTGAATTATTATTTCATTACCGATTAATTTATAATTGAATCATTGAACAAATGAATGGGGGTTTCCCAAATAGATATTTTTGAGATTTTTTAGGGGTTGTGATATTATAATGTATATTCTGAATTCATTGTGTTAAGATAATAAATTATGGTAAATTACTTATGATGTAATGTTTTGAAGTGTATGATAATTAAATTTGTGAATTAATTATGATCCGTTATTTTAAACAATGAAAATTATTTGTGGGAGTTTATTGTGTTCCATGATGTTGTTCAAATATAATTAATTGGAAGAATTATTGTTTAAATTGTTTGATTGGATGTGGATAATTAATTTTCTATAATTAATATGGAATGATTATTGTATGGATTGATTAATTATTTTATGAAATATTTAATGGGGTTTGTGCTCAGATAATTGTTAAGTTAACTAATGTCCTTTGAAATGTTTTACCAATCAATGGATTAGTATTAAAATATGTGGCTAATTATTTTGAAATACATAAATATCAAATGGTTGTGGTTTTTTGGATCAAGACATGGCCTTCAGGACCAATTAAGTGTGGGGGTATGGACATGTCATTCATCCCCAATAGTTATCCAAGATTGAGATTATGGGGCCCTAGGCCCGAAAACGTTCACCGAATGAGATTTACGGTGATAGGAATGATGAACTACAATTAGTGAGATTTGGGGTGAAAGGAATGAAAACCAACATTGAATGAATGATAATAATGAATGATAATAAAAATGGGAAAAATGAATTGATACTATGAATAATGTGATTTTTTTAAGATTAAATAAAAATGTTATAACTATATGATTATTCATTGTATTTATTGTTTCATAGAACTACATACACTATCTTTTCCCTAGACATGTTTTAGTCACCATTTGTGGACGCTTACTAAGTCATACTGACACCATATTTGGGTCGCCTAATAGACACTCAAGCATAAATTGTTATTTTAGGACAGGATAAGGGCACGACCCTGAGATGGGTTTTTTGGAATTGGATCATGGGAGAGGGAACCATATGTGGTTCGAGACCCACTTGAGATTTTTTTCTTTACATTTAGTTTCATTGTATACACTTGATACTTGGATTTTTCATAGTATTTTCTACCTTCAAGTTGAGTATTTTATCTTCATGTATGATTATCATATGACATGGTATTATTCTGGACAATTATACAATTCCACACATGGTTATTTGTGTTTTCTTCGGTTTATGTTATTATTATTATAAAAGAGGGTATAACCTACCCAAAACTGACTTACCAGACCCTAATTGCTAGTCGGCACCCTCTGGCGTACATGGAGGCACGCTTGAGGGAATGTTGCCAATCAGCCAGGGGCACCGTTTAGTGGAACCTGTGTTGGTACATCATATTATGCAATACAATATTGCAATAAAAGGGGTTTAAAAGATAATGAATGAAAACTACCCACACGTCCTAGAGGTAATGGAAGGACTAACACTATATATACTCTCATCATGGATTATTTCAATGATTTAGTGACAAATACAGTGGTTATTCAATCATTAATGATGAAAATTCAATTTTATTTGAGTTCTACACACTATTTCATAACATTTATTATATTATTATTATTATTATTATACCATATCAAAACATATAGGTTGGGTAATCTATGATAATATAAAATGGGTAAATTATTATATCCCATGAATATCTATCCTACATTCTCAATGATGCGATGTAATACATCCCATAAAATCATTTTATAGTACATTTTATTGATCTTCATCCTATATTGGGTTTGGATATTATATATTAATATAAATTCAACATCGCCTTCTATGAAAGTATAATCAATCTTCACGTTCCTAGTAGCCCTCCAATTATATATATTTATTTGGTGGAGAATGAGTTTTCTTTTGGAGTCTTATTATTAAGAAATGATTTTAATACTATATAAGAAAGTATATCTCCATCAACTGTGTATGAAAATGATATAATATTGTGTAAATACATTCCCACTATTAGGGAATATAATGATGCATTACATGAAGTATTATCCAGTTTCCTCATAATTTATACTTTGAAATTCAAATTTATTTTATACATGTATGTATATCTGTATTCTAGACTCCATATATAATGTCTATAATTGAATTGATTGAACATAATAATCAGCGTCAATAGAATTTGAAAATAGTTTTATATTCCTCTATAATTCACACTGTGGTGTATCATTCATGTTCATCAGGAATTAATATATTTTAATATATCTACTCATTGATAAAGGTGGACACCACAAGATTAGGATAAAGAACACACCTCCACTTCCATGAATTGGTGACTTGATTGAGCAACTACACTAGGACTATTATTTCAATAAGGTGTAAGTTCTATATATATATCACCATTTAATGGTGAAGAAGTAATAAAATCCCAAAATTACCTTTTGAATAAGGATTATACATTATGAGGACATATTGATTCATTTGGTTCTCATTACATCTCCTAAAATCATTATGGAGACAATGAATAGTTCCATTAGATAATATGTATATAATTTTCACATAGACATTATATAAAATATTCTAAAATACTCTAAAAATAATGAGGATCATTAGACGAATTTTAATAATCTGCTAATGACATTCTTGAAGGAAAATTTATATAAAATGAATTGTAAATGTGAGTTATATATAGAGAATGTATCATTATAAAGTTTTATTGTTACAAAAAAATATATATCTTCTTACCCTTTAAATTAAATGGTGATTAAAAAATGACTTATTGAAAAATATATTAAGCATCTCCATAGTTTTCATAGACTAATTTTTTGTTACCGATGATTTTTGTGAATATCCATGCAATTTTTGAACCCACTAGCTAAGATTAATCGATAGGGTGTCTAGTTTATTTGTACAAATAAATATGATTAAATATTATTTTTCATAAAATTTAGTCTTATATATATATTAGTCCTCATTATATCCTCATTTTGAGAATTATTTTAGTATATTATTATATGTAAAAAATAGAGTTTTTTGTGAAATGATGTAAAATTATAAAGTTCTAGCCTATGCCTCAGGTAATTAGAATGCTCATGTGTATAATTATCCAAATAATGTTGTAGATTTTTATTTATTAATATTTATATTAGGAATATTGTGGAAATATATATAGTGAGACGTGCAAAATATATTGGTATCATAAGCGATCCCTTTATATATTCTCATTCATAGAGCATAATATGGACTAGAGATATGGATAGAGATTATAATGGACTACAGATTCTCAATATATTACCATACAAGTAGGTGAAAATGTTTTATATAATATATGTATAAATGATACTTGAAACATTTTCAACGATGATAGTTGATAGGGATCATATCATCATATGCACGTAATGGATAGACATGGTAATCATAATTGAAGAACATCACTATTCTTTTATCAATAGATTCCTCAACAATACCTTCTAAAGAATAAATCTGATTCCCAACGGGATAATGTGAAAAATAAAAGAATGTTGAAGATATAATATTGTTGAAGGAATTATATATCAATGTCATTGAGTAATTATTTTAATGATTTGGTCAAAATTATATGTTCTATAGAAACATGATATAAATGAGTTGATTAATGATGAAAATAAATTCACCTATTTATCCATCAATAGAGAACAATAATATATAATGATGTTAAAGAAATCTATCTGTGGGAAAACATTATGATAGAGACTGTTGAATATTAAACAATGATATTAGTTTTTCATTGAGTGATGAAAAAAAATGAGATATTCCAATGGAAAATGAAACTATTAACCATACCAACATTGATGTAGTGAAACACCACAATTGATATTATCAAAATTATTTCAATGACATATTGATGAATCAATTCCATAAATACTATATTGTGTCATATTATATTTAATTATACCATTATTTATGTTTGATTCCTCTTCTCAATAAATCTTATTGAATGTATATACATTATTAAAGTTGTGACGATGCAGGGAAAAAAACTATTGATTTTATCTAACAGATATCAAAAATTTAACTCAATGTTTAAGAAAAATCTCTTAAAATATCTAGACACATAGTCAATATTAATTATGGAAAATTTTCACCACACAGGTATCTATTCTATGTTTACTACCTAGAAACCTTTGGTCACATTGAATTGTTTCCCCATGGAATTCAAAACTAGATGAAATCAACATCTTCCCCTAGATTAGTTATCATACAATGAAAACATCTAGTCATTCATCTAAATGGATTGATATGAATTTATTTATGGTATATGATATATAAAACTTATTTTTTAATTATATTGGTGAAAAAAATATGTTAGGACCTGAAATGGTCACTATAATGGTAGAAATGGTCAACGGTATTCAATATCACATTATGGTTGCATAGAGATAAAAAAGATGTGTTTTGATAACTATATAAGATATCTAGTGTTTTTAAATTAAGATAGAGTGTTCTTATATATATATATATCCATTGATGTGATTCATTAAATTTTAGATGAATGGAATGATATATCCCAGATACAGCATCCTATTTGAGATTCGCAATCATGATAGTGTTGTTCATTATCGACTATCACTCTAGCCAACAATTTATCATCTAAAAGAATTGTTGAATATATCCATATGTATGATGAATATACATGATAATCACAAAACTGAATCCAACAGTGGTATAATTAAATCATGATATCTCTTATTGGGAGAAACCGGTATGGATATTTTCTCATAGAGACCATGTTCCAGGCAATAATAAAGTTAATATTCACAATATACAATCATTGAACCATTATTATTACGAGATGTCTGGGAAATTTGTTGGTGAATCAAAAAATTCGTTCCTATTCATTTTTATTATTAGTATGATTAAGGATATTTAAGGGTTTAATGTTCTTATGGTGTAACGATTGTAAAAACAATTAATTTTATAAATATATTTTCCCTTAAGATTATATAATTATGTGATATTTTGTAATTTAAAATTATAGATTAAACATAAAAACCTTTATAAAACTAGATATATTTTATTATACTAATTTTAACAATACATTTTGAGAATAAAATGGTCATATTAAATTAAAATATTATAATAATATAAAAAATAAAAAAATAAGAAAACTATAATTTAAGTAATTTGATATGATAAATCCCCATTAATAATAGAATTTGTGAAAAAATTTATAAAAATGAAAAAAATAATGAATCCTTCATTTTTATAATTAAAATATAAATAACCTTGCTATAAAATAGAATTTAATTATCAATTAATTAATGATGATTTATTTATAGAGATTAAGGAACACAAATCACCATAAAAAATATGACCACTAGAATAATAATATTATAATAATTTTGACCACAGTAGCCTAAATTCAGATCTTTATATTATTAAATTGACATCATTACATGGAACCACATCCCAAATAACTTATTAGTTTTTTTTGTTGGAAATTCAGACACTTCTATGATACCTATTTTAAATGTTGAATGGGAAAAATATAATACATAATAAAAGATAATAAAAAACAACCCTATAAAATCATTTAGATATCCGTTATTCGCCACATTGGGAAAGGATAAAAAATAATCCAGAGATCAAATGATCACTTACAGTTAAGAATTATATATTCAATCTTGAATGAATAAGAATAATCAATATAGAATGGTAAATAACTAAGCACATGTTCCATTTTAATAAAAATATATGTAATAATAAATATGGAAATGTAAATAACTAAAAACAAATTCCATTTAATCAATTAGATGAGAATAAAATTCATCCTTTTATATTTTCATTTTGAATGTCACATAGATAATTATATATTGATATTTATTGTAGGAAATAATTTAATTTAAACTGTCATGTTTTGATGAACCATATACCAATTCCATAAAAACCATTCACAACATGGTATAAAACATTCTACTGTTTGTACCATTAAAAATAATGTATATAACATGGAAGGATACAATCTGAAAGGGTTGATGTAAAATTGATTGCATTTCATGTGAATATCGATGTATCGTGGGGATTCATTAGGTGATCTAGAAAAAATTTAATTTATTTTCAATCAATTCCTCGTATTTTAGGTAATCAATTGAATTCCTAAACAATGTTTTTTATCAAATATTTTTATTCATTAAGGAATACAAATTTCGAAATATTTCCCCACATAGAAAATAACTCTAATAATTTTTATGTAAAAATGGAATAAATTTTTTAAAATAATAATTTACATGATAAATTATATAAATATTTGTGTAAAAGTTATATTTAATTATATCATTAAAGGGAAGAACTAATGGTGGGAATAAAAATATTAAAATTTCTAGATAAATTGAATGTTAATAATATTCTTGTTCAGAATTTGCATAATCCATCAAGAGGAAGAATAAAGAAGTTATTTAGTAAAATTTATTCCCATTACTGAATGAATAATGGTCCTTTCATTAATGGAAGAAAATATTTAAAAAACACATGAGGAAAATATAATTCTCATTTTCAAAAACATTTTAAAAATAGTTTTCAACTAAAATTATTTAAAATCAATTATTTAAATTATCCTTCTAAAGATAAAATTTAATGTTTCAAATAAAAGATAATTAGGATGTTGGGAAATATTGTAAATATTTTTGAAGTAAAAATAATAATTTCAATTTTACTTTAAATTGTTTTTTAGGGCTTCTTTTTTAGAAAATGTCATGATGAATCCTTTCAATTTTTTTTTTAAATACAAATTTTTTTTAATAAAATTGCAATAAATATTCTTTTGAATTTTTTTAATAAGTAAAAATTGGTAAAAAATTCATTGAAAATCAATTTTAATGGTTAAAATATGTTTTGAAAATATTTTAACAAATCAATATTTTTGAAGAAAATAGATTTTCTATTGAGGAGAGACATAAAGTCAGATTTCTTAAAAATAATTTAAATTTATTTATTAAAAAACAGACTAATATGGTACTAGTACATGAAAATAATAATTAATTTCCAAATTAGACAAAAGCTAGATGATTTATTGAATAGAAAAATAATTTCCCACAATGGAAATTCAGTGTGTATACAATCTTGATTAAAATGAAATGGTGATGTAAAACCCTTCATTGATCATATCATTGAAGATAGAAATAACAAATAAATAAATAAGGTGTATAAAAATTAAATCCACATAAAAATGGTGTAATTAAATGAAATTATATTCAAATTTTATTACACACATAATCATAGAATATTGATGGAAATGAAGATGTAATATAACCCAATAAAATGAATGGTAGTTTTGACATTATTTTCCACTTGGTAACTGTTAATTTAAATAAACATAGTTTATATAATTAAAATTTAGTCTAAAAATACATTTAATAAGTATTTAATCATTTAATTACATGTTATATGAATATTATATACATGATATAAAAAAACTGGGTGCATAATGTTACAGTATGCATCAAGGAAATTAAATTGAAATGAAATTCCTTTCCCTATGATTCAATTTGATCAAATGAAATTTAAAATCCTATATAATTATTTTAATAATTCAATAATCCAATATAATAATTATATTATTATATTTAATATTATATATGATTATTTTATAAAATACTATTAACAATTTTTAAATAATCTCTCATTATTCTAATTATATCAAGTAATAATTGAGTTGTTTTCGAGTAAGTTTTTACATGTTATTATTTTCCACATACATAGATAACGATTTTATAATCCCAAGAATGTAAAATATTATATAAATATCAAATATAATCATTGTATATTTTTATTTTAATCCATAAAATTTGGTGTCTTGAAATGAAATACACTATTCTTAGGGATGAGACGTAATATGTCTGCATAAGCGTTGTTTCCGTTACCATGTAATATTAAATAATTGAAAATAAAATTATATATATATTTTTATTATCATTAATGTATCATTTCTAATTCATATATATCACATATATTTTTTAAAACAAAATTTTATAATTTCCTTGTAATACGTGAAGGAATCAGATTTCTTCGTGAGGTGGTAGTCCACCATACACAAGAGGGACGATATCATATTCCTAGAAAATGGAATGCATAATAGTATGTATGATATAAAAATTTAATAATTTTACTAAAATCATAAATATAATTTACATTATATATATCCTATAAATTCAGCGTTACTACAAACCATGAACAGTGGTAACAGAAAACGAACAATATTGGTTCTTGAGGTGGTAGTCTGTCATACACCTGAATGATGTCTTCATAAACCCTTGGATGAATCTGTGTGTTTTTTATATATTAACCATAAAATATAAACATATCATTATATGTAATATAATTAAGTTATCATATAATCATGTTTTATGTGGAGTGTATGCAGGTTGATACATATATAAAATAAAAACACATTTAAAATAACATTGTTTCCCCTTTTGGTATCCACCATATGAATGAGATAAACCTGCATTTATTCTGTTTATATCGAAAATAATCCATCCATTATGATTTTAGGTAATTTTGGACGTTTTTTTATTACATCATGTTCAATCTAAATAGATTGATATGTTTCAATACGTGAGAGGATTTAGTTCCCTTTTATTGTCGAGTAGGGGTATAATTTTTGTAAATAGTCAAATTAACTCACTATTGAGAGGTATGTGTTGCATAATATGGAACCAATATTGATAGTTACTAGGGAGGATGGATTTTTTGTTATATCCAAAACTCTACCAACCAATATAATACATTTTAAAAAAAAATCTAACACCTATGTTTCCTCATTTAACCAATTGTGTTTTTATATGTTAACTAATTTTCTAACAAAAAAAATTATTAATCAATGTCTAAATTATAATGATACATATAAAAAAATTTAGAAGGTCAAATTTTATATATGATATTTTGTTTATAAAATATGAATAATATGTGTGTTTATAATTAATTTTAACACAATCTCATGTAATGTGAAAACACATTGTTCTAACCATAACCACAATAACCAAGGATTTTCTATTTCATAGTAAATGTAGTTATTAAAATAGGAAACTTTTTCAATATGTGGATCATAATTTATATATATTATAATTAGAAAATTACTTGAAATATGATGTGATTTTTAGTAATTAAAATCATTTAATAAAATATATTTTATCTTATAATATAAATAATGTCAAATTTTAAATTATTCTTTTAAATTTAATTGAAAATATATCAACAAAAGTTTGAAGTTAAAATACATTTTTTGTCATCAAATAAATTGATATATTCTACTAATATTTTAAATATAATTATTCATTCTTTTTATTCTTTTTTAATTAATTTAGTCTCATTTATTTTATGTTATTATTAACTACATAATTATATCTTTAGTTTTTCATAATAATTGAAGCCGATTAATTCACCTGTAAAAATTATTATATATTATTATGAAGAAACTAATTTATATTTAAAAATAATATATATGACTAATCTAATGTGCAGTTTTTCAATATTTCAATGTTTTATATATATTAAAAGATATTAATGTTCCTAATTTGTATTTTCATATACTTAACATGTTATATAGGTCACTCTAATGGTCATGTGTCCCTTAAAACCCATTGAAACAGCCATTCCAACTACATTCCTCGCCCCATTAAGGTATTCACCACTTCCAGACAACATTGTAAAGACCCATAAATATCATGAAATTTTTTTCTTATATACATTGGAATTTTGACAGTCTGTAGCTTCTAAAGACACTCGATTCCAAGGCTCGGTGTGCCCAGAATCAATTTCTAAAGTTTATCTTGTGTACGTTAATTGAACGAACGAGCGGGGTTTTCTAAATTTTGAACCGGTGCACGGAATTGAAATCTGAGGGCAGTGATGAACTCGTAGAGCCGGTAATTGTTTAAGATAACTTTTACCATAGATGCGTGTTTTCACAAGGTGAAGTTAAAATTTGTGGATTAAATGAGAAGTGATTAAAATTGTGGCACAATTTTAATTTAATATCTAAAGTGGATATATCCTACATGGGGGAGTTGGGATGGGACCCACATGCTCCAAACTACCCATGTAAGGATATTGGTGAGGTGGGGAACACACGATCCCCAACCTTTCACATTCACATAACACTCTCTAAACTCTCATAAAAATCCCCCTTTAATTGTGAAAACTTCCATAATTTAATGTGGACCCTTCTTCTCTCGCTCTCACTACATTAAAACATTCCAACACCCACACCTTAATTAATTAATTGAAACTCTTTCATTAATTAATTAAGTGTCTGAATTTTTATTTTGAAATGCTTGGATTGTTTAATTATAATAAGGGGTGACCTTATTTTATTTTTGGGTTGTCTTGTTGTGTAGAGATTTTGGGTAGAGAGCTCTTGAGTTTCGATGAACTCTTTATCTCCTTCGTTGAAGAATGCCAACTCTCCGACGAAGAACATCAACTCGGCGTCCCCAGATTCTCCATCCCCTTCTTCCTCCGCGACAAGGTAGAAGACACCAATGTGGGATCTCGCCAACAATGTCTCACCTTATAATCTTCTCTCCATGACAAAAGGGGAGATGCTGCTTCCTCCTCGGGCGCACTCCGTCGTCTCTTACGGAACCTCACCCCGCGACGACGTCTTCCGCGACACCTGACGTTTGATATATTTTGTTGAGGTAGGGTTTTATTCTTGTAAGTGGATGTTTACATACCCCGTTCTCATTAGAAATCTTTGTTAAATATGGTTGATTTCTATCGTTTTACGCAGAGGGTGTGGGCCAAACGAACACGGACCGACAACCCTCTGGTGTTCTCATTTAGTAATTTAGAATTTGCAATTGATGGCCGAGGAAGCACGACGCCGTCACGCCGTTCCGGGAACGTGGCGAAGGGAACCAGCGTCGTCACACCGGTTGTGCGGGAAGAACCGTGGCCTGCTTCTGGGGCCTCTCTGGCGGACAAATCGGTCGGCCAGTCGCCCGTCCGGGCAGAGCTGGACCGCAGCGCCAGGAGGGCACCACGCTGGAAGATCATTGGCCCGCCCATGCGGGCCGCATGCGCAGAAGGCCGACCATTCTAGCCGGCTGGTTTGGAGAAGGGCGGCACTGCCAGGCGTTGCCGGTGCAGAAAACCAGGGGGCCTTGGAACCCGCACGACCTTCGGCCGAGTCACGCGCCCAGCCGGGTTGCGCAGAGCCAGGCCGAACAGGGCCAGCCAGGCCGGGCCACACCCCGCCGGGCTGGGCTGCGCCGCTTCGGTCCTGGCCTTGCCCCTTCGAGCTGAATTGTGTATTTCGTAGGACCGGTCTGACACCCCTACTGGGTCAGAACCGTCAAAATGGGTCAACCCGACACCTCGTCCCACTGGGCTAAACGGGTCACGCCTGTTATTCACTTAAATGTGAATAACATAAGGACCACGCGTCCGATCGACGTTCCATCTGCGGCACTGGGACTCTTTCGATGAGACGGTCCTATTGCGAAACTCTAACAAAGTTTCGGATGAATTTGGTTATCAGTCGGCTTAGAAATGAATGTATTTCTAACCGGGCCCCTCGGACAGAAAATCCAATATCTCTCAGACTGGGCGTCTGATTGACGCACTGTCTGTTGCGTTGAGTTACTTTTGAAGAGACAGAACTTCGGGATACATTAAATCTGAACTTAGTGATAGTTTATTTCTCGACCCCTCTTGGTTCAAGGAGAGGACCCTCCCGAAATTGAGTGTGCTGTGTGCGGGAACCCTAGATCTGGCTGCGACTGCGATGACGATGATGACTATGCTTGGATCCTCCTTGGGATAGGCAGCAATGATGACTATATTTGGGTCATACATGGGTTCAGCAGCGATAGTTACTGTACTTGGATCCTATGTCAGTTCAGCAGCGATGACCTCTATACTTGGATCGTATGTGGGTTCGACAGGGAAGATGATTCAGAGGCTACATCTATCATCTCCTCCCCCCTTCGGAGTAGTATACCTATGTGAGATGAGTCTTGAATTTCAATCATTATCATCGATGTGATTGACTTGATTTCTAGTGTGGACTTTGTTGTGCTTTCATGTGTGGATTGTGTTGTGCTTTCTTGTGTGGACTTGGTTTTACTTGGGGTCGTAAGTTAGAGACGAACTGGAATGGATGACTTAGATATATGTATGTGCATATACCTAAGTAGAGTTGGTGGATACTTCATGTTTGTATCATTCCTCTGTGGTATATCCTTTGTGGATTTTGGGAGACCTTCGGGGGTCTCGGGGTCCCCACTGAGTATTGTATACTCACCCATGCACTTGCTATGCCCGCACTATGTTGTGTTGGATGTAGACGACATACACCATTGATCGAGGTGGAGTCTTGTGGAGTGGGATGGTACTTGGAGGTGGACCACTTGGCGGGACGTACACGGAGCGGACGGCCGGACCTGAGGAGCTGAGGAGACCATCTGTACCCACCCTTCAGGTGGGACATCCGGAGGACAACTCAGTGTTTTCTGGTTTTCTTTACTGCTATTGTTCTTTGTTTAATATTGTACTGTACGTTCAGTTAGATTTGTATTCTGGCCCATTTACCTTCCAGCACTTACATTTGTACTTAGATTACTTAGTTGTTACTTCAGCTTGTATACTCTGTTGTGTTTGTTTACTTATATAATTGTAATTCCTTCCCTTGATTTTTTTGTATTTTCTACTCTGGTTCTAGTTGCCATCCCCTAGCCTATGGAACGCGTTCTTGGGGCAGTCACAACACGAGCCTCGAGGACGGGTCGTGACAAATTGGTATCAGAGGGGTCTGTTCTACCATATAACTCAGGACACTGATATTTTCCTTCTATGAAGCAATAGTGTTAAGTGTATTGAGTGTGGTTTTTAGTCTTGGAGTCCAGTATTGGTCTGGCGACCGATGTATCCATAAACAAGGACCCTGACTTCTGATTTCTGACTCAGTGCATGAAAACATTTATTGCATGTGTGTTTTAAAAGTATTCTTTGTGATTACATTGTGTCAGCTCACCAGGTATACTATTTGACCATGGTGCACCTTTTTCTTTTAAGGATGGCCCCATGAAGGCATCCAGCTAGGGTTCTGAGCTTTGTGCGAGATGTCAGCCCACCAAGAGATGAGGCCTTAGTACATGTACCTATTACAGTGGAGGCACCGGCGGTACCTCTACCCTTTGGGCCACCGATACCACCCGCCCCAGCAGCGGAGAGTGCCCGCTGCCTGAGTGCACTACATGAGTTTCAGTGATAGAGGCTGCCCAAGGTTCCGTGAAGAGACGGACCCTCAGGTAGTCGAGGATTGGCTGGAGGATATCGTTCGAGTCATCAGATTGTTTAGGATACTAGTATATATTATGGTGATCCTTGCGGCGAGTCTCCAGCATGCAGTAGCAGGTAGATGGTGGAGCATGATTCTCTAGGTGAATGATGAGGCATTACTACTTTGGATGGACTTCAAGAGCCTCATCCACTCAAAGTTCGTTCCAGCCACCCTCTATGTGGTGCGCATCCCGGAGTTACTACAGCTGCAGCAGGGCAGCATGACAGTAGCCCAATACTCGGTGAGGTTTACCTACCACTAACGCTACTCCCTGGACATGGTACATGACCCATTCTTCTAGTACTGACCTTTGACTAGGGAATCAGGCATGAGATCAGTGCTTCGATGATCTCCCTTAGAATTCTAACACATGCGGGAGTACTGGAGCGATACCTTCTTGTGGAGAGCTTCCTTTTTGAGCCTAATCCAGCAAAGAGCCCTACGGTAGGGTGATTCGTACAGGAGTCTTCTATTGCCGTCAGTAGCCAGATGTCGTAGTGTTCCAAGTGGACCAAGCCATCAGTTGGGCGACCTCAGGATACTAGTTCGCTGGTGCGGGGCACACCCAGCAGATCCTGTAATACGAGAGGCAGACAATGCAATGCATGAGGTAGGCAGGGCCACATGGCTTGTGACTACCCAACCCACCATGTAGAGGAGCAACAGATGGTTGAGGGACCACCCAGGCAGAGGGAGAGGATCAATGGTGACAGTCTGTAGGGAGCTAGCAGATGAGAAAGAGGAGCTGGCCGAGCAGTAGGTGGTGGAAGAAGCTTCGAGGCTCTACCACCACCACCACCAGGTAGACCACCCCGACCACAGGTAGCTGGCAGACATGGGCATGCTCCACTCCAGACAGTCGAGGCCTACGACCATGGCACACCTAAAATGCTTCGAGGTACTATCATTGTCTACTATACCCTTGTTGCAGTTTTAATAGATTTATGAGTGAGTCATTCTTTTATTGTTGAGGCACTTTTTCGGAGCTCGGAGATTCCGACGGAGCCTTTGGATCGATCCTTACAGCTAGATACTCCTACGGGAGCAGACCCGATGATTACACACTGGTTCCTGAAGTATGAGCGTACTCTAGGAGGTGAGAGCTTCAGTAGGGATCTTCTTGTAGCAGAGTCGAGGCCTTACGACGTCATCTTGGGTATGGATTGGTTATATACATTCCATGCCCAGATTGACTATATTATGGGCAATGTGCGTTGTGTCTGCACAGATGGGAGCAGGTTCACCTTCACCGGCGTGAGCGGAGCCTTTGCCGCGCAGGATGGACTTATGCAGAAGAGATGGCAGCCGATCACCCATCAGTTGGCTAGTCTCGTCGTAGGAGTATTTTATGTGCGGAGTATGAGTTATCTTGTTATGGTGGATCTGTATGTGGATGTTTTTCATGATGACGTTACAGGACTACCTCCTTGCAGAGAGGTAGATTTATACGTTTACATGTACCCTGGGATAGACCTGATATCTACTCTAGCATGTCGGATGGCTCTCGCTGAGCTTCGGGAACCACATGTACAACTGGAGGACTTGTAGGGAAAGGGATTCATTCGATCTAGTGTTTCAGCCTGGGATTCTCCAATTTTATTCACCAAGATCATGGATGGGAGCTTATGACTATGTATCGACTACCGTCGTCTCAATAAGGTGACCGTAAATAACAAGTATCCACTCCCGAGGATAGATGACCTCTTTGATCAGCTTAAGGAGCACGATGGTTCTCTAAGATAGACCTCAGGTCAGGCTATCATCAGCTCAGTGTTTGAGGTGAGGATGTGCAGAAGACGACCTTCAGGTGTCGGTATGGCCACTATGAGTTCTTGGTTATGCCTTTTGGTGTAACCAACACTCCAGCAGTGTTCATGAGTCTCATGAATAGGATCTTCAAGCCTTAGCTCGATCAATTTGTCATAGTCTTCATCGAAGGCATACTAATTTACTCAAATACTGAGGAGGATCCTTCATAACACTTACGGGTTGTACTGGACACACTTCTAGAGAACCATCTTTATTGTAAGCTCCCAAAGTGACCGTTATGAATTCTAGAGGAGCACTTCTTCAGGCACGTCATCTATGAGGTAGAAGTTGCGGTGGATCCTGCCAAGATCGAGGAAGTAATCATTTGGGTGCCACCCAAGAGTGTGATGGAAGTGGGGAGATTCCACAGTCTTGCTGGGTACTATCGGAGGTTTGTGCCAGACTTCTCCAGAGTTGTAGCACCGCTTTCATATTTGAAAAACAAGGGGAAACTCTTCGTGTGGTCCGATAGATATCAGCAGAGCTTCCAGGAGCTAAGACAAAGATTGACCAGTGCACCCATCGTGAGACTACACGAAGAGGGCGTAGGGTACGTAGTTTACTGCGATGCATCAGGGACCAGACTTGGGTGTGTCCAGATGCAGGAGCAGGTAGTGATCTCTTATGGTTCACGATAGTTGAGGTAGCATGAGCAAAACAATGCTACCCATGATCTGGATTTAGCAGTAATGGTCTTCGCCTTGAAAATGTGGCAGCACTATCTGATGGGAGAGCACTTTACAGTCTACATAGAACACCGGAGTCTCAGGTACATCTTCTCTCATAAGGACCTGAACCTGAGACAACTATGATGGACATAGTTCCCCCTGGACTATGACTATGAAATAGTCTATACTCCTGGAAAGGGGGACATAGTAGCTGATGCTCTCAGTAGGAGATCATCCATTCAACTACTTGGAGAGGCGATGGAGAAACTATCCACATTGCATATATCTTTTGTAGATAGAGATGGACTGAACTTTCTATATTAACTCACAGTCACTCCTCCACTACTTCAGCGGGTCAGAGAGGCACTACATGGGGACGTTGACTGTGAGATTCGACATGCAGAGATATCCATAGGACATGCGCCTGATGGATTTTCTGAATGATCAGAGCACACCATCCTCTTCATGGGATGTACCATGGTATTAGTTTCACTACAGGAGGAAGTGCTAAGCAATTTTCACACTTCCCCGCTTGAGGTACATCCAGGAGTGTCAAAGATGTACCAAGATCTCAGACGACAGCACTGGTGGCTGGGTATGAAGATGTTTGTGGTAGAGTTTGTTTCATGATGCCTCACCTGCCGGCATGTGAAGGCAAAGCACTAGGTACCGGCAAGATTGGTGTAGCCCTTAGGAGTCCCAGAGTGCAAGTGAGATGGGATATCCATGGATTTCGTGACAGGGTAACCACATAATTCTAGAGGACATGACTCCATCTAGGATACTGTCGATCGACTCACCATGTCAGCCCACTTCATACCTATTAGAGAGCAGGGCTCAGTGGAGAGCATGGGATGCCTCTACAATTCAGGAGATCGTACGGCTTCATGGTGTGACATCGTCAATCGTCTCCGATCGACATTCTTGATTTACTTCCAGGCTTTGGAAGGGGTTGCAGGATGCTTTTGGGACGTAGCTATGCCTGAGCACCACCTTTCATCCTCAAACGGATGACCAGGCGGAGAGGACCATTCAGACTCTTGAGGACATGCTCCATGCATGTTTCCTCGACTTTGGTCGCAGCTGGGAGGATCATCTACCTTTGGTGGAGTTTGGGAACAACAACAGCTACCACACCACCATTCGGATGTCACCATACGAGGCACTGTATGGTCGACCATGCATATCACCTCTGTGTGGGACTGACGCTAGGGAGTCAGCACTCGTAGGACCAGAGATGGTTCAGGATATGACGGAGAAGGTGTAGATCATCCAGGAGCATATGAAGACTGCACAGAGTAGACATAAATCCTATGCTCATAGGAGGTGGAGACCACTGGAGTTCGAGGATGGCGACCACATTTTATTAAGTGTCTCACCTTGACGTGGATTAAGAATATTGGCTGGGTAGCAAGTTATCTCTGTGCTTCATCGGACCATTCTCGATTCTCAGCAAGATAGGTGAGGTGGCTTATCACCTAGCCCTTCAACCTCAGTTGCACCGGGTGCACGACGTCTTCCATGTATCTCAGATGAGGAGATACATGCATGACCCGACACATATCATTGATCATGAAGAGATGGACATCAATGAAATGGCGATTTTTTCAGAGGTCCCGGTGGACATAGAGGATCGATAGAAGCGGGTCCTACTTGGACAGTCAATTCCTCTGGTGCACATTCGTTGGCAGCATGGGATCCTCCAAGAGAGCACATGGGAGCGGGAGGCTCAAATACATGAATAATACCCTCATTTGATTCCCTAGATAATGATATAGCTTTACGGGGACATAAATCCCTTAGGTGGTGTTAATGTAAAAAACGTAAATTTGAAGGGATTTTTCTTCATAAATAATTTGGATTTTTTTGAGTATGTGGCTTCTGACGGCACTTGATTCTGAGACCTGGTGTGTCCGGAATCAATTTCCAAAGTTTAGCTCGGGTACGTTTAGTGAACGAATGAGGGGGTTTTTTCTATATTTTGAACTGGGGATCAGAATTTAAATCTAAGGGCACTGATGAAATCGCAGCACCGGTAATTTCTTAAGAGAACTGTTATCATAGATGTGTTTGCTCAAGAGCTGAAGTTAAAATTTGTGGATTAAATGAGAAGTGAATAAAATTGTGGGAAAATTTAATTTTATTATCTAAACTGGTTATATCCTACATGGTGGAGTTGGGATGGGACCCACAATCCCCTAACTACCCATGTAAGGATATTTGTGAGGTGGGGCCCACAAGAACCCCAACCTTTCACATTGCCATAACTCTCTCTTAACTCTCATAAAACACCCCTTTTAAACTTGTCAAATTTCATAATTTAATGTGGACCCTTCCTCTCTCCCTCTCACTTCATTGAAACTTGCCTACACACACACCTTAATTAATGAGTTGAAACACTTTCATTAATTGATTATGTGTTTGAATATGAATTTTGAAATTCTTGGCTAGTTTAATTAAAATAAGGAGTGACCTTATTTTATTTTTGGGTTGATTTGTTGTGTTGAGATTTTGGGGAGAGCGCTCTTGAGAATCGAAGAACGATTCATCTCCTTTGTTGAAGAACGCCAACTCTCCAATGAAGAACATCGACTCGGCGACCCCAGATTGTCCATCCGCTTCTTCCTTCACGAAAAGGGAGGAGACACCGACTCCAGATCTCACCAATGATGTCTCACCTTATAATATTATCTCCATGACAAATGGGGAGACGCCGCTTTCTCCTCGGGCGCACTCCATCGTCTCTTTCAGAACCTCACCCTACAATGTCGTCTTCCGCGATGCCAGAAATTTGATATCTTTTGTTGAAGTTGTGGTATATTCTTGTAATTGTATGTTTACATACCCCGTTCACGTTGTAAATCATTGTTAAATATGGTTGATTTTCTATTGTTTTATAGGGAGTGTGTAGGCCGAATGAACACAACCTTACAACCCCCCATTGTTCTCTTTTATTAATATAGAATTGGAAATTGATGGTGGAAGAAGCATGACGTCGTCGCGCCATGCCGGGAACATGGTGAAGGTAACCGGATTCATCGCGCTAGTTGTGTGGGAAGAACCACAACCCGCTGCATGGGCTGCTTAGGTGGAGGAACCGGACGGCCCGTCGGCCGGCCGGGCGGAGCTGGACCAGGGCGCCGGGAGGGCGCCGTGATGGAAGACTGGCAACTCACTCATACGGGCCACATGCGCAGAAGACCAGACGGTGTAGCCGGCTCGTTTGAGGAAGTCCGGTGCTGCCTATGCAGAAAAAAACCCCTGGAACCCGCTCATCCAGCTGGCTGAGCTGGCTAGGCCACGCGCCCTTCTGGGCCACGTCGGACCGCGCCGAGCTGGGACGCATCGGGTCGAGCTGAGCCGGGCCGCTCCAGGCCGCGCCGAACTGGGCCGTGCAAGGTCGGGCCAAACTGTGCCCTTTTGGGTGGAGTTGTGTATTTTTTCAAACCGATCCAACAACCCTGCTGGGTCAGACTCGTCAAACTGGTTCAACCTGACCCATCGGCCCACTGGGCAAAATGAGTTGGGCATGTTAATCACTTAAATGTGAATAAATTATGGACTGCATGTCCAATCGATGCTCCTTCTGCAGCACTATGACTCTTTCGATGAGACGGACATATTGCGATACTCTAAGTGAGTTTCGGAAGAATTTGGATATCAGCCGGGTTTTAAAAGAGCGTATTTCTAACCGAAACCAAGTGACGGAAAAGCTAATATCTCTTAGAATGGGCGTCTCATAGATGTGCCATCTATTGCGTTGAGTTCTTATTGAAGAGACAGAACATCGGGATACATCAACTCTGAACTTCATGATAGTTGATGTATCCACACCACTTGGATCTAGGAGCAGACCCACCCAGAATCGACTGTGCGGTGTGCGAGAACCATAGAGATGAATGCAACTTCGATAACGATGACAACATTACTTGGATCCTATGTGGATTCGGCAGCAAGGAAAATTGTACTTGGATCCTCCATGGGTTTGTCATTGATGACGATTTTACTTGGATCCTATGTGGGTTCGGCAGCCCTGGTTACTGTACTTGGATCTTAAGTGGGTTCGACAACGATGACCTATGTATTTGGATCCTACGTGGGTTCGGCATGGAAGATGATTCAGAGGCTACATCTATCATCTCCACCCCCTTTGTGAGTAGTATACCTGTGTGAGAGGAGTCTTTACTTTCAATCATTACCGTCAATTTGATTGACTTGCTTTCCTGTGTGGACTGGGTTGTGCTTTCTTGTGTGGACTGAGTTGTGCTTTCCTGTATGGACTGGGTTGTACTTGGGCTCGTAAGTTGAATCCAAACTAGAATTGATGACTTAGGTATATGTATGGGTATATACTTAAGTAGAGTTGGTTGATACATCTTTTTTGTATCTTTCCATTGTGGTTTATCCTTTGTGTATTCTGGGAGAACATTAGGGGTCTCTAGGTCCCTATTGAGTATCGTATACCCACCCATGCACGGCCTATGCCCGCACTACGTTGTGTTGGATGTAGACGACAGACACCACTGATCAAGGGGGAGTCTTGTGAAGTGGTATGGTACCTAGAGGTGGACCACATGGTGGGATGTACACGGAGAGGACGACCAGACCCAAGGAGCTGAGGAGACTATCTGTACCCACCCTTCAGGAGGGATATCTAGAGGATGACTTTGTGGTTGTTGTTTTACTTTACTGTAGCTATTATTTCTTTTCTGTTGTACTGTACTTTATGTTGGGTTTGTATTCTGGCCCATTTACCTTCAATCACTTACTTTTGTAGTCAGTTTACTTAGTGTTTACTTTAGCTTGCATATTCTGTTTTGTTTTTTTACATATATAAAGGCAACACCTTCCCTTTATTTCAGTATTTTCACATTTGGTGCTAGTTTCCAGCCCCTGGCCTATGGAAGGAGGGCTTGGGGTAGTCACAGCATGGACCCTGAGGATAGGCCGTGACAACACACATCCTCTACATACGAACCTAGATTCAACTCATTTTCCCACTGATAATGTGTGTTTCTGAAAAGTTATCTTCGTGATGATGACTCTATTACTAGCTCCGACAACCTCAAAAATGCTTGATTCCATAGGTGATAGAGGGGGGTTGGTGCCACAAAAAACCCAATAAATACCCTCACTCAAAAAAATAATACACATAAGAATAGGATTAATGATGTTTCAGCCTACTAAACACTTCTACAAAAATGACATCCATCTGTCTCAAATGCACCTCTTTCAGGATAGGGACTACCTCTCCAAAGTCAAGCTAATTGGATGCCTCCTTAGAAGAAGAGGGTAATGGATCCATGTGGATTCCAACATTCATATCATTCATGAATTAATCAGGCACGTAAATTAAACAATTTATTCATGTACATGAACCCTTAATTATTTCCTTTTGAAGTCAGTTCAAAATCCCACATATACACATTTCCATTCGATAACAATGGAACATGCACGAGGAGTTGTAATCAACCCACTTCTCAATTTCGATTGGTTTTTAAAATATTTCTTCTCCAATGGAAATCTAAAAATACTCAACTGGATTACATGAATCATAAAATTCAATGTAGATTCATGGATAAACAGGTTTACCAACCAACCAGGATCAACTAGTAGAACACATGTTCCAACCCGCCTTCAAAGTTTACTATCATTCTAAGGATTGAGGGTTTTTGAAATGTAGTGGGGAGTTCAAGGAAGCTTACCAAAATTTCCATCACAAAAGGATCCTGATGCATATGGAAGTCATTTTACCATCTGAACATGAAATATCTAAGACCATTTCAAACACAATGTGCATTGGACCATGCCACCATTAGATCCTCCTATGAAGAAAACTGATTCATAATATTCCTTATTTTGAGAAGACCAACAATTTATAACTCTATAGATCCCCAATATTTGAATATAAATCATTCGAAAAAAATTAGAATTTGGGTGTCGATTCTTAAATTGAGAAACTACTGTCATGTTTAGATGTGATGAGTCCTTGGAAAATGATTGATAATATTATTTCTATCAATATAAAACAAATAAATGTCTGTAAAATAAATATTTTCATAATATAGTTAATACTACTCATAACCACAATTTTATCATCTAAGTGATAAAAAAAATATTAAATAACAATAATAACAGTATATTGATGTTTGGTAAAAAATCGTATTATATGTAATGAAAGCTATAAAAAATCATTGTTTTGTGAAACGTAATCTAAATCAACATTGTGTTAATTGATTTATATATAATAGATTTAATATATTTACAATAGTAAATATAATCAAATTTCATCGGATTTATATACCATAATTCACTTTGTGTTGTTTGTGACATACCAATTTGAATTATATTTTACTCATTTAGAATTTCAGGGTGTTCCATTCTCCTCATTATAAATAAATTGATTCATTTCAATTTAAAAATTATCTTTATAATGAGGGGGTTTATATAATAAAATAATGTTTCTTAAAATCCAATGTCATAAAATAATTAATAAACATTTCCCATTATAATATGATAGAGAAGTATATAGGTTACATGGAAGAAAACATCTATATGTGTATTATTTGGAGTAAATTAGTTGCAACCAAAGATATGGACATGGAGGAAATTAATAAATATTTATAGTGAATGGTTTATGTCACTAATTGAAATCAACTGAATGAGTAGAGGAATCCTAAGGTTCACAAAACCCTAAATATTTAGTGATATTATATAGCATCTAATATAACATAAATTAATGCAATAGGATATTTTTTGGTTACAAGATCAATTTTTCAAAATGATGAGAAAAACATTTACTCTCTATGAATATATGAATATTTTCTTACATGATATACTTTATATTATAATCCAAATTTTATAATTTATTGTTAGTATATCAACCTCTATTTCATCACTTACTCAAAAAATGAATATTGATAAATGATATTTTATTTCTAATGCACTATAATTCCCATTTATGGATTGTAAGGTACATGAATGAATTCAAATTCATTTCTCTAACATTAAAATATTTATAAACAACAATATAGTGATGAAATTAATCCCTATCTTCAAAATTAATACTATATGTTCATCATAAATATTTATTTTTCGAATGTTTTACCTAAAAACAATGAATTATTAACCAAGAAAACGTGTAGGCCAGTGGTTGGATCAATACCCTTATCATCATTATTACATGGGTTCAACACTCACTGCCCTGTCGACTATTATGGGTTTTCACCTTGAATACATGTTATTCTTTTTATAAATAATTTTAATATAATTAAAATAACATAAAGAAATTATGATGGACATCCTTGAAATGAAATTAATAAATATATATCCTTTTTTATATAGTTGTTTTCACAAAATATTTTTGTACAATGTATAATGTTCGTATTTAATTATTATTACATAGGCATTAGTGATCTGATTAACCCTTAAGGTTATCAATTCTTTTAAAATATATATCTATGAAATGAAAATGATTTTTTTCTCAAATAACATTTACACTAAGAAGAACCAAACCACTCATATTTATTTTCATAAATTTATTCCAAAAAATCTGAAACATTATTAAATTCGTACCACATAATTTGTTTTATAAAAACTGGGGTTTTAGTATTTTTAACATATGTTAAATACTAAACTCAATAAATCGTCATAGTATCCATAATAAAAAAATTAATGAAAACATATATTAATCTAACACAATACAATTATGTTTTATGATATATATATCAATAATACTATTTGTAAAAATAATTATAAATTTATTTTTTTTTCAATACCAAATAATAATTAATTATGTTATTTTATTTCCAAATTGATACCTCAATGGTCAAGGATTTATCCTCAATCATTGTCATTAACTATTCAATTCCATCACAGAATTTTGTAAAGAAAATGTAAATTATTCTAATCATACCCCCTATGAGTGTCAAACAAAATTTCATAGTAAGGCATGTTGATTTATACAATGTAAATATTCAGTTAATTTTAATGTACATTGTTGAAGTTATTATTGATATTTACTTAAAACCTAGGGCCACACACACTTTTAGTTTCAAGACCTAGATTTATTACTTTGAATAACTACATAATCTCAACCTTACCAAAAAATTGGAATGTTATTTTATACAGCATCTCAATATATATCATAATGTTTTGTTATTTATTCTATGTTTTAAAAAATCTAGATTCCATGTTTTATAAAATATATCATTTTATTGAAATTATAATATACCTGACCCTAGTAGGACAAATTTGGTTCCTTGCATTATTACATTGAAATGGTTATAAAAAATAAAGTCCAATAAGACCAATTAGATTATATCAAATTTAAATATATGTAAATAAATTATACCCACTATACAATTTTAATAAAAAATAAAACATAACACACATCCAATTCTAACAGGAAGTATCATTGAAAATAATTAAAAATATCTTCCCATATCCATGGGAAATGAAATAAATTATGTGTTATCACAGATGGTAATTATTTGATATGTATAATAGAATAATTCATAATTGAATAAGATTAATCAATATGGAAATATATAAAAAAATGAAGTCATTCCATTTAATTGAATTGATTTGACATAACATATTTTTAAAGGTAAATAATTGAAAACAGATACCATTTATTAAGTAAAATGAAAATGAAATGAATTTATATATTTTATCATTATGAATATCTCATGGATTGTAATAAGTAGATTTAAAATGATGGAAATTATAAAATATAATACTTCATGTTCCCCAATCATATTATACATTTACCATCAAAACCTTTCATAATACTCTTTAATACATACTACTATCATGAAATATCATAAGGAATTTTGGAACAAGATTATCTACAAACTCAATTAGTTTGTGTCTAATGGATTTTTCCTCGAGATACTATTGATTCATCAAGGGGATTTAAAAAATTATCCCGCAACCCATGTCATTCATCTCCAACAAATTAAACATATATAAAATAATTAATTTAACTCATAAATAATGATTCTTATCAAATATCTATATTGATTAATGGATATTAATTTATCAATAATTACCATGTTAATAAAAAATATTTAACATATTAACTACATATTATAATGGTATAAATTATATGAAATAATATTATATTTCATAAATTATGTGGATATATAGGAGAGATTTAACATTATATTAATAAAGGAATGTGAACAATTAAAGGAGACATTAATATATATAAAAATGTCAAGAAGTGAATTTATGTTTATTTTTAGGAAAAAAATCAAAATCCATTCAGAGTAAGAATAAGGGTAATATCAATAGAAAATATACCCATTGGATTAAGTAAAACAAATATTTATTTTGAGGAAATAAAAAAAATTGAAAACCTTTTTAACAAAATTATCATTTAATTTTTTATAAAAATTATAAAATTCAATTTCATGTAAAATTGCTTTTAAAATAATTTCCTTTAAATTAACATCATAAATATTTAAATGAATATTCAAAATTTTTGTGGTCATGATAATAATAAACATAATATATTCCGTAAAATTAAAAAATAAAAATCATTTTTCACATTAAAAAGGTTAGAAAAGTTCTTTGTTTCAAAAATGATGAGAAGATTCCATTCAAATTTATCGTAAAATCTATATAGTAATTTCTTTTACAGTGAAGTGATTATTATATTAACAATTATACATTAAGTATAAATGTGTAGATATAATTTTTATAATAATTTTTAATATGTTGAATCCATTATTTTAAACATTTTATAAAAGCAATGCTTTATAAGAAAACAGATTTCCGATAGAACAGAGAAATGATGTCATATTTTTATAATAAAATGAATAAAAATATTTAACAACCATATAGTGACATATATTAAATATTATATAAATATACCTACTAATAAATATGGAATAATAAATTTACTTTTTTAAAAAATTTATCAAATAACTTCCTTCAATGATAAATTCATTTTAAAAAATCCTGAATAAAATATGATTGTTATATAAACCCTTAATAAGTAATGGAATTGAAATTAAAATTAGTAAATTAATAGATAATTTTTATGAAATATAAAAAAAATAAAACAAGTGAATATACATTAATATATTTTCCAAATTCCTTAAATATATAATCATATAATATTATAGACAATGAGGATGTAATATATCCGAGTCAAAAAAATATTGATTGATGAATTTTTTTTACTAATTGGTAAATTTTAATTCCAATCACCTTTTATGAAATAATTAAAATTTAAACCTAAAATATCAGTAAAATTTAATTACTCATTAAATTAATTTTTAAATGGATTGTATATAAAAAACTTATATCAAACTAGGTTTATAACATGACAGTATTTCTTAATAAAATTAAATAGTGAAAAAATATCACACAGTATGATCCCTTTAAGATAAACTCTATTTAAGCAGATGTATAACCATTTTAAGAATATTATTAACCTAATTTATAACCATATTAATATTCATAATATAATATACGACTCTTTTGTAACATCTCAGCACTCATTTGTTGATAATTTCTCAATATTTTTATTGTTTTATATAATAACATATTGGATGTTCGACTATTTTTTGACTTGTTATTTATTTCTTCTTAAATGAATAATTATTTCTTAATATAATGAATTTTAAAAATTATATAAATTTCATATAAATTTAATAAATATTTAGTTATAGCAATCCAAAAAATGTTTTGGTAGGAAATTAAATATCATCTTCTTGGTAACGGTTGGTTTTTCATACATATGAGTGTTATTTCAATTGTATTTTTATATTGAAATATTGAAATTTAAATTATTTATTAGAAAATTAAATTTAATAATAATTTTATTTTGTATAAATCACTTCTTTTTATTGATCTCCCCCTTTATACATTCCATTTAATGTGTAAATGAATCACATTGTTTCGTGAGACAGTAGTATGTCATGCACAGTAGTGACGACAACGTATTCCAAAACCAATAGAATAAATGAATGTACTATTCATATAGTATTTAAATAAGAACAATAAAATCATAAATATAAAATATAATATATACTTTATACTATAAATACATAATTATTTTTTATCATGAAAGTTGGTAATGAAAAATGAATGTTATCGGTTCACGAGGCTATAATACACATTATAAAGAACGATTATTTTATAAGCCATTTAGTGGGTTTTAGTGAATTTTTAGTTCATAACCTTAAATTAAATATATATCATTATATTTAAGATACTATTTTATAATATAATCATGTTATAATAGGAACTGAAGGAGGTGTATAAGGAAATAAAATAATAACTCATTTAGAAAAACATTTCTTATTCTATAAGTATCCTCCATAGGTACGAACTAAAACGCTATTTGGTTGTATTTCATCCCAAAATATGCATTAGTTGATTATTTGAGGGATTATTTTGTTTGATTTTGGATGATTTTGGTTAAGATAAATTACTTGATAGGTGTGAATATGTGAGGATAGTGAGTTCCCTAATAGAGTTGAGGAGGAGTAGAATTCCTATAAATACACAGTTGTATTTAGTATTGGGATGGTCTATTTACATATTTCATATAAATGAATTATAATTAATGGTTCAAATTGATAATAATTTCAATACAAACCTATAACATACAATTGAACTTTGTTTAAAACATTTTGTTCCTTAACTCATAAGTTTCCTTATATTACTATTTTGGTTTCTAAAATTTACTAGTTTTCTAATCAAATTAATTTATTCTCTAAAATAAAATTATAGGGGGAAATATTATATAATTTATAAACTATTATATTATATATAATTTATAATTTATAAAATAACAACACACTGTGTGTTGAAAATTAATTTTAAAAAAACAACATGTAACTAGAAAAAAAACACATTAATCATAACCATGCTTACCATGTTTTTATAATTTATTGGAAAATGTATTCATTATAATAGGAAACAAATTTAATTAATGGAAAGTAGTTGATATTTATTAATATATAAAAATATCTTGATATAAGCTATTATTTTTAGTAATAATAAATCCTTTTACAAAAAATATAATTTATCATAAAATTATATTATTTTCAAAATTGACAATAGTAATATAAATTTAAATAATAAATTATCAAGACAATATTTGAGTTAAGAAAATATTTTAAAATAATTTTAAATTTATATACACTTCTATATAATTCATTAAATATAATAAATCATTCAATTTTCATGACATTTAATTTTTTCTAATTTTTTTAATTTATAATACACTATATAATTTTGCTTAAATATTTCATAATCATTTTATGAAACTAATTAATCTCTAAAAATTATACATGTATTATTATTATATGAAAACTAGGTTATATTTAAATATAATATATATAAACGAACAAATATGGCTTTTATTTCTATCATAAATCATTATAGACATCAAAATCAAGGAAGGTTCTATTTTTTTCTTTTCATTGCAACACATATTAAATAGGTCACTATCACATAAATGTTTCATATATAATCATAATAAAAGATAAACATCTTTATTTGTCCAAATATTTGGGCATCTAATGGGTGTTAGACAAGTATTTTTCATTCATACTCCATTTATTCAACATTTAAACACTAAGTAATATAGTGTTCACCTTAATAATTGTAATTATATTTTAAATTTATTAATAAAAAAATTTCAAATAGAATATCTTTTTAAATTTAAATTTTACATATTATAAATTTTAAATTATTAATAATTTGAATATAAAATAAATTTTTAAAATTTTTAAACAAAAAATCGGAAAACATTTATTTCATATTAATCATGTAGACACGATGAGAATAATTGTTTTAAATTTGATACTGTTCAAAGGTTTAAAATATGTTTATATAAAAATAAAATTTGAAAATAATTCTAATGACATATATTATATTAACAGATGTATAATTAAAATATTTTTATTAAAAATCCAATTTAAAATATAATTTATTAGTATAAATTTTTTAAAATAAATCGATGTCTTCAAATAAAATTTATTATTTTTCAGTATTCATTAATAAAATGAAACTTCTCAAAAAAATCCCAAATTAAAAATAAGTAAATTTTGTTCAATTTATTTCAATAATAAAGTTAATTTTAAAATTTATATTTTCTAAATTTTTTATAAATTATTTTTAAATTACGTGTTCCTTGAAAGGGTGAATAATGCTTTAGGGAAATACAATATTTCTTAAAATATTTATTTTTCATTTAATAGAGTCCTATTATTATTTATAATTCAAAAATAACCAATAATTTTGTTAATATACATATATTAATTAATTTTATAATATTAGTCATACCATCCATTTTCATGTCTATGTAAAAACATTCTTATTAAACTATAATAATAATAGTTTATTTGTTTTGTAAACACTACTTTTTGGTGTAACACAATATATTGAAGAAAATCATTGTTATGTGTAACAAAAAATAGCTCAACATTTCATTCATTTAAATATATATAATATATTTAATTTATTTAAAATATAAAATATATCATCATGTATCAGGATGTTATATTCTTTTGTGCTCTTGGTGTTTCATGTCACATATGTAATAGTATATGTTATTCATTTAGAACTTATGGGTGTTATAAATATGAATAATTAAAATAGTAATAGAACCTTTATACCAGGAAAGTTCAGGCACCGAACGTATTTGGGCCTAAAAATTTATTAGAAAATAAAAGTACAGATACAAAAAGTGATGCACCAAGAACCACCAAAAAATGTGAAAGGAAACACCGAAAAAATAAATCCAACCATTAAAATGGACCAAACATATTACGGATGAAGTCAACACATCATAGTTCAATGGGAAAAAAACCCACCCATGCTGTCACCATCCAAACCACACATCTTCCGAGGCATCACACCTCCACAGCCTGTCAGGATGAAAAAACCTTGCTTACACCGAATAAACAGGCTATCACTGAAGATGGCACGTAAAAGTTTTCAACATTCCAAAAGGGAATGTAAGACTCTCACTAGAGAATTCATTAACAAATAACATCTTATATCTTCTAAACCCCCTATCATCGATAATATTAATGAATAATATGTCATGTAAATATATATATAAATTATTATATCAATTTAATATCCCCTTTATCTCTTTTAATATTCTAAAAATTAAAACATCATATGTTTCATGATTGTTTAACCACTCCATGGACGGTGATTTTTCTTTTTCCATTACCACCCTTAAGACTTGTTTAAATTCCAATAATATTTTTGTAAAAGAAAAAATATGTATACTATATTTTATTTCACATTATATAATTTATATATAGCTACTATATTATTTGAGACACAATAATATCATCATTACCATGAAATATATATAAATTAACTAATTGTATTACTATAAAATCTATACTCTCAAAATCATTCATATTTGGAAATAGCATTGGGTATTAAGTATTTATTAAACATATATAAAAATATTACATCCTTGAAATAGCACTTCTACGTATATGTAACCATTCCATAGTAAATTTCACAATTATACATATTTGATCTAAAATTGAAACCATTAAATGAATTATCACTGAAAAAACAATAAAACATGATATATCATTGAAATAGATGTAAATGAAGACAATATAATAATATTATATATAATATTAATTTAATGTTTATTATTTTACTATTTATGGATTTATATTTGATGATTTTTTTATTTGAATGTTAATAATGAAACTATAACTATGTTATGAGATATCTCAAAACCACCTTATTTTTAATGTGGTACAATTTATCAATATTTTCTCCAGATTCTATCTTGATAATTATTATTTACATATTATATATTTTTTATATATTTCCATCAAATTTATAACTAGTTTAAATAACAATTACATTATGGGTATGTATATGTTCAATAGATTCATTTGTCAATTCCTTTAATTAGGGATAGAATATAAAATTAAACCTCCCCATATTCATGCGTAATTTTATGTATGAACCAATGAAATTTTTATCACCTTCCCTGATTTATAAAAAATAGTAAATTTTTATAGAAACCAACTTGATTTAATTTCTAGTTTTATTGAAATTATTGTTCCATTAACCACATATATTATTATTTAATCTTTTTCATAAAACCGAACTAAATTAGAAAAAATAAATAGATATTTTTACACTTCATTTTATATATTCAATTAACATTGACATGTTTTCATTTACTATTCTTATTAATTTATTTGAAAATGTACATTAATTATTAATTCCCTTACTCCATGAAAAATATAATAAAATGTGAATTTAATATTTTATAAGACATGATTATGTAAACTATTTCATTTCAATATTTTATTCTAATTACACTGTCTAATTAATGATTTTATTTCATGGTAAAATATGAATTTAAAAATTATGATGGTAGAACTAAATAGAACCCCAATAAATTTGATACAATTTATTTTTTATTAGGTTATATAAATGGTGGTGGGTAGTAAACCTAATTCATCATGTGACTATATTCACAAAGTAGTATTGTCATGGAGATTATACTTGAACCATGATTATGTCTTGTACTATTATGTTTTGGAATTTCTATGGTTCATTGATTATAAATATTCTATATGATTATTTCATTCGACGATGTGATAATTCATTTACCTTTCCATTTAAGATATAAAGATGTTCAATTTTATTTTTTAGTCAATAACTATTGTAATGTTTATTCCCTCATTAAGGTATGTAGATATCCCACTCTTTTTTTGTTATCTACATTTTATACAACACAAAATTAAGAGATAAAATAAATTTAGGATCTCATTTTTAATAATAATATGATGTTTTTTAATTTTAATTTTAATTTTTATGTACCTGGACTTCCAAATACTCGAAGGCTCTTGGTCCATGGTTTTTGTTTACTGGATATTTGGATCATAAATCTAGATATATTTTCTAATCAATTTTGTTTTAAATATTAAATCTAAATATTATAATAAAAAATTAGTATATTTAACAATGAATTAGTTTTTTACACAGCAATTATTATATTGAATTTTCTATTTATTATATCCTCATCCAAAATATATATTAAGGATAACAAATAGAATGGATCAAAAGTAATATGTTTAGTTAAAGAATAAAATATAATATTTATGTGTCAGGAGATGGATTCAATAAATTACATCATCAATGGAAGAGAAAATTTTAATTTTAGATAATTTGGTTATATTGGTGTGGTATTACGTTGACTATTGAAAAAAAAATCTAAAAATAATATTTTTGTATAGATATATATTGATTTTTTTAGATTTAAATAATTGGTATTTATACATAATAAAAATTGATCTTCATTATTGTAAATATCTATTGATAGTTTTAAGGGATGTTATACAAGGGATCAAAATTCATAAAATTTATAGCCAATAAGTGTTCACAGTTTTACATTTAGGGTTTAAAATGGTTTTTATGTGCTTTTATAATTATTGAATATGGTATGAAAAGAATTATATAGACTTGTTTATTGTTGGACATTTTGATAAAATTTTGTTAATATCTTCAGTATATGAGTATCATGACACCACTACAGAAATTTTAATTAGGATATGAGAAAAAAAGAATTTATATGGTATATTTAAAAAATGTCAATATAGGATTCAATTTTTTTAATTCATGGCTTATTTTATCATAGATAAATATATATATTATCCCTTAAAAACCAATTGAATTCATTGACATAGAAAGGCCATAAAATTATTTAAATAAATAAATTACTACTATTTATAAATATATTATTATCAATTTATTGAAAACATAAATTTATTTTATAATTTGGTAACACAATTATAAAATAAAATGATCAAATTCCCACTAGAAATGTAATATATATATATATATTATACATATATATGAAATTATATTAACTCTTTCTTCCTAGAATGAAGCTTTTATCATTTATATTCATATTAAATCGATATTTATTTCATATTTTCTTATGGAAATTGATTGGCTTCTTGATTATGAATCATGATAGTTGAAACCTAATGAGATAAATTATCTAAATCAATATTTAAATCATGATGAATTTTTTTGACTGAAGATACGGTTTTACTGTCTAAATAGAGATATGTGTTATTTATATATATTTCAACTAAATGATTTTCAAATCTATATTTACCTAGAATGATTTTAATTTGATGTAATAGAGATGGATAAAACTTGCAAAGGATTATTATTTTATAATACATTATCATCCTAGGATCGAACAAATGTTAGTATATGAATTTATTATAAGATAATATAGTATAATATACAAGATAAGAGTTTAGAATGTTATAAATTTCATGTATTTAGTATGAATGTATTTGATTATTGTTGTTGATGGAGAAATATATCACTCTTATTCCAAGTAGTTATCCATCATTTTTTATTATTCATGATTAGAAAATAATAACATTTTATGAGAACCCATAACAGAAGATGGAGTATGCGAGAAATAATATATTATTATATATCAAAAGTGGTAATGAGATATTTTAAATTCATATTAATCTATCATATTCCATCAATATAAGATATAAAAATTATTTTTTCGATAAATATCATAACATGAAAATATTTTTACATACTAGAAGTATGGATAATTATATGGGTATTAGAGTCAATTTACAGTGGGATAATATGAAGTTCAAATTGAATATAATACTAAATTATTCTATATAATAAAATATGTAATTGTTTAAAAAAATAAACTGATTCAATGAAGCATCATATAAATATACCGATGTGGAATTGGGTTTATATTTCAATATATTTCTTTAATGGGATCCTAATATTTTGATAGGGAATAAAATAATAAGGTTCATTGTAGACTTTATTCAAATGTCAATATGATTTTTATAAATACATTAATATTATGTACAATTTCATAATTAAATGCAATATATAAATGTATTTTTAAAACTCCATAGTATTCCCTTATCAAAAATGTTTCATCATGATCCATGATACGAATCAAAATTTTTGAGTCTCTATATGGATATATATTTATATATGTTAATATTATAATATTCTATCATCGTAATATTGGTAAAAAGTCTTAATGAACAATCCGAACATTATAAGGAATTATAATGTCATGCTCATGTCACTTAAAAGTAAATTGGGATATTTATTTAGAAGTCGTGGAATTTCAATAATAACAACTACAACTCTAGAATTCAAAAGGAACCATTTAATTCCTTATTTTGAAATGGATTTTAATATATGATATTTTAGGTTTATATTTGAGAAAATAAATTTTTATATTCATTTATTATTGAAGATACATTAAATAATATGAGATCCATCAATATGCATATCAATATAGGGAAGATTAGATGTGATGAGCTTCTAACAACCATAGAATAATCATAAATTCAATGTTGGGGACATTTATTCCCAATGATATTTCTATGGAACGGGGATATTTTATTTAGAAATAAAAGGTTTATTTGTACATAGTATATTGGGTCATTTTTAATACTTGACTCTATAGGATTCATGTCCTATAATTTAGTCACAACACTATAACATTATAAAGTACACTATATATTCTTTATAAAACATCAAATAAAATACATACTAGATGCATTACATGTTTAAATAGTTTATCACGATTAATAGATTCTGTGATTATTTTGTAATGAATTGTTTTATAAGATTATTGAAATGAGATAGTAAGTGACATAAAATTAAACTACACAACTGGTGATGGTTCTTTACGAGAATCTCCAACTATATGAGGAAACATTGGATTATTTGTATTAAAAAATAAAATATTTGCATTATTTTGTTTGGTCTTTATTTATAATTTTGGTGATCAGATTAATTTAAGATTGGTAAAATAAAACTCAGGGAAAATTAAACTATTAATTGGTCATATTTTATTACTATTATATGGAAATACAATTAAATTATTTTCAATCATTTTGATAACTAAAACTAAGAATTCACAATAGAAAAATAAATAATTTTTTATCAATGTAAAATTATATACTTTGAATTGTCAAATAATCATCATAGTTATAACATATAAAATATCAATAAAAAAAATCTATCATAATAATTTACATCATTAATGAACTAAAACTAATCTACTATTTGGAGTATTAGAATGACTAAATTATTCCAAATTAATAGCAAATATCGTCACTATATAATTGTTTGTAATTGTTGGATTTACTGAAAAATGGTTATGATATTACAATTAAAAAAATTTATAATAAGGATAGTTATAATAATTAATTAATTGTGATAAGAGATTAAATGACCATGATTATTATGAATATCTGTTATGAATTACATTTATCATATCTTGGGAAGGATGTAACCACACATGTGTTTTACAACATCAACGAAAAAATTTAGCATCATCAATTAAGATTTCAATGGATTCATCATTGGGGGATGTTCATGTTAGTGGAAGTCACTATCAATTCAATGTTATTTTAAACACTCCATGATATTAGAAACATTTCAAACTATAACTATATGAATTATTAATCAATGAAAAGGATTTATATAAATTTATATATAAGAACTAATTTTTATTATAAAGAACATCATTTTAGTACCAAAATATTGGTTACATTGATAACACAATTTTATTAAATGTATAATCTTGATAAAATATTATAATATTCACCTAATAATATGATTAATTTGATAATATGGATAAAATATTTTGAATTATAATATTAAAATTTAACTAAGGTTTAAAATTATGAAGATTTCTATAAAACATGTTAAATAAAGTACAGATTGTGAAATACTATAAAATATGGTAAATATAGAATAATATATATGTAATAATTAATGAACATGGAACAAATAAAACTACTTAAATTTTTTTTAACTAAAAATTATAGTGATGTATTTGTTGACATAATGGGGTGTAATGGGGCTCGGTGGTCGAATATAGATAATTTAAAAATTAATGATTAGATAGTTTATTCTATGGTTTTCCACTCACAAAAATTATAAATCAACACCACGTATTCTCATTTATCCACCCGAAATGATTCAATTGCTAATTGTTTTCATTCTCATAGAGTATCTTACATATATTTACCTCAAAAATTAATAGTTTATTTGAATTTAACGGTCATCTTCATGTTAAGAATCTCAAAAGAGGAAATGATTCTCTCTCTCTAAACTCAATTCCAATTTAATCATACATTATAGTATAGTGTCCAATTTCAATAATATTACCCTAATATTTCATTGGATTCATTATATATTATTTCATTTTTATAACATTTGAATGTAAGACCCAAATTTACTCACATTATAGTTTTCTCCAAAGGAATTGTATTGCTTTAATTCATTAATGTGGAATAAAATTTTATATTTTCCATTTATCAAGAATCCTGATGAACACCATCTTTTTTTGAATAATGGATACAATATTCCTAATAAGAATACCTTTTTTACGAAAATATGATAAGGGTATGACTGGTAGAGTAATTATTGAGCACTAAAATTATGGTATTTTTCTTTTTTAAAAGGTTACATTTTTTAAAATATCATATTCAGTTGATGATTTCTTATTATAAATAATTATATCCCTAATTCATATCATATATGTGTTTTTACATAATAAATTTGGAGTTTTTTTATATATAATTAATTTTGTTTAATATTCTTTTAAATATATGTATATAATTGACAAAATTCATTAATCATCTTAACATTTTTATATACCCAACAACAATTATTCTATAAACAATACTTGTTAAGGGTAGATATTCTATCATTATGAATCAAATATCATTCACATTATTTATGGTTCTCAGTTAACCTCAGCGTGGTTATATGAAAAATTACTAATAATGGAGTTGACAAAATCCTTACTTATTCTATAAATGATTCAATAGAGTTACCATATACATATTTATTATTTCATTGACTATGGAATTATAATTACATGGAATTATAGACCATTATTATATATGGGAAAATAATATATTATAAGAATGATTTATTATTTATGTCACTATTTTTTGTTCTTAATTCAGGACCATTATTCAATGTATTTCCTCAAATATAAAATTATACGACAGAATACAATGGAGTGTTTTTGTGATTGGTGAGACCTACAATTATATATCCCCACAATACAATATTTTACCTCGTAGAAAAACATTAATAGGGTAATGGGAGAATCATTACCCATTATTTGTTATTTATTATCACACGCCGAGAACTATATGTTTTTGATTTCTATCATTATTTATTTATAACATTATAAGATTATTTAAAGTTATCATTGTTATTATTTATATAATATTTATTATATGGATTATATTATTCATATTAATATATAAATATGAAAATAATTTTCAATCTTAGGTATTCCTGATATAAAAAAATCCAATGGTGATAAAATAAGAAAATAAAGAAAAGAGAAAATAATTAGATGATCGTATGAGACATGAGTGTCTAAAAAAATTTAATATTGAATACAATATCACAAATATGATTCCATTATAAATTTTTATCCACCCAATCAATGTTATTTATTTGAAAATGTAGTTTGGTTACTAACATATGATTCATATTATGGTAATAATTCCATATCATCCGTGGTGGTGTGGTCTAGAACCACATTCCTGCCAAATTAATATAATATTTTATAAAATAATTAATAGATGAATTTTTTTATATTATAACCAATAATACAAACTACCTACCATATATACCTTCTTATAGTTGTTTTATCATCATGAAACTTCTAATAGTACACTTGAATATTCCATTAAGGTTGACCAACACTATATTACTAATGTTTTTTTGATGGTCTTCCCCAATAAACTATATAAAATAATTAATATACCATGATTATTAAAATTGAATGAAAATATAATAATATAGAACCCTAAGGATCTCTATCTCCACATTTATGAAGTGTATATAACTAGCATTATTCATTACATGAACCTTGATAGAAAAATGTTTTTTCTTGCAATATTTCCTTAAAGGGTTGAATTCTACAATATCCTTTTTCCACATGGGTATTTGAGATGAATTTATAGAATTAACCACCCATGAAATTCAATTTACATCTAGGATACTTATCCCATTACCTTACACAAACATATCATATTATTTATGAAATATAAATTATTAGTCCATAACTAATAATAAATACCCTTCCCTAACAAAATAGACTAAATATATTTTTTCTAAAAAATTATTTGAATATAAACCTCCTTGTTGTCACTGATATCATTGGATCAATCTATCACTTGATCTCCCTAAAATTCTATTTTCAAACTCAGAATTATTCTAGAAAATCATATTAATCAAAATGTGTTATGGATTACATTCTAATGATACATGAATAATATAATCATTTGATTTCCCTAAAAACATAATAGGACAAAATCCTTCCAGTTCCATTGACACGTGAAAAACTCTTCATTGATTCCATTATCATAAAGAAAAATATGTCTCCTTTTCAAGGAAATTGGAGGGTTTCTAAGAATTGGGGAATCTCACGAAAAATATTTTATGATATTACCACCATATAAAGTTATTTAAATACCATGTTTTGAAATCTGAGCCCTAGTTAGAACACATAGAGATACATATAATGGAGATTGAATTCAGTAGTGGGAATACATTTTCTTTTAAAGAATACAATTCAATAAATGATTTACACACCAAATTATATTTATATTGATATTTACTATACATTAACTACATTATACTTTTTTTGTAAATTGTTTTCCTGAAAAAAATTAAAATAATATATTTGAATTCAATGAATAAGAAAACTAATTATAATAAAAATTATAAAATTATAAATCATAAAAAATAATAATAAGAAAAAATTGAAGACCATAGGATTGATAAATTGAAATTTTAATACATATAACCTTACCCAAACAATATTAAAATACGGATATCACCCACATTATTATATAGAGTGACTAGAAATATCGGAATAATTGATATGACCTTAAAATATCTTTGTAATAATGAAAATGAAGAATTTTGATCTTGGAAATTATAACCATTATAATGACCAAATTCGTTAAGTCCCAAAATATATTTATGTGGTTTAAAAATTATTTAATATACGGTCACTAAAAACTGAAATGGGTGAAAAAAACTGGAATCTAGTAATGTGGAAGCTTTCTTCAATTCCATTAGGGAGATCTCCACCATTGGAAATTTTTCTATAATATCATGAACATTCAATAAAATTTATATGTCTGAAACATATAAGGGATGATCCTTCTATGGAAGAGGAAATATAGGCATAATAACCCCCCCACCCGTAATAGTAGTGGAAGGATGGAAGAGAGAGAAATATGGGCTAGTAAATTAGGAGGGAATTTAGTAAAGGAAAGAGTGAAAAATGGGTTCCCATTTATATTTCATGTATTTTATATGTACTGTATATATATTATTTTTATTAAATTATTATCACATGTTCTCTTAATTTTAATTTTATCCTTTCTTGATATTGTAAGTATAAAAATTCACTTCTATCATTTTTTTCTCTGGAAATAAGGCGTTTTATTATGTATGAAAAGATCTAGGGATATTATTATGGAATAATGATTTTTAATCAAATGATTTAATAATTCATATATTAATGTAATGTTTATGTTTCGACAATCTCAATGAATATCATATTGTAGTTATCTGTATGAAGTATCATTTAATAATATTACCATTTAATAAATAATTCAATCCCATTAGGATAGTAGGGTGCATAAAATTATACCTCCATTAACTAAAATAGTTTAATCTTACCTATGTGGGTAGATTTGGAAACAGTCAGCATCAATTCCACTATCAGTTCAAAAAATCCATAATTTAGTAAAAATAATTAACATTATTTAAATTTTATTAAATTACGAAAATTAAAACACATCATTATGGACATAAAAACATGAGGAAAATTTTGTAAAATATAAATATGTTTAGAACATTATGCTAATTGATCTGGCCAAATATAAAACACCATTCATGTTTTTCACATTTTTTCATCCCATTATGGCATTACTAATGTTATTGAAGAAGTTGTTGTACTGCATATTCATTTTAGTATTATGGATGTAGTTAAATCATATAATGGGAATAAAATCATGCCTTATGAATCATAAAATACACACATAAAATTATTATATGTGAACTTCTTCAATGTCAATCATGAATCACTTTTGTAAGCTTCGACTCCATAAACAATTAAGAATTTATTGTCCCTTTAGTAAGTCTTGTTGAACAAAAAAATGATGATTCCCCCAAAAAACATTGATTCTTTAAGTCTTGTGTCAATCAGAAGTTGTTGTGTATATGGATCCTTTCATTTCCCCTTTATTTTTAAAATAATGGATATATTGTTTTATAAAGTTATCAATTGCAGTGACACACATCTTGAATTGGGTATTCCAATTGATAAATAAGTTTAAATTATAAAATTCCATGAGAAAATAAAATAAATTCAAGGAGCTAACATAAAAATGAGAGGTCTCTTCACAAAACTAATAGGATAGTTAAATTAGTAAAAATTTAAATATAGTCCCAAGAAATTAATAAAAATATTTCATTAGTAAGGGGTATTTTTCATGAAGATTTGGAAACCCATGGCTACGCATGAAATTTCATAATAGCAGACAAGAACAAAAGGATGAATATTCTAGTGACTATAAATACATAAGGAAATCATCTTTGCACATGCATGATTATGTTTTACCTAGACCAAAATTATTGAAACCATCATCTTTAGACAGATATATGAATACTATAATGAAAATATGAAATATTTCATTATATATTGATGTGAATATTATTACCAGAACTAATGAGAATATTTTTCATTATGTATAGATCTAAATATAGTAAATTCTTACTTTTACACATATTATTACACAATTTAATTCATTATGAACCATAAAATACAAACTAAGGGTCATAACTTCCACTATCTTTGGAAGATTTCATACATAAAATAGAAAAAATCATACTAGAATTTAAAAATTATTATATTTGTCTTAAATAATTATCTCCAAAATTCCATTGAGCTCCAACATTTTCATATTATAATATGGGGAATAAATCACAAAATGGGTGATCTAAAAATTCCATAAAGTGTGTAAGCATGTAAAATAAGCATAGAACATTTTTCAAAGTCCTAACCTGATAACATATCAAGAATGGAACCTAAATAAACATGTATTAGACTATAATTAAAAACATGGAATCACAAAATCATGTAAATATAGGAATGAATAAGTAACATATAACATGATTTAATAAGAATTCATTGCTAACTTCAAAGACTATATATCTTAGTATAAAAAGTCGCAAAATAGATTAAATTTAATAAATAATTGCATACATTATGTCACATGAGAATAAAAATTAAGAAATAAATTTGAGTGATATCAATTTAAACCCTTCATAAAATGTTCTGGAATATGTCTTCCATATAAATAATCAAAATTAAGAATAAACATAATGGTTACACATGGAATTAGATTGGTTTATTAGTCATGTAATAAGGCACAACAAAAGGGAATATAACAATAGTATCCATGAAAGAATTGAATTGAATTAATATTGGAAATTCATAACGAAAAATTAGAATATATAATGAATAATTATATTAAATGGAAATTAAAAGTTGTAAAATAGTGTTTAGTATCCTCTATAAATGTGTCACCTTAGTGTTGTTTAAGGGAAAAGATTACATTGTACATAAAGTGGAAAATGAGATAATGATTTTTATAAAACAATAAATTAATTGAAATTGTTATTATGACTAAATTGTCAAGTCTTATAAAAATATTGGTGGAATAAAATATTTTATTATGTGTACATGAAAATGTTTATGAAACGGAGAAGTTCCACTTAATCGGGAATACTTACCTAGAGAAATTGAGGGGGGGGGATATTTTGAAACGTGTATTTCTTAAATAATAAAGGTCAATTGATTTATATAATCATGTTTGGTACATATAATGTAATTTTTGGAGTGGTTTATGAGAGAAAATAAAAAATAAATATTTAAAACAGAGGGAAACATTAAACCGAAGAATGCATGATTGTTTTGAGAGATCCCTATACTATTATCCTAATGTGTCCCACACTTTCACTAATGTACTAGATAATAAAAAAATTTAAATAATCATTTAATTAAAAAAATATTCTATATGTATTTTATTTAAAATAACTTTTTTAATTTCATTTATGACAGTATTTTTGAGTAATAGAGTTCAATTTCATCATTCTGGGAGCCATTGATTTCATGGTTTCATGGTTGTTTTACTTGTATATTATTATGGTATTTATGAAGAAATTTTATTCTTTTCCAAGTAGTGAAATTTTATTTTATTCAAACACAAACATATTTATAATTTGTCCCATATATAATTTCCTCATTTTGTTTACGATTTATTTGTTAAAACTGTAATGAAAATTATTTAGTTTATTTTCGAATTGTATTATGATCATGGTGATGTAGTTTCATTTTAATTAGTATTATGTCTATTTATTAGATTAAAAACATGAAAAAATTTAATATTTATATATTAAAATCTTTATTAACTGTAATAATGTTTTTATGACCACCCTTAGAGGTTTTAATTGAAAATGAATACTCATCATCCATGAAGGTCAGGAACCTACATATCTGGAGTAATTTTTTCTATTATTAGAATAAAAATGGATAGAGTAGAATAGATGATTTATATTAAATTAAAAAATATATATATATGATAATTGATATTTCATGCTTTTTTAGATTTGGGAGGTGGGGAGGTGATAAGAAATTAAAATAAATTAAAAGAGCTGGACATTGGATTTTACCCATTGAATGGTGTCTCATTGAGAACCTCCTTATGGAACATGGGTTAGTTATTTATTGAGACAAGAAAATCTTGGGTGTGGGGAAGAGGCTTAGAAAGGGAATTCATCTGAATATTAACATGAAAAAAGGATTAAATATTTTGAGGAGAATGAGTGGTTTAGGAGGTGTTTATGGCTGGGATATGGAAGGATTTTATTATTATATTAATTAGCCTATAATTTTGGGTACATACTATCAATATTTTTGATCACTATGATTAAATATAGTAAATTAGTTATTATTCATCAAACCAATTGGATTTTATATAAATTTTAAATCATCAATGAATCAAAAATGCGTGTATATTTCTTATAATATTAAATACTAAAATTTATTGTATTTCACTGTAAAAAAATCAATATTTTTAAATAATATAACAAAATCACACTATAAAATTTTCAAAATGTATATTTTAAAAAAATAATCTACTTTTTATATAAAGTCCAATATATGAGAAAAATAATTATTAATTTAAATAACCATTAATCTCAAAAATAAAAATTTAAATAATATATCCATTTTTATTAACCATTGAACAATTAATTATGGATGAAAAACTATATATTAGTATTATAATTAAACATCATAAAATATTTTATATATATTTTAAAAAAAATTGTTAAGTCATAAAATTAATTTTAATTTTGTATCTAATAATTTATGTTTTACAAAAATACAAATATTTAATTACTCATTTTTAGAACATATATTCACATATAAAATAAAATATATATATCATATTTTCATTTAATTTATAAATATACATTATTTAATTCCTACATTGTTGTTGTTACAATTCTAACTTGTAGATTACTATTTGTAATATTCTGTTTACTATTCCAATGGTAAGATCTTATTTCATCATATAGTTTACATAATCTATAATATTACGACTTATTGTATTCATTCGTCATTGAATTATATATTCAATCATGGTTATATTTTTTAATTTAAAAAATGGATATTATATTATTAACATTATGAAATATGAATACATATTTTTTTCATGACTGTGGCCATAATGATTATTTCATATAGATGTCATATGTTGTCCAGTGACTAAATCCATAGTGATGATTCCCATTTTCATGTATTTATGGTTTATAGTATCATAATAAAATTATATATTATCTTTAAATCCTACAGATAATGACATACCAGACACTTTGATGAATATTCATTAATATCCTACTTTATATTGACCCACCAATAGTGTTCTGAGAGATCACCAAACATTCTTTTCATCCCAGTGTGTAAGGAAGTTGTTAAGCTACATTAATAAATCAATATATATTTCATTATCATTGGATTAAAAGGTAAAAATATTCCTGAACTGTAACACCCTGAGCATCCACGATACACCTCTCTTTCAATAATGCAATAGCTTGCATTTTATGCAAGTTCGAGATTCTAACACACCGCGACCAATCAAAATAGCCATTATGAATTGTAATACCAAATTTTTAAAATTATATATATTTTATATTTAAAAATGGACTTCATTTTTGGATTCGGAATATCAATATTAGCCTATGTTAAATTTTTTGTCTTTTTCTGAGAACTTCCAATTTTTTTATGAATAGTTAAAAATACTTAAAAACAACTTTTTTAATCAAAATAATTTATAGTGATAAATTATAATATTTATTGGTTTGAAAGTATAATTAGAATATATTTTTACCATTTTATCCAATGGTGGTCATTAAAATTAATTTCACTTTGAAATTGGTCATAAACAATTGTCAATCTTTTGATATATATTTTTTCTTAAAAACACGCTATTTGTTGTGACAGCAGGAATTAATTATAAAATTAATTAATGAAACTTATATTTTTAGAATTTTTTAAAATAGAAATCATTTTTTAATTCGGAATATCAATTATAGCTTAGGGTTAAATTTTTTCATTGTTATGATAAACTTCAATTTTTGATGAATAGTTAAACCACTAAGTGATAGAAAAAAAAATTATTTTTCATTTAAATAAAACATTAACACATCTGTCATTTGATTTTCAAAAATAAAACATACATGGTTGTCATTAGGATGTAAAATGTGGTTCAATGGGATTAAAATAATTATTTGGTGAATAGTAACTTTTTAGTTTAATTAATCGCGATTAAAGGTAATGAGTGAAATTTAAGGTAAAGATGATATTATAAAAATATGAAAATACCTTTACACTTGTCCTACCCCTATTGGATGTGTCATTGCCGACCAATACAATCCATGGGTCAACTTGGGGACCCCATGGAGCCACTTTGATAGGAAAATGACATAAATAACTTTTTATTTAAAGTTAAAATAAAAATGTCATAAACATGAGTTGTTTTACTAATAAAAATTAAATGGGGTTATATAAGTCATATTTTTTACTATAAATATTCATTAGAAATATAAAAATATTTCCTACATCATTGTACTTTTTTTATAATTTTTAGGCATTAAATAAATTAATTTTTTTATGACACCATGATGATGCAGTGATTACCTCATTAATTAACGATTTAAATATAATAAAAAGATAATGTAAAATATAAGACTTTCACTTGTCAAAAACCTATTGGATGAGTATATTTCGAACCCTTATCACCTTATCCTCGAAATATATAAGTGTGGGTCCTTTAAAATCCCAAACTCACAACATAATAAAGTAACATTTCATGACATTCCAGGAGTGCCCCTCCTCTTCTCTTATAAAAGGCCCCCACCTCTACCACCTTATTCACATCTTCAAGCCATTTGGCTCGGCCAAACACTACCCAATTACTCTCCCAAATTCCTTCTATTACTCCTATAATCATTAATTTGTTCATAATTTTTCCCAAGGAAGCCTTTGGCACAAATCAGAAAGAGTTACCTGGTTTTAAGATAATGTCTTCTCTTATGTTATTTTGTATTATTTTTCTTCTACAAACCATTAAACTCTTTTTATTCATTTCTTTTGTTACAAAACTAGAATCCTCAATATACTAGGATGTTGTTATAAGAATTATTCTAGCTAAACTTACACACACCTACTTCTAATGGCTAAAGAACATACTGTTTCTGTGGATGGCGAATTTCTGCCTCACGAAACGATGATTGTCCAACACTCATATAACACCTTCAAAGGTGGCCATTAAGATGTCACTATATTTATATATGATATATAATATTTTTATGTTTTACTTAAGATTATGTATTTTTCATTTATGGAATAACTTTATGGTTTCCATTATGGGTAAACGTGATATGTTCATTTTAGGAAGTGCGGTCTACCGCCCCCTCAAAGTGATTTGAATCGTTAATTCCATATGTTTTATGTATAAAGGATGGAGTAGGTCATATTATATATGATATTAGACTGGAATTATATGATAACTTTATATCATTATGTTTCATTCCTTTAAAATATGAAATATAAATGAAAGTAGTGTTCATGCGTACGTACGATTTACCGTCTCCATGAACGGTGCATTTCATTTCTTATCTCAAAATGTTATGTAATATTATAAATGCATGTATATAATGGATATATATTATATATATGATATCTAAATCATGAATATAATTTTGGATATAATGGATATTTCACCACATGAACAACTTGTAATTATAAGAAGTTTATTTTTGACTCAAGTACCAAAGATCGACAAAATGACCGTTATTAACTTAAATAATTACATAATATTCATAACATGGTAAGAAGTGATATAAAATAAATAATTAACATGAAAATTGTTCTTAAACAAATATAAATTAACTCTAGTTTATCATTCATTAGATTAAAGAATGATCGAGTCAAGTGGGACACGAGGTAAGGGAACTTCTTAGCCCAATTTCCATTCATTGGGTTAATCTCCTAATTTCAAATTATTTTATGATATTATTATGTACTATCTTGTATTTTTTACTTTATATATGTGTAATTATAGTGAATACACATAATGGATCTATTTTATTCAAAAAAATTGATCTTTTCAAGGGACTTCTTCTCAATCTCCATTCATTGAGGCATATTTTGTTTTATACGCAAATTTCTTTTATACGGTGTATAATCCCCTTTGACTTTTACATTTATTCAAAATGAATATTTTTATAGAAATAGTTTTACTAAATGTCAAAAGGGAATGTTTTTCTTGTCGTACTTATGCGGCGACAAAGACTTCTCCACCGCCGTGACCATTATTTGAGTTTCGGCTTTCTCAACAAGCTATAACTATTTTAAATGAAAAATAAATACCAAGTTTTAATTTTCATTTATTCTGGTATTGAAAATGGTTTTGATAATGCTTTTATTATATCAATGTGTTGTATTGATATATTATGATTGAAATGTGGAAATGTTATGTTTCCTTTATGCATGTTTTATGTGATATGATTATGTTATGGTTTATGATATGTTTAAACCTGTTCATATGAGGAATGCATTGGACTTAATAAGTGACGGGTGGAGCCTGCTATAGCTCCTCGATGCATCGACAGGTCTCATGGGACAAACTAGTGTCTTGGCATGAGGCCTTGACAAAATCTTATTTTTAGTCTTGGCATGAGGCCTTGGCTACGTGGTTATGATATTCTGGCATTATGCATTCCATCATTATGAAAGTGGTTATTGATATTGCATGTGGTTATTCGACTAGTAGAATAACCATGTGAATAAGTAAATGGAATTATTTAATTTTACTTTTTCCATATTATGCTGAAGTTCATGTTTAAAAGGCTTTTGTTTAGTTATACATTGCCTTAAATGTTTATGTTTATTTATGAAAGATTCTGCTATATTGTTATCCTTACTGAGAATCTGAGCTCACCCCTTTCAATGTTGTAATTTTTCCAGGATGTGAATAAGTATTTTATGAATGACCTGAAGGGATAATATGAGGGGATATGAAGACAAGATGTTGTTGTAGTTTTGTATTATATTATGATGTAATGTGAAACTTATGAATCTATCTAGTGTTTCTAGGCTACTAAACTAATCGGTCTTTCGAGACAAGATCTTTGTGATCATGCCAATGTTACGAAGTAATGCACCGACTCCGGGTAAATGGTGTCGGGGCGTCACAATTGGTATCATAGGCAGTTTAGTACTAACCTTGGCAACTAGATTTAGATAAACTCTGCTTAGAGCACATAGCCCTAAGATAGAATTTCAGGATTAGTATAGAAGAACTTCCTAGAATTTGGGTATTATAGTGATTTTGTGAGTTTTTTGAGCAATACATCCATGTTTGGATATGAACATGTAGAGGAGGCTCTGGCACAGATGTACCTAGGGGTAAAATTCGAAAATGCCACTTTGAGCTAGACTCGAACGGGAACTGGTGCACGACAACGGGCCTTGCTGTACTCTTGGTTATGACACTCCTGGGGGATATGCATAGGATAATTATCATTTTAATTACAAACCATTATGAAGGACTTATGATTACATAATTCCTCAAATAAATCATTTTTATGATTATGGATTATATCCATAAATAGTTTAATTTATGCTAAGTGTTTTTCAAGTATGGAATTTTGTATTTTAATTCATAAACTTATATAGTTTAGGCCATTGTTTAGAAATGGATATTAGTGGGAGGAATGGAAACTGTATCAATGCACGCACTCCGTGTAGGGATTGTCGTCCTGCTCAAGATAATTATAGTGGAGTTGGAGATACAACTGGTTCTGATCAACTTATTACCATACTTGGACAACTCAATCAGGTTAGGAATAATAACCTTACTCATATGGAGTACCCTGATCCACAATGTGGAGGATCAATTTTAGACTGCTTCATGATGCAACAACCACCAACATTTAATGGGGTTACAAATCCATTAGTATCTGAGCAATGGATAAACACCTTAGAGAAAATATTCCATGCCTTGGGGAGTAGCGAATGGGAGAAGGTTGTCATGGCAGTCTACCGCCCCACTAGTGATGTCGATCAATGGTGGTCGATGATTAAAAACACAAAGGAAGATGATGAAGTATCAAATATTGAATGGATGGAGTTAAAAAACCTTTTCATAGAAAAATACTTCCCTCGTGACAATCGAGCGGATATGGAAAGGCAATTTTTGAGTCTGAGACAAAAGGAGGATGAGAATGTCGCAATGTATGAGGCTAACTTTACAATGTTAGCAAGGCATGAAGCATATTATATACGTAACCCAAGATTTAATGTTGATCATTTCTTTGATGGGTTAAAAACATTTCTCTATCGAGCCTTAGACTCACAATATTTCTCATCATACGAATATATAGTCCCGTGTGCTATCAAGACAGAAAAGGAATTCTCTAAATCTTATGACAATAAAGTAAAGCAAGAGAAGAATAGAACGGTGGAACAAGAGACAGATAAAAGGAAAAAGGGAATGAAGGATTTTCCATTATGCGATAATTGTGGGAAGAATCACATTGGTACTTGCCTAAAAGGAATGGGTGTTTGTTATAAATGTGGAGAAAAATCTCACCAGGCTCGTGATTGCAAGGGAAAGAAAGATGCTATCAATGATGTATACTACAATTGTAGGGAAATAGGGAATTATGAAAATGAATGTCCTAATTGCCAGGGAACCTTACCTCAGAAAAGGCCAAGTGATCAAGGACAATCTTATTCTATTACTACAGTTGACGTGGAATAATTGATGTATTGGTGCTTTTGGAAACAAGGATTATATTCTTGTTATAAAAATAATGTGATATATATAAGGATTGTACTGAAGTACATGTTGTTTTCATTAAGGTTTTAATATGGTGAAGGTAATCATATTTTTAGTATGTGGAAATATGAAAAACTTTACTTTGTTTGGGGAATGTAATGTTACAATTGTTTTTGGAATTTAAGGACCTTTTAGATAAAGTTTGGATGGAGGTATTTTGTATAACTATAAAGGTTGAAATAGATTACATTGAACTTTGGATAGTATTGTTTAAGGTTAAAACATTTATGAAGATTATTTTTGGAATATTATAATACTATATTTTTATGAAAAGGACAACCTGCAGGTTGGGGGATAACCGTTGCGTCAGACAAAGCTGTAGGAATCGAACCCAAAACCATAGTGCGACAGGCCTTTATTACCTACTACTAGCCTACAGGAAGTCCCTGGTTTTTAAAAAAACGTTTTTATAATCTAAATGGTATGTGTTAATATTTGTAACCTTATACAATTATGATAAATCGAATATTTTATAGTTCTATTACTTTTGGAGTGAAAGATGGGTTTGTGCTAAAAATTTATTAAAGAATAAAAGTCTACATGACAAGTATGTATATTTCCTTATGATCTTAGTAAATCTCCTAAATAAATTCCACAACATTATGAAAGGTAACTTAAAACAAAAATGTTGTCGGTTAACTTTTCCAATTGGGGAATCAATGGCCGTTTAACCAATCACAAGTTTGTGATTTTCTTGTAGTTAACTTTCTCTTAATCTTGTTTTATACAACTCTCCATCAGACTATGATGGTTTGTTTTTTTCTCCATATCCATATTTTCACAGAATCCTAGTATGGGCTATCTCGGGTGACCTTTGTACTTCTCTTTATTTCTGTTAAATTTATATTTTTATTAACCCTATTTCTGATGTGGGTTTTCCACAAAGGTATTTTCTATTTTTAACCTTTTATTTTCAAATAAAAATTTAAAATTGCGAGGATGCAATTTATTAAAGGAGGGGAGAACGTGACACCCCGAACTTCCACGATACGCCTCTCTTTCAATAATGCAATAGCTTGCATTTTTTTCAAGTTAGAGATTCTAACACACCGCGACCAATCAAAATAGCCATTATGAATATTAATACAAACTTTTTGAAATTATATATATTTTATATTTCAAAATGGACTTCATTTTTGGATTCAGAATATGAATATTAGCCTATGATGAATTTTTGGTATTTTTCTGAGAAATTCCAATTTTTTTATGAATAGTAAAAAATACTTAAAAACACCTTTTTTAATAAAAAACATTTATAGTGATAAATTATCCTATTGAGTGTTTTTAAAGTATAATTAGTATATATTTTTACCATTTTATCCAATGGTGGTCATTAAAATTAATTTCACTTTGAAATTGGACATAAATAATTGTCAATCTTTTGATATATATTGTTTCTTAAAAACATTCTATTTGTTGTGACAGTGGGAATTAATTATAAAATTAATTAATGCAACTTATATGTTTAGAATTTTTTAAAATAGACATCATTTTTGAATTCAGAATATCAATTACAGCTTAGGGTGAAATTTTGGCATTGTTCTGAAGAACGTCAATTTTTGATGAATAGTGAAACCACTAAGTGGTAGTTAAAAAACCGATTTTTTGTTTAAATGAAACATTACCAATTCTGTGATTTGATTTTTAAAAATCCGACATACATGGTTGCCATTAGAATGTATAATGTGGTTCAATGGGATTAAAATTATTTTTTGGTGAATAATAGCTTTTTAGTTTAATTAATCACGATTAAAGGTAATTAGTAAAATTTAAGGTAAAAATGATATTATAAAAATATGAAAATACCTTTACACTTGTCCTAACCCTATTTTATGTGTCATGGCCGACCAAGAAAATCCATGTGTCAACTTGGGGACCCCATGGAGCCACATTGGTAGGAAAATGATATAAATAACTTTTTATTTAAAGTTAAAATAAAAATGTCACAAACATGAGTTGTTTTACTAAAAAAAATTTAAATGGGGTTATAAAAGTCATATTTTTTACTATAAATATTCATTAGAAATATAAACAGATTTACTACATCATGATACTTTTTTTATAATTTTTAGACATTGAATAAATTATATTTTTTATGACACCATGATGATACAACGATTACCTCATTAATTAACGATTTAAATAAAATAAAAATATACTGTAAAATATAATACACAAACATGTCAAAAACATATTATATTAGTATATTTCGAACCCTTATCACCTTAACCTTGAAAAATATAAGTGTGGGACCTTTAAAATCCGAAACTCATTATATAATAAAGTAACATTTCATGGCTTTCCAAGAGTGTCGTTCCTCTTCTCTTATAAAAGGCCCCCACCTATACCACCTTATTCACACCATAAAGCCATTTTTCTCAGCCAAACTCTGCCCAAATAATCTCCAAACTTCCCTCTCTTACTCCTAGAAGCATCAATTTTTGCAGAATTCTTCCCTACGGAAGCCTTTGGCTAAAATCAAAATGAGTTAACTGGTTTTAAGGTAATGTCTTCTCTTATGTTATTTTGTTTTATTTTTCTTCTCCAACCCCTTAAAAACTTTTTATTCATTTATTTTGTAACAAAAACAGTATCCTCAATATACTAGGATGTTGTTATAATAAGGATTCTAGCTACACTTACACACACCTACATCTAATGGTTAAAGAACATACTGTTTCTGTGGATAGTGAATTTCTGCCTCACAAAACGATGATTATTCAACACTAATATAAAACTTTCAAAGGTGGCCATTAAGATGTAACTATATTTATATATGATATATAATATTTATATGTTTTACTTAAGATTCTGTATTGTTCATTAATGGCATACCTTTATGGTCTCCATTATGGGTAAACGCGATATCTTCATTTTAGGAAGTGCGGACTACCACCCCCTCAAAGTGATTGGAATCGTTAATGGCATATGTGGGATGTATAAAGGATGGAGTAGGTGATATTATATATGATATTATAATGGAATTATAAGATAAATTTATATCATTATGTTTCATTCAATTAAAATACGAAATATAAATGGATGTAGCGGTCATGCGTACGTACGGCTTACCGTCTCCATGAACGGTGCATTTCATTTCTTAACTCTAAATGTTAGGTAATATTATAAATGCATGTATATACTGGATATATATTATATATATGATATCTACAACATGAATATAATTTTTTATATAATGTATATTTCAACACATGAACAACTTGTAATTATAAGAAGTTTATTTTTGACTGAAGTACCAATGATCGACAAAATGACCGTAATTAACATAAATATTTACATGATGTTCATAACATGGTAATAAGTGATATAAAATAAATAATTAACATGAAAAAGGTTCTTAAGAAAATATAAATTAACTGTTGTTTATCATTCAGGAGAGTAAAGAACGATCGAGTCAAGTCAGACACGAGGTAAGGGAACTTCTTAACCTAATTTCCATTCTTTGGTTAATCCCTTACTTAAAAATTATGTCAGGATATTATTATGTCCTATCTTGTATTATTAATTTCTTTATGTGTACATATAGTGAATAAACATAATAGATCTATTTTATTTAAAAATTATCTTTTTAATGAACTTCGTCTCAATCTCCATTCATTGAGGCATATTTTGTTGTATACACAAATTTCTTTTATACGGTGTATAAACCACTTTGACTTTTACCTTTATTCAAAAGAAATATTTTTATACGAAGAATTTTAATAAACAAAAAAGGGAATTTTTTTCTAGTCGTACTTATGCGGCGACAACGACTTCTCCACCACGGTGACCATTATTTGAGTTTCAGCTTCCTCAATAAGCTATAACTTTTTTTAAATGAAAAATAAATACCAAGTTTTAATTTTCTTTTATTTTGGTATTGAAATTGGTTTTTATAATGTTTTTATTATATGAATGTGTTGTATTGATATCTTGTTATTAAAATGTGGAAATGTTATTTTTTTTATACATGTTTTATGAGATACGATTATGTTATTGTTTATGATATGTTTAAACCCGTTCATATGAGGAACACATTGGACTTAATAGGTGACAAGTGGAGCCCTCTATAGCTCCTCGATGCATTGGAAGGTCTCGTGAGACAAACTAGTTTCTTGGAACGAGGCCTTGACAAAATCTTATTTGTAGTCTTGGAACGAGGCCTTGGCTATGTGGTTATGATAGTATCACATTATGCATTCCATCATTATGAAAGATGTTATTGATATTGCATGTGGTTATTCGACCAGTAGAATGACCATGTAAATAAGGAAATGACATTATTTAATTTTACTTTTTCCATATTATGCTGAAGTTCATGTTTAAGAGGCTTTTGTTTAGTTATACATTGCCATAAATGTTTATGTTTATTTATGAAAGCTTCCGCTATATTGTTATCCTTACTGAGCATCTGATCTCACCCCTTTCAATGTTTTAATTTTTCCAGGATGTGAAGAATTATTTTTTGAATGACCTGAAGGGATATTATTATGGGCAATGAAGACAAGATGTTTTTGTAGTTTTGTATTACTTTATGATGTAATGTAAAACTTATGAATGTATCTAGTGGTTCAAGGCTACTAAACTAATCGGTCTTTCGAGACTTGATCATTATGATCATGCCAATGTTACAAAGTACTACACCGACTCTGGGTAACTGGGGTGGGGGTGTCACATGAACAAAATCTAAAATCTCATTCCTCATCAATTTTAAATATGACTATTTCTTCTTTCATATAGTTTATTCCATTTTCTAATTTCCACATCATTTCTTGTAGAATAAATTATTTTCCCTATAATGTATGAATTAGAAATAATTTTTTGGAAGAAAATATTATGTATATTTCCATATGAAACTTATTTAGAACCCATAAAAGTATAATAATATTGAATCTAGTTCATTTATCATACTTCATAACATTAAATGATCCTTTCAAATTAGAGACCTTGTTACATTATTCTCATTACATAGATGGTAGTGGATTCAGCTGTCATAATCCAAGAAAGTAACTATCCATATTCACAACTACATATTTTATATCTTAATTGATAATATATTTTTAGGCTCTTATGATCACTATATAACTCACACATCTCATAATATAAATAATACCATCAAATTTAAAATGTGAAGATCACAACAGCCAAATCAGCATCTTTCATGGGATAGTTTTTATAAACATTATACTAGCATAAGATGTGGTTTATCACAAAATCATATTGTATTAGAAAAATTACAAATCCCTTGTTATTATAATAACTATATACCAAATATAATTCCACACTTATTGGTAGTGTATGAATTGGTTCTTGGAAAAAAAAATTAAACCTATTTGAAGTTGTCTTCAAATTCACGGTTCTAGAAAAAAATTTGTCCCTTAAAATTAATCATGTATAGTGGGTTTGAAAATCATGATAATATCACTAAAAATAATTTATAATACCCATATTGACCACATAATCTAGTCTTAATTATTTCATATTCTTGACTAGTACACAAATCAATTGTCTCATTTTTAGAGAGATCCAGATATATTCCTTTCCTTGTTATAACATTCCCCCAGAATGAAATATCATCTATAAAGAACTAAAAATTATTTTAATTTTCATATATTTTCTCCCTTCTCAAATTCAATATATGATTATTCAATAAAATTCATGTGGAACCAAGTTTTTCTAAAAGTAAACACAATGTTTGATATCATAAATAATATGTCCCATCAAGCTTAAAGAAGCACCTAAATATTATTACTTAATATTTTAGTTATCACATAGTCGTTAGAATGGGAGAATGAATAATATTAACTTAATTATGAAAAAATGGTTAAAAATGTTTATATAATTAATCATTGGTTGCAAAATTTATTTCAAAATTAAATAAAATCTAATTAAATATAAAGGATGTCTTTTTAAAAAAATAATATAAATGAGAATAATTGTGTTTAAAAATTAATCAAATAACTCTTTTTTGGAATATATTAATGAAATATAATATCAATATAATATTTAAAATTAATTTTATGTGTATTTATAATTTATATAGTAAGAATACAATTTTACGAATAACATTTTTTTTTTAAAAAAATTGGTCTTCGCCTTTTGATGAAGTGCTAATTTTTAATCTAGTTCTTGAAACTTTTATAAGATTAATTTGGTAAAATAAAAATATTTATTGATAGGGGAAAATGAAATTATTTATTTTGGAAAATTTTTTTTGGTATTTTTGTGATAACATTTATAATTTAATAGATAGTGAAAAATAATGCAATTTAATTCAAAAATACATTTTCATATAATTTCACTGAATTTATCAATTATGCTTATAATTGGTCTTAAATTATATGTAGATTACATTTTTTATCATTTAATCCAATTTTGGTAATTTTATGTTATTTGACATTGAAATTTGATATAAAAATTTGTCAATCATTTTAATGTTTTTAATATTAAAAAGCATTGTTTTCTCATTTTGTTAACAAGGATTAATTTTAAATTAATAACTGAATCTTATAAGATTTAAATGATGATAAATGGATTGTATATTTGGAATGATTAGGTCCAAATTATTTAAATATGTTACTTTTAGTTTATTTTACATTATGAATCTTATCTAGGGAAATTTATATTTTAGGCAGTTAAAGGTAAAAAAACCCTATTTTTTAACAAAATAATATGTTAAGTATAATATAATTACCCTAACACCTACATAAATCCTATTGGATGCGTAATCACTTACCATTAACACATATGTATAGTAATTGACTCAATTAATGGTATTGTCCTCTAAAAGTTATATGATTTTATTTAAATAAATGAAATTGACATGAAAGTGACAAAATGTCAACTCTTATTTCTAATAATTATAATATATTAAATATATTTATAAATTTGATATAAATTAGAAAAAAAATACTAACCAAAAATATTATGTAATTATATACATAATTGGAATTTAGTTTTATTTTCTATATGTTAAAAAATTACCATAAATAATGACACAAGAGTGATACAATTATTATTTAAATAGGAAAATATAAAATAAATGGTTTAAAGTTATTAAAATATATATAATTTTAATTAATTATGGTATAAAATTAATTTCCTTTCATATTTTGACATATTATAAGTTTATTCAATGTTTCTTTTAAATATATCTCTCAATTTGAAATTTATATATATTCAATGAAATGAAGAGTATCAAAATTTACACTATTGATATTTTATAAAAATATTATATTATTAAATTACTTAAAAATTTAAAATAATAAAAAAAAATTTAAATGTGTCCACTATAAGGATGAAAAGTTCATAAAGGGTCCATTTATGAGTACATGACCCCAAATAAGTTAAATTCATAGCCTCTTAACATTTAGAAATTTTCTACTCATTTTAAAATTAAAAAATATTAATTAAGGAAAAATTATAAAGATATTGTTTAAAATATAATTAATACAATTCAAAAAAATATTAGATGAGATGTTATTCAAAAAAAATAATATTATCTGGTTTATAAATAAATTTTGATTAATTTGTATTTAAAAATCACTTTATATTCGTTTAATAATTTATGTGATTCCAAGGGAACCCATCCCCTCTAATGTAAATAGGTTCATACTCTTCACTGTTACTCACACTTATAAGAAATTTTAGATTCAAAATGTTCTACCCAAACCCCATAAAAAAATCCCAACCCACCTTTTTTAGTCATTATTTTAGGTAGAACACCATTCTTAGAGTTTTTAAGGGTTTTTAATGTGATCAACCAAAAAAGATATATTGTTTTTATTTAGGTATTTCTATAGTATTCCTTCTTCCCATTCTTCAAATATCCTTAATTCAAGATGGTATAATAACTATATAATCCCCTTTATACAGATATATCATTATTATAATATCACTGCCATGACCCTACCTAATGGAACTCGATTAACGACTACTCAGGCCTCCCTCTAATAGGTCAGGGGCTGATGACTTGAGCCGAGTATACTACTACTCTCATGGGAGGCCTTAGCCTAACATAGTTGTACACATGTACCCACAAACACCTCTATTCAATTTTTATGAGATATATATCAAAATAGAAAACTAAAATAATGGCACACATCTATCATAAACCAGAGTAAAAGAGAAGAACAAAAAAGTAATATAATTGTTACCCCATAAGAAAACAATAAAAACATCAAACCTACTCTGAAGGAGGGGACCCCTATCAATCTCTATCATATAAAATCATCATCCATGATCTATTTAAAACCACGGTCAGTCCTTCTATTATGATATACCTACATCGAGACCTTCTAGGACTCCATCGAAAGGATGTGGTCTACACAACAAAGAAGACATGTGCGGGAAGGCCCATGCATGGTTGAGTATAAGAATACACTATAATATCCCAAAATCCCTATACCAAAATTAGACTAACTAGTAATAATCCATTAACATTACCCAACATGAGGGAATCCAATATGAGAGAAACTGAATAACTATGCCATCCTCAGCTATTCCAGACTAGTCATATCGATGTCCCTTGCATGTCCACAAAAATGAAATATTCCATAGAGACACCCAGAACATACCAAGATATACTCAACTGCAAGTCTCATGGTCAGGACCATTGGTTTACAATTGTAAATGATTCGAGTAACCAATTAAGCACTCTCATAGATCTCATGAGGTGATGACCCCATAGAACAAAAAGGGATTTTAATCATGTAGAAGTTATATACCTGCCTTAGAACACAGAAAACGATAGCACAATCATTCTCGATGGCACACAAAAAGATAGGGGAAGACACTGACAACCCGAAGTCGATGATAAATCCTCACCAAACTAGTTGTAAATCTACAAATAGATACCACTATATTGTTAAAACAAATAATTAGTATAAATCGACATGTCCTTATGATACCTCTCCATGAGAGAACACTCAACTGATAGTGTAATGGAAGAAGTCACCTAGTGACAAAACTATCTTCATCTCCACGAGTTTGGGATCCATACAAGGATCTACTATGGAAACCTAAATCCATAGATGGAACACAAAACAAAAAAATGGTATCTCACGACAACCAGAATCTCGAACAACTCGTATCATAGAGAATCAACACCCAGATAGTGTTTCTCATGTCGTTACTGAGAACTCTTGTGAGGAAAGTTCCACAATCTTGTTCCAACACATTGGAGATCATATCACTCAGATAGGGTATCATCACATGTGTATTTCCGGTCACAACGATACCACAAACCCTACATGTTAAATCATAGAACACACCACAAAAAATAAAAATAACATAAATCAATACACATATGGAGGGTAAGACCCCAGGGATCACTAGGGCATCTTACCCTCCTTGAAAATCTTTAGTAGATGATTGATTCCCATTTAAATATTGGTCACAAAGATTCTGATAACATCACTGGGGAACCACAAAATAAAATGAGGAACACAATGTGCCTCTACGGAAAAAACATGCTCTAAATCTGTTGACTCTTATGTCAAATCATATTGATACAACTCACTCTGGAAAATGGGAATTCACATGCACTAAATGTATGCAATGCATTCAAGGGGAGTTCAGAATATGGTAAAGGGGATGTTATACCAAAAACCCTTATATTATATAAAGATGATTCACTGTCTGGTTAAGGGGACATCAAACTGAATCCCTCGTATCTAAATAACTATGAGGACCCACCCAAACCAGTTAGTAGTAACATCTAAAAGAGACATAGTTCCCCTTCACACTCTGCTAGTCAGTTTCGCTAACTAATGCAAGCCACACAATATCTCCATCACACCAAATCTTTTCAGACCAAAATGTAGAAACAACCACATTATACACTAAAAATTTAATAGGTAGGCTATATACTCATCTGAAATAGATAGACAATGAAAATTGTGCAGTTCACCATAACCCGCCCATGTGGGAACCATGCCTCAATCCCAGAACACATCATAAAAATAATTCCATTGTGATCCTACTGGTAAAAAATTATATTGAGTACTCATTACTTTTAAATGGACACTTGGTGAAAAAGTCACATATGACCACAAAGCACAAACCGAACCTCATGGAATCCAAAACATGATATTTTACGTCTACAAAATTGCAGTTGAAACATCCACATTAAATTTAGGTCTAGAACACCATAGAAATAACCTCAATCATGCATTGAACGTATGATATATTTCAATCATAAGAAACACCAAATAACAATAAATAAATATTAGTATTAAAAATTTATGTTTAATTCCACTGATAATTGATCCCATAAAAAATTAAATCAAGAAAAAATAAAATTAACTTCCTTGAAACTACAGTTATGATGCCACAAACAGTGTGAAAATTAGACCAATTAATTGAGTGTTACATGGGATTTTTAAAAAACCATGTCCAAATCGTCTGTGCAAGCCCAATCCATCTTGACATGACCTAATCGGACAACAATCTTGTGGTATCCAGACTTCCGATGACAAGCCACCACTACGATTCCCATCCATGATCCTATGATATGCCATCGAGAACCATGCATCTTCCACCCTATACCATCCCTACACCATGTCAGACTACATCCAGCCATTGTCTCGCATAGCCAGTTCCGCCACAGCACCACTGGGAAACATCCAAGCAACTATCGAAGCCCTATGAATCACTATTTTTGGAACCTCCTTTATTAGAACCTTGTTGTAGGTCCTTTCAAAGACTACCTGAAACAGAACAAATGGTCCAAAAAAAAGTTTCAGACATGATCTAGGACCATCGTGAACCAATCTACATAGGCTCAATGAAAAATCGAATGAATACGGTGCATAAACTGAGGGAATGGGATCTGAGTTTAATCGTTGTACCAATTGATGGATCGACGAACCATTGAGGCTTCATCTATGATCTGTTACTACTAATTCAGGATCTATGATTTATTTTCATAAATAACAGAGTCTAGCCACACCATATTTTCTCGATTCAGTGGTTCATTGGTGAAGATGGAATGAGGGGAGGGGTTGTGTGCACCAGTGATATGTGAGGAATGGGGGGTATTTATATATTTTTTAATCAGTCCTCCATAAAACATCATGTCTTTTGATATCTGTCCAAAAAGGCTAGCACACACAACATTATGTTGTAGGTAGAGTAAACACAATACTATGAACCCAACCATGGGCTCCTAAATTTGCTCTGTGACACTGTTAATAAGTTTTTGGAGCTGATGGTAATAAATAAATAAATTTATAAAAAAATACCCCATTAAAATTTTCAATATTAGGCTTAGAATGACAAAACAAATACCATTCCTAGTGTAAAGGGAATGCTCTATGTGAAACTCTAACAAAAAATATCTTATTGGAATTGCCATTTGAGAGATAACTAATTTCTTCCATGTGCATTGTATAAAAATTTATAGATCTTGTTATAACATTTTTTTGGGCACACCAGTCCTCGGAATCAAAAGGCATCTCGGCTCCAATATGTGGAATTATTCGTAGTAATTTTCCAATGTCTTACAAGGAAAAACATGAGTCCATACATCCACCCCACCATATGTCGTTTCGTCAACCAAAAGAAAAATACCTAGGAAAATGGGAAAGTACCATAGCTATCCTCTTGAACTCCCAGGACAACGAGCATACCAAGTATTCTTGCAATGTAACAACAATGAAAAAACACCCACAAGACCAACACACATCCATTCAAAATACCTCTTCATTGCCCTATATAACAATGTGGCTTATTCCAATACAAATACTCATAAGGTTGATATACTTCACACCATAAAAAACTCTATCAACCATTAGATATCCTGTCACATGAGATTGGGAATAAAAATCCCACGACCACACAAGAAACACCTTCTCCATAAGGGGAACAAAGAGGGTTGCACTTGGGTACCCATTGGGTCTTAAAACCCCTTAAGAAACCACTACAAATACAAAAAACCATCCTCGTACTCATAGTTTGATGGAACTCATCTTTCACACCTCCACACTATCTACATTGGATGGAAATGTGCCACCTATAGGGATTTGTATCTCACAACATGGACTCATATTTGTGGGGGTATGTTTCCATAATTACTACCAATTATAATCCACAACAAACCACACCCCAACCTAGTAGAGCATCCCATGTACATGACAACACCGAGAAAGTGAAGGAAATAATGATCAATGTAGGACTTCCCAAACACTGAAACAAGTTCTTAGCATGACCTTGGATAGCAACACATTGTGAAAGCTCATGTACACAAGTCAAATGTACTCAATCACCCAAACATTATACTTTCTTTAATTAGTGGAAATGACTCACCCCAAAAGTTTTCATCATGTCACAATTACACATCTTGATTGGGGTAAGGATATGCCTTCCTTTTATTATAGAAGAAATGAAAAAAACACCTATATATGGTATTTTAAACATATATCTTTCTTCATTAACAAAAAACATAATGTGGAACCTTCTATGTCTACCTTCATTGAAGTGTCTAGAAAAAATTCAAGATGCACCACAATCAAAATGTGTATTTTTGGAACTGACTGAAGAAGTATTGAGAACACAAAAACCATGTTTTATATGATGAATGTACTATTTATTCTATTGGGTCTAGTGTTATAATGTACCGAGTCTAAAGGAAATTTATCAGAGTCCCGATATATGGATACGTTGGTTTCCCGTACCAACACAGGAGTCTACGGTAGAACAACGAACATGAAACATCATAACACTGATGCTATGGAACCCAAAACAAGCTCATAGTAAGGAAAACTACAGTCTGAGGTCCAAATAGTGAAACATCCTATGATACCATTCTACCACAACCCGACCGAATGGGTCGTGAGTAATTAATCACCAAGCCTACCTCCAATATGCAAGGAGCTGGAAACTAGTGTCGAGTAGGCTATCACACACATGGGAGGCCTTAGCCTAACATACATTCACACATGCACTGAAATACACCACCATACAACAATGTTGATATATATTCTAAAACTGAAAAATGACATGCATGCACACATCAATCCCAAAACAGACTACAACATAAATTCAAAAAAATTAAAATAAAAGTCCATCAAAAGAAAACTAAAAAAGCATCGAACCTTCTATGAAGGATTATACCACTATCAAACTACCCTTGATGGGTTCCTCCTATATGATCCAGTGAGAACCATGATCAATCCCACTACTATGCTATTCCTACGCTTGGTCATCATGGGTCTCCGTTGAATGGTTTGTGGTCTTCAAAAGACACATGAAATGTGCGGGAAAATCCTGTTCATGAGTGAGTATAATAATACTTAGTACACATCCCATAACCAAAAACCAAAATTGGTGTAACTAAAAATCATTATTTAACTCTACCTATCAATAGGGAACCTATAATGATTGAAACTCCATCTGAGGACCATCCTCGCCTATACCCGTCGAGTCAGCTTGACATCCCTTACATGTCATCAAAAAAATGAAACATTCCATGGAGACACCCATAGCATATCCAGAAATACTCGGCTACAAGTATCATGCTCCCAACCATAAGTTTTCCATTGTAAATGATTTGTGATTCCAATTGAACACTCACATTGCTCTAATGTGGTACTGACCTCATAGATCTATCTTTAGGCGACGATAGAAACATGCCTTAGAGAACACACAAGGAGTGAACATCCATCCCTTCTGGAATGAAGAACAAGAGGGGAAAATATTAACATATCGAAGAATATGTTCCAATCCACTCCATCCTAATTGGAAATAAACTGAGAGATTCCACTCGATTCATAAAACATAAAAATAGAATAACCCATCCAACCCTCATGATATCAATCCATGAGATCCTGCTCAATGGACTGTGTCATGGATGAAGACACACAGTGACGATACTACCTATAAATCCTCAGGTAAGATATCCCTCCCATGATCTACTAGGTGACACCTACAAACAAAGCTTGAATGTCGAATATAGAATGGATATTACACTACAACCCAAATATAGAATAGCTTGTCAAGAAAAGGATCAATGACCGAGTCATGTTGGTCACACAGATATTGATAACTCTGTTGAGGAAACCATTAAGATCTAGATCTGACACCATATTGATAATATCATTTAGAGGTTATGAACCTAGGGATCAATAGGACTTCAACCCCTACAATAAAATCTTTGGTAGTGGATCAATGTCAGCGTAAATGTTAGCCACATTGACTCTAATAACTCTACTAGGTAAACCCAAACAGATGTGAGGATCATGATGGGTCTCTTGAGGAAAATCATGCACTAAATACAGTGACTCTTATTTCAATGTGGATTGATACAAATAACTCTATAAAATGAGAATTCCCCTAAAGCCCACATACATAATGATGTCAAAGTTGGTTCACACTCCCGTAAAGAGAATAGGGTACTAAAAACCAATGTAGTAGATGAAGAGGGGTCACAATAAAATGAATGGAACATGATATAGAAACACATATAGTTAAAAAACCAGGGGGACCCAATCAACTTAGTTGATAATAATGTTTAAAATAGAAACATGGGGGACCCAAACAACCCTTCTAGTCATAATTTCGCCATCCGAAACTAGGGGAACCAGTTAACCCAGCTAGTAGTAACATTGCCAAGAGACTAGGTGATCCCACACAACCCAGGTGTTATGGATCACTATCTTAAGTTACCCACACTATATAACCTTAACACCATGTATCTTAGGCCATAACCATGTCCACCATCATATTTTAAATGAAATAACACACATAATAGTCTATTTACTCACACGTAACAGATATCCGGTGAAAAAAGTAGTATTAATTGTAATAATCATAAGTGGGGCCCATTTCATAATCCAAGAACACATCAAATGGATTACACTGTTGAAATCCACTCAGAAATACAAACATAATTGACTAAAACTCTTCTAAAATGGACACATGGTGAACAAGTAACATTAAACTACAAATGGAAAAACCATGCCTTATGGGACCCGCACCATGATTTGTTTTTATGCACCCAAAATCGGTCTAGAAATGTATGCATTAATGTTAGGGTCACTACACCACTGACATCAAGTAAAATTGAAAATAGATGAGGGAGATACATCTGACACAAGAAACACCAAATAAAAAATTTATTATTATAAAAATTGGACGTTTCATGCCACCATGAATTGAGCCCAAAAAAATTAACAATGCATCCTCAAATGGTCATCCTAGATGAAAGGGTTGTGTTTCTATTGATAGTGCGCCAAATAAACCTATAAATTGAGAGTTGTGAGTTTTAAAAAAAAACCCAAACCAAACCATCCAATCTAGCCCTTACTCTTTGGACCTTAGCGAACCGGCCGACTCAGCTCCCAGCAACCGACCCATGCTAGCCTGCAAGCCTATCGGACCACTGGTGATATTATTCAATTGTGTTCCTATGCCTCTACCCTGAACGCACCCCACGTTCTCCCTAAATCACCTTAGCCTACCGTTGGCCTCTTCCACACCCTGTCAGCTCTATCATGCTACCATTGGGATCTGATGTCAATGATGCGGGAGTTCGCCGCGACACTACCACCAGAACCAACCTCAGCAAAACAATGCTTAGGAATCATTTACAGACCACCAGGAACACTCTAGTGGTCCAAAAACTAATTTTAGACATGTTATGGATCCCTTAAGATAATAGATACACTAAATCGATGAAAAATTGAAGAATAATGATGTACAAAGTGGGAGAACTGAATTAGATCATAAACCACCTACCTTTTGGTGGATTATTGATTCTTTGAGGATGGATTCGTATTACGTTTCTATTGATGTATGATCCAGGAGGGATCTTCATCATGAATGGAGTCCGAAGACACCTCTTTTTCTCGAACGAGTGCTTCGCCAATGAATAGAGGAGGAGGGGATGGGGATGTATGCCCTAGGAAGAAGTAAGGGATGGGGGATTGTTTATTGTTTTTATTTTTGAATAAATCATCCACTTAATATCTTGTATTCCATACCCCATCCAAAACACCCAACTCGGACACGTATATATTGCACCTAGGGTAAAAACAACATTCTGAAGCCAACCACAGGCACAAAAATTATACCTGAGACTCCGTTCCGAATTATTCGATCGAATTCCAATAAAAATTTTATTTATTTATTTACAAAAGTTACCTCAATATTGTTCTCTATATGAGGATCAGGCCGATAAAACATATACCCAGCCTATGGTAAGCATTACACTACGAATGCAACTATGCCTTTGGATTTTAGAATCGTGTTATAGTTTGAGAGATCATCCATTTCATCCACATTAATAGTATAAAAATAAATCATATTTTTATAACATTCATTCATGGGACACTGTGGGTAGGAATTGTACTACATCTTCCAACCTAGATCTGAAATTATTTATAGTAATATTCCATTGTTTGACAGGAAAAATCAGATTTTTTGAAATAATAACCTCAATCAATATCAAATTTAATTAAATGGTAAATATACTTTTTGTTCTTCTGTACATAGGACTGCTTTCTCGTAAACCTATATAGTTCATTTTTCATCACTATCTGTAAAGACTGATCATAATGATGTAATATATATTAATATGTGATATTAATGACATTTAAATCATTATAAGATCATAATATTTCAATTATGTTCATATTTCCCATGAACATAAAAATGATAACTTTGTTCAAGCATACATGCGAACTATCACCTCCACAAAAAATGTGTTTAATTTTTATTCACCACATCACTTGTAATATATATGTAAGTATCATTAAATTATTAATATTATATTAATAATTATGTGATAATTATGGGAAGATAAAATAATAATTACCTTATTCCCAAATTGATCAATAAAAACTGATGATGTTACTCATGAGTATGTACGACCTACTATCTACATGATTATAATGTAGTTCATTATTTATACAATAAATAAATAGATTGATTTAAAAATATAATTTATGTATTAATATGATTATTATTTAATTAATTTTATTATGGAGATGATAGACTTATGACCCCATGGACAATTGACATCATTCCAATTTCATTTTTGACTCATGTACAAAATATTGATAGAAAATCCGATATGAACATAAATAATTATATAATATTTACTACCTAAAAATAAGTGATATAAAATAAATAATAATCATGAAAATGTTTCTCAAGAATGAATAAATTATCAAATGTTTATTATTCAGGAATATAGTGATTTTACATTATGAGTCCTACTCACTGTAAGAGATTTCATCTCAATCTCCTTTCGTTGAGGCATTTCTTGGTGATATGTAGATTTATTCTTTAATAAATTATATATATGTCCCCTCCGACATGAAATATTTTTATAATATATATATTCAAGATATTTAATGTTTTTTAAAATGTTTTTCATTCATCTGGTTAATAATTTATATGTCCAAAATGGTAAGGGCATCCTTATCTAAAATATAATTATAAAAATCTTAATGATTTATTCTTCTAAATCATTGAAATTAATGTCTAACATTTAAAATATCATTTAAAGAATTAATTATATAGACATGAATATTTTAAAAAAAAATTCCATTAAAATGTTTCAATGTGTTATGAGACACTATGATTCAAAAGTATTGTTTTTACAATTTTTTTATTATGGTTTTTGGAATAGAATGATTATATCAATACCTTGTAATTTTTTCATGTGATTGTAATGTGGAAATTTAATTTTTCCTTTTATTATGTGTTATGGATACGTTATGGTTCATGGTAATTTCATATTTATATTAATGGTTCCATGATAAACAAATAGTGGTGATCCCATGATAGATCTCCAATGCATTTCGTAATGAGACAGAGTTAACTGGTTAATTATATCTTATATTCTCAATATTCCTAATTTTTTAAAAAGGTAAATATTATCAAGGTATTTTCAAATATTTTACCTTATCACTATATTTTTACGTAAATAATTATTTTGAAAAATATACTGATGATGGAGACCCTTAAGCAACCTATTTATATATTCTTTCATCTTATATTCTTTCAGCAAGTATATATGGACTTTTAAAAGGAACATTGATTGAGTGTTTAAATAAATAAAAATTCTATTTTTTTTATAAAAATAAAGTATTAAAAGATGTTTTTAAATTAATACTTATATAAGATTAATTCCCAAATTTATTTCTCAGTGAACACCCATACTACCCAAGTTTTAGATGATGTATTTGGAGAAAATATAGAGTATGGTACTCCCCCATGTTTAGGTGAAGTGTCATACATGTATAGGGTTTAGGTACACCGTGGAGATATATAAAATATAGGGCACAGACCCCAGTATATAGATAGAGTTCAATTACATTCACATTTTTGGGGTAGGTTCACTATTTCATTATAGAGGAATTTGTACCATGATTTTTTTTATAAAACCCAAAAAATGATACTTCATTATTTTAATCATAATATTAGGAAAATTTGAGATCAGTCCCACAAAGGAGAAGAATATGAATAAAGAAGTTATGAATTCCAATCGGTTGACAAAAGAGTATGAAAATGGCATGAAAGAGTTTATCAAGTTTGCAGAAGATCATGCACCTGACCCTTCTCAAATCCTTTGTCTATGTTTAATCTTTTGTTATTCAAGCCAAATTAGTCCAGAGGAGATGGAAGAACACCTGATCTGTCACAGAATTGATCGATGTTATACATTATGGAATAAACACAGGGTAAAAATGTACGTAGGTAGTGGCTCGGATAACACCACATTTTATGGATCATCTAATATGATTACAAGCGTGAACATTGAAGACGATCATATGGAGGGTGTGATTAAGACCATCAATGATGATGAAGATCATATTGAGGAAATGAAAAGGACAGTTGAAGATGAAATTCATGATTACCAAAAATTGTTTGAGAAGTTAAAGAGTTGTGAATAAATGACATTGTATATTGGTTGCACTAAATATATAGCATTATCATCCATACTGAAGCCGAATAATTTTAAAGCAAGCAACTTGTGGTGTGACACTAGTTTTATGGAACTACATGCTTTCCGGAATGACATGATCCCAGAAGATAATGAACTACCAAGCCAAACATATGATGAAAAATGAAAGCTACCATCGATGGGTATGATCTCTGAATGAATATACGCCTGCCCAAATTACATTATATTGTTTCGAAAGGACCAAAAATCACCTAAATAATTCCCAACATGTGTTTATTCTCAATGCAAGAAAGATTATTCTAGTCCTATGATTGTTGTATGGTACTTTCCAATCATTAAAAGGTTTAAACGCAAATATGGATGTAATGAGACTTCAGGACAATTGACATGGAATGCTAATTAAAGAATTAATGATGGGAAACTACATCACCCGGAAGACTCTCCTCAGTGGAGGAGAATTGACCATGAGTATCCTGAATTTGGAAACCAACCGAGAAACCATCTTCGGGCACTATCTACAGATGGGGTGAATCCTTTCGGTTTTCAAAGCAGTATTCACAATTCATGGCTGGGTATGTTAGTAAATATTAACATACCACCATGGTTATGAATGAAAGGAAAATACATCATTTATATATGCTTATATCTAGAACAAAACAACCAGGTAATGATATTGATGTTAATTTTGCCCCATTGATCGATGATTTGAAATAATTGTGGGATTTAGGTGTTACGTTGTTTGATGATTACAAAAATGAAGATTTCACTTTGAATTTCATGTTGTACGAGATGATAAATTAATTTATAGCTTATGAAAACTTTTCAGGATATATAATTAAAGGAACTCACGTGTGTCCTGTTTTCGAACAAGGTCCACAGTCAATTAGGTTGAAACATTCATAAAAAATTGTGTTTCTAGGGTATCTAATATTTCTACCCCGATGGCATAAGTAACGATCATGGACGACATTATTCGATGGAATTTTAGAATAATATACAACAAAATATTCACTAATAGGTGATAAATTGTTTGAGAAAGTAAAATATTTGGACACAACTTTTGGTAAACTGTTTTAAAAAACCTTACAAAAACTAGTTGGAAAAAGAGATCAGCTCTTTTTGAAATATCATATTAGAATTGTCTGTATTTATGACATTTTCTTGATTTTATGCATTTTGAAATAAATGTATGTGATAGTTTCATCGATATGTTACTAAATGCACACGAAAAAAAAGGATGGAATTAAGGCTACATTGGACATGGTTGATATGGGAATACGAGAAGAGTTGGCACCAGTGATGGGTGAAAAATGAATATTTCTTCCTCCTTCTGCATAAACTCATTCCAAGAAAGAGAGATATCAGTTTTTCAACTTATTTAATGATGTAAAGGTTCCAAAGGGGTATTTATAAAATATAATGAACATAATGTCAAAAAGAGATTTAAAATTAAAGGCACAAAAATCATATGACTTCTATGTTTTTATTCAAGATCTAATTCTTATAGCTTTACGTTGCCTTTTGTCCTTGAATTTTTTCCATACATTAATGAAGCACTGTTTCTTCTTCAAAGCTATGTGCAGCAATGTTATAGACCTAAAAAAATTTCCAACTATGGAAAGAGAAATGGTCATCATATTATGTGAATTAAAAATGTTCTTCCCACTGACATTTTTCGATATGATGGATCATTTGACAGTTTATTCGGTGAGAGAGATCCAACTATGTGGTCCTGTACATTTTTTATAGATGTACCCCATTAAACGGTATATGTAGATTATGAAAGGTATGTCAAAAATGAATGTCGATTAGACATTTTTATTGTAGAGCAATATATTGTTGAGGAATTTGTTGAGTTTTTTTACAGAATACCTTTCTTGTTTGGAAAATGTTGGCCTACCAAAATCTCATCACACTGAGCGGCTTGAGAGTGAATGGATTTCTAGAAGAGAGGTTGTCACAATCAATATTACAGATCAGGAGTAGGCTAACCTTTAAATTTTGCATATCATTTTCGACGTTCACCCATATGTTCAAACCCACAAAGAAATTTATAGGCGTTTAATTATTTTAGTGCTGAAAATGGATATCAGATACACACAATTGAATTTTTATAGGATGGTTTTGAGACTATATTTTTAAGAAGTTGGATGAAAATATAGACTCAATTTCAAAATGACTTCGATGGATAGCTGGAGGAGATACTGTGTATTTATTATCATACAATTCTTATGCAGTTAATGGTTATACATTCTATACTAATGAACATGATGAAAACTGTACCATGCAGAATAGTGGGGTTACACATTTGGCTGAGGCGATGCATGTTTCTGGTGCTAAGGATAGAAATCCAATTTATGCGAATATGTCATACTTTGGCATCATCAAACGAATATGGGAGTTGGATTATATGAAATTAAATGTGCATATTTTACAATTCATGTGGATTCATAACATTAATGCTGTAAAAATAGATGAATTATGATTCGATAAAGATGATTTCATTAAGGAAGGGGAGAAGGACGAACAATTTATAATGGCATCATAGGTAGTACATGTGTTTTATGTTCCAGACCTAGTAAACGGAAATTGTTCAATTGTTCTATTATTGGCCAAAACAACTGAGGGGTCATAAGAAATTTCAACAGAGGATGGCCCTTTTATAGGGACTTCACAATCATTTCGTAGTGGTCCTTATGTAGACGGATTTTTGTATGTTATAGGAGACCACAATGAAGGGATTTACATAGTCGATAGAGGAGTCAAATCTCTTCATCCATTAATGAGAAAAAGAGAGTGCAACAATCATGTTATTTGTATATTGTAATATAAATTGTGTTAAGATATGTTATTATCTATCCACTTCTACTTTTATGTAATCTAAATTATATATTAAAACACTTGGGCAGATAATGACTTCTTCACCTACTGATGCACCCACTCATGAGGCACAAAAATTCTCTCAACCAACTGCTAGTGGTCTCAGTGCAGAGCAACAATATGTTTCAAAACTAGATTCTGGTGGTCCGAGTCCAAAGAAACAACAGGTTTATCAACCTTTTATTGTTGGTCCCAGTGCTAAGGTATAACACGTTTCTCAACGTATTGTTTCTTATCCCTGTGTCACTTCTAGTGCTCGGGAAGAACAAAATGATGATACTTCTAAGGAAATCTTAGGAAATGAAACCATAAAAGCACAAAAAAACAAGAGTGCAGTAGTTTGACAGTGTTAGCCAAAATCCTTAAGCAAAAAGGAAAAGGAATCAAATTTGAGGTGGGATGGAATAAGTGAGGCCAACATGTTGACCCCAACAGAGCCATTTTTAGTAGCTACATTGAAATCGTCACTTAGTAACATGTGCAGATTGATGTACAATCATGGAACCATGTTGTCGCCGGGCTGAATAAACTAATGTGGGATGATATTATGGTAACATTATGATATATATTTTTATTAATTTATTAAAATAAAATACCAAAACATAGACTTACTCTTCATCATCCATTGTAGAGTGCATTTATAGTAGATTTCTCGCACAAGGAATATGTATTAAGAGTTGCAGGAAGGATTCATAGAGGCTTCCACATAATTTTAATGAAATGTCATTCTAATGATACTTAAGGGAAAATCAATCCGCACCCACCTCCTCTTCAAGAACACATGATATACCAAGTAGTGTGGGATGCGTTTAGCAACCTTTATGGGGAGAAGTCATTTTCGGTACATTGTGTGGGGTAACACGTTGTTTTACGTTTCTTGTATTCAACACATTGATTGATGGTTTTTTATTTATGAAACATAAAATGATTAATGAAAATAACAATCACACAATAGAACCATAATACCCTTAAGGTAAATAAAGTATAGGGTACGCTTCACTTGATGAAAAATTGGTACATCTTTTAAATCTACCGAACTAATTGTATGTGACATAAAACAACCCCATAACCATTTTTCACTATTTATATGTAGATTGATGAATCGAAAAGGAAATTCATATCCATCCCACACCATGTGCTATGGATGGAGGCTCATGTAAATAATGAGTGGATATTGACAGATGAAAACACACAAAAATAGTGGGAAACATTTGTAAGTATGACATAATATAAATTTGATTATCTTTAAATCGCTATTACATTACAATGACTACATATTTTTATATATTTTCCATCTAAAATAGTCACAGGAATAAAAAACAACCACACCAGACACAAACATAAATTCAGCATCCTTGAAGCAGCCAGAATAGTATGGCCGCGTCAGAGGTGCAGGTTTTGGGGTGACACCCTGAACATATTTTCAAAAACAACAAAAAGTGGAGGATCAAAATGAAAAAAATGGAAAATATGCAAGCAAAATTAACTTTTTTTCAAAAATAATTATAATACCAGAGAGAGATGATAGACACATTGATGTGGAAGAGGCAATGCGAAGAAACAACACAACAACAACCTGTGTGTGACGATCTCGCCCCACCAGCTTTGAGGCCAGCCATTCCCCTAAAAAACCTAACATAACTGAGGTAATCAATGTTTTAATAATTGTTTTTGTGAAAAGTGATTCATATAGACACTGATACCTTTCCTATAAAAATATTATACAGGGTGAAAATGACTGTGATTTATATCTATCAACTCCCAACTATCACCTTATAGCGAGGGCTACAATGTTCAATATGCAGAATGACATGCTACACAACAGACAACATCCAACAGATCATCTCAGAGTGTCAATTAACGTAGCTAATGAGACGAGTGCCGAGCTACCTGCTCCAAATGACAATGGTGACATTTATATGGTGGAATAAGCTATTGGAACATGAATCGCATGGACGACAATTATTGTAAAAAAACATGTCTACAAGGAGGTATCCATTTCCAGTTTATTTTTCAAGGTAGACCTTTAACATTTAATAAAAAAGGGCTGAACTGATGAATTTTCTTACAGAACGATAAAGTGAAGGGGGTGAGATGAAATATCTGCCCAAAACTGTCTCTTGGATCTGCCAACCGATTGAAACGGTCTACTAAGAGCACCTTCACCCCGGCCATTCTATATCCATAGTTAATATCATTATAAGTTCATGTGGATACAAATTTGATAGATGGTAATACTCACTCATTTGATTTTGAAAAAAATATGTACGGAGAGGAAACATCATAATTAATTAGTGATGAAAATGTAAATGAAATCCTCAAGTATTAATGGCTAGGCACCTCAGTTATAAATGTATACATGAGGTATGTTATCATGATTTTATTTTAGAAAACTTGATATACTATATTAATTATAAATAAATACATTTTATATTTTTCACATGCGTATATATGAAAAACAATTTAAGGTATTTCCCTATGAATTTTTTTTGACTCATTAGTCCTCACACCACCTCTCCAAAAGAATAAATAGATTCTGATAATGAGGTTCCAATAATGTCATCCCTACTCAAATTGTTTAAAAAAATTTACAGATGACAGGATCCTTTTAATAAAAACGGTGCAGGGTTAAAACTCTATAATTTAATCATATAAACAATATCTTCATTTCACTCTTTACATATTCTTTTTTTGTATTTTTAAGCAACATTGGATGCTAATTGCAGTAAATTTGGATACTTCAATGATTTATTTTCTGGAATCAATGCTTGGATATCCAACAAACTGACCAAGCATGATGGCATTTGTTAATTTGTAATACACTAGATCCAACATTTTAAAACTAAATATCTAGTTATATAATTTATGTTAACTATAAATGAGGATTCTGTTTTGACCGGGTGGGGCATCCATATCACCTAATGCATTGAATGAATCCAAGGCCAAAGGATAAGAATTCCTACAAGATCTACAACTAGAAAAGTATCCGGTTATATATAATAACATTTCACTGTCCAAACACATATCAAAACAAAGTACTTATTGTTGTCGATTTTTCTGGATTGTCCAAAACAAAAAAATGGGAAGGGCTATGGTTATTATGTCTGTAAATTTATGAAAGAGATCGTATTTCACCAACAAACTTGTATCCCTGACGAGGTATTTTTTAAATAATTACGAGTTAATTTAAAATAATTATTAATCCATTGAGTATTTATATTTTTTCAGTACTACCATGACTGTTATAAAAAACAATTTTATGAAGATGATATAGATGTGTTTAGAAATGAATGGGCAATATACTTGATGGAAGATTGTACACAAATAAGATTAAGGTGAATTCCTACTACTTATGTTATCTATATATGATGATTGATATCTCCCTTGTTTATACTTATTAAGAATATATGAACACCGATTATTATGTTTTATATCATAAGATTATGAAGAATTGTTTTAGAAATGATTTTTCTATCTAGTAAAGCATAACTCCTTGGACTACACTGGTCGATAGTGTGGAAGTCGACTGATGCATAGTAATTCAGTCCACTCATGAGCATCTTAAAAACGTAATGTGTACAAATATCTTGTATTTTAAATTTTCTAATTTTAGTTTCCCTTATATGTGTGTGGGGTGTCCAGAAGGGCGGGGGTGTCCAAGAGTGGGGGGAGTGTCTCTGAGGGGGTGTGTCCATGAGGGAGGGTTGTCCAAGTGTTAGGGTGTCCAAGAGGGGAGGGAGGGGTTGTTCCCAAAATGGAGTGGGTGTCCCGACAATAATCCATTCAATTCCATTCAATAATCATAATATACAAAGGATATATCACTTATAGAGTAGCCTGACGTGGGTCTGTAGTGACACATCAAAAGTTCCAACCATCCAAACCAATTTGAAGCCCATGTAAAGGCCCAAGAATTATATTCCAGTTCAATTTGAGTCCCAATATATCTTATTTAATGTCATAAAGACCAAAAATATGTATCATTTACCTTTCTCACATTATATTTATGTAAAATTTCATTCCTATTCTTCCAATAAATTTTTTGTTTGGTGTTCTTCCATGATATGATGAATTGTATATCTTCAAATTATATATGATTTAATAATTCATATTATTGAATGATGGTGTATGATTAATAGTTATTCCATTAACAAATAGATGATGAAAATATTGTTGGATAAAGAAGGTTGTTAATGGGTATACAGTAAAGAACTATGAGAGAGGGGGTGTCCAGGAGGGAGGGGGTGTCTAGGTGGGAGGGTTGTTGGGCGGTGTCCAAGAGGGTTGGAGGTTCTATCAAGGAGGGGAGGGGGCTATCCAAGGGGGAGGGGGATGTCAAGGTAAGGGAGGGGGCAACAAGGGGATGGAGGGGGTTTGTCCAGGAGGATGTAGGGGGTTGCAGGTGAATTGGTGGGAAGGAGGGGGATGCAAGGAGAGGGGAGGGGGATATTCTGGGGTAGAGAGGGGGCTCTCTAGTGGGGCTGTCATGGGGAGGGGAGGGAGGGGGTTGTACTAGAAGGAGGGGGTATCCAGTCGGGGATGGGGGATATCCATGAGAGGAGGGGCACAGTCCCGAAGGTGGGAAGGGTGTTGTCTAGGGAATGGGAGGGCTGTAAGGGGAGGGAGGGGTGCCATCCAAGGTGAATGGGAGGTGTTGTCCCAGGAAATATTGACATATAAAGGTTGTAACAAGTAACAATTGATGTTTTATTAATGCATTCTTTCTTATTAATGTTTAATTTATTTCATTATTTTATTAATAACATAATATTTGTTTTCTTATATAGGTGGAATCTTTTTTTAGTTGAAATGCTTTGTTCGACAAGTTATACCATGGAAGAATTTTTTTATAGCATATCATGGATGAAAAAATGATGAAAAATCAATGTTATTTAACTATTGTTGGATAATTTTAATTTTAACCAAATTAAACATAGTTTAAACTGTATATACATTTGTTTTGTTTTGTATTCATGATTTTAAGTATATATATATATCATTTTTTTTCTTCTGTGATTTTTGTGTGTATATTGTTTATGCTATGTGCAGGTGTTGTGCAGGTTCAGTGTTGGTTCTGGGTTTGCACAGGTAATTTGGCCTTTATTAGCACTAATTAAGCACTGATAAATAGATAATATATCATCACTAAAAATTACACTGAAAAAGGTAGTATTTATCCACACTATTTTTAGAACTGATATATTATCCATTTATCAGTGCTGAAAATAGCTCTGATAAATACTACTTCATTAGCACTAACCAAGCGCTCATAATGGACCACCTTTATCCGCTCTTTTTTATCGCAGATAAAGGGGACCCCCATTTATCATCACTAAGATTAAAAAAGCTTTTTAGCACAATTAAAGGCAGATTTTTGTGCTATTATAATCACTACTTGTAGTAGTGGTACAAGTGTAGTGATCATCCTCTTCTTTATCTTTTTGAATATTTACTCACATTCGTCCATCCCAACATACACTAGCAATTTCCTTGTTAAATATGTTATTGGGATATAAAATCATGAGGAATGAATCAAAAATCATCAATAATATCATTCTCATGCCTGAAAAATAGTGATTTCCTTGAAAATATTTGTTATTCTTGATTCCTCATTTTCATTTGATTTTAAAGGGTGTAATAAAATTCCATCACTTGTGATCATGTGTACCCAAAATGTGAACTGATGCATCAAAAAGTCAATCATTCTGAAAATGGAATACATTTTTATCTATAATAATGTTTCCAAAACAACCCATATATGTTGTTAACGTTCTACCTCTCTATTTCAGTTGATTAAAATATCATTAATAAATACTACAGAATATTTTTCAAGGTAGTTTCAAAAGAATATATTCATCAAATCAATTTATATTATAGGGTAATTAGTATGTATGTACAGTATCACTAGAAACTCATAGTTTACAAACCTTTTATAGAAATAATTATTTTGAATACTACCACCTTCTGATGATAATATTCAATACAAATATTCCCCCTTGAGAAGTACTAATATTCGCGGAGTTGATATAATAAGTCATCGATCATGGGATGATGATACTTATTCTTTATGGTGATATTTTTGAGTTCCTGATAATCAATAAACAACCACATTGATTCATTCTTTTTAATTTTGATGATCATCATAATACCCTAAGATGATAGAATAGCGAATAAAAACCATTTTTCCAAATCCCATTCCATATGATTCTTTAACTCCTCAGGTTTGATAGATTCTATCCTATATGGACATTTTTATATAGTATTATCATTGGTTATAAATTATATTGAGGACTATAACTCATGATATAGGGGAAGTTTAGGTAACTATTTGGTAATTACATCTTATTGTTCCATAAAAAATGTAATATCTTCTAGGTTGATACTTATGTTTGACTCAACAATCATTGTGATGTATTCTTCTTCACATTTCATCAAAAACCACACCGCCAAAGGATTTTCCCAAGGCGTTTCATGTTATTCCTTTAATTTTAAAAGGATATTGAGATGTTTTTTATTTTCAAACATTATATTATTTTACCAATAGTCTATGTGTGCTCTATATAATTAGTGTCAATCCGTCCCCAGTATAGCATCATGTTATACGAAGGAAAGTATCACATGACTCACATGAAGAATCAACCTAAATAATTCAATATACGAAGGTTAAAAAAACGTGTGTTTCAATTATCACACCCCTATGTGTTTTTACAGATATATTCACTTCATCTTTTCAAGGATTAAATTCATTAGTTTTAGAAAACATTCAGGATATAATGGAATATATAAAACCAGAATCAATTAATTCATTTTTTCATTATTGGACGAATTGGATGTTTACCGTTCAAAACATCATTTTATTTCTCCACGTTAGTATTACTAATGGAATATTCATTCCCCTAAAACATTTTAATTATTGTTATATGACCTATATTAACCTTAAGGAATTATTTTTTAGTGCATAATCTTTTTATGTTCCCTTACTACACTAGTTAAATCATCACACTATGGTGGTTCTCTCCTTTCCTCCATCATATTTTTCATCTTATTCATCTCCCTATAAAATTGATGCTCTTGGTGGAATTCTCTCCAACACTTATATCATTTCCACATCATATTGAGGTAGATCCCAAGATAGTTCTTCCCAAAATTTTGATATGGGGTTGGTTGATCTTTCTATACACCATTTCACTTGATCATCCAACATGAATCTCTATATTTTTTTTCTTATCACTATAGTCATGGGATTGTTCTATAAAATACATCTCCATGTTGATAGAAAATTGAAAAAACTCTTCATAAATACCAATTTCTTGAATATAATGATCCTTTCAAAGGTGTGGTCTTGAACAACTAAATAATATATCTATTTTCTATTATTATTGAGAAAAAATATCAAGGAGTAAATTTAAGCCTAGTAAATTTTTATTCCTAATTCATGACACGGTAACCTTCAATTTTTATTATCTCAAATAATTATATCTCTATCTTTGTTTAAATATTTAGAGGGAAATACTTTTTATAAAGTATTTTCTTTAATTTTCCTGACTCTTTATCTTCAATGTCATCATTCTCCATGGTGTTCTAAAGAAATTATCACCATTGATAATCCTCCCCATATAAATAATAAATTTCTCGATTCAAATTATCCTTCTCCAAATACTATATCAAGAAAATATCATATATAATGTGATAACCCACTTTTCATAAATGATTGGATTATAAGATCTACTATATGTTAGTAGTAATTTATGCAAAAAATGATTTTATGATTGTCCATCATAGGTGAAGTCGAATATTTCAAAATATTTAGGTTGTTGTTCATAGAATATGATAGTTAGGATATAATCAACATGAAATTTTTATGTCCACCCCATGGGAATTTGTTAGGACCTTTGAGAATTCACTACATTGTCCCTCACATATATTGTTAGTCTTGTTTCTCAAGATTCCCACAATTTTATAAAATTGAAATTGCTTGAACAAAACAAAATTCAATAAGTTCTAAATAAATAATTTATTCTTTTTTGTAGTTGGCTAAAAATTAATATCTAGTGGGATCCCTGGTATTATCATTTTTGATAACTAAGCATCATGTGTTCTTTCATGTACATAGTCTCATCCTATGTTTTTTGTAAAAAAAATTCTAATCCAAATTCTAAAATTAATTAAACCATTCTGTGATACTAACTATTTCATATATAGGTTTCTCACATTAATATTACAACATTTTAATTATACAAAAATAGAATTATAATACAAGTATCAAATGGTTTTTTATATAGAGATTATTTCTACCATACCACACTTATTAAAAGTAAAACATATAATTTTCTTAGAAAATATACTTTTAATCTTCACAATTACATTATTACATGGAGTCACCCAAGGGTATACATCAAGAAAGGGGTGAGATAAATACCTAGTAATAGGAGAGACTATAACATGAATAAATATAACATTAGTTAGAATAATCATAAAAACATATCATTATCATAGATAAATAATCATAATCATAATAGGAAGGATTTGATAAAAGCATGTAATGTGGAAGTTCATGAAAATGAAACAACATGTCAGAGTGGTGAAATACAACTCATATTTATGATCAAATCTAGAATCATCTAGCAGTATATGATATTTGCATAATCATAAAATCATCATTATGAAAAAATATAGAATCATTTTCTTTGATGTTTCAAAATATTTCATGAGATACATTACATTACCCAATTCATCATAGGGCTATTTATATCTAGGTGCAGCTGTCACACCATAACATTTACATAACGATTCATTCCACAAATGAATTTTACCACTCATATATATATAATAAAACATGGAATGAAATGGGTTTTATTTAATTAATAATAAATTAATGAATAGATTATAGTTCTAACATAAGTGAATCAGATAAAATTTTAGAGTTTGAATCATCAACCATTATTGAATAAGAAACAATATTACGAGGAGTTGAGATGCATTTTGGAAAGAAGAGTTATTTTGGTAAAATATTACTATTTTAATAAAATTAGATTGGCTGAATTTATAAACAATATAAAAAAGGTAGGGTAAAATAAAATTATTATTTAATATTGATATAATATCCATAATTAAATTTTTCATGATTGTGGAATAACCCAAATAAAAGGATTTGGGATTGATATTCATCTTACCCTATCTTAAAAAGTTTTCTTCACATTAATACAATAGATAAAGAAATTAGATTCATTATTTAGTAAATCAAAAACACATTATAAATTAATTTTATTTATTATATATTTATTTAACTCATTTATGGCCATTTTGAAGAGTAATATGGTTCTATTTCATTAATTAGGGAGAGTTCATTTTATTGGTTTTCATGATCAATTCACAAGTATAAGGGTAAGGAAATTTATGTTAAATGATAATAATTCCCCAGAATTTAAATTAACTGTTATTAATAATATTTAATAAGTTTAATTGGTATTATATATCAATTTTTAATATTTAGTTAATATTATTAATTAGATAAAATGTTCATTAAAATGATTTAATTTCGTTTCAACCATTTTACGATTATCATAAACTTATATAAATTTTTAAAATCACATTTATATGTTGGATAAGGAATATTATATAACTTATAACATTTATAATAAATTTTTATTTTACCCTAATAATTGTTTTATTATCATCCATTAATTATGAAATTGAAATGATAACGCTTAATCCACAATGGTGGCAAATCGAAACCTCAAAGATAATGTTTTCATTTTTTTGAATAAAAGTGGGATAATAATGAGAATGAAGTTGAATATTCCCTTAAAATAATTACATTACAAAATATATAATATACTAGACTTATTCTTCCACATGTATAAGTGGATTGAGTAGGGAATATGAAAGTAAAAGTGATTGAAATGTTATTAATAGATAATGAATTAAGATTTAACCTATATAACTTCTTCTCCATGAGAACCTCCTTACGGTATTTTTTGTTGGTCTTTTATTGGGACCAAAGGCTAATGGACATGGGGGAGAAGATTTGTAGTAGAATTAATATGGAAAAGATTCAAGACATCAACGTTTTCAGGGGAAGAGGTTGTGAGGGTAGTATTTATAATGGGAGGCAGGGGTATTGTTAATTATTATATACATTTATTTTATTTTTTCTAATGAATATGAATATTTTTTATCCTATTTAATAAATATATTAAAAAATATTAGGATAGTTTGAGATTATGGGATTTAATAAGACATACCTCATCCATAACTCAAGAATTCATTTATTTTTTGAATATTGTTCATTACCGTATTTCACTATTCACTATAAAATCAACTCTATTATAAAAAACCCATAAATTCAATAAGACCATTATTTGTAATTTATAACACTAAATGGAATTAATTCAATGAAAATAATTTTCTAAATATGATAAATTTAATTTTTTTAGATTATCATTTATTCATGAAATACTAATATTAATATCATAAACAATTTTACAAAATATTGAAAAATAAATTCAGGTCGCATCAAATAAAATTTTAATCATGAGAAAAAAATTACAATTTATGAGTATTTTTTATAATAATATATAATATTTATAATAATTATAAAATTATATATAAACATTTTGGTTGTACAAAAATATGAACACTAATTTATTATTTTTGAAACACTTATTCAATTATTATATGATATAATTATATTAAAATTTCATTTATAATATTCCTAAAATTTATTTATAAATTCATAAGTGATAGTACAATTCAATTTTCATATGACTATTCCTAATTTTAATGTTACTATTCCATGGTTCAAGTCATAATTCCCTCGGTATAGATTCATTAATTTATATGAATATCACTTTTGTCAATCTTCAATTTTCTAAATGATGTTTTTATTAGGATAATTATTCTATGTTTTTGTTTATATGATATTAAAAAAATTTAATATGGAGATAATTATATTGATATAATATTTGGTCATTATAATTTCATACATTCAATATAATACCAATGTTAAAATTCAGACTATTGCATTGTGTTATGGGAGTTTGGGTGGCTATACTAAATGGTAAATAAAAAAAATAAAAAAATATTTCAAATAATTACCACATTTGTTCAACAAAAAAACTACATAAAAATTCCTAAGTCATCATTTTTCAAAAAACATTTATGATAGTAATATTCTTATTCGTGTTAATTTAATTTTTTCTACTAATCAGATAAATTAACATTATTTCATTTATTAACCATTCTATTTAATAATCATCATTCCAAATAATCATGAATTATTTATGAACATGGACAATTTTTTTTACATTATATAATGTTCTCATGAATATTTATTTAACAATATATGGAAAAATATTATGAGATTAAAACTATTCCTTACAGATATCATTCACCAAACTAATCTTTCAATGTTTTTTGGGATTTATTCTCAAATATTTTTATTTAACTATCCACCTAAAATGATGATATATATGAAACTTTTGAATATAATAACATCTATCCAATTATATTATAGTAAAATAATATTTATTTTGTTTTTATTGAAGAATCAGACTTATAAATCATTAGATTTCCACTTTCTATATTCTCCTTTTTTATATAACCTAATGTAAACTCACACCCCTATTTTATTTTTTTATATTTTTTGTCCCCCTTCTTCATATAATATTGTCTCATGAATGGTTGATCTTAACTAGAATTCCTCTTCAAAATGAACAATTTTAATTATAATTCCATAAATATTTTCAATAATTTCAAATGTTTTTACGATTGAAAGTTTTCTATAATTAAAATATACATGTGTCATCAACTCACCTTTCCAACACCTTGATATATATCATATTTAACATCCATGGGTTTAATTATTTTTATAACATTTAATATAATTAGGATCAATTCTTCTACTAAACTATCAATGATAAAAAAAAATTTGCATTCATAAACCGCATTCTACGAAGCATGAACATGGTTTTTCTTCACAAAAAACCATTATTTATAAAACCATTTGGGAGAATATATCACTTATATATTCATAAAAATAATTTTAATATTTTGGTGGGTTTCTCTGGATTATTATAATCCCATAATTTTCATGAATTTTCGTGAATTCAACATGATTTATACAAATAGATATTGTAAAGATAATGCTTCCTATAATAAATTATATATTTTTCCATCATTGTAATGTAAGATTATCACAATGTGTTATTAGGAACTTATTTATATTGTTTATATATATTTTAAAAAAAATTATCCACCTTTGAGGTAATAATAAAACCCTTCAATTAATTACTTTGTATTGACTCATCATAAACTACTTATAAAATTTTAAATTTCAATTTTGGCTTAAAAACATCATGTTAAGACTGTTTAATTATCTTAAATCATCTTTAGTAATTAATCAAAATATGTTATTTCATACATAACCTAATAATAATTCATCTTTCTCTTATCAGACATGAAATAATAATTATTAGTTATTTGAATATATTTATTTTCCAATTAGGCATTCTTATCAAAAATGAATTTTCCTAATACATTGATATTATCATCTATAATTTTTAATGTTTAATTATTCTCTCGGTATTATTTGAGAAACTATTTGTAAATAACATTAGAAAATATTAATATTCATAAACTTGTTATGTATTTTATTCTTAGTTAAAGAGTATAAATATTCAACAATCATTTTTTAGCAATTTTGTAAACAATTTGTTTTGTCACGTGTATATATTCCAATATCATTCGATCAAAATTTTCCCTAATTATTTATTATTATGCTATAATATTGGTGATATCATCTTGATTTTCATTAAAAAGGTGAAAATAAAATTTAGAATATCAATTTTATATTACTAAATGGAATTAATCAAATATAAACAATGTGCATTATATGATGAATCCTTCAATAAATCAAAAATATAATATTTTCCACCTGAAAATGGTTTATAATAAGATGAACATTGATTGTAAATCATAATTACGAAATCTCTATTTATATTCATTGAGTTCTCTATGGTGTAGTTATTTTGTTTATTCTCAATAGTTTATATTACACTAAAAATTATTTATTGCCACATGATCCAATATATTTATGAATATAGCATATATATGAAGACTTTTCTACCTCTTTAAAAAAGATTGGTACCTTTTTTATAGTTTTTAACCACTTCAACATTCTATTATTCAGGGTATTTGAGGAGATATTGTTCTAATAAATAATTTATGTGACTTTTATATGATTTCACATCAGGAATAGTTTATAACATAATCCCAAGAAAATAAATCATTATTTTTTTTAAATCCAAATTGGGTTTGATCCACATTACTAATAATAATTAATATATGATAAATAATACTATAATGATCATTTTATAGTGGTGAAGATGTATGGTTAAAATTTAATAATATAATTCCTTTTTTACATCTATATAATTAAAGATGAATATGTATCACTATTTTCACACTTCAAAATTTTTGTATATATGTAATGAAAAATTAGAATGAAATAAAGGTACATTGGGATTTATATGTTTCAACAAGAATGTGTGACGTTTCCCTCATTATATGATGAATTTTATCCCATTCTCATATTTTATATAATTTATTGTCACGAATCGGCCGATGGTAATGGGATGGACATTTCAAATTTAATATTCCCCAAATATGTATATAGAATTAAACAAATATTAAATAATAAAAAAACACATGGTTTATTGTATGGATGTAGCACTGAAAAATCTTACCCCTACAGTATATTTTTATTAATTTTTATGAATTGTGATTAGTAATATAATATTCTGTGTCAACAAAACAATTAGGATTTAATATCCTTCTATGGTTAAAATAATTTATTAGGGATTATTATTCTATAGAATAGTTGTAATTTTTTCATCAAATATAATTTTCATTATTATATTATGAATTAAAATTCTTTTCTTCTCACTAGTCAACTATTCATATGATGTCCAAATGTAGTGGAATTCCCTTATCTCAAGTTCTGATACACTATTTTCAAAAATTAACAATTAATTATTTCATGATAGTGTTAAAAAAATCATTGTTTAATTCTTTTAATGATAATATTATTCAATATTAGTTACATATTGGGATCTATATCTATCCCTATTTATATTCATCCCCTATTTTTCAATTATCACCAAATTTTTCACATGAATATTATTTCTGTAATTAATATATGGAAATCACCTCTAATCATAGAATCATGATCTTAGAATTAAATCATCTACCCTACCTAGTGACAAATTCTCATTTAAAATCATCAAAGTAATTTAGAATGTCTCATGTTTTGGAGAAAGGTCTAATTCAAATGGAATTTGATCCTTTCAATTTGGTTAATTGACCAAATAGTTAAAAAAGATACATAATGAAATTATTTGAGTTTTAATTATGAAATGTGTTATTTTTAAACTCGTCCTAAGGATTCATAGTTTCCTCATGTGTCAAATTGATCCCTTATAACCAAACTTTTAGAGGAACTGTTATGGTTGAATCATTATTATGAACTATTAAACCCACCAGGTTCATGAAAATGCATATAGTCTATAGTTTATTTAGAGGTGTCACACATGTTGTGATTAGATTTCCAAACTGTCCACCTATACCACACTCATAGTGACACATAAGTAGTATTTATGAATGTTTTAAACATAGATAGATTAAAAATTAAAGCTAATGATATGGGGTGTTTCTTTAAGAAAAATATGTTACATGGTTAGTGTATGGTTATCCGAACTGTACGAAAAAATATAGAGTATATTTAGAGATTTATTTGTGAATATTTTTTCATACTCCCAATTTCTGTTCGTTCCTATCACTTTATTCACTCACATATAGAATAGAGGTTTTTTGAGATCCCTTCATCCTCTTATAGGTTTTGGGATATCCTCCTCATACGTTGTCTAAACCTAGTACCTCTAGGTGTGTCAAAAATATACCAATATGATATCGACTCCTTATGCATCCATTTTATGTATACCATGATATATAGCGAGTTAAATCAATGAGAGTAATTTTTACCTATTTTCAGAGAGTTTGATGATTCATTAATTTTCTTCCATTTAAAATTACAAAAATTATTGATATTGGATGAGTGGTCCATTAAAAGAATGAGGTAAGTGGTTTATATGTGTTTTCCTTAAATTCAGAACATTTTTGTAATATTGTAATTTTTTCTCATTTTAGGCATTCTAGTTGACTCTCTTAAATTCTAGAATTCCTTAAATTACAGTCTTATACAATATTTTATTATCTTTTAGAATCCCCCTTTGACTTTGTTAGAGGATACACCCTCAATGCAATCCAGCCTTTAATGTGGGATATCATAAACAGATATAATAATATTTTGATTGCTTTTGACAAAACCACACTTGGGGTGTTCTAATTAATATGGTAATGAAAATAATGAGAATCTCATGTTATGAATGAGGAATATATCACAATATTTTTTTGAAATAGATTATTTAACTTTAGTGTGATGGTGAAATTATATTTATTGAATTTTTTGATGGATATATATTTTTTTAATACAAATCCTCTATTTTAAGAGGACAGTTTTCTAAACTACAAAAAGAAGTGATAAATTTTTTATATCATTCCTTGATATACGTAAAGGATAATTCACATAGACATTATTTTGGATCTCACATGGAAGGGAATTTATAAAGACATGGTGCATTTTATTTTAAAATTTAATTATAAATAGGTATGGTCCTCACTTAATGCTTATATGGATTACCATGTTCAATGTCTATGTATATAACCCTCTTTTATAGTTGAGTTGTGGATTCCATGTTTTTGAATATGTACAAAAATGTAGTTAAACTTCATTGATTAAATGGATTGGATTATTTCAATAGTGATACTTGGATTACATGGTAACAATTACTTGGATGTACTCCGAGGGTGAGTTGTATTTATTTCCCTAGTGAAATATTCAGATTCCCATTTTTGAATTCCTTATATGAGATAATAGGGTGATTAATATTATTACCCCCTCATCAATATTTGTACCATAAGTGAGTATCATGGATGGACTTTATGGAAAGATGGTTATACTAGGCCATGACTAATAATTGGTCCCCTATGTGATATACCTAGGATGCCTCAGTTGGTTAATACCTAATACAATACAAAGAGTGATACTTGAAATTACTCTTTATGGATCTCCAAGGAAGGACTCTTATGGAAATTGGTAATTATAATGCTCCTAGTGTGGTACATGGGATTACTCTTTAAAGACCGTAGTTCAGGGCCATAATATATCTTCTAATTAAAAACCTTATTGTAAATATCTTATCATCAAGGAAATTATATTGTACATTTATTAATGGATGCATGTGCAAAATAAAAAACATTCTTCGATTTGATCCATATTTGTATTCAGTCTTATCATTGTCTAGTTATTATTCCAAGTTAGTAATCATTGAAAATATATAATGTATATATATTTATGTATTTTTATCGATATAAATTATATCTATACATTTCTAAAGGTTTTGAGTTATTTTTTTATAGTCTGAAGAAGGTATGGTTGACTTGGTGTCCCTAAAAACCCTCAGATGACTTTTTTACTTTAATTTATTTATATCCTTCCTATTATAACTTGACACAAGTTTTATTTAGACTCACTGACTAGTTAAAATTAGAAACCATTTTTGGTGACCTAATTAGTATATATTTCCCAATATTCAGGAACCCATAACACTAGGGGGTACCCAAACAGACCTCATTGTCTATATTATTAGGATATTTAGACCGTGTTTTTGTTATTGTGACTGAGAGTTCAGGGAACATGACTCATTCAAAGATCAATATTATTATTGAGATGACCCTTGAGGAATTTTTCATTTTCTTATTTCATGTATTTTTTTCATGGCCTATTATATATTAAATTTTTTATATTGTATATTCTCATCTACTCATTCATTCATTACTGTATTTTTTTGGCATTTTCCTTTTTATTTAGTAATTATATTTATCTTCTACTTAACTATTTTAGTTTATAATTATTATAATATTTTTTATTTATTATCTCTCATATCATTTTTACACTCTAATCATGATGGTATTGTATCACTATCATACATTCATTGGACTGTCCCTACAAGTCCAGAACCTCAATCATAATGGGTGGTTCCCTTATTTCTATGTGATAGTCTGAGTTTGACATCATTTCAGTGTCTTCTCGGTTGGAATGTTACAATGTTGTATTAGAGAATTTTGTTTCAGTTTGTATTACTATTTTTGGTGGGTAGATAAGAGACCAGAAATGTGTCAATTAATTGGAAATAAATGTTCCAATTAGTGCACAAAACACACATAGGAAAAAGGAAAAGAGAACACGTATGTGTTTTCTATTCATATATATAATTAGCATATATTTTATGATTTCAGCATCAGTGAATGATGTAATTTTTGTTGTTAAATATTCAATCAGATTATTGTTAATTTACCATTGTCTGAACATGGAATAGATGTAAAATTATGTAAATCATTATAGGAACATAGTGATTCTAATTTTTTTCATATTCCAATACATGAATATCTATTTTCATGACGTCCAGATATATATTCATGTTCCTTCTGTGATTGATTTATCATGTATTCCTTTGTTCTAGGATTGGTTATTAAATAACATGTTTTTCTTCTATATCATGTTTCCTTGGATCCATTCGTATGAATTGTATTACCATTATTTGGTTATTAATTTTAAGGTTACATATAATTTTTTTACTATGATAGCATATATAGTTATGACAGTGGCATACAATTGGTTTTTAATGGGACATCATCAAAGAAAATAGTTTTTTTTGGAATTTCATAATGGCTACACCATCGCTAAATAAATGTAATAATGATAAAATAAAACCACGTTGGATAATTTGGTATTGTTACTTCAGAGATAAATGAATAATTGTGTTCAATAAATTAATAATTATATCATCTTCATTAATTTATATACCCAGGTTTGATATGACAAGACCCTTATATGTTGCTTTTATATTGATATACCATATTTTTTGTCCCCATGTGGTTATACCTATACCTGATAGTGATGGTAATTAATAACGTTTGTAACAACCAAAATTTGTTCACATTTAGTCTTATAGTGTCATCATATAGGATCATCCCCCTCTTTAAATTATTATAGGCATATTATTTTATTTTTATAAATATCATTTATGGGTGATTTGTCAATTAAAATGCAGATTAAAATCAATAAAGTGTTTTACTATATATATTGGAATAAAAAAAATTTAAGTAGTCCAAAGTTTTATATAATTACAGATAATGAAAATGGATTAAAAAATTTAAATGAAAAATTGAATAATTTTGAATAAGTTTTAGTTAAATGAATAATAATTGGAAGGAACTTGGTTAAAAAATGCATGTTTACCTTAAAAATATTACGGTATAATCCTTAAAATTATACCATGAAATGGGTAATGAACTGAAAAATAAATTTTATGGTGCCTTTAAATTAATAATTATTTAGTGATCTTAGATTTTATCTTTTAGAAAGGATAGTTTCAATCATCTATAAATTTTCTTAGTAGACATGAGTGGGATCATTTCCCGTAAGATTATTGTAACATAATAAATAGGTTTCAAGGCCTATAGATATATTAATCATGACATAGAAGTTCAATTAATAAATTCAGAAATATTACACATAATTACCCAATGTATATGGAAATATTAACATTTTAAATCACTTATTTTTTCATTGATGAGAAATCTAACGTGAGGTACTATTCTGGTTCCATTTTCTCATGTATTTCTATTAGTTTCTAAAATGATACCATTTCAATGATGGGTGTTTTTTCAATAAGATTATTCCCGCTAAATTAATTAGAATATATTACTTGTCATTTTTTGTGAGTTATAAATGAATAGGCTATAGTGAGTCACAATGTAAGTCTTGTGACCTGTCATCTTTTTTTGATCGACCACTCCATAGGTTTTCAGCCATTTTTATGGTCATATTGGATATTATTATATCGGGATAATTATTTTTATAGTCTATTAGATTCTAGTTTCTTGTAGAGAAAAATACTATTGAGATTTTCATGGATGTTCCCTTTTGGTCATAAATTCATATGGGAGTTTGTGTTGATAAATGTTGCACCTATCAAGTGGATTAAATAGTTTAGCAAACCAAATGATTTAGATAGTAATCACTTAATCATTATCTATTATGAAAAAATCAGGGGACATCTATAATGTAGTGTGACATGATCATTATAGTATTTCTGGATTTTCACAATACTTAGGATGACGTTCAAAAGAGGATCAATTGTTCTGACACACTGGTCTATTGTTATGGACATAACACATAATGCTATAGTGCACATAAATGTAACTTAGGAGGAGTGTAACACATATTTATAAAGTTAAATTTAATCTAGTTTACTTTTATGATGTTATTTGACTTCACCTATGATATAGTTATTGGTAAATTAGGTTAGCCACATCCTTGATCAGTGGTAACTGGCCTATGTTGCATTCTATTGGGATGAGTTAACATTTATAGATAATTTGACACTAAGGATTATAAAAGTATGTGCAGAAAAGATTCAAAATTGGAAAATATATTTCCTTAAATGTTGAAGGAACACTACTGAGAAGTTATATATGACGATGGATAATAAAAATTTTAAATTCCATTGTGGCCTCATGTTTTATGTATGTTGGTTATTATGAGGATTCAGAATGAGGATATGGTTATGTGTTAATTAAACCCTTGAAAATGTTTATTTCCAAGTAAAAATTAACTAGTAATGATTAGGTAACATTGGAAATACTCAGTAGTTATGGAATAATGGTTGGTTAATTTCTATGCATTAGGAGGAGTGCCTATGATTTTTTAAAAGAAGTCGATTAGTAGTTGTTCAATAGCTCTATATTCTTGCAGTTGGGTTATTGTTGGTGAAACATGTATCTTCAACATTATCTCAGATGTAACAAGACTATCATTTGTATTTTTTGTAATTTTTGATATCATCATAATGAACTATTATCTTAGGGACTATCATATCTCTGATATTGATAACATCATTGATAAACCATTAGAGTTTTAGTTATACTTGAAATTAAATTTAAATTCCCCTATAGTTTGATATATAAACCTCATTATAGATCTTCTAAAAATCCTAGTTTTTGTGGAGCCATGGTAAGTCATGACTGAAATATAGGTTCCCAAATAATAATATTCATGAATTGGCATAGATATCCTAGTACCTTGACACCCATTCCATCACTCACGTAGCCCAAAGGGCATTCCTCCCTCCCCCCCCCCCCCCCCCCCCGAGATGATGACTAGTGACACACATCAATCAATACGAAAGAGGTAATTATATTTCAACATATTTAGTTAAAGTTTTATATATTAATCAGTATGGTAAAATAAAATCATCATAAGAGAAAATAAATGAAGTCAAATAGTTAATAATAACCAAAATAGGAAAAAAACATTGAAATCATAAAATATTAGTAAAAAACCCAAGTCTAAATTGACATGGAACTCCAAAATAGGATAATAAAAAAACCTACAACCTTCATATGGTTCCTTTTCTTTAGTCTAACACTAGAGATTGAAATCTAAAAATTCTCTATGGAAATGGTTGGTAGTGAGCGAAAATTACAGCAGTTTCTCCAAAAGTGTACCATAATAATATTCCAATATAAATAATCCAAATAAATATTTTAATTTTAAAATAATATAAATATTAGTAAATTTTCATATTTAAATCAAATCAGGATCTTCATTTAAAAATATAAAATATTTCAAAAAAAGGTTCAATAAAAACAGTATATATAACTGTTTGTATATTTCACCAAGAATAAATAAATAAGTTTAAAATTTAGTGGAATATGTATATCAACATAAACATAATCAACAAAAAATTTCATCCTCCATGAGGTATGATAGTTCCATTATCTAGGAAACTATCACATGTCATATCGGTGATCATAAAAATGGAAATACATGTCCCTGAAACTCTACCCAAAGATGACTCATCAATATCCCACATGGGATATGATCTGCCAATCTATGGTTTTTTAGAGTTGTAAACCGTAAATCAGTTTCTAGGGAATTCCCATCATAACATATATTTCCAAAATAATCCACTGAGTATTTTGGATCACACGTCTTTAATCATTTAATAACAATCAGACAATTATTTTTAAACTATTTAAAATAAAATTTCCCCATTTTAGACACTATATATCAATTTCACATTTAAAACCAACACATGCATTTTTCATCAATTCATTAATTTTTCTAGATAAAAACAATATTAAATTTCTCTTAAATAAATTTAGTCCAATTTTTGAAAATCAGTTGCCAAAATTCCATTAATTTCATAACACACCCCAACATCTAATTACATGCTAATTGGTGGTTTCCCCAAAGAAATCACAACAATTCAAATCCAAATCCCAATTTTTATCGGATAAATTATTCCAATTAAATTAAAATTAATTTAATTTAAATAAATAAAATCAAGGGTTATACAATTTTCTTATCATAGATGGATCCAACAAAATTTTACATTGAGATCACTTTCACACTGCCAACAATGAGAATATCCAATAAATGACATAGATATTTGAGATCAATGAGTAAAATCATGAATTAATATAAGTAAATGTGTTTCAATACATCAACAACTAAATTATATAAAAACCCCTATGTTGGAGAGATAATGATTGTGGGAGGGAAAAATATGGAATAATTATTACTATATAGTAATCAAATGACATTCTCTATGAATTTATCTACATAAGAATAGTTTTAGAGTGGTCAAATTAGGTTCATGGGAGCTATAAAAACCTAGGATGACATCCAATCATGTCTAATGGCTGATTGTGGTTTCATATGGGGTTTTTGGAATTTTAAATGCAACTTAAATAATTTAAAAATAAATGCATTTTCAATTTATTAGAGTGGTTTCCAATTTTTTCAAATAGTTCCCCAAACCATGAACCCCGCTAATGGGGTTTTTGGATATTACTATGTGGTTGATGAGTTTTTTAAATCATGTGGAATTCATGAATACCGCCCTCTTTGGGTTTTCACGGTTTACCCTATGTATGCATATGGTTTGGAAAAACTACTTTCCAACCATGCACAAAACATAGACATCCAAATTTCATTGAAATTTAAAGTCAATGAACACCTAAAATAGAACCAAATAATGATTACAAGAATGAGGGTTGAGGAGTACGTAGAAATTGTAATTGGATTTTACAAACACCCTACCCTAGAAACATTATGTCCCAAATACTCATTTAAATAATTATCCACGATGACAAAATGTGGTCACTGCAATCCCATAAATACCCCTCTCCCCCATGTCTCATGAGTATCGTACCCATTATTCTATAGCACTCGAAGCCAATGTAGCTTCCTTCCACAAATTATCATAGTTTTAGAATCATCTACCCTCACTAGATTCTTCGACACAGATAAATTAGTCTCAACATATTGATCACACTAACTCAGAACATGAGATGGTTCGAAAATATACTTTCATAGATCCGATATATAGAATACATTAAGTATCAAAATAAACTATAAAAGATATGATAAATGGTAATCTCATTTACCCTCATAATGACCAACTTATAATGTTCCAAATAAAGAAGGAGTAAGCTTCCATTCCCTCCCTAGGAATCAATTTTCCAGATGATGTGAAATGTTCAAGGACACCTAATCTCCAACTAAAAATACATAAATATATATTAGAGATCATGGTATGATTTATATCGGCTATATACCATCAATATCCTTTAACAAATAAACTGATTCATTGATGTCATATTTTAGACCAATATTTATCTATCACATTAACATCCACCAATCCTCAAAAAATAAATAATGATTAAAAATGATGGTCATACAATGCCTTAAAATGATTCATTTGGATCGCTGACAGGTAACATCTATTATAAAGGAAGAAAACCAGTAAATAATCATTATCCTAATCTCATCCAAAATCGATTTTGTAGGAAAAAATAATATACCAAAGTGTATTTATATTCTTCTCTATATATACATCTACTTATCGGTGGTGTTCAATACTCAAATAAACCTGATATCATAGTGACTTACGATTGCCCCTATAAAATATAGAATTAAAATAGGGATCTCTATAACAGAATATAGAAGATATAACTCTATGTAAAAAAAATCTCACTAAAATAATGATTTTCCAACTCAATTAATTGGTTGGGTCATGAATGGGTAAAAATTGAGATGAATTTTTCAACCTATCAATAACTAACCATATCATATTATACTTTTAAAGAGTATTTATTTTCCCAACCAAAAAATCTATAGAAAACTCATCACACATACTTTTTGGAATTGGAAGTATATAAAGGGAAAAAATGTCTCTAGTGATTTTCGATGAACTGTTGGACAATATAATAATTAAAAAAATGAAATTACATGTATCATATCATGACTCTAAAATTATCATTACATGTCATAAAACATTTTTATTATTCCAAGGATCATTTCTGACTATGAATTATATATATCCCCTATAAGAAACTTTGTCATAGGAGAATATTAATCATACAAGTTATAGAATCCTAAGATATACAACATAGAGAATAAAAACTCATCAATGGTGTTATCACTATAAATAGGTTTCGTAATTACAAAAAACTAATCATCTTTTTGTTGTTTTAGAAGAATCATCTAGATAATCATTGAGATCAACTGAACACTAGACAAAAAACTATATCATAAATTTCCCAAAATCCAATATAAAACATTTAATAAAATATATCATGTTCCACTCTTCAAATGATTCTTTCACAACCAATGTAAATAGATTTGTGCCCAAAAAATTTCTACCAATATTTTGATTCCCTATATTATTTTAAATTAAAAAATAAAAAAATTAATGTATTCCACATAAAACCATCGGCAGAGATTCTAAAATTATTGAGATTATATAGAAGTCATGAAATTGTGGTCAGAATACATGGTAAGACTTTCTCCAAAAAAAACAAAATGTCCCAAAATTTTAAGATTATACATCACATCTGCATGTTCAAGTACATATGTTTGGTAATTCTGCCCATGTGTCCTAATATGATGAGATCTATATGAAGTGATGCCATCACCCAGCATAAGAATGAAGCAGAAATCTTGACCTGACTTGACAATGATGGCTGCATGGCCCTTCCAACACACTGGAAATGATAAAAAATGTTAAGAAGTAATAATTATTTTCATCTCAACGAGATATCTATAACTTATCTCATCACATAAATACCACACTCTCTTCCAAGTGATTTAGCTACCAAAAAATGAAATTTGATGGAAAAAAATTAAAAATGGGAAAAATATCTATGTAATCCAAATAAGCTCTGAATATTGATATCATTTTGTGTTTTCACCCATTACGTAACATCAATAACCTTCTCATTATCAACTGAGATATAATGTTTTTTACTATGAATTTCAAAATAACATCAAATACTATATTCAAATATTTTCATTTTGGTATCCAGACATAATGTTTCTTATTTATAAAATTTCTTCGAAATTCTCGTTGATAATTCACAAGATTGTCCTCATACATTGAGTAAATAATAATTTTTCCCCATAAAATATAATGAATGTATCAAGATGAACATGTAAAATCATGTTTGTTAAATCCATAGATATTTTTGGTTCATTTATCTTACCAAATGGTATATAATGTTACTCATAATTTCTATACATTCTCTATAATGATTTTTTTGAATGCCAAATATTTTTTCTCAAATAGTGATATTGAGATCAATGTTAAATCCTTTAATAAAAATTCTCCTCGTTCTATTAGTTAGACCTACCTCCAATCTATGGAAATATATATTTCCTTTTTACCATTTAATTATTTTTTTATTAATTAATACTAATGAAAATTGACACATTATATTTCATACCATAGAGAATGGGTGAATTACAAGGTGACACACTCGAAGGTATAATTCCACCCTCTAAAATATTATACAGTAGTCTCCTAATCTCATTCATTTAATATGATTCTATGAGGTATGAAGGCATATGTTCTAGTTGTGTATTAGGCAATAATTAAAAAATGGAAACTCTACCTCCTTTACTTGTGGTCAACCATAGAAGTCACCTGGAAAAAAATTGGGAAACATGATGAGAATTGTTGGGAGATGATCACTCAAGGATTCTCACTATATGTAAATAGTGTAGAACAATATTAATTTCCACAACTCTAGATAAAAAGTTTTGGATCTTCTAGATCTTCATTCTTCTTCTACGTGAAGGATACAACACTTCAGCAGACATAATAATTGATACCTACTTAAGATAGAAATCAATTTGGGCATTAATAGAAATGACCCAGTCCATCATGAATGTGACAAAAATATATTTCATGTCAAAAACAAGAAAATACATATTAATATCAATATCTGATGACGTGTAGATAGAATAAAAAAGATAAATACTACTCTATCTATTCATTTCGATGGTTGTAGTAAAATCCATCACATATGATAAAAGATTCATAATAATATTTATTAATTTAACACTATCATTATAAATAATGAAATTGATGATCCATTATACTTATGGTACCAATCATAGTAACTAGACCTATATCTACTTCCAGTGGAGACTCTTTCTCCAAAATAAAGAGATTCATTCAAAATGCATGTAGATAGAACCCCTTATATCATGAAGAATATGATTTCACATCGATACATTTATGTTCTGATACTTCCACACAACTAATTAGAGTAAAAAATACATATATGATGTTTTATGACTAACCTAAGCATCACCATGAACTATAATTCTTGTGTTCCCAAAGGAAAACCAATTAAAAATTCCATATCTTGCCACACTAGTATAAAATAAGAGGGCATATTCCATACACTAATGTAGGTCTAGAATAACCATGTTTTTAAAAAAATCATGAGATTCATCATGCATCCTCATTCCGTAGAATTAATTTACACAACATCAAAAAAAATAAAGAATTACTATATTCATCCTTGAATAAAAAATCAGTTATATATTAACTTTAAATCCTCGTTACAGCACATCAACATAAGAAGATTGATTCATAAAAAATGACAATTAATTTCCTCTTGATGTCGCATATTAAACCGGTGTGTCCTCATATTCTAATTCAGTACAATATTATGTGTAAACTACACAAAATCATAAAATAAATTTTAATTTTTTTTCATTTTCTGGTAATCATGGTCATGTTTAAAAAGATCAATATCTGTAGCCAACACTATAGAATCTAAATAGAATAGATTATTTGATATAAATTTAACATATTTTGAGTCTAATCCCTTGTGATTATTCAACATCACCATAATTTCCCACCATCACCTGCTAGTTCCATCATACATGATGGTGTCATATTTCACTTAAATTAAATCATGTTTCTTTTGAAAAAAAAGATCAATCCTTTTAATGTAATCATCAGTCACATTTTGATTTTATATGACCTGGAAATTTGGAGAATTCAAGTGAAGGAAATCATGATCACAATTCTAGATTTCATCACTATGAGGTTCCACTATAGGATCCAAAACATGTATAGGTTATTTTTATATTACCATAACATAGAAATCATAGTATATAACATCAGGCATATTCAATTCCATGGGAATAGATTCTAACTATAGTTCAATATAAGTATCCTTATAGATCATACTCTTGGAAATTTTGAGGGGAATGATTGTAACACCCCGAGATTTTATGAAAAATATTCTTTTAATTTCATTGATGTCTTCTATTATATACCACACCATGTTTAGATTTTACTAAACACAACACCGTATTAGCTTGCAGTATATGCAGCACTGTTCTTGACTCGTGTTACACACAATTTCAAGTTCGTTTGATAGAAGTTATTCTACGCAACATTGAGTGTATATATATATTCAATGTATAAATAAAACATGGATGTATTCTGTTATACGAAACAACAATGTATTCTTTCACTACACGCAACCCTAACTCTTCTTGCATTACACGCAATCACGACCTTCTTCGATAGCGTGTGTTGTACGCAATATCGAGTTTCACAAAACAATGATATATGGTTATAATATTATTATTAACTATCCATTATGAATATTATTAACAAAATTTTGAATTTTATAACATTATTATTCATCTTAAATATTTTTTAGAACATGGTATGAGAACAAAATAAATTTTTCGGGTAAAATAAGTATTTTTCAAAAAATGTAGTTTTGTCGGCTTTTGATGGCACACCCACAATAAATCTAGTTTATGACATCTTTATAAGTTAAATTTGAAAAAATAAAATTATTCTTTGGAATTAGGATATGACATTTTACATTGGATAAATTTTTCATATTATTCTGATAACTTTCATATTTTAATGAATAGTAAAAACACGCTATATTTTAATTTAAAACAACATTTTTCATCATAATAATTTATATGGTTGAATTATAATATTGAATGGTTTTAAAGTATAAATATAATATATTTTTACCATTTAATATTATTTATGTCATTGGCGTTGATTTTACATTGAATTCGTTGGGTAAATAAATTCAATCTTTTGCAATGTTTTAAACAAAAACCCATTTTCATTCGGTAATGAGAATAATTTTAATTTTATTTCTGCAACTTCTGTGTATTGAATTTGAAAAAATGGATTCCATATTTGGATTCATTGGGTCCATATTATTTTAATATCTTACTTTTATTTTTTTGATATTGTGAATAGTAACTACGGTAATTTTTTATTTACTACAGTTAAAGGTAAATCGGGTAATTAAGGGTAAAAATAAGATTATAAAATTACCCTAACACTTGGAAAAATCTTATTGGATGAATAACAGTATACCCATATCACCTAATGGTAGGACTTGATTCATTTAATGTAATTTTGACCATGAAATAATATAATTATTTTTAAAACCACAGAAAGTGACAACATGTCACTTTCTTAAATCTTATAAGTGTATTAATTTTAATTTAGTGATAAACTTCATGAAACATCAAACATGAATAGTCTCCAGAAAACTAATAAAATTATCTACATCATATAAATTTATTTATAATTTTTAGGGATTAAATAATTATCATTAATTGTTACACAATAATGATGCATAAATTGTTTATCTAGTGAAAAATCAATAATATAGTTTTTATTAAACCAATAGTGAACATTAAAAGAAAAAAACCCTTATAAAAACATATTGGTCATTTCAATGTAAACCATAATCATCCAATGGTCGAATATTTGACCATTTGGAGCCATATAAAAGCGATTATGACAATAATATTCTTTTATTTTAAATGATTCCAAAGTTGTCACCTCCATAATTTAACAAATATAACAATTTAAATATTGTGATTTTAAGATGAAAAATTAGAGTAAAAGTATTACTATGAAATTTAATAGATTTATCTGCATCATAGAATTTTATTTTTATTTTTTATTTAACAAATAAGTATATTAAATAATTATACAAAAATATTGTAGTAATTATTTTATTAAGAGATATACTAAGTAAATGGTTTTAAAAATATTAAAATAAATATTATATGAACTATTTAATGTTCTCCATTAATTTTATAGATACATTTGAAATGTTATGAATCTATTAAATATTTTATTTATAATATATCCCATGTGAAGATTCTATATAAATTCAAATAAATGAATACTATCAAAATTGACACTATTGTTATTTTATAAAAATAACATATTATTAAATAGTTTAAAAATCACAAAAATATTTACAAATTATAAACTGAAATTTATATAGTCTCCAATTTCACAAATTATCCAATTATGGAAAATTAACAACACATAATTGATTATTTATAACCATTTAAAATTTATAATTTTATCACCACAAATAAACTTAAATAGATTAAATAAGGATAAATCAAAATGATAAGGTTTAAAATAAGATCAAAACATGTATAAATTTTATTGTTTGATGAGATTACGACCCTATCTCATCTAATCTTATAATTGATTCATTTTTGGAGGTTTTTATGAAGGTTTTGAATTTATATTAAACTAATATATTTAGGATTCCAAATGTGCCCCTCTCCTCCCTTATAAAAGGACACATCATCCCTCTCTTCCTCACACTATTTTGAGCCTTGAAGCATGGCCAAAATATTCTCATTTAACTTCCCCACTTCCCTATAAACCTTATATAGGTACTGGTCATCTCAAAAGACCAACCCTAGTGCCCTAAGAAGATGTTTAAAGGAGGTGCGTCGAAGAAGAGGTAATCTCTTGTACCAATTCATTCAAGATTCTTTCTTCTTCAACCTCTTATTATTTTGTTGTTTCATTATAAATTAATAATTTCAGTGTAACAAATATACTGATATGTTATTATAAATATTAAACAACCCCATTTCACATTCTATCCATCCTACGAAAAACGAAATAACTGTGTGTGCGTACGTACGGAATACCGTCTCCACGCTGTGGTGTAATCTGTTTTTCCAACACCACTTTACTTGGATGAGCATAACGGTGTAAATAATAACTATACATAGTTATTATAACATCATACTGATTCAGATATATTATACCATATACACCAATTCTATTTAATAATTATGGGAACGATATCAACGCTCGTGCGTACGTACGGACTACCGTCTCCACGATGCGATGAGATTCATTCTCCATGTTAACCATTCATTAATGATTATAATGTATATATAATAAGTAATCATGAAATATATGACATAATATTGATACAAGATTTATGTATATATATATGTATGTCATCTACTAAATTCCTTTCAATTCAATAAGGAAACGAAAATAGCGTTCATCCGTACGTACGACCTACCGTCTCCATGAACGGTGTATTTCATTACTTTTATCGATCTATAATATATATGTATTTGATGAATATATATTATATATAAATCATGTTTGACATTATGGAATTATGTAAATCAGGATATAAGTAATAATATCAAGAATTCCAAGTCGAAACACATACGATAAATGAAATCATTTTACCCAAAACGCTGCTTTAAAATAGAATTTACAAAAGAACAGGAAATATAAAGACATAAGTGAAACATATATGATATCATAACAATGAATATGATTATGTAATAAGTCAATGACATTATTTAAATCATTATATAGGAGGTTCGGATCCATATGAAGCATATATGACCTAAGGTAAGGGATAATTTTGCAAATCTCATTTTTATCTGAGATTGCTTATACGTAAGTATTTACTGAGGTTATTGTTATCATCCATGTCCATGTTTTATAAAAGTGTTTTTATGTATTTTTAATTTCATTTTTACCCATTTTGACTTTTACTACATGGTATGTGAGGAATCATTCATTTTTTTACGTTACGAGGTACCTTTTTGACTTTTCTGGTGAAAGTATGAGAAGAATGTTTTTTTAAACTTATACGACACAAAAGGATTTTTACGTTTTTTATAAAGCCTTATTTTCATGATTATTCCTCAAAAATATTTCATGAATATTTTCAAAAAAATCATTTTCATCTAAATTTCATGACATTTTGTGGAAAGAGATTTATTTTGAAGAAGAAAGGATGTTTTCTTCAAGAATTCATTTCAAGTGTTCTATCAAAACCATTATTCATCTAAGATGACATTATTTCATATGTGAATGTTTCAAGTATCATGTCTATATGATTTGCATATTTTCACTTTTCATATTATGAAATGATATCCATTTCTATTATATTGATTATGTGATGACCGGATGATGTTTATGAAACCCATTTTATTTGTTAGGTAATTATGAATGATTTATGTTTATTTTGTGGCACAAGTATGAATGATTTTCATTAGGAGATGGGTGGGACCTATATCTCCCTCCAATACATTGGGTAAATATTTATATCTCATGAGATAGACATGGCTGGAACAGTATATTAATCTGTTTTAGTGTTACAGGACTGAAATGAAGAGTGAACTCGATTTAGAAAGGAACTTTGTCCACTAAGATGGTCTTGAAAACAATGTCTTGTCTACTATGGAAAGCATAACATGTGATTAATGGTTTCCAAAATTACATGTTTTATTCCCATTATAGTTTATCATGGTTGATTTCCATTATGATATATGCCTTACGTACATCCACGATTTATGTCTTTGTTCAGGATTTTGATGTTTAAATTTCATGTTCATGTTTTTGCTTCCAAATGTTTATGGATTGTTTTATATTATCTATGATTTCCCTTACTGAGCATTTGAGCTCACCCTTTTTATGTTTTATTTTTCCTGGGAAATAAAGAACGTTTTTAGGTAAGGAAACAAAAAGGGGAAGATCGTTATGGGAGTTGTTGAAGATATTTCAATATGATTAGAAGTTTATATTCCGAGTTTCCAAAGACACTAAACTATTACGATCCTTGTGTGTCTATTTTTGTTATGTATTAAGTATTCCGCAAAAGTAATGTAATGTCCATGTATGTCAAGCTTTGGGTCTCTACAATGATGAATCAAAAAATTAAATTACAAAATTTAAGATATCAAAATATAATTTATAGGATAAATCAATCATGAAAAATAGGGAAATTAATTCCCTCAGATAATAACATTTGACTTTTATTTCTGGGTATCCAAATTTTAACTAGGAAAAATACTAGAAAAATAATAATGGTATATTTACCAAACCACCCATTATGAAATAAATCTCATTACACTGATAGATGGGAAATAACCCACTCACATCCACTTCTTATGACATAATAATATTTCAAAATTCATACTGACATCAAGGTAAGATGATAAAACATAACATTTGGTTCTAATGTTTCATGAACCTTCCCCAAATAATCTGTTACACCGACACCTAGTTCGCTACTAACATAACAAAAGGGTATTTATTGATCCCCATAGGTTAGTGAATATAACTTGACAACAAAAAATACATAAACATGGAATGTATTTTCAAAATAAACAATGGTAAACACATATACATATCCATATGCTCAATGAAAACACTCTAAATAAATAGTTCCATAAGTATAAATGATATTAAAATATACCAAAATAGTAAAATTATAGAGTACACAAAAACTAAAATACAGAAAATTGATATCCCAATGGTCCCATAAGACAAAGACTGAAAGATCTCCAAAAACAAAAAATTTATATTGGTGCCTTCTCCTTTCATTAACCGGGTAGAATGAAATCTATTATCAGTTATGGAAAAAGGTTGGATTTGAGATAAAATCCGTATATGGTATAAACATGTGTTCATTAATAAAATACCAATATATTTAATCTAAATAATTCCTTTAAATTTAAATAAAACAATAAGAGTAGTAAAATTTCATATCTATATCAAAACACATTTTCAATTTCAAAATATGGAATTATTTAAAAAAATTGAATAATAAAAAATTTATATAATAAATATTATATAATTAATTTTGTAAGATTAAATTATTTTACCAATCAATGGAATATGTATACAAAATAACTACAAAAAATATACATGGTCAGCTACCAAATGTTATAATAGTTCAAACTTATGGGATCCCTATAGATCTTATATAGGTAATCGCAATAATGTGCACACACGTCCCTATGACAATGGCCAAAGAGGACTCATCATGAATGCAATAAGGATAATATCTTCCATAAATGGTTTTGGTTTGAATAATATAGTTCCAATCTATTGATAGGGAATTCACATCCTAGTGAGATTTTCCAAAATATCCCACAAATATCCTAGGGTCACATATAGTTAATAAAACTATCAAAGTGGTCAAATTATTTTCAAAAAATTTAAAATACAATTTACGCATTTTATGTTTCAGTATTAAAATTTCATTCAAGTACCAAAAAATTAGTTTTAAACAATTCATTTGTTATCAGAACACTAAAATTCCTAACTTTAGATAAAATAAATATAACCCTATTTTTGAATATCAATTGAACAAATCAATTTTAGAAATTCCACCAATTATTAATTACACCCTAATATCGAATTTGACTTGAATTTTGGGACTTAACAAATATTCATTCCAATACAATTACAAATTCCCTTTTTCATTTAGCTTTTAATTCATAATTAATTTGAAATAATATTAATTTAAATAAATCAAATCTACTGTTATACAATTTGACAATATTAAATAGAACCTCCGACCGTTTACCTGGGGACCAACTCTAATAATGTATGTGAGGAGAATTTCCAAGGATGAACATTGAAAATGGGGATCAAGGAATAAAACCATGATTAATGAAAAAATATATATTTTAGACCCCTAAACAAATAATTTATCTAATAATATCTTGGTCAAAAAGATATACAATGATTGATATAAGAAACAGGATAAGATCTTTTACTAGAGATGAATCGAATGATGTTAAAAAATCTAAGATCTTCCTTAGAATAGTTTTTGAGGAGACAAAATGGTTTCTCAGGATATATCAAGTCCAAAGAAGATGTATGATCCCATGTTATGGTCGATCATGGGATCACATAGTAGTTTTGGGATTTTTAATTTAATTTTATGAATAAAATATTTTTTGTGCATAAGGTTTATTTGTGGGGGAACACAATTTTTGAGATTTTGCACCCAAAATATGTGCTCCTATAATGGGTTTATTGTTCTATACTATGTGGTTGAAAAACAATCATACTTTTAGACTACAATGAAAACCCCAACTATTTTTATATTCATGGTTTACCATGGGTGGGTGAAAAGTATAGGAAAATCATGTGTCAGCCATTCACATTCTGAAAACATCCTAAAATTTTAAAAATATTATCCTGAGGAACCCCTAAATTATACACAATAAATGAAGGATAAATATGATTATTGAGGTGTATCATAATAATATTAATAAGATGTCATACGAACAACATGGATGGACTTCTAGTCACAATTTGTTCATCCTTTGACTGGACTACCTGTTGGATGCATCAAGGGACTTAGTGAGTGTTCATGATATATAGTGGTTTTTGATTTTTACCAATGTATCACTAATAAATTCAAGAATATGGACTAATTTTAATGGGATCCTTGGAATCTGATAGACGATTATAAGTTTCCCATGAACATTAGTCAGACATAGAATAGATTTCTTCAGTGGTACCAAAACAAGTGTTCTAGATCAATTATATTCCATGTTCGTGTTGTGAAATGACAACATATATGAAATTTATTTTCTAGAAACATAACTGAATGTTGGGTACATGATTTAATGGATGTGTTTTAAGTAAACCTGTAGTGACATGAGGATGTATTTATGTTTTGGGTTTTATTATGCTTTTAATATATTCAAATCATTTTTTAGAACAACTGTGTATCTGTCGATCAGCTAGATTCCTTCTATTTTAGATAAATTTGGTCTATGTGTAATCGTTTTAGGTATACCACTTGGTTATTATGGGAATAATTTAAATGATGTCATTTCCTTTCATAGAAATCTCACATGAGGGGTATTATCTTGGTTGATCTGAATTCAACTATTTCAACAAAAATAATTAGTATATTATCTTCTCTGATGTAATTTGGTCAACAATATTAGAATCATCATGTCTAGATTGGGGTTTTAATGAATATGGAATTCAATGATAAGAAATTATTCTACTGGGGATTCCATGACTCATTGTTTAACCCTAACAGGTAGAAAAAATGGTTGGGTTCCATAGGCTGGGTGGTGAAAGAAACCATACCATAGATGGGTGTCTAGTTTGATAGGATCATGTAATAATAATATCGATGCATCAATTAAGAATTTGAGTGTTGGGTTGAGCTTTGTTGGATTATGATCCACACACATTAAAAAGCTTTGGCATTGTGTTTGGAATTTATAAATTTAAATCAGTATTTTAAATGAAACATCATGTCCTAAGTACATCAAGTGATGATTTCATTAATTCCCCAATTATTCATGTAAATTATGTGTACTATGGTGAGGATTTCGTAATGTCCCATGTCTTTGACCAATGTAGAATTATAATGGAATTTGAGAATTCCAGTTTGGTGGATTTACCCAATTGTATTAGATGATTCAGAATGATATTCCTTGAATTTTATTATTTAACAGTGTTGTTTTTTGGACATATATTAAGGACCAATAGGTGGATAAGGTGTGATATGGAATCTTGGGAGTGTTGAGATAGGTTAAATAATGATAAATAGGTAAGGGTAAGGGTGAATGATTTTTCTTAAAAACATAGATCCCAATAGGTAAGGTATTAAATCCTGGACTAGTAGAATAAGTGGCGTTATAGAGTCCAGTTTAATTATTATATTCGAGGAACATGAGCATGTGTATTGTATGAATTTTATAATAGAGGTTATGTGTGGGCTACACACAATTTTTGAAATCGTTCACATATCATTCATTCTTATAAATAACATAACTAGTATCTACATATTATGTTCAAATGGATAGATTCACCCATATAATCTAACCGTGTGGGGTGTGGATTTTACAAAATGTGGGATGTATGGTTGGAGCATGGTTTTCAAAACTATCTATCCAAATTGCATATCTCATCGAAGATATTAGAATGACTAGTTTCCCCTGGTCTATCTTTTGTTTCCTCTCCCTCATTTTTCATAACTCAAATATATAATGGTGTCTACGGAAGCTCACTTCCTCCTCTACTATTTTCTTTGAAATCATCCTCATAAAACACAACACCACACACCATCGGTTGTGTGGGAACCATATCAGTAAGCCCCTGGTTACCCATTCTTTCATTAATTTCATATCTGACCAAAAATAATTCTATACATTTTTTATCTTTTTTCTCTATTTTCCTATAATTAGATGATGACATTTTTTTCTTCCATTCCAGATGATACAAAATAATGATATTCGATGAGGGAACCATACAATGAATGTGGTATGTTTTCTATATTTGTTTCCATTATATTCACATTATTTTAGGAAATATTGTCGACGTTATATAATTGGTGCTTCCCGTGTGTTTAAAGACCCAAAAATTTCATGTAATTTTTTTAATTATATGGGAATTTTAAGAGTCCGCAAAAAATTCACAGTGCGTGATTTCAAGTCCCGGTGTGCCTAAATAGAATTTCTGAACATTTTTTCAGGTAAATTTAGTAAACAAGTGATCGGGTTATTGTAACATTTGATCCAGTTCTCGGAATTGAAATTTGAGGGCACTGTTTAACTCATAGCGTCTGTATTCACATAAAGATACAATCACCTCGACCGAAGTAGGTTGAGGGTGAAATATATCCTTTTAAATTTTGTTAAAAATTTAAAATAAAATTGTTTAACATTTTATTTTTATTCATGAAAGTTTTCTACATGGGTTATGGAGGTGGGGAACAATAGAACTAAAACACCCAATTATGAAATTAAAATCAGGGACCGCCCGAACCCTCTTTAATGGGAGAAACACTTTCAACTCCCCATTTAATTGTTGGAGCCAACTGAAAAATAACTAAATGTGATAGCATTTTAATTGTGCCAATTGAATTAATCTACATAAATTAAATTATAATGGCACCTCATTATTTGTAAGGGATTATTGTTTGGAAATGGGAAGGGGAGAACTTGTGGAGGAACATTATCTCCAACAAAGAACACCTCCCAACCAAGTTCTTCTTCGAAAAAGAACCCTCCATCATTTCAAACGAAGAACGTGGCACCTTCAACGTGGGACGTCTTCAACAAAGACGAACCAACGTCCTTCTTCCCCTCCTCACGGACATCAACAAAACATTGATTTATGGTTTTTCATTTTAAATATTCCCCTACCATACTTGATGTTCTTTGAGATTCATGTTTTTCGTTCAATTAGTCATCTTCATCCCCCTGCTACCGAACATATGCAGAGAGAGTGGTCCAAACGAAAATGGCCATATCCCTCTGTCATTATTCATGGGTGATGTGATCTTCGCGATGGAGGAGGATGGAAACTGACACCAGTGGGTAGGAGAATGGCGACTGACACCACGACCGGCTACGACAAAGGCGATGGTGTGACCGCACCGCCTGACAGAGGAGAATCCGGTCCATGTGCCGCAACGGCGGGGCAAGGGTGGCCGACACTCTATTGGACACCAGTAATGGCATGGCGCGTGACTGCTTTGCATAGAGAGGATGGTTGGCCATCCGACCAGCTATGGTGGTCCTCCAAACTAGGGATTCCCCACTACACTGCAACCACCCCACACAGCAGGCCGCCCAGCGCAGGCCGGACCGCCCAGCGCGGGCCGCGCTGCCCTGCACGGGCCAGGACACATCTTGGGTTTGGATGCACATAGTGGGTTGGGCCAGGTCGACCCATACCGGGTCGTATCGACCGGGTCGGACCGCACCCGGACCAGTTTCGACTCATTCCACACATCCAACCATAAAATTGGCACTAGGTTTTCGTTTGATGAACTGTCTATGGCTCAAGAAACATTGGAGAGACATGGTATTTTTTTAAAAACTCACTTGATATTTGGATAATTTTGGGGTAAGGTTGGGTCGAATCGAGCACGAATCTATCATGGCCCTCAGAACTAAATGGCTAATAACATAGATACTAGGTGTCTGATCGACCCACCGTCTATTGTGTTGTGACCTATATGATGTGGAAGACCATTTGGATACTTCTTATTTAGAAATCGTGGTAGTTGGAGTATTGACCAGTAGTATGATGAGAAAACTCTCCCAGAGAAGAGAAAGCTTAGTACGAGTACCCTATAGCTGGTTGTAACATGAGAAAGGGATCCTTCATGGGTCATTAATTGAGGATCCCACATGGATACACTCTAGGAATCCATGTGGGTCTAATGAGGTACTAGGATCTAGTGTGGGTATGATGATGTACTAGGATCCTGTGTGTTTATGACGAGGTACTTGGATCTTGTGTGTGTCTGACAATGTACTAGGATCCTCTGTGGGTATGACGAGGTAGTGGGATCCTGGGTGGGTCTAACGATATACTAGGATCCTATGTGCGTCTAACGAGGCACTAGGATCCTGTGTGGGTTGGACGATGTACTAGGAACATGTGTTAGTCTAACATGGTACTAGGATCATGTGTGGGTCTCACGATTTACTACGATCAATTGTGGATCTGATGATGATTTAGGATCCTACGTGGGTCTGCCACTTAATAGAGTAAGATGATTCAGTAGTTACATCTAATCATCTCTACTATTGTATCTATGATATACCAAGAGTGAGGTGAGTCTGTACCTTGTGGTACTTTCCTTCATGTTAATACCTTTGTGGTATTCTTCTATGTGGTGTACCTATGTGGTACTTACCTTCATTGTATTCCATCCTTTCTGGAATAGTTGATCTTTGGGATTTTGTGTTGGACTTTGTGTTTCCTCGTGAATGAGATGGGTATCCCTGATAACATAGGCATATGTATGGGAATATACCTAATTAAGGTTTTCAGTAGATTTCATGTTGTATTGTTTATACTTTGTGGATTTTGTGAGACCTTGAGGGTCTCAGGATCTCTACTGAATATCATTATACTCACCGCTATATGGTCTATTCCTACAACTTGTTGTGTTTAGTGTAGACGATAGACATCGTTGACTGGTAATGAGAGTACCAGGACTGGTGGTAGCTCAGAGATGGACATAGACGAAGTGTACCACCAAGAAGACCATTGGAGAGTTATACCAACCATTCAGGTTGGATCCTTGGAGAGTGTTCACATGGGTTGTTCCAGTTTACTTGTACATTTCTGTTTCTTGTACATTCCAGTTGGTATTGTATTCTTTCCCCTTTTACATTATGTACTCAAACTTTTTTACTATTCAATTTACTCATTTTATTATCATGTTATGTGCCTAGTTGCGTGTGGTTACATGATATAAAATAAAATGGCTTCTCAATTTTAGGGAATAAGCCTTTTGATTCTAGTCTCCAGCACATGGACTATGGAAGGAGGGTTTGTGGTAGTCACGACTTGGGCCACTGGGGAAGGGTCATGAGCAATTGGTATTAGAAGAGTCAGTTCTATAGTAGAAAATTGTACTATAATATTTTAACAGAAATAGTGTTAAGTGATATGAGTATGGTTATCAGTTAAGGAAATCTAGTGTTGGTGCGACGACCACCATATCCATACACCAGGACCCCGACTTATGATTTCTGACGTAGTACACGAAAACACTGGCTGTGTGTGTGTTTTCATGATTTTTCATTGTGATAACATTGATTCAACTCACCAAGTATAACTTATTGACCGTGGAACACCTATTTCATTTCAGGATTCTTCCAAGAAGACATCCAGTTAGGTTTTATGGTATAGTATGCACTAATAGCCCCCTTAGCAATGAGGCCTCAGTGTTGGGCCCTCTTGTAGTAGAGGCACCAGCAGAAGCACTAGTAGTAAAATTACCCATTGGGCCACTGATGCCACCATCCACAATAGTAGAGGGTGCATGCTGCTTGAGCGTGTTGCATGAGTTCTGGTTCCAGATGCCACCCAGCTTCCAGGGAGAGATGGACGAACAGGTGGTTGAAGATCTGTGGGAGGTCGTGGTGAGTATTTTCTGACTGTTAGGGAAACCATCTGATCTCATGGTGATCCTTTGTACCACTCTACTATAGGAAGTAGTAGGAATATGGTGTATATTGATGCTCCAGGTTCATGAAGAGGTGACACTTCTCTGGGAAGACATCGAGGGACTATTTTGGGTAGAGTTTGTCTTAGCGACCCTTCATGCATTGTTCATATAGGAGCATCTTCATCAGCAGCAGGGCAACATGACTGTGGCTAAGTACTCAGTGTGGATCACTGAACTCTCACGCTACTCTACTGATATGGTGTGAGACCCATTATTTAGGCCTTGGACCATTGAGAAGGGACTCACGTGGGAGATCTGGGATTTGATGATTTCTCTCAGCATCTTAGTGAAAGCGGGGGTGTTAGAGTGGGCCCTCTAAGTGAAGTGTTTCCTTGTTGAGAAGACACAAGTAGCGAGACCCACCACCGGACATCATGTAACAGAGTCTTCTACAAATGGCAGCTGACACATGTCACAGAGGTCCAAGAGGACCAGACCTATATGTGGACAACTGCATGACTCGGGATTGGTTTTGCCGGGTACCGAAGATAGAGCGAGTTATGAATGAAAAATGTAGTGTTTCACATTCTTTGGGATGGGTTAGTTGGATCATGACTATCTGACCCATCATACGAATGATCAGCATATAGTCAAAGGACCACCTAGGCATAGGCAGAGGTTTCACTGAGGAGGTCTGAAGGGTACAGACAGACGTGTCAGAAGAGTTGTTCATGCTTCTGGTCGTTGGCAATGATTTGAGGTGTTATCGCCACCACCCCCAGGTGGTCCACCCCATCCATAGGCACCATGTGGATAGGGGAGAGCTCATCTCCAAGAAGATGTGGCCTACGACCATGGCGCTTTGGAGATGATGCGAGGTAAGATCTGTGTCTACTCCTCCTTAGTTTCATTACATATAGACACAACTTTTAGTAATTGTATTATTTTCACTACCCTCATTCGAAGATCAGAGATTCCAACAGAGACGTTGGCTCAATACTTATGGCTAGAGGCTACTACAATAGTGGATTCAATGATTAAGCACTCATGCAGGCATTGTGAGCTTACTCTAGGAGGCAAAATATTTGGTTTGGATCTCATAGTAGCGGCGATGATGCCTTACAATGTCATCTTGGGTATGGAATAGTTATCTATAATCCATATGTAGATATACTATATTGGGTGAAAAGTTCAGTGTGTCCGCACAGATGGGACTAGGTTTAGCTTCACCGACGAGAAGGGAGCCTTTGCAGCATTGGACATACTTACTCGGAGGAGGGTGCAACAGATCACTTTTCTATTGGCTAACTTTACCCTCTGAGCAGTTGATGTGCAGAGTCCTAGTTATCCTGTAGTTGTGGACCAGTACGCGGATTTCTTCCCGGATGATGTTCTAGGTCTACCTTTTCATAGATAGGTGGACTTTTACATTGACGTGTACCCTGAGACGTCACATATATTTACACCAGTGTATTAGATGTCTCTCGAAGAGCTTCTTGATCTCCCGTTAAAACTAGAGGACTTACAAGGGAAGGGATTCATATGGCCTAGTGTTTTCCCTTGGGCGGCCCAGATTCCATTGACAAAAAAAGGTAGATCGGAGCTTGAGACATTGTGTTGACTATCAAATCCTAAATCAGGTGACCGTGAATAACAGGTACCCACTCTCGAGGATTGACGACCTCTTTGATTAGTTGATGGGAGCACAGTGGTTCATGAAGAGAGACCTCAGATCGGGATATCACTAGCACAAAGTGCAATATGTGGATGTGCAGAATATGGATTCCATATGTCGGTATGACCATTATGAGTTCATTTATGCTGTTTAGCATAACCAACACTCCAGTATTGTTCATGGAACTTATGACCAAGATCATTAATCCATACATTGATCGAATTGTAGTAGTATTCATTGAAGGCATTCTAATCTACTTGGCTACAGAGGAGGAGCATGCCTATCATTTGCAAGTACTACTAGACACACTCCAGGAGCCCCATCAATATGGTAATGTCTCAATGTTCTAGTTCTATCTCTGAGTGGTTCCCTTCGTAGGTCATGTCATCTTAGAGGCAAGAGTTGCGGTGGATATAGCAATGAATGAGGTTGAACTTGCTTGGGAGCCACCCGAGAGTGTGATGGAGGTATGGTGTTTTTTGTTTTTGGCTGGATACTACCAGGGATTTGTGCTAGATTTCTCCATATTTTGATCACCTCTATTAGCATTGAAGAAGAGGGGGCAACCCTTCATTTGGTTGGAGAGATGCTTGTGGAGTTTTTATGAGCTGAGGTAGAAGATGACTAGTTCCCCATCATAAGGCTACCAGAGTAGGGCGTAGGGGACTTATTCTACTTCAACACATCAGGAATCAGGATCGGATGTTTCCTAATGCTGGAGTGAGCAGTGATGGTATATGCTTCTTGACAGCTGAGACATCACGAGTAGAACTATGCTACAAAAGACCAGAATCTATCTACAGTGGTATTCACATTGAAGATATGGCAACATTACTTGATGGGTGAGCTCTTTATAGTCTACTTCAATCAGAAGAGTCTCAGGTATATCTTCTATTATAAAGACCTAACCATGAGATAGTGACGATGGCTTCAGTTTATCTAGGACTATGAAATTGAGATAGTCTATACTCCCAATAAGGGAAATGTAGTAGCAGATGCACTCAGCAAGAGATCTAGTATACAATTGCTAGGTGAGGCGACAGAGCAGCTGGCCACATTGCAGATATACTTTGTGGATCGATATGAAGAAGCTTTTCAACAATTTCTTACAATCACACCATTACTCCATTAGCGATCGATGGAGGCATACCATGGGGACATGGACTGTGAGTAAAGACATGCTCTGATATCCACAGGACAGGGACCTGATGGATTTTCTAAATTTGGGGAGCAAGTCATTCTCTTCCAAGGATGTACCATGGTACCAATGTTACTTTAGGAGAAAGTGTTGAGGGAGTTCCACACATCCCCCATAATGGTACATCCATGAGTGTTAAATATGTACTAGAATATATGATGATAGCACTGGTGGCTGGGAATGAAGAAAGTAGTAGCGAGTTTGTCTCTCAGTGCCTCACTTGTCAGCAAGTGAAGGCGGAGCATCAGGTACCAGCAGGATTAGTTCAGCCATTGGAGGTCCCAGAGTGGATGTGGGATGGGATATCCATGGACATTGTGGCTGGAGATCCATGTAAATTAAAAGGTCATGACTCTATCTGGGTGATCGTTGGACTACTCACCAAGTCAGCCCACTTCCTACCGATCAGAGAGTAGTGCTCAATAGAGGTCATGGGATGCATCTATGTTTAGTAGATTCTGTGGAAGGTGAAGCTGATCAATTGTGGAATCTTATCAATAATATGAGGAAAAGAGATGGAATTGAGTCCATGGAATGGGACGAGTTCAAGAACTTATTTTTCAATAAGTACTTCCCTCGTATTCTTCAAGCAAAGATGGAGAAAGAGTGTCTTGAACTAAAGCAAAGGGATAATGAATCTGTTGGTTATTACGAAGCGAATTTTACAAGGCTTGCAAGGTATGCATCTGGATTTATCATCCAACCTGAAAGTAAAGTTGATCGATTCTTCAGTGGCTTAAAACCAAATCTTCGAAGTGAATTAGCTATAAGAGACTTCAGTAGCTATGAAGAAATTGTGCATTGTGCTATCAAGGTAGAAATGGAAGTTGGTGTTACTTATCCATCTCATAGTTTTGACAAGAAATGAAAGATGGAGTTAAAGGAGAAATCTCAGAATAATGGTGAAAAGAAGATGAATGTTTCCTTATGCTCAAAGTGTGGAAAGAAGCATGGTGGAGATTGTATTAAGGGGAAAAGTAAATGTTTCAAATGTGGAAAGGAAGGTCATCAGGCATTTGGATGACGCAATGATGGGAAGAAGATGTATGAAGATGCAAAAAAAGGAAGGGATACACAGAATTAACCTACTACACTTCATTGCTTCAAGTGCAAGTAAATGGGGCATTATGCTAATAAATTTCCTAATCCAAGGGTTAGTGATGATCGACATGAGCAACCACTTAAGGCAAAGGACAATGGGAAGTCACATGCGATCACCATTGGCGATGTTGAATATGACAACGATGTGGTGGAATGATTGAGTGTTTATGTAATGGAATTCCAAAATAATGTTGTATATAGTATCGTGGAATATTGGAATATTTATGTTTTGGTCTATTGTGGTTTTCATTAATTTTATGGAATCGGTAACCCTGAAAAGTGATTGAAATATTTTTGGAAAGCAGATTATATGCTAATAATGAAATGATAAAGAGAATCTAATATGTTTGATAGTATTCATGAGCTCGTGATTGATATAAGGACTATGTGATATCATGGTTTGAGTATATAGAATTTTGAGGATTTTGGTATTTGTAAAGTGTTAACTTTTAACTACATTCATGTTTTCACTAAGGTTCAATGGGTATTCAAGAGAATACATGATTAAGGCCTTCGAATGATTGGAATGTGACCAACAAGACATATCTTATGATATATGGGGATAAACAATGGTATTAAATCTCTGGTAATCGTTTTCACTATATTATGAGAATGGACTACAGTATTATGGATAAGCCTAATGATTGGAATGGATTATGTTGGACATAAGTGAGTATTGTTTAAGGATAGAAGTTTTTTTCGATATTATTGATGGGATGTTATAGTAATATAGTTTTAGAAAAAGGAAAACCTGCAGGACGGGCGACAGCCCATCGCGTCGGACAATGTCGTAGGAATCGAACCCAAAACTGAAGTGCGACTGGACTTTATCGCCTACCACTGGCCTACAGGAAGTCCCTGGTTAGTAGAAACTTGTTTTATTTTATTAAGAGGTATGATATATGAAGTATAATTTCATTTAAGGAACCATATATGATTAATATCACTATAGATGGACTTATGTATTTTTTGATAACTTTTCTAACCTTTTGTTTGAGACAGATGGAATGACCCATCATTCTATCACATGATCTACTAACACATCATGAATGACAAATTCAACTTCATTTCTTTAAGAGATGAAGTGGAAATTTTCCAAAGAACAACAAACGGCGAGACTATACCAAAATCACGAAAGTATTTCTTCTAATTTCAATTTCATCAACTTTAGGGAAATGATCTTGAAAACCAAAAAAAATGTTTTTCTAGTGCTCTTATATCTGATGAATTATATTGTACCTTAGATCATCACAAATTAATGGCTTTGTGATTTCTGGCTTTTCCATAGCCATGTTCTCTACCACTCTCTATAAGAACATGATGGTTAGATTTGTCTTCCATATCCATATTTTGACCTATGTGGAAACCCGATGATTAGTTTATTTGTGTAACCTTTACGTTTCATAATTTATTTTAAAGATTGGTTTTGTTATTCCTTTTTACGATGTGGGTTTCTATTAAAGAAACTTTCGAATAGTAAACAATTTATAACCCTGACGAATTTCGAGGGCGAAATTCATTTTAAGGGGGGTAGAATGTAACACCCAGAGATTTTATGAAAAATATTCTTTTGATTTAATTAATGTCTTATGTTTTATGCTACACCAAGATTTCCTTGCACTATACGCAACACCGTATTAGCTTGCAGTATACGCAACACTATTCTTGAATCGTGCTACACACAATTTTGATAATAGTTATTCTATGAAACATTGAGTATATATATATATATATATTCAATGTATAAATTAAATATGGTTGGATTATGATATACAAAACAATGAAGAATTTTCACAACACGCAACCCTGGCTTGGCTTGCATTACACGCAATCGCGACCTTCTTCGATAGCGTGTGTTGTACGCAATACCGGGTTTTACAAAACAATGATATATTTTAATAATATTATTATAAACTAGCCATTATGAATATTATTATCTAAATTTTTAATCTTATAACATTATTATTCATCTTACACATTTTCTAAAACATGGTATAAGAACAAAATAAATTTTTCAGGTAAAAAATGTATTTTTAAAAAAATGTACTTTTTCCGCCTTTTGATGGCGCACCCACTTTAAATATACTTTTTGACATGTTTATAAGTTAAATTTGACAAAATAAAATTCTTATTTATAATCAAGATATAAAAATTTACTTTGGATAAAATTTTGATATTATTCTGATAACTTTCATATTTTAATGAATAGTAAAAACACGCTATATTTTAATTAAAAACAACTTTTTTCATCGTAATAAATAATGTTGTTAAATAATAATATTGAATGGTTTAAAACTATAAATAGAATATATTTTTACCATTTAATATAATTTATGTCATTAGCTTTGATTTTACATTGAATTCGTAGGTTAAATAAATTCAATCATTGGCAATGTTTTAACTTTTAAAACCCGTTTACTTAAACAACGGGATTAATTTTAAATTAATTACTGCAACTTCTGTGTTTTGAATTTTGAAAAATGGATTCCATATTTGGAATGAGTAGGTCAAAATTATGTTAATAGGTTACTTTTATTTTTTTGATATTATGAATAGTAACTACGGTAATTGTTTTTATTTACTACGGTTAATGGTAAATAGGGTAATTCAAGGATAAAAGAATATTATAATAATTCAAAATTACCTTGACACTTGTTCTAACCTTAATGTATGAGTTGTGTCCGACCATGGGCATCATTGGGTCGATTTTGGGACCCCATGGAGCCACTTATGAAAGACAATGACACGTTAGATTAATTAATTTAATGTAAAGACAAAATTGACTTTAACAAAACTCTTTTTGTAATTAATTTTTATAAGGGGTTATCTAAGTTATATTTTAGGATATAAATATTATTTGGAAAGATAAAAAGATTCCCAACATCATGGTATTTGTTTCATAATTTTTAGACATCAAATGAATTAAATTATTTGTGACACAATAATGATGTATTGTTTAACACATTAATAAATGATTTAAATAAATAAGATTAAAATGATTATAATATCATCAAAAACCTGTCCAATTCCTATTGGATTATTTTATTTAGAATTTGAGTAATCTTATTTTCGGCATTAATGTGTTTTGGACCTCTTGAAACTGAAGATAAGTTTGTAATAAAATAATGTTTTCACACTTACCTAAAGAGCACATCCACTCCCTTATAAAAGGAGACCACTTCTATGCAATTACTCACACCTATAAAGCCTTTTTGCTCGTCCAAACACTTCCCTACTAAGCTCCATAAATCCCTATACTCCCCCTTGAAGCCTTACATTAGTCATAAGACTCTCTAAGAAGTAAGTTTGGTTCAAACCAAAGGAAGTTACCAAAATTAAAGGTAACAGTTTCTCTTAAGTTGTTTTCTTTTATTCTACTTCTCCAACCCCTAAACTCTTTTTAATCCTTCCTTATTTAACAAAAAAAAATATCCCAAATATACTAGGATGTTTTTATGACAAGGATTCAAACTAAACTTACACACACATCCATCTAATGGACGAAGAACATAATGTTTCTGTGATGGCAAACTAACGCCTCACGAAATGATGATTGCTCGATTTTCTCCTACCGCCTCTCATGGTGGCCATTATGATGGCAATGCATTTATATATAATATATATTATTCTTATGATTTACTTATTGTTATTTAATACCTAATTATATCAAGCCATTACAGTTTCCATAGTCGATAAATACGATAATCTCATTTGAGGAAGTGCGGACTACCGCCCTCTGAAAGTGATGTGATTTGTTAATACCTTATGTGGGATGTATAAAGGATGTGGTTAATGATATTATATATTATATTATACTGGAATTATAATATACCTATGTATCATTATGTTTTAATTCCATTAACATAAGAAATAGAAATGAAAGTAGCGTTCATGGGTACGTACGGCTTACCGTCTCCATGAACGGTGTGTTTCATTTCTTTCCTCCATATGTTAAGTACTATTATAAATTTTTGTATATTCTGGATATATATTTAATTTATTTGATATATAAATCATGATCTAAATTTTTTAGGTAATTAAATCATGATATAAGTAATAATAACATCATGAACAACAAGTCCAAACACGTACGATAAATAAGATTATTTTACCCAAAACCCTACTTTAACATTAATTTACATAAGAATGGGTAATATAAAGTCATAAGTAAACCATATATGTGATATCATAACAAAGAATATGATTCATTAATAAGTCAATGACATTATTTAAATCATTATACAGGTGGTTCATACACCTACGAAGAAAATTGGACCTAAGGTAAGGGAAAATCTCACAATCTCATTTTTTATCTGAGATTGTTTATACATTGGTATTTACTGGGGTGTATTTTATCATCCACATCCATGTTTCCTCAATATGTAATATTATTTCCATCCACCTACTATTTTATAAATCCAATTTTACCCTTCAGTTAGTTTTTAGTAAAAGATATGAAAGGAATATTTTGTCATTTTCCGTGAGAAGTACTTTTTGACTTTACCAACAAAAGTACGAGAAGAATGTTTTTTTAACTTATATGGCATGAATGCATTTTTAAAACATTATTTTCAAGAATCATACTTTACATGTTTTCAAGTTTATTTTTAATCATCTTCTTTTAATTTAAAATTGTATGACATGTTAATAAATGAAAAGTGTTATTGAAGTAGAAAAGATATTTTTCTCAAAAATGGAGTTCAAGAGTTTTATCAAAATTATTTTCCATCTAAGATAATATAGGGTTCTGTTTCTATCCCTATTATTACATTGATTTTATTATGTTGTGATGGAATTATTTTTATCTTATATAAATTGTTTTATGATGTCATGATGCTTAAGAATCCCAGTTTTTTACATGGGTTATGCTATGATGTATGGTATATGATTTTGTGGCACACATAAGAATGGTATTATTATCAGATGGGTGGGACCTATATCTCCCTCCAATGCATTGGGTAAATATTTTATATCTCATGAGATATACATGGCTGGAATGGTAGGTTATACCGGTTCAGTGAAACAGGACTGAAACGAGGAATAAACTCGATTCAGAAATGGACTTTGTTTACTAAGATAGTCTTGGAAATGAGTCTTGACTAACAAGAAATGATTCTCTATGATTATGTGTGTATTCCACAAAGTTTTATGTTTTAAGTTATGATTATTGGGATTTTATTTCACTACTATGATTTATCCCATGTTATGAAATTATGCTCTCTTTTGCAGGTTAAGATTTCTAAAATGTTATGTTCTTATGAATATGATGTGATTGATATTTCTTTTGATTACTCATTCTTAGCATTTGAGCTCACCCTTTTATGTTTTCTTTTTACCAGGATATAAATAAAGGTTTTAGGAAAAAAAGGAAGATCTTTATTGGAGATGTTGAATATCTTTCACCACGATTAGAAGATTATATTCCGAGTTTCCAAAGACACTAAACTATTACGATCCTTGTGTGTGTGTTTTTGTTATGTAATAAGTATTCCACAAAAGTAATGTAATGTCCATGTACATCACGCTTCGGGTCTCTACAGATATACCATGGATCTGAATAATAGTGTGATTGTTATACCATTAATTGACTGATATTGTGTCCCCTATGTGAGATACATAGGATAGGCTTAGTGTTATAATACCTTTAACCATATCATGAGTGATACACGAGATTACTCTATATGGGTCTCCCATGATGGAATCTGAATATGATGGGTAATTATAGTGAAGGTAATATGATACATTGTATTCTCCATTATGGACTACATAGAATGGCCTAGTATGATTTCTTATCAAGAACCACATATTATCTTGTTTAGGATATAATAAGTCCTAGTTCACATTTTAAAGGACATTTCTATAATGTAAATTAACAAACTCTAGTTCGGTATATGACTTTATTTTCCTTTTATGATGTTCACGTTTTGTTCTCATGTGTGTACACCTAAAAAATATATAAAATATAGACATATATATTTCAATTCAAAATATAAAAAATATAGTTGTTAAGCATGGTTTGAGTTGATACGAATTATAAAAAATCATGTATTGTTATAAAAGTGTTTTTATGGCACTTGACCCACATTTTTTATTTACCTTTATTTAATAATAAACTTTCATACCAGGAATAATAATATTTTTATACTCATATATTCGATAGCTTTATAATATATTTGTAGTGGCCTACATACTATATATCACCCCATGAGTGGAACACCAATACTCTGGTGTACCCAAACTGAACTCTTAAGTTGTTTTATTTGGATGTTATTATTATTATATCAATACATATTAAGACCCATTCTTACCATAAAATGATATTAAATAAATATAAATTAATTCTACACACTTTGAAAAAGTAAATTACAAAGGAACATAATAGTTTAGTGTCTTTGGAAATATAAAAGAAAATATTCTAACATGGTGAAAGCTCTTCATTATTTCAAAAAAATATCTTCTTCATTAGTACATCAAAATTAAAAATTATTCATAAACCATGGATAGTTAAAATGAGATTTTTTACCATAGATAATAATTAATGGTAAATAAAGGATACACATAATCCTAACATATAAATAATTGTATGATAAGATGGTCATAAAATTATAAGATATTACCCCACATTTCAGATATCATAAATATGATTCATGGAATAAATATTAATACTTAATTATACATGAATCATGAGGGGATAAAGAGAATAATAAAATATATAAAAACATTCCATTAATATATGAAATTGTTTCGTAAACATAAACATGTAATATAATTACCTATAATTGAACAATAATTAAAAAAAACATAATATGGAACGTTATGTGGAAAAAACCTACTGGGTGGGAAACCCCACTATCCCCCATTGATATCATCACCTTATAAGGTGTTAGGTTTTTTTTTCATTTCATAATGGATTCATTTTCCACATCATCCCACTAGGGATTGGGGGCCCCCTTTATCCCACAATTCATCAAACTTTTCAACTTTTTTACCAACATAATGTCATAAGATATAAATATTTACCCAATTAATTGGTGGAGATATAGATCCCACCCATCACATATTAAAATAATACAAACATATCCCATAAGATTATAAAATATTTACCACATCATTCTGCAAAAAAATATAGGTTTTTAATAAACATCTTATCATAACCCATGAAATAAAAATGAAATCACAAACATGTAATCATATTGTAGCCTATGTAAAACAAGAAGGTATTATAATTATTTCATCAAATCAAACCCAGTGAAAAGAATTGGGTTTAGTAAGAATATAATCTATGGAAGAGAACCATGTGTCGCGAACATCACACAATACAAATATAAACAATTAGTGAAAGAAAATGAAATATTTTTTTCATTATGAATCAATAAAACATTAACTATATCTATATATTCCATCTTATATAGAACTATATTTTGAATTATCACTTGGATAAATTTTAAAGTAATATTAATATTCATTATTATAAAAAATTTAAATCAAAGAATATACTAATAATCATTTTCTTAAAATAATCTCAATTCTGATTTTTAATATTTAAATACATTTCATGAGGAAAATATACATCCATTTAAAATAATTATTTATGAAACATAGAACATCATCAAAACCATTTTTATTAAAAATAACATTTATGAAATTTTCAATTCATTTTCCCCTAAAAAATATAAATAAAGCATAAAAAATTTGTGAAAAAATTATTCCCAAAAAAATATAAAAGAATACTATAAATATTTTGAAATAAAATTTCCCTTAAATCTAATAAAATAATAATGAAAGTATTTTGAATTTTTTTTCCTTGAATGCTTATAAAAAAGAATAAAATCATTTTGAAATCATTTTCACGTAAAATGTAAAAATGAATCTTCAAAAAACATTGAATAAAATTTCTTCTAAAATATAAAATGAATAATGAAAACTTTATGAAACACTTTTTCAATGAAAAAATATAAATTAATAATGAAAAACATTTGAAAACATTTTTCCTTGAATATGAATAATGGAACCTTGAGAAAATTATGAAACAATTTTCCTTGAAAACATATTATAGAAACAAGAACAAGAAAATGTTTTTTCTTTGAATCATATAATGGAATAATTAAAATCATTTAACATGTTTTAATAAATAGAAGTTTTATGAAATATTTTACTTTGAAAACATTGTTTTCGGATAAAATAACATTCTGATTGAAAAGAAAACATAATGTTGAATTTTATTATATGAAATTAATAATTATCATATGTAATGAATAGTGAAAAATGGTACTAGTATATGGAGATATCCTGGATTAAATGTGTAAAAAAATAATCATATTTCATGATATTTTGGATCATAATATTTAATCAATGGAATCATAATCATAAAAAATCCCTACAAATGATGAGATTGTAGAAATGAACTATTTCAACATTTTTAAATATGAATCATAATATACATGAATGAATAAAAATACATGTAGCTTAAAATATCATTAAAATAATTATATTTGTTATATATCATTTAAATTGGATTGTATACATCTTAACAAAAATTATATATTCATAACATGGAATGTATCTAAAGGTAGTAAAATTCAGAAAAAAACTACTTTACCAATTCAGAAATAATTAAATAATAAACACCATGAAATAATGTACCTAAATGAATATGTAAATAACAATAAATATAATTATAATAATCATAGGATACATTCATGGGTAATTTTAAACTACACAAAATAAATGAGTTGTGAATAAGTCCTATGTATCATCGAAATAAAATTGAGATGAGAAAACCCTTACCTAACATCTTCAATTTCACTGTAAATAATGAAAACTATTATATAATATATATAGGACTATTATAAATATTAAAAAAACCATTATTATTATATCTAATAGAATATATTATTTTATTATCGATTTATATTACATGTTTTTAATAATTCTGTGTTAATGTCACATTCCATGTAAAATCCGCTTTGTTTTTTGTATATGGTTTGACATATTGTTCTTGATACTATTACATATATCACGATTTGATTAGTTAAGGAATAAATAAATGTTATATATATATATTATATTTTCAGTTTCTAACTATTTATAATAAACTATGATAGGTATAATTGTGAAATTAATTACGACTTTCATGGAGATGGTAGGTCGTAAATATGCATGAATGGTGTTTTTTGTTTTCTAGTCATATTGAAATAATGTAAGTAACTAATATATGTATATATGTATATATATATTGTAATTACTTTATAATTTTTATTTTATAAATATCATATACATTTACTAAAACTATCCTTAATACATTGCATGACTTTTTTGAATGAATAACATCACTTTACGTAGGTTATAGTCCTCACATCCACAAAAAATGTTATTGTATTAACACAAAAAACAAAATATAAAGGTGTATCTAATATAATTATAAACAAATTGTGAATAAATAATAAATATCATATAAATATCATTTATAAATAGTATTCACATCCTAATTATTATCCATGATATGTGTTAAATGAAAAACGAATGACATCATTTCGTGAGGTGATAATTTCTTGTACATATGATCAATATATTCATTACCCATTTGATGTATTTTATTGCAGTTGTATTTTGAACCAATTGATTAAAAAAAATAATTACATTTTGGGTCCATAGGATATTATCAAATCTCAGAATAATTAGATTTGATGTGGTGAATAATTTAAATAAAAAAAAGATATTATGGAAGGATGATACCACTTTTTTGTGAATCTCCTTTTAGTATACAACAAAGGGATTATTTGGATTGATTTATGAAATCATATTAGACCACTAGATGAGTGGATATAATTTTTGAGCTTATATGTTCATGGTTTAGCGGATTCAAAGTGGATTGAGAGATGTGATGATGCAGAATAGCAATTTTTTATAGAGGAAAAGGTATTGAATTCTAGAAACTACCAAACGATAAAAAAATTGCGAGGTATCCGAAACCAACTGTGCATAAAAAATAAAAAAATTAACTGTTAAGGCATTATTATTTTTTATCCATATATACACCACCCATTATAAATTAATTTTCATAATTTTATTCCTTAACATCTACATTTCTCAACATTTATCATTTTGGTTTTATTGATGTAACCAATTAGCGGTGATACATAAATTTAATATTAAAAATAAATTAAAATAAGAATATATTAGAAAATAAAGATCAAAATAATTATAAATATTATATTTTATTCATATAAAACAAATCCCATGTGTTTTGAAAATTAATAGTATAACAAGTACATGTAATGTGCATAACACAGCTTTAACCTAAACCCTTGTAGAAGTATTATTTATATTAAATGGTTGATATGTTCAATATAATAGATCAATTTCTCCATAAATTGAAAATATTTTATATTTATTTACATCCTCAAAAAATTTGTGTGAATATAAAACTTTTATTAAATTATATATCATTTAATAAAATCGTATATGTTATAAAATAACATTAATGCAAAATTTTCCATTATTTATTTAATTTCATTTAAAAACATCATGATAAATATTTAATTTTAATCTATTAATTTCACATCTTTTAAAATAGAAATATTAATATAAAAATTTTCAATAATTCAATGAATGTAATTCAATTTTAATATTATTAGTTTTATTTATTAACGTTAGTTATTAACCAAATATTTGTCTCATATGGCATTCCTAAAGCAGTTAATATAAATAAATCATCTAAAAAATTTAAATATATATTAATATTTTGATGTTAAATCCATTTAATTTAGAATTAAATTTTACCACCGAAATAATGATTTTTTTTAAATATCATAAGAGGTTTTAAATTTTAATGGTATGTAATGTTCTTTTATTTCCTTTTTCATTACATAACATATTATATAGGTCACTTTCACAAAATGGGGTCCCAGTAACTCATAAAATTCAATCCAATATGTGATATAGTTGAGATATTGTTATCCAATAGTTTTGGACCGTTGTGCGTACATAAGTATCCCATAATATTATCATTTAATAACAAATTAAAATAAAATTTTCCAAATTTGTAGAAATTAATTTTTAATAATTTCATTATTATTATTTTATAAAATTTATATAACTTAATAGAATAATTACATTTTTCAAATATGAAATATAGAATCCATTTTTCAAAATTCAATACACATAAGTGGCATAAATTAATATATAATTAATCACACATACGTGTCACTAATTCATGTTTTGGATGTAAAAAATTATAAGATATTTTCATGTTTTTATATAAAATATGAATATGATATTAGTTCCTATCACCTAAATATGATTAATTCTTGTAAAATTGATCTAATAAATCTTTAATATCGAAACAAAAATATTATTTAACTATATTAATAAATTTGGAGAAAATGTAGTTTTTAATTAAAAGTCAGTGTTTTAACTGTTAATCAATAAATAAAACTTCTAAAAAAACACAAAAAATTGACCCTTAAAAAATTTTGATACTCTAAATTCAAAAAATGATGTTTTTTTCTTAAAATAATATTATCAATGTTTCGAACATTGTTTTATAAAATTGATTTCAATTAAATGGTGGTATAATTACCTTCATAAAAAATAAATATTTTTATATATAAAATTGGATGTCTTTGTGACTATTTCCTGTCAAATTTATTGAATGAGTATCAAATATATTGAAGGAATTAATTAAATTTATTTCATATTAATAAAATTCTTCAATTTATTTTTGATTAAATTATTTAAATTATTTAGTGTTGGTCCGTAACAAATATTTTTTCATAGAAAATGAATTTCTTTATTCTAAAATAGATATTGCATTCATTTATTACTAATTAATAACCAAAGTATTCATTTTATATACATGTATAGATCATATTTTCATAAAATAGTTACTTTTATTTTTATATTCGAATCAAATGGCTAGGTGGTAAAAATGTATATTAATTGTATATTGTAATTCAGTATAACATTTCCATGCATGAAACATAAGATATCAATGGAACGTGGAATTGTGTTTAACAAAATCCAAATATAGTGATGTCCATACTATATGCTAATCTATGTGGTCCATTTTGTGTAATATTATAATTATTTTATATTTAATGAAAGAGGAACATAGTGAATTCATATAACTGAATCAAAATTTAGTGTTTCTTGAAATGAAAAATATCAATAATATTAAATTCACTCAATTCCAAAAAAAATATCAGGGTGTTACATTCAATCCAAATTAAAATGATTTTAAGATTAAGGAATTTTTTTATTAATTTATTAATATATGATGTTTATTTTCATGTAATCACACATCTTAAAATAAATGCTAAATTTTCCATTAAAAAGAGATTTTTTTAATCTAATGGATAAAATACTAAGTCATGAGTATGATCCCATATATGATAACATAAATGGAAATTAAAAACCTGGATATGTAAGAAAAATCTAACTAGTATGTTTATATGGAATGTGGTTGAGAAAATTATTAGGAGTAAGTTAAAAATCACTAAACCATAACCCTATAAGGCTTTTAAAAGGTCACAGATATCAAAAAAATCATAATAACCTAGAAAACATTTTAGTTCAAGACACTCTTTCATAAAATTATATAATTTTAAAGAAAAGATAAACATACATGATTTTAGGAAAACCTATCCCATTGTTATTTCTTGATCAGTTTTTAATTCACCTCAAACTCTATGAAATTATGTTGATTTTATTCATTTTTGTTGTAATAATATATCATGAGGAGTTATGATATGTCATTCCATATATATTTAGTTTCAATCACATCAAAATAGGTTTCAATAGATATCCAATATGCATATATCGTTATATGGAGATATAATAATTGAATCTCTAAAACCACATTTGAAGTTTTAGCTTAATCCTTTCCACAATTATCTATCCTTATAACCCTTCAATAAGTTAAATGTATAAAAAATTTGAAAATAATACACTAAAATTCTCAGATACAGTTTTGTATTGACCCCCTTTATATCATAATGCAACTCCTGTTAGTTTCATACTAAATATGTGAATACATTCATAATGTATTCCCTTGAAATATGTTAATAAGGGGAGTTTTCACAAATCCATATTGAAAAGATTCATGATTACATTTTCCAATGATTATTGGATTTATTACTCAAATCCAAAAATGTTTTAAGCATCATCAACGATAGCATAAATGACTTGTCAGAAATTCATTAATTAATTCCAATTTAATAATTACCATATTAATTTTTTATTCATATATCTGGATTCAAATATCATTATATTAAAATTATGAATATATTAAGGTTTATATAACATCATTCAAATTATCATGTTATAATTAAATAAATTTTCTAGTACATCAGAACCATTAAATATATTCTTATAAATATATAGTGATAAAAATATATACTAAATAATCCTTACATAATTCATCCCTAATAATTACAACTACATAAATAATTAAATTATGATACTTTATCCTTTGGCCTTATCAAATATACCTCATTCTAAAACTTCATACAACTTTCATTTCAGATATTATCTATAATTTCATCATCATTAATAATATAACCATTACTCATATCACCTTTTTGTCTCTCATTAGGATAAACCCACATATAATATAAATTTGTATAAGTACCATTCCTACCACACATAAAGAATATAATTGGGGTTGATGTATTAGGGATTCCAATATTCCCATACATTGCACTAAAATAAAATTGAATTTTCTCATTGATTTAAATTTCTTTTTTTTTATTTTCAAATTTCAAAGAATATTCTTTGCTACTAATAGGTTCACATGGTGCTTTTTTCCATATTATCAACACAAATGAATCTCAATCCAATTTACACTACGGTCTCTATTACATGAAATCTCATTGAAATATTTATTTACATTATTTCATAAGTAAAAACGTTGGTTAAGGTGTAAATTATTAATCATGGTCCCAGAAAACTGATTAGTCATGATCAAATCAATATTCACTCCATTGATCATCCCATGTGACTATTGATCATCATTATTTCTGTCATATTCAATATAAAAATTGTTCTTTATTGTTCTTTTAGTTGCCTAAAATTATAAATAATAGTGTAATATTTACAAATATAAGATAAAAATCATATAATAATGAAAATAATTTTCAATTACGTCAAATTAATGATACGTTCATTAAATCCATGGCACCATAGGAATATCATTATATATATCTCTTGAAATGTACTTAGAAATATCTATAGGGATGTCACTAATGTTTTCTAATCGAAACATCTAATGGATGACTAAACCTTTCTTTTGATACCAACAATAAATATGCAATCGTACTATAAAAGGATATTAAATAAATTTAAATGAATATAATTCACCTTAAAAATGTAAATTATTTAGGACCGTAATAGTTTATTGTATTTTGAAACATATAACAAAATACAATAACATTGTGAATGATTTAAAAATTTCCCCATGAATATTATCCCCTTTGTAATGTCTATATAAAACCATTATTCATTGATTTAACAATGGAATCATTTGAAATTATTTTGACAGATACATGGTAAGTGTGAATAAAGGAGATACATATGCATCACAAGGTCATATGGGTATTATAAGATGATAATAAAATAATAGGATCATAACCAACATATCAAAGATAATAAACATGAATCATGGAATACATATTGGCAGTTATTAAGACATGAATCTTGTGGTACTAAATGTTATTATCCATGAAATCATAACATATTATTAGGATATATAATTGTGGTGGACACATAAACATGTAGTATCATTAATAATAAGTCAATGCTCATTACCAAAATCTTATCAGGGCACATCATGGGGACTAATACTAATAGGTAGGACACAACACCATCCCTAGTGATTGTCATTTCTTTATAAGGGATCAGGTTTCTACTTATTATCGTAACAGATAAATCTTGTCAACTTATTTCCAAAAACATTCTCCTGAAAAAAAAATCATTAACCAATTCATTGGAGTGAGATATATGTCCCACCCATCACATTATGAAATCAATGATACATGTACAACAAGGTAATAATATATCAATCATATGATGACGTATAAAAAGATATCTATTAAATAAACATCATATCTTAACACATGAAATTAATTGGTTATAAAAAACATGGCATCACATCGTAACCTCCAGAAATGATCAAAGATTCATAATATTCTCATAAAAGAATAAACATTGAAAATAATAATGTTTTATAATAATATAAACCAATTAAAAGTATAAAGTTTCATGAATTCCATGCCATTAAATCCTTATACATTAAATAAATAATATGAATTTTATTCTAGGATAATTTACCTAATAAATATTACTCTGTATCAAAGGATACCAATTGAAGTCAAGGACGTGGTACCTCTTGTCTTTAAAATTTTACATAGCTTAAACCTGAAGGGGTCAACATAGTGAGTGGGGATGCCCTCAGATTGCATTTCTTTCGACCCCCTAGGCCTTCCATAATTGTACTCTTTTCCTTGTTATCCACCTCTTACCAATAAATAAATATATTTAATGATGATTATGATAACATAATAGATAGGGAAAAATTATTAATGATCAATTGAATCATTTCATATGTTAAAATGAAAAATCAATTAAATTAACTTTTGAAAACATAGATCATAATCAAAATAAATTTCTCAAAAGACGCACATTGAAAACATATAAAGTACAATTTATATTAATTTAGAACAATTATTTGTGAAAATATCCATTATTCATTGATATAATTCATTGTGAAACATAAAATATTTTCACAAACATTTTTTTTAGTAATAACCATGTAATTATTTTGAATTTTGTTCATTGGAATCATTTAAATTGATCTTGAGAACATTTTGAAAATATTTTTCCTTGAAAATTTATAATGTAATGTTTAATAAAATTATAAAAAAATACATTGACAACTAATAATGAAATCTTTAAAATATTTTGAAATCAATTTTCCTTAAGAACATATAAAGTAAGATTGAATGTATTTGGAAAATATTTTTACTTGAAAATGTATAAAATAATATTGAAAACATTTTGAATGTAATTTAATTTGAAAACATATAAAGGATTATAAAACCAAATTTAAAACATTATTCCATTAAAACATATAATAGAGAGATTAAATCCTTTTGAAAACTCTTTTCTATGAAAACATATAAAGGAATATTGAAATAATATTGTATAAATTTTTATATGAAATAAATCAACAGAAACATGAAAATATGTTGAAAAACATTTTTTTAAAGATTTATAATTTAATATTTAAATTAAATTAAAACAAATTTTATATATAAAATAATTTGATTACCTTTGCCAACGAATATATGGTCTTGGTAGAACACATATTTCTACTAGAATGGAGAAATAATTTATTATTTTCAAAAAAAATTCTTAATTACAATATATAAAATTATTGAAAATTAAAACAAATACATGGAGATATAATGGGTAACCATAGAATATAAAATATCAGTATTTTTATTCCGAAATGGATTATATTATTTCATCAATATAATCATAATCCGAAATAATCCTAACAAACAATGACATTGTACAAAAAACTGTTACAACATTGTTTATTTTTAATAATAATCCCCATTAAATAATAATATTACCTGAAGAGTAAAATATTATTAACATAATGATATTAATTCTAAAAAAATTCAATGTAAATTATGTATATTTTATTTAAATATATAGGTACATGCAATGGCATGTGTCTCAATGTAGGAATATGGAGACAAGAATACTTTTCAAATTTGGAAACTTTTAAACAATATACCCCATGAAATAAATATCATAAAATGGATATTTAAATACGCATAAATTATATAAAATGAATCTTAGGATATATTCATAACGATTTTATACACTAAAAAAATAAATGAGTGGTGAATAAGGAATAAGTCTCACAAAAATAAATGTTCGATGAGAAACCCCATATCTTATGTATAGAATTTATTGGTGCAGAGTAAAAACTCATGTTTAAAAAATATAAAATTATAATTAATATAAGAAAAAAAATATTCATATATATAATAACATAAATAATTTTATTATGAATTTATATTTTCCCATTGTTGACAATTCCCTGTTATAGTTACATTTTGGGTAATATCTCCTTTGTTTTCGTATATGTTTTGACTTGTTAGACTTGATACTATTACATAGATGAATATTTAATTATATCAAGTATTTAAAAAGTATATAAATATAATATATATTCATTATATTGATATTTATATATATTTATATATATTAAAAATATTAAACGGGTTACACCATTTATACAGACAGAAGTTCGTATGCATCTATGAAGGTTGATTCCATTATCGCATTGTATTGAAAAATGATATTCAATAAAATATATGTATTTATATATTATAATTATAGTAAAGTTAGTTTTTCATATATATCAACAAAATTTACAAAACCCATCTTTACGCCATTCCATGAAAAGTGAGAATGAATCACATGGCTTTGAGAAGGCGGTAGTCCACACATCCACAAAAAAAGTTAGCATATTTACATAAAATTGAAATTAAGAAGGTATGTTTTATATAATAATTAAATATTAGTAAAGAAATTATAAATATAATTTATATCATATTAAAATAATATTTCCATCATAATCACTAACCATGATAGGTGGTAAAGGAATGGAATATGACATCATTTTGTGAACTTGTAGTCCTCTATACAAACAAATTGTAAGTTCATTACCCATTTGATAGAATTTTTTGTATGTGTAAGTATAAAAATTAGAATATATAAATATTAGTATACTTTGGATACTTATTTAATTATTTTATAATTTAATAATATGAGTTTATGGGGTGGATAATGAAAATAAAATAGGTCAACTTGTGGATGTGTGTTACTTCATTTTTTGGGTAAATCCTATTAGTTTCACCAAATCGATTACATGGTTGTATTAAATTTAAAATTAAGAAAAATATTATGAATTGATAGAATTTGGGACATTATTTTGGATGGGACTGGTTAACATAAAGTAGATTGAGAGGTTTGAGGAAAGGAATGACTGACTTCATTTTGTAGAGCATGAGGGGTGGCATTATTATAAATACCAAAAGGTAAAGACTATTGGGAGTTATCCCTCACCTCATGTACATAAAAAAGGAAAAAAAATTTATTTAAGAGGAACAATGGTAATTAAAATCTTCCAAAACATAAAAAATAATTATGATTTTATAATTTAGTTTTTTTTCATATATGTTTCCCAACATTTATAATTCTAGTATTTACTAAGGTAACTAGATTTCTAATATAAGTAATATTACGATTAAGAATAAACAATTGTGATATTTATGAAAATATACATACCAACATAATTATAAATATTATATCTAATTTACAAATAAATAAATAAATCTAACATGTGTTGGAAATTAATTTTAAAACAAGCACTGTTAATGTTAAAAAAAACTAATTCACATGAACAATGCTAACAATGTTTTTCTATTTAAAGGTGAATATGTTCATTGTAAACGATAAATTGGTCCATTAATTGAAATTATTTAATATTTATTAATATATAAATATAATTTGGTATAATATAGGATTTCAATTAAATTTTTATTAATTTAATAAAATATATCATATTATAAAATAAGATTAATGTCAATATCCACAATTATTTATGTAATTTTGATTAAAAAATATCAACTAAATTATAAAATATGAGTAAATTAATTAAAAATAACTTAAACATGATAAATTAATTTGAAGAAATTAAATTCAATAATTCGATATTTTTATTTCAATTTTAATATTTTTAATATCATTTATGTTATTTAATTTTAAAATAAATAATTTCCATATTTGGAATTACTTATGCACTTAAACAAAATAATTATTCCCTAATAATTCAATATGAATTATTATTATTTCGGAAAGACCATTTAATTAATAAATAATGGGTAAGAACGATCTAATTTTATTCTCCGTATAATTTGGATTTATAAATGTTATTAGCATAAAATGATCATTTTTCATCTTTTAGGTTAATCAACTTATTATATAGGTCCCCTTCCTCAAATAGTTTCCCAAATTCAGATGAAAATATAAAAAATAGAGGATATGGTCTATCTATGGGAATTATATGGATTTTGTTCAATATTCAAGGACATATTCAACTAATTATTAAGGTTTATCCTCTATGTAAACTAATTTTTTCCTTAATCGATGTAATTAATTTTAATTAATTTCACGAATATTTTTTTTTCAATAACAAATTTTATATTAATAGAAATTTTAAATTATTATTATTAAAAATATGAAATAAATTATTCCAAATTATAGACACATATGTTTTAGAAAATTATTTTAAATTATTCACGTATACGCATCGCAAAAGAGGGTTTTTAATGTTAAAATGCTTAATATATTGAAACGTTTTTATATCCAATTTCAATGTGAAAAATGTTCCAATTTCCTAAATTGAATTATTTTACATATAAGTAAAAATATTTAACAATAATATATATTGAAAATTTTAGTTATCTATGTCAATTAAGTACATGAAGATGCAGTTTGAAATTAAAATTATGTGTTTTCACTATTCATCAAAAAAGGAAACTTGTATGAATAATATAAAAAATATACCCAATATAAATTTTGATATTTTAATTACAAAAATTTAATTTTTTTTCTTATTAAAAATTATAAATGTTCTGAAATTTATATTTAAAATGGTATCTCTAATAAAAAGCGTCAAATTTACTATTTTGAAAAAAATACATCTTTTTATTCATAAAATTTGATTTACTATTATCTTATTACAATAAATTAAATTTTATGAGTATCAATATAATTGAATTAGTAAATAATATATGTATATTTTAATTAAAACACTCAAAATAAAGTAGCTTTTTTAATTAATTGTTAAAAATTAGTGTTTGATTATTGTAAAATATTTTTCAACGAAAATTAATTTATTCAATAATAAATAAATCAGACATTAATTTCATAAAAATTGATAAATAAAGGCCTCATTTTATATACATCTAGAGTTAATTTTTTACAATTTATTTAATATTATATATAGTGTCAATTCCAACATCTAGTTGGTAACTATAATAATATTTTAAAAACAATATGTTCAGTATGTGGTAGTTGGGAAAAACTCATCCTTACAAGGAGAAAAAATATCAAAGTAACTCTACATGGTGTGTAACACATTCCAACATATATTTACATAAACCCTAATCTAATCTAAGTGTTACATATAATGTAAGATTAAATTGTTGTTTCATAAAATTCAAAAAAACATAGGGATTTCATTTAAAACAATTTACATTCAGTTTTTCAAGAAATGAAATATATTGACATGTTTCAATTATTTAAATAATAATACTTCTCAGAATCTATATGTTTTACATGCTTTTACATAGTTGTTTGGATGATCAGATTAAGATGATGACCTTGATTCTCATTGAGACGGACCTCGGGGAATTATCTCCATTCGTATTTAATCAATTTTATTATTTACCATGTTGAATTGCTAGTAGATTATATTATATAGCCGCATCATGACATGAATAAATAATTGTATGTTCATGATTGGAAATTTATTTTCATTTACTATATTCATATTTTTTTCTATTTATTTAGTTTATATATCAATAGTATTTTATTTAGTTAGTTATTACCAATTATACCACTGTTCAACTATAATCATGTGGGTATAGTATCCCAAATGAATCATCAATAGACCCTCAGTAATAGTGATTATCAATTTATGTAGGTGGAGTCTCACCTAAGGCCAAATGACTGACTAGATCAAGAAATGTTTCAGCAGCTCTTGATTTGGGACATTACAAAATATTACCCCAATATTAAGTAACTATACTACCATCTTAGTATATATAAAAAAACTCACTATATAATCTATGTTTTAAAAATAAAATCATAACAAAAGAATAATAAATAATATCGACTATCATTAATCTCAATTCTCATATTTTTACTTCCCATTAATATCAGTTTCATCTGCATCACATTTTCATTTTTTTTCTAATAAATGTATTCCATAATTATAATGTAAGCATCCTGTTTCATTACTCCAAAAAAAATTCTTTACCTTTAATTAACATAACATCTGACCAATTATTGAAATTATTCCTTGTAAACATGATTCCATGGACAATGTAATTGTGGGATTAATCTTCACATAATCATGTAATATTCACCTCATCAATAACATATCAATGTATTAATAACAAAGAATCATAAATGTTTTAGGATTGTCACTTCCTAATTAAAAAAATAACTATTCACTAATTTAAAAAATATAATTTCCTTGATAATTAATTTAAAAAATAAATTGTTTTCTAACTCATTTTTTTGGATAAATCATACACAACCACATTATAAATCATTGTGTGACTAAAACCATATTCCATATATTGTGGAATATTATAAGTAATTTTTTATATAATTTGGAATATATTTTGCATTCAATGAATTATGTAAAATATCATTCTTCAGAATTATAGTTTATCATATCTAGAAATTGGTTTATCATTTGTAATTTAGTTAAATGTTCACATTGTCATATTTTGAATTTTTTCAAACCAATTCATTGATATTAAATTTCCTTGAATAAATGTTGAATATCATAGTAAAATATATAAAATTTATTTATTTATTTATTTCAAGATATATTATGTACTTTTAAGAGAATTTTATTTACAATAAATGTGATAATATGTATCACAGTGAAAAAATACCAATACACTTCCATTTAATTCTCCTTGATATGTTCATAATGACATGTCAATTTTTTTTGATATTTTTTGTATTCTATATATGAATTTTCAAATATATTTATATTCCTTAAAATCAATAAGATATTATAACTAGGCTACAATAAAAAAACAATCAAACTATTCCATTTCAATTAATAAAAAACTTATGGGACATAGTTACTTATCAAACCATCATAAAAATAATTCATTCAATCTATAATCTCTTTTGAACATTTAATTACTCAAATTTTCATAAACAATTTGATATTTACCATCTATGGTCATTATATCACTGATAGGGGGAGGTATTCAACCAATGATGTCTTTTAATTTTATGTTACAATATTTTGAAAGAACATTTTCTGCCTATAAATGATTTCTCTCTTTTATTAAAACATAATAATCCCACATCTGTTGCAAAATAGTTATTTCCAATTTAATGTACTCGTATGGAGTATCTATGTCCATATCATTTTTTGGAAACCATCTAACAGAACACAATACTCTATATACATGCTTTTTTTGTGGATAAAAATAAATGTATATACCATTACACATGTGTATTAATATATTCAATTAAATATTGCATGTTTTTCTTCTAGAATAAATTATGGAATACAATTTTTTGTAATATGTAATGAACCCTTATCTAATTAGTCAAAAACATAATTTAGTTCTAACTTATAAGGATCTATTTTTATTATTTTAAAAAATAATTATTCACATTTAAAACCTAATGAAGGGAAGAACATTATTTTTAAAAATTTTCCAAAATCCATGTTCTTATGGATTAGTCTGATTACCATGTCTGAATCCCCAATCTGATTCCCCTTTATGAAAAATATTTATGAAATAATACTCTGGAAAACATTCCAAAACACTTCTTCTTTCCTTTGAAACCTTCGATTAAAGCCATAGTCGGATCTAGTAACCTCTAAATAAAATCCATCATTTTTCGTTTTCCATCCTGATATATGTATCTAGATAAAACTATCTCACACCATCTCTCTTAAAAGAAATTTGACTATTTTTTTATATTTTCTTACAAAAGCAATACCTCTGCCACATGAAAGATAAATTTAAATCCTACTATCTAGACATTTTCAAAATTTGGTTTGTCTTGTCATATTAAATTTTTCCTAGATAAAAAATTTCTCAATACTTGTATTTCACCCCATTTTCATCTTTATCTTTATCTTATTCAAGTCTTATCGATTCGTATTGAATCATCACCAATCATCCAAAAAAATTTCCTTATTTGACCATTCTAACAATTTATTTGTACAATTACATTTTTCATTCATATTAACTAATTATGATGAAAACATATTAGAACTAAATATTTTTCATAATGATGATCACTACCATCTATAAAACAAACAACCTTCTAATCCTCCATGAAAACAATATACAAAATACTTTTTATAAATTATACCACAAACATAGTTTAAACATTATTTTACTTGTGTTTCATTTATTTTACCACAAAAATCATTTAAAAATCAATGGATATTTGAACATCAAGTAATAACTTCAACAAAGGCTTCAAAATCCCATTTCACAAGCACATATGCAATACTCTTCAACCAATTCACATTTTCATACTTTCCTCAAATAAATGAGCATGTTTCCGATGAAATTATTAGTATTAGATAGTGTTTGATGTATTAGTATAAATCTCATATCATTTTATTGGTTTCAATTACAGTTTGTTGAGTCCCAACCCATATGAGAAAAAATTTAATCTTTTTTCGTTTTCTATAGACTAAATTGAAAATCAATTCAACCATATAGATATAGTGAAATAATTTTTTTACCAGAAACCGACTTATCAGTCACAAATACGTCAAATTATTTTTTTTACTAGTCTCAAAAACATCATAATATAAATACTAAATCTTATGAATTGGTGGAATACAACTATAAATGGACAAGTATTAGTAATTTCATCATTATAAATATTAACTATATCAACATCAATCTTCGAGGTATTTAAATAATTCATTTCTTGGCAATCCTTGCACCGATCAAATGAGGAAAGAAAATATTTACTTCACATAAATTATTCGTCCACAAAAATATTCTTAGAATAATGAATTCATCATGAATTTTAGAACATTTAATATCATCAAACCATTATCTAACATATATTTTAATGTTTTTATTACATTCCATAAAATCATAATCTTTATTCTTTTCATACAATCCTCAATATAATTTCAATAACTCAGATTTATTTTCCTTCATAGAATCAAAATGCTTTCATTACCTGTATCCAAGAAAACTTATTATTTATTAAATATAAAATATCATAAATTCATTTACAAAATTAATATGTTAAATTTCTCGACATTAATACTTTTCCTCATACAAATTGAAACATTCAACATGGACACATTTTATGTCGATAAAACAAAATCTTCAACAAAAATTCAACAGAATATAAAAACTAATGCTATTACAATCTATTATCAAATATGAGTATGATTTTATAATTACGTTTTATCCTTTCATTCTATTCATCTATGTATCAAATCATAAATATTAATGTTATTTTATTTTCTTATGAACAAAAGAAAAAATAATTAGTACAAATGTCTTTCATCTTCAAAAACACATCCAGCGATCTATTATGTACTAATATACCCATAAGAAATTTATTTAAATCAATGTCCATATATTTCTAAAATATGTAACCTCAAGATATGTTTCACATGTCAACAATATTTGTCCAACCTGAGAAAAAACATTTCAAAAACCAAGATTCATTTTTTGAAAATCCATGCCTTGAAAAATTAGTGACTCATTAAACTTTTCAACTAGAAAAACATAATTTTTATTCACATTTTAAAATGATATTCACATTCCTATAAATAGATTCTGAAAACCAAATAAATAGAATATTAGAATAGTTCACAAACTTACATGCTAATTTAACAGATTTTCCACAAAACACCATACAAACAAGTTTCATTGACCAGTTTGACACATATCAATGGTTAAATTTATGAAAAAATTCACCCCTTGAAAATACTATCCAAAGACATGATGAATGAGGGAAGAAAATATACCAAAACCATGGGGATAAATAGGTTGTACAACAATTTTCATCATAATATTGAAAAATAATTCCTTCTATACTAGTTTTGTGAAAATGATACCAACTTGTTTCGATGTTGGAAATAAATCTGGCTCCAATTCATTATTCACCTCACTCCCTTTGATGTCATGATATTTGATATCAATATGTTTTGAATTAGAATTTTGTACCGTAATTATTGTATTGTTGATGGAACTAAAATTATCCAAGCCCATGAGAATGGGTAACTTTATTTCATTAATTAAACATTCAATTTGATTCTTCATCCACATTAGTTGTGAGCTAGCTTGGGGGGAAGAAACATAAAAATATTCAATAGTTATATGATATTAAACATTTTGTATCATTGTATAAAAACTAAAACAACACTTTCCTAGAATAAAAACAATAAACCATTTTGGGATCATTTATCATCAATACATCCTTCCCAATTAGAAACTGAATACCAAACTAATTTAATATACTGAACATACATTTTTTATTATAATAATTTGTTGGAGGAAAACCAGTAGTCCACAATAGATTAAAAGGACCTCAAGGTGGATTGATGTGGAACAATCCAAGGGAACCCCCTGGGGAAACATCATTGCATTCTATTGGAAGCGAACCCAAACTATTGCAAATGGCAAGTTGCTCATCCATTCTCCTACTGATTCCCAAATAATTCAATTCATTTGGTGTTTTCGTATCTAATTCATAACTCTGTTGGCCCTTAGATATAAAATATAATTTTTCCCATATCAAAAAGGTATAATCCTTTAGGAGTACTTATGATTCATTTTTATAAGTTAATGGTATAAACATAATCTGTGTTTGAGGAATTCAAATATTAAAAATGAGAAATTTACTTGTGAAACTCATTTCATTCAACTTCCATTTCATATCCATCTTTAGTAAAATAAATTCCCATTGATGTTGGTGTAGAAATAGGTTTCAAATTTTATTTTCCAAACATCTTAATATGTTTCACTACATGGTTTTATTGAGAAATAAATATGTGTTTCATTAAATGAGATATTTTTAAAGAAATAATTTATTTCAGTTCACCCATCATGTACATTTCAAAAAACTCCATCATCTATTCAAATAACCATTCAAATGTTATTTCATCATTACCAATAAATACTAAATCCTTGATAGTTAAAATTAATGTATAATCGCATAGAATATTTATATGTAATGTTTATATTTATTTGTTCGGTTTAAATCACATTATATTGTCTAATGAAGTGTTTTCCATTTTTTTAATGAGGATTTGGCGTATCCCTAGTGTTCGAGACACAATGGAAGGTAAAATCGGGAAATCTGGTGCATGTTTCATTGTTGGAACTTAGATTTTAGTATATTTTCACCTTAGCTATGCCTTCTTGCTAAGGAATAGTATGTTTGGTAAAACATTACATGGCGGCCCTAAGTCATATAGTTTTAGAAAGAGCCACACACCATGGTCACTTCTTAGTTTCAACATCCAAGTAGGCTCCCCATGAAAATGTGCGTCCTAGAACCATATTTGATAGATGGATTCATACATATGAAGTAAGGTTTGAACATTTTTTAGATCAAACAATGTGACCCATTAAATTTTTTGGATCTTACTTCTTTACCCCCTTAGGATTTTTGGACCCTTTCCCTATTTTCAACCACATTCCTCTTCAAGAAGAAATATTTATGAAACAAATCACACTAAACATCCCAATGATCGATCTCCCTCACTAATGTATTCTTGAATATATCCTCTTCTTCCAAGTCCTTAATAGCCTATTTTTTTACATGACCATTATTGATGATTCATGGTTTTTTTTGATTTGATATAAAATATGGAGTATGTGGTTGTATATATAATAAAGATAAGTGGTCCAAATTGTATATCCCATAATATTACTGATTATTTATGTGTTTATGGTTGTGAAGTAGAGTCGTTGTTTTTCTATTTTGGGTTACATTTTTAGAGATGATAATTTTTTCAAAAAACATTTATATGAACACCTAAAGAACCATGTGGGATGAGTTGAGTTCAATTTGGAATGGGATAAGGTCCACTCAATGGGTCCTCCACTTCATTATTATCAATGATTGAAATTTTATGCGTATAATTGATTGTTTAATACAAATAGACTATCACAGGTGTGTTGATATATATCTTGTGTTATTGGGAGAAACTGAGGGAACTTATGTAAATTTGTTAAAATTGGATAAGGTGGTGTTTGATATAGTGTGAATGTGTTAAATGAATTAAAGTGAGTATGAAAAATGAGTTATGGGATACCATGGTCATGTGCAAATGAATAAATATATGTGAATGAGGAATGTGTTAAATGGATAGGATATAAATGAAAAATTGGTGAAATGGTTATGCAATATAAATTTTAATTTGTAAACGAGTTAATCCATGATGAAGGATTAGGTGTTGAGTGAACTATTACGGTAAATGATTATTTTTAATGGTTATGGTTATCATTGATAAATGTTTTGGGGTAACATATGTATATTCCCATGGATTGATTGTAACACCCCAAGATTTCATAGTGTGTTATTTCTTCAAAATAATTCAATAACTTGCACTACACGCAACACCGATTTCAATCACACCATGAATTACCAAAGGAAAAAGCCATTCAAAATAGGTTATGAATATTATTAACTAAATTTTAAACTTTATATAATCCTTATAATTTTAGAATCCATATTATGAGTTTCTTAGTCATAATGTAAGAACATATTCATTTTCAGTATTACACTTTTATCAACTTTTAATAGTGAAACCTTTTTAAATACAATATTTTATACTTTTTGACTAAATGGGGACATCAAAAAAATTTAAAATGAAACATCCCTAGCTTACACGGTACGCTTTCCTTTGAATAAAATAGTAGCGTGTGTTGTACGCAACTTCGAGTTTTAACACACACCACAACCGATCAAACTAGCCGTTATGAATAGTAATACCTAATTTTTGAAATTATATATATTTTATATTTCAAAATGGACTTCATTTTTGGATTCGGAATATCGAATTTAGCCTAAGGTGAAATTTTGGTACTTTTCGGATAACTTTCATATTTTGATGAATAGTGAAAATTACTAAATTTTAATTAAAAACAACTTTTTTAATAAAAATAATTAATAGTAATAAATTGTGAATTTGAGTGGTTTTAAAGTATATTTAGAATATATTTTTACCATTTAATATAATGTTGGTCATTGGACATAATTTTACAATTAAACCGAACATAAACAAGTGTCAATCTTTTGATAGTTATTATCTCTTAAAAACACGCTTTTTGTTTTGACAGCGGGAATTAATTTTAAATTAATTTCTGCCACTTCTCTGTTTTGAATTTAGAAAAATGGATTCCATATTTGGAATCAGGATGTTCAAATTTTGTAAATAGGTAACTTTTATTTTTAGACATTTTGAATAATTATTGCGGTAAATATTTTATTTACCATGGTTAAGGGTAAATCCGGTAAATAAGGGTTAAAAAATAATATTATAATAATAATAAATTACCCTAAAACGTGTCTTAACCCTATTGGTTGATACATGGTCGACCATGGGCATCTTTGGGTCTATTTTGGGACCCCATGGATCCACTTGTAAGTGATAATGACACATTATATTAATAAAGCTAAAATAAAAATAAAAATGGCATAAGCTTACATCTTTTAGAAGAACAATTTTTACATAGGGTTATACATGTTGGATTTTCGATTATAAATATTCATTATAAAGATAAAAATATTTACTACATAATGATATTTTATTTATAATTTTTAGACATTAAATAATTTATTTTATTTATGAAACAATGATGATGCAGTAATTACTATAATAGTGAAAAATTAAAATAATTGATATTATAAATACCCAAATAATTATAATATGAAACTTTTACTGAATTAAACTAATTTTATATGATAATATGATATATTAGGATTGATTTAATTGACTTTTTTCGAAGTAATCAATCTGTTAGGAGTTTCAAAAAAAATCAACTATTGAATAGTGTCAAAATTGACATAAAAGAGTTCTTAAAACAAATATTATATTATTAATTGATATTAAATTCCTAAAAATCTAAGGTTCGGCCAAGAGACTTATATTATGATAGGTTCCTCATTAATGGACCACTTGGGGGTCTCTTGGATGTATATAGTAAGTTTATTAACCATATTATATAAAAATACAAAGAGACATTGTAAAAGTGAAACTAATTAACTTAGAGTTAATACTTAAAGATAAGGTTAATATAAGTACCCAAACCTGTCTAAATTCTATTGGTTGAGTGGTTTTCGACCTATCCCCACCTTAACCTTTTAATAGTCAACTTTGGAGCCATTAGAAACCGAATATGAATTTATTATAAATTAATATTTCTAGCTTTTCCAAAGGTGCCCCTCACCCCTCTTATAAAAGGGCACTCCTCCTTCTCATTTCTTCACACCTCTAAAGCCTTTTGGATCGGCCAAACTCTGCCCAAATACTCTCCAAACATCCCTCACTACAACCTAGGGGCCTTAGTTTTATCAGAAAGCCAACCTAAGGAGCCCTTTTGATCAAATCAAAAGGAAGAACCCGAAGAAGAGGTAATGTTTTCACCACCCCTTTTCCAAGTTTATTTCTTCTTCCACTTCTTCTTCCTTTGTTGTTACCATTCTAAAATAATGACTCCAGTATCATTTATATACTGTGATGTTATTATAAATATGGTACAACCATATTCAGTATTCTATCCACCCTTTGAATAACATGTCACCATACGTGCGTACGTACGGCTTACCGTCTCCACGTCGTGGTGTAATTGTTATTCAATATATTATTATTTGGATGGGTATAATAATGATGTGTAACTCATGTAAATAATAAATATAACATATTAATGATTCTGTATATATGATATACCATCCATTTATATATTATTTTAATATCAAAAGAATGATATTGTCGCTCGTGCGTACGTACGGACTACCGTCTCCACGAACGCGATGAGATTCATTCTCCATCGTAACCATTAAAGTATAATTATCATTTTATGATTTAAAAATGATGTTTAAGGACTTGATATCATTCTGGATATGAATAATATACAACCTATCCTTTACAAACATGTCTTACGTAACAAAACATATGAAAGAAAACAAGTAAGTTAACACCTGAAACAACGATAATACTAAGATATTATTATCAAATCAATATTAAAAGATCATATATGATATCATATTAATGTATATGATTCTTGTATAATTTAATAACAATTATTTCACCATTATACAGGAGGTTAACCTACCACAACCAAGGAAAAGTACAAGTTAAGGGTTATTTCACAATCTCTTCATTATCCGGGGTTGTTTATACGTAATAATCTACTGGGATCTCTTTATCATCCACATCCATGTTTCTTAAAAATGTATTTCAAAACATTTTTAATATTTACAAGAATATGGGTTAAAGTCATTTATACCCTTGTTTGACTTTTTATAAGAGGTTTATAAAGGAATCTTTCCGTCGTTTTCAAAACAAGGTCCTTTTTAACCTTTTCGACAGAATTGAGGTAAGAATGTTTTTTTTAACTTATACGGCGGGTGCGGTTATTTTACGCCATTATAAAATCTTCAAAGCTTTCCTTACAAGCTTATAAGAATATTTTCAAAGAAAATGTTTTATTTTATATGGATCTTAAATGATTTCAAAATAAAAGGAGATATTTCTTTAAAAAGAATTTTGATTTCATCTATGTCAACATCCTTTGATGGATTTTAAGATTATTTGAAGTTGATTTATTATGATACAAAACATCTATATTGTATTGAAAGTTTTGTGATATGTTTGACTATGGATGTGCTATTTTTATACCATTCATAGTTTATGGTGAAATTATTGACATTTCATTTGCTAGTTTTAATACGAATGTTTATGTTATCTTTAAACCTTTTCATATGGGAATGCATTGGACTTAATAAGTGACGGGTGGAGCCCGCTATAGCTCCTCGATGCATCGGTAGGTCTCATGAGACAAACTAGTGTCTTGGCACAAGGCCTTGACAAAATCTTATTTGTAGTCTTGGCACGAGGCCTTGACTATGTGGTTATGATAGTCTGGCATTATGCATTCCAACATTATGAAAGTGGTTATTGATTTTTGCATGTGATTATTCGATTAGTAGAATATCCATGTGAGTAAGTAAATGGCATTATTTCATTTTATTTATGCCATACCATGTTGAAAGTTCATGTTTGAAAGGCTTTTGTTTTAGTTATACATTGCCTTAAAAGTTTATTCTTATTTATGAAAGTTTTCGCTATATTGTTATCCTTACTGGGCATTTGAGCTCACCCCTTTTCTATGTTTTATTTTTCCCAGGTAGTGAAGAAGTAAATTATGATTGACTTGCAGGGATATTATGAGGGGTTTATAGTGTGGACGTTGGAAACATTATGTTGTTGTAGTAGTTTTTCATTTTATGATGTAATGTAAAACTTATGAATATATCTAGTGTTTCCAAGGCTACTAAACTAATCGGTCTTTCGAGATTTGATCTTTCTTGTGATCATGCCAATGTTACGAAGTAATGCACCGACTCTGGGTAGCTGGGGTCGGGGCGTTACAGTTGGTATCGGAGGAAGTTTAGTACAAACCTTGGAAGCTAGATTTAGATAAACTCTGATTAGAGCACGTAGACCTAAGATGAACTTTGAGGATTAGTATAGAAGAACTTCCTAGAATTTTGGTATTGTAGAGATTTTGTGAGTTTTCCGAGCAATACATCCCTGTCTGGATACGAGCAGGTAGAGGCGGCTCTGGCACAGATGTACCTAGGGGTAAAACCCGAAAACACCGCTTTGAGCTAGACTCGAACGGGAACTGGTGCACGACAACGGGCCTTGCTGCACTCTTGGTTACGACACTCCCGGGGGATATGCTTAGGATAACTCGCATTTTCTTTAGAAATCATTTTGAAGGGATTATGAGTATATAATTCCTCAAAGAAAACATTTTTATGGATTATATCCATAAATAGTTCAATTTATGTTAAGTGTTTTATAAGTATAGGATTATGTATTTTGATTCACAAACTGATCTAGTTTATGCCATTGTTTAGAAATGGCGCCCAGTAGAAGGTATGAGAACTCCAGAAATGCACATGATCCAAAGAGAAGGAATGATCATATCTTTCATGGTCTTAAGCTAGAATTTATAAGAGAAATAGTCTCCCATGTATTATCATCATATGAAGAAATAATATCATGTGTTGATAAGATAAGTAAAGAGTTTACTGAGTCCTATGGCTTTGAAGGGAAGCAAGAGAAGAAAAGCATGGAAGGGAGAAAAATGGATAAAGGGAAGAGGGAAAAGAAGAATTCTCCCATATGTGGTAACTGTGGGAAGAAACACCCTGGAACTTGCCTGAAAGGAATGGGAGTTTGTTATAAGTGTGGAGGAAAAGGGCACAAAGTACGTGACTGCAAGGGTAAGAAAATGGTTTCAAATGTACAATGCTTCATTTGCAAGGAGTTTGGACACTACGCGAACCTATGTCCCAGTCATCATACTATGACGCAAATGATGCTATTGGATAATAATCAAGTTATGATACTACCACAGATGAAGAGGAATGATTAGAGTTCTTATGTTGATTATGTCAATTGAGCTTTGTATCAACAATGTACTTGTTATAATAATTATGGAGTATATAAGGATTGTACTGCAGTACTATTTCATTAAGGACTTGAGATTGTGTGGAACAAAGAAAAGTGACTCAATAGCAGGATAAATTTTTGGAAAATATATGGTTGAGAGAATGATAAATCACAATGTAGTTCTGATACTGAGATAGTGATTTTGGAATAATATGTGATTGTTTTGGATAAATTATATTGGATATTCTTGACTACCTTGGAACTGATTAATGATTTGTATATTCCATTATTGTTGGGGTTTAGAACATTTTTGGATTGATGAAGTATATCCAGCATTCTATATGGAATAAGGGAGAATGAATGTAATCAATAAGGAATATGGTAATTCAGGATGTTTTAGTGTATTAAAAGAATACAAAATGAAGGTATTCATATGCTATTATGGTGTAAAAAGGATCTACATTATTCTTACCCTCCTTATAAATGTTGGACTGTGAGTTTGGACAGAAGTATTTTGGATAGTTCTAGTTTGGATTATTTTGGATTGCCACAAAAGGACAACCCGGAGGTCGGGCGGCAAACCATCGCGTCCGGCAAGGCTGCGAGACTTGAACCCGCAACCGAAGGGTGACAAGGGTGTATCACCTACCACTGGCCCACGAGATGTCCTGGATTAAATAATGTAGTTTTGTAGATGAATTATAAATTCGTTTATTTTGGAACCCTATACGAATAGTGTAAATAGAATTTTTTACATTCTATTATCTTTTAGAGTGAAAGATGAGTTTGTGGTAGAAATTTATTAATGGACAAAACTCTAATTATAAAGTAAGTATATCTCCTTATGATCTTATCCAATCTCATAAATAAATTCCTCAACATTAATAATAGAAACTTAGAACAAAAATGTTGTCCTAGATGGTACCTTAAATCATCACAAATTTATGGCTTTGGGATTGTTGGCCTTTTCATAGCCATGTTCTCTACCACTCTCCATCAGATAATTGATGGTTAGATTTCTCTTCCATATCCATATTTTCCTACATGGAACCCTAGTATGTGTTATTTTCGGTAATCTTCATACTTTCCACTCTTTATTTTAAATAGAGGCCTCATTAATTCATTTTTCGATGTGGGATTTCAACTAAGATATTTTAAAATGTCAAAAATGTGTTGTCCCAATACCATATATTTTGTTGAACCGATGGTACTTCAAATCATCATGGATTGATGAGTTTAAGGACCTCAATTTTATACTTGTTTGTGATTGATGACCTCAATCACTACCTATAAATATTTACGTTTTCCTCCAATCATATGTCTCTAATTGCCACCAATGTTCTCCTAATCGAGATCATAATTTGGTGGTGACCCTTTAATTTCTCTTTTCCTCATATTAAGACTAAATTTTAGTAACCCAATTTCTGATGTGGGTTTTCCCACAAATATATTTTCTACTTTCATCCTTTTATTTTTGAAGAACAATTTCAAATTGCGAGGACGCAATTTATTGAAGGAGGGGAGAATGTAACACCCCAAGAGTTCATAGTGTGTTATTTCTTCAAAATAATTCAATAACTTGCACTACACGCAACATCGAGTTCAATCACACCATGAATTACCAAAGGAAAAATCCATTCAAAATAGGTTATGAATATTATTAACTAAATTTTAAACTTTATATAATCCTTATAATTTTAGAATCCATATTATGAGTTTCTTAGTCATAATGTAAGAACAGATTCATTTTCAGTATTACACTTTTATCAACTTTTAATAGTGAAACCTTTTTAAATACAATATTTTATACTTTTTGACTAAATGGGGACATCAAAAAAATTTAAAATGAAACATCCCTAGCTTACACGGTACGCTTTCCTTTGAATAAAACAGTAGCGTGTGTTGTACGCAACTTCGAGTTTTAACACACACCACAACCGATCAAACTAGCCGTTATGAATAGTAATACCTAATTTTTGAAATTATATATATTTTATATTTCAAAATGGACTTCATTTTTGGATTCGGAATATCGAATTTAGCCTAAGGTGAAATTTTGGTACTTTTCGGATAACTTTCATATTTTGATGAATAGTGAAAATTACTAAATTTTAATTAAAAACAACTTTTTTAATCAAAATAATTAATAGTAATAAATTGTGAATTTGAGTGGTTTTAAAGTATATTTAGAATATATTTTTACCATTTAATATAATGTTGGTCATTGGACATAATTTTACAATTAAACCGAACATAAACAAGTGTCAATCTTTTGATAGTTATTATCTCTTAAAAACACGCTTTTTGTTTTGACAGCGGGAATTAATTTTAAATTAATTTCTGCCACTTCTGTGTTTTGAATTTAGAAAAATGGATTCCCTATTTGGAATCAGGATGTTCAAATTGTGTAAATAGGTAACTTTTATTTTTTGACATTTTGAATAATTACTGCGGTAAATATTTTATTTACCATGGTTAAGGGTAAATCCGGTAAATAAGGGTTAAAACATAATATTATAATAATACTAAATTACCCTAAAACGTGTCTTAACCCTATTGGTTGATACATGGTCGACCATGGGCATATTTGGGTCTATTTTGGGACCCCATGGATCCACTTGTAAGTGATAATGACACATTATATTAATAAAGCTAAAATAAAAATAAAAATGGCATAAGCTTACATCTTTTAGAAGAACAATTTTTACATAGGGTTATACATGTTGGATTTTCGATTATAAATATTCATTATAAATATAAAAAGATTTCCTACATAATGATATTTTATTTATAATTTTTAGACATTAAATAATTTATTTTATTTATGACACAATGATGATGCAGTAATTACTATAATAGTGAAAAATTAAAATAATTGATATTATAAATACCCAAATAATTATAATATGAAACTTTTAATGAATTAAACTAATTTTATATGATAATATGATATATTAGGATTGATTTAATTGACTTTGTTCTAAGTAATCAATCTGTTAGGAGTTTCAAAAAAAATCAACTATTGAATAGTGTCAAAATTGACATAAAAGAGTTCTTAAAAAAAATATTTTATTATTAATTGATATTAAATTCCTAAAAATCTAAGGTTCGGCCAAGAGACTTATATTATGATAGGTTCCTCATTAATGGACCACTTGGGGGACGCTTGGATGTATATAGTAAGTTTATTAACCATATTATATAAAAATACAAAGAGACATTGTAAAAGTGAAACTAATTAACTTAGAGTTAATACTTAAAGATAAGGTTAATATAAGTACCCAAACCTGTCTAAATTCTATTGGTTGAGTGGTGTTCTACCTATCCCCACCTTAACCTTTGAATAGTCAACTTTGGAGCCATTAGAAACCGAATATGAATTTATTATAAATTAATATTTCTAGCTTTTCCAAAGGTGCCCCTCACCCCTCTTATAAAAGGGCACTCCTCCTTCTCATTTCTTCACACCTCTAAAGCCTTTTGGTTCGGCCAAACTCTGCCCAAATACTCTCCCAACATCCCTCACTACAACCTAGGGGCCTTAGTTTGATCAGAAAGCCAACCTAAGGAGCCCTTTTGATCAAATCAAAAGGAAGAACCCGAAGAAGTGGTAATGTTTTCACCACCCCTTTTCCAAGTTTATTTCTTCTTCCACTTCTTCTTCCTTTGTTGTTACCATTCTAAAATAATGACTCCAGTATCATTTATATACTGTGATGTTATTATAAATATGGTACAACCATATTCAGTATTCTATCCACCCTTTGAATAACATGTCACCATACGTGCGTACGTACGGCTTACCGTCTCCACGTCGTGGTGTAATTGTTATTCAATATATTATTATTTGGATGGGTATAATAATGATGTGTAACTCATGTAAATAATAAATATAACATATTAATGATTCTGTATATATGATATACCATCCATTTATATATTATTTTAATATCAAAAGAATGATATTGTCGCTCGTGCGTACGTACGGACTACCGTCTCCACGAACGCGATGAGATGCATTCTCCATCGTAACCATTAAAGTATAATTATCATTTTATGATTTAAAAATGATGTTTAAGGACTTGATATCATTCTGGATATGAATAATATACAACCTATCCTTTACAAACATGTCTTACGTAACAAAACATATGAAAGAAAACAAGTAAGTTAACACCCGAAACAACGATAATACTAAGATATTATTATCAAATCAATATTAAAAGATCATATATGATATCATATTAATGTATATGATTCTTGTATAATTTAATAACAATTATTTCACCATTATACAGGAGGTTAACCTACCAAAACCAAGGAAAAGTACAAGGTAAGGGTTATTTCACAATCTCTTCATTATCTAGGGTTGTTTATACGTAATAATCTACTGGGATCTCTTTATCATCCACATCCATGTTTCTTAAAAATGTATTTAAAAACATTTTTACTATTTACAAGAATATGGGTTAAAGTCATTTATACCCTTGTTTGACTTTTTATAAGAGGTTTATAAAGGAATATTTCTGTCGTTTTCAAAACAAGGTCATTTTTAACCTTTTCGACAGAATTGAGGTAAGAATGTTTTTTTTAACTTATACTGTAACGCCCCGACCCCAGCTACCCAGAGTCGGTGCATTAATTACATAACATTGGCATGATCATGAGAAAGATCAAGTCTCGAAAGACCGATTAGTTTAGTAGCCTTGGAATAACTAGATACATCCATAAATATTTACATTATATCATAAAAAAACATCTTGTCTTCATATCCCCTCATACTATCCCTGCAGGTCATTCATAAACTACTTCTTCATAATCCTGGAAAAAAATAAAACATTGAAAGGGGTGAGCTCGGATGCTCAGTAAGGATAACATTATAGCAGAAGCTTTCATAAATAAGCATAAACACTTAAGGCAATTTATAACTAAAACAAAAGCCTTTTAAACATGAACTTCAGCATAAAATGGCAAAGGTAAAATGAAATAATGCCATTTACATACTCACATGGATATTCTACTAGTCGAATGATCACATGCAATATCAATAACCACTTTCATAATGATGGAACACATAATGCCAGACTATCATAACCACATAGCCAAGGCCTCGTGCCAAGACTACAAATAAGATTTTGCCAAGGCCTTGTGCCAAGACACTAGTTTGTCTCATGAGACCTACCGATGCATCGAGGAGCTATAGCGGGCTCCACCCGTCACTTATTAAGTCCAATGCATTCCCATATGAAAAGGTTTAAACATAACGTAAACATTCGAATTAAACTAGCATACGAAATGTCAATACTTTCACCACAAACCATGAATGGTATAAAAATAGCACATCCACAGTCAAACATAATTCATTCGATACAATATGGAAGATTGTATTGTATCACATTAACCTCAATCAATAATAATGAAGGATGTTGACATAGATGAAAATAATCATCAAAACTATTTGAGAGAAATATCCCCCTTTTCTTGAAAACATTTAAAAGTCACACTATTTGTCAAGAAGCCGTTTAAAAGTATATTTTTGAATCAAAGTGTCCCATACCACTTTGAAACTTTTAAAAGGAGTTTTAATTTTAAAACTTTAATGTCCATATAAATAAATCCTTAAAACCATTTTTCAAATATGGACATTAATGAGCATGATTTAGAAGAATAATTCTTTAAAACATTTTAAAATGGTATTTTGGTTAGAGTTTCTAACCAAAAGAGAGACACTTGAATACAAATAATTGAGGTAATCAAAACATTGTAATATCATGAGAATAAAGGAATTCATGATATACTATGTCAAAGTACATTATATACACCACATAAAAGTGATTTGGTGTATATCATCAAAGAAGTCTCAATGGAGTGTAAATTGAGATGAAATTTCTCAAAAAGGTTGTATCCTTAGGTTAAGGATAAATCAATGACATAATTATGTGTGACAAATATAAATACACTAAATATGATTGGATATTCAGTGTAAAACAATCAAAGGACATTCACACATATTCTTGTAAAAACAATACCAACGAATTGGATGTTTAAATCAACAAATGGAGAATGAGTTAAAATTTCTCTTATCAAATTCATATCAATGACTTGAGAATTACCAATGGAGTGATTATGTGTACCAAACTTCTATCCACAGGAAGGGGAGTGGAAATTATGACATAATAAAATGAATAGTGATTCCACACATAATCTTGGGGTAATATAATCAATGAAATATGTGTAAAGCCAAATGAGTGGAAATTGAAATCTCAAATTCCCTTATCGATTAGGTAACTTACGAAACATACGCCCATGAAAGAAGTATCATACCATGATGATGTAAATACCCATAAATTAAAGTATATTACACAATGAATACGATCATGGGCAGTACACATACACCACATGAAATAATTAAGTGGTGATCAATGGAATTCTCACGGAATTAAAAGTGAGATAAGAAAACCCTTACATTGTACTTTTTCCTTGGTCGATGGTAGGTTTACCTCCTGTATAATAGTGAAATAATTGTTATTGAATAATAAAAGAATCATTTACTTTAATATGATATCATATATGATCTTTTATCATTGATTTGTTAATAATATTTTAGAATTATCGTCATTTCGGGTGTTAATGGGTTCATTTTACTTTATATTCTTTGTTATGTGAGACATATTCGTTATTAATGGGATGTATATTATTCATATCCAGAATGGTATCAAGTTCTTAAACATCATTTTTAAATCATCAAATGATAATTATACTTGAATGGATACGATGGAGAATGAATCTCATCGCGTTCGTGGAGACGGTAGTCCGTACGTACGCACGAACGCTACTTCCATTTAATTTTTATTTTAAAATAATCGAATCCAAATTATACATAGGTATATTACTATTCCAGTATAATATAATATTTTATATATGTTACTTAAGTTCATTTACACCATCCTTTATACGTTCCATGTGTGGTATGAACGAGTCATATCATTTTAAGGGGGCGGTAGTCCTCACTTCCTCAAATGAAATTATCGTATGTATATACAACATGAAACGAATAATGGTATGAAATAAAATGGAATTACAGAAGCTTATATATAAAATATATATCATTAATATCATATTTAATTACAGTGCCATCCTAATGGCCACCATGAGAGGCGGTAAGATGTATTTGAACAATCATCGTTTCGTGAGGCGTTAGTTTGCCATCCACAGAAACATTATGTTCATCATCCATTAGATGGAGTTGTGTGAATGTGTAGTTTGAATCCTTCTTATAACAACATCCTAATATATTGAGGATACAGTTGTTGTTACAAAAGAAGGGAAATAAAAAGATTTTGGGGGTTGGAGAAGCAAAATAAATGAAAATACTTTAAGAGAAATTGTTACCTTTAATTTAGGTAACTCACTTTGGTTGGAACCAAAGGACTTCTTGAAATGCTTTCTGCCTAAGGGGAAGCAACAATGAGGAGGAGAGGGATGTGGGGAGCTTAGTTGGGCAGTGTTTGGACGAGCCAAGTGGCTTGAGAGGTGTGAGGAATGAGTAGAAGTGGTCTCCTTTTATAAGGGAGAGGAGGGGCTCTTTAGGAAAGAGTGAAAGTATTACTTTATAATATAATTATATTCGGTTTATAATGGTCCAAAAATCATTGAGGTCGAAGATAATATGACTCATATTCTAAATAACATCAACCAATAAGAATTGGACAGGTTTTAGATAATATTTTAAACATTATAATCTTATTTATTTAAATGATTTATTATTGAGGTAAACATTGCATCATTATTGTGTCATTAATAATTTAAATTATTTTATGTCTAAAAATTATAAATAAAATATCATTATGTTGGAAATCTTTTTAGCTTTCTAATGAATATTTATAATCGAAAATCCAACATGTATAACCCTATGTAAAAATTGTTCTTCTAAAAGATGTAAGCTTATGCCATTTTTATTTTTATTTTAACTTTATTAATATAAAGTGTCATTATCACTTACAAGTGGATCAATGGGGTCCCAAAATTGCCCCAAAGATGCCCATGGTCGACCATGTATCAACCAATAGGGTTAAGACACGTTTTAGGGTAATTTAGTATTATTATAATATTATTTTTTAACCCTTATTTACCGGATTTACCCTTAACCATGGTAAATAAAATATTTACCGCAGTAACTATTCAAAATGTCTAAAAATAAAAGTTACCTATTTACACAATTTGAACATCCTGATTCCAAATATGGAATCCATTTTTCTAAATTCAAAACACAGAAGTGGCAGAAATTAATTTAAAATTAATTCCCGCTGTCAAAACAAAAAGCGTGTTTTTAAGAGATAATAACTATCAAAAGATTGACACTTGTTTATGTTCGGTTTAATTGTAAAATTATGTCCAATGACCAAAATTATATTAAATGGTAAAAATATATTCTAAATATACTTTAAACCACTCAAATTCATAATTTATCACTATTAATTATTTTGATTAAAAAAGTTGTTTTTAATTAAAATTTAGTAATTTTTACTATTCATCAAAATATGAAAGTTATCCGAAAAGTACCAAAATTTCACCTTAGGCTAAATTTGATATTCCGAATCCAAAAATGAAGTCCATTTTGAAATATAAAATATATATAATTTCAAAAATTAAGTATTACTATTCATAACGGCTAGTTTGATCGGTTGTGGTGTGTGTTAAAACTCGAAGTTGCGTACAACACACGCTACTGTTTTATTCAAAGGAAAGCGTACCGTGGAAGCTTGGAATGTTTTATTTTAAATTTTTTGATGTCCCCATTTAGTCAAAAGGTTTAAAATATTGTATCTAAAAAGGGTTCACTATTAAAATTTGGTAAAAGTGCAATATTGAAAATGAATTTGTTCTTACATTATGTCTAAGAAACTCATAATATGGATTCTAAAATTATAAGGATTATATAAAGTTAAAAATTTAGTTAACACTATTCATAACCTCTTTTGAACAGCCTGTTTGGTAAGTCATGGTGCGATTGAACTTGGTGTTGCGTGTAGTGAAAGTTATTGAATTATTTTGAAGAAATAACACACTATAAAATCTTGGAGTGTTACATTCTCCCCTCCTTCAATAAATTGCGTCCTCGCAATTTGAAATTGTTCTTCAAAAATAAAAGGTTGAAAATAGAAAATATATTTGTGGGAAAACCCACATCGGAAATTGGTTTACTAAAATTTAGTCTTAATATGAGGAAAAGAGAAATGAAAGGGTCACCACCAAATTATGATCTCGATTAGGAGAACATTGGTGGTAATTAGAGACATATAATTGGAGGAAAAACGTAAATATTTATAGGTAGTGGTTGAGGTCATCAATCACAAACAATTATTAAATTGAGGTCCTTAAACTCATCAATCGATGATGATTTGAAGTACCATCGGTTCAACAAAATATAGGGTATTGGGATCACACATTTTTGACATTTCAAAATATCTTAGTTGAAATCCCACATCGAAAAATGAATTAATGAGGCCTCTATTTAAAATAAAGAGTGGAAAGTATGAAGATTACCGAAATTAACACATACTAGGGTTCCATGTAGGAAAATATGGATATGGAGGAGAAATCTAACCATCAATTATCTGATGGAGAGTGGTAGAGAACATGGCTATGAATAGGCCAACAATCCCAAATCCATAAATTAGTGATGATTTAAGGTACCATCTAGGACAACATTTTTTTTAAATTTACATTACATAAGGAAGAGGAATTCATTTATGATATTGACTAAGAACATTATGAGATATACTTAAATTTTATGTAGATTTTCATTCTTTAATAAATTTCCACCACTAACTCAATTTTTTTTTTAAACGATGAGTATTCAAGAAGACTTGGTCACACTGGGAGAGCTAGAATAAACATCTATAGAATCACATGATCCATGCAGGATAAACCATATATTTACATTGTCTTTGAAGATTAATCAAAACCAAAATGGTTAGTGAATGATCTAATGATCCCCCAAAAGGATATTCATTGAGATAAATATGCACTAATCTTAATTTCTAAAATTAAACCAACAATACCCCAAAGATAAATAGATACCATTCAATAACCAATTGTCCTTAAAATCCTTTAATATAATCCAAATTAATATTGAAACCCAAAACATAGAAGAATTTGATTATGTAGTCTCCCATGTTACATTGTATCTCCAAATTACATCAAATACTCTTAAAGTCACATACTTAAATGTAATCAACATCATCACATATTCTCTGTTATAGGTTAATCATTTCCATAAATAACCCAAATCACTATAAATCAACAATAAAAATGTAGATAAAAATCCACCATTACTCTACAAATGAAACCTCATTGTATTCTATTTTCCTTGGGCATATAGTGTTCCTAAAAAAATGAACATCTTCCAAAATAACATTTATCACTTAATCACCAAATCATTTTCCTATACCAAGGGTATTCATTTGATAAGACATAAGAACCCAAATCATCTTATTATTGATCAATAAAATCATTTAACAAAAAAATAGTCATACTAACCAGGGACTTCACGTAGTCCAGTGGTAGGCGATAAATCCCAATCGCACTTTGGTTGTGGGTTCGATTCCCACAGCTTTGTCCGACGCGACGGGTTGTCACACGGTCTACGTGTTGTCCTTTTTCAAAACTATATTTTATAATATTACCAAAATGAGATAAATTCCTAAAAATAACATAATTTAACCACAAATGTTATATCATAATTTGCATTTTCATCCCAAATTATAATAACTTATCATTTTCTCAAACCCCAATGATCATATAAAACCAAATGGTTATTTATACCTATATCCACAAGAGAAGAGACAATTCTTCCTCAAATATCATTCTCACATGGCAAACTGTGGGGTTACAAATACAAGAGAAAATTATTCCAATGTAAACCCATCAACAAGTAGTGGTAATTTTTCTCCAACCATTTATTTCCACATAGCTTCTTCTTTGACCAAGAAAATATCCTATAGAATAGGACATTCACTCGGGTAATGGCCAGGTCCCCTACATTTACGACAAATGACTGTAAATGGACTCTTGGGACCATTTTTATCTTCTTCCATAGTACTCTTCATTTTTCTTCGGCAATTCTTCACTTTATGTCCTTCCTTCCCGCACGTAAAACATTTCGTTGTCCCATTGAGACACTTTCCTGGGTGTCTCTTTCCACAATTCCTGCATGATGAAAATTGAGGTTTCTTTTCTCCATGGTCTCCATTGCTGGAGATCTTATCATTTATCACCTTTATCTTCCTTGTTGAGTCTGGGAGTTGGTTAATATATATGTTGTTGATCATATTTTTGGAAAACTGATTTGGCATAAAGACGATATCTTTTACGCCTATCAACATTCCATTTTGTTGCTCATTGCCACCACTGTTCCCAATTTGTACATCATTCTCAAAGTCACTATGACTTCCTTGGAATCCAGCCATTGACTAAAACCAGAACGCATTGTATGAGTAATAGTAGTCGTAAAATCATTTAGAGATTAAAATGTCACCATATTCTCAATTTGAAACATATTAGGATTAACCAAGGTCATTTACTCTCATCTTATGTATATATTACTTAAATCGGTTTGTAAAGAAAATGTAAATTATCCTAAGCATATCCCCCGGGAGTGTCGTAACCAAGAGTGCAGCAAGGCCCGTTGTCGTGCACCAGTTCTCGTTCGAGTCTAGCTCAAAGCGGTGTTTTCGGGTTTTACCCCTAGGTACATCTGTGCCAGAGCCGCCTCTACCTGCTCGTATCCAGACAGGGATGTATTGCTCGGAAAACTCACAAAATCTCTACAATACCAAAATTCTAAGAAGTTCTTTTATACTAATCCTCAAAGTTCATCTTAGGTCTACGTGCTCTAATCAGAGTTTATCTAAATCTAGCTACCAAGGTTTGTACTAAACTTCCTCTGATACCAACTGTAACGCCCCGACCCCAGCTACCCAGAGTCGGTGCATTAATTACATAACATTGGCATGATCATGAGAAAGATCAAGTCTCGAAAGACCGATTAGTTTAGTAGCCTTGGAATAACTAGATACATCCATAAATTTTTACATTATATCATAAAAAAAACATCTTGTCTTCATATCCCCTCATACTATCCCTGCAGGTCATTCATAAACTACTTCTTCATAATCCTGGAAAAAAATAAAACATTGAAAGGGGTGAGCTCGGATGCTCAGTAAGGATAACATTATAGCAGAAGCTTTCATAAATAAGCATAAACACTTAAGGCAATTTATAACTAAAACAAAAGCCTTTTAAACTTGAACTTCAGCATAAAATGGCAAAGGTAAAATGAAATAATGCCATTTACATACTCAAATGGATATTCTACTAGTCGAATGATCACATGCAATATCAATAACCACTTTCATAATGATGGAACGCATAATGCCAGACTATCATAACCACATAGCCAAGGCCTCGTGCCAAGACTACAAATAAGATTTTTCCAAGGCCTTGTGCCAAGACACTAGTTTGTCTCATGAGACCTACCGATGCATCGAGGAGCTATAGCGGGCTCCACCCGTCACTTATTAAGTCCAATGCATTCCCATATGAAAAGGTTTAAACATAACGTAAACATTCGTATTAAACTAGCATACGAAATGTCAATACTTTCACCACAAACCATGAATGGTATAAAAATAGCACATCCACAGTCAAACATAATTCATTCAATAAAATATGGAAGATTGTATTGTATCACATTAACCTCAATCAATAATAATGAAGGATGTTGACATAGATGAAAATAATCATCAAAACTATTTGAGAGAAATATCCCCCTTTTCTTGAAAACATTTAAAAGTCACACTATTTGTCAAGAAGCCGTTTAAAAGTATATTTTTGAATCAAAGTGTCCCATATCACTTTGAAACTTTTAAAAGGAGTTTTAATTTTAAAACTTTAATGTCCATATAAATAAATCCTTAAAACCATTTTTAAAATATGGACATTAATGAGCATGATTTAGAAGAATAATTCTTTAAAACATTTTAAAATGGTATTTTGGTTAGAGTTTCTAAACAAAAGAGAGACACTTGAATACAAATAATTGAGGTAATCAAAACATTGTAATATCATGAGAATAAAGGAATTCATGATATACTATGTCGAAGTACATTATATACACCACATAAAAGTGATTTGGTGTATATCATCAAAGAAGTCTCAATGGAGTGTAAATTGAGATGAAATTTCTCAAAAAGGTTGTATCCTTAGGTTAAGGATAAATCAATGACATAATTATGTGTGACAAATATAAATACACTAAATATGATTGGATATTCAGTGTAAAACAATCAAAGGACATTCACACATATTCTTGTAAAAACAATACCAACGAATTGGATGTTTAACTCAACAAATGGAGAATGAGTTAAAATTACTCTTATCAAATTCATATCAATGACTTGAGAATTACCAATGGAGTGATTATGTGTACCAAACATCTATCCACATGAAGGGGAGTGGTAATTATGACATAATCAAATGAATAGTGATTCCACACATAATCTTGGGGTAATATAATCAATGAAATATGTGTAAAGCCAAATGAGTGGAAATTGAAATCTCAAATTCCCTTATCGATTAGGTAACTTACGAAACATACGCCCATGAAAGAAGTATCATACCATGATGATGTAAATACCCATAAATTAAAGTATATTACACAATGAATACGATCATGGTCAGTACACATACACCACATGCAATAATTAAGTGGTGATCAATGGAATTCTCACGGAATTAAAAGTGAGATAAGAAAACCTTTACATTGTACTTTTTCCTTGGTCGATGGTAGGTTTACCTCCTGTATAATAGTGAAATAATTGTTATTGAATAATATAAGAATCATTTACTTTAATATGATATCATATATGATCTTTTATCATTGATTTGTTAATAATATTTTAGAATTATCGTCATTTCGGGTGTTAACGGGTTCATTTTACTTTATATTCTTTGTTATGTGAGACATATTCGTTATTAATGGGATGTATATTATTCATATACAGAATGGTATAAAGTTCTTAAACATCATTTTTAAATCATCAAATGATAATTATACTTGAATGGATACGATGGAGAATGAATCTCATCGCGTTCGTGGAGACGGTAGTCCGTACGTACGCACGAACGCTACTTCCATTTAATTTTTATTTTAAAAGAATCGAATCCAAATTATACATAGGTATATTACTATTCCAGTATAATATAATATTTTATATATGTTACTTAAGTTCATTTACACCATCCTTTATATGTTCCATGTGTGGTATGAACGAGTCATATCATTTTAAGGGGGCGGTAGTCCGCACTTCCTCAAATGAAATTATCGTATGTATATACAACATGAAACGAATAATGGTATGAAATAAAATGGAATTATAGAAGCTTATATATAAAATATATATCATTAATATCATATTTAATTACAGTGCCATCCTAATGGCCACCATGAGAGGCGGTAAGATGTATTTGAACAATCATCGTTTCGTGAGGCGTTAGTTTGCCATCCACAGAAACATTATGTTCATCATCCATTAGATGGAGTTGTGTGAATGTGTAGTTTGAATCCTTCTTATAACAACATCCTAGTATATTGAGGATACTGTTGTTGTTACAAAAGAAGGGAAATAAAAAGATTTTGGGGGTTGGAGAAGCAAAATAAATGAAAATACTTTAAGAGAAATTGTTACCTTTAATTTAGGTAACTCACTTTGGTTGGAACCAAATGACTTATTGAAATGCTTTCTGCCTAAGGGGAAGCTTCAAGGAGGAGGAGAGGGATGTGGGGAGCTTAGTTGGGCAGAGTTTGGACGAGCCAAGTGGCTTGAGAGGTGTGAGGAATGAGTAGAAGTGGTCTCCTTTTATAAGGGAGAGGAGGGGCTCTTTAGGAAAGAGTGAAAGTATTACTTTATAATATAATTATATTCGGTTTATAATGGTCCAAAAATCATTGAGGTCGAAGCTAAGATGACTCATATTCTAAATAACATCAACCAATAAGAATTGGACAGGTTTTAGATAATATTTTAATCATTATAATCTTATTTATTTAAATGATTTATTAATGAGGTAAACATTGCATCATTATTGTGTCATTAATAATTTAAATTATTTGATGTCTAAAAATTATAAATAAAATATCATTATGTAGGAAATCTTTTTATCTTTCTAATGAATATTTATAATCGAAAATCCAACATGTATAACCCTATGTACAAATTGTTCTTCTAAAAGATGTAAGTTTATGCCATTTTCATTTTTATTTTAACTTTATTAATATAAAGTGTCATTATCACTTACAAGTGGATCAATGGGGTCCCAAAATTGACCCAAAGATGCCCATGGTCGACCATGTATCAACCAATAGGGTTACGACACGTTTTATGGTAATTTAGTATTATTATAATATTATTTTTTAACCCTTATTTACCGGATTTACCCTTAACCATGGTAAATAAAATATTTACCGCAGTAATTATTCAAAATGTCTAAAAATAAAAGTTACCTATTTACACAATTTGAACATCCTGATTCCAAATATGGAATCCATTTTTCTAAATTCAAAACACAGAAGTGGCAGAAATTAATTTAAAATTAATTCCCGCTGTCAAAACAAAAAGCGTGTTTTTAAGAGATAATAACTATCAAAATATTGACACTTGTTTATGTTCGGTTTAATTGTAAAATTATGTCCAATGACGAAAATTATATTAAATGGTAAAAATATATTCTAAAGATAATTTAAACCACTCAAATTCATAATTTATCACTATTAATTATTTTGATTAAAAAAGTTGTTTTTAATTAAAATTTAGTAATTTTTACTATTCATCAAAATATGAAAGTTATCCGAAAAGTACCAAAATTTCACCTTAGGCTAAATTTGATATTCCGAATCCAAAAATGAAGTCCATTTTGAAATATAAAATATATATAATTTCAAAAATTAAGTATTACTATTCATAACGGCTAGTTTGATCGGTTGTGGTGTGTGTTAAAACTCGAAGTTGCGTACAACACACGCTACTGTTTTATTCAAAGGAAAGCGTACCGTGGAAGCTTGGAATGTTTTATTTTAAATTTTTTGATGTCCCCATTTAGTCAAAAGGTTTAAAATATTGTATCTAAAAAGGGTTCACTATTAAAATTTGGTAAAAGTGCAATATTGAAAATGAATTAGTTCTTACATTATGTCTAAGAAACTCATAATATGGATTCTAAAATTATAAGGATTATATAAAGTTGAAAATTTAGATAACACTATTCATAACCTCTTTTGAACAGCCTGTTTGGTAAGTCATGGTGCGATTGAACTTGTTGTTGCGTGTAGTGAAAGTTATTGAATTATTTTGAAGAAATAACACACTATAAAATCTTGGGGTGTTACATATACGGCGGGTGCGGTTATTTTACGCCGTTATAAAATCTTCAAAGCTTTCCTTACAAGATTATAAGAATATTTTCAAAGAAAATGTTTTATTTTATATGGATCTTAAATGATTTCAAAATAAAAGGAGATATTTCTTTAAAAAGAATTTTGATTTCATCTATGTCAACATCTTTTGATGGATTTTAAGATTATTTGAAGTTGATTTATTATGATACAAAACATCTATATTGTATTGAAGGTTTTGTGATATGTTTGACTATGGATGTGCTATTTTTATACCATTCATAGTTTATGGTGAAATTATTGACATTTCATATGCTAGTTTTAATACGAATGTTTATGTTATCTTTAAACCTTTTCATATGGGAATGCATTGGACTTAATAAGTGACGGGTGGAGCCCGCTATAGCTCCTCGATGCATCGGTAGGTCTCATGAGACAAACTAGTGTCTTGGCACAAGGCCTTGACAAAATCTTATTTGTAGTCTTGGCACGAGGCCTTGACTATGTGGTTATGATAGTCTGGCATTATGCATTCCAACATTATGAAAGTGGTTATTGATTTTTGCATGTGATTATTCGATTAGTAGAATATCCATGTGAGTAAGTAAATGGCATTATTTCATTTTATTTATGCCATACCATGTTGAAAGTTCATGTTTGAAAGGCTTTTTTTTAGTTATACATTGCCTTAAAAGTTTATTCTTATTTATGAAAGTTTTCGCTATATTGTTATCCTTACTGGGCATTTGAGCTCACCCCTTTTCTATGTTTTATTTTTCCCAGGTAGTGAAGAAGTAAATTATGATTGACTTGCAGGGATATTATGAGGGGTTTATAGTGTGGACGTTGGAAACATTATGTTGTTGTAGTAGTTTTTAATTTTATGATGTAATGTAAAACTTATGAATATATCTAATGTTTCCAAGGCTACTAAACTAACCGGTCATTCGGGATTTGATCTTTCTTGTGATCATGCCAATGTTACGAAGTAATGCACTGACTCTGGGTAGCTGGGGTCGGGGCGTTACATTGATGGTATGTTTGGGGTATTGGAATTGATTATCTACACCCACATTCCATGTTAGACTATATATCTAAACCCCACCCCTTTAATAAACATATAAGGGTGGACTACATGAGGCTCTATCACTATAACATATGCATTTAACGTGGACTCTAGGACTAATCCTAAAATGTAACTATGATGTAATTATTTATGAATTTTTTCCCCTAGTGAGATTGGGAACATTAATTCCCCTTATGAATAACTATGTTGAGAGAATAGGGATAGAGACCTTTTTTTAGTATTTCATAATAAACCACTTTTTGGAAAGTGGGACCCATTACAATTAAAACTCAAAAATTCAAACTTAAACATTCAAATTTCAAATCTACCGCTATCATCACCTTGATCCACAAGCCCCGACATGAGAACCCATCGAGACATCATGTGCCGAACTCGAGAAATAGAACCTCTCAATTGTTGTGTCACCATGAGTCTCGACACCTGGCGCGACTTCATAGAAATCTTCTTCAAATAGGGACGCCGGCAAGCTACACTGACGCCTGTCATTACCAGAACCATCCGAGAAAAAGCCTGACACACTGCCTCACAAAACTGAAATCCTTCACTAACTGAACCAAAATCAATCAGAAAACCTCCGCGATAATAAAAAAATTAAAATCTTCACATACAACTACAGTAACTGACACGAAAAACCAAAACAGGTTAATCCGCATCAACTGGAATGAGGGTGAGCTTCACCAACGTTTGTCATCACAACTATCGATGGTCCAGATCAAAAACAACCAACCCTCCTTGGCCAGGAATAACCCGGCCAATGGAAGTAAATAAACCCTACTCAAAACAAAAAAGCAAATAGAATGTAGAAAAAATTATCCATCGCAACCATCCATAGATCCCGTAGAGAACACGCTCAACCACATAGCATGCATCCACCGACGAAGTGGCTCCCTCAACCCACAGAAATTGGGGCTCGGCCCTTAGACAGTAACACCGCCATGAAACCCTATCTAGATAGTAGAGCCGAGCAAATGTCCAGCAAAATCATGTGCACCACTGAATGGACCAAGCCGAGGAGGTCACCGTCATGAATTGGGTGTGGGATGTGCATGGAAGAGTGATCAAGACATTTAGTTATGATCCATTTTGTTATTCCTATATTGCTTTCATTATGTATTAGCTATCACTTGGCACAGTATCCCATTCAATAATATATTTAACATTTAGTTGTGTAATTTGACGTAGTTTTGGGAGATGTTTAGTATTGTAGGTTTATTGCTTATTATTACCATTATTATATACATATCTATTATTTATTACTCTAATAAAAATGGTATAAGCTCACCAAATATTACATTAGACCCTCTCTACTATTTTTCATCCAATGGAATACATGGAAGAGCACATCAGGTCATGTGGTGAACCTGATTAGGTCACCGATTATGTGGATTTTGGGTCGGGGTTGCTACAAAGTGGTATTAGTTGAGGTTATATTCTATTGTATTACTAATTAGGGATGATATATAGGATATTATTATGTTTTAGTCTTTCAAAATGAGGACATTAATTGAATTAGTTAACCCATGTATAAGGGGAAACACAAATACCCCATTGTGGGGTTTTTGTTCATTCTCTGGGTTGTAACAGTTGAATGATATTTCACAATTTTGCTGATACACATGATGTGTGATGTGACGATATTAAGGTATTTTACATGTTCCCTGAATTACACAACATCTAAAATACATAAATTAATTTAGGAACATGTTTATTTTGGTAACGTGCATCATGATATGCATATGTGGGGGAAAATATTGAAGGTTGTTAAAAAAGGTAAAATATTAATATCTTCATTCTCATCCTAAAAAAATAGACCTAATGATGATGATGAAAACAAAAAAATGGAATGAATATTAAAAATTAGTTATTGTGTTGATCCTAATAAAAAATCCTAAATAGTTTACAACATTATTATGACAAGTTTAAAATATTTCATGGTTATTAAGTCATAAATGTATATATATTGTAATAGTTAAATGATCAATATGGTTTATGAAAAAATGGTTGTGTTTATGTGTTATTAGTTTACCCCATGAAGACCATGGTCTATGGTAGGGATGTTTGAGCGTAGTTTTAAATGTGTGTTGATAACCATTTGGATAGTGTATATGAAATGAGTTTCTTATTTCTATAAGAGACCCCCATTTTGTGTAAATAGTGGAAGATTTATGTAATGTGGTTGAGATGTGTGAATTGAAATGTAGAGATATTCCCCTGTAAAAACTTTAACAATTTGGAAAATTGGTGGATATCTCTAAGATTATCCTCCAGTAGATGAATAAGAAAACTCATCCATACGATGTAACATAATTGAGTATAATTTTTATAATAATTTCGAACATTTTATGAAAATAATGAATTCGGACCTGGGGAGGGTGATACATAATATTATTAATTTGATAATATATTTTCTTTTTCATCACACTCTGACTTTTAAAAGAGGGGATGAGATATATTTTTGAATGTTATATATGTTGGAACCTAATGGGATATTATAAATGGGTCTTCCTAGTTTTTTTTAACAGACTAGATTTATTGGTTATTTAAGAAGTGTGTGGTCCTTAGTTTGGGTATCATGGTGAGTTTGATGTTTTAGATAGAGGTGATTTCCTTGTTTTAAATATGTCTGGGCTATGACCGTAAGGTTGAGAGGTATCATATAATAATAAGGATGTGTAAACCATTAAGGGTTGTGACCGAGATGATTTCATTGGGGTTTGAGATGGATGACTATATTCATAGTTACATGAGTTGTTTTTTTATTCTCTTGAATCCTTGAGTAAATTATATTTTTGGTGAATCGTATGGATTTTATTTCAAAATGGGGGAAGAATTACCACATGTGTGTCACAAAAATTTAGACTTTTTTTGTCTATGACTTAGATATAAAAAATAGTAACAAGTCACATATTCCTTATTTTGTGTGGTTGGTATTATTCAACACTAAAGAGAGACCCATGAGAGGGTTCTACCTTGTTGTGATTCTTCTTGGTTGCCTTAGGAAGATATCTATATTTTTCATATAGATAGGTGTGGGGTTGTAATAGAGGTATAAATGGTATGTTAAATGATATTTTAGATACAACTCTACTTGTGACTATGAGTTGGAAGTCTTGGGAAAATCTAGTATAACTTATAGGGATGTTAGAAACGTGTTTTATGTTCATTGGAATCTGAAGTGTGGGAGATGATTTAGTGTTATAACTGATTCATAGTGAGTATGATTATATTTTATTAGAATGTATTATTTCACCAGTGATTATATCAAAGAATCAAATGAGTGATTGTAGTTAGTTTTATGGTTGGTTATGAAGGATTGTATTTTTGGATGTATGAACCTTATATTTTTAAAATTACTAATGGAGGCCTTAATGTTTATTTTCATCCAATGAGACAAGGGTGACCAATGTGTGGATGGATTTTTTGTTATAGAGGTGATACATAATGTTCGGGTGGTTACGTGGGTTTGTTTCCTTTTATGAATTATTTGGTTGTTGGGTGAGATGTTTAAAAATCATTGAGGTTGATGTGGATGACAGACTAGGAGGCATGGTTAGGTGATTAGGATGGAGTTTGCGCCCGAATATATGGATGCATGTCTTGTGTGATTTAAAGTAGGTTTTAGTGTGTGGAAAAAATAAAGGGCATGACGTTGAGGGCTCTACGACTGCAATGATGTGGAAAATTTCTAGGAAGGAATTATGATATTTGCAATACGTACACAGTGGATCAGATGAAATATCATTTAATTTTAATTGAATCCAATGGAAAACACTGGCTATGCATGGTTCTATTTGGTTATGGATTGGTGAGATTGATCTTCATGCTTCTATTGTGAATTATAAGAGTCATGGTTGATGAACTGTTGTGGTGTGAATGTTTTATGGGAAAATGAGTCAATGAATCTTGAATTCTTGGTAGATGGTCATGAAGTGTTGGTGAGTTTGGTTGGTAACCTAACTTGATTTGTGGTTCCTAAAATTAATGATACATCCTAGGCCTAGAAGTCTGAGTCTCTTGATAGGTAATGGTGTCCCATAGTGGGGTATGAATTCAATTATTGTAAATAATAAGTGGTGTTACCTAACGACTAATTATCATACATTATTCTTGCGATGATAATCCAAACATCTTGATATCATCTAATGTATGGTGAGAAAGATCCTGCTTTATGCCTAGTGATATAAATGTGTTCTAGTAGGATATGTTCAATATTAGAGGTTAAGTTCATCGGTATGTATATATTGATATTTATGGTGGGATGTGCAAAAGAAACAATCTATGGGTTAGGTCCTTGGTATGGTTTGGAAATCAATGAACATCTTCAGTGCCATTATTATAAACTAGGAATTTATATATGGTGGTTTTGTTTGGTTGTTACAGGGAAAGCTATATAAATTTTGAAATTTTTCGGGTTTATATTATTATCAATGAGTGATATGAGGGGGACTTAATTCCTTTTTTAATGTTATGGTATTGAAACTCCTAATGTTGGGAGTGATTAGTCAATGCATGATCTGTGGAGAAGAGTGTTGAGTTGATGTGGTGCATTTTGAATGTCAATAATAAAAAGGTGAGGCGCATATACGAATTTCTCAAAAATGACATTTGAGGATAAAATGTGGTGGTTGAATGAGAAAATAGAAGCCACTTGGACAGGTGGGATCCAAAATACATCTAATATTCTTATTTTATAGTCATTTATTAGTGTGATAGGGCATGGAATGATTTTTTTGAAATGATTTTTTAGTGCTTGATCATAATCAGGTGTCCAACATGGACATGGGTAGGTGACTTTTTATGAACATGGAATAACAATAACAATGAAGGGACATTGGCATAAAATTTAATGTCATTCAGATAGTGATGTTAGGAATTCTATGATAAATCAACTAGGGACAACTTGAGTTGGTAAGAAGGAGGTACAAAAGTGGTGAGTTGTAAATAGTTTTCAGTGGATGTTTTGGATTCATAGGTGTATATCAATAAAATAAATGGGTTTTTAAGAAGATCCTAATTGATTTTTGCAGATATAGAGGTGGTATATGTTTTTTTTGGAATTTTATTTGTTATAGATAATCACGATGATGAATTGCAATGTAGTGGGTTCCTTTATTGTGGAGTTTATTGGATGTCAAAAATGATTACGGTTGGTAATCCTAATGATATGGTTATGACTTAAGTGAGTAGGAGATAGGGGTAGGTGTAGGGAGAATCATTTGAATTGAGGAAATTAATGTTTCGGGACAATCCTATATGGGATGTTATGAGACAATATGATAATGGGAAAATACATGATATGTTAGGACCCACTTTATGTTTTAGGTTCATAGTGGAAAGTATGTTCTGATGATGAATCCAAACATGCGAGAGTTAAAATTCTTTTTAGCACTTAATGGAACGATATAGGTATGTCCTTCTAGGTATCCTTGACAACAATTCCAAATTCCAATGTTGGGTGGAGTCCTCATAGACGTTGGTCATGATGAGTTAGAAGAAACATAATATGTAATTTGAAAATGTTGAGGTGAGGTTTTGATTGTCTTTTGATTGTGGAAGTTCCCAACACTGGTAGATGGTTTTAGTGAGGTAGAGAATATTTTTTCAAGAAACATAGTAGATGAGCGACTATTTTTATGTCGTTAATTTTATTCAGATTGGATGGGATAGGGTAGGCATCAAAATGATGATATAGTCTTGTTGGAGAGTGTTAGCTTGTGATTGAATGCTTCAGATCCATCGATTGACAGTTGTGATTTAATTTGACATTGGGTCAATTTATATGGATCAAGGGAAGAGATAATTGAGTTGTGGACCTATTTAGATAGTAATGTTTTATCAAATCATATTATCATTTGGTTATACAGATTTGGGGCCATAATGAACATTAAAATGTGGAAAATTGCACCAAGTGAATTGGGCTAGGAGGGGTGGAGAGTATGCTGATGATAATATTTTGAATATTTCATCCATGAGAATAAGATGTTTTCATATATGTTTCAATAGGTTTTGACTTTGTAATCATTGCCGTAGATTTTATAGGGTGTTATGTTGGTTGATGTTTTGTTGGATATTGATGAATCCCATAAAGAGAATCATGTTTGTGAATATCGGTCACATTTAGATGGTTTTCTGTTGAAATATTATTCCATGTTTAATCATTTTTTGAATCATGGAAATTTTTAGGAAGAAACATAGAATGAGAGATAGATATGTATTCATAGTGGCATGATTTCTTATTTTGGATGTTTAGTGATTCTTATGATTGTTGATTTCGGAATAGGTATTATAAGGTGGAGAGGTTATCAGATCATAGACAGAAATTGTGGTATATCATCATTTAACAGTTTGGGTTAGATCCCAATAAGATGGTTAGTCTGTTCGGTCTTGATTTTTTTAGGAGGATTATGGTGTTAGGCGGTTTGGGTAATTAAATAAGGCAAAATAGAGTCGTCTAGTGAATGTTTCATGATTGGGTCCTGTATATTAGTTATCATTCACATTAACCATGGATACATGTAGAGGTAGAGAATGGTTGATGATAACATGAATGGGGATGGGGAAAGATATGTGACCTTGGCTAGAGACATCCCTCACTATTAAAATAGGGTATGAAAACCAATGTGGTATCCCTAGGTAATTGTGCGTCCTGGACCCCTCTTGGAAATTGGATATCCCATTATTATTGTGTGGTTTGGCCCACTAGGTGGCCAAACTGTGTGCCCCATTTAATATTTGTTATTTTAACATTTTTTCCCTAGAGGATTATGATTCCTCTCCTGATTTTGTTCCCCATTCCTCTTAATATATCCATATTGATGTACTAAATCACTCAAAACATCCCAATGATTCATCTCCCTCAATTTTATTTCATTTTAATCTCTAATGGATGCATATTAAATAACTATAATATTATTTTACTCTTTTGTAATTTTTTTTGTTTAGTGATTGTGGAATCACTCATCATATCCAAAATCCATAAAATCATATTTCTCTAGTGGAATCTATTTTGTTTTATCACGATGTTTTTGTATTCGAGTAATTATCTATGGTGACCTTATGGTTGTCTCTATAATTGTGTTAGGTTTTCAAAAAGATATATCCCAATTAATTTTTGACTATTTATGTGAATGTTTTTGTGATTTGGAGTCATTATTATTCATTTTGGTATTCTGTAGTAGAAATTACAAGTAATTTTGGTAAACATTTAATTTAACACCTCACATTCCAAGTGGGATGTGTTGAATTAAATTTACACTAGGATAATGTCCACCCATGGGGTGTACCCCTTTCATATTATGGAAACTGAATTATTAACTGGATAATTAAAAAGATAAAACATAGGTCAAATTATATATTTGTTGATTTTTTTTTTGAGTTATGAGGTAAAAATATTCTTAATTATTTTCATTTTTTAACCTGGAATAAGAGGATGGTTGATATAGTGTGAATGGATTAAATAAATTAAATTGAATGTGATAAATGGAATATGGGTTTTCCTAGAAATGATTAAATAAATTAATGAATTTTAATGGGTAATGTGTTACATGGGTAAGGTTAGTAATGGGAAATGGGTTAAATGGTTAGAGAATATATATGATAATTTTTAAATGGGTTAACTCATGATTAAGTATTATATATGGAATAAACTATTTCTGTAAATGTTGTCTATGTTGAATTGTAATTGTTTGGTTTGATAAATGTGTTATGATTAAATAATCATGTGTATATTGCATGGGGGTATGTGTTGGGTACTGTACTTGAGGATCCATTCTCAATGGTTTGGGTAGATTTAGTCTCTAAAACCCACCCCTTTATTGCACATGTTTGGGATGTCTGATTGAGGCTCTGTCCCCTATTTTTTAATTTGATTATTCATCCTATAATGAGGATATAGGTTAAGTGTTATTTTATAATTTATATAATATTTTCCCTAGTGTAATAGGAATCATAACTTTTCTAAATATGCATAAATATTTTTATTGAATTATTGGAAGTGAAATTGTTGAAATTTTCTAGCTCATGGAATTAAATAATTAAATTTGCTAAAATGATCATGGATGATAAATGGAATTTTATTTATCTGGTTTAAACTTGTATCATTTTTAGTTAATACTATATCTAAATATAATGAATATTTTATAAACACTATTGATGGTGGGATGCTGATTTGAACTCATGCCCTGACCAGGATGTGGTTTTGTATCTAAGAAGACATCATTGTTTTAGGTCAGGGAAAGGAACTGGTATGATTGTTATATAGATGAGTTTGGAATGGTATATGCATAAAAGTGGGATCCAAACATGTATTTTGGAATCATTTGAGGATTATTCTATTTATATCATTTTGAGATTCCCTATATGACATGGAATACCAATTTGATCATTTTGTTGTAGACTTGTACCCAATTATAAAAAATTGTTGGTACTCCATGTTTTTTCTTCAATTTTACTTTATTTAGTATTTATCTATTGTGTTTAATTTGATAAATGGGATATATTCTTCACAAATGTTCAATTAGACCATCACTACTTGTCAGCATCCTCTTGTGTGTGGGGAGGCACTCTAGAGGTTATGTAAAAACCAGGCTTCAGGCACCGAAACAGAGGAATCCAGGTCTGGGAGGTTACATATAATGAGGGAAATATCCAATCATTATATGTTGTAACATTTTCCTTAAAAAGTTCCCTTCTTATAGTTCAAAGACCTTAATAATGTATTAAATTCTGAATAGAAACATGTCATATATTTTTCTAGACCATAGAAGAATTTCACCAACTTAAATAGACACATTTCATATTTCCCAACCCCAAATCAACATGGTTGTAAGTATAAATATCCACATCAGGTACACCATTAATTGATGTTGACTTCACAAAAATACAAATAATTTAGTAAATTCTATATATAGAGATATAAATAACAGTTATAATTGATTATAAACATTACACTAGAGTAATATTATCCTAAAAATCAATTCTTTTAACACGTGAGTGGCTTTTCACTCGAAAACTTTTTCATTTCTTATCATTTCACCATATTCATTCAACATATTCTAGAAAATACAACATGTACAAATTAAATTTTTTAATTTGACTTCGGTATGAGTTCCCATGTTTCACTATCTCTAATTGGATCCAACTCATCATTCATTGCCTTAATCCATTTGAGATGCTCAAAATATTTATTCATACAATTCGACATATATTCTTAATCAAAATACGTATGTGAAATAAATTAAGGTTTTCTTATTGTCTGAACCATTTCATGTTGATCACCCATCACATATTAAGGTTTCACATGCTTCCTAAACATAGGATGAGATGGTTGATATTCTTCCTTGACACTAGAAATAGATGGGCTTAATTATTCTTCTTGTATAAGATTAAAATTATTTATATTCATATTATATTATTTATGAAAAAAATTCATCTTAATCATCCTCATCTATATGGGTTTGTGGTACATATTTCTCAACATTCTCAAGAACATTCACATCAAAAAAATCAAATAATCTTCTTATCTATTTGTTTAAATATTTATACCCTATTCCATTTGAATCATATCCATGAAAAATTATATCATCACCCATATGGTCAAACTATCCATAGCTTATAGCTTTTTTATTTATGATATATGAACCCCCAAAAACACTTTAGTGTTTAAATTTTTTTTAGGAAAAAATAATATAGATTCATATCATATGTTTTCTTATAAAAAATACATTTGAAATTTAAAAAATAATTCTCAATGAATTCCTCCAAAATTTAGGCGAAATCCCATGGTTGAGTGACATAGTATTCCCTATTTAAACTAATATTCAATTCATTCCTTGAGAAAAAATAACATATAGTTTTTGTGTGTATAGTTTAATAAAATCATATATAATTTCATTATCATAATGATAACATCCAAAATCATTATTCTTGTACTCGCCAATATTATCATTTCATAACATCTTCACATAATAACCACATTCCTTCCAATATTTTATTCGAAAAAATTGAACCATATTTAGAGAATATGAATTGCATTTTATATAAATAACACTTGTAATGTAAGTAAAATAATCACTAAAATAAATGAAGTATTATCTCTATGAGTTTATTTTTTTTTCTCATTATCCCATTAATATCAAAATGTATATGTTCTATGAGTTCAGATGGATGAATATATGCAATATTTTTAGTGATTTTGATGTCTTCCCATTATGATTAAATATCATAACTCCATTATCATTATCATGATATATCAAGATTACCATCAATATTTTACCACCTTTAAAATATTTTCATGTTTTTGTGAATCATATCTCCCATCTTATTATACCACAACTGATTTTCATCCAGCATTCATAAGTTATAATAGTTACGAACATCACTAACTTACAACATGTCACCCTTTGTACGTTTCCCTCTTATAAAAGCTTTTCCATCTTCATATCATTTCATACAACAACCATATTTTATACACAACATGATTTCATTTATCACAATGTTATGAATAACATAACAATTTATGTTTCATCCCATCAGAACGAAAACCATCATGGAATTTATCTTTTGATCCACAATAATAGAAACTATAACTCATTTTATTTCAAGGGAATCATCCTTTCCAAATTTCACTATTCCTTATTCGAATTCCTTTGTATTATTCATCAAATTTAAAACACCTTTAATATATTATGAATAACCAGTATCAATTATCTATGTTCATTTTCTTTTTTTTTATATTTTAGAGAGGTTTCTATAACAAAATATTTTTATTTCCCATTGAATTTCTTCAATTATAAATTTTGAGAATTGTTTTAAACCCTTTGGTGATGATTGTAACAAAATAAGTAACATTTTGAATGATTTATTAGTTGTTCACATATATAAAAATATTTTACAAATTTTGGAATTTATTTTAAACCTTCAAAAAATCCTTCTCAAATTTCGTTAATAAACACTTCTTAGATTTATACCATATAGATGATTGACTCTGCCTTAAAATTTTCATTCTATAATTTTAGGAATAGTTTTATTGGCATTTACTAATCCAACCCATATTTTTCTCGTTCAAAAACCCACCACAATAACCATAGAACCCACATAAAGTGTAATTTCTTCTTACTCATATATACTATATGGAATTATAGTAATTATCCCTATAAACATTCTAATTCATGAAATCAGAAGAAAAAAAATTGCTGTGAATTTTTTATCATCACACAGAGTCATATTTTTTAACATAGATATCAGAACACAGATTAGTAGTATTTTTTAAACGTAAAATTTCAAGAATATTATGAAAATTTACTTTTTTGGTTCTACCAAGATACATGACATTCCCATTATTCGTCATTTTAGAATCAATTTCAAAGTTCATATCAACCATTGATGGTAACAATTGATCTTTCTCAAGTTCACTAATTATAGTACATTCACCAAAATCAGATATATTGTTATGGAAGATATTAAATCCCTTATCAAATATAGAAAAATATTTTTGGATAATTTCAAATTATTCTTATTTTCCCTTTATTTTTACTTCAAGATGTAAATTCAAATCTATTTCATTCTACAGATACTTTTTCAAATAATCGACATATTCAGGAAACATAACATTATATCCATGATGAAATTCTTTGATAATTTTGGATAGAATATTCTTAACCAATATCAGGATTTAATTTTACGATCATAAAATAATTAACAAAAATTCATCCAATTGACTATTTTGGTGAAATTAAATCTCAGTTACTTATTTTTAGAAATACTACTCCCAATCATTCCATGATGAAATGTTGTAATGTATGTATTTTCTCTAAAAATCTCTGTAAATGTTTCATCATCTACATCACCATATTCATATTCATTATATTTAGATAAAAAAATATAATTTTCTATTTGAATAAATTTTTATCCATTCACGTTTTTATGGAATTATTAATATCACCATGATTCTTACTTGATATTCTTGACATCCATTCATCCTCATCACTATCTTCTTCATTTATTCATCGAGTAAAATTTCCTGAAAATTTCCCATAGTCTCCACATAAAAACATTCAAGGTATGTCTCCATTTATACATTAATTTACCACTATTTGAAATTTTAGAAAAAAAAGATATTAAATAATAAATAATTTTACATAACTCATTTTTTGATTCAGATTCAATCACTTCTTCTTCAACAACCTTCTTTTAATTCCCTTGTTTGGTGTCAATAATGGAAATTTTACGATCAAAATTTATTTTATTTAATAATTGATTACCTTTTCATTTCATATTTAATGATAGTTCTATAAATATCATATGATATGGAGTTTTAGGATCTCTATCTTACAAAGCTGAAACTCTATCATCTAACATATCAATAAGATTTTTCAAAAAAATCAAACAGAATTTCAGTCGTTCTATATTTTATTCAGACATATTATGGTGCTAAAATTATCATTCATACTTTTATATAAATAACCATTAGATTCATGGTTAACCATTTTCCAATATTTATACATTATTCTATAGTCTTTTAATTTTTCAAACTTCACATTTGTATTTTCTTCATTAATTTTCTTTATCATTTCCTAGATAACATTGTGGATGAAAATCCCTTCACTCGTAGAAACTAAATTTTAGAAAAAATGAGAGTAAATAATTTTTACATTATTAATAATTCTTAATAATATTCTTATCCATATATATATATCATAGGATAATCATCATCTATAGAAGGAAAACCATCTGTAACATCTTCAAGAACATTATACATAAGAAAAATAAGATAAAGAAACATTCTCTTTTCGATATATGATAGTTGATTCAATAGAAGACTAAAATATCATTCCTTATAAAAAAATTTAGATTATCCATCACAACTTCTCATCAAAATATTTAGTATTGACTAAATCGAGGGAAACGTTCATCTGATACTACTAAATATTTTACATCCAGGATCAATGTATCAATGACAGGGGGTGGGGGTGAATTATTGATATCTATTTATTTTGGGATTCCATTACTTTTTTAAAAACCTTAACTACCATTAAATATTTATCGCTTTTATAAAAACTAAAAAAACCACACAACCAAATGAAGACAATTATTTATAAGGCTAACTACTTAATAAGAGTATATACGTCCATGGAATTATTCATACATGGTCTTATACCACAAAATACAATATAAACAATCATTTTTGTATACATCATGTATGGTATACCATTAAATCACTGTATAAAAATGTTTAATAGATAGGTGCATGTTCATATTCAATCATGGATGATGTAATAAATGATGGTTTAACAATTAATGAAATCATCTTGAGGTTATTCAATAAATATTACTATTCTTCCTTATCAAATTCGACAATAATATCTTCACTACACTATTCTTCTATTTTATACTGACCAGTATCTAATTACATTACTTTTGGACTATTTAAAAAAATTCTAATAGATTAGTCCAACTAGTCACCTTGATTTCTATGTCTAGAAAATATAATAGAAATCAAACACTAGAATCAAATATGAACCACACATTCTTTCACTGGAATCCAGCATCTGATAGCTCGGTCCGATCATGTATCCTATGATTTATTTCATTTCTTTTATTTTATCACACCAAATATATTTATCAAAAAAAATTATGAAAAAATTATCTCTTAGAACGAATTTACTGATTTCAGTCTCTATTTTTACATAAACAGTACATCTATTAGTAGAAAAGAAATTTTACATCCAACTGATTTTATGTCTGTTAAATGTGTTTTGGGATGGAGGTTTAAAAATTATCCCCCATATCAAAAAAAATTTCAAAAAAATTTCCCTTCATTATAGCTCTATATTCGGCTCCTTCAAATATTATTTTTTATTCTAGGAACATCATGATTCATCTAAAAACCTCTTACAACATCAATCATTCTTAATATTCATTAGTACAATAAAAATTAAATTATATATTATTCATTATGGATCACACATATCAAACTAATAAATTCACATTATGATTCTCTATAACACATATAAAATATAAATCATTATAAATTACTGTATTAGTAGGAGAAAAAACTATTTGATACCATTATTCCATAAACATAGTTGAATGTTCAATAAATTTATTTTTCTATTATTTTTTGATACATTTTATCTTAATTTATAATGATATCAACAGTTCTTGGAAGAACCATAACAAAATAATTAAAACCACATTTGGAAGACACTTCCACAAAAAATATCAACCATTTATCCTTTTCTTATTTTCCTCGTGCTGATGATCATGTGTATGATTTAATTTTATATATCAATCTGTGTCTGATGGATCAGACTCTATCTCACATTAATTTATTAGTTTATATTCTAGTCTGATTAGTTTAGATCCACATGAGAAACAATCAAATGATTTTTTATTTTTCTATTTACCTTATCCGAAAACAATTCAACCTAATAAAAATTGTTCAATTAATTCATGAACATCATCTGATTAATAAATCCCAACAACTCCCATTTCGTTTCTTATTCATTGGTCACAATAACATCCAAATTAAAATTTTATTCCTCCATTGAATTAGTGGAACATTGTGTCAGATAGAACAATATCATCAATATCAACATTATAATCATCGACATTGAATTATCCAGTATCCTTAATTTTAAAGAATTCTATATCCGGTGATCCTACACTCTAATTACCAAATAATTGAAATATTTTACATTCTAGATATTTTCATTCCACAGTTATCTTCTTGTAATCATGACTACCGCATGATGTTATGAATATAGAGTATTGTAATATCCTAATATAACTTATATTGGAATGGTTCGTTTATATTACCTCCATTCTGAACCATCTATCATTCTTTCCAAACCTCAATCCAATAGCCAAAAAATATAACATATTCTCCCTTTTGTTCATAAGTCTTATATTACATGTTTCCTAGAATAAAATAAAATTTTACGAACTACAAGATCATAAAATCATGATCCAAATTAGTATGGAGATATAAAATACTCTTATACTTCTCCTCATAAAAATTTGTAATTTCATATGAGAAAGAATGTTTTTCATTATAAAATTCTTTTAAAAAACACTGTCAGAACAAACAAACCAAATACTGAGGAACTTTCTTATCAAATGTGTTTATGATATTATTATTTATTTTTATCCTTTCATGAAAATCTTCTGTTAATCAAAACATACAATGTAATATGATTTATTTTCTTGAAAACAAAATATCAACACAATCATATTTAATATTCAAAAAAAATTACAAAAAAATGGTCTCAATATTATGTTCATATCCATATGATATATTGTATTTATGATAAAAATAAGAGTTTTTCCTCCCAAATAACTTATAAACAACAATATTTAATACTAATTCATAGATATATCTTATTCATCAAAAACTATACACTCTATAACTCTTATTTAAATTCATTGTTTTTACCCCATATAAATTGATCTCCAATTAAAAATTCAATTGAAGCATCCCATGAATCATACATGAAACATATAAACAACAAAACCCGCTCTCTATAAAATTTGAAATCAATGGTGTTCAAAAGTAGGCATTTTTTATACAAAAAAATTGAGCCAATCATTATTGTGTGGCTACTCATTAAATTAACATTTTATATTATTTGGTATTCCAAAATCCGTGATTTCTTCTATAATCAATATGTACTAACATCCATGATTATTGAAAAAAGATATTATATATATATAATGGGTTTAATAAATTCATGATTTGTTGTCATTAGTGTATATTCACATAATGTACCTATATGAGAATAATATTCCACAATTACAAAAGAAGAGTATTAGATGTAGAGATAAAATACTTATATGGTTTTGTGCCAAAATGTAATTATTTTAAATAAATTTTAACTATGGATTTATTATTATGCTTTGAATGACATACTGAGATTTAAAAATCTACATATTTCTTTGATATAGATGGGAAAAATATTCTGACTTCTATATATTCATTGATAAATATTATCAATAATAAATGAAAACATATTTTCAACAATAATAATAATAATAGTGAAAAATATAAATTAAGATAATAATTTCCAATATTTATTTGCTATAAGAATATGAATTTTATGATTATACACTCAACATCACTATGATGCCAAAAATTTTGTTTCTCCCCCCAATATTAAATGTCATTTAAATTTTTGATCTAATGATAATTAAATAGAAACATTTTGTGGCCATGTCCCTAGAAAAAAAACCTCTGGGTTATGTGGGGTTCCCATTTCTTGAGAAATAACATACTTAGTATAAGGATGGAATAATGAAAATAATGTAGTTAAATTTTGAAAGGATCAATGGAAACATTCATTCTAAATGATATTCTCATGTTGAAGTATCTATAGACCCATTAGAAATTAATTTTCAAAAAGTGAATATTTATTGAACTACGTAAACATATACCATCCACCCATTTACATGAGAACGTTATCTAGTGAATTTTATTGAAATAATAGTCAGTTATCATTAATGTCATTTATTAAAGAAATATCATCCAGTAGTTTTGGAAATTATCCAAAATAAATCTAAAGATGGTCACTAAAAATAGTTTAAACAAGAAAACACAGTGATGATAAGGGATATATTATATCTCAAATATAAACATAGTTTATAGTATGTCAATATGTTCTAGATATTCTTACTCATTATATTAAGGCAATATAGTGCGAATTTATATTAGTGCATCCAAATATAAAATCATTTCATGAGTGGGGATATTTTAACCATTTTCCAACCAAATTTAGAAATGCAAATTTATCAACATATAATAGGAATATTCACTATTTACAAAACCTTAAACATTTAATTTCAAGTGATATATCAATTATGGGAATTTTATATTAATAAAAATTGTTTATGAAATGATGTTATATGAAAATTTTAGAACGAAATGTGTTTGACTTATTCAAAAACGTTTTCTTATTTTTATATACCTTGTTAAAATTATCTCAATCATTATTCCATTTAATTATTGAGCAGAATATTATTCAAGATAATGATTTTCATCCTCTAAAAATATATAAAAACGTGAAAACAATAGTGACTCTGACATTATTTTCATATGGAAGGACATAACCTACTAGATAAACACAAACATATCATTGGGTAAAATGTTACATATATTTATAGTAAAATTTATTAGAATATATTGTAACAATTAACATTCCAACGAAATACACTATGGGATATTGATAATTCATTAAAATATAATGACATCGTGAAAATATAATCTGACATTCCAAGAAAAAATCTTTGTGGGAATCATTTCTTGAATTTTGGAAATCATTTATTATGGGTTTTTACACTATCAATCATTAACATAATAATATACAAATATCATTACCTATATAATGTGATATTATATGTATTTATTTTATAAAAACAAACATTTCCATCATCCTCAATCAGATATTTAGGGTGAAAAATGAAGTACATAAATTAGAATTTTAAATACATGAAGACTATGAATTATTCCTTTTAAAACTAATACTTCCCGATTAATTACATCACCTATACATATATTTATTTTACATTGAATGTTTAATATAGTTAGGAAGTGGTTGGATTAAAAAACATCTATATCTATTTCCAATATTGTAAAGGGTTTGGGTAAAGTAACTAAAACTATTTTGAGTTTAACGATTAACTCTAATGTGTTGTAAATAATGGTTGAGTAACATTATATATCCTAAATATTCATTTTTGTACGTAACACTACTAAAGGAGGTGGTAATGTTTTAAAATAAATTTCCAATGTATATTACATTACATATTATTGATTGGTTCCCCTAACGTTATTAAAACACGAACATTAAGATTTCATGGAATGGATAATTGACAACTTGTTTTCCCAATTTAATATATAACTAATGGGGTAGAATATTAAACATTGAAATAGTCCATATTTCAAAGAATATGATTCAAAATAAAAGAAATATATTTTAAGAGTATGTCTAACTAAGCCCTAAACCAGTCATAATTCTCATAGATTTCATGCCCAAGACATTGTGAGGATTGAAACTACTCTACCTAAAGAAAATTCCCAATGATGATGAATTCCAATATGTCATTGTCAACTTCATATATTTAATAGTCTCACATATTATTTATTATGAAATTTATCATTGTGTAAATTCCCACAAGAGGCTAATGTGGAAGAGGAATAAAAATAGAAATTATTTCGGGAGTTTCGGTTCTTTCACTACCAAATTCATACATGAATTCACATCCATTTTAATGGGAAATTAATTAGCCAATTAGGATAATTTATTTGATAATTAATCATAGATATCCCACTCAACTCTTATTCATTTGATAGATATAATAGTTCCCTAATAATCATATTTGAAATCATAAAGAAATATTCTACATGAACATATCATAAAAAGATAAATACCCAAAAATGTTAATTCACATGTTGTAACATTATCATAAACACTATATCCATATTCAATGAATCGAGCCTTGAAGCATTTTATTATTCCATTTCATTCCCTCATAGTTAACATATCAGATATATAGATTTTCAAAACTAATGCAGCAGTCTTCAAAATGTACCATGTGGAATATTAAAATATAAAATATGAAAAAAACATATACCTCAACATATAAGATTAATATAAACCATTTAAATGGCCATTTGAAAAATTTACAATGATAATATGATGTATGTCATAAAAAACCTACAATACTTCTTGAATAATGTATTTGAGAGAAATTTTATTCATTGTTTTATGAGATTGTAAGATTAATTGTATAATCTTGATATACATATATACATGTGTGTATGTGATAGAGTTATTTATAATTTATTTTTTGAATATTATAAATGCCTAATTTTATTTTCATATTTTTCAAAACAATATATATAAATATATATTACTGATCATTATTATATTTACCTAATTATGCAAGTAATAATTATAAATTATCATAGAAAAAGACTATATTTGTAATTTTTCTTTTTATGTAGTGGAATATATATATATATATATATAAGTGTGTGTGTGTGTGTGTTTTTTGGTGAATTTTATATCTTATATTCAATTCATTTTTCTCTTGTATTTTTAAAATATTGTAAGCTGTAAAAATTAATATTTTATTAATTTAATTTTTTTTATTATTTATGTTTATCTTTTATATTTTAAAATATTATAATTAATTATTATTTTATTTCTTGATTAATTAATTTTATAATTTTTTTATTACCATAACATGTGTTTTGAATATAATTGGTTACCTTTAATTGAGAATAGAAAACCATTACATAGTTTTATTTTACCATTACTTATCCCTCAGAAATCTTATGGTATTATTATATAACATTCATTTTTACTATAAATCAACTCAATTGTACCTATGTGGAACATTTGGAAATTCTTTCTTACCATTAAGCATGTAGGTAATTTGACTATTACATCACATGGAAGGATACCCTTATGAAAGAATTATAATAAATTCCCACCCCATAATTTGTTCATGGAATATTGTTTATATCCTTATATATCAATGTATTTTATTATATGTTTATTTTATAATTTCCATTATACCTTAAAATTATTTTATAACTAACCATTATTAAATTTATATAATTTTTTAGTTACATATACCCAGGAAATTGAATATCAAATTGATCATTATGAATGGTTGATTATACACAAATGTAAGGTATTAAAATAGTTTTTACTCATAAAAATGTCATAAAACTAAATTTTACATTTAGTCTTGCATGTAGAAAGATCGTTACAGAAATATATAGAAAAATATTTTTACAGCACTCTACTTTACATTTTTAATAGAATATCAGATTTTCAAAATGATTGATTCATGTGTTGATGTTTTTATAATTGTTCAATAAAATCATATATAGGTTTCATAATTTTTTCAATGCCTTTTTAATGTTATTTAAACATATTTATATGTTTATAAAATCTATTCAAAGTTTCTCGCATATCCATATAATATTAATATCAAAAAAATTATTTCTTTTGTGTTGATTTTTGTAGTTTTATTATATTCATGTTAAATTTTATGAAAATCATTTTAAATATTATATATAGTTTGATACATTTTTATCATTTTCTCGAAATAATAACCACAAATTAATGTATTCAGCTATTTTCTAAATTTTGAATCTTATTTGGAAATATTTTATATTTTAATGGGAATTTTAGTAACTAGTTTTATGTATTTGTTTGTGATTATTATCTTTATATTTCAATTAATTTTAAAATTACAATCGGTATTTGAACTTTTAGTGATTATTAGGAAATCATTATATATATATATATATGTGTGTGTGTCTATTAATGTTGAAATTATGTATATGAATATAAATTATCTTTCCAATGAAATAAAATACTTGATATGTTTTTATTTTAATTGTTATTGGTCATTTAAATAAGATAGATACAACTACCCATTTTCTATAACATGAAGTATAATATATTGAAGTGTATTGTATATCTATGATTCACTTTGAATAATTATTATTTGATTTAATTATATCTCAATGAATTTAGGTAAACTACTTCTACTTCAATAACATTGACAAGATGACCCTGTTCAATCAGAACGCACACATTTTCTTTTTTAATATATCTTCCATTTTGCAAAGTTTCTGATGTTTTTAACACTACCTCCCAAATCTTACATGCTATATGAAAATAATTTTTTGACTTAAAATTCAAAATAATTCATTAATTTTTTATATATTCAATCATGGAATGTAATACCAGGACAATTCAAGTTTTATCCACCCTAAATTAAAATGATGATTATAATTTCGTTTTGACTCTCCATTAAAAAATCCATGTGTCCTAGATATAATTAGAGTATAAAAATATTTTTTGATTCATTTAATATTCCCCCAAAAAGTCAATATTTTGAATATTGTAACTATAATATAGTAGAGAGTTATTAGTGTGTATAATCTCTACATTAGAATGAAAATATATAAAAACATCTATTTTTATTCTTATTTTTTTCAATTAACTTCATTAAATAAATATGATAATTAATTTTGATAAATAATCTATCTATTAAAAATTTTAATCTGGTCTATACTCCCCTAAACAATCCATTACACCAAATATCACCACAAATCACCATTATAATAATTATTATATTATTCATTTAATATACAACAACATCTAATTATAATATCATTATGATGATGTGAATGAGTTCTACTATTCATCCACATTTTTACAGAATGGACAATAGATACTTGAAATCCCGAAATAAATCCTACCCTAAGATACTTAATATTAGGCACTATACATCCTTGGTAAAATTCTTTATGTCAACATATATTCACTGGAACACTAGTATATGAAGTGATCCTATTGAATATCATATGAATTATAGAGATATAAATATCATAAATTCTTCTATTAACATAAGTATTTTTATCATTTATCAGCTTGAAAGACAACTAATGAGATATGTGATATTCTAAATGCTACTCAACCTGACTCGAAGAATGTCATAAAAACTAATATTGGAATTCTCAAAGCTGGGTACAATGTCATTAACATTGGTGTAGGTGAATCTATAGAGAATATTTTTAATAGATTCTCAAATATTTTCAATGATTTTTGTTTACATTTATTCATAGTTGTGAAAATTATCAAAACAAATTTATTATTGAATAAAATAAAATAAAATAATTAAGGAGACTAGTATGAAAAAGGTTTACCAAAAATTCATTGAAATGATTTTTCAAAGAGAAAAATTGATTTTTTTTCAAGCTTTAAATTTTTTGGATATGGAATTAATGAACACTATATAGAAGAATATTATATTAAATTAAAACAACCAATGGGATTTACATTGACTGAAATTTTAAAATTATTGTTCTCAAGATTACATTATAATACATGATTAAATTTTATATGTGTACCTATGTATTATATTACTAATTTGAGTATACCTGATGTAAATTGGGTTCTAAAATGGTAAAATATTTGATATTTGAATGTCTGCTTATTGGATGCCTCATTAATTATCGATGGCATATATGAAATCCAAGCTAAAGGTGTATCACGAGGAATTCATTAATTATTATCACATATAATAACATTTTTGGGGGAAAATATATATTTAAAAATGCTTCTAGAAGAAATGAATATGGCCTTTTAAATTATTTGTTTCTAATTACACTATTTTGTCCAATAAATTATATCTTGATATTATAAAAATAAACTAAGTAGGTAAATATAAATTATTTTATGATGTAATTGATTTTAATTTCTAGAATCATTTGTTTTTAATTTTTTTAGAATCATTATTATTTAATGATTGTTAAATGGAGAATATTTATACTATTGATTTTTATGCTCTAGTAGTTGAGCCTATTAATTCCAAAAGAACTATTTAGTATGATATAATTATTTCGGATTAATTATTAGGACATGTTTATTTTAGAATATTACATGATATCTATAATCATGAAGAAGTGAAATAGTTACTTACCATGAATATAGTATTCATGTAAATGATGTGCTTTTTAAATAGAGGAAAAGTTAACATGAATTAAAATCTATTATATTGATAAGTATAAATAGGCCATTATAATTAGTACATTATGAATTATTTGTCCTTAATAAAATTAAAATTCTAAGAAAAAGATATATAATTTTTTTTAATTGTAGTAGATTTACATGATTTTATTTACTAACACATAAAATTATAGATTATCTAGATTAAATAATATTAATAATTTAGAACAATGTTTAAAGGGTTTTATGATTTTTTAATTTTTAGTGAAAATTGTGGGGAAATTCATAAAGTATAATTTTTATTATATTAATGATAATTTTCCTAAATTTTATACTCCAAAAACAATAATCAATGGTGTTATGCAATCAAAATAAATAACTCTTATTGTAATATCCTAAATTAATATAAGTGGATATAATTTGGTTATATATATTGGTGTTAATTTTTTATTATATCTTTAATAAATTTAAAATTAAATTATATTTATGTATTCTTTAATTAAAGCTCTTTATTAATTGTATAATGTAAAGAACGCGAAGGTGTTTATTTTAGTGTTCATATATATAGTGTTTTTATTTATAATTATAAACGTAATTTTTAAAAATATCATGATAAATAATTTGAATGTATTTCTTATGGTTACAAAGATATTAGTATGGAATATAGATTATATAATTAAATTACAAAAGTTATTGAAAAATATTTCAATGTTTTATATGATGAAAAAAATGTGAAATTGAATTATGATTTTGACGAGAAGATTGGTTATTTTAATATTATTGAATAAAAACCTTGAGATAATGAATATGATAAGGTAAATAATCATCCATTTTCCCATAATCATAAGTCTTTGATGATTCATATATATAATCATGTTGACAATTATATTTTTTATTGTGATTATATAGTTTTCATAATAAATTTTATTTTTATTTTTATGATAGTTATTAATTTATTTATGATTATATTCATAATTTTGTTGATGATTTATTAAATTACTCTATGTTGTTTATTTCGATACATGATGAACAAATTTTTTTTATAGAAATAATATGTTGTCTTTTGTCAAACATCATATAGTTTGTAATTTAATTATATCAATATATATTTTATGAAATAAAGACGATGAATTAGGTAAAATTGATACAAATAAAGTAAGTATTATAGCTCATGGTTAATGTCAATAAGAATTTATAAATTTTAATTTAATTTTTCCATATTTCATTAATTAAATTTATTTTGATTTTTTAAATAATATTTCCATATTTATAGCTATTATGTTATTTTTTGTGGATGTCAAAAAAGACATTGTTAAATGTTTTATTTATGAATAATTTTATGATATTGGACCCCCTTTTTTTTTAAATAATAAATTTCCTATAAATTTTTTTAAATTTTAAAATTATTTAGAATTGGTTGTATAAGGACTGCATATCTTGTATGATATATTTACATTGTGATTTTTGAAAAATGAATTTAAAAAATTTGATATATATCATACTTTATTTTTGAAAGGAATTTAAATTATAAATTAGTTTATCTAATTTATGTGGATGATATTTTCTTCATTGAATTTAATTTCATTGTAATGATTATTCTGAAAATATAGAAAGTGTTGTTAATTTATGTCTTAATGTAAATTAAAATTAATTTAGGGACATCAAATTTATCAAATATATTATTGAATAATTTTGAAATAATCCAAATTTTCTAATGATTTGGTTTCCTGTTTTATATCCATTCTTTTAAATATTTTAAAAACCCTATGATTATTTTTTATAATTTAGATTATATCCATCTAGAAATATTTTCCCTTATAAAATTTTAATAGTAAATTTTTATTGTTTTTTAAATTTATTTTCCTAAAGATCATTAAAATTGTTCTCTTCTTGCATATTTTATAGATTTCAATAGGATACTATGGAATCTATTATCAAATTCTTCAAATATGTTTCTTTCTATTATAAGGTTAATATTGATAATATATTTTTAAATTAATTAGAAAATGGAATTGATTTAATTAATTTATATAAAAGTAATATTGGGAGACAAATTTATGGTAGAAATGTACATCAGGTATGATTCACATTCGTTTCATGAGAATAGTTTGTTAGTGTACAAGAAAATAAAAATATGTTTTTTCATTAACTATTAAATAAATATATATCTATTCTGGTTTATATTTCCTCAATCACTGTGGACTAAACAAAAATTATCTTTATTTGGATATAATTTTTAAGAATATTTATATTTATTTATAATGTATATACTACACAATTTAATAACAAATACATCATTATTGAAGTAATAATCATGGAATGTGATTTAGTTTTTTCCAATTTTATCTTCATATATGAGAGAGATAGATGCACAGATAGATTTGAAGAGAGAACAAATACACTAATTTTAGGATGACACACTCCTAAGACGGGAAAATACCAATACACTGTTGCAGATCACTTGTAGGCCCTTGGCAGATACCCTGACTCACACAAATTCAACTAATATTTTTAGAATTGTTGTACTATTGGATTGGTCACATCGATTCCTGACACTACCTAGGGTCAACAATGGGTAGAGGATCTCCCTTCAACCCCTAAGAGGGATTCTGACTCTATCTCAAATGTTCTGCTAATTGGATCATACTCCTGTGGGTGGAAAACATACTAGACCTTCAGGTGAATATGAAAACGTAGGCTTTAACCTAAGAATTTTTTTTCATGGAATGGTTGAGAAGAATATCACACCATGTATAGAAAATTACACAATGTGTAGAAGGGGTCAAATGTTGTGTCCCTTGACTCTAGGTACTTCATGTGTATAACAACCAGTGTTGAAGATATGTCATTTAGAAGATGGTATACATGGAGTGGAAGAGTGTGACAAACTATGTACCCATATCTATGGAAGACTCCATGTACACTGTCCATGTGCCCATACATGGCTCTAGAATGTGTTTTCAAGACCATATACTAGTACACATGATAGCCTATGTATTTGGACAGGTCTTTCCAAGTGGCGGAGTACATGTCGTGTACTTTACCACATGTCCATTTATCTACTGATATACCTTCCAAAAATTTTTAAGGTCTCACGTGTCGTGTAATGAGGGACACAGGTCGTGTGACACCTGTTTGTCTCTTCAAACCATAGCTGCCAACCAAGGGAGACCACACACCGTGTCCCCCAAATTACATGTTGTGTTTATTGAGATTTTCTAGAAACTATGTTCACGTCCAGTGCAACACGTTTGATACTCTTATATTTAATCTATAAGTCCAATCACATTGAAACTTGTGGTGTAGGGTCCATTTGTTGTATAAAAGTAGATATTGCTAGTTTCTAGACTCCAATTAGCTCTAAAAACATGTGTCAATTATATTTGTATATAATCATCAAAAAATGTTTCCCTTCAACCCATGTCAAATCTTCACCCTACATAATCATCACACCTATGCTAAATCATTATGATTTCGGATATCCTATTTTTTATTGTTGTGTTACAAAATGGATTCATAAGGTTCTAGTTTTCGTCACACAATAAAGAATGCGAAAAACAATGGTCAAGGAGGGAAGAAATTCAATAATCAAAAGGATGAACGAACCTATACCACCACTCATCACAACATCGATCCACTCCAATTTGAATGCTTAACAGGGTGTATAAAAAACAAAAAATTTAAACATCACAAATTAATTACCAGAATCGAATTCCCCAAAAGAAACAGAAATTATATCTCTCCTGCAAGAACACATGACTCACAGATCAACATGTCCATGAGTTGATCCTCATTCATCGTTTAATATAATAATGACGGAAACAAATAAAAATAACAAAACCCCTTTATCGATTCAGTTTAAGAATGATTACCAAATTACATTCGTTGGTGAGGATCATGGAATCCGAGATGCGTCGATCGATCGCTAAGTGGTCATCCACCAATGGGTTCTACTCCAAAGCTCCATCGAAAATCGTCAATTTGCATGGTTATCTATATAAAACTACAAATTTTTCATAAGATGGTATTAATAGTGAAGGATTAGTTCATTGTGTTAAAAAAATCTTAAAATAAAATAAATTATTAATTTATTTCATTTCCTTTAAAATGTTCAAAAACAATCTTTTGTAGATGACCCATGCTACTAGATGTTAGGCCCCGCATAAAGTAAATTGCTAATCAAAATTTAGTTGTGCCCTGATTATTATATTCCAGACACCCATTTTTATTTTATATCATTTTTTTCTCGATAACAGTTCATGTATGCCATTTAAAAGTTTAAATTATTTCAAACATTTGTTCTGGGCACCCTAGGCGATGGAATCACACATTACCGCAAATACTGGACCCGTAATAATTCCATATATCATTTAAAAATTATACATGGATAATTAGGGATATTAAATTACCCCCACATTAGATATTTTATGTCCCTAAAAATCTTAAAAAAAGTTATACTCAAATATATGTTGGTACAATGCATGAATCATATCATCTCACTCTCACATTCCCTCCTGAAGATTCTTGTATTGCCACAATAAATGAACAAATGGAATTTCTCACCATGAATGGTTATGGTCCTATTTATCCTCAATCATCACTGGCTATGCTATGAAGGACTCCCCATCCATGATGTATAGCTCACCTCAGTTGACGATATGTGATGGGTCATGCACGTACCACTTTAGTTGTGACATGCAGAATACATCATGTACCTGGTGGAACTGCAGCGATAGATCTTGGTGGTTCACCAACTCACCAACTCCACATAGTATCTAAAAATGGATGATGAACCACGAAGAAAATTTAACACTCATGCTAAAAATTCTGCAAACCTCATCGAGGTGAGACCCGTAGGAAGACATGTTCTCCCTCTTCGAACACTATATGTCTCTGTTGTCTGTCAACATAAGTCCTCTATTAAATCTATGCATTCTTAATCTGCACTTGGATGATCTGCACCTTCTCTAGGGTAGTTCACACTATCTCTAAACCTATGAGTGTTGACTCTTCAGGGGACTATCTAGCAAAGTGGTGACTCGATGGGTCAACTATATACAACCTCAAATGGTTCTATACTGATGGTGGAGTTGTATATATTGATGCACACAAATTCCACCAGTTGTTGGTGGTCCTCCCAACTGTATCCAAAATCCATGATATTATCTAGAAACATATCCTCTAGAACCTGAATGGTTTGCTCTATCTGATGATCTATCTCAGGATGGAAAGTTGTGTTCAAACATAGATGTGTTCTGAATGCCTCCTTCAATCCCTTCCACAACTAGGATGTGAATCGAGAATCATGATCATATACTATCAACAATAGGAATCCATTATGCTTAACTATATCCTACATGTATAGGTAACCCATTCACTCTATTGAACTATTCTCGCTAATAATTAGGATGTGGTACGACATGGTGAGTAGGCCAACAATCACCCAGATGGAATCATGTTACATATACTTCTTTGGTAAGCCCATTAGGAATTACATCAATATTTCATCCCACATCCACTCTAGAACATATAGGGTTGAGCTAACCCTATGAGAACCTGATGATCAACCTTCACATGTTGGAACATAAGGCGTCAATAATTTAAATCTTCTATTTCATTCATGATACATGTCCACCAATACCAACTCCGCTGGTCCGGGTATATTTTTTCTACTATTGGATGCACCGCCAATGGGGTCATCTGAAACTCCCTCAGAACCTCCTCTTATAATGCAATTTTCACAACTATTCACCCTCAAGAAAGAACTACGTTCTCCCACTCATGAGAATATCCATCAGGAGCATATTATATGAACAAATCAACACATAAAGTATAGTAGTTTACATCCAATGGTTGTTCCTCTAGTACTTTTTATATGATAAATGGGGTGAAAATCATTGAGTGGAGATAAGATGCATTATATCCATCAACGCAGTATAATTGTAGAGAGTCCAACTCCTCTAATTCCTCACTCAGTTTTTGTTAACTCGATATCTAGCTGAGAGGATATACTGCAACATTCTCGTTCAACATATTATAGGAAATCTCAAATTTATAATCTTATAGGAACTATTTCCATTTTCTATGTCTCATATTCAGAACCATTTGTGAGAAGATATACCTGTGGATCTTATAGTCAGAGTAGAAGATAAACTATTCACCCCTCAGATAGTGTTCCCAAATCTTTTACGGGAAGACCATTGCTTCCAACTCATGATCATTGGTCCCATAGTTCTGCTCATGTGGCCTTAGCTAGTGCGAACAATAAGATATCATTGTCTTCCTGTGAATATAGGAACCTCCAAGCCAAGTCCCGGAAGCATCATAAAAAACTACATGCTCAAAATCCTTTTCTATAAATATAATATTCAGTGTGATTCCAAAATCTTATTAAACTACTAAATATACAACTCGCACTTCTACTTCCATATTAATGGTTGTCCCTTCTGTGTTAAGGATTTCATAAATGATGATATCTATGAGAAATCATGGATAAATCTCCAGTAGTATCCTTCCAGCCAAAGTAAGCTCTGCAAATCTGTCACACTCTGTGGTGGTTCCCATGGTAACACTACCTCAACCTTGGTTTGGTCCACTACTACTCCATCTGCTAAGATAATATGTCCAAAAAAGTGGACCATTTTTATCTAGAACTGAATCATTGAGATCTTCTCATAAATATGGTGCTCTCAGAGTACATATAGAACCAACCATAGGTGTCTCGCATTCTTCAGTTCTGATTTCATATACAAAAGGATTTCATCAATAAATACCACTATAAAATGGTTTATGAACGGGTTGAAGATCTGATGCATTAGTCCCATTAACACTACGGGGGTGTTCCTCAAACAGAAAGGAATCTCCAAGTACTTATGGTGACCATAGAGGCATCTAAAATCCATCTTTGAAGTATCCTCATCTCGTACATGTAACTGGTGGTAACTCGATCAATGTTCCACCTTCGAGAACCACTATTCCCTTGTTAGTTGATCAATGAGGTTGTAGATCCTTGGAAGTGGATACATGTTCATCAATATTACCAAATTTAGGAACTATAAATCAATGGAAAACCTCAATCTCTTATTTGAGTTCCTAAAAACAAAATTGGGGCTTCCTAAGGGGAAAACTGGGTCTTACATAGCAATTACACTGCAAACCCTCCAATGGTATCCTCAGCTAGAGAAGTTCTATGGGAGCCATATGATGTGATGGTAAGTATATCAGTTTCATCTATCTGTATATGTCCATCCTCATCTGAAAAGATGCCCTTTTATTCCACCACTACTACTGGGAACTGATATCTAACAACATCTACTGCTCTAGTGGTAAGGGTAGTCAACTCATATGTGATGGGATACACCCTCCAATGAATGAGCCCATTCTATGCTTCCTTGGTTTCCTTTTCACCAACAAAGGAAAACCTTGTTCTATCATGGTTAATACACCACACTCTTTTTCTAAATAATTCAATCATGGAAGGGACTGAAGACATCCATTCTATACGGAGAATTATATAGTAAGGCCTCGACAATATAACCCATATATTCCAACTGAAACTATCACCTCCAAGGGAAATATATTACTGTCATAAAATATGTTTTATTATTGAGAATCATCCTGTAGTTTTTGCAAGTGTATGGTTTGAGTCAATGGATCTACCAGAATATCAATGATTCGCACATGACATGTGGTGAAGAATGAATGACTAACAGTTGTGTTGAAAAGTATGACATCTGTGGTAGAAAAGACACAAATCATAAATCAAATCTTCCCTCGATTCCCTAGCTCGTATTCCTCAACCACATGTATATATCCCTGAACTTGTCTCCCAACTCCCTGATCCTAGTGCGAACATCTGGGGGTCGTGGTGGAAGTAGATCAAATAATATTCCACCACATGTATCTCTCCTTGCTCCTCTACCTCATATACCACCTGGAAGGTCTTCCTACACTAGTATCTGCTACTTCCACAGTGGTCCATCCACTACCACCCTGTCAGTAGCTCAACGGGATGGACAGTCTCTAGAGAGAATTCCACTACAGTTTCATGTGTAGAATCACCTCTCTCTAGGGTGACATGATCCATCTAGAGAGTCCCATAATTAAAATACCCAATCATAGGTCCTTATGTGATGCATCTCATATCCCAATCCCTGTGTCTGACGTTGGATCTCTACTAATGAGGTATTTTAACCTGTCTACCTACTACTGAATTCCACTGGATGTCTCTGATCATCCAAAAAAATCTTGACCACAAAATATTTCTCGATCACTCATGCATAAGTCTAAATTCATATAAGAACTAAACTACCTCAGATGTTCCATATTATACCTCACTATAAGGTTTGAGATATATAGTAATGACCCCTGACTATATCCATCATGTACATGGAGTGGTTGGTGAACCTCAAAAAATAATTATCCACAGTTAATCTCTGCTGCTAGAACTAAAGGAGATCTTGGATATGCACGACTCTCATGATAAACATAGAGAACTCCTCCCTAAAGAGTCGATCACACTATGTCCATGTAAGAGTCTCCTCATCATGAGACTGTGTGGTAAAACTATACCATCATACCATAGAACCGTGAATTCGGCTTCCTCTTAGTAATACCATATGGTCTGATGGTGCCCTTACTGAATAGAAAACTCATGTCACAACCTCAATCAAATCCACAGCTGCATGAGGTTTGGTCATGCCTCAGAACATGAGGGGTCTCATTCTATAAATTTTATAGAGTGTGGTCATCCTACCCTCCTTGTCTATCGGTACTATATGTACCATGCACCGCTCCATTGGTGGTGGTATAGCAGTTGCACCCCCTATAGTTAATGCCTATTGAACATGACCTTGTATGGAAGCCTCATCTCTAAGTGGGTCATCCTTGTTATCGATTCGCTGAATTCAAGTAGTTATGCATCGCAGAGGCACCCTGTAAGGATACAAGATGTACCATGGTCAGAGATTATATTATTATAGTTGACACAAAGGACATAGAAAACATAACCCACTCTTATATGATGCATGTACTGTTATTTTATTTCCCTACAACTACTGTTTTCATGTACCAAGTTGAAAATAATATTATCAGAGTCATGGTGTAAAGACATGTCACCTGCCCACACCATCATTGTGGTCACTGACCTTAATGTTGAGATTAAAACACTTAAAATTGCTTCCCCAAACCAATATCAAAGACTCTTGGTCCTAAGGCAGAACCGACCACCTATAATACCACTCCGTAATGACTCGGCCAAGTTAGGCTTGTGTCGTGGCTTCCTAATACAACTTTTATACTCCATGGACTGGTAACTAGCCCTAAGATGGAATATAACTATCATGGGAGGAATATCCTAAGTACTTTTGCATGCAGACACATATCCATGCCAAAAATCTATAGAATGGTTTAACAACAATGCAAAATAATACATTTATACAACTAAACCCAAACAACACAGTACAATTGAAAATAAATTGTGGAATGAATACTAGGCCAGACTACAATAGCCCCTAAAAAATGTGTGCAATAAATTTGTCCAGCCAGTATTCTTTAAGGTAGATACTCGGACTACTGCTCATAGTCATAGGAACACGTTATCCTGTAAGGATATATGAAAGCTCAGTCTGGTCCTAATCAACCCTGGAATCCATCAAAATGATTCTTGTCTTCCCATGACATGGTACTTGCCGGAAAGGCCCGTGCTGGGCTGAGTATAACAATACTCAGTAGGGGACCCCAGAAACCATAAAGAAATAGACAATGTAAAGGTATAGTATGCTCCACAATGTATATGTAAACAAAACATATAATGATATAAACACATCCAATATAATCAAATCCGAAAACAATATTCTATTGGTTAATTACAAAGACCCACATAATCACTCTAGGGGTTTAATTTAAAGATTCAATAATGCACTCTTCTGAGAGAACTCACTCCATGAGTCTGATATATCTGATGATGTCCGTTGGAGAAGAACCTTTTGTTAGGAAAATCCATTGGAGATATTGATGCACTGAATGATCCAAAGAGATAAAAAATACAATCATTCTTGGAGGATACACTCTTGAGTGGGGAAAATTCATGATACATGGATGAGGATCACTTCCATGGGCTTGTTGGAAACATTGAATCACCCAAATTAACCTACTATGTAGCGGATTGGTGTCCTTTATGATTTTTCACATCGATACATGACTCTACCTATAGTCATGAATTGGTAGAGGATCTCGCTCCAGGTATCTCGGAGGGATTCTAACCTTATCTAGAATATCCTACTTAGTGGATCCTACATTAATAGAATGAAACGATACCTGAACATTAGGGGAACAAGAAAAAACCATCACTAATCCAAATGTAATATGTACAAGGAACGAGGGAAAATAAGTGAAATCCATGTATTGAAAGGTACAAGGCTTATAGAAGGTGTCACATGTCATGTCCCTTGACTCTAGGTAATGCATGTGTACAACTACCCATGTAAAATACATGTCATATTTATATAGGTATACATGGAATATAAGAGAGTGACATGTCATGCTCCACTATCCAAGGAAGACTCCGTGTACGCTGGCCATTTACTGCTTCATGACTTCAACCAATGTATTCCAGACTATGTACCGATACACGAGATAGCCCATGTATCTGTCTAGGTCTGGACAGATGATGAAGTATATGTCGGGTACTGCACCTCATGTCATTGTATCATCCAAGATACACTATATGTTCGGGGATGGTTTTGCACATAGTGTAATTATGGTGACATACAGTGTGACACATGACTATCTCTTGATACCGTAGACACCAACCAGTGGGGACCACATGCCATGTTACCCTGAGTACACGCCCTATTGATCAGGATTTTCTACAGACTATGTTCATTGACATTGTTCTTTGGGTGATGCTCTGATTATCAAAATGGGCACATGATCGCTTTGAAACTAGGGAACCAAGCTCGATCCATCATAGGATAGCTGATTCCGCAAGTTTTTGGCCTCATATCGACACCAAAAACATGTGTCGATCGTCAATGTGGATATCAATTGATGTACGTTTCAAATAAATCTATCTTGAATCATCACATGTCATCATCATCAATCCTATTCTAGGTCTTTATGATGTAGGATCTCCAATTTTGGATCGTTGTGTTGCGAAACTGATTTTCAACGATACATTGATTGTCACCCCATGAACAATGTGAATGGCACATTGCTTGGAATAAAATTACATAATAAAAAGAGGGATATAACCACTACCAACATTCTTCACATCATCGATCCGCTCTCATTAAATGTTTTAAAAGGGTGAATAAAAAACATCTTCTGTTATCATCATAAATTAATTCCCATAATCAAAATCCAGATAACAAATGGAAATAAAAAACTCTTTAAAAAATACACGATCCATGGATCAAACTATTCATGGGTTGATCCATCATCAATGTTTAATTTATGTTCGATGAAAATATTTGAAATAAAAAAATCGTACCTCAATTCATTTTATGAATAATCATTGTGTCATGATCGTTGGTGAGGTTCTTAAAATCTGAGATGTGTCGATTGTTCCCTCTTTTTTCATCCTCAAAAGGGTTCTCCTCAATAGATCTAATGAAAATCATCCATTCATAAGGTTATGTGGATAACACTGAAAATTTCGCATAATTTGGTATTAATACGGTATGATTAGGTTGTTTCATTAATGAAATGATTAAAATATAATAAATTATTAATTTATTTCATTTACTTTAAAATGTCCAAACACTATATTTTGCAGTTGACCCACTTTAGTCGGTCTTAAGCCCCATCTAATGTAATTTCACCACTCTAAATGAAATGGTGCCCTCAAATTTCTATTCCCAAAAGCTGTTAAAAAGATATTTTACTATTTTGGGTAAACTGCTCGCGTGCACCATTTAAAAGTTAATAGTATTTCAAACATTAATTCCAGGAACTGCAGGCCTCAAAATCACATGCCGTCACAAAGCCAGGTCTCATAATAATTCCATATAATATTTAAAAATAATTCATTTAAAGTAAGAAAAAATTCAATTTATATAGATTCATAAAATGTGGTGATAAAATATGAATTACATCACTATGTGATGACATTGGTCTGTAAGTACGCATGAGTGATGATTTTGTTTTTGTATTGAAGGAATTAAAAATAATTAAATCATAATCCATTTATAAAGGTTAATTATTATATCATTAACTATATATATTTATATATTAAATATAACATAAAAAAACATACATTAAATAAGGGTATTGAAAATGAATCATATCCCTCTATGGATGCAGTAGTCCACATGTACACCCAAATGATAATTTCATAACACATTTGATTAATAAGAGGCCATAAAAGAAAATTGAATTATTTTAATAATATGAAATATATTTATAATAATTTTTTAATAATATATTTTTGTATAAATATTTTATAGATGGATTAGAATAATAAAAAAAATCAAAGTGTTAAGTTAAGATTTTTACCACTCATTTAACAAACCCCATGGATTACACTTTATGTATTAAATTATTGGTATTTATAGATGAAAATCAGATATAGGATTACTATAAGGAATATATAATGGATTTAGGGTATATGTTTTCAAATATAGAAGGATAAAATGGTGTGGATAATTGAGGAGAATAGGTATCCTTTTATATGTTGTGTGAGGGACACACATATAATTTCATAAAAGATCTTTTAGATATAAGGTCACTATGCGAAAAGAATGGATCCAAATATCAAATAATTATATTAATGAAAATTAAATATTAAAATATACTCAATAAATAATAACTGGATATGTGTGAGTGGAAATAATCCCCATATCTCTTAGAAGAACCTCATGGTTATATTCTAATTACCATTACTAGAGTAACCTAATTTTACTGTTTTTATGTATCATCATGACCAAAATATTATATTGAACAAATTAAATTTTATATAATATTATGTACTTTTTTTAATGATTAATTTTTTATAAGTGGTATAATTTATTTTTTTAGAAGCACAAAATTTCATTGAATACCCATTTTAGATAAATGAATTTTTTAAGAATAAAACCTAATTTAAATACATTATTTTCCTTTTAAATACAATAATGATAATTTTAAAATATATGAATGAATTTATAGTCAATATATTTCATATAAATAATTACTAAATATATATTTATTTAATTTATTTAATAAAAACTCATTTCCCACATAAAAATAGTTTTTAGAATAAAGTGTTTTTAAGCCCAAAAAAGATTTTTAAAAATAATATGTACTGATGGTTCATTTAAAATTAATTGTATTGATTTTAATTATTGTGTTGTTATGTGGCTATAAAATTACATTTAACAAATCAAATGGTAATTTATCTTGAAAAGAAATAACACTTATAATACAAATCTATGTTTTTTCAAATAAAACACTTGATATCCAATTGGTCCCACTTTAGTGAAGGCAGACATTCCACATTATTTTAAATATTATTAAAAACCTGATATAGTTAATAATTGCCATGAAACTTTTAACTCCAACTCTGAAAAAATTTGGCATGTTTTTCAGGAAGTAATTTCATTGTCCCTCATGTTATTTATTGACCTTGTTTCTCATAGATCCCATCATTTTCTAAAATAGAAAAGGTTAGAACATAATATCATTTAACAAGCCATCAATAATTTATTCCATTGAAAATTTAACTCTAATGGTAAATATTAAGGGATCCTTATTTTTTAATTTCTAAAAAAATCATCCTGGGTGATAAATTATACTTATTCTCTTACTATGGATTTTCAAAAGGTTCTATAATCAAAATTACCAAATTAACTAAACAGTTATCTAATAAAAACAATAGACACAATGATTTTTTTTAATGATACTATTACATCATTTTAATGATATAAAACATAAAAAATTTAACTTGATAGGATCTAAAGGTTTAGTGTGATCGGAAAACTAGTACCAAGAAACATTTTAAAAAATAAAACACAAACAAGTATTTAATTCCTTCTTCTCAAGATTAGTAATGTTTCTTGAATTCTCATAACTACAAGTAATCACTTAAGGGTATAAAAAATGGGTTGAGATAAAATACAATTAAGAGGATAAAAAATAGAACGAAACAATATAATATAGTGTGAGAGTATTAATATGCACAAGATCATAACCATTAGAGGAAGCATTATGAAATATATTGGATTGTGGAAATACGTAAAAATGAAACATCTTCTATTAATGGTCAACTACCCTTAATAGTTATGAACCAAGATAGTATCATATTCACACATATATAACTTTTATTATGAGATAAATAACATTACCTAATTAATTATTGAACTATATATATTTTTGGAGCACCCATCAGATCATATCATTTACATTGCGCAATATAATTTCAGTAACACCTGTCACATCATAACATTTACATTATCATTCATTCCAAATATAACATATATAAATATTTAAAATAAAATAAACTATTTAATGTAATGGTATTAATTTCATAAGAATAAATTCATAAACATTGGTTTCCATAATCAAATGGCGAATATCATTATTCAATCATCAACCTTGATGGAAGATGAAACAATTTTGTGAAGTAAATTGTGTTTTTTTAATGAATATTTCTTTTTTAAAACATTGTGTCTGTCCTAAATCAAGTAAAAAGACATGTATATCCATGAAAAAGGTAATAATATTATAATTAATTTATATTTAGGGAATATATGTACTGAGAAATGGGCTGAATGAATGAAAACCCAAAGAAAAAAAGTTTGGTTCGTGAATTCACCTTACCTGGTGTATGAAAGATTACATCACATTAATTTGATGTATAATCATATTAGATTCATAATTAAACAAAAAAATTAAATTTTGTTCAGAAATTTAATTTCTCAATACTTTCTTATGATCATTTATGGTCTTTTAGAGGAGTTTTAGAGTTTCATTTCATCATTCAGGAGCATTAATTTTCATGGTTTTCATGGTCGGTTTAGTTGTATACATGAATTGATGTTCGTATAAATTGATGATAACTATAAATAATTGTTACTGTTTTTTTAATAATCCTATATAATCATAAATGTTCTTATGGTTTATTTTTTTAATATTCTATATGTATTAATCATTTTATAATTGATAATGATGATCGTTGTTGGTTATTTTTTGCGGATTATCGATCACAACAAACTTATTTTGTTTTATAATTTAGTATTATATAAAAATGTTACTTACAGAACATAAAGTGGGTTATATGATAAATAATAAATTATATTTTAAACTGTTAATTTTTTAGCACACTTTAATGTGTTAAATAAAAATGAAATAGATTCTCCCTTGATTTGGGTAGATTAACACATCATGGATGTCAATTTCATTTTTACAATAAAAGCGATAGAGGAAAGAGTTTGATGACGTATACATCATTAACATGATATAATGTAAAGACCCGTAAATTTGAAGGAATTTTTTTTAATTTTCTTTGGAATTTTACAAGAGCGCAGTTTCTGACGGCACCTGATTCTGAGGCCTGGTGTGTCCGGAATCATTTTCCAAAGTTTGGCTCGGGTACGTTCAATGAACGGATGAGCGGGTTTTTCTAACTTTTGAACCGGTGCCCGGAATTGAATTCTAAGGGCACCGATGAATTCGCACCACCAGTATTTTCTTTGAAACGCCTCTTCCGGAGATGTGTTTTCTCGGTGGTGGTTTTTAATTTTTCGGGCTTAAAGTTAAGAAATAAAATAATTGTATGACAAACTTTATTTTATTTCACTTAAGCCACATGAAAGTCACTTAAACTGAGTTGAAACGGATAGGGTACTATTCAAAAATATCCTACCCTCTTGGTAGGATATTTTTGAGGTGGGGCCCGCACGATCCCCGCCATTTCTTTTTCGCTAAGTAACGCACCCGTGAAAACCCGTCATTATGAAATTCAACTGACGCGTTTTCTTAAATTCTTAACAGACCATTTAATTGGATGGTTTTATTCGTTGAATTAAATGGGCAGTTTCATTTGTTGAATTAATTCTACAAATTAATGGGTCATTACTTACCTCTTTTTCATTTGTTGGCGTATTAATAAAATAAGACCAACACGACATTTGGGGGATTACACGTTGAGAGGCTTGACAGAATTCTTGAGCCTTCACCATTCTTCGCGAAGAATGTGAAGAACACGAAGAACCCGAAGAATAACGACCTCCGACGAAGAACGTTGAACCTGCAGAAATCGATGACGCGACGCCTTGTGCCGCGACGCCGAGGTTTCCTCTCCCGCGACGTTCTTCGGCGACGTTCCCTAATCCACAACAAAAACCCTCGATCATCCGTTGAGGTGAGAGTTTCAGATTTTCATTTAATTTTTCCTTTGTGGTTTTCAACTCAAGAAGGATTTAATTAATATTAATTAAATCATTTTGTTCTTGAACCTCGGAGTTCGTCGACGAGACACCCTTCCGCGACGACGCGACGCCGGATACCGCGACGACGCGACGATCCCCAATTCCGCGAAGAACCAACGACGACGACTTGACGAGGTAGGGAAATATTTTGGAAATACCCCCTTTTATATTTCCATGAACGTTTCATTAAATATTAAAGAACCCAGATTCTTATGAACAATTTTATTTTATTAAAAAAAAATTCGATGTGTTGAATAAATCTCCCGTTGTTTTTATCTGACGCGGACGGTGCGGGCCAAACTAACACGGCCCGACAACCCTCTTCCGTTCTTCGTGGTTGTGTGGATTTGGCGGGAAATGAAAAAACGTGACGCAAGGGCGTTTTGATGATCTGGCAGAGAAGAACGGAACCCGAGAGGAACAACGGCACAGACGGGAAGGAAAACGGACCACCGGAGCAACTCCGGGGGCCCGCGATAGCGGCGGGCGGCGCGGGTCGCCGGCACGGCGGCGCCGGCAGCTAGGCGGCGGCGCCCCGGTGCGCCGCCGGACAGGGCCGCGGCGGTGGCGACCAGCAGACCCGTGGCCGCGCGGGTCCAGCTTGCCCACACGGGACACGACAGAATTCGTGTCCACTTGACAGCGTGGCCCTTCGAGGGTCGCGGCACCACCAAACCGCGGGGGCGGCGCCCTGCGGCACCCGGGCTGCTCGGCCGCTCAGCCGAGCCGAGCCAGGCTGGTCCGACCGGCCGGGCTGCGCCCAAGCCGGACCGGACCGGGTCCATCCGGGTTGGACCGGGATGGGTCGACCCGGTTCGGCCGACCCAGGGGGGGTCGGCCAGGGTCGGTCTGGGCCCGGACCCCCCGTCTTCGGACCGTTTTCGGTCTTTTGCCCGTAACATGAGCTATAGGCAATCGAACGACACGTCGTTAGTGGCAACGTGATCCTTAGATCGAGACAGATGTTTCGGTATATCGCACTCAAGGTTTTGGAATACTTTGGGTTCGGCTGGGTTGGTTCGTACACGAAACCAAAAGGGCCCTCGGAGCGGAAACGCTCATATCTTAAGCTACGGACGTCCGATTGACGTACCATCAGCTTTGGTGAATTCCTCTAAGTGAGACGGATCTTTTGGCTCACTCCGCCCGAGGTTTGGATGCAGGTGGTGTATGGTCGGGTTGGTTTTGCCTTAAAAACCAATCGGGCCCTTGGGACGAAAAAGCCAATAACTCTCAGACCGGGAGTCCGATTGACGCACCGTCTGCGACGTTGAGTTTCAGTTGACGATACAGAACTTTTGGATACATCAACTTCGGACTTTGTGTCAGTTGATGTATCAGCCTCTCGGCTCGTGGAGCGGACCCTCCCGAATGAGATTGTTGTGTGCGGGAACCCTAGTGCTGGCTGCGACTGCTACTTCAACAGCGACGACTGTGCAGAGATCCTCAGTGGACTGCAGCGACGACTGTGCAGAGATCCTCAGTGGACTGCGACGATGACTGTGTAGAGATCCTCAATGGACTGCAACAACTACATCACTTAGCGATCCCTTGTGGGTCAGTGCTACAGGTCCTGTGTGGGTCTGATCCTGTGTGGGTCAGCGCTCAGCGGATTCGTGTGAGCCAGCGCCTATAGGTCCTGTGTGGGCCCAATCCTATGTGGGTCTTTGCGGGGGTTAGTACCTTTCGATCCTTTGTGGGTCCAACGACTTAGATGGATCAGTGATCATCTTTATCGTCATCCGAAGAAGTATACCTGTGTGAGCTGAATCCTGTGTTACTCTCCTTTGTGGATTGTGTTGAGCTATCCTGTGTGGAATTACTGTTTACTCTCCTTTGTGGATTCTGTTGAGCTATCCTATGTGGATTATTGTTTACTCTCCTTTGTGGATTGTTTTGTGCTATCCTTTATGGGTATACGTTTTGCTTTCCTGTGTGGACTGGGTTGTGCTTGGGCTCGGACGTTGGAGCCGAACGGGAATTGATGACATAGGTATATGTATGGGCATATACCTAAGCTGTGTCGGATGTTACTTCGTGTTTGTATCTTTCCTTTGTGGATTATCCTTTATGAATTTTGGGAGACCATCGGGGGTTTCGGGGTCCCTACTGAGTAGCTTATACTCACCCCTGCATGGGCTATGCCCGCACATCGTTGTATTGGTTGCAGACGACGGGCATCGCTGATCATAGTGGAGGCGTGCGGAGCAGGACGGTACCTGGATGTGGACCACTGGGCGGGATGTACTCGGAGCGGATGGCTGGGCCGAGGAGCTGTGGAGGCTATCTATACCCACCCTTCAGGTGGGACCTCTAGAGGATGGCTCGATACTGCGGATTCTCCTTTCAGTTGTTGTTTTCCCTTTTCAGTTGTACTTTACAGTTGGGCTTGTATTTCCAGCCCCTTTTACTTTCAGCACAACTCGTTACAGTTTTTACCTAGTGTTTAATTTTCCGCTTGCTTACTCTATGGTGCTTGTTTACTTTTCAAAGACAATGCCTTCCCTTTTTCCTGGATTTACACCTTGGTGCTAGTCGCCAGCCCCTGGCCTATGAAAGGAGGGCTTGGGGTAGTCACGGCACGGGCCCCGGGGACGGGTCGTGACAAATTGGTATCAGAAGTGGTCGGTTCTACCACAGACTCTGATCTTTCTTCTATGTGAAACAATAGTATTTAGCATATTGGGTTTGGTTATCAGTGTAGGGAGTCCAGTGTTGGTGTGGCGGCCGACGTATCCGTACACTAGGACCCTAACATATGATTTCCGACTTAATGCACGAAAACATTGATTGCATGTGTGTTTCAAGTTTTCTTTGTGATTACTTGTGTCAGCTCACCAGGTATACTGTTCTGACCATGGCGCACTTGTTTCCTTTTCAGGATGGCCCCACGACAGCAGCCATCTAGGGTTCCGAGAGTAGAGAACGACGACAGCCCGCCGAGCGACGAGGCCTCGGTACTGGGCCCGTTGACATTAGAGGCACCGACGGTACCTTTACCCGCCGAGCCCCCGATGCTACCAGCACTGACTGCTGACGATGCACGTCACCTCAGAGCTCTGCAGGAGTTCCAGTTCCAGCGACCACCCAGGTTTCATGGGGAGACGGACCCCCAGGCAGCCGAGGACTGGCTGGAGGCAGTCGTTCGAGTTTCTAGGCTAGTGAGGACACCAGTAGACCTCATGGTGATCCTCGCGGCGAGCCTACTGCACGCAGCAGCAGGACGATGGTGGAGCCTGATGCTCCAGGTGCACGATGGGGCATCTCTCATCTGGATGGACTTCGAGTGCCTTTTTCGCTCAGAGTTTGTCCCGGCCACCCTCCATGCGGTGCGCATTCAGGAGCTTCTTCAGCTGTGGTAGGGCAGCTTGGCGGTCGCCCAGTACGCGGTGAGGTTCACTGATCTTTCTCGCTACTCGACCGACATGGTACGAGACCCCTTCTTCTGGGCCCGGATCTTCGAGCAGAGATTGAGACACGAGATCAGGGCATTGCTGATCTCCCTCAGCATCCCGACCCAGGAATGAGTGCTAGAGAGAGCCCTTCTGATAGAGAGATTTCTGGCTGAGTCCACAGCGAGACCTACCATAGGGCGGCAGGTAGCGGAGTCTTCGGCAGCAGGTAGCCGACGGATGACTCAGGGTTCCAGGAAGACCAGACCCTCTCGTAGACGACCTCAGGACACTGTCTTAGCAGTGCGGGGCACACAACGCGGAGCCAGTCTTCCGAGAGGCAGGCAGTGCTACGCCTGCGGCGGGCAGGGCCACCTGGCTCGTGACTGCCCAACCCGCCGTACTGAGGAGCAGCAGACGGTGGAGGGGCCACCCAGGCAGAGGCAGAGGGTCGACTGTGGCGGTCTACAGGGAGGAGGCGGACGATGTAGAAGAACTGGCCGAGCAGCAGGTGGTGGGCGACGCTTTGAGCCTCTACCACCACCACCACCAGGAGGTCTGCCCCGACCACAGGGAGTTGGCAGGCATAGACAGGCACAACTCCAGGCAGCGGAGGCTTACAACCACGGTGCGCCAGAGATGATTCGAAGTACGATCTGGGTCTATTCCACCCTTGCTGCAGTTCTTATAGAGACAGGTGCGTGTCACTCTTTCATAGCTGATGCCCTTGTTCGGAGCTCGGAGATTCCGACAGAGCCGTTGGCTCGATCCGTACGGCTAGAGACCCCTATGGGAGTAGGTTCACCTTCACCGGAGAGAAGTGAGCCTTTGCAGCACAGGATGGACTCACACAGAGGAGAGGGAAGCCCATCACCCATCAGTTGGCTAGCCTCATCCTTGGAGCAGTTGACATACGGAGTCCTAGTTTTCCTGCAGTGGTGGATCAGTATGCGGACGTCTTCCCCGACAACGTTCCAGGACTACCTCCTCACAGAGAGGTAGACTTTTATATTGATCTGTACCCCGGGACAACCCCGATATTCACTCCAGCATATCGGATGGCCCCCGCCATGCTTCGAGAGCTACGAGTACAGTTGGAGGACTTGCATGGCAAGGGGTTCATCCGACCTAGTGTATCACCCTCGGCTTCCCTGATTCTGTTCGCCAAGAAGGCGGACGGGAGCATGCGACTGTGTGTCGACTATCGTCGCCTGAACCAGGTGACAGTGAGGAATATGTATCCACTACCGAGGATCGATGACCTCTTCGATCAACTCAAGGGGTCATGGTGGTTCTCGAAGATAGACCTCAGGTCAGGATATCATCAGCTCAGAGTTCGAGACGAGGATGTGTAGAAGATGGCCTTCAAGTGTCGGTATGGCCACTATGAGTTCTTGGTTAGGCCTTTCGGTGTAACCAATGCTCCAACAGTGTTCATGAGCCTCATGAATAGGATCTTCCAGCCATACCTAGATCGATTTGTCGTGGTCTTCATCGACAACATTTTGGTGTACTCGACCACGGAGGAGGAGCACGCCTACCACTTGCGGGTTGTACTAGACACACTCCAAGAGCACCAACTTTATGGAAAGCTCTCGAAGTTCCAGTTCTGGTTACGTGAGATCCAATTCTTGGGGCACGTCATTTCTGAGGCGGGAGTTGCAGTGGATCCCGCGAAGATCGAGGTAGTGATAGCTTGGGAGCCACCTAGGAGCATGACGGAGGTGCGGAGTTTCTTGGGTCTAGCCGGATACTATCAGAGATTTGTGCCATACTTCTCCAGAGTTGAGGCGCCACTCTCAGCTTTAACGAAGAAGGGGAAATCCTTTGTGTGGTCAGATAGATGTCAGCATAGCTTTCAAGAGCTGAGGCAGAGATTGACCAGCGCACCTATCTTGAGGTTTCCTGAGGAGGGAGTTGGATACGTAGTCTACTACGATGCATCAGGGACCGGACTCGGGTCTATCCTGATGCAGGAGCGGGCCGTTATTGCTTATGGATCACGTCAGTTGAGGCCACATGAGCAGAACTACGCTACCCATGACCTGGAGTTGGCAGCAGTGGTCTTCGTACTGAAGACATGGCAGCACTATCTGATGGGCGAGCGCTTTACAGTCTTTTCTGACCATGAGAGTCTCAGGTACATCTTCTCTCAGAAGGACCTGAACCTGAGACATCGGTGATGGATTGAGTTCCCCCAGGACTATGACTTTGAGATAGTTTATACTCCTGGGAAGGGGAATGTAGTAGCTGATGCCCTCAGCAGGAGGGTGAGCATTCAGATACTTGAAGAGGCGACAGAGTAGCTAGCCGGTTTGCAGATAAAATTATTTGATAGAGATGGAGAAACCTTCCTTTAGTCTCTCACAGTCACCCCTCCACTACTGTAGTGGGTCATAGAGGCACAACGTGAGGACGCTGACTGTGAGGCACGGCGTGCGCAGTTATCCTCAGGATAGGCAGCTGATGGTTTCTCCCTTGGAGTAGAGCACGACGTCCTTTTTAGAGGACGTACCTTGGTACCAGTCGCTTTACTAGAGGAGGTGCTGAGAGAGTTTCACACTTCTCCTTTGGTGGTACATCCTGGAGTGGCGAAGATGTACCAGGTTCTCAGATGATAGCACTGGTGGCCGGGCATGAAGAAGGCTGTTGCAGAGTTCGTTTCACGGTGCCTCACCTACCAGCAGGTGAAGGCAGAGCATCAGGAACCAACAGGTTTGGTACAACCCTTAGTGGTCCCGTAGTGGAAGTGGGATGAGATATCTATGGACTTCATGACTGGACTTCCACAGACTTCTAGAGGTCTAGACTCCATTTGGGTGATTTTTTTCTGACTTACCAAGTCGGCACACTTCTTACCCATCAGAGACCAGGGCTCAGTGGAGAGCTTGGGGCGTCTCTACATTCAGGAGATTGTACGGCTTCACGGTGTGCCATCGTTTATCGTCTCCGATCGGGATGCTCGCTTTACTTCCCGGCTTTGGAAGGGGTTGCAGGAGGCGTTCGGGACACAGATACGTCTGAGCACTGCCTTTCACCATCAGACGGATGGTCAAAAGAAGAGGACCATTCAGACTCTCGAGGACATGCTCCGCGCATGTGTCCTCGACTTTGGTCGCAGATGGGAGGACCACCTACCCTTGGTGGAGTTGGCGTACAACAATAACTACCACTCCACCATCGGGATGGCACCATACGAGGCATTGTACAACAGTCCTTTCAGATCTCCTTTGTGCTGGACAGACCCTAGGGAGTCAGCACTCGTGGGACCAGAGATGGTCCGGGCCACGACAGAGAAGGTCCAGGTCATCGAGGAGCGGATGAGGACAGCTTAGAGGCGGCAGAAGTCATATGATGACAGGAGGCGGAGGCCATTACAGTTCGAGGATGGCAACCACGTCTTCTTGCGTGTCTCACCTCGACGTGGTTTGTGGAGATTTGGTCGAGGCGGCAAGTTGTCTCCATGCTTCATTGGACCATTCCAGGTCCTCAGCAAGATTATCGAGGTGGCTTATCACCTGACTCTACCACCTCAGTTTCACCGGGTGCACGACATCTTCCACGTATCTCAGCTGAGATGATACATGCACGACCCGACGCATAACATTGACTATGGGGAGCTGGACGTTAATGATGGGGCGACTTTTGCAGAGGTCCCGGTGGAGATAGAGGATCGATAGGAGTGGGTCCTATGTGGGAGATCAATTCCTCTTGTACGCATCAGATGACAGCATGGGAACCTCCAGGAGAGCACATGGGAGCGGGAGGCTCAGATGCGTGCTCAGTACCCACATTTGTTTCCCTAGTTTATGATGTATCTTTACGGGGACGTAAATCCCTGAGATTGTAGTAATTTAAAGACTCGTAAATTTCAAGGAAATTCTTTTTTCTTAATTTTTTTTGGAATTTTAGAAGAGCGCAGTTTCTGATGGCACCTGATCTTGAGGCCCGGTGTGCCTGGAATCATTTTCCGAAGTTTGGCTCGGGTACGTTCAATGAACGGACGAACGGGTTTTTCTAACTTTTGAATGGGTGCCCGGAATCGAATTCTGAGGGCACCGATGAATTCGCAGTGCCGGTATTTGCTTAGAAATGCCTCTTCCAGATTTGCGTTTGGTCGGTGGTGGTTTTTAGTTTTTCGGGCATAAAGTTAAGAAATAAAATAATTGTACGACAAGATTTATTTTATTTCACTTAAGCAACATGAAATCCACTTAAACTGAGTTAAAACGGATAGGGTACTATCCAAAAATATCCTACCCTCTTGGTAGGATATTTTTGAGGTGGGGCCCGCACGAGCCCCTCCGTTTCTTTTCCGCTAAGTAATGCACCCGCGAAAACTCAACATTATGAAAGTCAACTGACGCGTTTTCATAAATTCTTAACAGACCATTTAATTGGGCGGTTTTATTCGTTGAATTAAATGGGCAGTTTCTTTCGTTGAATTAATTCTACGAATTAATGGGTCGTTACTTACCTCTTTTTCGTTTGTTGGCATATTAATAAAATAAGACCAACATGGAATTTGGAGGATTACACGTTGAGAGGCTTGACAGAATTCTTGAGCCTTCACCCTTCTTCGTGAAGAACGTGAAGAACGTGAAGAACGCGAAGAACGCCGACCTCCGACAAAGAACGCCAAACCCGCCCAATTCGACGATGCGACACCTTGTGCCGCGACGCCGATGTTTCCTCTCCCGCGACGTTCTTCGGCGACGTTCCCTAATCCACAACAAAACCCCTCGATCATCCGTTGAGGTGAGAGTTTCAGATTTTCTTTTAATTTTTTTCTTTGTGTTTTTCAAAACAATAAGGATTTAATTAATATTATTTAAATCTTTTTGTTCTCGAACCTCAGAGTTCGTCAACACGACACCCTTCCGCGACGACGCGACGCCGGATACCGCGACGATGCGACGATCCCCAATTCCGCGAAAAACCCGCGGCGACGACTTGACGAGGTAGGGATTTTATTTTTGAAATACCCCCATTAATATTCCCATGAACGTTTATTTAAAAATTAAAGAACCCGGATTCTTATGAATGATTTTATTTTATTAAAATTGTTTTTGGATGTGTTGAATAAATCCCCCGTTGTTTTTATCTAACGCGGAGGGTGCGAGCCAAACGAACACGGCCTGACAACCCTCCGCCGTTCTTCGTGGTTGTGTGGATTTGGCGGGAGACAGAAAAACGTGACGCGAGGGAGTATTGATGATCCAGCAATGAAGAACGGAACCCGGGAGAAACAACGGTGCATACGGGAAGGAAAACGGACCACCGGAGCAACTTCTGTGGCCCGCAGAAGCGGCCGGCGGCGCCCCGGCGCGCCGCCGGACAGGGCCGCCACGGCTTCAGCCGCGGTGTCGTCGGCCACTGGACCCGCGCCCGTGCGGGTCCAGCTCACCTGCACGGGACGTGGCAGAAGCCGCGTCCGCTTGAAAGCGCGGCCCTTCGAGGGCCGCAGCAACTCCAATCCGCGGGGGCGGCGCCCCGCGGCACCCGGGCTTCTCGGCCTCCCGGCCGAGCCGAGCCAGGCTGGTCCGACCGGCCGGGCCGTGCCCAGGCCGGACCAGACCGGGTCCGGCCGGGTAGGACCGGGTTGGGATGACCCGGTTCGGCCGACCTGGGGGGGGGGGGTCGGCCTGGGCCCGGACCCCCCGTCTTCAGACCATTTTAGGTCTTCTGCCCGTAACATGACCTACGGGCCTCCGAATGACGCGCCATCAGTGGAAACACGATCGCTGGATCGAGACGGTCATTTCGATATATCACACTAAAGGTATTGGAATACTTTGGGTTCGGCCGGGTCGGTTCGTACACGAAACCAACCGGGCCCTCGAAACGGAAACGCTCATATCATGAGCTACGGACGTCCGATTGATGTGCCGTCAGATTTGGTGAATTCCTCTAAGTGAGATGGATCTTTTGGCTCACTCCACCCGAGGTTTGGACGTAGGTGGAGTATGGTCGGGTTGGATTTGCCTTAAAAACCAACCGGGCCCCTGGGACGAAAAAGCCAATAAATCTCAGACCGGGCGTCCGATTGACGCACCGTCTGCGGCATTGAGGTCCTGTTGACGATACAGAACTTTTGGATAAATCATCTTCGGACTTTGTGTCAGTTGATGTATCAGACTCTCGGCTCGTGGAGCGGATCCTCCCGAACGAGCTTGCTGTGTGTGGGAACCCTAGTGCTGGCTGTGACTGCTACTTCGACAGCGACGACTGTGTAGAGATTCTCAGTGGACTGCAGCGACGACTGTGCAGAGATCCTCAGTGGACTGTGACGATGACTGTGCAGAGATCCTCAGTGGACTGCGATGACTATAGCACTCAGCGATCCCTTGTGGGTCAGTTCTACAGGTCCTGTGTGGCTCTGATCCTGTGTGGGTCAGCACTCAGCGGTTCGGTGTGAGCCAGCGCCTACAGGTCCTATGTGTGCCCGATCATGTGTGGGTCATTGCGGGGGTTAGTACCTTTCAATCCATTGTGGGTCAGACAAATTAGATGGATTAGTGATCATCTTTATCATTATCCGAAGAATTATACCTGTGTGAGCTGAATCCTGTGTTACTCTTCTTTGTGGATTGTGTTGAGCTATCTTGTGTGGATTTACTGTTTTCTCTCCTTTGTGGATTGTGTTGAGCTATACTATGTGGATTACTGTTTACTCTCCTTTGTGGATTGTGTTGTTCTATCCTGTGTGGGTATACATTTTGCTTTCCTGTGTGGACTGGGTTGTTTTTGGGCTCGGACGTTGGAGCCGAACGGGAATTCATAACTTAGGCATATGTATGGGAATATACGTAAGCCGTGTCGGATGTTATTTCGTGCTTGTATCTTTCATTTGTGGATTATAATTTGTGGATTCTGGGAGTCCTTCGGGGGTCTCGGGGTCCCTACTGAGTAGCTTATACTCACCCCTGCACAGGCTATGCCCGCACTTCGTTGTGTTGGTTGCAGACGACGGGCAGCGCTGATCATAGTGGAGGCATGCGGAGCAGGACGGTACCTGGAGGTGGACCACTGGGCGGGACGTACTCGGAGCGGACGATTGGACCGAGGAGCTGTGGAGGCTATATGTACCCACCCTTCAGGTGGGACCTTCAGAGGATGGCTCGACGTTGCGGCTTCTCCTTTTAGTGGTTGTTTTCCCCTTTCAGTTGTACTTTACAGTTGGGCTTGTATTTCCAGCCCCATTTCCTTTCAGCACAGCTTGTTACAATTTTTACTTAGTGTTTACTTTTCCGCTTTCTTACTCTGTGGTGCTTGTTTACTTTTCAAAGGCAATGCCTTCCCTTTTTCTAGGATTTATGCCTTGGTGCGAGTCGCCAGCCCCTGGCCTATGGAAGGCGGGCTTGGGGTAGTCACGGCACGGGCCCCGAGGATGGGTCGTGACATATAATCTCATTATATGTATGATACGAGCTTTTTAATTCCATTAGGAAAATTTATGTGAGGAGATAATATGAAAAGAATGAAATTTAAAGAAGATTAAAAGATAAAATGTAGATTTACCTATTTAATTCACCTATTTAGATCATCCTCAAGGAACCTAGGCATTGAAGTTTGATGAGACCAAGAGATATTGAACATATTTGGTCTATATTAGAGTGGTAATATAAATTTTGGAAAGGCTCAATTTTTTGTGGTGTGAGGATAAGATGTTGTGAGGGGTAAAATTTATAATGGAAGATATGGGTGTTTTCATATTATTTATTTCATAAGTTTATTATTTTTCGCCTGAAAAAGAAAGTGTGTTCATTATTGTGAATAAATATAGTAATTAGATAATGTTATTTTTAAATAATGGTGCTTCTATCAGCGATAAATAAATGAATAGTTTATATTATCTATAATGTATATATACCCTAAATTATCATATTTCACTATTCACAAAAAATTCAGGAATAACATAAAAACTAAAAAATACAGCATAATATTTATTATATGTTTAGATTTAAAAAATGAACATTATTTCGTTAAAATATTTATCTAAATATTAGTAATTTATTTTCTAATTAAAATAACTATTTACTTGAATAATATATAATTGGATATTAAAACTAATTTTATAACACTTTGGAAAAAATGCATAAGGTATCATAAAATAATGATTAAATCGTAAGACAATAAAATATTAATTTATGGATACATTTAATGAATAGAATTTATTTTAATTATTATATTAATCATAAATATGTAATTAAATATTTATGACTTATAAAAATACGAAGTATTAATTATTTTTTTACATGCTTACATACTTATACTGTGATATAATTGTATCTTATTTTTGCATATAAGATACCAATTTTTTATTTATATATTAATGGGTAAGTTTACTATTCATTTGGATGGTCTAGTATTCATGTGGCCTATATTATTATTTCTAGTGTCAATTTACTATTTAATAATAATTGGTTCCTTAAATTATAGAAATACATTATATTTCATTAAATATTTATTTAAATTAATTTTATTATTGTTTAAGAGTAATATTTGGTGATTTATAATATATTAAATAAAAAATGTAAGGGTTAAATTCTATTGATAAATGTTTGGTCATTATTGGATAACATTTCAACATCATCAAATTTCCGATCTTGCAGATGACTATCAGTCTAATACTTCTATTGACTCAAATCATCCTTGATGTTATGCTGAATGGATATAACCTTCTATAAAATTTATTTTCCTAGTTTCTCTAACAATATACTTATTTCTTTAAAAGTTTCCAAACATAAAAGAGATATAAACTACTTTATAATGATGGATTTTTAAGGATCCAACTAAATGATTCAGTGAATGTAATGGTTGGACAAATACATGACTACTGCAAGTTGTTCAAACCAACAACCATTGAAAAAATGAAAAAATTATGTAAAAAATATAGTAGGGTATGAATTATAATTAATAATAACATGCATAATTAGATATCAAATTTTAATATGTGAATACTTATTATATAACATATTGATCTATGTTAGAATTTTATAGCTCTACTTCCTTGGGAATCATGGTTACATAATCTACTAGATAGTAAGAATATCCGATTAAGTTCATCATAAATATTATTATATTTTGTCACATAATTATATAAACCATTACTCATTCCATATGTAATTGAAATATAATTTCTAAAAGAAGATCGAATTAATTATAGAGGCTAGGATAAAAAATAGTTTATAAGGAGTTATACTGAGAAGATAACTATTAAAAATGGCATACATACTTTTCTAAAACTTATTTTCATGACATATTTAAAACATATTACATTTTGTGATCAATAATTACCCATTATGAAGTTTTGTATCATGATAAAAACCTGGTTTTTTTATTCCTAAAACAATTCCCTCTATGTCTTCTCCCCCACCAATACATGGCCACCCCCTCCCCCCACCTAACCCATATAAAGTTATTTTTCATAGAAAATTCCTATAAATATGAAATAATTATGGAACTACCAACATTATATACCCATTTGTTATCATAAATAAAACATTTGATGTATTATGGTGTAAAACAATACAGGTCTTCTAAAGAATAGGTAATATTATTATATGAGCGTTATTATTTTATATATTCTATAAACTAATTCAATTATTATTAAAAATAATTATAAAATATCCCCTTAATCTTATCTATAAATATATTTTAACATTATATGGTAGTGACTTATATCCATCCCATCATCCATAAATTGGGAAATCAACCCTCTAATCATGTGTACGATAGAATACCACCTCGTCAACCGATAAAATTCATTTTCCATCAAAACTATTCTTTGATACATGTAATGATGTATTTAGATAATAAATATTATATTCAAAATATTATTATACTTATGAAATTATAATATCTCATGAAACATTAAAATTTCCATTCATTTTAAAATACAATAATATCTCTTATGATTACAATAGACTATAGCATCCCGAAGCGATGTGATTCATTTTTCACTTATGATTTACATGTAATTTAATAAGTATTTATTTAATTAATATATATGATGTATATTAAATTTTATAAATTAATTGATGATGAATATATATGCCACTTTATCATTCTTTCAATCATTAATGGAATTTCATTGTCACTTCGACGTACATACAACCTATCATCCCCATGATTCATTGCACATCATTTCCCAACATCAAGAATAAAGAATTGTATAAAAATGAGTATAATAAATAAATTATTGATTTAAGAAATTATTATCATATCATATATGATTTTTTACCTCATATTTCCATTAAATAGATATTTCATGTTAGAGTGTTCCAAAGAAAACGAGGCAATTAACACATAAAACATTGAAAATAATGAAATATTGTTAAAATTTCGGTTGTAAAATTATATAAATAGATTGTAAATGATATTATAATTATTAATATGGTAATATTATAATTTTATTGAATTCTTAAAACCATTATATATTATTTTATATAATGTTTTTTCTAATTAAATGGTGGGGTAAGGGCCTCCTTCTCAATTTCTATTCATTGAGGAATATTTTATAATTATTAAATAATTTATTTTATATAGTGTACATGCTTGTAATTTTACATATAATAACATTATCCCTTATTATTTCATGGTATTTCAATATTAAATTTTAATTACATAAGCCATGAATTTTTTACTTCAAAATTATTAATTGGTATGTCATTTCACAACTACATTTAATTTCAATTGATGATATTACTTATTTGTTGACATCAGTATTTGTAGATAATGTTTTTATTGACATAAGAATATCTTTTGTTTTATTCCCACTTTTTAAAGCATATTTAAATCTTACACATATTATCCATCAATTAATTAATTCCCATAGTAACATTATGATCACTATAAATGACTTCATATTAATTATAATTTCATTAATAAATATTTAATAATATGAAATTATTAAATTTGTGTTGTAATATATATATTACACCTTTGATGTTCTTAACCTAAAAAAGTATTTAATTACGATTATTAATGTTTACTTTCTTGTTTTTCATTCAATGTGTTAATTTTTCAGAGTTAAAAAATTCATAATAGTTATAGTATGATCTCAAATTATTTTTTGATTATTTTTTTCTCCTGAAACAACCACTTTCTTTTGGTAAATTTTCAATTTAATTTATATTTATCTTAAATATAAATATTCAATTATTATGGATATGATTATATATTTATTGTTATTCATAATTTATATATTTGGGTTTCTTTAAATATTATTTGATTTACTAGGGAATTATTTATCATTTTGTATCCTAACTAAATACATATATTTTATGATATGTTTTATTGATTGATAAATTAAATAGAATACGGTATATATATGAAATGGTTTTGAAATATTGTTATTTGTGTTTATTTATATATATGCCCTTGAATAATTAACATGTTTCATGAGACAAATTTTTGGCCAAATTAGATGGGTTCTTACCTAGTAGTTTTAAACATTCTTGTGAATGGACATGAAAGAAGAGGAATGAAGATTTCTAATATCATGAAAATTAAAATTAATCATTTCATTCTTTGAAAAATCATTTATTATAATTATACGTTATAATTTTTTGATGATATTATCTATAGATGAACATCATTCCGTTATTATTGATTTAATGGAATATATTGTTAGTTATTTACCTTTTCATTCAAATGTTTTTGTATCCTTTTATGATAGTAATGTTACTGATTAAATTTTCTATGTGTTGAATTGTTTAGACTGAATAATTTATGATTCATTATGGATTCTTTATAGAATCACTATAATGTTTCCCTTATGGATAATTTGAACTCACCCATATTTTCTTCATTTCATATGGATATGAAGATGAATTCTTCGAATGAGTTCATTGAATGATAATGTTTTATATTACAAATATTTTAATTTTTCCCTCATTTAAATTGTGTATCATGTTTTTATCTAGTTCTCTGAATATTATCAACTTATCAACACATTAGGATTTAAAACATTTTATTTATGTAAGTTTAATAAATGAATCACCGACTTCGGGTTACTAGAGTCGAGGTTGTTACAATTTATATAAAAAAGATAAATAGGAACCATAGAAAATAAATTAAAGAAAACATTGATTAAGACACATAACCCTATTAATTACATCATGTATAATTATAGAATAAAATCTAAAAGCTTTAATATATGATAGATCTTTTGGGTTTCCCATGAAATACACCATTGTACGGAAAGTCAAAGTGGATGTTGTCTTGGCATAGATATACCTAGGGGTAATAAATATGAAAAGGAGACATTAGGAATGACCAGAGAATCATCTATTGAATGAGAAAAAAACCTAATTCACACATTCATTGATAATATTGTTTGATATTCATTGAATTATTGAAATTTTTATTCCAAAACATTATGAGATATTGAAAAATAAATATTTCCAAAAAGAAAGAAAGGTGATGATTATAAGATTAACAAAGAATATTCTTTTTAAAATATATTGTATGTGTTACACCATATATATAAATCTATATTATCATTTAAATTTCATATTTATATAAATTAATACAAAAAATAACATTATTTTGTTGTGTACCTATGTTAGAAGAAGGGTATCAAGACTCATGGCCAATGTAGAGACCACTCTACTAAGAATGAAAATACAAGACATATTGAAATTGATCAGATCCGGGATATATTTAACTTGTGTGATAGTTTTATGAAACAAATAACATTTTAAAAATTCATAAAACTATTCCATAGTAGGATTATTCTACATTTCATCACATCAAATGATAGAGGCCCCCATCATTTGGTCGGACTACAAATATTATGGTAGATTAGCAATGTATTATTAATTTTGAGAAGATATTTATTTCTTTAGAATGTGATGGAAAGTAATATGAACACCTTTTTTTTTATGAAATCAATGGTGATGATGAAAAATTGTAGTCATTGATCTAGAATACAAGCATGTAAGAGGAAATAGATATAATTTAATGGAATGATTTTAGGGATACATTCTTCAATAAATATTTCTCTCAGGAGAGACATAATAAAACGATGATAATGTTTCTCAATATAATAAAAAGGGAAAATAAATTGATTATATTTATAATGATATCATTACATGGTTATCATGGTTTCATATTTATTTCATATAAAATATACAGAGGATGAATAACAATTTCATTAATGGGATTAATCAATTTTTATGAAGAGTATTATATCTCTAATATTTTATCACATATTAAAATAAATTTATGTTCCAAAAAAATGTAAATATTTAGATCCTACATGTTCAACTTAAATTACCAATAATAAGAGGTTGAATGTGAACTAATACAATGTGAATATTTCAATGAAAAATACGGGAATGATGAAATTACCACATTTTTAAAACATTAGATTGAATAACCATGGTAATATTTCTAAGGAATTGGTGGTTTCTTATAAGTGTGGAGATAAGAATATTTTGGATAAAGAAATATTGGGAAAGAAATAAACAATTTTCTTCAGTATTTCTAATTTAAGGGGATCAATCAATTTGTAAGCTAATGACCCGTGTATCAATGGAATCAAACATATAATAGGCTTAAGGGATAATTCTGAGCATTTATGATCACTACAGGTATGGTGGATGTACAAAATGATTTATTTATAGTTATATTATTTATATATCCAAATATAGATAATTACATATTTTATTATGGATTTCCACACTCTTTTATGACATCCATATTTTTTAATAAAAAAACACCTTTAACTAGAAGATTATGAATTTATTTTTCAATCCAAACTTATAGTTGAAGTCTCTCTACATCATCGATGTGTCATATATTCTTCATCATTACACATAAACATTATTTTTTTCCTTATTATCATTAAAATTGTCTAATATGAAATAATCCATAACATATAATGTATGTGAAAAATTGATTTCAAAATATTATTACAAGAATAATGATTTCATGATTCAAAATGATGTTTTATAATTCCATATAATTTTATTTGGCAACATATCATCTGAGATGTGACCAGATCTACGCCTAGTAGCACTATCAAATTTGATTCTTTAGAAGGAAGACCAGATATTGTCTTTGGATGGAGGGTGTAATCATCAAATTTTTAATGTACCTATTATAAAAGAATATATTTATGTATTTTTGGAGGAATTACTTACAAATCCCCATGATCATGAAGTTGATTATTTCATTGAATTAATCTCATATTCAATACCAATATTATAGATAGCCTATAGAATAGACACAGTGAAATTAGTGGAGTTGATGAAACTGATAGAGGAATTGTGTGATAAAGGATTTATTAACCTTATTTTTTTAACCATTGGGTGATGATGTAATCTTCATTAACAATAATGAGAAACCCATGAGGCTTTGTGTTGATTACAGGGAAATCAAAACTGTTATGATAATGAACATGTATCCGCTACCTCACATAGATTACATAGTTGATCTACATAACAGAGAAAATATTTTTAAATTATTGAACTTCGTTTTGGCATATATTTAATTTTGTTTTCATAAAAAACCAATTATAGATATATTTTTCTGGATGAGGTATGGACATTATGTGTTTATAGTTATACCATTTTTGTTTCCCTGATTAACCATATGTTTTATAGAAATAATGAAAAGTGTTTTGAAGGAATATATTAATTAATTTTTATAGTATTATTGGATGATATTGTGGTTCATTCTAAAATTTGCGAGGGAAATCATAATAACTTCTATATCATTCTTGAGACACATATAAGGATTGTTTTATAAATTATATTTAGTAAGTGAAATATGTGTTTTCAAGATGTTCCTTTTAAAGGAAATATTTTCTAAATTGATGCAATCATAGTTAAATATATGAATATAAACATAATCATTGATTTTTATAACATAATTAACATAACTATGGTACATAGTTTCATTTTTTTTGATATGTTACGTTCAACGATTCAATCATAATTTTACCTAATTTGAAAACAAATTAACCAAATTTATAGATAGAGTGCTATGTTATTTTGTAAAAAAGAATGTGAATAATTATTTTATTATTTGAAGAGGATATTGTTAAATTCTTTGATTTTGAATAATCCATCTATATATAATGGGTTTTTGATATATAGTTATTCATTTATGATTTTATATAGATGTGGCCAAATGAAAAATGATAATTTTATTTCATATGAATAATTGAAATTGATGACTCATGTATATAATAATACATCCCATGATCATGAGTTTTATGTTGTAATATATTTTTTATCGATATAAATAAATTATCTTTATACTAAAATATTTGAGATATGGGTGTATAAAAAATTACTAAATTAAATATTTTAAAGAAAATATATCAATACGAGAAAAAGGTAATGGTTCGAGGTACTGAGTTATTATGATTTGTCAATAAAATACCACCCATATAAGGAAAATATTTTTTCATATTCAGGGTTAGAAAATTTCATGGTGTTATGATCATAATGATGATTTATTCGGTGCCTATGTTCATGGATATTGTAAACATGGTTATGTTCATTAATATAGAAGAAGTGAAATAAATGATCTTTTAGATGACTATGAAACCATAATAATTAAAAATTATAAAAATATATCAATCCCACGATGAGAAGATTTAGAAGAAAATTAATGTTTTTATAGATGGAGAACTAGAATACAAAATTTATGAAGATTCGTATTTGAAATTATAAATTATATAATTTGTTACATATACACCTAATCGAAATGGGACGTAATGGATGATGTTCATAGCTCAAAATTATTAATAATTCCTGGAATAAATATATTTTTTTATATGATTATCATTTTTTGTGAAATAACATGAAGTAAGAAATTGTAGATTATGTCTCGAAATTTTTGGTTGGGGAACAATAGAATGCTTCAAGACATAATCACATAAGATTCATAAGAAATATTCTAGTTATCTTGTTTAAAATGGATGTAATTACTATAGAACAATAAAGGGAATACCAATTACACCTATATTGAATGATGAAATATGGGTTATCATATAAAACTAACTAGATTTTACAATTTACATGGTATAAGATATGATTTTGTTCTTTATCAACTAATAAATATATATATATATTAATAACATTATAAGACCACAAGGAGAACTTATTGTGATCATGGATTATTGTGATTACCATTTTACAAGAAATTGATAGAAAAAACAAATAATAGATATTTTGATCCATGTTTCATTTTTTAATTTCCCACCATCCTCAAACTGATGGACAATATTAATTTACAATTAAAAAAGGTGAGGAATTACTGTGGTTATGATCACTTGATGTTGAATGTATGTTGAATATTTATTTATCTTTGGTAGATTTTTACAATAATAATACTGTCAATTCATGTTTTCAAATAGAATTTTATGAAGCATAATATTCAAAGAGATATCTAAATCTATCTTTTTGGTATTAATATTATTCAATAAATCATGTTTTCTAATAACATTTTAAATAAATAAAAAATAAAACTAAATATAATTAATTCTAATTTTAATTTATCTCAATGTGGGAATACCATTCTATCAATAGTCAGAGGAATTATATGGGATTAAATGTGGGCTATCATATTCTCTTGAGTGTATATTTGTAAAACAGCATTATATGGTTTCATAAGACTTGTAAAAAGATCCCCATGTACTTCAGACCAATTAAAAATTGGGAAATGATTTGGAAATTGTATTATTAGTTAGAAATAATTAAAAGTGTCTGAATATTACTTGAAATGTTTCATATATCATTGTTAATAAATTACATTCTAGACCAAACACATTTTCTCACCTCTGATGAAATAGAATAGTAACATTATCTATCTTGAAATAGAGAACTCATTCTGATTCATGGTACTAGAGAGAAATTTTTTAAGAATTGATAAACTTTTATGTAAAGATACTATAAGGAAATAACAAAATGGGAGTTACGACATGGGAACCATATGATGATATGAATTAAATCTACAATCATGTTTTTAAAAGGATTAACCCATGAAATTTCAAGGAAGAAATTATAATTGGTTGAAATAATATAACTCCCCGTGAGTTTTTTACTTATTTTCTTTAATAAAAATTCAATTTATTTGGAATATTACAATGCATTAAACAATTGGATTAAATGAAAATATTATATGATATTTATATTTGAACATTATCATTATCACTAAACAATTATGTTTGTTTGTAAGAATAGTAATAAATAAATTTAAAAAAACAAAAGGATCATACATGTTTCAAATAAATTTATCCATATATATTGATAATGAATAAAATAAGAATCATTTGAAAGAAAGAGATTTTTTTGGAAAAACTAGATTTTTTTAAAAATGTGACTTAGTCATGCTTTGGTCACATAATTTAAAATTATTTTTTAAAAACAATTGGGAACTTTAGTTGGAATAATTATCTATATTCTTTTAAATGAACTTATAAAAATTATATTTGGATGATTTTTTGGGTATTTTTCAAAAAATATTAATTTTTTTAAATGAATAATACTGATTTTTATTTGAAAACTATCATTTTTATAAATTATTTTAAATGGTATCATATATTTAAAATTGGTTTCAATGTAAAATAAGTTCAATTATATAATAATAAATACAAATTATCTCATTGGATAATATTTCATGGTTTCTTTGTTATTTGAAACATTATATATTTATGATAATTTTCTCTATTTAATATGACTTTTTCATCACAATTGTATGTATAATTTGAAATTATATTCTACTGCATATATGAATTGACTTACTAAAAACATATTTCACATAATTAAGAATTATTATTTGTATTATTTAATAATTTCAACTTAATTTAAAACCATTTTGAGTTAAATAAGATGTAATTATTGTAGTTATGGTAATAACTATTTTATCATTAGTTAAAATAAGATGATAGGGATAAAAATGATCGAAAAACTTGTCCAATACCCACATTGTAGAAATAGTAAGAAACTTCACCTCTGCGTTTATGAAGTGAGAAATATTTTATTCTTTTTATTTGATAAAAATTGGTTTAATTGATATCATTCCAAAAAATTGATTTTATCTCCCTTACATATAAATGTGACCCTCCCCTCCCATATTTACACTTCAAAATCCATTTGTATTGGAAAATACCTTCCAAAATCAATTTATTAATACAATAAAAACATCATATATTACATTTATATTTTGAAATAAATCATAATAATCCTTATTTAAAAACCTAACGTCTTTATTCGAACATAATGTATATTAAACAAACCTGTTAATTATGTTTCTTATACAACCTCTTTAAAAAATTATTGAAAAATTAATATCTATTAACCTCACTATAATCCATATAATTATATTTTATTATTTAAATGTAATTAAAAATATCCTTCCCATCATCTCTCAAATATAAAACAAATCAATCAATCGTCTGTACGAAAGACTACTAGAAAAAAGATATAATTTTTCGTCCATCACCACCAATATCGGATGGTTATAATTATGTATTTAACACATTTTTATGGTATTTAACATATTATTATACTTTTAGAGTCATAATATAACACATACCTTATTACAACCCATTCAAATTAAAATATTATATCATCGCTCACGTGTATGTCGGACAACAACATCACAAACCGAGGTCATTCATTATTCACTTAAGCATGACAAATAAGGTAATGAGAAAAAAATTAATGAAAATATGTGATATACATGAAATGATATTAAATATTCTATATTATTATATAACCTACTTAATTATCCATTCACACTTTAAACGAATTATATTTCCACTTGTCCTTATAAACACCCTACCATCTCCAGAAACAAATGTGATAGAATTCTAGGTCCAACCTTCATGAATGATTATGGAAAAAACAATTATATAAATAATTTCTTTAAATCATTATTATCATTCTATATATTATTGATCTTAATATTATAACCATTAATAGGAACTTTCTTGTCAAAATAAAAAATTAGAAAACTAGGTAATTAATACTCAAAACATTGACAATAGTTAATTTTTATTAATAAATGGGTGGTAAAATATTATTAGGTGATCAAATATGATATAATAAAATATCAACATGTTCTATTTTAAATTTATAACATAATTTAAACCAATATACATGAGTTCAAATAATGTTCATTTAATGTGAGGCTAGATGTTTGGGACATGGCGTATATTTCCTTTCATTGTGGAATATTTTATTAGTATACACATCATTTCCTTTATGTGGTGTACAGTTTAATGATTTTACATGTAATATTATGAATAATTCACACTTTATGGTATTTTAATATTAAAAAACATTTTTTTTAAGCAATGGGATTTGATAATAAAATTACCATGTGGTAAATAATTCCATTACTCAATTTCATTTTATTAGATTAAATTAATTATTCATTATCATTGATTTTATTAGATTATGTGTGTAAAAGAATTTGAATATATTTTATTTTATTTATACTTGATATATATAAATTTAGGTCTCATTCACAAAACTTATCCTTTTATGATTTCTCACATCAATATTATAGTATTTGTAAGGTATTTTTTCTGAATTTCAATTTCATTGGTACGTAGAGGTTAAATTGCACCTATTAAATTTAATTTGCTGTATATACCACCACTATTATATATTTAAAAATAATAACAAGTTATAAATGAAAATTTATTTATCAATTCATGTGTAATATTCATAGGATCAAAATTTAATAGTCTCCAAAGAGATAAATGTTATTGTGTAATCTCACTTTCTTTTGTGATTGATAACTTTTGATGAACCACTACATTAATTTTATCATTTTTTATTGTACGTTTAATTCATCATCGATATTGATATTTTTAAATATGTATATGATTATTTCTTAATATGTATAATAATTTTAAATAAGGTGATTACATTGAATGTTTCATTGACTAACAACATAATAATTAATAAATTTTATCCTTATTGAATAAGGATATTTAATGATAAAGAAAATTGATTCATGAATTAGAGAAATTATATTATATATGAAGAATTATTTGGACATAATGTCATGGTTTGGGACTGGTTATAGATATCATTATGATTCTTCTTCATATCTCATGATACAAATAAATGGACAAATAATATGGGTTTTTACCAAGTTGATCTAAAATGTCTAAGTAAATTAGTTGACAATAAATTTATCATGATTCTTGATATCATTATGTAAAATAATTAATAATTTCATTAATTAATAATCTTACAATATTTTCATCTAAGAAACTATCACAATTATATTGTATGTAGATATATTTCATTTTTAGTTTATTTATTAAATGTAATGTCTATTCAGTAATTTAAATTTCTATATTGATTATTATTTATCATATTATGATATTAATGTTGTAAATTAAATGGAATTTATTTCATATATTTACATTTCCATAGTGATTATGATTAATTTATTCATGATGGCTTCTGTATAATGTATCGGTTAATGAGAATATTATCTCACTCTTGTTTTCCATCATTTATAAATAATATGATGAAGGTGTAATTTTAAATTATTTCATGTAATGATAAAAATTTTCCATCATTATGATTTTTATTTTCCCTCAATGTAAAATTTCTATCATGTATCCACATAATTTCCAAAACTTCTAAACTGACTAGGCCTTTGATATTTGACCCCTTATATCTTTTCTAATTTAATAAATAAGGCACCATCTCAAGGTTACTAGATTATGAGTCATTAGAAAAGGTCACATGTATGTAACAGTGGAATTAAAATGTCATATAAGATTATTATAAACTTTATATAAAAAAATATTCATAAAACATTCAGATAGAAAATAATTTTTTTTGATTGTGGTGCATAAAAATGATTCTTTTTCATGAAAAAATATTATTAATATATTTACTATAGAAGATGAATCAATTTTTAAGAAAGCAATAATTTTTATAAAATAACTATGGAGGATTAATGTTCATGGGTGTCAAGAGAGTTATATCATAGCTAAAGATTATCATGAAATAAATCATAAAAATAACAATAAAAATGAGCATTTTTTATAAAACATTTACCATATTAGTTTCATTTGAATTATAAACCCCATACTAGAAATAAAAATATAATTATATTTGAATCCACATAAAAATAAAAATAATAAAAATAAATTAAATTATTTGGAAATACATACACCACAGCATAAATAAAATATATGAATTTGGAACGTGTCCTAGTGAAATAAATATTAGATAAAAAATACTATTTATTTTTTCTAATTTCATTTATATAAGCTGAAACCTACAACATAATAAATAAAATATATATTTGTTACAAAAACATTATCATATTTATCAGACCATACACTGTTTACTAATTACTATTATCTCCTATTTTTTAACACTCTTTTATAATAATCAATGTTTTGGGTGATATCTAATTAGATTTTCATGTATGTTCTGGTTTAGTAGTTTTGGACCCTATATTTTTTCATTGTCCCATTATGTATAAAATGATAATCATGATTAAAATTTAAAATAAATTTAATATATAAATGATTATTGTCATTACAAAAAGTTTGTGGAAGAAAAATGGATTACAGTATTTATAGAGACAGTAGGTCTTACGTAGACATGAGCATTATTTTAATTGTTTCGATGGATGGAATCGAAGAAATTTAAATATAAATTCGTCTTATTATAATAAATTTTTTTTATTATTATATATATATATGTATCATTTATATTCAATAAACTCATCTAAATAATAATCTATAAAATGTTGTGATGAATAATAAAATGCATCCCAACATTGAGATAATAAGTTATATATTTGCACGATTGAGATTTTATATTAAAATTTGATAGAAATTTGATAAATAATGTTCTTTAATAATAAAAAATCATATTATTAATAATTTTTATGTTCTTATTTTATAGATAATTTAATATATTTATCATAAGTAAATGAAAAATTAAAATTAAAGTGATCTATTTAGAAAATTGCAAATTCATTAAATATGTATTTCTATGTCTTATTAAGGTCAATAAGATCATTATTTTGTGATGAACATTAACTGTATAATAATTATATGGGATTATATAATATATATCTGAATATTCTTATTTATCTAGAACTATCAATTTTGATTGAAGAAGATATGTAATGGGTACCTTTTTCCAATTGAGTGGATGAGAACACTTAAAGTTTTATAAAATATCATTTTAATATAAATTATTATCTACCTCTAAATAGATCCAAATAGATTATATTTTATTATAAGTGATTATCAGTATAAATCCTCTCATTCCATAAAATTTTGACATTTATTTATCACATTTTTACCCTTAAGATCTTACTATAACCCTTCCTTAACTATTTCAAAAATACAATAATATTAATCTCTTATACAATTTATGGGTTATTAATGATACAATAAAAGAAAAAGAATCATAAATTTATTGCAGATAATATTTGAACCAATATTAATTTCATTTTTCAAAATATATTATTTTTTGTAATTTTATATCATATAATATTATTATTTATTATAAAATATAATTGATGTTCTGTTAATAGTTTTTATTTAATATGAATTTAAATGCATTACGAAAAAATTATAATCAGAATATAATTATTTTAATCCTCTATTATATGTCATACAGATCTATATATTTATTTTTCAAAATTAACAAAATAAAATAATTCTATTTTTTATATATTGGATATTTATTTTATTTATTTATTATGAATTATTTAATATTACACAATTATTGAGACAAATTGAAATGTAGTTATATAACTATGAAATACTGGAAATTATTTTTCATATAATAAGTAAGCAAGTAATGTTAAATAAATTAATATTATATTTATTGATAACTTGATTTTTTCCAATATTGAGTCATAAAATACTTTTATAACTAAGAGAGTGACATTTTATAAATTTAATTTAATTAAATATTATATAGGTAATTTTTTGAGTAGTTTTACCTTTAAAAACCCATATTTGAATCCTCATTTGATAAGGGTATAGTTACATTTGTTAAATATGAATTGGTATGAATATTTTTGGCCTTATCACATAATTGTATCATATATTAACATAATTTACCAATTTCATAAGTGAAAAAATTTACCATCATTACTATTAATTCTAATAAAAAATTAAAATGAACAATTTAGAAAAATTAAATCATTTGATTCCAAATATTGAAACAGTTTTATCAAATTAAATACTTATAAGTGGATAATACATATTTTAAAAATCTCATGAAACTGACAAAGCGAGACATTTTAAAAAATGCATTTTTAGGCATAGACATGGTATATTCATATACTAGGATTATGAAAATATTAAATAAATATTCGAAAAATTAATTGAATAAATAATATATATATATCATTAAATTAATTCATCCAATGTGAATTGTTATGTTAATTAAGATAAAATGTTCTTTTAAGCATAGTGTATCCTCTTATTACCTTATTTCAGTTAATCCTCAAACCCTTATTTCATTTTTCTTTTGATGGGGGTATTCATTAAATGTGTTTTAGGTGAAGTTTTTAGAATTTTGAGAGCTCCATGAAGTGTTCATTTTCTTTACATGGTTAGGGAATACCATTTAGTTTCGCTGATCAAACTGTTTTCCCAAATTGAGAAAGACTAGAAGGAGGAACACTGTTGAGGTGAATAGTTTGACTAATCATGCATACACCCCTCCCACCAAAGCATCCATTGACTTTGGGAAATGTGCAGATTTGTAAAGGATTGTTTAAAAGTTCAGAAGAACCATTCACCTAAAAAATTAGCTTAATAGGGCCACACTATTAGAGGATATGGTTTTTCTAACAGCATGCCCCTCTCCATGAATCCTTGTGAGAGGTTCTTAGTTCTTGTGAATTTAATTTATTAATTCACATGCCCTTAGTTTATGATTATTAATCCTCACATTTATCCAGAATATGATTTCTTTAATCATTGGAGGATCCCTATATGTTATTTTTTATCCTTTAACATCATCATTTAGATAATGAATTTGTCAGTGGATGATATCATTCCTCTCCATCTACTATATTTCATATCTTTCAGTTTATCATTTTCTATCTATATCTCCTCATTATAGTTATATTTATTATCATGAAATTCATAGATCTAGACAACATTTTATTGGAACTTGATTCTATGTTGTGGATCTATATCTTATTTTCCTCTTTATTTGTTGGATTTCCCCTATTAATGCGGTTTTTCATTATAATTCATTTACCTATAGATAGGTTGTTCTAATTTATAATTTACATGTAATTGAAAGCAGGAATTTCATTAATTTTTTAAAATAAATTTTAATAAACATATCAAAAATAAATTTTGAATGAATTTATTATGAAATTATAAATGGCATGAGTTTTGAAGAAAACCCCAAACTATAAATTAATAGGAATTATAAGAAAAAAATTTTAGAATGATATAATGATTTAAGAAACGAATTTATGAAGGAATTGGTCAATTGATATGGGATTTTTTTCGAATTTTTTTAATATAAATGATTAAAATAATGTATTGCATTTTTATCAAAATGTGAGGAAAGAATGAAAACCCAATGTTTTGGTTTTTAAATTGAATATCAGTATAGAAACTGAAAATTGGGAAAGATAATTATAATGATGATTGAATTGCTGTTAGATTACATTAATATTATTTGATTATTGATTGATTACACGAAATAAGAGGTAGTTTCTGGGTTATCTGTGATAATAATTATAGGATATTGATCCTCTTCCAATTAATTAATTATGAAAACTAAAACAATACAATATTTTCATTACTACCAGTGATTGTTTGTTGTTATGTCTGCTTTAGCCAGATACTTGGGGGTGTATGCACACATGTTTAGTCATGATCACTGAATTAAGAAATGTGATGATCAAATTTCAAGAAACAAACTTAAGTTAATGTAGATGGCGATGTTGGTTTTTTTATCTTTTTATTATTAAATTCCATATATTATGGAAATATTTTTAGTCTCTGAAAATAAATTAATTAAATTTTTTATATAATATGTTTTTATAATCCATGTTAGAAATTTTTTCATTAAATTTAAATGAAATCATATTTTAAAAATATTAAAATTTTCTGTTATTACATTCCATGTATTGTTTAAATTTAATGCATGATTGATTTATTAATATAGAATTTATTATGAAAAACATAATTAGAATGTAATATAATTTTTATCTCACACCCTATAATTGGCCGCAGGCGTTTGTAGATTTTCTTATCAAAGATCAGTGAAAAAATGTGCCACATGATAGAATTAGGTTTAATATCTTTATTTATGTTGGAATGTGGTTTGGGATGTATGTAATATTTGATGTTGGATTAATGGGACTTGGGACGTAGTTATGAGTGATTTCCCAGCCAGATCATGTCATAACAAGACTACAGTCACCGTGGGTGGTGGGGTGATAAGTGTCTTGAGGAGTATTTTACTATTTAACTCGAATCGTTCCTATTTGATTCGGGTGTTATAAAAATAATAGAATTTTGATTTTAGAATGATGTAATTAAAACATTTCACTATCAATTGAGTTGTTTTTCTGAATATTTATAGTCAACATTGATATTATTGTTTGTAGATGGTGTATAAAAACATTCTACTAATAAGATATTTTTACTAAATTTAGGAGATAGATTCCAATTAAATATAATAGGAGAACACATTAGTTAGATTGAATCTCATTGTCATAGTGGTTTGTATTGTCTAATATTTGTGATTGATATCCACATTCAATCCCATTTTTGATTTTGTCCTGGAACCAAGAAGGAAAAACACTATAGATGATGTGGAATAGTTTCTTCACTAAGAGTCACTATCTTTCCATGGATCCAATGAAACTCAAGGAGAATATAATTGGTCGACATGAATTGATCATCTATTTGAGTTGGTCTAATCTCCTAATTCAATTAAAATGTTTTTTTCATCCACTAAACATGAGGGAACTTTTTACCAATAATTCCTATCTATAGTTCATTGATTTTGAAAAATAAAAGGAGTTTATTAATATCTATGAATGTGATATGTTCATGACTCAGTATGAAATATTCATTATTGAGATAGTAAAATATTCACCAAAGATTTTAAAAAATGATAATTTATGGCCCGAACACATGATATGGGGCATCAAACAAATATTTGATCCTATTTTTTCATGATAATGTTAACTTCTTATGATGGTTATTCAGATACATCATTGATGAATCAGCTTGACCTGGTGGGTATATTAGGGTAAATGGGTGTCACTTTTCACCCAATGGATGCTCTACAAGTTCCCTTAAATAAAATAGGAAGCGTGAAGACTCTCATGGTGGATCTCTGCCATATATTTCTTCTAGAAATTATATAGTTCCTAGTAATGGGAATTTGACATGCTTCTAGTCTGGAAAGGATGGGGATTCTAAATGGTTTTTATCCTAAGGAACCCAATATCATTAGATTATATGAACAATTAGTCCAATTATTGTAGCTGTTTATATCATGTTATCCCACATTGTGGCATAGACACATCAGCACCTAATTGTACTGTGGTGAAATCATATTCATTTATAACAAAGGTTTTCTGACCACAGATAACAAGAATAAATCTTCAACTCATGGTGGAATTGTCTCTAGATGAAGTTGACATGTGTCCAGTGACTATCAAATGAATCACCATAATAGTTTAATATTTAGTGACTAATTTATTTGATATCGGTATATCTCACTCCTTCATATCGACCCATGTTGTTGATATTCTAACCATTCATATGAAACATTTATATTATGAAATGCAAATTACTACATCTGCTGGAATAATGAATATGTAGGGTAATTTCTATCATTCTTGTGTTTCTCATTGTTAGTGATTGATATTACCTAGAATTGTTTTGTCCTTAAAATTAAATATTGTGACCTAATTTTCAATATGGAATAGTTTTGTGTTCATCATTCTTGAATTCACTATTATCCTTGATGGGTATCCAGTTCTATGACTAATGGGGTGTTCCTTTTTATTCAATCTGAAGAGTACATGAGACCAAGCATACCCGGAACATCATTCACATATTTTGGGAAATTAATACTTGTGTTTTATTTTCGTAGGTATTTATATTATTTTTATGATTAGCTTTATCTGGTTTACATTGAGTTTTCCAACATTTTTACATCTGATTTTCTAGAATTCCACTTGTAATATATATTGATTTTCTTATTTATTTGGTACCTAGTACTCATCTAGGTTCTATTCATTCAAACAATATTGTGAATTATGAAAATTAAATTATTGAAGAATTAGTTGGATGATTTTCTTGATAATTCCTTTATACACATTTGTGTGTCACTGTAGGCATCACCTCTTCTATTTTCAATTAATAGATGGTGTTCTTCACCTATTATATTTTTATAAGAATCATAATAGATATATGGTATAGAAAAAAAATTATATTCCTCTAATAGAGGGAAAATTTGTCCCTTTTAAAGGAATTTTTTTAACAATTATTAAACATAAATAAGGCTACCAGAATATGTGAACTAAAGAATATAAAATTCCAATAACTTCCTTAAGAGTTGGTATGTTCACGATAAGTATTTATTTATTGATTTTCATCTAACCACTGTTCATTTAGTTTAAATTTCATTGATGAATGAGATTTTATATAAACACCTTAAGACCTCTTTTGTAGTATTTTTTGATGAAATCACTGTTTTCAAAAATCACTAGAAGGATCATTTGTTTTATCTGAGGATAGTGTTGGATATTTTGATAGCTCACTGAATCCACAAAAATCATTCAACATATTGTTTCTATATTTGGAATGTGAGTATCTTGGGACACGTTTTCTCATAACATGGTATTTCAGTTGATCTTGGGAAGCTAAAATCTGTTACAGGAAGAGAAAAATTGTGAGATGATTTCAATATTTGGGGCTTGCGGTGTTTAGTTAGTTATTAAATAATATTTTTCAAGTATTTTCTAAAAACCACTTCTCTAATGATCATCCACACTCAGAAATGTATGACGTTATTTATGATATGATTTACATTTATTTGATTGATATTAATCATCTATTGACATCAGAATCATTGTTCACTCCTCTAGATTCGTGGTAGGGCTATGTGGTCTTCTCAGATTAATCATTTTTAGGTTTGGGTTGCTTTCATATACGAGTTAATCTTGTCATTATCTATGGCCCTATATTGATTTTGACACATGAGATGTGTTATCCGACCCATGATCATGAACTCGTAGTTGTATTGTATTCTAGTAGTGAAAAACAACATTTTCTTTTTAAGGAAAGGATTACTATTTATATCTATCACCTGGGACTAACTTATATTATATTTAAAAATTATTTGAATCTCCTTCAGTGGAATTCAGTAGAGTACATATATTATCTCTACTTTGAGATTACTTATACCTTGGGTATGTTGAATGTCTTCATTGATCCAATGATTTGGAAAATTTCTGCCTATAACATGATTGAATTATAAATAGAGTTTTATTTAATGGCTCTCTATTCTCTTTATCACTTGGTATTCAAGGAGAATTATTTTTAGGATCATTTGACTACAGTACAGTTCACCTCCTCTTTTCTCTATAGGATTATTTAAGACAGACAGTGTGATGATTATTTTCATGGTATTATATACTCTCTTTAGGTTGGGGATACCTTCCCCATGTTGAACATATCCATAGAAACAATTCTATGTTTCAATAGTGGGTAAAATATGAGTTCTTATGTGAGTAATACTTTTATGTGAGACTATCATAATTCTCACTAGGATGTTATCCCAGGTACTGCAAATATTTTTTATGAAATGATATGATGATTCCAGTGTCAAGGTATCTACTGGGACATCGCTGGTGTAGTTTTAGGTTCTTACACATTCCAATATGTCATGTACAAGGATTGAAAACCATTTAGTATTCACCATCCCTTCCTAGTGATGACTTAGAAATTATATAATATTTATATGGACACCATGATGTGCATTTCTCATACCCTTGAAATAATAATTTTGATATGGGTTGTGATAGATTAGAGGACCAAGTCACATGACTTGATACTCATTCATGAAGAAATCATTGTTGAGGATCTGTGAATCTTATACATACAAGATGTTTTGATGTTTCATATTGTTTTATCATTTATTTTACCTAATATTGATATTTAGTACACTCAAGATGTTTAGAGAGGCCACATGGAGGAAATGGGATCTCATGTGATCATGGCCATTGAATATAATCCATACACATATGTAATTCTAAAATGGTCTATACATATCATGAAATAAGTGATTAATACTTATTTCATTTGTTTTTTTGGGATTTGGATTTACACTTGAGACTAGTTGATTTTTCCTTGAACCATAGTTAGTTGTCATCTATTTCTATGTATACTTTTGAGGAATCTTCAGAGCACATGTGTAGGACTCTATTTTGTTGGTCATATATTGGTGATAGTACCATAGTAGGATGATATTCATTCGAAGGGATAATAGATAAGATTCAGTTGTTTCATTTGATAATGGTGATATATAAAAGATAATATATATCTTGTGTTGATCATCTTCGATTACCATTGAATTATTTAGTGCGTGATAAGGTTTTCTTTAGAGATTCAGCTTTGTTTGGACATCGAGGTCCTGGGAAATAGAGAAATATTACATGTAAATTTATAGGGCCTTATGAGGTTATCGAGTAGTTGGGGAGTGCCTCTTAAAATTTATAAATTCCCAGAAATTCGACATTGATACAAAATATGTTCTATGAATTTAATCTTTGGAAGAATCCTTCGTACCCATCTATTGTTTTGATCATGGGGTATCTTGATATTGACCATGTTTTTACTATATTTGAGCATCCTTCCAGGACTATAAATTCTATGGAAAAAGTACTTCATGGATGGATGATACCATTGATCCATGTTCTATAAAACGGTGAGTCAATTTTAATGAGACATGGTGTCATGAATCATTAATAAGAGAGTTGTTTCCTCATCTATCTGATATATAATATTCATGATAGGATTTCTAGCGATATTATGTTTTTATTGTGGGGAGGTTAAAACAAAATTTTACCTTAGTTCATGTATTTCTCATCCCATATTTCATTTTCCCTTGTATTGGGTCATGATTCATTATGTTTAGGAAAGAATTTAAAGAATTGTGGAAAAATTTTGGTTATGCATGAATGGTTACTAAATAAGAAAAATATTGATATTTATCCAATCAAATTGGGAACCCTATTAAGATCAACTATAATGAGGTGCATAGTTTAGGATGGTAGTTTTCATAATCGTGTACCCACCCATAGAAATCATTCACACCATATATAATGGGAAATATATGGTTCCTAAATACCTAGTTTGGATGTGTTTCTATACCATGAAACCCAACAAGTAGACCACCAGGGGGAGACAATTTGGGAACATGATTCTCCTCTATTAAAGAATGTCCATGGTTATTAGTTCCATGAAAATTTAATTTAAAATTCTTAATCTCTATTATTATGTTTCATAATAATATAATTTGTCCCTAATATAATTTTCTTCCTTTGAGGCTCCCAATTGGTGATTTTGGATTCTCAATCATCATCGCATTGCAAATTTATGTGTTGGGGGAATTTATGGTCCCTCTTTGGTAAGTATATCTCCCCTCACATAGTTTATCCTTATATATCGTTCACTCATCCTAAGATTCATAAAAACAATCATTAAATTTTTAGATGTAATTCTTTTTATATTATTTCCTGATACTTGGTTTTGTATCTTTATCTTCTTTTCTTATTTATTGTTATTGTTTTATATTGTGGGTGTTTTGTATTTTGATTACATGATCTAAAGGTAGATGGTTCCAATTTAAAATTTCAATGTAATTGATAGAATAATTTTATTGATTTATCTTAATATCATTCAATTAATTTTAAAAAATATTGCTTCGACTAATTTTATTATGATATTCAAAATGGAAATGATATTTACAATATTCTACAATTCAAATGGAATTGGAAGAAAATTTTGAAATTTGAGAATGATAAATTGATTTTTCCGGAAATGTTTTATTTAAGGAATTTATTAAATGAATTGACCTATTTTCTTAGAAAATGTTAAAAATTTAAATTATGAAAACAAAGGATTTTTTTAATATCCAAAAGGAATGATGTAATGAAAAAACTATGTATTGGTTTTGAATTTTAATTGGCATATCGAATATAAAAATTATGAAATTATATTATAATGATGATTCATTTAGAATGAGATTATTTTCCCGATATTTGTTGATTTATTAATCAATTGTGATATTTGTTAGTCGGTGGGTTATTTAAGGTAGGAATTCTTGGATATTGATCTAAATGAAATTGATTGATGGTCATATAAATAAAAAAATCATGTTTGGAGATATTATCCCCAATGAAATATTGAAGAATGTTATTTTTCAAAACCTGAGTGACATACAACAACATATAATGTTTTGATCACAAATTTGATAAGTGGGAGGATACTATATACAAAAAACTACTCAACATTTAGGAATATTACTATGGTTAATATATTTTATGTTTTTATTATTTGTTTTTTTGATAATAGAATGGTTTCTACTTGTTTAATATGATTTATATAAATGGTTTTATATAAAATGTTTATTTAATCCAATTTTGAAAAAATTTCCTTCTTTTAAATAGAAATCACTTTTTTTTAAAATAAAAATGATGTGTTATGTTTACCACTAGTTTTTATAATTTATATCAGGTTTGGTTTCTTTTTGTTGCTTGTATTATGGAATTCATGGTGAGAAATTGTAAGGTTTATAACTAAAACAATAAATTTTTCACTAGGAATTTAATGATTTTCTTATACTAGATCTATATAATAGATATTATAAACTAGTAGGTTGTGGATAATCTTTATCCTTGGGACCATAGATTGATGATGGTGATTGGTGGAACTGGTACCCCCTCAGTACACCAAGTTTTGATAAATATTTGGTTTCTTATAGTACATTTTGGTGATGCTTTTTATATTATTTATATTTATTCCATGGTATTTTTATACTAATTAATAATATTTTTCTTTAACAAAGAGTATTTTTTATATACCTACATGTAACTTTTTTCTTCGATTATTTTCATGGATATATTATCCCATGCATGATCTTGTATGATAACATTTTCTAATCTCCAACCCATAATTATTGGAAATTTTATTTGGGATAGTGAAATGAAATGTCATGTATCTAGTTGACAGGATATTAGGGCTATTTCCTTCCCAAAGAATTAGTATTCTATAAAAATATCATTTTCACATTAAAATTAATATATTTTAAGTTTCAATAAATTTGAAACTCATGAAATTATTTTATATATGCATAAAATAAAAATAATTCATAATTTTTTATTTAATATTTATAGAAGACATAACCAATGACTATTTTGTAGCTATGAGATAATTATACTTTAATTTTATATCACAGTTTATTAAAACATGTTATTATGTGTAATAAAATATTTCCATGAAATCAAAATCAAGTGAATTTTTTTTTTCATAACAACACATTATTTATCCTTATAAAAAAATGAAGTTATCTTTCAATATACATCACTCTAATAATAAAAATAGGATATATGTGTTTCATTACATACTCATGTTCCCATGTAGAATCTAGAAATTTGAGATTTTTCCAAAGAACATTCATTAGGGTAACAATATTCATCCCTAGAAAAACAATTTCAGCAATCAAAAATTCCAATGGGTTATTATATAAAAAATATCTCTTTATAGCTATATAAAATCTAATTTTTTACATGAAATGGATTGGTTATGTACATCATGAGGTGAAAAACATAGAAATCATTGTCAACATGTCATAGAATATGAATAAGATGAAAATTATTAACTAATTTTAATACACAGTAAATATTATATAAAGGAAAATATAGATTGGTATTTGATGTTCCATATTTATAACAATCATAATATTATTCAATATATTAATTGAACCAAAAATAACATCCCAAAATCTTCAATTTCTAGATCTTTTTTTGACTGTCTGTATAGTTTCTCTATTGAATATAATCTACATTGATGTGTTGTTTAAATGATATAACATTGTCATCCATTTAATCATGTAGATTAGGTTCCATTATAATTATTTATCGAATTACATCCTATGAAATTAATCATCTTAAATTTGTTTCTAGAGGGTTCATAAGTATCCCTCTAAATTATTGATTGAATGTTATTATTAAATGAGAATTTTTCTAGAAGATGAATTTGATCCCAATAACCATTATAATACATAGTATAAGATATCATAATTATATATAGCGTTTGAAATTTTTGATAATATTAAACATATATCTGATAATGAAAAGCTATAATATAACTCCATTTTATATTTACAATATATTAAAGTTATTGAAAAAACATAAAGTTAAACCATAGATCAGGATTAGATACTACATTATGTGGTTTTTCATGAAACCTTACAACATCCGTAATATAAATTATAGTAATATGGTGTAGATAGATATCCTCTCTAGTGTAAATGAATTGTGATTAAATCATATAGTGTCAATTCAAACCCTTATTGAATTATTCCCTTAATATTTTTTTTTGAATTCCAATTACATAATCTATGGGTATGTTTTACCATTTACAATATGGAAATAGTAGTGTTTTTAGATTCCCAAGAAATATTGTTCATATCAATTAAAATGTTTTCATACCAATAACTAAGATACATATTCATACATATTTCCCTTCATGGTTCCCCACTAGAAATACTCTTTCATGTCTCTATACATCATTACACATCAATGATTAGTTGTACATGATGAATTGTGAGCTTAATCAAATATCTCTTTCTTCATAAACTTTATATAACGAACATATACATGTCAAATAATACTTATCATTCCATCACAATCATGATTAAATTGAGAAAGATCTCTCACCTTCGTCTGTAGCTTCTTATCTTCTTTTTTTACTTTTTTTATCTTCTAATGGATAAATGGATGATCACTTATTTGGGAATGATAAAAAAACCCTTGACTCATTATATCCATATTCATCCTTTATAAATCATAAAATATCATTTCTTTCATGATACTCATCATAGATATTAAAACATGATCCTTTTGACTATAAATAAATATTCACCTTATTTTCATTACTAGGGTGGTAATGTATTAATCCTTAATAATATTTAATCGTCTCCAGCAATATTTTTTAGTGAATATTCAATATTTTCTCTATGATAATATACAATAAAATTATATGATCATTATATATATATCAAACATTTTTCATAACTATAACTCTGCTAAATCAATAATGAATAATTCACAGCTAGTAACTCCAAATCATTATTTGGGTAGTTATTATCATTATCCTTTTGTTAGAGTGTGGCATATGATATCACCATATTTCAATACATGATAATACATCACAAAACCTTATTTGATACATCACTGTAGATTAATAATCATTCTAAAGTATAAGGAAGTGTGATCATGGTTTCACTGACCAACCACATCCTCATGTCCTTTAAATTAATTTCACAATCTTTTATCTAAAGGAACCTTTCTCACATATAATTTTTCTTAATTAATATGTTATACAATCATGAGATCTTATAAAAAATGATCTGACATCCTCTAACAAAAACATTAATACTATAGATATTGGTCATAGTGGCTATTCTGGGCTAGTTTTTAGTAACTTATATCTTTGAAGGATTTACAAATATTCCCAAACTAGATTTTATTTACCATGATTAAAAAGATCAAAATCCAGATATGAAACATGGTAAAAAAATGAAGCATCTCCTCATCTTAGTCTTTAGATTCATTAAAATGTGGTCTTAATGACCATCCTTTCTCTTTGAGTATATAATAATATCAACTATAAATACTACCAAAAAAGATAAAATCAGACTCAAAAGACTATATTCATTGATTCCTAAAAGGTTGTGGGGGAAACGCTAAGGCCAGATAGCATGCCTATATATTGATAGTATCCAAATCTTCTACATAATGGTATATTAAGTATATCAACATTAACTTCCCTCAATTGATTATATCTATAATGATGATGAATCTTGAAATGTATTTAGCTCCATGTAGTTGTTTCAACAAGTAATCAGTACATGTTAGTGGATACATTTTTTGGATTGTTATATTTTTTAGGTTCTTTATAATTAATGGAGGGTCTCATTGATAATCTTTTTTTCATAATAGAATTAATAGGTTCTCCCAACAGTGAAACACTTGGTTAAATAAATAACATTTTATGATTATCTTGGGGTTATTTTTTAACTTCAATAAATTCAATTAGATGCATTTTATATTGATTTCTTGAAATATGTGTGGTACAAGGGACGAGTTCTGTTGAGAACTCAAATTATTGAATGAGGGGAAAACTATTAATGTATTCTGTAATGAAATGAACAATCTCAAATTCAACAGTCATTTCTTCTTTGTTGATATTATAATCTACATTCAAAAATAAACACTCCTTTTGAAATGGAATCAGGACCCATACAATGGATTTTATTTCAATCATATGTTGATATTTATCACCAAACTATTATACGGTCGTATTTTAGTTCATTATATAAAATGTGACTTCCCATCCTCAAAAATTAATATGTTATTTATGTATATAAATCCTATCCTTTCCTATTATAAAAACAAATTTCACCAGATATAGAATAATTATAATTAAAAGAAGTTTATTCCAACTAATTTTATATATATTAGAGAAATTTACATGACATGTGATCATCATTCAATTTTAATATTTCATGTACAGTTCTTTATTTAATAATTATATACATGTAATATAATTCAGAGTGAATTATAATTACATAAGGTAATTAAGATAACTATGATCAAATAGTGTACTTTAATATTTGATCACACCGATAACACCTCATCATTATCATTAATTCTTCAATCTGTTAGTAAATTCAACATGCTAATAATTATTTTCAAAGATACAATGTTAGGGTGATTTATCCTCAAAATCATTTATAGGGTGAAAAAATCATGACCCCTTGTTTTTATTCAATCACACCTTAGGTTTATCATATTAAAACATTAGAATGTTATACTATATATAAGATAATCCCTACGGTTCATAGAATTGTTATATAATCCTAATATCCAAAGCATTATTAAACAACTATTTAATACAAACTATACTTACCCATACCATTCATTTATAGATATCACATCTTAATATATGAATATTCATTACTTAACATTACGAACAATGATATAATTATATTAGTACAGTGATATTGGAAACATTCCTAAAAAAACCACTAGTACATAAGAATCAATCATTATGTTCCTTAAAACTATCACCCTTCTTAGGCACATAATTCCAAAACCCTCCTTCATAAATATTGTTAAATAAAAAGCAGAATGGGTGATAACATATTCTAAGAAAGAGTAACCAGAGAGATATGATTAATATATTGACCATAACATGATCATGAGGGGATGGAACATGAGAATTAAATTTTATAATTATATCGGTATATATCACAGATAATAATAATTATTTTATAAATAAATATGATAAATTCAAAAGATAATATTAATAAATAATCAAATAAAATAATCTATGAGCTCATAAAATTGTTATATGAATCAATTTTGTTTCATACTAATAAGTATGGAAAAAAATATATAATGAAAGGATTATTTTAAAGACTATTATAGTGTAATGGGTTCACAATAAAAACCATTATGGTATTCCAGGTTCAATAACATGACTATGATAATAGAATAAGTCATTTCTGAACTAGGTTCACTCCTTATTATGGTCTAGTTTATTTCATGGGATATCAATATTTAAACAATTAAATTTGTGGATATATATGTCTCATCCATCCTTTGATATAACATGACTACCATCTTTAGTCATAACATAACCAGCATGCTTTTCTATAACGTGACCGTTTTCCTTGGTTATAATGTGACCATTGTTCTTCATTATAAAATAAACACAATTACATTATCAAAACCATAAATATTTATTTTACATGAACATAAAACCATCATAAAATTGGAACCTTATAAAATAAATATGTGCCAATCAAAATTAATTATATAATAACATAAAAAATGAATCATGTTTAATAAAAATGTCAATAATACATCATAGAATAACCCTAGTAAAATAATTTAGATTCTTACACATATTTACATATAAAATATATAATATCTATGGAAATAAAAATTATTCAATCATTTGATCATATCACTAATATATATTTTGTAATAATGAAGGATGTCATCTTAGATGGAAAATTATTTTGAATGGTAAGGAAAAACATTTTATGAGGATAATATATGTTCAATTTGAAATAAAAATTTTTAAACCTAAATATATTCCAAATATAAATGAGATGTATTTTAGTGAAAATAATGATCGAATCATATAATGGATTCTTCAAAACATTTATAGTTCATGAAGGAATGAATTTTTTTTATTCTGAATACATAAAAATAAAAAATCCCTTTCACTCATATTTATAAAAAAATTCAACATGTTCCTCTTTGGATGAATCAGTATGATGAACTTTAAAATATTTCATAAAAACTGAAAAATGTGTAAAAATTCACTAAAAATTAAATATCTAATATCTAAAACCTTATTTGAATCATTTATAGATAACATTGATACGGAAGAAAATAATTTTTATTTATGATAGAAATAAATTATATTTTTATTAATAACATATTACCATTATCTTGAGTGAATAGGGAGAGGAACGATTATGAAGAAATTTATTTTCATGATGTAACCTAATTAAAATAAAATTAATATGTTTTTTACGAGGTTGAATATGTGGTTTCATTATCACATACATAATTATAAACAATCCCATTAAATAATGATATTGTTACATAAAACCCTTACCACATTGGTATCATTTGAATCATAGTACTCATGAACTAAATGTCCCTACATGTAGAGTGAAATCCCTTTAATATTAATAATAATTATAAAAAAATTAAATCATGGTAATTATATAGACCACATCAATGAAACAAGTTGTAAATATAAAATTTTTCTCCAAGAAACAAATTTGAAATGAAGTTCCCTTATATTATGTTTTAATTTTTTTACACATGTTGAAATTTTCAATTTTATAAATATTTATTTTTTAAAAAATATATTACATAAACATTATATTATATGTCATTAATTAGATTATTTACATATATCCTTTCCTGGCCCATATTTTACACTTTTTTATTAATATAAATGTTCCTTGTGATATCTGTATTGTTTATCTTCTATATAATGGTTCTATTGTTTTAGTCTTGGTATTTTGGTCAAGTTTACATCATATAAAAACTATAAATAACGATATAAATATAATATATTTTCTTTATATACATGTTTAATAATCAATTATAAATGATATAAAAAGAAAAATTATTTAAACTGCTTGTGGAGACTGTTGGCCATACATACGCTTTAAAATTGTTTATATTTTTTCAACTAATGAAAAAAATAATGGTAAATATTATCTCAAATTTATGGAATAATTATTATATAATATATTTCATTTGTATTAATTTAATTTCTTTTTATTATCATCATTATAAAATATAAATTAAAAATGAACCATCTCGCTTCGTTCAGGTGGATGTCCTCACGTAAGCACGAATGACGTTATCATTTTTCAATGGTTTGGAAGGTTAGAAGGTAGATATTTTGTTATCAATCACTATATAACATTATATCCTTTTATCATAATTATATTATATAAATATAATTAAAATATTAATAACCATAAAATAATATGTTAATGTAAAATAAATTATGTTTTCTATATGGAGACTGTAAACTGTATGTACACATGAGGGATATTTTCATATCCCATTTTATACAATGATGGTGAATAATTGTGGTTTCATAGACATAATAACAATTCAGTGTATTGAGGATACATTTGTTATTTTTATATGAACTATCTGATTGATTTATAAGAGGAAAATAATATTTAAATATAATGGGATTTATTATCTAAATTACCTTTTCTTTGAAAGGACACATTTATATATCCTCTTAAGGGTCCATGATTGGACTTTTAGGATGACCGGATCCTCAATAATGGGTTTAAGGGATTGTATAAAAGAATATGGAAGTTGGTTTTCAATATATATTCATCTATGTGGGGTGAATATGAAATAGAGGGGTGCACGTATATAATTTAATGGTTGAGAATTCTTCAAATTTCATAAAATCGTTAATTAATATAAATCAATTTGGATTTCCCAATGGATCCAAAAAAATTTATTCAAATATTTGAATAATATTATTTTAAATTATATCATAGAATATTTTTTTTACATTTTTAGATACAATTCTATACCATAACATTTTCTTATTTTCCTACATTAATACTTTTTACAATGATTATAGTGTAAATGTTTTCTAAAAAATAACGGTAATTAATGTCACAATAACATAAAATATGACAAATAAATGGACTATTAGTGATGTTTAAAACTGTATCAAAATTATTTTTATGAATCTTTTATTTTAATAAAATTCATATATTTAATATAATATTATTTATTACAAAATATCTATTCTGTAATTTTTAACACTATTAATTAAATCTGACATGAAATGAATCATTACATAAGAAGGATTTGAATATTACTCCCTCAATGAAACCAAATATTTCATATAGATCATGAATATTCATATAACACATTAACCCACATTAATTAAAATACTTTTAAAATTACTAAAATCATTTTATGTATTTTTTATGAATTCAAGAAATATTAAATCCTTGTTGCATAAGAAGCTACGGTAATTTTACAATTAATTGAAATTATAAAAAATAAATATCATTAAAAAAATTCAATAATCTCAATATATAAATTTATATTCATTCATTAAAATCATTTTTCTCTATGTGGAAAAAAAGAGATATTTACAACTATGATAGTGATATCGTGTAACCATATTTTTTTAGGTATTACATAAGTAATATTAAAGTAACTGTTTCCATTAATCTTATGAATTAAGGGACCAAGAATAAAATGGATGAATTTTTTCATCCAATAAGGATATGGATGAATTATTATACCCTTATCAATTATTTTTAACATATAAAACCATGATTTACATTTTAGCAATGTGATAAATTTTACCACAAATAATATTAATATTAACCAAATATATCAGTGAAATACTTACCAATTTTTAACATCATTATTATAATTATATTATATATTTTATCAACTTCATTTCCATATAATTATTTAAACTAACTTGAAAATAAACAAGAAACATGCGAAAAAAAATTCATTTTAAGAAAAACTCATCGTCATTCCAATAACATTGTTTATTAAAATCCCATGCAATGAAAAATATTAAATGAGTGATAAGACATTTCATTTAATGTATAATATATAAATCCCAGTATAATAATTCACCAAATGGTATTTATATTATTAAATAAGATAATATTCCTTTGTGTGCATATAAATTGATTTTAAGTAAATTATCACTTTTATAAGAACATTATTAATTTTTTTAATTAATTTGTATCTAGAGAATATTTATTATATATTAAAAACATGATTTCTTAAAAAAATTTGTAGACCAAATATAATAATCAATGCATTATCCAAGCAGTAACTATCACATTTTAATATTTTAATAATATTTTGTGATTTTTCAAAACTAGATGTTGTGGGTAATGAAATCAAATGAAGAAATACAATTAATTTTATAACAAAAAAATATTTATATAAATATCTATGTGTTACAAGATTGGAAATTTGACAATGTAAATATATATTGTGATGATAGGAATTACAGAAACAAAAATCTATATTCAATGATCATTGATGATCTCTCAAATCATTGTTTTATTATTTAGATCACTATAAAAAATTGTTGATTTTGGTACACCTTGAATCCTTGAAAATTAATTAATATATTTCCAATTAATATCATATAGAGAAAAAACCTCTATGAATTTATTTAATTGTGATAAATTTCTTTGGATATTGATCACATCCATAATAGAATTATAGACATTAGTCTTTTTGGTGAATGCATTGAGTAAATTAGTCACAATTTTTTTCTATTTCAACTAAGGTATGTGTATTTACAATAATATCCATTTATAAATATATATATAAAACATAACATTATAACAAACCAGTAATCTATATACATACTCTAATATATCTCCCTTAATTGTTTCCCAATATAAATAGAGCTTCATATCGTAATACATCATCATGAGTCCAGGATTAACATGGAATGATGAACTATGAGATTCGTTCAATAGTTCTATTTTGATGTATGTTATTGAAATGAAACAAACTATACTCACATACCTTGTCACTCAATCATAATCAAGTATTAACCAATTTATATTTCTAACTATCTTTGGAGGATCCAAATCCTACTTTATCCCCTCTTTAATCATTACATATATAGATGGTATAACACTTGTTTATGTTGAAACACCCCAAGCTTCCACAGTACACTTCTCTTGGAATAACACAGTAGCGTGTGTTGTATGCAACATCGTGTTCTAACACACACCACAACAAATCAAACTAGCTGTTATGAATAGTAATACCCACTTTTTAAAATTTTATAAATTTTATCTTTCAAAATGGACTTCATTTTTGGATTCATAATATCAAAATTAGCTTAGGGTGAATTTTTGGTATTTATCTGAAAACATTGAATATTTGATTAATAGTGAAAAAACAATGAGTCATAGTTTAAAACCAAATTATAATTTACATATTTTTTAATTTCATTTAAATTTAATTACGGTCAAAATAGATACATAATACCTACATAAGTTCAATGAAATTTATTTGAGTTATTTTAGAATAATTTTAGATATATAAAAATTTTGTTGAACTATTCACCGTCTTTTACCCACCTCCTAGGAGAATATAAGAATTCACATAAAACATAATTTTACCACTTCTTTTAGTGGAATTTCAAAAATATGAGAGACACGGTTAATATCAAGGAGTAAAATTTGGTTCAATAAGATAAAAGTAATTTTTGGTAAATAGTAACTTTTTACTTTTATTTACCACGGTTAAAATTATATATGGTAATTAAGGGTAAAAAGGAGAGTAATATTACCCTAACACATTCCCTAATTCTATTGTAAAGGTGTATATCAACCAAAAACAACCTTAGGAAAAAAATATTATCATTTATGGCCACTTGGATTAGATTAGGTCATTTATTATTATTTAATTCAAAGAAGAGTTAAAAGAGTTAAAATCAAATTTTAATAACTAATAAATTTTTAATATAGGGTTATACATAAGATAAATTGGATTATAAATATTAATTATAAAGCTAAAATTATTTCTTACATAATGGTATTTTATTTATAATTTTTAGACATTGAATAATTTAATTTATATATGACACAATAGTGTTCCAGTAATTACCAAATTAATGAAATATTAAAATAATTGATATTATAAATAACCAAATAAATGTAATTTTAGACTTTTTATTAATTCCACTAATTGTATAGGTTAATATGACATATTATGATTGGTTATATATAATTTTTTCGAAGTAATAATGCTCTTATAAATTTATCAAAAAAAAATACCCAATAGTGTCAAATTGACATAAAAGAGTTTTTTAAACAAATATTATATTATTAATTAATATTCTATTCATAAAAATCTATGTTTCGGCTACAGGACTTATATCATGATAGGTGTATCATTAATAGAAAACTTGGGGGACTTTTAAGGGTATATAGTAAGTTTATTAACTATATAATATAAAAATACAAAGAGACATGGTAAATGTCAACCTATTTAACTAATAGTTAAATATAAATGGTAAGGTTAATATAGTGACCCAAACCATTATAAAATCTATTGTATGAAATTATTTCGACCCTTACCAACCGTATACTTTTAATAATCCACTTTTGAGCCATTAGAAACCGAATATGAATTTATTATAAACTAATACTTTATGTTTTTCATAAACAGCCCCTCCTCCCCCTTATAAAAGGTCACCACTTCTATCTGATTATTCATACCATCAATGCCTTCTGGATCGGCCAAAATCAACCCAATTACCCTCTCTACTATCATCCCTTCATCCTATAGGCCTTACTTTATTCATAAATACAACCTTAAGAGCCCTTTAGATCAAATCAAAAGGAAGAACCCGAAGAAGAGGTAATGTTTTCACCACCCTCTTTCAAGTTTCTGTCTTCTTCAACTTCTTTTTTCTTTGTTATTCCCATTATAAAATAATAACTCACATATATTCTATATACTGTGATGTTATTAAAAATATGTTACAACCATATTCAGTATTCTATCAATCCTTTGAATGACAAGTCACCATACGTGCGTACGTACGGCTTACCATCTCAACGTCGTGGTGTAATTGTTATTTAAAATATTATAATTTGGATGGGTATAATAATGATGTGTAATTCAATTAAATAATAAATATATCATCATAATGATTCTATATATATGATATACCATCCAATTATATATTATTTTAATATCAAAAGAATCATATTGTCGCTCGTGCGTACGTATGGACTATCGTCTCCACGAACACGATGAGATTTATTCCCCATCGTATTCATTCATGACTAAATTCCATTTGATGATTAAAAGTAATTTTAGAGACATGATATCATTCTCGATATGAATAATATACATCCCATACATAAGAAATATTGCTCACATAACAATTTATATAAAGGAAAACGAATCTGTTAACACCCAAAACGATGATAATACTAAGATATTACTAACAAATCAATGTGAAAAGATCATATATGATATCATAGTAATGTATATGATTTGTGTATAATTTAATTACAATTATTTCACAATTATAAATGTGTTTTACATACCCTAATCCAAGAAAAATTATAAGGTAAGGGATTATTTCACAATCTCTTTATTATCCGAGTTATTTATACGTAATCATCTACTGGGGCCTCTTTATCATCCACATCCATTTTTCTTAAAAATGTATTTCATAACATTCTTACTATTTTAGAGGCTATGGGTTAAATTCATTTATACACTTTTTAACTATTTATAAGATGTTTATAAAAGAATATTTCTATCGTTTTTCAAACAAGTTCATTATTTAACCTTTTCGAAAGAATTAAGGTAACATTATCTTCTTTTATCTTATACGGCAGGTGCGGCTATTTTCTACCGTTATAAACTCGTCGAAGCTTCACATAAAATATTATAAGAATATTTTCAATGTAAATGTTTTATTTTATAAATATTTTACTCTTAAATGATTTCAAAATAGAAATTTATATTTCTCTAAAAAGGTTTTTTATTTCATATATGTCAACATTCGTTGATGGATTTTATTTTTATTTGGAGTTTATTTATTATGATACAAAACATCAATATTATACTGAAGGTTTTGTGATTTTTCTTACTATGGATGTGGTATTTTTATACAATTCATGATTTATGGTTACAGTATTGACATTTCATTTGATAGTTTTAATACGAATGTTTATTATATGTTTAAAAATTTTCATATGAGGAATGAATTCGACATAGTAAGTGACTGGTGGAACCCGCTATAGCTCCCTAATGCATCGGTTGGTCTCATGAGACAACTAAATATGGAATTGGCCGAGTACCTTTACCAATTTGATTTATGGTTCTGGAAAAATCTTTAATCATTTTTAGACGTCTGGGCTGAGGCCTTGAAAAAATGTTTCAGAATGTTTGACATTATACGTTCCCTCATTATGGAGAAAATATTTATGGTCCATGTGGTCATTAGACTAGTAGAGTAACCATAATTATGATTTATTATGGAATTATTTACTCAACTCATATTCATGCCATAAAAGTGTTCATGTTTATTATTGGTAAAGCCATGTAGTTTCAATTATTTACCACACTTAATATTTATGTCATATTATGTTGTATTACTTACCCTTACTAAGCCTTTGAGCTCACCCCATTCTTATGTTTTATTTTCCCATGATATGAAGAAGTTATTTATGAGTGACCGGCATGCATAATCTAGGAGGATTGGATGTTTCTAATTAAATATATTTGTTTTGTATTTCTTTTCATGTTGTAAAGTTAAACTTATGTTTGAATCTTGTTTCCAATAATACTAAACCGATCGGACTTTCGAGACATGATTTCTTTATGATAATGACAATGTTATTTAATAATGCACCGACACTGGGAAACATGGGTTGGGGAATTACAGTTGGTATCAGAGGAAGTTTAGTACAATCCTTGTAATCTAAGTTTAAATAAACATTGATTAGAGCACGTTGATCTAAGATGGACATTGAGGATTAGTGTAGAATAATATCCTAGAATTTTTGTATTGTAGAGATTTTGTGAGTTTTTGGAGGAATTCATCCCTGTCCAGATAAGAACAGGAATAGGTGGCTCTGGCACAGATGTAACTATGGGTAAAACACAAAAACAATTCTTTGAGCTAGACTTAAATGGGAACTGGTGTACGACAATGAGTCTTGCTGCACTCTTGTATATGAAACTCCCGGGGGATATGCTTAGGATAATTTTTATTTTCATTACAAACCATTATGAAGGTTTTATGGGTATATACTTCCTCAAAATAGGCTTTTTTATGATTATGGATTATATCCATAAAGTATTCAATTTATGAAAAGTGTTTTTGAAGTTTGGATTTATGTATTGTGATTCAAAAAATAATATAGTGTTTGCCATTGTTTAGAAATGCCTCCTAGTGGAAGAAATGGAAACTGTATCAATACAAGCACTCCATGTGGGGATTTACCTCTTGCTCAAGATAATTATTGTGGTGCTGGTGATACAACTTGTTCTGATCATCTAGTCACCATATTGGGACATCTCACTCAGGTTGAGAATAATAACCTTACCCGTATAGAGCACCCCAATCCGCGGTGTGGAGGATCAATGTTATATCGCTTCATGAGGCAACAACCACAAACATTCAATGTGGTTACAAATCCACTAGTAGCGGAGAAATGGATAAGTTCCCTAGAGAAAATATTTTAGGCTTTGGGGAGTAGTTTAAGAGAAAAGGTTATCATGGCAGTTTACCGCTTCACAGGAGATGCTGATCAATGGTGGTCATTAATTTAAAACACAAAGGATGATGAATAAGTATAATGAATGTAATGGATGGACATTAATGATATTTTCATAGAAAAAATATTTAGTCATGACCATCAATCAGATATTGAAAGGAAATTTCTCAGTCTGAGGCAAAAGGATGATGAGAATGTTGCAATGTAAGAAGCTAACATTACAAGGTTAGCGAGGCAGGCAAAAGATTATATACGTAACCCAAGGAGTAATATTGATCATTTATTTAATGGGATAAAACCATTTCCTTTTCAAGAATTTGTATCATAGTCCTTCTCGTCATATAAAGAAATTGTATCCTGTGCTATAAAGAGAGGAAAATAATTCACTAAATATTATGAAAATAAAGTAAAACAAGAGATGAAGAGAACAGTGGAACAAGATACAATTAAAAGGAAAAAGAGAAAAAAGTATTTTCCATTATGTGATAATTGTGGGAAGAAACACCTCGTTACTTCCCTAAAAGGAATGGGAGTTTGTTACAAATGTGGAGAAAAAGGTCACCGGTCTTGTGATTGAAAGGGAAAGAAAGATGATGTCAATGTTGAATTCTACAATTGTAGAGAAATGGGGCATTATGCGAATGAATGACCTGATATACAAGTAAACTTACCTCAAAAAGGTCCAAGGGATCAAGGCCAATCTTATGTTGTTACTATAGTTGAAGTCGAATAATTAATGTATTTGTTTTTTTGGACTCAAGGATTATATTCTGGTTATAATAATAATGTGATACATATAAGGATTTTACTACAGTAGTTGTTGTTTTAATTAAGGTTTTAATATGACTAAGGTAATCATATTTTCAGTATGTGACAATAAGATAAACTTTACTTTTTCTGGGGAATCTAATGTGAAAATTGATTTTGGAATTTAGATACCTTTTATAGAGAGTCTCGACAGAGGTACTTTGGATTTCTATAATGCTTGGAGTGGATTAAGATGAACATTGGATAGTATTGTTTATGGTTAAAATAATTATTATGAACAATTTTTGGAATATTATGATACTATAGTTTTAGGAAAAGGACAACCTGCAGGTCGGGCGATAACCCATCACGTCAGAAAAAGCAGCAGGAATCGAACCTACAACCATAGTGCAACAGGCCTTTATTACCTACCACTAGCTTGGAGGAAGTCCACGTTCATTACAAATTATTTTTCTCCATTTTAATGTTATATTTTAATGTTTTGATCCTAATATGATTAGGATAAATATAATATTTTTGAGTTCTATTATCTTTTGGAGTGAATTATGGGTTTGTGATAAAAATTAGTTGAAGGATGAAACTCTACTTGTCAAGTGTATATATATATATATATATATATAAATATATATATATATCTTATTCTATGAAGAAACTAATTCATAAACATTAGGTAAGGGATCTTAAAACAAAAAAAATTATTATCCTAATACATTATGTTTTGTTGAACCAATGATATTTGAAATCATCATAGATTGATGGCTTTAAGGCCATCAATTCTAAAATTGTTTGTAACAGATGACCTCAATCACTCCCTATAAATATATAAGATTTTCCTCAAATTATGTGTCACCAATTTCCACCAATTTTCTCCAAATCGAGATCATAATTTGGTGGTGACCCTTTTATTTATCTTTTTATCTAATTAAGACTAAATTTTATTAACCCAATTTCCGATGTGGGTTTTCCCACAAATATATTTTCCATTTTCAACCTTTTATTTTCTAAGAACAACATAAAATTGTGAGGATGCAATTTATTGAAGTAGGGGAGAATGTGAAACACCATGCTTCCATGGTACGCTTCTCATTGAATAATACATTAGTCTGTGTTGTACGCAACTTCGAGTTCTAACACAAACCACAACCAATAAAACTAGCCGTTATGAATTGTAAAACCCACCATTTAAAATTATATAAATTATATCTTTCAAAATGGACATAATTTTTGGATTCTGAATATCGTAATTAGCTTAGGGTGAATTTTTGGTATTTTTCTGAAAACATTCAATTTTTATGAATGGTGAAAAAACACTGAGTTATAGTTTAAAACCGAATTTTTATTTAAATAATTATATTTTTTATTTAAATTTAAATAAGGTAAAAATGGATACATAATACCTATATATGTTCAATGTAATTATTTGGATTTAGTTTAGAATAATTTTAGATATATAAAATTATTATTGAATTTTTCACCGTCTTTTACACACCTACTATGAGAATTTAAAAAATTCACATAAAACATAATTATATCCCTTCTGTGAGTGTAATTTTGAAAATCCGAGAGACAAGGTTATTATCAAGGAGTAAAATGTGGTTCAATAAGATAAAAATAATTTTTTGTGAATAGTAACTTTTTACTTTTATTTACCACAGTTAAAAGTAAATAGGGTAATTAAGGGTAAAAATGATATTAATATTACCCTAACACATGTCCTAATTCTATTGAACAAGTGTATATCGATCAAAAACAACCTTAAGAAAAAATATTATCATTTAGGTCCACTTGGATTAAATTAGGAAATTAATTATTTTTTAATTCAAAAAAGATTTATAAGTGTTAAAATCAATGTTTAATAACTAAAAAATTTTTAATATAGGGTTATACATAAGATAAATTCGATTATAAATACTCATTAGAAAGATTAAAAGATATCCTAAATAATAGTATTTTATTTATAATTTTTATACATTAAATAATCTAATTTTTTTGACACAATGGTGATACAGTAATTACCTATTTATTGAAATATTAAAATAATTGATATTATAAATATCCAAAGAAATGTAATTTGTGACTTTCAATGAACTATAATAATTTTATAGGTTAATATGACATATTAGGATTGGTTATTTATTTTTGTTTCGAAATAATAATGTCGTTATAAATTTATCAAAAACAAAATACCCAATAGTGTAAAAAATTGACATAAAAGTGTTTTTAGAACAAATATTATATTAATAATTAATATTCAATTCCTAAAAATATAATGTTCGGCGAAAGGACTTATATCATGATAATTTTATCATTAATGGACCACTTGGGGGTCTCTTGGAGGTATATAGTATGTTTATTAACTATATAATATAAAAATACAAAGAGACATGGTAAATGTCAAACTAATTATCAAGAGTTAAATATAAAAGATAAGGTTAATATAGTGACCCAAACCTGTCTAAAATATTTTGGATGAAATGATTTCAAACGATACCCACCTTATAATTTTAATAATCCACTTTGGATCCATTAGAAACCGAATATGAATTTATTATAAACTAATACTTTAAGTTTTTTCTAAAGATCCCCTCCTCCCCCTTATAAAAGGGCACCACTTCTAACCAATTCTTCATACCATCATAGCCTTTAGGTTCGACAAAACTCTTCCCAAATACGCTCTCAAATATCCTACATTCATCTTACAGTCCTTCCTTTAATCAGAAAGCCAAACTAAGGATCCCTTTTAATCAAATCAAAAATAAGAACCCGAATAAAAGGTAATGTTTTCACCACACTCTTTCAAGTTCCTTTCTTCTTCAACATGTTATTTCTTTTTTATTCCAATTCTAAAATAATAACTCCAGTATATTCTATATATTGTGATGTTATTATAAATATGGTACAACCATATTCAGTATTCTATCCATCCTTTGAATGACATGTCACCATACGTGCATACGTACGCCTTACCATCTCCACGTCGTGGTGTACTTTTTATTGAAAACATTATTATTTCGATGGGTATAATAATGATGTGTAATTAATGTAAATAATAAATATAACATGATAATTATTCTTTATATGTGATATACCATCCTATTATATATTATTTTAATATCAAAAGAATGATATTGTCGCTCGTGCGTACGTACGGACTACCATCTCCACGAACACGATGAGATTCATTCCCCATCATATCCATTCAAGACTAAATTTCATTTGATGATTAAAATTAAATTTTATTGACATGATATAATTCTTGATATTAATAATATACATCCCATCCATAACAAATATGGCTCACATAACAATGAATATAAAAGAAAACGAATCTGTTAACACTTGAAATGATGATAATAATAAGATATTATTAACCAATAAATGTTAAAATATCATATATGATATCATATTAATGTATATGATTCTTGTATAATTTAATAAGAATTATTTCACCATTATATCAGAGGGTAACCTACCCTCAACCATGGAAATTTACAATGTATGGGTTTATTTCACAATCTCTTCATTGTCTCTGGTTGTTTATACGTAATTATCTATTGGGACCTCTTTATCATCAACCTCCATGTTTTTTAAAAATGTATTTCAAAACATTATTACTATTTTACATACAATGGGTTGATTTCATTTAAACCCTTGTTAAATTTTTATCATATTTTAATAATGGAATCTTTCTGATATTTTCCAAACAAGGTGCTTTTTAACCTTTTCGATAGAATTAAGGTAAGAATGTCTTTTTTTACTTATATGGCAGGGGTAGCTATTTTCTACCATTATAAACACGTCGAAGCATCCCTTACAAGATTATAAGAATATTTTAAAAGTAAATTTCTTATTTTTTATTTATGTATCTCTTAAATTATTTCTAAATAGAAATAGATATTTCTGTAAAAGGGTGTTTATTTTATCTATGTCAACATCCTTTGATGGATTTTTTGTTTATTTGGAGTTTATTTATTATGATAGAAAACTTACATATTATATTGAAGGTTTTGTGATATGTTTGACTATGGATGTGCTATTTTTACACAATTCATGATTTATGGTTAAAGTATTGACATTTCATATTCTAGTATTAATACGAATTTTTATGATGGGTTTAAGCCTTTTCATATGAGGAATGTATTGTACTTTGTAAAGGATAGGTGGAGCTCGCTATAGCTCCTCGATGAATCGGTAGGTCTCATGAGACAACTAGTCATGGAATTTATTGAGGTTCTTTCCCAATTTTATTTATGGTTTTTTCCAAGGCCTTAATCATTTTTAGATGTCATGGTCGAGGCCTTGAAAAAATGTTTCAGAATGTCTGGCATTATACATTCCCTCATTATGGAAATAATATTGATGGTTCATGTGGTCATTCGACTAGTATAATACCCATGATTTGGTTTTATTATGGCATTATTTACTCAGCTCATATTCATTACATAAAAGTATTCATGTTTATTATTGTTAAAGGCATGTGGTTTCAATTATTTACCATGATTAATATTTAGGTCATTTTCTATTGTATTACATACCCATACTGAGCTTTTAAGCTCACCCCTTTCTTATGTTTCATTTTCCCAGGATATGAAGAAGTTAGTTATAAGTGACCTGTTGGCATAATCTTGGAGGTTTGGATGTTTCTAATGAAATATATTTTTGTTGTATTTCTTTTCAAGTTGTGATGTTAAACTTATGTATGAATCTTGTTTCCAATAACACTAAACTAATCTGTCTTTAAAGACATGATTTACTTATTATCATGCTAATGTTATCTAATAATGCACCAACTCTGAGTAACTGGGGTCGAGGCATTATATATGTAAGATAATATGTATCCACTTTATTAATGATATCAATGTCTATATTTTATGTAAGTGAATATTCGATATTTTGTGAACAAAATTATATATAAAACGTATTTATCCTTTTGATTCAATGAATCAGCTGCACGAATTTCTTTCTTATGGTGGAAAATGTATTGAGATTTCATTACCACAAATAATCTCTGACTATATTCTCTTGTGATTATTCAACTCTTTCATGTTGAATATATAATTTAATCAAAAATTATTGGTATATATTTTACAAAAATATCCAAATTGAAAATTTAATTATCTCTTAAATGAAAATATAACTTTTGTTATTCCCTAATCCAGAGTCAAAAAAATTCCTCATGAACAAAAAATTGGCATCTGTCATAAGTTATCAATATACCATTTTGCACAAGAACACATACCTTCCCATTCACCAATACATAATTAGACATAAAAAAACCATTTTCCATAGCAGTGCCATATTAGTATGTGGGCAATGAACAACCATCTCTTCATTTAATTTCAATTTTCAATACATCTTGGAATCCAGAAGAACATAATCCTTTTATAAGTTTAAATCATTAGTAGATAAGGTAACCATGAGAAATAATTCACTAAGAATAAATAATATTCATCCAATCTATGAAAAATATATATATTAGTCACTGTAGTTGGTTTGGTCCATTAACCAATAACATACTTTTCTATCAGTCTACTGATATGCCATCACCTCATATTAAGATATATCAATATAAAAATTTGTGTTGGTAAAATTTACATTTTGTTAATTTTTCATAATTCATTTCATTTATTTGGGTATCTAGTACAATCAACAATGGATATTCATGCTCATCCTTTCTATAAGAATATATAACATTATTACCTATTAACAGTACCAAAAATAGATCAATGTAATATATAAAGTATAAATTCATTAAATCATGGATGATAGAGGGGGAAATAATAAATTCAAAGGGAATAAATTTAAATTAATTATGTACATACATCACATGGAAGGTTTTGTTGGGTATGTATTCACCTTTGACCCTCAAATGAAATGTACAAATCGATGACCAATCATGGATAAATATGAGGCATTATTTAATTAATTTAAAAAATACACATTAGGGGTCCTAGGATACATATATTTTATCTTTATCATGTGGTATTAAAATATATAAATATAAAGACATTTTGATCCATCTTTATTTATAATAAAATGAACCGGTCAACCACATGGTGATGCATTTAGATGAAAGAATAGCATCTAAATATTCTCTACGACTTGCATCATTAATTTTATTAACTCAATTAATGATATTAATATGGATTATTTTAACTTTAACTGTTTCACCTAGTATGAGTTATATTGAATAATTAGCTTAAAAATTTGTGTAACATTTGGAATATTTTCCCGAAATACTTAAACATACTAAATATAATATCCATGTGTTTTCTATAATATTTCACCCAATCATATAAGATAAACAAACATTCTTATTCGGAACCAAGACTTATTCAATATATCTGATTTCCAGTATTCCATTCACGGTATAGAATCTATGAATATATAGTCATTTTAGTTGGTCTTACAAATTAATCCACTTTCATCATTGAGTTAATATGTTGTGTCATAAAATATTACCATGACCATTCATTGGTAGTCCTTTTAGATGATATTTTTGTCTATTTAATGAAAATATAATAGCATTATGGCCACATGATAATTACAATATAACCTGAAAAAGTAGAAACTACATTAGAAAATTTAAAAAGTGTTATTTTTATGAAAAATGATTGATTGTTGGGTCGTATAATTTTAAGAGAGGGTATATTGTTAGATCTATCAAATGAAAAGGCTATTAAGTACTGGACCAGAAAAACCATGTGACTGAGATGTATATATTTCTTAGATTAGTTAGATATATTAGACATTTTGGGTAGAATTTATCATAAATATCTATTACACTAAAATTGTTAACTAAGATGGGAGGAAAGTTCTTCTAGATAAACAAATGTGAGTAAAATTTCCATTTACTAAATATAAGATTGGTTAGTTCAATAGTGATTACATTTCCTATAGTGGTGAAGGGTTTTTGGTCTATAATGATGTATACAATAATGGATTGGGATCTTATATCCTGAAAAATAACCTCGTTATTGGTTATTCCACAACATAATTGAATGCCAATGTCAAAACATTCCATGATCATTATTTGAAGTTAATTGTAGTATTTTTTCGTTATAAATATGAATGTATTATCATAATGGTGGAATGTGTGATAAATATACCAATCATGAAATATTCAATTGTATATTAAAAAATGAGATAATCCTAACCCAAAGAGTATGTTTAGATATGATTAAATATTACGGATACTCAATATATAACCCCCTAGGAAATTGAAAAATGTAGTTGATGCTTTAACATTAATTGGTCATGTTACATTATAGATGATGAGGATCACAAATTATCCAATATTTCTACATTGTAAATGGATGGATATGTATATGCTAAATAATGTTGATAAATATTATCATTATTAATTAAATGTTCTACAATATGTACAATTGAAGATTAATGAATGGAATAAGGGATATGTAGATATATACAAGAAGAAATGTCCATGATTTTAGCATGTATCCTGATAGAATGGTATGGTTAAGGGAAAATATATGTGTCCTATCTATATCATATTTTAGGAAGATGTTACAAGAAGAAGGTAAACGTTACTCATTATCTATTGAACATAGAAGTATGAAGATGTATAGATATTTCATATAGTATTTCTATTTTGATGGAAGGTAGATATATATAAAAAATATCATATTCCACTTATTGGTATGTCACCATGTGAAAGCTGAGAGGAAAATGTTTAATGGGATGTTGTATCCATTACCAATAAAAAATGGAAATATGAAAGCATTAGTAAATATTTCTTCAACATATTTCCATTAATGTATAAACAGAAAATAATGTAATGGATGTGGACTATCACTTTACATAATCATAAAACATAATATATAATAGATAACACATATATCTTGGTCATATTTTTATAATATACATCAATGAATTAGTAAGGTTTTATAATATACCACATTCAAATGACTCTGATCTAGATATGATATTTTTTAGATGTTCTAATGATGGCATCAATAGGATTTAAATACCAAATATTATTTCATTACATCATATCATCCATATATTAATTGTCATATGTAGAAAACAAATTCTATCCATAGAGGATATGATGGTATGATGTTCAATAGATTTAAAATGTGGATATGATCAACATGTTACTCAAGTTGATTCTTCATACAATAATATATTTCACACGATCATTATGATGGATCCATATGAATCCATCTCTGTAAATATTTTTATATCTCCAACATTATGAAATGATGCTTTTTGAAGATTTCTATTGGGACTAGAGATATATGATGACATGGTAGCGAAAGATAATGTTATTCCATAGCATATAAATTTTGACGAAATTATATTGGAAATTAATTTTTGAAATTGATGTTGTATTATAGAATGTTTGGTTACTAACATGGTGTATCTTAGAAATTATCTTTGGAATAATGTTTTGAGATCAGGAATAAAGGGAACCTCATCCATAGTTATGTTTATCCATTTGAAATTCTTGATCATATCAGGATGATAACATATCTGATTTTACATATACAATAGCTATATCATGTTGAGAAGGAATTAAAAGTATCTCTCCTGAAAAAGTACATTCATGATCACTAACATGTGCCAAATTCTGTGTAAATTCAATTGGATATGGATCATTATTATAATGAATACTAAAAAGTAGTTGTATTTATTTGGAACTGCTTTTTCGATAAAAGAAATTCTAATGTTCTATTTTGTATTAAAAAAGTGATTAAAATAAAATTAACTCAATTTTTTATATATTAATTTAATTTTGATTCATTTAATAATTTCCACATGAAATATTAATATAAATCATTTTAATTATTGGATAACTTTCTCTATGAAAATCAATTTTCACCTCCCATATGTGAGTTTTGTTTTATATAAATATTTAAACATATTTGAATGGGATTTGATAAAATGGAATCCATAATTAGAATCACAGTAATATATATTATATAATATTTAAAAAATTATTTTTATCATAGTGAATAATAAATTCAGTAATAATTATTTACTTTTGTTATGGTGAAAATGTGTTAACTGGGTGGTTAAAATAAATAGATAACGTTATAAAATGACCAAAACAAAATAAAACCACATTTCATCATATTTAGACCATATCTCCTCAAGGAATGATTATTTTTCATTTTTTATTAATTTTGAATATGAAAAAGGAGAGAACACGTTTTTAAATAAAATTACAAATGTTCCACTCACCTCACTTATAAAAGGCACCCATTCTCCTCTCCCATTCACACCACCACAACCATTTGGATCATCCAATATCAACCAAAATAAATTACATACACACCTCTTATGACTATTGAATCATTAGTTTGTTTTCAAATCCATCATATGAAGAATTTTTGTGAAAACCAAATGATGTAGTAGGGAGAAGATGTATCACCCATAACTATGCATTATTATATAATTTGTTCTTCTAAATAGATAAATTTTTATTAATAATGATTATATAATATCCTCAAAAGTATTATTACATTGAAAAGTTTTTTATTTTAGATTTATTACTATAACCATCTCAATATCAAACAAATTTTATAAAAAAATATATTTGTGTTACGACCCGTATCTAAGGTCCCATATCATGACTACCCCAAGCCCGCCTTCCTTAGGCTAGCTGATGGCGTCTAGCACCAAATGAATAATTCCCTAGAACTGGGAAGGCATTGCCTTTATAAACTATAAACACACAACCAAGCACACAACATGTTACAAACTCAAGTAAACTGAATAGTAAACAGAGTGAGTATGGTAAGAAAAAGGGGCCAGAATACAAGCCAAACTGGGAAGTACAAGGAAAACTAGAATGTACAGGATGACTGATTGGTGAAAACCCACTCCTGGATCATCCACCTAGATTCCTACATAAAGGGTAGGTACAGATCGCCTCCTCATCACCCCACGTCCACCCGTATCCTCTACGAACCGACACATCGTATGTTCCACCTTTGAGCATCGTCCAGTCCTGATACACTCATCCTCAAGCAGTGTTGTATGTCATCTACATCCAACACAACAAGGTGCGGGCATAGCCCATATAGGGGTGAGTATAACAATAATCAGTAGGGACCCCGGGACCCTCTTGCTCTCACAAAATCAACCAAGTATAAACCAAAATGTATGATATCAATAGATAACCCTACATAGGTATATACCCATACATATACCTGAGTTTTCATGTAATCCATATCAATCATGAATAAAAAATAGAGATACTGACTCCACTCACACCAGGATTATATTTAGGAATGATAGTACAAATTACTAGTTATAAATATTGTGTCATCTTATTCAGTTAAGAGGCTCTGCTGCTAACCTACACAGAATCGCTAGGAGCTGACCCACATAGGATTGCTAGGAGCTGTCCCACACAAGATTGCTAGGACCTGTCCCACGCAGGATCCCTGGAGCAGACCCTCAGAGGTACGTTAGGAGCTGACCCACCTAGGATCTCTAAGAGATGACCCACATAGGATCATTAGATCTGACCCATATTGGATCACTAAGAGCTTTCCCACATAGGATCGCTAGGAGCAGGCCCACAAAGGATCACTAAGAGCTTACCCACACAAGATCACTAGATCTAACCCACACAGGATCGGTCATAACTGACCCACACAGGATTGCTAGTAGCTGACCCACACAGGATCGCTAGTGCTGACCCACACAGGATCTCTAGGACCTAACCCACATAGGATCGCTAGGACCTGACCCACAAGGGATCGGTTGAGTTAACCCACAAAAAATTGCTTGGAGCTGACACACACATCATCGCTAGGAGTTGACCCACACAATGTCGCTAAGGCGGACCAACACAGAATAGCAAAGAGCTGACCCACACACGATTTCTAGGAGTTAACACGCACACGATCGCTAGGAGCTGACCCACACAAGATTGCTGAAGCAGACCCACACCAGATCGCTAGGAGCTAACCCACACAGGATAACAAGGATCTCACCCACACAGGTTTTCTAGGATCTTACACACATAGGATTTCTCAGAACTGACACACACAGGATTTCTCAGAGCTGACCCACACAGGATTGCTCAGAGCTGACCCACACAGGATCACTGGAGCTGACTCACACATGATCCCCAAGAGCTGACCCACAGAGAATCGCAAGAAGATGACCCATACAGGATTACAAGAGATGACCCACACAAGATCAAGAAGTGCTGACCCATACACGATCGCTAGGGGCTGACTCACAGAGGATCGCTCGAGCTAACCCACACATGATCACTAGGATATCACTCTTCTCGTCACAACCAGCTACTGGGTTTCCACACTAGGCATGCTGGTCTCCAGGAGAGTCTGTACCCCATGCCATGGGTCGATTCTGTAACTGCCACGATGTCCCCTGAATAATTAACTCAAAGAACATCCACATCATAGGGGTCTCAATGCAACAGACAGTGTGTCAGCCGAACGAACAGTCTATGAGTTATTAGCCATTTAGTCTCGAGGGTCCAGTTGGATTCGTGATCGATCTAACCCGGCGATTTCCCAACATTATCTAATTCTTTTGTGGGGTATACCAAATGAACTATCTTTCTCCAAGTTATCCATCTCTATTGGTGGTTCGTTAAATATGCACTCCATCTGTATGCTATAGGCATTTTAGTAGTGAGGTCCTGGTTGGATACATGTTTGATCCAACCCTTCTGTACTTCAAATGGAACCAGATAACTAAATGGATCACATCGTTATTATTCACACGGAATAACACACGAGATGGACTACCCATTTTTTCAAAACATAAACCCGGTGAAAAATATGCATTTCACCGCAACACGCATGAAACGGGCCTCGTGGGGCCCACACCTCGACCTCGACATAAATATCCAAAATTTCTCTTGAAACATCAGTCTTATTTTTAGGTTTTCAACATCATAGATAGTTCATCATTCTGACATTTTATGATTGAGATATGTCGGATACAAGATATTGTATTAATAATAATAATAATAATATTGGGTGTTTCGTGTAGCCAAGACAGTAACTAGAATTTAGTATCCAACATTAGACAGTAATCGGCCATATTAATGATAGGATCACATCTCCAAAGATGTAAAGTCAATCAGATGTCGCACGAAGGAGTTATGGTGGGTCGAAGATTAAATAATAATAATAAATCTATTAATTCATGATCATTTAGGGTACCCAATCTGAAACCACAAATAAGACATTCAATATAGGACTCAGAATGTCTGTCTTAGTGTTAGGTTCACACTACCACAGATGGTTCATCACACCGAGGTCACACGTAGAAGTTGCAGAAAAAAAGGTGTTTTATCATCAAAAGTAATAATAAAAATATTTTGTTATTATTATTAATTACTTATTTAATTTCTTCTCCTTAACTCCATAAATCAATGCACACTAGCCCCTTTTTGTGCATAGCTAGACTATCTCCACCACCTCTGGCAACCCAAGCCACGACCCCTCCAGACGTCCATACCAGCTAGATGATGCGATCCAGTTGTCCTCCACTACCGCACGACGCACTGCCTACCTCACCCGATGAGGCACCCAGAACACACACAAGAAATCACACCACCACAACACACCTTCCGTGGGCCACCACATCTTCGTTCTATACCCGAAAAATATAATGATTACATATTTGAGATCCTAGGGTCGAGGGATCCAAATCTATATATCGTGATCAACAGAATATTGTGTTTCCAGTGGTAATAAATATTTTCCCGCCTCCATCTGTGAGCAATTGTAGCTTTGTTCCTAGCCCGAAAAATTAAACGATCTCATATTTTTGATCCTTGCGTCAAGGGCTTCGCGTCCATATATTGATCTCAGCAAAACTCTATGTTTCAAGAGCCAATAAATACTAGGCGTTGAAGAACGCATGAAGAATGCATGATGACTAAAAGGAATGAGGAGCTTAGATTATGTGCGGGATGATGGACATGTTCATTTGGTCATCGTCATTGTGAATTTATAATATAGAGAATCAATAAAACAAATTAATAAATATATAGAAACCCCTTGATAGTTTCTTAAAAACAATGCGAGGATGAAGAAAAAGTATTTGAAGAGGACTTCAGCATTCATTGATCCTACAAGATGCCCCATGTCTGTTCCTAATTCTTCAATTCCAGAAGTCACTCTTCGTTGTAGTGGATGTTCTTCGTTGAAGAATCTCCTTCCATGTTCTCTAGATGTATCCTTTTTTTCCAAAACGGTTATAACAAAATTTTGAAGTTCCAAATATGTTAATTAAATAAACTAATTGAGTTGGAACATAAATTGGAGGAAAACAAATATTTATCTCCCATTAAAGGTTGAGTTCATGGATTAGGTGGTATCCACCTTTGAATTTAAATTGGGGGGTTTTTACTTGGGGGGTTACCACCACTAAACATCCAAGGGGGGGTTTTAAAAATAAAATAAATTTATTTGTTTTATTTTTTTTTATTCATTCAACTCTCCCAAAAAAATCCAAAAAACTAACTTCCACCCTTGACCTAATGTTGTCAAGGTGAAGGTCTCCTAAAAAGAATATCGGCATTGTGGGTTCAACGGTGTCCTCATATTTCAATTCTGGGTACCAGTTCAGAAGTTACAATATGTCGCTCACGCATTTCCAAAATGTGCCCAAAAAAAGTTTAGAAAATAGTTTCCAATCACTATCAACCCGCGTCGGTTGAGGTTATGATCTTACCAAGTGAAACATGCTATAATGAACCCATTGGTACTCTCAGATCTCCAATCCATGTTACCGGTTAAAAGTTATGGATTTTACAATAATATAATTTTCACTTAGTTATTTTATATATGACCAAAAAATAAATTTAACTGGTGGCCCATGCAGGCCAATGTTATTATATACATAAATAAAGCATGGCCTCATATGTTCAGAGGTGGTCTCGAATTTTCGATCTGAGCTACCATTTGTGATTATAAGCATTTGAAAAATCAAATAATTTATTTAATTATTTTATTAACGATTATGCCATTTTTGGGATTCCTCACAGGAGGCCTGCGCCGAATGAACATAATTTGCGCCTAAGGAAAACCCTCCATAATGAACGAAATGATTCCCTCGGATTTTTGATCTGAGTTACCGTTTAATAGTTGTTCCACTTTTTTGGTAAAACTGCTTAGACACATAAATTTAAGCATAACAAAACAATGATGGATCATTTCAGGTGTTCTAGGCCTCAGAATCATGCTCTGTCAGATTTCACAATCTCAAAAAAAATTCCATATAATTAAAAAATATATAAAATTTCCGAGATATTACATTCTGTCCATGTTAGGGCTTTATATCCTCTAAATGAAAAAACAAGGGGAAAACAATCCAAAAGAGGGTACTGAGCACGAATTTGAGACTCTTGCTCCCATGTTCTCTCCAACAAGTTCCTATGCGGCCAGCGTACATGCACCAAAGGTATCGATCGCCCACAAAGGACTCTCTCATGTCGATCCTGAATCCCCACTGGAACCTCTGTAAATGACGCCCCAACATCTAAGTCCATATCGACGTGGTTGATGATGTGAGATGGGTCATGAATGTATCCTCTTAGCTAGGATATGTGGAAGAAGTCATGAAACCTCTCTAACTTCAGTGGAAGATCTAAGTAGTATTCCACCTCGCATATGCTACGAAGGATAAAAAAAGGAACGATATACCTCGGTGATAACTTTCCCGCTCAACCAAATCTCTGCAAACCTCATCTAGTTACGACCTGTAGGAAAACATTATTTTCCTCCTCCTGTAGGAATAAGACATCTTCCAAATATAAGAAGGTTTCAATTGTTAACAAGTGAGGAATCATGATACAAAATATGAAACTACTTTCTTCAACTTTGGACATTAGTAATGATGTTGATGGTCCTGGTACATCTTCACCATACCAAGATATACCGCCAGATGGGACGTATACAACTCCATCAACAAATCCTTCTATAGCACTACTAGTACCATGGTACATCCTCTAAAAAGGACTACATGCTCCCCACCATCAGAATATCCATCAGGTGTATGCACTGAGTTTATCTAAGCATGTCGATCCTTGAAGTCAATGTCCTCACGCTACCCCTCCCTAACTCGCTGAAGAAGTGGGGGAGTGAATCTATGAGACTAAAGAAAAGATGCTCTATATCGATCCACAAAGGATATCTACAAAGCTTCTTGCCATTTTGTTGCCTCACTCAGCTGCTCTAGGCTAGACCTCTAACTGAGTGTGTCTGCTACCATCTTCTTCTTCCCCTCAAGTATATAATATCTAAAGGTCATAGTCATTGAGGAACTCTATCCACTCTTGTTGGGAACTAAAAACTCAAAACATCTACTAAAATGAGGGTGAGTTTGGCTGACTCACAAGTGATAACCAACACCCTCCTATGGAAGAGTTTATCCTGTGCTACTTGGGTTTCCTTTTTCGTCGACTAAGGAAAACCTCATCGCAACGTTGTAGATAAACCACAATCTTTTTTCCTAATACAGTCAATCTGTGTATGAATTGTGGATGTACTGTAATACCCAAACAAACGTCATAAGTTCTCAACGCTGCCACCAAGAGGTTCCCACTAAAACTCTTACCTCAAAGGTAATATCACACCATCAGCCTAAGTTAGATTATTGAGTCTCCTTATAAAGGTATATCTAGATATGAGGGTCAATTAAACGGTTTAACCAGAAACTCTAGGTCTTGGAAAAGATTCATGGAAGGAAGGAATGATTGGTTCCTATTTATATTGATACGACAACTGGTGGTAGTCACAGATTGTACCTTGTATCATTCCTATAGCCCATGGGTCACACCCCTTGACTGAATCCATCTACTCCTTCCCTATATCCTCTAACTCCCTGATCCTGGTCAGAGACACATAGGGGGGGTGGTTGTAACATGTCCAAATTTACACCATCTCATGCTACTCTACAAGCTCTAATTTTACGAATGCATCCCTACAGACTCATCTTTCCTTAACACTAACTCTTCCCGAAACATTTTACACACCCAAGACTCTGAGACTGGCTCCATTTTCTTACTTTCCCACTACTAACATTCACTGGCTACATCCTCTCTACCAAATAATATTCAACCACAAATGTTGTATTTAGAACCCTTACATAAGTAGGAATTCATATGGGAAAAATGCTATCTTGGATTTCCCTAAACAAACCTCACTCAGATGTCCGAGCTCTAACAAACTGATTGAATCGTATTCATCAAGTACCAAGAATGATCTGTATTCCTCGATGAATAATCATTACCGACATGTCATCATGCTGAAGCTATAGATGCTCTAGAAAACACTCAACCACCTCCTTAGGAAATTCCTCTCCCGCCTGTGAGTCGGGCTCACCGTGGAACCTGAGGGGTATCTGATGCTGAATAACGCATAAGTAACTACGATTATATGTGTCCTCTACCGGTACCGCTGATTGTAACTTATGACCAACGAGTAGTGATATAGCTGACACACTACCCAAAGGTATTATCTCAGGTAATTTTCCACATACTGAAGACTCATTACTATGTGTACCATCCTCAGGGTAACTCAATAAAAAGACTAGTTTCTATGATTACCATCTTCTCTAATGGTGTATCAACTAGGCAGAAAACACAAGAAACTGCCCCCAGTCTGCCCTCAGCCACGTGGGAATCTATCTCACCTCAAATCCTCAGAGGCCTGTACATCTAAAATAGGTGCAATGAGCTCAGTCAGTGTGAACCATCTGCCAGTGTGGCTAGTGGTAACTATTTCCCAACAGGTGGTGGTGCTAATGATACACCACCCGAAGGTGCCAACATAGTAAAAGGGCCCTACACCAGAGCGTCGTCTCTCGTTGGGATGTCATCATGTACTCTATCGGGAATCATAAATAGATGTTTATGATGTGGCATACTGATAAGGAATAGGTGTTACACAGTAATTAAGTTATACTCAGTGAGCTGACTCAAATAACACACAATAAAAACTTTTCAAAACACACACGTAATTAGTGTTTTTGTGCACTGAGTCGGAAATCAAACTTTTGGGTCCCAGGGTATGGATATTTCCACCACTACACCAACACTAGATTCCATAAACTGATAACCACAATCACTAAACTTAACCCAAATACCATTAAAAATATCAGATTCATATTTTCTATGGTAGAAGTGACTCCATTGATACCAATTTTTCACGACCCTTCTCAGAAGGCCCATGTCGTGACTACCCCAGGCCCTCCTTCCTTAGGGAAGGGGCTGGCGACTAGCACCAAAGCTGTAAGCCCCTTGAACTAGGAAGGAATTTCATTTATAACCTGTAAACAGGCAACCAAGAATATAACAGGATATGAACTCAAGTAAAATAAATAGTAAACATAGTTAGTATAGTAAGATAAAGGGTCCATGAAACTCATGGACAAGACAGAAAACTGGAATGTACAAGATGGATGATAGGTGAAAAGAAACTCATGGATCATCTCCATCGATTCATACCTGAAGGGTAGGTACAGATCACCTACTCTGCACCCAACATCCACCCATCTTTCATGGGGTTTACAGTTCATATATTACTAAAGATATTAGGAATTTTTTTCTCAATTTACCTTAATAGAGAAATATTTTATGTCATATACGTAATTATTTTTATTAATTATATATATTTATATCTCAAAATGTTATATTTTTAATTTTTTTATTCTAATTAAAATATATTATTCATTTAATTTCTTATTTCATTGGTCTTTTGATATAATTTCACCTATGTTTTAAGAGTTTAATGTTGCAATATCATCATTTATTTGCATTTCTCATGATTATACATCAAATAATAAAATATTATAACCCATAATACATTATATACATTATTTTATTCTCCTATAGTTATTTTATGTGAATACATTTTTCCCTTAATTTTTCTATAATTACGTACTCAATTGTTTAAATGAATTTTTTTATTGAGAAATCATATTTATTTCTCTCATATGTTGATTTTTTTCAATTTAATATTTTTATAATTCTAGTATCAAAAATGTTCTTATACTTATCCAAATTATATAAAACATAATATTTGAACAATGTTTTAATTTTACATAATGTTTGAGAAGGAATATTCATTTCATTTTCCTTGAAATTCTTGTTTTTATTTCACCTAAATTTTGAATGGAATATTCATTTCAACTTGTACAACATGAATTTAATTCTAATACTTCATGACCAAAATTTAGTTGAATATTTAATTATAATTATACATTTCATTTTTGAATATATTTATTTTGAAAAAATATATCATTTAAAAAGTGTTTTTTATTTTGAATGGATATTTATCAGTAGAAATGTTTTATATTATTTTTAATGATTTATTCATATGTTTTATTATTTGTTTTAAAATAAAAGTATTTTCATAATTTTTTATGATTTTTTATTTTAATAATATATTTTAAATGTTACTTTATATTCCTCAAAAAATATTCATAGTGATATTTTCAAATCAATTTCTATCTATGATAAAATATGTTGATTCTTCTTATGATTTACTAGGGATATTATACATGTATTTCATTCCTATAAAATATGATGAATGTTTTTCATTATGTGGAAAATCTGTTTATGAATTAAGATCCCGTCAAATGGGTTAAACGATGTTAAAATTCATATGAAATCCAATTCCTTTTATTCATCACATTTTTATGAAATGAAGAAATGATTATAAAACACGTATCTTTTCTATGATTTATGAAAAGATGAAATGTTTATAAAAACTATTCATTTAATGGGTTTGGATATGATGAATTATCTTCTTATCATGTGGAATTGATACATATTATTTTCTCAATGTGATTTGTGATCCATATACCTCCCTTAAATTAATTTGGTAAATAATTATACCTCATGATATATATATGATTAGAACTCGGAGATAATCGAGTTCAATAGAGAGTGGAAATGGATCTGATCTCACCCGGAGATCACCCATAAGAATTTTCATCTTCTCTTAGTGTTTATTCCTCTCATGATGGATCACCACCTATTAGCCTCTAATTCTTTCTCCTTTCATTTCTTTTCTTCTGTGACATTTCAATCACTAGATCCTCCTCGGGCTCATCCTCTCAGGTGGATCTATCTCTTTCAACATCCTCGGATTCAGACATGCTTCATCGACGGTGTTTGGTTGAGGATGAGTTAGCCTTTCTTTGAAGGACTCATTTTTTGTTGGACCATGTGGCCATCTTCTCATTTCTAGGATGGAAATGTTGTTTTATATTCAAGTAGTTATTTGGATTCCGAATCAGAATGCCATGGATCTCAAAGTTTCTACCTCTATATTAGGGTTTTGATCCCCTTTCCTATTTAATTTATTTTTATTATTGTATTACCTATGTTGAAATACCTGGTTCCATTCAATATTTGGTTCCACTCTTCAATTTGGAATCCAATATTTTTGGATGTTTTTAATTTTATTGGGATGGGTTTTGTCAATTTTTCTATTGGTTGTTTGTTGCCAGTGTTGGTAACCGTCATGATGGCTATGTTATGTGTTTCCCAGGATGTTATCCATATCATTATGTTGTTCCTATATAGTGTGGGTTATATTAGTTTCTTGGATGGATCTGGTGTGCTGTTGGTTTGTGATATTGAAAATGGCGCACCATAGTGAGATTCCCTTGTGGATCTCATTCGATGTCTAGTGGTATTCGATAATAGTGGTGTAGTATCTTTTTTCCCACAATTTTTTTCAATAGGATTAATGTTATGGAAGAGATGATGTTGAATTTCATTAGCATCGATAGTTCTAGGTTTATTACTATTGTTTCAACCAACAATCAACTATTTTTTCTTTGATCTTCATCTAGTATTCCCTTAATCTATATGTGGCGGATTTTCACGGAGGAGTTCAATAATCGTTGGGATGTGAGATTTAGATAATTTCATGTGGGAAGATGCTAATGGTGTATTTTTATCAAAGATAATGATTTATTCTTCTCTATTATTGATGATAGTGTAGGTCTTCATTGATGTGATAGATAGTTAAAGTGATATGTGGGTAGCTAATGTTTTGAGTATTGAAGTGTTCATTCATTTTTATTTTGAAGTTTGGAAATTTATGTTATGTCCATTGAAATTTGAATATTTAGTGGTTGGATGTTTCATTGGTTTAATTTTTAATGTTTGGAGTTATTTTAGTTTACACATAACATTTAAAAACATCAATTGAGAATAAAAATATAGATTTTAGAACAGATTTATGTGAGCGACATTGTCTTTTTATGTTAGTCATGGGCGTGAAAGTTGATTACTAAGAAAATGTGTGGAGTGATACCAATCCACAATGATGACCATGTAAGTTTTACACAATAATATGTAAATGATTTTATATTAATATGTTAATTCCCCAATTCTAGGTCTTATTCCATTTTATTCTCTCATGGATCATGTTTTTGACATCTAAGCTATTTATGTCATATGATCTACCAATCACAATACCATGAGTCAATAATTATAACTTATATATAGGGTATTGTATTTATATGTTATAATTATGTTATCATACTCTTATTTTCAGGTTATTCTTATGTATCTCCCTTGATTACAACTATCGGTCAAATGATCTAATATAATAATATGTTTTCGTTACCGAGGATGGGAAAAATATATATTATATTTGATATTTCAAATAATGGTTCTAGTTATGAAGAAAAGATTGGGAGATATTTTAATTAATATTTGAACCATTCATTTGAGTATCAATCTTTATAAAGGTGATTTATCATTACAACCATTAAATTTGTGTTTCTATAATTTATTGAATTTTTGTCTATAATTATTTATTACCTATGTTTGAAAGGCTTATATCTTTACAGATAATTCTCCAATAAAACCATCAAATAATATAATTAATACATGACATACATGGTTTTTTCCTACTTTCAGAATAATTATAATTTTACATTCCATAATATATAATATGTCCTCAATAATTTAAATTAATCATGTTAACTACTCTATTGGAGCCTTTATATTTTTTTTGGTAATACTATATAAAGATAAATTTTTTCACAAATCATAGAAAATACAAATTCATATACTTTATTTAGAAATATGTGATGTGGAAATAAAATGTACAACATGTAATTATACTTTTACAATCACATCACCAATGATAGATATGGAAAACAATGTAAATATACATAAATACACTATCAATTTAATGGTTTAATTACAAAATTAAAAAAATAGATTCATAATCCAACATCCAAAAATTCATTTCATGGAAAATAGAAAAATAAAAATATTATTTTATGACACTTTTGAATATTCATCCCTAACCATTTTATTATAAATCATTTTATATAAATATTATGTCAAATAATATTCTTCATAAAATTGGAATGGATATAGAAGAAGCAGTTATCTCAAATGATTAGAAAGGGAAACATATAATCAAATCATAATTGATAGATCTAAAATAAGAGGGAAAATTGATTTAGTGAGTAATATCAAATAAAAATGACATGAGATCATAATTTTATAATAAAGTAAAATATCATTAAAAATTGAAAAACATTAATCATTTCTATATATTAAAAATTAAGAACACTTTATAGAAAAATTGGACCAAATATAGCCATGTGAACATATTATTTAAAAACACTAGTATCTAAACCCTTTAATTTAAAAATAAACAATGTATATCACCATTTCTTTTTTGAAAACATTTCATGTATTTAAAGGTATCATTAACTATTACGATACAAAACTAGTTCCAAGGAATTGGCGATGGATATATGACCTCCCCTTTCACATCCATAAATTTTACTTCCAAATAAATAAAATCATTCAACTTTTATGAAATAATCAATGACAATAAAAAAGGTTATCATAACATTTCCACATTTTATCCCATAATGTAATAACATAATAATTTGATATGAAAAATTATCCCCATGAAATATGATATATCTACTACTTTTTGAACCACTAAATTATTAGAGAAATGTCGTTTAAAAAGGAAGAGCAATTATAAGAAAGTGTTATTATTATTATTTTTTAATATCATTGTAAAAATATATAATTTTTGAGTCAAAAAAATAATTAAAACATTTAAAAATAAGCAGTAAACATATTTATGTAATTCATTAAAAATTTATTATAAACATTTTAGGGAAAAACAAATCAGAAGTAACAAAGGAACTTTATAAATGATGAATGTTTGAAAATTGAATGGAAAATCCTTTAAAATATTTAAAAATAATACTATAGAAAACCTACATCATTAAAATTATATTAATGTCGTAGTGGAAATATAAATGTTAATGTTAGAATAATTGTGGAGAAAAATATTTACATTCCAATTGGGAAATTAAAATATTTTCAGGATGTAAAAACATTGATGTCGGGGAAAATCAGTTAAAAGATATTATCATTATTTGAAGAAAAATCATTTTTTTTAAAAACAATATATTCAAAACGATCAAATATATTTTATTTTAAAACTAATTTCCCAAGAAAAAAGTGAATATATGGAAAATCATTATCATATATGAGACAGAACCATACAAGAAATGTTTTTGAGAAAGGGAAGTGATTATGATCCATGGGAAGGATTTGATTCACAAAAACCCTTTACCCATACTCCTGAATAGTTTAAAATGATCTAACAAATAATAATAATAATAAATATCATTAGAAAATAAATTTAAACATATAAATTTTTATAAAATTATATAATATTATTTTATAAGTATTTAGTATATGTATATTATTTAGTTTTCATTTCTTTTTCAAATCTCGTGTTACAAATCTAGATCATGTTGAACTATATATTAATGGAGTTTTTGATCATCATTCATATTTTGAATATAATAATTCAAATATTTCACTAATTACTAAAATATATTTTTTAATTATTTTTTATAAATTTCTATTTTCACGTGTTATTTTATTTTGTAGGGTTTTTGTGATGAAGAAATCGATGAAATGCTAATTTTGGCATGTATAAAAAATAAAATTTGGTTATGATAATAACGTCATTGTATACTGATATTATGACTCTATTATCATTTTTAAATCTTGAATAAACTATTAATTCTTTTTTACCACAATATAACATTCCATAATCATCCACAACATAATAATTACAAAAAAATCATGTATGATGAAAATATGACAAAAATAAGATTGTGTTATAATTATTGAATGACCAAGAGAACATTATTTTTTATTTTAAATCTCATTTTGAATGAATGTTTAACAATTTTAAAGTATCATATATATTCATTAAAGTAAATTTTAGAAACATCCATGATAGTTGGTTTTGTATAATGAATTAATTTGTTCATCGAGGTGGTAGTCCTTATGTTTTCAGGATTAACCAACCCATATCACAATTAATGGATAGATTGGTGGTAAATGAGAAATGATAATTTAATAATTTTTTTATGACATAGAAAATATATTTATTAATAATATTAAATCTTTATAACCACATTTATTGGTTTTTATGGGAAAAACCTATATCATAACATGGAGGTCGTAGTTATCATGTTCACATGATCGATGTTATTTTTCTTAGTGTATGGAAAGGATTGAATATTTATATTATAAATAATATAATGAAGTGTAATTATAAAAATGATACTAACATTTCTATAATAATGAGGATATAAATGATTTTATGAAAGCGTGTAAAAAATGAAAATATTAAGATAAATAAATAATCATGATGGATAATTATGTTTTATCCTAGACAACACTATGGACGTGAACACCTTAAGTAAAATTATGGTTACCTAGTTATTATATAGGTGTGATATGAATCATGGGAGATTATCATCAATGATTAAAACGGGTTACATTAAATTTTGGAAGTGTTTTATTAAATTTTTTAAGTGGTATCATTTTAAATGAGAATGAAATGGTACTTCTGGGAACACTCGTGAGTTTTTAATAATTACCTTACACAATTCATGGTTAATGTATCAAAAGTGGAAAAAGAGATGGATTTGTATAGTATAACGTGTAAAATCCCCTCACCAATTAATTTTTATAAAATATATGATTTATTTAATTCATTTCAGTACATTTATAATTTTACCCAAATTAACATTTAACATGATAATTAATTTTTAACTATAGTAATTAACATTAAGGAAAAAAATATTTTTCTATTCTTGTCAGTAATGGACGTGAAATTTCGCCCAAACTGGTCTTTCACATGGTTAGGTGAAAAAAACATAATAGAATATGTATTGAAAATATCATGAACATGATTTATGGCCAGATTAAAGAGGCGAATAAAATAGATGCCACTAGATCCATAAAATTCAATCAAAATATGCTAATACATAAATTTATTAATTAAATAATTCAAAAAGAATCTCCACATCACTGACTGTATCCTCTAAACCATCTCAAAAAAAACATTAAGATAATCCAAAATGGCACATTATTCCTTTCTATTTTACTAAATCCTGCAATATAACATCTATAACAACTCCAAGTCATAATATGGGTGTGTGTAACATCCAATCATTTTAAAATAATTATATTATTATTGTACACTAGGTCTTTGGTAAATACTAGTTTATTTATTTATTTTATGTATATAATGTGGTTGTGTTATTTTTAAAAATATTTTTAGGAATTTCTTAATTTATTTTTGGATTTTATACAGGTCTACAGCTTGAGAATGGTTAATATAAACCCTGAAACACATTCATCAAATTGTGATTGCAGAAACAAAGGTCACTGGGTAGGTGCACGGTTAGATTGTTGTTTTTTAAAACTGTGCCAAATCTAAGGTGAAATTTTTTAATGTTAAACCCTAGGAATTATCAAGGTTGGAACATTGTCTCCTAAACCTTGAAATCCAACCCTGAGAGGGGTATTTGGACAATGTAATTGGCACGCGTTTTGCACACGGTTTTGCTAACAATGCAGGTTAACCATATAGGGTTGGAAATTAAATCCGGATTCTGCAGATATAATATGTTTTGGTCCTTTATTTCGCTCATTTATACAAAGTTATACCACAAAAGTTTTTTTTTCATCTCAATGGATGTGGAGAAGATATAATTCAATCAGGGAGTGTCATATTTGTGAATAATGGTGCATTGGAGTTTTGATTCTTTGGTATGTTCTTGTAAAGTGTGGGTTTCCTATGTTTTCTTTTTTCCCTCCAATTGATCAGGATTTTAGATCTATTCTGGATATATCCATGCATGTTTTTCTAATAATGTAGACATATGGTTATGTTCATGATGGCGAAAAATATCAAATGTCGAATCTTAAAGATCCATGATGAGTATTTTATATTTCTTCAAGCATTCTTTGTTTTTTATCTAAATTAATATGTAGGTAGTTCCACTACCATCTCTTCTTAGTATGATTTGTAGGCATGATATAAAATTGATATATTTTCCTGGTCTAAAATTTTAAATTAATGTGAAATTATTGCAAGAAAATCCACATTAATTATGGTTTATGGAATTGTGAAAAAGTTTTGTTTTGTGCAATGTACAATTGGGAAATTTATTTTTTAATAATAATTTTATGATTTTATCATCATTGTGATGCATGGAATGTGGTGTTTTTTTATTAATAAATAGATTTTTTTAAATGAAATGGTTTATCAATTTGGGATTTGTATAGTTATTTGCATAAAATTTCGTGATTGTGTTTAATGGGATGGATAATGGTTTTAATGGACTACCATCAAAGCGATAACCTATGGATGCAAAGATTCACCATAAATGGTAACACAAAGCATGGTTTTTTGTGTATGTGGTTTGGTGGAAAGGAATGGGGTATGTAAAATGGTTTTTTCAAAAAAAAATTGAATGAATTATTTTGTTTATTTCCATTGAAAAATTATATTCATTGAAATATATTTGGCTTTGATATATGTTGTTGAATGTTTTTCAAATTTTTTATATATTTTTTTTTAATTTTGATAAATAATTATATACTAGTGAAATTAGAATGGAATTATTTTAGGGAAAAATTATTTAATTTTATACTCACCCACACCATTGTACCTTTGGTGCATCTATTGATATTGTATATCATGACACATAATAATCAAAGGTATCTCATTTCCAGGGAGATTTATGAGGATAACTTGTGTATAATTGGTATTTTTAGAGATTGGAGCATGATGGGATTTGGGAAGTTATAAATATAGATTATTTGTGTTTTTTGGTTTTGTCCACATATTTATCTATTGATACTAGACTTTTTTTATGCTTTTACCCAGGTATGGTTTTTTGTTTTTTGGGTTATCATTGAGTTGTATTAATTTTTTCTCATGAATTATATAGTGGATTTTGGACATGGTGTCTTATTTTTCCCTTATTTCCTTCTTAGGGAAAGTTATCCCCCATTTTTTAATGAATCTATTTGAATTTATTTACATCCATTAGTGACTTGGGTATGTCCCATATCGAAAATTAATGTATTATTTAAATCTCAATCCAATTAGGAGGTTTGAGTTGTTACAAATAGTATTATTCTTGAACGGTCTAACGTTCATTCCAGTGGTATTGGTTTTTTTGTCTTATTGTATGTATGATATCATGGTAAATCACCATCAAAATTTAATTTCAAGAGAATTAACAGGCTTATCTATCCTATTTATACTGAACCTCACATTACTAAGAATTTTGGTATAAAATTATTTTGAGACACTTCATAGTATTTTTAACCTAATATTCTTGGGATTTTCCCTTGAGATAAACATAGATTTCATTGGTATAAATGACATACAACATGGGGTGAATTTTTTCTCGGGATTAATGGCTAATGAATTTGAAAAAAAAGTGTTTCTTTTTATGAATTGTTTCAAATCGATTGATTTTCAAATAGTATAGTGGGATTTTGACTAATGTATTGAAAGGGGAAAAATGTTAAATCTAGGAAATCGTTTTTTGATAAATGTGAAGGGGAAATTTGAAATTTCAAAGACTTTAGTTTATATCCAATGAAAAATAATGGACTTTTCATTTAGTTATTAAAAATGGATGATCATTGGTATCTTAGAAACCAACATGAAGATGTTACTGAGAATTTCGTTTCACCTGATACACATGGGAACCAATAGCTGGTTTAGTGTATTATTCTATCTTTTAAATATAGGCATAGAGGGAACACAAGTGATACACCAAGAAAAATTGATCATTCAATTAAGTTGAGGTCATAAAATTATCCCATCATTTTAGTCATTTCATTATCGAAAATGGAAGTGTTTTGTATGAACAATATGAATCAAATCGTGATTCCCTAGGAACAATAGTTGATATGAATATTATTCTAGAAACAAATATGATAGAGGATCATGGATTCTTGTGTTTGGATTTAGTAGTTTGGGAAAAAAACAAATCAAGGAAATCTATGGATTAATTTTGAATAATTTTTCAATAAATAATTACAACCTTATACATTTAGTATTTCAAGAATGATATAATATTTCTCTTGAATCAATTGAACCAATCAGTGATAGAGTATGAAGAAAAAGTTGCGAATTTAGTTCTTTTTTCACCCGAAGAAGAATCAAGTTCTTCTTTGATGTAATTTTTTTAATTTGTTTTGATACATGTTATTTTAATGATGATTTTTGTTCATTATATAATGAATTATTAATTTGTGGTCAATAGGTAAATCGTGTAAGAAATAGACATCTTACTAACTAGGTATTGATACCTAGGGAAAATGGTGGGAACTCAAATAATAGAAATAAGTGGAGGAGGGACACAAATTTCAAATATAGTGTAATGACACAAATTTAGATTGATGGGTCAATGAATCATCCTTAAAAAATGATTTATTCTATATTTTTTCGATCTGGTTCTTTGGATCAGATAAAAATCGATTGTCCAATACCACATAGAGCATGTAACAAATGAAATTTTAATGGTAATATTCACCTCTATTGTCATAGTGCTCTATGGTATGTTGATCAAGATACATATCATGTTTTTCAAATGATGTATAATTTTATGTGATGAGGGTAGTATAATGCCTCACATCATAAGTTCCAACAAATCCATGGGAGTATAATAATACCATGACTCAAAAAAATGTCACTCTCAATTGGTTAATAATGAAAAATTAAAATCAAATAAAAAATTAAAGGTATCCGAAACGATGATCATGGATGATAAATTTGTTCATCTATAATGAGAGTTGTGATTATTTTGAATTCTATACATATGAAATACTTCTATGATATAGGTGTGTCCAATTTGGTCATTTCTTATTAGGATGTTGATATTCTAGGTTTACAAGTTGAGTTGATTCCTATTGTTTTGAAATGTCAAAGTACTCATGTTAAAGGAGAATGATTATACATGATGTGAAGTGTAAGTTATATGACTATATGTGGGGATGAGTTGAGTTTGTATTTCTCTATTCATGATAAGGATTCAAAGTAATTATAATGGGTATGGATTTTTTGACAATGCTCAATGATTAAAACAATTCTTATAACTGAAGTGTTAGTGTTCCTACTAAGGATGGTGATGATTATCTCTTTTTATGTGAACAAAATTAAATTCCAGGTGTAGTAGGATGGTTGGAACCCACAGTTACAATCATATCATAATAGATAGAAGCATTGAATTCTACATCAGTATATGAGATCAGAGACAACAATTTTCCATCAATTTTTGATTATTTTTTGGTTGTTTTCCCAAAAATTACTCTAGGTTTCAAGCCATAAGAGAAGAAGAGTAAACAATTGACCCCATACTAGGGATCATTCCTTTATCACTTTAATCTTATAGGATGTTACCAATAGAATTATGTGAATTGTTATATCCATCATAAGAGTTAAAAAAATAGTCCCTTCACCTAGTATGTCTCTATAGGCAATGAATGTCTACATTATGAAAAAATACAGTTGAACTCATCGGCTATGTGTGGATTATAGTTCAATAAACCATGTTATGATTCTAATACAAAATATACATCAAGAATTGATGGTCTATTAGATCAATTGAGGGATGCCCAATTGTTCTTTATAATTGTTTTATATTCATGATATCACAAATTATGGGTTCAGATGTTGGATTTTCTAAATATTGCTTCAGAAATAGGATATTATGACAACAACATTTATGAGTATATATGTCAATTACATGTTTGTGTTTATGCATCTCAATCTTACATATTCACCAGTAGTCTTTATGGAAATGATGATTTGGATATTTCCAAGGAATCATGATTCATTTTTGTCGGTCTTTATGGATGACTTATTATTGTATTCATGGAAAATGTATGAACAAGAGAAACACATGGAAATATATTTTTGAATTTTGTTATATCATAATTTATATGAAAAATTATCAATTTTTTATATTTTGATAAAATATATACGTTTCATTCATAATGTAATCTCTTAAAAATGTGCTTCTATAGATCTAGAGTAGATATAGGCTTTGATATCACAACATCCATATATGAATGATTTTGATCTATATAGTTTCCTTGGTTTTCCTAGTTTTTATCTATTTTTTCAGAAATTTTTAGGAATTGGTTCACCATTGAATTCATTAACAATAAATAATGTTACAATCCAAATAGGATGAGGAATGTGAAATGAATTTTAAATATCATAAATATATCCCTTCATCAACAACTATAAGAAGATTAATGGAGTCAAGAGTTATCACATTGTGTATTGTGATTCTTTATGATCGGGTTTTGAATGTGTTCTCATTCATGTAAATTATTATATTGGATATGCTGCATGAGAATTTTTTATTTCATGTGAAGAACCACCAAACACATGATTTAGAATTATCTATTGTATTTCATGCATTGAATACATGTTTTTTTATCTATTTTGTGATTAATTTATAGTTTTTATGGATAAAAACTGATTGGAATAAAATCTCACAAATAGATTTGAATCTCAGACAATGAATATGGATGTAGTGTAATGACCCATACATGAATAATTTAAATTCCACTTATGATTTAAATAAAAAATCTTATTATGCATTAGATTTATAGATAAAAAACATCATTGGTTTGATTATATCAAAATTAATTTAAAAGAATATTAAGAATTATTATAATTAATAATATATTCATTCATTCATGATCACATGATTAGTATAAATATATGGAATTAAAAAAATAGAATTGTCATAGAGAAAGTGTCTGATAATCTCTACATGTATTATCTTACACTATGAATCTCATATATCAGATATTTTGAGGGAGATATAATCAATGAGTTCTCCCACTACTAATCCAAGGATGAGATCCAAAATCATAATTATGAGGGATAAATTTTTTGAAGAATAAAATATCATTGAGATCACGATCAAGTCCTTGTATGTTAAACCTTACCATGAAAGCCTCACCATCACACACATTACCATTAAGGTTTTTACCCATTTATTATTGGTATATATATAAATCCAATTATAATTATATTAGAAATTTTTTCTTAATGTTAATTTATAAATTATTGTTTAAATAATAAATCAAACATTTTATTTTTAATTATTAATCAATTTCAATTATGAAATATATTTTTTTGAATCAAAATATTTGTAAAAAAATAATATTTTAAATAACATTTTTATTAAATAATTTTTATTAATTATATATGATCATTTAATACTTAATAATTCAAAGGTAATATTTATAATGGGTTGAAAATAGTTTTTCCAACAAAAACTCAATATTTCAAAATAAATGTTGATTTTAATTTAATATAAAATATTAAAAATATTAAAAATATTTTTGTTCAAATATGCATTATTTTTGGAATTAATACATCAAATTTATCTAATAGTGAATGTTTCATAATTTTCTATGATAGTTGATTTTTTGGGTAAAAATTAAATACCATATAAAAAGACAGTGTGTATACTAACATCAAAATGAGCCAAAAGTGAAATAATAAACACTATAAATGTTATCCATGAAAAAATATATCTTTTGCCTTTAAAATTAGGTTATTTAATGTTTATTTTATTAATTTTATAACGACATTTTGAATCCTCCAAAACATATAAAATATTTTTGTATTTTAAAATAACTTCATTTAGAGTAATACTGACTTCCCATTAGAAAGAGAATTATTTTAGTAATATATGACCTCGTATATATAAGATAATGAAAATCACCTCTCTAAGGATGAAACCATGGGATAACCTAATGAAGCTTCTGGTTTGGGTAAATTTGAAATATAGAATCCAAAACGTATTTTTGAGAAATAATAAATAATTCCACACTCATTTCTTATATAAACCCACCCATGATCAAATTTAACTTCCCTTAAAATCAATGTGCATCTTATAACACTATTTTCTTATCACTAGTGTCTTTCGTTGTATAAACTATTCCCTAACGAATCCCCTCCCAATCAATTGGAGTCTCCCTCTCAATGTAAGGGGTCCTAACCTTGTATTGTTTATTCAAGTATCTTTATTATATTATGACTTTGATCTATAGTTATTAAGGTTAATATATATATTTACATATCACTATTACTTCCATGTTTATTTCCAAATTACGAGTTACCCATTTAATTCTAATCAACCCACATTATGAAATTTTATGCGATTTTTGCAAATGAAATTTCACCTTGATTTTCCAACCCAAGACAATTGTGTTGTGAACACCATACCAATTTCATAAAAAGGGTTTTAAAAATTATAAAAATATACTTCTATGACTTCCAAATTAAATTCATTTTTTATTGCTCATTGATCATGGAATAAAATATGAGGATGAATGAATCTATATTGTATGATCTATGTGGAACTCGTTTTCATGTGAATGGAATGAATGTGACAGGTACACCAGTAATTACATAATTTTCTAATGCATTGAGTAAGTTTTAGATTAATGAGATTCCATGTTGGGACAAGGTCAATCCTGATTCCTTTATGTGTCCTTCTCCATAATCATTTCTTGTGAGTTATCCTAGACAAAAGGTTATGATTCCATGTTTTAAATTCCTGTCATATTTTCCATGTTTCATTTTTGATTATCTTACTATTTCAAGTATCATAGTTAATGTTTATGATTCTGAATATTATTATAACCCATTGATATACCTATTTTCTAACATGAATTACTATCTTCATGTTTTTACTTTGTTATTCACTTTCTTAGATTTATAGGTCGCCCCTTTCTTTTGATTATACTCGGGTTATCCCATGCTGTTTAATGTTTGATGGAATATTATGATCATGTCAAGGATGTATCAAATAAAGAAGATATATTGTCCATTTTATGTTTTAATGTAATATAAATAATAAGCTAACAGAATCAAATTATTGATCATCAGAGTTGAATTAATTTTAATCATATGTAAGAAATCATTTGTTATCATGAAATAATGTTCATAGTTATTGATTGTACCAAAATAAATGTTTAGTGATTTTTTTGGAACAGTATTATATAAATATTTTGAATCCCTTAAGGATCAGACTATGTATAATAAAAGATCCATAATTTTTTTAATTATATATTTAAATGTTAACTAATAAATTGAATGCATATGTGGATTACTCAAGGGGATGTGTCACTACCAATGTTTTGTATAGGTGTAAAACCAAAAAACACAACTTCAATCTTGACACAACCAAGAACTACTGCATAAAAACATACTTATTTTGCACTCTCATTGACACTCCTAGGTTATATGAATTGTTAAATTCATAATCTATTTATGAACCATTCTTAGTATAGTAATAAAATTCCCATAAGAATTTATATTAGGGAATAAATCATGGATAACATTGAATGAAGCCTAGAGATCCTTATTTTATTGAAATATATATAATTTATAATTTATTTATTTAACATAATTGTATTCAAATTTATGTTTTAAATATTTTAAAAATATTCTTCTTAAAAGTTTTCTTTTTTCATTTAATATTTTTGAGAAAGGACGATTCAAGTAAATAAATAAAGTGACGGAAAATGTGTTGAATTCTGCAAATAGATGCACAATCTGATAGGAGAATGAATAACAGACGTTATAAATTTACACTCTAAAATGATTTTGGTTATTAATAGAAACTTAGATCTAATGGAGTTCCCAAACCCAATATATATTAATTAGGTTCAATTAAGCAATTTACATTACGATAGACTCTGACCCTTAATTTATCATATGATCCCTAAATCAATGAACAATGGATCAACAACATAGGTAATATCATTTCTTTTATTAAATGTTTTAACTAAAATTTTGTTATACTAATTGTTTATCATATCAATGGATAATCTGATTAGTGATTGAAATTGGACAAGAATATGAAGAATGATGATGATATTGATTTGATGGGAAGGAACATATTACAGAAAATCTTTTCAGATAAATATTTTCCTTGAACTATCTAAGATAAAATGGACACGTATTTCCTTACCCTCATTAAAAAAATGTTAAAAATATTATAATGTTCTGGGAAAATATTACATGCCTTTCATGATATGAGTCTGGATTTTCCATTACACATGTATTCCATGTCTACTGCTTATTTGGTTGGATACATCAATGTCTTTGGATATTCTTCATGATATGAGACATTGAAATCAATGTGGATATTATCTAATATGTTCTCAAATTAAAAAATTGTGATTAGTAAATCAATAGGGTATCACGAGGATAAAAAATGGATGTTGAGTTTAATTTTAGTAGTACAATGTATAAATATAATAGTGCAAAGAAATTTTAGCACCCCGCTTTTCAATTGTGTGGAAAGAAGCACACCATAAATTGCCTAAGGGGGACGCTGAAAATTTTTTGGTGTAGGATGGAATGAATCATACCTAGATATTTCTGATAGGAAATCCTGAAAATAATTTCGAGGAGAGAAATTCACCATTCAACCCATATTGCATTGTTCAATGCTTAAACTACAAAAAATCAGTGCACATTCTAAACCAATTCACCAAGACAATGGTTTTCGGTGATAAAAAATAGCCGCCAAGGAAGATGTGGTGATTTTTTTCCATCACAACATCTTAGCTAGATTGAAAAATTAACATGGTGACATGAATGCTAGTAATTCATTCAATAATATAGAAGGTACTATTTGATTCTGGTTCTACTCATTCCTTTATATCAATATGGTGCTACAGACCTATTCAAACCCCTCCACAATTCAATTGATGCAGATATAAAGGTGGAGATGAAAACTGTGGAAATTAATGAATTTCGAGTATATGACACATCCCATGTCAAAATTAGTGAGATGAACGTGACATACAATATTTCCAAACTCCATTTGGGTGAATTTTAGGAAATTTGGATCATGGATTGGCTTTACCTATATGAATGATACATAAATTTCATTGATATGAAAATAACTATCTATTTCATGTATCGACCACTAATTATGTACAAGTGAAATGAGGATGATGAATCTTCTTAAGAAATAACATCCCATGAAGAGATATTATATCAAAATAAGAAAATATATATATATATATATCAAATTATTGATTTTATTTAAATAATCAACCTTGATGTCATTCCCATTTCGATATAATACACTGATGTTTTTCCAAAGAATTGTCTAGTGCTCGTCCTTGCTAAGAGGTTTAATTTTCAATCGAGGGCATTAAGGGAAATTTCACATTATCAAATACATTTCATTTGAAAGGATGTTGTGGAACTTGATGAGATAATGAAACAAATACATGATAATGTAAGTAATGATTTCATACATGCTTGTTCATCGCCATGTGGTGCAGCAGTCATATTCTTTAAGAAGAAGAATGAGTAAATGCGCATTTTTTTTGGTTATCATGGACTCAACAATATCACAATAAAAAATGTGTATCCTCTAAAATGAATTGATGAATTCTTCAGTCATCTATATGAAGAAATATACTCATCCAATGTGGATCTGTACTCGGGATATTATAATGATATAGTGAAGAAGTAGGATATCCCCAAGAGTACCTTTCGTAAAAGGTTTGGGCACTATGAGTTCATAGTAATTCCATATAGACTCACTAATACTCTATAAATATTCATGAACATTAAGAATAGAGTCTGTAAGAATTACCAATTCAATTTTTTTGATGTTTATAGGTGATATTATAATATACTTACAAATTTAAGGAGGCACATGAAGAGAATCTGAGAATTGTGTTATAGACCTTATAAAATGTAAATAATTATTCCAAGAAAAAAAATTGGGTTCTTGTTAAGGAATTATAATTCTGGGTAAATATTATCATAAGAAATGGGATATCTATGGAACCATCAATAAAAAAAGAAATTGAAGTATAGAAAATCTCAACAACTATGATATACATATTTAGATTCCTTGTATTAGCTATGTACTGACATCATATTGTGAGAAATGTGACACAATTTTAAAAAAATCAATCCAAGATAAATTAGAAGGGGCCATTTTTTCATAGAACGGTAAATGTGAAAAGATCTTCAATGGGGTGAAATATATATTTTTCATTATACTTATACTCCCACTACCCACAAGTGGCGAACTTTTCATAATATTTAGTGATTCATTGAATAAGGTTGTGGGTTGTGTGTTAATGGATAATGTTAAAGTTATAGCCTATACTTCAATGAAGTTGATTTTTCATGAACAGAACTTCCAAATTCATTATTTTTAGTTGTATTATATGATCTTCACGTTGAAAATATGCTGAAATTATCTCTTTCAAGAAATGTGAAATATATAAGGTTGACAAAATCCTATTGTATATATTCATATGTAAAGATATTATTATTCACTAAAAATATATCATATCTGATCAGGAACAATGACTGATCAATTTTTTACAATCATGGTATAGAGGATAATGCTTCAAATACTCTATATATTGATGATCTAGGAATTAAATCATTGATATGAATTCTAAGTGATCTAATCATCATATATTTGTAATGGATAGACATGGGAATCATAAATGAAAGCGCATAATAAATCATTTCACAAATTATTTCTCAACCATATGATCTGTAGAAGAGAAAGTATTCTAAAGGAGATTATGTGGTAATTCAAAAGAATGAGGATACTATAAGAAAGGGGAAATATTATGAGTTCAAAATCAATGAAGGAGTTTTAATATTCTGGTCACATCTATGTGTACAATAAAATAATGTGTTGAGGGAGATATTGTACAATTCTCATAAACTGACCTTCACCATCCACCGTGGAAGCATAAAGAAGTAACATGATCTATGATAGAACAGTTGGAGGGAAAATGTAAAGAAGTATATCACAAAATATATATCAAGATGTATTTTATGTTAGCAAGTGAATTTGTAAAAGATTAAATATGTGAAGATAATGAAACCATTTACCATACCTACAAGGAAATGGGAAAACATATCCATGGACTTTGTCACTCGTCTTCTAAAGAAATCATGCAAAAATACAACTATATGTGTTGTAGTGGACCGTCTAACAAAGACATCACACAATAATTGAAATATGATAGGATTTATCACTTGATCAAGATGAAATAAAATATATTATAAGTGTAGTGAAGTTGAATAGAACATCACTATTTATTTTATATAATTAAGATCTATAATTTATCAATACATTCTATGGGAGTCTCCAAAATTCTCTGAATACTGAGTTCAAAATAAATATGGATTTTCAACCTCAAGATGATGGGAAATATAAGTATACTATATACAGACATCTGTAAATATTGAGGTAATTATAGATTGAATTCAATTGATAATGGGGTTATCATCATTATCTGGTAGCATTCTCATGCATCTCTAGTTTCTACCCAAGTATTCAATTCCTCCCTATGAAATCCTTTATGGGAATTGGTAAGGAAAACCTTAATGTTTGAATGAATTTTGGTAACAAATATTTCTAGTTTGTGACATGCTGAAAGAAATTGGGGAATAGTTAAGACCATTCAGTAATAGAATAGGGATTCTTATAGTAAACCTAATCTCTTTAAAAATAATCATCACAATGTCTGGGGGTTTTATGTTAGAAACATGTCATTACTACTCATATCTCATTGGAATAAACTCATGAGATTTGGGAAGAGTGTAATGATTATTCTAATATACATCATCCCCTTTTAGATCCCTAATCACATTACAGAGGTGTCATATCATGATGAATTTTGAACTAACTAATATAAACTACATGATTAATCCTTGTTTCCCTCTTAAGGAAGTTCTTATGATACTCCCTAATGTACTCAATCCATATGATGAATCATTGGACAATGTTCTCTAATTTTTGGATAAGATGGTAATGATCATAGATCTTAGATTATTAGTTAAAAAAATATGATATTGATCCTATTCAATGCGTTGTGTAGAAAGTAGAAGTTCGAATAAGTGATTTTGGAAGCAGAGGATGTGATGAAACAAAATTCCCATCATCTTTTTTAGTGGGGGAAAGGAAAAATTTCAAGGTAAAATTTCTATATGGTATAAGACATTAACGACCTGAAAATTTTTATTTAAAATTACGATTATATTTTCAATTAAATGTGTTATTATGTTTTATGGTCATTGAAAAAACTTGAAATTGTTTTGTTTTATAATTTACAAACATATTTTAAATACTATTAATCAACATTATATTTGATATTATATTTATTGAACATAGATTATGTAATTTATATAAATATTGGGTTTTATGAAATCTAATAAACACATACAACAAAAGTGATGGAATATATCAGAAGGATCATATCCGATGAATCCCATTAATATGAGATTACTGTTGGAACCATGGTCTTCTATGCATGATTTGGTGTATGATTTGTGTTTGTTGTCAATCCTCAGTGGATGTTTAGAATGTGTACCAGCAAAGAGATCATACAGTTCACGTAGACAACAGTATTGAAGGTGGCACCATTTCCCAGTGTTTACCAAATATTTGGGCCTGAAAATCGACAAATGGAGAAAAGTGTTTTTGGTAATGGCACTTGCGCGACGTGTACATGATGGCTTGGAAACTTGTGCGCCATATGTTTTTCATGATCAGATCATCAAAATATGGAAAAGGGATAAGGGTCGCACATGTTTTGGTGAGGTCGCATAGGTGACTTGTGCGCTATGAAAGAGACTTGCGCGCCAATGCCCTAGAAGCTTGAGAACTTGCACGCCTATGGTTTTTCAAGATCAGAAACTCAAAATATGGAAAATTAAGGAGGTTCGCGCAAGTTTGGAAGTTGGTCGTGCAAGTGAATTGCAGGGGAATAGAATTGTGCGTCGTGACTTGCGCGCCGTGGGGAGACTTGCGCGTCGTCGCGTAAGGGGTTCCAAATTCCTAAAAATATTGGACCACCCATCCTCATTTCCAACGGAGTTTGAGACTTAGATATCATTTGATCTCTCATCATGCAAGTGGTTGAGTCGCACAAGTGGTTGTTGGGTCGCGGATGCAAAGGCTACGCGCCGGTTGTTGGTTGCGCGACCAAGGCAGTTTGGGAGTTAAAGGCACAACGTCACGCAAGTTAAGAGTTGAAAGAGGAAGTGTCGCGCAAGTGGGTTGGTGACACATGCGCACCGAATTTGTACCATGCAAGTGACTTGCGCGCCGGGATTGGGACTTGCGCCCCTGTCTTGGAGAAGCGCGCCGGGTATTGCTGAAGACCGTCGGTCTGTTTGGAGCTGCACGAAAGCCGAGAGATTACCCGATATATTCGGTGCGAAGTGAGATTGAAGAGGAAATCTAAATGATTCATGCATGATCTCATGAATACATGGAAAACGAATACAAGGGGATCAAGTGCATTCTGTAATTGCACTAAAGAAGAAGGATTGAACTAAAAAGAGAATCATCTTTGAACCCTGATGCACGCAATGTCTCATGTTGAACTGGAGACAAAGAACTTCAATGCACATCTATTGAAGAGACCTTCACATCTATAAACTGAGTGGGACTTCACCAATGGCAGTGAGCCAGGGGGAGTCAATGGGAGTGACCCGAGGGATGCAATGAGCAATCCCTAAACATTTTTAAAGGCTTTGAGCCTGGGACAGAGTGACTGTACCCGAACATTTGTAATCTACACCTAGTGAAGCATAGTGGATTTCGGTACGATCGAAAACTTGTCGGCATATGCTCCTTTGACGTATCCCTTAGTGGTGAGCCTAGAAAAAAGTGTTGTGTCATCTCTTTCCATGTGAATGTTTTCTTTATGATCATATTATTCATACAGGTTCAACAAGTTCCTACCCACTTTGGAACAAGATCCATCACATTAAAAGAAAAGGTTGTCACCCTGATTCACCCCTCCCCTCTCAAGGTGTCCCTGGGTCCTTGACTTACATTGGAGATATCATCTCTTAAATTTTCATATTAGAAATCCCATGCTAATATCCAACAACATAATCAGGATAGAAATAGTTTATGGGTGAAGTACATAACCATTGATATCCCACCCTTAACTATATATGTCGAGCCACAAACATAAAACTCGTATCATCGAGATCCTTACCCTTAGGGAATTATCAAGTTTATTAAATGGATACGTATTTAGACCATAATAATTTGAATATAAATATTATATTTTCAATATAATATTGTTCATATTTTCTTCTTATATATACATTATTAATGATATTGATTTTTATACAAACAATCCAAAAAATTTATTTTTAATTGGTATATAATTTAAATTAAGCAATTTATTTATATTAATTAATGGGTTTTAGAAAAACATTTTAATAAAAGAGTATTATCAAATAATTTTTATCAATTAAAATTATCATATAATTCTTATGAAGTCAAATGTAATTTTTATATGGGTTTAAAAACAATTAGTCAAAAAACCCTTCATTTCTCAAAAAATATTGCTATTATTTAAAAAATAAAAATCACATATTTTAAATTTTTTAAAATTAATATTATTTTTCAAATCGTAATTTCATAATTATCCAATGGTGTATTTTTTATAAATTTTCTGAGACAGTCAATTATTAATGTATTAATTTAATAACATATAAATATATTTTTGGTACAATGACATTTTATTGACCCAAATTTTATGTAATATATACTATAAAGTGTATCCAAGAAAAAAAAATATATTCCCTTTAAAATATTATTTTGTACTTATTTTATTAATTTTATGATCCCATTATAAATATTCAAAAACATATAATATATATTTTGGTCTAAAAATAACTATATAAGAGTATGACTCACTTACACATCAGAAAGGGAGTTAATTGATTATTAAATTTAATTGGACTTATATAATAGTTAAATCACCACTCTTTGTCTCAATCTATTGGAAAAAACCTTAGTATCATTTATCGTTTTTGTTATTTTATTACATAGAGTTTAAACCCCCTATTTTGGAAATAATAAATAATTACCCAATCATTTCCTTTATAAAAAAGCCATAATCACATATCTATAAAATCAAAATCCATAGATAATATCTATACACTTTCTTCCACCTTGACGAGTCCTACTGTTCCCCCAATCCCTCAAGAAGTCCCTCCCAAGCATTTGGAGTCTCCCTTTAAAGGTATGTGATCCTCACATCCTCTGCTTCATTCAGGTTACTTTATTATCATATGCATTATATTTACAATTCCAAAAGTTTTGATATGTAATTACATTATTCTCATACCATACATTTTATTTAAAACTGATATGATTCCACTTTTCCACTCATTAACCCTTTTTTTATAATGTTGTTCTACTACCAAAGTTTCACTTCACTTTTTCAAGATAAAAAATTGTTTAGTGAATAATGATCTCATTTCCTATAAATCGTTTTCAAAATTATAAAAATATACATCCTTGAATTTTTAATTAAATGTATTCATTCCACACTATTTTTTCATAGAATTAAATACAATGATGAGTGAATGAATGTTATTTGATATATGTGTCACTCTTCTTCATTAAAATGAAATAAAGTTAATCGATGAGCCCATAATTATACAACGCTCCATTAAATTTGTTAATGTTAAGTCTCATTAGATGTAATGTTGGTATAGGGAGTAAACCCGATGCCATTATGGTAATTTTCCCATCATGATGTCTTGGGAGTTATTCATGACATAGTTTTATGACATAGTGTTTACGTTGTTTCTAAGTTTTCCTTATTCCATTATGATTATAATTCTATATCAGGTATCATTGTTAATTTTTATGATTAAAACTCATTTTATTCTAAATTTATATTCTTGTTATCCAAAATTTATTGTTACTTCATTTTATTCAATGTTAATTCCTTTATTGGCATTTATAGATAACCCCTTTCTTATGAATGTCCCTAAGTTATCACATTTTGTTTTAAGATTTATGGAATATTATTATCATTTTATGGACATTTTCAATATTCATGATGTATTCCCAATTTTATGTTGTTATGTAAAGTACCTATTCCCAAAGAGACAAGACTTCTTAATCTTATAGGTTTTATTATTTGTATTTTTAAATAATAAAACATGAATTTATGTTATATAAAGAGTGGGGTAGTTATATATACTATTCGAAATTGTTTGAATTTGACTTGATGTATACGCTGGGTAAAATAAATTCAGCGGTCAATGAATAATTAAAAACATCTTTATGATTAGTTAGACAAATAAGATTTATATTATTAGTATATTATGTTCATGATAACTAAAATGAACATCGATAGCAATGAATATTGGCAATGTGGTTCTTCTCAATAGTACGCAACTAGTGATAGACATATTTAACTGCCAACTTTCACCTAAATATAGAAATATACCAATCTGATCAATGAATAATCATAGAAAACATAAAATCCCGAACCTAGTTCCGAACTATTCCAAACTACTATTTAGGTCATCCTCAATAAATAATCCTGAGAATGTCTATACTACTTTTCATTCCATTTAAACATTACACTCATACAGTGTAATGATTTCATAGAATACATGATCTCAATGAAATCCAAAATGAACCACCTATAATATCCAGTCAATCCCATGAATGATCATATATTTTAAAAAAATTGGGGCTCTCTCAAAACATAATTCCATTTCCCTTTTCATAATCCACTACGACACCCCTCTTAGATATAATATGACCTTGGAAAATTACTTCTTAAATCAAAAAAACATACATGAAAATCATACCCAAAAAAAGATGTTCCATAAATAATCTAATATTGTTTTCCAAATGGTAAAAATTCTCTCCCACTATCCTATAGTATGTTAAAATACCATTCACGAACAAACCAACAAAAAAGTCCCGAAATGAAGAATTATTTTTTCATCATGGCTATAAATAGTATAAATGAGTTAGTCGGTCTGAATAGTATAATCAGATACATAAAGTGACCATATCAACTACTATATATTTTCTGAAGTATATCATCTTCATAGAAAATAAACAAGAAATACCCTCTCCATATTACTATCTTTTCAAAAACAAATTTCCATATAGTATGGTGAAAAGATCATTTATCCTATTTTTGGTATATTTTTTCATAATGTTGAGTCAATTCATTTTTTTATAATCCCTAAAATGTCTGAGGCTCATGTATTTTGTAAAATAATACAGTTGATGGACATATTGACATGCTCAGAAATATAAATCCTATATCATAATGGTCATTTTTAATAACCATATGACCCACCGAAATAAAAGGATACATTCAATAAGATGTAATATAAATGTGTATCATAACAAGGAGTACATCAAAATTAAATTTGATCTCTATCAATGGTGGAAATGGTGAAAATTACTTTTTAATTGCCATGGGGTTATAATTCACCACTATATGAATTAGAATTCCAAAAAATGGGTCAAAATCATCAAGTAAATTCTCTAAAAACATTTATATTATTATCATAGAATAAGAAATAATAAGAAATTAACATCTCAATCTAGACTCCCACTAACCCTGTAAAACATGAATGAGTCAATTTGACGATGAATTGTGGACCTGAATATGAAAAAAAATCTATCTGTACCTTAGCACTGATAATCCTACATGAAAATAATCAAGTCAAAGATGAAAATATCATGAAATAAATTGTCCCATTCCTGCTCAATTCCATCCATCATCATAATACATTTAGAGAACATATTTCAAATCAAAATTTCAAAAATAGTTGAAGGATACAATACATAATGATTAAATTATGAATTTATTCATCAAAATTAAACACCCTTTGATGATATAATAGAATTATTATCACTTATTTGAATCAATGATATAAACATAAAATATGTAATAAACATCGTACCTCTAAATATAGATAGACCTAATTCAGATTATTCTAGGGAATACAATTTCGAATAGATATTTTTATTCATAGACACATGATCATCCCCCATGTCCAAATGATTAAAGACCAACCTTTGAATAATTTGTAAAAACAATGGAACCCTTGGGTTTGGTGGATCCAACCTTACTTACCTATAATATCCTTTAATAAAAACACATCATAATGCCCTATATTCTACAATGATGAATAGTCTTACAATATTTTAATGGGTTAGTCTTGTTATGAACACATCTTATATACTAATAGTAGAAAAGACTATTATTTTCCTGATGAAGCCCATAATACTAGACCTAAATAAAATAAACCACTATTGTGTTTCTTTTTGTGGCCATAATATAAAACTATGTCAAAAAAACACCCAATAAATCTCCACCAAAACCTATCTTCACATATATATATACCTCATCTAAATATTCCTATTCAACTAAAACAAAAAAATGTTTTAAGGAACATGAAAATAAACATTGACAAAAAAAATCATCCTAAATACCAACTCAAACCTTCTATTAACCATGTACTCATTAGTGACAATCTATGATTCAATGTGAAATAGCTATCAAAATTTGTAGAGTGAACTAGAATGGTAAGATCCCCTTCCTCCAAGATCAAAAAATACATGTTCTTCTACACATGTTAAGACTCATGATAAAACTACTGATTACAAATTTTCTTGAATGAAACCCTAGAAAGACCCTCATGTAACTTTACAATGCCAACATAGTCCCACTATCTCCTCCGTAGTACCTTTATCATGAACATGGAAAACCTACCATAGAGCCTTCAAGTATTTTTTAAGATAATTAAACTATAATTATGATTAAGGATATCCTATTATATATGAGGTCCCTTGTCACCATTGATGTTGTGGTGATTTTACATAGATATTTATGTTCGATGATGCACCACATATTTCATGTTCCCAACATCAACCTGAATGAGTGTCTGAATTATAAAAATTACTAATTATAAACATGAAGGATCCCTAGAGGATTTTATTTTTGAACGTATCATTCAACAAACTCTCTTTTATTCAAAATATCTCTTCATGGATGCATTTTCAAGTAATCCACTGACAAAAACCAATCAGTCATGTTAAAAATTAAAAAATCATCTGCAAATAAATAGGTATTGATATCAATGATTTTAATCATTAATAATTAAATGAAATGATGATTCATAATAATAAGATGAAAAACAATTTTATGAAGAAAACAAATTTAAATAAGATTCTGTTACGGTTCATTCAGATGACCACATGCACCAAGTCTCAAACCTGGATGAAAGTTTCTGACCACCCATGGTAGCTTGAGTTCAGAGACAGATGTGAGCTGGAAAGGTAATCCCATTGACATTATACTATAACTTTTAAAGTACAAATTAAAATATAACAAGTACATAGTACTAAAATTATGTTTTTATAAGAAAAATAATGTTATGTGATCCTCTAATACTATTTTTATTGAACCATCCACATCATGAAAAGAGGTATGCCACATGGTGAGGTATAAAAAAATATCAGACAAGTTAATATATCCAAAGTATAAAGTAGAAAAAAATATAAACATATATATCAATGTAAATAAATACAAAATAAAAAAATTAAATAATTATAAATTAGGGAAGAAAAAAATCCTTATGTACCTAATTGTCACCTCTAAAAAATCCAAAACTAGATGGAGAAACAATAATTGAATCTAGCATGCTACAGGATTCCATTCACTTTACATGAATTATATATTATGGCATTAACTACCTCCCAAGTCGAATGTAGGATATCTGAATAAAACCTTGTATGATTCCACCATAAAAATTATACATGTTATAATAATAAGAATAAATTTTATATATATTTTAATACAATTTAGCTTAATAAATAATTTGAATACATCCTATTTTTTTGAAAATAATTTTCCTTCCATTTTTCATAAAATACATACATATTTATAGTTAACGGAATATGAAAAGTAGAAGTGATAAAATATGAAATCAAATCTGACATTTCATAATAATAGAAAGTAAATAAATATTAAAGAAATAATGATTCATTGAATCCATGAGTTTTTACCTTATATAAAAACATGTAATTAGAAGTCCATAATATAATCCATCTTGAATTTAATGAATAAAATATTGTATCTTAATAACATCACTATATATTATTATTATGAATATTGAAAAAATTACCAGTATTTAAGAAATTATAATTACATTTTCAACAGAATATAACTTTATATAATCATCCACAACATAATCAATAAAATATTAGTCATGTAGGTGGTAAAGACAGCCTAAATAAAAGTGTGTTATAATTTTTGAATGAGTAATAAAATGTTGTTTTCTAATGTCAATATAAATTTTAAGTAATATTTAAAATATAATAAGTATCGTATGTATATATATTGAACTCAATTGTATAACCATTCATGGTTGGGTGTTATGGTAAATGAGATTCAATTTTTTTGAAGGCAGTGATCCGCACATATACATGATTAACAACCCCATTTGAAAATAAATGGGAGAAAAGATGGTATATAAAAAATGATAATTTATGATTTTTTTGAATATACATATTTATTCATCAAAACCATTTTTATTCCATCTTTTATAGGTGTTTATAGAAAACAAACCACATTGAATTGTGGAGGCAGTAGTCTTCACCTATGCATCATCAATGGTAGTTCTTTTATTATTGTATGGAAAAGATTGTATATTTTTTAATATTTAATATAATTATATCATTTACAATAATGATATAGATTGAATTATATTGACAATGTCATATATTATTTAAGGATTTATTTGAATAGATTAAAAGACAAATAAAATGAAATACTCAAGATATATGCCTGAGTTTCTCTTAGAAAACACTATTATAGTAAAAGGATTAAGAAAAAATAAGATAACAAATATTTTATAAGTGGTAGATGGATATTTAGAGAGTATAATGGTATAATTGTAATAAATAATTACATGAATAATGGTATCTAAAAATGGTGGATGTGGTGTTCTTTTATGAGTACAGAAACTAGCTCTTTTGGAAACAATCATCCTTTTTTAGTAATTACATTCCAATATCCAAGGGTCAATAGGTCAAAATTTGAAAAAAGGTGGATATAGAAAATAAAATTTATATACTCCTCTCATCCATTCATTTTAGTACATGAAAAAATTTATTATTTGATTTATTATTTTTCATTTATCATTTTACCTATAATAACATATAGATTAGTAGTTAATGTTTTTCTCTATTAATAAAAATTTAAGAAGAAATTAATATTTGAAACATTTACTTAATATGAAGCATTTAAAATTAAATTTAAAAAAATTAAAACATAATATTTTTAATGGATTGAAATTTTATTTTTAAAATGAACACACTTAATCCAAGAAAAACGATTCTTAGAAAAATATGGTTTTTTGGAATTAAATTTTTATATAAGATAACAATATCGTTGATAAAAAATTTAATCTCATAATTAGACTTAATAAAAAACTAAAATTTATCAGATTATAAAGAAATTATAAAACTGAATTTAACCATCTAAACACGTATTTAGTGGAAGGCATTGAAAATAGTTTTTAATTAATGTAGAATTTTAGTTTATTAGAAAAAATATTTTACCATTGATTATAATTTAAAATAGAAATTTTAAATATGAAATTTAATTTCCTATAAACCTATTTTATTAATTATTTTTTTCTAACTCTTCAATTATATGATCAAAAAATAAAAATAACTTAAAAATTATAATTTTCATGGAAATTGATGTTTCATACTAAAATAAAACACTCTAAAAAACTAATTTTTCACTATTTATATTTTCAAATGGGGACATTAATGGAAATTAATATTATATAATTTAAATTATAAATTTTTTAAATTTATATTTTAAAATAAAATAATCATTATAATGAAAGTAAACATTATTGAAACTAAAATTTCTCAATATTACCTCATATTAATTATTTACCTCCTAAATATTTAATTATTTCCAATCATATTATTTATTATAATATTATTTATAATTTCATCTTAACATGATTTTGGTTTTTTATTTAAGGTGTATCATATAATTATAATAATCAAATAAAACATCAATTTAACATATACCAGAATTTATTGTAATTATAATAATGGAGATTGTGGGAGAGAGAGAGAGTATTCCTACACATGCCATGATGTTAGATAAAGAGTATAGATTGATTATAGGAGGCATCAATGATAATTTGGGGTTAAATTTTATGATTTTTCAATCACCATGGATTCCCTAAAAACTAATTAGTAAGAGATCTCTTTATTTTAATAATATTATTAAAGTCCTTTTTACAGTGTTAATACCCAAAAATTAAATTGACCATTTGTTTTTTATTTTATTTTTTTCTTAATTTTATAGCATATTAAATCATTCATAATGATATTTGAAATTATAAAACAAGTAAAATAATTTAGTTATAATTATTTTTTTTATTTCATCAACACAATGTATTGGTTCGAGTTGGGAAGAGGAAAATGAAAAATCTTATTTGAAAATACTATTATTCCCAAAAAGGTATTTTGTTCAAGTAACATGGTTATACCCTCATATATATTATAGCATCTAAATGAGGATATGGAGTTTTACCTTCTCGTAGTTCATGTAATCAGACATACCCATATGCAACAACATTTAACCCTTACACATCACATAGATATAAGTAATTACATTTACATGGTGAAAATCATCCTTTACATTAGCAAAGGGATTCTCAGATGACACTTGCATAGTATATACATTAACGGTCCTAGAATATCCCCCATTGCATGTTCTGTGACTATACTAAACCCACCTTCCATAGTTTAGGGGTAGGCGAGTAGCACCAACTAGGAATATCTCTAAAAAGGGAATCCATTTTCCATTAAACATGTACACATGCACATAGCACAAACTGATGAATGTAAACACAATGTAAATAAGGGAACTCACTGAGGAATCTTCAGAGAGTACAGTACATGTTGAAAGTAAAAAGGGGAAAGAATACATACCCCAAACTACAAAGGAAAGTAAAACTTCTACAATCCTTCTTCTTGAAACCCTACCTAATGGTTAGGTGATGAGTAGCTGTTTACAGCCATAGAAATTTTCACGTACATCCCATCTCACATAGAACCACCTAGTCATAGGCCACCGTGGTCTCCATCGAAGAATAAATCACCTCCATGAGATATGACATGTGTGGAAGAATCTCGTGTAGGTTTGAGTAACACAATACTTGGTAGGGACCCCAAACCCCAATGGAATTACAACAAACAATGAACTAAACATTATGACCAGGAAGCATAGATAATCCACACCAGGTATAACTAAATGTATAAAAAGAAATATTATAAGTTATAAAGATGAATCATCTTAAACTATTGAAGGTCTCATCCCTGAAAAGTCATTGAAGCTCGCTCGGTAACTAGAACACTAAGATTCAGTCTTCTACATGACCAAAAAGGTCAACTGCAACATTGGACCACTGAGGTCAGCTCCATTACTAAACTAATAAGGTCTTCTTGGCTAAAGGGACACTGAGGTCTGCTCCGTTTCTGGAGAACTGAGGTCCACTCATCTAATCCACCACTAAGGTCTGCTCAGCTACTGGACCACTGAGGTCCCCTTGGCTATTGAACCACTATGGTTAACTTATATACTAGAATACTGAGTTCCACTCTTCATATCCTTCATGTCACATCTAGCCATAGGATTTCTAGTCTCTAGAGCACTTCATTTTGAGAGAATCTACTTCTCAAAGCATCAATTGAAACTCAACTGCCATGAAAAATCACATAGATTATACCCAAATTCCCATCATGTCACAAGGATTCCAACGACATATATGGCACGTCAATTGGAGGATTGGTCAAAACTATTTTTGGAGTGTTATTAAACATGGCCTGATTGAATCTTGGTCTAGTATAATATAGTCGGACCGACCCAACCAACCCAGAATGTCGGTCTGACATGACCCAACCAAGACTGGATGGACTGAAGGTCCGAACCTCTCCCATCTTATCCCACCCCAGCTACATACAACCCTCAAGTACTAGCCTAGCCTACATTGGAGCAGGTCGGTTCCTCCATCTAGGATACAATAGTTCCATATCTGTTCTGCATGACGTGACACCATGGTTGTACCAACTTGTTGGAAAGCTGATCCACTCACATGAGCCTGGTCTCCAACATGACTCGCATAATGTCATGGGTCTAGCTCCCCCCGTGGCTATAGTCGCGGCTTCTCCATGAGCGAATATGTGTTAGGTAGCTACCTTCACCACAGTGCACTCCAACTCCACCCGGCTTGTAGTTTCCATCGCGTATTTCTTCCTCCAGCATCAGCGGGCCTTCATGTTCTTCTACGGACCATCGTACACCCTTCGTTGGTCCATTACTTGATAAATATAATGTTATGGAGCCCTCAAGTAATTAAATTTATTTATGTGGTCTCAAAAATACTTTATGACCCATCAAAAGGAAAGATCCCAATCTGTGGAATCACATGTGTCACACCAATCCACCCGTGGTCATCATCATCGCACCTCCTTCATGTCTTGAACATATAAAATCCGTTATATAATATTATATGTCTAAACTAAATGTGTGATGATCCTTCGTTGATATCCCTATAGAGAACGAAGAATTCCTATGGGTAAATAGGGATGTGCCACATGAAAAAAACTGAGGAAAAACCACCAAACATTGTTCATTAGAGCCATAATATACTCATGTTAGAAAGATCAAGAACTAAATAAAATAGATATCTCAATTTCCAAAAATGAACCCATAATAATGTTAGAACAATAGGTCTACATGTTCTTGGTTTGACCTGAATTCATTATTTAAATATATGAATGAGAAAGGGCATAATATATATAACAACACCTTCTAGAAAAAAGGACATCGATCGAGGATGATCATTCATCATCATCTGTCAATCTTTGGTCTTGATTCCACTCTTCCTGGGTGTCGTCGCCACTATCATATTCACTAGAATTCATCATTTGATAGGTTTCCTTCATCATTCATTGGAGGAATTCCATATTTTTTTTACATAGAATCCTTGTTTAATTAAATAAGGAAGACTCATTATACATTTTAGTGTATCCATTCTAATTCATTAATGCATTTCAATAATGTGTTTCAGCATCGTTACACTTCGGCATTGTAGCGGTGCTATGTCACCACAAAAATATCAATGAAATAAAATGAACTTTTTATAAATTTATATTATTTTACAGTAAAATGTTAAAAAAATTAATTTTCCCCATCTCCCCATATTGGTCGATGTTAGGATCTAGCTAAAATAACCACACCCTCATTATCTCAATAGTACACTCATATTTCCAGTATGAGTTACTGTTTAAGAGTAATAAGGTTTTTAAAATAAAATAATCATTATTCAACTATTTTATTTAAGACCCAAAAATTATTTCCACTGATGGACCATGTCAGCCAATGTTAGGACCTTCCTAGGAGAATCCATATCCTTTATGTTCAACCATTCCCATATATTTTTGATTTGGGAATTAGTTTAAATGTCAGAAAACTCTGCCTGAATGATTATTAATAATGAACATAATGAATGATACAAAAATAAATTCTGGCCACTCTAGGTATGAGATTCACGTTTTGTTTGAGATCATGGTCTCATGATAATAACATTTAAATATCAAAAAATTTAACATGGAATGTTGGAACATTAAATTACCCCCATATTTTGGGATTTACATCCTCATAATCCAAAAAAATAATAATCCAACGAATGCGGGTACTAAGGACAAACATGAGCCTCCTACTCCCACATGCTTTCCAACAGATTCTCATTCATACAAAAACACACACACTAGATGAATCAACTACCTATAAAGTATCCTCTATTATCGATCCTCTATCTCCACCGGGTACGCTGCGGATGTTTTCCCATCATCAATATCCATATCGTCGTGGATGATCAAGGGAGAAGGTTCATGCATGTTTCCCCTATACTGGGATACATGGAAGATGTCGTGAACCCTCTCTAACTGGGGAGTTAGATCCAAGTGGTATGCCATCTCCCCCACTCAAAATTGTATCTCAAATGGTCTGATAAACCTAATAGATAACTTTCCTTTCTAGCCAAATTTCAATATCCTTCACCGAGGAGAGAACTGTTGGAATACATGGTCCCCTTCTACGGACTACAATGGTCATTGTTGCCTATCCAAATAGGACTTCTTTCCGTTTTGTCCGGTCTTCAAGTTCTCTCAGATGACATGAATCTTATGAGAGGTTGAATGTACCATCTCATGACCCATCAGTGTTGACTCCCCTTGGTCTATCAAGCATAAAAGTGGCATTCATGGTCGTTCGTACACTGCGTCGAATTGCATCATATCAATGGTGGAGTGGTAGCTGTTGTTATAAGAAAAAACAACCATAAGTATGTTGTTCATTCAATTGCGACAAAAATAAAGAACACAAGAATGAATCATGTCCTCCATGTTCTATATGGTCTACTCCAGATGACCATCCGTTTGTGGGTGAAAGTCTATGCTCAAGTGCAGACGAGTCCCAAAAACCTCGTATAATTCATTCCACAACCAGGATGTATAATGTGCATCATGATCTAATACTATTGTATATGGGACTCCCTGGAGTCAAATGATCTCATAAATGTAGAGGATCCCCAATATCCTTACGGAACCCTACTCTTGAATGGGTAAGAAGTGGTCTGACTTGTTGAGTTGGTCTACGATCACCCAGAGGGTATTATACCTCTTCTATATATAGGGTATGTCTTTCATGATGTACATTAATATCCCATGCCACTTTCTATCTGGTACATTGATGGGTTGTGTCAAATCAGGTGGAAGTTGGTGCTCACCCATCACTTTCTTTCAATTGAGGCATCTCAATACAAAAATTACTGATAATTTCTACATCCTTGACCCCATGTACTGGCGTCGGAGGTCATGGTAAATCATCTCACACCTAGATGTACCAAAAATATGATGTATGGATCTCCCTCAATACATAATCCCACAACATCACTGGTAATAAGGTTTTTTCATATGAAAAAGTTAATGTGCACCTCTCATTTTGAATATCAATTAGGGGAATTCCATGTGGAAAACTAGGTATGTGAAGTGTCACAGCTGGCATCTCTGAGTTGTTCCTCCCAGACTCATTTTAATAGTGTATTGGAAACAACCAAGTACTAAAGAAAACATGTCTCCTCTCAATCCACGAATGATATCAGAGGATATTCCAACTCCAGTAAGGCCTTATTAGGTAGCTGTGAACTTGATATCTAGTGGAGGGAAACTTACACCACATTCCCCTTCCATGTATTTTATACATTATCCAAGTCATAGTCCTGGAGGTACCCTAGATAGTGTCACTATCATAGTTTTAGATATTTCTGATAAAAGATGTACATGAGTCTCTTTTGGTCAATGTAGATGATGAATCATTTTCTCGCATGGTAGTGTAACCACATCTTTAGTGCGGATACTAATACTGCCAAATCAAAGTCATTAGTCACATAGTTTTTCTCATGTGGTAGTAGTTTTAATAATCCATAAGTGATAACTAATTTCTAATAAATCAAGACACAAACATGTCTGGTTCTTGGTGAGTCCCAGAACGACATGTAATTGGTTCCCTCCTTTGTAAGTCTGCACCTTAGTAACACTATTGGTTTTCTCCCAAGAAAGAACCTCCTCAATCTTTTCCAGATCCACCATAACTCTAGCCTTTGAGATGAAATGCCCCAGAAAGTGGACCGTTAGTATCCAAAACACAAACATAGAGAGATTTCCATAATTTTGGTTCTCTGAAAGTGTGTCCAAAACCATTCATATGTATATCACATGATTCTCCATAGATACTAAATACACTAACATGTCATCAAGGGGACCACTACACACCAGTCTAAGTAAAGTTGGAATATCCAGTTCATGAGTCCAATGAACACTATTGGGGAGTTCTGCATGCCAAAAATCTTTACTAATACTCGTAGCTGTTGTAGCGACATGTGAAATTCATCTTCAAGATGACCACATATTTTACTCTAAGCTGGCGATTGCCTAATCTAAGGTCAATATTCTAGAACCATCTCTCTCCTTTAGTCTGATCAAAGAGGTCATCAGTCCTTGGTAAGGGATACTTTTTCTTCATAGTCACCTATTTCAGGAGCTTTAATTCCATGCATAACTTCAAGAATATGTTTTCCTTCTTCACAAACAACATTGGGGATACCCGTGTTGAAACACTAGGCCTTAATAATACCTTACTCTGTGAGTCCAACAACTGTACCCTCTTCTCCTAGAGCTCTGACGGAGCCTTCCAATATGCAGGTGTAGATATTGGACCTGTCTCGGGGTACAGATCAGTGCGGATGTCTAACTCTCTATAAGAAGTTACACATAGAACACCCTCTAGAAACAAGTCCTTATACTATTCCACAAATGTAATAAACTATAGAGTCCTTCCATCAACTACACCAAGGGTCATGTTATTCATCTTATGATTGATTGGCTACACCCTCCTATGTACAAGTTCATCCATCACTGTTCTATTTTCCTTTTTTCCAACATATGAAAAATGGTTCCCATCTCCATGGAAACACTTCACTGTGTGTCTAAAACAGTCTATCTGATCATGAACTCTTCATAGATAGTCCATACCCAGAATGATATCGTAAGGAATTAATACCAATAATAAAAGATTCTAGCTGAAGATCTAACCTCAATGATTAATATTACACTGGTTGAACCAGTGTGTGATCATCGAATCCACTCTTGTAGGAGTCACTAATTGTAAATATTGAGCCAATGTAATGATTAGAATCTCCACGATCTGAACAAGTTATGCCGCAAAGAAAGAGTGACTGGAACAGGTGTCTACAAGAACTGAATCTATAGTGGATAATACATAGATTTTACGTCGTATCATCTCTACGATGTCGAGTCTGTAGGCCTCGATTTCATAAAGTTAAGCCTTCCACTATCCACCAGCTCCTGGAGCCCATGGTGGACCACCTGGGGTGGTTATAGTAGTACCTCATACATATGCCTACCTCCGGCCACTCATCCAACTCCTCTGCCACACCCACTGCTTAGAGGACTGCTTTGTTATTGTCTCATACACTGCCTTTGTTGTCCATCTACCATTTTTCATCCCTCTTCAGAGTGATTTGGGAAATCTCAAGCTACGTTTCCCTACCCTCCATATGTGTTGCATACTTTACTCCTCATATGATGCCCTCTACCCCAACATCCTTGTTCCACCGACCCTAATTCATGGGTTCATCCTATGAATTGTCTAGACCCTTTGGGCCTCTGTATCATCTATTTTCTCCCTGTCATGAATGATTCAACCACCTCTCCCATGGTTGTAGCACCCACCGTTGGTGCTTTCTCTACGAAGAGGATATCCACTAGTAGAGTTCTCTCTAGTAGTCCAGCCTACATAGGAATGTTTAGTGAAATCATATATTCCATGATCTCCCATTAGATTCCCTACTCAAAGGTCTATGCCCTAAAAAATGATCACACACAATATCTGTAGAGTAATGTGAGAGTTATGTGTACCTCACATACTACTCAGCTGTTGTTGGGGCACAATTCTATAGGTGAAGATAATCTCTTATTTTCATTGAGAACAATGTCATAAAGAAGATATCATCCATGAAAACTCCCTCCAAGTTAGACAAGGTGATGGTTACCTACTCATGTGTCTGAATAGTTAAACGTAACCATCTCACATACCGAGCCCAGCAGAAGGCTCACAGCTAGAACTCTTATCTGGTCAACTAGCATCCTAACTAAGAAGATGACATGCGTCACTGCCTCCAGGAAATACTCAGTGACCTAAGGATATTTCTCTCCCAAAACATGGTATGTATATATCTGTGAAACATGGGTAAGGAACTGAGCCTATGTGCAGACTTTATTGGTAGAGTCAATTATAACCGTTGAACAATGGGCAGTGGTATTTCTAGGACACTGTCATAAGGTACCATTTCGGGAAATGGTCCATGTACCAAATCCTCATCACTCTGTGGACCATAATTGTTGTCACGCACTAGAATACTGGCTAGTTGTATCTGTCAAGGTATCTTGAAAGATATTTAGATGAATCACGATTAATAGATAATACTTGGTGAGATGAATCTGACATAGAAATGTTATGAGAAAACATTCAAATATCCTTGAAACTATTGTTTTCATGTACTGAGTCGGAATGCAGAATGCATGGTCCTAGTGTATGGATACATCATCCTATGAACCAACACAGGACTCTCTATCATGAAATCTAATCTCGAGACACATAATATTGTTTCCCCATTAAAAAAATTCAGTCTATGAGTTCCTCTAGTAGAACTGACCTCCTCTGATTCAAATTTGTCATATCCTTTCCACTAGGGCCCATGTCATGACCTCCCCATTCCCACCTTCCATATTTCAGGGGATGATGACTATGACTGAGTATGAATATCACTAAATAAGAAAAGAATTTTCCGTAAAATAAATACACATTGAAAATGTCAAACTATGGAATGTAAACACAACGTAAACAACAATTTCCACTGAGACAACTATTGAGATTAAAATAGAGACTGAAAGTAAAAAAGGGCCAGAATATAATCCCAAAGCCAAAAATGAAATTACAATAGTTATGGTCTGTCTGCTCGGGACCCTATGTCAATTTTAGTTTATAGGTAACCATATGTTCCCATAGAAGTATGCTCTTCCATCATGTCTCCCTGAGTGCTACCTATTCTGGGACCACCATGGTCTTTATTGAAGAAACAATCACCCCACAAGACATGACACATGTGGGAGAAGGATGTGAATGGGAAATTTAAACAATACTCAATAGGGACCCCAATCCTCAATGTAAATACCACAATGAAAGACCACACAGAAAGAATAAAGAGAATATATATCCCACATCAGGTATAACTCATTGTATAGAATGCACGATTATCATTTGTGAAGATGAATCATATTGTATAGTTGAGGGTCTCATCCCTGGTGAGTTATGCCCAGTTACTAGACCAAAGAGATCCACTCCACTACTGGACCATTGAGGTCTACTCGGATAGTGTTCCACTAAGGTCTGCTTGGCTACTGGACCACTATGTTTTGATCACCTATTGGACCATTGAGGTCCATTCGGCTACTGTATCACACAGTTCCACTCGGCTACTACACCAATGAGGTTAACTAGACTATGGTACAACTAAGTTCCTCTCTTCTACTATATCATTAGGGTCTACTCATCATATCATTCATGTCACATCCATCCATAGTATTCCTGCTCTCCAATATGTTTGATTTCGGTAGAATACAGTCCTCAAACCATTAGTCGTATCTCAACTACCACACAAACTCACTAAGAGTATATGTAAAGAAATTTATCATCACATGGGTCATAACGACATAGAAAGATTATCAATAAGATTCCCAGTCTAAATGATATTGGTGTTTTATTAATCCAAGGTCGGTTGCATTTATGTCTGGTCAGACATGGTCGGACCCACCTGACCATCAGGGCACTGGTGTCCCGCATGACCTGACCCCAGTCCAACCCTTTTCGTGTATGATCTAGATTGGCTGGTCCATAGGTCCGACATGCTGGGTTCGGACCACTGGGTCATGGGTCCGACCCATTACTGGCTCGACCCAGCAGTACAAGCCTGGCCTTTATCGGAGCTAACCAATTACTCTATCCTGGATGTGGTAGTGCTGCATCCATTCCATGACACGTAGTGCCATGGTGGCCCAAGGTCCTGATCCAGCCAGTCCGCTAACACTAGCTGGTTCTCCCATGTGACTCATGGATACGTCATCCACAACGTCTTGTCCCCCTTCCGTCCGACACGCGATCACCACTTATTGCAACTTCCATTGTTGGTAGTATCTTCTACTAAACACCAGATGCGCTTCGGTGGTCCTATATTTGATTCAGATGGTGTTATAGAGTGCCCTGGTCATTATCATTACTAACTTTGAAACAGATCTAAATTCTGATCCCTTCATTCAGAGATAATCCTCTTGGTGTTATCTCATACATTTCTGTGATCAACCTACCATCATTGTCATCCCACCACTTTCGTGTTGTCCCCATCTATTATTTGAAATATTAGATCATGCACCACAATTGAACTTGTGATGATATGTTGTTAATATAACCATTGATAATGAGAAACCCATGAGGATAAAGTGTGAATATCCCCAAGAAAATAAACATAGGAACAACCTCGAACTTTGGTTCATTACAACAATAATCTGATCCCATTAGAAGGATCTAGAATGAAATCAAATATAAATCTCAATTTCTCGCATGAACGATCAAACACTGGGTCAACATGTAGTGGGTTGATCTGTGTTCTTCATTTAATTGTAATAAAGGGGAAGGATAAAATTTAAATAAAAAAACCTACATAGGAAAAAGGATTTTTGATAAGGATGATCATCTTCCCTCATCTGTCAATCTCTGGTCATGAATCCACTCTCCAAGGGTGTCATCACCAATTTTCGATTTAGTGGAATTCATAATTGGAGAGGTTTTCTTCTTCATTCAATAAAGGAATTCTAGTGTTGTTTGTTAATACTAAATCTTGGTTTAATTAAAGAAGGAAGACGCAAAGCACGATTTAGTGTCGCCATGCTGATTTATTAATGTTTTGCATTAATGAGTTTTAGCATCACTATTTTTCCCCATTGTAGAGAGGTTATGTCACTGTAAAAAAATAAAATAATAAAATAATCTTTTCCTATGTTTATTATTATTTTCCATTAAAATGTTCAAAAAATTTACTTTCACCCTCATCCCAGATGAGTCACGGTCAGGCTCCACCTAAGGTAATCACACCCCCAAGAGCTTAATAGTACTATCATATTTCCAATCCAAGTTACAGTTTTTGAGTTATAATGTTTTTTAAATAAAATAATCTTAATTAAAATATTTTATTTATGGTCCAAATATACTTTCCACTGTTGGCCCGTACTGGCCAACGCGAGGATTTTATTAGTTGAATCCTAATGCCCTGAGTTCAATGGTGAACATAGATTCTTTATCTGGGCACCATTTTAAATGTTATAAAACCCCGCTTAAAAATTATTTTAATTAACCATATGAGAAGATTCAAAATACATTCTAGCCACTCCATGCTTCATAATCACGTGCCGTCTCAAAGCTGGATCTCAAAATCATCCCATTTAATTTTCAAAAACAATTAAACGGAAATATAGGACATTACATTAACACAATTTGATCATTGAAAAAACTAACAAACCTTTATATAGTTCCCAAGTTTTAATTAATCATAATTTAGAAATACGGGAATACCCTTACAAAATATATAAAAATATTTCTCTTCCATTATACAATTAGTATGAAATGGGATTTTCAATTACACAATTTCTAAAAAACATACTACAAATGGTATAAAGTACATATCATTATCTAGACAACATACCATATGTGAGTATAGAATTAATGATGGAAATTGTTATGTTTTCAAAGATGGAACATATATATTTTTAAATAAATGGTGGATAAACATATTTAAAAAATAATGAAGTTTAAAAAATCAATTTATGAGAAAATTGACCAAATTGATGAAAAGTATATATAGAATCCTATTCTCATAAAAAAATACTATAACACTATTCTAGAGAAATTGGTTTAATAATTTATAATTTAGAGAGGTAGGTTTTCTAGAAATAAATCCGGAATTTCTTTCCAACAGCATGAATAAATTTAGGGTACTGAATTTGATAAAATAATTTCTAATGCTTCAATAGTTGATCCATAATAGTTTTACTGTGAAATATTAAATAAAATTATTTTAAATGGTTTTCCAAATAAATGGTATTTTTTTCTAAATAATGAGTTAAATTAAGAAGTTTTTATAAAATATCCATAGACTATTATTCTATATAAATATGGATGTATTGTGTGAAACATGACAAAGACCCATTATGCATTAAAAAAATATCTAATAGGATGGAATCTTAAAATAAATGATCATTATATGATAATGTTAATCAGTAAAGGTAGTTTTATAGTAAATTGTATGGGAATAACACTAACATCACATAACAAATTATGTATATTTTTTAATGATATAATGTTTGATTGTAATGAGGGGATATTATTTAAATATATTTATGAAAAATTTAATACAATATTATTAATTTCATTTAATGGGATAATGAATATTTTTATTTGTTTTCCAAATCCTACAAGAAACTCTAACATTTTTATCCCTAAATAAATGTATGTCAATGATCTAATGAAGAGGTTTGGAGTGAAATAATCATGATGAAAAACAACATCATTACATATAAAAAATAAATAAATCATAGAAGATGGAGAAACTTTTTAAAATTAAAAGTAATTAAAAAAAAAATTGGATGACTTTTATTATTGACTATGTCTATTCTTGAAATTTTTTATTCTATAAAATTTATTTTCTACACTCAATCTAATCAAAAAAAATTAATATCCCTATAAAATATAAGATGTTAAGATTTATATTAATAACTTTTGGTTATGTATTGGTGTATATGATGAATGACAATAGATATTTCAAGGGATATAAACATATTGTTTGGGATGGTGGAATATATGATAGAAACTAAACATTATGTTGAATATTTTTAATTATTTAATATTTTATATAAATCCATTCATTGAAAAAAAATCATCATTCTCTCTAATATCTATAGACAATAAATTCCTTTCTACATCAAAGTTATTTACATATATGATCCAAATATAGAATAATCATTATGATTTTGATACTATAGTTGTATATCTATAATTTATTGTTCATGATAATAAAATTCACCTAAATTTATACAAAATTTTATTCCAACATTATATATCAATGAAAATTTTAACGAATTAACATTTTCTGAAGGAAAATGTGTAATTAGAAATTTTAAAGTAGGAATTTCTTCCATATAATGAATATATTATTAATATCCATAAAAAGACACTTCAAAATGAGTTTTTTAGAACATAAGGAAAAAAATTGGAAAACATCCCACAAAAATAATAAAGTATAAATTTTTTATTTGAATTTCCATCTAGGTTGTTCTTTAATTTCTACAAAGTGACTGATTATGTTTTTTGGTGGATGAAACTACTTGTTCTGAATTAGTTTTATGGTTAATTATTTGTCTCTAATGTAATGTATTTAAAAAAAAATTATATCTTTTCTATAGATTCTATGATTGTATGTATTATTTGTTTTTTAAATAATTACCTTAATCTCTAATAATATAACAATTTTATTTTACTCTAGAAATTTCATCCTGATATAGAGTTGATTCATAAATGTATCATTACTCTGATAATCTTCCTACCAATATTTTCACTTTTTCTTATTGGCCATCATTTTATATAATTAGAAGGGTCATGTTTTATCATTTTAGTTTATTTATAATTATTTAGGTGTATTAAATTACATAGATAACATTACACTAAAATTTATCATATTAATATAGTAAAAAATCCCCAATGAGAGACTTAATAACCCATTTATTGATATATTGGTATTTTTTTTAGTATAATTTTATGAGATGTTAAACCGTATCTTGATATGGTTAGATGTGTCAATGGATTCCTTGAGAAGGTTTTGGGTGTTTCATAGATTATTTGATGAAATTTTTATTTCTCATGTTGTTGGTTAATATTTACATAGACACTTTTAATATGAATGTAAGAGTATTTTGTGTCATTGAATTATGTCTAAAATAGAGTAATTAAATATATAGATTCTATAATTTTATTAATAATATTTTATAGATATGTTATAATATTCAATTTGATGTGTCAAATTTTAAAAATGAAAATTAATGCAAATTGAAATGGCCTATTTTATTAAATATCTACATAACTATTTCCGTAATATAATTTTTTGTGTCATGGTTAATACTTGTTATTAGACTAATAGAAATTTAATCATGTTTAAAATTCATCAGGTTGAGTAAATGATTCAATTGATAGTACTATTATTAGACACATAATAGTCCCCCAATTCATTATTGATATTGTATATTTATTCTACTATAAAAATTTTAAAATATGAATTCTTCAGCTGAGATATAATAACAAATATTTCTTATGTAAAATAAATTATTCATAAATTTAATGAATTTATGAATGGAAAATAAATCAACCAAATACATAATAACAAAAATTACTTATATAAGTGGTATCATTTGGAAGAATACATTATATATATATAAATTATCATCTATAATGATTTTTAGGAAGATAAGTCATGACATTATGTTTATTGATCTCGTACTGCTCAAAATTTATTAAATATTGTGATGATAGTTGTTTTTTTTAGGATTGTAGATGATTCATGTTTGGTTATAATGTTTTCACCTAGTTTATCATGCCATGATGAGAGTGTTACTCTATGGTGTTAGATAATGTAGATATTGGAGAGAGATTCATGATGAATTATCAGGTAGAGATAAGTTCAATATATAATATCATCATTAAGAGGATATTAAAGGAATTAAATTATTTAAGGAATGCAATTCTTTGAAATATTGAATATACAACTACGTTTTATGACTAATCATAAATAACATATTTTATCTGATTGGTTGTATGTATATTTTATATTCAACAAGAATTGGAATAAATAAAATGAGATAAAGAAAGGTTTTCATATTATATATATAAAAATAGTTATATATGTCTTGTTATATAAAATAAAAGTATAATTTAAAATAGATGTGTTAGTTTCAAAATGATACAACCATTCGGGAAAAATAATATGAGTGGAAAACAACCATTTTGTTTATTAATTTTTGAAAATAAGATAAAATATCTAAATTCAATTATGAAGTGGAACACATGTTTTTATTCCCAATAATGAGAGGGGTGAATAGTTTTTGGTAACATTTTTAACCAATTAATACTTTTCATTGCATTTCCAATAAGACATATTAGTATCTTGGTTTTCTTGTTTTATTCTTGTTTTCTTAAACAATTAGGAGAATGTTTTTAATGTATGGCACATGAAATTTTTACGAGCATCAAAAGATAGTAAGAGTAATTATTTTTTTGTATGTATTGTGATGAATAGTACAAAAATTCATTAATACAACTATATACCTTATATAGTTGGTCATCATGAAAATAATCATAAACATGATACATGGTACCCTACAATCAAGAGGGGGATGGTAAAGAATGTCACTTATTTTGACTAATGATAGAATATAGCACACAAAAATCGTGTTTAATATTTATACTTCCACTTTGGATATTCCATAATTTATTCATTATGTTTGAATTAAAATTAATTCCATCCACAATATGTGAATTCTTTTGAATTTTGTAATGATTAGTTGAAATTTTCCACTTCTCTTACATTCATAACGAAGAGAAAGAAACTTCCCTTCCTATTATCATATATTTTTTCTAGTGAATATAATATTCATCATGTTATTAGTAAAATATTGTAATTATACATTTAATTCACTAGTGAATGACTTATTATTCTCTTGTTCCTCATTATTTCCCCCAGCAGTAATTTATCTCTTAAATCTATGTGACCCACAATGCATAGAACATTATTTATTAATTCCTTCATTCATTAGGTTATGAAATAATACACATACCACTTATAAACTATTTTATTATTATTATATTACTACTACTTGTTCTTCTTTTAATTTTTTATTAATAAACTTATCTGTCTAATACTTCTTCATCCAGTACATATCATTATGATACATCTCTATCTGATGCTTTCATCGTCATCTGGTAACTCTATATGTGAATTTTTTTTATTTATAATGAATCTATTTATATAATGCATTATCCTTTTTCAGATATTTATTATTTTGGTACCTCATTATGGTAAATTTATCAAATAATTATGTTTCCAATGCATTGAAAAAAGATATCTCATGCTTCTAGGTTAGTACACCACTACAACAACATGTGCCTCCGTTATTTTTCTTGTAATTTTTTCTTTTTATAATTCTATATATGATACCCTCTATCTAATACATGGACTTAAAAAATTATATCATTCTTCTAGATCAAAACCTCACTACATCGAATACTACTTCAGGGTCAAGAAAACATCATCCCAGTATAAATTCTCCCCCATATATATACATATATTTAATGAGAAATATTGGATATTCATTTTCTCAAATTAAATTTTCCCACTAAAAAATTGAATTCCATATCAATTTTTTCAATTGTTGAACACATTCAATGCTCTGAAGAAATTGGATTCAACAAAAAACTATAGGATTTTCTAAAATCCCAAGATAAACTATAATCAATAATATTGAAATATATATAAAATAATTATATTTTATTCATTACTTTTTAGTCATTGAATTAATAAAAGAAAATTTAACAATGTAAAAACTTATAGAAGACAATAAAAAGATCTGCATCCCTTAAAATGATTGTTATTTATCAGAACATCTTTTCTTGATAATGTTCAATCTGGTGAAAATTCAATCCGCCCTTTGTCAACTAATTCCTCATTAGATACCCTTTTATGATAATGTCATGAATTTACATCTTCAATTTTCTATCAAATATCTATATTCAGAATACAATATCTGATGACCTTTTTGGAAAAAATTATGATCACACTTAATTATCTATCAAATGAAATAATTAGGTGGGATCATAATGGTTTTCTAGTAGTAATCATAATTCTCTCTTTCCAGTACAACTTCATAAGATCTATTGTGTCTAGTAAAATTATATCTAGTAACTTCCAAAATAATTTCAACTAAAATAATAAAAAATAATTGTTTTCGATACTCTAGTTTATAGAAAATAATTTTTTAAAAATACTAGACTATAAAGGTCATTTGATATACTTATAAAGAATCCATAAAAACATTATAAAATATTTATTTTGATCACCTAAACTTATTTGACATATATCTATAACCATATGATATAACTTGGTATAGTGGATTCAATATCATTATGTTGTAAAAATTTTTCTTCAACAAAAAATATTTATAATTTTTTAGAAAATAAGAACAACAAACCTTTTTCTTAGCCAATTCAAAATCATAAAATTATCTTTCAGCCACATGTTAATAATATATTTCAAGTGTTACAATGGTTTTAAAACCATTTATCTATTTTTAAGATAATTTTTTTTCAATTATTTTCTACATCATTATAGCTATTCTCTACGTCCCATATAATTATTAATTAATTATCACAATCTCCCTTTAACATCCAGGATATATCATATTTTTTAGTAGGATTGGATACATCATACAATCATTAAAAAACACGTTTTTATCTTCATTAATCATATTGGAATCATTAAATTCAATATATTTCATGGAAAATTACTTATTTACATTTATAAAAAAAATGTGGGCTAAAAAATCACCCCATTTGTATTTTTTGGCATTAACATCAAAATTAATGTGTAAATATGGGAATATTTTATTATTTAACATTGAATTTATTTTAAAACATTTAAATAACTTTCAGTCCCTCATATTTATATGAAATACATAGTATTTGATGAAAGGGGATCAATTAATTCTTATGAACTTCTCAATCAATCATCTTACTCTAACTTTATATGTCCCGTTATTATGGGAGAAAACAAGATGATTTGAGTAAAACGAGACGAAATCCATTACCCAATGATTTTGAAACTACATGATTTAAGAACTCTCAACAATAAATTCATGGATTTCATACTTTTTTTTGTGGTTATAATAACAATATTGATATAAAACTATTAAAAAATTTCTCTGCATGAAAACCCTACACTCACATCAATAATAAGTCTTAAAGAATTCAGGTAAAAATATACACTGTTCCTAGTCATTTTACACATTCAATATTCCAGATTTCTTATGTCATTCATTATTTCAAGTTTTACCATATTTTCATAATTTTATTATTTTAGTAACTAATTATTAGATATTCAGATATATGAATGTTTTCAAAGACACTCTTTATATACTGTATAATAACCATATTTTTGTAAAATAATAACTCTTGTAAGGATAATAAATATACAACCCCGGTATCACCCTCATGGAAACATTTTATAGGATCTTCATGATTGTGAATCACATTAGTAGATGTGATTTAGGATTATCATGTTTCTAATAAACCAAATTTGATCATTTATAATTGTTTGTATATATTTACAAATTTCAAAATCATCACAATGGGTGGTATTCTTTAATATTTTTTTGTGATTCCAGTTTAAGATAACAATAAGATGATATCTTCATGAAATTGATAAAATGTGTTGGAAATATTCAATACCTAATAATCAAGGAATACTATCTACTTTTTTCATTTACTAATTTAGGATTCATTCCAATTTGATTCCCTCTTTAGAAAACATTGTCCAATATTGACATCCAAACCAATTCCTCATTTTATCCCCCTATGATCATGTTTCTCCTTCTATTAACATTCTTATTTTCTAAAATACTATTCATGAATTTGAATGGAATAAGTTGGATCTTCATAGCTTCTAAATGTGAATAAAATTTTTGAGAATATATTCACAATGATGTTTCTCCATTTCAGCAACACATAGTTCTTTCAAATCTAAAATCTAAATCTTATTGAAAAAATATGGATGTTACCACATCATAAATTTAATTATATTGGAATTTTATATTTTTAAGATTATTTGAGGAACATGTATCACATTGCCAATCCTTCATCATAATTAATAACTCTACTTATGTTAGAATTATTATTCATGAATCTACAATAGTGTGTCTAGCCATGCATCACTAAACACATTAACCTTATTTGATATAGGATTTTTTATTTAATGAATATATGTCTTTAATGTTTAATTATAAATGTATAATTACATATTCCTCTTTAGAAATTGTTTTTTCGTATGCATCCTCAAACATTATATAATTCTCTAGATCTACTAACCAAATTACTAATATATCATTGGAGTCATTAGAAGCCTTTATATAGTTTACATAGGGACTGATTTTGGTGTTATTCTACAGATTAGTTATTTACATTATAGAACACTTATTTGAATTCATGAATAAGGAATCCAGGTACCTTTATTTTTTCCTTCCTTATTATAATACTGGAAGAGATCTATTTTTCAATAGTCTGGTTCTATTTCCCCATGATGATTATTCATTGGGTTTTCAACTTTATGGTCATATATTTCCATCTAATATTGATATATATATATATATGATACTATAATAATGTTGTGTCCACAATTATTGTATAACCATTGATATTTTCATGAATTATACATTTATTTGATGTATATATATTTTTATTCTTCTATAAATATTGTACTATATTTTCTGGATCCCCTTCACATGCGGCTATATTGTTTATTATAATATGATGGTCTATAAAATTAATCTACTAATTTTTTTCCAAAACTCTTGGTTTACCATCATTTAATGAAAAAATCCTAATCATTTAATATCTTTTTCATGTTGTGTGGGATCTCCTGCAAAATTGGCATGCATATTTTGGTTTTTCATTAAAAAATATTTGAATCATTATATGGAAAAAAATTCCTTACATAATGTAATATCTACTATAGACATGGTTATATGTTTCTCATCACATTAATTCATCCATAATTATACATATTATGTTTTTATAGTTTAATTTCCATTTGAATAGATTTTGAAAAATCATTACAAAAGGGTATAGATAGTACCAACTTTTGTATCATCATTAAATAGATAATTTAATGATATCATGATACTACTATAATATTTTAGAATAATTTTATCATCATAATTCTATATTGAAAATTTTATGACATAATCAACTTTCTCTATCATCTTCAATGACTCAATGTGTGACTTTTTATGATTGACTATTTAACCTCATGTCACTACTACAAAACTGGGCAAGGCAGGCACCTGCCATTATCAGCACTAATGGAAAAGCGCTGAAAAAGGGGTAGGACTTTACAAGCACTAAAAATGCATTGATAAATTCACCCTTTATCAGCGCTTTTTTAAGCACTCATAGAGGGTACATTTATCAGCGATTTAAATATTTCTTTATCATTGCTTTTCATAGCACTGATAAAGGTTACATTTATTAGCGCTTTTCTTGACGCTGATAATGTTTATTGTATACATTAAATAAAAAACACTTATTATCACTATATATATACATATATATATAATTTAATAATTATAAGATTAATAATATATATATATATATATTAGATTTATAATATTTATTAGATTTATTAATTAATTATATTTATTACATTTATAAATATATATGTTTTTTCAAATGAATTGGGGTCAATGAATATCATGCGTATATGTTTTGTGATCATATATGTGCATGAATAATGCTCATTTATAGATTATAATTACATATCACATTAATGTGTTATAGATTTATAATTCATTATGTTACCCATATAATATATATGTTCTAAACAATGTACACATATAATTAAAAGAACATTATATTTTGAAAATATATATATTTTATTATATTTTCAATGATATTTATATAAATATACCTTTTAAAAAAATATAAGTATAAATAAGTATATATTTGTTTAGATTTATAATTATTATATATATATATATAATAAATATAATTTTAAATAATATATAAAAATATAAACAAATTATTAAATTTATACATTTATCAGTGATTTTATTGGCACTGATAATGTATAGATTTATCATCACTACAAAAGCGCTGATAAACTGTGTCTTTATCAGTGCTAAAATAAAAAACACTAATAAAGACACCCTTTATCAGCGCTAAAAAACACTGATAAAGTCCTACCTTAATATGTGCTAAACAAGTGCTGATAAAGGTGGTATTTATCATCGTTTTTCATTTTAGCACTGATAAAGTCCCCATTTATCAACACTTTTTACTAGCACTGATAAAGGTCCCAACAGGATTTATAAGTGCCATCGGGTCCTCCTCCTCCTCCCTGCACCCTTTCAAGCTTTCGCGGAAGCCCTACCCTGCACCTCTGCCAATACCTCCACTCCACTGTGGCCCCCTTCTCTTCCTCCTCTACTATAGCTGCTGCCTCATTCTCTTCCTCTGTCCCCTACTTCTCTTCCTCCTCTTATTACCGCAACTCCTCCTCCCTACACCCTATCAATCCCAGAAGCCCCCCCATCTGCCTCCACCACTGCTTACTTCTCCTCCTCATATGCCGTGACTGCCACTTCATTCTCCTCCTTTGGCACCCACTTCTCCTCCTTCTACACTTATAATGGCTCCTCCTCCTCCTCCTCCTCCACGGGCTCCTCATCCTCTTTCTCCACCCTTGACTCCACCTCCTCCTCATCTTCATCCTCCTCCGCCTACTCCCCTGCCTCTGCTACCTCCACTGCCTCTGTTGCCTTTGAACTTTCTCCTCTGCCTTCGCACTGCCTCCGCACTGCCTCCGCTGTCAACACATCCTCCTCCTCCGCCACCGGTTCCTCCTCTTTAAGGTGATTAAAATTGAATTTTCATGAATTAAATATGTTTTCATTTATTTTCATTATTATGATTAATTATGATTTGACGTGATTCTTTTGTGTGATGATTTTGTGTGTGAAACATTTATATGTGGTTGGTTACATGATTGATCTTGGTTCGCTCTCCACACTATAGTGTTATTTTAGAAACCTGAAAAGGGATAGTATTTTTTGTGAAAGGTTGTTACACTAGATTAGGATTTCACTACGTATAGTGGTCCTTAGTATGGATATTTTTCTGATTTTGGATACTACCCCATAGTTAGGCCATGTAGTGTTTGAATTGTCAGTGTTGGTGAATTCAGGTCATCAGGTGTGGCATGCCAACGAGATGCGACTTATGTTTATTATTTTATATATTGTACACTATTCTCCTTGGGTTTGAAAAAAACAAACCTTAATAGGGTTTTTACCAATTCTTTCCCACTACCCACTCTCTCTAGGTTGGGTCATATACAAATTTAAATATCACATCCTTTCATATAACATAATAGTGCCACCAAACTCTCACATTGGGTGTGATTCACATATCCTTTAATTCCACATCATAGTAGCTTCTCCCATCTCACTTACAGTGGGTCTCACCACCACATCACATAAAAACAATTTGAGGAGTGAATCTCTACAGAAAACCAATCACAAAACTACTCAAAACCAAAACTAAGTGACCCCATTTCTATATATCACATCATATTATCATAAAAATGATCTATGGTGGGAATCACAATATACAACCTCTTTCACAAGTCAAAATTCACCATCTAATAGGTGGATCCCATGGAAGTCACACACCAATCCCCATTGACCAATGCCTTCTCACTCAATGTAGGGTCCTACCAACACCTTATGACTTAAATAAAGGACATCCATCTCGTCTCATGCCACAAAACATATAAATAGTAATATAAGGAGGGTATCTAGATAGCCAACCTCTCGTACTAGATAATCTACATAATCAATAGGTGGACCCCATGGATGATCATACATCAACTAGGTTAATGTCATATGAAGCCCCAAACTCCTAGTTTGTCTAACCATAAATGATAAAAGTCACCATCTATTTAGCATAGCATAATAATCATCTTAAAACCATCTTGGTTATACACGAAAATTATTCCCAACCTATCAACATTCTAATTCTGCCTATAAGGGAATCTACTGGGTTCTACAAACCTAACCCATCTCTATTCACTGATACCAACAAACCCTCATCTCTACATGGTAATGTCACAACCCACACGCTATACTTGATCTAGGCCCTGATAGTCTAGTCTATATCATCTTCTAATTACCACATTAAAAGTCAATAAAACTAAATAATGATCATTATAAGAAACTCACACTAAGAGCCTTAGATACCATATGTTATGTCATCCAGACTATTACCATGACCCTCACATAGTTACCATATCATATCTCTCCTTGGAAATCTGTTAATTCAATTATAATGAGTAAATCCTCTATGTCCCACTTCACCAATCCCTATATGGAATATCCTACTCATCACACACACCATGACTCTTATATATCCTTAAGAGGGTGTTCCCCATAATACATGAGATATAAAACTATATTATCTATCTTCTTTAGGCCTAAGACTCTAATACCTACTCAAATATACATAGAAAACCTATCTAGGATATAAAAATATCATACCATTCCCAATTCTCTCATAAAAGAAAATATAATCCTCACCTCCATGGAGACTTAATCTCTTAATGATCACAAAATCAAAACATTCAATAGAACCCTTACTCAATCTCTTGGTGGAACAAAAAAACTCAATTTATTTACTTAGGTTACTCTTGATTTCTATCCCTTTCACTGGACCACATATACTCATGCATGAATCCACAATCATGCATAAATTGGAACAAGGTTTTGTATTATAGGGTCCACCTTCCTCAAAAAATGGAGTCACCCCCTCACCAAGATCAACTCATCCTCAACCAAGACTATAAATGCCTTATCTAATCTTGTATTAATGATTGAGACACAATCTGAATGCACAATTACCAAATAATTAATTATAGAAACTTATAATTAATTATCCACCATAAGATAATTAAGAATAATCTTTTAAAAACACACTGGGAAACACAAGACCACCTAAACCACACAAAACATGGTGCATTCATCATACGAGGAGAACCTCTAGCCAATAAAAAACTCTACATCGTCTTAATTGATTTAAAGATGATATAGTGAAATCACCACACAAATAAAAGTTAAAATCATCCCAAATAATAGGGAAATAATTTATAATAGTAATGGAGGAATTATGAGGGAAGAACTCAATAACACACTATAAAAAACACCCAAGAACCACCCCTCATCAGGGGGGATCGAAGAGAGGAAGAAAATGGATGAATCCCAAGAACCACCCAAGATTTTCTATTAATGAGCATGCGCCCCACAATTTTTGAATTTTCTACTTATTTTATCTAAATTATACTCATATTCTGTATCCCCTACCCTATATACCCATCGATTGGATTTAAAATAGGATGAATATAAATAAACAATGGATGAATGCCAATTGTTTTACAAAAGAGTATGAAGAAGGCGCGAAATAGTTTATAATGTTTTCAGAAGATCATGTGTATGACCCTTCTCATATCCTTTTCTATGTTTACGCTTGTGTTATTAAAAAAAATTAAGTCCAGAGGAGTTGGGAGAACACTTGATCTATCACAGAATAGATCAGAGTTATACATGTTGAAATAAACACTGGGAAACAATGATTGTAGGTAGTGGCTAGGATAACACTGCGTTTTATAGATCATTTGATATGATTACAAGTATTAATAGTGAATATGATTATAAAAAGGATGTGATTACAGATGTGAATGATGATGATGATCGTATTGTGGAAATGACAAGGATCATCGAAGATGAACTTCGTGATTTCCCAAAATAGTTTAAGAAGTTAAAATGGTGTGCAAAGACGCCATAGTATGCTGGTTTCACTAAATATACATCATTTTCAGCCATACATATGATGTATAATATGAAAGTAGACAATAGGTGGAGTAACACCAGTTTTATGGAACTACTTTCTCCCCAGAATTTCATGCTCTCAAAAGAAAATGATCTCTCAAGCCGAACATACAATGCCAAACGAATGATACCCTCGATGGGAATGATCTCAAAATGAATACACGCCTTCCCGAATGACTGTATACAATTTTTCAAGGACCAAAAATAACATAAAGAATGCCCAAAGTGCGCTGATTCTTGATACAAGAAAGATGAATCAAGTCTTACTAAATTTTTATGGAACTTTCCAATCATACCAAAGTTTAGGCACCTATATAGAAGTGAGGAGACTAGAGGACAATTGACATGGCATTCAGATACATGAATTAAAGATGGGATACTACGTCACCCGAAAAAATCTCCTCAGTGGATGAGCATTGATCATGATTATCCTGAATTTGTAAATGAGTCGAGAAAACATCGTCTTGTGTTATCTACAGATGGGGTAAATCCTTTTGGTTTTCAAAGCAACAATCACAGTACATGGTCAGTTATGTTGGTAAATTATAGCATACCACCATGGTTATTAATGAAACAAAAATACATCATGTTATCTATGCTTATATCAGGACCAAAACAACCAGGTAATGATATTGATGTTTATTTAGCTCCAATGATTGAAGATTTGAAATTATTCTGATATTCAGGTGTTATATTGTACGATTCTTAGAAAAAAGAAGATTTCACGTTGGGAGACATGTTGTATGGGATGATAAATGACCTCCCTACTTATATAAATTTTTCAGGATAGTGCATTAATATAATTCAAGGGTTTCCCGTTTGCGAACAAGGTACACAATCAATTACGTTGAATCATTCATCAAAAACCGTGTTTCTAGGACATCACAGATTTCTACCCCGACGACATAAGTAACGATCATAGACAACATCATTCGATGGATGTTCATAACAACGTACAACACCGTCTCCACTAATAAGTGATAAATTGTTTGAGAAAGTTAAAAATGCGGACACTAATTTTGGTAAACTGGCTTCGATAAACCTTACAAATATCGGTTGGAAAAAGAGAACATTTTTTTGAATTACCATACTAGAATTGTCTGTATATCAGACATTTTCATGATGTTAATAATGTAGAAAAAATGTATTTTATAGTTTCATTGGAACGTTTCTAAATTCACCTAGCAAACAAATATGGAATTAAGGATATGTTGAAAGTGGTTGAGATGAGAATACGAGAAGAGTTAGCACTAGTAAAAGGAAAAAAATGATCATTTCTTCCTCCTACTTCTTACACTCTTTCCAGGCATGAGAGATATCAAATTTGTAACATCATGAATGGAATAAAGGTTCCATATGTGTATTCATCAAATATCATGAACCTCGTGTCAATGAGTTATTTGATGTTAAATAGTCTGAAATCACATGAATTACATGTTTTGATGCAAGATCTCATTCACATTTCTTTACGTTGCATTATTCCAAAGAATGTATACCATACATTAACGAAACTGTGTTTCTTCTTCAAAGCTATATGTAGAAAAGTTATAGACCTGGAGAAATTGACAACTATGGAGAGAGAAATTTCATTTAGATAGGTTTGAAGTCATATGAAAATCCTCAGTCAATTTGAAACTGACTTCGATGGCTTGCTGGAGGACCATGTGTATATGTATTATCTAAAAATGCTCATGTAATTAATGGTTATACATTTTATACTAATGAAAATTATAAAGACAGTACCATGCAGAATAGTGGGGTTAAATTAGTGGGTGATGAGATGCATGTATTCGGTGATAAAGATAGAAATTCAAGTTATGTGAATATGTCATACATTGGAATCATCAAACAAATATGGGAGTTGGATTATACAGAATTCCATGTTCCGATTTTTCAATGCGAGTGGGTTGATAAAAGGAGTGTTGTTAAAAAAGATGAATTGGGATTCTTGAATGTTGATTTTAGTAAGGAAGGGGAGAAAAGAAAACCGTTTATAATGGAATCAAAGGAAGTTCAAGTATTTTATGTTCCAGATCCCACAAACCGAAACTGGTCAATTATTCTGTTATCGACCAAAATAACTAAAAGGTAAGATGAAATTTCAACGGAGGATGACCCTTTCATTGGGACTTCACAATCATTTGTTAGTTGTCCCAATGTAGACGATGTTTTGTATGTCATAGGAGAACACAATGAAGGGATATGGATAGTCAATTGATGGTCAAATCCCTTCAGCCTTTAAAAAAATATATTTCAATAATCAGGTTATTTTTCTATTTTAATATAGATTGTGTTATATTATGTTATTTTTTGTTCGTTGTTGATTTTATGCGATCTAAATTAAATGTTAAGCCACTTCTGCAGGTAATGACTTTTGCACCTGCTGATGCACCCAATCAAGATACACAATAGGTTTCTCAACCTGTTGCAGCTGGTCCCACTACTGAGGTATAATAGGTCTCCCAACATGCTGCATATGGTGCCACTGCTGAGGTACAAGAGGATTCTCAACCTGTTGCTGCTGGTCCCACTGCTGAGTTATAACAGGTTTCTCAACATGTTGTTGCTGGTTCCAGTTTCGATGCTAGCGCTTCTAGGAACATAATGATGATTCATAAACCGAGGAAATTGTAGGCAATGAAACCCCGGTGGCACAAAAAAACAGGTGTGTCGTAGTTTGATAGTATTAGCCAAAATCCTTAAGGGAAAATGCCTCAAATATGAGGTTGTATGGAATAAGTGAGGCCAGCTTGTAAACCCCAAAAATCCATGATTAGTAGATACATTGGAGTCGTCACTCAGCAAAGCATGTCGATTGATATAGAGTCATGGAACCATGTTTATAGCAGGCTGAAAAAATTAGTGTGGGAAGAGATTACGGTAACATTATGATATCATTTCTTTAATTTATTGAAATAAAATAAAATAAAATAATGAAATATTGACTAAATCTACATCATATCATGAAGAATGCATTTATAGTATATGAATTTCAAGAAAATAATGTATTAAGACTAGCAGGAAGGGTTCATAGAGGGTTTGACACCATTTTAGCAAAATTTCATCTAAAAGATGCTGAAGGGAAAATAAAGTCACACCCACCTACTCTTTAGGCACACGTTATATCCCAAGGAGTTTGGGATTCATTTTGAAACTGTCATGCGGAGAAGTCGTTTCAGGTACATTGTGTTTGGTAACACGTTTTTTAACGTTTCTTGTATTCATCACTTTGATGGAAAATTTTTTATTTATGAAACAACAATTTAGTGGAGAAAATAATTAATGGGTAGAAAAACAAGCGTGCCCCTACTGTAAAGCAAGGCTGGGTTATGCATCAATTGAAAAATGATTGGTACGTATTTTAAAAGTACTTTAATACTTTTATGTGACATAAAACAACACTATAACCATGTTTCTCTATTTATATGAAGATTAGTGAATCAAAATCCCAATCCACTTCCATCCAACGCCATGTGATATAGAAGGATGCTCGTGTTAATAAAGATTAGAAACCTGTATATGAAAACACAAAAAAAAGTGTGGGAAACATATGTAATTATGACATAATATAAATTTGATTTTCTTTAAATCAAATTTACATAATGATTCTTACTTATTTTCCCATATTTTCTATTTGACATAGTTATGGGAATAAAAAACACCCACACCATATTCGGACATACTTTCAGTTGCTTTGAAATTTCCAAAACAGTATGGTCATGTTAGTGGTGCGGGTTTTGAGGTGACACCTCAGACATATTTTCAGAAAAAAACAACAGGAGGAACAAACTAATGAAATGTAAACGATGAGAGATAGACTAACTACCCTTGAAGAAATATTCTAAAGTTAGGGAGATTTTCTAGAAACATTGATTAGGGAGAGGCGAAGATAAGAAACAACTCAAGAACAACCCGCCCCACACCCACCATCATTGAGGCAATCCATTCCATCCAAAGACCTGAATTAACTGAGGTAATCAATGTTCTAATATTTGTTTCTATGAAAATTGAATCACATAGACACCGATACATTTCTTGTAATGATATTCTATAGTGTGAAAATGACTATGATTTATATCTGTCAACTCCCACCCATCACCTTCTAGAGAGGGATACGGTGTTCAATATGCAGATGACACACTACACTCCAGAACACTTCCAACCGGTCATGTAAAAGTATCGTTTAATGTAGCTCATGAGCTGAGTGCCGAGCTACCCGTGCCAATTGTCGATGAAAACATTCATACGGTGGAAAAAACTGTTGGAGCATTTGTTGCACTGTCGTCGCATCTTGTAAAAAAACATATCGCCCAAGAGGTATTCATTTTTCAATCATAACCTTTAACATTTAATTAGAAAATGGCTAAACTGATGAATGTTATTACAGAAGGACAAAAGGAAGGAGCTAAAACAAAATAATGGCTCAAAAGGATCAAACAACTGATCAAAACGATCTACTGAGTGAACTGTCACCCACCTGTTCTATATCTACTTTTTATATCATTGTGAGATCATGTGGATAGGAAAATGAAAGGCAGAAATAATCAAACAATTGTTTTTGAAAAAGATATGTACATAGAATAAACATTATATTTCGTTATTGTTGACGTTGTAGCTGAAATCATCATATACGACTGGCTAGGAACCTCAGTTATAAATGTACACATGAGGTATGTTTTCATGAATTGATTTTTCAGAAGCTGATATAATTTGATAATTATGTCTAAAAACATTTCATATTTTTTTTAGAAATATATATGAAAAACATTTGAAGGGATTTTCCAGTGAACAATCATCTGGACTTGTTAGTCCTCACACTATGTGTACAAAAAAATAGATTCTAGTTTTCAGGCTGAATTAATGTAAACCCTTCTTAGAACGTCTCAATGCAAAATTAAGACTGACATACTCTTTTTAATACCAATGCTGCAGGGGTAAAACTCTACATTTTAATCATATCAAATATATTTTCACTTCAATCATTATTTATTCCTTTTCTTTGTTTTTAGGAAGCATTGGATACCCATTGCAGTCAATTTGGTTACTACAAAGATTTATTTTCTGGATTCACTGCATGAATATCCAATAAACTGACCACGCATGATAGAGATTTTCAATTTATAACAGACTAGATCCAACAATTTATAACTAAATTTATAGATATATAATTTATATTATATTTTAATGAGGATTCTGTTATGATATGGCAGTGTATGAATATCTTCTAAAGGATGGAATGAATCTAGGGCATAAGGAAAACATGCCGCACAAGATCTAAAAATGGACAAGTATCAGGGTATATATAATTATATTTCACTATCCAAATACATATCAAAACATATTACATAATTTTCTTGATGTTTCAATATTTTTTGTAACAAACAAATGGAAAGGATTGTGGTTATTATGTTTGTAAATTTATAAAAGAGATCATATTTCATGAACAAACTAGCATCCCTAAAAAGGTATTTTTGAAAACAATTATTAGTTTATTTAAAATATTTATTAATCCTTTGTGTATTTATATTTTTTCATTAAAACTATGACTGTCACAAAAACTCATATTCACAAGATGATATAGATGTGTTTAGAAATGATTTTTCAGCGTACCTGATGGAAGAATGTAACCAAATATGACAATGAAGGTGAATTCCTACAACACAAGTGACATACAGAAAACTGATAAAACATATTCGGATTGTTTTGATACTTTAGGACAATTATCCCTGAGTGATTTTTGATGTGTGCAAATCAACCACACCTAAATCTGATGCACGTTTTGATTGACATTGCTAAAAGTGTATGATATCAGTTTAAAATTGACATTAAATGTAGAAAACAACACAAGTGACATACGACAAACCAAGAAAATGCATTTGGATTGTTTTTATACTGTATGAAAATGATCCATGAGTCATTTTTTATGTGTACGAATCAACAACACCTCAATATGAAGCATGGTGTGACCAGTATGGCTAAAAGTGTCTGATATCAGTTTGAAATTGGCATTAACTTTACGAAACAAAACAAGTGACATTTGGAAAACAGAGGAAACAAGTTCGGATTGTTTTTATAATTTAGTAAAATGATCCATTATTAATTTGATATGTTTACAAATCAACATAACCTCAATCTGACACACTGTGTGACCGGTATGGCTAAAAGTTTCTGATATTAGTTTGAAATTGACATTAACTTTTGAAAACAACACATGTGGCATACGACAGACTGAGTAAATGCATTCGAATTGTTTTGATACATTAGTAAACTGATCCATGGGTTATTTTTGACATGTAAGAATAAACTCCACCTCAATCTGATGCATGATGTGACCGGTACGGCTAAAAGTGTCTGATATTAGTTTGTAATTAAAATTAAATTTAGAAAACAACACATGTGGCTTACAGAAATCGGAAAAAACTCCATAGGATAGTTTGGATACTTTAGTAAAATGATCCATGAGTCATTTATGACATGTAAAAATCAACTGCACATCAATCCAATGTATGGTGTGACAAGTATGGATAAAAGGGTCTGATATCAGTTTGAAATTGACATTAACTTTAGAAAACAACAAAAGTGACATACGGAAAACCGAGCAAACGAGTTCGGATTGTTTTGATACAATAGAACAATGATCCATGAGTCATTGGTGACATTTAATAATAAACTATACCTCAATTTGATTCAAAGTGTGACCGGTATGGCTAATAGTGTCTAATATCATTTTGAAATTGACATTAACATTATAAAACAACACAAGTGACAAATGACAAACCAAAAAAACGTGTTCGGATTGTTTTGATACTTTAGGAAAACAATCCATGATTTATTTTAGTCATTTAAGAATCTACCACACCTCAATCCGACGCACAGTGTGACTGTTATGGCTAAAAGTGTCTGATATCAGTTTGAAATTGACATTAACTTTATAAAGCTACACAAGTGACATACAAAAAACCAAGAAAACACATTCGGATTGATTTTATACTTTAGGAAAATGATCCATGAGTTATTTATGATGTGTAAGAATCAACCGCACCTCAATCTGACACAGAGTGTGACCGGTACCGCTAAAAGTGTCTGATATTAGTTTCAATTTGACATTAACCTTAGAAAACAACACAAGTGGCATACGGAAAACCGATTAAATGAATTCTGATTGTTTTGAAACTTTAGTAAAATTATATATGAGTCATTTGTGACGTGTATGAAAAAAATTGAACCTTAATCAGATGCACAGTGTGACCGGTATGGCTAAAAGTGTCTGATATAAATTCAAAATTGGCATTAACATTAGAAAGCAACACAAGTGGCATACGTAAAACTGAGCAAACACGATCATATTGTTTTTATACATTAGTACAACAATCCATGATTCATTTGTGATGTGTATTAATCAACTACACCTCAATCTGATACATAGTGTGACAATTATGTCTAAAAGTGTCTGATATCAGTTTAAAAATGACATTAACATTAGAAAACAACACAAGTGACATACAACAAACCATGAAAATGCTTTCGGATTGTTTTGGTTATTTAGTGAAATAATTCATGACTCATTTGTGATGAGTACGAATCAACCGCACCTCAATCTGATGCATGGTGTGACCGATAAATCTTTTCATTATATAAAGAATCAGTATTTATTAAATTAGATAAATCATCCAAAAACATATTGATTTTACATTATTCCCTTTCATTGTATTCAGAAAGAAATCATTTGAGTTTATCATTTCCATATTTTAGTTTTAAATTTCAATATTAGTGTATTCTTACAAAATAATGTTTTAATTTATTTCATTATTGTATTACTAACATAATATTTGCTTTCTTATATAGGTAAAAATATTTCCATGAGTTCAGATTCTTTGTTTAGTAACAAATATAATGGATGAAAATTTTTGAGAGGGGATCATAGATATCAAAGGATGAAACATTATTTTTTATATCTGTTGTTGGATATTTTTAATTTTAACCATGTAAAACATTGTGTGAAATGTATATAATAGTTTGTTTTTTGTATTCATGATGTTATGTAAATGTATATAGCATTTTTTATCAAAATATTGTGTGCATTGTGTTGTCTTTCGGTTCTTTTTTCGTGTGGAAGTGTTATTTTGTGCAGGTGTGTAGATGTGCAGGTGCTGCTATTTTGTGTAGGTGTGCAGATGTACAGGTTCTGGTTGTGCCGGTGCAGGAGAAGGTGCATTTATCAGTGATTTTGTTAGCATTGATAAAGGATTCCTTTAATAGTGCTAAAAGAGCGCTGATAAAGGGTCCCATTGTCGGCGCTCAAGATAGCGCTGATAAAGTCCCACCATTATCTGCGCTAAAAAAAGCGCTGATAAAATACCCCTTTATCAGTGCCTTTTTTAGCGCTGATAAAGGTGGTATTTATCAGGGCTTTTTGGAGAACTGATTAAGGGAACCCCCTGTCTATGCCGGTATTAACAGTGATTTTCTAGCACTGTTAATGTTGGTTTTTAGTGCTGATAATAGTCCAAGTTGTAGTAATGTGTTCTAAACACCTCATATTGGGGTTGATCCTCTAATATTCATTCAAAATAAAAATATTTTAACAATCCAAATTAACTCATTCACATTCCACTTCATGAATTTCATTTCTTTTTAAAATAAAATGTTCTTCTAAATTGATTATTTTTTCTTTCATATCTAGCTGATAATTGTTTAAATCAATGATATTTTAAATTATTATTTATATGTTTGTTCTTCTTGATTCCACCTTCCTCTTCATATTTATTAATCCATTTGTCTTTAAAAATTTATTGAATTATTTTAATATTCACATAGCATGTCTCAATGGATCAATAAAAAATATATATATTTTTATATTATGTAAAAGTTTCTTATAACTAATTCTCCAGGTTATATATTTCTCTTTTAATCAAGGTTATTTCATCCTACATTTTTTCAAAAATTCCAAAAATTGGTTATAATATTTCATTTGGAATTAAATATATAATTTCTTATAATGTATTACCTTATATATGTTTTCAAATAATTGAAATATTTTCATTATAACTTATATCAGGTTCTTCTCCTTGGTTATTGTTTGTGAATGAATTTTCAAATACCTCGTGTATCACGACATGACCCACCATGACCATCCTAGCTAATGTTTAGATTAGTGTGACATCCCAAGGTCAACTATAATCTGATAGGGACTAGTGAATAGTATAAATAATGAATATAAGACACATGGGAGACAATATCCATATTCAATTATACCCAGACATACATATCTAAATACCCATAATGTTATGAAATTTAAAAAAAATTATACCATATTACATGAATAAAATATATCCTACATGAGAGTATGGAAAAATTATATAATGAATGTAATGTAAAAATAAATTCCCTCTAAATATTTTAATGGATTCTAACCTTCTCTGAAGGTGGGGACTACCCATATTTGCAATATCAGTAAGAAACTTAGTATATCTGGTTTAATACAATGATATACCATCACCTAGTTCTCAAATGGCACAATAAAACTGAATATAATCTATATATTAAATAACATGTGATGTTGAAACCCATGAAAAGGTGAGTATAAAAATATCTAGTTCGAAATCATAAAATAACCAATCATACGAAATTAATAGATATAATATCAGATAAAAATGTATATCAATAAGAATATAAGAAATATTTATAAGGACAATAAGAAAACTATATATTCACAAGATATAATCAAGGTCTCAAATAAGTCACACTGAAACCTCATCCAAAATATTATACATGAGGCATTAGGGAGATACATATATGGTAGATTTCAATCAAGATGTTCTGTTTCTCAAGGATGGTATTTTTCTAAGAGATAATTATAATTTTCACTCCACAATGTTGTACTCATGGGATCTCCATGATTTTAACACCCATATAGGGTTTCATAACCAATACATTTTGGGGAAACCTGAAACCCCTATGGAATAATCCCCTAAATAGGGGATCCTATGTGAAATGATACTCGGAACTATTCTAGTTAAACAAACTATATAGATGATTTATTCCCACTGTATGGTTGTCACATTGATAAAATGAACCCAGTTTATGGTGAATGATTGAATAATAGAGGATTATAAAATTAGTTATAAAATGGTAACCATAAACTCTATATGAGAAACATCTCATGATTATCCCCTAAAAGAGTCTAATAAACATTGTCTATAATATAATATTCATTTTCATAATTAATCATAGGAACCATTATGGGTACATTTTACACTTTGAACATTATTTCATATTATGACTGTAATTCCTTCTTAAAATTCACTATTACATGGTACCTTCTTGAGAACCTCTTAAAACACATAATGGTCTTAATTTTATGTATATATTTTATTTTCACGTCTCCCATGATATAAGGAACAATTCATTCTTTTGGAGCACATGGAGGTTCAATTTGGAAGGCCACCAAAGTGGGCATTGAACCAACCACATTCCTGGAAAAGTTATATGGATAGTAGCCCAATAAATGTACTTTAGAGGACAGGATTCTAGCCCAATGATTCTAAAAAATTAACTGCAGAAATTGGGTATTAATGGGGAAATTTTGTTAATTAGTGGACCAAGCTAATTCGGATGTTTTAATGGTGTGTCAGGTGGCCCATGTTGAAGATGAAATTCTAGGCAAGATTCAGAGGCCTAGAAAAACATACCACCATTGTAATCATATCTCGTGAACCAAAATTAATTTTGGGCTGACCATTTACAGGATTCTTGGATCCATTCAGGGATACATATTGTCCTTCTATGTCCCACTCTAATTTTTCCATCTAAAAGGTCCTTCTGGGAGCATCTTTGTAGTGGATGCATGGTGGCTGCCACTTCAGGGGAAGAGTGGAAAAGTTTCATCTACGTTAATTGTCCACCCACCTAGGCCCAACACAATTAATTAAAGAAACATTAATTTATGGGGGCTCGTCTAAAGGATTCCTAAATTCTTATTTAAGCTAGTAGTGGTGGAGGAATTAGGGATCATGGAAGTTTGTTTTCAATGTAATGTTATTATGATAATTTTTCTTTGCAATGTTCTTCCCTCCCATGCAAGTGGTTTCAATTACCATAGTTTTCCATAAAATTTATTCTTCTCCTATTTTGTTCTTATTAATATCACCTTGATATTGTTGCCTCATGGTGTGAACTTATTCACACCAGCCCTTGTTATATTGTTCACACAACGGTGGAGTGACCGTGATTTTGTTGTTTTTTTACTTCTTCATTTTCATCATCATAAGTCAACTTCCCCCTTCCGTTGAGATCATCTCATCCATGGAGGGCACGTTATTTTTTGGGTTGATCCAATGGAGTCGAAAGGGGCTGTATTGAATGTTATTTCTCATTCTATAAATGTTATTATTATTTTTTATTTGAGTTTCTTTCATTCAATGATTTTATTCTTCCTCTTTCTAATTGAATTTATTCACCCCACTTTTAAGAGCATATTAGATCCTTTACCTTGTAGTTCTCATGAAAATTATCCTAAATGTGTATAGGGGATTAGAATGTGTTTTTAAGGTGTTTAATTAGTATGTGAGTAGTTATTTTGAATTCATTCCATGAATCATTTTTGAGTTAATGAAGTTAAAATCGTAAAAAAAATGAATTCATCCAATCCACCCAGAGCAATAAACTAGGATCAACTCATTTTCTCATAAATTGAATTCACATTGATATCATATGTTCTATTTTAGAATCCATCTAAATTAACCCACGTGGGTCACTTAATAGATAAAAATACATCTCTTTTTATAGTGTTTCTAAGGATCTGCTTAGGTCTCTGAGGATTCGACAACCCAAGCTACACAGTAAGTGACCGCTTAACCCTTAGATCATGGTTAGATTAGGGTGAAAAAAAAATTTGGCACCATTTCTAGGGACCCATGTATGTTTTTTAAAATTTGTTTTCGGCCAAATTTACCCATTTTCTAATGGTTAAGCAGTCTCTTGTAGTGTAGCTTGGGTTTATGAATCCTCATAGACCTAAAAAGATCCATAAACACACAATAAAAAGAGATTAATTTTTGGCTATGAATTGGCAAACTTGGGATGATTTACATGGGTTTTTAAAGATAACATGAGATATCTATGTGAAACCAATTTATGTGAAAATGATTTGATCCTAGGTTATTGCTCAGGGTGGATTAGATGAATTCCTTTTTTTACAATTTAAATTTCAATAACTTGAGAAGGATTCATGCAATGAACTCAAACTAACCTCATCATATACTAATTAAACACCTTAAAAAGATTATATTCACCTATACACATGTAGGATAATTTTCATGAGCACTCCAAGGTAAAAGATCTAATTAACCCAGAAATGTTTGTCAAATAAATTAAATAAGGAATATGAAGAATAAAATTATTGAATGAAAGAAACTCAAATAAAAAATTTAATAACATTTAGAGAGTGAGAAAGAAAAATCAATCCATCCCCTTTCAACACCCTTTGATCAAAACAAAAAATATCCAGCCCTCCATTAATGACAAGTTCTCAATGGGAGTGGGAAGTAGACTTACGAGAATGGAATTAAAGAAGTAAAAATGAATACAACAAAATCATGACCACTCCATCGTTGTGTGAACTATATCACGAGTGTTGGTATGAATAATTTCTCACCTTGAGGAAAAGGTATGAATGTGATATTAATAAGAACATAATAATAGAATAAGAAGAACTTTTATTGATAACTAAGGTGATTGGAACAACTTACATTAGAAATGAGAACATTGCAATGACAAAATGGCATAATAACATTACAATGAAAACAAAGCTCCATGATTACAAAATCCTCCACCACTGCTGCCTTACATAGGCATTTAGGAAGCCTTTTGCCGAACCCACATCTTCTTCATATGTCTTTAATTAATTGTGGTGGGTCTAGGTGGGTGGAAAATTAATGTAGAAGAAACTGTTCTACTCTTCCCCCGATGTGGCAGCCAACTTGAATCAACCAAAAAGACATGCCGGAAGGACCTTCTATATGGAATAATTAGAGATCGTAATAGAAGGATAAAATGGATCCTTGAAAGTCTCATAAATTAATTTAAAATTTTATCCCAAATTTTTTTTAGTTCGTGGAATATAATTACAATGGTGGGCTATTTTCCGAGGCCTCAGAATCTTCCCCAGAATTTTTTGATCAACTTGGGCCGCCTGGAGCACCAATTAAACATCTGAATAATCTTGGGCCACTGTTTAATAAAATGTTCTCCATAAAACCCTCTATCTGCATTTGAATTTTCAGAATAATTTGGCTGGAATGCTGTCTCCACAACACTTTTATTGGGCTGTTATCCAAATCACTTCGCCCGGAATGTGGTTGGTTCAATGCCCACTTTGGTGGTCTACCAAATTGAGTCTCCAAGTACTATAAAAGAATTAATTGTTCCTTATATCATGGGAGAACTAAATCTAAAATATCAACATAAAATCAAGACCATTATGAGTTTTATGAGATGCTCAAGAAGGTACCATGTAATAGTGAATTTTAATAAGGAATTACATTCATAATGTGAAATAAAGTTCAAAGTGTAAAATTCACTAATAATGGTGTCTATGATTAATAAGGAAAATTAATATTATATTATAAGCAATGAATATTAGCCTATTTGAGGGTCAATTAACACCAACCAACTTGATTTTTTCTTTTCTCGAACAAAATATATCTCAAAAATATGAAATTTGAATTCCCTTTTCGAAAAAAATTTTAATACACATTTCACATCCAAATATCTCATAAAAAATAATTATGAAAACCATCTTAATCATTTAAAACAAGCTATGTTCATTGGCATATCCCAAGCCCATGTCCATTATTCTGTTCAAATTTATCGCCTTATTTCATCTAATTTCCATTAAGCATGATGAAGTGTTGTGCATCACAATAGACATGGGGGTCATTTTCTTTCGAGGGAGAAAATATGGAAGCGCTACGAGGAATTAAAATTAAATATTAAAATGAGTATTATTTTTTTCCATTTTTTTTGTCTTTGTTTATGTTTTTTTTTCAATTTTTCCATGGTAATTGAAATTGAACACAATTGATTCATCACATGTAGAAAGACTTTGACAATGAATCTCATGCTCAAGGATCGTAGGGATCCATGTAAATCGCACATACTCGGGAATCATCTCGAGTTAACTAAATCAAAAAAATTCAATTTACCAAAAATAGAGATAAAATGCCCAACTCTAGGCTAGACAACTAGAGAGTCACGATCCCCAAGTGTCGAAATCCATACATTAGGTCAATACATTTCTCTATGTGAATTTCTTTTGAATACACATGTTAAAATTAATATTATCACTATCCCAATGCAATTTATTATGGACCCCACGAACTCAAACTAATTCCCCACAATCTAGAGGGCATGCATTGTGATTTTTTTAAATAAATGGATGAAAATATAAACTGTGAAAAATCACCTCGGATAACCACACTTTCCAAAATCTATGCACATTAACTTAAACTTTCACTAAAATCATAATCAAGGCATGAAAAATTATTTGATATCCAATTTTGGTGTTTTCAATCTGTGTTATCATGTTCAATGTTTATTAAAATTTTCTTTCAACACATTTTATGATGAAAACAAAATAAATTCTTTTGATTCATCTCCCCAAACATAAAATAACACCATCGACAGTGTTTAATGAAATAAAAATTGAGAGGGGGTAGGAGAGAAGTTCAATGAAGACCTTGAATATTAAAATTATTGAATAAAGTCACCTGGTGGTTGAGGTTGAAAATGAATTCCCTAGTGTCACGAACCAACCCGGTTTGACCCTGAACCGGTCACCCGAGCCGGCCCGCGACATGGCCCGAAGGGCGTTCCCGATCCCCATGGGCTGGCAACTAGTGTCGGGCATCAAATGTAAACAGGTGGGAACGATTTGGCTAAAAAGAAAAATAAAATAAGCAGCAGAAATAAATGGAACAAAAGCAAATAATGAAAGAGAAACCAACAACGCCACTAACCTGACCACGACTAAAACTCCACGTTACCCCTTGGGTCACCTTCCAATACCACAACCAACATCTCTCAAGGCGAACAACTGAATCTGGATCCTGCAACAGAACTAAAAAACAAAACACTATAGGCGTGATTATTAAAACTCAGTAGGTAGTCTCGACTAATTATATTCCCAATGCACATACTAATAAATAAAGAATTTATCAACTCTAGGTTTGGACTTAATTATATAAAATATGGTTTCCACACACTTTAATTTCTAAAACAAGTAACAGTACATTGCCCTTTTTAATTTAGAAGAAGTTTAATGTTGAAAGAAACAGGTGCATTGCATTTTTAAAACATTTTGCAGACAATTTAGAAATCCAAACTTTAGTTTTTAGTCAAAATGAGAATCACACACAACACACACTAAGGGCAGTGGTAAAAGTGGCACACATGGGTCAGCAACCAAACTTGACCTATTAATCGTCTGCCACACACAAATAAACACTAAAAGAAACATGGGTCGAACCTAGGAGATCGTGAACAATCCAGATTATACTATACATCTGACTCATCCTAAAGGCATGCCCTAACTCGATGACGTCATAACGCCCATACTACTACCCGGTATAGCCCTGCATGGCCTAACCGAGGGGCCCAATCCCCATAGCATTAATAACTCAGTATTCCCCTACTAGGGGGCCACTAGCCAATGCATGGTCTAAACTGGTGCAGCAATCGTTCTTAGAAGATTCACTCACTATACCAGGTTCCCATGTCAACAAATATAATAAAAGAGGGGTGCGTCCACAATGTAAATCAAGCTGTCACAAATCACTAACATCACATATAGCTCATGAAATAAACGCACACCAAATATCACCCCTGAGTGGTTTTTCCAACGTAATCTATTTTATTAAAGTTCCAAACAGGCCTTCACCAATTTTAAAGAAAAAATTCATTTCTCGAGAAAACCCAAAACACTTGTTCAGAAGAAATCATTTATCTTTAAAACTCGAAGTACGTTTGAAATTCCGTGAAATATGTTTAAAGGACAAACTGACATTCTTTCAAAGCCGGGTGTCCGCTCGTCATGAAAATGTTCCAAGTGTTCGGTATCAAATAAACAGCTCTTTTCACACTAAATAATCATTTAAAATTTTATTATCTAATATTATTTATCATTCATTAAAATTCACAAAACATCAAGCAATTAATAAATTCTATATTTAAAGGTAAGTGCAGTGGGGGACCTACCTCGGCTCACTGTACAAATACATTGGTGTGACATGCCTCACGTAGGCGCACAAGCACGAACAAATCGATGATTGTGGTACCACGAGGATACCCCACGAACACGCTGCAACGGAAAAAATAAAATACATAAACACGGACATAAGACAATCCATACGAACAAACAACACAAAATAACAAGTTCAACATGATTTGAAAATATCACATCAAACCACGTATCAAAACACAACCAAACTCTATATTATAATCCAATCACGACCTTTAGACACACCAACCACTTTACAAAAATCTTACACACCACTTGAATAAGGTAATAAACCATTTGAATAATTTATAAAACATCTTCAAATGGTGAAACCAAGGTTCACATCAAAACATACTCAGTTTCACATAAGAATCACTTTAAAATCAAACACGCAACATTATCACACCAAAACATGTCTCGCACCTAACAACCAACCCATAAAACATTTTATAAAATAACTCACCCATTTGCACACACACAAAACAACGCCGATTTCCATTAAAAATTATGTTTCCAACACTTAAACTAGTTCACCACCTTAGAAATATAAATCACACCAATACAACTTTAAAACATTTAATGCACCACAAGATAAAAACAAAGAACACATTTATAGATTTTAAAAAAAATTGAAAACATTCATGCATATTGACCAATTTATTTTCAGAGGCATGAATCGAGTAAATGAATTTATTAAAAACACGTAAGCATTATGTGGACTAATTCGGAAAGAAAAAAACAGATTTACCAACCTCAAAGACGAGCACAGATACAACAACACATCCACGGAAAGACGAGCAACACTCAACGAACCGTTTGCACACCTTAGACAACGAGTAGAACATACAAAACAAATATCACATTATTATGATTTAGATATAACGAATAGAAAACACCACGGATAAAATAATAATAATTAATAAATAACTAAATAACTAAATAAAAGATTGATTAACTGATTCAATATATGTAATGAGAAAAAAAAGTTGTCGGAAAGGAAGGATGATGCCACACTAGAGCAAGGGAGAGCAAGAGGGCAGGAGGCCGGATGCCGGACTGCTAGGTGAGGGCGAGGCCAGCACTGGCAAGGGAACCTAGAAAGAGGTCGCTGGCCCGGTGTGCTGGGAACAGGTGCACGCCGTGGAGACAGGCAGGGGGATGGTTGCACCACTGGTCGAGAGTGCGGCAAGGGGAGAGAGGGATGGTTGAGAACCGATGGTGCGCAGCTGGCCGGTGAGTTAGGTGATGCAGGAGGGCGAGGGTGGAAGGCAGTCGGGCAGCTAAGGAAGGGTAGCGAGGGAAGGTCACAGGTGAGGCCAGTTGGCCAGGGGCACGGCAGGGGGTCGATAGACGGAGGGAGCATGAAGGTGGAAAGGGATGTGGGTGCTATGCGCTGGAGGTAAGAGAAGGGGGGGAGAAGGGTTTGAGATGGCTCCGGTAAGAAGTGGGTGGACTGGACAGCCAGTGCTGGGTAGGAGGGTTGGGGCATTGCGCGGGGAGTGCGCAGCAGGGGGTGGCCCTTCGCGAGGGGGATGAGGGGAGGTGAAGTTTTGCGATGGAGAAGGGATTGTGCGACGGTGAAGAAGAGAGAATTGGAGGGGGGGAAGAGAAATGGCATCTAGGGTTACAGGAGGGAAAAAGAAATAATAATAATAAAAAGAAAAGGAAAAAAACACATAAAAGATAATAATTATAACAAAAATTATATCTACAATAACAAAATGAATAATAATAATAATAAACTAATAAAAATAATAATATAATAATAATAATATTATTATTATTATTAATATTAATAATATTAATTCTCATAATAATAATCTTAATAATAATAATAATAACAACGTAAACTTATTATTGTTATTATTATAGAACATTCTTTTTAAAAATTTAATCTGCTTATTTAACATACTCTAAATAAAAACAGGTCACTACACGCTCGTCGCATGACTTAATAAACCGTGAACAAGTTGCGCGCCTCAACTCAGACAACATGGACATTCTCACAAGCACCTGGGGAGATCATGCGGCTACCACCCACCATGCGGTAACCGCGCATGGGCTCGAAACACAGTAAAAACATTAAATGACAATGATTTTAGTCTGTGACTCAGCCCAGACCTTGGCACGAGAACCCGGAGCCAGGAATTAATAAAAATAAATAAATTAGAAAGTCAGAGTGTGACAATTCTCCCCACCACAGACACTTTCTGCCCCCAGAAAGTCACCCAGCCGAACGATGGACCAAAAAAGAATCCATTCCCAAATAAAACCAGAAGAAACCACATCATAAGAGAATGGGAGAACACGAGAGGGTTCTCCCCACCACAAAAACTAAACTAGTGTGGAAATTTTTACACTCAAACATACCACCTCGGGAAGGGGGACGACACAGGAACTCTCATCCGATCTAGACTAACCTCTATAGCACGAGGGAAACAACACCTCTGCCAAAACATGGAACTCTAGAGTCAGACCAAATAAAGCCCGAAAACTAGAGAAAAACCTCCAAGCAGAACTTAACTTGAGCAGTAAACCTGAGCATAACCGCAAATATAGACTCCTCCAGAGGCACTTATATCTCCAAATGATCACCACTAAACAAAGATTAACCCACGAAATGTCCAAACATACCTCTAAGAAAAACGCACGATCCAAAACACCATAATCAGACAAACGAGACTGTTTGGATTAAAAACTAACATGTTCATCACAACCACGCGATGACACAACGAACCTACAACAACGCCAAAAAATTAAAAGTGGAAGAACAAGAACAGGAGTACTTTAAATGTTTCGTTTGAAACACAGAACACGAGACCCGAATTGAGGAGTCACACTCCCGACAACTCCTGACTGCGCGCGAGCTTCACCCCAAGACCTATGGTTGGGGCTCTGATGGCTGAAGCGTCTCCTGCCTTACAGCCAGGCACTATAATTCTTCAGTCTTAGCGTCTTTTTCAAGAAATGCTTCCTACAAAACTTATCTAGATGACTAAAACAACCGCCACGATGGAGCGTATTCAGAGGGGTGTGACATGACGACTTGTATGTCCTAAACGTCCATACTGACGGTACACCATCGGACAATCCATTGAACAGGAAACCAGAGTCACTACAGAGAACTCCTTAGAAATCGATCCATCTAATACACTCTGCTCCCCTAATGGGGGACCTTCATGAGAAACTGTATACGGTGGATTTCCAACCATTTGTGCTTCAGAAAGCAACACAGCTAAGAATACCTCATTTACCAACTTCTCAAAAGTGATTCTCCCCAAAAGGGAGGACTCGATCCTTGATATCTGGACAAAGACCCCTGATGAAGGGATGAGTCTTTATCAAATCCTGCGGCACTACCCCCAAAAAGAGAGACACCAGATCCTTGAAATGGTCAACATACGCTTTCACCGTCTGCTGGCCATGTTGAACACGCATGGGCTCTTCCATTTTCTTCATCATCACATCCACAAGTGTAAACCATTGAACGAAGACAGCTTTAAATCCATACCACATCATCCCAACTTGCAGTAATGGCGGGGCAAACAACTCCTACTCATCCCGAGTTGGACCTTCAAACAGACCCAGAACAACACGCACTCCGATCGCTTTAGGAGTTCCCAATACCCTGAAGACGTGCTCGACTTCTTCAAGACACTGCACTGTCTCTAACAGACTCTAATCACCATGAAGGAAAGACAACGTCCGAGAAAGACCTAAAACTGGGCATGCCTCATCAAAAATTTGGGGACCTTTCTGGGAAGCATTTTTGAACAACATAAATAACACCAAGCCAAACCTGATATCAATCTAAGAAACATCAATAAAGTACCCTCATCCAAAAACAACCATCTCAAAAACAAACAACCACAAACACAACCCAAAATTCCCTGTCCAAAATTCTCCTCCCATTTTAGATTCTGAAACCACGTTTTTTTATTTCAAAACTACTTTCATTCAAGAGCACTTTCCAAATAACAAATCCACTTTTCAAACCAAAATCACTCTCCAAAACCATTTTCCAATTTAGAAAACAAAGTCATGTCTTTAATTTCAAACACACCCGGGTAATCCCATGAACCGTTGCACATGTATTCATCCACTTTAATTCATACGCACCAAAACACACTTTCCACGCATCCTCTCACATGAGAAAACCTTCATAAGGTGTACCTTCGGTTTCACCCCAAACCATTCTCGACCAATTTCCATGCAAAAACCAGTTTTTCCAAACCAAAGGCTTTCAGTTTTAAAACCAATTTCATAAATTTAATGTCATTTAAAAGAAATTAGCCCCATTTTTCAAAAACCCTTTTTCACTTACAAAAACTCACTTACACCAACCAAAACGAAAAAGACACTCAACTCACATCAAACCATCAGAGTGAGGGACCAGCGGTCACACTTAACCTGGCGACATGATAGTGGGTCATGCCCCAAGAAAGCATCAACCACTAGGAAGAATTCAAACTGTGTACCCAGACTCCACATGGGTCACTACTCCATGTGAGATCACGATGTAACAACAGTTTACCTTCGTTGTCATCCCTTAATCCAAAACAAACCAGAATGAAACAACGACTCAATTCCCGGATTATCCCTAGAGACTCGAGGTGCGGAACGGGCGAGGGTTCATGACATCCTTCCCGTACCTACCTCTAAAGTCCCGACAATCCTAATCACCATTTATCAGACATCCCATATAACAAAAACCTCCCTCTGATACAATTTTGTCACGAACCAACGCGGTTCGACCCTGAACCGGTCACCTGAGCCGGCCCGCGACATGGCCCGAAGGGCGTTCCTAATCCCCACGGGCTGGCAACTAGTGCCGGGCATCAAAAGTAAATAAGTGGGAATGATTTGGCCAAAAAGAAAAATAAAATAAGCAGCAGAAATAAATCGCACAAAAGAAAATAATGAAAGATCAACCAATAACACCACTAACCTAACCACTACTAAAACCCCACGTTACCCCTTGGGTCACCTTCCAATACCACAACCAACGTCGCTCAAGGCAAACAACTGAATCTATAACCTACAATAGAACTTAAAACAAGAAAAAACTATAGGCGTGAGTATTAAAACTCAGTAGGTACGCCCAACTAATTCTATTCCCAATACACATACCAATAAATAAAGATTTTATCAATTCCAGGCTTGAACTAAATTATATAAAATATGGTTTCCACACACTTTCATTTCTAAAACAAGTAACAGTCCATTGCCCATTTTAATTTAGAACAAGTTTAATGTTGAAAGAAACAGGTGCATTTCATTTTTAAAACATTTTGTAAACAATTTAGAAATCCAATCTTTAGTTGTTAGTCAAAAGGAGAATCACACACAACACACACTATGGGAAATGGTAAAAGTGACACTCATGGGTCAGCAACTGAACTCGACCTCTCAATCGTCTGCCACACACAAATAAACACTAAAAGAAACATGGGTCGAACCTAGGAGATCGCGAACAATACAGAACATACTATACATCTGACTCACCCTGAAGGCATGGCCGAACTCGATGACGTCATATCGCCCATACTACTACCCGGTATAGCCCTGCATGGCCTAACCGAGGGGCCCAATCTCCATAGCAGCAATAACTTAGTATTCCCCTGCTATGGGGCCACTACCTAGTGCGTTGTCTAAACTAGTGCAGCAATCGTTCTCAAAAGATTCACTCACTATGCCAGGTTCCCATGTCAACACATATAATAAAATAGGGGTGCGTCCATAATGTAAATCAAGCAATCACAAAGCACTAACATCACATACAGCTCACGCAATCAATACAGACCAAAGATCACCCCTTAGTGGGTTTTCCAAAGTAATCTATTTTATTAAAGCGCCAAACGGGCCTTCACCAATTTTAAATCAAAACAACATTTCTCGAGAAAACCCAAAACACTTGTTCATAAGAAATCATTTATCTTTAAAACTATAAGTACGTTTGAAATTCCGTGAATTATGTTTAAAGTAAAAACATGCATTCTTTCAAATCCGGGTGCCCGCCCGTCAAGAAAATTTTCCAAGTGTTCAGTATAAAATAAACGGCTCTTTTCACAATAAATAATCATTTAAAATATTATTATCTAATATTATTTATCATTCATTAAAATTCACAAAACATCAAGCAATTAATAAATTCTAAATTTAAAGGTAAGTGCAATGGGGGACCTACCTCGGCTCACTGTCCAAACACAAAGGCGTGACATGCCTCGTGTAGGAGCACAAGCACGAACAAACCGATGATCGTGATAACGGGAGGATACCCCGTCAACACGCTGCAACCGCAAAAATAAAATACATAAACACGGACATAAAACAATCCATACGAACAAACAATGCAAAATACCTAGTTTGACATGCTTTGAAAATATCACATCAAAACACGTATCAAAACACAACCAAACTCTATATTAGAATCCAATCAAGACCTTTAGACACACCAACCACTTTACGAACATCTTACTCAGCACATGATTAAAGTAATAAACCATTTGAATAATTTATAAAACATCTGCAAATGGTGAAACGAAGGTGCACATCAAAACATACTCAGTTTCACATAAGAAGCACATTAAAATAAAACACATAACAATATCACACCAAAACATGTCTCGCACCTAAAAACCAACCCATAAAACATTTTATAAAATAACTCAACCATTTGCACAGACACAAAACATCGCTGCTTTCCATTAAAAATTATGTTTGCAACACTTAAAATTGTTCAACACATTAGAAATATAATTCACACTCAAACAACTTCAAAACATCTAACGCACCACAAGATAAAAGCAAAGAACACATTTATAGATTTTTAGAAAAAAAAACTTGAATACCTTAATGCATATTGACCAATTTTTTTACAGAGTAATGAATCGAGTAAATGAATTAATTAAAAACACATAAGCATTATGTGGACTAATTCGTAAAGAAAAAAACAGATTTTCCTACCTCAAAGTCGAGAACAGATACAACAACACATCCATGGAAAGACGAGATACACTCAACAAACCATTTTCACACCTTAGACAGTGAGTAGAACTTACAAAACACATATCACGGTGTTATGATTTAGCCATAAAAAATAGAAAACACCACGAATAAAATAAAAATAATAAATAAATAACTAACTAACTAAATAAAAGATTGATTTACTGATTCAATATAATAAATGAAAAAAAAAGTTGTCGGCAAGGAAGGATGATGCAACCCCAGAGCAAGGGAGAGCAGGAGGGTAGGAGGTCAGATGCCGGACTGCTGGGTGAGGGTGTAGCCATCACTGGCGAGGGGATCTAGAAGGAGGTCGTTGTCCCGGTTCGCTGGGAACAGGTGTGCGCCATGGAGACAGGCTGGGGGTGGTTGCGCCACTGGTCGAGAGTGCAGCAAGGGGAGTGAGGGCTGGTCGAGAACCGATGGTTCTCTAAAGGACGATGAGTTGGGTGATGCAGGAGGGCGAGGGCGGAAGGCAGTCGGGCAGCTAAGGAAGGGTAGCGAGGGCAGGTCACAGGTGAGGCCGGTTGGACAGGGGCACGACAGGGGGTCGAAAACGGAGGGAGCGCGAAGGTGGGAAGGGATGCTGGTGCTGTGCGCTGGAGGTAAGAGAAGGGGGGAGAAGGGTTTGTGATGGCTCGGGTAAGAAGGGGGTGGGCTGGACGGCCAGTGCAGGGTAGGAGGGCAGGGGCGTTGTGCGGGGAGTGCACAGCAGGGGGTGGCCCCTCGCGACGGGGATGAGGGGAGGTGAAGTTGTGCGATGGAGAAGGGATGGTGCGGCGGTGAAGAAGAGATAATGAGAGGGGGGAAAGAGAAATGGTGGCTAGGGTTATAGGAGGGAAAAATAAATAATAATAAAAAGAAAAGGAAAAAAACACACATAAAAGATAATTATTATAACAACAATTATATCTACAATAACAAAAAGAATAATAATATTATTAAACTAATAAAAATAATAATACAATAATAATAATAATATTATTATTATTATTATTATTATTATTCATAATCGTAATAATAATCTTAATAATAATAAAAATAACAACGTAAAATTATTATTATTATTATTATCGAACATTATTTTTAAAAATTTAATCTGATTATTTAACATACTCTAAATAAACAGGTCACGGTGCGCTCGTCTCATGACTTAATAAACTGCGCACAAGTTGCGCGCCTCAACTCAGACGACATGGACATTCTCACAAGCACCTGGAGAGATCGCGCAGCTACCGCCCACCGTTCGGTGACCACGCACGGGCCCAAAACCTAGTAAAAACATTAAATGACTAAGATTTTAGTCTGTGACTCAGCCCAGACCTTGGCGCGAGAAACCGGAGCCAAGAATTAATAAAAAAAATAAATTAGAAAGATGGAGTGTGTCACCTAGTCTCCCTTCTTTTCTGGTTTGAGTCCAAATAGCATGGATGGTTGTGACAGGATTTTCCCAATGACCTACGACATGACTTTAATTTTTTTATATTTTTTTTATATTTTTGTTTCAACCTAAAAAAACATAAAAATAAAATAAAATAAACTGATGATACATTGTCTTCTCTTAAATTTCATGGTATTATATTACTCAGGGATCACACCATGTGACACAGATAAATATGGTGCTCCCCATTCATATCCATCCTTACTCATTAATGAATAAAATTTCACAATCTAAATTATTATTATTTTTATATTTTTCTTTTAACCTAAGAAAACATAAAAATAAAATAAACTTATGATACATTATCTTACCTTAAATTTATGGGTAAGGTATTACTCAAGGATCACACCATGTGACACGAGTGAATATGGAGATCCCCTTTCATACCCATCCTTAATAATAAATGAATAACATGTCACCATTCTAAGGATTTTTTTTACTTTTCCTTTATCATACAAACACATAGAAATAAAAGAAACTGATGATACATTGTCTTCTCTTAAATTTATGGGTAAGGTATTAAATAGGGATCACACCATGTGAGACAGATGAATATGGTTATTCCCTTTCATAACAATCCTTACTCATAAAAGAATAATATGTAAATAGTGTGAGGTACTAAATAAATTAATGGAGACATGAAAACCATAGGTTGCCTCCCGTGCAACGCTTTTTTTTAATGTTGTTAGCTCGACATGAACCCCCTAACATACCAAATACCATCTTTCAATATTTTAAGGACCGAATATTTCTCCACCTCTACTTTTTTGATATTGATTCTTTATATATAATTTTTTTCATGTACAAACATATCTTCTATAATGAGTGGGATAATCCAAGGAATATCAGAAATGTTTGATCTAGTTTCCTTTGTTTTCTTTCCTAAGAAATCAATGATCATTCCATCTTTTTTGGTTTCAAGATAAGAATTAATTCCAATTTAAGGATCATGATTATACCCTATTAAGGGATTTTTGTATGGGGAAGGAAGGATATTAATTTTGAGCTTGGGTTGCGTAGGAAATTCAATCATAGGATTAGATTTTGAATCCAACTCAGTTTCAGTTTTCAAATTTCTCAAATAAAATTGGTTCCTTTAGAATAGAATATTCACCCACAAAATTGAAAATATTAGTGACAACAATGGGTACAGACTCAATTTGTATTATTTCTATCAATAGTTTAGTGATTGGTGTTTTTGAAAACCATCAATTGAGTTATACGTAGGAGACTCAATCCACGATGTCAAATTACACTCTTGTGAATACATGAAATCAATTTCCTCCTGATTTAAAGACCCTTTAAAAATTTCTTCTTTCATATCTCATACTCCAAATAAAAATTTCACTTCTTTAATAAATTCTGGAGTGGTTTTTGGGAAACTAGACACTCCACATTAGGTTTTTGACGATATAATTGGTATAGGAATGAGTTCCTCACAAGTATTAAAGCGTTAGACTTCTAATATCATAGATGATACCTATGAAGTCATTATATACATTTGATTACACTATTTTTCAATCAGTGTTTTAGGAATAGAATTTGTATGTGGATGATCATCACAGACTTCCCCAATATTCATCTCTTCAACCATCCTTGAGAGGGCTGGAAATTTATCCTCTAAATATTCATAATCCCATTGATTGTACATGTCACCATGTGTGTGGTAATTAATCAATGGATGATCAAAAAAATTGTTATTTAGAGGATTAACAATATTAATTTTCTATTTGATTCCATTATGAGTTTGTGACATGGTAATTTGGAAGATACTTCATTGGAGAAGATAGAAAGTTAGATTCTATATTCTTAGGACACACACAAACAGAAAGGGGTAAAGATAAGAGAGAGGGGGTGAAAATAGAGAATGGGGTGATAATAAGATTCTAGTGTCTATGATACTTACTTGGGTCCCTAGAAACGACACCATAATTTTGTTTCTCCAAAATTTACCAAAGTTATAAGGGTTATGTTGTTGCATGTAGTGTAACTTGGGTTGTCGAATCGTCATAGACCTTAGAGGATCCTAAGAAACAAAATATAAAGATATGGATTTTAGGCTATGAAGTGACAAAAATGTGATTATTTAGATGGGTTTTAAAATAAAACATAATATATCTTTGTGAATTCAATTAATGAGATAATGATTTGATCCTATGTTATTACCCGAGGTAGATTGGATGAATTCCTTTTTTATGATTTTCATTTCATTAACTCGAGAAGGATTGATGAAATGAATTAAAACTAACCCCATTACTTACTGATTAAATAACTTCAAAAAAAATTTAATCATCTATACACATGTAGGATCAATTTCATGAGAAATCCAAGGTAAAGGATCTAATTAGCACATAAAAGTGGGGCAATTAAATTTAATAAGGAAGAGGATGAATAAAATCATTGAATGAAATAAACTCAAATAAAAAATATTAATAATATTAAGTGAGTGAGAAATAAAATTCAATCCAACCCCTTTAAACTCCCTTGGATCTACCCAAAAAATAACTATCCCTCTATTGATGACATGTTCTCAACGAAAGCAGGAACTAGATTTACAAGGATGGAATTGAAGAAGTAAAAAAACATCAAAATCATAATCAGTCCACCATTGTGTGAACAATATCACAAGGTTTGGTGTGAATAAATTCACACCTTGATAAAACTGTAGAAAGGTGATATTTATGAGAATATAATTATAGAATATGAAGAACATTTATTGATAACTATGGTGATTGGAACAACATACATTAGAAGGGAGAACATTGCAAAGACAAATCGTCATAATAACATTAAAATGAAAAAAATGCTCCAAGATCCCAAAATATTCCACCACTAATGCCTTAAATAGGCATTTAGGATGCATTTTTATGAGACCTCATCTTATTGTGTGTCATCAATGAATTTTGGTGGGCCTAGGTGGGTGGACAATTAATGTAGATGAAACATTTCTACTCTTCCTCCAAAGTGGCTTCCAGCTTGTATCCAGAGAAAAGACGCACCTAAAGGATCTTCTATATGGAAAAATGCGATTGTGACATATATGTATAAAATGTATCCCTAGACGTATCCTAATATCCTATAAAATTTCAGCCAAAAATCATTTTCTGATCGCGATATATGATTTCAATGGTTGGATTTTTTTCTGGGCCTTTGAATCTGGCCGAGAATCTCATCATCAACATGGGCCTCTTGTAACAACATTAAGACATTAGAATTAGTATGGGTCACTTCTTTATAAAATTCTACCCATAATACCCTATATATTCATGTAAAGTTTCATAATCATTTAGCTGGAATTCTGTCCTCCATAGTACTTTTATTTGGCTGTTGACCAAATCATATTTCCCGGAATGTGGTTGGTTCAATTCCCACTTTGGTGGTCTTCCAAATTGAATATCCAAGTGATCAAAATAATGAATTGTTCCTTATATAATGGGAGACCTAAATTAATATAAACATAAAATCAAGACCATTATGTGTTTTATGAGAAGCTCAATAAGGTACCATGTAATAGTACATTTTAAGAAGGAATTACAATCATAATGTGAAATGATGTTCAATGTGTAAAATGCACTAATTATGGTCTATATGATTAATAATGCAAATTAATATTATATTATAATAAATTAATATTTTCGTCTTTTAGGGGATAATCATCTCATAAAGTGCATCACAATCATATACATAGGATGTGATTCCACACTTTACCACTATAAAGATAGACAAAGCGAACTCACTCAACCAATACTAGTATACACTGAAATATGTCATGGTAAATGACCCAATATCATACCTTAGATGATATATGGATAATAATGTATCCATAATACACTTAATGGGGTACAAGGTGTGTAGATGTCGGTACATAGCTTGTCTCACTAATCTTGGAAAATCATGCTTCTCATTCTCCCATGGTATTTCTCTCTCAAAAGAATATGGTGTATCCTATAATGTACATGACATGTATATAACATGTATTTTGGGAAATATATATATACCTAACTATGTTTGTGTACATGGACATGTCCAAGTACTAGGTCATGCATGTGTAACCTACGTACACCTATGTACTTGGTTTTTTATGTGATCATATACACTCTAGGGTACACATTGAGCCACCAACACTCTGTCAGTTACTGTGTGACATGTGTCACAAATTTCATGATATTTTTCTCTATTTATAAGCACTAATGTCACAAAATTTTTGACTACATGTTATGTATCCCTATGGGTTACACAATGTGTAGTTCATAATTTCATAGAAACTCCATAAAATTCACTCATCCTTCAATTATGTTACTATAAACACTAAATATACTAAAATACTCTTTATGCAGGCTATAATTGGACTTCAATAGAATCAATAACATTATTGGATAGATTATATCAACAACAATCACTCCAGAATACATCCATGAAACATAACACTACCATCACCTCACCAAACTGTAATATAGACATCAAACCTAGAAATGAGATACCTAAATATGATCTCCATTTATAATCATATCCAAAATACTAGATCATGTAATTGAACTTTAATATGGACCCATGCAAATGATATTTTTCACCTAAAATTGTTTTTTAAATGATCAGTTTCCCAGTATTCATTAAATCGCCCTCCAAAAAATAATGTCGACAAACAACACACATTGAAGGGCGGAATCCATTAAAAAAAATATGGAAATATCCTAGGAAATTATATAGGATTACCTCGATTCACTTCCATTAAAATGAAAAATTAAAATTCAATTAAATGAAATTAATTTAATTCTAAAATTTTAGGAATATAAATAATCAACCTTTGATTCATGAGTCAATTTTGATTGATGAATTTGACCATGTTGAAAATTTTATGTCAAAACATTATAAATCCAAATAAATAAAATTCACTATCTCATATAGGATAATTAATTAGTGAATAAGTAACCCACTATATAATATGATGACAATTTATATTTTTTATCACTCATCTTTCGATTCATCTTAATTTCTCTGTTGGCTCACCTCAATCCTGATCTGGAAATAACATATGTTATTCTCATCTGTAATATAAATATGTTTTCATGAAAAACCCAAGATGTTTTTAATAACAACAATTATATGGTTGAATATATGTAACGATGATATAATAAATAAATTATTAAATAAATAATTAATTAATCAATTAATGCACCCATGAATCCACTTTTCATGAAATTCCCGACACTGAAAAAGGTTTCTTTACGCCTAAGGTAAAAAAATCAGACTAAAATGTAGTTTTACATAGCCTCTATGAGGATACATTTTAGAGTGATTTCATTATTTCATCACAATTCCACATACATGATATAATATTTTTTATATATTAAATATTATGATAGTGAGGATCTCCGGGCATCAGACTCTCATGGGATCATATTACCATGATACAAAAATATTCAGTTATATTTTTCACTTCATTATAAGGAGTCACATGGAGGTCACATTCTACCAACCATGATAGTTTTTTATCATGAAAATAAAAGGCTACTCACAAGGAGGATAAAATATCTCTCAACAAGGTTTTCTATGGCCCCCCTACTTCCAAAAAGCACACAGCCTGTTGAAATACATTCCCATGAAGGATATTCTATGGTAGGCACATGAAGTTCAAAAAGATTCTCATAATCAGTTAAAAGGAAACTCAACCTTCAATGTCAAGATCATCATATTCAACATTTATAAATGAGTCATGAACATTTATCATCATCAATGACACAAGGAAGACACCAATCACACGATCTAACTATGGTCAGATGGTGTCGATGAACGCCACATCACTAACCCAATGTAGTAACTAATAAAAGGATATATGAACCAAATAAATAGAATGTTACATTTTAAAATTCCAATTAATCCTAATTGAAGGCAGATCCCTTAAAACACAAGATATCCTCTATTAACACAGAGGTCACATTAATCAGTCCGGAAAGAAATCTTGATATTACATGGTAGTCTTCATATAATTCTATCTCAACTGACCCCTTTATAAAAAATATCTAGAATCATATTCTAGGAACATATGTTCTATTTCCCACTAGCTCAAATTACTATTATGAGTATGTATAAGTAATCTAAAACATGTCCTCAAACGGTGAGACACTAACATTGGTGTCATAGTTCTTATGAAAAAAATGACATAATTGGTTGATGATCCTCCCTATTGTGGATAAAAGATGACATAAAATCCAAAATAAAGTTCTAGAAAACCTAAATGATCCCCATTACCTGACCATAATTATAGAGTATAAAATTATTTCTCAGCCACAAATAATCCATAATGCCTCGTGAATCCTCTCATTAATCGTGATGTGATATGAGCATCCTGGTATGTAACGATTATCGATGGACTTTCATGAAGCATGTCTATCTCATATATTCACAAGTGTTACCAAAACTCCAATATGATAAACATATAAAAAAATACTAATAGGTTATACATCTAGATTAAAACTAATAAAAAATATGAAATTTCCAGTTTTTCACAAAACCTATTGTCAATTGTTATTTATTAAAGTGAGGAAGAAACCCAAAGTACAATCTAAACTAATATCCAACTTAATTCACCACTGACCTATATAGAATTCCCGATCTATATGGGCCAAAGACAAGAACTTGGTCATAAATACATTACTATTGGGAATGATATTTCCATTATTTTTTGCAATAAATAGAGTGAACTATGTAAACATTATAATATACATACACAAACATAATCATATCATGTTCAAGGATGAAATTAAAAACTATAAACAAAAAAAATCCTCATCCGTAAAGCCTGAAGTTGATGTATTATTTTATTAAGATAGAATATAAACATGGAAAATGAATGTCGATGGACCAAATAGATTATTATCATTAGAATGAAAAGATACTTACATAAGTTCATTATTATGACTTGAAATGAAATAAATCATAGAAACTCTTTTGGAAACACTATTATTCTTGTAGATTACCATATAATTTCATTAAAAAGTATTAAATTTCATCCTAGAGAAAATTAACATAAGAACAGGGTGAGCTCAGATACTCAGTAAGGGTACATAATATAGTATAATCATAAATAGTCATTCAAGATGAATAACTAAATAACATTTTCCCATTAAACAAAATCTTTACTATAATATGGAAAGAATAAATGAGGAATAAATAAAAAAATAATAAAACATAACCATGTGTATTATACTAGTCGAATAATCATGTTGAACATCAATTATTTGTTTCATAATGAGGGAATGCATTATCCCAAACATCATAATAATACAGTTGAGTCCTTGACAAAGACCTCGTATATAACGGGTAAAAATCAATGCAAGTTTGTCTCATGAGATCTACCGATGCATTAAGGGGATATAACAGTCTCCACACATCACTTAATAAATAAAATGCATTCCTTTTATGAGATGTGGGTAACATAATCAACCTACATATTCATATTTAATCAATCCTATTAAATGTAAATAACTTTCTCTAGTGAGAAAACATAATCACTAACCTTTCGGAGTAATATATTGTATGATATCGAGATAGAATATCCACAATAAAAGTGATAATAAAAAATTAAATTAAATATAGTATATGATATAATTAAACATTAATACTAATTAAACATAAGAATAAAATATGTTTTGAAATAAATGGAAATATTCTTATAAAATCGTCATGTAATACTTGGGAGAAATAAACTTTTACATTGAAAAGAAGAGTTATTTTGGAAAAATGATTATAAAAAACTAGAAGGGAACTAATATTTTGTTTTCAAAATAAAATTACTGATTTTATAAAAATTAATTATGTCTTAAATAAGATAATAGAGTGCACTTGAAAATTGGTAATGTTATAGAAGTTCCCATGACATGAGCTTGTTTATTAGGAAGAATTTGAGAATGATCGTTTTAAAACATGCAACTCCCCTTTAAATGAAGAATTATTACTATTAGTAAATATATATATAACATTCAAACATAATTTATGAGTAGAAAATTATTTATAATTAGGGTAAATATAAAGAAAATACTAACAAGAATGAAGATGGAGGTTTGTGTTTAAAACTATTACATGATGTCCAAATGTGTTCTACAATTGACCTTAACATACTGGATAATCAAAATAAATATATTAATTAATAAACTCTAAACCTTATATACTTTTATTTTATTTATAAAATATTTTATGTTCATTTATGTAATATTTATGAGTTATAATATATAATTTTATTTCTTCGGAGCATTCATTTCTTTGGTTTTCAAGATCTGTATACTTGTATATGAGTGTGGAAGATCATGCAGAATGGGTATAATTCTTAAATATTGGATTTATAATATAGTAATGAAAAACTATATGTGTAATTGGTATTGTTTATTATTATTATTATTCCATATACAAGGATGTATCATTATTGAGAGTCTATTAGATTAATTTTTGTGGTTTTTCAATCACAATGATCAAGTTTAATTATATTATTTAATATCAAATCTATATTGTAACGCCCCGACCCCAGCTACCCATTTACACAATTTGAACATCCTGATTCAAAATATGGAATCCATTTTCCTAAATTCAAAACACAGAAGTGGCAGAAATTAATTTAAAATTAATTCCCGCTGTCAAAACAAAAAGCGTGTTTTTAAGAGATAATAACTATCAAAAGATTGACACTTGTTTATGTTCGGTTTAATTGTAAAATTATGTCCAATGACCAAAATTATATTAAATGGTAAAAATATATTCTAAATATACTTTAAAACCACTCAAATTCATAATTTATCACTATTAATTATTTTGATTAAAAAAGTTGTTTTTAATTAAAATTTAGTAATTTTCACTATTCATCAAAATATGAAAGTTATCCGAAATGTACCAAAATTTCACCTTAGGCTAAATTCGATATTCTGAGTCCAAAAATGAAGTCCATTTTCAAATATAAAATATATATAATTTCAAAAATTAGGTATTACTATTCACAACGGCTAGTTTAATTAGTTGTGGTGTGTGTTAGAACTCGAGGTTGCGTACAACACACGCTATCGCATTATTCGAAGGGAAATGTACAGTAGAAGCTTGGGGTGTTACATTCTCCCCTCCTTCAAATAATTGCGTCCTCGCAATTTCTAGGGTATTACTGTATAAAAAGACTCAGGTGGTTCTTCATCATAAGTTCCTCGGGTTCCCACGTTGCCTCTTCCATCTTATGGTTTCTCCACAAAACTTTTACCAGACGCGTCGTCCGGTTTCTCAGTACTTGTTCTCTTGTATCAAGAATCCTGACGGGCTCTTCGCAATAAGACAGATCGGGTTCCAGTTCTAATTCCTCATAGGTGAGTACATGCGTTCGGTCAGGCATGTATTTTCTCAACAGAGATACGTGGAACACATCGTGAACTTTGGAGAGACTTGGCGGCATTGCCAATCGGTAAGCTACAGCCCCAATTCGTTCTAGAATTTCGAAAGGTCCGATGTACCTGGGACTCAATTTACCTTTCTTACCAAAACGTATGACTCCCTTCCACGGAGATACCTTCAGGAAAACATGATCACCGACTTGAAATTCCAAATCCTTCCTTCGATTATCGGCATAGCTCTTCTGCCTACTTTGAGCTGCTTTGATGTGATTTTGGATTACTTTCACCTTTTCCACCGTTTCCTCCACCAGTTCTGGGCCTACAAGTTTTCTTTCACCAACTTCATCCCAACAGGTTGGTGTACGACATCTCTTTCCATATAATGCTTCATATGGTGCCATCTGAATACTTTAATGGAAGCTATTGTTATAGGAAAATTCTACCAGTGGTAAATATTGGTCCCACATGCCCTGAAAATCAAGTGAGCAAGATCTCAACATGTCTTCTAAGGTTTGAATAGTCCGTTCTGATTGTCCGTCTGTCTGAGGGTGGTAAGCAGTGCTCAAATGAAGTTCAGTATCCAGGGATTTCTGAAGACTTTTCCAGAATCTTGAAGTAAAACGGGGATCACGATCAGAAACAATTGATAAGGGTACTCCATGAAGTCTCACAACTTCATTAATATATAGTCTTTCTAGACGTTCCAGGGGTAGATCTTCTCTTATAGCAAGAAAATGTGCTGACTTGGTAAGACGATCAACAATAACCCATATTGCATCGTTCCTTCTAGGAGTCTTTGGTAGCCCCATGACAAAGTCCATCGTAATATTGTCCCATTTCCACTCCGGTATGGGAAGAGGTTGCATGACTCCTCCAGGCTGTTGCCTTCCAGCTTTCACTTGTTGACAAACCATACATCTTGACACAAAATCAGCAATCTCCCTCTTCATGTTGTCCCACCAAAAATGTTCCTTCAAATCTCTATACATTTTGGTGCTCCCAGGGTGTATAGAGAAATTGGAACTATGAGCATCATCCAGCAATTCCCTTTTTAGATCAGGTATATTGGGAACACAAAGTCTCTTCCCGAATTTCAAAATTCCATCTTCATACACAAAGTCTCTCAATCTCCCATCATTCACAGCTTTAATCTTCTTCTGAAATTCTTCATCATCAGTCTGGGAACTCTTAATCCTTTCTAGTAAAGATGGTTTGGCAACCATTTGAAAAATCATTGATGTTTCACCTTCCCTGGTTATTCCCATGTCCATCTTCTCTAGATCCATGAAAATTGGATCCCTTTAAATTCTCATCATGTTCAGAACTCCATGGTCTTTTCTGCTCAAAGCATCTGCTACTTTGTTTGCTTTCCCCGGGTGGTAGTGTATCGTGCAATCATAATCCTTGAGTAATTCAAGCCATCTCCTTTGCCTCATGTTGAGTTCTTTTTGTGAGAAAATATACTTCAAACACTTGTGATCAGTATAAATCTCACATTTTTCACCATAGAGGTAGTGCCTCCATATCTTCAAAGCAAAGATCACAGCTGCTAACTCAAGATCATGAGTAGGATAGTTTTGTTCATGAATTTTCAACTGTCGTGATGCATAGGCAATAACTCTATCATTCTGCATAAGGACACAACCAAGTCCTTTCTTTGATGCATCACTATAAATAACGAACCCATCATTCCCCGATGGTAGAGTCAATATAGGAGCATTGACTAATCTTTTCTTCAATTCTTCGAAATATTCTTCACACTCTTTTGTCAAAACAAATTTAACCCCTTTACGTGTGAGCTTCGTTAATGGGTTAGACAATCGGGCAAAATTCTGGACGAAACGTCGATAATAACCTGCCAAGCCAATAAAACTACGTACCTCAGTTATACTCGTAGGTGCTGGCCATTCTTGGATTTCTTTGGTCTTAGAAGGATCAACAGAGATTCCATCTTTAGAGACAATATGGCCAAGAAAAGAAATCTCCTGAAGCCAGAATTCACACTTGATAAACTTTCCATATAATTCATGCCTCCTCAGAGTCTTCAAGATAATGCGCAAGTGATTTTCATGATCTTCGTAGGTTTTGGAGTATACCAAGATATAATCAATAAATACCACCACAAATTCATCGAGATACTCCTTGAAAACTCTATTCATCAGATCCATGAATACAGAGGGTGAATTAGTCAATCCAAACGGCATTACAGTAAACTCGTAATGCCCGTACCTGGTTCGAAATGCTGTCTTTGGAATGTCTTCCTTCTTTACACACAACTGATGGTATCCAGATCGAAGGTCAATCTTTGAAAAGTATTGAGCTCCATGCAGTTGGTCAAATAAATCATCAATACGAGGTAGGGGATACTTGTTCTTTATCGTTATAGCATTGATCTCCCTGTAGTCGATACATAACCTCATAGATCCATCTTTCTTTTTAACAAAAAGAACAGGGGCTCCCCATGGAGAAACACTAGGGCGAATAAATCCCTTATTACTCAATTCCTCTAGTTGTTTCTTTAGTTCGACTAACTCTACAGTGGCCATTCTATAAGGGGTCTTCGATATAGGCCTTGATCCAGGAATCAAATCAATGGAAAACTCAACTTCTCGTTCTGGAGGATGTCCAGGTAAATCTTCTGGAAATACATCTACAAATTCTTTCACAACAGGTACATCCTCTATTTGAACATTCCTTTCCTCACCGACAGTTATTTCATTCTCTTCCTCCCCAATAATTGAATTAAGTTGAGCTACTGGGGGTGGATCTAAATAAGAATTAGGTGGTGACGATTCTGCTCTAAAAATAAGGTGCTCTTTATCATTATCATCAAGAATCGTAACCTCTTTCTTCTTACAATAAATCTTCGCATCATAGTCCGAAAGCCAGTCCATACCGAGGATTATATCAAACTCAATCATAGGTATGACGATGAGGTCAGCAGATAAATAAAATTTATGTGCTCTAATGGGGACTGATTCACAAAACTTTATTGCAACGATACTTCCCTTAGGAGTTTTAACTGACAACTCCCTTATTAAATCAAATTGGAAATATCTAATTTTCTTAGCAAACTGGGAAGATATGAAACAATGCGATGATCCAGAATCAAATAATGCATTTTCTAAACTTGAGGAAACCATTAAATTACCTGCCACCACATCTTTCGGAGCTTCTACCTCAGCAGTAGTGATAGCATAAGCCTGGCCTTGATCCCTTGGCCTTTTCTGAGGTAAGTTATCCTGACGCTTAGGACATGCATTTGCATAATTCCCCATCTCTCTGCAATTGTAGCACTGAACGTTGGTAGCTTCCTTCTTCCCCTTGCAATCATGAGCTTGGCGGCCTTTTTCACCACACTTGTAACAGACTCCCATTCCCTTCAAGCAAGTACCAGGATGTTTCTTCCCGCATTTACCACAAGATGGATATTCAACCTTTCCTTTCTTCCCCTTATTTCCATTCCCAGATTGATCAGCAAGTCTCTTCTTCTCTTGCTTTGCTTTAAAGTCATAAGACTTAGAGAATTCCTTTTCGGTCTTGATAGCACATGAGACAATGTCTTCGTACGAAGAAAAGGATTGTGAGACTAATGCTCGACGGAGAAATGGTTTTAACCCATCAAAGAAACGATCAATCTTACTTCTTGGGTTGCGAATATAATCACCAGCGTACCTCGCTAACCTTGTAAAGTTAGCCTCATACTTTGTGACATTCTCATCCTCCTTTTGTCTCAGACTCAGAAATTGTCTTTCCATATCTGCTTGATGGTCGCGAGGAAAGTATTTTTCTAAAAACAGATCTTTGAACTCCCTCCATTCCATATTTGATACTTCATCATCTTCCTTCGTATTTTGAATCAATGACCACCATTTATCAGCATCTCCAGTGAGGCGGTAAACTGCCATGATAACTTTTTCCCTTTCACTGCTCCCCAAAGCCTGAAATATTTTCTCTAGGGAAAATATCCATTGCTCAGCTACTAAGGGATTTGTATTCCCATTGAACGTTGGTGGTTGCTGTCTCATGAATCGATCTAACATTGATCCTCCACGCTGTGGATCAGGGTGCTCCATACGGGTAAGGTTATTATTCATAACCTGAGTAAGTTGTCCCAGTATGGTGATTAGTTGATCAGCACCAGTTGCATCACCAGCCCCACTATAATTATCTTGAGCAGGAGGGCAATCCCTACATGGAGTGCGTGCATTGATACGGTTTCCATTTCTTCCACTAGGCGCCATTTCTAAACAATGGCATAAACTAGATCAGTTTATGAATCAGAATACATAATCCCATACTTATAAAACACTTAACATAAATTGAACTATTTATGGATATAATCCATAATCATAAAAAATGTTTTCTTTGAAGAAGTATATACACATAAACCCTTCATAATGATTTGTAAAGAAAATGAGAGTTATCCTAAGCATATCCCCCGGGAGTGTCGTAACCAAGAGTGCAGCAAGGCCCGTTGTCGTGCACCAGTTCCCGTTCGAGTCTAGCTCAAAGCGGTGTTTTCGGGTTTTACCCCTAGGTACATCTGTGCCAGAGCCACCTCTACCTGCTCGTATCCAGACAGGGATGTATTGCTCGGAAAACTCACAAAATCTCTACAATACCAAAATTCTAGGAAGTTCTTCTATACTAATCCTCAATGTTCATCTTAGGTCTACGTGCTCTAATCAGAGTTTATCTAAATCTAGTTTCCAAGGTTTGTACTAAACTTCCTCTGATACCAACTGTAACGCCCCGACCCCAGCTACCCATTTACACAATTTGAACATCCTGATTCAAAATATGGAATCCATTTTCCTAAATTCAAAACACAGAAGTGGCAGAAATTAATTTAAAATTAATTCCCGCTGTCAAAACAAAAAGCGTGTTTTTAAGAGATAATAACTATCAAAAGATTGACACTTGTTTATGTTCGGTTTAATTGTAAAATTATGTCCAATGACCAACATTATATTAAATGGTAAAAATATATTCTAAATATACTTTAAAACCACTCAAATTCATAATTTATCACTATTAATTATTTTGATTAAAAAAGTTGTTTTTAATTAAAATTTAGTAATTTTCACTATTCATCAAAATATGAAAGTTATCCGAAATGTACCAAAATTTCACCTTAGGCTAAATTCGATATTCTGAGTCCAAAAATGAAGTCCATTTTCAAATATAAAATATATATAATTTCAAAAATTAGGTATTACTATTCACAACGGCTAGTTTAATTAGTTGTGGTGTGTGTTAGAACTCGAGGTTGCGTACAACACACGCTATCGCATTATTCGAAGGGAAACGTACCGTAGAAGCTTGGGGTGTTACATATATAATGGTTACAAAAACATTAATAATATATAATAATTATTTTTTAATGTAGTTAAATATTAATATGGTTTCATGACCATCCTTGATGGATAAATTAATGAACGAATGTTTTTCATCCACGTTGGTGGTAATTTGACACCTCCTGGATGATGATTTCGTTTTTAAAATAAAAGAGAGTGATAGAGTAAGTTGATTGGTGATGGATCATAGATTATCATTAAATAATTCACGTATTAATATGATAATATATTTATCATGATAATTTGGATAGTATATTTGAAGATAGGATTGGAATATAAATATAATTGAAATGAAATGAAAAGTAAAAGAAAGAGGGTTTACCTATTGAATCATCTTCCTCGAGAACCTTCTAAGGGGAAGGGGTTTTTGTCTATTTGAAATACCAAGATCTACTATAAAAGGGGAGATAATATGGGAAGATTATTTCAATACATGATTTTTTCATATTCATGGGGTTGTGTTTTGAGGAGGGGAGAGGGTGAGGGGTGTTATTTATACTAGAGGAGAAGGATGATTTTCACATTATTTTATTCATTATTATATTATTTTCCTCTAGACAAGAAATAGTATAGATTATTGTGAATATATTAAGTATGGTTTCCATGTGATTTTTAAATAATGGTTCTACATAATCCAATATAATCCATAACTCGTTAATTTATTTATATAGCATTTATCGTAAATTATCTTATTTTACTATTCACTAAAAAATAATGTATTTCAGAAAAATATCCAAAATTCACCTTGACCATTTTTATGCATGTAAAATTTCAAAATGATCTCCATTTTATGATAACAATTTTCTAAACATATACAATTTAATTTTTAATTGAAATCATCATTTACTCGAAAATGCAGTTTTGTACAAATTAAAAAAGTTATTATAATACTATGAAAATTTAAATAAAGTATCATTAAATTATCCTAAAATTATAAGACAATAAAAAATAGATTTATAAATAAAATTTATGAAAATTATTTTCTTTATTTAAATCATTTAAATAATTATAAAAAAGTAACTAAATATTTATTACTCACAAAAATGAAAACTCTTAATTAATATTTTTTAAAATAATCATTTACCAATAGTATGATTTAATTGAATATATATTTCCTTTATAAGGTGGATAAATTTTATTTTTATATTCCTTTCTGAGGTTACTATTCATTAGGTTAATTTACTATTCATATGGTTCATATTATTATTCCTAAGTAATTGATATTATTTAATCATTTTAGTTTCCTTAACCTCCCTAAATTAATCATATTTCATTAATTATTCTTCTATAAAGTGTGTAATGCTCTCTATAAGTTATTTTTTATTACCAATACAATATGAAATAAATATAGGAAGGACAGTTTCATTGATTGAATTTGGGGTTTTTACATTTTCCCCTCAAAAAATCATCTTTAAAATTTATAGAATGTTACATCATAAAAAGGTTTGTGTAGTTCTTCATCATATGTTTTTTAGGATCCCATATTTCTTCTTCAAGGTTATGTTTTTTCCAAAGTAAATTTTCTAGATGAGTCATCTGAGTCCTCAAAACCTATACTTTAGTGTCCAAAATTCAGATGGGCTCTTCATAATAAGATAAATATGGTCTCTAATCTATTCCTTCACATGTGGGGACATTCATTAGGTCCGGTATCTACCTTCTCAAAATTGATATGTGGATCACATTGTGTAATTTAGAAATTCTAGGTGGATTTTCTGAATGATAATCAACAACTCCAAATATATCCATGATTTTAAAAGTTCCAATGTACCAAGAGATTAATTTCCCTTTCTTCCCAAAAATTATAATACCCTGCCATGGAGATACTTTTAAAGAAATTTTGATCTCCCATTTAATATTCCAAATATTTCCTTTTTTTATTAGTGTAGTTATTTTTCCATAATTGAGTGACATTGATATGGGTTCGAATTTTCTATTCTATGGCTTTTTTCCTCCACAAACTATGGACCGGAAAGATTCATTTCACCAACTTCACCCCAAAAAGATTTTGTATGACATCTCTTTAAATTCAAGGCTTTATATGGTGTAATTTTAATGCTTTAATAAAAACTATTGTTATAGAAAAACTATACTAAATTTAAATACCGATCCCTTATATAATGAATATTAAATGATCATGATCTCAACATTTCTACTAATGTTTTGATAGTCCATTTATTACAACCCATCAGTTTGAGAGGGACAAGAAATACTCAAATGACGATCATTATCCAATGTTTTCTATATAATTTTTCATAATATCGATATAACTATTAGAGAACTATCAGAAATAATTGATAGAGAGTCTCCATGAAGTCTTACAAAATCATTTATATTTATCCTTTCTAGGCACTCAAGTGGGAAATCAACTCTTATAGGGAGTAAAAGTTCATATTTGGTTTGCTGATGAAAAATTACTCATATTTCGTCATTATTTCTTATAAAATTGGCTAATCATGTTAAGAAATCAATAGTGATTTCATCCAATTTCCATGTAGGAAAATGAATGGGTTGCAATACCAGTTTCAGATGCTTTTGTCGGGGCACGTGCATTTGTCACGTTAAGGATGGGCTACTGTTACCCTATATTCCCGCTTTCCAAATGCAGGTGGCATGTGCTCTTTATTCAGGGATATGTGCTCCTTGATCGAAACATGATTATGGGATTTTGGCTTTTCCTTCTGTGGATTCCTCCTCGGAACTCATCACCCCGTCTTTGTCTCCCTTATAGATTTAAGATGTTGTTTCTGAAACTCTACCTGACGTCATAACTTCATTGACACCAGTTAGTTACACTACTTCTGTCAAGATGCTTCAAGGGGTTCAGTCAGGGAAGCAACCTTCAGTTAGGAGAGTAGTCATGTTGGGAACCATTGGCATGTTTGGATGCATGGGGATTGGAATGTTTTTCATCTTTCCCTTATTATTGGGCATCCCGAGGGCGCAGAAGCCTGAGGCATCCCATATCAAATATGGGGAATCATATGTCTTTGTCATGTATCTACGGTTTTCCTCGGCATTCCATGTTGAACACAGGTTATTCCGCAAGTTTAACATCCAGCAAAGACAGATCAGACAGATCCGAACACTGATTAGAGTGGATCAGAATGAGGAAACCTCTATATAGAACACTGTTATTGGGACCAATAAATGGGTGTCTTCGCGAATTCTTTCATTGGGAACAGGGAATGGGGTGGCATGATCCCACATGGATGTTGCAGCCCGGGTAAAAAGTAGGATGGATGGTGGCTTTGGTCTTGAGCCCCGAAGAGACATCCTACATATCCCTGTGGCTGTGAATCAATGTCTGTGTAGTTCTCTGAAACAATGGGACACCTGAGGAGGTGACCCATGAGAATTGATGCATTGATGGGACCTAGAGGAAATGGAACCTCTGGGATAGGGCATGAACTTCTCTAGACACATGGGATCAAGGGAGAGATCAGAATGAGTCATGAGTGATTGGATCACACCGCATGGAGGCTTCCTACATATCCATGTGGCAGGGAATCAAAGTATGTGTAATTTAGGCGTCATCTGGGGCGTATGCTCTGAGGTGGCCCATGGGGTCACTAAACCGATGTGCAGGTGGACCTGGGGTCTTGATGGATGGTGGACTTGAACCTTTTGGAGGATTCCTATGTACCATTCCTTCACATGGATCAAAGTCACCATAGTTCGGGATAACAAATACAGTTTGACGTTATGTAGGATGGAAGCATTTGAGGATTATGCTTTAAGATAGCCCATGGTGTTGGTGAACCGACATGGTTTGAATGACCAGGCGGTGGGCATGAACCTCATGGAGGCTTCCTACGTACCATGTCAGAACATGGATCGATGTCCCCGTAGTTAGAGAGGGGTTGGGGCTTACACTCTGAGGATTCCCAAGGTGTTTGAGTCTTGATCCTCATGGAGACTTCCTACGTACCATGCCTTGACATGGATCATAGTCTCTGTAGTTTAGTATGGATTTGGGCTTACACTCTGAGGTGGCCCAAGGGGTTTTGGTCTTGATCCTCATGGAGGCTTCCTATGTACCATTATGTGACATGGATCAAAGTACCCGACGTTCGGGTTGGATTGGGGATTACACTCTGATGTGGCCCAAGGTGTTTGGGGCTTGAACCTCATGGAGGCCTCCTACATACAATTCCTTGAATGGATCAAAGTCCATGTAGTTTCGAGATGGATTGAGGCTTACAGTTTGAGGTGGCCCAAGGTGCTTGGGGATGGAACCTCGTGGAGGATTCCTATGTACCATTCCATGACCTGGATCAAAGTCCTCGTAGTTCGGGATGGGTTGGGGCTTACACTCTCAAGAGGCCCAAGGTGTTTCGGTCGTGAACCTCGTGAAGGCTTCCTACATACCTTTCCTTGACATAGATCAGAGTCCCGATGTTTGGGATGGATTTGGGCTTACACTCTGAGGCGACACAAGGTGTTTAAGGATTTAACCTCTTGGAGGCTTCCTATATACCAAGCCTTGTCATGGATCCATGTCCCCATAGTTCAGGATGGATTGGGGCTTACACTCTAAGGCGACCGAAGGTGTTTGGTCATGGTTGGTGATTGCTCTAAGCTCACGTGAGTCATGTTCATTTTGAGAAACAAGAGATAAAAGAGTCTTGACAATAACATTGCAAATGGTGCGTCTGTGGGAGATGGAGTGGGGCTTACGCATGGAGTGGCCCAAAGAGAAAACATGGGCTTACATGTGGTTAATAGGCTTAGATGTTGGGGCTTACTCCATTATGGAGGCCTGAGAGGGACAAAGAAAAGAGGAAGAGGGATTTGGGACAGAAGAAATGAGGATCTCCATTCCATATCATGCCCTCCACTGGCCTTGAGGACCGAAGAAGAACGGAGGAGCAGGGATGCTACCTCATGGATGGAAAACTAGGGGCTTACACCAAGGTGGATTCACTTTCCCGGTGGAAAAATTCCTCTATGATAAAAAGGATATCATCCCCTGTGAGGGGTGACCCCGTCCCCGTGCAGACGAGTGGGCGTGGATAATGTCTATGGCGGGGGACCTTGTGTGCGTGGTACAGGACGAGGACACAGTTTAACTTCATGTGCCAAGGATGATGGTTCTTGGCAGTTTAACATCCTGCAACTCAAACGATGTGGGTTTTCTCCACACCCCTAGGGCATTCTTAATCGGCACCCCTTGATCCTAGTGTGAGGGAAGGCATCAGCAATGTTGTAGCGATGGAGTGTGTTAGGGTGAACCATCGAGGGGTCCATGTTAGCGTGGCTATGCAAAGAAACAATACATGTGAGCGAACCTATGCGAAAAAATCATGAGGCAATGAAATGCAATGGACGGTGTCATCCAGGGGACTTTAAAGTTACTATGTATGAGCCTAGAAGGTCGCATGAGAAAACTACACATGATGTGGATTCCCGAGGGGTGAGAGACACCCACAAATGGAATCCATAAGAAGAGCATCGGGCTCTCACACAAGGGGGCGCCCGGGGAGCACTGAGATGGGAGGTCCTGAGGGGATTGCACGCGACCTTTGAGGTTTTCACAAAAAACACAGGGCTGGCACAAAATAAGTGATGTTGGCACATAATTGGAGCTGAGTTTTTGTGAGAAACTAGATGGAGTGCACACAAGGAGATACTACACACAATTATGGGGGTGCATGCAATTGAAGGGGATTGTGCGACATGGAAGGGGATTGGGAGCAATTGGGGGTGCGCTCAATGTAATGGATTGAACGCAATTGACCAGACCGCGCGTAAGGGGAAGGGATTGCACCCAAGGGGCATACCCCAAAGGGATTGGTATTTAGTCTAAACTATGGGGATCTCAAGAAGAGGTGGACCCCAGAGCGACTTGGAGTGAAAAGTACAGTACCTGAAGGTCATATTTGTGCACGTGGAAGCCAAATTGCTCGCACAAGAGCCGGTTCAGATTATTTATCCCTGAATTAGTAGGGGTCACCATCTATTTATAGGTGTCCAATGGCACGAAAACCATGTTGGCACAAAATAATTGTGCGACAGAGGCGGCGGCATGGAATATCGGCCACGCGGGGTGGGGCCTGAAATATTTTGTACCCCCTATGCTGACCATTCGAAAATCCCGTAAAATTCTGTGTGGGGCATCAATATTTCTCACAAGTATGAATTAATTTCACGCGGCCCCTCGGGCCCCCCTGTACGGGGTCCCCGAGTCTGAATATGACACCACATTGGTTTTTGGAATCATTTTTCAGCACTTGATCACTTTTCAGTGTCTACAAACTCCCCCCCCCCCATAGGAATTGGATCTGTGAGGGGTTGCAATGGTCAGATTCCGAGGGAAACACAAGAAATGCAGAGCTCTATGGGGTCCATGCAAGCAAAAATATGAAGTGGTGTGCAAAATTCAGGAATGCGTGGATGGGATCACCCCACACCTGGCTGCATTTCTTGGGTGTTGGAGGGGTAGATTCTCAATGCCTTCACTTGACGGTACATGATTACATGGCCAAGAAGATGCGTGAGAGCAGCCAGTGTTTCGACGTCACTGAGTGTTGGGAGGAGTTAGGGAGTACCCGATCATTTCTGAATGCAGATCATGAGGTTCGATTACTCAATGAATAGGAGAATGAAAAGGAGTTATTCATAGTAAACTATTTCGAGCTCATAGAGAATTTGAGGGCCCAATTGGCAGATGTCGAAGAGCAACTAGTGGAATCAAGTCACCAGATGTCTAACCTCCAAACTGAACAGGCACGAGCATGGGCTAGACTAAGTGAATTGCGCTCTGCGGCTGCTATTGAAGAGGTAGTTTTTAGGGGGCAAGAGGAAGTCCTAGAGGCCACCATCCAAAAGGTGGAGGTATTGGAAAGATCCATACATGAAGCCGACCCCTAAGGGCCCTATTTTGGTTGAACCCATAAACTTATTTCTCCTTACTGCTTCTTGTTTTTTAACTACATGTATGGACAAATTTATTTACTTGTGCCATTTGTTTAATGTGCTCAACCATAATCTCGAAATAAATTGTAATCCATTCCAAATATCATGTGGGTCGTACCCAATGTGAGAAGCAAAGAATGCTCATATTATCATATTGTTTGATCATGGGAGTGTCAACCAATGTTCCAACATTCGAAATTCGAATCTGGATTTCTGAGTTGAAGAGGGAGTCCCGATCAAAGGATTAGGACCTCATACCGGTCGGTGTATCATCTTCTCAGTATGCTCTAGCGCACGAGCAGGGCAATGCCCGGGGCATTGGAATCAGTCCGAACATAGGGGAATGAAAAATGTGAATCATGTTACCCAAATTCAGAAGACTATGGGATGGTCATGGCAATAAAGGACAACTATTGACCGTTTTTGAAACACAACATCCATATTGCGTTATCCTGAAATGGGTACACAAATGAAGGTCGACCGCTGACCATGTTCGCAACACAGGAACCAACTCAAATATCATCTTTCATTCATTCGGAATGATGGCCTAAGATAGCAGGTGGACCATAGGTCAAGCATCCATACTGTTAGTGGTCCCTTCAGATGTGAAAAAGTATGAGGATCCGGATAAAGGGGGCATGCAAAGCATGTAAGATGATGTTCTGGTTTCATTGAATAAAATCGATCACTCTTGAAATTACAAAATCGGGGGGAAGAATGTTAGGAGGTCACCTTAATATGATGATGTATCATTCCTACTCTTAGATAGACCCTATATGAGGTGTCAGGTCATGGGGCCGACAGTGTGAAATGATGGGTTTTGTGATTCCTGGGGCTGGGCTCGAGACGAAATGTCTGGGCATTCCTACGTATCCCATAAGGATGGAAATCAATCCATACATAGTTCTAGAAAGTTTCTTAGTTTAAGGACATAGAACTCAAACCAGGGATCTATAAGGAATGTAGGGGACACATGGTAAGGTGATTATGAAACACGATTCGAATGAGGACATAAGTCCAAATTAACATGTGTTCCTTGGAGAAGTGTTTAGGTCGATAGACCGAATACGAAATGTAGGTTGGGCCTATGGGGAAGTGCATGGGTCTTCCTACGTATGTCATATGGATTATAATCAAGCCACATGTAGATCTTGGGGAGTGGCATGGTATGGTACCAGTGAAAACGATTAAAAGGGTTGTGTGGGTCTAGCCCTCGCACAAAAAGAATCAGTATTCAATGTATCTTGTTTGTCATTTAAGGTGAATGGTTTTTTTGAGATGATATTACAAAGGTATAAATTACCTGAATCACCACAAGAATCATGAAATATAAATGCATTGAAAAATGGAATGGTGGATTACCAATACTCAACATGATGTCCCCTATGATGATGTCATCACAATGCATTGCCGTTTTTCGTCATGCAGCCGGTAAGATATCATCACAGTTTAGGGTCATGTGATAATATCAAATAGCACAGTTTAAATTCATATGGATTGTACATGTGAAGGAGTGTTCATGATGTGATAAATCTTACTCGAAGTGAATGAAGATGAGGTCCACATCACCACTGTGTGAAACTCTGGGAATGGAGCATCGAGCCAAGAGGCCAGTAAGGGTCAGAGGATAAGGGGCAAGAGATTCTAGCTCCCATCTAAGATGGACCTAGAAACATGATGTTTGGGTGATCCTACATATCCCATGAGTATGATAATCGATCCAAACATAGTGATTTGAGAAGATATTAGTTTATCGTCTTAGATCTCAGACCATGGGAGCCCAAAAGGAAACTGTATTACAGCTTGTTCCCCTAACGTGTAGAGGTGCACTGAGGGATAGTGCCAAGAGTGTCGAGATATCATATGGGAATGATGGGGTGGAACCAAATGTGAATCAGGTAACCAACATTGAGGTCCTAAAGGGACTGGCGTGGAGACGATGGATTACTACTGACCATGTTCACAACATAGCATCCTACCTCTTTAGCAGGAAACAGGGACAAACAAATGAGCGTTGACCACTAACCATGTTCGCAACGCATGACTTCTATAAATTTATTGTTCAAAACTATTGGGGGTGTTGTCCCATAATGTTAGTAGATCCCTTAGGCCTATCATCCATGCTGTTTTGGTGGTCCCTTTGGGTTTGAAAGATAACGGGGGCCTAAATTAAGGGGAACATGATGCATGACAAGTGGATGGAAACTTTCCCATGTTGAATTCAACACTCCAGGTCCTAGACCAGAGTACTCTTAGACACATCGGCGATCCAATTAAAAGAGTCGAGGGGAACATCTTGAGAGTGGCCAAGAGATGGCGGATTCGCACGAGGAGATGTGGACATGGTGCCAAAATCCCAATGTGAAAGTGGTTATAAACCTGTGTCACACCTACACACCCTTCCCGTGGAAAGGAACAAGCCAAGGGGCCTATGTGACCATGATATCTCTAAGAGATGGGGATTGACCTGACATCTAAATGTTTAGGAGGAACTATATATCCCATAATGGTGGGAGTCAAGCCACACATAGTTCTTGAAGGTGCATTTTAACGTCATGTTGGACGTCATACATTTTGATGTCTTGTGGGATGACATATAGTGTAACGTCATGCAGCACGACATACAATTTAACTTCATAGGGGATGATATACAGTTTAATGTCATCCAGGACAACATAGAGTTTAACGTCATGTGGGGAAACATACACTTTAATGTCATGCAAGATGACATACAGTTTAACGTCATGTGGGTCAAAATACGGTTTAACGTCATGCGGGAAAACATACAAATTAATGTCTTGGGGGACAAGAAAGATGTTTAGGGTCATGTAGGAATGATAGTTTAAGGTCGTGCGGGACCATAATCTAGTTTAAGGACATGGAGGACCCGTAAGGGTCATGTAATGTATTTTTTAAAGAACTAGGCTATTTTGTGAGGAGTTATACACTCACCATCCATGGTCACTAGGGAGTATTCTCTATTGGGATAAACCTTATGAATAATGAATGGTCCTTCCCATTTGGGATCCAACTTGGGTGGTTTCCTAATAGATATCATTGGTGTTTTCAAAGCCATCACCATTTGCCTTGTAGGAAAGAGCATAAGCGAACATTCTTGTTAAAATATCATGCCATCCTGCTATAATAATTTCCTATAATGTGCAAGGCATGAAGCCTATTATCGTCTAGTGCTTCTAATTTTTCTAGATGGATTTCAACAACTCTATCTGGCGCTTGCTAGTTATAGACCACTATGCGTAATGAGGGAAACTGAATATCGAGGGGCAGGACAGACTCAGTCCTGTACACCAAGTAATATAGGGTCAGCTTGTTGGAATTACAAGTCGTCGTCTAATAAGCCCAGAGGGCGTTGGGGAGATTATCCTTCCAACTCTTCTTGTTCTGACCAACCATTTGCTGCAGAATGTTATATAGGGTTTTATTGAACGCCTCGATCTTCCCATTTTCATGTGCGTGATAGTGGGAGGTATGGTTTGAACAGATGTTTCACTTGGTGTACAATTTCTTCAGTTATTCTACATGGATGTTTGTGTCATTATCAGTGAGGATGGCATGAGGGACTACAAATCGATAGATGAAGTTGGAGCTCACGAAGTAAATGATGGATCGGTCCTTGACTTCCTTATGCGGAATTTGCTATTCCCACATGGAAAAGAAAAATGTAGCGGTCAGAATGAATCAGAATTGGCGAGAAGTTTCTATTGGGTATGGTCCTGCGACAGCTAATCCATAGACTGCAAAGGGCCAAGAGAACTTGGTAGTGTTGGGAGGCTCCGGTGTCCAATGAACAATGTTAGCATGAACATGGAATGCATGAAACCTCATAGTGAACTCAATGTAGTCATGGGTCATGGAGGGCCCAAAATAACCCATCCATCATATCTGGAGAGACAGTTTTGGCCTAGCCTGATGGGAACCATAAGAACCAGAGTGAACCCCTTGCATGTCCTGTGGAATCTCGACCCCCTGAATGGAACAGAGGAGAAAACCAGCAAACCTGTTCTTATAGAGGATCTTCTCATGACTGGGACAACTCTAGAGGGTAAAATATATCATGTGGCATTGGATTCTCTTGCTCTCTACTCGTTCTGACAAGAGGTTACTGTGTTGGAGTTATTCAACCAAGGGTTACCGGCAATCAAAAATCATTTCGATCACTATATCTGGATGAACCGGTTGTCCCGAAGAAGTAGCGCCAATGGTAAGATGGATTACCTAGGGTCTATCATCTCCATCCATGGTAACATGAGCTATGACTCTCTGATGCACCCCGTGGATAATTAGATCATCTTGTTCGGGCTCTAAAAGTGATGCAGCTAAGTTGGCCAAATTATCTGCTCAACCGTTCTGTGACAGAGGGACATGGATAACCTCTGGCCGAGAAGGGAACGGGACCATTAGATAGAGGGTTCATTCCAACAATGGTACGAGCTCTGGATTCCTGAAAACATAGCCACCATTGACCTTCTAAATAATAAGCTCGGCGTGCCCTTTCACATGAAAATGGGGCATGTCGATCTCAAGGGCTAGCTTGAGACCCGTAATGAGGGCCTAATACTCGTCCTTATTGTTGGTGCAGCATTCCAACATTTGGAATGAATATGGTAGAATGACTTGCCTCGGGGTAATAAAAATGATATCTAGGCCCACTCAGTTGATTCATGGATCATTGAGCCTCCTACTGGTGGGGCTCCAGGATGATCCATAAAAGGGAAAATGCCTACATGGAACGGCTTGATCGACCGAGAAGATTACCTCATCATGAAAATCAATGTCCAAGTACTGGTCTGCGGAGGTTTGATGGGAAAAAAGGAAATCATCCAATGCCTTCCCTTTGATATCCATCTAATTTATAAACATGATGTCGAACTTTTGGAGGATTACTGCCCATCGTGCAGGTCGGTCGGTCAAAATGGGATGGCTTAGAATGTACTTCAATGGGTCCACCCAAAAGACCAGCTATACCTTGTGGTGTTGCAGGTAATGTCGCAATTTTTATACTGTGAATACTAGTGTGAGGCAGCTCTTCTCAGTGGGGGATTATCTAGTCTCTATATCGAGGACCATGTAGATGAGGTAATAGAGGCCGTTCTCTGCCCCCTCATTGTTCTTCTGTGTGAGAAGGGTGCCGAGGGACTGTTCCAGGGCGGTGATATAGATGAACAGCGGCTTCCCAAGGGTGGGTGGCATCAAGACTAGAGGCTAGAGTAGATACTTCTTGATTTCCTCAAAGGTGGTCTAGCACTCATCCCACTCATAGGCAGTGTCTTTCTTCATGATCTAGGAAAAGGGATTACACTTTCCAGCTAGATTCGCAATGAATTGGCGTATGTAGGATAAGTGGCCTTGGAAAAATTTAATCTACCAAATATTACTCTGGGGAGGCATCTAGCTAATGGCCTTGATCTTGTCTGGTTCGATCTTGATTCCCTAGTGCCTAATAACAACGCCAATAAACATGCCATATTTGACCCTAAAAGCACACGTTAATGGGTTCATATTCAGGTGGCGGGAAAGGAGGATGTCGAACTATATCTCAAGAACCTTTAGATGGTCCTAATGCTGGTGAGATTTGACCACCAGAGCATCCACATTTCACTCCACCAATGACCTGAGGATTGGATTGAATATGTGATTCATGGCCTACTGATTGGTGGCTCCTGCATTCATCAGGTTGAAGGGCATCACTAGGTAACATAATGTACATTGTGGGTGCCCTGAAAGCTGTATTCTCCTAATCCTTGGAGGCTATACGGATCTGATTATATCCGTAGTAACCATCCATGAAGAAGAGGGCATGGAACCCTACCATAGCGTCAATTAACAATTCTTTCACTGGAAGGGGAAAATCATCCTTAGGACTATGGAACTGAAATCTTGGAAGTCGATTCAGACTATAATTTGTCTGTTCTTCATCCTGACTGGCACAATGTTGGCTAGCCACTTGGTGTACAAGACCTCCATGATGAAGTTGGCTTTGATGATCTTGTTAAATTTGGCCTTGACCATGGCACTGTGAATGGGTGCATCTTTCTAGGAGGTTGCTTGAACCCATGATAAATTTTCAGGAGACCGAGGAGGTGGACATCTACCTGAGGATCTAGTCCCTGCATCTCGTCAAAACTCTAGGAGAACACATATTAGTGTTGCTTCAATAAATCCACATACCGTTGTTGCTCTACAAGGGACATGGTGGCACTGATCAATGTGGGTTTCGAATCTTCCTAACTACCAAGGTTCACCTGTACCAGTTCATCGACCGTGGTAGATACACCTTCCTCCGAGGAAGTTGGGGCATCCTTTATATACTCTTCTCCACTTATGGAGGGATCTTCCATGGGGGAAGTTTCTTCTGAGTTACCAGACCCCAACGGGAGGTGGGTATCAGCTTCTGTGGTAGTGGTTATTACATCGGGGAACTCCGGCATTGCAGAGACCAGAGCTATGAAAGCTGTAGACTCAGTTACATCTGGTCTTCATCCCAAGGGGAAATGCTTGACAATATAAAAGTAGTAGTGGTACATCGTCTGGAGCCGGCTTATTCTAGTCTGATGAAACAGACATGTATGAGGCACTGTCGTTTCGATGAGTCGTACGTCATGATTCTTGATGGGAGTGGGAGGCTCTGGGATCACTCAAGCGCAGTTCATAAAATAATACGAAGTGATCTTCCAATGCCACTTGGATTTTGGGGAATGGTTCCCCTTTTTCGCAGAAATGACAATATGTTACCCCATATCGGGGTGTCATGGCCTCCAACCCGTAAATCGAGAAGACGTAGGCATCTTTCAGGTCTGCCCAAGGGTCGCTCATTGGGATGACGAGCTAAACTCTACATGCCTGGACTTGTTTATCCTTTCTCTTATAATAGTCAGAGTCTAAATAATGGGATTTACAAGAGGGGAAAAGAGATTCATCACATTGGAGTACGCCCACTCGACCATTAGGGGAGTACTTGAGGCATTGGTGATACGATGAGGGGACAACCACATGTAGGTGGAGCCATGGACTTCCCATCAATGCATTATACGCGATGTCCTGGGAGACAACCATGAACTCAGTGCTAGAAACTAGGTCTCCAAACTAGGTCTTCATATGGATCGTTCTGACCGGGGTGTAATTTGTGATGTCGTATAATTGGATTCTTCAATCAGTGGGAGTCAGGTCATCCTAGGATAGCCCAAGCTTCTGCAGTGTCCATGTCAGGATATGGTTTAACACAAATCCGGTGTCAATGAGTTAGCGGAGAATCTCCATGCCGTTAAACTGGCTCGTGATGTACACAGAGTGGACGTGCCCCTATATGGGTGAGCCTTCATTATCTCTACAGAATGAAATGATGGCCAGGAATTCCACAATCTCAGCTGTCTCAATATGAAAGGATTCTGTAGCTACGACCATTGTCTCAAACTGGAGGGGGGATGTTTAAATCCTAGATGAGTGCTTCATGCATATCTAGCAACAGGAGAAGGGCCTGAAGGGTGGAAATACTAACTAGGATGTCGGTGAAGTGTTTTAGAATGTCATACATCCATGCGAGGCATGAAACTCTACTTGAAAGAAGTCGTTATGTAATAGAAGGAATAACAGGACCTACCGACCAAACCGAAGGCTGACTTATACAACGAATATCCCGCTGCTCACTAGTCGAAGCCCGGAAGGTAGCTGTCGGATGAGGACCAGATGGCTGAGATTGTCTCGTAGTAGGGTGAAGCTAGTCGTGGCCCAGCTGAAGTGGTTCTTCCTGATCAATTAGCACAAATGACGGTGGAGGCGGGCTTGTCGACACTAGATGAGGAAGCTGCACATGCTGGGTTATGCACTGGGCATGTTGTCTGGTCTCATCGGCATGCAAGGCCTGGCTGGAGGTGCCAACTGACGTGCCCCGATGACCCATATGGTTGCGGCTCCACCAATGTTGGCATCAGCTGGGGACATTGGGGAGGTTTTCCTGGAACTCCCCCTCGTCAGGAGTCATATAGGTGTTTACCAACTCAATGGTGTTAACCGAAGCATACCTTTGACTATCACTTGATGAGTCATCCTCCACTAGGTGGATTCTGGGTGGGATCCCCATCTCTGAGGGAATAATGTCACTGAGATTTTTGGACAGCAGCAACAATGGCAGGGCGCGTAAATTTTTCTTTCACCTCTGATTCATGCCCTTCTAACAAGAGGACGACTGAGATGATGATTCAGAAGCGGTGGCTGCAACTTCTGAAGGCTCCGGCTACTGCAGGCGTGCACTGATAATTCCATGGGCATGGGTGACTATATTTCAAGCCATCCAGTCGTTATACATCTGAGACCCTTGGTTAAAAACCTACTGCCATTCTCCCTCATCGTCGTTATCACTATCTGACCTTTCAAAGACACCTTCCACATTTTCCTGGGTTGCTCCCAACCTAACTATGTTGTTGTAAATTTAGTATTGGATCTAGTTATTTAACAATTATTATTACTTTATGGTGTGCCTCAGGATCTGTTGATAAGGGTAGTAGTTGGGGTGATCAGTGAGATGTGCCTCCTCTGGATTTCTGCAATCAGGCAGTCGTACAATTCTCTGCTCTAAGGTGTAACTGATGTAACCAGGGACTTGATCCTCATTGAATGAGTAGGTCCGATTTCTTCTATCGGGAAAGGGGGATCTAGAATCCTGACCCTGACAAGGGCTGGAGGAGCCTGCCGAGGAGGCAGAACATGATTATCTCGCCTAGGAGGTGGTGCCACATTATATAGAGGCACCTGTAGATTTTGAGGATGTCGCTGTTGGGCTAGAAACTACGCCTATGGTGGTGGACCTATGTGGGGCGGTGGAGCTGGCTCCACTGGTAGCAATTCTAACTGCCTTGGGGCCTCTTTCTAGGCCACTACGGTGGCCTTGGCTCAGGCAGCCTTCCTTGTTTGGATCACAGGGGGCAGCAGACGGGTCCATCTGGCCTATTGTAGAGATTCTTCGTGGCGTTGGGACTTATCTAAGAAGTCTCTATACCCCACGGGATAGTTTTGAGTGATTATGGAGGGAACCAGTACCATCATGACAATCCCCATGCACACCGTCTGTAATTTCTCCTAAGTCAGTGGTATGTAGAGGGAGTATGTGAGCCCCTTCCATTGGGTGATAAAGTCCATGACTCGCTCATCAGGCCTTTGTTTGCACTTAAATAGGTCTGTGATACTCATCTTTAGGGTGGTAGAGATGAACTGGTAAAGTAATTACCTGTGAAGGTCCTCCCTGCTAGTCACATATCTGACAGGGACTTGGCTGTACCAAACGAATGTCGCCCCTCCAGTGTCTGATCAAAACAGTGGAGATTGTCAGCCCCCTACTGCGCTGGGGTCCTAAGCATAGGCCCACACCTTGATTTGAAGTTTCCCACGTGTTGCGGAGGGTCTTAGGTCCAGTTAAAGGGGGGGGAAGGTAGAATTACCGAAATACAGAGGTTCTAGCATGTCATCCACCCATGCCGGGTATGGATTGCCTTCAGGTGGGATTTCCACCTAACGTGTTTCCAAAGCCTCTAGGCAGGTGTTGAGTGTCTCCATTGGATCATCTAGATGTGGGCCCCTGTCTTGAAGGGGGTCCCTTACCACATGCTTGTTTTCATGTTCCTCAATGCGGTAGGCAGGCTCAGTAGCTCGTGGGGCAGCTGGTGGACCGATCGTTGGGGCTGGCGGAGAATCTCGAGCGGGGTTCCATAGATTTTCTTGCCGTTCGGGAGGTGATATATACCTCACCCTGATGTTTTGAGCTCTAGCTTCCGCCGTTTCCATGAGTGCGGCATGATCAGGGTTCCCCGGGGGCAGCTCGCCAAGGAGTAGTTGTCCCTGCTCCTGCTACCCTGGCCAAGGATCACTGAAATCGGGTCATCGCTCTACAACACATTCATCCAGAAGTTCATTGACCAACATCTTCTTCTCAAAAAGCTGCTGGTGACATTTGGACTTATTTGGAACCTCCTCTATCTTTTGCAATGTAGTCGATGGGTTGGAGTGCTTGATAGTTCTGATGTGCTCCTTGCCTTTACTGGAATTCCGATTGAGTACCAATTCCTCGGTTGGTGGGGGGAGACCTATGAGGTTCGTCTTCTAACGAGTAATACTCACTAATGGGTCTAGTAGTGGTGGCACGTCCTCATAGAGTTCATTCCCATCAAAAAGTTCATGCTTGTTTTCCCCTACCGACAAATCAGTCATATTGACCGAAACATATCTCGGGGGAATATCCTCGATATTTCAATGAGAGTCGGGCTACCGGTGAATAGAACTGAAGAGGAGGGAATCATACTACCCCTAAATATGGACTTGCGCATGGGGGGGTAGCCTAATTATTAACATTGAGGAGTACTTAGAAGCTCTAAATGCATTACTCTTGGAGGGACCAATGGTGACAAGGTGACTCAGGGTGCAAGACCACGAGGACTGTGGCTAGATCAACCATACATAAATTTTCACTAATTCCTTCAATGTGCTCTTGGATCCCTGGATAAGTCACCCATCAGTGGGGAAGATGGATGTGGGTCGCCTAGAGGATCTGGTGGAAACATTAAAACTTCTTCGAGGTGAGCGATCTAGCGTACCAAAATTTGGTCATGCAACGGGCCAAAACTTCTCAGGGATGTGGTCTGCATAGAGGATAGTCCAAATGCTCTTGTCTCAGATCTAGGGTCTCGCCTTTGATTTACCCACTAGCCAACTAGAGGTGGCTGAGGAACTGGTAGTGGCACTGAGGCAGACCGCTAGGATGGCGGGCTGGCCAGAAGAGAATATGGTGAGCGGGCTGACTGGCTGACGAACCTCAGGCTTTCCTCTGAGGATTGTAATGACCTGGTCAATAGGATCCCTTGAAGAGGGACTCTGATTGGGACGACCCGGACATCCCCTACCTCGTCAACATAGGGGATGGATTTTTCAAGGTGTTCCAGGGACAAACTCCCAGAACGATTAAATGTTGGGGTGGGGAGCAGCGGCTCCCTACGCATCCGTTAGGGGAGGCATTGATGGCGAGGTGTGGCCACCTCGAGATCTAGGTGGGCCATATCCCTAGTGGGGTTGATCCCCTACTCCTCATTCTTGCGTACTAGTTCATTAATTACATTTCACTGGATAATTTATGATGGGGAGAGTGGGCATGGGAACCCAACAGTCATGGCGGATGAAGCCATCATGGAAGAGTAAGAACTACATGGGGTTGTCGCATCGATATTGCCCCTGCCCCTGCATTGGTGGGTAGGCGATCGAGCTCTGGATGAAATAACATGGTTCCTGAATGCAGGGATATGAACTCATTAATAATGAGAGGAAAATAAATTGTCAACCAATGCCCAAGAATCATTCTATCTTTTGTGGTCGGTAAGAGGGATCCACGCTGACAACGTCACTGAATGGAATGATCAACGTCATGACTTCCCCAACTACAAGCAGGTTTCACGTTGGACCCTCTGTTTTATTGGTGGGACCTAGTTCCAGATGACAAGGTCTGATGAAAAACTAATCCATCGGTGCATCTAATGCTACTAGTCTCAATATTGAGGAGATTAAATTTACATCTGGTTCACCATTTTTGTTTCTGACGCTTTTGTCGAGGTGCGCACACCCGTCACCTGGGGGTTGCACTAATGTCACCCCTCATTCCCACATTCCAAAGGCGGGATAAATTTGCTACTTATTCAGGGATGTATGCTCCTTGATAGAAACGGGATGATGGGATGTCGACACTTCCTTTCATGGATTCCTCCCAGGAACTCATTACCTATTCCAGGTCTCCCTCATAGATTTAAGTTGTTGTTCATGAAACTCTTCCTAGTGTCAAATCTTCATGGAAACTGGTTAATTATACAGCTTCTGTCAGGATGCTCTATGAGGTCTAGTTAGGGTAGCGACCTTCAGTTAGGAGATTAGTCACGTTGGGCCCCACTGGCATATCTGGACGCTGTGGGATTGACATATCTGTATTTTTTCCCTTATTTTAAGGCTTCTCGAGGGCACGTAAGCCCGAGGAACCCCACATCGAACACATGGAATAATATTCCATTGGCATGTATTTGATGTTTTCCTCATCTTCTCATGTTTATCATGGGGTATCCAACGAGTTTAACATCTAGCATAGAAGGATCAGACTGATCAGAACACTGATTAGAGTGAATCAGATTGAGGAACCCCTAAAGGAAACACCGATATTGGGGCCAACATGTGGGTGTCTTCTCGAATGTTGTCAGTGGGAACGGGGAATGTGGTGTCATGATCCCACCGGGATGTGGCGGTATGGGTAAGAATTAGGATGGACGATGGTGTTTGGTGTGAGCCTCAAAGAGACTTCCTACGTATCATCATGGAGGGGAATCAAAGTCCGCATAGTTTAGTGAAATGATGGGACACCTGGGGAAACAACCTGTGAGAATGGATGCATGGATGGGACCCTGAGGAAGTGGAACCTCCGGGGTAGGGCATGAACTTCCTGAGACACATGGTCTCGAGGCAGAGATCAGGATGAGTCATGAGTGAGGGGCTCGACCCTCATGGAGGATTCTTATGTATTGGTGTGGTAGGGAATCAATGTCTGTGTAGTTCAGGGGGAATTTGGGGTTAATTATCTAAGGTGGACCATGGGGTCGGTAAACCGATGTGAAGCTGGACCTGGGGTCCTGATTGATGGTGGTCTTAAAGCCCGTGGAGGCTTCTTACGTACCATTCCTTGACATGGACAAAGTCCCCGTACTTTGGGATTGCAAATACAGTTTAACGTCATGTGGGATGGGGGCATTTAGGGCTTACGCTCTAAGGTGGACCATGGTGTTGGTGAAGCGACATGGTCAGAATGACTGGGTGGTGGGATTGAACCTCATAGATGCTTCCTACGTACCTTACCTTGACATGGATCAATGTCCCCATAGTTCAGGATGGGTTGGGGCTTACACTCTGAGGCAACCCAAGGTGTTTGGGACTTGAACCTCAGGGAGAATTCCTACATAACATGCCTTGACATGGATCAAAGTCCACACCGTTCGGGATGGATTGGGGCTTACACTCCGAGGCGGCCCAAGGTGTTAGGGTCTTCAACCTCGTTGATGCTTCCTATGTACCTTGCCTTGACATGGATCAATGTCTCTATAGTTCGGGATGGATTGGGGATTACACTCTGAGGTGGAACAAGGAGTTTTGGGCTTGAACCTCATGGAGCCTTCCTACTTACCATGCCTTGACGTGGATCAAAGTCGATGTAGTTAGCGATGGATTGGGGCTTACACTCTGAGGTGGTCTAAGGTGTTTGGGGCTTGAACCTTGTGGAGGATTCCTACGTACCATGCCTTGACATGGATCTAAATCCTTGTAGTTCGGGATTGGTAGGGTATTACACTCTGAGGCGGCCCAAGGTGTTTGGGGCTTTAACCTTGTGGAGGATTCCTACGTACCATGACTTGAGATGCATCAATTTCCTCGTATTTTTGAATGGATTGAGGCTTACAATCTGAAGCTCCCCAAGGTGTTTGGGGCTTGAACCTCGTGGAGGAATCCTACGTACCATTCCTTGACATGGATCAATGTCCCCGTAGTTCAGGATGGAGTGTGGCTTACACTCTGGGGAGGCCGAAGGTGTTTGGGGCTTGAAACTCATGGGGTATACCTATGTACCATTCCTTGATATTGATCAAAGACATTGTAGTTCGGGACAGATTAGGGCTTACACACTGAGGCGGCCCATGGTGTTTGTTCATGGTCATAAGTTTCTCTATGCTCACGTGAGTCATGCTCGGTGTGAGAAACAAGAGACAGCAGGGACCTTACAATCACATCTTGAAAGATGCGTCAACGGGAGATGGGGTGGGGCATACGCATGGAGTGGCCCAAAGAGGAAATAGGGTCTTATGTGTGGTAAGCAGCCCGAGATGTCGGGGCTTACTCTAGGATGGGGGCCCGAGGGCAGCAAAGAGCTGTGGGAGAGGGATTTGGGACCAATGAAAGTAGGAGCCTTGTTCCTTATCACGCCCTCTGCTAGCCTTGAGGACCGAAGATGAATGGAGGAGCATGGATGCTACCTCTTAGAAGGAAAACAATGTGTTTACACCAAGGTGGATGCCCTTTCCCCAAAGACAAAAACTACTCTAATAAAGATGTTATAATCCCCTGTGAGGGGTGATCCCATTCCCATAGAGATGAGTGGGCGTGGCGAATGTCCGAGGCAGGGGACCCTATGTGTATGGAACGAGGACATGTCACATTTTAATGTCATGTGCTAAGGTCGATGGTGCTCGACAGTTTAACATCCTGCAGATCAGACGAGGTGGGTTATCTCCACACCCCTAGGTATTATATAACTAGTAGTCCCTGCTACAAGTTGGAGGGAAGGCATCGACAATGCTATAGCTAGGGTGTGTGCTAGGGATAACCATCGAGGGTTACACATTTGCATGGATATGTGAAGAAAGAATAGTCTTTAGAATTCATGTGTGAAGAATCATGAGGTAAAGCAAATCAATGGACGGTGTCCTCTAGGGGACATTGATGTTACTTGGTACGAGCCTAGAACATCACACAGGAAAATGACAAATGATGTAGATTCCCAGGGGGTGATAGAAACCAGCGATAGGAATCCATAAGAAGAGCATCGGGTGCTCGCGCAAGGGGGAGCCTTGGGAGTACCGTGATGGGAGGTCCTAGGGGGATTGCATGAAACCTTTGAGGTTTGTGTGAAATAAGTAGACCTACATGAAAAACACTGGTCAGGCATGAAATCAGCAATGCTTGCATGTAATTGGAGCTGAGATTTTGCATGCAACTAGAAGGAGTGCACACTAGGAGAGATTGAGTGAAATGATGGGGGTGGGCAAAAATGAAGGGGATTGTGTTCCATGGAAGGGAATTTCACACAATTAGGGGTGCTTGCAATGGAAGGGACTGGATTCAATTGACTGGCCCGCGCGTAAGGTGAATGGATTGCGTATAAGGGGAAAACCCCGGAGGGATTGGAATTTAGTCTTAAACATGAGTATATTGTGCGAAGGTAGACCCAGGGGATACTTGGTACATATATAAGCGTACCTGAAGGTCATATTTACAACCACAGAAGCTGAATTGAGTGCACGAGAGCCTGTTCAGATTCTTCATCCCTGATGTGGAAGGGGGTCACCTTCTATTTATAGGAATCTGGCAGCATAGAAACCAGGTTGGCGTGGAATAATTTCACAATGGAGTCAGAGACATGGAATGTCTGCCAGGCTGGGTGGGGTTTGAAATATTTAGTTCCCTAACTACTGACCTTTCTCAAATCCTGTAAAAATCCACGCAGGGCGTAAATTTTTCGCGCGTTTATGAATTTATTTCACGCGGCCTGTTTGGGACCCCTGGGCTGCGTCTAAGGGTCAGAATATGACTTTTCATTGTTGTTTAGAAACATTTTTTAGCAGTTGAGCACTTTTCAGTGTCTACAACACCCCACATGGATTTTTTCATTTTTCTTTCACCGATTGGAATACTAAACATCTTGATACATAATTATAAATTTCCAGCTACATATTATCTTGCCAAAAAATTTTCATCAAATCAGTATACATCCTCACACTACTAGGGTTTATATTAAAATTAGAGATATGGGAATAATCTTGTAAATCTATTATTATCTGAGGGATATAGGGAACACATATCCTCCTCCCAAATATCATAATTCCATCTTCATATATGAAGTCTACCAACCTCCCATCATTCACACGTTTAATTTTTTTAGAATAATATCATCATTAATATGATAACATTTAATCCTTTAAAATTATGATGATTGAGAAACCAATTGAAAAAAGTTGTAATGTTTTAAATTCTTTGAAAATTTAAATATCTATCCTCTCAAGGTCCATATACATAGGATCCTTTTCAATTATTATTTTGTTTAGAACTCTGTGATCCTTCTCACTCAATGCATCAACTTCCTTATTTCCCGCCCTTGGGTGATAGTGTATTGAAAATCATAATCCTTATGAAACTGAAGTCACTGCCTTTTCATCATGTTGAGTAATTTGTATGAGAATATTTATTTAAATTTCTTTTGATCTGTATATATCTCACATTTTCTACCATTGAGATTATTTTTCCATATCATCAGTGAAATAATTATAGAAACTAACATAAGATCAAGACATAGATATTTCTATTCACATGTTTTTAAAATCCTTGATGCATAGGAAAAATATCTATCATTTTTCATTAGGAAACAACCAAGACCCTTCTATATTACATTACTATTAATAAAAAAATCACCATTTCGTGGTGGTAGAGACAATAACAGAGCATTAACAATCCTCTTTTTCAATTCTTCAAAACATTATTCAAAATAATTTTTCCATACAAACATTACCCCATTATGAGGATGAATGGTTAACGAGTTAGCTAATCGTAATATGTTATGAATAAAACATATATAATAACCTTCTAAACTAGTAAAACTATGTACATCAGTTATGTTTTTTGTTGTATGTCATTCTTGAACTAAATTTTACTTCACAGGATCATCTATGATTCCATCCCAAGAAACTATATGTCCACAAAAAGAATGTGTTTCATTCCATAATTCACAATTACTAACCATTCAATATATCTCATTCTTTTTAATAATATTTAGCACAATGTGCATGTGATTATCATGATCTCTATAGATTTTTGAGTATACCAAGATATCATTAATAAATATCACATCATTTTTATCATGATATTCCATGATAATTATATACATTTGATCCTTGAAAACATATGTTGCATTAGTTAGTCTAAAAGAATTACTGTAAACTCATGATGCCCATACCTTGTTCGATATACTGTCATTGGAATATCATCATTCATCACATGGAAATGATGTTATCAAAATCAATGTTCAGTGTTTGGAAATTATGTAGCTCTATTATGTTGATAAAATAAATCATAAATACAAGGTACGTGAAATTTTTTTCATTATTGTAATAGCATTGAGTTATCAACAGTCAATTCACAACCACATGGATCCACCGTTATTCTTGAAGAAGAGAAGAGGGGATCCCCATGGGGAAACACTGGGGTGGATAAATCCGTTATCAGATAGTTACTCTAGTTCTTTTGTCATTTATAATAATTCCACTATGTATATTTTATAAGGACTCATTGATATAGGTCTTCATCCTAGAATTAAATCATTAGATAAATCAAATTCCCACTGTGGTGGGTTTTTAGTTAATTTTTTTGACAAAACATTAATATATTATTTCAGAATAGGTAAAACCCCATGTTGGATATTACTTTCCACACCCATTGATGTTGAGTACTCATCTTCTCTAACAATTGAATTCTATTGAGCTACTGGGGTGGGATATATATGAGAAATAGATGGTGATGTTTCATCTCTATATATAAGAGAGTATAAACCATCCTCAAAAATCATAATTTAATTCTTCTGCAAATATATTTTTTCATCAAATTTTAAAATCCAATACATAACTAGGATTAGGTCAAAGTTTACAATAGTAATGATTATAATATCAAAAAATAAATCACGTTTATATGCCATAATGGGAACTGTCTGACATATCTTATTTTTAATGAGACTTCTTTATGTTTTTTTATTAATAACTCCATTGTTAGATAGATATTGAAATTTCTAATTTTTAATAAAAAATGGGGATGAAATAAAGGTATAAGATAATCTACAAAAAAATTATTGATTTATCTAAATTTGATGAAATGATTAATGTACTTAAAGCCACATCATATGGGTCTTCAACATCTGCTATTGTAACAACAATAACATGGAATCTATCCTTATCTCTCTTTGTGGAATATTTCATTGACTCATAGGAAAATAATTTTCATAATGACTAATCTCTTCACAACTGTGTTATTGATCATTGGTAGAGTTTTTTCAATCCCATAAAATTGTGGGCTTGATTAAATTTTCATCAACATAATTACAAATACTGACACCCTAAGGCATGATCCATGGTGGTTCTTCTCAAAATTATCACAGGTTGGAAAATAAATTCCTTCCTTCTTCCCCTTTTTTTTATTTCTTTTTCTGGAGTGTCCAATAACCCCTTCTACTCTTGAAATCATTTAATGTAATAATTTTTTTATAATTATTTTTCATTCTTGATAAAAATGATATTAGATCCTTATATGATGATTAATTTTTGGATAAAATGTCCTTTATAGGAATAATTTTATACCGCCCAATAGTCGGTCAATCTTACTCTTTATATTATGTGTGTAGTCCATAACATTACATGTTGATCTGTAAATGATGGATTCATACTCTGAAATAAATGTGTCCTAATTCTATATTAGATTCATTAATTTATTCCACGTATCCTCTTTTTGTTCAAGAGAAAATTATTTTTATAGGAAAATTTTCTTAAAATTATTCCACTACATAATTGTGATTCTATCCTACTTCATTGTGTTTTGAATTTACATCCACCACTAATATAAATCTCCAGAGAGACGATAAATTGCCATGATAACCTTGTCTATTTCATTACATCGAAAAAAATGAAATATATTCTCCAATGAACATATCCACTTGTCCATGATAACTTGGATTATATTCCCATTTAGTGAGGGAGGTTGATGTCACATAAAGTGGTATAACATTTCCCCTCCATGTGGTGGATCATGAATCTCCATAGACCTATGGTTATTATTAATAACCTAATTCATCTATCCTGATATTGTAATAAGCTACTAAAAAGTCATCAAATCTCCAATATCGACATCATTATCATGGATAAGAGGGAAATCCAAACATGGGATAGATATGTTCATATGATTTCCATTACTTCCACTATTCATCAATTATAAATAATATAATACAATAAATTAGGATATGTATAATATCAAACTAGAAAATAACATAACATAAATAGAAATTTTATTCATGTATAATCTCCTAATCATAGATATGATTTTTTGGGGGGATATTAACAATTAAATAATTCATAATGGTTTGAAAAGAAAATGTCAATTATTTTAAGCATATCCCTTGGGTGTGTCAAACCAGGTGTGAATTTAGCAATGTTGTCTAGTACAAGGTTACCCCATTTCAAGACCAGAACTCCATGTTAGTTTTGTTTCTCCGATGAACATCCATGCCAGAATTACATCAACTTAAAGGTTCCAAAACATGATGTATTTTCTAGGAAGATCAATATAATCTATAAATTACCAAAATTCAAGGATGTTATTATATTCTTATCCTTAAAGACTATTTTATGGGTTTGTTACCTTATATATGTTTTAAATATCTAGTTTTTGTGGTTTCAAAAAATATTCCTCAATAACTAACTATGACACCCAAATCCTAGATTCCTAGATTCAATGAATTATTTTATTACATATGAAAAAAATAAGGAATGCACATCCTGAAGGACTAAAAAGATTAGTATATTTGGAAACTCCTAATGTATACCTATGTTCAACATTAAAACTATAAATGAAATAAATCAGATTAACTCATCTGGAAACACTTATATTATTCTAGATTATTATTCCATGTCATTCAAAAAAATTATCCTGTCATCAGAGGAAAACAGTAATAAGAAAGAGGGGAGCTCAAATAATTAGTATCGGTATGAAATATATTGAAAGCAAAAATAATAATTCTTTATAATTTGATAAAGAATGTGTGTCATTAAAATAAAATAATGACCATAAAATGGTTCGAATAAAATTTCAAAAAATAATTCCATAAAAAACATAGCCATGTATATTATACTAATAAAATGAACACATGCACTATCAATTACTAATTAAATAAACAGGGAATGTGTAATGATTTACATCATAATCATAACATCAATGCATCTTCCAAGACATCATACAGAATAGGTAAAAACTTATGCTAGTTTATCTCATGATACATATCAATTAATTGATGGGATATAGTGGGACCCACCCATCACATATGAAGTTAAATTAATTCTTCATTTGAAAAGGTAGAATCATAATAAACATATACATTCATATTAAAACTAATATATAAATTGTAAATAACATTCTACAATCTGTAAACATAAACACTATGTGTTTGGAGTAATATGGTGAATGGTATCAACATAGAACATCCACAGTAAAAATAATCATAAACCATTCGATAAAATAAGTTAGATGATATCATAAAATATTTATCCCAATTGAACATAACAATCAATGAGTGTTTTGAAATATATGGAAATACTCTTATAGAATCATGGAATAATACTTGGGAGAAATAATCATTTACATTGGAAAAAAGTGTCATTTTTGAAAAATCATTGTATTAAAAAGATGTTATCTGTAATAGTTTTTCATAATAATATGAGTGATTTTATAAAAATAATGGTGGCTTAAAAAATTATAATGTTCACTTGAAAATAAGTATGAACATAACAAGTTCGTAGGAATCATGCTTGTTTATTGAGAAATTTTTTTAATGATCATTTTAAAACCGGTATCTCACTATAAAATAAATAATTATTATTAATGGTATATATATATAGAACATTAAAATATTATTTTTAAGGATTAAATAAAAATAATAATAAATATCATTTGGGTAAGGAGAGAATAAACAATAACCCAAAGAAAATTGGAGGTTTAGGTAAAAAATAATTACCTTATGACTAAATGTGTTATGTGCATGACCTTACCATCATTGATAATAATATTTAACTAATTAATTAATTAATTAATTACATTTTATATATTTATTATATTTATTATAATTTTATTATGGTCATCTATTTCTTCTTATATGAGTTTTATGATACAATTTTATCGCTCTAGAGTATTCATTAATTTGGTTTACATGATTGGTATACTTATATATGATTATAGAATTTCATGTAGAGTTTGTCTAATTCTATAAAATTGTATTTATAAGATATAAACTAATAGTGATAAGTGTAATTGGTATTATTTTTTATCAGTTTCCATATATGATGATGAATCATTAATGATGACCATATAGATTAATTTTATTGTTTTTTTTATCACAATGAAAATGTTTTGTTCTATTATTAAATATCATATATATATAATGGTACCAAAAACATATGTAGAAAATAAAAAAAATTTAAAATTTATTTAAAACATAAAAATGTTTTTATAACTAGCCATGAAGGAAAAAATAATGAAAAAATGTTCTTCGTCCATGAAGGATGTAATTCGGAACCTCTCAGATGATGATATCATTTTTAAAATAAAAGAGATATAGTAAAGATATTGATGATGGATATTCCCTTAACATGATATAATTCTAGTATATATATGATACTAGATTTATAATAATAATTTGGACTGACAAAGTGACAATAATATATGAAATGAAGATAAATTGAAATGAAATTTTTAAAAATGGAAAAGGGATTACCTCTTGAATTATCCTCACTGAGAACCACCATAAGGGAATGGAATTTGATATTTTTGAATGAAAAATATCTCTTGAATATGTGGAAAGACTAGGGAAATGTATTGGCGAATAATATTTACAGGCATCATTTCATAATGTATTTAGGATAGGAAGGGGTGAGTGGTGGTATTTATAGTGGTTGAGAGGGGTGATTTCTCATTATTTTATTCATATTTGTTTTCTGAATACATGAAATATTGTTGATTCTTGTGAATAAATAAAGTAATTATTTAATGTGAGTCTGATGAAATTGTTCTTAAATATTTCATAAATTATCCATTACTCCACAATTCATGTATTTATCATTTATCATTATTTATTATATTTTACTACTCACTAAAAAATTCAATTATTTTTTAGAAATTATCAAAATTTAATATAACTATTTTTTGATGTATATAATTTAAAAATGAAATCAATTTTATGAAACTAATTTTTTAAATATGATAAATATAATTTTTAATTTAGATCATCATTTACTCGAAGATGATTGATTATCTAAAAAGAAATCTGATTTTATAACACTCTAAATAATTAAATAAGGTCTTATTAAATTATCATAAAATTATAAGACAAAAAAATATTAATTTATTAGTACATTTGATGAAAATGCGTTTTCTTTTAAATAATTTCATGTATTATAAAATTGTAACTAAGTATTTCTTTCATACCTATGTTGTACCCATAAAATCTGTATACATGATTTTTAATAAACAAAAATGATCATTTGTACTACATGGAACATTAGTTTCCATTCTTAAAAGATTACATATCTGTATAGGTCAATTTATTGAGATATAGTACATTTACTCTATTTTACTAACTTTAATAGATATTTTGAAATTAAGTGTATGTTTATACATTTAATAATTCATATGATAATAAATAATAAAATAACATGCAACTATATAATTTGTTCCACACACATCCAACTTCATAGAATTATTTCCATATCTTAAACCATTCTTCTTATCTACGAGTCTATTGTAAGGGTTTGAGTGTTTTAGTGAAGAAAATATCTATATTATCCCATTTTTATAAATAGTTTCCAATGAAAATTAATAAAAGGAGACTAAAAAAATCAAGTAACGAGGAATGAAATGGGGATATTTATAAGAATATATATTGTTCACATGCCATCAAATCCAATAAAACTCTTACTGTTGGACTCCCTAAAAGTTACTAATCTCATTTTAAACACTGATAATTTGAATTTAAAAGAATAAATAATCTTACATTAAGGGATTAAAAGAAATTAATATCATCAAAATGTGATAAGTAGTCCACCAAGATACATCAATTAAATTCATACAATTTATTTAATACAACATTAAAATAGTAAATCATACCTTATTTGATTCAAAAAAACAACGTAATAATAAAATGACCATTAAAATAATAATTATTTTTATGAAATACCAAAAACATTCCATGAATATTCAAAATCTAAAAAGTATTTTGGTCAATTCATGGTGTGGTTTACTCGATCTTTCAATGTGAATATATAACTTATTCCCTAAAACCCCTTGAGGCCCGTATCAGAATAGGGGTAACATCATCCAAAGTGATTTATTTGTAATTTCACAAATTCTATCATTTTAAACTATTTATAAAACATAAAACAGTTCAACTCATTTCATTATAAATAAGGAATTTATTTTTAGGAAAAAACATACGCCAATACCCTCACTTTCACAAACACAACTAATAAATGTTCTTTGAAAAATATAAAACCAATCATGGAATTTGAAATTTCAACAAAACTGTGGAGAGTAAAAGATAATATCCATCCAATTCATTCAATTTTCAATTCAAAGGGAGGAGGTTCAATAAATCATAAAAGATAAATTTCAAGGAAACCCTTTAGAGAAAGCATGCTATAATTTAAGAAATGCATATCTATGAGTTATCATAAAATATTAAAATATATAATGAATGAAGGTAATAGAAACACCTACATGGAATAACTAAGATACAACCACAATAGATCCATTATGTGCTAAAATTTATTATGATTAATGAATTATTGAAGTGAGAACCCAAAATAATTTAGAATATATCATGTATCCCGTTATTCCTTATTAGTCATCCATGAAACAATGATAAAATTTCCAATCATCACCTATATGATTAATGAATAAAATAAGTATGTATATTAAAGGATAACATGGTGATTACATAATAGAAGTGGTTCACTATATTGATTGACAAATTGATCTTCCATTAAATGGGGTTGGGAGATCCAAAATTCTTATAGAGAGCCCCAAAAATTAAAGTGAATGTTTATGGTTCATGTGGGATGAGTTTGGAGTTAGTTAGGGGGGTTAGAGATTTTAATTACAATATTAAGGGAATTAAAATACATTTGCATGTTTTCCTATATAGGGACACATGGTTAGTATTAACTATCCAAACCAACTATGCACCCCTATTGGACATATTTTTGGGGTTTGGGGTGTGTCATCATGATAAACAAATCATGCACAAAATGGGCATTTCCTACTATACATGGAATGCATGGTTTTGATAATTGTTTCCCCAATTAAGTTTCTTCCAATATGGAACATGGTTTTCTAGGCCAAACTTCATATTTTTCACTAACCATCATTCAAATGTGCATTGTCCAATGGTCTTCCAAAATATACCAAATTCCACTAAGACATCCCCAAAACAATGTCTAATATAAAGAAGATCAACAGAAAATGTCGATAAATTCCTAACAGAATGTAATGGTTTGTTGAAACCTTCCCACCATCGTCCTTTTTATACACTTAATGCTTCTAATTTGAATCATAGAACAATATGATAAAAGAATAACAATATCACTCATCATGTGAGGTCAACGGTACACACTAAAAAACAGTGACTCACCAAAAGGATAAAACCATATACACAACTCCAATATAAATAAACTATGATCAATACACACTTTCAAATCATAAAATTATTAGAAACATATCATAGGCCTCTATAACATTTAAATATATTTCAAAGTTTTTTATCATGATAAATGAACATCCCATCAATACAGATAATAGGCATAAACCACACATTAATGAGTACATGTAAGGGTAAATATCGAAAACAATAATGAAATTATACACCAAAAAAATCATGGTAACCATAATAAATTACTCTTTCAAGACACATAAATTAACAAACATCCCTATGAAAGGAATATAATTAACTAGAATTTCTACCCTGTGAATTTACTCGATGGTAAATATGATATTAAATATTCACCCCCTATGAGCACATCCAATCAAAAACCAGAACCATCAAATTCCTAATACTTAATGAATCCACATCACCTTTGTTACTCGAGTAAATTCATAAATTCTATGAAATTCAAAATACAGATATCAAAAATATAATAGTTATAATAGGACAAGGCACTACACTCTTTCATGTGATATCATCCAACATAAAAAAATTGAGGTCTAGCCACAATAGAATGGAAGAGGATACTAAGTAAAAACAACCCTAAAACATATTTAGGATTCTAATCTCAAAATTCCCCTCCATCAATAATATTACATAGAACATTGATGAACTAAATTCATTCCAAAATAAGGGTTCAGTATTAATGAGTGAGCATAAAAAGGAATAAAAACCAAGGTCATAAGAGAAAACCATCCACACAAACAAAACCTAGTTGAAATGTGATCATCCAAAATTACCCCAAAATTTCCACAGAGACTTATAAAATATGGTTTCCAAATATTGACACGAAATCACAATGAAAAATTCTCATGAAGATTCTACTCTAATGTTAAAAATAACATGGTGGATCAACGTAAACCTCCATGGAGAATTGTAATCTCCTCCACTATATGATAAAACTTACTCTTAGGCATATGGATTGATCCTTATAATCTTGGGAAATAGTTTTCCCAAATATTATGAAATGATGATCCCTTATCAAGATATCAATTTTGGTCTTCCATCATAGAATACAACTTATGTTGACCCAAACCACCACACTAATTACAAACACTCAGAGGTGTCAAATAAAACCTCTTTGGATAAATAGGTTATCCACACCATAAACACACTACATGCCTCTTCATTCCTGAAGAATATTTTCCTTCCATGATTATGAATGATGATTTCATCCCTTTGTGTCGTTTCTCTATGTTTTCGTCAAATGATAAAGAAATATTGAGCATCCCCTAATAAGAAATTAGCTCATCCACAGTAATGAACATAACATAGTATGGGTGAGGACTATATATATATATAATTTTATTAATAAAGTAATTATGAAAAAGGTATATTATTAAACATATAAAACATGAAATTGTTTTCTCATTATCCCAAACTAATATATCGTATTGGAAAAAAACACATAACTCTGTAACATTTAACTTAATAACATTCTCATCATAATTCCACTTGATAGAGGCTAAATTTATAAATTCATTATAATTTATTTAAGTATTACAATAGGTAAAAAATTATTCCACCACTCTTATCTAGGTACCCCAAATATGGAGTTGATAGACATTACCTCTAGATAATTTGGTTTGTTATAAAGATCGAGGTTCCCATCATCTTCATCAAGATACATTAATACAATAAGATAACATTTTTCCATTTATAATAAGGTGGATAAAATTAAAATAATTGAAGTATGGGTAATAATGGAAGGAAGTTTTTTTGGCTTCAACACTTTATAGAGATTCATGGTAAAGTCATCTACATGATATTCCAATTCTGGAAAACATGATGAACAACAATGAAAATTGGACCAAAGAATGGATATTTAATTATTCATGGAAGAATAACTTTCTGTAGATTTCTAATAATCATAAAATGCTTGATCCCCAAATCAAGACAATAATAAACCCCAAAAGAGAGTAGAAGGAAGACCAAATCCTTAAAAAAATAATAAAATCATCATAGAATCGTTGATTTTAAAACACATAGGATTACAACATTTATAGATCAATAATATATCTTTTAAAAATATAATATCATGTCACAATTCCATCATAATTTCAAAAAATATCCCTTACTTATCAATTAAATTCATCCATAGTTAATAAAAATACAATTTTAAAATTATCAAAATCATCTCTATTATATAGTTATTAATAAAAACATATCTTCCTATCACGTTTATTTAACACATAAATAATGATTATTAGAAATAAATTTTACAAAACTAACATTCCCTAAACCATAATTTTTGTTAATTAAAAATATTTCTGAATGTATCTAATCAAAACCTTGTATTAAAAATAAATTTTTATTTTGAAAGGGATTTGAAATCATCAACGAACGAATAATGCTGAATTTACTAAACATGAATATGATACAAAACAATTTGTATATATTACACCTAAACTCACACATGGGAAGTTAATTTGGAAATAAATTAACAATATTCCAATTTCATGATATAGTAGTACATTCCATGTATTATTCACAAGGGCTAGTAAACAACACACATAATAGAAAAAAGATCAATGATAAAATCTAGAATATACATAATGATTCATTAATTCTTTCCAAAATAATAAAGAAAAATTAATACCTTTTTATCATCAAATTGCATTCCATAAATCATAATAGATTTAAAAAATAAATTTTAATGTCATTAGTAATATAATCTCATTCATCATTAAGAGAACAATAACTCATAAAAATTCTCATGTCCTATATATCCATGGAAACTAAATTATCGTCATGAATAGGTGGTGGTCAAGAATCCATTCATGATGTACATATTGAGTCTTATCAAATTATTAAAATATTATCTACAATGAATCCCATTAAATAAAAATGGATGTCCAAGGAGAACTATTTTCTATAAATTTAATGCATCTTTTAATAAAATTTGTGATAAAATACCTCGTAGTATAATAAAAATAATTATCTTATCCAATTCACCACTTACTAGAAGACAATTACGTCACTCCATAGGATGGTGACAAGGACATATAAATCCATTAATAACTTTTGGGAATGACTTATCCTAAAATATATTGGAAAAATCCGTTTGAACTATAGAAACATCATCATATTCATACATAAGTAAAACCATATTGTGTATTAAAAGATAATACAAGACCAATAATTAAACAATCCGTTAATTAACCCATCTCCTTGTGATCCACAACCACCTACCATGTCCCGGTCTCCAATCCACAGTCAACCAGAATGAGAGGTCATAAAAGAAATATATGAAATTGTAAGAACATGTTGTAATACTGTAACTGCTTCAAGCAACTAACATGACAAGTTGGTAGTGAGTTATAGAATATAGTTGGATTCCACTAATTATTTAATGTAGATATTTCATAAAAAATTTGAATATACTAAATAAGTATACATTAATGAGATCCCAAATATATTTTTGATAATTGATATTTAAAATTTTCAAATTAATTTATAAAACACAATTAATTAAAAAATTTAATTTGAAAATTTAAAAATAAAACATTTTCATGAAAATAATTAAAAATTATTTCCCAATTACATTTCATATCTTCCGAGAATAGTATGAAAATTCTCATGATATAAAAATATATACATATTTCAATACAATAATATAAATGTACAATATCTTAATAAATAAATCAATCAAAAGAAGTAATCAATCAATATAGAAGACTCTAGTGATAATTAGTGATAAAAAATGTTGTCATGTATCAGGTGTTGTGAATAAATATTTCATGGTCACATCCCAATAATGATAGTTTTAGAATTATGGACTAGCTAATCAAATATCATTATGGCTAATTCATAAGATTAGATCTAGTCTAATAGGATTCATGAAAACTGGTTCCACACACACATGAATACCTAGCTATGAATATGTATCATGATACTTTCATGTTAATTAATTATCAGCTAAATGGGGTATGAGTCCACTACTAAACTATTTATCTGGGTCATCCCATCTATCTACGGTGGTTCGCATGGCTAATCAAAATAGGTGAGTAAGAAAAATCACATTATGAGGATCACAATGGGGATGCTTATCAAAATATATCATGGGATCATGCACCCAAATCAAATCAAAATAACAACCCCAAATTCTTTCTGTGTAAATAATCCCATTTTTTATAAGCATGAATAGTACATGATAACAAAATAAATTCAAATTAACAGATTATACAATGGGAGGATAACAAGAATGTGACAACCGTGTCATCAAGCATCATCAATTAAATTATAACACTTTGTAAAATAATTTATTAAAGAGGAAAAAACTATCTTTTCCATTCATAAACCAACTTGGTAATACTAAAAATTAATTTAAAACAATAATTTCATTCAAAATAGATCAAAGGAATTCAGTAATGCCTTACAATTTAAAAAATCATATGGTCAATTCAAAACACGATTTTACACTCTCTTTCCATGTGAAAACATAGCTGATTTTATAGATCCAAAGCACCCTTTTCAAAATAATAGAATAATCATTCAATGTGTTATGTTGAGAATCTAACAAATTCATGAATTTGAACCTATATAAAAAATATCAAATAGTTCGTATCATTTCATTTAAATAAAGGAATTATATTTTAATAATAAAAACATTTTCCAAATCCATCACTTTCAGAAAAATATCTATAAATATTTATTTTAAAATATAAAAAAAACCTTGAAATTAAAATTTTACACAGAGGAGACATAGAAAAATATTATAACCTTTCATGTCAATCCAAGTTCAATTCAATGTGATGGTGGTAAAAGAAGTTTTCGAAATGATTTCCAAGTACAAATTTCATAGAACTTGTTTTAGAAATTAAGGAACATGTATCTATGATTTCCCATTCCAAAATAACTGATGAATGATAAGTATAGAAACATCTACATGGAAAATGTAGAATATGAATGCAAGAAATATGGGGTGTGTTTCCTCTGATGGAATTTATAGGAACTATGAAGAGGTATCTTGATAGAAGTGAGAGTATATCCTATATCACTATATTCCACATCTAACATACATGAGAAAATTAGACAATATTCATTGAAAACATATAATAATAGTGAATCCAGTGAAGAATATATATGGAAATATGAGAGGCAAAGAACATACTAGAAGTGGATCATGGTTCTAATTGTCACATCAACCTACCATGAAATGAGTTTATGATATTAGAAGAAAATCTATAGAGATCCCAATAAAAAAGGATAAATTAATGTTTGAGTGTATGGATTTTAGTTTTATGTATGGGGTTTCCATATTCTAATTGCAATTTTCAGGCCATTGAAACTTGTCTACATGGTATCTTAGGAATGGGTACATAGTTACTAGTAAATGTGAATGTTAATCATGTTCTCCTTCTTTTTTTAGGTTTGGGGTGCCCATTTTGGTTGAACGATTAAAATAAATGAGATCTAACTGTTAATTTTTAAATATATAGGGGTTTAATGGTTTATAGTTGTGTGCATAAGATTTTAAAAAACTGTGTCCCCCGTTCTAGTGAATTTCTATACGGAATACTTATTTTTGGTGTGAAGGAATGTTTTTTCATTAACATGTTCCTACTATTCACATCCCCTTGGGCTTTAAAAATATTCTAAATTCTCATAGAACAACACCAAAAAAAGAAACATCATTAAATAGATCAGAAAAAGGGTCTGTGATGGTCTAGATAATTTTAAATAGATGTTGTTTTAAATTATTACCCAATTTGGATATATTTATATGGAAAAAATACCACCTCAACACCAATTCATGCTTCGTGACCAGTTTCATCTTCCACCAATGGTTGTATGAATTAATCCCCACTTTTAAGAAACTATCAGGAACATGTCCACTGGGTATATAGTCTTGAAATATCTCACAATCAATATCCTCAGGTTATTCCTCTATAAAACAATAATGATGTGTAAGGGTTACAATTATTTATTTGAGGAACATTTTTCCATTTTCCCAAGGTTCATCATCATCATTTCCAATCTCAAAAAATGGCTGATTGAAATCCTTACTTCTGATCATTTGATACTCTAGTTATTCAATTGGGTGAATCTCAATCTCGAACTAACAAAACCTATATTGGGACCCCTATCACTCCATGGTCTAGAATTACATATCTCAATTAGTGGACATAATTAAAATACAACTAATGTATTTGATATCTTCTCATAAATATTGTGACATTATTTCTTTCTATATTCATCGACAAGTGTCCCATATACCCCACCTATGATGGTCAGGGAACTAGGTTGTCATGAGAGAAGACTACTATGAACTAATCAAAGAAGGGTTAAAGATCTAATTCTAATGACTTAAAAACCCAAATGGGTCCTTCAACATGCAAAATTGTAAGAACATGAGCTCATAGAAATCATAGAAGCATTATAAATATTCCATCCGTATATCCTTATCTCAAACCCATATTTGGAAACAACCTATATTGTGGTAAAACACTTAGAACCACATGTCCCATGACTAAAATATGAAAAATACATTTATTATCTAGGTTCAATACTCTAATATAATAGTAATATATTCCTTGTGATTTTCATCCACAACTAACATCTATTTGTAATCCTTTTCAAAGGTTAACAACACAGGTATGCCCATGTGACACTCTAGGTATAACAAGCCTTGTTATACTATAGATAATAAACAGCACCTTCATATCTCATAGATACACAAATACATTCAATATACTAGAAAAAAAATTAAAACCCCATTCTATGTTAGTCAATATGGGAGAAAATAATCTATGGAAATATTAGAATGAAATATCATAGAGAATACATCATCATGAATCTCCCAACTTATAGGAACTAAAATATTATGAAACGTGTTTCTCCTTTGTTCATACCAGCCAACTAGTTTAAGGATTATTGTATCCTCACACACATAAACTCATCCATAAAACCATTACATTACTCCTAACTAGTGGAGGAAAGCTCTATCCCATAAAAATTGATTCACTATAATCCATCTCTTGATATAATCGACATGGTATTAAATGTAATCTACAAGTCCATACCAAGGAAAACATCAGAGGATCACACTGAAGCAACTAAAATGTTCTACGTGAGGCACTCTATCATCATGGAGATTGTTTACAATACTGATAGTGGTGTGTGATCATTGATTCTCTATTCAAAAGCCTTTTAACATAAGGTTTTTCCCGTGTCTCAACTAGAAACACTATGTTATCTATCCATGGATACATAAGGAATACAATTTCTATTTCAAATGATAATCAAGAATGTATATAAAGTAGAACATTCATAGACCATACCATGAATCAATCACATATCCTTTGGGTTTAATGACTCTAGATACTGTAGTAGTCCATGTCCCTAACCACCAGCTCCCTAAGACAGTGTTGGACATCCTGGATTTTGTATTTGGGGAATTATATCAGTGTGATTACAAACTCCTAATATTCTATAATCCCCACTACCTCACCCATTTCCATAAAGACATCATTGTTATAACCACTACCATTGAAAATAAGGTATATCAACTATCACTACTTCGATAATATAATGGGTAAGAAAATATCGCATTTGATATGTGCATACATATCAAGTATAACAATAAAACAACCTTAATATAATTATCTATCATGGAAGACATTGAGAATAATGTAAAATTTTGTTTTATAACCTATATCACACTCCTTTTAGTAGGTCCAACTCACCCTATATCCCAAGAGTCCACTTATATATAATCATATGATATGCATTTGATCCTTACACATCATCATCCACCATCAAAACAATCATCCACATCTCATCCTAACATGGTTAAACTGCTTAAACCACTAGAGGTGACTTTATGAATTGATTATGAGGTGGTAGAACCACATGTTTTCCACAACTATGAAAAAATTCATCATGGCCAGCTCCCTACATGGAGGCATCATCACCCATAAGACCATACCCATGACTCTTATATAAAAAATAATTTTATTTAATTATGTTTACATCCTAAAATCAGAGAATACAAACAATGGACAATTAGTATATATAGGGAATTGAATTTTGAAGGAACTAGAAATCAAAAACCATTCTTATATGTTAAATATACTAATGTTTTCCTGGATATTATATTCTCAATGTACTGAGTTAACAAGAAGGTTGAAAAATTCTCATTGAATGGATATGTAGTATACCACACATACACTGTGGAATCTTTCTGGAATGGTGAACTATAATATTTTTAATAGTATTTACATAAATCTCATACCAAGCCTCACATCTAGAACAAAAACTCATATGACTTGTACAAATGTAGAACTAACTCTTCTGATACCACTATATCATGACCCAACCCACCAAGGCCTTCATGGGTAGTGATTGGTCATCTGTAACACCCCGAGACCACCTAAAATAGACTAATGGCTAGTGAATATAAATAACAAGGAATATCAAAAACATGGTATGTATTATTGTAATGTACCTATTCACATAAATACATCTCCAAATACACTTATCATGATGAATCATAATTTAAAATTTTTAAAACAATGAACTGAAAAAATATATCAAAATTTAGATTATGAATACCATACCAAATGGTAAAAATGTCAAAATATAATCCCACCAAAAAGTGAAAAATAGTCAAATGTGATCAATTTGATGGGAATACCAGAAAATTAAAAACTAGTCAAACCTTGTTTTTTCTATCCCAATAATATTCTCATCTTTCTCCCATTCCTACTCAATCACCATTATATGGAATACCATCTACATAAAAAATTCAATGTGTAAGAAAATTCTATATTTGAGTGAGTACAACAATACCCAGTAGGACACCAAAAAAGTTCCAAACATAATGAATCAAGATAAAAATTACATCAAAATAATGTATTTCAATCAGGATATTAGAGATAGAAATATGAAAAGTTAGAATCCTGGTTATTTAACTAAAAGAATCAAAGTCTCAATGAAGTCTCAACCAAATATTCAGCCACATGATTCCCATTAATGATCAAGGTAATAATACATCTGCATATTGAACTCCACGATCATTGTCAGTTATGATATTAAATGTCGAATTTTTTATGTTAGATGGGCCTCAACAATGAAATACATAAATTATCACCAAAATATTAAACCTCGTATAGGGGATCACACCCAGCAATATTGTGGGAAACCAAAAAATCTAGAGTAATAACATGTTCACTATGAGATCATATTTATGGTGGACCCATTAAATGTAGATATTAATGGGGTAGGATAGGGGATTAACACCCTGTTTAGGGTGGTGGAATTTATTACATGAACCCTTCTCATGATGAATGAATCATTGATATAGTATCATAACCTTAATATTACATAGGAACACTATAAAATCTATACAAGACTCATACATTAAAGGAATCATAGTCCTATGTAAACGATATAATTCTATACTTTACCCTTGTAGAGAAAGATATAGTGATCTGAATCAATTGATACACATATACATTAAAATACCCAATGGAAAATATCTAAGCTCTTACTAGGGATGAACATTGAAGAATATGGGTTCTAACATGTCCTTAAAGGTTTGCACAAAAGATCGAAAATAGAACGTCACATGTATCAGTAATCATTGATATTGTCGGTTCCCTTTATCACACTACATCCATTTCTCCAGTATATATAATGTTCCCATAAGAAACATTGTGTGTATACACACATTTGGTATTTGATGTTCTACATTACCATGTTGTATTCATCTATCCATGTTTGTGTACTAGTATGTTCACATGTACATTATATTGTTTGAGTATCAGGCCATACCCATGTACATTACACATGAAGGTGTCTCTGGATATATACATACCCATGTACCCTACGAGGTACTCAATGAGCCTCAAACATTGGGTTTCATAGTATGTGTCATGTGTCACAAAAATATTGATATTATTATTTGTATATAATAATTAGCACTATAATTTTTGGCACTATAGAGAATGAATCCCTTCATACTACAAATTTTTTAATTATGTATCTCTCAAAAAATTCCATGGCGTTCATGCATACTACATTGGTGTTTCCATCACAATTAAATTCATGGAAGGACCCACTGAGAAGAATAGATCTGAAGATAGATAGCCTCTCCATCGTAGGTGTTAGGATTTTTACGACATCCATCACTATGGTATCATTCACCTATCACACCATGTTACAATAACTACAACGTACCATATTCTATATGTAATACTGGTAAACATGATCTCTAATAGGATATTAATCAGTCACCCTCAACACACACATTGATCACATTACCAAACTAAAATCCAAAAAAATGGAAATGATCAGTTGTGCTAATGATCAATAGCCAAATTATTTCATTTGAAGGATTCATGAATCTGCTAGCCAGAAAAGGATTCTAATGATAAATTCATTGTGTAATGAGGGTGATATTCATAAATCAAAAAAGGGGAAATAACATTGTACATTTTTTAGTGCATCTTAAAATTTTTCTATTATAGTGATGAATTACGATTGAATGAAAAAAAGATCAATAAATAAACTCTTTAAGTATAAGAAGATATATAATCAACCATAGATCCAAAATCTAATATTGATATAACAATTAGTCCATGTTTGAAATAAGATATAAAAATATAATAAATAAAAAACTGTATATAACCCTACCTCAAGATGGACAGATCGTTGATGAATAACATGTCCATCATAGAAGAAGAAAAATATCCCCCTGTGTTTATAATCTATCTCTCGATTCACCATGATCATTTCATTGTAAATCCATGATCATGGTTATCAAAAAAAAAATATCATCCTATATAATTTTCAATGGTTAGGTGGATAACACTTTAAAATTATTCCAAATAAAATTAAATATTTGTAGTTTAGGTCATTAAAATAAAACTAATAATAAGATATATTGTTTTTTAATTTATCATATGATTTTCACATGACAACAATTATCCAAAACCTCTCAATGCCATCAATGGTTATGTCACACCTCAAGTAAAATCCACATTTCATAATAAATGGCGGTCTCATATTTCTAATCTGAGATACAATTCTTGTGATATTTTATTAATTTATCCAAACTGCATGTAAGTTATATAAATTTTTTATTATTTTTAAATTTATATTATAATTATAATTGTGGCTCGGTATATTTTGACATCTCAATTACTAGATTAGTTAATATTAATTACAATTTTTAAAAGTCTTTCAAAGAAACAATTGTGAGTTTACACCATTATGACATAAACTTAATTCCCTTGAGAGGGAAATATTGACCTTCTAGTTACTTTTAATTTGAACCACCTTTTCATAACCATACATACAATATCTATCTTAATTATTATCATGGTATAGAGAATTTGAAATTTCTTATTTCTCTTGGCTTAGGAGGTATAACTTCATCCACTTATTTTCTCAAGATTTTTCATATTTTCCATTTTTTGGTAGAAATATAATTTTTCCCTGAGATAAATGAACATCCATAAAATGTAATCATATTTGAAAACAAAAGAAAAAAACACAAATACTCAAATTTTTATAATTTACAATAATTTTAATCCTATTTAGTTTAAACATCCCAATACTCAATATTTTGGGGAGTACATCAATATATGCTTCACACTAGTTTGGGGTGATATGGTGGTTTGGAATTTTTAATCCATTTCATAGTTTATATAAATTAAACTCTTTTAATATAATTGAATATAAATTTTATTGTCCAATTTTTTATTATTTAATGAATGTATGTAAAAGATATTAATGTATAAAACAACATATTTTTATTAGTATTATTAAATAAAAATAATAGCTATTATGGTTTTTGGTGATGACAAGTACATATATTCTACACTACAATGAAATAATTGTTATAGTGGGATATCCAAATAATTTTATACATTATTGTGGTACCCAATGTATTGCCCTAGGTATTTTGAATTATAATTTTTTAAATGAATTTATTATATTCAATATTTTCCATTAAATGAAACATTGAGTGTTTCTTCAATTAAATGCAATATCGAATTGAAATGAATCATGGCATTCTTCTAAGGTATTATTTTTGGATAGTTATAATATTTACATTGTAATGAAGATTATGAATATGATTGACTAAAAAATGAAAATATATGGTTTATGCATTCATATTAAAAGAATTATATTGTTACCAATTATTATGGAATAAAAATATAACTATATCAAAATAATTAAATCCCTTTTCAAAAAAACTATTTCATGAATTCATAAAAATATTTCAAAGAGAAAATTACAAAAAAAATGTGATGAATGATTTTAATGAAATTTAAATATTAAATATTCTATTTTTTTGGTATTCAAAAATTTGTTTTATCTATAATATATATAAGAATAAATCCAAATTTAGGTGTAAGAATAGTAATTTTATATTAATCATGTTTTAAAACTTTTGCATACTTATTTTAATTTTTTTTTAAAAAAATTTAGTAAATTTATATAGCATAATAAATTTAATTTTTGAGATAAAATAGTTACACTTATCTTATTGTATGGTTTTTTTTAATTTTCTAGAAGACAAATATTTTGATGAATATTAAAACATAATAGTTTTTATTAAGAATTATAATTTCATTAAAAGATGATAAATAAATTAAAACCATTTAAATATTTATTTATATGAAAAAATATTTCATGTATATATATATATTAATAAAATTTATTTCAATTGAATGATTTTTATATTTATTTTTTATATAAAAACATTTTAGTTTTTTTATATTTTTCCACTTTGAAACCCAACTTTCTTATCAAAGTAGATGGCTTAATTTTGTAGTTTTTATTCTAATTATGAGAATGGAATTTAGAAAATTTGATTAAATTTTTTAAATAATAATAATTTATAATATATAATAATTTCAAATTAATTTGTTACCATAATAAATAGAAATAATAGTACATATTATTTGTAGTATTTAATAAAAAATATGTTTACACGGTTCTAAACAGAAAAGATAATGAATATAATGTCCCAAAACAAGTCAAAACCCATTTTAATTGTCTCATTTAGACCTTATACATAATATGATCAATAATGGACCATTTTGGATCCCTATGGAATGTTAAAAATAATGGAACAACTTTTTCATTAAATAAATTTAAAGTGGGACAATCACCTCACATATAAAAGGCCACCCCCTCTCCTCTACTCTTCACATTTACATAACACATTGATTCATCCAAGAGATAACAAATTCACCTAATTAATTCTATTATATAATTATATATGATATAGTTTAGTTATAAATACAATATAATAACCCTTCTATTTCACTGTGAAATAAGTTATCCAAAGAAGTGGTAACATCTCTAATCAAGTATTTTATAATATTTTTTTGTCCACCACTTCAATACATATTAAAAGAATATGATTAAATGAAGATATAATATTAAATATAATCAAATTTTATTATTTTATTTTCATAACATAAATTCTCTTCCCCTTCTATCAAATGGGTTACAAAATCATCATTTCTGTAAACGACAGATTATTGCCTCGCGAACTGGTTTTATTCTCGTCCATTCACCACCTATCACGTCTGGATATAATGATTGATTTATGGTGTATATTTTATATTTATGATTTTATTAGGAATAATAAAATTTTATATTACAATTTCCTTCTTTCGTTTTATTCCATTATAAAACAATAACATCATTCATTTATACTGTAGAACATCGTCTCATGAAGTGATGTGTTTAGTTCATGATTTATATTAAAGGTTATAAGGATGAGTTCAATAAAAAATTATGAAATATATGATATATAAATTATTATATAATGGTAATATATTTTTTCTTTTATTTGTTTTTTTCTGAAGTGAAAATGGAATTAATGTTCATGCATACGTGCAACTAACCATCTCCATGAATAATTGATTTAATTTTTATTCACTTTTGTTTTGGGAAAACGTTAAATAAATGTATATTGAATATATATTAAGTTTATATCATGATTAAAATTATATATAAGGCATAACCATGATCAATTTAATAGGGAAAAAATAAAAAATCAAAACATATATGAAAAACAAATAGTTATTACCTGAAACCTAACATTAACATTGAATTGTTAAAAAACATATAATATAAGGTAAAAAGTGTATAATATCTGTTATGATATATATATATATATATATTTATAAAATTTTATTAAATATATTTATAATATACATATATTTTTTATTAATGTGGTTTGAATGCGTATTAAGGTGTTCAAATCTTCTATTAAGGTATTTTTATAAGATTTTTTACTTTTATAAGACACGTTCCATATTCACCGCCTATTTCATTTATGTGGGGTATATAAATCCCTTAAATTTATTTTATAATTAATATAATAAAAATAATTTGGATAAAAATATACAATATAGAATCACTCTTTCATTATGTATTTTGTTCAAAAGTAACCAAAATAATAAAGGATTCTATTTCTCAAATTGGATTATTTTGGAAATTTATTATTGTGTGTACCTATCTTCTATTAGGATGTTAATTTATTTCCACATTTATAATTTTTATCATGAATAAAAATAATTTCGTTAAATTATATTTCTCATTTAGTGTTATTATATCAAAAAAATTATGATAAAAAGTTACCAATGTTGTATGAGTTTTATGTCACCATCTCATATTTTATTAGTATTGTTTATGATTATTCTTTCATTGATGAAATATTATGACATATATCTCAATAATATCCTTAATATTATTTACTTTTTTTATTTCATGATATTACATATTTTCACTTTATTTTTATCTCATTAAATACTCAGGAGTGAAAAATAAATAATTTATGATAAAACATTTTTATTTCTCTATTCTACTGAAACCCCATATTTTCTAAAACCATGTTTCCCAAAAAAATTGACATATTTTAAAATTATATATATTATTTTTAAAATAAATATTTAGCAATTTTTGAATTTTTTGAAATTATTTTGAAAAAAATATTCATTATATTTTCAAAATAATGCATATTGGGATTTTATTGAATATTTTAATGGAATCTTTATTTTAATATGATCATATTGAATGGAATTCTTCAGAATCATGAATATTATATTCTAATAAGAATACATCATATTTTGTCATGGTTATTTTCAAAAAAAAAGTATTTTAAAATTTTTGTATGTTTTTCAAACTATTTTTAGAGCAGAAAATACCTTTTCCTCATGAAATATTTAAAATGGTTTCTAAATCATCCATTATAAGACTTCATGTCTATTTTTTAATAAAATGGTTTTTATAATTGATTATATTTTGAAAATATGTTTTTAAAGTTGAATGGATATATAAATCAATAAGTTATATAATTTATCATTAAAAATAATTTTATATCTAATAGGATTACATTTAATGTTAATTTGGATTTAATATGGATAATATGGAAATATTCCATAATAATTATATCTATTTATGGTCAATTATTATGTTTATGGAATCTAATTATTTTTCTTGTGTAATTAAATGGATAATTTATTCATTTTATATTAATCCACTTGTTTATATATATATTATTAATTAATGATATTGTGGATGTTTTTTATTTCTTCACAAACATAGGTATGATTTTCATTATAAGATGGGTTGTAATTATATATCCCTCCAACACATAAGGTAATGATTTATAACTCATGATATAATAATTAGAAATGTGATGATGTTCTTGATCCACTTTGGTAAATATGTTAGTTCTGATATACTATGAGAAACAGGTCCATTCATATCCACTATGTGAAATGGTGTGTGTCTTGATCGACAACGGGAGACACGTGATATGTCATGATCAAAAATATTGTTGTCAATTAGTTTTTAACCAAGAAATATGAAATTATTTTTCTATATTTACAGTTTTATCGCACTTTAATCAAATGATCTAATTCATAGTTGTTTATTTATTATGATTTCTCACTCTTATCGAAAATGTTTTTGTAATGACAGTTTTTTATGCCATGAATCAAGTTTATTATCTATGATAGTTAGGGTAAGAAAACCAGATGTTATATTCATTATCACATACCATTATACAAATCATAGTCTTAAATATTATCATATATTTATATCTATTATATTTACCCTTCCATTGAATCTAATCTTCAAATTTCTTATGTTTCCTTCTAAAGTTTATGAAGAATGGTTTGAATATGGTGTCCCTAAGAGGAGTACAATGTGAATAGTTATTTCAAGGGATATTTTTATACACTATCATGACATAATAATATTATTTTAGTATCTACTTATTTTAATCTATTATCGTTCTCAGGCATGTTTTTGTGAAATGCATTTAATATTTATCTTAATCGATGTGATACATATGTATAAAATCACAGGTCTCAATAGTTTATATAATATGGAATCTTCAATTAATCATTGTAATATATGATGATACCAAAATATTGAAATCCGTTTTTATATTTCTAAGGATTTGATAGGGTTTTTCTCTAATGATAATTATAAGGATGAGTCAATGTATAGGAAAATGTCATGGGATTTTAGTAAAGGTTAAAATAGTGATTTCAATGAAATTTAAACACTTTCTGTATACTATATGTGGATGTATCATTGTCAGAGTTGTATCTTGGGGTGATAAAATTGATATAGGTGCATTGATTTGGGCTTCATCATCAAATGGTCCATGACAACCAGCCTTACTAAACACCTAGTTTTAAAATCCCGAGGAATATCCTTTGGAAAATAAAAATCTCTTTATGAACCTTATTAAATGGTTTAAATATTGAACATGAAAGTTATAGGCTATGCCTATGGTGTTATATATTAAATTTAATGTGTTATTACTTAGACATCCTATATGTTATTTTTCCTTATTTAATGGTTTCTCACTATGAATATTTTTACTCACCCTACCCCTTTTGGTGTTAGTCAATGGAAGGAAAAAATGAACTAAATAAATGTTATATGTGATTGACAATAATTTGAAGAGAAAAAATGTGATGAATAATAGAGAGAATGATTATTGTATTATGCTTAATAATTTATCATTATATGTCATGAAAAATAGTTTCCATAAGGAAAATATCAGACTCTCCAAAGTAGAGATGTAAAGATTTTGATGAGTATTTAGTTAGTAGAGACCATAGAAGAATGATGATTCATTTTTATATATTGTGTTAATGTGGTAAGAGTCAAATAAGTGGATATATTAATGGAATGTGAATACATTTTGATTGTGGAAAACCAGGAAATAAAATTAATTTAATTACAATGTAAAAATAATTAAAAGTTTATTTAACAAAATGGATGATAAAAATTCACTCCCTAATATATCATCAATTGTTTATTGATTAATATTTGAAAATTATCGGAATTATTTAAATAAATTTCCTATGAGGTCCTATAATGAATACAATTTGAATGATGGCAGGAGTAATGCTTATTGCTAATGGTTATGAAAATTCAAATAAAATAGGAAATTTATGGGGTTCTTATAATAATTCTATTTATGTTAAACACAAGAGGCATACTTATTAGGATTATTCATGTTAAGAAAAGAATAATATTGATTAATACTATTTAATGGTTTTAAATGTATGTTTTATTATTGAAGTGTTTTTATATTCAATTTGAAGAATAATGTTATATGAATCATGAAATAAATATATGGTGTCCAATAAAATTCATTCATTTATGAATTTTTTTTTAAAAAAAATTCTAGTTAAATAGGAAATTTATTTAATTTCTATGTGGTTCTTTCATTATGGAGAGATAACACATAATATAATCTTGATGTTGAGAAAATTTGGTTTATCTTGTATTATGGGATAACTAGTATTAATTAAGAATAATTGATAGAATTGATAACCCTAGAACTAATTATAATTTTGTGTAAAATTAGTTTATTCTATCATGAAAGTAGTTTATAGAATTTTTGGATTTATGGAATATGTTAAATAAAATTCGTCTTGATTCTTGTAATAAATAAGTATATATGTTTTCAATAATATTTCATGGTAATCCAGGATATTAAAATGATTCAAGAAAACATATAAATCATTTATTCATATATTTTATGAACGGAAATTGAGAGATAATTTATTATATTATTGGGAATAATTTTATGTTGGTTATCATAAATATAGTGACCTTACTTATAAATTTTTAATTCTGGAAAGGTTTTTTGTTTAACCATTTATGGTATTGTTTAGGTTGAATTTTAGATGAGGTTTTAGATATTAATTTATAATTTCACTATATAAATATTTGTTCATAACATGTTATATAGGTTTTTTGATGATAACTAAAGATATAATGAATGACATATCATTCATTTAGGGATCATATTTATTTCTTTAAATAAGATAAATACATCTCCTATTGTCAGAGATGAAGTGAATGTTGATCAAGGCCCATCAAAAGGATGAGATTGGGCATAAAAAGTAGAATAAAATAAATTTATTATATATTAACATGAAAATTAACCAAAATTCAGAAAAATATCCTGAAATAATCATTTTTCCAATAATAAGTTTTTTTATAACAATGACTATTTCACATATCTATCATTTATGGATTTTTTGTTATTAACATTACCCTTGAAATGTTATATATCCTTCTTTATCTATTTCTGGGTGTTGTATTTCACTAAAATTTCCATCTATATTATCTTATCTATAAACATAGTATTATTTAATCTAGATTAGCTTCTGGAATCACCATATCTATTTCCAAGAAGAAGTTTTATTGACACATTTTATGATGTGAGATTCTAAAAATTAGATATTCAAATGTTAAACTCTGTGTTACCCTAAAAAATATTAAATTGATTGAATGAAATTAATTTTAGGGGTTTAATGTTAGAACAAAATATTTTGTTTCATATTTTTTTCGAGTGAATTCAATATTTTTTATATAAAATTGTTTTTGAAATACTAAAACATTTCTCATTGCAGCCACACTTTCTCATCTCATCAACATGATTTATTTTTTTTAAAAAAATTTGATACTATTTTAAATTTATTTTTCGAAAATGGAATAAATATTTGGTATCATAAAATTTTATATTATATAATAGGTTAAAGATAAATTTTTTACCTAAATAGATAGTAAATATAAGAATAGAATTGTCACACTTTAGGTAATCATGGGTTTATCATGGTGTTAAATATAAAAGATAATGGTTAAAATTTTACCAAAACATTTCAATCACAAAATACCAGGAAATATTTCGACTTTACCTCATCTAGGGTGGAAAATTGACTATAATGTTTTTTTGGACAATTAAAAATATTGTTACATCATTTTATTTTCAAAAATTACAAGTGTGCTACACACCACACTTTTTTAAGGCCACCCACACTCCTCTCATATTCCAACATCCAAAATAATTTGAATCATAAAATAATAGACCAAATAAATTATTTAATTCCCTAATCCAACAATCTAAGACTTATTTTTTCATTAATGAATCTAAGGAATATATTAGGTGCAAATAAAATGATATAATCTAAAAAATTTGTAACATATGTAATCAGTGTTTTATTTTATATCTTTCTCCACCTCTTTAAATTCATATTAATCCATGATGATATAAAAAAATAACTATCTTAAAAATTATTAATTTTTATGCTAATTTAATTACCTATATATGTCTCATATTACATCAAATAGGTTATGAAATGATCATTCGTGTTTCTAGTGTACTATCGACTCACAAACCATGGACTTTTTTTATTCCATCACAATCTCTCAACAATGGATATAATTATAGAATAAATGTTTATATATTAATTTTATGATGTTATGATTCTTTTTAATCATTATATAACATATTCCTTATTTATTTCAACTCTGTTAGAATATGATAATGCCATTCGTGGGTATTGAAAACTACCATCTAATGAAGGGATGCCATTCATTAATGATTTAGAAGAATGGTAATAAGGATGAAATTAATGAACATATATGATTTTTATAAGATAAAAAATATTTCCTTAATGGTGATATATTATTTAAATTTTTTGAATCATTCTATATAGAAAATTGAAATAATGTTCAAGTGTACGCATGACCTGCCATGTCCATGAATGGTGTATTCCATTTTTTATCATTTTTTTATAGATAAATATAAATATATTTATAAATAAAATAAATGATATTTATTTACATTTTAAAATTACATATATTGTGGCACCAAGATCAATTTATGAACACCAAAAATAAAAAATAAAAACATTCAAAGAAAAATTCATTTATTGCACCAAATGTGACATTAACAAATAATTTCTAATCAATGGGTCATAAAAATTCAAAATACATTATAGATTAATATATATGTATTTATTTTTCTAAAATATTTTTATAATTGAAAATTATTTATTATAAATGAGGATCTAATGTTTTTTAAAGAATATGAGACATATATATATATATTTCCATCTTAAATTTAAATTATTTAAGAAACAATCCATACAAACTGCTTATGTATTTTATGTGGTTAATATACTAACTATGAATGCCCATTATTTAGATTATCATAATAATTTTTTCAGTTTAAATATAAATATTATGATATGACTTTCATGGAATTTACAGTTCAAATTTTACCAAAATAGTAAGTTATTTGTTTACCTCAAATTTCTTTCATTGTGAATTTTGTTATTCTAGGAACCTTTAATTTAAAGTTAACTATGTATACTAAAACATTCACATTTCATATCATGAATGTAATTATATTAATAATATTATAAAGTTAAAATAGTTTATTCTTTCATGGGGATTTTTTTTCTAAGAACCTATTTTGGTTACAATTTTCTTCTATGATATCATCATCTATTGAGTTTTATTATTATTTTTCTTATAATAATGGAATATTATTATATATCACTCTAGAATTTCATATAATTTCTTATCATGTTGTTATAGAATTAGAATATAGGTTCTCCAATCAACTTCCATTCTTTATATACATACACATACAAAATATTTTATTTTAGACAAACTATATTTATTTATCTCTTGACTAAAATTATTTTTCTACTAAAACACTATTTTGTAAAAATGTTTTTTATTTTGTAAAATATTATTGAAATGATATATGGAATAAATAATTATCCAAAACATTATTTATTTTATTTATAATTGAATCTATATTTTGGTTTCTAAAAAACTCAAGTATGTATTTTATAAATGTTTTGAAAAGAATCGTCATTTTAACACGTATAGAGTAAAAAGAATTTACCGATTATAGGACCATTGTTATCATTGAGGATTCCATCATAAGTATTCAAGGTTATTTTTCAAAGATATTATTTTAATTTTTTGTTATTTATGAAATGTTTTTACAAAAGTGGAAAGGATAAATTCCTCATGAAAAGTTTTAAACTATTTTTAAATCATCCATTATAAGTTTTTATGTTTATATTTAAAGTGAAATATTTTGAAATTTTTTACTATTTTAAACAGTTTGTTTCAATGTGGAAAGGTTGTGTTACTTATGAAATGTTCCATGTGATATTTGGAAATCATTTTCCTTCATAGATTGCGTCTATTGATTTTACTTATTATTTCTTATGTATTTGATTGAGCCATCCCATTATAATTCTTTATCTAGGTTATTAATGTTAATGTCAATGAAATGTTTACAAAACCAATTTGTTCAGAAATTTTTATTTGATGAATTGATATAATATTTAGGAATGTTATTTTCATTACATAGGTATTATGTGATGATGTGATGAAATTTTTTATAGTATTGTGTCACCCATACGTCATTATTTCATTATTACATGGGTGGGACCTTTATCTCCTTCCAATAAATTAGGTAATTCTCTCTATATCATCAAATAACATTTGGAAACAATTAAAGGGACATGAACCACTCTAGGAAACTAATTATTCAAGATCTATTATGGGAAATAAGTGCATCTTGATCCCCTATGGTAAAAATATGTTTCCTCATCCACAATGGGGTATTGGGGATATTTACTTATCCACAATATTGATATAATTTTTATTTATCCTTAAAATAATAGTTTTTGTATTTATTTATGACAATGTCACACATTTACCAAATTTCCTTGTAATTAATTTTTTATTTATAATTCTTTCTCACACAAATGGTCCATTTTTTTGTAATTATAATGTTCTATGCCACTAATCATTATTATTTTGTATGATAAGTTGAGTATGAACTTACATTGTTGTATTAATGATCACATATCCCATGTGGTTATCTTATGATTTCATTTTATCATTTCTGATTCACATCAAATGAATAATAAAAAATTTATAAAGGTAGAAATATATGAATTTGGGTTTTTCCCCCATAATGAAATGGAGATAAAGGAGGTCATGATCTCACAGATCACGTAAACCGCCCATGAGAAACTTGATCCCATGACAAAAGAGGATCATGTGGACTGGCATGTGTAGTGTGTAACATGTAGCTGATCTCATGAAAAATGATTTGAAAAACTCTATTTCTCTCATGAAGGTTACCCATACTACATATGACACATGGTGGATACAATACAAGAACCCCTATATCACACAAATTTTCAACTAGCAGGCACATGAAAACCCATCCAAAATTCCTTCAAAAATAAAACGAAAATGACTAATTGGAAGAGGCCTCTTACGACCATAAAACATACATGATCGATCATCAATGGATAGAATTATAATCCTTGAAAAAATACATGTAAACTCATGAGATTCTTATTTTTAAAAAATTAGAGGATGTAAGAGCCTCTTGCAGTCATAAAACGCCATGTGATGCACCCTTGTTGATCCAAAAGACTATGAATGAACCAAATGACATCTTCCCCTTATCTCATGAAATCCTACTAGCATGAAATCCTTCATATATAATAATCCTTGGGAATGTCTAGTAGATATTCTACTCCAATGTTGGCTCTACCGGGAAAAACAAATGGATTTTTCTATGAAATTCTCATGTATCCCTATATGACCATTTTTTTCCATGAAATGAATTACTTAGAGGTAGATATATTGAATTCAAAAATACTCATTCAAAATTGTATTATCCAAATTATTTTTGAAAATAAAAAGTTGGAATCAAAAGGGTAAAGTAATTATACTATTACGGTCATAAAACTATTGTGATGCGCTAAGGTTGTATGCAGTACGGACTCATAGGACCCCATACTAAGTAAGACTTATCCTATAAAGTCATTTCGATATGCACTATAATCTAGAAAAGAGATGTGTAAATGTCAATAAGAAAATATGTAAGACTTTCAATATTCCTACATAATTCAACAATACCCCATTATATTTATATAATCCAATAAAGTGGGCATGTATTGGATAGAGTCATAGTTGATAAAAATTGGGTAACACCCTTAGATTTATCCATGATATGGTCTTGTGAAGACACGTGACCCCAGATACCTCTATTACCTCTACCATGTATTTAGATGATATGTTACATGCAATGAAATGAAAAAAGGCGATATAGAGGCCTATAAATCCCCTATACTATTCTACAATAAGGGGTTTTCCTTTTTTTCATCCAAATCCACTAAAAATCATCAGAATTAGAGATGAGTTCTCAAAATGGTTGATATCAATAAGAGAAATAATTCCATCAGGTATGAATCTTGGAAAAAAAATGGGGAAATCATCCTATATAAATAGGAGAGTCATGTGATCACTCACAAATCACACCAAGGAATTCTTGAAGGACAGGTGAAGAACATCATGTATTTCTACTCAATCATGTGAGATTTAAAACAATATAAATTTTAATAAATTTAAGTAATTCACAATAAAAGGTTATAAAAAATAATTATTTAGGAAGAAATATGAAAATATTATACAGGATAATGCTCACGTGCTTCAGATGAACCATCCAAGCAATGCGAAAACTGTAGAAAATATCACCCTGATCTAATGTTGCCCCATCAGATTAATTTTCGGATCATTATATGTACTCTAGACATGTAAAATAAAGTAACATGTTTCCAATTTGGACTAGAATCCATGTCTCATTAATCCTTATTGTATTTCCATCAATTGTATGATATGTTTTTTAGATGTTTCTCCTGACTCATATAATGGCACCAATTCATGTTAGTTGAGTCTGGTGGTATAACCTATGAAGGTCGACTGGCTCTCATAACACCATTCAGGTATACTAGTCGCATATCCATATTCCCTATAGACATTTCATCCATGACCTATGACATATGAAGGTACATGTCACATTTTTTCTGACTATTCCATTATAGTGTTCTTCATAGCTCTCATGATGACATAAAGGAATGTTTTCTAGATCATTCAATAGCTTCTATACAATATAGTCGTGATCATTCGATTGATTCTAGGATCAACTATCTAGGTCTAGTGTTATCCTCCAAAAAATTAATCCATAATCATGTGAGGTAGTTGGCTAATATAATATTCTATTCAAATAACCAGACAAGTGATAATTAATATGGAAATTAAAGAATATTAAATATCATTCCATTTAATGAATTAAATAATAATTAAGTTAATCGATAGATTTTATCCTATTGAAACGTGAAGGATAATAACTACTATAACAAAAATATAAATAAAGAAAATGAGTATTTATTTGATTTCATATCTAAGGAACACGAAAACATTTTCAGGACATTATAAAATTACATGTTGAAACCTATTTATCTTTATCATCTTATTCAACTAATGAGATATTATCATTTCATCGAGAAGATATATAATGTTCGGGCCCCACCCATCATTTCAAGTCCAAAGAATTCCTCATATAAAATAATATATATATATATATATATAAATATATATATATATTACCCTTATCATATATCCATATTGAATATAGAATATAAAGGTATAACTATTTCCTCAGTGGAAGATAATTAACAACAATAGTTGTAGATTGAGATGAATGGAAATACCATTGAATGATCATTAAAACATTTTTTGGGAATTAATATTTAAATAGAATGAAGTGTCCCATTTAACATTGAATCATTTGAATCATAATAACCCAGAGGGAATAACTATAAATATTCCATATAGTATCATGAAAATTACTACATTCATGACATAACATGTAAAAAATGATTTATATAAAATATATAAAAGTGAGTTGGTTCATAACCACAAATAAGAATCAATGGGATGTATATTGAGATGAAATCCCTTATCATGATTAAGTGTTTCCACAGGTGATTTGAAATTCCTATATAAAAAACATAAGTTTATTATTTACATAGTTTAATTATAATTTCATGTTTTTAATAAATTCTGTCTTCGGTTATTACAATGGTATATACAACTTTGTAAACAATTATGTTTACATCGGTTTTTTATTGAAAAATATAGTTAACATGTTAAAATCAATTTTGGTAGGTCAGAAATGGTCAAAGTTTTCATTATAAGAAAAATATATAAAATAATAATCAATTCCTGATTATCACATTTATACATCAATTATACTTTTAAAACACATTTTTTAAAAATAGTTGTAGAAGATGAACCAACATTAAAATCATAAAGATGATAGGTCGTATGTATGGAAGGGTAACACTTACATAATTTAGGCATCATTGTGGAATGAAAATATGTAACACTATCTCATTGCGGAATTATCATTATATCATAAATTAAATGTTATTTAATCAAATATTGTTACATTTAGAATTTTTCTCATGTAAATATAATCACATCATGTTGGGTGGCATTAGATCTGAATCATACTAATGTTACAACTAGGGCCCACCAGGTAAGATGAATACATACCTTGGGACAAGGGGACATTTATATGTATGAATTATGAAGGAATATTTAAATGGTCTATGATTAGGCTCTAATCCCCATCGTCAATAGGGATAACCACGTGTGAGGGGAACATGCATCAAGACAATATCATTTTCATATCAATGAAGTCTATTAGTATACTCTAAAGGCCTGGGATCTTGTTAATATCACCATTATGGATGGGGAAAACCTAGTGAGAATCACATATGACTTAGGATATGTTCATATTCATGTACATGAATATGCCTATCACAGTTGATTAAATTCTAAAAATCAATTGCATATTCTTACTTTTGACGATAAAAGACTGCACCAACATCATTATAATATAATAAAAGAGGAGGCCCATATCCTTATCCCATTTTAGAGGTATGTCAGATTATTCTTGTGGTTAATGAATATTTAGAATGGGTTCATATTCATGTAATAACTAGGGATAACTATGTGGTAGTGTCACATGCCCCGAGTCAGGCTCATACTCTTGTAAACTATGACCAACAGAATATTCCAATGGCTTAGGGTCAGGCACATATTCACATCCTGACCAAGTATCACCAAGTGATATTGGGAAATACATTGGAAAAGGATGACATCCCAAAAAATAGTGATACAGTTCATTGGTGTCTTCCAGTAGCTTCTCAATAGTTGGGGAATATTCCCTCATCAATATATAGTTATAAAATTATTCAAGAAACCATCACAAAATAGGCACATATCCCTATAAAATTTCAAAAGGAAGGTCATAATATTAATACTGTGATGTATAATTTCAACCATAATCCTTATTTTCTTAGTGACAATGTCTTTGGGGTTTTTCATGATAGATTTTCAACACCACAAGGGAATGTCAACTCCTCATCCAAGGAAGTGGATTATCATTTCCATGTTATTCCTCTTCATGGGAGTGTTTAGATGGATCTCAGGGACTCTACTACTAAAATCTAACATGTTAAACATTCTAATAATAATATAGCCCAAATAAAATGAAATCCTCCACTTTACTAGTCACATTCATATATGAGGTTTTCCAAAACACAGGACCATTATTTTCTAGAGGTGATATAAAAATTTAGATCCTTAATATATGGTTCACCATCAACAACAAGAATCTCTCAAATACAGTTAGCATGAAACCCATAGAATAATACTTTATTGGCTAACCTGATGGAGGAATGTAAGTCCGATGAAGTGAAATTTGACATTGAAATATAGAGAGAGTTATCCAAAAACAACCTCCCTTTCATGTTATGTCCTTTCACTATATCAGACACTTTGTTCTATTATGATCCACAGATGGAGTGAATTCCTTATCTTTGTCAAAAAATGGGAAACACTTAAAATATTTATTGATATAAATCTACCATATATATTTTATGAGCATCAATATCATCTATTTAGTACAGTCTATGTTTACCTAGATATGGAATTCCTTTCCATGGCTCAGATATTATGAGTGGAAGATAATGAAAAACATGTGCATAGTGTTTTTCATCACAATACTAAAACCCACTTCCAAATAATTTACAATGATTCGAAATATGGAAGATCCATGTATGGATGAAATATAGAAGATAATATGTCCATATATCCCCCAAAAATCAATACCATTCATTTATGGTTTTCTAAATCTTTATATCCTCTGGTGAAATTGTAGGATTGGTAAATGCATGATCAAATAGGCCACTGAAATAGAATTATTCTACATAAATGATGTCCAAACGTTAATAATGGAGGTAGATGATAGAAAAAATGTCTTTGATATGGGATCCTAAAATATATATAGGAAACAATTTCATACATGGAAAGAATGTTGGAAATCATCCCGGTGGCATCCTATAGAAAATAACACTGTTATATTGTTTCCATTGCACCCATGTCATATGCAAGAAAAATTATCCCACATCATATGATATAACATGATAGTATCTATAATATCCATATAAGATCATATCCAACTCACTAGGCCAAGGGAATATCTACATCTACCTCCACCTCTCAGATAATAAATTACAGAGAGGATTCATGACATATCGACAGTAGAAAAAATCAAACCCCATCCCCTTGTGATATATGAAATTATATCTCAATAATAATCACTAGGTTAATCATCCCTTGAGAGTTTCCTATAGAAATAAATAATTAATCTTGATCAACCTCATCCCATTGGGATGTGGGAATTTATATATCAATGTCCATCTTGGGAGTCATCAAAACCTTAATTGAAGTCATTAGATCATCAACAATAAGATCTATAAATACGAATTGTGGACTGGAATACTCCCCAACCTATAGTGATGGGGTCATTTTCATTATCATAATCTTCTTCTTCTTCATAGTGATATTCAATCATCTATAGATTGGGATTCGAAAATCATCCATCATAATCCCATCTATTCCTCCCACTGCAATATAAACATATGAAATTTAGGGCCCATTCAACAATCATGAACAGAAAATCCCTCAAGGTCATTACATACAGTCCTATATAAGAGGAATGTATGGAGAAGGCAATGTTACCCCACTAGGGTCACATGGAAAAAATTTACAATATGTCTAATGAATTGAATAATCACCCAAATAGTGGAAGTTCAAAATTTTCATATTATGTCAAAAGTAATAGAATAAAAAAAAATTAATGATATGGATATTTGAATGTCATCACTAACAATTTTAATGACATTGTGGATCGAGATAATAATCTAGAGGGATACAACATGGAAATCCTACAAAGAGAAGAGGGTGATCTAGATCCACCAATTATGGATAAACTCAACTGAAACCATAGATGGTTCCAAAATATAGTACCTCTAAATATAATGTTTCCTCCTCACTAGTGGAACATTGCAAAAGGAAAATGTAAAGGTGGAGAAACATCATAATCCCCACAAAAAATAGTTGAAATTCATTCACTGAAGGAACAATTTTCATAATAAAAAAGTGAGATACAAACACTTAGATTATATAATGAAAAGATTCCTCAGGAAAATACTCTTATTGGGTATCATCTTCAAGAAGATATGAATATTTTCCCTCCTATTGATAGTCATATGACATGAGTTCCATCTATGTGTAAGACAATATCTATATTTTGGTAGCCAATCTACACAACTATAGAAGTCAAAAATGATAAATAATTCTCTCTTTTGTGGCGATAGCCTCTCCCTACCCATGAAGATCATTCAGTATGAAGAAAAATCACGATTCAGTGGGAGGAAAAGGGGAGTCCAACTTATAGACCCCCACCCTCTCCAGGTAGATAGGAGGTTTCTCAAACAGTAGTACCCCTAGAAGAAATTAATTTCATCTAGTCCCTAAATACAAAAATGGAATCCATATATGGGCGATGAGCACCTGTGGATCCTGAGAAGAATCCTTGTATTGTGTTTTTTGGATGAAAATTTTATTCTACCTAATTTGAGAAACAATACATTATATAACATTGGAGGTGTATGTTATGCGCAACAACATTTCACACACATTATATCTCAATGTGGGCCAATGATGGGTCATTGAGATCAATATGATTCAAACAAGATGAGGTGTTTGTGGAAAAAATGATAGGGAAAACCATTGAGTGATAAAATAGTTTTCTAATGGGATACATCGGTATATAGGAAGACATTTTATTTCAGATCCTTTATTAGTTTAGCTCAATGATGAGGAAAATGATTATTTTTTTCCTAAAGAAATTTTTAAAAATATATAAATGATAGGGTTTTTGACATCATAGATATATGGTGTGGTTTATCATATTTAACTAGGGTCCCTCATCATAGCAAAAAATAATTCTAAAATTATCAGGACCACAATTATTTAGGATCCATGAGTCCACTAAAAGAACTTAATGTCTCGAAGATTTCATTCAAAAAACCCAATCCAAGTCTTGAAACATCCCTTCATCGCTGGGGAAAAGCCTTGGAAATGTAGAAGTTATTTCTATCACCCTCAAGCCAGTACATGTGCCCATCCAAGAACCTATGACGGTCTTAAAACCCCCAACTCCTCCTATTGAGTGGTGTCAACCACAAAATCACCACCATCTTCAAGAAAAGATAAGTCCAGGTCCCCCAGTATTTCATATATAGATTAATAAAGAAAAATAATTCTAAAATTATCAGGTCCACAATTATTTAATAGTATCCATGGATATAAACCAATTTAAGAATTCCACAGTCCATGAATCCTGATGAGTTCAACTTGACCTACCATCCAGATGACTGCCCATTCCGTAGAAGACTAGGAAATAATCTCCAGGAATAATTACCCAAAAATGAATTCCTTACAAGAATGATAGATTATTGATATAAGGTCTTATATATATCCTCATAGAATGTGGTAGACATAACTATTTTACAGTCAGATGAAGAGGGTGGTTAATAGAGTGTTTTGGCTAGGCGTGAGTGGGTGTTCAAAAACTGGATGACCGAAATGACTGTTGAGCGATCCCATCACACCTTGAGATATTATCTATCAAAAAAATAAACATCTCAACCACCATGGGAGGTAACAATAGATAATAATAAAAAATTGGAGTGTGATAACCGGTTGTAGGAAGAAATATAATAGGAGAATATGTACTCTACTTCAACACAAGATTTCACTATTGCAAATTTCTTCCCTTCAAAATCCGAATAATTGAATTTTCCCACGAAACGGAACGATCACAAGATGATTATCTCATATTTGGTTATTTCATAATTATAAATTTGGAAGAAACCCTCTTTGATGATAAATATACCTCATCATCAATGTTTTTTGAACATAACTGGGGAACGTGAGGTAGCATGTACATGAACTGAAGATACATGGGACAACACATGTGCGGTTAGACTGAATATTTTTTTTGTAACCAAATAGATAATATATGTAATTGATACCCATGATAATGTTCTCTAGTAGGAAAAAATGTGGAATTGAGGTGTCCCCAAACCGTCCTATTTTTTCCCATGCCTATTAGTCATACATGACCTCCAAGTGGGGGTTGGAAAAATATCATCATCACATACAACCGGGAAGGCCTACAAGACAAACACCACTTGTATAGGATATTCACAAGCCCTATGAAAAATCAGAACCCCATCAACCTCAAATTACTCTTGACTTAAGACAAATATTAAGGGTAACCCCCACCTCAGGAAGAACCTACATCTAGCACAAAAGTACGACATTCTGAAGTTGTTTGGAAGTATACCCCAATCAAAAACATTAATCATGGATTCACACATTCTTTAAAAAACATCTGTGAGGCACTCATTAATCCCTATAAATCCCATTGGATTTGGAGAAGAAGTCACTACATATGTGGTTTATTGATTGGAGACTATGTCATCATAATTTCATAACATTTTCTCTTTCGTAGAGTGTGACCAAGAAGAAGTCGTCCATGGTCACATCAGGCCCCTATATGTTTTGAGAAGAATATAAAATATTTCTTTACAAAGGTCCCTACTTAATAATGGTTGAGGGATAAATCTAATCCTATTTATAGGTCTCTTACATTATGGATATAGTGAAGGGGATATATCTCACCCAAAGATATCCATTCAAGGGTATAATTTGTGTGAGAAAAGAGATCTCAAGAATATCAAACATGAGGATCAGTTTGGGATCTCACATATGACACTATGATTATGGTTATATCATATAATAAATCATGAAATGTCTTGTTCCCATGTCCCTAGATCCATAGCCACAAGGAGGTACCTTTAATATTCCATCAATGTCTGCAATACACTATCAATAGAAAGGTTATCATAGTTCATAGTGATAGAGCCATATTTTAAAATTCTGTAACCACTTATTCTATGGAATATTTCTTAAATAAGGGTGTTAAAAAACCTAGTGGTGGATGATGATATAAATTATTGATACCTCAATTGATTATGGGCCACCCATATGAATCACTAGAGTATGCGGGACAGTGATTATGTTCCCCCTATAAATCTACTTATGGTGATAGACTTGATCCCAATGACTCAGGTTCAACATATACCCAGTGAATGTGTTAAAAAATATGCATTGGGATTTATTTATAATGATTTAGGATGTGGGGATATGTTGTATCTTCTCATTTAGTCTCTCACCAATGTCATGATAGTGGTTCCCCCAGATTTACAGCTTCTTACTAAAGTGTCTCCAAAGAATCAGAAGTGGAAGATAGTGAGGATAACCTCAGGAATTCTCCTAATACATTCACGGAAGGTGTCTCCACCACTATTGATGAGAAAAGACATATAGTTATAGAAAAATAGGATATCCCACTTCCTAAATTGATTAGTTCTATCATACCCGTATAAAATGAAAATATGTGTATAACATTTCTAAAAAAAATATCAATATTTGTTCACTTGGAACAATACAAAATTTCCTGACCTAAATCGAGATGTTGCTAAACAGCATATCATTTTACTCGATTACCACTGAAGCATCAATTAGGTTTCCAGGATGATACAAACCTAAAATTAGAAAAATATAGATGTGGATTTTGGAAAATTCCCCATATACAACTTTTCTTGAAAAATTAAATACCCATGATGGATCAACAACATCATCCAAGTCCTGAAAATGTATGGGTATGTTCAGGTCTGCATCAATTCTATGGACCTTAATCAAAATTAAAAAAAAAGATTTCATCCCTTGTTCAATCAAAAAAACTCATGATTGATAAAAATTCTATATTTCATGTCCTTTCGTTCATGGATTTGTATTTAGGGTACCCACATATAAATATGAAACATAAATATGATGAAGCAACTACCTTCATAGCACCTCATGGAATATTTTTCTATAAGGTCATTAAATTCATCACAAATAACATTGGATCCATATATCAATGTGAAATATATCCTATCATTAATAATTTCATGGGAAGGATAACTAAATGTTGCATCTATGAAGAAGATATAAAATCATAACAGTGATGTGATCACATCATGGATCGTCAAAAAATATTACATAAAAATAGTTTTTTTAGTATGAAGATGAATCTGATGAAATGTTCTTTTATAGTGATATTAGAGAGATTATATTTTATTTTGGTTTGTTACTACAACATCTTGGTTGAAATGAAGATGACTGGTGATTTTTTTCAATGTCACGCCCATAAATCTCAAATAGATGAGGGGACCCCAAGAGACTCTAACCAACACATGGTATTTTGTAGCCCACTAAGATGAAAAGTCACTTCACATCCCTAGAGTAATGAATAAAGGAATCACCTATCAATATGATGATTACTATCAGTAATACTTCAAAAGTATACAGAGTTTCCTACTATAAAAACCATCTCTATTTCCTCTGGTATAAGGGGGATACACATCTTGTATGTGAAAATAGTGGAATTCTCTCTAGGTACCCTCCTAATATTGAAAAATAATTTGGGTAGTGATAATAGTCTCTACCGCCTCATATGAATGATTCTAGGTACTGATTCATAGAACTATAATGTCGAGAAGTCCTATATAGCACTCATATTCACAGTAAAAAGGCCACGGAATTACTTGTAGCTCCATGATGCCCATATAGTATCTTGTATCGTTCCAATCAAGTAAATCCTTGTAATTAATATTCTTTCTATAGTTCTAGACCAATGGGTGTTCATTATACAATAATATGACTTCTATTTCATATAGTATAAGTTAATGGAAGGGAAATATCTTTATGATTTCTTCACAACACATCATACCCCTGACAATACACCAATGAAAACTTATCTTCTACATGTGGCAGTCTTAAATACCCATATCACTCCCAAACATTGGAGATGTATTTTGATGGTTCCACCTAATTTCCACTTGAAAATAGGATGGAAAAATCGAAGCTCATTGGATTTGGTTTAGAAATTTTATGTGTATCTATAAAAGGAGGTGTTTTTTCCTACACGTTCTCTTAGTATGAAGGTTGAATGAATAACGAGATCGAATACCAAGACCACATTGATAGTTTAAAACTATCTAAACACCTTCAAGTATCATACCAAAATATCATTAGGGATTGTAAACTATTGAAAAATTAGATCAATAGACAATACACAATGAAAAAAGAAACAATTTCTCCTCTCACTGTCTATGTTTGTAGAATGATGGAATAATTACCTTTTGATCTCATGTTTCATCATGATCTCAGATCCTAGAAATTGTGTACCAATTTATGGGATAATGAATCCACTTTACAGGAATATCATAGTAATGATGAATCAATATTTCATATCAAATATGAAATAATGTTCTAATTTATCAGTATATGTGATATTAATGAAATCACTCATGTCAACACCACCTGTAACACCCCAGATATTTATAGAATAATACATTTTCCTATCTATTATTGTTTTTGTATAAAATATTAAATTTACATTATATAAGGCATTATTTCTCATATCATAGACAAAAAGCCACAACGATATTCTTTGATATCTTACATTGCACACAACATTGAGATATAGTGAAAAATATATAATAATATTATTATTTTAAATGATAGTTAACGTCTAGCCGTTATAATGGTGGGAATGAATATAACTAAAAAAATGGGATAATACGAGCCTGTTAAATGTTTTACACTTATAAAATAAATTTTAGATGCTTAAAATGATAATGAATACAATTTTATGCATGATATACTCTAACATTTTTTAAAAGGTCGGTTGACCACTTTTTATGGAGAAACCGTTTTAAATATATATTTTGCCTCTTTTATATGTTCGATTAGGAGAAATAAATTTACTCATTAAAAGAGAAACATACAAATTTAATTTGGTTGAATATTTTGTAGTTTTCTGATAAAATTCATATTTTTATGAAAAGTGAAAAATACTGAATATTAATTCAAAATTGCCTTTTAATCTAATTTATTTATATAGTTTTATTATTATATTAATTGGTTTCATTATGTAATTGGATTATGTTTTCATAATTTAATCCAATTATGGTAATTGAATGTAATTTTAATTTTAAATTAGAAAAAAAGACATGCCAATATTTTGATAGTTATAACTTATTAAAATCCATTTTTCCATTTGGACAATAGGAATTAATGTTAAATTAATTTCCGCCAATTATGCGTTTCAAATTTGGAAAAAGGGATTACATATTTGGAATCAGGAGTTCCAAATTTTTTAAATATGTACGTTTTATATTAATTCATTATGAATAGTAACTTGAGAAGATATTTTATTTACTATGGGTAAAGGGTAAATCTGTAAAATAAGGGTAAAAATAATATTATAGTAATAATATTAAACTACCCTAATACATGTCCTGAAACTATTTTATGAGATATGTACGACCATGTTCATCCTTGGGTTGATTTTGGGACCACTTAGAGCCACTTGGACATGAAAATGACATTTAATAATGATTAATTTAACGTAATGGAAAATGTAGCATAAACATGAATTTTTATTAAAAAACATTATATGGTGTTATATAGGTGATATTTTTTACTTTAAATATTAATTCTAAATTTAAAAAAATTAATTCATAATTTTATTTAATTTATAATTTTTATACATCTTAGAGATAAATTTATTTAAGAAACAATAATGATGTAGTGATTACTTTATTAATGAATGATTTAAATAAATGATATTATAATTATCAAAATAAATTTATTTTGATGATTTTTATGCCACAAATGAATTTTAGTAATGATTATGACTTTTTATTTTTTAATAAATGAGGTTTCTTGGATGAATAAAATTTTTATGAATTTTTTAAAATGCCATTGTACGAATAGTATAAAAACTGACATAAATGACTTTTTAAAATAAATACTATTTAATTAAATGATATAATATTCATAAAAAATATGATTCAGCAAATTGACTTAGATAATATTTATAATTTCATTAATTAACCTCTTTATGATCATTTGGAATTTTAAAGTAACAATATTAACTATATAGTATTAATATACAAGAAGACATAGTAAGAGTCGAATTAGTTAACTAATGGTTAAAGCTAAAAGATACAGTTATATTTGTGACCTAGAATTGTCTAAAAACTATTATTTGAATGTTTTCAAAACGAAAAAGCTTATCTTTGAACTAAATAACATTGAGACCGTTTCAAACAGAAAATTTTTTTATAATAAAATAATAGTTCAATAGCTTTCTAAAGTGCCCCTCCTCATTCTTATATAAGGGAATCACCCCACCCATTTATTCACACCATTCATAACCTGTGTCTCATAAAACATAATAAAAATAGGCTCCCAACATCCCTATATTATTATTAAAAGCCTTACATTATAAATAAGTCAATTCAATAAATCCTTTTGGCTCAAATCAATGAAATTTAAATGTTTTAAGAGGTAGTAACTTCTATAATGTTCCATTCCATTATTTAATTTCCCCATGCCCTATTCAATTCATATTATTTGATAAAAAACAAAAAAAATATCCAATGTATTCTAGGATGTTTTTACGAGATTTATTCAAAATAAACTTACACACACCTCAATCTACTAGATAAGAACATATTGTTTTTGTGTACGACGAACGGATGCCTCACGAAATAATGATTCTCCGACTTCCCCTACCACCTCTCATGGTGGACATTATGATGTAAATATATTTATATATTATATAAAATATATTTATATATTATATAAATTATATTTATATTGTTTCTATGATACAATAATTTTTATTTATAAACATACATGTATGATTTTCATGAAATGTAAATACGATAATTTCATTTGAGAAAGTGTGGAATACCGCCCCCTCAATGTGATATGAATGGTTCATTCCAAACATTAATTGTATAAAGGATGGATTTAATGAACTAATGTAACATATATATCATATGTTAATATATTATAATTATAGTATACCTATGTATAATTTATTTTTAATTTCTTTTGTATGACTAATAAACGAAAGTAGCATTCATGTGTACGTATGCCTTATAGTCTCCATGAATGGTGAATTTTATTTCTTGTCCTAAAATGTTCTGGGCTATTATAAATACATATATACCTGAAATATATGATATTTAAAAATTTAATACTATTCTATATATAATATAATGTTGACCACATGGACAATTTGTAATTATAAAAAGGTCATTTTCAACTCAAGTACCCAATATCTACAAAATGACCAATATTACCATAAATAATTAATTAATTTTATAATTTGGTCATTAGTGATATAAAAGGAATAATAAACATGGAAATTTTTATTAAGAAAAGTATAAGTTAACTTAAGCTTATAATTCAGAAAGAACTACGATCATGCATGATTAATCGCACTCAAGGTAAGGGTTTCGTTTCAATCTTCTTTCATTGAGGAATATTTCTATAATATAATCCTCCTTATTTTAAATTGTGTATATTAAAAACCTATTAATTTTAATTTGACTCAAAGGGAATAATTTTTTCTACGAAGCATTTTACTAAATTACAAGCAGAGTGTTTTTAACGTATGCAGCGTCATTGACCTCTCTAAATCCATAATCATTATTTGATATTTCGGTTCCTCTATAAGACATAATTTTTTTAAAAAGAATAGAAATAACATATTATCTTTTTGGGTGTTTTTTTTGAAAATGGTTTTTTGAATGGATTGAGTATTTAAATATCTTGAAATTATTTCTTTTGACTCTAAAAAAATGTTATTATGGAAATGTTGATATTTGATATATTTTATGTATTATGATTGTATAATGATACTTGGACATTTCACGAGTTGTTATATGAAAAAATAATTATAGGTGGTTATGTGATAAACCAAATGATGGGTTGTTCTATGATAAACTGAGGATGATTGGTTACATTTTAACCTCCAAAGCATTGGGTATGGAAGTCGGTCGAATAGCTATTCCATTTAGTGATATGTGTAGAAGTTAGCCATTTTATTATTCCATTTAATTATTATTATGTCCCAATTTACCTTTATATGTCATATGATGCTTTATATGGGCTTCTGGTAATCATATAGTTACAGAAAGGGTTAACAAAGAGCATATATTTAGTGAAGTATTTTTACTACTTTTTAAAGGTGAAAAGTGTTACTTTATAATAAAGTATTAATGGTTTTCAGGTTATCCCAAGAAAAATAGTTTTCTCGTTCTTTTGGGATCTCTTAATGAGAATTTTATTCTCATACCAAGTTTTAAAAAAAATTCACATGAGAAAAATGAATAATAGAGTCATGTATGGGAGAAAGGGAATGCTATGGTATTAAAACATTAAATAATTCCATGTTTCATTTCGATGAGTTTTTTCTTAAAAACGGATAGTTAGTATAAGTGTCTATTTTTAATATTCAAGTTGTTATTTACAAGTTATGACCTCATTCTCAAAATCCATGAACCTGAAAAGATCGTTTATTTTAGGTAAACATAAAATTATTGACTTAACTGAATATTTTGTAATGTTTATGTATGGGCCCTTATAGTTGGTATCATAGGATGGTTTAGATATCTATTGGAGCTTGAATATTATTAATAGAATATCCATAAAATTATTTTTTTCCTTTTTGGTAAAATATAAATGATATAGAATTTTACGATTCAACATTTCATTATCTAATATATTTTTGTTCGGAATGTTTTTTTATAGAGGAAATAGGACAAGTGTGCTGAGAGGGAATACATGACAAAATAACCATCCAAATAAACATCCTGAGATGGTCAGAATCATAATTGAGCAGTTTTTTTGAATTAATGGATCAATTAAATTAGGAGACATATTTTGGTGGTGTTCAGGCATGAGATTAACTATATCAACCACATAAGCATATGTCGACCGTACAACATTTCATGAGGAATCATCCCCGATCATTTATAGGATCATCTGGCTGTTTTCAAGATAAAGATTCAATTAGAGTATTGGAAATTATTTTTTATGTAATGGGATGTTAAGAAAATCAAAATGTTAGTCTTATTATTTATCATTTTGAAGGTGAAGCTGATCAGTTGTGGTTAATGAATAAAAATGTTAGAGGAAGGTTAGATTTTGATGTCAAGGAATGGTAGGAATTTAAGAATATCTTCTTGAAAAATATTTTCCTAAGGTTGTTTAAATTAGGATGGAATAAATATTCATGGAATAGACACAAATTAAGGAAGATTCTATGGCCACATTTGAATAAAATTCCACATGTTTCTCAAGGTAATCCATAATATAATCCAGGATATTGATAGTAAGATAAATCAGTTTTACTCAAGATTGATGTCGAAATATCGATGGTTGTTAGATTCTCATGAGTTCACAATATATAAGAAACTTGTATGATGTGATGAGAAGGTATAAATATTTTGTTTCAAATGTTTTTTGATCAATTGTGGTTGTATTTGTAGATAATATTTTGATATATTCTAAAAGATGATAGGATCGTTAATGTCACTTAAGCAATTTTTTGAAATCCTTAAAATTAAAGAAGCTATATGGAAATTTTAGTAAGAGTGAATTTTGGATTACACAAATTTATTTCCTTAGAAATATTGATTCCAAATATGGAATAACTATTGACACTTCTAAATGAAGTTGTTGAATAGTTTCCAAAACCTACAAATAACACAAATATTTTTAGTTTTACCTGTTCAGTGGGTTATTACCGAATGTTTGTTGAAAATGATTTTTAGTTATCTATCCACCTAACTAAGATAACTAGTAATGGATTAGAGTTTATCTAGAAAAAACAATACGATGATTCTTTTTACAAACAGAAATAAATATTGGTAGATGCTTCGGTTTTGGACTTTCCTTATAGGAATGTTTAATTTGTTATCTACAGTGATGCATCATTGAAAGAACATGGTTTTTTCCAAATGAAGAATGATCAAGAAATTTCTTAAGAATCATTTCAGTTGACACCTCATGATATAAATTACCCAACACATGATTTGAAATTATCATCTATTTTTTCATAAATCATTTGGAGGAATCATTTGTATAGTGTAAAGTGTGAAATATACAGTGATCACAGTAATTTGATGTTTATATTCACTAAAAAATAATTAAAGGTGAGATAGTGGTGGTGGAAAGAAAAAATCAATGATTATGATTGCACGATCCATTACTATCCCGGAATAGAAAATATAGTGGCTGATTCTTTGAGTCAAATGATTAATGCTACATTATCCTTTCTATGTTTGAAACAAGATCCTTTGGTTTCAAAATTGATGAATATCGGATTAGATGTTGTTGGTGTAGGAATTTCCCCTGTTTTGATTCAGGTGGTAGTGAAGTCATATCATTTTGACAGAATAACAAAAAAAAGAAAGTAGTGAGTTTTATAAAAATGTATAATCTGTTTTAGTAGGATAAGTTACCTATATTTAAAATTCGTAATGATTTTTTTGAGGTTTTGAAGGATATTATGTGTGCCTTGTGATTCAATATTTAAAATTATTTATTATGTTAATCTCATAGTTCTATGTTTTTAGTTTATCTTTAGAGTACTAAGCTGTATAGAGATCATCATGAGTATTTTTTGTGGAATGAAATGAAAAAATATATTTCTGATGAAACAATGAAGTTTTAGTTCTGTAAGAAGGATAATGTAGATCTTCATTTACACAAAGGTATTCTTCAGCCTTTTCTGGTGCCAGAGTGGAAATGGAAAAATGATTCCATAGATTTCAAAGTGGGATTGTGAATTACATCTCGAGATAACAATGCAATTTGGTTTATTGTTTCTCGATTGACTAAATCTACTTATTGTCACCATATTTGATATACTATGTATACAAATTAACATTCATAATTAGATATTTAATAGAATGTTGGGTTATATAGAGTTCCCCTCTCCATTGTATCTAATCGTGATCCTAGGTCCACTTCTATCTTTTGGAAAGGCCTTTAGAGGTCATTGGGAACTGAATTAAATTTTAGTAAATCTTTTCATCCCTAATCAAATGTGTATTAAAATTGCACAATTCAGACCATGGAGAAAATGTTAGGTGCTGGTTCACTAGATTACTTGGGAAATTGGGGTCAATATCTTTCTTTGGGTCAGTTTTCTTATAATAACAATTTTCATTCTAGTATACAAATGGTTCCATTTAACGAATTATATGGAATGTGGTGTCAAACTCCTGCATTTTGGGATGTTGTATATGAATGGAAGTTTATAAGACCCAAAATGATAGAAGAGATTGAAGAAAAAGTTTAGTTGATTCAAAATCACACGAGGTGACCATATAGAAGGTTGGAAAGTTATGTGGATAACCAATGTAAGGTTCTTTATTTTGAAGTAGGTGATCAGAACATTCTCAAAGTTTCTCTTTGGAAATGTGTGATGCATTTTAGTAAAAAGGGAAAGATAATTTTGATCATCATTAGAACCTATGAAATCCTAGTGCAATATGGATCAGTTTCCATCGTGGTGTCTTTGAATCCATTTGAATCCCAAGTACTCAGTTGTTTTCATGTTTCAATATTGATAATGAATATTCCCGATCCATCACAGGTTGTGAGTCAATAGGTAGTTCATTTGGAAGAGAATATTTCTTAGGAAGAACAAAAGGCATAGATTCTTGAGAAAAGAGATAATGTATTGTGGAAAAAGGTGATTAATCATGTAAATGTTTTGTGGAAAAATCATATGGTTGAAGAGGCAACATGGGAATATGAAAAAGATATGAGGGATAAATACCCTCACTTATTTGATAAGTAAATAAAATTGTGGGGACTCAATTTCCAAAATGGGGGAGTGATGTAACATCCTAGGTATTTAGAGAATTTGACTTTTTCATATCTATTATTATTTTAAAATAAAATATTAATTTTACATTAAATATCACAAGTTTTCTGATATCATACTCAAGAAGGAACAACAGGTTTCTTTGAAATCTTATGTTGCACACAACATTGAGTTATACCAAAAAATAATATATTATTATTATTATTTTAAATAGGAGTTAATTCCTAATCATTGTAATGGTGGGAATGAAAGAAACCAAGTAAAATATTATAATACATGTTTGTTAAATTCTTTATATTTATCAAATAAATTTTAATGGCTTAATATAAGAATGAATCCTATTTAAAACATGAAATACTCTAATATTTTTTAAAAGTTCGGTTTACAACCTTTTGATGGAGAATACAATTTAAATATAGTTTTTTCCACTTTTTTATGTTCAATTTGACAAAATAAATTTATTATTTAAAAATAGAACATCAAAATTTACTTTGGAGAAAGTTTTGGTATTTTTATAACAAATTTTATATTTCTATGAATAATGAAAAATACTGCATTTTAATTCCAAACTACAATTTAATATAATTTATTTATATAGTTATATTTTTAATTTAATTGTTTTTATTGTGTAATTTGATTATGTTTTTATAATTTAATCTAATTACTCTTATTTGAAGTAATTTCACCTTTAAATTTGACAAAAACACATGTCAATCTTTTAATAGTAATTATTTCTTAGAAATATTTTTTTTATTTTGACAACGAGAATAAATATTATATTAATTTCTACAAATTTTATGTTTTTAATTTGGAAAAATAGATTCCATATGTGTAATAATAAGATATATATTTTTCAAATCTATTTCTTTTATTTTAAAAAATTGAGAATAGTAACATTAGTAATTATATTATTTACCATGGTAAAAGGGAAAATATGGTAAATAAGGGTAAAAATAGTATTATAATAATACAAAACTACGCTAACACCTATAATAATATTATTGGATGTGATATTTATGACCATTTCCATCAATGGGTCCATTTTGATTCCCTATGGGTCCACATGGATGCGAAATTGACATTTTATAAGAATTAATTTAAAGTAACGAAAAATGTGACATAAACATGTAACATTTAGTAAAAACAAATTTATATGTGGTTATATTTGTTATATTATAGAATATAAATGGTTAATATAAAGATAAAATTATTTCTTATATCATGGTATTTTATTTATAAATTTTAGACATCATATAATTAATTTTATTTATGAAACAATGATGATGTAGTGATTACCTTATTAATGAATGATTTAAATAAATGAGATTATAAATATCAAAATAAATTTATTTTCAATCATTTTATACCATACAAGAATTTTAGGGATGTGTGGGAAATGATATATTTTAATTATTTATGTTTTTCCAAAGAATAGTTTTTTTATATTTTTTTAAAAAATTCATGATATTTATAGTATAAAAATTGACTTAAATGAACGTTTAATACAAATGCTATTTTATAATATAATATGATTGTCTTAAAAATATAATATTAGAATCAATGACTTACATATGGTTGAAAATGTCATAAATTTACCAAATTATGTTCTATTGTCATTTTATAGTAATCATAATAAATATATAGTATGAATATACTAGAAGACATGGTAAGAGTCAAATTAGTTCACTAAGGGTTAAAACAAAACGATAATGTTAAATTGGTGACCTAGACATGCCTAAAACATATTTTTTGAGAGTTCTCAGACCCAAAATAATCTTACATTTGAAATAAATTTCTTTGGAACCATTTTAAACTGAAAATTATATTATAATAAAATAGCATTTCAATAGCATCCTATATTGCCCCACCCCCCTCTAAAAAAGTGCATCACCTCTACCGATTCAATCACACCTATAAAGACCCTTGTCTCAACCAAACTCTAGAAAAATAATCTAGAAGCATCCATATCTTCTTTAATTTACTTAGCATTGGTATATGGATATTCGATAAATCCTTCTATCTCAAATCAAAGAGAGTTACATGTTTTAAGAGGTAGCGTCATCTCTAATTTTCCATTCCGTTATTTTACTTCTCCACTATGTATTCTTTTTCTATTAATTGATTAAATGAAAACACAATTATCTTCAATATACTATTATGTTGTTATGATATGGATTCGAACTACACTTACATTCACCTCAACATAATTGATAGGCATATATTATTTCTGTGTATAGCGAAATGCTACCTCTCGAGAGGATGATTGTTCTATTTTCCTTTACCTCCTCTCATGGAATCCATTATGATGGAACTTTATTTCTATATGATATATATTATAATTTTGTTTCTATGATACTGTAATTTTTATTTATAAACATACCTTTAATATTTTCATGGTGTGTAAATATGATAATTTAATTTGAGGAAGTGTGGACTACCGCCCCCTCAAAGTGATATGAATCGTTAATGCCATACATGGAATGTATAAATGATATAATTAATGAAAATTCATAACATATGTATCATAGGTTATTATATAGGAATTATAATATACAAATGTATCATTTATTTTTCCTTTATTTAACATTGAGAATAAATGAAAGTAGCGTCCATGCATACGTATGGCTTATCGTCTCAATAAACAGTGAATTTCATTTTTATCTCCAAATGTAATGGAATATTATAAAAAAACATATAATCAATATATATGATATTTCAATCACATATATTATTTATTATATAATGTAATTTTGACCAAATGGAAAATTTGTAATTTTAATAAAATCATTTTCGACTCAAGTACCCAATATCGACAAAATGACCGAAATTAACTTAAATAATCATATATGTTTTATAAGATTGTAATAAGAGATATAAAAGGAGTAATAAAAATGAAAAATATTATTATGTAAGTAGAAATTAAATTATTTTTACTATTTAGAAAGAGGAAGCATATACAGGACGAATCAGACTTAAGGTAGGGGACTTCATCTCAATCTCCCTTAATTATGGAAAATTTTGATAAAATACACCACCTTATTTTTTACGATGTATAATAAAACCCTTTGACTTATATTATATATAAAAGAGAATATATTTTTTTATAAATCATTTTACTAAATGACAAAATAAATTTCTTTAACATATGTGGAAACAATAAACTCTCTACCACCCTAATCATTATTTGCTATTTTTCTTCCTATATATGGCATAATGTATTCAAAAGGAAAAGAAATAACTTTTCCATTTTTTGGTATTTTTACATTGAATCTAGTTTTTGAACTAGATTGATTCTTTTAATATCTTAAAATTATTTCTCATTATTGAAAATTAAATTTTATTTGTGAAATGTTGATATTTGTAATATTTTAGTTGTTATGATTATGTAATGGTACATGGACATTTTACAGGTGGTTAGGTGATTATCCAATGAAGTGTTGTTTCATGGATAACCAAATTACGGGTGGTTCCATGGTAAACCATGAATATTTGGATACCTTATAACTTATAATGCATTGGGTGTGGAAGTCATCTGTATGGCTATTATATTTAGTGATATGCTTGGAAGTCGAATGTATGGTTCTTCCATATATGTATGTTTATGTCCCAAGTTACCTTTATATGTTATATGTTGATTTATAAGGTATTATTCTAATTTTTTGGTTACAAAGAGGGTAATCCATGATCATATATTCAGTGAAGTATATTTACATCTTTTTAAATTATAAAATTATTAATTTATAATAATGTATTCATTGTATTCATGTTATCCCATGAATAACATTTTTTATTTTTTAATGTATCCCTTACTAAGATTATATCTCTCATCCAATGTTTTTAAAAAAATTTCACATTACAATAAAGAATAAAATTGTCAAGGATTGGATCATGGAAAATTTATGCTGTTAAAACAAGAAATTATATCATGTTTTATTTTAAAGAGTTATTGTTTTATGAACAAAATTAATAGTTAGTAGAGGTGTCTACTTGTAATATTCCTGTTTTTAGGTATAATTTATGACCCAATACCCTATATCTATAAAATTGAAAATATCCTAGATGTAAATTAAAGGTCAAATTATTGAATTAACTCAACATTATGTAATTATTAAGGCTATTTACTTATACCACCCAAGAGTAATATTATCTAAAGAACATCCATCGTGGGATATAGCCCCTAATGAATAATATCTAAAATTGGAATCTCTCGATAAACCGAGCAGTAGGGGAACAAATTCTACATCATCTTGAAAACATCACCCTTCTTGGTGGTTCGAATGAGAATAAAGACATATATAAGGATGGAAATTATTGAATCCTTCTTTGATTCATAGTAAAAGGATATATTGTTTTATTATAGAGGATTTCTATGTAGTCTCTTGATCTATCAATCAATATAGAACCATGTTATCCAAAAAAAATTGAGAGGTGGGGTTACTACTAGAAAACCATTATATAATACTTTATTGTGGTCACCAAGAAATTTCATGCAAGATTGAAGCATCAAAAATTCATGCATCAACCAAATAAATTTCTAAAAATATGTACATATTCTTGGATCTTTTCCATTTGTGGAATGGTTATTATGAGGTCATATCCCCCAGACATGACTAAGAAGCTAATGTAATCCTTACTACTACTGAATTCTTTTAGAAATGGGATGAGGCAATACACCTCATGGAATTAGAGAGGAATAATATTGCAATATTTATATGTTCTCATAACATTACTATATTTAGGATCCCTCACACAACATTGATAGATATTGGCACCAACTTTAGTTCTACTGAGTTCAAAAACAATACAAGGATCACAATATCAAGTCTGAAAACTCATATCTCTATCATTCAAAAGAAAAATTGACAGATGAAGTACTTCAATAAGACTCAATCAAATACATTCTAGAATATTTTATAAAATTATTATATTACATGGATTGAAAGGATCGTTCATGCTTTACCGGCCTACATAACCATTATGCATACTACTACACAAGAAAATCCACACTCAATGGTTACAAAACTGAGGCAGTGTTAACAATAGAAGTCCAAATACATTCTCTCTAATTTTACATTTTTGGATAGCTCTCAGATAATGAGACATTAGAATAGTAGCGGGATGAATTAGAATGGTTATATGATAACATGTTTCATACATTGAAAACATTGAGGTCCATGCGAATTAGATCATAGGAGCCTTTAATAAAAAGGTTCACCTACATTCATTCCTCCAAGGATAATTGTTATTATATCTAATATCCGTAATGATACTAGGGAATAATCCTCCAATGTTTTAACCCATATGGTGTGATACTCATATAATATATATCGTCTATCATAATAGAGCCTACACATTGGGAACAATGGATTGAGAGCATGTCACACCTCCCACTAATGAGATATTTCTCCAAAAATATTTTTTATATATTTCAAAAAGCATCATGTTTTAATAAAAAGACATTAAATTTCATGTTATATCGTGTCCTTTCTATATTATTTTAAATAGTATGGAGATGTATGCAGTGCAAAACATTAAACAACACATCATATCATCATGACAACAAGATGATAAACTATACTGAGTCATCCTGGAAGAATTGCATTAAACTGAATAACATATCTCATCCTAACAACATGAAAATAAATTGTACATAAAATATACTCACTGCATAATATTTAGTTTCATAAATATCACCATCTCACAAATGATACACTACACATGAGTTTGATCTATGTGAAGGAAGATTGAAATACCCTTATCCTTGTACGAGAGACCACTCCACCTAAAGAATATCTTCATTTAGGAACTATGTATTTCATGATTAATATCATCACAATATATGTAGTGATTCCAAAACATCAACAACTGGGACAATCCACAACCTTCCGTTTACCTCGCAATATGTGATCTGTGTTCGTAACTCAAGATTTAATGTTTCACAACTAATGACCTTTCAGTATGATATTAAAATAACTGGGTTTTCTAGAACAACATATAGTATGATTCTAACCTTCAAGTAGATGTGTTAGGATTACTCGACCCTATATCGTTTTTCATCCACCACATGATACAAAATCTTTATATATTATCCATAATTCCGTATACATAGTGATAAGAACCCTTACCATTACTTTTTTATCACCATGTGCATAGATAACTAAATATTAGGAATTTCATTAAGTAATTTCTGATTACAAATATAAGGAATTGAATCTCATGATAGAATCACCATGGTACCGAATGAAAGGCCATAATGGAATACCATGAGTCCTCATCCCATGATGTTAAATTTTATAGTTGATATCTATTTCAATAGGTAAGTTTCCAAATCCCTATAGACCACACCTCAGAGGATCACTGTAGGTGGTGTTGGTCTCCTAAAACAACTCTAGTAATGTACAACCTGAGTTTTTTTCTTAACATCATTGGATATGTAGTAATGATAATATATTGACAGGAAAATAATTTTTTAATTTAAAAAATATCACATTAGGATATGTGAGAACCAACCAAGCCAAATAAAATACTGAAAACAAGAAATTTTTTCCGGTCATGGATCCCATACCACTAACCAACCCGAAATGAAACCAAAGTACCATGAAAATACCTACATTTTCCTGCAACGCGCCCACGACACCCTTCAATCATCGTGCATCAGGACACTACACCCTGATCATTGACGCCTTTTCGGATGAGATGACACCAGATATGACCTCAATGAACCAACAACTTCGAGGCCCATCGTGCCCTACATAGAGACTACCATGTTTTCTTCATCAAATCGTTCCCCAGACTTGCAACGTAGAAGGCGGTCGCCAAAATCCACTGTCATACCACCAAAAAACCACAACCAGAAAACAAATGAGAAAAATAAAACAGGGTATGTACCTCTGCATACCCTGGGGGGTCCTGAGGAAGGCCTCTTGAAACTCATATTGACTCGGGATGAAGGCAATGAACCTTGGGTACAAAGTAGAAGAAAGACCAACAAAAAAAGAATGGGTGGGAAGGATCGAGAGAGGAATGAGAAATGGGATTCAGCCAGCACCATGAATTTCTGATATTTCTATCTTTGACTGCGTAATGACATGGGAAGAGGTTCAGTCCTGCGATTTTAGAGTACTATGAATCCAACCGTCCTAGATCTTGACAACAACCATTGAACAAAGCCAGATAGATCTATCAAACACTCATCACGAAGAAGCTAGATCTTTATACCTATATGGAGGAGGAGATGTAGAGGAATAAGGGTGTGGACATCGAAATCTAGCACTATCATGGTGGAATATGAATGAATAATAAGCAACATGGGAAACCCTAATCCACATAGGGGTCTATCATTGTACAATGCACCTTACGAGCTCATGTAATGATCAAATCTTCAATCCTCGGTCTGGTGAAAATAAATATAATAATTCCACCTCTATAAATATATGTCAAAGTTGTTTACTAAAAAAATTCCTTTATAAATATTCTTATAATGATTATTATTACCAGATGATATGCAATGATGCATATACTTCCATCAATTGGCCCATAAAAATTAACCATTTTTCACATCCAGAAGACCACTCCCTTGCTGCATGATGTGAAGATGAATGGTTCATCTAAACTATATGTGGATTGATTCTTATCATCATAGGATACATAGTGACAAATAGACCTCCCATCATAGTCCCATCTACAAATACCTATTTAATCAATTCCCACCTATGTATATGGTTGAAAACTGAAAAGAGAGTTTTTCATTCAATATCTAAGTGTGGCTTCATTCCTATTATAATAGGGTATGTAGTGAAACACATATCACTAGTCCTCGACCCATCTATGACTATTGATAAAACAAATTCAACTCAACTACAGAGGGATTAACTCATACAAACTAATTATTCCCAAACATGAGCTAGATCTACGTATAAATTATTTTTAAACAAAATATATCTTTAGAACAAATTTTTATCCATCGTCACAACATCATTACAGCATGATCATAAACTACCGGTAAAACATCTTAGTCACATTAAATTATAACAACACAAAAATAACATCATTAATTCATGATGGGAAACATAATGGATACAGACATGCCCTCCTATATGAAAATAAAATATGTATACCATCCCACATGAGTATATCATATCAAGGTTCCAAAAGAGAGTTACCCCAATCAGCCAACGTACGGTGTTCTTCCACCATTGTTTAATGAACCTTTATCCACAAATAATAATTCATGTGTTATGCACATTGTGTTTCCAACACATTCTATGACCCATTGAATAGGAAACATGTTTCAAGGGACCCTTGATTAACTATGCATGTCTACCTATTTCTCTTACATATGATCTTATCATTGTCAACCAAATCTGTTACATTGTAAAAAGTAATTTCCGATGCGTTTAAGCCCTAAAATCATCATGGAAGAACTCAAAAACTGAATGTGATCTAAAATAATCTAGTTATGATTGTATCATATCATTACTCATGGCCTATGAACCTCAATTCATGAATTATTTCATTTCTATCTTCCACTCAGTAGGAATTTTCTGTACCCTTGACCATGGGTATCCTAATTGTGCTCTTTTGTATCACCCCCCATATTAGTTCTATATGTGTCATGAACTTAAACTACATGAACAATGGACAAAGTAGTATGACTATAAACTCTACCCTATACTAGTCCAAATCATAAGACCATAAGTGGTTTGTTAATGTGACACATAAATAGTTAGGTTATAATCCCACAATGGGATTACTAATAAAAATTTCATTCTTCAATCGCTAATCTCTTCATCTCTAGAAATCATGAAAAATTATGTTGAATATAAATAAGTCATAAATTAAATTTTTTATACTCTATTTAATTGGTATAATAATAATCTATTCACACTAGTCCATTGGTTCATGAACAATGCTAGAGTAATGACTTGTCACATATCCTCTCACAAATTATATTTTATCTAGGAAGCGGTATAACATTTTGTGTGCTCCTAAAATTATTGGATATTACACATCCACATGTCACACATTCTACATGTCACAATACATTATTTGATTATCTTGAGTTACAAAAACCATCCATGTTCCCAGGAAATAATACCTATTTTCATGGGATCCTTTTCTTTAGTGTGGATTTATTCCTTTGTATACTTCATATAACCCTATAGTCATCAATTAAGTGCCTCACATTTGAAAAATGGACTCTTAATACTCATGATCCCTAACACCATTACTGATGAACCTAATACCTTAGTGTTTCTTTTGTCAATCTCGGTATTATTATTACATATCATTCTGTTGATTTGATCCCTTTGGACCATGGTTTAAAATTTATAATCGAATGTATACAATAGAATATGACATCATTTATTTCAAATCACCGTGAGTTTTACCCATTCATGAATAATTAATGTATCACTCAATTCCCAATCCTTTGATACCCCACACCACATGATTCAAAATAACATGACATAGGGCTGGAGCTTCACATTGTAATAGATGAACTACCCTAGGGATCCATAATCATTATTAGATTTAACTATTCTATACCCAACCTCACCATAGAAATGTTTGAGAAATCATAAATCATTCATATCCCTTAAATGGAGGTCATGGTCATCTTTTCATGGTAATGATGTAAATGCATAAGGTAATTTACCTACCAGAAAAAGGAATATCCTCCTTACAATAAAGAATATTCCATCCTTATGATCATTTATATGAATGCAGAGGAATAGAGAACCTTAGAGTGTTACTGGTCAACCCCAGCATATCATCCCCATATCAAGTTCATAGATTCAATAATTTGGGTCTTGATTTACCTCACCCATATTCTATTTATCAAGGCAGACCTAGCAACCTGGGTATTTCTCCCTCAACTGATATCGACCCCATAAACATTTTATGAATATTGGAAATGACTGGAAGTACATATAAATGGAAATTATTCTGATTAATTAGGGTATTTACTTACCAACAAAATACATCACCTCATTTAAAGAATGGAGATATAATCCTAATGAGCCTCAACAACACCACAACAGAACCCAAAATATTAGTTTTTGTTTCTTCATTCTTGGAATTTCTTCACTATATCCCTTGATCATAGAGAATGGTTGAGTTAAAATGCCCTAAACTAATGCATTATATGGTAAATGATAAATGTCCCGAAACAACATCAATAGAAGGTTCAAACTGAAATTCCTTAAACTATAGTGATATAAGGTCCATGATAAAGGTACCTAAACTATAACGATAGATGGTCCGTGCTGAATTTCCCTAATCAATAGCGATTGGTGGTACGATCTAAAAAACCATAGACTACAACAATTGAATTTTTGGGATAAATGACCCTAAACTACAGTGATAGATGATCCAAAATGAAATATCCAAAACAATGTCATTAAAATATCCATGATAAAATACCATAAACTATAGAATTACATTAATTTATTATTAATGATCTTATATGGTACACCATATATTTTTGAAGAACATCATGAATATGTCACTGAGATTGTAAACTTTATTATAAGATATTCCACTCTCCCTCTAAGCCATATCTTCTACCCAATTATCTATCTACATGTCTAGTGATTTCAATATGCCTAAGACAGATATATAAATGAATAATCTCATGGTAGTGTGCATTCATGCCATTTTATCCATAATAATATGTTACAATTTCAACATTCTATTGCAGTAATTCGTTTTTACATTATATTATTCAAGGGATGTGTGTAATTAAATATTAATTTAAATTAGATCCGTGAGATTTCATATATATCATGAATAAAGAAAAATTGGAAAACAACATACACAATTATATAAATCTACTCACTAATGGAATAGATATATATAAAGAATTCTTAAATATCAGATGCATTCCCACAATCATACGATCCCAATCAATATTTCAAAATTATGGTTACATCATATAATATGTAGGTATAAGTCCTTGTGTTTTTAAAGTCACTACTACAGGGAGATCATAAATTGGCATTACTGATAAGTTGAATCTATTTTTTTCTTCATAGCATACCACAACTCCTTCCACCTATAAATGGTTCCAATACTAGGTTTTTTGAAAAATAATTTACCACCTACTAAACAGATACCATCATAACCAATATATATATAACATGATTAATTTAGGATAATTCTTCTGGAAGGCGGTGGATTTTAGACTGAAGATGGTTCATTTGGGCATGATGTCTATCATTTTAATTCATTATTGAGTTGAATATGTTCTGGTGGGTTTCTCCATGCACCACACATTGGGAATATTCATTGACAACTTCATCCCAATTCATCATTTCTGATGAGGGGGCTTTAGTAGTGATCAACCTCTATTCGGGGGATCTCTTCTATTCCATCATGGAAATTCTTTCCTTAACATAGTAATGAAGGAAAAAAATTTAAAATCCATCATAACCAAGGGTGGAATAAAATAATTCAAATGTTCTATAGTCAATCCTTTACCTAATCCAATGTGGATTCTATAAACAATTTCAAATCTTCTCTCCTTATTTTTCTCTACATAAAATGATAAAGAAATTTAGACATGGGGTCATGATCTAGGTTCCAGTTTGGGACATGAGAATATTTTGGAAGCATGTCACCAATAGAAAGATCTATTTCCATATTCATTGGTGATGAATGAATGTATCCAACTTCTACATTCATTTATTAGGTGAACAGAACCCATATATGTGTGCGGAATATACACTATGAACAATGGGGTTGAGATGATAAATAAGAAGTCACTGGTTTTTTTCAGTAATAATATAAATAATATGGTATCACCATGTAATCAATGGATATGAATGATGGTAGGAAGATAATTTTTTCAGTCACATCGTTGGTGACATCCACTGCCTAGATGACATCCTCGATTGAGGATGAAACACCTTCCTCTGATGAGAGGCTTTAGGGAAGTTCTAATAATTTTTCTAAACATTTACCTCACCCATAATCCCTATGGACTAGAATAACAATTTACAATTTCATGTGATAGGACACAAAAAAACAATTGTTCCATTTAATAATATTTTCACCGTCTCAAAAACACTATCACATAAGGTATAGTAAGAGATTATAATAATTAAATCTATCAGTGTCATCAAATAGGATTTACACCCACACATAATCAAGTGGTGTGATAACTTGAATGTATGTTAGAGGGAATAGGATTGATTGAGTTAGAACCTCAATCATCTTCTATAATTGATGGGTTGGGTCTAATAGTGAAGGGTATTCCAATGAAACCAAACACTCACTCACATCCTTGTATGTGGATATGTTCTCTACTATGGAATCATGTCATGGAATTACATAAGTTAGGAAAAATTAGGGTGTTTTCCCTGAATAATAAAAAGTGAAAAAAGAGTGAAATTCTGCACTTACACATGGATTTTAGTGGTTAAGACCATGGAAATGAAATTTTATTCCTTTTCATCATCCCTTACATGGAAGGATCTCCCAAATTAACTATATCTAAAGTCATTGTTCCCACTATGTAAATAACCACCTTCATCTGGAAAAAATGACCCAAGAATCCATAATCATCGATCCTAGGTCACTATCAAATTCATCAAGGTGTGTTTAATCATCGGGAGAGTATTTATATGATGGAATGGTTATCCAATATTCACCATTCTCCACCTATATCAAAGAATAAAAAATTATGTCTATATGGTTCCAAGGGAACTACAACCCCTGATTAATGTTAGTGAGATATTCCTTAACAAAGCCTCTATGTTCCTGCCAAACTCATTCATATCCATTTGTTGTGTTCCCCACACCACCATTTGATGAACCAATTGAAAATAATAAAATAAATCCTCTACACTTTCAAAGGTAATATAAATGTCTCAGAAGAATCCCTTGGCCCCATCAGGTTAGTATTTGAATGTAATACCAAAATGGGTGATGAAATGAGAGAAACCATCTAAAGGAAACTCTGAATGATGCAAGATACCGTAGTCTCACCATCTATGTTGTGCATCATTCATGTCTACCACATTGAGGATAGGACAAGAGATGAAAACTCTATAGGATAATTACCCTATGTCATTAAATTCGCTATATCCCAATTAATGGAAACATCTATTGGAAAAACGATGGTGGTAAATTCCACATCCCGTCATGGGGTGCTTCCAATGCTATTGTCCCTCATAATGATGATTTCTTTCCAAGCCTTGGATTATTCTCACATAAAGGGGAGCCTTCTCATACCAATTTTTTTAATTTGTGCTTAGGATATGAGTGGATACAAACCTTTTTGTAAAGCTGGGATTGAAATGTTTTTACATTATGGTGGGGAAGATTTATCTATTCCTATGTTCCCCCTCTCATGAACATGATAAAAACTTGGCGAGACAACTTTCTATTATCCCATTATTATACATAATCTATGAAACAAAATCTATATTAAACTAAAAAAAATGGTCGATGAATCTATAGGGAGGATGCCATTCACATATGAGGTCCCTATTAATGTGGGAGGAAATAAAACCCTCATGACGTGAACTCATAAAAACCCATTCTCCATAAATAACCACAAAAATATCAATAATATCATCCATTTGAACTGGACTATGGGTACTGAAATATAGATTGGCGTAGTGACTTACACATGCACTTACATCATGATATTTCAGTATAACAGGCCTCACACCAGTGATACATTGCATATAGGGTTTTATAAGAACATTGGAGATACATTAAATGTTAAAATACTCATATTCTTTTAGGTGAGATCATATCCAACCCCATATTTCATAGAATTATCTTATGATCATTTATTTTCATTTTATTTTGTAAACATGGTGTAGAAGATGATAATGTTTTTCCTCCATAGTAACAGCTATCCTGATGCTCTCCCCATTGTCATGGAGGTCTCCATCATAAATGTGAAAAATCTAACTTCGACATTTTCCAACATTGGGAGAACATAACCACGTGATTAAATGGATAAAATATGGCTATTTGCACATACCGATCAACATTGAGGACAACTACACATAACAATTCTTCAAATTTACCTTCCTCAACTAGGCACCAGTAATAACGTGATGCACTAAGGGACCCAATCATAAACCAACACATTAAATTTTTAACTTCTAGCTCAGATCAAGACTTCTTGATAATGTATCAATCCCATGTCTTGAATGAGATATATTCTCTAAGAAGAGGCTTCATTATAATGGCCTTCTTGGATATCCTGATCAGTTCATGGGTAAGAGGAGGATTCCTCATTACGTCATCCCATGTGGACCTTAGAGGGAATAATATTTTACATATCCAACCAAATATGGGTTAACTACATATATTCCCACATCCTAGAAGATGATAATCACCACACCATGCCTAAGGTGGAAGGTGTTCATGACCTATCTATAATAATTAAAATGTTCTTCCATCAGACCCTTGTTCTAATATATAGATCTTTTCGAGATCTAGATTTCCTTATACATTAATATTTTCTTTACTTCCATTGAAAATTTTGAAGTAATAAATTGTATCTTAAAGGTACATCCCACATCCATTATGAAACTTCTTCCTGAATAGATGTCTTAGTTTCAAATCCATCAAAAATTATAATCATTGGTAGAATTTTTCATGGTCAGAAAGTACATATGACCATCCTCATCAAGATAATGATCAGTCCCCTAAATGTAAAAGGGATATAGTGTTAATTTATGACCTTATTCATAGTCCCCCTAAGTAATAATGTTTCTCCCATGGGATATATACATTACAAATTTGTTCTAGGTTTCATGAATCCAATATGAGGTTATAAATGATGAGTACATGGTTTTAATTGGATAATGATTAGAAATAACTAAATAGTAATGTTTTAGGAAGTATTAAAGAAGATAATCCATATGTTTTGATCCCATAAAAAATATTATACATAGTTAATGTGACACAATGACATGGAAGAATGTAGCTTCCAAACTAAAAACAATGTCATCATGACCAGATATCACATCTTTTTCCTCCCTATTCAATGGTATGAAAAAACATTAATGAGAACCATAAGGCATTTGAAAAATGATATGTGGTACATGTCATACTGATAAAATTAAATCATGTCAAATAAATTTCATAAACTCGTAGCATCAGGTCCATCTTAAAAACCATAAAGGGATTCATGAATCAAATAAAAAATTCACAAATACCCCCAACTCCATAAGGTCTATATGGTCATATAAAATCCAATGTAGAATTTCAAAATAACATGCCCTATTGGATATGAACAATCACATGACCAAGAAAATGTCACTAGATCCACAAGATAGTTTAAAAGATCATTCCATCTTTGAAGCAGACCCTATAAAACCCCCATGATGATCGATATTCCTTATATAAATTGTTAAAACCATTACCTAAATAATGTTCATAGTTGGTTCAAGTGGGCACCTATGCATAAGAGTTATTATTGAACAGTATCGACATAATGAGCTCACAACAAGGTCTAAGGATTGGGTCTTATGGAATAGCCTAGAATCAAGTGTACTTGAATGGTTCATGGTAAGTGTACTCTAGAGAAATATGAATCTAATGAGTGAATAAATCTCTATCCACCAATTTATGGGGAATCACACATAATATAAATAACATCCTGATATACCACGTGTCTCCAAATTCTCTAATTCATCGCATCACTATATAATCAGGGGGACATTTAATTTCCTCATAAAGCAGTCATTTTCCCTACATATGTCACTACTACAGAAGAAGCGAAATTTATTTATTACTTCCAAATGAGTTTTGGAAAATGTATAAAATAAAAAATAACTTATTATTGGAATTTCATTCCCAAAAATTTAAATGGAGATGAAAGTTTCCATGATCTTGGAGATCACATAAATTCATAGGATACATGTGATCTTATGAACCATAGATTGTAGTGGAGTGAAAATAACCTATGGAATATCTAATTAATCCACTTTTGAAAACCCCTTATTCTCTAATAAAATTTCCTTGAAAAATTTTTATCACACGAAGGCTTCTAGGAAGCAACCACAAAGGCAGACGGATGGTCAACTGGTGGGTGCAAGATAACCCATTAAAAAATACTACAAAAATTTGATGAAAATATCATAAATAAGGAGGCCTATTGTGTCCATTAAACTCATGTGATTGATCACTTAGAGGGAGATTTATTTTCATCGAAAAAACTTATGAAAATTGGTGACACCCCAATCTTCAAAAAAATTAAAAATGAAATAAATGTGGAGGAGAAGGGAGCCACTTGTCGTTGAAAAATGCCACAAGATTTTCTCTTAGATATAAAAAATACACAGTGAGACAATGATAATGTTTTCGCATCAACTAAAAATATCATGATGGCATGACATCCTCATCATGCAAATAGCCTCAGGTATATCTATGAGGCCTCATGCTCCCCTTCTGGCTTCTCTAGGAATAGTAGATAGAGTTTTCCATTAATTCCTCATGCATCTCCATATCAACAATGTTGGCACATGATGCATCACAAAGAGGTACCATATTATTATTCTAAAATACTAATAAAATATCATTTTTCCCCATGATTTTTAAAATAAAAAATAAAATAATGAGGGTCCATGTAAGAGATTGTGTTTCATATAATGTTCTTGCACTATACTATGGATGTATTCATCATGGTCTCAGAGGACCCCTCGACAAGTCACCCTAATCATAAAAATGATTTTTGAATAGAACCCTTATCTCACAATGACCCTTAAACATTTCAATATAAAAATATAGAATTACTACAAAATAACTACCCCAAAAATTGAAAATAATCCACTAAAAGAGTCATTGACTAGATAGACACATAGTCGCCAAAACTTATATGACACCCTTGGAGTGATCCATTATATGTAATCACAATGATGTCTGGCATCGAAGTCCCATGATAGCTCTATCTTGGATTTTAGGGACATGCACTTTGAAAATAAGGGAAAAACCAAAGTAGATAGGTCCATAGATCCTCCACCCTTTCCATACATAAGGGGTTGTCATTTTCTAATCTAGACACACCAAGACACCAAATAATAAGGGAAAATTTCATGGAGTGTATGGTCTCATGGATATATTGTTTTTAATCATGTAAGATACTGGAAACATCTACATAAATCATGAATCATTCATAGCCACTTCCTGTGATCAGTCATTGAACACGAGAAGGAAATATAGAGGGGCATACAACGAACATACAACATATTGCTCAATCATGTGAGATATAAATCAAGTTAATGCTGAATATTTATAATGAATTCACAATATAAAAGATAAATAAAATGATAATGGAATAATAATTAATTACTGATCATATATTTTGATCACCATTCAATTATCTAAACTATCTAATACACATAGCATCACCCAGAAATGTCACCCAAATTTCATGATTCCCAATAGGTATATTCTTTGGATTATGTGATATCCTCTAGAATATTGATACAAATTTTCATGGAACCAATTAGGCATTCCACCAATGTTTCGTGAAACCATCTAGGATCTCCATCCAATCCCTATGATGTCCTTATAATATATCATCAAAATCATATGGAGGGACCAACTCATGTCTGATGACTATCGTGGTTGAAACTTGTCATGATGACTATCTGTCATGATTCCCTGTGGGAAGGCTATCTATGTCTCATGTTTCCCTCCAAACATGTTATCAAAAATTTGAGATATCATACAAGGCATGTTTCATTGAAAATCGTGATTCCTTCAAAGTGTGTCAACCAGCTCTCATTATGAATCCATGGAAATTAAGCTAGATCATGTGACCCCCCTGTGGAAAATCCAATCAAGATCTTGCAATGTCTTCCAGGATCAAACATTTGGTACCTAGTATGCCCTTCGATAATGTAATCATTGTTCATGAGATAAAACTAAAAATTTCCCTAAAATATATGTGATCTCCCTAAGAAAATCTAACTGGATCATGTGATTATCATAGTAAATGTCTACAGTATATCTAAATATTTATTGAAATCTACCTACATGTAAAATTAAGTAATCAAGGCGTATCAAGAAAGTAGCTTACCATTTCATGATAAAAATCATGCTATGTAAATGGGCATATAAGGACATGACATCTTTCTCTATCCTTGGTGTGTAAGCTATGATCAATAGGTAAATTTCATTGTGTAATCCCCAATCAAGGTAAATAAAATTACAACAATTCAAGCCATAAAAAGGATATATAGGATTCCACCCCAATGATAATGATCTATATTAAGAACCCAAAGGGTAGTCCTAGAAAATAATCCCCAAACACACAAGAAATGACATTGACCATTCTCAATCACTTGTTTCTTATAATGAGAATGAATCACATTGTCATAGGGGTACTAATAACTATGTCATTCATATCGGAATAGTCATCATGTAATCACTAATCTGTGTGAAGTATAAGGACTCTGATTCAAACAATAATTAGGATACATAGGACACATTTCTATGGCCCAATCCCAAATTCAGACAGGAATCTACATCAGGGATGGTCCTTGAATGTCTATGGAATTTCAACCTTGATGATTCAATCATAATCATGGGTTGATCACCCTACATAATAACTCAAAAAAATAATATATATATTAATCTAATAAGAATATTATTTCAAAAGTGACTATGATATCTTTGATTCCTCACTGAGGCCCAAGATATATATTTAATATTCTTTGGGTTGTCTTAGTACATAAGTCATGAATTGACATGAAATGAGACCGGTCACTTGTTTCCCTGTGTTTCTCACACTAATCATAGATCATATGGGCTTGGGAAGTCATAATGAACACATAATTGAAATTATGAATATCCCACTTGATGAAAAATAATCATGTGTTACCTAGTGAGAGTAACGATATAAACCTCCCCATTTGATGACATCTACCTGGGGGTCACTCTTAATGGTGTGATTGAACTAAAAGAACACGAGTTCTGAAAATTACAATGATTTTTTGGAATCATTATATGGCCTGAGGTCATATTGGAGCATATTTTGGTGTAATCCCCCTCCTGAAAAAGATATTTCAACTATAGATACCCAATCATTCCCATGGAATGATCACCCAACCTTATCTATCAATGGACATAGAAATCAATAAAAAAATGATGAATCTAATTCCTATAATATGTAGGATATGTAAGAAATCTCCCTGAGGATAGAGATATATATTAAACCTCTAGAGTATTTTATTTTTTCTTATACTCCATATCTAGATATAAAGAGGATAATAACTTTCTACCCCTTTCTTCTAACATAGAGCATAGATCATGTGGGCATATAGAGTCATAATGAACACACCATTGACCTAATGAATCTTCCCCGATAGGGAAATATGAACATGTAATCCCAAATGAGATTCATAATATAATCATACCCAATATGAGGACATATACCTTGGTGTTAGTCCCAATGGAGTGATTGAACAATTAAAACTATGATTCATGCAATAAAAAACATATGTAGGATGCATTTATAGGTCTCGAGATCACATAAGAACTCATTTTGGTGCATGTACTCTCATGTATTGGACATATCACACATTGGGACCCAATAAATCCCATGGAATGATCATACAATCCCATCATTTTGGGGCCTGGGAAAGAAATTAACTATGACATCTCTGATTCTCTGCATATTTGGGATGTGAAGGAAGTATCCCCAAGACATGGGCTTGGATATCCATTCCCTCACTTAAAATAAATAGATCCTTTTTGTAAACCATTAAATATAATGAGTTTAATGATCAATATGGGGTTTTCCCTGCAATAACCAGGATATATATAAAACATCATAATGGATCAATATCCTCCATGGAATATTAATGACATCAATATGTGGAAGTGAATTCTCAATTTTTTGTTGTGAAGCTTCGTCAAATATATATATATATATATTTGTTACTAGTAAACTGATGAAGAACCTCGATATATATAGATAAATTCACCAATAATATCCCATTATTTTTTATGTAAACTATTTTATAACAAATAATAATTTTTCTATGGTAACCAATCATGTTTTAGGAATATGATAATAATCATGAACATATCTTAAATCTATATTGGAATCTGAGAGTACGATCCCCCCCCCCCCACAAAAAGGTACAATGTACCAATCCTCACATCCTCCCAACCAATGAGAGTCCCTGAGATTCATCAGGTCTCAAAATACAGGTGGCCAACATAATTTCGAAATTAAATTTTTACCATGTTATAGATGGGGTAGCTGTGGGGTGTTTCAATTAAGAATGGTAACCTTAATATTATATTTATTATAGTGCAATAAATACCCCCACACATTCAACCATCATTACAAACCAAACCTATATAAAATAAGGTTATTAGTTCCCTCTTCTTTGAAAAAACTATAATATATCAATATCTACAATGTGCAGCATTACAGAACATATAAGGTCATCATTTATTAGGTTTTCTTCCCCTTCTATAAAGATAGGTTTTGGTAGGGTATTCGTAAGTGGAGTACTACGTGGGATGATTTTTTGGGAGATATTGATGATCATTCGTGAATAAATAAAATTGTTTTCATAGGGTCCAAAGTGAATATTCCAGTACAATCATCAAGGGTTTTATTGGTAAACATATTGAATTCTAATCTAAAATATGTGATATTTATGTATAAAAAATTGGGTTACTATATTCTACAATCAATGGGTGGAAATAAAACAATATATATTCATCATAATGATGATATCCATATCATCCCAAGAATCTTACTGGGTCATTATACTATTTTTGTAAACAATATTCTTCTTCTCCATGTGCTTCTAAAATCAAGAATTCCCTCCATTAGATGAAAATTTTACTAAATAACATTGTGTTTCCATTACATATTCTTCATATATTACATTTACAATATGGTTCAAGAAACACTCTTTCTTCTTATCATCTATGTAATTTTCTTCAAAAAACATTATTCATATTATAACCATCAAACTAGAATGATTCTTTATATTCAATGGTGAATGAAATCATCTCTGGAACCCCTTCACTGAAACTTGTTCAAGGATCACTCTTTAATATCTAAAATATATAATGAATACAAACTTATTTCCTCTTCCTATTCCATTGCAACATAACATCACATCACTAATGAATTAAATTTTATATTATTTTTATTCATATTCTTCTCTTATTCATTTGGATTTTATCTATTCGATATATCTCTATATAGTACATATATCTATTGAACCGATTAATCTAATAACATCTCATTCATCTTGTACCTCAATGTCTTATTCCTTCATCGTTACATGGTTCCTCTCAGTATGATTACATGATCTTCATCTGGAACCTATTTATCTATTACCTCTATCTAATGATTCTCTATATGGTACCTCTATCTATGGTTCTTTGATAAATGACCTATAATTTTGAATTTTATCACCTCAATACATAAAAAATATGTCACTTCATTATTAGATACCATCTTCTTTTGGGACGTACCTATCTGGTACAATTTTTCTAATACAATGACATAAATTTCATTCTATTACTTTCAGTAATTATAACCTTTCATTATAAATTACTCTTTCACATTGGAATCAATAATAGACTAGTGATGCTAAACAACTTTATATACCCTTAGTTTCAATATGATGTAATTGATAAGTGCATTCAAAAATCCAAATTTACTACATATTTTAATTTCCCTCTTTAGAAAATCATTAGTTAACATCCATCAATGATCAGAATAAATTAGTGTTGATAATCATAGTAAAGAAATTTCAAAAAAACTATTGGTCATCATTCTTTATATGTCATTAAATATCTTATAGAATCCTGATCATTCATTATTGATTCATTTAATATCTCTCTCAACATTATCTCAACATATAAATTTAATAAACAAATTTTAATGATCTTCAAAGAGAAATCATGGGCATCTTCTTAGTAACTTATCTACCATATACTTTATTGTTTGATAAAAATTTACTAATTTTGGTATCCATTAATTCTACATCAAGTATTTTTTGTAGACTCATAAATGTGGTTCTAGAATGTTTTTCTAATTTTTGTCTATAATGGTATATCCAATAAATTTTCTTGAAAAACTATATCATATGACATCACATTGTGGTATCATAAAATTTTCTGATATAATTCATATGTCTATCTCCTTGATAAAAATTCACTTACTTAGATGTGTCTTCAATGCTCATCCCATGAACATTGTTAATAAACAGAATTTAAATAACATGAATAATTTTTAATTATAATGTTTTAACTCTGAGTAACATATGATAATTGTTTTTCTGAATGTTCTGGTTTATATACCTATACATTCATACTTCTCATTCAATAATATTTGATTTGATCACCTAAATACATAAGACTCATATATTTTACATCTCGTGTCACTTAAAATTGATATTTCAACTTCGCTGTTATATTACAAGTGTCTATATCCATACATTGAAAAACATGTTTTAAATTTTAAGATCATCCCCCCTTTCATACTATGTAATTTAAAACCATCAAATAACCATTTTACAGTACGTAATGAATATATTCCTAGTATTCAAATACAATGAACCCCAATTATCATCAATGAAAATTTAATTTACTTCTTCTTCCCCTATTTAATAAACATTTATTATTTTTAATTAATTATTAGTATATAATAATCACGATCTCCATTGAAGAACCATTCTACATATTCAGTATTAAAAATTTGGTTACGTCATCCAAAAATCCATGAAACTCATTCATTATAACTTCTTAAAAATATTAACAATAATGGAATCCTTTTAATTAATTTCCTACAACTGAAAACTATTGAAAAAAATACAACACACAATATATTGGATAAATAATAAGTTAATAATTTCATACACAACCCTTGTGATATATTTTGTAAATGTTTTTTTCCATTCAATCATAATGTAATTTAAATTCCATAAATTCTAGTGTTTTCTAGATTATTAACGATTTCAATAACATATTGTTTTATTAAGATAATTATTGATAATAAAATGAGTTTTTTGTATGTGGTTGTTATAAATCGCTCTAAAACAAGCACATATTCATCCATTTTTCAATAAATCCACATTACACTCATAATACATTGCAATTTACTTCAATAGACATATTTTTATAATGAATAGATAAAAAAATTATTTTTTATAAATATGAACACATTTTCCCCCCACCCCATCAATATTTATCATGTCAAATGTGATTCTAACAAGGGATCATTAATTTTCTGCAATTTTTTGGGCCTTTTATATTAAATTGATGTATCATATCATTTTAGTATGTCCAAACACTAAAACTATGGTTAATGTTTCGTTAAGTAATTGATAAATTGGTGGAAATTACTTGATGAAGGTATTAGTATATAAATTTATAATAATTAGTCATTGTACAATTATTTAGATGATTTAATATACCTTATTTCCCTTTTTAAATGTTCATGAAACACTTCCTCTAGGAATCCTCTTTTACAAAATATTAATATGATAAGATGACATCATGAATTATATATATTCAAAATTCACTATGATATTAGTATTTTTAGGTTAATATTATCATATCATGGTTTTCTTCTCTAATCCTCATGAACCACAACTACCCAGACACCGTATTATTTTTTTATAGTCTTACATCTATAATTTTTTGATACATATCATTATATAAAATAAAATTGGTATAATAATTGTGATATTTTAAAGGATTTTAGAATAATACCTCTAGCTACTCATGTTACTAAAATGAAATCTCTAATGAAAATTTCATGTAATCCCCTACAATGACCTCTGTTATCATAATATATAACCTCTATAATAGGGACCACATCATATGGACTAAAATGGAATTATTATTATATTTTTAGATATTTTGGTCTTATATTCCTTTATATATAGTATTTGAATGCACATGAAATCATAAATATAGAGGAAAAACCTATATCTCATGATATTGATCTTTTTTATATGTTTTTAAATGTGATTCAAAGCACCACTATGACACAAAAAATCATCATGAAAAATGTAATAGTTAATTTCTATGATATATATAGTTTTTATTAGTGTATCACAGACGATATTAATATATGAAGGAATAAAATATTTTGAAATGTATATATAGTAAGATATATTTCCATGTTATATGTTGGTTTATTCTTTAATAAGAAATATTAAGAAATATATCGAAACTGACATCAGATCATGGATGAGGTTACATCTTCCTGGATTGGTCAACAAACATCAATAGTTATAGTATGATGAGAGGTGATTATTCATTATCTAGAGACATATAATTCAGTTAGATAAATGCATCCTACATTTCACCTAATATTGGTTCTTGGGTGATATTTCACTTTTCTAATAGGATGAATCTATCATCCCAGTCTGATAGGTGGAAAATGTTCATTTAGGGAATCTATGAACCTAATATTTTTGGTATGAATTATAATTATTTTTATGTTAAAATATTTAATATTAGGAAGGCTTCAAATAACCCCACCATTTTTAGGTTATTTCAATACTCAATACCAGTTAATCTAACCCAATATTCCCACATCAAACTATACATAAATCTAAATGATTTGAATATATCATGGTTAGTTTCACGACCCGTCCTCTGGGCCCATGCTATGACCACCCCAAGCTCGCCATCCATAGGCCAGGGGCTGGCGACTAGCACCAAAAGGCATGTCCCAATAATCAGGAAGGTATTACCTTCAAATCCTACAACACACATAGTTTGAAAACACAAAAATGAGTAACCAAAAGTAACTACTATAGTAAAAAAGAATGTGGAAAGTAAGGTCATGTATACAAGCCCAACTGAAAGTACATGTAAAACGGAAAGGAAAACATCTCTTGGATCATCCACTGGGAATCCTACCAAAAGGGTAGGTACTGCTCTCGGTCAAGTCATCCCTATGGTATGTCTTGTCTATGTCCACCTCTGAGTAGCCTCATGTCTATCACCCTTTGCCTCGATCAATGTTGTCAGTCATCTACACAGGACACAATTAGGTATGGTCATAGCCAGTGAGGGGGTGAGTATAACGATACTCAGTAGGGACCCCGAGACCACTGAAGGTCTCCTAGAATCCACAAATGATAATCCTCAAATGTTAGAGTACTATCCCAAGGTATGAAGTAAAAATAATCTTTAATTAGGTGTATTCCCATACATATACCTATGTTGTTTAGATTACATAGAGCTCCATCACTAGAGCCAAAAGCACAACTGTCCACGAAGGAAAGAGTACCATGAAGGTCACACCACATTGGTGAGTACCACTTAGCTAACACCACACAGAGAAGAACTAAAATGGTTTCATCACAAATATAGAACTCATCTCACACTAGGTATAACTTAGATACGGTAGTAATGATGATTAAATGTCACTAATGAATCATCTTACTCCATTGAGAGGTAGACCCACGTAGGATCCTAAATCATCATACACACGTAGGATCTTAGTACAATAGACCCACGTAGGATCCTAGAGTACTCCCATGTGGATTCCTAGAGAGGATCCATGAGGGATCAGGGAACACAGACCCACTTAGGGTCCCAAATAATAGACCCACTTAGGATCCCAAGTCACATACCAACTTAGGATCCCTTTCTCATATTATAGCCAGCCACATGGTTCCCGCACTAAGCTCGCTTGATTCCCAGAGGGTCCGCTCCTCAAGCCATAGGTCGGTACTAAAACTACCATGAAGTCTGAAAAATAATTATTCCCAAAGGATCTCCATGTAATATGTGTCTCAACGCAATAGATGGTTCATCAAACAGACACCCGGTCTACATGTTATTGGACTTTTTAGTCCATAGGGCCCGGTTGGATTTGTGTTCTATCCAACCCAACTGCATGCCAACATTATTCAAAACTCAACTGCGGTATTCCAAAAGGACCATCTTGATCCATGGTTTCTAGTGTCGTAGATGGTTCGTCAAATGGATGCTCATAGATCATGTTATAGCCGAAAGGGTGGAAAGGGGTGAAAACTAATTTGGGTCCGGTCCGACCCGATCAGACACACATGGCCTGACCCGGCCTGGGCCGACCTGCCCGCAGGATCTGGCCTGGCCCTCTAGGATTGGCCCGGCCCATTGGACGGCCCATAAGAGGCCCATGACTGGCTCGCGGCTGGGCAGCCCACGGTTGGCCAGCGGCTGGCCCACGGGTGGGCAACCCGTGGCTGGCCCACGACTCAGTAGCCTGCAGCTGGGGAGCCCACAGGGTGGCCCGCAGGAGGCCCACGACTGGCCCACGGATGGGCGATCTCGTGGTGGGGTCACCCCTAGCCACCTACCTAGAAGAATGTGCCCCTTGGTACCTAGAACGACCCATCTGTTCGGGTTGGGTGGCCTACAGGCCGGCGCAATGTGGTGTCAGCGGTTGGAACGCGGGACTCAGGAGTCCTACTTGGCACCTCAGCTGGCCAGATGGCCAACCCACCTCCACGGCGCAGTCTCTCCCCACACCACCTCTGGGGGCCGACAGCGAGCCCCCCCCCCCATGATAAAATGACATCTAGGATTATTTATATTAAAAAATGACTATAATTCTAGTATTTTTGTGGTTAATATTATCCTAAGCTGGTTTTCTTCCCTAATCCTCATGAACCACAACTACCCAAACACCATATGATTTTTTACAGTCTCACATCTATAAATATTTTTGGTACATATCATTATATAAAATAAAAATGGTATAATAATTATCATGGTTTAAAGGATTTAAAAATAATATATCTAGCTACTCAAGTTGCTAAAATTAAATCTCCAATGAAAATTTCATGTAATCCCCTATTATAACCTCCGTGATCATAATATATAACCACTCTAATAAGGACAACATCATATGGAATAAAATGGAATTTTTATTCTATTTTTAGATATTTTGGTTTTATATTCCTTTCTATATAGTATATGAATGCTCATGAAATCCTAAATTTAGATGAAAAACCTATATCTCATGATATTAATCCTTTATATATATTTTTTGAAATGTGGTTCAACGCACCACTATAACACAAAAAAATTTCAAGAAAAATGTAATAGTGATTTTTTATGATATATATAGTTTTTATTAGTGTATCACGGGAAATATTAATAATTTAATGAATAAAATATTTTCAAATGTACTTATGGTAAGATATATTTCCTTGTTATATGTTTGTGTATTATTTAATAGGAAATATTAATCAACATATTGAAATTGACGTCAGATCAGGGATGAGGTTACATCTTCTTGGATTTGTCAATAAACCTCAATAGTTATTGTATTATGAGTGTTATCTGTTATCTAGAAACATATAATTCAGATGCATTAATGCATCCTACATTTCACCTAATATTGTTTCCTCGGTGATATTTCACTTATCTAATAGGATGAATCTAACATCCCAGTCTGATAGGTGGAAAATGTACTTTTAGGGAATCCATCAACGTAATATTTCATGTATGAATTATAAATATTTATATGTTAACATATTTAATGTAATGAAGGATTCAAATAACCCCACCCTTTTGAGGTTGTTTCAATACTCAATACCTGTTAATATAACACAAAATTCCCACATCCGCCCATTAATAAATATAAATCCTTTGAATATATCATGGATAGTGTCATGACCCGTCCTCTGGGCCCATGTCGTGACCACCCCATGGCTAAATTCTATAGGCCAGGGGTAGATAAAAAGCACCAAAAGGCATATCCTAGTAATTGGGAAGGCATTGTTTTTAAAACCTACAACACACACAGTCTGAAAACACAACAATGAGTATCTACAAGGAACTACTATAGTAAAAAAGCAATCGGAAATTAAGGGCTAGAATGCCAGCCCAACTAAAATTACATGTAAAACTGAAAGGAAAACAATTCATAGATCATCCACAGGGAATCCTACCTGAAGGGTAGGTACAACTCTCGATCATGTCGTCCTTGTGGTATGTCTCATCTAAGTCCACCTCTGATCAACCTCTTTTCCATCACCCTTAGCCACAATCAATGTTGTCAGTAATCTAGAGAGGACAAAATAAGGTGCAGGCATATCCCATGCAGAGGTGAGTATAACATTACTCAGTATAGACCCCGATACCCCCGAAGGTCTCTCAGAATCCACAAAAGATAAACCTAGAAAGTAAGATTACAATCACAAGGTACTAAGTAACAACAATCCATACTTAGGTGTATGCCCATACATATACCAAAGTTGTTAAGATTACACAGAGCTCCATCACCTAATCCAAAAGAACAACTATTCATAAAGGGAGATGTTCCACATAGGTAACACCACACGGGTGAGTACTTCTTAGTTAACACCCCACAGAGAAGAACCGAAATGGTTTCCCAACAATGATTAGAACTCAGCTCACACCAGGTATAACTTATGAATGATAGTAATGATGATTATATGTAACGACTGAATCATCTTACTCAGCAGAGAGGAAAACCCATGTAGGATCCTAAATCATCAGACCCATGTAGGATCCTAGTACAGCAGACCCATGTAGGATCCTAGAGTAGTCCCACGTGGATTCCTAGAGAGAATCCATGTGGGATCCTGGAACATAGACCCACATAGGTCCCAAAGCATATACCCACATAATATCCCAAGGCACATACCCACATAGAATCCCTTTCTCATGTTACAGCCAGCCACAGGTTTCCTGCAATAAGCTCGCTTGATTCTGAGAGGGTCTTCTCCTCAATCCAATGGTCGATAATCCAACATACATAATGTCCCATGAAGAAAATTCCCCAATGTACCGCCACGTAATATGGGTCTCAACGCAATAGACGGTGCATCAAATGGATGCCCAGTCTGTAAGTTATTGGCATTTTTAGTCCTAAGGGCCCAGTTGGATTCGTGTTCGTTCAAACCTGGCCATACCCAAATTTATCCAAAACTCATGTGGGGAATACCAAAATAACCATCTTGATCCAAGTTTTATGGCACTATAGAAGGTTTGTAAAATAGAATCTCATAGCTCATGTTGTTGAAAAAACAGTGGAAAGGGGTCTAAGCTGATCTGGTTCTGGTCCGACCTCGTCGGACAGACATGCCCTGACATTGTTGGGGCCGACCTGACCTAGTTCGAGTCGACCGGGCCTAACCCGAGTCTGACCTTGAGTCTGACGTAGCTCACAACTGGGTGGCTCTGCGGTGGGATCTGCCCTACCTACCTCACTAGAAGTAGGTTACCACTAGGTAACCTGAACAACCCAGCTATTCGGATTGGGTGGCCAACCGGACGGTGCAACGTGGCGCCGGCGGCTGGCACACGAGACCCAGGAATCATGCTCGGCTCCTTGGCTGGCCGGATGGCCAGCCCACTACCGCGGTGCGGTCGCACAGAACACCACCTTTGACAGATGACAGTGAGCCCCCCCCCCCCCCTCAACGTGGCCTCATGTCGCAGCCCCTGCAAGACCGATAGTGAGAATGCGTGCCACCGCCCCCTTCACACTGCCGGCCATGCATTGCCCCCACCCATGCTCCGTCGGGCCCACGGGTCGTAGCCCTCCACCAGCGGTGTGGTCACACCGCTTTCTTCATCATGGTCATTTGAAGTGCCAACTGATACTCCCTAGCCATAACAATGCGAGTCAATGACATCTGTCGCCGGTGAGGTTCCTCGGGTCACCGGGTGCGCCCTAGTGACCTAATCTTCACTCTGAAGAATCCTGCATTCATCTCGGGACGTTGACATCGATTCATGACCACCATGGTTAGTATTAACTCAACCTGAAAAAAATTAAAAAATAACACAAAAATCCTCAAATGTTGGAGAGGGGTCCGTGCGTGTTCATTTGGCTTGTACCCTCCACCTTAGAATGGTAGTAAGTGGCACAGTTGTCCTTAAATCAAGAATAATGACAAGAACGGGGTAAGGGGTATAACGAAACAACAATACCTACCTTGAAGATTCATTTATGTCGGTGATTAGTGGGAAATATGTATTTCAATTCATCATTTTTGAAGATGTTCCTCATTGTGGATCCTTTGACGGAGTTATTTGTTGTAGAAATTTTCGTCAAAGTAGAATATTTCTTCCTCCAAGGGGGGTTTCCTCCAGCAGGATCATCTACCAAGCTTCTTCTCCAGCAAAAACCAAGATCCTAATCAAGGTGATGAAGTGTATCCCCCTTAATTGATAGGTTTAATGACTTCATTTAATGAATTCATTAAATGTTGGGGCTATAGAACAATTAAAAAAGTGTTTTAAGGGATTGGTTGGTCCCCACCAATAATTCAATAGAATTTAATAGTTAAATAAAAATAATGATGGTTTATTTTTATTTCCACTTTTTTTTTGTTTTCCCATGATGGGTAGAAAAAAATCTTCCACCCCTGACCAACTGCAGCCAATGTGAAGGTATCCTTAAGCAATTACCAGCACTGGGAGATCAACAGTGCCCTCAGATTTCAATTCTGAGCACTGGTTCAAATGTTACAAAAACTCACTCACACGATTACTGAATTTACTTATGAAACTTGTGAAAAAAATTAGTGCTCTCCAGGCCTCGGAATCAAGTACCATTAGAAACAGTAGACTTTAATATTTCCATATAATTAAAAATAATTACATGTTTTTTAGGTTCTTTACATTCTACGCACCTTAGGGCTTTGCATCCATGAAAGCCACATCACAAAAACTAGGAAAACAAGTTGCGGTACTAAGAAAGAATTTGAGCCTCCCACTCCCATGTGCTCTCCTATAAATTCTTGTACTGCCAACATACACACACCAAAGGTATCAATCACCCACGAAGTACTCTCTCCTGTCGATCCTCAATCTCTACTGGACCATCTGAAAACATCTCCCCATCGTCGATGTCAAGCTCGCCCCATCAAATATGTGAGTAGGATCATGCACGTATCTCCTCAATTGGGATACGTGAAAAATGTCACACACCTGGTGCAACTGATGGGGATGTTCTAGGTGGTAAACCACTTCACCAAATCTGCTGAGGACATGAAAGGTTTCGATGAACCTTGGAGGTAACATACTGCCTATGTCAAATCTCTGCAAACCTCATTGGGGTGAGACCCATAGAAAGACGTGGTCACCATCCTCGAACTCAAGAGGTCTCTGCCTCCTATCGACATATGACTTCTGCCGGATCTGTACAGTCTTCATCCACTCCCTGATAATCTGTACCTTCTCTGTGGTAGGTAATACCATCTCTCGTCCCATGAGTGCTAACTCCCCTAGGTTAGTCCAGCACAAAGGATATCGTCATGGTCGCTCATAGAAATCCTATAATGGTGCCATCCCAATGGTGTAGTGATAAATGTTGTTGTATTCAAACTTCACCAAGGGCATGTGATCCTCCCAGCTATGACTGAAGTCAACGACGTAAGCACGTGGCATGACCTCGAGTGTTTGAATGGTCCTCATAGTCTGGAAATTTGTCTGAGGATGGAAGGCGATGCTTAAACAATGTTGTTACCCGAAATACTCCTGCAACAACTTCCATAGCCGAGAAGTGAAACGTACATCATGATCAGAGATAATGATTGAGGGTACTCTATGTATACCCACATTATTCTACACATATATGCATCCCATGCTCTATATTGAACCCTGCTCTATGATCGATAGGAAGTGGGCCGACTTGGTGAGTCATTCGATGATCACCCAGATAGAATCCTGACCCCTATATGTATGTGGAAGTCTTGTCGTGAAGTGTGTGGATATTCCTTCCCACTTCAACTCTGGGACATCTAAAGGCTGATCTAATCCTGCTAGTATTTGATGCTCCTCCTTCACTTGCTAACAAGTGAGGCATCGAGAGACAAACCTTATTACTGATTTCTTCATTCCCAGCCACCGGTGCTATCTTCAGAGGTCCTGGAACTTCTTCTCCACTCCTAGATTTACCGCTAGAGGGAATGTGTGGAACAACACTTCCTCCTGATGTGACACTGGTACCATATTATATCCTTTGAAAATGATGACATTCTCTCACCTTCGGAAAATATATCAGGTGCATGTCATGTGGATATCTAAGCCTATGGATCCTCACAGTCAATGTCCACATGTTGTGCCTCCCTGAATCGCTGAGGGAGTGGGGGAGTGAGTGTAAGAGAATGATGAAAAGCTGATCCATCTCAATCCACAATGGATATTTGAAAAGTGTCCAACTACTCTATCAGATCACCTTGCAGCTATATACATGATCTCTTGCTGAGTGCATCAGCTACAACGTTCCCCTTCCTAAGAGTATAGACTATCTCAAAGTCGTAGTTCGGGAAAAAAGTCGATAAAATTTCATTGTATCAGGGTCAGGTCCTTATGGGGGAAGATATATATGGGACTCTAGTGATCAATGTTGACCGTAAAACACTCGCCCATCAGATAGTGTTTCCACATCTTCAAAATGAAGACAACTGCAGCTACCTCAAGGCCATGGGTAGTGTAGCTCTGTTCATTTTGTCTTAGCATTCATGAACCATATTCGATAATTGCTCACTCCTGTATCAAGACACATCCAATACCGTTCCCTAATGTTTCATAGTAGACTATGTACCTAACGCCCTCCTCCAGAAGCCTCAATATGGGGGCACTATTCAACCTCTACCAAGCTTCTGAAAACTCCGCTGGCATCTCTCCGACCACACGAAGGGATTCACCTTCTTCGTTAATTCTAATAAATGTACTACAACACTGTAGAAATCTGGCACAAATATTTTGTAGTATCCAGCCAAACCTAGGAAACTATGTTCTTCTGTCACACTCCTAAGTGGCTCCCAAGCATGTACCACCTCAATCATCACTAGATCCACCACAACTCCAGCCTCTGAGGTGAAATGTCCCATAAAGTCAACCTCTCAGATCCAGAACTGGAACTTCGAGAGCTTAACATAATGTTGGTGATCTCGGATTGGGTCCATAACTACATGAAAATGATAGGCATTCTCCTCCACAGTATCCAAGTATATCATAATTTCATCGATGATGACTACTACAAAGTGATCAAGGTATGGATGAAAGATCATGTTCACGAGTCCCATGAACACTGTAGGAGCATTGGTAATGCCGAATGACATGACCAAAAACTCATAATGGCTATACCGACTTCTCAAATCTGTCTTATGCACATCATTTTCTCATACTCAGAGTTGGTGATAGCTTGATCTGAGGTCTATCTTCGAGAACCATCGTGCTCCCTTCAGTTGATCAAAGAGGTCGTCAATCCTCAGGAGTGGGTACATGTTCTTCACAGTCACTTGGTTTGGGTATTGATTATCAACACAACGTCTCAAGCTCCCATCTACCTTCTTTTTGAAAAAAAATCAGGGCTTCCCAAGGAGAAACACTGGGTCAGATGAATGCCTTCTCTTGTAAGTCTGTCAACTATACATGCATCTCACGGAGATCTGCGAGGGCCATCCAATAAGCTGGGGTAGATATCAGTGTCGTCCCAGGGTACAAGTCAATGTAAATGTCCACCTCATTACGAGGAGGTAGACTCAGAACATCATAAAGGAAGACATCCATGTACTGGTCCCCCACTACAGGATAGCTAGAACTCTCCACATCAACCACTTTGAGGGTAAGTCTAGACAACTTATGACTGATCATATGCACTCTCATCTAGGTAAGTCCATTTTATACTGCAAAAGCTTCCTTATAATCGGTGAAGGTAAACCTATCCCATCCTTGTGGATACATCACACTTTTTTCCTAATGTAGCCGATCTGGGCATGGACTATAGATAACCAATCCATACCCAAGATGGCATCATAAGGCCTCGACACCGCTACTAGAAGATCCCAGCCATTGTTCTCACCACCTAGAGTAAGCACACACTACCAGCACCAATGTGTAATCATTGAATCCTCTCTCATAGAAATTCTAGCCGTAAGGATCGATCCAACGACTCCACCAGAATATCCAAGCTTTGAATGAGTGTAGTGGTAGTATAATAATGATTGGAACATGTCTCTATAAGTACTGCAGCTAAGGTGGAGAAGTCACAGATCGTACCTCATATCATCCCCGACGAGTCATGGTCATAGGCTTCAGCTGCTTGGAGATGAGCTCACCCCTTTCAACATGCTCTCTGTGGTCGGGGTAGACCACCTAGTGGTGGTGGTGGTAACACCTCGAATCATCTCCCACCACCAGTTGCATGGTCAATTCCTCTTCCATGTCTGCCTGCTCCCTACGGACCTCCTTGGTCGAACCTATGTCTTTGCTTGGGTGGTCCTTTGATTGTATGTTGATCATTTGTATGGTGTGTCAGGCAGTCACGAGCCATGTGACCCTGCCCACCACATGCATAAAATTGTCTGTTCTTCTCATGAATTTCTCTGTCTCGGGTTCCCCGCACAAGCGACCCTGAATCATGCGGTCTTCCACCTATAGGTCTGGTCCTCTTGGACCTCAATGACACCTGTATGCTTCAATCTTCATAAGACTCTTCTATCTGATGCCTGGTGGTTGGTCTCACTACTGGTGACTGCTCAGTAAGAAAACTCTCCACTTGGAGGGGTCGCTCTAACACCCCCTCCTATATCTGGATGCTGAGATAAATCATCAAATCTATGATCTCCCGCTAGAGTCCCTGATTTATTTTCGGGGCCCTAAATAATGGGTATCTCATCAAATCAGTGGAGTATCATGAGCGGTCGATGAACCATGCAGAGTACTGAGCCACAGTCATGCTGACTTGCTGCAGATGAAGAAGCTCTTGTATTCACACTGTGTGAAGGGTCACTGGGACAAACTCTACCCAAAACAGGATCTCAAAGTATACCCAAAGAAGTGTCACCTCATCTTGAACCTGATGGATCAAAATCCACCCTCTATATGCTGATTCCTATATATGATTGGTGAAAATGATCACCATGAGATCTAATGGTGTCCCTAATAGTCGGAAGACTCTCACCACGACCTCTAGCAAATCCTTTGCCGTCTGTGGGTCCATCTCACCCCTGATCCTAGGTGGCATCTAGTGCTAGAACTCGTGTAATGTGCTCAAGCGGCGTGCACTCTACGCTGCTGGGGGAAGTGGAATTGGTGGCCCAATGGGTAATGATATCATTGGTGCCTCCGTCAGTGCCTCTACTGAATAATGGCCCCTCACTAAGGCCTCGTCACTCAGTGGGCTATCACGGAACACTCTACCCAGAACCAATGATGGATATCTACGTTAAGGCATATTGAAAAGAAATAGGTGTCCCACCTTCAATAAGTTATACATGGTGAGATGATTCAAGAGATCACAATGAAAAAATTTTCAAACACACATGCAATTAGTGTTTTCGTGCAATGAGTATAAAATCAGATGTCAAGGTCCTAGTGTATGGATGCATCGGTCGTCGCACCAACATAGGATTCCATAAATTGATAACCACACTCATAAAACATAACCCTATTACTGTTAAATGATTGGATTCCAATTTTATATGTTAGAACAGACTCCTATGATACCAATTTTTCATGACCCATCCTTAGGGCTCGTGCCGTGACCACCCTAAGCCTACTTTCCCTAGGCCAGGGGCTAGTGACTAGCATTGAAAGGCGTATCCAAGTAATCAGGAAGGAATTGCATTTAAAACCTACAACACACACAGTATGAATTCCAAAAAAGGAGTAACCACAAGTATCTTCTATAATAAAAAGTGTGTGGAATGTATGGGCATGTATACAAGCCCATATGAAAGTACAAGTACAACTGAAAGGAAAACATCTCCTGGATCGTCCACCAAGATTCCTACCTAAACGGTCTGTACATCTCTCGATCATGTCGTCCGTATGGTACATATCTTCCAAGTCTACCTATGAGAAGCCTCCTATCCAGCACCCTTATCCTTGATCAATGTTGTATGACATCTTCACAGGACACAATAAGGTGCAGGCATAGCCTATGCAGGGGTGTGTACAGTGATACTCAGTAGGGACCCCTAGACCCCCGAAGGTCTACGAGAATCCACAAATGATAAAACTCAAAAGTAAGATTACAATAACAAGGTATGAACTAACAACCATCCTTATATAAGTTCATTCCCATACATATACCTATGTTTTCATGATTACACAGAGATCCATCACCTGATCCAAAAGGACAACTATCCACGAAGGAAGAAGTTCCACGAAGGTAACACCACATGGGTGAGTACCTCTCTGGTAACATCACATAGAGAACAACAATAATGGTTTCAACCCAAATATTAGAACTCATCTCACAACATGTATAATTTAGGTATGGTAGTAATGATGATTATATGTAACTACTGAATCATCTAACTCCTTTGAGAGGCAGACCCATGTAGGATCATAAATCCTCAGACCCACATAGTATACTAGTACATCAGACCCACATAGGGTCCTAGAGTAATACCCCATGGATTAATAGAGTTGATCTATGTGGGATCTTAAAGAACAGACCCACGTAGTATCCCAAAGCACAGACCCACAAAGGATACCAAGGCAATAACCCTCATATGATCACATTCTCATGTTAAATCCAGCCATTGGGTTCCCCCACTAAGCTCGCATGATTCCTGGGAGGGTCCTCTCATCAATACACAGGACGATACTCCAACTTCCATGAAGTTCAATGAAGAAGTATCCCCAAGGGACCCCCATGTAATAAGGTCTCAACTCAAGAGATTGTGCATCAAAGGGACGCCCGGTCGGTAAGTTATTGGAAATTTTATTCCCGAAAGCCCAGTTGGATTCGTGTCTAGTCCAACCTAGCTGAACCCCAATGTTATCCAAAACTCATCTGGATTATACCAAAAAAACCATCTCGATACAGGTTTTCTGGCTCCATAGATGGTTATTCAAATGGACTCTCGCAGCTCATGTTTTGGCAGAAAGATCGGAAGGGGGTCAAAGCTGATATGGGTCCGGTCTGACCCGGTCGGACCGACCCTGCCCGACCCTGCCTGGGCCGACCTGACCCGTCTTGGGTTGACCCAGGCTGACTTGGGTCTGCTCCGGCCCCTGGGTCTGGCCCGACCCTCTGATGTGCCCCAGCCATCGCTGGGCAGTTTACAAGAGGCCCAAAGATGGCCCACATGAGGCCCACAGCTAGCCCACAACTGCGCGGCCCTGTGGTGGGGTCCTCCCTAGACGAATCTTAAGGGGGAGGAACCACCTGGGTACCCCCAAACGTCCTAGACATTCATGTTCAGTGGCCAACTGGCAGGCGCCATGTGCCATCAGTGGCTAGCACACAAGACATGAGAGTGCCACTCAGCTCCTCGCCTGGCTGGACGACCAGCCCTCCTCCGCAGCACGGTCGCCCACCACACCACCTCAGGTGGCCAACAATGATCCCCCCATGTCACGGAGGCCTCATGTCATGGCCCCAACAATCCCGACAGTGTGGACGCGCACCGCTTCCCCCTTCATGCAGTGGTTCGTGCGCTGGCCGCAGCCCTTCCTCTACTGCGGCTGATAGGCTGTAGCCCTCCTCAGGTGGCACGATTGTGGCGCCACCGTTATCACATCCAACCAGAGTGATGGATGCCACTCTTGGGCCCTACCAATGTGGATCACTAGCACCTGTCGTTGGTGATGTTCCTCGGGGCACTAGGTGTGCCCTAGTGGCCCGATATTCATTCTGAAGACCCCTGCACTCATCTCGGGACATTGCCATCAATTCAAGACCACCACTTTCGGGATTCTCTCAACGTGAAAACAAGCTGTGAAGAACACCAAAATCCAAAAAGGCTATAGAGGGGTTGGTCCGTGTTTGTTTGGCTCACACGCTTTGTGTTATAAAGGTAGAAAGTGACATAGTTGTTCTTAAATCAAGAAGAAAGAAAAGAATGGGTTAATGGGTATATGAAAACAACAATACCTACCTCAATGATTCGTTGAAGTTGGTAACGAGTTGGAAAGATAGAGGTCAGTTCGTCATCACTGAAGACGTTCCTCATTGGTGATCCTTCGATATATTTTTTTGTTGGAGAAATGTTTGTTAAAGGAGAAGAGTTCTTCATCAAAGGGGGGTTTCCTCCAGCAACATCAACTTCCAAGCTTCTTCTCCAGAAAAATCCAAGAGCCCAATGATGGTGATTAAGAGACTCCCCCTTAATTGATAGGTTGAATGAATTCATTTATTGATGAAATTAAATTTTGGGGGATTGGAACAATTAAAAAAAGGGTTTGAAAGGATCGGGAGGTCCACACCGAGAATTAAAAAGAATTCCAAAGATAAATAAAAATAAATATAGCCTATTTTTATTTCCACTTTTAATTAACATCCCACGATGGGTTGAAAAAACTATCTTCCACCCATTGACCAACTGCAGCCGAGGTGAAGTTCTCCTTAAGCAACTATCTTCCCTGCATGGTCAACGGTGCCCTCAGATTTCAATTCCAAGCAATAGATCAAAAGTTACAAAAACCCAGTCACCCACTTACTGAATGTACTTAAGAAACATCAGAAAAACATTATGGGCTCTCCATGCCTCAGAATCAAGTATCTTTAGAATCTCAAGACTCAAATATTTCTATATAATTAATAAAAATACATGGAATTTCTGGGTCATTATAGATAGTGTTTTCCCATTGAATTTTTTCTATGGATTCGTAGAGATATTTGATGTATAGATTGAATTATGAATATTAGGAATATATGGAACATTTTATGTTGTTTCCTTCATAAGATTTGTAATATATTATATAGTTTTGGAGGCTTCCATAATTTATGACCGCTTGATGGCACATTTTAATTATCTAATCATTTATAATTATGTAATCAATAATTTGGAAGGGTGTTATCTAGTCATGGGATGTAAGTATTAGTTGCATTTTTGTGTCGTTATATAGGTAATATATTTAATGATGGATATATTTCACAATGTGATGAGGTCATTTCAATGGAAAATGACATTTACATCCAAAACTACTAAATTTATTTAATTTAAATTTAATAATCCTTTTATTGATATGGGTTTTCATAAATAATTTGTTCAATTATATTGGATGATTTTTTATTATTTTTTGGATCATAGATGAAGCATCATATTAATAAAAATTAAAAATATTATATTTGACGTTTATTTAGAAAATTAGATATTAAATGCAGTATGGAAGTTTGTGAGTGAAATTTTAAAAGGTATAATTTCTCAATTATTTCATTTCACTTAGGTTCCATCTCCCAACAATAATGATTCCACGATGTAAAAAACTATGATGATAAAAACCCAGTATGGATTGACCAATTGAGATCATATTTATAAAGCACAATATCGAATGTAAATTGTTAGAGGGATTTATAGAGAACAATAGTTACTCTGTGTAATGTATACACAAAGGTACCAAAAGAGATGAGGGAGAGATCTAAAATTTAAGTCTCACCTATTTAAATAGTTGTTTCTAATAGTGGTGGTACCTTCATACTTATATTTTTAAAGGGAATTGAATCTTTTTCCCATGTAACACATATAATTGAGGATGTGGGTGCAGTATGTTCTTCCATTAGAAAACATTCCTAGAGACATTATTATATTTATTACCCACACATTAAACTAAACACTTGTCCCACATATTCAATATTGTATTCATACATCTTAGGAAAAACATATTCCAAACATCAAATCATTATTTTTTCCACATTCACGAAAGTCCCACATTGGAATTACATGCCCCTCAGGAATATTATCTTATTTATCTGGATCAAAACATTTAATAATGTTGTAAATGTATTTGAATTAATTTTTATCCAAAAATTGAAAATCAATAAATGTGTATATGTTATTGAAGAATAAGGGGTTGTTATGGTTCCCCACCCCTTGTTACCTACCTTAGGGTGATCACATCCTTACTTAATTTAATCACATACATTTTGTCCTGGCACCTATATTATTGTCACCTTACCACATGGTCTGAAATTCAATGCTCATACCACATGTTCCAACAACCTCACACGCATACATATCATTTTATGTGTCTATGAACCATATTATAGTTCTCCAACCTAAGTCCTTTCACATAAGTATCTCAACATCCTAATAGTATACACCTATATGATTTTTCATGTATCACTATCTCCCATCCATTTATGAATTTTTTTTCATACTCATTCCTCTCATGCTTCCACATTTCCATTATGTGTTTTTTTTGTTACAAAAAAATCATAGAGGACGAAGCCTCATTTATCTAATAATGGGTCCACTTAGTGACCCATTTTAGTAAAAGTAGATAAAAATTGAGTAATGTTGCACTGAGGAACACAAAATTTAATCATTGTAAAATCAACTAATACCTATATATATATATATATAATTATCATGTAAATAAAAATGGTAGGAAATAAAAAAGTGGAATTTAATTAATATAATGGTTTAAACCCCCTCATCAATCAAAAAATGCCACTTCTATCATGCCTCCAATAATATACTATTGATAGAAATCTAAAAAATGTGGATATTCCATAAAATATGGCATGGTCTAAAGGTTCAGTGAGTATCCCTTGGTTGAATCGTACCCAACCCTCCAAATAATTTATTGTGGATTAAATTAAGAAAATCATTTATGTTTACATCACACTAAAAGTTACGACCAATGTAATGAAAAAAATTAAAATACATCAATATTACATCTTAATATATGTATATTTTATACATAACATAAGGATACATATCACATTCATTTTGGTCTAGTGCCATTGCAAACATGGAAACAAAAACAACTGGTCTATAACTGATCGATATCATCTATAACTATTTTCTTCATAACTATAACCGTTGTTTGAAATATCATATATAATACAATTATTTTGAACATATGGAAATAAAACCTAATAAATGGTGATCTCAAATGCTCTATATGGGAAAACAAGGAATATACGAACATAAACTGATCATGAGGGTATCATAAAATGAAAATAAAATTTTAAAAAACATACCCATGATATCATAGTTCATAAATTGTAGTCATGGAATAAATTCTTGTAGGTTATAATAAATAAATAATAAGTGAATCAAAAAGGATGAGACATGATATCATGGCCTTAGAATAAGCTATATATTTTTCTAATTCACATATGAATAGAAATTCATATGTTGTAGTTAGCTTCCATGACAATCATCACACATTATTATTGTGTTAACCACCCATGAACCATCATAGGTAGTAGGATAACATCCCATTTATTATTTTTGAGCTCTAGATAAGATCATTTGACCCATATTTTGGGAATGGAATAAATGACTATGTACCTTTGAATCTCACATAACATTAATCATCACCTAATGTATAATAAGAATATATTGGGCACAATCGCCCTTTGTAATAAGGTGATCAGCATCTTAGGATACAAAGAAACCACTATCCTTGGTTATAACTTCATCACCATAAAATATAAAAAACACAAATCTGTGATACAAAATACTTTAAAACATTCATCATATCATATCTATGAAGATAAATGGATTTTATATACATTTATTCATTTCATCATAGATAATACCATTGAAACAAATTGAGTTTCTCAGATATATTATACTCATTATCATAAACCACAAAAAGAAACTACAAGAATGTTTTTAGTGTACCATGTACCAATTGAATATTATGTAACATCAAAGAAGTGTTTGTTTGAAAAAATATATTTTTGAAATATCATAACTATAATTTCATAGGGGAAATAATCTTTTCACTTGGAAAAACCCATTAAAAATATTACTATATTAAAAAAGTCATGAAGATAATTTTATTTTAAAATAACCATTGATAATTATATTTTTTAAAAATTTTGATTGTTATTGATGGTGGTATATTTTTTCCATGGTGTAAATGTTAATACAATGATTCCTTTAATGTTTTCAGTAAAATAAAAATGGGCCATGTATGGAAAAATAAAAAATATATTCCTTTCAAACCATATTTTTCAAAATTCAACCAATCATTAAATTTTTTTAAAGATTAATTTTTTAATAGTTAAATGTTTATTTCAATAATTTATAGAAAAAAAATATATTTATAAGAAAATTCATTATCACTCTAGAAGATAAATAATTATATTTTTCAATAAAATTATATTTTTGAACTATTCAGTACATAACTATAATAAAATGCATGGTAAACATGTATTCATAATGAATAAGTCTAGTACATGAAAATTAATGAGTATCCTAAGATATTGATATTAATGTATCATCCATATAAACATAATTATAAATAATGCTGATAAAAAAAGATATTATATCATTTGACCTTTACCAAATTGATATCATATGAATCATACATTTCATGAAAAAAATAAAGTTATATTGATATTTATATCCATGAAATAACATTATAAGGATCATTAATAATATAATGAGTTGTATATGAACAGTTAAAATGATACAAGAGGGGTGAAACAGATGTGTCTCATAGAAATAAGATTTTGCTGAAAATCCATTACATTAATTATTGATATCATATTTACATGGTAGAAACTATTTCAAAATAAATATAGGTTTATTTTAAATAAATTATAGAACCATTATAAAATTCACAACATTGTAGGTTATATACATCTTCCCTTTTTTAATCCATTTATTAATATTTCCTCGTTAAAATCATGTTTTGGGTAATAACTGCTTCTTTATTTTCATATATGATTTGGTTTGGAATTATCAATCAGTTCATTTGTATCATAGTTCCCTGATAATAAAATTTCTTACCATGATGTGACTATAATATATATTCATTATATAAGTATATTGAAAGATCAATTATTTTTAAATATATAAAATGAATTAAATTGTTTATAGTGAAGTTATGTCATACGTACGCATTACCAATGATTCCATTTTCTTGACGAATGAAATGAATGGATAAAAAAAATAAATTACCATTTCAAAAACAACTTTAAGTAATATTTAAAAAAATATTTAATAAATTTACCCGTATTACCTAACATGTAATGAATAAGTCAAAAATTGAGACACAATACTTTGTGAGGTTGTAGTTCGCTATCCACACGGTTGATGTTGTTGTATTCCAAAAGAATGTAAATAATGATGTTATATATGATATTGTAATTATATAAGTATTATAATATTTTAAAAATAATTTAAAAAAACTAAATAAATTAATATATTTGTCCATGATAGGTGTTGATGGAAATATAAAAACATTGGTTCATGTGGTTATAGTTTGACATACACAATAACTAAAATTTCATTACCCACTTGATGGAAGAAGAGATATATGTAGGTCAAGAAATAAACATAAAAAATATCACTATATGTAAGGTAATTTTTTTTAGTTATCAAAATTTAATAATATTTTATAGTGGTTCATGAAAATATAATAAAAACACATGTTTATGAATTTTACCACTTCATCAAAGAGCCCCTTTAGGTTTATAACTAAATCCTTTTTAAGATATCTTCATAATAGATAAAGATGAAGGATAGGGTGTTGGAACAGAAGTTGGAAAGATAACTTGGTATTCATTTTCTGACCGAATGGGGTTTCTATGTGTTAATAATATAATATCACAGTTCATATTTTTTAAGTGTAGGAGATGATATAAATAGAATTTTTTAAAATAATAAAGTGAACCAATGTTTTTAAACTGAACAAATGATCCAAATATGGTTATTATGGATCATTGGACATTATAAGATAGAAATACATCCATTAAGTTATTTTTGGATTGGTTTCTAGGTCATTTTACCCATTATCATTTTAGTTTAACCCTCATGTAAACTGATTATATCCTTAACCACGATAAATAATTTAATGAAAATTTACTGTGGATTTTGATTAAAATATTTTTTAGCCATATTATATAATAATTATTAAAATTACTACAAATATGGAATTTATTTCCAAATTCCATTAACATAAGTGTTAACCTCAGCTGTTTTGATAATCCCAATCATGCTTTAATATGCTTAGATAATCCAAAAAAAATTGCCTCTATATTAATTCTTTAAATCTATGACATCCTACTATTAAGATGATAAAAATATTAAAATAATCATTAGAACATGTTAATCAATGTTTATCTACGTTTATTCATAGTTTGAAAAAATTCTAACTTAATCTGGATATGTTTTTTCATAGAATAGATAAGTGTTAAGTCCACTGGTATGTCTAAGTTCACCAGTACGGACATAGCTACTGATACAGATAAACTGACAGACCTACTATTATATCAAGAGCTATCAATATGATGTTCGCTGATATAGATAGAATAATTCTACTGATATAAGCAGATACACAACTACTGATTAAGGTAAGTACACTGGAATAGAAGTCTAATGACATGGATAGAGTCACTGATATGCATAGTAGCTACCGATAGAAGAAGTGCTGCCGATATAATAATACTACTAGTATGCACATGTCGACTGATAAAGACCTACCGGTATATAGTCTACCGATAGGTAAAGGTCACAGATAGACCAAGCTTCCTGTGACATAAGGTCACTGGTACATAGTTACCGATACAAGCTACGCATACAAACAAACAAAAAGATAGCTACCGATATGAAGTCCACCGATACAAAAAGACAATGTCTACCGATACAATTATGATGATACATAGTCCACTGATATAAAAGAGCTACCAATAGACAGAACTACCGATACATAGATCTCTCATTATAAAGGGTAACTGCTACCAATATAGAAGAACTACTGATACAAGCTCACTGATACTAAGAGGCACCGATGGAAACCAGTCACCATTTCACTAAACTCATTTTCTATTTTTTTATTTATAAACTGTCATATTTTATGATTTTAATGCACCTTCTATTAATTAATGATAGTGGTTGGAATTTCAAGAACTGTACCTTGTACCTGTAAAAAGGTAATCATCCCCATTGCCGAAGCTAAATATATAAAAGGGAACCATGAAATCAACCAGAAGATATGTGTATATACAATAGAGAGGCTACATCCTTACTCTCTCTTACTTTAAGACCACTGTACATAAACTAGTCCATTCAGTCTAGAAGAGAAAAAAATATGAGCTTCAGTCAAGAGTGAAGAACTACAATGGTCTGTTCATTCACTCACGCTGATCAAAATAAACTTGAAAATCAAGGAAGAAAAAGACACTCTGTTTTCAAGACAAAAACCAGAGAATGACTCAGAAGCACTCCTCTTTAATCAAAGGAGTCCAAAGCTACACTTCAAATCACTAGAGCATTCTAAAATCATATATACTCTCTCTCAGTGATTCTTTTAATTACTTTTTTGAATGGTGTACTCTGTATATTCCATACAAACACTGAATCCTCTGCAACACTGGAGTATTTCTATATCCTCACACATAAATTCTATAACACTCTTACATCAAACAATGGATACTGGTAGAGGTCATGAGTGACATGGATAACATGTGTGCTATTGTTTTGTTTCCCACATAGAAATATGGTAGATGTCATAGGACCTGCACAATCCTTGTATTTTTATTAACCCCAATCTAGGGTGTGGATCCAAATTTATATAATTTTTTTGAGAGGACTAAGTCTCGACATGAGACTAAACCTCTTGGTTATATTTTCTGTGCTTATTTATTTTGTTTTAAACTATATTGAATATTCCGCTACTAAGTACATTAAATATAAATCTATTTTAATGTAAGTATGATAGTTGAACTATCAAGTGTTTATAACTTTTGTTAGTTAGAAAGTTAGTTTCCAAAGTTAACTAATATTCATATTGAGTTAACTAAGGAATAATCAATCTCTTGAGAAGCTAATTAGAAACATACAATCTTTATAAATTCACTACACTTTAATTTTTATTTAATTTGGAGGAATTTAATCATAATTTTTTAACAGAAATTTTAATTGGTACTCAATTCACCCCCCCCCCCCCCTCTTGAGTATCCACTCCGACCAACATTTGGTATCAGAGGGTTGTTTTTTCTTAAAAAATGATTTCCAAATACTATGTTTTTCAACTGTGATTTTAGTTGTATCTTAATGATCTTAAATTTTTCTTAGTTCTAAATTTTATCCCTTTAAATATATTTTCTAAAATCTGATTATGGATAATAGATTAGAAGTTGCTTCAACAAATAGGCCACCTTTTTTTAATGGTGTTAATTATATCCAATGGAAAATTAAAATGAAAATCATTTTGTAATGTATGGGATTTGATATCTATACTGCAATATAAACTCAGAATAAGATTCCAGAAACTGAAAGAACTACTTGGGATGAACCTACAAAAATAGCATACAATAATAATTGTAAAGCAATGAATGCCATGTATTGTGCTTTAGAATTTGAAGAATTTAATCGAATATCTGCTTGTAAAACTGCTTATGAAATCCGGGATACTTTGGCTATTTCCCATGAGGTAACAACCAATGTTAAAGAAATTAGTTTGAGCACCTACACTATTAAATATGATAATTTTAAAATGAAGCTAGATGAACATATTTCTGACATGTATATTAGGTTCAACAAAATTGTAAATATAATGAGCTCACTGGGAAAAGTTGTACCTGAAAAAGAGAAAAACTTGATGTTTCTAAGATGTCTACCAGAAAGATGGATTGGCACATTAGTCGCAATAAGAGAATCGAGTGACATATGTTTACGGCCTGTTAAAGATCTGATTGGTATGTTGATGATGAATGAAGAAGAACTGAAGGTAAACCAGGAGAAAGATGATAAACCAAAGAGAAAGTCAAGGGCATTTAAGTCTACTGCCTCAAAGATCAAGGACAATGAGAAATCTCACATACCTACTGAAAGCTCTAAAAGTTAAGGTTCATATTCTGATAGTGATGAAGAGATCGCTCAAATACCAAGGAGATTTAAGAAATTCTATACGAAGAAAAAAGTCATCATAAAATCAAACTACAAAGGAATGTATTATCAACGAGGTAATTGGAAGAAAAATCATAAGAAAGATTACAAGGATGATGAGATAGTGTGCTATGAATGCAAAAGGAAAGGACCCATTAAGTTTGGATGTCCAAAGTTAAAGTCAAAGAAGAAATATGACTACAAGGACAAAAAATATAAGAAATCCATAAAGGAAACATGGAGTGCTTAAGAAGACATAACAAGTGAATCTGAGATTTTTGATTCTGAAACGAATCATCCCAACATGTGTTTCATGAAAAACACATCTGAGGTAACATTGGATACTCTTGCTTTAAATTTTTATTAATCTAAAGATGATTTTGAATCTGAAAATAGGTATATAAAATAATTATTTGAATATTGTAATATGCTAGAAGAAACCTGTAACGAATTGAAGGACAAGTATAAGACATTGAAGAAAAAACAAGCTTTGACCAGCTCTGTTAAATCTTCACTTGATATAGGAAAGGAATAGAATGCTCAATTACTCAGGGAAAATACTGAACTAAAATTCTCCAATGAGAAACTTGGAAAAGAATTAGAAATGATCTCAAATGGAAAGAACAATCTTACTCAGTTTCATGGAAAATAAGTGGCACCAAAGTACACTATTGGAAAAGGCTATCATCCTGGACAGAGATAGATTACTAAAAATGGTTTTATTCCTAAATCAAGACAGAATGTTGTTACTTATAGTTCTAGAAATTCATATGCCTCAACTAGTTATTAAAATTGTTACGGATCAAAAAAATTTTATATTTCAAAATCATTTGAATATATTGATTATATGAAACCCATGAGACAAATTTGTGTACCAAAAGTTGTGCATGTTAACCTTTCTGGCCCCAAGACGATATGGGAACCAAAATCATTTTCTATTAAAACCTGTTTTGCAGGAAACTTTCTTGAAGAGTTCCTGTAAGAATATATGGTAATTGGATAGTGTATGTTCAAGACATATGACTAGAGATTACTCATGCTTTAGGAGTTTGTTCATAATTGATGGAGGATATGTTGCATTTGGTGATAATTCAGAAGGAAAAAATCATCATCTTAGGCCAGATTGGTAACACTAATTCAATATTAATTTCTAAGTTATTATTTTTTATATACATAAATATAATTTTTTATTTATTTCACAGTTGTGTGATGATGGTTACAATGATAAATATGAAAATGATTCTTGTAATGTCTTTAATTCTAAAAATATTTTAGAATTTTCTACCTAAAGAAATGAAAATTTCTATGCAGTTGATTTGAATTATTTAGCCAAACAAAATGTTACTTGTTTAAATGCATTTCATATTGAATCATGGCTATGGCACAGATGAATAGGACACTGTAATATACATTCACATAGAAAATTTTCTAGGAAGAATTTAGTTAGAGGATATCCTCAACTAAAATTCCCATCAGACAAAGTTTGTACACCCTGTCAAAAGGGAAGGCTACATAAAGATTCATTCAAATTAAAGAAAGAAGTTTCAGCTTCTCATCCTCTCAAGTTGGTTCACATGGACTTGTTTAGAACTTCTAATGTTTCTATTTTTAATGGGAAGCACTATGTCTATGTCCTAGTAGATTAATTTTCCAGATATACTTGGGTATACATTCTTTCCAAAAATAGTGACGCATGTTCTTATTTTATGAAATACTCTAAGAATGTAGAGAACCTTAGTGGACTTAAGATTAAGTCATTGAGAAGTGATCATGGCAGCAAGTTTGACAATTATGAGTTTGAATCTTACTGCTCACACAATTGCTATAGTCACAACATATCTACCCCTAGGACACCTCAATAGAATGGTGTAGTAGAAAGAAGGAATAGATCCCTTTATGAAATTTCAAGAACTATAATTAATCAGTATGATTTACCTGTTTATTTATGTGCTAAAGCTATGAATACAACTTGTTATATTATAAATATAATCTTGATTAGACCTGTTCTTAAAAAGTTCCCTTATCAACTGTGGAATAATAGGAAGCCTTATGTTAGTTACTTCATAGTTTTCGGTTTTAATGTCATTATTCTTAATACTAAGTATAATATTAAAATGTCTTCTTCTAAAATTGATGAGGGAATATTTTTAGGATACTCTATAACTATTAAATCTTATAGAGTCTTTAATAAAAGACCCAAATGTGTGGATGAATCAGTTCACATCAAATTTTATGAAACTGATCCACATGAACCTATGTATTCTCTTGAAAATCATGAGGAAGATATATCTTTTCTAGACCTTAATGATAAAATCAATGAACCTATTGTAAAGACAACTAGTTCTCGACATATTCCTGAATCTGCTTCCGGTGAACCCAAACCTAGAGAAGAACCTTAAATTTCTAGTCCTACCATTATTAGATCAACTAGGATTTTAAAGAATCACCCATTAGATGATGTTGTTGGTAATCCTGATAGAGGGACACAGACTATATATTCTTTAAGAAATCGGGTGGAACATCAAGCCTTTCTTTTACAGTTAGAACCTAAAAATATCAATGATGCAATCAATGTTGAATTTTGGGTAATGTCTATGCAAGAAGAATTAAATTAATTTGAATGAATCAATGTCTAGGAATTAGTTGATAGACCAAAAGACACATTGACTATAGGTACTAAATGGGTTTTTAGAAATAATTTTGACGAGTCTGTAAACATAGTAAGAAACAAAGCATGGCTAGTTTCACAAGGATATAGTCAAAAAGAAGTAATAGACTATAAGGAAACCTTTGCACCTGTAGCTAGATTAGAATCAATTAGGATTGTACATGTCTATCCTACTCATCTAAATTTCATGTTATATCAAATGGATGTATAATGTGATTTTCTAAATGGTTTTCTAATTGAAGATGATTTTGTTGAACAACCACCAGGATTTATTAATTCTCATTTTCCAAATCGAGTTTCTAAGATCTCTAAAGCATTATATGGTTTGAAACAAGCCCCACGAGCAAGGTATGATAGACTTAGTAATTTTCTTATTTCTAATGTTTTTTTAAAGGGATCATTGATCCAACTGTCTTTATTAAAAGAATTTCCAAAAATATTTTGATAGTGAAAATCTATATTGATGATATTATTTTTGGATCATCTTAAAATACATTGTGTATTGATTTTTAAAAGAGTATGAAAAATTAATTTGAAATGAGTTTATTGGGGGAACTCAAATAGTTCATTGGATTTCATGTTTTTCAAAATGAAAATGGTATTATATTAAATCAAATTAAATATAAAAAGGACCTTTTAAATCATTTTGGTTTAGATATTATTAAGGAAAGTGATGCACTTATGAGTAGTACTTGTATGTTGGATGCTAATGAAACTGGAAATCCATTGGATCAAACCAACTACAGTGGTATAATAGGGGATATGCTTTATCTTACTGCTAGTTGACCAGATATTATGTTTAGTGTGTGTATGTGTGCAATATTTCATGCTAATCCAATAGAGTCACACTTTTATGCTATTAAAAGAATTTTCAAATATCTTAAACATAATAATAACTTATAATTATTTTATCCAAAAGAAAAATCTTTTTATTTAATTATTTATTCATTTATTGACGTTGCTGGTTGCAAGTTAGATAGAAAAAGAACTTCTGGAACATGTCATATTCTTAGAAAGTCCCTTGTATCTTGGTGTTGTAAAAAGTTGAATTCTTTTACATTGTCTACTGATGAAGCAGAGTACATTGTAGCTAGTAGTTGCTATGCACAAATTCTGTGGATTAAACATACTTTATTGGACTACAAATATCAGTTTAGACATGTCTCTAAAAATTGTGATAAGACTGGTTCTATTATTATCTCTAAGAATCTTGTGTCTCACTCTAGGACCAAACACATTGATATAAGGCACCACTTTCTGAGAGATCATTACCAAACGGGTGATATTACACTTGAATTTATTGGTACTGTACATCAATTAGTTGAAATTTTCACCAATCCTTTAAGATCGGAGAGGTTAAGTTATATTAGACAAGAGTTTGGAATGATAGAAATTGTTTATCCAAACCCCACTACTAAAAACCTCACTGATAGAAACCTCATCGTTAGAAACCTCACCATTAGAAACCTTACCATTTGAAACCTGACCGTTTGAAACATCACCATTAGAAACCTTACCGTTAGAAACCTCATCATTAAAAACCTCACTGGTATAACTCACTGGTATGAGCCTCATCACTATACCTCACTCTTAGTGGACCTTACTGTTAGGAACCCTTACCGGTATACGATACAGTTAGGATTGCACTTTTTTTAATCATTTGTATCTTTAGCTGCAAGAATCTATATCGTTTATATTTTAATTATTATTTTTTATTTATTTATTTTGTGATTCCTAAATAATAAAACATAATATCCGACATCTCTCAATCCACATCACACCCTTTACCTTCATGCTTTAGATCCAAAATCTTTTAACCCTTTTCCTCGCGATTCGCAAAATGGAAAGTGTAAAGAGACCATCATTCAATGAGAATGATGATGATCTGAATGCCAAGAGACTAAATGGAGAGTCTTGTGGTGGAAGTTAATTCATGAAAACAACAAATCCACATCTCATTCATAGAGAAATAGTAGTTGATAAAGACTTGTGCGTGGAATGGTTAATGTCCAGTAAGTCTTCAGTTCTAGAAGTACTGAAAGATCAAAAATGGGTAGAATGCTTCTCAAACAACAATATCCCCTATTATTCGAAGTTGGTAAATGAATTTTATGAGTTGGTTCGTTTTGAAAAATCAAAAGTTGAGAATAGAATTGTTTCAGTTGTGAATGGAAAAAATATATCCTTTTCTTCTGTTGAGTTGGATGAGCGCATGAAAGTTCCACATGAATGACAATTTGGGTATTTCTCTAAATCAGTACCTGTTACAAATGACACCTTCGAACATGAAGTAGCTTTGGAAGAATTAACATAACATGGTACACCATGAAAAGTGGTTTCTGCAAAAATGGATGGAGAGAACCAGTTACTCTTCAAGTTCATGAAGCATGTGCTAAGTCCAATAATAATGGACTTTGAAAATATGAAATATCAAGATATATATTTGATGGATCTGTTAAGACATTGTGTTAAGATGAATCTGTGTAGACTATTAATGACTCAGATTGAGGATATGACCATCCCCAAATCAATTTTTGTTGCTTTATTAATTTCAAAGTTAATTTCAGTTATGATCAATGTGAAGGGAGTAGTTGAGTCTCAGGATGAGATAGAAGTGGTAAGGAAGAATTTTTGCATCACTAACCCTGTTTTTAAGTAATGAATATCAATTTGAATCCATGGGGAGGAGAATGGGTCATTGATGATGAGAAGATATATGATGAGTTTAATCCTGTGGATCATCCTTATAGGCCTAAAGATATGAGGGATCCATGTCTATGACATGATGAGGAGGAACCTCATTATAGTGATGATACTGATGAAGAGGATACCTCTTTTGCTGATGGAAGGGATGCATACTTGCCTCCAAGTCATGTTGCAGAAATAGTATCATCTGGAAGGGAAAAAGTCTTGGAAGAGAGAAATGAAGAAGCACATGTTGATGAGGAATACCAACCTGCTTCAGAGAATGAGGAAGAAGAAGAATTTGAAAAGAAAACATATGCTTCTATCACCTTGAGTTTGAGTCCATTGATTGGAAGTACTGCTGTGTTAGAGGATGTTCTTGATGATTTTGATAGACCTGCACCTATTCTTGAGGAACCTCCTGCTGTTGGAGATATGGAGATGGTTGTGGAATACTCTTTTGTGGAAGACTGAGCTGCTGGGGGTGTTGATTCCTTACATATACAAGAGAATTCACAAATTGAGGGGGAGCCTCCGACTAGACTAGGAAATGATTCAGTAGCTGATGGTATTAATGATTGGGAAGAAGAACCATGTTTTGTAGTTTGTGGGTGTGCCTATCGTGATTCTGATGATGAGACACCTAGGAATAGACCACAATTTAACTATGATATCTTTTATGAGTTTTTACCTACGGATGTGGTGAGGAAAGATGATCTAGACCAGTTAAAGTCTGGTCTTAAGACCTCCTTTGTGTAAGAGATAAGAAGAATGTAAACCTAATTGATACCATCCATTAAATTTTTTATGAATTAATTTTTGGCTAGTATTGTGTCAGAAAGTTCACCTATAGTTGTGCTTGACAATCTGGTAACTAAGGCTGATCTTGAGTCTTTAAAGGCTGAGTTGAAAGAGACATGGACAACATCTGTTGCAGATTTAAAGGGCTATTTTTTAAAGAGGTAACCAAAATGGAAAGATATTTTGAACTCTATCTTATATATACTATGTCAAACACAATGAAAGAGATGATGATTGAGATCAGAGTATGTCTTACTCAGATTGAGTGCTGGGCAGGAGCCGTTATTGCCATGAAGGAATCTGTTGCTTCTCTGACTAACATGAGTAGTTCTCAAGCTCAAATGAATTCTGATATCAACTACATTAAAAGTGTCGTAAGGCAATTTGTTTTTGTATATAAAGATTGTAAGTAGTTTTTTATAGAGCATGTTAGCACTCAGGATTTGGTTCCCCAGAAGTTGATAAGCATCTTAACCCAATCATTCAAGGAGATTGTTGCATTCATTGTGAAACCTCATTCTTCATCCAGTGCTTCAGTAGATGTTGATCAGTTTTAGAAGTGATGAGAGAAGATCTAGGATAGTATTATACCAGTGGCTCTGTAGACTCTACTACCTTGACCCAAGTGGTGACTACAACTATGGATATAATAGGATTTTATGAGAGATGCCACTTCTTCTCGGAAATAAGTAAAGGGCAAAGCGGATTACTACTTCCAAAGAGATTATACCAAGAATAAGTTCAACATCCATTTAATTCTTATTTTAGAAAACATCATGCTACCACCAGTCACTCATGTTTTCAAATAACATGTCAGCAAGCACAGGGAGTTGACTATAGCTCTAGACAAGTTTATGAAGAACAAGGATGACTTTATTTCTTCTATGGAAAGATGAAGAGGAATCATTATGGACTTTAGGAATCAGATGCTGCCATTTTTTCATATAGACACAACTCCTATCATTACACCTTCAAGCTCTTCCTTCCTCCGCTCAGTCTTCCTCCATTCCTCAGATGACTCCAGTTCAAGCAATAAGGAGCCTCACTCCTTTGATTACATAGGGAGCTACCACTACAGTCTAGGGACAGTCTCTATTTCTCAACCACTAGTCGTTCATTCTGGAATTCCCAAGCCCTCAACTAAATCTTGCTATCCTAATTCGTCCTAAGAACAAAAATTCAAATCCAATGTCGACATACAAGTGGTGGATTGATTAGTGTCTAGGACATTTGATGAGAATCACTTTTATTATTTTGTTTCACTTCTGTATTTCTATGTGTTTTTTCCTCAAGTAATATATAAATACTTTCATTCTCTATTTTACCTTCTGTTACTTCTCTCTTCCTTTATTTCCTTTCTGTCCAAATTTTTACTAATCACAAAATGAGATACATAATATCTAAGGAGGAGACATAAGGGAGAAATAATATAAAAAGGGAGAAATATTACATAGGGGGATAACAGATATGAATAATCGTTATATTTTATGAGCATAATACATTTCCCTCTGGTACATTTATTTTATATTTTAATATCTAATACATTTTTTGATATCTCAGATACAGAGGTTTCATACCTCTGATAAATTTGAATCTAATTATCTATTCTCTTATACATTTGTTTTGTAACTCTAGAAAATTTTTTTATTACTACCTCTGATACAATTTCATTTAGTACTATATCCTCTGCTACATTTAAAATCTCACATTTGAAAATTTCATTACTCACACTGAGAAATAAAAACCATTGTATATTATACTGATACATTAATTATTATTTTAGATTACAATACCATAAGTTTTGATTATCAAAAAGGGTGATATTGTTGACCTCACATATTTTGATAATCCCAATTATGATTTAATATGATTTGATAATCCCAAATAATGTATATCTATATATTAATTCTTTCAATCTATGAAATCCTACTATTAAGTTGATAAAAATATCAAAATAATCATTGGAATATGTTAATAAAGGTTTATATATGTTTATATATACTTTGAAACAATTATAACTCAATCTGGATATGTTTTGCATAGAACAGATAAGTGGTAAGTCCACTGGTATGCGTAAGTTCACCAGTACACACATAGCTACTGATACAGACAAACAGACAAACCTAATGTTATATTAAGAGCTACCGATATGATGTTCACTCATACAGATAGAATAAGTCTACCGATACAAGTAGATACACAGCTAATGATAAGTCTATGTACACCGGTATAGAAGTTTAATGATATGTATAAGGTCGACGATATGTATAACAGCTACATATAGAAGAAGAACTACAGATGGAATAATTCTACTAGTATGCACAAGTATACTGATACATACCTATCGGTACATAGTCTACTGATAAGTAAAGGTCGCTGATAGACAAAGCTTCCTATGACACAAGGTCACTGGTACATTGTTACCGATACAAGCTACCGATACAAACAGACAGGCAGACACCTACCGATATGAAGTCCACCGATACAGAAGGACAAAGACTACTGATTCAAGTCTGTTGATACATAGTCCACTGATAAAAAAGAGCTACCAATAGAAAGAGATACAGATACATAGAGATACCGTTATAATGGATAACAACTACCGATATAGAATAACAACATATACAAGCTCATTGACAGTAAGAGATACTGATGGAAACATGTCACCATTTCTCTAAACTCTTTTTCTATTTATTTATTTAGCAACTGTCATATTTTATGATTTTAATAGACCTTCTATTAATTAATGATAGTGGATGGAATTTCAGGAACCGTACCCCATACCTGTAAAAAGGTAATCATCCCCATTATCAGAGATGATGATATAAAAGGGAACCTAAAAAACAAACTCGAAGATACACATATATATATAATAGAGAGGCTACATCCTTACTCTCTCTTACTTGAAGATCATTGGACGTACATGAGGCCATTCATAAAAGAAGAGAACACAAGATGAACTTTAGTCATGGAGTGAAGAACTAATAATATCCCTTCAATCACTCAAGGTGATCAAACTGAACCTGAAAATCAATGATGAAAATGACAAAAAGTTTTCAAGACAAAAAACATAGAATGACTCAGAATAACTTTTTTTTAATAAAGGGAGTGTAGATAAACAATTCAAATCATTATAGCATTCTAAACTCATATCTACTCTCTCTCAGACATTCTTTTACTTACTTTTGAGAATTGTGTAGTATGTATATTATATACACACACTGACTCCTGTGAAAAACTGGAGGATTTATAAATCCTCACACAAATCTTCTATATGTCTCTTATATCCCACTGTGGATAGTGGTAGAGGTCATGTGTGTCCTGGATAGCCTGTGTGCTATTTTTTTGTTTCCGACATAGAACTGTGGTAGAGGTCATAGGACCTGGACAGTCCTTGTACTATTATTAACCCTGATCTAGGGTGTGGATAAAAATATATATAAATTATTTGAGAGGACTATGTCTCGGCTTAAGAATGAACCTCTTTTTTATATTTGCTGTGCTTATTTATTTTGTTTTAAACTATATTGAATATTCCACTGCAAAGTACATTAAATATTGATCTATTTTAATGTAACTATGATTGTTGAACTAGCAAGTTTTTATAACATTTGTTAGTTAGTAAGTTATTTTCAAAAGCTAACTACACTTCAGATTGAGTTAACTGAGAAATAATCAATCTCTTGAGAAACTAATTGAAAACATACAATCTTTATATATTCACGATAATTTAATATTTATTTAATTTTGGGGATTTTAATCCTAATGTTTTTAATATAAATTTTAATTGGTACTCAATTAACCCCCCGCCCCTCTTGAGTATCCACTCTTACCAACAATAATTTTATAATTTTAATTTAATATTAAACCCATAGATGTGATGAAATCAATGTTTTCATAACAAAAACTTTTCAAAAGACTAATATTTTATTATATAAAATCTCAATATGGATATGATTGAAATTTTTTTATTTTATTAAATACAATATAATTGATTTAATATTATATTATTAACCATTTTAGTAAAAAAAAATTACTCATAAATTTTTATACAATATGTTAGTTTTCATTGAAAACTGGTATGTTTTCACAATTTGTTGAAAAAATTATCTTCTCCAGAAAATTTCCAAAAATTAATCCTTAGCTAATTTTGAAATTTATATTTAAATAATGATGTTTATTCCTTCAAATAAATTCTATATATATAGGAATTTGTAATTTTATTTTTAAAAATACAATTAAAAACTTTTTTAGATAATATTATTTTTCATTCATATAATGACATAACAAGAAATTTAGAACTATTTAATAAACATGTTTTTTATATTTCAAAATTATATATAATATTTAAAATTTGGTTATTCTGATTCATACAATTGTGTCTATAATCTGTTTTATAATACTAATTTTTGAATAATAATATAAATAGTATATTGTGGTTTTATGAAAATGGTGTTGAATAGATTTCAATCTATCGAAAAAATTAAATTATTGGAAAATAATATATTTCATAAAATCATAATATGTTAGATTATACCCACAGAAAATTGAATTTGGACATCATATATCTTCATTATAGTACAAAAATATTGATAATTTTGCCTCGTTATATTCTATGGTTCCCATGTAGCTTCTTTAAATTGGTGGTTTCACAACAAATCATTGATCACGTGAGTGGTATTGTTTCACAGAACATTTTATAAATGATCAAGAGTGTCAACTAGATGTTTTCATAAGAATTATAATGTCGCAATGGTATATCCTTAGAGTTTAGTACATTTTACATACCATGTGTTTACTTCCTTTGGAGAGATACATGAAACACATCATGAACAAAGGATAGATTCAGTGGATGCACCTAACAATAACCCATAATCACGATATAATCAATAATTTAAAAGGGAATGATACATCTAGGGATTAGTTTTCCCTTATTTCGGAACCTATAACCATATTCCATGGGGGAATTCATAGAAATAATTTCTCACCAACTATGAATTCATGTTTACATCAATGATTATAAGAATAACCTATCAACCTACATTAATCTACCATTATGTGATATTGAATGGATCTAACGTTATCTTCCATTTCATCAGCTATATTTCCTCTAAATAGCATTAATTATCTTAATTCATCCCATTATATTTGAGTTATACAGTTCATCCTTCATGGGTATTCATAGTTATCAATTATAATTCATGAGTAAAATATATTTTCATATGAAAACTCAAACATAGGATGGTGTTAATATCATCCACCTTCAAAATACATATATCAATATCATATCATATCCTCAACGGTTTGAATTGTTCAATCTGATAGAAAAATCTATATGTGTATAACAGAAAAATATAAAACTCAATTCATTGTTTGTGGATTGTTGAAGAAATCGCTATGAAAATATGGTAAACCTAAAATCTTGATCAAATACAATGGAATGTGGTACTCAATTAATCTTTACCACTTCCATCATGTATATCCTGAAAATCATATCGAGTGGGAAATATTATCTAGTAGAAATTATGTTTCATTACATTTAACGGTGATCATTTAAAACCCATCTAAATTTGTTCACTTCTTATTGTTTGTACTCTTTAATGAAAAAAATCCATGTTTATGATTCACATATCTAATCTTTTATCGATAATCAATATAGAATCTCATTGAAATTTTTTATCTAAGTGTTAAATTACTTATATATTGAGAACTAAAATATATATTTATCAATATCTCATTTCGTGTTTTCCAATCTGAAATAATCTTTCACATTGGTTAATGGTAATATATATACCCATATAACATTTATTTTTAATGTGAAAACCCTATAGCCTTTCTAGCTGTAACAGTTCATCACATGGAATGTGGTTTATCTTTTCTCAAAACAATATTAATATAAATCTTATAAAATCCCCACATATTAATAACTCATTATTACATCAACATCAAATATAAGTTAAAAATAAAACTTATCGATATTTTTAATCTTATATCTATAAAATATAATTCCATTCCTCCATAAATAACATATACAAAACCAATGGTTTATATTACTCTAAATGTTTACAAAAATATCCTTATTCATGCAAAATTCCTATGACAAAAAAACCTCAAAATGGTGTCTAATACATTTTAATTATGATCAAAAATAAACATATAAACCAGTGATGGAACCCATAATGATTATGTTAATATTATTTGTATACATATGTTCGAACCAATAATAATCCTATATATTTTTCTTAAAAAATAAATTACATTATAATTAAAAATATCTATTATTTTATTGTGTTCTGTATTACATTCATATAATATCATATTTGATTTAATTCTTCTATGATACAAATATAGGGAGATAATTAATAATAAAAATTACATAATGATTCAATTTAAGTTGAATAATAAATATTCTCATTGTAATTATTCTATAAAAAATAAATATGATATTCCAAACTATAGGGCAGAGGATAATACTTCCCTAATTATCATGTATGACTTCAAATTTTGTGATTGAATAAGAATTACCATTTTAATTTATTATTAATGTTTCTTGTGTCTTATCTTCTTCATTATCCCTTGGATTAGGTAATTTATTCATATAATACCCATATTACTTGGATTTTAAAAACATAAATTTTGGAGGATCATATTTTGGGGATTTCTGTATACACACATCATTAGATAACTTCTTCCAAACTCTTAATCATTAATTTGAAAAATGACATATCATTCCACTCATAAAACATTAATTATTATAAATAAGTCAATATTTTGTCATTTCCTTCCACACATTGAGAATAAAGAATTACTTATCTTATTTTCTCCAATGTTTTTAGATTTTACTTTAAATTCCATCTTTCCATTTTTTTAAACAATGTGTTTGATTGTTAGTTCCAATATCTATTTCAATATTTATGTCACAAAAAATTATTACTTATTAAATATAATTGTTTCTTTACAAAAACTACATTATGATTCATGGTTTTAATCTAATGATGAATTGATCAACATTACATTTATTTTGGAATATAAAAATAGGATAATACCACAAATGTCTTATTAAAATTACCTCATATATACCAAAAGTGTCATCATAATTCAAATATAACTCAATGAATTCATTTAATATTTTCATATGAATATTATGGGAATTTATATTGTGGAAACAAAATTCATAATCACATCCCATTCTATAGAGTAAATTTCATATTGTAGTTTTGTATTTTACATAACAGTCCACTATTGATCTACATCACCATTCAAATGGAAGATAACCCCAATCTATTTTTCATTCTCTAAACACTAGAGAACATAAAATTTCATTTCATCGGTAATAAATTATTTATCATAAATATGTGTATGGGTATAACCACTAATATGAGGTGGGATTTTTCAAACCATGGACTCACTATTACATTTTTCCTTCTTTTTGTCATTATTAAGTTCAATGTGATTTATAGATTAAGAATGTTGAGTGAAAAAGAAAATAATTTTTTTCATTCTAGATCCCATAACATTTTATTTTTCACGTTTAAAATAATTTCATTGTCCTCTATAGTCATTATTAATACAGTTCTATCAGGTATCTTCAATTTTTTGTAACCAAAAATCATACTGATATAAATACCAATCATAGTAATAAAAACCAAAATGTTGGAGGAACCATTATAGGTTGTTTAAATAAAAATATTTAATTTTTAATATAAAACACCATAAAAATTACCATGGTAATCCGTTATTATAATTAATTCCAAAATATTCATGATGATTTCTAAATAAAAATTGATTTTACAAAGAATAACCCCAATGGGTGTCAAGCATGGTGCACAGTAAGTGTAAATTTCATCTACAATGTAAAAATTGAGGCATGACTGATGTGCCTTCTTTGGGCTTATTACCAATAGGTAAATCATTTATATTACCATTACCAAATGTTTTAGTCCAATATAGATGTGTTTATATGTAAACAAAATAATCTATTCCTTACCAAAACATAAGAATTCTATCCTATTATTAAGCTTATCCGATAAGTTTTCACTAATGTTTTTTCATCCAAGTATCTAATAGTGAATGAATCCATACTCTAAAAACTTCATTAAACAAAAAGAACATTTACAATATAAATATGAAATATTAATTGATAAATATTCATTACATAAAATAACAACCCATTCGTATGGAATTTAGTTCTAGTACCATTTGAAACATGAACTCAAAAACAATTAGTTTGTATGTGAGCTATGTGATATCCAACTAATTACATTATAGCTAAAACCCTTGTTAATCATATCACACATAATAAAATTCTTCATAACTAGTCAAATGAATAAAATTAATGATTCATTTCTTATGCATAGTAATGGTAAAAAAGGGAGATGTCAACACTATATGAGGATATATTATGATAACATGGGAATAAAATTCAAAAAGACATACCTTATATATAACAAAACATATTTGAGTCAGGGAATAAATCATAGAATACTTTACCTCCTGATTCATAATATAAAAAAATAAAATGATCCCTGAGAACATATCATTCACATAGGGTATAGATTTGTGGACAAATAAATGAAAGTTAAATATTATGTCAATGTTATCCACTAAGGCATTCATAACATGTTATGATTCAATTATCCACAAGTTTATCCACTTAAGGATAATAATAACCACCTATGTAACAATTTTATCATTGGTATAACCTCATGTGTATCCTTTTTTGGGATTTGTGTAATCCCATGTTTGCCCTTTTTATCATATAACATTATTCACTATACAATGAATTTGAGGGAAATATATGTCCCACCCTTCTATAGTTCTAACATGAAAGACATACGTGGTTATGAAATGAAAACCTTCCATGGTTAGCTCATATCCTTTATCAAAAAACTAAATTGTTTAATATATATTCAATAATATCATTAAGAATTCAATATATTATAATCCAAATGGGTGTGATAAACATTTCATCATTTCATCATTGAAAAAATCATTGAAATATAATGGGCCTTCAGGAAATATTATCATCATAATCATAAACAATCCAGTGAAAGATTAAATTTGGTACTAATAGATCATATACGATTTAATGTTCAAAGAACATAAAATGGTGTAATATTTTATGGGAAATGATTTTCAAATATAACTTGTAAAATTTCAAGAGGAAAATAACATTTTCATATTGAAAGTAACATTTTTTGAAATAAATTTGACAAAACATTTTGTCAATAATATTCAAAAATATAACAAATTATACTTTTAAATTATGATTTATTACATTTTTTGGCCAGGATTATATCATATTTTTTTAATTTCCTACATATTATACAAATATTACTTTTAGATTTTTCATTAAATCCATATATAATTTGTTTGGAATATAAAATGAAGATGATTTAAAAACCATTTTATAAAGACAAATACATGGGTAAGTATTTATTTAAATAATTATTATAAAATTTTATAAACATTACATAAAACATTCATTGAAAATTTATTATCTAAGATAACACATTAATAATTGATGAGATAAATAGTGTTAATTTTTACCTGAAAACAGTTCTGTGATATCTGGGGCACATAAAGAGAGTATAATTAAATGGAAAATTTAACTCACAAGAAATAAATTCATTAGAATAAAATTAAAGATTTTATTTTGAGGTTAAACATAAGATATCCTCATCAGAAACATTTTCATAATCAATCCTGATAAATATTTAGATTATATCATTTACCCTTTACCACATTGGTTTACTTTGAATCCAACAAACCATGAAATAGTGGAAATTATATGGTAATTTATATCACACAATTATCATGATATGTATCATAAAAATATTATGTGTAGTATATACATTAATGATAAGAAACCAGTGGCATATAAGGCATGTTTCCCATTAAAATAATAATGAGATGAAAATTCATTACATTAAGTCTAGACTCCCATTGTACGTATTCATTAATTATTTATAAAAAATATATCATTATTATAAATATATTTAGAAAATATACTCGTTTTAATCGAACCATATATGATTTAAATTTCAACAAAGATTACTTTTTCATTACAAATTTATAGTTAAAATCACATTTTAGGTAAAACATATTTAGTATTTTGTCTATGTTTTAGTATGTCAGTATCAATCATTTATTTATGATAATGGTTCAATAATATATATAATTTTATAACTCATATAAAAATCATATATATTTAATATATAAATATTTTTTTAATCCATTGATGCTAAATATTTAAAATGAATTACACAGATCATGTACATGTTAGGTTTATATACGAATGAATGTAGTTTCTATTTTCTCATTGGATGAAATTAATTGGAAGTAATTTTTATATTACAATTAAAAAATGAACAAAATTTCATATATATCACCTATTTAAATAATATTTACCATAATTAACATTAATTTAAATCACATGTTATAGTGAACCATATCGTTTCGTGGGGGTGTAATACTCCGTACACATGAGTGGCATTATCGTATTCTTATGGAATCAAAAGTTATAATGTATATCTGATATTATAAATACATTAAAAATATAATACCTTAAAAATCATATATAAGAATAAAATTTAACATTTTATCAAATAGTTACAGGTGGTAATGGAAGACTATTTACATCATTTTGTGATGTCATAGTCCATTGTACACACTTTTAATGGTTTCATTTCAGATTTAATGCTATGGGAGAAAAAAGATAGTTATGAAATTAAAATTTTAAAATTTATGTATATGGTTTATATAAGTTTTATTATATATTAATATTTGACAAATATTGGGATGATGTAGAATAAAAAATAAATAAATAACATAAGTTTTAGTATTTTATCTCTTCCTTAGAGAACCTCTATTTGTTTATACCTAAACATTCTTATGAGGTTTTCCATATAATAATGTGGACACTCAAATATAAGGATTCAATTAAGTAAAATAATTTTATTGGGATTGGATGAACCAATAAATATTGTAAGTGTGAATATGTTAGGAGTGGTGGCGGCCCTTTATTAGTATGTGTCATGAACCAACCTAGTTCAACCGTAAACTAGTCACCCAAGTCAGTCCATGGCATGCCCCTAGGGGTTCTCCTGATCCCCATGGGTTTGAAATTAGTTTCAAGAATCAACACATAAACATTGGGAATGATTTCTACCATGAATAGAAGATAAATATATAAACAAAATCTAAACATATAGAAAAAAACTAGAAGCGGAATGAAAAAGAGCAACACATACTGCCTTGTGACCTACTAGGTCACCGCCTAACTCAAAACCATGCCTATTCCATCATTGAGAAGGTGGACAAGGAACCTGCACGAGAAAATGAACCTGTAACTGGAATGATAAAGTAGCAGTGATCACCGAAAAGCTCAATACGAAACACCACAACGTCCATGCCATTCTTTCCAAAAACATTTCCATTAATACTAGTTTGAAATACATTTATAAAAATATAATTATATATCTACGATGAATTTTAAATACATAAAAACAAAATGGTCTATTACCCTCATATTTTAAAAAACTTCACAAGAAGGATAACGAGAAATTGTTCATTCTTTGTCAACCCTCCACTCAGAAAAACTTTTAAAACCAACAAATCAATCACAGATATCCAAATAAAAAAAATCAAAACTACATACAAATAAAATGTATTCTAAATAGTGAGGGCAATGACACTAGTCATACTCATAATGGGGAATCATGGGAAATCCAAGGAACATAAAGGAAAACTATAATTTGCTATACATGTTACTCAACAGTAAGGCATGCCTACTCTCAATGATGTCATAATGCCCTAATGCTCAACCATCGCCCTACCTGGCCTGGTCTAAAGGCCCAATCCCATAGAAATAATAAAAAAACATCCCTCTACTATAGGCCACTAGACATTTCATAATATAAACTAGTGCAGTAATCATTCTTAGTAAGTCTCTTATCTATGCTAGGTTCACATGTGTAGATTTCAAGGGGGTGAGCCACACATCTAAACAATAAGCCTCACACATATAACCAAACATGTCACACGAACCGGAACCTCCCCGGATGCCGCAAGGTTATACCCCTGCCTTAAATAATAAATTCTCACAGGAGGTCCTATACCAAGGACATACCCACCTCACGATCAACCAACTTAGCAGGAGACTCAACCTAAGAGGGGTTTTCTAATTGGTCATTTAAAAGTTCCAAACGGGCCCTTAACAACACATAATTTAACAATTTTTTAGAATTAATTATAAAACATTTTCGAAATACATTACCAATCATATTCTTTTCACTAATGTGGACAAACACACCTTACATCATTTTCACAAAAACAGTTCATTTAATAAAAATATCACACAACCGCCTTCACAACCAGACATAAACATCCAAACTCATTTCATAAATCTCATGCACCGTTTAAATAAGGAACACAGATGTAACAGTTGAAGGGGGATTTCACCATTAATAACCTAATGTGAAAACCCCATTTAAAGATTAAAAAAACCACTTCGAACCTCACAAACACGTTTATAAAAACTAAATCATGACATGATAATTCACCAGTCATTTAAATGATCCAATCAGACCATTTGGTGAAAAAACATGGGGTGTACAACCTAACAAAAATGCACAATATATTAAATATTCAGTTTTAAAATGACACACACCATCAAACATTTTCAAAACATGATTTGCACAACTTGCATTAGTTATAAACACTTTTTACAAATTTTATAAAACTATTTTAAAGAGGAATCCAAGTCTTTACCCACACAAAACCCATCTTGAACCCTCTTTTTTGACTAAGAGCAAACTTGCAATGTATTGAAATAGAATGAGCATCCATATAATTAATCATTAAACACTCCAAATAAATTATAACACTTTTCACACTATTTGAAACCACCAGATGTCACATAATAAACAATTGAACCACATTTCAAAGTAGGATAAGAAATAAAACCATCTCACAAATAAATGAAGTTCCATAAACCAACCAGTTCGATGAAAATAATCTCCATAAAATATTTTCACAAGGTAACATCACTGAAAACATCAAACACAACCATTCCAAGTTAAGGACACTAATTCCAACCAAGTTTGCTACATATATTTATGGACATAAGGAAGGAAACAATTTAAAACATATTCCTAATAAAATATACCAACATGAAAAATGGATCCATGAATGAACCATACTCATAATTTTGGGGAAAAAATATTTTATATATTAATAAATAAAAATTCAAGAAAAAAATGGATTTAAATTGAAACAAAGGGCATGGAACACCTATCTCAACCCGTGTGAATGCAATGAAACATTTACAAAAGGAATAATATCGCTCCATAGACCAAACACATATCCTAGATACCAAGAATAACATGCAATTATGACACTTAAAATTAGATTGTTGATTTATTTGAGAAAGACAACAAAAATAGAGAAAAATATATATACTGAAAGAGATTGTTTTGAGAAAAGGAAGGGGTTCGAGCAGATTGGATAAGTGGGTGGCTGGAGGAGGCTAGATGGAGCATGGGACAATGAAGGGAGGGAAGCGGTCAGAAGGCTATTGGATGGGGGAGGTTGCGCCGGACAGGGGAGGTTGCGCTGGAACAAGAGGGGGAGGTCACATCGAACAGAGGAGGCCACGTAAAATCGGGAGGGGGTGGTCGCACCAGATCAGGGGAGGCCACACCAGACTGGGAGGTGGAGGTCACGCTGGACCGAGAGGGGGATCTGAGAGGTAAGGGCCTGGGAAGGGGGCTCACGGTATGGATCAGCAATGGGGGGAAGGTGGTATCAGTGGCGGCGTGCATGCGCGCAGCGTGCAGGAGGATGTAGGTCAGGGGATGTTGTGCGCAACACGAAAGGGGGAAGATGGATACTAGAATGGAGTATATTTTGGGTTTCATAGAAAAAATAATAATAATAATAATAAATCCAATAAATTTTAATAAAAAAAATTATAATTTCGTATCCATTTTATTTTAAATAATAATAATAATATCAATGTTACAGTAATAATAATAGTAATAATATTAAAAGAAATATAAAAATAATAATATTAATAATAATAAAAGTAATTAATGAAAATCATGCTGATAATTAAAATGATAAATTTTATTACATTTCATTTTAAATAATAATTATATTTATAAAAATTTAATAATAATAATTTAATAACCAAATTAAATAATATTAATATTACCATTTGCGCAGTCATATTCCCATTATTCTAATTTAAACATTAAACTTGTTTTATTGATAGAAAATCTTATTTAGCTCTCTTTTTCAGTTAACTTAATTTATATATTACTTTATTATTTAATTGACATGTCGTTCCACCGCGCATTCACCAAGACCAAACACATGGTTGCTTCTAATGGTTTGGTGACATTACATTGGCCGAAGACCCACTAAAAAAATAAAACTACGAAAATTTAAAATCGGGACCCAAATAAACCTCGTCCAAATGACGTCGGATTTAGTAAATAGGAAAAATAAAATAAAATAAATAGGTATCTGAGATCAGGGTGTCACAATTCTCTCAACCACAGACAGTTTCTGTCCCCATAAAGTCATCTAGCCAATAACTGACACAACTAGAGTCTATGCCTGGAAAAAACCAAAGGGAAAAGAGAGCCTCAGAATAACTATTCCCAACAAATGTCACACCCAACTTATTCAAGGAGGACCAAAACCTGATTTTTAGGGGAGAACACGGGAGGGTTATCCCCAACACGAGATTTCACTTATACAGAAACCCTTGAAACAAGGAAAAACCACTCCCATGGGGGAAATACGGGAACTCCCCAACATAACTCATTCAATATCTCCATGTGGACCAAACAACACTCCTAAATCATAGATGAAAGCTCTCTATGGAACAAACTAGTAACCTGAGGATGAGAAACGAACTAAAAAATTCCCCAAAATTTCATGATACCAAAAATTCCCATAATGGGTACAGTTTAGAAAAACTCGAAATCAAAATGGGTCAGTTTATTCACGATCCTAACACCCTTCAAAGAAAGTGAACGATTTGGAAACCATGTTAAGAGCATATAAGACTTCTTGGATTGTGGTGGGTTGAGCTCATCACGCCACCAAAAAATTGATGATCTTTTGACAGTGATGAGAATAAAATTATGAAATTTTTAATATTTACATTCCAAATCCAAAGACATTATCTGGACCGATGTTTGAAACACCCTAGGAAACTTCTTATGGTGCGTGTGATTCACCACGAGACCGGGGGTTGTGACCCTGATGGCTGAAGAATATCCTACCTCACAATCAGGTATTTTCGTCTTCTGGTCCCTATCTCCTTCCTCCCTAATGACACTTATTTCAAAACTATCCCTAGTGGCCTGAACATTTTCACGGTAACAAGAATTTAGAGAGAAGTGGCAAGGAGGCATAAAATGCATGTACCAACCAGGAAAATGGCACACAAGGGAATGGTCTGACAAACTAATAGTAGGTACAGAGGAAGATCCTTGATAGACATGGATCCTTCACCAGAGTCAACACCCACCAACTACAGCCCGATCTTTATCAATGATGAGACATCCCACCATTACTACTCCAGAACCGAACCCTCAAATAACATTAGAACGATAAATTTTTTTAACTAACCCGATAGTTCCCAACAACCCAGATACACACAATCATTATGAACTATACAACCGCCTCTAACAGACATCAATTTCCTCGATAAGTAGGTAACACACAAAATGAACTAGGAATTGGGCATTAATCATTAATAACTTTTTTAGGTTTTCGGGGTGGCATACTCATAACAACACGAAAAACACCATTGAAAATTTCATCAATCCAAAACTCAATTAATGAAACAACAAAAGCACTGGGAAACCGGCCCATATGCCAAACATATACAAACACAAGCAAAAAACATTTTTCCAAAACAATTATTTCTTTAAAATTTTAAAACTCACCTATGACACCTTATGAACCATCACATGTGCGTTACTTCAATCTCGCTCACATAATATGAAAATGAGTGACCCCAGACATTCTCCATATATTCCCATGAAAGTGTGACCCTCCATAAGAAATTTCATGGTTCAAACACCTCTTTTCCTTACCAAATCCAAAGACATACCATGTTGTTTTATCAAACTAATACACTTTCTCATTAAAACCTCACTTTACTAATTTCAAATACAATTTGGATGAAACCCCCTTTTCTTCGAATTCACTTTCATTTTTTAACACACACTCACATAAAATGAGTTCAAAATAAACCATAACCAACTATAAACCATAATAATGATGATCTAGTGTTTTTTCCTAACCCGACGACATGGTGGTGAGCCTTGCCCCAGGTAAGGAAAGACATTAAGAGGACCTTAAATAGGAACATGGTCTCTACATGGGTCTCCATGCGATGTTAGGATGCAAAGTAAACTGATTCTCCCCCTTTGTCATCCCTCAATCCAATATAACCAATGACAAAATTCTCTAATCCCAGACTACCCCTGGTAACTCAGGTCTCATCGCGAACTGATGGTGATCAGGCACCGACCCGTAACCTACCTCTCGAGCCCCGACCATCCTAATCTCTTTCTACTAGACACCCCAAATAACAATTCCCTCAACTGATAAATTTTTTTCATGATCCAACCTGGGCTGACCCTAAACCGGTCACCCACGCTGGTCCGTGTCATGTCCCAAGGGGTGTTCCTGATACCCACAGGCTGGAAACTTGTGTCGGGCATCAACACATAACCCTTTATAATGATTTTTCCCATAAAATGAAGATAAATAGATAAAAACTAAAAAGGGAAAAACAAAACTAGAAGTGGAACAAAAAAGAATAAACCTACCTCCTTGTGACCTCTTAGGTCACTACCCGACTCATAACCAAGCCTACTCCATCATTGACCAGCTAGACTAGGTACCTGGATGTGAAACTGAACCTACAACTGGAATGATAAATTTGGGGTGGGAACTGAAATGCTCATTCAGAAACACCATAATGTCCATGAAATTCTTTCTAAAAACATTTCCATTGATACCGTTTTGAAATACATTTTTAAAAATTTATTTCAATATCTTCATTTAATTTTAAATATAAACAAACAACATGGTCCATTTCCCTCATATTGTAAAACATGGCACAAGATGTAAAATGGGGAATTGTTATTTGATTGTCAAACCTCTACTCAGAAAACCTTTTAAAAGCAACAAAACGTCCATTGTTCACCAAATAAAAAATTCATTCCAGGTACAGAGAAAAGGTATTCTAAAGAGTGAGGGAAATGACACTAGTCATACTCGTAATGGGGAAGCATTGGAAATCCTAGGAACTCAGAGGAATACCAAAACATACTATAAATGTGACACATCCTGGAGGCATGCCTACTCTCGATGACATCATAATGCCATAATACCCGGTCGTCACCCTGGAATGTCCTGGATCCAGTTGCCACATAGTGGGTGCCCTGAACTCAGTTGGTCACATGACTTCAAGAACATTTCCCCAAACTCCATAGGCTACTGACTAGAAGGGAGGGCCTAGGTCTGATAGTAGGGAAACTATGCCCTCATTTATCTATGTGTAGTGCAGTGGAAAAATATAAACATACCCAAAAGAGGAAGCAGTAAACAATACAATGATGAAAGGACATTGGTACTAAAACATATGATAACCAATATTCATACATATATGATGATGCAATATGTATTATTTCTAAGAATGCAGTCCAAAAAGGATACATTACAATCAAATAAAATACAGCACAATGTATAGAAAAACAAAATACAATAGTGCAATAGTAACTCAGTAGCATCACAAGCCTTTTCCCGGTCCGATGCTCTCCCACTATTATAAAATAATCATGTACCAGTATAGGGAATCTTTCCCTTATCAACACCTATATAAATATAATCTGTTTGGGCCCAAAACATGACCCAAAAAGGTTGTGAGAAATAAATCCCAATAGAAAACCACCAAAGGAACGTTCCCAACAAACAGTGAAAATGTACAACAGTAGTGTGCAATAAAGACATGAATTAATCAAGGAAGTACTCAAAAAAATCTAATATTACCTGTTACATTACCATTTAATAATTCTTTAACAATTCAATATAAATAATAAGTTCCCAAGACCCAGCCTCGACTGGCAATCTATTTTATAATGCCATAGAATGAACTACAACATGCTATCTAAAAAAAATGTTATAACAATACCAATACTATTCTTTAGCTTGGAAGGTATAACACAAGAAAAAACCACAACAAATATTCAAGTGAGCATTTCCCTCAGGTTAAACAATACCTTTCCCTCAGGATAATCAGAACCTTGCCCTCCGGAATACCAGATATTTCCCTCAGGCATAGAAGCTACTGACCTTATGCATAATAAACGTTTCCCTCAGGCAAATCAATACTTTTACCGTATGCGAATCAGTACCTTTCCCTCATGAAAATCAGAACCTTACCCTCAAGAGAACCAATACCTTTCCCTCTGGTGAAACAAAACATTTCCCTCAAGCTAAGAAAAATAATGCCCTTAAGCTATGTAAGTAACCGGGATGAGCCCAACGCATAATCATGTAATAAATTTGTTTCCTCTCAAGAAAATTCAATCTATGCTATCATTATAGAATATCCATGGGTATCCTGGCCAAATAGATAAACAAGGGGAACACACCCTTGGGGTGGCCCTGGATCAAGGTAACTATCCCAAAAACAATTTTTTACATGTTCATTATATTATCTATTCAATTATAGATATCATAATAGCTAAGGGCTCAGCCATGTGTCACCCCAAACATGGTCATGTAGCACAACGGTACCAAAAATCAACTCGATGGTTGGAAATAAACACCATACCACTTAACTCGACCTCCTCTATTCGATATACGTGAACGACGCCTTCCGAAATAACCGAGAAGGATGTAGATCTGGGATAAAAATATATTCATTCAAAGTCAAATACATTCCCTTAAGGAACTAATTGGAAGGAGTGGATAAAGAAAAGAGAATAATGCACCTACGCAGTTCAAATGAGATAGACAACGAGGTAATTGGAGTCCCGGTGTGCAGTTAGGAGTTATTCAAAGTTCTAGCCTTACCTACCACGGCTCTCGTCGTGTCCTAAGCATCCTCTTATAAAAGAGGATGCTACTGCCTATTTTAAATGAAAATAACATACTACACGACGTGTACACTCATGTACACTATGTGTAATTTCCATTTTTTAACTGTTCCCCTAGTGGCCACCTTCCCCCAACTCACTGTTCATTAGCTGAATTGGTTACATAGTGTGTATATCTATATACATGGTGTGTACTATCATTCTATGGGCGGCTAATCCCACCACCTTACTATTCACATTCCAACTGATTACAGGTCGTTTATATACTAAGTACCTGGAGTGTAGTTAGTTTTTACACCCTTCATCACTGAAATGCTTACATGCCCAGTATACTCATCCCACAAAGCCAAAGTACACGACCTGTAGAAAAGTACATGGCATGTACCCACAATTTTTCGGATTTTCCCTATTTTTCATTATTTTCTCAAAAACATTAAAGGAAAATTAAAATAATAAACTCGTACCTCAAGAATAAGAACTAGGTTCTTACAACCTTCCCCCCTTAAATAAATTCGTCTCCAAATTTCCCTTCCAAGGGTGGTGAAGATAATGATGAGAACAACTCTGGCCACTGAGCACGTACGTCGGTCTCCCATTACCATGTTTTTCCCTATACTCAGTCATGCTTCCATAGAACCCGTAAGAGAGGAACTAACCGGCCTCGGATAACCATCGTGATCATATACACAATAAATATCAGATGCTCCTAAAAGGTTGCAGCGACCTGATGTTCAACCTCCTCGGGCTGAAAAACGTATGATAGGACAGATTGATAATGGCATAGTTGAGATATGTGGAAGACGTCGTGCATGGCCCAATACCTGTGTGGTAATTGTAACCGATAGTCAACCACCCCAACTCTCTCTAGAATCTAAAATAACCTTACATACCTTTATGAGAGTTTACCCTATCTCTTGATCCACATGTGTCCCAAGCTCAGCGAAACACTAAAGAAAACTTGATCCCCGACAAAAAACTCCATGGGTCGTCAGCGACAATCAGCATAAGATTTCGAACAAGACTGTGCAATAGCCATACGTTTCTGAATCAACATGACCGGACCTGACATTTCCTACACAAGATGTGGGGCCAGTAAAGCTACCTCACCTACCTCCAACCATAATAAGGGTGATCAGCATGGCCTACCATATAAATCATCACAAGGTGCCATATCAATAGATTCCTAAAAACTATTCTTATAGGCAAACTTGAGCAGGGGTATGTGCTCTCCCCAGATCCCCCAAAGTCTAGGACGCATGCACGAAGCATTTCCTCCAGCACCTGTATCGTAAGCTCTAACTGGCCATCGGTCTGAGGGTGGTAAGCTGGGCTCAGAAGCACCTGTGTACCCAGTGCCCTATGAAATATCTTCCAGAAACGTGACGTAAAACAGTCATACCTATCTGAAATGATAGAAATAGGGACCCCATGAAGACTTACTACCTATCAGATATACAATATTCCAATCTCGTCAACATCGAATGTCTCCTAGATCAGGAAAAATTGAGCAACCTACGTAAGTCTGTCCACAACAACCCACATGACATCATTGCCTCGAGATGACCGTAGAATCCGGGTCCTGAAGTCCATCATGACATCATCCCATTTCCACTCCATAATGGGTAACTACTATAACAGTTCGGTTGGCCTCTGAAGCTCCGCCTCCACATGATGACAGGTGGAAAATCTCAAAAAAACCAGCTACCTCTATTTTCATACCCAACCACCAATACTGACATCTCAAGTCAAAGTACATTTTGGTAACTCCAGGATTCACTACCCAATATGAAGCACGAAACTACTACCTCAACTCCTCGTGTATATTCCATAGAACCAACACTCATTCGTGGATAAACAATACCTCATCATCGCCTATCTTCCATCCATGAGGAGGGTCCTCACTTTCCAACAATTCCTATAGAACTAGGCCTTCCAAATATGATAGTTGTATCATCATCACTCTATCCAGGAGGGTTGAAGAAATATCTAAGGATGAATGATAGGATTTCCTTTGAATATCGTGCACCTCTAAATGAATCTCATAAAACAAACAAATAAGCTACCACTCACCACTGGACTCATGCACTACCTATATCTGAGTCCTCCTACTCAATGAATCATCTATTGCATTACCCTTACTAGGTGTATAGGCATGATCGAAGTGAATAGAATGAAGGTATTCTACCCACAGTCGCTGTCTCAAATTCAGTTCATGCTGGGTAAATATGTATTGAATACTTTTTTGGACTGTGAACACCAAAAAATTCTCTCCCAAGAGATAATGTCTCCAACAACGTAATGCATGAAAAACAACAGCCAACTCCAGATCATGTGTTGGGTAATTCCTCTCATGTGGCCTCAACTTCTAAGACTTGTACCCAACTACTTGATCATTATGCATCAACATTGATCCCAAACCAATAATCGATGCGTCATAGTAAAATGTATATCTCTTCCTTTGCTCTAGAAGTACCAGGGAAGTTGTTGATGTCATCATTCCCTTCAGCTCTTGAAAGGTTGTCTCGCAAGCTTCTGAACAAACGAACATCATACCCTTCTTAGTCAAACCCGTCAACGGCGCTGCTAAGTGGGATAAGTCCACTATAAAGTGCATATATTATCCTTCCAGTGCCAACAAACTCCATATTTCAAACACATTCTTAGGATTCTCCCAAGTATCTACTACTCTCACATTCTTTGGGTCTATCGCAACTCATTCCTCTAAGATAATATGACCCAGGAAGTGTATATGGTTCATGCAAAAGTGGAACATTGAGAGCATAGCATATAACTGATTCTCTCTCAGTGTACTCATTATGATCTCAAGATGGGTGTCATGGTCATGTCATGTTTGAGAGTACACCAAGATATCATCGACGAAGACTACCACAAAAGAATCCAGATTTGGGTGGAACACCTGACACATCAGATCCATGAAAACATCTGGTGCATTTGTGAGTCCAAATGGCATGACCAAGTACTCGTATAGATCATATCAGCTCAGAAAGGCTGTGAGCCGTATATCCAATGGTCTAACATGAAACTGATGATATCTAGATCTCATGTAAATATTAAATAACACTCGTACTCCTCGATGTTGATCAAAAAATTCATCAATTCATGGAACGCGATATTGGTTCTTGACCGTCAACATGTTCAACATCTGATAATCCACACAAAGACAAAGGGTACCATCCTCCTTCTTCGCAAAAGGATAGGTGAACCCTATGTAATGTACTGGGTCCGATGAAACCCACTGCATGTAACTACTCTAACTGCCTCTTGAGCTCCATCAATTCTGGTGTAGCAATCCTATTAGGAGGAATGGACACCGGTGCCACTATTGGCAGAAGCTCAATAGAGAATTCCACCTCTCGCTCTTGTGGTAGACCTAAAAAATCATCTAATAAGATATCCATGAAACAATTAACCACTGAATGGAAATGCTTCAGACAAGTTTCCTGGTCATCCAGATTTAGAATCTTGATCTAGGTTGTCCCTCCACCTTGCCAACAATGCTCAGGACCAGCTCCGCTTTCCATGACATCCCATTCACCGTTGTATATAAATTCACTTCCCTCTAGTGACAATAAACTCACCATGCGATGATGGAAATCCAAAAAGGCTCAAAAGGGTACCAACCAATCCATCCCGAGAATGACATCATAGGATTTCATCTCTAAGACATAGATGTCCCATAGAAAGTGACACCCACAAACCTCTAGGGAGAACTCCATGCACTAACTAAAAAACTTATGTTCTAATTTCCAACAGAGTGTATAGAATCATGATATCCGAAGAAGAATTAACGCAGAGCCCAAGGCTCTCCACGATGGGTATAGATATAAATCAATGAGTAGCACCAATATAGAAAATTATCGAAGATAAAATAGAATCAAGTAGAATTGAACCTTTGACAGGGGAAGGTCTGAGATCTTGCTCTTATTGGGTCTGTTGCACTGTATATGCATGCCCAGTGCCGCGGCCCTACGACAAAGCCTAGCTACCCTGAGATGACACGCCCAGATGTCTCTGTGATCCTGGTGTCTGGCTACCATGGACACAACCACCACCCTAGCATGAACGTCCTATCATGTTACAATTCCATGAGAGTTAAGAAGATATTTTCCCTTATCCTACATGTGGAGACTTCACAGAACCCCTCTCACTAGTAACTGGTGGAAACACCCTGCAAAAAATGCTAGATATGGCCCACCTTTCCGCAAGCTTCGCACTCCACTAGGTCACGTGGACACTGAGGACACTTGTGCCCCTCTTTACTACACTAGTAGAACACTACTGGGACACCTGGAGAATTATTCTATCTAGTAATGCAACTGTGAGATAAATCCATATGCCTTTTCCTCTTGCCGGTAGAGATAGTACCAGAAACTACTGTTGAACTTCCATGGCCTGCACCACTAGCTTCCTACAGGTTCCGCTTAGTAATATGTCCTTGGATTATAATATCATACACTGTAGGAAACTTGAAAACATTCACCAACACTCGGATGTCATATCAAATACCATCCTCAAAGCGTCTAGCCCTAAACGTCTCATCACCCACCAGAATATATGAAAAACGATGTAGTTCGGTGAAGCAAGAAGAATAATCCATAACATACAGAGAGCCATGTTTCATATTCATGAACACTCAAGCTCAATATACTATTAGAATCTTTGGAAAGAAAAATTCCTAGAAGACTACCTAAAAATCATCTCATGCCAAGTCTCAGTGATGCTAGGTCTAATTTGTAAAATCCCACAATCTTTTGGTGGAATCACGCATCATATAAGTAGTGAGCCTGATCCTCCTTCTTGGAGGTGTCTCATGAATCTTGAAGATAGTATTCAATGAATCCCGCCATGAATCCACATCCTGTGCTCCACCATCCCCTGAAAATGTAGGTAGATGCTGCTACTAGAATATATGTGTCAGCTCTCCCATAGATGTGGTAGCCAGCAGTGCTCCCTTGATGTTCTACATGAACCGCATGAAAACTTCACAGAACTGCGCATCCACACCTATTTCTGGTATAATGGTTGGATCCAAATATGGCATTGCTGGAGGATCCACTAGTAGCCCATGGCCTACCATATCTGTTGTATAATCTTATCTGCTCTCTTGGAGAACAACCGGTGGTCGTCTCAGTGAAATGTCTCTACAAGGTCAAACACATGCCTTAGTTTAATTTACTGTCGAGGATCATTTTTCTGTTTAAGAGTGTGAATCAAAAGGAAAACAAAACCTAAAAAAACTGGAAAAAGGGACTACATGGGGTATATAAGGTCCACACGGTGTGTACCCTTAATCCCTTACATGGTCGTGTACCGATGCTGGCTGGGCGTGTCTCAATCCACGGTACATGGCATGTTCCACCCGCATACGGCGTGTACACCACTCTGTCTCCCCAGCCACACGTCCAGGTCTACATGGTCTCCGACCGGTTAAGAATACTCAGTGTGTCCCATAGGTACACAGTGTGTACTAAACGATCTTTATTGAACCGTGTTGTTCGAGACATGGCGGGATACATGGCTCACACCACACAGTGTGTTCCAGATGGACAAGGCGTGTAGTAGAAAGGATAACACTTACCCGTGTAGTTAGTTACACGACTGAATTCCCAGATTACACTACACAACGTGTTCGGATGTGACACGACGTGCTTAAGAAAAGATTTCTCTGTCCGTGTTGTTGGTCACATGGACGACCACATGGTAAACACCGCACGACATGTACAACAAGTACACGACGTGTTCCCTCTAGACTTTCCCCCTCTCGTGTTTCTTCCTACACGACCAAAGAAACGGTTAGAAACCACATGAAGTGTACATAGGGCAAACAGTGTGTACATAAAAATTTTCCACTTGTTCTTGAACAGAAGGGTACATGGAATGTTTTTATAGAACCACACGCCGTGTTGTCTGGGTTTACAGACAGTACACCTCAAAAACTACACTAGGGACCTTTTTGATTTAATTTCAAGCATTAGTATGCCAAATTAAGATATGTGGGGGCCCATACTCCACGCGAATCAATGTTTAACACCAAAACATTTACTTTATTGTACAAAACACAAAAAGAGTATGGATCATGATATGCTAAATTCCTGTCCAAGAGAGCTCATAATTCTTATAAAACAATGATTAATGTACATAAACCCAATCGTAACATGTACCAGTACCCTATCAATAGTAGGTATATCTAATAAGGTACCTATCACAATAGCATGTATTTTCAAGCACATTATCTATCACAACAACATTGAATTTCTAATGCACCTACGTGGAATGTAAATTATGCATGGCATGTGATTCGAACATGTTCTTAATGATGCATGAGATAGTATACCCTCATCTCATCTAGTTGGAACTAGATAGAACCCATGTAAAAAATATAAACAGCACACCACAAGTGCGTCACCCAACATTGAAAATCAAATCAACTGTAAAATTGAAAAACCAGATAAATTGCAATTAAATGAGGTAGATTGAGTTTTCCTTGTACATGAGTTAGCTAATCCCAAGAAAATATTATTACCAAATACCAATTCCACCATATCCATGACTATCGACTCCAAACAGTAGTCAAAGAAAATAAATTTCTCTAATACCAGTTTGTAACGTCCCAGATCTAGGTGCCTCACAGCTGGTGCCCCGAACCAGGTTGGTCACATCACCTCAAGAGCATTCCCTAAATGCCAGAGGATGTCAACTACCAGTGAAGGCCTATGTATGATATTGGGGAAACTATTCCCTCATTTGTCAAAGTGTAGCGCAGCAGAAAAATATAAACATACTCAAAATCGAAAGCAGCAAAAAATACAAAGCTGGAAGGACAATGATACTGAAACAAAAGATAACCAATATTCATACATATAATATAATTCAGTATTCCCTATTTATAATAAGGACGTCAAAATAGGATACACTGAAAGCAAATACAATATAACACAAAGTAGAGAAAAACAAAACAAAATTGTGCAACATGAACTCAGTAGCATCACAATCTTAAGCTCGGTCACATTCTCTCAAAATCCTCTCCAATAATAAAGTACATATATAGGGATTGTTTCCCTTATCAACAACTACATAAATATAATCTGTTTGGGCCTAAGACATGACCCAAACGGGGTATGAGAAATAAGTCCCAGTAGGAAACCACCAATGGTCTATGCCCAACTGATAGAGAAAATGTGCAACATAAGTGTGCAATAAAGACCTCTAGTAATCTTGGAACTATTCAAACACATCTACTCTTACCGGTTCCATTACCAAATAATTATTATTTAACAATTCAATATAAATTATATCTTCCCAAGACCCTTCCTTGGCCAAAAATCTCATGTACAGTGCCACAAAAAAAATACAGTAGGCTATCTATCAACTAAAAGGTAATAACAATACCAATATTTTGATTTAGCATGGCAGGTATAACACAAGAAAACACCATAGTGAATATTCAAGTCTACATTACCCTCTTGATAAATAGTACCTTGGGCTCATGATAATCAGAACCTTTCCCTTAGGCATACCCGATATTACCCTCAGGCACAGAAGCTACTTCCCTCAGGAATAATAAACATCACCCTTAGGTGAATAAATACCTTTAACATAAGAGAATCAGTACCCTGCCCACGGGTGAATAAAAGCCTTACCCTTAGGCGAATCAAAACCATTCCCTCGGGTGAAACAAAGCAATGCCCTCAGGCTAAGAAAAACACTTCCCTCAGGCTAAGAAAGTAATTGGGTTGAGCCCAATGGATAAGCATGTAATAAATATTCTACTTCTCATGAAAACTCGAAACAAGCTATAATTACGGCATACCCACAAGTATCCTAGCCAAACACCTAAACATGTGGAACGCACCCTCGGGGTGGCCCTGGATCAAGGAAATGATACCAAACAGCATTTTATACATGTTCATTAGATTATCTATGTATTTATATATATCATAATAGATAAGGACTTAGCCATACGACACCCCAAACATGGGCGCATAGCACAACAGTACACAAAATAAACTCGATAGTTCATGAAAGAATTGGAAGGAGTGGTTCAAGAAGAGTGAAGAAGTCACCCGCGCGGTTTAAACAATATAGATGACGAGGGAATCAGAGTCTCGATGTGCGGCCAAGAGCTCTTCCAAGTTCCGACCTTCTATCTCGTAGCTCTCATTGAGTCCTATGATTCTTCTACCAAATGAGGAGGCTATAGCCTATTTTTAACTAAAAAACATAACTATACTATGTGTACTCTCAAGTACACGGCATGTACTTTCCATTTTTTACCTATTCCCCTAGAGGCCACCTTCCACCGCCTCACTGTTCATCAGCTGACTTGGTTACACGACGTGTATGTCTAAGTACATAACGTGTCCTATCGTTCCATTGGCGGTTACTCTCACCACCTAACTGTTCACCTACCGACTGATTACACAATATGTATATACTAAGTTAATGGTGGGTAGTATGATTTTACACATTTCATCACCAACAGGCCTACACGCCCTGTATACTCACCCCAAATGGCCAAAGTACACGTCGTGTTGAAAAGTACAAGGTGTGTACCCACAAATTTTGGGATTTTTTTCCATTTTACTTAATTTCTCAAAAACCATAAAGGAAAAGGAAAATTATAAACTCGTACCTCAAGAATAAGAATTGGGTTATGACATGCCCAACCGGGCCTAGTGGAGAGGCCCATCCCACAACAATAAAAACAAAACATCCCTCTATTATGGGCCACTAGCTAGTGCATAATCTTAACCAGTGAAGCAATCATTTTTAGTAAGCCTCATTTATATTCTAGGTTCCCATGTGTAGTTTTCAAGGGGGAGTGCTACACATCTAAACAATAAGCCTCACACAAATTACAAAACATGTCACAGGAACCAGCACCACCCCAGCCACCTCAAGGTCAGTCCCCCGCCTTAAATAATAATTTCTCACAGGAGGTCCCGTGCTGAGGACCCTCCCAAATCACAAGTAAACAACATATAAGGAGGCTCAAACTAAGTGGGGGTTTTCTAATTAGTCATTTAAAAGTGAAAAACGGGCCCATAAAATAATTTAATTTAACCATTTTCTAGAGACACTTAGAAACTATTTTCCAAAAACATTACCAAACATCATCTTTTCAATAATGTGGCCAAAATGGCCACATAACCTTTTCAGAAAAATAGTTCATTTAATAAATAACGACACAAAAACCACCATCGCAACCATACATACACTTAAAAACTCATTTCATCAATCTCGCACACAGTTTAATTTTAGAACACACTTGCAACTACTGAAGGGGCCATACACAATCAATCACCTAATGTGAAAAACAATTAACGATTTATAACACCAATTTGTTCTTTGAAAACATGTTTATATATACTAAATAAAGCCATGATTATTAAACAGTCATTTAATATAGCTAATCAGGCCATTTACCGAAGAATCTTGGTGGGCACTACTTAACAAAAATTCACCACATATTAGGAATTCACTTTTAAAATCACATGGACCTTCAAAAATTTTAAAAACATTATTTGCACCACTTGAATTAGTTGAAAACCCTTTTTAAAAATTTTATAAAACAATTTTAAAGAGGAATCCAAGGATTTACACACAAAACCCATCTAGAACTCTCATTTATGAATTAACACAGACTCAAAATGTATTGAAATAAAATGTGCGCCCATGTAATTAATAATTAAACTTGCCAAAAAAATTATAAAAATTTCTACACTACATGAAACCACCTAATGTCACATAATAAACCATGGAACCACTTTTCGAAGAGAGAAAATACATCCAACCATTTCACTAAAACCTCAAGTTCAGTAAACCATCCAGTTCAATGAAAACAATCTCCATAAAATATTTTCACAAGGAAACATCACTCAAAACATCCAACACAACCATTCCATGGTGAGGACACTAATTCCAACCAAGTTAGCTATAAATATTTATGGACATAATAAAGGAAAAAATTTAAAACATATTCTTAATCAAATATACCAACATGAAAAATGGTACAACGAATGTACCATACTCATAATAGTCGTGGAAAAAATATTTAAAATAATAATAAATAAAAATTCAAGCATCAAATGGATTGAAATTGAAATTTAGGGCATGGAACACCTACCTCAACCTGTGAGAATGTAGTGAGACATTTATGGAAAGAAGAATATCTCTCCACGAACCAAACACATATCCTATATACTGAGGAAAATGAGCAAATACGACCCGTGAGATTGGAGTTTTGATAGATTTGAGAAAAACACCAAAAAGAGAGAAGAAAATATATACCGATGGAGATTATTGTTGGTAAAGGAGGGGGTTCTTGCTAATAAGTCAAGAGAAATTCCAAAGGTGAATGGCTAGAGCATGGAATAGTGAGCGGAGTGCGGTGGTCAGATGTCGAACAGATGGGAGAGTTCGTACCGGAAAGGGGAGGTCACATAGAACTGGGAGGGGGAGGTCACACCGGATGGGAGTGGTCACACCGGACTTGGAGGGGGAGGTCTCGCCGGACCAGTTAGGGGATGTAGGAGGCGAGGCCTTATCCAGGGGTCTCGCGGTGCGGGACATCGAAGCGGGAAATGGTATGTCGGCAACAGCTTAAAGGTGTGTCGCGTCCTAGAGGCAGAAGGTCGAGGGGGGGGGGGTTCTGCCCACAACTATAAAAGGGGACGAGGGATGTGGGAATAGGGAAAATTTATGGTTTCATTAAAAAACAATAATAAAATTTAATAATAATAATAATACGAATAAATATTAAAAAAAAATTATTATTTCTTATCAATTTTTTAAGTAATAATAATTATAGTATAAATGTTACAATAATAATAATAGAAATAATATTAATATCAAAATGATAATAATAATATTAATAAAAACAAAATAAATTAATAAAAAACGTAATGATAATTATAATGATTAATTTTATTAAATATCATTTTAAATAATAATTATAATTATTAGAATTTAATAATAATAGTATTATTACTAAATTATTTATTAATAATATTACCATTTGTGAAATCATATTCTCATTATTATAATTTAAACATTAACCTTGTTTTTCCGATATAAAATTTTATTTACCTTCCTTTTTCAATAAAAATAATTAATTAATTAATTTTTTATTATTTTTAATTGTTGCACCATCGTGAATTCACGAGGACCAAACACACAGTCCCTGCAAATGGTGCGGTGACCGTACACCGGCCCAAGATCCACTAAAAACATCAAAATTCGATAATTTCAAAATGGGACCTAACTAAACCTCGTCTAAATGATGTTGGACCAAGTAAATAGTTAAAATAAGATAAAATAAATAGGTTTCTGAGGTTGAGGTGTGACATTTCTCCCTACCACCTACACTTGAGGCCCTAAAAATGTCATCAATCCAATATTTAACACAACTAGAGTCCTTGCCCAGACAAAACAAAAAGAAAACGAGAGCCTCAACGTAACTATTACCAACAAACATCACACCTGACCAATTCAAGGAGTACCACAACCTGATTTATAGGGGTGAACACAGGAGGGTTCTCCCCACCACGAGATTTCAATAATACAGAAACCCTTGAAACCCGATCAAACCACCCCCAGGGGGGAAATAAGGGAACTCCCAAATAAAAGTCATTGAATCTCTCCACCTTGCCCAAACAACACTCCTAAAACATAGACAAAAGCTATCTATGAAACAACCCAGGAACCTGAGGATGAGAAATGAATTCAACAATTCCACCCAATTTCAAGATTCTAAACATTCCCCTAACGGGTACAGCTGAGGCCAACTCAAAATCAGAACATGATAGTTTATTAATGAGCCTAACACTCTTCAAGGACAATGAACGATTTGAAAACCATGCTATGAGCAGATAAGACTACTTAGATTCTGGTGGATCAAGTTCATCATGCCACCAAAACAAGGATGATCATATGACAACAACATTAATAGAATGAGGAAGTTTTGGATATTTCCATTCAAAATCCAAAGACATTATCCAGACTGATGTTCCACACACTCTCGACAACTCCTTACTGTGGGAGAACTTCACCCCTAGACCTTTGGGTGGGGCCTTGATAGCTGAAGTATCTCATACCTCACAGTCAAGAATTTTCTTTGTCCAGTCCCTAACTCCTTAATCTCGAATAACACTTCTTTATGAACTCTCCCCAGTGGCCTGAATAGTTTCACTGTAGAAAGACTTCAGAGAGAAGCAACTAAAAGTATTAGAATGCCTGATCCAGCCAGACTAGTGCCATGCGAGAGAACGATCCAACAAACTGGGAGTAGGAACGAACAAAGATCTTTTCCAGACGTGGAAAATTCACTAGTGTATACCCCAACCAACTACACCCCAGACTCTAACAACAATGAGACATGCCACCATTAATCATCCAGAACTGAACCCTCAAACATCTTCAGGATGGTACAAAACATAACTAACCCTAGAGTTCCCACCAATCGAGAGACCCACTATTTTTCTTGAACTATAAAACTACCTCTGACAGTCTTTGATTACCTCGATAATCAAGAAATGGACAAAAAGAACTTTGAAATGAGAATAACTCATTAATAACTTTTGAATGCTTTTTTGAGTGGCATACTCATAATAACACGAAAAACACCATTAAGACAGGCATCAAGCCAACACTCAGTCAAAGAAACGACACATGCCCAGGTAAACAAGCCCATAATCCAAACATATACATTCTCAAGAAAAAATAATTTTTCCATAACCATTATTTCATTAAAATTTTAAATCTAAACTATGGAACCTTATTAACTATCTCACGAGCATTCACTCTATCTCTCTCACATCATATGTGAACAACTACCCCATGCACTCTCCGTATATACCCACACATGTGTGACCCTCTATAAAGAATGAAAATGTTCAAACACTTCTTTTCCTTACCAAATCCAAACACATGCCATGTTTTTTCTTCAAAACGATACAAATTCTCTTTAAAAACCCCACTTTACTAATGTCTAAAACAATTTGGAGGAAACGCTATTTTATTCTAAATCAAATTAATTTTTAACACAAAGTAACTTCAACTGAGTTAAAAATTAAACTAAACCAACTATAAACCATTGGAATGAGGAACTGGTGATGGTCCCTAACCTGACGACAAGGTGGTGAGCCATGCCCCAGGTAAGGAAGACGCTAAGAGGACCTTAAACTGGGGACTTGGACTCCACATGGGTCACCACCCCATGTGAGGCCACAACATGAACTCATTTTCCCCCATTTTCATTTATCAATCCAAAATTACTAAATACAAAATAATCTAATCCCAGACAACCCCTAGTAACTCAGGTCTCATCGCGAGCAGTGGAGATCAGGCAGTGACTCCTAACCTACCTCATGAGCCTCGACAAGGATACTCTCCTTCTACCAGACACCCCAAATAACAAGGGCCTCCCCTGATACCACTTTTTCACAAACCCTTCTAGGTTGACCCTAAACTGGTCACCCATTCCAGTGTGCAGCATGTCCTGAGGGGTGCTCCTACTTCCAACGAGCTTGTTACTAGTGGCAGGCCTCAAAACATAACCATTGGTAACGACTTGTCCCATGAACAGAATATAAATAGATAAATAGAAACTAATGCTATCCAAATAAAAATATCATTGGATTGAAAAAGAAAAACACCTCCCTCCTTGTGACATTCTAGGTCACAACCCAACTCAGAACCAATCCTGCTCCAACATTGAGCAGAAATACCAGGATCTTGAATGAGAAACTGAACCTGCAACTGGAATGATAAAGTAGGGATGAGCACCGAAATACTCACTAGGAAACACCACAATGTCTATGAAATTATTTCTAAAAATATTTCCATTTATACCAGTTTGAAATACATTTATAAAAATATATTTCTATATCTTCAATTAAATTTTAATATAAACCAACAATATGGTCCATTGCCCTCATATTTTAAAATAAGGCACAAGAAGGAAAATGGGGAATTAGACTTTCTTCGTCAAACCTCCACTGAGAAAAAATATTTAAACCAACAAAACATTCACAGTTCTCCAAATTAAAAAACAAAACTAGGTACAATGAAAAGTTATTCTGAAAGGTGGGGGAAACGAAACTAGTCATACGCGTAAATTGGAAACAAGGGATATCCTAGTAACTCAGAGGAAAACTATAATGAACTATACATGATGCTCATCCTAAAGGCATGCCTACTCTCGATGATGGCATAATTATCTTACACCCAACTGTCACCCTACCTGGACTGGTTGAGGGGGCCAATCGCATAACAATAATAACAAAACATCCCTATACTATGGGCCACTAAACAGTGCGTAATCAAAACTAGTGTAGTGATCATTCTCTGTAAGTGTCGTTGTTATGCTAGGTTACCATGTGTAATTTTAAAAGAGGTTTTCTATACATCTAAACAATATACCTCACACAAATAACCAAACAGATCACACGAACTGAAAACACCCCAGCCGCCCCAAGGTTAGTCCCCCGCCTTAAATAAAAATTTCCCACAGGAGGTCCCATACCGAGGACCCTCCAAACTCATGATCAACCAACATGGCAGGAGACTCAGCCTAAGAGGGGTTTTCTAATTAGTTATTTAAAAGTGCCAAAAGGTCCCTTAACATCACATCATTTAACCAATTTCTAGAAAAAATTAGAAACCATTTTCGAAAAATATTACCAAACATCATATTTTCACTAATGTTGCCAAACGGTTATTAGAAGCTTTTCACAAAAATAGTTCATTTAATAAATACAATTACACATCAACTTTTTCATCCAGAAATACACTTCAAAACTCATTTCATCAATCTCGTGCACCGTTTAAATTAGGAACACATTTGCAAAAGCCAAATGGGACATACATCATTAATCACCTAATGTGAAAACACCATTTAATGATTTAAAACTCCAATTTGAACTTCGAAAACAAGTTAATAAAAATTAATCATGCCATGATAAATCACCAGTCAATTACAAGAGCCAATTAGGTCATTTCGGGAAGAATATTGTTGTGCACAACATAAAAAACTTCACCACATATTAGAAATTCTCTTTTAAAATCTCTTGCACCTCTAAACATTTTCAAAACACGATTCACACCACTATCATTAGTTAAAAACCAGTTTAAGAAATTTTATAAGAAAATTTTAAAGAGGAATACAAGGATTTACACGCACAAAACCCATTTAGAATCCTCATTTATGAGTAAACTCACACCCATAATGTATCAAAATAAAATTTTCACCCGTCTAATTAAAAATTATAAACACCAAAAAATTATAAAAATATTCACACTGTTTGAATCCACCTAATGTCACATAGTAAACCATGGAACCACTTTTCAATGAGATAAATGAAATAAACCCATTTCACTAAATCCTCAAGTTCTATATACCAACCATTTTCTAGAAAATAATATCCATAAAGTATTTGGACAAGGCAACATCACTCAAAAAATCTAACACAACCATTCAATGTTAATGAAACTAATTCAAACCAAGTTAGCTACAAATATTTATGGACATAAGTAAGGAAACAATTTGAAAGATATTATTAATCAAGTCTACCAATAATAATAATGGTGCCAAGAATGAACCATACACATAATAGTAGTGAAAAACATATTTTATAAAGTAATTAAAAAATTTCAAGCATCAAATGGAATAAAATTGAAACAAATGGCATGGAACACCTACCTAAACCTATGAGAATGCAATAGAACATTGACAGAAGGAAGAATATCACTCAGTGGAACAAACCCATAACCTAGATACAGAAAAAAAATGCAAAAATATGACCGGTGACATTAGAGTGTTGATTGATTTGAGAAAAACACCGAAAATAGAAAATATATATATACAGAAAGAGATTATTGTCAGAAATTGAGGGGGTTCACGCTGATCGGTCAAGTGGGAGGCCGGAGGATGTTGGCCGTAGCAAGGGAAATTGAGGGGAGGGTGGCGGTCAGAAGCTGATCGGAGGAGGGAGGTTGTTTTTTGCCAAGGAAGGTTATGCTAGACTGGGACGGGGAGGTCACACCGGACAGAGGGAGGCCATACTGGACTGGGAGGGGGAGGTCGCGTCAGACCTGGAGGGGGAGCTAGGATGTGAGGTACTCTGCAGGGGGATTGCGGAATGGAACAATGAAGGGGGAAATGTGGGGAGGAATGCCAGTTTATATTGCGCTGGAGGAAGCAAGTCGGGGGTGCAGCTAGCAAGGGGGATGAGGGATGTAGGAATTGGTTGGATTTAGTGTTTCTTAAAATAATAATAATAAATAATAATAATATCAATAATAAAACTAATAAATATTAATAAAACAAATATTAATTATTATTTATTATCCATTTTATTTTAAGTAGTAATAATAATAATTATATCAATGTTACTATAATAATTATAGTAATAATATTAATAGAAAAATGATTATAATAATATTAATAAAAATTAATATTATTAATAACAAAATTAATGATTATTAAAATGATACATTTTATTACATTTAATTTTAAATAATAATTATATTTATAATAATTTTTTAATGACATTATTATTACCAAATAAAATAATAATAATATTACCATTTATGAAATCATATTCTCTTTATTATAATTTAAACAATAACCTTTTTTATCGATATAAAAAAAATTTAGATTCATTTTTCAATTAACGTAATTTATTTATTTAATTTATTATTTATTTGATATGTTGTGCCACCACACATTCACCATGACCAAACGCATGGTCGCTGCTAATGGCTTGGTGACCAAACACCGGCCTATGACCCACTAAAAACATCAAACTTTGAAAATTTCAAAGCGGGTCCCAACTAAACCTCATCCAAATGATGCAGGGCTGATTAAATTGTAAATATAAAATAAACTAAATAGTTACCCGAGGTTTGGGTGTGACAGTAAGGGAGAGGACATACGTGGAATTTCTGAAAATAATAATGCATAAGCACGTTTTTCACATGCCAAAAGGATTCAAAATGGGTACATATCAAGAATTATTGGTTATAAGGATGAAATGTGTACATCCAATTTGTTTTTGAATAGTTACTATGTATTTTTTACCTTTATATTTCTAGTTTAACCCCACTAAAATCTCCTTTTATCATTAACCATGCAATTTAATTTTTACTATTTTTTAGTATTCCTAACGATAAAAACTAAGATGACCTTGTTATATAATATTAATTATTATTATAAAAAATATGGAATCACATTTTTCAAATTACATTTAGAAAATTTTAAATTTTTTATTTAAAATTAAACAAGAATACATGATTCGAAAGTTGTTTTCCAATGAAAATACATTCAAAAGATTAAGAAGATTTTATATAAAAAATAAAAATTAAATATATTATATGGACCTATAATGGAATAATAATAATATAATTGAACTAATGATACTTATTTATTAATTTTAAAATATAAATTTATTAATAATTTAATTAGAAACCATGTTTTCAATAAAACTATGTTTTTTCAGTATTTATAAAAAAATTAATTTTTTCCAAAAAATATCCAAAATTATCCATAAGGAAAATACGAAATTTCTATATTTTAAATATTTTTTTCATATAATTTTTCTAAAAGGGTAATATTTTGATTTATAAATTTGTAACAAAAATTACTGTTAACATATTTTAAAAAAAATATTTTCGAATCATATAATAAGATTACAAAAATTATTTAAATTTATATCAATATATTTTCTTTATATAATAACATTAATCATAATATTTAAATCATTCTTATTTCGATGCATTGTAAAAAAATAATATCTATGTTATAATTTTCATTTTTAAATGAATTTATTCATACTATATTGGGTATTTGAAATAAGTATTGTGTGTAATGAAATCTATCAAAGTAATTAAACTATTCCAAAAAATTTATTTCATAAAAATTCATGGTGATTACACCATGAGATCCTATATTACCTTAGTGTTGATTAATTCCAGTCCTATTATGCTTGAAATGTGTTCCACATTAACCTTGGTTACCTTCTTGATCTAAATACTACCCTTTCACAGTATTGGAAAAAATAAATTGTTGATACTCTTTCTAGTGGATGAAACACTCTAGAAAGATTATTTTTCAAAGATCCCCACTATAAACACAAAACATAAATTCTTTTGTCATTATCCAAATTCATGTGTCCTTATTGATCAAGTATTTTATTTATATTTTAATTCACTATTCTTGTGAGAGGTTCCACATAGGTTGTTCTAAAAAATCTATAAGCTCATATAGGTACAAAAAATCATGATTAGTATTAATAATAAGGATAATTATAAATAGAAAACAATGGGGACAAATTTGGTCTTAAGAAACTCATCTTGGTTACCCATATTTGTTTCACATTGAAATAAATAACATGGTATTCGTTTTGAGTCTAATCAATTATATAGTGGTACAAATAAACTATTATCCTACTAGGACTATTGACACGTTCATATAGAACATCAACTCAAGTAATCTAAAATGAAATATTCATGTGTATATCAAATATAATACAATTTATACATAAAATTAACAATTTAATCTATTCCATAATCCATTAAAAAATCCGAATAGAAAATATTCAGATGCCACTGAATTTTGAGTTGAAATAGTTTTTTCATCGATTTAAACAAATAGAATTTTTTCCTCGAATCATGACCATAAAATAAAAAAATCTTGAATGATTATCCCTAAAAAGATCCACATTGTCCATGTAATGATTATCATAAAGAATTTAAATTCATTTTAAACTAGCACAAATTTATAATTCTTTTCATTCCCTTTATAGAGATATGTATGAATCATATTTCATGGGATTAATTTTAACTTCACGACATGATGGACCTCTATGAGCATAACTAATATTTTAATTAAGGTGGGTTTCATGATTTCTATTAAATTTATAAAAGTTTAATAGACTAAGAAACAATATCCCATAATATATATTCTATATTCTAATACTCTAATCTAATTAAATGTTTTATCATGAACATGCTAGGGGTTCACGATACTACCCACATTCAAAAATAGAGAGTAGGTTCAAAATGAATCACTCCCCTTTATATGAATGTGATAGAAAAAATAACTCATTATGTTTTATGCACAATATCCACCAATTGGTGGAAAGTATTCATATAAAAAACAATTATAGACAATTTATTAATGTTGTTATAGGTTATTCAAAATAACCTAATGAAACATCAATATTTCATTCTAAATCATTATAGCTTTCACTAATTATCTTCTCTATAATCTACTTCAGATCCCAATTTAACAAGATTAATTTTTACACTAATATGATGGTTATATAGTGTAATATTGTTTTTAGAAATTCCATATCTCTAGTTCACTCCCATCAACAAAAGTATTTCAAGGTTTTTTATTAAAACACCAATCAACATCATAAAGACAAAAATCATTTAAAATAGATTCTCAGGTAAACATTAATATAAATTCATCATGAATTCAATTGTGATTCGTTGCATTATGCGATTTCATAAACAAAAAAGTATGTACATGTTTCTAAATAAATTGGGGAAAGAATCCTTAATTCAATACCATGTACATAAAAATCATCAACAACTTGGATATGTTATTTCACAGTTTCATCATTGTTACTGATATTTCCAATATTCTAGAAACTATCGCATATTTACAGATATATATATATATATATATATATTTGTGTGTGTGTGTGTGATATTTATATAATTTTCAAATATAAACAACTATTAAGGATCCATGGGTCTATTATTTCACATATATGGTTCCATCTAGTCGATGAGGATTGAAAATAACCTAACACACTTTACACTTCATTATCTATATCTAAATTGTTATTTAATGAATCCCTAGACTATTTGAAATTTATATGATCATAAAAAAAGTACTACTCAACAATAGTTACTATTCTTCATCTATTATTATCGGAATTTTTTTAACACCCTTCTATTCTCTGATTAGTCAAAAATGTACCTAATTCATGGTAAACTTTTTCTCCCACAATAAAATCTATTTAATGAGGTATTTCATCATAGATATCTAATACATACTCACCACTAGTGTTTGTTATGTTTATCATTGAAATGTGTTTATAGATGAAATTTGTTAAGTATTTTGTATCCATTATCTAGAAGTATAATATTTATAGCATCATAATCAACTTAATGAAGTATGATTTTGGATTATTTTTTATTAGTATGTATTTTGAGGTTTCATGTTTAGTTATATAATAACATTATTGTGAATTATATTGGTATAATATATTTCTTAAGATAATAATAATTTGAGTATATTATTCTCCCTCTCGAGGTAGTCAAATCAGATGTTTATGAAATTCCAACATTCGTAATACTTCTTTCATAATATAATGTTAATTATATTTTTTATAACTACCACACAACGAAAACTCAAACTTGTTAATGAAAGTTGATCTATAAATAAAAAGTTTTCTAATGAATGTGAAATAAAAATCAATAATATTTTTTTATTTCATTTTTGTCATTCAAACATGGGAACACTTTTGAAATGTGTATATGGAAATTATTGAGGTAGTGGATTTCATAGTTGAGGATCTTGATTAAATGGATTTAGTGATTAGAAAATCGTAGGGTGGTGGGAGGAATATGACATTAAGTACCTGATTTTGTGGCATTAGTTTCTTAAAAATATTTCTCGAGGTGGTTTCCCACCTACACAAGGCAAACCTATGAATGCTTTTATGTATCAGGTACTAGGTAATGCATCAGGTTGACGGTGAATGTGAACTAGTGACCCAGTTTTCCTAATATGCATTTTTAATAGGTAATTTTGTTCCTTATAAGGCTCTTAATTTTATTCCCCATTCGGGGTATTCACGTCTTCTTTTTCTAAATATTATGGGAGGCCACTCCCATACCATCTGTTCCACCTTCATTTTTCCCATGTTGGCGATTTAAATATAGTCATTTACTCAAAAAAATTGAGGAGTTTTTGTTAATTATATCTTCATTTTTATTTAACTCCCTTATTCTCCTTTTATCAATGTGTACATCATTTATGGTTTTATTGATTATTCCACAAGTTCCGGGTGGAATCATCCAGATATGTGGCTAATTTCAATGGTTATTATTTTAATATGATTATTGATGAGAAAATGATATTGAAATAATAGAATCCAAAATGTTTAGTGTATTTCTATCTTTTTAAGATTCACAAAATAGTTTTGTTAATTTGTAAAAAAGAACTCCCCATAGATTAGAACGTACTCAATAGGGGTTTTTCATTGGCCTTCATATGTCATCGCTATGAAAGGCCACAAAATGAAGAAAAATGTAACTGGTTTTTTGAATGTGATTGGGTGAAGGGGATATAGAAATTAATGGGTTAGTTTATGAATATTTATGTTAGTTTGGGTTCTTAATAAGAGTCTATTTACTAATTTTATCATGTATCTGGTTAGACAATTGTGTATGTGGATATGAATCGAGTGTCTATTATAATGTTGTTGTAGATCCATTGGGAGAAAAATAAATGTTCTAGATAAGGAAGGAGGAACAAAAACATATTAGAATCAATGTGGGTATTTTTTCTGGAAGAAAAACATGGTCTCTTAATTAGTAGTGGGGGTATTTTACTATGGAATGTATCTTAAATTCAAGGTAAATCAATAATTTGGAAGCTGGTTGAGGTAAACCGGGTTAGTGGGTTAAATGGAATCCACCAAATGTCTGGTGGAACTAAATGATGATGAATCAAGTTGATATAGGGAGACGAAAGGTTGTGGCATAGTGAGGGCCAAAAAGGGAGTAGTGAATATGGGATTTAGTTCTTTTTATGGCCTTAGTAATTCCCTCATAGTATTGGTAATAGATATGGTCCCTATTATTCTTCTATATAGTATTTTTAAAATCCATATAACTGAAGATGAGTCTGATTTTGTTGAGTTAATAGGGTTACTCAAAAGGAATTGTAAAACACTATAGGATCTGACTTGTTTTGTTAGGAATCACATGATTATTTTTAAACATAGAATTTGTGTTTGTCACACCTAAAAGGGATAGAGATTTGTATTTGATGTTTTATCTAGTATATGATGTCCATGAGAGAGAACTACTACTATACAATATTCAGATCCCTACCAAATTATATTTTTAACATATTCGGAGGTGATTCTCTTAGGATTCATCCTTCACATCCCTAATGATCTATGTGTTTCTTTTTATGTGTTTCTCTATTTTTTTATCATACTTATTAATAACAAAAAAGAAAATTTTTAGTCTGTCTGTTGTCATTTTCTTGAATTATTTTTAAATTTTCCAAAATTTGTGTAGGAAAAATAGAATAATTGTTTATTATTGATGGTAATTATTTTCGATACGGTCTTGGGTATTTATTATGAGGTAGTCTAACCCATGTGTCATGATATTTAGTCAATGGTTGGTCATCTAGTCAGTTGTTATATAATTATTGGAAAACTATTTATTAATTGATTAAATGTATTAATTATTATTTAGTTTCTTGTAAATAATTAATTTTTCTTATTAAAGAATTATCCATTTTTTAATGGATGAAGACCCACAAATAGATTAATGATTAGAAAAATGAAATGACATTGGTTGTTTTTTGTGGTCTTTAATTTTCTACCAATATTTTATCATCAATGATATACATCATGTGATATGTGTCCTCACAAAACATGGGTTCTTAACATTAATATATGAAACTGGATGTTTCTACCATATGAGAGTGGTTAATATTTATTAGTACCATGATTTTCTTATCATTGATTGTTAATTTATTACATGGGAAATGATGGTTATGAGGGGAAACCAAAAGTTTATAAATATTTTAATTGTAACTTATTTTTTTCCAGTTGTAATCCAAAATATAGATAACCTATAATATATTCCATTTTCATTCTTCAAGTTAAATTTTATATTTATTCAGTGTGATAAACCTAATACTTGGCCTATTTGAAACCTTCATGTTAACATATGTCATCTATTTTATTTGAATGTTATGTGAGGTAGATGTTCCTCTATCATCTGAACATGGTATTCAGTATAATATAACATTAGAATAGAATTTTATATAAGTTAGGAATGAGATATTTGACATTTTGGGCCTTTAAAAATTATATATAACAATATTACATCCCTTATGTGACATTCCTTTAATTTGTTGACTAAAAAATCAATAAATTGTATTGGGACAATGATTATGTAATATAATTATGCACCCAATGATCTTTTTTGAATATATTGTTTACATATGCATTCAGAGAACCTATGAGGGTTTTCCAAATTATGAATTGAATTGGTGTATAATGATAAGTACCCAAATTTTGTTTCATTTACATGGGAAACTGAGGACATAAGGATAAAATTGCAGTATCCTTAAATATATTAGATGCTAAAAACTACTTGTGGCCATAAGTTACTTACCTATAAATAAATTAAATTTTATAAATTTGTTAGATATTTACCTTTGTGACCCTTATGATATATGTGTGGTTCTTGAAAATTTTAATTGTTAACTAATGTGAGTTAAAATTTAATTATAATTAGGTAATTCTTATTCTAGGAAAGAAAAATGGTTATGGATTCTTAAGTAGTTTAAGTTATAATGAAAACCATATTTTTGAGGTTTTTATGGAATGCGGCATGTAAAACTTGATTGATGATCATGTTATATATTATAATTTGGATTGATATGGAATGGATTATACTATAAATATGATGATATACCTACTATGGATAGATAATGATGTGTTTTCAGTGTTAATTACAACCATGAATATTTTTTTGGAATGTATGTTGGTATATGTTGTAAATCATTTCCACTAAAGGGGTTTTGTGATATGGGATGGTTTAATTTCTTCCAATGAAGTAATTTTACAGTATATGTTGTTTATGCTGCGTAATATTATCATTCAAGTTCTACATCATTCCTCCTAAGGTGGTTGTGATATGGTGGTTTATATGTGACTCTGCCTAATGTGGTCAGAAAATATTGGTTTAACATTAACTATCCCTTATATGGAAGTTTTTAGTTGATTCACCTTGGGGTTATTCTGTTACGGTCATTTAGATGTGATTCCTCCAAAGGAATTTTTGGAGTTGGATAGACATGATGAATCTTTAGGATTATGGTTAATTGTTTTTATATATTTTCTTTGATATATGAATTGGATTGTCATGCCAAGTTACTAATATGTTGATATGTTCTGAGAAACTCCATTTTAGGTTGAATAATGTATTTCCCCTCCCAGTTATCTTAGGAGGAACATCTAGTCATGGTTGCAATTTTGTTCTCAATTATTGATATATTTATTTTGAGAAAGGCACCTTTTTCATGTACGTTATATTTTCTATATATTAGGAAAATTGTTCTTAGCATCTCAAGTAATTGTCTATAGATATTTCATGTACATCACTAGTACATTTGTAACAATGAAAACCTATTTATTGCAAGACCATGTAAGGTATATTTTTGAGGCATTATATTAGACCTGATTACATGGTATTTTTATATACAATGGAAAGGATCAAGACTCAGAAATAATTTTTTTTTATTTTTTTTATTTCATTGATTTTCGATAAATATTAGCTAAAAATATGTGATGTTATTTGTTTCATCTTGACTCATTTGGTATTTAGATAGCTCATTTTTTTATATCAAGTAAAATATTATTTAAATATATTCATATCTTTGAATTATAGAATATTTTATCCTATGTATATTTTTTATGTCTAATTATATGTAACATCATCTATTTTTTATATTTTTCTGATATGTGGACATATTATCTACATGGTGTCAATATATACCCTCAATGATAGTCGGTAGAATCTAATATACCAAGAAACAATTTTGACATCGAATTGTTCTCTAATAAAGTTTATTATTGAGTGAGACAAACCACGATATTAAAAATTATATCAGAATATCTTATTATTTTTATTTTTATTTTGTATATGGTATAAAAATGATTGGACTAGTTAGAACATGTGAATAATTTAATGGTTTTCCCTATCTGATATATACATGTGTATAAATTTCTCTTAGAAAGTAGTGGAATTTTTCTTCTTCTATTTCATAATTAAATTTGATATATTTTATTGTTTCATTTGTGGTTATTGATTTATTTATTTTTGTCAGGGGAGATGGTTAAAATATGATTGATTATATGAATCATATTTGGTACATATGTATATGTTTTATGTTTGGGGTTTTTTGTGATTGTAATATGATTTCTGAAAAGAAACAAAATTATTTTAAAAGTCTTAAAAATTTATTATTTTTCATTTTATTGTATAATATATTGTGGGTATTATAGATTAACATTTCAAATGGTAAATATTTTATTAATAAAAATCATAAAAGGGTGATTTCATCGATATTCACAGAGGTGGGACATTGATCCATGAAAATATATGCTAGTACACTAATTCAAGATGTGGTTTATCATAATATAGTCGGTTGTTTGGTTTTAGAGTGTGATGAACACTTCATATGTATAGAGTCTGGTATTAAGTATATTAATATACTTGTTTCCAACTAATATCTCATATTAGTGTTTGAATGTTTCTCTCTGAGTTTCAAATTATATGGGATATAACCTATTGTATAAATGGGATATACTAGTGATGTAGAGATCTAACTCAATATATTGGTGATTCAAGTGATTTTTTTTTCAAGTCTCCTTCCATTTATTTTCTTGGATTAGTTTTATTGTAAGATTGTATCCTAGAATATGGGTTACCGAAGACTTGTGACTGAATTTTGATAATAAAATTACATGTTGAAGATTCATGTTATTAAGATAAAATGTGTGGTGTGCAATCCTATGTCTGATTAAGTATGTTGATGCCTATAACATTTCATATTTTAAATCATTGGTTATGATTTTTTAGGGGTTTTAAATTCATGAGTTTAACGGTCTACTAATTAATTAGGTGATTTGTACTATAATTGATGAGTTGCGACATGTAATTGATTTATTTGGTTTCTATGGAAGGGTAGAAATATTATATTTGTCTACATGATTATTGTATCCATCAATTATATAGTATAATACAACTATATTGAGATGGATTAGATGTGTAGTCACTTATTTTGTGGAAATATTTTCTGATTACATTCAACCATTATGTAAGTGTCTTAGTGTAACCAAATAAAAGGTTAAAGAATTTGATTCCGATGTTTGGTTTGTGATGATTGGCTATTTGTGAAATCATGGATATATTTATTCATATGTTTTGGAAAAAAATATATAATAAAGAGATTGAGTTATAGAGTACATATACCTCTTTTTTTTGGGTTTATAGTGATATATAGTGATTTGTAATGGGAAAATATGACACCAATATAAAGTGTGGATATGTATGATTAGTTTTTTTCCTTTATTCTTTGATGTAATATATGGTGTATTACCATGAATGGTCATTGTAATCTATGATGGTGTCATTGGATTCTTATCTTCTTAAACTACAAGGAGATAGTTTACGGGGTGTTGGTTTTTTCATGTTGATGATTATAATGTTTGTTAATCTTGTTATATTGATATATTTGGATGGTTCAATACATGTTATCTTTTTTGAGAAATTGAATCATGATTGTAATTGGCCCAGGAATTTATAATGTACTGATCAAGGCATGGGTTTCTCTAAGGGTGGTCAAATGAGAGTTTTAAAGTTGTAACTATCGTAGTTGGATATAATAGCTGAGTGAGAAATGTTACTTTGGTTCAATAATTTAATGATCAACATGTGAAGTGGTTTTTTTGGAATATCAAGATGGTTATAAATTTTTAGAGTTGAGAAATGTCACTTTGTGAATTATTCGAAATGGTATGATGACCACTATGTCCAGTGGAACATTGATTGGAAGAGTATATTAGGATGATGGATATGAACCATGAGATACCATTAAATATAGTGATTTTTGAATTGATGTGATGTTTAACTACAACTAGTCCATGTAGGGTTCCAACTTGGTTTGAAAATAAGTGTTGTGCAATAGCGAGAGAGGTTATATAGCTTGACTTGTATCTATTGTGACTGGATGTGTAATGACCCAAACTTTTAATAATGGAAATTCCACTTCATCTAATTAAAGGTATTATTATGATAAATGGTCATATAAAATATTAACATCCTATGTTTTATATTAATTTTTGGATTTTAAAATATCATTAAGAAATTTTACCATTGTTAATATAGCTGTTGAACAGTGATCACCGTATTAGTATAAATATAGGTCTTTAACAAATCCAATTTACACAGCAAAAGGATGTGATGGCCTCTTCAATTAGACTTTCCCTATATGAAGCCCATTTGTTGGAGCTCAGAATGGAGGTGGCATCATTTGTCATTTCTCTTGACCAAACCCAAGCTGAGCTTCCACATGTTATGCTCAAACAGAACCACCTATGGAAGAAATAAAAGTTGATAGAGATTATAACTCGAGCAATTTTATCTGAGCCACCACAAGAGTCTATCACTATAACACACAATACACTTCATTATTATGAGAGAATTATAAGGGGTTATGTAACAATGCCTTATCACAATGATTATGTGAATTATTTTTGTATATGATAATGAATATACATTAATTTTATTATTATTACGTCGTAACTAGTTTTTTAAAGAACAAATAGTATTTTATGTTAATTTTAAACTGAGAAATATATTATTGATAAAATAATGTATTATTGAATTAAATAATATGTTAATCCAATATTATTTTTATTAAATAAATTTTTATTAAGTACAAATGATTGTACAATTTTTATGAATACAATTATGATTTTTATGAAGGTTTGGAAGTTGTTTTTGTCAAAACCCATGAGTTTTTAATAAATGCAGGTCATTATTTTAAATGAAAATATTCATAAATTTAGATGATTATTTGCATAAAATTAATATTTTTTTGGTATCAAGATGTTTAAATTATCAAATGGTAAATTTTTGATAATTTTCTAAGATAGACGAATTTTTGGGTAAAAATTAAATATCATTTAAATATATAATTTGTTATATGACATAAGAATGAATAAATAGTGATGTAATAAAATACTATAAACATTATATTCTGTCAATATATGTTTTACCATTAAAATAATGTTATTTTAGGTTTTTTTATTTATTTAAGAAAGATTTAGTCGACCCTCCAAGACTTATAAAACATTTTATATTTTTAAATTGATTTGTTTTTGGTTGTGACTCACCTCAACATAAGAAACCCTATTATTTTAAGTAGATTGGCCATTTTCCTTATAAAATATTTTTTCCACTTCCATTTGGAAACAACCATGTGTAAAAAGCATGGCCTAGTTTGTTGTTTGGATTATTTTAATGTGTGGTGTCCTAAACCTAAATAATAAAGAATTCCCTCTCATTTCCTATATAAACCCACCCAATCTCCCACTTCCACTTCACTAAAAGCCTTTGGAGTTCCTCCAACCTCTCCCTCCTATCTCTAGAATTTTCCCAAGGTGCCAAAATCTCCCAATAAGTCTCTCTCGATACTCTCCCACCCCATTGGGATCACACTTCCATGTAAGAGATTTCCATCTTTTCTCATTTTATCAAAGTTTCTTAATACTGTTAAGAACTTATAATTTCTGTTTTAGACATCAATGTATTATTTTGAAATTCCCCTATACAATTGGATTTTTGTTTTAATTATTAGAGACCCCTTTCCCTCTCATTTAATTCCTTCCATGTATACTTGTTACCATGACGAAATTCGATAATGAATTTTTGTCTCCCCATTTACATCCAATCAATTTCATTGTATTATGAGTCTAAATTACATTGCATATGTTGATAAATGTATATATATAAACCCCTTATAGTCCATTTCAATTAAATATAATGAATAACACCTTGTAATGCCCCGAAATTTTGAATAAATATTTTTTCCTGACATTGTGTGTTATTTTATTTTTTACTCAACAAAACTATTTCATTTAATAAAATGAGTATTTTTAAAATAAGACTATTGGAAACTAAAATTTTCATTTATTTTCTATAAATTCAAGTGATCATGATTAATTAATATAGAAATAAGATTTTATGGCCCCATCCAGTAGTCTCGGGCCGATTGAAGCCCATCTGATGGAACTCGAGAATGAGTTAGCACCTTTGGGCATTACTCTGGACCAAACCCAAGCTGAACTTCATCGTGTGAAGCTGGATTGGAATATCCTTCACGAGAAGATAAAGCTGATAGAAAACACTACTCATGCAATGTTTTCCATGGCACCCCAAGATTCTATCAACCTAGCACACCTTACTCTTAGGTCCTATGTTGGTGTAATAATGGGTTATGTAATGAGACTGTCACTGCCTTGTGTAATCCATTTATTTAAATAAAAATTGTGATATATTATTATGATGAAGTTTGTGAATTCTCATATATCCGGATAAAATATAGTATGCATATTATTGATTAATTTTAGAAAATTATATATTTAAAATGTTTATGTAAATCATAAATATTAAAAAATGTGTAATGATTTTAAAAAAATGGTCTTCTACAGTTCTATTTAGTATGAAAATTAGAGTCTCATAAGATCAACATAATTTTTTGAATAGTTATTTATGAATAGTGATTTTACTCTTGGGTTTAGTAATGTGACCAAATGGATTAATAATCTCATTTAAAAAAAGTATTAATATAATTTAGGCACCTTGATTAAGTAATGTGATTCAATAAAATAGGTAAATAACTGTTTCGAAAATTACTGGTCACATATTAGTTTTTTCAGGTGAATAGTGTTTTTTATTTAAAAAATAAATTAAAAATATTTAGAATATTATTTTCATAAAATGGAGTTCATTTTTTAAATCAGAGCATCGATATTTGGGTATGGTTAATTTTTGGAATTTTTCAGAAATTGTTGAATTTAATTTGAATAGTGTTTTTATTTAAAAATTTAATTAAAAATAGTTATAAAGTTATGATTATAAAATAGTGTTCATTTTTTTAATCAAAGCATCAATGTTTTTTTAAGGTGATATTTTGGGTTTTTTCTGAGAAAGTTGAATTTTTGGTGAATAGTGAAAATACAGTTTTTGAGTATCAGGTGTTTAATGACATCATTAAGGATGTATTAATTATTCAATAATTCTGGTTGAATTATGAATAGTAATATAATGTATGAGGTGTCCCATGTGGCCAATACCATGGTCAATCCCATTGTTTTTCCAATACCACTGATGAGGTGTCCCTTGGAAATTAATGCTTTGTCCCCTCTCTTCTCCTATAAATACCAAGCCTTTCACTCATTAATTTCATTTCCAAATCCTCCCCAACGAAGTTAAAGAGTCTTTACCTTCCATAGAGTCATCCCAAGGTTTCTTTAATCCTCCCAAGGTCCCATTCTTCAATCATTTTAAGTTACTCTTCAAGGTAAGGGACCGTACCTCTCTCTTTCTTTTCATGCATTCTCTTTTATGTCATTTATTTTAATCTACATGTTATTATATTGGTGATGTTATTTTATATTCATAATAGATTCATTTTAATGTTAATATAATGATATATCCCCTCTTCCTCTTAAAAGTTTGTTTTAAGAATGTTTAAGTGGTGCCGTTAGGCTGCCGAATTTTTGTAAGAGATTCTTTCACCCTTCTCATTTTCATGTTCTATTTTCATGCCATGTCTTTCATGTTCATTTTTATTTTTTGGGGGTATGATATCTTTATACATTATACTTTTTTTAATGTTCATATGATAAGAGACCCTATTTTATCCCATCAATTCATTTTTTTTATGTTTTATGTGACGTCGTTAGCCTGCCGAATTTTCATAAGGGAAAATCATAATTTTGTTTGCCTTCTATGTTTTTCATTTCATATGGTATGACATTCAAATTTTATTACCATGTTCATATATACTTTATATTCAGTCCATCTACTGTTATATAGATCATTTATGAGTGGGTGACCCATGTCCCCTCTCTTTTCAATATTTTCTAAAACCCTATAACATAGCCATTGTGATGCATAATGTTTTCTCTCAAAATGTCTCTCTCTTTTTCTCAAATTATTTTATTTTATTAAATGAATACTCAAAGATAATTATTCTATAGTTGTATTCACACATATAAATATATATATCAAAATTTTCTATTTTATTCTGGTTTTTACATACATGAAACCCGCTTTCATTTTACTTGGGATAAAAGTGACATAAAGACCATGTCATTAATGTAGTTTTTAAAAACGTTATGATTCTGAAATGAAACCCATTTATTTTATGCTATATGGGTTGTTTATGAAATTTTTGATGATGATATATATGTCCCAAATGAAAATAAAGACAAATTATGGGTGCTCCCTGATAGCGTGCTTATGCATTGGGTAAATATTTAATCTCTAGAGATGACCATTTTAACAATAACTTGGTGAATAACCTTGGTATTTCTTTAATGACACCTTGGGGATGGAACATGGTGATGTAGAAATTATTTCCTATTTTAAATGTTATAGCCATATCTTCATATTATGAAACATGTTATTTTTTATTATGATATGCCTCATGATCTCATTCTTAGGCCTTAAAGTTATTTATCATGACTTTATTGATGTATTTCAAGTTCACATGTAAAATGTTTCTCTTGATTCCCTTACTAGAACTTCTGCTCATCCTTTCCTTTGATGTATGATACCAGTTTATGAGATGCTTTAATGAACTTACGATGAATAATGATGAAACCTTAAAAGTTGTTTAGATGAAATTTTTATGTTGTTATCATGTTTTATGTTCCTGATTTCTATGAAACTAGAATTTAAAGATCCTCTATTTGAAAAATTTAATGAAATGATATGTAATAAAAGTAAGGATGCTATAGTTGGTGTCAATGGGTCGTTTAGTTATTTATGTAAAATAGGGTATGAAAGCTTTAGAAATAACCCTATAGAAATGTTTAAATATTGGAAAGATACTTGGTATTTTTGTAAGTATTGAGTAAGTGGTTTATCATGAAAATAAATCCCTGTCTGGATACGAGCAGGTATAGGTGGCCCTGGCATAGATGTACATAGGGGTAAAACCTGAAAACACTGCTTTGAGATAGACTTGAACGGGAACTGGTACATGACAACATGCCTTGCTTCACACTTGGTTATGACACTCTTGGGGGAAATGTTTGGTTAATCGCAAGATGTTTATGAATCATTATGATGTAATTATAGAAAAATGTAATTGTCTATACATAAATTTTTCTGACATAAAATACTTTTTAGTTAAATGATTCGAAAATGGAATAAGTTTCTCATGAAGGATTTATTCTTTTAGAAAATTTCCCCATCATATAGGAATACGTTGATGTATTTTGTGAGGAGTTACCTGGACCTTCCCCAGAAAGAGAGGTAGAGTATCCCATTGAACTCATACCTAGATCTCATCTGAAGTCAATGACCCCATATAGGATATAAACTATGGAGCTAGAGGAATTAAAGAAACATATCTGAGATCTTTTGGATAATGGGTTTATCCGACCAAGTGTGTCTCATTGGGGAGCACCAGTTCTCTTTGTGAATAAGAAGGATGGATCGATGCAGCTATGCATTGATTATAGAGAACTGAATGGGATCACAATGGAGAATAAGTACACTCTTCCACTAATTGATGACTTATTTGACCAACTTTGTGGTACTCAATTCTTCTCTAAAATTGATCTGCGTTCTGGTTATCATCAATTGAGGGGGAAGAACGATGATATTCCAGAAAAATGCCTTTCGATCAAGATATGGGCATTATGAGTTTGTTATTATTCCTTTCAGACTAATGCACCTGCTGTTTTTATGGATGAATAAAAAGATGATTTTGGAAACTTATATCAAATGGATATCCTTGTTATAGGAATATTATTTGGTGATTAAATGATAAAGGTTATTTTTGACATTGTTTTCTCTTTTGGAGTACTATATTCCTAAGATACTACAAGATTTAAATTGAGGTTGAATGGTTGAATATTATTTTTAATAATTTATGTATTTATTGTGGACATATGGTGATTTGGGTTATTTCTTGAAAATGATGAACCTAACATTGAAAATATATGAATAGGTTAATTAAACATTAGTATGAGACATTAATAGTAGTAGATGTTATTTGGAGATAAATGTTAAGATTATTTTGGGGAAGTCTATGTGATTAGAACCTTCTGATTTTAGGGTTCCAATCTTAGTATGGATTATTCTGAAAAAATATTACAGATTGTTGTGTATTGAATGGTATTTTTGGAACTTTGGGTACTTTTGTTGAATTTTGGAGATTAATAGTAATATTTATTTTCATAAAGGGACATCTTTTTTGGGGTTTATATGATCTCGTACTAAAGATTTGATTTTTAGTTGATGCCTAAAGACAAGGGAATAATATAGTTATTCTTTTGTGAATTATGTGATTCTCAAGAAGGTGATTCGTGTAATTTTGATGAGACCAGGCCTTTTTGAATGGTCATTTTTTGGAGAAAATATTAGACTTGGTGGAAACTTATTATGGGATTAGAATCTACTTATAGGTAAATATATTTCTTTATGTTTTTTTTTCTATGTAGTAAATTAATTCCTAAAAATTATGAAAAGTAACCTAAAACAAAAATGTTGTTGGTTTACGTTTCTTACTGGGTAATCAATGATCGTTTAACACATATTATGTTTGTGATCTTCTTGTGGTTAATTTTCTCCTAATCATGTTTTCAATTACTCTCCATCAGAACGTGATCCTTTTCCCCTTCCATATCCATGTTTTCCTTCATGGAATCCAACTATGGGTAAACTCGGGTGACCATTGTACTTCCATTTCATTCTTTTAAATTAATTGTTTTACTGACTCTTTTCCAATGTGGGACATTCAAAAAAATTTCCACGCCCATTTTGAAAATTGCGAGGATGCAATTTCGTAAGGGGGGATGATTGTAACGACCCGAAATTTTGAATAATGTTTTTTTCAAGACATTGTGTGTTATTTTATTTTATACTCAACAAAAATATTTCATTTAATAAAATGAGTATAATTAAAATAATACTTTTGGAAAATAAATGTTGCCTTTATTTTCTATAAATTCAAGCAATCATGATTAATTAATATAGAAAGATGATTTGATGGCCACATCCAGTAGTCTCAATCCGATCAAAGCCCATCTAACAGAACTCGGGAAGGAGGTAGCACTTTTGCGCTCTGCTCTAGACCAAACCCAAGTCGAACATCATCGTGTGAAGCTGGAATGGAATCACCTTCGCAAGAATTTCAAGATGATAGAAATCACTAATCATGCAATGTTGGCTGAGCCTCCCCAAGATTCTATCACCCTAGCACACCTTACTCTTAGTTCCTATGCTGGTGTTATAAGGGGTTATCAAACGAGATCGTAACTGCATTTTGTAATCCTTTGATTTAAATCAAAATTGTTATTTCATCCTATGATTACGTTTTTTGATTTTCAAATGTCCGGATAAATATAGTTCGCATATTATTGATGAATTTTAGAAAAAGTATATTTTAAAAATGTTTATGTAAACCTTAAATAATTAAAAATGTGTAATGATTTTCAAAAAATGGTATTATACAGTTGGGACCAGTATGAAATTTAAAGTCTAAAAAGATCAACATAATTTTTGAGGAATAGTAATTTATGAATTGTGATTTTACGCTTAGGATTAGTTATTTGACCAAATGTGTTAGTAATCTCACTTAAATAAACTAACAATATAATTAAGGCACCTTGATAAAGTAATGTGATTCAATAAAATAGGAAAATAACTGTTACGAAAATTATTGGTTAAGTATTAGTTATTTTTGGGTGAATAGTGTTTTTTATTTAAAAATTAAATTAAATATTTTTAGAAAATTATTTTCATAAGATGGAGTTAATTTTTGAAATCAGATAATCGATATTTGTGTAAGGTGAATTTTTGGGATTTTTTTGAAACATTTGAATTTTCAGTGAAATGTTCTTATATTAAAAAATTAAATTAAAAATATTTTGAAAATTATTTATATAAAATAGAGATCATTTTTGAAATCAGAGCATCTATATTTGGTTAAGGTGATATTTTGGGTTTTTTTCCAAGAAAGTTGAATTTTAAGTGAATAGTTAAAATTCAATTTTTGAGTTTCGGTGTTTAATGACATCATTAAGTATATATTAATTATTCAATAATTCGGGTATAATTATTAATAGTACGATAAGGTATTATTTGACCCATGTGGCCAATACCATAGGCAAATACCATGGGCAAGGCCATGGTTTTTCAAATACCACCGATGAGGTGTCCCTTGGAAATTAATGCTTTGTCCCCTCACTTCTACTAAAAATACCAAGACTTTCCATCATTCATTTCATTTAAAAATCCTCCTCAACGAATTTCTGGTCTCATTACCTCCCAAGGAGTCCTCCAAATGATCCCTTATGTCTCCGAAGGTCCCAACCTTCATGCTTTTGAAGTTACTCTTCAAGGTAAGGGATCCTACCTCTCTCTTTCTTTTCATGTATTATCCTTTATGTCATTTATTTTAATCTCCATGTACATATGTTGGGAATGTTATTTTATATTCATAATACATTCCATTTCATGTTCATATGTTGAGATACCCCCTCTTTCTCTCATCAATTCATTTTATGAATGTTTAAGTGGCGTCGTTAGGTTGCCGAATTTTTGTAAGGGATTCTTTCACCCTTCTTATTTTCAAGTTCTATATTCATTTGAAGTCTTTCATGATCCTTTTTATTATGTTGGGGAATGATCTCTATATCCATCATACTGTTATTTTATGTTCATATTATGAGAGACCATATTTTATCTCATCAATTCATTTTATTTGATGTTTTAATTGACGTTGTTAGACTGCCGAATTTTCATAATGGAAATCTTATTTTTGTCTTCCTTCCATGATTTTCTTTTCATATAGTATATATTTCAAATTTCATTACCATGTTATTATATCTTTTCTATTCTGTATCACTACAGTTTTATGGAGCATTTATTTGTTCCTGACCCATGCCCCCTATCATTTCAAAATTTTCTAAAACCCTGTAACATAGCTGTTACGTTGCAAAAATTTTCATCACAAAATGTCTCTCTCTTTTTCTCAAATTATTTTATTTTATTAAGTTAATAATAAATTCTCTTTATTATATATTTTTATTCACACACATATATATCAAGATGTTCTATTTTTATTCTGGGATTTACATACATGAAATTCCCTTTCCTTTTCCTTGGGTTTAATGTGAAATAAAGATCATGTCTTTAAACCAGTTTTTAAAAACGTTATGATTATGAAATGAAAACCATTTCTTTTATTCTATATGGGTTATTTATGAATTTTTTGATGATGATATATGTGCATCAAATGTTAATAAATACAAATTATAGTTTTCCACTGATAGAACTCCAATGAATTGGGTAAAGACTTATTCTCTAGAGATGACCAATTTAATGATACCATTGTGAATAACCTTGGTAATTTTTTAATGACACTATGGGGATAGACCTTGGTGGTACAGAATTTAATGTCAATGTTAAATATGGTAGCCACATCTTCAGGTTATGAAACACTTTATTTTTATTATGATATGCCCCATGATATCTTTCTCATGCCTTATAGTTATTTATCAGGACATTCTTGATGTATCTCAAGTTCACATCTAAAATGTTTCTCTTGTTTCCCTTATTGGGTATTCCTCTCACCCTTTCCTTTTATGTATTCTCCTAGGTTGTGAGATGTTTTAATGAACATAGGATGAACAATGAATAATCGTTACAAGTGGTTTAGAAGAATGTTTTATGTTTTTATCATGTTTTATATTCCTGATTTCCAAGACACTGTACTTTAACGATCCTATGTTTGTAAAATGTGATGAAATGTTATGTAATAAAAATTAGGGATGCTATACACCTCTCTCTCTCATAAACCATTTTTATGAATTCTCATGTCACGTTATTATGCTACCCAAATTTCATTATGATTTTCCAAGCCAATGTCATCATGTAGTGAATACCATGCCCAGTTCTCTATCAAAGGTATTCAACTTTATGAAAATTTACATATTGAATACAGTTATTCATTATGAATTTAACATTATTTTATTGTTAAATAAATTTTTAAATTTAATTAATCCATGTTATATGAACCATGTGGCACAATTATGAATGAAATGGAATTTTTAAGATGGGTGCATCCTGATAGCACTCTAATGCATTGGGTAATTATTAGTGTCCTGATACGTCATGTTAATTGAGGATTTACTAAGGCTAATTCAAGTGTAATGAGGATTTAATCAGGCTAATTCAATTTCAATGTGGTTTTACTCATCCCCCTTGTGCAATGATCCTTGGCTCATGATAATTCTATGTTTATTGTTGTTTGCACATTTTCATGTTAGGATAAACATTTTATATCATGCCTTTATTTTCATGTTTCTTTTAGGCTCCATTGATATTCCAAATGAATAAATTTTTTTGTATTCTTAATGTTATGCCTTTTTAACTACCGTACTATTCTTTATAGCTCACTCTATTCAAATGTATGTCCTTAGGTTATCCAATGCAATGCTAAGTGCAAGGGAATGTCATGGTTATGTAACAGAATGTTTTCAATAAATATGTTGATTGTTTTATGTTTTAAGTTGTTATGAAAAGTTTCTAATCCCCCAAGACACAATACCTCTCAATCATTCATTTTTTATCAAGTGACGATTTTGAGTAATAAATCAGGTTTAAGTGTGTAATTAAAGAGTAGGGTTATTATAGTTTGTATTAGAGGATAAGATTAGTTATTTTTGGTATTCATACTAGAAAAATCTAGTGAATCCATAGAGATAAAAATATTTATAATAAAAACATTCCAAAATTGTGGTGAGTATTGAGTAAGTGTTTTATCAAATAGATACATCTCTGTGTAGATACAAGTTGGTATACGTGGCTCAAGCAAAAATGTACCTAGGAGTGAAAAATCAGACAAGGAGTTTCGAGCCTGTACTATGGTATCATGGCTCACAACAATGGGCCTTACTACACTCTTGATTACGACACTCCCATGAGATATTCTATGGTGAATTCACAAGCTTCGTATCATCCATTTTTAATGGAATTAAAAAAATCCCCAAGGAATATATGTTAGAAAGTAGATAATGGATAACATAGATTGTAACCTATAGAATCATATGTTATCAAAATAAACGTTATTTATAAGTCATCCTTTTTGTCCATGTACTACATTTTATGTGTTACCCCTAACATTATTTTCATTAAGGAATAATAAATTTTTAGACTTCAAGTAGTTTAATTGATTTTTTTTTCATGCCTAGTAGGTAACACAAAATTTGATATGTTTTTTCAGTAAGATAAAATATTGTTTTGAGATGGAAGGGGGAGAACATCATACAAAACTCTTGTCCCTTCATGAGGACATAGTAGCAAAAATTATTGAGAATTCAATCTTTCATAGCATTGAAACATTTTCCAATGTCCAAATTTATTGAATGACGTTCTACAAAATATCAAACACCTCCTCCATACAAACAAAATCATCAGGGATAATAACTAACCTATGATCAAATATTAATCTCCCAACTCTCCCACCTTTCAAAAAGAAAGAGGCACTTTTAGGGTATTTAAAAATATTTCACCCTATCTAGATAGTATAATTCACTATTTGATTTTTTTAGTTGCTACTATAGAGGAAGTCCTCAGAGAAGAATATAAAAATATATAGTCAGGTCTTCCAATCATTTTTGAAACATAGAAAATATATTAGAAGATAAAAATTTCAAAAATCTCAAATCTGACTATGTCAGACTAGTTTATAAAAACCTAGAACCTGGTGATGTTTTGAAAATATACATTAGAAATAATTTTTTTTCAAAAAGTGCATCATATTTTCCATCCTTACCATCCATACTGCATAGACTACATCTGGGCTATGGATGTGAAAGACCTTGAATGCGGATTGGGATATTATTTTACTAACTGGATCCCCACTCTTTGTGATCGATGTGATAATGAGGGTTGGGGAATGGTTAATTGTGGTGGGTAAGCACCCTTAATATCATTTTTAAATTTCATATTTCTTTTTGTATGTAAACAATTTGCAAATACCAAAAAATTTTAGGGGGGGGGTATTGTAACAACCCAAACATTTAATATTGGAAATTCATCTGGATCTAATTAAATGTATAATTATGAAAAATGGTTATTGAAAATATAAACATACTTGGTTTTATGTTTTTGTATTTCAAAATACCATTAAAAATTGTTTCTGTTTCTAATATATTCATTGAAAATTGATCACATGATTTGTTTAAATATAGGGAATTAACAAATCAAATTTACTAATAAAAAGAAAGTGATGGCGTCATCCAATAGAGTTTCCCCGTTTGAAGCCCATTTGACGGAGCTCAAAAAGGAGGTAGCGTCATAGGGATTTGCTCTTGACCAAGCCCAAGCCGAGATTTAAAACGTTAAGCTCAGACAGAACTACATATAAGAGAAGTGGTTGTTTATAGAGATTATCACCCAAGCAATGTTATCTGTTCCACCCCAATAGTCTGCCAACATCTCACACATTACCCCTTGGTCTTATGTGGGTGTTACAAGAGATTATGTAACAAGACTTTGGAACTATGATCATTTTCATTAATTTTTATATAATAAATAATATACATTTATTTTATTATTTTTACATTGTAAATAGTTTTTTAAATCACAAATAGTATTTTTAGTTAATATTAAACTAAGAAATATATTTGTATAAATTAATGTATTTTTGAATTAAATTTTATTTTAATAAAATATTATTATTATTCTTAAATTACTTTTCATTAAGTATAAATTATTTTATAATTTTTATGAATATAATTGTAGTTTTTATTAAGGATTGAAAGTTGTTTTTGTTAAACCCATGAATTTTCGATAAATGTTAGTTTTTTTAAATGGGAAAATTCACATATTTAGGAAATTATTTGGATAAAATTAATATTATTTTTGGGGTCAGGATGCCCAAATTATCCAACGGTGAATTTTTCCTAATTTTTTGAGATAGTCGAATTTTTGGGTAAAAATTAAATATTGTTTAAATATATAATGTGTTTTATGACATAATAATGACCCAATAGTTATTTAATAAAACAAAATAAACATTTAGTTCTGTAAATATATTTTTTACAATTAAATAATGTGATTTGAGGTTTGTTTGACTTATTTTACAAAGATTTAGTTGACCCTCCAAGACTTATAAAACATTTTATATTTTTAAATTAATTTCATTGACAGTGTGACTCACCTCCACATAAGAAAACATATTTTTATAAAAAAAAATAGGACATTGGTATTAAAAAATATTTTTTTCCTCTCCCCTTTTGAAAAAACCATGGAAAAAAACCATGGGCTGGTTCATGGTTTTGATTAGTTTAATGTGTAGTGTCCCAAACCTAAATAATAATGAATTACCTCTCCTTTCCTCTATAAAACCACACAATCTCCCACTTTCTCTTCACTCAAATCCTTTTGAGATAATCCAACAACTTCCCTACTCTCTCTAGAATCCTCCCAATGTGCCCCAAGCTCCCATGAAGTCTCTCTTGAGCCTCTCCCAAGCCATTGGGATCACACTTCCATGTAAGGTATTTTATTTCTTTCTCATTTTATCCATGTTTCGTAATATGGTTATGCCCTTTTATTTTCAATTTTAAATATTGAGGTATGATTTAAAACCTCCCCTATACTATCCTAGTTATTTTTCATGGATAATATACACCTTTCCTTCTCATCGATTCCCCCCATGTATACCCATTACCGTGCTGAAATTCCATAACGAATTTTACTCTCCTCCTTATATTCAATCAATTTCGTTGTATTATGAGTCTATATTACATTAATTACATTGATACATCTAAAAATATTACCCCTTCATAGTAAATTTCATGTAAATATTATGATACACCCATTTATCTCTCATCAGCCATATTTATGAATTCTTATGTCACGCCGTTATGATGCCGAAATTGCACCATGATTTTCCATGCCAAAGTCATCGTGTAGTGAATAGATTTCCCATTTCACTATCAAGGGTATTCAAATTTATGAACATTTAATTATTGATAGTAGATTTTCATTTTTCCTCCACATTCCTCTAACTTGGAATAAATGATGATGTTTAAGGAATCCAGGTTATATGATCCCTTTGGCACACTTATTCATGAAATGAAATGTTCAAGAACGGTGTGCCATAATAGTGCTCTAATGCATTGGGTAAAGATTAGTATCATGTACATCGAGTGTAATGAGGATTTACCCACGATATTTTAATTTCAATGATTTTTTAAACATGCTAATTCAAGTGCAATGACGGTTTACTCATTCTCTATGGGTAATGAGCATTGGCTCATACTAATTAAATGTTTTATGTTGTTGCCACATTTCAATGTTATGATAATCATGTTATATCATTACTTTATTTTCATGATACTTTTATGCTCCATTGATATTCCTATTTCAAAAAATTTATTTTATTCATCATTTTATGCCTTGTTTACTCCCTTATTGGTCTTTATATCTCACCCTTTTCACATGTATGTTCTCAGGTTATCCCATTCAATGCTAAGAATGAGGGAATGTGGTGGTTGTGTAGTGGATGTTTTCAATAATGATGGTTTCTATTTTATGTTTTATGTTGTTATGTAATGTTCCTAATCCCTAAAGACACAATACATCTTGCTCACCCATGTAGTATCAAGTAATGAATTTATGTAATTAGTAATGTTAAATTGTTTAATAAAGAGAGGGGGTTTTATATGATGATATGACATTGGATTATTGGTATAATTGGATATGAATTTCATAGTATGTTTATATATACATAGAATACTTGGAAGGGTTCTTAGGGTGGATCAATTTATATATAAAAATTAATTCTTTTGAGTGTTGTTATTTGGCATATACTGGATCTTGGGAATAATCGATCTCATGGATCAAGGATTGATAAAATAGTTACAATTGAGAGCATGAATTTTTGTTCCCATGTATAAAAACCTAGTTTACAGTACAATTTTAGTGAATGGAAAGGGTGGGGAATTTTTATGACTAACCATATAGAATTGAGTATTTTTTACTATTTTTCTATTAAGCATGTATTCTTGTCATACTAATGAATGGAAAATACCTATGAATGGACAATAATTGAAGTGGATCGAGTAGAGTATTTTTTGGAAAATGATAGGTGTGCATTTTGGATAGAGGAATGTATTTATGATTGAGTATATGGTTTTTAGAAATAGATCTATAATCTGAATGGGCATTTGGAATTTTGGATCACATGTTGATGTCAAATGGTTTTTGTCAAAGATATGGAATTCATGTTATAATTATGATATCATGGATGTGGTTATGTTATGTTGTTATATGAGAAAAGTTAATTGAAACTTGATTGTAGTGTCTAGTGGAAAATATTTTATCCTTCACCAATGTTGTAACCCATGAAAAATTATTTTATTAAATTAAAAATTCAATATTACCAACAGATGTGTGGAATCAATATTATGTTGGTAAAATTAGTTGGTGTAATAATGGGTGGGTCATCTATTTTTTCGATGTAGTTAGTGTAGTGGTTGTAACCTATTTCATCATTCTCAATTATAATGGTATTAAGAATAAAATATTTGTATACAAAATAAATTTTTTTGAATGACCAGTATTATGGGTTGTTAAGGAGTGTGAATCATATTGTTTTCTATAGTCAATCAGGTTGGGGTGTAGTTTCAAATTATCCATAATTATTTGGGGGATTGAAATTATATCGTTCATCGGGTTTCAGTGATTTTGATTGATTGATTTATACATGTGACTTAGAGTCAGATTACCTGTCACGACCCGCCCTCGGGGTCCGTGTCGTGACTACCCCAAGCCCGCCTTCCATAGGCCAGGGGCTGGCGACTAGCACCAAGGCGTAAATCCCGATAAAAGGGAAGGCATTGCCTTTGTAAAGTAAACAAACACCACAGAGTAAGCAAGAGAAAAGTAAACACTAAGAAAAAGCAGAGTACAACTGAAAGTGCGGAAAAGTAAATGGGCCAGTATACAAACCCAAACTGAAAATAAGTACAACTCGAAAGGGAAAACAACAACTGAAAAGTAAAAACCGCTACACCGAGCTGTCCACTGGAAATCCCACCTGAAGGGTGGGTACAGATAGCTCCACTGCACCACGGGTCCCGCCGTCCGCTCCGAGCACGTCCCGCCCAGTGGTCCACCTCCAGGTATCGTCCTGCTCTGCAAGCCTCAGCTACGATCAACGATGTCCGTCGTCTGCAACCAACACAACGTAGTGTGGGCAAAGCCCGTGCAGGGGTGAGTATAAGCTACTCAGTAGGGACCCCGAGACCCCTGAAGGTCTCCCAAAATCCACAAAGGATAAACCACGAGGAAAGGTACAAACACGAAGTAACAACCGACACTGCTTAGGTATATGCCCATACATATACCTAAGTCATCAATTTCAAATACGCTCCAACCTCCGAGCCCAAGTACAACTCAGCCCACACAGGAAAGTAAACGTATTCCACACAGGAAAGCAAAACGAAATCCACACAGGATTGCACATCACAATCCACACAGGAAAACAACAGGATTCAGCTCACACAGGTATACTTCTTCAAAGGATGATAAAGATGATCACTGATCCATCTAAGTCGTCGGACCCACGAAGGATTGATAGGTAACTAACCCCCGCAAGGACCCACACAGGACCTGTAGGCGCTGGTTCACACAGGACCGCTGAGCGCAAGGACCCACACAGGATCGGACCCACACAGGATCGGGCCCACACAGGACCTGTAACACTGATCCACGTAGGATCGCTGAGTGTTGTAGTCGTCGTCGTCGAATCCACACAGGATCTTTGTACTGTCATCGTCGCAGTCACAGTAGCAGTAGCAGTAGCAGTAGTAAACACAGTCGCAGCCAGCATTAGGGTTCCCGCACACAGCAAGCTCGTTCGGAGGGTCCGCTCCACGAGCCGAGAGACTGATACATCAACTGTCACAAAGTCCAGAGTTGATGTATCCAAAAGTTCCGTATCGTCAACAGGAACTCAACGCAACAGACGACGCGTCGATCGAACGCCCAGTCTGAGAGTTATTGGCATTTTCGTCCCCGGGGCCCGGTTGGTTTTTAAGGAAAAACCAACCCGACCGAACTCCACCTGCGTCCAAACCTCGGGCGGAGTATGACAAAAGATTCGTCTCACTAAGAGGAACACAACAAAGCTGACGGCACGTCAATCGGACGTCCGTAGCTCGAGATATACGCGTTTCTGCTCCGAGGGCCCGGTTGGGTTCAGGTTCGAACCAACCCGGCAATACTCCAACTGACACCGGTTAACCAAACCGGTCACACCATTACGATTCATACGAAAAAACACACGAGATGGACTACCCATTGGTCCAAAACGGATAGCCGATGAAAAAGTTGCATCTCACCGCAACACGCGCGAACCGGGCCTCGTGGGGCCCACGCATCGACCTCGACTTAAATATCCAAAAATTAGTCTTGGAACATCCTTCTTAATTCCAGGGTCTCAACGTTGCAGACGGTTTGTCATTCCGACACTGTATGAGAGTGATATGTCCGATACAAGATTCCGTAATAATAATAATAATATTAATATTATTCGGTGTTTCGGGGCCCCGAGCCACGAACCAGAATTTAGTATCCAACATTAGACTTGAATCGTCCGTATTAAGGACAATATTACATCGCCACTGACGGCAAGCCAATCGGATGTCGCACGCATGAGTTAAGGCAGGTCGAAGATTTAATATGAATATTAAATCTAATATTTTTCGAGCGCTTCGGGTACCTGATCAAAAAAACCCGAAAAACACATTCAATATTGGACTCGGAATGTCCGTCTCAGAATCTGGGTCGCACTGCCGTAGACGGTTCGTGAAACCGAGGTCGCACGAATAAGTTGCGGTCGAAAAAGTGTTTTATCAACAAAATAATAATAATAATAATATATTATTATTATTGTTAATTGTTTATTTATTTAAAAATTTCATAACCCCAACTCATTCCACGCATGAATTGAGGCCACCAATCTCTCTTCTATATAGCGCCTCCCACTTCTTTTTTTTATTTATTTCTCATATCCGTTTCTCTTACCAATCTAATTCCTCCCTCAAAAATTTTCACGTGGCTCTACCCTACCAGCCATCCTTTCTTGTCCTCCGTCGGGCCACAGCCTGTGGCTGGCCACGCCACCTCCTACGACCACGCACCCGACCCCATTCTGCGCCGCCTTCTGCCTGCACCAGCTGCCACGGTCTCCTACTCGCCCAACCGAATCGTCACCTTGGACCGCTGGCACCCTCGTCGAAAGATGCGTTCTGAAGACGCGTCGGAATTGCATCGCCACGTCACCCCTTCCGTGGTCCGCCGCACCTTCGTTCTAAGCCAGAAAATTGTGACGACTGCAGATTCGCATTCCTTGGGTCGAGATCTCCACGTTCGTATATCGCTCTCAACGAAAAATCGATGTTTTGACGCACTTAATTATTTTGTGCGAAAGAACACGCGGAGAACGTGCGAAGAATGAAATATAAAAAGGGTCATGGACAATGTCCATATTGATGGCCATGTTTGTTTGGCCATCATCTTTGAGAATTAATAACAAGAGGAATAAACAAATATGTATTTATCATACTTCAAATAAACCCCCTACCTTGAAAAAATGACGTCGCACGTCGGGTATCGCGGAGAAAGGCGTCGCGGCGTCGGACGTAGATTCTGTGGACGTCGGGGTGCATCCGAGGAGGAAACGACGTCTCTTCACTTGTCGCTATGAAGAAGAAGGGAGGTACGTTGTCGTTGGTGATGATCACCACGGTCGGCGACTTCTCCCTTGTCGAGGAGGAAGATGAAGACGGTAGAATCCGGGACGCCGAGTCTTGAAGGTCGTGGGGTCGATGTTCTTCGTCGGAGAAGAGCCGTTCTTCACGTTCTTCGTCGAAGACGAAGAAGATCTTCAAGTCTCTCAACGATTCTCCCAAACCTCTCAAGAAACAAAGAAACTAACCAAAAATAAATTAAGCTCACACTTAATTTATTAACACAACCCCATCCTTTGAAATTCAAGAGTTTGAATTTCAAAAACTCAAATTAAACCCACTTATTAATGTCATAAGTTATAACTCAAGTTCACATCATTAAATGTGAGTTGGGGGGTTAGAGGATATGAAGGGGTGGGGTTCGTGTGGGCCCCACCACCCTCTTAATCTCCCAAAGGAAGTTGGGTAGTTACCCAACTTCCATCCAATGGGTAAAAACACTTAAGGAAAGATAAAAAAAATAAAAATTGAAGTTAAATTTTTATTTTAACATTCACAATTTTTTTACAACTTCCCTCGGGTAAACGCAACTCCAGAATAGGCGTTCTTAAGCAAATACCAGCGCTGCGGTTCCATCGGTGCCCTCGGAATTCAATTCTGAGCACCGGATCAAAAGTTAGGAATTCCCGCTCGTTCGTTCACTGAACGTACCCGAGCCAAACTTCCGAAATTGATTCCGGGCACACCGGGCCTCGGAATCAGGTGCCATCAGAAACCGCGCTCTTGTAAAATTCCAAAGAAAATTAAGAAAAAATTTCCCTTGAATTTTACGGGTCTTTACATTACTCCCACCTCAGGGCTTTACGTCCACGTAAAGATACATCAAAAACTAGGGAAACTATTGAGGGTACTGAGCACGCATCTGAGCCTCCCGCTCCATGTGCTATCTTGGAGGTTCTCGTGCTGCCATCTGATGCGCACAAGAGGAATCGATCACCCACACATGACCCGCTCCTGTCGATCCTCTATCTCCACCGGGACCTCCGTAAAAGTCACCCCATCGTCAACGTCAAGCTCCCCATGGTCAATGATGTGCGTCGGGTCATGCACGTATCTCCTCAGCTGAGACACGTTGAAGACGTCGTGCACCCAGTGCAACTGAGGTGGTAGAGCCAGGCGATAAGCCACCTCGCCAATCCTGCTGAGGACCTGGAAGGGTCCGATGAAGCGCGAAGATAACTTTCCGCCACGGCCAAATCTCCGTATACCACGTCGAGGTGAGACCCGCAAGAAGACGTGGTCGCCATCCTCGAACTCAAGTGGCCTCCGCCTCCTGTCAGCGTATGACTTTTGCCGGCTCTGAGTTGTCCTCATCCGCTCCTGGATGACCTGGACCTTCTCTATCGTGGCCTAGACCACCTCTGGTCCCACAAGAGCTGCTATGATTTCTTCTTTGCCGATAAGAGAAATCTGGTCTCATTCCCTAGATGAACCACATTCTTCGCCTAATACTGTCAATCCCGACATGGATGATACTAACCCATACCAAGGATGACGTCGTAAGGCCTCGACGCTACTACAAAGAGATCCAACCGTTACTCTCGCCTCCAAGGGTTTAGTCACACTGTCAGCATCAGTGTGTGGTAACTGGGTCTCCTCCAGTAGGTACTTCTCAAGTGAGGGTCAAGTCAACGGTATAATCCAGAACCTCTTAGAAACAACACCAGAGTGGCCAGGGAAGAAAATGCCACATGAAAAGTTGTCTTTTATTACTGCAGCTCAAGTACAAAGACACAAAGCATCTACAAACATACATCAACAAAACTAGAAGCAACATGAACAAAAGTCTCCAGGTCTGGAGCTAGTCCCGCTCCTGTCCATCTGCTCCCGGAGCCCCATGATCGTAGGACTCAACTGCCTGAAGCTGAGCTCTCCCATGTCCTCCTGTCCCCTACGGTCGAGGTGGACCTCCTGGTGGTGGTGGTGGCAACACCCCGAAGCGTCGTCCACCTCCAGCTGCACGGCAAGCTCCCCTGTCATGGCCACCTGCTCCTTGCGGACCGCCACGGTCGAACCTCTGCCTCTGCCTTGGTGGTTCCTCAACAGTCTGCTGCTCCTCTGCATGGCGGGTCGGGCAGTCACGAGCCATGTGGCCTTGCCCGCCGCATGCATAGCACTGTCTGCCTCTCGAAAGACTGGCTCCGCGTTGTGTGCTCCGCACTGCTGAGCCAGTGTCCTGAGGTCGTCTGCCCGAAGGTCTGGTCTGCCTGGACCCCTGAGTCATCCGTCGACTGCCTGATGCAGATGACTCTGCCACGTGCCGCCCTGCGGTGGGTCACTGCGCTGGTGTAGACTCAGCAAGGAAGCTCCCGATCAGAAGGGCCCGCTCCAGTACTCCTGTCTGAGTTGGTATGCTGGGGGAGATCAGCGATGCCCTGATCTCGTGTCTCAAACCCTGCCCGAAGGTCCGGGCCCGGAAGAATGGGTCTCGTACCATGTCGGTCGAGTAGCGCGAGAGATCAGTAAATCTCGCCGAGTACTGAGCGACCGTCATGCTGCCCTGCCGCAGCTGAAGAAGCTCCTGGATACGCACCGCACGAAGGGTGGCTGGGACGAACTCCAAGCGGAAGAGGCTCTCAAAGTCCATCCAAAGTAGAGATGCATCATTGTGCACCTGGAGCATCAAGCTCCACCATCGTCATGCTGCTGCGTGTAGTAGGCTCGCAGCGAGGATCACCATGAGGTCTGCTGGTGTCCTCACTAGCCTAAACACACGTACCACTGCCTCCAGCCAGTCCTCGGCTGCCTGGGGATCCGTCTCCCCGCGAAACCTAGGTTGTCACTGGCGCTGAAACTCATGCAGTACGCTGAGGCGACGCGCATCGTCAGCGACTGGTGCTGGAAGCATCGGGGGCTCGGCGGGTAGAGCTACTGCCGGTGCCACTACTGACAAAGGGCCATGCACCGAAGCCTCGTCGCTCAGTGGGCTGTCGTCACACTCGACTCTCGGAACCCTAGCTGGCTGCCGTCGTGGGGCCATCCTGAAAAGGAAACAGGTGCGCCACGGTCAGAACATTATACCTGGTGAGCTGATATAAGTAATCACAAAGAAAACTTGAAACACACACGCAACCAATGTTTTCGTGCATTAAGTCGGAAATCAGAAGTCAGGGTCCTGGTGTACGGATACGTCGGCCGCCGCACCAACACTGGACTCCCTGGACTGATAACCACACTCAATACGCTAAACATTATTGCTTCACATAGAAAAGATCAGAGTTCACGGTAGAACCGAACTCCTCTGATACCAATTTGTCAGGACCCGCCCTCGGGGTCCGTGCCGTGACTACCCCAAGCCCGCCTTCCATAGGCCAGGGGCTGGCGACTAGCACCAAGGCGTAAATCCCGATAAAAGGGAAGGCATTTCCTTTGTAAAGTAAACAAACACCACAGAGTAAGCAAGCGGAAAGTAAACACTAAGCAAAAGCAGAGTACAACTGAAAGTGCGGAAAAGTAAATGGGCCAGTATACAAACCCAAACTGAAAGTAAAGTACAAATCGAAAGGGAAAACAACAAATGAAAAGTAAAAACCGCTACACCGAGCTGTCCACTGGAAATCCCACCTAAAGGGTGGGTACAGATAGCTCCACTGCACCACGGGTCCCGCCGTCCGCTCTGAGCACGTCCCGCCCAGTGGTCCACCTCCAGGAATCGTCCTGCTCTGCAAGCCTCAGCTAAGATCAACGATGTCCGTCGTCTGCAACCAACACAACGTAGTGCGGGCAAATCCCGTGCAGGGGTGAGTATAAGCTACTCAGTAGGGACCCCGAGACCCCTGAAGGTCTCCCAAAATCCACAAAGGATAAACCACGAGGAAAGGTACAAACACGAAGTAACAACCGACACTGCTTAGGTATATGCCCATACATATACCTAAGTCATCAATTTCAAATACGCTCCAACCTCCGAGCCCAAGTACAACTCAGTCCACACAGGAAAGTAAACGTATTCCACACAGGAAAGAAAAACGAAATCCACACAGGATTTCACATCACAATCCACACAGGAAAACAACAGGATTCAGCTCACACAGGTATACATCTTCAAAGGACGATAAAGATGATCACTGATCCATCTAAATCGTCGGACCCACAAAGGATTGATAGGTAACTAACCCCCGCAAGGACCCACACAGGATCGGGCCCACACAGGACCTGTAGGCGCTGATTCACACAGGACCGCTGAGCGCAAGGACCCACACACGATCGGACCCACACAGGATCGGGCCCACACAGGACCTGTAGCACTGATCCACGTAGGATCGCTGAGTGCTGTAGTCGTCATCGTCGAATCCACACAGGATCTCTGTACTGTCGTCGTCGCAGTCACAGTAGCAGTAGCAGTAGCAGTAGTAAACACAGTCGCAGCCAGCACTAGGGTTCCCGCACACAGCAAGCTCATTCGGAGGGTCCGCTCCACGAGCCGAGAGGCTGATACATCAACTATCACAAAGTCCAGAGTTGATGTATCCAAAAGTTCTGTATCGTCAACAGGAACTCAACGCAACAGACGACGCGTCGATCGAACGCCCGGTCTGAGAGTTATTGGCAATTTCGTCCCCGGGGCCCGGTTGGTTTTTAAGGAAAAACCAACCCGACCGTACTCCACCTACATCCAAACCTCGGGCGGAGTATGCCAAAAGATCCGTCTCACTAAGAGGAACACAACAAAGCTGACGGCACGTCAATCGGACGTCCGTAGCTCAAGATATACGCGTTTCTGCTCCGAGGACCCGGTTGGGTTCAGGTTCGAACCAACCCGGCAATACTCCAACTGACACCGGTTAACCAAACCGGTCACACCATTACGATTCATACAGAAAAACACACGAGATGGACTACCCATTGGTCCAAAACGGATAGCTGGTGAAAAAGTTGCATTTCACCGCAACACGCGCGAACCGGGCCTCGTGGGGCCCACGCATCGACCTGGAATTAAATATCCAAAAATTAGTCTTGGAACATCCTTCTTACTTCCAGGGTCTCAACGTCGCAGACTGTTTGTCATTCCGACACTGTATGAGAGTGATATGTCCGATACAAGATTCCGTAATAATAATAATAATATTATTATTATTCGGTGTTTTGGGGCCCCGAGCCACGAACCAGAATTTAGTATCCAACATTAGACTTGAATCGTCCGTATTAAGGACAAGATTACATCGCCACTGACGGCAAGCCAATCGGATGTCGCACGCATGAGTTAAGGCAGGTCGAAGATTTAATATGAATATTAAATCTAATATTTTTCGAGCACTTTGGGTACCTGATCAAAAAAACCCAAAAAACACATTCAATATTGGACTCGGAATGTCCGTCTCAGAATCTGGGTCGCACTGCCATAGACGGTTCGTGAAACCGAGGTCGCACGAATAAGTTGCGGTCGAAAAAGTGTTTTATCAACAAAAATAATAATAATAATAATATATTATTATTATTGTTAATTGTTTATTTATTTAAACATTTCATAACCCCAACTCATTCCACGCATGAATTGAGGCAGCCAATCTCTCTTCCATATAGCGCCTCCCACTTCTTTTTTTAATTTATTTCTCAAATCCGTTTCTCTTACCAATCTAATTCCTCCCTCAAAAATGTTCACGTGGCTCTACCCTACCAGCCATCCTTTCTTGTCCTCCATCGGGCCACAGCCTGTGGCTGGCCGCGCCACCTCCTACGACCACGCACCCGACCCCATTCTGCGCCGCCTTCTGCCTGCACCAGCCCCCAAGGTCGCCTACTCGCCCAACCGAATCGTCACCTTGGACCGCTGGCACCCTCGTCGGAAGCCGCGTTCTGAAGACGCGTCGGAATTGCATCGCCATGTCACCCCTTCCATGGTCCGCCGCACCTTCGTTCTAAGCCAGAAAATTGTGACGACTTCAGATTCGCATTCCTTGGGTCGAGATCTCCACGTTCGTATATCGCTCTCAACGAAACATCGATGTTTTGACGCACTTAATTATTTGGTGCGAAAGAACGCGCAGAGAACGTGCGAAGAATGAAATATAAAAAGGGTCATGGACAATGTCCATATTGATGGCCATGTTTGTTTGTCCATCATCTTTGAGAATTAATAACAAGAGTAATAAACAAATATGTATTTATCATACTTCAAATAAACCCCCTACCTTGAAAAAATGACGTCGCACGTCGGGTATCGCGGAGAAAGGCGTCGCGGCGTCGGACGTAGATTCCGTGGACGTCGGGGTGCGTCCGAGGAGGAAACGACGTCTCTTCACTTGTCGCTATGACGAAGAAGGGAGGTACGTTGTCGTTGGCGATGATCACCACGGTCGGCGACTTCTCCCTTGTCGAGGAGGAAGATGAAGACGGAAGAATCCGGGACGCCGAGTCTTGAAGGTCGTGGGGTCGATGTTCTTCGTCGGAGAAGAGCCGTTCTTCACGTTCTTCGCCGAAGACGAAGAAGATCTTCAAGTCTCTCAACGATTCTCCCAAACCTCTCAAGCAACAAAGAAACTAACCAAAAATAAATTAAGCTCACACTTAATTTATTAACACAACATCAACTTTTGAAATTCAAGAGTTTGAATTTCAAAAACTCAAATTAAACCCACTTATTAATGTCATAAGTTATAACTCAAGTTCACATCATTAATTGTGAGTTGGGGGGTTAGAGGATATGAAGGGGTGGGGTTCGTGTGGGCCCCACCACCCTCTTAATCTCCCAAAGGAAGTTGGGTAGTTACCCAACTTCCATCCAATGGGTAAAAACACTTAAGGAAAGATAAAAAAATAAAAATTGAAGTTAAATTTTTATTTTAACATTCACAATTTTTTTACAACTTCCCTCGTGTAAACGCAACTCAGGAATAGGCATTCTTAAGAAAATACCAGCGCTGCGGTTCCATCGGTGCCCTCGGAATTCAATTCCGAGCACCAGATCAAAAGTTAGGAATTCCCGCTCGTTCGTTCACTGAACGTACCCAAGCCAAACTTCGGAAATTGATTCCGGGCACACCGGGCCTCGGAATCAGGTGCCGTCAGAAACCGCGCTCTTGTAAAATTCCAAAGAAAATTAAGAAAAAATTTCCCTTGAATTTTAAGGGTCTTTACATTACCCATATGGGGAGGTGATTTAGGATATGAACTATTGATGAAAATTAAAAATATTACTAATTTGAAAGTATCTATCTCTAAATATAATCTATACATATTAACCTTTAGGTTCACTTTTTTAACCACATTAACAATATATTCCGAAGTTTTAAAATCCACTTTTGGTGTGAATGCACAAATTAAATTTTGACATCAAAATATACATCGTTCCCCATCATTATTATACTACTAATGAGATTTCCAAATCATTGTGATGTGTCCAAAAAAACACAATATATACCACTACTTGTAAAGACCCGTAAAATTCAAGGGAAATTTTTTCTTAATTTTCTTTAGAATTTTACAAGAGCGCGGTTTCAGACGGCACCTGATTCCGAGGCCCGGAGTGCCCGGAATTATTTTCCGAAGTTTGGCTCGGGTACGTTCAGTGAACGAACGAGCGGGATTTCCTAACTTTTGATCCGGTGCTCGGAATTGAAATCCGAGGGCACCGATGAACTCGCAGCGCCAATTTTCGCTTAAAGAGACCTTTTCGGGAGTTGCGTTTGTTGGGGGTTGAAAGTTAATTTTTGAGGGTTTTAGTTGAGTTAAATAAAATTTGTGTAGAAAAAATTTTATTATAACTTCTTAAAACCTATCAAAGGAGGTTGGAAGTGGGACCCACACCCACTTAACCTCCCTTGGGAGGATTAAGAGTGGTGGGGCCCACACGAACCCCCACCTTTTCAACTCCCCACTCTCCCTCTTAATGGCTTGATATCTTAACTTCTATTTAATTATACAACTCATGTATATTAAATAAGTGAGTTAATTTTGGAGTTAGCCATTTTGAATTTCAAACCTTTGAAATTCTTTTTGTGAATAAAATAAGACTTTGTCTTATTTTGTTGGGTTAGAACTCTTAGCCATCTTGAAGTGGTTGAGAGCTTTTCTTTCTTCTTCAACCTTGACGAAGAACACGAAGAACGCCGTTCTTCAACGAAGAACTTCTTCGCCGAAGAACACGGTCTTTCCGCGACGCCATATCCGCGACGTGACGTTCTTCTTCCGCATCATCTTTTCCGCGACGAACGCCATCGACAACGACTCTTCCTCTGACGTCAAAGTAATCGACACCCATATTCCACGACTCCGTCAACGTGCGACTATCGAGGTAAGGGTTCTTGAGTTCGTTGTTTCCTTTTTATTTTGACTTTCCTCAAGACTTGACGTAGAACGCTCAAGTTCCGACGAAGAACGCCGCACCGCTCTTCTTCGTCTTCGGTGTCAACGAGAGAGAACACCGCATCTTCCTCGGACAACCTTCGTCGGCGTACAAGGTTTCGCCAACGACGTGCCTCTTCGGACGCACCTCTTCGTCGTTGTTTTTGACGAACGACTACCGCGACGCCCGATCTCCGCGACGTCGACTTCCGCGGACATAGTCGAATCTTCGAATCTTAAACCCGAGGTAGGGGATGTTGATTTAATATTTAATTATCTCATTCTTGCTCGTGCTTCGTATGACTAACATGAGGATGTTGTTTATTTAAAGTTGCGTTATTAATTTAACGTGAGGGGGGCCGGACCGCACGAACACGGCCGAACCCCCCTCCATCGATCTTGTTTAATTATTTTGCGGAGGAAAGCAAGTGGCGTGGTGCCGTCGCACCACGCGGATGAACGTGCAGATATCTTACGCAATGCCGATGCGCGCACCTTGGATGAAACAACAAGAACACGACGCCGTCGCGCCGCGTTGAAAAGAATCATGGCACGGCGAAAGGGGCGCGGTGCCGTCGCACCGCGCCGGATGATGAACGCCGCGGCCGGTTCCGGGCCGCGGCAGGACGAGGAGACCGCGGCCGGTTTCGGGCCGCGGCGGAAGGGAAGACCGGCGGCCGGGCCGCCGGCGTCGGAAGTCGAAGGCGGGACCGGAATTTCCGGTCCCCTTGGTAAAAACCGGCCGGCCAGCTGGCCGACCGGATGACTGAAAACCGGGGGAATAAATCCCCCGGACCGTTCAGCAAAACCCCCCTCTTATTGAGGGGGGGCGGTTCCATGGAAGGGGGGGGGGGCAGCAGCCCCCCGGTTTAATTCAAAACCGGCCCCCACGTGGGGGCCGATTTGTTGCAAACGGCGCGGCAAAGCCGCGCCGCCCTTCTGAAGAAGCGGGGGTTTGCCACCCCGCGTGCCGACCGTGCGCGGCACCCCGAGCCGCCGCGGCACCCCGCCGCCGCCGCCACCGCGGCCCGCCGCCGCCGCCACCGCGGCCCGCCGCCGCCGCCACCGCGGCCCGCCGCCGCCGCCACCGCGGCCCGCCGCCGCCGCCACCGCGGCCCGCCGCTGCCGCCGCCGGCCGCCGCGCCGCCGCCGTCCGCCGCCGCCGGCCACCGCGCCGCCCAGGGGGGGGTCGGGCCGGGTCGGCCCGGACCCGGACCCCCCGTTTCGGACCAGTTTTGGTTTTTGGCTCATAACTTGAGCCTCGGACCTCCGATCGACGAACCGTCAGCGGCAACGCGATCCTTGGATCGAGACGGTCGTTTCGGTATATCGCACTCAATGTTTCAGATTACTTTGAGTTCGGCCGGGTTGGTTCGTTCACGAAACCAACCGGGCCTTCGGAGCGGAAACACTCATATCTTGAGCTACGGACGTCCGATTGACGCGCCGTCAGTCGCGTTGCGTTCCTCTTAATAAGACGGATCTTTTGGCATACTCCGCCCGAGGTTTGGACGCAGGTGGAGTACGGTCGGGTTGGTTTTGCTTTAAAAACCAACCGGGCCCCGGAGACGAAAAAGCCAATAACTCACAGACCGGGCGTCCGATTGACGCGCCGTCTGTTTCGTTGACTTCCTCTTGATGAGACGGAACTTTTGACATACTCCGCCCGAGTTTTGGTTACAGTCGGAGTATGGCCGGGTTGGGTTGTACCCGAAATCCAACCGGGCCCCTGGAACGGGAAAGCTAATTTCTTTCAGACAGGACGTCCGCATGACGAGCCGTCAGCGGCGTTGGTGGTTACGTTGAGTAACGGTCCCTTGAGTATACCTTATGGGAGTTCGGGGTGCAGTTGAGATATGGCCGGGATTGGTTTCGCTCACGAAACCAACCGGGCCCCTGGGACGAAAAGGCTAATAACTCACAGACCGGGCATCCGATCGACGCGCCGTCTGTTGCGTTGAGACCCCTGTGACGAGACGGTTCTTTGAGACACTTCTTCGCGGGACCTTGTGATACTTGGAGTATCGACCAGTAGCTCGTGGAGCGGACCCGTGGTACTTGACAGTGGTGGTGCGCTTGGATGCAGCAGCAGACCCTTGGCGGTGGAGCGCTTAGTTGTAGCGGCGGACCCACGATACTCTACGGAGTGTATGCGCTTGGTTGTAGCGACAGACCCGCGACGGTGGAGGCGTGCGTGCGAAGTACGGAGACCGTGTAGCCGGCTGAGACCTGACGACTGCTTGACCGACTCGACTTGGAGTGAGTCGACTAGCCCAGTGGACGGAGCGCCCGGTACTTGGCGGCAGACCCACGGCGGACGGAGCGCCTGGTAGTTGGCAGCAGACCCGCGGTACTCGACAGGAGGAGTACCTCAGTAGGCTATCTGGGTAGCGCCCGGTATTTGGCGACAGACCCTCAGCGGACGGAGCGCCAGGTAGTTGGCCGCAAACCCGCAGTACTCGACAGGAGGAGTACTTCAGCAGTCCTAGGTTAGTGAGCGGCAGCCTCGGAGTCGTGACAGGACCACTGTACACTCTAGAGACGGAGCTCTTCAGCAGTTACGGTTTCGTTAAAGAAAATCCTGGTTTGAGCTGAGACTTTTGACCTTTGTGTTTCCTCATGATTGAGATGGTTTACTTGATAACTTAGGTATATGTATGGGCATATACCTGGGTAGTGGTTATCCGTTGATCTCACGATCCTTGTGTTTCCTCATGACTGAGATGGGTTACTTGATAACTTAGGTATATGTATGGGCATATACCTGGGTAGTGGTTATCCGTTGATCTCATGATCCTTGTGTTTCCTCATGACTGAGATGGGTTACTTGATAACTTAGGTATATGTATGGGAATATACCTAAGTAGAGTTTATCTGTTGTGATCTTCTTGTGGATATCCTTGTTGGTTTTAGTGAGACCTTGAGGGTCTCGGGGTCCCTACTGAGTATCGTTATACTCACCCCTGCACGGGCTATGTCCGCACCTCGTTGTGTTGGTTGCAGACAACGGCCAGTACTGGCAGAGGCCGAGTGTTCGAGGACTGGACGGTACCTGGAGGTGGACCATACGACGAGGCGGTACCCAGAGGCAGACCACTGGGCGGGACATACTTGGAGCAGACGGCGGGACCCGAGGAGCAGAGGAGCTATCTGTACCCACCCTTCAGGTGGGATTTCCAGTGGACAGCTCGGCGTAGCAGCTTTACTTTTCAGTTGCTGTTTTCCCTTTCGAGTTGTACTTTACAGTTGGGCTTGTATTTCCGGCCCCTTTTTACTTTCCGCACTTTTAGTTGTACTCTGTTTTTGCTTAGTGTTACTTTCCGCTTGCTTACTCTGTGGTGTATGTTTACTTTACAAAGGCAATGCCTTCCCTTTTACCGGGATTTACGCCTTGGTGCTAGTCGCCAGCCCCTGGCCTATGGAAGGCGGGCTTGGGGTAGTCACGGCACGGACCCCGAGGGCGGGTCGTGACAAATTGGTATCAGAGCAGTTCGGTTCTCCCGCAGAACTTATAACTCTGATGTTTCTTTCTGTGAAGCAATAGTGTTGAGAGTACCGAGTGTGGTTTTCAGTTCGGGGAGTCCAGTGTTGGTGCGGACGGCCGACGTATCCATACACCAGGACCCTGACAACTGATTTCCGACTTTGTGCACGAAAACACTGATTGCGTGTGTGTTTTCAAAGGTTTTTCCCCTTAAAACAGCTCAAACCAGGTCAGCTCACCAGGTATAATCGTTTGAACGTGTTACGTTGTTTCTTTCAGGATGTATTTTCTCAGACGACCATCTAGAGCCCGAAGGGATGAGCGTGCTGACAGTCTGTCGAGCGACGAGGCTTCGGTACAGGGCCCTCTTGCAGTTGAGGCACCAGCGGAGGCACCAGCGGTACTACCATACGTTGGGCCACCGATGCCACCAGCCCCAGCAGTAGGCGATGCACGACGCTTGAGCGCGCTGCACGAGTTCCAGCGCCAGAGGCCACCCAGGTTCCGGGGAGAGACGGACCCGCAGGCGGCAGAGGTTTGGCTGGAGGCTGTGGTGAGAGTCTTCAGGCTAGTGGGGACGCCGGCAGACTTCATGGTGATCTTTGCTACCAGCCTCCTTCAGGCAGCAGCAGGTAGGTGGTGGAGCCACTTGTTTCAGTTTTGCGATGAGATGAACTTCGCATGGGAAGACTTCGAGACCTTCTTCAGGGTGGAGTTTGTGCCAGTATCTCTACACCCCGAGCGTGTACATGAGATTCTTCCTTTGCCGCGTGTTTTTCGATCAGAAGCCGAGTCATCTGTGCGTAGTAGACAGATGATGCAGAGGTCCAGGAGGACCAGACCAGCAGTTAGGCGATCTCGGGTTTTAGGACCGGTGGTGCGAGGCACCCGGGGTGGGGTCAGAGCCAGGCGTGCCAGAAGCAGACTGTGTTACACGTGCGGTGGAAAGGGGCACCTGGCACGTGACTGTCCGACTCCTCGATCCGCAGGCTTGGAGGGAGCCACCGAGGTTGAGGCAGCGACAAATGCTGGAGCTCTGGGAGCAGGTGGACAGGGGAGGAACTAGTGGATACGTCTTTTGTACTTCTAGTTCCATGTTGATGTTGCTTTTGTGTAGCGTCTTGTAATATGAGCTGCAATAATAAAAGACGCATACCTTTGTGATGTTTTCTTTCCTGTCCTCTTTTGTGATGTTACTAAGAGGTTCCAGTTGACTGTTGACTTGACCCTCACTTGTGAGACATCTACTGGAGGAGACCAGTTACCACACACTGATGCCGACAGTGTGACTCAACCCTTGGAGGCGAGAGTAACGGTTGGATCTCTTAGTAGTAGCGTCGAGGCCTTACGACGTCATCCTTGGTATGGATTAGTATCATCCATGTTAGGATTGACTGTTTTAGGCAAGAAATGTGGTTCATCCAGGGGATGAGACCAGGTTTCTCTTATCGGCAAAGAAGAATCTTGCAGCTCATGTGGGACCAGAGATGGTCCGGGCCACGTCAGAAGAGGTCCATGTCATCCAGGAGCGGATGAGGACAGCGCAGAGCCGGCAGAAGTCATACGCTGACCGGAGGCGGAGGCCACTAGAGTTCGAGAATGGTGACCACATCTTCTTGCGGGTCTCACCTCGACGTGGTATTCGGAGATTTGGCCGAGGCGACAAGTTATCTCCGCGCTTCATCGGACCCTTCCAGGTCCTTAGCAGAGTTGGTGAGGTGGCTTATCGCCTGGCTCTACCACCTCAGTTGCACCGGGTGCACGACGTCTTCCACGTATCTCAGCTGAGGAGATACGTGCATGACCCGACGCACATCCTTGACCATGGGGAGCTTGACGTTGACAATGGGGCGACTTTTACGGAGGTCCCGGTAGAGTTAGAGGATCGGCAGGAGCGGGTCCTTCGTGGGCGATCGATTCCTCTTGTGCGCATCAGATGGCAGCACGGGAATCTCCAGGAGAGCACATGGGAGCGGGAGGCTCAGATGCATGCTCAGTACCCTCTTTTGTTTCCCTAGTTTTTGATGTATCATTACGGGGACGTAAAGCCCTGAGGTGGGAGTAATGTAAAGACCCGTAAAATTCAAGGGAAATTTTTTCTTAATTTTCTTTAGAATTTTACAAGAGCGCGGTTTCAGACGGCACCTGATTCCGAGGCCCGGAGTGCCCGGAATTATTTTCCGAAGTTTGGCTCGGGTACGTTCAGTGAACGAACGAGCGGGATTTCCTAACTTTTGATCCGGTGCTCGGAATTGAAATCCGAGGGCACCGATGAACTCGCAGCGCCGATTTTCGCTTAAAGAGACCTTTTCGGGAGTTGCGTTTGTTGGGGGTTGAAAGTTAATTTTTGAGGGTTTTAGTTGAGTTAAATAAAATTTGTGTAGAACAAATTTTATTATAACTTCTTAAAACCTATCAAAGGAGGTTGGAAGTGGGACCCACACCCACTTAACCTCCCTTGGGAGGATTAAGAGTGGTGGGGCCCACACGAACCCCCACCTTTTCAACTCCCCACTCTCCCTCTTAATGGCTTGATATCTTAACTTCTATTTAATTATACAACTCATGTATATTAAATAAGTGAGTTAATTTTGGTGTTAGCCATTTTGAATTTCAAACCTTTGAAATTCTTTTTGTGAATAAAATAAGACTTTGTCTTATTTTGTTGGGTTAGAACTCTTAGCCATCTTGAAGTGGTTGAGAGCTTTTCTTTCTTCTTCAACCTTGACGAAGAACACGAAGAACGCCGTTCTTCAACGAAGAACTTCTTCGCCGAAGAACACGGTCTTTCCGCGACGCCATATCCGCGACGTGACGTTCTTCTTCCGCATCATCTTTTCCGCGACGAACGCCATCGACAACGACTCTTCCTCTGACGTCAAAGTAATCGACACCCATATTCCACGACTCCGTCAACGTGCGACTATCGAGGTAAGGGTTCTTGAGTTCGTTGTTTCCTTTTTATTTTGACTTTCCTCAAGACTTGACGTAGAACGCTCAAGTTCCGACGAAGAACGCCGCACCGCTCTTCTTCGTCTTCGGTGTCAACGAGAGAGAACACCGCATCTTCCTCGGACAACCTTCGTCGGCGTACAAGGTTTCGCCAACGACGTGCCTCTTCGGACGCACCTCTTCGTCGTTGTTTTTGACGATCGACTACCGCGACGCCCGATCTCCGCGACGTCGACTTCCGCGGACATAGTCGAATCTTCGAATCTTAAACCCGAGGTAGGGGATGTTGATTTAATATTTAATTATCTCATTCTTGCTCGTGGTTCGTATGACTAACGTGAGGATGTTGTTTATTTAATGTTGCGTTATTAATTTAACGTGAGGGGGGCCGGACCGCACGAACACGGCCGAACCCCCCTCCATCGATCTTGTTTAATTATTTTGCGGAGGAAAGCAAGTGGCGTGGTGCCGTCGCACCACGCGGATGAACGTGCAGATATCTTACGCAATGCCGATGCGCGCACCTTGGATGAAACAACAAGAACACGACGCCGTCGCGCCGCGTTGAAAAGAATCATGTCACGGCGAAAGGGGCGCGGTGCCGTCGCACCGCGCCGGATGATGAACGCCGCGGCCGGTTCCGGGCCGCGGCGGGACGAGGAGACCGCGGCCGGTTCCGGGCCGCGGCGGAAGGGAAGACCGGCGGCCGGGCCGCCGGCGTCGGAAGTCGAAGGCGGGACCGGAATTTCCGGTCCCGTTGGTAAAAACCGGCCGGCCAGCTGGCCGGCCGGATGACTGAAAACCGAGGGAATAAATCCCCCGGACCGTTCAGCAAAACCCCCCTCTTATTGAGGGGGGGCGGTTCCATGGAAGGGGGGGGGGGGGGGCAGCAGCCCCCCGGTTTAATTCAAAACCGGCCCCCACGTGGGGGACGATTTGTTGCAAACGGCGCGGCAAAGCCGCGCCGCCCTTCTGAAGAAGCGGGGGTTTGCCACCCCGCGTGCCGACCGTGCGCGGCACCCCGAGCCGCCGCGGCACCCCGCCGCCGCCGCCGCCGCGGCCCACCGCCGCCGCCGCCGCGGCCCGCCGCCGCCGCCCCCGCGGCCCGCCGCCGCCGCCGCCGGCCGCCGCGCCGCCGCCGCCCAGGGGGGGGGGCGGGCCGGGTCGGCCCGGACCCGGACCCCCCGTTTCGGACCAGTTTTGGTTTTTGGCTCATAACTTGAGCCTCGGACCTCCGATCGACGAACCGTCAGCGGCAACGCGATCCTTGGATCGAGACGGTCGTTTCGGTATATCGCACTCAAGGTTTCGGATTACTTTGAGTTCGGCCGGGTTGGTTCGTTCACGAAACCAACCGGGCCTTCGGAGCGGAAACGCTCATATCTTGAGCTACGGACGTCCGATTGACGCGCCGTCAGTCGCGTTGCGTTCCTCTTAATAAGACGGATCTTTTGGCATACTCCGCCCGAGGTTTGGACGCAGGTGGAGTACGGTCGGGTTGGATTTGCTTTAAAAACCAACCGGGCCCCGGAGACGAAAAAGCCAATAACTCACAGACCGGGCGTCCGATTGACGCGCCGTCTGTTTCGTTGACTTCCTCTTGATGAGACGGAACTTTTGACATACTCCGCCCGAGTTTTGGTTACAGTCGGAGTATGGCCGGGTTGGATTGTACCCGAAATCCAACCGGGCCCCTGGAACGGGAAAGCTAATTTCTTTCAGACAGGACGTCCGCTTGACGAGCCGTCAGCGGCGTTGGTGGTTACGTTGAGTAACGGTCCCTTGAGTATACCCTATGGGAGTTCGGGGTGCAGTTGAGATACGGCCGGGATTGGTTTCGCTCACGAAACCAACCGGGCCCCTGGGACGAAAAGGCTAATAACTCACAGACCGGGCATCCGATCGACGCGCCGTCTGTTGCGTTGAGACCCCTGTGACGAGACGGTTCTTTGAGACACTTCTTCGTGGGACCTTGTGATACTTGGAGTATCGACCAGTAGCTCGTGGAGCGGACCCGTGGTACTTGACAGTGGTGGTGCGCTTGGATGCAGCAGCAGACCCTTGGCGGTGGAGCGCTTAGTTGTAGCGGCGGACCCACGATACTCTACGGAGTGTATGCGCTTGGTTGTAGCGACAGACCCGCGACGGTGGAGGCGTGCGTGCGGAGTACGGAGACCGTGTAGCCGGCTGAGACCTGACGACTGCTTGACCGACTCGACTTGGAGTGAGTCGACTAGCCCAGTGGACGGAGCGCCCGGTACTTGGCGGCAGACCCACGGCGGACGGAGCGCCTGGTAGTTGGCAGCAGACCCGCGGTACTCGATAGGAGGAGTACCTCAGTAGGCTATCTGGGTAGCGCCCGGTATTTGGCGACAGACCCTCAGCGGACGGAGCGCCAGGTAGTTGGCCGCAAACCCGCAGTACTCGACAGGAGGAGTACTTCAGCAGTCCTAGGTTAGTGAGCGGCAGCCTCGGAGTCGTGACAGGACCACTGTACACTCTAGAGACGGAGCTCTTCAGCAGTTACGGTTTCGTTAAAGAAAATCCTGGTTTGAGCTGAGACTTTTGACCTTTGTGTTTCCTCATGATTGAGATGGTTTACTTGATAACTTAGGTATATGTATGGGCATATACCTGGGTAGTGGTTATCCGTTGATCTCACGATCCTTGTGTTTCCTCATGACTGAGATGGGCTACTTGATAACTTAGGTATATGTATGGGCATATACCTGGGTAGTGGTTATCCGTTGATCTCATGATCCTTGTGTTTCCTCATGACTGAGATGGGTTACTTGATAACTTAGGTATATTTATGGGAATATACCTAAGTAGAGTTTATCTGTTGTGATCTTCTTGTGGATATCCCTGTTGGTTTTAGTGAGACCTTGAGGGTCTCGGGGTCCCTACTGAGTATCGTTATACTCACCCCTGCACGGGCTATGCCCGCACCTCGTTGTGTTGGTTGCAGACGACGGCCAGTACCTGGCAGAGGCCGAGTGTTCGAGGACTGGACGGTACCTGGAGGTGGACCATACGACGAGGCGGTACCCAGAGGCAGACCACTGGGCGGGACATACTTGGAGCAGACGGCGGGACCCGAGGAGCAGAGGAGCTATCTGTACCCACCCTTCAGGTGGGATTTCCAGTGGACAGCTCGGCGTAGCAGCTTTACTTTTCAGTTGCTGTTTTCCCTTTCGAGTTGTACTTTACAGTTGGGCTTGTATTTCCGGCCCCTTTTTACTTTCCGCACTTTTAGTTGTACTCTGTTTTTTCTTAGTGTTACTTTCCGCTTGCTTACTCTGTGGTGTATGTTTACTTTACAAAGGCAATGCCTTCCCTTTTACCGGGATTTACGCCTTGGTGCTAGTCGCCAGCCCCTGGCCTATGGAAGGCGGGCTTGGGGTAGTCACGGCACGGACCCCGAGGGCGGGTCGTGACAAATTGGTATCAGAGCAGTTCGGTTCTCCCGCAGAACTTATAACTCTGATGTTTCTTTCTGTGAAGCAATAGTGTTGAGAGTACCGAGTGTGGTTTTCAGTTCGGGGAGTCCAGTGTTGGTGCGGGCGGCCGACGTATCCATACACCAGGACCCTGACAACTGATTTCCGACTTTGTGCACGAAAACACTGATTGCGTGTGTGTTTTCAAAGGTTTTTCCCCTTAAAACAGCTCAAACCAGGTCAGCTCACCATGTATAATCGTTTGAACGTGTTACGTTGTTTCTTTCAGGATGTCTTTTCTCAGACGACCATCTAGAGCCCGGAGGGATGAGCGTGCTGACAGTCTGTCGAGCGACGAGGCTTCGGTACAGGGCCCTCTTGCAGTTGAGGCACCAGCGGAGGCACCAGCGGTACTACCATACGTTGGGCCATCGATGCCACCAGCCCCAGCAGTAGGCGATGCACGACGCTTGAGCGCGCTGCACGAGTTCCAGCGCCAGAGGCCACCCAGGTTCCGGGGAGAGACGGACCCGCAGGCGGCAGAGGTTTGGCTGGAGGCTGTGGTGAGAGTCTTCAGGCTAGTGGGGACGCCGGCAGACTTCATGGTGATCTTTGCTACCAGCCTCCTTCAGGCAGCAGCAGGTAGGTGGTGGAGCCACTTGTTTCAGTTTTGCGATGAGATGAACTTCGCATGGGAAGACTTCGAGACCTTCTTCAGGGTGGAGTTTGTGCCAGTATCTCTACACCCCGAGCGTGTACATGAGATTCTTCCTTTGCCGCGTGTTTTTCGATCAGAAGCCGAGTCATCTGTGGGTAGTAGACAGATGATGCAGAGGTCCAGGAGGACCAGACCAGCAGTTGGGCGATCTCGGGTTTTAGGACCGGTGGTGCGAGGCACCCGGGGTGGGGTCAGAGCCAGGCGTGCCAGAAGCAGACTGTGTTACACGTGCGGTGGAAAGGGGCACCTGGCACGTGACTGTCCGACTCCTCGATCCGCAGGCTTGGAGGGAGCCACCGAGGTTGAGGCAGCGAAAAATGCTGGAGCTCTGGGAGCAGGTGGACAGGGGAGGAACTAGTGGATACGTCTTTTGTACTTCTAGTTCCATGTTGATGTTGCTTTTGTGTAGCGTCTTGTAATATGAGCTGCAATAATAAAAGACGCATACCTTTGTGATGTTTTCTTTCCTGTCCTCTTTTGTGATGTTACTAAGAGGTTCCAGTTGACTGTTGACTTGACCCTCACTTGTGAGACATCTACTGGAGGAGACCAGTTACCACACACTGATGCCGACAGTGTGACTCAACCCTTGGAGGCGAGAGTAACGGTTGGATCTCTTAGTAGTAGCGTCGAGGCCTTACGACGTCATCCTTGGTATGGATTAGTATCATCCATGTTAGGATTGACTGTTTTAGGAAAGAAATGTCGTTCATCCAGGGGATGAGACCAGGTTTCTCTTATCGGCAAAGAAGAATCTTGCAGCTCATGTGGGACCAGAGATGGTCCGGGCCACGTCAGAAGAGGTCCATGTCATCCAGGAGCGGATGAGGACAGCGCAGAGCCGGCAGAAGTCATACGCTGACCGGAGGCGGAGGCCACTAGAGTTCGAGGATGGTGACCACATCTTCTTGCGGGTCTCACCTCGACGTGGTATTCGGAGATTTGGCCGAGGCGACAAGTTATCTCCGCGCTTCATCGGACCCTTCCAGGTCCTTAGCAGAGTTGGTGAGGTGGCTTATCGCCTGGCTCTACCACCTCAGTTGCACCGGGTGCATGACGTCTTCCACGTATCTCAGCTGAGGAGATACGTGCATGACCCGACGCACATCCTTGACCATGGGGAGCTTGACGTTGACAATGGGGCGACTTTTACGGAGGTCCCGGTAGAGTTAGAGGATCGGCAGGAGCGGGTCCTTCGTGGGCGATCGATTCCTCTTGTGCGCATCAGATGGCAGCACGGGAATCTCCAGGAGAGCACATGGGAGCGGGAGGCTCAGATGCGTGCTCAGTACCCTCTTTTGTTTCCCTAGTTTTTGATGTATCATTACGGTGACGTAAAGCCCTGAGGTGGGAGTAATGTAAAGACCCGTAAAATTCAAGGGAAATTTTTTCTTAATTTTCTTTAGAATTTTACAAGAGCGCGGTTTCAGACGGCACCTGATTCCGAGGCCCGGAGTGCCCGGAATTATTTTCCGAAGTTTGGCTCGGGTACGTTCAGTGAACGAACGAGCGGGATTTCCTAACTTTTGATCCGGTGCTCGGAATTGAAATCCGAGGGCACCGATGAACTCACAGCGCCGATTTTCGCTTAAAGAGACCTTTTCGGGAGTTGCGTTTGTTGGGGGTTGAAAGTTAATTTTTGAGGGTTTTAGTTGAGTTAAATAAAATTTGTGTAGAACAAATTTTATTATAACTTCTTAAAACCTATCAAAGGAGGTTGGAAGTGGGACCCACACCCACTTAACCTCCCTTGGGAGGATTAAGAGTGGTGGGGCCCACACGAACCCCCACCTTTTCAACTCCCCACTCTCCCTCTTAATGGCTTGATATCTTAACTTCTATTTAATTATACAACTCATGTATATTAAATAAGTGAGTTAATTTTGGTGTTATCCATTTTGAATTTCAAACCTTTGAAATTCTTTTTGTGAATAAAATAAGACTTTGTCTTATTTTGTTGGGTTAGAACTCTTAGCCATCTTGAAGTGGTTGAGAGCTTTTCTTTCTTCTTCAACCTTGACGAAGAACACGAAGAACGCCGTTCTTCAACGAAGAACTTCTTCGCCGAAGAACACGGTCTTTCCGCGACGCCATATCCGCGACGTGACGTTCTTCTTCCGCATCATCTTTTCCGCGAAGAACGCCATCGACAACGACTCTTCCTCTGACGTCAAAGTAATCGACACCCATATTCCACGACTCCGTCAACGTGCGACTATCGAGGTAAGGGTTCTTGAGTTCGTTGTTTCCTTTTTATTTTGACTTTCCTCAAGACTTGACGTAGAACGCTCAAGTTCCGACGAAGAACGCCGCACCGCTCTTCTTCGTCTTCGGTGTCAACGAGAGAGAACACCGCATCTTCCTCGGACAACCTTCGTCGGCGTACAAGGTTTCGCCAACGACGTGCCTCTTCGGCCGCACCTCTTCGTCGTTGTTTTTGACGAACGACTACCGCGACGCCCGATCTCCGCGACGTCGACTTCCGCGGACATAGTCGAATCTTCGAATCTTAAACCCGAGGTAGGGGATGTTGATTTAATATTTAATTATCTCATTCTTGCTCGTGGTTCGTATGACTAACGTGAGGATGTTGTTTATTTAATGTTGCGTTATTAATTTAACGTGAGGGGGGCCGGACCGCACGAACACGGCCGAACCCCCCTCCATCGATCTTGTTTAATTATTTTGCGGAGGAAAGCAAGTGGCGTGGTGCCGTCGCACCACGCGGATGAACGTGCAGATATCTTACGCAATGCCGATGCGCGCACCTTGGATGAAACAACAAGAACACGACGCCGTCGCGCCGCGTTGAAAAGAATCATGTCACGGCGAAAGGGGCGCGGTGCCGTCGCACCGCGCCGGATGATGAACGCCGCGGCCGGTTCCGGGCCGCGGCGGGACGAGGAGACCGCGGCCGGTTCCGGGCCGCGGCGGAAGGGAAGACCGGCGGCCGGGCCGCCGGCGTCGGAAGTCGAAGGCGGGACCGGAATTTCCGGTCCCGTTGGTAAAAACCGGCCGGCCAGCTGGCCGGCCGGATGACTGAAAACCGAGGGAATAAATCCCCCGGACCGTTCAGCAAAACCCCCCTCTTATTGAGGGGGGGGCGGTTCCATGGAAGGGGGGGGGGGGCAGCAGCCCCCCGGTTTAATTCAAAACCGGCCCCCACGTGGGGGACGATTTGTTGCAAACGGCGCGGCAAAGCCGCGCCGCCCTTCTGAAGAAGCGGGGGTTTGCCACCCCGCGTGCCGACCGTGCGCGGCACCCCGAGCCGCCGCGGCACCCCGCCGCCGCCGCCGCCGCCGCCGCGGCCCGCCGCCGCCGCCCCCGCGGCCCGCCGCCGCCGCCGCCGGCCGCCGCGCCGCCGCCGTCCGCCGCCGTCGGCCGCCGCCGCCGGCCACCGCGCCGCCCAGGGGGGGGTCGGGCCGAGTCGGCCCGGACCCGGACCCCCCGTTTCGGACCAGTTTTGGTTTTTGGCTCATAACTTGAGCCTCGGACCTCCGATCGACGAACCGTCAGCGGCAACGCCATCCTTGGATCGAGACGGTCGTTTCGGTATATCGCACTCAAGGTTTCGGATTACTTTGAGTTCGGCCGGGTTGGTTCGTTCACGAAACCAACCGGGCCTTCGGAGCGGAAACGCTCATATCTTGAGCTACGGACGTCCGATTGACGCGCCGTCAGTCGCGTTGCGTTCCTCTTAATAAGACGGATCTTTTGGCATACTCCGCCCGAGGTTTGGACGCAGGTGGAGTACGGTCGGGTTGGTTTTGCTTTAAAAACCAACCGGGCCCCGGAGACGAAAAAGCCAATAACTCACAGACCGGGCGTCCGATTGACGCGCCGTCTGTTTCGTTGACTTCCTCTTGATGAGACGGAACTTTTGACATACTCCGCCCGAGTTTTGGTTACAGTCGGAGTATGGCCGGGTTGGATTGTACCCGAAATCCAACCGGGCCCCTGGAACGGGAAAGCTAATTTCTTTCAGACAGGACGTCCGCTTGACGAGCCGTCAGCGGCGTTGGTGGTTACGTTGAGTAACGGTCCCTTGAGTATACCCTATGGGAGTTCTGGGTGCAGTTGAGATACGGCCGGGATTGGTTTCGCTCACGAAACCAACCGGGCCCCTGGGACGAAAAGGCTAATAACTCACAGACCGGGCATCCGATCGACGCGCCGTCTGTTGCGTTGAGACCCCTGTGACGAGACGGTTCTTTGAGACACTTCTTCGCGGGACCTTGTGATACTTGGAGTATTGACCAGTAGCTCGTGGAGCGGACCCGTGGTACTTGACAGTGGTGGAGCGCTTGGATGCAGCAGCAGACCCTTGGCGGTGGAGCGCTTAGTTGTAGCGGCGGACCCACGATACTCTACGGAGTGTATGCGCTTGGTTGTAGCGACAGACCCGCGACGGTGGAGGCGTGCGTGCGGAGTACGGAGACCGTGTAGCCGGCTGAGACCTGACGACTGCTTGACCGACTCGACTTGGAGTGAGTCGACTAGCCCAGTGGACGGAGCGCCCGGTACTTGGCGGCAGACCCACGGCGGACGGAGCGCCTGGTAGTTGGCAGCAGACCCGCGGTACTCGACAGGAGGAGTACCTCAGTAGGCTATCTGGGTAGCGCCCGGTATTTGGTGACAGACCCTCAGCGGACGGAGCGCCAGGTAGTTGGCCGCAAACTCGCAGTACTCGACAGGAGGAGTACTTCAGCAGTCCTAGGTTAGTGAGCGGCAGCCTCGGAGTCGTGACAGGACCACTGTACACTCTAGAGACGGAGCTCTTCAGCAGTTACGGTTTCGTTAAAGAAAATCCTGGTTTGAGCTGAGACTTTTGACCTTTGTGTTTCCTCATGATTGAGATGGGTTACTTGATAACTTAGGTATATGTATGGGCATATACCTGGGTAGTGGTTATCCGTTGATCTCACGATCCTTGTGTTTCCTCATGACTGAGATGGGTTACTTGATAACTTAGGTATATGTATGGGCATATACCTGGGTAGTGGTTATCCGTTGATCTCATGATCCTTGTGTTTCCTCATGACTGAGATGGGTTACTTGATAACTTAGGTATATGTATGGGCATATACCTAAGTAGAGTTTATCTGTTGTGATCTTCTTGTGGATATCCTTGTTGGTTTTAGTGAGACCTTGAGGGTCTCGGGGTCCCTACTGAGTATCGTTATACTCACCCCTGCACGGGCTATGCCCGCACCTCGTTGTGTTGGTTGCAGACGACGTCCAGTACTGGCAGAGGCCGAGTGTTCGAGGACTGGACGGTACCTGGAGGTGGACCATACGACGAGGCGGTACCTAGAGGCAGACCACTGGGCGGGACATACTTGGAGCAGACAGCGGGACCCGAGGAGCAGAGGAGCTATCTGTACCCACCCTTCAGGTGGGATTTCCAGTGGACAGCTCGGCGTAGCAGCTTTACTTTTCAGTTGCTGTTTTCCCTTTCGAGTTGTACTTTACAGTTGGGCTTGTATTTCCGGCCCCTTTTTACATTCCGCACTTTTAGTTGTACTCTGTTTTTGCTTAGTGTTACTTTCCGCTTGCTTACTCTGTGGTGTATGTTTACTTTACAAAGGCAATGCCTTCCCTTTTACCGGGATTTACGCCTTGGTGCTAGTCGCCAGCCCCTGGCCTATGGAAGGCGGGCTTGGGGTAGTCACGGCACGGACCCCGAGGGCGGGTCGTGACACTACTTATAGATGTTCAGTAGAGGTCACTCTTATTCCAAGGATCAAGACCTTGAATTTTTATATAAAACACACTATATCTCAAGGGTATATCTATCAAACCATTCTTCTTTATTTCACTTTTGGTGCATAGAATCGGCATCATCCCATTACATTGCTCACTAGTTTGTAAAGGATCCACAATGTTTATAGAAATATATGTCCCTTCATTTGAAAAACATAATGCGTCATCAACTGCCAAAAGATTCTCTATTGATGATACACTTCACATATTATTCACCTCTAAGAAAATTCTTTGAGGTAGAAACTTATATATTTAATATATTATATAAATAATGACTTTAACCATATTATAGACACATAAATAATATTATTTATATTTTTAATTGTATCGAATAGACTCTAACACATTATTTAACAATTTATAGTCCCACAATAGAATTCAGAAATCTTCTTTCCATCAAGGAATTTCGATATTCCAAAATATGATGCCACTATCCTAACACAAAAATATTTGATAATGAATTTACAGATTTCATGAATAATCATTCATGGATGGGTATTCTGGTGAAAATTACATTTTAATGGATCATAAATATCAATAATTCAACTCCTTCAGGGAACCTAAAAAGTTGTATTACTATTAATTTATGGAATTGAATCTCAAAAATTTTAATTCATATTAATAAAGAGTCATGAATCGTATATTAAATACACTCATGAGAAAGTCAATAGAATGATATATAGAAAATATTAATGAAAAATCATTTCAATTTCCATGTCATATCACTAAATTAAATAATTTTTATCATTGTTTTAATCATAAAATATAATTATTAAAACCATAATGTATATATATGGTGTTAATTCAGTAATATTAATGGGATTTGTGGATTAATTTCTTGGAATATAATTTGATACAAATTATTTTTTGGTTATACGTAAAATACAAAATCATTTGAACATTTATGTTTTAATCATACATCGAGGGGTCATTTAATAAATTTATAACATTAATCTTAACATTAGTATAATTTTTTACATCATAAAAAACAATTAAATGGACAATATTCAACTAGGATAAATAGTTCATGAATTTATCTGAGGACCTAAGGAATTCATTATCACATCCACCAATCTGATTGACTCCCATAGTGGGAAAACAACTCTTATTTTTTTCTGATGCTCCAATAGTGCATCTTTGTTTCCTTCTTTCCTAACAAAACAATTCAAGTAAAAAAATGCCCTTTATTAATTTTACTAAATGAATATGAAAGCTAAAAACTAAAGAGACCCAATCAAAAGAATATAAATTAGAAAATCATGACAGTTATTATATTTTATTAAGGACTATATAAATATTTGATACAAATTATATCACTCATGGATCATTAAAAATTTAACCTTGGTTAAGGTATGCTAAAAATTAGTTTAAAAGTATTTTATTTCATTCTAGAGTAATTTTAAATCAATTTTATCTTTCAATAGGAGAAAAATGGGAATTAATTATATGAAAACTAATATATCACCCTTGCATTGTGGAATCTATTATTGAGATGAAACGTCCTAAGAAGTGATTTTCTAAATCTATATAAATTCATAAAATTGAAAAAATTTTCTTTAAAATCACATCATAATGTTTTATTTAAAAAAGGATAGAGGACCAAAAACAAAACAGATTCATTTTGGGAATTGCATTTATTTCTCAGAAAAATAATATTCCCTTACTCTTTCCACAATATAGATATATTAAATATGAATGGGGAAGAAATAGAATCCCTAATTATTTTATTTTAGATTTCTTTGTAAATATTTGTAATATGGTGTGAGATCCAATGATACATAGAGTTGGATATCAAAAAGATCAATTATGAAATTACAATAAAGAAGAGGATAGGGTACCCTATTATAACTACACATGAGAATTGAAATTAAAATTTCCCTCTGAGATATTCGAATTTAAAATTCCTTGATCACATAATTCTTTAGTATATTCATTTAAAAACAATACATAGATATCATGGATCTTGATTATGATGATGCAATTATAAATTTTTCACATCAAAATGTGGTCTTCCTATTTTATTGGAATGTATATAGAGGAAAATGTTAAATTCAATTTCACATTCCAAAATATGGATCCGTACCCAAAATAAATTTCATTGAAATAATCAAAATCTATAATATTGTATAATAACTTAATATATAAACCCTTCTTTAAGATGAATCCAAAAAATAATAGTTTTTTTATGGTTAGTGAAAACTTTTTCATGATAGCCTATAATCCCAAAGATTCACCTATAAAGGAGGCTTTAGTGGGGACCCTTATCCTGTTATTTGGAGGATAAGAGGCCCTCATTATCTTGTACAAAATATATTCTGGAAAATTTGGTATACTCTATATGGGAACAAATATTTATATCGTAATCACAACTGATATTAATTTTGGCCACCCATGATACATGATTATTTTGAAATTGCAAGGAACCATCATGCATTACAGGTATATGAACATTTTATCAATTAACCCTCCAGTAGTTTGATGATAAAAAATACTCATGGATATATGATGTATGTAGAATTGATATTATGGTTCTATATCACGTATTGAACATTAGTTAGTTTAAATTACTCATTATCGACATTTATTTCATTCCCAAAATGGGACAACGTTTTCCCAAAAATTTGACTTCGAAATAACTTGTCATACGTTTTTTAAAATTCCTTATCATCACTAAATATTGGTTTCCTCAATCTATTCTTATTTAAAATTACCCACAATTATATTAATTTAATTAAATTGTTTGTATCCCATTTACAATATTAATTCTATCCATTTTTCCTTCTATCAAGTGTATAAAAAAATTTAATGATGTTGAAAAGACATTATTGAATGAAGTTGTGAATAAAATATGAAATTTTGGCCTAAAATTATGAATTATTTATAGGAATAATGCTCCAAGGTATGTTTCCCTCTAAAGGCGACCCCAAATTCATTTATTTGTAGGGTTAAAATTGGTTTTCTTATATAGGTTTCACTTTTATTGCTCTGAGTATAAATTTTTGAACAAATAACTAAATATAAACAATCATATGTTCGATTGGATGAGTTGGAGAACATGACAACAAAATAGTACATGTTTTACAAACCCTTCATGTTCATCGGACTCAAGTAGAACTGACATTAAATAAGTTGGTTTTCAGACAATTTTGTTTAAAAAAATTTACTATACATTTAAATAAAATAATGATACAGAAAATAATCCCCAATATTTAAAACATAAAATGAACATGAATTATATATATGGTTTACTTCAATTAAGAGTAATAACTATTCATAATGCCTAGAGAGTGTATCATGCATATCCCCAATTATATTTTCCATAATAAGTACTTTATATAGACTCAAACTATGTTCATGATAACTTTTTATATGATATATGGCCCTTACTAAATAACCTTACATTATATGGTGTATATTTCAAATTAAATAAAATAAACTATATGACTTGCGGTCCATCATGAATGAAAATAAACGACATATAGTGGTCTGTCCCCCACCACATAATCCACTAATTTCAATGCCCATTTAACATAACAATTTTTTTGTTATAGTTTCTTTTTTCATGTTAGGATTTCTTTAATGACCTTCCACTGTGATTAACAAATACCTTCAAATGAACTATTTAGTTCTTTATTCTTATAATAATGGGTAAGTATTTATCTTTTCGTATCTATAAACATATATGAAGAAAATAATTCCTCATATATATCATGTTTAATTTAAACCTTCATAGTGTATGGTTTTACTAAATAACAATGAGTTTTATTAATTATGAATTCATTATGAAATAAAAAAAATTACCCATTTAATAACAATGTATCCCTTGATTCCTATATTTATAGGATTAATAAATAAATCCATATCACAAGTCCTAGAACCAGATAATAATTTCATCATTACCCTCCCCATGTTTATTTCTACCTCAATCATGTCAGTGTTTCAACATTATCTTTCTAACACTCCATATTATTGGATACATTTTATTTTAATAATCCATAGGGAAATTATTTAAAAATATTTGTTCTATGACATAAATATATTTTCACATAAGAAGGATTTAAATCATACAATATTTGAATCAAATAAAAAACACTGTTTTGTTTAATAATGCCAAATTATTGAAAAGGTACATGAAACCATGTATTACAGAAAATATAACATTATATACAGTGAATGATTACATACATCCAAATTGAATAAATTAAAATACAACATTAAATTGAAAATTATGATATCTTTAAAACTATTAGATTCCTCAGATAATTACTCATGAAGGCTCGTAGAATTAGTAGAACCCATGCTCCCCAAAATTTATTACGAAAAAGCTAAAAGTCAGGTGCTTACACGAGGTACAGTGAGCTTGTACCAGCAAGATAAAAACATGAAAAGATCAAAGAAAAATGTCATGAAGTAGGTAATTAGAATGTCACACTTAAGGCTAACACCAAAGAGGAAATAATGAAATCATTTATGCACAAAATGCCATCATTTCCTGCTGCTGAAGCACATACTCTTTGTGGAATGCTTCCACCCAGTTCAACATCTTTGTTGTTCACATGAAGAACTGAAATTTTGACCACCCAAAGATATGGATAGAAATTATTTAAGAACAAGCATGCTCACATCAAAAAAGGTAAAAACCTCTGACTCAGAAAGAACAACCTATCTTCTTCTTCTCCATTGTAGAGGTCTTGAATAATCCAGTGAATACATGTCAAATGAGCTAACAATCTCCATTACATTCTGAGTGACACCATCATCATTCTTCCAAGGAATGAAACACAAAAAATTAACAACCCACAACCACAAATGTAAAGGTATGAATTTCCCCAAAATTGTGTCATGACTGCATGGTGAGATTGTGCAATAATAACACAGCAGGCAGGTTACCATACCCTCCTAGAGCTGCAGAACCATGGAAACAACAAGTAGAAGCCGAGACAATACTACGAGAGATCCATTCCCATTGATGTTCAAGGTGATTAAAATCAGGGTTTTTAACAAGCCCAAATTCCAATCTATCAAACATTTGTCCCCTAATACTGAGATATTCATCAACATATATTTCCTTGTTACGATATCTTCCAAAATAATCCCTTTCTAAATCCTCTCTCAAAGGTTAAAAGTTGTCCTTGTATCCTTACATATTCACATGAGTGCCATTTATAAGCTTAATTCTATCCTCTTGTTCCTCAATCTGATTGTAGGGTTCCTCTTCACCCGATGAGGAGTCCCCCTATTCAATGGATACAGATGATGGTGGATTTTCATTGAGTACTAGCTGTGGTGGGATGAAAATTTCCTTCATTCAAATATCAGAAGAACTAGTGACAATGGTTATCTCCAAATTAGAGTAATCAATACTTTTTGAGTCCTATTGGGAATTGTAGTGATGAAACCATCAGGATCAATAAGAGGTTTATTACCTTTTTTAGCACTTGAATGCGTATACACATCCTCAATTTGAAGTGAATGCTCATTGTTAGAATGACTAGAATCACCAGAAAGAGAGTGATTTTCTAGGAAGCCTCATGGGAAGGTGGAACCACTCCTCAATTGTGTTTAATAGGTTTAGAATTATGGACCGCATCAACAAACCCTGAAAAAACATCGACTTGAGCGCACTGAGGCTGAACTGGGGTAGAATCAGTGACCGATGAAGACCTAAATGGGGCCTTAGCATTCGAAGGTTCAACTTGTTCAATGAGAGGCATTCTCTATTTCTCAACACAAACTGATTTCTTTTTACTCGATAGAGGTTTTCCTACATAACAATTATTAATAGGGTCCATCCCAGGGCCCCAATATCCAAGGGAGTTTCCATGATGAAGGAAATTAGAGCAGTAGCTATTTAAGTTTTCATAAACCACTTATAAAAAAACCACATCAGCATTCTCGATCCAAATAACTGAAGGTAGTTGTAGTGTAAGGTCAAATTCCACACAAAAACACACAACCGATGGCCTCATGAGACTTTGAGGACAAAAAAACTAAAATTATAATGAACTACAAGAAAAGAGAAAGCATGTTGTGAAATCTAAAATGAAATTTAGCATAAAAAATGTATGATTTATGACACTAGAATGAAATTAATTTACGTGATGTAATGGGGGTATTTTAGTAATCAAAATAGGATATGTGTTCACTGAATATATGGCCCTTGTAAATATACTCTTCTTAAATTTACTTCATGGATATACATGTATCTTATATGTATACTAAAATTTTATTTTTTAGTAAAACATTTATGAAAATATATTTCACAAATAATAAATTGTGAAATAAAAAATATAACATTTCCTTAGAAATAAATTTTATGCATTACATGCTATTAAATTTTAATAATTATTTTATGTATTTACAAAATTAAAAAAACATTGCAAAAATAATAGTTGGATATAAAAAATTATAACATAACTAATTAAATTAAATTTTATTTATTGATGTTTATTAAATATAAAAGTCATATTTTTTAATGAACGTGTTTTATTGTGTTCTATATTATATAATTAATCAGTAATAAGTTATTATTTTATAAAAAATTATCAATAATAAATATTATATAATAAATTAACATCCAAAAAATAATTAGTATTAGTAATGTAATTATAATTAACAAATTTTATGCTTAAATGATAGTTTTTTAAAAAATGGTTTTATGATATGTGTGTGATTATATTAAAATTAAAGTTATCCATCTATGATATTTAATTTTAATAAAATGGTTTTAATATTTTTAAAAATAATAAAAAAGATTTATTGTTGGATAATTCTCATTTGTAATGAAAAAAGATTCCAAAGTAAATAATAGTTATTATGGCAGGGATGTTATTTTATAATGAATAACATTTATAAATATTGTCTCATTTGTATGAAAATAATAATATTTAATATTTTTTTTTACCATACTATAAAACAAATAATCAAAATATCAATAATTTGAACGATAATTTATTGTTAATAGAAATAAAACCACATAATGTATAAAATGACATTTTCTTGAAAAATATTATTTTTATATCTTATATTTTAATTTAAAAGATAATTATCTCAAATTTTGAAATTTTATTTATAATAAAACAATATCAAATTATGATCCTTAATATTATAATTTGTTATGTGTGGTTATTTTATATATTTTTTAGTAATTTAATAATTTCCTTAGTAAAACATCGATATAGGTAAATATGGTTATAAAGAGTAATTTAATGTGGATTAATTTTTTTTTAAATTTTCATGAAAAAAAAACATATAAAATACCTTTTAGAGGGTGAAATTTAATACCACAAGTATCAGAAATAATTATTTTTAGAACTCACCTATCCCCCATGCGATTCTATCTTCAAACCTCACCTATCTTTAGTTTCAAATGAAATTTCCCTCTTTTTCACATATAAATTATCCTAGTTATAATAACATCAATACACACATCTAATTTGAAGAGTAAATAAATGAATACCCACATTAGATCCCCTATATCCATTTTCTGTGTCTCTCATCCTTTTTTATAATAAATTGGACTAATTCTTCGATTTCTATGATGTATTTCAAGAGAAAATTCAAGACCTCATAATGAGTATTATCAACTCCCTTTCCATTTCCTCCCTATATTTTCCATAAATCCAAATATAAAACTATTATAAAAATAATGACATAATTAAATAAGTATCCTTACTGTAATTGTTTTTATTTTTATGTGACAATAATTATTTATCTCCCTTCTATTCATTGTAATATAAAATCATGGAATGTGTTATTTGAATAATGTCACCTGCATAAGTGATCTATTAAATTTTTTATCACCCCAAAAATGGATTATTATAGGAATATATTTAATGAATAATGATTATATTTTTTAATTAATTATGGTTTTGTGAAAATGAATTAGAAATATAATTATATCATACTCATTATCAATATTCTACCATTTTTGTTAAGAATTAATGATATATTATTTTAACTGAATTCATATTGATGGATCATTAATAAAATTATAATGGAAAAAATTATATCTTCATAATCATTAACGATAATTTATTATAGTATATTAAAAATTCTATAAATAATGAGATCGGTTTCAAAGAATAATATCTACAATGACATTACAAAATGAGTATGAAACTGTTATAATCAATAACTTATGCTGATTAAAATAAAAAATTACAAATAAATGTAAAATTAATGATTAAAATAAATGACAAAAATATATAATATACTCAAATTAGGTTTTTAAATAAGTAATTAATATAGTTATGTTCATAATACCTGATTTTAGAGAATATTCAACCATTATGAAGACAAATGTAATGTTATTCCATATAAATATTCCTTCCTTAATACTTGTTAAATAGTATACAAATTTATATCTACATGGTTTATATACTACCTCTTTGAATTATTATGTAACATACATGGAAAAAAATCATAAAATGGATAAATGAATATACACATGTCAAAATGGTGTTCCTTTTGTTTTAGGAGCATACATTTTTAGAATTCCATAATTGAGAAAGTATTTTCTAGGCATAGTGTCACAAAGGTTATCTCATGGAGGGATTTCTCAAGGTGTGTGTGAGAGTGGAAATGTTTCATTGAAAGTACATATATTTTTCTATGGGGATAGTCATTATTCATATATGATTCCTATGTAGGTAATATATATTTTTGGGCTATGAAGGAAACCAATGTATTAATGGATATTTATGGGGTTAGGATTCCAAGGGCATTGACATAGGAGTTGTAGTGGATAATAATTATATCAATGTAAATAACTAATTATTTGTGTTGTGCTACTACATAGTCTGAGTCAAGGGGTCCACATAGGGGATTTAGTACACAAAAGGCATTGAGACCATAACTGATATAGCTATTATTTATATTCTTATGTGTACTCTAGTGAATATATCCCCACTGGTTTTTCTGTTTTCCTTAAATTAAATCATTTTTGGATTTTGGATGTGTAGAAATCTTATTTTTTAAAAATAATATATTTTGTAATTTTAATAGTCTCACATTGGTATTTTGGGAGTTATATTTACAATATTGATCTAATGATATTAATTATTTCTTAGTATGGTCCACTGGATCACGGGATGCATTTTTAACATCTGATTGTAGTGCATAAGGGTGAATTTTGAGGCCCAAAAATCATTCAATATTAGAATATGGTGTATCATACAATATTGAAATACTATCCGTAAACACAAAATAACCCATTATATAGAACTAAAAAAGGGGTTATTTTATCTAGATAGGAAATAGTAATATAATTCAGAAACATTAATTAAATATCATAAATGGATTTTATAACTATGATAGTTTATGAATGTGATATTGTGTAAATAGATGGGGATACACCTTAGTCAAAAAATTTAACATCAGTAATTAATGGAAAACATATCATACATATTTCCCAATGAAAATAAATTATTAAAGTTTAAATTAGTATCAAATATCAACAACTTTTATAAATAATCAATATTAAAATACAATGGTATTTTGGGCCCAAAATTCATGGAATATCAAAGGACATACTCTAGATAGAAATCTATGAATCCCTTTTTCATAGAAATTTAATTCTACAATTTCATTTCATTAAAAAATTATAGAAATAAGATGGTCATAATATGAGGATATACTATAGAAAATGAGTTATAATTAATATAGTACTTCCATGTAGGGTCAACCTCCAAGTGGTGGTGGGTAGTTAAGAATTGCAATAATTCCCATTTTTAGTATTTTTTTAATTGAAAACTCTTTTCTTTTGACATAGTCTGGATACTATTTTATTTATTGATGGGGGTCACAATAATTATTTTTTCAACTTTATTCATCATAATTCGTTATATTTTATCATATTATAAATATAAAATTATTATCTTTTTGTGTAAACTTTCTTTTTTGGTCCTCCACATTGCACAAAACATGTTTACTTAGTTTTGTTTTATATGAGGTTTCTGGGAAAACACATCACATTAACAATATAATAGAAACCCATAAGTGATATATTGATATGGAATAAAATAAATACAGGGATGAAATTTGATACATTTATATAGAAATTGAATCATTCAATTGGAAAATATTTATATAAAATGATTAATGTTGTGTCCAAGGATCAAACCATTCCAACTACTATTATCTATGGTTTTAAATTTCCAAAAAAACATAATTATGATTTCTAATACTGAAAATATATTTCTTGTCCTAATCCGATTTAGTTTTATTTTACAATAATTCACTTTTTTAAAATCACAATATCATGTTTTATTTTAACGAAAAAATAAGCATTGTTACTATTTGATAATATAGTCTTGAACCTCATCATAAGACAACCATGTGGTCCCCACATGTATTAATTTAATTTATAATTATTTATTGGGGTTTCATATAAGGACCTAGAACACCAAAAACATCCAATTGTGAATTTTTTTTGTGTGACAGCCCCAATATATCCTCTAATAATCTATGGGTTACAGACTATCACTATGTTGACAAATGACGCATGTGGGAATCCATAGTATTAGGTATCAGTGTTCATGCACACATCTCTATGACCATAAAAAATCACCTATAACTGATTCCAATACATTCATAACATACATCCCACATAAGAGTATGAAAAAGTAATAAAGAAAAATAATTCAAAATACATTCCAAATAAAAACTAAAAAAGAGTCCAACCTTCATAGATAGAGGGTACTACTATCAAATGTAACACACTTATTAACCTTGGTATTTTCTCCGAATTTATTCTCTTATAACTCAAAATTCTACTATAAAACCAAAAAAATCCTATCATTTGTTTAAGACATGACATGTTCTGGTGCTTCCCCTGCATTGGTGAGTTTAATAATACTCAGTAGAACACCCTACAATCACTAGAAATAAAGAATAAAATGTATTAATCAAATCAATAAATAGATATTTCATTCAATATACGAGACATAATGATAATATAAAACCTATATATACTCATAAAAGACTTCATTTATGAAACTTGTATAAACCACTACCAACCACATTATTCTTCTTGAGCCATCAAGGAAACGATCATCAAGAATAATCCACTCCACAATCAATGTATTCAATAATGGTGATTTGATGAATGGAATTGTTGTAACATCCTTGTTTAAAAAAAATTAAATTTAAATGAATGAAACATTTTTTTACGTAGATACTTATAACTAGCATTTAAAACATAATTTTTCCACTCCTATTTTTTGAATTTCCAGAAACTATCATCTAAAATTGTGTTTAGTATGTTATTTGGAGTTCGATGAAATCAATTTTTTTTGTGAATAGTATCATACCCTTATTAAATGAAATATGAATAGTAATATGACCCTAATGAATATTAAATTTTATTATTATTTTATTTTCATAAGGATTTATGATAATAACATCCTGGTTAATTTATCATCGTGATATAGAAGGAGTTATATAATTAGAATTGTTAATTATTGAATTAAGAAGGATATTAATTAAAATTTAAATAATAATATTTAAAAAATTTATTTTAAAATAATTGACTTCATTTTTTAATTCTACATGTCAAAAAATCGTTAGGATATATTTTTGGGATTTTTCTAAAATTCATTTATTTTTAATGAATAGTGAAATACGGTAAAATAAAGTATAATCAAGTTATCAGTAAAATTGACTATTTATGACATAATAAGAGATGCAAGGCCACTTGGTTCGAACTCACGTGCCATTATTAATTTTTCAGGTCACATGAACTATGACTATTCATAATCATGGGCAAAAATAATATAATAATGATTAAAATAATGAAAAATACCCCCTCTCCTCCACTATAAATGCCACCCTCACACCCTTCTTCTTACCACACTTCTCAAGACCTAAGCCAGGTCTATGTTCTTCCCAATACTCCTCCCAATTAATATCCCCACGTCCTAGTGTTGCTGGTCTCACCAAATGACCAAAACCAAATCCCTTAGGAAGGATCTCAAGGAGAAGAGATCAAGAGGTAAACATCCTCTTTTATTTTCTTTCTTTTCATTCATTTTATGATATTATATTCTTTTACCTTTGAATTATGTTGGTATATTTCATTACATCTCCCAATTTACATTCTATATTATGTATGAGTGATGAGATATCCCCTTTCTCTCATCAAACTATTTTAATGAAATTTTAAGAGACGTCGTTAGGCTGCCAATTTTTCATGAGAAATTTCTCATGTTTTGTTTTCAATATACCTCTATGATTTTATTTATTTTATCATGTTTTATGTGGATCTTGTGTAAATCCCATGTTACAAAAAGTATTTATATATGTGTGGCAATCTTGTTTTGGGAAAATTCTTTCATACGTTATGAGTATTCAAGGAATAATGTTCTCTTTTCTTCTTTTTCATCCCTTACTAAGATTTTGTTCTCATCCCATGTTATTAAATTATTTTCACAAGATAATGGATTTGTAATAAAAAAGAAGGAATCCATGTTAAATGTTGAATAATTTTCAATGAGCCATCTTTATGTTTTAATGTTTTATATTTTGAAAAAAATGGAAACTGTATTTATGGTATCCACTCGGTAATAATGTGTAATGTTATGAATATATTGTCCTAATTCTGTAATGCTCAAAACATGAAACGATCGTAAATGTAATAAAAAAGTTTTTTCTTGACTAAATTCAATATTATTTAATGTAATAAGGGTGGGTCCTCATAGTGCTCACTAGGATTCCCCAAATAATGACCCACTAGGCCTCGACGGTCTATATTTGTAGATATGAAGTCACACCCATTTCTATTGTGGGATAAAAAACCCTATCGAATCAATATTTGTGATAGGTGATAGAGGCCATGTGAAATTTGATCACTCTAATAGAAAATTATTCCTAGGATAAATAAAGAATGATAAAGGATCCCTCCCTAGTCACATACATGGGGATAAACCAGAATATTTATGAGAAAACTCCAAAACTGGGGATCCCAATAGTATGATTAGGATGTAATGTCACATGATACCCTCTTATTGATGTTCCAAGAATATACAAAAAATTTTAAATCATTTATACTGAGGAAGGGAAGGGATATAAATTATCCTAGAGGATGTACATGGATTGTATTAAAGGTACCAGATGTGTACCTACAAACCCAGATCTACCCATATCTGTTATCACCTTACTCTTCCCTTTCCCAAAAAAATTATCTATGTTCGTGTGCATGGTCATGACCATGTACCCAGTCATATCTGAGTACATAAATATGTTTATGTTCAATATTATTTTCATGTACACTACATGTGCTTGTGTTCCCATATATGTTCATTCCCATGTATCCTCTAGGTCAAGCAGGAAGAATATGGTCATACGTTTTGTGACATGTGTCACGTAGCATGTAATATTTTTCTTCACATATAACTCTAGTACCATATATAGGGACCCATTAAACATGTGTTCTTCATGGTGCACTCAATGTATCATGATATTTTTTGGAATAAAGTGGTTCATCATTTCATCATACGAATTGTTCACCAACTTTAATAATCTAGTTGTATTTCACACAATACATTGTGGGTTTAGGGTTATCAAACGATTAGCTACATCACTCTCCTAACTTTGGAATTTGATCCACTAAATCACAACCTTCATAAAAATAGACTAGCATCATGCATCAAAAAATGAATTATGAAACTCTTTATAGATTTTTATACACAAACCAATCTTTTTTATCATAGTCTCACCATGATAATCATGGTATTTCACCATTGATTTTGATTCATTTTTATAATGTATCTTATCTCATTGATCAAAGACTGTGTATTGGTCAAATTGATGCTAAAAGGCAACATGTGGTGAATCATGAGATGAATGGTGAAATAAGTACAAGAAAAAAAGTTAAGTGAACCTTATCCAATGATAGGATTGTCTTCAATTCGTTTTCATTATAACAACGATTGAAAACCCAAAAAATAAATTATAATAATAAATTTACATATACGTGTAAAATAATCATTCACTCACAACATTATTAACCAAAGACTCAAAATATTGGTCGATTTTATTTGGTATTTTCCATGAATAAAAAAATGTGTAAGAAAACCATTGAAAAAACACACAACTTTTTCTAGGATCAATCATTGATAAAGAACTAGTCTTCATTGTCATCATTGTAAAGAACCTCTAATTATATTATCATTGACAATACTCAATCTTATTTTTTCCCAGATCTCCATGAATGGCTCCTCTCAATCCTAGGGGTTATATAACTTACCCAAAATTTATAATATAAATTTATATTCATATATGCAATAATTAGGTAAGGATTCAATTAAATTAATCATAGAAAAATTATTATTTTTCACTAATGTTCTCGATCAAGCCAACAAATGACCCCAATATTAGTTATGTCATTCTGTAGTTGAGAACCTGATTCTGGAATCATTGGGGGCTTTGGAATTCATATTTGAGTTGTTTTTCATGGTAAATTCCATTATTTCACAAAAACTACATGTGTGTAATTACAATAGATTTAATATTTTTATTATATCGTTTTGGGATCATAGGGAATAATAATCTAATTTCCTCATAGTGAATGGATTCAATATATATTATTAGATATATTCAATATAATTTCATATAAAAAAATTATATGTTAAATTTCCTTGACCATATAGACATTCATAAAAAATGTGAAAAGACTACTGAAAAAGGTCTCAGTACTTACCCTGCATTTGGGTCTTGAACACGCTACTGCTCTCTTAAGAATTCATATACCTTATACTAGATATTCCCAAAAATAATTCTTCACACTTTGGATGATCATCTCTAATAGATAATATATCTCTATTATGTACTCCAGAATGGTTTATCCATCATCAATATCTATCTCGCCCAGTCAAAATCCTGAGACATGTCATGAGAATACATCCTCAAACATGATTCATGGAAGTAGTTTCATTCCCAATCTAACTATGACGGTGTTACCTAGTTTTTTCCTCCCCAATGATCCAATTTAGTATCTATAATCCGTCATTGAATATCATATATAGCTTTTATCATTTCAAAAATTCCCAAAATCCGTATCCTGTTGAGACGCATGTAAACACATAGTGTCCTTCTATAATCTCCAATGTCTTATGTCATCAGTCCATCTAGGACATTAGGTGGATCTTTGAAATCCATATATACTCTATGGTAAAGTAAATGTTCTATTTCATGGCATTCACCATATAATGGTCTTGTATTACTAATTAAGATTGATCATAATCTCATAAAGGTGACCTAAATGCTATCATGTATAAATTCTCAAATAAGTCTATACCAATGGTAACATGGTATCTATTTTTTTATGAATACCTCACCAAGGGAAGGAGATACTTCTAAATATTATGAATTTCCAACACACAAGCGTCAAACATATCCTCAAGAACCTGAATGGTCCCCATAGTCTAGATATCAGTCTGGGGAAGAAAAATATTGTTCAAAAACAACTATGTCTAAAATTTAACCTAAATATCTCACCATTATCACAATGTAAATTTTGTATAATAGTCTAAAATGGTCATCTGAGTGATCTATAGAGTTGAACTATCTCATGTATATAATGGTTATTTAATATATCTACTAATCATTTTTATCAAATATAATGGAATTTTTCTATATTTGCAAGTTAGTCTACAAACACCTATATAGATTTTTTTCTTAAATACCTCCATGTTTACCCTATCATGATGTCCATAAAATACCACCCCAATTCCACTTAATAACCTATAGGGATTATGATAAAACCCCTCAAATTTAGTTATTAGCCTTCCCCTACTGATAAGTGATGAATCAATGGGTAAACTCTTCTTCACAATTCTGTATATATGGTAAAGAAACAATCATTTAAGTTTATATTACATAATCCAAAAACCTAGATGAACTTCCAAGGGGGATATATGTAACTCCATTAGAAACTCCTCAGCCAACATCACTTTTTCCATCATCTACCATCTTGAAAAGATTATATGATCCCCACCCAAAAGATACAAATAAGAGAATATTCAGTAGATATAATATTATTTAATGTTTCATAGTCAACATCCTCATGATGAGTCTCTATAAAACAGTATATATGTGATGGCATGACATCCATTGACTATAAGTTTTATTCAAAATCCTCATCCACAAGGGGAAGTCGTAAATGGTAAATTTTTCCAACACATTAGAAAAAAAGGCGATCTCTTTTAAGATAATATTCTACTACATTCTTCATCTAATGAATATTGACTATCTTGAAGCCATATTCATGGAGGTAATCTATCTATCACCTCCATATCATGATTAGATCCATTGAATGGGAGATAAAATTGAGGCTCATATAAACCTAATAGATGAAAAACTCTTCACCTATATTGTATATAGAATAATCCTCTGAGTGAAGAATACAACTTCCAACTCTAGATGATCAGTCAAAAATTTCAAATAATTTAGTCTTAAGTGTAGGTACCCATAAGAAATCACTACCTTACTATACATTAAAACACAACCATGCCTAGTCATTAAGTCATCACATAACACTAGATACCTGATACCCTACTCTATCAATATAAATATCACAATGAAATTAATGTATTATCAAAACTCATGGAAATCGTGATGAATCTTATCTATCTAAATGAAGGATTTCTCCTCATGATTCAATCAAATCAATGAGGAGAATAAGTTGTAGAAATTAATTGTGAATATTCTATAATGCCTTCCAATCCATGGAAACACCATACCATCATCACACTATTTTCTGGATCCTAATGTAGAAGTTCATAAGCGTTAATTGGATCTACAACCACACCCACTAATTAAATGTCATATCATAGAATCGTAACCACCCAAATCCAGAACCAAATCTTCACGAAAACCACAAATATATTGTTCTCTTAGATTATTTATTAGATCATCATCATGTGTCTCTCATTATCCTCTTTGGAAGTCAAGTGAATTATAATATCATCAATGAAAAACACCACAAACTAGTATATGAAAGGCTGAGTTACATGGTTCGTGATTCCGCTAAACACTATTTTGGTGTTTATCACATTGAAAGGTATCACGTAATACTAACAGTGACTGTAGTAACATTGGAATGTTTTCTATGGTATATCCTCAACCCATACTCAATGCTTCTAATATAGTGATATGGGGTTGATCTTGTAGAACCTTCACCCCAAGTCAACTAGCTAATGAGGTCATCATCATTTGATTGTGGGTTTTTCTTTTTCAAGTACACCTACTATAGGAACCAATAATACCAAATGATCCTGAAGAAAATTTTCTCTCTCTTGGAAAACAATACCTGGGATTTTCAAGTATAAACAATGGGTCTGATAAATTCCTTCCTCTTCAAGGCCATCAATTGCGGATATAACATAAGAAGCCATTTCAGAGCCATCTATTATGGCAGAACATATATTAGGTACATAACTATGTCTGATTCAAAGAGTAATTTTATTTCTTGAAATAATTTTTAACCAACCACATGCTCAGTAAATATTTCTACATACACCATCACAACTATATGAAACTGAAATCACCTAAAATCCACTACTCCATGGGTAATACTATCCAATAGTTGAGTAATCATCTAAATACATTTACATTTTCACCCATATTGATCTACATAGGTTTGTGAATCACCCATAAAGTAAAACATCATCCCATAATGGATTTATTGCATCATCTAGCTAAAATATTTATTCTGGGAAGGAATTATGGATAGCCAGACCAAACACAAGATAACATCATAAGGGATCATCATTCCTACAAATATATCCCCTAAGAACAATTTACGTAAAATATTTTGGCCACACATTCTGAAAAAATTTTCTGATCTCTATGTCTCTTCCTGTATGAGTCTCTAATTCTTTGATTAAGCCAATGTCTCAATCAGAGACTCTATGTCTTGAACTATAGAAGTATGAAATAAATGTTTTCTTCTACCTCTTCCAATTAATACTATAGTTACTATATAGAAGATAGGTATCATAAATGGAATTGTCCCAATACCCTCTAGTTCATTAGACACCACTATTAGATTTTACCTTCATAGTTTACAATCATCTTCGTAAGCCAGACATGGACCACATTGTGGTGGTTATGAAAAATGTCAATACCTCTAACACCTCCTTGAATAATACCTGATCCTCTTCCACATTCACCACGATCTAGACCCCAAACTACTTCTATTATCTCTAGCTAGGTGGTATATTGACCATATATTAACACGTTTTATGTTGGATAGGAAAATCCTATATGAGATATCACTGACCCTAGAAAGAGAAACATTACATCTCTCTTAGAGGACATGACCAATCCGACGATCCCCAAACTAAAAACCTTTATTCAGGGATAGACTCTTAGAGAATATAAAATTACTAGTATCCAATGTTTTCTCTTTCTGACCTATTATATAGTTCTCATCTAATAAATTCCTTCTACCATCCCCTGTTGTTAGCATATTATCACCTGAATTTCTCTCAACCACTAAGGATTACTCAAGAACTCCAATATACATGGGAATAAAAATAGATATCATTAAATCCTTAATATATTAGTGTAGAACCATTTAAAATTTCCATGTTAAAATAAAACATAACATTATCCATATTCAGATAGTGTCATGAATGTTTAGTGAACAATATCGAATATTCCACCATTGTCTTGTTTCCATGCTTCAATTGAAAAATATTTTAAATGATTGTAGATCACAACATTACTGGATAGAACTAAACCCTGAAGAGATGCTAAATTTATAACCTAGATTGAGTCATCTATTTATGTCACTTTGTCTCCAGACTCCACCATTAACATGAACCCCCCCCCCCCCCCGAGGAAGACCCACTTCATGGACAAACATATGATCTGTAGGATTCCTCATAGAGCATAAAACTTGTTAATCGTCTATATTTATTTCTCTACAATATGTGGATCTGGCTTACCCCAAAACATGGGAGGTCACTTACTTTGAAAATTATGGCGTGCCCCCATCATGTGTATACTTTTAATTGGCACTTCATGTGAATCCTACTATTTAATAGGTAGTGTAAACTAGGAATCCCAGTTGGGGGGGAACCCCTATGAATTCCCTATATTGAAAAATAATCACATTTAGTTCATCCTAGTTACAATGTTGTAGGATATTGGGTAGTTTTTTATATGGATGAATCATAAAACAAAAAATATACACCCTCATCAATGATTATATCGAAATAGATAACTCATTATGAAAATGGAATCCACGACCCCAATTTTATAAAATTCATGTATCAAATTTATCCCTACAACCAGTGCCTATATATACTAAGAGAAAATGTGGGATGTCATAGTGTTGGTGAATTGATAAACGGGACTCCACACCAACACATGAGCCCATATAATAATTATTTAGCATGAAACACTTAAATTAATTTCCATAAATCCTCAACCAATTTAATTATCTAAATAATATCAATGTTTTAGTCCTAAGATGATCCACTATGACACAACTCTTTCATAACATGTCCCACCTTGTCTTGCATGGATGGTGCCACACTAGGTGTGAAAACCCCAAGCCCATATATAATTGGATTGGTTCTTGATAACAACTCTTAGTAATTATATCACACAAAATGGAGGAATTATCTTAAGGTACCTTTATTCACTCATACATATCAAAGATTAATCATTGATAAAGGTTATGTACAACTTATATCATTGAATACATAACATCTACCCCACATCAGATTATGCAAATTTTTTAGAAACAAAATAAGATGAAATAATATCCTAAAAAATGAAAATGATCCCAACCATCTCGGAAAAAGGGGATATATATTAATTAAACTCTAGTATATAAAAATTCTTTCTATCCTAGTATATGCTCATATTCCTACTGATACTCCTAAGACTCTATTAACAGGAATTGGATGTATATTACAAACCACATGTGTGAGAATACCCTATATAGTGGTGATTATAAAAATACGCCTTCAGACACCTCCAAATTACTAAAAATAATGCATCATGTTTATTCATATCATAAATATACAAGTACATCAATAAATATCTAAGACATAACATTTTATAAAAAACAAGATATACTCATAACGGAATCCCATAATGAAATATTTCTCAACCCCTACTATCCATTGGATAATGATCAAGACTTCAGGTTAATACACATCTGGGAGAATCCTCTTCAAGATCCATGTTGTCTCTAATAGAGCTAAAATGTGTGTTTACGCTCACTGGGTCATTGAAAATAATTACTCATTGGAACTAATATTTCATTATACATTGATATGGGATCACAGATCACATCTAAGACCACTAGGGGACATCAGAAACCCTACTTGATCAACCTTCAAGAGAGGGGAACAATTCCATGTGCATGGTTTTCTTGTGAATACCTTGAACCCTATCAATGAGAAATAAGAAATGATATAGGATCCCATGCTGGTCAAAAATGGGGATTCACCAAACTCTATATGAGAAAAATTGTGCATAGGGGATCATTATCCAACTCCTAGAATGTAACTCCATAATATTACAACATATGAATGAAATAAGGATGTAAAATCACCTGATCTTATACTATATGGATAAAACAAAAGGCTTTAAACTATTATAGAGTAACTAGTGGCTATGTATAGAGAATACATGTTGTGTACCTATAAACTCATACAATCCAGTGATTCATTCCATGTGTCCATGTAAAATAGACATTATCATGTACTTAACCATTTCAGTGTACCTGGCCATGTTTGATTATATGGATGTGTCTGAGTATCAGTCCATGTCAATTTACACCACCTATGCATGTTTCCATGGTCATGATTAGGCCTATGTTTACTATGGGATAAAAATGAATTGCCATCATTAGGTCATATGGAATATGTAACATGCCCCATGGTGTCTGATATTTGTCTTCCCACATAAATATATTACCTTTTCTAAGTCCCTAAATTGAATGTGTTCTTCAGTTTATATACAATGTTAGTCATCTTTTTCAAGAATTCTGTTCTTTCTTCATGTGTGTTCATATTTTATAACCACTAAATCAAATATAGCCATATATAATGATGATGAATGTGGATATGGTTCGTATTTCCCTCTTAATCCGTAGTCAATATAAAAGTTCCTTTGAATCACTCGAATATAATAGCCACCACACCACACAATCACCACATGTCGAATCATGAATTTTGAGACATGGGTTTGTTTTTAATCCACCTCTAATAATCATACATCATAGTCACAAGATGATTGAAATCTCGACCACAGGCCCTTGCCTAATATATTTATTAGTCATTCTGATGAATTGATGCATAATGGTTGATTATCGAGTAATAGTTAAAATGTGATCCATGGAAATACAAATTATTAATCATGTTAATAACTAGGGAATAAATGCATGAAAAACAAAAGTGGGAAAACCACATCTTTTTTTAGGTTGGCCTCAATATATTTCAGATAGAACATCGAATGAAGAACCAAAAAATAAAAAATACTTCCCAAAATTCTACATATATAAAACTATATATATAAAATCAAAATAGAAACATGATTGAGAAGTAATTAAATATGTTGGATTATTTGATTCACATTCATCATATAATAATAAAATACTGAAATAAACCATGTTAAACAATTCCCTACCTCATCATATTATTCATTATTGATAAGTAATGTATATGTGGTGTCATCATTGGAAAGATCCTTGAAATTCATGGTCATTGGTGATCCTTAGTCTATTTTCATCAACCAAAATATCAATGAATAGATAATCTCAGTCCTCAAGTTTATGTACTAACTTTGCGATTACGATATTACCATGTTTTAATAGAGGATATAATTTGGTTAGTATTTAAATAAAAATTAAATCAAAAATTAAATTTAATTAATTATTTCTCAAATGATGGAATTTATTAAAAACCCAACACCAACAATGGTTATCTGATGTCTATGGTAAAAACCATATTATATACTCATATACGGTCTTGGATTTCCCATCGAGTTACCAGTCTCGATTAATTAAACAATTTTAGGAAAGATATGTTGTAATAATATGAATATATTTAATATTTTTATTATATCATTACTCAAATTATCAACCCTTAAGCTGAAAATTACCATTTTTATTAAAATGAAAAACAAGTCACAAAAAAAGACCAAATTAAGGAGGCCTAAAGTAATACAGGACCCGAGCATCATTGACTACAAAGGCAGCCATGGTATTACAGGGTAAACGGGGATTCGTTTTACCATGTGAATGGCCTGATGTGGCAAGAAAATTAAAAATTATATCAATTTTTATTATATTCATTTTATTTAATGGTTTATTTCAATATATCTCCTCAACTATTTCTGATTAAATGGTTTCAAAAAATCGTAAAATATTTTTTAACTCATATATCATTTTCATGTGTTATTATGTTTCATATTAAACATAATTCTCCAATATACCGATTCTACCATGATAAGAATTTATTATATTATAACTAATCTCTATAGGGAAAATTTTACCCAAAATGTAATTTTTAATTTTTTTCTCTTTTAAACATCAAAAAAATGAAGTGTGATTTGAATAATTCTCATAAACATCATTAATATCTTTCTCTTCAATATCGATTAACTCTATTTAGTATATTGTTATCTGTAAATATATTAATCATCTAATATGTACTATATAATGGGACCTTCAAATATCTACTTAAACCTTTTCATGAGAAATATTAGTTAATCATTTTACCAAATAAATTTCCATTAAAGTTGTTTTCAAATATTAAAAATACATTACTTTTCACAATTTTATATTGAATCATACAAAAAATATTTTTTCACATAATCATTTTTTCCATTCAAGTAATAGTTATATGGATTTGTTTAATGTTGTATTTTAAAAAAACATGTTACATAATGGAAATTTTTATGTGGAAGTTGATTATGACTTTATCTCATTCTGATAAAGACAATAGAGGTTTTGTCTAAAATTTAATATTTCAATGTACCCATGTCCATTATCCTCATTGTCAATAAATTATATATCAAATATGGAATTATATTTCCATTTTCCCTATAAATTAACTAATAAAATTATCTTTTTGGGTTATTGCATTTATAAGCATCATCTGATTGAATTTCAAATATCATTTTATGTGATAATATTTCGAAATGGTACAAACTGTCTTTTTTAATGGGTACTCTATGATATAATTTATTTCAATGGAACACATATTTATATATGATCACTAATTTTTTCTTGGTTCCTTTATAGTATTCAAATTAATTTTTTAATGTTGGAAATATCGTTAGTAAATAAATTTTAAATTAATATAATATTAGTTAAGTTAAGTTTACTAGACTATGATTTGACAAAATTATGTTTGATAAATATTCAAGAGACTATGATTGTATGTGATTTTGGTAATTATATGTTCAAATTACTATGTAGGAAAATGGTTGTGGTTATTATATGTCAAAAATATCATAATTTCTGATTCTTATACTCATTCTACATTCTTCTGTTATATTAATATATTACTCTCTATTGATTATGATTATTGTTGCATGATTATAGATCCTTCTCCCATGGATTATTTTATATCTATTGAAAACCATTAACTATTCATCATGAATAATTGATAATTTTAACCTTAAATTTGAGAATAAACATTCTTATATTTTCTATTCTCCAAATTTTTAAATTTCATTCAACATATGTGAAATTTAGAAAGAGGTGAAATATCTGGAAATTATAGATATATGATAATAATTATTTGAAATTTAGTTTTAGCTAATCTCAAATAAAACTAAACCATATGGATATTGGAATGTTAAATTGAAATTATATTTGAGGTTTAGTAATTGTGAAATATATATTGGTATATCTAGGGTCATCTTAAATATTAGTATTATTAATTTTTCTATTTATTACATCGAATCCGAGAGTTTGGATATAGGGAATCATATTATGTATTAGTGAAGGGTTTAGATATTGGGGGGGATTAGTAATAAATATCATTATTTAAATCCCTGTTTATATGATTATGTAAATAAATCCTAAAAATTGGGTAAGGAGTTTGAGGTTTACTAGAAATAACAAACCAATATCAATGAAAATATATAGATATTGTATCTATAATCGATTACCTTAGGGTTAATAACCTCAAAAAATATTGGTTGGGTTTTTCATCAAATTATGACATAGTAAAAAAAGATTATTTTACTACACACCCAATTTGAATCTACAAAATGATTTACTTATTTTTGTTCACTTACTCATTACAAACCATTATGTTGGATTTTAATATATTCAAATTAGTAAACCTAATATTAAAAGAAACAATTGATATCTTATATTGAAACCTAAATAAATAATAAGTTTGTGTATATATATCATTTCTAATTTATTAATTATTTCTATTTTTCTTATTTTATTTTTTATAATATTATTGATGTATGTTATATCAACACATTAAAAAAGTATTACCATGAATGAAGAAAGAATATATATCAGGATTTCTGTTTTATTTCCTTGTAATTTAACTTCAATCATTATTGAATATTTTATTTTCAGTTACCCTTGCACGTATTTGAGAATTTAGATTAAATTAAATATTCATAACAATATATCCCAATATCCATATATTCTCCTATATTAAAATATTTATTTTAGATCATTTGGTCTTATTTTTCAGAAATTCCTTCTCATGATACATTGTTTGTAAATTTATGCAATAGGATTTGTTATATTTTTGAATTATAAAAAAATGGAATTATAAAAATTTATAAAAATACAACTGGGGTGATCTACAAGATCTATATATTTATCATATATTTAAATCTATGTATTATTTTATATATTTTTTGGAATAAATTTTTTTCACGAATTCAACTCGAATCATGCCTACATGATTAATAGAATATAATTACCAAATGTTGTTTCAAAATAATATATTCAAAATCCAAAATAATATTTTAGTATTAATTATCTATAGCACTCAATTAAACAAATTATTACCTTTGTGCATGGGAACACGAATTCTGGGAAATTAGAAAACTTGTGATGTATTCCATTAACTCATGGAAGGAACCTCATACACCATTGACCCTAATAATTTGATAGTGAAATTATAGTACCAGTTGATTTTAATTTGAAAATGTATGTGGGATTTTTTTTATATTTTTTGAACTATAAAATTAAAATTTTTAGGTACCAAATTAGTTTATGAGGGGAGAATGTTACACCTCTAGTTTTATAAAACATTTTTTTACGTAATCCATATGTTATTCATTCATAAATATGTTGTCATATTCTATGAAAATATTTTAAATTAGTTGGGAAATAAATCATATAACAAATGAGTCAAAAAATAAAACATTCTTTATTAATAGATTAACATTAAATAAATGGTATATAAAACAATGTATTACAAATCATATAATAAAAAATATAATGAAACATTACCTCCATTAAAAGTGAATTCGTTAAAATGGGATAATAAATAAATAATAATAATATCTTCCAAACAACATGATACCCTAGATCAGCCTCAATATTGAGAGTCACCACAATTTATACTAATTATTCAATGGAAATTAACATCACAAAAGGGGAAAACGTTCTATAAAATATAATATGGAAGTTAAGGTAATGATAAGTATGAATGTGAATATTAGAATGAGGTGAATTTAAAGGATATAATGGGATAAATTTAGTCCTTATAAAATAATATATTAATGTTTCAAATATTGAAATTTAAAATATTATTATCATATATTCATATATCTAAATGGAATATTTATGTTTTTATTGTTAGTAAAAAAATAAAATATTTAATTCATAAAAAATAAACAATAAAAATAAACAATAAATCATTAATAATTTTTTTTATGTATTTCATTTATTATTATAAAATAATGATATCATTTATTTTTATATGTAAACTAATGAGTTAAAAACATGTGTATTAGATAAATTAATTTTGTATATTATAAATAATTAATCCTAATTTTTGTTTGTGAAGATTATTTTAAATAAAAATGATATTTTTAAATGAACTAATATTTGACTTATTGTTCATTTTATATTTAAAATTTACTAATGAATGATTTTAATGAAATTTATTTTTATTATATTCAATAAACAAAATTATCATCCATTTAGTCACTTTGGTTGGCATGTAATAACAATAAAACCATTTTATGACTTAAAGATCCATTTTCCCTAAATTGTATTTTATGTGATATTTGGAATTATATTAATATTAGTTTTTTAAATATTATAAATTGATTATAATTTCTTTTTGTAATATTTATATCAAAATTTTGTAAAAAGTTCTTATTAAATTATAACATAAAAATAAGTTAGATATGTAAATATTTGTTACCAAAAAAATAGTTACTTTTCAAATATATGTTTTTATAAAAATTATGATATTTTTATCTAAATAAATAAAATTTATCTCAATATATTACTATACAATTAATCGTAAAATATAATAAAAAACATGTTATTTAATTATATATAGAAATTAACAACAAATACTCTTGAAATAAAATTTATATGTTTTTTGAAAAATTTTAGTCTGATATATTGTGTCATTATATAATGATTAATTTCCCCTTATTTTAAAAAATTAATTAGACTAAATGGATCTGGAATAATATTTCATTATTTTGAAATTTGGAATTATTAGTCATATTTTATCATTTAGTAAAAAAATAATTAACATTGTAAAATTTTTATCTTCGATAATAAGGAAAATATTTGGTAATTTAATATGGATATCATTTATTTCAGTTCTCATGTCAGTTAGACCCTATAAAATTCTATTGGTAAGTTAGAAATTCGTAACCATATGTATCACTAACCTATTTAAATCCAAATCACCAAACACCCATTTGGTTGCATATTTACCCCTCAAATAATATTAGTTTCAAATGATTTTCCATTATCTTCACCTATAAAAGGATCACACATCCTCTCATATCATGAAAAAAATATCCTTAAAAATTCCATTTAAATGATACTAATTTTCACCCATTGGATCCCAATTCCTCCTTTTAAATACCTTGGTTACCTTAATGGGTTCAAATTCATCCACATAAAATATGTAATTCAATCTAACATTCAATTCAAAAACATGAGTATTATCCACTGACTAACCCTTTCTTCTCTATATATCTCGTCAACCCACATCTAGAAATATTATGAAAATTAATATCTAAATACATAAATATCATTATCTTTATTATACATTACAATACTGATGAAACAAACACTATCTATCTCCCTTTCATATAATGGAAAATCAAAATGTTACATATGTTATATACAGACTACCACCTCCATGAACAACATATTTCAGGCCTTACATGGATTGCTCCATGACCGTGTTTAACAAATAATAACTATATTTTATAAATGATTATTATTATTTAAATATATGTTTTTATTTATATTAATATCTGACCCATTTTTATTATACCTGATTTTTTCATTCAGAATTCAGCAAACAAGATTATTTTTGAGAACATCATAAATAATTATAATATATACACTATTTTACATTAAAAAATATCTAAATGATTAATTTTTTATCAAATAATGATTATGAACATAGAAATTACCGATCATGTTTGAAATAGTAAAATCATAAACAATTGAAAATGAAATTAAACAAAACTATAAATATATGATTAATGATACAATAAAAGAGAATAAAATATAATTGATTTTAGTAAGTTTCTAAAATAATTCATTAAGATGTTTATGTTTATCAGACAAGATTTTAGAGTTATTTCTATTTATAAAGACTATAATATTTGGGGATTATATTTGAATTTTCCTTCTTTGAGACGTTTTCATATTATACACATAGTTTCATTTCAGTGTTACATATACCACAACTTTGGTATTTTATATTATGATTATATTTTAAATAATTAATATTAATGTTATATTTAATTTCTTATAGTGTCCCAATATTTTCATACGTAGATATTCCTTGATGTTTTTATGATGAGTGATTATGTTACACAAACACATGCCAAAGGATTATAAAGGATAGTTACATTCGAAATATAGAAACATAAACAACTATTTCATATGTGAGCTATATAATCTCCAATTATAATGATCATATCTATCACCTTAATCATACACACACATATATATTAATATATTTCATAATATATTTCATTATAAAATGGGTAAATGAAACCTAAAATTTTGTGTTCTCAAATGATTAGTAAGTGTATACCCGAGAAAGAAAATAGCAAAAGACCTATATAATGGAATGAAAACATGGTCACAAAAATTGAAAAACATTCCCTTCATATCAAAGATAAAAATATTTGGTCATGGAATAAATTTTAGGAGTTCAGATGACATGAATCATTAGGAAATAAAAAAACATCATTCATGAGAGAATAACATTGTCATAAAAGATATTATTGTTGGATACACATAATCATATAAAAACATGTTTATAGTACTCTAGGATAACTTAAAATGAAATTATAATGGTATGAGTTCCCTCTCCTAAAAATAATTTATGTCGATACTCAATCTCAACACTGTAATAGGATAACATTACCCTTACAAAATTGGGTGCACTTACCATTCTAGCCTTGTCTATCTCTGGAGACATAAATCAATACTAAATTCATTGGATGTATAGATAGGCCCAAGACAAAAAATAATTAAAATCATATCTTTTTTTAACAAAATATGTTAAAAAATTCAACATATCAAAACCCATTAAATAAATCAAGTTTCATAAACATTTCATCATATCATTATCTATGGAAAAGGTATATGTTTCATATTAATATCATCTTTTTTAGCCGAGAATAACCTATTAAAATAAGTAGGCATCGCAATAACTTTTTTAGTGTATATCCTATGGAAGAGAATCATGTTTCATTAACATCTTGTAATAATATAAATAATCCATTCATAGAAATAATAATAGTGTTACCCATGGATTATATCCCTAGTAAATCATATGTAACATCAATATATATCATATTAGATGTGAAATTATTTTGATTAATAAATTTGATCATTTCAATAGAAAAATAATTTCTATTTCTAAATAATTTCATTCGAACTAATAATTCATAAAATTAGTGGTATAAAATTTATCTGAAAATAACCCTATAATATTATTAAGTAATCTTAAGTAGAATTATTGTCCATGATAAGGGATAATTCCTTTAATATCAAACATGTTTAAATAAATATTCTTTCATCATTTTGAACAAATGAAAATAGGGATTTTTTTTGAAAAAAAACACGAAGATTCAATCAATTTGTATTGAAAATTATATCATTGTTAAATATTCATTTTAATAATATATATATTTTTTATAAAAATTAAAAAAAAAACCTTTAGAAAACAGGTTTTTGTAGTAAAAAATAATTGTTTACATAAGAGAAAATTTAAAATGGTTTTATTAAAGAATTTATTTGCATCTATTATTTATATAAATATATGAAAATTAATGTAAATCATGTAATTTCATGATATAACCATTGAAGAAAAAAATATATGATTTTATTGAGATACGGATCATAATATTTTATAGTCTAAAAAAATCCAAATCAATCATGAAAAATGTTAATATTGTAATATAAATTTTGTACTATATTTGAATTATTGAATTATAGGACCCAGAAATGGTAGATAAAAAAGGGATATGTAATTACTAATAATTATTAGGATAATTTTCCAAAAATAAATTAATTTCAATTATATGACCAATATTAAATAGACTTTTATTGAATATGGAATGTGTCTCATGGAAAATAAAAGTGAGACAAAAATCTCATTACATAATTCTTAACATCCGTTGTACACATTAAAACCTAAAATATAATAAACATATGATTATTATAAATATATTACATTTTTTTACCTACATAAATAACACTATATATGATTTTATTATTTCATTTTATAACTTATTTATTAAAAATTCAAAGTTAAAGTCGCATTTCAGGAATATACTAATAATTTTTCATGTATATTTTGATTTGTTATTTTTTGGAATTATTCAATTTATCATGGTTTAATAATATATATATAATGTTAAAAATTAAATAATTATTATATATATTCATTATATATGTTTTTATATAAATTTATAATAGTTTTAAAAATAAAATGAAATACGTCGTTCATTGAGATAGTAGGTCGTACGTACAAATGAATGTTATTTCATTATTGATCAATGGGAAGAAATAAATAAATTTTAACAATATATTAATATAATATAATCATTTTAATATCATTTATATCACATATATTTATTAAAATGATTCGTATTATATTCCATTTAATAACTTGTTAAACCACGTCACTCCGTGAGGTTGTACTTCGTCAAATGCATTAGTGATATTATCATATTCACAATGATTATAAATTTTAAAATTTTATTTTATATAATAATTAACAAATTATAATAAGGTCAATAATATAATATATAAACATTTAATACATCACTATACCTTCCAATGAGAGGAGTTTATGGAAAATGAAAAGTATTGGTTTGTTAGTTGGTAATGACCCTTACAAATGAATATTGATTATCTATCACCATTGATGGAAGATAATATAGATATAATAAAATAAAATAATATGAATAAAATCTATGTATATGTATGTTAATGTAATTATTACATTAGTGTGTTTTATTAATAATTAAAGGAGTTAAAGAAGAAATATTAGAAAATGTTTGGTAAGGGTTGTTACTTCGTCTTTAGACATCATTTTTTAGAATGAAATAAAAGGATTAATATACTAAATTTACGAAAAATATAAGGATTATATGATGGGGATGGGAATTAATGTTGTTATTTGGGTATTTAGATTTTGAACCAAATGTTTTGAAGGAATTAATGGGAGAGAAGAGTTGTTGTCCTTTTATATGTGAGGTGAGTGGCATAGTTGTTATATTTAAAATAAAAAAGGTTTACCCTGGTTTCAATCCCCAAATATTCACGAAAATAAAATACTATAAATAATAGAATTGATATGGTATAAATTTGGATTTTCAATGGGTATTTTATTTGTTTTGGGTAATTTAGAACAATTATTAATTTAATTTAATCCTTGGTAACCCACTTTATACAAGAACGATTGTAAATTTTATTTACTATTTCTTAATCCAATTATGGTAAAATGAAATTAGATACCTTATTATATAATATAAACTCTTCTGATTCAAAATATTGAATATATTATTAACTATTCCTTTCATTTAAGTGGAAAATTTAATTTAAAATTATACCACCAAATGCGTTGAGAAATCTGTTTTCCATTGATAAAATGATCAAGAGATTAATTCTTTTTATATCAAAATTTTGTATAAAAATATTATAATGACAAAAAACATATTAAGTTATATTAAATTGAATTAATTTTACATTTAATTTAATTTAAATAAAAATATATAACATTATAAATTCTTTAATGGAAAAAAATGTTTTCATTTAAGACAAATTTTTATTACTATTCGTTAAAAAAATATCATTTCAAACAATGTCCAAAAATTCATCCTAAGAAAAATTTTCACATGATGATTTAAAAATTAAAAATTAAATTAAAATTTTTTTATAATGTTTCAAAAATTAATTTAATTATTGTTCTTAGGATAATATTACGAAACATGTTTTTGGGAAAATAATATTTTCAAAGAATACAGACATGACTAAAAATTAGTTAATTTTATCAATATGTGTTCTATAATTAACATCATTATGATAAATATTAAAAAGTTATTTAATACTATACTTATAATTGGGTATCATTTCTAGGTTATAATTCTAGTGTTTATAAAATAATATTAACAATATGTCATGGTTTGTTAAAACATGTTGTTGTGTATGATGAAAGATATCATAAAGATTTAATTTTTTAGAAAAATAATAATAATTCATAAAAACTCATGATGTTATATTATGAAAACAATAAATTAAATTTTCCTTCAATATCATTCACTCTGAAAAAACACATTTGGATAATTCTTCCTCATTATTTCCCTAGGATACCACATATCTTATTCAATGATGTGCTTTCAGAAAATCAAAATTGGCCAGGTGAGTGGTATTGTAATATTGAATTTTTTATCTATGAACTTAAATCATTAATTTATAATCCTTACATGAATGGTAATTATCTAGCAATATTCACTTTAATTTTATTAACTTTAAAATATCACGCATGTAATTCCCCATGATAGATACATTGAACACATCATAGACATTAGAGAGGTTTGGTGGAAGAACCAACATATAGGATACAATCACAATACGATGAAGAAATTCAGCAGGATCGATCTAGTTAGGTATTAGTTTACCTTAATTTCTAAATATCATAAAATCCTTCATTAGATAAATTAAAAAAACCATTATCACTAACATCAAATTCTCATCGTTTTAGTCATTCTCAAAACAATGTTTCTACTGACTCTCATATTACATAATGTAATATTAAATGGATATAACATTATATTAATAATCCTCATCTATTTTAGGTCCCAATATATTTCTTTATCAAGTATCATTATAAAAGTTTATATATATAAAATTATTTCCAAATAGTTCTTCATGACGAAACATCTACGTAATTGAGATAAACCCATGGTTTTCAAAAAACTCAACTAGAGGAAGATATTGATACCAATGATTTTCAAATTCTGTAGAAACATTTCGCACTATATCCTATAATATTTTTATTATTCACATATATAGACCATCCATCTAAGGATGATATAATGTGAAGAAACATCACTTCATATCTATAGGTCGCAGATGAGTTCAGCAGATCATCAATGTAAATAATAGATCTTGATTAGTTTTAATTTAATGTAGTACTCCATGAAACCATACCACATACATAAAGTATATTCTACAAATATGATCAAGAGAAAAGAATTATTTGATATAAAGGAAGTATGATGACTTTGTATGTTCATCGACAACAACCCAATTTGATTTATTTATTTTGTACATTTGAGGGAGTTTAATGACAAAATAAATGGTAATTTTTTCCCATTTAAATTATTGTATTGGTAGTAGATGCAACATCCAAAGATACATTTGTTTCTCAACCATATAATTAAGAAATTCCAAGGAATGGGATAAAAACTCAATGACATTTCTCAATAATCTATATCACTAAAAATATATTTCCATATATCAATACATCTAAAATATTATTTGTTGAATAGAAAATGATAAACTATGAGTTACCTCTGACAACTGCTTCATCAAATATATTATTTATTGAATACATTCATTGTTTCTGAATATTAATTTTATATAAAGAATAATTTTAAAATCTATTACATTTCAACAATTTTTTTCAGCTCTACATCATCCTTCTACATATATTTATTATTCAATTGGAAATGTGGTAAAATAATCAATTAAGAAAGATAATATTTATCCCCATCAATAATTAATTCAAAATGAAACATTTAATAATCCATAAATATTATATATTTTTTGATCCACATCCTAGATATATTGGCATGATCATTTTTACTCAAATCATCATCCAAATTGTTCATAATCCAATAATGGTAATATATTGAGAAATCATAATAATTAATCCACTATAAGAATCATATGTAGAACATATTCTACTCCTTATATTTAAAAATATTATTTTAAATAACATCTCTTAGTACATGTATCATAGTTTTCTCTATATATAAATTTCATACATATATTCAAAAAAAATTACCATAGCTTACTCCAAATCATTATTTGGTGTATTTTTCTCATGAATCGTCAATTTTGTTAGTTATAATAGATTACCATGTCATTCTACATCAGAACATGTCATGTTACCTTCAATGATAAAACTCTATCGATTTAAAAACCCTCTGTACAAGAAGTTTATTTATAAATAGTTGAGTGTAAGATCCTAGATCTTCATTCAGGTATGGATATATATTTTCTGGTTTTTTAGGAAAAGTGTTTGAATTATAGAAATTTTCTAGGTTCATGCTGTGTACTCATGATTACACAACTTCTATTCCATTTTTTCAGGAAGACGATTATTCGTCAGGTAACAGTTGAGTACTTGGCCTTGTCTGGTGACATGGATGACAACCTAATGTGGGGCCAGTTGAGGCTAGTACATGACATGTAAATTAAATGAACATTTCATGTAATTTTTTTACTAATTTGACTGGGGTCACGTCTCATCTTCATAAATTCTTTCTTCTTCCCATTTATCATGAATGAGAGCGATGTATGACAAAAGAACATCGAGATCCTCTCATTCCTCCATCCGAGCTCTGATTGAGTTGCTGCCAGGTGTGTTGGATTTCCACTGGGGAGTTATCAATTTCCCTAGAGCCTCTCTTCCTAATTTCTGATCACTCTTGAGTTAATTACGATTTATAATGTTCTCCCCTCTCATAGATCTACATCTTTCTAGGCTTATTCAAGGGCTAACATTCAAGAGTGTTCACCATAAGACATTGAAAGATGTGTATTGTGTATTTCATTGGTTGTATTTGTATTATATATGTTAAAACTATCGAATACCCTTATTTAGGGTATTGCGTATTTTGGAATTTGTGCATATTTAATTCCTGGTATTGTTTTATTGATTGAGAAACGAGTTCTGATTATGTACAATGTTTAATATATAGATAATTGATGTGTTTCCCATTTTTGATTGGTTAGGGCTATTGGGTCTAGAAATCATGTAATTCCTCCATATTTTCCGTGTCTAGTGTTATAAATATGGGGTTGTTATTTATTTTATATGCGTGTATTTTATATTATGGATATATGACCATGGGTAATTGACTGTGAGAGATTTCTAAGTTATGGGATTTTAATTATGGATTGATGTTATTAATGACTAGAGGTATAGATTGTGAGAGCTGTTGTGTGGACATTAGTGAGATAGGTTAGAACGTGATAGATACCAATAGGTTTGTTATTAAATGAATGGTGGACCATAAGACATTAACTATGAGAGTTTACATGGGACATTAAATTTTATAATTATTATGTGGACCATGGGGGTATTGAATATAAGAGCTGTCCAGGTGGTCAATTGTAAATGATTATTACTTTGTGTGACTGAAGGGGTTAAACTAGGTGAGCATTCCCAGAGTGGAAATACTTTTTTGGTTGATGATATGTTGATCGAGAGGGGATTAGACAGTGAGAACATTCCAAAAGGTTTTCTTATGATTGATTGTCATGAGTCTTCTAAGACAAAGCCCATGGTTGGACTCAGTCATAGGATTTTATTTAAAACTTTTGATATGTCTATTTGATATTATCTCATAGGGGGGAACAGAACATAGTCTATATCATGTGGTTACATTATTCAATGGATTAAATTATTATTAAATATAAATTAATGTAATTGAAAATGGAAATATTGATTACTTTTTATTATATACATGTTTATTGTTTCATTTAGGCATATTACCTGGTATATATATTCAATGATAGTTAGGAAGAGATCATTTGGACGATTCTTACTAGGATTTGTCTCACACCATGTTTTGGTCATGCTATTAGGTCCAAAAATATTATATGGTTGAAGGTATAGATTATGTAAAGCAACCTTCTTCATTAGGCACATGATTGTGGTTGGAGGTAGAGAGCATGGAATCAAGCTGAGGCTTGCGATGATATTGGAGTGTACAATTTTCTATTTATATATTGGTTTAGTTTTTTATTTCCAACATTATGACTTGTTTGGCTGCTTTCCTAGACATATGTTACATGCATCATTTATATATGTGCTCTAGTTGTTTATTACTATCTGTATTCCTCTGTTTACCTTATTTTATGGTATTACTACTTTGACAACAGTTTAATATTTGTTTCAACTGGGTTACTCTATCAATTTTGTTAGTGTTTCCCCATAATCACACCAAATTCTCTCACAACTAGTCGGAAATCTCTGTCATTTAGGGAAATGTGCTTGCGGTCCTATGACCAACCAGGTATGTGGTACCTTTGGGTAGCACCCGAATCTAGGAGGTTGCAATGTGTTATCAAAAGAGTTTATTTTATGTGTTGTATTAATATTTGGAACCTATAGACAAGGATAGGTAAGAATGGGTAGTTGTTAATAATCTATTCTCGGGAGTAGCTAACATGTGTACATGGAGAATTCATGTTATGTCGAATATTTCTATTTTACTTGTTTTGAAATTGTTACAATTGATTTGATTTAATTGTTTGGTGATTACCTTTTTTTGTGTTGTTATCATTGATATTATTGAATTTATATTTCTGTTGAAACTAGATGAGATGAAGGTATGAAGTATCATGAATCATATTGGTACTTGTGAGAGATCACATGCCATGCATTCTTGTTATGCCATTTAGGGTCCATTACTGAATGCATGTTGTTTTGATAGATGGTGTTCTATATATGCATGATGTTGTGACAGATTCCTTGATAAATATGCCTACTATATTGATAGGGTATTGGAAATTCAAATCATTCATCTGGATGGAAGTCAATATTTTGTCCCTGAGGTGTTATATGACCTCTTGGATCGGAATTTGGGGAATCATTATTTAACTTTAATTAAATTTTGTCATGTTATGTAGTAAATAAGGATTCCAAACATTGATTCATGGGAGTATGGGCTCTCACAGGTCATAATTTTTCTTGTCATGGACGAAGTTTAATGTTTTAAAGGGTTTCAGCGAGGATTTAGAGGATTACTATCAAAAAACCCAAACAACACGACATGTGATGTTATGAGCATGTTCCTTGTGTTCTTCAGTTCTGGAAGATTCACATTTTTTATGTACATGACGTAAACGGTATGTACATGTTGTGTAGTATATAAACATTTACTGACAGTGTGAGTTAAGAAACTGGGTTTTGAATATTTTGGTAATACATGTCGTGTATAGATTGTATACACAATGTGTACAGAACCATGTCTCTGGTCGTGTGACTGATGACCTTGGTGGAAGAATCTTTGGTTGTATATGTTGCATCTATTTTGAGCACACTATGTAGAGTTGATCATGTTCTTTTCCATGTGACTAATAAAAATGTTGTTATAACATAAATAGTACATTTCGTGTCTAGGTTGAAGACATTTTTTAGTGTTACCCAGGACAGAACAATGTAGTTCGATCCATGTAAGGGAAAATGGACAAGATGGAAAATTGAAGTACACTCCATGTATGTGGACGAACACGCCCTATGTAGGGTTGTTACATGACTAGGTTTGGCAGAGGTAAATTCCCATGTTGAATCCTACGGGAACACGTCGTGTGGTGGGTATACAGGCTATAAAACCCTGATCATAAAATCATGAATGTTTTCTTCTCATGTTCTTTTATTCCACTTATATGTTTTAGTCCTTGATAATCATGAACTGATGTGTGCGGTTTACCTTTTAGATTCATTCCACTAAGACGTGCTTCTATTGTACTCCAGGTGTAAGGATATGGCCATCATGGGAAATGATATATAAGGGACTACCAGTAGATCCTCCTATCATGACCATATTTAATCCAACTATTATACTGGATGCAGATGTTGATTGAATGTTCCATGAAGGATTTTTAAGGATGTTACAGACTTTCTATGAAATACCACATCCTGCCTCTCTATGGAATAGATGATGCGGGTGTTCCAGCAACACCATCCTCCCACTTTTCTAGTGGATGGTGGTCAACAGACTGCACATTCATGGTTTGAGGCAATACTTTCTATCATTGGGTATCGAAAGACACCTCTTGAGATGAGGGTGATGCTTTCTATGTACATGCTATGTGATTTCTCCAAGATATGGTTGGATGTTATCTCACCGGTGGGATGTCATTAGGATATGGTTTGGGAAGTGTTTTGTAGAGAAGAAAAGCACGAGGTACATGGAAATTATATAACTATTTCTGAATACATAATACATAACAAAAACAGACACACAAGGATCGTAATAGTTTAGTGTCTTTGGAAACATGGAATATAAACTTCTAATCGTGTTGACAGATCTTCAACAACTACCATAACAATCTTACCATTTTTGTTTCCTTACCCAAAACCTTTTTATATTTCCTAGAGAGAATAAAACATAAAAAGTGTGAGCTCAAATGCTTAGTAAGGGAAAACATAGAGAACATAAAACAATCCATAAACATTTGAAATCAAATACTTGAACATGAAATTTAAACATCAAAATATTGAGAAAAGTCATAAATCATGGAAGTACGTAAGGCATATATCATAATGCAACATCAACCATGATAAAATTTAATGGGAATAAAACATGTAATTGTGGAAACCATTCAGCACATGTTATAATTTCCATAGTAGCCAAGGCATTTCTGCCAAGACCATCTTAGTGGACAAAGTCCCTTTCTGAATCGAGTTCACTCCTCGTTTCTGTCCTGTAACACTGAACCCGATTAACATACCATTCCAACCATGTCTATCTCATTAGATATAAATCTTTACCCAATTCATTGGAGGTACATATAGGTCCCACCCATCTCATATTGAAATCATTCTTACTTGTGCCACAAAATAAACATACATCATTCATAATAACCCAACAAATAAAATGGGTTTCATAAACATCATCCCACCATCACATAATCCATATAAAAGAAATGGATATCATTTCATAATAAGAAAAGTGAAACCATGTAAATCATAGAGACATTATACTTGAGACATATATATATATGAAATAATGTCATCTTAGATTGAAAAATGGTTTTGATAAAACACATGAAATGAATTCTTGAGGAAAATATCCTTTCTTCTTCAAAATCATTTTCTTTTCACAAAATGTGATACAATTTTAAAATAAATGGATTTTGTTGAAATTAGTCATGAAATATTTTGGAGGAAGCTTCCTGAAAATACGGCTTTATAAAGCCGTAAAAAAATCCTTTCATGCCGTATAAGTTATAAAAAACCTTATTCTCGTACTTTTGCCGGAAAAGTCAAAAAGTACCTCGTATGGTAAAAAAAAGTAATATTCTATTAATAACATGTGGTAAAATTAAAAAATGGGTAAAAATGCCATTAAAGATACATGAAAACATTTTTATAAAATTGGGACATGGATGATAACAAAAACCCCATTAAATACTTACGAATAAACAATCTCGGATAAGGGTGAGATTGGAATAGTTATCCCTTACCTTATGTCTGATATGCTTCGTATGGATCCGAAACTCTTGTATAATGATTTAAATAATGTCATTGAATTATTAAATAATCATATTCATTTTTATGATATCATATATGTTTAACTTATGACTTTATATTACCCATTCTTTTGTAAATTCCATGTTAAAGCAGCGTTTAGGGTAAAATCATTTTTTTATCGTATGTGTTTCAACTTGTCAATCTTGATAATATTACTTATATCATGATTTAGAAAATTCCAGAAAGTTAATCATGATTTATATGTGATATATATCCATCATATACATATATATTATAGATCGATAAAAGGAATGAAATACGCCGTTCATGGAGACGGTAGGCTGTACGTACGCATGAACGATGTTTTCGTTTTCTTATTGAATTGAATGTAACTAAATATATGACATAAATATATATATACATAAATATAGTAGAATTATTATTTCATATATTTAATTATTATTCATTATATAAACTTTATGATCATTCATGTATGGTTAACATGGAGAATGAATCTCATCGCGTCGTGGAGACGGTAGTCCGTACGTACGCACAAGCGATGATATCGTTCCCATAATAATTGAATAGAATTGGAGTGGATGGAATAATATATAAGAATCAGCATGATGTTATAATAACCATATATAGTTATTCTTTACATAATTATACCTATCCATTTATGTTGTTGGTGGAAAAATAGATTACACCACGGCATGGAAACAGTATTCCGTACTTACGCAGGCGTAGTGATTTCATTTTCTGTAGGATGGATAGAAGGTGAAATGTGGCTTCCTAATATTTATAATAACATATAATTATATTAGCGATACTTATTTTATTACTTTATAATGAAAAAAATAATGAACAATAAGTTGAAGAAGAAAGAAGCTTGAAAGAATCGGTAGAAGAAATTACCTCTTCTTTGACGCACCTCCTTTAAACTTCTTCTTAGGGCACTAGGGTGGGTCTTTTGAGAAGACCGGTACCTTTATAAAGTTTCTAGGTAAGTGGAGAAGTTAAATGGGTAGAGGTTGGCCGAGTTTCATGTCTCAAAATGATGTGAGGAAGAGAGGTAGGAGGTTCCCTTTTATAAGGGAGGATAGGGGTACCTTTTCAATCCTCAAAAACATTAGTTTAATATAAATTTAAAACCCACATAAAAACCTCAAAAAATGACTCAATTCGAATATTAGATGAGATAGGGTTGTTATATAATCAACCAATAAAATTTAGAAATGTTTTTATCTTATTTTAAACCTTATCATTTTGATTTATCTTTATTTAATCTATTTAAGTTTATTTGTGGTAATAAAATTATAAATTATAAATGGTTATAAATAATCACTTATGTTTTTTTAATTTTCCATAATTGGATAATTTATGACATTTTCGACTATATAAATTTAAATTTATAATTTTTAAATATTTTTGTAATTTTTAAACAATTTAATAATATGTTATTTTTATAAAATTACAATAGTGTCATTTTTGACACTATTCATTTATTCGAATTTAAATAAAATCTACACAGAGGATATATTCGAAATAAAATATTTAAGAGATTCATAACATGTCAAATTTGTCTATAAAATTCGTGGATCACATTAAAAAGTTCATATAATATTTAATTTAATATTTTTAAAACCATCTATTTAGTATATCTCTTAATAAAATAATTAGTACAACAATTTTTTATAATTATTTAATACACTTTTTTTTGCCGAAAAATTAAAAATAAAATCCTCTGATTAAGATAAATATCATATATTTTATAATAATAATTTTACACGAATTTATCATCGCTAAATAACAACATGTAAATTATTATATTTATTAAATTATGAAGGTGACATCTTTGGAATCATTTAAAATAAAATATTATAAGTGTCATAATCGCCATAATAAGGATCCAAATGGTCCAAAATTAGGCCAGTGGATGATTAGGGTTTATATATACACTAAGAATATGTTTTGTGCAGATTTTTTGGCTTTTTGATATGTATTACTATTTCAATAAAAACTATAATATTGAATTTTCATTAAATAAATAATTTCTGAATCATTAATGTATAAGATAATGAGGTAGTTAAAGAACTATTAAAAATTAAAAATAAATTACCATGATAAAGAAAAACATTTTTTCTTTCAAATGAGTATTTCTAACCGAATTTATATTCTGTATATTTTATATTAAAAATACTTTAATTATTAAAGTTGAGTGAGACTTATTTCACTTTCCTTTAAATAAAAAAAACTAAAGGTCTTAATCACCTCCAAGTGGATTCCAATGGATTCGATTTCGACCGAAATATGCCTTAGGACACAATTTAAGCATCCAATTATATTATGACAAGTGTTAGGATAATTTTATAAAATTATATTTACCCATAATTACCCAATTTAACTTTTACTATGGTAAATAAAATTTACTATTGTTACTATTCATAAATCCCAAAAATACAAAGTAGTCTATTAATATAATTTGGACCCACTAATTCCAAATATGGAATCCATTTTTCTAAATTCAATACATAAATGTCTCTGAAATTAAATTAAAATTAATCCCGTTGTCGAAAGAAAATTAGTTTTTGTTTAAAACATTGCAAAAGATTGAATTTATTTAACCTAAAATTCAATGTAAAATCAATGCTAATGACATAAATTATATTAAATGGTAAAAATATATTATATTTATAGTTTAATACCATTAAATATAATAATTTAACCACATAAATTATTACGATCAAAAAAGTTTTTTTAATTAATATATAGCGTGTTTTTATTATTCCTTAAAATATAAAAGTTATCAGAATAATAAGAAAAATTTATCCAAGGTAAAATTTTATATCCTGATCCCAAATAATAATTTAATTTTGTAAGATTTAACTTATAAAAATATAAAAAACTAGATTTAATGTGGGTGCGCCATCAAAAGGCGGCAAAACTGCATTTTTTGAAAAATACTTATTTTACCTGAAATATTTATTTTGTTCTTATACCATGTTCTAGAAAATGTGTAAGATGAATAATAATGTTATAAAATTCAAAATTTAGTCAGTACTATTCATAACGGCAAGTTCATAATAATATTATAATAATATATCGTTGTTTAGTAAAACCTGGTATTGCGTACAACACATGCTATCGAGGAAGGTCATGATTGCGTGTAATGCAAGCCAAGTCAGGGTTGCGTGTAGTCCACGACTCCTTTGTTGTTGTGTATAACAAAAAAATTGAATATATATATATATATATACTCAATGTATTGTAGAATAACTACTATCAAACAAACATGAAATTTTGTGTAACACGATCCAAGATTAGTGTTGCGTATACTGCATGCTAATACGGTGTTGCGTATAGCTCAAGATAATCTTGGTGTAGCGTACAATAGACGATATAAAAGAAATTAAAACAAATATATCTTATAAAATTTCGGGTTGTTACATTCTACCCCCCTTAAAATAAATTTCTCCCTCTAGATTCGTCGCCACATCGTAAAATGAAATACCAAAACATAACTTTAAAAACTAAAGTATGAAACGTAAAGGTAACCCATATTAACTAATCACTGGGTTTCCACAAAGTAGATCATAGGTGAAAATATGGATATGGAAGATAAATCTTACCATCATGTTCTGATGGAGAGTGGTAGAGAACATGGCTATGAAAAAGCAAACAATCACAAAGCCATGTATTTGTGATGATCTAAGGTACCATATGATTCATCGGATATAAGGGTACTAGGACAACATTTTTGGTTTTCAAGATCATTTCCCTAAAGTTGATGAATTAGAAGAAATACTTACATGATTTTGGTACAATCTCACTGTTGTTTGTGAATTGAACAATTTACACTTCATCGCATAAAAAAATGAAGTTGAATTTGTTATTCGTGATGTGTTATCAGATCATGTGATAGAATGATGGGTCATTCCATCTATTTCAAACAAAAGGTTAGAAAAAGTTATAAGTCCATCTAATGGTTAGGTTAATCGTATATGGTTCCAAAAATGATCTTATAATTCATATATCATACAACTTAATAAAATAAAACTAGTTACAACTAACCAGGGACTTCCTATAGGCCAGTGGTAAGCGATAATGGCCAGTGGCACTTCGGTTGTGGATTCGATTCCCACAGCCTTGTCCAACGCGATGGGCTGTCACCCGTCCTATAGGTTGTCCTTTTTTCTAAAACTACATTACTATAACCTATACGTATACTTAACCTTAGGGACATCCCTAGACATACCTTAGAAATATCTCTAAGGATCTCACTAACATTTTCGCATCCTAGTTTCCAAAGTTAGACTAAACCATTCCTCTGATACCAACTGTAGAGACCCAAATCATGATGTACATGGACATTATATTACTTTTGCGGAATACTTAATACATAACAAAAACAAACACACAAGGATCGTAATAGTTTAGTGTCTTTGGAAACTTGGAATATAAACTTCTAATCGTGTTTTAAGATCTTCAACAACTCCAATAACGATATTCCCCTATTGGTTTCCTTACCTGAAACCTTTCTTTATTTCTTGGGGAAAATAAAACATAAAATGGGTGAGTTCAAATGCTCCGTAAGGTAAATCATAGAGAACATAAAAAAATCCATTAACATTTGAAAGAAAAAACTTGAACAAGAAATTTAAACATCAAAATCTTGAGCAAAGACATAAATCGTGGAAGTACATGGGGAATATATCACAATAGAACATCAACCACGATAAAATATAATGGTAATACAACATTTAATTGTGTCAACCATTCAACACATGTTATGATTTCCATAGTGGCCAAGGCATTGCTGCCAAGACCATCTTAGTGGACAAAGTCCCTTTTTGAATCGAGTTTACTCCTCATTTCAGTCATGTAACACTGAACCAGATTAACTTACCGTTCTAGCCATGTCTATTTCAAGAGATATAAATATTTACCCAGTTAATTGGAGGGAGATATAGGTCCCACCCATCTCATATTGAAATCATTCTTAATTGTGCCAAAAAAATAAACTTACATCATTCATAATAACCCATCGAATAAAATGGGTTTCATAAACATCAACCCATCATCACATAATCCATATAAAAGAAATGGATATCATTTCATAATATGAAAATTGAAACCATGTAAATCATAGAGTCATTATACTTGAAACATACATATATTAAATAATGTCATCTCAGATGCTAAAATGGTTTTGATAAAACACATGAAATGAATTCTTGAGGAAAATATCTGTTCTTTTTCAAAATCATTTTCTTTTCAGAAAATGTCATGAAATTTTAAAAGAAAAGGATTTTTCTGAAATTAGTCATGAAATATTTTGGAGGAAGCTTCATAAAAAAAGGCTTTATAAAACCTTAATAAAAATCCATTCATGCCGTATAAGTTAAAAAAACCTTCTTCTCGTACTTCTACCAGAAAATTCAAAAAGTACCTCCTATGGTAAACAAAAGTAATATTCCTTTAATAAAATATGGTAAAATTCAAAAATGGGTAAAAAGGATATTAAACATACATTAAAAAAAATTAGAAACAGGGACATGGATGATAACAAAAACCCTATTAAATACTTACGAACAAACAATCTTGTATAAGAGCGAGATTGGAATAGTTATCCCTTACCTTAGGTATGATATGATTTATATGGATCCGAACCTCCATTATAATGAATAAAATAATTTTATTGACTTTCTACATAATCATATTCAGTGTTATGATATCATATATGTTTCACTTATGACTTTATATTACCCGTTCTTTTTTAAATTCCATGTTAAAGTTGCGTTTTGGGTAAAATCATTTTATTTGTCGTATGTGTTTTGACTTTTCGTTCTTGATATTATTACTTATAACCTGATTAAAATTATTGCAGAATGTAAAACATGACTTATATGTGATATATATTCTTCATATACATATATATTATATATTGATAAAAGGAATGAAATACACTGTTCATGGAGACGGTAGGCTGTACGTACGCATGAACGCTGTTTTCGTTTCCTTATTGAATTGTATGAAACTAATTAGATGACATACATATATATATATATATTCATAAATCCAATAGCATTATAATTTAATATATTTCTTTATTATTCATTATATAAACTTTATTATCATTCATGTATGGTTAACCTGGAAAATGAATCTCATCGCGTCGTGGAGACGGTAGTCCGTACGTACGCATGATCGATGATATCATTCCCATAATTATTGAATAGAATGGGAGTGGATGGTATAATATATAGTAATTAGTATGATGTTATAATAACCATATATAGTTATTCTTTAAACCATTATACCAATCAATTTAAGGTGTTGGTGGAAAAACAGATTACACTACGGCGTTGAGACGGTATTCCGTACGTACGCACACGTGGTGATTTTGTTTTCCATAGGATGGATAGAAAGTGAAATGGGGTTCTTTCATATTTATAATAAAATATCAGTACATTAGTGATAATGATGTTATTAATTTATAATGAAACAACTAAATAAGAAGAAGTTGAAGTAGAAAGAAGCTTGAAAGAATCGGTAGAAGAAATTACCTCGTCTTAAATGCACCTCCATTAAACTTCTTTTTAGGGCACTAGGGTTGGCCTTTTGAGAAGACCAGTACCTCTATAAGGTTTCTAGGGAAGTGGGGATGTGAAATGGGAAGAGGTCGGCCGAGTTTCAAGGCTCAAAATGGTGTTAGGAAGAGAGGGAGGAGGTGCCCTTTTATAAGGGAGGAGAGGGGCACCTTTCGAATCCTCAAAAAAATTAGTTTAATATAAATTCACCCCCACATAAAAACCTCAAAAAATGACTCAATCCGAAGATTAGATGATATAGGGTTGTAATATCATCAACAAATACAATTTAGACATGTTTTGATCTTATTTTAAACCTTATCATTTTGATTTATCCTTATTTAATCTATTTATGTTTATTTGTGGTCATAAAATTATAAATTATAAATGGTTATAAATAATCACTTATGTGTTGTTAATTATCCATAATTGGATACATTATGAAATTTTAGACTATATAAATTTTAATTTATATTTTTTAAATATTTTTGTGATTTTTAAACAATTTAATAATATATTATTTTTATAAAATATCAATAGTGTCAATTTTTACACTGTTTATTTATTTGAATTTAAATAAAATCTACACCGAGGATATATTCGAACTAAAATATTTAATAGATTCCTAACATGTCAAATTTGTCTTGAAAATTCGTGGATCACATTAAACATTTCATATAATATTTATTTTAATATTTTTAAAACCATTTATTTCGTATATCTCTTAATAAAATAATTAGTACAACATTTTTGTATAATTATTTAATACACTTATTTGTTGCGTAAAAAATAAAAATAAAATCCTTTGATGATGATAAATATCAAATATTTTATAATAATAATTTTACTCGAATTTATCATCTTAAAATAACAACATGTAAATTGTTATCTTTTATTAAATTATGAAGGTGACAACTTTGAAATCATTTAAAATAAAATATTATATGTGTCATAATTGCCATAATAAGGATCCAAAGTGTACACCATTAGGCCGGTGGATGATTAGGGTTTATATATACACTAATAATAAATTTTGTGCAGATTTTTGGGCCTTTTGATATCTATTACTATTTCAATAAAACTATATTATTGATTTTTCACTAAATAAATAATTTCTGCATCATTAATGTATAAGATAATAAGGTAATTAAATAACTTGTAAAAATTACAAATAAATTACCATGATAAATAAAAACATTTTATCTTTAAAATGAGTATTTTAACCGAATTTATATTCTGAATAAATATATACTAAAAATACTTTAATTATTAAACTTGAGTGAGACATATTTCACTTTCCTTTAAATATAATAAACTAAAGGTCTTAATCACCTCCAAGTGGGTTACAATGGATTCCATTTCGACCATAATATGTCATAGGACAAAATCTAAGCATCCAATTATATTTATAAAAGTGTTAGGATAATTTTATAATAATATATTTACACTTAATTACCCAATTTAACTTTTACTATCGTAAATAAAATTTACCGGTGTTACTATTCAGAAAGCCTAAAAATAAAAATTAGTCTATTAATATAATTTGGACCCACTGATTCCAAATATGGAATCCATTTTTCCAAACTCAATACACAGAAGTTGCAGATATTAAATTAAAATCAATCCTGTTGTCGAAAGAAACCGGGTTTTTGTTTAAAACATTGCAAAAGATTTAATTTATTTAACCACCGAATTCAATGTAAAATAAATTCTAATGACATACATTATATTAAATGGAAAAAATATATTCAATTTATGATTTAAAACAATTAAATATTATAATTTATCCATAGAAATTATTACGATGAAAAAAGTTGTTTTTAATTAAAATATAGCGTGTTTTTACTATTCATTAAAATATGAAAGTAATCAGAATAATATGAAAAATTTATCCAAGGTAAAATTTTATATCCTGATCCCAAAGAATAATTTTATTTTGTAAAATTGAACTTATAAACATCTCAAAAACTATATTTAACGTGGGTGCGCAATCAAAAGGTGTCAATACTGCATTTTTTGAAAAATACTTATTTTACCCGAATAAATTATTTAGTTCTTATACCATGTTCTTGAAAATGTGTAAGATGAATAATAATGTTATAAAATTCAAAATTTAGTTAATACTATTCATAACGGCTAGTTCATAATAATATTATAATAATATATCGTTGTTTAGTAAAACCCGGTATTGTGTACAATACACGCTAACGAGGAAAGTCACGATTGCGTGTAATGCAAGCCAAGTCAGGGTTGCATGTAGTGCAAGACTCCTTTGTTGTTGTGTATAAAAAAATACATTGAATATATATATATATACTCAATGTTTCATAGAATAACTAATATCAAACAAACATGAAATTGTGTGTAACACGATCCAAGATTAGTGTTGCGTATACCGCAAGTTAATACAGTGTTGCGTATAGCGCAAGATAATCATGGTGTAGCGTACAACAGATGATATGAAATAAATTAAAACGAATATATCTTATAAAATCTCGGATTTTTACAAGTTTCATAGGATCTTATATGACTAATTCTACCCCAAGGCATTGAGGGCCGATTGAGCCTGAGAGTTATTGCATCTAGTGTAGGGAACTCTTTTGGCGATGTAGTACTATTCTCTTTTTACTCAGCAACAGTGCTTCAAACATATTCTGGGAGGTGGTGAACTATATTTGGAAAGGCAGTTTGAGGATGGTCTCAGTTTTGACATTAAATCTTAGGTGAATGTTTTCAAGATTATTTTAGTATCTTCTATAGTGAAACATGTGCTGATTAACAAGCGTAATATGAGGGAGTTTTTTGTTTTGAGCCCTGTAAGTTCTCCATATAGTGGTGTTACTAATTTGGCAGATAACAAAAATATTTGTAAGGATTCATCACTTGATTTTTCATCTGGTAGTCAAGTGGTATGCTAGAAGTGCAGGAAGAGTGGGCATATGAGACCACATTACCCGAAGGACCTAGTTAAGTGTTGGTATTATGGGAATATGGATCATCTTCTGTGATTTTCTAGGTGTTCTCACCAGAAATAGGTGATAGGGTTTGAATTATGACTCCACATTCAATATTAGGACCACCAGTTTCTCCTTAGTTAAGGAATTGGAGTTCATCAGGCTGTTTAGGAGAAGGAGATGGTAGTGGTTGTGGTAACCAGTCTCCAAGCTTTTATAAATAGTAGGTTGGATCATCTCAGGGTGTATAGAAAGGGTCGTAGGGCTGTATTATATGTCACAATTTTTCTATGGAGTAGACCCAACATGGTAAGGATATCAAACCCTCTACAGTTATAGGTATGATTCTAGTTGCCTTAGTTTTTGATTCTTCTATTTTTGATATATAGGTTTTCCATAGTTTTATATATTTTACTATTGTGTTGAGATGTGATCTTTGTATCATTACTTCAAAGGATGTCATGATTCTAGACACACAGTTTAGGATTAGGACAAATATTGTACGTTAGTACAAGGAGTTCCTTCATGAGGATGGTAGGTGTCACTTCTTATGGGATCTATATATAATAGATATGTCATGCTATGATGCCATTATTGGAATAAACTGGTTAGTATCCTTCCAGTACTATTTTTAAATTCTATCATCATAGGGTGAGTTTCACATCCTTGGAGGGTAGGTCTTTTCTACACAATGAATAATTGAATTTGCAGGAGAGCAGATCTAGACACAAGCATCATGGACTGTGATGATTTAAAACCCAAAATTCTAGTCTATATGTAGATGACTAGGGGACTTCACATCTAGAATTTAATCTAGTGGTGGATTGTTTCCTGGATATATTTCTAAAAGAAATTTCAGGATTTCCCCCAGAGCGAGCGGTTGATTTCTCAATTGATCTTGTCATAGGAGTAGTACTTGTGTACATTATTCCATATAGTATGGCTATTCCTGAGATAAAGGATCTAAAGAAGATGTTATATGAGGTTTTAGAAAAGGGTTTCATCCAACATCATAGTTCTCTTTGGGGTTCACCTGTCATCTTTGTGAAGAAGGCGAATGGTACCCTTAGAGATACAGTGGATTATCAGAATTTGAATCAGTTTGAAGCCAATAACCAATACCCCTTTCCAAAGATTTATTATCTCTTTGATTTTCTTATAGGATCCAAAGTGTCCTTGCAGATTTAATTGAGGTTTTATTATCATTGGTTTGACATTATAACATCAGATATACCTCATAAAACCTTCCGAATTAGGTATGGTCAATATGACTATGTGCTATTCCATTATGTCTCACTAACGCACTAGAAGTTTTTATGGAACTAATGAACCGAGTGTTCCATCCTTATAAGTATTATTTTATGGTAGTCTATGTAGATGATATCATTTTGTACTGTCAAACTCGACATGACCATGCCACCCATCTTGAGATTATTTTGAGTAAACTGAGAGTGCATCAATTATATTCTAAACTCTATGAATTCCACATTTGGATGGATCAGAATCACTTAATGGGTGTTTTTATCTTGGATACATGAGTATTTGCAGACATAGAGAAAGTGATAATTTTAGTTTCTTAGGAGAAGCTAAATAATTTCATTGAGGTAAAAATTATCTGGGGGTGGATGGTTAGTACATACACATTATAAAAGACATTTCATGCCTATAAGCACCACTGAAGGGCCTAACAGAGGAGGTTGAAAAGTACATGTTGATAGATTCATGTGATTAATCCTTTCATGAGTTAAAAGGGAGATTGATTTTAGTACCGATATATATTTTTTCCAGAGTCAGTCAAGATTTACACTCTTTAATCTGAGGCATCATGTATCGGGCTAGGATCATTTCATATACAAGGGAAAGGAGTCACTAGGTATGAGTCTCAGTTGTTGAGGCTACATGAGAGGAACTACCTAACACATGATCTTGAGTTAGCGGTAGTTGTTCATGCTTTGTGATAAAGGAATCATTATCTTTTTAGAGAAAATTTGTGTGGTGTTGACTATCCACAAAAGCATCAAGTATATCATTACTCAGCATGATTTTAATTTGAGATAGTAAAGGGGGGTTGAATACCTTTAGTATTTTGACATTGAGATTGCCTAAACTCCTAGGAAAGAAATGTTGTGGCTGATTCCTTATGCAAGATGACACATATACAGATAGTTCAGGAGTCCAAAAATGAGTGTAAGATTATGGATATGTTCCATGAGATTCATTTGAAGGTGAATTGGAAAAAGGGGAAGATTTTTCTTTCTTCTATAGATATTACCTCTATTCTAATAGATCAAGTGTGAATGAGGAAAATATCCAATTTCAATGGTGTTGTCTTATGTGAGAGTGTGTTTTAAGATGACCATACTCTATGTTGGACTATAGGCGATGATGTGATCTAGTGTTTTCATGGATTTGTATGGGTGTCAGAAGAAATATGTGATGATTTGATGAGGGATTTTCATTCCTCCATTTGGGAAGTTTATCCTGGTGTCACCAATATGTATCGATATGTACACCATCAGTATTGTTGGCCATGAATGAATAGGTATGTTGCTGGTTATGTTTTGATATGTTATACATGTCTGCAGGTTAAATCAGAGCATCAGTTACTAGCTTGGCTCTTATAGTAGTTACCCATTCATGAGTGGAAGTGTAATGATGTCGCGATGGATTTTATAATTGGTTTAATGCGGTCACCTTTAGGGAATAATGTGGGTTGGGTTATTGTTGAAAGACTCACGATGATATCACATTTGTTTCTGATTAAGGAGACCTTTAGTGTTGATGATCTTGGAAGGAAGTAAATCTGATAGATTGTACGTTTTCATGGGGTTCCAAAATCTATCATTTTAGACAGGGACACAAGATTTACTTCTCATGTCTGGAAGGGACTACAAAGGGATTTGGGTACACATGTACATCTGAGTAAATATTAACATCACCAGATAGATGGCCAGCCCGAGTGCATGAATCTCTCTTTGGAGGAAATTCTATGAGGATAAACCTAGGTTTTTGGGGTTCATGGGAGAGATACACACCCCTAGTGTATTTTTCATACAATAAAAATTTGCAGGCTATAATTCAAGAGGACACCTTATGAGGCCTTGTACGGTAGGCTATGCCAATCACCTATAAGATGGCTGGATGCTGGGAAGGAAGCTAGGATGGAAAATCTTCTTGTCCAGGAGACCATTAAAAATATGAATTTCATTCATAAAAAGATGGACATTGCACAGTATTGATAGAAATATTAGGTTTATTGACATTGTTGACCTTTGGAGTTTGGGGTCGGAGATCATGTTTCCTTACGTGTCACACCGAGGTTGGGACATAAGAGTATTAGGAGTCAGGGGGAGCTTTCAACTAGGTACATCAGACTGTTTGAGTTTTTTAGAGAGTTGAGCCAGTTTCCAATCGGTTGCAGTTACCTCAGAGGAACTCGGATATGCAAAAAGTCTTCCATGTTTCTCAGTTGTGGTGTTACTTTTCAGACCCATCTCATGTTTTTAAACCCAAAGAATTTTAGATGGAGTTGGATGAATCCTTTGAGGATCACCCAATTTGGATTAGGGATTACAACATAGAGGTTCTCTGTGGCCGATATGTTCCTCTATTACGGGTGATATGAAATCATGGGTTAGTAAAAGAAGATATGTGGCAATGTGAGGCTGATGTATGATCACAATGGCTAGAGTTGTTTGATGTTTTTTCCTCACAACAAATGGAATGAATATTCAAGGATAAATTATTTTATGAGGGGAATTTTTTATGATACCAGATCTTCATTTAGGTATAGATCATTGTTTTGGGTTGTTTGTGATTAAAAATGTCAAATTTTGGAAATTTTATAAGTAGATGATGTGTACTCTTGAATACATGATGCGAATTTGGTTTCCATTGGTAGTAATGTACTAGACATGTAATGTACACGTACATGGTCATGTGTAGTGACCTGGATGACGACATAATGTGGAGCTAGTTGAGGCCACTACACGAAATGTATATTAAATGAACACGCCATGTACATTTTTTTATTAATTACACCGTGGTAACCTCTCACCTTTTGAATTCCTTTACTCATCACATGTCTTGTTAATGAGAGTAACATACAACCAAATATTTTCAACCTCCTCACATTCCTCCATCCATCCTTCAATTGAGATGCTTCCAGGAGAGTTAGATTTCTATCAGTGAGTTCTCTCGTCCGATATAGCCTCTATTCCTTACTTCTCCTCACTCTTGCTTTATCAAGGGTTGAGAATTTTCCCCCTTTTCATAGAACTACACCATTCTAGCCCGATTCGTGGGGAGAAGTTCATTATAGTTCCTCGTACGATATCGAGGTATGTGTTTTTTATTTTGTGGTAGTATTGGGATGATATATTCTAAAAGTTTTGAATATCCTTGTTTAGTGTATTGCGTGTTTTGGAATTTAACCCTTTTTAATTTCTGATATGGTTATTTTTTGTTGATAAAGGTGTTTTGGTTATAGATATGGTTTAATATCTAGATAATGGATGTGTTTCCTATGTTTGAATTGTTATGGTCATTGGGTCTAGGAATTATTTTATTGTACATTGTTTTCCATGCATAGTGTTGTTAAATGGAGTTGTTGTTTATTTGAGATGCATGTGATTCATAATATGGATGCATGAACAAGGGGAATTGATTGTGAGAGATTTACAATGTAGGATAGTTTAATTATGAATTTTTTTATGAATGATCAGAGGTATTGACCGTGAGAGCTGTCATGTGGTCATTGACTTGAGGGATTACACCATAAGAGCTACTTAGGGGGTCTTTATTAAATGAATGATGGACCATAGGTCATTTTCTATGAAATTATCCATGATTCATTACATTTTATTATTACTCTGTGGACCAATGGGGTATTGATTGTGAGGGATACTAATGTTGTCATTTGTAAATGATTATTACTCTGTGGGACCAAAGGGGTAAGATCATGTGAGTTGTCACAGAGGGTCAATACTTTGTTGATGGATGATATGTTGAACTAGAGTGGATTAGACTGTGATAACATTCCCAAATTGTTTCTTGTAAATTACTGAATGATTTTGATGAGTCTGCCAAGCCAAAGAACAAGATTAGTATCAGTCTTACATTTTCAAAAGGTCTTTTGAGATGTCTGTTTGATATTATTTCATGGGGGGATACAGAGCATAGGCTTGATACCTATGATACATTATTCAATGGATTGAATAATTAATAAAATTAAATGAATGTATTTGAAAAATATAGGATCGTTTACTTTAGAGTATTTCTTAGTTTATTGCATCATTTCATCATATTACCTGCTATATATATTCAATGACAACTAGGGACATATCTTTTGGTTGATGGCTATTGGGATTTTTCTCACACCATGTTTTGGTCATTCTATTTCACTGAAATAGATTATATGGTTACAGGTATATATAAAGGAATGTAGCCTTCTTTATTATGTACTAGATTACTATTGGAGTCAGAGAGAATGGGACAAAGATTTGTCTTACAATGCTCCAAGACTATATTAATTTCTTTTTACATTGTTTTAGAATTTTTTTTCATCATTTTGACCTATTTGGATTCCTTCCTAGATATATGTGAGATGCATCATTCGTATATATGATCCAATATTTTATTGTAATCAATCTTTTTTTGTTTTCCATCTTGTATAATATTACTACTTCTAAAGATATTTAAATTTTTTTCTTCTATGTTACTTTCCCAATGAGGACATAGTTTCCCCACTATCACACCGAAGTCCCTGACTTCTAGTTTTCATCCTCTGGGATTTGGGGAAATTTTCATGAGGCCATGTTACCAACTGGGTCCAAGGAACCATTGGGAGACACCTGGAACCAAGACGTTAATGTATGAAAAATAATCATATATTCATTTCCTTGACGTTTGAATAACACCCATCTACGTTGAGGTATATTTCCCACAATTGAGTTAACATGTTGAGTGGATTATATGGTCTTTATAAATACTTCACAAGCCATTGATAATATACAAATAATAAAATAATATTATAGAACATAGTCACTATGGTTGGTCTCATCCAACACTCGATATCCTTCATCTTTGAAAGATACACTGATATATCATCTCTCGAGATTATATAAACTAGAAATAAAAACTTTTTCAGGAAAAATTCACAATTTCAAAATTTTTTATATAGTTTCTCCTTCCACTTCATTTTTTTATAATTATAAAAATATCTATATAATCATCCATTCTCTTGAAATTGGTAAGAAAATATTATATAAACACAACCAAAAAATGATAATGTTTTTCTTTAAATATACTATTTATTGTATCCATGATTATATAGGGATAATATGTAAGGTTGAATGAAATCACAATATATTTATAGTGTCCATAACTTTAATGGAATTATTTCTTGCATATATCTTCCTTATTTAAAATCACTTGGTCATATGTATAATGAATATGAGTCTTGTAAAATTATTTATCTCCATGTAGTTGATCAAATATTTCATCAATATTGGGTATAGAATACATGATATTGATTTTGATCTGGATCACCTTCTGATAAGAAATGTAGAGTCTCGTTAATCCATATTTATTTTTCAATTAATGAATAGGTGAACCCCATGGTGACACACTTGGATGAATGAATCCCTTACCAATGTTTCCAATAGTTTCATTTTGAATTTCGAAAATTCAATTAGAGAAATTCTATATGGTGTCTTTGAAATTAGGGTGGCACAAGGTATGAGTTCAATTAAAAACTCAATATCACCTTTTTTGGAATGAAAAGAAATAATACATGAATGAAATGAATAAAACCATATAAAATAGTTGTATTTTCATTTTTGTTTTTATAACTAACTGTCTGAGATAAGTTTCTTTGTTGTATAGGAATCAAAAACCATAATATGGATATGATTTCCATAAAAATTCCATATTATAATCACACTAATTTACAATAATATATATGTTTGGATTAAAAAATATGAATTACCTTACTTATAAATCGATGTGGGATATTTGTAGTGACTTTGAATCCCTACCTAAGATAACAAAAAATTCAATAAGAGGATGAATGACTAGATTATTATGAAGCACATTCCAGAAAACGTCAACCAATGATGAAACAAATACATGAGATGTTATAATAATACCATAAACGGTTTTTCACTTCCAATTATACATATAAGAATTTGGGGGAATATTCATACCCTTATAATATTATATGGATATTAACAAATGGTTAGGTCTAGAGTTAAATATGAAATTAGATGTACTAGAGTAGACGTTATGTTTGTATTTAAACATGTCCTTATAATACCCCTCATAAAAAATAGTGACAACATGAGAATATAATTTTTGTCCTAGATTCAAAGGTCACAAATTTATATCATAATCATCAACATTTATATTTATTCACTATTTATCTTAATGACCATACTCCTTACATTTGAAACTCTTTAGTGTGGGTGTTTCATTCAGTGTAAATTTTGCTCTATTTTCATCATTAGTTACCTTCATCCCATCACATCAAAATTAAATTACTCAGTTACCTTCTCTTGAATACATAAATTATTTACTAGTCCCCTTAATGTAATTTCCATCATGTTTCTTCCCACATATTTTTGATAATATAATTCTCATATTATTCTATCCATGGTTATTATCTTTCACATTAAATTCCATTTTTATCTTTTTATCAAAACCATGAGATTGATATGTAACTCTAACCTAAATTAACAACTTGATATAATATAAATAAATACTATCAAAGATTCCAATATGACTTATAGGTAATTCCCATTGGAGACTTAGTTTTTATCAATTGAATAATCGATGAACCAAAATTTCTGCTTGAATGACAATATCATATGGATGACTCGTAATTCTTGTAATATTTACCCACATGTACCAAAACAATTCATCATCATTTTTATTTATCTCATGGAACTAATTATCAATCACCATATAAATAATATGAGGAATTTACATGTTCTAAATTATGTTATTAAACTCTTCCCAATCCATGGATTCAATTAAAAATGGATACAATGTATTATTCATGAGATTCCATCATTGATCTAATTCACCATCCAAATGATAGATAACCAGAATTAATTCTTAATTTTACAAACACTAATGAATTAAAAATATCTTTCATGTGATAATAATCAATTTCTCAGCAACCAGTAAATTAGGTGATCCACTGATGGAAGGTAAATGTTTCCTAATAGAGGACTTAAAAGAACATTGTTCCCTTGTTTTCTCATTTGGATGTTTCTAAATATTTATATAATAAATAATGTATTGGGAGAATTGTAATGTTTTTATTTTATATAAAATAATGTTTTGATAGTTAAGTATAAAATATTTTAATTTTCTATCTCACTTATCATTTTTACTGTTCATTTTGGTCCTATCTATTGATTGGTACTACAAATCATAGTGTAAGACAAAATAAATATAGCTGGGAACTATGTAGTCATGAAAAATCATTCTAGGATGTCTAAATCATGACCCCTTTTTTAAATATGTGAAACCATTGGTTTATTCTATGAAATTTCATGTCATTATCTTTTTAAATCTATCCTGATGGTTCATAAATAATTTGTGATTTCCTAATGAATAACCCGCATGAGTATCAATTAAATTCTGTATTAAGGACTATTTTCGTACAATAGGTAATGATCAAGTCACACCCAATGAACTCCTATTGGATTTATTAATCCATGGTACCTCTATTCCAGACCAACATCCAATTACTGTGTCCAGATATAGATGTAATTTCATGGAAAATACTTGATCTATGCTGTACCAAAATTCTAGTAAATTTTACAAAACATTTACTCATCCTTATACATAACCTTAGATATGTACTTATAGATATCACTAATGTTTTTCCATCCTAGTTTCCAAAATGATAAATAAACCCTCCATATGATTCCATGTATAGAGACTCATGAATTTCATACATAGACATTAAATCAATTTTTGAAGAACATTTATTATATTAAAAGAAAACATGGTTGTGGATCATAAAGGTATTGTTCAATTCTAACATTGGATTCATAAAAAACACATTCATTTGTAAACTGAAACATATCTCATAATGTACATAAAAACAAGAACCCATATTATACATAACATACGTAATACATTTTTTCAAAATCTAGGGAATGGAACCATAATAATGGGTGATAATAGGTCCCCAATAAAGATAAAATTGGTAGATACATAAGAATAAAATTAGAATAATTGTATGAGAACATGATCATAACATTTGAATACCATACCTTAATTATAAAAGGCCATGATATTAAGTCATTGAAAAATTATTGTCTATTAATAATACACGAATCATAAGAAAATAATAGAAAATGAGCCATGAAAGAATGACACTGTCCTATGATATAGAATTTTGGAATACAAATAAGAATATAAAATCATTTCCATAGTATTCAAGAATCACTACTATGAATATGAAGGTGGAATTAAAACATCAGATGATTTAATCCACAGTAAAATTCCATGGGAATTTATATATCTTTGTTTACCAGACACGATGTTCATTGAACCAAAAATGATAACCTAATTTCATGACCTGGAACACATAAATGTGTTGTTTTTAAACTTGGATAAATGAATTAGGTGTTCCACATGTGGTACATTGTGTTTTGGGAGTTCCAAATTATGAAATATAAAGACCCAAAGCTTGATGTACATGGAAATTACATTACTTTAGCGGAATACTTGATACATAACAAAAAAAGACACACAAGGACCGTAATAGTTTAGTGTCTTTGGAAACATGGAATGTAATCTTCTAACTGTGGTGAAAGATCTTCAACACCTCCCATAAAGATCTTACCTTTTTTTCTTTAGTAAAACCTTTATTTATATCCTAGGGAAAAGAAAACATAAAAAGGGTGAGCTCAAATTCTCAGTAAGGGTAAGAATGGATAAAATAATACATACCATATACATTTGAACTTAAAAACATGAACATAATGTTTAAACATCAAAAGCTTGAGAAATAACATAAAACATGGAAGTACATAAGGCATAGATCATAATGAAACATTAAGAATGATAAAATATCATGGGAATAAAACATGTAATTGTGGAATCCATTCAGCACTTGTTATGATTTCCATAGTATCCAAGGCATTTCTGCCAAGACCATCTTAGTTGACAAAGTCCCTTTCTGAATCGAGTTCACTCCTCGTTCCAGTCCTATATTACTGAACCAGTTTAACTTGTCGTTCCAGACATGTCTATCTCATGAGATATTAATCTTTACCCAATGAATTGTAGGGAGATATAGGTCCCACCCATCTCATAAAGACATCATTATTTTGTGTGCGACAAAATCATAAATCATACATCATAGAAAAAACCATGTAATAAAATGGGATTCTTAAACATCATTCCATCATAACATAATCCATAAAAAATTTATATCATTTCAGCATAAGAAAATATAAACCATTTAAATAATAGACATATTTTACTTGAAACATACACATATGAAATAATGTCATCTTAGATGGAAAATAGTTTTGACAAAACACTTGAAATGAATTCTTGAGGAAAATATCCTTTATTCTTTAAAATCATTTTCTTTTCACAAAATTCCATGAAATTATAAAAGATAAGGGTTTTGTTGAAAATAATCATGCAATATTGTAGAGTAAGCTCCTTGAAAATGAGACATTATGAAATCGTAAAAATCCCTTCAAGCCGTATAAGTTAAAAATAACATTCTCCTCGTACTTTTGTCGGAAAAGTTAGAAAGTACCTTATATGTTAACCAAAGGAAGGATTCCATTAATACAATGTGGAAAAAAGTAAATAAAGGGTAAAAATGAATTTAAACATTCATGGAATAATGGTAAAAAATTTATGAAAACATTTTTAGAAAACAGGTTCATGAATAATAAACGTAACCCTAGTAAATACTTACGTATAAGCAATCTCGGATAAAAAAGAGATTGAAAATTTATCCCTTACCTTAGGTCTGATTTGCTTTGTAAGTGTCCGAACCTCCTGTATAATGATTTAAATAATGTCATTGAATTATTACATAATCATACTCATTTTTATGATATCATATATGGTTCACTTATGACTTTATATTACCCGTTCTTTTGTAAATTCCATGTTAAAGAGCATTTTGGGTAAAATCGTTTCATTTGTCATCCGTGTTTTGACTTGTAATTATTCATTTGATTACTTAGATCATGATTACCTAATTATAGAATATAAAACATTATTTATATATAATATATATTCAGAATATACATATATATAATAGATCATTAAATGGAATGAAATACAACGTTCATGGAGACGGTAGGCCGTACGTACCCATGAACGATGTTTTCGTTTCCTTATTGAGTTGAATGGAATTAAGTAGATGACATACATATATATACACATAAATCCTGAATCATTATTATGTCATATATTTCATGATTACTTATTATATATACTTTATAATCATTCATGAATGGTTAATGTGGAGAATGAATCTCATCACGCTGTGGAGACGGTAGTCCGTACGTACGCACGAGCGATGATATTGTTCTCAAGATCGTGGAATTTTATTAGAGTGTATGTATACTATTTAATAATCAATACCAATTTAAAATAATCATATATAGTTATTATGTACACCATTATACCCATCCAAGTATGGTGGTGGTGGAAAATAGATTACACCACGGCGTGGAGACGGTATTCTGTACGTACGCACGTGCAGTGATTTCGTTTTCCGTAGGATGGATAGATGGTGAAATAGGGTTGTTTCATAGTTATAATAACATATCAGTACATTATTGATACTGATGTGATTACTCTATAATTAAACAACCTAAGAAGAAGAAGTGGAAGAAGAAATAAATTTGAAAGAATCGGTAACGAACATTACCTCTTCTTTGAAGCACCTCTTTGAGTCCTCCTCTTAGGGCACTAAAACTGGTCTTTGAAGATAACCAGGACCTCTAGGATGTTTCTATGGAAGTGGAGAAGAGAATTTGGCAGGGGTTTTCCGAGCTTGAATGCTCAAAGTGGTGTGAGGAAGAGAGGGAGGAGGTTCCCTTTTATAAGGGAGGAGAGGGGCCCCTTTGGAATAACTAAACATATTATTTTATTATAAAGCCAAATTCGGTTTTAAATAGCTCAAAATTGATTTAGTTCTAAGATAAGGTGGGGATGGGTCTAAATCCTCTCATCCAATATAATTTAGACAAGTTTATGTTCCTATTTTAACCTTATCATTTAGATTTAACATTAAGATAGATAATTTTACTTTTACCGTGTCTTTTTGTGTTCTTACAATATAAGGTTAATAAACATACTATAAGAAGCCAAACGGATCCCAAGATGTTTATTATTAATATATATATCCTTATCTAAGTCATTTTGCAGAAACATATATTTTTATGAATAAAATAACAATTAATAATATTTTTTTTAAAAAACTAATTTTTGTCAATTTTGACACTATTTAGTAATTGATTTTTCTGAAAATCATAACAGACTGATTAGTTCTAAAATAGTTAAGTATATCAATACTAACATGACATATTAACCTATAAAATTAGTATAATTCATAAAAAGTCTCAAATTACATTTATTTTGGTATTTATAACATCAATTATGTCAATACTTCATTAATTAGATAATTACTGCATCATCTTTGTGTCATAAATAAATTAAATTATTTAATGTCTAAAAATTAAAAATAAAATACCATTATGTGGGAAATCTTTTTATATTTCTAATAAATATTTATAGTTGAATTTATCCTATGTATAACCCTATATTAAAAATGATATACTTATTAAACTTTGATTTTAACTATTTTAACCTTTCTTTAAATAAATTAATAATAAATGTCCTAATGTAACCCAAGTGGGGATAAATGGTTACATTTTATTCCTAACGTTGTTTTTGGTCGAATTACACTTATAAAATAGAATTAGGACATGTGTTAGTGTAATAATAATATCATTTTTACCCTTAATTACCCTATTTACTTTTAACCGTGGTAAAAAAAGTAAAAAGTTATTATTCACCAAAAATTATTTTAATCTCATTGAACCACATTTTACTTACTGAAATCAACCATGTCACTTGGATTTTTGAAATTCCACTCAGAGAAGCAGTAAAATTATGTTTTATGAAAAATTCATTTTTTAACTACCACTTAGTGGTTTCACTATTCATCAAAAAATGATAGTTTCCATAAAAATACCAAACATTATGCCTAAGCTATATTTGATATTATAAACTGAAAAATGATGTTTATTTTACCAAATTCAAAAAATATCAGTTGCATTACATAATTTAAAAATTAATTCCCGTCGTCAAAACAAATAGCGTGTTCTTAAGAGATAATAACTATCAAAAGATTGACACTTGTTTATGTCTGGTTTAAATGTGAAATTACATCCACTGACCAAAATTGTATTAAATTGTAAAAATATATTCTAAATATACATTAAAACCAATCAAATTAATAATTTATCACTATTAATTATTTTTATTAAAAATGTTGTTTTTAATTAAAATTTAGTAATTTTCACTATTCATCAGAACATGAAAGTTATCCAAAAAGTACCAAAATTTCACCCTAATCTAATTTTGATATTCTGAATCCAAAAATGAATTCCATTTTTAAAAATAAAAGTTACAAAAGTTCAAAAAGATGTTATTACTATTCATAGTGGCTAGTTTTAATAATATTTTAATAGAATATTGTTGTATAGTGAAACTCGTTATTGTGTAAAACACACGCTATCGAGGAAGGTCGTGATTGCCTGTAATGCAAGGAAAGTCAAGGATGCATGTTATGCAAGCAACTTTTGGTGTAGCGTACAACACAAGACATTAATGAAATTAAAAAGAATATTTTTAATAAAATCTCGGGGTGTTACATTCTACCCCCCTTAAAATGAATTTCGCCCTTGAAATTCTTCGGGGATATAAATGGTTTACTCCTCAAAAGTTTCTTTAATAGAAACCCACATCGTAAAAAGGAATACAAAAACCAATCTTTATAAACAAAAGTATGAAACGTAATGGTTACCCGAATAACCTAATGACTGGGTTTCCATATAGATGAAAATATGGATATGGAAGAGAAATCTAACCATCATGTTCTGATGGAGAGTGGTAGAGAACATGGCTATGGAAAATACAGCAATCACAAATCCATATATTTGTGATGATCTAAGGTACCATCTGATTCATCGAATATAAGGGCACTAGGACAACATTTTTGGTTTTCAAGATCATTTCCATAAAGTTGATGAATTAAAAGAAATACTTACATGATTTTGGTACAATCTCACTGTTGTTCGTTAATTGAAAAAATTCCACTTCATCCATTAATTATATGAAGTTGAATTTTTTATTCGTGATGTGTTAGCAGATCATGTAATATAATGATGGTTCATTTCATCTATCTCAAACAAAAGGTTATAAAAGTTATCAAAAATACATAAGTCCATATATAGTGAGATTAATCATATATGGTTCCTAAAATGGACTTATACTTCATATATCATACTGCTTAATGTAATAAAACTAGTTTCTACTAAACAGGGACTTCTATAGGTTAGTGGTAGGCGATAAAGACCAGTCTCACTTTGGTTGTGGGTTCGATTCCCACAACCTTGTCCGACGCGATTGGTTGTCACCCGTCCTGCAGGTTGTCATTTTTCTAAAACTACATTACTATAACATCCAATAAATAATATAAAAAAGTTCAATCCTTAAACAATACTAACTTATGTCCAACATAACCCATTCAAATCTTTAGGCTTATCTAAAATACTTCGGTCCAAGCTCATAGTATAAAGAAAATGATTACATGAAATGTCATCAAACAAGCATGTGAATACCATCATTTATCCCCCATATATATTTTTGGTCACATTCCAATCATGTGAATACCTTAATCATGTATTCTCTTGAAAAATGAATACCCATTAAACCTTAGTGAAAACATGATTGCTGTCAAAAGTTAACTCTTTCCACATACCAAAATCCAAAAATTCTATATACTCAAACCATGATATAACCTTCTCCTTATATCAGTCATGAGCTCATGAATACTATCATACATTTAATTTTCTCCTTATCCCTTCATTATGCGCATATCATCTACATTCCAGAAATATCTGAATAACCTTTCATGGATAATGGTACCATTAATCATACACTTTCAAAACTCAAGGAAAGACAACAGTGTAACAATCCTTAGATGTCTCTTTATTCAATAGTCCCATGATAATACTTATACAACATTACACATGATAAACATGTAATAATTCCACTACATTCTTAAACCATTGACCGAGCTTCAATAATTCTTTCATCTCACATATCATTTGTAGTCTCTTCATCATCATCAACATAAATAATACCCATACGACCATACTGATTCTCTTCATGAGACTTTCCCTTAGGGCATTGGTTTGTGTAATGCTCGTACATTACACATTTAAAACATTTAACCATTGTTGATGTCGTATCAATACCATTATCCTCATCCCTGGTGTTAAATGAACCTTTTCCTTTGTACTTACTGGATTTGTGTCTTTCTTTTCCACACCCAAAGCATCTTCCAGTTCCTTTGAAACATTCTCCTTGATGCCTCTTCCCACATGATTTACATAGGGGAAATTGAACTTTCTTTCCTCTATGATCATCATGAAACTCCATCTTTTTCTTATTAGCTGAGTCAAGAAACTTACCAAATTTACTTTATTGATCATATTATGAGATTTCTGATTCGGCATAATAATGATGTTTGGACTTCCAAATACCATTTCATTTGTTTTCTCATGAAAAATATCATTCCATTGTCCATCATATCCTCCATTATCGTGAATCATCTTACTTACAACCATTTTTTAAAACCCAAAAAAATAGTGTAAGAGGAAAAATCATAATAAAGGGGGAGTAACATTAATATCTAAAATCTTTGGTTTAATCTAATATCGTTACCATGGCTCTAGAACTATATCCTATACATATACTTATCCTTAGGTACATCCCTAGACATACCTTAGAAATATCTCTAGGGATCTCAATAACGTTTGCGCTTCCTAGTTTCCAAAGGTTGACTAAACATTTCTTCTGATAGCAACTGTAGAGACCCAAAGCTTGACGTACATGGACATTGCATTACATTAGCGTAATACTTAATACATAACAAAAACAGACACATAAGGACCATAATAGTTTAGTGTCTTTGAAAACATGGAACGTAATCTTCTAATCGTGGTGAAAGATCTTCAACATCTCCCATAAAGATCATCCCTTTTTTTCTTACCTAAAACCATTCTTTATATCCTGGGGAAAAGAAAACATAAAAAGGGTGAGCTCAAATGCTCAGAAAGGGTAAGCATGGATAAAATAAAACATACCATATACATTTGAACTTAAAAACATGAACATAATGTTTAAACATCAAAATAATGAGAAATGACACAAAACATGGAAGTACGTAAGGCATAGATCATAAAGAAACATTAAGAATGATAAAATAGCATGGGAATAAAACATGTAATTGTGGCACCCACACAACACTTGTTATGATTTCCATAGTAGCCAAGGCATTGCTGCCAAGATCATCTTAGTGGAAAAAGTCCCTTTCTGAATCGAGTTCACTCCTCGTTCCAGTCCTGTATTACTGAACCGGTGTAACATGCCGTTCCAGCCATGTCTATCTCATGAGATATAAATCTTTACCAAATGAATTGGATGGAGATATAGGTCCCACCCATCTCATAATGAAATCATTCTTTCGTGTTCCACAAAATCATAAATCATACATCATAGCATAACCCATGTAATAAAATCGGATTCTTAAACATCATGCCATCATAACATAATCCATAAACAATTGATATCATTTCATCATAAGAAAATTGAAACCTTTTAAATAATAGAGACATTTTACTTGAAACATACACATATGAAATAATTTTATCTTAGATGGAAAATAGTTTTAACAAAACACTTGAAATGAATTCTTGAGGAAAATATCCTTTCTTCTTCAAAATCATTTTCTTTTCACAAAATTCTATGCCATTTTAAAAGATAAGGGTTTTTTTGAAAATAATAATAAAATATTGTAGAGGAAGATCCTTGAAAATGATGCATTATGAAATCATAAAAATCTGTTCACGCTGTATAAGTTAAAAATAACATTCTCCTCGTACTTTTGTCGGAAAAGCCAGAAAGTACCTTATAGGGTACCTAAAGGAAAGATTCTATTCATACAATGCGGTAAAAAGTCAATAAAGGGTAAAAATGACTTTAAACATTCATGGAGTAATGGTAAAAATTTTATGAAAACCTTTTTAGAAAACATGGTCATGGATGATAAACATAACGCCAGTAAATACTTACGTATAAGCAATCTCGGATAAAAATGAGATTGAAAATTTATCCCTTACCGTAGGTCCGATTTGCATCGTACGTGTCTGAACCTCCTGTATAATGATTTAAATAATGTCATTTACTTATTACAGAATCATACTCATTGTTATTATATCATATATGGTTCACTTATGTCATTATATTACCCGTTCTTTTGTAAATTCCATGTTAAAGAGCGTTTTTGGTAAAATCGTTTTCATTTGTCGTCCATGTTTTGACTTGTAATTATTCATATGATTAATTAGATCATGATTAATTAATTAAAGAATATAAAACATGATTTATATATAATATATATTCAGAATATACATATATATAATAGATCATTAAATGGAAAGAAATACACCATTCATGGAGATGGTAGGTCGTACGTACGCATGAATTATGCTTTCGTTTCCTTATTGAGTTGAATGGAATTAAGTAGACGACATACATATATATACACATAAATCCAGTATCATTATTATGTCATATATTTCATGATTACTTATTATATATACTTTATAATCATTCATGAATGGTTAATGTGGAGAATGAATCTCATCGCGTCGTGGAGACGGTAGTCCGTACGTACGCACGAGCGATGATATCGTTCTCATGATCGTGGAATTGTATTGGAGTGTATGTATACTAATTCAGAATCAATATAACTTTACAATAATCATATATAGTTTTTATTTACACCATTATACCCATCCAAGTAAGGTGCTGGTGGAAAATAGATTACACCACGGTGTGGAGACGGTATTCTGTACGTACGCACGCGCGGTGATTTCATTTTCCGTAGGATGGATAGATGGTGAAATAGGGTTGTTTCATAATTATAATAACATATCAGTTTATGATTGATACTGATGTTAATACTTCATAATGAAAAAACCTAAGAATAATAAGTGGAAGAATAAATAAAGTTGAAATAATCGGTAACGGACATTACCTCTTCTTTGAAGTGCCTCTTTGAGTCCTCCTATTAGGGCACTACAATTGGTCTTTAAAGAATACCAGGACCTTTAGGATGTTTCTAGGGAAGTGGAGAAGAGAATTTGGTAGGTGTTGGCCAAGCTTGAAGGCTCAATGTGTTGTGAGGAAGAGAGGGAGGAGGTTCCCTTTTATAAGCGAGGAGAGGGGAACCTTTGGAATAACTAAAAATATTATTTTATTATAAAGCCAAATTCAGTTTTAAATAGTTACAAATTGATTTATTTCGAAGAAAAGGTGGGGATGGGTCGCAATAATCTCATAAAATAGAATTTAGTCAAGTTTATGTTCCTATTTTAACCTTATCATTTATATTTAACATTAAGTTAGATAATTTTACTTTTACCGTGTCTTTTTGTGTTCTTACACTATAAGGTTAATAAACATACTATAAGAATCCAAACGAAACCCAAGTTGTTTATTAATAATATATATAACCTTATCTAAGTCATTTGGCCGAACCTTATATTTTTAGGAATAAAATAACAATTAATAATATAATATTTGTTTTAAAAACTATTTTTTGTCAATTTTGAAACTATTTAGTAATTGATTTTTGTGAAAATCATAACAGACTGATTAGTTCTAAAACAGTTAATTATATCAATAATAAAATGACATATTAACCTAGAAAATTATTGTAATTCATAAAATGTCTCATATTAAATTTATTTTGGTATTTATAACATCAATTATGCCAATATTTCATTAATAAGATAATTACTGCTTCATCTTTGTGTCATAAATAACTTAAATTATATAATGTCTAAAAATTACGAATAAAATACCATTATGTAGGAAATTTTCTTTGTTTATAATGAATATTTATAGTCGAATTTAACTTATTTATAACCCTCTATTAAAAATTATATACTTATTAAACATTGATTTTAACTATTTTAACCCTTCTTTAAATAAATTAATAATAAATGTCCTAATCTAAACCAAGTGGGCCTAAATGGTCATATTTTATTCCAAAGTTTGTTTTCGGTCGAATTACACTTATCCAATAGAATTAGGACATGTTTTAGGGTAATAATAGTTTCATTTTTACCCTTAATTACCCTATTTACTTTTAACCGTGGTAAAAAAAAGTAAATAGTTACTATTCACAAAAAATTATTTTCATCTCATTGAACGACATTTTACTTACTGACATCAACCGTGTCTCTCGGATTTTTGAAATTACACTCACAGAAGCGGTAAAATGAAGTTTTATGAATAATTCATTTTATTTAACTGTCACTTAGTGGTTTCACTATTCATCAAAAAAAGAAAGTTTCCAGAAAAATACCAAAAATAAGGCCTAAGCTATATTTGATATTATGAACTGAAAAATTATGTCTATTTTACCAAATTCAAAACATATCAGTTGCATTACTTAATATAAAAATTAATTCCCTTCGTCAAAACAAATAGCGTGTTCTTAAGAGATAATAACTATCAAAAGATTGACACTTGTTTATGTCTGGTTTAAATGTGAAATTACATCCAATGACCAGCATTGTATTAAATTGTGAAAATATATTCTAATTATACTTTAAAACCACTCAAATTAATAATTTATAAATATTAATTATTTCGATTAAAATGTTTGTTTTTAATTAAAATTTAGTAATTTTCACTATTCATCAGAAAATGAAAGTTATCCGAAAAGTACCAAAATTTCACCCTAAGCTAATTTTGATATTCTGAATCTAAAAATGAATTTCATTTTGAAAATTAAAATTTACAAAATTTCAAAAAGTGGTTATTACTATTCATAACGATTAGTTTTAATAATATTTTAATAGCATATTATTGTTTAGTGAATCTCGTTATTGCGTACTACACACGCTATCGATGAAGGGCTTTATTTCCTGTAACGCTAGGCAAGTCAAGGATGCGTGTTGTGCAAACTCCTTTTGGTGTAGAGTACAACACAAGTCATTAATGAAATTAAAAAGAATATTGTTCACAAAATCTTGGGGTGTTACATGAAGTGTCATGTTTTGAGGCTCCTTATAGGACACACAGTGTTTATGAAACTGTGAAGCACCGACAGAAAATTGTACGACAAGTTTCAGATGAGAAGAAGGTGGTACATGAGGCATACATGGTTTACCCAAAACATAAACCTATCCAACATGGTTTGTTACACATAATAAGTATATAATCATTATTCGTAACATTGTTAGTTTAACCATGTGGGACCATGTGAGGTTCGTTACTTAAGTAGTTTGAGCAACACAATTGGTGCATAGTTTGGTGAAACCATGCGACCAAACTGTGGGACCCAATTTTTAATTGTAAAAATACAGTTTTTTCCTTTAATGAGGTCAGTGATTTTTTTTATTGTCCTATTACATCCAGAACTGCTCTTATTCATGGAGCATTGGGCTCTCATCCTCCTAATTCTAGGTGTGGATAGATATCTTATATCTTATTTCAAAATCATTATTTTTTAGTCTCTATGTATTAGAATCAATAATCCATCAATTCATTCTTATTATTCCTTCATTAAATCTTCTTACAACTGTGTTATCGAGGTGCATGAACATTTTCCATTTTTTTAGGGATAATTTCCACATATTATAATTATTCAGAATAAAGATAAATCATACCTCAATATAGGATGTGTGGAATGTCTTAGGAACAAGGTTGAGGGCCTATGAATTTTTCCATAACTTTCCATCATTCAATAAATAATTACATTGCATTACATACTATATTTTTTTATTCATTTCCTTCAAATTGGTTCCTTCATATTAAATTTATTCATTCAACATTTAGTACTCCCATTAATCATTTTTTAGTAATTTTAGGTTTTCTCCCTCAACTTCATACATCCAATGGGTGTGCTGGCATAATGTGTCTAATTATAATTAAATGATCTTAAGGCCCAAAATTCCTTTAAGCGTTTATCGTGGAGTGTCAATTGTTTTACCTAATGTTGAGAGACCAAAATAATGTGTGTCCTAAAAGGTTCCATTTTGAACTCTATAATTTAATTTTCAAGTTTTGGTATTTATTCTAATATTATTCTTTAAAAAAATTTAGTCATGATATTGAAATGTATTGTTTATTTATATTCAAAAAATTATAGATAAACAACATCATGATTTTATAATTAAAACACCATAGAAAAGTTTTTTTTATTAATAATTAAAAAATTATGAGTAGTGGTTTATGATGTGATTGTATTTATTCTTTGGTAATTATATGATTTTATGTTATTGGTGATATATGGAATTTTTAGGACATGGCCTCTTATGATATTAGAAAAGGAAATTTCCCTTTTATAAATGTTTATAGAACCATTTCACCTTCAATGTTCATGGATTGAGTCATTTCCTCAATAAATAACTATTGAACCAATCCTTTATTAAGGGTTTCGATTGTCTTATGAATGGATTTTCTGATGGACATAAATTCCCATTTGGTCTTTCTACCATCTACGATAATTCTTGACCCTTTATATTGAAAATCCATGTGTTTTTAAATTAAATGAAATTAATTAAATGGAATGTAATATCATGATGGGTTTCTTTTCATGAGACATTTAAATAGAATGTAGTAATTTTAATATCATTATCGTGACAGCATTCTTACCAAGAATTTCATTCATTAATTTATTATAAAATGAATTGAAAAGGGTGGAAATGACATGCTGATGACTGAATGATTATGTACATGCATATATTTTCATTGTAATGAATGGAACACCATTGTTTATAATGGGTTTATTAAATTTAGACCATGACAGGTAATTACTCATTTATTTGGTTATTTTTTTTTTCATTATATGATTACACCTTCATATAGGATATGGAATGATTGTAAGGGATCTGTTAGAAAAGAATGAAAATCATTCTCCCTTACATTATGTGTTGATTAATGCCATCTAGAACCATTAAAATATATTATATGATGGGATATGGGACCATGATCCTTTTTTAGAGTCTTGAAATGATGGGCCACTCACCAACCCGAGTTCCATGCATGTCATCTCACACTATATTGGCATGTAGAGAATGCACCCTATTTCATCAAATTATGGGATAGTTTAGACTAGTTATGGATGAATGAGTTCTGTCCTAATCTTACTAACATGTAGTATTCCTTTTATATGGCAAAATATATCCATACGATCGTGGTTCTTATTGGTTGACAAAATATATAACTATAATCTGTATATAATTTCACTAAATAAATATGATAACTATTTAAAAACTAATTATAGGAATGAGATGAAGTATGTTTAGTCATCCAAGTATCCTATTAGGACTTGAGTCTATTGGTACTTATTTTTTAATCTTTGTTTATTAGGTCATTTATACCTTCACACTTAATTAACTTATTTTCACATACTGGATTCATTTTTAGACACCATGGGTGGTAACCTACATGAATTCATATCTCAAACCATTCTTGGGATTCCATATCACTCAGGTACCTAGGTTGACCTTATTTTCATTGGACCATGGATTATTGAGTTTTTTTCTAGTCCATGGGAAACATGATAAAAAGACAGAGATGGAGATCACAATGCTCTTGAAGATCACCCTTGGGGATTTTATTGTATTTAATTATTCAGGTTTTTCGTATCTATTTTTTTGATTTTTTTCTTTTTTTTTGTTATGTATCATTATGTAGACATGAATTCACTATTTTACATAAGCATTGGTATTCTTTTATATTCAGTTCATACGATTATTCTAATGTTTGTTCTTACTTATGTTACTGAATCTGCTATTGATTCTTATTAGAAATATCGATGTGTTACTTAGATATAACTGCCCAGTCTCCCATATTTCACCTCCTAGGACCCTCCCAATTAGTCAAATACCTCTTGAGTATGGGGAGTCTAGCTTGAGACCATGTGACCCACTGTTCCAACTACCATCTTAGTGGTTAGCTGGTCCAGAATATTACAAAGTGGTAGTACAAGTTTCTTTTTTTCATCGTCTAATTGTTTCAGGTCAGTTGACATGAGATAACAATTGTGTCAATAGATGGAAAATAATCATGTATGGGACTAATCACCCGACCCATAGAGAATTGACCTAGTTTCTACATCAGGGATTATTGTTCGTGCAATTTTTTATTATAGTTTATTATGATTTTACATTGAGTGAATTCAATAGTTTCTTCTACATGTTTATTTATCGAATTTATGGTATTTTAACCTTATTCTGGAATGGGAGGGATGAAACATTACACTAATTATTATAGGATAAAATAAATTCGCATTTCAAGCATATGCTATACCTTGTAACTTCATTTGTAAGCTACCAGTTGATTTTGATATTGTTCATCGAGTGATATGCCATTATTTTTTATTTATCACGCCTAATTTTGTAACATGATCATGTGATTATATTCCATTATACCTATTTCATTATCATTTATTTTAAATTTATCATTATTTTTTTCTTATTAGCAGGCTTTTATGGGGTTACATTAGTTGATAACATGCCTAGTGATGTCTTAATATATGTAATTGGATGCCTAGGATAAATTCATTTGTTTCAATTAAATGGAATCCTATATTTAGTTTTAATGTGTATAACCACCTTATAATTGTAGAATGGTATGAAAAAAATTAAAACCATCTTTTAACTACTATATACAATTATACAACTATTAAAAATAAAAAATTTTATAGATCGAATGATAAAGTTAATTATTTTTATAAAATGGGAGCCAAATTCCAAACAATAAAGTGCATGGGTGCATTATGGAATGGCAGATGACCAATAATATAATATATATATTTAATATGATCATGGTATATATTTTAACATGGTTAAAATGTAAATGATAAATTATTTTATTCTGGAATGAAATGTTTTTCTTTATAAAGGTTTGTGTCTGTATAACACAAGAATTGAGAGCATGTGACTGCCTTCTAAAATGAACAACTGAACCCATTTAGGTCAATTGGGGAATGTTTTTTATATAATAACCTACTATGTTATTATTAAAATATTGAAAAAATAATCCACTACTATTGGGTTGAATTCTGATGAACCCATGATGGATTAGGGGGACCATTTTAAGATGGATTATCCTTTAAAATATAAAATGGGATTTGATTGAGAAATAACATAATTCATTATTGGATGTCAAAAAATGATTAATGATTAAGAATTAAGTTGATATGTCATTCATGTTATGCCTTTTTGTATTATTTCTAATCTTTTAATCTTTTTATGATTGATTTTAATTAATCTAATGACTTAAAAAGTGAAACAAATGTGATATCCTTAGTTTAAACTACTGTTTAAGGTTAGTTTATATGTATCGTTGAGTACCATTGGAATGAAAACGTAAGATTTTTTCATAGTACTATTTATCCATTTCAGTCCGAGTTAAATGATATGTGTTTGACCTAGTGGAATATTTTTTCAGGATATGGTAATGGTGTCGATGATTATGCTCTATAAGGGGATAGCCAATAGTAGGTAACTCTAAAAGCGATTAAATGCCTTACTAGTACTATTATTTTTCCCACATGGTGCTATTTGTGTGTTTTTCCGTAGTAGGAATCATATCCTAAAATGACCTCCTCATATAGATGGGAGGTTTTGGTATCATAGAAGCTTCATACAAGTTTGATCATATTATAATTGTTTGTTTTAGTTAGTTAGACATTCCTAGGGAATGTTCATCCACTAAGTTGGGCATGTGACAATATTACCTTCCTTTTGAAACTCAGGATGTCATTATCCTGTTATAGTCTTATGGGATAATGCGCTTTTGAGCCAGTTTTCTATTTGGGCCACCTGATGAAATAATTCATATGGTGGATATCCTATGGATAATATTTATGAATTATAATTATTCTTTTATAATATTAGGGAATTATGAGTTGATATATGTGGTACTAGGTTGTTTTTTAAATAGTATATCAAATTGTTTGAGTTCAGTGAAATTGTTGAGCCTTGAGATATTGAGTACGAGCTTGGATCATCTCCATAGTATAGTGACAAACGAGTTAAATGAATCGACTCTTTCCAATTCATGAGAATATGTTCTGAGAGCATTGGGTGTCTTTATATACTGACCATCTTTATTAAGGAGTTGATATTTAATGCTTAAATGTTTGTATTTAAGTTGTTCATATCTACAACACTTATGAAGAGATAATCTATCCCTTATTTAGATTATAACGACACTAGGATGGTGTAAAGCATCACATTGGTTCGAGTTTACATCATAGTGCTTCATCAGTAGAATGACATTAATAGGTTTGGATGTGTATGGATCCCCTAAGAAACACTGTTGATTTGGGAAGGATTTTTGTGGTTATGTCAAGTGATAATGGACACCTCAGGTGGTGAATTCTTATGACTAGTTAATGATGATTCATTGGATGGTGAATTCCTTCTTATTATAAAAAGTTGACTAGTAGTGGTTTAATTATTTTCATATTTTCATTCCCTTTTATTGTACTCATCATAATGCTGTGGGAATTTCCCATATCATAAACTCATCTAGGGTGGAATAAGTGATTTTTGTTTCAAAACCATTCAAAAGAATTTAAATATTTTTTGATTTTTAAGAAATCACTATCAAAAATTTTTATTGGATTCATTGTTTTCCATGAGGTGTGGTTCGTATTGAGTGACACCAAGGTTCCTAAGTATGAACACCTCAGAAAGACTCTTGGACACCATCTGTTCTTTTATGAATTGACCACCGTGGTATTGCCTCTATATGATAACATAATCATCTGACATGGATGTCATGGATTTTTACCAAGGGGTCACTTTCAAAAATGGACTATATGTTACATTGTTTTAGTTACATGGACTCTAATTTGATAAATATGAAGTTTTAATGAGATTTTTCAAGCAGTTTGGTGAGGTTTAATGGGTCATTATTCAAGTGGGATGGATCTAGGTCACACCCTCATTCGTAATGAGGTATGATATCTAAAATATTATAAGTGATTATTTGATCAAAGAACATCACTAGAAGTCGGCTTTGGGTTTCAATGAATGCTCTCATTTTATGTGTGTGATGCCTTCAACGAAGAAATTTCTATTCATCATTTTTTACACTAGGCCTCTAAGATTGTAATTGTGGAAATGCTTATCCAGCTATTTTTACTATATTTGAGATAAATATAGTTGATTGTAATCATTTTAAAAGAACTTCTCTATGTAATGGATGGTTTGGTGTGATTCTAGCTGTGTCTTTTGGTAAATATCGCACAACAGTTTTTATTTGGTCTATTAGAATATGAATTTTACATCTAGTGATGTTTTTGTCATGGAATCATTTATTATTCTGATATCCAAATTAAAGTGATAATTCTATGTTATTCAATAAAATTAATATATCTTTTCATTTTAAGGGAATTCTAATGGTGGAGTGCGTTGTGGTTCGAAATTTTCCACTAAACATTAAAACCACTTGGATGGGCGAACCAGTAGTCATATGTTTAAGGAGATGATGAAATGATTGTGTCTCAAAAAAATAGGGTTGACTATGAATTATTACGGTGATTCAATTATTAAATGAGAATTGACATGAGTTTTGATAACTTAAGCTCCATATGGTTATGTAATGTCTACAGGTGCGTATGGAGATTGGAAATGAAACATGACATCCTGAATGCGACCACATGAACCATGTAGGATATTTGATTTTTCCATTGTTTGCAAAGAATTATTAAGGATGATAAGTTATATAGTGGGGAGATTGTAACATCCAAGTTTGGAGTTGAGATAAAATTACAAGGGAATTTGAATTTTGGTGTTCAATGGAGGGGTTTTTCATTGAACAAAATATTAGAAAATAATTTAAAGAGTTTGAACAGTTCAATTTTTTATATAGACCTTGTTAAAAGACCGATGTCTCCATCAATCCTCTATTGAGTTTCAGGAGGAATGTGTTTCGATATTTTATTTTTTTAAGGCCCACATCGGGTGAATGGTTTGTTTGAAATCAGCAGCCCAAAAAAGAAAATAGTGTGGCCTATTTCTGAAAAGAAGAAGGTGTCACATGTGCAATTAAAATTTTAAAAAAACTATTTCTTCAACACAAATATTTGTATCCACTCAGGAAGTAACAGATCAATATTCATCTCATGGTTTGGCCAAACCATGAGACCCATTTTTTAAGGGTAAAATTACATATTTTTTACCATAATGTGGTTTAAGATTCATTTTCTTTCATTCTTATTCTCCTCCTCATGTTGTGTGAGCTATACTCTATCTCACATTGGGATCTCTTCCTCGTTATTCTCGGTAAGGCTATATTTCTATCATCTGAATTCCAAAATCAAATGCCATAGGTATATTTTGATCATCATCTCTATTCTCTTGATAATATTAAATTATTTATTAATTCCATCATCCCTCCTCAAAGATAACATGAGAAATCTCAATATCTCTATTTTTAGGTGAATGTACTCTTCATAGATTTCATAAAAACTATTTTGAAAAATATCAAGATAATGGATATGTGAAAAATCTTAATCATGATGTAGGTGGTCTATAATATTTTCCTTAATTTTTAATCATTTTATAAATACCTCTATTATATAACCCGCCGACCTTTTCCTTTTATTTTCTATAAATTGTTTCCATGAATCTTAGTTGATCTATTAACAATGTAATACTCTTGATAATAATTTTTTTAGTAATTTGAGTTATTTACCCTCAATCACAGACACCATGTGGATGTCCCATCATAAATTTTATCTTGTTAATTAAATTATGAAAATTCATATAACATGTTTATATAATTTTTCCTAGAGTATGAATGGGTTTTCATAGTTAGTGATAGCCCAATTGATAATTGTACCTCTTAAATTTCATGTTTAACTCTATAATTTTTCTTCCATTATTTAGTATTTATTATAAAATTCTTATTAGAAATTAAAGGAGCTATGATATTAAAATGTTTTTTTAATTATATAAAATTAATTGATGATAAACAAAGTGTTTATTTTATAATTAAAGCACCTCAGATGAGGTTCTGTATAATTGAAATTATAAAATTTTGAGTAATGGTTTATGAGGTACATATATTAATTATTTGGACCTTCATTATAATAATTTTATTAGTCATATATTTCAAATTTTGGAAATGGACTCTAATATCAATATAAAATTTATTTCTCCCTTTATAAATGTTTATAGAACCATTTCACCTTGAATGTTTATGTCTTGGACTATTTCATATCAAAATTAACATTGATCTAAGATCATCATAATGTATTGGCTTCACATATTAATGGATATTCCCATGTATGTAAATTTCCATTTTTTAATTGTTCCATAAAGGATTCTTCATGACACTTTAATTTGAATTTTCATGTGGTGAGAAATCAAATTGAATGAATTAAATGGAATGTCTTGTAAGGATCTTTTTCCATGATTAATAATTTAAATGGAATGATAAAATTAGATTATCCTGTTCATGATATAATTTTTTTCATTGAATGTATGAAATCAATTTATTGTAAAATGAATTGAAAAGTGTATCATGGACAGTATAGACATTTCATGTTTAGGTGCATCCATAAATTCAAATAGGAATGATTGGATCATCCGTATTTATAACATGTTTATAAAATGTAGAGTATAAAAGGTAATTCCTTATTGATCCAGATATTTTTTTACTCTTATATGATTATACCTTGATATTGTTTGTGGAAGAGTGTAAAGTTATTATTTAACATAGAGGAACATTAATCTCCATTACAACCATTTTTGAGTCATATGTCTCTCACTATTTATAGTATTTAGGACATTGGGAAGAGGCACCATGATCCCTATTTAGAGTGATGACCAGATGCATCACTCACCATATTGAGTGTCTTGCAGAATTTCCAAAAATATATTTTGATGTAGGGAATTTTCCATTAATGTTGATCTTATAGGATCATACAAACTGGTTATGGATGAATGTGTTACACCCTAGAAGATCACTTTATCTAGGATGTTCCCGTAAAGGGCTCCCATTCTAGGGTTCTCCTCTCGCCGCCGCCGCCCCTTCGCTGCGGACGGTGTGGCGTTTCCCCTTGAGCTCTGTGAGTCGGTCATGATCTCTATGGCGTCGCGTAGTTTCGTGGTCTTCCCTTGCTGTGGAGTTTCTCTTTGGGCATCGGCTGTTGCTGGTTAAGACCTACGGGTGTAAGACCGGTCCCCGTCGATGGCACACTCTACGGAGCACTCCTGGGTTCCTTCTTGATAGCTCGCTGGTGTCCTATGGTGAGCTTCTCAGTGTCTGATGGTCTCACTCTTACGGCAGCGATGCGCGGGGTCCCGGATTTTCTCAGGTGAGTGCAGTGGGGTTTCGTTGTGTCTGAAGCGGCCGATTTGGTGGTGGTAGTGGGTGCTTCAGACACATGGCATTGCTTGCTCGGCTGGATGGTGTTGCTAAGTTCAGTTTGGTTTCGTTTGTGGTTTTTTCTACGATGGTGGTGTTTCGCTGTGACATTATTATTTTCTGGTTTCTCTGGTTTGTGATGCGCACATGTTGCGTTTGATTTTTTGGATCTGTGAATGTTTGTCGAAAGGATGATCTTGTGTTTGCTCATGGCTTTTTGGTTGGACCGGTGACGATGCGGTGTCGGGTTTCCTCCGATGGTGATGGTGATGAGGGACATCGATTCTGTTCACCGGTGTTTTGTAGGTTGATGATGGCGATGATGGTCACCGGTGTTGCCCGCTGGCGATCTGTTTGGTGGTCGGCCGGATTGTCTCACCGGCGATGACACGTGATTATGGGTACCCTGCTTGAGGTGGGGCACATGGCTGGTGCTGCGTGTTGTTGGGTTCTCTGCTCGAGGTGGGGCTCTTGTTTTTCGAAGCGCGATGATGGGCGCGTGGCTCGAAGTGGAACGCGTGGTGTTCCGTGGATCTGCTTGGTTTGATGTTTGGAATTTGAATTTTGAAGTTTGAAATTTGAAATTTGAACTTCGTTGAATGTTGTATGTGGTGGGATGAGCTTGTACGGTTTTATGTTTCCTTAAACCGGTTTGGGGTACCGGTTCCCCTAAACCGGCTTATGAAAATGGAAAAAAATGGTTTGCAGGTGTTACACCCTAGACTAGCCATTACATAGTATTCTGGGTATATGGTCACTTACATCGTCACATACATTTCATATATTGGTGGATGCATTATATAAATATACCATGTATATGTTATTACTATATACATATGGAAACTTTCAGACAATAATTCTTGTTGTAGGATAAAACATGTAGTGTTGGCCTTGTGTCTTATTGGGACCTGAGCTGACCGATACTCATATATTATTTCATATTTTTTATTAGTTCATTTATATATGCACATTGCATTACAACATACAAACTTACTGGGTTATGTTACAGACACTATTTTTTGTAACCTACTGGGATTTATATGTCACACCATACTCAGGTCGCCATTGCACTGGGGTACCCAATTAGATCATATATTCATAGGACTGTGGATTCATTCTTATATTTTCTACTTATACCTTGGATTTAGGATAACATGATTGAGCTAGAGCTCAAGATGACATTGGAGATCACCCTTTTTGATTGCCTATTATTTCTTTATTCCTGTTCTTCTGAGTGTATTTTTTCTTGTTGTATGTCTGTTGTTTAGTTATGTACCATCACAAGGGCATGTGTCCACAATTGTACATTGTAATTGGACATATTTTTTTATTTAGTTCATATTATTTTTAGGAATCTATGTTTTTATTTTATTACTATATATTCTATTTATTATAATTTTCGATATCGTTTTGCCACACTGATATGATGGTATAGTCTCACCACTATCACCTCATGAGATTCGTCCTTATAGTCGGCAGCCTCTGGCATATGGGGCGGTGCATTTGAGGCAATGTGACCGACCTATATGGATACCTTCTTAGTTTTTTGTATGATCCAAGACTCTATATGAATGGGCTCATTATCCAAACCACCATATTATTCATGGTTCACTCCCAATAAAATTATATTAGGAAAATTCCCATTCTGAACCAAGTTTACTCCCTATTTGTGTTAGTCAATCTAATGAGATATAAGTCATTAACCAATGCTTTATAGGGAGATATAGGTCTCATCAATCACAAAATAAATTTCATAAATAGTTTTTCCATTAGCTCATTAAATATTTATCTTATCATAAGCCATGATATAAAATGGTTTTCATATATATTTTATTTAAACATAACCTATCTAAAAGAAATAGGTTTCATAATAAATTAATTATTTCAACATAGCATAAACAATAAAAATGAGATTGTTTCATGATCATTTTATGATCTTATAAATCATAGAATAAAATGGGTTTCATAAACTTAATGTCAGCATATACATAAAACACTTATAGAAATAATAATTATGGTACCCTTTGATTATATCCACTGTAATGAATAAGTAACATCATGTAATTTCAACATTGATGAAGTGTAATTTTGAATGATCCCTTGCAACTTTTCTTGGGGGAAAAACATTTCTTCAAAAATCATGTTTATAAAACAATAAATTCATAAAAAAGTTTTAAATCCTTTTATAAAAAAAATGTTATAAATTAATATTCAAAGAAGTGAATGGTCTTGGTAGCATTGAATTCTTTTTAGGCTGTATTAATTTAAAAAACAGTCTTCTGAAATTTTGGGTAAAAGCTAGACTCTAATATTTTGGAAAAAAATGATTTCTTCATGAAAAGAATTGGGTAAAAATTAAAGAATATATAAAAATGTATTTAATCATTAATTTAAATAATTTAATAAAAAATAATTTTTTAAAATAATTTTAGAAAACATTTTTATGGAATAATTTCTGTTTTAGGCCAAAGAGAGAAATAATGATGAATTTTTAAAAAAACATGTATTTGACCTCTTAAGTACAGAAATTCAGGATAAAAAATGAAATAAATTTAATATAAAAAATAAACATAGGATAATAAATGTAAATAGTATCTTCATATACGGATCATAATATTTTATCATCACAATCATAATCATAAACAATCCCAATAAACAGAGAGATTATAACATAAACTATTTACCGCTTTAGTAACATCGAATTGAATACCCAGTGAAAGAGTGATCCCAAATGGATATGTAAATCCACATTATATTAATGATAATAGTTAAAAAATAAATTCAGTACTATTATATATTTCATAAAAAATAAATACATGCTGAATATGACTTGTGCCTCATAGAAATATTAAGTGAGAGGGAAATGTCCTACCACAAGTATGAAAATTCATCATACATATTAAATAATCAGGTATAGGAAATAAAAAATTGTTTTATATAATTTAATAGAAAAATATTTAATATATAATTTCATATTTTATTTTCATATGTCATTTTATTACCTTTTTATTAAAAATTTTATTTTAATGTCATGTTTGGGGCAATAACTGCTTTGTTTTTTTGTGAATATATTGATTTTTTTGGTGTTCATACCTTTTTAATGAATCCATCATATCCAAAATATTAAAAATGATAATAAATATCACACATATATATATATATATTCAATATATATGTATTTTTAGAAGTACTTAATAGTTTGAGAGAGATAATGTATTACACTATTCATTGAGATTGTAGGTTGTACGTACGCATTAATAATCTTTCAATATTCACGAAAAATTGAAAGAATTTGAATTAAATTATTTATAATCAATAAAATAATATTTTTTTATCATATATATCACTTATTTGAATTTAAATCATCCTTTCACATTCCATGTAATGTGTGAACAAATCACATCACTTTGTAAGATGAAAGTCTTTTATACACAAACACGATATTATAATATTCCTCCAAAATGTAAATTATAAATTTATATGTGATATTGAATTTAAAAAATTATTATAATATCCTGGGTATCTTATATAAAACGTTAATCCATAAATATATCCAAATTTTAGAGGTGGTGATGGAAAATTAATATCATCAATTCGTGGGGTGGTAGTCTACCTTAAACATGAATAATGATTTTATATCCCATTTGACAGAAGAGTGGAAGAATATATGTTATTATATTAAATTAAACACATAATAGTTTTTGGTATATAATAATATTATTATATAATTATGGATTAATAAAAAATCAACAATGTGGTGGAATAAATAAAATAAAATTCTTTATTTTTGGTGTTATAATTTCTTTGGACAACATCTTTTGGATTTCACCAAAAGCATTATGAGGTTGGATTTTTTAAAAATTGGGATTAAATTATTGAAAACTAGTATTAATTATGTAATTTGTGCTTATAATTTTATAACCAAATGGTTTTTCTATTTTTTGATGAGAGGAGTGTGGGTGGCCTTTTATGAGTGAGGTGAATGTCACAGTTGTAATTTTATAAAATAAAAAATATTACCTTATTTTTTCTAATTCTACATGGATAAATAATATATATTTCTTAATAATTCAGTTGATAAGGACTAAATATGTTAATTTAATGGGGTTATAAAATTTTTGGGTCATTTTTATGCTTTATCATTTTTATTAACCCCTAGTAAGATAATTTAATACCTTAACTACGATATATAGTTTATGCTTTTTATTATTTATTATTGTAAAAAAATATTTTGAACTTATTATGTGATATATATTATTTAAATACAAACTATAGAATATATTGTCAAAAATTCTATCATTCTAGGTGTAGAAATATTATTTTAAAAATAATCCCATAATTGCGATGCAAAAGTTGTCTTACAAAGAGAAAGTTTAGAATGTTTTAAAAAAATTTCAAATAAAAATTAAATATGAAAATGATTACAATGACTTAAATATGATTAAATGATATATAATTAGATTAATTTTACATTCAATCCATTTTTAATACAAAATGAATACTCATAAATACTTAAAATTAAAATTCAATTTTAAATAAGAAATAATTATTTTTCACAATTCATATAAATATTACCCTTCATTGAAAAAGAATAATAATTTACCCTAATCAATTTTAGACACTATGATTTCAAAAACGAATATAATTTTACCAAATTAATATTAAATAATTTTAAGAATGAAATTCTATTATTTTTCCCAATAACAAATACAAAATATCATTTTCCAGAATTTGTATTATTAAAAGATATAATGACTTATTACAAAATTAATTATTTTTTATCAATATATCTTAATTATATAAAACCAAAATAATTAATTATTAATATTTTTTATTATTCAATAAAAAATTTAAATTACTAGGTTATAACTGCTTATTTTTAACTATATTTTTAGTTATAAATCATGTTCTATTAAAAGAAACATTTCTATGTAACACAAGCTACCAAATAAATTTAATTTAAAAAAATAAAAACTTTTAATTCCAAAAAACTATGGATCTTTCATTTTCTCGAATAAATTGTTTATAAATCAATGGCTACCAAATCTATAAGATATTCTATAACGAAAATCTCTTCTCTTGGTGTAAAAATGTATCTTTTTAACATATTATTTAATTAAATAGTTACTTCCACCCAAATATTATATTATATTAAAAATTAAAAAAATAAGGGTAAAATTAAAATTTTAATTTTCAAATTCTTCTTTGCTGGGTTTTATACCTCATAAAAATTAAAGGACTGGTAAGAATAATTATAACCCCCTTTCACAAGATTCATCTCCTACATGTATATATAATTTCATAAAAAATATATTTTATAATACCATTTTGAAAACCCAATAGTTATTAATTCAGTTTATCAATATATATCAATTTACCCATTCTCTAAAATTATAATTATTAATATTTTAAATGATGTGGGTTTCAATAATGTTTTGTTGATATATTTAACATTAACTTCTTTATCTGAATATATCATTTAGGATTCACTCTAAAATGGTTGAATTAATAACGATTTAATTTAAATACTAAATATTTTAATTTAATATAATGATAATTTATAAAATAACCTGGTTACCCTCTATATAAATATTTTTTGATTGCTTCTCCTAAATCCATTTATTTTCAATAATATTAAAAATTGTCTTCTAAAAAAATTATTATTTTAATGGATTACCTTCTATTTTACACTTTATTGAAATGAATATATATATTATGGAGTTATCATTTGATATTTATAATATAAATTATTTTATGAAAATTACTTTATTGATGATAATATTGTTTGTATCATCTTATCTAATTTTTGGTTTCATATTTTGTGATACCAATTAAAAATGTCAGAAAACCCATTTTATTTCCATTATGGTTTTATATGTTTGATTTAATGTGTCCAAAATCTATATGGATGATAATAATATTAATTATATGGTCATATATAACCTTTTAATTAATTTATTGTTTTTTACAACTCATGGCGTTATGACGTTTTTTCATGGACATAATTATGATAAATCATTGTTCACAAAACTATATGTGGGAATAAATGTGATTAATCTATGTTAAAAATAATGTGTGTGGTATAAATTTTGGATAAACTATATGGACATGAGTGTTCATTCAATTGTTATAGTTATTATAATATTCAAAAATTTATATTTATTATTCTTTTTTTCATTACGTATTCTTATATTATATGATAATGTGGTACTTAATGGGGAATCCTTATTTTCTCTTTTTTTTTACTTTTATTTTATGGTATATGTTTAATAATTTATATATAATTCAATCAAGATTTATGACTCATTCATAATTTCTCCATTACTGTGAGTTTGATCTCACCCATTCTTATGTTTTCAATTCCCTGTGATTTGAATTTGAGTACAACATATGAATCATTTAAAAGGAAACTAGTTATAATTATATTATGAAGAAATGTTCACAATTACGTGAGATATAAATTACATATATATATATATATTATACATAAACACTTATACATTGGGTTATGAGATTTTGAGTTGTATGTTCAAATTAATTTTAAATATATCAATGATTGTCTTTGTCCATCACAAATGTTATTAAATCTAGTTTGTAAATAATGTGTTTTTAATGATAAACCCATGATTGTGGGTCTTGGTAATCTAATTCATTGTCTTGGTACACTATATAATGAAACTCATATATAATGTCATGTGGGTACACAAATATATCATTTTCATTCCCCCTATTGTACTAGTGTATTGTCATAACAATTCATGTCATATTTTTTTGTTAACATTGAAACATGATAAAACATTTCCCCTTCCTCAGACTACATGTAGCTTGATTCCAAAATCATCAACATATGTATCGATATTTGGATCACCAATCCTAGACCCAACCAATATTCTATATCTATATACATTTTCCCTTTATCAATTTTCATCAATTGAATGTAGTCATATTTAAATTATAATTTTATATATATTACTAATCATTCTATATCTATACATTGTGCCTCTTATATTTATTATTTGAATTACCTTGAATCTTCAATGGTGTCCAAGGGACCCCCTAGATTATTTCTAAGGTACATGATCTACATATTTTGAATACCTATAACCAAAAAAAATAAATGTCTTTTCATATGAAGAATAATCACAACCCACATACACGTTATTGACATCATTGAAAAATTCATCATTCAAACATGGTAAATGGTCATCATTAGTATTCCAGCCCAATGGTAACGTAATGGAATAAAAATTCAAGAATTTTTTCTATTAATACTTTTTTAACAAATATCATTCCATTATTTTCTACTTCAAATACATTAAATTATAATACACAATATCTTATATTAAAAAACATTTATTTATTCTCATTCTAGTACCATTATTGGGATTCTGATATTTGAAACATCATGATTTCTTGTGAAAACACTTATAAAATAAATCAAGTTAGGTCAATCATTCCCTATATAATATAAAAACAACATATCATATAGTCTAAGCACTATAACATTAAACTATGATTAAAATCATGGTCTATGATTTATAAACATAGACCAAGAGGTACATTTTATTCTGTGATCTATTTTAATAAACTTCATGTCACATTTTTTATGAGCACTATGAACATAAAATCTATGTAATTTTTTGGAATGATTTGTAACATCCTCAATTTTAAATGATATTAAAACCCCACTTTTGTAAAAAAAATAACTAGTATCTTGGTGTGAAAATTTTATTTTTCAATAATTCTTTTCTTTTATTCTTTTAAAAATTGGTAAAATCATTATTTTACACTTTGGTATATACTATGGAATAATTTTAGAGTTAGGAATTGATTCAATGTGATATTATAACACATGTAGAGTCTATAATTTGAATAAATAAAAATAATAAATATGTTTTGTTCACATACATGTGTTCTTTAAAAAATGAATATATCCCTAACAGTGCATTGTATGAGAATTATGATTCCACCATTATGTTTGGGATGACAGTTTTATCCTAGGAATTACATAATAATTCAATATGTCAGGAATTTGTAAACATCACATGGAAGGGTGAAATATTTAATATTTCATTATATATATGTATAAAAATAATTGAATATCACCTAAATGGTGATTCTAAAGGAAAGTATAAGACAATTGTTAGGTCTATAATATGGGGTTTCCCCTAGACATGACATATGTTTTGTGAGTGTTGGGAGTTTGGTAATATGATTGGTAAGGGTAAAAATAATTTCTATGTCAATATTTTATTTAGAAACTTGAAATAATAATATTTTTAATTATTAGTATTAATATTAATTTATAATATATAGATTAAAATATACTTTAATGGATAATAATAGTGTTAGTGTTGAAATAATGTGGGGGAATTGTAATAATGGTGATATTATTAATTTTTCTAAATGAATTAAATTAAATGTGTTTAATAAAATGTGATTACTATTAATAGTTTTTAATGGAAGATATTTTTGCAATAGTAGTTACAATAATAGTGTCAAATATTTAATTTTAATAATAATATTTGTTGTCAGATTTATTTGTATTATTAATGTTGTATAAACATAAATGTATAAATATACATGTGCAAGTATATATTTGTATATATAGATGTGTTTGTGTGTGTGTATATATGATATTAATATATATATATATATATGAATGTATTTTAATATTTATTTATATTTTAATATATGAATATAAAAGGAATAATAATTTAAATAGTAATGGGTCTTAGGAGGGGTGCTACCTGACGAAGATATTTATTGGTATGACCAAAATAATTAGTGTAAAAAGGGTTTAAATAAATTAAATAAGAATTTAAGAAGGTAAATATATGAAATAAATTATTAAATGGGAATAAGGGGACCTGGAGGCTAGTAATGGTGATTCTTTCCCTCCTATCCTATCAGTCTCCTCCTTTAATATATTCCCTTTATTATAATTATATATATTATAGTTAATATTTTATTATTATCATAAAAACATATCTCTTCAAAATGTTCACTCATATTGATTAGATTGATGTACCTATAGACACTATGGGTTTTCCTTAATGAGAAAAAATTGAATCATTAATTTCTTAAATGGTGCAATTGTTTTAGTTATTCAATTAAACTCATACATCTACCATCTCTATCAGTCATTGTTTTATGATGATAGGGAACAATTGACATTAGTGCATTCTCTATGTGCGTTGTTGGGATGACGGTTAAAAGGGGAGAGTAGTTGTAATAATTATTTGGCCATAATATATCATCTATACCATAATATTGTAATTATTATTGTAGTCAATGTATATCCCTTGAGACATATGTTTGACTCCTGGCCACATGAGGTGTGTGTGTGTGGCCCCTACCATGATCTTATGTTTCTTGAATATATATTGTGGTGAATATGTTATATGCATGAATTGATTTGATATTGACTTTTCATTTTCATTATGTATCGTATATGTTGAATTTTTTTATTCAGTAGTTTAGAATATATGGTTTTCATATTTGGGAATTATTTGAGATGTGAAACATGAATTGATCAACATTTGATAACATGTGAGATATGGAAAGTAATTGATGACATGTGATATTTGATGCATGTTCAAGAATATCCTCTAAGAGGGATGTGGTAGACTCTCATCATCATGTACATGGAATATTCTCATTATTCAAATGTGTCAAATTATTTGGTTTTCCTTGAGGGATGTAGAAGTCATGTGTCAATATGTGATATTTGATGCAGTTTTGGGCTATCAACTCGATATGGATGTGCAAGCCTTCAGTCAGAATGTACATGGACTATCCCTATACATTTAATGTGAAACATTCATGGGGCTATCCACTAAAGGTGGATGTGTCCAGCTGGTTACAAATGTTCAATCTAGCATTGTGCTGAATACGGTTCCCTTTCTCATGACATTATGTCGAAACATGTAGATTCGGGCCCTGAGAACCAAACATGTCCATGTTAATTGTGTAATATACATTTTTTATTTTAACTTACTAATGATCATGAAATACACTTTTATATTTTATTAATAGTGTTGAAGGGGAGTTGGTGGTTTCTTGGTGACTCTTTCACTCAAACCATACTTAATAATTTTAGTGCACTTGTAGATATGATGCCTTGTGATCCTATGAAGGGAATGGTCCCTCTGATGGATGGTTGAAAATGTGGAATAAGAGGATATTGATTATGATGGATTTATTTTGAATAAGATATCAATTACAATTTTTAATTTCTATCATTTATGATACCCTCTATCCTTGTTTATTTGTTTATTTAATCATTTATTTCATCATTGTAATTCAGTATATTCTTTGGTTATTTATTTATATTACTATTATTTATTATTGATATTATTATATGATGTTAATGGTATAGTCTCCACACTGATGGATTTACCCCCTCAATACAAGATGATATCCTCTTATGTATGATTATATGTTCTTGAGGTCATATAACATCCTTCATGGAACCATGGGTTTTTTCAGGATGCTTCCAAATTGTATAAAAGATTAAAAAACCACTATATTTTATTTTCTTTTCTCCATTATTTTGGAAATTATAGAAAATTTTTATGATGGTTTGGGTTTGGGTGGTGAACTATGTTAGTTGTAATCCACTCTTCATTGTGACCCTTATAGATTTCATGAAATGGTGAAATTATGTTTTCTTGTTACCATTGATTAAATTAATCTATATTTATGCACCTCATGATGATACATTATTTATGGGTTTTGGCATGCCTTCATGTATCGTGCTAAGGGAAATGGTTCACATTCCATATATACTTAATGATTGCAATAGATATATATAAAATAATTAAACTCAATTAGAAATGTTCGTTTGTAACCTAATGCATTAATTTTATCATAATTTAATTTTATCGTGTAATATTATATAGATGAGTGTGTATATGTGGTTGTCACTAATGTTTTTATTTTATTAACATGGACTAAATCCTTAAATAAGTGTAATTTATTTTACGTGTTCCTTTCATTGATAGGAAAATGAATTAGACTGCATTGATTGTAAACCAATATTTTTTGACCTAATGTTTTATTAATAAAAAATCCCTTCTTATAATTATATTTAAAAAATATAAGAGTACATGTAAAACAAAATTCAAAACTTATAAATGAATAGTGAGTAATATAATAGTTATCTCTCAATGATATTGGATGAATAATTATGAAATAGTAACATAAACATTAGTTTAGTAAACTACCAAATTAAATATTAACCTCACTAATGAAAGTATAAATTAAATATATGCTTCTTTAAGTTGATAATATGATATAATTATATCATTGTACAAGAGAACATTTTTTTATTCAATTTTTAATACAGCTTTGGTATTTTTGTATGTCTTTTACATTTAATTACACATTAATGATTAATTTAATAAATTAAACAGAAATTTATCTTGGTAAAATGAATTAAAAAATTATTATTTTAGATTAAAAGAGGATTTTATGATACCTTAATTAATTTTTCAATGTCTTAGAAAATATTTTTTAATATTAAACGTGGTATTTTTCATGTCAATAAAAAAATTAATTAAAAATCAAATTTCACATATTAAGAAAATTACTTTCAATAAAGGAATTCATTTTTGATATCTACATGTGCATAAATGGTTGGGGTGATTTTTTTTGGATTTTTTGTAAATACTTGAATTTATTTAATAGTAAAATTCGATAATTTTTTATGAATGATAAAAACTAAATTCCTACATCATTCATGACAAATGGATAATGAAAATGGCCATTTGTTCAATATCACATGTTATATTTACTAATTTTTCATAATAATAATTAATATTCATATTCTTGAACAAAAATATTATTCAGATGATTAAATTAATTAGAAACCCCACCACTCCTCAACTATAAATACCACCCCTCCTAACCTATTCTCTTTACTCATCTCAATCCTTGTTCCAAGTTTGAATAATGAGAAAATATCTCCCCAATACCCCATCCCATGTCCATCATCCCTTGGTATATTCATAAGTCCAAATCCTCTCCCTTAAAGAGGCTCTCAAGGATGATACATTCAAGAGGTAAATTCCTCTTTTTCCTTTCTATTATTTTAATTAAAATTCCATTTATTTTAATTCATCAAATTCATTCATCCAATTTTTATGATTACCCTAGTACTATACATGTGCTTTAATTTTGTTATGGTAAAGGAATAAATCAACATCATATCTCCTTTCCACCTCCTTTTATATTAAGAATGAATACACCACTCGAGATGTGTAAATATATCAAATTCAAGGACGATGGTTTTTTAAATTCTATTAACCTCTTCAATTCTAGCCACAAATTTATTTTTACGGCCGGTACATACAATTTTATATGTATTATATCTTATTTGGGTTTGTAGAATCTTTTTTACACATGTAATTAATTTATAACCAAATTTGTTTCATTGTGATCAATGAATCGACAATTGTCCAAAATGATTATTATCAATGTTTTATATAATGATTCATATTGACTCTAAATAAAAAGATCAATTTTATAACCATGAAATATTCTATATGTTTATTAATAAAATACTACTTTAATTATTTATAACCATTCTTGTCATATATGCATATGAGTTAACCAATCATGAGGACCAAGGAAACAAACACTCCCAAACAGTGAACTTTATCCTCTAAAACCAAAAAAAATGGACATGAATCAACATAATAATGTTATAATAAGTCAATTTTATTCATAATAGGTTTTTTTAAATAATAATTAATTTTTTTAATATGGTTATCTAGGACATTAAGATCAATTTAAGGTCACCATCATACTTAATGTATGGAATTCTACCCAAACCTCCATTATTGCTTTGGGTTTCACAATCAATTTTTACCCAATAAAGTTATCTATTATTTCTAGGTAAGTATTATAAATGATATAAAAAATATCCAAAATCATGTATCAGGGTCAATTCATCATTCTATTTCTGTTATAAACCTGTTTTTATGTGATTCCATCCTCAATACATCCCTATAAGAAAACATGTTTATAGGAACATTTCGAATTCTTACCAAATAAGAACCACACTATATAATCTATTTTATGGAACTGATTTTTTATTAAATAGATACTTTTATTACGAAAATAATCTTAAAAATATTATTTAATATAAAATATTATACCCTTTTTTATAAAGTGACCTTTGATATTTTCCTCAAACCACAATAAAATATTTTAATTCAAATGTTTGTTAAAGGTTCTCTTTTTATGTTATCACATGAAATTAAAATCACTAATCATGATATATGCCTATTATACCTTATGACTAGCCATGCATGATATAATTCCTCTCCTTCATGGACACTTTTATGATATTCCTATTTTTTCATTATGACAGTAATATGATACCCAATTCTTTCCCCAGGTAACCCTTATGTTTATGCATGATTGATTGTGTAGTATTATTTATATGGGAATAATATTCATGAGAATATTATGATTGTTTAACCCAGAATGTTCTTTAATACATTGGGTGATGTTGAGTCTCATGATACATTATGTTCAACGGTCTTGGCAGTTAGCCATGATTCATGCAATAAAGTGCAATGTCCATGGTGGTTATCCTTGACCTGTGGTCCTATAAGTGAAAGGAGCCATGAATCATTCTAAATTATAGTTTTATGTTTCTGAAACTTTACTATAAAGCCATTTTATATAATCTCATGTTTATATGTTATGATTCCATATGATTCAAGCCTTTTTTATCATTATGTCATTTCTTCTAACCCATGTTCTAATGCTCTACTCTTATTCTTATACCATTACTATGTTTTTTAGATCTTTTATTTGTTCTTTCTATCCCGATGTTATCCTATGATGATTTACGAGAACAATGGAATTTAAAATATCTTTATGAAAAATAAAATAAATAAATGATTTACTTAGTTCCATGTTTTTTTGGTACCTAGTCTTCAAAGACACTAGACTTTTAGATCCTTGGCTTGTAACATGAAGCTTTATAATGATTAAAATCATGAAATTATATGTGTAAAAGGATAAGGGGATATACTTTGTATTAGAGTATGGTCTATTGTTTTTGGTGATTATGAATAGATATCATTTGTAATAACCTTCGATATGAGACTTTATAAGAAAACAACCCTAAATTTTGGTATGTATACATTATGTGGTTAAATAAGGAAATACATCCATCTTTGGATATGAATAATTATATTTGGATCTGGAACAGATGTATCTAGGGGTAAACCTTGAATACACCACTTTGAGCGAGACTCGAACCGGAACTGGTGCATGAGAATGAGCCTTTATACACTCATGATTTGGCACCCCTAGGGGATATGCATCGGAACATTCATAATATCTTTACAAACCGTTATTAATGAAAAAAATAGAGAACATAAGAATACATTCTAAGAATAAAATCAAGTATAACACATATAATGACCTAGGTAATCACTAGTGAGGAGATAAGTTTTCATTAAGATTATATTATTATATGTTTATATTTTTCTTTTTTATGATTATTAGATATGATTTTAAGCCCCCTAATTTTATGTTTTTTGTGTGAATGGATGGAATTTGGAGACCACGTGCCAAAAATCTATGTGATAAGAAATTTTATTATTTCCCTAATGATATACATGATATGATGGAAACGGGTTCTCAAAACATTATGACAGTACGTATTCTACTAGATCATGATTGGAATATTAACATTAATCATTTGGAACACCCTCATCCTCTAAGGAATGTGAAGGATTACGTTGGATAATTAATGTCAAAAAGACTACCATGTTTAGCAGATCTTCTGATCACCTCATCACTAAATATTGTATTAACTCCATTGAATAGATGTTCTCTGTCCTCTAGTGCTTAGAATAATAGAAATTTCTACTGGGAATATATTATTTGGATGGGGAAAATGATAAATGTTGGTCATTTATCAATAATACGAATTATGAATATTAAATTTAATCCATGGATTGAGTGGAATTCAAGAAAATGTTTTTCAATAAATATTTTCCTCAAATCCTCCAACTCAAGATGGAAAGACAGTTCCTTAGACTAATGAAGAAGAAAGATGAGTTGATCGGGGAATATGAATAAAGCAACACAAGGGTTTCATGATACACCTCTGACATTTTAATGAACACCGAATGAACATTAGATCACTTCATTTGTGGACTAAAGCCGAGTATAAGAATGGTGTTGTCAATTTGTGATTTTGATTGTTATGAAGAGGTTTTTCATTGTTCCATGAAGGATCAAATGGTGGTCAAAGACTATTAATGGTCTCGTGGGCCCAGTTAAAAAAAATATAATGAAAATGGTGTCAAATATTGGTGGTTCCGTAAATAAATTCCATGATGGAAAAGAGATAGAACATATGAAATGTAAAAATTGTGGGAACAATGTTCTTTGGAAAATTCTAAAGGGAACCAAGAATTACTTCAAATGTAATAGAGTAGGACATCTAGCTAATAAATTCCATAGGGATATCAAGAGTACCACTAACATTGAAGATGAAAGGAAGGTTCATATCAACCATCAACCATTAGTGTAGTGTTGCAACTACCAAGATAATTTGAATTATGATAATAAATAACCTGCGACAAGGGTTTTCAGAGGTAATCAAGAAAAAGTTACCTGGCAATAGGGAAGGGCTTATGCTATCACTAATACTGAGGTGGAGCCATAAATATTATGTGGTGATTAGTACACTAGTTATTCATTCAATAATAGATAATGTACTATTGGATTCTAGTTCTACACATTTTTTAAATCATGCATGTTTAATATAACTATTCAAACTCCACCTCAAAATTTGAAATATGAGTTATCTGTGGGAATAGAAAATGGGGAAATTATTACAAAAATGGTTTATAACTTCTCCCTAGAAATATATTGTGGACTGAACCTCCCAATAAATATTTTCGTACTTAGTTTTTTGGAGTTCAATTTTATCTTGGGAATGGATTTTCTATCTTTATAAAAACCCAAAATCATCTTTCGGGAAAGGGAGATCACTCTCCACATACCGAAGAATACTATAATTCAATACCTGTGTAAAGAGAAAGATTAATCTCTATTAGAATCATTTTATCAATTGTGGATATTAATTCGTTATGAGAAATCATATCTAGCTCAAATTATTGATATAAAGAATATAATCATTCTCAAATACATGACCTTCATGAGGGAATACACTAATCTATTCCCTGAAGAATTTCCTAGTATTCATACTAATCAAGAGGCTGATTTCTTAATTGAAAAAATTCTTGGATCACTTCCAATATCAAATAAACATTATATAATGGCAATTTTTTATTTGGGAGATCTAAAGAAAATTTTACAGGATAATCTAGAGAAGGGTTTTATATACTTAAGTGCTTCACCACTGGGAGTTCTAGTCATATTCATCAATATGATGGATGGTTCTATGAGCATATCTCTTGATTATTACGAGATAAATAAAATCACAATAAAGAAAATGTATCCCTTAAATTGGATAGATGACTTTTTCAACAAGCTTCATGGGGCCAGTTGTTTCTCTAAGGCAGACATTCAATTAGCATATCACCATTAAAGGTTAATAATGAAGACATTCCTAAAACTATCTTTCGAACAAGGTATGGACACTATGAGTTCATAGTGATTCCCTTCAAACTCATTAATGCTCCATAAATATACATGGATTTAGTGAATACTGACATTACAAATTAACTCAAAAAAATTGTGGTTGTCTTAATTTATGATATAAAGATATCCTCCAAGATCATGGAGGATCATTGGGAGCATTTGAATACAATGAAGATAACATTCCAAAGGGTGACAATTTATACAATGTACAACAAATTTGAGTTTTATATAGATTATGTATCATTATTTGGTTATATTTTCACAAGAAAAAGAATAGTTTAGGACCCTTCCAAGACAATGAAAATTGAAGAGTGTCCTAGGCCATCATCTATAATGGAGATACGCAACATTTTGGGTATAGTTGGGTATTATCGATGGTTTGTGGATAAATTATCAGGATTTTCAAACCCAATGACCATGATGAGATGAATGGGAGTGATGTTTTTCTAGACTCAAGACTATGAGGAGTGATTTAAGGATCTCAAAAAGAGGCTTACAACTATGCTAATACTCACACTCCCAATAAGGGGGAACTCATTGTGGTGTAAAACATTTCATTAAAAATGTCACAAGTTGTATACTAATGAAAAAATATATAGTGATAGCCTACACCTCAAAGAATCTGAAAATCCATTAGAAAAATATTCCTACACATTATCGGGAGATGGTGGCAATGATATCTATGTTGAAAATATAGCGGCATTATCTCTATGGGAGGAAATTGTGATATATATAATGATCACAAGAGTCTCAAATATATATTCATATATAATGATCTTAATATTAACTACTGAAGATAGTTAGAGATCATCAAGAGTTATGAATAGTCAATCCACTATTATTCAGATAAGGTAAAAAAGGTGGAATATTCTCTAAATAGAAAGGATCCTAAAACATTATCAAGGATGTGAATTGAAAAGTATCCAATAAATAAAGATTTATAGAGGATAAACAAGTTAATAATTAATGTGAGAACTTCATCATTTATTTCTCAATTGATTTCTCAATAATCCCTCCTGGAGAAAATAATGTATTCTCAAATAAATGATGTAAAAATTATTTAAATGGTGGAAAATAATCAGAAATGGGAAATCCACATAACTAAAAAGTGATGTGGAAGGAGTTGTAATATTTGGGTCAAGAAAATTTTAACAATATGTTCTATAGATAAATAAGGATATTTTCAATGATGCACATAGCTCAACCATCTCTATTAATCCATGGAGCACAAATATGTATCGAGATATCTGAGATAATTTTTGGTCGGACATTATGCAGAAGGAGATTTCAGAACATACATCGAAGTGACTGGTATGTCAATATGGGAAGGCTGATAGAAAAAATCCTACGGGGATAATGAAACCACTATTTATAACAACATGTATGTGGGATACCAACACCATGGATTTTTTCTCTATTATTCCAATAGAATCTAGAGGTAACAATGATATATTGTTCATTGTGGGTCATGTTTCAGAGGCATATCACATTACCATAATTCTAGATTACTTATAATTGAATAAAAATTCATGGATATATATCAAATAGGTGGTAAGTATTCATGGAGTACCTCTCTCTATTTTATCCTATAGTGATCTAAGATTCACCTTGATGTTCTGGAATAGTCTCTAGCATGTTCTAAGCACTAATATAAACATCAGTATGACCTATCATCCTCAAACTGATGGCTAATTTGACTGAACAACTAAATTATTGGAATATATGTTTATGTAATGTTCTATGTACTTCAAATGATGGTTTTACTAACTTCTTCAACCGGTCTTATTTTCCTAAAACAACAGTTTCTACTCCGGAATCCAAATGGAGCAATATGAAGCCCATTATTGGAGAACATGAAGAACCTCATCATGTTGAGATGATGTTGGTGAGAATAATATTTAAAGACAAAAAATGGTTAAATAAATTATTTATATGGTGAAAACCATTCTTAAGAACATCAAGGCATCCCAACTACGATAAAATAGTTAGGAATGAAATCATCGACTAGACATTGAATTCAATGTTGGAGATATGTTATTCCTCATCATATCTCAGTTGAAAAGGCAATGATGATTTGTATGAAAGGAAACTGAGTCCATGTATTATCGGTCCCTTTGGTATTATTGATCATGTAGGAGCTATGGCCTATAGAATTTTCTACGCATGATTGGAAACCTGTTAAGAAAATTTATATTCACAGACCATTGCATGAACATCCTAATCCACCAGATCTCCCCTCGAATCGGTGTCGATGTTGATGTCTCTAAGGACTGATTGAAAACCATTGGCATAGATATTGAAGCTGAGCTTCGGTGGTATCAAAAGGTCATATATGAATCTTTGTTATTTTTCTGTTGATCCTACAGTAGTCTTGGTCACGATGTTTCTAGTTGCCGGAATCGGTCGACGGGGCTCTCTAGGGTGTCATTAGATGAGGGTACTCTTGGTCAGGCCATGAGGGATGGTGGAAAGTCCATCTCGGTTCCCGAATTTTCAAGACACTATATTGAGGAGGACAACCCAGGTGGTGTGAGCATGATTGTTCCCTTAGGTACTGCAGAAGGATCATTGGGAAAGAGGTTTGCAGTCTCTGACCCAGTTCAGGTGAAGGGTTTTTATCGGGAGGCCTCAGAGAGAAATCCCATGGTTTTAGATGTTGTCAACCATTTGATGATAAATTTGGGTATGTCCGCTCCTGTTGTGCTAATGGGACAAGTGGAATCTAGTTTGGATTCTCTCGCTACTACAGCTGTCCGGGACCCTGTAATTGGATCTATTATAGCTTGTGAATCTCCAATGGGCAATGAGAAAGGTCTAGAGGGCCCTAAGGCTGCTTCTTATATAAAAGCTATGCTTTTAGGACATGAGAATAAGTGATCGTCGGGTTCTCTGGTTGAGCCATATCTAGTGAACAGATCTCACTTGAGGAAATTGGTTCCAACTATAAAGTTATGTAACCGTATTGAGAGTTTGGAGGACGTCGGGCAGGCCCCGGAGGCTGATCGGAGAGAACTTAGCAATGAGGAGAAGGGTATCCCATAGGAGGATTTTGGTGATGAATCTTTGGGACAGATATCAAGAGTCAACGCGCATGGGTTCTATGGTAGTGACACCTGTATTTCGAGGAAGAGGAAAGGTCGGAGTGGTGGGAAAAACGATTTAAGGATTAATCCTACCTACCTTCACCAATGGAAACACGATCTAACAGGAACGTGAAGGCCCAAGAAGTGGCTCTCATCATTAATGGAAATGCAATGCGAGCAGGGGATGAGGCAGCTGCAGTGGAGGGGTTTGTCCCTAATAGGAATGTTCTGCAACTTTCATGCATGGATGATGATAAACCGGTTGAGCTCATATTGCATTCTAGAGAATAAATGGAGGTGAAATCTCTTGTGACCGGTGCTTCAACATATGAGGGTGATATAAATATGGAAAAGACTGTTTGGGTGGACATCAATAGAGAACAAAGGTACTGGATTGACATGAAAAATTATATCCTAGTAAGAGGTCTCAAGGTAGGGAAAATCAATAAAGTGGAATACTTGAAAGCGTCGGACAGACTGGTGTGTCGATTTGAATACCTCATAAAGGATGATCCAGAAACACCAGTAACCTCTTTGTTCTGGGAACTTCTTAAGGATTAATATGTCAATATTCATAAATTTTCCTCTAACAACTTTGTGTTTTCTTGGGGTATCGCACTTTTTCCTCAAAATTGTGTCTTGTTATAATAAAAAATTATTTAGAGAGATCAATGACTAAAATAAAATTTATCTCATGATGTTAATGAATGAATACTAATTAAACAGTTACATTACAATCGGAATAGTAATGTGACCTTTATAAATAGTAAACTACCCATTTAAATAGTAACATCACAAATGAATTTATAAACAAAATATATCAATTTTATAAGTGATAATACGATATAATTATATCATTATATTTTCAAATAATTGTTCTAAAAATAATAATAATATGTTGGTATTTTGGCAAGTTTTTTATATTTATTTTCAATTTTAAAATTAATTTAATAAATTAAATGATTTTTTTTTGTAAAATGAATTAAAATATTATTATTTTTATTTCTTATGATTATAATATAATTTTAAGCGACCTTAAATATTTTTTCAATGTGTTAGAAAAGTATTACTAATTATAAAATTTGAAATTTTCAATTTAATTATGATTTTAATTAGAAAGTAAATTCCACATATATATAAATTTATTTTCATAAAATAGAGTTTATTTTTTAATTTTACAAGTCAAAAAATGGTTGGGGTGTATTTTTGGGATTTTTATGAAATACTTGAATCTTTTAGGAATAGTAAAATACAATAATTTACAATAATTACTAAAACATAAATTTCATTATCATGCATGAGTCAGGAATGATCTAAATGTCCATTGGTTAAAACAAACATAATCTCTATACTCTGTTTTGTTACAATAATCAAGACTGTTGATTGTCTTCAGTAAAAATATTAAACTAATGACTAATATAATGGAAAACCCATCCTCTCCCCCACTATAAATATCACCCTTATTTACATCCTTTCGTCACTCGTATCAAGCCTTATGACTAGTTCAAATTCGGCTCAAATAATTCTGTAATAGATAATCACATGTCCATCAGACATTATTCTCTTCAAGAGACTCAATCATCTCTCATAATGTTTCTCTCAAGGAAGACATATTCAAGGGGTAAATTCTTCATCATTTTGTTTTATTTCATTCTAGTGGATTTCATTATTTTTTATTCTTCTACTCAATTCATCAAATTTTTATGATAACTATAGTAATAGACATGTACTATAATTTTGTTATGATAGTGGAACAATTCTTCATCACCTCTCATTTCCCCCTCCCTTTATACTAGGCATGAAAACATCATCTGAGATTTGTTAATTTATCACATTCAAGAAAGACAAGTTTTGAATTAATATTAGCATTTTTTATTAGGATCATTAAGATTTTTATGGTTTATCCAGACTTTAACTTATGTATTATATATTATTTATGGTTCTAAAACCTTTTTAAAACTTTTAATTTATTGATAAATCAAAATGAGTTCATTGTGATCCAAGAACCACCCCTTAACCAAAATGGTTATCATTAATGTATTATATAATGATTCATATTCATGCTAAATAACCAAATAAAATTTATAACCATGTATTCATATAGATATTCATTAATAAATTAAAACATCAATTATAGACTACCATTCTAATCTAACATGTATATGAGCAAACAAACATTGAAAATCAAGGAAACAAATGATCCAAAACAATGAAATCGAACCTCTATACCGATAAAAATGATCATGAATGAATTTAATAAGGTTATAATAAGTAAATTATATGTATAATTGGTTTTCAAAATATTAATTATTAAATTTAATTTTGTTATAAAGGACATTATGATCAAGTAAAGTAAACCATCATTCTTAGCATAAGGAATTATACCCAAATTTATATTATTCCTTCTAGTTGCTCTATCCTTATTTATACCCAAATTAATTTATATGTTATTTTATTTAAATATTATAGATTATTTTTTACATTCTCTAGAATCATTTATCAAGGTACATTCATCATTTTTTTGGGGGATATATCTCTTTTTATGAGTTTCGCTAAATACTTCCCAATAAGTAAAATGTTCAATATAACATACTAAATTCAAACCCAATTTCAAGTGCACAATATAAACTATTTTATGGAACGATTATTTTTATAAATCCAATCATTTTATTAGTAATATATTCTTGTTTCACTTTTTTTATTTAAATTATTATAATCTTTTCTATTCTATTTGTTCATTTATATTTTTTCTAAAATTTACAAAAATATTTTAGTTATAATGTTTCTTAAATGATCTCTTTGAATGTTATCACTTCGTATTGACATCTATTACCATGTTATATACCTATTATACCATATTAATGTCCATGAAATATCTAATTATGATACTTCATGAACACATTTATTATAATCCCATTTTTATGCCTTATGACATGAATATGATACCCAATTCTTTTCACGGGAAACCTTTATGATTATACATGATTTATTATTTATGATTATGTATAAGAAAAGAATATTCATGAATATATTATAATTGGTGTTCCAATATAGAGATATATTTAATTTGGTAAATTTATGACTCATGAGACATTATATGAAACAGTATTTGCGGTTAGATATGACTCGTGCTACCATGTGCAATGGTCTTAGTGTTTACCATTGGTATGTGCTCCTCTATGTGCATTGAAACATGACTCATGGTAATGTCATGTTTTATATATATTCCACATTACTATGAATCCATGTTTATATGTTATTATTAAAGATGTTTCCTTCATTTTTCTCTCATTATTTCATGTCATTTAAACCATGTGATAAAGCCTTATTCTTATGTTTATTCTATTACTCAGCTATTTAATTCATCCTATTTTCTGTTTTTTCAATGTTATCTTATGAAGATGTATCAGTTAATGGGAATTTAAGATCACATTATAATTAATAAATAATTAAATGTTTTAATCAATCCTATATTTTATGTTTTATGTACCTTATATTCCAATAAAATATACTTTATGATCCTTAGCTGGTAAAATGACACTTTATTATGATTAAATCATGTAATGATTTTTGTAAAAGGATAGGTTATCTATACATATAGTTCAATTAAAAAATTGACAAAAAATACTTTTTAATATAGAAACTCCAATGGTGGCGAGTAGTTTTTCCTTGATTTGAAATGCTTGTCGTGGAAAAGAATAATTATGGTGGTAAGAATTATAACATCCTAAAATTTAAATGATATTAAAATACAAATTTTGTAAAAAAGTTAAAATTATTTTGGTCTGATATATTAATTTTACAATACATGTTTTAATTATAGTATTAAAATGGGTGAGATCCTTATTTAAAACTCATTAATATTCTATGTAATATTTTCAGAGTTAGGTGTTGAGTTAAAACAAGATTCTAAGGCCCCATGGAGTCTTGATATTGATAGAATAAAAATATTAAATAAATTATTTGAAAAAAGTGTGTTTTTAATTCAAAAATATCAATATCCAACAAAGGGTTCATCATATGAGAAATATGTGACAACAATTAATTTCGAGAAGAGGGGTTTACCCTTAGTGTAACATATGATTTGTGTGTGTCAGGAGATTGATAAAATAATATTTGAAGATAAATTTTTTTATATATTAATATATATTTTTCTAAAAAATGGGATATCTCCTAAATGGTGTTTCTAGTGAAACTTTTGAGAAAACAGTTTGGTCTATAATAATTTTTTTTACACTATTTGAGAAATAAGTTTTCTTCTCATTGTGTGTTTCGAATCATTATAAAGAATGGTAAAATTAATTGGTATATTAATATTCTTTTAATAAGATATAAATCATAAGTATAATTTATTATTAAATAATACATAATTATTATTTTTGTAGAATAGAAAATGAAAATATAATTTCATGATTAATAATGGTGGATTGGTGGAAACTATAATGTCCCTGCCTATTATTCACTAAATTAGTTCCCCCAGCTATGCCACCACATGACATAAATGCACCTCCTCATGTGCCAAAGGCCACCAATTAGAATAAATGGTCTCTATGGTACTACGATAAAGATATAGTCCAATGTTAGAATGAAAACTAATAATTAAATAATCAAATATCGAAGACATATGGGAGTTACATGAATAAATAAAAAGAAATATGATATGACAAAGTGAAATACAATAAACGAATGAATGGTCATGTCGTGCATAAAAAGAACCCCAAACTAATCCTGGTACATATCCTACCAAAATAAATAAATATGAAAATTTTCCACAACATCACTATGCCCAATCCATCAAGTCGCTTGATACCACTTGAGCAAGCCTACTCGACCAAACCATACTCAACATGACCTTCATCCAAAACTTATGCTGGTGACAAACATGTGGGAGATACTTGGGTACCAAATTCCAATGGAATCTAGAGTTTAGTGTGATTATAAATCCTTAGAACACTAATAACGGTGTATGGAGAACATACTTTCCAAGTATATTGTGTATGTAGAAAAATAGTGAAATAAAAAATATTACATAAACAAAAATATATTTTAGGGAACAAGAAAAATCAACTAGTACCCTATACACCAAAGGATCCTAAGGTGACACCCATGTCAATGAAACATTCAATGACCAAAACCAGTCCCCTAATGTGTAACATATGGGTCTTGAATTTCATCCAAAGTAGGGTATAAAAAAACTGACATCTTTAGTACCAATCCAGATTACCAAAACCATCAACACCTAAATTTTAAATGAACTATGTAAATGAAATATCGATATCTATATTAACATGGATGGATCCTCCATTTCACACCAAACAATAAAAAAACTACCGATATTGATAATATAAAATAGGTTAATCTAACCCAACACAAAACATAATGATAATTTCTAGAGCCTTAGTATATCATACTTCCATACATAACACATGTGGTTCCTAGACCATTAACCCAACCAATCCCAAGTAGGAGGAGCATAAATATGTAATCCTTTTTTACATGGTATATCATCACCACCCAAAGCATCAATTTATAAATTTAATCATGTTGTAAAATATTTGTGTCTAAATCCATGTTCGGACACCTTATCCATATTATACTTCATATTCTTGGAGCATAAATCCAGCACCCAAAAGGGGCCATCGTTTTTTAAATACTAATCTCAATATCATGTTTAACCAATGTTCTTAAGAAAAATAAATTACACATTTTCAACCATTAAAACATACTATGGTTGTAATATACATCAAACCAAACATGAATTGACAAAGAGAATTCATTTTTATCATTCCTTAACAAATTAACCAAATCACCTTGGTTAAAATTTCAAAACTTCCCTTTTAACAGGAATTTAACTATTTGAAAAAAACAATACCCATCACCTATATTATACATGAAAACCATTTCCAATAGCCAATACTACAATATTTCTAATTATGTCACTACATAACCATTTAAAATCAAAATTTTAAATACCTTTTAAATAAGAATTATAAACCACGTGGATGTGAACACATAATTTCAAATAATAATCAATTAAAACATATCATTTACCACTTTGACACTCAAAACCACATCAGAACCAGATTCAAAAATTTAAAACCATTTCATGAGCCTCATAAGAATTATCAAAAATTGTTTACACAAAAAACCCCCAAATTTATTCCCTTGAGGGTCAGATCTATTTATTTTAATGTTCTATCCACTATCTATTTTCTATTAAATCAAATCACCCAATGAGATTAATTATGTTTAGATCATTACCCAATTAATTTAAATAAACCGTGGAATAAAAAATTTAACACATGGGATTTATTTTTTACACCAAATAAACATAAAAATAAAGTAATAATATTATGGGTAAATATATTAGATAACCTACATCATCAGTGATGATTTCCAAAACATTCAAATGAAGACCTTGTAAATGTTTTCCTAGTCATTTTCAAAACCCTTGGAACATAACCAAGGTCAGAAAAATAATAAAATATATAGTATGAAATTAAAAAATAAAACTTTGTTAATTATAAAAATTAGTATTATTTAATTATCCAAACCCTAAATTGGCATATTGTAGGAAAACTCATCGGTTCATCATGGCACACCAAATCTGAATCCAACCACTCCGTGATGGATTGGAAATCTAACACCACCATACATCAGACCAAATTTTTAACAGGTGATATAAAATTGATTTATAAAAATAATATTTCATTGGTTAAAAGCATATAAAATAAAATGGAGACATATTATTCAATGAAATTCCATGAAACGTCATGAAAAATACTCCTTATGATCTTCCTTACCGATGAAGACCAATATTACAAATGAAAACAGATGATTTCACAATTCCCTTGTGGAATATTGAATAAAAACTCAATTAAAAAACTAAAAAATTAGCGATAAATGTGAATATAGTTGAAGGAAGCCATCAATGTATGAGAAATCAAATCATATAACCTGGAATCCCCATGATAAAATCCCCAAAATAATAGGAGGGGTGTCAAAAGGGGGGTTCAGATCCCCTAGTTCATGATCCTAGCATGGGGGATAATGGCGCCAATTTTTCTGAAATCTTCAAGGTTTTTTGTCACATCCACCTTTTTAATGAAATATTGACAGTCACACAATAATATCTCATGGTTTTGTAACCGTGCACTAAATATGTGGTTGGATTTGACCAAGGCTAACCCACTCAGTAGGTTTGGCTACATGGTTGGAAAATATATTTACTAAATATATGATCCACTAGTATACTACACTCATTCCTCTTGAGTTAAAGACACATTGTTTGAAAAACCATGTGCAAATTGTGCTATCAAATTTTACTACCTTCAAGAAAATGGGGAACTATTTTTGAGAATCTATTTATAGTTCATGCACAATTTCTCAAACCCATATCCACCTTGCAATGTATCTCCATAGTACTCCCATGATTTACCCAAAAAATGAATTTTTCTTACAACTCAACTATGATCAGTAAAAAATGAACAAAAAACTTATTAGTCATGAATGTATCATTATATTTCGTCTATACAATTCCCATGAAACTCTACACCCCTTCCGTATGATTCAATAACATCTAAAACAAATCCCAAAGCCTCCAAGGCTCATCTTAACAATTGTCCTACCTTCTATACCTTATCCATCATATCAAAACAATAATATAGAACATTCTATTTCTTGGAATATCATTCTAGGTCTTAATTCATGAATCTACCTTTCCAATAATGAAATTTCAAATTTCATCAGAAATTTTAGATTCATATTGACGTGGTATCATAAAATCTCTTCACTATAATACTAATCATAGTCAAGAATCTGTGGTGATCATTCATCATTATCTCCCATAAAACATTAGTCACCACATTTTACCAACATCTGCATTCAATGTCTAATACCACAAAACACAATAATAGAATAACCTAAACTTTAATATTGTAGGCCCCAAAATAAACTAATCTTACAGCCATTACCAATACAAAATAAACCAATATAGTTCTCACTAGATTCCAACTAATGCAAACGTTGTTTAGAACATCACTAAATTATTCACCAACCTATGGTTCTCCCCACCATAATCTTCATATTATAACCATTATCATTAATAAACTAACAATCATTCCATCGGTTAATCCCACATAAACGTGAAAAAAAACCATTGATTCTAAATGACTCTCTATACATAGCTCGTAATCTTATACACACTCATTTTGCACTATCCCCATCCATTCTATCCTCAGTCAACTCATTTCGAGATTAACAAGACCCACCTACCATCCTATTTCCATCTCAATTGAATAGTACTCCCTCGTACTGATAGGAGTTCCACAACTACCCAACATTCAAACTAGATTTCATAATCAAACTACAGTACAAAACAATCATAGTTCATAAGACACTATGTTTCTCAATCGTCCATCACCATTGATATTCCATTATGATTGCCTATGGAATATGGACATGCTCCTCACAGTTCTACAATAGAATCAAAATTCCACCATTACCTAACTATGTCATGTTCTAGATAAATGTGACCCTTGAAACATGTAGGTCACACCTCTTCAATTGACACAACACTCCCAGTCATATGAGTGACATCAATATTGACTCACAAAAACAACCCCAATCGCTTTAGCCTATGATCCAACTAATTATAGGCAAGGAATCAGACAAGGAAATATCATTCTCACCTATGGAACAAAAAAATCATCCATCCCACATCCTATAATTCAAGAATGAAATAAATGGTATTCATCAACATCTGTTCCAACCAAAGGGTCACACCTGAAAATAGTCCATGGTGAAATTTCAACAAGGAAACTCCATAAGCACTGATCCATGAGGATAATCTCAAATCGGCCTTGCATCTCACTATAATACCATAGTGTATCTGGGAATATAGAAAATTTCCTTGCAACATACACAACGTGGTGTCAATATTTTGGTCTTGACCATATCTGAATAAGAGTGTTCTGAAATTTACTTGATGGATACCAAAACTACTCATCCATTCCCTATGTCACCAATTACATAAGGGACCTAAAAAACTGATTTAAATCCTCATGCCACTCCAATCACGATCATCACATCACTTTCATGTCATTCCTCTACATACTCCCATTTTACATACCTACTCATGCACATCAGAAATATGAAATCATAATTTACGGCCCCCAACCCCAATGATACAAAATCCACAATTTTCCCAAGCCTCCACGATCCAATTAAACATTAACTATCACACACATTGTCATGTGACCCCACAACATAATATTATTCAGACACTAATGAGTCTGAAATTATAAAACCTCAACTAACTAGAACCATCCACCAGCCATTTTTGTTTGTATTCCTATCTCACCTATCGTAGCGCACCCATTGTGATTTATAAAAAATATACTCACCAAAAAAACCATTTTACTACTCACTGAAAACCATCTCATCATTATGATAATTACTTGAAAGAATTTTATGACCCCACCATGATCATAATGATTCATCTACAACTTACTAATTTAGGAACAAAACCATTCTCTCCTTCAAAACCAAACATTCCCCTCCTACAACAGCACTCCATATATTTTTCACCTCAAGAGATATGAACTCCTCCATTTGACTCATAATGAAAATAAACCCTCATTCATTATTTTCATTTTGAAAAAATCATCCACTTAATCCTAAATAAAATTGAGAATCTCATTTTCTACTGATCTAACTCCAACCCATTTGGATTTAGTCATATGAACATTCATCACCCATAAAAGACACCTGAATGACCATATCATTCTCGAGACCTACCACAAACCTGAAACCCCATCACCCAAGTTCTCATTCAAAAAATGTTATCCAACAAGCCTATCCAAATCCCTATATAATAGCTTCATGCATTGATGTTATGATTACAATGTATCAATCTATGACCCACTCACCCAAAATAACTTTTAAATTTGTTGACCCCTCTAATCAGTCACCCTCAAAATCCACCTCACACCACTCACATGACTGGAGTGATTTAAAATGGTCACATCTGATAGGAAATCAAATAGACTCTCAACCCAAAATAAAAAAACAAAAGCATGTCAAAAATAGTTTTTATAGGATCACATTCCATTTAAGTTTTATATATCATCCCACTACCCATAACATGGGATCACATCTTCTCTGAGTATCTACACATTAGACACCTCCCATGAAGACCAAGACATGATACTGACCTCAATCTTTGTCCACCTACAAGGGTGTAACAGCAATACACTTATACCATACTAACCTACCAGGTTCACTACTCCAATTTAACATGGGGATCACCCCACCATTATCATCAATTGCATCATTATATATCCATATACCCAACCATCAATTGACAATCCATAAAATTACACACATTTAAGATTATAATATGTGGATTTTATTTGTCGAACATGCTATATGGGTTGCCTCTTTCCTCTAATATCCATGATCATGAAATCTATCACAAACCACAAATATATACAACATGTGTGTCACACAAAATGAAAATAATTGACAGATATTAAATCACAAGTCAAGAACATCAATACTATCCACTAGTAACCTAGAGAACCAACTTCAACAAATGTTCTTGACGCACCAGCCCTGTAATCATCCAAATCTCGAAAAAATTTCTATATATACTTTCTTCCACATCCAAATCATTAAAATTAAATTCTATTAAACCACTATAATAAAAATTTGTAATTTCATAGCTCGGGTTCTGCATAAATAGTTCCATAAAATGGACCACCATATTACCTCATGTGTGTCTCCTTGAACACTAGAGGAATCAAAATAGAAGTATTGTTATAGATGGATCTGTGAGGATAATATAAAACAATTTTAATGTTCACAGACGAAATTTAAAAAAAACTCATTAAAACATGGGTTTGAGAATAATAATTAAACAAAAACATTCTATGATAAAATGAAATACAATAAATTCTTAAATGAAAATATCATACATGAAACCAATCACCCAATAGGTTGGTTATATAACATAAAAACAAAGCAAATTACAAAAAATGGATCCAATGTTTCACTCATCCAAACCCATATAGTTACCTAATACCACTAGAGAAACATTTCGTGGAAATTATATACTAAACATTATCCTTAATAGTAAATTGGGGCTGTAATAAACATGTGATAGCTACTTGTGTTCCCAATTATAATGGAGAATAAATATTGGTGCAAGTAAAACATTGAAATCCACCTCAAAAAGTGTCTAAAGAATGTTTTGGAAATAAAAATAGTGTTAACATATGAGAATTGAAATAAAAAATTGTACATAATGAAATATAATACAATGAAAATTATAGGTCAACTAGTACACCTAGAACAAATTTCTCTGAATTGACATGCTGACCAACCAAATAGGAAATGACCAAATCATGTTCTCTAAATCATATAAATTGAAGGATTGTCATTCTCCCAACATAGAGTAGTAAAAAACATGTATCCATGGTACATATCTAGTGTACTCAAACCATCAGTTCCCATATTGTCAATATTTCATTTAAATAAAATATCAATATCAACATAAACATTGATGGAGCCTCTACCAAGAACCTAAACAAAAAATAAATTTCAGAAACTATAGTGAAAAAGGCTCTATCTGACCCATTAGAAAACATAATGATAATTCCCAGAGACTTATTCCAACATCCATCTATACACATCTTCAGTGTTTCTTATTTTAATTGTATATCCCATATTATAAGGGATGGGAAATAGTAAGACATAATTTTCTGCATCGTATACAACTTTCTTCTAAAGAGTCAATCAATAACTTTATTAATGATGATTACTATCCGTTTTCAATTCCTTAGAATATCTCTTTCTCCTTATTATACATCATATTCTCAGAGCATTAATCCAATATTAAAACTATTACATAAATTCAGAAAAACCAAGATTAACGACATATCTAAAAATAATTCATTAAAACAGGATAAATAATTTTAAATAATTAATAACTACAATTTCCCCTAGGTTATTCGAACCAAATATCGATTATTTATGTGAAACAAATTTTCAAATGTAATTTGAAAAGAAACAAAAAAATCATCCTTATACATTTCAAAACAACCCTTCTTGAATACATTTTAAAATTTGAAAATAAGATAATTCCCAAGGATTGAACATTCAATGAAATCCATTTTAAATATTAATAATGACATTTTCACAGAGGAGGTCACCACATGACCTTTTAATATATATATATATATATATATATATATTTGAAATACATTTTAATTCCCGTTTGTAATCAACCTAGAGGTTAATCCCAAATTTAAAAACAAGAATCATTTAAACAGAGTGTTTCCACTTATGAAACCAAAAATCACATAAAAAATCAACCCAATCATTTAAAACCATTTCATTATACTCATATGCATTTTCATGAAATAATAACACTTAAACCCTTCATTTTATCCCATTAGTTTCCATAACTCGTTATTTTCAATTTCTACCCATTAGCCCATAAATATTTAATCTAATCATCCAACAACCTTATTTATGATAACCTCATCAACCCTTGACATTGTATAAACTACAAAAGAATAATTCCACACATATTTTTAAGGGGAGAACTTATAAAGATGAAAATAGGTTAACTTAACTATGTGTAAACCACGTAAACAACCTACCTCATCAAAAAATAAATCTAATACATTTTTGAAGAATAATGGCCTTCTTGAGGTCTACCCATGAATCTTTCAAAACCATTGGCACCTAACCAAGCTCTCCAAAAGACCTAGTATCAAATTCAGGCTTAGGATTAATTCTCATGGCTCTGTAGAAATAGTTTCATTGTAGCGGTTGGAGTATTGTAAAAGCTTCTGTATTGTAATTATACAATTTATCAAAGGGCCATTTGGGCCAAAACAATTAGCTTACAAGCTTTGTATTCATGTCACCTGGCATTGGGCCTTTGGGATATGTAATGGGACACCCTATACCAATAAAAAAATCTGTATATTCATTAATAATAAAATGAGTGTTTAGCACAATAATTTTAAAAAAATACATATTTCATTATAAAAATTGAAATTAATTAATTAACCAAAACACAATATGGAATATTGCAGAAAAACTAACCATTCCATATGGTCCACTAAAATGAAATCCATGAACTCACTGATGACTAATAAAATAACCTTGATCATTATCCAAGAAAAATCCCTAAGGGAAAATATCAAATTGAAAATAAATAAATGGATAAACCCATGTTAATTCACTATAGGAACGCACCTTATTGAATCACCACACAACTACTTGTGGAATCCATCCCACGATCTCCTCAACCCTTGCACCCCAAAAGGCCCTTGAATATGGATAATTCCCACATGGTTAGGATGCATCATCAACAAAACCCAAACTAGAAAGCTCAAAAATAAGAGACTAATAATTATATGGAGGAAGGAAACCACTGAAAGAGGAGAACTCAACTCAAACATCAAGGAATCACAATGAAAACACCCTGAAAATCAAAGATGGTAGGAGTTGGAAGGGGGTTGGAGAGACCCTTATTTATGCAACCCGAATGGTGGAGAATAGGGTAGATATTCTAAAAAACCTGAGGGGGTATTTTGGTCAAATCATGCTTTGTAATGATATCAAGGAAGCATCATGGTATGGATGCACAGTTTTTCAAATAATCTTCCAACCATGTGGTTTGATCTGTCTGAGGAAAACCTACTCACATTGTTTAGCCAAAATATTGGAAAAAAATTTACACATACTATTTTACTCCCTTGAACTACATTGAAATGATGCATTCATTTAGAACCAATTCCCCTAACTATCTATCATTAATACCACCCTTCAGTTGTATTCCAAATAGTTTGTATAAAACAATGTGAGACCCTTGTAACATGCCTCATAACATTCTCATCCTCACACTGTTTCTCATATTGACTTACACTATATACCCAAAAAATTTATATTACAATGGAACTCAACAATGATCAGTATAAAATTTACTAAAAAAATTCTAATTATCATGTTGTTTTTCAGTTTCTCTATAAAAATGAACACCAAACCATTCACACATTCCAACGGATTCCAAAACTAATAAAATATAACTTGAATCCTAAAATTATCATCTAATTACTGGTTCCTCATCATTATAATTACCCCTTATTTGAAAATTACTCTTTGATGCATTCAAGATCTAAGAATATCATTTTGAGTCTTGAATCATGATTCAACCCATCCGGTAATGAATATTCAAATTCCATAAAATCTTATGATCTATATGTATGCATGATCTTCCATTAACAATTAGTCTTCAATTGAATAGTGGATATAATATTAAATGCGATAATTATATAAAATTATGTGTGTTTAAGAAACTATATTTAATATTAATGGGTTCTAATGGAAGTTGTGGTTGGATTGGTAATGGTGGTAATAATCTGAAATATATAATAATTACAATAATATTTATTATTCATGTTATTATTAATATGGTATAAATATATATGAATATATATATATATATATATTCTTGTGTATATATATATATTTTCATATATATATATATAACTTTAATTTATGGGTTAAATATATAGGTATATATGTGATGTGATATAAATATTAATGACTTTAAATATAAAATTAATTAATAATAAATAAAATTTAGAGGAATAATAAAATAAGTAATATTGGGGCCACAGAGGGGTGCTACACAAGGAGGATATTCTATATACTCCCAATGTATGAAAGAAAAAATAGATTTTATTAAATGAAATATTTATTTAATAGAATGATGATAAAAAATATAATATAAATGTGGAAATGGGGTGGGGGACTAGGCGGCGTGTAATAGATAATCTCACCCTCCTATCCCAACAGTCTATCCCATTTATAATATTGAATTTTTTATTAATAGCTTATTTTATAACTATCTAAAAAACTTCTCAGTTTAACATCTTCTACATTATTGATCGTATTGATGCGAAGTTGGTGCTATTAGGTTCGTCTAAACGAACATAATTTTTTTCTGAATGTAATTCGGTTTACATGGTGTAGTAAAAAATTGACTTCAAAACTCACATTAAATCATTGATTCATAATAGAAGGAATTTATTGAAAATATCACATGTTTTATTGTTATTATTGTTATGATTGTGGGCATGAGTGTGTAGCTATTGGAATTCCCTGAACAAAATGGATAATTTATTAATTGAAAATTACATTATTATTTTTGTGCATGTGTAGCATCTTGGAACTATGTATAATTCTTGACTACATAAAGTTTGTGTGTTTCCCTTGAAACATGCATGTGTTTCTTGAAAAAGTATTGTGATGATTTACTTCAATGCATGAATTTATGTTATATTGATATTTCATTTTCTTTATGAATTGTATATTTCATTCATATAACTACTATATTTGTGCATGGTGGTTTTCCTTATCATGTAATAATGTGATATGTGGAATATATATTAGTCAACATTGGATTATATGTGAGATATGAAAAATAAATGATGACATGAAAAATTTGACACATTTTTTAGACTATCCTTTGGGAGGGATGTTTTAGATATGACTCGGTATGTTCATAGACTATTTTATTTTGAATTATGTTCCACATTCATAGGAATATCCATATAGGAGAGATGTGTTTGACTTGGGTCAACATTTGAGATTTGACGTATGTCTAGGCTATCAACTCATGGTCGAAGTTACAAACATAGTATTAGATGTACATGGAATATTGATGATGGATAAATGTGTCACAAACTTGAAAATATCTACTTAGGGAGGATGTGTTTGGATAGTTACTAATGTTTCACCCAACATTGTACTAGAGCATGTATGTTTCTCATAAGATTGTGTCATAATAGGTAGAGTCTGTCCCTAAGGACATAATATGTGATTATTACTTGTGTGATATATTTTCGTTATATAATTTCATTTTTTAGGATAACATAATACACTTGTATATTTTTTTTAATGATGTTAAATTCTATTGGTGGTGTCCTACTGAGTTGTATACTCATACCCTACATGCGAATTTTGGTGCTCTTGTAGATAGCATGCCTAGGGATCTGGAATAGGGAAATAGAACTATAATGGATTGTTGAGAATGTGTAATAAGTATTTACTAATGATTCTAGATAGAGTTCAATAGATACTTAAGACACCATTATTATTTTACTATCTACTTCCATACCTCAGATCTATGATTTTATATTTATTGAATTTATTATTCCATGTTTTTAATTATGAGTACTATCTGATTATTTATTTTTATTATTCAATAATGATTATTGATCTTATGAAATTCTAGTAAGTGTATAGTCTCCCTAAAGTTGGATGTTGACCATAACTACTAGTTAGAAGCCTCTTTTTTGGGGTAGATGTGCCTGTAGATACTATGAATCTGGATTGGACTAGGTTGTTTGGGCCAGGATATTTCCTGACCTCAAATACCATAAAATATGATTATATTTTTTTTATTAAAATATAAGACCTTAAAACAAGATTAACATTTTTCCTATGATATATGACCTGAAACTATGAGTTATATTTTTTTCATTAGTATTATTATCTAAATTATCTTCCAAATTAATCCTATATTTTTGAATAAATTGTCCCTTCAATTCTTTTCAAGATTACTATGACATTATCAATTTATATTCTACATCATCCTAATCTATGATAAATGAACTTGAATATGTTCAATGATTTTTTTAGATTTATATGAACATAAATGTTAACATCTTTTTTTCAAGTTATATAAACATAAATTATTGACACCAATCAATGCTCTAGCATGTAATACATTAGAATAAAAAATTAAATAGACATGTTAACATTCAATCCATATCCACACAAAGGGAAACATTAAAAAAAATATGACTCCCAAATCATATTGATATTCACTTCCATCACTATGAAAAATATATAGAGAGTAAATTATAGTAATGATGAACAAAACTTTTTTGTTTGAAATACCCTAAATTGGGACTTAATTATAATAGGAGACAATGACTACCAAGAAATTCATTTCATGCCTTAGAAAATATTTAGAGAAAAATGGAAAAATATATTCTGATGTTTAGTGATAAAAAATTCATGATTTTCCCTCTTAATCGTTGAATTTTTGAAAAAGTTAGAGCACCCACTAATCCTTTCCAATTTTGATCATATAATTTGAAAAAAAATCATTTTTGTAATTTTAAAGTGCATTATCCTATCAATAAAATAAAAAAATCTTTTAAAATTCTCACACATTATTAGTATTATACCGATTAATTAATTCATTATTTTCCATGTAATTTAACCTTGTCCCTTGGTGCTGATGTAGGATCACATTTCCATAAAATATATTTACAAGATAACATGTCCATGATGAAAATCAAAAAACTTATCTTCATTATTTTATTGGTCATCCACATAACACCATGAAAAAAAATAATGTGTATAACAAGACAATACCAAAATGAGAACGCATTCCTTAGAATAAAATCAATTAATCAAATCATTAATCACTAAATAATGATCCTAAAATCAGTATTTAAATGAAATCAATTTTCATAAAATTTTAAAATAGATTTCACTTCCTCAATATTAATCATAATATATCTTTAAAAATAGTATGAAAAAATATTTAATTTGATATAAATTTTAGTTTTCTATAAATAATTCAAATATATGATGTATCATTATTGATAAACTATAGATTACTCACATTATGTGGAAATTAAATAATATGTGTAATGATAAAAATATTCAAGTAGTGATAATCCTTTTAATTTGGTTCCAAATTTATAGTTCTTATTTGGAACCTAGTAGATACAAAAATAATGTGTGAAATTTCCCAGGTTTATCCCAAATATTGGTTCATTTATTCTAATGAAATGGATTCAATTGGAAAATTTTAGGAACCATGTAATGTATTCCAAAAAAAATTTACAATAAAAACATATTATGATACATATCCAAGATTAACATTTTGAGTTGTTAAATAATGTATCTAATTGAAAAATGAATATATAAATGTTAATTCCATATATTTCTTGATTTTTCATACATTTTTTTATATAGATTCATCAAAATGATTTCTGAATATAACGTATCTGTGGTGAAAACCTATTATAGTGAATATAGAATAGGTTATATTACATTATTTGGATATATATATTTATGTAAATTTATTACATATTTGGGTTATTAAAATGTCATTCTATGTGTAGGCATAATAATCATGGTCATAAATAACTCCCTTAGATTTGATATTACACCATTTCAACACAAACCAAGAACTAAAATATAATATTACATTCTTATTATCTTATAATTTTTATTAATTTATTTTTCCATATATCATTCAACATCCACTAAAATAATTACATCACACATTACCTACTAAAGCATGTGTGTGTACCTCAATATAGCTTCAAGTTCTCATAATAAATTTCAAATAAACACCCTAATATCTCCTTGCATCCCTACTCCATACCAATGAAAACCCATCCTTATAGAGTATACATATTACCCCTCAATTATCTCTGTGTATTCCCTTAATCGATCATACACCCATGCCTTGGTTATTCCCAATGAATGATAAATGTCATAAATGTGAAATCAAGAAATTATATGTCTTTTCCAAGTGAATTCTAATTTATATTCCTCTATTCTATATAAATGATTGATATATATTTTCTTTCACATATTTATACATAATATGTTTCAGATGATATCATAATATTTGATATATAGATTTAATATTGTATTTATATACCATACCATGCTATATCATATACTACCTATTTTGGTATATCATAATTAATTTTATGAAGATATCATTTCTTTTCTCAATATAATCATACTATATGATAGGTTGTATATCAAGTCATTGAAAACCACATTATACATTTAATATTACACTATATAATTGATCAAGTAAATTAATCGTTGATTATTAATGTTTTTTGTATCCTTCATTTAAATATAACATTTCCCTTTTTCAATTAAATGATAAAACAAATGAGGGATGATAGAAATAATTTGTATGATAAATTAATAAATAAATAATGTGGTGACATGTTTTGTAACCATATCCATTTCAGAAACAATGCCAAATTTTCTGGGCAAATTAATTGATTCTTGGCAGTAACTCCATGGGATAGATAAATAGTCTCATGTCGATGACAATTGTAATTAGAATTCTTCTGGATCCTCTCATGATGAATCTATAATTTGATACTTTAATTTTAACTAATAGATACTAGAATGGCATATAAAAAATTGAATTATTCTCTAATATTCGATGTTACATGTTAGCCTATGTAAACTATGATCTTAGCATTGATTCTAATCAAGAACTAAGTTATGAAATCAAACTCAACTCCAAGATCATGTTTATTGAAAATATGAGAAAACCAACATTGAATGTTAAATGGTTAACTGCTGGGGACATAAATACCAAACTCTCTAATTCTCAACAATGTATTAGAAAGGCCTGAACGTAATGATATTTTTTAAAGTATGGGAATAACATGATTGATAATAAAGGTGAAATTTTCTCATCATATAGTCTAATACTATAAAAATATCTTTAGTGTTCTTGAAACCAATAAATACCTCCTTTTTGAGGTCATTCTTGTTGTGATCACCAATGAAGACAAAACAATCCTCATTAACACTCTGATGGAACCTGAAATCAAAGACACTATCTTTATTTTTAACCCTGACAATGCACTTGGTCCCAATGTCATCAATAATGATTTTCAACGTCATTGGGATATAATCCACAATGATGTCTGTAATCTGGTTAAATCATTTTTCTCCAATGGGGTTCTCCCTTATAGCCTCAATGCTCCATTTCTAACCATAATCCCTAAAGTGTATAATAGCTTTGAGATTTATTAGTTCATACACATTGCTCTTATCAACACTCTTTATAAAATTATCAATATTGTAATTTCTAACAAGCATTCCACTGTCACAAATAAAATTGTCTCCTAGAACCAATTTGGTTTCGTAAAGGGAAAATCCATTCAAGACTATATATGCCTTTCTTTTGAATGTGTCAACAACTTCAATAAAACCAACATAAGAGGTAACATTGATATTAAACATGACATTAGGAAAGCCATTGACACCATGGACTGGATCTTCATATTCAATGTCCTACAAGGCTTTGTTTTAATGCACAATTTTTCTCTATGATCAGAACTCTTCTCAACTCGGTAACTCTCTCCATTGTGATTAATGGATCCCCCAAAGGTTATTTTAAATTCACTAAAGGTGTTATACAGGGTGATCCTCTCTCTTTCATCCTTTTCTCTAATGCAGAAGACTATCTTAGGAACCTAATTAATAATTAGGTGGCCCAGAATAATCTGAAACCTATCCATGTTTCTAGTAATTTAAATACTTACACTCAGCTTTTTTATGCTTATGACAACATTATCTTCCTACTAGGTGATAAAAAAACGTCATCATCCTAAAAACTATTCTCTCACACTATGAAGAGGCTTCTTGCCAAACTATTAGTTTGAACAAATCATGCATCTTCTTTGGAAAAAACATAACCCATAAAAAATTGTAGCATTATAAACAACATTTGTATTAATGAATGTGATATTCCGTTCACTTATCTTTTTGTTACTATCTTTTTGGGAATGCCAAAATCTTGCCATTTTGCATCTATTTTTTACCAATTTCTTAAACAGTTAGCTTTGTGGAAAGGTAAGGCTCTCTCCATGATAGGTATGGATTTCCTTGTTAAATCAAATATTGTCTCCTAAATGGTTTACTCCATGATGTTATATATCTGCATATTGGTCTTATTAAAAAAATTAACGTCGTCATCATGAATTTTAAATGAACTTGTAGTACCTAGGATAGAAAACTTGGGACTGTTCCCTGGTCAACCTGTTGCAAGTCCATTGAGAATAGTGGTATTGGTTTTAAAAATATAAAACTCTTCAATGAATCCCTTCAAGCTATACATACTTGTATCCTTTTTTATAATCCTTCAGATTCTATCACATTTCATAAAAATATATTCCTTACCAAACATAATATGGGAAACTCTATTTTCATTAAATCTTCCATTTGGCCTTCCATCAAACACTCCTTTAAAAAAATTATGATCAATGCTAGATGGATGGTCTCCCATGACATTTCATGAAATTTTGGTTTTACAACTGGGCTCACACGCCATTAGTTTTTATGATTTATTAGGATTACACTCCTAAGAATAGCAAATGCACTACCAAGGATATTTTAAATTCTCAATATAATAACCTCCCTTGTATTATTCTGATTGATATTGAAAATTATTCATTCTCTCAAACTGAGGATTTCATGGATTGGGAACCAGCTCACAAAGGTATGATCACCTCTAAAAATTTATAAAAAAATTAATTCAATGATTATGAGATTGATTACAGATGGTTTGAACATTTTAACAAAACATAGGTTAATACTTCATGATTCAATCTCATCTGGCGTCCGTCTCACAATAGAAATCCCAATGAAATTTTCCTTCAATCCATTGGTATTCAACATTTCTCTAATTGTAGAATATGATATCAACATAGGGAAGATGTCAACCCCCATTTTCTTTCTTTTGGTACAACTTCTACTCTTTCAAACTATATCCTTTACATTTTTGATTGCAGATAGTTGTTTTTTAACTATGTTAGAACACAACTAAAGAATTGTTCAGATATGGGAGGCTCTCAAAAAATCAAGAACCTTTTCCTCTCTACAATTTCTAAACACCACCATGTGATCTTGTACGATCGAAATACTATCATCCATCACAACTTCTCACTCAATATTAAATTAGGACAGATGCAGATCCTTATTTCTATACATAATGTTGCTTTATTACAAAAGGGTCATTGCCACAACACTGTGAACGACATTTGTATCTTGATGCAGCTGTAGATAAACAAAAATTCCTATCAACCACAATGCAATCAAGAGGTGTTCTGGAGGGCCCCAATACTGGGATGGATAAAAATCAATATTGATGGTGCCTCTAAGGGAAACTCAGGGCCTGTAGGGTGTGGTGCGGTATTCAGTAATCATCACAAGATGATTCTTGGATGTTTTATGAAAAAATGTGTCTATAAAACCTCCCTAGAAGCTGAGATGCTAGGTTTGACCCATTCCATTTACATTTCAATCCTCTTTGGTTGGAAAAATATCTGGATTAAAAGTGATTTGATGACCAATGTGCAAGCGATTTAAAATGGCATAACTCATCTTACATGGAATTTTACTACTCGTTGGATAGATTACAACTGATCACTTACAGATATCAACTATATCATAACACATGTATATAGGGAGCCAACACAGTTGTAGATGGCCTTTCCAACATAGGGGTCAATCCAGACATCACCTGGTTTAATGAACTCCCCAACGATCTGATTTCTATTCATGAAAAATATTGTAACATTATCCCATACTTTTGAAACCTATAATCTCATTTTTCTTAATAATTTTGTTCTTTTATACCTTCTCAAAAATTGTGAATAAAGAATATTTGGAAAAAAATTTTGTGAGGTACACACATTTTTTGTCATTTTATATTAAACATGTTCTCTGTTTTATAACATGAATATCATTGTCTTATTATGTCTTATGGAATTATTCCGGTAGATTAAGTGTCATTAATCTATATAATCCCTTATGTGGTATCATATCACCTTCAAAAATTAATATACTTTTGTAATATTCTTTATTAAATTATAAAATTTGATATTGTTTTCATATGATATTTGATATTTCTTAGAATGTTAGAGAATTTATAATTATTATTGATTTATTTCATATGAAATATATTATATTATTGGACTATTACGTATAATTTATTATGCATTAATAATGTGTAATTTCATTGGTTCTCATTACATTGTATCATATTATATTGAAAATTGTAGTGAACAATGGTACTGAAGTATTACTATAAAATAGACCATTATATCACTATGGTGATATCGAGCTTATCATAAGCTATGATATGTATATAACAACATATGTTCTTCGGATTTCATAATATATGACTGATATTGTTGGATTATCAACTATGGTTCATTATTTTCAAATAACAAGCCAAAATATCTATTTCAATCTAAATTATTTCATCTAATAAATTTTATGTTATAAAATATGTTATCCAAAATATTTATTTTCTTTATTTTTCAATTATTATTGAATTTTATATTTTATAAATTATATATAAATTACTGTAAAATTTACTTCTGGTTTTTTATATTTACAATATTAAAAATATTTTATTTTTTAATACTTAGTATTTATTATTAAATATTTATGAATTATTTGATTAATTAATTTCAGTAATATTAGTATTTAATATTAACATAAAGTTGAATTATACATAATTACTTATAATTTCCAAATGAACATTTTATATTAAACTTATAATATAAATTATTATTTTTATAAATAATACAATAATGTAAAATATAATGTACTCTAAATTTACATTCAAAATATATAGAGTATATATTTAATAATATATGGAATGTGTGTGATGAATGGAAAAATTATAATTTTTTTTATAGTTGACTGATTATTGAATTGTTTAAAAATGTATATCTCATGTATAAATTTATGAATTGTTCATTTATTTAGGGTTATTATATTAATTTTTCAAATATATTATTTTTTATATTAAAAAGAAAGGTACATTTTTGGAAGTATTAAATTACTTATATATATATTGTCACACATGAATTTATTAAGTTACACTATAGGTATGCTACTTAAATTAGTATTCTTATACTTTAACATTCTTTGTACTAGTTTATGAGAATGAATTGTTAAACCAATTTTAGATTAAACATATTAAGTAGTGTAATAATGATGTAATTGAGGTCTCTCATTAGTAATAAAACATGGGATAGGGGACATTGGGATGTACAAATCATTCGCCTTGGAGCTGAGGATCTATATAGAAAATTTGGGACTTAATTCCTATATCCTCATGGATTTTTTAATAGAAATTATAATGATAATATAACTATTTCCCATCAAATGAATATTTTTCATATACCTTTTTTTTGTTTGAATCTGGATATTTATAAATAAATTGTAATTTTAAATTTGGTTAGTAACTTAAGTAATTGGTTGTGTAAATAGATTGATATTAATATGGTATGAAAATAATAATTCCATTGAAGGGATATGATTCAAAAAAATTGAATCATTTATAAATTTAAAGAGAATAAATAAGATTTGATGTTCAGATATTAAAACCATTTTGAAATACTAAGTGTTTATTTCCTTTAAATCATAACACTTTTCACGTCTATGATCATTAATTATGGGTTACAAAAACGACTATGTTCTCGTGAAATATATTGTGTATACAATGTAAATGATCGGTTTAACCAGCCTTTTAGTGCCTATATATAATATGATATTTGGGCTACAATTATCTTGTAAATCGTAACCATTTAAATCATATAGTAATATAATTGATTGAATCTATATGATTGAATATAATAAAGAGTTATCCAATCAATGGTCCAAGAGTCATCTCTTATGTGATTGACATAGTTTCCTAGTGGATATAGTCATGACATGTGTTAAAAGCTAGGCCTGGATGTTTCATAATGATATTTTAATCTTGGGTCCCTTTGGAAAATGATATAAATTTTAAAATTGGTCATCGTTGTTGTGGGTGAATATTTAATAAAAGTTCTTTTTATATAAATGTAAAACATGATAGTCTTATGATAAAATATTTTTGAATTGATTAAACCTATCTTAGACTTTAGACAGGAATTTTATCTCAAACTATTAGAAATAAATTCATTATGGAATAAAAGTGTTATGTTGATATTTCAACATAAATGTAATTCAAGATAAATACGAAAAGAACTATGGGTTAGTACAATATATTCTTAAACAATCAATAGGTGAAGTAATTTGACAAACATATCAGGATTAATAGGGGAAGCATAGTAATTATTTCATCAATAATCCATTATCCTGATTTTGACTATAGAGAAAAATTTTTATGGATATATTTTAATATGAATACATTCACTAGGATAGAGAAAAAAAATTCAAATGTAATTATTTCATTTTTATGATCGGTATAAATATTATTTTTGGTGATGTTATTAGATTATTATGCATTCATGGAAGATTTATATGTCTTGTTAGAAAACATATACATTTAATTACACAATATTATTGAGATATTACCATGTTATATGGAAAATGAATTCTGATAATTCATGTGAAAAAATTAAAATTGGGAATTCTAGGATAATGTGGAAAAGGAAGTGCGACAATTGAGGAGCTAATCATCAATGAAATTAAGGGAAAATTTGTGTGGATGAATTATCATTATCTAAATAAATTATAAGTATTGGATTCATTGAGAAGCAATGGATGTGAGATTAATAATTATAGAATTTATTTAATTAAATATGATAATTTTAAAATTCACTTATTTGATTCAGTGGCATAGAAAAATCAAATGTATGTTTCTTGTAATCATCTCAATTATGTAGCTGATTTAAGACCCATGAAGTCGATTTATACATAGATTATTTTCAAATCACTAATTTAGTGATGAATATAATTTCAATCTAATCCATATAGTAGTTTGTGATATATCATATATTTCTCATCTATATACTAATGTGAAGATGTGTAAATATCTGATGAAATTAAATAAATGAAATTAGGATGTAAAAATTTATATGATGCATAATATATTTTTATTCTTGTCTTGATAATATTTTACTAAATAATTTAATGGGAATTAAAATGATTTTAATTGAGATATAAATTGTGAGTCACCATGACTATTTTTATGAAATTGTCCTAGTAAGATGTCCCAGACCAAGAATGAGTTTCAAGGGAAACAGAACAGTTTCCTGTAGACATTCAAGATCATGAATAATTGTGTGTGTGAAAAACATGTTTTATAGGATCATTATGGAAGGTTATCGCCTATAAGGATGATTATATTTATAGTTATGAATCAATCCTGAAAAAGTTATGAAGGCATTCAATAAGTTATAAAGAAGTAAAAAAATCATCCAGTTGGTGCTAGAAGTGAAGGAACACAATGCGACTCTATATTGATCAAACTGGGATAGCCTTTGTATGTAACAATTTTTTTGATATTAATGAATAATTATTTGGGGTTATAACAAACACATTAATGATTTAGATGTTTTAAAATCTTCTCAAATACTATATACATATCTCTCTATTATTACAATGACTCATGAGGTGATATTAAGAGACAGTATTGATCAGGTAAAGTTCATTAACAAGGATGAGATTTTGAATTGGAATGAAACATAATTCATAAAAATAAACAATTGATTCAACCAACACCACAAGTGTTTTATCTATCATGGGATATTAACTTGATATCAGATAAAATGTACCCATTAATGATCTCATAAGTCTTGTATGAAATAGAATATCTTAATCAAGTATGTAACTGTGGTGAACCTACATTGTATGTAGGGGATTAGAATATATAGATAAATAAGATGTTTCCATATATCTTAACAACTAGAGTAGATGTAAGAGATGGTTCAATAATTGATTTTCCACTCATTTGGGATGGTGAAAACATGACAAAATCGAATAATTTTTTATGGAGATAGATAGAAAGGATATAAGATTCATATATATATATATATATGTATCTATAGTTTAATTACTATAACTAATTTATGGGTCTTTAAATATCCATGGAAATTTTCAACAAATTGAGAAGCATCTATGTGGCCATTGTCGAAGACAAGGAAGACATGTGTCAATTTTTGAGGAAAACTGAATATATAAAAATACAAAATGATGATATTACTGATATATAATTTACAAGGATAAATTATAGAGGTTAAAATATCTTGGGATTTATTGAGAATCTATAGGAAAAAATAATTTAAATTGAAAACATATAAGGATCTTCCGAGGTTTTTTTAATAAAAAATTTAATCTCTAGTTGAAAAAATAATTAAAAATTTATGGTGTACAAAATTTAATAATATATTATGATATGGTAAAGGAATATGTTTGATAGAGAAGAAAAAAATGTAAACATGGTTTTTAATTCCTGAATTTGGATAAATTAAAATAATATGAAACTGAGGAATCTAAAGACTCAATTTATTATAGTGATAAATATTTCAATTAATTTTTTTTAACTTATATACAAATTAATAAAAAGGTAAAAGTGGAAGGGAAGGAGTAATATATCAATAAATTATTTACACTATAATTAATCTATTTAGTTTTATAAAAAATGTACAAGGAATAATGTTGAGTACTTAGAATCATAATTATATGATTATAGTACATATAAAAATTTGTGATAAAGGATAAACTAAAACTACATCATCATGAAGATATGTACAAAGAGAAATAAAAGGAAACATTCATCATCTATTTATTCTTGATATTTTTAATAATTTATCTTTTCTCATGCAAATAAAGGAACTTATTCATCATGTAGTGGTGATAATAGTGAATAAAGGATATAACATTAGTGAAAGTATAAAAAAAAATATAATTCAATATATGAGATAAATAAACTATCAATAAGAAAAAAATAAGTATGTTAAAAAATTATTGGCAGAAAATAATGAAGTGATAATTAAGAATGAGTTTACCTATATTGATTAGATCAAGAATTAAATGATTTTATAATATGAACATAAAAATTATTATCATAGATCATAGGTTAGAAATAGTATTTAATGAATAATAAATTTATAGAGAACAATCCATTTTTATCATAATACAAAATGAGTTGAACACGACCATAGAGGACATCACTAATTTAGCATTTATATATTGAGAATCCTCTCAGACCAATGAGAATATAATTATACCTGAAAAAGGTAAATCTATAGAAATTAATATTTTTAGAAAAACTATATTATTTAATATTGTAGATTTGAAAACCACAAATGTAGATATATGGTTTAATAAAACATTACTAAATATTCCACATCAAGTCAACGGACCCAAAGATTCCCCAATCCTCAATGAAATGTTGGTTTTAATTTTCAGTAGGATAAAAAATACAAAGATACTAATATATCTTAATCCAATGAAGAAGGAAAGAGTTTTATATATTTTCTATTTTTTTGAAGTCATGGGCAGAAGTACTTTTTTGTTGGTTTCACATTTCATTACCATGAATAACACAATAAATAATTGGAAGTTTTATTATTATATGAGGATAGACTCCTGAATTAAAAAACATTTTACAAAATCTCTTCTATATATATCTAAAAAATAATAATTTATGATATATAACAATTTTATGTGAAATAAAATTTTTATGTTCACAATGATGATGTGTGCATGAATATTATAGAATTTGAATATCCTTATATTATGTAAGTAAATTTTTTATCATAATAAAACAATAAGAAATTAAATTAATGACTATGAGCTGGTTTAAAATTTAAACATATCGATTCACATTGTTTTATCAAGTCAATTTAAATTTTGTACTAAAATAGTGGAAGATAAAAAATTGTGTCAATGGAATGAAATTGGCTTAAAAATATGAGGTAGAAACACATGATACAATATCCAAAATTGGAATATTGATTATCAAAAAGTCTTAGGTAGAGACACAAATTCTACGTAAAGAATAATTTCAAGGGAAGGGTTTGAAGAAATATTCACATACTAATATTGAGAGAAAATAATAACACAGATTTAGAATAAGATCTTCGTATGGATATCATTTTTAGCAGCCTATATTTCCAACCTTATTATATATTATTTTATATTATTTTAACGAATAAACATGTAACAAAATGAGAAGATTGAGTTTTCCCTAATATATATCATGAATAGATTGTTCTTCATTTATTTATCTAACAAAAGAATTAATTAAAAAAAAGTTCACAACTCGATGGGGCCAAAAATTGATAAAAGATGCTAGAAACTAATTATTCATATGAATTTGGAATATTCATCAAAAACTAGTAATAATTGACATTTTTTTTGTAAAAATAACACTCTTATACCATATTCTTAATTGAATTAATCATATTTAATAAACGGTTCATTGTGGATTTAAATATGGGAAAATGGGCAAATATTATATTATAAAACCGAAAATTTTTTATGTTATCAACAATGTTTGTGTAGGATAAGGTATGTATTATCTTAGAAGACCCAAAATTGAGAATTAAGAATATTTGAGCATTATATCACATCTATGGTTCGGTTTGAACAACATTAAAAAAACATTATTTTATCTCTCTTATTTTTACATTGATATTTCCCACATAGACTTAGAATATACTAACTCGAGGATATATTCATTGTGTATCATGTGGAATCAACATTCTCTCAAGAAAATTATTACAAATTTGATTGTGCCTTTATATGATAAATATGATCTCAGAAGTCCTTCACATTAAAATTTTCATTAGATTTTAAACATTGTGGGGAATAAAAGAATAAATCGAAGCACAAATATTGATATTAGAGGTTATTTTTTCAATAAATTGAATTGGGTATTGTTATTTCCCAATAATAATTGATTTTTTTTAAAAAAAATAGTATGTGTTGTTGATGATGTTGGTAATATTATTTGGGAATAATGAACTATTTTAATGTCCATCTTGATAACAAATATTTTTTTGTATATAATATTATTGAGCTTCTACCAAGTTATTAGGCACATGAAATTCGGGGATACAACATAAAGAACATGAATTCACATGTTCATGAAAAATTATAAAATTAAGTGAGATGATTGATTAGCTAATATTCAATGTAATTAGATATATTCTTTTCTTATAATGGAACATTTTCTAAATCATTTTTGAGAAGTCTTATGTGATTGAGAATAGATGAAATTCAAATAATGAAGTTCATCATTAATTTGAGTAATATTGGTATGTTATTAAGTCATATAGTTAATTCAGCATTGTAAAAATATAAAATTTTTTATTTGGTTTTGTAGTTGTTTCACATACCCATTTTGGAGACGTAGATGATTTCAGAAAAATGCACATAATTACATCAGGTCCAATTACATTATCATAATCAACATTATAATGGAATAAAAATATTATATCTTATTAATGAAATTTTTTTTGAGTGTGCAGATATTTATATATCACATTTATTATTGAATGTTGACTCTTCAAGAGATTTAAATAATTATTTATATAAGATTTGAAGTGTCTTTTATCAATAGATAAAAAATTTCAAGACTCATTTTAAGGAAATGATCCTACCACTAAATTTCATGGGATTTCTGTAATTAAAATAAGAAAATATTATTCCCTTTATTCTTAGAATAATATTCATTATGATTTCAGGATTGTAAATATCTGTTGTATGTATTGAATAATTTTTTGAAGAAACAATTTAGGTAACTCTCATAATTATGAGAGATAATTTTATATCTACTATTTAGTTGAAAATATTGGGAGCCAAATATAAAAAATTACACCGTATTCATTACATAATAGGAGTAGAATACATATCACAATATATATGGAAGGATATTTAAGGGTAAAGTACCCACTACATGTATTTGTTCAATAAATTGAATAATTATACATAAGAAAATCATATCATCTAGGATCATAGAGGAAGCCTATCTTCTAGAAAGACAAATATCTTTCTAGTTATCGATTAATTCCAAAGTAGTGAATAGTTATTCTAGGTATTTCTAAAAGAAGTGAAGAAATAATCCATTTGGTTTTTAAAGTGAAGGATACTAATGAGACTCTATGTTAATCTAATTTGTATAGTATTTGGTTTTTATCACCTATTATATAGTGATGAATTTATGTTTTACTCTAATAAATTGACTAAGGAGTAGGATTTAATGTTGAATCATGTAAAAATAATGCGGTTCCTTCTTTATTATTACAACAACACATGAAGTCATATTTTTAGATAATATAGTGTTAATCAAGAACCTTAACATGTTAAATTTTATCAAATGAGAATTAATATCAAGAAACCACTAATTACCCACCTCCAATAATTCTTCCTTTTAGGGGATAATAGTAAATGAAGACATATCTATTAGGAATTATCTACGCATGAAATTTACTATTTTTTCAATTAATTTTTTTGATTTAATATGTCAAAATGAATATCAATCTCTACTCATGTAATTAATATTATTGGAAATATCAATAACATTGTGAGGTTGTGGTCTCATTTTCATATTGATCTATCCAGAAAAAAATTCTTTAGTAAAAATTAAGAATGTTTTTTGATGTTTACTGTTCATTAATAAATGTATGAGTTAATCAAAAGATTACATCATATATTAAATATTATAGGGATACAAGAGAATGACTTAGAAGGTATAATATAATGTACAATATCAATAGTTTTAGTGGTCAAAAGTCTAAACCATAAGATTTATAATGAACGAATGTTACACATAGTTTAATTGACTTTATATTCATGGTCATTGAATAATAAGGAAGGATTTAGGATTTAGGAGAATTTCTTCGATTGTTGTATTAATTTTCAATGGAGGAGGAGTAAATTATAGTACTAGAAATCATGGATAAAACATAGTTGATATTCTATATCATGAATAATATATAGAAATCATTTTTTTATTTGAATCCAATATAATATGAAATATATTTTTTATAAATCATTTCAATATACAATGTTCATATTGATGTATAATATATTGATAGATATTAAATTGGGAACTTAATATATTGATAATTGATTTTCCACTTTGAGGAATCAGATATAGAAAATTACATCAATTATCTACAGGATCAAGAATAATTATTATGTGTTTTTATATTTTATTTCATTATATGATAAGTTAATTTTATAAATGATATTTATTTATTAATGATAAATTATGATTGTTTAAATACAAATGTTTGTAATCATCTTCAATAAAATATCTCGAATAAGATACTAGGAGAAAAAATTTTTATCCATGTTAAAAGATTTTATCTAGGGTATTTTAAAAATATGATGAATTGAGATACCACCTCCCATTTGTGGAATATTTTAATAATGAGACTTATTATTATGAGAAAAAATTTACACAATACACATTGATTACTAGTCATTTCATGGTTGGTTTATATTTTATTTATCAAATATGGTAACTATATGAATGAAATGTTATGTTAAAAACCAAAAGAAGTTTTTATATCTTAACATTATTTTATAGAGACAATATTGATTCAAAGAGGAATGTATGTGTGAATTTTGAAATTGAAAAGAAAAAAAGTTAAAAAAAATCATTATACCAATGGAAATTACATGTGAATTTCACTTAATTTTCTAATTTATTTTATGGTATGTTGATATAGAAATAATTTAATTTCATAGACTTTGTTTCCAAGATGATATAAAATGTATTATTTGGAATCTATAAAGAGATTATGATACAGATCATAAAATGAGTTATATTATCAAAATAAATATTATAATGTCATATACTTTAATATTGTGATGAAATTGAATTCGAATAATTTTCTTATAATATGTATATGAAGAATATAATTCATAAATCACAACATTACTAAACTATATTTATTCAAATATATTACTCCCTAATGTTTTTTAGTGGATTGGTATTATCAATGGTCATGTAAACATTCAGTTATAGTGAAATATAATACATTTAATAAATCCTAAAAAGTGAAGAAAACCTAAGGCCTATCTGATTCGGCATTATATAGGAAATTATTAGACATGTTATTAATTATGTTTTATTATGTTTATTAAAGTATATTTATTATATAAAATACTAGGTTTTATATGAATATAGTCTCCAAATAATATTTATTTCATGTTGGATTCATATATTGTGTGATCTTCACTGAAAATTGACCTCTAAAAGTGATATGTTGAGTTCTCCACAAATATTTTTCATCAATATTGAATAATATTTTTTAGGGAATCATTAAGAATGTGATGACTAAATTTTTTATAGAGTTATGGAATATTCTCTTGAAAACGAAAATGAATTTTATTTATGGGTTATACCATCATATAAACCACACATATTGTTTCTAAGTAATTCATTTATATAATATAGATGTGTATATGAAATTAAAAACATATATGTGAGGTTTGAATGAATACTATATTGGGAACTATATAGAATTTATACATTTCATAAATCTACCTTGCAGCTGACCTCATTAGGCAGTGGTTGGGTATGTCACTAATCATGTCATCAATCAAGGATTTACCAAGATGATATTTATTCTCTTGTATAATGAGTATGAAATATTGGTCATTAATTTAGATATTCTGACTAAGTGTTTATTAATTCGTAGATAATGATCATGTGATGTGATTAATTATTTTGATGAGGGGGATATGATGTGCTCAAAAACTTTGGTGATGGAAAATTTATGTGATCACCCATTTTGTTAGTATATATTAATAGAATTAACAGTTTATTAATGTATTTTAATGATTTAAATACCCTATCTTCAATGTTTACTCAATGATTTACAAAAAAATATTATATAAAAATGTTTGAATCCTGACTCAAGAAATCCCAAAAAAGTTTCCACATAATTACATTGACATATATATGAGGGGTAAAATCTTGATGGAGAGATCTATATAGTATTATTGGATATATATATATATATATATAAACATGATACCAATTATACGTTGGGGTTATAATTTAAATCATATTAATAGAAAACATTTGGAATACCTGAACTCATTCAAATAATTCATCTTTATATCCACAGGGAAATTATATAAATTTTGGGTGAGATGATATTCTAAGTAAGGGATAGAAAAATAGGATGATATCATGAGTAAATAATTCATAATAAATATGGAAAGGTAAACAATTCAAAATGTGTGAAATTTAATCAATTAATTGTGAAAACCATTACATCCATGGATAATATCAACAAATAAATATCATGGATTAAAATAATATAATTATTAATTAGGTAAATGGTTATAATTAGGCATCAAGATGTTATAAATCATGACATATATACCATAAATACCTTACACTAAGAAAATTGACCAAAATGGGAAATACCACATTTAATTTCATTATAATGTTTTTTCCAATAAGAAATATTGATGCATTAAGGGGATATATTATTCTATGACCAATATATCAATACATATCTAATAAATTACTCATATATCTACTGATCAATTAAACTCTTGAAAAATATTCATTATCAATATTATTTTTAATAAATTAATATGAAATATCAATATTTTTCTAGTTTATAAAATAAAATTCCACATGAAAACCCATATGTGAAATTTATATGTGGTTTAATAAATTAAAATATCTATGATAAAAAATATGTACATTTAAGTGAATGTTAAATTAAAAGGATCATAATAATGTGAATTTATCATGAAAATTTTATTAATTACAAAATTAAAAAGTGATGAAAATTGACCATTAGTTCTTTAGGAATATGGGTTTGTAGAAATATCATTTCTTTAAGATGAATCATGGTAATGAAAGTTCCTTATAAATATAATATAGCATAAATTTTTTTCATTGTAAAACCATTGGAATTTTAGAGAAATATAAATATTTCATAAAAATGGTTATGATGGTGGTGAATTTTATTGTTTCCCCGTCAAGTAAAAATAGAACATTTGACTTCGTGTACAAAAATTAAAAAATAATTTCTTTAAAATTCATAGAAATAATTCATTTAGACATATTTTAAATTTCATTATAGCACAAAATTTACTTACTAAATAAATATTTTTTAAAATTGTCCTTCTTTAAATGAATTTTTCAAAAAAAGGACATTGAAGAAAAATATACCATGTTAAAAGAGAAAAAAATATATTTTTATTTTATTAATTTATCTTCCTTATTATGGAACCAAATAGATAAATAAAGGGAAGAAAATATGGAAAGTAATTAAATATACAATTTATAATATAATTATTTTAGATTATAAACGATAAATTATAATATTCCATCAATGAAATTTAATGAAATCCCTATGGAATGTGACATTGTAAAATTGATTCTTACCCCTTTGGTTACATTTAATTCCTAACCCCTTAAAAAATATATTTTAATTGAATCATTAATATATTTATAAAAATAATATATAATGTTAAATATATTAAATGGATATTATATACACTACATTAAGGTGAATATGTCCATAATGAAAATTATGTCACAATTGGGTATAAATTTTGATGAAATCCATGACATCATAGTTAACTTTATTGGATAATTTTCTAATATATTGTATAATGTTTAAAAAAATGTTATTAATTTATATAAAAACCAAATTAAAATTTCTATGATTATATATGGTATTTTAGAATATCTTATTAATTGTTAGGTTGTTGTCTTTTATTTTTACTATTGTTTCTCGTGTTAATTTCCTTGTTTTATCATGCATGTTTTCACATTGAAGTTCTATTTTTTGGTATAAATAATTGTTTAATCACCTTCAAAATCCTAATAATTTTATAAATAATAGTTTAATTCTTTATATAAATTTTTATAGAGTTATTATATTTTTTATTTAATCAGATCACTTCTTGAAGATGACTTGCCTTATATATGCAAGAGAAACATTATCATTTCCTTAATGGGTGAAATGATATGGAAGTGGATTATATATTAAATTTAAAGAATAAATATATTTTTTATAATTATCTGATATACTTATAATTTTAATCATTATTTTTATCAATGTGAGTATGTTATGGAGAAAAATTACATTTGGTTGAATGGTAGTAGTATTTTTTTCAAACAATTTATGTCTATATTTAAAACATGATGGAAAAAGAGGTGGATAAATATTACATCATTAAAATATAAATTCTTAATATATGAGAGATAATTTTTTTTATTATTTAAAAATTTTAGTACATAATTGGAGTTTATAAAATGAGAAGTTAAAAAAAACCCGGTGAAGATGATTACATTCACTTAGAGAAAGCACCTTTATATCTCTCATTAAGGACCCTATGATATGTATTTTAGGGATACTAGAAGGTATATAATGTGGAAAATTAATTTTTTGAGGTATTTTGTAGGGATTGGTTTAGATAAATAGAATTATATTTGTGAACAAGTGACAAGTGGATGTTCTATTCTATAAGTGGGCGACCTTCTTTGAAACAACATTAAAATTTCCCAAATGAATACAAATAGAAAAATTAATTTCAAAGAAAAATTCCCCAAATTAACCATATATTCAATGGTAGAATATTGTAAGGTTAAAATGCATCTATATAATATTATTTTTCTTGTTTCATCAGAAAATATGTCATTTTATTTTTAGTTTAACACCACCTCATATACCCGTTTTGACCTTAACTCAGGTATTAAATTCTATTTATTTCTAATTTCCATTATAACAAAAAATTCTTTAGAACATATTATTTAATATTAATTATATTGATTCTAAATATGGGATCAATTTGATCAAAGTCAATTATTACATATCAAAAATATTAATATAAAACAAAATCTACAAACTATGTACCAAAATGATTTTTCAAGGAATTCATTTTTCAAAAATGTATGATCTTATTTTTACTAAATAAATAATAATAATAATTAGATAAATTTAAAATAATATAGTTCAATTTAAAATCTAAAAATTTCATCAAAATAGTATATCAATAAGGATAATTATATATAATTAAAATATATTATTCTTATTCCATAAAAAAGTTTTTTATAAAATAAATTTTATCAGAAATATCTGTTTTATTTACAAATGATCAAATCATTATTTATATATTTTTATAGAAAATAAATATTAAAATATTCATATTAAAATGCATTAATAGAAATAATATTAATAATTCGTATATAATTCATTTTCAATTATTCATAAAATCGTAATTCTAAGAGAAATTTTTAAAAAATTATTATATGATTAGTTTGTACGATTATGTTCTAAATAAATATTCATCCTATAAAATTAAAACTATTCGTCCTTGAAAAATTAACATTTAATTATCATTATAATTTTACTAAATTATAATTATCGATTACCATAAATGATAATCAGTTTTTAAATTCTTCACTCATATAAATATTTCATCCTCAGAATTTTCATGCATGTTTCATTAGGAACAGATTAGGGTGGTTCTCCTTAATAATATTTTCTATTTCCCAGATTATTTACCCCAAAATAAAATTTTCTCCATAGAAACTTTTCCAATCAAATCATCTAATTACTCAATAATTTCTCTTTATAATTATAAATGTAGATGTTCTTTCACAGTAAGATATATCATGGTCCAATTCAATTTCTTCAAGGTGAGCACATTCAGTGAGTCTAGAATGTACTAAAACAATTTATATATTGAAAATGAGATGTATATTCAATAGTGTTGATGGAATTTCCAAATAGTAATATATAATTCCAATTCTGTCATGAATTTCTAATGTTATAATGTATCTAGGCCACAACCCTCCTTTCTAGCTTATCCTTATTACATTATTATCGAGAGATACATTCAAGAAAATATGATCTCGCACATTAAATTTAGGATACTTCATCCAGTTATTGATATAATTTTTTCCCAACATTTATCAACCTTAATATGTGTCTATTTTTTACCTTTTCCTTTTCCTCCATAACACGTTAGGTTACTACATGTTTTCATTCACCGTCATAATCTAAAAAAGTTGTAGTATGAAATATATACTATATGATGCTTCATAAAAAAGCATTTGAATACTTAAATGGAAACTATAATTATAGGAAACATCTATAAATGTTAAATACTTATTCAATATATCAATACAATCATGTGATAAAAAACACTAAATGTATTCTAATTATATTGCAATCATTTTGGAAGGCCAATTAGTAATAAGATGTTAAGTGGTAATATAATGAAGCTCAATGTCAAGAGAATTTTTAAGACTATTTTATAATATCTTTGTAAATTAGGGATCATGATAAAATATAATTTAAATATGGGAACTATGTTATAATAAATAATTAATAATATAGAGACAATGAGGGTTCTTAAAAGGTAAATAGTCCCTTGTGTTGAGTAAATCTGATGATTTGGTACGTTGATCAACAAAAAACAATATTTCATTATTCCATTAAGGATACATTGGAAATATAATTCAAAAATCCACAGTAATGTTATTCCATTTCCATAAAGGAATAAGAAGAGGTTTCATGAATCATTTAGGTTGTTGTCTTTCATATATCACTAATTGGAGAACATATCATCCTAATACATAATCAGTAATTTATAGCATTATATTATCTCACCAATATGTTCAATCAAATTTATTTGAATATTGGTTCTACAAGATTGTATAGTGATATTCGATATACGAGCATTACCAAAAAAAATTTGTTAGCTCAGGTATATATAAAAATCCTTGTATCTTCCAGAATTTTAAAACACCATTTTTATAAATATGGTCTTCTAATTTACAACCATTCAAAAAATTTATTTTCTTATGGGAATTGACATCATTATATTTGAAACTTTTTTTTTCCAATTCAGATGGTTTCAAGATAATTTAAAAAAGTGTTGATGTCTCATCATCATAAATAATTCCTTTATCAACATTTTCTAGATCAATTGTCATAGGATCTATATTTATCCTTATTTGGGTCTAAACTCAATGATCATTACTACTCAATCCATATTATACCATATTTTTTCCCATGGGTGGTAGTGTAATAAGGAATCATAATCCCTGTGTTCCTGGGGGTATCACTATTTCTTCATTTTTATCATATTTAGTGAAAATAATTATTTTAGTATATTATTGTATGGGTATATCTCAAAGATTTCACCATGAAGATAAAGTTTTCATATCATCAAATAAAAAAATATGGCTAAAAATCGAGATCATGTGTGAGATTAATATATCCATGTTTATTTGACTTCTATTATTCATATGTAATTACAATATCATTTTTTATAAGGACACAATAATCTAACATCATTGATTCATTACTACATGTCAAAAATATGTCATTTCCTAACGGTACTATCAAAATTAGATTATAAAACAATAACTTATTAAATTCATCAAAGCATTATATACAGTCCATTAAACATACAATCTTAACCCTTTACATGTAATTTATTTTAATATATTAACCAATCAGAATTATTATGAATAAATCGTTGAGGGTAACCAACCAAGTTGTGTAAACTATATACCTCAATTTTATTCGTTTGTTTATTAAATTATTTGATAAATTTTTATTCGTAGGATCAACTGTGATTCATTCCTTAGATACAATATAACAATAAAAAGAATATTTTTATGATAGAATTCATACTTTCTAGGTTTCATGTATAACACTTTTCTTCTAAGATTATAAATAATGATCCAAAATTGATTCTCATTTTTCGAAAATTGTTTATAATAAAATAATATGTATATAAATTAATACCACAATGAAATTATCATTATATATCTTGAATATTGTATTCATTAGATCCATAAAATCTAATACTTTATTACTAAATCCAAATGGTATGTTTGTAATATTTTAATTAGCATACCTCATTCATAATGTTGTTTTGAGAATGTATTGATTCTTTTCACTCCATTATGATACATAGAATAATGATTAATCATCCTAAAATATTGATCTATATTAATTTGATCTAATAATTCATAGTTCTAAATAGGAGGATACATCATTTATGTCGTAATGGAATTGATTTCCCAAAAAACATTTCACAACCTCATAAATACATATAAATTTTTAACAAAAAGAAAAAGGGGTTCCCCATGGTAATACACTCGATCATATAAATATTATATCACACACCACTTTCACTTGATTCATCATTTTCATTCACCCTAATGTGTTCATTACATAGGGAATAATTAATATAGGTCTTTTAATGTGGGTTGAATCAATGGGTAATTCATCTTCACACCCAAGTGGATGTCCAGGTAATACCTCATGAAATAAATCAATGTATTCCAATAAAATTGGTTCATCTTCAATTTAATGATTAACTTTTCTATCCTTATATTATGATTTCATTTCTCCTCTAACAATATTATTCAAAAGTTCTATTGGGGAGTAATATATAGATGACTAAAATGAGGAGGTATTCACTCTATAGATAAGTAATCACACATATTCATCAGGAATAATAGGTTCTATATCCATAAAAAAAATATTGAAACATATTTTTAAATAAAATCTACATGAAGGATTATATCAAATTGAACTATTGTTATGATAATAATATCCACAAATTCAGTTTTTCTTGTTTCATAATGTAATGAACTTACATATCCTTTCCATAATGATATTTCTACTAGGAGTTTTGACTAACATCAACATTATTTTGATTCTACGAATATATCTAATTTTCTTAAAAAACATGGAATATATTATTGATTTTAATGAAATAGCATCTACTAAATTATTTTTTAAATTTTAGACTATGATTAAGGTGCCTACCACCACATCATTTTATACCTAAAGATTAACTATAGTGATCAAATACATTTTTCCTTATCCTATAGGCACATTCTATGGTTTCTTATCTTGATTCATGGGAATAAATTTGGATAAGGACCCATTTCTTTATAGTGAATTCACAATACGTAATTTATTTGTTTCTTACTCTTTCATTAATTTGATAAATGGCCCTTATCTCTGCACTTGTAACAAACACTCATTCCCTTGAAACATTATCTATGATGTTTCTTACCATAATTATCAGATGGTGGAAATTGTTTTTTATTCATTATTGATGTGTTCCCTCTATTAAAGTGATCATTTAATGTATTATTCTCTCAATTCCCCTTGAATATATTGGATGTAGAAAATTTCTTGTCTATTTTTCGGCTTTTAAAATTATTTAATAATATGATGAAAATTATTGAAAAATTGGCGCCATTAAAATATTTATAATATGGCTTTCATTGAAATGAAAAAAATGATTTCATTATCTTATATATAATCTTTATCACACATAAATAAACATGTAATAGTAGAGTCGTACTATGAAAATCCATCTTCTTAATTTTTTTAGGCTGATAAATATTCACTTCATTTTATTCTATTTCTAAGGAGGAAAATATGGGTTTAATAATTTTTCATTAAAATATATCATAATTTTTTATTAACAAATAAAATTGGATAATATTAGTTATTATAATATTTAATTTAATTGTTCTTTATTTTTCATAAACACCATTGTTTTCACATAACAATTTAAAGATTATTTCAAATTATGATTATAATTATTCCATAATGTTTACTATTATTTGGTACATTTTGAGGGACATTGTAAACCAAACTTTCTCTTGAATTATATTTTATATTATATTACCATATTTCACATTCCATTGTAAAACTATTACCATATTTAATATGATTATTTTAAGGGAGGTCTACATGGACCATATTGAAGATGGTATTATGGGTCAAATTATGTGGCCTATAATGAGATCCTATAATTTTGATTATGATGTCTCTAATATAAGGAAAAATGTTCATAAATATTTATATATGTAAGAGGAAATATGAAGCTTCAATTTCTTTTTCTATATACCACCCAAATTCATCCATATATAATGTCATTTATGTGTATCTGTTGAGGGGATTAAATAAGTAACTAATTTTATTTATGGTGTGTAAAAGTCCTATGTCCCTTATCAAAACAACCACATATGCCTAACCTCATTAATTTGGAAAATCTTACTATTATGAGATTCAACTAAGGCATCTAAAATTCTTATTTAAATAAGTGGTGGGGTTTTTAAATTATGTTATCTATGTTTTTATGTAATTTGACGTGGTTAATTAGATGTTGTAATCATATTTCATCAATTTTAGTTTTCTTGAATCCCCATATAATATTAATAAAACTTCTACAAATTTTTTTTCCTTTTTATCATGTTAATACAATTTCATTATGGTTAGAATTATTTATCATATAATATATATTAAACATCTACACAATTGTGTAGTGTTTTTTATTTCATCATTATTCACTTATTTAATTCCTCCATCATGATTATAATTATTTCTTCTATTAAATGATTTCCATAAATGGTGGTATAAATCTCTTAGGGGTTGATACATGGATTTTTTGGGGGTTGGTATTGAATTTTATTTCTAATTATAATAAATCTAGATTTTTTATATATGTTTCCATTCATAAATTTACATTCTTCATTAACATTGATAATGTTTACGATACACATTATTGGTGCTATATCGATATTCTATCATGTAATGATCTTTAAAATTACCCTCCAAGTATATAGGTTGTATCCATCTGGATACTAAATGTAATTAATCAGTGGGTGAGCTGGTTATTTCTCATTTTGTTGAATGAAACACTTTCAAATTTAATGAATTGAAATAATTTAAACAAATTAATCCAATAAACCCCAAAAAACCACATAAGACTAAGTAATTATGAAATATTGAATTCAATTCAATCCCTTATTTTAATTTATCTTTATTAAATTTAAACCAAATATTTACACTTTATCGAAAAAGAAATAAATAGAGTGAGTGTACGCATATTCTTCTTAGTTATCTGAGTATTTGACAACACATTATTTATTGTATGTGACCACTTATACCTTTGGGTAAATATTGGAAAGAGCAAACATTTTCCCCATTTTTGGGGAACCAACTAAGTCATATCGATAATAACTATATTCTACACCATTTAACCTTTCTTATATGAATTTTTTTATCATTTCCCATTTTTTTATCTCAGTGCAAAACCTCGTATACCCATGACTAATTAAACCATCTATTTAGATGCACAATCCTTAGGTTGGGAGTCAATTAAACGAATGTGACTATTCCCATTAGATCCTCATCTTTTAAATACTCTCAATTAAATAATTTTGTCCATTTAAATGGATGGTATTATAAAGAACCAACTCATAATCCTTGGTGCAAACCAAAATGGAAATCCAAATAAGGAATCCCATAAATAGAGGAATGTATTCGATCAAATCATGATTGACTACCTCAAAACATTTTAGACCAAACCCCCAAATTTAATTTTAAATTCTTTTATAGAATAATGACACAAATTTTCAAACATAATGTACAAAATTTTCATCAAACCATTCATTGAATAGAGTTTAAATGATGTACATTAATGTTATGTAATTCAACTAAATTATTAAAACCATGTGCCCTGATTGACTAGATTCAACAAATATGAGACTCATCTATTCACACTTATAAAATGGGAAAATAAGTTGTTAAAAATTATGATGCATGCATGAATCTCTCTTTTGAGCAATTGAAATGTTAATTCTAAAAGACATTATTCCCCATCATTGAATAATTTAATATAAAATGAGTAACCTATTTTGAACAAAGGGATTAATTTGGTGAAATTTTAGAAAGGTTCAAACACAATCTCATCATAGTAATTCACCATGGATATTCATTCACATCTAAATTATCAATCATTTCTAGAGGTTTGAGTCTATAAAATAAATAAATCATTAACAATATTAGTAATTGGAATTTAAAAAAAATATCCCTAAATGATCTTTATGTGTATCTCTAATATCATGGTGAATAAAAAAAATGGGGAACTTCAACATACAATTTGAATCCACCTATATCATGTGGAAATTAAACTCTTTAGTATGAAGAGTTCCATAGGACAAAAATTTATAACCTCATTAGAAATAACAACGTGATCGATCTAATGATGGTTCGATACATCCATAATGATAAACCTATTTACAAAATTTCATAACACACATGACCGTATTAAAAAAAATTCACAACTATTCCTTTTATAAAGGATGTACTTATAGTAGGACGACCACTAGAGGTAAATTATTTGAATATTCAGAAGCCACATTACAAGAAATATTTCACACCAATGAATAATTACCATCCAATATTGCATTATAATTATGACTAACAACCCATCCAACAACCCAGTTAGCTCCAAGAACAAAACCCAAAACCTCCATAAGAGTTTCAAAGCCATAAAGAGTTCTATCCAAAATAGGTCCAATACGATCTTCTCTATATCCAATTCCAAAAAATCATCCAATAACATATTCAATAGTCTACCCAACAACCTAAATATCCACCTCTTATATACTGACCAACTTAAACCCCTTCTCATGTGGCCCCTCTCCCAATAAATGAATAATTGTGTAAAAAATGTAAGTATTTAAATCCAAATTGGCATACCGTAAAGATTAATCTAAAATAATTAAATCAATAAAGGATCCAATTCCTACTCAGTTGGAACCACACTCAAAATTATTGGGATTCCCAAGTTAAACAAAAACCACTCATGAAGAACTAAAATAAGGGACTGTCATAAAAATTGTAAATCTATTTAAAAATAATGAAAATAGTATTCCATAACCATTTTAATCATCAATATCTCATGAATATATTGATTACTCAAACATAGATTCAAAAAAATAAAATGATAATGTGGAGGTACCTCACACTCACCAAGAAATTAATCAATATGCTCCTTTACACCACCAAATAATAGTAAATATTCAACATAAAAAAAATAAAACATTTAGGGAGTTCTTATCATAGTTTTAATTTGTATATAACAGTTTTTTAAGAAATATAATCCTTTTATGCAAACATCACATTTATTAGGGAAATATTTTCATTAAAAATGAAGTTATCACACAAAAACTGAGTCCTTTTGTCTACTAATATGAGTATCATGTTTTAGGGAAACGTTCCTACTATGTTGAAGTCCATGGGTTTTCAATTATATCATTTTTAAAGGACATTGGAATGGTTATGATTTCAAATGAGGATGATAATATTCATTTCACATGGGTTATTAATGGATGGATAGTGATAAATTACTTTAATATGGTAGACTCATTAACCAATAAAGACAATTTTCACTTTAACATCATTTACAAAGTCCCAGAATGAGTGGAAGGTCATCAGTACTGCAACCTCCTTGTTGGTTTCTATGGTTACAATAAAATTGATGTCTCCTTATAATATTGTTGAAAAAAAACATTTACGTATCCATTTGGAACTTTTTATTCATGTTTGTGACCATTGGGTAATTTAATTTCCCTTTTACCATTCAATGATTTTTGATTGGAATCCACTCTGACAGGGTGGGGTATTTTTAGTTGTATTTATGGATGAATTATTCATATTTATTGGTAATGTTTAGGAATTCCTTGTAATTTTAAAAATATATTTTTCAAGATTTGATGAAATGAATCTCTTACTAAACTCGTAAAAATTTCATTTCATAGAAAAAAAGAGCTATATTTAGGATATATAGTCTTTATTAGATGGATTGAATTTGATGAATAAATTTTTGATATCATTACTAAACTATCAACTTTGAAGACCATCAAGGAATTATGCTTTGTCTTTCCACATGTTAGTTTGTATAGAAGGTTCATTATGAATTTCAAATCCATTTATAAGACACTTTGTGCTCCGACGGTTAATGATTGTCTATTTTTATAGATAAATATATTTGAGGAATCATTATCGACACTCAATTTATCTCTTCTAATATCACGAAACATATAAGGTTCCTAAATTTATTTGAAATCATGTGTGGTGTGAGTGACTACATTGTTGGATCCATATTTAGAAAAAGTTGTGATAAAACTCAATGTGTTATTTATATTTAAATGTAAATCATAATATGATGAACAAATAAACTACATCAACATTAATAATGAGTTAGTTTATCATGTATTTTCATTAGGGAAATACAAGAAATATCTATTTGGATTCCATATCAACTTCTTTATAGATTAATAATCATTGAAATACATTTTGTGAAAATAATATAAAAATAATATATTGAATATGTGGATATTAATTCATCAACAGTATTATATTACCATTAAGGATATAAATACGTTATAATAATTTTTAGTAGATCACCTCTGTAGAATAGAATTCTAAGACAACTCATATCACCATTCTTTTTCTAAATCATTTATCAATGTGTAACTATATTTTCTAAGTGATTTTTAGTGGAATGATAACATAAAACCCCCATGGTTATTTTCCTAATACCATGATTTTTTAGGACCCAATATAATTCAAAATTTCGTTATAAAGTGAAACAATATATGTTTGTTGATTCATTTATATTAAAGTAATTTTATGAAAAATTCATTATGATTTCTAGTCCCAAGTATAGAAAATAGTCTATTAATAAATTCATCCATAGAGGGGCATATAGAATCCAATTTTGTAAAAATAAAACATCGTTAATGTTCATCTTAATAGGGTTTTTACATACATCACTATGTATTCATAAAAATTCTCCCAATGTTGTCCTAAGGTTCAACAATTATAATCTATTAAAAAATTACTAAAATTAAACTTACACTCGTTCTGGTCCTCAACACCATTGTATCTTCATGAATTGATTTAATGAAACCCTTTTTAAAAACTATGAGATATATCAAAATCCCCATAGATATTGATAATTCCTCAACATGTGTAGAGTTCATTACCACTATGTTTATTGACCATCATGTTCTGATCTTATTCTTGACAGAACACAAATTTTCATGATTTATAATTCAGAGGGATAACATCCAAGATCACAGAAACCAGTTTTGAAACTATCCCTTATAACAAATCATGTCTATGTATGGTTTTCCTCAAAAGTATTCCATTTACCATCATCATCAAACAAATGTTAAATATTATTTGGAAAATAGGAAAATTAATAAGGTTCATGAAAAATTGTAAGTACCTATAAGAATTATTGGTTTAAGGCACTATTTATTTCTCATTTGGGGAATCATACGGAATGAAGAAACATTATTATATATTTTAACATATATGTTGGTTTGTATAAAAGATTTCTATTAACATATTAAATTTTTACAGAAGAACATTTTCTGAAAATAAAAAAAGGAATGTTGACATCACATTTTCCAAAATAGAGGATATTAAACCTTAACTAACATTAAGAACATAACATAGAGGCTAATGAAAATTATTGTATCATGAAATATAGTTTTTAATCCTACTATTCTTGTAATATTAAAGTCAAACTCTTCAAACCTAGAAAATTTATTCTCCTTTATAGTTTCAAATATAACCTAATCCTAGAAAGGTTATGGTCTAGATATATAGGTCCAAACATTGTGAATCATTTGTACCACTATGAATCCGTAGATATTCAAGATCACACTAGTTCATATGTATTGAATGTATATTTCAAAATGTTAAAAACAATTCTAGAATCATTCAATAAACAAGAATTTGAATAATATCTAACTGATTCAAAAATTGAACTTGGAAAATGTTCATATATTCATGGTCCATGTCAACCTAATGAAATTAAACCCTTCTCTTCTTTGGTGGAAACACTGATTTTACCTATACATTAAATTAGTTATTTAGTTCCAAAAATAAAAAGGTACATTTTTTATATCATTTTATTTGTCATTGTTTATTTTTAGTTAAGGGTACCTCAATTAGCTTCCATTGTGTTCAAATTCTGTTAGTATGTAATATTTAGGAGATGTTGATATTTAATAATTTTAAAGAAACTTTTATTTCCTTCATGAATTAAAACAAAATCTACCATCATTAATTATGATTTTTTAGTGATATTGAAATGATGTAATTAATTGGATTCTATATATAGGTGTTTGATGTTTAACGTTTCATTGTTACATATTTTAATTTCTAATTTAAATTTCGGAAATATTATCCTTCACTTGATCCCATTATATATTTTATATTTTCTAAACACAAAGTATAGTGTTATTATATTGTTTGGGTAAAAGAAAAAGAAAAAACATTCATTTCAAAGATAATTTTGAAAACTTTAATACAATGAAAAATTTACATTATCTTGAAATTGAAAATAAACAATCCAAAAGTTAGAGAAAAATATATAATAATTGTATCCCTTGTTATTAATTTTGTTCAATATCTATGTTTATTATCACAAAATTTGGTATGCATGGCTATCAATTAATCAATATTTATGTTCATAAGAATATATTTCGGAATGTATTTCCATACAATGATATTTTTCACCATCTCGATTTTTTCCATTTTAGTAAAAAATTAAATATGCATGTGATTTATATTATAGGGGTTCAGTTTATATAATTAGGATCTGATAATAAATAAAATATATATTTATTTATCCATTTAATGTTAATATGTATATTTAATAGAATTTATATAATAAAACAAAGATATAATTTCACATAGAGAAATGGATTAACCAAATCTGTGTCTTTCAGTACCAGGGGTTAATGACTTAATTATTTTGTAGCATAAACTTTTGAATTATATATATATTAATGATAATTTAGTTTTTTATTTAGTTAACTCAATTTGATCATGATTATGAGATCATCACCTTGTAACCAAAGGTCTTTGAGATCGAGACTCAATAGTAATGTATACATATAAGGTGGACATGATTGTGTATCATTTCATTTACATAAAAAAATTAAACAAAAATAAATTAATAATTATATTATGGTTATAATTTTATTTCAACAATCACTTAAATCTTTTTTACCATTAATAAAAATGAAATCCCTTATATATTTTGATTATGAACACATCATCTTGCTTAATTGAAAGTGGATAATATAATAAATGATTTAGAACACAAAGGAATGGACTTAGTATGGGTACAATGTTTTGAAACTATATGTTGCTAAAATATTTTGATGGGTTTCATAATGGTTATGTTTTGTGTATTATTGTTATAATTTTATGAAAAAAAAACTTGGGAAAATGGATTTCAATGTTCATATTTTTTGAGATTCATTTTCTAAGGGAATAGAAGAAACCATGTTTGGGGGTGTTATTACCCACTAAATGAGGATAATATTTATTTTTTTATTGTATAATTATCATTGTATTCTATATTCATAAGATCCATTATTAGTCTGTCTCACAAGTTCAACATTATTTTAGATTATTATTGTAATTATTTCATAATGTTTATTATTAGTTTATACATTTTGAGACACATTGTAAATCACACAATTTTCTTTATATAAATTTTATATTTCATTACGTTGATTCCAATTAAATTTGAAACTATTAATTTTTTTTGACTCAGATATTCATATTGGAAGGCTACCAATTTGGATATCAAACCCTGATAATTTTAAAAGATGTGAACTTGACCGAATCTCAATAATATGATGTTGTCATACATGATTCATGACCAATTATATTCCAATTATAACTAATGATAGATGAAAACTTTTGTGACTCTTAATTCAAATGTTTCTAGATCAAATTTGTTGGTTTTAAGGGAGTCTCTAGTGTCCCATGTTGAAGATAAAAGTTTGGTCCAATTTATATAGCACAAAAAGATAGCTTATAATTTCAATCAGAACTCCCCATATATGAGTCCAAATGGGATTTTATTTTTAAATTTTTTATATTAATTATTAATATTAATATTAAAATTCTATTTACTACACAAATATGTCCATTATGAAACTATTTTAGGTGCATCTATTGGTTGGTGGCAGGTAGGGTTTGTTTTTTTTTGGGTGAAAAAATCCACATTAAATTAATTTTCCACCATTTATAACAACATTCATTAATTTGGAAGACATGGAATGTTGGGGGATCTACCCAAGCCTTCTAAAATTCATATTTATGGAAATTGTTCTTGTGCAGTTAAATAAAGATCTGTATGTTTTCATTTTAATGTTATTCTTTAAATTTGATGTTTTAATCACATTTCATTAATTCCCATTTCCTAGAAACCCAATTTTTACTTATTAAATTTTTTTATCATTATAATTTTATATTATATATGTTAACAAGTTGATATAATTTCATTATGATGGGGATTTATTCACATTGTGAAGAGATAATGCATTCACACAATGGTACAGTTTTCATTATTTCATTATTTTCAACATCTTTATTTTAACCATCAAGTGTATATTTCTATCTTAAATTGAAGGATTTTAATCAATTAAGGGATAAATAACTAATATGTTGACCAACTAATGATTCAACGGTATTTCTTTGACGTTATTTTTCATTGTAATACTTCTTAAAAATATATTTTAATTTTGTTTTTTATTCAACATTTTACAATATTTGACCTCACTAACTTTTACGTTTCACTTTCACAGTGCTACAAAGCTCTTCTACAATGGACTGATCATATATATTCCATGTTTATTGGTGATATTCCTGGTGAGAGTTAATGAACTAAATCAATGAGAAATTTTGGGAGCTATCATTTTATTGAAATATACACTCTCAAATTTAATACATTGAATCCAATTTCATAAATTAATCAAATAAACAACTAGAAAAAACCTTGGATCAAATTATTCATCCAAATTATATTCAATTTGTTATCATAGTTTTATTAATACCCATCGTGAATCACTCTAATTTTAGAAGCATAATAGAAATGGAAATACATAATTTGAGTGTTTGTATGTTCTTGATAGATCTTAGAGGATTAGATAACCACTTTGATTGTGCAAGATACCACTTCTGCCATAGTGTAATTTTTGGAGACACCACTATATGTTCTATTTAGTATTCCTCTATGTTATTTTTGATAAATAATCACCATTTACTATAATCTATAATGATATAATATACATCCATTATAACATTTACCTTTTCATCACATCATATAATCATAAATATCTTTTCAAAGGATATAATCCATTTCACATCTACCAGATGATTTGTATTCCCAATAAATGTTGGGTAATTAATTGATTTGAAGGGATCTATCATAATATAATAACATTATGAATTATATGTTTCTCTATTTTGGAATGTTTATTTATTATAACATTATTAATATTCCAAATTATATCACTGATCTTCTTAGTCCCAAATCTATGTTAATTGTTTTGTTTCGGAGGGAAATTCATACATTGAACACAACTGTTTATTTATTTAATAATTATTTGTTCCATTTATATATAATATTATATCTTGTATTATATCATGAAATTATGAATTTTAAATAATAACATATAATTTTGAATATTGTACAAAACTTAACATAAATCAAACATTTAGGAATTGGTTGTCATAAAATAACAATAACTGTTTCTTTGGGAATATTATTAAATCATAATAATATTTTCAAGTCATATATTATAATTTTTGACTAAATTTGAATTATCCTAATAATATCATACAAGGAGTTACTAACAAGTTATGAATTTTGTCTCGTTACCTGGAACAAGGTGATAATCCTGTCAAACATCAACGTCACCTTTTCTGAGTTGTATCCCTAGATAAAAATTGTACCGGAACCACATTCACATTTAGTATCTATAATGAAATTTATTTTTATGAAAAACCACATAATCTTTACTATAAGAAAAAATTGGATAATATTACACATTTTAATATATCCTCAATGTCTATCATATATTTATGTACCTTAATCTATCATTTCCTTAATATAGTTCCCAAGGATTATAGTAAATGTTATTTGATATTATGTGTAATAACTCTATATCTAGTAAAAAATAAATGGTTTCTAAATTATTATATTTTACTAGAAAAAATGGTTAAAATTTTTAATGACCAATAATTTTTTTATTATTATAGATCATTATACATACATCATACACATTTATGTTGGGGGTAAAATATAAAACCTATTAATGGAAAAAATTATACATCATTGAACTCATTCAATGAATTCATCTTCATATCAGGGGAAATGGAATCATAATAATGATTATCTGAAATTCGCAGAAAGGGATATGTATAAAGGAGGCTATTATTATTTAATATTCAATAATCGAAATAAAAAAAGAATATTCTATGAACACATGTCATTTAATCAATAAATTTAGAAAGAAATACATCCAAGGGTAATAATAACAAATAAATATCATGTTAATAACAAAAAAATCTAAATGAATTAAATCCATGATTTTGTATGTCATAAGGTTATAAATCAACATATATTTACCATTAATACCATTCACAATGATAGTTTTGACCTATGTTCAAAACCCCATATAATTTAGAAAAATCATTTTGCTCATGAGACCTCTTGATACATCATGGGGATATATAACTATGGACCCTGAAAATCACTAAATCTCTAAAAAATTCCATATATATTGAATAAATAATTTAATTTTTTAAAAATATTAATTATCAATAATTGTTCTCATTGATTGAAGAATATGAAATATCAATATTTGACTAGGCAATCATATTTTGTTAACGTAAAACACCATATGAAGAATAGATATATGTTTTACAAAATAATCATATATGCTATAATAAAAATAGTTATTTAATAGAAATTTATTTAGAAATTATCTTAATATGGTGAAATAATTATGATATAATTAATAAAAGGGAACCAATAAGATATATGAGATAACAATTATTTCATTCCAAATATTGGTCTGTATTAAAATCATGTCCTTTAAAATAATAAATGGAGTTGAATTGAATTATTAATGTAAAATTTCATAATATATATTTCCTTATAAAACTAATGAAAACTTTTATATGATGCTAAATTTAATAAAATGTTTAGAGAGGAAGGTAAGTCCTTTATTGTAATATACATTAAAAACATAACATATAAGTTTTCTAAAGAACTTCGAAAAAATAAATTTGGGAAAACATTAGAAATGTTACATTTAAACCCATTTTCAAATTCACAGATATCTAACAATTTCCTGAATAAATATTTTATGAAAATTAACGTAATATTGAAATATAATTAAGAAACAATTGAATATATAATTAAAAAATATCCAATTAAAATAGAAATAATTTTTTTTGACATGTTCATTGATTGATTCAAGTACCCATGTGAGGAACATTTGTGAGAAAATAAGAGAAAACCTAAAATATTTAGTGGATAATATAATTATTAGAGATTATGAAGAATATATTAAAATAATCCTTCAACGAAATCAAAATGAATACCCAAATAATGTTACATTTCAATATAAAGGCTTCCCTTTTGGTCCACTATTATATTTTCATCCCTTGAAATAATATAAATTAATTAATTCATTACTCATTTAGAATAAAATTTTATTCATGTTAAGTACAATAAATGGATAAAATATATATCATATAATAATTAATTGGTTTATAATAACAAATATGTCTCAATGAAGATTAAATTGAGATGAAACCCATCACTGAATTCTTCCATTTATTCAAAATCTATATACCATACTGTATAATGGGTTAAAAATATTTTTTAATTTATTCCACAACTATATGTAAATTTATTTAATCATATATTGTTTTTTATGGTATTTTATCACCCATTAATTAACAATCATTAATTATTACTCTTGTTTCTAGTGTTTACTTCCTTCTTTTCCCATCAATGTTTTGTAGTGGATGTTCTGGTTATGGTGTATGGGATATAGATTCATATTATTCAGAATGATATCTATGTTAAAAATTTAATATATATTAATTATATATAAACAATATTATTCATTATTGAATTTGTGAATGTAAAATTATTCGCATAACCTTGTGTAGATGGTTATTTGTACGTACACATAAGAAACAATATCATTTTATTAATGGATGAAAGCTTAAGAAAATTGATGATATATTAAATTTAATGAATAAATATCATTTAATATTTATCATTTAAATTCATTTTGTCCATCAGTATGTCTATAATTTTTATTTTCTGATGGAATAATAATTTCATCATTTCATGAGGGTGTAATCCAACGTAAATATGATCGATGAATTTGTATTCCATTTGATGTAAAAGGGGATGGATAAATTTTATTCCATCAACTATATAAAATTTTAATATATTTTCTATAATGGTGTTAATATAATTTGATACTTATGATATAATTTAATGTTATAAAATAATAACAAAAAAAAGAAGTATATTAGTAATGATGATTGCCTTTGTTTTGAGAATCCATCATTATATGACTTATAAACGATCCTAGGATTAGTTTATGGGCTGACATACACCACTAAAATGTGTAAAATTATTTTGGGGAGTTTTATTTCAATTTTAGGTTAACCAAAATGGTTTTAATGTTGAGAATATGTGCTGGGATAAGATTCCCCATTATAAGTGGGGGTGGGTACCTTGGGATAAAATTGGAAATTTCCAAAAAAGTATACAAAATGATTATGCAATTCAAATGTTTTCTTCAAATTAAATTAAATTATATTATATAGTGGTATAGGATAAGTTTTAATTATTTATATGAAATAATATTTTTACAAGTATCATTGGAAACAACACACTTATATTTTGGTTTAAACCCCACCACTAGGTAAACCAATTATAACCTTAATGAGGTTAATTAATTATTATATTGTTACTATTACCTATTACCAAATATTATGTTCACCATATTAAATAATATTAATTATAATGATTATGAATTTTTAGTTTATTTGATCAAAATAAATTCTCATATTTTTATGAATTCATTTAAAAATCCCCAAAATCAGGATTAAAAATGGGTTATCTAGAAATGCATTTTTCCCACATAAACAAATATTATTTTAAGTATATCACTATTAAACATCATTATATGGCTTTAAATTCTTATATAATGATTTATAATATATAAATATAATTTAAATAATTCAAGCATAATTTTTATTTTAATTAATTAATATGGTTATACCTTATGTCTTTTTCAAGAAAAAATGTTTTCTAAAAAATATTGTTTTTTAAAAAATATCAATTTTTACCTCTAAGTGATATTATAATTACATATATGAAATTGATCATAAAAAAATTATTAATTAAACAAATTATATTACATTAATAAAATTAATATAATGAATATGCAAATATTATTATTTTTAATTATTCTTAAAATAATATTTCCATGAAAAACCATCAGAAATTCATACAATTATTATTTTCTAAATAAGATGAAATATGATATTCATCCAATAAATTTTTAAATTTTATTACATGAAATATTATATTGTAAATTTTATTTTAGTTTTCTTATAATAGTATTCTCACTTAGTATAATTGATTCTCAGGTGTAACAGAAATCTAATGCATCTATATCATACATCTGGTCGACATAGGTATAAATATAAACTTGGTTGATAATGACCACTTAAGATCTCATTATACCATTAGAAATTCTAATTAATTCATAAAATCTTTTCAATTATTAAAAAAATAGATTTCTTATTTTATATCAATTATACAAACATTTATTGATTAATACTTTTTGGTTGACTCTGTATTGATTATGATTAAAAATACTCTAATAGTCTCTTTAAATGGTTTTATAGTTTATCTAATAGTTCACATAGGTAGATATTAACATGTTATTTCATAATATGTGATAACATGCGACAATAATTATGGATTTATAAAATCATTTTAAAATAAATTTAAAATGTTTTTATATATGTTTTAATAACTAATTATATATGATAATAAATATAAATTTTAGTTTTTTGATAATGAATATTTTTAATATAAGAAAGGGGGGATCAAAACAATAAATATCACAGATAATTTAATTTATATGATATATATATTATGTTAAATTTCAAAATGTATATGAGATTTTAATTAATGTTTTAAATAGATGTAAGTATCACATAATGACCATAAAAATATGATTTCATGATTAATAGAGTAATGTATGATATATATATATATATGTAATCTAGTATTATAGAAAGGAAACCAAGGAATATTTTATTCCATTGGTTTAAGAATATCCTAATGATTGAAATATAGAAATGATGAGTCTACATAAAAAACTCATGCTATTTGATAGAAAATATAATATGTTTTTTGAATCATATTTTATGATTCTTATAATATCCTATGATTGACCAATGAAATTTAACTTTAATTTTTATCATTTGGATCTCCTCCAGAAACAACTTTCTCTGATAATTTTCACTTCATATGATAAAACATATGAGAGACTATAGAATTTATTTATAACATTGATTCATAAAGAATTATATGGGTTTCGGGATTTGTGACCCCATTTATTACACATAATTTATGGATGCTTATGGAGTTTCTTATAGGGATATATAAACAAGTCAGTGTGTAAGAAAAAATATATATAATTATTATGGATGATAACTATCATAGTCTATATTTATCCTTATTATGTTTCTTTGAGAGGATCCAGCATACCATGGAAATAAGAGGATCCATCATAAGAACTTCATGATTTGTGATAGAAGGATCTAGATGTTTTCTTCTCAATGATCTTCTTGAAACACATATTTAAGGATATGTATTCATCCAATGTACATCTAAGTCAAAAAAATGATTCATCATTTATATTAATCATTTTTTCAATTTTATTGAATGGAGCTATTTGTAATGAAACATTATTTTTTCATCCTCTACTATAATAAGTTTTATTAAGTCATTTAAACCCATTAAAAGGATATCTGGCCTCTAATTTAAAGACATACACAATGAAAAAACAAAATGAATCCCAAAATATATCTTAAATGACAGCCACCATAGAACATTCTTGTAGGCCTAAAATTTATGAACTCAACCTATAATGACATTTTATGGGAAAACATTGTGGAATGAATGGAAACTATATTTATGTTGGAAATATATATTAATTAATACTATAAACATTATTGAAACACCACATTACATAACCCATTACCCAGGATGGGGTGAGTGAAAACACTAATACTGGATATCAAAAAAGAAGGATAAAACCCATATGTTCCACAAAATACCCAATATAGAGTTATCGATTATCCAAAAAGGGACATTAAGGTTATTGTTTCCTACAGATTCTTATCATGATGTTTTCCTATCCTTTATGGTCTATTATGTATAGAACCCTGGCCTTCCCATTTGGATGGTTATTTCCTAGCATATATGTTTCCTACCACATCACCCCAATCTCCCATATTAACTAACTAGGCTATGTGGTACCCTTTATACCTTTCAAATTCTAAAAATTCTAAAAAAACATTTTCCAAGGTCTATCCCATTAAAATCAAACAATAAATATTATTATAAATTCTTCTTCATATATACATTGTTGGGACATTATCTATATCTATAATGATTTTATGATAACGTATTAAATTTAAAAATAGATTCCCCATTCCTATAACATATCCCTCTTTGGTTTTTTCTCCATAACTATTACGGGGCTTAATATATTACTATTCATGTATTTCTTTGATAAAAGCGTTCCATACTATTTAAAACAATTATGACTTAACCTATCCTTTTTAAAACCTCTAGTTTGACTTATGTGGAATTGTATTCCTATATATTCATTATATATACTATTTTATATATGTTTTAAGAGGTTATAAGTGGTTTTGAAACTTATTTTGATTCTTTTATGGAGGTACATAGTTTGATCATAGTTATTAAAAACCATGCATTACCTCCAGGAAAAAATGTAATGGAAGACAGTGGACACTAGGTTAGAACAAATTTTTTTGAAAACTTGTTTCTTAGTAAGTGAAATTTTACACATTTAAATATTGAAATGCATGAGGATGATTCAGATTTTTTTAACCATTCAGTCCAACAGTTCAATAATTTGGCTTATGATAGTAGCTATTTTATGATTAAGATATGGTTTAACATACTGCACACCATGCCATTTGAAATCCAGTAATTTTTCATCTAACTAGGATTAAATCATGAGACCCTATTTATTTTCAATATTATTCATAATAATGAATTAATTTTCCTCTCAAATATAGAGAGATGATACCCATTGGTCAATTATAATTTTTTCGATGTTTCAAATCCTTCTGTAGATTTAGATTCAAATTTAAGTCTCTATAATTGATCTAACTTCTTAGATTCATGGTTACTCTCTTCCTCAGATCCATTGATCTTTTCCATTGTAGATATATTTATGTGTTATAAATTTATTATGATAAAATCTTGTTGGATATTATGTAGGTAAGGTAGTTCATGGATGGATCTAGAGAATTATTATTCCATTATTAATTTTATCCAACCATTTTGAAGTTTGTGGTTTTGTTCCAAACTCTATATTATTAGAAAATGATGTTTTATTTGAAATGGAATATTTTATTTAAATGATTTTTATTATAATATGTTATTATTCTTATAAACATATTTAGTAACGGTTTTCTGTAATTGTGGAAATAGGATCATCGTTTGGAAAATCCCCTTTGAATATAATTTTAAATTAGTGATTTTATAATTATGTTATTGATTTTATAAACCTAATATTGTTGTTAAAATGTTTTAAAGAAAGAAATTTTTTTATGTGGAATTACGTGGCATGTATTTTTGGAATATACGATCGGCGTTGGTTTATTTACATTAGATGTGACCCTATGAAATAGGATTTCCCCCCAGTGGCACATATAATTGGTTACCCTTTGAGAACATGATATATTTTCAATAGATATATCATGATTTTGTAACTATAAATTAATCATGTATGTGTGGATATGCGAATGTTTGGAATCCAGGGATAAATATTCTAAATGATATGAGACGTGATTTAATTTTATTCATTTTCATTCAAGCGAAAGTAATTCAGTATTTCATATGAACAATTTCAAAAAAATAAATAAACTATTTTATATAATTTTAATAACAAAATTTTTCCATGTAGAATGAATTAAAAAGTCATTTTGGATGTCATACATAATTTAGACTCACCACTTTTATATGTACTTTTGGGAATTAACAAATGTCATAAATAAATACATATGTAAATGAAAGTTATCATAGTCCTTTAGTTGTTATTATTGATACTTTGGTAATGACATATATATTTGAGCTTAAGATATTACGGAGTTGGATTTCATGATATTTTGAGTTTTGTATTATAGAATAGTAATCTTCATGTTTCTGTATGTACTTAGATATTGTAGTTGTTTTGGTTATGTAGAGTTATATTTTTCAAATATGAATTATTTAACAGTTTATTTAGACAATGTATTTATGTTTTCTATGTTTATATTTAAAAGAAAAAACCATCAACCAAATTTTCTTGATGTCCATGTCATTTATTTTCAACCTTTGGTGTCTTGTGGATTTTACTTAAGGCTAGTATCATCCACCACCTCTTACTAAGTCAATCTGTGATGGGTGGAATGTTAAAAATGTGGTATATTCCTTCTTTCCATAGATATAACTTAGGCTTAATTAAAGGGTTTAAAATAACATTAGTGTTGATATGTTATTCTATCACGCATGATTGTAGTAAAGTATGGGATCAACAAAACATGAAATATATAGTATTAAAAGGAATATATGACCACATTATGTTGAACCTTATGGTTTGAGGGAGTCTGTGTACACAAGTCTTTTTATACATAGATTGGATAGATTCTATCACTTTATCATGAGTTTAGTTGATTAGAGCTTCATGTCATGTATTAATGGATTAACTTATCACTTGGACTACATTGATCATTATTTAGTTAATTATCTACAAAAAACGAAATAAGTCATGAATTTTGAAAAGGGTGAATTTTTTTTCAAATGGTGATAATTTAAATGGATTTATGGTGGAATTTTTTAAATAGATAATATTGTTAATGATGGGTAAAAATTATTAAAAAAACTTATGTATTGATATGTCAAATTGTGTTAAATTGAAATCTATAAGCCTTTAGTTTCTAGATAGTGAGACTCAATTGATCTTGTTTTGGTTATAGAGAATGAAACCATAAGAACCAAATAGAAATATTCTATTGAGAATTTGGTTCCACCTAAGCAATAGATAAACCAAATGTTGGTCCAAAATATTTTTGAGGTATTACAATCCTTGGATATAGATAACATAGAGTATAAAAAATTAAATTTTTTTCATCTATATCAATTAAAATGGAATAATTCACCAATATATCAAGGTGATTCCAATAAGTAAAAAATTTTAATTGTTGAATAATATTATGAATCGAATATTTCATTTCCTTACCACACCATTAAATATAATCGTAATGGTGGAAACAAACATGATGGTGGATTGGGCACTCTAGTGGTGGGATTTAGTATTTCTAAATAAATTGGACCATGGAATGATATGAGATGATTTTAACGAATTATTTAATAATTAATGATATCCTCACATGTTAAATATTTCATGAACAAAATTCTTCACCAATTATATCTAGGGGAATTACAAGGTAATAATGTATGTGGATAAATTGATTAATTTAGTTCTCCTTGAACGAATATTTGTTGAAAGTGCATCGTTGAATGTATGCATTTCAAATTTGGGTTTTAACCCAGATATTTTATCAAATATTTTAATCCTATGTATTTATTTTTATATAGAGATGTTCAATAGAGATATGGTATCAGAAATTGATATCTCAGGAAATATGATTGGAGGGAGCATGTTTATTCTAACAGGAACTCACAAAAACTTTAATGCTAGAAACAAAAAGGGAAGCTACAAATATTCTCAAGGGTCGGTATATCTCAGTATAAAAATATGGGAATAGTCAAACTTCCCCCTTGACCGAAGATTAAACATTTATGATTTTAATTTTGTTCTATTGATCATATGAAAGAAGATGACATCGAACAACCATGAAATTTTCACAATTGCATCCTTATGGGGAATCTTCAACTATACTATCATTGTGATCCAAGTCCGGGTATAGGGACTCGACTCATGTTTCTTAGGAATCCTATTATTTTAATGTATGAGTGAAATAGAATAACTCTTTTAACCAAAATCATTTGAAACAAGGTGATTCTAGAAACACCATGACCCCTCAAGATATGAAATCATGAAAGGGTAATAAAGAGAAAAACTAAATTGAGTAAGAAATTATATATAGCTGAGAATGTAATCTTGGGTGATAAATTGGGACCTTTGATGGTGAGAGGTATGTTAATTTTTAATTATAACTTCAAGAAGGTTCTATTTGATATGGGAGTATTTCAATAATTTTTCAATTATCATATTTTTGATTTGATTGGTTTAGATATTGAGATTATTCTTCCTTCATTGAAACATATAACAACTCTAGTAAAAAGAGTATGCCCGGAAATGAAATGTGCGCCATGTTCAATAAAAAATGGAAATGATTTAGTATGATATTTCTTTATGTTATAGATGTATTTTTATGATTGTATTTTCTTAATAGATTGGCTAAAAAAATTTAAGGACCATATAGATTGTTATGTATGGTAGGGTAGTTTCAAATATTTTGAAGGTGTTTGGAATGTCTATATTACATACTGGGTAGTGTATACATGAAGTGAAGGTCTACTGGTGCTGGTGCGTAAAACAATCATATAAAAGCCGACATTAGTTTCTTTGGCATCATTAGATGAGACCAGGAAAATATACATTTTCCAAATATATTGTAGTAATTGATGTTCTTCATTACATTTTCTTCTGGTTTCCATTTAAAAGAGAAGTTGAGTTTATGATTTATCTCATATCTAGGAACATTGTTATTTATCATCCCTATTAATGGATTTCACCAATTATATTATGAAAATTGAAGGATCAGTTGGATGATTTAGAAAGCAAAGGGATCATCCTACTGAGCAAGTCTTAGTGGACGTCACTTATTCTTTTTGTGTAGAAGGTGTATGGAACTATTAGGATTTTAATACATTATTATAAGATTATCCAATTTATGATAATGTATTAGTATCATATTATATGAATTGATGTTTTATTTAATAAATTTAGGGGGTCCCTGTAAATCAATATAATTGTATAATACATTGGATATCAGAAACTGTGAGTTCAGAGTTAGGATATTCAACAGATATTTTTCAGAAGTGGATGTATCCATTATGGGTCAGTATTTATGCCTCTTGGCTATACAAAATCACCAACAACATTTGTGGAATTTATAAAAAAAAATTTGATTCTATCTATATTAATTTATCTTTTATTCTTTTGATGATATACTTTTGTATTCTAGGACAATGTCAAATATTGAGTAACACTTATATGTAATATTGAAGATCTTATAGTTGCACCATCTATATACCTTGTTACTAATGTTTGTTTTATAGATACAAGAAGTAAATTTCATAGAATTTTAATTTCTAAAATATTAATTTCTATAAATCCAAAAAATATAGAATCTATAATTTATTGGAAACGAAGAATATTGTATTTGAGATACAAAGATTACATTGTCATTGTGGGATACTACATGCGTTTTATACATGATTTTTCATGTTTTTATTCTCTGATGATAGCTTTGATGGGGAAAAGTGTTGCTTTAATGGGGAATAATGAATTTTAAAAAATATTTAATGAACATGTGTTTGGACTTACATTAGAAGGTATCCATGCATTTTAATAATCTAGACTAGTATATGTGGTCTATTTGGTGCATCCGGATCTGAGTCAGGATGTTTCCTCATACAAGGAGATCTTTTTGTTACATATGTTTCATATAAGTAATGGATTCATGAGAATAACAACCCAAAACAAGACGTAGATTTTGATATTGTATTCCATTATTTTAAGACACACAATAATTATATTATTAGTGAGAAATTTATGGTTCTTATGGTTCATCAATGATTAAGACATATTTTATCACAAGGAGATTTGACATATAGGGAGAAAATATGGATGTAATGTCATAAAAATTTTACTATGAATTGATGTATACATCAGGTAAATCAAAATAAAATATTGATTCATTATATAGTATGTCATATAAAAAATTTGTTAGAGAATCATTAAATCTATCTTAGATGATGTCGATTATAGAAGACATAAACCAATAATATACTAATGAGGGAATGTTTGTAGTTTTATTCTCACTATTTTTTGTTCAATATATAGTTTTACATGTCATAAAAGATCATATAACTGATAAATAATGTGTTACTATGAGATTAAAAATAATGTTTGGGGAGACCATTTTGGGATGGTAGTAGGGTCGAAGATCAATTTTGTGGTTTAGTGACTAGATAATGGTACCTTTGGTCTATGAATAAAAAAATTTCTTATTTCCTACCACCATTGAAAATGGCCTCTTCATCTAATAATAAAAAATATTTTTAGAGTGTTTAAAGAAATTTAGTTGATGTTTTTACAAAAAAGGGATGTTGATGAGTTGGATTTGGGATTCCTCACATATTGAAAGGTAAAGGTGGAGCACCAATAATCAACAAGCATGTATCATTAATTACAAATTCTAGTGTGTAAGTGGGTGTGGATAGAAATTTAATTATTAACATGTTTACCCTAAATAACTATGAAACATGATTTTATATGTGTAATTTAGGATATAATCATGTATTTGAGTCATTTTATCCCTATTCATGAATCCAATTTGTGGATGAGATGTCCAAAATCAATATATAAGACTATTTATTGTAGTATAGAATTCAATTTAATAATTATAATGAAATACTTATCACTTTCCAGTTCATAGGGTGGAAATGGGTAAAATTTCACTGTTGGGATTATGACATGTTTAAGACAAAATAAAGAATATTCAGTTGATCAAGATTAAAATTGAGATGGCTCAGGGTTTTTATATATCATATGTTGTTCATATCTACGGACTATTTTCATCTATGGTGAGTGATCATTTTTTAGTATATACAGAACACATTATCTTCATTTTTGGTTAATAATGGAATATTATACCTTCAATAAATTTCAAGATTTATATACATGAATGGATTGTTGAGTTTTCATATTAGTTTTATTTTCTACATGGTTACATTCAGAACATGATTTCTTTCATGTATATAAGATAAAAAAGTTTAAAAGTTTTACTAACCATGTTATTTGATGTGATCACATTGTCTATGAGATAAATTCTACATTAATTTAAGTGTTTGTTTGGATTTTGTATAAGGAATGGAATATATTTCGTAGGAAATTCATTAGACTATTGTGAATTTTATTGAAGCATGGTAGGATTTATGAAGAAACAAGGGAGTGTGAGAAGGAAATTATTGATAAATTCTTTGACACCTCTAGGAAAACATTTTTTTTACATTCTGGGAAATGAAGGTACAATGGTGAGGTGAATGTAGAACACCCACCATGAGTTACATGAATATTTTTTAGATTAAATTAATGTAAAATAATGCTTGATCTATGTTTTAAATGATTATGAGGGTGTTTTCACTTTTTTTAAGACATTAGGGATGTGAATGGTTTGATAATTGTTATTAGAAACCATATCATACGTCCAGAAAACCATGAAATGAATGAATGTATGAACCAGGTAGGCATATAGTTTGTGAATGATATCTGTAACCTTGTGGATAAAAATGAAATAATATGAAAATTTAAATGGTGGGAAATGAATGGTTTTCGAAAAATTTGTCTAACTGTGTGATCGAACAATGTGAGGGTTTTTCCCAAAATAGTACCTTGTGCATAGTTAGAAAATGTTTTGTTTAGAATTGTACCATGACAATCAGTTTTGTAGTTTCAGATCCTAATATTTTCGATCAAACTCAGATTATATCGATGGAACTCTTTAAATTTACTAATCATTCATAATATCAATTTAATTTTCCACCATAGGATTTTTTGGCGACCCATTTAACCCTAGAGAATATTTTATATTTTTTAATGCTCATTGTAGATCCCTAAAAATAGGTAAGTCTACATACATCATTATTCTTCTTAAATCACATGTTCATCTTTCTCTTAGAACCATATATTCTTTCTCTTATTGATATATCTATAGTTTTGGATTGTTTCTGATGAATTCTTGTTGGGTATAATTAAGTAAATTTTGATCATGATTGGATCTAGTGAATCAATGGTACATTATCTATTTATTCCAAACATTGTGAGGTGGGTTTTTTCTCCTATCTCTGCATGATTAAAAAATAAAACATTAGCTTAATATGAATTATTTTCATTATATTTTTTAGAAACCCTAGTGTGATTTTTTTGGTAACATGTTTATTGATGGTTTTTTGAAATTGATGAAATAGTATGGTTTTTTGTAAAATCATCATGGATTTATATTTCAGAATGGATATTTGAAAATTATGGTTTATAATTTATATTATAAATGGTTGTTGAAATATTTTAAATAAATATGTATTTAATGGGGAATGCATTTGAATAGTTTTTGGAATATATGGTTATTGTGTTCTTATTAATTATACATGAAAATATAGAATTGGTGTGTTCCATTGGGGAACCATGTATTGGTTACAATAAAATGGCTTGGTATATCGACAAGAGACTTCTCATTAGTATAGAATATCCACCATAGAATTTATGTTTTGATGTATAGATGTGTGGAATCATGTGATTGGTATTCCAAATGTGATTATATTTTTGATAAATTATTATTTTTATTTCATTCGATGGAAATCTGTCTGGGATTGGATATAAAAAATTAAAATTATTTAAAAGATTTTATAAAAAAATTGACATGTTTTTTCTTCATGGGGTGAGTTGGGAAGTTTTTGGGGATATCCTTTTTAGTATAGACTAACCCATTCTTGAGAACTATTTTTTTAAAAATCACTTATCAAGACAAAGATAAAGGGAAGTTATCTCAATTATTTAGGGATTCTTTATATTACCATGGTAATATCAAGTTGAGTTGAATTGTACAGCTCTTGGGAAAATATTTCTCTTTATTTTATGAGTCCTTGGATTCCTTGGATGTGGACTTTTTGGTCCTTATTATACTATAATATTTTTTTGTTATGTTATGTTTTATTATGTTCTAAAACAAAATTTAGATCTTCTTTTTAGTTTTATTGTGTGTCTTGAATATAAGCCTTCAAAATTTAAAATCATATTAATTTGATTTTAGTTCCATGTAATTTATTTAAACACATTAGTGTTTTGGGGATATCACATAAGAACAATAACACTTCCTTTTATATTGTATTTATGTTTCCACTTGTACTATGTTATGGTTTTTGTTTTTGTTATGTTGAGTTTTATCTTATACTCATGGGTCGTTTCAAGGCATTGTTATTATATTTGTTGTATGTATGTTTATATTTAAAGGATAAAAACATCCCCAAATGTTCTTGAGGCCCTTAGTGTTTATTATATACCCTTATTGTCAGGATTATTTATTATAAGGCAAGTAACTTCCACTGCCTCATTTGGAATGTTTATTAAATTTCAAATCCCATTGGAGATCTTGATTTTCCTATAAATTTTTTTTCATGGTTGTTCTTCTTAAACAAATGTTTCAGGTCTCTCTCGAAACCATATATCTGTTGTTTTATGGATACTTTTACTTTTTTTATTGTTTTTGATTAATTCATATTTGATATAAGGAAGGAAAAGTATTTATTGATTGGATTTACCAAATCATTGTTTCATTTTTATTTTTCTCCAACATTTTTGATGTTGGAGGGTTTTCTCTCGACTATAAAATATTATAACATGAATTATATGTTTGAAATGAATTCTTTTCATTAAATTATTGTGAAACAGTTTTCTGATTCATCATGGAAAAAGACTCTATGATGGGTTTATTTAAACAATGTAAATTGTATGGGTTGGGGAAAAAATCCCATTTTTATGGTAAATTTAAAATAGTTATTTTTAAATTATAGATTATAGATGATACATGTAAAATGGTTTTTGAAAATTTTGAATGAAAAAAATGTTTTATTTGAAATGGATTAGAATGGGTTTCGGAATACAAGGATCCTATAGGTTTATAAGCATTATACCTGACCCAATGGAAGGAGAGTGTGAAGTTGGGTAACCTGGTATTTCATACCATTTGAATACATTTTATATCAATGTGACACTACTCATGTGTATGAAAATTTATCCTAGGGAAAAATTTTGCTCATTTTTTGAATCATTGGAAGTGTATTAAAAATGATATGATTAATGCTTTAAAGGGTTATTTAAATTCTATCTATAAGATACTGTTTTTCCAATGATATAAATTATTTTTATTTTTAAAAATATAATTTATATAAATTTTAAAAAAATAAATTTATAGTTTCATGACTTAGGAAGTCATTGAGGAAATCCAATAGTGTTTCACCCCATGCTAGGGAACATTTTTTTCATTTTTATATGTCATCTATCAATACTTGGTTAAAAGAAAGGTATCATAGTTTATTAATGATGATTATTTAATCCATTGGTTTATTATATGGTATTTGAGAATAGTTATGTTAGGGAGTTGGTTGTCCTAAGGATTTCCTTATTTTTATTTATTTTATTTCTTATTTTTGATTCCATATGTTTTATGATGTTTTTTTTGTTTTTTTTGTTTTTTTATATTATAGTAACACATGTTTTACAGTTTGTTTAGTTATTTTATTTTTGGATTTGATGTTTATATTTTAAAGAAAAAATCATCCTACAAATAAAATTGAGGCCCTTGGAATTTATATACATCATATGCTATCTTGAAGATGTCAACTATGTCCAATAACATTCATCACCTCTTCCTAAGATAATGTGTGAGGGGTGAGATGTTACATCCTTGACTTCAAAACCTACCCATCATAGTTGTTTTGAAATCACCCCAACAACCACCAAGATCATGGTTATCCACACTCGGCCCAATTAATAAGAAAAATATATATATTGTTCTTTATAAAATTTCAGGTATAACACCCCGAAATTTTATGATATATTTATCCTTAAATATATTCATTTTTTGGTTGATTGTTTTACACACGACACAGAGTTTAAACAGAATGTGTTATACTATAAAAATATTATTATTCAATGTGGCTGTTATCACCTAGTTAACAGATTGTTAGTTATGAATTGGAATAAAAATATTGACATATATTTTTATACATATTTAAAATTTTTATTCATTATTTTCTAATTTTTTAAAAATTAAATTAAAACCATTTTATGATAAAAATATATATGTTTTCAAAAAAAATATTTTTATGGACACAATGTGTTATTATATTAATTATTAAGAAATTTCTTTACTGATGAATGTATTTAATTAATTTTTATTTTAATATATTCAATAAAATATATTATCATTAATATAAATATTTTTAATCGATTCAATGTAGGCAAAATCATTTTTATTCTTCAAAATAAAATTTCTAATTATAATGTTGTTTTTGGCGAACTTTTCTAAAAATTATTTTTGTACATTTATATAATTTTAATCACTTAAAGCATAATCCGTATTTTTTTAATAATAATAAATAAAATTTAATATGTTTCACTTATACTTTTGTCATAATGAAAAGTAAAAACTATAATTATGTATTGTCACAGTTAATGATAAAATATGTTTACCAAAGGATTAACATAAGAGATAACATTTAACATATTAATATACACAATCATTAATTTTATTATATTATAAGATGTAGTCCATCGTCTTTCTATATATGATTTTTTATTTGGATCCACTATACAAGGGTTAGGTGTTATTATGTTTAAATATTTTGAAAACATCCAAGAATGTCCTCTCTATATTTTATAAAATGATACCAACTCTAACCTATTTGTCACACTTTTTGAGACTTATAGAGCATCTAATACACAACTCATCACCTTAAAACCATCCCTAGACATGTTTTATTTTTTCTATTTTGATCCTAATATCATACTTACAATGCATATGTTATAAGACAATACTACTTTCTTAAAGAAGATATACAACTCTTAATTGAGTAACATCAATTTCATATCATTTTATAACTATAAATGAATAATATTGATAATAATGTATCTAAATAAGAATCATAAATATACTTAACTATTATGATGACGATAGATCAATACTTTTCTACATTTTTCTATCACATGATAAATTATATTATCTATCATGTGTACTTGTGGACTACCACATCCACATATTATTATGATTTAGTTTTCATCACCATAAATCATGTTTTTTTATAAAAATGGATTTAACGATAACATGTGATATTTATGATATAAATATTCCTTAGTAATTATTTGATATTTTTTTACCTGCTCACCTTTCTATTAATTTTATAACAAAAACATCGCTCATCTGTTTGTGTGGGTGACCACTAATATGCAGTGATATATGTCATATTTCTGTTAATTATTTATATAATTTTTTATGAAAGTCATAATGATTATTAAATATGATAATTATAGAATGAATAAAATTCTATAGATGATGAAATGATGACCATGATGGATGATACAAAACCATTTTAAAATGATATAATAAAAAGGACATGTTTTCACCGAAATGTTCAATAATATTAAGACATTGTTAATAAAAAAATTAGAAATCATAAAGGGCTTATTAATTGATTTTTATCTATAAATATGGGTTACTAAAATATATATAATAAATTAATAATTTGTATACATTATATTTTAATACATAATATCAAGACTAAACTTTCGGTATTAGTTTATGCAATAATTTCATTAATTTTGGGTATTATCTATTTGTTTCATTGAGGGAACATATATAAATATAATTATATAAAACCCATAAATTTTCTACTCATATAGTTATTTTATTATGTATTTTTTCTAGTTTCCGCTATTTGGTACTAAAAATGATCAATAAAATGTTTTTAATGAAAATCAAAACTTATTTACTCTTTGGCCGAATAAAATTTTCTTATATGTAAACAATTTTGAAAAAAGTATTACGAGAGTTCATAAATATAAATTATATTTTTTAAAATAGTAATTTTCAATAATGTTTAATTACTTTTTTAAATGTTATGTTTGTTTTTTGTAATAAAATTCGGAAAAACTTGTGTTTGACTTATTATAAATGTTTGAATGGAATTATTTCATTTTATTTATACATAATTAAATGATGATTTAAACATCAATACTATTCATTTCATTTATTCTCTCATTAAAAAATGTAATGTTGATTTTTATAAAATATTGTTTTTTTAATATTATGATATTTTGTAGTTGAAAATTAATGAATGTAAATGGATATTTTCTAACGTTTCCAAAGATACCATCAAATGATGGTATGAAGGTAAATTTTATAAATTTCAATATCCACCAACAATTTTTAGGATTATTTGGGGATATTATCATATGATTATTTCTCATTAATATGTTTTATTGGATTATGATGGTGATGATTTATGGTTGATTATATGAAACACTTTTTTCCCACCGGTTACCCATGTTATGATAAAAACATTATGAAATTAATTTATTTTCAATGATTTATAATATTATGAAATTATGAAATGTTATGAAACTACATTTCATTCTATATGTAATGATATGATCATATGAATAATATTTTACAATCTTCATGAAATAATGTGTGTGATGTTCATTATGTTTTGGGTGCACTATAACATATATATACTTATAATTCACTAGGTAATGATGGATATATAATGAGTTAATAATGACAAGAATGTGGAGAAAACATTATTTAGTAATGGAATACATCCACATAGATAGTCATGGGAGTGAACCTCATCTTGGGATTTGACGGAATGGAGAAAGAAACTAATCCAATATGATGAAATTTGTAGTGATCTTTAACTAATAAAAAAATTTCCAATTAATATGTGTATACCATAAAATTATATATTATGTTTAGGGTATTTTCTAATAGATAATTATTGATTATGGGTGACATCAATTTTTTGTATTGTGTTCTTTATTGACAATGTCTGATGTCATGATTCATGATTAAATCTCTTTTACTAATTTGGTATTACTTTCTTATTTTATAAAAATACTGTCAATACATTATTCTTATGTTCACATAGGATCATTGATCAATACCTCTTATGATTAACCATAATAATCATCTGATCTCACACTTTATTATAGTCAATTCTTCTCAAGATAATGAAAATATTTATTTAGAAATATACTTCTGTAACTAGAGCTATGAGAGAGGAATATTATGACATATGTTTTTATATTTAATGAAATAAGATATTTTGTATATTATTTTCAAAGACAAAAACCAATTATGGTCTACTCTATCTAATTTTAGGATATGTATTGAATACTAATCTAATAATATGTAATATATATATATGTGTGTGTGAGAGAGAGAGAGAGAGAATGTAAGGTCAAATTATTTTGTATCAAATAAGTGTCTAGTTTTCAATTTGAGATTATGGTTTGAAATAATTATTTTAAAATCCCTAGGGATAAGTATAAACATTTGATATAATAATAATTATTTTTTAATATATAAAATCAATTATTTTATTGGAAAATGACACCCATCATCGATTCTATAAAGATTATTTTGTAATATAAAATATTTACCCAAATGTAACAACTCCAAAAATGATTTATTGTATATCAACTTGATATTCACTAGGTCACGATGAGTGAGACTATGAATTCACACTTATCTAGACACTATCATGGGAAATGAATGGGGGTAATTCATAGTTTTTATGTACATAATTATAAATTATTTGAATAGATTATGGACAGTAATGTACTATGTAAATATTAAGTTATCATGGATTGAATGGAAGGTTTTATTATTAATTATCATATGAATAATGTTTAATGATTAAACAATTACCCTATATGATTATTTATTCTAACACAATATGAATCGTCCATATTTTTTTTGTTATACCAAGGAGTAATCATGTTAATGTTGAATGTGATGAGTAATGAAAAAATATCCTCATGATAAACCAAATGAAATGTGATTTGGTATGTGAAATCTTGGTGACATTCTCACTAATCTCTCTCAATCAAGTAATTGTAAATAGAATCATATTGATCATGTAAATTGTAAAAGGAGTGAAAAAATCACATTTGAGGATTTTTTATAAAAAATGACTTTTATCCTTTAGTAGTTCCTCTAATCCAATAATTTTCTAACTATTTTATATATACAAATGAAATTTTATTTTTGATTCACCAGTGTTTAAATTTTTTAATATTTGTCCTATATGTATGTCATTTGTTAGTAATAACATATTAATGTTGGGATCATTGCAAAAATTAGAGAAAACAAGAGGAAATTAACTTTATGACTTTGGAAGAGATTAATAATTAATTTTTTAATAAGTATATTTCTTGAACTCTTCTTGATAAATTATAGATGAAATTTCTTAATGAAAAGAAAATGGATGATTATTCCATTATCCCATATGATGAAAGTTTCTCTAGAAATTATAGTTATTCTTTTAGTGTTTTAATTGATCCTAAAAACAATGGTGATTAATTCATTACAGGCTTGGGAACATGTATATAAAATTAAATATCAGTAATATGCATTTATAACTATGATGAAATATTTTTATTTTCCCTAAAAATGTATTTTTATATTAGATACTCTTAATGTTTGTGTGATTTGTTTTGGAAAAAATAATGATGGCTTTTCTTCTAAATTCTAATAATAAAACCTAGGGAAGAAAGAAATTTAATTTTTATTCATTTCCAAATCATAGGAAGAAACATAGTTAATTTTTCAATATGGGGTCCTATAAAATGTTTTAAATATTGGTAAGAATTCCATAAAAAAGAATAATATCAAATTGCTGTGAAGAGTCATGTCAATGAAATGAGATGTGAAAAAATATCAACTGAATGTACCACCCATACTCCGATGAGATAAATTAATATGGTATCAACATTACTCCAATCAATAAAAAAACCAAAGTATTAATGATGAAAATAGGAATAAAAACCTAGTAATTATAGTTATAATGGGAAATATCATTCCATAACTACTACTAAAGTGGGTTATAATAATAATGTGGTGATACATAAAATTAAAATCTATTATAGAATTATAAAAAACTATTATGACTCTAAATCTACCCAAAATTTAATATATATAAATATTTTTATATGGTCATCATTCCCCCGACTCAATGGTAATATTTTCAGTTATCTTTACAAGTATATAAACTTATGAGGTACACATATCATGTCTATATCTTATATCCAATAGATATTTATGGGAATTTAGTTTATATAATTTCTTTTTCATCCTTACCTAGCTAAAATTTAAATAATTTTGGGATTGCATTGTCTCTCTCTATATATATCCCATATTATATTTTAAGGAATATATGTGTTTTTTCAAATAAAGAATCAAATATTAATCATATTTCAGTGTGAGGATGAATATGAACATTAAATGGATTCTAATTGTATTATATGGATCATACAACCTATTTATGATGGATATTTATCTTCAGTAAAAATAGATATATTCAGTATAAAATATATTTAAACATTTTAGGATAAATATTATTTATTTATTAAACAATAGTCAAGTATTTCACTTAATAATGAACACATGTTTTTATGGAGGTCATATGTAGGGAAACATCTATTTCAATGACTGTAGTTATAATTTTCATGATTGATTAATAGAAACTAAAGATGACACTTATTGAAAATCATTATAAGGGATTCATAATACTTAGTTTTTTACCATGTAGAGAACATGTTATTATTTTCATGAATAATGGTTTGTTAATGAGTCATTTCATTAATTATTATGAAATTAACAAGATCGTTTATAATAATATCATCTTATACCCTATACTGATGACTCGATTTATCACATTCATAGATTTTAATTTTTTTCTATTAATTACCATCAATCTAGAAATCCTAAATTAGGCGTTAAAATGATAATATATACCTGACAACCCCATGTGTGAGGTATGATCATTAAGAATTTATTATGGTTCTATTTAGAATTAAAATTACCCATTTATGTTCATTAATTTAATGAATAGTGTCTCTACATATTACATAGATTGTATCTTTAATGTCATTATTGAATATATTATTAAATATTATAAAAATATGTATGATAAAGTAGAATATTTAAAAATTATGTTGAAGACATTGAGAAAAGAAAGTCTGCAATCTAACATTATCATGTGTGAATTTTTGAAATATAATGTCACATTATTAGTTTATATGATCTCATGTAGGAGTATATATGTGGTTCCATAAGAGATATAAGTTATTGAACATTGGTCTAATCCATCCATGGTAATAGAGATTATTGTTTTCCAAGGTTGCATCAAAATTTTCTATGATTTGTGGGGAATTTATCATTGGTATCTAATGTATTGACCATTAGGAGTGAAAAGGGATTCATGTTCATCTGTTTAGATAAATGTGTAGAAAACATCAAGGAGAAAAAGGGGATGTTGTTATGTGAACTTCTAGTTACTATACCCTGCATTGAAGATGGTATTTTCATCGTTACATAATCATAAAAGATGGTATTAAAATATTACCCTCTGAATACTTATATAGCGACATATTATGTCTCATTACAATTGAAAATTAATGAGTAAAATAACTCAGATAATTATTTATAGTTTTTACTATTAATTTTTGAAATTAATACTTAGAGTCACTAACATTAATATCCTTGTATAAGGTTATGATATTTGGAATGAATATAAATATAGGCCCCAGATATATTATATCATTGATAATATTAATTTAAATTTTATAATTGCATATTGATTTTCACTTATTTTTAATATTTATTATTTTTATGATATAGTCTATGTATATCACATGAGGAACAATAAACTAGATACATGGAATGTATTGAACACATATGTTATAGAATATGCAGTGATATCAATTATAATGAATAAAATATTTTTATTTTGTTTTAAATGTAGAATTATTTTGGAATTAAAAACTCTAAATTGGTCAATGTTTTGTGGTTAAACCAAAAATTTGGGGAAGATACATGGGAACCTAGAGAGTTGATTATGCAGAAGTATCATTAAATATTTGAATCATAATGATGATATTTCCTAGGATTAATTACTATAATTAGATGTAATGTAACATACAACCATTTTGTTATATATTTATCATTAAATAACTTTATTTTATGTAATTTCATTCATTAAACACAACACAAATTTTAAAAAATCCATTATATAATATTAAAATGTTAATATTTAATGTGACATTTATCACATAGTTGTTAGCTTAATGATTTTGAATAGTTATAGATAAATATTTTCTGTTCAACTTTATAAACTGAATTTGTTAGTTTTAAATTGGTCAGAAATTGAAATTATGAATTTTGAATGAAAATATTGATGTTTTTCTAAAAAAATATTTTAATGTGAAAAATATGTTTCTTTATTAATAAATAAAATTAATCACCAGTGATGAATGTTTTTAGTTAAATTTGTAGATAACATTTTCTAAAAAAAATAATATTCATCATTCCGTTTTTAAAAGTCATCGAAATAAAGAAAACCTCAATTTTAGGCATAAAAATAATTTTTTCAAAAAATATTTTGATACATTTATAATAGAAATATTGAAATTACTTTCTAAAACATATAGAAATTTAATAATTTAAAATTTATTATATATTTTATATAATAAGTATTAATAAAATATAATTTTTTAACTTATTTTCTGGTGATAATGTATAATAAAAATATTGAAAATGTGTTACCATGGATTTGGTTATAATGTGGTCAATAGGGGGTTAAAAAAAGTGATAAGGCTTTAAATAGAGAAATAATATTTTTTTGGACTTTATGATAGGATTTAATGCTAAAAATTACTATATTTTAATATTCTATATTTTGGATCCCCAAGAAATGAGTAATGCATTATTATATTCTAATACTAAGAAACATTCAATATGCGTCCACTAAATTCATTATAAAAGGATACCAAATATCTTAAATTAATCAAAATTCATCATCCTTTTATCTAGAAAAATCCCTACACAAATATCTTTCTAATATAAATCTCCATATCCTATAGTTATTTGTTTCTTTAAAATACCATTCTTTTGAGACATAGGGAGTAAGATAAATGTGTTCTCTAAATGAAAAAGTATAAGTCTTGAATGGGTACTTTCAATTTTACATATTCCATGACCACCTATAATGTTATTGTGATAATTATAAAATAAATAATTAATTTCAGAAAAATATTTATTTCTTATTGGGATGATGGATCAATATTCTTCCTCCTCAAATTTTTCTCAAACGAAAAATAACTGTATCACTCATGTGTATGTCTGGACTACCTCCTCCATATAATAATTTTTTTTTCATCACCATCATCCATAGTTGGTTATTATAATGGATTTAATGATTATGCATTATATTTATTAGATAATTATTATTTTTAAGTAAAATAACCTATCTATATTTTTAATTATAAATTATATTGAAAATGATATTGTCATGTCAGAGTATACGTGGACTACCACCTCCATGAAACAATGTAATTTATTTTTCATATAAATTTAATATGAATAATTATTAAAAATTTTATGATGAATAATTATGGTAATTATGTCCTAATTCTTATTCTAGAGATGGTGAATCCATGACCATTTTGAAAGTACCAGAGCCATCAAACCGAATCATACCAAGAAAAGAAATAATTTTTAAAAAAATTATAATTAAATGTTGTTAATAATATTATAATTGAAATTTGACAAGAATAATACATAGTAATTTATTTATTAATATGGATCTATAAAATATTGAAAATATATATATATTTATTTAATTGTATATATTATCTTTTATGAAGGAAGAATGAACTATATGTAATAGTTTATGTTATAATAAATTTTCATTTCGTGATATTATATGATAAATTTATATTGAGTGATATTATATTGATCTTAACCATTAATCCCCATATATTTTATTCTTATTTTGTTATTTCTATTTTTGTTATTAGTATTATTTTCTACTACTTTTTACATTAAAATTTATGTGAAATTGTTTTTAATGAAAAACCAAAATTATATCATCTTTTACCGACATAATATTACTTTTATATCTATACTTATCAAATATTGGTATATGATATTTTTATTATACATGAAACATTATAAAAAAATCCAATTACAACATACAATAGTCAATCTTTTTGTAAATGTAAATAAAAACAATTCCCAAAAAATATTTTCTTTACTCTTTTAAAAAGAGTGAATGGAATATTTTCTATTAACTTATATGATATGAATGGATTTTACAACCATCAATATTTATTTTATATTAATTATTACTTTTAATTAATCATGGTTATATTAAATAATATTATTTCCTCAGTATTATGGTAACTCTTAATGAAATTTCTTTCAAGAAAAATGTTATTTATTCATGTTTTCAATTAATTCATTTATTGATAAATAATGCTATATTTCATAAATATAAACATCCATTAATGATTTTTATTTTTTAAAAGTGACCTTAAATTTTTATACTATCGTCATTATTCCATTGAATGGATTAAAACTTTGATTATATATGAATGATTAAATCAATCTTTTTTTGGTCCAAGGTGTTAATTATGTTTTTACAAAACCTTGATGAAAATATATTCTTTTTCCCAGGTTATGATATGATAAAATGTTGAAACTTTGATGAAACTCAATATATTTCCATGATTTTTGATTTGATTAAATAATTAATATTGATTGAACATTTGGGACTCACATGTACGATTTTAATAAATTGATGGGTGGTATTACAATTTTATAGCATTCTAATGATGTGGGTAATTATGGATATCTCATGAATTAATAAGAACAATATTAGATAGTAATCCCAAATAAAAGTAAATGAATATTTTCATTATGGTAGTCTTGAAAATAGTCATTGAATCATAAAATTATGTTTTTGTGAGTGAACAAAATCCTATATGATTGAATTAGTATTGATTATTTACTATGTAAATTATTTCATATGAATATTTCTATGCCATAAAATTAACTTTTATTGTAGTTATATGTTCTCATAGTTCTAGATTGATTTGTAACAATTATGCACTTTATATGTCTTATGAATTATGGTTTAATAAAGCTACATGATTAATGATATTAAATATATGGTTTATTGGGTATGAAATTCTTGATTTATAATATTGTTCACACACCATAATCCTTATGTTCATTTATGATCCTTGACTAATATATCCTTTTTTTACACATTTTGAAAATTTTAGCACACCACTTCTTAGTTTTCCCCATTCCGCATGTTATGAAGAATTTTATTAAGAAATAATTTTATATGAAGGTTATTATGTGGTTATAGCCTTATTGGAGATGTTGGATATAATTCAAAAAAAATAATATTTATCTAGACTCTCGATACATTTATCTTTTTTAGTTTTGGGGTTTTTATTTATAAGGACCCAACCTTCAACATTACATATTCAATTTATTTTAATCTAAAATGCACATTAATAAAAAAATTGATGATATTTTAGGTTTATATTTTTACATAATTATGACTATTTTATATATGGTAAAACAACACATAACATGTAGAATCATATACACAATATCCAATCTTCCATAAAACAATATTTATTTGAAATAAAAAATGTTTTCTCTCCCTGAAAAATGATCAAATTTTACCCTTAATCTCATCCAACTATCATGTCCCCCTTAAATCCTATGAAAATTATTTTAAAAGAAGAGATGAGAATAAAATCTTGTTAAGGTATATACATAAAAGGAAAACATTAGACTAATAAAAGCCCTTAATAAACATTTTAATTTAATCATACTTTATTACCATGAAAAATGAATCATCTTTTCAAAAAAAACATTATCCTACCATTTGAGAATAATATTATTTTTAAGAAATCACATAATCAATAATATAGTAAATAATTTGGAAATTTGGAACATAATTCTACATATATATTTTATAAATAGATTAACCCATATCTCTAACCCCCAACACTGGAGTAACCATTTCATTTGAGTTTATAACATAACCACAAGTCCTTGTCTTACCACCAAAACTCCCTTCATTGGTCAATAATGAAACCACCAATGTTTTGGTTATCATAGAGCATCCAAATTTAGTTTATAGTTAAATATCCAATAATCATAAACTATTCCTATTTACAATAACATAAATATAATTAATAAACCCAATATTAATAAAATACTTTTTAAATAAAATAATCATTCAATTTTGAAACCCACTCATTTTTAAGAAATTTTTACATTTAATGGAAAAAAATTCATGAAAAGTAAAAATATATATAATTATATTATAATACTAAAATAATTAAATTATCATGAAAGTGGGAAATTATATTCATTACTAATAATATATATTATTATGAAAGTTGGAAATATCTATATCTAATAATCAAACTCTTATGATCCAAAAGTAATTATCTTTATATTTCCAAGGGCACATTGCATTAATATTTTTAATTAAACATAAATATGTTTAGAAATTCATTTATAGAGAGGGTTAATAATTCGTCTCTTAACCATAAAACAAATGTTACATATTTATCTGTCATTACATTTTATGCATCAACTTATTGAATGATGATTGATAGAATTCTGAATAAATATTATTTCATATATAAAATTTTACATGATCCCTTTGCTAGACATATATTTAATAATAATTTTCTATATCTAATTTAAATGTGAGAATTCATACATTTATTTTCATGTTCATGGATTATTTTATAAATAATTTCATTTATAACACATATATAAGTATAGAAAATAATATCATGAGTTATCCTGAATCAATTTCATAATCTATACGGGATGTGATAATGACATGTAATGTTAAATATTAATTTCATGTTATTAATGTATACAATTTAATGAAATGTTTTAATGAATATTTATTTTTTAATGGTTTTTTATAAAACCCCTTAATGGGAATTTTAAATTCGCACACTACATTTTAATTTTGTTTTATAGGATTAGTAGATTTACAAATATTGTACTTTTCTATATGGATGAATAGAACTGAAGCTTATTTTGTTCAGTTTTATAGTAATGTAAACTGTATCAAATTCTCCAAACCCTAGACCGATTATAATCCTCTATTATGTAATGTCTCTTGTAATTTTTTTAATTAAATAAATATAAATCTAAAAAACAAATTTTAGAAGCTGCCCTATGAAAATAGGTTTAGGTTCCCTATAGTTGGTATTAGATGTAAAATCAAGATAAATTTGTAAAATTAGAATGAGAACTAATGATTTAAGTATGTATTCTTAAGAAAAATTTCGGTTCATAAATTTTAGATGGAAGAAGAGGGTTCACAAAATAAACTCTTGTCACATTATACTATTGTTCATGAGATCATAATTATAAAAAATTGTTTAAAAGCATACCAGGATTTTGTAATCCAATGTATATCCTGCAAACACCTCTAGCAGGTATTAATCAGCCAAAATAACCTTTAGTACTACTAAAAATATTGGTATGTATATAAACAAATCTAAAATAAAAAATTTGAACAATATAGGCATAAAGTAACATATCATGAAAGTCACTTCATATTTTTCATTCTGTTTGGTAATTACCTAGACTTAGGAAAATTTCAACAATCTACAATGAACGGTGAACTTTGTGAAGTTTTAATGTTCTTGGTTCTGAGTTTTAGTTAATATACAAGACTCTATGGAATTAGAACTATAAAGAAATAGATAGTATGATAGAACTATAAGGATCATGTCCATTCCTAAATCTATAAGCTCTATACATCTTATGTCTAACTCTATAAACATGAGTGTTTCATGCGTAGGATTGACCCAAACTACTCAAGCTCTATCAGCGAAAATGAAATAGGGGAACTGAAAATAACTTGGGAATCCACTTGGGGTCATCAACATATTATATACGGTGGTGGAAATGCTGAAGGTATGAATTAAATATTTTACATTCAATTTTTGTTAAATAATTAATAATAATTAAAACATATCTTGTAGGGACATTGAGGATGATGTCATACTTTTGGTGTTGTGGAAGCGTATGAGTACAATAGAATGCTGGGGTTGAATTCTGTTGGTGGGGGTGGTATTGTAATGCCTCGAACTAAATTATATGCATAATAATAATAATTTTTGAAATTATAATTATTATTCATTACTCAATTTGAATTTGAATGTTTTATTTCAAAATACAGTAATGATAAGTAGAAAAAGTTTATTCAAGCATTGTGATATTTCATTGATACAGGTGATTATAACTACTCAATAAAACTCATCGTATGGCCTAATATGACAAATATAAGACCACCAAATATCACAATAAGTCTGATTATGTATCCTTCGTCCTATGAAACCACCAAAATAAAAAAAAATTGATAGAAGAATAGAGAAATTATATAGAGTCAAATTATGGTATATCATTGTCCTCGTAAAACAAGAAATGATTTTGATATTTAGAATACCATGAAAGGGTATTTATATGGTTTAATATGAATGTAAATAGTATCCATTGGGGGTTTTATGTTTCATTTGGTACTTTTTATATATGACCATTGGTATTTTTGGATAACAGTTATAAAATTTTATAACTATTAAGAGTTTTAAGTGTTTTATGTAATTTTTCAAGGATTGTAACTATTTTAAGAATTTTGAGTGTTTAAAATTAATATATGTAGTTAACTAATGAAAGTGCATTTGAAAATTTTAGATAGTTCCTCTTTGTGTTTTAAAATATTTGAACACATGTAATTATAAATTAATCTTTTACAATTTAAAAACAATTTATTATCATAATATAATTTTAAATTATTTTATAAATAAATGTATTCTAAAACCAAAAGGCTTTTGGGACTCCCAAAAAAAATATGGAGGACCCTCAAGGGGTCAACCCCATCCATGAGATGTCAACCCAATCCCATGTTAATGTTTAAGGTGTGTCCCATGTAGTGTGGGAGAAAACCCAACAGTCATAAGGGAGCCAGGTCACGCAATTGTGGGAGTGTGGGAGAGTGTGTGCAAGGGTTAGGCCAAGTCCCGCGGATAGAGAACCATGTTTATGGTCCCCATCATTTGTGCTGCTATTATCCGAAGTTGGATGTAGTTTCTAGTCTTATATGGAATCCACAGACACTCTCTCATTTTAATTTGGGATGAGTTTTTTTACCTGGGCACATGATCTCAGCTGAATGATCATGTCACATGAGATCATAACCTTCTGTACTGGTGCACTATCAAACCCCCACAATCACATCTTATTGCCGCGGTTTTCATCAACCATAATATCTGGATGTGTTATATCACGAAATTTTAGTTTTTTTTTAAAATGAACTACCACTCATGGACATCTGATTATGGTAGGATTTGATCTCGGTCGTCCATTTAATTTAATATCATGCAACTGAGACTAGTTTTCTAATCAAAGTCATAATCTACTCTCAACCATTCATAACTTTTAAAATTCACCGAGCCATTATAGCCATCTGTTCAGATCCATAGGCGAATCCCAGCCCTCTATATATTCTTCCCCATACCTCCCTTGTTACACTGACTCATTCCACAAAACAGGACCAGCCCCGACCCTCCGATCCACCCACTACGAAATATGATCTGTCCATCCTTACCCAACTTCCTCCTTAAGTCACACCTCATCGGGCTACACTAGTCCATATCAACCCTCTACTATTATTCTACAACCAGTGATATTACCTTCAACCATCAGTATCCCCATGACCTTATATTTTCCACAGCAGCAAACCAAGATTCTGTAATTATTTATTTTAAGAATACATATTTGTATCATTTCATTTCATAATATTTTATATTGACTAAAATGTTGATTATTCGAGAAAATTTGATAAGTGGGTGAAACCCCATGGCCAATTTGTCAAGAAGGGTGATATTTTAAGGATCAAAATTTTATTAATACCCCACTTTTCACTCCCAATGATACCTGACCCTCATCCTGATTTCCCCATATTTTTATACACGTTTCCATTTGGATAGTTTCTTATCTTGAATCAGGTAAGTGATTTAATTTTTTCATTTTATTTCTCAAACATATAATATAAATATATTTAGTCATGTAATTTAAAATCTTTCTAATTCAAATTACATACATTAGATTTTATCTCGAGGAAATATATTTTCTTTCTAAAATCATTTCATTGTAAGGGTATAATTTTATGTATATCTTACCAAAAAAATAACAGACACACACACAAATATATATATATATATGCATTGGTTTATCTACATGTGTATATACACTATATATTTCTTAATTTTTTTGGATATATATATATATATACATTATTATATTAATATTAATTTTTTGAACATTAATTCATTATTAATTTATTTTACGTCTATGCTTTTCTCAAATTTAAGCATCACCAATTATTTCAATGAATTTCATAAGTTAAATATTTAAGTTATCATTGTAATTTAAATTTTAAATTTTAAATTATAAAATTTTATGAATCCCAAATCATGTTATATATATGACATTTATGATTATTCACATATGGACAAAACCCGGAATACTCAGGAGCATTGACTAAATCTTTCGTCCATAAAAACTACCCTCAAAGGGATTTTTATGGGTCATGAATTAAATGTTTAAATACATGTATAATAAATGGTATTCCATGTAGTTATGAAAAGAGTATGTTACAAGTAATTTATATTGTGAATGAGTGAATTTTCATGATGGGTAATGTTTACTCATTTATATATAAATATAAGGGCATATGCAGTTAATGTTCGTTTATATATATACATAAGTAAACAAGTTAAATCATGATGATTATATTAAAAAAAATACATTTTTCATATGGGAATATAATCTCTAATTTTTAATAGCAGACAACAAAAATACTCTGTTTTGTAATTGTGTCCCTTAAAATTTTTTAAAGGGATTATTTTATTCATTTTGTTGTTATTATTTCATGAACCAATATATGTGTTTATAATATTTTTTATTTAAAAGGGGTCATTACTTTTTTTCCAAATCCATATAGAAAATAAGAATTAATTATTATTAATTAATTTTATGGTTTTTATTTTATGTAACCATAGTATCTAATGGAAATAGTCATCATTATATGTGATATGTCTAAAAAAGTTATTGTTTAATATACAGAAGATATCATTTCCTTTGGAAATAGTATTCACACCACATGGAATGTACTACATAAATAGTTATGGGAAACTTCTATTTTCTAAAAGTCATTCCATGGATTTTAGAGAACATGTATGAATTTATTTCCTTTTACAATTTATTTTTTCATTACATATATAGAAAACTATTTTAGGTAATGAGATTAATATTTTTTATGATACTATATAGATTAAAAATTAAAAAATTTAATGTACTATTGGGAACATTGGTTTTTTTAATGTTTATGAACCTCAAAAATTTATCAATAAATTTATCTATGAGTAATATTTAAATAAATCAAGGTGGTACAAGACACATTGATTTAATGAAATAATTTTATTATAAATATGAGGAATATATAAGACATTTTATGTAATGGTTAATGCTTTCTATATCCTCTTGATGAATTTGAAGGTCCCATTAGATAAAATAGGTCTTGGAACGAGGTCTTGACAGAATTGTTATGGGTTTTCTTGGCACGGGGCTTTGAATGAATTTTATGATTCTCCGACATTATGAATTTTCTAATAATGTTTCAAGTAAGTTAATGTCCATGGGATTATTCTACTAGTCAAATATTCATGGCCAATAATAAATCTCTTATGAACCAAAAGTAACCAGTTTTATATTTCCAACTTCACTTTTATTAATGAATTTTGTTTGAACATATATTTTTATAACAAATCATTTTTAATTTTGTGTTAATATTTATTTTCTGAACCAGAAAACAAAGGGTAAAAATTTACCTATCATTACCTGTTTTCTATATATGTGTTGAATGATAAATGACATTGTTATGAATAAATATTATTTTATTTGTAATCATTTACCCGCACCCTTTTCATTACATTGATTTATTTGGATTGGTCATTATTTATATTAATTGTTTCAATTCATACATTTCTTTTCAAGTGCATGAATAAATTTTTATCAAATTTTAATATAACTCTTAAATATGTTTAAAAATTTGGAGCATGAATTATCCAAAGAAATATTTTAGAATCTCTAAAGGAAGTGGTGATGACATGTTATGTGAATTATTAATTTCTTTTTCAATACATGTAATTTAAAAAAAATTAAGAAATATTAATTTCTTAATTATATTATAAAAAACCCCTAATGAGAATTTAATTGCTCAATATACTTATTAATTTCTTTTTACAGGTTTAGTATATTATTCAATACTATAATTTTCAATGTGGAGGCAATGTACTGAAGTTTATTTTGTTCATTTTTGTAGATATTTAATTGTTTTATATAATTCTCCAAAACAGGGACTACTAAAGAACCTCTATTATTTAATGTGTTTTGTAATTTTTAGTTCATTTTAAATTAAAAAATTTCATATCATATTTTTGCACCATCTCTAAGAAATTGTGGTCTGGGTCTTTACAAAAAATCATTATATATGAATTACATATCTCATTAATAAATCATTTTATTATAAACAAAAATAAAATCCATTCCCAAAATAATGTCAAACTCAACTATGGTCAGTTCATCATGATTTTTAGGAATTCCAATTTTATTTATGACAATAGAGATATTCATATAAATTATTGTTTCTTTAATACTTTTACATATTTTTTTCTAGAATATTTATCAAATAATTGTGATGTGATATTACCAGTATTCTTACATATTCCTCTGAAATTATAGGTTGAGATGATCCAAAATAAAATTTGGTTTGAGAATGGTTTGAATATAAGAGTAATATAATTGTACACAATTTATTTGATAGTATAACATCAACCATATTGGTAGAAAAATATTTTTTCACATCATTCTATTTGTGATCTTTCATATTTCTACCAGTGTGACTATTTCAGGACACACATTAGCATATTTTCAAACTCATTGAAATTAAAACATATTAGTACCATTGGTTCATTATTTTTATGCTCATTTTCCTCACATTCGTGAGCCATCTAACTAATATTTCACCATTGAAATCATTTAACATATTATAAGACACATTCTCTAGGAAAATTATTACCAAAATTTTCACTATAAGGGAATGTAATTCTATTAACATTAAATATCATTGATGAATTCTTCCCCATCTACTACTAACCTAAAAACATCTTATTCATTTCACCATGAAAATTATACAAGTTAAAAAAATCTTTCTTATTTTTTTTCAGCACACTAAACATGTTTCTCATAGATTTTAAACTAATATGAAGCTAGTGATCCATGTAAAATTGGTTCTAAAATAGAGAACACCCATTAAATTTTTCATTGATTATCCTAAAATAATCTGGTATATAAGTGGACAATAATTTAAAATTTTCTTTATGTGTAGCTAAAAAATCTTCATTCTTCTACCTTAATTCTAGGAATTATTTTTCAATTTTGAGTTTAATAGTATTATGAAAGCATTTTAACATTAATATAATCTTTAAATCAATCCATTCCATAATAACCATATCATCCTTATATCTAGTATTCATAGCCGGTGCCTACGATCAATTTAATTGACGTTAAAAATATTATAATATCATGATACATTTTAGCATGCTAAACATCCAGGGACATTGAATATATTTTTAATTGGCAGGATCCATACTTCACCTACCACTGGATCTGTGTATCCACCTAAATGTGGCCGTTTTTTCCTCAGAAAATTCTTCACCACTAACATATTCCATTTTGGTTGATCTAGAGTCTCTCTTGACAAGATTCCACCAATAATGAAAGCATGTGTAAACTAATCCATCACTATGAAAAACCATTATATAATCATTACAACCAAATCACTATGATGATTTCGAAGGATGATTTCATCTCGATACATTCCCAACATAATTGTCATGTTTCATCTATGAAAAACCATTCTCAATAGAAATATGATAGATATTAAAACATACTAATAATCAAAATCCATATAAATTTAGCATTATTTAAAAGCATTATTTTTATCATATTAATTTTATATTATCCCATAATGTTGTATAAACCGTACACTGAGACCAAATATAAAGACCAATCCATAATAATTATATATTCTAGCGATTATAAACTAAAATTCACTTTATTACAAGTCGCTAAAAGTTTTTAGTTTTAATGGTTTAGAGAACTAGGATTAATCATACAGGTTTGACCTATACATTACATGTGGACACATATACTATATATCAAATTTCTCTATAAAACTATCATATTTAAAATAAATCATTTTTTCACTTCCTGAAAAAAAAATTAAAATTTTTCCCTTGATCTCTTCATGTTATTAATCCCCTAAAAATCCATTGGAAAACAATTTAAAAAATGGGTTTAGAACCCAATCTTATTAAGGTATGTAAAATGAAAGAATCTTATAGATAATTGAAAACCCATATAAACATTTTCTCTTAAATACACATTTTCACCTCGTAGAAAAAAATCATATTTTGAAAAAGTCTCCTATATTACATTTTGAAAGTTAATCAATTTCTATGAAAAATCATATGAAAGAATATAAAAACTATATAGGTAACATGGGATGTCATTTAACCCATCATTCATATAAATGGACTAACCATTATAGGAAACCACCAACTCTATTGTACCTATTGCATTATAGGTGATAACATAATCACACGACCATGGATTATCACGGAACCACACATCGTTGTCTAGAAAAATAACAACATGTCCCTAGGTTTTAAAAGAAACGCATATAATTGGTTTAAAATAGAACCATATTCCGTCATAATCAATAGACAGGAACCATAAAATCAATATAAAGAAAAAAAATATTTCAGCATAAAACAATCATAATGAAAAAAAACATTCCATTTAGAAAACAATGAATTTTGAACAAATACTAACATACAATAAAAACCAAATAAATTCAATGTAAAAATAATAATATTTCAATTAAGAATCATGATATTAAATGGACACAAAATAATTAAATTATATTCCAGAAAAATAAGTTTAAAAAATAATATTTCTGAATTTTTACAAAATAATCCTAAAAATATGAATTTTAATAGAAAGTACATTACCTTAGCTTCGGCATCCTCCATATATGTCCAAAAATAATGTATAATGGTTTGAACTGTGTTACTAATATATTATATTAGTATATTAATATTTATAATACCATATTTTTTATAAAAAAAATTCCCTCATTTATTAATAGAATTTCATTATTTTCATTGTTTCAAGTGCGTTCGTTTCTTTGATTCATGGTTGGTTACCATGTATGTAATTATAAATGTTCTTGTAAAGTGGGAACAATAATACAGAAGATAACTTATGTGGTATTAATCCAATTATAGGATTTTAAATGCTCTCATATATCTTTTTTCTTTCTAACACAAGGGTTCTTCATTTGATAATATTATAATGATAAATGCATAGTATATTTTTTTGACCATCACAAACTTGTTTATTATTGTTTAATATCATGACCATATATAAAATAGAAAATATGATAACATGTATAAAATATAAATATTGGTAATTTTAAACAATTATATGTGAATTTATTTTTTTTATGAATGTGGTAAAGAGAAAGGATAATTCAATATCCTGGAAAGTTGTGATTCGACATACTATGGATGAATATTTCATTTTTAAGAATAAAAGTTTGAGGGAATAGATTAAATAAAGGATATCACATTAATAGGATAATATAATAACACATATATGACACTAGATTTTTCGTTCATCGTTTGATAGGTAATGATGATAAGTTATAAGAGTGAATTATTAATATGGAAAAAGAAAAATGATTTTACCCCATGAATATCGCCTCATTGAGATCCTCCTCAAGGAACTTGGAATCCATAATTTAGTGATATTATAAACTATATAATGTTTCTATGGATGAGGAGAAGATATTTTTGAAGATAATGGTTTATCTATAAGGATATATATGGTGATATTATGAAAATTAATTACTTCCCCTTTATAATTGATGTGAGGGGCATTTGGGAATTTCATGGAATATTAACATATAAAAATGATATCATTGGGAAAAAAGTCTTAGATATGGACTATATGTGACATGGGATGAAATTGTATACCATATATGATCCACTTTTTATTATTTTAAACTTATATTTTTTTAAAATAATTTAAAAAATTATTATACTCCCAAAAAATCAATATTATAAAATCCAATACAATTCAATAAAATGACATTAAAAATATCAAATAAGTGTCAAATTACCAAAAAAATATTATATCCTATAAATTTTTTATTTATTTATATAATGATTATTTCCTATTAATTATAAAAAATTATATTTATTTTCATTTTTTTAATATCATTTATTATATTTTTTTCATTGAATTATTTGTGCATCATCGCAGTGTTTGAATTTCAGGTATTTATTTATTTCTTAAAAATTAAAATTAAATTTTCATGAAGAATATAATTGTATTATATTTCAAAAAACCATTTATAGTTGAATATATTTTTTTTAATGATATATATTAAAATGATATAAAAATTAAAAACAATAGTTTTAAAAGTTTGACTTTATTTAAAATAAAATATTCTAGAGGACATAATGTTAAAAAAGATTATAAAAATGACCTAAATTAAAACCATGTATTATTCTGGAAGAAAAATGTACATCCAATATAATTTACATAAAATATAAGTTCATTTAATCATTCTTATATTTTTAATTAAAATCATTTGATTATTTTTTCTTAGGCTTACACATTAACTGCGTCATTTATACATGTGAAATTTATTGTAATTTTTCTCAAAAATAATTTTTATTTAAATTACTATTATGAAAATAAATTAATATTTTTTTCAATAAAATATTTTATATTCATTCATTATGTATATTTACTCATATTCAGGTCAACAAAAATTATATTAATTTGTTAATTTGACTGTTCATGCCTTCTGCAAGCATTGCATAATCAATTGTATAAGATTAATTTTATATAACTCTAAAATTAGAAAATATCAAAAAAAATAATACTAAATTACATATATTTAGTTCAAATTTGTGAAAATACTTAATATCACTCATTTAATATCTATAATTCCAAAAAACAGATTTTTCCAACAAGGAAAAAACATTGATTTTTTTTCATATTTACCATCAAAATGAATTCTAATTTAAATATCATGAATTATATTTTTATAGTATTTATATTTGAAAATCATAAATTAGACTTTTCATTAGCTTAATAAATTTTATGTCACAATTAATGACGAGATATTAAAAAATTTATTTTAATTTATTAAAAAGTAAATATTTTACAATTAATAAAATATTTATCTTTTCTTGAAATTTATTAGGATTTCACCACAGACTAATTTCATTATGATTATTTGTAAATTGAAATTATTTTTTTAAAATTTTATTTGTAATGTAAAAATTATTAATTTTTATAATATAACCAATTAATAAATTAATTTAATTAAACTATTTATTCTTATAATTACATAAGATAATCAATGTCACTAATTAATTCTAGCATTCCAATAAACATAAAGAAAAATTATTCTATCATTACATGTGTTGTTATAGTATTGTTACTATATTATTTATATATTATTATATAATGATGTTATATATAAGTATGAAATTATTGGGTCACCATTTTATTCCCCTCACACACTTTCACATAACCAATATATCAGGCTAAAAATAAAGGGGTTTCTCTTGAGTAATTCCAACACCATACCATAAATAGAAAGATAAACCGTATGGTATTTTTTTCATGACAATAAAATGAATTAAATTGTTCCTAATTAAATGAATGTAAAATTTGAGACATAATGTCACGACCCATCCTCAGGGCCCGTGTTGTGACTACCCAAAGCCCACCTTCCCTAGGCCAGGGGCTGGAGACTAGCACCAAAGGCGTAAATACTGATAAAAAGGAAAGGAAATGCCTTTATGAAATGTAAACACACACAACCAGAGTGCAAGCAGAAGAAAAATATAAGAAAAGCAGTATAACAGTAGTAATTAAAGTACAATGGGGCCAGAAATACAAGCCCAACGGAAATGTACAGCTACAACTGAAAGAAAGTACAACAGAAAAGACAATCTGCTGAGTAGTGAAGATGTTGTTGGATCATCCTCCGGGTTCCAACCTAAAGGGTATGTACAAATGTCCTCCTCAGCACTCCATGTCTATGGGTCCTCTCCGTGTGTCTTCACGCCATGTTTCCACCTCCGGGTACCATATAGTCCTCGTACACTTTGCCTCAATCAGCGATGTCTATCGTCTGCATCCAACATAACGAGGTGTGAGCAAAGCCCGTGCAGGGGTGAGTATAATGATACTCAATAGGGACCCTGAGACCCTAATGGTCTCACTAAATCCAACAAGGATAAACCACAAAGAAAGATCTCAATATATAAACTTTACTTAGGTATATGCCCATAGATATACCTATGTTATCAAGTAACCCATCTCAATCAGGAGGAAAGACCCAAATGTCATTGACTCAGCTCAAAGCAGGATTTTTATTCATGATGTCGAAAACAAGGTTACTGGAGAACTCCTCCTCTGTCGAGCACAGTAGTCATGTCATGACTCTGAGGTGCTAGTCAGTAACCGTAGACTATTGAGGTACTCCTCCTCTATTGAGTGCCGCAGGTTTGTCAACCTAACACAGTAGCGATTCCTCGCCATGGGTCTACCGCTATAACAAAGTGCACACCCTCATAGCCTATAGAGGTACTCAATCTGTTTAGTACTGCAGGTCTTCCACCCCAACATTGTACCTCTCCTCTGCCATGGGTCTTCCACCCCAACATAGTAGTGCTCCCCACTGGGCTAGTCTAGTCACTCTGAATCGAATCGGACAAGCAGTCATCAGGTCTTAGCCAGCTACAAGGTATCCGTACTCCATATGCTCGTCTCCGTAATCCGTACGCTCGTCTCCGGGAGGATTCGATCCTCTAGCTACTGGTCGATACATCCAACTGTCTTGTAATCTCTTGTGTAAGTATCTCATGGGACCGCCTAATCATAGGGGTCTCAACACAATAGACGGCGCGTCAATCGGATGACCGGTCTTTGAGTTATTAGAATTTCCATTACAGGGGCCCAGTTGGTTTTTTGTATGAACCAACTCGACCTTATCTCAACATTACCCCAAACTCCCATGGGATATACTCAATGGAACTGTTTCCCAATTTGATTATCAACACCTTTGACTGATCGTCAAACAGATGTCCGTTCTGAGAGTTATTGGCTTTTCCGTTCCAGGGGCCCGGTTGGTTTTTAAACTAAAACCAACCCAACTGTAATCCAACAATATCCAAACCTCATTTAGAGTATTCCAAAAAAACCTTCATATAAATAGGGATCCAACGTATTTGACTGTACGTCAATCGATCATTTGGTCCTTATGTTATAAGTGTTTCCGCTTCGAGGGCCTAGTTGGTTTCTTGTTTAAAACAACCCATCCATACTTAGAAATCATAGAAATTTTGAATATAACATACCGAAATGACCATCTCGATCCAAGGAATCCTACACAACTGACGGTGCATCGATTTATGGTTTGTAGCTCATGTTATGACGGTTTAAACGAATCCGGTCCGAAAAAGGGGGTCTGGGCCCAGTTCGACCCGGCCCAACCCCGCCCCGGGTCCGGCCCGGTAGCGCGGCCCGGCCTCACCGGTGTGTCGACCTGGTCCACATGACACGTGGGCTCAGCCGCATGGCTGAGTCAGTGAAGCCAGCCAGGTCATGATGACCTGGCAGCGACGGTGCCCTGCGGGGCCCGCCATAATCAATCAAAGGGGCGGTTTTCGCCCCCCTTGTCTCCCGTAATGGAACCATCAAGTGATTGTTCCTTCTCCATGAAACCCACTGGGTTTTGCCCTAGATCCCCCTCACCAGCGGCTAGCTCAGCCAGCCACCCTGCTGCCTAACCGCCACGTCACTGCCGCGACTTCCCTTCTAGCACGGCTCGGCAGCGCCGCACCATCTCCGACCGCCGCGGCCCGTAAGGCCATGACCCTTCTACCGTGTGGCATGACGATGCCACAGTTTCCACCAAAATCCTCGGACCACATTGTCGCGGGCCTCCTCCTCCTCTGGCGCGGTGCAACGGCATCGCGCCCCTTCGACATTGTCGCGGCACGTGGTGGCCACTTCCTCATTCATCGCACAACAACGGCGACCCAATGACAAATGTGATGCCAGTTTCTTTTGTGGTACTCTCTATCAGTGGCATAGTTGTTCCACATCCATCATCAATCATTTAGGAACCATAGTAGGGTTGTCGGGTTGTGCTTGTTCGGCCTGTGCCCTCCGCGTTAGATGATAAAATTTGTAAAAATATTTACCACAATTAAAAGATGAGGTACGAGGAATTAAAATTAATCAAGAACAAGGAACAATTTTTATTCAAACAAAATTTGTTCTTAACCCTCTACCTCGAATTTGGTTTGTGGTTGACAAGCGTCGTGAATGACAATGTCGTTTCCATCATCATAGGAGTGCACCTGAAAAAGAATTGGTGTCTCCTCTCTTGACGTGGAGAAGAGAAAAGAAGGTGTGTCATCGTTCTTTACGGAAGAGAGTGTTGTTATTCATCGGAAGAGAGTGTTGTTCTTCGTCGAAAGGTTGTTGTTCTTCAACAAAGGAGAAACTCTCTTCTTCTTTCACAAGAGATCTCTCTCAAATATTTCCCCCATCACAACATGTGCCAACCAAATTAAAATAAGGCTACACCTTATTTTAATTAAACATGGAAAGCATTCAAAATTAAAATCCCTTAATTAAATAATTGAAGAGTTTGATTGCATTGATTAACCTGTGTTGGAAAATAATAAATAGGTAGAGAGGGAGAGGAAAGGATTACACAATTTATGAGGAGTTTACAAATTAATAAAGGGAGGTTTAAGGTGTTTAGGGGATGGTGAATGGTTGGGTCTCGTGTGGGCCGCACCTTTCAAATTTCCACACATGGATAGTTGAACGGTTGTGGGCCCCACCATCAACTTACCAAGGGAGGTATTGACTTCCATTGTTAAAAAATAAAATTTTTCTAACAATTTAATTTATGTTAAACTAATTCTCAACCCGCTTAAAACGAAACTGCAGTAAAGGTACCCTTAAGAAATTATCAGCACTGCAAGTTCATCGGTTCCCTCAGATCTTTATTCTGAGCACTGGTTCAAAATATAGAAAAAACCTGCTCGTTCGTTTACTGAACGTACCTGAGATAATCATCAAAAATTTGTTCTGATCACACCGGGCATCGAAATAATGTGCCTTCAGAAGCCACAGTCTCATATAATTGCATGTTATTTAAGACAAATATTTCATGAAATTTACGGGTCATTATATTACACCCACCTCAGGGCTTTACGTCCCTGTAAAACATTAACACACATTAGGGAAAACAAAAGTGGTACATAGCAAACAATTGAGCCTCCTGCTTCCAAGTTCTCTCTTGGAGGTTCACGTGCTGCCAGCGAAAGCGCACAAGAGGAATCGACTGTCCCCGTAGGACTTTCTCTTATTGATCCTCAACCTCTACTATAACCATATGAATGTCGCCCCATCATCGATGTCCATCTCCATGTGGTCAATGATGTCAAAAGGGCTGTGCACGTATCTCCTTAGCTGAGATATGTTGATGAAGTCATGCACCCAGTGTAATTGTGGTGGAAGGACAAGCCGGTAAGCCACCTCGCATACTCTGCTGAGGACCAGGAAAGTTCTGAATAATTATGGAGATAACTTGGCGCCCCATCCAAAACTCCGTAGACCTCATCTAGGTGATAAATGTAAGAATACTTGGTCACTAACCTCGAACTACAGTGATCATCATCTATTATCAGCATATGACTTCTGTCTGCTCTGTGTAGTCTACATACACTCCTGGATGATCTGCAATTATCCGTCATAACCTAATCCATCTCTGGTTCTACATGTTCTGACACCATCAATATCCACATAGGATATCTGAAATGTGGTCAGATGATGTATCGTCTATTCTAATAGCTGAATGCCTGATCTACTTCTAGGATCATATGCTACAACGTTCCCCTTCCTAGGAGTATGGACTATCTCGAAGTGATAGTCCTGGAAGAACTCAAGCCATTACTTGAATCTCAGGTTCATGTCCTTCTGAGATAAGGTACACATGATACTGTTGAGATTAGAAAAAACTGTAAATAGTTATCTCACCAAATAATGGTGAGACTAGCCAATTGTTAGAACTCATCTTCTCCTTTGTTCATCTATGTTCTACAAGAGATGTTGAGCTTTCTCCTCTGCCAAAAATATAAATCTAGTCTCATCCCTTGGATGAACCATCCTCTTCTCCTAATACAATAAATCCTTACATGAATGGTACAATTCATGTCTTGAATGACGTCGTAAGGCCTCGATGCTACTACTATGATATCCAACTGTTACTCTCCCCTCCAAGGGTTGTGTAACACAGTCGACCTCATTGTGTGGTTATTGGGTCACCTCCCATAAGAATCTCAAATGTGAGGGTCAAGTATACAGTTTTTTCTGGAACCTCGTAGTATCAACCATACAAAAAGGACAGTAATGTAAATGTCACAAAGATAAGTATCTTTTATTACTACTGCTCGAAGTACAATGGCATAAAGAAAACACAACAACAACTACATGAAAACTAGAAGTATCGAGAACAAAGGCCTATATTCCTGGACTAGTCTCCCTCTTTTCCACCTGCTTCCAAAGATCCATAGTCGTATGCTTCAGCTGCCGGAAGTTGTGCTCCCCTATATCCACCTGTTCCATGCGGGCGGGGTGGACCTCATGGTGGTGGTGGTGGTGACACCTCGAAGTGTCGTACACCACCGGATGTGTGAACATCTCCTCTACCCAGGTCTGGTAGGTTCCTCTACTACATGTTGCGCAATTCTAGATAGTTTGGTCAGTCTCAGACCAAGTGACCCTGCTTTCCACATGCATAGAACTTTCTACTCCTCGTATGGATGTCTCTGTTTCCTGTGCCTCACACAACAGAACATGTATCTAGAGGTCACCCACCTTTTGGCCTAGTACACTTGGAATTCTGTGTCATCTATCTACTATCGGCTGTAGAAGACTTCAGTATTCTCAGAAAACCCTGTGGCAAGGGCAGCAGCTCTTGAGCATGCTGAGATTGTAGAGTCGCTGCTATAAACTCCACCCTGAAAAAACTCTCGATGTTTCCCCTAGAGAAGGTTGTATTGTCGCAAAACTGAAGCATCTGGGTCCACCACCTCTCAGATACTCCCTGAAAAAGGCTAAATTAAAGGTACACCATCAAGTCAGAAGGTGTCCTAGCTCTGTGTAAATCTCATGCTACACACACTAGCCAGTACCCAACCATCGAAAAATCTAACTCACCTTGAAACCTCTGAGTCCTCTGTTTCTAGAACACCTGAAACGCACTCAAGTAGTGTCCAATATATGTTGGAGTCTCAAATAGAATAGGGCCTTGTACTGAGGCCTCACAACTTGGTAGGATATCACCGCGCTCTACACTCAGTACCCATGCCGACTGACTGGGTGAAGACATCCTGAATGAAACAGATGTGACACGGTCAAAAGACTATACATGGAGAGCTGCCCTGGTTTGAGTTGACATAAAAGAAACTTTTTGAAACACACACGCAATTAGTGTTTTTGTGCACTACGTCATAAATATGAAGTCAAGGACCCAGTGTATGGATACGTCGGCCTCCCGCACCAACACTAGACTCCCTGAACTAAAGACCACACTTAGTACCCATAACACTATTCCTTCAAAGAATGAAAATATCAGAGTCATATGTTCTGTGGTAGAACCAACTCCTCTTATTCTAATTTGTCACGACCCAACGTCGCGGCCCGTGCCGTGACTACCCCATGCCCGCCTCCCATAGGCCAGGGGATGGAGACTTGCACCAAAGGTGTAAATCCCGGTAAAAAGGGAAGGCATTGCCTTTATGAAACGTATACACACACAACCAGAGTACAAGAGGAATAAAACACTAAGTAAATCAGTATAACAAATGTTCTGAAAGTACAAAGGGGCCAGAAATACAAGCTCAATGGAAAGGTATAGCTACAGATGAAAGAAAGTACAATAGAAAAGACAAACAGCTGAGTAGTGAAGTCGTTCCTGGATCTTCCTATGGGTTCCTACAAGAAGGGTAGGTACATATGTCCTCCTCATCACGCCACATCTATCGGTCTGCTCCATGTGTCGTCATGACGAGTGTCCACATTCGGGTACCTTCTAGTCCTCGTACACTCTGCCTCAGTCAATGATATTCTTCGTCTGCATCCAACAAAACGAGGTGAGGGCTTAACTCGTGCAGGGGTGAGTATAATGATACTAAGTAGGGACCCTGAGACCCTCAAGGTCTCACTAAATCCAACAAGGATAAACCAGAAATAAAGATATCAACATATAACCTTTTCTTTGGTATATTCCCATACATATATATACGTTATCATATAACCCAACTCCATCAGGAAGAAAAACACAAAGGTGATTGAAACAGCTCAAACCAGGATTTTTATTCATGATGTCGAAAACACGGCTGCTGGAGAACTCTCCTCTGTCGACCACAATAGTCCTATCATGACTCTGAGGTGCTATTAACTAACCTTAGACTACTTAGGTACTCCTCCTCTGTTTAGTACCGCATGTCTATCTCCCCAACATAGTAGCGATACCCCACCATGGGTTTGCCGCTACATCCATGCACACCCCGTCATAGCATACAGGGGTAATACTTCTGTCGATTACCATGGCTCTACTACCCCAACATAGTAGTGCTTCTCCGCCATTGGTCTGCCACCACAATATAGTAGTGATCCACACTAGGCTAGTCAAGTAACTCCAAATCAAATCGGACAAGCAGTCATAAGGTATAAGAAATCTACAAGGTCTTCGTACTCTGTACGCTCATCTTCAGGGGGATCTGCTTCTCGACCTGCTGGTAGATACTTCCAAGTGTCATGTAATCTCTTTTGGAAGTTTCTCATGGGACCGCCTCATCAGAGGTGTCTCAACTCAATAAAAGATACGTCAATCAGACACAAGGTCTGTGAGTTATTAGCATTTCTGTTCTAGGGGCCTGGTTTGTTTTTTGTATAACCCAACCCAACCGTATCTCAACTGTACCCCGAACTCCCATTAGTTATTCTCATAGGGACCATTTCTCAATGAGATTACCAACAACGCTGACGGTTCATCAAACAGACGTCTGGTTTGAGAGTTATTGGCTTTTCTGTTCTTATAGACCGATTGGGTTTTTAGCTAAAACCATCCCGACCGTACTCCAACTACGTCCAACCCCTAAGTGGAGTATGCCAAAGGAACATTATCATGCAGAGGGATACAACGTATTTTATGGAACATCAATCAAATGTATTGTCCTTATGTTATTATCATTTTTGCTCTGAGGGCCCTGTTGGTTTCAGGTTCGGACCAACCCAGCCATACACAAACATCACTAAAACCTTGAGGTTAATTTACCAAAATGACCATCTCGATCCATGAAATCCTACTCAACTAATTGTGCATTGATTAGAGGTCTGTATCTCATGTTATGGCCATTTAAATGAATCTGGTCCAAAAAAGGGGGTCTGGGCCCGGTCTGACCCGACTCAACCCGCCTTGGGTTGGCCCGAACTGGGTGGACCCAACCCAGGTCTGGGTCCTTCCTGGTAGGGTGTGGCCCAACCCAGCTAGTGCGGCCCGGCCTGGCCAGCGTAGTGACCCGGTCCGCGGGACGCGGCGGCCCAGCAGCATGGCTAGGGCGGTGAAGCCCGCCTGGTCATGCTGACAAGGTGGTGATGGTGCCCTGCTGGGCCCACCATAATCAATACAGGGGGAGGTTTTTCCCCCCTTGCCTCTCATAAAGGAACTGGAAAGTGTCAATTCCTTCTCCACGGAACCCACCGGGTTCTTCCCTAGCACCCCCTCGCTGGTGGCTGGCTCATCCGGCCGCCATGCTGCCTAATCGCTGTGGCAAAACAACATCTTCCCTTCTGGCACGGTGCAACGGTGCCACCCTATCTCCGACCGTCATGGCCTGCATGGATGTTTCCCTTCTACCACACTTCGCGACGGTGCCTTGCTTTTCTCCGACAGCCATGGCCCGCATTGCTGCGGCCCTCCTCCTCCTTTGTCGTGGTGTGGAGACACTGCGTCCATTTGTCATTATCGCGGCCCGTGGTGGCCGCAACCCCATTCATCGCACAACTCGGCGACCTGGTGAGAAATGAACTGTCGGTATGTTCCGCAGTACTCTCTATCGGTGGCAATGTTGTGCCACTGCTATCGTGAATCATTCAAGAACCACTGGAGGGATGTCGAGCTGTGTTTGTTCGGCCCACGCCCTCTGTGTTAGATGATTACAATCATAAAACCATGTACCACATTTAAAACATGAGGTAAGAGGATTTAAAATTAATCAAGAATGAGGCACAATTTTTATTCAAACAAAAATTTTTCTTAACCCCCTACCTCGAATATGGCTAGCGGTTGACAAGCGTCGTGGATGATGGTGTCGTTTCTGTCATTGTAGGAGTGCACCCTGAAGAACAATTGGTTTCTCCTCTATTATCATGGAGAAGAGAAAAGAAGGAGCGTCGTCGTTCTTTTCATAAGAGAGTGTCATTCTTCATCGGAAGAGAGTTTCGTTCTTCATCGGATGGATGATGTTCTTCAACAAAGGAGAAACTCTCTTCTTCCTTCACAAGAGCTCTCCCTCAAATATTTCCCCTAGCACAACATGTTCCAACCAAATTATAATAAGTCTACTCCTTATTTTAATTAAACATTCCAGGCATTCAAAAATCATATCCCTTAATTAAATAATTGAAGAGTTTGATTGCATTGATGAACATGTGTTGGAAAATAATAAAGGGGGAGAGAGGAAGAGGAAGAGTTTACACAATTTAGGGGGAGTTTGCAAATTAAAGAAGGGGGTTTAAAAAGTTTAGGGGAAGGTGAAAGGTTGGGACTCGTGTGGGCCCCACCTTTAAAATATCGACACATGGGATGTTCGATGGTTGTGGGCCCCACCAAAAACTTCCCATGGGAGGGATTAACATTCAATTTTATAAAATAAAATGGTTCTAACAATTTTATTTATTTTAAACTAATTCCCCAATTATTAATTCTCAACCCCCTTAAAACGCAACTGTGTAAAGGTCCCCTTAAGCAATTACCGGTGCTACGAGTTCATCGGTGCCCTCAGATTTTATTTCTGAGCACGGATTAAAAAGATAGAAAAAAACCGCTCGTTCGTTAACTTAACATACCCGAGCTAATCTTCAGAATTGATTCTGGGCACAGCAGGCCTCGGAATCAAGTGCCTTCAGAAGCCAAAGTATCGAAAAATTCCAAGGTATTTAAGAAAATATTTTCCTTCAAATTTCTGGTCTTTACATATAATGGTGTTGGTTTAAAAATCTTAACAGAAACTCAAATTATCATGGATTAATGGTGTTAAATTGAACTGGGTTGATAGAAATTACATGAACATAAATTTCATGTTATTCGTCTTTATGAAACATCATTATTTGTGGATTTTTATTCCCATCATATTTAAGCATAGGAATCGCCTCTCAAGGGACTAATCCCACCTATTCAACAAATTTAACAACTTTATATAGCGTTAAATTATTGTATTCTTTATTGTATATATTTTATATAATTAATAATGAGTGAATGATAGATGAGGTATAACATCAAATATAGCATTCTCAAAAAAAGAGGTCTAAATTGATCATTATATTATTAAGGGTAACATGTATTTACACTTACGTTAAATTCATTAATACTATTAATTTTATATAGTGTATCAAACTTTATTTGTTCTCATATATATGATTATTAAACTTCTCATCCCCCTTAAATAAGATACCCGTTAACCTAATGAAATTTCAAAATGAGAACATGATATTGAAATTTTGGGGAAAATATTAAAAATAAAATACATTGGTTTTGTATCGCTATAATGTCATAATATTTACACCATGTATCCTTCTCCCTCTTCATACTACTGATTACATTATGGGAGTAGTAATCTATTAGAGTGCCTTCATATACTGCTCCAAACATTACTGTAAAAAAGATCCACTATTTATCTATTAAATGAATGTGGTATGATATGATTCATTATATAATAACATTTTAAAAATATTTATATCAATAAAATAGCATTTATCAAAATGGAAAGTAGTTGTGTAATAAATAAAGTTAACATGAATATATTTAATACTACAATAGCCTCTGAATCAATAAAATAATCTAAATTGTAGGATGATTTGAAGGACCATCCTCTCATTTATAATAAATTCATTGATTTCAAAACCCCATAAAGGATTTTGTTTAATAAAATATCACAAATAAAAAATATCAATATAATATGTTAATTATTTTACAATTGAAATATATTAATTTACCATGTATCGCAATTTTCGATGTTGCACTTATGGTTTATTTGGTAATATATTATAAAATCTAAATTTCAACCATTCTTAAAAAAATCTATTTTATGGTCTCTACCCTAAATAAGGTTTTTTCAACAAAGACTAGATATATAAAATTTTAAAAATATTTATACAATATTTATATTCACATATTTTGTCATTATATTATCAACAACTACGATTTTGGTGAGGTACTGATGTACACACTCAACTAAATAATTTCCATATCCATAATTGGGTAATAAATGTTTGAATATTACATTGATGATGAAATAATATAATCATTTATATTATCCTAATATAATGTCATAGAGATGGATTCACGAATGTATATGACATGTAAATATTTTATAAGTGGGGTTTCAGCACCCATAATGCTATCAACGTACATTGGGATCATTTCAAAATAATTAGGTAGTGTTTTATTACCTTATATGAAGGAATAGGGTGATGATATTCCCAATATCCGTCTGATATTTAAGGGATCATAAAATAGAACTCATATTAATCATGATCTCAAACCCCATCAAATAACCCAAATGACCAAAATTTTACTATGGGAACTAGGGAACTCATTCAAATATTATTTCCCATTTAAGGAAATAAAAAAATATCCTAGATTCACTCCCTATGATCACATGTCTATCCACCTTATAGGTTATCTCCATGTTAATGGGGAATTGAACTGATATACATATCCTCTATATGTGAATGAATAATATGAAAAAAATATAGGATACAACCATAATACATGATGTAGAGTATTACACTATTGTGGAATAGAAAACCACCATGGTATTAAGCTCCAAGGAAATATAAAATCGATCAACTACTGACGTATTTCCGATGGTACCCACCATATAATTCTTCCCCATGAAAAATCAAAAAACCACTAAGATGGAGGTCCCTTTGTAAATGACGAATCAAGTAAAAATAAAAGTGTTTTATATGGTACCCACTATGGAGGTCTTCCACCTAATGAAATTTCTAACATATATATAGGTCATTCCATTACAATTAATAACCTAATAACCATGGAGGTCACCCTAAAGGTACATATTATGTATGACCTCATAATAATGAAATGTAAAATTTTCATGGGGTTACATCCCAAATCATAAATGAATATAGTAATTATAAAAGTCTTCAACATTGTATGGGATGTTAAATTCATAAATTTAATGAAATATCTTATTGAAATAAATTTCCACTCCATAATTATGAAAAACAAACTAATCCCATATATACTATTTATGGTAGCCAGTGTTTTGGACAACCTAATGATAACAAATCATTATATAATCGAGGCCCGACTCATGATATAGAATAATCTATTATCATGAAGTTAATACCCATGATATTCATTTCAGATGCCCTCTATATGAAAAAAATACAAGAATGTCATATAGTTACTTATTATTCCAATAGATAATCAAGAAATCATATATGTCCTCTCTCTGGTAACCATCATAGAGGTCACCACCATGAATAAATATATAATTATCACTATGGTCATCCTTATGATGATCCCCATATTGAGTACATTCTAATCACCAATATTAAAATCAATTAAATTTAACCATGTAGTTGTGTATGAAATCAGGATTTTATAATAATACATAATAAAATCCCGAATAAAATATTGGGAGGTAGTGATGATCCACTACATAAATATTATTTTACTTGTATCAATTTACTTTTATATATTATTGTAAATATCCCCATCTCAATTAGATGGAAAAATGAGTTGTTTTATGCACATGGTTAATTTCTATTTATCTATAAATACATTAGAGTTATGTTTTTCATTTTCACATTATACAAAATTTAAATGTTCTAACATCATTACCAATACATATAATAATCTCATATATCCCACAAAATAAAATAAATAACCACCAACTAATGATGGGGGTTTTTATAATGATGGAACCTATATCATGGGTAACAATTAATAGATTGGTGGAATTTGTACAACTAAATAATATGTATGAAATACATATAGTTTGATATTTTCTTATAGAGTGGACTTACATTAAATCTTTTTTAGGAACCCAAATATAAAATAATACTCGTGGTGGCGGAATGATCATTGTCACCACAAACGTTAAAAAGAAACATTTTTTTTATTTTAGTAAAACGATTCGTAGAAAAAGATTCCAAATGAATGAAATTAGAAGTCAAAGGTGTTTATAAATCATATAATATAAAATCTTGTATTAAAACAAAATATGCCTCAATGAAAGGAGATTGAGATGAAGTCCCTTACCTCATGTCTGACTTGACCTTTTTTTCCTTTAATCTCTTAAATAATAAACTAAAGTTAATTTCTACTTTCTTAATTACTTTTTTAAAGATTATTATTACTTTTAGATAACTTTTTATTGAAATATTTTATCACTTATTACTATATTATAAACATTATGTAATCAATTATGTTAATAATGGTTGTTTTGCAGATATTTGGTACTTGAGTAAAAAATGAACACCATATATTTACAAGTTGTCATTGTGGTCAATAGTCTATTATCTTCAAAATTATATTAATTAATTAGGTATCATATATATCATATATATCCTTTATATAAAAGTATTTATAATAGTACATAATATTTAAAGATAAGAAATTAAATGCACCATTCAAAAAGATGGTAAGTCGTATGTACGCATGAACGCTACTTTAATTTCAATCATGTATTTTAATAAAATTAAAACATAATTATAAATAGGTATATTATTATACCAGTATAATATTATATATAATTTCATTAACTCTATGCTGTATGCATCCCACATATGGAATTGACTAGTCATATCACTTTGAGGGGGTGGTAGTCAGCACTTTCTCAAAAAAAATTATTGCATTTACCCATAATGGAAATTATAAAGGAATTATATAAATGGAAAATAAATAACCATGTGGAAAAAATAAACATAATATATATCATATATATATATGGTGACATCATAATGGACTCCATGAGAGGCGGTAGGAAATAATTGAACAATCATCGTTTTGTGTGGCCTTAGTTTTCCATAAACAGAAACAGTTTGTTTTTCACCCATTACATGGAGGTTTTTGTAACTGTAGTTAGAATAATTCTCATAACAACATCCTATTATATAATAAATGAATAAAAAGAGTTTATTAGGTTGGAGAATTAAAATAATACAAAATAACTTAATAAAATATGTTACCTTTAAATCGGGTAACTCTCTTTGGATTGAACCAAAAGGGTTTCTTGAAGTCTTTTCTGCCTTAGGCAAGGTATCTAGGATTAAGAGATGGATTTTGAGAGATTATTGGAGTATATTTTGAACGATCCAAAGGCTTTAGAAGTGTGATAAATGGGTTATAATTAGTTATTTTTATAAGGGAGAGGAGGGTCTCTTTAGAAAAGTTTGAAAAAATTATTTTATTATAAACTAATATTCGGTTTCCAAAGGTCGAATAATAATTTACGTCGAATTTAAGATGACTCGTGGTCAAAATAATATTATCCAATAATAATTCGATAGGTTTTGGATATTTTGTTGATATTTATAATCTTATTTCTTTAAATCATTTATTAATGAGGCAAATAATGCATCATTATTGTGTTATAAATAATGCAATTTATTTGATGTCCAAAAATTAAAAAAAATACAATTATGTAAGAATTAGTTTTAGAATTCCAATTAATATTTATAGTGGAAATTATAACTTATATAACCCCATGTAAAAATTAAATTACTAAATGAAATTTGTTTATTTCATTTTTGTCATCACATTAAATGAATTAATATAAATTTTCATTATTACTCCCATGTAGCTCCATGGGGTCCCAAATTCGACCCAAAGATTCCCATGGTCGGATATGGATCAGAAAATAGTATTAATACACATTTTAGTGTAATTTAATATTATTATAATATTATATTTTACCCTAAATTACTATATTTAACTTTTAATCATGGTAAATAAAAAATTTACTGAAGTAAATATTTAAAATGTCTAAAAATAAAATTTACATTTTACAAAATTTGGACCAACTGATTCCAAATATAGAATCCATTTTTATAAATTCAAAATATAGAAGTGGTAGAAATTAATTTAAAATTAATTCCTGCAGAAAAAACAAAAAGCGTGTTTTTAATAAATAATAACTATCAAAAGATTGACACTTGTTTATGTCCACTTAAAATAAAATTAATTCCAATGTGTGAAATTTGAATGACTTGTAAATATATATTATAATTACACTTTATAACTAATAAAAAATATAATCTAACCTTATAAATAAATTATATTTAATGGCACATTTGATTTGAAATACATTATTTTTCACAATTCATTATAAAATGAACTTTTTAATAAAAATACCCAAAATTTACACAAAGTAAATTTTGATGTCCTTAATTTAAATAAGAATTTTATTTTGTCAAATATAACATATAAAAATGACCAAAACTAGATTTAATGAGTGTTATCCATCAAAAGGAGGTAAATCCACCTTTTAATGAATATTATAGTATTTATTATTAGATTCATTCACATTTTATACCACTAGCATTTATCAGATAAATGTAAAAAAATTTTACAAACATATATAATCATATTTTAGTTAGTTCAATTGATTCCATTTGATACAATTTATAGGTGTTAACTACCATTTAAATTAATAATATTATATTATTAGTGTGCAACGTAAGATTTCAAAGAACCCCGCTGTTGCGTATTGGGAACACTATCAAAAATAGCATCCCATTTAAAGTAAAATTAATATTTAATTCAAAAATATTTATTAAAATTCAAAGGTATTATTTTTTATTTACATGTGATTTTATAATAACAACAATTTAATAACTAAAACCCCATTACATCATGTTTGGGGAATTTTTACAATCATTATTTTCTAAGAGACTATTAATAAATCAGTATAAAACATTGATCATTCACATTCCTCCTATTAAGAAGTATGTATTCACAAGTATTTTGACCAATATATATAATTATAGTGATATAGATCATCCACTGGGATCATTCTTAGTGGTAATATGAGTAAATTCCATTATAATCATTTTTCAAGAGAAATTTTGTACTTAACAATGACTAATATGATATAATAATTTCGAATTCTACAGGTGTCCTAATGGTATAAATCACATCATTAGGTTATTAATATGCATATATTATAATGATATATTTGATGGTAACTTTGATTTAAAGAAATCTTTATACATCATAAACAAAAATGAAGACTTGTTTCTCATGAGATTAACAATAATAAGAATAATTTTTATCATATGTAAAAATTCCTCCAAACATGAATTTGATAATAATAATGATAAGGAGGAGTCATAATTATATAATATGAGACATCTCATGATTACATGTAAAAGTGGAATATAATAAGTATAAAATAGTTTCAATGTATTGAGTTCTCCATTTGATCTTCCATTATCAACCACTAAGTGTGTAAATTACAAAAGAAATGAATTATTATTAAATGTTTCACAATAACCCAATCCTGTTAATTTTATGTCTACTGTTGACGAATCCATCAAGTAAAATATTGTAATAAAGGACATTTGGTAAATAAATATTGAGTTACAAATAGAGAATTTTCCCATTTAAGAAGATTATTAAGAGAAATAAATACCTGTATAAGACAATAATCCTTGATAAGATGAAACCAATTTATTCAAAAGAAATAATTGATGACACTATTTTACTTAAGATTACATCAACCAATCCCATTAATCCCCAACCTATAATAATTCTACGTTTATACCTTATTGGTTTTCCATCAGTATCATGACCAATAGATTCATCAAATATTTACCTCAATATAAGGAATAATAGTTAGAATAAATATATATAACATCATTACTACTCAGGATGGGTATATCAAAGATCAGAATGATGGAATATATTTATTGATGAATCCATCAAATTTTAAGGTGGGATTAACCCCTTTAATAAAAAATTATAGAAATATTAACTATTCATCACACTCAATTATTATATTCCCAGAGATGTATCATACTTGCTTTTATATCCAATGTATCTTGATATTGAATACCCTTTAAAAAATTGGTATCCCAGATTCGGTCATTTTTACAGAATGTATACGACCTAAAGGGTTTTTTCTACAACACATTAGAGATTAAATTTATCACTATTTGGGAGTGTATGTATTTCAAAAATCCCTTACTAATTAATCTCTAGGATATGGAAAATAATGATTCATGACCACCAAAATTAAAATCAATTGAATAATGACATAGTTTTTCTGTTTCATTATAGAATTAAATGGTTATATGTATCTCTACGAAAAATAACTTCTATGAGAATTTATTAGTGATGTGTGTGGAATCATTGTGAAAATATGTCCCTATAATTATTATTACACAGAAATATCTAGGTTTAATTAAAAAATTCATTGAAATTAGACCATATATATAGGGTTCAATTTATCAAACAAAATAATTGAAATAACCGTATCTCTGACTAATAAGATCTCATTTTTATTTTGTTATAATGGAAACTACTAGAATAAAAAAGTTTAGAAAATGGATCATATATACATACCTGATCATTAAATTACACGGGAAATCAATGTAAACAATAAATCCACATAAATATTATTCATTTCAAAATTACGTATTCATGGATGTCAAGAGTGATTCATCATGGATTTCTAGGGAAATGGTGAAATAATATAATGTACTATGATGAAACACTTGGTACAGTATTGAATATTGTGAATGTAACCCATATAATAAGTACGAAATACATTATATATAACGAAAAAACATCTAAATAAATTTTTTATAATAGATTTCAAAATAACACGATATCCATACTAATGAAGTAAAATGATATCATGGATGATATAAATAGTTCTTATAATGGTGGAATGCATAATTTTAAAAATAGAAAACATTTCATAGAGGACTCATTATAAAATATTGTTACTATTTTTTTAGGCATTATTGAAATATAAATTACATAAATGTATAGACATATACCATATTCCATATCTATATTTTCTCTTGAGAAATATCAATGCATCGAGGGGATATATAATATAGTACCCATACATCATGGACTACTTCCAATTAATTCTTCATATAAAATGAATAAATAGATAATCACTACAATTGATATTGTTCCCATAATAACGTATTAAATAAAAATCTATATAGAATCAATAGTTATCTATATTTCAATATTTGGGTTATATATTTTCAATTTTCCCCAATGAAACTATCCATATATATCATAAGGTAAAAATCATTCTAACTGAATTATGAAATACCCATAGTACACATTGAAAAGAGTGAATAGTATATTAAAATGTTAATATTAGTGATTAAGAATATATAAGACCCAACTATGAGATGATAAATATGAACATGGTATGAAAATTCATAGTTGATATATATAGAGAGAGTGACAATGAGAATGAGTATAAGGAACAAAAGTGTTAGAGTTACCTAAAAAATAATATAATGTACAAATTTTAAAAAATAAAAAAATTTAATTGGAAAAGTAATACCACAAAACCATATGGAAAATTTAGCTAATGATTAAATAATTTTAGGATAATCCATAGAAAATATGATTCAAAATATAGTAATAATATATTGAATTAAGGGGAATTTTATGATTACCCCATAAAAAAAGGAAAATAATGGGAAACAATCTTTTAAAGAATATAAAGGTATACAGTTTCTCTAATTATAAATAAATAAACATAGTATATATTGAATAATACCATCATTTAGAAAAGACTAAATAATATTTCTTTATAGGAGAGATAAATGGAATAGTTGAAGATATGGAAAATATTCAGGTTCATTTATAAAAAAGATTTGAATTAAAAGTAATAATTTGTAAAGGAAGTAAGAAAATATTAATATCATCAAATTTAAAATGAAAGAATTGAGATAGATGAATTAACATTGGATTTAGATAAAATAAAAAAACTGTTAATCAGTACATTGTGAACGAGTCAGCATAACCAGAAATAGAGAGACATATATATAAAATAATATCCAATTTTGAATATTATAATAATGTTTAAGAATTAATCCATGAGAGATAATATAAAAAAATGATTTGTAAATAATTATAATTCAATGGATTATTACATATGATTATTTCATCAATAAGTTCATATAGAGAATTTATATAGATGTGGAGTTATATTTTCATAAAATTAAGGGGACATAAGAATTCCATTACCTTGAGTTATGGAACTCTTTAGATATAATATAAATTCAAAAATAGAAAATTAATATATTTACTATTTTTTTTAATTTAATTTAAAAATTTTAATTATTATTATTTATTTTAAAACTTTTATTTTAACTTAATTTTATTAACATGTATTTTTTCTATCATTTTGATATTGTTCAGTCTGTTATCCCAATATATCTTTGTTCCATTAGTAATATTGAATGCACAATGTAAAATAGTTATTAAATTTTATTTATTATAATGAAATTGAGTCTCTATAATTCTGGTAGAAATTATCTTTTATAACATGATATTTCGTCTAAAATGATAGAAAATTATGAAAAGGATATTTAATGCCTATTTTATGAACATAAATTAACTAAGATTATTTAGTTCTAGTATAATAAATTTTATGAGTATCGTATCCATAACGAATCTTAATCATGTCATACATATTATATTTATAATTTAATTTTATTTGAAAACATCCAAGTATTTTTTTAACAATTGATTCTTTAAATCGCTGATATATATTATTTAATATTTTAATTACGGGCTCAATGTTATGAACAATTATGGACTAGATTTGTAAAAATTATATGATAATTTGATTCATATTATACTATAATTATTTTTTATTTTCTTAAATGAATTATTATTTAAAAAAAATTAGAATGAAAAATAATAATAAATAAATTTAAATATATTGCAAGTGAGTAAATATGTAGACAAACATTCCTCTTTATGATGAATCTATTAGATTATAACCAAAAAAAATACAAAGAATTTTTATGAGACTAGAACCTATATAATGCGAATTCAATGTTTTAAGGAAATAACTTCTAGGATATTTAAAAATGTAATATGATTATTGTTTTAGGATAATTGGGTTTATTATGATTTTATAAAGGCGGTAGGTGTTATTTATAATAAAAAATTAGAATAATTTATTATTTCCTCAAATTTTGATCAAAATTATAATTAAATGTGAAAAAAATTATCAATTAATTGTATACAAGGTATTATAATAATCATATACAGACTATAAACCAAAATATTAATTCATACATCACAACTAAAAATTTAGAATTATAGAATTTTTTTACCTCGAATAAATAGTATTTATCGGACTATCACTTTTATATATGTATTTTATTATAATTGAATTATTATATTAATAATAATTATATATATTTACATACTATACATAATATTTCCAATATATAATATTTCTTTTGATCAAAATAAATTTATAATTTACATTAGTTTAATATTTAATTCTAAAATAAAATATATTATTCTAATACATAACACCTATATGTTTTATTAGAAAATGACACTCCAATATAAATTTTTGTACATTTTAGGAGTTATTATTTCTTTTTAATATTTATACTTACTATTACAAGTTCAATTTATGGTAATCATTTTTGAGAATGTTACTTTATTATTTGAATTAATTGTTATTAATCAATTTCGATGGTCAAGTTTCAACAATTGAAAATATGGGATATACTCATGACTCCATAAAAAATAGTTATTTTCCCAATGATTATAAATGTCACTATTTTAATAGTTAACACAAAAAAAATTTATGGAGTCCAAACCAAGAATATATACAATTGTATTTATAAAACCATTGATTTAAATTTTTTATACTAAAGGTTTTCGTAAAACATAAGTATAGAATCCCCACAAAATAGATAGGTTAGGTTCTCCAATCCTCCATAGTACCTACTTTTTCAAAATAACCTTATAATCATCCCTCATTATATATATTCCACCCCACTAAATATTTTTCTATTTATCAGTTTAATTTATTAATTCTTTGTCAACATCAAATTACTGAGTTTGGGGAGAATAACATATTCTACTAATAATTTTCATCATTTTTTCCACTGTATCAAACTGTAAATCTTATATAATTAGTTCATTATTGTTATGGATTCAATGAATCAAGGTTTTTTATTATATCTATTAAATATTTATCACCCTATGTCTCTACTTAATTAATGATTAAAATAATTTTTTCTCTTGTAATAAATATTTAGGGATTATGGAATTAAACAATATAGAAATTTTTGACAATATAATATAGTAAATGTTAATGAATTTATGTATTTAAATGTTTTTTAGATGACTAGTGATCAACACTTTGGTATAATTATTTTTTGCCTAATGTGGTGTGAAATGATTTAATAATGATATTAGCAATTATAAGGATACTATATGGATATAAGTTAAAATCAATATGTTTATATTTTTTTGGAAATTTTATCGATTAACACAATTTATTTTATGTCATGAATGGTGATAATGAATTTGAGATATTATATGATTAATTTTAGAAACTATAATTTTTTAGGATAACATACTACAGTGGATAAAAAACAATAAACATGTAAATAACCCATTGGATTTATTCGCATGAATCCCCCAACAAATATGGACTCCCTAACCAATAATTCATTTTATAATTTTATAGTAATTTTTATAGATATAAATGTAAAACTATTAAGTATTCATTTTTTATATCTATCCCATAACACGATCCCTTTTTAAATTTCTAAATCTTGGATCCCATTTCCCCCAACAACAAAATATTATTCCTATGTGTGCCATGTATGTAATATTATTGAGTATTTTTATCCCCCAAAACCATATACCTACTATTGTAGGATTTGATGCTCCCACCATGTCTACAAAGGGATCATGTGTTCACTACTCTACCACCTCATTCGATGATACACCCACTTCTAACCACTTTTGTGATGTATGGAATGCCAAAAAAATATGTTGCCAATACCAAATACACATATTAGGTGACCCAAAAACAATATTTATTTTCATTAAAACATTTTACAGGAATATTTGTTAAATATTATAATAAATCAAACCCTATGACCAACATGTTTGGTGTATTTGTAAATATAATTCATAAAAATATTTTTATAAAATATTTTTATCTCCTCCTATAAATAGCCTTATCATATGATAACCATTTTCACATATCATACATAAGACTCTTCATTATAACCTAGAGATTGGAAATAATATAAAGGGTTAGATAACATTCTCAGTGAGGTTAAACATATGATATATCAATCAAAAAACATATGTTATCCCATGATAACCATGTTGGACTAAAAAAATAATAAAGTTACATGGTCATAATATAAGATATTCATTTAAAATAAAACATAGATCACAAAACACGAGTTATTAAATAAGAATTTTAGAATTACATACTATATGAGTTATATATGAGTGAAAACTTGAATAAATAATCATAGACCATGACAATGTAACATATGTTAATTTCATAACATATGAATTTGTAACATACATAACCATATAAACAATAATATATTTTTAGGAAAACCACATATATTTTTATATCAAAATGATCTTTGCTACCCACCACCATAAAACCCTGTGGAATTATGATAAAAATATGATTCACATAACATGGTTAAATTATTCTAACCACTCTTATTGAATCATGATAAAATGATATATAAAATTTTATCTAATAAATTATATTCTTATAACATAAATACCACTGTCATTATATTATAAAATACATATTTTTCTACAACAATGAAAACATTCAAAATCTATCACAAAATAGTCAAATTGTTAAATAGTATTTGTATATATTAAAAAATTCTATAGAATTTCATATAATTTATCCAATAAATTATGTTTTATTATATAATTACAAAATATTACCAATGCATCATAATAATAATTAAATAATATCAACATAAATAAAAAAGTCTTTTATAAGAGAATTAATATTTACCTGGAGAAATTAGAGAAAATTAACTTAACATTTTGAAACCATTTTGATAAAAAAATTATAAAACAAAGGGAAAAAATATATCTATAAACATAATGAAATATATAATGTAATACTAATAAGGATAAATGTTTATAAATTTATAAAAATGACATCATGCAAAAATTGTTAAAAATAGAAGATAGTTTTCACACTGTTGAAATGGAACTTTATGTTGGGGAAAAATATACTGAAAATGCAAACAAAATATGACATTTTTATATAAATTCAGTTAAATTTAAAAATTCCATATTTTTGAATCATAAGGTCTTATAATTTCTATAATAGGGGGGGTGAATTGTAGATTAAAATATCAATCTTTCGGAAAAGAAAAAACAACTTCTAAAAATAACTGACATAGAAAATGTCTATTCATTAGAGTATATGTATCAAATAAATTTTTTTCATAAATTATAGTTGATAATCATGATAAAATATATCTTGATAAATGATTTAATTGGATGGTTAATAAAATTAACTATATAATATAATTTCCAAATCATAATACAAAACTTTTACAAACATGTAATATGAAATATTATAATAATATAAGAACTATATTCAATATTTCTAAAAGTAAATCTATTATTTATGATTATAAAATTAGAAACTAAGAAATATTGATTTAATATATCCTTAATTATTAACCTAACTATAATTTTTTCTTTTTCCAGGCTTGGAAAACCCTAAATATGATGATTGGGAAAGGTATATCTTCAATTAACACAAAAAAGACATCAATATGATGATCAGTGTGAACCCTATATTCAAATCCCAATGAATCCATCGATCATCCTGATCAGTATCACTTATAATCATATATCGGTAATTCACTGATCTATATCCCAATTAAAAAATTGTAGAAAAGAATAATTTGCTATGGAATTTACAACCCTCACATATAGTCCTTACAACTACAACTCTCTAAAAAATTACAAAGAGTAAGAATGAGATGTTCCAAAAGAGAAAAATTATAGATGTGTGGTGTTTCAAATATAACTGCAATAATCTGTTTAATGTAACTCATATTTAGAGAAATTATTCATATTTTTTTATATTCTATGATTCTTGGAGTTGTTTACTACAACCTAAGATGTTCTTCACTTTATATATCAGTAAAACGCCTCCATCCTATTTTATATTTAAATCAACATTACAATGATGTTATAAATTTTTCTTGATAGAAATAATTCTATAAATCCTATTATAAACATTGGTTAGTCTGATGGATTATAATATTTGTTAATCTTATTAACCAAAATATGGCCAGTGCAATAGAAATGAACTATTATTAGTCGGATTGATATAAAATAATTTCATATGATGGAGAAAACAATAGTCTATCTTATGGAACATGCACTAGTCAGTTTGATAGACCATACACAATACCAGTCTGTTGGATCAGATTAAATAATATAAATTTTATATTCATTTACATGAAATGCCATTATTTGATCAATAAAATATGATATTTTCTATAAAAATATTCTATAACACTTTGGATAAGTAATTCTAGTAATTTAATATTTTAATAAAAAAAATTTAATATACAAAAAAATAAAAGGAAACGTTAAGGGTATACACTTTCAAATCAATAATATCCTACCTTTTTTGAAGAAAAAAACACCACACTTAAAATGAAAAAAATATTAACTCTGAAAAACATACACCATTTTTTACATTATGAACTTAAAAAAAATCATCATAATATATACCTCTCCTTTTTATATTTCAACTCCCCCTATCAATATGAATTCTATTATTTCATCATAATTCATATGGTAGAATGAATAATTACAGTGGTTTCTACACCTCAATATAATTTCCTGCTTATGATATTTTTTCAGTTTAAAAAATTTCATTGAATTTCTATTATTTCAACATGTTTTTTTCAAAATAGAATAAGTAAATTAATGTATTTTCATGAAATATTAGCAAATAAAATAAGAAAATTTTTTGATTTAATAACTATTCATACCATACGAAACGAAATACAATTCACCAAATTATAAATGGAAAAAATTGGAAAAAATGATTAATATAATAATTGATTCAGAAAAATTATTTCCAATGTTTGATTCATAAATACATTATGATTTAAAATAAACAATATTTATTTTTCCTTGTACAACCTCTTGACAATTTCATTTATAATATTTAAATCCTTATTAAAAATTAGATTCCAATTTTTGGGACTAAATGTTGGAAATCATTTCTCCCATTTTTGATATCCTCTAATTCATTACCATTAAAATGATGACAACATCATAAAGAAAACTAATATTCATATTTTGTCTTTATATTTTATAAATTATTACTCCATTTATCATATTATTCCATTCTCATCCTTCAAAATTTGAATATTATTTCAACTATAATATTTCATTATTCCATGTGTTTAATATTTCATTAAATTTTTCAAAAAACATTAACCTATCATAAAAATATGATGAAAATATCTTGAAGGATTTATCTATATTGAATTGAACTTCATTAACTTCTAATATCTAATCATCATGTTCATTCAATTCACTATCAAATTCTCCTGGCTATTTTTACATCGGACTGAATCTTCTTTTTCTGGTATATTTGTTTTTGAAACACTTTATTTCTTCTTAGTTTTAGATAAATAGTTCTGTTAGTAACTTCAAATACCCCTATTTCTTATTTAAACTATAAAAAATCTATTTTTACCATACTCTAATATTTAGTAGATATAGAATTGAATTGCTCATTACTTTATAAGATTTAAAAAATTGTTATTCAATCTTATATGTATTATTTATTGATGTGTCTGAAGAATATGATGATTATTATTAAATATATCGACAGAATGGTCCAATATCATCTTTTTATTTTCCTTTAATATTTTTATCACCCAAAAATTGTACAAAATACCCTTTTTATTGGTCAATGCCATGTCACTATTTTATTATTTGAATTTTTTTTGTATCATATTAATGTGATGATGATTGTTAATTATCAAAAACATCTACCAATATATATTTTTGAGACTGGTAGAATAATGATGTAGATGATGAAGAGGAATTTCAAGAGATTTATTCTTCCTTTCCTTCTTCCCCAATTATTTTTCTAACTACCTAATAATTATAAAAACTAATATACTCCCATTATAAATAAATTTTTATAAAATCTTCTTAAATATATTATAAAATTAATTTGGAATTGATTCATGTAAAAAAAATTGAGATTGGGTTTCAATTTTAACATCAATTTCAACATCTCTTTCCCTTACCCTTATTGACAATGGATGAAACTACCGACGTTTAAACAATGTATAATGAGATAATACTAAGTGTTTGTAACCCTAGAATACGTTATTTTATTGATAATGTAGACATTAATTTGGGTTTATTTTAGAATGAATTTTATAACCCTTTAAAATAATTTCCATCATCAGAGTGCCAGATGGTATTTTCTTCGATATCTTATTCTTCTAATCTCATTACATTACATCTATGATTTTTTTCATCAAATCAAATGACTCACATTTTTCAAGTCTGAAACTACCATAATGTGTATTTTTATTATCTTTATCATCCATATAATCATTTAATTATTCATGGAATATAGATTTTTATTTATTTTAAATCATTATAGGATAATATTCTTCCTTATTTCTCTCTTTTACCAATTTTTTTTACATGGACTACTTGTGTATAAGACATATCCAAGTAAAATTTCACAAAAAAATATTCATCTTTTCTTTGAAGTCTAGTTTCATTCTCAACATGGATTCCCATCAATGAGAAAAAACATTTCCCTAACAGCATAATAATGATTATCAATCTAAAATACATCTACGTATTTGACAATAAAATTTCATATAAAACATGGGGACATGAGGATCTCTGAATTCAATGATTTTTTATTAATGGCCTAAATGGAAATAAATACAAACCTAACATTGTTTATCTAAATCATATTAATGATGATGTATAATATGAAAAAATCATGAACAATAAAAGTATCCTTATCATGCATACTCGGTATCAAGTATAATTTCCTCTATAATTTTTAAAATAAAACATTCGGAGTGAGGTGAAATACTATTATTAATTTTTCATTATATATTAATAAATAATATTCATCATTACAGTTTTTAAAAATACAAAAATTTTACAATATAATATGGGATGAAAGATATGCCTCACCTTCCCAGGAAACACCAACCATAAAAGTTACTTGATTAAACCTTTCCAATTTTTTTATGTGACCAAATCTAAATTATCATCAACACTATATTATATGGAAGAATTTTATTATCAAAATTTTTCTACATAATTTATATAAAAATAATGTTATTGAAGACATATATTTTCACAGACTATAAAATTAAAAAATATTATAAAAAGTTAATAAAAATTTTCATGCAATGTTTTATGAATCATACATTCCATTAAAACACCATGCATAGTGAAATTTATTACATAATCTATCAAATTGGAATTAATGTGACAATGAGATGAGCGGAAAATTTTTTAGACTGAACTTAAATTTGAGAATAAAGCATTGATAACCAATATTGAGAATGGATGTTGTATAAGGGTGACCCATATATTATATAAATAAACTCAGGGAGTGACCTTTCATCTTCCAATGATTTAACAAATCATATTGAAACCCCAATTGGATCTGCTGATTGAGATTAAATCCTCAGATAATTTAAAAAAAATTGGAATTATTAATGTTTTTAAGAAAAAAATATCATAATAAAAATATATAGGATTACATAAAATTTTATATTTGTAATAAAATAAAGGGTTATAAAAAGAATAAATTATATAAAAAATATATACATAGTAAGAAATTAAAAATATAAAATATAAAATAATGTAATAATACCACTCATAGTAGAAATTACATTGGGCATGAATAATTCATTTAGTAGCCTTTTCGATATGGTTTTTTAAAAGAAGCTAATTCTGGTAATTTTATAAAATGAATATTTTCAGGAAAATTTATGAGATTATTTTTTGATTTCAAAAATAACTGGACAATCATTAATTGTAGAGACATTTTAATAAATCTTTTCATTCAAAAATATTTAAAAAATAAAATAGAAAAATATTAGAAGATAATAAAGATTATAAAAAATGATATTAGGAAAAAAGTATCACATTTAATCCTCATTGGAAAAGGGGTTCATTGATTTGAGGATACATGTGAACATGAAGTGGAAATAAATGATCATTTTATATTTATCATTTCAACATTATGTTTAATAAAAAAATGTTTTTTAGAACTATGACGATTAGTAAAAATATATGTAAATTCTTCTTTTGTTCTGATGAATTGTAATATTATATCTCATTTATTATGAGACCCTTAAGTGAATGGTTTCTTATATCTATTTTTTGGATAATTTGTGTTGTGTGTCCTTACATAAACTAATTATATATGTTTTTTCACAAAATATATTTCATTTACTAAATTTATGGCATAGATTTTCAGTGTGTGGTGTATCTATGACACATGACCACAAAACCATTAATCTTCCACAAATTCAGCTTCAGGAGGGGAAAGTACTGATGAGTGTTATTTGAAACAAGACCATGACATGATATATTATCCTAATAAAGAAATTATCCATAAATTACATTTTTTATCCACTATACATCCAATAATTCTTGCATCTGAATAAGAATTTAACTCAAAATCTTTTTTATAATTGAAACAATTAATGTCCATATTTTCCGTAATGTAATGAAAAATTATTAAATCTATATGAATAGATGTAAATTATGGTAAAAATACAATCACTGCACTAAATAATGTTTGATTGACTAGTTCCTCATCTTCATGAATATATAAACTACACAATGATTAGATAGGAGTAATAATACATTCATTATTTATATATCAAAATCTCTTGTGAAAATCATTTATAGACTTATGTTGAGATATTAAATTTCATCTAGTATTTGAGGAATTTGATCTGTTAGAAAATAATAATATTCTCCAACAATTCTCATTTCAATATCAAAATTCATAAATTAAGAAGTATAATATTTTAAAATATTAATGATTTGAACCAATTTTAATCTCTTCAAAATAAATTTTAACAAAGAGTATATTGTTATAAAATTATTTTATAAAATGTGTTGGATTTGTAGGTCCCTGAATAAAAATCCATTATTAAAAAAATCCAGTTCCCTTATAAAACTATGATCTGAGCGATTATTTAATTCCATAATGTTACTTGTTATGATTAAAAAACGGTTCTTGATTTTTTTTCTAAACCAAGGTTTAGTCTTTATAAACTTCCTCTTATATATATCTGTTATGGAATAAACACGTAACATCATTTTTATATAGTATGATATTAAAAAATACAACATATGTAACAAGTATATGAATATGATTATTTCTCTATAATGGAAAATAAGTTTATTTACAATCAATTCCCTCTTGTTGATTATATCCCATTGAAAAATTCATAAGTTGTTCTAACTCTTACATCATTTTTATTAAATTTGTTCTAGAAAACCCCTTTTACTCTAATTATACAAGTGTTTTTAAGTGGTTCAATAAAATTCCAAAAATTATTTTTCCCAAATACATTGATTTCATCATTAGATGATTTTATCCAATATTCATCACCAAAAGATGCATCAAGAATATTTTGTTTTAGGAGAGATAAAATGAAAAAAAAGTCAATTTTATTTCTCAAAAAATTTCTAATTCTAATTGGTTGATCTATATAAATAATTATATCACTAGTATGATGAATCCAAACAAATAATTTATTTCTTCAATTCTCAAATTGATGTTCTTCCATAAAATGTTGAAAATAATCTTAAGGTATAACATCAGAAATATATAATTCAACTGTTCACTCATGAGATGAAATTTCATTGAATGGTTGAAGATTATTTTTCATAATAATATAAAAGGATTTGGCTTAAGGTTATTTGAAAACAAAAGTATCTGTTTCATTAAATTTAACATGTTGTTTTTTCTTAATATTAATTGTGTTTTTACTAAAACCGTATATTCTTTACTATTTACAGAATCAAATAATAATATCCCTTCATTATAACTTAGAGAAATTTCTATGAGTCAAGTTTATTATTTAAAATTAATAATGTGTGGCCAAAAAACATTAAAGTATTAATTTTTTAGTTTCCTTCTAATCCACAACTCATATAGATTTTTAATAATAAAAATCATATAAATACTTTATTTATAGTATAATATAATGTAATAATTTCATCACACCAAATTTTTTAGTAGTTGAGTATTCACTCAGTATTATTCTTATAATATATTGAATAATTCTATTCCTTATTTGAGTTAACCGTTTAATGTGTAGTAATATGTGCCAAATAAATATTTATAAATATCTTTTTACTAATTTTTTTTTCTAAATATGAATTTAAAAGTTCTCCATCATGATCACTATTAATATTTATCAAGTGTAAATTTTACCATTTTATGACTCTAGATATTAATGTTTTAAAAAAGTTAAATTGTTTTCATATTTCTTTTCTAGAAAATAAACCCATGTTTACCTAGAATAATATTAAAGTAAAACATATACATAGTATTTTCCAATAATACATTTAGTTTTTGTATTACCAAATAAGTCCATGTGTATTAACGATAAAGCATCATATGTTGAGTCATGACTTACAGATGTAAAATATTACATATAGTTCTTTTTTAAATGAAAATGATCATAAATTTTTGAATTATCAACACTTAATTTTGGTATATCCATAACTACTTATTTCCTAGATATAATAGATGTTATTATAATATTACAGTTCTCTAATCTTCTATTCCATAACTAAATTTTATTTCTATTGTTGTAAGGTAAAGAAAATCATGGATCTTATAGTAATTTATATTTACTGTTTAAAAATTCTCATGCTGAATTAAAAAAAGAATAAACTCTTATTTAGAACAATTAATAGTACATTAATCATTCCAAATGTTCCCAAGATAACACTCATCACACAATTTTATTTTTTATCATAAGGTTTTTATTATGTCCAACAATAAATAAACCTTCTAAAAATAAATATTTTATAAGAATAAAAATTTAAACTATATAAATAATTTATTCATTAATAAGTTATCCATAAGTTAGTTTTCTACCATCCAACATTATAATCTCCTTATGTATGTCTTTTTTCTAAATAATGTTTTGGGAGAAAAAACAATCAATGTACAACATACATTTTTATCAGTATATTCATTATTTTACAAAAAAAAAAATATTATCATTTTAGTACCCAATCCTTTATGGATCTAATATTATCAGAAATTATTATTTTAGGAATCCAAAATTTTATATATTTATTATTTTGAGTAAATATCATTTCTTTTGGAAAATAATTTTTGTGAAACTCTTTATATTTAATTTAATAAACTTTTCTTTTCTTGAGTCTCCCATAATAAATCTTAGTGAAAATAGATCACTCATGGGAATAAAGTATGATTATTAAAACTAGGTTTTAGATTTTAACTTAACATTCAATAAATATCTCTATCATGTAAAATTTGATTTTTACACTTTATAATCTTTTCCCTTACTCGTGGTAAATATTGAAAAATTATTTTTAAAACTATAAATTTCAGAATTTAGTTTTATAGTGAAATTATTATCCTCATTATAATTTTTATTTGAAAAAAGTTTTAAAATATCATTATGTAAATAAAATTTCTCAAAATAAGATAAATATTATTTTTCATTTGATGATATAGAATTACTACCGTCAATATTATCTGGGTAGATATAATTTATATTAATATTTTTAATAGATTATACAGTTACCTCAGTTGTGATACATTTGTTAGCAAATTGTATTTATATATAGAATCTGATATTTTTTATCCTAAAATATCATTATATGATTAATTCTCAGAATAAATATCACCACCAATAGTACTCTGATTATCCGAATCATCCAAAATTATATTAATTTTGTGCTTGAAATACATTTTTGAATTCCAATCATAATTTATATCATTTTCATACATTCTATTTATCATAAAAAAATCTTATCTCCTTTCTCTAGCTCTCATTTGCTCATAAAATTTAACATATGAAGAATCATTTTTATCACTTCTTCCTTCTAGTTATTCTTATATACATACTAAACCTTCATTTTCAGATAACATTATTCAGTTATTTATCTTGTTTATCTAGTTCATTTCTTTACAGTTTTGATATAATAATGTCTGACTAAACAAAAAATTACCTATTTTATAAGACTGTAGAACATTGTCAATAATTTTTACTTTTATAGGAACATTTTTTGATGATGAAAAATAAACTGTTCCATTTATCTTTTTCGTTTTTCTACATATCACATCAGTCTTCCATCAGTTTCATAATGGCTCCAAGAATATCATCATGGGTGAGATTATTAATACTCATTATGGTATCAAAATTATATCTCATTTATGATTTTTAACCAATAATTATTTCCATAATCATTTTCACTAAGATTCCATCTGTATGTTTCTTCTCACTTACAAACATTAGACACTAAAAAATGCACAAAAACCAATGTGGATTTTTTGCAAAAAATTCTTAAGGTAGAAAATAAAAATTATCAAAATCATCTCTAAGAATATATTTTCTTAACTCAATTACTTTAGATGTTCAAAAATTAGTTTCCTATAATTTTTTTATATATTATATTTTCTACTTCACAAAAGGATATCTCTCTGCAGATACTTATAGTTATGAAACACAATAGATTATTCATTAACCTATAATTAAGTTGATATTAATAATTTTCTATTACATTATAATAAATTAATTCTTATCTGTATTATTATTATATTTTCTATTCAATAACAAAAAAATTATTCACACTAGTAATGATAAAAAATTTATTCATTATTAACCTCCAATATTCACAATCATTACAATGGACGATTAGTGATCTAATAAAATTCAAATTTTCAAGAGTACTAATATTCAGTCTATCCATGATAGATAAATTCATACACTTTAAAAAATACAATATATCTTGATAAAACAATATAAACCATAATTTTATGTAGACATATTAACTTTTTGTGAATTACAATAGTAAAACTATATAGTTAAACCAGTAGAACATTCTGTAATGCCAATTGTTGGATCATAATAGTTTAGGATGGAAATAAGAAGGATGTGAATTATAGTTTATAAATTTAACTACAAGAATACTAAAAACAATTTTTTCAATTTATATGACTCAAAAATCAGTCAATGGTAAAAATATAAGTATCGAATAAAAGAAAAATGATAAATAAATGTTTTTAATTGCAATCATATATAGTCTGGTAAAAAAGTAATTTTAAATATTAGTAAAACAATCTATCTAATGTAATTTCAAAGTGAAATATAATACATATACAAACAAGTAATGTGAAATATTATAATAAAGTAATAATGAATTAAAATAACTCTAATATTTATTATAAAAAGTAACATTAATATTTATATATTTAAAAAATACCATTGTATGATATCCAAAACATTCAACCAAACATTAAAGGTATATATTTTCATACCAGGAAATCCCTCGGTATGATGATTAAATTAGGTATATCTTCCAATACCCTATAATCCCTCTATATGGTGATCAATGTCATATTTGTATTTTAATCCCCTATAATCCCATTGTTATAAATATTGGTTTCAACTTTGATCCTATACCCAAAATTCATTAATATAAACATCAATCAGAAAAAATTACACATAAGAAAAATTTCCAAAGTAATGTATAACCCACTTATTGATTTTATAAAACTATAACACTATAAAAATTTATAATGTGTATTAATTAGATGATTAGGAATAGAAAAACCGTAGGTCTGAATATTTTTTAAATTAATCATCTCCCATCTATCGGAATGCACTTATATTTTTAGGAATACTTACAATGGTAATATTTTATGTGATCCGAAGTGTTGGTTGCAACATACTGAGATATTTTTCACTTGAAATCCGAGAAAAACATCTCCATATAATATTGTTTTGATAGCTCCACTAAAATAAATTTATAAATTATTTCCAATAGAATTAATTTTGTAACATTGATTGTAATATAATAATTAATTTGATGAACTATACTATTTTTCAATCTGATGAACAAATTATGGTACATTTGGAGGATTTGAATTACTGTCTATGTAATTGATATGAGTCTGGTCAGTCTAATAGACATAACACTAGTCTATCTGATGGATATAATATTATTGAATATAATGTACCGGAATATATGTCAGTCTAATAGATTATATTAAATAATAAAAATTATATTTTATTTTATATTAAATATATTTCAATATTTTTTTATAAAGTTTTGCTTTCAAAAAAAAATTCTATTACACTTTAATGTTATTAAAATACGTTTTTAATAATGTGTTTTTAAATTTAAAAACTAAGGAATAGATAATTATAAACTTTAAACTTAAAATAAAAAATTATAAAAAAAATATGACTGATGATATGTAAATCCAAAAACATATTGAATATAACATGGAATAAAAGGATTCATGGATGAAAATAAAAGTTAAGGTTGGTTTCACTTTCATTCCTCAAATTAGGTGAATTAAGAACAAAAGAGAATGTGATATGGTTTGAGTATATGTAAATATCATTTAAAAAAATTATTGGTGTTTTAGATTAGAATATTATAAAATTTCCCCATATAGAATCTTAATTTAAATAATCTTTATTTAATCATTATATTAAAAAAACCCATACCTTTACTCATAAAATCAACAAAATAGATTTGAAATACATTATAAGAAAAATAACCTTATTAATCAGTTAGTTAGGAACATTATTTATATATATAACTTTTAATATTCTCTTATAATAATTAATTAAATATATATTTTTGGGTTAATTATTTTTATCATTATATGGGCATAAGTTTGATTATTTTGTACATGTTTTATAATGGTGATGTTTGTCCCCATTCATTGATATAAATTTTTTAGTTATTATATTTGAAAAGGTAGTATAATTCCTTTTTCAATGCATCATTTACTACCCTATTAATAATATGGTGGATATTGGTATAGATCACAACAATTGAATCCATGCAAAACATTTTTGTGTATTTTATTGATAATGGTGTGTAATTATTTAACGATAATATGTTTTTATATAATCCATTCATAATAACATTTATTAAAATATATTACTAATTAATATCATATATTATCATTATTAATATTTTTATCCATATTCCTATTGAAAATAGTGATGGTGGTATAGCATTTTTTTATTTTAGTGGTTCAACTGACCCATACAAGAACATGTTATAGAAATGACTAAGTAAGAGTATACAATTAAAAAATAGTAGTGTTATATTTTATGAGGAAAAATGGGGCTAATAAAAAATAACTATAGAGTATGATGATACTTATAAACTATATATAAGATATGGAAATTGAAAACATAAAAAAATAACATGGATACGTATAGGTTGAATTACCTCATTCTAGATACTAGTTCCATCAGAATGATGATTTTTTATTCATTATTATTACTGAATGATATGAAAAGCTATAAAAGAATTTTTGGTTTGGAAATTTTCAAGTATTCATTAGATAACATAATGGTATGTTTGTTTTTTAGGGTAATAGGAGTGGCCCATTTATAGGTGAGTTTTATGTGGTATTTCTACAAATATTCATTTTTTAAGGTGTATAGTTGTCATTTTCAATGGTATGTGGATAAAAGGTTTACAATTAATGAAATATGAAATTATTTGTTCAGAATATTCGTCATTTAAATCATTATTGATTGGGATTTTCGATATTTTAGTCACTTAATACATAGTTTAACAAGATTTTACCAAATTCTACCTTCACTATGCTAACTCAATTTTCACTACAGTAACATATATTTTCAATTAAAATGTAATTATAATAAAATTTTAATTTTTAAATGAGGATTAAAATTACTAACTACTTTTAATCTAACAAAATTTATATAATGTAAAATTTAACTTTTAAATGAAAATATAAAATATATAAGAAAATATTTTTTATAGACAAATCACATTTTAATATTTATATGTTTTTTAACATATTTAATAACAATTTTTAAGTAAATTATTTATAATATATTTTTTAATTAATAAAATATTTAAATTATTATCATTAATAAAATTGATCAATTTATTTTTTTAATTTTAAAATACACAATACATTAAAAAATTTCAAAAAAAACTTTTTTTCATATTAAATATTTTTAACCCCAACCTAACAAATGTATCAATATATTTTATAAAAAGTAGCTATATTTTCATTGGTATGAAAATATTTCATTAAATTTTATAGACAGATCACATAATTTTTTAGTAATAATAATAATCTATTACACATTAAAATATATGTTTTTTTAATAAAATATTTTAATTAAATATTTTATTTTTGTTTATTTCCAAAATTATTATATTATTTTTAAATACAGAAATTTACAATTATATTTTTATAATAACCAAATATCCAATTCTTATATTTCTATTATTCAAATATGAAACACCCATATGTAGGATAGTCCTTTTCCATTTATATATATCATCTAACAAACACTCTTAGAATCAATTATCATATTAAACTAATTCCAATAAAATATTTATTATATTTTTAATTCTTTTCATTACTAACATTGTAGTAATTAAAGTAATTTTTTCAAATAAAACTATCAGGACAAGGAGGTAATGTTCATTGAATTTTAATTTACTAATTGTTTTATTACTCTTATAATTCTTTTAATTATGTTTAGAATTATATTGTCATAATGTATTTATGTTTATCAAAACTTATAATATTTTATCTCAATAATATATAACTAGGTTAATTATATTTTACACTACACGTGGAATAATATATTAAATGTAATATTTATTCATGGGAAAAAATACATATTAAATTAATTACTTGTTACAATCTACCTCATTAAAATAATTTTGATCTTAAGATTTCATTACTCATATGAACAAAAATGATGGTACATAATCCCCATTAAATATTTAGGATCCCCGATATCTTTTCCAAACATGTAATTTCTCCATATAATGATAACCAGGTGGGTGGTGTTATTCAGTAATACATTGTCTCTATGATCAGTGATTTCTACATATTTTTTTATAAGAGAGATAATGTTTTCGTTTAACAACCTTTGATGTTAGTGCATGTGACGAGTTTGGTACGTACATACATAAAATAGATTCATTGAACACATAACTCAATTGAGAGGGTTCAAAATAAGTTCATGAAAATAGGCTAACATCCCCACATGTTCAAATATTTTTAAACTAATTATTTATTTGGGGATTAAATTTCCATTCTTATCGAATAAAAAAACCCTCAACCATTATTAAATTTCAAGGAATAAATAATCTCTAACAAAAAACTCCAACTATTATCAATGACTATCATTATAGTAGTAATGTCAGCATTATGTAGTTTTAATTAAACGTCAAAGGATTTGAATTTGATGTATCATTTTTTATGAAATGTTTTGTTCTGTTTTATTAATCTCTCCAACATCATCCCAACATATATGATTTCTACACCTCTTCATATATAGTTCCTCATAAGGATCGATATTAAAGTTGGAATGGAAAATTTTGTAATTTTAAAACTCTACAGAGGGAGGTGTTGATCCGAAAAAATATTTAATTCTATTTAAAAGGAACTCAATATATCCCTTAGGGGATGAATTGTGCTTTCAAATTAACTATCAATATAGTAATGGAATATTGTGTAATAGGTAAAATATAAACCAAATTCATATTGAAGTCTTCTCTTTAATATTTTGGGGAACATCATATCTATATTTTAAGTAATTTCCAGTGGTACTCCATGAATTCATTCGACATAATTTATTTGAATCCTATAGTGATTATTATGTAATAAATCATCGTGAATAGAAATGAAATGCATAAATATCATGATGATATCAACTCAAAACCCAATGGAATTTTAACCATTATATTTAATGGTAATTCTTATAATGAAATCCATAGTGATGTTTTCTAATCTTCATATAGGTATGTGTAATGGTTTCATCATCTTCTTTAGCTTCTACTGTTATGGAATTATATTCTATGACATAATGAAATAAAATACATAATATAAAATTTTCCTCTTCATGGTGTCTGATAGAAAATAATTCATGTGATGGTTAAATATAGTTTCTATTCTAGAATAGATATAGAATGATGATCTATGTGCATAATCCAATAAATCCTTCAATTCTATTATATATGGAACATGTTTCTATATCATGAATCATGTAATACAGTCATTTTAAATGTTAAACATTAGAATACTCCATTGAAAATCATATCTCTCCACATTAACCATATGCGACTCATTGATCACTAGACATATGGATGGTTGATAAACCATTTTGGAATGATTGGATTTATTTATTGGCCTAATAATTTATTCTCCCTTTTCGAATATAAGAGTATTGTTTATCTTCTAATACTCATAAGGAATAATGCACAATGTTTCCCATCCTAGGGTGGAAATTTATTGACCACTGATAGTTCATGATCAACACCATCCATCTCATTTTTGATACGTTTAACTCCATACAGGTTAACATATCCTTGAAAATTTATAATCTGTATATATTTCTGAAATCTCATTATTGTGAAAATGAATTTTTATAATGGATAGAAATATAAAAATTATTATATCCAAATCATTAAATGGTAAATTGTTCTCATTAATCATTAATTAAAGAGTCATAGGATACCAATATGTCATTTTTCATGATGACACATCTCAATCCCTTCATCAAAACATCACTCTATCTAACAAACCCATATTTATTATAGTATAGATTGAATACAAGTGTGGATACCAATATTTGAATAATCTTAATTTAGTTTTCATTCCATACATCAGTATATAGGAATTGGAAACCCATATATGTTCACTTGGTTTGTGTTTTAGAAAATCAAGGAAAATTTCAAATCATTCATAGATAATGTATAGTTATACGAACAAAACTATGTATATCTCTCATAGTGGAAAATATGGATGATTTCCCAATAACCCCAATATTTCATTAATATACATGTATACCTTCACTTGTGATTACAATACCCTATAATTATTCTTTTTATAGGAATAATTCACACTTTGAAAATTTACATTAAAAACTTCCTCTCTAAATTTCTATAATACAATTTTCTTATATTATTCATAGACATTAGTTTTCATAAAATATATCAGAATGTCATCTATAAATACTATTAAAAATAAATAAGGTAATCTATAATATTATATTAATAAGATCCATGAATATATAAGTTGATTTTTTGAGTTTCACTTTAATCAATATGAATTCATAGTCTTGATATCATGAATGCAAGGTTTCTTTGGATACATGCTCACTTGTAACCATTAATTGGTGATATCTAGATAGTTGGTAAATAGTTGTTAAGTATTGATTCCATATGAATTTATTGAAAAATTAATCAATATAGGTTAGAAGATACTTGTTCATGATAATTACTTTTTTATGATGCGGACAATAAATATAGATATGTAATGATAAATCGTTCTTCTTGATAAAATGAACTGGTTCACCACCTAGTGATGCACTTGGGAATATAATTCACTTATTTAGATTATCTTGAATATAATTTTATATTTCTTCCAAATAAATGTGTTATATTATCTTGGGTATCCTTAGTATTTGTGTTAACCTTGGATTAGTATAATTACAAATTCAACCTCATATCTTTGGAGAATTGTATAGTGTCGTTTAGTGATCTAAAAGTTGGATGTCTTCATTGATTACTTCCTCTCCATGAATTTTAGATAAATTCAATTAATGTATGGATATTAATAACCAAATAATATATGTAATTTACATTCTATGTTTATAGTCTGACTAGCACTAGTATATGATCATGGACTGATAATTGTTACAACCTCTCATGTAATGGACCAGTCAGAGTGTCCTTAATGAAGTTAAGATTTTTGATTAGTGGATGTGATAAACCATAAATAAATATTCATAATATAATTATGATAGTTTAAAATCACAAATGAGTTATTTTTAGATATTATTTTGTGACTATAAGGTGAAATATTGAATTTGGTACCATCCCGGGTGATCAAAACCAAAAATAGACGGTTCGGGAAAATACACATTAGGTGGAAAATTTGTTTATTCATAGTTCTCACCACATGGAATAATTTTGAAACCTATTTTTTATGTGATAATTGTTGGTAAAAAAATTGTAGGTGTCCTAGGAATTCAACTAATTTGTTATAGAAATTCAGTGAAATTAGTGTGATTGGTACAATGTTAGTTCAACTGTTCAGCATAAGCTTGCATGGGTCGATAATTATGGGTAGTATCATCGCACAAACAATCCATAGTTTTTCTAACCATGTTTCTAGCCATGATCGGAGGGGCTACATTATGATATTGGCACCACATGATTGGAACATGGTCATCTAGATCGATCATCCAAACTGTGTGGATACTAAAATGGATATAGTTTTAATACATCATCACTATGTAATCCTTAAATACTCATTTCCCAACCCATTCATGATAAGTAACTTGTCAAAACAATGGAGCTCTCCCTCTCTGTATTTTCTAAGTATGAAGGAATCTCCATTATTCAGGCATAGAATAATGAACCACTTTTCATGTTAGAAAACCCATGGTAATTTTAATATGCGGATATTTTATGATATTTTTATTCAAAAAAATTTAATTTCATTCATAGCATGTATTACATGCCTAACTAGTTTTTAATGTATAGTAATATAATATTAGTAACAATAGTTAAACATTAAAATTATATAATAAAAAATAAAAAAGAAGTATAAAAAAATCCATTTTATAAAAAAATATATAAATATTTAATATAAATAAACTATATTGATAAAAAAGTACATAATTTCTAATAATGTCTTTAAATGGTGAAGAAATACTATTTTCAAAAAAAATTATTACTTTTCTAAAAAGATGTTAAAAGATATTTTTTACAGTTTCAAAAAATTTATTTGAAGAATGAAACCTCTTTTTTTAAATCACCATTTCAAAATTATTTTTATTGATTTTTTGATAATTTTAAAAGTAGATTAATTTTTCGATAAATATGAAAAAATATTGATTTATATTAAAAATGACTTTTTAGATTAATGAATTTACAGGAAAATTTTTATTATAAAATTGGATAAAAAGTAAAATTAGTAAAATTATATTTTTATTAATAAAATTTTGGTTATTAAAATTAACTTAATTTTGAAATATGATATTAAATCGTTGTGAACTTATAAAAATTTCTTCTTGGGAAACTACCTTTTCTTCACATATAACATTAAATTCTGAATTAATTTATCTACAAATATTATCAAAATTTGGAATAATGGATTCCATATTTGGGATCATAATAATAAGTATTATATAATAAGTAAAACATAACATTTGTTGAAAAATAATAGAACAAATAGTAAAATTAATTACTATGATTAAAGATAAAATATGATTACCAGGGGTTAAAATGTAATGAGAAGATGTAAAATGGTCTTGTTACATGTCCAAGCCCCATTTTACAGATTTATTTCTACATTATGAAATAAATGTTTCTAAAATTATAAATTTCTTATCCTTTGGGATATAAAAAATGTGGTACACCCTTTTTTGTTTTAATAATTCTAACTGTGTCCTCTCCCCCAGTTCTAAAATACCCCACAAACTCCACTATCCGAAAAATATCCAAAACCATTTGGATCAAAAAATACATACCAAAATATCATCTTTAATTCCTTACCAATGGTATTTATGTCTTATTTTTATTAGGAATCCCTCTTATGAAGGTTTTATGTGTAAGCCTAAAGTGTTTCTTTAATGAAGAGGTATAGTCCTTAACCATGTGTTTTCATTTTATTTATTCTTCTAACAGCATAAAATATAATTCAACCATAAAAACATAATAATATGAAAATTTAAAATATAATTATATATTATTATTTTAATTTAATGAACAAAATATATCTCCTCTTTTATCAAGTTGAAAACAAAACCATCAATCATGTGTATATCAGACTACAACCTCATGAAAAGTTGTAATTTCAATCAATTAAAAGCACTTAATAATTGATAAAATGATTAAATTAAAATATTATGAATATATTTATGAAATAATTATAATTTTGGAAGTATAATATAACATATACCTTCTTAATTTCTATTCTATGAAAATACGATAACATCAATCATGTGTACGACGGACTACCGCCTTGCAAAGCAATGTGATTTGTTCTCTAGATACACATAAAATTGAATATTAAAATGATATAATTAGAAACTATATTTGAGATATATATATATATATATGTATTAAAACATATTATTAAATATTAATATGTTATTTATCTTCCATTCTTTTCATCCTTTGTGATAATGTAAATAATATTGATGTGTACATATGACCAACAATGTCTAAAAATGTTGTATTGAATTTAATATATATATATATATATAATAGATCACTATAAAAATATGTAATGAATATATATTATATTTACATAATAGATAATATTATGGATAATGTCGGAACAAAATCAAAACAAGAGAAATGAAAATGTGAAACGAAAACCTAAATGAAAAAATGATGTATTTGTTACTATAAAATGGATTTTTACACAGAATTATTAATAAACGGCTAATAGAAGGCAACAAGTAAATATTAAATTGTATGATAACTATAATTATTTATTTTAATAGATGTATAATAAACTTATATTTATGATACAATAAATTTTAAATTATGGGATGAAATTTGGGAAATTTGAGACTTAAGATAAGGGATTTAATTCTCACTTTTATTCTGTTGTACACGTGCCTTATAACCCACTTATTTCATTTATGTGTTTTATTCACATCCCATAAATGTATTATATTAATATATTTAAGTAAATTATGTTATATAAATATCCATATAATGATCCCTATTTCTTGGGTCTTATAATTCATAAGATACCATTGGGTTAGGGGTTTGATGTTTCAATCAAATTGTTTATCAAGATTTCATTGTATTATACATTAGATAATTAAATATAATTAATTATCTCTCAAAAAAATAATTAATTTATTTATCCTATAGTAATTTCATCTAAATATAGGTCTTAATTGAACATCCTTTGATTATTTACTCATGATTCCAAAAAAAAATTAAATAAATCCGAGTTTATTTTACCCGTCAATCATAATAATTTTTTATTTCATAGATATTTTTTATAAAAATAATTTGATGAACTATTTAATAAATATTTAGTTATTTTTAAATTATTTTTACCCATGTGTGAATTAAAATAAAATGGTCTGAATGGAATATTATTTTCATTTTCCATATAAATTTCAATTATCCTAAAACCAAAATTTGAATGGAGTCTTCGTTTTAACTTGTATGACATTAAAGGTATTTCTGATCTCTATGAATAGTATTTTCATTAATTATGACATAATAGTTTCATTGATATTTTCAAAAAAAATAGTATCTCAATATCATATTATGAATTTATATGATTATAATTCTTATTTTCAATGATATCCTATTTTCCATATGAAATATTCCATGTTATCATTCCAAATAATTTTCAATATAATATCAAAATTTTAATGATATATAATATTTACTATGGATATGATCTATGCCTTCAATCCTTATTGTATTTATGAATGGATTATGTTTATTATGATAATATTTTTACAAAACTCGTTCTATTTTAATAGGTTATGCAAAAATTAAATGTTTGTGGAACCAGTTACTTTTACATGGGTTAAGATATGATTAATTGATGAATTGATGAAATGATTATGAAACCAGTTCCTATTCAACTGGATTTTCTATGATAAAATACTTATGAAACCCATTATTTTTTAGTGGGATATGATATAATGAAATAATGAAATTTTTTCAAACCCAATTTCTTTTCATGGATTTTGATATGATGGAATTTTGGTGATCTTATGGGACCCATAAGTATAGTTTTTATTATGTGATATGTGTGACCAATAAATACCTACTATTAATTGGTTAATGATTGATATTTCATGAGATAAAAAATATTGGAATGAAGTGTTATCCAATTTAAGAAATGAATTTATTATGCTCTGTTATTCTTCTGAGTGAACCATTATCACTATAATAATATAGGATGTTAAACAATTATATTATGATACAAATTTTAGTAAGCCTTCAATATTAATGAAATTATATTTTATGTTTCTGTGAATGAAAAATATATATCTATAATTTCAATGTTATTCTATTATATATTAAGTTCATTGATTAATTTTTGATTCATGTCTTGTAAAATACAATTATTTATTTTATGACTAATAATTATGATATATTATTTCCATGTTTGGGGTTTCAAATGTAATTCTGATGTTATCTTACACTTTTTATCATATTGTGATCCTGTGATCATTTATATATCACTTGGTTACTATTTCTGAGAATATCATCTCAACTATTATTTTGTTTCATTTTCCCATGTTATGAGATAATATTTTATGTCTTGTATATCTATAATGGTTATTATATATGAGGAACCCATTGGGAGACAATGTATAACTCTTATGAAAAATTTTATTATAATTACATGAATCCAATGGAACTAGATATATCTGATTATAGAATAGATAATTATGTTATATAATGAATATTTGTTAATTCATATGTAATATATTTTTTATGAATATTATGATTATATATAATTTTTATCAAATTATAGATTACATAAAACATTGTATACTAAGATATGTGAAAATTATTGATAACCATAATGATAGCTATAATCATTAGAATATATCATTGAATTTTGATGAAGGAAAAATATATTTGACTTCATGTAATTTCATATCTTTCTAGATAATATAAGTGGATATGGCTCAAGAATAGTTTTAAATACGGCTAATAAAGAAATAAAATGCACATTGAGATGTACCCAATCATTACTTGGTGTATGGAAATTTTCGTTACTACATATATAATTTTAAACTCCCAACGGATGTGTTTTGGAAATTCAAAAAATGTTTATCAAACATCGTGAAATGTTTGGATAATGACCATGAATGATTATGGTCAAGAAATAAAATTCACATACTTAAAATTATGCTTCATGATTTAAATATCTTTTAAGTTATATATATTGATTATACAGTTCCCCAATATGATTATTGTTTCTTACAATATGACTATGGGTTTTATTAAATGGGTAGCACCTGAATGAACTGTCCTAAAAATAAATGAAACAATATATTCAAATTTTATTCTATTCCTCATAATAAATTGGTCAGTAATTCCTTATGATAAATAATATGGATTATGATATCATTGGTACTTATGAGGAGAATTTTACAAAACATATGAGGTATTAAACTAGTATTATCATCTAACCTAAATGTATGTTTGATCAATAATTTTTTGAATTAAAAATATCTCTATGAGTATAATTACCTATATGAGACTTCAATAGCTATTGGAAAAACATATTGTGTGATATCTATGTGAAAATATATATTGTTGTTACCCCTCAAAGACATTGTTTTGATAAAAAATAAAATTCAATTAAAATTATATAAACCACGTGGAGAATAAAATATGATTTCAATCATTCATGATGTGTGAAAAGATACATCCACGATATTTTTATAAGGGGACTAGAGAATGTTTTATGTGTGGTAAAAAAGGTCATCAAGTAATTGATTAATATTGTTATAGGAATAAGTTATCTAAGGACTCATGTAGAGTGAAATTCCACAGAATAAGCCACCCATTCTCTATTGTTTCAAATGCAAGAAAAAGACCCCATAGATCTAAGAGTTGGTGTCTACTACCATTACATTGGAAAGAATATTTGGAATCAATTCTCCAAGGATCAAAGAGGATAGTAGTCATGGAAGACTAGATTTGTATATATATATATAAATGATTATTGTATTAAAAATGAATACTTTTGTTACAAAATATTTTTTTTATTGAGGATAACATATTAAATCTATTATATCTCTACATATGTTTCTTAGTATGTGTCGTGCAATCCTATTGAAGGGAAACAAAAATATGGGTGAGCTCAAATTATCTGTAAGGGTAAATTAGTGATGAAAAAATTATGAAACACATAGGATAATAGTTATTTAGTGGTTAATAAATGAACACATAGACCATAGTAAAAAACTAAAAGGAATTCAATAAACAATGTGGAAAGATAATAATTAGAAACACATGTAATTTATAGTACTAGATAAAGAAAAAAATCAATATTTCAAGGTAATAAATTGAAACACATTGCATTTAATCACTGAACTAATAATGAAAAACTTCCATAGAAATGGGGATGAAAAATCTCATTGATAAATAATTACTATATCAAAATGATGAAAATTATTAATTATTTTATTTCATGTTTAATGAACATGTAAAACTATACTACAAATATTTAACCTCTAGATAGTTTAAAACTATGGGTAGAAACCCATAAATTCTATATGGATACAAAATTAAAGGGTTTTTTCAACTAATATCATCTCATTAGACAACTGATTCATCAAGGGGCTTTTATTTTACTAGTCCCCAACCAATATGGGATACCATATTATCACCAACTAGTATATTTTAGGTCCCAAGAATTCCTCATATGTAATAATAATTATAAATACTTAACATCCATATTGAATATAGGATGCATATTTTTCAATATTTACACAAATAATCAATTAATATTAAAAATACAAAATATATGAAAAATTGTACATGGTTTAGGAAAAATTTATATAAATAAAAACTTATATTGATATTTAAGGGATATTCAATGTCGAATTATCATTGGAAGTTGATTATATCTATAGGACTAAAAGGAATTAAGAAAGTGACTATGAATACATTCCTTGGTCTAATAAATCATTAACCATTCATAGGGAGAATATGGATTGTATCTAAACAATGTATCCTAATTTGAAAAAATAACATGTTTTTTCATTCATTAATAGAAATGCTAATAAAATTTAATTTAAATTTATTCCTGAAAAAAATTTCCTATTAATTTCAAAAACAATACAAAAAATGTTCTTGTAGAAAATAACTTTTGAATATATATTCATTTAAAATTATCCTTTTAAATATACAAGGAAATACTTATAAATATTATGGGGGGGGGGTTAATCTGTACATGTCATACGAGGTAAACAAATAATTCATTTTCCATGATAAATTTTTTGAAAAATGCCTTCTTCAGAAATTGAAAATATTATTCCAATAAACACATTGGTAATATATAATAAGATTAAAAAGTGAAATAATAAATCAACATTAATGTAGTAAAAAGAAATTTTAAACTCTTTTTATAAAAAAATGTGTTTAAAAAGAAAATATGTTCCACGACTAAAGCTAGAAATGGAGTCAGGTTTTCTGAAAAATATTATCAAAAGTATATTAAGTAATAATGTGTAGAAACAATTCATTATTAATTGAATATGGTCATGAATAACTAAGGGATATTAATATTAATCATTTTAATATAATAAGATAAAAAATTCCTCTAATGGATTTTCAATAATATATATTCACGAATAAAATGAACTTGTGAAATAAACCCTTCAAAAGTCCACAACATTGATATAAAAATAAATTAATGAAATGATTATGTCTGTAAAATTTAAATATACCAAAAATAAATGGAAATATAAAATTATATAGAAAAAATGAGAATACACACAAATTATTATAATATTAAAAACAATGATAAGTTAATATAACCCCATGAAATGAAATTAGGATCAGAAATTAATTTCATCTTTGGAAGCATTAAGTGTAAAACCCTTAATGATAATAATTCAAATTGAAACTCAAAATATCATGAAAAGTAAATAAATGCTGATATTATATAAAATTTTTTTTAATGTAAACCATATATAAAAGATTAGTTTTAAAACAATAATATAACTATTTTAAGATAATTTTAAAAATCAAAAAAATGATGTTATATTTCAAGATAATAATTAAAAATGAACTTGAAGAGAATAATCTTTAAACATTCCAAAGTGTCCCACACCACATTAAAATAGTTGAATCATAATATATATGATTAAATTAGATTAAATAAAACATATAATATAATGATAATAAATATATTCATTAAATAACATGTCAATGTGTATTATATACTCCATAAAAAACAAACCAGTTTCATGACCACTAATACACCTCAATGTAATTAAAATTGAGGAAAAAATCCTACCTTGCATTTACATTTTTGTGAATGGAATTTAAAATACTCTATAATATTTTTAAGAGTTTTATAATATTATTATACAAAAATATTGATGTATATAATATCATATATTGTATTCCTATACTATCTTATTTCCCATTGAAAAAGAATCTTTCGTTATTTAAACTATTTTGGGTGTAAATTTCCTAGTTTGTTTAGTATGTTTTAACATGTCACTTATTGATATTATTAATTATATCATGGTTTAATCATTTACATAATGTGAAACATGATTTAAATATTACAGATTCAATGTATATATATTTTTGATTATTTATAATATTTGGAGATAAGAAATAAAATATACTGTTAATGGAGAGGGTAGGCCATACATAATCATGAAAGATACTTTTTTTATTTATTCCATTAAAAGAGTGTTGTGTAACTGATATATATATATATATAATAATTTAATTATAATATTAATGTCTTAAATGTCACAAGTACTTATTAAAATCATCCTTAAAATGATCGATGTATTGTAAAAACCAATGACATTGCTTTGAAGAGGTGGTAGTCCACACATCCACAAATGATGTAATCATATTTACACAAAATTTAATTTATAAAAGCATGTGTTATAAAAAAAATAATTAAGAACAAATAAATGTGAAATATTTTATATATAATACATAAATACTGTTTTCATCATATTTCCCACCGTTATAGGTGGTAGTGGAAGACGATCAATCATTATTTTGTGAGGCTATAGGTTAGTGTGAAAGTAAATGGCAGGATCGTTACTCATTAGATAGGTTTTTGTGTATATTTATGAAAAAATAATAACATAAAAACAACTCATTATATTTACTATGTATGGTTTTTACATAATCTATAAATAAGAAAATTTTACGGGGTGGAAATTGGAAATAAAACTGCGGAGTATGAGAAAATATGTTACCACTTCATGGAGTAACACCTTTTAGTTTTCTCCAATGGTTTTAAATTGATGGATTTATAATAAAATGGAATCTTATAGGATTAGGTAAAGTATTTTCTGGATATATTTTGTCATAACATGTTCGTTCCAATGTCTCTTGAGTTGTGGGTTGAAGTAGGAGGCAAGAGTTCCTTTATATAGTGGGGGGGACTTGTACTTTCGTAAATTTTAGAAAAAAATTTATTTCCCTCCACGTTTATTCCATTGAATGTTGACAAAAAATTGATAAAAGTTATATAAAATGGATAATATGGTCAAAATATAGACATTCAATGGATTTTTAACAAGTTTATAGGTTATTTTGATCATTATGTTGAAGCTTTTATCCCTTTTTAATCATAATTTCTTCTTAATAATTTTAGTTTATATTAATTACTTTCACAAATATTTTTGGTCAATTTTTTTAACCATATCAAAAATTCTATATTATTCTGATTCTAAATATGGAATTTATTTTTTATATTATAATCATTTAATTGAAACAAAATAATTAAAATTTGATTCCACCTACATAACAACAATTAATGTTTTTAAAGTAAAAACATTCAAATGTTTGAGATTCTTTTTTATCCAATTTCATTGTGAAATTGATTCCAATGACCGAAACTGGATTAATTAATAAAAAATATTCTTATTAAATATTAATCCATATTTAAATAATAATTTAACCATTAAAAGAAATTATATGGAAAATAGTTTTGAATTAAAATTTAGTTTTTTTCAATTTTATTTAAAAAGACCAAACATCATAAAAAAATTACAGAAAATACATCTGAACCTAATTTCAATTTTCCAATTTATATTAATATGTTTATTTTAACGTATAATATTTATAAATTATCAGAAAAATGGATTTCAAATTAGTTCTACATTAAAAAGTGGTAAATTTTCATTAATAAGAATATATGTTTTTATATGTAATATTGGGTTTGATCTTATTTTATTCATTTCAAATATATTGGATGAATATAAAAAATAATTTAGTGAATATAAAATAAATAAATATATATATATATATATATTACAGTAATATCACATACAAATTATGAGTAATTATATTTATTATGGTAAAACACCTTTGAGGGAATAAAAATTGGTTTCTATAAAAACATCCTCTTTTTATTCAATTGGATATTATAATAATTTCAAATTAATCGGTAACAATTGTATTAAAGTTATATTTGTTTATGAAAATTATTTTTAATATGTTATTTATTCTTATTCATAATCACAAACATAATTGAATGGTTATATATAATTATATTAAAAAAATAATATGTTAATGATATATTTTTGTTCGGTAAATCATGATCATACATGTAATGAGTTTTATTAATTAAATTAATTGTTGCATGCATTACAAGATAACTGGACATTTTGTGTCTTAAAAGATATCATACCTATTAACCTTATTTAAAATATTATATATATTATAATGTTCTGTGATATTATATTACCTTATCTGTTTGGTGTTTTATGTCAAACATGTTATCAAATAAAACGTTCTTCATTTAGAATTTCTGGGCTATTGCATTCTCCCCATTTCAAATAAATCGTGTCATAAAAATTTAAAATATATCTTGGTGATTATTTTTCTTAAAATTTTCTATGTTTCAAATTCCACATCTTCAGAAGGGTTCATAAGAAATCATCTATAATTGAATAAATGGTAAGTATAAAAGACACAAGGACTAACATATAAGTATGTATCGATATTGGATAACATTATAAGAACATAAATATATGTACTTGGAGGAAGATAGTAAATATTCGTAGTATGTTGCTGGGAAAATCAATCAAAAAATTTTGATTAATCAAATGAAAATTTAGATCCACCAATTCATATTTATGAGATTATTTAAAAGACCATCGCTTCAACAAAAAAATAGGGTATTACAAAACAAAAATTTGGTTTTAAGATCCTTTTCATAATTTGGAGTTATTCGACTACTACATATTAATATGAGGAAACATAACTATATAACATATATTTATATATATAAACAAAATTATTATACATTGTTTTTTTAAATTAATTTATAATTCAACCATTACTTTATGAAATCAATTTCCCAAAATTATCATTGATTCCTAAAGTACTAAAATAAGCATTTAACAGAACCTAATGCACATAAAATATTTATAATTCTATAAATTTGTGTCTAACCATTTTCCAGTGACAATATGGTTTAGACATTAATATCTAATAATAAATAGAGATACTAATAGTCTATCATTAATATTTATTCGTTATATTGTTAAACTATAGATAATGAAATATTTACAATGTTTTCACAAAGGGTAGTGGTTGGTGTGAAACACTTATCATCTACTAGTCATGAGTTAAAGACTTATGGCCTTAATGGACATTATTTTCTATCATCTAAAATACATTTTTTTATTTTCTAGAACAGTATTAATATAATTTATCGAATAAATATGATGGACATCCATAATATTAGGATAATAACTAAATATCCTTTTAACTGAGGTTTTCATTACAACATCAATACATAAATACATTATCTATTTTTTTATATTTCATTTCATAGTCTATAGTATTACCATTAAATTATTTTCGTATTTCTAAATCATGACAACTTATGTTTAACAATGTCCATTCACAGTCAAAATCCATTATAATGGGTTGTAAAATAATTATGAATTATCCTAACCACATTCAAAATGAGTTTCATACCTAGTAAATAATAATGAATGTTGTTGTGTATCAGGTTACGTCGAGGCATGCTCAATTCACCTTGTTAAATATTTTACCCATATGCATATTTTTTCTATAACCATGTCCACTTGTATTATCAAAAGGAGGTTTTTTTTGTAGTATGATCCACTTAATATATACCTTAAAAAAAATTTATGATGTTATTATATAAAAAACCTGTATGTATACCTTAGTTATTTTTTAAAAGATATATTTTCTTAAATATGGATACCAATATTTCTACTAAATTACATTTGATACAAACTATAGTGACCTGAACCCACATAGATCAGATTTGGTCTCTATTACCATCACATTGTAATGATTACATGGGTTAAATTATCTAAGGATCAATGAGTTTAGTATTATTGGTAAACAATAATCATTTATAATTATTGTATTAAAAATGAATACCCTAATTACAATAATATTTATTTCTTTCAATGATATCATTATTTCACCTAGTATGTCCCAGAATATATTTTATAGTGAACTTTTTTGTTTGCTAGGTAATGGATACAAAATAATGTTGTCCTCAAATTCTCAGTATAGGAAAATTATATTGAAACAAATTATGTATTAATGAAAATAATAATTATTGAATGGTAAATAACTAAACCCAAATACCATGAAACCTAATAATAGAGAAGTAAGTTCATAAACAATATGTCAATGATATAAATGGAAACAAATTAGATAAAAATAACAATATTCAAACAAAAAATATGGATAGTTATGAAACAAAAACAAAATTCCTTTAAAAATAAATCGAGAATGAATTGCTTTTTAGATATGTCGATATAAAATCTCATTGATAAATAATAATTGAATAAAACTGAAATAAATTATTATATATTTTATATCTTCTCTAAGGAACATAAAAAAACCTATTATCAATATATATACATATAAAAGAATAAAACAATGGGCAGAAATCCATCTATTCTATATGGAAAAAACGCAGAAGGGTTTTTTAGAAAAATATTTTGTATCATGTGACTACTAATGCGAGGAGGGGATTTCATTAAGCAATATTTAACCACTAGGGCTACCCTTAAATGTTACCCACACCATGTATTTCAGGTCCCAAAAATTTCACATATTGAATAATCAATAAGACTTATCAAATATTTTATTGAATAGTGGATATAGATTTATCAATATTTCCCCAAAAAATAAAATAGCATTAAAGGTAAAAAAATGTTAAAAAATTGTATACTTTTCAAGAAATAATCATATCTACACAAAAAAATTATATATATGATTAGGGTAAATTAATTTCCAATATATCATTGTAATTATAATAATTCATTGTGACTAAAAGGAATCAAAGAACTGAATATCAAAATTATAGTTTTTCAAACAATTCATAAACCATCTATAGATAGAATATAGATAATATAAATAAAATATATCCCAATTAGAGTAAAAATAAATCTTTTGTGTCATTGATGAATAAAAATTCTATAAAAATATATTTTAAAAACATTCTTGTGGATAATATCTTTTATTAACCGTTTCACATAAAATAACTTTTCAAACAATTTTTATAAATAATTAACCTTTTAAACAGGTAAATGGATCCTCATTGAAATGTATTAAACATGTTCATGTTTTATAAAGAAAAAATAAAATTAATTTTACATTGTAAATGTTTATAAAAAACCATTTTCCATAAGATATATAAATAATCCGTTGAAAACATTGGTAATAGAAAAAAATGTTCAAAATTTATTTAATAAATAATTTTGAAATGGTAAAAAAATTAAAACATTTTTAAAATACATGGTTGTAAAAGAAAATATTTTCTCTCACTAAATAGATAATTCATGTCATGTTTTCTTAAAAATACAATCTAAAATAAATTGAGTACTAACGAGTGGGTAAAAGAATTCATTACATGAATGGGGTCATGAATAAATAGAAGAGAATAAAATAAAAGGGATTATTAAAAAAGAAATATTAATTTCCTCTAATGTAAATTATTGTGAAAAAAATCCCAAACAAAATTATATTGTACAATCAACACAAGAAAAAACGTAACATGAATGTGAAAATCAATAAATAAACAACTTAGGTGTATCAATAGTAAATTAACATAAAAAAGTGAAAATGAAACAATATATTGTAAAAAGGTTATAACACACGTAATCATATAATATTATAAAAAATTATGAATTAATATAACTCATTGAAAATAAATAATGTTATGCAATTATTTTCCACCTGAGTATATTTAAGAGTGAATCCCCGTTGATGAAATAATTCATATTGAAACTCAAAATATCATAGAAAATGATTGAATCGTAATATTATATGACAAAGTGCTAGAATATAAACATTATATAAGAAATTAGGTTCACAAAAATAAATTTACTGTTATAATATAATGTTAATAATCATACAAATAATTAAAATTTCAAAGATAATAATTTTAAACATTCTTGAGAAGAATAATATATATTCACTCTATAGTTTCCCATACCACTATAAAACATTTAAATCATAATATACATGAAGGAATAAAATTAAATGTAACATATGATATAACTCTAATAAATATATCCATGATATATAATCTCAATGGGAATTATATACACCATATGAAAGAAAAATGTAGCAGAACAACAAATAAGCCTCAATGTATTATGAATTGTGACGAAATCCATTACCTTACATTTCTTTTTTAGTGAACGGAATGTATCGTCCTTTATAATTTTTTTGTAGTATTAATAAATTATTAAAGAACCATTTTATATTTTATAATATCATATACTCTCTTCTTATAATATCTTTTTACCTATATGATAAAAATCTTTCATTATGTTCACTATTCAGTGTGTTAATTAACATGTTTTTGGAACATGTTTTAAATTGTAAATTATTGTTAATATTAATTATATTATTGTTTTATATTCTCTAGAAAGTGAAAAATGTTTTAAATATCATATATATTATGTATACATATATTTATTGTAAATCATAATATTTGGGGATAAGAAATGATATTCCCTGTTCAGGGAGATGATATTTCATACACATGCATGAACGCTACTTTCATTTATTTTTCACATAAAAAGAGTTATAATGAAAATTATAAATATTTATATTATAATTATAATATAAAATTAATGTCAAATATTTAACATAGGTTTATTTTAATCTATCCTAAAATATTCCATGTATAACATGAATGATTCACATCACACTGAGGAGGGGGTAGTCCACACTTCCACAAACGATGAAATCAGATTTACACAAAATGGAATGTATAAAGGTAGGTGTTCATAAAGAATTAATGAAGAATAATAAAATAATAAATACCCTATATTTCATTAATAAATATCATGTCTATTATTATTTCCACCATGAGACTGAATAATTAAAAAAATGAACAATCATCGTTTCGTGAGGTGGTAGTTTGTCATACACATAAATAGTAAGATTGATACCAATTATATTGATGATTTTTTAATTTCAGGATTAAAAATTAACATAAAAATATATAAGTATATTTTGGTTACTTTTTTTATAAAATCATGTGATAGTGAGAATTGAGAGGGTGGAGTATTGAATTAAAACTAAAGAGCTTGAGGAAAGATGTTACCTCTACTTTGGGTAACCCATTTTGGTTTGCAAAAAAGGGTTTTTTTGGAAAGATTTCTACCCAATATGAGTATTCTAGGATTATGGGATGAATTTTTAGGATCTATTTGGGTAGATTTTTATCTATCTAATGTTCCTTGAGTGGTGTGAGAAAGTGGGAGGCCTGAAAGACATTTTATAGTGGAGGAGGAGTGGAACTCATGTATATTTTGGAAATGTGAATTACAAACACGTTTATATCAATTCATGGGGCTCCAGAAATGGTTCAAATAATATATAAGTGATTATAGGGTCTATATATATCCATAAAATTGTATTTCAACAAGTTTAAATGCCATTTTGTCTCTTAATTTTATGGTTTAGTCCATTGTTAATAAAAAATTATCCTTTTTGTTGTAGTTAATTTTAATTACATTTAGTAATATTTTTGGTAAAAAATAATTTGAAATTATTATAAATTTAAATTATTCTGATTCCATATATTCAATATATTTTCTAAATTCCAATCATTGATGTATAGTGAATTAATATAGGATTGATCTTGGAGACATGACCACAATGTATGTTTTTACAGTAAAAACCTTCAATAGTTGGGATGGTTTTATATCCCATATCATTGTGAATTTCATTAAAATGTCTTAAACTGTGTTAAATTATAAAATTGAGAAATATTTAAACATTAAAAATACTTTATAATATAATATATCCTTTTAGATAAATTACACGATTAAACAGTTTTGAATTAAAATTCTCTATTTTTCACTATTTAATAGAAAATAAAACATCTCAGAAAAATATAAAATCATTAAAATAACATACATTTTATGTAATAATTTATAATAATTAGTTTATTTTGACATATAATATTAATAAAAGATCAAAAAAAATTAATTTAATAAAGGTTCTCCATTAAATGGTCGCAATAGTGACTGAATAAAAATATTGGATTTTATGTATAATATTGATTTTGTTCCTATTATATTCCTATACAATATATTTAAGGAATATAAAAATATTTTATTAAATAATATATATATATATATTACTTTAATATCACCTACTAATTTTATATAATGTAATTTATTTGTGTAGAACAACATTGTGGGAAAAATAGTTTTCTATAAAAATGCCTATTTTATATTCAATTGGTTCTTATATACATTTCTAATTACTTTGTAACAATAGAATTAATTTAATAAATGTTTAAACCAAATATTTTCAATATATATTTCATTATTCTCATAACCTCAAATTTAACTATTGATTATGTCATGTTTTATTAAATAATAATATTTTAATAATATATTTTGATTCAGTAAAACTGAATCTTTCATGTAACACATGGCATTGAAGAAAGTCATTGGCATGCATGATGCAAGATAAGTCAGTTTTTCATGAACTTAAATCATTAAAATATATTAAATTTTTTCTAAATGGAAAAAATATTATAATGTGTTGTTATTTTATATTTCCTTACATGCTTTGTGTTGCATGTTATACATGTTATCGAATACAATGTTCTAATTTTAGAATTTTTATGGTCTCACATCAAATACAAGGAGTATAAGAGTTATTATTACTGAGAAAACATATTAATGAGATTGATCATTGAAAAAATTTTCCTCTTATCTTTAGAGTCAAATATAAATCTATTATGATTTCTATTTTTGATGAGGGGTGTGATAATAATTTGCTAAAATGTATGGTTACCACCCACTCTGGAACTGCTAATGACTTATTTAAGTATGGATCACCCCACTCATATATATATGAAAAAAATTTATAATGGTATCATAGTAACACCTCAATTATTATATGTTTAATTATAAATGAAAACATCTACTAGTATAAATATTTCCACTTGAGTATATAGTTATTCAGAGTTGAATTTAATGGGATAATACTTCATGAAATTATCATTATTCTTACACTATTTTAATTTGATGTTATTATATTCATGGATTATATTTCTCTAAATAAATCAAAAAATAATTTTTTAGTAAGGTAATTCATGGTTTATGTTCTTGAAAAACCTATAATCATTTATTAGTGTGATGTTAAATGTGATATTTTGATTGAACCCAACATAATTGTATGGATATTTATTCCCATTCAGAAGAGGGTGTTTTACTAGATTGTTGGGTAAAAATTAAAATAAATTAAATAAATAAAATAAGTATGTTTATTGATTTCTTTCTATAATTGATTAATTTTGTTATTCTTATTTTTAAATTCGATCTTTCAATTGGACTCATATCATATGTTTCTCCTATTTCATATACTATATATATAATGGAATTCATTAAGTGACAAAAATTTAATAAGAAACTCCAAGTGAATGTTCAAAAAGAAATAATTTACCTTTTTTTCATATTTTCATTTAACTATTCATAATTTAAAATTAAATATGGTTTATGTGAGTTTGAATTGATTATAGAGAGTTTAAAATGATCAAAATCAAAAACTAGTATCGTCTACCCCATATTTATGACTTTTTTTATCCACTGTGTGCATCTCAAAACTTTTCCATGAATTAAAATCATTATGGATATCATTAATTGAGGGTTAATAATGACAATATATGATCGAAAACATTTTTTGAAAGTATTGGGCACATTTAGTAATATGGAATTTGGTCTTTCTAATTCCCTAACAATCTTCACATATTTAATGAATGCAACCTTTTTAGATTACATTGATCATATTATGGTAGTCTATATATATGATATTATTATATATTCAATTATCAAAGATAATTGTAATGGAATATTGATATGTATACAGAAAATCCTAAAGAAGGAGAATCACTATAAAAAATTCAAAAACAGTAATTTTTTTCATCATAAGTTTTTTTGTGTCATATGATATCAATCGATGGAATATCCATGGATCCATAAATATAGGAGGATATTAAAAATTAGACTAGACCAACCACTATGAATAATAATTGTAGTTATGTTTTTTGGATAAATATTATTTATAATGTTTATAGATTTTTTTAAATCTATATAATCCACTATCCATGTTAACTCAGATGGGTTCCATATTCCACTATACGGATTAATGTGAATACAAATTATAGAACTAAAGAGAATATTAGTTACTGAACCAGTTATTAAAATACCCAATATCATAGAAGTATTTATAACATATAGTGATTCATCCATGAAGATATTAGGTTTATTTTCCCAAATAATGAAAATGATATATTATATACATCCTAGAAAATTATGGATCATGAGACAAATGGCCAAAAACATGATTTGGAGTTAACTACTATAAATTTTACACCAAATATAGGGAGTTATTATATTTATATAAAAAATTGTGATGTATATTCTAATTAAAATATTTTAAATTATATATTCATATAGAAGGTGTTGAACATGGTCCATAGTAGTTGGTTCGATTTTATTAGTTATTATTATTACTCAAAACATTACCACCCTTAGATAGCTATAAATGTTTCAATGATTTGATCCACAAAGAATATTTTAGCTTACGTATGATATATATAGAATGAAGTAAAATAGAAATATATCATGAAAGGATGGATACTGGAATCATAAATGATGGGTATATATAATATCTTTCTCAAATAAGTGTTCATCCAAATATCTATGTGAGGATAAAAGTTGGGTGGAATGATGATACTGAACAATAAAGTATGGATAGAAATGTTCATGAGTTTATCCATGATCATGATAGAATATTATATTTGAATAATCCTCTGTGAGAGACATCTGTATTTTATTTAAATAAATAACTATTATAGGAAGCTCATAGTTCTTCATTATCTATTCATCTTGGGTTTAAAATATTGTGTAGAGACATGAATGAGTATTTCCAGTGAGATTAAAAGAAGATATATATTTCAAAGTTTCTATCATGATTATTGGTTTTTCAAAAACATATTTTAATGATATAAATGTATAAAGTGAAGGACACTGAAACACCCTGGGAGGGGATGTGTGAATACAAGTGTGAAATTTTTATTTTAATGTGATGGATATTTTTACCACATTTGTTAAAACCTATTAAACATGTATGATGATAAATTACAGAAAACAAACAATCAAATGAAAAATAAAGACATAACAATTTTATATGGTTCACTACTACATGCTACATCTATATATCTGTATTTTTAAGGTTGTTGGTCATCCAAAATTCCCCTAATAATCACTTTTTGTGGAGAAAAAAACACGAACTTAGTACCATCTTTCTAGGATCAGTTTCTTTACAAGTTTTTAGGGACAAAAAAATTAATTCCTCATATCACATTTATTTACTACCCCTTGATTACATCATTTGGATGAACCTAAAATAACATTATCAACAATAATATTGCTTCAATGAATTGTAATTAAATCATGTATCTCCAATGATAAATGGATTATCTGTTGATGTCTCATTATCACCCATATGTGTAATTAAATCATCCTCACACTGTTAGTTTATGAATTATTACTACATGAACTAGAATGTTCCTTCATGAACTACACTCCTTATTCCATATATTAGGCTCATTCTTCCATGTACAGGGCTCCACTATATACCTCTTGTGCGTCACATACCACTTCTCCTCCACGAATTGTCTATACTTCATGAATTGTCTCTGCTTCCACGTACTATTTCTCATCTATGAACCACCTAACCTCTATAAATTTTTCTTCACTTCTTAATACATGATAACCACTTAATGAGTACTTCATCTAGATATTATCTATCAAATGAAGACTTTTCTTCACATACACCACTTCAAAATTCACCAAATTCCTATGAATATCTAATTAGAAATAGCTTCATATGGTTTCCTACCCGCAAACCACTCTGGACTTCTCTTTAATACTATCGTTTTTTATTCTTAAAATCTCTCACAGATGAAGAAATTAGTGCTCCCTATATGTGAAAATAGATCAAGATAATCATCTAAATCTAGTTTACCAAATCTTCGATACAACTCCACCTTTACTTCCTACTGTGAATCTCCCACTAACCATATTACCTTTACAGTAAGTGTACATCAATTCTGACTATGTGATGGCTCAAATTACAACCTCATATTCTCAAATTACACCCTTCAAAACTTCTCAAATATGTAGATCATTTTTTCGAATGACATTCCATCCCATGAAACATTTTTATTTTGAAAAACTCATGTCGTACTATTATCCTTCTTTTCTATGAAAACTGTTCCTCCGACGTAGTCCATATACCATTTTATATTATGTGAACCATTCCAACTATGTGGTTTTCTGTTCTCTATTCTATATAAAATAATTCTTGATTCATGATCTTTTCCTAAAAAACCCATTACATGAACTAAATTTGTGTAAAATATTCATTTTCCAAAAACAAACTCCCAATATTGAGGTCCAAAATTTTTGAAAACACAAGGAAACTAAGAAACCTTAATCAACAGCTTCAACCTATACTGTAAGATCACAAGACTTGAAAGCCCCTTTATTTAACCAAAGATGATGGAAAAAAAGACAAACCATATCCCATTTCCCTCCAAGAACATCCTTGGTTCGAAAATGAGGGTTTGTTATAGTTAGGAAACATACCAAAATTTAAATGGGGAAACATCAACATAGATTTTTTCATTAGAAACACCAAAACATCTAGCATGAATTATTACATATACGGTTGTAGTCGATCACATCACAATTCCAAAACACATAATCTATATCAAATAATATTTATATATAAATCATCATAACATAATATATGTAAAGGAGTTGTAATTATTTCATAGAATACCATATTTAATTGTATCTGATTGGAATTCTAGTTTTATCATGATGTTATAGATATGTATTCACAAATATCGCGATATAGAGTTGAGTATTAAAACATTGTATCATCCTCAAAAAAATGTTCAGACTGATAGATTCGTTAAAACCCTATGGATATTTTGATATCATGTTCTATGGATTTCAATGTTCGTTGGGATCAACACAGTTGTCATGTTGAGCTTTATTATAATTGTAGATTTCAGTCAAGTATTCAAATGGATATTTTTGAATCATTCTATAGAATACACTCTTTATCTATAATGTGATTTTATGAATATGAAGAATAAAAATATTCACAATATAGATCTAGGAAGAAATAAAAAATATGGTTACAGTTCATTACCAAAATTTTAGGGTGCACAAAATTGACAGAAAAGATATACTGATAATTTTTAACATAATATGTATTTTCACGTTCAAGATAAGTTATATCTACAAATTTTTTCATGGAATAAGGATATGAAATTTCGAAATAAATGATAGTAATTCCATAAGTATAACATTCCGTTTTTATATTGTTGATCATATTGGGATCATAGCTTCTCTCTTGGTGCTTCCACTGAACCCCTCTATAGATAATAATTTAGTTAATATATCTCTCCTAATTAAGAACATACCTAATCAAACATATGTAATGAACATAGAGGATATAAATATGGAACATGATATTTCCTTTAATAACTAATTTTTATTGATTTTTGATCATATAAATAATGTGAAATGAACGAAAAAAACTCAATTGGTCAATGATTTGGATGAAGAACCTCCAGTTGGAGGATGCTTTGGGGCATCTTGATGATGTAAGGAGGAAGAAACATCCTAATTTGTGTGTTCAAATGTTGAAAAATTTGAAAGGTGGAAATCTTTTTAATGTTGTAGAATTTATCAGCCCAATTAATAAAATATTATTTTTCAATGAATATTTACATCATCAATATCTTCTGTGAAAAAAAACACAAAATATTAAAAAATAAAATTAATCTATTAATATAATTATTTAAACATAACCAAAATAATATAGTATTTAGAAATTATGGTACAAATAGGAATAAAATCCTTTTAAAAATTTTAATGGATTTAGGTAAATAAAATATATTGATAAAAAACCGTTACTTTTTAATAATCAATATATCTTTTGAAAGTGTTATTTTCTCAAAAATTACATTCCATTATTTTAGAAAAAAATAATAATAAGTAATTTTTTATACTTTTCAGAAAATTACATGAAAAATTTAACATAATTTTATAAATTTAGATGTCAAATTTATATTTTAATGAATTTTTATAAATTTCTAAATGTACTAATATTTTAATGAATAGTAAAAATATACAGATTTTTATTAAAACCCACAATATCATTTAAATAATTTAGATGATAAATTTCATTTTAATATGGGTTTGAAACTAAAATTAATTCAAAAATATATTTATTAATCCAAAATTTTTCATTTTATTTTATTCTATATAGAATTTTAAAATAAAATCATTATATACTTCTAAATATATTCTCTTTGTAAAACATCATTTTCATTACATATATAGGTATAAAAAATGATGTTGATACAATTAATGTAATCTATAAAAATTTATTCCATATTTCGAATAAGATTAATGATTATTATATTAAAATTTCAAGTTAATTTGTGGTTGTCATTAAAAGAAAAAACAATACAAAATAATTGTCATTGTTATGGTTATAAAATTGTCACCATGAGTTATGATAAATTGATGATTGGTAAAATGACCTTGAAACATGTATATATCACATTATATATATGTTTCGGCCTTATATAATATTTGATTCTATAATTATCCATTTTTATCCTTACAGAATGTTTAAAATGTGGGTACACATTTTTCATTTCAAAAATTACATCTGAGTCCACACCACCACCTATAAAAGGCCAATGCCACTTATCTCTACTTAACACATAAAAATACCATTGGTTTGTCAAATAACTAAAAAATATATATATCTATTCCTTCACCATTTTACAGAGGAATCAGTTTGAGTAGAAAAATATCATAATAAGGTATTATGTGTTATCCCAATGTTTTCTATGAATAAGTGGTGTAGTCCTTAACTGTGAATTTTTATTTCATTTCTTCGTGTACCTCCTTCAAATATTCTTCAAACAAAATAACATAAACAACCATATAAAAAATATAATGATATTTTATTATATCAATGGAAACACCTACATCTATTTTCTCTTCCACGATGTTGGGAAAATAACCATCAATCATGTGTTTGACACACTACCACCACATAATCAAATGTAATTCATCTTCCAACACAACCCCTAAATGGTGAATATGATGGTGAATTTAACATATTATTATCAAATAAATGAAATATATATAATTTTCTAAATTTAATATAACATATTCATTTGTTCATTTCATTGTATGAGAATATGATAACATCACATGTGTGTACATGGGACTACCGCATCATGAAGCGATATGAATCATTCATCGCTAATGAATGTCATTAATGGTAAAACGATACTTTTAATGAACACATGTGATATCAATTAAATTAAAATGAATCAATAATGGTAATATATTGTTTAACTTTTTTCCATCCTTCATGAAAACTTATACAATTTTCACCTATATGTATGGTTTATCATCTCAATTAATTGTGTAACTATTTTTATTTATCTAACATTAATTGATTAATATAAATTTATATTTAATGAATATATGTGATATTTAAGTCATAATTAACATTCAAAATATTATGGAACCATAGTTAATGTAAAAGTTTTAAAAATACGAAGCTAGAACATACCTCAAAGAACAGAGAATTTATTGCATGAAATGTACTTTTAATACGGAAATGTTAGTAGATATGTAATAAAGGATTATCCATAATTCATATATGGAATTATAAGTATTATTATGGTTATTTAATGGATGTATAATGACATTTATTTTTTATTTATTAGATTTCAATATGTATGATGTAAGTTTCTACTAAAGTAAAATATCATTATCTAACTTTTTTAGACACATGCAGTATACACAACATCTTTATTTGTTGTACTAAATATAATATATCCTGAAAGTTTTTCATGATTATAATACATAAAATTATGTAACATTCATATATATATAAGGTTATATTTCTCTAGTGTCTTAAGATTCCAAAGTTCACATAATCATAATGGTTTTATGATATAATTTCATTATTTACTAGGATTCTTATGATTATGTGTTCGATAATGAAATATTTTGATATTTCTATAAGGAACATCATGGATATTATAATACATTTGTTATTTCATTAAAATATAATTATTCCTTTCATTTAACTCTATTTATGTAGTGAATATTCTAAAATAATGTTTATAAGGAAAATTAACATTATTTTTCTCTTTAGTCGAAAAAATTTATTTATTTCAACAATATGTTTTCTAAAATGTTTTTAATGAAAAATTTAGAAATTATATAATTTTTGTTAAAAATAAATTTTTTATTTTTTAATTTTTTTGAAAAGAATTCAATAGAATGTTTTTTTCTTTTTCTAAACTAGTCACTTTTTATTTTTACCACAAATGTGAATGTATTTTTCACTTTAATGTGTATGGCATGAATAATATTTACAAAAGTCATGACAATTATTTTCTTTAAATTTTACATTATATTTTATCAAGGTTTTTTTCCAAAAGATATCAGAAATATATTATGAATCTCTATTTTTAAAATATTTATTTCAAAATAATGGTTATTGTACTAAATAAATGTTCAAAATAATCATTCAAAAATAATTTTCCATCTAAGATGATATAATTTGATATCACATAAGATTCACCGGGGATATGATCCAAGGGTTCCATACTTTTACTTTTTGGTTTATGTTTATATTGAAAATATATTTATAGAAGTCATTAATTTTCCATAGGTTATGCAATAATGATGTTTTATGAAACCCATTAAATTTATATGGGTTATAAAAGGTGGAATTTATGAAATGATTATAAAAACTATCACATTCCCATGGGTAATATTATGATGAAATAATGTAATGTTTGTAAAACCCATTCCTTTTCATGAGATTAGATGTGATGAATTTTTATGAACTTCTAAAAACCATATTTAGGATTTAAATTATGTTTTGTGTGAGACCTCTATAATCATAAAAATAATATGGTAAAGATTACTTTTTCAGGATATAAATTGGAATATAATGGGGAGTGAACCTAGTTCAGTCATAGTATTTTCCACTCAAACAGCCATTGTAGTGAACCATGACTATTATGATGGTTTTTTATTAATAATCTTCCACTATGGTAGACTGGTAATTAATCCATGACTACTAAGTGAATTATTTTCAAAACCTACGTGTATGCAAAAAATATCTCTTATGAAAATTTTATACTCTCATAGTTTATTATCATTTACTCCATTATGATTCATGTCTTAAGACCTAAAAATATTTATTATTTGATTAATTTTTATGATCTATGATATGAAGGATGTGGTTTTTTAAAGTCATTATCATTTTTTCACACCCCAATGCTGATGGTATGATTATTTCATCATTGATATATCCCTTATTTACAAATATTGAGCATTTAAGGTCACCCATTATTCTATTTCCTTTCCTAATTTTATTAGGAAAGGTATTTTGTATGAAATTTCAAAATATCAGTCTACTTTTGAGAAATAATGTGGAACTTATGTATATGCCTTATGAACCAGTTATTAATGCTTCCAATATTTCAAATACACCAGTCCAATATGATTATAGAGTGGATTATAATGTTAAATAATTAATATTCAAACATTATTATGTGATATTTGTGTATGAAAAATTGTGTTTTTTACATTATGTATATATATATTATTCTTTCTTTTCCATATTTGTCTTACTATATTGTTTATTATTTATATGTAAGCTCCAATTCCCATTTTTCAGGGTGTTTCTTTGATTAATTCTATTTCTCTAAATATTATATTCAATCAATGCCTAATAATGTAGTAGTGAATAATCCAAAAAATAATTTTGGTGGTAAATATTTCATTCAATTAAATTTTAATCATTTATAAAATGTCTCATTATTTAAAAGGTTCGATAATCCATGTGTCACTTCCAAAATGTGAATATGGTAAAATAAATTTTTGATACATGATTTAGTTAGACTTCAGACCAAATCCCAGGTTGTTGGTTTCATACATCATCATAAAACACAAAATAATTTATTTACTCCAATATGTTTTTATTTTAATTATCTACATATACTTCAAATTTCCATTGGTGGTGTGTTGACTTATTTCTCAACAAATTTATCATAAATTTTTATTAAAAAGTTGACATGACATTCATTCCTCAATTATATAATAAAACATTCTTTCTGGTTTGAAATAATGAATTATAATAAATTGGTAATTAAATTGTACATTTAAAATTTGTTAAATATTTACTATATTGTTTATTAATCACTCCAAATTTATAAAAGAACCTTTTAGGGAGGCTAGACTTTTTGGTGTTGATAAACATGTATAAATGAATCAAGAGAAAAAAATAACTGAATAACCCTATTATTTTTCCAAATTTTAATTATTAAAATTATATATATATATATAATTTTCCTTTATTAAACTATAAAAAGGGACATAATAATGATATTAATTACACTAATTCATTACATGAAATAGATTTCTTCCATGTCTACTATTTAATTACTACATTCAAGTGTTTAATAAATATATGTACCTTGAGTGATATTGTAGATTATTTTTTGAAAGTCCATGGTGAGTCTTAAATGATTAACTAAATCATGAACATGCCTTGAGAGATAGTAGGTTTCCTTAAATGGAATTTCATGGATAGGCTTAAAGTGTGAATGAAATTACATCACACCATGATTGGGGATCGGGTTCCTTATAAGGATTCTATTAGAGTAGCATATAGGTTCAATGAGAATATATATTTCCTTTAGAGACATAGATATTTCTAATTTAAATTCCTTTTATTGGTAAATAGGGTAAAAAAAATTATGTTACACAATAAGAAAGACTTGTGTTCCTGATATGGAATGACATTTATGGGATCATATATTGAGTAGAATTATATATATATAATGAATTGGGAAATACTTGGGTTCCTAATATATAATTACTTGAAAGGTATCATTGGTATAATGAATTTTATAATACATGATTCTTAATTTGATTACCCATGATTTCTAATTCTTTAACATCACAAAACTTCTTGAACTCCATGTGATTGTTATTATGTCGATTAATTTCTAATAAACCATGTAGCCATTCATATGAATACAAATGTATTCATATATATATGTTTACATGTATGTATATATATATACTATGGAACATGTTCGAATCATTTCATCTTAGGCTAAAGTAAGTATGTTGTGCTATGTGTCATTCAAGGAAACTGATCCAACATGATTAATTTTTTTATTTATAACACTATTTATTATAATTTCATAATTATTTATTTTATACATTCATTGGATACTATATGTGGTAACCCATATATTTTACCTCATACCTTCTTTATATTATCATTTAGTACTAGGATAGAACACCTAGTTTTTGGTTTGGAATTGGCTTTTATTGATTTTTTATTACATTACTATGGGCTAGGATGTGGAAGAGGAAGTAGAGGTGAAGAGTATACTGATGATGAATTCCATATATTGATTATTTCATTAATTTATTCATTATTTATCTAGAAATTTTGTATTTAATACCTATTGAATAATTATAGATTTGAATTTGTGGTATAAATACTCATTGATGGTTTCTTATATGGATCTGTCCTTGTTATTATTACTCTTCAGTTATTATTATCTACTTCTACCTTTTATTTATATTTATTGTATTTATTACTAATCTAGTGAATATATACATTCTACTATAATATCATTGAACCCTTACTTCATGATTGAACCCTTTGTAATATGAGGTTAAACACTTCGGGCCATGAGGATAAATGGATTGGGCAACATTTTAGTTTTTCCTAGGGTAGGACCTTACATAGTGGTATCAGAGACACTTTCCCCTTATCTTAATGTTTTTTATTGATATAATAGAGGATAGGAATATTTAAAAACAACATAAATAGACCATTTATAGTTATAACAAACCCACACATGAGGAAAAGATCATATTGCAAGGGATATAATTGATGATCATGTTTTTCACTATTAATCTTGATTATCATTTCACTGTGATTGACAAATTAAATTTCTCTCATTACTAGTTAATTAAATTTATCTCTTAGAAAAACATTGTCAAATATTAAGTTTTTTTTTGTATAAATTTAGGCATATAAAATTCACATGACATTTATAATGCATTCATGTAGTTTATACTTCTATGATCATGTCTCATACATATTTGTTTAGCTTGATTGTTTGATTATTATGAACACTTACTCATATACCAAGATTCTATGATATTCTACATTCATGCCTATATTCCTTATACTATTATAGTATTACTTTTTATAACCATGAAATATAATTGGTCATAAATGATTATTCATCCACCTAAATGGGATTTTATGGTATATCATGATTACAGTGCCTTAATTGACAAATTATGACATGCTTCAGCTGAGCTGCGGCCCATTTGTTCATGAGGAAGAAACATTAGTGGTTGTTATTTATGTGTTAATGATAATAATTATTAATCTATATGGGAATTTATATATTGGGAATGGAGGCTCATATAATCAAACCATCATATATGATCTTTGTATAGTCTAAGACTAATGGTGAAAAGCTAATTATAGTTAAATAAATCACAAGTTTAACATATGATGTCTTCTACCTTTATAAATTGGAAATAGCGATTAATCTAAATGGGCCATACTATAAATGAATTTTTTTTAAAAAAATTTCCCATGATAAAAAGATTTAATTTAAAGTTAAATTTTTTTTGTTATAAAGAAAATCATGTAACTTCATACGAATGTCAGTTAATGGGGTGTCAATTTAAACATATAAATGGTTTTAACTTTATAACATGGGATGAGAACCCATGAAAATAAATACTTTTATATTAAAATATACACATATTAATGAGTTTTAAAATCATATTCCTATGATATAAACCCATTAAGGGTGCTCTAAATTTTAACAATTATGGTTTTCACTTAAATTGGACTCTAATTAAAATATATGTATTATCTAATCATGAAATTGGGAATGGATAACCATATAACAAAACCCTAGTAATCATGATGTAACCCTTATAGGTTATATTTATTCTTATAGGATTTAGTTAATAACCTCTTGGTGGGATATCTATGTTATTGATATTTGTTATTTAATGTGATTGTAGCCACATGTATGATGTTACATATAAATTTATTATTGAATAACAATATTTTAACTCTATTAATATGGATTAAATAACATTTATATGTTTTTAAATTTACTATTATTAGTTGTTGGTTAAAGAATATTCAAATTACAAGTTATAGATTGTTTTCCATTGTAGCATGGAATTTTAGTTTTCCTTAACTAATCCCAAATGGGAAATCTTTTGGAAAAACGGGTTTGACATGAAATGTTGACCAAATTTTTGTAATGTTTCATGTTGTCTCATGGATTATATAACATGTCCAGATGTATAATGTCTTCTTTATAACCAGTACATATCATTCAATGATTATATGAATCATATATTTTAAAATAAATGTAAAATTAATAATAATGTATAATTTAAAAACCCTTTTGGATAACCAAAATAGATAATCATAGGGTTAGTTTTTATTTTATTATTTTCTAGAGTTACCTTGAACAAGAACATGATTTTTACCATTAGTCTTAGTATAATTATTTTTCTATTATTTCATTTTCTTAATTATTAGGAAAAATATCCTAGTGACCAATCATGTATTAAAATATATTTAAAGTAGATGATTTATGGTTTACTTAGGGGTTTATAATATTTTGGTAAATCCCCTGTAAATGGAATCTAATTTAGTTTTGATATTACTTTATAGGAATGTGGTGTTTTTTCATTACTAGTTAGAGTTGGAAAAGACACTCATCAAAAAATGACACCCCCTTGTAGATAGGTGGTTTTATGGTACGTTCATCCTTGAAAAATTATTATCATACGTAGATAATCGGTGAATATACACTATTATACTATTATGTATACATTGTAAACCTTTATGGAGAACTACCCTATGAGGTTTTTCATAGTGAATTAGTGAATTTATGGATGATGCATGGAATGTGGTGTCTCTATACCTATTTCGATATCTATAACCCTCATAGGTAAATGATTTATGTATCCACCTTCCGTTTAATGTCTAAAAATTGAGTTTATAAGAATGACCAATTATATTTATTATATTCCCGTATGTGGTTTATGAATATTTTTAGAGACTGTAGGGATAGTTGGATGGACCTAGTGGCCATGTTTTGGGATTTTTATTAGGGATTGTTGGGTGACCAAGAATACCTCTACTTATACTCAGACCGTACTAGGTCAACAATTATTATTTTATTCTTTGTAAACATATGAGATATTTTATCCCATGTTTTATGTTTTCATTAAGGGAGCTTATATTGGTTATATACATTCATAAAGACAAATTCATGGTAACTTCTCATGTTTTTTAATATCATCAGGTTAATGATATTGATTTTATGACGTATCACATAGAATCCATGCATATAAATCCTATCATGGCTGTTCTACAATATTTAGGTGATTGGAACAATTGAACAATGGTTGAGATTGATTTTTAGATTTCTAAATCAATTTCATGATACCATTAGTCATTCCATAAATCATTCCATGGGATATGTGTTTTATTTTGAAGAGGAGTTCCAAGGGATCTTCAAAAAAATTAATACTAAATTGTTCTGAAATAGATTCATCTTGACCATGTTAATAAGTAAATCATAATAAAATTATTAGGTTATTGAAGTAGGTGGTTTGAGATTTAAACTGGTTGGGCATGGAATGTTTAGTTTGAAACATTTTTTTGTGAGATCTATTTCGATTTTAACATCACTGAAAGATCTAGTGTGGTATGAGGGTCGATGATTACATAGTTTAATCTTGAAGTCATGGAAACCGAGATCATTGGATAATGTTAAAAAAATTGGCTAATAATGAGGGATATTATGAAAATAAACCAGGTTTTTTAATATTAATATCTTTGGCATAGACATTGACCTCTAGTAGTGGGATACATGTTGTCATGGTTTTTTAAGGAATGTATGATCTTGATTATTGTGGTTATAAATCAAGATAGATTTAAAAGTCTACGAATGGAAACCTATTGTTTTTCATGTCATATATTATCATTTCTAATATCATAATGTTTTTTGAAGTATACTAAAAGAGTATTATTTATATGTCAGGTTACATATCCACCTTTTCCATTTTAGTATAGGTGCATTTTAAGAGTGGTTCAAGAGGATTATTTTTATGTAATCAATATGATGTGTAATATAGATTCATTCATTGGAGGATGATCCCTTGTTCTGAATTAAAAATTGATGAATTAAATCAATACCATTCTCAAGAAGTGTGGATAGTTGATGTATAATTAATATATTTGGACATGGAAATAAGTGTGTGCCTAACTGTTCCATTTGTTATTTTTTTGGATGAATGTATCATGGGATATAGTATCAATGATTGTAATTTTTTTGTATGATGAATTTGTGTCTCCTAATGAGGGGAGTAGGATTTTTTATTCTAGTTAGAAAGAATATTCTAAGATATTTGATGGTAATTTACAACAATTAATTGAATGACTATTTAAATATTTTATGATATTGTGTCGATGATGTTATGTACACAAGAAATCTTGGTAATTGAAAATCATTAGCTCAACCCCTTGGAAATTTATTACATTCAAAAGTTTGACTTGGATATATAGATTTGAATTGTTATTCTAATGTGAATCATGTATTTATGATTATTATTTCAGTGTATGGACTCATGGACACCATTAAACTCTTTTACTCGGCCTTCAGGTGAGATGCCACCTTCTTAATATATTGTAATTATTGATATGTTGACTTATCATCTATGTATTGATGCTTCAATTATATACTTCGGAGTATGTGATACCATGGATGAGCTCCTTCGACATCTGTAGTTTGATCAAAAGGTTATATTAAACAAATATTTTGACTCTATTGATATTTTCAATGATGAATTATATTATGCATGTCGTGCATTCAGATTGGTGTGGCATAAAGTCTATCCAAGTCCATTCAAGGAAAAGTCGAGATGAAAAGTCTAAGATGGGTTGATTGTATTTCACTAATTTTTATCTTGTTGAGTATAGTTGGATGTTAACTCATGTATGGTCATATGTATTATGTCAACCATTTTCTAATAACATTATAATAATGATATGAATTAGCTTCATTATATAATTCAAATAGTGGGAGTATCATTCCTTATAAATTACATATTTAATGTTAGGACCTATAATGGGGGGCACCGTTTGATAATTGTGAAATAGATGGTTGTGTGATTTATAAACAGGTTAGATGGTCCTAGGAAACATCTATATTTATGTTTCAACATTTATTATGAGTGTTTGATAATGATTTAATGACTTATGTATCAGATATTTAAAAATGAACATGAGAGAGATTTTTTTTATAAAATTCTATGTATCCATTTGAATGGAAATTCATGAATGAGGTGGTTCAAGTGATGTATTTATTGTTTCAAATGGATTCTCAGGTATTATAATTTATATGGTGGGTAGTGTGTAATGTTCTATGTTTTGGATGGAGATGAAAGTTGAAAAATAATTTGTTATTTTCATTTGGAGAATATTCAAAACATTAAACAATGATTTAGAATGTATTTTTGATGGTTAAAACTCATAAATGTGTTTTTTAGATGGGATTTGAGTTTTTTATGGTGTATTAGAGGTATTGAGATAATACTGATGGTTTTGAACCAAAATGGGTGTTTTGGGAAATGTTCACCTTTGTTCACAGCTAACAAATAGATAAGGATAACAATGAGACAAAACCATGAAGTATAATCTATATGTGATCTTGGTTTTTTAACCAGGTGATGTGGCCTATGATTCTATATGAGATGGTTTAGACCCTCAATGAAATTTCCATTGTTTGTATATGTTTTGTTTAACCATCTGCTAAATCTATATGAGGAGTGTACCTTTTGGTTAGTATCAACGCATTGGTTGTGCATGATCTGTCTAACAATTCAACTAAACAGGCGACAGGGTGTCACATTAGATAGTAAAACCACATGGTTAGCACAAAATTTGATAAACCATAAATCCAAACCATGATTCTATTAAAATGGATGTAATTTAGTATTCGATTCATACTCTTTCCACCATTCTTCTCCTACTTTTTCTCTACACATTCATGCACATCATCCACATTGACTATGAGAACACTTATTTTCCCTCTTCCCTATGCATAGAGTTATCTCTATTTTTCAATTTTAGAATCAATATCCTTCAGTAATGCTGGATAACCCTTGATTACAATATATGTTGTTTCTTAAATTTTTTATGTTTCTCATTTCCTGTTGGATTATATTTCCATGTCAGTTATTATTCCATTTTCAGGGTGTTTTTCTATTATTAATATATCTCTCATTATTTCTCAAATCAATGGATGATAATTTATTTTTGAGCATCAAAATCACAAGAAAAGTGTTATATATATCATTCCGTTAATGTTTTATCATTTATATAATTATCCATTGTACCGTGTAATGGACATTATATTCGGAATATCCAAAATGTGAATGTGGTCAAATACATTTATATTACATGATTTCGTTGAAATATTGACCCAATCTCATCCTTGATGTCCTGAACTATCCAAGTTTGGCCCCTTTTATGGTTCCCAAACCTACATTCAATAGGCCAGGGGATGGTGACAAGCACCGAGTAGTCTTATCACTAATAGGGGAGGCATTTCCTATGTACTTACATACACACACAGACACACACACACACACATGTCTCCATGCCACAAATGCAGAAAAGTAAAAAGCATTAAGGAAACAATTCATTCATACCACTAAACCCAACCAAAAAAGTATGATATGAATGTAATGTGTAGTAATGTAAACTTGCCCAGAATATAACCCCACCAAATGAAAAATTCTAAAAACTAAAAAGTACATCCTGTAAACAAAACGAAAATAAGAATGCCTCTCAAAGCCATTGGAACACCACAGCCTTTAAGAACTCACAAATATATGTATTTTCCTAGACTTCCCTAGACTCTTTCAAATGGTTTACATCTTTAAAAGTCAATACACATGCGGTCGAAGTCCATTGAGGTGTGGGTATAACAACAATCCGTAGGAAACCCCAAAACCACAATGTAATACACAATGTTAAGGTACATTCAGCTCTTTAGAGGACATGTCTGCAGTACATATAACAAGATCATATATATATATATATACTCTATGCTTGAACCATTTTCTAGAGTTAAATCACTAATACTGCATGCCAAGACTATATATTATATCTGATGATTCCACATATAAGCTCAATTAGTAGAACAAACTTCTATGGATGATAGCAACGATGTTGTCCGCCCAGGATGTATTATTTGTTGGGAAACAACATGAAGTAGATACAATGATAAAAGTAAAGGTAAAAAATCATTCTTTGGGAGTAATCACTCCTCAAGTGGGGTAGATCATGATACATATATTGAGAAATCTACCAGAGCCATGGGGAGATAAAAAGAATCCTCCTAATTATCATGCTAAGTATTAGATCTATGTTTTTTAGAAATGGTGATACCGATACCATAACCATACATAGGTAATAATTATGGATATAGGACCCTTCTCTAGTCCTATCAGATAACGTTCCAGACTATACCTTGTAAAATTCTACAAATGGGACAATACGTCTTTGAATAAGAAACAATTCCAACTAACATTTGGTTGAAGGAAAAAAGGAACAATCCACAATGAAACTTGAATGAGATAAGATGTACAAGATAATCAGGCCATGTAGGAATGGGTACACAATGTGAAGTAGGTTCACACGCCATGTCACTTTACCCAGTGTACTATCCATGTTAAACATCACATACTATAATTACATGTCATGTTGTAAAGGAATACACGGTGTGTGGAATGGATCACACAATTTTTTCTACTATCCTAGGTCCTCCCTGTACTCTGTCTGTGTCCCAGTACACAATGTCAACTCATGTTATCCTTCTTGTGTACAGGTACATGGGGTTACCCCATGTATACGTACCTCTAAAGATATACATATAGCCTTTGTAAAGGTACCACACACCATGTGATATGGGTCACATGTCAGGTGTTTCTTTACCACCTCTTAAAACCCTAGACACTACTACATTGGGGCCACACTCCTCGTAGTCTGGACTATATACCATGTTCTTTAGATGTTGTCTAGAATGATGGTTCGTCCTCTACATGCCTTGGATTATCCTATTATGTTTGATTTGATGATATGTTCACCCTAAAACTAAAGATATGATGTCATCTCATGACAAAAACACCTAATCTGTGTGTTTCAGGCATCTGATCGGCTCCAAAACTGGATATGATCATCTGCTTGAAAGTCACTCGAAAATTGTTATCTCCCGAAAAACGTCGAATCATCTACCACCACCATCATCAAACCTCTACTAGGTCATCACGAGGTTGGATATCTGATTTCCTACCATTGATCCATGAAAAGGATGTGAAATGATCATCTATTAAGATACTACAAATAATGTGAAAAATATGAAGAATATAAACAAGACAACCAATATGGGGTGTGGATCATTCACTATTAAGGATTCATTTCTGATGGTGAACCTTCCTGAACAATCATGAGCCTCTATCACGTCATCATATGTTGAATGTTTTCACCATGAATTTTCTCCATATATTCTAAGAATATACTCAGGGTTATGAATTCCTTCTATGTGTCCTTCACAAGTTTTTCATTAAAAATAAAAGCGTCATTGCCTCTTTGTAACATCGAAATAAAATATAAAGTTAATTTATTTTATTATTTAACCATTGAAAAAATAAATTTAATAACTGACTCGAATCAGCTGATTTTAGGCCTTTCCCAAACTAAATTTTCTACTACGAACGTAATGTTTCGCTTATATTTCTGATTTTGGAACCCGTTTAGAAACTATTTCACAATTTTTGGAAAACTGCTCGCACCGACAATTGGAAATATATAATAAATTTCAAAAATATATTCTTGGTTCATCGGTCCAAGGAATATCAAAGCATCTCATCAGTTAGTCTTGAATTAATCTCATTAAATATACTACAATAATGCATTTAAAATATATTAAATTACATTCTCTCCAATATGGGGCTTTACACCCCAAAAAAAGACAAAAACAAAGGCTATAAAAATCGAAGTATGTACTGTGCACGAACCTGAGCCTCCCACTCCCATTTTCTCTTCTATATATTGACGTAATTCCACCAGACATGCACTAAAGTAATCAATCACCCTTGAAGTATATTCTCATACCAATCCATGATCACCATTGGGTACTCACCGAAAGTTTCTCCATTTTTTATGACTTACTTTCCACAGTCTATTACTTGTGATGGGTCATGCCCATACATCCTCAACTGTGACATGTGTAAGACATCATCTACCTCATCCAACTACAAGGGTAGAGCAAGTAAATTTTCCACCTTGCCTACTCTACGCATTATCTGAAGAGGGCAGATTATACTCATAGATAATTTTTTACGTCAGCCAAATCTTTGTAACCCTCTTCTTGGAGAGACTTGAAGGAAGACATGGCCTTATTCCATGGACTCCAATGGTTTCCATAGTCTATGATCCTAATATTTCTAACAGATTTATGTAGTCTTCATCCTCTCATAGATGTTCTTCACATTCTTATTTTTAGCTCATAACAATGCATTACCCATGAGTGATGTGTCTTTTGGATCTATACAGCAGTGTGGTGATCTACAGGGTCTCCTGTAAGTATCCATGAATAGTTAAATACCAATGGCGGAGTGGTATCTACTATTGTACAAAAACTCCAATAGTGATAGTTGGTCCTCCCAACTATGAAATAAATCCAAGATGCAAGCCCGAATTATGTCCTCCAGTTACAGAATGGTCCTCTATTCTTGGCTATCCATCAGGGGATGAAATTTCATGCTCATGTGTAACTGAGTCCCCAACAAATACCATAATCTATTCCCCAACTGGACATTGAAGTGATCATCATGATTAGAAATTATTATCAATAGGACTCTATGGATTCAAAAAATCTGTTAAAATTATAGGAATCGCAATCCCTCTAATGAACTCTCCTCCCATATAGGTCATTGGTGGGATGACATTGTGAGTCAGTCAACAATCACCCAGATTGTATCGCATCACCTTTATGTGCATGGTAAACTCATCTCGAAGTCAATAGATATCCCATACCAATTTCATTCTGGAACATCAAGGGGTTGAAGAAAACTTGCTTGAACCTAATGCTTATCCTTCACCTTTAACCTGTTTGGTATCGATAAACAAAATCTACCACTACCTTCTTCATCCTGGTTTACCAAAAATGATATACAAAGTACTCAAACATTTTTTCTACACTATGGTGTACTTCCCTAGTGTATGTATGAAACTACCTCATAACCCCCGCCCGTAATGCTACTGGTATAATTTTGAATACTCTAAAAAAGATGAAGTTCCCCCTATCTTGTAAATATGCATCAACCAAATCCTCTATAGACACCTGATCTTGTATGGTCTCATTGGTAGTATATCCAATTTGTACCTTTCTATATTTCATTAAGAGTGGAGGGGTGATAACCATCAACTAGAATTAAGCTTCTCAATATCCATCAATGAAGGATAAATATAACAATGTAAAATTATCAGCTTCCCTATTCGGAAATTATGAACTACATATTCTACTGAGAGTGTCTGCCACCAAGTTTGATTTGTCATGAGTATAGAAAATCTCAAATTCATAATCCCGGAGGAACTCTATCACTATCCACCATCTCAAGTTCATATCCTTCTATGAGAAGATATAATTGAGACTCTTATGATCAGATTAGATGATAAATAGATTAGTTATCTGGAATTTTTTCCACATATTAAATGTGATTACAAATGCTATTAACTCATGATTGTGGGTTGCAAAGTTCTCACGTAGTCCCAATTGGTACAAACCATATGAAATTAATACTTTCTTATAAATCTGGATACAACCTGGTCATGTCCCTAATGCATCATAGTATACTACATACTTAACACTCGCCTTTGGAAATCACATTATTGGGGTTCTATTCAAACTCTACTTTACCTCTGGAAATTCCTACTTTAACATCTCTTCCAATATGAATGGATGACCCATTTGAGTCAATGATATCATAGGTGCTGATATTCTATAAAATTCGTAATGAATCTCCGGTAAAAGCTACTCGGCCCAAGGGTGCGTTGAACCTCTTTCAGGTTCCTAGATGGATCCCATTCTAACACTACCTCAACCTTGGCTATATCCACTGCCACTCCAATACCTAAGATAACATGTCTTATAAAGTGTCCAACCTAAATCTATAATTGAATCATCAAGAGTTTCCCATTATTATTTTCCTCACTTGATACACTAAGAACCATCATTTGGTGTCTCACATGCTCCTCATCGGACACAGAGTACACAAGTATAATATCGATGAAGACTACCATGAACCTGGCTATATAATGATGAAATATCAGTTATTGATTCCCTTGAACACTGCTATGGAGTTTTTCATGCCCAAGGGAATCACTAGGTACTCATAATTAATGTATCATAATCTAAAATCTATCTTTTCTTTACCTTCACCCTGTACTTGCATCTAGAGATGGCCTAATCACTGATAAACCTTTAAGAACCATCATGCCCCTCAAAACTGTTCAAAGAATTCATCGATCCTCTTTAGTGTATACTTATTCGTCATAGTCACTTGGATCATGTGCTGAAAATATTCAAACAACCTCAACATCAGGTTATAATTTTTTATAAAAAACTATGGACGCCCATGGTGAAACACTAGACCTTATGAAGAACTTCCTATGAAAATCCTCAAGTTGTTCCCTCGGCTCATAAAGCAATGTGGGATCCTTATGATATGTTCATGAGGATATAAGTGTCATCCCATGGTGTAATTCAATATAGGTATTGATCTCTATATGTGGAGGTAACCTAAGAACATATTCTAGAAATATTTTCTTGTACACAACCAATACACCTCGGAACTAAAATTTCATCACATCGACTACTCTAAGGGTAAGGGTAGCCAACTGAAGAGTGATCAGATGGACCCTCCTATTCATGAACCCATCATGTGCATCCTATTTTTTCATTTTTTCTATAAAGGAAACCCCTATCCCATCATAATGCACTCATCACACCTTTCCCCTAAAATAGTCATTCTGGGAATGGACCAAAGATTGCCAATCCATACTGATAATGTCATTGTAAGGCCTCAATTCTTCCACCAAGAGGCCCCAACAAAAACTCTCACCTTCAAGGATTAGATCATATTATAATAAGAATTTTGTGATAATTGATTATACTCTTTTAGGTGTCTCTATACATAAGAATCGAGTGAACGGTTCTACCTGAATCTCAAGGACATGTAAAAGGGACGTGTAAAGAAAATAATGATAGGACCATGTGTATATATATATGCCATATACTGTTAAAAATACACAAATCATACCCTGGATCATCCCAAGATCCCCTAGGTCATATTCATGGACTTCATGTACCTTCCCCCGCTTTGTACTATTGCTCCCTTAGCCTGGTGTGGACCTCTAGGGATGGTGGTGGTAGTATGTCGAAATATCTTCCACCTCTTATAGAAATCCATTCTCCTATTCCACGTCCACATGAAAGATTATTTGCATTATCCTCCAGTTTTCTCCTCCATGGTGTTCAATCCATCACCCCTTATCAGCAGCTTGGTGGGATGGAAAATCCCTTGAGATATGTCCCTTGTAATCACATGTGTATCATCGCCTCTCCCTAGGATGACTTGATCCAGTTGGAGAGTGTTGAACTGTAGATCCCCTATCATGGGACAACCTGCAACATCTCTCATGTCTAGAAACTTTTGTATAGCATGAGATCCCTACTACTGAAGTCTGTGCATTTGTATGCCCACTACTGATTGTCATTTTCTACATCTACTCAAACAAGAAACTCTTATTCACCAAAAATCTCCCAAGAACTCCATAATAACTCTAAATTAATAGAGGTATATTGATGTCTCATATGTCCGTATGTTGACCTTGATCAAAGGGGTGAGTCTCGAAGTACTAATCTCGGATTTTATCTTTCGATTACCTAGAGAGGTTGGTGAACCTCAATAAATAGTCATACTCCACTATGATACCCTTCTAGAGAAGATATAGCTATTTTATATACACTTATCTCAACATAACTATAGATTTATCCTCTATAAAGAGTAACTTGAACTCTATACACAAAATATTATCCTAGTCATGATTCTTCATGGTCAAACTCCACTATCAACCTACCAAACCTAGAAGAAGACTCGCCACCAGGATCACTATCTGGTCTATTGTTGTCTTGACTAAATAGAAAAATCTGGTTATTACATTAATCAAATCCTTAGCATCCAAGGGAACATGTTCTCGTTGAAATTTGAGGGTCCTCTATCTCTAAAGCTCATGGACCACACATTTACTTCACTTGTTGTCTTCATATACTGCAGGTCCAACATGATTCTACACTAGTGATGGTATAGTTGGTTCACTTCCTTGTGGAAGTATATGGGAACCTTGTCCCTATACTGAAGCGTCATCACTTAGGGTGTCATCCTAAGGATCAGGCTATATAATACTATCTGGTAGGTGTCTCAAAGACATCCTATTAGAAAAAAAGATATACCATTTTAAATGCTTATATCTAGAGATATATCTCAAGAATTACATGGAAACACAACCCATTCTTATATGATGCATGTACCACTGTTTTCCATGAAACTAGTGTTCCCATGTACTCCATAAAAATCATGTTTTGAGAGTCCTATTGTATGGATATGTTGGCCACCTGTACCAACAGGATAGTACATGTCCTGAAAGAAGAACTCAAAACACATAACACTATTTCCCCAATCTAATCATTCAAACTATTGGTCATAATGTAGAACTGAGACCATCAGACAATTATCTCTGATGACCAACCCTATTGAATCCTATTTTGTGACTCCCAGAACTCTCCTCCAATAGTCTACGGGATGGTGACTAGCACATAGTAAGAATATCATTAACATGGTTAGAATTTCCTAAGTACGTGTGCACACCCACACGCCTCCAGGACATAAATTTTGAAAAGATAAAACCTTCAATGGACAAAAATAATTCATAACACTAAACTCAACCAATATAGTACGATTGGAATGTAAAGTGTAGTAATGTAAATTGGTCCATAATTCCATCACACCAAAAGAAAAAATCTAAAAAATATAAATTCTAATATATGAAAAATAGTTTTAGGAATGATTCTCAATGCCATAATTACTCGTCATCCTATATGTACTCCCAAATCTTTGTCCGATCATGGTCCACTATGGAAACTATCCAAAGGAATCTCTTCTTCAAAATACATGAATCATGTAAGAAATGACCATTCAAGTAATAGTATAAAAATACTCAGTATGATGCCCTAAAAACACAAAAATAACATAAATAAAGGTAAATTCATCTATACACATTATATTAATATACTACATATAACAAGAACATATACAAATATACTCAAACCATGACCCAATGTCTAAAGGTATGTCACAACTAATGCATTCAAACAATATATATTAAGACCATAGATTCCAAAAAGAAACTCATCTAAGAGTACTCACTCCTGTGTCTGATAGCACTAAATATGTTTTCACAATAATTATTATTTTATGGAATCCTTTATGAGAGAAATAAACTAATCAATGTTACGTGAAATATTATACACTCTCTCTGGGATTACTCACTATGCATGTTAGGATGATTATGATACATAGATTAAAACCACTTCTAGGGTCATGAAGTGATACGATGACTCATAAAAATTTTACTTCTATGTAGAGTATTGATGTCTGGTTGGATTGGTTGCGCTGATACCAAGACTCTTCATAACTAAGAAGAATGGATATTGAATCCTTCTCTGGGCCTCTCAGAGTTGATTCATAACTATACAAAATTTCATCCTAATGAATGGTCCATACTCTAATGGCTATGAAATAATAACAACTAAACTCCATTGGAAATATAAGGGGCACCAAATCTAATTAATCATTTCATAGATAATGTTGATAATAGATTCAAGTCATGTAGCATTGGGTAAACAACATGAAGTAGGATCACACCCCATGTCCCTTGACCATGGGTACTATGTGTGTTCAATGGCCTGTGTCATTTGAAAATGTCATACAAAAGAGTTATACACGATATGTAGAAAGGATCCCATGTCGTGTCCTAATATCTAAGGTCCACTTGTGTACTTTTTCCATGTTCTAGTACGTGGTGTCAATACATGTTTGTCTATCCTTGTACATCCCTATATACACTCCATGCCTTAGGAAAGGGAACATACACCGGATGACAGGGGTCACTTGTCATGTGACAATTTACCACCCCATGAAATACTAGCCTCCACTGAATGGGGGCCACAGACATAGTTTTTCCAACTACATGTCGTGTTCTGTAGAATTTTACAAAATGCTAGTTCTTCCTCCGCACATCTTGGTATTTCCTCTAGTGTTCGATCTGATGATTTTTCTCCTCAAAACTGAATATATGGTGTCATTGTTTCAGGGAAACACCAAATAGGTGGGTATTGTGTCTTCGATTTACTAATAAAATTGATATTGACAATCCACTCAAATTTTGTTCAAAGAAAAGAATCTCTCAACATATAGTGATCCAACCTCCACCATCATCTTCTCAACTCCTCTACTTAGTTACAAGGATGGATCTATGATTTTAGATTGTTGGGCCACAAAATACAGGCACAAAAATGATCCATTCCTATTTCATAAAGAACAAAATAAACATACAGGATAAAAGCATAATTGAAGAACCCAAGGAAAATCCTTAGTTGTTGTTCGCTTTCGGCCTCAATCCATTGCCTAAAAATTAGCAGGAAAATAAAGAAATAAAAGAATTACAACAACAATAATTCTCTTAAAATACCCTCAATAAATACCGTCCAGCAATCAATGCCCTCTCTCAAGAATGGTCAAACCACTAATCAACATGTTAATGGTTTGATCAACCTACGTCATTAAATCCACAAGCATAGAAAAGAATAAATTTTAATAACATTACATATCTAGGATTTCAATCATTCACTATTTAGGATCCATTGTTGGAGGAAATATATCATTATCATTCATGATCCACTATATCTCCATCATCCATCAAGTGGTTTGTCCAATATGGTTCACCAAATATTTCAGGGATTTATCTAGGGTTATGTATTCATAACCTGGGACTCTACTGAGATATTTATTTAAAAGAAACCAGTTTTTATGTCACTGTAACATCAAAATAAAATAAAATTTTAATTTATTTTATTCTTTAAAAATCCAAAAACTACCATTCACATTCAACCACCATCAGCCTATCTTTGTCCTTCTCATGGTCATGTCAATGATCTGAATGCAATGGCGTCATCATATTTCATATATGGACACCAATTTAGAAGCTAAATTACTATTTCATGAAATGTTTTAGTGCATTCTATTTAATATATTTAATAAATTTCAAACATTTATTCTGGACCCCCTAGTCGCATGCTATCTTAACACTTGGTCTTGAATAACCCCATATAAAATTTAAAATGAAAACACATAAAAACATGAGAAATTACACTGAAGGTTTTGTACCATGATATTAAGAAACCCTTAGTGTGTGTAATTTAGAATTATTTTTTTTAAAGTTCTACATATGCTTTAAATTAATTTTTACGATGTGTTGAATTGTGAAATATGAAATAGAAGTCATATTTGAATTAAATAATATGGTATGACAATCGTTCCTCCATTTGATAATAAAACCAAAATTTACATGGTTATTTCCTATCATACAAGAAATGGGGTTATTAAATAGGATCTTCAAAATATGATATGGATTTATTATTCTATTTATTCATCAATCCCTATTTTCCATACAACCCTCTTATGAGATTCAAAATGTGATATGTTTTCAATGGATGATATTTAATTACTAAATCCATGTTTCTACTTGATATATGCTCCTTGAGTGATACTCATGTTTCTTATAAGCAACATCTTGGATGATATCATAGGATCAAATAAATCATTGTATGCCTTTAGAGACACTTCTCTTCTGTGCATTGAATTCTTTGTACGTGCTCACCAGGTAAATGAAATTAAATCACCTCATCAATGATACCCAGTGTTTATATATGGATTTACTTTTATGGGATCATAGGTTAAAGGATAATATAGATTTCAATGCTTGATACCTAGATTATTGATATGGAATTCCACGAATGAAAACAGAGGGTAAATTGAATTTCGGATATGTATTTAGTTATAATTGGATTCCTAATACTAAATTCCTTCGATTGGCTCATTAGATTAGTGTAATTATTTTATGACATGACTTGGGTGATACAAGGGTTCCAGATATGGAAAACATTGGATGGGCTCATAGGTTAAACTAATTATATAATACTTTATTTCTAATTGGATTACCCATTATTGATAACACTTTAAAATCATTAAATTATTAAAACACTACAAAATAATTATCATGTGGATGCCTTGGTCGTATTACTCAGATTCAAATTAGTGAATGTATATCTTTGTGTACATAATGTGTTAAATTTATGTATTTATACAAATTATTGAACATGTTTTGAGAGATTTTGGATTAGGCCAAAGTCGGTTTTTTGGAATGGTATTTTTTGTGAAACCTGATTTGATTTTTTACATTTTTTATTTACTTTATTATTTAGTATTCTAGAATATTGAGTTATTTTATACATGTATACTAGATGGACATATAAATTGCTAGTGGTGGACTACTAAGTTTATCTCACACCCCATTAAGACTTATATTTGGTACATACGTTGACCATCTGAAAATATGTTTGGACATAGCTTATGTTTTTATATTGGATCATATACCATGGGCTAGGATGTGGCTGGGGAAGTAGCATTTGAGCTTGTTATAAATATTATTTTATGTTTTGGAGTGTTTTATTTAATCATTCATTGTATACCAAGCCATATTATATGTATTAACTCTTGTATGATTATTTCCATTAATTTGTTAAAAATTAGGATCATGCATGGTTATCTATTTGGATTTGGCATGTTTATTATTACTCATAAATTATAATCTTCTTATTCATTTATTTTTTTATTATAAATTTATTTCTAATCCATATTGTATAGTCTCTCCATTGTACCATAATAAGACCCTCACAAATCTTCGGAAGGATTTGGTGTATGGGGAGTTATGCTTGAGTCCATGTTTCTAATTAAATTCATGCACTTTTTTAGTGTATAACAGGATGATATGTAATATATAATAGGAAACGTGGACTCCAAATATTGAATAATTGAACAAAAAATATTTTGATAGATTAAATCTATTAATAGAAAAACATGAAATTCATCTAAATGGGTAATATTAATATATTTAGGAAGCAAGTTCCCACAAACCTTTACTGGAGAAGAGATACATAACTATGATGTAAAAATTAAAATGGTCATAGATTTTAATTATAATTGAATATCATTCTATTTGGTTGGTGATTTGACTAATATAATATTTCCTAAACATGATGGAGTGGGTACAACCAGAATTAAAAAAATGATATTATTAAGTGGATGATAATTTATCCATGCACCACCTCATCATTTTAAATAACAACAACATTAATGATGGAATAGGATTATTAATTTTCCATGTGATTCAAGTAGTCCAATATATTCTCATCATTAACCAATTTAATTATCCATTTACTATTAAAAATTTAAAGATATTTAAAATTATATAATTATAGTTTCTATGGATTAATCTATTTGTCCCACCCTCTATTGAATTCCATTGGTGTCCTCTTCATATATCTTCATCATCAATGTTCTCTAAGACCATATCCTCCAAACATTAAAAATTTGACATTAACAATGAGATAGACCCTCTCACCCTCATACATATTCCCACATTTCCAACCATATGATTTTTTATTTTCATTCCACTATAGTTTTTAGTACATTTTCTATTTTGACACACTATATTTGTATTCCTTTCTTAAAAATATTTAAATTTTTGGGAATTTAAATCATTATTTTTCATATTAAGAAAGAAATAATCAATTATCCATTGCTACAAAATTACCTTATATCCAATTCATTTTGGATGATTTTTTTTTATAAATTAAATAAATTTTAAATCTTTTATTTTAGGTTTAATGATAAAACAATTATTATACATTTAAAATTTTGGGAATTTTTCTTCATAAGTAACAATTTATTGATACCCATTCATTCATGTTGTGGAATTATAATTCAATTATATTGGGATGATTTTTTAGAAAATATTTAAAATAGATATATATATAAACACCTCCAATTTCATTAATTTTACTTAATTCCAATCCTTAGAATATATAAAGAAAGTTCACCATAGATTTTTTTCACTATATAAGATATAAATAGATAAACCAAAAATTTCACTACATGTTCATTAAATATTATAAAATATAAGTTCTATTTTACTCATAATTTTCCTGTATATTAATATATCATAAGACCTACTAAAAGTGGTCATGTATTATCTCATGAATGACTAAATAGAGGGTTTCTTTATCCTTAGTGTTTTATGGAGTAATTCCTAACTATGATTTCTTTTAATTATTGAGAGATTTGGATGTGCTTAGCCACCTGATTTTTCACTCCAATTATTGTCACATTTGGTTTCTCAATAGGAAAATCATCACATTATCCATCACACTCATTGATGACTTGATTCTTCTGAGTTCAATCCATTTACTAATCCCACAATTATTACTATGAGTATCAACAAATAACGACTAGTTTTAACAATAATAATATTATAAAAACCATTCCTAATATATCTGATATTATAACACCTTAACATTAACCAATAATGTATTAGGTTCAACTTATACCACTTTTGGTTCAACATATATTTTTAGGCCTGTCCTCTTATACTTAGTATCCTAATCCACAAATATAACTACACTCTTCAACGTTACATACTGAGTAATCATTGACAAATTTTTTTATATATTACCTAATTTTAAATTATTTTTTGTGATATATCAAAATAATTCACACCAAATAACATAAAGGATTAGTGTCATTGAAAATTTCACACCTAATCATCATATTTTACAAAATTTTAAACAAATCACACATATAATCATCTTGTATAAAACCATTTTCCATAAATCATACATACTATTATTCTACATTAGCTAAGGCATGGGATAGTAAGAATGCTTGAGCTAAAAAACAGAATAAGGGAAGAGCAAATAGATTTCAATCAGATACCATAAGTGATAATTAGATAATGATGTTGTTTTGAGAACCCAATCAATGTAAATTTCCATAACATAATATAATCATATTTAATAAAACATAATCTTAATTAATTATTCATTGAATAAGGACTTTATCATTACATAAGTCATGATTCATACTGGAGTGGAATCATGAATCAATAATCATTATAAATGAGATCATAATATTAGAATATCTTAAAAAATATTTAAATTGAAAAAAAAATAATAGAAATCATAATAAAATCCAAGGATGACCATAAAAATGTTCACATTCTCATGTGATAGATAATACAACTTCCCATAAATTAATAGACATGTTATCATCACTTTCATCCCATAACATAGTGGACATAGTCTATCGAACATAATCCAAACAAGATCTATTGGCATATACAATATTACCCAATTCATTGGTGGTATATAAGAGACCCACCCTCTAAATAATGTTAAATCATACAAATTATTTGAAATAGAACATTAAAAATAGGATAAATCTATCATACATTAATTAAAACATGAAAAGGAAATATATTTCATGAAAAAATCTATATATTGTTATCATAATTAATAAAATTAGTTATGGAGGATGTTGATAAGAAATAGTATTCCCAGTGTGTGATGACCTAGACACTCTTGGTCCTTCGCATTGCCAAAATCTGGGTCCTAAAGGGGTGGAGTCCCGGTGAGACCGATCGGTGAGACCGATTAGCATCACCTGGCCTTGTCGAGTTGTTTCCAGTAGCACCCCTTTTTCCAAAAATGGGGTTTTAAACCCTATTCTAACTTTTTTAAGTTTGTTTTAAAGACACGTACCATGCATAAGAGTTTTAATTAAGTACTTAATCAGTTCATGAGTTGGTTTAAACCACCCGACCCCCTTTAATAACGAGTGGAGCTACGTGGTCAACCCACGACCCCCGCGCCATACACGGTTTCATGTTTTCACCTCAACCGTCCACAGATCTTATAAAATAAGGGTTAGCTGTGGTTTCTTTTTCCTCAATCTTGGATTTTCACAAACATCTTCTGGTGCATCAGGCGCGCCGCATCGTTATTCGTAATGTTCTGTGGCCAGCCTAAACATCGATCATCTATCAACAAGTAGGGAATTTCTCAATTTCCTCTCTCTTTTGTGTATCATTCGGGGTGGGCATGCTTTTTGATTCTATAGAATTGGATAAACCATACTTAATTAAAGATAATGAAAGAATCCTCTAAAGAATGAAGGGGGGCTATGATCGTCGATGTTGTTATATTAAAATCATCTGTCTGAGTTGTGTTGGCTTGCACAATCTAAAAATCGAGGTCATTGGTGGTCATTGTCTGTGCATTAATGAACCCCTACTGATGTCTTAAATGGCTTGTTGTGGTTGTAAACTCCTACTGTGAAAAGTAATTGGTTAATCACGTATATCCGGCCAAATAAATTGAGGCACCAGGATGAATCCTTTTGTGATAACCCCCGGTTAAAACACACAAAAATTGAAATCATGGAGTGTTTTAAGTCGTTTAAATCTGAAAATACCGGCATGGAATTGACTTGTGTCGGTGGTGGTAGTTGGTTGTTTTCCTTTCGGGATGATTTCTGGGGAGGTGGGAGGGGATGGTATCCCCTATCTTTATACCCTCAGTGGTTGTGTGAAATAGGGGATGGGATCCCATGTTGGTATGGATTCAGTGGTTGTGAGTTTTAAGACCGGGTGGGTACTTGTTTATATCACAAACTCGGGTGGGATCCTCTGTTGATGAAAATTTTTTGGGAGGGGAAACGGGGTATTGTCTTGGGTTGTCCTTGGTTCCAGTACTATGGGGATCTCACTTTTTCCTTGTTGTTGTAACATTAAAAGAGAATGTTTAAATTGATGTTTGATTGTTTACCTTCTTGGACTTATGTCTATGCCTACTAGTTGCCCAATAATGCTTAAACATAAACCCTATTATTGATCGTGAAACAAGAATGGGACAAATGGGTTGTTGGCGAGAGTCATGACTTGTGACTTGGATGTATTGGTGTTGTGTTCTATAGGCTTGTTAGAAAATCCTAGACTTTGGGCGAGTTCTTGTTACCTATATCTATACTTGTAGTTTTGTGTTTCTTATTCGCGCCCCACGCAAGTTGAGCGCATAGTGCCGAACACCCCCATTTCATGGGGGAGGGTGTTTTTCCCAACACTATTCTTGGTGGCTGGTTATTAGATCCTTTTCTACTCCCTTTCCTGGATAGCCCAAGTATCTTCGGGCAGGCTGTGATGGCCTAAGGTCCATTATTAGCCCAAGAACCTTCGGGCGGGGTAGTGTGGTGGTTGACAGGTGTGTGAGGAAGGTGGTTTCCCAAGTGTCATCGGGATGAGGCCCAGGTGTCTTCGGACATGGGAGTGGATTTTTCTAGCCCAGGTGTCTTTGGGCATGGTGGTGGTTGTTCTGGCCTAGGAGTTTGCAGGCATGGTTACGTGTGACAGTTGTGGCACAGGTGTGTGCGGGCGGGTGTGGCTGTGTGACTGCATGTGGTTGTGGCCCAGGTGTGTGCGAGCGGGTGTGGCAGTGGGACTGCCTGTGGTTGTGGCCCAGGTGTGTGTGGGCGGGTGTGGCAGTGGGACTGCGGTGAGAATGGAGGGATTGGTCTGATGCGTAGGATGTCTCAATAACCAGTGGAAAAGTGGCGCAGGGTACCCAAACATCGATGTGATCCTATTATATATAATACATGACTTGCGTTATTTAGGGAGTGTGCCCTGGTGAGGCTTGGTTGGATATTTTACCTTCATTGGCGTTTGGTTTACTCCTTTCTCATGGGACATTAGCACGTTCCCCCACTTGTGCACGAGAGTCTTTGGTTTTCCCTACTGAGTGTACTTATATGCTCACCCTACGTATATAAAACTACTTTGAGGTTTCCAGGAGGACTTCGGGGATCACGCTGGACCATACTAGCTCGGACCCTTGGGGAGTTGCAGTTGTTGCTTTTCATCCTTGGTACTTACCTTTGTAGTCACCTTTTGTACTTTTTGGATTTACTTTTGGAACATGCATGTGGGAATGGTTTACTTTATGCTTTAATTTTCTTTCACCTTGGTTTTAATGAGTTTCATCATCTTATATCCCGATATTATAAAACAAAAAGGGGTAATGCCTTCCATTTGTGAGAAATTTCTATACCCTTGGTTCTAGTCGCCACTTCGAGATCTATTGAAGGTGGGTCTCGGGGGGTCATTATCTCTCCTTCAACTTAAAGACGGAAGGACCTGGAAATCTTCTAAGCCTTCTCTCCTTTTGGTGAAGGCGGGTCGTGACAGAATTGTATCAGAGGTGATGGTTGAGAGATAGGATGGAGTCTGGAGTTAGGCACAGTGAGGATTGCATGGGATGGTAAGGCAACAATTTTGGGTGTCCTTGGCGTGTGAATTAGGCCGGGGAAGACCAGCTAGGACATGGGATTTTAGGGCCCCCGTGATCCGATTTAAGGACTCTGGACCTACCGAACTGCCAAGTGAGACCACACTGATTGTAGGGTAGAGATCCTAGGAAAGGTACATGCATCCTAATGACTTGTGTTATTGTGTTTCTGGGATGTCTTGTGAATTAAGAATAAATTTAAAATTTTATGAAGTTTTAAGAACGATATCTTGTACTACTTGGGCATAGGCATTACTTGTTTACCTTGCAGCTATGGCACCAGGAAGGCGACCACGTGTGGTACAGGCGATCGAGGCCCCAGAGACTACTTTGGCCGATCGACAGAGAGCTTAACGAGAGGAAGAGGGCGACCAGTGGAAGAAGACTCTTCGGGCCTTCCAGCGACAGGCCCTCAAGAAGTATGAGGGTAGCACCTCCAATATGAAGAAGTAATGCTAGCTAGAGGAGCTAGTTATAGCCTTCGGCCTGATTTGAGCCCTGACCGAGTACCGGGTTTCTCCGGCCGTTAGCCAGATGTGGGGAGCGGCACGTCAGTGGTGGATGCTTTAAATAGGGGAGAGGAGAGAGTCTGAGGTGGCTTGGGCATATTTCGAGAGGGAGTTCCAGGCGGAATTCCTCTCCTCAACAATGAAGGCAGAAAAGTGGCAGGAACTACTCTCCCACCAGTAGGGGAGTATGTCTGTGTGGGAGCTAGGGATCATGTTCAAGGACCACCTACGTTTTTCTCTAGACCTCTTTCCCGATGAGGAGTCTCGGGAAAGAAGTTTGGAATAGGCTCTCCGACCCTCCCTCCAGTATGTTGTTACCCCCTTTACCCTTCCGACGTACTTGGAGGTCCAGAAGAAGGCCGGAGTGGTGGGGAGGATGCATGCTCTAGGAAGAATGTCACGAGAGGGGATCCAGCTGGGACCATCGAAGGGAAGGCCTTCAGCACCAGGCCTCCAGCGTTAGGACCCTCCAAGTTCCGACCCGCAGGGAGCAGACTGCAGTAGTTTGAGTTTCGATCCCCCAGCCCTCGCCCTATTCTTTCGGGCCCGGGACCGCGGTGCTTCATCTGTGGGATCCCTGGACATCTCAAGAGTCAATGCCCCGACCGGGTGCAGTACAGTAGTGGCAGTCATCCCCAGCACCCGCCCCAGTAGCAGCTTCCAGCACGACCTTTCCAGCAGCAGCAGTAGGGACAACGAGCTCCCGCTCCTCCGAGGGCAGACGTAGGAGGAGGAGGCCAACCTCAGGGCGCTCCATAGGGACCTTGACCAGGGCGTGGTCGTGGAGGTGGCCAACAGCCGAGGGGCAGGGGAGCTGGGCAAGGATAGTTACACGCCGCAGAGCCATCAGTTCCAGCAGGGCCTGAGGTTGTTCGAGTAACGATCACTCTGTTTAGTACTCTTGCTCATGCTTTGTTCGATACCGGAGCTTTGCACTCCTTTATTGCACCCAGTCTAGCCCGTTCCTTGGGTCTAGATGCCGAAAGGCTTCTAGTTCCCTTGGTGTTGAGCACACCAGTCGAAGGTTAGGCCGACTTGTAGTTCATTTGTCGGGGTTGTAGGCTGATGATAGGGCCACATCAGTCGGTTAGGGATCTTCTTCTGCTACAGATTCAGCTATACAATGTCTTCCTAGGCATCGACTGTCTATTTTCTGTGTGTGCCATCATCGACTATTTCTGAAGAAGGGTGGTGTTCTCAGACTTGGACGTTCGGTGTGTTACCTTCACCAGCAAGGAGAGCAGTCCGAAGGAAAAAAAGAGAGAGGAACCTCTCCTCTCTTTGTTGACCGAGCTGACAGTGGAATCAGTGGACGTTGAAATGGTGGAAGTGCCAGAGATCATTTCTGAGTTTATGGACATCATTCCTAAGGACATGACGACTCTACCCCCTCGACGTGATATCGAGTTCGGGATAGAACTGCTGCCCAACACTCGTCCAATCTCGATGGCTCCTTACTGGATGGCACCTTCGGAGCTATGGGAGTTGCGGATACAGATTGACGATCTGATGAACAGGGGTTATGTTCGTCCGAGTGCGTCACTGTGGGGCGCTCCAGTCTTGTTCGCAAAGATGGCAGTTGGTGGCCTCAGATTGTTCATAGACTACAGGAGGCTGAATCAGCTAACGATCAAGAAACTCTACCCTCTTCCGATAATAGACGATCTTTTCGACCAGCTGAAAGGGGCAGGATGGTTCTCGAAGATCAACCTGCAGTCTGGGTACCACCAGCTGAGGGTGAAAGAGAGTGACATCCCGAAGATAGTGTTCAGGTGCTGGTATGGACACTTAGAGTTCGTAGTCATGCCCTTCGGTGTTACGAAAGCCCCTGTTGCGTTCATGGGGCTTATGAACTCCATCTTCTAGGAGTACATGGATCGGTTCGTGGTTGTGTTCATCGACGATATCCTGATCTATTTGAGGTCAGAAGAGGACCATGCAGAGCCCTTGAGGACAATTTTGGAGGTCCTCCGACAGCACCATCTCTATGGGAAGTTGTCAAAATGCAAGTTCTGGACACGAGAAGTGCACTTCCTCGGTCACGTAGTGTTTGAGAAGGGGGTAGCGGTCGACCCATCAGAGGTTGAGGCAGTTGTTTCTTGGGCAGCACCTAAGAATGTGGCAGAAGGGCGATGTTTCCTCGGGATGGTAGGTTACTACTAGAGATTCGTACTGAACTTCTCCTGAGTACCAGCCCCTTTGACGGCTCTGAACAAGAAGGACCAGGCTTTCGTATGGAGTGAGCAGTGCCAGTCAGCCTACAGCTATCTACAGGAGAAGTTGGTCAGTGCCCCAGTGCTGAGATTACCAGAAGAAGGGGCGGCTTATGAGGTGTTCTGTGATGCTTCTAGACAAGGCCTAAGATGCGTGTTGATGAAGCAACAAGGGGTGATCTCTTATGGATCCAGGAAGCTACGTTCCCATGAGGGTAATTATGCCACCCACGTCCTGGAGTTTGCACCGGTTGTTTTTTCTCTAATGTTATGGCGGCACTACCTCATCGGGGAACGCTTTGTGGTCTTCACGGATCACAAAAGCTTGAAATATATCATCTCCCAGCGGAACTTAAACTTGCGACAGTGGAGATGGGTGGAGTTCCTCCAGGATTACGACTTTGAGGTCTCTTATACTGAGGGAAAGGGCAATGTGGTGGTCGATGCCTTCAACATGAGGACGCAGAAGGATGCGGTCTGAGAGTTGGCAGATGCCTGGAAGGCAATGGAGGAGTTTGATGCCCTACACCTAGATGTGAAGATGGATAGAGGCAGAGGTTGCCTATATCAGATGACAGTGTAGTCGTCCCTGTTTCAGCAAGTGGAAGAGTCTAAGTGGGGAGACCCAGAGTGCGAAGTGATGTGTGACCGAGTTGACCAGGGCAACGCTCCGGAAGGATGGACAGAGGATGGTCAGAACCAGATGCTTTTCCAGAAAATGTTGTTTTTCTCGGAGGAAATGCGTGACAAGGTTCTCGGTGAGTTCCACAACTCACCCCTGGCGGTACAACCAGGAGTTTCCACGATGAACTAGGGTTTGAAGAGGTAGTTTTGGTGGCCTGAAGTAAAGCGAGCGGTGGAAGAGTTTGTGGCCATGTTCCTAGAGTGTCAGCAAGTGAAGGTTGAACACCGAGTTCCAGGAGGCCTACTACGGCCTCTAGATGTCCCCGAGTGGAAGTGGGATGAAATCTAGATGGATTTCTTCACGGGACTTCCCAAGGTCCAAGGAGGGTATGACGCCATCTAGGTGGTAGTAAATAGGTTGACGAAATCATCTCACTTTCTGGCAATCAGGTAGTCGAGTACTGTGGATGCTTTGGCACAAAAGTATGTTTTTGAGGTGGTGCGGTTGCATGGAGTTCCGAGGTCTATAGTCTTGGATAGGGATGCGTGGTTTACCTCGCGAGTCTGGAGAGGATTGCAGCATGCGTTTGGCACCCAGTTACGCCTTAGCACTTATTTCCATCCCCAGACAGATGGACAAACAGAGCACACCATCTAGAACTTGGAGGATATGCTACGAGCATGTGTTCTGGACTCAGTAGAATCAGGGGTGAAATACTTGCCTGTGGTAGAGTTTTCCTACAATAATAGCTACCACTATACCATCGGTATGGCCCCGTTTGAAGCTTTGTATGGGAGGCCATGTCGTTCACCTGTGTGTTGGACCGATGTAGGAGAGGTAGGCATCCTTGGCCCGGAGGTGGTGCAGAACACAATAGAGAAGGTTCAACTCATATGGGAAAGGATGAAGGCGGCCCAGGACTGACAGAAATTGTATGCTGATACCAGGAGGAGGCCCTTGGAGTTTGGGGTTGGGGACCATGTGTTCTTGAAGGTCTCCCCTCGGCGTGGGCAGCGGAGGTTCGAAAAGGGGAGTAAGCTTTCTCCCAGATTCATCGGACCCTTCGATGTGCTGCGGCGGGTCGGCGAAGTGGCTTATCAGCTAGCATTACCACCGCCGATACTAAGGATACATGATGTCTTTCATGTGTCCCACCTCCGTCGGTATCTTCACGACGATTCACACGTCCTTGATTGGGGTGAGCTGGACATCAAGGATGACATGACCTTTGTGGAGAGACCAATGATGATCGAGGATCGCAAGGAGAAGGTGCTTCATGGGCGAACCATCCCCTTGGTTCGTGTGTTGTGGAGACATGATGGGCTTGAGGAGAGTACGTGGGAGAGGGAAGCACGGATGCGTACCCATTACCTAGAGTTGTTTTGAGTTTTGTTCCTTGTTGTACCTATTGTGGTAGAACATTTTGACTTTTGGCTATGAAATGTACTGGTTTTCTTTCCTCTGTTTGTGTGTGAAAAGCCTCGACTATGGGGAAGGAGAGAACCCGACCCCTAATCAAGACGAGTTAAGGTGGATGCGATTAAACCCGTGCGGGCGAGTCAGTGCCGCCCAAAGCGGATAATATCTTGACATGGGGGAGGAGACTTCCCAACCCACATGCCCGAGCAGTTTGGCATGGTATGTTTCTTGGTTCGTGACAAGAAGGTGTTCTTAGTTAACAACGAGTTTCACTCTTGAGAGGTATCTTTTAGGGTGGTTGTTCGGACCCACCTTTTCCTTCTGGGTTGTTTAAATTCTCAAGGAAAAGAATTGTTTGAGAGGTATCTGACGTGATGAAACAGACTCTCTTGGTCCTTCCCTTTTCAAAAATATGGGTCATAAAGGGGTGGCATTCCGGTTAGACCGATCAGTGAGGCCGATCGGCGGGACTGATCGGGGAGACCGATCGGCACGACCGATGGGCACGGCCGATCTGTGATACCGAGCGGTGAGACCGATTAGCGAGACCGATCGATGAGACCGATCAGCACGACCGACCGGTGAGACCGATCAGTGAGACCAATCGGCGCGACCGATCGGTGAGACCGATCGTTGAGACCGATCGGCGTCACCCGACATTGTCGAGTTGTTTCCAGTAGTGCTCCTTTTTGCGCAAATGGCGTTTTAAACCCTATTCTTACTCGTTTAAGTGTGTTTTAAAGACCTGAAATGTGCATAAGAGTTTTAATTAAGTACTTAATCAATTAATGAGTTGGTTTAAACCAACCGACCCTATTTAATGACGAGTGGAGCCGTGTGGCCAACCCGCAACCCCCGCGCTTTATGCGGTTTCGCGTTTTCACCTCAACCGTCCCTGGCTCTTATAAACTAAGGGTTAGCCGGGGATTCTTTTTACTCGATCATGGATTTTCACAAACAGCTTCTGGTGCATCGGGCGGGCTACATCTTTATCCGTAAAGTTCCGCATCCGGCCTAATCTTTGATCATCTATCAACAAGTAGGGAATTTCTCCTTTGCCTCTCTCTTTTGTGTATCATGTTGGGTGGGAGTGCTTTATGATTCTGTAGAATTGGATAAACTATACCTAATTAAATATAATGAACGAATACTTTAAACAATGAAGGGGGGTTGTGATCGTCGGTGTTGTTATATTAAAATCATCATTCTGAGTTGTGCTGGCTTGCGCATTCTGAAAATCGAGGCCGTTGGTGGTCGTTGTCTGTGCACTAATAAACCCCTGCTGATGTCTTAAATGGATTGTTCTGGTTGTAAACTCCTGCTATGAAATGAAATTGGTTAATCACGTATATCCGGCCAAATAAATTGAGGCACCAGGATCAATCCTTCTGTGATAACCCCCGGTTAAAACACACGAAAATTGAAATCATGGAGTGTGTTAAGTCGTTTAAATCTGAAAATACTGGCATGGCCCTGACATGTGTTGGTGGTGGTAGTTGGTTGTTTTCCTTTCGGGCTGATTGCTGGAGACATGGGAGGGGATGGGATCCCCTGTCTTTATACCCTCGGTGGTTGTGTGAAATTGGGGATCGGTTCCCCTGTTGGTATGGATTAGGTGGTTGTGAGTTTTAAGACCAGGTGGGTACTTTTTTATATCACAAACTCGGGTGGGATCCTCTGTTGATGAAAAATATTTTTGGAGGGGACAAAGGGTAGTGTCCCGGGTGGTCTTTGGTTCCATTACTATGGGGATCTCACTTTTTCCTTGTTGTTGTAACATTACAAGAGAATGTTTAAATTGATGTTTGATTGTTTACCTTCCTGGACTTATGCCTACGCCTACTAGTTACCCAGTAGTGCTTAAAAATAAACACTATTACTGAACATGAAACAAGAATGGGGTAAATGGGTTGTTGGCGAGAGTCGTGACTTGTGACATGGATGTAGTGGTGTTGTGTTCTGTAGGCTGGTTAGAAAAACCTAGACTTTGGGAGAGTGCTTGTTACCTATATCTGTACTTGTAGTTTTGTGTTTCTTATTCGCGCCCCACCCAATTTGAGAACATAATGCCGAACACCCCCATTTCATGGGGGAGGGTGCTTTTCCCAACACTATTCTTGATGGCTGGTTATTAGCTCCTTTTCTGCTCCCTTTCCCAGATAGCCCAATTATCTTCAGGCAGGCTGTGATGGCCTGAGGTCCATTATTAGACCAAGAACATTCTGGCAGGGTATTGTGGTGGTTGGCCAGGTGTGTGCGGCATGTGGTTTCCAAAGTGTCTTTGGGATGAGGCCCATGTGTCTTTGGGCGTGGCAGTGGATTTTTCTAGCCTAGGTGTCTTCGGGCGTGGTGGTGGTTGTTCTGGCCTAGGTGTTTCCAGGCATGGTTATGTGTGACAGTTGTGGCCAAGGTGTGTGCGGGCGGGTGTGGCAATGGGACTGCGTGTGGTTGTGGCCCAGGTGTGTGCGGGCGGGTGTGGCAGTGGGACTGCGTGTGGTTGTGGCCCAGGTGTGTGTGGGCGGGTGTGGCAGTGGGACTGCGGTGAGAATGGCGGGATTGGTCCGATGCGTAGGATGTCTCAATAACCAGTGGGAAAATGGCGTGGGGTACCCAAACATCGATGTTCTCTTATTATATATATTACTTGACTTGCGTTATTTGGGGAGTGTGCCCTGGTAAGTCTTGGGTGGATATTTTACCATCATAGGCGTTTGGTTTACTCCTTTCTCACGAGACTTTATCACGTTCCCCCACTTGTGCACGAGAGTCATTGGGTTTCTCTACTGATTGTACTTATATGCTCACCCTCCGTATATAAAACTGCTATCAGGTTTCTAGGAGGACTTCAGCGATCACGCGGGACCATACTAGCTCGGAACCTTGGGGCAGTTGCAGTTGTTGCTTTTCTTCCTTGGTACTTACCATTGTATTCACCTTTTGTACTTTGTGACTTTACTTTTGGAACATGCATGTGGGAATGGTTTACTTTTGGCTTTACTTTTCTTTCAACTTGGTGTTGATGAGTTTCATCATCTTATCTCCTGATATTATAAAACAAAAATGGGTAATGCCTTCCATTTGTGAGAAATTTCTATACCCTTGGTGCTAGTCGCCACTCTGAGATCTATTGAAGGCGGGTGTCGGGGGGTCATTTTATCTCCTTCAACATAAAGAAGGAAGGGCCTGGAAATCTGTTAACCCTTCCCTCATTTTGGTGAAGGTGGGTCGTGACACAGTGAATCATAATAATTCCTAATGGTTTTTGAAATATATGAAAACACCATAATACGTGTATTAAAATTTACACGAAGAACGATTAAGATATATACATTAAATGTTTCATAATTTTTTGGAAAATAAATGGTAAAAAATAGAATATAAATTGATTATTATAAAACATGAAAAATAATATTGGAATCCTTTCAATAAAAAATATATTCAAATTTTGGAAAATCTATTAATTCAAAAAGTGTTAACAGTGGATGATTCATTTCACGTATTTGTAATGAGAGTCCAATTTGGTTGAAAATAACCACATTGATAATTTTTAAGAAGGATAGTTTTTTTAATAATGTAAATTAAATTTAAAATTCAATATTAAATAATATAATAATATATAGGCAAAAATACATAAGAATATAATAAAAATGTTACATGAAGATAATGATTCTTGATTGAAATGTTGAGGTAATGTTGGTTTCTCTTATAATCCTTACATCTAGTGAATTATGTACTAATGGTGGGAAAAAATGTTTTAATAACATTAAATAATCATACAAACCCCTAGAATAATATTATTTATATATTTTTAGACATTAATATCAAATATTTATCCATGATGGAATCTTCTTTATAAAAATCTCAAATTCAAAATGATATTGGAAACAAAACCATTACCTTTAATCATAACAACAATTGAAGAACATTATTATCATATATAAAAATATAACCTTCCTAATAACTAATTTATTAAAAATATTCATACATATTTCCTTTTATACACTTAAATAATAATCATTCATTACACATATATTATTTTTTAATTTTTTTATCATGATTAGATGATAAAAAATACGATTGTTTTGTACAAGTTTTAAAATGGAAATATTGGTCTTAATTCTCTAAAATATTGTTATCAATTAATATATAAGATATTATATATATATTCATATTTTAAATGTATTTATTTAGTCTTGTTTTCATTCTATGTATTCTGTGGTTATAGTTCATATGAATGGAGTTTTTTATGAATATTTTGCATCCAATTTTTTTATATCCATGAGTTACTTTATAAGGAAAATTTTTTAATATACCATCATAAATGAAATATATTACATAATTATAATAATAACTAAAATCATATATTAAGGTATTTTATTAGAAGATACTCTTTTGAAAATTTGGAGATATGTATAGCATCATTCATATCGGTTATTTAACAAACCAAAATATGAAATTGTTATATTAATGAATGAGTATATGTGAAGTCTTATATAAGACAAGAATAATTTTATTATAAGAATATGGATTTAAATATAATATTATTAAATATGAGTATTTTTTTATAATTATCGGGGGTGATGATGAATTTGAAAAATTAAGGGAATAACATATATACATGCATGATTATTGTACACCATATCGACACGGGTTCCTTTGGAATAAAGGATTTCTATATCATTATTCTAAAAACGAATTCATTAAACATACATAAAGGATTTATGGGATTATAAATGTTTATTTATTATATATATTTTTAATGGTTTTATTCATATTTCAGGGGTAGAGGAATGGTCATTTTATTAGTGAGTTTTGTGTGGCACTTCTGTAAATCTTCATTTCTAGTGGTGTAATTTTTTAATTTTTAAAGGAATGGGTATAAAGCATGGGAAATAAATGACATGGTTTATTTTTTGGTCAATAAATAACATATAAATACATTTATATATGGTTTGTTTTATATTTAATGCTTTTTCCACCTAGCTTAATCTTGTATACCCCATTTTACCTTTATCTTGGTAACTCAACTTATATCTTAGTAACTTATTTATTTGATAGAAACTGAAATTGAACTTCAAAAAAATTATATTTTATAAATAAATATTTTACTCTATATAATCTAAATAAATTTACTTATATGTTAAAATTTTCATTTAAATGAAATCAAAAAGTATTTTACAATTTTTTTTATATAAAACTGAATTTTTAAACATTCCATTTCTTCGTCAGATTAAATATAAATTAAAATTAAAATTACTATTAATATATTCTTTCATTAATTTAATTACTTAATTTTATGTGTTATTATAATTATTTCAATTAATTATATTATTGAAAAATTTCACAATACTTTAAATCGTTGTTTTGGGATAAATATTAGTGTTTCACATTAAATAAATTTAACCAATTCTTATAAAAATTATTTATTAAAATTATAAATTATAAATTTTACCTACCCATTATAATTAAAATAATTATTTAAATTTATAAATACTGCAATATATTTCATTAATAATAGTAATAATAATATGTAGCACATAAAAAATTACATATAATATTTAAATTAAATATTTCTTTTTCATTTCAAAATTGTTATATAATTTTAAATTTAAAAATATACATTATTTATACATGAAGAGAAAAAATATCCAATGTCCATATTTCCAATAGCCATATATCAAACATCTATATATATGATTGTTAGAATTCATTCACAAATGTAGTCTTAAAAATATTCTTATAATAGTTAATCATATTTATTTACATATCCCGTATAAAAACCAATGTTTTTGTAATTCAATTAAATATAAACATTGTATTAATTATAATTATTATATTTAGTTAAAACCATGATATTAAGTATTAAATTTTCATTCAATTTTTATTTACAAGTTATTTTATTCCTCAAATCATTTTCTTAATTTTGAATAATTTATATTCTACAAATATATTAATTTTTATAGTTTATTCTAAATTTTTATCTAATCAAAATGTATCATAGTTGATTATAGATTATTTTTTTGTTATAAAAAAAATATTTGACATATTATTTATTTCATTATTAAAATAAAAAATAAATTTCTATGGTTTTACAACCTATAAACCCACATCTTGTCTACTTATAAGACACATCAATATTCCACCAATGTAGATAAAAATCGGTTATAATTATTTGAAACCATTGATTGAATCCCAATTTTTTATATATTAAAATTGTTTTATCCCTATTAATAAATGACCCTATAATTTTTTTTAATTAATAATTATTAAATAAAAAATTGAGCCTGATTAAGAGGTATAATGAAATGTAATGAATTTTGTTAGAACATTTATTTTCATTGATTAATTTTCAATTATTTTTATAATAATGTTTTTTCAAGGGTAAGTGGTATTATTTTTGTTAGAAATCATGTTAGAACTGAATATTGTGTATATTTATATTCAAAATGATAAATTATGAATAGAATGTTAAAATAATGATGTGAAATGACAAAATTAATTGAGTTATATTATTTTAAGCTTCATGGTTATTTTTTGAGATTATTAAAAAAATTACTATTATGAATGAATGTTTTGAAAAGGATGATATTATTTATAACTGTATATTAGGTTATAATTATGCATTGTCGAAATGTTATTGTTTTGAAATCTTCTTAAACTGAATGGGTTTTTATAGAATGAGAACTATATTTTATATGTTCATACATACTTTTCACACTCATGACTATTTATGATAAATAAAAATATCTTTATGATTATATGAGTTATAATGTGACTAAATTATTCTAATTAAAATTTATCCACATTCATTGTATTGGAAACCCCATATTAGCAATCAAATATCCTAAATTTCATACAATATACAAAAAAATACTTTTTTCATACTATATTCACTATTCTTATTATTTTAGATAATTATTTTATAAGAAAAAAATATTAACATGGTATTGTTCCCAATGATTACATTATGCTAAAAATATATAACAATTATGAAAATACTAATCTAAAAATATATTAAGAGGATAAAATTTTATCCCCTTTCTTATAATCCATAAATTCAAGGATTTTATAAATTATTAAATTATAAAATAAAATTCCTAGTTTAATAATAAATTACATTTTTGTGTCAAAATAGATATAATTGTATGTATTTTACTGATCAGATCTCAAATAAATTTCAAAATTAGTCTCGTTTTTATAGATTAATTAATTAATAATAATGAATAACGATGTATTGTATTCTTCTATTATTATTATTATGTTAGAAGACTATAGTTAGGTTGGGAATAGTGATTTACCATATAAAAATATTTATTTTCAAAATAATTATTATGTTATGTATTGAAATTGAGAGAAAATTGATATTGCATAGTTGAAAATTTAAATAGAAGAAGTTGAATAGAAAATTTGATATCTAATATATTTCTATTTATTCATCATTATGATAATATTAGTAGGCAGGTTCAAAAAATGAACATCATGTGTATAAAATATATGCTAATATAAATGATTATTTTTAGATAGTAAAAAAATAATGTTTGTTTTAAGGACACTTTTATATCAAATATATAGTAATGTTTTAAATAAGTAGTTTTTAATGTGAATATATTATTGGATACCATTGTATATGATTTTTAATAATGTTATTGAATATCGCATTTCAATTTTTAATGAATTAAATTCCAGTGGTGTAGATACACAAAAAAATAATTTCAAATAATCAAATTTATTTATTCATCTAAAATTGTATACTAGTAAAAATTTTGATTTTCTAAAGTATTGAAATATATTTTGAGAGGGAAAAAATTCCAAAATGAGTAAAATTTGTGTTGTATCTTGATAAAATCCCAATAAAGGAAAAACACCATCTCATATAAAACATAAATAATTTTTTATCATTTAATTAATTCATAATATTAAAAAAATTCATTCGCGATGAAAATTATTCAATATGTGATGATGCGATTTTGAGATAAATAACTATAATGATTAATTTTTTCATCATGCAGATGGATTTCTATAGTAATTTTTTTACAAAATATAATACTTTTATAGAATATGTGAATAATTTAATGATTGTTTTATCACATAATGGGTTTTATATATTAATTCATATTCATACATCACAAAGTTCTTGGCTAGTTTTCATTTACAGTTATAATTATACACCATGGATGTGTATAATGATATAACTCAACCAAATATAAATATATATAGAATTAATTATAATTGAAATTATATAGATATGTAATCCAATAATTTAATATAAAATATGAAGATGGTTTAGAAGGTGGATATAATGACATAGGATTCTTATATGAAAAATAAATCATATGTGTACTGTAGTTATATAGATGATAAATAATATTTTTATATATATAATGACGTTTGATGAGATATAAAACAATAAATTGTATTTTCTTATTTTTATGAGTAACATATAATTTAAATTTGTTATTTTTTATCATACATTAAATTTTTTAAAACATTGATGATTTTTTATTCTGAATCACCCATGTATAAAAAATAACATAATTTTGAAAGTACCATAAAGGATGGGAATCCAAAATAGTATATAAGAACAATATATGTTCCTAATGGATTAGGAGATGTTGTATTTCTATTGAAGAAGGGTAAATTGAAATTTATAATTATTTTTAATTTTTCATTGGAATCCATTTTAATTTAGAGTATGAAATTTAAATTATTTTTTCCATATTAGTCAAAAAATTTCTATGTCATTGTTTTAACATAACATGTATTGAAAAAATGTGTTTTAATTTTTTATATAAAAAATTTTAAATTACAAAGGTATCATAAATTAAGATTTTTGTAATCAATTCAACAATATGGGCTCATGTATCATACATGAACCACATCAAGAGTTTAAATATAAAAATACCATAATGTTCCCTATGTAAAACATGTGATGAAAAATTTTGAGATGAAAAATTTTCATTTATTACCAAAGGGTTTAATGATTTTATATGGAAATTCATGAAACATATTGAAACTATTAAAATATATTGTAGTAGAATGCGATTTTATTGTTCCATTTTTATTGATATATTTATTCTCAAAAATTGAGATAGATTTTCTTGAAAAAAATACATCAAGAGTCATGATTAATTCATAGGTAGTTACGGAAAGTATTTTACTCTTATTTTGGTAAAAAATATTAGATATAACTATAGAAAAATATATTTATTTTTTGGGAATATTTATAATTTTTTTCATTAATCTAGTTTTCATTAAAAACTGTACAATGAAGCCTTATATTTGGAATAGAAATCACTTTATGGGTTCAATAATTAATGGTTATATATCTTCAGAATATGTGAATTTATATAAATTTTATTATATTTATGTGAACATGTGATTTAAATGACCAATGAGATATTAATAAGATAAATATGTTATTTTTAGGACCACTTTTACATCACTTACCATACCATGTTAATTTTCACAGTCATATATGTTGGGTAAACTAATCATTAAAGAGTCATAGATATCAAATTTTCATGTTCTTGTTTAAGTATTATTTTTTCCTTGAATTTTTTAAGTATGTAATATTCTTACCTATATTTTATATCATTACAATTAATTATACATAAATATTAAAATATTAATACCATTTTATGTTGGGATCCTAAATATATAATAGGTATATGTCATTGTATGTTACTATTAAGAAGTGGTGAGACTATACATAGTACTTATTCTACTACTTAGTTTAGAGCGACGTTAAGACCATTAATTTGTTAATATAAGTTTTTTTTAATTTTTAAATATTTATATATTTCATGATTTCATTTAAATAAAAGATAATGCCACTCTAGAAATATGTGAGATAGATTTTATACATAATAATGTGGTTCAATATTGTAAATCCCTAGTAATAAATGGGAATACACATGTTTTAACTTTTTATGTATTAAAAAATGGTGGTGTAATATTAACTATAGTGATAGACTATTAATCTAGTGTAGTAGGTATCTAAACTCAATATATAAATTTTTCATTTAATGGATTTGTAGTGATAGTGGACATATTTGATCATTATTCTCATGTTTATGCCACTATATAGAAATTGAAATTGTTTAATTTAATGAAATTGCATAGAATATTTATAGAAAATTACAAATTTAGGTTTATTATTCCAAATATATTAATTCAATCTAATGATCCATCTATTGTGGCCTCGATAAAGATGAAATTTATTTTTCTCAAATATCACATAAATATCATTTTGATGTTATTATGGAAGTAATACTATTATATATATTTGATGATGGTATGCATGAAATTAACACTATCAATTCACCATTGGGCATGTAGAAACTTTTTCATATGAGGATTCAGATAAATCCTTTGTTAGAGTTTATAGAAAACATAATGTGTAGTGAAACATTTTTAAAATAAATGATATGTGATCTTATAAATTCTTTTGATTAAGATAGTATTGTTTCAAAAATTGTGTTGTTATTTAATTTTTTTTGAATAGTTTAAAAACCATGAATCAAAATTTACTGATATATAGTAATCAATATAATCTTTTGACAATAGATTAAATGTGATTATATTATATTGTTTGTGTTACACAATTATGAATATTCATTAATTATTTATAATATTAGTTTTAGTCCGAACTATAAAATTATTCTTTTTTTCACCTCATGGAAATAATGTTATTGAATTATTGTGAAAAAATAAATAATAATAATAATTAAAAATAAAATATATTTAAAAAAATTAAACTCAAAATAATTTATTCACATTAGAAATTAAATAATATTAAAAAATCATTGATAAATAACAAGTAACAACTTCATGACGCATTTTGAGTATCAAACTATCAAAACCTTAATTTTATATAGATTTGGTAATATTAGAATTATTTTTATTTTTCTAAATATATAAATAAATTTAAATTCAGAATATCATCACTCATGATATAAATAAAATATAAATTTAAAATAATATTGAAAAGTGTAGTTAAGATTGAAATTCATTATTAATTTTGAATATTATATTTAATATCTATATAGGTTAATTAGGTTTGGTCATAGCTAAATATTTCATATATTAATTATATATATACAATAAAAAAAATATTATTTTTAATCAGTATATCATGAAAAATTAGATATAAAATAATTTTGAAAATAACAACTCTGAAAGAAAATTTACAGTGACATCATGAAATATTAACTGTCAGTAAAAAATATGGTATTTTAGGGTTATTTTTAGATAAATTATTTATATTTTATTTCAGATTAAAATCATTAAATTACTAATATTTAACTAAATATATAGTCAAAAAAATAATATAAAACAAAAGATGAATATCATAGAATAGAATAGACAAACATATATTATTTTTAGTTTTTTAAATAGTATGTCTACACAATAGTTTATCCTATAACATTATGTGATATTTTTGTGATATAATGCGTAAAATTAATAATAAGACAATCATTTAATTTTGATCAAAATTTTAAAAATGAATAAAAAAATTATTTTAATTTTAAAAATATTCTATTTCTATGATTTAATATACTATTTGGTGTGAAAATATTCTTCAAATTAATCATTAATTTTTTTAAACAATAAGTGAAAAATAAATTTTCCTTGTCAGGTTATTCTTTATATAATTATTTGATTATAGTGGTAATTATTATTTCATGATTATGATATTTCTCTATATAATGAATGTTTTACAGGATAATTAGTATTCATTGATAATCATATTACATATATTATATTTAATTACTATACCATAATTTTTTCATGTCAACTATTATGTATTTTTTGTATATCTAATTAGTATTTGATTTATAATAAAATATTAATTTTATTATCCAACTTAGAAAATGGAAAATATTAGAGTGGTATGCATGATTATATTATTTGATAATTATCAATGGATGTAGAAGAATGGATTGTTCGCTCTAATTCCTAACATGATAATTGTATTTTAAAAACACACACACACACAAATATATATTTACATCTCAATTACATAACTAAAATTCATTTTTTTAATCTGTTTAAAATCTAAATCAAGAAAATAAAAACATCAAACACATATTCTCTATATATATTAGTGATTTTTGATACTAACCTAATAACTAGATTGGTACTAGAAATTCATAGAGCACTCACTATACATTATCAAACAAATAATCTTCATGGAAGACCCCATCTAGCACATTTATCATCCTACAAGGCCCAAATGTAACATGGGATCATCAATCTATTTATTTTTTCTCCCACATTTTTTAAATGACATTCTTCTCATATACAATTTCTTTATATAATGATGTCACTCCATCCCTAATATTATTTTATACAGACTACTATGCTACCACTATTTTCTACTTCTATTATCTCTCTAAGGTTTTATACTCATTCTAATTTAAATTAATATAACAACTATTTTTATCACATATAGAATAATAATTATATTTATGATATATTAAAACATATTGACCCTTGATATAAAAATATTCATTCACAAATTAGGAATACAAAAGTCATAAAAATTGACTTATAGTGATGGTTTTTGATAGATGTGCATAAAATCAGAAAAATATATTCTCTTTTTTTAGTTTCTAAAATACTATAATAAATTTTTTTAAATTATCATTCCCAAATTCCCTCCCTCCCCTCAAGACCTCTCTACCCCCTAATACTTCTCTTCCCACCTTATCCATTAATCCTCGTTTCCTTAGTGTTGTATGCTCTATCCTAAAAGGTGATGCATTAGTGAGGGAGCCCTCTATTTTTCCCTTCTAATGAGAAATGTACATACCCCTCCCCCATGAAATCCCTTCTGATGGTGATATTCAATCTCAATAGAATGGGGTGGCTTGTCTAAAAATGTGTGAACCATCAAACAAAATGTGATCTATATAACGACATGTGAGGTTCCTAGACACATGCTTCCATTATTTATGTTGAATGTATATTATATATTTTTATATATATAAATATATACATACTTTTCATGTTGTTTCTTTGATAAATGAAAAATTATAATACATGAACATATATATTTCTTGGAAAATATTATTCCCACATGAGGTGAATATGAACGTTCATATTTAAGAGGAATAAGAAAAAAATGAACTATTTTAAAATGTTTTCTAACTTTTATTCTTTTTTTCCATTATACAATGATTAGTATAGGGTTTTATTCATTTAAGGATTTTATTTAGGTAATATTAGGTATAATTTATTGGTTTTACCTCTATTATTATCTATAATAATAATGGGTGTATTAGACATATGTTTTTGTTAGTTTTAATTTTGGTTTTTATGTAATGACCCGTAAATTCCAAGGGAATTTTTTTCTTAATTTTCTTTGGAATTTTACAAGAACGCAGTTTCTGACGGCACCTGATTCCGAGACCCGGTGTGCCCGGAATCATTTTCCAAAGTTTGGCTCGGGTACGTTCAGTGAACGGACGAGCGGGTTTTTCTAACTTTTGAACCGGTGCCCGGAATCAAATTCTGAGGGAACTGATGAAATTGTAGCGCCGGTATTCGCTTAGAAATGCCTCTTCCGGAGATGCGTTTGCTCAGGTGTGTTTTTTAATTTTTGGGCCTAAAGTTAAGAAATAAAATAATTTTACGACAACTTTATTTTATTTCACTAAAGCCACTTGGAAGCCATTTGAGGCCACTTAAAAGAGGCTTAAACTGAGTTGAACCGGATAGGGTACTATACAGAAATATCCTACCCTCTTCGTAGGATATTTGTGAGGTGGGGCCTGCACGAGCCCCACCGTTTCTTTCCTCTAAGTAACGCACCCGCAAAAACCCGTAATTATGAAAGTCAACTGATGTGTTTTCTTATATTCATAACAGACCATTTAATTGGGAGGTTTATTTCGTAAATTAAATGAGCTGTTTCTTTCGTTGAATTAATTCTACGAATTAATGATTCATTTCTTATCTTTTGAAATTCAAATGTTTAGTTGTGTAAATAAAATAAGGCTTAAGCTTATTTTATTTTGGGTTGGTCTCCTTTGCCACCTTGAGAGATTTTGAGAAGGTCTCTCCATCTTCTTCAACCTTGATGAAGAACACGAAGAACAATTAAGCTCCGACGAAGAACGACGCTTCTCTTCTTCGTAGCCAGTGTGTTTCCGAAGATCGACGACGCCGCTTCTTCGATCTTCTTCCCATGTCCACGAAAGGAGACACCATTTCCTCCTCGGACTATCTCCGTCAGCTTACGAAGCATCTCCAACGATGTACCTCTTCGGACGCACCTCGACGTCAATGGAAACGACGTTTGATTTCCACGACGCCCGACCTTCGCGACGCTAGTCTTCCGTGGCTTGATTGGCGTGCTCCGCACTTGAATCCGAGGTAGGGGATTGTTGATATTTTATCTATTTATTTTAGATTCTTGATTCTAGAAAGTCAAACTTCGAGGATAAAGGATTAAATTTTATTGTCTAACGAGAGGGGGGCCCGGACCGCACCAACACGGCCGAACCCCCCCCCCCCTCCTATGTTCATAATTGTTTCCTTGTGGATGGAACGTGATGGCGTGGTGCCATCGCACCACGCGGGAATCACACGGCAATTATTGCGCGGCGCGTCGCGCCGCGCTGTGGAAAGAAATCCAAGAACGCGACGCCGTCGCATCGCGTCAAAGAAAGTCAAAGGCACTGCGGTCGGAGCGGGGCCGCGGAAGAGGGAAGCGATGTCGTCGCATCGCGCCAGACGGCAGAGGCCGCGGCCGTTTCCGGGCCGCGGCAGAGCAAGATGACCGGCGGCCGACACCGGGCCGCCGGTGTCGGTGAAGGAAGGACCGGCCGTCGTTGGTCCTTGCTGGCGAAACCGGACGGCCAGTGCGGGCCGGTCGGACAGTGGAGACCGGGGGAATTAATTTCCCCCAGCCGGGTCTCAAAAGTGGCCCCAATTAAGGGGCCGCGGTTATCAAAGGGGAGCTTTGCCGCCCGCGCGCGGCACCCGAATGACGCCCAGGTCGCGCCGCCGTGCCGGTCCGCGCCGCCGCGCCGGACCGCGCCGCCGCGCTGCCTCGCCGCCGGCCGGGCAGGGTTTTTCGAGTCGGGTCGCCGCCCAGGGCGGGTCGACCAGGTTCGGCCGACCCGGGGGGGGGGGGGGGGGGGAGGTTGGGTCGGGTCGGCCCGGGCCCAGACCCCCCCAGTTTCAGACCACTTTCGGTCAAATGCATGTATCTTGGGCTACGGGCCTCCAAACGACTTGCCGTCAGCGACAACGCGATCCTTGGATTAAGACGGTCATTTCGGTATACTATACTCAAGGTGAACCTTCATATTCAGGAGCCGACGTAGTTAAAACTCCATAGGTAAGCGTGCTTGGCCTAGAGTAGTGATCATGATGGATGACCTCCTGGGAAGTTTCCCAGGGTGGGTGTGAGACGGAAAGGCCAATAACTAACAGACCGGGCGTCCGATTGACACGCCGTCTATTGAGTTGAGTTCCTATTGACGATACGGAAATTTTGGCATCCTCCGCCCGATAATTGGATGCATATGGATAGTGGTCGGGTTGGATTGCACTGAAATCCAACCGGGCCCCTGGAACGGAAAATGCTGATATCTTTCAGACCAGACGTCCGTTTGATGAACCGTCAGCGGCGTTGGTGATTACGTTGAGTAACGGTCCCTATGAGTATACCCTATGAGAGTTCGTGGTAAAGTTGAGATACGTCCGGGTTGGTTCACTCACGAATCCAACCGGGCCCCTAGGACGAAAAGGATAATAACTCACAGACAGGGCGTCCGATTGACGGGCTGTCTGTTGTGTTGAGACCCCTATGACGAGGCGGTACATTGAGATACTTCTTCATGGGACTTTGAGATAATTGGAGTATCGACTTGTAGCTCGTGGAGCGGACCCTCCCGGAGACAAGCGTACGGAGTACGGAGACTGTGTAGCCGGTAGAGACCTGAAGACTGCTTGTCTGATTCGATTCGGAGTGACTTACGTAGCCAAGTGGGGAGAACTACTTTGTGAGGTGGCAGACCCACAGCAGAGGAGCACTACTATGTGAGGTGGGAGACCTGCAGTACTTGACAGGAGGAGTACCTCTGTAGGCTATGAGGGGGGAGCACTACTGTGTTTGAGTGGCAGACCCCTGCGGGAAGCACTACTGTGTGAGGTGGCAGGCCTGTGGTACTCGACAGGAGCTCTTCAGCAGTTACGGTTTCGATAAATGAAAATCCTGGTTTGATCTGAGACTTTTGACCTTTGTGTTTACCTCATGATTGAGATGGGTAACTTGATAAATTAGGTATATGTATGGGCATATACCTAGGTAGTGGTTATCGGTTGATTTCACAATCCTTGTGTTTCCTCATGATTGAGATGGGTTACTTGATAACTTAGGTATATGTATGGGCATATATCTAAGTAGAGGTTATCTGTTGAGATCTTCTTGTGGTTATCCTTGTTGGTTTAGTGAGACCTTGAGGGTCTCGGGGTCCCTACTGAGTATCGTTATACTCACCACTGCACGGGCTATGCCCGCACATCGTTGTGTTGGTTGCAGACGACGGGCAGTGCTGACGGAGGCCGAGTGTTCGAGGACTGGACAGTACCCGGAGGTGGACTACACGATGAGTCGGTACCCGGAGGTGGACTACATGACGAGTTAGTACCCGGAGGTGGACTACGCGACGAGACGACTCACAGAAGAGGTTGACGGACGAGAGCGTGGAGGAGGCTATCTGTACCTACCCTTCAGGTAGGATCCGTGGTGGATGACCAGGAGCTGCGCTATCTGTACCTACCCTTCAGGTAGGACCCGAGGAGGAAGACCCAGGAGCTGCTTCCCTCTTCCAGTAGTTTGTATTTTTGTTCAGTTGTAGTTGTACTTTCTTTTGGGTTTGTATTCTGGCCCATTTACTTTTCAGATTTTCTTTTGTACTTAGTGTTTTTTTTCGCTTGTACTCTGTGGTGCTTGTATTCGTTTATAAAGGCAATGCCTTCCTAGTTATCGGTATTTTATGCCTTTGGTGCTAGTCGCCAGCCCCTGGCCTATGGAAGGCGGGATTGGGGTAGTCACGGAACGGGCCCCGAGGACGGGTCGTGACAAATTGGTATCAGAGGAGTTCGGTTCTACCACAGAACTTATATCTCTGATTTTTCTTTATGTGAAGCAATAGTGATAAGAGTAGCGAGTGTGGTTTTCAGTTCAGGGAGTCTAGTGCTGGTGCGGGCGGCCAATGTATCCATACACCAGGACCCTGACAACTGATTTCTGACATTGTGCATGAAAACACTGATTGCGTGTGTGTTTTCTAGAAGTTTTATTTAAATGTCAGCTCAAACCATGTCAGCTCACTAGGTATAATCTTTTGACCGTGTCACGTTGTTTCTTTCAGGATGCCTCCCCGTGGACGACCAGCTAGAGCCCCGAGAGTGGTGCGTACTGACAGCCCGCCGAGCGACGTGGCCTCAGTACAAGGCCCTATCCCAGTTGAGGCACCAGCGGAGGCACCAGCGGTACTACTACCCGTTGGGCCACCGATGCCACCGGCCCCAGCAGCAGAGGATGCACGTCGCTTGAGCGCACTACATGAGTTCCAGTGCCAGAGGCCACCCAGGTTTAAGGGAGGGACGGACCTGCAGGCGGCTGAGGATTGGATGGAGGCTGTGGTGAGAGTCTTCAGGCTAGTGGGGATGCCGACAGATTTCATGGTGATCCTTGCTGCCATCCTTCTTCATGCAGCAGCTGGTAGATGGTGGAGCCTGATGCTTCAGATGCATGACGAGGCGACACTTCTATGGGCAGACTACGAGAGCCTGTTCCGGGTAGAGTTTGTACCATCCACCCTTCGAGCGGTGCGTATACAGGAGTTACTTCAGCTGCGGCAGGGCAGCATGTCAGTGGCACAGTACTCAGCGAGATTCACAGACCTCTCGCGCTACTCCACAGATATGGTACGAGACCCGTTCTTCAGGGCCCGAACCTTCGAGTAGGGGCTTAGGCGAGAGATCAGAGCTTCGGTTGTATCGCACAACATTCTGACGCAGACAGGAGTGTTGGAGTGAGCCCTCTTAGTGGATATTTTCCTTACTGAGCAGCCTCCAGCAACAGGACCCACCACTAGCCGGCATGCGGCAGAGTCTTCTATAGCGGGCAGTAGACAGATGACGCAGGGGTCCAAGAAGACCAGACCTATAGGTGGTCGACCACGTGACTCAGGGTCGGTAGTGCGAGGCACCAAGGGAAGTGATAGAGCCAGACCTGCCGTGAAGTGTTACTCCTGCGGCGGAATTTGTCACATAGCATGTGACTGTCTGACCCACCATGCAGATGACTAGCAGTTAAATGAAGAACCTCCGAGGCAGAGGCAGAGGTTCGATCAGGGTGGACCGCAAGGAGAAGGCGGCCATGGCAGAGGAGCTGGCCGTGCAGATGGAGGTGGATGACTCTTCGGGATGTTGCCACCACCACCAGGAGGCCCACCCCGACCGCAGGGGACAGGAGGACATGGGAGATCTCAGCTTCAGGCAGCTGAGGCCTATGGTCTTGGAGCTCCGGAAGCAGATGGACAGGAGCAGGACTAGCTTCCGACCTGGAGGCTATTGATCTTGTTGCTTCTGGTTTTGTTGATGTTTGTCTGTAGTTGCTTTGTGTCTTGTACTATGAGCTGCAATAATAAAAAGACACTTTTCTTTGTTTTCTTTCATGTCCTTTTGTTTGGTTGATACTGAGTGGTCCCGGCTAAGACTGTTGACTTGACCCTCACTTTTGAGTTTTCTACTGAAGGAGACCTAGTGACCACACACTAATGCTGACAGTGTGACTCGACCCTTGGAGGCGAGAGTGACAGTTGGATCTCTTAGTAGTTACGTCGAGGCCTTACGACGTCATCCATGGCATGAATGCATCCTTCATGTCAGGATTGACTGTATTAGGCAATGGTCATGGTTCATCCAGAGAGGGGATGAGACCAGGTTTCTCTTTTTGGCAAGGGAGAAATTTTAGCATCTCTTCCACATCGTATGCAAAGGAGGTGTAGTTCATCCAGGAGCATATGAAGACTGCACAGTGCAGTACGAAACAGGAAACCGGTGCCAGTCTTAGAGACTCGGGCATGTTAAATGTTTCAAGAAGAGAAAGCTTAAAGGAGAGATGAGTCTACAAAGCAGCAGAAATGGAGGCAGAGCTAGGAGAGCAGCATGAGGTGGTGTACATCCTAACATGGTACAACCACCCGCCTTAGTTATTCCCACCTGGCTCAGGGAGCTGGAAGGCGGTGAAAGAATGCGGCTGCATGCGGTCAAGGAGTGTGACCCAATGTCTCTAGAAATGATTCACGGGACGGTCTGTGTCCACTACTAGCTGCTGTAGTAACAGACGTCGATATGAATCATTCCTCGCTTTCACAAATCTTGTTCCAGACCTAGAGTTTCCAGTAAGCCGTGAACTTGACCCTCACGTCTGGAGATACCTTGGGAGGAGACTCGATAATCATACTTACGCCGACGGTGTGGTCAGACCCTCGAGGCGAGAGTTCTGGTTGGAATCTCTTGGTGGCAGCGTCGAGGCCTTACGACATTAGTTTGAGTATGGAGTGGGCAATAATTGTTCATACTCAAATTGACGGTTTTAGGCAAACGTCGGGATGGGTTTTCCTTGGTCGGCGGAAAAGGAAACCCCAGGCAGCGCATGGTAACTCTTGGATAGGAGGGTGTGACCGATCACTCTTGAGTCGGTCATCCTTACCCTCGTGGCAGTAGTCGTTTTGAGTTCCAGTTCTAATAGGAAATGGAGACCCCTAGAGTTCGAGGATGACGATCACGTCCTTATACGAGTCTCACCTCAACGAGGTTTACGGAGATGTGGCCTAGGCGGCAAGTTATCTCTAAGGTTCAACAGACCTTTCTAGGTCCTCAGCTGGGTAGGCGGGGTGGTTTACCGCTTTACCCATCCACCTCAGTTGCACCAGGTGCACGATGACTTCCATGTATCTCAACTAAGGAGATACGTGCTCGACCATTCGCATATCATCGACCATGAGGATTTGGACGATGGCGATGAGGTGTTTTTTGTGGAGGTTCCAGTGGGGATCGCGGATCGACAGGAGCAGATACTATGAGGATGATCGGGTCCCCGGGTGCGCTTTCCTTGGCAGTACGGAACCTCCAGGTGAGCACATGGGAGCGGAAGGCTCAGATGCATGCTCAGTACCGCCTTTGTATCCCTATGTTTATGGTGAAGCTTTACGGGGACGTAAATCACTATGGTGGGAGTAATGTAAAGACCCGTAAATTCCAAGGAATTTTTTTTCTTAATTTTCTTTGGAATTTTACAGGAACGAAGTTTCTGACGACACCTGATTCCGAGGCCCGGTGTGCCTGTAATCATTTTCCGAAGTTTGGCTCGGGTACGTTCAGTGAACGGACGAGCGGGTTTTTCTAACACTTGATCTGGTGCCCAGAATCGAATTCTGAGGGCACCGATGAAATTGCAGCGCCGGTATTTTCTTAGAAACACCTCTTCCGGAGATGGGTTTGCTCGGGTGTGGTTTTTAATTTTTGGGCCTAAAGTTAAGAAATAAAATAATTTTACGACAACTTTATTTTATTTCACTTAAGCCACATGGAAGCCACTTTAAGCCACTTAAAAGCAGCTTAAACTGAGTTGAACAGGATATGGTACTATCCAGAAATATCCTACCCTCTTGGTAGGATATTTGTGAGGAGGGGCCCGCACGAACCCCGCTGTTTCTTTCCGCTAAGTAATGCACCCGCGAAAACCCGTCATTATGAAAGTCAACTGATGCGTTTTCTTAAATTCTTAACAGACCATCTAATTGGGCGGTTTATTTCGTAAATTAAATGAGCTGTTTCTTTCGTTGAATTAATTCTATGAATTAATGGTTCGTTTCTTATCTTTTGATATTCAAATGTTTAGTTGTGTAAATAAAATAAGGCTTAAGCTTATTTTATATTGGGTTGGTCTCCTTTGCCACCTTGAGAGATTTTGAGAAGCTCTCTCCATCTTCTTCAACCTTGATGAAGAACACGAAGAACAATTATGCTCCGATGAAGAACGCCGCTTCTCTTCTTCGTAGCCGGTGTGTTTCCGAAGATCGATGACGCCGCTTCTTCTATCTTCTTCCGGTGTCAACGAAAGGAGACGCCATTTCCTCCTCAGACTATCTCCGTCAGCTTATGAAGCTTCTCCAGCGACGTACCTCTTCGGATGCACCTCGACGTCAACAGAAACGACGTTCGACTTCCGTGACGCCCGACCTCCACGATGCTAGTCTTCCGCGGCTTGATTGGCGTGCTCCTCACTTGAATCCGAGGTATGGGATTGATGATATTTTATTTATTAATTTTCCATTCTTGATTCTAGAATGTCCATATTCGAGGATAAAGGATTAAATGTTATTGTATAACGAGAGGGGGGCCCAGACCGCACCAACACGGCCGAACCCCCCCTCCTATGTTCATAATTGTTTCCTTGCGGATGGAACGGGATGGCGTGGTGTCGTCGCACCATGCGGGAATTGCACGGAAAATATTGTGCGGCGCTGTCGCGCCGCGCCGTGGAAAGAAATCCAAGAACGTGACGCCGTCACTTCCCGTCGAAGAAAGTCAAAGGCACCGTGGCCGGAGCGGGGCCACGGCGGAGGGAAGCGATGTCGTCGCATCGCGCCGGACGGCATAGGCCGCGGCCGGTTCCGGGCCGCGGTGGAGCAAGATGACCGGCGGCCGGCACCGGGCCGCCGGTGTCTGCGAAGGAAGGACCGGGCATCGCTGGTCCTTGCTGGCGAAACCGGTCGGCCAGTGCGGGCCGACCGGATAGTGGAGACCGGGGGAATTAATTTCCCCTGGTCGGGTCTCAAAAGTATCCCCCAATTAAGGGGTCGCGGTTCCCAAAGGGGGGCTTTGCCCCCCGCGCGCGGCACCCGAACAGCGCCCAGGTCGCGCCGCCATGCCGGACCGCGCCGCCGCGCCGGACCGCGCCGCCGGCCGGGCCGTGTTTTCCGAGCCGGGTTGCTGCCCGGGGAGGGTCGACACGGTTCGGCCGACCCAGGGGGGGGGTCGTTCCGGGTCGGCCCGGGCCCAGACCCCCCAGTTTCAGACCACTTTCGGTCAAATGCTTGTATCTTGGGCTACGGGCCTCCAAACGACTCGCCGTCAGCGGCAACGCGATCCTTGGATTGAGACGGTCATTTCGATATACTATACACAAGGTGCACCTTCCTTTTCGGGAGCCGACGTGGTTAAAACTCCATAGTTAAGCGTGCTTGGCCTAGAGTAGTGATAAGGATGGATGACCTTCTGGGAAGTTTCCCAGGGTGGGTGTGAGACGGAAAGACCAATAACTAACAGACCGGGCGTCCGATTGATGCGCCGTCTGTTGCGTTCAGTTCCTGTTGACGATACGGAAATTTTGGCATCCTATGCCCGAGAATTCGATGCAGATGGATAGTGGCCGGGTTGGATGGCACCAAAATCCAACCGGGCCCCTGGAACAGAAAAGATGATATCTTTCAGACCAGACGTCCGTTTGACGAACCGTCAGCGGCGTTGGTGATCACGTTGAGTAACAGTCCCTATGAGTATACCCTATGGGAGTTCGGGGTAAAGTTGAGATACGGACGGGTTGGTTCACTCACGAATCCAACCGGGCCCCTGGGACGAAAAGGCTAATAACTCACAGACTTGGAGTCTGATTGACGCGCCGTCTGTTGCGTTGAGACCCCTATGACGAGGCGGTACATTGAGATACTTCTTCATGGGACTTTGAGATACTTGGAGTATCGACTTGTAGCTCGTGGATCGGACCCTCCCGGAGACGAGCGTACGGAGTACAAAGACCATGTAGCCGGCAGAGACCTGAAGACTGCTTGTCCGATTCGATTCGGAGTGACTTACGTAGCCCAGTGGGGAGCACTACATTGTGAGGTGGCAGACTCACAGCGGAGGAGCACTACTATGTGAGGTGGCAGACCCGCGGTACTTGACAGGAGGAGTACCTCTATAGGCAATGAGGGGGGACCACTACTGTGTTTGAGTGGCAGACCCCGACGGGATGCACTACTGTGTGAGGTGGCAGGCCGGTGGTACTCGACAGGAGGAGTACCTCAGTAGTCTTAGGTTAGTGAGCAGTACCTCGGAGTCGTGACAGGACCACTGTACACTCCAGAGACGGAGCTCTTCAGCAGTTACGGTTTCGATAAATGAAAATCCTGGTTTGAGATGAGACTTTTGACCTTTGTGTTTACCTAATGATTGAGACGGGTCACTTGATAACATAGGTATATGTATGGGAATATACCTGGGTAGTGGTTATCCGTTGATTTCACAATCCTTGTGTTTCCTCATGATTGAGATGGGTTACATGATAACTTAGATATATGTATGGGTATATATCTATGTAGAGGTTATCTGTTGAGATATTCTTGTGGTTATCCTTGTTGGTTTAGTGAGACCTTGAGGGTCTCGGGGTCCCTACTGAGTATCGTTATACTCACCCCTACACGGGCTATTCCCGCACCTCGTTGTGTTGGTTGCAGACGACGGGCAGTGCTAACGGAGGCTGAGTGTTCGAGGACTGGACAGTACCCGGAGGTGGACTACACGATGAGTCGGTACCCGGAGGTGGACTACACGATGAGTCCATACCCGGAGGTGGACTACGCGACGAGACGACTCACAGAGGAGGTTGAGGGACGAGAGCGTGGAGGAGGCTATCTGTACCTACCCTTCAGGTAGGATCCGTGGTGGACGACCAGGAGCTGCGCTATCTGTACCTACCCTTCAGGTAGGACCCGAGGAGGACGACCCAAGAGCTGCTTCCCTCTTCCAGCTATTTGTATCTTTTTTTAGTTGTAGTTGTAATTTCTTTAGGGTTTGTATTTTGGCCCATTTACTTTTCAGCTTTTCTTTTGTACTTAGTGTTTTGTTTCCGCTTGTACTCTGTGGTGCTTGTTTTCTTTTATAAAGGCAATTCCTTCCCAGTTATCGGGATTTTACGCCTTTGGTGCTAGTCTCCAGCCCCTGGCCTATGGAAGTCGGGCTTGGGGTAGTCATGACATGGGCCCCGAGGACGGGTCGTGACAAATTGGTATCAGAGGAGTTTGGTTCTACCACAGAACTTATAACTATGATGTTTCTTTCTGTAAAGAAATATTTTTAAGAGTACCGATTGTGGTTTTCAGTTCAGGGAGTCCAGTGTTGGTGCGGGCGGCTGACGTATCCATACACCAGGACCCTGACAACTGATTTCTGACATTGTGCACGAAAACACTGATTGCGTGTGTGTTTTCCAGAAGTTTTATTTAAATGTAAGCTCAAACCAGGTCAGCTCACCAGGTATAATCTTTTGACCTTGTCACGTTGTTTTTTTCAGGATGCCTCCCCGTGGACGACCAGCTAGAACCCCGAGAGTGGTGCGTTCTGACAGCCCGCCGAGCGACGTGGCCACAGTACAGGGCCCTATCCTAGTTGAGGCACCAGCAGTACTACTACCCGTTGGGCCACCGATTCCACCAGCCCCAGTAGCAGAGGATGCACGTCGCTTGAGCGCACTGCATGAGTTCCAGTGCCAGAGGCCACCCAGGTTTCAGGGAGGGACGAACCTGCAGGCGGCTGAGGATTGGCTGGAGGCTGTTGTGAGAGTCTTCAGGCTAGTGGGGACGCTGAAAGATTTCATGGTGATCCTTTCTGCCAGCCTTCTTCATGCAGCAGCAGGTAGATGGTGGAGCTTGATGCTTCAGATGCATGACGAGGCAACACTTCTATGGGCAGACATCGAGAGCCTGTTCCGGGCAGAGTTTATACCAGCCACCCTTCGAGCGGTGCGTATACAGGAGTTACTTCAGCTGCGGAAGGGCAGCATGTCAGTGGCGCAGTACTCAGAGAGATTCACAGACCTCTCACGCTACTCCACAGATATGGTACGGGACCCGTTCTTCAGGGCCCGAACCTTCGAGCAGGGGCTCAGGCAGGATATCAGAGCTTCAGTTGTATCGCACAACATTCCGACGCAGACAGGAGTGTTGGAGCGAGCCCTCTTAGTGGAGAGTTTCCTTACTGAGCAGTATCCAGCAACAGGACCCACCACTAGCCGGCATGCGGCAGAGCCTTCTATAGCGGGTAGTAGAAAGATGACGTAGGGGTTCAAGAGGACCAGACCTATAGGTGGTCGACCGCGTGACTCAGGGTCGGTAGTGCGAGGCACCAAGGGAAGTGATAGAGCCAGACCTGCCATGAAGTGTTACTCCTGCGGCGGAATTGGTCACATAGCATGCGACTATCAGACCCGCCATGCAAATGACCAATAGTTAAATGAAGAACCTTCGAGGCAGAGGCAGAGGTTCGATCAGGGCGGACCGCAAGGAGCAGGCGGCCATGGCAGAGGAGCTGGCCGTGAAGCAGGAGGTGGATGACGCTTCAGGATGTTGTCACCACCACCAGGAGGCCCACCCCGACCGCAGGGGACAGGAGGACATGGGAGAGATCAGCTTCAGGCAGCTGAGGCCTATGGTCTTGGAGCTTCGGAAGTAGATGGATAGGAGCGGGACTAGCTTCTGACCTGGAGGCTATTGATCCTGTTGCTTCTGGTTTTGTTGATGTTTGTCTGTCATTGCTTTGTGTCTTGTACTATGAGCTGCAATAATGAAAAGACACTTTTTTTTTGTTTTCTTTCCTATCCTTTTGTTTGGTTGATACTGAGTGGTCCCAGATAAGACTGTTGACTTGACCCTCACTTTCGAGTTTTCTATTGAAGGAGACCTAGTGACCACACACTGATGCCGACAGTGTGACTCGACCCTTGGAGGCGAGAGTGACAGTTGGATCTCTTAGTAGTTATGTCGAGGCCTTAAGACGTCATCCATGGCATGAATGCAACCTTCATGTTAGGATTCACTGTATTAGGCAATGGGAATGGTTCATCCAGAGAGGGGATGAGACCAGGTTTCTCTTTTTGGCAAGGGAGAAATTTTAGCAGCTCTTCCACATCGTATGCAAAGGAGGTGCAGTTCATCCAGGAGCGGATGAAGACTGCACAATGCAGTAAGAAACAGGAAATCGGTGCCAGTCTTAGAGACTCAGGCATGTTAAATGTTTCAAGAAGAGGAATCTTAAAGGAGAGATGAGTTTACAAAGCAGTAGATGTGGAGGCAGAGCTAGGAGAGCAGCATGAGGTGGTGTACATCCGAACAAGGTACAACCACCCGCCTTAGTTATTCCCGCCAGGCTCAGGGAGCTGGAGGGCGGTGGAAGAATGTGGCTGCATGCGGTCAAGGAGTGTGACCCAATGGCTCTAGAAATGATTCAAGGGATGGTCTGTGTCCACTACTAGCTGCTGTAGTAACAGACGTCGATATGAATCATTCCTCGCTTTCACAAATCTTGTTCAAGAGCTAGAGTTTCTGGTAAGCCGTGGACTTGACCCTCACATCTGGAGATACCTTGGGAGGAGACTCGATAATCACACATACGCCGACGGTGTGGTCAGACCCTCGAGGCGAGAGTTCTGGTTGGAATATCTTGGTGCCAGCATCGAGGCCTTACGACGTTAGTTTGAGTATGGAGTGGGCAATAACTGTTCATACTCAAATTGACGGTTTTAGGCAAACGTCGGGATGGGTTTTCCTTGGTCGGTGGAAAAGGAAACCCAGGAAGCGCAGGGTAACTCTTGCATATGAGGGTGTGACCGATCACTCTTGAGTCGGTCAACCTTACCCTCATGGCAGTAGTCATTTTGAGTTCCAGTTCTAACAGGAAATGGAGACCCTTGGAGTTCAAGGATGACGATCACATCCTTATATGGGTCTCACCTCGACGAGGTTGATAGAGATGTGGCCAAGGCGGCAAGTTATCTCCGAGGTTCAATGGACCTTTCTAGGTCCTCAGCTGGGTAGGAGGGGTGGTTTACCGCTTGACTCATCCACCTCAGTTGCACCAGGTGCACGACGACTTCCACGTATATCAACTAAGGAGATATGTGCTCGACCCTTCACATATCATCGACCATGAGGAGCTGGACGATGGCGATGAGGTGTTTTTCGTGGAGGTTCCAGTGGGGATCGAGGATCAACAGGAGCAGATCCTACGAGGATGATCGGTTCCCTGGGTGCGCTTTCCATGGAAGTACGGAACCTACAGGTGAGCACATGGGAGCGGAAGGCTCAGATGCGTTCTCAGTACCGACTTTGTATCCCTAAGTTTGTGGTGAAGCTTTAAGGGGACGTAAAGCCCTATGGTGGGAGTAATGTAAAGACCCGTAAATTACATGGACATTTGTTTCTTAATTTTCTTTGAAATTTTACAAGAACTCAGTTTCTGACGGCACCTGATTCCAAGGCCCGGTGTGCCCGGAATCATTTTCCGAAGTTTGGCTCGGGTACGTTCAGTGAACGGACGAGCGGGTTTTTCTAACTTTTGAACCGGTGCCCGGAATCGAATTCTGAGGGCAACGATGAAATCACAGTGCCGGTATTCGCTTAAAAGCGCCTCTTCCGGAGATTCATTTTCTCGTGTGTGGTTTTTAATTTTTGGGCCTAATGTTAAGAAATAAAAAAAATTATGACAACTTTATTTTATTTCACTTAAGCCACTTGGAAGCCACTTGAAGCCACTTAAAAGCGGCTTACACTGAGTTGAACCGGATAAGGTACTATCCAGAAATATCCTACCTTCTTGGTAGGATATTTGTGAGGTGGGCCCACATGAGCCCCGCCGTTTCTTTCCGCTACGTAACGCACCCGCGAAAATCCGTCATTATGAAAGTCAAATAACGCGTTTTCTTAAATTCTTAACAGACCATTTAATTGGGCGGTTTATTTCGTAAATTAAATGAGCTGTTTCTTTTGTTGAACTAATTCTACGAATTAATGGTTCATTTATTATCTTTTGAAATTCAAATGTTTAGTTGTGTAAATAAAATAAGGCTTAGGCTTATTTTATTTTGGGTTGGTCTCCTTTGCCACCTTAAGAGATTTTGAGAAGCTCTCTCCATTTTCTTCAACCATGATGAAGAACACAAAGAACAATTAAGCTCCGATGAAGAACACCACTTCTCTTCTTCGTAGCCCGTGTGTTTCCGAAGATCGATGACACTGCTTCTTCGATCTTCTTCCCGTGTCAACGAAAGGAGACGCCATTTCCTCCTCAGACTATCTCTGTCATCTTATGAAGCTTCTCCAGCGACGTACCTCTTTGGACGCACCTCGACGTCAACGGAAACGACGTTCGATTTTCGAGACGCCCGACCTCCGCGACGCTAGTCTTCCACGTCTTGATTGGTGTGCTCCGCACTTGAATCCGAGGTAGGGGATTGTTGATATTTTATTTATATATTTTCCATTCTTGATTCTAGAATATCAAACTTCGAGGATAAAGGATTAAATGTTATTGTCTAATGAGAGGGGGGCCCGGACAGCACCAACACGGCCGAACCCCCCCTCCTATGTTCATAATTGTCTCCTTGCGGATGGAACGGGATGGCGTGGTGTCGTCGTACCACGCGGGAATTGCACGACAATTATTGCACAGCGCCGTCGCGTCGTGCCGTGCAAAGAAATCCAAGAACGCGATGCCGTCGCGTTGCTTCGAAGAAAGTCAAAGGCACCGCGGCCGGAGCGGGGCCGCGGCGGAGGGAAGTGATGATGTCGCATCGCGCCGGATGACATAGGTCGCGGCCGGTTCCAGGCTGCAGCAGAGCAAGATGACCGGCGGCCGGCACCGGGCCGCCGGTGTCGGCGAAGGAAGGACCGGCCATCGCCGGTCCTTGCTGGCGAAACTGGCCGGCCAGTGCGTGCCGGCTGGACAGTGGAGACCGGGGGAATTAATTTCTCCCGGCCGGGTCTCAAAAGTGGCCCCAATTAAGGGGTCGTGGTTCTCAAAGGGGGGCTTTGCCCCCCGCGTGCGACACCCGAATGGCGCCCAGGTCGCGCCGTCGTGCTGGTCCGCGCCGCCGAGCCGGAGCGCGCCGCCGCACCAGCCCGCGCTACCGGTCGGGCCGGGTTTTCTGAGCCGGGTCGCCGCCCGGGGCGTGTCGACCCGGTTCGGCCGACCTAGGGGGGGGGGGGTCGGGCGGGGTCGACCCGGGCCCAGACACCCTAGTTTCGGACAACTTTCGGTCAAATGGTTGTATCATGGGCTACGGGCCTCCAAACAACTCGCCGCCAGCGGCAACGCGATCCTTGGATTGAGGCGGTCGTTTCGGTATACTATACTCAAGGATCACCTTAATTTTCGGGAGCTGACGTGGTTAAAACTACATAGTTAAGCGTTCTTGGCCTAGAGTAGTGATCAGGATGGATGACCTCCTAGGAAGTTTCCCAGGGTGGGTGTGAGACGGAAAGGCCAATAACTAACATATCGGGCGTCAGATTGATGCGCCGTCTATTGGGTTGAGTTCCTATTGACGATACAGAAATTTTGGAATCCTCTTCCCGAGAATTGGATGCAGATGGATAGTGGTCGGGTTGGATCGCACCGAAATCCAACCAGGCCCCTGGAACGGAAAAGCTGATATCTTTCAGACCAGACGTCTGTTTGACGAACCGTCAGCAACGTTGGTGATAACGTTGAGTAACGGTCCCTATGAGTATACCCTATGGGAGTTCAAGGGAAAGTTGAGATATGGCCGGGTTGGTTCACTCACGAAACCAACCGGGCCCCTGGGATGAAAAGGCTAATAACTCACAGACTGGGCGTCCGATTGACGTGCCGTCTATTGCGTTGAGACCCCTATGACGAGGCGGTACATTGAGATACTTCTTCATGGGACTTTGAGATACTTGGAGTATCAACTTGTAGCTCGTGGAGCGGACCCTCCTGGAGACGAGCGTACGGAGTACGAAGACCATGTAGCCGGCAGAGACCTGAAGACTGCTTTTCTGATTCGATTCGGAGTGACTTACGTAGCCCAGTGGGGGCACTACTTTGTGAGGTGGCAGACACACCGCTGAGGAGCACTACTATGTGAGGTGGTAGACCCGCGGTACTTGACAGGAGGAGTACCTCTGTAGGCTATGAGGGGGGAGCACTACTGTGTTTGAGTGGAAGACCCCTGCGGGAATCACTACTGTGTGAGGTGGCAGGCCCGTGGTACTCGACAGGAGGAGTACCTCAGTAGTTTTAGGTTAGTGAGCAGTACCTCGGAGTCTTGACATGACCACTATACACTCTAGAGACGGAGCTCTTCAGCAGTTACGGTTTCGAAAAATGAAAATCCTGGTTTGAGCTGAGACTTTTGACCTTTGTGTTTACCTCATGATTGAGATGGGTCAATTGATAACTTAGGTATATGTATGGGAATATACCTGGGTAGTGGCTATCCGTTGATTTCAAAATCCTTGTGTTTCCTCATGATTGAGATGGGTTACTTGATAACTTAGGTATATGTATGGGCATATATCTAAGTAGAGGTTATCTGTTGAGATCTTCTTGTGGTTATCCTTGTTGGTTTAGTGTGACCTCGAGGGTCTCGGGGTCTGTACTGAGTATCGTTATACTTACCCCTGCACGGGCTATGCCCGCACCTCGTTGTGTTGGTTGTAGATGATGGGCAGTGCTGACGGAGGCCGAGTTTTCGAGGACTGGACGGTACCCAGAGGTGGACTACACGACGAGTCTGTACCCGGAGGTGGACTACATGACGAGTCAGTACCCGGAGGTGGACTACGCGACGAGACGACTCACAGAGGAGGTTGACGGACGAGAGCATGGAGGAGGATATCTATACCTACCCTTCAGGTAGGATCCGTGGTGGATGACCAGGAGGTGCGCTATCTGTACCTACCCTTCAGGTAGGACCCGAGGAGGACGACCCAGGAGCTGCTTCCCTCTTCCAGCTGTTTGTCTTTTTGTTCAGTTGTAGTTGTACTTTCTTTTGGGTTTGTATTCAGGCCCATTTACTTTTCAGATTTTATTTTGTACATAGTGTTTTGTTTCCACTTGTACTCTGTGGTGCTTGTTTTCTTTTATAAAGGCAATCTCTTCCCAGTTATCGGGATTTTACGCCTTTGGTGCCAGTCGCCAGCCCCTGGCCTATGGATGGCGGGCTTGGGGTAGTCACAGCACGGGCCCCGAGGATGGGTCATGACATTTTAGATATTAATTTTTTTAGGTTTATTGATTACAAATAGTTGTGTATATGAATTTATTGGTCTCTATGAGAATGGTAATCATGATTAAACAATGGGTTGGAATTTACGACTCTGAGGTAATTTTATCGAATGTTTTTTGTATTTATCAACCACACATTTCATTAAAAAATTATATAAAATTCTTATCAAATAATAAAATATGAAATGAATATTTTTGTCAATGAATTTTTTTTACATACCATTTCTATGATAAATCTTCTAACATGGCCAATAAAACATACAAATAATCTATTTTTATATTAAATTCATGATTATGTTGTTTCTAGATATATGAATTATCATAAATTGTGATCTATGTAAAGTTTGAAAACATTTAATGTTAATATCATCCTTAAAATAATTAAATTTTATATACATTATTCTTGAAAGTAATATCTTCCCCTCGCATCCTAATTTAAAATCCCAAATTTTATGATGGAAACAGATGTTTCACATTTTGATTATATCATTTATCCTAAATGGGATACTATTTATATTAGGTATAACATTTATTTTAAATTCTTATTATGTAAGTGTAGCCTTGATAGATTTTATATGATTTATAGGGAATATATCATTCTCTCATAGTGTTGTTAGTTAAATTAGTGAGAGGTATGTTGCATTTCACAGACTATTGTTTGTATCATGGGATTTTGAATTAAATTTACACTACACTTTTGGTTTGTGAGTTATAATTGTTTATTTAATTTTTTCATGTAGTCAAAAATTATTTATAAATTAATTATGTTAACCCCAAGGTATTTTATAACACTAATGATTTTGAATTATTGTTTATAATTTTTTTGGTATTACATTTCCACTCATTTTCATACATTTATTGTAAATATAAATTAGAAAATTTCAATGTAAATTGTATTTAATGAATTATTTAAATCCTTGATTTAATTCTAATGGTTTATGGAAGTCATTATTGATATAAATTTTTTTACTAAGAGTGTAGTAAGAAAATGATATAGATAGAAAAACAAGATCAATTTATATATGAACAGACCTTAGTATTCTAATGGTTTAAAGGAGTTTTTATATTTAGAAATTGCTAATGAATTTTTTGAAAGATTAATAAAAGGATCACATAGTCAATATAATTTCAAAATATGGATAACGAGATGTTAATCTTTTTTAAAATTTATATTACTTAAATCAAACTCTGAATATAACCATTATGTATTAATGGGGAAAAGAACATTACTAATGATTTGAGAACGAATTTCAATCAACATAATGAGCGCAATACATCCTTCACATTAGAGAATGTAATTTAGGTTATGATTAATAATTTTTTTATCACTGTAGGAGAACATAATTAATATCAACACATATCGGTATAACCATTATTGTTTTCTAGACAATAAATTTTGAAATCATTTTTATGAAGCTTAGAAAAATAATATTGGGAATGTATTATATCTGTGAAACCACTAAAAAATTGATTAGAGACAAATGTAAGATAAATAATTTCCAAGTAGAAGAAAAAATTATGATTTATTGGAATATGGAACTTTTTATATTTATGTAGTATTATCTAGTATTCACAACATTAGTTTCTGCAAAATTTATACCATATCAAGTGTCAAAGTGGAATTACAAATAAATTAATATCCATGGTATTGAAATTGTTCTATGATTCGTTGCATGAATCTAAGATCCCTGAGTAATTTTTTACAAGGGGATTTTTTTAATAATAATGGGATCAATTATAAAATAATAAATTCATATGATATACGTTTTATGATATATTTGAGAGAGGACTAATGTAGAGAGGAGTGAAAATTTGTTTTAGTTATAGAAGGAAGTCAATAAGAAATATAGAAATTATGAATACACATTATACTACAAATAAGAATAAAAATATAAATACATAAAATGGGTTTTCATTAATACCCATTATAACATCAATTAGTAATATTATTCATGTAATCTTAAACCACTACACACAAAAAGTGTAATTCTATGGAAAATAAAATTTATGTTATAATGTGATGTTTTAAAGATTCAAAATAGTGAAAACAAATTTGTATCATTAATTCAATATCTAATACATAATCTTAGGAATGTTTTATGGGTGTTTGTGACCAATGAAAACATACCATTCAAGACATTGGGTACTAGTTATGGAATTTATCCAACTATTTTAATACCATATTATCTACCTTTGTGGATGTGTATGAAAAAAATATTCATTCAACATTTCTATAATTATTCACTGGAAGAAATCCCTAAAATGAAATTTATTTATTCATTTGGCCTCTATTTGATTAATGTTTTTAGATGTGGAATAATATTGTCGATATATATGGTGAATCTACTATGAAAATTTATAAATTGAAATCTTATGTGGTTAAATCTAGGTGTGGGGCTCCCATTTTTTTCACTAGATCTAGCATGGTTTTCATTGTATAAAATATGTTTTTAGATAGGGAATGTTTATTTGGATTTGGTGGAGGACTATTTGGAATCCATTCAGGGAAGGATGGTCGTGGTACGATTCTTGGATTGTGTTGAGATGAATGGTGTTGGTGGAAATGATGTGAAGTTCATTCATATAACCCTTCTGGGTAGTTCAGTTTTTTATCTGTTGAATTGTGGATTTTTTTGTCATTCGGGATATCTAAGTGTGATGTAGAAGTATTTATGATCATTGGAGATTTTATCCTTTTATTTGTATGTCGGTGAGGAATTGTTTAGGTAAAACTAGGTGGGTGGTCCCGAAAGAGGGATGGGTATGCTGATACCCATCATCCATCCATCTTTCATTTTTGTTGGATTAATGTGGACCCATAATATAACTCTACAATATGCCTTCTTCTAATTATTTTATGGAATCAGATTGATAGTGGAGTGTGTTCCTCGCTAACATTATCAGGTGGGTGCATTTAAGGATATTTAAGGGTGATGAGAATAGTAATCTGGTCATTTTTCTACATGTTCAAATGCATTCGAGGTGTTATTTTCCACATTGTGTTTTTCTAACAAGACACATGTTCTTGGAATTTGAAACATTATCATTAATTGATTTTTTTATTTCTTGCTTAGTTAGGGGCATAAAATAGATTATTGTTGTTGTTTATATTGACATTTTCTTCTAATTTCGTACTTGAACCATCAATACCTTTGTTCCTTATTCTTTAAATGATTTTCAAAAACATATAATGTGTTCCCTATTTTCCCAATTGTCAAATGTTGACGTATATTTTTTGTTCAATAAAAGGATTTTGACCCTAAATCATTAAAAATAATCGGTTACATAAATTAGAATGTAATTATTTACATATTCTTCAAGATTAGTATCTACCTTTTTCCATTATGCTATTTTTTAACTAAAAGGATAATGTATTTTTACTGGAGTTATTTTCATTCTAAAGAATGATATATGAGAAAAAATTACAAAAAAATATTTTTTTAAAGCATCATGAATGAACATTACTGAAACTTTTTGTAATAGTGATGATTTTACCCAATTATGAATTTACTATCATGATATATTTAAATGATTATTTGGAAGGGGAAAATAAATTATGTGGCCTTGTATATTATCAATGGATGTATAAAATTAATGGGAAATTTATTTATATATTTTTTGTTCCCAAATAAAACAGTCATTCTAATCAATTATATTCAATATAATTTTGTTTCATTCATTTTGTTTTGTTGATAAATTATTTATTAGAAATAATATGTTAAAAATATAATCCAACTAGAAGGATATTTTTCTAACGGTCTCTATGAAGAGGAATGTCATATATTATTTTCTAGATACATGAATGGTATTGAGTCAGGATTAAATTGAGTAATACATGTTGATGAAATATCAAATCAATCTTAATCGTATATGATATCACCAAATGTTTATTTTATAGGCCAATTAGTTAGTAAGAATGAAAATATTATACTAAAAAAATTGGAATTATTATAATCACATAGAAATATTCAACAAATAGTCAAATTATAAATCTACTCATTGATAATCATGGGATATAAACAATGATACACATGAGAAGATTGTCATGGATTGAGACAAATATAATAAAAAAATTAAAAACAGTAGAAAAAATATATTTCAGAACATGTATGTTCATGCGTACTAAAATACATACATATAAATATATATTATGATGAAATATATATTTTTTAAAGTTATTATTTTTAGTAATCATTATTATTCATAAATATTGGTAACAAAGAAAAATATTAAGAGGAATTTAAAAGTTTTTCTTTGGGTCCTCTAAATATTGCTAAAAATTTCACAGATTGATACATTAAAGGCTCTAAATATAAAAAAATTAATAAACTATAATGTTTTGAATCATATAATAGTAGTATATATACAAATTTTTAAATTATGATACTATGTAAAGTTGAGTGCCATTATCCAAATATACCACAATAGTAATTTTAATATTCTCTTCAAACTAATGATAGACAATACAAAAAGTGGTATTAAAATTATTTCATTACAATATACATCTATTTATATCTCTCACTATAAGGTTGTTGGTAGAAATGATTAATACGATACATATATCATATCATTATAAAAGAAAATAGTAATAATTTAGAAAATGGACAGTATGAAGTGTGGAGTGTAGTTATGAACATCAACCAATGATTATCTTATGATATATGTGATAAAATAGTAGAATTAAATTGTCACACTAAAGAAAATAAATTTAATGAAAATGGATTAATTATACATGATTATATTGAAATATTAATCAATAATTGATGTATAAAGTATAATAATTACAAATAAAGCATGATGATTATATGATTGGTGGAGAAAAATAATTGCATATGACGTCATTTATTAATGTATAAAATATCTATGAATTATATTATCTATTTTTGATACCAATAAGTTTTTATATCATTTAAATTTATTTTTATGCATTAAATGTATATATTTTGAAAAATAAAAGATATATTAGTTTTAAAATATATGTTTTTAAACATTTATTTCTTTTCAAAATAAAAATTGTACTAACTGAAAATTGATTTACTGTAGGCATTGTTCATCCATGGAGTGAGGACGTGGGTGCTCCATTTATATCATTAGTATATTAAACGGTCTTCATTATAGTTAAAAAATAAATAAGAAATAACATATCATATTTTAGTAAACCAATATATTTTTTCTGATAAAAAACAAACAATAATTATATATAAGAAAATTTGATAGCCCATAATTGTGGAACATGAATCGAATAAATATTGTTACACTTTATGATAGTTTTGGGGTACAAAATATTTTTACCTTAGGAGTATTTGGTATGATCATAGGCCACATATCCTATGATCCATTGACTCTTCCCATTTATATGACATCGATTATTAATAAGAATCAGTGGGTAAATTTAACCATTTAATATTTATTTTGAACAGAAATATTTATTTCTTATACGTTTCAATATAATTATATATCATGTATTAGTTTTCAAATAAATTTTACAAATTTTTTTAGAAGAAGATATTTTATATGGAGATGGAGGTGTTGATAAGTGTCGTGCATCAGTTGTTAGTTATGAGGATTGGTTTTATTGTATATATTGATGAAGTTTTATAACTAAACCTAATTCATATAATTTATTTTGTTAAATTATAAAAATAAATTATTATAACATACTATGATTAATTATAGAATGAAATACAATACTCCCTAGTATAATATATGATATAATATTTTATTAAGTGTATAAAATTGTATGGGTGACATTTGAGGAACCTGGCCCGGATACCCTATTAATATTTTTACCTGACATAAACTTTCACACACTAGATGAGAATTCTAAATCCACATGGGCTAGAATCTGGAACCCAATTATCAATGCAAAAAAAATAACGAATGATTTATTCAAACCTAAAGTAAAAAACATGATATATATACATATTCTGAAAGAAACTATGGAAGAAAAAATTGATATATATGTCATAATTTTACAAGAATAATCAAAGTGGTAATATTAAATGGTCACAAAACAATTTCCATGAGGCATGTCCAACTATAACGGAAAAAAATATATACACTAATGTTGTCAATGTGATAGCATGGGAATATCCCCACTAACTCACCACAAAAACCCCAACATGGTTTATAGAAATCCTCACCCATTTACTATGGCTATATGCCTTTCCCTACATCAATTGAAATAACAAGGTCTATACACTGCCAATGTAGAAAATATGGTGTGAGAGAACTAGATCAGTAGGACCTCAGATCAGTGTTAAATAATAAATCTCTATAAAATACTCCAGGAAATATCAATATTAATGAAATAAAGTCATGATATATAGTTTAATAATTTTTATTTCAAAATCGTCTCAAAATAATCAATTTCCCATTTTCTATATTTCCAAAAATAAAATAGGTAAATTAGTAACAAATAATTTATGATACTTATTTAAAATATTCTATATCAAATTAGGAATCAATGTATATATCACATAACATATAATAACAATAGTAGTAAAACTAAAATAGTAAATACCAAACCATAGGTAACAATAGTCCAAGGATCAAACAAAGTGATGCTATCAGGGAATCCTATATCTAACATAGAAAATCGAGTACACATAAGGACCCATGAAATAGCTGTCAAAACAAGGTTGTAGGGTAATTCCCTAATATGTTAACCTCCCATGAAGTCTATCATGTACCTAGAACAACAAACCTATGGAAAAGAGAAACACCCCATGGATGAACCCCTTGACATTGGATGAGCCATATTACTACACTATACACCAATTTAACTGTAGAATCTCATTTGATATATTACTTAAATGATCTCATCACACCATTTCATAATTACCATTCATCAAAAAACATTTAATAGAAATATTTCAAAATTTATTAAAAATCTTTTTCATTTAATAATCCCATGGATAAAACAAAAATTTATTAAAAACTGATTTCCACTTATAGAAATAAAATAAATAATTTAAAACATTCATTTATAAAACAATATTTTAAAATTGGAGTAATCTAGTTCACCGAAATATGCTGGATATGGAGCCAACTACCTCCACACTCCGGGTCATACAAACTCATAATGGGATCTAAAAAATCAGGACATTAAGATAAAAATAAAGTCCTTATAATAAATCCCCACATATAATAGAATTGATTTCATAAAAAAGGATTAGAGAAAGGGTGGATCATAACAAAACATGAAGAACACACACCAGCAGTGCCACAACCTACAGAATAATGGACCAAGTTGGAATGTCCCATGACATTTCAAGATTAAAACCAATAGAATCAACATATAATATCATGATATCTGATAATGCTACCCAATGGATATACTGTGATCAAATTCCAATAATATTCATAAATGATAGCTCACATGGAGAGATGCAACCCAACCACAATGGAGATAAATTATTGATCTATGTTATTCAGGAAGAGGGGATGTTTCTAAATTTTGCATTGAATAGGTTTAAATCATTAGAAAAATGTTTTAAATTTATTTAAAAAGTAATGACTCTTTTAATGCCCTAAATATTTACCCAAAAAGGAATTACATGGTTTTTAATCAATTTCCACATCGTGTAATCCATGGATTCTACATAAATTGAAACCCTCCTATTTTTTTACCAAAAATAATCATTAAATAGTATATGTTGTGTAAATAATTTTCTCAATGTGTAACAATTCCTTCTATTTAATAATATCATGACATTATCATAGAAAAACAATACATGTTGTTTACTTACATTGTACGGTTAGTAAATTCTATGCAGGAAGCGCTATGTAAAATTTTCAATAAAAAACTCTAAACTGCCTCATTTAATCTCTGAAAATGAGGAGAACACTGTTATTCCATTTCATATTTATACCCATACATCATTATTTCCAAAAAAAAACATATATCCCTAAACATAAATTCATTTTTCCTAGAAAATGATCTCCATAATACATGGTCACATGATGTAGGTAAATAACTATAAAAATTAATAAATACAAGTGAAATAAATAAAAAATTGAAAAATGATGTTATGAAATAACCACCAAATTTTTTTTATCAATGGGACATAATGTAGAAAAATTAATGTTGGTAAATAGGTGATCCCACTACTACCTTATCAATGAATCATTCTCCCAAATCTCATGATAATCTAACCTTTGATTCCATATCACTCAAACTAATAGAATAGAGTTCCCCCTAAATGATATCACATGATTTTCAATGATCTCTACGTGATATTCAATCCATGGAAAAACCTAGTCAAGCTAGTTAGTGACCTAAAACGGTAGAACAGATCTCATAGCCAACATTCCTTTTTTTCCAACCTGATAGTCATCCAACCCAGAATAACCATTCAAGAGAAGAATATCACCTACTTATATCTACAAAAGGGAGATTCCACTAATTTAACGATTCAAACATCTATCAATGAAAATTAATCTTAGTCTAATAAAATGTTTTATTATGTGAAATTGTTATATAACATATGAACTTCTTGGGATTTATGATTTTAGGTTTTTTTAAATACCATTAATAACTATTATCGATGCGAATATAGTTATATAATAGTAATCAGATGTTAAGTATAAATATAGGGATTTAAAAAATCCAATTTACTCAAAAAAAGGAAGCGATGGCCTCATCTAGTATACATGACCCATACAAATCCCATTTTTTGAAGATCGTAAAGGAGGTGACATCATTGTGATTCACTCTTGACCAATCCCAAACTAATCCTCAACATGTTATGCTCGAACAGAACCTCCTACGAGAGAAGTGGATGTTGATATAGATAACTACCCGAGCGATGTTATCTGAGCCACCCCAGAAGTCTATCACCATCGCACAAGTAACCATTCGGTCTTATGCGGGTGTTATAAGGGGTTATAAAACAATTCATCAACACTACGATTATCTGCATTATTTTTTTACATAATAAATAATATACATTAATTGTATTATTGGTTTTTGAAAATTTTTTTAATGAACAAATATTATTTTGATTTAATATTCAAATAAAAAATATATTTTGATAAATTAATGGAGTCTTTAGTTAAATAATATTTTCATAAAATGATATTATTAAAAATCTTTTCATTAAATATAAATGATCGTATAATTTTTACGAAATCAATAGTAATTTCTATTATGGTTAGAATTTTTTTTTGTTAAAACCCATGAATTTTTGATAAATTTTGGTTTTTAATTTTAAAAGTTAAAATTCACATATTTTTAAAAAATTTAGATAAAATTAATATAATTATTGGGATCATGAGGTCAAAATTATCAAATGGTTAATTTTTCCTAATTTTCTGAGATAATCAAATTTTTGGGAAAAAATTAAATACTGTTTAAATATATAATCTGTTTTACTACATCATAATGACCAAATATTGATGTAATAAAATTCTATAAACATTATGTTTGGTTAATATATGTTTTTTGGGATCAGTAAATCGAAATTATCCACTTCCTCTTAACTCAAAGCCTTTGGAGTTTGTCCATTCTCTATCCTTCTCTTTCTAGAATCCTCTCAAGGCTCCCTAAGCTCCAAAAAAAGTTCTCTCAAGCCTCTCCCATGCCTTTGGGATCAAACATCAAAGTAAGAGATTTGGTTTCTTTGTCATTTTATCAATGTTTCTTAATAAAGTTGTGCACTTTTATTTTCAATGGTAAATTTTGGGTTATGATTTAGCACCTCCCCAACACTATCCCATTTTTGTTTGACTGATGAGATACCCCTTTCTTACACATTGATGCCCTCCATGTATACTTGATACCATGTCTAAATTCTTTTTGTAATTTCTCTCTCCTCATATACATTCAAAAATTTCCGTTGTGTTATGAATCTAATTTTCATTACATATGTTGGTACAAATATATATATGACCCCCTTACATTCTATTTCATGTAAATATTATGAGACAACCTTTTATCTATCATCAACGATTTTTATGATTTATTGTGTCACGGTTTTATGCTGCCGAAATTATACCGTGATTTTTCTAGCCAAAGGCATCATGTAGTGAATACCATGCCCATTTATCTATCTTGGGTATTCACCTTTATGTGAATTTACATATTTAATATAGAGTATCATTCATGGAATAAATAATATTGTTCAATGAATCCATGTTTTATGATTCATGTGGCACAATTATGCATGAAATGAAATGTATAAAAATGGTGTTCCCTAATAGTGCTCCAATGCATTGGGAAATGTTAGTATCATGGTATGTCAAGTGCAATGTGGATTTACTCATGATAATTCAAGTTAAATGAGGATTTAGATTTGTTAATTCAAGTGTAATGAGGGTTTACACATGCTCTATGTGCAATGATCCTTGGCTCATACTAATTCCCAGATAAGTATTGTGGCCACATTTATATGTTATGATACTCATGCTATATCATGATGTTATGCTCATGTTCACTTATGCTTCATTGATATACCTATTTCCCAACATGTATTGTATTCTTCATGTATGTCATTTTTTACTCCCTCATTGGGATTTTGAGCTCACCCTTTTCATATGTATTTCCTCAGGTTATCCCATGCAATTCGAAGTATGAGGGAATGTCATGGTTATGTAAAAGAAGCTTTTAATAATGATGTCACGTGTTTTATGTTCTATGTAGTTATGTAACTTTTCTAAGCTTCAAAAACAATAGTCCTATAGATCTTCTATGTTCAATCAAATGAATTTTATGTAATAATTGATTGTAAGTTTGTAATAAAAAGCAGGGTTGTTATAGTTGGTATTAGAGGATATTTTTACTTATTTTGGGATTAGGATTAGGAAACCCTAGTGAACTCCATAGGGATAAGACTATGTATAATATAAATATTTCTAAGCCTTAGTGAGTATGAGTATGTGGTCTATCATTAAAATATATCCTTGTCTAGATATGAGTTGGTAGAGGTGGCTCTAGCACATATTTACCTAAGAGTGAAAACACTGACAAAGAGTTTCAGGTTTGACCCGGGGTATCTTGGAACACAACAAAAAGCCTTGCTTCACTCATGGTTACGACTCTCCTGGAAGATATGATTTATTAAATTCTGAAGTTTAGAATGACCGATTATTAAGGGAATTAAAAAAATGACCCTAAGAATATAAGTTATAAAGTATATCATGGATAACAAATATTGAAGCCTATAAATTCCTCAATCAAGTAAATAAATGTTATTTATATGTCATTTGTTTTTTCCTTAGATTAACCTTTATGTGTTACCCCTAACATTCATTTTATTTCATCCAATGATTGGTAATAGGAGGACTTGGGCTAACAAATGATGTGAAGATCAATGTGATGACTATTGTAATGAGATGCCCAATCCTATGGGAGTGGGAATCGTGAAATTTTTCATGATACTCTCTCAGTTAACACAAAATTCGAATAAAAACATGGGTCAATAGGAGCAATCATCTCCCCCCATGAATGAACAAGTCACTATCGAATGCTTCACGAGGAAAAGCCCTCTTACATATAATGGATCATCTTATCCCTCAATCCACGAATAATGAATGAAACCCATTGAAAATATATTCTCCATACTTCAATGTTTTGAAAAAGTGAAGGTTTTTATGGTTTCTCATAACATGGTGTGTGAATTTGATCAATGGTATACATTGATAAAAAATATTAAGCCTGAGGAGGAGATCGAGGCATTTGAATGGAGGATTTCTGGAAGATGTTTTTTGATAAATATTTTCAGCAAACCCTAAGAATAAAGATGGAATGTGAATTTCATGAATTCAAGCAAAAAAATATGATGAATCCATTGGAATGTATGTGGAAAAAATCAGTAGGATTTCACGATACGCCTCTGGCTTTATTGTTACCCCCAAATTCAAGGTTGAATGATTCTTTAGTGGGTGGATACCAAGCCTATAGAAAGCCCAAGTGATCCATGACTCCGACAGTTATGAGAAATTTTTTTGATGTTCCCTCAAGGTCGAAATTAAGATTAGAGAATCTAAAAGGTATCATGGGGATAAGAAGAATAAGGAATAATTTAGTAATGTATGTCTGAGGGATAAATCAAACTCTGTTATAAAAATATAGAACCCCACATTCTAAAGGTGTAGAGTGAAGCACCCCTGAAATTTTATAAAGGGGACATGGAAATTATTTAGGTGTAGAAGAGAAGGTCACCAAGACATTATCTTCCGATTAAAAGAACATGTGGCTATGACATATGATAGGAATGCTCTGTTTGATTCTCAACACACTGATCATTGCTTCAACTACAAGGATCTAGAAAACCATGAAAACCAGTGCCCTAAGGAAAGGGTTTTTGGAGGTAACCAAAAACATCCAAGGCCAAAATGTCAGTATTTTCATATCACTACCACCGAAGTGAACCTTAAAATGAAGTAGTGATAGGTATTCTAGTTATTAATTAATGGATAGAAAACATACTTTTTGATTCTAGTTCTACTAATCCTTTTGTATACAAAATGTTTATTAGAACAATCTCAATACAACTACAAATCATGGAAGAAAAGATGTAATTGTGTATGGTTAATGGGGAAATCATTACATCCCATGAATATAACTCCTGCCCTATCATAATTGGTGGATTTAACATCTTGGAGAACCTTGTCATACTCCCTTAAGTGGAATTTGATGTAATTATTTTCAAGGATTGGCTTTTGCAGAAGTGTTTCTTGAGAAATTTACTGGTCATCCTCCTAAAAGAGATGTTGAATTCTCAATTGACCATATAACTAGGGAGTTTCCAATACCCAAGACTATATATAGAATGGTTGTTGTTAAACTTGAGGAGTTGATGAAACAACTACTGGAGAATCTTGATAAAGTGTTTATATTTCCATGTGATACACCATCAGGTGCACTAGTCCTCTTATTCATGAAGAAGAATGGGTCAATGCACCTTTTCATTGATTATTGTGATCTCAAAAAATAAAGATAATGTACAAGTATTATTTCCCATGAATTTATGACATGTTCAATCAGCTACATGGAGAAAAATACATCTCCAAGGTGGATTGAGGCCAGGATATTATCAATTAAGGGTAATGAAGGAATATAACCCCAAGATTTCTTTTTGTACAAGATACATGGACTAGTAATTCATAGTAATGCCTTTCATACTCACTAACAATGTAGAAATATTAATGGACTTGATGAATAGTGTTTTAGAGATTACCTTAATAAATTTGTTGTAGTATTTATAGATGATATTCTAATATACTACAAATCCAAGGAGGATCAATATTAGAATCAAAGAACTACACTAGAGACCTTGAAAAAGGATAAGCTCTATGAAAATTACATCAAATGTGAGTTTTGGTTGAAGGAAGACTCATTATTGGGTCATATAATGACAAGAAATGGGCTATCCATGGATCCCACCAAGACAACTACAATTGAGGGATGGCCAATGCCAATATTGGTAATGGATATCTGTAGCATCTTGGGTTTAGATGGATCTTATTTTTGATTTGGGAGTAATTTTTCACAATTTTCTAACCCTCTTACCATGCTAACATGGAAGGGAGTACATTTTTCTTGGAGATATGAATACAAAGAGAGAATCAAAGAGTTGAAAATGATTCTTATCATTGTACATGATCTCACATTACCGACAAGTAGATAAAATTATATGGTATTTAGTGATGCTTCATAGAAAGGCCTAGGTTGTGTGTGGATGTAGAATGATAAATTGATAGCCTACACCTCACGGATGCTAAACATCCATGAGAAAAATAAACCACACATGATCTGGAGTTTGCGGCTGTGATCTTCGCGTTCAAAATCTAGTGACATTATCTTTTTGGGGAGAATTGTGAGATATATACTGATCACGTGATCATAAAATATATATTCACACAAAATGATCTTACTGTGCGCCAATGAAGATGGTTAGAACACATTAAAGATTATGATAGCTCGATCCCCTACCATCGTGGTAAGGAAAACAAGATGGAGGATTCTCTAAATAGAAAGGATCATATATCATTTAATATGTTGAGAACTAAAAAGGATCCAATTTTCTTAGACACGGTGAAGATAGAAGTGGGAATCATTAAGGGAGGAACATCATCAATCCCTTCTAAAATTATTTATCATCCATCCCTCATAGAGAAAATAACTGTTGCTCAAAGAAAGGATATGAAGATTCTAAAAAAGATGGAATCTATATGAAATGTGAAATCCCAAGAGTTCATGGTTTAAAAGGATGGAATTGTAAGATTTGGTTCATGATTATGTTTACCATATGATCCATAAATAAAGAATGATATTTTGGATGACACACATAGCTCAACCATTACTATTCACCTAGGGAGAACAAATTTGTATTGAGATCTCTAAGAAATCATTTTGTGGGACAATATGAAAAGGGAAATTGCTGAATATACATCAAAGTGGCTGATATGTTCGCAAGTGAGGGAATAGAGGAAAAAGTATATGGGGATGATGAAACCACTACACATACCAACATGGAAGTGGGACAACATTACCACAAACATTGTCATTGGACTTCAAAGGACATCTATAGGAAATAATTCCACATTGGTCATTGTGGATAGTATTACGAAGACATATCACATTATCTCTATTCGAGAGGAATTCTCATTGGATCAATTTTCACTGATTTACATCAATGTTGTGGAAAGGATACATGGAGTACCACTATATATTGAATCTGATCATGATCTGAGATTCACCTTGATGTTTTAGAAAAGTCTCTAGAATGCTCTAAGAACTGATCTAAACATCTGTACGACCTATCATCCACAAACTGATGGCCAATCTATGTGAACTAGTAAGTCATTGGAAAATATGTTAATATCATGTTCTATGGTCTTGAAAGAGGGATGTGACCAACATATTCGACTAGTATAATTGTCCTACAATAATAGTTTCCACTCAAACATTAGAATGACACAATATGAAGCACTTTATGGTAAAAGGTGTAGAACACCTGCGAGTTGGGATGATGTTGGTAAGAGGAAGCTACTAGGACATGAAATGGTCGATGAAATGATGGAGAATGTGAAGACAATTCAACAACATTTCAAGGAAGCCTAAAGTCGATAGAAGAGTTCTGCACAGAACCATTGAGGAGACCTTGAATTAAAAGTTGGAGACATGTTATTTCTATATGCATATCAATGTGGAAGATATTCATGATGTTTGGAAACACATTGAAGTTAATTCCTAGGTACAAGAGCGACATTGATATTCTTCACTATGTAAGGGTTGTGGCCTATCAACTAGAACTTCCACACACTAAGGCCAAAGTACATGGTTTCTTTCATGTATCACTCTTAATGAATTAAATACCGAACACATCACATGTACTCTCTCAAAAGGAAATATAGATAGAGGATGATCATTCTTACGAGGAGAAACCAGTGAAACTATTAGATTTTAGGGAATCAGTTTTATGAAATAAGACAATACTCCTTGTCAAGGTGTTTTGGAAAAAAAATGCTTTAATAAGAAACATGGGAATCATAGGAAGTGATGAGGCAGAGTTAGAAAAGTCTATTTTAGTGTGGGAAATTGAAATTTCATAGGTAAAATTTTTTATGGGGGGAGGATTGTTATGAGCCTAACTTCTATCAATGAAAATTCCTCTTAGTCTAATTAAATTTATTATTATGTGAAAGAGTTATATTCTATATGGACTTCTTTGGCCTTATGATTTTGGATTTTTTAATATACTATTATGAATTATGACCATTGATAATATAATCATTGAATAGTGATCACATGATTAGTATAAATATAGTTCTATAACAAATCCAATTTACTCAGAAAAAGGAAATGATGGCCTTATTTAGTTGACTTTCCCTGTACGAAGCCCAATTCTCAGAGCTTAGAAAGGTGGTGGTGTCTTTTGTCATCAATCTTAAACACACCCAATCCGAGCTTGAAAATGTGATGATCAAATGGAACAGCCTACGGTAGATGTGGAATTTGATAGATATTACCACTTGATCGATGTTATTTTGGGAACGTTAAGAGTTTGTATAAATATTGTTAATTAAATCACGAATAGTATATTTAGTTAATATTCAACTAGGAAATCTATTTTCATAAATTAATGGATTTTTCAATTAAATAATATTTTATTAAAATATTTTTATTGGTAAAATACTTTTTTTTTGTATAAATGATCGTATAATATTTATGAATACAATAGTAATTTTTATTATGGTTTGAAAGCTGTTGATGTCAAAACCCATAATTTTTTTATAAATGTTTGTTTTTATTTTAAAAGTTAAAATTCTCATATTTAGAAAATTATTTGGATAAAATTTATATTACTTTTAATATTAGGATGTCAAAATTATCCAACGGTATATTTTTTCTAGTTTTCTGATACAATCAAGATTTTTGGGTAAATATTAAATACCGTTTAAATATATAATGCAATTTAAGACATCATAATGACTCATTAGTGATGTAATAAAATACTATAAACATTATGTTCACTCAATATATATGCTACCATTAAAATATTGTGATTTGGGTATTTTTTATTTAGTTTACAATGCTTTAGTGGACCCTCTAAGACTTATATAACATGTAATCCTTTTATATTGATTTATTTGAGGGTGTGACTCACCAACACATAATCAGCCATATTATTTTAAGATGCTCGGAGATTTTCCATATAAAATATTGTTTTCCACTCCCCATTGCAAAAAACGAAGGGCAAAAACCAAGGTCTGGTTTGTGGTTTTCATTAGTTTAATGTGTGGAGTCCCAAACCTAAATAATAAAGAATTCCATTTCATTTCTGATATAAATCCACCCAGGCTCCAACATCCTCTTCACTCAAATCCTTTGAAGTTCATGCAAAATATTACCTCATCTCTCTATAATCCTCCCATGTTTCCACAAACTCTTATGTAGTCTCTCTCAAGCCTCTCCCAAGCCTTTTGGATCACACATCCAAGTAACGGATTTCCTTCCTCTCTCATTTTATCCATGTTTCTCAATATTTTTATGCCCTTTTATTTTCAATTTTAAATGTTGGGGTATGATTTAGAACCTCCCTTATAACATCCCCTTTATGTTTGAATGACAAGAGATTCCTTTATCTCTAATAAATTCCCTCTATGAATACCTATTACCATGCCGAAATTCCGTAAACAATTTCTCTCCCCTCATTTACATTCATAAAAGTAGATTGTATTATGAGTCTAAATTCCATTAAATATTTTGGAACATGTATATATATGACCCCTTATAGTCCATTTCATGTAAATATGATGAGACACCACTATATATCTCATCAAATATTTTTATGAATTCTTTGGGCATGTTGTTATGCTGATGAAATTGCACCACGATATTCAAAGCCAAAGTCATCAAGTTGTGAATAACATGCCCAATTCTCAATCAAGGGTATTAAAATTTATTCACATTTTCTTATTGATTATATAATTTCATGTATTAATTCCACATTCCTTTATCATGTAATAAATTAGTATGTTCAATGAATCTATCATATATGATCCATGTGGCACACTTATGTATGAAATGGAATATCTAAGAAGGGTGTTTCATGAGAGTGCTCTAATGCATTGACTAATTATTAGCATGAAAAATAATGTTAAATGAGGATTTAATGAAACTAATTCATGTTAAATGGGGATTTACTCATTACAATTCAAGCGAAATGAGGGTTTACTCATGATCTATGTGCAATGATACTTGGATAAAGGTAATTCAATATTATGTGTTATTTGCACACTTCCATGTTATGATAATTATTCTATATCATCCCATTATGTACATGTAATTTTATTCTCCAATTATATTCCTATTTCCTAACATGTATTGTATTATTCATGTTATGATTTTTTACTCCCTTACTAGGCTTTATAGCTCACCCTTTACACTTATATGTACTCAGGTTATCCCATGCAATGCTAAGTATGTGGGAATTTCGTTGTTATGAAAAGGATGTTTTCAATATAGATGTTGTGTATTTTATATTATAAGTTGGTATATATTGTTCTTACTCCATGAAGACTCTATACCTATCGATATTCTATGTTTTATGAGGTGAATTTTATGTAATTTTCCAGTTTATGTGTGTAATAAAGAGCAGGGTTGTTATAACTGATGAACATAAAAATTTTGTTGACTCTAAGATATAACATGAAGCCAACATATATCTTAAATTCTCACAGACATCTACTGAAAAAGACAATGTTCCACAGATGAAGCTTTTACCATCGATTTTGAACAATGACTCGATCTACATGGTAGACCATAATAATGCATCGATTGATCCATTATCATCTACGAAAGAAAACATTTGTTAAATGAAATATAAAACATTAAAATAGATATCACAAGATCCACTGAAATCCAATACATGTGAAAAATCATGTCCCTGAAAAACCAAATAGCACACTACAACTCACCATATATCTATGGATGTTCTGTTCTACTCAACATGATATAAGTACCCATATCCTCATAGAGACTCATAGAGATCCTTGCTTTTATCCTAATATCCCTACCTATCACATGAATAAAATGGGCTGATGTAACCTGACAATATCATGCATAAAAATCATACCCATATCATTTACATAGGATGTTTCCATAATCTGAATGAAGTGATCCAACACATAATCATTCTTCATAATCACAAAATCCAAACAATGTAAAAATGATTCAATAAAAACCACATACCCATTATTGGGATCAGGTAACATAGAAAAATATTTGATGTCAAATGTTTTTTATTATCATCAAAATAATACTAACACATTATATACCATATGAATTTCAATCATTACCTAGTAGGATAAGTCAAAGGTGATGCAAAATTCGATAAATCATTGATGAACCATTGATAGTATATATAACGACCTAGGATTTTATGATTGTCAATTACAATCCATGTTCTTCCCATGATAAAAAAACTTCACCATTGCAGGATCAACTGATAAGCCATGCTCAGAAGTCTCATGTTTAAAGAATAACTCATCTGGAACCTTGAAATTTCATTTTGATAACATTCCATACAATTGGATACTTCTCATGAATTTGTTAACCAATCATAAATGGTTGTATTTATCATGCTCAGATCTCGAATAAACTACAATTTCTTCCCCAAACACAATCCCAAAACTATTAAGGCACTGATGGAATAACTAATTCATCATATCCATTAAAACTATAGGAGAATAATTCTGTTGAAATAGTATAAAAATACATTCAAATTTACCCTACCCTCACTAGAGTGCTATATTTGGTGTATTAGACTATTAATCTCTAAACTGATGATAAACCGAACAAAGATCAATAATAAAAACAACATTTACTTCATTATATTATATATAAAAAAATTCTTGATGTAGAAAATAAATCATTTTCTTAACTTTTATACCTGTGATAGTCCAAACACAATCGTAATGAAACATCTACCATCTTGGAAAATAGAACTAGGCTACCCAAGTTCAAAAACCAGGGTGAAAAAACCCTACACCATCAGATCATCCAAATGAATCATAAGCTATTTTAACTTCATAGGTTCAAGGAGATATGAATGTATCAATATAGTATAAGTACATAAAACCAGATCAATTGTAAAAACAACCTCCCTCTTAAGAGAAATATTGGAGATGTGTTTTTCGGAAAATATCATGAATTTGTCATAAAAATGTGGGAAGATCAATAATAGAAGAAACATCGTCATTATAAAATATTGTAGCCGTCAAAAAGCTCGTGATATCTGAGGGATAAGATCCATAATGATGGGAACTTAGATCTCACACTCCATGAATATCTTATGAGCTCCGATTATCCATATGAAATGATACCCATAAATGATAACAATCGACCTCAGTATGATGAACGTTAAGATAATCCATCACGTTGAATATGTCAAATTAATCCAAATTGAGAACAATGAAATCACATAATAACACATAATCAACTACCGAAAGTTCTCTAGATGGGAACTGAAAATACCAATATATCCCTTTCTCTGTAGGCTTATCCTACCTGTTAAAATGGATATTAGATCCATTGAAATTTTAAAAATATAAAAAAAATTCATCTTATAATTGAGTTGGAAATACCAATATCAAATGTAGAGATCACTATGGAATATTTAATAAAGATAAAACCTTTCACTATTTATGGACCTATATTTATCCATATGGTAAAATCATCTACTATGTGATGGTTCTTCATAGCTGATGCATGTAGATAGAGCCTTATTGTCCTTGAAGATTATAACTGCACTTTAATAGCCATTTTGAGATTTTGATCCCTGAACATATCAAGGTACTGAAATATGCTAAAATAAATGTTTTATATTTTTGTTGTTTCTAAAACCATTAAAAATATAAAAATATATGGGACAAGAACACTGAGTATTTCAAACCATTCAAAAATAATACAAATTAAAAAAACACTAATAGCAACAAATTGATGTGTTAAAGGGGCCTTATTCTAAGAATTAACTCTACCACTCCTATGATGACCATTCCAGTTATTATTTCTCTCTAGCATGCCACTGATTCATTCACTAAATTGAAGATAAGGGTAAGAATATCCAAACATTACATAAATTTTCTTATTTTCTTTTATTAGGTATATCTACTATACCGTAATAATTGTAAATCTTTTATATAAATACGTATGATTTAATATCCATTCATAAAACCAATAAGTACTTCTGATATTTAATCCAGTCAGTCCATACAACCACTGGTGAAAAATGAACATAAACAAAAAACTAATTGATGTATGCTGACATTGAACCCTCCCAAAATTTCAAACATAGGAACTCAAGAGACTTCACCATCATTAGTGACTCTATAAAAAACATTATATTAAGTAGGTATTGAAATGAAACCAGTATGTGCCCACATTCCAATCTTCCTGTACCATGGGAATATATCCATTTCATTATGAGGCCTTCACATCTAAATGGTGTACACTTCATCTTGATACACTCAATTGTATCTAGGAAGTAAAATATTTTATTTATCATATCAATACATTTCTATACATATTATGGTTCATTTATTCCCCTAAATGATGGTATCATCTAACATAATAACTCCCATTATCAAGTTGTATCTCCTAAAGCTACATGTTATACCACCCAAATTGCATTAGGAGCATGCAGTACATTATAATAAATTGCATCAACATTACACATGATATGATCGATAAAATATTAATCCATTTGGAAGATTTTCTTAATGATCATTTTCTACAATAACCTATAAAACCCCAGGAAAACTACATAGAGGCATACTTCTCTACATTGAATTATAATAAATGAATTGAAACCAAATAAATCTCAGTTAAAAATATAAATCCATTGTAAAAAACTAATATTAAGATCAAAAACTCAAAATAAGATACATAGATCCCATTATCCCATGGTCACTTGAGTCTTATTAGGGAAAGACCTGGACTTACAATATCTGTAACCTACCACTCAAGTCATGAAAAAACATTATCCAATATATAAAATGCCACAACAAAATAGCTCTGAAGGAAAGTCCACATATGATATCAAACAATGAAAAACTCATCCTAGATACACTCTCTATAATATTTAATAAACCAAATTTCCACATACCTAAAGGGAATAAGTAATCCCCGCAACCTTGCATCTATCTCCCAAGCATCAATAAAAAATAAGGGAAGGATTTAACCCATCCTAAGGTAGATAACATGACATATATATAGATATAAATTGTTGATAAATAAATGTATATTTACTTTTTAGAGAAATATAACAATAGAAGGGATACAACTAAATGGTAGAAAAAAAATCTATAACAAAAAATTACAACTAATATGGATGAGAATACATAAATAGTGACAAAAAATGTCTCCATATGATAAAATGGAAAAACCACCAACATCTATCCACCACCAACCAAAACCTAGCTGACAGAAAACCACACGACCTTAACTCATTGCCACACATTTCCCTGAATTGTAGTAAATAACAAGGTATATGCGCTACTGTACATGTTTATAGGGTGTGAGTTAATAGACATAGTATGATCCCATTCATATATTCCATTAGAAGTCTCAGTACAATAATCTATATATAATTAAATATAATTTATACAAAGAATGGTATACAGTTTAGTAGTTTTTTTGTCAAAAGTATAAAAAATATTAATTTCACTTTTTAAACATTTATAAATGAAAACATGTATATTAGTTTAAGAATATTTTATATACATATATCGAAGAATATATATCAAATTAAGGTAAAAAAATAAGGTATCACATATCATTTCAATTTCTATGTTGTATTACTAAAACAACATTACAAAAAACATCCAAATCATCTAAAGTCTATTTTATACGACACTAATGTAAATGTAAGTACCATATATATAAGAAACTCATACATAACACAAAAATCACATGCACATCAATCACCTAGACATATCGATCAAAAACATGAAGTAAAGGAACACCCCCGTAATTAATCCTCCTAATAGGTATATCATGGATGTTGATGATGGGATCACTAGCCTCATGAATCGAGGTCACACATACCCATAAATGGATCCACCAATAATTATAACACAACAATGAAAATTAAGTCCCTATAGTAAATCCTTTCATTTCATAGAATATATTTTAAAAAAAATAGATGAATGAAACTGTACATCCAAAAACCCATGAAGAATACACACATGTTGAACCATACCCAATAATGAAAAGAACTCTACAAAAACATCACATGAAGTATCTTGAATTTAAATAAGAAAATAATAATCATGGAACAATAGATCTAATAAAACAAAGAAACAGTTCTAATGTGATCAAATGCAACAAATAAGAGGAATTGATTAATCCCCCTAAAAAGAAACACAAAAAAATAATAAAAAATTGTTTAATAATGAAATATATATAATGTGGGGTTACGAAAATCACAAGGGTAGATCTAGGGGATGATACCAAGGAGTTTTCACATATACTGAATAAAAATAACTTGTATGGTTTCATAAAATCGTAAATTCATGGGAATTACATGGTTTTTAATCTATGTACATGTTATATAAACCCTTTTAATTGTTTGGAACCATTACTGTTGTGTATTTAACTCAATATATGATCTCTGAGAACAATAAACACCATTTACACCCATTACATCATGTGTAATTTCCGAGCACATAATAAATAATTCTAGTTTTCAATTGAAAAACCCTGAACATTACCGAGCAAACTTCAAACTCAGATTGGATCCCATTAATTTACTACAATTTGATACCTAGACTCCATTAAGTCAAAAAAAATATACATCCCTAATCATTATGTCATTTTCCCAAAAAACATCCATGCATCATCAGGATTCACAAGATCCATTAAAATAAATAAGAATATAAATAATGATAATGTAAATACCTAAAAGATAGACATGATATGATACATGACATTTCATTTCCAAAGTACTTTATTTTCATGTCTTAGTTTTGTTGAAATTTCATTATATAGAGTTTTTATAAACATTTTTAAATTAAAATTTATTATGGAAATAAGTTCGGGGTTATTTCAAAAATAATAAATTTGAATGAATTAGGATAATGAATTATAATTTCTATAATATCAAATTTATTTGGAAATATATTTTCATTATTTTGAAAATTGAAATTGTTTTCATGATTTTTTTTCAATATCTAGATTTAATATTAATATAGATTTAAATGTTCTATATTAATTGGTATTGCATTTTCTTACTATTTCAAATGATGTTTTTGATGTTTTTTTCAGTAAAAAAAATTGAACTTCTTTGTTGGGGGATGCAATGTAATATTTTTTAATTAAATAACTAGTGGTAGTTTAAAAAATCCAAATAAATATATTAATTGAATTATAGTCGAAAACCAAATGTTCTTTATATTTAGAAGGGATTTAAACCTCCATTATTCTATTCATTAATATTAAAATTCAAAATATATAACTAAAAAATTAAACAAATAACATAAACAATATGTCATGACATTAAAATAAAACATCCCTAGTATTTGAAATAAAATTCATGAAATATTTAATTATTACACTTGTTGAGGAAATTTCATGAAAATATCATGAAAGTATTCCATAGAATGTTTTACCACTACTAACTATTTTTTCCCAACATAACCATCAAAATACACTATTCATCATATCTCATGTAAGTATTAAAAATTCTATTTAATTTTATCACAATAATTATGTAGAAATTATAATAAGTTTAATTTATAATATTTGGTGTTATCTTTTATAGTTTAATATATTAAAATTAGGTTGGGTTGTATTTATTATTTATAGAACCACAATACATAGAAAATGGTAGAGTACAAAAAATTCAATCATGTTATTAGTAAAAATGGTAGATAAAATCTTCTTTTTATAGTGATGATTTCAATTTATAGTGTTCTCATTCCCATGTAGGTGATTAAATTGATGATAATGTATTTTTTGAGATATTGGTAATAAAAATATTTAGAATAAAAAAACATTATTATATTATTTATATTAATTAAAATTTTGGTTGTGGCATTTCTTTAGATTTATTAATGGTCATACTCTGAGGGATGAATTTTTGATGTATTTAGTGGATCCATAGATAAAAAATAAGAATATAAAATACATTATTAGGACTATTAGTCTTGGTATAGAGATAGAGGATATAACAACCCACTATGATTAGCCATTTACATAGTACCATGAAATGAATTTACATTGAAAAGGCTATGGATTTATGGTATTATTATATTTTAATAGTTTAGATTGAACAATGATTTTAATTTTAAAACATGGTAATATTTTAAATTATCAACATTTTTAGTATTCTTCTAAAAAATGGGTTTTTTATATTATGTGAACAATTTTTGTTGGATGACACTACAATATCATGAGATAAACAAGGTATTTTCAATTCAAACTGAGTTGGATTGTATTATTTTGGACTTATGTTCTATGAAATACGAATGATCATGTTTCAAATATAATTCACCTTAATTATATTTTTATTAATTATGAAATTTTGATAAATATCTTTCATAAATCAATTATTATTTTAAATTGGTGGTATTTAGCATCTGAGGGCTCTAAAATCAATGAAAAAATTATCATGTAAAAAAACATGGATGGATGTGTTGTTAATACTGATATTTAAAAAATTAATGAAGTAATTTTTATTTTTTTAATATTTTAAAAAATATTTATTAAATTTATATGTAATTGACATTATCTAAATGACTCTCTTGTTGAACATGATGAGAAATAAGATTAGAACATCTTCCCAAATAATCTTTTGTAATAATTATATAATAAGGAGAATTAGAGATGTTTCCTTTTTCAATGGATAAATTCTATTGTTACCAATCATTATTGTACCATTTCTTGATATTCAACCACATATAATTGTACAGATATTTTTTTTTGAAAGAGGAATATTTTTATGTTATTGAGGGAAAATAAAAATAAAAGGGTAATAAAGATGTTTAAAATCACCAAGTAGTTTATGAATGATATGATACTTTCATTTTTAACTACTTTTAATAGATATAGATACATATTTTGAAATATGTATGCCAATTATTCATGTATTTTCTGTGGCATTTTGAGATTGAGATGATAGTCCTAGTGCTAATTGGGTCCATAACCTTCCAATCAGATACATGGTTGCTCAATTTCTGAAATCTTGATTATTAATCATTTTATAGATTCCCAATATAAAAATTCATTTATATTACAACCTTCACATGATTTAAAACATTATATTTCATAAAAACTATTATCACAATGATTTATTAGTTTATTTTTTAAATATTCAAACTACATAAAAATATTATTTTACAAAACATGTCATCATTACTCTATAGAGGAACCATATTATAACATATTCTAGACATATAATTAGTAATTATCATCCTTAGAACCTATGGAATTAATTAATATAAAATGGGTTATATTAATCAATAATTATATGGTGAATAAATGTTTCAGAAATAATGAGTTCATAAAATAAGTATAGATAAGAGAAAAATAGAAATATCATAAAATAATGATTTATAACCCTTTAAAATAAGTGAGAATATAAGTACATTGAATATGAATATAAATCCCAGATATATGAAAATTAAAATTTTATAGTCATAACATCTATTTTTATAATTTATTATAAACCCAGAATTGTTAGTGAATAATATTATTACCAATAGGTTCATTTTGTTATTTCAAAAATATTATGATATGAATTATTATGAGAAACACAATTGGGGTGTAAGAAAATAATGGCAAACATATTTGAAATACGACATATATATATGTATAGTTTACATTAATGTCATGAGACCTATCATTAGTGCCTAAGCATGAACTAAACTAAAATGTACTTTTTAATACTCATCTCATGGGAAATTAACATTAAACTATGGCATTGAATGGTGATATTAGACCCCACACATCAGCATTGATACTTATAAGATAAAAATTAAAATAATTCAACGCTCACGTCATATATATGATATATAATTAAAATTATTTTTAAAAAAAATATAAATTAAAATGATTTAGATTTAATAAACAACCCATGGAAATGAAATATGATTCCTAAAAAATTCAAATGGTATAAAATAACAGCATAATATAAATATTTTAAAATCAAAAACATGTTCCCTAAATATAATTGAATAATAATTAAAAAATATAGTATAAAACATTTAAAATAATTATATTTTCTATAGTCCATTTAAATATATTAAAAAAAATCATGGAATGATATTTTTTGAATATATTTTTTATTCGTCATTGTAATTGTCATAAGATCATGTCTCTTTTCAAAATGTGTAATCTATTTTTAAAAAATGAAAGGAAAAGAGTCCATAAAAATGGATTTGGTAAATAACTATGGCACCCCAAAAAATGTTTGAAATTTATTCATAATTTAATATATTGGAATAGTGTGTTCTAAAAATAAATTTCATAACTCAAATAAAGTATTTTGAGTTTTCAAATCCCAAAAATTTAGCTTTATTTATATGGAAGTCCTTTTCTTTTAGTATCATAACATGTATAATCGAAATTACTTAATCAAAAACCATATTTGTTTGAATTTCTATTTATACTCTTTGTTGATAACAATTTCCATTATGTATTTTATTTTTATAATGTCTTTTTCAACATTTGGTTTCAAAAATCATGAATGGAGTGTACTAGGTTCGTTATGGTAGTGTCCATCATCCATTTATATCAAAATATGGTAATTTAAATTCTGATAATGTTTTGAAAATAGTGTTTTATATAGTCATATAATGATATATTTTCATCACATTATTTTTTTAATCATGTTTCTTGAATATGAAAATGTTCATCAACTAGGTTTATGTTACATACAGATATTGATTTATTACCTTATAACTTATATTAATTTTTTCATTATCCATAAATTAAAAAATTAATAATATTACTTACTTTTATATGTCATATATAATCATCAAATATAAACTAAAACCATTCATTATAGAATTAGTAAAAAACACGTTTGTTAGTGGAGGTGGTAATCTGCACATATTGACAAATCATTTTTCACATTACCTATTGGGAGGGGAGAATGAATTTAATTCATGTTCCATCATTATATTAACATATCAGAATAAAATGTATACTAATGATATCATTTTGATTTTGTGAAATGATATTTTTGAAATAATGAATACATATAATAAAAAAAATAGGATGAAATTTTTATAAATTTATATCATAATACTACGGTTATTTCAATTGAAAAATAAATGTAAACCTTTACTGTAATAACTATTGAGAATTCTAGAACATAATTAAATTGTACTATATTGTTTAGGATACGTGTAGTCATATTTTTTCTGTACTAAAGGGGTTTGTTTTGAGGTTATGTGGTTTTAGGAGTTCCACTTTTATAAGTGAATATGTTTGTCATTTTTTATGTACCCTATAACTTATCAAAATTGTGAAGTCACTATTAACGATATTGGATCAAATATTATTATAATTAAATTTAAAAGTAAATACAATGTTAATACACACATAAAACACTGAATTAAACCATGTTTTTAACATGTTAGTCCATTTACCACTTATGTTATTCACTTTTACATTTTGGTTTTAACCTCAAAAACTAGTTTTTACCTATGATATTCATCTTTTATGACCCAAAATAATATAGGAATTACTATTTAATTTTGACATAATGTTTACATATTTTAGTTCATTTTTATTTGATTCAATTTTTAAAAGTCATTATTATTAATTTTAAAATTATATTTTTTTAAAAAGTATTGGAAAAGATATAAAATAATATTGCAATTCTAAAATGTAAAATATGAATTATAAATTTTTAAAAAAAGTTTTAAAAGATAACCTCAATTGTAAAATTTATATTGGTTTAATAAAAACTATTAATAAATTTATTATTCATACTTATATACCAATAATATAATAAAATTCATTTTATTTATAAAAATGGTAGATTTAACTATTCATCTAAAAACCATAATTTTTTTAAAAATCACAAAAATGTCTACAAATAATTAAATAAAGTATTGATATGAATTATTTTACAATTAATCTATTTTTCATAAATAAATATATTTTTCTTGAACATAATCATATTTTAAAAAATTTACTTTATTAATTAATTTGCTTCTCTACATACGTCAAAACATAAATTGAAATTTATTATTATATATGTATATATTCAAAATTTCACAATCATTTTTTCATCCTACAAATTGTATGTATAACATACAATGGGATATATATTTTTCAGAATATAATTTGTGGGGAAATATATCAATGATAGTATTTTTTATGGAATAATATCTCATATTATTACATTCTACCCCCATTATATATAATTTCAACATTGATATATTATTATATTGAAAAAATGAATATACTTTTCCCTCATCACATCCTTATATTCTCATACATCCTCTTTGAGCTTAGGATATCTCTATATAAATTATACCTTATTAGTGGCCATTTTTATCACCCTTTATTTCTATGATCCATAATCTCAACTTGTTTTTACTCATATAAGAGATCACGTTTTAGTTATATATCATCAATGTTTAGTACATGTGACAGTTTTAGTTTGTAGTTTCTCAAAGAATAAATATTGAACACATCAATTACTATGCAGAGGTATGTTGGTATTACTAAGTGATAAGATATAGGCCCAACAAACAGGGTCCTCTAAGAGATCGATATAATTAAGGCTCAGTTTCCATTTCATCATGAGTATCATAATAATATTCTAATGATACAATCAAAAGAAAATTTTTCAACCAACCACTTTCACAACATCTTATCAATCTTTATCTACATCGTTCATCACTCAAATTTCTTTTAATGGTTTAAACAGTCACAATTATTTTGTGGAGAATGTCAAGATGTTCGAGTATCCTCTCTCCAACATCATCCTAACATGTCGAAGTCCAATATATGTTACCATAATGAACCTCAATTAGTGTCATGTGAATACTAGAAATAAAATGGTTTTTATATGAGAAATCTACATGGGGAAGTGTTGATACCAATATCCTCGTAAATCACTTAAAAAATATATCATAATATCTTCTAAAGTTTGAATAGTCCATTTAGATTGACTATTCATCTTGTATAGATAATAAGTGGTGTAGCTCAACGCTACTCCAAATTCATTCTTAATATATATCTATAATTGATGTAAACCACATATCCCAATCAAATACAATTCATAGTGGTACTCCATATAGCCTCAAAAATTACCTTATGTATTTATTAGTGAGATGTTTAAGAAATAAATCATCATTTATGGAAATAAAATATACATATATCATAATGATATTGAATACAACACAAATAAAATTATTTCCTTTAGATGTTTTGGGAGCCCTATAAAATATATGTGGTTAATTTATTAAATTTCCATGGGGATCTGTAATTAATACAACATAACCATATATTTTTCTATTAATCTTTAACTTTTAGTCATACCAAGAATCGAGATATTCTTTCTTCAATATCACTATTTCGTTATCCCACTATGATTTTTTAAGTATTAATACATATATATTCTAATTGGATCAATAAAGAATGATGATATATTATAATCATAAAAAATACCTCATTAGTTATGGTTTTTATGGGATACATAACTAGGATCAAATCAATATAACTAAATATTTATAAACATTGATCCCTAGAATATTCACTACCCTTTTTGTACCTATAAATCAATTAAGGGACTTCCTTGATCTAAACATTAATTGATGGTTGACAATCTCATCAGAAAGATAAGGCATCTCTAATTTTTCCAATTCATTCCATAATTATTAATTTAAAATAACGGAATATATGTTCTCCTTCAACCATTATCATATATAAGGAATAATGATCATTACTATATAAAGAATCATTTATCTTTTTTCCATCCATTTTTTGTAATTTATTACACAGACATAATCTATGATCATTTAAAACAATCTACTATGATGAATATTTAACACATTATTTGGGAATATATATTTTATTAATATTACACATAGTATAAATATCAAACTTTTCACATTAAATATAACATGTCTAATTATAAAATCTAAAGGTCACTATCACTAGCTCAAAATGACATGTATGGTAATATTTATAATGAATATTTTGTTTTATAAGGAATATTAATTTATCATTTCATTATTCATGAGGAATCATCCCATGATATTCATAGAGGAAGAAATATATATTACAAAAATTTATAATTGAAATATAATTTATGTATAGTTGTTGTTAAAAATAAATTTATCAATTCATTAAAACATCATTCTGATTCCTCCTTTGAAATGAAAATCACTCCATTATATGTTGAAATTGATAGTAGATTTGATAGTCATGATAAATTTCCCACAAAGAATTTATAGTATAAATATACCTGGAGAAAATCATAGATGTCAATTACAGTGGTTGGTTTGGGTCATTTTTCAAAAACAAATTTTGGAACAATCTAGAGACATTCCCTTATTGGTAATTACACTACTCAATAATGACACCTTTTATTACCAGAAATTGAATTTCTACTTTTGAAAAAAAACTACTTTTTAAAAAATCATCATCAAAATCCAAAAAATATCTTGATGATCTTTATTTTGTATAGATTATATAATAACACCATGTATAAGGACAACCAAAAACTAATTTTAGTACTCCCTAAACAATGATAGGTGTATTATAAATTAAAGATGGAATAACTATAAAATCATAGATTCAATATCTCATTGCTAATTAGTTTTAATTAAATCTCCTACATAGTAACCATTATATGATGGTATTGATGTTAATAATCAATATACCACAAATACTAAGCTCCTCTGAGTCAATCGAATAGGCCTTTGATATGGGGTAAATGGTATTTATTAACAATGGTGATATTGGTGAGATCATGATAGTTAACGAAAATAAATAATGATAAATCATTAATCATAACAATGATGATTGGTTTTCACCATGGTAATGTGTTGGGGTGGATAAATCCATTTTCCATATTCCCTTTTAGCTTATTATTTAATTCTTCCATTTCCACGGGACTTATTCAATTTTAAATACAGGATATAATAATATATCCAGGTATAATTTACTTAAATAACTGGGCTTCACATTCTTAGGAAAGCCTATGAATTTCATATATAAATATATCACCAAATTCTCGCACAATTGGCATTTCAATAATACATACATTCTCCCTTATCATTTGAGCTAGAAATACCTAATATTTTTGGGTTTTGGAATAAATATTATATAATTATTTTTCAAAGTAATATCATCTAGAGATTGATACATGATAATTTTATTATTTGGAATATGAAATGATATCTCCTTCTATTTATAATTGATATGATATCTATGTAGGGAAAATCAATCCATACCCCAAATTCTGTAACATTCAATCAAGGTTATAAATATTATATCTAAAATAATTATCATTCCCACAAATAAAAATCATAGAAGAATAATATAACATATGCTTAATCATTCACCAACTAAATTTTTTACATATTATTTGTCCCATTAAATGAGATTATGATTCAATATACATAGAAAAATATTTCATATGAAAGATAATTATAAACCTAAAACAAATAATTTACATATAGATCTATACTAATATGTGTGTCTCACGTCACTTTTTAATAATGATATACCTCAAAAGCATGGATCATGAGATACCTTATAGTTTCCATATATTTTAGAGGTATCTGTGGAAAATTATCTTCTACCTATATCAATCATATTTTATCATATGTTTCTTAATTCTTGGTTGTCTTATACTTCCCAACCACTTCCCTCAATTTAACTAAAAAATCATTCATATAAATGGTTTACAAAGAGAATGAGATTAATTAAATCAAATATTAGTTGGAGTTCCAATTAAGGTTTTTAATTATTCCTTTTTGGTATACACCAGTTCATGTATGAGGTAATACCCTACTATACCTCTTCAAAATTATCATCTGTGGGAAAATATGTGCTACATATTTGATCCACATGTTCATATCCATTCCACTATGTATTTAGTAGAAAAAACACATACTCAGGGCATTAATGTAATTTTTAAATTTCATCATATACATAAAATCATCAATATGGTTTTTTTCTAATGTTCTCTAAACTTAATTATTAATATGGATTAACAAATCTATAAAAATAACTATTACACTTTATTTTAATACCAACTATAGAAACATATGATAAAAATACATATCTTGACCAATAATTTCCTAATCACTAAAAAGTATAGATTCATTGTATTTTAGAGACATTGTAAACTTATTTTAGCGAACATTTGATCATTTCTCATTAAATTATTCATACTATGTCATCTTCTAGTGGTCACATTAGTTTGAATTTTCCTAAATAACATGGGTAATGAATAATAAGAATTACTGTGATTAAATTCATAGAAATGGTTTAATAAAAATATATGATCATTTATTAATTAATAGAATTTGTAAAATCATATATAGAAGAGAAATTTAATAATATCAGGTGTGATAAAAAACATAAGTGAGACTCAATGTACATAAAACGAACAAAAATACAAAATATGTCATCATTGAATCATAAAAACTATAACTTGGATTGCATGTGCCTAACATTAATCGTTAATAAACAAAACTGATAATCATAATTAATAACATACTATATCTATAGAAAACATTAGATAGGGAAACATTACAATATTTAACCACACATTGAATGTGCCACAAATGAATTCAAAATATCATTAAAATATTAAAAATACATCATTACAAGGAAAAATAAATTCATGGGTTTAAACATCAGTTTATATACACTTGTTTTACAAAATATTACTATTTAATGCAATTCTCATTAGTCGTTTTCTTTTAACTGATGATTAAGACCCATATCAACCTGACGTAGGAGTTACACTTTAAAAACATTTACATACATCATCATTAGTAACCCATTGAAATAAAAAGTATTTTATAACACTTCAAAATGAAAATCATTCACTTTTTTATAATGAACATAACGATTTAATATAGGTTTCTTAAAATATCCAAATGGTAAAAACTAACATCATAATCTAAATAATTTGATGTTGAAAAAATATCACCTAAAATAATGAAATAACTATTGAATAAAATAGGCTCAAAAATGAAACCCATCTCTATAACAATTAGACTATTAACTGATAATTAAAACATAATCCTATAAAATTGGAAGAGATTTTGTATCCATCATTGTAAAATTCATAGTTACGAGTCTGTTTTCAAAACTTTTCTTTTGTTTATAAAGGAAATAAGAAGAAAAAATTTATAAAAATAGATTTCTTATAAATATTATTTTTCCCCAGATAAAAAATTGATAAAATAAAAAAAAATTTGAATTAATAATTTCAATAAGAAAATATATAGCTCAATGAATGGAATTTGGGTTATCATGTCCCATGTATTTACCACTGATTTTACAAAAATAGATTTCTCCATATTTATTTTAAAAATAAACAAAATATTTACATATTTTAGAAACTTATTCATATATTTTTTCATTTATACTAATCATTAATAATGAATCTCTTTATTTATTATATAATAATAAACATTTTCAATATTAGGTGTTAATAATCACGACCATTTTGAAATATTTTTTTAAAAGTATCATCAAACATTCTTCTCCCAAAAAATATAAAATATTAAATGTATTGAAATTTATGTCATAAAAATACCTATAATGATAAAATTTAATCACATAAGAGTTTTATTTAGGTTTATTAAAGGAGAAAATTATTATGAACTAGTTTTTGGTTCTTTGGTGACATCAATGGATTACCATATAAAGATTGTTATTTTTTTATCCATAATGAACAATATTAATGATAAATAATAATTTTATGTTTAAAATATACTTATCGAAAGTTAATTGAAACCATTAATTTTGCGTTTCATGAAAAAAGAAACACATTAATTCAAGAAAGTGGTATTCTGAACACATATACATTTAATGTTTGTATTTTTCATAAATTTTGAGAGAAATTGGTAAAATGGTTCGAAAATAATTATAGTAAACTTATATTATAATAAGGATATTAATTTTATCATTTTTATATGGTGAAAATATATTTTATAAAGGAAAAATTAATATATGGAGAAATTAAAATAAACTGAAACATTTGGAAATCTATACCTCATTATATGGATTTTATCCTTTATGAAGAAGATTAAACCTTTCAGGGATGATATTTTAAGTAGAATGTAAACTAGTTAAGGTGTATAAATCTATTGATGGTGATTATTGTGTAGATTTTGTGATAAACTAAGTTGTTTATTTAGGGAAAGTGAGGAGTAGAGTGTTCATTTATAGGTATAAAGGGAGAATCATTTTGGGTAATAATAAAAAACACATTAACAATGTAATAACAATCACATTTAAAATCGATCTATGATTTTGAAATAAATTATTGAAAAATATATAAGGTTGATACACCCCTCAAAAACTGAATTAAATCATGTTTTTAACTACTTTGTCCCTTTACCTATTATGTTTCTTATTTTTACAATTTATGGTTTTTACTTATGTAACATTTATTTAGAAATATAAGGTATAAATTATACCAAAAAATGAAAAGTAAATTATTAATGAAAATTAACAAAATATTATAAATTATAACTGAATTTTTTATTCAATATTTAATATTGATAAAAATTAATTTTAAATATACAATTTTTATAATGTATTAAAAATAATTTTTGAAAATATAAATTAAATTACAAAATGTAATATATAGGCTTAATTTTTTAAAAATAATAATTATTTCGAGTATAAAATAAATATTTTCAATTATAAAAAGGATTCATTAATTTTAAATTTATAGTTATAAACTAATGAATTCATAAAATTCATTTTATTTATAAATATAGTTTGTTAACTATTCACATAAAAATATATATTTTCAGCCAAATACCAAACATCCATATCAAGATAAAATAACAATGATAAATTATAAATTTAAATAATTTTTTACAATTCTCATTATAATAATTATAAATAATATTTTTAAATTGATATATAATGTATATTGAGAAAGCATTACAAGAAATGGCTTTTGGAATATTATATTTTTTCTCATTACATATAAATTAATGACTAAACTATTATTGATACATTATTTGTATAAAATAATATCATTCCTGAAATGAATGAAATTTTTTAACAAGGATTTTATCTGTTTATTAACATCACTAATTGAGTATATTTTTAATCAGAACATTAATTTTTTCATATATATACATAATTTTGTTACCAATATTGATACAAAACAAATATACAGAATACTTATAATGGTCTAAATTTTTTTGTTTTTTTGTTTTATGTCCTTAAATCTATCAATTATGATATTTATTTAAGGAAGAGAACTCAGGTAATTGCACTTTGTTATTAGCTAATATCTTTTAACATTTTTATAACTCATCTTATATATATATGTAAATGTATTGAATAATAATATTATTATTATTAATTCCAATTCAATACATATATATTATTTTCCATGTTCAATGTTTTATTTTGAATATAAGTAAAATGTTTTATATCGTCTACTATTAAAGTTATAATATTTATTGTATATGTTTTAATAACAAAAAAGATATTATTCATTATATTGAATGGTGGCTTATCTAATGTCTATCAATGGATATTTCATTTTTTTAAAAAAAATTCACCTACATAATAATATTAAATAATTAATAAGGGTTAAAACCAATAGAAAATGATATTCTAATCAGTTAATAAAAAACAAATAAATGGATAAAAACACAACAGAGCTTGTAATAGTGATTTTAATGAAATTTGTAGTGTGAAAGAGTTCTGATGAAACAATGGTGAAGTATTAGATCAATTAATAAAAGACAAAAAACAACATCAAAATAAACTTTTAAAAATAAGATACTGCAAATTTCAAATTCTAATGTTTTTTATTGAATTTATATTTTATAAAATGAAAATATTATTTATAGAACCAATTACATGAAAAACCTATAAACCAATTATTGAGAGGGTTAGGAATCAATTAATATTTCTATAATCTCATCTTCCCCTTGGTATATATATATATGAAAAAAGATGGTGAAGATTTTTCATATAAAATCAAATCATAATTGATCATGATGTTTAATTGAATTGTTCAAATCCAATTTTTTATGAATTCAATAAAATTTATCTTTATAGTTGAATCAAATAATTCAAGACCAAAGGGTATTGATTCTTGATGGATTTGGATGTAATTAATATTGGTTGTTATTATGGAATATAATCCAGTAATTTAAAAATAATAACAATGTCAAATTTTTATGAAAATCAATTATATTTCCCCATAAAATCATTCAGATGTAAATAATTCTCATCTTATCAATAAAAATGTTGTTTAGTGTAACAAGTAAAATAGTGAGGTTATGAAGAGATTCAGTATAATGGAGTTCTAGTAACATATCATTCTTACTTTTTATTTCTATAGTCCTCCACCCACTCGCATCCTTCATTAAATTAATTAATTTCCTATTTTTATCTAATTTTTTAGTGAATATATCATTTTTAGAATGTAGGTGTGTTTATAATTCATCATTGCAGCCATCTCTGGTAGTTCACCTCAAATACCCAATATCCACATGGTGAATTTTATAGATACTCACTATAAAAATATCTTTATATTATATATTTTTCATTTCCTTTTCATTACATATCAAAAAATTATCGAAAAAATCTAAGAATTGATTTTTTTACTGTCTTTGAGAACCAGTTACATAGGAAACTTTTTTCATATGATTTTTGAAAACATCTCCATTATATATCTCTTATAAACCACCATTTAAACATAAAATAAGTTATAATGATCATTATAACATGAGTATGAGAATCATAATAAAGGGTTGATCACAAACACTCTGTGAGGACAAAACATGTCAACATGTCACCATGTGAAAGATCATAAGCACATAAGAAATCATGAGAAGTGATAAATTTTATATTAATAATGACATATAAAAATAAGATTATTTCATAAATTATGATGCAAGGACATGAATTCACAAAATAAAAAAATGTATATCATAGCATAACTAAGTGAAATATGTATGGAAACATAACAAAATGATATCAAAATGTTAAGGAATCAATAAATATAGAATCAATATAAAACACAACATCATAATAATAGTGATGGTTCACTCTAAAGTCTATATTCAAATAGTTTATAAAGTCCCATAGTGAATTGGGTTCACCCATAATGCCAAAAAAATAGAAAATTACCCATATTGAATTATATTCCCTCCTTATTGCCATAAAAAATGTGAAAAAATTCCCATATGTTAATAGGTTCACTCCTTAATCCCCTAAATAACACCCAATGAGATATAAATATTTACCCAAATAATTAGATGGCTATATAATTTCATTTCCACCAATCACATAACATGGTGTGCATAAGATAATGTCCCAAGCACTACACAATATTTCTCAAGATATGAAAAAAATATAATTTTGGATTGTATGGATATATATTTAATATACTACCCATCACAAAGTGAAAATTATATTATGTATATGCGTAATTTTTCCACATGAGTATAAAAACCATATATAAATCATAATCATTTAAAAACCAATGAGTAAGAAGTGTGTTTCATAATATTTTCCCAATGAATAACTAAATTATATATCATAATTATTCATAAGAGAATAAGGAATTAAATAATAACATTTAATAGTAAATAAAATTAGAAATTGGGTAATTAATTTTGATGCTTGAAATTTTGTGAGAAGGATTTAGTATTTGTTAAAATAAAAGTGAGTTGCATAGTTATAAATTTTTATATGATCCTTGGATCTTTTAAAAGATTTAATTGATTATAATATTTTCTATACATAAATTGAAGATCAATTATTTTCTAGGAAATATTTAGGGACTTAAAAATACCTTCATCTTGAATGCAATTTTATTGAGGTTTCACCTTTCCGAAAATTATAAATACAATTTCTTTTATTTATTGTGATTTAGAATAACCTTTTATGACATACCTCATCATAAAAATAATAATCATATATTGTTTTTAAAAATTGATAGGTTATATATGATTTTTACTTGAGATAAAGAATATTTATTTTTCCAATTAAAATATAGAACATTAGCGAAAAGAGAAACCATAGACAGGTTGGGGAATCCATCATTAAATAAGGTGGAAATAATATTCAATAATAATATAATTTTTTAAGATATTAAATATTCAATATGAATGTTTTATTCATGAATTTAAAATTCTCAATATATAAAAAAATATAATTTTATCTTAGAATGGTAGAAATGTATCATGTAAAATAATAGTCAAAGGGAATCATTTGACTCATGAATGATGTAGAGATGTCAAAATATGTTACAATTTTTAAAATATTTGACCCAATACCCCCATGGGAGATAGAACTATGAATCAAAATTTTAATATAATAAAGTATAATGGATTCATGATTCAAAAATATTAAAATAAAACAAATAAACCATTACATATAACACAAGTATTGTTATAAAATTTATTTCTTAATGGGTAAAAATTAGATATGAAGCTATTAATTTTTACCTTGATTTTCTTGATCACACTCAGAACCATGGTATAAAAACCCTAACTATATTGATTCCTTATTTCAGAACCCTATTCATATATATTATCATTTATACCCCTTAGTAATTTTTATTATCTATATTAATATTATTTATTCGTTAACTATTTTCAATATCGTGTGTTAGTATTCTTGGTCATTCTGAAGTAGTTTCACTATAGTGATGTATTTTTATTTTTACCCCATGTATGAAAATTAATATTCTATTAAATGTAATTTAGATTTTTAATATTAATTATTTGTAATGTTTAAATTTATATAAATGGGTTTTTCGGTCATGATCCATGATGGTCTAATCAACCACAAGAATATTTCTACATAATATCTTAATTAATGATATAATAACAGTGATTGATTTCTAAAAAATAAATCAAATAATAATTAGTAAATGTTTATCATATATAATCATTATTAATTTTTCCATAATCATCCATGATAATATTTTAATGTATTTCAAAACTGAGAGGTAACACTATCCTAAACAAAACATAAAAAGGTTAAGGGATGATAGTTAATTGGTTATTTTATAATATCACATTACCTAAACAATAAGAATGTTAAATAACTTTTTTAGTTCCATATAAATTTTTTTAAAATAATTATTTAGATCATATTATTTATATAAATACATTAAATATAATAAATATATCATCATCCTGACAGTGTGTTTGTTTTAAGCTGGTTAATTTCATAGCGATTGGTAATTTTTTATATCATTAGTAGATTATTAAATTTATAATTTTATAAACATATCCATAAAATAATTATAATATTAATCATTCAATACAATTAGCATATCTATCAATGAATGTAGGTAATGACAAACAAAACACAACATTCCTTGGATGTGGTAATCCGCACATACGCATGGATGACACATTCATTTTCCTTAGAATGGGATATATGGGTAATATAGATTATAGTATCAGAATATAATATATATATATATATCATTATTAATTTTCCTTATTCATTTCATAAACATATAGGATATCCACTTATATAAAAATACATGTTCTTGCATTGAGGATGTTGTCTGAGTATACATAATATTCACATTTTCATTTGTCATGGTGGCAAAGGGAAAGGTGGTAAATTATTGTATAATAGTTATTATTACATAATAGAATAATAATTATATTGATTTTATAATTTTATTATTTTATAATTTAATTTTATAAATAATAGGCCACCTAGATAAATAGAAATGAGGAATGAGTAGTTACAAATTTATACCTTGCTTCATGGATTATATTCTTTTCGATAAGGTTAAGCGATTGTGGATGATAGTTTGAGATTATCAGAACATGTTAAAGGTGGGTGAAAAAATATAGTTGAATTTTGGGATGATTTTTTGTTGAAATATTTGGAGTTTAGTGTCAGGGGATATGAGTAGTGGAGATCCGTTTTTATAAGTGAATATTGATGGATTATTTCTAAATACCCACAACACTCTAATATTGAGAAGTTTACCTCAATGAATGTGGCTCAAAAAATTATAAATAATCTATATGATAAGATATATGATTTATATGGCCTTCAAACACCCCCTATAACATAGATTTTAATCATTTTGTTAACAATTTAACATTATATTGTTTTTCACTTTTACCATTTTAGATTTAACAACAGTAACTAATTATACATAAGGTAACTTATCCTTCATGACCAAAAATAAAATAGAAATTAATATCTAATTTAGGCCAACTAATTTAAAGTATTAATTATATTTTATCAAATAAAATGTCATTGTTTAATAAAAACTTATTTTACATTTAGAAATCAACATGTCTTATTGCATTTTTTAAAACAAATAATTTTTAAATTAAATATATTATGTACAAAAAAATACAAATTCATTTTGTTTTCTTTATAAAAAATTTGTTATTAATATATGATAAATGTTATTTTCAATTATAATCAATCAAAAACAATATTTTTTTTAAAATAACATTTAATTAAAACAAATAACGAAAAAAAATTATTGGAAATTAATACAGAAGTTATTAAATATGTGTTTTTTAATTCATATTGTCATTTTAAAGTGTATTTCTTTACAACATAAATAAAAATTTTATCATGAATAATGTTATATAACTTATTACATTATAAATACATCTTGATAAAGTCAAAAACACTATGATATTATAAAAATTTAATTTTATACTATTGACCTAAACATCAATTATAGTAAAAAAATTCATTAAAACTGATACTAAGATAATTTTCACATTATAAATATATATTTAATATAAATATTATCAAATTAAAATTAAAAATTTATACTTATGGTTTTACAGTATGAAATATAAATAAATAATCATTTTATTGATAATTAATCATTTTTTTCAATAATATTTGAAATGTGAAATTTGTTAAATAAATGTGAAAAATAACTAAACAAAATTTGCTTATAATTTAATATTTCATAGACCGTCAATACATCTTTTTATGATGTATGTGTATGGTACACTCTTGTGGCAGTCGAGGGTGGTGATATTTTTTACATAGATATTGTGGATTTTTTATGAGCATGAATTTATACAAGCAATAATTTATCTCACATATGATTTTAATAATATAATAATTATTTGAGATTAGAATGGGGTTTTTTTAACATCCTGACCCAGAATCCCCTAAACTGGTGCTCCCATATGGCTCTCCACAAGGCCTCAACCATGCCTCCATGTACACTAGAGGCTGCCGACTAGCTGTGGGGGCCTAGTGTGTGATATTGGGGAGACTATTCCCTCATAAAAGAGTAAAAAAATAGAAGAAAATAACTATGTATCATACACCGAAGAAAGTAAAAAAGAGTGTGTCAATCATAAACAACTGAAATAGTATAAGCTGTAATAATAATATTTTGTAAAACCCTAAATATCAATGCAATACACTACAACATTCACCACCCACTGGGCCGAAAATAATGGTACATGTACCAATAAAAGAAAATGAAAAAATATAGGGCTCTACTAATATCTATGATCTAATCTACATACCTGATATCCAGAAACATTCAAACTACAATATCTTGATCAATATAATGACTGGAGCATCTCCGCTCAATCATGAAATGCTAGGCTTTATCCCTATCCACCATGAAACTAGTGCTCAACCTGAAAAGAAGATATAAGGTTTACACATACACTAATATGCACATGTAAGGGTGATCAAAAATATCAGAAGGACACCCTGATAAGAATCCTATAACTATGTTTAATGAAATTGTATGGAATATCAATGTTCACAACCTAACCTGAAAACAGAAAAATGAAGTTAAAAAAAATTGAAACCACAGTCGAACCATGGTTCTGTAATCCCTATCAAGTGGGTAACTACCACTATGGATATTCATATCTCTATACGTACACACCTATAGTCCCATACCTATAATCATCTACATAAATAAGAATATTCATTGTTATGTGTATCAAATAATACGAATCCAAAATAACTATTGATCCTTGTGTCCATAAGATCATCCACCTGGACATCTTGTGCAAGAGTATTGAGATGGAAATCATTACACTCAATCCTTGTATCATTATGTAGATTTCTAGGTCTGTAATCCCATGGACATGTACCTTCATTGGTTATCACCGTAACTATACCTATGAGAAAGCTACATCACCACAAGTGGATACTCATCCTACACCTATTTTTCCCTATACTAGCCTCTAATCACTAACTAGAATGTCTTATATCTCCAATAAATCTGGTAAAGAAGGACATTGTATACCAATGATCAATGTAGTAAAATGTCATTTGTCAGAAAGCATAGAGTATAATCCCATGAATCTAACCGAGACATAAAAACTGTGCCCATGGTCTTATCAAAACCCCACCCATAGGCATATCTGTCAAATAGGATTCATCACCATATATCAGCATTTTAGCATGTATCTAGTTAAAACCCGAAATATAAGCATTTTAGCTTGTATCATTTCTATGACCGATGTATCTTCATTTCATCAATTTTCAAGTCCAGGCCCAGTGTATCATCATTTCAGCGGGTTTTAGGGCCATGCTTTGTGTATAATCATTTATGCATGTATTAGGGCCTAGAGTGATGTATATAAATTTCAACGTGTTTCATGGATAAGCCCATTGCATAACCATTTCAGAATATATCACCACCAAGACTTGTGTATAATAATATCCACATGTTTTAAGTCAAAGAATAGTGTATAACCATTTCTACATGTATCAGGGCCATTCCCAATGTATAATCATTTCAACTTGTATTGGGGCTAATCTCGGTGTATAAACATTTCAGCATGTATCAAAACACATGTAAATTACAATACCACATGGATCATAATAATCAACTCACATGGAAAAGACATTTGTTTAAAAAATTGCATTAGGTAAGGCTTAACAACAAATTCATAGGTAACATATTTATTTATAGTAAATATCAGAAATAACATGGCTCTGGTGCTTGATTCTAGGAGAGCACGTCTGGGCATCTATTTTTTTTTCAAAAGGCGCCTCATGTCAGGCTCGACAGGAAGCACCCAAGAAGCACCTCTACTGAACATCATTGAATCAGTAATTATCATGTGAAACATAACAATGAGTGAGGGTGGATTTAACTCTCAACCCAACACTACATCCACATCCCTATGGGCTTACAAGTTCGACACACATTCATGGTGACAACTGAACTCCATCTCTACCCAAACCCGATGTATGTCGTAGGGTCGGTCAAACCACGACACCAGTAGGGTCCTTCAAGCCAAACACAAAGGAGTCATCCTACTTGAGATTCTCAAGGTAAACATGTGTGATGTCATCTCACATAGGGTCCTTAGAATAGAAAAGGAAAACATGATACATATCCTTCAAGGGATTCCCTAGGTCAACACATAAGTAAAGGCATCCCTCTGGGGATCCTTAGAAGCACCCAGTCTCATTTTTCTTATTCTAGAAGGGGACATCTCACAAGGGTTATGTCCTCAATATCACAGTTTATAGGAGATAACTAATAGTTCATATCAAATAAAAGTTCTAAACAATGTTTGTTCGAACCCCCAACCTATCATGTACACCAATCTCAAAAGTAGGTGATAACTAAACTCTATAACCAGAGGAAGAACCACTGGATTTAGATAAACCCCCCCCCCCCCCAAAACCATTTATATGTCCTCTAAATGTAATTATAATTCTATAATTGTGATAAACGGTGAAAAACACTTAGAATAGACAACTCACTCGCCCAAAACAATCTACCAGTGAAAAAAGTATTATTCACCGTAATGACCTGGAGTGGGGCACACACCTGATTTCGGTTTTATCTAATGAAATCACTCTTTAAACATCCACATTTTATTTAGGATATCAACACTATTAATAGTGTTTCTAGCAAATAGTAGATGTAGAAGATAGGTCCAATTCAACAATCACCAAATAATAATAATTAAAATATTATTAATATTATTTTGGACGTTGCCTTCCAATGGGAATTGTTCCTAAAAAAATGTTCTTCAACTAGACTCAAATTATCCACACCAAATCAAGGTTCTTGTTTTCTAAATATTCACACAAAACAGACCACTTGATTTCATGTTACATTGGTTTAAATAACCCTGAGGCAAAAAAAGGTTTGATAGAGTACATGGAATGTACTCTGGAGTACATTGGGTTTACCCATGTCAAATTAAATGGAATGTATGTTACTTTACACGACATTTAATATTCCATAAAAACCCTCCCCTGTTCTTTTTCACCCAGAAAGACACCCATGTGCCACTATAGTGTGTGTACTCCTTATACACGGTGTGTACTGTTCAAAAACCACAATTCCTTGTTTTTCTCACACGATCGGACACACAGCCAACAACCACCAAATGTTTACTCATAGTATAAAAAATTTACGTAAGAAATATTCTTCTTCCATGAACAAAAAAACACATATCGTGTTCCCATAGAACACACATTGTGCTACCTATATTTTCTGATGGGAAATCCCTCCAAAACCCGAAACACTCCTTTTTAGCACTGAAACAATAGATCCAGCCATAGGACACCACAAGAAATAATAAATAGAATTTTAAAAATTAAAACAACATGTTTAAAGGGTATCTAGGATGATAATTTATATCGACCTACCTTCATGCAGAAACCGCTGAAGCATATACTGATTTCTCTATCCACGGATGCCGCACGACGACTCTGCATGCCAGGAGCATCAAAATGGTAGCCCTCGTGCCTTCCATCTATATTTATTTCTCAAAATTGAAATTCTACCATAGTCTATGATGATGGAGGATCCATATAGAAGGCATGCACAAGGAGGAGGAAATAAATATAAGTAAATGAAAAGAAGAAAATAATGAAAAGGAAAAGGGGATCGGGCTGGGCCCAACACCAAACACGAGTTTACGCCTCGCCTAGGAAAACAAACATCATTTTAGACTCAATTGTATAGAAAGAATCTTAATATGATACTCTATTTAAAATTTATCACCAAACATGCCTATGTAAATAAATTTATGGTTAATTAAATAATATTAAATATTAAATATTCCTTTAAATTTGAACAGATCTGATTTCCAAAAAACTCATATCCTAGGGTAAAAATCATATTTCAATACCAACAGAGTTTTCAGAAAAATCATCTAATATCAACTGTTATGAAAAAAATAACATTTTACCCCTCTTGAGAATCTGACCACAATAATTTAAATTTATGCTGAAAACTACAGTCAAGAAAAACACAGGGCCTCAAAAACTCCCCCCATATACCTTCTCATGCCCAAGAAGCTTATTGAAAGGTCCAACTATCATGTTCCCAACCCACGAATCTAGAAAATAAATCTATTAATAATTTCATATCACTAGACTCATAGTGTAAACAACTTATTTCTACACTGAATAAATTAAAATACAAATCATCTGGTACTCCCCACCATTTGAATACCACTATCATCCCCTTTAAAGATAACTACAAGCTCCAAAGATCACAAAAAATACACAAGTTTAAAAATAATGAGTCAAGACACCCTCAAACAGCCAAAGGTGCACTCCCCACCATATGTATTTCCATACACTACTCCTTGAGAGTAACCACAACAGGTTCTGTCCTCAATAGGTAAGAACATTATGAAAAAAACAAGTAGATTGCGTCAAGGTCATAGCTATCTAAGAATTCTAATGACTAATCAAGAGAGTGAATTATCGTCTTTTATAGGATTACACTAAGATTTCACCAATGGAATGTCCAGTTTTTTTCTAAAATTTCACCAAAAAACATAGCCCAACCACTCTCACAAAAGTCTCCCTATATCAAAACATACATTTACCTATAAAGGATTGATTATAAAACAAGTATATCTTGGTCTCATGCGGAGCCCTACAGAAAAAAATCTCACAACTAGGTCAGAAGGTCTATCCACCCAGCCCAAAATATCCAAACATGTGAAAATAAGATAAGACCACAATGAAAAATGTGCGTAAAAATTGAAACACACAACCTATGTGGGCCCTGATCTCCTCTGAGTATCCTCAGAAGGAACTACACCTTAGAGGTCACAACCGAAGTAGAAGAGAAAAGATAAAATAGAACTCATAGGGTATCCTAATGTGGAAATACCCCAAGGTGGTCCATATTATTTGAAAATACATGATATTTATTAGAATTGTACTCAATAATCCAACTAGATAACCACAGACTCGAGAAACAACACCCAACAAGGGGTTAAACAGAAATGCATCCCATGCCATATTGATGAATTATGGTAACTGCACAGGAGGTGGATGAGGACTGTGTTAATAGACCCTCAGAAAATAATCTTCAATGTATATCCACAAGCCCTATAATCATTGTAGAAATTATATATAACGTAACTCGAAGAACTCAAATTTTATTAAGAACATACAATAACAAGCCTATATGATGCGAATAATACGTTCCTAGTATGATGCATGATACACCTCTTGCATTTTCCAGCGACGATTAAAAAACAATCTTTGGAATCTTACCAATGGCCAAGAACAAGAGATCCATAGTAAATAAAAACACACACACAAAATGTGCATCACTCAAGGTGAAATCATTTACAACTATAAGATTGCAATATCAAAACAAAAATCTCATACCCTGGAAACTAGGACTTCCTACTAGAATAAGTGTTCTCAATGCACATATCCAATATCCATTATAGGTTATAACAAATTATTAATACACCTCTCAACCATATCATAAATATTAAAGACCCAGAAAATAAAACTCTTCTGATACCACTTTTAAACATCTCAACCTGGATGCCACTAAAAAGGTGATCTGATCTTGCTCCCCACATGGCCTCATGTGCATATACCCATATTCTAGATGCTTCCAAATAACAACGATGATCTAGGGTGTGATTGTTTGGAGACTATTACCTCATATTAGTATAATAATATAGTCAATATAACTAAGTATCATGCACAGCGAAATGTAAATATAGTTTGGAATTAATAATCAACTGAAGTATAAAAAGGTGTAATAGTAAAATACTGTAAAATACCAAGCATCTATGTAATACAGTAGAACAACGATCTCCTACAAGGTCGACCACACAGATACATGTAAAAAATAATCTATATGTAAAAGTATTGGTCTCTACTACTAACTTCAATCTAATAAATGATCCCATTCTCCAAAAACTGTCAAATTGCACCTGCGTGATCAGTATAACCACTCGAGCAATATCAATCGATCATTAAATAGAGGGCTTTAGACCTATCTACCATGAAACTCATGGTCAACCATAAAATCATACATATGGTCTACACGTACACAGAGGTATACGAATAGGTTTGAGAAATAATCTCAGTAGTCCACCCTGACAAGTAAACTATAACTGTGCTCTTAAATGTGTACACAACATCAATGTTCTCATCCAAGAAAAAACACAAAAAATGAATTAAACGAAATGTGCCACTATTGAAGAACCCAGAGTTTGTAGTCCCTATCAACTGAGAAATTTATATAATGGATGTCTATATTTATATATGTACATATGTATAGTCCCATACCTATACACATATACATAAATATGAACATTTATTAGTTTCTGTATCAAAAAATATGAAACCACAACAAAAGTTGATCAATGGGTCCATAAACCTGATCGGATGGACATCGTGTGAATGGTCATTTAGCTGGATGCCATGCCACTCATGTCATGTATCATTATGTTGATCTTTGGGTCCGTAATTCCATCTACATGTACCTGAATCAACCATCTCTAGAGTTATATGTCTGAGAAACCACCGTCACCACAGGGAGATACTCGACCTACAACTGGGTTCTCCTGTACTCGCCTAAAATCAATAACTAGGATACCATATCAGAACTGTAAATACACTAAGGAATGATACCATATACTAACCGTAAATCCAATAAAATGTCACTCGTCGGAAAACATGAAGAATAATCCCATTAATCTAATTGAGACATAGAAAACAAGGCCAACAGGCATATCCAAACCTCACCTGCATGCATATTAGTCAAACCGAGCCATTCTTGGTGTATCATCATTTATCAAGTATCTGGGTAAAACCCTATTAACGATCATTTCATCATGTATCATGTCTAATCCCAATGTATCAAAATTTTATCATTTTGCATGACCAAGATGGGTATATTATCATTTCATAATGTTTCGGGGCTATGATAGGTGGATTAGTATTTTAGAATCTAGAGGGGCCATGCTCAGTGTATTATCATTTCAGAATGTTTCAGGCCCAAGACCGGTGTATAAGAATTTAATCATGTATTAGAGATAATCATATTCTATAAGCACTTCATATTATTTTAGGTCTATGCTTGATGGATAATAATTTTAGTATGTATCATGACCAATACCAGTGTATAAGCATTTCAGCATGTACAAGGGCCAAGACTTTTGATTAAGCATATTATAATTTATCAAATCACATTTAAAATACACTATAACATGATTCTAAATTATCGCTTCATATGGTAAAATCATTTTTATAACCAATTGCATCAATTAAGGCTCACAAACCAATTATTGGTAATATATTTGGGTATAGTAAATATCCAAAATAACATGTCTCAAAAGCCAGATATCAGGAGAGAATTACAGGGTATTCTATCAAAATATAGAAAGATTCATTACCTCAGTATTGATAGCCACCAACCAGGATGAACCAATAGTGAACATCACTAAAATCTGAAATAAACATGTGACACATAATAAAGAGTGAGGGTGTCCTGAATGAAAATATATTACTACAGCCATAGCCCCATGGGCTTAATAGTTCGTCACGGGTTATAGGTGACACATGAACACCATCACAACCAAAACATGACATATGAATCATGGACAGTAAATCCAAAACACATGTTGGGTCCTTTATTTCAATCAGGGATGATTCATCCTACTCAAGATACTTCGTGTATACATGAGGGAAGTCATGAGGAAAGGGATCCTTAGCAAAAAAGGAAAACATGAGAGAGAACCTACAAGGGAATCCCTAGGAAAACACATAAGTAATGGTATCCATAAGGGGATCCTTGGAATAACCATGTCGCATAAACTAATAGTCCAGAGGAGCATTTCTCACAAGTGGGAAGTCCTCAAAATCATATGTTACAAGAGATATATTATAGATCATCTCATATCAATGGTCTCAACTATGTTCATCTGAACACCTAACCAATCATCCACACCATTTCTTACTCCCAGATTAAAACTGAACTCGATAACTGGAGGAAGAACCTATACATTAAGATAGAAACCCCAAAAAAGAATTTATATGTCTTATAAATTTCAATAGGATTCCACCATTGTGATCTACATAGAAAAACACTCATAAGGGACTACTCACTCCCCTAAAATAGTCATTTGATTATAAATGTATAATTCACCATAACAATCCCAAGTGGGAACCCACATGATATTATTTTTAGCAACTAAAATCATATTCTAAACATCGTCCTTTAATTCAGGGTCACAATGCCACTGATAGCATGTCAAACAGACATTGGACGTAGAAGATACGTTAGATTCAATAACAACCAAATAATAATAATAATATTAATAATTATTATTATTATTATTGACATATCATAGCACCAGGAATCGTTTTGAACACAAAAATGATTACAAATTGCATCAAATGACCCACGACAAATCAACGATCATGTGGCCATATATGGCAAGCAAAACGCACCCATGGATTACAAGTTAGTGTGGTTTGAAGAACCCCTGATGAAAAGAGGTTGGAAAAAGTACAAGGCTTGTACTATATAGTAAATGGGGTCTGCCCATGTGAATGTAAAAAGTATATAAGTTAATTTACATGGAGTGTAATTTTTACAAACCAACATCACATGTTCTTTTTCACCTAGACACACACCCTTGTGCATGTACATGTCGTGCACTCTCAGTACACACAATATACTGTTTGAAAACCTCCATTCCTTGTTTTTTTTCACACGGTCAGACACAAGACAAACCACCACACGGTGTGTTCCCAGATTAAACAGTGTGTACTTATGAAAAATTACACTTAACTAAATAGTATGAACACAATGAGTGTTCCACTAGAATAGATGTCGTTTTACCTAGTTTTTCCCATGGTAAATCCCTCGAAATGCCCAAAACACCCGTTTTCACCCCAGAAACAACAGATCCAGCCTTAAGTGGTAACAAGAAAGAATAATCAGGAATTAAAAACACAAAACAATATGTATAAAGGTGGGATGTGGTGAAAATTTAAACTACACTACCTTGGGGTGGATATTTCCAATGCATCGGTTTATTTCTCTATCCACAGATGCCATACGCTAACTCAGCGCATTAAAATCTTTGAAAAGGTTTCCCTATTGACTTCTATCACTATATCTTTATAATACTCCAAATTCTCACATAAGCCATAATTAAGGTGTATCCACACAGGGGGAATGTGGAAGGAGGAGGTGGATAGAAATATAAGGAAAACAAAAGAGGAAAATAATGAAAAGAAAAAGAGGCACAAGCCAGCACCGCTGACCGACTCGATTTTATACATTTCCTACGATATGCTCTCCATTCCAAACTCAATGAAATTGATAGAATCTCATTATGACACTCCGTTTAAATGTTATCTACAAATAAACCTATATGAATTAATTAATATTTAATTTTATATTATTATATATTAAATAATTCGCTGAAATCCGAACAGGTCAGATTTCCACCAAACTCACATCCTAGGGTAAAAACCCTATTCCAGAACCAACATATATTTTCAAAAAATTATCTGAGATCAACTGGTAGAAAGAAAAACACCATTTTACCCTTCACGAGCATCCAACAAAAAAAATTCAAAAACATCTGCTCAAAACATATGTCTAAAAAATGATTGGTCCTTACAGGTTGTTCAAGAGTACCCCATACTATATATACCTCTTCAAAATATCATATAAATAATCTTTGTAAGGTTAGTATTCACTAATTGATTCCATTTCATTCCTTCATATATTTCATATTACCATCACACACTTTTATAACCACTAATTTAATAAATATATTATAATTATAATATTTTATTTTTACAAATCATTGTTTCATTTTTTTAGTGTGAAATATACAAAATCTATTGATATAATGATTGTTTTAGGTAAGATATATTGTGAAATATTTTGGTATTGGATGATTCCCATGTTCCCAAAACATTGGTTGATTAATTGTTAGTGGTCACTAGGGGATATCTCTTTTCATTATATCCATATCCACCGAGACCTTCATTTTTACTCATTTATAATTTTCTCTATTCATGAATATCAAACAAATAAACCATCTCTTAGTTTATTTGATACATTATAATGTGATCCTCTTCACACATTTTTTACATGAAATAAAATTAAAATTCTTTACTTTATCAACTTTTTCATCAGAACATCCATGATACTCCAATCCTTAAATCTTTTTTTATTTCTTATTTAATCTATTTTTATGTGACTAATCACAATTCATGATTTCTTATTTCCCAAAATCATATGATGTCATAATCCAACTCCTATACAATTAGGTTTTTAAGAAAAATGTTTATAGTATACAATGAATTCATTTGTTAACATTATTCTGTTGGGTATTACCACTTCTGGAACCAAAAGAGGTTAAAATAATTGTTGAAAAGTTTACAACAGAATAAAATTATTATTAATTATTTTATTAATTACTCATCCACAAAATATAATAATAATTTAAACCACACCATTATTTTTCAATTCAGCAAAATCACTCTTGGATAAATTTATTATTCATTAGGTTGGGTTATATCATACTTCATATTCTACTCATAATAAATCCATTTTATTAGTTTCCAAATGTAATTTTATTGACCATGTCATATCTCATAAGAGTTTCAAACTAGCTGTAGTGTTCTTCCTATTTAGAATGAATCAGATAACAATTAAGCTAATATACAATACAACTATTTTAGGGTTACTACACTATGGTACATCTGTGCCATATCATATATCCAATTCCCATATAAGTATAGATAATTTATTTAAAAAAAATAACACAATATCAACAATTTGAAAATTTAGGGATATTTTTTTACTCATTGAATTATACATTATACATATCTCTAGTGTTTTAATTTTTTTTACTAATAATCCTTTAAAATAACTACAATATTCGTAAAAAATAATTAGACCCTACTTCGATACAAAGTATTAAAACCCAATAACAACATATTATTATATTATTTTATTTTCATAACAAATAAATTAAATATAAAAAATAATCTCACAATTCCAATGATAAAATATTTCGTATCATAGATGAAAAATTAATAAGGGAACTTTATTTATAAAACATTTGAAAATGTATCCTTAATAAAACTCTATTCCACCAACTTCAAGACTTATTATAAATAATTCTCATATTCAAACCCATGAGACCTATTGAAAATAGAGGGCTGAGTTGAAAAAATCAATAATGGAAATACACATTAACATTTCATCAAGTGGAAAATTATAGGCATATATAAATCATGATATCAGAGATATTACTTTTTAAAATAAACATGGCACAATAGGATATGTTCATGAATCTGGAACGAATGACATGTATTATTAATATAAAAAACATGTAAAATGATACAATAATGTGATATAAACATTGATGCCTTGAACGCGTAAATTATATCATACATTTATGGAATCATAAATATGTTAAATCAATATATAACCTTGAATCATAATCATAGGTAAATGATCATTCCTAAGACCATCGTCACATAGTGCACAATGTCCCATAGTGGATTGGGTTTATTCCTCATACCAAAAAATACACTAGAAAATTTCATATAGTGGTATAGGTAAAATACTCATTATCCTAATAGTAGTTCACAATGTACCATAGTGGATTAGTATAACTTCATAATCCCATGCATATCATCTAATGATTTATAAAATGTTTCTCAATTCATTGGGTAAATATATAATTATAGGAAGACATTTCAAATAAAAATGTTGTTATGATGAAATCCAATTAACCATAAATGGTATATAATGTGATGAAAACATTACCTAATGTATTAGAGTGGTATATATTTCTTCGAACACCCATTACATAATGAAATTCATATGGTTGTGAAGAATTTTTTTGGAATGTGAGTAAAATAAACCATACATAACGCATACATAGGATAAAACCCATGGGGAATGAGTGAGATTCATAATCATGTCTCAAATGAATAACTAAAGGATATACCATAAGGATTAATAATAGAAGAACAAGTTAATTCATTTGGGATATTCATATATTTGTACATATACTTTGATCTTGATCGTTGGGTTTTAATTTATGAAAATTCACAATAAGATCAAGGTTAATAAACAATTAATGTTTACTAAAGAAGTGATATTTCTTGAAATGAGCATAGGATATTTGAAGGAATTAAATACAATATAATTTCAATTTATACTATAATTTTACTTGTCTCTTTTTTATGATGTAATCATTTTTCTAAAAATCTATTCATGGAGAAAATATTTTATTGAGGTGGGACTTGTTAGAAAATAAAAAAATTAATAGGTTCAATTTCATGCTTTAACAACCCCTTTATTGAAATACCACAACAAATGATAATATGTAATTATTTTGAAAAAATGAGAAGTTCAATATGAATTTTAATTCAAATAAAAAATAACTATTTTTCCATCTAAAAATTATAACATTGGCGGAAAGAGGTATTTTTTATAGGGAGGAGAAATATTATTTGGAAGGGATGAGATTTATTTTCTGCAATGAAATATTATTTAAGAAATAAATTCTTCAATGTAATTATTTAAATTGATATTTTAACTTCCCTATATATATGAATCATAATTTTATCATTTAATGGAGGAAAAACATCTTGTAAACTTATAGTCAAAAGGAATCATTACTACTCATGATATATTTTGAGTTGAGAGAATCAATTACATATTTTAAATGTATTATGATAAAACATCATGAGAGAAATAAAAATTAATAGAAAATTTTAAAAATTTAAATATTAGAGTATCATGATTAAAAATATTAAAGCATTATAGATACACCATTATATAGAAATCCTGGTATATAATATGAAATATGTCTTAGGTGGTGAATATCAAACACTATACGATTACTTTTAATAATTATTTACTTCAAATTGATATTACCTCATGTATAAAAGACATAACAATCTGAATTTTATTTTATTAACCATATTAATAGATATTAAAATTTATACTTCTTGTTTATATTTACCATTTAAACGTATATTATCTAGTTTTTAAATATTTTCAATTTTATGTGTGAGTAATTGTATCTGTTTTGAACTAGTTTCCTAAACACAGTATTGTTTTTAATTATTCAATAACATATAAAAATAAATTTACCAATATTGGTTATGTAATTTTTTTATAGAAATTTTCAATATATTTAATTTTATACTTCTGGTGTTTTCGTTATTGTTCATGATATAGAAATTGGTTCTTAAAAAGTATCATGGATTCGTAATTAAAAAACTACATCATCAAAAATAATGATTTTAATTTTATTTTTACTATTATAAAAACAATAAAATTTCATTACATACTCAATATTATGATATATAATCAGTATTACCCTCCTCATAGTCATCAATTTCATTATTTTAATGTATTTTTAGGTTTCTGGTTAAACCGACCTAGAAAAAACATACTATAAATTATTGAATGGTTATAATTTGGCCACGTTGTAATATAAATATACTAGACACAAAATAATATTAATTATTGTTTATAATTTTGATCTATCAACTTCTTATTTATTTTTAATGAGACAATAATTTATATAATAATATTACATAGAATAAAATGATTATTTTTCACTTAGTGTAGTCATTTTATGTTGGTTAATTATATAATTATTTTTAATTATTCATATAATTTATTGGTTATTAAATATGTCCTAAAAAATATAAAATCACATAAATATAAAATATATATCATACAAACATTCATAATACATCCATAGATGATAGTAATGAAATATCGAATACACTATTACATGTAAGAGGTTGTTGGCACATATGCATTGATGATGCTTTCATTTTATGTTAATTTGTTGAGATAAGTGATATGGTTGATAAATTAATAATTATAAATAATTTTTAAATATTAAAACTACATATTTAATTTTCTTTTTAATATGCCAACTTTTTTTGGGAAATAAAATGAACATGTTACCTCATAGTTCTAGTGTTCTACATGTATGCATAATTCACGTTTTCATTTTTTGTAATGGGGAAGGGAATGGTGGTAAAGGGTTTTATCAAAATTAAAGTTATGTAATACTATAATAATTATATTTATTTTACAATTTTAGGATTTTGTGATGTAATTTTATGAAGAGGAGGTGCAAGTAAATAAATATAAATATGGATGGGGGGAAAGAAGTTGATACATTAATTCTTGGAATATCATTTTTTTATTTGGTTAAGAAATTAATAGTTTTTATTTTTAGAGTGTAATTTTATTGGAGATGTTTGGGAGGAGTTTTGTAAAAAAATTATTGTTTTTTTATGGTATGTGATGATATGAAATCCCCTTTTACAAGTGAAAATGAATGACATTTCTATAAAAAAACAAAACATTTCAATAATGGAAATTCATATTAAAGATAATTATCATTAAAACTGAGAAATAGTAGATATGTACAATTTTATGTTTGATATATTCCTAACCAAAAATAGAAATATATTTTTAATCATATTATGAATATAGTATGACTTGAGTTTATTTTATGGTTACTATTTTAGATTTTATCACGCTAACTTGTTTTTTTCTAAGGTAACATGTAGTTTATTAAAAAACATAAAATGGTACTCATTATGAAATTTTTACCTTCAAATTTAAAATATTAATTCAATTTTATCAAATTAAATTTATATATATTTTAAAATTTAATTTTATCATTAGAACATGTAACACATAAAACTTTATTTCATGAAATAGTGTATTTATAAGCATAAAATTTATATTTAGAATAAAATTAGAAATGAATTTTTATTTTTAAATAATATATTTTTAATATATAAAACATTTAAATTTATCTTTCCTTCAAATAAATCCAAAATATAATTTTACATTAAAAATATTTAACTATAAGTAAAGACCAGATATGGTTCTTACACATATTGTTTTACTCATCGACTATAAATAAATTATTTTCGAAAAATAATGAAAAATTTTACCAATATAATTTTACCTTATAAATATAAATTATTTTAATTTATAACATATTTATTGTAAAAATTTACCAATATAAATTTTAAATATGAATTATAAAATAATTTATATGAAAATTAACATTTATTTTCATTAAAACACAAAATGAACAATTTTTGGAATCCTTAAAATAAATAAATTATTACCTTAATAATTATATTTTATATCATTCTAATTTCTAGTTACATATCCCATTAATATGATTAGATGTTATTTATCAATAATGTTTGATATGGTGGTAGTTCAAGGTGATTGGTTTTCTTGCATAGATCTCATGGAAATTTCGATGAGCATGAATTTATCTTGTATAAAATTTCACACATAACATAGTTGTTTGTGTTTGGATTGGTATTAGTGTTTAGAACCCCTTAGTGAGGGTACATACATTCTAATATCAAAGAAATGAGCTTCATAATAGAGATGACCACTACTTGATTTCATTTAATTCTTTCATAGATTTCATAAAATGTTTACTTAGTTTTGTACAAGATAGTTTAGCAGTTATATTATAATGATAAAATATTATTTTAACATATAGAAACTTCATTTTAGATATACATATCATGTTAAACAAGATTTTGATGCAATATTTATTTTCTATAATACATATTCTAAAATCTCTAGGTTTTGGATAACAAACATGATCCCTTTTTTTAATTCATTGAACTATTAGTTGTAACTTTGGAATAATTATGTTTCCATTCACCATATCTACTAAACTATTCATTTTTCATCATATTTTAATTTTTCTATGACCTTTAATACCATAAATAATTCATATTCCATTTTGTTTGAGACATTCTCTATAACAACCGTATTTTGATAAACCTTTCTCATTTTTGGAATAAATTAAATATTTATGTGTGTCTTTAAATTAATTAATTAAAAAAATACATTTACAAAACATTAAATCATCATATGTTAAAAGAAACCCTGACATTGTGTAATTTACATGCCACACCGACTTGGTTTATGATTCATGGGACACTAACATAGTGTAAATCACATACGACAAAGAGTTTCTATGAAATGTAATTTTAATGATAAAATTATTTAAATGAGATAAATTAAACCATGATGTTAAAAATATTAATATTAATGGAATAATTATTTTTTAAATATTATTTTTTTATATAAATAAAACATATTGATAATGAAAGAAATTATTTTTTTAAAGACCATTGATATTTATAAAAACGTTTCCCCGAATGACCCGCTTTAAATTATAGAAATATTTTTAGACACATTGAAAATATTATATTATAATGTAACATTAAAATTTTAATTTAGAACATTTAAATTAGTCTGCGATATATTTTTTGTATTTTTATGAGGAAATTCATTTTTTATGAATAGTGATAAACACAGCTTTTTAGTTTAAAAGTACCTTTTTGATTAATTAATTACTAATTTTCAATGATAATATTATTATTTTCTTAAGGTAAAATTATATAATTATTATATCTCTTATAATAATTTAATTCCCTATATAAAATTTCACATTGAAATTGAATATAAGATCATAACAAACTTTTAATCATTTTCCAACTTTGTTAACCCGTTATTAGATCCCAACTGTGGGATTGGAATTATTCATAATTAATCAACTTTTGTGATATTAATTTCAATAAATATTACAGATATCATTTTATTTAGAATAATATTTATAGTCTAATAGGACCCATTTAATTTATTACAGAAAAAATTATTTACATTGATTAAAATTAATCAAATATATTATGAAAGAATTAACATTAGTTAGGCACTAAATTCTAATATTTAGAGCCCAAATAACCTATACACTCTTCCAAAACACATTTTCTATCCATTGTTTCCATACACATTCAATTATTGTGTTTTCTAGTTTGGGATGACTTTTTTTCTATGAACAAGTGTACACCAAACATGTTTCTAAAAATTCCAATTGAGCCATTTTATGTCCCTATAAAAATCCACCACCTCTCCCACTTTCTCACACATCACAAAAACCATAATAGAGGCCATGAAAATTACAATAAATCATTCAACATCCTTATATATATCATATAATACTTCTTTTCGGAATAATGCAACCCACAGAAGCCTTTTGGAAAATCCAAAATGGGATACCTGCTCAAAAAGGTAACATCGTCTCTGAAGTCATTTATTTTATTTTTCTTATGTTCCCCCATAACATTTATTTTTTATATGATTGTATATCAAAAACTGTATAAAAATATACTAGTAATATTTTATTATAATTATTTAACCTAAAATTACATAAACCTATAACTAATGAATAACTATCATTTTGTTTGTGTGTATCGCAAACTACCGCCTCACTAAACAATAATTGTCCAGTCTTCAGTACCACTTGTCATGGTTGACATTATAAGTGAAAAAATATTTATATATGATATATAATATATTTTTAATGTCTTTAATATTGTATAATTTTTATTTATAACATACCTGTGTGCTTTCTACCTTATGTACATACAATAATTTTTTTTGAGGAAGTATTGACTATTGCCACGTCAAAGTGATATGACTCGTTCACACACTACATGGAGTGTAATATATATGGATTTAGTGAATATATATGATATAAATGATATCATAATGCTACAATAATAATATAATATGTATAAAAATCTATTTAGTTTACATTATTCCTATCAATACTATAATTTTACCTAAATAGTGTTCATGCAGACGTACGACCTACCGTATCCAAGAATAATGTTTTCTATTTCATAATTATAAATAATGTAAATAAATATAAAAAAAATTCTATATATAAATGATATTAATATCATTTTTCATATTCTAGATTAATTATATAATTATAAGGACCAAAGATGTAACAAATGAAGACACATGCGAAGAACAAATCCAATATTACTTGATGTTAAACCATACCATAATTTCATTAAAAATGGGTATTATAAGGTCATAATTAAAACATATACGATATTATATATAATTAAATGGTTTTATAAAATATTTATAATAAATTTATATATATTATATAGTTGGTTTGAACAAGTACGTCGAGAGCCAAGGAACAATATAATGGGATTCCATGTCACTTTTTATTTCCGTGAGATACATAGTATGCTCACCAGTACTTAATTTATTTTGGTTTATTTATATAACATGATTTTATTTCATGTATCATATAATTAAATTTATGGGTGTTAACATATATATTTTTTAAACATTAATTCTGGCTATTTTGAGTTACAAAAGTTACCAAATCGGTAAAAAAATGTTGTCTCAATTTTCCTTCTTTGATAATCATGTTTTGTTAACCACCTAAAAACATTTTTCCATGTTTATATACTAAAATTTGAATTTTGTATCATGAATCTACATATATTAATTATATATTAGGATTAATTTAATTTCCATTTCTTTCATGTAGATTATGATCCCATGTTACCATGTTATAAGAGTTTATAGAGGCAATATCATGACCTTTCAATATTGTTTATGTTTATGCTTCTTTGATGTAATATTTTGATGAATATCTCATGAATAAACATGAAATTACATATAATATATTTTATAAAGGCATAATCATGTTTCAGTTCTGTATTTCTACTGTTTTTTGCTTATGAAAATCTTTTGATATAAAATCTTATAGTCTCTCTCTTGGGTCTAAAATCAATTGTTTTCAAAAACCATGTTTTCAAAACTTTTTTAAAAAATGTTTTCAAAATGTATTTGATGACCGTTTTAAAGGTAAATTTTTTTAAAAAAATATTCTATTCTTATCAATGATTTCTTTATATTTTTTCAATGATATTTTTTTTAAAAAAAATTTCAAAAAGGTTTTCTGTCTTAAAAAGGATTTGCAATGCAGAAAGGATTTTTTACTAATGAAATGTTTTTAAAGTATAATTGAAAATTATTTCCCATATAATATAACATATATTGGTATTATTCATTCCATTATAGGAAATTTATTCAATTTTTACATTCATATTTTTTTAATAAATGGATTTTGATTTGTTGACATGATGTTTATGGAACCTATTTCACATTAATTGTTTATATTCTTTTGAAACATGCTTTTATCGTTGAAATGTGTTTATAATGAAATGATAATGGAATTAATATATTTACATATCCTATGGCTTAATTAAAAGTTTATAACACCCATTTTACGTTATGGGTTATTATATGATTTTAATGAACTTGGGGCATATAATTGTATGATTTCATTTTGAGATGAGAGAGACCTATATCTCCCTCAAATGAAACGAGGAATGATATATTACTAATGATATTTACTAATATGGTATTGGGAATGAACCTTGAATACTAATATATAAATTTCAGTGAACCATGTCTACAATTATGGTAGTAAGAGTGAACTAATTCAACTAAGATGGACATGGGAGTCAACCATGACTACTAAGATGGTATGGGGATTGAACCCATACTACCAAAGCATCCTTGGAAGTAGTGCCCTAAATATTATGAGTGAACCAAAATATATGTTCACAATGTTATTCTTAGAACTGGTTTCATGTCTATATGTTAATGGGAGTGCTTGATTTCAGGTCACTAACCTAATCAGTAAACCTTTTCCACTTATACATTTTCAGAATATTATATTATTATATGTCGACTACAATTCCATGTTTTATACTTATGTTTTTTAATCATGGAATATGTTATTTATTTATTTATAATTTAGGTATTATGAACATCCAAGCTTTATTCCAAGATTCATGTCTGTTATCTTTGTTATTAACAGTATGATATTCTCTTTTCATGATCATGTTCTCATACCCTTATCCTCACAATTAAGCTGACATGTCTTCCTTGTTTACCCTTAATAAGAATATGATATCACTGATTTTATCTGTTTCCTTCAATAGTTTATGATGATATATATATGGTTTTATGTGTCTAAAAATGGTTCTAGTAAAGATGATCCTAGTGGGAGAAAATTGAGCTCATTTATGTAAAAGTGTTATGTTTTCTTGTTTCCAAAAGCACTAGACTAGTACGATATTCTGGTGTTTATTTGTTTTATGTTTTATATATTTTTAAAAATTTATTTAATGTAATGAGTGTCAAGATAAAAGTTGTTACATTATCCTTGGTTACTCTTACAACATTTTTGATATGAATCTCTAAAAACATTATTTCTTTTTTCAACTTTTTCACCCTAATTTTGACAAGAATCTATCATTAAATTAATTGGTTCGACTATGATATAAAATTTATTCACATTGTTAATTATAAATGTTAATATAATTTTTTGGATTAATAATAAAATTTCATAATATAAATCATATCACAATAGATATCTTAGTTGGAAAATCAATTTTTTTCTTGGATTCAATTAAAAACATGTTTTCTTGGAGATTCTATATTTACAAAAACAGAATGTTGTTAAAGTAATTGATGAATTTTTAATAATAACAATCTTGATTTATTTACTAAAAACTAAACCTCAGTATATCTTACTCATTGAAACCATCACATTTCTGTCAATTTAATATATATTTTTAATTGTTCTATCACAGTTTCATTATTCTATGTTCCCTAGTACTTCTTATTATAATCATAAAAAATCCTCTATAATGGGTCATAAATAAAATTGTATTTAGTAATGTATATCCCTTAAAAGTGAAAACCTAGATGGGTTGTTAGGGATATTTTTATAGCATTAGGTGATAATAGAATTAATAAATCATAGACCCCATTATTGGTTACCACCCCTATGTTCATATATTTTTAATACTTTTTTCACTTATAGTATCAATATAATGTGTTATTTCAATAAAAATCACTAAAATCAACATTAAAAAAAATTAAAAATGTTATCCTATACGTAAACATATCCCTCATACATAATATTATGGTTTTCAGTAAATTTCTCTAGACCTAACCCCCAAAAATAACAAAAATAATCCTAAAAAATGTAAACCCTGCTCACAAAATTACTATTGTTACACTTTGTATACAAAAAATGATTTTATTCAAATTTCTTAAACTAAACATTACACCTTATAAAATTATATCAAAACTAATAATAGAAGCATTAGTGGTATTAAAAACCAATTACATAGGAATCATATTTCTCAATATCGGTGAACTTGTATTCATTATTGAAGACTTCTAGACCCCATTTTAAACTAATCATAAGTTATAATCATCTTCATAACCAATGAAATGTAAATATAAAAACATGGTGAGTTTAAATGATCAGTAGAGGAAAAATAATAGACATATGATAAAGGGTTTTATCATTGGAAAATAAAAAAACCTAATTGGGGAGAAATTTCATATTATAAATACCATCGTACAATAAGAGTTTTCTATTAATATTTAAGTAATGATATCTAATTTCAAAAACATGATACACAGACCATGACATAATAGTGTCAGTTAAGTATTAAAACAAATCATAAGGAAATGATATCATAATTTTTGGGATTCAAAAGCATATAGAATCAATATAAACCATTAAATAATAATCATCTGTCAGGGTTAACTCCCCTGACCATATTTATATTGTGGATAAATTTCCATATTGGGTTTGGGTAACACCCAGTTTAGACAAACATAGAGGAAAAATTCCCATTGTGTATTATCTAGACACCTAATTCCCAAAAATATATTTCTAAAAGTCACAAAGTGAATTGGGTTCACTCCTTTGTCACATATATAACCTTGAATGACAGATATTTATTTAGCCTATTCATTATAGGTCTATGTAAATCTTCTCCAAATTGTCACATAACATGTTATTTTTTGGGTAAACGCTTGTGCACCATACATGGTACCTCATGAAATGGGAAAGATTACTAGTGTAGTAAAGTGATATATATTTCCAGTTTCACCCATTACATAATTAAAATAATATATTTACAACCAAACATGAATTATATGAGTAAAATAAACCATAAGTATATGTTTAGAATGATAATACATATGAGGAATGAGTGGGTTGAATAATCTTGTCTCAAATCAAATCCAAAGAAAGAAACATTTGGTTTCCATGGAGGAAACAAAAATAAATAATTATGGATATTTATATATTACTAAAGAAACATGTGCCTTGAATAGTAAGTTACAATATTTTAGAATACATTATAATTATCAAAGAGGAGTATGAACAAAATTCAACCAAATAAGTTATTCTTTTTGAAATTTTTATAGGTTATTCTAAGAAGGAAATTACTTATAATATAACATTATACTAGAATTGAAATTATATAGTTACATATAAAATAATTTTTTTCATCAAAATAGTGTTTAATAATTTATGTAGGTGGAACATTTCATGATATAAGAAATCATAATGTTCCATTTTTATTTTAAAAAATATATTTTGAAATCCCACGTAGTAAAAAGGATAATATAAAATTGTTTTAAAAAATGGACAAGAGAAACATTAATTTTACTTGAGATAACAGATAATTAATTTTTAAATTAATAAGTATAACATTAATCTATTTTGAAATTATAAAATGAGACTGAAATCTATCAATAAATATGATTGGAATTATTTTCTAGAAAGATTATTTTTTTTTTGAAATGAATTCATCAATAAAATACATGAATAAAAAATATAAATTTCAATATAGTTATTTATTATAATTTCATCACATAAGGTAAGATATCCTTATTGTAAAAAAATACTCAAATGGAATCATTATGACTCAATATAGATGTTGAGTTGATAACATTTATTACATCATTCAAAAAGTTTTATTCAAAACACCATGAGAGAAACAAAAATTAATATAAAATTTAATGTCATGAAATATAAGATAATAATTATTCAAAAATAGAAATGGTAATTATATATATCATTCCAAAAAAATATTTTATAATAAGAAATATTTGTCAATGAGTGAAAATTGAGAAATGAAGCCCTTGAATTTTATATATATTTCATTGCAAATGTTCTAACCTCCTCTATAATAACAAAAATATATTTGGTTTTTATTTATGAACCATATACAAAATAAAAAACATGTATAACCCTCATTTATATTTACTCTCAATATGTATATTGGTTAGTTTTTTCCAATTTTTTATGTTGGGTGTCATGAATCTTGACCATTTGAGCATGTTTTGTAATAGTGTAGTTATCCTTTTTTATACTACATATAATCCTAATTAAACGACAATTAATTAATATATAATTCATTATTTTAAATTATTTATGATGTAATAAATTAATTACATTGGATGTTTGAATAAGATCATCGAAGGTGACATTAGTGACGATCAATGTTTGGGATTTTTTAAAAAAATGGTCATATTGTAATTGAAGATTTTAATATAGATTTAACCATTATAGAAAAAATTAAAGATATTAGTTAATATTTTGTATAATAAATTTTTATTATTCAATTAATCATAGTAGTATATAAAAATATTGTATAGTATTTTTTTAGTTGGTGGTAAAACTAACCCAAACAAGACAACCTATAATTTAATAGATTGTCTGGAAGTTGTTAATTTATAATATCAATATATTGAAGAATAATGATCTTAATTTTTTTTTTAATTTAATATATAATAATTTTTTAATATTTTTATTATGAAATTATAAATTTTTTAAATACATTACATTGAATAAAATGATCAGTTTCCTTTTAGTGTGCATGTTTTAAGATGCATGATTTTATAAAGACTGTTTATTGTTCAATTAATCTTTTGATTATTAAATTTTAAAAAATATAACCCTCAAAATAGTATAAAAATAAAAATTATACTTTAAATAAATTCATAAATCCATCCATGAAAACTTGAAAATTAAAAACTAGACACACTGTTTCATGGAGTTTTATAGTACACACATTCACATGTATAATGCATTCAACTTCCAAAATAATATGAACATAAGTAATATGGTTAATATTTATATAATATAAAATAATATATTTATATCATAATAAAATTTCAAATTCACTTTCAAGAAACTAATATATGGTGTTCAAGAAAATCTAACAGGTAACATTGTGGATGTGGTAGTCCACATGTATGCACCATCCACACTATGATTTTTCATAATGGAACAAAGAAATGTGGCTAATAATTTTTCCCAAATTATAATAACATAAAATTCAAATAATTATAATAATTTTTCAATTTTTCAATTTTTTAATTTTTTAATTTTTTAATTTTTTAATTTTTTAATTTTTTATTTAAATTATATTTTGAATAAGTGCATATAAATAAATAGAAATTTTAATGGATTGGTAAGAAATTTGGTCATTACTTACTGGTATATCTAAATTTTAGAGTTGTTATGCCCTAAATGGTTGGCCATTTGAGAAAAAATACCTCTTGAATTTGTATTGGAATGTTTTGCAGTGTGTTTGGTATATTTTGTGATTAAATAATAGTTTTTTTGTGTGATTGTATGTTTACAGTATAGATCCCCTTTTATAAGTGAACATGGAAGGAATCCTTGTATACACACAAACCATTTTACAAATGGGAATTAGATTTCATAAAAAATTGATCAAAAATTGATAAATAATTCATATATTAAGAGATAGGTTCAATATTTTCTTCAAAAAACCATTTTTACAAATATAATAAGCATATTTTTAAATCCATAACATTTTATTTTTTCACTTTTACTATTTTATCTTTTACTGTGGGTCCTTTTTTTACCTAGGGTAACTTATCATTTATTACCAAAAAGAAAATATAACTTAATAAATAATTATTACATATTGATTTTATTTAATAAAAAAATTTATAAAAAGATAATTTTTTATATAATGTCATTTGATCATTAGCGTACTTAACACACAAAACCCCATTTTCTGAAAAAAAAAAATTATTTTAAGATTAAATTTTTTACAAAGAATAAAATTGTTAATGAATTTTACTTTGATAATGAAAACTAGTTTATTTAGAATATGAAGAAATTTTTATATTATTGGTGTAATGGAAAGCTAAATTTTATAAAAATAATCATCAGATAAAAGTAATAACTAAAAATAGATTTTGTTGGATGAAATTCATTTTTTGAGAAGCATAGGTTTTATATATTCATAATAGTACATTTAAATTCATATTTATAATAATAAAATACATATTATACCATTAATGTTTTTGTTATGTTATTTAGTTTTACTTACATTTTGATATTTTCATAAACAATATGATTTTATAAAAAATAGTATTCTTTTCTATAAATCGTGAAACATTATTCTAGAAATATAAATTATAACATAATTTCCACATTAATAATAAAAAAATTGAATTAATATCTTATTTAGATTAAATATTTATAAATTCAGATTTATTTTTATGAAATTTAATGAAAAATTATTTTTAATGATAAATAATATTTCATTTGTTATGAGAAAATGTAATATTCGTTAAATATATGGAATAAATAACTTATCAAACTAATAATTAAATGTCCATATCATCGTAATTTCTAGATACATATCCCCTCATGATATTTTTGTATGATCTAATTATACGTTTTTCTCTATAGGCATTCAAAGGGGTTGATTCCGCTACATAGATCTCATATCATTTTATATTCTATTGAATTTGTATCATATATAATTATTCACGTACTATAATTATTCATGTTCACAATGGTATTGGTCTAAATAAAACACTAGTAAATATTCCTACCTATGATCTTTAGATAAATTATTTTCATATTTTTTACTTCTATTAATTTAATCCACTTCATTCCATTTTAGATTTCATTGTTTGCTATTTCATTTTATACCAGTAATTTTAATAGTTATATTATAATCGTAATATATAATTTTAATATATCATGGTTTTATTTTTGGTTTGTATTTCCTAAGAAATATGATACTGATATAATATATAAAGAGAAAATATATTCAATAATCTCATTGTGTTATAAGTGTTACCATTTATCTTCACCTTCTAATGTCTTGGGATAAGCTCCCCTAATAGATGTAGTAGTATTAGAAGGGGTCCTGGATTCTTTAATTATTCACTATCAAAAATATTATTCACCAAAACCTTTAAAGATCCCCTTTTTATGATTTTAGTATATATGGATTTCATGAATTTTAATTACCATTTTAAAATACATTTCTTAAGCTTTAATTCTACCATGATGAACTATGGAAAAAATACCTCAATTAAGCACCCTTTAGATAGTGAATCAATTTCCCATAATTATAATATTCTAGTGAAAATAATACTTCCCTTACAAAACAATCTAATTGTGAATGTTCATATATCTAAACATGAACCTACAATCACAACATTACTATATTCAACTCTCTTTACCATACTCTAGCTCAAACCGCACTCATTATTTTTATTAGTTCATCCACATAACTTGTTTATCACAACAAAAATGAGTTCAACAATTACAAAACACTAACATGTGTTTTAATATTCACATTACTTAATCTCCAAAAATTCATTTTGTAGAATATCATTTTTTGTTTTTATACACATAGTCATATCACTATAATATAATGAGGAACCAATTGGTCTTCTTTTATCCCTGCCACCAAAATATAGAAATCCAAATTTATTCATACTTTAAAAAATTTAGGTACCCATATCCCATAAAAAATATATCTTATTCTTATTTAGTTATCTACTATAAGATTGAATGAATTGTTTTAACATCCATAAACACAAATAGGTCTTTCATTGATCTCGGTCATAATCAAAAAGTCTTTTTCGAATAATTTTAAATTTAAGAAACCTATTCAATCATGAATGGGTACACAACTTCATTTTTAATTGACTATTATTGGGAATATAAGGTTTGAAAACTAAAAAATTTTCACAATCATTATTATCATTTGAACACATCAATAAATATCATATGAATCTTAGTCAGGCATGTTTAGAATCAATTTTTTAATCTCTTATTTTTCAGGCTTTTCTTAGGTTCAAAACAAATTTCATAAATCTTCTTATGTTAGTAGAAATGTTCATCACCTATTATCCACAAAAAGTTGATCGAATGTAAAAAATATATCAATCCACTTTCTTTTAGTCCCATATAGGATATGGTTGATCCTTATTCCATTTTTTTGATCTATGACCCAACCTAGAGGTGTGGTTTATTTGTCCATATTGTAATATGTCATATTCATTATTAGTTGGGCCTTAATGAAATTATTAATCTTGAATTCATGTGTTATGTCATTATGTACATCATTATCTAGAAAATGATGTTCGTAGTATCATAAAAAGTATTTCGTTTCATACCATTCCAAATATTTAGAAAATATTTCCATTACATTTAAGTTAACATCCTAGATTCAAATTTTCTACATGTTAAAAAATACTCATATGATTTTAATATAATATATTTCCACAACTGAAAGGGTTGTAATGTTTAATAATTAAAATTGAAAAATAACTCCAACCAATATTTTTAGATTAAATAAAAATATATTGAACATGATTAATAGTTTAATTTATTTCTCATTTAAATGAAAGGATTCTGATTTTAAAATCCAAATAAGAAGAAAAAATCCAATTATTTTTGTAAATAATATTCCCAATATTTTAAAAAAAGTAACATTTTTTATGAGAGTGAGGAAAATAATTAAATTTTAGTGGTTTATTAGGGGAGTAGAAATGAATAATCAATCAATGTTCAAAAACAATACTCAAATTTATGAGGAATTGATTACTATTGAAAATGAAAATGTATCCCTGAAAAAAAAATTAAAATAGTAGGAATGTTGATATGTTCTCAATGATGTATAGTAAACAAGGAGTGAAGACCCATTCACCACATTGAAATCATTATATTATCCAAAAAGATAAATATATTGAAATAGAAACCTAAAAAATACCATTGGTTCAATGAAATTTTAAATTTAGAAGTTCATATTGTGGTTTAAGTGTCAAAAGTTAGATCGGAAACAACTTTTACCTAACACAATTAGTTTACCCAAATACAATGTTTAAATTTCACATTTATTTTCCTTACAAAGAGTATAAAAATAATTTTGATAATCTTAAAATGGTATAATTTTTATATATTTATTATAACTAATGAAACCATTGATAACAAAGAGTATTTTTTATTTATGTTGTAAATGTCCAATAAATTCCTCCACACATAGGTCAATCCATTGTGTGGTCATTAATAAGGTTTAAAATCCACTACATAATTATAACTAAACCAATGATAAGTATACAATGATCTAATATAAATTGAATAAGTTAAAAAAAGGATATTATTAAATAAAATATATCTCATGGTTAAGGAAAACATCAACATTTTAATTAAATAGTCAGCTTCATTTTTTTATTTATGGTCAATTAACAATATTAATAATCATTCAGATCCTATTTGTTGAATTAGATTAAAAATATGTCACACACTATGAATCTTGGAATAAAGAAAATGTTGTGGTAGAATTTTATGGTAGTGCAATTCATGTAATTTAAACGAGAATTTTTTTTACATTTCACAAGAATATTTTCTCTAAAATATTTATAAGAAAATAAAATAACTAAAAAAACAAGCATATCAAATAAAATAATTTAATATTAATAAAATAAAAAAAAGACCCAAACTAGTGGACATTAGTTAACTCTCATAAACCACTAAATTTTAGGGCTTTAATTTTACATAAGTAATGTTCAATCCACTAGCAAAAATATGTTATACATAATCATTGGATGGTATTAAAATTAATATTTAACCCTCTATAGGTTACTTAAGAATGTATTTTTGACTTAACCTATCAACTTTACATGCCTTTCTACTAGCACTCCGATGATGGATAAATGCCCATTAAAAATAATTTTATGTTTTATAGGAAACTTATTTATCTATAATTTAATAGAAAATCTCAGTTTATAACATTAAAATACTTTTTCATGATTTATGTCATCATGAAATGCGTTAGTTATATATTTCTAAAACCATTATTTTTCATATAATTCTATTATAATTTCTACTCACTCACACAACTTCATCACCATGTATAACATAATGATTTAAAATCGAATTTTGATGATTTCTTAACCTAAATATACTTCTGTTAAAGATCCACATGTGGATTCCATGATTTTTCAATGAATATCGAATTTGGATAAATACATATTACTATTTTAAATGTATTAATCTAGGACAAATATTCCTCATCCAACATTAAATATCATTCCTTTATTGGTATAATTATATTTTTCTCTAGAATTTATATATATTATCTTGTCGAAACATCATCTTGCCCCAGGATTAAGGATGTTAAGTTATTCTTGTATTGTGGACCCAACAATAGTTTCCATTAAATCATTGATCATGAAATTACATAAATGGTATCTATTTTCAATGAAAGATGGATACATATATCATAAAATATATCTACTAACAAATGAGTATATGCATGTTCCCATGAAAGATGGATAAATATATCATAAAATATATCTCCCACCAAATAAAATCCCTCAAACTCATGAATTCCCTTCCTAGAAATTTGTTTATTTCATTTATCATTTTCCGTTATTTCACATTTTTCATATCGAAATACATATATTAATGAGTCATTGCCAAATTTTTCTTATTAAAATCATCCAAGAACCACTTTTATGAATATAATTTCACCTACATGGTGTCCTCTACAAGTTGAGGGGTTTTGTAAATATAAAATGGATAGAATTTGTTTTTGGGCAGAAACCTCTAGATGATTCCATTTGAAAACCCTTTAATGAGATGTATGTCATCCCCAAATTAGTGATTCAAGTATAAAATGAATTTCTCTCAATTAATTTTGGTTTTAAATTTTCGAATCACTCTAGATACATCCAATTTATAAAAATATATTTACTATATAGTTTGTTTCACAAATATGGAGTGTTGAATCATATAAGGTAAAGAAGGATTAATGTCTCTTGGACTAGTATTTTTCGTATTGGGAATACTATACAGTTATCCTCCACCACATTTTTTACCATTTATTTATCAAAAACCTATTAATAAAATTATATATATAATAAGATGAATATAAATAACCTTTATTTATATTCATTATTTGGAATTGGTTATTTTAAAGTATCATGTTTAGCTAATACTATATGCCTAGACCCATCCATGTACTGTATGAATTTCTCAATTGAAAAAAGAATTTAGAGTAAATATTTATCAATTGTGGTGTAATTATTATGGGAATCATCTTGAAATCTACTAGTATAAAACTCCAAAATTTGTGTTATTTCTATCTTCTGTCCCGAAATATCCCATTGGCCGAGAAAACTAGAATCACACATTAATTTGACTAACGAATGTGATCTAAATAATGATTTTTATTCACTACTTTATTTAAGGTATTGATACTAACTTTCAATTAAAATATATATTGTAATTATTTATACCTCAGATTAAATATAAAGGTGAAATAAATATTTCTACTCATTGTAATTAAATGGATCCACCTATTCTCTATAATTTTTTAAATTCATATACAAGTTTTGTCAATTGAAATAATCTTATAATTTCATTAATAATCCTAAAAATTTATATTTGTCATTATAAAAAGATTATTAATATTCTAAAGGGTCATTCCAATATAATTTTCTATTTTTTTAAGGTACCATTAATTTCTAAAATATATTAAAAGCATACCATAGTTCACATAATTTTATTATCACTTCCATTTTAGAATTACTTTTTATTACATTTCATGTGGATAGAGAATATCATCCTAAAATTATAATAATATCAACAACACTTTTTATGTATTATATAATGAAGTTAGGTGAAACAAATGTATCCATACCCATACAATAAAATCATACACTCTATTTATATGGTTTGTGATGAATTGGCGATCTAAATAAAAGGCAATTTTGGTAGGGAAAATAACCCCTAATCGTAGGTATACGAATAGTGAGTATGGGATAATATTTATTTTGAATCCATGTTCACCATGTAAACTTCCATTAACATGTTATTTGAAGGATAAAAAAATCATATCACTAATTGTACATTTATGATTATGGGGTATTTTATTATGTACTACAAATCTGCACGGCTATGTTTTCTTGTAGGTTACAATCACCTAAATTTATTTTTTCATTGAAATAATTTTTTTTAAAATTTATTTATATTGGGACTTGAACTAATTATTGAAGAAATGGTATATTGATCTGAGTCCTTCTAAAAAAGTAAATAAATTTGAGTTGATTTGTTCCTTGATAATTATTGATAATTTTCTGAGGTAAAGGGGTGTTTGTGGATAAGCTTTTCCGAATTTTAGAAAACCAAGTTTGTTCTTCCTCATCATTTAATTTTATTTCATTATTAATGATTTTAATACATTTTCAATGTTGTTTTTAGTGAGGAATGTTATGGATTGTTTCAATTTATTGAAGGATTTTAAACATTTTGTATTCTAGAAAATCCACAAATTGGTTTCCATATTTGTGCTAAACTTCATATGGCGATTTTATATGGTCATTTATTGCATCGTTTTGGGTTTTAAAAAACTCATAGTTATTAATATAATTTTATTATAATTAAGGTTCTTTTAAATAATGATAATTCACTTCCCCATATATGTAGTGTTCATTCGCGTAACTAATTTTCCCAATTATAGCCTATGATTGTGCTTTCAACCATCCTATTGGGATTTCTCTAATTGATGATGAGAATATTATAATCAATTTTTTTATTGGAAATACCTACCAAAACAATTATATAGGATACCATTTATATCTTCACAATAGTTTGAGGATTCATCAATTATTATTTTTAAAATGATACCTAGGTTGTATTAGAAATATAGCAGAAACATAAAATTAGGGCACATATTGCTTCCTCCATGAATGGTTTTGGTGTTTCCAACACCATATCTTAATTTATTTTGAGAAATTAATGGCTATAGTTTTCATTATAGGTATAAATATAGAAATTTATATATTTTTAAATGGCTGAGATGGAAAATTGAAGTCAAATATGTAATAATTTGAAGAATAAATGTTCTAAAATAGTGTCATTTCTCTTTGAGATATTCTTTTATATTTCCCTTGTAAACACCACTATCTTGAAAATGACATCAATAAAAAGTATTTATTTCGTTCTGATAAATATTACTTCTCCAAAATCATTTGTTTTGTGAGTTTTGTGTAATATAATTAAAAATATAATTTATTTTGTCAATATTTTTATAAATTAATTATTCTATTAATTACTAATAATCATTCATTTGATTGTAAGGGTGGGGCTTTTGTAATAGGATTATTATATAAATTGGGTAATGAATTGATGGTTTTGATATTCCCATTGTAAGCCTAGAAAGCAATGTAGTGTCTCATGAAATAGTTCATCCCCATAATGAATGAATCCAATAATTTTATAACTAATATAAGTCTTCAATCTTCTTGGGTGAACCATTTTTATAATATAATTAATGAAATAATTAATAGATTAAAAAATATCCCTATATAATTATTGAAACTACGTTCTATCATTTCCTTTGTGAAAAAATGTGACGGCTTTATGCCTTATCTCTTCACCAATTAGCCTATGAAGATGATGTTATTTCACCATAATATAAAAATACCTAATGATTTCAATTGATTATTCATCATGTAATCCATTGAAATATAGAATCATATTAAGGTTGGATGGTTTCATATCCTAGGTACAAAAACTAGGGTTCATACAAATACAACAACAAGTAATAGAGAAAGTCAGTATTTGAAATTTATTAATCCTATTCCCAAGTAGTTTAAATGAAAATATCCAATTTTATTATTCGTGTCTTATATAACAATAGTTACGTATTAAAAATGGATAAAAAAACTAGGAAATCATGCATTAAACTAACAAAAAAAATTAAAAACTCAAGAAAAAATTTAAAAGTTGGAAAAAATTATTTTAATTAATGTATTTTTGTGAGAATTTGATTATAGATCAATGGTAATGTATCAAATAAATTGGGAATGAAAATAATTAAAAAATAGAAGAAACTAGTAATGAATTACTCATGGGAAATCTAAAATTGATACATTTTACATTCATATTTTGTTATTCATAATTAAATAGAGATGTGGGGAACTAATTAATTGAAAAATTATAACTTTAATGTTGATAGGGATAGGTATTAACATGTATATTCATCAAATAAAAAGTAATTAAGTCTGTACTATGATAAATATGGGGAATTTGGTCCTACCAAGATCAAATTTTCAATGATGTTAGTGTTAAAACCAATAATTCAAACAACATAACAAAATATTTTGGGTAAAATAACTTTAAAATTTGAAAAAGATTCAATAAAAATTGCTATTCATTTGTAAATGTTTGGTATATAAAGAATAAAAGAGACAGAAAAGTAATATCATCCACGAATCTGAAATGAAAAACAACTAAAAAGAATAAATATAAGAAATTTTACTTTCGATAAAAATATTATAGAAAACATTCATTCTCTAGTTATCGTAACAATGAATTTACATAGTATCATGTTAAAAATAACAATATAGAGAATGGATTCACTATTGAAGACCTCTAGTTCCCGAAACTTATTATTATTGAATAACCTGGTCCTCATAGATTGTATGTCATGATTGTGTGGAAGAATTTCATATCGTTCTCTGATTCATGATTGAATACCCCTTTATTATATAGGTGTACACAAACTATAGATTCATGGAAAGCTCATCCATTTTTCCAGAAATCTGGATAATATATGTGGAATGTAGCACTATTGTTCATAGTTATCTTATAACATGAGTTGAGATTCCCTAAATGATTTGGTAGGCCCATATAGAAATCCTAAATCTGTTAGAAATATTCCTTAGATATATTTAATGTACATAACATTAAAAATAACAATTTGTTTGAAATTTTATAATTTAATATTTTTGATAATTTTAATTCCATTTCATTATTACCTTGATAAACAATTAAGTCTATCTATATTAAAATCTAAAAGAAATACATTGTCGAATAACCATTTATATGGATTATTAGTTACAATTTGTTATCACATTTTTGTGAAAATAATTCTAACTTTAAATATCTAATTAATTATTCACATGCATCAAAATTAACATACACCTAGACCATCTGTTAAACTACATTTATGTCATATTTGTATTAATACAACATGAACCCCAATTTTCATCAACATTACCTCTTAAATTAAACTGACACATCATGGAAGAAACCCAAGAAAGTAGTAAAAAATCTTATATAGGAATTTATATTCACACATATAATGATTTATTGATTTAGTTGACTGAAGATATAATATTAATTCATCTACATACTATTAACCACATAATGGGAATAAAATAAGGCCCTCATTAATCTTCTTGAATCTTTATTGTTCTAATAACAAAATATAAAGAACAATTTCTTAATATTTTCAAAATTTAGTGTAAACATTGTAATAACCATAGATTTTATAAGATATATTCTTTTTTATTTCATTCATATCTTCTGTTGTAAGATACACCAAGATTATCTTGCCCTATACGCAACACCGTATTAACTTGCAGTATACGCAACACTAATCCTGGATCGTGTTACAAACAATTTCATGTTTGTTTGATAGTAGTTATTATACGAAACATTGAATATATATATATGTATTCAATGTATTTTGTTATACGCAGCAACAAAGGAGTAATGCACTACACTCAACCCTGACGTGGCTTTCATTACACGCAATCACGACCTTCCTCGATAGCGTGTGTTGTACGCAATACTGAGTTTTACTAAACAATGATATATTATTATAATATTATTATGAACTAGCCGTTATGAATATTATTTACTAAATTTTTAATTTTATAACATTATTATTCATCTTACACATTTTCTACAAAATGGTATAAGAAAAAAAATAAATTTTACGGGTAAAATAAGTATTTTTAAAAAAAATCAGGTTTGCCACCTTTTGATGGCCCACCCACATTAAATCTACTTTTTTAAGTGTTTATAAGTTCAAATTTACAAAATAAAATTATTATTTGGAATCAAGATATAAAATTTTACCTTGGATAAATTTTTCATATTATTCTGATAACTGTCATATTTTAATGAATAGTAAAAACACGCTATATTTTAATTAAAAACAACTTTTTTAATCGTAATAAATTATGTGGTTAAATTATAATATTGAATGGTTTTAAATAATAAATAAAATATATTTTTACCATTTAATATAATGTATGTCATTAGCATTGATTTTACATTGAATTTGTAGGTTAAATCAATTCAATCTTTTGCAATGTTTTAAAAAAAACTCGTTTTCTTTAGACAATGAGATTAATTTTAATTTAATTTCTGCAACTTTTGTGTAATTAATTTTGAAAAATGGATTCCATATTTGGAATCAGTGGGTCCAAATTTTGTTAATAATCTAGTTTTAATTTTTGGGCTTTATGAATAGTAACTACGGTAAATTTTATTTACCATAGTCAAATGTAAATTGGGTAATTAAAGGTAAATATAAGATTATAAAATTACCCTTAAACATTCCAAAATTCAATTTTATTGCTAAAAGTTGACCCATATCACCTAAGGGTCGGATTATATTCATTTAATGGACTTTTTACAATAAAAATAGTTTAATTATTATTAAAACCAAAGAAAGTGACAACATGTCACTCTCTTAAATCTTATAAGTATATTATTTTTAATATTGTGATAAAATTAATTAAACATCGAACATGAATAGTTTCAAAAAATATAATAAAAGAATCTTCATCATAAGAATTTATTTATAATTTTTAGGGATTAAATAATTATCATTAATTGTGACACAATAGTGATGCATAAATTGTTTATCTAGTGAAAAATTAAGATTATAGTTTTTATTAAAATAATAGTGACCATAAAAGACACAAAACCATAAAAAACTTATTGGTAATGTAAATATAAACAATAATCATCCAATGGTCGAATATGTGACCATTTGGAGCCTTATAAAAGCGATTATGGTAGTTATATTATTTTATTTTCAATGATTCCAAAGTTGTCACCTTCATAATTTAATAAATATAACAATTTACATATTGTTATTTTAAGATTCTAAATTCAAGTAAATGTATTATTCTGAAAGGTAATATATTAATCTTCATCATAGGATTTTAATTTTTATTTTTATGCAACAAATAAGTATATTAAATAATTATAAAAAATATTGTAGTAATTATTTTATCAAGATATAATCCAAGTAAATGGTTTTAAAAATAATAAAATAAATAATATATGAACTATTTAATGTGCTCCACTAATTTTATAGATACATATGACATTTTATGAATCTATTAAAACTTTTAGTTCGAACATATCTTCTGTATATATTTTATTTAAATTCAAATAAATGAATAGTGTCAAAATTGACAATATTGTTATTTTATAAAAATAACATATTAGAAAATTGTTTAAAAATCACAAAAATATTTACAAATTATAAATTTAAATTTATATGGTATATAATGATATAAAGTAACCAATTATGGACCATTCACAACAAATAAGTAAATATTTTGTTATAATTTAAAATTTAGAATGTTATTACCACAAATAAAATTAAATTGATTAAATAAAGATAAATTAAGTATATAATGTTTAAAATAATCTCCAAACATGTCTAAATTTTATTGTATTATGATATTACAACCCTATCTCATCTAATATTTGAATATGAGTCATTTTTGGAGGTTTTTATGTGGGGTTAGATTTATTATAAATTAATATGTTTTTGATTTCCAAAGGTGCCCCTCTCCTCCCTTATAAAAGGGCACCTCCCCCCTCTTATATTTACACAACATTGAGCCTTAAATCTTGGCCAACCCCTGCCCATTTCCCTTCTCAACTTCCCCAGAAATATTCTTGAGGTCCTGGTCTTCTTCAAATAACAATTTTAGTGCCCTAAGTGGAGGTCTCAAAGAGGCGTGTCGAATTAGAGGTAATATTCATTACCGATTCATTCAAATTTATTTCTTCTTCTAAATCCTCTTATTTAGTTGTTTAATTATGAAGTAATAACATCAGTATCACTCATATACTGATATGTTATTATGAATTTTAAACAACACTATTTCTCCATCAATCCATCCAATGGAAAACAAAATCACCGCGCGTGTGTACGTACGGAATACCGTCTCCATGTCGTGGTGTAATATGTTTTTCGACCAACACCATACATGGATGGGTATAATGGTGTAAATAATAACTATATATGGTTATTATGACATCATACTGATTCTGATATATTATACCATCCACTCCAATTCTATTCAATAATTATGGGAATGATGTCATTGCTAATGCGTACGTACGGACTACCGTCTCCACGACGTGATAAGATTAATTCTCCATGTTAACCATACATGAATGATCATAATGTTTATATAATGCATAATAAGGAAATATATGAAATAATAATTATAATAGATTTATGTATATATATATTTATGTCATCTATTTATTTTCATTCAATTCAATATGGAAACGAAAACAACGTTCATGCGTACGTACGGCCTACCGTCTCCATGAACGGTGTATTTAATTCCTTTTATCGATCTATAATATATATGTATATGATGAATACATATTATATATAAATCATGGTTTACATTTTGTAATTATGTAAATCAGGATATAAGTAATAATATCAAGAATGAAAAGTCGAAACACATAAGATAAATGAAATTATTTTACCCAAAAAGCTACTTTAACATGGAATTTACAAAAGAACGGGTGATATAAAGTCATAAGTGAAACATATATGATATCATAACAATGAATTTAATTATGTAATAAGTCAATGAAATTATTTAAATCATTATACAGGAGGTTTGTATCCATTCAATGCATATCAGACCTAAGTTAAGAGATAACCTTTCCAATCTCGTTCTTATCCGAGATTGTTTATTTGTAATTATTTACTAGGGTTATTTTTATCAACCATTCCCATGTTTTTCTAAAATTATTTCATGTATTTTTAAAGTCATTTTTACCCATTTTTATAATTTACCACATGTTATGAAAGGAATCTTACTTTTGTTTACCACACAGGGAACTTTTTGACTTTTCCGACAAAAGTACGTGAAGAATGTTATTTTTAACTCATACGGCGTGAACAGATTTTTACAGTTTCATAACACCTCTTTTTCATGAATCTTACTATACAAGATTTAATGACTATTTTGAACAAAATCTCTTTCTTTTAAAATTGCATGAAATTTTTTGACAAGAAAATTAGTTTGAAGAAGAAAGGATATTTTCCCCAAGAATTAATTTCAAGTGTTTTATCAAATCCATTTTTCTTCTAAGATGACATTACTTTATATGTGTATGTTTCAAGTATCATGTCTCTATGATTTACATGGTTTAACTTTTGTTATTATGAAATGATATCCATTTATTTTATATGGATCATGTGATGATGGGATTATGTTTATGAAACCCATTTTATTCATTGGTTTATTATGAGTGACGGATGTTTATTTTGTGGCATAAGTAAGAATGATTTCATTATGAGATGGGAGGGACATATATCTCCAACCAATACATTGGGTAAAGATTTATATCTCGTGATATAGACATGGCTGGAATGGTAAGTTAATCCGGTTTAGTGTTACAGGACTGAAACGAGAAGTGGACTCGATTCAGAAAGGGAATTTGTCCACCAAGATGGTCTTGGCAGAAATTCCTTGGCTACTATGGAAATCATAACATGTGGTGAATGGTTGCCACAATTACGTGATTTATTACCATTATATTTTATCATGGTTTATGTTCCATTATGATAAATGCCTTACATACTTCCACGATTTATGTCTTTTCTAAATATTTTGATGTTAAAATTTCATGTTCAATTTTTTGCTTCCAAATGTTTATGGATTGTTTTATGTTATCTATGTTTTCCCTTACTGAGCATTTTATCTCACCCTTTTTATGATTTATTTTCCCCAGGAAATAATGAATGGTTTTAGGTAAGGAAACAGAAAGGGGAAGATCATTATGGGAGTTGTTTAAGATATTTCAACATGATTAGAAGTTATTATTCTGATTTTCCAAAGAAACTAAACTATTACGATCCTTATGTGTCTGTTTTTGTTATGTATTAAGTATTCCTCAAAAGTAATGTAATGTTCATGTACGTCAAGATTTGGGTCACTACAGCTGGTATCATAGGAAAGGATTAGTCATCCTTTGGAAACTAGGATGCGAAAACGTTAGTGAGATCTCTAGAGATATTTCTATGGTATGTATAGGGATGTCCCTAAGGATAAGTATATGTATAGGATATAGTCCTAGAACTATAGTAACGATCTTATAATTTATCATAAGATGTTATATATTGAGGGTACTCCCCCTTTACTATGTTGTTTTCCCATGCATGTTTTTTTTCCTCTCACACTATTCATTTTGGGTTTTAGAAAATGGCTGGAAACAGGAAGATTCACGATAATGGAGGATATAACGGACAATGGAATGATATTCTTCATGAGAAACCAAATGAAACGGGATTTGGAAGTCCAAACATAGTTATTATGCCTAATTAGAAATCTCATATTATGATCAATAACCTCAACTTTGGTATGTTTCCCGACTCAGATAATAAGAGAAATATGGGGTTTCATGATGATCATAGAGGAATGAAAATTGAATTTCCCTCATGTAAATCATGTGGGAGGAGGCATCAGGGAGATTGTTTCAAAGGAACTGGAAGATTCTTTGGGTGTGGAAAAGAAGGACACAAAGCCAGTAAGTTCAAAGGAAAAGGGTCAGTTAACACCATGGGCAAGGAAAATGGTATTGCTACAACATCAACAGTGATTAGATGTTTTAAATGAGGAATGTATGGACATTATAAAAATAAATTTCCTAAAGGAAAATCTCATGAACAGAATCATCATTGTCATATGAGTTTTATTTATATGGATGATGATGAAGAGACAACAAATGAAATATTCGAGGAAAGAAATGATGAAGCTCAATCAATGGTTTAGGAAGTTAGTGGAATGATTGTATTTTTATAATGAATAATGTATGGTACTATGGAATAAAGAATCATCTAAGGATTGTTACACTATTGTTTTTACAAAAGTATTTGGAAGTATATGTTGAATGGTACCGATAACCATGGAAGGTTATCCAGATATTTTTGGAATGTAGATGATATGAGAATAATGAAGGTAATGAGATGTTTGATTGTATTCATGAGCTCATGACTGATATAAGGACTAAGTGATATTATGGTTTGATTATATAGATTTTTGGGATTTTGGTATGAGGAAAGAGTTACCTTTTGACAGTATTCATGTTTTCACTAAGGTTCAATGGCAATTTATGTTTCAATAGAATATATGACTAAGGTATTCATGTGGTTGGAATGCAACAAACATGATATATATTATGATATATGTGAGATAAATGCTTGTATTCACATTCTTGGTAGATAACCTTTCTAGTAATTGTTTTCTTTATACTATAAGCTTGGACCGAAGTCTTTTAGATAATCCTAATGATTGGAATGGATTATTTTGGACATAAGTTAGTATTGTTTAAGGCTAGAACTTTTTTGATATTATTGATAGAAATTTATAATAATTTATTTTTAGAAAAAAAAGGCAACCTGCAGGAAGGGAGAAAGCCCATCGCGTCGGACAAGGCTGTGGGAATCGAACCCAAAACCGAAGTGTGACAGGCCTTTATCACCTCCCACTGGCATACAAGAATGTCCCTGGTTAGTAGAAACTAGTTTTATTTTATTATGTTGTATGATATATGAAGTATAATTTCATTTTTGGAACCATATACGATTAATCGAACCATATGATGGACTTATAACTTTTTCTAACCTTTTGTTTGAAATAGATGGAATGACCCATCATTCTATCACATGATTTGCTAACACATCAATAATAAAAAAATCAACTTCATTTCTTTAACGGATGAAGTGGAAATTGTTCAATTCACGAACAACAGTGAGATTGTATGAAAATCACATAAGTATTTCTTTTAATTAATCAACATTAGGGAAATGATCTTGAAAACCAAAAATGTTGTCCTAGTGACCTTATATCCGATGAATCAGATGGTACCTTAGATCATCACAAATCTATGGCATTGTGATTGTTGGATTTTTCATAACCATGTTCTCTACCACTCTCTATCAGAACATGATGGTTAGATTTCTCTTCCATATCCATATTTTCTCCTATGTTCTCCTTTGTGGAAACCCAGTGATTAGTTTATTTGGGAAACCGTTACGTTTCTTACTATAGATTTTAAGGATAAGTTTTTGTATTCCTTTTTACGATGTGGGTTTCAATTAAAGAAACTTTCAAGTAGAAAACCATTTATAACCCCCGACGAATTTTGAGGGATAAATTCATTTTAAGGGGGGTAGAATGTAATAACCCGAGATTTTATAAGATATATTATTTTTAATTTCATTCATATCTTGTGTTTTACGATACACCAAGATTATCTTGCACTATACGCAACACTGTATTAACTTGCAATATATGCAACACTAATCCTGGACCGTGTTACACACAATTTCATGTTTGTTTGATAGTGGTTATTCTATAAAACGTGGAGTATATATATGTATTCAATGTATTTTTTTATATGCATCAACAAAGGAGTCATGCACTACATGCAACCATGTCTTGGCATTCATTACACGGAATCACGACCTTCCTCGATAGCGTGTGTTGTACGCAATATCGGGTTTTACTATACAGTGATATATTATTATAATATGATTATGAACTAGCCGTTATGAATAGTATTAACTAAAATTTGAATTTTATAGCATTATTATTCATCTTACACATTTTTAGAACATGGTATAAGAAAAAAAATAAATTTTACGTGTCAAATAAGTATTTTTAAAAAAAATGCAGTTTGACCGCCTTTTGATGGTGCACCCACTTTAAATCTAGTTTTTGAAATGATTATAAGTTCAATTTTACAAAATAAAATTATTCTTTGGAATTAGGATATAAAATTTTACCTTCGATAAAATTTTCATATTATTCTGATAACTTTCATATTTTAATTAATAGTAAAAACACGCTATATTTTACTTAAAAACTTTGTTCATCGTAATAAATTATGTGTTTAAATTATAATATTTAATGGTTTTAAAGGATAAATAGAATATATTTTTACCATTTAATATAATGTATGTCATTAGCATTGATTTTACCTTGAATTTTTAGGTTAAATCAATTCAATCTTTTGCAATGTTTTAAAGAAAAACTCGTTTTCTTTCGACAACAGGATTAATTATAATTCAATTTTTTCAACTTTTGTGTAATGAATTTGGAAAACTGGATTCCATATTTGGAATCAGTGGGTCCAAATTATGTTAATAAGCTACTTTTTATTTTTGGGCTTTATGAATAGTAACTATGGTAAAATTTATTTGCCATAGTTAAATGTATATCGGGTAATTAAGGGTAAATATAAGATTATAAAATTACCCTAACACCTGCCAAAATTATATTAGATGGCAAAAAGTTCACCAATATCACCTAAGGGTCGGATTATATTCGTTTTATGGACTTTTTAAAAAAAAAATAGTTTAATTATTACTAAAACCAAAGAAAGTGACAACATATCACTCTATTAAATCTTATAAGAATATTAATTTGAATTTAGTGATAAAATTCATTAAAATTCGAACATGAATAGTCTCCAGAAATCTATTAAAATTATCTACATCATATTAAATTATTTATAATTTTTAGGGATTAAATAATTATCATTAATTGTGACACAATAGTGATGCAGAAATTGTTTATGTAGTGAAAAATCAAGATTATAGTTTTTATTAAACTAATACCGACCATAAAAGGCACAAAACCCTAAAAAAAACTTATTGGTCATGTCAATATAAACCATAATCATCCTATGGTCGAATATTTGACAATTTGGAGCCTTCTAAAAGTTATTACGACACTTATATTATTTTATTTTAAATGATGCCAAAGTTCTCAACTTCATAATTTAATAAATATAAAAATTTAAATATTGTTATTTTAATATTCTAAATTCAAGTAAAAGTATTATTGTAAAATTTAATCGATTTATATTCATTATAGGATTTTATTTTTAATTTTTATGCAAAAAATAAGTATATTAAATAATTATACAAAAATTATGGAGTAATTATTTTATTAAGAGATAAACCAAATAAATGGTTTTAAAAATAATAAAATAAGTATTATATGAACTATTTAATGTTCTACACTAAATTTATAGATAAATATGACCTTTTATAAATCTATTAAATCTTTTAGTTTGAACATTTCTTATGTATATATTTTATTCAAATTCAAATAAATAAATAGTGTCAAATTTGACACTATTGCTATTTTATAAAAATAACACATTATAAAATTGTTTAAAAATAACATAAAATTTACAAATTATAAATTTATATTTATATTGTCTATAATGTTATAGAGTAACCAATTATGGAAAATTCACAAAAAATAAGTAATTATTTGTTATAATTTTAAATATAGAATTTTATTACCACAAATAAAATTAAATGGATTAAATAAGGATAAATCATGTTGATAATGTTTAAAATAATTTCTTAACATGTCTAATTTTTTTTTGATGATTGGATTACAACCCTATTTCATCTAATATTCTAATATGAGTCATTTTTGGAGGTTTTTAAGTGGGTTTAGATTTATTATAAATTAATATTTTTAATATTTCCAAAGGGGCCCCTCTCCTCCCTTATAAAAGGGCACCTCCCCCCTCTCTTATTTACACAACATTGAGCCTTAAAGATCTTCCAAACCCTGACAATTTCCCTTCTCAACTTCCCTAGAAATATTCTTTAGGTCCTGGTCTTCTTCAAAGACAATGTCAGTGCCCTAAGAGGAGGATTCAAAGAGGCGTGTCGAAGAAGAGGTAATATTCGTTACCGATTCTTTCAAATTTATTTCTTCTTCTACATCCTCTTATTTAGTTGTTTAATTATGAAATAATAACATCACTATCACTCATATACATTTAGGTTATTATAAATATGAAACAACCATATTTCACCTTCCATCCATCCTACGAAAAACAAAATCATCATGCGTGCGTATGTACGGAATACCGTCTCCACGTCGTGGTGTAATCTGTTTTTCCACCAAAACCTTCCATGGATGGGTATAATGGTTAAAAGAATAACTATATATGGTTATTATGACATCATACTAATTTTGATATATTATACCATCCACTCCAATTCTATTCAATAATTATGGGAACGATATAATTGCCCTTGCGTACGTACGGACTACCGTCTCCACGACCAGATGAGATTCATTCTCCATGTTAACCATAAATGAATGATCATAAAGTATATATAATGAATAATTATGAAATATATAAAATAATAATTCTACTGGATTGATGTATATATATATATGTATGTCATCTATTTAGTTTTATTCAATTCAATAAGGAAACGAAAACAGCGTTCATGCGTACGTACGGCCTACCGTCTCCATGAACGGTGTATTTCATTCCTTTTATCGATCTATAATATATATTTATAAAATTAATATATATTATATATCAATCATATTTTACATTTTTTAATTATTTAAGTCAGGATATACGTAATAATATCAAGAATGACAAGTCGAAACACATACGATAAATGAAATGAATTTACCCAAAACGCTGCTTTAACATGGAATTTTCAAAAGAACGGGTAATATAAAGTCATATGTGAAACATATATGATATCATAACAATTAATAAGATTATTTAATATGTCAATGAAATGATTTAAATCTTTATACAGGAGGTTCGGATCAATAGGAAGCATATCAGACCTAAGGTAAGGGATAACCTTTCCAATCTCGTTCTTATCTGAGATTGTGTATTCGTAAATATTTACTAGGGTTATTGTTATCAGCAATGCCCATGTTTTCTGAAAAAGTATACATGTATTTTTAATGTCCTTTTTACCCATTTTTGAAATTTACCACATGTTATGAAAGGAATCTTACTTTTTTAAACCACACGAATAACTTTTTGACTTTTCCGACAAAAGTACGAGAAGAATGTTATTTTTAACACATACGGCATGATCGGATTTTTTCAGTTTCATAATGCCTCATTTTCATGAAGCTTACTCTACAAGATTTAATGACTATTTTCAACAAAATCCATTTATTTTAAAATATCAAGGCATTTTGTGACAGGAAAATGATTTTGAAGAAGAAAGGATATTTTCCTCAAAAATGAATTTCAAGTGTTTTATCAAAACCATTTTTCATCTAAGATGAAATTATTTCATATGTTTATGTTTCAAGTATCATTCCTCTATGATTTACATGGTCTTAAATTCCTTATTATTAAATGATATCAATTTATTTTATATGGATTATGTGATGATGGGATTATGTTTATGAAACCCATTTTATTCGTTGGGTTATTATGAATGATATATGTTTATTTTGTGGCACAAGTAAGAATGATTTCATTATGAGATGGGTGGGACCTATATATCCCTCCAATGCATTGGTTAATGATTTATATCTTATGTGATATAAATTTCTGGAATGGTAAGTTAATCTGGTTCAGTGTTACAGGACTGAAACGAGGAGTGAACTCGATTCAGAAAGGGACTTTGTCGATTAAGATGCTCTTGGCAGCAATGCCTTGGCTAATATGGAAATCATAACATGTGCTGAATGGTTTCCACAATTACATGTCTTATTCCCATTATATTTTATCATGGTTGATGTTCCATTATGATATATTCCTTAAGTACTTCCACGATTTATGTCATTGCTAATTATTTTGTTGTTTAAATTTCATGTTCAAGTTTTTGCTTCCAAATGTTTATGGATTGTTTTATGTTATCTATGTTTTCCATTACGGAGCATTTAAGCTCACCCTTTTTATGTTTTATTTTAACCCGGAAATAAAGAAAGGTTTTAGGTAAGGAAACAAAAATGGGAAGATCAGTATGGGATTTGTTGAAGATATTTCAACATGATTAGAAGCTTATATTCTGAGTTTCCAAAGACACTAAACTATTACGATCCTTGTGTGTATATTTTTGTTATGTATTAATTATTAAACAAAAGTAATGTAATGTCCATGTACGTCAGGATTTGGGTCTCTACACACATCTCACTCAACCAATTTCAATGAGGCTTTTCAACCATCACCAGAGAACATGTCTGATATATGAAGATTAGTGTAATTATCTAAGAAAAAACTCTTTTCCTTTATTGATATCATTCATGTTTAAAAAATATTATTTTGTTTTTTTCAATTACAACCCATTACATTTCACTTTTTTGTGTTGGACACATTCTAAACATAGCTCGAGCATGTTCTGAGAGTTTTCTATGGAGGTTTTTTGTGAAGGAGGGCTACTGCAAGGAATTTATTTTGAGTATTGTCTACATGATGTGTAATGGATCATCATAGAATATATAGTGTATATGTTTGTGTATTGATTATTTGATAAACGGTGGCCTATGAGATGAGTAGAATTTGTGTCACCGGGATTCATAGAGTGTAATAAATCATTGGTGATGCTATGTATTTTTTGGTGATATTTGGAATTTTTTGAAAACCTGAGTATTACACACTGTGTAATGTTTATATATGTGAGTTGGTTGGTATCCAGGTTTTAAATAACTTTTAATGTTTGAATATTATTCATTTAGTCAACAGCTTTTATACTCTCAATTTGGGTGAATCTTAGGCACCCCAAGAAAACACTCCCACCCTCATACCTCCTGTATTGATCCATTGGTTCTGGTGTATTCCCATTGTCGATCTGTTATGAGTTTTTATCCCTTAGATTGGGGTTTGATTTTATTATTCTATTTTGTATTTGAATAATTTTTTTTTTATTTTATGTATTTTGGGATCAATATTGACAACTCATTCCTATAGTGTAGCATGATCTATGGGTTTTACAATATGTTATGGTCTGTCTTCTATTTCTTCATCACCCTGTGGTTTTCAATGAGTTGAGAGAGCTTCATTAATGTATTTAATCTTTTTTAAAACAAATATGTATTATATTTTTTATATCTTTATGATTCTTATTAAATTTTGATTGATAGTAAGAGTTGTTATAATCATATAATTAATTAGAAATTAAAAAATTGATTGATATTGATGTAATCACATTATTTTATTAACTACTATACATATTGAGTTTTATATTCAGGAATTTTTCCAATTATGACACTAATGGTTGTCAGTATCCTTGTTTTTCCCTATAGAAGTAATGTTAAGATGACCATTGTTATGTATTTGGGTTATCTGAACCTAAATAAAAGTCTAAGAAACATATATTTTCTAACAATTGGTTTCGCCTGTATAATTTTTTTCATAATACACATAATTATATAAACATTTAATGAGATAATTCCACTGAATAAATTTGGAGATGGTAGTTCAAACTGATGTTTGTGTATATGCTCAATGAGATGGTTTTCAGGGTTTTGGTTATTGTAAAACTATTTTATTTATCATATGGGGTTTTTAGTGTATGGGTAAGTGAAACATTAGCCTATATTCAAGGATGTGATTGGGGAAATGTTTTGAACTAGAGTGAAGAGTTTGTGTTGTAGTGGTTTATGTGAATAGGTTGTGGTATAGTGGTTGTGGTGTAGTGGTTGTGGTGTGTGGAAGTCTTTATTTTCCAAAGAAAGAAATTTGTTGTTGTTGTGTTGTGAGATATCATGTGTGGTGAGAAAGGCTGATGAATATGTGTGTCTCATGATGTAGTGGTGGATATGTGTGTTGGTATAGTTCTGTAATGTGTTTTTGTAATATTCACATTTTTCAATTGAAAATATCAGGATTATTGGGTGGTCGTAATGTGTGTAGGTTTGTTCAAGAAGTTAGGTTTTCATTCAATGGGGAATTATGCAAGAAACATTCTTTCAAGACCATTATTGATAGAAGGTTTATTGTAGACCGTAAAGTGATTTTTTTGAAGTCAATAACTGTGAGAGACATGGGCATTGCCAAGATAATTTTTTTTGATAGCTCAGGAAGGCTAGTTTCAGATAGGTGTTCATTCCCCCTTTTTGGTTCATCAGTTTTATCTGAGACATTTATAGTTGAAGAAATCCTAGTTTTTTGGGAATAACTGAGATTGGTGGATTTGGTTGTGGGAATTCTCATGATGGTCCCCATTTACAGGGTAACCAGAAAAATCATATCCTTGGAGACACGAATCAAATAGTTAAATAAGTTAGTTGTGAACAAAGTCAAGTATTAGAGGCAAAAAAACCTATTGATCTATGAGTAGTTCAATGTAAGACCAATTAATTGCCCACCCTGTGTGTGGTTTGTCTTATTAATGATTTTCACAATACTATTTTTTTCTTTGGTCTATATAGTGGGAATTGATATTAAGAGTATTCCAATTAAATTTGTTATATCTAAATTGACTACGTTCATAGAATAATTTTTTGATTTGTGCTGAGAATATAGACTAGTGGTGAGGTAGCACGCGATGGTGGGGGGACTCTTGTTTCCCTTGGTAGGGATTTTATGTATTCTATGAATGTAGTCATCATCTTCTTTTGGATAAGAGTATTATTTATTAATTTAGAGGGTTCTTGAGTGGCAGTCATTAGAACACGTGTTTATTGGATTTCTGATAGGAATTTGGATCCAATTTTGTCATAGATGGTAGATTATTCAGTATATTCTCAGTTAAGAGATACTGATAGTGTTGTGTGGGAGTTTTTTTTGTTTTCCTAAAGGAGGTTCTAACACTACATCCTTGACGTGATTTCGTGTTTGTTATAGAGTTGCAGCCAAGTGTGTTTTTAATTTCGATGTCCCCGTATCAGATGGCTCCCATAGAATTGTGTGACTTCAGGCTACTGGTGGATGATATTCCCCATATGGGTTTCAAATGACCCATTTTTTCATCATGGGGATCTAGTTTTGTTAAAAAATAAGGATGATAGTAGTCTGAGGTTGTGTATAGACTAACGAAAGATGATTCTCATAAAAAATATTAATCGTGACCCTATTCTCAGGATAGATGATATTTTGAAATTGATTATGAGTTTTGGTTGATTCTTAAAGAATGATATTCATTATAGATATAAGTAGATGGGATTGAATGATTAGGATATTTAATATACCTCAATAAAATGTAGGTAAACACACATGGATTTTATAGTTAATACAATTAGTTTTATGAATATACTATCCATTTTCATGTAGATTATGATCTTTTTGTTTTGTGACTACAAAGACCGATTAATAATTATATTCATTGATGATATATTGATCTACATGAGAGTAGAGGAAGAGCATAACAAGCATCTCAGAGTAGTTTTGGAGGTCTATCAACAAACACCAACATTATGGGAATTGTATAAGTGTTCTTTATAGATGTGATAGTTTTGACTCTATGGACATGTTTAGTGTTACTGGGGTTTATAAATGGACAATCAATGGTAGAAGTAATCTTTTCTTGGGAATAACCAACTAATGTGGAATTGGTTTTTATTTTACAATGTATCATGTGCTATTATATGATTTTGGTAACCAGTTTCACTTGATTTTCGGTTTCAATGATAGTTTTGACCATAAAGTACCCGACATTGTGTTCATATATATGTTTCAAAAATTATTCAATTACTTAATATATATGAATTTAGTGCTCATGTTATTCACTCTCTATAGATCGGTGTTTTGAATGATGTTTTTTATGATGCATCTCATCTGGTTTTGGGATGTGTTTTGATGTAGTAGAGAATGGTGATACCCTATGGCTCCTATAAGTTACATACTCATGAGCATTATTATCCATCCATTATCTATATTTTTGGGGAATTGTGGTCATGATAAAATTGTTGCGAAAATACCTCATCAGTGACTGTTTTTTTATAAACCACTATAGGATGTGACATTTTTTCTCTCAATGTAATCTGAATCTGTTCTAGCAGTAGTGGATGGTTTTTTTTGGGTTGGGACTTTTTATATCTCTTAAATCCTAGGGAAGGGTAATTTAGATGTCAATGAGTTGAGTCAGCATCACAGAGAGGATGTGTCTCATGACACTATAGATGTTTCGAAAGGGATGGAGGAGATTGAAGCGATGCATCATAAACTTATAGAGAGTAGTGTTAGACCTTATCGTTTTCATATGACTATGGATTTTTATGTGATGAAAAGGGATGATGAGTCTCAGTGGGGATAATCAAAGGAAAATGTGATGTGTGATCATGTAGTCTATGTTGATTCTCCTAAGGTATGGTCAGTGAATGGTTGGAAGCAAGTATTGTTTTAAGGGATTATGTTTTTCCCATAGGAGATGTGTGAGGTAATTTATCAATATCTTTTCAATCTACTTTTAGTAGTACATCCTAGTGTTACAAACATGTATTCTTTCCTGAGGATATAGATTTAGTGGTTGGGGATGATACGATCAGTAGTATAGATTATATATATACTTCTCGATTTCAATATTTTAAATACGAAGATCATGTTTTCGGGGTTTGTTACATTCCATAGATGTTACCACGTGTAAATGGGAAGAAATATCCATGAATTTATTCATAGTTTTACAAAAATATGAAGGTTTTTGTGTTGTTGTTGTGGTAATAGGGGACCAGATAACAAAATAAGCTCACTTACTTATAGTCCATGATTTTAATTTCACTAATGTATTGGTGAAGTGGAATGGAAATGATGTTTCTAGGATTCATGGGGTATAAATCACCATCATCTATGATCAAGATCATCATTTTTACTCGTAAGTTTGAAAAGTATTGCAATATTATTTTTTCTCCCAGTTTGTCATTATCTTTACTTTCAACTCTCATAAATATAGGGTGATGGAGCAATTCATATAGATGTTGGATGATATTTAATGAGAATGATTTTTAGAATTTATTGGATAATGGATACAACACCATACATTAATTGATTATTCATAAAAAAATATTTATTACTCGCCCATTTGATTGGATCCATAGGAGGAATTTCATGTTAAACCATGTCATTCTAGGTTTTCTTAGATGTACATTGGAGATTTGAAATCCCATGTTCATGATTTCATACAGAACACAACCAAGAATATCATGGTATTTCCTGATAATATTATTATAATACATGGCCATTAGAAATGTTTTGATGTATTTAGAAAGAGACCCCTATCATTTAGGGTTAGAGATCATTATTTCATGAGTGTCTTCCATCTTGTTTTATATGAGGAGGTTTGGAAGGGGAATAATAATATTTCCCATGTTTGTTGAGGCCTTTCAGGTTTTGGAATGTGTTGGGAAGTTGTAAAATCATTTGGAGTTTCCACCATAGTAAGATAGGACCTATAATTTTTTCATTGGGTCCCTTCTTGATCAATATCTTCATAATGACACCCACATTATTGTATAATAAGAGTTGGATATTGAGAAATAGGAAACATTTGTTGAGTTACCAGTAATGATACAAATTTTATTAGAGTAGTTGTGCTACAGTCGAGCCCTACCTTGTTCCATGTGTTGTGGAGTTGTGGAGGCCTAGATGAGAGTACATAGGAGGATAAACATAGATTCCTGACTAGTAGAAGATGAAATATTGAGTTTTTATATTCTCTATTTTCAAGTGATTATATGGTTTATATTTATATGTCATTAGAGGTGTTATTTTACTTGATGTGTGATGTGTAATAAAGCCCCTTACATATATAAATGGGAGAACCTGGTTCTGAATCCAGTCACATAAACTAGGATGTGTTTAATCCTATATTGTTGGGACAATCAAATTGATAACAGATTGTATCTTGATATAGAGGATTTAATTCAATGCTTTAAACATTCTGGGAAGTGTTCTTTGTTGGTTGAAATGGTGGTTGATTTGGGATGTGTGGAGATTGGGTGGTTGTTCAGGAGGATGTGAGGCATCTTCTGTCCATTATCATATTCTATTATTAATTGTTTTGTAGTGATGAGGTTGTGTGAGGTGTTTTTTGTTTTTTTAGTATGGTGTGTTTTGTTGGTGTTAATTGTTGGAGTTGGTCCCCTAGAACCAACTTCATTGTTCATTTATGATAAACATGTATTCAATTAATTGAATATTAATAAAGTAATTATAACATCTTGAATATTTTTCTGTATAAAATACAATTTGATAATGTCCTAGGAGTAGTTATCATTTAAATGGTCCAAGTAGTTCCCTGCTACAATGTGAACTCGAATGTGCTATGAAACTATTCTTGAATATAAGTTCAATCGAAGGATAATATCATTTGAGGGAAATAATAGATGTAGGATATCAGGGATGGAGAATCATATGACTTCGAGACACCTTCTCATAGTGTGAACCCTTGTTAATATCTAGTATGGATATTTAGAGAGTGAGGCATTCCAATTTGATAACCACATTTCAATATGTCATTGGATGTTCTTATCTTCATGTGTGTGTATTGGTCCATATACATTAATATTATTTTTAATCTGTCTAATTATTAGTTCAAATATATGTATTGATAAAAACTATGATGAAAAAAATTTCTTGCTGAGGTAGAACATGTTGGGTGAATAATGAGTATTATTTCATTAATAAAGAATTTGAGAAAAGATTTAACCCTTCTGTTCATCAATGAAATTAAATAGAAATTTCCTTTTAAAGGAAATTATGTATCCTAAATAAATCCATAGCCATGTTGTTCTATAAAAATTTCCTATTTATGTAATGTCAAATAAAGATATTAGCGAGTGCATTGGTTGATAGAACTAGAATGAAACCTTCTCGATTTGGGATTTTTTAATAGTTGTATTATATTACACAGTATATGTCCTTTAGAGGTAAAATGTCATTTCAGCATTAACATCCTTCTCTATAGGTTCCTTAGTGTGTTTCTGGACACTAATTTGGGATATTAGGATTCTTTGAGTATCTCAACAACAAAATATTTCTTGAGGGTCACACACAAAGTGTATTTGATAATATCAGTTCAATAATATATAATTTATCATGTTGAATAAGTATTATTCTCATACGTGTTTTAGTAATTATTCATGTATGGTTGATCAAATTTATTCCATAACATGTATTTGAGAGAATAAATTGTGAGCTGAATACTTAAAAATAATTTTTTTTTTCAGTGAATATAATATTTATTTATTTATTGTTGATTAACGTATTTATTTTTAATTAATTTTTAAATAAAAATTATTCAGGGCCCAGTAAATGTTTTGGAGGAATTGATGTCCACTTGTAATGGTCTAGTGTGAAATTTTAATATTGTCAATTATTTAATTAAATAATATATAATTATAATTCTCATGATCATTGAATGTTGTGAAATAATAATAATATTATTATTATTTTAAATGTGAGTTTTCTAAGATTACGTAAATAATATGGGCATTTTTGAGTTATTTAATTTTAAACATGCAATATAAATATCCAATTTTGATATTTTCTAATTATCCAATTCAGTTGTGCACAACGATTATTGTAGAATCCTCTATAGCCTAGAGAGACCCCTTCTATATGAATGCTCCAATGAACGTTGAGAAACCCTCCTTCATTGGATCAATGGGAACACCTTGGAGGAGATTCTTATGGAAATTGAGGCTTAATACACAAGCACAATGATCTTATGTACTATCACCTAGAGACTCCATCGATGACATCTGAGGATTCCTGAAAGACATGTGCATCACTCCTTGAGGAAATCTACACTTGGATTCTACAACAAAACAAAGGTACACTGCAAATATATCATTAGAATAATGAATGAAGATATAATTCCTTAGAGGTAATTCATAATCTAATTAAATTATTTATTAATAATATATGTAGATCTTCTCAATTTGGTTCCAGCATTTTAATCCCGTGTATATTTCATTGATTCATTTACATGGAACACGTCATTCATCATCTCATAGATCATTTATAAATAATCGTTTATGGAGAAAATCTGTGTTGGGCACCGCCCCCTTGCACATTTCCACTAATCATAGAAAATACAAGTTGAATCTGAGAAGGAATATATATATTTATAATTATTTATATCATTTTTTATTTAATAATTTTTAATTTTATTTCATTCATGTTTTCTTTTTTTAATCTAAATAGTTAGATATGCTCATTCCTCTATCGTTTCTCATAGATCCAATGTATATGATTAATTTTATGATACTAAGAAAATAAATTAAATAATTTGAAGGTTCCAATGAATCAGGATAGACAAAACTAGAATACACACCATGTCTTGAAGAAACCACAGTCAAACAGATAGACTAATCCCTGGATTGTCGATAAGGATGTTATACGGGCCACATCCCCTGCCCAACCAGGATTTGAAGATACCACTGTCAACTGCCTCTTTTTGGACCAGGGCCCAGGATGGGGTGTGGAAAAGATCTTGGATTGGTTTAATAAAAGAGACCAAATAATTATTCAGAGCATCCCATGTGTCCCTAATGTAGGTCCGACCATCTTTTTTGGAATAATGATGTTTTGGGAGACTACATTGTGAGATTCAGGTACAAATTGGCTCATGGAATTCACTCTCTCGACTGTGATGAGGGACCATGGAAAGCGCTTTGGAAGCTGAACGTCCTCCGAAAAATACGCCAATTTTGGTGGTAGGTGTTCCTGTGCACCCTCCCTACCATGAGCCTCCTTGTTTATCGTCATATGGCTAGTGATGAATCCTTCCCATTCTGCTTGAATATTCCTGAAACTCCTAGTCACGCCATCATCCACTTACTGGGAGCCAAGGAAATTTGGAATAAATGGTGCCCAACTTCGGATGCTTTACTGGACATTGTCTCTGATCTCCGTGATCTTCTGATGCATTGGTATTCCTCTCTTTCATCGACCGATTCAAGCCCTTTCTATACCCTGGCCTAGAACATTTTGGTTCAGTGCAATGATTCGGTTCTCCACCTCATTCATTACCCTCCCAAGTTATGGATTTAACGAGCAACATCATGGATTGAGGGCTGGAAGGACCGTAAAGGACATGTTTTTTCAAGTGTTACCACCTCATGTCCCTCTAATTGGACCCCCCCCCCCCCATTAGAATGGATTCTTAATCTTAACATGGATGCTTCTCTCCCCAAGTATGGTCCCATTTCTCTCGGCCTCCTAGAGAATCATTTGGGGCAGATTATTGCGTCAAAATATGAATCCCATCAGGCCTTTTGGGAACCTGTAGTTGTTGAGGCCTATGCCATCTCTGCACTCATGATGCTCTCTATGGAACATGGATGGGCTGATATAAATATTGAGTTTGACTGCCTCTCTGTTATCAATGCCATTAACCACAATGACGATGGACTCCAGACCATTGGCTTCATCATCCGGAGAATCCTCTTGTTGCGCCAACGATTCTTTAGTTTCACCTTCACATTTACCAAAAGGGAGGGAAACAATGCGGTCCATCAGTTGGCGGCCTCAGTCCCCTTCGATGTCAACCAGCTATGGATGAACAATTTCCCTTCATGGATCTGCTTATGTATGGTTGTTGATCATCGAATTATTATTATCCTTCTTTCTTCTCAAAAATGATCACTTATACTATATCTTTTTATGATATTTCATTAATTTAATTTAGTATTAATTTAAAATTATTGTCTTGTGTTCCCTCTATCCTCATTACAATGTAGGTCCTACATACCCTTAGTTTCAATTATGTACACTATATTTCCCCTCACCTACATATGAGTAAAAGAAATATGTATTGAATAGAGATCCCAATCTAGTTTTGGCAATTCATGTTTGGAGCATAAGAAAATATAATCCAAGTCTATAGATATTTGGATAAGTGGAAATAATCAAACATGAAAATCAGTTGGTTCAAGGTGTTTCTATAAGAGTTTGATTCTTAGAATGAACTGGTGGTACATTAATTACATGGATATTAAATGTATTTAAATTTTAAAAATATTATTACATATTTTTCATTTTTCTTCAGACTATTATGTAGTAATGTCCTAGAGTATTTGACACATTGATGAGGTAATGGTCGTTCCCCACAATGATGAGAACCTTGAATTGAAATAAAAATATTCTTAAATATAGTTATATGGATAGATGACATACTATTATGGGACACATATAATTAAATCGTTCATGTGTGAGTACTCAAAATATTATGAGTCTTCTTCTCATGAAGTTCACACTTGGTAATCTCCAAGACTTGAGATTACAAGAACAGACCTACCAATAAGAATTATGTGTGTTTTGGTGTCATTGAATATTTTTCTCTATGTGCAGTTGTAATGATCATTAGACTTCATGATTATCAATAATCTATGTCATCACTTACTCACATTAATTTATTGACAAAAACCATCACACAAATAGTTAGTGGGAAGTAGGGTACGTTGGGTGCATCATGAGTGGCATGTTAGTAATGGATAAGCCGAGGAAGGATTGTTTACCTTCAATTTATATAAGATAATGTATATTCCCTTTGATTGAAATAAACCTTCTAACAGAATTCCATGGCCATGGTGTAATGACGAGTTTATTTCAAGTACTCAAAGAACAAAAAATCAAGCATAAATGTTTATGACACTATCATGAATCCTTCTTGATGAGATATTGTGACAAAGGTATTATTTTACATAGTGATAATTCATATGTGGATGTCATTTTTGGGATGTTATGTTCTCTCTCTTGGGTGACATGACACTTTTCTAGAATGTATTATTGGACTTTAGGTAATCCCTCCTAATGCCAATGAGAAATAATTCTCGATGGTCACACACTATGTGTTTTTGGTGGTCTCGGTTAAATTTTATTTGAATTAAATTAAAAATTATTTTTCTCAAGAAAATGAAATAATTTTATTTATGTTAAAATGATTTCATAAATTTAATAAATATTAATTCACCGGAATTTGGGAAAAATATATATATTTATTTTATTGAACATAAAATAGATAATTATTTAAAATTTTGTAAATAATATATTTATTTAAGATAATAAATTATTTATTTATTTATTTTAGTGTTCAATAAATGGATGTGGAGTTTGTGAAGAGAAAGGTATGTCTGGTAGTAAAATATTTATTTGAAAGAGGATAAATAATTATTTAATTAGTTGGTAGAAACTAAAATAACACTACTTTTATTTTGTTATGTGAAAATTTATTTATAATTTCATTTTATGAAAGTTGGTGCACCATAAAAATGATTCAGTATTACTATTAATAGCATGTATTTTCTCTAATTTTATAAAAGTAATAAATTTCTTATACACAATTAAATATTGTACCTAAATTACCATGTCAATAAGTAGACACATACGTCTATTGTACCATGTATCGAACCACACAACTAGTGAATTGAGAATTGTTGTGCTAAACAAAAATCTCTTTACAATCCTCTTCCCACCCCTCTCATGAACGAGATACATTCTTCAAGGACAAATAACAAGCGATCAAGAATGAACAACACAAGACACTCACTTCATCGCAATAGCATTAGGAGAATGAGCGATGTCGATCAGAGGTCATTGGAGAACATGTGGATCAATGGTAAATGGATTCTATTTTGTACCCATACAAGTGAACATGATAATCTGGAAGGGGAATTCCATATTATCAACATCATCAATGAATAAAATACAGAATATAGAGATATTATTTTCCTTATGAAATTACTTAAAGTAATTATAACCATGATGTGTACGATCCTCTATAAAGGTTTTAGTAATCTTAATTATTTCTCAAAATCATTGATTCTATTCTATGGAGGTCAGAATTCATTGTCATATTGATCCCATAATAATCATTGATCATGGTAAAAGTCAACATCTGGTGCCGACCATACCACGCTTCTGCTGTTCCCAATACCTTCCAGAGGTATCAGATCAGTTACATTATAGTTTATAATTATTTTAATATTTCATTGATGACTTATACATTTATTATTTTAGACTTTTAAATTAAGGGTATTCATCCAAAAAATCAAAATCTTGAGATTTATTCCTCCTCTTTCATTTCTTATTTAACATTAAGAAACAATAAATTTTTTATTTTGATTAAAATGAAATAGTGGATCACATACAATGATTCCAAATATTCATAGACATACAACACCAAGAAAAAATGACAATGTTTGGGAAGTACACATCATATATCAATGGTTAAATACACCGTGTTTGGTCCTCCAAACCAATCATTTTCATTGATGTTTTTCAATTTCTTAATGACTCAGTGCGTTGACCAAGAATAGGTAGCATCAAATTTATGAATTACACACTATGTGGCCCATAGGACACGATGTGTTGTCCCTTAGGGTAAGGGTTTTACCATGTTCCCCTTACATGAATGCCCCTGATGGAGAGCTTGTAATGGGGAACAAAATGGTGTGTGGACCACTCAACATGCCATTTACTCTAATGATTTCCGAAGTAGGCTCACATGTCATTTCATCAGGCATGTACTTCTGATGGATAATGAAAAATATTACTCGCCATGATGTTTTATTTGTTGAATGGAGACATGGATGCATTTGGAAACACATACATTATCTCAATAATGATAATATACATATAAATAACTCTTGAGACACCTTAAATATGTATTTTAGATTCCATTAAATTCATAAATGGTGTGTATTTCAACATAGATATCATGAATAATATGAATTATTTTGAAAATGTTATTCATGAATAAAATATCCTTTAATTGTTTAGATCTATATAAAACACACATCATATGTGGGCTCGGTATTCAATATTAGATTATTAAATTTCATGTTGAGTGTTTTACTATAGAAACTGATATTCTACAATGATTCGACGTTTGTTGGGAAAGAACAACATTAGTGCAAAGGTTCCTTAATTTCACATGATCATGTGTGGTCCCTAAAACTCACGGGGGGTTATCATCAAGATTTATTTCAATATTGGATTGATTTATTCAAAGATAATGACTGTAGTCATAGGTATAACAAATTAGTGTATTATTTTTATTTGGGGGTATAACCAATCACTAAATAAGTTGATGTGGTTTTGGGTGTAACCAAATATTGATAGTGGATTAGATTAAGGGTATAAAGATATTTTAATTGGCTGGTATAACTAATTAATATTTTTTATCACCTTTTTTATGGTGTAGATTTCATATTGTGAGGATAAAAACCTAGTAATGAGTATTTATTTTTAACGAACCTTGTAAATCGTTGTGTTTTGTTCTATTACAGTATAATATTATTCTCTATAAGGCTATGTGATATAAGAAGAGTTGATCAAGGATTTAACCAACCACATAGGTTCAATTAGAAAGGAATAACTCATAATAATAAAAATGTATCCCTAATTCACCCCTACCCCTTATAGTGACCGTATACTTATATGGGAACTGCAATTGGTATTATAGGTGAGGTTTCCTCTGAAAGATCAAATATAAATCTACTATGAATCCCTAAATCTACAATATTGGATATAGAATATAAAAATGAATTTTATTTTTTATAAAATATGATAAATATATATATAATACATTTTACATTCCAATAAAATTTTCAGTCCATGTTTTGGGAAATTAGGTAAAATCATACAATTTTTCAGTGTTATTGTACTGAAGACAATTTTAATCATCTGTTCTAACTCAATATGTGATGATGACCTTTTAAAATATATAAAATGACTTTTAATAACATTTCACACAAGTAATGATATAAATATTCCAATATAATTTGTTTCCAAAATACGTGAACAAACCTTTATAAAATTTCTTTTTTAAATGAACATTTGAGATATAATTTTGAGCATTCCTATTATTTTACCATCAAAAATAGTTTAATAAATATATATTGAATATATAATTTATATTATTTAATCCATTAATTTTATACAAAACGTAGAGAATAATCATGGTCAAAAATTTCTTTAAGATAATCCAGTGACTTTCAAGAAACATTGTACACACTTTTGGAAGAAAAAATGGGGTCACATGAAACATTACAAACTATCTTGGGCCTACCCACATTTTTGAGGTATTGGTTCACTCCATAATTTTATAAATTGTTTACATTGTTCTAGTGCCAATTTTTTTTAAAAATATTTTATGCTGTATTTAAATATATATTAATAATATAACATGTTTTCATGATTTAAAATCAGGAAATTATAATTACTTATATATATATAAATCAATTACCATAGAAAATCATTTACTATATTCAGATAAACTATATATCATAACCACAATAAATTTGATAATATTTGTCTAGTTAATGAATGATTAATATACATTCATGAACGAAAATTAAATTAATTAACTCATAAATAACATTTAAAAATTATTTAAAAAAAAAGTGATAGTTCATTAAATGCATACAGACATAGAAAAACTTTTTAATATTAAAATAGTATACGTATGAAATGTAAAAATTTATAGATAATTAAAATAACTTTTATTTAAAAAAAATTAATGAATTTTCAAAAAAAATTCACACATAAATTATAATATTTGTTATTCAAAACCAACAATAATTCAGAAAATACACATAAAATGATATATTTCATATATTCTAAAGGCATAAAATATAAACATATATATTTTTATGAATTAAGTCATCCTTTAAAAAATAAATGTTAAAAAATACATGCATTGATTTAGTGTTTTTTATCACAACTTCAAAGAAAAAATTCTTTAAATTATACAGTATCTCATATGAAATCATTAAATAATTTTCTATAAATTTAATTCCCTTTACAAGGTAATTAAAATAGAAATCCAAAAAACACATACATATATTTATATCTAAATAAAAAAAATTGGGATCCATTATAAATATTGATAAAACTAAAATATTATCATAGACATATATATATTTTTTAAAATAAAATATATCTCTTATGAAAATAAAATAAATATATGAAAATATGAAGTTACTTTACATACTTAATCGAAAGATAAGAAAAAGTTTATTCTAGGATGCTGGTTGACCGAGTGTGAGAGAGTTTTAAATTTGAAATTATTACGGGATTTTTTTTCTATTAATGGGCTTAACATTCTTCCCATTGTGCAATGATATTTTATGGTTCAATAAAATAAATAAATATATATATATATATCAAATTATCAATGAAGTATCATCTTCTCTATTAGATTTTCATGCAAGACAAACAATGTCAAACTGAAAATATCATTATGTTATTTTTTTTGAAATATATATATTTTTTAATATATATTATCATGTTAATAGGGAACCAAATAGATCTACCAATATATATGAGGATTGATAAATCTAAGAGTGATGTGTAAATATATACATATTTTATGAGATGATATAATTATCATCTTAGGGTAGATACTGTTGATGGTTGTAGTTCACCCATAGTTCTACAGATGAGATCATATCATCGCTAAATGATAGCTATAACTCATTAATGTGTATGTATTATTGTTTTTAAAATATAGTAGTGGAATGTCTTTGTTTTATTTCATTTTGAAATTATATTATTCATCCATGGCTGATTTTGAGTGATGAAATCAATGGAGGAGAAGGAGGGGTACATCGAAGGTTTTAGTTGGTCAACTCATGGATAAATATGATTGTGGAACTAAAAAAATGGTCTAGATCATATCCATCTGAAGATCAAGATCATATCCATCAATTTAATGGTTTAATGATTAGTGGATGGGTCGATCGAAGGTAAATAGTGAATATATCACAAATGAGCCTTCTCACGATTAGATGTCTGAGATCATGTATTTCTCACCCCACATATAAATGGGGATAATGATTTCCTCCAATTATAAGGAATTTCATGGCTTACAAGATCCAATAATAGAAGAACACATTCATAGGATCCTTAAATGTACGCTCCTGTGGGTTTTGGCCCACTCTCACTGTAGAAAAAAGGGGTCCTATATAAGGGTCCTTCTAGATTTCACATGTAGGTATTCTCCAATTAATGTTCTTCTTTGCTGCTTTTACAACATTGGTCCACACATCCCATATTAGTGTTTACCCCTCATGGGTCATCCAATTTGTCAAGGTATTCCTAAGAACTCTAACATTACATTATGTTTTAATAAATGAAAATTGTACTATGTAATATATTTTCTATAACAAATTCAAAATTACTAGAATCATAGAATTATATTGAAAATATTTTTTTTCATGATTATAAACATCTATATGATAAAAATATTTACATTTTCTTTTTAAAATGATTACATATTAATCAATATTGTCTCGAAAAAATATTAGTACTTTATATATTAACATTGCTTTTATAAATTATAACTATGATTACACATTATTGTAAACCAATTTTATTTTATCTTCAAATATCAACGATTATTTTCTAATGGTATGAAATGAAAACATTATAAATATATGGTCCAATGTTAGATTTTTATAAATTAAATATATTGAATTAATTAATTTATATATAGAATAATTATTATTATCTTTTGTTGTTATCTATGTATTCAAGCAAATTTTCTCTACATTTATTATATAATGGTGGTTGATTACTATTTTTTATTATTTTGTTCAAAGTTGAATTTCTTTTTTGTTATATTTTAAAACATTTCTTGGATTACAGGTTTCCAAAAACATAATATTGTTTCCAATAATATTATTTTTATTTAAAAATAATATTCATTATATAACTAATATATTTTTTATTGAAAAATATTTATATTAAAATATCACTTCATCTTCTCAAATATTTAACTGTTTCAATAGTATTCATTACCAATTTTTCTTACATGTAACTATCTAATTTTAAATTAATATGTTAATTGTTTTATTTTTGTTAATATAAAAATAAAATCTTAATAAATACATTTCTCTAAGGTAATTTCGAAATAAAATATCTATAAATTCCATTTCTTATTATTTTAATAGTGTTATAATTTCATTTTTTATTATTATTAATGATAATATTAATGGTATGTTATTTTTTATCCATTAAAATATAGGGGAACTTTTCTACACATTGGACCTCATCATGTTACTCGGTGGTTCTCCAGTTGTTTTACTGTTTCCATTTGTGAGTTTGATGAATTAGTTATTATATGGTTATTATTTATTAGAGTCAATGTATAAATAACATGTTTATCATTCTTTCCATTCGATTAAAAATCAAATTTATTTAATCTAATTATCTAAAAGAAAAGAAACATAAAACATGGATGTTACATTCTCCCCACCACAGTAATTTAATTTCACCCTCACAATTCATTTGCGCTTAATCACATTAAACTTCAATATTGGTACATATGTCCCCATGGTCTCCATTGTCAGTGATATTCATGGATTGAAGGAATTCATCCATGGACAATGATGATCTTGTTGGATTCAGATTCCTCTACATATATTTCTTTTATGAAACATATTTAAGAGGTGTTTTATTGATGTATAAATCGAAAAATAGTTTTTATTGAAGTAGATTCAGTATACAAATCAAAGAGGTAATTTGGACTCGATTCTTATATGATCATCTATCAAAATAATCCTTTCTATTTTCATAATCAATGTTTATATGATCATCTATAATTTTTCATTGCATGAACTTTTCTAGTCTAGGTATTATTGAATTAGATAAAATATTATAATTTATCCTATTTTTAATAATATAAAAAAATTCTTCTTCTATGTTAAACCCATAAGTGACTATTTTCGTCATAGAATTTATAAAACACCTTTGAAAAATATTTTAAATAAGGGAAGAACATAAAATTTCCTGGTAAAGGGTTTTATTATCACTGGCAAACCCTTTATACAACTTATTTTTAGAAGAGAATATTGAGAAATACATTTGAACATTCCTTTGATGAAACCATTAAAATTAATTTTAAAAATTGCTTTTGAAAATATCATTGGTATTATTTATACCAATAAAATAAAAAACATTTTGAAAATATTTATACTAAAAACATTATTTAAATAATCCTATTAATTTTAAAAAAATTATGCACTCTTTTGAAACCAAAACATGGGGAAACATGAATCATTGAAGTTTGTCATGGCCTTACCCATATTCCTAGGGGATGGGTTCACGCTCGAATTCCCAAGTAACTTTACCATATTGAATTACCTAATCATTATAAAAACAATTTAGTATTTCCATACATATAAATTCATTTTTAAGAGCAGATTATGGTTTATAATTATGGAATAATAACTACTTATTTATATATATTTCATTGAAAACATATTCCAGAATTGGATAAAATGGATCTCATCCTCAGTAGAAATTTCACAATATATGGCATGTTAACAAATGATTAATAAATGTTAATTTATAAAAAATTTATTCATTATTATCATAAAATCCATTATGTAAGAAGTTTCTTAAAAAGGGATAACTTATTCAATGCATAAGAATATAAAAGAATAAACTATAAAATTAAACTGGGATATGTATGAAATTTTTGAAATTATAGACTATAGAAATATCATTTATTTAAAATGACATCCATGAATGTTCCTAATAGTTATACACATAATATTATAATATTTATTAATCAATAAAACAAATAACCCATTATAATTAATAGTTAAAATAATACAATAAAAAATTAATTGTTTTATGTCATGGAATTAAAAAAAAAATTTTTAAAATAATATATTATATTTTATTAAATCATTTGAATAAATTTAAATAAATTCAATTCCCCTAATAAGGGTCATAAAAATATAATTATAAATTGAAAACCATATATATATATTCATATCTAAATATCGAAACAAGATTTCTTTAAAAATTTTAATGACTTGAAAATACTATAATGAACATGATACAATTGAAAAATAAATAAATCATATGAAAATAAAATAAATATTTTAGAATTTAAAATTCTCATTGCCTAACTAATTGAAAAAAATAAAAATGTCTATTGGGTTATAGGTTCACCAAACCTTAGAGAGTTGTATATGTGGATTTATTAGAGGTATTTATTCTATTAAAGTGCATAGTTTTCCTCCAACTTTTTATTGATATTTAATGATTTGATAATTTATATATATCTACACGTTAGTGAAATAACATATTTTCATCATATTGTAGTTCAATAAAAGTTTTCTCCAACTAATGACATCATTTTTTTAAAATTAGAGAAGTAGGAATATTTTATATACATATTTTTGTAAACATGGTGTATGAAATAGATCATGAAGGATTTATTTGGAACTGGTAATTTATTAATAATGAGAAAATATATACATATTTTATGTTATCATTCCATTTATGTCTTATGGTGATTATATTAGATGATTGTAGCTTATTAGTGGTGTCATAGTTCTGATCTTATCACCAACACATCATCGTGAAATCTTAATAATGGGTAAATTTTCTAATAATTTTTAATTTTCCTCTGATTTATTTTAGTAAATTAATTAGGAAAATATTGAGATCGCGCCCTAATATTTCATGAGATTCCAAGATCTGATGTACCCAAAATAATTTGTTGAATAATCTTTAGGTTTTTATTAAAAAAAGATAGGTGGATAACAGAAAACATTAATATATCCTAAACTGGTTCCTGGAAAAAAAAATATGAGGGTATTTTTGCATCTAGAATGAGAGATTAACCTTATGTAGGTAATAACATCATCCTACGTGGGCTAGATGAAAAAGAAAGTTATTGGGTGTAACCTTTAGAAATATTTTATTAATAATATTTTCTTATGATGCTATATATTATGTTTCCTTTTAATTAAAACATGAGGTAGGTGTCTAGGGTGAGAATTCACAACCTTACAAATTCATTGAGAGATCTTGAGAGAAGGAACCTCGAATAAAGGCATTGGTGAACGATGACAGATCGACGCCAACTCGAATCAAGGATCAATGATTGAGGGAGTTCTTCATCAGATTGTCAATGATTAAGAACTCTATCCTTATCAACGAATGATCCAAACAAAAGTAGGGGGTTGGTTTTTTGTTTCATTCCTTATTCTTCATTATTTTCCCTTGAAAGAATGTGAATCAATCGATGAAGGGATTGATTCATGGATTAGGAGTAGTGGAAGGTTGGTATTTATACTATGGGTTTTGAATATGGGATCATCCATGATTATATTGAACCATGCTATGGATTGTGAATCCTTCCAATTTCTATTCATATGTGGATAGATCATGCTGACACAAACAAGGCCTAGATTTATCCACATTGTTTTTTAATAAGTTCTTCCTATTCTTAATGGTGAAAAAATTCAGACCACCGACTCGAGAGTCAGTGAAGAATAAAACGTGGGGTCCTAGTGGGATCGTGGTGGAAGATGAGCTAACAATATGAGGCTATAGGTGAGGGTGAAGCCATGCTTCTACAGGCATAGAAACCAGTGGCAGAGATGGAAATGGCCATGTGGGCCATAGGATTGACCTTTGGTTACAAAAACGACCACATCTGGTGGAGTTGCACTGCGGATCCTCAAACCACATCGGGGGTGGGACCCTGTGGTGCTGGTTGTGGGATCTGGCGGGTCGAGTAGACCAGTCACGTTAAACCACGGCACCAAGTGCCCTCACGTTAGACCACTTGGTTGGGGACGGGGATTCGGCCTAGCCAAATCTGGAACAAGTGGGATGGGCCGCTCATGGGGGGTCGAGCAGGGGAATCCGAGCCACCCCGGGCAGCCTACCGGGTAGGGTAGGCATAAGTAGGGCTAGGCCCATAACCAAATGACTCATTTTTACAAAATCCATGTAATGTTCAAACTGTAATTCCATTTGATGAGTTGTCCTGGGAGCTAGGAACCTTGTGATGAGGCGGTCCATTTTAGATGTCTTTTTTAGAACATATTAAGGTCTATTGTAGGGGCAGTGATTTTCTCCTACTTCATTTCACCGAGGGATCAGTATGGCATTTCATATGAATCCCCTCGGCAGACATACTATTACATATAGTTATAGAATCCTTTTTAGGAATGAGTGTTACTCCATCACCTCTGATGGTGACTATTGGGTATTGAATTGACCTTTGAGGGAAGCGAATTAATCCTCCATCTATTAGGCTATATCTGTGGGGTTCGTGGAATTTTTCAAAATCCCTTAAATTACGAGCCACATCGATAACATTCATGTCATTACCTGATAATCACCTATGTTATGGGGTAATAAAAGTTGTTTTCATGGTGTTCTATGATAATACCCTATATTCCAAGGTAATATATAGGGTTCTTGGTATTTTATAATAGAATCCCTTCTCTGTCTAACATAACCATGACCAGTGATGACAGAATGACATGAAGATCAAGTCCTCGTAGAACGAGTATGCCCCGAGAAAAATATTATGGTGGATGTTTTGTCATTAATTATCATTTATACCTTGAGAACCTAATTTGAGTATATCTGGATATAAATCGTATATTAATTGTTGTATAATTATTTATAATTGATTCTGAATTATTTTTGTGGTATCATGATTATGGTTTTGTTGTGTTATACTGAGTATTGTTTTACTCACCCCTGCATGGTCATTGCCTACACATGTCATGTCTGGTGAATATGACCAATGATTCAACAGAGTCCTAGGAAAATAAGTTCATAGAATATAACTAGACAACATATAGTGATATCAAATGGAATGAGGTGTTTCTGGCAGCTTTTTACTATAGCTTCAGTACCCTTTTTTCATGACGGACTTTGCAGTTGTCTTTCTCGTATTGGAATTTTTTTCTATCCTGATTTACATACGAGTACATTATTTTCATTTTTTACGTTGTGGTTGGTTCATAGTGTAAAAATTAATTTTTTTTGTTTTCTTTGTTTTTTAGCTTTGTCACTCACAGATGCGTGCATGTGTACAATTTCATAGGAAAATGCCTCCCTATTGTGAGATATCCCTATACTGAGCTAGTAGACAACCCCTAGCCGATTAGAGGTGGTCTTGGCATAGTAGTGGATTGGGCCCCACTAGGATAGGTTGTGAAATGGGGGTATCATTGTAGGATATCTCCACATTGGGTCTAAGAGTCAGTGATATTTATTTGGGGCAATAGTTTTATGTGCATCGTGTTTAGATTTCCAGCTAGGGAATCTACTATTGGTGCGGCTGCCGATGTATCCATAAAACAGGAATCCAGGTACCTGATTTTCAAATAGGTACCTGAAAACACTGGTTATAGGAAAATGTATAGCACATGAATCGTATACGAATGGGTGGTGTTTTTCATGTCCTTATGGAGTGAAGTTTCCAGATATACTCAATTGAACGCAGTTCATCATGATCTATTTTAGGATCCCGCTACTCAAACAGCCAACCATGATCCAGATGAACATTCATGAGCATAATCATTTTAGTGAATATGCCTCAGTACATGGGAATATGTTAGATATGGCACCCCCACAAGGTTCTATTGTAGTTGTACCACCCATTGACCAGAAGTATTCCCCAACGCTTCTGGTACAGGATGCTTGCAGGATCAGTCTGTTTCATGAGTTCTAGTGGTAGAGTCCACCCAGGTTCGGTGTTGAGACTGGCCCCAGGTAGTTTAGGATTGGTTGGAGGTAGTTAATCATGTTTTCCAACTTGTGAGGACACAACCTAATTAGATGATTGTCTTATCCGTGAGCCTTATTTATGGCTTAGTGGGACGATGGTGGTGCTTAGTGCTCCAGATTCATGACGAGATGAATTTCTCTTGTGATGAATCTGAGAACCACTTCAATGAGGTGTTTTTTATTGAGTCCATGATGATAGTAAACATCTAGGAGCTTTTCCATCTACAATAGGTATACAATACAATAGGGGAGTACTCAGTGATATTTGCCGAGCATTCTTGCTACTCCACAAATATGGTACCCGAAATGTTCTTCATGGCGGAGGATTTTGAGTAGGGAATTTTCCAAGAGATTAATGAATCCATGGAGTCTCAAATAATCTCTACTCAGGCTGGGGTTCTAGAGAGATATGTACTTGTGGAGAGATTCCTGGCAGAACAGTCGGTGAGAACAGGATCTACTGTTTGACACTTAGTGGCGGAGTCCTCCTCTGTGGGTAGTAGGTAGTAGACGAAGAATCCCAATCGGGGTATTTCCTTCATGATACAACCCCAACATATAGGTTTACTAGTACGCTGCTCCCAGGGTAGAGTGGGACAACAAGAGGATAGGATGTGTTTCACATGTCGTGGTCGGGGACAATAAGCTCGTGATAGATTGACACGCTTTGCGGATGATCTTTGGTGGGTTGAGGGACTACCAAGGAACTGGTAGAGGATCGATCTGGGTGACATATAGTATAAACAAATGGTAGGGGGACATGTAGAGCATCCAAAGATGGAAAATGGTTTGAGGTACTAACACCACCACCCTCAGGAAGTCTTCCACATACTCAGGGAGCTTGTAGATATGGACAAAGTCATCTTCAGGCAATGGAATGTTATGACCCTAACACTCCATAGATTTTTATAAGTAGGATATATGTCATCAACACACTAATTTTTGACTTAATAGACATAGTTTCTAATCAATTATCTCTTACTAATGACGTTGTTTTTTTCTAGGGGGTTTTGGTGGAGTTTTTAGCTTGACCTTTAGTATTAGGGGCTCTTATAAGAGTGGTTTTGGTGATTACACACTACTGCCAATAGTGTTAGATTACTCTTGGAGGTGAGACATTCGACTATGATATTCTTGTATCAACATCAAGGCCTTAATATTTAATTCTGTGTATGGAATGTATATCCACATTCCATGATCTGATATACTATTTTGGGTGTAGAGTGTTGTGTGTCCATAGAGATGGGACTGTTTTTTCCTTTACATGGGAACAGGAAATGCATACAGCGCATGATGTACATTATTAATGAAGGGTGAAAGAAATTACTCACCAGTTGGCTTGCATCACCCTCACTACAATGGAGGTGAGTAGTCCTTAGTTTCATGTAGTGGTGGATGAGTACATATAATTCATCCCCAAGAATGTTACTTTGAATACCCCATCATAGGGAGGTTGATATGGGAATTGATTTGTATCTCATGACAAAACGGATGTCCATACTCCCAAGTTTGATGGATCCACTGAAACATTGGGAGTTGAGGGTACATTTTGAATATTTTAAGAGGATGTGATTTATAAGTCCATGAATATCAACCTGGGTGGCCCCAGTGTTGTTTTCCAAGAAGGAATATGGGAGTTTGGAGATACATGTAGAATTTATGTACCTAATTCAGCTAAATATGATGAAAAAATATTTTTCCCTAGAATTTATGACCTCTTTGACTAACTTAAGGGGGCGATGTGGTTCTCAAGGATAATCCTTAAATCTGTATATCATCAACTTTGTGTACGAGATGTTTGTAACGAAGAAAACTATCAGATTTTGGTATGCCCACTATGAGTACTTGGGTATGAATTTTAGTGAAACTAGTGCTCCAGAAGTGTCCATGGAAAACCATAAAGGGTTCTTCCATCGATACCATGACCAGTTCATTTTGTTCATCATTGATGACATTCTAGTGTACTCAACAATTGAGGAGGATCACATGATAAACCAAAGGATGGTTTTGGACATTCTCTATGAGAAAAAACTTTATGGGAATCTCTTGATGTGTCAGTTCTTGGTTCGGGATGTCCACATTCAAAGAGATGTAATATTGAATGCTAGAGTTGTGGTATATCTTGCGATGGATTAGAAGATTTTTTCCTAGGAACCACCCAGATGTGTGATCGAGGAAAAGAGTTTTCATAGATTATTATATGTTCTATAAGATGTGTGTTCCCTACTTTTCTCGGTTAGAAAAAACATTGATGTATTTGAAAAGGAAGGGATATACCTTCCTGTGGAAATATAAGTACTTGTAGTGTTTCTAGGAGTTAATATAAAGGTTGAAGGGAGCTCCCCTATTGAGACAACCCTTAGAGGGTGTTGGGGATGTATTGTTCTGAGGTGAATCAGGGACTGGTCTCAGATGTGTTTGGACGCAGGGGAAAGAGGTGATTTCTTATGGCTTGATCTATTTGAGGAATCATGAGAAGAAATATGTGACCCATGATCTTGTTATGGCAGGACTAGTTTAATTATTGAATATTTTGTTGTATTACAAGATGGGGGGGTCAGTTTGATGTCTATAATGAACAAAATATCATATAGTACAACTTTTCGTAGATGGACTAGAACACGAGACATAGGCGGTGGAAAGATATCCTCTAGGACTATGACTTTGAGATCATCTATACTCATAGGAAGAGAAACATGGAGGTAGACAGACATAGTAGGAGGTCCAAATTGTAGTTTCTAAGTCTGGTGAAAGAGAAGTTGTCCATGAAACATTTTTTCTTTGTGGATGATTGTGGACCAACTTAAATTCAGCCAATGGTGATTTCACCTCCACTATTGTAGCAAGTTAGGGAGGTGTAGATTGGTGATATTGACTGTGATTCCCGAAATTCTCATTTTTCCACAAGGAAATCACCTGATAGAAATTCAATAGGTGGGGATCATGTCCTTCTCTTTAGAGGTAACACCATTGTGTTGGTAGTGTTGTGATAAGAGGTTATGAAATTGTTACACAGATCCACCTTGGCACAACATACAAGAATTGAAATAACCTACCAAGACTTCCAATTCCAGTTCTAGTGGCTTGGGGTGAAGAAGGTTGTGGCAGAGTTTGTTTCTCGGTGCCTCACTTGTCTGTAACTGATGGTAGAGCACCATGTTCTTTCATTCTTGACTGAGCCGCTGGAGGTTCTTGAGTATAGTTGTGATAGAATATTTATGGGCTTTATGATGGGTTTACCACACATGTCTTGGGGAAATGATGCCATTTGGGTTATTGTTGACTGACTCACAAAGTTTTCCCACATCTAACCCTATTATATTAGGGTTCAGTAGTTAGCATGAAATGCCTCTATGTTTAGCAGATAGTTTGACATCAAGAAGTGGATTTAATGATCATTGTAGACTGAGAGTCTCAGTTCAATTCTCAGTTATGGAAGGGATTAAAAGAGGTTTTTAGGACTCAGTTACAGCTGGGCACAACATTTCATCCCTAGATAGATTCTTAGATGGAGAGAGCCACCCAATTTATAGAGGAAATTATCCATGCCTTCATAATGTAATTTTTTCATAGTTTGGAGGACCACATACCTTAGATGTATTTTTTTCAACAACAGCTACTACTCCATCATTGGTATGACACCGTTCGAGGCCTAGTACAATCATCCATGCAGATCACCACTGTATTGGACTGGCCTAGGGGAGTCAACACTTGTGGGCCTAGAGTCGGTGCCGGCTATAACCAAGAGGGGGAAAATCTTCCAGGAGAAAATGAGGACTTCATAGAGCTGATTGAAGTCATATGCTAATAGAAGATGGAGGCCCTTGGATAGCATGGAGAAATTCCATGTGTTATTACAGGTCTCACCATAGTGGGTTTGGTTGTGATTTGGATGAGGTGGAATTTTTTCATTGAGTTTCATAGACCCCTTTCATATTCTAAGTATAGTTTTCATGTAGGAGTACCACATATCTCTTCCCCCCACGCTTCCACTTGGTGCACTATGTCATTCATGTCTCATAGTTGATGTGGTACATGATTGACTCATCGCACATTATTGACTATGTAGAGCTATACATTGATGTTGGGATGACATTTGTGGGGTTCCTAGTAGTGATCTATGAATGAAAGGAGAATACCTTTTTGTGGGATTTCAATTCCTCTTGTGCACATTCAATGGATTTATGAGAAACTCTAGAAGAGAGTCTGGGAGTGGGAGGCTCAGATGTGTTCTCAACTCCCTCTTAATTTGGTTGAGTAACCCTTTGTTTTGGATTTTTGGATATAAATTCCTAAGGTGAAGAGAATATAGTAACTCATATTTTTCCTCCACATTATTTAAATAAATTAATTGCCAAAATAACAAGATAGTAGACTAAGATGTCATGAGATTCTGTGGCCCAATGTTCCCAGATAATATTTTGAAATAAAGATCATTTTGAAAATTAAATTAAAAATTCGGTTGATAAATATAAACATTAAAAACTCTTAAATGTGTGCCTGGATGAAAAATATGTGGGAACATATGCATTCAGAATAACAACATTACCTTAGGAAGAGAATATCGTCAATAGGAGTGGCCAGAATAAAAAATTTATGATTTTTTATGTATTAGTCATTAAATAATTAAATAAAAAAATTTCCTAGATGCAACAAATTCTGTTTATTGAATATTAATGCTAGAATTAGGCGTCCACGGTGAGATTTCACAACCCCCAAAATATGTGGAGTGATCTTGAGATATGGAACATCTGAAAAATGTGTTGGTCAAAAATTATATATCAACACAAACTCGAATCATGTATCGAGGTTCAAGGGAACTTTTCAGTAGATCATCAATGATGAAGAATTATACCTCCATCAATTAATGATCCAAACCCAGATAGAGAATTGTTTTATTTTGTTTCATTCACAATTCATCATTATTTCCCTAGTGAAGAACAAAAATCAGTCAATGAACAGATGGATTCACGGATTGGGCATTGAGTGGGGTGGGGCTTTGTATTAGTGGTTTTGAATCTCGGATTATCCATGTCTAGATTAAACCATGCTTATAATTCAGAATACTTACCATTTTTCTATTCTAGTGTTGATGGATTGGGTTGGCACAAAGTTGGAAAAGATCTATCCACAATAGGAATTATATTATTCTTTCCATTATTATTGTAGCATCGATCTAGTTTATCGGCTCGATGACCGGCGATGGTTACAACCTGCGATCTAGGTGGGGCCACAATGAATGATCAACCAGTAGGAGGATCCCTACTATGAGGGTGGTTCTAGAAAGACACTAACATGATATCCAGTGGTGTGGAAGTCATGTGAAGCTGGGCCATGTAGATGGTGGAAGGCAGCAACCATGGGTGGCGGCGGTGCACTGTGGTAGGATGTCAAAGCGCCTCTAGAAGCGGCACATCAATCTGCATCAATGGAGGTACCCCGCAGTGCTACTCATGGGATCCAGCAGTCATGTGTACCGATGGTTCCACGTGGATGAGTAGCATCATCCCGCAACACCAGGTGGCCACATTGCTTCTTGTGTTTCTTGGAAAGGGGATGTGTTTGGGCCACATCCGACACAAGAGGGTATGCACACTCATGGTAGGCCAGGCTGGGGAATCCGGGTGCACTAGCGGGCAGGACCCACAGCCCAGTGGGATGGGTCCAACATACCAAACAGGTCGGGTCCAGCAGTCCTAGCGGGTCAGGTCCAACCGTCAGGTTCTAAAGGACCCAGTTCTGGTCGGTCCAACTGAGCCTGGTTGGGGGTAGACCCAACCAGCACATTTTTACAAAAAAAATTCCCATAACATTCCAACCGTAAGTTCATTTGATGAGCCTTTTGTGGAATTGATACCTTTGGGATTATGTAGTCCATTTGAGAAGGCTTTGTGAGACCATAGTGAGTTCTATTGTAGGTATAGAGCATTTCAACTAGGTCCTTTGATCAAGGTGTTTGGGATAGTATTGCATAGCATTCTCCTCGAGGGACAGAGTGAAAAATAGAGTTATAGAAACCACCATTGGACGTGAGTGATTCTCTATCACCCATGACCATGTTTTTTTGGTATTGAAGTGGCTTTTGAGTGATTGGTGTTAATCCTCCATCTAGTGGGGTGTGTTATTATTGTTCACAGTATTCATCAGAATTAACCAGGTTACGAAAACATCAGTAGGTTTTGTTGTATAATTTGATAATCATATACATTGAGGGGTAATACTGATAGATTTCATTATATTCTCTAAGAATCCCCTATGTTTTGGGGTAATACAGATTGGGTTCACAGTATTTTGTGAGAGAAACCCCTCTATCTATAATATGATCTTGACCTGCGATGTCTTTAAGATTCGAAGAGAGATTCCTCCTTGAATGAGAATGGATCAACTGGAATTATGTGTTAGAATATTTTTTATGAATTATCCTTACTACCTTAAGATTTTTATTTGAGTATATCTGGATTTCCTTGGTATATGTTTGGGAATATACCTTTGTACCAATTATTGTGCATTATTTTTTCAGATTTCCATTGTTGTTTTTGGTTGTCCTACTGATTAATATTCTCCACAACCCTGCATAGGATTTTCTTGAATGTGTCGTTTCTAGTTCAGATAAACTACATTTTGGCGACGCCATTGGATGATACAGACAAAGACTAGGACCGTATAGTGCCTTGTGAGATTAGACGGACCGAGGTGTTTCCGCAAGCATTCTACTACAACATCGGTACCCATGTTTAATTGTTGTACATTAAAATATTTTTTTTTTGGGATTATATTATAGCCCATTTTACCTTCAATTACATTAATTTCTTTTTTATTATTTTCTTGGTTTTTATTATATACATGCATGGTGGTTTTTGATTTCCCTATTTTTTAGCATTGTCAATCAGAGATATGTGTGTGTGTACAAGTTGTTTGAAAATGCCTCCCTTTTGTGAGATATTCATACATGAAGCCATTTTCCAACCCTTTCCATATCAGAGGTGGGCTTGGGGTACTCATCGACTGGGCCCCACTTGGATGGTTTCCGACATAATTAATATTTTTTAATGTTTTGATTTAATATATTGATTTATTTTTCAGTTATGTATATATATGATTAGGTCTTGGATAATTGAATGTTATTACATCACTGTAGGAGAAGTAGGGAAGTGTTGAAGGATTATTTTTTTCAACTAGTGGTACATGATGAGAATGTAATTGAATGTGCAATCAATAATAGGTACATCCATAAATCAAAATCATTTCCATCGATTTAAATGATGAAAGATATGTGTAGTGGTCAATTGAAGGGGATTCGAGTAGATAACTCATATGAGTCTAATCATGATCGGATGGCCAATATCATTTTCTTCTCATCCCACATTAAAATAAAGACAATTCTATCCAACATTTATAAGTGATGAAGTGTCTTCCACACTCTATAAACACAATCACACATTCATAGGAACCTTACAAATGGTCTTCTTTGAGCTTTATCCCATTATCACCATGGACTAATGGGCACTATACATGGGTTCCATCTTATTTTAGATTGACTTATGATCCTCCTAAAGAGAATAATTATGCTTGGTTATCTTTGTTCGATACCTCCCATAATGGATTTTACAGCTCATGGGTTCTCCAGGTGGTTAATGTATTCCTCAAATCCTTTACATTGGAAATTTCTTCCACAAAAATAGAACTATAATAAGTATATTATTTTCATGAAAAAATAAATATTACTAAAAACCTACATTTATATCGAAAATATTTCATTTCTAGAATAGAATTTTTTATATATTATAAATATTTATATTTAAAAAAATTGTTATAAGATATTCAATTTTATCTAAAAACAAAGTTTAGTATATTACATATTATCCTTGTGATTTTAAATTATATATATCAATTAAAAATTATTTTAAACCTATTTTATAGTATCATAAAATAACAACAGCTATTTTATAATGTCAAAATTGAGGATTTTATAAATACATATCCTAGTGTGATATTTATATAAATTAAATTTCTCGAAGTCAATTGTTTCTCCACCATAATGATTATTTTTTCATTTTTTTATATTTATTCATGCTCTTTTTTTTCTTTTTTTTCTAATTATTAATAATAACAATATTGGATATCTTTTGTTTATTAGTGCAGGTCATTTTGTATTGTTTTAAATATTTTCCATGGGAATGTTTTCTTTTAATATGTATGTCTCTTTCCGAGAATATTATTTTTATTTATCAATAATATTCAGTAACTAACTAATATAATTTTCCATGAACAATATTCATATTGAAATTTCACTATGGATTTGAAAATATAAAATTTCAGTTCATGTATTCTTTACCAACATCTCTTAAATGTCACTATAACATTTAAAATGAAAATTCTAACTAAAATATTTTTTTAAGGAATAAAAATAAAATCTATATAAATACATATTTATAAGGTATTTTATAAAAAAAATCCTCAATGATAATTTCTTGTTTTCATAAGGATGATATAAATTCTTCTTATTCTTATTATTATTTCCATTCTACTTAGTATCATATTTTTTATTATGGAATTCTCAGTGATCATGGCCTATATATTGGGCCTTTTTATTTTACTCGATGGTTCTCCAGATGCTTCATGGTCACTATTGTTGACTTTGTCGAATTAATTCCATTATCATAATGATGTGTTAAATTCATTATATGAGTAAAATATTTATTATTCTTATATTTTGGTTCAATTTTTTTTTTGAATTAATATATTTATTTAAAATAAAATATTCATTGTAACATATGATGTAACAGTTTGGGATAGAGATCATGAATTTAGTAGAAATAAGTGTACTTCCCCTTTTTAGTGGCGAGAAATATCATTTTTGGAGTAATATGATGATTTTGTATCATGTTTCTCTTAGATTAAAAGAATGATTTGAAATTGTAATGTAATTTATGCCTAATGATGAGAATTATACCATGAATTTTGTAGATAATAGTAACATGGAGATGGGTGAAATGTCTCAAAATAATTTTTTTTGATCTATCAAAAAAGGAATACACTAGAGTGATGGGTCTCCAAACATCTAAGGAGATTTATTATAAATTTTGAATTATCTATAAATGGAATATCAAAATAAATTATGAAAATTAGAAAATCTAGATAAGTGGGTTAAAATATATTAATATGGGTTGTGATTAAGGTGTTAAAAACTACTTTACCATAATAAATGATATTTTTATTAGCATAATAATAGTTTGGGAGAAGATATATGACTCAACCACTGTGAATAAGATTATGAGAAATTTTCCAGATTGATTTGATAAAGGGGATTCATTTATCGAAGACTAAGAAAATTTATCACTATATGAGCTTAATAATATTATCATTACATATGAAATGTGGAAAATTTAAAATAAAATAGATGAAATAAATCCCTGAATTGATCATTGAATCAATCAAAAATGGTAATGAATGTTTCAAATAAAAATCAATATCAACTGATTCTGAAGATAAGAATGTGAAACAGAATTAATAAAAAAAACACCAAATTTTAATTATTTTCAAATAGTGGTAGGTGGAATAGAAAATGAAAAGAATAAATTAAATGGTGGAATTTAAAAGGATTGGTCATTTTGTGGTTGACTACCCAAATAAGAAGGTTGTTGAAACGAAATCTGATGAATATGATGAAAAATCCCAAAAAACATAATGGGAATGTATGAGAGGACATATTATTCCAGGAAGAGATATTTGATTAGCAGATAAATGGAATAATCCTCAACAACACAAACCAAGTCAGAAAATGGAATATATGCAATGAATCTAATGTGTCTTATGGGTAAAAAAATATTACTGAATATATATTTAAATAATATGATGATGATTAGAAAACTGAACCATAGTTGATCCTGAAAGAAAATATTGAAGATACAATTTTGACTAATATGAATATATGGATGGAAATTAAAAGGATGAATAAAGAAGATGCTAAAATAACCTTATAAAATAAAGAACATTTTATGAAACTAGAGTAAATATTAATTAATTAAGGGTGTAAAAAATATTGATACTTTAGTTTGGAGGAGTGTTGAAAACTGTTAATGAAAACAAAATTTGAATGAATGTATCCACATTTCATGATGAACATAAATAATACAGATTGAAATTAACTTAATTTTTAAAAATGGTGAATGATATAAGGGAAAATAAATTTGGTAAACATGATTTTTTATCATCGATATAGTTAATTTTTATTTATAATAAAACTAGTTATATAAAATGTGTGAATAATTCACTAGATTTTTTGGACTTTGAGTTGAATCATCATATGCTACTCAGAAGAAGGGTCATCTATGAAAGTTTTGTTCTTCTCTAAAACACTCTCAATGTATATATTTCTCTTATAATACTATAGTTATGATGGGAAACACTAAACCGAGTTTGAATAAATTAGTAAAGGTAAAAACATCATCCATAGTGGAAGATTTAACTAATTCTAAAAGAAGGTTTCTTCTATAGTAGAAAAATACACAATCTTTTAGAAAGAAGTAATTATAATCATTGGACAATAATTATTATCAATTTATAAGATAATGTTTCAGAGGATACTATAAAATTTGAGGAGTGATTGGTCATAAATCCTAAGCATACTAGTATAAAAAGTCAATAATAAGAATGAGGCATTAATAAAGGGAATGTAATGTGGATTAAAAGAGAGAAGATTATTATAAAGAGAGTTATGTGACCAAGACATCAACCAAACTATCTACTAGAATGAAATTTGAATACATGAAAAATGTTTCAGCTAGATGTGATCAAGAATGTAACACATCCTAGAAATTATTTACAAGACTTCAAGGAAATATTTCCTTTGATGAAAAAGTGAACAAAATTCAATTGAAAGATAATGTCATCTTTTGTGGTGATTCTATGAAGACATGAATCTTTAAAAAATAATCTATAGTTTATTTCCCAAATAATCTACTTTTCTTATAAAATTTGAGGAATCTAAAACACTATATCAGTTTAATGTGTAGAAATGTATTATAGAATCAATGGTGGAAAAATATAATACACCTAAATTTGATGAAAATTCATCCACATGGGATTACTAAAAACCATTGAGTGTGAAAGATGTAACCAAACACAAAATGACATAAAATATTATTTGAAAATTACAAGAACCCAAAAATGGATGAATGATATGATATGGAATGTAAAACAACAATAAACTTATGTTGATTATTCAAGTACATATATATGATAAGTGTCAACTAATATGGAAAATCAATCACACAGAAAAATAAATTGTTGTTAAATAATTTTAGATTTAGAGGATTCTCTTTTTCTAAATTTTATTTTAAAAAATCCAAGAAGTTCATTCCTTATTTCACATTATTTTATGTGTTTTGAACTAATTATGCTTCAAATTGACAATGATGTTTTATTTTGTCACTTTTATATATCATGATAACATTATACATCCTAGAGTTTATATACATTCATGAAATAGATGTAATGTGTGATGTCCTTAATGGAGAAAAACATTGGGAATTAATTTGAAAACCTTGGAATAGATTTAAAATTGATTGTTATCCTATTCTAATAACACATTCATCCCTTAGTCATAATTTTATTATCTAATCAGTTAAGGGGGAGTGTTTGATTGATGAAAAGGTTAAAAAAAGGGGAGTTTATTTTTTTTAATTGAATCATTTTGATATTTTTGTTGATGTATGTGTAAGATTTAGTATTTATTTTTTAATTTTTATTACCTAAACCCCTAAGATAAGAATTGGTACATACTATGAATGATTATATATATATATATATATGTTTTTATTGAAATCTTATACATCCCAAATAGATTCTATTTTTTTTCAACCATAGTTTATCCAATATTGACTAAGAGTTGATGAATTGTAGGATTATTACAAGATAAAAATGTAAGATCCTTCCTCTTCTTGAAGTGAACATGGAAATTTTATATAAGGGTAAGGATAATGGTTTAAAAAATAATAGGAGAAAAAATCCGCCACATATAATTTTCATTTTACTGTCAAAGGGATAGAATGTTTTCAACTCAAATAAGAATATTTGAAATGTGAAAAAATATATTACAAAATAATAAAAAGGGGGATATTATTAAGAACATTGTTTAATTTTTTTGTTGATGGATAAATATATGTTTGGTTAGTTTGGATGAACTCCTTATTCATGTAAAATATTTATGGATTCATCAAAAAGAATTTGAAGTTATGTAAAAACAAGTTTCCTTAGAAAACTTTATAGAATTTTTATTCTTATATTCAATTTCAACAACATGTGTTATAATGTTCATTTTTATTAAAATAGTTTTTTTTTGAAGATTATTTAATAAAAATTAAATTTGAATTTCATATTTCATGAGTTAAATATGTGATTAAATGTTCTCCATAAAAAAATACATTTAATGTTTTCATGGAGAAGACATTTGAATAAATAAGAAGAAATTAGTTCGAATGATATTATAATAGAGGATGATTGGAATTTATTTTATATAACATCGATTTTATTGATGTATTAAATGTGTACATATTTAAAAAATATATCCAATAGCTCTCTAGTCAAGGCCTAGGAACAACTACAAACTGATGAAGGACTGAGGTCTACCAGACCTGGTGAGATCTAGACCAGGATAGCTAGAAAGCCATTGGGTCGTGTAAAGTCACATGATAGTCCCCTTTATAAGGCCCTCCACATAAGATTGGCACATGGAGAACTCTTCCAAGGTTCCAATGTAAATTCATGAGTTTGTGCATGGTGTCATGTGTTAAGAGTGTGACGAGAGATGATCTCATATATCTTGAATGAATAAGCACCAAAAAGCATTTGGTTAATAAACTATACTAGGGAAATTGAGGAAAATCATTGTGGGATAGCCAAGGTGCATGGTACTATACTTATACTAAAAATTAATGCATATAAATATTCCACACAATTCTGCATATCTGAATCATTCGATCAAATATGGTAGAATAATCATCCTCAGGAAGAAAATTAATGTAATGTTATAGCTAGTTCTTCCTCCATAAACTAGACATTGATGAATGATATTCCAATTAAATTTAATCATGATTTTGATGGTATAATAAAATCTATATTGAATTGATTTCATGCATATAACTACATCTTGGATGTTACATGAAGATGTTTTTATGAAATATTTTATTTAAATAAATACAATTATTAAATGAATTTCATTTCATGTAATCATGAGTTTAAATGAACAGAGATACACCATTAATATAAAATGTCCATTATAAACTATAATTCAGTTTAGAGAGAATAAACATAACTATCTTATGAAATTTTATCATGAATTCTTTGGAAACCAATTATTTATAAAAAATATAAATCATTTATTTATTTGTATTCTCTAAATTGAGGAAATTAGTATTAGTATAGGAAATTACTGAATTATATATTTTATATAATTAATAAATTATTTACTGTATTTGTTCAATAAATATTTTTGTCATTGGTTATGAATAAATCATATTTTCTGTATAAAAACCTATATGTTTCAAAAAGCTAATTTTATAGCAATACAATAGAGGAAAGTTTATAATGTAAAATTTTGAGACATTAAATAATTTTAAAAATCAAAATAAAACTTATATTTGGAATCGTGATATAAAAATTTACTTTTGAAGTATTTTTGATATTTTTTTTGATAACATTCACATCTTGATGAATAGTAAAAATACACAAAATTTAAATTGAAAACAAATATTTTCCTCCAAATAAATTATTAGGATAAATTATAATATTTAATGGATTTAAATTATAATTAGAATATATTTTTATCCTTTAATATAATTTAGGTCATTTACATTAATATTACATTGAATTTAGATGTAAAATAATTTTAATCTTTTGAAATGATTGAAATTTTAAATCCATTTTTGTAATTTCAGTATTTGTAATAATTTTAAATTAATTAATAAAACATCAATGTTTATAACTTTTAATAAATGGATTTTATATTTAGAATCCTTAGTTTCAAATTATGTGCATAGATTTTATGGCTTTCTGAATAGTAACTTCAGTAATTTTTATTAATACGGTAAAGGGTTAAATCATGTAATTAAGTGTAAAAATAACATTATAAAACTATCTTAACACTTTAATATATGAAATATTAGGATTTTTTCAACATAAATCATCATTGGAATGAAATTATATCCATTTTAATCCACTTGTATTAGATTAAGTAATTTAATTTATTTTATTTAAAGAATCATTAAATATGTCTTACTCAAATTTTATTGACTATATGATTATTAAAATAAGTTTAAAAAGAAACCAAATTATATTATAAATAATAATTTGAAATATAATTTTTTTCTTTATCATGGTATTTTTTTCAACTTTTTATAAATAAATGATTAGCTTAATAGTATACACAATGATGATGCTGAAATTATTTAATTGATGAAAAATAAATAAATAAATTTTTATTAAAATCATAATAACCATTAAGGGACCAATATACCTAAATAAATTTTGTTATTCAATTATATATAAAACATAATCATCTAAGGGTCTAGTTTTTAACCATTTTGATTCTTATACATGATATCATGAAACTTATATTATTTTATTTAAAGTGACGTTAAAGTTGTCACAATCATGTTTTAATATGCATAACCTTTTTTATGATTGAATTTTCATAATATATATCAAATATAATTATTTTTTAAAATATATGAATTTTATCTTCATTATAGTACTTCATTTTTATTTTTTATTCAATGAATATATTTATTAAATAATTACAAATAACTGAAGTTGTAATTATATTATTAATGGAGATAACAAATACATATTATTAAAAATATAAAAGTAAATATAATTTGTTATTATTAATATATAAAATTAAATTTATACATGACATTTAACAATATGGAATATAATAAAATATTTCTTTTCATTTTATCTTGTTATTTGAATATTTTTAAAAATAAATGAATTAAATACTGTCCAAATTGACACTATTGATTGTTTATCAAAATAATTTTTTATTATGTTATTTTAGAACATAAAACAATATTCAATGATATATAATAATTACTATATTTTTAATAATGTCATAATTCATTTATTTATTGTATAGTTGACATAAAATAAGTAAATATTTCTCCCCTTTAATAATTAAATACGTGTTTCCCTAGTTAAATTTTAAATAGAATAACAGCTGGATAATTAGAATGATATGGTTGAAAATGATAGTAAAATATGTATAAAATTTATTAGTTAATAATTTACAACACTATCTCCTATAATATTTGAAAATTTGAATATTTTTTATGTTTTATTTTGTTTCGTTACTTTATTATAATTTAACATTTTTGCAGCTTCTAATAGTTACACTCACCTCAATTTAAAAGGAACCTCCTCCCTCATTTAATCAAAATCCATTGAGCCATAAAAACATATATAATTATATTTTTTCATTATCATCTTACCTAGTAATAATTTAGTGGTTAATTTCTTCTCCAAAGACCAACTCTAGTTCATTAATTAGAAATTTAGAGGGAGAATGTCGAAGAAGATGTAATCTTCTCTACCGGTTCGTTCAAACATATTTATTTTTATACATAATATTAAAGAGTTTTTTCATTATAATTTAATAAAACTAGTATGATTTATATAACTAGATGTAATTTTGATTATTAGTAACCCATTTTCCATATTCAATCCTTCCTATGAAAAATGAAATCACTATGCGTGTGTTTGTACGACTTATTGTCTCCATGTCATTGTGTAATATATTTTTCACCATCACCTAACCAAGATAGAAATAATGATGCAAATAATAAATATTATAAATATTAAAACATGATATTAATACTTAAATATTATAAACCATCTACTTCAATTCCATTCAATAATTATGGGAATGATATCGTCACTTGTTCCTATGAACCGCCTACCATCTCCACGATGTGATGGGATTCATTTTAAATGATCTCCATAAAATTATAATTATTTAAATTAATTGAAAGAATAAATATGATATATATTATACTAATATTATTTTTAAATGATCTAAATGTAACCTAAGAAGAAAAATAAGAGCATATTTGACAAAACATGCATTAGAAAAAGAATAATCTAATACCCGATTGATGAGTAATATTGTTCCTTACCAACAAATGATAATATGGTCATATATGATATAATGAATATCATTATTATTCTGGAAAAATATTATAAAATTATTTAAATAGTTTTATAGGAGGTTAAGATACATACGATGGATATGAGACCAATGGTAAGGGATAATTTTAGAAATCTCATTTTTATCTTTGATTGTTTGAACATAAGTATTTACTGGGGTATATTTTTCATTAATGTTTTATAAACATGTAATATAAAATATTATTTTTTTCCCAAAATATCATTTTAATTCAATTTAATATATTATTTTGTTATTAAACTGTATGGAACTAATCGTTTCTTATTTTTAATACGATGTACTTTTTAACATTCTGAAAAAAGTATGAGAGGAATTTCATCTTTTAACTTATATGGAAAAAATGGTTTTTTACGCATTCATAAGACCATATTTCCATGAAAATTACCTTATAGTATATCATGATTATTTTCAATTTAATTATTTTGTTTTTAAATATAATTTCATTTTGATAAAAGAAAACCTTTTTGAAAAAGAAAGGATATTTTCGTCAATAATTAATTTCAAGTGCTTTATCAAAATTATTATCTATCTATATTGACATTAATTGAATATGGTTTTGATTATATCCCTTTTATAAATATTTTTTTTATTCTTTTTCTTAAGGAATTATATTTAATAAATTCATTTGTTTTATATGTATTATAAGGGAATGATTTTTAAAAAACCCATTCTATTTTATGTGTTATGCATGGATGAATGATTTTTTTCGTAGAACATGTTAAAATGAATTCATTATGAGATGGTAGGGACCTGTATCACCCTACAATTCATTGGGTAAATATTTATATCTCATGATATAGATAGGGTTAGAATGGAAAAATAGCAGTTTTTGGTAAAATAGGTAAGGAATAAAGTGTGAGCTCGGTTCAGTAATGGACTTTGCTTATTATGATGGTTTGGGCAATGAGCCCTGATTATTATTAAATGAATTTATATAATTATTTGTATGCCACCCAATTTTATATATTATGACATGAATTTTGGTATCATGATCATTGATTTTTATGGAATTACATGATTTATCCCATGACATGATATCACGATACTTTATATATATGATACGATTTTAAAATTTTACGTTCTTATGACTAATGAATATCATTTGATTAATATGACATAGTTTACCCAAACCGAGCTTCTGAGATAACCCTTTCTTATGATTCATTTCCTTGGGTCATGAAAAAGGGTATTAACTAAGGTATGTAAAAAATTGGTTCAGTTTTTAGGGAATAAGTAAGAGAAGATGTAGATGTCTTATGAACATGTTGTTTATACTTATCTATTTATAAAGACACTATAACTATACCTTCCATTAATGGATTTTTTTATATTTTTAAATTAATATTACCCAATTTTTATGATATAAATATATATTTAATGTATGGGTCACTATAATTGGTATCAGAGGAAAGGTATAGTTAACCATAAAAAATAATAGCTGGATAATAATATGAATAACCCAATAGATATGATGAAATATATGTTAGAATCATAATGTTTCTGAAATGGTCATGTCTGACCAAGGATAAAACCTAAACTGTAATAATTAAAACATTTTTCTTTATTATGTGGATTTTTGTTTGTGGTTAGAATTTATTATTTCATGATTATAGGTTTTAGTTAATGGATTGAACCCAGAGGAACCACATTAATGAAGAATTCGAAGAGCAATGAAATGATTGTCCCCCTGAGAATCCGATTTTTATAAGAGAAGGAATGAAAAACCTTGTTTCTATGCTAAGATAACATCCTCAATCTATGCATCATACAAGACACCAAAACAAACAATAGAGAGAACAAAATTTTGGTGAGTTCTTCACGCTGCAGCATTTACAATCATCTAGTTGGTTTTATGATCCACAAATGTCTGATCATTTTATTAGTACCCCTAAAAGGATATTTTCATTTATCCAATTATTTTAACAAGAAACTATCACCTTGGAAGTCTATTTTTTGGATGGTAAAGCTTATCAATGGTGGATTCTTATCTAAAATACAAGGCAATGTGATGAAATTGAATCTATGGGCTGGGATGAGTTCAATAACATATTTTTCAATAAGTACATTCCTCTTACTCTTCAATCAAAAATGGATAAAGAGTTACATGGACTTAATAAAAATGAATATTACTATGTTGGTACACATGAAGTAATATTTCTAGGACATTCAAGGTTTGATTATAAAATTATTCCATCTTGAGATTAAAATTGATCGATTGTTTTGAAACATAAAACAAAGTCTCTTGAGAGAATTAGAAATTATAGACTTCAATAGCTACAAGGAAATCATTTTATGTGATCTCATGGATTATATGGAGGTTCTAGTAACCCATCAGTCATATGGGTTTGATAGTAAGAGGAAAATTGAAATCAAGTGAAACTATAAAAACCAAAATGAAAAGAAAATGAGTATTCCCATATGCTCAAATTTTGAAAAAAAACATTGAAGAAAATTACTTAATGGGACCACAAAAGGTTATATGAATAGAAAAGAAGGTCATTGGGTTTTTGATTGCCGAACTGATTGGAAACGTATGTCCGATGATCTGAATAAAGAAAAGGCTACAAAGAATTACTCTCCCAAACATTAATGTTACAAGTGTTAGGAAATGGGGAATTATTCCATGCAATTTTCAAATCCAAGGGTTATTTATGGAGAACGAAATTAGTAAATTCTTAAGTACAATGGAAAAGGAATGTCACATTAAATAAATATAGGGACTTTGGATTATAATAATGAAGTGGTGAATTGTGCATATACCACCCACATGAAATTAGATAATGTTTTATGAGATTATAAATCCATCCACTCATTTATTTCTGAAGATTTTTATATTGTTATAACAATACAACCCCAACTATTAGATGTTGAGTTAGTTGTGGCAACCCTTAATGGAACAATTTTCCAATAAAAAATTATAATTCCACTCCAGTTGATGTTTGTCAAAAAGTGATTCCATCAATTTTTTTTAACCCACCTATGTTGGAATTTAATGTTATTATTACCATGGATTGGATTTGAATATATAGAGGATATATCAATTGCCAAGGTAAGTCACTTTTTATATTCCAGATCATACAATTATCATCTATTTCTGTAAGGATGAGTATGACCTTCCATTAGAAAATTCATCCATTTTATGGGTCTTGATTCCTATACATGAATTTTATCAATACTGTATGGTTGGGAAGAGATAGACAATTAAGAATGAAACAAATGTACAAGAAATTTATGTGGCCTTTCTAATTGAATTACAAGGTCTTCCACCAAGGGGTAAGGATGAGTTTTCAATATAACTCATACTAGGTGATATTCGTATTCCAAAAATAGAATATTGAATTTCAACAATTTATTTTCAATAATTGATGAAGAAACTCAATGAAAATATTGACAAGGTATTCATACTCCCATGTGTTTCACCATGGGGATCTCTAGATCTATTTATTAAGAAGAATGATTGATTAGTGAGAATATACATTGATTTTTGAGTACATAATAAGTTCACTATTAAGAATAAATATCATCTTTCATGCATTTATGAATTATTTGACTAACTAAATGGAGGTAAAAACATTTCCAAGCTTGATATCCATTCAGGATATAATCAATTAAACCTATAGAAGAAGGATATACTATCACGACACATCCTCGGGACTCGTGTCATGACTACCCCAAGCATGTTCTCCATAGGCCAGGGGCAGGCGATTAGCACCAAAGGCCTAAACCCCTATGATGGGAAGGAATTGCCTTTAGAAAATCAAATCACACAGAATCAGGGTACACAACTAGAAGAAAAAAAATAAGTAAAAACTGAATACAAAGGTAGTGCTGAAAGTATATGGGCTAGTATACAAACCCAACTAAACAACAAGAACAAGTGAAAATAAAAGGGAAAATAGCTCTTGGATCATCCACCGGGGAATCCTACCTGAATGGTACATAACTCAAACAACTCATCCCTATGGTACATCCCTTCTAGTCCAGCTCTGAGCAGCCTCCCATCTGTCACCCTCAGCATCAATCACTGCTGACCGTCGTCTGCACAGAAAACCACAAGGTGGGGGCAAAGCCTGTGTAGTTTTGTGTATAACAATACTCAGTAGGGAACCTTGAGAACCGCGATGGTCTCCCAGAATCCAAAAAGGATAAACCACAGTATTATGATACAATCATGAAGTATCAACCAACCTTACATAGGTATATGCCCATACTTATACCTAAGTTACCAATCATAGTCCGACTCCAACACTCGGGCCAAAGCACAACCCATTCCATAATGGAAGTAAATTCAATCACCTCGGTGATAATGATTGAAAGCCAAGAATCAGATCACACAGGTATAAAACACATGAATCGGGGTAGATATGATTAGATTTAGCCTCTGAATCATCACCTCTATTGAAACCCTATACGATCATAGAATATTAATAGTGCTATCGAACCCATGTAGCATCATTGTACAGAAGTCATCACTATCGTACCCATATAGGATCCAGGTACAAGAAGTCAATACTATCTAACCGACGAGGGATCTTGTTAAAGAAGTCATCACTGTCGAACCCATGTAGGATCCCGGTACAGAATTCATCGCTGTAAAACCGATGTAGGATCCCGGTATAGAAGTCACTACTGTCTAACCCAGAGAGGATCCCAGTACAGAATTCATCACTGTCGTACCCACATAGGATCCCGGTATAAATGTCACTGCTGTCGAACCCATGATGGATCCTAGTATAGAAGTCATCGTTGTCGAACCCACATAGGATATTAGTACAAAAGTCATCGTTATGGAACCCATATAGGATTCTGATACAGTATCGTCACATCCATCCCTAGAGTTCCCTCACACAGCACAGCCGATTATGGGAGGGTCCTCTCCTTGAGCCATGTGTCGATACATCAAATATCACAAATTCTTGAGTTGATGTATCTTGTAGTTCTGTATAATCATAAGTAACCATGTGCAGCAGACGATGCATCAATCAGACGCATGGTCTGTGAGTCATTGGCATTTCCGTTCCAGGGGCTCGGTTGGATTTTAGGCTTAATCCAACCCGATCGTACTCCAACTGCGTCAGAATCTCAAGTGGAGTATGCCAAAAGAATCATCTATCTCTATGAATTCCATAACCACAGGTGGTTCATCAAATAGACACCTGAAGCCCATGATAGGGGTGATAAGGTGAAAATGGACATAGCGTGTCCTGGTTCGGTCCCACCCAGTCGGACCGACCCAGCCTGACCCGATCCAAATCAGGGTCTGACCCAGTATGCGGGTGTGGCCCGACCCGAGTAGTCGCCCATGCCCGAGTGGGCGGACCAAACCAAGGGAGCAGCCCAGCCCAAATGGGTGGCCCGACACGAAGGCACGACCCGGCCAGAAAGAGCGGCTCCCCCCGTGGGGGTCCGGACCAGGGGCGTCCTGGCCGAGGGGTGGTCCGGCTACGGGCGGCACGGTAGAGGGGAGGCCCGGCCAATGGTGGCCCAAAATTGGGCGGCATGTCCAAGGGGCGGCCCGACCATGGCGGCCTGGGTCGTGGCGGCCCGACTCATGGCTGCCCGGCTCGTGGAAGTCCGACTGGCCACGCGAGGGAGGGGGGTGCAGCCCTCCCCCACCCACCGTGGTTCGTCAAATTGAACCGGCGCGCTACACCAGTTCGGGGCCCGCAGAACCTGGCTGGTCATGCTGGTCCGGCTTCAAGGCGTCCGGCACGGCCTGCCGCCTCCACACCACTGATGCAGCGCGACGGTTCCGCGGTCCAGCAGCCCTCCACGCGGCGGGACGACACCTCGCCACCACCACTACGGCCCGACCGTGCCGCGGCCTTCAGCTCCACCACGCGACGTGATGGCTCCTTGCTTATTCATCTTTTGCAGCCCTCTCAGTTGGGGTTCCTCTTTCTTCTACCACGACCCTCATGACCGCGGTTCTTCTACGACATGGTGTGATGGAACCGCACCCTTTCGGCTCCACCTTCGACTTCAACCAAACATGATCCAATGGAGGGGATTTGGACCGTGATGGTTCGGCTCGCGCCCTCTACATTAGGTGGTAAAGAGTTTCCATCATCGAACCTAAATAAATGATGAGGAATGAGGGTAAAATTTATACATTAAAATAATCAAATCCCCTTACGTGTATTTGTCATTGTACGCTGATGAGTCACAGAAGACGGAAGTCAGAGAAGACGGACATCGTTCTGTAACCGTCGGAGGAGGTAGAGCACGATGAATACGAGTAAAGATGATGTCCTCAGTGTACTTTGTGGGTAGTAGAGCTTCCCTTCATTTCTCTATTTAAATAATTAAGAATATAGTTCTTCACGTTCATCGGAGACGAGGAGTGTTCTTTTTGTTCTTCGTGGAATGGATGGAGTTATTCTGTGGTTCCTTGTTGGAAGGATGATGCTATCCACACACATGCTTTCCAAAGGATTATTCCAACACTAAAAATGAAAAAGGATATCCTCTTTTAATTATTTCCCACAACAACACAAAGATGTGATTAATTAAATGAGGCAACTGATTTAATTAATGCTATGAAATGCTTCAAATTCAAATTTAGAGGAGGTGAAGACTTTAATTAAAAAAAGAAACCTCACTTCATTAATGGGTGTATTGGAAACATTTTCGGGGAAGGTGGATGGATTCAAGAGTTTCCACCATTAATGGGGAGCTCTTGGGTTTAAAAGGGGGGTTATGGGGGCTCAAGCTAGTGGTCCCCACCTAGTAATTTTCTCCCGAGGGAGGTTAGGGTGTGGTGGGCCCCACCTCTAACCTCCACATCTTGGTTTTAACTAGTAACCAAATATAAATATGTTACACATATTTTTACTTAATTTTATTTAGAATCCTAAAAAATTAACTTCCAACCTCGATAAAACGCAACTGCGGTAAAGGTCTCCTTAAATGAATACTGGCACTGCAAGATCAGCGGTGTTCTCAGATTTCAATTCCGAGCATCGGATCAAAATATATAAAATCCTGCACATACATTTACTGAATATACCCAAAAAAACTTCAGAAATTCATTCTGGGCACACCGGTCCTCAGAATCAAGCGTCGTTAGAAACAACGGACTCATAAAATTTCCATGTATTTAAAAAAAAATCCACAGAAATTCCGGGTATTTATATTCACCCCACGTTAGGGATTTAGGTCCCCCGAAGATAAAACTCACAATAAGAAAACAAATTCGGGTACTGAGCCTCCTACTCCCATGTGCTCTCTGAGATTTTTCAATACTTCCAGCGAACACGCAACAGGGGAATCAACCATCCATGTAGGACCTGCTCCTATAAATCCTCAATCTTCACTGGATCCTCTATGAATGTCTCCCCATCATCAATGTATAGCTCTCTGTGGTAGATGATGTGGGATGGGTTGTCACGTATCTCTTTAGCTGAGATACGTGGAAGACCTCATGTGCCCGGAGAAACTAAGGTGGAAGATCTAAGGGGTAAGCCACATCACCTACCCTGCTGAGGACCTTAAAAGGTCTGATTAAGTGCATATATAACTTGTCACGATGGAGAAATCTCTATAGACCTCATCGAGGTGATACCCATAGAATGACGTGGTCACCATCCTCGAACTCCAGTGGTCTCTGTCCCCTATCAGCATAGGACCTCTGCCTGCTCTGTGCAGTCTTCATCTGCTACTGGATGATCTGCTCCATCTATGTCGTAGCCTGCACCATCTCTAGTCCTACAAGTGCTGACTCTTCTAGGTTAGTCCATCATAGAGGAAATCTTCAAGGTCGGCTGTAATGTTCCTCATAAGGTGCCATCCTGATAGTGGAGTGGTATCTATTGTTATACGCAAACTATACAAAGGGTAAGTGATCCTCTCAGCTTCGATCGAAGTCAATGACACATGCACGGAGCATTTTCTCGTGATTTTGAATGGTCTTTTCATTCTGACCATTCATCTGAGGATGGAAGGCGGTTCTCAAGTGAATCTACGTCCCAAAAGACTCATATAACCCCTTCCATAGCTGGGATGTATAACAAGAATCTCAATCAGAGACGATCGTCGATGGAACACCATGAATCCATATGATCTCCTATATGGAGAAGAATCCCATGATCTCTACTGAGCCCTACTCTTAGATCGGTAGGAAGTGGGATGACTTGGTGATTCGATCGATAATCACCCAGATAGAGTCGTGTCCTATGGATGTATGTGGAATTCTGGTCATGAAATCCATGGATATCCCATCCCATATCCACTATGGGACTTCTAAGGGCAGATCTATGCCTACTGAAACCAAATGCTCTGCCTTCACTTGATGAAAAGTGAGGCATCGTGAGAGAAACTCTACTACTGCCTTCATCAGGCATGGCCATCTGTGCTATCGTTGGAGATCCTGATATATCATTGCTAATTTTGGATATACCACTAGAGGGTAAGTATAGAACTCCCTCAACACTTCCTCTTGATATGAAACTAGTACCATGGTATGTCCTCAGAAAATGATTTCGTGCTCCCCACCTTCAGAAAATCCATCAGGTGCCTCCCTAATGGATATCTAAGCATGTCGCATCTCACAGTCAGCGTCTCCATTCTATGCCTACCTGAATCATAGAAAAGTGGAGGAGTGACTTTGAGAGACTGTATAATGGCTGCTCCATCTCGATCCGGAAAAGAAATCTACAATGCAACCCGCTACTCCCTCACCTCTACGAGCAGCTGAATGGCTGATCTTCTGCTGAGAGAATCTTCTACAATGTTCCTCTTACCCGGTGTATAGTCTATCTCGAAATCATAGTCCTGGAGGTACTCAAGACAATGCCTATGTATAAAGCTGTCTCTCGACTGCACCCTCTTATGCATTCATTTATCATGTGCTTCCTGGGTTTCCATTTTTGCCGACAAAGGAAAACCTCTTCCCAACGTTGTAGATAAACCACATCCTTTTTGACTAATACAGTCAATCTATGTATGAACTATGGTTCCCTAGTCCATACCCAATCTAACATTGTAAGGACTCGAGGCTGCCTCCAAGGGGTTCTAATCGAAACTATCTCCTCAAGGGTCATATCACACCATCAGCGTATATTTAATCCTCTAGTCTCCTCAAAATGGTATCTCCAGATGTGAGGGTCAAGTCACTGGATTAACCAGATACTGTAGTTCTGGGACAAGATTTGTGGAATGAAGGAATGATTCGTATCTATGTCTATTGATACAACAACTAGTAGTAGACACAGATCATACCTTGAATCATTCCAAGAGACCTTGGGTCACACTTCTTGACTGCATGCAGCTACTCTCTTCCCCTTCCCTCCTACTCCCTAAGCCTGATGGGGACTACAAGGATGGTGGTTGTGACATGTCAAAATGTTCACCACCTCATGCTGCTCTCCTAACTCTGCTTCCATGTCTGTTTCACTAGAAATTTAGCTGTCCTTAACACATCCTCTTCTAGAAACATTTTTAACGCTCAAGTCTCTGAGAATGGCGCCAGTTTCAAGATTTCCAACTGCTAACATTAACTGGATGTATTCGCTCATCTAATGAATATTCAACTACATGGGTTCAATCTAGCACTCTAAAATAAGTAGGAATGCATAGAGGAAAAAGTGTTGGCTTAGATATCCTTAAAAACACGTTGATCAGAGGTCCGAGCTCTAAAGCACTGATCATATCATATTTATCGAGTACCATGAAAGGTCGTTATGCCTCAATGAATACTCAGCTACTGACACGTCATTCAGCCGAAGCTGTATAAGCTCTAGAAAACTCCCAGCTACCTCCTAATGCCAATCCTCAGCCGCCTGTGGGTCAGGCTCACCTTGGAACATGAGGGATATCTAGTGCTGAAACACATGTAAGGGACTAAGCCTACATGTTACCTCTACCAGTACCACTTGTAGTGTCTTCTGACCAACAAGAAGAGATATAGTTGGCACATTGCCTGAAGGTACCATCTCGAAAAACGGTCCAAGTATCGAAACCTCAAATATATGTGGACCATCCTAATGGTCACTCACTGAAAAAGATTAGTATTTAAGATTAAAATCTTCTCTACTAGTGTCTCAACTAGGCGTAAAACACCAGTAATTGCCTCCATCCAGTCCTCTACTGCCTGGGAATCTGTCTCGCCTCAAAACCTCAAAGGCCTCTGCCACTCGAACATATGCAACATGATCATTCGGCATACACCATCCTCTAATACGAATGGTGGAATCTGCTGCCCAATGGGTGGTGGTGCTGCGGGTACACAACCCTAAGGTGCTAATATAGTAAGAGGGCCCTAAACCGGAGCCTCGTCGCTCGATGGGACGCCATCATGTACTATCACGGAAACCCTAGCTGGCTATCTACTTAGCAGTATCCTGATAAGGAACAACTGTGCCACATTCAATAAGTTATACCTGGTGAGCCGAATCAAAGAGTTCAAAAGAATACATTTGAAAACAGACTCGCAATCAGTTTTTTCGTGCACTGATTCAGAAATTAGAAGTCAGGGTCCTAGTGTATTGATACGTCTCCCACCACACCAACACTAGACTCCCTGGACTGAAAACCACACCCAATACTCTAAACACTATTTCTTCACTGAAAGACAGATCAGAGTCCTATGTTGTGTGGTAGAACTGTCTCCTCTGATACAAATTTGTCACCACCCATCCTCGGGCCCCATGTTGTGACTACCCCAAGCTCACCTTCCATAGGCCAGGGGCTGTCGACTAGAACCAAAGGAATAAATCCCTATTCTGGGAAAGCATTTCTTTTATAAAATGAAATTACACAATCAGAGTACACAACTGGAAGAAAAAAAATAAGTAAAAAATGAATACAAAGGTATCACTGAATGTAAATGGGCCAGTATACAAACCCAACTAAATAATAATAACAAGTATAAGTAAAATGGAAAAAAATATCAGATCGTCCAACAGGGAATCCTACCGGAAGGGTAGGTACAGAACATTATCAACTTGTCCATGTGGTACGCCCCGTCTAGTCTAGCTCCAAGTAGCCTCTCGTCCGTCACCCTTAGCATCGATCATTATAGACAACCTTTTTTACAGAACACCATATGGTGTGGGTGGAGCCCGTGCAGGGGTGAGTATAAAAATAATCAGTAGGGGACCCCAAGACCCCTAAAGGTCTCCTAGAATCCACAAAGTATAAATAACAATAGTAATATACAATCACGATGTATCAACCAGCCTTACTTAAGTATATTCCCATACATATACCTAAGACACCAAACATAGTCCGGCTCCAACTCTAGAGAAAAAGACAACCAATTCCACAAAGGATGTAAAGTCAATCACCTCGATGATAATGATTGAAAGTCATGACTCAGCTAACATGGCTATAAAACACATGAAGAGAGAGATGATTATATGTATCCTCTGAATCATCTCCTCTGTCAAATCCTCGTAGGATCATGGAATTGTATCAGTGCTATTGAACCCATGTAGGATCTTGGTACAGAAGACTTCACTGTCAAACCCACGTAGGGTCTTGATACAGAATGCACTACTGTCGAACCAATGGAGGATCCTGGAACAAATGTAATCGTTGTTGAACCCACGTAGTTTCTCGGGACAGAAGTCATTGATGTATAAACCATGTAGGATCCAGGTATAGAAGTCACTAATGTCGAACGCAAAGAGGATCCTGGTACAGAAGTCATCTATATCGAACCCACGTAGGATCCCGATACATAATCCACTGCTCCCAAACCCATGGATGTTCCTGGTACATAAGTAATCATTATCGAACCCATGTAGGATCCTGGTACAGAAGTCATCACTGTCGAACCCACATAAGATTCCAGTACAGTATCGTCATAGCCAGCCCTAGGGTTCCCGCACATAGCATGCTCGATTCCGAAAGGGTCCACTACTCGAGCCAAGTGTCGATACATAATCATTCACAATGTTATGTGTTTTTGTATCCCGTAGTTTTTTCTCGTCATAAGGAACCCAACATGACAGACGGTACGCCAATCGGACGCCTTTTCTTTGAGTTGTTAGCATTTCCCTTCCAGGGGACTGGTTTGGTTTTAGGCTTAAACCAACCTGACCGTACACCAACATCGTCTGAATATCAAGTGGCGTATGCCAACAAAATCAACTCACTCCATGAATTCCATCTCCATAGGGGGTTTTCAACTGGAAAACCGAAGTCTATTATAGGGGGAAAAAGTGAAATTGGCCATAGTGGTTCTGGGTCCAGTCCAACCCAGTCGAATAGACATGGCATGACCCGGTCCGAACCGGGGTCTGACCCAGTCTGCGAGTGCGGCCCGACCCGATTGGTCGGCCCAACCCGAGTGGGCGGTCCAAACCAGGGGATCAGCCCTACCCAAAGGTGGCACACGTCTTGAAGGCGCTGTCGGCCCGAAGGTGCGGCCCGACCCGAAGGCGCGGCCCTGCCTGAAGGCGCGGCCCAGCCTTGGGCGGCCCAGTGGAGGGCGGCCCGACCATGGGTGACCCTGCCGAGGGGAGGCACGGCCGTAGCGACTCAGCTCATGGCAGCTCAGCTCGTGGTTCCGACTCGGCTGGCCACGCGAGGGAGGGGGTGTGTCCCTGCCCCCACCTCGCACACCCCTTAGTTCGTCGAATAGAACTGGCGTGCTGCACCTGTTTAGAGGCCACGAAACCGGGATTTTCTGGATCCACGGCATCTGTCTCGGCTGACTGCTGTTATACCTCCACTACAGTGCGACGACGCCACAGTCCGGGTTCCCTTCTTGCAGTGCAATGGTGTCACGCCACCTCCATCACAGTCTTTTTCTCCACAGCGTGGTGCGATAGTGCCGTGCTTCTTCATTCATCATTTCCCTCCTGGCGGCGGTTCAACATTTTTCCATCGCGGCCCTCCTAGGCAATGTTATTCTCCGGCGCGGTACGATGACATCGTGCCCTTTCGGCTCTGACTTCGATGTCAACCAAACAAGAACCAACAGAGGGGTGTCAGGACATGTTTGTTCGGCCCGTACCCTCCGCATTAGGTGATTAAAAGTGTCCATCATCTAACCCAAATAAACGATGAGGAATGAGGGTATAATTTATACATAAAAATAATCAAATATCCCAAACTCTTATTTGTCATTGTACGTTGTAGAGTCGCGGAAGATGGACATCGTTTCGACAACGTTGGAGGAGGTAGAGCTCGGTGAAGATGAGTCGAGATGATGCCCTAAGTGTACTTCCTGGGTGGCGGTGCTTCCCGTCCTTTCTCTTGTTGACAAAGGAAGAAGATGATGTTTCCCCTTCTTTAGAGATGAGGAGTGTTATTTATGTTCTTTTTGTAATGAATGGATTTTGTTGGTGGTTCTTCATTGGAAGGATGAATCTCTCCTCTATCAATCATTACAAAGGATTATTCCATCCCCAAAAATGACAAAGGATCGCCTCTTTTATTTCTTTACCACAAAAACACAAATATGTGTTTAATTAAATGAGGCAACTCATTTAATTAATGCTAATGGATGGATTAAATTCAAATTTATAGGAGGGTAAGAGTTTAATTAAAAAAGCTACTTTACTTCATTATTGGGTGAATTGGAACCATTATGGTGGTAGGTGGAAGGTTTCAAGAGTTTCACCAGTTAATGGGGAGCTCAAGGGTTTAAAAGGTGGGTTAAGGGGGTGTAAGATGGTGGGAACCACTATGTTATATCCTACCTAGGGAGGTTAGGGTGTGGTGGGCCCCACCTATAACCTCTACTTGATGGTTTTAACAACCATCCAAATAAAAATATGTTACACATATATTTACTTAATTTTATTTAGATTCCCCAAAAATTTACTTCCAACCTCGATAAAACGCAACTGCGGTAAAGGTCTCCTTAAGTGAATAATGGCGCTGTGAGTTCAGTAGTGTCCTCAGATTTCAATTTTGTGCACCAGTTCCAAAGATATAAAATTCCGCACATATGTTTACTGAATATACCTAAAAAAACATCAAAAATTCATTTCGGGCACAACGGGCCTCGGAATCAAGAGCCATCAGAAACTGCAGACTCATAAAATTCCCATGTTATTTAAAAAAAATTCCCACTGATATTCTAGGTCTTTACATATAAAAAAGATAACATTTTGTAAAAGGTATAGACAATGTTAATTTATAGTTATGAATTTTGGTCTTACTAATTCCCCTTCTATCTTCAAGGATTTAATGAATAGAGACAATATATACCATCTTGATCAAGTTACGTTGGTATTTTTAGATGATATTCTATTATATTTGAAGAGCGAAAAATAATATGAAGATCACTTGAGAATTATACTTAAGACCCAGAGAATGGATATGCTTTATGAAAAATTTAATAAGCATGGATTTTGGCTTCTTAAAGATTCATTTTTATATCTCGTAATCTCAAGAGAGGTGATATATATGGATCTATCAAAAATTTATGTTATTTAAAGTTGGATGAGACCAATAATGGTTTTAGAGAATCAATATTTTCATTGTTTTTCTAGATACTATCAGTATTTTTAGAAAGGTTTTTTATGATTATCTAATGCACTGAGATGTTGACTCATAAAGGAGTTATGTTAATGTGGATGGAAGAATATGAATACAATTTCAATGAGCCAAAAATAAGGCTATCCAGTGATCCTACCCTCAAAATTCCTTATAGTGGAGAAATGTTTTAGATATATAATGATGAATATAATAAGGGGTTGGGATTTATTCTCCTGAAAAATGATATGTTGATTACATAATCATCACGATTATTTAAAATCCATAAGAAAAATTATACCAGTGATTTTGAGTTTTTTGTGGTAATATTTTCAATAAAGATACAGACAACATATCTTTATGGTGAATGGTGTGATATTTATACTAATCATAAAATTTTAAGGTATATTTTCACACAAAAGGAGTTAAATATGTGACAAAGAAGATGGTTGTAGTTGCTTAATTATTATTACTTCTCAATACATTACCACCATGGGATAAAAATCAATGTGATGGATGATTTGAGTCAAATGGACCATGCTAGGATATTCACGAAGAGGATCACAATATATCCAATATTTATGGACATGTGATTGATATATCATAATATTTTAAATGAAGGGGATAAGTCTTATCTTTATAAAATTAATGGGAAACCATATAAACAAGTATGGAATAAGGAGGCACATAAGGAAGATGTAGAGATACAAAAGAAGGTGAGAAATATTACATAATTCATCTTTGATTGAGTTGGAATAATAAAGTTCAAGAACTAGGTTTGTATTCATCCCATAATAGAATTGATGAAGTAGAAGGTGGATGAGGCTCATTGTTCTTCATTCAATATTCACAATGAATTCCCAATGATGTATAGAGACCTGAAAGAGAATTTTTTGTTGGATGGTTTGAGGAGAGATGTTGCTGAATATTATTCTCAGTGCTTGGTTTGTCAGCATCGTAAGTCCATGTAAAAGAAGACTAAGTGGATGTTAAAACCATTACCCACACCATAATGGAAATGGGAAAATATCATTATGGACTTTGTCTTCATAATTCCCAAAACATCTAAATGATATATTGTTATATGGGATATAATTTATCTCCTTATGAAACTTCATTACTATTAGAGAGTATTTCAATATTGATTTTCATTCTTGGATATATAAAAATGATGTCGTATAATTTCATGGATCAACAATATCCATTATATCTAATCTGGACCTGAGGATTGCCTCAATGTTCTGGCATAGTCATAAGTAGGCTCTGGATTCAATGTTATGATTCAACACTACTTATCATCCTTAGATAGACAGTCAGTCTGATAGGACAATTTATACTTTAGAATACATGTTGACATCATTGTATATGAATTTCAATGGTTGTTGGGATCAAAATCTACCATTGGTGTAGTTTCCAGACAAAAGTACCATTCACTCTAGTATTCATATGGATCATTATGAAGCCCTTTATGGAATTAAGTGAAATAATTCAACTTGATAGGATGATGTATGCTAATGAAAACAATTAGGACCAGATCGTGAAGATGGAATTGAAAAAAATTCATATCTATTCAACAACACATAAGATAATTTCCGAGTCGACAAAGAATTTAGGATAAAAGATGAAAAAATAAGTAAAATTTGATGTGGGTTAAAGGGTGTTTCTATGATAATGTCCTTCCAGGAGGGTAAATATATTTTTAAATAAGTTCAAGCTAATTCCTAGGTATATTAGTCCTTTTAAAATTTGTGATCATGTTGGGAGGATAGCTTACAGATTGGCACATACACCAAATCTATCACAAGTTCATGATGGTTCCCTTTTATCTCTCCTAAGAAAATACATACATGATCATTGATATGTACTAAACTCAAAAGTTGTTCTGGTAGAGGAAGAACATTCTTTTGAAAAAAAACGATAGATATTCTATATAATATGAAAAAAACAACTACAAAATAAGACCACTCACTTGGTTAATGTTTTATAGTGGAACCACCAATATGAGGAAGCTATGTAGAAAGTTTATGATGCAGTGAGGTAGAGTTATATTCCCTTACATGTATCCAAGTGACGAATTTTGAGGGATAACCATAATTTAAGGGGTAAAATGCAAAACCCATATGTTTTTATGAAATATTTTAATTAAATAATAATAATTATTCAATAGGTTTCATTTTCTTGAAATTTTGATTTTAAATAAACCACGGGACACACATAGTATAAAATGTCCTCTACAATGATGTCTTTTGGTTACCGGGATAAAATATTACTCGCTTATGAAAATGTATGGGGAATTCATTTGCTATCAATTTTTTATGAAATAAATAAATAAATTATATATGTATATTTTTTAAATTGTGTGAATTACTATTTTTATATGAAATTAATGAAATATATATTTCATTTACTTAATAAAAAAATTTAAAATCATCCACCATATATTTTTGACATTGGGAATGAATAAACCATGGTTTGTGTATAAAAACCAATATTATTCAATAAGGTAATATTACCACCCTTCAAGGCCAACCATTTTTTAAGAATAAATTAGACACATTAATAATTATTATATGTCAAAACAATATTTATTGTAATTGATATATAAAAATATTCTTTGGATAAATTTGTCATATTTTTCGTATAAATATCACATTTTGTTTAATATTAAAAATAGACTAATTATTAGTTGAAAAAAAATCCCATCAAAATAAAATATATGAATAAATTATATTATTGATTATTTTAAAGTATATATATAATATTTATTTCATTTAATATAATTTTAGTCATTGTAAATAATTTTATGTTTAATTTAGATGTAACAAATTACGATCTTTTGTAATGTTTTAACTTTTAAAACACATTTTATAATTGTTACAGTGGAGTTATTTTTAAATTATTTAATAAAAATTATTTGTTTTGAATTTTGGGAAAAGGTATTCTATATAATGAATCGGTATCTTCAAATTATTTAAATATTTTTATTTTATTTTTTGCATTATATATAGTAACTTCGGTAATTTTATTAATATGGGAAAAGGGTTAATTGGGTAATTAAGGTTAAAAATAATATTATTAAACTACCATAATACTAGTAAAAATATAATTTAATTGGAATATTTTTAATTATGACTTCTATTGGTTGAAATAGAATCCATTGGAGTCGACATGGATGATATTAAAAAAATTATATTATTTTATTTAAAGGAATGTCAAATATGTATCACTCAAAAATTAATAACTATATCCATTTTAATATTAGATTATATAGAATGTAAAAACTATTTTAAATACACATTTAATAGACAAAATAATTTTATTTATCATGGAAATTTATTTTTAATTTTTAGGAAATACAAAATTTCTTAATGGGTTTATACATTGATTATTCATAAGTTATTTAATTTGAAGAAATATCAATAATTACTTTTTATTAAAATGATAATAACCATAAAAAACAAACACTTCAGAAAATATTGTTGTTCAAGTATATATCGACCATAATCATCCAAATGTCATGTTATGGAACATTTTGAGGCCTATAGATGAGATTATGACACTTATATAATTTTATATATTGTGTTGTTGAAGTTGTCACAGTCATGTTTGAAGAAGTGTAACTTCTTTAATGTTGTATTTCTCAAAAGTTATATTAGACAACAAGTTTTGTTATGAAATCAAGTAGATTTATATAGATAATACTATTTTATTATTCATTTCTATTTGATATATAATTTTTTTAAATAGGTATACAAAACATATGTAGTAATTAATTTATTAATATAGATAACCAAAAATTGTTATTAAAATTATTAAAATAAATTTAATTTCAGAAAATTAATATATTAAACAAATTTTATAGATGGTCTATACCCATTATTAATTTAATTAAATATTTGGGTTGATGTTATCTTATTATTTTAATATTTTTAAAAATCAATGAATTTAATAGTGTCAAAATAGACACTATTGATTATTTATTTAAATAATGTTTTATTAGATTATTTAAAAATCTTGAAACATATCTTAATAAAATAAAATAATTTATAAATAGTCTAAAATTTTATATGGTAACTAGTTATGTTATATGTTACATCAAATAAGTAAATATTTTACACTCTTAATATTAAAATATATGATACTGTATTTAAAAATTTAATATAATAACAAAGTGTTAATTAAAATGATATAGTTTAAATGTATATAAAAAAATATATAATTTATTTTTTTATTATATGAAAACAACATATCATATAATATTCCAAATTAGGGTTTTTTAGGTTTTCCATGTGGTTTGAGTCTACTATTATTTAATATGTTGGGGGTTTCCAAAAGTTCCCCAAACATCAATTATAAAAGGGATCATCATCCCTCTTTTCTTCACAAAACATTGTGCAGTCAGGATCAAATATCTCCTTCCATATTAAATTATATTCTTCCCTGATAACATTCTAGAGGTTTTTTTTCTTCTTCAATGACATCCTGTAGTTCTTGAATTGGATATTTAAAGGGATCATGTCGAAAAAGAGGTAATTTCTTCTACCGATTCATTAGAACTTAATTCTCCTTATACTTCCTCCCTATGAGTTTTGAAATAAAAAATTAATTAATATACTATCACATATATCATTTGAAGTTATTATTATTATAAAACAACCATATTCTACCATCTATCCATCTTATAAAAAACGAAATCACAACGGGTACGTACGTACAACCTCTTGTCCCCACACTGTGTTGTAATTTGTTTTACACCACAACCATAAAAGGATGAGTATAATGATAGAAATAATAAATTTATATGACAATAATAATTTTTTTAATTCATAAATATTACCCACCATTCATATCAATTTCATTCAACAACTATGGTAATGATATCATTTCTCATGCTTATGTATGTCCTAATGTCTTTATGATGTGATGTGATTCATTCTACATGATATTAATTAAATATGAATATATAAATTAATTAAAAAATAAATATTATAAATATTATTCTAATATCATTTTTTAAATGATATATGTATAAACCTAGAATATCAAGATAAACATATTCGACAAAACATGTGTATGAAAATAAATAATTTAATACTTGATAGATGGCTAATAATGTTACAAAAAAATGGATAATAATATGAACAGATTTTATATCATAATTTTATTTAGGATTATGGAATAATTAAATGAAATTATTTAGATATTAATATAGGTTTTTTGGATACATAAAAATGATATCATATCTTAGGTATGAAATAATTTTTCAAATTTCATTTTTGTTTGAGATTTTTTATACGTATGTATTTACTGGGTTATATTTGTCATCCATATTTATACATATGTAATATAAAATATTATTTATATTATTATATTATTTAATAATGTCAATTTTACCCATTAGGGATTTTTTTTACCAAATAGTATGATATTATTATTTCTTTATATTCTATATGAGTTACATTTTGCCTTTCTGGAAGAATGTTTGAGAAAAATGTTTTGTTTTAACATATACTGTATGAAGGGATTTTCATAATTTCATAAAGACTTATTTCTATAAATATTTCTTCATAGAATCTAAAATTTAATTTCAAATAAATTTCTTTTTTTAAATTGCATGAAAATTTTCAAAAATAATTTTTTTGAAGAAGATAACATATTTTCCTCCAAATTAATTTCATGTGTTTTATCAAAATTATTTTCCATATCATATTACATTAATAAAATTTGAGTATGTTTTTTACCCTATTTATCAGTATGATTTTATAGTATTTATGTTGAAATTAAATTTATATAATACATTAATTTTTTATGGAATTTAAATTAATGATGTTCAAAAAACACATTTTATTCCATAGGATGTTATGTGATGAATGATTTATGTTTTTATGGAACATGTAGGAATGATTAAATTATTAAATGGGTGGGACCATTAACACCGTCCAATTAATTGGGTAATAAAGAATCCCATTATTTTTATATAGAGATATTACTTCAAAATTGATGATAACTCATTTCAAAATATAACAATTCCACAAAAGGACCGTATAGGTAAAGTGTCTTTAAAACTGGGAAACATAAACAACTAGTTCATAATACATCTACATTGTATCCTTCTTATTCCTTCATAACAAGACCCAATTTGACATATCTTACATAATTACTATCCTCATAACATGGGTAAATGAAACATAAGAATATAAGAGCTCATATTCTCATTAAGGCTCAACTGGAAGATATAAATTATATCATCATCATAACAAATATAAACATAACATTTTAAAATAATATCATGAATATGAATGATCGTGATATCATGTCCTGGGATAAATAATAATTATTCAAAATATTTAATGAATATAATCCCAAAATTCAAAATAGATGAAAAAAATTTGTGGCATAAACAAAAGCGTATAAAATTACTTCATATTAGTCCGGGTTTGTTGAAAAGACCATTATAGATGACAAGGTCCATTACTGAACTCAGATCACTCCTCATTATAGCCATGTATTACTTAACTAAGATTATTTCTCATTCCAGCCATATCTATCTCATGAGATATAATCCCTTACTCAATTCATTGTAAGGAGATTTAGGTCTCAGTATTCAAATAATGAAATCGTTCTAACGTGTGCCAGAAAAATATAATTCATTAATCATACCATAACCTAAGGAATTAAACAGGTTTCTTAAACATCAATCCATCATAAAAAAAAATAAAAAAATGTACTTCCTAAATATAATTTAACAATAATAAAAATAAAATTATAGTGATTTTTGGAATAGAAACATAACCATATTTAAATAATTTCATCTTATATGGATATTATTTTTTATAAAAGACTTGAAATTCATTCATGAAGAAAATATTATTTCATCTACAAAAATGTCATTATACATAAAAATTCCACCCAATTTTAACAAATTTAATTTCATTGAAAATATTATTATAATATTTTAACGGAATATTCATGGAAATTAAGAGTAATGAAAGCGTAAAAACCCATTCATACTGTATAAGTTAAAAAAATTCTTGTCATACTTTTGTAGGAAATACAAAAAGAACCTCATATTGATTTTTTTTCAATTATTACAATTTTCTAATAAAAATTCACCTATCAGTATAATTGATATTAAAAATAGTATAATAATATATATAATATTTCATATAACATCTTTATAAAACATATAAGACATATATACCCTAGTAAATTCTTTCGTATATACAATTTAAAATAAAAATGATATTTAAATAATTATTCATTACATTAGCTCTGATGTATTTTATATCTTTCCAAACCACATATATAATTATTTGAATAATTAAATTTAGTTATTATAGAATCATAGTCATTTTTCAGATATCATATATGATCATATTATCATCTATTTGTTAATAACATTATTACTCATCCATCGGGTATTAACATCATTATTTTTATACTCATGTTATATCAGGTAAGTTATTATTCCTATTATTATGTTATAGTCATTTAATTTAAAAAATTATATTGTTATAATATATATCAAATTTATTCACTCAATTCATTAAAATTTTCATGTTTAATAATGATCATATAGAGTGAATCAAATCACATCATGGAGATGGTAGCTCTTATGCAAGCATAGATTAAAATATCAATCACTATATTGATGAGTGGTATTGATGTTTATATTGTATTTTATATCCGAATAAATACAATATAATATTAATAATATAGAGTTATTATTTACATAATTATACCCATCCAGGTAAGGTGGTGTTAAAAAATAGATTACACCACAACGTGAAGACTATAACAGTATATACACACACGTGGTGTTTCATATTTCATAGGATGGTTAGAAGGTGTAATATATATTTTCCATAATCATAATATTATCTCTATATATAATTGATACTGTGTATATTACATTATAAATTATACAACTCATGAAGAGGATGTATAAGAATAAATTAGTTTGAAAAAATCTGTAGAAGAGATTACATATTTTTTGACATGCTCCTTACAAATCCCCTTTTAAATAACTTGTGTGGGCCTTTGGGGATGGCCATAACCTCTATAATGATAAAAGGTAAGATTATAATGGAATATTTTATGGGATATTAAAGCATTAAGGAACAACGAGTTGTGTTTAAATGTGGTAAGAGTGTCCTTTTTATAATTGTGGTGAGGGGCACTTTTGGAAACTCTAAAAATAATAAATTATAATAAATTCAAACAACATAAAAAACCACGAAAATTTCCCAATATGAAAATTGATAATACATAATGTTGTAATATCATATCTTAATAAATTTTATTTTTTTTCAATCTATTAAATCATTATAAATTTAACTAACACATAGTTATTCTATCTACTTTTTAACAAGGGTAACGAATATTTTAATATTAAAAGGTTACAATATTTACTTACTTGATGTGTATAAGCCAACAAATAAGTACCATTGAAAATAATAGACCATATAATAAGTATTATATATTTTATAAAAAAATACTATTTTTCAAAAAAATTATAAATCATTATTTTGAAATATAATCAATAGTGTCAATTTTGACACTATTCATTTCAATGATTTTTTAAAAATAGTAAAATAAATAAAATATATTTTAAAAAAAATATTTATTTATATTCATATGAGGTAAATTTTATCAATAAAATTAGTTGGATATTTTAATTATCCCCAAATATTTTTATTTTTATATTATTAATAACATTTATTTGTTGTCTATTTTACTAAAAAAATTACAAAATATGTTTCTTGTAATTATTTATATCACTTATTTGTTGTGTAAAAATAATAAATAAAGATAATATGATGATAATAAATCTAATATATTTCATAAGAAAACTTGTAGTAGAATATATATTGTTGAAAATCCAAAAATATAAATTTCATACATATTAAACCAAGAGTTTGGAAACTTTAATATCAATTAAAATAAAATAATATAACTGTCAAAATGTCTTCTATAAAAACAATGATGGTCAATAACTTGACACTTGGTTACTTATGGTTGAGATATAACTGACCAATATGATTTGGTCAGGTGTTTTTGTACATCAATGGTTATTATTTTATTAAAAAATAGTTTTTTGATTTTTAATCAATTAAATAATTTATCCATCATCAATGTATAAACACATAAAGTAATTATTTATTTCCAAAAAATTACAAATAAATTTCCATGAAAATGAAAAAAATATCTTTAAAATAAGAATTTATAATCAAATTTATTTTTTGTATATCATTAAATTAAAAATGATATAGTTATTAAAATATCAGTGATTCATATTTAACTTTTCATTGAATAAAATAAATTAAATGTTCTAATCTCATCCAAGATGAATCCAATGGATTAAATATCGATAGAATGATGATTTAGATTATAACACACTTATCCAGTGGTATTAGGACAAGTGTTATGTAAATTTTATAATATTATTTTAACCCTTAATTACTTTTTTTAACCGTGTAATATATTAATAAAAATTAGGAAACTCACTATTCATAAAGCCCAAAAATAAAACAAATCTATTTACATAATTTAGACATATTGAATTGAAATATTAAATCCATTTTTTCAAAATGTGAAACACATAAATTTTATTTATTAATTTAAAATTATTCCCATTTTTTAGAATTCAAAAAATGGTATTAAATGTTAAAACATTATAGAACATTGAAATTTTTTTACATCTAAATTGAAGGTAAATGTAATAAAAATGATATAAATTATATAATATGATAAAATTTTATTATTTTTATACATTAAAACCATTCAAAAATATAATTTATACATATAAATTATTTCTTTGAAAAATGTAGTTTCCAACTGAAATGTAGTGTATTTTTAGTATTCATCGAAACATGAAAGTTATCATAAAAATATCCAAAATTTATCCAAAGTATATTTTTATATCCTTTTTCCAGAGAAATGTTTTTTTAATATAATTATTATTATGGTTTCAAGGATTTATATAAAAAAATTATCCGTTAAAATCCAATAAAATTATCTTTTTGAAAAATATAGTTTTTTATACATAATATAGGGTTTATTAAAATCCTATAAATAAAATATCTATTGGATGAATATAAAAAATATTTTATTAAGTATATAAGATTTATATTTCATTAATTTCATTGATTAATAGTAAATAAAAAATTTAAATAATACACATATATATTTGATTTGTAATTTTTAAAAATATTTTGTAGACAATGAATTCGCCATACATTTTTAGAAGTTAGATATATTTATTTATACTAACCTAAGAGCTATGTAATAATGGTGATGTTATAAAAAGGTAAAACTTTGGTTTGTTTAAATGCATGATTTCATTCAATTGATTCTTTTGAAGAATTAATATTTTTAAATTAAAATAATTCATAAAAAACATAGGGATGCTACATTCTACCCACCATAAACTAAAATTTTCCATCGAAATTATCCAGATGGATACCAACAGATATGGATACCTATACCTCACCACATCCTCTTGTTACTATGTAGATTATTCAAATTGGTGGTTTCACCATAAAACTTTCACCAAACGAGTGGTATTGTTTCGCAGAACCTTTTCCCTACTCTTCATATTCTCTATTAGTTGTTCTTTATAAGAGAGGTCTTGATCTCTTTGTACGACTTCTGTGTTTAGTACATGTGATGGATCAGGAATGAACTCTTTCAAGATAGGTACATACAAAACACTCTTTACATGAAGGAGATTCGTTGGAAGTTCCAATAGGTAAGATATCTGCACAACAAGATCCATAACATCACAATGAATAATATAACTAATCATTAACTTAATTTATTTCCAAATATAATTACTCTCTTCTAAGGAGATATTCATAGAAATACCATGTCACCCACATCAAAAACTATTTATTTTATTCTGTTTTCAACATGATTTTTTTTCATATCATACAATCTTTTTATGTTTGACATGTAGTTCTGAAATAGAACATTGTATTTAGATTGTAATAAAGTCATTTGAAGAACATTAGGGAAAACATGGGCTCCTAATTAGATATAATGTAATGTGGTTTTCAATTAAATATTACCATTTCATTTACATATATTAGAGAAATATGATCAAGAGGTAAAAAATATCTAATAGAAATGATGTGTGCTAAATGTTTAAGTTGATCAACTATAAACCATATAGAATTATGGCCTTTAGATGTTAGAGGAAGTCTAAAGTGAATGTCCATAGTTATTATTTCTTATTTTAATTCACATATTTCTAATTGTTGTATCATACCCATAGAAATCAATCACTCAGACTTAAGTTGTTAAAAATCCAAGCACTAAGAAACACATTCAGCAACGTATTTTTCCAATCCATCTGACTAGAAATAAAATTTCAAGCCGTGTACATATTGGTGCCTCTTGGATGAATTGGAGATGAAGAAATACAATCCTCATATAGTAACTCCTTATTTATATATGGAATCAGAGGATTAAAAACCAGGCTCATAAGCCTTATTTTTCTATCACAATCAAGGCTTAATTTAGTAATATTTATCACCATACATCGTCGATCTACATCAACCTTTTGTGCCTCATTAATCTTCACATGTATATATGGTTGAACATTTGTTATAAAAAGATAATATTTATTACATTCCTTTAAAATTTCATGATCCATCCTTTATAAATCCATAAACATTTGATCTTTTGTGATCCTCATCATTGATAGGATAGCATGGTCCTTTCGACTCAAAGCATCTATCACCATGCTCACATTCCTTTGGTGGTAATGTGTTGATAAATCATAATCATTAATCAACTCCAACTGTATTTTTTAGTGCATATTCAACTCATTTTTTTTTAAAATTATACATTACAATTCTTTGATAAGTGTAAATATCAGACCTTTAACAAAAATTAAATTCCATCAAATATTTCATACAAAGATTACTATAGATAACTCCAAACCATGAGTTGGGTAATTTTTTCCTAGATTTTTAATTATTGTGATGCACAAGATATAACCATATAACTTTAATTATAAAAAAAATACATCCACTTTATGGATACTTCACTATATATCACAAAAAATTCACCACTACAAGGTAGTGTGAGTACTAGTGTATTGGGTAGCCTTTTATATTGCTCTTTGAAATTCTATTCACATTCATTTGTCCATGTGAAAACTCCTTTCTGAGTCATCATGGAAAGTCAATTATATAATCCTGATAAATCGTTGACAATATGTCAAAAATATCCATCTAACCAATAAAACATCTGAAATTAGTTGTCATTGTTTGTCTCGACCATCATTCAATAACATCTGTTTTTACCAGATCTACAAATATCCACACTCTTGAGATTATGTGACTCAAAAATGAAACATTCTAATTCCAAAATTAACATTTGGTAATTTTTTCATAATGAATCTCCTTTATTTGGGACTTTATTTCAATTCTCAATGCATCCTCAAGTTCTTCCTTTCTCTTAAAATAGACAAGAATATCACCTATAAAGTCTACCAAAAACTGTTAAAGATATTCTTTAAAGACTCTATTCATTAGATCCATCAAGATAGTTGGGAAATAATTTTGAACAAAATGAATCCCTATAAATTAATAGTTTCCATACCTTATTTGTAATTTCACCACTGGTATATCCTCTTTCTTGATCCTTAATGGATGATATCATGAACGAATATCAATAATGGAGAAGTATTTATCTCTATATAGTTGGTCTAATAATTCATCAATACAGGAAAGATGATATTTTTTCATGATATTGAACTTGGTATGTTCACCATAATCAATGTAGGGTCACCGTGATCCATGTTTTTTAATAATAAATAGAATCAGTTATCCCATAGTTAATGCACTCGGGGGTATGAATCCCTTTTTTGGATTCTCTCGGAGTTGATTCTTCCATTCCTAAAACTCAATCAGGGACATTCTATAAGTTCTATATGAAATAGGAATAACACCAGGTATGAGTTATATTGAAAACACAAAATCCTTATTTGGTAAAAGCCCAAGAAATTATTCTAGAAAGACATTAAAAAATTTACATAAATTAAGTGAATTTATAATTGTGAGTTTTTCCCCAACCATTTGAGATATATAACCTTCATTTATATGTATCAATACATTTAATATGGAATAAATTTATACTGAAATCTTGTATTAATAATTTCATAGATATATGTCATAGATTGATTCAGAATATGAAATGTGACCTCCCTTACTTGTCAATTGATATGAGCTCTATATAGAGAAATCCAATCCATGCCATTATTCACAAAAAATTTTAAAATAGGAAGGATCGCATGATTTTTAAGAATAACATTCCCACAAACTTCAACTAGATAAGATTAATTCACATTTCATGTGACTATTGTACCATTGAGAGTTATCAATGATAACTCAAAATCTAATTAATGTGGAAATATATAGATTCACATAGAAAATAATTTTGGAATAAAAAAGTGGGTAAATACTAAATCAAATAAACCAATTTTTACATTAGTGTTGATGATAAGTGTACCTTTCACAAATTATTTATCATACTCCACATCATTAAGAGTGATCTAATGTGATATGAATTTTATTTTCCCTTAAGAGTTTTCTCACATCGATAATCAAGAATTCCCCTTGGATTTGTTCATTAATTTGTATACATCCCAATTTCATTGTACTTGTATCATTACTGTGTATGAGGTTCATTCAGTGTACCATTTTCTTTATTTGGATCATTAAATATATATTTTTCACATCAATTGGGAATTAAAATTCTTAATGACCTTCTTTTCAACATATAAAAAATTTTAAATTCCCTTTAATATTATTTCCTTCTTATTTTATTACACACATTGAGAATAATGGAAAACATATATTATTGTCAGTGTGTTCTTCATATTTCCCTTCAATTCCATTTATATATAATTATAAAACCCATAGGACAAATGGTTTTTTCCAATCTCCTACTCTACCTTGAATGAACATCAGTATATTTATTCATAGATATTCAAATCCCTTATGGATAATTCTATTATGAGACATACATTTAAAACACTAAAGAATATATTAATTATACTAACAGGATGGATATTTATTCCATAATCTCACCTTATAGGTCATGTAAAATTTTCTTTATAGGTAACAATAGATTCATAATCATTTTTATTATGTTCAATATAATCATTCTCCATCTATGATTTAATAATACCGGGAACGTATTTAATGAAAAATAATTTCTTGAAATCGTCCAATTCCATGGATTAAATTTCACATATTTGATTTATATTAATAATATGATCTACCATTGATCAGATTCACCCTCCAAAAAATATACATCCATTGTGGCATTATAATGTTCTAAAAACTGGACAACTGAAAAAATATATTCGTTGTAAATAAATCATTATTTACACATTAGTGAATCAGAAGACCCACTCAAAGATGTTGGATTCTGCCTCGTTGTGGACTAAACATAAACTGTTCCCTCTTTTTATTATTTTTATGTCCAAAATGATTCATATAATGTGATAGTTGTATGAGAATAGAAATATGGGTTTTCATTCCATCTTCGATAACATTCGATATCTAAGGAGTACAGTAATTGCATTTCCCATCGCATTCATCATTAACATTGTTCCTCTAGGTTCAATCCATTAACATCAACCAAGATGCATAGTATTAGAAACAAAAAAAATAGTGGGAAAAATTAAAGAATAAAATTTCAATTTAGGATAGTTAAGGTTTTATTATAGGTTATAGCTGATGATTTCTAAAATAATAAGATTATAACATATTCTTCGGTTTATCCGTGGGTTATTCCTATGTTTTTATTATCCTTGATTATAATGGGTAACTATACTGTTACTCTAATAACAGTTATAGAGACCCAAAATTTACATACATAGATATTACATAATATTTATGAATAATAATTATAGAATATAACAATACCATTATAGGACCATATAGGTATAATTTCTCTAGAAACTAGGAACCATAGACCACAGGATCATAATACATCAACACAGTCATCTACTTATTCCTTCATAACTAGACCCCTTTTTGGCACATCTTACTTAATAAACATCTTCACGACCTAGGAAATATAATCATATGAAATGGTGGGCTCAGATTCCTAGTAAGGGTAATCATGGAGATATAAATCATATTATAATTATAACTCCTAATACCATACCATTTGAAAATATTTTCCGACATATGAAAGATCATGATATCATTCCATGTGATATATCATAAATATTATTAAAAATAAATGAACATAATCATAAAAGTCATAACATATACATGATTATTTTTGGCACACACATAAGCATATAAAATCATTTTATATTAGTCAATTCTAATTTTCTAGACCATCATAGTGGACAAAGTCCATTACTGAACTGAGCTCACTTCTCATTCTGGCCCTGTATAATTGATCCAAGATCACTTCTATTTCAATCCTTTTCTATATCATGAGGAATGAATGTTTTTCAAATTCATTGGATGGATATTTAGGTCTCACCTATATTATAATTAAATAATATTCATTTTCAAGAAAAACATAAATCATTCATCATAGCATTACCCATGGAATAAAATGTGTTTCTTAAACATCATTCTATTATAATACATATAAAACAAATGCTTTCCATAAATATCATTCATCACAAACCAAATAAATTCATAATGATAATAGGGATAGAAATATAACCATCATTAAATAATTTCATCTTATATGGAAAATAATTTTGAAAAAATAATTAAATTTTAATCTTATGGAAAATATCATTTCTTCTTCAAAAACATTCATTCTCAAAATGAAAAGTAATATTAAAAGATAATAATTTATCTTCAAATAACCATGAAAACATGTGAATTAAAAATCATTGAAATAAGGTTTTATTAAAGTCTAAAAATTCATTCATGACCAATGAGATAAAATAAATCATTCTCTACTTACATTTGTCAGAAACTAAAAATATACACCTTATTAAAAAAGAACAATGATTCCTTTAATACCATTTTATAAACAAAATCAACAATATGTAAAATTTTCTTTAAAAAATACAAGAATAAATAAACATTTTATATTATATATGTATAAAACATAGATCATTAATATGCCCTACAAATATACACTTATAAAACATCTTAGAAAAAAATGAGATTTGTGAAATTATCCCTTACCTTTGGTCTGATATATTTTGTATGTATCTATAACTCATGTATAATTATTTAAATAATTTCATTTACTCATTCCTAAATTATATTCTTTTTTATAATATCATACATGATCATATTATAATTATTTTGTTAGAAACATTATAACTCATCCATCAGGTATTAACTTCTTTATTTTCATATGCATGTTTTGTCGGATAAGTTCATATTCCTATACTTACGTTATATTTATATAATTTAAAAAATGATATTAGTTTAAAATATATTCTATTTATTCAATAAATTGATTTATATAATAATTATTTAATTGATATCTTTTAGAATGAATCACATTACATCATGGAGAAGGTAGGTCGTATGTATGTAGTAAATACAATATTAATCCCATACTTGTAAAATGGTATTGAAGTGGAAGGTGTATAATATTTCATAATAAATATCTTGTAATAATAATAATCTATATTAAATATTTCAATCATTATACCCTTAAAATTAAGGTGGAGGTAAAATAAATATTACACCCCGTCATGGAGACAACAAGACATACATACACATGCACGGTGATTTTGTTTTTCATAGGATGCATATAAGGTGGAATATATTCATTTCATAATTATAATAACATATCATTATATAAGTGATACCGAAGTAATTAATTTATAATGAAAAAACTCATAAAGATGATGTACAAGAGGAATGATGTTTGATAAAATCAGTAGAGGATATTACCTCTTCTTCGACATACTCCATTTAAATATCCTCTTTAAGTACTAGAGTAGGTCTTTGGAGAAGATGAAAATAACTATAATATTACTGGGGAATATTATAATTAAAAAATTTATGGGATGTATAATATTTAAGGCTCAATGGGTTGTGATGAAATGAGGGAGGAAGTTCTTTTTTATAATTGAGATGAGGGGTACTTTTGGAAACTACAAAAATAATAAATTATAATAAAATAAAACCACATCCAAAACCTTGAAAATGTAGAAATTTATATTCTATGAGTATATAGTGTTCTAGTCTCCTCAGCCAATAAGAAACTTATTCCATAAATTCAAACCACATCATTTTAACTAATACATTGTTATTCAATTTAATATTTAACTTGGGTAACAAATTTTTTAATATTAAATGGGTAAACTACTTACTTAGTTGTTGTCAATTAGACAATAAATAAATACCATAGAACGTTTGGGACCATATAATAATTATTATATCAAAATTAATTGATTTTTAAATAATATTAAAATAACAACATAACATATAGCCAAATATTTTTTTATATTAATATAGGGTCAATTCAATCCTGACAATTCATTGGATATATTAATTATCCAAATTTATATATTTTTTAATATTCTTAAAAACATTTCTTTATTATATCCATTAATAAAATAATTAAAACATTTTTTTGTGTAATTATTTAATACACATATTTTTTGAATGAAAAATAAGATAAAATACTATGATGAATAAAAATATACAACATTTCAGAAGAATACTTGTAGTCGAATATAACTTCTGGAAAATAAAACACAAAAAAAGTTATTTTTTTTAAAACCTGAATGTGACAACATTAAAGTCACAATAAATAAAATATTATTAGTGTTATATTCTAATCTATAAAGAACCAATTCATCAATAACTCAACCCTTGGTTGATTATGGTCTAGATATACTCGAAAAATAATATTTGGTCAAGTGTTTGTATATTATAATAGATTTTATCATTTTACTAATAATTAGATTATTAATTTTTCATTAATTAAATAATATCTACATCATCAATGTATAAAAATTTGAGGTAAATATTTGATTAATAAAAATTAAAATTAAATTACCATGATAAATAAAAACAATTTATATTTAAAATATGTATTTATAATAAAATCTTTCTTTTATATGACATTTTATTAAAATTGATATAATTATTAAAATTTAAGTGTCACATATTTAAAATGTCATTAAATAAAATTAATTAAAATTCATAATCTCGTTGAAGTGGATTCCAATGGATGATATTTCCACCGAAAGATGATTTAGGTGGAAATACACTCATCCAATGATATTAAGAAAAGTTTTTCGTTAATTTTATAATACCATATTTTCCTTTAATTACCCAGTTAACCCTTTTACCGTATTAATAAAAATTACCAAATTTAATATTCATAATGCCCAAAAATAAAATATATATATTTATATACTTTGAAAGTACCGATTCCTCTTTTGGAACCCATTTTTTTAACATAAAAACCCAAAATTTTAAGTAATGATTTTAAAATTACATTGTTTTCCAAATTAGAAAACATGGTTTAAATGTTAAAACATTACAAAAGATTGAATAGTTTATATATATAGATTCAACATAAAATTAGTTAAAACGACCTAAAATATATTTAAAAAACGAAAATATATTTTATTTATATTTTAAAACCATTAAAAATAGTGTTTATCAATACATATTACATCTACAAAAAACTTTGTTCCCAATAATATTTTTTTATTTTTATAATTCATCAAAAAAAGAAATATATCACAAAAATACAAAAAATTAGTCTAAATTAAATATTTATGTCATTATTTCTAATAAGGGTCTTATTTTGTTTTATATAAATTATTAATGTGTCAAAATTTTATATTAAAAAGGGTTCTCCATTAGAAAGAGGAAATGTTTCATTTTTGAAAAATATATGTTTCTATATATAAACATGTTTCATTAATTCCCAATGAAAACAATATATATTGGATAAAAATTAAAAGTATTTTATTATGTATATAAAATATATATTTAAAAAATTTTATTTTCTAATAGTAATTCAATCAATTTATAAAATCCAAATATATAATCGATTTATATTTTTCATAAATAATTTATCACCAATTAATTCACCATACATTTTCATAATATAGTTATATTTGATCCCTATAACAGAAAATCTTGGTTATAATCTTCATTTTATACTCTAGGTGTCTCCCAGTACAATTAATCTGACCAATATGTGGATTGAATGATATTGATCAATAAAAATTATTTAAAGAAAATATTTAATAAAAACACTTGGTTGTTATTGGTAATGATTTATATCTCATGAAAACGGTAGATATTGAATTGAAAATGATCATGGAGTAATTATACAAGCCTGGGATGAAGAGTGAGCTCTGTTCAGTAATGAACCCTGTCTATAATGATGGTTCAGGAAATTAGCTATCACGACCTGTCCTCGGGGCCCATGCCATGACTACCCCAAGACCGCCTTCCATAGGCCAGGGGGTGGCGACTAGCACCAAGGTGTAAATCCCGGTAAAAATGGAATGCATTGCCTTTGTAAAGTAAAAAACACCACAGAGCATGCAAGAAGAAGAAGTAAACACTAAGCAAAAACTGAGTCCAACAATAAGTGCGGAAAAGTAAGTGGGCCAGAATACAAACCCAAACTGGAAGTAAAGTACAACTCGAAAGGGAAAACAGCAACTGAAATGTAAAGCCGCATCGTTGAGCCATCCACTGGAAGTCCCACATGAAGGGTGAGTACAGATAACCTCCATATCTCCTCGGGTCCAACTGTCCGCTCCGAGTACGTCCCGCCTAGTGGTCCACCTCCAGGTACCGTCCTGCTTCGCAAGCCTCAACCACGATCAGCGTTGTCCGTCGTCTACAACCAACACAACGTAGTGCGGGCATAGCCCGTGAAGGGGTGAGTATAAGATACTTAGTAGGGACCCCGAGACCCCTTAAGGTCTCCTAGAATCCACGAAGGAAAAATCCACAAAGGAAAGATACAATCATGAAGTCACATCCGACACTGCATAGGTATATGCCCATACATATACCTAAGTCGTCAATTCTCGTTCGGCTCCAACATCAGAGCCCAAGTACAAACCTTTCCACACAGGAAAGAAAAATGTAAATCCACACAGGATAGCACAACACAACCTACATAGGAAAGAAATACAGGATTTAGCTCACACAGGTATACTTCTTCGTATGACGATAGAGATGATCAGATATATCCACTGATTCATCTAAGTCGTCGGACCCACAAAGGATCAATAGGTAATAACCCCCGCAATGACCCACAAGGGATCTAACCCACATAGGATCGATAGGTAACTAACCCCCACAATGACCCACAAGGGATCTGACCCACACAGGATCGATAGGTAACTAACCCCCGCAAAGACCCACACAGGATCAGACCCACACAGGATCTGTAGGCACTGGCTCACACAGAACCACTGAGTGCTGACCCGCATAGGATGAGACCCACACAGGATCAGTAGAACTGATCCACGTAGTATCACTAAGTGATGCAATCATTGTCATCGAATCCACAGAGGATCTCTGCACAGTCGTCGTCGTCGTCACAGTCGCAGCCAGCTCTAGTGTTCTCGCACACAGCAAGCTCATTCGGGAGGGTCCACTCCACGAGCAGAGAGTTCGATACATCAACTGACACATAGTCCTGAGATGATGTATCCAAAAGATCTGTATCATCAACAGGAACTCAACGTCGTAGACGGCGCGTCAATCGGACGCCCGGTCTGAGAGTTATTGGCTTTTTCGTCCCAGGGTCCCTATTTGTTTTTAAGGAAAAATAAATCTGACCACACTCCACCTGCATCCAAACCTCGGGCGGAGTAAGATAAAAGATCTTTCTCACTTATAGGAATCCATCAATGTCGACGGTACGTCAATTGGACGTCTAATGCTCAAGATATGTGTGTTTCCGCTCCGAGGGCCCGTTTCATTTCGTGTACGAACCAACCCAGCCAAACCCAAAGTACTCCGAAAACTTACATGCATTATACCAAAACAACCGTCTCGATCCAAGGATCGTAGCTTCGCTGACAGTATGTCGATCGGTGGCCCGCAACCCATGTTATGAGAAAAAGACCGAAAAGGTCTGAAAACGGGGGGGTATGGGCCTAGACCGACCCGACCGGTGTGGCCCAGCCCATCCTGGGTGGCCCGGCCCGGCCTGGGTGTGACCCGGCCCGGCCGACGTGGGCCCGGACTGGCCGCCAGGCTGGTCGGCTCGGCTGTTACGTCCGAGCCGCGGGCGGGGGGCACGATGCCCCTGCGTGAAGAAGTTGCGGCCCCAAGTAGGGACGCCCTTGCCAGCGGATGAAGCGGGGTCGTCGCGTCCCACTCCTCCCGTCCCGCACGGTCGCGGGACCGCGCTGCTGCCGCCGCGGCTTCAGCCGGGGCGGTTCTCCACGGTGGCACGCCGGGCACCGGCGCCTTCCGCCGTCGGCGCCGCCGTGCCGGCGTAGCGTGCTGGTGGGTCACTCCGTGGACCACCGGATGAGTTCCAGTGGTCGGAAATCCTTTTCGTCTTCGCCAAAATCCCTCCCGGGGTCCGTCCTTCACTGCGAGGACCTTACATCGCCCGTGCGGTTGATTTTATCGACGTCCGCCATTTCGCACACCAAGATGGAAAGGGGCGGTGGGTTCAGACTTGTTTGTTAATCCACACCCACTGCGTTAGCAGTTTTAGAAGTCTCCCAACTATTTTTAATAATCAAATTCAGCAGGTATAAATCACAAATATTTAAAAGAATCAAACCCTACCTCGCCGAAGTCATCGAACGAGAGTTCTTCACGGAATTGATCGTCGTCGAGGCTTGTGGAGCAGGACGGTACCTAGAGGTGGACCACTGGGTGGGACGTACACGGAGCGGTCGGCTAGACCCGAGGAGCATTAGAGGCTTTCTGTACCCACCCTTCAGGTGGGACTTTCCGTGGACGGCTCGACGTTGCGGCTTTACTTTTCAATTGTTGTTTTCCCCTTTCAAGTTGTACATTACATTTAGTTTGGGTTTGTATTCTGGACCACTTACTTTCCACACTTACTGTTGTACCAGTTTTAACATAGTGTTTACATATTCCTACTTACTCTGTATTGATTGTTTGTTACATTACAAAGGCAACGCCTTCCCTTTACCGGGATTTACGCATTGGTTCTAGTCGCCAACCCCTAGCCTATGGAAGGCGGGCTTGGGGTAGTCATGACACGGGCCCCGAGGATGGGTTATGAAAAATTGGTATTAGAGGAGTTCGGTTCTACCGCAGACTCTTATCTTTCTTCTATGTGATGCAATAGTGTTAAGCGTATTGGGTTTGGTTATCAGTCCAGGGGGTCCAGTGTTGGTGCGGCGGCCGACATATCCGTACACCAGGACCCTGACTTCTGATTTCCCACTTAATGCACGAAAACATTGATTGCATGTGTGTTACAAGTTCTCATTGTGATTACTTTATTCTAGCTCACAAGGTATATTGTTCTGACCGTGGCGCACCTGTTTCTTTTTAGGATGGCCCCACTACCGTAGCCAGATAGGGTTCTGAGAGTTGTATGTGACGCCAGCTCGCCGAGCGACAAGGCCTCGGTATAGGGCCCTTTGACTGCTGATGCACCGGTGGTACCTCTACCCGCCGAGCCACTGATGCTTCCAGCCCCAGCCGCTGACGATGCGCGTCGCCTTAGTGCACTGCATGAGTTCCAGCACCAGCGACCGCCCAGGTTCCACAGGGAGACGGACCCCCAGGCAGTCAAGGACTAGCTGGAGGCAGTGGTACGAATTTTCAGGCTAGTGAGGACAGCATCAGTCCTCATGGTGATCCTCGCGGCGAGCCTACTTCACGCAGCAACGGGCCGATGGAGGATCTTGATGATCCATGTGCACGATGAGGCATCTCTTCTCTAGACAGACTATGAGAGCATCTTCCACTCGGAGTTCGTCCCAGTCACCCTCCGTGCGGTGCGCATCCAGGAGCTTCTTTAGCTGCGGCAGGGCAGCTTGACGGTCGCCCAGTACTCGGTGAGATTTACCGATCTCTCGGGCTACATGACCGACATGGTACGGGACACATTCTTCTAGGCCCAGACCATTGAGTAGGGATTGAGACATGAGATCAGGGAATCGCTGATATCCCTCATGATTTCGACTCAGGCAGAAGTACTGGAGAAAGCCCTTTTGATCCAGAGCTTTCTTGCTGAGCCTTCTTCAGCAGCGAGACCTACCGCTGGGCGGCAGACCGCAGGGTCTTCCGCAGCATGCAGCCGATGATGGACTCATGGGACAGGAAGACCAGACCCTCCAGTAGACCACCCTAGGACACTATCTCAACGGTGTGGGGCACACAGCGCGAGGCCAGTCTTTCGAGAGGCAGGCAGTGCTACGCATGCGGCAGGTAGGGCCACATGGCTGGTGACTGCCCGACCCGCCGTCCCGAGGCATAGCAGATGGTTGAGGGGCCACCGAGGCAGTGGCAGAGGGTCGACCAAGGTGGTCCGCAGGGAGGAGGCGGACGAGGCAGAGGAGCTGGCCGAGTAGTATGTGGTGTTCGACGCTTTGAGGCTCTACCACCACCACCACCAGGAGGTCCATCCCGGCCACAGGGAGATGGCGGGCAGAGATAGGCACAATTCCAGGAAGTGGAGGCCTACGACCACGGCGCACCCGAGATGATTCGAGGTACAATCTGTGTCTATTCCACCCTTGCTACCGTTCTTATAGACATATGAGTTAGTCACTCATTCATAGCCACTACCCTTGTTCGGAGCTCGGATATTTTGACGAAGCCGTTGGCTCGATCTTTATGGCTAGAGACACCTACAGGAGCAGACTCGATGATTACGCACTGGTGGTGGCAGTGTGAGCTTACTCTAGGAGGTGAGAGCTTCGGCTGGGTTCTTCTTGTAGCGGCGTCGAGGGATTACGACGTCATATTGGGCATGGATTGGTTATCTACAGTCCATTCACAGATTGACTATATTAGGCGCAAGGTGTGATGTGTACGCACAGACGGGAGCAGGTTCACCTTCACCGGCGAGAAGGGAGCCTTCGCAGCACAGGATGGAATTTCATAGAGAAGAGGACAGCCCATCACTCATCAGTTTTCTAGCCTCATCCTAGGAGTAGTTGACATGTAGAGTCCTAGTTTTCCTATAGTGGTGGATCAGTATGAGAACGTCTTTCCTGACGACGTTCCTAGGATACCTCCTCGCAGAGAGGTAGACTTTTATATTAACCTGTACCCTTGGACAACCCCGATATCGACTCCAGCATATCAGATGGCCCCCGCTTAGCTTAGAGAGCTATGGGTACAGTTGGAGGACTTGCATGTCAAGGGATTCATCCGACCTAGTGTTTCACCCTGTGCTTCCCTGATATTGTTCACCAAGAAGGCGGACGGGAGCTTGCGACTTTGTGTAGACAATCGTCTCCTGAACCTGGTGATAGTGAGTAACAAGTATCCGCTACCGAGGATTGATGACCTCTTCGATCAGCTCAAAGGAGCACGATGGTTCTCGAAGATAGACCTCAGGTCAGGCTATCATCGGCTCAGAGTTCGGGATGAGGACGTGTAGAGGACGGCCTTCAGATGTCGGTATGGCCACTATGAGTTCTTGGTTATTCCATTCAGCGTAACCAAAGCTCTATTAGTGTTCATGGGCCTCATGAACTGGATCTTTCAGCCATACCTCGATCGATTTGTCGTGGTCTTCATCGACGAAATTTTGATTTACTCGACGATTGAGGAGGAGCACGCCTACCACTTACGGGTTGTACTAGACACACTTAGAGAGCACCAGCTTTGTGGAATGCTCTCGAAGTGTCAGTTCTGGATACATGAGGTCCACTTCATGGGACACATCATTTCTAAGGCGGGATTTGCAGTGGATCCCATGATGATTGAGGCAGTGCTAGCTTGGGAGCCACCCAAGAGCATGACGAAGTTGTGGAGATTCTTGGGACTAGATGGATACTATCATAGATTTGAGCTAGACTTATCTAGAGTTGAGGCACCACTCTCAGCTTTGAAAAAGAAGGGGAAACCCTTTGTGTGGTCAGATAGATGTCAGCAGAGCTTCCAGGAGCTGAGACAGAGATTGACCAGCGCACCTATCATGAGGTTGCCTGTGGAGGTAGTAGGGTACGTAGTCTACTGCGATGCATTAGGGATAGGACTCAGATGTGTCCTGATGCAGGAGAAGGAAGTTATCGCCTATGGATCACGTCAGTTGAGGCCGCATGAGCAGAACTACACTACCCATGACCTGGAGTTAGCAGCAGTGGTCTTCGCTCTGAAGACATGGCAACACTACCTGATGGGCGAGCGCTTTACAGCCTTTTCTGACCATCAGAGTCTCAGGTACATCTTCTCTCAGAGGGAAATGAACTTTAGATAGCTGCTATGGCTCGAGTTCCTCCAGGAATATGACTTTGAGATAGTCTATACTCCTGGGAAGGAGAACGTGGTAGACGATTCTCTCAGCAGGAGGACAGGCATTCAACTACTTGAGGAGGTGACAGAGCAGCTAGCCTCTTTGTAGATATCCTTCATGGATAGAGATGGAGCAGCCTTCCTTTAGTCTCTCACAGTCATCCCTCCACTACTGCAGCGGGTCAGAGAGGCACAACATGGTGATGATGACTGTGAGACGCAGCGTGCGTAGATATCCTCAAGTCAGGCACATGATGGTTTCTCCATTGGAGAATAGCACGAACTCCTTTTCAGAGGACATACCTTGGTACCAATTGGTTTACGGGAGGAGGTGCTGAGAGAGTTTCACATTTATCCATTGGTGGTACATCCTTGAGTGGCGAAGATGTACCAGGACCTCAGACGACAGCACTGGTGGCCGGGCATGAAGAAAGTTGTGGCATAGTTCGTTTCACGATGCCTCACCTGCCAGCAGGTGAAGGCAGAGCATCAGGTACCAGCAAGCATGGTACAACCCTTGGAGGTCCCTGAGTTTAAGTGGGACGGGATATCTATGGACTTCGTGAATGGACTTCCACGCACTTCTAGAGGTCACGACTCCATTTGGGTGATTGTTGACCGACTCACCAAGTCGGCTCACTTCATACCCATCATAGATTAGGGCTAAGTGGAGAGCTTGGGGCGTCTTTACGTTCAGGAGATTGTATGGCTTCACGGTGTTCCATCATCCATCATCTCCGATCAAGATGCTCGCTTTACTTCCTAGCATTTGAAGGGGTTGCAGGAGGCGTTCGAAACACAGCTACGTCTGAGCACCACCTTTCACCCGCAGACGGATGGTCAGACGGAGAGGACCATTCAGACCCTCGATGAAATGCTCCGTGCATGTGTCCTCGACATTGGTCATAGCTGGTAGGACCACCTACCCTTGGTGGAGTTCACGTACAACAACAGCTACCACTCCACCATCGGGATGGCACCATACAAGGCGTTGTACGGCAGACCTTGCAGATCTCCTTTGTGCTGGACAGACCCTAGGGAGTCAGCACTTGTGGGACCAGAGATGGTCCGGGCCATGACAGAGAAGGTCCAGGACATCCAGGAGTGGATGAGGACAGCTTAGAGCTAGCAGAAGTCTTTCGCTGACAGGAGGCAGAGGCCACTAGAGTTCGAGGATGATGACCACGTCTTCTTGCGTGTCTCACCTCGACGTGGTTTACAGAGATTTGGACGAGGCAACAAGTTGTCTCCACACTTCATCGGACCATTCCAGATCCTTAGCAGGATTGGCGAGGTGGCTTATCACCTGGGTCTACCACCTCAGTTGCACTGGGTGCACGAAGTCTTCCACGTATCTCAGCTGAGGAGATACGTGCACGACCCGATGCACATCATTGACCATGTGGAGCCAGACGTTGATGATGGGGTGACTTTTGAGGAGGTCTCAGTGGAGATCGAGGATCAACAAGAGTGGGTCCTATGTTGAAGGTCTATTCCTCTAGTGCGCATCAGATGGTAGCATGGGAATTTCTAGGAGAGCACTTGGGAGCGGGAGGCTCAGATGCGTGCTCAGTACCCACATTTGTTTCCCTAGATTATGTTGTATCTTTACGGGGACGTAAATCCCTGAGGTGGGAGTGATGTAAAGACCCGTAAATTTCAAGGAAATTTTTTTCTTAATTTTCTTTGGAATTTTACAAGAACGCAGTTTCTGACGGCACCTGATTCCGAGGCCCGGTGTGCCCGGAATCATTTTCTGAAGTTTGGCTCGGGTACGTTCAGGGAATGAACGAGCGGCATTTTATAACATTTGAACCGGTGATCGGAATCAAATTCTGAGGACACCGATGGAATTGCAGCGCCAGTATTTGCTTAGAAATTCCTCTTTCGGAGTTACGTTTTCTCGGGTGTGGTTTTTAATTTTTGGGCTTTAAGTTAAGAAATAAAATAATGTGGTACAACAAACTTTATTTTATTTCACTTAAATCCGCTTAAAGCCACTTAAAGCTGCTTAAGATGAGTTGAAGTGGATAGGGTGGAACCCAAAATAACATACCCTCTTGGTAGGATATTTGTGTGGTGGGGCCCGTAGGAGCCCGACCATTTCTTTTGCGCTAAGTAATGCACCCGCAAAAACCGTTTTTAATGAAAGTCAACTGGGGTGTTTTCTTAAACAATTAAACGCTCCTTTTAATTTTGAAGTTAATTCGTGGAAATTAATTCTATGAATTAATTTGTTCATTTCTTAACCTTTTTTTCAACCATTGGCATATTAATAAAATAATACCAACACACCATTCTTCTAGGGTGCGATTTGTTGAGAGGATTTGGAGATTTTGTGCCTTCATCCTACTTCGCAAAGAACGCGAAGAACGCTAAGAACGTGGAGAACGCGAAGAACGTGAAGAATGTAGGCCTCCGACGAAGGGCGACGAAGAACGCCTGACCTTCGAAGATCGACGTGACTCCGACGCTTCTTCAACGATGTTCATTCCCCGCAACAAATCTTCGATCAACTCTTGAGGTAGGAGATTTAAAATCTTCTAATTTCCTTTGTGATTTTTATCCTCAACATAGATTTAATTGTTATAATTAAATCCGTGTGTTTCTTTAATCCTCGGAGATCGTCGACGTGACACCCTTCCGCGATGACGCGACGCCCTTCTGTGACTCGACGATCACATCCTACCGCAACAGTCAATTCCGCGAAGAACTCTCGTCCGACGACAGCTACGAGGTAGGGGTCATTTTGAATATTGATTTTTACCTATATTTGTTTTCCTCCAAGCCAAGAACGTGGACCAACAGATTAACAAGTTGGTCCGTGGATTGTTATTGTGGAACGAGTTTATCAATTGATATGATTTATGGTCTTGTTTCAAACCGCTAACGCGGTGGGTGCTGACCAAAGAACAAGTCTAATCCCACCGCCCTTTGTTTCTTGGTGTGAGGAACGACAGACGATGACAAAACATGCCGCAGAGATTATTTGTTGATTCCGCAGTAAAGAACGGGACCCAGGATGAGCTACGACGCAGACGGAAATGGAATCGGACCACCGGAGAAACTCCGGTGGCCCGCGGACTCCACCGGCGGGGCGGGTCACCAGCACGGCGGCGCCGGCGGCCGACCAGACCTGTTACCGCGCGGGTCCGGCGAGACACGGGACGCGGCTCTGCTGCTTCCGTTGTCCAAGCGCGGCCCCACGCGAGGCCGTGGCTCCTCTTCCCGCAGGGACAGCACGCCACACGGCTTCCCTTGCTCGGCCGCTCTGCAGAGCCGAGCCGAGCCGACCCGCCTGCCGGGTCGCCCCCAGGCCAGGCCGGGCCGCCCTGGCTGGACCGGGTCACACCCAACCGGGTCAGACCCGGACCCGGGTGGGGTCGACCCGGTTCGGGACGACCCAGGGGGGGGGGGGGGGGGTTGGGCCGGGTCGGTCCGGGCCCAGACCCCCTGTTTCCAGACCTTTACGGTCATTTGATCATAACATGAGCTACGCGCCTCCGAACGACGCACCATCAGCGGCGATGCGATCCTTGGATCGAGACGGTCGTTTCGGTATATCACACTCATGGTTTTGGAATACTTTGTGTTCGGACAGGTTGGTTCGTACACGAAACCAACCGGACCCTCGAAGCGGAAACACTCATATCTTGAGCTTCGTACGTCCGATTGACGTGTCATTGGCTTTGTTAAATTCCTCTAAGTGAGGTGGATCTTTTGGCTTACTTCGCCCGAGGTTTGGATGCAGGTGGAGTACGGTCGGATTGGTTTTTCCTTAATAACCAACTGGGCCCCTGGAACGAAAAAGCCAATAACTCTCAGAATGGGCGTCCGATTGACACGCCGTCTGCGACGTTGAGTTCCCATTGACGATACAGAACGTTGGGATACATCAACTCTGGACTATGTGTTAGTTGATGTATCAGCCTCTCGGCTCATGGAGCGGACCCTCCCGAAGGATTTTGCTGTGTGCGGGAACCCTAGAGCTGGCTGCGACTGCTACTGTGACTGTGACGACTGTACAGAGATCCTCAGTGGATTCGATGGAGACGACTACAGCACTCAGCAATCCTATGTGGATCAGTGCTACAGATCCTGTGTGGATCCGATCCTGTGTGGGTATTTGCGAGGGTTAGTTACCAATCGATTTTGTGTGGGTCTGATCCTGTGTGGGTAATTGCGGGGGTTAGTACATTTTGATCCTTTGTGTGTCTGACGACTTAGATGGATCAGTGATCATCTCTATCATCATTCAAAGAAGTATACCTGTGTGAGCTGAATCCTGTTTACTTTCCTTTGTGGATTGTTTTGTGCTATCTTGTGTGGATTTACGTTATGCTTTCCTGTGTGGACTGGGTTGTACTTGAGCTCGGATGTTGGAGCCGAGCATGAATTGATGACTTAGGTATATGTATAGGCATATACCTAAGAAGTGTCAGATGTTACTTCGTGATTGTATCTTTCCTTTGTGGTTATCCTTTGTGGATTCTGGGAGACCTTCGGGGGTCTCGGGGTCCCTACTGAGTAGCTTATACTCACCCCTCCACGGGCTATGCCCACACTACGTGGTGTTGGTTGTAGACGACGTACATCGCTGATGGTGGTGGAGGCTTGCAGAGCAGGAAAGTACCTGGAGGTGGACCACTGGGCGGGACGTACTCAGAGCGGTTGGCTAGACCCGAGGAGCAGTGCAGGCTTTCTATACCCACCCTTCATGTGGGACTTTCAGTGGACGGCTTGACGTTGCGGCTTTACTTTTCAGTTATTGTTTTCCCCTTTTGAGTTGTACTTTATTTTCAGTTTGGGTTTGTATTCTGGCCCACTTACTTTCCGCACTTATTGTTGTACCCATTTTTATTTAGTGTATACTTCTGCCAGCTTACTCTATGTTGTTTGTTTGTTACTTTACAAAGGCAATGCCTTACCTTTACCAGGATTTATGCCTTGGTGCTAGTCGCCAACCCCTGCCCTATGGAAGGCGGGCTTGGGGTAGTCACGGCACGGGCCCCAAGGATGGGTTGTGACATTACCCTGACTAAAATGAAATGATATTATAGTTTTAGGTGTATACCGAAAAATATTGATGCCTTTTATTAAAATTTTTTTGACCGTGTTCATTTATTATAATGAACCTGTATTATTTATCACATATAATGATATCACAACATTTCATATAAGGGATGTGATCTTAAAATGATACATTCATATTTGTTCTAATTATGATATGATTGATATATTTCTATTTACCATTACTGAGCATCTAAATCACCCATTCAAATATTGTTCCCTATGTCCTGAATAAGTGTATTATGTAATATATTCCATAATGTGTGTAATTATGATTGAATAGCAGGGGTAATGTATATGACTTTTGAAACATTTTTTTATGTTTCCATACTTTTAATGACAATATACCTATATGGTCATGTCACACCATGTTTGTACCTTGTAATATGTATTATTTATTTTTTAAGAAATACCTATATATGTAATTTGAGGGATGATATATTTAATAAAAGTGACAACCTAAAGAATGATAAACTGGATGAATGAAAATGATAGTTTCTGAAGACATTTGAATAATGGATAATTTTGAGCATGGATAAATGAAGAGAATGTTATTCTTATCAGATGAATGTGATCACTGTGAGGGATACCATAGAATCACGTAAGAATAACTCCTTGAAATTTGGTGTATATTTGAAACATTTGAATCAATCAAGGATTACATCAATGAAATATTTTGATTGGAATATATGAAATCATAAATTTCGTATAAAAAACTATATCTAAGGTTGTGTGAGGTAGTTTTCTCATTTCCAATAAATAGATAACACCATGATGGAGATGAGTGCTAAAAATTTTAATTAGATGTCAATTTCTCAATAGAAACATAGTATCCTTGAAAAAATTTATTTCATGAAAGGAAGTGACATCCACTAAGACTAAACATTCAAAATGGTGTATATAGAGGTAATATGACATGTTCATATCACACTCGTGTGATTTGTGAAAAAAAATATGGTCCGATAGAGAAACCAAGACAGCACGATACCCATATAGAGTAATCTATTGGCAACACAATCCTTTTTGAGACACCATGATACATTATCATAAATTGTGGTTTGTGAATATAATCTTTCATAGAGAAGAGATGAGAAAAATTAAATTACTCTTACTAGAATTAAATATGATATCACACAATTAATATTCATTATCATGAATTATATGGTAGTCTTTTGTAAAGAATATAGTGGGTAATACATTGTTCTTTGTGAATTATTACTTTTTTTGAAGAAAAGGTCATACAAACATTTGAGTTCATTAAAATCATAGTGAATTTTGACATGATTGCCACACAATCATTTAGTTTAATCTAAAGACCAAATGATTCATGTAAGGATAATATTTTTTCATGAAGGATGATTTTGAATAAGATTTCACTAAAACCCATTTTGGTTTCAACAAGGAAGAAAATTGTTTCATGTGGAAACACCTACATGACTTTAGGTATGAACATGTATATTAAATGAACATATGACATACTTGAAACAATACATTCCAATTCCATAAAATCCATGCATGAATTTTTCTGGAATTGAGATTTCACAAAAAATTGAATTGCTTTGTTCATGTTATTCTTTCCGAAAACATCAATGAAGAATTTTGGTTCACAACCTTTAAATATATTAAGTGTGTTTGGTTATTAATAATTAGAATTAAATTATTTCCCATATAGATTTCCAATGAGGAAGTTGATTATCTACTATGATCATATGATGTATGAGAAAAACTAGTGTTAGTGCAAATGTGGTTGAATTATAAATGAGAATATGTGATCCAACAAGTTCATCGAGGAAAATTATAATGAGTTATTTCTATTTTAGAACAATACATCTAAAGATAGAGGTTTTAGCTGGGGGTATAACCTATTACTTGAAGATTTTGATTGGTTTTTATATCTAATCACTAAATAATAAGTTGTCGTTGCGGGGTATAACCAACTTGTGATGGTGGATTAGAGAAAATGGTATAACTAGGTCATATTTAGTGGGTATAACCAATTATTGATTTCTATCAAGTATTGATATTGTGGAAAATCTGTCCAGGGTGGATATATAACATTAGAGGCTTAGTTCATTATACTAAAACACATAAATCGTTGTGTTTTCTACCTTTAACATTCAATATTATGTGAGGTAAGGCTGAGTGAAATTAGAAGCATGTAAAGAGGATTGAACCAACCACAATGTTTGTAACACCCAATATATAAGGCCCCAGCATTAAACATTACTTAATCTTGAGTTATTACAAGATTACAAAATGGGGATCTTTTCAGGTTTAATGTTTCAGATAATTAGATCAAAAAACATGCATTACATTCCACATTTGGTTACATAAAAGATAGTATTCATTTTTCCCATCAACGGAAACATATTTAAAATAAAACATGGATTATTTCTTGACACTTCTGTGATGCTATCATCATAACATGTACCATTCCCTTGACCTGTGAAAAAATTTCAAAAACATGGGATGAGCATAAAAATCTCAGTAAGTGATATAAAAGTACGAAATGAAAACATTAGTCCATGTATGATATCATACATTACTCATAAAACATAATCACTTTAACATACCTCATCAAATCATGAATAAATCATAGAAATCAAAAGACATAAAGGTACCATGAGGCATTCATAACATTATTACATAGGGAATAACCCACTTGGTTACGTTTGTAATACCCATCACATTATATTAACGAAATATCTTCAGAGAAACCTTAACGTTTAACCACTTCACGTTACGCAATGCATTGGATAGCTATATCAGGCTCACCCGCCCTTAGTTTATCACGGAACCACCCATCTTCATAAACAATGCCCATGAACCATAACATAATCATAACACATAACTTAAGAATAAATTAAAGATAACATTACCACATTGAAATATCAATATAACATTTTAAGATATATAAATAATGAATCCATTCTAAAAACCATTTTCAAAACCATTTAAAACATTTAATAAAGAGATTTTTGAATCAATGTGTCCCATACCCCATTGAATGTTTTAAAATTTTAAACCATTAATATCCATATAAATAAATCCTTAAAACCATTTTTAAAACATGGATATTAATGAGAAATATTTACAAGAATAAATCATTAAAACATTTAAAATGTTATTTTAGTTAAAGGGTTTTAAACAAAATTAGAGACACTTGAATACAATAATTGAGGAATAACATTTAGTCAGAACTTTATAATATCATGAGAATAAATGGATTCACGATATAATATTCTAAATGATGGTATATACACCATATAAGAGTGAATTGGTGCATAACAACAATGAAGTCTAAATGTAAAATGAGATGAAATCCCTTATAAAGAAGGTGTCCTTAAATTAAGGATAAATCAATCTCAAAATTATGTGTGAAAACTTTAAATACACCCAATATAAGTGGATATTAAGTGTAAAACAATCAAAGGTCATTCACACATATTCAAAGGATGGCATATTCAATAACTACATGTTGAACCCAAAGATATCCAAATTGGGTTAAAAAGATCCCTTGGTAAAATTCGACAGCCTAACAACATCTCATTAAAATTCAAAAAATTAGTTGATGAGAGAGAAAATGGTATCTAATCACTTGGAAATAAAATTTACATCAATAAGGATATAGATTAACAAATCCCAACATAAAAATATGTAAATTAAAAGACATAACAAAATATGTCTTTTTAAAAGAGGAGTGTGAAAGTTTCCCTTACCGATTTGGGAAACTTTCAAAACGTACACCCAATGAAAGAAGGGTCATACAATGAAGATTTTACCACCCATTAATGATATTATATTATAAAAATAGTAAAAATAATGGGAATTACATTCACCACACAAAAGAAAATAGTGGCAAATGTAGCATGAATCTCAATGAGAATAAAAAGTGAGATGAAAATCCCCTTATGAAAATTCGGCAGCCTAACGGCGCCACATAAAACATCCAAAAATGGAATGATGAGATAAAATAGGGTATCTCATTATATTAACATAAAATTTACAGTAATATTAATATAAAAGAACATACTCCAAAATAATAAAGGGGAGCTTAAATTAAGTTACATAAAAAGAGTACTTAAAAATAAAGAGAGAGGTAGGATCTCTTACGAAAATTCAATAGCCTAACGACGCCACTCAGAAATTCAAAATTGATTGATGAGTGAAAATAGGGTCTCTCATAATATTAACATAAAAACGTACATTAATAGTAATATAAAAGAACATCCCAATCATTAGAATGATGAGCTTAAAAGGAATGACATAAAAGAGTATACTTAAAAAGAAAGAGAGGGGTAGGATCCCTTACCTCAGGTCCGACTTGACTCGATCATTCTTTCACCTCTTGAAAAATAAACTTGAGTTAATTTATACTTTAATAAGAACCATTTTCAAGTTAATTATTCATTTTATATCACTTATTAACATTTTATGAAAACTATGTAATTATTTAAGTTAATAATGGCCGTTTTGTCGACCATTGCTACTTGAGTCAAAAATAAACTCTTTATAATTACATGTTTGTTCATGGGGTAAAATATCCATTATATACAGAATTATATTCATTAATTATATATCATATATATCCATTATATACATGAATTTATAATATTACATAACATTTAGAGGTAAAAAATGAAATGCACCATTCATAGAGACAGTAAGCCGTACGTACGCATGAACGCTACTTCCATTTATATTTCATATTTAATGGAATTAAAACATAATTATACCTAATAGTATTATAATTCCAGTATGTTATCATATATAATATCATTAAATCTATACTTTATACGTACCACATATGGTATTAATGAATTAAATCACTTTGAGGGGGCGGTAGTCCGCACTTCCTAAAATGAAGATATCACGTTTACCCATAATGGAAACCATAAAGGTATGTCATAAATGAAAAATACCGAAGCTTAAGGAAAACATAAACATATTATATATCATATATAAATATAGGGACATCTTACTGGCCACCTTTGATGGTGTTAAAAGAATATTTAACAATTATCGTATCGTGAGGCAGAAATTCACCATCCACAGATTCAGTATGTTCTCTAACCATTAGATGTAGGTGTGTGTTAGTGTAGCTAGAATAATTCTTATAAAAACATAATAGTATATTTATGATACTGTATTTGTAACAAAAGAAATTAATACAAATAGCTTAGATGGTTGGGGAAGCAAAATAAAACAAAAGAACACAAGTGAAGACATTGCCTTAAAATAGGGTAATTCCCTTTGGTTTGAACCTAAAGGGTTTCTTGAAGAGATTCCTCCCTAAGTTAAGGCTTCTAGGATGAGGAGATGGATGTGGATAGATGATATGGGCAGGGGTTGTCTAAGAAAAAGTCATGATAGGTGTGGGTAAAGTGGTAGAGGTGGGGCCTTTTTATAAGAGATGAGGAGAGGCACTCTTGGAAAGTTATAAAATGTTACTTTATTTTCAAAATCGTTTTGGATTTTAACGGTCCCAAAATGATGTATTTAGAGGATAAGGTGATAAGGGTTAGAGATATACTCATCCAATAGGTTTTTTATATGTTTAGGTCTTAGATTTTACATTATCTTTTCATTTTATTTAAATTGTTAAATAATGAGGTAATCACTACATCATCATGATGTCATAAATAATTTAATTTATTTAATGTCTAAAATTATAAAAAAATACTATGATGTAGTAAATCATTTTATATTTCCTATTACTATGTATAGTCAAAAATCGGACTTGTAAAAACCCTTGTAAAAATTGTTTTAGTAAAACAATAAAAGTTGGTGTCATTTTTACTTTTACTTTGAAAAAAGGCATCAATGTCATTATCTTACCCAAGTGGCTCCATGGGGTCCCCAAAATCGACTCATGGGTTGTATTTGTCTTCCATGACATATCATATAAGGGTAGGACATTTGTCAAGGTAATTTCATATTATTAAAACATTATTTTTACCTTAAAATACACTAATTACCTCTAATCGTGATTAAAAACTCAAAAGTTACTATTCAACAAAAAAATATTTTAATCCCATTGAACAACATTTAACTACCTAATGACATCCATGTATGTTGGATTTTTGAAATTAAAAACATAGAGGTTGTAAAATTTCATTTAAACGAAAAATTAGTTTTTTAAGTGCAACTTTGTGGTTTCACTATTCATCAAAAATTGATGTTTTTCAGAAAAATATCAAAACATCACCCTAAGATATATTTGATATTCGAAACTGAAAAATGATGTCTATTTTACAAAATTAAAAACATATATGTTACAATAATTAATATAATAATTAATTCACGTTGTCAGAACAAATAACGTGTTTTTAAGAAACAATATCTATCAAAAGATTGACACTCGTTTATGTCCAATCTCAAGGTGATATTAATTCCAATGACCACCATTGGATTAAATGGTAAAAATATATTCTAATTTTACTTTAAAACCAATTAAAAGATAATCTAACTATATATATAAATTAGTTAAAAAGTGGTTTGGAATTAAAATACAACACCTTCCACTATTCAATAAAAAATGAACATTATCAGAAAAATACCAAAAATTTATCCAAAGTAAATTTCAATGTCCCAATCATAAATAATAAGTTTATTTTTACAAATATAGATTTAAAAATTGTCAAAAGATAGATTTAAAAATGGTTCTCCATCAAAAGGCGGTAAAAAAATCTTTTAAAAATATTACAGTATTTATTCTTAAAATTGGATTCATTTGGATTTTAAGCCTCTAACATTTATTCGATAAATGTAAAAGTATTTAACAAACATATGTAATCATTTTGTAGTTATTTATGTTCATTCCATTCATTACAATGGCTTGTCGTTAACTATTATAATATTATTATATTATTAGTGTGCAATGTAAGATTTCAAAGAAACTCATTGTTGCGTATTGGGTACGCCATCGAGCGTAGAAATTCCTTTTAAATTAGTACAAACATTTTATTCACAAATATTGATAAACATTAGAATGTAATATTATTTATTTACCTGGGATGTTACATCCTTCCCCACTTTTGGGAATTACGTACTCGCAATTTCAAAATTGGGCTCAAAAACACCATTGAATGTCCCACATCGGAATAAGAGTCTGTAAAACAATCACTTAAAAAGAATGGGAGAGATGTACAAAGGTCACCCGAGTTAACCCATATGAGGATTCCAAGTATGAAAATATGGATATGGGGAAAAAAAAGGGTCATGTTCTAATGGACAGTGATATTAAACATGTCTATGAGAAAGTTAACCACAAGAAAATCACAACCTTGGGCTGGGTTAAACGGTATTCAATTCCCCAGTAGGAAAAGATAACAGACAACATTTTTGTTTTAAGTTACTCTTAATTGAGGAATTTATTTTTGAGCTTAACTGAATCATAATGAAAAAAATTACTTGTCACATAGTCTTTCAACTTTTACTAGATTCCTTAATCAAACGCATATTTTCTCCATAAGACGAGTATTTAGGAAGACTTGTTTGCATTAAGAGTACTATAATCAACAAATACCAAACCAAAAAGGTTAGTACGAGATCAGATAATACCCAAAAAGTATATTTTTTTTACAAAAAGAAAAACTACTCCTAATCTTTAAAATTTGTCAAACAAAACACAAAGTTCCACAAAGACCATTCGATAAACAATTTGTCCATAAAATTCTTCAAAGAAACCTAATTAAGAATAAAACCCAAATATTTGAAGGATTTAATCACATAGTCTCCCAAGGTACAAATTAACATTTATCTCCAAATAACATTAGTTGCTCTTAAAGTCTCATACTGAAATTTAATTAACCGAATCACATATCCTCCATGATAGGTTAATAATTTCCATAGATAACACAAAATGAACATACTATTGATTCATAAAATCATCTAACTAAAAAAAATTTTCAAACTAACCAGGGACTTCACGTAGTCCAGCGGTCGGCGATAAACACCAGTCTCACTTTGGTTGTGGGTTCGATTCCCGTAGCTTCGTCTGACACGATGGGTTGTCACATGGTTTGTGTGTTGTCCCTTTTCCAAAACTATATAATTCTTAAAACATCCCCCGAAAACAGACACAGTATTCAAAAATAACTATAACATATTTTAGCCTCAATTTTACCTCATGCCTTTCATCTTACATCGTAACATATAGTAACCCATAATTACCTCAAAAGTAAGAATGATATAAACCCTAATGGTTACCTTTATAATTATCACATGAACTTCCACATCGAGCTTGTTCTTTCGTACAAGAGGCATTAAAGAACTCACCAGGGTTCAAGTGGGTGATCATGACTCCTGATAGTTGGTTTAGAATAACCACGAGATTTCTAATTGAATCCCCCATTTCATCCAGTCTCTTAATCAAAGAACAACCAAAGTTTCCTTCAAACCCATTGTCCCTTTTGTGCCTGCTAGATCCATCCATTTACTAAAACCAAAAAGGTCAGTGTGAGTATATCAAAAAAATCATCATGTAACAAAGAGGAAGATAAACACTAAGATATACTTATCAAAGTTATCTGAAACTCATTCCAACCTTCAAAAATGAAAATGACTCTACCCAATATAATAACCATTGTGGTCATACAAAACATTTCACTTATAATAAAACAACACTCTAACCTCGAAATTTATCTAAACCAACCTTTGATAACAACTATAAATCCCCAGCCATAAACCTTACTTAATCTTGAGTTATTACAAGATTACACATTGAGGATCTTTTCAGGTTTAGAGTTTTAGAGAATTAGATCATAAAACATGTATTACATTCCACATTTAGACAAAGTGGTTACATAAAAGATAGTATTCATTTTTCTCATCAACGGAAACATATTTAAAATAAAACATGGATTCTTTCTTGATGCTTCCTTGACACTATCATCATATCCTGTACCATTCCCTTGACCTGTGAAAAACATTTCAAAAACATAGGATGAACATAAAATGCTCAGTAAGGGTTATAAAAGTACGAAATGAAAACATTAGTCCATGTATGAAATCATAATTTACTCATAAAACATAATCACTTTAACATACCTCATCAAATCATGAATAAATCATAGAAATCATAACACATAAAGGAAACTTGAGGCATTCATAACATTATTAAATAGGGAATAACCCTATTGGTTACGTTTGGAATACCCATCACAGTATGTTCCCTAAATCTATTAAAAAAAACCTTAATGTTTAACCCCTTCGCGTTACCCAATGCATTGGAGAGCTATATCGGGCTCACCCACCCGTAGTTTATCACGGAACCACCTGTCTTCATAAACAATTCCCAGGAACCATAACATAATCATAACACATAACTTATGCATAAAGGAAAGATAACATTCCCACATTACAATATCAATATAACATTTTAAGATATTGAAATGATGTATCCATTCTAAAAACCATTTCCAAAACCATTTAAAACATTTAATAAAGAGATTTTTCAATCAAAGTGTCCCATACCACAATGAAGCTTTTAACATTTTAAACCATTAATATCCATATAAATAAATCCTTAAAACCATTTTGAAAACATGGATATTAATGAGAAATATTTATTAGAAAAAATCATTAAAACACTTAAAATGATATTTTTGTTGATGGTTTTTTAACAAAAGGAGAGACACTTGAATACAATAATTGAGGAATAACATTTAATCAGAAAATTATAATATCTTTAGAATAAATGTATTCATGATATGATATTCCAAATGACAGTATATACACCATATAAGAGTGAATTGGTGGATAACAACAATGAAGTGTAAATGTAAAATAAGATGAACTCCCTTATAAATAAGGTATCCTTAAATTAAGGATAAATAAATCTCAAAATTATGTGTGACAAATATAAATACACCAAATATAAATGTATATTAAGTGTAAAACAATAAAATTTCATTCACACATATTCAAATGATGACATATTCAATAACTACAAGTTGAACCCAAAGAAATCGAAATTGGGTTAAAATGTTCCCTTGGTAAAATTCGACATCGTAACAACGTCACTTTAAAATTCATTAAATTAGTTGATGAGAGAGAAAATGGTATCTCATCACTTGGAAATAAAATTTACATCAATAAGGATATATAAGAACATATCCCGACATAAAAAGATGAAAATTAAAAGACATAACAAAATAAGTCTTTTTAAAAGTGCAGTATGAAAGGTTCCCTTACCGATTTGGGCAACTTTCGAAACGTACACCCCATGAAAGAAGGGCCATACGATGAAGATGTAACTACCAATAAATGAGATTATATTATAAAAATAGTAAAATAATGGGCATTACATACACCACCAAAAAATAAATATTGGCCAATGTAGCATGAATCTCACGGGAATAAAATGTGAGATGAAAATCCCATTATGAAAATTCGGCATCCTAACAACACCGCATAAAACATCCAAAAATCGATTGATGAGATCAAATAGGGTCTCTAATCATATTAACATAAAATTTACAGCCGGAGGAATATAAAATAACATCCTCCAACATAAGACAGAGGAGCATAAAGTATGTTACATAAAAAGAGTACTTGAAAATAATGAGAGAGGTAGGATCTCTTACGAAAATTCGACAGTCTAACGGTTCCACTCAAAACATCCAAAATGGATTAATGAGAGAAAATAGGTCATTTCAGCATATGAACATAAAAAAATACAGTAAGAGTAATATAAAATAACATCCCAATCATTAGAAATATGAGCCTAAAAGGAATGACATAAAAGAGTATACTTAAAAAGGAAGAGAGGGGTGTGATCCCTTACCTCAGGTTCAACTTGACTTGATCATTATTTACATCATGAATAATAAAAGTGAGTTAATTTATTCTTGATTAAGAACATTTTGCATGTTCATTATTACTTTTATATTACTTATTACCATGTTATGAACACTATGTAATTATTTAAGTTAATAATGGTCATTTTGTCGATCATTGCTACTTCAGTCAAAAATAAACTCTTTATAATTACAAGTTTGTTCATGGGGTAAAATATCCATTATATCAAGAATTATATACATTATTTAGATATCATATATATCATATATATCCATTATATACATGAATTTATAATATTACATAACATTTAGAGGTAAGAAATGACATGCACCGTTCATGGAGACGGTAAGCCGTACGTACACATGAATGCTACTTCCATTTATATTTCATATTTAATGGAAGTAAAACATAATGATACATAATAGTATTATAATTAATTTATTTAATCGTATATAATATCATTAAATCTATCCTTTATATGTACCAAATATGGTATTAATGAATCAAATCACTTTGAGGGGGCGGTTGTCCGCACTTCCTAAAATGAAGATATCGCGTTTACCCATAATGGAAACCATATAGGTATGCCATAAATGAAAAAAATAATTGTAAGGAAAACATAAACATATTATATATCATATATAAATATTGTGACATCTTAATTTCTACCTTTGAAGGTGTTAATAAAATATTGAACAATCATCGTTTCATGAAGCAGAAATTCACTATCCCCAGAAACAGTACATTTATTAACCATTAGGTGAAGGTGTGTGTATGTGTAGCTCGAATCATTATTATAACAACCTAATAGTTTACTGAAGATACTGGATTTGTTACAAAAGAATTGAATAAAAATATTTAAGGGGTTGGAGAAGCAAAATAAAACAAAAGAACACAAGTGAATACATTACCTTAAAATCGGGTAACTCCCTTTGGTTTGAACCAAAAGGGTTTCTTGAAGAGCTTACTTCCTAAGGTAAGGATTCTATGATGAGGAGAGAGATGTTTAGAGATGATATGGTCAGGGTTTGGCCGAGAAAAAGGCTTGAAAGGTGTGGGTAAGGTGGTATAGATGGGGGCATTTTATAAGAGAAGAGGAGGGGCACTCTTGGAAAGTTATAAAATGTTACTTTATTTTCAAATGAGTTTCAGATTTTAAAGGACCCAAATTGATTTATCATAAATATAAGGTGATAGGGGTTCTAAATATAATCATCCAATAGTTTTTGTTATATTTTTAGGTCTTATATTTGCATTATCGTTTCATTTTATTTAAATCGTTAAATAATGAGGTAATCGTTGCATCATAATGATGTCATAAATAATTTAATTTATTTAATGTCTAAAAATTATAAAAAAAAATAATATGATGTAGGAAATCCATTTAGATTTAAAATTAATATTTATAGTAAAAATATGACTTGTATAACCCCATGTAAAAATTGTTTTAGTAAAACAATACATGTTTGTGTCATTTTTACTTTTACATTTAAAAAAAGACATTAATGTCATTATCATACCCAAGTGGCTCCATGGGGTCCCCAAAATTGACCCATGGGTTGTCTTGGTCGGACATGATACATCCAATAAGGGTAGGACATGTGTCACGGTCATTTCATATTATTAAAATATTATTTTTACTGTAAACTACACTAATTTCCTCTAATCGCGATTTAAATCTTAAACATTACTATTCCCCAAAAAATTATTTTAATCCCATTTAACCACATTTTACTTCCTAATGACAACCATGTATGTTGGATTTTTTAAATTCAAAACAAAAAGGTGGTAAAATTTCATTTTAATGAAAAATTAGTTTTTTAAGTACAACTTAGTGGTTTCACTATTCATCAAAAATTAATGTTTTTAAGAAAAATACCAAAAATTCACCCTAAGCTATATTTTATATTCTGAATTCCAAAATGATGTCTATTTTACAAAATTCAAAACATATAATTTACAATAATTAATTTAATAATTTATTCTCGTTGTCAGAACAAATAGTGTGTTTTTAAGAAACAATATCTATCAAAAGATTGACACTCGTTTATGTCCAATCTCAAAGTGATATTAATTAAAATGACCAAAATTGGAATAAATGGTAAAAATATATTCTAATTTCACATTAAAACCAATTAAAAGATAATCTAACTATATAAATAAATTATATTGAAAAGAGGTTTTGAATTAAATTACAACACTTTTCACTATTCATTAAAAAATGAACATTATCAGAAAAATACCATTAATTTATCCTAAGTAAAATTCAATATCCCAATCATAAAGAATGAGTTTATTTTGAAAAATATAGCTTATAAAATTTTAAAAGATAGATTTAAAAATGGTTTTCCATCAAAAGGCTGTAAAACAATCTTTTAACAATATTAGAGTATTTGTTCTTAAAATTGGATTCATTTGGATTTTAAGCCTCTAATGTTTATTGGATAAATGTAAAAATATTTAACAAGCTTATATAATCATTGTGTAGTAACTTCTGTTCATTCCCTCCATTAAAACAGCTAGGCATTAACTATTATTATATTATTATATTATTAGTGTGCAACTTAAGATTTCAAAGAAACTCTTTGTTGTGTATTAGGTACGCCATCGAGCATATCATTCCCTTTAAAGTAGTATTAACATTTTATTCACAAATATTGATAAACATTAGAATTTAATATTATTTATTTACCTAGGATGTTACAAAATACACCATAATATTATCATGTTAGATTAAATATTATTTTTTCACTATTTATACACAACACCATTTTAAACATACGTTACACACAACACTGAATTAGCTTGTGTAACATGTAAGACATTGTTTTACCAAATATTAATGGAAAATAATTTTTAAATATATAATTTGATGCATCTATGAATTTTATATTTTAAAATAGAAAAAATTTTAGAATTAATATTTTCAAAATTTCCTTTGGGTATGTTTTTTGGAATTTTATGACAATCATTATTTTCTATGAATATTGAAAATTACTGGTATTATTTTAAAACATCATATTTTATATAATCATTAGTTCTAAATTTTATTTTATGATTGTTTTTAAATATAAAATAGATCATTTATTAATATATTAATCCAATAATTTTTGTTGTAATCTTTTTATATTTAAATTATATATAAAATCTAATTGATTTTTTTGAATGTTTTATCATTAAAAACCTAAATTCTTGCCATGTCTGTGGGATTATCATTAATATTAATTTCCCCTTATCTAATATTATAATTTCTAAAAACATAATTATATTTCTTTAATTAGTAATTTTTTTCTAATTAGATAAACATAATTTTTGTTCAAAATAATTAGTGAATGTGATTTAAATTATTTGTTTTGATTAAGTTAGAATTATGATTAATAAGATACAAAAACATTTTATTAAGGAGTAGAATAACCTAGAAAAATGTAAAAAATCCAATACCAACTTAAATATATGATACTATAAATATTAAAATATAAGTGAATTGGTTGAAATAATATAATTATTTATTTAATTGGATATATATATCATTTTATAATAAATTAAATGTAATTTATTTTTATTCAAATAATGTTTTTTTTCTTTAAAAATTAAAAATAATTACATAATATAAAAATTGACTTTATTGTTATTTTACAAATAAATGATATTTTATTAAATTTTTATAATTAAAAAAATTCCACTATTCCACCAAGTGACTTTTAAATAATATTAAATATTTAATATGGTTATTAGTTGACCAATTTATATTTTATAAATAAAATTTTGACCCATATATTGAATTTTTTTATTCACACTGTCCAAGTTTATATACTGTTTTAGCGGGTGAAATTTACTTGTGTTAGAATTAATATCCAAAACCAATAGGAACTGTATTTTATAAATTAAATATATATTTAATAATTATTTATATATATGTTTTCTGATAAATATAACTATTTTTAATTGTTTAATAAATTATATAAGAAAACTAGATTCATTAATACAAACCAAAATGAAAAAATTGGGGAATCATAGAAGTAAAGGAACAAATTTATTTAAATGTTGATATTTTGGGTGGGGTAATTATTAATCCAACATTATTCCCACATATTATATTATTTTTTCTTTTTTGGGCACTTTCAGTATGGTAGACTGCCCATTTCTGAATACCTTTTCGTATTTATAAGAGTGTCACTCCCCCTCTATAATAAATAGGCAAGTACTCTATGCCATCCTCAGACCATTAAGGCCACATTGGCTCCCCCATACAAATCCAAAATATTCTTCCAAAATTCCTAACCCTCACATAGAATCCTCTCTTTAGGAATTATGAAATCCAATGAGTCCTTTTTGTACAATCTAGAAGGAGTAACCCGATTACGAGGTAACAAATTATTTTAATATTTGTAGTTTTATTTATATTTTACATAATCTTAATATTTTTATTCAATTCTTAAATAAAAAAAATTCTTAAAATAATACTATGTATTTAAGATAACTTTTAGACTAACACTTATATACACCTCCATCTAATGAATAATGAATATACAATTTCTGTGTAAGATGAACTACTGCCTCACAAATTGATGATTATTCATTTTTCCCTTACCACCTATCATGGATTTCATTATGAAGGAATATGTATTTAAATAATATATATATTATATCTATAATTTATTTTTTCTTATATAATTTCAATTTATAACATTTCATTATTCATTCCATTATGTAAAAATTTATAATTTCATTTGAGGAAGTGTGGACTACTTCCCCCTCAAAGCGATGCGACATGTTCATGCCATACATGGATTTAAAAAATTATGGTTTTAATAAACAATTGTATCATATATATCATATAAATTATCCTATAATTATAATATAAAAATGTGTCATTTAGTTTCATTATTTTAATGCAACAATGAAATGGAAGTAGTGTTCATGTATACGTACGACCAACCATCTCCATGAACGGAGCGCATCATTTCTAATATCCAAATAATATAGACTTAAATAAACAAATATAAACAAAATATATATGGAAATTAGTTCATATATTTTCATTCTGAAGATTATTAAATCATTATTTAATTAATTGGAACAAAAAATAAAAAGACTAAACATATTTGATAATACTAGGAAATTAACACCAGAAATAGTTAAAATAATGAATGGGTATTAACAAATGGGTAATAAAAGAATCGTATCAAGATAATTTAGGATAGTATTGAAATAATTAATGATATGGTATTAGTTAGTAACATATTTTAATACAATATATAATATGATAAATACAACACAACAAAAAATGATAAGGTAAGGGATTTTGTCTCAATTTACATTCCATTGTGACTTATTTCTGTTATGAAAAAATTCAATTTTATTTTGCATATATATTGTAATATGTTATATTATTTCATGAATATAATTAGTCTCATGATATTTTAAGATTTATTCAATTCACTGAGAATTGTAATTTAAATATTTCAATATTTTATGGGAATTGTTAGAGTGTTTAAATAATATTTTTCTGCAATAATGTTTTAATGTCAACACCAACTAATGTTACTTGTTTTACAGAGATGTATTATTCATAAATACATTTCATTATGGATATTTGATATGGGTCATTATTTAATTTATATATTATTAATGCTTTGTACTTTTATGAATTTAGTGGTGCCTGGTTATAGAGAGCCCCTTGATGTATTAGTAGTATCACGAGATAAATTACATGGCCAAATCAGATGTGTTTTTACCCAAATTGTCGTATACCATATGGTAAACTATCTTAATGGTAATTTACTATGTACCTAGGAAACATGGAATAAATAATTAATAATTTCCGAAATTTATATTCATTTATTAATTATGCATGAGATTTTTCATTAACATATATCTGGATACATTTTATTCTCAATTTATTTGTTTAGATGGAATGAGTGTATGTTTCTTACCTTTCCATATTGGTATTTCTTTGTATAGTTACTTGAATGGAATTTATTATCTATTATTTACCTATACATGTTATTTTCATACTATTTATTCATTATTGATTCCTTCTTACATATACTTATTGATCATTTTATCTCAACCTTACTATATTTCATTTCCATTTGTTATAATGAAGGATTATTTGAATAAGTGTTCTACGATATAATTTATTTAATTTTATTTTGTATCATTAATTTGTTTTACATTTATGAATGATTTATGGGTATCTATTATGAAATATGTCTTTCTAAGAATACTAAAATTATCATTCCATTGGGGTTTTAATTCATGTAATCATGCCAATGTTACAAAATAATTCACCAGCTCTGATTTTTTGGGGCTAGGGAGTTAGAGTCAGTACTAATGTATGATTAGTGGAAAGAATGGAAATGATTATAGAAAACACAAATTTGGGATCCCAAAAATATATAGTAATATATGATAAGTTTAAATTAACATCCATGAATTTTTATAAGGTTGTAATTTTGAAGGCATTCTTAGATATACATGCAATTCTTGATATTACAAGTGGATGTCATTCTAGCATAAATGTACCTACGAGTAATAACTCTGAGAATGTATTCGAGGTCTGGATCAAGGTAACCTAACACAAACAATGGGTCTTACTGCGCACCTATTTTGACACTACATTTGGGCACACTTAATATAATTCAAATTTTCTATACATACAATTATAAAAGATTTAAATGTATTGATTTTCTAAAGTATGAAAAGATTATTATACTAGGATTCATAATGCCTAAGTTTGTGTACTATACAATATTTTTAATTATACATTATTTAATTAATTAATGAAACTTATACAATTATTTAGAATAGGAACATGGCTTAAGGAATGAGAACTCTACCAATTCACATGATCCAAAGAGTAAAAATGATCATCTCGTTTATGTTATTAAGACAAAATATCGAACGGAAATATTCTCCCAATAATTATCATCATATGTGGAAATAATATCACGTGCTAACAAGATAGGAAAATAATTACCTAAGTCTTATCTCTTCAAAGGAAACCAAGACAAGAAGAGGTCTTCTGAGCATCATGAAAAAGGGAATGAGTTGAAGAAGAAAAAAGGAAATAATGTTTTTTGGACATGGAATAATTACGGTAAGAAACGGTTTGTTACTTGTTTAAAGGTAATGGGAGTCTGTTATTTGTTTCTAGAAAATGTATGTCATGTTCTTGAATTTAAGGGAATAAAATATCATTCCAATGTAATATTCTTCAACTGCAATTATATGGGACACTATGTGAATCAATGTCCCATGCGTCAAATGAATATACTCAAAATTATTCTGTTAGATAATTATCAGGTTATTCTATTTCCACAATTGAAGATGAATCGAAAATATTCATATACATAAATTATTTCATTTGAATATTTTAATAGAAAAGTACTAGATATAATATATAAGTAATATATGATGATATTTGTTGTAGAATATTTTTTTTAAATATTTGAGATCTTATACTGAATGGTACTATGAAAATTTATTCATTATAATGTTAAACACTTTATAAAAAACATGATTGTGGGATAATTAACCCTTAATATGTTCATTATTTTGAGATAAGGATGAGGAAATGATTTTCTTGGACATGTTATGACTACCTTGGAACTGATTAGTAAATTTTCGACAGGTGTTGTGTAGTATCATTGATAGACTCTCCACAATTTTGTATTTAAACAATATATCCAATAAAATGAGTCTTACTTAAGGGATTAGGATGAATAAATGTTTTAAATATTTTTTTATATGATTTATTACCATATTTCCTGTGATTACATGAATAACATGTTTGAAATGTAAAAATTTGGAGATACTTTATATTAATTAAATGCTAATGATATGTATATTTTTTGAATTTTTTTTTCCTTTCATCCAATGAATTCTATCCATATATTTTGGAAATGACAAACCTTAATGGAATGGTCATTAATTGGATAATATTTTAGTGGATAATCTATTATATCGCCAAATGATGCATCATGTTTTATGATATGATATATAAATAATTCAAGGAAAAAAGGAAAATATTATCTTATAGAAATTTTTATTTTCTTATATAGTTAAAAAATTCAATAACTATAGAAAAAAATATTTTTAAAAAACAAAATGTTTTCATAATATCATAACTCTTAATGATATCAATTACCTTTTTCACAAATATGGATTATGGTTTTGTGGTCATAACTTTCATTGGAAAATGTTCATTTCCACTCTCCATTAGAAGGTTTTTAGTTTATAACTATTTTTCAATTTCACACTGATTTTCTCCTACTAGTGATCATAATTACATTACCATTGTATTTTACTTTATGTTTTATAAATAATATGTTTTATTTACCTTATTCATGATGTGGGTTTCTTAATAATAGTATTTTCAAATATCAATTCCATGATTACTAAGATCAATTTAAATTTTGAGGATGTAATTTAATTAATGTTCAGAGAATATAACACCCCAATACATTAAAATATTATCATCATAGAAATAATATAATTTTTTTCTCTTTATACGCAACACCACATTAAACATACAGTACACAAAATAATAAATTAGAATGTCTTACATGCAAGAAAAGCTTTTATGTATTTTTAATAGAGAAACTATTTTAAAAAAATATCTTGATATTCTGTGAATTTGATATTAAAAAAGAAACATAATTTTTAAAATAAAAAATTTTCAATTATCTTAGGGTGAATTGTTTTCACAATTCTGAGAAACATAATTTTTTTTATGAATAGTGAAATTTACAGAAGTTTTGTTAAAAAAATATTTTTATTTAAATATTGATTGGGGATAAATTATATTTTAAGTTGGTTATTAAAGTGAAAACATATCATTTATTCATATATTTATCTAATTTATTTAATTTTAATCAACTTTAATTTATAAGTAGATATAAATACAAAATGAACATTTGAATGTTTTTACATTAAAACTCGAATTCTCGCCACTTATATGTTATTAACATTATTAATAATTTTCCGACATCTATTATTTGAATTTTATAAAAAATTAATGAAATCTTATAACTAGTAAAATATTTTTTTGCTAATAATATCAACTAAATTTTTGACCAAAAAATTAAGAAGTGTGATTAAATTTTATATCAGTGATAAAGGTGAAATTATTCTTAATAAGGGACTCGTTCTTAATATTAATGACCAAAATAACCTCGAAGTATTTCAAAAATACATTGGAAACCAATAATTAAACTTTATCCCCAAATGGTTCTAAATTTACATGTCATTTGGTTATTATGAAATTGATTCTCTCAATATAAAATGTTAATTAATGAAAAAGAAAAAAAGGGACTTTCCTTACCATTAAATTTTAAAAAACATTAAGTCATGTACAAAAAATCTTATTTTAGGTAATAAAATTTTTTTTAAAATATAAATGTGTTATTTTTATCATAAATATTTATCATGTAGTTTTAGATATGGTATATAATCTGAAGAGGCTTAAGAAACATCGATGTAGTGATTATTTAGTTAATAACCAACTGAAATCAGTAATAATGTAAATATTAAAAGTGATGTGAATTGAATGAATTATTAGATTTTTATATTTATTTAGTTAAATATTTCATGTTATAGTACTATAAAAGTAATATATTTTAATTAAAATTTTTTATAGAAAATTACTAATTAAAATTAAATTAAATATGTCCAAATTGACATTATTGTTATTTTAAAGTAAATAATATTTTTTTAAATGATTTAAAATTTTAAAAAAATCTTATATTATTCTATGTTATTTTAAATATTGATAAATATTAAATATGATCTATTATGGTACCAATTGATCTTTTATATTACAAAATTTACACAAAAATTTAAAAAGGTTGTTAACACGATCCGAGTTTAAGCATTGTTTTAGAACGTCGAATACACTTAATATTCAAAACCCAAATGAATTCGATTTTATAAATTATTTAATATTAACAGTTCACTTTATCTATATCTTATAATAAATATCACATTAATTTAGTCTTAATGGTTAAATAAATTAGATAATTAAACTAGATGCTTTAACGAAAACCAAAATTATAATATCAGGGAGTCATATAAGTTAAGAAACCAACATATAAAATTCACAGATTTTTTATTCGATGATTTAATAGACCATTATTCAAAGTCAAAACATTATTTTTTCATTTTTAGCATCTTTAGGTATGTCATACATCCAATAAATGAATACCTTTTGGTATTTATAAGAAATGACACTCCACCACCACTATAAAAAACAAAGTACTCCATCCTTTCCTCACACCTCTAAAGACACATCTTCTCATCCAATGTCTACCCAAATAATCTATAAAATGTCCCCACACTCAACCATGAAGCTTCTATTAGATATGGAATGAATTCAAAGGATCCTTTTTAGTACAAACCAAAAATAGATACCCAGTTAATATGTGAGGTATTCTCTCAATCTTTTGGGATTAATTTCCATTTGGCACTCCCTATATTATTATTATTATATGATTACATAATAAAAAAAGTATCATAAATATGCTAGTATGTTTTTATGTTATTATTTCAACCAACACTTCAAGAAAACTCTTTTTAATGGGAAAAAATTTATTTTTTCTGTGTGCGTTGAACTACTACCTCACAAAACGATGATTGTTCATTTTTTTCTTCCCGACTATCATGGAGGGAATTATGTTGAAAAATATATCTATAAATGATATATATTATATTTATAAGGTCATTAGGATTATTTAATTTAATTTAGAATATAACTATATGCTTTTTTTTAAATATGATAATTTTGTTTGATTATGTGTGGACTACCCCCCCCCCCCCCAAAGTGATATGACTCGTTAATACCATACATGGAATGAATAAAGAATGGTTTTAATAAACCTATATTAAATATATGTTATAGTTATTATTCTTGAATTATTATATAAATTTTTATTAACTATTTTTCATTCATTCAATACAAACTTTCAATTGGAAGTAGCGTTCATGCATATGAACCACTTATTGTCACTATGAATGAATCACTTCAAATATAATCTCATAGTATTATGAAAAAAAATAAATACATATATAATAAATATATATATAATAATTAATTCTCGTTTTAAATTATTTATATGATTAAATTTTTATCTAATTAATATGAACAATGAATCACAAGTCAAAGCATAATTGAGAAAACTAGGCAATTGACACCCAAAATAGTTAAAATAATGAAAGAGTGTTAAAAACACGTAATAAAATATTTTATAAAGTTAATATATGATATTATTTACATACAAATCGTTATTGTATTATTTGGTAACATATTTTATACCAAATTATCTAAGGATAATTACAACAAATAGAATGAAGGATAAGGTAAGGGATTTCATCTCAATTTACACGTCATTGGGAGTTCTTTTCGTTATGTTCCAACTAAATATTATTTGGTATTTATACTACCCATTGATATTTTATCTCATGAATATAATTATTCTCATGAATTTTTTTATAATTCAATTTAAATTATTATTTAATAGTTTCAATATGGTATGGAATACAATAGGATGGTTAAATATTATTTTTTCATGAGAATGTTTTAATGTCAACAATCCGTGTTTTTACTTATCCCCTTATTAGTTATTATTGATAAATCCATATTAATTATTGATACATCAAAAGTAAAATTTCTTATTTGAGATATAAGTAATACATTTTAGTTGTATAACATGGGAGGGGAATGGTTATAGATATCCCCACAATGCATCTGCAGTTTCATGTGATTGATCTCTTTTCCAATCATATGGGATATTACCCAATAGGTTTTGAACTGTCTTGTGAAAGGTCTTGATGGTAAATGTTTGACATACCTAGGAAACATGTCATACAATAAATATTCATTAAAATAATTTATAATCAGTTGGTTTTTATCCATAAGATTATATGTCAATATATTTATGGATATGTTTTAATCACAGTTTATTGGTTTAGAATGAATATGTTCCAATTTTATACATTTCCATATTGATATTTCCATAACTAGTTATTTAAATGGCATTTTTTAGTTATTTTCCATTCCATGTAAATTTATTCCTATTGATTCATTTTTTCTTCCTCTTCACATTACCTTACTGATAAATATAGCTCACCCTTATTATGTTTCCTTTCCCTTTATTATGAACAATAAACCATTGAATAATTATACAAGGATGCATTTTATATCATTTTATTTTGTACATTGTTTTTATTTTATATTTCTTAATATATTATGTGTATAATTTATGAAACAAATATTTCCAATACTAATAAACTATTTGGTCCTTCCGGATTTTAATCATTATAATCATGAATGATTAATAAAATAATATACTGGATTCAGACTACTATGGTCAGGGTGTTACATAGGTTGAATAAGAAAGGGAAAATTCATAAATATAAAAAATTTATCACCAATTCACCATCAATATATTAGAAAAAATTAAATTATCTAGTAAATACATGGTATACTTTAATACTAAAAAGCACAACCAATTGGTTTAGCTTCTGTTAGGTCATCTTTATTGACATTTTGGCTTTTATGCAATCATTTAGTCTGGTGTTTATGAGTTATGTATGAGTATTATAATTTTTCATCTCCCTTAAAATGTATTTTATACTTGTGGTTGATCATTGATCATCAGGGTCTTTTTCCACTTCAACATATATGGGGGAAATAGTAGAAAGATAGAGGTAATATTTTGAAATTCAAAAACTAGAAAATAAATTTAATGACTAAAAAACTTTACGTCATGAATTCAAGGTGAGATTAAAAATGTGAATTCTATAAATTAAATTCAAAATAATATAATTATTTTATTTAAGGAATGCTAAAAAATTTATATTGCTTTTATATTTCAAAAATTAATACTTCAATTCAAATTCAATAAAAGTAGCATGGAGTTTGTTTCATAAACATAAAAATTATTAAATCAAGAAAAATTGATCAATTTTGAAACCAAAATCCAAATTTTAAATAAAAAAATATATTTAATGTAAAACATAAATATGATTATAATTTAGCATACGTCAACTATGATTATTTTTTCCAAAAAATAGTAAAATTTATATACAAATTCAGTGTAAAAAATATAGTTAGAGGTGCGACAGGTCACTCATATTAATGGTTTATTGAACAGTTTTGATAGATCTATACCAAATACATAAAACCCCATTGGTATAAACTTATTACAAAATGTCTGTAATATAATTTTCTTTAAACCATTTTTATAGTCCTATTATGATAGGTATATTGCAATCAATTTGTGAAATAATCTATTTAAGTAGTACTTGTGGTTTCTTATCATATTCTAAAGGGTTTAACCCATTGGTATAATATTACAATCAAGTAGGATTTATTTCATTTGGTTAGGATAAAATTATAAAAGAATATTTATAAGGGTTAACAAAATTTACACACATTATAAAAATTATCTCATTCAAATTTCAGTCACTTTTTTCCATTAATTATTCCCCAGTAAAAATTAAAATTACATTTTTATTGCTTTGATTTTTTAAAACTTTTTCATGATTTTGTGAATCTATGACATTAAGACACCATAAATTTAAATATTTTTTTTTACTTACATTTTTTATCACAACATTAAACTATTTTTTATTTTATGTGTTATATGTATTTTTATTTTATAATGTTTTGTGATTAAGAAATAAAATAAAGATAATATTGTTTTGTTTCCATCTAATTATTCATGTTATTAAATTATATATGAATTATTTTATACATACACATTTATTTAGTAATGGGATATAATTATTAGATAGATAAAGAAAAAATTAATTTAGGTTATCATAAATATATTATTATAATTTTATTTAAATTTTCAATATTTAAATTTAGGTAATCATTTTGAAAAATATATATTTTGAAATTATACAATATTACATACCGTACTCCATTAATTAAATTATTCCTCATCATTTACATAAATATATTCATATATTGATTTTTTAATATGTACTATTTTTTTCAAGTATGTATCGTTTGAACGGTTTATTTGTTTCTTGGAATCTACATTCAATTGTTTCATTTTGATGACCATAATTTTAATGATTTATCAAATGTGATGTTTTTAGGGTTTGTAAACATGATATAAAATAAAATCAATGTAAATAAGATAAAATATATGAAAATTAAGTCATAGGATATCATAACCTATTACACAATTTCTTTAATTGTGATTGTATCGATTCTATCAAGCCCTCATTACAATTTATCATTTAAAAACATTTAACTTGGTCCATCTATGTAGTTTGATCACCAGTTATTGTAAAACATTATTTTTTACTATATTGATGGAAAATTCATCAATATAAACTATTGGTATCATGTTTGAAACTATTTTAATTTCAGAAATTCTAATATAAACAACCATTTTATGTATAATTTTAATTTGGTGTCTTAGCGAATTTTTTTACCTTTATAAGTCAGGGAATGATTCCATTTTCTCGGAAAACATATTGATCATAAAAGAGTGTATAGATCAATATTCAAATTATATATTTGATATTTTGAGTCTTTGATAAAATTACCCTCTATAACATAATTTTTGTGTTTATATTAAACTATAGGAATTCCAGATGCTCTACCTTTAAACGTAGGTATATTTTTCGGTTTATTCTACTAATTCTTGTTAAATTTATTATAATAGTTCCAGATCTCCTTGAAATGGAATCATTGTACATTAGTATAATCTATTTTCCCTTTTCACTCATGATAATGTTAGAATTTATCCCTAACCTTGAATGAATCACTCAATCACTTTAACCTAAATATTCAGTTTTAAATCTTCGATTATTTAATGATGGAAAATCCATAAATCTTTTTTTAAATTCCAAAATATGGATTACAAATTTTTTAGTAATCCTTTTAATCACATGATTTTTTTATTAATATATGACATTGGTAAATCCTACATATCCAGTATGACAATTGGATTTATTTTCTTATATTATGATACTATCAAAGTTACTAAATACCTTAGGTTTCATTACTTTAGTCTATATAATTAGTGATTGTTATTTCATTCATGAATGAATACATAATCTTCCTGGATTCCATCTAGTAATGCAATGATAACCACATATTCAGTAATTTTTTCCACTTTTTTTGTAATAAATGTAAAAATTATCTTTCTCTATCTACGCATTTATCTTGATGAAAATATTTCTAAAAAAAGAGTCCCTTAAAATAATTCCAATCCGTGTTTTATATCTCTTCCTCTTTAAAATTTTGAATCAATGACCAAAATTGATTAGCGCCCCCATTTAGATGATATATGACCATTATAACATTATCGCATTAACTATATATTAGTGCGATAAATATAATTTCTACGGGTTTAATCCACGTTCCTACCATAAATATATTAATGGTTCTATTAATTGATGGATTTCGCTATTTATAACTTTATTCAACTACACTAATACATATAGAATTTTTCAACCACAAAAACATCTTTGTTTGATTTCATTTTAGTTCATTCCCTATACTAAATATGGTTGTTGAAACAATTTAAAATCCTCCCATTATGAATTATTTATAAACAATCATATATAATAATTAGTTCATGGATTAAAATATAAATTATGAATCTTATAATAATATTAAAATAAAAATATAATAGATCCATATCAAATACTCATTCAATTATAGAAAATGATCAATAATTTTTCTAAATATATATAATATATTTTTCATCTATACATATATTATTCTAAATAATGTTCCTATGGTTCCTAATAAACATTCATTTATATAAATTGTAACAACCTGGACCCCAACTACCAAGATTCAGTGTCCATTTTATAATAATAAAAACATCAGAATTATGAAATTTTGAAGTATGATACTATATTCATACTTGATCATTACATTTCATTGGAAATTAATATAGATCATATAAATAAATAAAGATATTTTATTACTTAATTTTGTATATTATTTCTTAAGTAACATTATAGATTATGTTTTGGGAAAATGTGTAAATTATATAAATGACTGAACATAGATTCTCAGTAATGGGAAAAATAAATCTTATGTTAGACATTCAATAAATACATCATATATAATATTACAGGAATGAATAAAAAATCCATTTGACTAAATAAAATATGAAAAAAATCTATAAAAATGGGACTAGATGGTCACATAGATTAAAATAATTGATCTTATAATGATGTAATGAATTATTTTTGACAACATAACTATATCAACGAGGCCTTTTATAAATAAATAATAAAAACCGTCCTGATATATTTTTCTAATACGTCTTATATTAATTGGAAGGAATACATTAGAAACCTAATATATTTTGTCTCATGCGGCTTATTGATGTATCAAGGTGTATATATTTCTCAGCCCACCAATTTTATAATATTTCTAATGCATTCATAATATTAAAATAATATATGAATATAAAATTAAATGTATAATTTTTCATAATGAACCTATAACTAGAACATTTTTACATAATAAATATTTAAAAATATTAAAATAATGAGAATAAAGATAGTCAATATTTCTCTAGTATGACGATGATGATAACTATGTATGTAAACTTATTTTAAACTAAATTTTGAAATATATGTTGTACACACCATCGGTAGAAAAGGTTATATATCTATGTAAAGAAATGATTAATACTTTATTAAATAAATAATTAAAATAATTAAAATGGACAAGGAGAAAAAAAATCAATATAGTATTAAAGAGTGAAAAAGATAATTTCTAAAATAAAGAAAACGAGAGTGAGTTATGTCATACAAACACTGAAATTAATGAAGATAATATGACAATGATGTTATAGATAAAAGTAATTTAAAAATTAAAGGAAATAATTAACATACACATTCAATACATTAGAGATAATATATATAAGAGCTGATATATAATTGATATATAATATAAGGACAAACTGAGGTTTTGGTATAGAAACCCCTAACAAAATAAAATGTTATTATCAATAATAATGAAAACAAAATAATTAAATTAGTATTTCCTCATTACAAGAAAAACTATAATATATGATTTATCCTTGATATTATTATAACAACATAGAAGAAAATAACAATATTAGGGGACAAATATAAAATAAAAAAGATGTAAAAGCTTCATGTATAAGAATGAAGAAGGATTACATTAAATTAAATCATTTTAAAAGTTGGTTGAAGATATGAATTTACAAAATACATTTAATGATAAATTTTATTAAATCATTTATAATGGTTTGGGGATGATAATAATAAATTACAATTATTATTTAGTGAAGAAGTCACCATAACCAGATATAAAGAGTGTATGTGTGTGTGTCATGTATTCACTTTTGATGATTAAAAACAATAATACAATAATTAATATATTATAGGGAAAATAAAAATAAGGAAATAAAGCTATAGAAAAATGGAGTCTTAGGTATGATAATTTAATATTAAATGAATATAAATGATTTATAGAGATAAATATTTTATTTCTAAAAGATTAGAGTAAGTTAGGAATTCCCTTACTTCAAGTCATGGACATCTTTATATATCATTTAACTTTCTAAATAATAATAATTTTTATTTATTTACATAATTTTATACCATTTTAATGTAAATTTCATTCTTAATGTTCCATTTCATTTAATTATAATATTATATTATTCATTTATGAGATTAATGTTTCTTATGTTGGTTGTTTTATGGTTCACTACCACAAAACTAGGTTTTCACAGTGCCACCATTTATAAGTGACAAAAATCTCTCATAAAGGGGTGGGGGAATATAATCCCTAAAAAGCTCTGATAAAGGGTAATTTTAATATTTCTAAAAAAATCATTGCTAAATGTCATATTTTATCAACCATTTTTCTTAGTATTGATAAATACCCACTTTTTCTGTGCATTTTTTAGAACTGTTAATGGGGACCCCTTTATAAGTTCTATTTTAGCAGGACTCCTAGGGGGGTTTCAACTCTTTTTCATAGTTCTAATAAAGTTTATATTTCAAAAAAAAATCATGAATAATAATATATTGTTATATATTTATATTGATATAAATATAATACCTATTTTTAAGTATGTTTTAGATAATTATAAATAAACTATTACATTTAATATTAATAATTTTTTTTGAAAATGGCATCAAAATATTTTAAAAAATATTATTAATTAGTTATATGCTAATTATCATCGATTAATAATAATTTAATAAAAATATTAAGACACAAATATTGAAAAAAAAAATTAATCAAAGATCCAAAATAAGTTGAAAATGTAACTCAATCTTAAAACATCCATAAATTTTGATCAGGGTGTCTATTAGAGCTCCACAGCATATTAAATCAAATCTTACGATGAGCTATAGGCATTAGTGTCTGAATGTCACCTTTTGTCACATTTTTTTATCACCAAATGGCATAGTAGGGATCCGAACCAGAGTTTTATGTCAGGAAACCTCGATTTTTTAAATTTCAATAAACTATAACCTCTGATCAGGATGTCCTCTGGGCCTGTACCTCATTTCATATCAAATATTTTTTCATTTTCTTTAGCATGACTGATTGTGGAGTTGAAATGTATTTCTGGATTATAAATTATGGTAGTTTTAACATTCTATGGCTTTTCAAATACATATATATATGTATTTATTTGTAAATATATATATCTTTGTGTGTGTGTGTTGTATATATTTATATATTTATTTAATTATTTATTTATTAACACACATAAAAAACCTATTTTATAATTTTATTTAAAACCAAATTTATTAATATATATTAATATACAAATAAATATAACTATATGTATAAATAAATATAAATATATATATTAATATACAAATAAATATATATATTTGTATATGAATAAATATATATGTATTAATATAACTAAATATATTAATACGAATATGAATCTATATTAATATACGAAGAAATATTACTATATATATATATATATCAATTTATATGTCATTAAATAGAGAATAAATAAAAATATTTTACTAGTAAAGGAAAATGTGCGCAAGGGGGGAGGTATCAGGTTCGAGTTCGGGTGGAAGCATGGAGGGTGGTGTGGGAATGTGCGGGATGCATGGGCAAGTATAGTGCGTGGGAGAGTGGGAGGGGGTCCACCTAGCACGGATAAAGTGGGGGTCAAACACTGTTAAATTCTTCGTGAGCATTTTAATTTTTTTAATTTTTTTTTTGAATTTTATCAGCGCAAAAAAATTCACTGATAAAAGGGACCCCCATTCTTCTCTTCAATTAATAGCTCCTTTATAGCACTGTTAATTCCCTTTTCTAGCGCTGATAAAATCTATATTTATAGTAGTGTGTTTTCTTTCTAGAGATCAAATTTTGATTATGTTTAATATTTTAAGATTATGTAATTTGTAAAATGGTTATGAAATATTAATATTCATGTATAAATTTATGGATTCATCATATTTATAGGATTATATATGTTTAATAATTCAATAATTTTTCTACAATGGTTTAAAAAATGGAAACACATCATAGTGCCCCAATTTTATGGTTATAAAATGACTGATGTTTTTAAATGATTGGATGATGACCACAATGGAATGAGGGTATTATAACTTCATCTTCCCTTCATGTGAATGAAATATGAAGGAATTTTTATATGACCTATCTATATCAAAGTGATTGAAATTCATACGAAAACTATCAATGTGTAGTGGAATGTGATGTTAGAACCATTTATGGGAAAATATTAGTCTATTTTAAACCCCCCAGTAGTTGTAGAAATGTATTCACAGTGGATGAATTTTTTTAAAAGATAATGGGGGAATTGAAATGTAACAAAGCCACCTGAGCCAATATAACATTTCTCTTGAGTCGACCCTATACATGACTGAAATCATGTTCTAAATCACCACATGATAGTGACAAGAACCGATAAAAACAAACTATCACATGTGAGTGACTTTACCACAATAAAACTAAAATTAAAAATCTATAATGTGGGATGGTACAATGAAATATTTCAATTTCAATAGAATAAGATATTTAGATACCAAAAACTATAAAAAACACAATAAACTATGTAATTAATAACTAAACATATAGATGGGGTCTCAAAAGAAATCCCAAAATCCAAAAGAATGGATACATGAACAAAAAAGGTTCACATATATATCCCAATGAAAAAATTATGAAAATGAATTCATATTAGTAAAAATACCTCCAATACCACAAATCATCCAAAAAACAGTTTACAATGGTAATGGAAAAGATCCACCATAGAACATGGTTCCCTTGTCATTACCAATGTCCTAAAAAATGAATTTCACAAACACCCCAAATGGACTAAGCAGGGTGTGAGGAACAAATCTTATTATGGTAGAACCATTAATCTATTTATATATTTTTTAAATGAAAACTAATATACTAGTATGAAAAATATTTCAAGGATAAATTTATTCCAAAATAAACCAAATTTAAATGCACATTCAAAATACCATTTTTTTATTTAAGAAAACAATTGTTATCCAAAATAGCTTCCAAACATGGCCCAATACATAAAATATACCACAGGGCCTACAATTATCAACATATCATCAAGAATTACCTAGTTTGATCTTAACAACATTATCAATTACCACAGTAATTGAAATCAATGGAAATGGGAATAAAAATTCCTCATATAAAATGGAACTAGTAAAATTCAAAAATAATATAAACCAATCTATCATGATTAATGGGGACGTAGGGGTCGAACCATATGGCCCAACATGAGTGAGTAAAAAATTATGCTATCCTGAAATGTACTATAAGCTCTTTAGTTCATCATTGGGCACAACATGGAAGCTCACATGATCATCCTATAAAAGGATCACACAATCCATTAGTAAAAAAATGATGGCTTCCTCGGTCCACCCTGTAATTGATTACATGGAAACTCAAAAAACATTATTAGAAGCTCACACATTCTTTTCCCCGAATAATCACATGGCCCCTCCAATGATCTGCTATCTCATGACCTAGTTAGTCCATGTTATAATCCATTATAACTCCATAAAAACAAGTCCCCATATCATGTAAGAAGAATGAAAAACAATTTCAAATTCAATTTTCATATACAAAAATATAATTTTATCAAAACACCTTGAAAGAGATAAAAATAATTCTAAAAAAACTTTATAAATACATTTAATCCAATAAAATAACATTGAGAAATTTGTTTAGATAGATGGGGATTAAACATGCCAAACAACTTTTGGAAGACCTCCTATAAAAAACAAAACTACCAATTAAAATCATGAAACACATCAAACATGTAGTATATGCTAAGAATAAATCATTTTAATGGGAATTAAAAAAAATTAATCTATATATTTAAGTAAATACGTGGGAAATTCCATCAAATGGATACACCTACATCGTATTCAGTCAAAAACTCATATGACTTGATGAACACCACCTAAAAGAGGTAGAACTGAGACTCACTCACCTAATACAGAAGAAATAAACCAAAATTCCTATTACACTCCCATTATTTACCCATCACCCCACTAGGATTCCACCTTTCATAAAAAATGGAAGAATAAGGGAAGAGGAGGGGAAAATAGTAATATATCTAGAGGAAATCAACATAACTCATGATAAAAACCATGAATCCAAAAGGAAATCCACTGCCAAGGAGAGGGATGAGATCACTGAACCTAGATGTGTTTTTTTCATGCAGGGGGAGAAAAAACAATCCCAAAAACATAAGAATTTTATAGGGGTAAAATGGTAAAAAACATCATAATGAGGTGGGTAGGGATACATAGATAGAGAAACCATGTTCCAACATTGTGGATTCCACTATCCCCCCAAAACATGCACCACAGTTACCTAGTGGGTGTTTTATACATTGAAAAACCATTTTATTCCTATGAAAACAACACTATTAAAACTAATGTTCCACTTTCACATGTAAATTATGGTTTCTAAAAGTCAAGTACAAACCATTCTCTCTATTATGTCTCCCAAATAAACTCTCAATTTTGACCCATTGTACCAAGGAAATCCATGAGTGAACTAAGAGACAAATAAAACACAATATTATACATACTTATAACAATGTGGGTGTCCAAAATTCCCCATAATCATACATTCCACCCAATTAATTTCTTTAGTATTTTATAGAAGATATCACATGGGTCTTTTACTCTAACACCCAAATCATCCCTATCCAACATATGAGATTGGTCTATATGGTATCTCTTAAAATAAATATATGTAATACTTCATGGATTTTGGTTAATAATTTTGTAAGCCTCAAATTATTTTATACATTTCCTAGAACTCTAGTACAAAAAATGGACCAACATAACATGTCACTAATTTCTCCTACACACCCGGGTGAGAATACCATTGCTGATCTAATACCCACAAAAACAGTTAATACTCAACCTGAAACTACAATAAATTAAGATGAAAGTCACTATATTATTTATCTTCAATCAGAGCTATTTATAACCAATTATGAATCACCTACACTATCTTGGTCTTCTCAGGTTCATGGATTGATCCAACCAAAGAACTCTCACCTACCTCGGTTTAATACGAAAGGGATTGTAACAGTCATCGATTCCACATCTCCAATGTGGACATCGTAATTGGGGAAAGATATCACTTTTATAAAGAAATTTCTTCCAATATATGGTTAAAACCACCTTTACATCCAAAATCGAGTACACACCCAAAATTTATCATCAACTGTCTAGACGGTCCACTCAAATTTTATATCCCTTTAAGGGTGATTTGAAGAGATCAATTTCAGTTGGGGTTCCAAAACCTCCTAGAGATTAATCCAAAAATGAGAATCAAATTAGGCATAACGATTAGAAACACTTTCTAATGGTACTCTAGGAAGCTAGAAAACATATCAAACTTGAAGGTATATGAGGTCCACTACCTTCATGGATACCATTATGGGTGGTAAATGGCCTTATTCCATTAGACAATTGTCAATCACCCAAAAAAAACATATCCACTCAGAGTATGAGGAAAAATGATCCCAAAATCGACAGGGATTATCTTAAAATTCTACAATTGAATAGGAGGTGGCTCTATCAACCTGTTTTTTATATGATTCACATCATTGATACTCTATAATCTCATTCACCTAGAATGTTTTTTCCATTGTATGTCTCATCATATTCCACCAATAACAGCCTCTTAGGGTTTAAAGAATATTTTTCACGGAGAGGTGAATGGGCTTAATAGGATTATTCACCTCATGCATCACTTCATTCCCCATTACCAAAGTAACTAACAATGATTTTCAATAGATAATTGAACTATTGATAGACTAATACCAATAACCTGAGGAAATCTGACTATTTTTGTTACTAATAATTTTTTAAAACTAATGGAAGATACCTTCTCACACATAACCCAATAGATGAGACTGGGTGTAGTTTATACATTATCTTAGAATTCTACCAACTATAATCATGCACCTCTAGTCTCAGATAATCTAAAAATATGATCAAACCCCACAAATCTACTAATCCCTCAACATATTCTACTGGGAGATTCCTTCTTAGAGTGTTGGATAAAACATTTACCATCAATATCATATATAAAATCTCAAAATAAAAATTCAGTAGATACTACACCATGTTTTATTGTCATGGTTATCGGTCCCTTTAAGTGGAAATATACAAAATCCTCTTATAATACAAATACAATATAAATGTTTCCTGAAATAGATAATGTTTTAATTTCTTTATTTAAGGAATAATAACATATAATCTAGGTCGTCATTGGGATAATTCCACTCATGTGGGATTAGCTACCATGATCAATATGTTACCACATGGGCATACCATATCTTCACACACCCTAAACCCACACCATAAAAAATAGAATACATTGCCTAATCATTCTTGGGGTCAATAAGAATCAAACTTGGTTGAGGTTTAAGAAGAGTTTTTAACTACTCTAAGCACTCTAGTGGTTTTAATCCCAAATAAATTTTACCCCTTTTATGGTCAATGCTATCATGGGAGAATCTATCATAGACACACCAAGTTTTTTTCGTTACCTGACTAATCCTAGAGTGTTGTAGATCATTGTACATAATATTATGAGGCCCCAATGACATGGCTACTTATACTTTTTCTTCATCCATTGAATATCCTAACTCAAAATCATGAAACCCATAAATTTCACATCTCAAATCCAAAACAAGAAATTAGAAAACATGGAATGTATATTATTATCTCTCAGAACACCCAAAACCCTTTATATGTTATAAATAAACATCGGATATCTTGGAATACAACACGATCCCATCCTCAAACATGACCATTAATGAGTCTAAAAAAATATTGATGATATTATTTATTAATTATAGTAAAATTACTAGTGAATTGGAAGGCCCTAATGGAATAAAAATATAGTCAATTTTTCAATACAATCTTCATAATGTACTCATTATATCATCATCATCTCTAACCCTCATCTATTTCTAATTTGATCTCATGTCATTCATCAAAAACCAATAGGCCCCACTAGGGGAATAAATTATATCTCCAATAATGGGTAATGGGTATTTTTATCTATTTCTACCTAGTTAGGATTATGCTAGTCTATGAATATTCAGAGGTTACCATATTCATTATTTGAAAATAACATTGGAAAATCCCATAGTAAAATTCTATGGAGTATAAGATACATTCAATCAACATCCTATAGATGAAATTTCATATCCTTTAGTTCGATTGGAGGAATCAAATAATATAGAATGGAAATGGATATCATCCCCGAGAGATGATCGATGGTAATATCGACTTCCCACTGAGGAGAAAATCTCATTAAATCATCCAGATAAATATTAGTGTACCAATCTATGATCCCCGGAAATTCAAAAACTAAACACATTTCATCAAACTGAATAAAAAACATCCCAAACTATCCTGAGATCACCCCCAACTATAATATTACTATTAACTCCCTCCTTGAACATGAATTCCACTAACCATGAAAGTAGTGATTCCACTAATTAAGAGTAAGGAATGTCACCATATGGTGATAATAGTAAACTGTATACTCGAAACTGATCAAACCAATTATGTTGATAATGAAGAAGAATATTTCTAGGACTGAACTAAGAAATTATCACACAACATCCACACTAGGTTCCTCAACAAGGATATCCGAGAACATAAAACCTTGATCCTTCTTCATACCTAGTGGTGTGATAAAATAAATAAAATGAGGTATCATCTTAGCATGAATACAAAAATCATCGGTAAACATCAATGAATTAAATTAATGTGATGTGTTAGTGTCAAATAAAACAAATTCCATAGATGAATAAATAATCATCATACCCAGAATGGTGGATGGAATGTAATATGAGTCTTATTGTATAACATTTTCTAAATAGAGATGACCTATATTAGAACACCCCTTTTTATTCATCCCTGGGTAAGAATATCCCTTAACACAAGGGAGTGATCTTACACCCTTTCTTGAATTTAGTAGACATAATATCTCTTTGAAAAAGGTGATCTTACACATATCCTACCTGAAGTAAACTGATAGAAGCACATAATATTATCTAACTCCCCACACTGATGTCACATTGTTAGAGTCCCAAGTAAACTAAGCCTTGTCGGTATATCCATCCCACACTAATTAAATTCAATAGGGTTTCACCCTGTATAAGCCATAATAGCTTAACACAAAGTCTGATGGAGTTTCTTTTTTATTTCCTCTATTATACTCATCCCACTTTTGGTTCTACATTGAAGAAGATCTATGCGTACAAACCATTGAAATAAATCTACATAAACCTTCCATTTTTGTAATATATACAAATTTATAAATTCCTTTCCTTCTACCTCTAAATAGGTTAATGTTAACATGAGAATAATATGAGATCTAATCTATATCATCAATCCCATATTGAAAAACAAATACTTTTTGTAATCATTTGTGAAGTGATCCAAAGAAACAATAACCAAATAAGTAAATCTAAAAACATTCTTTATCATTGAAAAATATACATCCACCCCCATCTAAAACATACAGTCCTTCACTAATATTAAGGACTCCTGATAGAACTATTGATTGAAATCCTCTTTGAACATGGTCCATTATAGATCCTTATAATTTTTTCAAAAATCACCTTAGAATCTAACCACTTCTTACATTTTCCTTTTACACATAAGCGGATATTACCAATTAATATGTCCTAGTGGACTTTGTGGACATTAATATACAATCAATATGACACAATGATTCATTTTTCTCATTGGTTCCCTTATCGCCCCAGAACACTGGTGGATTCTACCTTGAAAAGTCTTGAACATGGTCCACAGTCCCTGTATGTTCTCAAACACCCACCATATCCATGTTCTAAATCATATAAATCACAAAATACAAAAAATATAGACCATACTGAGGGTTAAAATATGGTTTTCTCTTTGTGCATCTGATCTATGTTTGGATGAGGACCTTCTAGGATGCATTTTCTTCAATACACATGATCTGGAATTCATTAAACTCAATTTAATCTCAAAAAACAACAACAATAGTAGAAACAATCATCATGGGAATAATAAATTAGCATAGAAACTATAGAGACCCAAAGTATGATGTACATTGACATTACATTACTTTTGAGGAATACTTAATACATAATAAAAATGGACACACAAGGACCATAATAGTTTATTGTCTTTGGAAACTCGGAATGTAATCTTCTAATCGTGGTGAATGATCTTCAACATCTCCCATAAAGATCTTCCCCTTTTGGTTTTATTTCCTAAAACCTTTCTTTAAATCTTGGGGAAAATAAAACATATAAACGGTGAGCTCAAATGTTCAGTAAGGGTAAGCATGGATAAAATAAAACAAATCATATACATTTGAACATAAAAACATTAACATAATGTTTAAACATCAAAATCTTGGGAAATGACATAAAACCTTCCAGTACATAAGGCATAGATCATAAAGAAACATTAATCATGATAAAATAGCATGGGAATAAAACATGTGATTGTGGAAACCATTAAGCACATGATATGATTTCCATAGTAGCCAAGATATTGCTGCCAAGATCATCTTTGTAGATAAAGTCCTTTTCTAAATCGAGTTCACCACTCGTTCCAGTCATGTATTATCGAACCGGATTAACTTACCATTCCAGCCATATCTATCTCATGAGATATAAATCTTAACCCAATGAATTGTAGGGAGATATAGGTCCCACCCATCTCATAATTAAATCATTCTTACTTGTGCCACAGAATAAACATACATCATTCATAATAACCCAACAAATAAAATGGGTTTCATAAACATCATCCCATCATCACATAATCCATATCAATGAAATGGATATAATTTCATAATAAGAAAAGTGAAACCATGTAAATCATAGAGACTTTATACTTGAAACATACACATATGAAACAATGTCATCTTAGATGGAAAATGATTCTTATAAAACACTTGAAATGAATTCTTGAGGAAAATATCCTTTCTTCTTCGAAATCAATTTCTTTTCACAAAACATCATGAAATTTTAAAAGAAAAAGATTAGTTTTAAAATAGTCATGAAATAGTTTGTATTAATATTTATGAAAATAATGCTTTATAAAACAGTTAAAGTCCTTTCATTCCGTATAAATTAAAAAAACATTCTTCTCATACTTTTGGCGGAAAAGTCAAAAAGTACCTCATTAAAGAAAGATTCCTTCAATACGATGTGGTAAAAGTAGAAAAGGGTAAAAATGTCTTTAAACATACATGGAAAAAAATTAAACATTTTATGAAAAAAAATTGATAACATATGGACAAGGATAATAATCATAACCACAGTAAATATTTACGAATAAACAATATCGGATAAGAATGAGATTGGAATAATTATCCCTTACCTTAGGTCTGAAATGCTTCGTAGGTATCCAAACCTCCTGTATAATGATTTAAATAATTTCATTGAATTGTTATGGAATCATATTCATTGTTATGATATATATATGGTTCACTTATGACTTTATATTACCTGTTCTTTTTTAAATCCCATGTTAAAGCAACATTTTGGGTAAAATCGTCTTATTTATCGTATGTGTTTGAACTTGTTGTTCTTGATGTTATTATTACATATATCTTGACATAATTACTTAAAGAATGTAAATTATGATTTATATATCACATATATTCATTATATATCCAGCATATACATGTATTTATAAGAGTACATAACCTATGGATGTAAGAAATGAAATGTACCGTTCATGGAGAAGGTAAGCCGTACGTACGCATGAATGCTACTTTCATTTCTATTTATTATTTTAATGGAATTAATACATAATTATACATAGGTATATTATAATTCCCGCATAATATCTTATATAATATCATTAACTACATCCTTTATACATCCCACATAAGGCATTAACGAATCACATTACTTTGAGAGGGCGGTAGTCCGCACTTCCTCAAATGAGATTATCGTATTTACCAACTATGGAAACCATAAAGTCTTGATATAATTGGAAAGTAAAGAAGAATAAGGAAATAATAAAAATATTATTTATCATATATAAATAGAGTGCCTTCATAATGGCCACCATGAGAGGCGGTAGGTGAAAATTGAACAATCATCGTTTCGTGATGCGTTAGTTTTCCATCCACAGAAACATTATGTTCTTCATACATTAGAGTGAGGTGTGTGTAAGTGTAGTTAAAATAAATCTAATAACAACACCCTAGTATTTTGACGATACTGGGGTAGTTACAAAATAAAGGATTAATGAGAGATTAGGGGTTTGAGAAGTAGAATAAAAGAAAACAACTTAAGAGAAACTATTACCATTATTTTGGGTAACTTCCTTTGGTTTGAACCAAAAGTACTTCTTGAAGTTCTTTATTCCTAATGTAAGGCTTCTAGGAAGAGGATAGGAATGTAGGGAGCTTATTTGGGCAGATTTTGGACGAGAAAAAAAGGCTTGATAGGTGTGAGAAATTGTATAGAAGTGGTCTCCTTTTATAAGGGAGAGGAGGGGCTCTTTAGGAAAGTGTGAAAACATTATATTATTATAAACATATCTTAGGTTTCAAGAGGTCAAAAAAACATTAATGTCTAAGATAATATGACTTATATTTTAAATAAAATCATCTAATTGGAATTGGAAAGGTTTTGGATAATATTTTATTCATTATAATCTTATTTATTTAAATCATTTATTACGAGGTAAATACGGCATCATTATTGTGTCACAAATAATTTAATTTATGTGATGTATAAAAATTATAAAAAAATACCAACATGTAGGAAATGTTTTTATCATTCTAATTAATATTTATAGTCAAAAAGATAATTTATATATCCCCTTATAAAAAATAATTACTAAAGGATTTTTGTTAATTCCAATTTTGTCTATACATTAAATTAATTAATCTAATTTGGCATTTTCATTCATAAGTGGCTCCTTGGGGTCCCAAAATAGACCCAAAGATTCCCATGGTGGGTCATTACTCATCAAATATGGTTTGGACAATTTTTAAGGTAGTTTTTAATTATTATAATATTCTTTTAACCATGAATTAACTTATTTACTTTTAATCATGGTAAATAAAAGTAAAAAGTTAATATTCACCCAAAATTATTTTTATCTAATTGAACCAAATTTTACTCCTTTATATTAACCATGTCTCTCGGAATTTTTAAATTCAACTCATAGAAGCGGTAAAATTATGTTTTATGTACAATTGTAAAAGCTCCTAGGATGTGGGTAAAAGATAGTGAAAAGTTCAATACCATTTTTATAAATGTATACTTATTATTAAAATGATTCCAATGAATTTAATTGAACTTATATAAGAATAATGTATCTATTTTGACCGAAAAAAAAAATTTAAATCAAATAAATTAATATTTAAATAAAAATTCGTTTTTAACCAAAAACTCAGTCTTTTCACTATTCATAAAAAATTGATGTTTTTCAGAAAAATAACAAAAATTCAGCCTAAGATATATTTTATATTCCTAATTCAAAAATGATTTATATTTTTCAAAATTCAAAACATAGATGTGGCATTAATTAATTTTAAAAGTAATTCCTGTTATTAAAACAAATAGTGTGTTTTTAATAAACAATAACTATCAAAAGATCATCACTTGTTTATGTCCAATTTCAAAGTGAAATTAACTCCAATGACCAACATTGCATTAAATGGTAAAAATATATTCTAATTAAATATTAAATCTAATTAAAAATATCATCTTGCCAAATTAATTATTGCGATGAAAAAAGTTGTTTTTAATTAAAATATAGCTTGTTTTTACTATTCATGAAAACATGAATGTTGCCAGAATAATATGAAAAATTTATCTAAATTAAGTTTTTATATCCTAATTCCTAGGAAGAATTTTATTTTGTCAAATTAAACTTACAAAGTTGTGAAATAAAGATTGAAATTCGGTGTTCCATCAAAAGGCGGCAAAACAGCATTTTTTTAAAAATACTTATTTTACCTGAAAAAATTATTTTGTTCTCATACCATGTTCTATAAAATGTGTTAGTTGAATAATAATTTTATAAAATTCAAAATTTAGTTTATACTATTCATAATGGCTAGTCCATAATAATATTATAACAATATATCATTGTTTAGTGAAACTCTGTATTGCGTACTACACACCCCACCATAGATGGTTGTGATTGTGTGTAATGCAAGGCAAGTCAGGGTTGCGTGTTGTGAAAGAATCCTTGGTTATTGGGTATAACAAAATCCAACCATATTTCATTTATAAATTGAATATATATATATATATACTCAATGTTTTATAGAATTACTACTATCAAACAAACTTGAAATTGTGTGTAACACGCTCCAAGAATAGTGTTGCGTTTACGGAAGGCTAATACGATGTTGCGTATAGCGCAAGTTAATCTTGTTGTATCGTACAACACAAGACATAAAAGAAAATTAAAAGAATATATCTCATAAAATCTCAGGGTGTTACATTCTACCCCCCGTAAAATGAATTTTGCCCTCGAAATTCATCAGGGTTATAAATGGTTTATTACATTAGAGTTTATTTCATAGAAACCCACATCGTAAAAAGGAATAATAAAACATCATTTTAAAAAGGAAAGTTAGAAATATAATGGATACCCAAAGTAACTCATCAGTGGGCTTACACATAAGAGAACATAGGTGAAAATAAGGATATGGAAGAGAAATCTAACCATCATGTTCTAATGGATAGTGGTAGAGAACATGGCTATGAAAAATCCATCAATCACAAAGCCATAAATTTGTGATGATTTAAGGTACCAACTAATTCATCAGATATGAAGACATTAAGACAACATTTTTGGTCTTCAAGATGATTCCCCAAAATATAAAGAATAATTAAAATAAATACTTTCTTTATTTTGGTACAATCTCACTTTTGTTTGTGCCTTGAACAATTTCCACATCATCTCTTAAAGAAATGAAGTTGAATTTGTCTTCCGTGAAGTGTTAGCATATCATGCGATAGAATGATTGGCCATCCATCTGTCTCAAAATAAATGTTTTAAAAATTTATCAAATATACATGATTCCATATATGGTTAGTTTAATCGTATATAATTCCAAAAATGAACTTATACTTCATCTATCATACCGCTTAATAAAATAAAACCAGTTTCTTCTAACCAGGTACTTCCTATAGGCTAGTGATAGGCGATTAAGGCCTGTCACACTTCAGTTGTGGGTTCGATTCCTACAACCTTGTCTGACGTGATGGGTTGTCGCCTGTGTTGTAGGTTGTTCTTTTTCTAAAATTACATCATTATGAAATTCCATCAATAATATCGAAAATATTTCTAGAATTAAACAATATTAAATTATGTCCTACATATTACATTTCAAATCATTAGGCTTATCCAAAATACTTTTGTCCAAGCTTATAGTATAAAGAAAACAATTACTAGAAATTTCATCTAACGAGCATGAGAATTCCTTCATTTTTCCCCCATATATCATAAGATCTATCTTGTTCTTCGTCACATTCCAAACATGTGAATACCTTAATAATGAATTCTCTTTAAAAATTAATACCCATTGAACCTTAGTGGAAACATGAATGCGGTCAAAAGTTAACTCTTTCCACATACCAAAATCCCAAAATTTTTATATACTCAAACCATGATATAACATTGTCCTTATATCAGTCATGATCTCATTTCATTTTCTCTTTATCCCTTCATTATGCGCATATCATATTCTATACAAAAACATTTCAATCACTTTTCATGGTTTCTAGTACCATATAATTATTTAAAACCAATACATAGATATTCCAAAATTACATGATATCATAAATAAGATTCCATGATACTATTTTAAAATCCCATTATATAAACACTTAATCATTACAAAACATCATTTTCATACTCAACATCACAAATATAGATCGCATGAGACTTCCCTTTATCCTTTTCCTTAAGCGGTTTCTCACATTGATCATTATTAACCTATGGATTAGGGCAGTTATTAGTATAATGCCCCATTTCCATGCACTTGAAGCATTGAATTGCTGGTGGAGAGTTCTCTGTAGTCTTTTCTCTATTCACATCATTAGCAACCTTTTTCCCATTACGTCGACAATCAACTGCTCGATGACCTTGTTTTCCACACTTAAAATATTTTCTAGTACCTTTTAGGCAATCTCTACCATGATTCATTCCACACTTTGAGCATAAAGAAACATTCATCTTCTTTTCACCATTGTTCTGAGATTTCCCCTTAAACTCTCTCTTTCATTTCTTATCAAAACCATGAAATGGATATGAAACACCAAATTCCAATTCTACCTTGATAGCACAACACACAATTTCTTCATATCTACTGAAGTCTCTTTTATCTAATGCCCTTCGAAGACTTGGTTTTAATCCACTGAAGAATCTACCAACTTTACATTCATGTTGGATGATAAAGCCAGATGAATACATTGAAATCCTTGCAAAATTCACCTCGTATATACCAACAGATTCATCACCCTTTTGCTTAATCTCATGGAACTCTTTTTCCATCTTTTTTCGAAGAATACAAGGGAAGTAATTATTGAAAAATATGTTCTTGAACTCATCCCATTCCATAGAGTCAATTTCACCTTGGGGCCTTGTATTATTAATTAAAGTCCACAATTGATCTTCTTACCCTTCTAATTGGTAAATAGCCAGAATGAATTTTTCAAGTTACAAATAGTGAAGTATGGAAAAATATCTTTTCAATGGTACTGATCCATTTTTCAGCAACAAGTGGATCAGAAGACCTACTAAAAGAAGGTTGACGTTACCTCATGAAGGACTCAACATAATATTATTCCCTTCTCTACTCATTTGGAATTCCAGAATGATTCATAGCTTGTGTAAGTATAGAAATAAGATTTTTCACTCTATCTCCCAAAACATTGGTTTTTTAGGAGGACAATCATTGCATTTTCCATTACATTGATCACCATGGTTCTTTCGGGTTCCAGTGATCATCTAAATCCCAAAAAGAATATGTTGAGAGGAAAAAATCATGTTAGGAAAAACAACATAATAAAGGGCGAGTACCTTCAATATCTAACATCTTAGGTTTAATTCTATGATCGTTAGCGTAATTCTAGGATTATAACCTATACTTATACTTAACCTTAGGTACATCTATAGACATACCTTAGAAATATATTTAGGGATCTCACTAAAGATTTCGGATCCTAGTTTCCAATGGTTAACTAAACCTTTCCTCTGATACCAACTATAGAGACCCAAATCTTGATGTACATGGACATTACATTACATTTGCAAAATACATAATACATAACAAAAAAAAGACACAGAAGGACCGTAATAGTTTAGTGTCTTTGGAAACTCAGAATGTAATCATATAATAGTGGTGAAAGATCTTTAACATCTCCCATAAAAATCTACCCCATTTGTTTTTCTTACCTAAAAACTTTCTTTAAATACTAGGGAAAATAAAACATATAATGGGTGAGAACAAATGCTCTCTAAGGGAAACCATGGATAAAATAAAACAAATCATATACATTTGAACTTAAAAACATGAACATAATGTTTAAACAACAAAATCTTGGGTAATGAAATAAAACATGGTAGTTCATAAGGCATAGATCATAAAGAAACATTAATCATGATAAAATATCATGGGAATAAAATATGTGATTATGGAAACCATTAAGCACATGATATGGTTTCCATAGTAGCCAAGGCATTGCTGCCAAAACCATCTTTGTGGACAAAGTCCCTTTCTGAATCATGTTCACTCCTCATTCCAGTCCTCTACTACTAAACAAGATTAACGTAACATTCTAGCCATGACTATCACATGAGATATAAATCATTACCCAATGCATTGGATAGAGATATAGGTCCCACCCATCTCATAATGAAATCATTCTTACTTGTTCCACAAAATAAACATACATCATTCATAATAACCCAACGAATAAAATGGGTTTCATAAACATCATCCCGTCATCACATAATCCATATAAAAGAAAGGGACGTCATTTCATAATATGAAAATTGAAACCATTTAAATCATAGAGACATTATACTTGAAACATACACATATGAAATAATGTCATCTTAGATGGGATATGTTTTTGATAAATGATATGAAATTAATTCTTGAGGAAAATATCCTTTCTTCTTCGAAATCAAATTCTTTTCACAAAACGTCCTAAAATTTCAAATGAAAAAGATTTTTCTTAAAACATTCATGAAATATTTTGGAGGAAGCTTCATGAAAATAAATCATTATAATATCGTACAAATCCTTTCATTCCGTATACATTAAAATAACATTCTTCTCGTACTTTTGCCGGAAAAGTAAAAAAGTATCTCGTAAATGATAGATTCCTTCCATACGATGTGGTAAAAGTAGAAATGGGTAAAAATGAATTTAAACATAAATGAATGAAATGTAAACATTTTATGAAAACATTTTGAGAACATATGTACATGGATAATAATCATAACCCCAGTAAATACTTACGAATAAACAATCTTGGATAAGAATGAGATTGAACTAATTATACCTTACCATAGGTCTGATATGCTTCGTACGTATCTGAACCTCATGTATAATGATTTAAATAAAGTTATTAACTTATTAAATAATAATATTAATTGTTATGATATCATATATGGTTCACTTATGACTTTATATTACCCGTTCTTTTGTAAATCCCATGTTAAAGCAACGTTTTGGGTAAAATCATCTTATTTATCGTACATGTTTGAACTTGTTGTTCTTGATGTTATTATTACTTATATCATGATTTAAAAACATCCAGAATGTAAATAATGATTTAAATATCATATATATTCATTATATATCTAGCATATACATGTAATTATAGTAGTACATAACATATGGAGGTAAGAAATGAAATGCCCCGTTCATGAAGATGGTAAGCCGTACGTACGCATGAACGCTACGTTCTTTTCTATTTATTATTTTAATGGAATTAAAACATAATATACGTATGTATATTATAATTCCATCATTATATCATATATAATATCATTAAATACTTAATTTATACATTCCACATAAGGCATTAAAGAATCACATCACTCTGAGGGGGCGGTAGTCCGCACTTCCTCAAATGAGATTATCGTATTTACCAACTATGGAAACCATAAAGGCATGATATAATTGGGAAGTAAATAAGAATAATGAAATCATAAAAATAATAGATATCATATATAAATATAGTGCCATCATAATGGCCACCGTGAGAGTCGGTAGGAGAAAATTGAACAACCATCGTTTTGTGAGGCGTTAGCCTGTCATCCACAGAATCATTATGTTCTTCATCCATTAGATGGAGGTGAGTGTAAGTGTAGTTCTAATACTTCTCATAAAAACATCCTAGTATATTGAGGATACTGTTGTTGTTACAAAATAAAGGATTAAAAAGAGTTTATGGGTCGGAGAAGTAGAAAAAAAGAAAACAACATAAGAGAAACTATTACCTTTAATTTGGGTAACTTCCTCTAGACTAAACCAAAAGAACTTCATGAAGTTCCCTATGCCTACATTAAGGAATCTAGGGGGAGTATAGGGATGTATGGAGCTTAGTTGGGTAGATTTTGGATGATCCAAAAGGCTTGATAGGTGTGTTGAATTGCATAGAAGTGGTCTCTTTTATAAGGGAAAGGAGGGTCTCTTTAGGAAAGTGTGAAAGAATTATTTTATTATAAACTTATCTTCGATTTCAAGAGTTCCAAAACACATTAATGTCGAAGATAAGATGACTCATATTCGAAATAAAATAATCCAATAGTAATTGGATAGGTTTTGGATAATATTTTAGTAATTATAATCTTATTTTTTTAAATCATTTATTAATGAGGTAAATACTGCATCATTATTGTGTGATAAATAATTTAATTTGATTGATTTCTAAAAATTATAAAAAAATACCAATATGTAGGAAATATCATTATCTTTCTAATGAATATTAATTGTCAAAAAGATAATTTATATAGCCCCACATAAAAATTAATAACGAATGATTTTTTTAATGCCAATTATGTCTTTACATTAAATTAATTAATCTAATGTGTCATTGTCTTTCATAATTGGATCCATGGGGTCCCAAAATCGACCCAAGGATGACCATGGTCGGCCATTACACATCCAATAAGTTTGGACAAGTGTTAAGGTAATTTTAAATTATTATAATATTCTTTTAACCTTGAATTAACCTATTTACTTTTAACCATGGTAAATAAAAGAAAAAAGTTACTATTCCCCAAAAATTATTTTTATCTAATTGAACCACATTTTACTCATTTATATTAACCATGTCTCTTGGATTATATAAATTTAACTCACAGAAGTGGTAAAATTAATTTTTATGAACAATTGCAAAAGCTCCTAGGAGGTGGGTAAAAGATGTTTAAAAGTACAATACAATCTTTATAAATCTAAAATTATTATAAAATGATTCCAATTAATTTCATTTAACTTATATAAGTATAATTTATCTATTTTTACCTAAAATAAATTTAAATCAAATAAATGATTATTTAAATAAAAGATTCAGTTTTAACCAAAAACTGAGAGTTTTCACTATTCATCAAAAATTGAAGTTTTTCTGAAAAATACCAAAAATTCACCCTAAGATATATTTGATATTCCAAATTCCAAAATGATGTATATTTTTCCAAATTCAAAACATATAAGTGGAATTAATTAATTTTAAAAGTAATTGCCGTTATCAAAACAAATACCGCGTTTTTAAGAAACAATAACTATTAAAAGATCATCAGTTGTTTATGTCCAATTTCAAACTGAAATTAATTCAAATGACCAAAATTGTATTAAATGGTAAAAAATATATTCTAATTTCACATTAAAACAAATTAAAAAGATAATCTAGCCATATAAATTATTTAAATGAAAAAAGTTGTTTTTAATTAAAATATAGCATGTTTTTACTATTCATCAAAATATGAAAGTTATCTTAATAATATGAAAAATTAATCCAAATTAAATTTTTATATCCTGATTCCAAAGAAGAATTTTATTTTGTCAAGTTGAACTTATAAATCTTTAAAAATCTAGATCTAAATTAGGTGCGCCATCAAAAGACAGAAAACCTGCATTTTTTGAAAAATACTTATTTTTCCTGAAAAATTTATTTTGTTCTCATACCATGTTCTAGAAAATGTCAAAAATGAATAATAATGTTATAAAATTTATAATGTAGTTGATACTATTCATAACATCTAGTCCATAATTATATTATAGCAATATATCGTTGTTTACTGAAACCCAGTATTGCGTACTACACACGCCACCGAGGAAGGTTGTGATTGTGTGTAATGCAAGCCAAGTCAGGGTTGCATGTTGTGAAAGTCTCCTTGGTTGTTGCGTATAAAAAAATCCAATGACATTTCATTTATACATTGAATATATATATATTTATACACTCAATGTTTCATAGAATAACTACTATCAAACAAACTTGAAATTGTGTGCAACATGATCCATGAATTGTGTTACGTATACTGCAAGCTAATACAGTGTTGTGTACAGTGAAAGGTAATCTTGGGGTAGCGTACAACACAAGACATGAAAGAAATTAAAAAGAATATATCTCAAAAAATCTCTGGGTGTTACAAACACCAAAATCCACATTAAATAAAATAGTTAAAAATCATAAAAAAACTAATCACTTGGGAAAAACATAATGAAATTTCCCATACCACACATTGATACCATGTGATCGACCTAAAAAGAAGCTGGCCAAAAACTAATGAATCCATACCTCTTGAGTAACGATGGTCCTAGTTCCAATCCACCATATACTACCAAATGAAATACCTAATATGGTACTATTTGTTAATGATATTAACCATGTAAACATGACATTCCACCTGAGTCTGTCCACTATACTACCCTAACCACTTTCTTGATCAAAAAAGGCATGTGATAAGAACATGACATAGCCAATTATCAAATGGGATTTATTTATTACCTAGAAAAAAAGAATTAACCATCCCTAAAATAGTAATTTAACATTAAAATATCTTACTCAAATGCAGAAGATAATAAGACATAGTATAAAAGTGATACAACAAAACAAGTTATTCTATAACCTAACATATACATGGTATCTCAACAGAAAACCCAAATACTCAAAATAATATGTACATAACCAAAAAAGTTCCACATATACTTCCCAATGCAAGAATACCAAAACGATGTCACATGATCCACTTCTAGTAATACTACATATTCTTTACAAAAGACTTGATAAAAGTAATCAATAAGATCAATCATATATCATGGTTTGCATTCCAATACCTATGACTTGGAAAAAAAACTTCAAACAAACCAATGGGCACAGAATGTGGGTAAGGAATGAATCCTGGTAGGATACAATCATGAATATATTTATAAAATTATTTTTCCATTAAACCCAATAAAATATTTTTAAAATAAGTTCAAAACTACTCACTTTGGAAATAATCCATTTTGAAATGATCTTTTAAAATACCATTGGTTTTATTTTTTTAATATAACATGTTTTCTAAAATAATATGACAATGGATCAAATAAATAAATAAGAAAAAAAATTCATAACATTTCCAATATAGAAACAATCATACAATGGGATAACAAAACACCAATAGTATTTACCACATAAATAGAAATGAAATAAAATGGGAGTACCATCACAATAACTAAAATGTAACTACTAAAATTCATATAGAATATAAACCAATCCAACATGAGTTATTTGAACCATGTAATATTACCATCAATCATAACCAGAGTGATTAAAAATTTACAGTAGCTAGATAATAAATGGAAACTCTATCACTCTTCCATGATACCAACAAGAAATCTCACATGGTATTCTTATCCAAAGATTCACATGTTCTTTTTTTAACCAAATTGGTGGCTCTTTTAGTCCTCTATCTAATGGTTTATCTGGAAACTCAAAAAAAATAGTAATGAAAGATCACATGTTGTTCCATATAAAGGCTCACATAGTCCCTCAAAAAATAATTTCTCATGCTCCATTGCATCTATGTGAAACTATATGGTAACACATAACATATATGTCCCCATATAAAATAAGGCACAACCATAATCAATTTCAGTAGAATTGTTTTTCAAAAAACAATCCCATTTTATATAATCAAATTAAAATGGTAAAACTACTTCCAAATCCAGTTTAATGATACATTTAGACCCATAAATCCTTTATGATCCATTTTATAAAACATTTTGTGCACATATATTCCACCCACATTTGGAAACCCCTTATTAAATAAAAAAATCTCATGAAAATACATAAATCACGTAAATCATGAACTACACACTAAAAAAATCATTTTAATTGAAATTTAAACATTTAAACCTAATGAAGAATCATGGTTTAGAGGAAATCCCTAAAAACCCTTTAATATAAATACCTATATCAGATTTGGTCCAAATCTGATCTCGTGTGAAAAACACCACTAGGATGATGAAGAGATAAGCCTCACAAACCTATTAATTAATAAATAAAAATAAAATCACTATAAAATGACCTAGATATTATGGTCACAGAAATTACGGTTATACCATTCCCTAAAAATGGAAAAATGCTTGAGGATGGGAAATGAGGAATAAATAAAGAGGAAATAAATATAATTCAAGGAGAACACCACAAATCCAATAGAAAATCCACCCCCAACAAGATGGAGGATTTATTCAGCCACCGATGAGTGGTTCCACATGTGGGGGAAGTAAAAAGATCCCAAAACATAAAACCTTTTATGGATAAAATTTAAATTTCTCCCTTTCTAATGAGAAGGACATGATTGTATTGTCTAGAAGCATTGTAAGGAAAATAATGCAGCAATGATGGGGGTTCTACTATTAATGAAAAACAGGCAACATTTTTTCCTATGTAGTATTTCATGGTTATGAAAAAAATCTCATTCCAGGCGAAACCACAATATAGAAACATTATCTCCCCTATCACATTTACCGCATTATTTTGACAAACAATTCACTCACAATGATACCTATAAAGTCTCCACCAAAAAAATCAATCCCTAGGCAGCCTGAATAAACTAAAATTCACTAATGGATAAATAAAACTGAAAATAAAACATACGAGTGACCCTTAGGAATTCACAAAAAAATCATTTTTGAGGGGGCACCTATGGTTGTAAGAGGAAACCATTAACACTATAGAACAAATACTAACAATTTAAAAAAATTAATGATGAACCACCTAGGGGGTGCAGAAAGAATAACCATTGGTAATGATTCGCCTATTAATTAAAATGAAGGTAATGATACTATAGAATCTATTTCATTAGTTAGGGAAATATATTATAGACCAAAATATAATTTCTAGTATGTAGGTCCGAAAGGATTTTTACTAATTGTGATGATATATTCTATTTTTCTCATGTTATATCTATTCTGTTCTGTAGGAGGAAGTTACCCACATCTTTAATTCACATGAAAAATCAATGTAATCAACTGACCCCCTTAGAGGAATCCCCTGATATGATGATCCATAACCTTAGGTGAGTGATAGTGATGTTGAAGTTACACCTAGAAGTGTTTTTAATATTGATATAGAGATTCACATTCTTCTATATGGGAATAATAAATACGACGTAAATATGGTAATCATTAATGATGACCATATGAGACACCTATCAATGGGTAGAGTTTCCATCATGTCTCAGTGAAGATTATGATTAATAAAGTCCAAATGTTTGGATGTGTGAAAACTATTACAACCCTGATTAATTTTATTATGATAAAAAAATAATACCTATTCTAATTTCTAGACACTTGATTATATTCTTGTACGTGGATTATTTTAATTTTAATACCCAAGATTACACTTTCTTTTCAACCAATTTTCACAATAGTATAATTGGGAACTTTTGGGTTTAATGTACTATAACATACGAATTGATTTACTAATTTTATAAAAAACAACATGCTACACTCTAAATTATATTTAATGATGTTTCTTTTTAATATATTTATATATATATATATATTAGTGGATTATAATTTATATTTATAAAGTCGAGGTATTTATGGGGGGATATATCTATGACGGTTGAAAATTTCTCTTAGATCTATATTGTGACTGGTGAGTTCAATTAATTTTTGAACCCATATAAGAATCATTAGACCAAATATAGAAGTCCAAAATTGGTTGAGTTAAATTTTATATTTATCATTATAATATAATTCAAGATACATTTTTGTCTGAATTCTACAATAGTAGAATCTATGTGATTCAAATAAAGGCTTGAAAAGATGAAATAATCTTTTATTATATCAAATGTAATAGTGAACCAGTGACAATTTCTGAGTTTTCACCTCCATGGTTTAAATAATACCAAAATTTCCTCACTATTGATACTAAAAATAATTTTACTATGTGTTATACCAAACTATTTAATTTTAACAGTGCATGGATCACTATCCATGGGTGTAGTGAACAAGTTCTATATTGATGGTAACCTATAGTGCGTGGGAGTCCTCTATAATAAATTTCCAAAAATATAAGGAATATTAATTCTCTTTGATGGGATTATATGATGGGTTCTGTTTCTTCGATGGATGATGATATTAATTGGACTAAACAAAGATCATTCACACAAGAAGGTCAATAAAAAATTTGGGGGTATATATCTCATAGAAACTGAAATCTCATTGAAATTGGGATGATATTATACCCATGAAAGAGACAATTAATAGGAATTAGTAACCTAGGAAATGGATTAATGGTGAGGTTTGATATTCAAGATTATATTATTGCCTCAACTAGGATAAGAAAGTTAAAATGGGGCTGGATGTAGTCTACATTAATGGATATATAATTACCTCTATCTTAGATATTTCTTAAGTGGTTTTTGGCTATACTATTAACTTATACTCTTTGGATGATTTTACATCACACTTAAACTTATTTGATAAAATTCCTTATTATGGATATGAATTTTAAAATTGAGAGCTAATTGTGGTTCATAAGGATGGAGAAATAAAAATTTTACTTTTTCCTCTAATATAGTTATTTTTTCCATCCATTAGGTGTTTGGTAATAAATTATATATTTTTTACCAGTATATAAATTATAATTATTTTTTAAATTATTTTGAATTTTTAATCATGAATGTTGACATTCCACAGGAAACTAAATCTTTTTCATATTTTTATACAAAATACTGAAAATGCAATTGATATTAAGGATTATAAGATAGTTTTTATGGTAAAAAAATATTCTAATTCCCATTATTACAAAACATTAACAATTAATTATATTATTGGAATACTAATTCATATAATCATATCAGTACGTCTTTATTCTAGGGCTGAATATTTAGGCCTTCTTGTTCACTATATGTGAATGGAATAATTATTTGAATAGGATTTCACAACATGGACACTTTTCTTAAAAATTTGTATTTATAATTCATTTAATCCCATTAATATTAAATTCATTGTGTATATTATCATGGGTTATGGATTTTCTATAAATTTCACTATGTAGATCAATGTTATTCTAATGTTTACAATAATTTTCATGCTAATTACTGGGTCCTACAAAGATTTCATTTGATTCTATAGAGGTATTCTAAAAGGATATCTACTATAAATTATTTTTTTTCATGATTCTTGAAGAATATATGAGAATATTTTCCGTTTTCTTTTACAGTTGTGACTCTATAAAATGATTAAGGGTAGATGATATCTCATTGCACTATTAAATTTATTATATATTGATTATAATATTTTACTTGAGGTGGATTCTAAGAAAAATAAGGTTGTTTTAAAATATATATTTAAACTCTGTGAAAAATTGGTTATGTGGTTAATTAGATGCATTAAATATTTCATATTGTATGGAGAATGAGGATCAATCACCATACCAAATAGAGTTTCTGGATTCTTTGGTGTCAAAAGAAGTAGTTTTCTTATTTACTACATAGGAGTTCCTGTATTTTATAGAAAGGTGAAATGTTTTTACATTGAGTTTATTTTTCATTATACTATACAAAATGGATAGTTATAATGGAAAATGATAATATTTATTCAGTATTGTTTTCCTTATCAATTCAGTTATCACATCCATGTATTTTAATTAATTTTTATTTAGAAATAGAATACTAGTTTATCCATTAGGAATCACAACATAATTATGATTTTTTGGTAGATGGTTTTAAATAATTAAATAATTTGATAATTTTGTTGTGGACAGACTACACTAAACTGGTGGATGTTAGAGTCTTGGGAATCTACGAACATTGTATATTCAGTAACATGCTTCACTCCAAATTTTCTGGTAACTTATACACTTACAGTGATGGTCCCTTGGAATTTTATTTTAAAATATTCACATTCATGTTACAAACTGGATATCCCCTCTCCATTACTTCCTCATCATAGTCAGCACTAAAATTCATATACACTAATTTAATGGAATAACATGTGTGGATTTTTTGTAAGTTATCCCCCCATTAATTCTTGAGATCTTCACTAGCTAGTTTGACATTTAAAAGAAAATATGATGGAGACACATGAAAAAATAATCTTTTGGTGGGTGATATTATACTAAATCATTGTGTATATATTAATGTATTGAATTATGAAATTAAATTTCGGTAAAAAATGCTTGATTTCATTTAGTTACACTCCTTTTATGATTTTAAAGTACCAATGGGTCTCTAAACGATAGGGAAAAGTGTTAGGAAAATTTTTATTCAGATACCATCTTACAAAGATGACATTTTAAATTTACGAGGAAATATTTTCCAATTAAACATTATTCTTCTTCGGAGAATCTGGAAAAACATAATAATAATTATGCGAACCTATATTGAATATTGGTGTATCTTGCTTCATCTTGAACCCATGTTCTACGGATGGATAAAAGAATATGGTATCTCTTCATCGAGTGTGGGTTTTCAAGGAAAATTTGGACATATGTACAAGGTTTATTTTATTCCAATATATAATAATGAATTTGATTCTTGACTAAGAAATTAACATTAGCTACTAGATTCAAGGAATGTGAGATGGTGTCCATCATTATGGTGATGACCACCTCATCTATTTTGTATACCATACGATCTAATTGAAAAAAATATTATGCTTAATAGAAATGTGTTCATATTTGGTATGGTGATCACTCATATAAAAGGGGGTGGACAAGAGGATTTAAAGGTTCAAATGTTTTCTATGAAAATTGACTTATTTGACATTAAAATACTACATTTTCAAGGTGTTAAGGGAAGGTGTATACGACATCATGTTGTGAAACAGTTACAACAGATTCCACCCATACCATTAAGGGTAATAGTGATTGTTGATCATCAACATAAGTGAGATTTTGGTATCTCAACATGTCTATATTCTATCTAAACATGCCAAAAACATGTGAAAGGCTTTATATTTCATCACACTAGTTAGGATCTTTCGATTGATGTGGAGCTTTGGGTGATCATTTATCGATTGGATATTCTCGTCACATTGGGAAGAATGACATAAGAGTTTAGTCTAATGTCACCCTAATAGATAATGGTTTATAATGACGATCTAGGAATGCACCTTGTCTGATTCTCCAAAAATGGGTTTCCTTTCTTTATATAGTTGATGGGATGTCAATAAATGTGAGACATGGATGCATGGATCTCATCCATGATGTCAACAAACTTTTCAAATAAATAATCTAGGATGATCAATTGATGTTATCCTTTAAATTAATGCGTGTTTTCTCCTTATTTTATGATTCTGATTCAAGGGATGACAACGATACAAGCTTATATAGGCCCTTGTAACATTCTCTCTTTAGATTTTAATTCAAATTTAGGAGCTGAAGATACCTTGGAACCACTATTTTTGGAATATAATGACCATTTTATCATTATAAAATCAGAATAATAGAATAGATATTATATTTATTCATTTAATCAATTTTTAACAGAATCCCAACAAGGAAATATAAATTTAATCATAACACCATTCATATAGGTTGTTTAAACTAGTCAAAATAATGAAAAGTTTATAAAAATTTATGAAATATTTTTTTCTGAAATATATAATGATATAATTATTATTATAGTATCTATATATGTCTAATAATATAATTAATAATTATTTTATTAAATTTATAAATAGTAATTACAGTAAATACAAAATTAATGAAATTGAAAGGGATTTAATGAGAGGAATTATATTCTTCCTTGAGACTACTGCTTATGAAAACATTATTATACGACATTGAATATTATTTTGAGGAAAAAACACTATAATATGGATATAAATATTTAGAGAGATAATTTTGTAGATATTTTTAATGTTTAGATTCATGTGATTTGATAAAAGGTTGTTTGGTATTTATAGATTGAAGAGAGGGGTTCTTTGAAATAAAATATTTGAATAAAATATTATTTCCCTAAAATAGAGATATTTTTTTGATTTATTAGTAAGGCTTTGTGACCTAAATTATATTAAAGTATAATATCAATCTAAAATCTAGAAATCACAAAATTCATTCATAAATCAGTATTACAAAATATGTTATTCATATAATTTTCTATTATTCACTTATGATTTTTTTTACTCGTGAGAAAATACCAAAATACCAACCTTATATAATTCATATGTATTGATTTAGAAAATAATTTTTATTCTATAAATTCCAATTATTAAATATATAAAATTTATCTATCAAATAAAATAATACAACACAAATAAATACAATATTATGTAGAATAATTATTATAATTTCAATATGAGTGATTTCATTAATATTTGTAATTATTATTTAATTATTATATGATAAATAATTAAATATATTTCGATGATAAAAATTATATTTACAATATACAATATATATTTAAATAAAAATAAATTTCTAAATTATGTTATTCAGTTAATTAAATCAATAATAAAAAACTATTTTATTAAATATAGGTAAACAAATTTTATTAAAAATGTAAAAATATACTCATATTTTATTACAATTATAATGTTATAATTTCTTAGAGTTTTGAAACATATTTTGACTTCTTTAATTGATGGTAATAATTATTTAAAACATTACATCATTTTTTATTGAAATAATAATTTTAATATTTCAATTGTTTGGGTATTGTTTTAATGATCAATGTTACAATTATAATTTTCATATTAACTGTTTTCATATAATGTAAAAAATTATATGGTCATATATTATTTCCATAAAATTTCATTTGATTATTGTTCTCCTACTCATATTCATAAAAAATAACAATCATATTTATATATATTTTTTCTTGTTCACCTGTGTGACAATATATAGAAACCACGAGTCATATAAATTTGAAAATATAGTTTTATTATTTAATGTTTTTTTTCACATAATTTAATTTCCAATTTATAGTGTGTCTATATCCTTCATATGTAAAATTTCGTTTTCAATAAATATAGAAATGATTATCTCATTATGGGTTTTCATTCATTAATCTATTATTATCCATTATAGATGATTTATTTTTCAAACACAATTTTATTTATTAATTGAAACAATTTAAAGGATATTTATGTAATAATATTTGTTTAAAAACATTAAATACCCGAAAATTACATGGATTTTTTTCTTTAATACATGGGATTTTTACATGTCTGCGAAAATTTACGTCGCTTAATATTGATGCCCAATGTGCACTGAATAAATTTCAGAAGTTTTTTTCAAGTGTATTTAGTAAACGTACAAGTGTGTTTTTATAACATTTGAACAGATGTTCAGAATTGAAATCTGGGGGCACTAATGAACTCGTACTGCCGAAATTCGCTTAAGAAGAATTTCACATCGATTGTAGTTGGTCGAGAATAAAAGTTAGTTTTTGGATTTTCATAAAAAAAATAAAGTGTGGAACACTTAATTTTATTTGACTCACCTTTTTGTGTGTGGAGGTTAAAACCTCCTCCTGGAGGATGGATGTGGGGCCACCGCACCATAACCTCAATTGAGAGGTTATGCTGGTAGGGCCCACTGAAACTGAACCTTCTATGAGAGGATTAATGTTGTGGGGACTACACGGGGCTTAAAACCCTAATAATGGGAGGAGAGGAAAACCTCTCAACTCTCCCTCATTAATGAGGGAGAGACTCTTGATTCCTCAACTCCCCATTAAATGGATAGAAACTCCTTGACCTCCCTATTATTTATAATAGAGATAACTCCCCTAATTAATTCGTGCCATCTCCTGTGAATTAATTAGGGGGATCCTCTTATAATTAATTATCCACTTTGAATTTAAAATCCAGCATTCTAAAATAATAGAAAAACTTTTATTTTTGTTGTACATAATTCTTTTGGTGGCAGCTTGAGGGGTGGATTATTGGGAGAAAATGAGTTTTCCAACGAAGAACCTCTTATCCCAAAAAACTACCAAGAAAACGTTCTCCCAACAACGAAAATCGCCAAGGACCTTCTTCAACTTCTTCCTCGGACACCTACCGACGTGGGGCCATTTCCACAACCATCATGAAAACATGGGTTTGGAAGTGCATAGTGGACGAGACGAACAAGGATCCTCTACCTCTTCTTCCCACAACTTCTCCATCAACACTCAACAATCTATGTAGGGGTTTATTTTGATTATTATTCCCTTCCTTTTTCTCTCCTTTGTTTAAAAGGAATTGATGCGATGTTTGTAAACAAATGTTGTTTAATTTTCTTCCTCTTTATTGAACCAATTTTTTCCATCCCTACAAGTGGAGGGTGCCAGACAAACTAACATGGCCCGACTCCCACACTGATCTCTTTGAGAAGATTCTTTCGGCATGGCGATGAAGCGGCAACGAGGTGACCAAGGAACTAGAGACAAAAGTTGCGCTACCTTCGTAATTTGTGAACACCCCCCCCCCCCCCCCCCCGCCGCGCAGTGAGGTTCCCGTCCGGAGACCGCTAGCCCGCACTTGCCTGAAAAACATCGTACAGGTCTACTCGGCAGCCCTCGGCCACTAGCCCACCGGCCCGTGGCTTACCCGCCCACTTCCCGCTTGCTGCCCGCACGACCCGCCGGCCTGCCCGTGCCCAACCCGGCACTCGGTCTGCCTGCCTGCCATCCCGACACCCCAATCGGCCTTCCCACACCATGCTAGCATGTCCCGCGATCACCATGGCCTACCTGTGACCTGTGTGACCTCCCAATGCCCTTCCTGGAACCTCGTGTGGCTTCCCGAAACCTTGTCGACCTCCGAGCCTAGACGCCTATACGACGACCTCCGGGCCGAACAGCCCCCGCAGTCCGCTGGGCCGGGCGCAGTGGACTAGGCCGAACATAGCGATCTGGCCCACCTAATGGTTCGGGTCAGACCTAGTTGGTGTGACCGGGTCGATCTAGACTGGTTCCCCCTAGTCTAGGTTGGGCCGAGTCGGTCCGACCAGGTCATACCGTGCCCAAGACCATTACCGACCCCTCTACTTCCTTTGGCCATATTTTGGCACCAAACGACCATTTGACGAACCGTCAGTAGTGCTGGTTTTAATGGAAGTTGATGGTCCCTTTGAGTATATCTCAATAGAGTTTTTGGTAATGTTTATATAAGGTCAGGTTGGATCGTACATGAATCCAACCGGTCTGTCGGGATAATAAATCTTATAACTCACATATTGGGCATCTGATTGGCGCAATGCCAATTGCGTTGAGATCTGTATGATTAGGAAGGCCATTGAAATACTTAAACATGGGACTTTACAATATTTAGAGTATCAACTTGAAGATCATGGAGCAGATTCTATAGAAGACAAGCAATAATAGTGCAGAGACCTAGTAGCTGGCGGAGACCTGACGACTACTGACCGATTAGACTCGGAGTGAATTGAGTAGCCCAGTGGGGAGTGCTTTGGTGTTGTGGCAGACCAATGGTGGGGATCATCTCTGTGCGATGTGGCAGACCCTCGGTACATGACATGTGAAGTATCTTAATAGGCTATAAGGGGGAGCGCCTCTGTGTGATGCAGCAGACCCATGGTGGGGAGCGCCTCTATGCGAAGTGACAGACCCACGGTATTCTATAGGAGGAGTACCTCAGCTATCCAAGGATAGTGGGAATCACTGTTGTGTGACGCGGAATGCCCACTGTAATCGATAGAGGAAGAGTTCTCCATCATTCGAGATTCGAACAATGTGACTGGAGATGTTACTTGATACTACTCCTAGAATAAAATCCTTATTTGAGCTGAGTTAGTAACTTTGTGTTTTCCTCATGATTGAGATGGATTACTTTGTATCTTATGCATATGTACGAGCATATATATATGTAAAGTTATATGTTTATTTCATACCTTGTGATTTAACCATATTGGATTGGAGATACCTTGAGGGTCTCAGAATCCCTACTGAGTATCGTTATGCTCACCCCTACAAAAGCTATGCCCACATCTCGTTGTGTTGGTTATAGAGGACAAACATCACTGACTGAGGCTGAGTGTAATAGGATTGGTTGGTACCTGGAGGTGGACCACTTGGCGTGATAGTACATGGTGGAGATGAATGGACGTGGAGTGTTGTGGAGGCTTTATGTACCTAACCTTTAGGTAGGACATCCTGATGGACGTCCTAGTAGCTGTTTACCTTCCTTTAGTTGTACATGTACTTTCATGTTCCCTGTACATTACAATTGGGCTTGTATTTTCGGCCTCTTTACTTTTCAGTACTCTTTTTGTATACAATTTTACATAGTGTTTTGCTTCCGTCTTATACTCTATTGTGTGTGATTATATTTTATAAAGGCAATGCCTTCCAAGTTTTAGGGATTTCTACCTTTGGTGCTAGTTGCGAGGTCCTGGTCTATGGAAGGCGGGCTTGGGGTAGTCATGATATGAGTATTGAGGAAGGGTCATGAAAAAATGGTAACAGAGATGGCTGACCACCTATCCCTTCCACCTCAGTTGAACCGTGTGCATGACGTCTTCCACGTATCTCAGCTGAGGAGATATGTGAACGACCCTTCTCACATCATCGACCATTTAGAGCTGGATGCCGACGATGGGGAGACTTTTACAGAGGTTCAAGTGGATATTGTGTATCAATAAGAGAAAATCATATGTGGAAGGTCGATACCTCTGGTCCGTATTCGCTGGCAGCACGAGAACCTCCAGGAGAGCACATGGTTGTGGGATGATCAGATGAGTGCTCAGTACCCCCTCTTATTCCCTTAGTTCGAGTTGTAGAATACACGGACGTATATCCATGAGGTGGGGAGAATGTAAAGACCTGGAAATTATGTGGATGTTTTTTTCTTAAATAAATGTGATTTTTACGAGTCTTTGAAAATTGACGGCACTTGATTCAGAGGCCCGGTGTGCCCAGAATCAATTTCAGAAGTTTTGGTCAGGTATGTTCAGTAAACATATGAGCTGGTTTTTATAACATTTGAACCAGTGTTTGGAATTGAAATATGAGGAAATCGTTGAACTCACAGTTCCGATATTCCCTTATGATGTCTTTCACCTCGACGATAGTTAGTCGAGAATAAAATTTATTTTTGGCTTTTCGTAAAAAAAATTAAAATAAAGTGTGCAACACTTTATTTATTTGAGTTTCCTTTTGGTGTGTGGAGGTTAAAACATCATCATGGAGGTTGGAAGTGGGGCCACCGCACCTTAACATCCCATGAGAGGTTATGGTTGTAGGGCCCACCCAAACTCAACCTCACGTGAGAGAATTAATGTGTTGGGGACCACACGGGGCTTAACACCCTAATAATAGGAAGAGATGAAAACCTCTCAACTCTCCCTCATTAATGAGGGAGAGCCTCCTGATTCCTCAACTCCCCAATAATTGGGGAGAATTTCCTTGACCTCCCCATTAATTAATAGATCCAACTCTCTTAATTAATTCATCCCAACTCTCATGAATTAATTAGGGGGAGCCTCTTAAAATTAATTCTCCACTTTGAATTTTAAGTACAATGTTCTAAAATAATAGAAAAACTATTATTTTTGTTGGACATAACACTTTTGGTGGCATCTTTAGGGGAGGATTATTGGGAGAAATGAGTTATCCAATGGAGAACCTCTTATCCCAATGATGAACGAAGAACGTTCTATTCCAACGAAGAACACCTCCATGTTCATTCTTCCACTTCTTCCTCGGACACATACCAACGTGGATCCATTTCAAAAACCATCATGAAAACATAGGTTTGGAAGTGCTTGGAGGATGAGAAAAACGATTATCCTCTATATCTTCATCTCGTGACATCTCCGTGGATGCCTGAAAATCCAGGTGGGGGGATTACATTGAGTAATATTCCATTCCGTTTTCACATATTCGTTTAAAAGGAGTCAATGTGATGTATTGTAAACAATTGTGTTTCAACTTTATTCCTCTTTATTGAACCAATTATTACCATCCCTAAATGCTGAGGGTGTGGGGAAAACAAACATGGCCCGACTCCCTCAGCCGATCTCTTTGTGACGAATCTTTCGGCATGGCGATGAAGCGGCAACAAGGCGACGAAGGCACTGAGGACAAAGACCACACTACATGTGGCCTACATGAACCGCGCCGCCCCCGCAGCGCACCGGTGTTCCCGACCGATCAAAATTAGCTCCCACTGGCCCATGATATGCCAAACCGACCTACTGGGCCACCGGACCACTACCCACAACATTCTCGCACACTGCCCCCGGGCTTCCCACACGCCCCGCCGGCATGCCCGTGCGCTCCCTGGTGTTCGACCGGCCTGCTAGTGTGCCCCGATGGTCTACCCGTGCACTGCCCCGTGCACCGCTGTCCTACCCACACCCTTCTTAGTGCCTGGTTGGCCTGCCTGGCCCTCTGCCAGCCTGCCTGTGTGCTGGCCGCACGCCGCTGGCCTGCCCGTTCCCTTCGTGGTGCTCAGCTAGCCTACCCCGCGCCCTGCACGGCCTAAATGCGCCCTGCCCGGTGTCCCGCGGCACTGGTCTGCGGCCCGCATTGCCTACTCGTGCCCCGAATGGCCTCCTGGCACATCGCCGAACAGGCCGCCCCCTGTGTGGCTTCCCAGCACCCTGTCGGTGCCCTACCGACCTCCAGGGCGAGCCGCCTACGTGGAGACCTCTGGTCCTAACTACCCCCGTATTCCACTGCATTGGGCCCATCAGACATGGGCACACCTAGCAGGCTAACCCACCCAATGGGCTGGGTCAAACTATGCAGGTTTGACCAGGTCGACCCAAAACGTGTCGTCCTAGTCTGGGTTGGGCCAAGTCGGTATGACGGGGTCGGACTAGGCCTATGCCCATTACTGACCCCTTTACTTCCTTTGACCATATATTTGGAACCGGATGACCGTTTGATGAACCATCAGAGGCACTAGTTTTCATGGAACACAAAGTTCCCTTTGAATATACCCTACTAGCGTTCGGGGTAATGTTGGGATACGGTCAGGTTGGATCATACACAAACCCAACCGGGCCCCCAGGGCAAAAAATCATATAACTCACAGACCAGGCATCTGATTCACGCGCCATCAGTTGCATTGAGACCTATATGATGAAGCATACCTTTGATATACTTATACATGGGAAATCATGATACTAAAGTATCTACCTATATATCGTAGAGTAGATTTTCACAGAGACGAGCTGGCATAAAACAAAGACCTAGTAGTTGGATGGGACCTGACCACTGCTGACCCATTCGACTCGGAGTAACTCGACTAGCTCTGTGGGGAGCGCATTGTAGTCGTGGAAGACCCATGGTGGGGAGCACCTCTATGTGACCATGCAGTCCCATGATACTCGACATGTGGAGTAAATCTGTTGGCTACGAGGGGGAGCACCTCTGTGTGACGTAGCCGACTCAAGGTGGGGAGTGGCTCTATGTGACGTGGAAGACCCACGGTACTTGACAGGAGTAGTACCACTGCAGACCGACAATAGTGGGAAGCACCTCTATGTGACGCGGCAGTCCCACTGTACTCGATAGAGGAGGAGTAATCCATCAGTCGAGGTTCTGAAAATGTGACCAGGGATATTGCATGATAATACTCCTAGAATAGAATTCTTGTTTTAGCTGAGTCAGTAACATTGTGTTTTCCTCGTTATTGAGATGGATTACATGGTAACATAGGTATATGTATGGGCTTATAAATAAGTGAGGTTATCTATTGATTTCATACTTTGTGATTTTTCCTTGTTGGATTTGAGAGAGCTTGAGGGTCTCAGGGACCCTAATGAGTATCGGTAAACACACCCTTTCTTGAGATATGCTCAGACCTCGTTGTGTTGGTTGGTGACGATGGAAAATGCTGACTGAGGCTGAGTGTACAAGTACTGGATGGTACCTAGAGGTGGAATGTATGACATGATGTTACACGTAGGATATGGATGGATGTGGAGTGTTGTGGAGGCTTTATGTACCTACCCTTCAGGTATGACTTCTCGATAGATGTCCTAGAAGCTGTCTACCTTCTTTTAGTTGTACTTGTACTTTCTGTTTCCTTGTACTTTATATTTGGGATTATATTTCTGGACCCTTTACATTTCATCACATCATTTATATATAGTTTTGCAAAGTTTTTTTCTCTCGTCTTTTACCCTTTTGTGTGTGATTATATTTTATAAAGGTAATTCCTTCCCAGTTTTTGGGATTTATGCCTTTGGTGCTAGTCGCCAGCCCCTGGCCTATGTAAGGCTGGATGGGGTTAGTCAGGACACGGGTCCCCAGGACGGGACATGAGAAAAACCTCATAAATAATAATATAATTTCAATTAATATGTACATATACATTGATTAACGTAAATGTTTATACAAATATATATATATATATATATATTGGGATATGAAAATAATAAGTTCACAACAAGACCATCCATTAAGAAAAAGAAATGGAAAAGTAGTGGTAGTAATTATCACTCTCAAATAATATATCATATCATCTTAAACATCTATGAAAATCAGGTTTAATGATATTACACCTCATGGTCCTTAATAGAATAAATAAATAAATTTAAATCCAAAACAAATATGTGAAAAGAAATCAAATGAATCATGCTCTTTAAAGTGAAAAAAATTTCTATTATTTATATATTATTAGATTATATTGTATTTCATTTTATCACTAGACAATAATTCAATCATATTTCCAAAATTCCATAAAAACAATGAAGTATGACTGAATATAATCCTAAATTATTACCATTATACATTTAAATTATTCCACACCATTAAATAATTTTTTTCACTTAAATTGAAATATCTAAGCTTCCGTATTTGAATTCCATATAGCATTGGATAATCCTAAGGATGACGTGGAATTGTTTTCGTCTATACCACCAAATGAAAACGAGATTTAAATTATTTTTGGGTTAATAGAGGAAAAAATTGATAATTATATAGAAAATAATTTTATTAATAATGTGCCTAAAATCATAAATGTATATATAATTAAACAAGTCATAAACCTAGTTCCCTTTAAATTTCTAGAGCAACACCATCTCCATATAAAAAATGTTTGAACCATTATAATAAAATCTAATAAATAAAATAGAATAAATAAAAAATTATGGAAACCCAAGAGTATCCAAAATCGCACACACATCATACCCCATGTTTCCAATGTCCCGTTATGCCTCCATAATTATGATTCAGTGCATTCCTTATTTCATTATGAAGGTGGTCGTTGTGACTTTACCAATAACACGTTGGGTTGCACATTTTTCTAAAATATTAGATTTTGATTCGGCCCATAAATGGTTTTGATGCCTAGTATTAAAATATATTAAATATTTAAGATGTTTTCATTATTACAAAGTTGTAATAATATTTATATTTTTTAACTATGTATTAGTGTTTTTTCAAAACCATGTATTAATTTTAATATCATTATGTGTCAGAAGTTTTCACACTTTCTGTAACATTTGATGATACTATATCTTTAATTCATACATCTTGGTTCTCTATAATTTATCACCTTATGTGGATGTGTTAGGTTTCGTGATGTTGGGATATCACCCTCGATTGTGGCATCCTATATACACCTATGAAGGGAATAAAAAACCATGTAGTTTTATGTTTCTTAAAAGGACACATTGTATCTTTTAGTTTCATAAAAAAAGACCAAATATATTTTCTTTTATAGAAATATATACATGAAAAAGTGTTTTTGCGTTATATTTCATGAATCAATTACCTAATGAAGCGAATTTTAATTTCATTATCCACAGAACTATGGGATTTTGGGATTTTTCCTTTAATAGAAAACATATGTATCCTGGAAAATAGAATTAAATTCACATGTAGTTCACGTTTAACTATTTGTGTTCATGTGATAGGACATATCAATTCAGTCTAAAATCAGGTGGTAAGTATGTATATTCCAAGGAATATATGAAAATATGATATGGAGTGGTACTTATCCATGGATTTTCCTTTACGTTCATCCTAATTTTTAGTAACTAGACATGAGAATATTTTGTTTGAGACAGTGAGGATATAATGCTATATGTAAGAGGTGAATCATAATATATATGTCTTGTTGAGTTACAATAACTCCCAAGGGATATCGAAATCTTAATAATAATTTCTAATAAAGGATATATCCAATTCGGGAATGATTGAATTTTAAATCATATAGACAAATGAGGAATTATTCAATTTTAGGGGATATTCCCATTTGGAAGATCCTTAGCTCATATGTGATATAACCAACTAATTTATGATCATATATAAGGGTATATGTCACATTAAGAAAATGAGACTCAAATTGGATATGTAAAAATGACTAATTTATGGATCATAAGGGTTATACAACATTGATCGATGGTTTTCTAAATGGGGAATTGGCCAAATGTGGATGTAAAACTCATAGAGGATATTGACCCAGTTTTAATAGAGACTCACAGGGGATACAATTCATTGAGGATGGGATTGGGATATATATGGGTTCCCATATATGTAGATATCATTAATATATTAGAGGTATTGTATTATTATTATGTTATCAAAGGTCCAATATGCATGTCCCCCTAAAATTCGTTGATAACTGGACAATGAATGATTACTATATTAATAGTTAATATGTCCTAATAAAAATGGATGTGTGACTTATAACTAATAGTTGGCCAAATTAAGATGGGTGTCATATTATATTGATATGGCAGTCCCATATATATCATTGGATAATTGAGTAGGTGAAACATGATTTTATTCCTAATACAAGATATCATGGATAATAATCTTGAGCCACGGGAGGTTTTGTATATATCCAAATGATATATACTCTTTTAATCATAATAATGTGTGATTTTAAAACTATGATAACTCTATAAAATTGAGAGTACAAATGTGGTAGATTCATTATCAAAATAAAACATGTTCAAATGGTTTCACTCTTGAATCTGAAACCAAGTCATGTATCACCACATAGAATTCAATAAAATTACTTGACATTAAAAAAAATTTCATTACATCAATTATCAAGACCAATATTTTTTCTAGTTATAGTAATTTGGGGGATAATTTAATAATAAAACTCATTTCTTTTTCAACTAACGGATATTTTTTTACTATGTAAAAAACTACATAATCCATAATAAGGATTCAAAATCTTCCATTAATTCTCCACATATGTTACTCTCTTATAAATTCAATTAATTTTTTATCTTTATAACATAGGGAAACAGAAACATAGGGGTGATATATGATTATGAGTGAGGGTAAATATATGTTATAATACTCAATGATAATAAGTGAGAATAATATAAACATGTGGGTATAATAAAGACATAAAAGAGAGATATAACCAATAAATAATATATCATAATGTTGGTCATAACAATGTAATATATATGGAAAAAAAATTATATCATAGAAACAAAGAAAAATTAAGAATTATCGAACACCCATAACAATATATATCATAACATAGTGGATAAGGTATCAAAACACATTCACCCTAGTATATTAATCTATACTATCATTTTCCATTTTTCGATTATGCTTCAGTCACATGTTTCCCATAATGGATTTGGCATCATAATTGATTTCTTATTTTTGATTGAGCATCAGTATTATTTTTACTATTATATCAAGAGTTGTAAAGGTATGAATAATTAAATGGAAGGAAATATAAGCCCCAGTCATCAATTAAATATAAACCAATCATGTTTTTTTCTAAATAAAAATATTTAACCATAACATAATTAAAACATAAGAATAAGAATTCATATCATAAAACAACACAATGAAAATAATTCACATTATTATGGCATAAAAATCCCAATGATAGAAAATGGGTTTAATTAAACACATCATATCAATCCCAAAAAATCATTTTCATATCTAGTAAATATGGATTCACATAATGAAATCGTTCATAATTTCATCAATAATGGTATCATGGTAAACCCATGGAATATTAATTCGTATAAATGAAATCAAGAGCATTAATAGGTAAATCCCATTTAGTCAAAACAATAATGAATATTACATATACATTATATACATAAATGGATAATGCTTAAGATAATTGTTTCCTTGATAAATTGTTATTTGGAGTCTAGGTGAACACCCCCCATTCAAATGAAGAAATATTATGGTATTCATCAGGGAATGTAATTGGAATAAAAATTATTATTATTACACAATTACAATGATAAGTCCAGAAAAAATATTTGATGAATCAATTATCTAAAAAAGAATTAATGTACATCATATATCAATAGAAATAATGTCCATGGTTAAATTATAAAAAGATCCTTGATAAAGTATAAGATATGTTAAATAATTTTGAATTTGAAAAAAATCCATGGCATTCTAGAAAAGTAAATTTGGAAACAATAACTATCCTTGATCTTTTGAACTAAATTAAATAGAATTATTTTATATATATTAAATACAAATAATTACTTTTTGAAACAATAAAATCATTGAGAGAAGGATTTTAATAATACATTATAGGTGGTTGAAATATGTGTTCCCATAGAAAATACTAAAGGATATCATTTTCAATATATTTGGAGAACTATTAAGTTACATGTCACTTTTAATTTTTTTTCAAAAGGTGAAGACAACCCATTCAAAAACATCATATTTTGAAAAATTAACTTCAAAAAATTAATACCTGAAATGACATAAAATTATTATGGGAAATTTGGGATAGATGATAAACCATTTAGATTTCGAAAGGATGACAAACATTTTGAAATAGAATTCTTAGAAGCCCACATTGAAAAAAGTGTAATGTATCTTAATTTTAAAAAAGGAGAAAGATAAAATTATTATAATCACATAAAATAGTTCATATATTCTTCCCCAAAAGAGGGGAAAATATTGGTGGGATGGAAAATATGGACTTTAATTTAAGATCTAATTAAGGTATGGTTGTTAGTTCTTGATAGCACTATTTTTTTATATGATAGAAAAATTATATAGTAATTTTTGAATAAAAAAATAGAGTCTCATCATAAATATAATATATATCAGCATATAGAATGGGAAATAAATTAATAAGATCTATATTTAAAATAAAATTTCCAGCGAAACTATATCAGTCAATGAAATTTATTTTATCTTCCAAATTCCATTAAAGAAAACATAACTCAATATTTAAGAAAATTTTTAAAATGGTTTTATGTGGTAAAAATGAAAATCCTATAATGTGATAATGAAAATGCCCCATACCAAAAAATTAAAATTATGTTAACAAAAACCGTTATATCATGAGGATGTTTTAAATAAAATCTTTTTTAATTGGATTTATTTAAAATGAACATTAATTGACATTAATTAAAGTTATTTAGTGATATAATATCTCAATTTGGAATAATATACACCAAATAAAATAAATAAGGTTCATTACACAAATCATTTCCTAAAATGATTAACATGAGATAAATACCCATACATTATAATAATTATATAATTTAGTGTATATTTTGCTATATATCATAATTATATATAATTAACTGAAAAATTTATAGATAATAAACAATAACATAGTATGAATACATTATTATAACTCATAGATCTCTTAATTAAAATAGTAATATTTTTTATCACTCATAACATTAAAAGGTTATAAAAAAAATTTATTTACAAAACCATATTCACAGCATAATAATTGTATTTATAATTTAAGCACAATGTTACTGTTATCCATGAAAGGTATTATTGAAAAACAGAACTCATTGTACAATGGATGTGGCTGTCTACATGTATGCATTGATGACGTTTTCATTTTTTAAAAAATGGGATAATGAAGTAATATGGTTTATAAATATAAAATAAAAAAATCAAAAATATCAGAATTATAAATTACTGTAGAATTGTGGTCCATCAATGTTTTTTTGAAGGAAAATGGACTCATTTATTCATGGATTTGATAGTCTTCACATATGAATATTTCATGTTTTCATTTCTATTAATAGATAAATAAAAATATGGTTAATTATTAGAAAATAATTATAATAATATATCATTTTAAAAAGGATAAAAATTTTATTATTTTAATACTATGTAATTTAATTTTATGAAAATGGATTGTAAAAAAATAAATAAAAAACATAAAGAGCTGTTAGGAACTTATACCTCACTTCTTGGGCTATCTCTAATGTGAAGAGTGTAAGACTTTGATGAATGGACTTTATTAAATACCATATAATTTTAAAGGTATAAATGAATTTTTATAGGATTATTATTCATATTTTGGGCCAAACAATGTGGGTAATGGTTTTAGAGGAATTAAGGATAGGATATACTCTTTTATAAGTAGAAAGGGATTTTTATTTTTAAATGTGAGAAACTTTTCTATAATGGAGAGCCACTCCCAAGGAAGTAATGGATTTTTATTGGTTGAATATACTATATTATTTTTCCCTAGAAATAACATTTGTTGTGATTTTTCAGAACATCATCATCTCTTGGTAATATATGTTCCATCCAAGGTTATAGTGTTGAATTAAAAGTCATTCTAGGTGGTTCTTTCCTCTAGGGAGGATATCATGATGGACTGGTCTTATAAACCCATATTGGATATATAATTGATGTTCTTAGAATTCTGTTGGATGGCGGAGTCCCACCCATGGAATTACCCCCTCTATTAGTAATTTAGATTAATATCCAAGATCTCCCTCTTCCCAAACACAATCTCACATTGCTTCGAGGGTTTGGAGATTAGCTGGGCTCATTTTTGTATGTGGACGAGTGTACCCTCAAGCTATAATTTTCTACTATATCTTGCAACAACATGTAATTGGATCATTTCATCCCCCTATATAAGAAATCCTTCTTTATAATTGTGATAAAATTTCATTATGATAGTCCCACTTATTCATATCACCATCTTGGTTTTCCATAGTATATCTATTTCATGGGAACTCTTTGACAACATGAATGAATAACAATAATGTTCTTAACTCATCTCATCTAGGGTAAGGCTTCATATATGTTCCATCATGATCTATGATGAGTGTTGATCTAAAACTAATAGCTTATCATAGACAGGGTTTTGTAGCATTGTCTAGTTGATCTTCTTTTCCATCCTCATTTCTATCTTTATAGATTTATGAGCTTCTCTAACCTAACTCTGAGATTAAGGTAATAAACATTTGATAAATTAGTTCTTTAAAGGTCTTTTATGAAATTTTTTTTCTCAAAATATCATCTTATTATTTTATTAGTGAAACTATTAAAGGATAATCTCTAATGTAAGTTGAGAGAATTATCCTTACCTTATATAGTGGTTCCCATTGCCAGATATCATAGAACATCATGTAGCTCGCCCTTTCAATTTTATAATAGTTTTAATGTTTTTTTAGAGTCCATTCTACATTAACATGTCCTTAATGATTTAGTCCATTATTCATGCACTTTTACTTCTCTTCCCAATGGTGTTTTCACCAGATACCACTCTGAACATGAGTTGGATGTTTCCTATAAAATAAATGATTCACTTTAATGTCTGGTGTGAAAACTAAGCATCACCTATAATGATGATATCCATACTCATCTATAATAATTGCAACAAATGATCATGGATGATGAATGATTTCCTATATATTTAAATTATAATTAGAACGTAATCCTTAGTTATTATGTGGTAACCCAAGATGGATCATTAAAAAATAAATATTTTGGTCAAAAAACTGTTCTCTATGACTTCAGGAATGTTAATGCCTCTAGTTATCATATCTGTATTTTTTAGAAGAACACAGATTCATTATAAGAGCATGATGTACCCAAAAAACACATTTCTATAATGGTTATATTAAGTATCAATTATTTCATTACTTATTTTTTGTACATGAAATGTGATGTACTATCAAAGGAATAATTATCAAATAATTTTAGATAGATTATTTTGAGGGATTACTTCTGGATTAATTATGGTGACATTAACACCATTTTTATCTACTAGAGAAGAAACATGGACGGTCCTATCATTGGAAGGTTAGGATGAATGAAAATTCATTTTCAAAAGTAACAGCTTGATAAATATGGGGTTCTCTAGTGATTACTTAATTATTTTAAACTACAATAAGGGTATTTTATTCAGATAGAGTCATATTGATATTCTATTTTAAAAACCTCATTCCTTATACTCCTTCAACAATGAATACAAATCACACCTTGTTTAGAAATATCTTATCAATTTTTAATTCATTTTAATAATTATTCAATATGAATTGAAAATAATAATTTTTTCTTTTCTAATTTAAATACATTGAATCCCATCTATCAAAATAAGGAACATATATCATGGGATAATACCATAAAAGAACATTTGTGGGTCAGAATTCACAATAAATGTAGGGATTTAAAAAGGGACATGGAAATATATAACAATATTTTTTCCTCTATGCTCCTTGAGATATACTCCCATAATGTCAATGTAGAGAAAGTCAATGAGAGAACTGATTTTTTTAGGATGAGGGCCTTTTTAATTTCATGTATTTAAAAAAAATATTTACTAGAAATGAACATAGAATAAGAAATTGTTACTCATAAATAGATTATATCTATGATTTATAAAGAATGAGACAAGAGTATTATATTTTTTATGCATGAATTAATGATTACAATAAAACTATATTCTTATAATTCACCTATATGGAATTTCTTTAACTTTAATTATTTATATCGTGTGGGGTACAAGTTAGTGACACTTAAAATATTATTATGCATGTTTTAATCCATAGATGCAGGATGGTTACCTGAGGTTTCTTGTAATTGTTGATGATTCTATTATTGGGGTAGTTTCTGACCTATCAAAGTATTTCATAGAAGCAATATATAGGATTTTGTGGTTTTGGACTTTTTCCACTCCCTCAAATATTAAATTTCACCATGAACTATGGGTTTTTAGGTGCATTCTATGTGGTTTTCTGGGACCTCATAACGAGTGAACATGAGAAAATCATTCAAGACTACTTTTGGGGATAATACATCCCTATAGTGAAATGTTAAGAAACCATTTTTATTATTAAAATGGTCAAATATCCTTATTATCTTAATATATTTATACCCATAACATTATGCAATTTTCCACACATGTTCCATTCAAGAATAATTAATAGAATACTCTCAATTCATCAACATAAATTGGTATCAAAGGATAAAAATGGATTTATCAAGGGGATATATACTCGATATGTTAATGTATTTGACATAATCATAAAATACATTTGAGAAATCATTTATGTAAATTTTTACATGGATAATGTGTATGATATACTAGAATATATTTTCATTTTCAATTTAAGGATGTGCATGGGATTCTATGATTGGGTGCTTGACTTGTTTTTCAGGTGCTGCAGTTATCTATGGCTCTTTGTAAATTTAATGACATAGAAATGAACATTATTTATGTTTGTTCAGGGTTTATGGTTGGTTGATCCCTTACAAAAACCAATTTTTCCCTTTTATATATGAGACACTCAGTGGAAATATCTCACAATAAATTTCAAATGGAAGTATAATACCGTTATAGTGTAAGACAAATTTTTTGATACCTTATATGTCATAATCATTGATGATGTGATTATATTTTTCAATTATAATAGTGAGTGTGTAAACAATATCTATAGATTTATGGAGGTACATAGAAAGTGGATAAGATAAATTAACAATTATGATAAAACTGTTATTAACATTTTTAACACATTTTAGAAGAGACGTTCTAAAAATATTGAGGACTACATTGTAAATAATATTAAGAATTTAATCTTTGATTACATAGTTACACCAATCTCCCTATGTATTGTATATATTAATACATTTTAGAGGATGTTGGATATAATTTCTCACACACTAAATATTTGGAAAAATAATTTTCTTTTCTTCAGGGGTCTAATTACACGTCCTAACTATTTTCTTTCAACTACTCTCGTGAATGTTTTGTCTATCCCAATGTATTCCATGTATATATTATGGAACAATGAAAAAATAATGTTTTATTTCATCTAGGATGAACCCACTAAAGGAATATGTCACCAATATTTATGGGAGAGAATAGAAAATGTGCTAGTGATTAGAAGAATTAATTTATAGAGCGTTTAATGATACATATATTGAATATAAGTGATGTTGTCATGGGAATATTTTGATGTTCGATCCTTGTTATATATGTTTATCTTAGATAAATTTGGATAAAAACATGATGTGATGAAGTTACAAACCTTGAGGATTTGGAAAATGATTTTAGTGTATGTTCTTGATCTTGAAACCCACTCAAACTAGATCATATATTATGTAGACAATAATTTACGGAAGCCGAACTATGTGTGATCTTCAATGGGCTTTTCCGGTTGCCCAACCCTAGAAATATTTTTTGATTGGGATTGTATTTATCTGATGTTAATCAATTCTATTCTAAACTAGAAATATCTAAATATAATCTATAATATCATTACTAATAATGACAAAAACAGAATTTTTTTCAAAATAACCCCAATCTGATTAATGTTTCAATGGTGTATCACCTTATTATGAGTGTAAATCTCATGATAACTAAAAGGTAATGCTTAAAATGGTATCATGATATACCTATGCAATATAATTTTATTTTTAGTGAATTATATCCAATTATATATCTTTGGATGTGGTGGTCAAAAATATAGATATTAATCTATCCTCTAAGTGTCTATGTTATCGGAACAACAATGAAAATCCAATATCCATCATTTTCATTAATGTTTAGTCGGTGGTTATGTTGGGCATGAATCTGGGGGTCATTAAGTTCATTTATTAGATATCCATGTCTGTAAGATTTATCCATAGAATGTTTTATTTAATTTGAGTAAATATAAAGAATGTGAGTAATATCTTATGGGATGTTAGTTTTTCGGAAATTTATAATGTAGAAAATTGCACCTGGCATTAGGGAACTCTTAGAACATTGTTGGAACTGGTGGCCAGGTCATGAATCCTTGTGGATGAACATGGACTCCTCATAATGAATTTAGATAATGCTCTATCACTATGCATGATTATCATTTGAATAATCAGCACCCCCGCCTCTTAGATGCCATCTACCTTGGGTACATGGGTTAAATAAACCCCAGTAGTTTTATAATGATTAATATCAAAGGATCATATATTCATGGACTCATGTATAGAGGTGGTGTTGTTTTTGACTCAAGGGTTTCAATCATCTTGGCCTTCACTGGTTCCCATTAACATGGTTATTCCCTCCTCATAGAGTTTTCTTCCTCACACAGCAGGATTCATGTATTCCTTGATAAGAACATTATTATGGAGTTTATTGAAACAGATTCCATGATCACTCACAATACTTTTCAAGCACATATATATATATATTCCTTGGTCCACTATTTATCAAATATATATATATATGAAATATACTATTATAAAATCGGGTGCAATTTTAACACACAAGGCTTGAATTAAAAAATTTGCAGCTTTCTTTGATTATTGGAGCCAATGGGATGCACCTTTTATTTTACAAGAATGGTCTCCCTTCCCCATGAATGTACTAGTCTTGTTAGGCCTGATTCCCTATGGTTGCACTATTTTATGCCACCCTAATATTGATTGGATACTTGTGTAATTTTTTTCCCTAATAAATAATTGTACCATTTATGATGATGATAAAAACTATTTTTAAGATACTAAATTTGTAATGTATTAAAATCATATTATTGTAATATATTAATTAACTTATAAAATGTTAAATATGGGTCTGTGAAGTAAAAAAAAATTAAAATTATAATTTCACTTATATAATATATTTTTTAATTAGAAAGAGGTTTCATGAATATCCAATTTATATTTATATACCAATATTTCCATAACATGCATGGTATTTTTGAAAATTCTATATTCCCTTATTCACATTTAAATAAATCATTATAAAAAATAAAAATAAAATTTCCCAATATAGTATTTTTAGTCTAAATTAAAAAATGATGTGGAATTTTTCCAATTAACCTTCTAAAATATTTAATGCTAACTTTGAAGTAATATTATAAATCATAGAAAAAAAATTTTTTACATGTAAACAAAAATTTTAAAATATAAGTTGTTCTTATTCATAATTTATATAAAACACTATTACAATTAAAATTACTCCATGAATTTTATATTATATTTCAATATCTATTTAACAATAATATATTTATATTTCGCTTATAAAAGATATAATTCATATAATGATAGATTCATAAAATCATTAATGAATTAATTAATTGGTATAAAATAATAAATATATATACATTTATTAATATATTTTTTTTAATTCAGTTAATCTCATTCATACAAAATAATTCAATGGGTAGATTTAGGGGATATATTTAATATTTAAATATTTATATTTACACAGTAGTTTCGTATTTGATCAGTACTTCCTACGGGGAACGATAACAATTATAATTTATATAATTAGAGGAAAACATATATTAACATTTTTTATCATTACATGCAACTTACTATAGATTTCCATGAATGATTACTTTTTGTAATCAGTTTTTCAAGGCTCTAACATTGGATAAAGGTAGAAGATGTGGTCATATGTGTCAATAAAATAATGATAGATAACTTCATTGTAGTAATTTGTGTAAGATAATCCTCAATATCCATAACATAGTTCCTTTAAAATATAAACTAATTGTGGTATAGTCATTCACAATTTGGTTCCATAATGAAGTGTTAAACATTTAATTTAGAAAACCCCATTCTCACATAATATTATGGTTATTCTCAAGGGGTTATTTTTTTAAAATCCATAAAATTTTATTCTTCATGTTCATGAAAGGATTATTTCAAAAACCCTTAATTATCAACCCTATACAAATTCTTCTAATGATATTATTTTATGAGGGAATAATTAGGGAGGCCCTAAAATGTTTTAATGTAGTAGTAAAATTATCATGAAAATGTTTTCTTTTACTACCTCCACTAAATTCTCTCAGTTTCAATCATATAAGATACCTAATGTGTGATTTTTAGGATATTTCAATATAAATTCGTTGAAAATTTGTCAATATATCTCTCAAATTCTGAATATTTTTTGAGATGTGGTTTTTCATTTATATTTTTCAAAATAATGTGACATGTATTTATAGGATGTTATTTGAAACACCTTCCATGAATATAAGGATACATAAAAAATTTCTATCCTCTGATGTTATATAAATGTGGAGGATATGTGCATCATATCCTTGAAATGATTCCCAACTATGCCGATTGTATTTTTATTTGTGTTTTTTATAGGATTATGATTTATTTTCACAATAGTACCATAATGTGATGCATTACTGTAAATATAGTTATTATTTGTAAATTATATTCATGTTTATGTTAGAAATTACAATTGTACAACGTTTTATTAGACACCAATTAATAAATATTTCGTTCTCTCAGAAAAATGATGTGATAACATGTTCAATTTACATGATGGGGAATAATACTATTATCGTTTTATAAAGTGGAGATCATCCAAAATAATAATAACTTAGTCAAGGAATGTCTTTCATAAAGGATTCATCTAAAAAAAATATCTATTTAATGAATTTTCTCTTGCGTCCCCCTCAAAAACATGATTAATTATCTTATTGGAATAAAAAAAATCAATCCCCTTTAGAAAAAAATATATTCAAAATAAGAAGTATTTTAATCTGAGAAACATTTTACTCTCTTAATTTATATATTGTTTATATAATATCTCTTATTATATATATGTAAATGGAGTCCTCTAATTAATTCTTTATGATCTGTTAATGATTCTTCTTTATCCTGGATAAGGATCTTCTTTTTCAATCCACATATTGATCTTCCTATAAATTAATCCCCCAATGAGTCAATGTTTTCATGAATGAAATTTATTGTAAACTATGATATGTTTTATTTAAATCATATTTATAGGAAATAATTTTATTCATATAATATTAATGATAATTAATCACTCTCTCGAATAACATATAATGCTTTCCTATTTATATATCTCTTATAAGGTTTCCACTGTCCAAAAGTGTTATGTGAAATTATTATATTTTCCTTTTTATTGATTTCTTCAATCATATTCCTGACATCTGAATGTTACTAACATTTCTTATATATATTTTGGAAATGTATTTTAGTCCATATTTTCTCTAAGATGTGATAAAAATAAAAAAAACAAATTTATTACTAGGAATACTTTTTTGTCCACATGATATCTTATCGCATATCAAAATGAGTCCCTTGGGAATCTTCTCAAAGTAAACCTCCTTGATTACCTACTATCTAAAAGGATACAAATATATGAATTCATTATTATTCATAATTTTTCAATCCCTACATACGATCTCAACCTAGAATAAATATGGATTGTTTCTTCCCTAGATTATATCCAAAAAATATATTTCCACTGAAGGAAAACATATTCAGTAGGTGTTTTACAGAGAAATATCATCCCAAATTGCAACCCACTAACTATATTAGATAAATACCCAATCTATCAACCCATATCTCAAAATTATAATTATGTATTAACAATGTATTAAGATGATCTTAGTGATGTGTAGATCCCATATAGAAAATTTTTCATTGGGAAAATATTATTTTATCAATGGGAATCAAAATTTTAGGTTCATAAGATTCATAAAAAATTCAATAAATTGATGTAGGCGATAAATATATATCATTATTTAGGGATTTAATAATTCATAATATATTTACTAGTAAATATCCTCCCATAATTGGTCATTCATTGGTGTTGGAACACAAACACTTTTTAGTTATCAGATTTTGAAATAAGGATTAGTTTTTGGTTTATCTTATGAAAAATGGTAATCAAAATCACTGGTGATATATGAATATATATATATATATATAAATTTTCTCCCCATAAATAATATCTAGATTGATGGAGATAAAACATCTCACATAGTGAAGGATTTGTTGAAATAGGTAGAGAGAATACTAGAATAATATATTTATCCCTACTCAATTATCCATTTTTGGAAATGGATGGATGTCATTCAATAGCCTAATGGATTCATTCTATGAGTTATGAATCTACGGATTTTTCTATATAAATGAGATTTTTATAATGAAAGATCATTTAGGGTCACCGTGGATGAATTTTAATAATCTTAACAGGGATATGAAATCAAGATGAATATGGATCTATATTTCATGTTGGAAGGATTCTTGAGTATGATTTTAACTTGGTGGATCTTCACTGTTAGAGAAGACAACTCTAGTTTTCTTGTAAGAACCTCAATGATGGTATTATTAATTAAAAAAAGAAAACTAATTAACCCAAAATTTATTATACTCACTAGGATTTACAATATGTTAGGTAATATAAAAAAATGAAACACCCCATATTAGTGCATCAATCCAAAATGTTTCTTATATGATTAGGTGGGAGAACACAAATGGTTTTGTAATTTTGAAAACACTATATTCATTCCGTATAAAACTTTTTACCCTAGAATAATAAATATTTATACTTTTTATTCTATATCTATAAAAAATGAGGTTTTGGATGAATTAATAAATAATTCTCATTTTTCGTTCTTCCTAATTATGTTAATTCATGGATAATTATTTATAATAGAAGATGAACAAAATATTACTATTCATTCATCATTTTATTATGTCATAATGTCTTTGTATATTGATTTTATGAATAAAAATATATCAAATTTATTACCCATATATATTTTTACCCTCATTTAATTTGTATAGAATGGGTTTCATTACATTCCTATGATATAGTTTATGGTGACACTCAACCTAATATAAATTTCATCTTTTTATTGGTTTTCCCACTTGAATAAAAAGATACTAATGATTCAATACTTCCACTTAGAGGCCAACATATATTGGTAGGGTAATATAACAAATAATGTATAAATAACTACCCAAATAAAATTATATGGTAGCTTGTATGATGTGTGAATATACCAGTTAATTCTTTGTGTCCACTGGTAGAGGTCTCATTAGAAATGTAATTTAACTAGAAGACCCTGTGGGGAATGTCCTCGAAAAACATTGAGATATATTTACTTCATGAAGTATATATACTAAATGGTTAATGGATATTATATAGGAGGATAACATATAGTTAGGATTGAATTCATTTTCCTAGAATCAACTGATTCATGGTGATTTAGTCATCAAAAAGTGATCTATTATTGATGGATTCTTCTACCGATTCAGTCCACAGAAGAAAACTTTGTTTAGTGGTGAAATTAAATACTTTTACTGTCTCATTAGATTAATTGGATCCTTCCATTTGGGATCTGATACCATACTATATACCTATATTGGAATGTGACATTATCTCAAATCTTTAACAAATTGATCTGGGTAGTATTCTATGTCCGTAAAAAATGGAAAACAGACCTAAACTATTTTTTTGAATTTTTGTGTTGGATCGTATCAATGGATTACTACAACAAAATTCTCCTCTAATGGAATTTTGGAATTGGATGATGTAACTGGATATACTAACTACACTATGTATACCCAAGTCCTATGACCTGACACAAATCTACAACATTATGAGATACCTTCCCTGGTGAACCTTATTAGCCTGTGATAAGGGTAGAAGGTAGAGCTCCAATTTCCCACCACCATATAATATGAAATTCTGGTAGTAAATTCTTGAGTATCTCATGAAGTTGATTTACAATGATATGTTAGTAATGTTAGATATACTTTCATTGAGTTCCATCCTTTGGTTTTTGATCCATTTAAAAATAAACCAAGTCAGAATTATAAAAAAGATCATCCAATGCCGTTAATTATTAGAATACCCCCTTAATAAAGGCATCGGGTCTAGAGCATATGAATTTTATTATATAATATTTTTTTAATTTCGGGTATATATGACTCTATTAATCCTTCCTAAATAACAACTAGGGGTGCAGAAATGGGACAAACCATTACATGTATTTTATCATTATATAATTCTTTCTGAATAACCATGAAGTTCTCCAATTATATGTTCGAGTTTCATAATCCTTTTACAATGATAAATACCATTCCCTTGGTATATTTTCAATATGAGTAGGGTATTTCATAATATCATTAGTTGTGGTATATCTTAAGTGACATGATAGGGGTGCATGTGATGATCATCACATCATGTTGTCTTTCATCTAAGAGGAGATGATATTGGTCTATGGTGAGGCCCTTGGTGTAGCTGGCCCCAATTACTCAATTCACTCACTATATAAGGGTAATCTCATAGTGACTCCAATATGTTAGGACCCTTTTGTTGAGTAATATAAGGATGAACTACATGGAATTACAAAATTTTTCTTCATGTATAGGACCCCCAAATTAACTATTTACATTTCCAAAGGTGGCAAAAAACCTATATCTCATGGAGCACCTCCATAGTTCTTGTTTTTTTTATCATGGGTAGGACCACTTTGGATATCTATTTTCAATAAATTGTTAAAGGAACAAACTTTTTATTAGTTTATTTTCATTCTGTTCGGAGGATCTCAATAAATAGAATCGTGAGGATAAAATTTTTATTTTTCCTCATATATCAACTGGGAGGATCCCTATAAAGGGTACAATAAGTGTTACCTCTATTGTTTCTAATCACAAGATGGCGTGGAAGACATTTACAACAACAACTTCTTTCTCATTCTAATGAAAATCATGCAGTTTCATGGATAACTATCAAAATATACCACACATCATTAATAATGTAAACATTAATGGGGGAAATGATCTTATCTTATATGTTATATTTTCCTTGGAAATAATTTTATCTATATATCCGATATAGAGAGACTGTGGTAGTAACCTTGATCATAGTCAACAATAGATATCATGGATAGTGACCCTAATGGGTGGGGTCCACTCTAGGTTACTACATAATATTCAGTGAAATATTATGATGATTTTCTGTGATGGGAGTTGGGATACGAGACCACTCCTATGTAATTTATGGAAGTAGAATATGTGAATTAGACAATGTTTCTTCCAAAATTTAAGAGAGTTATAATTATTTTTTTCAAGAGTGAAAATGTGATCTCATTCTATAGCATATTTTTCATCTAATATATGAAGATGAATCATCTAATTGTAAGAGTGGGAGGGGAAATGAGCCTCATCCTTAGTAAAATTAGGAAATTTCATCATGATTTATGAGTCTAAAAGGAAAAAATAAATATGCTTTCTCCTATGCTAATGTATAAACATATTAATAGGATTAATGTTAATAAATGAGAACAAAAGTATTATTAATGTCTTGAGATGAAAAAATCGATCAACTCTAGAGAGACCTTCAATTGTTTTCCCTATCTTAAAAAACTATATTTTTTATCTCTAAGTATTAATATCGCAACATTGTTGATGGGTTAGGGTTTTGTAGCATTGTTGATGAACCTGACTTGTAAAATCCATCTTATGCATCCCTTGAGAAACCATAGGGTTGTATTAAACATCATCATTAATCTCTCTAATGAATGTAGGGTAGGATTCATTATAATATTGCAAAAATCATCTAAACTAGTTATAAGTACAAAGAAATTACACTTTATTCCATGGTCATTCATAGATTGGATAGACTTCAGGGAATTATCTCATGAAGGCATAAATAAAATTTATCTAGAGTTCGTATAGTTCTATTGACTTAGTAATCCTTAACATGAATTTTTACCAACCTATTCAGAATGAATTGATTTTGTTAGAGTTTGAGTTGGGTCTCTACGGCCATGACCATTATCGTAGTCTAGGGATATGTCTATCATATAATTTGGTGGTCTGTAGTGTCTTATAAATTTATATATATACTACTATATATTCTACAGACCATGAAAATTTGTAAAGTATTTACTTATTCCATCTAGAACAATTTTAATTCCCAAAGTGGATAAAAATTATAAAAAAGATATTTGTTAATGAGAAATTGTATGTGAAATGTTGGATGATTGATATCTTTATTGGTAAAGGATTCATGTTAGTTTCATCCTTCTATTATTGTTGTATCCCCATCCTCATGGATTTTTAATTAGGTGAATACATAATTAGTAATGTTATGTTTTAAATGTAACTTTACAATATAATTGAATGTATGTGCATTGGTCTATATGATGGTATGTTGGATCAAAACTCAAATGGTTTTAATTCCATGTCTAGGATTCTCATAAAGATTTAACACATGTTCATGTACCCTTCCATGTAAACACATGTTCATGTATCCTTCCATGTAAAAATATTAATACTAATTACATTTGTTATAGTGATTAATTGAAAACATGAATATATGTAATCATTTATATGTATCAAATGTTTTCTATAATTCATTAACGTATGATTATATTCAGGTTTAAATCCAAAAAATATAGTGCCCTAAACATTTATATTTAAATATTTCATTTTATTAGATATAAATTAATTATATAACATTACAATCCATGAAAGAACCTAAAAATATTTAGTAACTTGGGAAAATTCAATACATTAGAAACAATTTCAATAAATATTGACATAATCTCCAACTACATTCATTATAACCAGAACCTTTCTTAGAAACATAGTACATAAAACTATTCTTTATACCCAAGGGAAAAGAAAACATAATAAACAACGATATCATATGCTGATTAATGGTAAAAAATAAAGATAATTTTTTTTATTTAAACATAAAATTAGAATAATGGTCATGATAACATGAACACATCATTTTTAAATCAAACCAAATAAATAAGATATCATAAACATGATTCATAAAATAAGACTCAGAAGTTCTTAACACATGAATCATAAAGGGATCCAACAACATGATCTATGTGAATATTCATTAGAATTAGCTCATGTTGTAAAATTATGGAAAGAGGTGTGACATAATCATGATCATTGAAATATTATTTCACAGATACTTACCAAGACAGTGATAACATATTAGTCTTTCACTGACCACCCATGTAGAAGCATTGAGCTTCTAATAACATACCACGTTCCCCCTTTCAGGTTTGGGGTAATATTTTATATACCCATTTGAGGCTATAGAACATTAATCATTAGAAAATGAATTTTAGGGATATATAAGTCATGGACCCCCCATCACATAATCATATATTCATTCATATGTATGCCACAATATCATAAAAACATTCATCATTATTAAACTTGTGTAAAAGAAAATAGGTTTGATCAATATTTAAAAAAAACTCCATATAAATATACAAAAATAATAATAACCATATCATTAGACCATATCCCGAATAATTAATAAGAAACATCAAATAATGTCACGATAGATTAAAAATTCCATTAAAATATCACTAGAATGTAAATTGAGGATAATAAAAATTTCATTTTAAAATCCCAAATTAAAATATAAAATTATCCAAATATTAAGGATAAATTTTTCATTTAAATAAACCTTTAAAACTTTTAAATAATCTTAAAAGACTTTATCTTTCATGAATGGGGGAAATTTTGGTTCATGTTTAATACATTTAAAGAGAGACCAGGTTTACATTTTAAGTACAAAATCAAAAGTGAAGAATTAAAAAAATGAAATAATGGTTCCATTTAAACCATTTTTAAGAAATTAAAACAAGGTAGAATTATTACAATATAGAATATGGGAATTTTAAAAATAGTCTTAAACAAAATTTAGGGATCATGGACATTGATGAAAATTTATTTTTGATCAAAGAGAGAAATAAAGTATAATTTCTTTAAAAAAAATCTATATTTGGAGAACATGAGATATGAAATAAGATTATAATATTTTCTTTCTTAGATAATATTAATAGGTTATAATATTAAATTTATTTAATAATAAAAGTTCATATAATTTTTTAAAATGGGAATTCAAGAAAAAACAATCATGATTAAATGAGACAAAAACATAAATTTCTTATCCCATGATCAACATTAGTTGTGGTTTCACTAAGCTTATGTATGATAAATTTATATTTATTATACTACAATTAAATAATCATTAAAATACTTATGATATCATATATGATCAACTTAATATATTTCAAAAACTATTTATTAATAATACTTTATTAAAATTAGTGTATTTGAGTGTTATTGGATTCATGTTTTCATGGGAATTTATGTTTGGTAGTTCTGATACTTCAAATTTAATCATGGTAACATTATACCTAAAATTGTTTTATGAAAAAAATCACTATATATTCATTATAGACATATTTATAACCATCAATAAAATTTAGATATAGAAAAATGAATTTCACCATATATGGAGATGCGAGGTCGTCTGTATGCATGAATATTTATTCCACATTTTTTGAAGATAGAATTAGAGATATGTAAAGAAAAATTCACCTTTAAATAATCATTAATATATTATATATATTAATTTAATCCATCCTTACATTAATTTATTTATTTTTTAGATGGTAAAAAATTTCATCACATTGTTGAGCTGGTATTCCATATGTACACACAAGTGATATTATTGTTTTCCAAAATATTGAAATGTATGAATTGATAAGTGAAATTATAAATATAAAATCATAATAATGTCCAAGATTTAAAAAATAAATATTAAAACCATTAGAATACCCTTCCATTAATTAAAGTAAAGAAAATTAATAATATCATGGTGTAGAGGTAGTAGTTCACACATACACATCAGTAATACCATTACTTACAGTTTAATATGAAAGTTGTTTGATAATAGTGGTTTAATGATGACTATATAATTTAAGGGTATTTATGAAAATAAATTATTATTTATTAAGTAATAAGATGTAAAATAAAAAATAAATTGAAATATGTATGGTAACATTTTTAACTTTTCTTCAAGATACAACCTATAGATCGTTTTTAAAGGACCCTTGCAATGGTCTTATAATAAGAATTAGATATCTAATATTTATCTAGGTATCATTAAAACGGAATTTAATATGGTTTTTTCAATCTATATGGATCAATGTGGTGTAATAAAATGATATAATGGATGTTATTTTATAAGAAATGTAAATAAAACACATAAAATTAAAAAAATATTAAAAGATAAAAATATAAATCTAAATCCAAATGTTTCTAAATGACTATATATTCTTTGAAAAAAACATATAGTCCATAAATAAGCAATCAGTTAAATTTATATATGTTTTCATGTTATTTTCGACCTATTGTTTATTTTATCCCCTTAGTTAACCAATATTAATTGTAACTATTATAATATTGTTTTTATTATTAAATGGGTTATGTCACGACCCGCCTTCACCAAAAGGAGGGAAGGGTCGGTAGATTGCTAGGCCCTTCCTTCTTTAAGTTGAAGGAGAGATAATGACCCCTGAGACCCGCCTTCAATAGGTCCCAGAGTGGCGACTAGCACCAAGGGTATACAAATATCTCACAAATGGAAGGCATTACACCTTTTTGTTTTATAGGATCGAGAAATAAGATGATGAAACTCAACAACACCAAGGTAAAAGAAAAGTAAACTCAAAAGTAAACCATTCCCACAAGCATGTTCCAAAAGTAAAAGCCACAAAGTACAAAAGGTGACCAAAAAGGTAAGTACCAAAGAAAGAAAAACAACAACTGCAACTACCCCAATGGTCCGAGCTAGTATAATCTTGCGTGATCCCTGAAGTCCTCATGGAAACCTAAAAGCTGTTTTATATACGTAGGGTGAGCATACAAGTATACTCAGTGGGGAAAACCAATGTCTGTCGTGCACAAGTGGGGGAATGTAATAAAGTCACGTGATAGAAGGAGAAAACCAAACACCTATCAAGGTAAATCATGCACCCAAGACTCACCAAGGCACACTCCCCAAATAACTCAAGTAAAGTAATATATATAATTAGAGAACGTCGATGTTTGGGTACCCCGCGCCACTTTCCCACTAGTTATTGTGACATCCTACGCATCAGACCAATCCTGCCATTCTCACCACAGTCCCACTGCCACACCCACCTGCACCCAACTTGGCCACAACCACCCGCATTCCCACTGCCGAATCCCGCCCGCAAACACCTGGGCCACAACTATCACATGTAACCACGCCTATAAAAAACTAGGCTAGAACAACCACCACACGTCTGAATCCACCTGGACTTGAAAATCCACTGCCATGCACGAAGACAACTGGGCCTCATCCTGAAGACACTTGGGAAACGACCTGCCGCATACACCTATCCAACCACCACACTACCCCACCTAAATGTTTTTGGGATAATAATGGACCTCAGGCCATCAAAGCATCCCGAAGATACTTGGTCCATCTAGGAAAGGGAGCAGAAAAGGAGCTAATAACCAACCACTAATAATAGTGTTTGGAAAAACACCTTCCCCTATGAAAAGGGGGTGTTCGGCACGAGGTGCTCAACTTGGGTGGGGAGTGAATAAGAAACAAAAACTAAAAATATATACATAGGTAACAAGAACTCACCCAATGTTAGGATTTTCTTTAGACAGCCTACAGATTACAACAGCGCTCAAGTCCGAGTCACAACTCTCACCAACAAAACCCATTTTCCCAAACTTGTTTTCATGTTCAGAAATAATTTTCAATTAAGTCTATGCACTACTGGGAAACTAACAACACAATCATAACCAAGGAAAATAAACCAGACAAACATCAATTTAAGTATCCACACCCGGTTCTCTTGTAAAGTCACAACAACAAAGGAAAAGTGAGAACCCTCGAAGTCCTGGAACCAGACTACCCTGAGACACCGCCCCGTGTCTCCTCCCCCAAAAAGGTTTTTCATCAACAGAGGATCCCACCCCAATTTGTGATATAAACATGGTAACCCCTCGTCCATAAAACTCACAACCACCGAAATCATAAAAACAGGGGATCCAATCCCATCCCACATCCCAGCAACTGGCCCACGGAAGAAGAACAGTCAAGCCACTACCATCAAGAAAAACAGGCCCATACGGGTATTTTCAGATTTAAAAGATTTAACACACTCCATGATTTTAATTCTATGTGTTTCAACTGGGACTTATCACAGAAGGGCTGATCCTGGTGCTATCAATTTATTCAGCCTGGTATACGTGATTAACCAATTTTACTTTTCGCAGCAGGAGTTTACAATCACAAAACAAGCCATTTAAAACACCACGAGTTCATTAGTGCACAGACAACGACCACCAATGGCCTCGATTTTCAGAATGAGTAAGCCCGCACAACTCAGAAAGGTGATTATAAAATAACAACATCAACGATTACAGCCCCCCTTCGTCCTTTATATAATTCATTCATTATCTTTAATTAGGCCTGTTTTCTCCAATTCTATAGAATAAAAATCACACCCACCCCATATGATACACAAAAGAGAGAGTTGAAGGAGAAATTCCCTACTTTTTGATAGATGATCGACACTTAGGCTGGGCACAGAACATTACGGATAACGATGCGGCTCACCAGATGCACCAAAAGCTGTTCGTGAAAATCCGCGATCGAGGGATGAAGAAACCATGCCTAACCCTTTAGTTTAGAAGGCCCATAGACGGTTGAAATAAGAACGCGAAACAGCGTATGATGCAGGGGTCGTGGGTTGACCACACGGTTGGGCATTTACACACGATGATATTAAGGTGTTATTTAATATCCCCCATTGGGGAGGTTTCTCTGGATTTTTAGGAATTAATTACGGGCATTAAGTGGTTTTAAAAAGAGTAAAAGAATTAATTTACATCAAAACTTATGTTGTTGGAGTGGAAAAGTCAGGTACTCGGTGAGGGGACACGGTGCCACCGTCACGGTGTCACCCTCACAGTGCCACCGTCACGATTCCACTGTCATGGTGTCACCATCAGGGTGTCACCCTCACGGTGCCACCGTCACGGTGCCACCATCACGATTTCATCCTCATAGTGCCACCGTCACGGTCTCACCCTCACGGTGCCATCGTGACCGTTGTCACCCTCACGGTCGCACAGTCACAGTGTCACCCTCACGGTACCACCGTCATGGTTCCACTGTTTTGGTGGAGCCACACTTTTGGTAATGTAATGGGCCAGGAGGGTCCGGGCTATTACATTAGATACCTCTTCAAGGATTCTTTTCCTCGATAATCAAAACAAACTATGAAAGAAAGAAAGAGTCTGAACAACCACCTTGAAAGATACCTTTTAGAAGCGAACCCATGCTAACTAAAAACACATCCCTATCAAGAACCAAGAAACATAAAATGCCAAACTGCCCAGGCATGTGGGTTGGGGAGTCTCCTCCCCCGTTTCATGATATTATCTGCTTTGGGAGGCACTGACTCGCCCGAACGGGTTTAATCACATCCACCATAATGCGTCTTGATTAGGGGGCGGGTTATCTCCTCCCCCATAGCTAGGGCTTTTCTTACACATTTAGAGGAATGAAAACCAGTACATTTCATAGTCAACAAGAAAAAATGTTATGCCATAATAGGTACAAAAAGGAACAAAACTCAAAACAAATCTGGGTACTGGGTATGCATATGTGCTTCCCTCTCACACGTACTCTCCACAAGCCCACCATGTCTCCACAACACACGAACCAAGAGAATGGTTCGCCCACGAAGCACCTTCTCCTTGCGATACTCGATCATCAATGGTCTCTCCACAAAGGTCACGTCGTCCTCGTTGTCTAGCTCACCCCAGTCAAGGACGTGTGAATTGTCATGCAGATACCGATGGAGCTGGGATACATGAAATACATCATGTATCCTCAGTAGCGGTAGTGGTAACACTATCTGATAAGCCACTTTGCCAACCTTCCGCAACACTTCAAAGGGTCCGATGAACCAGGGAGAAAGCTTACTCCCCTTTCCGAACCTCCACTGCCCACGCTGAGGGGAGAGATTCAAAAACACGTGGTCTCCAACCTCAAACTCCAAGGGCCTCCTCCTCATATCAGCATACAACTTCTGTCGGTCCTGCGACACCTTCATCCTTTCTCGTATGAGCTGAACCTTCTCTATCATGCTCGGCACCACCTCCGGGCCAAGGATACCTGCCTCTCCTACTTCGGTCCAACACACAGGAGAATGACATAGACTACAATAAAATGCTTCAAACGGGGCCATACCGATGGTTAATTGATAGCTATTATTGTAGGAAAACTCTACCAAGGTAAAGTATCGCACCTATGATCCACTTGAGTCCATAACACATGCCTTCAGCATATCCTCCAAGGTCTGGATGGTGCGCTCTGTTTGTCCATCTGTCTGGGGATGGAAAGCAGTGAAAAGGCATAACTGTGTGCCAAAAACATGTTGTAAGCCTTTCATGACACATGAGGTAATGCGTGCATCCCTATCTAAGACTATAGACCTTGGAACTCCATGCAACCGCACCACCTCATCCACGTACTTTCGTGCCAAAGCATCGATAGTAATTGACTCCATGATCGCCAGAAGGTGGCCCGATTTTGTTAACCGGTCCACTACCACCCAGATGGCGTCGTATGCCCCTTGGAATTTGGGATGTACCATGTAGAAATACATCGAGATGTCATCCCACTTCCACTCAGTGACAACTAGAGACTGCAGTAGGCTGCCTGGAACTCGGTGTTCAACCTTCACTTGCAGACACACTATGCACTTGGCCACAAACTCTACCACTGCTCACTTCACTCCGTGCCACCAAAACTGTCTCTTTTTTCCCGGTACAACTTGGAAACTTCTTTGTGTACCGCCAGGGGTGAGTTGTGGAACTCACTGAGAACCTTGTTGCGCATCACTCATGGAACAGACAACCTTACCTGGAAAAGCATCTAGTTCTGACCATCCTTTATCCATCCTTCTGAAGCATTGCTCTGGTCAACTCAGTCACTCATCACTTCGCACTCTGGGTCTCCCCATTGAGACTCCTCCACTTTCTGAAACAGAGATGACTGCACTGTCATCTGATATTGGCAACCTCTACCACCATCCATCATTGCATCCAGGTGTAAGGAAGCCAACTCCTCCATCACATTCTAGGCGTCTGCCGACTCTCGGACCACATATTTATGTGTTCTCATGCTCAAGTTATTGGCCACTACATTTCCCTTTCCCTCAGTATAAGAGATCTCAATGTCGTAATCCTAGAGGAACTCCACCCATCTCCATAGTCGCAAGTTTATGTCCTGTTGGGAGAAGATATACCTCAAGATTTTGTGATCCATGAAGACCACAAAGTGTTCTCCGATGAGGTAGTGCCACCATAACTTTAGCGCAAAAAACGACCGCTGCAAGCTCCAGGTCGTGGGTGGCGTAATTACGGTCATGGGGGCGTAGCTGCCTGGACCCATAAGAGATCACCCCTTGTCGCAACATCAACACACATCCCAGGCCCTATCCTAAAGCAACACAGAACACCTCATAAGACGCCCCTTCTTCTGGTAATCTCAGCACTGGGGCACTGACCAACTTCTCCTTCAGATAGCTGAAGGCTGAGTCGCACTGCTCACTCCACACGAAAACCTGGTATTTCTTGGTCAGGGCTGTCAAAGGGGCTCCAAACAAGGAGAAGTAGGGTACGAACCTCCGATAGTAACCCACCAGCCCGAGGAAACTATGGATCCCTACCACATTCTTTGGTGCTAACCAAGAAACAACTACCTCAACCATTGATGGGTCCACCACTACCCCTTGTTCGGACACCACGTGCCCGAGGAAGTGCACTTCTTGTGTCCAGAACATGCATTTAGATAACTTCCCATAGAGCTGGTGCTGTGGGAGGACCTCTAAATCTGTCCTCAGGTGCTCCTCATGGTCCTCCTCTGATCCCTAATGGATCGGGATGTCGTCAATGAACACAACTAAAAACCGATCCAGGTACTCCCAAGAGATGGAGTTCATAAGCCCCATGAACACAGCCGGGGCATTTGTAACGCCGAAGGGCATAAACACGAACTCGAAGTGTCCATATCTTCATCTGAATGTCGTCTTGAAGATTTCACCCACCATCACTCTCATCTGGTGATACCCAGACCGCAGGTCAATCATTGAGAACCATCCTTCCCCCTTCAGATGGCCGAAAGGATCATCTATCCTTGGAAGAGGGTTTTGATTCTTGATTGTCAACTGATTTTGCCTCCTGTAGTCTATGCACAACATAAGTCCACAATCTGAATTCTTTGCGAACAAGATTGGAGCACCCCAGAGTGACGCACTCAGCCGAACATAACCCCTCTTATTAACCAACCAAACCCATTGAATATTATTCCCATTCCACAATCATGCCCCACCATTCATTAACTCTTCCACATTTTATTTAATATTCACAACCCACAGTCTTTTCACATTCAAACCCATCCATGTAGCCCCGCTGCCAACCACCATAACCACAACTGCACCGTACATCATTATCCCTTTAAAACCATTTATCGCAGCCCTGCTTCCCACCCGATCCCCAACAACCCACAAAACAAGTGTCGTGCCACATCATCGCCCCTTTAACATCATTTACCGCAGCCCTGCTTCCTGTTCTATTCGTAACAACCCAAGATTCACCCCTCCCTTTCACACACCAGTAACCAAGCCAATACCCACATTTTCATTATTCCATCTTGTTTGACTGGGGTGTTTACACAAGGGTTCCCGATTTAAAACAGTCAACTTTACGTGATTAACCAATTTCTATACCCCACAACGTTTCCATCCATAAGAAAATCTAGAAGGAGAGTGCAACATTTAATTACGTAAGCAAAGGCCCCTAACGACCATGATTATCAGTAGGAAAGAGCTCATTCAATTCCAACATAATATCACTGGATATAAATAATGTAGCTGCATTCACAAAAATCCCATCCCCGTTATATAAGCCAGTTATTATCTTTATTAAATCGGTTAAAAGTTATTCACGTAAACAAGAGAACACCAACCCCGCATGATACACAAAAGAGAGAGGTGAAGGAGAAATTCCCTACTTGTTGATAGACGATTGACGCTTAGGCCATGCGCGGAACATTACGGATAACGATGCGGCTCACCCAATGCACCAAAAGTTGTTCGTGAAAAGCTGTGATCGAGGAAAGAAGAAACCATGACTAACCCTTCAGTTTATATGTCTCGCCGATGGGTGAGATAAGAAATTGAAACGGCGTAAGGAGCGGGGGTCATGGGTTGACCAGGTAGTTGGGTAGTTGCACCAGATGATATTAAGGTGTTATTTAATATTCCCCATCGGGGAGGTTTATCAGGATTTTCAGGAATTAATTATGGGATTCAAGTGGTTTTAAAAGGAGTAAAATAATTAATTTACGTCAAAACTTACGTTGTGGGAGTGAAAAAGTCAGGTACTCGGCGACGGGACATGGTGACATCGTCACGATGTCACCCTCACGGTGCCACCGTCATGGTGTCACCCTCAAGGCGCCACCGTCACGGTTCCACCGTCATGGTTCAACCGTGACCGGTGTCACCCTCACAGTGTCACTATCACGGTCTCACCCCCACGGTGCCATAGTCACAGTTCCACTATTTTGGTGGAGCCTCACTTTGGGCAAAGTAATGGGCCAGGAGGGTCCCTGCCATTACAGGTTATAAATTTAATTATAACGTAAAAAATTATTTCATAAATTATAGCAGGGTGAAGGTTTTGGCAACTAATCATCTAACAAGTCCCATTAAAAGAGTAATATGAATATTATATAATTTAATAAAATATTTTTTAAACAAAATATAATTAATTTAATTTTTTGGATCAACATTTAATTTGTATTTAATGAAAATAATAACAAGATGTAATTAAAATATAAACCATGGATGCATTTATATTATGTTATATATATATCAATTAAATTCATGAAAAATATATTTAACTAAATTTTATTACTTTTAATACATTTAATATCATCTACAATTTTTTAATATTAATTGAATAAATAATATTTTATTTCTTTGTAATAATTTAATATAATTATTCAATCAGGATAACAGAAAATTGAATGTCTTTGATAAAAAAGAACTCATATTTTAAATGAAAATTTATAAATGAAATTGTCCTCTTTTTAATATAATAAAATTTTTTTGTGTTATTACAGTCAAAAGAGTGACATTTTGTATTTATCATTTTCTTATAATAATATAAATGTAATAATTGATGAAAAAAGTGTACCATGTTTTCATAATTTATATAAAATAATGATAATTCTCTAACTCAACTTAGAAAATATGTTAAATGAATGTATTAGCAGATTTTAAAGCCATAATCCATTGTTTGAAACTTTTTTTACCGGTTTTACTATTAAAAATGTGATAAAAATTGACCATGGTTACTATTCAAATCGATGAAATGTAAATGGAGGCAATTTAAATAAAATTGAATCTCCAGATTCCTAATATGGGATCCATTTTTCATGATTTAACTTCTATAAGTGAGAAATTGTCATTATAATATAAGCGTGAAAAATATAACCAAAATAGTGTTTCAGAAAATTAAAATTTTAAATATAAAATTGGATTTATTTATATCAAATGCCTTGAAAAATAATTACCTTAATATTAAATCATTTACTTATATAATATACACATTTCAATAAATCCTTTAATAATAGTGATTAATTTAATGTATTGTGATAAAAACACATTGCATGCAGAAGTTTTTTTTTCATAGGGATGTTACTTTTACAATAAAATGATTTTCTTTTTAATTTAAAAAAAATTAATAAAAAATAAATTATATTTATAAATTTGTAAACAATAAATTCTTCTATAATTTCATTAGTCCTATTCATATTGATTAATCCAACATATATATAGTAATAGTCACAATAAATAAAAATATTTCAATGGTTTATTAGAGGTTTTTTAAAAACAATAATTCATGTAAAGAAATATATTTATGAAGTCAATATTATTTAGAGACAATTATATTATAAAATCTGGTGGTGTTATGATATACCACTTTAAAATTAATTCTTTTCCTTAAAATTTCATCACATTGAAACAACCTAATGAAAGAAGTCACTATTTTGTCAAATCATGATTACACAACAAGATTTTGAAATTTATTTTTCCTCTGGATGACATTATTTTGGTGTCCAGTCATGTTCTTTAGAACATTATCATTATGATCCAAGATTTCTACCATTATTTCTCTATATGAATGATCATTCTCAGGTGGTGTCATCTCTGAGTTCAGTTTCTATTATGGATCAAGTATGTACATTCTCAAGAGAGATACATGGAACACCACACGAACAAGAGAGAGGATCAATGAAATATTTTATAGATAAGATACCATCCTTAATAAATAATCTAAAAGGGGGAAATATACCTAGGCATCAGAGTTCCATTATTTTAAATTATCATGACCTTCTTCCCTAGGGAAATTTAAAGAAATATCATAACACCAACTTCTAATCCCAGATTTCATAGATGATGGTCAACATAATTTTTTTTGACCATGAGAAAAAATTTAAATGTTACTTAATGAATCTAATTCTCTATACTACTTCAACACTAGGATAAAATACCAATATATTTCTTTCTCCATGTTCATCCTAAAATGTTGTTGTTTGTAGCTTATAATTGTAGAGGGAATCAAATAATCCGTCTGAATTTTCGAGTGAAATCTATTATTATAATAAAACGTGAATAGAGGATGTTTTTATCGCAAAAACCATTGAAATAAATCTAAAAATATATCATCATATCCTCTGTTTTTCGAATGGTTCTTTCATACTATCGATTTTTCATAAGATGATAAGAAGTATTGAATAACACATTATATCCAAATCTTACATAAGATATCCACATAACATCAAGGAAAATCATGGATCTGGATCAGATAAAATAGAATATGGTACTCTATAAAACCATACCAGATCATTAATATACATTATGGAAAGATAATCAAGATAAAAATAATATCTCATAGAAATTAACTTTGTGGAATTCATAAGGTGATCGACTACAACAAATATAGTTTTATGGATTTTGATGTTGTGAGGAGTGTGAGGAAAAATTAAATGGTCATGTTTTACAATTTTGTTTTTAGTATCCCCTTATAATTTAACCCCATAGACATACCATTATGAAATATTAAACATTAGTTTACATAATTTTTAATATTTATCTTCATAATTTATGACTAGAAATAATCTATTAGATCACTGTAATACTTTTCACTTCTAGGAAAAATAGAATATATTGAACTAAGATCGTAATGAAATATATCATTTTTCAAATATAGTATTTAAGGATCAAATACACGATTTATATAGCTTATCATTCCATCAAAATCGTGGATGAGATTAGGAAATGTTCTAACATTATTCTGAAATTTCACATCATCATTACTCTCCTCTTTAATAATCATATGGATAGATATTTGAACACTTTCAATATTTATATATCAATCCTTTAAAAATAAGAAAAAATAAGATATTTGGAAATACTGAACATATATAACATAACACGATCCTTTCATCTCAAAGAATCAACCACCATGTTCACATTCTCACTATGGTAATGTATTTAGTAGGAATAATTTTTAATCAAATCCAATCATATTTTATTGTGCACATTCAACAATTTTTTTAATAAAAATAAATATTTAATCGTTTACAATAGTTAATATATCACCCTTTTTTGTATAAAATGAAATCATCCATTTTATTAAGGGAAAAATTATTGTGTATAATCCAAAGAACTATTTGGGTAATTTTTATCATTAAACATCAATTGAGGTGAGACATTTTCAACTAAAATATAATTTTTCTTGAGAAATTATCCTGGTTACTTCTATTATTCATAACAATAGATCACATAACTTTATCCATTGAAAGAAAATATAAAAAATGTTAATTGACTAACCTTATCCTTAATTTCATGAAATTTTATCTCCATGAATATGTCAAATGGAACTTGACTCTATTCTGAGTTAACTTGATGAGTATATTAGACATTCATGATTTATTCTCTACAAAAAATTGATAATATCTAGTCAAATCATGAAAAATAAGGATATCATTCAAAGTGGTCTATCAGGGTTAACATTAAATAACCTCCATATTTAATAGATCAACCATTATACCCTCTGATGAGATTTATGACTAAATATTGAAATTATTTTATAGATAATATCCCACTTTTTAATTTTTTCAAAAACATTATTATTTTTTAAGGTCATCAGTAAAATCCTAAAGTGATCTAAATACCCTTACATTATCATTGAATGGATAAGAATATAATATATATATATATATATATATATATTAAAAAACATATCAAGTTAATCTCTACACACTATATTCATGAGATCCATGTAGATTCAGTGAATTAATAAGACAAAATGTAATCACTATAAATTCAAAGCGTCTATAACCTATACAGAATCTTATCTTGTGTATATTCTACTTCTTGACCCTTATTTAATGATATAAAAACTAAAGGGTAAACCTAAATGACTATTGATATATACATTTTAACGACCTAGTATTTTCAAAAGAATTCAATTAGGTTTGATAGCATATATGGCACCCAACACAGAGTAGAAGAAACCATGAAATAGTTTTTTTTAATATGAATAGTATAACATAGACAATGAATCAGGGGGTACAAATAGTAATAAAAATTATTATATATGTAAATATATTTATAGTTATTAATTAAAATTAATTAATTAAGTCCCAGTAAATATGTTATCAATTTTCAGTAATTTTATATTTATGCTTCACAAATATGTTTTAATACATAATAATATTTAATGATTTTTTGTGAGAAAATAATAAAATTAACATCTATAAAATCTCTAAATTTTTTATTATAAAAATAATATATCTTTCAAATAATCATATTAAAATTATATTTTGGTGAAATTATATGATTTTCCCCCAAAAATATAATTTTCTAGTAAATGGTGATAAAAACTAATTTCTATTGAGAAATATTTTTTTATTTCACTTATATAAAAAGATCCATTTTCATTTAATATTATTTAACACTAAATTTATTTATTTTTTATTAATAATAATCCAATTTTATTTTTAGAATAAATTTCATTATTGAATTTAGTATAATATCATTTTTAAACAGAAAAATTATTTTTTCCAAAAACCTGTTTTTATCACGTTTTCACAGTTATATTAATTTAGTTTTAAAAAATTATAGAAATAGAATTTCATAAAATTTATTACAAGTTTGGAATCAATATATTTGAATTCAGTAAATATTCCCCCATTATTTTCCGTCAATATGAATGGTAAAATTGGGAAAATTTATCACCTCGGTACTAGATAAATCGGGTTAATCATAAATAAAACTTGGTGATATTTTCAAAATATTCCATATTAATTTTTATTGAATAAATTTAATTAGACCATTATCCCCATAATATTTAATGTTTTTTTAATGGATGAATTTCAACGATAATGTCCAATATAATATTTAAATCAATGAATATTACAAAAGTACACACTCTTAATTTAATTATATATTATTTTTTTATATTTGAAAAAATCATGTTTTAAATAAATATAAATGTGTGTTTTCAGATTAATGAAATTATATTCCATTATAATATTTGATTTAAAATTTTTTAGGTATTATATAATTTTCATAAATTCTTAAATGATGTTGACTCCCAACTTATTCAGTTAAAAAAATGTAAAATAAGCTATTTAAAAAATTAAACTTATTTATTATAGTTCATATATTATTTTCCATGAATCAGATAGATTAATATAAAATATGAATTTTTTCTATATGGATTTATATTTTATTTAAAACATATTATTTATTTATTTTAATGTTTACTAAATGCATAGTGTCAAAATTGACAATAATGATATTTTATCAAAATGATGTTTTTTAAAATTCTTTAAAAATAATTAAATAAATAAATGGAAAAATGGGGTAATATATTTTTGATAATATCATCTATCATAAATTTATGATTAAATAGTAAACATATATATATAATTGTACATATTTGAGAGTGAAGGATTTTTTTCATGGTCAATGATAAAATGGGTTAACTAAGTGGTTAAAATACAAGATAACATTTAAAATAAATCATAAACACGTCCAAATTTCATTATTTTATGAGATAAAATTTATATAAAAAATTTAATTCAAATATATCACCATATAGAGTAATTTTATCTATCAAATAAATTTATTATAATTTAATCTTTTATAACATTCATAAAGTACACTTCACCTCAATTATGAATGTGCATTGCTCCTTTCACTAGTTCCACCACTTTGACTCATATATTCTAAACAACATCAAATAATTTCACTTCAAAATCCATTATAAACAATATATAGTTTATTTTACTTCAAAAATTCCAAACCCTGGGTTTATAAGAGGATATCCAAATTAAATATTTCAATGATTAAGTAATCACCTTAATCGAGAAAATTATTTTTTTACATTTTATTTTACATCCTATAAATTTTGTTTATTTGTAAAAAAATATAAACATAGTTATAATAAATATATTTAAATGTTAATATTATTTTTAAACCTTCATTATCTATCCTTTTTTATCAAATAGATTGTGATTGTGTCACTCTTTTGTTCGAACAAAATTTAGTCTACACATAGTGAAATAATTCATTTTGATTCACTACATTTTATTAATGGGTTTTAATATTTTATTAATATATTATTATTATATTTATTACATATTTACTCATAATTCAATATAATATCATATGTATATTCTTATCTTCAAATCCATTAACAAAATATAGCATTCCTTGTGTGTACATGTGGATTTCCAACTCCACAAAGGAAGGAGATTTGATTTTGATTTACTATTCATTGTATGGTAATAAGAGTATATTTAATGAATATAGAATATATATACATATGAATTAATAATGATTCAGGAAAGGTGTATTATTTTTTTACATTTCTTTTGATTCATTCATCGAAAAATCAAAACATCATTCATGTGTATGTGTGTCACGTCGTTTACATGAATGGTGTAATTTGTTTTTATATTAATAAATTTTAGAGATGAAAAATATATATTAAATGTATATATATAATTTTTATATCCTGATTATCATTATTTATATTAATAAATCATGATCATATTATGTGAACATAATCTAATATACCAAAACATACATGAAAAATATAGTAGTTATTATCTGTAAAAATGATTTTGATAGAAAGTTGTAAATATACATATGATAAAATAGTGTAAGTAAATGTAATATAGTATGAAAAATATTTTTTATTATTCAATAATAGTTTTTTTTATAAATATAAATTTATTGTATAGTAATTTCAAACATGTAAGAATTAAATTGGACCTCATATAAGGGATTTTTCATCTCACTTTTACTTCCATGAGACATATGTCGTATTAAAAAATTATATATTATGTCTGCTTTATATAATTCCAAAATGATATGTTATATCATTAATATATATATAATAATTTTATTTAATTTTTTTTTTCAGTTATTTCTATCATAGGGGTTATGATTTAAATGATTCCAAAGCGATAAGTGTTTATTTAACAATCTCGACATTATTCGAAATTTTTTGTGTTTAATCACCCAGGGGGTGGGGTTGCTATAAATATATATCATAAAAGCAATATATTTTCTTATAATATTGATATTCTTGATATTTTCATGTAATATTACCAGTTTTGTCTCCATAATATTAAAATGGTAGAGAATTGTTTTGATATTAAAGGATAACATTATTTCTCCCTTCGGCTGAAAAAACATTTTCTCCCATGTCCATGTTTTCAAAAATATTTTCAATAATGTTTTCAACATTTTCTGGAATATTTATTAACATAATTTTAAAAAAAATAGAAATTTTAAAAAATTGTTTCAAGGAATATTATTTATTTCTTTCTAACTGATTTACTTTTTGATGTTTTTAATAATGGCGTGAACATAATTTTTTTTCATTTTTGGAATGAACATAATTTTACACCATTATAAACACTCAATACCTGGATGTTCCCTTAAATAATTTACAATAATATTTTAAATTAAAAATATTTTCCTATTATTCTACAAATTTTTTGTTTTAAAATGTTGTTTTCAAAGTGAAAAAGGGTATTTTCCCCAAGAACATTTTGAGTAAGCTTTTGAAATTTTTTACATCTTAGTAAACATCCATGGGTAATTATAATTCTTTATAGTGGTTATACTATTATGATATGATACACCATATTTCCCTATATTATCAATGATAATATTTCATGTGTAGATTATTAATATTCTATATATTTTATATTCATATATGTATAGTTGTTGATTTTTATGTCATGTTGATTAAGTAATATTATTTATTCTAACGATGAATGAAATAGATTAATTAAGCGATGGGTGGGAATTTTAATAATATTATCCCTTGATGAATTGGTAGATATAATGGTGAAAACTATATTGGGTTTTTGATAAGAACATAACCATTTACATATATTTCTTCACATAAGGACTTGACAGTATTTATTATTTCGTAGATAAAGGCCTCGACAGTTGGTTTTATATATATAACATTAAACATTCACTATTGGAAATTCTATTATTGATTTCATTGTGATTACATGTTTTTTATGATATACATGGATGTATTAATATCTGATGATATTATTTTTTATAGAATTATTATATTTTTATTTATTCATTCCATTTCATCATGCATTATTTATATTTCACTATATTCATACTCATACTAAGTATTTAAGATCACACCTTTATTTTATTTAACTTTTATTATATTATAGTAATTTTTTTATGAATGAAATGTTGAGTTGTTCTAATGGGAAATATGGTGTACTCTAATAATATTAGATGATGTATTTTAATCCTCAAAAATGAAATCTGACATTCAAATTATGTATCTAGTTTATCAAGACTTCAAAACTATTTTTTCTATTATTTTGTAATTTATGTTATCTAGTTAAAATGTAATAAAGTAAAACATATATATAAACTACATGGTTGGGGTCACTATAGTTTTTATCATAAAATGAATTATAAAAAGCATCTGAACTAGATTTTTGAAAACATATATAGGTAACTTTCACCTTATGAAAAAACCCTTACAATATTCCAAAATTAACCAAATTTATGATTTTGAGATAATTTATTGAAAAATTTTAATTCATGTTAAATGTATTATAATTTTTTAAATTTTAAATTATGATTCCTAATTTATTGATGGAATTTAGTGTGTTTTATTATTTAGAAATTGATCCTAATATAAGTAATGAATAATTTACCAGTTCACATAATCTATTTATGGATTTTCCTCCAATAGAAACAATAATATTAGATTTGGTGTTATAGATGGAACTAAAATCCAATAATTTATTCTAACAATTTTAGATGGATTCAGGAATCAACATCCTCAATCAATTAGTTGGATGAAAAACCCAATTGGAGAAAACAAATGGATAAAATAAATTGAGAAATTATTTATCACTTTTTATATTATTAAAATCATGATGGGGTTCATATAAATTTATCCTCACTAGAAATATACAGATCAATGGTGGTCATTGATTCAAAATACTTAGGATGGTGGTGAAATAATCATCATGGAATGGAAATATTTTATGGAACATCTATTAGAAAAATATTTTCATAATTTTAAAAAATAATATATAGAGAATAAATTCACTAAACTAAAAAATGAAGAGGATGATGATTTTATGTATGAAAGAAAATTTACAACATTAATAACGCATGTAGTACACTGTGTGTGTAATATAAAGATTAATATTGACTATTTCTCTAATGGTTTAATGAAAATATTTCAAATGGAAATAATCTCACAATCATTCTGATTATATAATGATATATTTTCAAGTTCAATGAATATAGATAACTAATTATAAAAAACCTATGGATATAAAGGAAATAAAGAGAAGACAGAGACATAAGGGAAAAATTGATAGGGGGAAAAATATGAAGAAGTATTTTCCTTCAATTGATAATTGTGCAGAAGGAATTGTTGTACTTTCATGAATGGAATGGTAGTCATATTCAATTATAGATATAAAATACATAAATCACATGATGAAAGTGTAAGAATGGAACTATTTATTATTACATTGTAAACTACAAGGAGTTTGATAATTATAAAACTGAATTCCACATGATTCAATGTAATATACATATTAAAATGTAAAGGGATCAGAGTGTAGATTATGTTATTTCAATTATTGAAGTGGAATGAATAATATTGTTGGATTCAATACTTATTTTTTCAATGGTATTATAGTAATATGAATAATGAAACAAATAATTTTTTTAAGATTAGTGGATATTATTTTATGGTTTTGAAAACATATATGTAATTGTAATGATAATTATGAAATGTAATATAGTGGTAAGGCGGCATTTTATAGAATACATGATTAGGTGAAATATAACCCTTAATATGTTTCTAATGTTAATTTAATATGGATTAGTGTGGATATTATTGGTGACCCTGAAAATTGATAGTTATTCAATGGAAAACTAATTTATTATGGAGTTTAGTATATTTTCTGATTAATGAAATATATATATTAATATTTTGTTTTTCTAGGATTGAAGAGTGAGTTAATTTCTAAAATCGTTTATTTTTTTCATTGAGTATTTGTGGTGTTAAAATGTTTATAGAGATTATGTGTCAATTTATTCACATATTTTGAAACTAAAAATTAATATATATTATATATATTAATGTAAAGTTCATTTTCAAATTATCGGGAATATTTTTGATGTTTTTTTGATTAAAAAATATTAAATGGATTAAAATGAAATATGGGTGTTATTGTTGAGGTTTTATAGGTTTAAGTAATATTGGATTACATGTGATAACAATTTTTGATCTGAAAAATATCTTGAGTTATTAAGAATAAAGATTTATCATTTTCTAGAACATATGATCAATTCTATGTTTTTTAGATCTTCTGGTATAAGAAATTTATATTGGATATATATATAAATTTCAAGAGTAATAGATGAAACTTAAATTTATTGAAGAAAAGTAAAAGGATGAATTTTTTTGTGAAGTATAATGATATCATGTACATATATATATATTTTTTTAATATATAAAGTAATTTGATTTCTCTACTATCAGAAAAGGATCGTAAAACAAAAATGGTATCTAATAAAATAAATTTGTGATTAATCAATGTTATTTTTTCCTATCACATATTTATATAATTTTGGTTGTTAAATTCAACCAAACCATGTATTTTATCACTATTTATTAGCCCATTACATTATCTTTCAATTATATGTTAACATTTTCCTGTCCCACTAATTTCATAATATTTTGAAAACCATGATTTCTGAGGAAAATCATGCATATATTTCCTTCTTTTTGGAGGATTATTTGACAACCCTTTTATGATGAGATTTTTCCACAATGGGATTTTCATCATTCAAAACATGATTACCAAATATAATTTTAAATTTTAAGGATCCTTTTTTTTTAAATGGCCAGAATGTAACACCACTCAATTTTAGATGTAAGATAATTAGTTATGATAGAATATGTGACACAAAATATTGAGATTACATAAATGATAAAATATTAGTTTTTATCTCTGATCTTTATAACATAGATATTGAATTCTAAGGCTTGAATAATATTAGCTAATTTATTATATATATAAATATATTTTAAATAATCTATAAAAATTAATTGGATAATTTATAATAAAATCTGTGATTTATTTTCAATAAAGTTATCCCATGCTTTAGAAATAAATTTTCATAAATGATGATTTATATTACTTTTTGTGATATAATATTATAATTAATTATTATAACTTATAAAAAATTTATTTTTAAAAAATAATATCATTTTTTAGATCTTAATATTAAAACTATATGAGCATTACAGTTTTATATTTCTCTTAATAATTTAATTTCCACAAATACTAAAAATTATATATTATTATTGAAAATTTTATTTTTGTTTCATGAAGTTAAAAAGTTCCCTTTTGTTTTAAAATTATTTTAAACTAAAATTATGTATATTTTTATTAATAACCCAATTATTCTCATTCCATTCAATTTAATCAGTTAATTTAGAATAATTTGTTTTATACATGAAATGTAATTTTTTTTTTAAAATATTTTCATCATATTTTGTGCGTTAATTTTAATATTCTTTTATACCACTTTTTGAAATTTAATTTTATACAAATTAATAAAAATTATTAGATAATATTTTTACATTTGGTGAATATAAACTTTATATATTTTATTAATTTTAATAGTAACCTTGGTGGAATTTGTCACATTATTAAATGACTCATCAGGTTAATCTAGATTAAAACTAAGTTATATGTTTATGATATTTAATTTTATTTATTATTGGATATATTTAATTAGATTATATTAGCCTTGGTATTGAAATTGATTTTTATAATGTATACATGTCCCTGAGAGTGAACAATATTATATAAAAATCAACGAAGAATGAAAAATGTCACTCTCTTAGTTTTGATTATCTCTTATAAGTTCATAATTAGAGAAAATAATTTTACGAATGAATATAAATGAATATATTAACATTAATTAAATTATGTTCAAGATGGAAATTTATTTATACTTTTTATTTGTTATTTAAAAAACATCAATTCTTACCCAACATCGAAATAAAATTTATTCTAATAATGGAAAATTAAAATAAATTATCTTAGATAAACTAAATGTGATATAATTTCAGATATATGTATTGATCAAAATAATTGATAGATTGATATTAAATATTTTTTTTTGTTTTAAATATTTTTATTATTATTTTTACTTTTTATTTATTTCGTTTATGTAAAAATAAATGAACAACATCAAAAATGACATTAATGTGATATTATCCAAAACATATTTTAATAGATTTATTAATAATCATTAAAATATTGAAATGTGAAAATTTGGATAATATATGTTCTATAATTTCATTTATTTTATACTTTCCAGTGAATATGTACCTTATATGTGAAATTATAACTCAGTAAGATTGAAAAATGTTCTATTATTGTTAATGGTAAAATATGTTAAATAAGGTGTGAATCATAAAGTAAAAGTTTACTATACCTCTTCAACATATCCAAAATTCATTAATTGATCTTATTTCAGCAATATAAAACCTTAAATCAAAACATATGTCCATTCCCTTTCATTTGGGAGAGAAAATTACTTAATTATAATTTAATCTTTTATGAAATTATAAAAATTACAGCACACCTCAATTATAAAAGGACACATAACCTTTTTCTTTTTCCCACAAATATAATCTTAATATCTTGACTGACGCACGAAATATTCACTTCTAAATCTGTTATAAAAACTCTATATATTCGGGTATTCTCATAAGACTAGCTCTATGATCCTTAAGTGGTGATATAATGGGGTTCTTTCGAAGAATATGTAATCACCTTATCGATCACCATCGTTTTACATTTTATTTTACTACCTATAAATCCATAGTATTTTTCTAGAAAATAATAAATTTAGAATTATAAATAAATTTAATGATATTATTATTATTATCATTAAACCAGAATTATTGTCCCTCTTCCATCAAATAGAAATTGAACATATTATTTTGGTGTACAAACAAATTACTATATCCACATAGTGATGTAATTCATTTCTCACAACAATATTTTATGGATGGTTTTTCTCAAAAGATTAATATTTTAATATGATATGTATTTCATTAATTTGATTCAAAAATGGATTTATTATAGTTTCTTTCTTACCTTCCAATCCATTGGAAAATGATAAAATTTCTCGTGTGTACTTGTGGAATATTGCCTCTATGAAGTGATGTGATTTGTTTTTCATTTTTAATTTTCCTCGGATGGTCAGAAAGATATATTTAATTATTATATATGATATATTTGAAATAATAATAATTTTTAAAGGTTAAGTATTATTTATCTTTCATTCAACCCATCCATAAAAAAATGAAAACAACGTCCATGAGTATGTATGGCCTTCTATCTCCGTTAAAAAATGAAATTTATTTTTCTATATATAATTTTTTTATGAATATATGTATGTTTATAAAATATATATTATTTTTAAATCATTTTTAAAATTATAGATATTAATTAACTATTATTTCAGTAAAAGGATTTAATATACCAATCAAAAAATTGTATGAAAAATGGAGTAATTATTATGAGAAATAATGATTCTAATAGAGAATTGTTAATTAATTGGTGATAAAATTTTAAAAGTAACAATTATATGGAATGATATATATTAATGTAGACATATTATAGTTTTAATGTAAAAATACATTTATTATATAGGATTTATATTCATGTACAAAAGAAATTTTGCTTTAGGAAAGGGTTTTCTCATAATAGTTTTGCTTCTATAAGACTTATGTCATATTCACCACTTATGTCATTTGTGTTGTGAAGACATAAAAATTATTTACTTTATAACAATAATATTATTATCTTCATAGTATTATTAATTTCATTTGATTTTGTTTCTCTCATGGGTGTTATGATTCAATAGTTATGGCATTAGTAAAATTTTATTTCACAATCTCATCAATATTCGATATTGTTTATGATTAAGTCTCTTATGGGAGAATTGTTTGAATATTATATATTAAACAAAATATATTTTCATATACCATGGAAATTAATGAACATTTCATGTAATAGTAACATTTTACTCCCTTTTAGAATTTAAAATACATGAAAAGTTTTAAAAAAAGACGAATTTATTTATTTCATCGGTAGAAAATACTTTTCTTCCATATCTATGTTTTCTAGAAATTTTTTCCTGATTTTATAAAAATTAAGATAATGATTTATCAAAGAAATTTCAAACCAGGTTTGAATTATTAAAAAATAATTTAGAGTGGAATATTCTTATCAATTTTTGAGATATATAAAATTATAACATTTTTTACAATGGTGTGAAAGGAATTTTTTTCATATTATAAAACATTAATATAATTTCCAGCCACCATAGATAAAAAATTAATTGAATATTCCGATAAAATTTTTAAATGTTAATTTAAAAAAAATTCCCTAATATATTATTATTATTTTTAGTACTATTTTGCAAATATTAAAATTTTATTTTCCTCAAAACAAATTCAATGATCATGTAAAAGAATTTTCATATATGTCAACATCATGTTTGCAAAAAATTGCATTATTGAGGATAAACTCTTATAATACCATCCATAATATTAATCTAGATGGTTTATTATCATATTAACTAGCGAAATTATACATATACGGTATTCTAGTTCATCTCATATGGATAGTTATATATTTTTTGTAATTTTGTTTAATTTATATTGGCTCTTCATATGAATAATGAATTTCACATATAGAGTGATGAGTGGGGATCTGAATTAGAAATACCCCAGATTTATTCACCGGTTTCTTGAGGAAAACTATATGGGATTTTTTCATAGGCTAGGACCACTTATAATTATTTCTTTGAATGAGTCCTTAGTGGTATTTTTAGATGTCGTGGAATAAAGTCTCGATATAAAATTTTAGATACCTAACATTGTAAATTCAGTCATTATGAAATCAGTTATTGATGTCTAGGTGATTGTTTTATTTTTAATGATTTCAATGAATAATTTTATATCCCATGAGATGTTTTTATATGGAAATACTTTGTCTACATTTATTCTTTCCATATTTTTCATGCCTTATTTATCTTATATTGTATGTGTTCCCTTGTTGAGAATATAAGCTAACCCACCTTTTATGTTTCCATTAACATGGATTCATGGAATTGTATTTAGATTTATATTTAGGTCATTCTATTGAAAAATATGAGTTACTAAATGAAAATACAATGTTTTAATTTAATTATTTCAAAAGTTATATGAAATGTAATTGTGCATCTAGTTTACCAATAATACTAAAATAGTCGGACCACTGGGAGGAGATTTAATATATATATTTACACTATAAAAAACTAACCATTAAATATTTTCTATTGGAACTAGGTTATTACATTTTTAATGGATAAAAATGTAATAAATATTATGTAGAAGATATTTTTTTCATGATAGTTATTTTAATAATTAATCGATAATCACTGAAAAGTAGCATTTATCAATATTTCTTCTTAGAAAAAAAGTATAGGTGCATCCAAATGTGTGACAAATTGCAGAATTAATCCCTTTTAATGATTCTCCAGGTTGTTCTTCTTTAGTTTCCCAATAGTAAAAAATCCATTTATTGTGGCTTATTTTTCATGTTTTTTTAAATAATCAACACAATAAATTTATTTCCTTTGTCTTATAAAATAATTGTTGTGAAAAACACTCATTGTTTCATTTCAGGATTTTTATATACAAATAGATGTTTAAAATTTGGTTCCTCAAATTTTGTATATAATAACAGAGATTATAAATTGTTATCCATGTTGGGTTGTAAATAAAAAACAAGAAAAAATCGTTAAATAATTTATGAAAAGTCAGTTAAAATCATTTTTGTACATTATTTCACACAAAAAAATCATCATTCTTCTTTAATACAGAGAACCCTAACTCTTAATTCAGTGATACAGTTGTTATAATCTCATTCAGCTGAAATTTCCACCAGTTTCCATCCATATCTGTCATCATTTACCATGTTTACTCTCTTTAGCATATTTTTCCATTTCCATCGACTTCTTATTCCTCCCCCATATGGTATATACATGTGATTTGTGTTTTGTTTTTGATTTTTAATTCATTGTGGTATTTTATAATTTATGAATGAATTTATCACTGTTTATTTTAATGGTATCTACCACCACTAATATTTTACATTTTATGTTTTTTTTTGTATTATATTTTTTTGAATACTCTTGTACATTATTTTATTTTAATTAAGGTATTATTTTCTATGATTAAGGATTGTTTAAATTATAATTTCAGGAATTCATTTTATATATAATAAAAATTTATGAACAAATGTGTTTAAAAGGTTTTTTTCAATATTTTTTGAAGTTTCGTTTAATGTATAATGGAATTTTAAGTTTTAATATAGTGTGTTGATAATATATATTTTGTTGGTCCTCGTTATTTTTTGATAATTTTTCATATTTTTATGAATATAATATTGTTAAAAATGATTATGTTTTACTTTGGTTTATCAAATACATTTTTACTTTTATTTGTAAAAAAATATAATGATATTGTGTTCAGGTTAATTATATAATTAAAAAAAATGGAATTTTATAATATAATATATTTTAATATTCATGAAAATTAGTTTAGATAATAATGAGTTAAAGATAGATTACTGCACAATGAACTAGTGATAAATATGAGAAATATGTTAATGATTTTTGGAATTTCATTTTTTAAATTCTATAATAAATGACATTATTTTCATTATATGATTTATTGTTTTAAATATGAACAAGTTGAAAATTATAGAAAGCAATGACCATTTATTTTTTCATGGTTTTAATATAAGAATCCAAACACGAATTTGGCATTGTAAAACTGGGAATAATTTAATACATAGTGATGTTGAAGATTTTAAAGATGATAATTATGGGTTAATTAAAGAAATGGTTCTATATATTAATGTATAAGAAATTATGAAAGAAACAATAATTTATAATTTATATGGTGATGTAGGATATCCCTTCTATCCCGGTTTTGTTTATATTATGGTTTTGGAAATGATTTTAAGAATGGTAGACTTTAAAGAGAAAATGGATGGAGTGACAAGAGTTTTATAATGGTTCTAGAACAGTTTAAATACATGTTAATTATTAACAATTGTCCTGCCGAATCACATTAAAATAATAATTAAATATTATTCTCGATGGGTTTGTGGTACAAGAATAAAAATTCCTATGAAATTGACTATGTGATATATAGGAAATAATATAAAGCTATTTCATAGTTTCTTTAATGCAAGATATTATGGTATAGGTTGAATAAAAAATCACAAATTGATTCAGCAGTTATAGATACTTCTAATGAGAATATTTGGAATCATCTTCTAATTTCTCATTTAAAATGATAATTCGTAGATTCAATTTATTTAAAATGTTTAAAAGTAATGTATATGAATGGATAAATAATATAAAATTACACCATCTTACTTATTTTACATTGTTAATGAAAACTTATTTACATTTTCTAACATTCCAAAATGAATTTATAAATCTCAATCATAGACTTTTCATTGATAGAGTGAAACTACACCAGTTCTTTAGGAAAACACACAGTCCACGAACTCTGTTTTTGTTAATTTACAACTTATGTCATTAAATTTTTATGAAGAAGAAATATGTGATGTGGAGTTTAATGATTTCTAGAACAAAACTACTTTCAAATGATATTGATGTTTTATTATTAAAATTAATTTATTAAATGAAACATTTATGGGATGAAGTTATTGTAGTCTGTGATAATCATAAAATGGAAAATATTCAACTATAATAAATGATTATGTTCATTATAAATGACTTCCTAATATTTGGAATCTTTTTTTGACACAGTGTCTATGTGTATAAAACTTGTCCAAATTTGAAAAAACAACCATCATGTTATCAACTAAAAATGGATGAAAATAACTTTATATGGTTCATTAGTGGATTACATTAAAATATCACAATTATAGATGATTAAAAAATGAATTCAATGTCTCACACAAATGATATATTTCTAAAAAAATCTATAACTATTTTTCAGTATTTTGAGATTGTGAAAAAATATTAATGCGGCATTCATAAGAACACAAAAAATATGTAATGATAGAAATATCATGATCAAATGACCAATATTTTTTAGAGATTCTATTATTAAATATGGTTAAGATTATTTTTGTCTAGTGTATCCTTGGTGTCAATGTGTATCTTTTTTATTCTTTAAATGTAATGAAATTTGCGGTGATAAATAATTGTATGTTGAAATACGTGAAATATCGCAATTTTTATATTATGATACATTATCTCTTAAACATTAAATTCCATGTAATATTGCTTATTCATGTCAAAATAACTATAATTAAGGCATGATATTATTTTCCATCAATTTTTCACAATGTTATTGATCTTGATTCATTTAAAATATTGGAGAATGATGCAATTTATATAATTATAGAACTATGTATTTAGTTTAATAATCATTTTTTAATATCATGGTTCATTTAGTGAAACAAATAAATCCATTTAGACCTGTATATCTGTGTTTTACGTACCATTTTGAATGTTATTTAAAGATATTGTATGGATATGACAATAATCCACATTGACCAGAGGCCTCAAATATTAAGAAGAATATTTCTATATGGGGATACATTATTTTATATAACATAGTTGTCTGAATTGAAGAATATCAGTCTACATACATCTCCAAATAAATTACACAATTAAATGAGAAATGTTGTCCTTTTTTTATAAATTTGGTTCTTTGGTCAAATAATAGGGCACATTAATTTAATGTGAGAAATGACGTAAAAGTTTAAAATAGGATTTTTTACCATATTTATCATAAAATGGATGGAAACATATAGGAAGGCCATCTGACCATGTAATGTTGTTGTTGACTCTTTTTTTGGAAAGACCAACTTCCACTGAGTTCGCCACATGATAACCGTGAGATCTAATATGGTTGATCACCATGATATCATATAAATAGTCTCTCTATGAAGCTGTAAGATTCCATGAATGATGTACAATGCCATTAATGTTTTATTTAACAACGATGTTTGAATAATTTTCTAAAAAAAATCCATACACAATTTTTTGATTATAAAAGAAACCAGAGTAATAAAACTAAATATTTCATCCTCCATAGAATATGAAATACCACATTTGTCATAAAAATAAAATATTATATCCGTTGTGGACAATGAATATTGTTCCACATCACAAGGGATAGGGGTTTTCCTTTGAGGCACCATCTTCAATAACATTAATCAAAATAGTGATATGGGATTTCTAGAAAACATAAATAGTACCCCTAGGATGGATATAATTTTAACCAATTCCCATGAGGTGAATGGTGTTTAATTCACAAATAGAGTTTTGGTAAGGATACTATTGAATTGAGCTAACAAATTTGAAATTATGGTTTATCTTCAACCAAGATGCATGAAAAGTAAAATAATTATTATGATGAATAAACATATTTTTATATAACCATATTATTTGTAGGATCTCATCAACCACATCATTGAAGAGGCACTTGATCTGTAGAGAGGTGATTGTAGTAGTACAAAGATGATGTTGAGGTTATATAGATTCCATATCCAGAAACCAAAAATAAATGATTTTATATATGTACTTTCGTAAATAAGAAGTTGTATCACATGATAAGAATACATGGTTAGTATCTTCTTTGTGTTAGAAGCGAAGAGGAAATTTGGGGAAATGTTGGAACCAAAATAGTTGTAGACAAGTAGAAATGGGAATTAGATTCTGGGAGATCCTCTAATTGAGAGTTAATCAAGATGTCAAAACCCAAGGTGTTTCAAAAAAAATTCATCGAAGAAAAAAATTTGTACTAAAAAAAATTTGATTGTAAAAAAATTAGTGTCCAATATAACATTATTAGTAGGTTCCCATATTAAAAAGTCATCTAAATTAGATAAGTTATAAGTTATAATTATACTATTAATACCCTTAGGTAATTGCAAACAAAGAGAGTTCAAGAATTCATTTATTTATAAAATAATATCAACAAGTATGTGCAGGGGATCAATCATAGAGATAAGTGGATAGCTAGTTCAATTGCCTAACAAAAAATTCATAGAATAATACTTATTGACCGTCCATCTAGAGTGAGACATATTTGTTGTATTAATAATATTTAATGGATGGGAAAAATGATATGTCCATACAATGAATGCTTATTGTCATCAATTTATCAATAAAATTTATTTAGGTAAACTAACAGCAATGGAATTATTATTCATAGGATTCCACATTATTCTAGACTTGTATGAATCATTAAATAGTTTAAATTTATTTATTCCAAGACCAAAATTATCTATTTCCAAATAAAAATTCGTCCATGGGACAATATCTGACATTATTTCAAGTGTGGTACCACAAATAAATATATATGATGTAGACATTCATCTTTTTAATTTTTCTAATGGGTCAAATGTAATCCATTTTGGAATAAATGATTTTATAAACACTACTAAATTTTATGGGAAAATTCTAGTAGAAATATAATGAGATTTACCATTCCAATAGGAAATCTAATTTTGAATTTGATCAAAATTTTTAGAAAAGTAAATAATTTCACATCTTCCCTAAAAATTGGGGACACTATGATATGTGAAAGGAAAGGTCCCCTCATTGATACCCAAATATTTTATAATATTCATTTTTTGTGAAAATGGAAATCTTTTATTCAATAGAGATATGGGATTTACACTATTTTATAGATTTTCCAAATACTTTTTTATAATGCGAGAGATCTACCCATATATTTTGTTTATTTCTTTTTACCCCTGTAAAAATAAAGTAATATCATCCCCATAGAGTACATAGAAAGTAAAAATATGATTTATGGATACTTAGATAGGATTATATTTACCAATTTTCACCAAATGAGTGAATATTCTTCTTATATAATCATCATAAATAAAATATTTTATATAATTAAGGGGGAACATTGTATACCACCTTTTCTGTAATTAAAATACCCCTAGGTGAATCATTAACAAGGGAAAAAATATAATCACATCTAAAAATGGTTTTAATTATGGTTATAAAATGATCACTAAAACAAACACATTAATGAACCATATATATTAATCTTCAATTCATCACAACATTGGCCATTATAATGCCAATTTTAATAGAAATTTTTCTTACCCTATTTTATTTATTCATATTAATAGAGTATTTAGCTTACATGGTTATGAAATATTGAATGGTAAAACCCTTTTTAAAACCAAATTGAATCCAAAAAACACATTTATTAACAGTTGATGAAACTATTTTAGAAAAAAACTTGGAAATAAATTTATAGATACTGTATATAAGTGTTATTGGTTTAAAAAGGTGATTCCCATAGGTAATTCCCAAATTGGGAACCAATGATTGGATTTGGGAATTAATTCCATGGGGAAGGGTACCATAAGAGAATATTTATTTAACAAACTTACAAACAACAGGAAGAAGGATATACTAATAATGGTAAAAAACAAATTGGTAAAAATATCAAGCCGAGGAGCAGTGTTTAGATTAAGACTAAACGTTGAATATTTGATCTCATAATCATGTGGTACATGATTGAGGAAAGTTTTTACATAATTTTTAGTATTGAATTGAGTGATATCAGGGAGAAAATATTAATTGGGATCCATTCCATTTAAAAAATTACTAAAATAAGAGACAATGTGATCTATTAGGCCTTTCATACTATCAAATATATTTTTCCCATCCTTTATAAAGTTAAGAGGCCTACAATATTTCTTGGTTCATTGTAGGGTTGATCTTTTTTTCATATATCCATCATTAAGATATTTAATATTGAAGATTTTTTTTAAATATTACCCTTTAAAGATATTAGAGTGTTAAATATGAGATAAAGGTCAATTTAATCATATATATCAATAGTAAAATCATATTTATGAGTGCTAACATGAATATATTTATGATTGACTTCTAAAAAGGGATATTATTCTCAATTGGACTGAACATTTCCTTACACCATCCTTTATGTTTTCTTAATAATTTTATTTTCATGATACAAGAAAAATCAGTGTTACCATAATTCATTAAATTACATGATTCATTATTAATATTTTCACATTCAATTACTGAATCCCAACATTATTATATCTAAAAGGAATGAATGTTATAAATAATATAATATAATATAAAAAAATGATTGAATAGTAATCGGAATATAATTTTGTAATTTTAATGCTAGATATTGTATCCCAATTACCCAGGTATTGATCATTAGAAAAATACATATATTTCTTACTAGATACTAATATTTTGTAATTCCTTTTTTACCATGTATACGTGGGTCTAACTAGGTTTATCCCAATTAAAAAATTACTATTAATGTAGGATTTAAATTATTCTGAAGAGAATCTTTAGTGAGTGGGACTAATTTTTTCATTCGGACTATAGATATCATTAAATTTTCCAGGAATGATCTAAAAAACATGAATTCTACAACATTACCACAAAATAGTCAACGAAAGAAATATCATGTATTAATACATAATTTTTTCATAGATAAAATATCGAAACATAAAAGAATTTTGATACATCACATCACAAGTGAAGACGTGGTTATTAATTCCATAATGAAAAACTAAATTTATGTAGGAATGTGCGCAAATATAATAAGAAGGAAAAGAAGAGATATTAATTGGAACACATATAAAATCATAATAATAAATTTTATAACCAAATAATACATAGAAGAAAAATATGCTCAGTAGACTTTTGTTTTTGTTTTTTTGTGTGAAAACATATTTTTAATTAAATGATAGGGTTAGGGATTGTTTTACCCTACTTGTACAAAAAAGGAAAACCATTTTAACCTATACTTGGGGTTATATTCCCTATTATTGTTACCACTAGAGATCATCCTCTCTAATGATTTGTGGATGGTTTATCATTTTTATAACTAGGATCCTAAATTCCCCCATAATATTTGTTTATAGAAGATATAAGATAATTATTGTTAGATTCTCCTATCATTAGAATAGTTGGAGTCTTTTTCTCATCACAATTGGATTTATTAAAGGGAATAATCATTAAACTAATTCTAAAATATAATGTGTTATGTCTCATAATATTAAATCCTTTATAATGAAAGGTTGAATGGGTAATAGGGATTATATTAATAGAAACCTATAGATTCACTGTACTTTTGTAAATATTCATCTTTTTATGTCCCTCAAATGAGGTGGGATAACCATTACTTTCATATATATTTTACGGGGTTGATATTTTTTATAAACAGACTTGAAATGTAAAAGTAGTATCACAGAGATACTTTCCAGTTAGATCATGGGAGATTTCAGTAGAATCCTCTTGGACTTTGTCCTTATAAGACATCTTATTTATTATCTCAGCATCATTTTACTCTTTGGGGGACTAAATTGGAATGTGGATCATTTAGCTTGTCCAAAGTATGAATTAAGATAGAGTCCACAATATTTCATTTATTATAAATATTTAAATCTTGAGGATTGTGTTCATGTTGTGTATATTTTACTATATCCTCTAGATCCTTATAAATTTTATTAGTTATGATTTCTTCATCGTATTAATTTTATTCTTCCTCAACCAAATCAGCTCGTTGATTTCGAGAAACGGATTTTGTGGTAGAAGTTTGGTCCTTCTAATATTACTTGTTGAAGTTAATATTTCTCAATAACATGTTCCTTCCTATTTTTATGTAGTTATATATCCTTACATTCATTTTCAGATCTTGTATCAGTAGCTTTTGAATCACACTAAAAATGGAGATGGTGTGGCCAATTATCTTATATACCTTAAATAAAGGAGACTTGTACTCATATTCCACCTTGATATTATCTCGAAATTCATTATCATTTAAGGTGAGAACCCTTACATCATACCAGTTTCAACACCAAAGGACACACTAGATTTTTTGAAAAAGATTTTATGTTATATTGATCAATCATCAATGAAACAATAATAAAAGAAGAAATTTAATTTTTAATCATCAAGTGCTAGAAAACCTAGTTTAATAAATATAATCTAGTCTTTATTTGTACTATAGAATTTATATGCATGAGTGGATTAAAATAAATATCCCATTCAAATAAAAATAGGAATCCAAGTTGAAATTGAAAATTACATAACTTCCAAATGATATTTAAATCCTCATGAGTTCTATATATTATATGATTATATTATCTTCAAATTGGAACATGTTTCCATTTTTCCCCAGTATTGGTATATTTGGGATTTCAGATCTATAACAATCCTTATATTTTCCCCATTTAAAAATTAAATACTCCAAAAAATTGAGAACTTATGCATATTAGATAATTGTTGTAGGGATTCATGATCCACATCTATATAAAAAATTCAATCCTTTGATTTTTCAGCGAGAGTGCTCCAATGTATTCACTTTGTGTAGATATTATCCATTATTCACCCGTAATAATGAGAATACATTAAATTTAGAGGGAATAACTTGATTCATATATTTATTTGATAGGTCAACATTCTCTTATTCTTCCGGAATGGGCTTCTCAAAGGATTATTCCTATTCTCGGTGAAATGAATCCATTACGTGGTGGTAGATCTATTAAATCAAGAAAATACCATTACCATTTTTAATTGAATCACCTTAACTGGTTTGGAAGACAATAATTTTTTGATTCACTCATGAGGTCATTTTGGTCGCACAAGGATAATGGGGATCCTTGGAATGATGGTAAAATAATTGAAACATGATCAAATAAGGTAGTTACATATAAATATCTTAAAAAACATAGATGATTCTCATACATAAATAAAATTTAATTTTCATGTTTTAATATAATTTGAACAATAGATGAAATATATGTGGATTTTGAATGAGAATAAAAAATATTTTCTTCATGGTTTAATGATATCATGTGTGTTAGATCAAATGAATCAGACATGTTTGATGTTATTAGTGGGTAGTTTATGATTATGTTTAATAATATTTTCACTGTATAATATTATTATTTATAAAATTTATATAAATGGTAAAAACAAAAAAGTTTAATTCAAAATAAAAATTTATTAGTTTCAAGGAAACAATTAACTGTTCAAGTTCCAAATAAAAAATCATAATTTTCAAATCAATTTCTTATTAAAAATTCATTGAAGAAATATGGGAGGATGATAAAAATATATTGTGAATTCAAATTTTTAACTAAAAATTTATAATTGGTAAAAAAAATGTTAACCATGATTAATTCAGTATGGAAAATGTTAATTTGAGATTATTGGAATACACAGTTGATCCTTTTATCATGAGAACACATAATTAATTTTTTTTATTTTCTAATCCATCAAATATGCACTGGTTAACCATTTTACAAGGAATAAAATATAATCTTAATGATGAAAAACATGAGGACTATGTTGATTTATGTAATATCAATAATTACATGGAATGATTAATAGAGGATATTGTTAATAATGTTGTATAAATGGATTGTGTCATACATAATGGTAAAAAATAAAGAATATGAGAAGAAAATAATTTATTTATTTCCTAATATTATTTGAAACATATATTTATTTCATGTTTATTTTTTTAAATGATAAAATTTTTAGATATATTATTTTTTTGTACTAAAAATAAATATTATAACAAATATGTTATATTTGTAATAAAACATCGTTTAGTTTTTTATCATTTATCAATTATTTAACATTTAATGTAACTGATAGGATTTTTATTATTTATTACATTATCATTGTTTTTAATTATTTATAGTTTTTTGGTATTTTATGTCTTTTAAAATAATTATTCAAATTTTATATAACATTTTGATATTTTTACTTATTTATGTCATTGCAACCACTTCTCATTAATTTTGATATCATTTTAGTTAACTACTTTCACAATTAAGAATAATTTTTTTTATTTTCATTATCTATATGATACTTTTCTTTTTTAGTTAAATCTAAATTTAATAGTTGTCTTTGTGTATTTCTAACTAATTTTTTAATAATATTATTTTAAGAAAAATTTTAGATCAATAATTTTAGACAAATTGAGATTTTGGGGAGGAACATACCCAAAAATCTAATAAAGAGCCTCCACATCCTTTTTTATTTGATCCATCTACATCCACAGGGATAGGGAAGGCATATAGGGTTACTAAACGTTGCTACACACTTTTACCAAAATTTTCAACTTCCCATAGATGGATCCAAGGTATATTAATTGATTTTTATGATAATGTTATCCCCTGTGGTTCAAATTTTAAAAAACATAAATTTATATTTCAATTCAAGCTCATTCCAATATTAGTATTTTGATTTTTTATTTGAAATGTACCATCTTGAGATTTTAGATATATCTTATTTAAAATTTATTTAGATTTGTTATTATATTTTTTGTATGATGTTAAAATTTTATCTTGTGGTATAAAAACATATTTATCTTGTGTTTCACATAACATTGATTTTCATTGATAAATTGTGTTGCGCACAAGGTGGAGCCTTAGAAGACTACAATATACGACTAGTATTATTTACATAACAAAATACTTATAACTTAGCCATTGGAATGGGGGGAATAAAAGGATTTAAAAAATTATGAAATCATAATTTACACATGTTTATTAAATTATTACATTTTCACCAATTTTTTATAGATCAAAATAAATACCAATTGAATATAATAGATGTGCATTTATAAATAAAACTATTTTAATTACTAGAATTCAATCTTATCATAAAAAATTAAATTAATCACTATTAGTGAAATATATTAATGTAATTTATATGTTATATATCTAATAATTTTTTTTATTATCCAACATGTTTTATAGGATTTTGATTAGAACAAATCCAATTATAGTCATAAAAATGAGTATTTTTTAAAGGAATTTTTATTAACATTAAATTGAGGAATTGTTCTAAAACTAAATTTTAAAAATATAAAAATATAAAAATTTTATTTTAGAAAATTTAAATAATTTTTTATGCTATAATATCAAAACATTATTTGGGTTCATTTTTTCTATTTTTCTAATAACTTTCATATTTTTATGAATTTTGAAGGACACAGAATATTAACATAAAAAATCTTGTCCATCTAAATGATTTATTTTGTTAATTTATATTAATAACTTTTAAATGTATAATTATATAATTATTCAATAATTTAAATCAATTTAGGTAATTTTTATAAATGTACCATTGAAATTGGGCATCAAAAACATTCCAAAATTTTCAATGTTTCTAATGAATAACCTAATGTCTTGTCACATTTATAGAATTAGTTTTCAATTAATTTCTGCAAATTATATTATTTTAATCTATAAAATTTGATTACATATTTTTAATAATAAAAATTTATAATTTATATTAATGAAAACAATGTTTTTTACCAAATAATATAGTGAATGTAATTATAAATAATTATAGTGATTAAGGTAAAAATGAGGTTAATTAATCGTTAAATATAGAGTATAATGTTTATTAATGACCATAAACCTATCGAAATATAATTTTCAAGGTATATTTCTACCATTAATCATATAAGGATATATAATGATCCATTTTCGATACTTTGGGGATAATAAAAATTTGGGGTCAATCACATATTACTGTGTCAATGTAGCCTCTCCTACTTGTCCAATCACAACATTCAAGAATTTTGGATCATCAAAACCCTACCCAAAAAATTATCTCAACATCCCCTCTCTCTTAATAGAAGCCTAATGGTTTTCATAAATCCAACCAACAAGACCATTGGTGCAAACCAAAAAGAGATACCCAATAAAAGTTTACATTCTTTGACAATCACTATTGTTCTATTTCTTTCTCAACCCCCTTAAATTCATCTAATTCCCGGATTATATAACATCAAAAATATCATACATATAATGATATTTTTTATTTTAATTTATTAACTAATATTTCACACAAATACCTCAAATGGGATTCACTATCATCGTTTGTCTGTACGACAGACTACCACCTCACGAATAGTTGTAGTTTATTCTTCCATTAATGCCTATCATGATTAGTTATAATGATAAAATTTCTATTCTAATATGAAATATATTATTTTTATGATGTATTTATTACTTCTTAATTATCATATAACATATTCATACATTCATTCCATTTTTTTGGGAATATGATAATTTCGTTTGTGGATGTGTCGACTACCCCTTCTGAAAGAAATATAATTCGTTCGTGCTTTTAATCGAATGTATTTATAGAGGGTTTAACAAGAATATATGATATAAATTAAATATTTAATATATTAATTACATAATTTTCAATCTGTACATGTAAAATATTGTTTTCTTATTTCAATTTAACATGTTGAAAAAGTGATAACATCATCTTTGGATGTATAGAATACGACCTCCTTGAAGTGATGTGATTATTCTTTTTTAACCAAGTCACAATAATGATATATATATATATAAGTATATATAATTAAATAATAAAATATTTATAATTTCATATTGATTAATTAAAAAAATATTTTTATACATTCTTTCCAAAATGATCATGGAAAAATGGTAACTTTACAAATATGTGCGTACAGTCTACAGTCTCCATGATCCTAACATTCGTTCATTTATCAAAACCATAATTAATGAATGACTCTAAAATAAGAATTTATGTAAACAATTGACAATTATATCATAATTATTATTCGACATATATTTAAATAATGACCTCCCAGAATATATTTGATTGATCAATGACCTTTTTGACACATTAGTTGAATATGGTAAACCCATCCTATATACACATTGTTGATTAAGTAATTGTACAAAAATTAGATAGAAGTGAAATAATTTTAAAAATGAACTATTAAAATGTTATTAATAAAGTAAATAAATATCATATGTATATTATTAAGGAATCTAGAGGACCACATTTGAAAACCCTCGACCCCAGAAGCCCGGAGCCGGTGAATTATTTTAATAAATTGGCATGATTACAAGTAATCAAGTCCCGAATGACCGATTATTTTAACTGTGTTGAAAAATAGATTACATAATAAACGTAACATTTTACATTTTAAAATAAAACATGACATAAATAATCCTTTGAGGACTCCATAAATCCCATAACTTAACCCTGTATATCAATCATAATACACTTATTAGAATCATGATAAAATAAAAACATAAGAAACCATTGATCTTAGATTCTCAGTAAAAGTAAAAATATACAACAGATACTAACAAAATCATTAGGAATAGTGAATAATTGAAAACCCATGCCTTTTAAAATAATCAAAATGGACACTTTATGGTAGGAATATGAGCTGAGTAAATAATTCCATAATAAAACCAAGTCATGGGTATTCTACTAGTTGATTGACCATAAGAAATATCATTAGCTAATCTCATTATGATTGAATTCATAATGACTGACATTATGAAACATTTGGTCAATGCCTCATCCAATACATCTAAAAATGAGTAATGTCTCGACCAAAACCATATATCTAATTGGGAATGGCCTCAACCAATTCCATGTCTAATTTTCACATGAGACCTACCGACTCATAAAAGAGTTATAGTAGGCTCCACCCATCTCATACTAATTCTAATGCATTCCTCATATGAAATGGTTGAAACATAACATAATCATTCATATTAAAACTAGCATACAAAATTTCAATACTTTATCCACAAACCATGAATGTTATAAAAATAACACATCCACATTCCAATGTAACTAGTTCAATAAAATATGGAAAATTTTAGTATAATATATTATCCTTTATCAAGAATATTTAAGAATATTGATATAGATGAAAATAATCATTAAAACTATTTCAGAGAAATATCCCCCATTTTCGTGAAAACTTTTAAAAGTCACTCTATTTTTCAAGAAGTCGTTTAAAATAGATGTTTTGATCAATGTGTCCCATACCACATTGAATCTTTTAAGAGAAATTGTAATTTAAAAAAATTAATTATCATATAAATAAATTCTTAAAACCGTTTTTTAAAATCAAGTACATTAATTAGAATGATTTAGAATAATAAATCTTTAAAACATTTAAAATGATATTTCAGTTAGAGTTCCTAGCCAAAAGAGAGACACATGAATACAAATATTTGAGGATATAAAAACATTATAATATCATGAGAATAAATGGATTGATGATATAATATTTCAATGTACATTATATACACCATATGAAACTAAATTGGCATTTGACAACAATGAAGTCTCTATGGGATGTAAATTGAGATGAAATCCCTTATAAAAACTGTATACTAAGGTTAAGGATAAATAAATGACATATTTATGTGTGACCAATATAAATACACTAAATATGATATGATATTCTGTGTAATTAAATCAGAGTACATTCAAACATATTATTGTAAAAACAACACCAATTACATGGATGTTTAACTAAATGAAAGGAAATTGATTTAAAATTACTCTTATCAAGTTCACATCAATGGCATGACAAATTATGAATGGAGTGAATATGTGTATCATAAGTATATATACACTACGTGCAGTGAAAATTAATATATAAATAATAAATAGTGATTCCACACATAATGTTGGTGTAAAATAATCAATGAAGTATGCATAAAGCCAAATGAGTGGAAATAGAAATTTGAAATTTGCATACAGATTTTGTAACAAATGTATCATACACCCCATGAAAGAAGGATCATAAAATGATGTTTAAAATACTTATTAATTAAATTATATTACACCACAAATACAATTATGGGCAGTACATACACTATACAAATGGAAATAGAGGCTAATATAACATTAATCCACAAGAATAATAAGTGAGATGAAAAACCCATACCCTGTTGTTATCAATCGAGTCGTACACAAAAAAGTTAATAACAAACAAATGAATCACATAATACTAGTAATATATAAAAAATAATGGCAAAATATACCCAATGTAAGTACACAATACACAACATTTAATAAATAAGTGGTGAACAATGGAAATCTCACAAAATTAAGAGTGAGATAAGAAACCCCTTACCTCATGTCCGAATTGATTGGTTCATTCATTAATATCCAGAATAATAAAATAAAGATAATTTATACTTTATAAAGAACCTTTTTTAAGATTATTATTTCTTTTATATCACTTATTACCATGTTATAATCATTATGTATTCTTTTATGTTAATAATGGTCATTTTGTCGATATTTGGTACATGAGTCAAAAATGTACTTGTTATAATTACAAATTGTCTATGTGGTCAAAATTATATTATCTTCGGTATGATATACATGATTTAGATATCATATATATATTATATATCCAGTATATATATGTATTTATAATAGTACATAACATTTGGTGAGAATAAATGAATTGTGCCATTCATGGAGACGGTAAGCCGTACGTTTGCATTAACCATACTTTCATTTATATTTTTATTTTAATGGAATTAAAACATAATGATACATAGTTATATTATAATTCCAGTAATAATATAATATATATAATATCATTAACTCCATACTTCATACATCCCACACAAGACATTAACGATTCATATCCCTTTGAGGGGGGCGGTAGTCCGCACTTCCGAAAATTAAAATATCAAATTTTACCCATAATGGAAACCATAAATGTATGAAATAAATGGAATATAAATAAGAAAAAAGAAAACATAAACATAATATATATCAAATATAAATACAGTTCTATATTAATAGCCACCATGAGAGGCAGTAGGAGATAATCGAACAATCACAGTTTCGTGAGGCGTTAGTTTTCCAAACATAGAAACAGTAACTTCTACACCCAATAGAAGGAGGTGTGTGTAAGTGTACTTAGAATCCATATCATAAAAACATCATTGTATATTTAGAATACTAGTGTTGTTATAAAATAATGTAATAAAATGTGTTTAATAGGGATGGATAAGTAAAATAAAACAAAATAATACAAAAAAATTTTAAGAGAAACGGTTACCTTTAATTTGGGTAAAGTTTTTTGATTTGAACCAAAAAGACTTCAATGTAGTGACTTATGCTTAAATTAAGGCTTCTATGTGTCATAGAGGGATCATGAGAGCTTATATGGGTAGGGGTGGATGTGACAAAGGGATTGATATTTGTGTGGAATTTGATAGAAGTGGTGTCATTTTATAAGGGGGAGGAGAGGCTATTTAGAAAATTATGAAAATATTATTTAATTATATAGTGATATTCAGCATATAAAAGTCCAAAACTAATTAAAGTAAAATAAAAGATGATTCATTATAGAAATAAAATCATCCGATATGAATTGGACAAGTTTTGGATACTTTTTTAATATTAATATTTTTATTTATTTAAATCATTTATTAATGAGGTAAATACAACATCATTATTGTGTCATAAATAATTTAATTTATTTGATGTCTAAAAATTATAAAAAAAATACAATAATGATGGAAATAATTTTATCGTTCCAATGAATATTTATAGTCTAAAATATGACTTTTATAACCCCATGTAAAAATTGATTTACTAAGCGATATATGTTTTTGTCATTTTTTCCTTTATTTATATTAATTAAAATAAAGTGTCATTATCATTCATAAGTAGCTACATGGGATCCCAAAATAGACCCATGGATGACTAGGGTCGGCCATGACTCATACAATAATGTTAGGATAGGTTTTGAGTTAATTTTGTATTATTAGAATATTCTTTTTACCTTGAATTACCCTATTTACCATTAACCGAGGTAAATAAAAGTCAAAAGATACTATTCATCATAAATTATTTTCATCTAATTGAACCACATTTTACTTAATAATAAAACCCTTGTATGAAGAATTTTTTAAATTCAACTCATAGAAGTGGTAAATTTTCATTGAAAAGAAAAAGGATGTTTTTAACTACAACTTAGTGGTTTCCCTATTCATCATAAATTGATCTTTTTCAAAAAAATTCCAAAACATCTACCTATGCTATATTTGATATTTCAAATTCAAATTTTTTTTCTATTATTAGAAATTAAAAACATTTATTTTGGATTAATTAATTTAAATTAAATTCCAATTGTCATAACAAAAAGCATGTTTTTAAGAATTATTGACTATCATAAAATTGACACTTGTTTATGTTCAATATTAATGTGAAATTACATCCAACGACCAACATTGGATTAAATGGTAAAAACATAATCTAATTACACTTCAAAACCTATTGAAAATATAATCTAACCATATAAATAAATTATATTAAATGGCAGTGTTGAATTAAAATACAATATTTCACATTATTCATAAAAAAATTAATATTATTAGAAAAATACAAAAATTTGATCCAAAGTAGATTTTGATTTCCTGATAATAAAGCATAATTTTATTTTGTCAAATTGAATATGTAAAAGTTTCAAATATTGGATTTAAAAAGGGTTTTCTATAAAGAGGAGGAAGAACTACATTTTAAAAAAACATCTTTTATCTAAAAAATTTAATTTTTTCTTATATTATGTTTATGAAACAAAAAAGATGATTGTTAAAATTATATGGGGCATAGATATATATAAAATTTAAAATGTAATTATTAATATTTATAATGTAATTATAAATGGTTAGTGTTATAGGTCGTGGTGCGCTCGAACTCGCTATTGTGTGTAGCGCAAGCTATTGAATTACATTATAGAAAATAACTTCATATAAAATCTTGGGGTGCTACATTCTTCCACCCTTTTCGAAATTTTATCCTTTAAATTATAAAATTAGGCTTGGGAACATCATTGAATGTCCCACATTGTAAAAATAGTTAATAAAACTACCACTTTGAAAGAAGGAAAGAGAAGTACAAAGGTTACCGGAGATAACCCAAACTAGGATTACATGTAGGAAAACATGGATATGAAAGATAAAATAATTGTTTGGTTCTGATGGATAGTGATAGAAAACATGATCAGGAGAAATTTTACAACAAGAAAACCCCAATATGGTGATGGGATAAACGGTCCTTAGTTTCCCAATAGGAAATGTAAAGAGACAACATTTTGTGTTTTAAGTTACATTTCATATTGATGTGGAATTTATTTATGGGATTGACTAGAAATTTAAATATATATACTATATTTTTTTGTCTAGTATTTTCCTTTTATAAATTCCTACCACTAACAATTCTCTTTTTCCAAATGATGAGTATTCAAGCTGACTTGGTCACACCTGAAACACTAGAATCAAATTCTATAGAATAACATGATCTATAAAGGATAAAATATATATTTCCCTTATCTTTAGAGATTAACCAAAACCAAAATAGTCTGTAAAATATTAGATGATCCCCGAAACGAATAATCTTTTAGAGAAAGAAATACTAATCTTAATTTCTAAAATTATACCAATAATACCCAATGTTCAAACCATTCAATAATAAATTGTCGATAAAATAATTAAATATAATCCAAACTAATATTGAAACCCAAAACTCAAAAGAATTTTCTTAGGTAGTATTCCACATAAAATTTTATCTCCAAATAACATCAACTACTCTTAAAGTCACATACACAAACGTAATTAACCTAATTACATATTATTTGTGATAGGTTAATCATTTCCATAAATAACCCAAATCAATATAAATCCATAATATAAACATAGTTAAAAACCCACCAATACTCCTTAAATTAAATCTCATTGTATTCTATTTTCCTTAGGCATATAGTGTTACAAAAAGAGACAATATCTTCCAAAATATCATTTATTACTTAATTATCAAATAATTTTACTATACTAAGGATAAATCATAACTTCCCAAAGTCAAAATATTCTTGATCCATATAATCATTTAACTAGACAGAATTTTTAATACTAACCAATGGAATCACGTAGTCCAGTGGTAAGCGATAAATCTTAGTCATACTTTGGTTGTGGGTTTGATTTTCATAAAATTTTCTGAGGTGACGGGTTGTCACTCGGTCTGCCTATTTTCCATTTTCAAAAACTATATTTTATAACATTCCCTAAATGAGATAAATTCCTCATAAAATCATAACATAATTTAACCAACAATGTTATCTCATACATTTTATTTTAATCCCAAAAATTAATAACCTTTCATTTCCTCAAATTCAAGAATCATATAATCCCAATTTGTTATTTATAACATTATATACAAAATAAAAGATAATTACACGTCGAATAGATTTTTCACATAAAAAACTGCAGGGTTACACATACAAGAGAAATGTCTTCCAATGTAATATCATCAACAAAAATCACTAATACCTTTCAACATTTTTCCATCCATTTATTTCGAAATAGGTTCTTCCATGACAAAGAGGTTATCTTGTAGAATATGGAATTGAATTGGTGATGCTAAGGTCCCATAAATTTACGACAAATGAACATAATTGGGTTCTTAGGATAATTTTTATTTTCTTATATATTTCTCTTCATTTTTTCTCGGCAATTAATTACTTTATTCCCTTTTTCCCACACATAAATAATTTATTTTTTCCATTAAGACACTTTCCTGGGTATCTCATTCCACATTTTTGGAATGATTGAAACTGATCTTTCTTCTTTCCATGGTCTCCACTACTAGAGCTCTTATCATTCACCACCTTTCACTTCATTTTTGAGTCTGGGAGTTTGTTAATATATATGTTTTTGATCATATTTTTGAAAAACTAATTTGGCATGAAGAAAATATATTTTACGACTATCAACATTCCACTTTGTTTCTCATTTTCACCATTGTTCCCTCCTAATACATCATGTTCAATGTCACTATGAATTCATTGGAATCCATCCATTGACTAACAAAACAAAGCATAGTGTGAGTCATAAAATCATTTAGATAATATAATATCATCGTATTATTTATCTAAAACTCATTAGGATTTCCCAAGGTTATTTATTTTCATCTTATATTAAAATCCTTCAAAATGGTTTGTAAAGAAAATTTGAATTATTTTAATCATATCCCCTGGTTGTGTCGTAACCAAGAGTTCATCAGGGCTCGTTGTCATGTACTAGGATACCACAGGTCAATCCCGAAACTCCTTCTCGGAGCATTCACTCCTAGGTACATCTATGCCAGAGCCGCCTCGACCTTCTCATATCTAGAGAGGGATGTATTTCTTTGAAAATACACAAAATCTCTACATTAACAAAATTATAGGAAGTTATTCTATACTAATCCACAATGTTTTTCTTAGGGTAATGTGCTCTAATTAGAGTTGATCTAAATCTAGTTTCCATGGTTGGTACTAAACATAAGATGGTACCAACTGTAACACCCCAACCACAGAAGCCCTAAGATAGTGAATTATTTTACTATATTGGAATGATTAAAAATAATAATGTCCTAAATGACCGATCAGTTTAAATGTATTGTAATATAGATTACACACATGAATGTTACATACCACATTAGAAAATAAAACACAACATAAATAATCCTTTGAGGACTACATTAATCCCTTATCATAACCCTGCATATCAATCATAATACACTTCTTAGAAACTGGTAAAATAAAACATAAGAAAGGGGCGATCTTATATGCTCAGTAAGAGTATGAAATAAAGCAGAATATAACATAAACATTAACCGTAGTGGATAATTGTAAACACAAGCCCTTACAAATAATAAACATGAACACATTATGGAAGGAATATTAACAAGGTAAATAATTCCATAATAAAACATAGTCATGGGTACTCTATTAGTCAAATACCCACATGAAATATACATAACTAATCTCATAATGAACGAATGCATAATGTCGGACATTCTAAAACATTATGTCATGGCCACGGCCAAGACATCAAAAAATGATTAAAGCCTCATCCAAAACCATATATCCAATTTGAAACGGCCTCGACCAATTCCACATCTAATTGTCTCATGAGACCTAGCGATGCATTGAGGAGCAATAGCAGGCTCCACCTATCACTTACTTTGTCCAATACATTCCTCATATGAAAATGTTGAATCATAACATAAACATTCGTTTTAAAACTAGCATACGAAATGTCAATACTTTAATCATAAACCATGAATGGTATAAATATAGCACATCCATAGTCAAACATAACTCATTAAATAAAATAAGGAATATTTTATTATAATATATTATCCTCAATTGAAAATAATGAAGGATTTTTACATAGATTAAAAAAAATCATCAAAACTATTTGATAGAAATATCCCACATTTCTTGAAAACATTTAAAAGTCACTCAATTTATCAAGAAGTCGTTTAAACTAGATTATTGAATAAAAGTGTCCCATACCACATTGAATCATTTAGAATGAATTTTAATTTAAAAACATTAATGTCTTTATAAATTAATTTTTAAAACTATTGTTTTAAAACATGGACATTAATGAGAAATATTTAGATGATTCAATCTTTAAAACATTTAAAATGATATTTTAGTTAGAGTTCGTCACAAAAATTAAGACACTTGAATACAAATAATTGTGGTAATCAATACATTATAACATCATGAGAATAAAGGGATTCATGATATACTATGTCAATGCACATTATATACACCATATAAATGTGAATTGGCGTATAACAACAAAGAAGTCTCAATGAGATGTCAATTGAGATGAAATCCCATATAAAGACTGTATCTTTATGTTAAGGATAAATAAATGAAATAGTTATGTGTGAAAAATATAAATAAACTCAATATTATTGGATATTAAGTGAAAATCAGTCAGAGGACATTCACACATTTTCTTGTAAGAACTACACCATTGACATGGATGTTTTACTCAATTAATGGAAATTGACTTTAGATTCCTCTTATCGAGTTTATATCAATGGCTTGAGAAATTATCAATGGAGTGATTATGTGTATCAAAATTCTATCCACACTAATATGTGTTGAAATTAATACATAAATAACAAATATTTATTCCAAACATAATCTTGGAGTAAAACAATCAATGAAGTATTCATAAATCCCAATGAGTGGAAATTGAAATTTGAAATTCCATTACCGATTTTGTAACTTACGAAACATACACATCATGAAAGAAGGATCATACATTGAATATATACATACCTATAAATTAATGAATATTACCCCAAAAATACAATTACTTCAGTACATACACCACATAAAAAAATACTGTCTAATATTACATGAATCTCACGGGAATAAAAAGTGATATGGAAAACGCTTACCATGTTGTAATCAATCAAGTTGTAAAAAAAAGTTGATAACCACCAAATAAATCATAGAATAAAATGAATATAAAAAAATATTTATAATACATATCAAATGGATGTATGAAATACACCACATGCAATAAATAAGTGGCGAACAATGGAAATCTCACAAAATTAAGAGTGAGATAAGAAACCCCTTACCTCGCTTCCAACATGACTCATTCATTCTTTAATTTCCTGAATAAAAAACTAAACATAATTTATACTTGATTAAGAAATTAATTCATGTTTATTATTCTTTTTATATCACCTATTACCATGATATAAACATTATGTAATCTGTTATGTTAACAATAGTCGTTCTGTCGATATTTGTTACTTGAGTAAAAAATGAACATGTTATAATTAAAAATTGTCCATGTGGTCAAAAGTCTATTATATAAAGTATGATATACATGATATAGATATCATATATATATTATATATACAGAATATATATCTATTTATAATTTTACATAAAATTTGTACATAAGAAATGAAATGCATCGTTCATGGAGACGGTAAGTCGTACTTATGCATTAACACTACTTTCATTTCAATTTTTTATTTTAATGAAATTAAAACATAATGACACATAGTTATGTTATAATTCAAATATTATATCATATATAATATCATTAACTACACACATTATACATTCCACACAAGTCATTAACGTGTCATATCACTTTGAGGGGGCGGTAGTCCGATCTTCCTCAAATAAAATTATCACTTTTTACCCATAATGGAAACCATAATGGAATCATATAAATGGAAACTACATAATCAAAAATAAAACATAATATATATATATATATATATATAGTTCTATCTTAATGTCCACCATGAGAGCCGGTGTGAGATATTCAAACAATCATTATTTCGTGAGGTGTTAATTTTCCAACCACAAAAACAGTATGTTCATCACCCATTATATAGAGGTGTGTATAAGTGTTGTTAAAATACTCTTTATAAAAACATCCTTTTATATTGATGATATTGGTTTTCTTATAAAAGAAAATAATAAAAATATTTTAGGGGGGTTGTAGAAGTTAAATAAAAGAAAATGAATCAAAAGATTTTAAGAGAAATTGTTTCCTTTAATTTTGGTAACATCATTTGGTTTGAACAAAAATGAATTCTTGAATTGACTTATACCTAAGGTAAGGCTTATAGGATTAATAGGGCGATCTTGAGGGCTTATTTGGGAAGGTTTTGGACAATCCAAGGGGCTTGAGAGGTGTGTAGAATGGGTTAGAATCAGTGTCCTTTTATAAGGGGGGATGGGGTCTTAGGGAAAGAGTAAAAATATTATATTATTATATAGTGATATTCAGTTTCCAAAGGTCCAAAACAAATTAATGTCAACGATTAGATGAATTATGGTGGAAATAAAATCATCCAATAAGAACTGTACTGGTTTTGTATATTGTTTTAATATTAATAATCTTATTTATTTAAATAATTTATAAATGAGGTAAATAGTATATCATTATTATGTCATTATTATTTTAATTTTTTTGACGTCTAAAATTTATAAAAAAAAATACCATAATTTGGGAAATATTTATATCTTTACAGTGAATATTTATAGTCGAAAATATGACTTATATAACCCCATTAAAAAATTTATTTACTAAGAGATATATGTTTATGCCATTTTTGCCTTTAGTTTTATTTAATTTAAATAAAGATTCAATATCATTTATAAGTGGCTCCATGGAGCCCCAAAATCAACTTAAGGACACCCGTGGATCATCCAATAAGGTTAGGACAAGTGTTAGTATAATTTTGTATTATTAGAATATTATTTTTACAATGAATTACGCTGTTTAACTTAACGTGAGGTAAATAAAGGTCAAAAGTTTCTATTCACAAAAAACATTCATCTTATTAAACCAAATTTTACTTCCTACTAACAACCATGTATGTTGGATTTTCGAAACTCAAATCACATAAGAAGTAAGCTTTCATTTAAATGAACGTGTCTGTTTTTTAACTACTACTTAGTGGTTTCACTATTCATAAAAAATTGATGTTTTTCAAAAATATACCAAAACTTCATCCTAAGATATATTTGATATTCTGAATTCAAAAATGATTTCTATTTTATCAAATTAAATACATTTAAGTTGGATTATTTAATTTAAAATTAAATTCTGTTGTTAAAATAAGAAGCATGTTTTTCGAAATATTTACTATCAAAAGATTGACACTTGTTTATGTTCAATAATAAAATGAAATTACATCCAACGACCAACATTGGATTAAATGGTTAAAATATAATATAATTACACATCTAAACCAATTATGAAGATAATCTAACCATATAAATAAATTATATTAAAAGGTTGTTTCGAATTAAAATACAATATTTCTCAGTATTCATAAAAAATAAATATTATTAGAAAATTAACTAAATTTTATCCAAAGTAAATTTTGATGTCCTCATTATAAATAAGAATATTATTTTGTCCAATTGAATATTTAAATGTGTCAAATATTGGAATTAAAAATGGATCACCATTAAGAGGAAGAAAAATTGCATTATTTGAAAAATACTTCTTTTATCTACAAAATTGAATTTGTCTTTATATTATGTCTAAGAAACACAAAATATGAATGTTAAAATTATATGGGATGTATATATATATAATTCAATATTTTGTTATTAATATTCATAATTTTATTCTTTATGGTATGTTTGATAGGTCGTGGTGTGCTCGAACTCGATGTTGTGTGTAGCGCAAGCTATTGTATTACATTAATGAAAATAGCATACTATGAAATCTTTGGGTGTTACAACTTTAAGAATAGAACTCAAATTAATATATTTTCTGTCATTTAATAAATCTATTAATGAAATTTCATATTCAACAGACATTTATTTTTTGTGATATATATACATCCCATTCTGATATATTATATCATGTATTATTCTATCTTAATGGTATTTAAATATTTCATTTCATGATTATTACTATTTGGGATTCTGATTTAGATTCTACAACAGATGTAAGGGATTTTCCAACTCAATTTCTATTCATTGGGATAAACTTCTATATCATTGGTAAGTTTATTCCAAAAAATGTGTGAAATTAAAACTGAAAATATTATTATGTGTTTATAAGTTTATTTGGTGGATGTACATTTTTTAAAAATAATTATTTCATTTAATTATTATCACTCTTATGATACAACCTTTTTAAGGTTTTTCCTTCCCTCCCATTTATTTCTATAAGATATATTCCATATTCATCATTTATTCGTCTACAATGATGTATATATTTAATTTGAATTTATTTAAATACTATTATCCCTAAATTTATTGGGGTTTATATATCCTTTTTTATCTCTATTTTATGGGGTTTATGGTTTCAATTTGACCAAAGAGGTAATGAATTTTTTCAAAATTTTCCTTCTTAGAGATATTTGTTATGTTATACACTTATCTTATTTTATGATGTGTGTATAATTATCATTTGACATGATATATAATATAACTCTTTATTCTAATGATATTTTATGTTTTATTTAATAATATTATTTTATGGGGATTAATATTCCTGATTTTCTAGGTGGTATGGGACAATTTTTAATATTTTAATGTTATTTTTCTCATGAATGTTTTTAATGTAATTTTAATTAACCAAACTAAACAACCCTTGCAATTACATATCTTCCTCTAGATATATTTTGTTATCAATATCATCCTCATTATTTTTTGTTTTTATTAATATTATTTCAATTATATTGTTGTGGTTGTCGTTTATTTTCCAATGGTCAACCACATTTTGAAGAGATTGTTATGTAACCCACTTATTTTCATTAGGTTATTCATGTTTTAATGTGATTATTTTTGATAAATTTTATTTTTATTTGGTCAATCATGTTCAAAATATTTTATTATTGAACTCATTTTCCATGGATTAATCGTGTTTCAATTATATTTTTTTTAAACTCATTTCTTTTCCATGGGTTAATCATGTTATTGAGATATTTTTATTGAAAATTATTTTCTCCATTGGTTAATCAGGTTCTAATAGATTATTATTAAAACCAGTTATTTTTCATGGGTTTTTCATGTTCATAAACTAATTTCATGGAACTCATTTATTTTCCATTATTTTATCATGTTATAATTGAATAATGACAATTTCTATGAGTTTTATGATGTAAGTATGTTATTCTTGATATTGTACATTAAAATTAATCAAAACATGTGATCCCAATAAATCTTATAATAAATGATCATAACCATTATAGCTCTTAGGTTATCCTGATATAGTTTATATGAAGGATTGATCCACATTATAGATAATTTAGAATGGTTGAGCCTGATATAACTTACATAAAGGGTGGTCCCCATTATAGTTATTTGATGAATTTGGTAATGAATATATTGTAAGTCAAATATATAGTTTACATAATTAAGATGGTTTTGGAAGGTATTGATGAATGTGATTTTCTAATATACCAAAATGGGATTTAATTACTGGTTTTGAGTTTACAAAGTTTCTAATGAAAGAGATTTAAATCACCTGGATTTTAATTATTGATTATCAGGTTGATTTCCATTTCCATGTTTTCATATTGTATAATTTAGGTGTAGATTGGTATATGCTATTTTATGACTCATTCATGCACATTGATTATGTAATACAACCATTATTCAATCTTATTCTCACTAATAACATTCCATTGTTAATTATTATATCTACCAATACTATGAATATATGTTCGCCATTCCTATGTTTCGTTTTCCCTAGGTTTTAAAGAATGATTTTGAAAAAATTATCAATTTTAAAGATTTCAATTGGATGATTATGATGTATTAATGTGTAAAATAAAATATGTATTATGTGTTAGAAGTTCCCATTTATTGTTATGTGAATTGTTTATGTTGGAGTTTTTCCTAATTCCCTAAAACTCTAAACGAAAGGGGACTTATATAATGAATGTGATCTATGTTTTACATTTGATTTTAAAAGCTCTAAATGAGAAATTTAGATCACACATATCATCATCAATGTTACAAATATAATGTTATGTATTTCAGAACCATATCTAGGAGTATAGGTTCTAAACTACTAATGTTGGTATCAATGGTTGGTTTAGATGACTTTTTAGATTAGTAATATTTCATGTGAGGTTATATAAATAGATATTGATATAGTCATAGGTCTATATGATTATGTATGACCATACGATCAATGTACTAGTCACCCCATTGAGGTTTTAAGGGGTGAGATCCTAACGTGATTTTTGAGTCATTTTTTTGGGATGAGGTATTTTTGTCCACTAAGATCAAAATGAATTTTTTAGGGAGGAATTTGAATTCATGATTATATAAAAAAAGGACAACCTATATACTCCGTCACAACTCATCTCAACTAGAAAGGTGTTGGGTCTTGAACCCAGAACATAATGACTATAAAGGTTTCACTCACGACCACTGACCCACGCGATGTCCTCGTTATTAGGAATATTTCTATTAAATATTATGTTTATTACAGAAATATATATGATTTTATATGAGGAATAATTGTTTATTTTTAATTCAATAATATATCATCAACTCCTTTTAATCTTTCTGTTTTGAAATTAGTTAGGATTTATTGAAAAAAATTAATGATATATATTTGTCGATTGATTTTCAATCAACATTTCATTATTAGATTTAATTTTGAATATTAGTGTATCATTTGAGGGTTTCCTCATTTTGTGAATTTTATTATCAATGGATAACCTATTTGATTATTTCTATGTACATGTGTAATATCTTAGATATCCCTTTTATTATAATATGGTCTTTATATGTTGATTTTAGTGTATTATGAATTAAAAATTCATTGTGAATTCTCATAATTTAGAGAAAATTATGATATTTTGGATGGAATTTATTAAAGGATTTAATTATACTCATAAAATTAGTATATATATTTTTGATTCTCTCTTGGTATAAATAGTAAGAGAATTCTTTACCTCTAGGAAAATTATTTTTGTACAAAATTATTATCCCATTACCTACAATTTAGATGAACATAAGGTCTTCATGATCAATATAGATTTATGTTTTTGAGGCCCTTAACATTAAAAATATAATTCACTTGTTTATGATCAATAACCTCAATCACCCACTATAATTATTTATCTTTTCCATCAATTCTAACATATTTTCTCCATATATGGAATTTAAGTTATGAATATCTTCTGAAGATCCTTATGTTTACCAGATTCCCTATTTTTGATGATGTTTTATTAACCTTTTTATAATGTTCGTCTCAATAAAATAATTTTATTAATTTCAATCCATAATACTTGAGATTAATTTCGAGCATGAAATCCATTTTAAATGGTTGAGATACAACATCCTGAGAATTTATTAAATCTATTCATTCAAATTAACTGATATTATTTGAAATAATTAGTTAAATGAATTAATAATTTAGATTTCCTTCCATATAACACCTTGGTTATATTTATTTTCACACTACATTGTGTTTATTTGATAACATGTGTTGCATGAAAGGTTGAGTGTTAGAAGACAACAATATATTATTAATAATATTTACATAACATAATAGTTATCACCTTTAATTTGGGATGGTGGAACTTAATATAATTAACTAAATAATGAAATAATAGTTTAAACAAGTTTGTAAAATTAATTCATTAGATAAAAAATATTTAGATATGAAAATAAATATCAATAGAATATAAAGGATGGGTTTCTATGATAAACTGATTTTATGACCAGAATGGTCTTATATCTTAATAAGTTATATTAATTACTATTAGTGAATGATATTAATGAAATATATATATTATATATTTAATTAGATGTTATTTAATTAATATAATATTTTATATGGCCTCACGATATGAATATATCTAATTTTAATTAAAAATATTTATATATTTTTTAAGGGAAACATTACCACCTTTTAATAATAGAATTTATTTACAAATAAATATTTAATCATTTGTAAATCTTATTTGAAAAAATATAATTCATTTCTTAAATCAGAATATTAAAATTTTATTTGAGTTAATTTTTGATATTTTATAAGAGCATTCGTATTTTGATGAATAGTGAATGACAATCAATTTCACTTGAAAACTACATTTAAATTTAAATAATTAATTGTGTAAAATTATATTATTAATAGTTTATATAGTATAATTAGATCCAGTTTATATAATTTAAACAAATTTAGGTCATATTAATAAATACAACATTGATGTTGTATATAAAAATAGTTCAATCTTTTGAACTTTTCTCTTGAAAAACTCTTTATCTTGTCTCGTCTACAAGATTAATTTTAAATTAATTTATGACAATTATATGATTTATATTTGGAAATATTTATTCGATTTTTTGAATCAGGTTAGATAATAATTTATATTAATAATAAATAAGTTTTTTACTGAAAAAATATTTAAATAACTAAAAATTGATTTTAGTGATTATGGTAAAAATTAGATTTTTTACTAATTAAACATACAATATAAGGTATAAAGACGACCATAAACATGCATAAAAATTATTTTAGGCACATAGATTGACCATAAAACATCTATGGAACTATAGGCATCAATATTTTAACCTTTGTGGAAATTATTATGTTGGGATCACTCAAATAGTTTCAAGAATAGCCATGGGTAATTTTCACTACTTATAAAAGGCCCCCTCTCCTCCTACTATCATAACTAATATCAAGTCATTTGGATTTTCCAAAACCTTCCCAAATAACCACTTATTTTCTCTCCACTCATCCTAAAATCCTAAACTTTTTTATAATGAATACCATGAATGTATCTTTGTGTAAACGAAAAGGAGTTCCCCAAAAAAGTGGTGATGTTATTCAACGATCAATTTTGTTTTATTTATGTCTCAAATAGAAAAATATTTTCATTCCCAAAATTTATAATAACCTCAGTATTAAAAATATTATTTTATGTTTTTCTATTTGGGATTATACAGACAAATTCATTGACATCATTCAAATGGGTAATACAATCATCAATCATGTGTACAGTGAATTACAACCCTGTAAACCGAGGTCGTTCATTATTCTATTACCACAACACAAGGTTGGTTATAATGATTGAATTATATTATTTATCTGATATAGATTTATATAATGTTGAATTTATTCCTCTTTTATTATTATATAAAACATACTTTCAAGAATTCCATTTTGTGTGAGTATGATAGCATCATTTGTGGAAGTGTGGACAACTCCCTCCTCATATCGATGATATTCATTCACATTTTACATTTAATATATTATGTATAGTTTAAAGAAATTAAGAACAATTAAATATTAATTATATCAATTAAATTATTATATGTCTTTAAATATAACATATCATTTACTTCGTACCATTTCATGTACATAAAAATAAACAATGTTGTTCTGGGATGTGTAGACTACTGCCTCCTTGAAGAGATGTGAATCTTCCATTCAATAGACATATCAAAAATAATGATATATATAAATAAATATAAATAATTAATTTTTGATTTATGATATAATATTCATTATAGAACGATTAATGTCAGTTACCTTATTTCCATATTGATCATTGAAAAATGGAAATGTTACTCATGTGTGCGTACGACGTATCATCTCCATGATTGTAACGTTTTTTCATTTTTCATAACAATATTTAATGTAAGATAATAAATTATAATTGATGTTATAAATGTTAGAATTTTATCATTTTTATTATTGAGTAGAAATTTATATAATTAACTTACTGACTATATTCCAGATATCAAAGTTGATTTTGTCACATAAGTCGAATATGGTCAAAACATTAGACCTATAGATTTTTTCTTAAGTAATTGTATATAAATTTTTCATATGTGAATTAAAAGTAGCAATAAAATTTATTTTTATTATGAAAGTAAATAACTAACATAAATATATTGTTAAACAATATATATGATAAACATGAAAAATTAAACTCCAGTAATGTAGTTTCATCTCACATTTTATATGTGTGAGATAAATGTTGTAATCACAACTTATTGTTTTGGTGTATAAACTGTACATTTTGAAATATTATATTATTAATTATTTTAACATTATGGTATCTTAACCAAATTTTCATTCATTGGGTGAAAACATATATGTCATTGGTTATGTTATTCAATGAATCTTTGTGAAAGGACTTATTTTAATATTATTAAGCATGTGAAACGTTATTTTTTTTAATTATATTTTTCACAAATAATTATTTCATTGATTTATTCTTGCATCATTAATATGACATTGTAAGGATTTTTTACATCGCACATTTATTTATATGGGATATATTCCATATTCACGAAAAATATTTGTTGTGTTGTGTATATAATACCAAATAATGAATTTTATTTTTATTTTCGTTAAATTTATGAGGTTTATCATGTCCTTTTTAAGATATCTCTTTAATGGTGAATACATTTTCATATTTATCAAATCAGTATTGTATTTTTGTCACAATTTTTCTTCTTCAAGAAATTTGTTATTTTATACACTCGTCTTCTTTTAGGAGGTGTGTATAGTTCAACATTTATATGATATATCATTAATCTCATTATTCTAATTATATTATATGTTTCATTTAATTTCGTTCCTTCACGAGGATTTTGATTAAAAGGTTTAATGGCGGTATGTGATAATTTTGAATATCATTGTTTTAAACCCACAAAATTGTTCCTCTATGATGAGTTGTTTCATTTTTTTGATAATGGTGTTATTTTGAGCTGAATGGTAAAAATTGGCCATTTTGGATTTTTAACAGTTTTAAATTATTTCGGTAGTTTGGCCATAACATTATCTACACTGATCCAAATTGCAAAATTATTTCTTTTCCAGTTTCTAAACATCCATGGCTTTATTAAATATAATTGGACTAAAATCTGAATCTGCCATATGAAAGCTCAAAAAAAGCTCACAAGTTGGCTCAAGAAAACGGTTTTCAGTTCTGCCTAGCTTTGATGTGGGATCCATAACTGATCCATTGTGGGCCCATATCATGTGAAATTCGGTGGGTGGATGCAAAAGGGGTTTTGGAGCATCTTTTATGAAGGATGCACCGAGTGAATTCTCCGTTTATGGGGTCATTAAAGCACCCTAATCCGGAGGATTTGGTTTTGGAGAGTATGACTGGACAGAATAAATGATCATAGTAAAACGGCCATAACTCTCGGAATACATGTCCAAATCTGCTGGAATTTTCAGGGGACACGTCCAAGGGAATTATGAACAACAATAAAGAAGGTATCAACGTGTTAAGATGTCATTTAATGGGGCTACAACGCGTCTACATTCGGGGGAAACATTCTGGCTATAAAAGGAGGAGAGCTCCACCCTCTCAAAGCATCCATTTCTCCATCCCATTCCTTCCGGGACACCAAGAAGAAGATATTTTCGGTTTTATTTTTTATTTATTTTCTTTTTCATAGTTTTTTAATGCCTTCCGCTTCCTCATTCTACTCGATTACCCTTACCATGGTGGGGTAAACTTTTGGAGTGATTGGGGAAGGGTTGGTTTTCTACATTATAATGCTTGAGTTCTTGGACGCAATTGAATAAATTTCATTTTACTTCAAAGTTGTTTTCAATTTCTTATAGCAGATTTTATTATCAAGTTAGATCGTTCATGAAAATTAATTCCATTATTTATTTTTGCCTTGGTAAAATAATCAATATCTCCCTCCACTAATTTCTGGTTTATATACGATGGAATAAACCAGGAATTAGTGGTGAAGTACTCGACGATCGTCAGTACGTGTAAAAGGTGTAGTGAATTTTCATGATTGTTTGGGATAAAAAATCCCGATCGGGTATTGCCCATTTCAATTAAGGATATTCAATACAACTATTTTACACATGGAAGGAGAGTTGACCAAACCGAGATCTTGGTAAGGTTTTCTCTCACAATAACAATTTCACCAAGTTTGACGCATGCCTGTTGTAGGTCGTGTCAAAAAAATTATTTCCTAATTTAAAATGTAGTAATGTGGTTGACCTAGGATGTCTCTCGAAGAGGAGTGCACAGAAAATGGTTTGTCACATTAAAATAGGGGGAAAATGTTTTGATTTGTAAATAAAATTTGAAATGAAAATGATTGAAAAATTATGATATTTAAAAGGGTGAATAGATCGGGGTAGGTTTCCTAATTATAATGCTATCCGTGTTCAATTTAATTCAAACCACTTTTTCTTAGTTTATTAAAGTGAGTTTCCACAATCGTTTCCTCTCACTTCCTTAGTGAAATTGTTATTGTGAGAGAAACCTTACCAAGATCTCGGTTTGGTCAACTATCCTTCCATGTGTAAAATAGTTGTATTGAATATCCTTAATTGAAATGGGCAATACCCGATCGGGTTTTTTTATCCCAAACAATCATGAACATTCACTACACCTTTTACACGTACTGACGATTGTCGAGTACTTCACCACTAATTCCTGGTTTATTCTATCATATATAAACCAGAAATTAGTGGAGGGAGATATTGATTATTTTACCAAGGCAAAAATAAATAATGGAATTAATATTCAAGAACGATCGAACTTGATAATAAAATCCGCTATAAGAAAATGAAAACATCTTTGAAGAAGAAAGAAATTTATTCAATTGCGTCCAAAAACTCAAGCATTACAATGTAGAAAACCAACTCTTCCCCAATCACTCAAAAAGATTACCCCACCATGGTAAGGGTAATCGAGTTTCATGGGGAATAGGAAGGCATTAAAAAACTATGAAAAAGAAAATAAATAAAAAATAAAACCGAAATGATCTTCTTCTTGGTGTCCCGGAAGGAATGGGATGGACAAATGGATGCTTTGAGAGGGTGGAGCTCTCCTCCTTTTATAGCCAGAATGTTTCTCCCGAATGTAGAAACGTTGTATCCCCATTAAATGACATCTTAACACGTTGATACCTTCATTATTGTTGTTCATAATTCCCTTGTACATGTCCCCTCAAAATTCCAGCGGATTTGGACATGTATTCCGAGAGTTATGGTTGTTTTACTATGAGCATTTATTCTGTCCAGTCAGACTCTCCAAAACGAAATCTTCTGGATTATGGTGCTTTAATGAACCCATAAACGGCCAATTCACTCTGTTCTTCCTTCATAAAAGATGCTCAAAAACTCCTTTCGCGTTCGCCCACCGAATGTCACATGCTCTTGGCCCACAATGGATGAGATATGGATCCCACATAAAAACTAGGCAGAACTGAAAAATGTTTTCTTGAGCCAACTTGTGAGCTTCTTTTGAGCATCCATATGGCAAATTCAGATTTTAGTCCAAATATATTAAATGAATCCCTGGATGTTTAGAAACTAGAAAATAAGGAATTTTAAAATTTGGATCAGTGTAGATAATGTTATGGCCAAACTACCGAAATAATTTAAAACTATTAAAAATCCAAAATGGCCAATTTTTACTATTCAGCTCAAAATAACACCATTATCAAAAAAATGAAACAATTCATCATAGAGGAACAATTTTTTGGTTTTAAAACAATAATATTAAATATAAATTAATTGAAAATATTTTCTCTATCAATGATTTATAATTAATGTGTTTTATTTTTTATATGGTGAATGATCATTATATGAAATGTATGAGCCAAATATAGCTTAAATTAAGGCTTCAGTCTCATTATAGGTCATTGGTGACCCCGATATTGAATATATAAATGGTTGAACCCTGTTATATCTCAGAAAAAAGTGGGTTATTCCTAATATAGTTCTTTTATGCATTGGGTAATGATTTTATTAGAAATTGATTAAATGGTTGTTCAAATTAAAAATTTATTGAAAAGTGTTTGAAAGGGATTTATGAAATTAATTCTATTTGTTATAAAATAAAATTCTAATATCTTTATATGAGTTTAAAATGACTCTAATGATTGAGATCGATATCAGTTGGATTTTAATTACAAATATAGAGTATTTATTCCATATCCATTTTTCAAATTTTATGATCTAGGTATTAATAGGCATGATTTCTTTTATGACTCACTCAAACACATGAATTTTTAATAATATCCTTATGCACTATTATGATCAATAAATAAATTCAATTGGTTATGCTAATGTTTATCCTTACTAATCATTATATATAACCCTTATTATGATTCCTTTCACAGATGTTTTAATCAATACTGATGAAAAATATATGTATAGAAGGATTTACATATTGATAATGATGATGTATTAATGTGAAAAATAAATATTGTGTTATGTAGGATAAAATTTGTTTTATTTTTATGTTAATTTTTTATGTTAGAGTTTATCTCCTTTCTCTAAAACTATAATCCTAAAAGGTTATATATAATGTAGGTGATCAGTATTTACCTTTTTATATTGTACGGTTTTGTAGAATAAATTGGGTTACAATTATAACCTTCAAATCTAGGAATGTGACTTTATGGTTTTCATTGTAGGATCCAAGAGGGTTGGTTATGGAATATTATAATAAAATTATTAACAAGGATACAATATCCAAATTATGAGAGACAGCTGTGGTGTTCACATTTTTTATTGTTTTACATATTATATTTTTTACTAATATTGATTTTTTACTTCCTTATTATAGAATAAGTAAAATACCTGACACTGGTAAAACTAGGAATAAATTATTATCAATGGGTTCTAGGAGAGAGAGGGATTTTATATAAACCATCGTAAGATTATTCATTTTTTGGTTAATTAAATAAATAAAAATCCATTTGAATTATATTCATACATAAATGAAGATATATTGAGTCTATTTGTTGAAGGTATAGGCAGAGAATTGTTATTTTTAATTGTAATGTTATATTCTAGAAGTAGTTTTATAGTAATGATCATATTAATGATTTTCTTTATTAATTTATAACAAATTATATGATCTCTTCAGATGTTACAATGAATAAATGTATAACCTCATACTTTATCTTATAGGGGGAATGTGTTATTGGAAGAATAAATTATGAATGGAAAATTTTAGTAGATAAGATATGATTATTCTTACTCTGTAGAGCATGCACCCCTAGAAAGATATTAAAAATAAATTTGGGAATATATGATAAAAATGGTCTAATATCATAAGGATGAGTTGAGGGAAATAGATGAGTGGATTTTAATATATTATTTCATTTATTTATGTAATATATTTTAATTAAAATCTTTTTAAATTATTATTCAATATTGAATTTATCAAATACTCTATACCATAATCCATTGTGGAGAAAATCACTCTGGGATCCTTCATAACTGAGGATGGGAAGAAGATTATAACTAATGACTTTGGAAAACCGAAACACCCAATTTTTGTATGAGGAATCATATATGGTGTGTCGATAAAAATACGTTTTTAACCATTCTATATAATCTTTAAAGAAATATATATATAAAAGGAAAATAAAATCTTGGGTTGCTAATTTTTAAGACGTGGGTGACATGAATGAGGAGTGGATCCGAGCATTGGTACAGTAAATTTTTATAGACAATAAAAAATAATTTCATTCTATATATTACACAACCGATCCTCATCCTAAATATCACACTATTTTATATTTACTTGTAGATCACACTGCTCTACATCCTCCAGCTTATCCAACTCATACAGCTCCTCCTCTATAGATTCCCATTTATTGTGAGTTATATTATAATGATCCATAATTACATATTATTTCATATGGGACTATATATTATATTGAGGATGACATTAATAATCAATATACGAATATAGTGTACATTGGGTCACTATATATGATATTATGGAGAGATCAGCAATAATACAATTTCTTATCAATGAGGAAAATATTGTTATTAAATTTATTTGAAATTTTTTATTTGTTTCCCATGTAAAATTGTCTAAAAATTACAATATATGTATGTGATGATTATATATTCTATTTCATATTAGTTCTAAATTTGTTTTACAATTTTAAAAAATATATATTTTTATATATTTTATATATGAATACTTCATATTAAATGACATATTGTATAGACATCAACAAGGATAGGTTATTATTAATTCAAAAACAACTCCCCTAAGACTTGATATATTATCAACATATTCAATTTTTTTAGAAGTTTATGAAATTATTGTAAAGGCCCGTAAATTTGAAGGAAATTTTTTTTCTTAATTTTCTATGCAATTTTACAAGAACGTTGTTTTTGACGGCACCTAATTCGGAGGCCCGGTGTGCCCGTAATCATTTTCCGAAGTTTGGCTCGGGTACGTTCAGTGAACGGACGAGAATGTTTTTCTAACTTTTGAACTGGTGCCCGGAATCGAATTATGAGGGCACTGATGGAATCGCAGCGCCGGTATTTGCTTAAAAACGCCTCTTTTGAAGGTTCGTTTGCTCGGGTGTGGTTTTTAATTTTTCGGCTTAAATTTAAGAAATAAAATAATTTGTACGACAAACTTTATTTTATTTCACTTAAAGCCACTTGAAAGCCACTTAAAGCTACTTAAGATGAGATGTTGCAGATAGGGTGCTATCCAAAAATATCCTACCCCTTTGGTAGGATATTTGTGAGGTGGGGCCTGCATGAGCCCCACCGTTTCTTTTCCGCTAAGTAACGCACCCGCGAAAACCCGTCATTATGAATGTCAACTAACACATTTTCTTAAATTCTTAATGCACCAATTAATTGGGCAGTTAATTTCGTTAAATTAATTCTATAAATTAAATTAATCATTTCTTAACCTGTTTGAAATCCGTTGGCGTAATAATAAAATAAGACCAACGCACGACATCTTGAGGATTGCTCGTTGAGAGGATTTGACAGAACCTTTTGTGCCTTCATCCTCCTACGCGAAGAACGCGAAGAACACGAAGAATGCCGGCCTCCGACGAAGAACACCGAACCCGCGGAAATCGACGATGTGACGCTGTGTGCCGTGACGCTGACGTTTCCTCTCCCACGACGTTCTTCTACGACGTTCCTTCTTCCGCAACAAAAATCAGCGATCACCCGTTGAGTTGTGAGATTGTGGTTCTTTAATTTTCTTGTGGATTATAACTCAATATGGATTTAATTATTAAAATTAAATCTGTTGTTTCTTGGTCCTCAGAGTTCGTCAACGCAACACCGGATACCGTGACGACGCGACGGTCCCCTCCTTCCGCGACGATCAAATTCCGCGAAGAACGCGCGTGCGATGACTCGACCGAGGTACGGGTTTGTTGTGAAATAATTTATATTCCTGCGATTGTTTCTTTTAAAACAAAACCTGGATCAAGTGAAATTCTGAATTATTAAAATTGTTTTTGATACGTTTGTCATGGGTTAACTATTTCTCCCGACTGTTATCATCTTACGCGGAGGGTAAGTGCCAAACAAACACGGCCCGACGACCCTCCGCAGTTCTTCGTTGAAGCGCGGATTGGCGGGCAACGACAAAACATGCCGCATGGACGATCTGTTGTTTCCGCAGTGAAGAACGAGAACCGGGAGGAGCCTCGGCACAGACGGGAAGAAAAACGGACCACCGGAGCAACTCTGGTGGCACCGGCGACCGGAGGTGGCGGCGGCGGCTTGCGGACCCGCGGCCGCGCAGGTCCGCCTCACATGCACGGGACACGGCAAAAGCCACGTCCACTGACTCCAGTGCGGCCCCACTTGGGGCCGCGACACCATCTTCCCGTGGGGGCAACACCCCGCGGCTCCTTCGCTCGGCCACTCGGCCGAGCCGAGCTGAGCCAGCCCGACCTGCCGGGTTGCGCCCTGGCCGGACAGGGCTGCGACGAACCAGGTCTGACCCGGACCTGGGTCTGGTTAACCCTGTTCGGGCTGACCCAGGGGGGGTCGGGCTGGTTCAGTCCGGGCCCAGACCCCCAGTCTTCGGTCTGTTTCGGTCTTTTTCCTGTAATATGAGCTACGGGACTCCGAACGACACGCCGTCAGCGGCGGTGTGATCCTTGGATCGAGGCGGTCGTTTCGGTATATCGCACTCAAGGATTGAGAATACTTTGGGTTCAGCCGGGTTGGTTCGTACATGAAACCAACCGGGCCCTCGGAGGGGAAACACTAATATCTTGAACTCCGGACGTCCGATTGACGTGTCGTCGACTTTGGTGGATTCCTCTAAGTGAGCCAGATCTTTTGCCTCACTTCGCCTGAGGTTTGGACGCAGGTGGAGTACGGTTGGGTTGGTTTTGCCTTAAAAACCAACCGGGCCCCTGGGATAAAAAAGCCAATATCTCTCAGACCGGGCGTCCGATTGACGCGTTGTCTGCGACGATGAGTTCCTGTTGACGATACGGAACTTTTGGATAAATCAACTCTGGACTTTGTGTCAGTTGATGTATCAGCCTCTTGGATCGTGGAGCAGACCCTCCCAAACAAGCTTGCTGTGTGCGGGAACCCTAGTGCTGGCTGTGACTTCGACAACGACGACCGTGCAGAGATACTCAGTGGACTGCGACGACGACTGTGCAGAGATCCTCAGTGGACTGCGATGACTACTGCACTCAGCGATCCTATGTGGATCAGTGTTACAGATCCTGTTTGGATCCGATCCTGTGTGGGTCAGCGCTCAGCGGTTCTGTGTGAGACACCGCCTACAGGTCCTGTGTGGGCCCTATCGTGTGTGGGTATTTGCGGGGGTTAGTTACCTTTTGATCCTGTGTGGGTATGATCCTGTGTGGGTCATTGCGGGGGTCAGTACCTATCGATCCTTTTTGGATCCGACGACTTAGATGGATCAGTGACCATCTTTATCGGCATTCAAAAAAGTATACATGTGTGAGCTGAGTCTTGTGTTACTCTCCTTTGTGGATTGTGTTGAACTATCCTGTGTGGATTTACTGTTTACTCTCATTTGTGGATTGTGTTGAGCTATCCAATGTGGATTACATTGCTGTCCTTCGTGGATTGTGTTGTGCTATCATGTGTGGGTATACATTCTGCTTTCCGGTGTGGAATGGGTTGTGCTTGGGCTCAGATGTTGGAGCCGAACAGGAATTGATGACTTAGGTATACGTATGGGCATATACATAAGCCATGTCAGATGTTACTTATTGATTGTATCTTTCATTTGTGGATTCTGGGAGACCTTCGGGGGTCTCGGGGTCCCTACTGAGTAGCATATACTCACCCCTGCACGGGTTGTGCCCGCACTACGTTGTGTTGGTTGCAGACGACGGACAACGATGATCGTGGTGGAGGCTTGCGGAGTAGGACGGTACCTGGAGGTGGACCACTAGGCGGGACGTACTCAGAGCGGTCAGGTGGACCGAGAAGCAGTGGAGGCTATCTATACCCACCCTTTAGGTGGGACTTCCAGAGGACGGCTCGACGCTGCGGCTTTTCTTTTCAGTTTCTGTTTTCCCCTTTCAGTTGTACTTTAGAGTTGGGCTTGTATTTACGGCCCCCTTTACTTTCAGCACAGCTTGTTACAGTTTTTACTTAGTGTTTACTTTTCCGCTTTCTTACTCTGTGGTGCTTGTTTACTTTTCAAAGTAAATTCCTTCCCTTTTCTGGTATTTACACCTTGGTGCTAGTCGCCAGCCCCTGGCCTATGGAAGGCAGGTTTGGGGTAGTCACAGCACGGGCCCCGAGGACGGGTCGTGACAAATTGGTATCAAAGGTGGTCGGTTCTACCGCAGACTCTGATCTTTCTTCTATGTGAAGCAATAGTGTTTAGCGTATTGGGTGTGGTTATCAGTCCAGGGAGTCCAGTTTTGGTGCGTCGGATGACGTATCCGTACACCAGGACCCTGACTTCTGATTTCCGACTTAATGCATGAAAACATTGATTTCATGTGTGTTTCAAGGTTTTCTTTGTGATTACTTTATATCAGCTCACCAGGTATATTTTTCTGACCGTGGCGCACTTGTTTCCTTTTCAGGATGGCCCCATGACGGCAGCCAGCTAGGGTTCCGAGAGTAGAGCACGGCGATAGCCCGCCGAGCGACGAGGCCTCGGTACAGGGCCCTTTGACGGCAGAGGCACCAGCTATACCTCTACTCACCGAGCTACTGACGCTCCCCGCCACGACCGCTAACGATGCACGTCGCCTCGGAGCTCTGCACGAGTTTCAGCGCTAGCGACCACCCATGTTTCGTGGGTAAATGGACCCCCAGGTAGTCAAGGACTGGCTGGAGGAAGTCGTATGAGTTTTCAGGAGTGAGGACACCAGCAGACCTCATGGAGATCCTCACGGCGAGCCTACTGCACGCTGCAACGGGCCGATGGTGGAGCGTGATGCTCCAGGTGCACGATGAGGAATCTCTTCTCTGGACGGACTTCGAGAGCCTCTTCCGCTCAGAGTTCGTCCTGACCACCCTCTGTGCGGTGTGCATCCATGAGCTTCTTCAGCTACGACAGGGCAGCTTTATGGTCGCCCAGTACGCGACGAGGTTTACCGATCTTTCTCGCTACTCGACCGACATGGTACGAGACCCCTTCTTCCGGGCCCGAACCTTTGAGCAGGGTTTGAGACACGAGATCAGGGCATCGCTGATCTCCCTCAGCATTCTGACTCAGGCAGGAGTGCTGGAGCGATCCCTTCTGATCGAGAGCTTTCTTGCTGAGACCCCTTCAGCAGTGAGACCCACCGCAGGGCGGAAGATAGCAGAGTCTTCTGCAGCAGGCAGCCAATGGATGACTTAGGCGTCCTAGAAGACTAGACCATCTCGTAGACGACCTCAGGACACTGGCTCAGCAGTGCGGGGCACACAGCGCAGAGCCAGTCTTTAGAGAGGCAGGAAGTGCTACGCATGCGGCAGGCAGGGCCACATGGCTCGTGACTGCCCGACCTGCAGTGCCGAGGAGCAACAGGCGGTTGAGGGGCCACCCAAGCAGAGGCAGAGGGTCAACCGTGGCGGTCCGCAGGGAGGAGGCAGACGAGGCAGAGGAGCTGGCCGAGCAGCGGGTGGTGGGAGACGCTTTGAGGCTCTACCCCCCCCCCCCCCCCCCACCACCACCAGGAGGGCCACCCCGACCACAGGTAGCTGGCGGGCAGAGACAGGCACAGCTCCAGGCAGCGGAGGCCTACGACCACGGCATGCCCTAGATGATTCGAGGTACTATATGTGTCTATTCCACCCTTGTTGTAGTTCTTATAGACGCATGAGCGAGTCACTATTTCATATCCAATGCCCTTGTTCGGAGTTCGGAGATTCCCACAGAGCTGTTGGCTCGATCCTTACGGCTAGAGATCCCTATGGGAGTAGAATCGACGATTACGCACTGGTGCCGGCAGTGTGAGATTACTCTAGGATGTTAGAGCTTCGGCTGGGATATTCTTGTAGCGGCGTCGAGGCCTTACGACGTCATCTTTGGCATGGATTGTTTATATGTAGTCCATGCTCAGATTGACTGTTTAGGCGCAAGGTGCGATGTGTACACACCGACGAGAGCAGGTTCACCTTCACCGGTGAGAAGGGAGCCTTTGCAGCACATGATGGACTTCCGCAGAGGAGAGAGCAACCCATTACTCATCAGCTGGCTAGCCTCATCCTAGGAGCAGTGGACGTGCGGAGTCTTAGTTTTCCTGCAGTGGTGGATCAGTATGCGGACGTCTTTCCTGACGACGTTCCAGGACTACGTCCTCACAGGGAGGTAGAATTTTTTATTGATCTGTACCCTGGGACAGCCCCAATATCCACTCCAGTGTATCGGATGGCCCCCGCTGAGTTTCGAGAGCTACGGGTACAGTTGGAGGACTTGCAAGGAAAGGGGTTCATCTGACCCAGTGTTTCACCATAGGCTTCCCCGATATTGTTTGCCAAGAAGGTGGATGAGAGCTTGCAACTGTGTGTCGACTATCGTTGCCTGAACCAGGTGACAGTGAGGAACAAGTATCCGCTACCGAGGATTGATGACCTCTTCGATCACCTCAAGGGAGCTTGGTGGATCTCGAAGATAGACCTCAGGTCAGGCTATCATCAGCTCAGAGTTCGAGATGAGGACGTGCAGAAGACAGCCTTCAGGTGTTGGTATAGACACTACGAGTTCTTGGTTATGCCTTTCGGCGTAACCAACGCTCTAGTAGTGTTCATGAGCTTCATGAATAGGATCTTACAGCAATAGCTCGATCGATTTGTTGTGGTCCTCATCGACGACATTTTGATATACTCGACCACGGAGGAGGAGCACGCCTACCACTTGCGGGTTGTGCTAGACACACTCCGAGAGCACCAGCTTTATGGAAAGCTCTCGAAGTGCCAGTTCTGGTTGCGTGAGGTCCACTTCTTGGGGCAGGTCATTTCTGATGCGGGAGTTGTGGTGGATCCCGCGAAGATCAAAGTAGTGCTAGCTTGGGCGCCACCCAGGAGCGTGACGGAGGTGTGGAGTTTCTTGGGACTAGCTGGATACTATCGGAGATTTGTGTCGGACTTCTCCAGAGTTCCGGCACCACTCTCTGCTATGAAGAAGAAGGGGAAACCCTTTGTGTGGTCATACAGATGTCAGCAGAGCTTCCAAGAGCTGAGACAGAGATTGACCAGCGCACCTATCTTGAGGTTTCATGAGGAAGGAGTTGGATAAGTTGTCTACTGTGATACATCAGGGAACTGACTCGGATGTGTCCTGATGCAGGAGCGGGCCGTGATTGCCTATGGATCATGTCTGTTGAGGCCGCATGAGCCGAACTACGCTACCCATAACCTGGAGTTAGCAGCAGTGGTCTTCACTCTGAAGACATGGCGTCACTATCTGATGGGAGATCGCTTTACTGTCTTTTCTGACCATCAGAGTCTCAGGTACATCTTCTCTCAGAAGGACCTGAACCTGAGATAGTGGCGATGGCTCGAGTTCCTCCAAGACTATGACATTAAGATAGTCTATACTCCTGGGAAGGGGAACGTGGTAGTCAATGCTCTCAGTAGGAGGACAGGCATTCAGTTACTTGAGGAGGTGACATAGCAGATAGCCGCTTTTCAGATAACCTTTGTGGATAGAGATGGAGCAGCCTTCCTTCAGTCTCTCACAGTCACTCCTCCACTGCTACAGCGGGTCAGAGAGGCACATCTTGGGGGCACCGACTGTGAGACGCGGCGTGCACAGATATCTTTAGGACATGCACCTGATGGTTTCTCCCTTGGAGCAGAGCACGACGTCCTTTTCAGAGGATATTACTTGGTCCCAGATGCTTTACGGGAGGATGTGCTGAGAGAGTTTCACACTTCTTCTTTGTCAGTACATCCTAGAGTGGAAAAGATGTACCAGGATCTCAGACGACAGCACTGGTGGCCGGGAATGATGAAGGATGTGGCAGAGTTCGTTTCTGGATTCCCCACCTGCCAGCAGGTGAAGGCAGATCATTAGGTACCAGCAGGCTTGGTACAGCCTTTGGAGGTCCCGGAGTGGAAGTGGGACGACATATATATGGACATCGTGACTAGACTTCCACGCACTTACAGAGGTCACGACTCCATTTGGGTGATTGTTGACCGACTCACCAAGTCGGCACACTTCTTACCCATCAGAGAGTAGGGCTCAGTGGAGATCATGGGGCTTCTCTACGTTCAAGAGATTTTATAGCTTCACGGTGTGTCATCATTTATCGTCTCCGATTGGGATGCTCATTTCACTTCTCGTCATTGGAAGGGGTTATAGGAGGCATTCGGGATGCAGCTATGTCTGAGCACCACCTTTCACCATCAGACGGATTGTCAGACAGAGAGGACCATTCAGACTCTCGAGGACATGCTCCGTGCATGTGTCCTCGACTTTGGTCGTAGCTGTGAGGACCACCTACCCTTGGTGGAGTTCGCGTACTACAACAGCTACCACTCCACCATCGGGATGGCACCATACGAGGAGTTGTATGGAAGACCTTGCAGATCTCCTTTGTGCTGGACAGACCCTTGGGAGTCAGCAGTCATGGGACCAGAGATTGTCTGAGCCACGACAGAGAAGGTCAAAGTCATGTAGGAGCAGATGAGGACAGCTCAGAGCCGGCAGAAGTCTTATTCTGACAGGAGGCGGAGGCCACTAGAGTTCGAGGATGGCGACCAAGTCTTCTTGTGTGTCTCACCTCGACGTGGATTATGAAGATTTGGCCGAGGAGGCAAGTTATCTCCACGCTTCATTGGACCCTTCCAGGTCCTCAACAGGATTGGCAAGGTGGCTTATAGCCTAGCCCTACCACCTCAGTTGCACCGGGTGCACGACGTCTTCCACATATCACAGGTGAGGAGGTACGTGCACGACCCGACACATATCATTGACTATGGGGAGCTGGATGATGATGATGGGGAGACTTTTGCAGAGGTCCCAGTGGAGATCGAGGATCGACAGGAGCGGGTCCTGCATGGATGATCGATTCCTCTAGTGCGTATCAGATGGCAGAACGTGAACCTCTAGGAGAGCACTTGGGAGAAGGAGGTTCAAATGCGTGCTCAGTACCCACATTTGTTTCCCTAGTTTATGATGTATCTTTACGGGGACGTAAAGCCCTGAGGTAGAAGTAATGTAAAGACCCTTAAATTTCAAGGAAATTTTTTTTCTTAATTTTCTTTGTAATTTTACAAGAACGCAGTTTCTGACGGCACCTGATTCCGAGACTCGGTGTGCCCGGAATCATTTTCCGATGTTTGGCTCGTGTACGTTCAGTGAACGGACGAGCGGGTTTTTCTAACATTTGAACCGGTGCCTGGAATCGAATTCTGAGGGCACTGATGGAATCGAAGCTTTGGTATTTTCTTAGAAATGCCTCTTCCGGAGTTTCGTTTTCTCGGGTGTGGTTTTTAATTTTTGGGCTTAAAGTTAAGAAATAAAATAATTTGTATGACAAACATTATTTTATTTCACTTAATGCCACTTGAAATCCACTTAAAGATGCTTAAGCTGAGTTGTTGCAGATATGGTGCTATCCAAAAATATCCTACCCCCTTGGTAGGATATTTGTGAGGTGGGGCCCGCAAGAGCCCCACCGTTTCTTTTCCGCTAAGTAACACACCCGCGAAAACCCGTCATTATGAAAGTCAACTGTCGAATTTTCTTAAATTCTTAACGCACCAATTAATTGGGTGGTTAATTTCGTTAAATTAATTCTATGAATTAATTTAATCGTTTCTTAACCTATTTGAAATCCGTTGGCATAATAATAAAATAAGACCAACGCATGACATCTTGAGGATTGCTCGTTGAGAGGATTTGACAGAACCTTTTGTGCCTTCATCCTCCTTCGCGAAGAATGCGAAGAATGCGAAGAACGCCGGCCTCCGACGAAGAACGCCGAACCCACGGAAATCGACGACGCGATGCTGTGTGTCACGACGCCGACGTTTCCTCTCCCGCGACATTCTTCTGCGACATTCCTTCAACCGCAACAAAAATCTACGAACACCCGTTGAGGTGAGAGATTGTGGTTCTTTAATTTTCTTGTAGATTATAACTCAATATGGATTTAATTATTAAAATTAAATCTGTTGTTTCTTGGTCCTCGGAGTTCATCGACGAAACGCCGGATACAGCGACGACGCGACGGTCCCCTCCTTCCGCGATGATCAAATTCTGCGAAGAACGCGCGTGCGACGACTCAACCGAGGTAGGGGTTTGTTGTGAAATAATTTATATTCCTGGGATTGTTTCTTTTAAAACAAGACCAGGATCAATTGCAATTCTGATTTATTAAAATTGTTTTTGATACGTTTGTCATGTGTTAATTATTTCTCCCGACTGTTACCATCTAACGCGGAGGGTGCAGGCCAAACAAACACGGCCCGAAAACCCTCCACAGTTCTTCGTTGAAGCACGGATTGGCGGCCGATGACAAAACATGCCGCAGGTACGATCCGTTGTTTCCGCATTGAAGAACGGGACCCGGAAGGAGCCTCGGCGTAGAAGGGAAGGAAAACGGACCACCGGAGCAACTCTGGGGGCCCGCGGAAGCCACTGGCGGCCGGAGGGGGCGGCGCGCCACCAGACAGGGTCGTCGCGGCGGACGCCGCAGCGGCGGCGGCCAGCGGACCAGCGGCCGTGCGGGTCCGGCTCACATGCACGGGACGCAGAAAAAGCCGCGTCCAATGACTCATGCGCGGCCCCACGCGGGGCCGCGTCACCATCTTCCCGCGGGGGCAGTGCCTCGTGGCACCATCTTCCCGCGGGGGCAGCGCCCCGTGGCTCCTTCGCTCGGCCACTCGGCCGAGCTGAGCCGGGCCGGCCCGACTGGCCGGGTCGCGCCCTGGCCGGACCGGGCCGTGCCGATCCAGGTCCGACCCAGACCCGGGTCGGTCCGGGCCCAGACCCCCCGTCTTCGGACTATTTCGGTCTCATTCCCGTAACATGAGATACTGGCCTCCAAACTACATTCCATCAGAGAATATGTGATCCTTGGATCGAGACGGTCGTTTCGGTATATCGCACTCAAGGTTTCGGAATACTTTGGGTTCAGCCGGGTTGGTTCGTACACGAAACCAACCGGGCCCTCGGAGCGGAAACACTCATATCTTGAGCTCCGGACGTCTGATTGACTAGATGTCGACTTTGGTGGATTCCTCTAAGTGAGACGGATATTTTGGCTCACTTCCCCAGAGGTTTGGACGTAGGTGGAGTACGGTGGGTTGGTTTTTCCTTAAAGACCAACCGGGCCCCTGGGAAGAAAAAGCCAATATCTCTCAGACCAGGCGTCTGATTGACGCGCCGTCTACGACGATGAGTTCCTATTGACGATACAGAACTTTTGGATACATCAACTCTGGAATTTGTGTCAGTTGATGTATCTGGCTCTTGGCTCGTGGAGCAGACCCTCCCGAACGAGCTTGCTGTGTGCGGGAACCCCAGTGCTGGTTGCGACTTCGACAGCGATGACCATGCAGAGATCCTCAGTGGACTGCGACGACGACTGTGCAGAGATCCTCAGTGGACTGCGAGGACTACTGCACTCAGCGATCCTATGTGGATCAGTGCTACAGATCCTGTGTGGGTCAGCGCTCAGCGGTTCTGTGTGAGCCATCGCCTACAGGTCCTGTGTCGGCCCGATCCTGTGTGGGTCTTTGCAGGGGTTAGTTACCTATTGATCCTATGTGGGTTCGATCCTATGTGGGTCATTGCGGGGGTTAGTACCTATCGATACTTTGTGTGTCCGACGACTTAGATGGATCATTGATCATCTTTATCGTCATCCGAAGAAGTATACCTGTGTGAGATGAGTCTTGTGTTACTCTCCTTTGTGGATTGTGTTGAACTATCCTGTGTGGATTTACTGTTTACTCTCCTTTGTGGATTGTGTTGAGCTATCCTATGTGGATTACTTTGCTCTCCTTCGTGGATTGTGTTGTGCTATCCTGTGTGGGTATACGTTTTGCATTCCCGTGTGGACTGGGTTGTGCTTGGGCTCAGATGTTGGAGCCGAACGGGAATTGATGACTTAGGTATATGTATGGGAATATACCTAAGCCGTGTCGGATGTTACTTCGTGATTGTATCTTTCCTTTGTGGATTCTGGGAGACTTTCGGGGGTCTCTGGGTCCCTACTGAGTAGCTTATACTCACCCCTGCACGGGCTATGCCCGCACTACATTGTGTTGGTTGCAGGCGACAGGCAGCGCTGATCGTGGTGGAGGCTTGCGGAGGAGGACAGTACCTGGAGGTGGACCACTGGGCTGGAATTACTCGGAGCAGTCAGGTGGACCGAGGAGTAGTGGAGGCTATCTGTACCCACCCTTCAGGTGGGACTTCCAGAGGACGGCTCAAAGCTGCGACTTTTCTTTTTAGTTGTTGTTTTCCCCTTTCAGTTGTACTTTACAGTTGGGCTTGTATTTCCAGCCCCCTTTACTTTCAGCACAGCTTGATACAGTTTTTACATAGTGTTTACTTTTCCTCTTGCTTACTCTATGGTGCTTTTTTACTTTTCAAAGGCAATTCCTTCCCTTTTCCCGGGATTTACGCCGTGGTGCTAGTCGCCAGCCCCTGGCCTATGGATGGTGGGCTTGGGGTAGTCACGGAACGGGCCCCGAGGACGGGTCGTGACAATTATAATGGATGATAAATTTTTTGGGAAAGCAATGAATATGAATATTTTAATTAAAGATATCAATGTGCTTGTAAATCGAGATTAGTATAGAATCAACACAATACAATTATTTTCTATGTATGTAGATTATCATATTTCATTCACTAATTTTATGTTATTATAACATAATTCAAAATTTCTTTTCTATTACGTATATTTATAACATTTTTATAATGCAATATATGATATCAATATATGGATTTAGATACACAATATTTATTTCACCTATAGAGAATATAATTATTGATATTGAAATATTATTTTATATTACTAAAATATTTCAACATAATGAAATTTACTGTTGGATAATTCCTTATCTTAAAGACTCTGTATGATATATTTAATAAAGTGGTATATCTATTGACTAAGAAACCAATCACATTAACTTCTTAATTAGTGGCCATCGTATGTTGCATGTTTTTTATCCAAAATAAAAAATATCTAACGAAAATGAACTATCCATCGTGATGTGTGATATATTTCAATGAATGTATTGAACATGAAGGATTGAATATTTTATCAATTGTATATATTATAAGGGAATTTCTATTAATTTTATAATAATTACATTAAAATATATCTTTGGATTACTTTAGAGATATTATATTAAATAATATTACAAAAATAAAATATAAAAAATGAATGTGAATTATCATTTTTAATTACTACATTTTATTTAAATGTAAATAAAACTTCATTTTTATTTGAATAAAAAAATTTAAATTTTAGTTGTGTCTTCAAAGTGTAAAGTAATTTGTATAATCTTTTATAAAATTTGTGTTTTAAAAAATTTCAACTATGGAAATCCCGAAACTCTTTACCAGTATATATTTTTTATAAACCATTCCATTAAATTTTCATTTTCTATATCCATAATACATATTAAATTATTTATATTCAATTAGTATGTTTTTTATGACTCTCATTATCATAATGAACAATAACTGAGACACTTAAAAAGATAATGTGAAGAATATTTCATAGTTCTAATTTGGTTTTAGTTTATGGCGGATATTTTTCTCATCTGGTTAATGAGGTGAAGAAATTTCTCTTTTAAAAAATATGTTAAAAACTCTTATGAAATGTGTTATAGAAATAGGGTGACTGATTAGGCTATGTCCAACTATTAGGATAATGTACTTTTTAATAGAAATGCATGTAGAGGGTGGTTTCATCACTGTATAATGTTTTAATATACTCAAAACGATCGTAACAACATTGATCTCACATTTTATATAAATAAATTTTCTCTGAATATTGATTACATTGATATGAGTATAGTAGTCCTAAATAAATTTCAAATGAATAAATTTTTTTCAATATCAATTACCCTAACATGTCCTAGGGACCCCTTGGTCTCTTTAAACAACATATTCCTACCCCAATTATTCAAGACACAAAAATAAATTAGTAACAAAATGTAGCTAGACCTTTAAATTAGTAATGTAAATTAAAGGATCTTTTTAGGAAATTTATAGAAAATTAAATCTTTGTAGTCTTTTACAATAAATCTACAAGAAATGAGATAAATTAGTAGGTAAATGATATTTAGTGATAATTGCATGCTACCTACACAACTGTTTTAGATCCTAAAAAATATGTGATAGCTTTTACAATTATATTACTCTAAAAAACATGGAAAGAAGATTCAATAAGACATGTGTATAGTGTGATTGATGATATAACTAAATTTTTGAACCCAAAACGGGAAGATAGATACTTAGTATTGTGGTTTTGGTGTTTATCTAGTTTGAATTTTTTTAAACGTCAAGGATAGAAGGGGGGATGGTACTACTTATGAATTAAAATTATCTAACCCATTTTTCAATGAAACATGGGTAAATTATGTCTTCTATGATGATCTATACCCATGGTTTTGTAAAACATCGGTATAGATATATTCCTATGGATTCAATAAAACCATGGAGAATATGTATTTATCTAGGGTTATAGAAAAAGATTATATAGAAATGTGGGTATAGATCTATACTAATTCCACAATAGCCCACAATTTATAGAACTATTTTTATAACCTATACCCATGGTTGTAGGTGTTATACACATGGTTCAAAACTTTGGTTATAGGTTAGTTTTCTAAGAGTGTTATTTTAATTTTAATATTTTCTTTATTTTCTTATCAAATCCGTTATATGTATTGTTATTTGAAATATCTATTTATACCTTTATCGTATACTGAATGAATTCTTCATAACAATTGAAGTCCCCTATAGAATAATTCCTTTTGTGATTTGTTGTTATGAAACTGGTCGATTCATCAATCAAACTTTATAGTAAAATAATAATACCAGAATAATACCACACATGTATTTTAAAATTTAAATCATATGCACTAATGGATTCATCATTATGCATCTATAGTAAAAATAATTATTTATCCATTTTCACTAAATGAACTACATGCTACTAGTTATTGAAATGTATCCTTATAATCTCATCCCAACTCGTGGAGCCAATTTCATCCCATTTTCTTGTGTTCATGATGATAGTCAACATTTTATTTATTATCCATTTTACTCTTATAGAGAACCTAAAAGGGTTTTTCATGATCTGAATGTTGGGGGATAAATAATATTTACATTTATATTGATGCATTTCCCCATGATGAGTGGATCAACATATACTCTAAAAAACGTTTTTGTTGCCTTGTGAAGGAATAAATAGAATGTTTTTCCTTTTATTCATTTGGATACTCAGTAAGATTTATGGAATTAGAATGTTTTGTAAAAATAGTAATGATATTTTTCATTCTAACCACCATCACATTTTTTTCTGAAGAGGAAAATCTTTTCATTTTCAATCCCATTCAGTATTAATTTTTTTAGGATTCCAAACATTAACAAAATCTAAAAAAAAGATATCTATGAGAAACAATGATCATAATAGGAAACCAAATAATTCTTTAAATTCTTTATATGATGGTTAAATAATAAAAAAATCATTTAACTCTATGTATCCTTATGTATAACCTGGTTATTCAAGGTAAGAATCCATTAAAATCATTTATAGTGGTTCATAATGAAAATATGAATAAACAAAAGCATGTACCCAATGTTTTTTTAACCAAATAAATAGTAAGAGAACACTCATCATGCACCAGAATGATTTTCAGGATATACTAACGCAACTCCTTTTAGGGTTATTACCGCAAGATTCATCAATTCCAAAAAAAGGTTCCCTTATTTCATCTTTATATGTATGTTTTTCTAGGAAACCACACACCTTTTATTTGAAATAATTTATGTTTTCCTCAAATATAGATGATTATCCTAACAGTTCTCACTAAAATTTTAACTCCCCATTTTACAAAGATACCTAATCCATTTTCTCATACCAACTACAAATACATATAAATTCATACACATGTATTGTGTCTTATTATATGAATATTTGTTACATAAAATTACAATCCATGATAGATTCATAAAGGATTGTTTACATTGGAAACATTGATACCTAAAAATGGGTGCATAAAATATTTTCTTCATCACCCACATAATACTTCATATATAGATCCCTTCTTAAACACAACATAATTAAAAAATTCCATTATTTTATAGATAAAAGAAACATTATAAATTGTGATCTTAGATTCATAGTAATAGTAAAAAGAGCGATGTTAATGGCCCTTGTAAACAAAAAATGAGGATAATGAGCATTATAACATGATATTAACCTTAGATAATCATAATTAGTAAATCCTGAATCATAAACATTCTATATAGAGTAAACCATGTATGTTCAAAAAACATGAATCATAATGTGGTAAAATAACCTAATTAATGATAACATAAAATTGAAATGATATCAAAATCTAAATGAGTTGAATAATGAGTTTCATAATCATACTCCATTAAATTTTATTTTAAGAGTACTCACCAAGACATTCATAACAATTTAGTCTTGGAATATATGCAATTAAACCTTCTTCAAGCATGGGATAATAACCAATATACAATCTTTGAGGATTGGTATAACCTCCACTGTACCGTGTGATATCATAAAAGATTAATCATTGACCAATTACTTTAGGTTTTTATAATTCTATTTCCAAACATAACATAATCATAAATCCATTCATATTTATGACATAAGATCATAAAAACACTATTCATTACATAACATGTGGAATGGAAAATAGGATGAATCAATATTTCAAAATCATAAACATAAAAAATTCTTGATAATGAATAAATATGGTATCATCGGATCATATCCTTGTTAAATCATATGTAATATCAATGTATGATATCATAGATTTAATATTTCATTAAAATATTTATTGAACTTTTCTAGAAAGAAATGCATTTAATTTTTTAATAATATATTAAATTCTAAAAAATTCACCATTATTGAGAAAAAAATTTCATTTAAAATATCCTTCTAAAAATTTAAGGAAATATAAAAATAATTGATCCATCTTGTTGGTGGGAAATTCTATTCTTGTTGTATACGCTAAAACAAACAATGTTATCACATTTGTAGAAAAAAATCAAATATAACTCATTCAAAAAATGACATAAAGATTCAATTAAAACAATTTTTAAAAAAGCATAACATTGGTGAAAATAACTTCAATAACTCATATAATAATTTTAAAAACAATATTATAACATTTCTAGAAGATATGTACATGGAAGAAAATGTATTTTTGACCGATGGGAGTAATAAAGTCGATTTTCATTAAAACATTATTTTTATTGCATGAGTACATCAAGTAAAAACAATTGACTGAAAAAAATATATATTTTTATGAAATAATATGATCAGAAAAAGTTTATAGTTATTTATCATGAAAAAATAATATAATTTTATTCAATTTATATTCAAGAATAACAAATCTTCACTAAAATGATACTAAAACACAAATCGATTAGTTATTGTTTGACTTTCCTATAATGAACTCTAACAAAATATATATAATAAATTTAAAATTTTATAATTTTATTATAAAATAATTTTTATACTTATAATATCATATATGATCCCTTTATAACATTTAAACACCCATTTATTAAAATTCATTCTTAAAATCGTGTTTTCCTTGTGCGAATTGATTCATTTTTTATGAAATTTCATGCTTTGAATTTCCATTGATCATACTTTTCTCATGTTTAAATCTTCTCCGAAAATTTATTTATGATATTAAAATCATATATATTCATTATATACATATCTATAATCCTCCATAAAATGTATACATGGAAAAATTTAATTACACTATTCAGAGAGATGGTAGTTCATGACTATCCAAAAAGCTTATTTTTACTTTTCAATAGATGGATAGAAAAAAATATAAATAATTACTCAGATATATAAAATAATTATTATATGATATATATTCATTAATTGTTTCATTTTTTATCAATGTAATGAGTGAATGAAAAAATAATCAGATCGTTTCGTCGTGGTGGTAGTACACACGTACAAACGAGTAGTGTTATCATTTTCTAATTGATTGGCTGGAAATATGGTAGAAATGATATTCTAATTCCAGAATAAAAATAATGTCATAAATATCATTTAAGAGCATTAAACACATTACAAAACACTTCCATTAATTAATGTGATGAAACATTAATTGTATCTCCTCGTGGTGGTAAAATTCCACACATAATCGTGAGTGTTACTTTATCTTCTCATTTGATAGTAAAGAGGATGGATAATAGTTTTTTCATGATAAAAAATAAAAAATATTATTTTTATAATACGCATTTTTATATTTAATTATAATATCCATATATCTAGAGGAGTCATAAAATTAAATAAATTTAAAGAGGTCGGATATGATGATTAACTCTTCTTCGGGGGGTCTCCATTAGATCCTCTCATAATAAAACTATTAATATTCTTTTAAGAATACCATAATAACTAATTTATGGATAGTTAGGTTTATAATATAATTTTATAGGGTATTCTTGATCTAGGTGGTGAAAAACAATTAAGGTAAATATAGAAGGGGTGTCCTTTATAACGGAGAGAAAGGATACACTTAGAATTAATAAAAATACTAAAATATTATTAAGTTATTCTAAATACAAATGATTCCAAATGACCATAAACTCAATGAGAATTTATTTAATGTAAATATATCGTAATAAAAGTAATTTTATATAGGTTTTATTTTCATTTCAAATCTTATCATTTGTTTTAAACCATTTTTTAACCAATATTAATCATATCAATGATAATGAATTTTTTATATTTAGGGGTTATAATTTTACATATATGGTAACAACTATATGATAAATGGTAATGGTATGACATGTTAGACCATTTATTGTCAATATTTTACTCCAATAATATTTTTGTATTACTAAATAATTTGAAATAATAGTATTTAATTGAAAATATCATTAATATCATTTAGAAACAATTCATTTTATTTGATTTGGATGACAATATTACCGAAAATGAATTTAAATATTAACCATTATCAAATTTTTATTATGTAATATTTATCCTTCAAATTCATGATAGACAATAATTATCACAAATTTAATTGCTTTTAATGTTTTTAAAATATTTTATTTGGTTTTATTTTTTTATTGAATTTATATTATATTGATGTTGAAAAATAAATTAACATAATTATTCAATAAATAAAAAAATTAAATAAATGACCTTAATAAAAAAAATAAATTATATTAAAAATAAACAATTATAACTGTACTTATCCTCTTTTTATGATTATAATAAAAATATCAAGTTAAAAATTCAATAGAATATCATTTTGTATTTAACTTATTTTAAAAATAATATAATGTTTAAAATAAAATATAAATGGAACCAAGAGGTCATATATTCATAAATGGATGAGAATGGTCAAAATAATAGAATATAAATTGATTAAAAGGAATATTTTTAAGACTACTAAATCCTTAACATAATGTTTTATCTTGGTTTTTTATGTTTTCCCATAACGATGTGATAAAAAATAACAATGATTACTCTTCGTAATGATTAAAATTGGAAAGTAGCTCATTACCAAATTTGAATCATCTGATTGTAAATATGTGAACCATTTTTAAAGATATATTTTTTTATGTAGAAGATATTCATTTTTAAAAAGGTACACAGAACATGAGAAAAAGATTTTTTTCCAAAAAAAAATTATTATGAATAAAATTATATTTTTGTGATCATATACCTATAAATAATCATTATATGATTGTTAAAATAATAGAATATATAACATGTAAATTTCATTAATATTATTCGTCAATAATTATTAATTTAATTTAAAAAGGATAAAGCACATTGTGTGCATAAAATTATTTTCCATAAAAACATATCATTTACTATAAATTGATAATTATTTTCATTTATAATCATCTCATAAATAATGAATTAATTTTTTTTAATTGGTGTAACCATAAATTTTTCATATTTTAGTCAGTTCTATTCATATTTATTATTCTAATCGCATGGTGATAATTTTCCAAGTAAATAATAATATTTCAATAGTATATCATGATTCATTTAATATTAGTGTTCTGTGTAAAGAAAGATATCAATGAAATTAAATTTATTTATAAGGAACTATATCATAAAATATTCATTTTGTAATAAAATATTTGGGTTTTCATGAATTTATAACCATCCAGCGAACCGGTAGCTGTCGTAATATTGAGAATAGGACCATGATTGGTGCTTATTACTAGTCCCAATAAATGAAACAAGAACCCATGTAGTTTTATTCAACCTAATAAGACATTTAATACTTTTAATTATCATTTAAAAATTTTCAATATGGTACTATTTAATTTCATAAATCTATGAACAATTTATGTTCATTTTTAGGTAATCTATACATGACCTAGATAACATCTGTTTAATGTAATTTATTTAGGACCTCAATGGTGTTAGGATTAATCCTCAGAGTGGAATAATATGTATCCTAGTTAATAAAAATATAATACTATGTTGTTTGAGTTACACAATTTATGTTTACAATGTTTGAAAAGAGAATTTTTGTTTAGCGTTGTATGGTATGGACATATGTGCTGTAAAATGAGTGAAAACATGAGACATAGTTGGGCATACACATGGGATTACCTTTTCAGTTCATCACGGTCATCGGTAACTAGTAATAATAATAAGTGGTTTAACACATATAGGATATCTCTTAATGATAAATAAGTGATTCATATAGTATATCTCCAACTGAAGAAGAATTTCATGGAAGAGAAATGGACCATTTATAAAGAGAAAATCCCATGATATTTAAACCATCGAGGAATGATTGAACCAAAAGGTATATAGATTCTTGATTAATGATATATTCATGTGAATATAGACAATTAATGGATTCTTGGATTGGAACAGATATGACCAATTAATGTATGATGAGATTGGATGAGATATGGACCAATGACAAAATGATACTTGTACAGTTTATATACCTTTAGGGGATAATTGTATCATAAGGGATATTACATATTGAGGGATGATTATCTCATATGGGATATGTATTATTGAGTAAATGAGACTTATTGGGGATATGAACTATTGATGAATAGTGTCTCGTAGGGGGTATGTCTCGTTAAGGATGTGTTGGGGCTTTTGAAATGACTTCTCATATGTGTATATCTCATTAATATAAATTTGTTAAGATATCATTAATGAAGGTATGGATGGTGTTTACACCATAATTGAAGTCCCGTATATATGTTTCCCCAATATCTATTTTCAGAACTATATAAGGATTGATGACTAGACCCATTAGAAATATTTCACTATGAGAATGGTTGTGTGTCATAAACCTAATATTACCCCCAATTATGACAATATATACTTTAGGAAAATCTATTCTCATTAAATATTAGTGTTTATGTGAGTGGATAATGTTTTATAAAATCCTTTCCATATATGGTTTTCATATAATGAATGTTTTATGTGAACAAATTCTAAATCCCAGACCCATATGCCACTGAATTGTGCCACAATCCCAGTTGGTCAAATGGAATCAAATATATCACCGCAAATTCTAGAGGCTTTGAAAAAGTAGAGAGATCAAATAGTGTTTCCATTGGGATAATATGACATCATTTTAGAGTTTAAAATGGTGGAATGACATTAATAGTCAATAGTGGTATGATTATAACTATTGGATATGTGATAACCATCAACGAAAAATATATATAAACATATCTAGAAGTAATCTCGTATAAAAAATGATGATGATAAATGTCTTTTCTCTTGAAATATACCAAAATTTGTGTACAATAATCAGTACAATAAATGTATCTAAATCCCAAAAAGAAAAAATTAACTTTCTTCATCTAGAATCACATTCCTTAGTTCACTCTTATTCTCCCCAACACCTAATCATGGAAAATTCCATGCATTGAATAGTTGGCACATTCCCCAATCCCTGATTGCATTCAAATACTCATTTTGTATACCCAACGGTGTCCTGAACAAGGAGTGTGATATAATACAAATAAGTCTCCACATAAGGTGTTTATATCAATTCAAGGCTATTCAATACATGAAAATTTCGGGTGCATAGTGTAATGAGTATTCAAGCACTAAAAGTAATGTTCCCATGGAAAAATTAAATAAACATGTGATCATGTACATCGATACAAGTCTCCCTACAAACTAGTGTCAAGATTAAATCATAAGGAAGATAATAATTTAAAAGTATGTAAAAACCCAAGGCCATTTCCTATAAACCATATATAATATCTCCCACAAAAATATTGTATAACCTATACATCAAATCCATCATGACCACATCAGACAACAAGAAGTGTCACAAGTTACCATGGATGAACCACATAATCAAGAATGTCCCGTTTAACATGGTCATTCCATATTATCAGATGTTCTTGACCTGCCAAGGCCTGATACATGTTATGAAGGACCAATAAGTCCTAAATTAATCCTTGGATCATATAGATAGAAACATGTTTAGGCCTAGAATGAGGTCCATGGATACTGTGAATAGACCACGTCCATTACAATCCTAGACAGTACATATCACATGATTATCAAGGACCAATTCATTCCATAGAATCATGATCCAATGATCACTATATGTTTATCGAATCCACTACCATTTCTCCAATCCATGATGTAGCACACTCATTGCATCTGATGTAATTATTCAACATCTAAATAATTTTCCATTTCAAAAATTCTCATTCAATGAGTTTACCCAATCATATATCAATTGAAATTCAATTTATATCTATTATTTTACCCAATCATATAACAATTTCTATAATATTCATTCAATCAAAAATATATTTGTCATCATATAAACATGGTAAAGAGGTAAACCATTTAAAATCAGTTATGTCAAATAAATTCATTATAATCAGGATTCCTCTAAAAATGAATGCTTAGAAACTCACCCCTTGGGGTATTCAATAAATGGAATGGAATGGGAACATCTTATTATGGCCTATGTTAGGGAAATGAACATTGCCTAATATCATGGAAGAAAATGGAATTCCTAACATGTTCTATTATGTTCAATTTACTTATTGAATTCAATTTAGGAGAAATTTCAGAAATTTCATCATACAATCATATAAAAACCAACTCTATAAAGAACCTAACCACTCAATAAAATTATAGACCATTTACCATAGGACCATTGTAGAGTGATCATCCACACTCAGCTACTTGCTCCACTACGATCAGGATAAAAATGAAGAATGAATAAAGAACCCAAAAATATGGAAAAATAACATTTTCTTAAATAACAAATCAATATGAAGAAATTGATGGACTATACAATATGAATTAATTACTCACTGGTGTGAATCAAATGAGAAAAAAATTCTTGATTTAGTTTTTGAATGGATTAATGGGATCAACATCTATCCAAATTAATTTGAAAGATCTATCCGACATGAGGTTCTGTCCAACAAAGGGTAAAATAAAAATAGGATTTTGAATATATTTTTTAAATTAGAAGATGTTAATTTCTTATAAAAATACATGGCCACATGGTTTATCTACACTTTTGGCCAAACTGAGTTACAATCATGCACCCTCTATTGTGATAATGTTGAATCCACATAGCCTTGAGAAACAATATGAATAACTATGCTCAATCTATGAATTTTGGATCCTCTAAAAATATATAGTGCACAACCTAGGCATGAACCTTGATCCACATTGATTCCTAAAACTATATAGACTCCTTATGACCTATTCTCATGTCTGGTATAGTTAGTCAGATTATTTGTCTTGCCCTAAATAATTTATAAAAACATTGTGGTTAACATTATTTCCAGAATAATATAGGATCTAGGCATTGAACAAGCCTTAGAAAATGTCAATTCCACCATTAAATTTAAGTGTATTTATATTAGGTTGTAAAAAACATTTAACATGATATTATAATGATCTATTCCTCATAAAAAAAACCAAGGATCTTACAATCATTAAATGTAAATTAATTCATCCCTAAATTTCCATCCCAAGAGTGGTCGTGTATTTAATAAAAAATCATTGGTCACTGAGCATGTATGTCAGTCTCCTTCTACCAAATTTATTCATATAAATTATCATGAATACATAGAACTATTACTAGAGGAATTGACTTTCCTTGGACAACCATCATGATCCAATTGATGATAAGAGTAAATTACTCTTTAATGGATAAAAAAAATATATAACTCCAACTTCTATAGTAATGAACATAAAAATGTTATTAATGAAAATAGAATAGATTAGATAGATGGAAGACTTAAAGAATGGATTAGTACCTCTGAGTTAACAACAACTAATAGGATAATGGCCCTTCCTTATCTACAATCTCAAAAATACAGAAATATTAAAGGGATAGTTAAACATGTCACCTAATCTTTATGTGCCCCGGCCTCAGTGAGATATATAAAAAAGCATAATCCTTCACCACAAACACTAGAGATCATCAACAATGATATGTATAATATTTATGATGGGACAATATTGTATCCATCCATTTTTTATTAAATGGACAAGATAATAAGTCTCATATGTGAGACATTGTCCTAGTAAAGCTATATCACCTACCTCTAACCACAATATGGGTGATCAGAATGTCTTATCATAAAAATCATTATAAATTTCTATATGTAATGTCTCGCAATATATACTATTTTAGGAAACCATAACTAGGGAGATATTTCCCTATTAAGATTCACCAAAATACTATAAACATAATCACTATATTTCATTAAGCACCTTTATCCTATGCTCAAACTAGCCCTCTGTTTAAGGGTGGAATCTTGTGCATTGAAGCACCTATGTACAGAGAACCCTATACCAAATCATCTAGAAACGATATGTAAATCAATTTGAACTGTGAAAATTTATTTAATAAGGGACTTTAGGAAGTAATATTATCTAATATATATAAAACCATATATCCTCATGAACTTTGAAGGCATCATTAATCATATGAAAATGTGAAACCTTCATGATCTTATCCAAAAAAATCCCACACATCAATGCTATATATTGGAAAACTCATAAACCCTATAATGAAATCTGTCATGATTTAATCCAATTTCCACCTGATAATAGGTAACTAGTATAAATGTATTGTTGGTTGCTGATATTAAGCTTTCACCTACTGATAAGTGGAATACCTCGTAACAAAACCAACTATGCCATTTTTCATTCCCAACCACTAGTACTTATAGAATAAGTCATGATACATCATTATAATGATGGGATGTAACCCTATACTGAGGCATTAAATTCTGGCATTGGATACTCACATTTATCCACTATAATCCAAACAAAACCATGGATATGTATGATCTAATCCTCCCCATACATAAATGGAGGTGTTAAGTCCTCACGTAGAACAATCTCTTATTGGACAATACCATTTGTATATGATATATGACTCATTTTCACTCTGTTAGGTAGGGTATAAGTCATAGGTAAGGATGATATAAAAGTATTTCATTAACTACATTTCACCTCCAAGTGCATTTGAGAGAATAAATCCAAATAAACTAGTCACTATCAGCCTCTTGAACCAGCCTCTTGAAATACGTATATCTGATTCCTCATGCTCAGTACAACATCCACTCTATTTCATATTTTCAAGCATACATGAAATTTCAATGTCAAAAGACTGTAGGTACTAAACCCACCTTCACTACCTCAAATTCAAGTCTGGATATGTAAATATGTACTTGAGGATTTTTTGATTTGTGTACACTAATATATGATCTCCAGGTAACCAATTTCACTCATAGTACAATTCATGGAATATCGAAGCTAACTAAATATTGTGCGTCAGATAATTCTTATGATGTAGACTCAACTATTGGGACACATATTCCATGACACTATCTACCTGCAACATAAATGATTCTATCCCAATACCTGATGCTTCAGAATACATTGTTCACCTCATTCCCTGCTCAAGAAGAATCAGGACTGGTGTTGAAGTCAATCTTCCATTATATCATGAAATGTATTATCATAGATATCTATCCATATAAACTTTACATTGTTCTCAGTTAAGCCTATCAATTTCATCAATTGTCATGATAACTCATTTTTAAATTCCTTTAATATACATATATCCCCATGAAACACTATATGAAAGTTTTTTTTTCGGATTCTCCATTGAAATTATGGCTCTCAATTTTTTTTGGAAAACTAATGTTGTGTCTCTCAGATAATGTGACTCGGGACCTAAAAAATATCCATTATGAAGTGGGACTCATTAAACAAAGAATTTAAATGATGATATAAAAATGTATTAAAAATTATCTCAAAAATATTGGAATGGTTGTCTTGATTGTGATAATACACCAATATATCGTCCATGAAAACCACCAGAAATGAATCTAGATTGGGATAGAAAACATAGTTCATCAGTTTCTTGGATGAAATGGTATCTTGGTTAGATTGAAGGTTATAACTAGATACACATATAGACCATACCTTATAAATATATATATATATATTGTACATATATAGGTGGAACACATACCTGATGGTATTTAGAACTCCAATCAATTTTCAAGAGCACCCAAGCTCTTTGCAGCAAATAAAAAATGTCATATATATATGAAAAGGGATATCAGTTCCTAAAAGATAGATAATTTAATTTTTTTATATCCAAACATATACAAAGGATAGAATTAAAATTTTCACAGAAAGGAATGGGAAACCACATAGTTATATATTCTGTCAAATAGTCACATTTTCCTCTAGTCCCCCAAGTTTCCTATTGAACTATTGTAACTCTATTGTCGCCATCCTATAAGGAGGAATAGATTTTAGTGAAGCATCTTCCACTTTCTATATGAGACTATTCACTTATATATCTTGAGGTAAACTAGGAAAGTCATATTAGAATACGTCCAAACAAGATAAACCATTAGATGTAAATCAACCATATTTTCCCCCTGATCACCCATATATAAAGTAAAAAATCTTGTTTGTCACCCATCCTAGCCCATGATGCTACAGTCCATCGTGGATCACCTGGATTTCCATTTCACCCATATTAATATAAAATATGACCTCAAGTGATGGAAATTTTACCCACCGATTATTGAAATCAACATGTCCGTGAAAATCCAATAGCTAGTTCATCCAAAAAAATAATGCCAACCACAACCATCTTAAGGAAAAAAGATACCATTCAACGTGACAACCATCAATATCAACGTGGAACTCCCTCCACTATCAGAAAACCACATATATAATCTTCAATGGAGTGTTAATAATCCTATCACCATCTAAAAACTGAAAAACAATCCCATGTATTACCTTTATAGGAATACATATTAAACAATGTAATTCACATGCCTCAATGAGATCATATACATGTGTAAAGGCTACTGAGATCATACCTCTCACCATAGATAGTCTGGCACCCTATTCCTTTGGGGTTGGCTGAACAAAATATATCTATCCTAATAATAGCCCTATGAATCAGCTTCAATACCAAGAGTTGGCACACTATGACATCTCAATACAGTTGGTGTCTGTCTTCCATGACCATGACCACCACCACCTCATCCTAAATTATCAGTAATAATCCATCTCCCAGCCTAACACGAAGCTATGGATCCTACTCTTGATCCTGAGGCCAGAGATGACCCCATAACAAACACTTCCTAAGGGAATGTCCTAAATAAAATTTTTATGTGGACTATCCAACCATAAGATTAGCACTTGAGTTGGTTGAGATCACACTAATTCCTTAGGTGTCCCTATCTTTCACAATAATGAATAAAATCTGCATTACCAGTACTATTTTCTTAGCCATTATCACTTCACTGGAAGCTTAAAAACACTACATCTAGTCACTAGAAGATAAGACACATGTCTGAGAGACTAAATATATCTGTTATGTATCCACATCATCCCATTGTATCTGATTTGTAATTATCACTCAATTCATTATTTCAATAATAGTCATCAATATGACCACGTTTACTAGAGATATAATTGAATGTATGAGTTGTTCTGTGAAGTGTCTATCCTTCAATGACTCGTCATTAAAGTTTTTAAATGAAAAAACACTACAACTCAATAAAGAAAGAATACTATTTTGTAGCCATCATAACACCCTACTCCAGATACATGAATTCACAATCTAGATCTTCTCACAAATTCGTTGTGTAAAATGAGTCCTTGAATCTATATTGGAAATCATCCCAAACCATATCTCATAAGATTTTGTCTTGTTCCAGAACATCCCACCATAACATTTCTTCAACATAAACGATATTATTTTTAATGATCACACTCCACTACAGAGGTGTCTCCAGATGCTCAATGATTGAGAGAGTAGTCTCAATCCACAGCTTAGATGAATATGGACCTCCATCAACCCGAAATATGGTAGGATTATGGTTTTGGAATAGACATATACTCTATTAATAATGTAAACAATAGTGATCCATAAAATGAATGAATAAATCCAAAAACAAATCCTTGTGAAACTCTGCCTCAACACCAATTTCATGAACAATGAATTTTCCCTATCTAGAACTATAGGGGGATTCACTGATATCTCATAAACAACGACCTCTAGTGTGTGGGTTTTAACACCCCCCAAGAATACGATTGGAGGTCATCATGGTGTAATTCCTCTATAATTCCAAACACACACCTAAAAATTAATCATTATAAAATTTCATAAATAAAAGTGTAGGGAACACCAATAGCATCCTATAAACACAATGTACCACAAAACATGCTCCTAAATCATGGGATAGTAAAAATAAATAGTTTTAAATATCTCTAGAGACACTGTATCTCACCTACTCCAATGTACTCTCTATGTCTTGTTCTATATTTAACATACCAATTTCTATATGATCGTAATTTTACATCATAATTTTTTTTAATGGTTGAAATAAAGTGTGAACCATATTTGATACAAAAAGTCTCGCACACTTAATGAACTAAAATGTGAAATCAACATTACACTTACCATAAAAAAATTTATTCCATTACTCAATCTTCCATAATTCACTACCTAGGGTGTCTACTATAGCCTTATCAAGAAAACACTATGAGAAATAATATCTCTCATGAAATCACATCAAACATCAATGTCCTTTTTCCTCTCATGAAACATCATATCATTTTTGAAAAATATTTCAATTTAAATATAATAATAAATTTAAGAAATATATAAATATTTATTGAGTTGACATATCATTCCCATTAAAGAAATATATTCTATAAAAGCATATGTCATATTAATTCACTCATACTCAATACCAGATTAATCAATAATTTTTTGTAATTTTTCTTTCAAACTATTATCACACTCACTAAGAGAAGAGAAAAATCATTTCAATGTTCTTCTCTTATTAATATAAACTATAATATAATAGGAAAAATTGAAAATAACACCATTCTATGATCTCCCAAAATGCATCCATATACATCACCTGACCAACATAGATATTTGAATATCCACTAAACACTCTTTCAATGGTCCTCACCAATTATACTCATATATGTGCTAATTAAACTAACTACATGACCTAAATCTATATTGTTGAATACCATATAATAACATAAATAACTAATATACTATAATATGAAACTTTATACATATATGTAGTATCATCATCTGAATATAGATATAAAGAAAATTAATGTCTTAAATAATTATATAATGTATTACGTAAAATCATGGAATTAAATATACTTAACTTATAAAGATATTTATCAATGTTTCTCATTTTAATCAAATAAAATATTTCCCTATTTCATTTATATCTCCATGATAATTATTTTCCTCAAAACTCCCAAATATTTTATTTCAAATTATTAATTTTACTGATCCTTAAGATATTTAATCTGTAACATATCCTTATGTACAATCTGAATATCTTCAATATAAAGAACAATGCATCCAAAATAACAATCACAATGTTTTTTAAGATAAATAAAACTATCTTAATATTAAGATCTAAATCCATGAGAGGTAATCAAGTAGTCAAACCCGTTATACAATTTTTTGGGTTATTATTTTTTGTTGTAAAAAATTTTCATTAAGGAACATATATACCCCTCCATACCTGAAAAGAAAAAAATCTATTGTGTTATATAGATATCAACATCATGTACTCCATTAGTAAAAAGGAATTTCACATCCATCTAGCCTAACTAATCAATATAAAAATCCATAATAACAAATAGATCATAAATATATCTATGTGTTACAATCGGAGATAAGAAATATATAAATTCAATACATTGAACGAAACTGTAACCACAAGAAACTAACCATTGTTTACATATTTCATAGCATACTGCCAGGATTCCATATTTCTTATTGAAACCCCAATTATGGTGGAAATATTTATTAACCTTAGTTAATTCCACCAACTCCCTGATAGGTTTTCTAATTGACTCCATCTCTTCTCTCATAGCCAATATCCATCAATATGATTCATTATAACTATCTAAATATGAATAATTCATAAGTGATTATGTAATATAAGAACCTTTAACTACATTAAGTGAATAAGAAATACATTTATACTTATAATACCACTTCTTGGGATTAATATTTCTCATAGTATTTAAATTTTAATTAAAGTATTATTATAGTGGTGGATATAAAGAAATATGACCCGATATCTCGGATTTATCTTGATACAAGGAATTCGGTGAAGAACCTAACTAATGAAAATTTTCAACGTGTGTTCTGGATTTATGTTTTCCCAAATTAACATAATGTGTGGAACCAAGAATATAATTATCGTTAAATATGTCTTTCATGTTAATAATAACTTTTTTTCATTTAGAAAACAATAATTTATACACTATAACCCCAGATTTAAAAAAAATAAATATAAAATTACATATTTGGAATTTAATATCACATTATCTACATGAGTATAAGTTGGGCATCAAAATATTTTCAAATAAAATAAATATGATGGTTTACTAGACCATAATGAAAATAAAAATATATATCCAATATTATTTTATAGAGAATTATTAAATAGCATATATTCTGTTACATCAGCTTCATCCCAAAATGACTAGGGAAATGAGAGTTAGAGAGAATACAACATACCTCCTCTATAAATTCTTTCCACATGCATTGTACTATGTCATTTTTCTATACAGTAAATAAAAACCTTAAATGTCTCGACATTATTTCTTCATTTCAATATTCATTAAATTCCTATGAATAAAATTCATGTCCATTTTATTGGTGAAGACACATCACTTTTCTCCCAGTTATCAACTCAATCATAAACATCAACTACATAATATATTCAAATATTGAATCTAGGTATATAAAGAATAAAACCATCAATTTCATTTAAAATTAACCATTAATGATTAAAATATTTCCTTCACCTCCATTATACGGATGTTTTTCTTTATCCCATAGTCCAGAATGAATATTTTCTAGTGTCTCATCCGAATTGTGAGTGTTATATTAGAAGCTAACTATTTTATACTTCCAAAATATGTAATGAAAAAAAAATCCAACTATTTTATATTGTGACCATAAAATATTAAAATATTTATCAATAAAATCATTCCAATTTAACATGGTTGATTATTTTTCATATCCCGTAATTTAGAAATATCATATTATGATAAGAGAACAAAAATAGTAGTATCACCAATTAAATTTCATCTTTGAAGAACATACAACCTGCCAAATTTTTTGTTCCCTTTCATCGTAGAGAGGGATCAATTAATAACCTTTATAAATAAACCTTCATTAATGAAATTTTACCCCTTTTATAAAGGATACTAAAAAAATTATATTTCTTTTAGACCATGGACACTCTTAAAATAAATAATAATTCTCATAATTCTGTCGATGATCATAATTTGGATGGTCAAAATTCCAATAATCCTACAAGATATTTTATTTTAAATAAACAAAGAACATTTATTTTTCAATATAATATTTTGAAAACATTCCCCTATTGAGGAACATATAAAAATTAAATTTTCAATCAAGAATCTAGTCATTATATATTTTAGATTAACTATTTGAATCAGCTAGAAGTTCCCCATTACTCTTATTATTAACATATTCACTAGCATAATCAATAAATTCTACTTACTTTCTATATTGATAAATAGTTCAACTATATTTGTTCATTTTTTTATCATTATATATTGTTGTTAAATATTTCCATTTTTCTTGAAATAATTACAGGTTTTATTATTATTTTTGGTTTTGGAACATTTCTATTAATGGAAATATTTACTTTCATGTCATGACCCGTCCTCGGGGCCCGTGCCGTGACAACCCCAAGCCCGCCTTCCATAGGCCAGGGGCTGGCGACTAGCACCAAGGCGTAAATCCCAACAAAAAGGGAAGGCATTGCCTTTGAAAAGTAAACAAGCACCACAGAGTAAGGAAGCGGAAAAGTAAACACTAAGTAAAACTATACAAGGTGTGCTGAAAGTAAAAAGGGGCCAGAAATACAAGCCCAACTGTAAAGTACAACTGAAAGGAAAAACAGCAACTGGAAAGGGGAAACTGCAGCGTCGAGCCGTCCTCCGGAAGTCCCACCTGAAGGGTGGATACAGATAGCCTCCACTGCTCCTCGGGTCCACCTAACCGCTCCGAGTACGTCCCGCCCAGTGGTCCACCTCCAGGTACAATCCTGCTCCGCACGCCTCCTCCACGATCAGCGCTGTCCATCGTCTACAACCAACACCACGAAGTGCGGGCATAGCCCGTGCAGGGATGAGTATAAGCTACTCAGTAGAGACCCTGAGACCCCCGAAGGTCTCCCGAAATCCACAAAGGATAATCCACAAGGAAAGTTACAATCACAAAGTAACATCTGACATGACTTAGGTATATGCCCATACATATACCTAAGTCTTCAATTCCCGTTCGACTCCAATGTCCGAGCCCAAGCACAACCCAGTCCACACAGGAAAGCAAAAGGCATACCCACGCAGGATAGAACAACACAATCCACAAAGGAGAGTAACAGTAAATCCACACAGGATAGCTCAACACAATCCACAAAGGAGAGTAACACAAGATTCAGCTCACACAGGTATACTCCTTCGGATGACGATAAAGATGATCATTGAACCATCTAAGTCGTCGGACCCGCGAAAAGGATCGATAGGTACTAACCTTGCAGTGACCCACACAGGATCAGGCCCACGCAGGACCTGTAGAAGTTGGCTCACACAGAACTGCTGAGAGATGACCCACACAGGATCGGGCCGACACATGACCGGGCCCACGCAGGACCTGTAGGCGCTGACTCACACAGAACCGCTGAGCGCTGACCCACGCAGGATCGGACCCACACAGGATCGGGCCCACACAGGACCGGGCCCACGCAGGACCTGAAGCGCTGATCCACGTAGGATTGCTGAGTGTAGGAGTCGTCGCAGTCCGCTGAGGATCTCTGCACAGTCATCGCCGCAGTCCACTGAGGATCTCTGCACGGTCGTCGTCGGAGTCCACGGAGGATCTCTGCACAGTCGTCGCCGCAGTCCACTGAGGTTCTCTGCACGGTCGTCGCTGTCGAAGTAGCAGTCGCAGCCAGCCTAGGGTTCCCGCACACAACAAGCTCGTTCGGGAGGGTCCGCTCCACGAGCCGAGAGGCTGATACATCAACTGACACGAAGTCCGAAGTTGATGTATCCAAAAGTTCCGTATCGTCAACAGGAACTCAACGTCGCAGACGGCGCGTCAATCGGACGCCCGGTCTAAGAGATATTGGCATTTTCGTCCCAGGGGCCCGGTTGGTTTTTAAGGCAAAACCAACCCGACCGCACTCCACCTACGTCCAAACCTCAGGCGGAGTATGCCAAAAGATCCGTCTCACATAGAGGAATTCAACAAAGCTGACGGCACGTCAATCGGACATCTGTAGCTCAAGATATGAGTGTTTCCTCTCCGAGTGCCCGGTTGGTCTCGTGTACGAACCAACCCGGCCGAACTCAAAGTATTCCGAAACCTTGAGTGAGATATACCGAAACGACCATCTCGATCCAAGGATCGTGTTTCCGCTGACGGCGGGTCGTTTGGAGGCACGAAGCTCAAGTTACGGGCGTTTGAACGAAAACGTCCGAAGAAGGGGGGTACGGGCCCGGGCCGACCCGGCCCGACCCCCCCTGGGTCGGCCCGACCCGGGTCTGACCCGGTTGGCCCGGCCCGGCCCGGCTAGGGCCGGCCGAGCGGCGCGGGTGGAAGCCGCGGGCGCCGACCCGCGGCCTGAGAAGAAACTGCGGCCCGCGTGCGGGCCGCGCTGGTGAACCGCGGACGCGGCTCTGCCGCGTCCCGCCTGGACGAACCGGACCCGCGCGGCCGCGGGTCCATTGGCCGCTGCCGCCGCGGCTGAAGCCGCGACGGACTCGTCCGGCGGCGCACCGGGGCGCCGCCGGCAACTTCCGCGGGCCGCCGGCGTTGCTCCGGTGGCCCGTTTTCCTTGCCGTCTTCGCCGTTGCTCCTCCCGGGATCCGTTCTTTACTGCGGGATCGTCAAACGTCCGCTGCGGCACGTTCCGTCGTCGACCGTCAAATCCGCACAAAACGAAGAACGGCGGAGGGTCGTCGGGCCGTGTTCGTTTGGCCCGCACCCTCCGCGTTAGAGATAAACAACCGGGAGAGAAAGATTCCACACAGGAAACAACAATTTTAATAGGATTAAAATTGTTCACAAACGGTTCTTTAATTTTTTTAAAGAAACAAAGACAAAAATTAATTTAAAAAGGGGGTAATTTTTCCAAAATAAATCCCTACCTCATCGATCGTCGCGCGCGGGCGTTCTTCGTGGAAAAGATCGTCGCGGAAGAGAGGGATCGTCGCGTCGTTGCGGGAAGGCGTCACGTCGTCGTGGAATCCGACGTTGAGTCGGCGAGCTCAACGAACCAAGAACAACAGATTTAATTTATAATTAATTAAATCTGTGTTTAAACCCCAAGAAAAGAACCTTGAACGGAAATCCGAAATCACTCACCTCAAATGGTCAGTGATCGGAGACCGGAGATCGGAGATCGGAAGAACGTCTCGGGCGAAGGAGTCGTCGATTTCCGGGTTCGGCGTTCTTCGTGTTCTTCGCGTTCTTCGCGTTCTTCGCGAGGGAGAAGAAGTTACGAGGGTTCTCTAAAATCTTCTCAAGCGCAAATAACCAGAGGTTAAGCGTTGGCCTTATTTTATTATTACGCCAACGAATTTGAAAAACTGGTTAAGAAACGATCCATCAATTCGTTGAATTAATTCAACGAAAGAAATGACCCATTTAATTCACGAAAGAAACAGCCCATTTAATTCAAGAAATAAACCGCCCAATTAAATGGTCTGTTAAGAATTTAGAAAATGCATCGGTTGACTTTCATTAAGACGGGTTTTCACGGGTGTGTTTCTTAGCGGAAAGAAACGGCGGGGCTCGTGCGGGCCCACCTCACAAATATCCTACCAAGGGGGGTAGGATATTTCTAGATAGCATCCTATCCAGTTCAACTCAGTTCAAGCCGCCTTTAAGTGGCTTCAAGTGGCATCCAAGTGGCTTAAGTGAAATAAAATAAAGTTGTCGCAAAATTATTTTATTTCTTAACTTTAAGCCCGAAAATTAAAAACCACACCTGAGCAAACGCAACTCCGGAAGAGGCGTTTCTAAGCGAATACCGGCGCTGCGATTTCATCGGTGCCCTCAGAATTCGATTCCAGGCACCGGTTCAAAAGTTAGAAAAACCCGCTCGTCCGTTCACTGAACGTACCTGAGCCAAACTTCGGAAAATGATTCCGGGCACACCGGGCCTCGGAATCAGGCGCCGTCAGAAACTGCGTTCTTGTAAAATTCCAATGAAAATTAAGAAAAAAAATTTCCTTTAAATTTACGGGTCTTTACATTACTCCCACCTCAGGACTCTACATCCCCGTAAAGATACATCAAAAACTAGGGAAACAAATGTGGGTATTGAGCACGCATCTGAGCCTCCCGCTCCCAAGTGCTCTCTTGGAGGTTCCCGTGCTGCCATCTGATGCGCACAAGAGGAATCGATCGCCCACGTAGGACCCACTCCGGTCGATCCTCTATCTCCACTAGGACCTCTGCAAAAGTGTCTCCATCATCCACGTCTAGATCCCCATAGTCAATGATGTGTGTCGGGTCGTGCACGTATCTCCTCAGCTAGGATACGTGGAAGATGTCGTGCACCCGGTGCAACTGAGGTGGCAGAGCCAGGCGATAAGCCACCTCGCCAACCCTGCTGAGGACCTGGAAGGGTCCGATGAAGCGTGGAGACAACTTGCCGCCTCGGCCAAATCTCCTCAAACCACGTCGAGGTGAGACCCTCAAGAAGACGTGGTCGCCATCCTCGAACTCTAGTGGCCTCCGCCTCCTGTCAGCATATGACTTATGCCGGCTCTGTGTTGTCCTCATCCGCTCCTGGATGACCTGGACCTTCTCTGTCGTGGCCCGGACCATCTCTGGTCCCACAAGTGCTGACTCTCCAGGGTCTGTCCATCACAAAGGAGATCTGCAAGGCCTGCCGTACAACGCCTCGTAGGGTGCCATCCCGATGGTGGAGTGGTAGCTGTTGTTGTACGCGAACTCCACCAAGGGTAGGTGGTCCTCCCAACTGCGACCAAAGTCGAGGACACATGCGCGGAGCATGTCCTCGAGAGTCTGAATGGTCCTCTCCGTCTGACCATCCGTCTGAGGGTGAAAGGCGGTGCTCAGATGTAGTCGCGTCCCGATTGCCTCCTGCAACCCCTTCCAAAGCCGGGAAGTAAAACGAGCATCCCGATCGGAGACAATAGTCAATGGAACACCGTGAAGTCGTACAATCTCCTGAACGTAGAGACGCCCCAAGCTCTCCATTGTGCCCTGCTTTCGGATGGGTAAGAAGTGTGCCGACTTGGTGAGTCGGTCAACAATCACCCAAATGGAATCGTGACCTCTGGAAGTTCGTGGAAGTCCAGTCACGAAGTCCATAGATATCCCGTCCCACTTCCACTCCGGGACCTCCAAGGGATGTACCAAGCCTGCTGGTACCTGATGCTCTGCCTTCACCTGCTGGCAGGTGAGGCACCGTGAAACGAACTCTGCCACAGCCTTCTTCATGGCTGGCCACCAGTGCTGTTGTCTGAGGTCCTGGTACATCTTCGCCACTCCAGGATGTACCGCCAGAGGAGAAGTGCGAAACTCTCTCAGCACCTCCTCTCGTAAGGCGACTGGTACCAAGGTACGTCCTCTGAAAAGGACATCGTGCTCTACTCCAAGGGAGAAACCATCAGGTGCCTGTCCCGAGGATATCTGTGCACGCTGCGTCTCACAGTCAATGTCCCCATGCTGTGCCTCTCTGACCCGCTGAAGAAGCGGAGGAGAGACTGTGAGAGACTAAAGGAAGGCTGCTCCGTCTCTATCCACGAAGGATATCTGCAAAGAGGCTAGCTGCCATGTCACCTCCTCAAGTAGCTGGATGCCCGTCCTCCTGCTGAGGGCATCAGCCACTACGTTCCCCTTCCCAGGAGTATAGACTATCTCAAAGTCATAGTCCTGGAGGAACTCGAGCCATCGCCGCTGCCTTAGGTTCAGGTCCTTCTGAGAGAAGATGTACTTGAGACTCTGGTGGTCAGAAAAGACTGTGAAGCGCTCGCCCATCAGATAGTGTCGCATGTCTTCAGGGCAAAGTCCACTGCTACCAACTCTAAGTCATGGGTAGCGTAGTTCTGCTAATGAGGCCTCAACTGACGTGATCCGTAGACAATCACGACCCGTTCCTGCATCAGGACACACCCGAGTCCGGTCCCTGATGCATCGCAGTAGACTACGTATCCAACTCCCTCCTCAGGCAACCTCAAGATAGGTGCGCTGGTCAACCTCTGCCTCAGCTCCTGGAAGCTCTGCTGACATCTATCTGACCACACGAAGGGTTTCCCCTTCTTCGTTAACGCTGAGAGTGGGGCCGCAACTCTGGAGAAGTCCGGCACAAATCTCCGATAATATCCGGCTAGGCCCAAGAAACTCCACACCACTGTCACGCTCTTGGGTGGCTCCCAAGCTAGCACTACCTCGATCTTCGTGGGATCCACAGCAACTCCCGCCTCAGAAATGACGTGCCCCAAGAAGTGGACCTCACGTAACCAGAACTGACACTTAGAGAGCTTGCCATAAAGCTGGTGCTCTCGGAGTGTGTCTAGCCCAACACGCAGGTGGTAGGCGTGCTCCTCCTCCGCCGTCGAGTACACAAAAATGTCGTCGATGAAGACCACGACAAATCGATCGAGGTATGGATGGAAGATCCTGTTCATGAGGCTCATGAACACTACTGGAGCATTGGTCACGCCGAAAGGCATAACCAAGAACTCTTAGTGGCCATATCGACACCTGAAGGTCGTCTTCTGCACATCCTCGTCTCGAACTATGAGCTGATGATAGCCTGACCTGAGGTCTATCTTCGAGAACCACCGTGCTCCCTTGAGCTGGTCGAAGAGATCATCAATCCTGGGTAGTGGATACTTGTTCCTCACTGTCACCTGATTCAGGTGACGATAATCGACACACAGTCGCAAGCTCCCGTCCGCCTTCTTGGCGAACAAGATCGGGGAAGCCCAGGGCGAAACACTGGGTCGGATGAACCCCTTGCCCTGCAAGTCCTCCAACTGTACCCGCAGCTCTCGAAGCTCAGCGGGGGCCATCTGATATGCTGGAGAGGATATCGGGGTTGTCCTGGGGTACAGGTCAATATAAAAGTCTACCTCTCTGCGAGGAGGTAGTCCTGGAACGTCGTCGGGAAAGACGTCCGCGTACTGATCCACCACTGCAGGAAAACTGGGACTCCGCACGTCAACTGCACCCAGGATGAGGCTAGCCAACTGATGAGTGATGGGCTGACCTCTCCTTTGCGTGAGTCCATCCTGTGCTTCTAAGGCTCCCTTCTCGCTGGTGAAGGTGAACCTGCTCTCGTCGGTGCGCACACATCGCACCTTGTGCCTAATGCAGTCAATCTGAGCATGGACCGTAGATAACCAATCCATGCCCAAGATGACGTCGTAAGGCCTCGACGCTGCTACAAGAAGATCCCAGACGAAGATCTCGCCTCCTAGAGTAAGCTCACACTGCCGGCACCAGTGCGTAATCGTCGAGTCTGCTCCCGTAGAAGTCTCTAGCCGTAAGGATCGAGCCAACGGCTCTGTCGGAATCTCCGAGCTCCGAACAAGGGCAGTGGCTATGAAAGAGTGACTCGCTCCTGTGTCTATCAGAACTGCAGCAAGGGTGGAATAGACACAGATCGTACCTCGAATCATCTCTGGCGCGCCGTGGTCGTAGGCCTCCGCTGCCTAGAGCTGAGCCTGTCTCTGCCCGCCAGCTCCCTGTGGTCGGGGCGGGCCTCCTGGTGGTGGTGGTGGCAGAGCCTCAAAGCGTCGCCCACCACCTGCTGCTCGGCCAGCTCCTCTGCCTCGCCCGCCTCCTCCCTGTGGACCGCCACGGTTGACCTTCTGCCTCTGCCTGGGTGGTCCCTCCACCGTCTGCTGCCCCTCGGTACGACGGGTCGGGCAGTCACGAGCCATGTGGCCCTGCCCGCCGCACTCGTAGAACTATCTGCCTCTCGGAAGGCTGGCTCCGGGCCGGGTGCCCTGTACTGCTGAGCCAGTGTCCCGAGGTCGCCTGTCGGATGGTCTGGTCCGCCTGGAACCCTGAGTCATCCGCCGGTTACTAGCTGCCGAAGACTCCGCTATCTGCCGCCCTGCGGTAGGTCTCGCTGTGGACTCAGCCAGGAAGCTCTCGATCAGGAGGGCTCGCTCCAGTACTCCAGCCTGGGTCGGGATGCTGAGGGAGATCAGCGATGCCCTGATCTCGTGTCTCAAACCCTGCTCGAAGGTCCGGGCCCGAAAGAAGGGGTCCCGTACCATGTCTGTCGAGTACCGAGAAAGGTCGGTGAACCTCGTCGCGTACTGAGCGACCGTCAAGCTGCCCTGCCGCAGCTGAAGAAGCTCCTGGATGCGCACCGCTCCGAGGGTGGCTGGGACGAACTCTGAGCGGAAGAGGCTCTCGAAGTCCGTCCAGATGAGGGTGGCCTCATCGTGTACCAGGAGCATCAGGCTCCACCAGCGTCCGGCTGCTGCGTGAAGTAGGCTCGCTGCGAGGATCACCATGAGGTCTGCTGGCGTCCTCACTAGCCTGAAAACTCGGACGACCGCCTCCAGCCAGTCCTCGGCTGCCTGGGGGTCCGACTCCCCACGGAACCTGGGTGGTCGCTGGTGCTGGAACTCGTGCAGAGCTCCGAGGCGTCGTGCGTCGTCAGCTGCCAGTGCTGGTAGCATCGGGGGCTCGGCGGGTAAAGGTACCGTCAGTGCCTCTGCTGTCAACGGGCCCTGTACCGAAGCCTCGTCGCTCGCCGGGCTGTCGTCGTGCTCTACCCTGGGAACCCTAGCTGGCTGCTGTCGTCGTTCCATCCTGAAAAGGAAACAAGTATGCCACGGTCAGAATAGTATACCTGGTGAGCTGACACAAGTAATCACAAAGAAAACTTGAAACACACAAGCAATCAATGTTTTCGTGCATTAAGTCAGAAATCAGAAGTCAGGGTCCTGGTGTATGGATACGTCGGCCGCCGCACCAACACTGGACTCCCTGGACTGATAACCACACTCAATACACTAAACACTATTTCTTCACAAAGAAGAAAGATCAGAGTCTGCGGTAGAACCGACCACCTCTGATACCAATTTGTCACGACCCGTCCTCGGGGCCCGTGCCGTGACTACCCCAAGCCCGCCTTCCATAGGCCAGGGGCTGGCGACTAGCACCACGGCGTAAATCCCAACAAAAAGGGAAGGCATTGCCTTTGAAAAGTAAAAAAGCACCCTAGAGTAAGCAACAGGAAAAGTAAAGACTAAGTAAAACTATACAAGCTGTGCTGAAAGTAAAAAGGGGTCGGAAATACAAGCCCAACTGTAAAGTACAACTGAAAGGAAAAACATCAACTGGAAAGGGGAAACTGCAGCGTCGAGCCGTCCTCCGGAAGTCCCTCCTGAAGGGTGGATGCAGATAGCCTCCACTGCTCCTCGGGTCCACCTAACCGCTCCGAGTACGTCCCGCCCAGTGGTCCACCTCCAGGTACTGTCCTGCTCCGCACGCCTCCTCCACGATCAGCGATGTCCGTCGTCTGCATCCAACACCACGAAGTGCGGGCATAGCCCGTGCAGGGGTGAGTATAAGCTACTCAGTAGGGACCCCGAGACCCCCGAAGGTGTCCCGAAATCCACAAAGGATAATCCACAAGGAAAGTTACAATCACAAAGTAACATCTGACATGACTTAGGTATATGCCCATACATATACCTAAGTCTTCAATTCCCGTTCGGCTCCAACATCCGAGCCCAAGCACAACCCAGTCCACACAGGAAAGCAAAATGCATACCCACGCAGGATAGAACAACACAATCCACAAAGGAGAGTAACAGTAAATCCACACAGGATAGCTCAACACAATCCACAAAGGAGAGTAACACAAGATTCAGCTCACACAGGTATATTTCATCGGATGACGATAAAGATGATCATTGAACCATCTAAGTCGTCGGACCCACGAAGGATCGATAGGTACTAACCTTGCAGTGACCCACACAGGATCGGGCCCATGCAGGACCTGTAGAAGTTGGCTCACACAGAACCGCTGAGAGATGACCCACACAGGATCGGGCCCACACAGGACCGGGCCCACGCAGGACCTGTAGGCGCTGGCTCACTCAGAACCGCTGAGCGCTGACCCACGCAGGATCAGACCCACACAGGATCGGGCCCACACAGGACCGGGCCCACGCAGGACCTGAAGCACTGATCCACGTAGGATCGCTGAGTGCAGGATTCGTCGCAGTCCGCTGAGGATCTCTGCACAGTCGGTGCCGCAGTCCACTGAGGATCTCTGCACGGTCATCGTCGGAGTCCACGGATGATCTCTGCCCAGTCGTCGTCGCAGTCCACTGAGGATCTCTGCACGGTCGTCGCTGTCGAAGTAGCAGTCGCAGCCAGCCTAGGGTTCCCGCACACAACAAGCTCGTTCGGGAGGGTCCGCTGCACGAGCCGAGAGGCTGATACATCAACTGACACGAAGTCCGAAGTTGATGTATCCAAAAGTTCTGTATCGTCAACAGGAACTCAACATCGCAGACGGCGCGTCAATCGGACGCCCGGTCTGAGAGATATTGGTATTTTCGTCCCAGGGGCCCGGTTGGTTTTTAAGGGAAAACCAACCCAACCACACTCCACCTGCGTCCAAACCTCGGGCGGAGTATGACAAAAGATCCGTCTCATATAGAGGAATTCAACAAAGCTGACGGCACGTCAATCGGACATCCGTAGCTCAAGATATGAGCGTTTCCGCTCCGAGGGCCCGGTTGGTCTCGTGTACGAACCAACCCGGCCGAACTCAAAGTATTCCGAAACCTTGAGTGCGATATACCGAAACGACCGCCTCGATCCAAGGATCGCGTTGCCGCTGACGGCAGGTCGTTTGGAAGCACGAAGCTCAAGTTACGGGCGTTTGAACGAAAACGTCCGAAGAAGGGGGGTACGGGCCCGGGCCGACCCAAACCGGGTCGACCCGAAACGGGTCGGCCCGACCCGGTTGGCCCGGCCCGGCTCGGCCGGCCGAGCGGCGCGGGTGGAAGCCGCGGGCGCCGACCCGCGGCCTGAGAAGAAACCGCGGCCCGCGTGCGGGCCGCGCTGGTGAACCGCGGACGCGGCTCTGCCGCGTCCCGCCTGGACGAACCGGACCCGCGCGGCAGCGGGTCTGTTGACCGCCGCCGCCGCGGCTTCAGCCGCGGCGGACTCGTCCGGCGGCGCGCCGGGGCGCCGCCGCCTCCGGCCGCCGGCGCCGCCGCGCCGGTGACCCGGGCTGTCGGTAACTTCCGCGGGTCGCCGGCGTCGCTCCGGTGGCCCGTTTTCCTTCCCGTCTGCGTCGTTGCTCCTCCTGGGATCCGTTCTTTACTGCGGGATCGTCAAACGTCCGATGCGGCACGTTCCGTCGTCGACCGTCAAATCCGCACAAATGAAGAACGGCGGAGGGTCATCGGGCCGTGTTCGTTTGGCCCGCACCCTCCGCGTTAGAGATAAACAACCGGGAGAGAAAGATTCCACACAGGAAACAACAATTTTAATAGGATTAAAATTGTTCACAAACGGTTCTTTAATTTCTTTAAAGAAACAAAGATGAAAATTAATTTAAAAAGGGGGTAATTTTTCCAAAATAAATCCCTACCTCGTCCATCGTCGCGCGTGGGCGTTCTTCGCGGAAAAGATCGTCGCGGAATAGAGAGATCGTCGCGTCGTCGCGGGAAGGCGTCCCGTCGTCACGGAATCCGGCGTTGAGTCGGCGAGCTCAACGAACCAAGAACAAAAGATTTAATTTATAATTAATTAAATCTGTGTTTAAACCCCAAGAAAAGAACCTTGAACGGAAATCCAAAATCACTCACCTCAAATGGTCGGTGATCGGAGACCGGAGATCGGAGATCGGAAGAACGTCTCGGGCGAAGGCGTCGTCGATTTCCGGGTTCGGCATTCTTCGCGTTCTTCGCGTTCTTCGCGTTCTTCGCGAGGGAGAAGAAGTTATGAGGGTTCTCTCAAATCTTCTCAAGCGCAAATAACCAGAGGTTAAGCGTTGGCTTTATTTTATTATTACGCCAACGAATTTGAAAAACTGGTTAAGAAACGATCCATCAATTCGTTGAATTAATTCAACGAAAGAAACGACCCATTTAATTCACGAAAGAAACAGCCCATTTAATTCACGAAATAAACCGCCCAATTAAATGGTCTGTTAAGAATTTAGAAGACGCGTAGGTTGACTTTCATTAAGACGGGTTTTCACGGGTGCGTTTCTTAGCGGAAAGAAACGGTGGGGCTCGTGCGGGCCCACCTCACAAATATCCTACCAAGGGGGGTAGGATATTTCTGGATAACATCCTATCCAGTTCAACTCAGTTCAAGCCACCTTTAAGTGGCTTCAAGTGGCTTCCAAGTGGCTTAAGTGAAATAAAATAAAGTTGTCGTAAAATTATTTTATTTCTTAACTTTAAGCCCGAAAATTAAAAACCACACCCGAGCAAACGCAACTCCGGAAGAGGCGTTTCTAAACGAATACCGGCGCTGCGATTTCATCGGTGCCCTCAGAATTCGATTCCGGGCACCGGTTCAAAAGTTAGAAAAACCCGCTCGTCCGTTCACTGAACGTACCCGAGCCAAACTTCGAGAAATGATTCCGGGCACACCGGGCCTCGGAATCAGGCGCCGTCAGAAACTGCGTTCTTGTAAAATTCCAAAGAAAATTAAGAAAAAAAAATTCCTTGAAATTTACGGGTCTTTACATTTCACTTGTTCATTATTTGAAAACTAAACCCTCTACATGTGATTGAAAACTAACCACATGCTAATTAATTTTCTCAAAAAAAAATAAAATTTCACAAACTTCATTGATATTATTTGTGTCATTCTTATAAATAATTATATCTTTAATGGTCACATATGAAAGTGGAAAGATTAATTATAAATTAAATCAAATATTCTTAATCATATCTCACATACATATTTTATAAATTACAAAGAGATTAATTAAAACTACTAAATGATCTGAAATAGATGTTCATTTTTTATGGAATGGGTGTGAATTAATTTATTTATATGAAAAAACATAATAAGTATCATAATCTTACAAATATGATACAATTCAATACATAATTTATCATCAATTTTTTATAAATGAACAGAAATATTTTATTTGAAAAATTAAATTTGATTTATGAGAGATAATTAAGGACATTATATTTATTTTATTCCATATTCAATTAATTAGGGAACTTTTTTAATCCCAAAAATTTATCATCAAGATCAAATTGTGTGAGGATAACCCATATCATAACTTTTCATAATGAAAATTAGGTGTTCTAGTCCAAAATTGATTTATCAAACTTCATAGCTTCCATGAAAACAATTTGAAATAAGATCAAAATATAAATAATATGTAGGTTTTAACAAAAATTGTTTTGATTCCAATTTATTTCAAAAAAAATTTGATTGGAAAACCATGAAAATTAGAATAAATGTCAAACATCATAATTTTATGGGGAAACCAAAAATCATGAAAAAATGTGGGTAGAGTTTGTTACATATTTTTCAATTAGATGGAGTTTTTAAAATACACCTTTTATAGATTGAGATTGTAATAGAAATAGGGGAATTTTCAGCCATACTAAGGGTCGAATATTTCTCACATTTATAAAGGATTTATTATCAATATTAATGAACATAATAAAAGATTTTTGGACAAAATTATTGTAGATCATGATAAATTCTTAAAATAATTTAGGTCAAAAAATCAAAAATCATATATCATACATAATTTGTGTACATCTCACCAAGTAAAAATTCTCCATGCACTATAATTTTAACATGAAACATACATTGGAAAAATGTTTTGTAATTATAAAAAACTTCTTATATAAATAATATAAAAAATGTTTTTTCATGTATTTTTCTATAAATTAAACATAAATAGGTATATATTATGCATTATTTTGTTGTAATATTTTATTTTTTTGTCACCTATGTTCAGTTTTTGTGCACTCTATACATTCATTATGATTTTAAATATCAAACTAGAAATAACATCATGTATTTACACCAAATAAAATATCACATTAATCTCATATAAATATGAATGTAATTGATATAAATATTTTCAAATTCATCATAATTAGATTTAGATGATTGAATTCCAACAAGATTATATCAATTAAAATATAAAAAACCATATTAAAGAAATTAAGATAATAAAACAAGGGGATAATAGATCATCTTGATACTCGGGATATTGATTCAAGTCCAGAGGTTTCATTGGGATCCTTTGATGTACACTAGAATGGTTAATGATCTTGCATATCACTACATTAGAAAGAAATATATTAATTGCACAATCACACATGCACACACACACACACACATATCTACCACGAAATAAACTATATGCCATCATCCGTGCACATATCACATAAAGCAATATATATATATAATTACATTATATAAACTCACCTAGATCTACAACATATATTGTTAGTGAGACCCCAAAAATAAAAATAAATGAAATATAACACAATTATAGATAAACCACAAAAAAATCATAAATAAAAAATATATGTGATTTTGAATTGTATATATTTCATATAGTATTATATTCTATATATACCACCTTTTAAAAAATTAAAAAATTATATAACAACACTATATAATATATTACTATAATGAAAAATATATAACAAAACATAACCATACTAAAAATGAAAATATTTAATTCATTAGAATAAACTAATATAGGGTTTTTAAATTATTAATACAAATATAAGAAGGGGTAAACCCACAGAATTTTCACCCCCTTTTGATATTTATAAAACCAAAACAAACTATATAATATCTTATAATGATGTAAAAAAGTTAAAAAATTAAAGTACATGTCATTCTAGAATAGAAATGGAAGTTAATAATATTAAATAATAGGTATAAGTGAAGTAAAACAATAAATAATTCCCCCTATATAAAAAATCATGTTAAATAATAAACAAACCTGAATAAAATCGAGGACTAAAAATATCATTCATGATAGTAAAGAACAATGATGAATCATTATATAATGTTATCTATAAAAGTAATGTCAAATAAATTAATAAAACTCCTACTATATTAATGTGATCTTATTTAAACTTGATAAATAATGATAATAAAGTAAAATATCATGAAATACTACTCCAATTTAGTCGAATAATTATCTAATGGAAGTAGTGTGATATTGTATGATCAGATTTTGGTGAACACTCACTTTATAAAAAATTAATTAAATAGGTACAAAACTGGATAAATTTTTTTTAACAGTTTTTAAAAAATATCTAATGAATTAAGTACTAATAAAATTAAATAATTCATATTAAAAAATGGTTGATATTAAAAATTATTAGAGAACTAAATGAAATTAATAATAGTTGCACATTTTATCATAACATTAAATAAAAATAATTATGAGTATGTATATTCTTCACTCCCAAACATATTTACTATCATTTTATAACACAAAAATAATTTTATAATTTTAAAAATATAATCCGATATTCGAAACTACATAAATGTTTGGTTGTTTAAAATATACATTCACACTTAGATATGAACACTCTCTTATAACCAGATAGCTAATCAACCCTCAAATAACAATTAGAAGAATAATTTCCAAAAAACAAGATTTAAAACAATTAATAGTAATAATACTTATATTTTTATCTTTAAAAGGTAGTTCTTATAGGGATTCTATTTTCCCACTATATCATATAAAATTCATTTTCATTTTTATCCTTTCTAATTCCATAATATTATCTACACATTAACCTCTACTAGTTAATTTATCAAAATCATCAGTCAATAATTAAATATTCCATTTTATATTTGCAAAAAATTTTAAATATCCATGAAATCATCAAATACCATATACTTTATTGTAGTAGAAAATTTTCATCCACTACACATTTTAATCTTTTAGAATCACACTTTCCTCTCTATGCTTCATCACTTATTAGAAACATTGTTTATATTATCCACATCCTGATTTAGAACCCCATTTTCTTTGACAACATTCTTATTGTTGTAATCATGCTTTATTTAACAAATTTACACTTTTATTTTCATAAAATAAATAAATATAATAATAATAATCATAATCACAATTCAAATAACTTACTTGCTTCATTATTTCAGTTAAACAAATGTTTCTATATTGGTTCTTATTTTCAAAATCAACACTTGGTCTTCTTTCATTAGTAAAACTCCATGTTTGATGTGTGCACATTTTTTATTATATATGTACTTATTTCATTTTATTTTATTATTTAGAATTAAATAATTAATTTTGATATTGTTTGGTTTATTTCACTTGAAAAATATAACTTATGATGGATTAAAATTTAAATTAGAGTTTCCTTTTATATATTCTTCTCTATGTTTTGTAATCAGTTATTAATTTATACATATTTTAAAAAACATTAACATTTTATTCAACTCCATTTCATCATAATTGGATGAATCTATGTTTTCTTTAGAATAACTAGGTGATGTATTTTTTGTTGATTTAAAATCCATAACCATGTTTTTTTATTAGCTTCATGATTAATGTTCTTCAACCCAATATCATATATTAAAAGTGAAAAAAAACTAATACATGGAAAATTTATTAAAATCCTATATTTCATTAAAAGAAAAAAAAATTATATCCAATTATTAAGTAGTTTTTGTATAACTATATTCATTATAACTTTATTCATTATATTATCACCATGTACGTTAATATTGACAATATATTTGATTTTTTTATGTATATAAATAAAACATACATTCTATATCATTTTAAACTATTGAATCTCTACCCTGAATATACAAATCATAATTCTATGAAATTTTTTAGTTCCTTGATTAGTGACATTTCAATTTATCCATGTGTTTGAAACTCTTTTAAAAGGTGTTATATGACTATAAAAACATACAATAATGTAAATATAAGTAGACTTACTAACCTTTTCATGGAAAATGTTTTACATAACATCACTACAAATCAAATAATCATGATCACATACTAGAAATTTTTATGGTGTTAATAACATATTCTAGTATTCAAGGATATCATTTTTCATAAATTTAACTATTTTATATTTTCAATATACATAGTCATTTCCATTGATATATTTTGATCCTGGTTGGATTTAATAATAAATCACACGTGTATTTTAGTTACTAAAAAATTTATATTTTCATTATATTTTTCAGGGATTAGTATAAAATATTTCTAAAAATGATAATGACAATTAAAAATAAGTAAATAGAGTGAAAATTTTCAAAACAATTACTAATCTAATACAAATTATAGTAACGATACAGGATAGTAAAATATTTAAAAGATACTAAAACAGAGGGCATTGATACCAATAGATATCCCCTATATGGTTTATGGAATGAGAGAAGAGAGTGGGAGAATTATTAGCTTCAACAATATGAAAGTGATCAATCATTTAATGTGGAATGAAATGATACCATATTAGGTTAGTTCACTATAAATATATTTGGGATGTGTCTGTATATGTTTACTTTAGTAAATTATAAAAGATGATAACATAGGGAGATTTATTAGTAGTTTGAAATAATATGATCTCACATCTATTTTTTGGAATCTCATTTTAATGAGAATATATATACACTATAACTCAATTTTATGTAGATAAAAATCCAAATACATATCTACCTTTTATAATGGTTGTATGTACAACAAAAAATGTTATAGGAGTAATCCAGTGGTAATATTTTATAGCAGAATTCCTAATATATCATCATTATACCCAGAAAAGGAATAAACATGTATACTTTTATTCATTCAATTAATCGTAACAATAAAAGTACATTTTAATTAAGTCACAATGTGTGGTAATGTTCTTTTCAACAAGATTGACACATTTAAATTCATAAAAAAATTGAGTACAACAAAATAATAAAATAGTAATATTAATGTATATAGAATATTCATTTTTGTAGATGTTAACAATGTAGAATCATCCATTTATGCACTTCTTCAAGAATATATAATCATGAAATTATAAATGTGTTCCCTTTTTCATAATAATAGTAATAATAGTAGAATTGTCAAGTTATTAGAAAAAAAATTAGTTATTTTCTTCCTTAACCCTTGATTATATTTATAAAAAGGGAGTGTATGTCTTAGCCATCAATGGTTCTTTTTTTTCCAATGATAAATTTACATGGGTACATTACTAATTTTTTTGATATTTTTTCCTCAAATTTTTCAATGATCTAAAATGATATTGGTTAGATTTCTCAAATAAATATAAATTGTATGTTTCATATAATTTAAATTTCACACATTAATTGATCTATGTAATCTAGTTTTATTTTAAATGTATTAAACATTATCTTATATAATCTGGAATTAGTTCATAATAAGAAATTATTCCTAATGAAGTCTCAAATAGAACATTATAATTACATTTGATACACAAAAATGTCTCACAATTCATCCCCTATGAAATTTTTTTCACCTAATATAGAAATGAATACCAATCTTAACATTTTAGTATCATCGAATCATATCATGTGATCTCTCTTAACATTATATTGAAACTGAAATTAGGTCAAAATAAATAATGGTGATACAATATCCATATAATGTAACTTATGTTTTTCTTTGTAATTAGTAATTTATTATTATGAAATATAAAATTAATTTAAGTCTCACCAATTAGAAACTTCTTATCCACATTACTTTATTCATGAATCATTATACTCCTATGAAATGTGATATACATTTCAATTCACTCTCGAATATAAGGTATTTAATTTTTTTTCATTTAAATTTTAATTAATGAATCATTATAAAGATTATAATATGAATTTTATAGTTATAGTGCATAGTGCTTTGTCGACTTGTGTTTCTATGTAGTGAATTTTGTATCATCGTTATAATATTTAGTATGCAAATAGCCATAACTGTAAGAATTTTTATCATATAAATAACCACTTTCATCTATCATAAACCTAAAAATAACATTAAAACGACACTTATAAATAAATTTTTTATTTATATGAGTTAATTATAATATATTATAGTATATATAATATATAAAATAGAAGTAGATAAATTGGGAAACATAATGTACATGAAAACAAGGAATTGTTACACTCATGACATTGAGTCAATTTTGAAGATTCAATAGAAAATATTTATAGTACATTATTATGGTCATGGATACTGTGATAAACATTTCTAAATTAAGTTATAGTGGAATGGATCTTGCATTGACATTGCATTTCATCATTAGTATTGATTAATCCAATTCTATCTTTCATTTATTACATTGGGACTGAAGGATCATTCATTAAATTATCACGAAAAATAATTGTATTAAAAAACAATTTAAGTATAACATCCCAAAACCCACACACATGAATCATGTGTGGAAAATATAAGCATTATATTTCCATCTTTGATATATATAATTATGACCAATGTTTTTCCATCCAAACTATATGACATCAAAAGAAAAAAATAGATCCCTTTTATTGAGGACATTTTTAGAGTATAGTTTTATAAAAATAAAATAAAAATTGGCATAAAAAATTCCCTTGACATTAAATGATATTTTTTAAAATTAAATAATATTTTAATATTTCATATTAATCCCACATAATCATCCATAAGAAATCAAAAATCGACATTTTCATTGTTCCTAAATCTTTATAAAATGGGAAGAGGAAACATAAGAAGCTTGATATCAAATGACCAATAAATGGTAAACATAATCATTAATAATCTGATTAAATTAATGATAATAAAATGTGAATAAGGGTTTAATGATATAGTATGAGTTAATGAGAAAATAATAAAATAACATATACACATCACTACAATGATAATCAAATATGAAAACATTGCAATGGAATTGGTCAATAGAATCAATAATCATGAGACATATGGCATGAATCATGAAAATAATAAACCATATAATCTCATATCAATCATAAAATAAATGTGTGGGTATCTTAGAACATTATTCAACATAGATATTGTTAATATTGTGTTTTAAATAACTAGAGCCCAATTAAATCCATATGAGAAACCCTCAAGTAACTACAGTCTTCTTGACTCTCAGTACTATATATATTTCCCAAAAAAGTGGACTGTCATATGGGGAACCAATTATATAATCTAAAACATCTCATCAGGAGAAATTTGGGCCACCCCATTGTATATGTTGTAATAGGCTCACCTGGCGATATCTGGGCTACCCCATCATATAATCTGAAACAGGATAACCAATCACTATCTATCCACAATCATCATATATAATATCCATGCCCCAAAACCTGAATAATGTACATATATATTCCATTTCATCAAAACAAAACACATAGAAATGATCGCTTTTTAGTTTTTAAAAATGATTAACCCCTTTTACATAAATGGGTTTCATGTCAATGTCATTTCAATGTGATTCCCCCATGGAAGGGAAACATGTTCGATTGCAATATCTTTTAAACAATCCGAATACATCTTTATAAAAAATGAGGATGGTGTCATTACCAAATATCCCTAATTTAGTGTCATTAATCAAAATGTTTTTTGGTTGATGGATAGACTTGTAAATAAAATATCATTAAAATCATTTTTTATGATAATAAAATTATCATTTTGAAACTAGTTTTCAAAAAAAATTAATAATTGTTTATAAAAAAATTCATTGAAAAAACTTTTGAAATCATATAATTGATTATTTTAATGAAATTATAAATATATTGATGAACAGATAATTTCTTCGAGAAAAATATCTTTTTAAAACATGAAACATGTTGTAAAGAATTTTCATATAAAACTGTTTGAAACAAAAAATAATTTCTACATTGTTATGACAAAAATTTCTATATAAAATATTATAAAAATTTAAATTAATATTGAATGAAATTGTTGTAGTTTTAGTGGGTAATTCGATAAATACTATAAAGAACATTCCATTTTCCTTCTAAAAAGGTTATAAATGTTCCATATTTGGATAGTGAAAAGAATGTTTCAATAATATCATTTAAAAAAGAAAAATTAAGTAAAATATGTTTTATTAAGTCATTTTTAAATATGTTAAATTAAATTATAAATTTTTTTTAAAACATGTTTTTGGATGAAAATAGATTTCTAACCATAGTGATAAATGAATTTGTATTTCCTTAAAAGATTTTTATTATTTATTTTAAGTGTCAACGAGTTGAAAATGGTAATATTACATAAAAATATCATGAATAACCATTGGATTTTAAAATTAATTATTTTATATAAATATGGATCATAATAGGTCATCATTGGCAGAATAATCTTAAGCAATCCCTAGAAATGATCTGATTATAACATAAGACTCTATTCTCATTGGTTACTTTGAAACTGTAAATCTATAAATGAGGAAACCTCATATGGATTTTGAAATCCAAATAATGTTCACTAAATTAATCATATATTACATTCATTTGTTTTATATACAACACACAATAAGCATATGTGGTGAATATATCATATATTCCACAGATATAGAAATATGATGAGAAAAATCCATACCTTGAGTATGACTTTTCTTGTGTGTCTTTATATTGTGGAATAATAAAAATATTTAAATTCATTAATTTCTAGATAATTTTTTTTTCTTTAATTACTTTTGTTTCACTTATTACAATGTTATATTCAATTACATAATCGATTAATTCTATGAATGATGCTTTGACCATATTTAGCTAATGTGTCACAAATGAATTTGGTAGGTTCAATATGGTAAAAGAATTTATTTTTAAAAAATATCCATAAAAATAATCATGGAATTTTTATCATATTTATACATTAATTATAATTTTCAAATCCACCATTAAATATTGTTATTAAAATTCATATAATTTTACAATCATGGAGAGGGTAGGTTGTACCTAGGCATGAGTATTGTTTCCCTTTTTCAATTATCAATATGAAAAAAGGTAATTTATATTTTATCATTAAATAGTTATAATAATATCATAAATACCATATTAATTAAATATATATACTTATATATATAATTATTATGATGTTTTTTGAAAAAAATGGTAACACATCACTTTGAAGAACTAGTAGTCCACTTATCCACTAACGACGTTATCATTTCTTTAGTTAGTGATAAAGTAAAAATGAATTGATATATTATATTTAAATAATGGTAAATTTTTAACTAAAATCCATAATATTTAATTTATACCAAATATATTAATTATATTTTTCATTATTTCCTTCTATGTAATTCATTATTAAAAAACGAATCATATCATTTTGTGATGTAGTAATCCGCTGAAAATATGAGCGACGTTGTCGTATCACATAAAAAATGGATCATAAAATGGTATATATGATATAATGGATAAATAGTTATATTTTTGTTATAATTATCATATATAATGTTCATAACTACGATTATAATCAACCATGAGAGTCCGTAATGGAAAAAATGAATGGCATCATTTTTTGAGGTGGTAGTCTATCGTACACACGAATAATGATTTTTTCACTCAATTGATGGAAGTGTGGGTGGATTTATTTATAAATCGAAAGATAAAAACATATTATTAAATGTAAGATACTTATTTTATTATATCATCATGGTTGATGAATAATTTAATGGTGTTTATAAATAAATCAAAAAAATTCTCATTGATGAATGTTACCTCATCTTTGTGTAGTCCTACATGGTATTCAAAAGAGAATTTTTTTTAAAATGGACTTCCTTGGTTATATTTTTAACCAAATTAAGGATTATTTGATGTTATTGGGGTATTTGAAAATTTATTTTATATGTAATATTACAAACAATGAGTTTTTAAAGTGTGAAGAGGTGTTGAAATATGATGGGCTTTTATATGTAAGATGAGTGGGACACATGTAATTGTTTTGAAATAGTGAATTGTATGCATGTTCACATTATATAAACAGGACCCAATAATGTTCCACTATAAATAATTAAAGGTAAAAGGTAACAATATAACCATTAAAATAGATTTGGGCATGTTTCAATTTCATTTTCTCCATAATTTTAAATTCTAATCCCTTGGTAAACACTTTTTAACTTATTCATTGGGATTAATTTTAATTATTTTCACTAATCATAATGGTCTAAAAATTATGTTGAAATTCATAGATATTATAAATAAATTTCATTCCAATTATCTGATCCATTTATATAAATTCAATTATCATAATTTTGAATTTTGAATTTAATATTAATCTCATCGACATGGAGAGACAATGGGTATTTTAAGAAGAATAAATATTTTAGAAAATGATGATTATATATAAATTCTATGAATAAAAATTATCATTGTATGGAACCAAAATAATATTTAATAATTTATTTTCTATAAAATTTATTTAAAACATTAATCATTATAGATTATTAAAACTAATTAAATTATAGAAACATTATTCATTTTAAACAGTTTTTAGAAAACCCACTTTTAAACCCCAAAAAAACTATACTGAAACACTATATAATGGTCATTTAATGTAATTTAGTAGATTAAATATAAATAAATAATAACTTGTTAATTTTAAACATAATAGAAACATATTTGACTTTTAAATTGCTTAATTATTTGAAAATTAAATACATTTAACAAAATTCTATATTTTCACTATCTACTGAAATATCTTTATTTTCCAGAAATCCCAAAAATTAATCCAAAGTAAATTTTGTAATTCCATTCCCAATAATGAAGTTAATTTCAAAATATTAATTTTCTAAGTTTTCACAAAATTTATAATATTTTTTTTCATTAAAATCAATAAAAATAATTTTTTAAGAAATCAATTTATTAATGAATAAAACAAGTTTTGAAAAAATGGAATTTTTATTTACGAATAATTTATCAATAATTTATATTGAGTATGATATATATATATATGTGTGTGTGTGTGTGTGTGTCTATTTATATATTTCAAACAGTAGTTCATACAATTCATTTCTATCAATTTAACAACATGTAATAATGGAAATAAATATCATGGGTCGTTTATGTTTTGTATATCATATTGAATACTCTATTGAATATTGAAATCTCAAAGATGTCTGTAATGAAAGATAAAATTATTGTTTCATGTAAAATAGAAGAACCTAGTGTTTTTAATAACATAATATAGGCTCAACGCTGAGTTTGTTTTCTACTATCAAATATGTTGTTCTTTTCTAAAAATATTAGGTTGTTACATCATCCACCACATTAATAAATTACATATTTGTAATTTTATTTGTAAGTAAGTAATCAAAAATTTTACATTTGAATATTCTCTTCCTATAAAACCACCTCATAAAAGAGTTAATAAAACATCTTATTAATAATATATATAGGTAACTACAAAGGTCATATTGAATAACACATATTATGTTTCACTATAGTATAAAATATAAGGAAATGAAAGAAAATAAAAAATAATTACATAGAGTGATTGAGGTCATTGATCACATGAAAGTAAATGATCACCATAATGTATGGGACTAAAAACACTAAATATGTGATTATATAAAAGGCCATTGGGTTATCATAAATGAAGGTATTAAGATAATATTTTTTTCAACATCCTTTTCCCAGAAATGAGGATGTATTTTTCCAACTTGGATAATATAATATGGACATACACATACTTGATATGTAAAATTTAAATAATTATTTAATTTCGACCAAAACCTCGTTTTTTTAAATAAAATTTTATTTTATAATAAATATTTTATTCATGATGAAAAAAAATTTATAAATCCCAAATAAATATAAAATAGATAAAAAGATATTCACATTATATTTAGACAATAACAAAAAACAAAAAATTTTAGCACATTGAAAGATAGAAAAAATATGCATATATTAATCTATTAATTTAAATAGTAATCCCCATCTTTCAAAACAAATCAATCCTTAAATAATTAGAATTAAAATTCAACAAACATTTCTTGTCTAAGCTTGAAACCCAAGGATTTAGAAATATTTAGCCATATCCTTCTAAAATAGATATAGTAGTATTCCTCAAATAAAATCCCATATTTTTCTAAAAAAACTAAATCATTATCTATAAAAATTTCATTCTAACTAGAACATCACATTGACTAGTAGTAGGCATGAAATCTTTATCATCCTTTGGTTATGGGTTCGAGCCCCACTACCTAGCCAAATGTGGTGGGTTGTCACCCAGTGTACATGTTACTCATTTTTCTCTAATCATGAACAATAATTCATACCTAAATAAAACATAATTTTGATCCTAGGGGATATAAATACCTCAACCCAAAAAACATCTCCCAAAAATATAATTAAATACATTACAAAAAATTAATGCATAAAACCTGAAAATTGGGTTTCTATGACATTGATCTTTTGAAAATTCTCAAACTTATCCAATTATGAGTGTATCTATACATTTTAAGATAACCACACATGAAAACATATTAATATACATTGTCTAAACCATCCTTCAATCCTAACTATAACATCCCAAAACCTATAATCCCACATATTGTTCTGAATGTGTAAACTTTTCATTTCTATTGTTGATGATGATAATTGTGACATAATATTTTTCATTCAAACCTTACATAATAAAAATAACAAAATTGGATCACATACATTCTCATTGACCTTTAGGGTTTAGCATTTTATATAATTAGGAAAAAATACAACATTAAAATTTCCCATGTCTTTAAATTATCATTTTTAACCATTGAACCTATATCCTTTTATTGAACATTAATTAATCATCGTCATATATTTTAAATCCCATCTATACATGATTTGATTAACCTAATTATTAATATCCTAGTATTTATTAAACATAAAATTTGTGATCTCAAATTTTCAGTAAGGGTAAAAAAAAGAATAAATAATTGAATGTTATCAATGTGAATAAAAATTTCATCAGGGTATAACGACATAATATGATTGTCTGAATGATTCATTAAATAAATCATTAACCATCAATACCTATATCATGAAATATGAAATCATGGAAATGTAAAGAGTCATAAGGATCAATAATCATGTACCATTTCATATAAGTATAATTCATAAGAAACAATATAAATTCATATCAATAATAAAAAAAATGTTGGTATCTCTGAACATTTTTCATCATAACTAGTGTTAAACTCATATCAGAAATAACTAGAGCCTAGTTAAATCCATTGGAGAAACCCTATGGTAACTCCCTCTATCTTTACTATCAAGAGAGGTTTCATTACCCAATTCATTGAACTTATATATTGTATCACCTATCATATATTCTATTCTAGGATCACTATGCTCTATATGGGATGCCCCATCAAATAATCTATAACGGGATCAATAGTTTTAATTAGGTCACCACATCATGTAAGTTGTAATGGTCTCACTTGATTTTATTAGGCACACCCATTATACATAATATCCTCAAAACATCACCTGAATAAAGTATATTGAGCATTCATTTCATTAAAAAATTCATTAGAATAATAACTATTATCTTTATTACTTTATTAACCAATAGAATATAAATGGGTTTCATGTAAATACTTTTTAAATATGATTGATGTATGGAAAAGAAATGGGTTTCATAATAATATCATTGAAAAAATATTAATCCATATAAATAAATAATTAAGATTTTGTTAGAACTGGAAAACGCTTCAACATGATATTCCAACTTATTTCATACATGATCCAAGAGCTTATCTTATTCTGTAGGCTTCGATTTTACTAGATGTGGATCCATAACAAAGTTAAGAATCATAAGTTATTTTCATTCAAAGTCAAGCTACATTAAATGTCAATCCATGATATTTTTGGGGAAATGTATGGATTTGCATGAAAAAAATGGAATATTGCTCACAAAAATGGAATCTTGAACACAAAAGGGAATACTGCGTGCAAAAATGGAATCTTGTGTGAAAGGGGAATATTACGTGCAAGGATGAAATCTTACACACATTAAATTAATTTTGCATGAAATCCCTCATGTAAACCTATTACGCTCCAAATACAATGTCAAAGGCCCCTTTGCATGTGCAACTACAAGAGGGCGTATAGAAAAAAACTTGTGTGCTCAAAATTTAGGTGCACCACCATTTGAGGATTAATTTACAAATAGAAGGTACACCCTACTTTAGGCGTGGCGTTGGAGGTCCTCTACCTCTCTACGGTGCATATGAACACCTCTTCCTTGCCTACCTAGAAAAGAGGACCACTCCATTGGAGATCATTTGTGACAGGTCCCATATGGGTCCGCTTTCGTTTGTTCCCACAATGGTTTCATCCTCCCCTGATCCCTTTTCTACCCTAGAAATGTGCACGAAAAACTGCCTCTTCCGCACAAAACACCAATTTTGCGCACAAAGAATCCAATGTTACACGCAGCCCCTCAATTTTTTGTGCACCATTGCCAAAATTATATATATTGTGCACAACAATTCCATTATGCTCAATTTTTTGTGCACCAGTGCGACTATGCCCAATTTGGCATGCACATGTGCCACTTTTTCAATGTTTTTGTGAAAAGAATCCAATATTACTTGTATGTTCATGCTTCATGTATCCCTATTATTTGTGTCTCCCTGAGCAGTCACATCCAAAAAGACACCCGAACGACATGGATGCTCGGCCTTTGGGCCCACCAAACATTTCATGCAAACATCCTGGAGGTTCATGAACGACACTTTGATAAAAGTCCCGCATTGTGAATATGGTCAGTAGTGGATGCTCATTTGTGTGTTTCCCATTTTAGGTCACATGATATGGATGTTGTGTTTTATATATTTCAATATCCATCCTCCATCATTATCTCCACCCCTATATGACATAAATATTGGGTGTAATGATTCATTTTGTCTTGTTATCCCTTTGAATGTCAGTGTGCCTTCAGTAGGGGTGTTGGTCAACGAGGGATTGACCCTTCCTGATCACTTTCCATTACATTTGTGCCCTTATATGATGGGTAGAACCTGATCCCATTCCATTTTTCCCAAACCTATAATTCGTCAAGTGGTCTTAGGGGCTTTGGTAAGGCCATAACCTCATGAAGGGTCACACTATCATGGTTTGAGCTCTATGACCTTAAAATAAGATCCCCACTATCCTCATCTCATGATGTTAAAGATTGTAATATGTCCATCATTTCCGGACAGAAAACCATTTAGTTTTCATCTCGTATTACGATAAATTGAAAAATGGTAGTGACTTTCTCTCTATGGCCCACCCTCAGGTCCCTCATCTTTTTTCCGCCTGGATAAAGTTCTCACTTAGGATTGTGTGGTGTGGTGTGGATTCTATGTCTTCATTTACATTGAGATAATTTTCCATGCATCATATATCCCCTTGAGACACCCCTCCATCCATCATACTTACCACAAGATGTTAAACTCCACAGGTCCCGTAATGCTTTACACATCCAATCATTTGGGTTTCCATCATCATTCACATATGAATGGGCCCCCAAACGACATCGATTCTAGACCCTAGTTCCCTCCTATAATCTTGGGCCAACGATCCCAAGGATTTTAGATGACAATTTTACACATGTTCCACATTTTGAATATGGTCTGTGGTCAACAATCATTTGTTGTTCCCATTCTAGGAAACGATAAGGATATTATGTTGTGAACAGGGGTATCAGTTTTCCTCAATATTTTTATTCGTTATATGGAATACCAAATGATAATCATGGTGATTCACTATTTCTAACCATATGTCCCATTCATATGACATACAAACAAGCATCTATGGTCTGAGATCTATGACCATAAACTATTATCTACCGCATCCTTGCCGCCTGATTTTAAACTTCACATCATATGAGATCTACATCTTTCATGGTTCTTATCCACATGGGATATGAAGGAAAACCCGAAAATGTTGTTTCTGTGTCCAACCTAGGTTTATTTATTCTTTCTCAATGCCTCTTGGACCATGTTCTCTCTAGGAATTATGAATAGTGTGGCATATGTTTTATTATGTCCTCATTAACATTAGGTTATTCTCTACACCATACAAATTCCTCCTTAAGATCCCCCATCCTATCTTCATCCTTATCACATGATGTTAAACTGCATGTTTTCTTCCCGAACAACGTGTAGCTTGATTCTCCTTCTCATTGGATATGTATGAATGCCAAGAGATTTTATCTTTGGGTTCTTCCATGCTTCTTAGAAACATCCTCATCTCTCTGGCCCCTAGCCTGAGTCCTATGGGAGGGGTTATGTGGTATGGTATGGGCTTATGTCTTCATTTACGTAGGGTTTGAAATAGCCACTCCAAATACTTCCCTCTTGGGAGATCATCATCCCCCTTTCATTCACTCATATTCTAGTGTGGTATTCTCTCAAATTGGGCCACATGACCCTCATTGGAAATTCACAAACGTGCTTCAGAGAACTTTGGATTAGGACTTAGATTGTTGGATTCTACATAGACATGTTTTATCCCATTTTCATTCTTAATTTTCCCCATTATTTTGATTTCCATCATCTCCCACATCCTAAAGGAACCCCAATGGGATGGATTCTAGGCTCCAAGGATCTCCTACCATCTTAGGCCGAAGTCCATGAGGATTTTGGATGAAAATTTGATACAAGACTAATATTTCGAATGTGGTCAACGGTTGACGCTCATTTGTTGTTCCAATTTCAGGTCATACGATATAGATGTTGTGTTTAAAACATGGTAAATAGTTATCCTCCATCATTATACCACATCTATTAAGCAGAAAATATTGGTTTCATGATTCACATCCTTTTCCACTTCATCATATCTAAGCGGAAAATCAAAACTATCGGTGTCACCCCTTAGTGTGTGTTTGCACGTTATGAGGGTAAATCTATGGTGTTGTGTCACTAAAGGCCCCAAACCATTTTCTATTCAATTTATTCCATGTGTTGCAAAAATATTCCCCACCCTTGTTTCCAACAATGATCGTAGCTCACGCGAGCTTAGGGGTTTTGTCATGGTTTATGTCCGCTTGGAAGAGTCATGGTTCTTATGGTATGACCTCTACGACCATTATCTATGATCTCCCTATGTCCTTTTCATATGTCATTACACTGTATATCATATTCCTAAACTATATATAGATTGATTCCCATCTTTATGGGATATGAAAGAACTCCCATATATTTCATATTTTGGTCCAGCTCAGGTTACACTAATTATCTTTTCTATTTAGACTTTTGGCCCTGACATTGGTAGGAATGCATGGGGTGTAATATGTGGGATTAGGTCCTAATTCATGTCAAATTGGATGAGGTATAGTATATCCATAGACTTCGTGATGGATCTTCCACATACATCCAGGGGCCATGACTCGATTTGGGTGATCGTCGACTGTCTCACCATGTCGGTCCACTTCTTACCGATCGGAGAGCAGGGCTCAGTTGAGAGCTTGGGACACCTCTTCGTGCAAGAGATTGTGCGTTTGCATGGAGTACATTCTTATACTATCTCTGACCATGAATCACGCCTTACTTCCCCGCTATGGAAGGGGTTGCAGGAAGCTTTCGGGACACAACTTCACTTGAGCACCGCCTTCCATCCTCAGACTGGTGGACAAACCGAGAGGACCATCCTGACCCTTGAGGACATGCTTTGTGCATGTGTCCTTGACTTTGGGCAAAGTTGGGAGATTCACTTGCCTTTGTTAGAGTCTTCCTACAACAAAAGTTTTCACTCCACCATAGGTATGGCACCTTATGAGGCCTTTTATAGCTGACCTTGCAGATTGTAACACCCAGAGATTTTATGAAAAATATTATTTTTAATTTCATTAATGTTTTGTGTTTTACACTACACCAAAATGAGCTTGCACAACACACATCCTTGACATGCCTTGCATTACATGCAATCACGACCTTCCTCGATAGAGTGTGTAGTAAGCAATAACGAGTTTCACTAAACAACAATATGCTATTAAAATATTATTATAACTAGCCGTTATGAATAGTAATAACCACCTTTTGAAATTTTGTAAATTTTATATTTCAAAATGGACTTCATTTTTGGATTCAGAATATCGAAATTTTCTTAGGGTGAAATTTTGGTACTTTTCGGATAACTTTCATTTTCTGTTGAATAGTAAAAATTACTAAATTTTAATTAAAAACAACCTTTTTAATAGAAATAATTAATAGTGATAAATTATTAATTTGAGTGGTTTGAAAGTATATTTAGAATATATTTTTACAATTTAATACAATTTTGTTCATTGGATGTAATTTCACAACTAAACCAGATATAAACAAGTGTCAATCTTTTGATAGTTATTATCTCTTAAGAACACGATATTTGTTTTGACGACGGGAATTACTTTTTAAATTAATTAATGCAACTGATATGTTTTGAATTTGGTAAAATAGACATCATTTTTGAGTTCATAATATCAAATATATCTTAGGCCTAATTTTTGGTATTTTTCTGGAAAATTTCATTTTTTGATGAATAGTGAAACCACTAAGTGGTAGTTAAGAAAAATTAATTTTTCATAAAACTTAATTTTACCGCTTCTGTGAGTGGAATTTCACAAATCAGAGATACACAGTTGATGTCAGTAAGTAAAATGTTATTCAATTAAATGAAAAGAATTTTTGGTGAATAGTAACTTTTTACTTTTTTTTACCACGGTTAAAAGTAAATAGGGTAATTTCGGGTAACAATGAAATTATTATTACCCTAACACATTTAAAAATTCTATTGGATAAGTTTAATTCGACCAAAAACAACCTTAGGAATAAAATATAACCATTTAGGCCCACTTGGATTAGATTAGGAAATTTATTATTAATTTATTTAAAGAAGGGTTGTAATAGTTAAAATCAAAGTTTAATAAGTATATACTTTTTAATATAGGGTAATACATAAGATAAATTCGACTATAAATATTCATTAGAAATATAAAAATATTTTCTACATAATGATATTTTATTTGTAATTTTTAGACTTTAAATAATTTAATTTATTTATGACACAATGATGATTCAATAATTATCTTATTAATGAAATATTGACATAATTGATGTTATAAATACCCAAATAAATGTAATTTGAGACTTTTAATGAATTACAAAAAACATCTATGTTAATATGACATTTTATTGTCGATTTAGTTATCTTTTTTTGTACTAATCATTCTGTTATGATTTTCACAAAAATCAATTACCAAATAGTGTCAAAAATGACATAAAATAGTTTTTAAAACAAATATTATATTATTAATTTTTATTATATTCCTAAAAATCTAAGGTTCAGCCAAATGTCATAGATAAGGTTATAAATATTAATAATAAACAACTTGGGGTTCGTTTGTCTTGTTATAGTATGTTTATTAACCTTATAGTATAAGAACACAAGAAGACACGGTAAAAGTAAAATTATTTAACTTAATGTTAAATCTAAATTATAAGGTTAAAATAGGTACCTAAACTTGTATAAATTCTATTTTATGAGAGCATTTTGACCCATCCCTACCTTATCTTCGAAATATAACAAATTTTGAACTATTAAAAACCGAATTTGACTTTATAATAAAATAATAGTTTTAGATATTCCAAAGGTTCCCCTCTCCTCCCTTATAAAAGGGCACCTCCTCCCTCTCTTCCTCACACCACTTTGAGCCTCAATCTCGGCCAACCCATAAAAATTCTCTTCTCCACTTCAATATCTACATTCTAGAGGTTCGGGTCTTCCTCAAAGACCAATTTTAGTTCCCTAAGAGAAGGACTCAAAGAGGCGCTTCAAAGAAGAGGAAATGTCCGTTACCGTTTCTTTCAACTTTTTTTTCTTCCACTTCTTCTTCTTTGGTTGTTTCATTATGAAGTTATAACATAAGTATCACTCATATACTGATATGTTATTATAAGTATGAAACAACCCTATTTCAACATCTATCCATCCTACGGAAAACGAAATCACCGCGCGTGCGTACGTACAGAATACCGTCTCCAAGCCGTGGTGTAATCTATTTTCCACCACCACCTTACTTGGATGGGTATAATCGTGTACATAGTAACTATATGTGATTATTGTAAATTGATATTGATTCTGAAATAGTATACATACACTCTAATACAATTCCATGATCATGAGAACGATATCATCGCTCGTGCGTACGTACGGACTACCGTCTCCACGACGCGATGAGATTCATTCTCCACATTAACCATTCATGAATGATTATAAATTATATATAATAAGTAATCATGAAATATATGACATAATAATGATACTGTATTTATGTGTATATATATTTATGTCATCTACTTAATTCCATTCAACTCAATAAGGAAACGAAAACAGGGTTCATGCCTACGTACGGCCTACCGTCTCCATGAACGGTGTATTTCTTTCCATTTACTGATCTATTATATATATATGTATATTCTGAATATATATTATATATAAATCATGTTTTATATTCTGGAATTAGTTAATCATGGTCTAAGTAATCATATGAATAATTACAAGTCAAAATACGGACGACAAATGAAACGATTTTACCCAAAACGCTCTTTAACATGGAATTTACAAAAGAACGGGTAATATAATGTCATAAGTGAACCATATATGATATCATAACAATGATTATTATTCTGGAATAAGTCAATAACATTATTTAAATAATTATACAGGAGGTTCGGACACTTATGAAGCAAATCGGACCAAAGGTAAGGGAAAATATCACAATCTCATTTTTATACGAGATTGTTTATACTTTGGTATTTACTGGGGTGTATTTTATCATCCACATCCATGTTTCCTCAATATTTAATATTATTTCCATCCACCTACAAATTTTTAAATCCAATTTTACCCTTTGGTGAGTTTTTAGTAAAAGATATGAAAGGAATCTTTTGTCATTTTTCATACGAGGTACTTTTTGACTTTTCTGACAAAAGTACGAGAAGAATGTTTTTTTAACTTATACAGAATGAATGGATTTTTAAAAAATTAATTACAAGAAGCTTCCATTAAAACTTTTCAAGTATATTTTTAATCAACATCTTTTAGTTTAAAATTTTATGACATGTTAAGAAATGAAAAAGGTTTTTAAAGTAGAAAGTATATTTTCCTCAAGAATGGAGTTCAAGTGTTTTATCAAAATTATATTCCATCTAAGATAATAAAGGGTTCTGTTTCTATCTCTATTATTACATGGATTTGATTATGTTGTGATGGAAATATTTTTATGAATTCCTTTACCTTATATGAATTGTTTTATGATGTCACGATGTTTAAGATTCCCATTTTTATTACATGGGTTATGCTATGATGTATGGTTTATGATTTTGTGGAACACATAAGAATGGTATCATTATGAGAGGGGTGGGACCTATATCTCCCTCCAATGAATTGGGTAATGATTTTATATCTCATGTGATAGACATGGATGGAACGGCAGGTTAAACCGGTTCAGGTGAAACAGGACTGAAACGAGGAGTGAAATCGGTTCAGAAATTGACTTTGTCCACTAAGATAGTCTTGGCAATGAGTCTTGACTAATAAGAAATGATTCTCTATGATTATGTGTGTATGCCAAAAAGTTTCATTTTTTATGTTATGATTATTGGGAATACATTTCACTACTATGATTTATACCATGTTATAATATTATGATCTGTTTTGCAGGTTACGATTTCTAAAATGTAGTGTTCTTATGAATATGATGTGATTGATATTTCTTTTTTTACCCTTACTGAGCATTTGAGCTCACCCTTTTATGTTTTCTTTTCCCCAGGATATAAAGAAAGGTTTTAGGTAAGAAAAAAAGGGAAGATCTTTATAGGAGATGTTGAAGATCTTTCACCACGATTAAAAGATTATATTCTGAGTTTCCGAAGACACTAAACTATTACGGTCCTTGTGTGTGTGTTTTTGTAATGTACTAAGTATTCTTAAAAAGTAATGTAATTTCCATGTATGTCAAGCTTTGTGTCTCTATAGTTGGTATCAGAGGAAAGGTTTTATCAACCTTTGGAAACTAGGATGCGAGAACTTTAGTGAGATCCCTAGAGATATTTCTAAGGTATGTCTAGGGATGTCCCTAAGGATAAGTATACGTATAGTATATAGTCCTAGAACTATGGTAACGATATTAGATTAAACCAAAGATGTCAGATATTGAAGTTACTCCCGCTTTATTATGATTTTTGCCTCTCTCACTATTCTTTTTGGGTTTTAGAAAATGGATGGAAACAAGATGATTCACGATAATGGAGGATCTAATGGACAATGGAATGATATTTTTCATGAGCAACCAAATGAAATGGGATTTGGAAGTCCAAACATCATTATTATGCCGAATCAGAAATGTCATAATATGATCAATAAAGTAAAATTTGGTAAGTTTCCTGACATGTCTAATAAGAGAAAGATGGAGTTTCAGGATGATCATAGAGGAAAGAAAGTTCAATTTCCCCTATTTAAATCATGTGGGAAGAGGTATCAAGGAGAATGTTTCAATGGAACTGGAAGATGCTTTGGGTGTGGAAAAGAAGGACATAAATCCAGTAAGCGAAAAGGAAATGGATCAGTTAACACCAGGGATGAGGATAATGGTATTTCTTTGACAACAACAATGGTTAAATGTTTTAAATGTAGAATGTACGGAAATTATGCAAAACAATGCCCTAAGGGAAAGTCTCGTGAAGATAATCAGTATGGTCGTATGGGTAGTATTTATGTTGATGATGATGAAGAGACTACAAGTGATATGTGAGATGAAAAAATTGTTGAATCTCGGTCAATGGTTTAAGAATTTAGTGGAATGATTACATGTTTATCATGTGTAATGTTGTATAAATAATCTCATGGTACTATGGAATAAAGAGACATCTAAGGATTGTTACAATGTTGTCTTTCCTTGAGTTTTCAAAGTGTATGATTAATGGTACCAGTATCCATGAAAGGTTATTCAGATATTTTTGGAATGTAGATGATATGAACATAATGAAGGGATAAAGAGAAAATTAAATGTTTGATAGTATTCATGAGCTCATGACTGATATAAGGAGAAGGTTATATCATGGTTTGAGTATATCGAATTTTTGTATTTTGGTTTGTGGAAGGTGTTACCTTTTAACTGCATTCATGTTTTCACTAAGGTTCAATGGGTATACATGATTATGGTATTCACATCTTTGTAATTGGACCAACAAGATATATCTTATGATATATGGGGGATAAATGATATAATTCACATGATTGTTATGTGATATTTCAAGTAATCATTTTTATACTATGAGCTTAGACCGAAGTATTTTGGATAAGCCTAAATATTGGGATGGATTATGTTGGACATTAGTTATTATTGTTTAAGGATAGAAGATTATTCAATATTATTTATGGTATGTTATAGTAATTTAGTTTTAGAAAAAGGAAAACCTGCAAGATGGGTGACAACCCATCGCGTCAGACAAGGCTGTGGGAATCGAACCCACAACTGAAGTGCGACTGGCCTTTATCGCCTACCACTGGCCTATGGGAAGTCCCTGTTTAGTATAAACTAGTTTTTTTGATAACTTTTCTAACCTTTTTTTTGAGACAGATGGAATGACCCATCATTCTATCACATGATCTGCTAACACTTCATGAATAACAAATTCAACTTCATTTCTTTAAGAAATGAAGTTTAAATTGTTCAAGGCATGAACAACATTGAGATTGTACCAAAATAAAGTATGTATTTATTCTAATTCAAATTCTTCAACTTTAGGGAAATGATCTTGAAAACCAAAAATGTTGTCCTAGTGCTCTTATATCTGATTAATCAGATGGTACCTTATATCTTCACAAATTTATGGCTTTGTGATTTCTGGATTTTCCATAGCCATGTTCTCTACCACTCTCCATCAGAACATGATGGTTAGATTTCTCTTTCATATCCATATTTTCACCTATGTGGAAACCCAATGATTAGTTTATTTGGGTAACCGTCACATTTCATACTTTTGTTTTTAAATATTGGTTTTGGTATTCCTTTTTACGATGTGGGTTTCTATTAAAGAAACTTTCGAGTAGTAACCCATTTATAACCCCGATGAATTTCGAGGGCGAAATTCATTTTCAGGGGGGTAGAATGTAACACCCTGAGATTTTATGAAAAAATATTCTTTTTAATTTCATTAATTTCTTGTGTTGTACGCTACACCAAAAGGAGCTTGCACAACACGCATCCTTGACTTGCCTTGCATTACATGCAATTGCGATCTTCCTCGATAGCGTGTGTAGTACGCAATAACGAGATTCACTAAACAACAATATGCTATTAAAATATTATTAAAACTAGCCGTTATGAATAGTAATAACCACTTTTTGAAATTTTGTAAATTTTATTTTTCAAAATGGACTTCATTTTTGGATTCGGAATAACGAAATTAGCTTAGGGTGAAATTTTGGTACTTTTCGGATAACTTTCATTTTCTGATGAATAGTGAAAATTACTAAATTTTAATTAAAAACAACCTTTTTAATCGAAATAATTTGTAGTGATAAATTATTAATTTGAGTGGTTTTAAAGTATATTTATAATATATTTTTACAATTTAATACAATTTTGTTCGTTGGATGTAATTTCACATTTAAAACAGACATAAACAAGTGTCAATCTTTTGATAGTTATTATCTCTTAAGAACACACTATTTGTTTTGATGACGGGAATTAATTTTTATATTAAGTAATGAAACTTATATGTTTTGAATTTGGTAAAATAGACATCATTTTTGAGTTTATAATATCAAATCTATCTTAGGCCTAATTATTGGTATTTTTCTAGAAACATTCATTTTTTGATGAATAGTGAAACCACTAAGTGGTTGTTAAGAAAAATGAATTTTTCATAAAACTTAATTTTACCACTTCTATGAGTGGAATTTCAAAAATCCGAGAGACACGGTTGATGTCAGTAAGTAAAATGTGATTTAATGATATGAAAAAAAATTTGTTGAATAGTAACTTTTTACTTTTTTAATCACGGTTAAAAGTAAATAGGGTAATTACGGGTAAAAATGATATTATTATTACCCTAACACATGACCAAATTCAATTGGATAAGTTTAATTCGACCAAAAACAACCTTAGTAATAAAATATTACCATTTAGGCCCACTTGGATTAGATTAAGACATTTATTATTAATTTATTTAAAGAAGGGTTAAAATAGTTAAAATCAATGTTTAATGAGTATATCATTTTTAATATAGGGTTATACATCAGATAAATTAGACTATAAATATTCATTAGAAATTTAATAATAATTCCTACATAATGATATTTTATTTGTAATTTTTAGACTTTAAATAATTTAATTTATTTATGACACAATGATGATTCAGTAATTATCTTATTAATGAAATATTGACATAATTGATGTTATAAATACCCAAATAAATGTAATTTGGGACTTTTAATGAATTAAAAAAATATATATGTTAATATGACATGTTATTGTTGGTTTAATTAACTGTTTTCGAACTAATCATTCTGTTATTATTTTAAAAAAAATCAATTACCAAATAGTGTCAAAATTGACATAAAATAGTTTTTAAAACAAATATTATATTATTAATTGTTATTATATTCCTAAAAATCTAAGGTTCGTCCAAATGACTTATATAAGGTTATATATATTAATAATAATCAACTTGGGGTTCATTTGGCTTGTTAGAGTATGTTTTATTAACCTTATAGTATAAGAACACCAGAAGTCACGGTAAAAGTAAAATTATTTAACTTAATGTTAAATCTAAATGATAAGGTTAAAATAGGTATCTAAACTTGTCTAAATTCTATTGGATGATAGGATTTCGACCCATCCCCACCTTATCTTAGAAATATATCAATTTTTAACTATTAAAAACCGAATTTGACTTTATAATAAAATAATTGTTTTAGTTATTCCAAAGGTGCCCCTCTCCTCCCTTATAAAAGGGAACCTCCTCCCTCTCTTCCTCACACCACTTTGAGCCTTCAAGATCATCCAAACCCTGCCAAATTCTCTTCTACACTTTCATATCTACATCCTAGAGGTTCTTGTCTTTCTAAAAGACCAATTTTAGTGCCTTAAGAGGAGGACTCAAAGAGGCGCTTCAAAGAAGAGGTAATGTCTGTTTCCGATTCTTTCAACTTTATTTCTTCATCCACTTCTTCTTCTTAGGTTTTTTCATTATGAATTAATAACATCAGTATAACTCATATACTGATATGTTATTATAAGTATTAAACAACCATATTTCACCATCTATCCATCCTACGGAAAACGAAATCACCGCACGTGCGTACGTACGGAATACCGTCTCCACGCCGTGGTGTAATCTATTTTCCACCACCACCTTACTTGGACGGGTATAATGGTGTAAAAAATAACTATATATGATTATTTTAAATTTATATTGATTCTGAAATAGTATACATACACTCCTATACAATTCCACGATCATGAGAATGATATCATCGCTCGTGCGTACGTACGGACTACCGTCTCCACGACGCGATGAGATTCATTCTCCACATTACCCATTCATGAATGATTATAAAGTATATATAATAAGTAATCATGAAATATATGACATAATAATGATATTGGATTTATGTGTATATATATTTATGTCATCTACTTAATTCCATTCAACTCAATAAGGAAACAAAAACAGCGTTCATGCGTACGTACGGCCTACCGTCTCCATGAATGGTGTATTTCTTTCCTTTTACTGATCTATAATATATATATTCTGAATATATATTATATATAAATCATGTTTTATATTCTGGAATTAAGTAATCATGATCTAAGTAATCATATGAATAATTACAAGTCAAAACATGGACGACAAATGAAACGATTTTACCCAAAACGCTCTTTAACATGGAATTTACAAAAGAACGGGTAATATAAAGTCATAAGTGAACCATATATGATATCATAAAAATGAGTATGATTCTGGAATAAGTCAATAACAATATTTAAATCTTTATACATGAGTTTTGGACTCTTACAAAGCAAATCAGACCTAAGGTAAGGGAAAATATCACAATCTCATTTTTATCCGAGATTGTTTATACTTTGGTATTTACTGGGGTGTATTTTATGATCCACATCAATGTTTCCTAAATATGTAATATTATTTCCATCCACCTACAGTTTTATAAATCCAATTTTACCCTTTGGTTAGTTTTTAGTAAAATATATGAAAGGATGCTTTTGTCATTTTGCATATGAGGTACTTTTTTACTTTTCCGACAAAAGTACGAGAAGAATGTTTTTTTTAACTTATACGGCATGAATGGATTTTTAAAACATTATTTCCAAGAAGATTAATTTAAAAGTTTTCATTTTTATTTTTAATCAACTACTTTATTTTAAGATTGTATGACATGTTATGAAAGGAAAGAGGTTTTTAAACTAGAAATGATATTTTTTTCAAGAATGGAGTTCAAGTGTTTTATCAAAATTATGTTCCTTCTAAGATAATAAACGGTTCTGTTTCTATCTCTATTTTTACATGGATTTTATTATGTTGTGATGGAAATATTCTTATGTATTCCTTTACCTTATATGAATTGTTTTATAATGTCACGTTGTTTAAGATTCCCATTTTTATTACATGGGTTATGCTATGATGTATGGTTTATGATTTTGTGGCATAGATAAGAATGGTATCATTATGAGATGGGTGGGACCTATATCTCCCTCAAATGAATTGGGTAAATATTTTATATCTCATGAGATAGACATGGCTGGAATGGCAGGTTAAACCGGTTCAGTGAAACATGACTAAAACGATGAGTGAAATCGGTTCAGAAATTGACTTTGTCCACTAAGATAGTCTTGGAAATGAGTCATGACTAATAAGAAATGATTCTCTATGATTATGTGTGTATGCCACAAATTTTCATGTTTTATTTAATGATTATTGGGATTACATTTCACTACTATGATTTATCCCATGTTATGATATTATGATCTATTTTGCAGGTTAAGATTTCCAAAATGTAATGTTCTTATGAATATGATGTGATTGGTATTTATTTTGTTTACCCTTACTTAGAATTTGACCTCACCCTATTATGTTTTCTTTTCCACAGGATATAAAGAAAGGTTTGAGGTAAGAAAAAAAAGGGAAGATCATTATGGGAGATGTTGAAGATCTTTCACCACGATTAGAAAATTATATTCCGAGTTTCCAAAGACACTAAATTATTAAGCTCCTGGTGTGTGTTTTTTAATGTACTATGTATTCTGTAAAAGTAATGTAATGTCCATGTACGTCAAGCTTTGGGTCTCTACACAGATCACCACTGTGTTGGACATACCCAGGGGAGTCAGCAGTAGTGGGACCAGAGATGATGCAAGATACCACATAGAAGGTTCAGATCATCCCAGAATGGACGAAGACGGTACGAAGCAGAAAAAAGTCATATGTGGATAGGAGATAGAGTCCTTTGGAGTTTTAATATGGTGACCACTTCTTCATATGGGTCTCACCTCAACGAGGTCTACAGAGATTTGGCCACGGTGGAAATTTGTCTCTGCATTTCATCAGACCCTTTCATGTCCTCAACAGAGTAGGCGAGGTGTCTTACTCCTTGGCTCTTCTACCTTAGTTTCACCGGCTGCATGAAATCTTCCACATATCTCAGCTGAGAAGAAATGTTCATGACCCATCCCAAATCATCGACCACGGGGAGCTAGACATCGAGGATGGGGCGACTTACATAGAGGATCCAGTGAAGATTGAGGATTGACAAGAGTGGGTCCTGCATGGATGGTCGATTCCTCTGGTGCGAGTTTGCTGGCAGCATGGGAACCTCCAGGAGAGAACATGGGAGCAGGAGGCTCAGATGCGTGCTGGGTTTCCTCTTTTGTTCCCTTAGTGTGTTTTGTAGCATTATGGGGATGTAAAGGCCACCGGTGGGGGTAATTAAATTCCATGAATTTTCAATGAATTTTTTTTCATAAATTCTTTGGAATTTTAAGAGTCCATAGTTTCTGAAGGCACTTGATTCTAAGGTTCGGTGTGCACGGAATCAATTTCTGATGTTTTGTTCGGGTACGTTAAGTTAGCGTATTTTCGGAATTTTATAACTTTTTGAAACGGTTCCCAGAATTGAAATACAAGGGCATCGTTGAGCTTGCAACATTGGTATGTTCTTAGTGATACCTTCACCGTAGTTGTGTTTTGACATGGATGGAAGATAGTTTTCGGGGTTTTTAATTTAGTTGGATAAAAATAAAGTGTTAACAATATTTTTTAAATGGTGGTGGTTAAAACTGCCAAGTGGTTGTTGGTGGTGGGGTCAACCACACCATAACATCCCATGTGAGGTTATGGTGGTGGGCCACACTCGCACATAACCTCCCTTGGGAGGATAATTGTTGTGGGGACCACCCGGGCATAACCTCTACATTAAATTGTAGGGGTGGGGACCACCCGACCCCTATTAATGGAGGAGGATAAAAACCTCCTTAACTACCCATTAAATGGGGAGAAACTCCTCAACTCCTACACTTAATGTTTTCCTAACATTTATGGGGAGCCTCTTGACTTCCTCCCCAATTAATGTGACACCACAAAAGAATTAAATTGGCGGAGCTGGGTTTTAATTATCTCATTCGAATTTTGGTGCTAACATTAAAATAATGAGAAACTCTTATTATTTCATTGGAATAATTCTCTTTGGTGGGCATTTCTTTTGTTGAGAGATAAGGAGAAGAAAATATTCCAATGAAGAACTGTTCTTCCAACAAGGAACGCAACGAATGCTCCTTCCACTGAAGATCGATGATAACTTCTTCTTTCTTCAAACAAGGCAATGGAAGGGTAGACACTGCCCGCAAATAACATCGCCAACGACTATGCCACCTCCTCCCAATATTGATAAAGCGACGCCCCAATGATGCGACCTCATCAAATGACACTGATTACAAGGTAGGGGTTTTCTTCTAGCATAATATCATGTTCTTTTTCTCTTCTTTGAATTGGAAAATATTTTTTGCGCGGTTTTAAAAACAATTGAATAACATCTCCTCCCTTCATGTTGAGATAATTGTTATCACTTTAATCACGAAGGATACAGGCTGACCTAACACGACCCGACATCCTCCGTCAATATCTTCTCTCATGTGGCGTTCTATAGCAAGGCATTGAGGCGATGATGATGAATGTGTCAACATTGATTGCTGCACAACCCAAAACCTCCGCAAATCGTTCCGCCACCACGGTACACAGATTATCATGGCCGAAAATCGCCGGCCAAGTGGGGCCTGACCGGCCTACCCCGCGGCGTCCCCAGCGCGCTACCCGCGCCCCACCGTCAGACTACCCGGTGCCCCCGCGCACTGTCGGTGGCCTGCCCATCACTACCGGCGGCCTACCCAACACCCCGACGGGCTCCCCGACACACCCACTCTTAGCCGGCAGCCTGTCCGGCCCCTGTAGGTGGCCTTCCCGGCACCCCGTCACTCCTGCGTCCCCCTATCGTGGTCTGCCTGGCGCCCCGGTGTGCTGCCCGCACCCTAGCGCGCTACCCCGGCATGCTGAGCGACACCTCGACACCCTTCCCGGTAGACCCATGGCCTACCTGGAGTCCCACTGGCATGCTTACACCCCACACGGCCTACCCTATGGACTAATGGCCATCGACCTCTAGAGTCGTGCCCTTCGCGGCGCCGACCAAACTGGCCCTGACTTTCTGGCCGAAGCCCCATGTGTGGCGGCATCCAGCCGAACTGCCCATGCAGTACAATGGGTCGGGCCCAGCGGACCAGGTCGAAACATAGCGAGCTGACATGCCCAATGGGCTGAGTCAGACCTAGCAAGTCTGAGCGGGTTTTCCCAGACTAGGTCCACCCAGACCGGGTCGACCCAGACTTGGATGGGCCAAGTCGGTCCGATCAGGTCGGACCGGACCCGGGCCCACTAATTACCCATTGCTTAGATTGGCCATATCATTGTCATCGGACGTCCGTTTGATGAACTGTCAGCAGTTCTGGTAATCTCTAGGAGAAACGGTCCCTTTAAAAAACCCTTATGTGAGTTCGAGGTATAGTTGAGATATGGTCGGGTTGGTTAGTACAAGAAACCAATCGGGCCCCCATGACTAAAAGGAAAATAACTCACAGACCGGGCATCTGATTGACGCGTCGTCTATTGAGTTGAGACCCCTATGACGTGGAGGTCCTTGTGATACTTCTACGTGAGATTTTGTAACTCTTTGACTATTGTCTTGTGGCACGTGGAGTGGACCCTCCCGGTGATAAGAGAGTCGGTTCGGGATACCTAGTAGCTGGATGAGACTTGATGACTACTGATCGATCTACTTAGAGTGATTCGGATGGCCCAATGGGGAGTGCTTGGTTTTAGAAACAGAAACACGATGGAGAGGAGTTTGGTTGTAGCGGAAGACCCGTGGTACTCGACAGAACGAGTACCTCTGTAGGCAATGAGGGGGAACACTTGGTTGTAGCAGCAGACCCATGGTGGGAAGCACTTGGTTGTAGCAGCATTCCCACATTATTCGATAGGTGGAGTACTTCAGCAGTTCAAGGTTAGTGGGAAGCGCTTGGTTGTAGCGTCAGACCCACTCTACTCCATAGAGGAGGATTTATCCAGTAGTAATGGTTCAGACATCATGAATAAAAATCTTGGTTTGAGCAGAGTCAATGACATTTGTGTTTTCCTCATGATTGAGATGGTTTACTTATTTACATAGGTATATGTATGGTCATATACATAAGTAATGGTCATCCATTTATATCATACATTTTGGTTTATCCTTGATGAATTTTTGAGACCATGAGGGTCTTGGGGTCCCTACTGAGTATCATTATACGCACCCCTGCACACGATATGCCCGCACCACGTTGTGTTGGATGCAGATGATGGACAACATTGCCAGGGGATGAGAGCGAGCCAGGACTGGATGATACCCGAAGGTGGACCACTCATCAAGATGGTACACGGAGAGGGCTAATAGACGTGGAGTGCTTAGGTGGACATCTATACCTACACATCAGGTAGGAATCCCAGATGACGATCCTGGAGCTGCTTCTACCTTTCAGTTGTTTGTCCCTTTTTTCAGTTATATATGATTTTTATTTTTACTTTCCTATTAGACATGTATTCTAGCAAACCTTTACTTTCACTACACTTATTATGTAGTTTTTACTTAGTTTTTTCTTACACTTGTACTCTGGTTGTGTGATTTTACATTTTATAAAGGCAATACTTTCCCAGTTTTAGGGGTATTACGCCTTTGGTTCTAGTCACCATCCCCTGGCCTATGGAAGGCAGGCTTGGGGTAGTCACGATGCGTGCCTTGGGGGATGGTTCGTGACAACCACATTATTATGTCCTCACTCGAGGGGACATCATGTTTGGTATTAGTCATCCACCATAACATTTTTCAAGGCCTACATATTGCTTGATTCCTACAGTGATGCCTGAATTCTCTATCATGGGGAGATTTCTTTAAAAAAACACGTTTATAATTAAATACAAATTGGATTTGTCGAATGTCAATTATTTGGTTGAATGGGCCAGACCCACACGACAATATTTTCCCTAGCGTTGGTACCCTACCTTGAAATTTATAGAAATATGTATGGATTGATTCCCATCACGATGGGGTATATAGGATCACCCGAATAGTTTTCCCTGGGACCATCCCAACATTAACTTTTGGTCACTCAACACCAAAATCTCCCCTGTGAGCCCATGGTTTGATACTGACAACCTATCCTTATTCCCGTCGCGTTTTTAAATAGTCAGACCATGTGTTTCCTTTGCACTTATCCATTACGGTATGAACTCTATGACCTGAAAACTAATGTCCAATCATTCATTTTTTGCATGATATTAAATAGAAATACACTTGTCGATCTATGTACATCTTGATTCCCATAATCTTGGGATACGTAGGAACGCATAAACATTTTTTCTTCATGTCCAGCAATATGTATCCCAAATTAGGTCCCCTTTCGACCACTAGGCTCGAACTCTATTGGATGAATGTGATCGACAATACCTATTGGGACCCCATTCACATCTATTTTTTCAACAACCCCACCATGTTTCTTCCATGTACTTGGAAGGTGATTAAACTACCTCTATTTGACAGGACTCATTGGAATAATCAAATGCGTCCTGGAAAACAGATGAAGGGGTGTAATTCTGGCATGGAAATTCCCTTGTTTCACGTCCATGATTCATGATCCCTATATTTGGTTCCTCATCCACTCCCACATCAAAATGGACCCCATCTATTTCATGGTATCATGGAACATTGGATCACATATCATCTTTGGCCAATTCCCCAGAAGTCTGTAGATGACATTTTCTGACTAATCCTGTGTTTTGAAACAAGTTCAACACTCTACCCTCATTTTTATGTCCCCATACGAGGCTAATGCGAAACAGATACTGTTTTTCAAACATGGTCAGAAGTTATCCTCTACTATCATGCCTCTATCACTGTGATCCTAATCTAAGGTATCATGATTCATATCATTCCATTCCCTTACGTTTACATGTAATTCCAACACACTCCATTTTACCCCTGCATGATTTTTGGTTAGTTACGTTGGAAGATCAGAAATATTGAGACATCTTTCACCAAGTGTTCCATTTCTCCTGATGTGTTCCACCTTCTAAAAGAATAATCACATCACTACCCCTTATTTCCCACACCAATCACGACTCAAGTGGGATTAGTGGTGTTGGTGGAACATGTACTGGTGACATCATGCCACACATGCCTTTCGTCCTGCATGATGTTATAAATTAACCTCAAAACTATGTATGGATTTATTCCCATCCTTATGGGGTGTGTAGGAATGTATGAGCACTTTCTTTCTGGTCCATTTCAAAGTTAGTCCACCTCTAGTCTATGGACTAAATAATCTCATTTGGATAACGACATGTGGTGTGGTATGATTATTTCCTCATTCATGTTGGGTTATATAACATGTTGCATGTTCTTTTTTTAATAACTAGGTCCTCGATGCATGACATCAAACTACGGTTCAACCATGAATAGGTTCAGGATGCCCCGTGCTAATTATGGGATGCGCCAACATCCTCACCATGGAGGATATCCCCCTCGAGAATTGTTATATAACAACGTTGTGCTCAAGAAATATGTTTTTCTTAATTATCATCCTTTTGGGATATGTAGTAACACCCATGAATTTTGCCTTGGGACCAGCCCTAGTGACATTACCCCTTCTAGGACCATGGCCCCAATCATTGTCCATTCTTTGTGACCTTAAACTAGGAGACTATAGTCCATGCTTCAGGACTACAAACCGATAGCCTTGGTCTGGGCAGCATGACCATAAAACTATGTTCACCATACTCACTGTACAATGTGAAACTACATGTATATTGTCTTTATTGGAATGAATTAAAATTGTGGTCCACTCTAGGTTCTTTCCACAATATCATTTTAAGAAATGAGTATCATCCTTTATCATATCGATATGCTCAACTAATATTTTTTCATCACGGTGCTGTAATTTCAATAGTGTTGGACCCCATTCAAACAACCCATCACTCCACAATTCATGATTCTCTTGTCCTTTATTTGTCTCATCATCCTCTTTCACATCTATAAGAACCTCGTAACAATATAGATGCTCAGCCTATGGCTCAAATACATCCATGCTCCAATGTTTCAGAAGAATATGGATGACATTTCAAGTCAGGACCCATTTTTCGAACATGGTATGTGATAATCCCTCATTTTTTGTCACCATTACTAGATTACATGATTGGTATATTTTGTTTTGAACATGGTCAAAAGTTATTCCTCATTGTCATTACTTCCCTATAGTGATCCGAGTTTTTGGTTATTGTGATCACGCATTCCACTTCCATCTATTATAATTGATTCCAATTCCCCTGGTATTATCCCACTCGTGTACCAAAGAATATTGGGATAAAAAAAGTTGTCTATTTAGGGAGATCTATAATCTAGTCGCAATCCCTTTAAGTCAAGTCACTCCAAAAGGTGAATGATGACTAATTATGGTCCTTGTATATCATTCACTATTTAGAACTATCGTACAGTTGACTGATCTAATATTGTCTCTTGATTCCCACATCGAATATGTCTCATGTGAGCATATATATTTAGTTGGATGTTTTCTAAATGTGATGGAGGTACATAGGACTTCAAGGAAGGAATTTTCCAAACCTATTTCCTCATAACCTATTCTGAAGAACCATCCTCGTCCTTGTTGGAACCCATTCATAAGGGGGAATTATTAATCACTGAAAAAGTTTCCAAAAGATATTCCAAATGCTTGTCTAAATGATCTAAGATTGTATCTCATTCCATAGGCTTCTATTGAACTACTCGTGGAGCCAAAATAGAGTTATGAGTCAGATGTTATAGTCATTTGAAGTCATGCTACAAGAAATGGACATCGAGAATGGTTTTGGGGAAATGTATGGATTTGCGCGCAAAAATGGGAGCTTGCATGAAAAAAGTAATCTTTCACCAAAAATGGAATTTGCGCTCTATAATTGAATCTTGCCTGTAAAATGGAATATTACATAGAAGAATGGAATCATACTCAAAATAAATGAATTTTGTGCATAATCTCTCATGTAAAACTATTACCTACCAAATGCGACGTCAAACACCCCTTTGCGTGCGCACCATCTATAGGTCATGCGGAAAACCACTTGCACGCTTGGAATTTTACGCACACCTCCTTTCAAGGTTTTTATTATAAATTTAACTACACCTCGAAATTTTGAGGGGTCTCCAGATGTCGGTCGTTGCTATGTTACATGTATTACCACCTCTTCTGCACTTGTATGTAAAAGAGGACCCCTTCATGGGAGATCTTTCAAGAGAGGTCCCATATGGGTCCACTTTCAGTCATTCCCACATTGGTTTGATCCTCACCTAATCCCTTGTTTGTCCATTTAATGCACATTAAAAACCACCTATTTCCCAGAAAACACCAATGTTGTGCGCAAAAAATCCAATATTACACATAACCCTTGAATTTTGTGTGAAAAAGTGCCACTACTCAAACTTTCGTACACAAAAATGCCAAGATGCTAAATTTTCCATGCACTAGTGCCATTGTTCCAATTATATGTACATCTTTTTCATATATTCGAATAATTATTGGGTCCCATCCTACGTATAACCCATCTTACATGCAACATTATATAGTCTTGTGCTCGCTGGCCCATACTATGACAAATGCTCCCACGCACCACTTCTCGGGATCACTGATGGGCTACACTCCCATCCCTTCATGCTGCTACCATTAATACCATTACTAACCCCCATCTAAAATTAAGAGTTGCACCATGAACATTTTGGGAAGTTACATAATAATCTCCAATTTCACCCTTATTCACACCCTCCATCCACCTTTCAAATACAATGACATGAGATACTCCTCCACACACCATGAATCACCTTGAATTGACATATTCCTATTGGTTTGATTACCAAGTCATGAGTTGAAATTATCATCATCAATTCCTCGAGTACCTTGATTCATACCATTTCTCATAAAACTCATCCAAACCCCAATACCTGTCATCTATACCAGGATGAACGAGAAAGGGCTGATCTTGCATAAACCTCAACAGCAGTCATTTCTAGGCACCTTATGCCTAATAGTCATCTCTACATCACTATAAACAGTAATACTCACTACATGAAAAATATAGGATGCCTCTTGTTCCGAAGAATATATTCCTTAAGCATCAAAAGTAATATGCCAACAGTCCCTTCTACATTTCTAAAAAATGTTGTACCCCCTACGTGACAAACATAGGATTCCCCTTGTTCTGAATAAGAGATTCCTTATACGCCAGTCATAATATGTCAACTGTCCTCTCTTTATGTATATAAACTATATTATACCCTACATGACACATATTTGTTACCTCTTACTCCAAATAAAGGATTCCATATGTGATATTCCTAATATGCCTCATTCAATGATTATAGTGGCGTAATTTTAAGAGCGTTGGAATCAATTCGATAATTCCACCACTCCACCTCATGGTTCTTGAGTCTTTCATTAGGAACTTAATCCACTTTCATTTCTGAAGGGAACCCATAATGGCCTGGTCTCATGAAACTTCGGCTAACCTACTATCCTGGGCCAACGCCCCAGATTTCCTTGGAAGACACATCGAGTTTGGAACCATGTTTTGAATACGGTAATCAGTTTTCCCTCATCTTTTAGTTTCCATTCCAGGCTAACTAGATGTGAATACTGTGATTCAAATATAGTTATTAGTTATCTCCCTTCATCATACCGCCCACATTTTGTTCCAAATACTGGGCATGAAATTCACACTTTTCATCTCCCTTTGTTCTAATGGATTCCAATGCCCTTGGAATTTTTCCTATTGTTCCCTAGAACATTAGAGTTGGGATTAATTATATAACTCAACCCACCAGTGACTTTGGATTCCCTCATGTCCAAACACGAGGAAGAAATTGTGAGAAGCTTCCATGAATAAGCCCTATTCATTATTTCCACTCCTTAGAGACACTCGGACAACATCAATGCGCAATCCCCAACCACCATTGCCTCTCCATAAAGTCACTCGGGAAACATCCATGTGTATGTTGTATTCACCATTTCCACTCCTTTTCAGTAATTAGACATCATCCATTTGTAAGCCCCTTTTACCGTTGCCACTCCTTTGTAGCACTCAGGTAGTATCCATGCGTAATCCACATTCACCATTGTCTCTCCACAGCAGAACTCAAGCAACATCCATGTGTAAGCCCCATTCACCATTGCAACTCCTTAGCGGTACTCGGTCTACTATCATGGGTAAGCCATGCTCACCATTACCGCTCCTTAGCAGAACATGGCAAACAAACATGAGTAAGACCCGTCACCATTGTTGCTCTGTAGTGGCACTAGGGAAGCATCCATGTGTAACCCCTATTCACCATTGCTGCTCCTTAGTGGCACTCAAGAAGAATCCATGTGTCATCCCCATTCGGTATTTCTACTCCTTAGACGCACCAGAGTATCTTCCACTTGTAAGCCCCATACAACATTTCTGCTCCTTAGCGGCACTTTCCCAACATCTATGCAAAAACCCCATTCACCATTTCTGATCCTTAGTCTGGATTGATTCTCCATATACTCTTCAATATTCAATTAAGGATAAACAGAATTGGTAGCTCACAATTCTATATTATATTGAACTTGATATGATGAACCTAGATATGATCCATGTTGTTTTGATTTCCTCGCTCCTATAGAATTGTTCTAATGAATCTTTGTTAGATAGATGTTGCTCATATGACAATACTTAACATCAATCAGGTGATTTTCCTCAACATCGACCAGAAACACAATGTTTGGTTTGTTACTCAATACTTGTTCCATGTATTCCATTTCTTGACCTATTGAATAGTTATGAGAAAATTTTTTAATTGAAATCATCTCTCCTTTTATAGATACTTGAAAAATAGTTTTTAAGGGATTCTTAAAACCATTCCTTCTTGAACAAATTATTGGAATCATTGAATTATCCATAAATATAAAATATATTTTTTTCTCATTCAATTATTTTTCAAATCATAAAATATCGTAAATTTTTAGATATCCCTTTCACCATTTCAATGCTTTAGACATATTATAAAACATGAGTCTATTTCTAATTATGATCTAACTCCTTACGATGATGTTTATTGTCAAACTGAAAAAAATCAGCATGTTTATCCATATCAATTTAATGAAAAATATTTTTATTCTAATTTTTTCATAATGATTAACCAGTGATATTTTCACTACTATGGTTCCCAAGTTCAATTATTCATTATGATAATATATCACTTTCAGAATATGATCGAGAGAATTCAAAACCACATCTATATGTAGTCTGTAAATCCTAGTATGATTCTTAGTGAAATTAGTGCCCCAACAGAATACAATTTTTATAGGATTATGTTTCCCAACAACAGAATATGATTCCTAATAGAATATGATTCCCAGCCTAATAGGATTTGTAGCTCATTTTCCACCAATCTGATGCTCCATACGATTTTCAACACTTGTTCTACCCCATTGTTTCTTCAATAATTCATCACAAGATTCATATACAACATAGGATGTTTTTTAATTATAAAATAGAAAATCATCATTAGATTTACATTGATGTTAGTGAAACTCTAATCAGGTTTTAATTACGATCCACACATTCATTCCAAACTCAATATGATTATCACAATATGAAAAATCATATTCAAGGAATCTTGCTGATGTGATAAACCCAATTCCACGATATGATTTCCTTGATCTAGAAACAAGAAACTTCAACTTTTATCCACTTCAAACACATATCAACTACTATAAAAAAATACAACCAAATGAAAACTAGGTTTTAACAATCATACCCTTTTTGTTTTTTAATACCTGTATCAATACATACATCTAACGACATCAAAATCATAAGGTATTTTGTTTTCATTTCTCAATTTTTCTTCTCAATTTAATTATTTTCATGCTCCCCCAATTACATATATCTATACTCTTTATTTTTTTATCCCATTAATATATTCCACCACCTTATTTAAAATAATATTCAGAGTAGTAATCTTGATATGTTTCCTTATGGAAAAATATTTCTTATTTCAAACGGTTAGAACTTTTTATCTCGAAAACATAAAACACTTATTTATATGAACATTATTACCACATGAGATTCTTAAAAAATATCCTTTATCTAAACAACTCTATGTATATGTGGGAAAACCTGATTTTGAAGACAACAGTTTATAATAAAGGCTACCATTGGTTTATATTACACAACTTATATATAATTCCCTTTAATGTTTGTTTAAACCTTCTCATGACTAGAGAAATACATGAAATGAATTTAATTATTATAAAACTAACATGATCCCTATAAAAATATATATAATAATTTTTAGGTGTAAAAATAAAACATTCAAAAACTCATATTTTGTATCCAAGTTATATTATTTTTCAAGAGTTATATGTGACTCAATATCATCTTCCATTCTTAAACACCTTAATTTCTCTACATGTTAGTAAAAATTCCATAATTTTTTAGGAATTAGTCTGAATTTCATAGCATCTAAAATGAATGGTTCAGACTATGTTCCTTGTCTCAGTCTTAGCTTTTTATTATTCTTCTTGTAATTTACATTGGATATCTTTTCTTCCCTTTGTTCATCCTTATCAAATTTTGTAACAAGTCTCTCTTTATATGTAGAGCCTTCTAAAATTGATATAATCTACATCCCATTTTGGAACCATTTTGTTATAGTGATTTTTAATATATATTTCATGCCTTTCCCTTATTCTGTAAGGATAGTCAGACAAATTTTAGTAACATTACCTTCTTTCTCAAATCTCTTGTGTCTTTTCTAAATTTACAAACCAAAATCCGTTGGCACCATTTTCTCACCTTCTCTCACATCTCTAATAAGCCTTTATCTTCCAAATTTATCACCATGTTTTTCCTTATTATAAGTTTATTTCCATATCATAATGTTCTTTTCAAATAGATTAGAACACTTTCTTTTCAGATTCATCATGATTCTTTTTCTAAAATTTCATAACATACACCTCTTTTATAATATACTAATCATCCTTCTTCTTTTGAGTTTCCTTTTTCAGTTCCACCTAATTTTTAATAATATTTTATCTTATTTTATCATCATAGATCCCCTATAATTCATCGGTATTTCAGGGTATAGAGAGTTTATATCAACAATAATAATAATTGTGTCTAAAAATTCCACAATACCAACAGTGAGCTCAAAATTTTGATCTTTGGATTCAGAGAAAAATTGTTCAGAATATTGTTTTATTTGCTTCTACAAAAATTGTAGACCAATTTAATCATGACGATTTTTTCCTAAAGAAATACTATCTTCTTAAAGAAATAGGTTTTCTCATAAACTTTAAATTTTAATCCATTATTTTCTCCTCCTTTAGAAGTTTTACTTTTAACTGCTATTTCCCTGGTGAAATTTTCTCTCATCTTTACTATCATAATTTCTTTTATAAAATCATTGATTGTGTTTCTAATAAATCGTATTCACTATCATCCAATTTACATTTCAAAACATAATTTATTTTTAGGGATTCATCTATATACAACTTGTTCTATTTTCATTCATCAGGAAGGGTAGATTCTGTCTTATAGAGATTCTAATTTCTATATGACTTTTCTTAATAACCTTTTAGTTTTATATGTATATCATAGTCTTGAAAATGTATTTATTCAACATCATTCATCCACATTATTATTTATTTCTTAACATGAGAATTATACTAAATTTAATTCTTGATATTAATTTTGAAAATACACTACATTTATATCATCTCATTATTCTCATCATCACTCCTAGATAAATCAATTACATTTCTAACTTGATTATTAATTATGGATTGATGATAAGATTCATCATCATTGGAGGAATAATTCTTCTTTATTCAACTCAGATAAGGCCTATTCAATTTTCAAAATGAAATCATTTATTATGTTTCTTATTTTCTAATTTTTGAGGATTCTCATCATCATCTTTGGACTCATAATCAAAAAATTTCATCCTAGGGAAATATTATAAAATTTTTCCATTACAATCACAATTCAAAGATGTCAGATTTTTACTTTTCCATTTTCCATTATTTTATTAATTTGATAGGAAGGAATGAATTGTGTTGAAATATTTATTTTATTCATCATCTTATAAATCAATTGATTCATATTAAATATCATTAACTTTGTTTTTCAACATTAAATAATATTTTGATGCCATTTCATGATCATTGTTTTCATTATTTTCTCCCAACATTCTCTACTCTCATTTAATATGTAATGAGAATATAGTGTAGATGATCTAAAGATAGAGTTTCAGGATCTCTATCTTCTAAATATGAAGCCATAAAATCAAAATTATCATAAAGAATACTCAATATCATTTCTAAAAAGGTATTCACATCCAATTTCTCACAATGAAATCTTAGGTTTCTACCAATATCATTATCCTTTATAAAAAAGTAACCAAATGATTGTTAGTCATCAAATTTCAGATCATCATACTTCGGCCTCTAGAGTTGTAACATTTTCATTTTCACCTTTGTATTACCTTTATAAATTTTGTTCATCTTATCGGATAATCCTTTGGTAGTTCAAATTCCTGTTACACATGGAAACTCACATTCACTAAGTGAAGAGAGAATATTATTTTTTTATCTTCTACCATTCTAACTATTTCTCTTATAAACACCACCGAGAGGAGTATTCTAAATACGAGGAGGATATACTTCAATAGTGACATCTAAAACAACATACCAAAGGGACATCATATATAGGAAGAATTATATCATTCTAGATAAGATAGTTCTTTCAATTAAACACATGAATCCTTTTATAGTATAATAAATTCAAATTTTCAATTCCTGAGATGGATCTTTTAGATGGAGCATGGATATGATACAAATTGAGGTTCTCATGTATGATCAACACCACTGAGAGAGGGGTGTGAATCATGTGTCCCTTTCTATTTTATAATCAGATTTCTTTAATCCTTAATAAAAACATAATTAAACTTTGATAATTGTTAGAGTTATGATTCACTCAAATATAACTCACAATGTCACCTCTTGTATGAAACAAATATAAAAAAAAGGTAGAACATGATATTTAAATAGTTTGGTACAAATAACTACTCTATATTGTGTTGGATAGTCCCACCAACATGGATTATTTTATTATCTTGGTTCTAGAATACAATGGAACATAAAAAGAACAATTCTATAATATAAGTACTAAAATTATTGTTACAATTGGTGATACCCCCCAAATATCATTTCATGTATCCACTTACCACCAACAAGCCTTTTTAGTAACTTGTTTATATCCATAGTTACAAGATTCAATTTTCTAATCTTTTTCTGGTCCACTTCAAAAAGGGTTCAAATCTTCCACATGTAGGATGAATCAATCTTCCCATGTGTACAAACTTCAAGAACTTCAAAAATTCACAATGAATCTTGTTGGTCATGAATCTTCATCCAAGAAATCAATCCGTATATCTTACTCAGTAGTGTTAGTTCGATCTTCCAAGTTGGAAAACCTCAATATGATTGTATCTGAATTTTTTTAGTATGGTATGATTATACTTCTTCTCTTCCTTCATTATTTGAGTAAAACCACAATCAGCTTATCACAATTATATATCCAAGGGATCTATGTGCGATGAACTAGGATATGATAAATTTTGTTCAAATTGAATCACTATTATAGACTTGTTCTAATGGAACATCATTTGATGGATCTATCTCCATTTATTATGATTATGATATGACACATTATAATAAATACTTTTATAATATAATATATTTCTCATTGTGTTTCTCCACATCTATTAAAAAACAAATCCCATCATTCCTATTTTTTCATTACAATTCTCTAGTGAAATTTTATTCATTATAGATGTCAAGACCAATTTTCCCAATATTCTAATATAACTCTATTACAATGTGATTGAGAATATTATGAATGAATTCTATTTTGAGTCTGAGAATCCCAGTATGATTCTGAGTAGAAGATGATTCTCATCACAATACAATTTTCCCTAGAATAAAACATCTAGTAGTATAAGATTACAATCTAAATATGATTCCTAGTGGAATATAATTCTCAATTGAATACAATTCTTGGCAGAATAGGATTGGTTTATCCTTTTCTACTAATCTGATTTTCAATGTGATTTTCATCACTAGTTATCCCCCATTATTTCTTCAATATTGTATCATAATTATCTAATAAATCTTATGAAGTTAGTGAAATAAATAATCAAAAAAATTGAATATTTAAATCACGGGTAGGAAAACTGATTAGGTTATTATTACGAAAACACATTCATTCCGCCCTCAATACAATTTCCACAATATGATAAATCATATTCAATAACTCATCTTAGTGGGATGATCCTGATTCCTCAATATTATTTTTTGATCTAAAATCTAGAAACCAGACCTATTTTCAATATAAAAAATATATCAATTATTGAAAAAAATACAACATTAACACACCTAGGGTCAAACAGAAAATACAATATGAACATAATTGTTAGTAATTATCAAATGAATTTATGTAAAGATCATGATCATCATAATCATACTTGGTCCACCTGAAAAAGGATACCCCAAGGATCACATATCAATAATGCATTGATATGTAGATTTACCAATGCATCACGAGTATGTGATTATAACTTCAGAAAGACCTCAATACTCATACAAGGTCTAATACTTATTAATACCATCCATAGTGGATTGATCAAAAAAATATTTCTGACAAATATAAGAAACTCAAATTAGAAATGTTTTCCTCCGGATTTTCTTGTTCATTAATTCCAGATATAAAAGAATATATTCAACATGTTATTATTTAATACATTGATTTCAATGAACTTTCATATTGTTCATGATCCTCTGAATCCAGGTCTTTATGAAATGTATATATAATATATATATGGTCAAATATATCATTCATAGTTTAATTCTTCACATAAAAATAGTATTAATTTTAAATTTTAAATTCATATTGTAATAAAACCCCCATATTTTCTACACTAATATCATCGTTTAGGTTATATTCCGAATAGACCTCCTCTATTTAATTAAAATATGGATTAAAATAATGTTTATGTAGGTATTTAACTATTAATAAATGGATACATCACAAAATCTATTTAAAATCTGTAGAATCTAACTTTTTTTGTAAAATATAGCCATTGTGTCATAACAAGGTTGGGTTGACATGAGGTTTTTCCACTATAATTTGAGTTATAGTATTAAATAATTTTTCATTGTTATATGGAATTGACTCACCAAACTCTCTATAGTTAAATCAAAATATATAGCGTGAACACACAATGTCTACAATATTAGTTATTTATATCAATTTATTAATTATAGATCAAACTTTGTGTTATAAAATTCCATTGAATGGCCACCAATAGACATTATGTACCAACCATAATCATATTTTTTATTCATTCTATAAACTTTATACCCTCTATTAAATAATCTGATTCTATAATGTAAATGAATGAAATAAATTCAAATCATGGAATAGTCAAATACTAATGTGTATGAATTATTAAATCTACATCGAAACTAAAATTTATATGTACAATAGAAATAGAAAAGACTCATCATCCATGTGAAGGAATGATACTTTTCAACCCTTCCAATAAGTTCTCTTCACATTTCAACGAACAAAATTTGGTGTTTTCCTCTATTTTAAGATGTGACACAAGGCCTTGGACCATAGAAACACCATTTGTTTCTCTTAAATTCTAGACTCATCAAACTACCATGCACAGATTCTATAAATTCCTTTATAGTACATTAAATATTGGCACCAATATTAATATTTAAAGTAAATTGAATCAATGAATTCATAATTTTGAGTTCCAACATTCTCCACCTTTATATTTTATTGGAAATACAAATCATTCGACACATTAAAACCATGAGACTTGTGATTTACTATCCCATTGACATTAAATTACAAAGTATTATTTAATTTTCCAATATTTTAAAAACCAAAAAAGGGATCTTTTATAATATCTCAAAGACTATGTGAGGAAAATATCATTGTAGGATACATGAGAAAATATTATGTACTAAAAGGTTGTTAAGGAAATTTAAGACAACCCTTCTCTATGAAAACACCACTTGAATAATATCTTCTTATTTTATTGACACCCAATACATCAAATAAACCAAAAATAATTCACATGTACTAGATAAAGAATTAGATTTAATGGATGGAGGGGTGTCTTCAAACCTTATAAGATTGAGAAAATTGGATGAAACTCATGGTACTTCATGTGCCTTTCAAATACAAGACATGTTGATGGAATTGTAATGATATCAGCCATTTGATCATGATTAATATTGAATCCCAACGTCACTATGATATTAATCACTTTCTCTTTTATGAAATGTAACTAAGAATAAATGAACATCATGTATAGATGTTGAAATATATTTTTAGACAACTCAATAATAGTTTCTTTTCTCATTGTATCAACATTGGTCATTTCAATACTTCTCCAAAGTCTTCAATCTATTTATTTACCTGATACGTTTTGTTCTATATATAGTGACTAAAATATATTACACCTCTACTATTCTAAAATAATCAAAATCCAATTTCTTAATTTGATAAAAATATAGTATACCAACATTAGAAAGAACCACAATAAATATAAATTCCTTGAATATAATTCATTATTATTTTCACTACCCCAAGTTCTTCCTTATTTAAAAAATTCTAAAATATAATATCCATAATAGTTACAAAAAAAATACTGCATATTTATAATGAGGTAGAGTAAACTAATAATTATTATTTTTTATAGGGTTGAGTTTACAAACACAATCATCTTGTGATCCCAATTTGGTTTCAGCTACACTCGGGGTTGAAATGGGCTTACACACCTCAATTCATAATTTCATCAAGAATTCATTTTCATTGTTCATTTAAGAAATTAATTTTCCAACCAGCTTGAAGAACGTTTAGCGAAATGAAATATTTTAACTCATCTATCATTGACATTTCAAACTCTGAACTATTCATTTATTCAAATTTATTTTTATAATTCTTTTTATATTCTCATAATTTTATATCATCGATATAGACCAATACAATAAACTACTCCTATTTATACAATTTCACATAGAGGTTACTATCAACGCTTGGACTATTGAAATTATTCCACATCAGAATTGTATCTATCAATTCCTACCAAGGAAAAGGTTCGTTATTTAGGCCATAAAATGGAATTCCCAACATATACACATTATAATAATTGTTTTCAAAAACAATATAATAAGTTGTATGATATATAACTCAGAGTTTAAAAATATATTCAGAAATTAATTCTTCACATCCATTTGAAGGACATTGAAGTTTCTTTGGAAAACCACTACTATGATGAATCTAAGGGCATCCCTATTTTACCCCACTTTAAATGACTCATAAATATCAATGCCTTTAACTTGATAATACACATTACATTTCAATATTTTATTATTTCATATTACTATTTCTTTTTTTCCAAATTATTCTTAATGAACAAATTTTTACCAATTATAGTATGATTTTTTGTTTTCCCACAAGCGATCAAAACTGATTTTTAAATTTGTATCCACTTCATCATTCATGGTTTTCGACCATGATTCTTTATCTATTGCCTCTTCATAGGAATTAGGTTCAATCTCAAATATTAGTGTATTATCCTTTACTATTTTAATCATTGATGGTAGATTTTGAGTATATTTGGCTCCAATAATATATCTTGGATCAACATCAACCCCTTTACAGCATGAATAAGTCAAATGATGACTCAAAAAATCACTTTTATTTATAATAGATTCAATATCATAATCATCATAAACTTTAACATATTTATTTTCACCCAAATCTGTATTTGGTACAGAAAATTGATAAAAACGTTCAACAAAAATAGACATACCAATTTTTTCTATTATTTAATTTCCAATTAACATTACATAAATTCTTTCAAAAAATTATTATCTTTTTATTTATACATTTATAAGACAAAATAATTATATAATATCCTAGGAAAATAGATTATTCTACTTCATCACCATAACATCCATGATTTTATACATCATTTCCTATAAAATATTTTCTTCCAAATAAACTGTAAAGCATCGAAAAATGTTTCCTTCCATACCGTATTTTGTGTGACATCTTCTCTAATCCAATATAAAATATGACTCTATTTTGATTATATAAATATACATGAACTTATTCTTTGTATTATTTATTTTATATCTCACTATCTATCAATAATATTTTCTTATATTTTTGACCGTATTATTTATTATTTCAAAAACCTCATTTTGTTTAGGAGTTCTCACTAATTATAAATCATACTTAATGACATGTTTTTATAGATAATTTTCAACCTAATATGATGTCTACTATATTATATTATCTTATATATTATTTTTAAATGATCTTCTAGTTTCATTTTGTTCTCTTCTTTAAGGAATCTTTATAAAATATATTAATACTATATTTCAACGTTTGAGCAAATAATTCCACATCCTTATCTAATTTTATATAGATAAGATGAATTACCTATCAATATAGGTTATTTCGTAACCAATCTTACCACACACATATTTGTGAATCAAATTAAGAAAACTTAATTCAAATTTATTCTTTGGTGGATATAGATTTGAAAACAACAATACCTTAATGCATGTATCAAAAATATTTTTCATATAATTCATAAAAGTAAAAATATTTATTACATCAATGAATCCTAATAAGATCTTGAAATTTTTTTGATTGACATGGCCAAACATTTAATGACACAATCTATTTTCTTATTCCATTATTTATACAAAACTATTTTCCTCTATATCTTTTTAATGTAGATTTATCTTTATTCCCCAGCCACTCACCAACTAATTTACATATTTTCTTACTATGTTACTTAACTTCCTGATAAATGTGACCTCATAAATTAAGTTGTAATGTTAAAAAAAATTATAAATTTTTCATAATCCATCAACAGAATTCACATCGATGTTTCTCAATTTATCTCTAACCAATTGATTATTTCCACTTCCTTTTATCTTCATTTCTATATCATTTCTAAACATCACAATTTAATAAAATATAACTTTATCAGTCTCCCAAAAATTTTATATTTACTCCATATGATATGAACACCCACATTCTAAAATAATGGTGGTCTCATTATTTTTTTCTCTAAAAATAATTTCTTTTAAATTTTTACTTTTCAATCATTCTCATTTAATTCCATCAAAATTTTCAATAATTTATAGCATTCATTTAATTTTTTCATTATTTTTTATATAGTACATATTGTAAAATTATTCCTCTTCAGGAGGATAAAATCTTTTCTTTATGGTAAATATATTTGACCTTCTTGTACCCATTTACATTTTTCATTAATGTGATTATTTTCCTTTTATATTCAAATAATTTATTTGTTAATGTAAAAATTTTGAACAATTAAAATAATAGCAATAGAAATAATTCTTTCTTGGATATAAATGTTATGTCCTAGATATCATTTTAGGCCTCCTAATGTTATCTCCCCATAAATATATTTTTATTTAACATAATATGACATAGTGTGAAGTTGAAAATCACAAATTTGATATTTCATCAACAGAAAAAATTATCTTTTATCTCTTCTCTACATATCTCTATGTTTTCAATAATTTATTTATTTTTAATGAGTTCTTTTTTATAACATTTTCTCTCCAACTACTACCATTTATTATTCAAGATTATAGTCATTTTAATTTATATTTCCCCATCAAAAAAAATAACATATTTTCCCAATATATTTTGAATTTTACCATTCATAATTTCTTCAAATGTTATTATACAATATTTATCCAATTATTTCAAAGTTTCTTATAAAAAAATATGAAAATGAATATTCTTATTTAATCAATATATTGTTAATTATATTTACATACTCACTCCCCAATACATGAGTTAACAAAAAAGGGGTTAATTATTTATAACATTATTTATGATAGATAGGTTATGATCATTAATAACATTATATTATTCTATGAACACCAACCTCTGATTTTTATCTTCTTCGAATTTACCATTATTATTTTCATAGACTTCCAAAAATTCAAAAGGTAATCAACTTCAATTTCATGTTCATGACTAAATTTTAATACAAATTTATAAAATCTTCTTTACTCATTTTCAATATTGTTTATAAATATTACTCTCCAAGAGATCAATTCAATTCCACAAACATATCAACAACTCATTTATATAGACCCAATTCTTTAACATTAGCTTCTATTTTTTCCCATATTCCATTATATTATCTTCCATATATAAAATAAATTTAGTTTTGATACAATTCCTTGGATATTACTAGGAGTTATATTCATCGTTCTTACAAGAAAACTTCTGTTAGGTCCACTAGGCTAGATTCCCATTGAGGGGGTTAATCAAGTTAAAAAAAATTAAAACTACTCCTTTTGATCTTGTTTTGATGCTAGATAAAACCCACTTCTCTCTCTCCTTACCATTTTTGAGTATGAATGAATCATAAATCATGCATATGAAACATCATCTTTACTTGGTTCACCCTCACTAGGCTACGTCCAAAGTGCATACACTGGTGATGTGCGGATGTACCAAATTTAGTATAATAACAATTCTGTTTACATGTTTGAAGAGGACTCACTCTCCCTCCATGTTTACAACCATTAAAAATTTTAGAACTCACTAATCTCTCAACTGAAGTGAGATCACTTATTCATCGGATGATCTACTCAGAGATTATAGACTTATATTTCTCTTAATTATCAAAAATGAATGCATCATCCTCTATTTTTAGATGCTCTATTGAGGTTTCACTTTCATCCACAGATGAGTAAAAATTTACCAAGGGTGTACTAAGAAATCTTCCAAATTTCATGCTTCCCTATGATTACTGGTGTGCTTATCCACAAATGGAACACTTCTTTATGCCTTGCTGCACTTCTTCAATCCTGGTGCACAATTTTCACCTTACCACTTATGAGACACTCCATACGCCAACTCAAAACTTAGGGGACTCACACCCTTTTATGCCCAAATCAATATTGGCGTGTAACTATCAACTGCCACACTTCCTCAAGCCTGGCATGAAAGTGTTACCAAACCACTTGTGCGACACTCCATTATCTAACTCCAAACATGGGTGACTAAAACCCTATTATTCCCAAAACAATATTGGTGCACAACTATCAATTGGTGTGTATCTTCTGAATATCATTATACTTGTGCGACCAAACCACTACATGCGCTCCCAAAACACCTGTGTGATTGGATATCTAATTTTATCTAAGGATAAAGCTCTCTAAAAAATGAGGAGGGGTATCCCTCAATTTATTTTAATTTTGGGTACCCTAAAAGATGGCACGCAATCCCCTCTCGACGTGCATGTCCCCCCGCCCTTGTCTTTGTCGCCCTAGTCCCCTTTCATGCCCAAACCAAAACATGGGAGCCCTATCTTCCTTGGCTATATTTTGATGTTTTTATCATGAGAAAAATATGGCGTGAAACTTTCCAAGCCTCCAAGGCACCGGCCTGCAATTACCATTTCTAGAAACACTTTTATCCATTTGTTGGTTTTGAGGCCCAAAAATTTGGAAAACAATGGAAAAATAGCACAACCTTGTATATTTTCTTTTTTTACCACCCCCAGATCATCCATTACTTTGTCAATTTTCTTCTATCAATCATTGATAGCCAACAACATCTCTCAAACATGAGAAATAACTATGTAAATCCCCCTTTTCATCAAATTGGACATTATGGTATGCTTTGTCAACAAAGACAACATGGAGGCCCACATTTTCAGTAAACACAACCACCAACAAAATTATTCAATAATAACTTGGAAGATATTTTCCTATAAATCACCCCTTTTTGGTTTGCTAAAGAATATTCTCATAAAAAAATTCTACACATTGATACCTCACTAAAGATCCATGCATCATCCATCATTCACATCTTGCGATCTTGATAACAATCAAGGATTTACTCAAAACGTTCTCTAAGACCACATGAGTAGTGCTTAGCATGAGAAACAAGAATAAATGAAAAGTTAATAAATAATTCACTTCATTTCTGACACAACTTTTTGATACCTTGATGATACCAATTTTTGATCACTAGAAACCGTCTAACACCATTCCAATGACACTCTTGTGCTTTTATCATGATCTTCAGCAATAGTGATATATAGTCTTTGATCAATCACTTCTAGCATCATTAGATGTAATAATCTTATTATAAACTTATTAGGTCTTGTGTTGTCCAAGCTATGATCTGGAAGATCGCATTGAACACCACAAAATCTCAACTTGGTGTTCCCCCAATCAGGTTCTTCACCTATTTTGGTAAACTCTCCCAATCTCGCCACACCACCTATCAGATTCTCTCTGTGTCTTTAAAAATAACATTATCTCCATTATGTATCCACAGTTTATCCCCTTTAGGAGTCACTCTTTTTCCCCTTTTTCAATGAACCCCATGGTCACTCCATTGTGGTCTATGACAGAGTAGAGAACACATATTAGTATAGTAAGGAAAGACACCATACCTTAGAGATAGGGGGAGGGGATTCCACATCTACACTTCTTCAATTAAGGGAAGTCGACTAAACTCTTAGACCCTATCAATGCCTCTCATAATATTCCATGGGTAAGGCCTTTTTAAGAATGTCTGCAACCAGTAGTTTTGTTGTCACATACCCAAACATCACGATTCCCTGCTAAAAATTCTCGTTGATAAAATGATACTTTATCTCAATGTGAATTATCCTTGAGTGATGGATGATATTTTTTCTGAGATTTGTAACACATGAGTTATTACATTGGATTCCAATTAGAGACTTTACTTCAACTCCGATATCATCAAGTTGCTTCTTCATCCACAATAATGGTGTGCATGCTTGAGTGGAGGGATTATACTCACATTTTGCGCTGCTCAATGAAATATAATCTTACTAATTTATTATCCAAGAAATACACAATACACCAAGATATAATGCACCTCCTGACATTAATTTCCTATCATCCACTGAATTGGCTTAATCTGCATCAGTATATCCCAGTAACTCTGACTGAGATTTTTCATTATACAAAAATCCAAAATCCAACATGACCTTAATATACCGAATTATTATTTTCATTGAAATCATGTGGATTTCATTGAGATTTTTTTTCATATCACATTTCTTGGTACATGGAGAAAACAATATCATGCCTCGTCCTTGTGAGGTATAATAAACTACCAATAATAAACATGTATTCTGTGATATCACCTGCCTTGCCATTATCATCTTTCGATAATTTCATACAGATAGAAACCAAAGTATTCATCTCTTTGTAATTTTTCATTCCAAATATTCTCAGAAGATACATGGTGTATTTTTATTGAGAAATTAATGTTCCATTACTTCCTTTTTCACCTGTAATCCAAGGAAAAATATCAGGTCACCAATCATAGACATTTTTTACTCTTATTTCATGAATTTTGAAAAAAATTTACAACATACGTAATATGATCCTAAAAATATTATGTAATTGACATAGACTAAGACCATAATCATTTTATTACTGTTGTTTTTGAAATAGATATTTTAATCAACTCCACCACACTGGAAACCAAGCATCTTCAAATATAGATCAAGCCTTGAGTACCATGCTCTAAGTGCTTGTTTTAGCCCATATAATGTATTCACCAACCAAAAAACCGTGTTCTCATCCTCATGAATGAGATAACCATATAGATTCACAATACACACTTCTTACTCTAGAATCCCATTCAAGAATGTAGATTTGACATCCATTTAGAACACTTTAAACTTATATTTCTCTAAAAACATCAGACATATGGGTAATAACCAATAACCATTCCATTCTGCTATAGTCATCAATGAAAAAAATGTAGTACTTATTCCCATCAATTACTCCTAATGTGATAGGCCCATAAACATCAGTATGCACCAATTTGATCACTCTTGTTGACTGCTTTTCCTTTTCCTTATATGTATTTCTGATGAGCATCTATTTTTTTCACGTGACGCACGTGTGAGTACAATCACAGGATAGCTTCGGGCGATATCTTGATGCATCACACTTTAACAAATCATCTAGGGATGGTTGGAATAGTTGACAAATTTATTAATCCCATAGATTGTTTTCTTCCTCTTTAGATATAAATTGCATATCTTCTTCTCCACTTTCCAGGTAGAGATTTCCCTTTGTTCTTTTCCCTTGTAGAACCACTACCCCATCTCTTCCTTTGACGAGACAAATCTTCTTAGTAAACCATATTGAATTACCTGAGTTACATAGTTTACTGCCATTGTAGAAATTGTGACTGAGGCCTTATACCTAGAGGAAATCATCATTTCTCATCTCTTTTTCCCCCAAACATGGCATTTCTTGAGCCAAAAATCTTCAGGCCTTCATCATTTCAAAATATTACAACTCCTTCTTTGTCATATTTTATGCCTATAACAAGATCCATAATACCTATGATGTGCGACGTGCAACCACTATCAAGGATCTACACACTAGAGAATTATGATGCTTTAAGAAAAATTCCTACCCTCACTGCCTTCTCAACCTTTGTCTTCATGGTCCATATTTTTTCCTTCACACTCGGCATGGTTTGAGACTTCTGATCTTTCTCCGAGTACGATGGATCAGATTCATCATGCAATGATGAAAATATATTTTTCCTTTTCAACTATCCTATTGGGTCATTGATCTTCTTCTTGTGAACATTTAGATTCTACATTTTTACATTCCTATGTATGGTCTAAGTAGAGTATCATTCCATGTGCCGAAATCCTCTGCCCCAAAAAAAGTGTCCTTCAAAATATGATCTAGAGAACCATTCTCTGTTTGGCTTCCACCACTGTTCCTGTTCCCTACGATATCTCTTGGATATGGAAGACACATAAAATTATTGTCCCATCTATCCACAATAATAACACCTAACATAAAGTGCATTCCTTTGTTTCACTTCTATTATTCTAGTTTTTTCCTTCAGGATCTTTGAATATTCGGGTTTGGCTATGTACCCAAATCAACCCTCAATCTCAGAATGGATTCTAGTGGTCTGGCATCAATTATCACAACATTTTGTTTTCAATTAATCCCCCCATAGGCCTTAGTATATATCCATAATTTAATCTTCCTCTCTGATGAAACACTATGCTCCACTTTTTGCTTCTCGGTTTTTTGAGTGATCTATTTTCCTGATGTCCCCATAAGAGTCAAGAGTTTCTATTGATACTTAAACATTTTTTGCATATCGAAAACTTCTCTTTGATGTTCTTCAATACGCTGGATTTTATCTTTCCTTATGTTATTGAATAAATTAATCTCCCTTTTTTGTTCTTCCACATTGGTTTTATAATTCTGAACCTTTTCTGAGATCATTATCCTGGAAAAAATAAGGTTTTCAATTTCTTTATCAGCTCAAACGTTTCTTTTTCCTATTGTTTCATGTAGTGCTTTACATCATGTACCACCTTGTTGGTTTTCTTTGTTTTTTCTCTCCAAACATATATCAATTCAAGAGATTCTTATAATTCAGCTTCCATATCAACTATTCCTTCAATTTATTCTTCTTACTCATCATTTTCATTTTATTACTTTTTTAGAGAGATACTGACAACTGCCACCACAGCATTCTCTCCCCGATCTCTACAGTTCTCTATCTCTTCAACCTCTTCAACCTCAGACTCATCTGAACTACCACATTCTTATGAGAGAACATTATTTTTCATATAAAAAATTTCTATTAAATTGTTTCTTGCCTTTAAAATAGGATTAATTATTCTTTTTTGGAATTTTGATTTCATCCTCCTCGTATTTTTAAAACATCTTGGTTTACCTTTCAGTAAGGTGACCAACATTTGCACATCTAAATCAAGAAAGTAGATATTTCCCTTAGAACATTCCTTTTCTTCATTGATGATTCGAGGAAGGGAATGAAATCACATCATCTGTCTCTTCTTATTCATAATGAAAATATTCAATGTAGATCTTATTCAAGGACTTTAATGCCACATCATTGGATTTCCACTTTTCCATAGCATTTCTATCATCATTTCTTATTTCATATTCAACAAGGGTGTTATGCATGTTATCCAGTGTCAAATATTTCAGGTCTTTATCATCCAAAACTGAAACATTCAAATTGAACTAAGGATGATGTTTCCTCATGATGCACTTAACAAACATTATATCTTCAATAACTTCTCAAAGACCTCGTATTTCTTCCACAACAACATTTACTTTATCAACGAATGAATCAAAAGACTCTTTTGGGTTCATTCTCAAATTTTCATACATGTATGACAACCCTTGTAGCATTTCCTCTCATACCTTTTAATATCATTCATTTATGTTCAATAACTTTTCCAACATATCATGTGATGTTTTTCATGACATCACCTTCTTATATATTTCATTTGACATCCCACCCTAAAGCAGTTATTCCTTTTGCGTCAGCATCTAATTCACCTCTCTTGGATTCTGATAATGCACCACTGCTAATATCAGTAGTTATTTCATGCATTGATATTGTTAACACATCAATTCTGAAATATTGAAAGTAGTGTTGCATCTGATTCATTCATAGATGAAATTTTTTCCCGTCAAAGATTAGAATCCCTTTGTAGTTGACGCCCTCTAGTTGAGAGAGAAACAATGAAATAAATCATTCTCTTTGATTCTAATTGGTAGGTCCACTTGGCTAGAGACCCTATGGGGGGTGAATCAAGGTATGAAAAAATAAACAAACTGGCTCTTTTGATCTTGTTTTGTTGTTAGAAAAAACCCTCTTCTACCTCTCCTTCTCGTTATAGAGTATGAATGAATCTTAAATCATGCACATGACACATCGATTTTACGTGGTTCACACTCACTGCGCTACATACAAGGAGCATTCCCTGACAATGAGCTGTTGTACCAAATATACTATAAGTGCACAATTGATTACATTTTCAAAGAAAACTCATTGTACCTCCTAGTTTACAACCATTCAAAATTTAATAACTCACCGCTCTCTCATCTAATGTGATCTCACTACTTATTCATAATATCTACTCACAATTTATAGAAATGTAGGTCTCTTCATTATCACAAATGGATGCATATTGTTCTATATATAGATTCTATGTTGATGTTCCACTTTCATCTACTGATGAATAAATTGTTACTATGGGTGTACCGAGCAATCCTGTAACTTTTAAGCAGATATAGAATGACCGACATACTTTTCCAAGCCTGGAATACTTCCATATGCCTTGGTATTCTTCTCTAATCCTGGAGTGCATGTTTCACCTTACCACATGTGCGACACTCACTTTGCCAACTCATAACATGGGTGACTCACACCCTTTTATGCCTAAATCAATATTGTCGTGAATATGTCAACTGGTGTGCTTCTTCAATCCTGGAACAAAAGTGATAACAAATTACTTTTGTGACACTACCTTTTCCAAATCCAAACCTGGGAAATTCAAACCCTTTTAGGCCCAAACTAGTATTAGCACACAACTATCAATTGGAGTGAAACTTCTAAATATCATTATACATGTGAAACCAAACCACCACTTGCGCGCCCAAACGACCTGTGCGTCTGGAAGTCTAAATGTCTATAAGTGTTGAGCTCTCTAAAAAATTAAGAGAGGTAGACCTCTATGTAAAGAAATTTTGGGTACCCTAAGCGCCAACAAGAAAGTCTCCTCTCAGTGAAAAAGACCAGCCACCCTAGTCTCTTTAGCCCTAGTCACCTTGCAAACCAAAACAAAAACATGGACACCCCTCTTTCACTTTCTATATTTTGGTGTTCTGATCTTGGAAAAAATATGGCACGCAACTTTCGTATCCTCCAAGAAAATGGATCACAAGTCCCTTTTCTAAAAACACTTTTTTCCATTTATCTTTTTTATGGCCCAATTTTTTTGCAAACATCAGAAAACAGCGCCACCTTGTATATTTTTTTAACTGCCTCCAGATCATCCATTAATTTTTTGTGGTTCTTCTGTCAATCATGGATAGCCAACAATATCTTTTTAAACTGGGAAGTCACCATGTAAACCCCCATTGTCAACAAATTGGAAACCCTGGTATTCTTTACAAAAAACACAACATGAAGGCCCAAAAAGTCAAAAAAGCAAAATCATCACAAAAATGCATCAATGATACATTGAGGGATTTTTTCCAAACAATTCAACTAAAGATTCTTGCCACATGAATTTCTAGAACAGAATTTCCTTCATCATGGAAACATTTTAGGTTGTTTTTCTATGAAATCATACTTATCAACTTCATCATCAATCTTATTTAGACATATAGATGTAATTTATTCTAACATTAAACAATAGAAAAGACTAGATGTGGGATTCCATTGAATCATCCCCTTCCTCTTTCAGACATCTGGAAAAAGATAAATAATAATTATTCACTTATATCATCTTCAGTTTTGGTCTCCTAATCCAATATATTCTTTTCATTAAATGAAATAAATATAGATTAAATTTTAAATAGATTTATTGGTTTACCCACATCTCATAATCATCCAAAATACTATATAATTCATGAAGAAATAATTTACCATGATTCAATTCATATAGTATTGATAAATTTTCATTATAAATAAGTGGTAATATTCTAGTAATATTTATCACTATGTTATAATCCTTGATTTCATAAGCAATATCTTCAGTGGGACCAAAAACATTAGTAAGATAGTTAATGAGATCGTCTATGTTTTTTTAACACATCTTCAAAACATCAAACCTATATTGTATGAACTTTAGCTTTTCCTTCTACACTTTGTATCTACCTTAAATTATATTATATAATTATTCTTATATTTCTTTAGTCATTGATCATTCTAACACCTTTATATATATATTATTTGAAAGTGATACTTTTATGAAATGAAGAGTCATAAAATCATCATTCAATAAATATTATCATCTTTCATCATCTAACATCATGTGGGACCACATAGTTGTATCTAATGAATTAAAAAAGAGAAAACATCCTACACAATATATCTAAGTAGATATATCATCATGTTTTTATATATATTTAAATTAAATCCAACATTCCTTGAAACTCCATTAGGATGAAAAATTTATCCCATATAAGTAACATAATTTTATCAGATTTATGAAAAAATTAATTCCATTAATAAAAAATTTTGTAGCCTTATCCCAACATACACCCTAATATGGGATGAATTAGGGTGAAAAAACATCACTCATTAGTTATTTAAACATAAATCCTTTATTCACATTGGAAAGTTAAACATGAATCTGATTATTAATATTAATCAAATAATGATATATAAATATTATTAGCATGATTATTTGACATAGTTCTCCTATAAATGATATTACATGGAGAACATATCAATAATGTTTTCATTTATAAATTATCCAATACCTCACATGTATGTTGTTACAATATAGGGAAGATAGGACTACTCCTCTAATTCCCAAAGCATCATACTATCTTCCAAAAATTACTATTTAAAATGGATAAAACATATTAAAAACATAGTTTTGTCTTACAATTATTTTCGATAAAGATATGTAATATAAATAAACAAGGGTGTTCTTCCCAGATGAACAAATTACTCACTTCCAAATCATAATGGATATATGAAATATGTTCTTATTTTTATCCCTGAATTCAAGAAACATCCATCTTGGTCACCCTACTCTAAATCCTGATCATCCATAAATCTCTACATATTTTTTGTGTGATTTAATTTTTCTTGTATACTTGATTTCTTCTAATAAAAAATAGTTTGAATTTCATATTTTAAAATCAAAAATACAATAACAACCCAATTTATTTTACTTTAATATAATCAAGTTGATCATATCTAAAATAGATCTCCACCATATACATCATATATGAAATAAAATTAATTTTTTGTAATAATAAATAATATGGAAAATAGTCACATCAGAAAATCAATTTTAATTCTCCAGTTTCCAAATTGTACACTGAAACACACCCATTGTAGTTTATCTAGGTAGTTTTGAAATAAAATTTATTCAATTAAAAGGTAAGATATATCATTAAATAAATATTCATGGTTTAACTTCATTGAATCACCAAATTGACCATGGTATGATCAAAATTTTTAGAAGTGATATATAAAATCATGAATCTCCTAAATTTTATTCGATCTATAAAACTCATAACCTCCCTTTGGTGATCATATTTGGAAGCATGACCTCCTATATATAATAAAAATTAACAACACACATATTTTCCATTTTCTTTATTAAATTTAAAACCACCATGGTGTACTATGATTCTATAGTGTAGATCGATGCATGAAATTCATACTATGATTTAGTCCATCATTATGGAATGGGAATCACTAGAAATACTAATAAAATAAAATTCACCAATCTCGAGCCTATGGTGTAACCTCACCCTCCATGATGAATAAATAATAATTTTCAAGCCATTTTATAAACACTGTTCACATTGTAAGGTTGTAAATACCATTTGGTCTTCTATATTGGGGTATATAAGATGGCCTTATGCCATATAAATGTCATTTTATTTAGAAGTTGGTATTCATCAAAACATCATTTATAGATTCTCCAATAACATTAACAAGATTTCTCAAGCATGAAATACTTTTAAATATTGTCAATAAATCCAATAAAAATTCATACCTTTATGTTATAACAATGAAACAATATAAGGCCATTATTTTCAAAACAAAGGATTCAAAGGAGTCATTTGAATAAATGATCTCTATTTTTTGATAATAATAAAACATGAATGATAAGTTATGTTTAAACTAATTATGAAATAAATAATTTTGGTAGGAATTGAGAGTGACCCCACTACAGTTTATCATCCATAAGATTTATATTTATATTTTTTTAATGAGAAACCTAAAAAGACATTAGTATGTTTATGCCACCCCTTAATCAAAAACATATAATTCCTTTAATTTCTACTCCTTTGTGATTTTAAAAATTAATGTAATAGAAACATAAAAAAAATAGAATAAGAGGTTAAAAATTAAACACTATAGATATTTTATATATTTATAACTATCGATTGATCATTCATTGATGATGATTAATGTGATTGAATTAAAAGAAAAATAAATTGTAACTCATGTTAATATAAATAGTGGGAGAAAGATTCAATAATGATTAATTTTATATCTCAATGGAAAATAGAGATTGTAAATTTATTAATTCTATTGATATTTGAGGACCACTTACTCATATTTCATTAATATCCTCTCATAATATACAATATTTATAATGTATTCTACTATATTTTATGTCTCCCTATCTATCTTCCTCTTATACCATGTTAACTTATAATAATTTCCTTCTATAATTAGATCATGATGTGAGGAATGAATTTTGGATTAATCTAATCCCTTCTATAGATCAATAATTTGGTCTATAAAATATTGAATATATATGACCTCGTTATTCTTTTAACTAAACAATAATTTTCTTTTTATGATATAATTTTTCTAGTATTCCCTATGATTTAAAATTTTATCCTCAATCTCTACTTTATAGTCTATAATCTGATTTTTATGTTTGTATATCAGAGAAAAAATACACTAGTCTAGAAAAACATATATCCTTGAATCCATCTAAGGGAGAATTCAAATTATAGTACTCAATTCATATATTTTACAACAACATAGAATATCTGTTATCAATCATCTCTGATCATGAAAATTATTTTAATTTCATACTTTATAATTGAGATACAATATTAATATCATTTTTATGATATTCAAGAGAATTATTCTCCTCGTGAATAAAATTTATAACATCAATAGAATCCAAATAATAATCCTATTTTATGGTATCAAAATCAATTTTATAATGACATATTACTTTATTAAAATTATTTATATAATAAATTAATGTCTTTATTGTCATATCAGGGTTAGGGGAATCTGACAAAAATGACTTCATTTATTTCATAAATTCATCGTATGTGGAACTGGTCCTCTATGGTTTATCTGACGACCACCCAAATGAAGATAATTTTCATGATGAAGAATGCCAGTGAGACATTGTCAGTACTGAAAAATAATGTGATGTAGACTATATAAAGGGATATTCAAAATAGTTTCTATTATAGATCTTATAGACTCTGCCTCCATCTCACTTTTTTATATAGTTTGAGGTGGTGAATGTGATTTTAATGATTTTTTGATCATTATATTATGTAATATTCACATCTCATTTCTTGTGTTTACTTTTGAAAAGGTAAATTTTTTCATTAAAATCATATATACATATATAGTAGAGAATCATATAGAAAAATGGGGTATAATATATTGATATTTCATTATTTTCCAATAAAAACGTGTCTTCATAGCATGTATCTTCCTAGAAATATCTTCTTCCCTCCTATCATTAATTGTTTTTTTAAATAATACAAAGAATGGATTTCCTAATTATTTTGGTCTGAATTTCAAAAAAAACTGTTCTATATTCATCACCCATTATTCCCCAAATTCTGTAACAATTAGTATACATTTTTCATCTACAAACTTTTTGTTTTATCCTGCTTCGAAGAGGGCGACTCCGTAGATATTGAAAAATTATTAATATTTTTTTCTAAAAACTATGGGTATTCATATTATAATTTTTTGATTATACAATTTTGGTCTAAACACCATATGTTATCTTTCACATTATCTTCTTTAAAGACTTTTGATCCACCATTATCATAGCTTACAACTTCTACAAAAAAATATATTTCGAATCTAAGAATAGTTTCATCTTGGATATAGTCACATAAATGATAGAAACCTCTTCACACCTTTATGAAATTTAAAAATTCGTAATACATTCATTATGTAGTTTCTTCATGAGGATTTAACATATAATCCTCAATCATGATTTCATTTTTTTAACATCCCTACTATTATCATTTCCCTTAGAAGGATGTGGAACATTACATAGCCTTAACCAACATCCCCCATATGCCAAAGTCTAGTAATAAATGTTGAAGTGCTTCAATACACTTGGGGGACGATTTTCCCATTAACAATAAAACAACAAACCAAACAAACCACTATATAATGCATGATTATAGTGGAACACAACTCAACATTTCAATTTTTTAAAATAAAACTAAAACAAACTACCACTACGGAAGAATAAAATATTAAATTACATATCGAATGACCACAAAAAACAGACTCCAATGAAATATCCAATATCCAAACATGGTCCATGATTCATCTCCACAAAACATTCCATATATCAGGAAGTAATGTTATATGTTACATTTTCCTGTGTCTCGATAAACAACATATTCAAAATCACAAAAGTGAAAAAGTAGGGGTGAGTAATAAAGCTCAGTATTTCCTCACCCAATGACATACCTAATCCACCACTTTGATAGAACAAGTTATCCCAATATATAAAATTTTTATATAGAAAAATTTATAAAATAGATTATATCATTAATATAATAATATTCCATATTAAAATAGTTTTCTCATAATGATATCATGTTCTAAGGAAAGATACAAAAACGTTTTCCAAAAACAGTTTATAAATTCCACATATACATAATCCATTCCATTCAATATATCCTCACATCTACACATTCATTCTTATTTATGATTGTTCCATACTCATGAGAAGTTTCTCATTGGTATACTCTGTTGTGACAAGTAAATTTCATCCCATGTTCTATTACACCTTTAACATCAAGCACAAGGTGATGTGACAATTAAGCCTCATAATCCAATATGAACACACACAACGATGTATGATAAAAAACTATGCCAATACAATCATGAGAATTCTATTCCAATACCAAATTCATTTTAATTTCATAACATTTTAAATAAAAAATGATTTTTTTAAATCATTTTCCACAAATAAAACCATTATACTACTTTAAAATCAATATTATGAAATCATTGATCAATTTACGTTGCAAAACAAATCCACAATTTCACGCAAAAACAAAATACATCACTATACATGGATTTTAACATGTCATTAAAACCAATTTCATAATCCAATTCATTAAATTTAATCAATTGGAATCTAACAGTTCGAGATATAAATATAAGAGTAAATAGTGAAACCACCAACCTCATGTTTTATGATGAAAATGAAGAATGCAAGGAATACCCAAATGAAACCTTGTTGAATCTTCCAAAACCAAACTTAGATCTCATCGTATATTATTAATAATGCCAAATAAAAACATATTTTCCATAACCAACATTAGATATACAAATAATAGATATATTTAAATAATATTGAATGATAGGGACATGTATATCTATCCAAACCCACCAAAGACCAATATGATCAATGACTTACCGTGAGAATCGCTTTTCAACAGAACATAAAACGTCTCAAGATCAATTCTAGTTCAGTAGGGAGAGGTTCTAAAACCATTGAGAGAGAAAAATCCTATGTTAGGGCGTTTTCAGGTAAAATAAAGAATTAAAACATTAAACCTACCTAGATCCACATGTTTAGGATCTTGTTTTTAACAATGTATTGTTTAGTGTATGGTTATGAAAATGATGTGGTTTTTATACACTAGACAATATATTAAGGATGAACCTCACATTGTTGGATCACATTGTTTCCAAACCATGTGCTAGCCATTCCAATGCCCACTATCAAATGCATCATGGTTTCTTCTAAGAAACTACATGGATTTGGAAAACTGTGTGCTACCCATGTACCTTCCTTTAGCCCCTTTCTCATTGTGCACAGTTTCCAATAGGTGTTTCATGATTTTTTACAAAACATGCACCAATCGTGCAACTATTGTAAATCCCAAAACCCTCAAACAGTTCCCCATACTCTCCCAAACATCACCCAAATACAATACATAATTAAAAACATAGTGAAATGGTTAAATACTTGAAAACATGTCTCTCACAATTTTTAGCTCGAAAATACCCATGAAAACATCTTCGATGTAATCCAAAAAGAATTAAACTATATGGGTACTCTTAATATTGATAAGGAAATCCCAACACATAATTATCATGAAACTTAATCATATATTTGTTACAATATCATATAAGTAATATAGAATTCACCCAATTAAAACAATAATAGAATATATATATATATATATAATTTATCCATATTATACACCCTTTATTTTTACCGAAATATTGTCTCATCCACTCGTAAATTAATAAAAAATCCATAAAAATATTATCCCAATTGGGGAGAAATATGGTGGAATTAGAGGATGAATAATTATTAGAAAGACAAACATAATTTTATTCCCCACTCAAAATGATAAATAAATTGAAGTTATATTTTTTAAAATATTATTTAAAAATAAAAGTAAATTCAAAGGAAAATAAACATTTAGATGTTATATATTAGAATTGATGTTTCAATTTAAACCAATTGGATATAAATAAATAATCCAAATGTTAGAACAATGCGTGGATTCTCTAATGACAATCTGAATCTATCTTATAAGATATTATTACCAAACCCTTCTAGTCAAAATAAGAATTACATTTTAAACATATTTGGGGATTGGATCTGTAATAAAAATGCATGGTATTGATAAATTCAATACACTAGAATAGATTCAACTATGTTAGTAACTAGTACAATGTTCAATAATTTGGAAATATTTAATAAATGCATTAGAATCATGTTCTTATTTCCCTAAGATCCATTTTTATCTCATATATTAATAATAATTCCAATCCCTCTATCAATCTTAAAAATTAAATAGTTAAAAAAATCAAAATTCATATCCACACAAAAACTTTAATCATAATGATTATATTAGTGGATTCCTCACCCCAATCACATCAATAATTAAGATCACAATATCTGAAAACAATATAAAAAAATATGATATTTAATAGTGATTACTTACAAAAAAATGCTCTTAGTAGGAAAAATATAAACAAATAGCTTCAATAATCATAAAATAAATGAGATGTTTCATAATAAATTGATTTAATGAATTGGTAGTAGTTCCATACCCAAAATAGAGAGTCTAATTTATAGATTTCATTAAAAAATGGTATCATTTTGAGTTATCCATGTTTTGTTACAATAACATTTTAAGAAGGAAATGTATTTTTATGAATACAAATCCATTACATTATTTTTCTTTATACATGTACATAGTATTTTAGATGTTAATATTTTTATTTATTCCACTGAAACATTTATATTCAAGAGTTATATTATATGCAAAATATAAATCAAATAAATTACATTCATGTTACCTAAAATTCAACATCATTGTATTGTGATTTTCAACATGAAGGATTAAATGGAGTAATTTTATTCAATATATAAACCTTATCTTGAAAGAGAAAAACAGAGAGTAAATGTTTAAATACTAGATCAATAAATACCATTTGATACAAAAATTAACATGTGAATACAAAAAAAGAGAATATTGTATATTTAGGTATAAATTTTTTTAATGAAGTTAAAAACCATGGACCAATTTCCCTAAATATAAAAAATAGTTTATTAGTTGATCAGAAACATCAAAATGGACATTAAAAAACATTTCTGGATTCTGAAGAGCATCAAACTCGTTGTTATATTTGGGGATTTTTTCCTAAAAGAGGAGGATATAGTGGGGAAAATAGAAACTATGAATGTATTAATGCTTAGGTATATTTAAGAAAATTTCATGTCTCAAATATATTATCATGAACCCCCAAATCTCCCCATATTGGTTTGTAGTGAAGATAGTGATGACCCCATGAAGCCCCCTCTAGTAGGCCCTGAATCGGTATGAAGCATGAAAGGTATGTATCACATGTAGGGTATTCATGACACTAAAAATAGAATATAATAACATAGATAATATTAATTTATAAACCATAATAATAGTAAAAATTATTTTTATAGTTCATGTTATGAATACATGAAACATAAACCAAACAACCAGGTGATGGAATGTCTATAATAATGTGCTTTAATCTATCTTCTTTTCAACACTAATGTTTATATAATATAAACACTACAACTCTACCATGAATTATCTTACAATAAATAAAGAAATATTATTTAGGGTTGGTAACCATTGACTACTAAGTAGGTTTATATTTTAAGTGCAGAAAAAATCATGTGAAATCAATGTGTTGGGAAAAATATGTACAATAACAAAAAAGATAATAAAATTAGAAAATAATAATATATTCAATTGTCCTTATCTATGAATAATCATAATCACCATATTCATTTGTCACACCTATAAACTCTAAATTATAATTATTGTCCATTTTACAAAAAAAAGTATGTACAAATTGATCTATCATAATTAAGAGATATGTCTAACATCTCTAATTATAATGATTTCTTCAACCTTTACTGTAACTATAAAATTTCCATCATAACATAACCTCAAAAAACTAATATTAAATCATAATATATAATACTAAATTGAGTTCCAATAAATATAATACAACTAGTCTTACCTATCGAAATATTTTCCATCTAAATAAAACTAGAATCAAGATGGTATAGGAACTGTGAAATCCCATGAATCGGAAAGCTTCATAATTGTGTTAAATAATAAAAAAAATTAAATAAAAATATATATATATGATATTTTAGTTTTAGAATTTTATAAAATTAGTAAAAAAATTATATAACAAAACTCATTCCTTATTAACTATGGAAATTTCATCAACTATATAGGAAACTGTGTAATCTTTAACGATTCATTAATATCACCGAAAAATTATCTACAAAATATACTCTTTTAGAAAAATGACATGAATTAATTTTATTTATAATATTTGGAAATAGAAATATAATAAATGGGTGTCTTTAATGCTTATTTAGGAATATCATATGCGAAATAGATTAAATATCCTAAGTAAGAATGATATGGGATTATAGGTATAATTATAATATATCAGATATCCATACCCAACAATTCATATATCAATAATCATAACATAATTTATGGATGAACATAAGAACATACCCTGGAATTACTACATATCAAAGTTGTACCACAATAATAACTAATCATAGATATATAAAACAATAATCCATAATCATGGGATCCAATAATAAAACCTATTACTATCATAGAAATTTGTTTTAGATATACAATGTAATAAATAATAAAAATTAAATCAACATAGAATGGAAGAATAATCTTAATAATAGGAATATGTTTAAGGAATATTATTATTTTCATGACTTTTTAAGAAACTCATTATGTTCATGCATAAAAACGTGAGAAAATGGATTATTCATACACCTTTTGGGAATAAAATTATAATTTATATGCCATAATATCTCCTAATATATTAAATTTAACCAATGAATCAGAGTGAAATATAATATCCCCCAAAATAATCCACAAATTTGCTTACCGCATACAGTCAATCATAATCATATCATAAAGGACTCATGGAAATATAGTTGTTTTCATAAACCTTTCAAATGTAATCTCATCAGGACAAAAATTGTAATTTCATTAGTAAAAATTACATTATAAAAAATGTATCATTTTGTCGATTTAAATGATATTAAATGACATTATATGTAAATAACCCATAATAAAACATATGGTATTTTCATAATATTTATAAATGGTTTATGGTTGAGTTAATATTTTTACCATTAAAAAGATGTGTGGTATCTCGGTGAACTACCTTAAATCTAAGGAATTAAATTTATTGTATTCACAGAGGAGAGGAATCAAATAAAAAATTATCTTTATATACATTCAGATAAATTGAATGAAAAAGGTGGTGATGGATCATATTTATGATAGAAATAAAATTTCATAATCTATATAGAGGAATATTTATGATGGTATCATTTTAATAATATCATTGATCAAGAATAAAATATATCAATTTTTTTATATAAGGAAAACACATTTTAGGAGGATTAAAAGATATTCTCTTGACATATTAAATACCCATGGATTTTAGAAAATATTTATAGGCCTATATTATCTATCAAGGTCTAAAATAACTTCGTTTTGAAACTAATATAATATATATATGAAGTTGCATCACAAAATAAAAGGATGGTGAAATGTTTTTTTACACAAAAAATAATAAAAATTGAATAATTTCATTCATTGATTAAAATGAAACATAAAAATTGTTTAAATAATTCATTAAAAAATTTATAAAAAAGTTAATATTATTTTATAAATACCTTATCCATTTTTTAAGCATTTATATTGACATTTACAAAATCATCCAATGAATTTGAGCATCGAAGATGAAGGATCCCAATGGAAATATGGTGGGGATAGTTTCACTAAAAATATCAACATCATGTAATTTATGGTTCAAGGGGAAATGAAACTGTGGGGTAAAATGTAAAAATACAATAACAGTAATAATAACATTATGGGTGTTTTATAAGGAATACAAATTCTTAAGATGGATTGTCTCTCAATGAGAATTTCAATTTCAAAATGAAATTGGCGATGAAAATTTAACAAATTTGGTAACCATTGGGTGGAAAAAGATAATAAGATAAATTCTAGAGACAGATCAATAATCAATATAATTATAATATTAATCATGATAAAATTAATTTCATTAAATAATATAGATTGTAAAAAATAAAAAAAAATTATTGATATAAAATAAGTCTCAATGCATGAAAAAAATGATTAAAAACCCTTACAAACATTGTATCCATTGAGTCAAAAAACTGTTGTAAGAAATAAAAACATATAGATGATAAAACCCCATATATTACTAGAATATTTTAAAATAAATCCACATGGTATTGATCATACCATTTCAATGATATCACGGTGAAAATATGAAATATTTCTCATGAAATTAAATTTTATACACAAAAACCCTTACATTGATTCTCATCTTCAATTGAATTACCCGATTCTCATGTATAAAACAATGAATATCTTAATCACATACATACAACAATTATTAATATCTATAAACTTATATATGAATTATTTATAATTACTCTCTACTTGTATTTTAGTTATTTATTATCTATTCCAAACATCAGGTGTTAGTAATCTTATTTATTTTTTAATTGGTTTCATAATAGTTCTGTTGTTATTTATTACTATCCCAAAGATTTTGAGTACCAGGTATTAAAATGTACATTAATTGGATATTTATAGTTTTTATAATTTTATATCATTAATATATGGTATTTTGGTTACTATCCATAAATATTAAATTATTGATGATCATGCTTTGGGGTTTTTAATGAACAAACATTTGTATCATAAAAAATGAGTTTAATATTAATGTCACAATTAAATAAGTATAGTATATTCATTATTTACTAAGTTTTATTATATAATTTCATTAATTATTTACTCAATGTCATCAATGATATTTTTTCATGTTTGTTTTAGACCATCCCGGACATAATCATACCCTATTTAATTGATTATTATGATATGATGAAGTTTTAATATAATTATTCTAGAAACATGTTAATATTTTTTAAATTTTATTTAACTAATGTTTCATTATTTAATATAATGAAAATAATATATATTGGATATAAAACTATTATATATTGTGAATAAATTTTCCCACAAAGTTCGCTCGTTCTAGAAGATTTAATTTACAGCAATCATTTATTGTCCATATGATTAATAGGATATCCAGTTTTTCATAAAAAAATACTATAAATTTTATAAATACGATATTTATGTATAAACCCCATTATTAAGACCATCTATGATACTAGATGATGAAAAATATAACACACCATTCCATGGAGGTGGTAGTTTTCATGACTACATAGATGATTATTTTATTTTACATAGAAACAAGGAAATATATAACATTTTATATTGTCTTAGAAATAAATAAATATTATAAATATCCTAATTATTTAATACATTTCACATTTTTACCTAACACGTTATGTGTTTAATGAAAATGAAACATGATGCTTCATGGATGTGGTAGTGTATTCATACACGTGAATGTAATTTTCATTTTCTATACTGGAACAATTAAAGGGTGGTTAATGGATATTCTTGTAATATAAAAACAGTAATTATAATCTAATTATTAAATAATTATAAAATTATTTGGACAAATATATTTGAAAAAAGAGTATATACAAAATGTTAATGAAATGTTAGTACATACATTGACAACTTTATGCTTCCCTTGGAGGATGCATTGTAAATAAAGGACATAATCAAAAAAATCCGCCAATATCCTATATTAGGGAATCAAATTATGGAAAATAAATATAAAATACTTTCAGTAGGAAAAAAATATTTCATATTGATTTTGATGGGGTGGTGAGAGGCACCATTTAACTGTGACGAGAATGAATATTTTGTTATTATTTCTCCTTAATATAAATAGATAACCTCATTAAAATGTCAATAAAACTCAAAAATAGTAAATAATTGATTAAAGATAAATTTTGGATGATATTAACTTTAACCAATCAATTAAAAATATTTTTTAATATGTTAGGTCTTTTACCCATTTGTTTTACCCTTTTGTACCCATTTGGCATTTATAGCGGTAACTAATTTTTACCGACATGATTCATTTTTATACCTAAATATAAAATGGTCATTATTAACTAATATGTATCTTATAATTGATAATTTTAAAATTTTTTATTATATCAATTTTATAAAAATGTTAAAATTTTATTACAAAAAAATAAATATATAATGTAATAAAAGAGTTTTAGGTAATAATGTAACTTCAGTTCAAAAATATAAAACATATTATTATAAATTAAAATAAATATTTTAAATTTTAAACTTTTTCTTATATATTTAATATTTATTTTATAAAGTGGTTTCAAAAAATTATAAGTTAGACATATATACTAATAATATCATTAAAGTCACCATATTTTTTAAAATGGATTTTGCACTATTCACATAAAAATTAATCATTTCAAAAAATGTGAAAAAATAAACATAATATTATATTTTCATTATAAATCAAGATGAATTGTTGAATTTAATATTTTATAATTTTATCATTTATCTTTTAAATAGAAATATAATTAAAAATGTTTTCATTTGATGATTACATTTTAAAATTTTAACAATTCATATTGTAATTTTGAATCAATTAATAATTTTATTTGTTTTTATAAAATATTAATATAAATGATATAGATTATAGATTATATATTTATTTTTGAAAAATAAATCATTCAAATTACAGTTTAAGAAAAAAAAACATTCTTAAGAGTAAAATGATCATGTTAATTTTAACAGTGCATCAGTAAAAAAAGGTTATTTATTTTAAAGTACAAAATGTGAAACCATTAAAATAGATGTGATAGATAAATTATTAAATTATTAATTAAATTTTTATTTCTTCTTTATTTCTATTAATATGGATCCTTATGATCTTTGTGTAATATATATGCATAAGGTAAGCTTTGGTGATAAAAAAGTGTGATGATTCCACAATCATGGATCTCAAGTCACAACCCGTCCCCTGGGGCCCATGCCGTATCTACCACAAGTCTGCCTCCAAATGGCTTGGGGATCATGACTAGCTTTGATGGCATCAACCTAAAAGTGGGAGGCATTTTCCTTAGTACATGTACACAAATACATGCCCAACCATGTCCAACACACTGAACAAGAAATAAATAGTATACTAAAACAAGACTATTTACAATGTATAGCTGGAAGAAAGTGTGCCAGAATACAAACCCAATGAAAGGAATGAAAATAGAAAATTTCACAAAGGAAACTCTAATGACCATCCACCGAAAACCCACCAAATCGAGAGAGTGTTGGAGCTATAGGATTATGAAGTAGAATATTCTGTTAACCTGATCCTACTTGGCCCCACGTCTTCCTAGGCCACGATGTCCACTAATGTAGCATCTGTCAGTCCCATATCCATGATCACCTCTGGGTCCCGGTCCACAAAATATCTATCAAAACTTAGATCCTACTAGATATATTTTGTCATAGTAACATTTGAATCATCTTCCACAATTTCGAACACCTCAGCTCCTAGAGAACTCATCCTATAGTGAGTACAGTGGTCCTACCATGTCATCAACATGTGTATCCCACTAACTTTTGATTTCTTAGGTAGTCCTCCCCATTGAGTAACATGGGCCTACAAAGTCAAAAATAGGTGCTTCCCACTAGTCAAGAAAACCTAAGGTACTCATCCCAATATCATACTCTGGGCCTAAAAAGTCATAGACAGGTGATTCCTACTAGGGTCATACAAAGTCATAGAAATGTGCTTCCTAGTGGAAAAAAAGTTAGCAGTCTTCAGGTCTCAGCCAATCACAGGGTTCTATATGTTATGTGCTTGGTTGAAAAACTCATAAATCCCTTCATTACATCTCAAATATAACTAATGTCACCATAGAGTGTTCAAAAAAACCGCGCTCATAGAGAGGGTCCTAACACCGAAAACGGCTTGTCAATCAGATGCACGGTCTGCCAGATATGAGTGTTTTAGTATCCAGGGGGTGGTTGCGTTGAGGCCCAGTCTGACCCAGTCAGACCGACCCAACCATTCCATATCAGGGGTCCCACATACCCTAATTTATTAAGACGGACATGAATCGACCATGTCTGGTTCGGGGTCGTTCAGGTCCGTCCTGGTTAGTGTGTTAGGCCCGATAGGCCTCGCTAGACCCGGCTCGGTTAGTCGAGGTTCCATACCACCAAGTCACCCGGAGTCGTAGTCATGTTTGGACCATCCTAAAGAGGCGTAGGTCTAGCCTACCAGTGTGGCTCTGGTCCACTGTGTGTGGAACCAGCCTGTTGGGTCGTGGGTCCAGCCCGCCTATGTTGGTCCGCCCTACATGTGTAGGAATGCCCCGCAGGTGTGTGTCCATCCCTCCAGCTGAGGAAAACCCACATGATGTTGCTGGTGTGAGAACATGGGACGCGGCATCCAGGAGAATCCCCTATTTTTCTAAAAGAGGCCCACATGAGGTGGGGTGCACCTCCTTCGCGGTGCCTGCCTTGTGCCGCATCCAACTTCTGCCGTGGTTGACAGGCCGCAACCTACCACCTACCCAGCATATGCACAGGTCTCCTCGACCTGTCAAAGTCATGGCCTGTGGCTTTCAGCTTATCTGTACGGCCTAAATGTAGGTTGTCCCTCCACACACCACCCCTCCTGGTGTCGCATCCTCCCTTGTTCCGTCGCATCTGAGGAGTCACAACCACCCTATCAATGCGGCCCACCTATGCTGGCTGTTTCCTCCACATGACCAGTGTGGTTGGCCACTAGTATTTCCATCTCCGAAACCGGTATGCCAAAATTGTGTTTAGTAGGCCAGATGACCTGCTTCGGTTGTCCATTCTATGAGCTGTCAACATTTGAGGCATCCAAAGAGATCCCTCTTCACCACGGGGGTCCCAAACCATCCTTTCCATTATTTTGAGGGTAGGGCCACCAGGAACAGAGATGAGGAGGCACTCAATCTTTTTTCGTGTATGCACTGGGCCTCTATGTTAGAGGATTAATGTCAGGGGAGGATTAGGTGATTTTTTGTTCAATCATTCCATGCCATGTTTTGGACCCTGAATAAATAAAAACCCAAGAATAAAATCACCCTCTAGCATAATGCACAAGTCATGGATCAACCTGTTTGTGGGTAGATCCATGTTCATTGTTTTTATAAAAGGAAGGGGAATAACATAAAATCAAAATCCCCTACCTTTAATGATGTTTGATGCTATGGTGCTCATCCTCGAGGGATTAAGACATTGACATTGCTTCCAGGCTCCGATATTCGAACGACATCGAAGATAATGAAGTTCCACTGACGTTCGCCATTATTCGCTAGAAAAGAAGTCCGTCGGTGGTTTTCTGGAAAATCCTACATTTTTTTAATCTTTATTTCCTTAGTGTGTCAAAATATAAATATGGTCACATCACATTATTATGCTATTTTATTTTAAAATTAGCATTGTTGTTATGCATCACTATAGTGTCGTTATGCAGCTATATAATGATAACTTAATGAGACTCATTAATGAAGATCATCACTACATCATCGGAACCCCGTAGAATCATTGTCCTGCACTCAATGGTGATAAAAGAAATAAAATATTTCATTTAAAATATTTTATTATTTTTCATGAAATGTTCGAATAATTAAATTTCTTCTAGGCCATTGTCGACCGATGTTAAGTTTCTTTTAGAAAAATACCAGAATTCTGAATTCAATCATGCCCTCAGTTTTTAATTCATATACTAGTTCAAATGATATAAAATCCCACTAGTAAGTTTACATAAAGTACCATAAATATGTTTTTTAAAATTAACAATCACCCTTAACCAGCACCGGTCATGTTTAGGCTCCACCTAATGGGATCATTCCCCCCATGAGTTCAACAGTAAACTCCAATTTTCCATCTGATATACCTTTTAAGAGTTATAAGGATTTGAAAATAAAATAATTGTTACTTTATTATGTTATTCAATTCCAAAAACTGACTGCCACTGTCGGTCTACGCTAGTTGATATTACGGACTGCCTATGGAAAGAATACCATCCCGAGTTCAGCGGTGGTCTCAGATTTTTAATTTGAGTCATCATATCTGAGTTATAAGAATTTAAAAAATAAAATAATTTTTTATTATTATTTTATTTATGGTTATTCCATTTTTGGGTTTTCTTACTGGAGGCATGCGACGACTAAAATTAAGTTGCGCCTAGGGTAAATCAGCCATCTTGAACACAATGGTTCCCTCAAATTTATGATCTGGGAAGACATTTAAGGGTTATTACACTATTTAATTGAATCTTGCCACACCTGATATTTAATGCTCATCATTTTTTTGAAGAATAATTCAGAGCACTCCGGGCCTTGGAATCATGTGACGTAGAATTTCACGGTCTCAATAAAATTCCATATAAACAAAAAAATATGTGGAAATTTCAAAGAAATTTCATTCTTCCCACCATAGGAATTTAGTTCCCCAAAATACAAAAGAAAAATATAAAAAAAATATGGGTAATGAGCAATAATATGGTCACCCTGCTCTTATGTGCTCTTCTGGTGATTGTTGTTCTATCACCGAATGTGCACTACAGAAATCTTCCACCCCCAAAGGACATGCTCTTTTTGATCTTATATATCCACCGATAAATCCTCAAATGTCACCCCATTGTCAATTTATCACTCTCCCCAATCGATAACATGCGATGAATCATGCACTTACATCTTCTGCTACAACACAGGGAAAATATCATGCACCTGCTGCTTTTTTTGTTGAAGAGCTAGGCGGTACACCACCTCACTGAATCTGATCTGGACCTGGAAAGGTCCTATGAACCTCAGAGATAGATTGACACCCTGAAAAAATCATTTCAATCCCTTTCATTGTGAGACCTGGAGGAATACATAGTCTCTCTCCCCAAACTCCAATTGTATATGTCTTATGGGAACCAATATTGACATCAGAGGTCTGGGTATATCTTCACCACACTAGGACCTACAACCAATGGGGGTTTATAAAACTCCCTCAACACCTCATCCCATAATGTCACTGATACTATAGTGTGTCCTCTTAAAAGGATCATGGGCTTCCCACCTGTCAAAAATAAATCAGGAGCTTGTCATGTAGATAAATAAGCACATTGGGACTTCAAGTCAACATCGATGAATTGTGCATCCTTGACTCGTAGTAAGAGTGGTGGAGTGACATTCATTTATTGACGGTAAGATAGTCCATTATCATACGTGAAGGATATCTACATCGTGGCTAGCTTCTATGTTTCCTCAAATAGTAGTTGTAAACCAGCCTTCATGCGATGCATGGATGCCACTATGTTCTCCTTCCAAGGATTATAGAATATATCAAATTCATAGTCTTGAAGGAATACTAGCCATAACTATTGTAACAAATACTGAAAATCCTATGGGAACCATTCCATCCACACAAAATTCTTCCCCTTTTAAATGATTGTTGTACCCATCGTCTGTTTGGTAGTGGGTAATGGTTCTCTACGACAACATCAATAATGTGACGGTAGTCCACACATAACCGTGATCACTGGGTCTCACTAATCTTTTCCTCTACAAGTCCCCCATGTACTCCTTCTGTTTGTGATGAGATAAGAAATCCTTTTGTTATAATGATGTTGATATCACTTCCATCTCAGGGTGTATAATGATAAAAAAGTCCCTCCCCCTACTAGGGGGAAACCCATGCAACATCTTTTTAAGGGATGTTCCCACACTCCGCCTATACTATTGGGAACTGAAAACACAAAACATATACTTCCAATAGGGTATAGTCGACTGATTTGAAGATTGATTGGTTGCACCCTCCTAGGAATAAGTTTATCTAGTACTTCCTGGGTTTCCCTTTTTTCACCGACCATAGAAAACACCATTCCATCATTGCGGATATACCGCATCATTTTTCCCAAAAGAGATCAATATATGAATGAAAAGGAGATAACCATTCCATACCAAAACATACATCATAATGCCTCAATGTTGCTACCAAAAGATTCCAACCAAAACTCTCACCTCAAGGATTATATCACAACATCGGAATTTGTTTGATTATCAAGTCTCCTCCCATAGGTATCTTCATATGTTTGAATGAATCCAACGATATAACAGGAAACTCTAGGTTTTGAATAGGACTTATGACAAGACTGAATGATTAGCACCTATGTATATTAATATGACATCAATTAGTAGATATATATTATACCTCAAATAATTCAGGGTGACCTCAGGTCATACTCTTTGACTGAATGTAGCTACTCCCTTCCCCTATCCTCTAGTTATACCCTTAATCCCTGAAGCTCTACTAGATCCATTATATATACCGGTGTGGTTATTAGTATTCTACCAAGGTACGGATCAAGGTAGATGTTTAACTCTCAAAGGAGATGTAGTCATGGAAAATCATCAAGGGAGACATCCTTATAATCTACTATCACTAAGGAACTTGAGGACTCATTATATTCACAGAAATGTTGGTCAAACTAGCCAAATGAATAGCATTGGGATATACCATCCTCTACATGAGTCTATAATGAGTTGCAGATATTTCCTCTATGTTGATTAATAGAAATCTGGTTCCTTCTCCATGGATGAACCACATCCTTTTCCTAATACAGTCAATCCTGGTATGAACAATACTCGTCCATACCAAGAATGATGTGATAAATCCTTGATGCTACTACCAAGAGATCCCCACTGATAATCTTGCCTCCAAGAGACATGTCATAGTTTCTACACCACTGTATTGTCATTTTTTCTCCCCCATTATGATTCTACAGAAATGAGGTTCAAGTCAATGGTCTTAACCAGATCCTTTATGTATCAATCAAGGTTAAGAGGAAGGAATGTGAAATCACTAGTGAAAGTGTCTATCTATACTGCATCTAAAGTATAAAGGCACACAACGTACCTTGATTCATCTCCCGAGTCGTAGGGTCATAAGACTTAATGGTCTGTGATTGCATCCTCTCTTTCCAAGAATCATGAATAGTGGTAAAATCTCACACGAGATGTCTGTCTTTATGAAATTCATTGAAAATACTGCCCTTCTAAAATCTAGCATGTTCCCTCGTATGAACCCTCTGGTTTTGCGGTTTACTTTGGGAAGGTGAAATCTGTAGGTCCTACTAACCATCCATCTTGGGTTATCATTGCCTCGGATTCCCATGAAACACATTTGAACATTGTGCATCATCGTTAATTGCCAAACACATGTCATCCACGACTCTGTCTGGCAAGCTACATCCACATGAACCACTAGAGGTTGGCTTGCTAGCTGATCAGCGAGTGGTGGTAACACTAGTATACCACCTGGTGGGGAAATCTCTAGGAGTAGACACTGAATTGTTGCCTCATTTCTATGAAAACTATCCTCACGTACTCGTATCAGATTCATGGTTATTCGTCCATATAGAGGCATCATGAGATAGATCAAGTTGTACCACGGTTATAAGGATATACATGGGGAGCTGACTCTTATTAAAAATAAGGAGACAATTATTCAACCAGTGTTTGAATGTATTGATCAGAAACCAAAAATCAAGGTCTTGGTCTATGGATATGTTGGTCGCCACACTAACACTGGAATCCCTGAATATGAAAGGAAAAACCACAAAAAATACCACTTTTCCCTCAAAAAACAATAGACTCCTATTCTTTGTAGCAGGACCAACTTCCTTTTGATGCAACATTGTCATGAACCTTCCCTTGGGGCCCGTTCCATGACACCCCATACCCACCTCTTAAAGTCAAGGGGCAGGTGACTAGCGCCGAAGTTTTCAGGTTTTGTGTTTTTGAGAATTAGGCCATAACTATTACATTACATCTATAATATTACAAAGTAGACACTTATACTCAGTGTCAGTTTTTTTCATAAAATAAAATTTCTTTAAATAAAAACTATAATTATTTTCTTGATATAAATCTTCTTGAATTATTCTTTTCTCTTACCCTTTCTTATACATTTGAAAAGAATTTCAAAATCCTGGGATAAGCATAAAAAGCTCTATAAGGGTAATAAAATATGGAAATTATACAATAGTCCATCAAAACATAAAAAAACGTTTTCACTTTAACATATCTCATGAAATAATAATATTTATCAATAAGACATAAAATTCATAAATCAAAAAGGTAACTTGTTGTATCCATCATATAAATACGTTGTTGTTTTCTTAGCTATATATTGAGTTGTGTTTGGAATACCCATCACTATATATTCCCTAAATCTCTTAGGAGAAACATTAACTTTTACATCTATCATGTTATACAAGGAATTAGAGAGCTCTCTTGGGATCGCCCACCATAGTTTTATCACTGAACCACTCATATACGTAAACAGTTCCCATGAACTATGACATATTCCTAACACATAGAGAAAGAATAATGGGATGATATTTTTTCACATTAGAGAAAAAATATAACATTTCGATATATTAGCATAATCAATCCATTCACAAAACCATTTTCAATAAAAAAATATATAAAAAGTGTGAATGGTATTTATTTTACTTTTAAAAACATTATGGATTGTTATGGAAGCCAAATATTAAATAATACTTGCGGTGGTAGAAAGGTTTTTTCACCGTGTATATTAAAACAAACATTAATTTTATCATTTAAAGATATTCTACGTAGAGAATTAACCCCTTTGAATTAAATTAAAATTCAAAGGTGTTTATAAACCGTATAAAATAAATTCAAGAGTAAATCAAAATATGCCTTACTGAAAGAAGATTCAGACGAAGTCCCTTACAATGATAATTTTATAAATAAAGTAGATTGATTATGTGTATTCACTATAAGTACACATAATGAAATTATAAATACAATATCGTATTTTAGAATTTATTTCCCACATAATCATAGCACAAAAAAATCAAGATGTAGAATATTGACCCAACGAATGGAAATTATGATTAAAAGTTCCCTTACAAAAATAATTTTGTAAATAAAATAGATCTCTTATGTGTATTAAATATAATAAAACATATATAATCTATAAATACAAGATTATATATCAAAATTAATTTCTCAAATAATCATATCATGACAAGAAGTTGAAAAAACCCAAAGAATGAAATTTGGTTAAAGAGGTTCCCCTACCTCGTGTACGGATTTACTCATTAGTTCATTAATCTTCTGAATAATAAACTAAAAGTTAATTTATACTTCATTCATAAACATTTTAAATTTTATTATTACTTTTATATCACTTATTACATTATTATAAACATTATATAGTCATTTAAGCAAATAATGGTCGTTTTTTCGATATTTGGTACTTGACTCAAAAATTAATATCTTATAGTTACTAGTTGTCCATGTGGTCATAAGTTCATTTTTTCTAGAATGATATTAATGATTTAGATATCATATATACATAATATATCCTATATATATATATAATAGTACAAAATATTTGGAGATAAGAAATGAAATGCACTGTTCATGGACACGGTAAGCCGTATGTATGCATGAATGGAAATTTCATTTATGTTTCATATTTTTTGGAATTAAATCTTAATGATGAATAGGTATATAATAAATCCTATTTAATATAAAATTTTATTTAATTAATACTTATTTTATACATTCAACGTATGGCATGAATTAGTCGTGTCACTTTGAGGGGGGGTAGTCCGCACTCCCTGAAATTAAATTATCATATTTACCCATTATAGAAACCCTTAAGGTTTATATAAATTAAAAATAAATAATAATAGAGAAAATATAAATATAATATATATCACATATAAATAGAGTTCCATTATAATTTCCACCGTGAGAGGTGGAAGAAGATAATTGCATAATCATCATTTCGTGAGGCAGTACTTCGTCGTCCACAAAAACAATATGTTCATATCTAATAGATAACGGTATGTGGAAGTCTATTTTTAATCATTCTCATAAAAAATCCTTTTATAATTTTTATACTATTTTTGTTATAAAATAACGGAATAATGAGTTTTTAGGGGGTTGGGGAAGGAAAATAAAAACAAGTACTTCAGAAAAGACGTTACATTTAAATCGGGTAACTCTCTTTGGATTGAACCCAAAAAATTTATTGAGATGTCTTATACCCAATGTATGGATACTAGTTGAAATAAAGAGCTGTTGGAAGCATATTGGAGTAGATTATTGATGAATCTTAGGGCTTTAGAGGTGTGAGTAATGGGTATGAGGTGGTGTCCTTTTATAAGAGACAGGAGGGGATCTTTAGGAAAGTTTGAAAGTATTATTTTATTATAAAATTATTTTCGGTTTCAAATGTTCCAAAACTCATTAAATTTGAAGATAAGTTTGTTTTATGGCGTAATAAAATTATCCAATATGAATTGGACTGATTATGGAAATTTTTTAATCCATATCGTTTTTATTTAGCAGGTTCGTAACTTATTCAACTTTTACCATGTCTTCTTGTATATTCATAATATTTGATAAATATATAAAATATAAATTTTCATGTGACCCAAAATGGATGATTAATAAAAAAATTAACATCATATATGTTATTTGGCCGAATCGTAGATTTTTAAGATTATTAGATCAAATAATAAAATAATATTTTTTTTAAAACTCAATTATATCAAGTTTATAGTATTCATATCACGACATTTCTAATAAATCCAAAACAACATAATTATTTATAAATACCTTCATTTATTCAAATATAAAAAGTAATAATTATTTATAAAATTCGTGTATGGCAAAAAAAGGTCCAAAATAATTTTATTTTTATATTTATAATCACATTTATTTAAATCTTTCATTAATAAGATAATCACTACACCACCATTGTGTCGTAAATAATTTCATTTATATGATGTCTAAAAATTATAAACTTATTACCATGATTTAGGTTATATTTTCATATTTCTAATAAATATTTATATTTGAAAAGATCACTTATATAACCCTACCTAAAATTATTTTACAAAAAGATATATTTTTATGTTACATTTTCCTTAACATTAAATTAATTTTTAGAAAATGACATTTTCAATAACATGTGGCTTCGTGGGGTCCCAAAATCAACCCATGGATTACATTGGTCAGGCATGTATCATACAATATGGTTTAGACATGTTTTCGGATAATTTTATACTATTATAATATTATTTTTTAACCTTATTTACAAGTTTTACCCTATAACCGTGGTAAATAAAATATTTACTGAAATTACAATTCATATTGTCTAAAAATAAAAGTTACATATTTAAAATAATTGGATCTAATGATTCAAAATATAGAATCTATTTTTTCAAATTCAACACATAGAAGTTTTAGAAATTAATTTTAAATTAATTCTTGTTGTAAAAACAAAAATGCGAGTTTGTAGGAAATAACAACTATTAAAAGATTGACACGTTTAATGTCCAATTTAAAGGTGAAACTACATTGAATGAATAAAATTGGATTAAATGATAAAAATATAATCCAATTACACTTTAAAACTAAATAAAATGATAATCTATCTATATAATTAAATCATATGAAAATGCATTTTTGAATTAAAATGTTGTATTGTTCACTATTTATTAAAATATGAACATTATCATTAAAATACAGAAAGTTTAAACAAAGTAAATTTTAATGTCCCTATTCTAAGGGAGAAGTTTATTTTGTAAAATGGTAAGTAAAAATGTGAAAAAAACTAGATTTAAAATGGTTTCTCACCCAAAAGGCAGTAAATTGACTTTTTAAAAACTATTACAGTATTTTATGCCTAAAATTGGATTCTTTATAATTTTCAGCCTCCAAAATTTATTCGATAAAATTAAAAACATTAAACAAACATATGTAATCATATTGTAGCTATGTCTTTTCATTCCCTCTAATATAATGGGTTTGTGTTTAATACCATTTAAAATAATATTATATTACTATTTTTCTAAATAACAGATCCTTGTGTGTGATAAGAAATTTTTGGAGAAAATCGTTATTTTGTGTCGGGTATTCCATCGAACATAGCATACCATTTAAATTAAAATTAATATTTAATTCACAAATATTATTAAATATGAAAATTTCATATTATTTATTTACCTGGAATGTTATATCCTTCCCCCCTTTCGGAATGGTGTCCCTAATATTTTAAAATTGGGGTAGAAAACTTAATTAAAAGTCCCACATCGTAAAAATAGTCAATAAAAATATCACATTAAAAGAACGAATGATATGTACAACGGACACCCATGATAACACATATTAGGATTCCATGTATGAGAAAATGGATTCATAGGAGAAACAATGTGTCGTGTTCTGATGGATAGTGATAGAAAACATGAGTAGGAGAAAGTTTACAGATGGAAAACCAAAAACATGTGATAGATTAAGTATCCTTTGATCCCCAGTAGGAAATGTAAACAGACAACATTGTTTTTTTGTTTTAAGTTCCCTTATGTAAATTTGGGGGATTTATTTTTAGATTTACTAAGAACGTAATGAAATATACTTACTTTTCAAGTAGAGATTGATCCATTTATATTTTTCTAACAAAAACATATTATTTCTTCAAACAATGAGTATTCCATATGGCATGGTCACACCTAAAGAGATAGAATCAACATCTAGAGAATGACATAATCCACAAAATATGGACTATATATTTCTCTTATCATTAAACATTAACCAAAACCAAAATGGTTATTACCAAATTAGATAATCCCAAAAAGGATAATCTATTATAAAAATAAATACAACTGTTATTCTTCAAAATTTAACAAAAAATACCCAATGTTCAACAATTATCATTCAATACAAAATTTTCCATAAAAACATCAATCAAAATAATCCAACATTGGTTGAAACCCAAAACTCATAAGGATTTGATCACACAGTCTTTCACAAAAATCTAATCATTTATCTCCAAATAACATCAGTTACTCCAAAATTCACATACTAAAATGTAATTATCAGAATCACGTATTCTCTAAGATAGGTTAATCAATTCAATAAATAACCCAAATCCCCATATTTAGACAATTAAAACATATATTCTTCCAAAATAAAATTTCAACCATTACTCCACAAATTAAATTCCATAGTATTTTGTTTTCCTTAGGCATAATGTGTCCCCAAAAGATATAACATCTTTAAAAATATCCCTCATCAATTAATTACGAAATCCCTTTCTGATACTAAGGATAACCATTTGATAAAATATAAGTTCCCATAATAAACTTATTCCTGATCCATAAAATCATTTGACTAAAATTACAAATTCATAATAACCAATGGATTTATGAATGTCCATGGTAGGTGATTCAACCATGTCACCCTTCGGTTGGGGGGTTCAATTCTTATGGCCTTGCCGGACGCAATAGGTTGTCTCCCATATTGCATGTTGTCCCTTTTTATAAAACTCAAAAATAACCTTAACATGATTTATCCTCAGTGGTTGTCCTACACCTCTTATTTTCATCCCAACTCATAATGACCTCAATATATTAATTCATGAAATCTTATATATATTGACAATTTTTTTACCTCCATAAAATAACACTATTATAAAAGAAAGAACAATGTTCCATGATCATGGTGTCCACCTAGTTTCATTATCATCTTGTTAATGAAGATAGGTGGTCTATGCATTGCAAAAATGATTCATAGATCCTTCAAAATCATACTATTCCATTATCCAAATACACCTCGTAAAAATTTGGTCATATAGTTTCTCACAGAAAAATAGATTTGGAAAATAATCATGTACGACATATAATTTTAAAACAAATGACAAAACTATCTTTTTATAAAACAGTCAGACTATGTTTGAGTTGAAACATTCAATCAATGGTTCATTTAAAATATCATAAGTATGTTCCCAGAGTCTATAATTTAATAGAAAATATAAATATATTGTATAAGGGTATCGTTCTTAATCACCTTTTTCATTATCATAATATGGTTTAAAATCTTGTGATAAGGTAAAATATTTGAAAGTGGCATGATAATAATTAACATTCAAGAGAATATGATAATAATGAGAAAATTTAATTTGATTAAATATAACCCATGATCCATAATGGTATCGAGCTATAGTGGAGGTGTTTGATATCTAAAATAATTTATTTCAAGTTAGTTTTATGTTAGAATATGTTTTATAATCGTGTGGACATGACTTTGTAATAATTATTGCAAGCACGCCACCATGAAGATTTAGAAATGTCATTTGAGATCCTCCTCCTTCCCTTTGTAACAGACTATCGTTGATCTGAAAATGTTACAAAATAAGGATTTAACTTAATGTGTAGACATAGAGACCGACCATGTGTCTATAAAAAACTCATAATCCCAAGATTTGTCTAAACAGACCTATTATACCAACTATAAGGCCCCAGCCTTAAGAACATTACTTAACCTTAAGTTAAATTAATAATATGCATTGAGTATCATTCCAGGATTAGAATTTTAAAGAATTTAGCCATAATTATTACATTAAATATCAAATATTACAAATTTTAGACTTTTACTCAATATACATTCTTTTCATAAAATAAAAACACATGAAAGAGAACAATAATTATTTTCATGACTTAAATATTCTTGAATTCTTCATTTCTCTTACCCATCATTATTCCCTATGAAAAACATTTCCAAAACATGGGATGAGCATAAAAAGCTCAGTAAGGGTTATAAAATAAGGAAAGATAACATTAGTCCATCAACCCAAACAAAACATAAAATCTTTAAAAAACCTCATGAAATTATCAGATTTATGAATAACACATAAATATTATAAATCATAATGGTAACTGTGGAATCCATAGAAAACATACATTATAGCTTTCTCAACTATGTAGGGAGTTAATATTGGAATACTCATCCCATTATATTCCCTAAATCTATTAGGAAAAACATTAATGTTTACCTCTGTTACATTACCCAAGGAATTGGATAGTTATCTCGGGATCACCAGCCCTTGGTTTATCATAGAACAACCCATATACATAAACAATTTCCAAGAACCATAACATATTCATAACACATAAACAATCATAAAAGAAAGATAAAATTTTTAAATTGAAGACACAATATAAAACTTCAATATATTGACCAAATCAATCCATTTCGAAAACAGTTTTCAATAAAAAATATGTAAAAATATTATATGGAATTTATTTTCTTTTAGAAGACATTATGGCTTATTAAGGAACCGAATAAGATATAATGCATGCATCAGCGGAAAGTTCGTTGTCACCACGTACATTAAAATTATAAATCCCTTTTTTTGTTTTGTAAAATTATACATAATAATTAATCCATTTGAATGAAATTGAAATTAAAAGGGTTTATACTCCTTATAAAAGCGAGTCGTGTATAAATAAAAATATGACTCATTGAAAAGAGATTGAGACCAAGTCCCATAAAAATATCATTTTGAAAATGAAATTGATTGATTATGTGTATTCACTATATGTATAGATAAATAAATTATAAAAATAGTGTAGGATATTAAAATTTATTTCCAACTTAATCATATCACGAAATAATGAAGAAGTAGAAGATTAACCCAAAGAATGGAAATTGGGTTATGAAGATCCCATACAAAATTAATTTTGTAAATAAAATAGATTGATTCTATGTATTAAATATAATCACACATAAATCATGAATAATTTATATATAATATATCAAAATTAATTTCTTCACATAATCATAGTGTGATAAGAAGTAGAAGAAAAAACCCAAAAAATGGAATTTGGTTCAAGAGGTTCCATTACCTCATGTCTAACATGACTCATTCTTTAATTAATCTCCTGAATAATAAACTAAAGTTAATTTATAAATTATAATGTAACTTTTTAATGTTTATTATTCCTTTTATATCACTTATTACCATGTTATAAACATTACATAATAATTTAGGTTTATAATGGTCGTTTTATCGATATTTAGTACATGAGTCAAAAATGAACTTCTTATAATTACATGTTTTCCATGTCATTAAAATTTAATTATATTAAGAATTATATTCTTGATTTAGATATCATATATATCATATATATCCATTATATACATGTATTTATAATAGTATATAGCAATTGGAGATAAGAAATGAAACACACCGTTCATGGAGATGATAAGCCTTATGTACGCATGAACTCTACATTAATTTCTATTATGTATTTAATGGAATGAAAACATAATTACACATAGGTATATTATAATTTCATTGTAATATCATATATAATTTCATTATCAACTTTATTTATATGTTCCAGGTATGGGATTAACGAGTCATATAACTTTCAGGGTCGATAGTCCGCACTACCTCAATGAAATAATCGTATTTACCCATTGGAAACACCATAATGGTATTATATAAATGAAAAGTATAGAAGATTACGTTAAATATAAATATAATATATATATAACATATTAATAAAATTCTATCATAATGGACACAATGAAAGGTGGTAGGAGATAATTGACCAATCATCGTTTTGGGAGGCAGTAGTTCGCCATCCACAGAAACGGTATGTTTGTATCCATTAGATGGATGTGTGTGGAAGTGTAGTTGTAATAATAATCATAAAAACATACTAGTATTTTTTATATACTGTTTTGGTTATAAAATAATGGAAGAAAAAATGTTTACGGGGTTGAAAATGAAAAATAAAAGAAAAGATCTTGAAAGAATATGTTACCATTAAATTGGGTTACTCTGATTGGTTTAAACCAAAAGGCTTTATTAAAATGCATTCTACCCAGTTTATGGCCTCTATTTGGAAGATAGGTATGTGGTAAGCATATTTTAGTGAAGTTTAAATGAGACGAGGGGCATTAGAGGTGTGAGTATAGGGACTGAGGTGGTGTTTTTTATATGGGGGAGGGTGAGCTCTTTGGCATTGTTTAAAATATTTATTTTATTATAAAATGAGTTTCAGTTTCAAAAGGTCCAAATCACATTACATTAGAATATTAGATGAATAAAATTATAAATAAAATCATTCAATCATAATTAGACAGGTTATGGATATTTTTTAATCCTTTTATTTTTTATTTACCTCTTTGTTAACATATTTAACTTTTACCATGTCTTCTTTTATATTCATACTATATGGTTAATATATTTAATATAATATTTCAACAGACCCTAAATGGAACATAAATGAAAATTTTAACATCATATATGTCATTTGGCTGAATATTAGATTTCTAGTATTATTAAATCAATTAATAAAAAAAATTCTTTTATAAACTCATTTACGTCAATTTAAATTCTATTAATATCATGACTTTTTAAAAAAACTGATTCCTTATAAAACACTTCATTATTTAAAATATAAAAATTCATAATTATCTATAAAATTCGTGTATGGAATAAAAATTTTCAATATAAATTAATTTTTATATTTATAATCTCATTTATTTTAACCATTCATTAAAAAGTTAATCAGTACATCACACTATGTCCTAAATATATATATTTATAAGAGGTCGAGAAATAATAAAAAAATTCCATGATGTAGGAAATATTTTTATGTTTCTAATAAATATTTATAATCGAAATGATATCTTATATAACACTATATAAATAAGGTCTTACTAAAAGATATATGTTTTTGTTACATGTCACGACCCAACCTACTCGGGCTCGAGCCACAACTACCCCAAGCCTGCATCCATAGGCCAGGGGCTGGTGAAGGGATGGAAAAGTTGTCTACCGACAATACCTAAACCCAATTTTTGGAGTGGGTGCACGACGTCTCTCGCGTGACTCACCCAAGAAGAAGTGTGTGTGCTCCTATTAAAGACATCGGCAAGGGCCGACCTCGCTTCAACAGATCAAATATGTTGGTCTATGTGCGGTGCCGCAGAGCTGTGCAAGAGTTCTTCTGGGTACCAGAGAGCCTGGTGTGGGCTTAGTACCCTGAGTTGTTCCCCTATTTTTGCTTTTCGGGGACAAAAATCTTGAAGGAGGGAATGATGTAAGATCCTATTTTTTGCTGTGGGAGAATTTGGAATATTCTTGATGTTATTCCAGATAAGCGCCTTCAGATAGCGTGCAATTATGAGCCCTGGAGTGGCCAGAATTAGATTTTCAGTGCGTTCACACTAGACGAGCCAAATAAATGGGATAACTACTAAACGGTGATCCGGATCAGATATCCGAGTATACAGATGGGTCCGGAATGGGTTTTTCTACCCTAGGAATGAAATAAAATATGTTGGCGCGGGATTTTTGGACCCCTCGCTCGCTTTCGGAACGTTAAACGGATAAATTAATTTATTTATGTATTCTTTTAATGGTGAAACTCTAGTATCTCTTAAAAGGTTGCTCGGATGGGAAAAATGAGGGCACCATTGAGTCTGGAACGTTCCATTTACCCTATGAGGGGTGTATGTTTTGTGGGCGGGGCCCGTCTGTGAAAAATGGATACAGGGGCGTTTTCATAATTTGGCGGATTTGGACTTTCATCTTTATAACATTAAATCAGAAGCTCGGAATAAAATTCTGATACCACTGTTGTGCTCGGGAGGTGGTGTTTACCCTTGGGGAGGTTTAATTTTGACCTCTCCAAAGGTTTCGGATGCGTGGAAAATTATGGGATTAAATTAATTAAAATTATTTTTTTATTTAAACCCTTTTTCTTCCCCTTCCTCACTAGTTCTACCCTGGGGAAACCCCCCCCCCCCCCTCAAGGTAGCCCCTCAAGCTCCCTCTCCTCTTCCACTCTGGAGAGGCAGCTCCGGCAAGGCGATGACATGGAGGCGGATCCTCCGTGAGGCTCCAGGCAACTCCCAAGAGGTTGGTGGTTTGGGTTCGCGTTTTAATTTCCGAACCTTCCTTCAAGCTCAATTATATGTTTCAATTGTTGTTTGATCGTCAAATCAAAGCCCATTTATGTGTGGTACGTTTTATGAGTTTTCCATCGCACACTTTGGAATTGAAATCTGAATTCGGAGGAGGCCGCAATGGTTCGTCGAAGTTTGCAGGTTTTGTGTTTTTCTGGCGGGTTTCTGGCAGTCCAGGGATGCAGTAGGCCAAGGTGGCGGTGCGTAGGGCCTTCGGCCGGGTGAACAAGGGAGGACAGGGGCTTCAGTGTCACCTGGGGCTCACTGACGGTGAGCGGCGCCAGGCGGAGCCGTGAGGAAGAGGTCGGTCGTAGGCGCTAGGGGCGACGGCGAGCGGCCGTGGGCGCTGGGGTTTGGTGGCGCTCAAGAGGACTGGGGACATGTCACGACCCCGCGGTGGAGACCATGACCCGCCATAGGCGGGTATTTGTGTGGAAGGGCCGACAGTGTCGGCCGGTCGGTGGCGGCAGGTTGCGGCCTGCGGGCCGCGGCAGAGGGGACTGGACACGTGGCTGGGGCGTGGGTTGGCTGGGCGGGTTGGGTCGTGGTTCTGCGGGCCGGCCCGAGCAGGGCAGACCGGCTGGACCGGGCTGGTCCTGCCCCGGGATAATCCCCCTTAGACTTTTGGATGCCCGTATTTTGAGCTACGGGCGTCCGTTTTGCGCGACGTTTGCACTGGTGCAGACCTGATGTCGAGGAGGACGTTTTGAGATGTTTTTGGGAATTTTAAATTTCCGAAACGAGTGGCCTTGGAGGCGCGGCATGCCTTTAATTGTTTTGTTGTTTTTCTAGGGGAAATTGTTTCGGATGGCGCGGGCGCATCCGACGTCCGATTTAAGCGATGTCTGTGGCGTTGGGACCCTGGCACCGAGGCGGATCATTCTAGGGTGGTTTTAGGCATTGAGTCCAACGTTGAGGCATGGGCCCCACGGCCCGTCTTTTGAGCTGCATGTAGTGTTTCATGACTAATTCATCGGACATCCGTTCAGGGCGTGCTAGTAGTCATTTTTGGGTGTTTTTTTGGGGGCATTACATTGGCGTAGTCTGCCCGCATTAATTCTGCACGCTAGTATGGGCCCCACGAGGGCCGTTTTGGGAGTTGACGGTGATTTCCAGTTTTATCACCGGGTGTCCGTTTTGGACAAGTGATTAGTCGAACTTGTGTTCTTTTTTGAGAGGAACGCAATAGTGTGATCCATCCATTGGATTTTGGGACCGGGAAGCGTGTCCCACAAAGCGCCGCTCATGTGCGGTGCGCCGGAATGCTTCTTTTTTTCCAGATATCTATTGCGCTCAACTCAGCAATCACTTTGATGTGTTTTTTCAAGGGGATGGTAATGGTGTGATGTGCCTGACTGTTTTCGGGGCCGAGGCTCGGGATCACAGGACGCCGTTCGGGCGTGAGGCAGTGTTGGTGACTTTTCCGTCGAATATCGGTTTGAGGTGAGTAAGTAGTCTAAATCGCGTGTTTTTTCATGAGGATTACAACGGTGTAATCTGTCAGGTGAGAGGATCCTATTACGCGATATTATTAAATGTGGAAATGTGAAATGTGCCCCAGTGGCGGTTCATCTACAGTGTTTGTAGAGGACCTTTGGCGTGTGATCGCGTGCACTCCGGGGAGAGTGATGTTGAGGATTGAAGAGATGTGGTTGACTGTGCCAAATATATTGAGGTAGAGAGTTGGAGAAGTTACGTTTACTCCCTTCATGTTGACGTTGGGGTGTCGTGTGCACGACATCGTTGGGGTTGGAGACGTGGTATACTCTGGGAGTATACGGGAATTCTTGGAGGTACATGTTGTGGATGTTGGAACCTGAGAATTTTTGTACACTTGGTTGGGGTTGACTTGGGGCCACGCGTCGTGTGGGCCCCATGTGCGTGTCGTGCTCTGCTTTACGTAATTTTGACCTCTTGCGACATAGAGGGTCCCTCTGTGCTCGTTTGTTTGACCAGCAGGGTTGAGTGGTCTCTACCTAGTTTTGTTCTCGATGGTTTGGCCGGTAGAGATGATCTGTTCCACTGTTTCTTCAGTTGTGGGGGGTTTTAGTACCGTTCCCTTTCACTGGACTACGGCACCATTTGAGACTATGTGTGCTTGTACTACGTGGGTGTTTTCCCACTTTCTGGGATGAGTTTTCTCAGTCTGCTTGGACAGTGACTCAACGGATTAGAGCGTGATCTCCCTGAGATTCTAGGGGAGTTTCTCCCATTGTTTCGTGTTCCCTGGTAGAGTTCATGTGGATTCATTGTGACCAACACTTTACGCGGGCACTGATCCTCTACCGAAGAGGTTGTTTCCAGCAAGGTTGAGGTTGTTTCCAGCATGGTTGAGGTTGTTTCCAGCAGGGTTGTGGTTGTTACCAGTAGGGATAAGGTTATTACCAGCAGGGCTAAGGTTGTTTCGAGTAGGGGTCACCAGTTGTACCATCCAGCAGGGTTGGCCGGTGGGTTACCATCCAGCAGGGATGGCCAGAGCAGTTCTGGGTTTACCTCCATCTGGGCTGGGTAGCGGTCCCCAATGCCGGGCTTACCTCCAGCGGGGCTTGGAAGTGGTCCCTGATGCCAAGCTTACCTCTAGCTGGGCTGGGCAGTGGTCCCCGATTCCGAAGTTACCTCCAGCTGGGTTGGTTAGTGGTCCCCGATGTCGGGTTACCTCCAGCTGGGATGGGCAGTGGTCCCATCGCCGACTTTAGCTGGGTCTCCCTCCAGTGGATTACCATGCTACGGGACTGGTCACTGTGGCACCCGTCGACTCTTTCTGGGTCTCCCTCATGTGGGAACCCGTCAACTTCCAGGGACCCTCCAGTGGGGCTGGGCATGGGGTCCCCTATCAATTTTGAGTAGTACTCTCTACTTTGGGGCAGTGACGAGGTGTGGATTGACGTTCCCACAAAACGCTCAAGTACGAGGGGCACTTTCCCCACTGAGACACGTCCTTGTGATGCAACCTAAAACCGTGTGGGTGAGTAAGTGCTACCCAAAACGGATAGTGTCGAGGTGCGGTGATTGAGCCCTTGACTTGTAGTTCGGGTCAGACATGTGGGATGCTGGGCATCTATGGTGTTTACTTCTAGGACTGTTGGTGACTCACTTTCTTGGGATGATCTACGGGATGGAGATCCCCTTATGATCTTTTTTGGTATTATGGATTGTGCATATGGATATGTATATACCTTGTTCCAGTACCCACTCCTTAGGTTTTGTTACTCTCTTTCCAGGAGAGGTGAAGACGCGCGGGGTATGCCACGTGCTTTCTGTGTCTAGCTTATTGTGGTTGGATGAGTCTACTCTCCTGCTATAGGTAGCGAAGACTCGACGAGAAGTTCCTCTTTTCACCATTTCCAGCTCCTTGTGTCTAGACAAGTCTACCTCCTTCCTCTTATTGTGTTGAGATAGATACTTTATTGTACTCTTTACTGCACTCTCGGTTGTACTCCTTTACTTTTCCATGTTCTATCTACTACTCACCCTTCAGTACCTCCTTTTTTGCTCCCTTGAGCCTTCGAGGTATCCTAATGAGTATTTTTATACTCACCCCTTCTTGGGCTTTTCCCACACTTGGTGTGCCCTTGTAGACGACAGACAGGTTGGTTGTGACTTCAGTGGAGCTTAGGAGTTCGAGAGCCTGGACCGCATGCGGTGGTCAGAGTCAGGTTCTAGGTGGGGGACCCTTACAGCTTTTTACTGTTGTTTTACTTGTTGTCGGGTTGTGGAACTTATTGGTTGGGTGCGTCTTTTTCCCCTTTTCTTTTCAGTTTACCTCCAGCTTGTACCTTGTATGGAATAGAGGTCGATACACATCAATGGTTTATTTATAGAAGTTTCCCTTTGTTTTTCTTTTTTACTCTGCACTTTTTCATTGAGTGTGTTGCGTGTGTGTGTACAGGTACTTAGGCAAAGGCCTCCCCGAGTTATTGTGACTTCAGAGCTGGTCGCCAGCCCCAATCCTATGGAGGTGGGCTTGGGGTAGTTTCGGCTCGAGCCCGGGTAGGGTCAAGTCGTGACATTACATTTTTCATAACATTAAATTAGTTTTTATAGAGTGTCATTTTGACTTTAAAGTGGCTCCATGAAGTCTCAAAATAGATCCAAGGATTCCCATGGTTGGACATGTATCCGAAAATAGGTTTAATACATTTTTTAGGGTAATTTAATATAATTATAATAATATTTATTAAACTTGTTTACCATATTTACCTTTTAACCTTGGTAAATAAAATATTTACTTAATTTACTATTCATACAGTCTAAAAATAAATGTTCCCTATTTCCAAAATTTTGACCTCCTAATTCAAATATGGGATCCATTTTTTCAAATACAAAACATAGAAGTTTCAGAAATTAATTGTAAATTATTTCATGTTTTTAAAAACGAAACAATGTTTTTATTAAATAATAACTATCAAAATATTGACACTTGTTTATTTTCAATTTCACAGTGAAATTGATTTCAATGACCAAGATTGGATTAAATGATAAAAATTTAATCCAACTACACTTTAAAATAACAAAAAAGGGTAATATAACTATATAAATAAATCAGATGAAATGGTTGTTTTGAATTATAATGCTATATTTTTCACTATTCTTTAACAGTGAACTTTATCAAGAAAATACAAAAATTTAAAAAAAAATTAAATTTTTATATCCTTCTTCTAAATAATAAGTTTATTTTTTCTAACGCAACATATAAAAGTGAAAAAATTATACATAAAAATGGTTCTCCATTAAATGAATGTAAATCGACCTTTTAATGAATATTAAAGTATTTCATGATTAAAATAAAAATCATTCTCATTTAAAGTCTCTAAAATCTATTAGATAAAAGTAATACCATTTAAAAAACATATTTAATAATATTTTAGTTAGTTTTGTTCATTCCCCAAATAAAAATGGCTAGGTTTTAACTACCTTTTAATATAAAATATATTATTATTTTTAAGAATGATTCACCCATGTGTGCAAGATGATATTTCTGAAAAAAACATTGCTATGTGTTGGATGCTCCATCGAACATAGCATCCCCTTTAAAATAAAATTAATTTTTAATTCAAAAATATTAATAAATATTAAAATGTAATATTCTTTATTTACCTTGGAAGTTACACACAAAAACTAACCAAGGAAACAATAGTATACGAAATCAATATTGTGTTGAATGTACAGCTGAATGCATGTTGGTCTGAATACAAACCCAACGAAAGGACTGAAAACAACAAAGTACATAATGGAAACACGGATTGTCATCCACGAAAAACCCCACCTGGTCAGGAGAGTGGTGTAGCTACTTGAAGGTAACATATAATCTCTTATGCACCCAATCCAATTGGGCCATGCCTGGTTCTAGGCTCCCAAGTCCACCATCATGTATTCGTCAGTTCTGTCTCCCTAATAACCTCTAGGTCCCAGTCCACCATGTCTCTGTCAAAACATCGATGGTACTCGGTATATTCTAGCTTAGTAATAGTAGCATCATAATTCAAATCATTGTACACCATGTCTTCTAAATAACTCCCCCTATAGTGAGTATAATGGACCAACCATGTCACAAAGGGGTTCTTCCCACTAACCATGGACTGCTTAGGTTCTCCTCCCCATCGCGTACTGTGGGCCTACAAAGTCACGGATAGGTTATTACCCCTTGTAATGGCCAACATAGGTACACATTATAATTATGTACTGTGGGTGTACAAAGTCCCAGATAGGTGCATCCTATAGTGGTCCTGCCATGTCACAGAGAGGTGCTTCCCACTGGGGCAATAGTCAGCAGTCATCAGGTCTCAACCAATCACAGGGTTCAGTACATAGTGCGCTTGGGAGAGATGATCCTTGATCCTTTTTGTCTCATATCAAATATCATTAATGTAACCACATATTGTTCTAAATGATCCGACTCATTTAAAGGGTCTCAATTCCGCAAACGATTTATCAATTGGATTAGTGCTTTGCAAGATACATGTGTCTTAGTAACTAGGGGACCGGTTGCGATGAGACCGGGTCCAAATCAGTTAGACTGACAGGACTATCCCAACCCAGGGGTCCCCCATACACCGGTTCATTAATATAGACTCGACCTATCTTGGTCCATTTTCGGGTCGGTCTGGTCCGACCTAGCGAGTTGGAAACGCCCAATAGGCTTTGTTGGACCCAGCCCAGCTGGCCGAGGGTCCAGCCCACCAAGTCGCATGGTCACCCGATCAACTTCTTCCCAACTCAAAGAGCATCTGGGTTTGGCCTGATGGTTCGGGTCCAGTTCGCTAGTGGTGGAACCAGCCCACAAGCCCATGGGTCCATCCCACCTGTGCGGGTTTGGACCGCTGGTGCAGGTCCAACCCGTCGGGCTCAGATCCGGCCTACTGGGCAGTGGGACCGGCCCGACGCACCTGGTGCTCCACCCGCAAGTTAAAGATCAGCCATGGGGTGAGGCTGGTTCCATTACATTGGTCGTGGAAGCCAATTTCATCCCCTCCATGTCTGAATGTGGCTCGTAAGATGTGGGTCACACCTCTTGCATGTCACCCACTTATCGTCGCGTCCATCTCCAGTTACGGTCGACAGGCCATGGCCACCCGCCTGCCCAGGGGATATGCGAGGCTCCTCAGCCTTCCACGATCAAGGACAACAACTACCAGGTCTTCCGGAAATCTTGGAGGAAGGTCTTCCCTCCATGTGGTTCCCCTCCTGGAACCATGTCCTCAATCATGCCGCCACGATTGACGGCCCACGCCCTACCGGTCAAAACGACATGCTGGTGAGGGCTGTCGTCTCCATGCGGCTGGTGAGGCCAGCATTCTAGAATGCCATTTAGTGGGCCACCGAACGTGCTCTGGTGGTCCGTTCATCGATTCATCTTCATCTATGGCCTTCGGGGAGCACCCTCTACATTGCGAGGATCCCTAAACTTCGTTGTCATTATTTCAAGTCAACGACCAGCAAGAACACACATGTAGAGGCACTCGGGATTTGTTCATTTCTGCCTGGGGTCATTTTCATTGAAGTATAATGTCAGGGGAGGTTTGTTGGAGTTTCCAATCATTCATTTCATTCCATGATTTGGACCTAGAATAAATAAAATCTCATGAATAAAATCACCCTCCATCATAATTCACACATCACGGATCTACATGTTCGTGGGAGGATCTGTCTTCGTCATTTTTAGAAAAGTATGGGGAAGTACATAAAATAAAAAATTCTTCCTTTTATTATAACACTCCAAGATTTTATGAGATATATTATTTTTAATTTCTTTAATATATTATATTGTACAGTACACCAAGATTATCTTGCGCTATACGCAACACCCTATTAGCTTGTTGTATATGCAGTACTATTCTTGGATTGTATCACGCACAATTTAATTCCTTTTGATAGTATTTATTCTAAGAAAAATTGAGTGTGTATATATATATATTCAATTTATAAATGAAATATGGTTAGATTCTATTATACGGAATGAAAAAGGTGTCTTGCACTACAGGAAACCCTGACTTGTCTTGCATTACACGCAATCACGACCTTCCACGATAGCGTGTGTAGTACACAATACCGGGTTTCACTAAACAACGATATACTGTTATAATATTATTATGGACTAGACATTATGAATAGTACTAACTACATTCTTAATTTTATAAAATTATTATTAATCTTACACATTTTCTAGAACATTTTATGAGAACAAAATAATTTTTTCGACTAAAATATTTATTTTTTATAAAATGTAGTTTTGTCGCCTTTTGATGGGGCACCGACTTGAAATATAGTTTTTGACATTTTTATAAGTTCAATTTGAAAAAAAAAATTATTCATTAGAGTCAGGATAAAAAATTTAACTTTGGATAAAATTTTCATATTATTCTGATAACTTTCATATTTTAATGAATAGTAAAAACACGATATATTTTAATTAAAAACAAGTTATTTCATTGAAATAATTTATATTGTTAGATTATTTTTTTAATTGGTTTTAAAGTTTAATTAGAATTAATTTTTACCATTTAATTCAATTTTCGTCATTGGAATTAATTTCACATTGAATTTGGACATAAACAAGTGTCGATCTTTTGATAGTTATTGTTTCTTAAAAACATACAATTTTTTTTGATAACGAGAATTAATATTAAAATTAATTAATTCCAATTATATGTTTTGAATTTGGAAAATTAGATCATTTTTGAATTCGTAATATCAAATATATCTTAGGCTGAGTTTTTGGTATTTTTCTGAAAAACATTAATTTTTTATGAATAGTGAAACAACTAGGTTGTAGTTAAAAAAATGACTCTTTCATTTAAATGAAATTTTACCACTTCTGTGAATTGAATTTAAAAAATCCAAAATATATGGTTGTTATAAAAAAGTAAAATTTGGTTTAATAAGATGAAAATAATTCTTGTTGAATAGTACCTTTTGAATTCTATTTACTGCAGTTAAAGGTAAATAGGGTTATTGGATGTTAAAAGAATATTATAATAACTCAAAATTACCTTAACACTTGTGATAACTTTATTGGATGAGTATTGGCTGACCATGGGAATCCTTGGGTCGATTTTGGGACCCCATTGAGCCACTTGGAAGTGATAATGACAATTTGGATTAATTAATTTAATGTTAAGACAAAATTGACATTAACAAAAATATTTTAGTAATTAATTTTTATAAGGGGTTATATAAATTATCATTTTGACTATAAAAATTCATTGTAAAGCTAAAATATTTTCTACAAGGTGGTGTATTTTTATAATTTTTATACATCAAAAAATTAAATTATTTATGACACAATAATGATGCAGTATTTACCTCATTAATAAATGATTTAAATAAATAAGATTATAATGATTAAAATATTATCCAAAACATGTCCAATTCTAATTGTATTATTTTATTTTGACCATGAGTCATCTTATATTCATCTTTAATTATTTTTTAATCTTTTAAAACTGAATATTAGTTTATAATACAATAATATTTTCACACATTCCAAAGGTTCCCCTGTCCTCCCTTATAAAATGGAACCTCCTCCCTCTCCTATTTACACAACATTGAGCCTTCAAGCTTGGTCAACCCCTGCACATTAATCCTCTAAACTCCCCTTGTAATATTCTAGAGGTCCTGATATTCTTCAAAGACCAACATTAGTGCCCTAAGATGAGGTTTCAAAGAGGCGTGTCCAAGAAGAGGTAATATCTGTTACCTATTCTTTCAAATTTATTTCTTCTTCTAATTCCTCTTCATTAGTTGTTTCATTATGAAGTAATAACATCAATATCAATCATATAATGTTATGTTATTATAAATATGAAACAACCCTATTTCACCTTTTATCTATCCTACGGAAAATGAAATCACCGTGCGTGCGTACGTATAGAATACCGTCTCCACACCATGGTGTAATCGGTTTTCCACCACCACCTTACATGGATGGGTATAATGGTGTAAAGAATAAAAATATATAGATATTATACCATCATACTAATTCTGAGATATTATATCATCTACTCCAATTCAATTCAATAATTAGGTGAACGATATCATCGCTCGTGCGGATGTACGGATTACCGTCTCCAAGACGCGATGAGATTCATTCTCTATGTTAACCACTCAAGAATGATTATAATGTATATATAATGAATAATAATGAAATATATGACATTATAAAGATTTGATTTATGTATATATATATATGTGTCATCTACTTACTTCTTTTCATGTCAATAAGGAAAAGAAAACAGCGTTCATGCGTACGTACGGCCTACTGTCTCCATGAACGGTGTATTTAATTTCATTTTTCTATCTATTATATATATATATATACTAACTATATATGATATTTAAATCATGATTTATATTCTGGATGTAATTAAATTATGATATAATTAATAATAATATCAAAAACAACATGTCCAAACACGTACGATAAATAAAACGATTTTACCAAAAACGCTGCTTTAACTTGGAATTTACAAAAGAATGGGTACTAAAAAGTCATAAGTGAACCATATATGGTATCATAAAAATGAATATGATTCTATAATAAGTCAATGAAATTATATAAATCATTATATAGGAGGTCCGGATACGTACGATGCATATCAGACCTAAGATAAGGGATAACCTTTCCAATATTGTTTTTATCCGAGATTGTTTATTCGTAAGCATTTACTAGGGTTATATTTATCATCCATGTACATGTTTTAAAAAAATTATTTCATGTATTTTTAATGTCCTTTTTACCCATTTTTTAATTTTACTATATGGTATGTAAGGAATCATTCTTTTTTTACCATATGAGGTACTTTTTGACTTTTTCGGCAAAAGTATTAGAAGAATGTTTTTTTAACTTATACGGCATGAACGGATATTTACGGTTTTTAATGCCTTGTTTTCATGAATCTTACTCTACAATATTTAATGACTATTTTCAACAAAATCATTTTCTTTAAAAATTTCATGGAATTTTTTGAAAAGAAAATTATTTGGAAGAAGAAAGGATATTTTCCACATAAATTCATTTCATGTTTTTTTCAAAACTATTTTCCATATAATATGAAATTATATACCTTGTTTATGTTTCAATTATAATGTCTCTATTATTTACATGGTGTAATTTTTCTTATGGTGAAATGATATCCATTTGTTTTATATGGATTATGTGATGATGGGATGATGTTTATGACACCCATTTTATTCTTTGGGTTTTGATGAATGTTTTATGTGTGTTTTGAGGCACTAGTAAGAATGATTTCATTCTGAGATGGTTGGGACCTATATCTACCTCAAAATTAATTGGGTAAATATTTATATCTCATGAGATAGACATGGCCGGAATGGTAAGTTAGTCTGGTTCAGTGTTACAAGACTTTAAAGAGGAATAAACTCGATTCAGAAAGGGACTTTGTCCAATAAGATGGTCTTGGCAGCAATGCCTTGGCTACTATGGAAATCATATCATGTATTTAATGGTTTTCCACAATTACATGTTTTATTACCATTCTATTTTATCATTATTGATGATTCGTTATGATATATTCCTTACGTACTACCATATTTTATGTCATTTCTCATGATATTGATGTTTATATGTTATGTTAATGTTCTGATGATCAAATGTATATGGTTTGTTTAATTTCCTCCATGCATACCCTAACTGATCATTTGTGCTCACCCTTTATATGTTTTATTTTCCCAATGATATAAAGAAAGTTTTTATGAATGAAAAAAAAGAAGATCTTTACAAGAGATGTTGAAGATCATTCCCCAAGATTAGAAGATTATATTATGAGTTTCCAAAGACACTAAACTATTATGGTCCTTTGGTGCCTGTTTTTGTTATGCATTATGTATTCCAAAAAAGTAATGTAATGTACATGTAGATAAATCTCGGGTCTCTACAGTTGGTATTAGAGGAAAGGATTAGTTAACCTTTGGAAACTATGATGCGAAAACATTAGTGATATCTATAGAGATATTTCAAAGGTATGTCTAGGGATTTCTCTAAGGTTAGTTATAATTATAGGATATAGTCGTAGAATTACAGAAATGATCTTAGAATTAAACCTAAGTTGTTAGATATTGAAAGTAATCCCCATTTCTCACGTTGTTTTCCTAGCATGATATTTGTCTCTCACACTACTCTTTTTGGGTTTTAGACGATGGATGGAACCCAAAGGAACCGTGTTGATCAATATAATGGGAAATGAAATGATTGTCCTCCTGAACAAACCAATGTTATAAGTGATGGAGTGAAAAATATTATTGCTATACTTAAACAAGCTATAAATCATTATGGACTTCCAAATGAGCAGAGAAGGGAACAATATTCTATTGAGTCGTTCATAAGGCAACACCCACATTCTTTCATGTGGTCTTCTAATCCACTTGTTGCTGAACAATGGATCAGTACCATTGAAAATATATTTTCCATACTTCGCTGTTCAGAACATGAAAAATTCATTCTTTTTTTTTACGTTTAGAAGGTGAAGTAGACCAGTGGTGGACTCTAATTAATAATACAAGGCCCCAAGATGAAATTGAATCAATGGAATGGGATGAGTTCAAGAACATATTTTTTAATAAGTACTTCCCTTGTATTCTTCAAACAAAGATGTAAAAGGAGTTCCATGAGCTAAATCAAAAGGATGATGAATATGTTGGTATTTACAAGGCGAAATTTACAAGGCTATCAAGGTATGCATCTAGCTTTATAATTGAACCTGAAAGTAAAGTTGATTGATTCTTTAGTGAGTTAAAACCAATTCATTGAAGGGAATTTACCGTAAGAGACTTCAGTAGCTATGAAGAAATTGTGTGTTGTACTATAAAGGTAGAGCTATAATTTGGTGATATATATTCATCTAATGGGTTTGACAAGAAACGGAAGATGAAGTTCAAAGATAAATCTCAGAAGAATGGTGAAAAGAAGATGAAAGTTAATTTATGCTCAAAGTGTGGGAAGAGGCATGGTGGAGATTGCCTAAAATGTACTAGAATATGTTTTAAGTGTGAAAAAGAAGGTCATCGAGCAGTTGAGTGTCAAAGTAATGGAAAAAGGTAGCTAATTATGTAAAGACTACATAGAACGCTCCACCAACACATCAATGGTTCAAGTGCAAGGAAATTGGGCATTATTCTAATCAATTCTCTAATCCAAGGGTTAATTATTATCAACATCAACAACCTCTTAAGGAATAAAACAAAGGGAAGTCACATGTGATCACCACTGGAGATGTTGAATATAAAAATTATGTGGTTGAATGTTTAAGTGTTTATGTAATGGGATTCCCAAATAATGTTGTATAGTGGAATATTGGAATATTTATGTATTGGTATATTGTGGTTTTCAATAATTTTATGGTACCGGTAACCATGAAAAGTGATTTTGGAATGTAGATGATGTGATATGGAGAAAATGAAATGTTTAATAGTATTCATGATCTCATGACTGATATAAGGATAAAGTGATTTCATGGTTTGAGTATATAGAAATTTTGGGATTTTGGTATGTGGAAAGAGTTAACCTTTGACAACACTCATGTTCTCACTAATGATCTATGGTAATTCATGTTTCAAAATAATACATGATTAATGTATTTGAATTTTTGGAATGTGACCACCAAGATATATCTTATGATATATGGGGGATAAATGATGATAATCACATGCTAGTTATGTGACCTTTCAAGTAATCATTTACTTTATAATATGAGATTGGACATATGTAATTTGGATAAGCATAATAATTGGAATGGGTTATGTTAGAAAAAAGTTAGTATTGTTTAAGGATATTTTTTTTTGATATTATTGTTGGGATATTATAATAATGTAGTTTTAGAAAAAGGACAACCTGGAGGACGGGCGACAACCCGTCGCGTCGGACAAGGATGTGGGAATCGAACTCACTACCGAAGTGCGATAGGCCTTTATCACCTACCACTGGCCTACAAAAAGTCCCTGGATAGTAGAAATAAGAATTATTTTATTAAGCGGTATGATAGATGAAGTATAAGTCCATTTTTGGAACCGTATACGATTAATCGCACCATAAATGGACTTTTGTATATAACTATTGCTAACATTATGGTTGAGACAGATGGAATGACCTATCATTCTATCGCATGATCCGCTAACACCTCACAGAAGAAAAATTCAAATTCATATCTTTTAGAGATGAAGTGGAAATTGTTCAAGGCACAAACAACAATGAGATTATACCAAAATCAAGTAAGTATTTATTTTAATTCAAAACTTCTTTAACATTAGGGAAATGATCATGAAAACCAAAAATGATGTCCTAGTGTCCTCATATTTGATTCATCAGATAGTACCTTAGATCATCACAAATTTATGACTTTGTGATTGTTGGATTTTTCATATCCATGGTCTCTACCACTCTCCATCAGAACATGATGATTATATTTCTCCTCTTATCCATATTTTCACCTATGAACTCCTATGTGGCAAACCAGTGATGAGTTAATTTGGGTAACCGTTATGTTTCATACTTCACTTTTTTAAAATTAAGTTTTGGTATTCCTTTTAACAATGTGGGTTTCTATGAAATAAACTCTCAAGTAATAAGTCATTTATAACCCCGACAAATTTCAAGGGAAAATTTATTTTAAGGGGGTAGAATGTTACACCCTATGATTTTAGGAGATATATTCTTTTTAATTTCTGTGATATCCTCTATTTTACAATACACCATTTTTATCTTGCGCTATATGAAACACCGTATTAGCTTGCAGTATACACAATACTATTCTTGGATCATGTTACACACAATTTCAAGTTCATTTGATAGTAGTTATTCTACACAACATTGAGTGTGTGTATATAAATATATTCAATGTATAAATGAAATATGTTTGGAATATTTTATATTTAATTAAAAAGGAGTCTTTCACTACATGAAACCCTGACTTGGCTTTCATTACATGCAATCACGACCTTCCTTGATAGCGTGTGTAGTACGCAATACCGGGTTTCACTAAACAATGATATATTGTTATAATATTTTTATGGACTAGTCGTTATGAATAGTATTAACTACATTCTTAATTTTATAACATTATTATTCATCTAACACATTTTCTAGAACATGGTATGAGAGGGAAATAAATTTTTTGAGTAAAATATGTATTTTTAAAAAAATGTAGTTTTTCCACCTTTTGATGGAGCACCCACTTTAAATATAGTTTTTGAAATTTTTATAAGTTAAATTTGACAAAATAAAATTATTTTATAAAATCAGGATATAAAAATTTACATTGGGTAAAATTTTCATTTTATTCTGATAACATTCATATTTTAATGAACAGTAAAAACACACTATATTTTAATTAAAAACAACCTTTTTCATCACAATAATTTATCTGGTGATATTATCTTTTTAATTGGTTTTAATGTGTAATTAGAATATATTTTTACAATTTTTTCCAATCATTGTCATTAGAATTAATTTCACATTGAATTTGGACATAAACAAGTGTCGATATTTTAATAGTTATTGTTTCTTAAAAACAAGCTATTTGTTTTGATAACGAGAATTAATTTTAACATTAATTAATTACACCTCTATGTTTTGAATTTGGAAAAATAAATATCATTTTTAATTCGGAATATCAAATATATCTTAATATGATTTTTTGGTATTTTTCTGAAAAATGACAATTTTTTATGAATAGTGAAACCACTTAGTGGTAGTTAAAAAACTGACTCTTTCATTTAAATGAAATTTAACCACTTGTGTTAATTGAATTTCAAAAATCCGAAATACATTTTTGTTTTCAAGAAGTAAAATGTGGTTTAATAATATGAAAATAATTTTTGGTGAATATTAACTTTTGACTTTTATTTGCTGCGTTTAAAAGTAAATATGCTAATTCAAGGTTAAAATATTATTATAATAACTCAAAATTACTTTAACACTTGTTCCAACCTTATTGGATGAGTATTAGCCGACCATGGGAATCCTTGGGTCTATTTTGGGACCCCATTGAGCCACTTGGTAGTGATAATGACAATTTGCATTAATTAATTTAATCTAAAGACAAAATTGACATTTAAAAAAATATTTTAGTAATTAATTTTTATAAGGGGTTATATAAATTATCATTTCGTTTATAAAATATCATTGGAAATCTAAAAAATTTTCCTACATTGTGTAGATTTTTTATATTTAGACATCATATAAATTAAATTATTTATGACATAATAATGATGCAGTATTTACCCCATTAATAAATGATTTAAATAAATAAGATTATAATGATTAAAATATTATCAACAACATGTCCAATTCTGATTTTATGATTTTATTTCAACCATGAGTCATATTATCTTCATCTTTAATGATTTTTGGACATTTTTAAACTGAAGAAATGTTTATAATAAAATAATATTTTCACACTTTCCAAAGGTGCCCCTCTCCTCCCTTATAAAAGGGCACCTCCTCCCTCTCCTCTTTACACAACTTTGATCCTTCAAGTCCGAAAACACCCTGCCCATTATGCTTAATAACTACCCTATTAATATTCTAGAGGTCATGGTCTTCTTCAAAGACCAACATTAGTGCCCTAAGAGGAGGTTTCAAAGAGGCGTGTTGAAGAAGAGGTAATATCTGTTACCAATTCATTCAAATTTATTTCTTCTTCTACTTCCTCTTCTTTAGTTGTTTCAGTATGAAGTAATAACATCAGTATCACCCATATACAGATATGTTATTATAAATATGAAACAAAACTATTGTACCTTTTATCCATCCTATGGAAAATGAAATCACCGCGCATGCGTACGTATGAAATACTGTCTCCACATCGTTGTGTGATATGTTTTCCACCACCAACTTACTTGGATGGGTATAATTGTGTAAATAATAACTATATATAGTTATTATAACGTCATACGGATTCTGAGATATTATATCATCCATTATAATTGAATTCAATAATTATGGGAATGATATCATCGCTCATGCATACGTATGAATTACCGTCTCCACAACGCGATGAGATTCATTCTCCATGTTAACCACTCAAGAATGATTATAACGTATATATTATGAATAATAATTAAATATATGACATGATAATGCTACATTATTTATGTATATATATATGTCATATAATTACTTTCATTCAAGTCAATAAGGAAATGAAAACAACGTTCATGCGTACGTACGGCCTATGGTCTCCGTGAACGGTGTATTTCATTGCATTTATCTATATTATATATATATATATATATATATTGAATATATATGATATATAAATCATTATTTTTATTATGGATGTAATTAAATTATGATATAAGTAATAATAATATCAATAACAACAAGTCCAAACACGTACGATAAATAAAACGATTTTACCCAAAAACTTGCTTTAACATGGAATTTACAAAAGAACGGGTAATATAAATTCATAAGTGGACCATATATTATATCATAAAAATGAATATGATTCTGTAATAAGTCAATGAAATTATTTAAATCATTATACAGGAGGTTCAAAAACATATAAAGCATATCAGACCTATGGTAAGGGATAACCTTTCCAATCTCGTTTTTATCCGAGATTTTTTATTCATAAGTATTTACTAGGGTTATATTTATCATCCATGTCCCTATTTTAGAAAAATGGTTTCATGTTTGTCTAAAGTCCTTTTTACCCATTTTTGACTTTTACTACATGGTATGTAAGGAATCACTCTTTTTTTTACCATATGAGGTACTGTTTGACTTTTCCATCAAAAGTACGAGAAGAATGTTTTTTTTAACTTATACATTATGAACGGATTTTTACGGTTTTATAACACCTTATTTTCATGAAGCATACTCTACAAGATATCATGAATATTTTCAAAAAAAATCATTTTCTTTCAAAATTTCATGGAATTTTGTGAAAAGAAAATTATTTTGAAGAAGAAAGGATATTATCCTCAATAATTCCTTTCAAGTGTTTTATCCAAACTAGTATCCATTTAAGATGACATTTTTTATCATGTTAATGATTCAAGTATAATATATATATTATTTAAATCGTGTAATTTTTCTTATGGTGAAATTATATATATTTGTTTTATATGGATTATGTGATGATGGGATGATGTTTATGACACCCTTTTTATTCTTTTGGTTATGATGAATGTTTTAGGTTTATTTTGTGGAACAAGTAAAAATGATTTAATTATGAGATGGGTGGGACATATATATCCAACAAATTCATTGGGTAAAGATTTATATCTCATGTGATAGACATGGAATGAATGGTCAGTTAATCTGGTTCAGTGTTACAGGACTGGAATGAGGAGTGAACTCAATTCAGAAAGGGACTTTGTCCACTAAGATGGTCTTGGAAGCAATTCCTTGTATACTATAGAAGTCATATCATGTTCTTAATAGTTTTCCTAAATTAAATGATTTATTCCCATGATATTTTATTATGATTTATGGTCCATTATGATCTACTCCTTACATACTACCATGTCTTATGTCATTGCTCATGATTTTGATGTTTAAATATTATGTTCATGTTCTGAAGTTCAAATGTATATGGTTTGTTTTATTTTATCCATGCATACCCTTACTGAGCATTTGAGATCACCCTTTATATGTTTTTTTCCCCAGTATATAAAGAATGGTTTTAGGTAAGAAATAAAAGGAATATATTTATGGGAGATGTTGAAAATCCTTTACCAAGATTAGAATATTATATTAGGAGTTTTTATAGAAACTAAACAATTACGGTCCATTGGTGTCTCTTTATGTTATGTATTAAGTATTCTTCAAAATTAATGTAAAGTACATGTACATCAAGCATGGGTCTCTATATTTAGGATGTCTCATGTCATGGAGTTCTTACTTGATGAAGTAACAAGTTGATGCCACTCCTGAGCTTTGATCTTCAAAAGTTGTTGTTGATGATGATGTTTATCTGGCGTTCGACATTCTTTTCTAGGGTTGAATTCCATCAGAGGATCACCATTGAATCCTCCAAACATTTAATCCTTATTTCCCTTACATGACGAACTATAAATAAGGTCACATTTAAACGCCTCCACTATGATGCAACATCGCATCGTTAAACTGTATTATTTAAGAAACAATGTCGTTGTTACACATCATTAATGTGTTGTTAAGCTGTGGGTTAACATGAAATTAATTAGACTCAACAATTCACATTGTCACCCCCGCATCATTGACCTAGAGTGTCTCCATCCTCCACTCAGTGGTGAGAAAATAAATACAATAATTATTTTAATTTATTTTATTATTTTTCTTGAAAAGTATGAATAATAAAAAAAATTCACTACCCTTGTAGGCTGATGTTAATTAATTTTTAGGCGAATACCAACATTCTAAAATAAATGGTTCCATCATATTTTTAATTCAAGCATCAGTTCAAAATATTGAAAATAACACTAGTATATTTACTGATTGTACCTTCAAAAAATTTCAAAAAAAAATATATTTCACCCTCAACCTGTGCTGGTCAATGTTAGGATCTTACTAATGGGAAATTCCCCCATGAGATCAATGGTACTCTATGATTTTCAATCTCATCTATCATTTAGGAGTTATAATGGTTTGAAAATAAAACAGTTGTTACTTAAATATTTGATTCATGGCCAAAAACAAATATCCACTGTTGGCTTGCACCATCCTATATTATGGTCTACCTAAAGAGGGAATACCATCACAAGTTCAGTGGTCATCTTATATTTTTAATATGATTCAATTTTCATCAATTATAAGAAATTGAAAAATAAAATAATTTTACTTAATTATTTTATTTACAGTTATGCTATTTTCTGGTTTTCTTACAAGAGGTGTGCACCGAATAATCTTATGTCGCACCTATGGTAAATCACCATCCCAAATGCGACGGTGCCATCAGATTTCTAATCTGGTCACCTGTTTATGGTTTTTTACAATTTTTCAATAAAACCGTCCATGTGTGCTATTTAAACCTTGTAATTTTTTTAATGGATCATTCCGAGCACTATAGTCCTCTAAATCACATGTCGTAAAATTTCATGGTCTCAATATAATTCTATATAAATAAAAAATTACACTGATGTTTCTGGTACATTACATCTCATGGAAACACCCATGATCTTGATCTTATCTTGATTTTAGTTTTTTTCATGAGATATTTGTTTCATTTCATATGAGTATTGGTCTTGTTCAAACCCTAGTGAGGCTAAATTTTTTACAATCCAAGAAGAATTATATAAATAAGGGTTACTTCCACTACCTGATGTCATCTATTTCATCTTTTCAATGATTTCATAGTATGGTTATTTCTTTTTATAAACACAAATTTAATGACTTTGTTATAGAGTAAAATTATATATTTTAATTCATCACAGATTTTTTTAGTTTATTTTGACTTGTAGAACACATGTTAAAATTATATTTATTTATGTAAAATAAATTTTGACTTTTTGGGTCATTTCAAGAACCCCTCAATCAATGATCCCGAAGCGATGAATAATAAACAAATAAGTATCATCCTCATTTCCATAACCTCAATATCATTTCATACACTATGAAAAACCTCCACATAACCATTCCATCAGCACATCCTCTTCACATGAAAAACTAGACACTAACCCATTAACACTTTTTACCCATCAACACCATATCACATGATCCAAGCAGTGCATCATATAAAATATCAATCAATAAAAATATTTCCAAAATGGGTATGAATTTTTTAAAAGCTATGTAATATGGTGGAATAAAATAAAAACAAAGCTATATAATGAAGCATCACATTTATGGAATACCATTAAAAATATGAAAATGACTTTTATTACTCAATTCACTCAGGCCTTCATCAATTCATAATTAATCATTCCAATAACTAATTTACAATTTCATATTATAATTATTTCTTAATAAGACATTAAAATTAATTTAATTCATCATTAGTCTAAATCTATTAATATTTCACAAGTATTTATCCTCATAATTTAATTTTACATTTCACATTTGAATGATTCAATGCATTTTTTAGTCTATATTTTTTAAAATAAAATTTATTCAAATCAATATTCCTACAAAAAATCTCGAAATCGACTTATTTATTTAGAATATGTTATAACACAAAATTCATCCTAATTATCATACTAATTTAACCATAACAAATTCTTCAATAATAATAAAAATATGAAAGAATAAATTCCAAACTCAAGAAACTAACTCAATATCCTTAAAATATCTCAAAAACACTTCTTGTGCATCCCTATATATGCCATACCTTTAAACAATCTAAATATTTTACATATTCTATAATATCATCAAATTACAGACCAATTTTTGGGAATACTATATTTTTCCCAATAAGAATTTTATTTTTTTATACTAAAAATCATGCTCAATATATTAATGATATTGATACATTATTTGGATTTTAGTTTTATGTTGAATAATAATTTTTATTTATATTTAAATTCTAAATGTTTTTTATTTTATATTAATTTTTTAGTGAATGAATTTTTGAAAATTATTTACAGAATTTTGAAGAAGTCAATAATAACTATTTAAAAATAGAAGTTCCATTCTAACTATATGTTTTGAACCCCATGATTATGTTGAACAATATATTTGGAAATCTAAATTTTTATAACTAACATCACATTTGAGTACTTAACTATATGTTTGGAAACCCATGATGGAACTGATCATTTTTTTAGAACCTAACATTTGTAAATGAACCTCATAATTGAGTATGTTCTATTTTTTATATACCTATAATATGTAACCTCGCGTTTTCATCATACTCCATGATCTATATCTCTACATTTTGAATTATGCTAATCCTCGAAACCATAATTTTGTAGTAATCTTGATGTTGAGCAACCCCATATTGAACAACATGTCTATAGGTTCTACAATTTGAATTATTTCTGAGTTTTGTATTATGATTTTGCTGGATTAAATATCTCTATAAAGAGTTTGTAATTTTAGTTTATGGATTCCTCCTAAATGGATTTGCTCACTATATTTTATAAGTGAAATTATGATTTTTATTGGTTAATTAAATTCAAATTTCCAATACAATATGTGTTTTGATGATCTTGATTTATCTGGAACCTTTTCTATATTTATTTGTCCGGAATTAATTCAGGTGATTTTTATAATTATCACATTGAAAAACCAATAAGAGTGTTTATCATTTTCAAAAATGATCTTTTTTCTATGAAGCCATATAATTTCAATCACTTACTCTAAATATAAAGTAGGTTGTTTTTTTAACATAGGATATTTTTTTCTGTTACATCTTTTTTAATCAAAGATACAAATGTTGGAGTAAGTTAAATATTGTTAAGAATAATCATTGGAAACATATATGTTATGGCTACAAATAAGTTTCAATATTACTACTAATAAATTTATTAATGATATAATTGTGTTCTTTGAATATATTATCTACAAAAAGTTCAAAATTTAAATTTTGTGGAGAATTCTTTGATGTTATTAATCTACTCTTTAGAAGATCTTTTTATCATTCATTTTCATTATTTTTTTCAAAATTATTTCAAATATAATTTTTCCAACCAAAGAAAATATTTTTTGTTTATGAACTATCTATTTTGGTTATCAATTGAGTGAATATAAAATATATCCTCGGTCAAAATAATTATAAACCATCTTGAGGGAGAATTAAAATGGTATCAATACAAAATATACTTTTTGTATTATATGTCAAATGAAACCATTTTTCCATTCATGAATATAAATATCATAAAATATATTTAATAACACTCATAATTAAAATATTCATTTATATTTTGAAATCAATTTTAAAACAAAAATCATTTTAAAATATTTTTCATTGAATATCACTTTTTAAAAATATTAATATATATAATATTCAGAAAATAAAATTCATTAATAATATCCTTATAAATTTTCTATGTAAGATTCAACGGAATAATTGTAATGACTTTGAGTATATCTATATAGGTCGTACGAGATAAAAATTACAATCCATTTACACAGTAAAGAGGTTATAAAAGAACATTGTTCAGAAAATGACAAGAACATTCATTTCAAATTTTAGGTTATAGAAAAAGGTGGATTCTTCAAAAAATAACATAAGGATTATTTTAAAAAAACAATATTAAAAAAAGGGTAAAATTGTATTTAATAAATAAATTTTCAATTATTTTAAGCTATTTTTTAAACCATTTTAGGATACATTGATTTGGAAGAAAATAGATTTCAGATACATGAGTGAAATAAAGTCAGATTTTATTAAGAACATTTAATTATATCTTTTACACACCAAATAGTAGGTAATCAATGATACTAATTGAGTAAGTTTATTTATAAATAAGGAATGTAAAATTGATTGGATTCTAAAATAATGACCAAATAATTTCCTTCAATGAAAATTTAATTATAAACAATCTTATGAAAAATAAGATTATGAAATAAACCCTTGCAAAGATCATAACATTGATGCGATAATTAACCAATAAATAGATTATACATATAAAATATAAATCCACCTAAAACAAGTGTAATTACCATAGTGGACATTAAAATCGCTTTACACACATAATCTTGGGATATTTAGGATAATATATGTGTAATATAACCTAATGATAAGAAATTGATTTATGGTATTGGTTACCACTCGGTAACTTTTATATAAAATTAATATATATAAATAAATTAAAATTAAAATTTTAAATACCATGTTAGATGAATTATTCATTATATCACATGTTACTGATGATTTATATCTACTATATAAAATAATATAGGTGCATGGCATTAAAATGATCCTCAATGAAATTAAATTGAGAGTAAATCCATTACCTCATGATTCTATTTGGTTAAACATGATTTAACCCCTTATATAGTTTTTTAATCATGTTATTTACTTATTAATGAAACAGAATAGTATTTATAATATCATATATGATCTTTTTATAACATATTATCACTCATTCATTAATAATCATACATTATTCTTATTGTTTCAGGTGCTTATTGCATTTTTTCCTCTTATGTGTTTCATTATTAGAGATCTGTTACATAAAAAACTTATATAGTTCTATCATATATGTGATAATAATAATGACATAATTAACATATTTTTACATGAATATTACTTTCAAAACCTATAATTAAAAATATTTATGAATAATTACGTATGTTATGATCATGGTGATGGTATGTGGTACATACATGTGGTTAACATTTCTTTTTTTCAATGATCATTATAGATATTAGATGAGTAAAATTATATATTTCGTTAATAATATAATATAATAATTATAATATCATTTCATTAAATATACTTATAAATATCATCCATCTGGCATAGTGATGAAAGTAGAGTAACATCGCTTTTTCAAGGTGATAGTCCACATGTGCATGAACGATTTTATCATCTTACATCGAGTGAATGAAAAATATATATTTTAATTTTGTAATGATAAATGTTTCATTAATATCACGATTATTTCATTCATATCATATATATTAATTATCATTATATTTATTACATTCCATATAAATATTTATTTAAAAATAAATCACATCGCTTCGCGTAGTGGTAGTCCTCCATAAATACAAGCTATGTTGTGTATCCCCCTATTGAATGGATTCTAAAAATGGTATACAAGATAGAATAAAAAATAGGTATAACTATTTTGCAAATATAATATATATACAATATATTATTTATCATTACCAACCATTAATGGTGGTAATGAAAAACTATGACATTTGTTCGTGAGGTGGTTGTCTGTCGTACACCCCAATTATTATTTAATAACCAATTTTATGGATGTAGAGATGGTTGTAAGTCACGTAATTTAAATAAAAAATCTTATCATATGTAATATAATTATATTTTTATATTTTTATTATTTAATTATAATTTATGTTGGTTGATAAATAAATATAATAAATTTCCCATTGAATAATATTACCTCTTCTTTGGGTATCGTTCTTATGTTTTTACCAAAATAATTAATAATTTTTATTTGTTCCAAAAATTGGGATTATATGATGATTTTATTTATGTTTTAAATTCTTATGTGTAGGTCATGTCCAAAACAAAAGGGTGAGAAGGTGTAAATAATAGAAGAGTGCGTCTGACCTTTTATAAAGCGTCGTACTTGTAATTTCTATAAAAGATTCAACAATACTCATGTTCTTCTAAAATCAAAATCCTATAAAATGGAACTTATTGAAAAAATAAGATTTATGTTCTAAATATGGATATTAAATGGGTTTTGGGCATTTTCATAGTTAATCTTTAACACATTTTTTCTTAGTTTAACCTGCAAGTAAATACATTTATAACTTAATCATGGAGACTTATTTTTACTGTATTCACTATTTATTTGGGTAAAAATTAAATTTGACCTAATTATTTATTATAATTATTTATTAAAAAAAATTTAATACCTTTTTAAAATTTCATCAATGATATGTTAAAATTTTTAAATTAAAATTAATCTCGTATATGCAAAAAAAGTGGCTTTTTAAAGATTAAATGTCTAAAATATTACAATGTTTTATTTTGAAACTCATTAATAAAATTCCTCCAATGACCATAAATGGATTAATTGATTTATATTTCAAATAATATTACATTAAAACTTATTAAAAATATAATTTTACACTATAAATTATTAAAATAAAAAATAATGTTTTTAATTAAAATTCATTATTTTTCCCTATTCATCAAAAAATGAAATATATCAAAAAAAATTAAAAATTAATCCTATTAAAATTATGATATTATTATTTAAAAATTAGGCTTATTTTTTAAATTAGTTTTTCTTAATATTGAAATATTTAATTTTAAATTATTTTTGTAAAGATCAATTAAACAATTTTTTAGAAAAAGTGTAGTTTTTAAAGAAAATATTTATTATACGTTAATTGGATAATTATTATTTTCAATAATAAATAAAATAAAAATAAATGTGTATAAATATATATTTTTAATAATTTTGTTATTATTCTACAAATTGTCTTATTTATCAACTAGGTTATAATGGTCATGTTAAAATAATATTGTAATTAAATATCAAAATTCATTTAAACCGTGTATTGCAGACATCATAATCTATCAACGAAATTATATTTAATATAAAAAATATTTTAATTTCTTGGGTTGTTATATTATATTCACATTTCAGTGATTCTTGACATAGATTCAATTGAATACAATGTTCTTATTTTGGAATTTTTGGGTATTACATTTTTAAAAAGAAATAACTCACCACCACCCCAACCCCTATTGTGCCTTTATCATTATTATAACCTAAATAATATTATGAAAAGGAATTAACACTTCCTATAAGTGTCTTAATATATATTAATATTTTTTTATTTCTCTATTGAATTTTTTTTACATCATTCAAAATTGGGTTAAACATCTTGATGGAGAATGATATCATTGGTTGACCTCAATGAAGGTATGTTAATAATTTGGTATTAATATTCAATGGTAAAATTGATGGATTTTTTATAGATCAAAATGATATTTATTTGAATAATATATGATTGAAATTTTATTTATAGTTTCTTAAGTCCAATGAAATTCCAAAATATGAACCATGAAAATGGGGTTCTTCTAGTGAATGTTAATTTGATATAAATTTAGGAGTAATGAATGATATTTTTGGTGGAATTTGGAAAGATTATTTTAATCATGTATCTAACTATTATAATTCAAATTAAAAGTGCTATACAATTGTTTTTTTATGAAGGGACTAGATATTTCATGAAATTGAGATACAATACTTGAAAATTGAGGGTTGATACTTTGAAAATATATAAAAGTGAGCATATTAGTTATATAAATTTGATATTTTTAGAAATAATCCCTCGTATTTATTCTTTTGGATATCATATTCGTGTACTAGGTCATGATTTTAATTTTCTCATATTAATACCTACCAAGTGTAATGGAATCACTACCATTATTTTCCAATACATTCTTGTTAAAACATTTACAATGAAATAAATTATTGGTACAATTATGATGAATAATGTAGTGATAAAATATTATTTTTAGATTCATATATTATAAAAAAAGCGGAAAACTATCAATTTTTATATTCTAAAATATGGGAATAAGTCAAAATAGTATTTTATTTATTTATGATTCAGTTTTTTAAAATTTAGAAGAGGAACTTTCTCAACTAACTTCATGATTCAATTAGTGTTATAAAGATAAGAATTTATTCAAAAAACTTCTCTATGATTGCATGAAAAATATTTTTGTTGTAAAAGAATTTATATTTCATGAATAAAAATAGTTTAGGAATATCAAACCAAATTTTTTATAATTGAATCAAGGAAGAAAAATTGAGGAGAAAGGAATGAAGCTTCAAATGAAGGTTATGTATGACGGAAAGGGTAATAAGAATATGTAAGTTACATAGTGTGGATTTATATATTAAAAAAGTTCTTAATGTTCATAATCTAAAAAAAATAAAGTAAAAATTAAAATATGTGATTTATGGATAAATAATATGAAAAAATTTAAATATTATTATAATCGTTATTCTGATTTTAAAAATTGATCTAATGATAAATTAGTTGAATATTAATCTATACTAGAAGATTAATTTAAATATATAATAAAAAATAAAAAAATACCATATGAAATTTATAATTTTTTCATTAGTTATAAATATAAAATGCTAAAAAAATAACTTATAAAATTGAACAAAGAATATAGAAAAATATTATTCAAGCTGTAATAAAAATGATAGAAAATTTTAATTAAAACTTACTGGAGTAAAATATATAAAAATTTAGGATATTATTTTTACTATTTTAGAACATTATTTAATTAATATTCATATAATATATTCACATAAAATAAATTTATTAAAATGGAAGTAATTCTGAATAACTTAATGTTAATAAAAATTATGTTTTCCCAGTTTAGAAATCATATCATGTCTAATGTAACCCATTTTTATTATATAAATAATGTTAACAATTTTAAAAAATTCTTTATTAATCCTATCATTAGTATTTTATTGAAATATTAAATTTATATAGTCTCAAGAAGACTTAATTTTAGGGATTTTGGAAAAATAGTTCAAATTTATTTTCCAAATCATTTCTTGTTGAAACTACAAGACTGAAAAGAATTTAGGTACCAAAACATCTTCTTTTTTATATTTTTTTAAGTGAAAATATAATTCTATTCAAAATTTATGTCGTATATTTAAAATGGACATGTGTGACATATGATTGGTGACCTATATAAATTTTCTACGCCATATAATTTTGATAGAGGTTTGATATCCTTTGGTGAAAATGATAATGGGAATATCATTAGAGTTGGGTTAGTTATTGATATAAAATATTATCTGATTCACATGGTACCTTAGGTTCAAGGGTTAAAGCATAATCTAAGAAGAACCTCTCAAATTATTGATATTGGTTTTACTTTTAATTTCTCTAATAATACATTCCATGTGTTTGATTATAAACATATTATGTATGGAAATCATAGAATATAAAATGTTTGTACATAGGAGTTAGTTCCTTCGGTGAAATAAATGTGAACCTTTTAAATTCAGAAGAATGTGAATCATGGAAATTCTTTATATGGATTGGTCATTATTATATATTTTCCCAATCTAAATTATCTATGAATAAATTTTTCTGATCTCATATGTATTTTGTTTAATTTGAATATAATTTGGGATCCATGAAAAATAGGAAAGAAACATAATTCATATTTCAAATCAATTAACAATTTTTCTACATCTAATACTTTAGAACATTTTCAAATTGAATTTTTGGACATTCTACATGAGTAATCATAGGTTGAAGATACATTTTTTATGTTTTTATAAATCATTTTTCAATATTTAAATGGGTCTATTTTTTGAATATTAAAAGGTAATATTTTTAGTTTTTATGAGATATTGTAATTTGGTTCAAAATAAAAAATTTATAAGATAATATCAATGAGAAGTTATCAGAGAGGATAATTTTATGATCAATAATTAAATTTATTTTTCTTATTTAAAGGTATTAAATATAATTTTAATACCCTAGGAACACCAATAAAAAAAATTATTATTAAAATAAAAAATAAAACCATTCAATAATTTCTAAAACTATGTTAAATTAGTATATTTTACCTAATTATACTTGGTCATAATATATAAATGAAACATTCTATATTTTAATGTGTTTTAATAATGCATTTTTGTAAGAATACACCTTATGAGCAAAGAATTAATAGAAAACCTAAATTTTGATAATTTAATATATCAGGATGCAATGTGTATATCTTCAATACTATGTCAAACCCTTTTAAATCTGATCCAAAGGATGAAAGATAAATCATTCATTGGTATTCTTCCTCTTCAAAATATTTTAGTGTTTCTAATAAAAAATCAAGGATTGATTATGAATCTATTCATGTGATGTTTAATTATGGGGATCCATTTGATTAAAATAAAATAAAAATAGGGGATGTTAATGGTTATTTTAACAACATGATGATTTATTATTCTAATGATATGTTTTTATTAATGTATTACATGATGATGAATAATAAAATTTTGAATAAAATGAATCTGAGGAACACGATTGTGTCTTAATAACAATAACTATGTATTATAATCACCATCCTTTAGAAACTATTATGGGAGATCTAGATAAATGAGTTAGGGATTGGATAAATGTTGGAATCCATGATGAGATATCTAACATTATATTACAATTTGATATTATATCAAAAGAAGAATCTATAATAAATAATAGTTTTATGTTAGTTATGTGTGAATAATAAATTTCGTTTCCGAGAAAGAATATCTGGGAATTAGTGGAAAGACCCTCGGACTATCCTGTAAGAGGAACCAAATTGGATTTTTGGAATTTTGAAGATAATCAAGGTTTAATTGCAAGGAATAATGATAGGCTAGTTGATAAGGGTTATAATCTGGAGGAAATTATATGTTATGCGGAGACCATTTCACCTAATTCTAACTTGAATGAATTAGAATTCTTTTTTCCAATGCATGTCATATAAATATTAAATTATTTTAGATGGATGTTAATTATAATTTTATAAATAGTTTCTTAATATGATATTTTATGGTTGAACAGCCATTGAGTATAGAAAATACTCATATAAATAAATTTGTTGTTAGACCTACTAATGCTCATTCCAGAATTAAACTAATAGTAAGGGATTGGTGTTAGATTTTGTGCTCATATATTTTAGAAAATTGTTTTTCTATTAGAATGGATGATCCTACTCAATATAATAGAATCAATTGATATGGTATTTTATTACTTTAAATTTATATATATAATTTTATTTTTTCTTCTACTAATCAATGTATTTGTAATGATTTTTTAAATCTAATAAAAAACTAATTTTAAATGATTATAATCATATTAATAATTATCTTTCTTGGATTTCGAATATATAAAAATAATTTTGGAACTATTTTAATTCTATGTAATATCATTATTTATTTTCTGAAAAATATTTACCAAGAATGTAATTGCCTTTATAAAACCTCAATGTGAACTAATATAAAAGTTGATTTGGAATAAACGGGTAAACCAGTTGACCACATATTTTATGGATGTATGATTGGTATTTTATTGAATCTTATTGCTTGAAAACATAATATAATTATATTTCATATGTAAATATTGCAATCAAATAATAAATATTCTAATTAAATTTTTGCTGAATATATTTTATTATATTCCAATGGATATATTTATCCCTGTTTGTTTTATCTAGAAACTACTGTTATTGGTTTAATTTCTTATTCATATGATGATTTTTAGACTATACACTAGGAATATAGTGAACCTCAGGATCATGATACAATTTTGGGAAATCCTTGGTTTTATGGTCTATTAAAAAGAAACATTAAGTCTAATTTCCCAAAAATTAATCAGAAAAAATATATACTGCTAGTTAATATACATGAGAGTTGAAAATTAAATACACACTTTTGGAATTTGGACTTTATATGGATCATGTTCCAATTATATATGATAATACCAGTTCAGTAAATAATTAAAAAAATTTGGAGGTTCATTATATTATTAAAACTACTGACATTCAACGTCACATTCTAAAGAAACATGTCCTAAATGGAATATATCTTTATAAATTTTTAATCTATAATATCATCTTGTTAATTTTCATACTAATCCACTTCCAACAATTAGGTTTTATTTTACTGATAGGGGGATAGGTTTATTCAATTTTATGTAAATCCTTTAGTATATTTATTAATATATATTTAGTTTTATAAATTATTTTATTTATCTCTTATAAAATTTATTGTTAATGACTTGTTTATTTTATTATTTTATTAAAATTTATTTTTTTAATAAAATTTCAGTTTTGATATTTTCATTTCCAAAATATTCTTGTAAGTTGTTAAAAAATGTAATAACTAGACTTATTTATCATCTTGAGAAAATTTATAATCACTTAAATATATAAAATTGATTCATTTTGTATCTTATAACTTTAAAAACTTAACTTTTTTATCTCTTGAAATCTCTACAATTGAAACCTTTTTTTAACCTTATCCCTTCTAATACTTATTTTGATGTGGAAAAATAAAAGGAATTATAAGGCTGGTCGTAGTTCTATAAATAAAAAAAATGTTTCCTCTAATATTTTTTAGGTTATTCAAGGGATGGTTATAAGCATATAATGGTTGTTTGAGATTAAATTATTACTAATGAATGATTTAAGCATTAAGGGTATGGATTTATTATTTTATGTAGATAATTATGAATATGTATTTTTAAGAGAAGTAATGGAAATTTATGTTAATTTGCTATCTAACTTTATTGGTAGTGTGGATGTTGTTTCTTCAAATGTGAATGAATAAGGGTTTTTAGTATTGACCATATATGAAGGAAATTATAATTTTAGTTGAAGACCTATATAAAATCAATTTATCATGTCTATGGTCATCATGTCATTTCTTTTGGTAAATTTTAATGTAGAGAATATGTTGGTAATATATTTAAAACATGAAAATAAGTTTTTTGTTAAGCTCGTTCAAATAAAAGTTCTTCAAATGATTGTTTATTTGAGGAAATTTTTTTTGGACAATTATTTCATGTTTCTCTTAATGAGTGATGTAAATTTTAATATAGGTTATTACATATTAATATTCATGAACCACTACTACCAAAATGGTTTCATTAAGTCTTATAGTCTTTATGGTAGACTAATATCACTTGTATTTATAATACATATATGATGGATGACATTAAGACTAGTTTAAAATTTCGTCAAAAAATTGTTATATAAGTTGAAACCCTAGTAAAATTAGTTTATTTTAGAGTGTGACCAATAAAAAGCATATCCCCATTATTTTAGAATAATATGATCCATTATGTTCTCATGCCTAGAGGTATCATTAGTTTCATGTTTTTATTAGATCTATAAGTATTCATATAGATGAGATTAGAGAATCTAAAGTGTAATGAGTTATTGCTAGACCACAACTGGCCGTAGATTTTTAAGATTATTCTATGGGTTGTGAAAATGTTATTTCATGCACCAAAAAGAGGAGAGTCATATATGAGAACATTACCACCACAATGGTTAGAGTTCATCAGTTTATAAGATATTATAAAAAATATTATATTGATGATTATAGTGATGTTATTCTTGTTCAGATAACTCGAAGAATATTTGATTTTGTACTTTTCACTAAAAAAATTGACCAGAATGTTTTACATGTTGATAAAAAACTAGTATAAGATTTTTTTCGATCTAATAATTCAGAATGAATAGAGGAATCTCATTATACTAATAAATTTAGTTCCCCGATTATTTTATAGCTAAATTGACTGATGATCAATCAATTTATAATTTTAGAGGTCCACCAAAATGATTTTTATTAAGGTATAGAATTTACTAAAGTTCATGGACAGTTATCCTCTCCATATGTTGAAGGACTATAATTTCAATCACATCAGTTAGTTGATGATTGATAACCCATTCTAATGGTTGAGATTTTTCCCTCGGAATCTAAAGAGTATATAAATTATCAATATCATGATCAATTTTTTTTTGAAATAGATTTCACATATTTTTACATGTTAAAAAATGAATTCATAAATATCAAAATAAAACTACTGAGTTATCATAGGGATATAAAAGATATCATAAATACACCTATATTTAAAAAATATGAGTTTCTCCTAACTGAATATCATTTTTTAAGGAAAAATTTATTTCTAGAAGATATTATTATTCATTTATGAATGATATCACTAACTTGGTTGGAAATATAAAAAATGATATGGATAAAATTTTATAGTTTAATTATCTGAAGAATACATTTTCAAAATAGTTTGAGCCTTTAAGAATATATATTTCTATTCAGTAAAGTGCATCCACATCAAGTGGAGTGGAATATGATGATGTGTTGAAAAGTCTAGAGTTTTTCCTATACAACAATTTCTTAAATGGTTAAAAATATTCAATATTTTCAGTGTGATACTGTAACATTGCACTCTATATTATATAGTTAGAAATAAAGAATTTAAATAATGGCTTTTAAATAACTATATTTTATACTTTTTCTTAACTAATTTATTGATTTGATGGATAAGTTTGTTCAGTATTCTATGAAAATTCAAAAATTTATGATGTCTAATTTTGTAAAAGTATTTAAGGATAGTCAGGATTTAAGGAAATTGATAAGAGAGTTGTATTCACCTTTGAAATCAATCCCAAACTATTAGTAGAGGATATAATGTCATTTTAAATGACTCTTAGATATTCATCAATGTCTTGTTCCTCTTAAATGAATCTCAACTAGATCCAAATCCTTCAACTAATCATTTCACTGAACCATAATATTTTCCCCTTATTATAAAATTATTTTTAATAAATAGTCATTTATAATAGTGAAATTATTTTTCGTTTTTTATTAATTTTATCTATGAGTTGGTTTATTCTTTTTCTTCTAAAACATCTATCAATTTTCAGAATTATATTATTTTTTGGATTATATGATATTCACATGTAGTTCTCTGAAAAATTTACTATTTTTAATCCATTTATATACATTATTTTCGATATCAAAATATTGGGGATAAATATAAATAAAAAAATTTACATATATGATTTAAATTTGATTTCATCAAAATTATTTACAATTTTTTTATTTACCATTATTTATCATTTCAGTGGGTTTTTTGTCATTAAAATATAGGGTATTATTGGATATATGGACGATTTTCCAATAAGTATTTTATTTATTTGTATTCTAAAAAACTCACAAGTTGTTAACTGATAAGGTTACATTAATTAAGTTTTAGGATTTTGATGATAAAAAAAAATTCCAATATTTTGGGAAGTCATTAATTTGATATTTATTTATTGGTGAAATATTTTTGGTAATGTATTTGGAATATTTTATTAATGTGTGGAAGAGATTTTCAAAAAGTAAATCTTTTAACCTAACGTAATATTTGAAATCCCACATTTAAGCTAATCATCATGTTTTGGAACAAAATTTTTGATAATAAACATCATGTTTAATCATATAATGAATCAATATGTTTTCTTGTAACTACGATGATCATACCCTCTTACTAAAAATTTAAATTAGATTATTCTATCTACTGTGGAAATTGTTTATTTTTATGAAAAATTGATTTCTCGGCATTGATACATCTACTACATTTTGTTAAATATTTCTAGAACTATACAATAAGGACAAACATGTTAATGATATTCTTCTGTGTTCATTATGATACAGAAAAAAATTTGTTTTTTCTTATGGTTTATTTGAATATATTCTTCATTGAAATTTTGTAGGTTCTTGATAATGATAGTGCCTTAAAGATATTCACATATTCCACTAAAGGCCAGTTCATTTTTCATTTTCATTTTTTGTATCTGAATGATTTCAAATGGAATTTCTCTAACCACTGGTAGTATAATTTTGGTTATGAATACTTAATGTTGAGCGTTTCAGTAGATTCATATTGTCATATTTTAAATCATTTGAATATATATTATAATGTATTTTAGTTTCTTTCACTCAACTATAGAAATCACATGGAAATGTTTATACTAGTGAATGTAACGAAACTCAGGATAAGAGTGTTGGTGGACTGGAATATGGGAAATTAGTCCACTAAACAACTATAATAATTCACATTGTTCTCTTATTTTAATTTCCAATAAAAATTTCATTAATGGAAAAGGAGAAACATCACTCTTCACATTGAAATGGGGGGATGGTTCAAGAAGTTTTAGCTGTTTTCGTACCAACATAATTCCCCCCAACCCTCCACACCTCATCTTGTGTAGGAAACCCATTTTTCTCATAAGTATAGATTCTTTAAATTTAATTCTAATTTATTATTTTAGGTAAAATATAGATTCCTAATGGGATAGTGAAGGTCCAAATGGTTTCTATGCATTATTCCGAACTTCAAACAAATATTTTTTAGAAAATATTATATCACACAATTTAGAGAAATCCATGTGGGAAGGACACACAATTATGAAAAACTCTGTGGATGGTGACTTTTTGGATAGTGCCTTATTGCATTGTTTGTCCAGAGTTTCCCCAACCATGAAATCTACCTATGAAAGTCCCCTTTCATTACCATGTACCCATGCACAATTGGCGAACATTTTGGAAATCTGTGTAGCCAAACCTACATAGGTTAATTTTAGGGTAATATTACTCTTTTTCCTTAATGATATAATTAATACTCATCCTTCCTAATAATACATGTTCATTATAGATTGACCTATTTTCCTCCCTTTTGGATATATATGAAGGCCTGTGGATGGGATTGAAATATCTTCTTCATCTGAGATATAAATGAGCTTTCATTCGTCACGTTGGATGCACAACAGTAAGTACCTTAGAATATTTTAGTCATTATTGTCCTCTCTTTCTCAGAACATAGTTATCGAGGTTTGATCAATTTTATTTTAATTTTCCCAGATCTACTGCATTCTATGAAAAATTAAAGGATGATATTGGAGAAGAAGTATTTTACAACACTATGTTCAGTGGTCTATAACTCATCCACCAAGTTCATTGATTTTGAAATTGTCATCTATGGCCTGCCAATTTCATCGAGTATCAATAAGGTATTTTATATTTCAAGATTATAATCATTGGAATTGAATGGTTATTCTCATTCCAAATATGTGATTATTTGTTATTGGTTATGCCAACAACACCGTTCATCCCATGTTTGATGTTTTTCAATAATTTTCATTTTATTGTTCTGATCTGTTTGAGATATCATTCAGGCGTGACTTGGATAGACCATTCTAACGGTATGATTTATATATTAAATGGATTGCTTTATATTTTGCATTGCATGATAGAAATTACCATGTACTCTCATCACTTCGACCATCTATGTTAACTAATTTATTATATAATTAAATGTAAAATTAAAATTAGTCATATTAAATGTAATTGAATAATAGGTTGCATGTTTGTATAACCCCTTTCTAGATTAATGTATGGTAGCTGATAGAAACATAATTATTGAATATTCTTAGATGACATAATTAACAGGTTCAACTGTACATGAACTTGTCACACTGATGAAATACAATGATTGAACCAAATGGACTTATTGATTAATTAGGACTTGATTAAAAAGTGACATGCTACATAACCATATAACACTAATGAAAGGTAAAGATTAATCCAAATGGGAAAAAATTACATTTCTTTTTCCTTAAACTGGAGTGTCCTGACCCGATCTCACCTTGGATTCTTGTCGTGGAATACCATGAGAACTCATGAACCCTATTCTCATTCAATGATAGTAAATTATTAGGATGAGACCAACCTATATATGGATCCTTGTATATTAATGGATTATTGGTTTGACACCCTAGGATCCTTCACATAGTATTAATGGATTACTTGGATAAACTCATTGGATCTAGATTTAATAGGTTGGTTCCTTGGTTACTGCCCATAGGTCCATGTATCTGTTTAGCCCCATTTTACCTTAGACGATCCCCTTTGATTCAGAAGTCATATTATTGTGGAATTCGATGGAATATTAACTATGGATGACACTATTACCCTTATCCAGGATACCATTATTATTGATTTAGAGAACCTTGAGGTATACTTTTCCTTGTTTATTACCTTGGAACATCATTATTTAAAGTCATTACAGGTCTCCTTTTCATAACATAGAACATTAACTATTGTTTAAATGTAACTTATTTATAAGTTGGTAATAATAAATTAATGGACTGGTTAGGTTCAGACGCCATCCAAGGGCTGAATTTGGTACATGGGGATTTAGATACATTGTAATAACTTATTTTATATATGCATTCATGGACGTTGCCACAAATCTATTACACAGGACATATGTTATTGTCATCATTGGTGGTGGACCATTGAGATTTATAGTATACACTATCTGGGCGTCATTCCGTACCTTGAGTAGATTTCATGAATGCATGTGTTTATAAAGGGAATTATACATCTTAAAAAATGTTCTTGATTGTTTTTTAGGATGGATATTGATTGTAGATAAGTGATCCAGATACTAGGAATCATGGGATAGTCCATGAATTTTTTCATACTTTTGTGGAACATATTATTCTTGCTATCTTATATCCATGTTTTCCAATTTTCTAGATACATGACATATCATCATCAGTTTTTTTATGCTATTTATTTTATATCAGTTATTGATTCAACTCTTTCAATTTTTCAACTTTGCCTTCTATTAACATGTATTTATTACTCTATACCTCAGTTCATATCTAACTATTCTGAAAAACATTGGTAATTAGGGAATATTCTCCCAACAGAAACACCCTCATCCCTCTCTACTAGTTTTTAGCCTCTATAGTTTGGGGAGATTATCTTGAGGACAAGTGTCCCACTAGGCTTGGGGAACCGATTATCTAGCATCCCAGTTCAGGACGTCAAAACGTTGTATCATAGGTGGTTCCATTCATTCATTTCTCTTTGGAGACAATATATTGGAGATTAGGAATGTTTTAAGCTAGTTCATAAGCCATTCTTAGGCATAGATAACTCATGTTTGGGGTAAAATACAAGTTTAAAAAAAATAAAATTTCTGTTATTATTTTCATATTATAGTTTATATTAATTCACTATTGTGTGACAGACATGTTGTGTGGTGTTGTTGATTATTATTCTAATGGAAATTTTATCTTTTCCTTGACCCGATGAAATACATTATAATGAGAATCATGACATAAAAAATAACTTGGTTTCAAAACCATATATTTCCTTCTTATGTTTATGAAATGTAATTTGTTGAACCATGTAATTAAATATAAATGAAATGAGACTTATACTTGAGAACTTACAGATACCTGACCTTCGAAGTTGGTAGTTGGGATGGTATACCTTGGGTAGTGAGTTTTCTTACCTGGAGATTCTATTAGTGATTATATCTTTATACATAGGATGGTTCTGTAGTGTGTGATTTGAATTTTTAGACCAACATAGCCATGACATACTCATATCATACTCTAGGATGGAGGTAACTACCACACTTTAGACGTGATTGTCCTTCATCCACCACTCATACCTCTAAGAGTGCCACTCAAGGAAATACCTTTTTTTCCTAATATGAGAACTCATACCCATGTTAGTGATAGTTTTATATATATGATGCAGTCCATGCTTGGTGATACATGAAATTCATCTACGATGGCTGATTTGACATGTGAATTTCAGCAACAGCATCCTCTAACAATCTATGGGTGTGGTTGTTTTCCATTGTGTCTTTGATATAATCCTCATTATATAACATTGATAATCTTGAGAAACCTCTATATTAAAGTGTTAAGCATTCTATACACATCTTTTTTGAGTCATCCACGAACTGGTGGGATGTGGTTACCTAGGCTGGTCATCATCAGGGCATGTTATATGTTGATTTCCATAGTTTATTCTATGATCAATTAATACCTTATACACTGAGAGATGAAATTTAGAGAGAGGTTATGAATCTCAAGTTGGGTTATAGGTTTGTTATGAAATATTCAGTGCATTTCATGGAGATGCAGTTCTTTTCAATGATTATATCTGGTGATGAGATTTTGCATGCTAGACATTTTCATAATGGGAACTAGTATGACACATGTAAACATGTGACTATATTTCAATTTCCTACTACTTCATCAATAGTTAATAAGGATATTATCACTGAGCGTAACATGAGGGACAAAAATAGTATTGGGAATAGATGACAAGTGTCTGATCACGTGATTAGTTCATCTAGTAGTAGGATGTATTCAATCGAGTTTTATTGTCAGGGGAGTGAAAACTAGAGTGACTGTTTAGATAGCTCCAATTTGTGACATTAGTGTTGATAATGGGGGAACCTGTTGCCTCATTGTGATAGAGACCCAATGGATTTAAGGGCTTGTAGACATATGATGAATCTCCAACATTTTTAGAGGATCACTACACCATCTTTATGTGGAAAATTTTTTGTACTATGCCCACCATCAGGAGTGTGTTATTTTGTGCCAAGTAGAGTAGGGATATTGGAATAGCACCTGTAGGACATGCCAAGGTGGAGGTAATGGTTATGGAATCCAAAACCCTAGTAACCAACAACTCCAAAAAAAAATTATGATTGGGTTAATCCATATATTCCACCGGGCTAGGGATCAGGTCAATGGCATTCACAATAACCAATACCCGAGAATCATGCTATGAGACCATCTATAGTAAACGGTACTATTATTTTGGAATCTACCATGGTATTTCCTATATTTGGTTTAGGTTCTTCAATCTCTTTTATCTCTGTATATATCGTGGAAGGTCTCATACTGATGATACAATATTACTATGATGTAATAACATAAGACATGATATTAGGGTCACGAATATAGAGCTTACACCAGTGTATAGACTCTCCCCTTAAGGTAGGAAGATACCATATCTTATGGAGCCTCTTTTTTCTCGAGATAACGTGCATCGAATTCATTCTCAGGTTTGATGGGTAGGTTCATTATCATAATTTTGTAGACTATTATTATTGTAGGGAATTGTTTACATCACTAAAGGATAATAGGTATCAACATAAGGGTGGGTGGGATGCCCAGGCTAGTAGACCCGGACAAGATAATCATTGTCTATGTGGAGTGACCACCCAGATTACAAATCTCTTCCTAAAGGATTAGGGTGTATATCAAACTAGTATTCCTGTAGTAGTGGATCAATTAAGGGATATATTTTTGATGATTTTCAAGATTTCCACATAGGAGAGTGGTGGAGTTTACAACCAAGTTTGTTCTAGGAGAATATCCAGTGTCCATTTCCCAGTAAAATATGGAAACCATAGAGATTTAGGATCTGAAGAGGTTTTTTTATGATTTATAGGATAAAGTTTGTATATAAAATAGTACATATTCTTGTTTTTTTTCAGTGAATTTTTCAAAAATGGATGATGGAACCTTACACCTATGTTTGGATTATAGAAAGATGAACCAAATTATAGTCTATATCTAGTATCCATTTCCTTGAATAAATGGTCAATTCGACTAGCATTGGGGATCTACTGTCTTCTCTAAGATTGAAATGATATTAGGTTATCGTCATTTGTGTGTTAGACTATCATAAATACCACATACAACATTCTTTTGAAGGTATAGCCTACATACATGCCTTGTTATATTTTTTTCTTACAAATGATCCCATATTTTTCATGGATCTGATAAATAGGGTTTTCACTCCTATTTGGATTCTTTTTACATGGTCTTTGTGGACAAATTCTTTGTGTATTATCACCGTCATAGTGACCATGACAATCATCTAGAGATAATCCTATGTAAATTGATGGATAATCATATTTATGCCATGATTGGTAAGTCCCACTTCTGGAGAAGCAATATTCACTTCATGGGTCGTATTATCTCAGAATTAGGTGAATCTATTGTCCTAGAAATGCCTGTTTTGTAGTTTCATGGGAGCATCCTAATAACATGTTTGATAAATGAATTTTATTGGGGATAATTGTATATTACAGTCATTTCATACAAAATTTATCACATCTTTATTCACTTTTTATTATACATAAAATGAAGGGTATCAGGTTATATTGATCATTGGTGTGAGATAAAGATATTCAGGATCTGAATGGTTTTCTTGTCTCGTCACATTTTCTAATTATTCACGATCCTAGTAGAGGATACATAATCTTCTTCGATGCACTAGGAATCAAATAAGGAGTAGTGCTGATGTTTGAAGATAGAGTCATTGAATATTGATCTCTGTAATTTAGGCCTCATTATAGAATTTACTAGACACATGATAAAGATCTAGAAAGAGTCTTCCACACCTTACATTGTTGGAGACACAATCCTTTAAGTGAGTGATTTATGGAGTGTAAGGACCACAAGAGCCTCATATATATCTTAACATAGTGTGACTCAAACCTTATATAGTGAATATGTTTCAAATATCTTCAACCCTTAGATTTTGAGATTGCTTATATCATGGGATGGGCAATGTGGTTGCAAAACCATTGAGTTGAAAATTCATGCACATGTTGTTTTGAAAGACAATGATGAAGGGATGTTTATGTCCCACTTTTTTGAGTATCATCAACAATTTCTTGATAGTCATGAGCATCCTCGTCTTTTTTCATTAGTAGTCACATCTTCTCTCCTTGAGAAGGTTATGGGTAGAAAATTATTAGATACTAAAGGATTGGTTCTCTGTGAGAGTGTAATAGGAGATAACCCACCTTCAGATTGTTATGTATGTATAAATGACATCCTGTATATCGATGGATGGGTTTGGGTAACTATAGATATGAGAGAGGATTTGATTCTTTATTCACACACCACTTATTGCATTTTTCATCTAGTAATCTCAATGATTTATTATGACATGTGATTCATGTATTGTTGTTCTAGGATGAAATGTCAGATAGAAAGCTTTATCACTAGGTATTCCACCCAGAAGTTGGTGAAGATATAAATATAGATACCTATAGGATTTTTATAGCAGTTTATAGTCCCATAATGGAAAATGGGATGTTTTTTATTTATACATCATTTTTGGTTTACATAGGGCTTTTATAGGTAGAAACATAATATGGGTTAACATTAAAAGACTATCAAAAGTAGACCACATCATTCCTATTCAGGAGACTTTCAGAGTTGATGAGGTAAGACGACTGTATGTCTGTGAGATCCTACGACTCCACGGGGTCCCTCGTACTCTCATTTCAGATAGGGATTATCATTTCAAATAACAGTATTGGGAATCATTGAAGAATACTCTGGGAACACATGTGATTATAAGAACAACTTTTTCAACATTATGTCGATGGATAATCATAACAAACTATATAGGTTCAAGAGGATATTATCCGATCATGTTTTCATTGATTTCAACAGTTCTTATGAATATAATATCCCTATCTTTTAATTTTTTGATAATAATAGATTCAAATATATAATTTAGATGGAACCTTTTGAATCATTTTATGGTAGACCATGTTATTCAATCCTATGTAGGATAGAGGTAGGTGAAGAATCCCTACTCAGTCCTTATCTCATTCAGGAGACTTCAGGGAAGGTTCAGCTGATCAAAAATCATATGACTACTAACCAGTCTAGACAAAAATTGTATGTTGATCATCATCAAAAAAATATAGAGATCATGTTTTGGGATCAGTTTTTCGTTCAATTCTCTCTTAGGTTAGTGAATAAATGGTTAAAAATTAAAGGGAAGTTGACACCTTGTTATGTATGTGTGTTTGAGATCAAATAGAGAGTTAGTGCGGTAGCCTATTGGTTGTTACTACCTCATGGGATTGGTTCATGCACGAAATCTTCCATGTTTCATAGAATCAAAATTATTTTTCCAACCCATATCATAGAATTTATATGGATGAATTTTATTTAGATTCAGATGCTACCTTTAAAGAGTATCATGTATGCTTCATCTATCAAGGTACAAAGGTTCTTTGAGGCTGGTCTTTCTCTCTAGTAAGGGTGTTATGGTTGCATGGCCACATATAGGATAAGACATGGGATAATGAGGCTAACATTTGTGCTAGTGGGTCATAATTGTTTCCAAAAAGTTTTTTTACACACTTGGAAGTTGAACTTTGCACCGTGTTCATTTAAAGGGGGATCACTGTAAGATATTGAAATTTCATTCAGGTATGTATCATTCAAATTTTGTTATAAGTATTAATTTTCCACATATTATGGATTTATAATGTGTTAGTGAATGTCCCAAGGATTTTAGGGGTTGTTCATATCTTGAAACCAATATTATTTAGAAAACATGTCCGGTGCATGGTTTAGAGAAAACTGTACCGGAAGTCCGCGTAGTTATAACAAACCATATAGATGGTGAATTTTTAGGAAATCCTTACAATAAGGTTCTCACCTATCTTCCCTAATCATGTGGCCTAACTATGAATGTTCTCTTTAATTCCCATGTAACCTTGTTGGGATAGAACATGGTTAATAAAACTGTAAGGGAAAACAATGCACATGCTAATTTCTGGGTAATTTTACTATTTCTCCATTAATGATTTAACTAAGCCTCCACCTTCCTCCGGATCAAATTTTCTGTTTGAGTAAACTATTTTTATTAACATTTACTAATAATTTAAGGACTAATGTAGTGATTGAAAGATATTATTCATATGAGATCTAATCAGTCTTTTTTATCACGTTGGATGTGAAACGGTAAGTAGTAGAGCCCTTTTTAGTTGTTCTTCTTCACTCTTTCTCTTGATCGAGTTATTGAGGAATGAGAATATTTCATTTTTTATTATATATACATCAATATAAGAATAATTAGATGATTATATCATATGGATAATTATTGTACAACCCTGTGGTTGGTTATTTATAACTTGTCCCTCAAGTTCGCTGATTTTGTAATGTTCATGTGGGGCCCTTTAAAGTCATCTGGTGTCATTTATTTAATTTATGTCACATTTTTATAATAATTAGAACCATATGGTTATATTATTTCAAAATATGTTTTTAGATGTCAGTGGTTGTTCCCACAAATCCATTAATCCCATGTATGATGTTTTTCCATATTTTTTTGGTGTTTTGACGTGTTTAATCCATCAATTAGGTGTGCCTTGGATTTACAATTCTAATGTTAAGAATTATATATTAAATATAATAATTTATATTTTGAAGTGAACGATTGAATATACAACTTACTCTCAACAAATTAACTATCAAAGTTATGTTCTTTATTTGGTAATATATGTGATATGGAAATTTCTATATAAACTCCTTATATGACTTGGACCTATTAAATATAATTAAAAATAGGTTTCATGTCTGTATAACCCATTAAGACATTAATAGAAGGTAGCATAATGAACAATGATTATTTAATATTCTTAAATGACTTAATTAAATGGTTTAATTCTACTTGACCTTATCACACTAATGAAAGGAAATGATTGAACAAAAATGGACTTATTGATTAATTATGCCTTGATTAAAATGTTGCATGCTAATTGACCGTATCACACCAATGAAAGGTAATACATGAACAAAATGAAATATGACAAGACATTATAATTAAACATGAGTGGAATGACTCATTCTTGCCTTGGATTCTTACCATGGAATGCCATAAGAACTCAGGATCCCCATTCTAATTCAAGGATAAATCTTTCTTAGGTTGAGACCCACATAGAGACTGATTCTTGTCTATCATAGGATGCACAATATGCCATTGCAAGATCCATTATATAGTATTAAAGGATTCATTGGATACACTCAACAGATCCATTATTGAAATTCAGGTTCTATTCTTACAACCCATAGGTCAATGTCTCTTCTTAGACCCATTTTACCTTTGATGGTCCCCCAAAATTCTGTAGGCATCTTATTGTGTAATACCTTAGAATATGGTCATTATATTACACACATTCCCTTATCCAGACTATAATTAATACTATGTTGGAAACACATTTGGTCTATGTTTCCTTGTTTATTACCTTGGAACTTTATTATTAAATGACATTACATGTTACCATGTCATAACATGGAACCATCAATTTTTTTTAACAATTGACTTATTTATAAACTGTTAATAAACAATTAATGGACTGATTATGTTAAAATTCCAGCCAAGGGAGGAAGCAAGTACTTGGCTTTTTAGTAGCATTGTACAACATTACTTTATATATCCATTCTTTCACAGTGTTACATTTCCATTACATTGGTCGAATGTTGTAGACACACATGGTGGTGTCCCACTAAGATTTATCTCACACCCTCTTTGAGAACCATTTGGTATGTCAGATATATTACATTAATGTAGGTGTTGATAAAGGGAATAATACGCCTTATAACACTTGATTTCAAGCTTCTTATCATGGATCTTGATAGCATATGACTGAGTAGGATCTTAGGATTCTCAGTATAGTTATTAATTTCCATTACAATATTATGGAACATGTTAAGCCTACTATCTTGAAACAATTTTTTTCCATTTTCTAAATACATGAAATATCATCATCAGTTTTTTTATGTTATTCCATTTACATCAGTTATTGATATTATTGCCTCTATTTTCTAATGTGAATTATTCTTACTTTATTTGATTTTTCTATTTACCTCAGTTCATATATAATAGTTGGGATACACTTTGGTAATGAGGTAATAGCCTCACCATAACATCGCCTTAGGCCCTAGCTGCCAGTCGGCATCCTCTTTTATTTGAGAAGTTTTAGTTGAGGCCATGTGGCCCATCGGGCTCTAGGAACCCATTAAGTGGCATCTGTGTCTAGGATGTAACATTTTCATTCTTCATCATCATGTATCCCTAACACCTAAAACATTATTAGTTCTCAAAGGATTAAAAGGATAGAAGGTATATTGATATAATCAGTATAGAAGTGTAATTTTGTTTTAAATATAACATAAAAACATAAAACCTATCATAATTACCATCTATAAAATATCTTGATGAAAAAAAAACTTGTAGCACTATGTGAATATGCAAAGTCATTTGTATGCACGAGCAATAATTTCACATCCCATTTGATGAGAAAGAGGGTGGATAATGGTGTTTTGACAATAATGATAACATTTTATGAATATTTAGGACATTAATATTACCAATTTATTATAAATATTGTATATTTATATCATGTATAAGAAGAAGTAAAAATAATGTGATTGGTTATGTCAATTACCTCTTCATTAGAAAAAACTCATATGGATGATCTATTAATGTACCAATATTTGGCCTTTTTGTGAGACTGAGACATCTATAATATGGATATATAATTTTTTTAGGAATTATAGTAGGTTATAGTTATGATATATGGATAGAAATGGGGTAAATAAGTGAGGGAGGAGGTGCTCATTCAGAATTGAGGTGAGGGGAACCTTTGGAATTATATAAAAAAATAAAATGAGACAATTATAGACAATAATACATAGAAATGGTAAGGAATTCGAATATAAATAGGATATGGGAGAAATAAAATCATTAAATGAAATTTAACAAGGTTATATATCATTTTAATTGTTATATTTTATTTTTAATTCTAGGGTAAAATATTTCGGACCTTAATCGAGGTAACCACTCTTTTAATCACAAAAGGGTTAATAATGTTTCTATAAATGGATAATTTAAACCTAAATGGACCATTTATGATGTTGTAAGATGTATTCGATTGAAATTTATGTATATAACACTTCTTTAAAATTTAGATAATTTTATAAATTATTTTTTTCATAACATATCATTAATTACATGTTGGATACTATTCCTTTAATTTCACTTCAAAATATCAATAAAAAAGATGATATCAAATATAATTCTTTGAAACCTTTTTATTATATCAAATAAAACTATAAAATTAGTGAGGAACATTGAATATTTAAAATAATATGTTTTTAATACTATATAAATCATTTATATTAATTTTATTTTAGTTAATAAATATTATATTAGTGTTGCACATGAATTTAAGGTTAATATATAATATGAAAAGATGTAAATAAATATATCCAATGATAATAATTTTATTAATCTCAAAATTAACATTTACATTCATTAATATTTTTATTTCATCCTTTTGTGGACACTCCATAGATATCTAAAAATAAGATACATAAATTTTGTATAATTCAATGTTTTAAATATTATAAGGTATATTTTTTTGTAAAAGTCTCCCTTAATCAAATATAATTAAAGAATATTATTTTCAGGGTATAATGAAATTTATAAAATAAATATTAAGATGAAATATTATGACTTTATCACCTAGATTGACTAATTTCCCTTTACCGAAGTGATAAATTTAACAATAGTTAATATTCAAAAAGCCTAAATTTGAAAGAAACATATTTTATAAATTTGAGAAAAATTATTAAAAATATTTAATCCATTTTATAAAAACTATAACTCTATAAATATAATAAATTAATTTTTAAATATGTTCCCTAAATAGGATGAAACTCGATTTTTTGAAAAATACTTTTTTCTTAAAAATACATTTTTTAATAAAAAATGTTTTTAAACAAAATTATATTTTAAAATTTTTTCTTTGTAACATAATTGGATAACTCATATTATAATAGAAATAATTTTTCATTTATTCCATTTTAATATAAAATATATATTTTCATATGGTTGAAACAAAAATATAGTTTTTAATAAAAAAATTCATTTTCACTATTGACTGGAAAATAATACATGTCATAAAAATATGAAAATTTAACCCTAAGGTAATTTTGATACGAAAGATTAAAAAATTAATTTCATTCCATATATACATTTTCTAAATGTTTGATAAATATAATTATATAATTTTATCATAAAAAGTAATAAAACACATTTTTATGGAAATGTTTTTCTAATTCATAGAATGAAATTACTTAAAATTGAGTACATATTTATAAGAATTAATAAATGAAATTTTATTCATTAAGAAAATTATATAAGTATTTCTTAATATTAGTTAATATTATTCATATCTATCCATTTGAAGGCTAGGTTATAATAGTCCTGTTTAAATAATAATATTTTTTTTGTCTAAGCTCAATGTTGCTTGTTGTATAAACTATAAAGAATAGTGTTTTTTGAAAATCATGAGGTGTTTTCGGTGGTGTATGGTTAAACTATCGATCCTCTATTCATATAATACTACCCATGCTTTAGGGAAAATTTCTATATAAGGGTAAAAAAATTCACCCTTATGCAGCATGAATCTAAACATCCCTAGAAACACATATATAATATATGTACGACTAATGTAGTTTACAAAACATTGGAGAAAGAAACCCATGGTACCCTTACAAGAGTATTGGAAAATATAATTTTCCATACCACTATAGATCAACACACCCTCATAAATCTCGCATAAGACCTATTAGAGATCTATAATCTCCTTTATAAAAGTAACCATAGGTTTTAGAACCAAAATACCATAATGAAATTATTCTAGGATAACCTGTACATGAATTGAAAACATTTTATCTAAAATGTAATAAAATCCTCAAAAATGTATATTTATGTTTGAAAAAATTGATGAAAAATATTTTAATATCACTTTAAAGAAACTATCATATTAGTTCTATATTTTCCAAAAATAATTTTAAAACCATTAAATTACTTTTATATAATATTTTTTACCATTTTAAAATTTGAATTCAACAAAAAATAACTCATATATCCTATAAGACTCTAAGAAAAACCCTTATACACTCCCACACCAACAAATGGTGATGTGTTATGGATTAGGAATAATATTTTCCTTTATATTAGATTCCTCTCAAATATTTATATTATTTTTGAATTAAAAATTACATAGAGAAAGGAAAACTCCCAGGAAGAGTATGTAAGCTGATCAAGTATATCATTGAATTAAACTCAATGAACCACCTTATAGGATATCTAATAGAGGAGTGATAGAAAAAAAACATTACATTCAAGGGGAGATACCTCTCAAACAACAATAAATCACTTCTAATGCTACCCTAAAACTAACTAATTTTCTCAAACAAAGATAACATCTTAATAAAAATTGGGGGATATACTGGACCTTGGGAAAATCATACTACTGATTCCTCATTAAATTACAATACAAATAAATCAACCATCCTAATTAATGTAAAGTTATTTTACTCAAACTCTGGGTTTGAAGTTATTAACATATTATGGATGATACCCTCACTCACGACCACCTTGGAACATGATATTCATCACTTAATCCATTCACATTGAACATTCTCAAAACCATGGAAGACGTTCTATTTAAACCTTTTTATGTGGAGATGTTCATAAATATGACTTTTTAATGATCTATCACTACTTATGAAAGAATAAAATAAATGTGGATGATATATTTCTATATATCTAGAATCATGGATAAAAATAAATATTATGAATGATCTAATTCATCAGCTAGAAATTGTGAACAATGATTATCCATGCCCATATAATGATTCCTAAACATTCACACTCTATCCCCCCCTTAATAGATCTTTTGATGATGCTTCATGTGAGTTGTTTCACCCCCATACCAAACGGCTTTGATCTAGTGCTCAAAACGAAAAAACTATAATACCTTAATTGAAAAAAAATATGTTAAAAAATTCATTCTAACATTTACATTCTATAGAACATTTAGTTTATAGTTTTAGATAATTTTTATAAATCACTATCAAATTAATCTAAATCCCTCTTTTGAAATGGCATATTTTTCTATTATTTTTGAATCCTATATATCCAAAATAGGTCTTCAAAATCACCCATAAATTATCCATAAAATATACACTTTTAGTACTACTGTAATATAACACACTGAGTATTTAAAAGGGGAAACTATGTTTAATATCATATGTGACACGCAATGCTAAACCCAAAAATACTCTGATTATTTAAATATAACCATTATAACCTATACATTAAATTATTGTGTATTTAGTAGATTAGTAAAATTATTAAAGAGATATAATTGTTATACTAAACTTATAAATTATTAGAAAATAAGTGCTGGATTTTTTATAAAGATATTTGTCGTTAAAAAAATATGTTTTCATCAAAAATGATTAATTTTTTGTGAGAAAAAATTAAAATTTTTATGTGTAGAATATATAAATATTGATTTTATAAAATTAAAATCATTTTTAAATCACCATATGTACATTAACATAGAATAAAATTTTGGGATTTTTTGGAAAATGTTATTTTTTCAATGAATACTAAAAAATACACATTTTTTTAAAAATAATCAATTATTATTAATAAATTACGTAATTTTGAAGAGTAATTGTTATTTTATACTATATAAAAGTTACATAAGTATTTTATTTGTTTATTTCATTTAATTAATTCTATTTATACTATAATTACGCTGGACTTTAATATAAGTTTATTTATAAACATAAAAACACATTTTTGTTGATATAATTTAATGTTCATAATATTATCTATTTTAACTATCTAAAATGACCACTAATGAAGAATGATTAAAAATAGATTTATTTATTACATATTTATTAATATTAATTTAAATTAATTTATTTGTAATTACTTCTCGTATAGTTATTATGAAACCATCTTATACTTAATGAAAAATTCATTTCATGAAAACAATATTTTTAACATTTTTTAGGGTTTAATTTGATATTAAAATTTCTGAATTTTATTAATTTAATTTGATAAAATAGATTCTATTGTTTAAATCAGAATAATTTTTATTTTATAATAATTTCAACATAATTTTTGGTCGTAATGAATAGTATAAATAATTGAAAAATAGTTTTCATGGTAACAATATTAGAGTATAATTGAGTAACCATTGAGGGAAATAATATAACTTTTTGGAATAAAATTAATTAAGAGTGACGTCGCATTATTGAATAGTATTGTGTATTTTTAAGAATGTCATTCATCTTACCTAATAAAAGGGCACCCCATATCTTCTTCTTTCCACACCTTAAAAACTCGTTGGTTTTGAAAATACCTACACAAATAACCTATTTGCATCTCCCCTTTGTCTTATAATCCTTTTTCTAATCAAAAATACTATATAGTAAGACTTTAGGTATAATTATAGAGTGGTGTCCTGAATAAGATGTAGCATCCATAACCGATAATCATTGATTTATCTCTTCATAAACCAATATAAAATATTAATCAATAATGATAATATAATAATATAGGTATATAAAAAATACTAAGATATTATTACATTAATGTCATCCCCTAAATACATCTCTACTTCTATAAAATGGGTAATGAAAACATGGTTTGTTTATATGGTCAGCTACCGTCTTGCGAATCGATTTAATTTCTTTTCCATCCTTACCAATCATGACTGATTATAATGGTGGATTTAATTTTTAAATATTTTATTAATTAAATATTAAACATTCTAGAAATGTAAAATATCAAAAAAATTTATATCGTACTATTCATTGATAAATGATAATGTCATTTATGTTTATGGTGTATTATCCTCTCACGAAGCAATGTGATAGATTTTTTGTCACCGCATCTTATGGATTGTACATGTAAAAAAATTAATAAAATAATTTTTTATTTATGATATTATTACCACTGATGAATGATAAAATTGCAATTAATTTTTTTCCGTCATAATCACTGAAAATGGAAATTTTACCCATACGTACATATGGCATACGGTCTCTATAATTATATAGTAATTATTTTTTCCTAAAAATCATTAAGGATTTATTTTAAAAGTAATATTAATGTATAAAAATTATATTCATTTTATGATAATTATTCTGGATATGATTATTTAGTATCACCTTTGACTGTAGGCAACTTACCATAGTGATATTTGATACATGAGATGATCATCATGAAAACATACAACATGAACCGAAATAATTAATTAATTTAATATAACATCCCATTAAAAAAATAAATGGAATAATATTCATGAAAAAAATCTTTTAAGAAATTAAATAATTAACACAAGATTATTATTCATGAATATAAAGAGCACATGTGAAAAAATTAGGTTGTGGTTAAGCGATATATCCAAACAATGGTTTCCATTAAGTAATGGCCAAACTCTCTCTCTTACTCACTCTATATATCTTCCTAATAATATATAACTATTATAAATTGATAATAAATTCATATTATAAAAATTCATAACTCATTATCCCTTCCATTGATGGCTTAATACATTCCTTATGTCCATTTCTCCAATACAATCTTTAAAAAAAATTCATCAACTTATGAGGCAAGATTATACAACTCATTTTATTACCATTGTTAATTCATATGTTTATTATTTATTATTGATTACTTATGTAGAATGAATATTAATGTATATTAAATAAAATTTATGGGTATGCCCAGAATTTTATATCCCTTCAACTCATTGGTTAATGTTTTAGTCTCACAAGAGGTCATGTATGGTATTAGGGAGTGAACCTAATCCATTATGGGACTTTATCATCTATGAGATATTGTCTAAACAGTTAGCATTTAATTATGATTATGAAATTTTGAATGTTATTGCCACAATTTTTATGTTTCTATATACTTATGACACCATTTATCTTATGTCAACTTGTATTTTTTTTACTCATGTACATTCTATTTTCTGATATCATGTTATATATTTGACTAACATCTATACTTACTTATCATGTTCATCCCCATAGTAGGGTTTTATCTCACCTATTTACTTCACATATTACGTAGGTTATACTATACAATTTCATGATCTTGAATGGAATTTAGAGCTCACAATATTTAATAAAATAAGGATACAATATTTTACCATTTATGTATTATAATATGAACCTAGTCTTCCAAAGGCACAAAGACTCACATTATGTGGGGTTTTAATTTTTGGATATTTATGATTTAAAACATGTAATATTATGTGTAAAAGGATTTCGTCATTGTAGTTGGTAACGGAAAAAATGTTTATTGAAACATTGTCCCTAGGATGATAAATCATTAGTGAGAACTCTAGGGATATATATATGGATAAAACTAAGTATCAGAAATTATTATTGAATCATGGTGAGTATAGAGAATGTGCTTTCAAAAAAATTACATCTTAAACTAGATAATAAAAATATACATGTCTTTATAAAAGATATACCAGTGGGTAACAAATCCAAAAAAAATGTATTTCATAGTTGACTTGTAGATTACCTCGTAAACAAAAATGATTCAAACTATTCACCAATCATGACACTCCTGAGGGCTATATTTTGGACATTGAAAAACACTTTACAAACCTCTATAATGGGAAAACAATTCCCATATTATTTGATATTATGAAATAGATCATGGATAACTTATATGGAATCCTATAAATTCATAAGTTAAGAAATATATTTTAGTTACTAGTTATACCATTAATTTTCATGGTTTTACATGTATGTGTATAAAATATTAAAAATAACCATCCATAATTTCCAATTTTAATCAATGGATTGAAATAGTTTAAACCAAGGAAACAATAATGCAATGGAAAATGAGATAATTAACCAAATTAGATGACCAAATTGATGTAATCATTAATCAAGAATATTGAAACAATATATACATAGATAACACATGTTTTCCAATGAAACATGAATCAAGGGGAATGATTGATACCACCATGAAATTAAATGTTGAAATTTATACCTTTATGTGAAAAATACTAATATTATTTAGTGGATCTTTTTATAATATAATTGCATAAAAATTGGTAAACTCCATTATTAATATATTCTTGTTCATTCAATGCATTAATAAATAGATGGTTCCACTAAATGTGTATCATATAGATGGAGAATCTAATCAATGATATATGTTGATAAAAAATATAAATCATTAGAAAGAGAACAAATAGAATGAGTGTACGAAATTATGTAACAATTTGTAAAATTATTTTCCACAAACAATCTGACAATAAATGTGGAGGGGTTTCTATAGACACAATCAAAAGGATTCCAAATACATCAGATCATGTCAAAAAAACATCATATGTCGCCTATTATATGCCTTCAACATTTTCATTTATCCCAAAAGTAACATTAAAAACATATTTAGTGGGTGAAATACAATTCTTCAGAAATACTTGTTAACTTTATACATTAATCCCTATATTGAAATTTTCTGGTGCCCTCTCTATTTACAAGTAGAGATTAGAAAAATCTTAATGATATCATAGGTATAAGAAGTATAAAATGCAGTTTCATTATGGATGTTAGCTGGAGACATCCAATGGTGTAATGAAATTCTAATATCCCACTTTTCAAAAGTATAGGAATAAAAATAATAAAAATTCGTTTAAGGGGATAATGATGTTCATTAGGATTAGGTAAGAAGTGAACCTAAATTGTAATTTTTGATGGTAGAAACCCACCAATGTGATAGATGAAAGTAATCCTCTTTCCAATATTCTGATTTTTGTCCAATGAAATAAGAATAAGGAATAAAGACAGTATTGGAAAAAATTCACAAATTGAAGTGTTGTTAATTAAAACTAATGAAAACATCCAAAATGTCTTTAAATCAAGGGTGATCTTATTCCATCACAACAATAGAGGTAGATCATGATAATGAAGTGGTGATTGTAACACGAGTTATTCATTAATGAATAGTTAATTTACTTATTTATTTTGATTCTACATAATATTTCATATCATGAATGACTAGTAAGAACTATTTAATAACATCTTAAAAGAACGAATTTGAATTATAAGTTACGATGGAAAATATGTCAATTATTAAATCCCAAAATATACCTCATCTATTTTTTATATTTCCAGTTGAAATTTATTAAATCCATATGATACTTCCTCTAGTAGAATTATATTAAATTTATGTCATTGATTGGATTTCCTTTTATTGATCCAACCTAAAATTTTGAGTGAAGAAACTCAATATCTGAATTCTTGATTCACCCTTTGATTTATAATACATCAAGGATGGGGATCAAATTTCTTTGGTTTCATCAATTTAATAATAAATATTTGTTCCCTCTAATCTATAATATCTTTCACAAATGAATAAGTATAATAAAAATATCATTCTTGAATATATTCATATTGTGAGGGATTATACTGATATATTTCATAAAGTGTTTTCTATTCATTATCCTAGACAAGGGGATGAATTTTTAATCATGATTGTATTTGGATTTTTTCCAATTTATAATAGTCTATATAGAATGACTATTTTTGAACTTGTGGAGATAAAGATTAACTATAGGATAATTGGTATAAAGTTTTTATATGCCCATATTCTACAATATGGTCTTCAATGGTCCTCTTCAGTGAGACGAATGATGGGTCCATGTGTCCCTGAATTGATTATTGTGAGCTCAAAAAACATCATGCAAAAAAAAAATCCACTTCCATTGATAAAAATACTTGATAGATCAACTATTTGGAGCCCATTATTTCTATAAGGTTTGCCTTTGATCAAGATACCACTATTAATGATGATGAAATAAAATATTTACAATATTTTTTTTAACAAGGAATTAAAACAATGAGTTCATAGTGATACCTCTAAGGATCACTAATTCTCCATAAATATTAAAGAACTTTTGTATTAGTGTATTTTGACTTAAACACAACAAATTTTTTGTACTCCTTATATATTTTATTTTAATTTACTATAAAATCAAGGAGGGTTGGGAGTAACATTTTATCACTATGATAAAGGATCTAGTAAAGTAGACTATGTATGAAACATAATGAAAATGTGAGCTTTATTTGAATGAACTATCTTTATTGGGGAATATTATCACGAGAAAAGGTATATATTTAAACCCTTATAACAGAAAAGCAATTGAGGACTATCCTAGACCATCATGTATAATGTATACTCATATTTTACATGGTATAACTAGGTATTAATTGTTATTTTTTGGAAGCATATCATGAAAATAAGACCCACAGATCCTGGTACGTCATAATGTAGAAAAAATTTCATGATCTGGTGAATAGGAAAAGAGCTTCCAAGAGTTTAATAAGAGACTAATAACTACACCAGTACATAGTCTAACTAAAATCAGGGAATGATTGATTGAATAAAATAAATATATAATAAGGGGTTTAGGATGTTTATAAATTCATAATGATAATGTGATAGTCTATACCTCAAGGTAGTTTAAATTTTATGAGAATAACTATCCAACAATTGATCTATAGTTGGCTATAGTGATCATGGCATTTATGATATGCTAACATTATCTCTATTAGGAGAAGTGTGAAATATATAGGGATCCCAAGAGCCTCAAAAATATATTTACATAGAAGAAGATAAAAATGTAATAGATATTACAGATTTATCTGATAAACATCTATTACATTTCAAAACATTACAATCAAAGGAATGAAAAAATTGTTTTAGATGCTCGATGTACAAATGAAAAACTAATTTTATGAGTGACGAGAATTGAGTTGAATTGAATATTATTATAATTTTAAAAGATGTATATTGGAATAATAAAAGGATATTCCCATAACATTATTTAAATAAACATGCAATTGTCCATTATTAATAGGATCATGGTGGCCCCAAAAGGGGATGGACCATAAAGGAAATACATATAAAATATTTTTTTTGATCAGAATTTCTAAAGACAGGATTATAAGTCTTAGAATTAGGATATGTAACCCAAAATAAATAGAGAATAAGATGGTCCATTTATATAATTCACATACATCATCCTTCTCTATTAGTATGAGAAGAACTAACATGTATTAATGTTGGAAGAAAAACTTATTTTTGTATGACATGAGGAGAGAAATTGCAGAATTTTTATTAAATATCTTGATGTTATTAAAAATTAATGTTGAATGTTAAAATTATATGGTCATGGTGAAACCCTTTATTATACCAATATGGAAATGGAAAAATATATCCATGGATTTCATCCCAGGACTCCCCAGGACACCTTAATGCAATAATTCCACATGGGTGGCAGTTGATTGGCTTATAAAGTCATCACATTTAACTTCTATCAAGTTTGATTTATCTCATTAACATATTTTTAAGATATTCATAATAATGAAGTAACTATTTCATGGAGTTCCACAATCCATTGTATCTAATAGAGATCTGAGGATTAACTCAAGGTTCTATAGAACCCTTCAACATGTGTTAGATACATAACACAAAATAAGTACTATTTATCTCCCTCCAACTGATGGTCAGTCTGAGACAACCATCAAATTAATAGTTGTTAAGATAATATTGTCTTGAATGGTCTTCCAAGGATATTGGGATCAATGCCTTACCCTAAGAGAGTTATCATATAACAAAAAATTCATTTCAATAATTAAAATGGAATATGTTGAGCCTTTGAATGGGATGTGGTGTCAAACTCCAACATGTTGGGATGAAGCTTGAGAGTAGAAGAAGATTGGAAGTAATATTTCTCATGAGATGATAGAGAATTTACAAACAATTTATTGTCATTTGAAATTTATATAATGTCGATAGAAATCTTGGAAGGTGATCATAAATGAGACATGGAGTTTGAGATTGAAGATATGGTGGTTGCACATATACCATTATAAATAAATTATTGAGTATTGGGAATAATGTGATGTAAAGTTCTAGATACATCGGACCATTCGTAGATCATATACAAGAGGAGAGATATTCACTAGAAATTCCACCGAACCTATCTCTAGTATATGATATGTTCCATGTATCCCTTTAAGGGAAATAAAAACCAGACCTATAATATGTATTGAATCCTAATAAAGTACTATTTTATAATGACTATTATCAAATTAGATGTCAGTGAATATCTTATATCATAGAGAAAAATTTCTATGAAATAAGATAACTCACCTAGTCAAAGCATTGTAAAGAAACTAAAATTTTGAGGAAGCAACATCGGATGTTGAAGAGGGGATGAGGCATAAGTAACCTGACCATTTTTATCATTTAATGTAATATAAAATTTTAAGGTAAAAATTTCATAAGGGGATATGAGAATGTAACACCTTAATTTTTTAAATGGAAAATTATGGTCGATAAAGTATACAACACAAAATAATGAACCCAAATGAACCGTGGTAATTTAAATATTTCTATTATAAACAAGATATTAAATTAGTGGGTATGAATAATATTAAAAAATTTAGTATATAGATATAAATGATTTAATTAACTTATAAATTATTGGAAAATAAGAAGTCAATTCTTAAAAAATACTGTTATTCTTAAAACAATTCATTTTTCTCAAAAGTGATTTTTTTAGAAAATATAGAAAATATATTTTTGCAATTTTTTTTACAAAACTTTGTAAAATTAATATAATTTTTGAAATCATAATATCAATATTAACATCGGCTGAAATTTTGGATTTTTTGAAAAAACATATATTTTTCACTGAATAGTTAAAAATACCAATTTATTTGTAAAATTATAATGTCATATTAATAAATTAATTAATTAAAAATATTCATTATTATTTTATGTGATTTTAAATTACCACAAGTATTATTTATTTATATTGAATTTAATTAATTAAATTAAAATTATCTTTATAATATATTTTTATATCATTTATTTTTAGGGTTAAAAACACATGTTTTTGAAACAAGTTTTCAAGTATATAATGTTATATAGTTTTAACTAATTAAATAAAATATAATGATGAATTGTTTAATTGATATTTATAGATAATTTATATAAAATTATTAATTTAAAATAATTTTTTTATTAGTTGTTATATGGTTATTATATGAATATTGTATTCTTGAAAATTGAATTTTTTACAAAAACAGTTTTTATAACATTTCTACGAGTTTTATTTTTAATTAAATTATACAACTTATGTTAATAGATTTTGATAAAATAGATTCCATTTTTGGATTATGAATAATTTTTATTATATTTTATTCTTGACATAAATTTTTTTTCTACATTATATTTTAAAAACCAGTAAAAAATTAGTTACCATGGTAAACAATTTAAAAGTATAAAAGTGAGTAACCGTAGAGGTAATGAAGAAACCATGTTTAAGGCATTTTATTTTCAATGTTAGCGGAATGTCATAGAATTATATAACCTCTACATCCATATTTTTCTATTTAGGTTTCAATTATCTTAAATATGACATCCCATTATTGAAAAGCATTGGGTATTTGCAAGTATGTCACTAATCCTCCCATATAAAAGAGAACCCCCTCTTCTCTACAATACACACTTCAAAAAATCATTGGTTTAGAGAATACCTACTAAAATCCCACATCTACTTATCTACCCTCATCCTAAAATTCTTGGTTTGATCATAAATCCAATCTTGTAATTTTTTAGGTATAATCTAATGTGATCAATTTTACACATAAGGCCTTTAATAGCACGATAATAGGACTTTTCCAATGCAAAAAAGTGTTGATAATAAGAGTGATGTTAAAAACTCTACAACTATATTAGTTTAAGAAATTTTTTATAAAGGGGTATTTTATTAGTTATAAAAAGATTTTGATAAATACCACAATTACCCATGATTATTTAAGAACTGATAAATGTCTACCTTTATCTTCTCTTTTATTTAGAATTGAAAAATGGATCCACTATCAATGAAAACAATTTCCCTGATAAAGGGGTTAATTTATTGGATCATGTTAAAAATTGATAACGAATCCCATTTTCTGTGCTTTTAATAGCACTTATAAAGTGGAATACTGTTATATTGTGTTATTGAAATTACAAAACAATATAGTGGAAAAAACGTAGAGAAAACTTAGCATCCAATACAGAATTTAATTGAAATTAAAGTTACAATTAAAATACAAAACAAAAATTATATCATTGAAATCTCAAAAACTAGTTTATATAATTACATTAGTAAGTACTAATTATAACATACATTCAAACGCATCAATGATCTTTTTTCTTTAATCCCTAAACATCTATCATACAATTAGTCACTGTAAAATACTCCCAAAAATGAGAAAAATAATTCACCTATATACGAAAAACATTATTATGTTCGTAATACTATAAAGAAAAAAATTAAAATAGAAAGTGTTAATTTTAAAGTAGAAACATAGACATTGAATCATAATATATACACCATATATCAAATAAAGATGTATTTGATTTATACACATCAAACCATTTATTATTTTTCTAAAATGTACGCAATCTTGAATAGGATCACATCTATGGTGATTAAAAATAACTACGGATGTGATCCAATTCAATATAACTTTTTTTAGAACAATACATTAAATACACAAAAATTTTGGTCCATATTCAAGAATTATCTTTATAAAAATTAACTACATAAGTATAATTTTAAAATAATAAATAAATTTCTTATTTAATAGTAGATAAAACAATGAGAAAACAATATAATCTTGTTATGTTCAGTTTTTCCGTAGTGACACGCATTTTAAACTAAAATGAAAACTTTTATTCAAAACATGGACATTGTAAATTAATGACCACATAATGTTTGGGATTGACCATTGGTCAATTTACACACATCATAAATTAATTATACACAATTTTCCAAAATTTTGAACGTAATCCAAACTCTCCATCTTAGTTATTCCTATCTAATATGTGTTTTAAACTAAAATGACAACATTGTTTTGGAAACATGCACTTTAAGTATTTTCAGCCATATCATATGTTGTATTGATGTGTGGTCAATTATTAAATATCAAAAATGAATAATAAATCTTTTTACTAATGTTTGAAAATAATTCGAACTCATCTTCTCAGCATTGACTATTTGAAGTGTTTTTAACAAAAATGATACTTTTTATTAAAAACATGCACATCAAGTCATATCGGCCACATTCTATGTCAGATTTATGTATTTTGAATTCTAAAATTTCAATGAAATTAATTATGAGTCTTTTTTTTCATATTTTTGAATCAATATGAGCAAGTTTTCTCAGTTCTGGCATCGTGAAATGCATTTTAAACTAAATTGAAACTTTTCTATTGAAAACTGACACTTCAAGTCATACCGACCTCATCAGGTGTTAGGTTGACATGTGATAAATAAATACACATAAAAGGTGAATATTTTTTCATTTTTCTAATTCTTGAAAACAATATGAGCTTATTTTCTTATTTTTGGCTATTTTATGCATGTTTACAACTAAAACAACCCTTATTTTTTGAAAACATTCACTTCGATTCATGCTAACCACATCGAGTGTAAGATTGATTTATGGTCAACTCTTACATGTTAAAAATTAAATATTCATCATTATTATAATGTTATAAAACTACCCAATATAATTTTCTCAGTTTTGTTTATGAGACGTGTTTTAATCTAAAATGACCTTTTTTATATTAAAACCATGTATATTGAGTCATAAATATCACATCATGTGTTGAATTGGAAGAAAAACAATTAATAAACATGAATAATAATTTGTTAATCATTTTATTAATGTTTAAAAATAATCTAATCTATATTCATTATTTTTGGTAATTTGATATGAATTTTAAATTCAAATTCAAATTTTATATTGAAAACATGTAATTTGAGACATACGACCACATCATGTGTCATATTTTGATGTTGTCAATTCATACGTGTGAAAATTTCTTTATTGTTTTTTTAATCGTAAAAACAATATGATATAATTTAATTTATTTTGGTAATGTGAAACATTTTATAAACTAAAATTTCGCTTTTATATGGAAAACACTATCATAGATTCATATCAACCACATCGGGTGTAAGATTGTGTGTAATTGATTCCTACATATCAAAAAAATATTATTATCCATTTTCATATCTTTTGAAATCAATCAGATCTCTTTTTTTAGTTTGGGTTATGAGACTTGTGTTTTAAACTAAAATGGAACTTTTATAATGAAGACATGTACTTTGAGTCATACCGACCACATCAGGTGTCAGATTGATGTGTGGTCAATTCCTACGCAACGAAAATGAATTATTGATCATTTTACTATGGTATAAAAAATACGATCTTGTTTGCTTGTTTTTTTTCTATTTGATGCTTTTTTTAAACTAAATTGATACTTTTGTATTAAAAACACACACTCGGAATCATAACGACCACATCAGGTGTCAGATTGTTTTTTGGAAAATGCATAAATTATTTAAATTAAATATCGATCCTTTTTGTAATTTTTAAAAAAAATATTATATTCTTTTATCATTATTGTCTATGTGATGAGTTTTAAACTATAATTTCTATTTTATATTGAAAAAACATACATTGAGTCATACTAATCACTAAATGTGTTGGATTAGTGCATTTTCAATTACTATCTGTGAAAATGAAATATGAATCATTTTCATAGATTTTTAAAACATTCTTTTTCTTTTTTTTGATCGGTTTTAGTGATTTGACCTTTTTTAAATGAAATTTGCATATTTTTATTGAAAAGAATTAATAATGTCATATCAATAACATCGGGCGTCGTAGTTACGATTCCTAAAAATGATCTATCAATCATTTTCATTATTTTTAATATAATTCTAGTTCATTTTTTCTATTTTGGTGATGTCAAATGTGTTTTAAACTAAAATAACACTTTTATATTTGAAACAAACACTTCACGTAATAATGACTACATCAGATGTCAGATTGATTTGCAGTCAATTTCTAAATGTAAAAACATATTTAACAAACATTTTTCTATATTTTGAAAAAAAATTGAGGTTTTTTTATTATTTGTAGTTTTTTCATGTGTGTTTTATACAAAAATGATACATTTATATTGAAAACACGAACTTCAAGTCATACCAACAACATGGTTATCAGATTGATGTGTTGTCAATTATTTCACGTAATAAATAAATTATGAAAAATATTTCTAAATTTTAAAAAAAAATGAACTCTTTTTATAATTTTTTTATATGACGTGTGGATTAAACTAAAATTTTAGTTATTTATTGAACACGTGCAATTCGAGTCATACTGACCATATAGGGTGTCAAAATAATTTGTGTCAAAATCTTATATTTCACAAAATAATTATCAACCATTTTCCTATTTTGTAAAACTAATATGTCCTCATTTGATAGATTTTTTATATTTGATGTGTTTCACAGAAAAATGACACTTTTATAATGAAAACACATACCTCAAGTCACACCAAACACTTAATGGCACAGTAGCTTGCAGTCAAAACTGAAATGTGAAAATTAATTATGTATAATTTTAATAAACATTGAATAAATTCTTATATTTTTTGCTCAATTTTGGAAATATAACACAAATTTTAATCTAAAATTACACTTTTATATTGAGAACACACACTTTATATCACACTAATAACATCAGGGGTCGAATATATATGTGGTAGATTCCTACAAGTAAAAATTCAATTATTGATTTTATTACAACTTTTTCAACATAATTTTTTACTCTTTTTAGATATTAAAATTAAATTTTTAACAAAAAAGACACATTTACTATGAAAACATGCACATCAATTTATAATGACCACATTGGGTGTCAGAGTGATGTGCAATCAATTAATTTATTTGAAAAATAAATTATAGATTTGGTTCTCGAAGATTAAAAACAATGCAAACTAATTTCATTTTTTTAAGGAGTGTCTTAAACTGGAATGACTCTTTTATATTGAATACAAGGACTTAGATTTTTACCAACCACATTGAGTTTTATATTGATGTTTGGTCGATTCCTACATCTCAAAAATGAAATGTCATTTATTTTTACCAATTTTTTAAAAAAAATATGTGACTGTTTGGTATATTTTGGATTTGTGATAAGTGTTTGTATCTAAAATGATACTTTTATTGAAAAAATTCATTAAGAGTCATACAAGACACATCTTCTATCATATTGATGTGAGGTCAATTCATACTCATACAAAATGATATATGGACTATTATCCCAATTTCTAAAATAATTTTGAATTTTTTTCATGGTTTTAATCATGTGAGCGTCTCTGAAAAATTGTACAAATTTAAAAAAATACATATAATATAAAAATGATAAGGATATTAACTAAAAATGAATAAATAATATTATGATAAAATTTACTAAATAAGTATTTGGATATCACTTTTTTATGATGTATGCATACCATCTGATACCATGTACTATTCCCATTCATTTGTAAACAAAATGATGTCCACCATTCTACATCTCAGTGAGAAAATAATCAAAAATAATAAATAAAAATTCTGCCACTAATTACTATCATCAAAGATATATTTCTAAAGTCATATCCCTTACATTATCACAAACATAATAGGTAATCACATGAATTTATTGTTGTTAATCATTTTGATACCATGTACTCTGGCCACTCATCTTTAAAGAAACTTTCTTCCTCATTGGAATATTTATATTTTTTGAAATCAAATTAATGCTAATAAAAGATACAAAAAATTATTAAGATATATTTTTAATGAAATAGTATGTATTCATTGAAATTACCTATTCGAAGATTCTAGTCTTTTAATGTTATATGATATTTTTAAAAAATTTACAAAATTAATATAGACGATCATTTTCATTATCAATATTTGAACACTATAGAAACACAGACCAAAATAAGTAACTTATTTAGAAATATGTTTTTATAGTTAATATTTATTTACATATATTAATATTTTTTTATTTGAAAAAATCCACCAGTTTCTTATGTTTATGGACCATCCTCATAAAAAGATTTATCCTAAATTTTAGATATCCCTAAAATAAAAAATCTCATTAGAATACAAGTTGAAACACATAATTCGATGTTTATCTATAAAATATTGAATTTAGTGCATTAGAAATTTACAATATAGATCATGTGTGGTTTACGTGATTATAATCCATGCATTGGATCCCAAAAATAATATTTTATGAAATAATATTGATTTAAATCAACATACCATGCTTCCTAAAAATTTAAATAAGTAATGTAATAATGAATAATATATTTTATATGATTAGAATATATAGTTTCACCCCTTCACTGTTGACATCAATAATTGTTTTTCATCTGTTATTTTATTCTCAAATACCTCTCATAGTTCTTATTTTTCTTATAAATTTCATTCACATCCATTGAAATATATTGAATAGAAACAATATTGGTATTAATGATTCCAAATCAGGATTCATAGAGGTGTCCTTTTATATAGTATTTATATAAATGACTTTATAAAATATGAATAATTATTATATTTAATGAACATAGTATATCATTTTTAGAAATACTGATTATTAAAATGTAGTACATTTATTTATTCATAACTGAGGCACTCGACTATTAAAATATTAGAATTTAATTTATACTCTCAATAAAAACATCCGATGTAATTACATTTTAAAATATTTTTTTTTCATACTAAATATATGAAATATCTAAATACTTTTAATCTAGTATCTACAAGAACATGTAATGTAATTATATGTTTCATTTAAATTGGTGGAGACAAGGTACCCCCAAAAGGTCTATTTGTTTTCATGGAAAATTAATTATATTTTATTTATCCTATCTTCTTTTTCACTATTGTTTTTTATTTTTGTAATATCATACCTCTCATATATCCTTTTTTATTAGCTGTGATTGGATTTTCAGTTGGATTTTTTTAAGTACATACCTCATGTCTCTTTATAACATTAGACAGTCATTCTAAGAAACCTGAAATATCATCATTAACCCTCAAAATATCTATACCATCATGAATAATGGGAAACCGAGTGCTCGAATCTTGAGCTACTTCAGTCCCCCACTCCCATGTTATATTTTGGTGGTTTTAATTATGTAGAATATATCCTAATGTATTATTCACCACACACCTAGAAAAAAGAGTGTGTCTAGATGTTTCTAGATAGAAATGAGATATTACTTTAACCTACATTATTTTAATAATATAGTGTTATTGAAATTTGTTTGATTCAAATTATGAATAATGGGTTATTAAAATTTTATTACCTAATCTAAGGTATACAGTTGATGGTTATGACTAGCTTCAAAGATAGTGGGGTAATATTATATTTCCTGTGTTGTTCTTTGTTCCACTACATGTTTTTTTGATAATATCACATATATTTTATTTCCAAACCAGACAATAAAATAATATCATTTAAAACATATATTTTCACATATAATTCGTTTTTCATTGGATATGTATCTTCTGGTGGTTTTTTATTATTGAAATATTATTTAGATGACACTGCAAAACCTACACCTCAAACACGACCATAATGTTATGCCCACTTCAATGATACTGAATGTTGATTTTCATTAGTTACATTTGATACTAATTATTATTTTAAATCATGTTAGAGCATATAATCATAAATAGTCATTTTTATATTATACTATTTTAAAGTGTAATGAATTACTATTATGTCATATATACACATGTTTCTTATACTTAATTGTTTTTTAATCATCTAGTTTACCCTCTTTATTTATATGGTAAAATATCTTAAGAGCATGATGTTGGAATAAAGTAACTAATTATTTTGATTCGTATATATATATATATATATAAACTAAGGAATATATTTTGGTTTATATCATATAGAACAATCATTATACATTTAAAGTACATATAATTTTCTTCCCTAGTGAAGAACACCCCCCATCCTTACCTTATGGTAGTTGTTCAATGATTTTGATGCATGTTTTTTATTTTCATCACTACTTATTTGTTTCATAAATTAGCATTATTGTATGAAATTGGATAAAATAAATAATTCCCAGTAATATATTATTAACTAAAATGAACATGAATGATTTCTCATTAAAAGGAATGATGAATGTATATCATGATTTCTTCGTCATAATGATTCCATAAGTAACTGGTGGGTTGGTATTTACATTAACCTCATCATCCCTAATATTAAATATGGTAAGAAGTGCCTAGAAGACTCTATAAGTTTTTATAGTGAAAATTAAGACATATTTCTTATAAAAATCATTAAAAAATTATAAAAATCTAAAAGGAAAAACTAAAATTAAATTAACATTTCACAATATAATTTTTTGGTAAAATAGAGAATGTATATCATTACATTAACATAATATATTCCGAAAGTGATTCCTTCATTACAGGATATACAAGGTTCCATGAAGACATATAAATTGAATGATTCATTCTAATTGTGACCCCAACATAGCAAATGAACATTTATATGTTTGGATCAATATGTTATATGTCTGTATTCCATCATACCTCAATTTTATTACTGTTTTTTATTGCCATCATAATTTTAGTAAACACCGTGATTATATTCCATTCATTTTTTATTTCATCAACTTTTTTTTGATCCCCTAATATTTATATACTTTTAGTATCAACCATCTTCTCTTACCTGAGATTAGTAACATAATCATTTGAAAATTCAATATTGATAGAAGTAGTAAAACATTTAATTTATATTATGTTAATTTAGATGAGAACACAAAATATTAAGAGTTAACTCATAATATATTAAAAAATAAATTATCCTACACATTGAACTCTATTTATTATCATTAAAGGATGAAGGTATTTGGATCATCTATTGAGAATAAAATTACCCTATTTTTACACCCCTATAATGGACAAAAAAATTTCTATATTGGGATAATCATGAAATGATTTTGATCTCCCAGGAAATGGTTTTACTTGATTGAGTTTTTATCTGACCATATAGTTGTTTTATTCAACATTAGGAATTTTGACTAATTAATGTTTACTATATCTAAGCCATAAAATATTACCACCACATGTTATTCCATTATTATTTTCTCATTATTATACCCTTCCACACTGAAAATCACCACCACAAATCCAATTTCAACAATATTTATTGAAATCCTAGTGTCAACCAACTTGTAATGGAAATTAGACATTGAAAATTTTTATAATTCACCTCGTATATCTATTAGGTTTTGTTGAATTATGGAATATTCAACCAAATTGGATTTATGTCCATGAAAACAAATATGTGCATCAATTTTTTCAAAACCATAACTCTAATTTCTTGTATCATGATATGGTTAATGTATTATTTTACATTGAACATATAGTCATTAATTAAAAAAAGATGTAATATATAACCAGTTCATTTAGTCCCATGGATAGCCTCTAATGTCAATAAGTAGTTGAATTTGTTTTTTCTAATAAATAGTTTTATACATCATTTTGTATCCATCTTATAAACTGATTTTTATGTGTATTTGATATCCATACTACATCCCTTTATGGATTAAAATGTCTAATAATTTTTTCTGGGATTCAATATATCACTCAACATTGTCAATATTATATAAAAAGTAATGGTGAGTATTATCATTCTCAATAATTATAATTGTAACAACATCTCTTTTGAAAATCCAATTCCCATAAAGATTCCATTATGATGAACATTTGGGTGACAAATGCAATTAATATATGATAGGTAATTGGTATAGAATTCAGAACCGTCTTCAAAAATATATCCTTCATAAATAAAATGTTATAGGTGACATTGATAGATGATGTACCCATTAAAAATCATTATATATAGTTTAATGGGGTACATATATCCATAATAGATTGGACTACATAGTTGAACCCTTATTACCCTGTCAACTATCTTGTGGTCCATTATATGAATGATTGATAGTGGGAAGAAAATCATTATTTCAGATAATATGAATGAAACCACTATATTCAAGATTTTAATCTTTTCCTAGTCTATATCATTAATGAATATGACATTGAAACGGATGAAGAGTCTAGTCAATGTATGTCATAATTTGTTAGTTATAATTAAATTTATAGTGGTGTGCATAAAATATATCAACAAAACATGAGAGTTGTGACCTTTTAGACCTTAATCATCAAATTAGTCATTCAAATTACATTATTGATATCGGATGAATACACCTATAGAACTTTTACACCATTTTGTAAAATGATAAATTGAATTTTGTTCTATCTAGATATAGTGAAATCTTATTGATGGAAAAATGTATTCCTTTTACCATTCATCTATCCGAACACACCCCATATCCCCATATCCATCATGTCCAACCTTGCTGTTAGGCCATATTTTTTTTACCCGGAATTTTTAGAAACGTTCAAATAATACTTTCAAATGTATTTTTTATACATGCATGACATCAATAAAATGTCTTTTTTACAGGAAATTCAAGAATAATAATACAGTGAATGTTGATCCCTTCTTCTAACTTGATTTCATATGGTTTTTCTAAAATTAATTGTCAATAACCATTTCAATGTATTTTACTTTATTTAATAGTTTACCACCTATTAGTAGAGGTGGTTATGTATCTTGTTCGGTATTTCCATTGAATGTTGTCATCCAATATCATTATTTATGTCATCGAGTTAAAAAAATTAGGTAATAAAAAATATTCTTCAAGGAATGTTTTAGATAAACTGATGTGATCATTACTTCAAAATGTTACACCACAACATTTCATTATTATTATAATAAGAAAAAATTGCAAAGGCAGGAAGGCCATTTATGATCCTGTAAAACATGGCCCTCAATGTTAATTATTCACTTCTATGATCATTAAACATTGTAGCACATCTATCCCACATCAATTTCAGATCATTGATCAATGGATTCAAATAGATATGAATTTCCTTACTCGGTCATTTTGGACCGGATATACACAAAAGAAAATATAATTTATTGGTTCCCTATATATAACAATAGAGGAAAGATATAATTTACCAACATAACTAGTCTTTTACTACTAAAATTACTTTGTACATCAAAAGGATTTATTCCACCTGCAGATAATTCAGGACAATATTTTATTGATGCATTAAAAATTTCATGATACTCATAATCATGGAACGATTCAAGCTCACCTGTAGGCCCTTCTGTGGTCAAATTGGGTGTGGAGGAAGTGTGTATTCACCCCCATCAAAATGGTAAAAGAAAACTGAAAATTTAACTAAGGATAACAAATATATATTGTTTAATTTGAAGTGTGATTTGGGTGCGAACAAGAAATTAGTGTGAGCTCTTAAAGGGTATAGAGTGACCCATTCGATGGATTCTCCTTCCTTTAATGATATTGTTGAGATTTAAAGTACACATAATGAATATGACATTGTACCTGGTGTTGGTTCCAATATTGTTGATAAAATGGATATTGTGTATAGCCCACCTCATTAAATTTGGGTGTCAATGGTCTAGAAGCTTCAAGTTCACTAGGAACGGGGAACATATGTGAAGAAGTATGTACAATGTCTGATGGACAATCAAAAGTTCTTTTCAATGTTTATTTGAAAGGGGAAAGAAGTTGTGGACTCTATAGGGTGGACGAAAAGTATTCTATGATGTAAGAAGAAACATGTAGGGTCAAGGTCTAATGAAAAAACCAAGATATGTGACACAGATACACATTCATAATAAATGAATAATAATGATTATGACTTCCATGAGCACACTAATACTTGAAATAGATCTTCTAATGGGAATAAAGGGAATGTGTCATCTGGAGAATTTCATGTTCAAAAAGGTAGGGAAATAAAGACCACTCAAATACTATTTGAATTTACCCAGGATGATTGAAATGAGATCCTTAGGTAAAATTAATAATGGTGGATCAGAAATATAACCACCTGAAAAAGAAAACCATTGATGTATATAATCATGACATTGGATAGGCAGTATGATGAATGTGAGGTAAAATGGGGTATGAATGTGAAGCTATTGTATTTTTATAGAAACTAGGACCTTTACATGTTAGGATAAAAGTAATACAGTAAATGTAAGCATAAAAAAATATATGGTTTCGATCAAACTCAACACACTAAGTAATAAATGCTCTAAATAATCATTTGGATCCATTTAGCGAAGGTGGATATCAATATAATTGATGATAGAAGTTTCTGAGTTCCTACGAATGAAGAGTCAAGGGTTTGGATTTATAAGAAAGATGACACTATATCTTGAGTATTTCATGAATGAATGATTAGTTTTTAGAAATATATAATCATTTTGGACAAGATGGATAATCACATACAATACCTTATCAACAATTATCTAGATATCCTAGTAAATAACCTTCACTACGAGTAATATAGGGTGACATATAATAATAATTCTAGTATCATATAAAAAAAATTGAGCTCCTTCTGTCTGAAATGAACAGTTATTTACACTTTCGTGGTTTCCCACTTTTCTACAAAATTGTTTCCTAAATAATAATAATAATAGTTTGGAGGATAGTCATAATAAATTTTCTTCCATTGAGGATATTATAATGAATGACATAGTTTCTCTATATAAATTCTTATATTTGTGCACCATGTAAATTGTCTCATGGTTTCCTATTATCTATATAGTATTCTACACTGTATAATGATAGGAATATACCATAAATATTTCAAGGGCATGATTCATCTTTCTTGAATCAATTCACACCACGCAGAGAGTATTTTATGAATGATTCATGGTCCTTGAAAAATATTATAAAGTAATTTGGAAATGTATTTATGTTATTGAGATAATTACCATTGAACATTTATTCAATTTAGAATCATAAATTTTACATGGAATATCTTTTTTATAGTGTCATAGTATTCATGAGACCAAGTAGTTTGGTAAAGCTAGTGTCTCTCTATCCGCCGATAGATTTTAAATTATATAACTTCTTTAGATTTGTAAATGTTGTATATTTAGTACAACACGTATATAATGTTCTCCTAGAAAATCAATTTAACTTCTAAAACACATTGTAAATTCATGAAGTTCATATTCAATATTCATTGTTATAACTTCTATACGATATCCATCATCAATTACATAGGTATTCTTATCAAATTATCCAAAAACCACAGTTTCATTCTAATCAGTGTGCATGTTCATTTTTTCACAATCATTAATCTAAATTTATAGCTATGTTCTATTCTATGACAAATATTATGTTCTTAAAAATCTTCCAAATTAATATTTTTAATAAAAACTATATAAACATGGGCAATGAATTTTAGAGAGATCATAAGCATCATATATTAGAAACATAATGAACTCTTTAACTCCATATTCATACTATTTTTTCATATGATTAGAATCTATCCAATTTTTAGTCATATATACCATATTAGGTTCATCAAATATTCATTTTTACATAAAAATAAATAATTAAGCATAATATATTCTTATTAAATGGATAAAGTTATAGATATTTATAATAAGGGAAATCCAACATTTTTATGTTATCATATATGGATCCTTGAAAGTTATAATGTTACACAATGTTGACCTTAAAATATAAAACATTAGATGAACATGTGGATGTCGGCCCAGGTTCTCGATTTGATGTTATGTGGGATAAAAATGTTGTAATAATTTTTTTGGAAGAAAAAAATCGTGATTATTATATATATATATATGTGTCTTCCCATTGAAATTAGTATTCTTTCATGTCCTTTAATTGTGACCTACCTTCCAAAATTTATGTAAAAATATATTTTCTATGAACATACAAGGTCATACAATCTTGATATTTTGTCATAGGGTCAAGGAGATTGGAATTTCTTCGTATGAGTTGATGATACTATTATTGATGATAGAATGGAAATTGGATTCCATGTTACTCTCTTTTATATATATTATTATAAACCATGTTTTATATGAATACTTACAAATATATTTGTATTATAACCCCCTGAGAAATCCCTATTTATATAATAGTCGAGTTTTTAATCATTCGTAAGTATCACATATCCTACAATATAAATTTCTTTTAAAATGCTAAATATACATTCCTTTAATAAAAATTCCAAAATATTTAGATAACATGGATTTCAAATTATTGAGATCCATTGCATTATGATTTATCATCTTATAAAGACACATATCTCTATAATCTATCTCTCGCATCTAGTAGTCAAAACTGTCATATGTATATGGAAAAGAGTACACACATTCTTAATAAAACTTATACCACATATATAGTAATGTGATATTCTATTAATTATTATAAAATTATTCAACTATGTTCAAATAATGTATGCATATGAGATAAAAAAATTTTAAATAAGAACTTACTTGTGACACTCAAACCATTCATAATGATAGACAATAGATCAAAATAATTATAATATTTTGAAAATATCAAATTCAATAGAAATATTTTTATAAATAATACGATGATAATTATACATACCCACACACCTCAAACCATGAATTAATTTTTCTTTTCCCCCCTCTCAATTTTAAGGTAAATAGATAAGAAAATGAATCTGAAAAAATCATTTTTTGAAAATCTATATTATCCAAAGGAAACTCACAAATCCATCAATCATATGATTCATATTCTAATGAATAATTAAATATAACACTATAAAATTCCTTGAATCCTCCCAAATAATTGATTGGACTATTATATAACAATTTACTAGAATGTAATGTAAAAACATGTTGAATAAACAAAATGATTGTGTCCCCTCACATAATCAGAAAAACCCATACCATTTCACCTCTATTTAAAAATTATAAGAACCTAAGAGTAAAATATCCAAAATTCTATGCCTCAATCCATATATATTAACATGATCATATCGTATATACCTAAAAATAAATCACATATTAAACCCCTCTAATAAATCCATTTAATATGTTTCTAAAATAATTTGAAAGCATAATAAAAACCCATGTGTTTACAATTAAAACAACAAATTATTGTTAATAACTCTAAAATTTTTAATTCAATGTCTTTTTCACAAAAGTAACTGACCACATAACCGTTTAAACAATTAATAGAATCATAAATTCATTTTAGAAAGTCTGTGACTATTCAAATTCATTTTCAAAACCAATTAACTAAATCAACTGCAAAAACATTTCATAGAAATCACCATAAAACAATAAAATTTAGTTACTATCCTATTATTTTAATTTCGTAACCCCAAAAATAGATTCTTACATTTAAAATATTTTCAAAATCAATAGTTTAAAATTGCACTATGTTTTTTACATAGATCAAAAAAATAAAAAATTTTATTTAAAGTAAAAAATATGCCTTCAAATAATATATATAAAAAATACCCAAAAAACAAACAAAATAAAGAAGAGGGATGTTTTGATGTGTCGGTCAGCTGAGTGAGTTGAATATGGCCAAAGGGTGGTCGCCGGAGTGCTACTACGTGAATGTGGGTGGTTGGCTCGGGCTGATGACATGGAGGCGTGGCAGAAGAAAGCAAGAAATAAATCAACCAAAAATATGTCCTGGTTTTGGACCAGGTATTCATAAGAGTGGTGATCAAAGACACAGATAAATATATATTTGGGGATAAATAATAACATAACATAGATTCAAGAGAGTTCTTCTAATAGAAGGTTGAGGGGGAGCGGTAGAAGAGATGAACTTTTGCAAGAGCTTGAGCAGTGTGAGGGAAGTAACTTCAGTTAGGGTTATATTTCCAAGATCATGAAGGGTTTTTTTAATGATAATAAGGAGTAGTTTTATTATTGTTAATAAAATTAGCCCTGATAATGATACCTTTTATCGGTTCCTTTTTAGCAACAGTAATGACATATTTAATTTTTTTAATAATTTAATTTATATAACTAAAAAATTTATATGTATTGAATTATAAATAAATTAATAAATATCAAAATATATAATTATAAATATTTAAGATTAATTGTAAATAATTATTATAAATATAATTATAGATACATTTTTTTAATAATTTTTATTAATAAATAAATTGATAAATATATATATTAGCTGTTTGGGGGTAAAATATAAAAAAATCCTATAATTATATTTATATATCATACATATATAAAAATATTGTAAATATATTAATTATTTAAATTTTTTTATTAATTTTTTTATTTATTTAAATACATAATTATATATTAATAATTTTAAAAATTCTTTTCTAAAAAATAACATTAATTTATATATAATTTTAAATATTTAATTTTACAAATATAGAAAAGATACATTTATAAATAATTTTTTTAAATCTTTATTTATCATTATTAATGAATATATAGTCTTATTTGAATGAATTTTAAAAATGAGTGAAATTGATTAAATATAAATGGGTAGAATTTAAAATTATTAAAAAATAGCTAACTTTTATTACAAAACCAATTAAAAAAATGTTGGTAAATGTTGAAATCAAGATAAATAACAATTGAAAATATTACAACATTGTAAATAAATATATATAAATAATTATTTAAAAATGAATATACTATAAAAAAACAATACATTATGAAATAATTTTATAAATAAATAAATAAATGTATGATTAAAAAATTAATAAATTCAATATATTTGGTTAATAAATTAAATTCTATAACGGATATTAATATTTCAATAAATTACATTAATATTAATTCTGTGTGTTTCTATATAAGATTTCATGAATTACATAAATATTTTTGTGATTTAAAATAATGTCTATAGATATAAATGTTTTATATATTTGAAATTGCATAGGGACATTATATAATATGAATCCACTATTAATGAAATAAATATTAAAAAAATGAATAAATATTAAAAAAGAATAAACGTTTTTAATTATATTGATAACTTAAAAAATTAAAGAAAAAATATTTACATATATTAAAATAGAAACTAATACATCTTCATTACATAAATCACAACCATATTGAAAAATAGATATTAACGAACAAATTTGTATATAAAAATATTAGAAAATGGATACAATTTAGGAAATATTGAAAAATAAAAAATTGAAAATGAATAAATTTAAAAAACAGTATATATTAATGTATATATATTTATTAAAAATTAAAAAATGAATAAATCAAAGAAATATTTTAAAAAATATATGTTATAAATAATGTAAGCACAAACATAACATTGTCAATGAAAAGATTATACTAAATGAATGATTTTTAAAAATGACAGAAATTTAATTTTATAAAAATAATTAAATAATTAATATATTGTTTAAAATTAATAAAAATGAATAAAATTACTAAAAAATAATAAATCTCATATATATATATATAGGAATAAATAGTATATTAATTACATAATTAGTGTATTAAGTATTTAACCATTATAGTAACTATTTAATTAGTATATAGAAATAAATGTTATATTAATTATTTATTAGAATATTAAGTAATTAATAATTATATTAATTTTATATATTATAAACAAAATATTATTTTCTTAATTATGTAGACAATTAACATACTATTTATAAATATATATATAAATATATATATTAAATTTAATAAATTTACTTTTAAATAATTTTTAGTTGGCATGGACTAACACATGATCCCCTTTAATAATATTTTTAATCAATTTTCAATATATTTTAATTTTATAAATTACGACTCTATTCAAAATATAAAATGAAAAAAATCCAAAATTTATTAATTAATTATTTATTACTAAAAATAAAATAATTTAATATATACATATATATATGCAGCAATAAAGAGAATATTTATTATTTAATTATTCAATTGGGTATTTAATATATTTATTCATTTTTATTAATTATAGATAACACAATAATTAATTTATTATATATATTATATTTGTAATTTTTCATTTCATTATTTAATAATTAATGTACCATTGAGTACTATGTATATTAAATATATTAAATTATATATATATCAATATTTAATATATATCAATATATTTTCATATATACCAATATATCTTCTTATATATGGAATAAAATTTAATTATAAAAAATGAATAAATAAAAATAAATATTACAAATGAATAGATGTTAAAAATAATTAAAAAAAATAAAAATTTAAAAACAAATTAAATATATATTGAGATATATGTATTTAATATATTGTTATATATCAACACACACACACATATATATATATTTGAAATTTGAATATAATTATTAAAAAATTATTAAGCCATCTAGCCCTCAAATTAGAGGGCCCTCAATTTATGCATCCCAAAAGATAGGGCCTATAAGGCAGTGGGTGGGACAAATCCATGGAGAGCATAGGGTTGGATAATGCACATACTAGCTTGTGCGCATATACATGGGCCCATATATATGTAAGGAATTACATGGGAACACATCCCCATAGTAGGCATCTGGTGTTGTCATGCTACGGAATGATATAGAAAGAGGTGGTTCATCGTCCTCAAGTTCAATGTGGGACTCACATGTGATCTCTTTAGTTTTATAACTACGTTAACATGTGCTGATAAAGATGGAATTTATCAGTTCTCAAAATACTGCTAAAGGTTACCATTTCTTACTGTTATAGAAATTGTGCGGATAAAGGTGTTATTTTTTATAACTTTTTTTAGTGCGGATAAAATGTACTTTTTATCAAACCTTTTTTGTAGTACTAAATAAAATCTAGCACTCAATACACATAAATATGTAATATTGAATGGTCCGAAGATGAGGTAACATCATTATTTAATAATTTTTTATTTATTTGTCCATCTCCTTTAAATTCTACTCAATCTTGATCACATAATAACATCAGTACCTCCCATATAATATGATTTTATTATATTAATGACATAGCCAAAATTCATCTTATCGTTCATAAAATGGGAAATGAATCCATCGTTCTTATGTTTGGTGGACTAATGTCTCGCGAACCGATGTAATTAATATCCCATCACTTCCTCTAATGTATGTTCATAATGATGGATTTAAAGATTATATATGATAATCAAGACATACTAACCATTTTGGAAAAATAAATGTCATATAAAATCTAACCATACCATCCATTGATAAATTAAAATTTTGTTCATCTGTAGAGTGTACTTACCCCATGTGAAAAGATGTGATTCATTTTATATTAAAAACTCATTTGGATGTTATATGTAACATTATGTAATGAAATCATATGATAATTATTATATAATGACAATTATTTGATAAATATCATATAAAACCTTCCGTCTCCATGACTGTAATGTAGTATTTTATAACCATCCATTATAGTTGGTTTTAAATGATTAAATAATGTATTATTTTTTTTATTTAATAATTATTATTATTGAGATGTTTAATTAATAATGTCTTCTACCATAGTCAACATATAAAACTGATTTTGGACATATCCGTCAAAAATAATCAAAACGCCCGACATGAACCTAAATCATTATGTAATTTAAAACATAATGATAATGAATAAAAGAAAAGGAATAATAATAATGAATTATCTATTAAAGGAAGAAAACAATTATCATAATCATATTATTTAAGAATATAAATAATACACATGATGAATCATACTCGATGTAAGGGATCTTACTAAACCACCCTTTTCTTTGGGTTATGTATAATATCTACCTACCTCACATAATCTCTCTATTTAATGATATATAATGATTCTAAATTATGTATATATGTCTCTAGGAAATATACCTTCTGATTTTTCCTTACGTTTATAGGGTAATACATGCTGTATGTTAATTTCTAAAATAGATTCATGAATAAACTAGTTTTTATTACAATACAATGCAAGCTTATCAAACCCATTTTCATTCCATATGTTATAATTTTTTTTATTCATTAGCATTGATTAATTATTTTGAATGAATAGTATGGTACATAAATTTAATGTTATGGGGGGACCCATAATTAAATTTTCATTTAATGAATTTGGTAATCTTTTAGTCACATGAATTGGCATGTATGGGATTAGGTAGTGAACATAATCTATTATGGGACTCTATCCACCATTTGGGGTTGTCTCAGCAATTATCCTTGAATTGTGTTTATTTCATGGTTTATATTACTTCCACATTTCATTTACATCAATGATATTTTGATACCATGTACTTTATATCTGGCATCCATTTGATTACTCATTAACCATCTCATTATTGAAATCATGTTATACATTTGGCTCACATATAATAATTCCTTGTCTTGTTTACCCCCGACATGGATTTTTGGATCACTGATTTTTTTATTTATTATCCATGTTATCCCATATAGTTTAGGAGGTTTAATTCATTTAGGATCTCACTATGGAGAATAAAATAAGGATTCCGTATTTTATTTTTCATTTGATATAATATGAACTGATTCTTACAATTACACTATGAATCATGATCTTTGGGTTCAACTTTTTTGATATATATGATTAATGTTCAAGTAAAAATATGTTTATAATAACAAGGTTTTTATTTGTAATATCTTTTGTTCTTGAATAAAACACTATGTTAGTTGGTGTATACCACACACAACAATGAGTCCAACCAAGCTAAAAAAATTACTATTTAAATATAAACATTATAAAATTGTTGTTGAATTGGAGAATTTGAATAAGAATAAATAAATTATTAAATATATATATGAATTTCATAGTCAATATATATTTCATCTTTAGGGAATAATAAATAAACACCCAATGTTATTTTATTCATAGAAAATGTGTTTTCTTCAAAAATTATTTTTATCACATTATATAAGAAAATAATATAATTACTTTTTAACAATTTCTGAATATTTATTTGATAAAATTAAATTAATATTTTAAATCATCATATGAATAATATCATAGGAATTTTTTTGAATTTTTCTAAAATGATTTATTTTTCAATGAATATTAAAAAATACTACTTTGAAAACTATATAATTTCAAGAATTTACTAAGACCCATTTTGTTTTAAAATATTTTAAATGTAAAATTTTATTTTTAATATTATGAGTAATCTAGTTTAGTTAATTTTAATAAATTTTATGATTTAATTTAGTACAAAAATATTTTTATAGTTAAAAAATAATTGGAAAAATAATTTTTCATTTCTTATTGATTTTTGTTCATGAATTTATTTTTCCCAATTAATGAAATTGAATCATAATTGATGGAATCTGTTGTTAAAATCATGAGGTAAAAGGTTTCTAAATACTTTCACATTATTTTGAGTTGTTATCAATAATAATAAAATTAAATAATTATCCCCTAGTTATTGGTAAATTGGGTAATTATGGTCAAATATAATGTGATGAGGAATTAAAAATTACACAAAACATATAATAATTTCATTGGATTAGTCTATATCATCCATAATCATCCCAATATTTTAAAATATGACATTTTCTCCATTTTTTTAGGATCATTAACCTTATAATATTTAAGTGAGAGATAAATAAAAAATTGACATTTTATTATTTTAATATCTATAATATTATATGATAGATATAAATACTACTTAGGTTTAGTTATGAAAATTCATTTGAAATATAAATACATTTTATCATGTAAATAAATTTCTAATATTTAGTTATGAAATACTTATCTTAAATGATATTATCTTTATGTAATAACAAGAAACCATCTCATATTAAATAAAATTGGAAATGAAAACATCTTTCGTGTATATATTTTAATTTCACCTTAGGAACCAATGTGATTAAATTTTCATCACCATCATCAGATATGGTCTTATATATAAATTTAACATATATATTTATATAATATTAATGAAATATTTTTCATTCAAAAAAATTATTATATCATATATTTTCTTACCATCCCATTCATTGAAAAATGATAAGGTAATTAGTGCATATTTTGTAGATTACCACCTCCACAAAGAGATGTTATTAATTTCTAACCACTGTATAACATGGATTATATATACATTTATCTGTTTATTTTAAGAAATAATATATTATTTATGATGTAATTATTATTCAGAAATTATTAACGACACTTAACCTTTTTCAATTATTATCATTGAAAACTGGAATACAATACTCATACAAACGTGTTCCTGAATCTATTATAATTGTAAAGTTGCACATTTTTACTAGAAATATTTTTTATTGGATTTAAAAATATAATTAGGGTATAAAATTATGATTATTTAATGATTATTATTCTGGATAAGATGATATAATTACACAATTTCCCATCGCCAACTTACTGTAGGTATTTTGGACATATGAAATGCATCTCGTAAAATAATATAACATGAACATGATTGTATAAGTAATTTAATATAACATGGTAATAAATAAACTAAAAGTAATAATAAATTTACAAAAAATTTCTTTATAATATAAATAATTTACATATGTTAATTATTCAGAAAAATAAACAATGTATGTGACAATTATCTACTGAGGTGTCTGGTCTTAGAAATTCCATGTAAAATTTTTGAAAATTATATGGGAATATTTTTCTAATAGGATCAACGACGGACCACGATTCCAAGATTTAATGATCACAAAATAAATGAATGAACTTTTTGAGTTATTTAAAATAAATAATGTGGACTGTTTTGGAAGCTTCTAAACAAGTTATTGGGTATGAAATTTAATGTAACTATTGTGTCTGGAATAATAACATTACCTTGGAATATAACTATCCTTAACCTATGTGGGTCGAGGTTAAATGTTAATTTTCGATAATTTAGTAAAAATAAAATAAGCTTAAGAAATATTATTTTATTCAAATTTTTGTCATTGAAATAAAATATTGAGATGGCTATTTCGTTTAATAAATGAAATAGCATAGCAGTACTAAATCTGAACCATAAAAGAAATTTTGTTTCATTTCATAAATGAAACACCATAATGAAGTGTTGACTCTGCTTGATAGAAATGCTAAAACACATTTCATCAATTAATAACGTAATAGGGATATGAGATCATCAGATGGTTTAAGATGTTTTATACACCTCTAGAGGACATGTGTTGTAAAGTGACGATCGATTGTCTTTATCATACATTAATATGAAAACAACAAGTGTAAATATAAGATAATATACAAAAAATTAATTTCAACATAATCTAATAAGATAAAATACAATTTAGATTTAATATAACCAAATTAATATAAATTGAGGTATAAAATTCTTTACCAATTTTTAATATTAAAGTAAAATAACTTTGGATGAAATAAATCAAATTTAAAATTAAAATAACATTAATTTTTTGGGACTCAGGTTATTATAATAAAAAAGAGACTAATTTACACCATATAAAAAATTAATGCACAATAATAAAATATTCCTTGCTGATGGGAAATTAGGATGAAGTCCTTTATCTCATAGTTCACTTTGGTTGAATGTGAATTAATGTAACGTCCCCAACTTAGGAGCTACTAAAATGGTGCCTTGATCTAGGTTATCACATGTCCTCAAGCATTCATACCCATAGTCTAGAAGCTTTTACTATTATCAAGGGTCTAAAAGTCATGTGGGGATACTATAACCTCTTTACCATAGTAATCCACATCCAAAACATTAATATAATGCCATAAACCACAATGTATAACATATTAACAGGCATAAATAAGCATCTCCCAAAATTTGGTAAAAACTAACGAACAGTAAATATTCCATTTCATGCTATAGATCCATGTGAATATAAACAAAAATAAAGAAAAAAAACAAAAACTGCAAGTGGTCCTGATCTATGTCTATAATCTCATTCATATACCCCTCATCCGTGACTCAACTCCCAAGCATAGGGCCCTTTAACATTTCCTATCCTACAATCATGAAATATGCTCGGGTACCCAATGGCAGCCGGAGTACTGTGTGAGTAAAACTCAATAGGCTACCATCAATGGTGTCTACAAAATATATAGTCTAAATAGATAGTTATTGGAAGTATTAAATAATTTACGAATAAATATAAAATATTTTAGTGGACACTAGTCAACAATATTTACATAACTATTACTAACCATAGATCTAAAGTCATTTTGTTCATATTCTTCATTACATATTTCATCATCAACATGTAATCTATGAGATATCCATTTAAATAATTCACATAAAAGTTCATTATTATATGTATTAGTATTTTTGTGTTGTGATATGTGTTGTTTGTGTTGAATGGATGAATAAGAATTTTCACATGGCATGAGGTGTGGGTTACAGGATTGAGTCTTCTCCCATAGGTCAGGTTGGATTGATACGCTAACTCCACTAACATCTCACATGTTTCGAAATTAATATTATGTCATAACCCATTAAACTATTTTCCTTTTACATTACATAACCTATTTATCACAATCCCCATTCTCATCCATAGATCACTAATTATATTAAATAATTAACATTTAAAAACCCATTTCAAAAACTCAATAATTCCATTATAAAATATCATTTAACATATTTTATATTTCACATACCATTAAAATTTTAACATATTCACCATGTCATATGCACTAACTATCTTAGGTATTTCAATCATAATTCGTAAGACACATTTCTTGATTTCAATTAACCTTGTGATCACATTTCAATGTCATGACAATAAACCCATTAATCCCAAACCAAATCAATATATACTACCTATATTCCATTTGAACTCCAATTAGTCATATCAATATACTCAATAAGGTCTCTACATTATCACCTCCTGGCCTTTCACTTACATAACCAATTTCTACACCCATGAATATAAAAAGACCCCATTGGTGGAACTAAATAGGGAAACTCATCATTGATTCATATCATGGGGACCAATAGGGTTTCTATCCATCATTTAGACACATACTTTACCAATCCTCAACATAAACATAAAGAGAACAAAAATACATAACATATAACAAAATCAATCATGCAAAAATCTACAACATTACAATGGTATATAACGTGTCGACCACGTACCTCAAATTTGTTTGTGAAATCTCTCTTAAAAGTGGTCTTAAATATCGTTTATGAAACCTAATAGAGCATAAAAATAGATTCCACTAGAAATAAAGGGTTTAATAGATTCAAAAGAATACTCCCCTAGGTGAAAAACCCTAATCTAAAAGGGTATAGAAAGTAGAATATTATACTTACCAGGAGTTTTGATCTGTAATCAACGACACCCAAAATGGAGTAAAGATAAAAAATCATCACCCTTGGAAGCCCCTGAGGGTTATTGTTTGTCAAATGTTTTCAATAGAAAAATGTGGGAACAAAATACGGTGAATAATTATAATATCCTAATAGAAATTATTTAATCATTCCAAAATTATAAGGGCACATGGTTTACCCGTACAATTTTTCAAACCATGCACATGAAACCATACTAGTAGAGCTAGGACATGTAGTTATCTAGTCAGGATATATAGTTTGAAAAACCATGAACCAATTGTGAGATCTACCACTATTTATGGTTGCATGTTTTTTTGGGATAGGCCACATGGTTAACATAACCATGAACTAAGAACCAGTTGGCCTATTTTTCCTTCCTCTGATGTCATAAACCCCCCCAGAAAACCTATAAGGCCCCTCATACATTCAAGAAACATTTAATTAACCAAAAAAATTGATTTAAACCAAAATAAAAATAGGTACATATCTCCTAAAATTCTAGATTCTTAAAAACTCTCTACATTATAATGTTTGTTCTTTAAGATGCTCTTTTTGAACATCACTGTGTTCCCAATGAAAAGAGATTGGGCCACCGGGCATGTTATCTGATTCTCACTACAAAGATTCCTTTTTAAAAAGTATATGTTTCTATAAAACATAATAAAGGGTAAAATCATTCCTCGCAATAACCTTTCAATATTATCGATTATATGAACCATAATCCTCAAAGGATGGATCAACCTCATAATCTACATTGGAATCACTTATCACATGTCTTGAATTAAGGAAATACTTCTGGATTTGTGAAACATGAAAAACTTCCTGAATTTCACTAAACTATTATTGAATATCAAATTGGAAAACAACTGGTCTAATCCACTCCAAAATCTATGATAGTCTCAATTAAATTGGTCCAAGATTTACCTACTTCTGAATTTGACGCTGACCCAAACATCGAGACACCCGAAAAAACACACTATCACCCACCATAAACTCATAAAAATATATTTTGAAAATATGAATATGATATCTACATAATATGATTCATTTTCAAGATCTTATAAATCAGACAATCATTTTTCTACATCTCCTTCATGATACTCGGTCCCAAAAACTCATATTCCAAATCTTCTAATCAGCACATGAAGATCTACATAGTCTCCCATAGAGTGCCTCATAAGGATACATCTAAATGGTATCCAGAAAAATTTTGTTGTCGGAAATATCAACAAGGGATATATGTTTCTACCATGAACCACTGATATATAGGAATCATGTTCTCAACATTTCCTCCAACACATGAATTGTATTCTATGAATTCCCATCAATTAACTCGTTATAATCCATACTCAAAAAATCCTCAGTACCCAGACAATTCTGTAATCCCTACTAGTATAATTATGTTAAATGAGGATCACGATCTGAAACTATAGTTCTAAAAACACAATGAAACTGTACTATCTATCAAGCATATAATTCTTCCAACTGATCACCTAGTTTCTTAGATCAAAAGGAAATGAGCGACCTTAGTCAATTGATCCACAACTACCCAAACTATTTCATTCATCTAAGGCACCCTCAAAACACCAACTATGAAGCCCATCATTAATCCATCCCACATACACTACGAGATGGGTTATGGATGTAACAAACCACATGGATGCTTGTACTCATCCATCACTGATTGATAGATAAGGCATCGATCCACAAAACCCACAACCGCTCTCTTCATTCTCGGCCTCCCAGATTTCTTATGAGGATCACAATACATCTTTGTCAGACTAGGATGCACTACCCACTTTGATTCCTAGAACTCACACATCAAATCTTCTCGTATACACAAGGGCACAACCACATGACCCCAAACACTAACAATCCAATCATCACCAATAGAACAACTAGATGGTGAATCTCTACCATTAAGACATTTCATTATTCACAAACACTTTGTATTCAATCTAGATCTCCTTGACCCTGATCAAAAGTACATGCACAACCATTATAGACATAAGAGTCATAATAATGTTCCCATCCTACACACCTAGTTGTATCTCAGCAACCAAGGTCTTCATTCTCGACATTGAGTAGGATTCCAGAACCACCTGGTTTTGAGTCTTCCTAGATATAGAATCTTCAACACTATTCCCTTTTCCTATATTGTAAACAAAATTAAAATCAAAGTATTGTAGATAATCGACCCATATTCACTAAAAAATAATCTAATACCATTGATAGAATATGAACATATGTTTTTTATGATTGGTATACAATGTAAACCAAAACCCCAAAAAGTAATGCCTCTTACACTTTAAAAAAAAATTGTGGATAACTCAAAATCATGACTAGGGTAATTTTGTTCATGAGGCCTCAACTTTATCAAACCATATGCTACAACCTGATCATCCTAAATCTACACAGCCCCACGTACATCACTAGATACATCACACAAAAAGTTATACCTCTTACCTGGTTCGAGTAAAATATGGATCAGTGCTGTAGTAAACTAGTTCATTATCTATTGGAAATCCTTCTCACATGATTCATACCAGTTCAACATAACTCCCTTATAGGTTAAGTCTGATAGTGGTGCTTCCAAATGGGAGAAATACATAATAAAACTATGGTAATAACCTGCAGAACCCATGAAACTCCAAACATTGGAAAAATTATTAGGATGCTACCAATATACAATTATTTTCACTTTCTCTGGATCCACTGATAGTCCTAAAATAGAAATGAGATTACCCCTAAAATGCACTTTAGTAATCTAGAACTAATATTTTTATTTCCAAGTGTAAACCCTAAAATCCTTTAGTGTACTCGAGACGATATTATTATGTTTGGTATGACCATCATTAGTTATGAGGAAAAAAAAGATATCATCAATAAGGATTTCTTTAAATTGATCTAGGTATGGGTGAAATATCGAGTTCATTGTATCCATGAACACAACCGATGTGTTGGTAAACCCAAACGGCATCACCACATACTCATACAACTCGTAACTACTCAAAAATGTTGTGGTGGTATTTTATATGGTTTCACCCTCAACTAATTGTATGCTGATCTCAAATTTATCTTGTAGAACATCGATTCACCCCTCAGCTTTTATACAATTCTTCGATTTTACGATTCATGAACCTATTCTTAACTTTCATATAATTCAAAATTTTATAGTCAACACATATTCACAATGATAGTTCTACCTTATTGGGAAAATGTATTGGAGACACCATACAGAATATACTAGGATAGATAAACCCATTCCCCTCCAAGTCTTCTAGTTGATCCTTAAATATCTAGAGTTATGTTTGTGTTATTCAATATGTAGAAACCCTTAGTAGTAGCTCGATCGTCAACTAAAATTTTGTCTCGAGTGGTAGCCTTGAGATGTCTTCAGGAGACACATCTTGAAATTGACTTAGAATTTGATAGAATATTGGTTTCTACATTACTCTTTCATCTTGAACAAGATAAGAAACATGTTCTATGAGTTATACCAATTATAAGAAAACTACCTATACAAATCATGCTCAAACATTTCACCACGATGTAGGAAATAAGTTTCTCTATCAAAATATGTGACATTACCTGATGTCGGTAACAATGAAAATGGGCTACATAAAAAAATGTTCAGTCTATACCATAAATTAGTTCAAGCGATGAAATCTCAAGGAATAATAGATTCTACAAATAATTATATCCACCAACCTCCAACAAACAACACTTACATTTTTTATATCAATATCATTCACCACCAATGCACTGTCAACTGACATACCCCCACTCAAACTTTCCATGTTAAGGCCCAACACAACTATACACTATGAAAAGATAAATGAATGTGTCGAACTTATGTAAAAAAACTAGTGATAATGAAATATTCAATAATCATACATCAAATGATAGATGGTCTAGCCTCTCCATCTACTTGTGTTGACAGGACTGTGTGAAGATGAACTACCACTATACTATGGGATTCAGCCTGAGTACCCTACTCTACACTACCCAAATGGTATGGATGACTTTTCCCAAAGATCAACATCCCTAAACCCTACTATTTTTACATGTGGAGCTCCAACTACCAACCTGTTATGTGGTGAAAAAACTTCTTCTAACACTCAGAAACTACATTTGAACTCCATATGTGATCGAATTCCAAGGGTTCCCACAAAACCACTTTATATGTACCAATATTCCAAACGATCGACACTTGATGGGTGGTTGGGGATATTAACACCAAGTGTTCCTTAGCATTCAACACTGGTAACAGATCACCTGATCACCAACAAGACATATTTTACATATCTTCTGACTACTCTATATTCTTTTTCCTTATTGGAAATTCCCAAAAAAAATCTTCTTGTCCTCGAAATTGGAACTACTTGTCTATCCAAATTGAATCACAAGTCCACCACATGAATATATCATTATGTTACCTTATAAGATCTGGTCTTGCTTCACTACCTCTACATGCCTTTTCATAAATATGATATATATCTAGGACCATATCTCATGCTTAATCCCATCCTCGAAGTATTTTTCAATGTATCCTCATCTCCTGCCAATGTCCGAATAAAGCAGTTCAGATCTGTGAAATGACTAGAAAAATCCATCACTGACACAACCCCTGGTTCAAGATCATATATTATTCAACATTCACTTACCTCAATGTCTCTTAGTAGTAGGGTTCCATAATATTTTCTAGAAAATATTTCTATACCATTACATTATCTTTCCCTATATGAAATGTAATTTCCCACTAACACTTTTCTTGGCCTTGCCAAATATAGTCTGTTAACATGAATCGCTTTATAGAGGGTGCCTCTAGATGACCGTGAATAGTCTAGATATACTATATATATATATATATATATCTTCTGCCTCTATCCCACCCTCTAATGTAAATTTTGAGGGTAAAACCACTGAAACTACTTGGTTATCTTGAACATACTTCATATAAATCTCCCTAGGTCTTGTTCAATCATCTTCATAAAACATTAAATGTTCTTAAGGATGTTATTTTCCCTATTATCTTTAACCACTAGATTTTCTTTCTCCACTACTAGGAGATCATTCTCGGTATAATCCTTTTTCTCCCATCCCTAATGGGTCTTCATTATTTCATTTCAATATATTACTATAGTTGAGCTTTACAACAAAAACCACAAATACTATGAAAAAGTAAAGGAAGGATCACCAATATCCATAAATAATCCAATTCTCATAAACTATTCAAAAGGTCATTACCATAACTGAAACACTACCCTAAATCATCCCTACAATGGTCTACAGTTATCATGGGTAAACCAACATAATCTGTTACAATATTAAATTTTTCAACATTTAAAAAATATTTTTGTATCAAAACATACTTCATAAAAAATTCAATTTACTTACACCAAATTATTAAAAACAGTTTTTTAATCATGATTTTACATTTTACATCCCTTTTCTCATTTTTATCATTTCATTATACATATTTTCATCATATTATAGAAAATCAAATGCATCATACCCTTTCTGTCCCACACACTCATCAAGTGTATGTGTTTCTACCATGATGTTTTTCACATATATAATAATGTTCCTATAATAATTCATGAATTTACAAACTCATTACATTATGGCCATGAAAAAAATATCATAAAACTCTCACACAACACAACATGTGCATTACTCGATAGTGAAATATCATCAAATGTAACAACACTACATAAACAACAATTCCCACCATTGGTGATGTGAATTTTTCCTCATAAAGGGGTATGCTAATACCATGAATGAGCTCATTACTGACCCCTAACACCTTATAAACCATTTATCTACCATCTCCAATTAGTAATTCACAGAAAATACATCTTTTGACACCACTTGGTTACATTGCTAACCCAGGAACCAATAAACTATTTCCCCAAGATGGGTCTCCTCATTACCAAAATAACGCCTCACCATATTGCAAATGATTCTTAATTTTTGTGAGGGTCTAAAAGTCATTTGGAGATACTATGCATTCTTTATAAATGTATTCCATTTCAGAAAAAAAAAATATAATAGAAGAAATAACATAAATAACCAATGAACATTCATAAATAAACATATCCCAGAACTCTGTATGAACCACAGCCAACAGTAAATATGTCATGTCATAATATAGTTCCATGAGATAAAACCATAAAATAAATACAAATAGTATAACCCCGAAATGGTCCTGAATCCATGTTTGGAACCTCACCTATGTTCTTCTCAAGCATGAATTAACTCCCAAGAATATGTATCTTTCCATTTTCTTGACCTACAATAATGAAATTATCACAGGTACCCAACAACAGGCCAAGAAAGGTGTGATAGAAACTCAGTAGGCTGCCACCAACGATGCCTATAGAATATCCATTATAAACAGATAGTGAAAGTAGGTATTAAATAACTAAAAATAAATATAAGATAGTTTGGGGGCCACTAGACAATAATATTTACTTAACTATTATTAACCATAGTTTTAAAATCATTTTGTGGATATTCCTCAATACATATAACATTATCAATATGAAATCCATGTGTCAGGAATTTGTATCATTCACACAATGGTTTGTAGAATTTATCATTGTTCACATGGGAATAAGTCAACTTTCTATTTGACTAGGGAAAATACATCATAACATCAGAATTTCATCACCCAAAATCCTCTATCCAGGTGGAAAGAAAATGTTAGTGGAATAGAGATATGTCCCCTTCCCTAACCTATGCATTATGGGTGTAGTTAGAGCATTAGTCCAACTCAAGCTATGGGAGGGGCCTTAGTCCTTTATACCACACCTAAAGACATGTTCACATGATAATTCATCTCTATTCACCACACACAAAGCATATCACATCCAAATACAACCTATATATAAGAAAATCATATTCAATAACAATCATCATGAAAATTATTATTATATAATAACCCAATAACACATTTTCTTCTTATATTACTTATCGCATTTATCTCTATTCCCATTCTCAATCCTAGTTAACTAAGAATGCTAAAAAATTCCCTTATATAATCACATTTAAAATATTCACCAATTCTCTTATGAAAAACCATTTAACATATTTCATATTTCCCATACCATTACATATTTTACATATTTACACAATCATATGCGCTGAGCCTCTTAGTAATTTCTCACATAATTCATAGGCTATATGTCATGATCTTAATTAACCCAATTAACTGATTTCCATGTCCTTCCAAAAAAAACTTAATCCATTTCAAAATATAGTCACACCACTAATATTCAATTTTTATTACGTGAAACATATCAATATAATCAAAAGGTCCATATAATATCATATCTCGAACATTCACTTACTTAACAAATTTTTATGCCCGTTAATATTGGCACACACTATGGGTGGCCCTAAATCAGTTCAATAATCCTTGATTAGTCCCATTGGGACCATGTGAGTATTAATTAATCCTTTAGTCATCTATTTTACCAAACCACAAAAATTTAATGTAGAACACAAGAAGATACAACCAAGTTCAAAACTAAACATCCACAAATCTACATTGAAACTATGGGATATAACATGTAGGCTTCCTACATAAAATATATTGGATAAAACACTTCTAAATGTTGTATTATATCTAGATTCAACAACATAGTAATGATTAAACTATGATCCCATTATAATAGAAGGATTTTAGTGATTCAGAAGATAATTTCTATAAAGCCCATGCCTTAAACCTTACTTAATATTGAATTAAATGAATAATTCACATTGAGGATATTTTCAGGATTAGAGTTTTAGAGAATTAGGAAATAACTATTACATCTCAAAAGATTACAAAGTAGACACTTCTACTAAGTTTCCATCAAATAAAAACTCTTAAAAAAAGATGTCTAGTTCCATGTTTTAGATAGCATGACTTTTCCTTGATCCCATCCTTGACCCTATTCCAAATTAAGTCCTATGAAAAACATTTCAAAAACATGGGGTGAGCATAAAAAGCTTAGTAAGGGATACACAAAGAATGAAAACTGTTAGTTTTTCAAAACAACAAGTAAACCATGTATACTTTATCAAAGTAATACCTTTCACCTTTATGAAGTAGTAAAAACTCTTCACTTAATAAAACATCATTACTTACCCTTTTGTAACCAAAAGATTACCATAAAACCCATGTAAAGAACATATAACATATAAAGGTAACTTGGGACAAAAACATACTTAAGTGGAATAACCATACGGTCGACTTCCACACATATCACTTAATGGAATTGCCATACAGCCAACTTCCATACCCAATTAATTGGAGGATATAACGTTACCACCCATCCTGGTATTCACGGCACCCCCCGTCATATGGTTTATCACGTAACCACCCGTCAAATGTCCAAGTACCATTATAACTTCATAAGACATAAAACAAATATAATGGAAAGAAAACAGTTCCACAATTTGATCACAATATATCACATAAATATATTGACATAACAAATCCATTATAAAAACCATTTTCAATACCAAAATAAATAAAAGATTATATGGTATTTATTTCATTTTAAAAACATTACAGCTTGTTGAGAAAGCCAAAGACCAAATAATACTCGCGGCGGTGGAAATGGTCTTTGTCACCGCGTACGTTAAAAGAATCATTCCTTTTTGTTGTTTTGTAAAACGCTTCGTATAAAAAGATTCCATTTGTATAAAATTAAAAGTCAACGGGTTTTATACACTGTATTAAAGAAAGTTGTGTATAAAACAAAATATGCCTCAATGAAAGGAGATTGAGACGAAGTCCCTTACCTCGGGTCTGACTTGACTCAATCATTCTTTAACGTCCTGAATAATAAACATGAGTTAATTTCTACTAGATTAAGAAAAAATTTCAAGTTCATTATTACTCTTATATCACTTATTACCATGCTATAAACATTATGTAATCATTTAAGTTAATAATGTTTGTATTGTCGATATTTGGTTCTTAAGTCGAAAGTGGACTTCTTACAATTACATGTTGTTCGTGTGGTCAAAGGTTCTTTATATCCAAAATGATATTCATGATTTGGATATCATATATATCATATATATCCAGAATATACATGTATTTATAATATTACATAATCATTTAGAGGTAATAAATGAAGTTCACTGTTAATGGAGACGGTAAGCCTAACGTACGCATGAACATTGCTTTCATTTCTATGTCATATTAATGGAATTAAAACTAAATGAGATATATGTATATTTTAATTCCAGAGTTATATTAATCATTTAGATGTAACATACAACATATATATCCATCATATATATGTAATTATAATAGTACATTACATTTGGGGATAAGAAATGAAATGCACCGTTCATGGAGACGGTAAGTCGTACGTACGCATGAACACAACTTTCATTTCTATATCATACATTAATGGAAAGAAATAATAATTATATAAAGTTATATTATAATTCCAGTATAACATAATATATTATGACTTTAAATCCATCCTTTATACGTCCCACATATGGCATTAACGAATCAAATCACTTTGAGGGGGGTAGTCCGCACTTCCTAAAATGATGATATCGCGTATACCCATAATAGAAGCCATAAATGTATGCCATAAATGAAAAATACAGAAGATTAAGGAAAACATAAAAATATTATATATCATATATAAATATAGTGACATCTTAATGGACACCTTTTAAGGTGTTAGAAGAATATTGAACAATCATCATTTCGTGATGCAGAAATTCGCCATCCACAGAAACAATATGTTCTCTAACCATTAGATGTAGGTGTGTGTAATTCTAGCTCGAATTAATCATATAATAAAATCCTAGTATATTTTATATACTGGATTGTTTACAAAATAAATGAATAAAAATAGTTTAGGGGGTTGGAGAAGAAAAATAAAACAAAAGAACACAAGAAAAAACACTACCTTTAAAACGGGTAACTCTTTTTGATTTGAGATGAAAGGCTTCCTTGAGAAGACTTCTGCCCAAAGTGAGGCTTCTAGTAGTAATATTGGGATGTGGAGAGACAAAATGGGCAGAGATTGACTGATCCAAAGGATTTACAGGTGTGGGTAAGGTGGTAGAGGTGGGGGCCTTTTATAAGAGGAGAGAAGGGGCACTCTTGGAACGTTTTAAAGGTTAATTTATTATAAAATGAGTTTCGATTTTTAAAGGTACCATAATTATATATTTAAAGGATAAGGTTATAAGGGTTCTAAATCCACCCATCCAATAGGTTTTTGACATGTTGAGGTCTTATATTATACATTATATTTTCATTTTATTTAAATCGTTAAATAATGAGGTAATCGTTGCATCATCATGGTGTCATAAATAATTTAATTTATTTAATGTCTAAAAATTATAAAAAAAATACTATTATGTGGGAAATAGTTTTAGCTTTCCAATGAATATTTATAGTCAGATATCTGACTTGTATAACCACATTTAAGAAATTGTTTTGTAAAACAACTCATGTTTGTGACATATTAATTTTAACATTAAATAAAAAGTTTTTAATGTCATTTTCCTACCAAAGTGGCTCCATGGGGTCCCCAAGATGACCCATGGATTTTCTTAGTCGGCCATAACACATCCAATAAGGGTAGGACATGTTTAAGGTTCATTTCATATTATTAAAACATTATTTTTACCTTAAACTACACTAATTACCTCTAATCGCGATTAATAAACATAAAAGTTACTATTCACCAAATAATTATTTTAATCCCATTGAACCAAATTTTACTTCTTAATGACAACCATGTATCTCTTATTTTTGAAATTCAAAACACAGAGGTCGTAAAATTTCATTTAAATGGAAAATCAGTTTTTTTAAGTACCACTTAGTGGTTTCACTATTCATCAAAAATTGATGTTTTTCAGAAAAATAACAAAACTTAACCCTAAGATATTTTTGATATTCAGAATTCAAAAATGAATCCTATTTTACAAAATTAAAACCATATATGTTGAATTAATTAATTTAATAATTAATTCCCGATGTCAGAGCAAACAACATGTTTTTATGAAACAATAAATATCAAAAGATTGACACTAGTTTAAGTCCGATTTCAAAGTAAAATTAATTCCAACGAACAATATTGGATTAAATGGTAAAAATATATTCTAATTTCACATTAAAACCAATTCAAACGATAATCTAATCATGTAAATAAATTAGATTAAAAAGTGGTTTTGAATTAAAATACAACATTTTTCACTATTCATTAAAAATGAACTTTATCGGAAAAATACCAAAAATATACGCAAAGTAAATTTTGATGTCCCGGTTATAAAGAATATTTTTTATTTGGTCCAATAGGATTTATAAGAGTGACCAAAACTATATTTAATGAAGGTTCTCCATCAAAAGGTGTTAAGTGGACCTTTAATGAATATTAAAGTATCTATGCCTAAAATTGAATTCTTTTCTTATTTTAAGCCTTTATCCATTATTGGATAAATCTAAAAACATTTAACATATATAATAATATTTTAGTTATTTCTATTCATTCCCACCAACACACCAGCTACGTGTTAACTACAATTTAAAATAATATTATTTTTTTACTAGAGTGCAACGTAAGATTTCAAAGAAACTATTTGTTGCGTATCGGGTACGCTATCGAACATAGCAACCCCTTTCAAGTAAAAATAATTTTTAATTCGTAAATGTTATTAAATATGAAAATGTATTATTCTTTATTTACCTAGGATGTTACATCCTTCCCCCCTTTTGGGAATTGTGTCCTCACAATTTTATTCACTTATCAAAATAAGTAGGGGTATTTATCCATCATAGCATTTTCAGATTCCCACGTTTCCTCTTCAACCATATTGTTTTTTCACAAAACCATTACCTGGTTAATTTCCTTATTTCGCAATAGTTTCTCTCTTTGGTCAAGAATCTAGACTGGTTGTTCTTCATAAGTGAGATTCTCTTCCAACTGAACTACCTCTGGGATCAAAACATGAGATGGATCTGGCATATATTTTCTCAACATCGAAACATGAAAAACATTGTGTACCTGAGATAAACTCGAATGTAATGCCACTCTGTATGAAACTGATCCAACTCTCTCTATAATTTCATATGGTCCAATGAACCTTGGACTCAGCTTTCCTTTCTTGACAAATCGCACCACACATTTCCATGATAAAACATTGAGAAAAACATGATCACCTACCTCAAAAGAGAGATACTTCCTCTTGTTGTCCGCATAACTCTTTTATATGCTCTGAGCTGATCTCATGTGTTTCTAAATCAACATATCTTTTTCTGCCATCTCTTCTACCAATTCTAGTCCCATCAGCTTCCTTTCACCCACTTTATCCCAAAAATCTAAAGTTCGATACCGCCTCCCATATAATTCCTCAAATGGTGCCATCTGTATAGTGAAATGAAAACTATTATTATAAGAAAACTCAACCAAAGAATGATGTTGGTCCCAATTTCCCTAATAATCCATCAAACAAACACGTAGCATATCCTCTGATGTCTGAATTGTTCGTTCCGACTGCCCATCTGATTGCGGATGAAAAGTTGTACTAAAATTTAATTTAGTACCCAACGACATCTGAAGGCCCTTCCAAAAGTTAGAAATAAACCTGAGATCACGATCAGATATAATGGATAGGGGAACTCTATGCTACCTGACTATCTCTTTAAGATACAATCTAGAAAGTTGATCTAGAGATAAAGTATCTCGAATAGGATGGAAATGAGCATATTTATTCAAGTGATCAAAAATAACCCATATTGAATTATTACCTCGAGATGTCTTCGGTAATCCCACAACAAAGTCCATGGATATATTTTCCCATTTTCACTCTGGCACTGGTAAAGGCTGAGGCATCCCATTCGGTAACTGCCGCTCTGCTTTAACCTGCTGACAAGTCAAACACTTCACAGTAAAATCTGCAATATCCCTTTTCATTCCGTCACACCAATAATACTTACGGAGATCTCTATACATCTTAGTACTTCCTGGATGATCCTTCTGAACCAACTCTACCATTTTCTGCAACTCGCTGTCTTTCTTCTGCGCTTTCTTAATTCTGTCTGATAGGGATGATCTCACTCATACCTGAAACAAAACAGAAGAACATCCTGCACCAATAAATTCTATGCCTAAGTTCATCAAATCAAAAACCAAAGGATCTCGTTCCAAACGTAGCACGGTTAATGGAGCATTACTTTTTCAACTCAAAGAATCAGCCACTTCATTTTCTTTTCCCGGATGGTAATAAATTGTACAATCATAATATTTGATTAAATCTAGCCATCTCCTATGTCTCATGTTCAATTCTTTCTGAGTGAATATATAATTTAAACTTTTGTGATCAGTATATATTTCACACTTTACTCCATACAAATGATGCCTCCAAATTTTTAGAGCAAAAACAACAGCAGCTAATTCAAAGTCATGTGTAGGGTAATTTACCTCATGAGTTTTCACCTGACGTGAAGCATATGAAATTACCTAATCATTCTGCATAAGTACACAACCAAGTCCCTTCAACGAACCATCACTATATATAACAAACTCACCATTCCTAGAAGGAAGTGCCAAAACTGGAGCATTCACCAATCTTATTTTTAACTCCTGAATATAATCATCACATTCTTTTGTCAAGATAAACTTAACACCATTCCTAGTTAGCTTAGTCATTGGACTAGATAATCATGAAAATGTTTCAACAAACCTTCAGTAGTAACCTTCCAGGCCAAGAAAACAACAGATCTCGATTACATTTGTGGGTCTTGGCCATTCTTCAACAACTTTTGTTTTAGCAGGATCAACAATTATGCAATTTTTTGAAACAATGTGACCAAGGAAAGAAATTTTGTGTAACCAAAACTAACACTTATTGAATTCTCCATATAGTTTCATTTCTATTAATGTTTGCAAGATAACCCTTAAATGACTTTCATGATCCTCTTTACTTTTATAAAACACAAAGAATAACATCAATAAACCCAACCATGATTTATCACCTGAGTTAACTAAGCCATCACTGCAACAAACTGCTCAATTCTGATTCTGACCATCTCATGATGCCGATTTAGAAGTTCATTTCCATCTGTATACCTTCCCAGCACAACATCCATGTTTCCTATTTGAAAAACCATTCTAAACACAAAAATATCTTATGCAAAGAAACATGGTAATTTTTAAATGCTATATCATTTCAATCATACCATAAATTAATTGATAATTTAACAATTTTCTAACTCCTAAAGTTGTCTAAACCGACCTCTGATACCAATTATAAGTCCCTGGCCTTAAACCTTACTTAATATTGAATTAAATGAATAATTCACATTGAGGATCTTTTCATGTTTAGTGTTTTAGTGAATTATGACATAACTATTACATCTCAAAAGATTACAAAGTAGACACTTCTACTAATTTTCCATAAAATAAAAACTCTTAAAAAGAAACATGTCTAGTTCCTTGTTTTAGACAGAATGACTTTTCCTTGATCCCATCCATGACCCTATTCCACATTATGTCCTAAGAAACAAATTTCAAAAACTTGGGGTGAGAATAAAAATCTTAGTAAGGGGTACAAAAAGAATGAAATCTATTAGTTTTTCAAAAACAAACAAGTAAACAATGTATACTTTATCAAAGTAATACCTTTCACCTTTATGAAGTTGTAAAAACTCTTCACTGAATAAAAGAACAATACATACCCTTTTGTAACCAAATGATTACCATAAAACCCATATAAAGATCACATAACATATAAAGGTAACTTGGGACATAAACATACTAAAGTGGAATAACCATACGGTCGACTTCCACACATATCACTTAATGGAATAGCCATACGGCCGACTTCCATACCCAATGCATTAGATGTTATAATGTAACCACCCATCCTGGTATTCTTGACACCGCCTATCATATGGTTTATCACGTAACCACCCGTCAAATTTCCAAGTACCATTATAAAATCATAATACATAAAACAAATATAATGGAAAGAAAACATTTCCACACTTTGATCACACTATATCACATAAATATATTAACATAAAAAATCCATTATAAAAACCATTTTCAATACAAAAATACATAAAAGAGTATATGGAATTTATTTAATTTTAAAAACATTACAGCTTGTTGAGGAATCCAATGACCAAATAATACTCGTGGCGGCGTAAAAGGCCGTTGTCACCGCGTACGTTAAAAGAAACATTCCTTTTTGTCGTTTTGTAAAACGCTTCGTAGAAAAAGATTCCTTTTGTATAAAATTAAAATTCAAAGGGGTTGATACACTATGTAAAAGAATGTTCTGTATAAAACGAAATATGCCTCAATAAAAGGAGATTGAGACGAAGTCCCTTACCTCGGGTCCGACATTACTCGATCGTTCTTTAATGTCCTGAATAATAAACTTGAGTTAATTTCTACTTGCTTAAGAACATTTTTCAAGTTCATTACTACTTTTATATCACTTATTACCATGTTATAATCATTATTTAATCATTTAATTTAATAATGTTTGTTTGTCGATATTTGCTTCTTAAGTCGAAAGTGGACTTCTTACAATTACATGTTGTTCGTGTGGTGAAAGGTTCTTTATATCCAGAATGATATTCATGTTTGGGATATCATATATATCATATATATCCAGCATATACATGTATTTATAATATTACATAATCATTTAGAGATAAGAAATGAAGTGCACTGTTCATGGAGACGGTAAGCCGTACGTACGCATGAACACTTCTTTCATTTCTATGTCATATTAATGGAATTAAAACTAAATAAAAGATATGTATATTTTAATTACATAATTATATTAATCATTTAGATGTAACTTACATCATATATATCCATTATATATATATGTACTTATAATAGTACATTACATTTGGGGAAAAGAAATGAAATGCACCGTTCATGGAGACGGTAAGTCGTACGTACGCATGAACGCTACTTTCATTTCTATCTCATACTTTAATGGAAATAAATAATAATGATATAAAGGTATATTATAATTCCAGTATAACATAACATATGATAACATTAAATCCATCCTTTATACGTCCCACATATGGCATTAACGAATCAAATCACTTTGAGGGGATGGTAGTCCGCACTTCCTAAAATGAAGATATCGTGTATACCCATAATGGAAGCAATAAATGTATTCCATAAATGAAAAATACATAAGATTGAGGAAAAAATAAAAATTTATATATCATATATAAATATAGTGACATCTTAATGGCCACCTTTGAAGGTGTTAGAAGAATATTGAACAATCATCGTTTCGTGAGGCAGAAATTCACCATCCACAGAAACAGTATGTTCTTTAACCATTATATGTAGGTGTGTGTAAGTGTAGATCGAATTATTCTTATAAAATCATCCTAGTATATTTAATATACTTTATTGGTTACAAAATAAATGAATAAAAAGAGTTTAGGGGGTTGGAGAAGCAAAATAAATCAAAAGAACACAAGAGAAAACACTACCTTTAAAATGGGTAACTCTTTTTGATTTGAGCTCAAAGTCTTTCTTGGGAAGACTTATGCCCAAGGTGAGGCTTCTAAGAGTAAGATAGGGATGTGTAGAGACAAAATGGGCAGATCTTGGCCGATCCAAAGGCTTGAGAGGCGTGGTTATGGTGGTAGAGGTGGGGGCCTTTTATAAGAGGATAGGAGGGGCACTCTTCGAATGTTTTAAAAGGTTACTTTATTATAAAATGAGTTTCGGTTTTTAAATGTCCCGCAATTATATATTTAAAGGATAAGGTGATAAGGGTTATAAATCCACTCATCCAATAGGTTTTTTACAAGTGTAGGTCTTAGATTGTAAATTATATTTTCATTTTATTTAAATCGTTAAATAATGAGGTAATCACTGCATCATCATGGTGTCATAAATAATTTAATTTATTTAATGTCTAAAAATTATAAAAAAACTACTATTATATAGTAAATATATTAATATTTACAATGACTATTTATAGTAAAAAATATGACTTTTATAACCCTATTTAAAAATTGTTTTAGTAAAACAACTCATGTTTGTGACATTTTAATTTTAACATTAAATAAAAAGTTTTTAATGCCATTTTCCAACCAATGTGGCTCCATGGGGTCCCCAAGTTGACCCATGGATTCTATTGGTCGTCCATGACACATACAATAAGGTTAGGACATGTTTCAAGTTCATTTCATATTATTAAAACATTATTTTTACCTTAAACTACACTAATTACCTCTAATCGCGATTAATAAACTTAAAAGTTACTATTCAACAAATAATTATTTTCATCCCATTGAACCACAATTTAATTCTTAATGACAACCATGTATGTTAGATTTTAGAAATTCAAAACATAGAGGTGGTAAAATTTCATTTAAACGAAAAATCAGTTTTTTAAGTACCACTTAGTGGTTTCACTGTTCATCAAAAATTGTTGTTTTTCAGAAAAATACCAAAACTTCACCCTAAGCTATATTTGATATTCAGAATTAAAAAATGAAGTCTATTTTACAAAATTAATAAAAATATAAGTTTTATTAATTAATTTAATAATTAATTCCCGATGTCATAGCAAATAGCGTGTTTTTATGTAACAATTAGTATCAAAAGATTGACACTATATTATGTCTGATTTCAATGTAAAATTAATTCCAACGACCACTATTGGATTAAATGGTAAAAATATATACTAATTTCACTTTAAAACCAATTCAAATGATAATCTAATCATGTATATAAATTAGACTAAAATGAGTTTCTGAATTAAAAAACAACATCTTTCCACTATTCATTAAAAAATGAACTTTATCGGAAAAATACCAAAAATTTTCACAAAGTAAATTTTGATGTCCCGATTCTAATGAAAAATTTTATTTGGTCCGATAGAGTGTATAAGAGTGACCAAAACAATATTTAATTAAGGTTCGCCATCAAATGGTGATAAGTGGACCTTTAGTGAATATTAGAGTATTTATGCCTAAAATTGAATGCTTTTCTTATTTTAAGCCTTTATACATTATTGGATAAATGTAAAAATATTTAACATATATAATCATATTTTATTTATTTCTATTCATTCCAGCCAATACAACGGTTACGTGTTAACTACCATTTAAAATAATAATATTTTATTACTAGTGTGCAACGTAAGATTTCAAAGAAACTCTTTGTTGCGTATCGGGTACGCTATCGAATATAGAAACCCCTTTCAAGTAAAATTAATTTTTAATTTGTAAATTTTAATAAATATGAAAATGTTTTATTCTTTATTTACCTTGGATGTCACAATTTTCCTAGGTGGAAACCCTAATCCTTAAGTGAGTAGAATGGATGAGATTAGAATAAACCTGAGATTTTATCCACAAATAATGATTCTCAAATCCACCTATTGATTATATAAAATCACAATTTGAAGACATGGAGGGTTTATTTTAATCACTATCTATCAACAGAGGAAATGGGTGAAGAAAATTTGGTGAAGAGATAAAATCATGTAATGGTAATTTTATAATTTTTACAAATTTTAAAGGAGTACACAATTTAACCTAATAGGTTCCAATATATATTGAAAACAATGAATATTAAACCATCCTAGGGTATTTGGGATACATGGTTTCCTGGGTAGGCTTCATGGTTCGACAATACATCTGCCATCTGGGCAATATTCAACTATTTATGGTTGCACAGTTATCCTAGACAGGCCACTCGATTTACATAATTATTCACAAACTATGCCCTTGCATAGGATGTCCTAGTTTTCATTCTTTCCTTGTCTCACATTAACTAAAACACATTTTATTCCCCTCATAATTCCATGAAAAAGTTTATTATGAAAAAATGCGGGAATGAAAACAAAATTAAAACAAGGAAATACCTCCTTGAATCTTGGATATTATATTTAACCTCATTTATAACTGTGTTTATCATGTTATTAATTAAAAAAAATCCATATTCCAATTAGTAATATCATACACGATCCTCTTATAACATTTAACAAACTTATTTGTAATAAAAATTCATTATTTTCATTGTCACATGTGCTAATTTCCGTGTTATTTCATTAATGCTTTATCCTGAAAATTTGGGTTTATGGGTTTATGACATATATATGTAAACTATATAATTATATTAATTTTATAATTATAATATTAACTCAATATATATATTTTTAGAGTCATTATTTCAGGTTTTACATGTAAAATAAATCATGTTTCTCCATAGAGATAGTAGATTATACATACGCATAAGCGATGATATCATTCAATTAACGAGTGAAGGAATAAGGAAATGGGTTGTATATTAATCTTAAAGAATCAATATAATGTCTTATATATCATATATAATCATTAAATGTATTATTATAACTTTCCATTTAAAGCATAAGTGAAAAAAATCACATCGCTTCGTGAGATAGTAGTATTTCATACAATATAGAGATATCATCATATTTTAAACAGAATATAAAGTTTGAACATTTATGTGATATTATAACTAAAGGACTATAATAATATCACATATATAATATAAATATTTTAAATCCATTATTATATCAATTCATGAAACATAGTGATTGAAAATGAATTACATTGGTAAGTGAAGAGGTAGTCTGTTGTACAAACAGTCCTCAGTTTTGTTTCCCATTAATGGAAGATTGAGATAGATATAAGTCATTCCATTAACATAATAAATTATCATTATATGTAATATATTTATTTTATTATATAATAATTTTTTAATAAATGATTTTTGTTGTGTATGAATAAAAATATAAAAATTCTTGTTAAACAATGTCACCTCTTCTTCAGACAACATATTTATGTTTTCACCAAAATCTATCCTTTGTTGGATTTATTATAAAAAAAAGGATCAATGATGTTTTTTGGGCAATAAAAATGATATTTAGGAAGTTATTTTTTGATTTAAAAAGATATGTATGTGTAAATAGTGAAGGAGATGTGGGGTCATTTATAAGTGGGAGAGAGGGAAAAAATTGAATTTTTGATGATATTCAATTACACCTACAGTGTTAACCTTAAATCATCCCCAAAAGGTTCCATTATCAACCCTTTTAGGTGATATGGTCAAAATATAGCAATATAATTTGTTTTTTACACGTTTTTGTTTGTTTTTACAAATAAATTCTTAGTTCAACCCCATGTAAATTGGTTTTCCCCTTAACCTTGGTAATTAATATATACTACATTTACTATTAATAGTGGTAAAAACTAATTTTATGTTTTTATATAATATAAATTATGTTTATTAAAAATATTTAATCCATTTTTTTAAATGTTAATTCACATAATTTTCATAGTCCAGTTTAAAATTATACCTACAGATTTGATGATAAAACTTATTTTTAAAGAGAATATTTTATTAAGAATTGAAAGGTTTAATATCAAATATAAATATAAAATTTATTAAAATGAAATAGAATTGTTAAATTTAACTATTAGTGAAATAATTTTTTTTGAAACCATTATAAATTTCAATTTTACCTTGTGAATTATTTAAATGATAAGGTGGTTTCCAATAAAAATTAGTATTTTCATTATCCATATAAATATGAAATATTTCATAAAATTCAAAAAAAATCACCTAAAGATAATTTATTATGATTATTAGTAAAATAATGTTTATTTTTTTAAAAAAATGGTCTAAATGTATGAAAAATCAATATTAAACTCTGTGTGAAATACGCAACATAAATACATTTTAGAAAAAGGATTGGTTTTTCATAAAATATTTTTTTTCATTTAAATGATTAATATTTTATTTCTAATCAATATATAAACATAATTTCCATAATTTAGTTATTAAAATTTATAACTATTAGTATACTAGCTAGTTTGTAAAGTTATACTATATTATGATTTATTTGGACTCGGGGATGTGTGTTCCTCATGCTATCAAAGATAATAAATTTAAATAAATATATTTTGTGTGTTGTTTAAGCCCAGTATTTCATGTCACATACACAATAAAATAAAATTTTGTTTTTTTATAATTTTTTTCATACATTTTACTAACATTAAATATTTTTTTCCATCAAAATTTTATATTCTACTCGGTTATCAAGATTTTCATATATGAAAAATCATTTATTAGAAACCCATATAAAAAATGGGTTAATAAAAATTCTTCTTAATTAGTGAGAAATGGATGTTAAAATATCATAAGCAAAAATAAATAACTAGGTTTTTATATAATCAAAAAATTATGGAAAGATAATATGTGGACATATTAGAAAATAATAAATGGTTATAGAGAGTGACAGAGGTGATTGTTTATAAGAATGTGAGTGATCAATGAGAATTTTAGGACATCAAACCCATAAATTTATGATGACTTAAAATACTATTTTTTCATTATCAATTAAGGTAATATGATAAAAAAATCAATGAAATTTTTACTAATGTAAAGGAATTATTTTACCAACTAAGAATAATATTTGAAAATATATTTACCTCATAAATTTCTATTTTATAAGAAATATTTCATCCATTGGTTGTGCTTTGATCAATTTCCAATTCATCTTTGACTCCAAGAAATAAATAAAATGAAATCTAATTTTTATTCTTGAGGAAATAAAATTTACTTTTATAATAATGTATGATTCATCAAATAGTGGATGGTATTTCCTTATATCTCTTACTATATTCCAAAACCATTACGGTTAGTAAAAGTAATATAATGTAATAAATTAATATATAAAACTCAATAGTAACACCACTAGTTGATCGTTAATATTAATTCCTCAAATCATTTAACCTAAATAATTAAATATTAACTAGAATATTAAATAGGAAATCTGTGGGTGTTATAACTTCATCATCCTATAGTTATTTGTGCATGCCTTGTGGCTATGTCAGATGTGATGGGTTGTCAACCATTTTGTTTGTTTCTCTTTCACTAAAATAATATTAATATAATTAATATAACATTCCAAATTTTTTATGATCCATAATTACATTAATATCAATGATAATATAAATATATTAACTTAACAAAACATTAAATCTAATGTCCAAAATAAATGAAAAGGCATTCCTCCTTGACTTACTTTGACACATAAAAAAACAAATGAGTTGTATTCCAATTAATGTTTTCCAAAAATATCTTTATTCATAGTAGACTGTCTTAATCTATTACCAAAAATATTTCGTGTTTTAGAAATTTAACTAATTATAATTTTTAAATACATAAACTCATGATGGTATCAAAATATTTTATATTAATGGATCAATATATGATTCTATAATTTAACACAATCCATTAAAGTTTCATTATTCATATAACAAAAAAAACATTAGAATACTACTTATACATTTTATTTATTCAATAAAAATACAATTATACATAATTTGTTTTATTTCAACATTTTTCATTCTTTGTTATTATGGTGAAATTATAGAAGAGATAATTGACTTGAATAATTCCCAGGTTCCCCACATTAAAGACAATGAACTATAAATGGATACATATGATGTGATTTATTTCCTCACACTGTACTCATCATTTTACCTTTGGAATTGTTTTCTCCATTCCATTCATTTACACAAAAAAAATTATTTTACATTTCCTTTCAAATACATTTTTTAGTGTCTCTTTCCACATTTTTTACTTGAAGTAAATCGTGGCCTCTTTCCTCCATGGTTTCCATCACTTAAGGTCTTAGCCAAATCCATACCTCTCATATTTTATATGTTTAGGAGTTGGTAAAGGCATCTGTTGATGACCTTGTTTCAATATAACATATTAGGCATAATCATAATATCTTTCACTCTTGTCATCATCCCATATAGTTTCTCATGTTCACCTCATTTTCCTTCATGTTCAATTACAACTCAATTCATTTAGATTCAATCAATTGACTGAAACCAAATTCTTAGAGTGATAATCAATTATAAGTTTGGGAAAACCATATAATTATTAATTGGATGTCTAAATCATGAAAACGTTTTAAAATAAGACATATTTTGTTTAACATAGTTCATTCATTTTCATCTTTTATTCATACAACTCATTATGGTTTGTAAATAAAATGTGAATTATTCAAAGAATACCCCCAAGAGTGTCAAATGAGATGTAATTTAATGTCATATATAATGAACTAGGTAAATATTTATCCAACACTAATGTGACATTTATAGAGTTATTACCCCTACAAACATCTGTTCCAAAATTATGTAAACATGTAGCATCCAAATAGAAATGTATTTCGAGGGAAAACAACACAATATTAACCATCACAAAACTATAAGATCATATTATATACATATCCTAAAATTATATCATATTGTTATGTTCCACAATATATGTTTTAAAAATCCAATTCCCAATTTTTATACAAAACATCCTTTGAAAAAAACTATAGTAACCTCAACCCTAGTAACATTGAGCTGGTGACTTACTTTATTACCTTGGTATAAGATACATGCTATGTGGTAGAGGCTTTGTAGAGTTTTGGGGAGGTCATGAGTTCATTTATCTATGGATTCTTGTATGTGTGTGATTCATATTCCCTTTTTAGCCTTTTAATTTCCCCTCCCCAACCTTTTGTTATTACATCAATTACAAACTCTTTAAAACCCATGACCAACACATGCATGCATTTAACATTTAAATTATTTCAATGATTCTCCCATTCATTTAACCTAATGAATTGATACAATCAATTATATAAAATGTATATGAATCTTGAATGTTAGAAATTTACAATTTAATTACATAATTAATCATTAATAACATTGGAATGTTAAATTATTATTAACACATTTACCATAAAATTATTTGGATATATTATACACTAGAATTTGTTAATTAAATTCCATTTTGATATATAAATATATCATAATCTAATTTTTTTTATATTATTAAATAAAAATCTTTTATCATAGTGGGAAATAATTAAAACCCATCACCATATCCTCAAAAAAATGGAAACCACCTTACCTATAAAAAAAATGTTTCCAAAACACCACTAGAAGAAAGTGATACATAGGAACTGGGTCGAGGTGTGGCATAGAAAGGAAGTTGAGGTAGTCCCCCATTAAATGTGAGGACCCATAACCATCATTGGAACATTCCATAGTCCAAGAATCCCAAGCATCCCAACAATTATCTGTGAACATCACCAAATATAATTGACACCCACACACTTGATTGCATCAAAACAATCAATATCATAACTCCATCAAAACAAAAAACAAACATGCCAAACATGATCATCAACTGTCTGAATTCCACCTTTGTATCACTTAACCTCTCTATAAACATTCTTTATCCACCCTATATAAATCCACCACTGGATCAAAGCACTCCACTTACACTTGAAAATAAACAGTCAATAAACCTACCTAAGATCTACCCTGAATATATTGGTAAGATAGGGAAAATAATAATGAAAATACCTCAGAGACATGAGTAGATTGTATGGGAGACCAAAAACCATCGAAGGGAAGGCATCTGATGAAGAACTACCACAACATGAAGTAGAGTACATCTAATATAATGAAATGAAACTAAAATAATAAGAAAACTGGGGACAACAGTCAAATACACCAAGACCAAAACTACTTCCATTCCCCCCCTAATGAAAACCATGTAAAAGATGAATCCTTTTCCACCAAAAAAGATTTTTGGTAAAACCAGGTATCTCATGAGCAGGGGAGATGGATGATGCTAGTTTTATCTTGAATTCCTATTGCCTTAATGGAGAGAAAAAAGGTGGAATAATTTTTTTTTGTACTGAAACTACCAATCTATTTGGGAACCACAAAACACCCACACAAGGTAAGAACCAACAACAGGGATCAATAGGCAATAATAAATCAATGGGCTGTGGAAAAAAAATAGTAGAATAAAAATAAGAGAAAATTTTTTTGGATGGCTAGAAAAAGAAAACCATAGTTAGGTAATGAATGTGAAACATCTATTGAAACATTCCATGGTAGCAGAATTGAACGAATAAATAAATTCTAGAACATAATAGTGGAAGAGAGGCAAAGAAGATGAAAGGGAGTTGTGTAACTAAATATCAAGCCCCAATATACACCTTTTCAGCTGCCACATTAAGGAAACATCATGGTAAGAGGGATCGTGGACAATGATACTCATTGTCCCTCTTCCTATCCAATTTTATAAGAATCAATATTTGGGGGTCAAACCTAATTTTGGGAGTAATTGGTGGAGGATGGCTAACATATGTGCATCAGAAATCAGTGGAATTATTAAATGGTTGATAAACCACCCTAATCAATCAATTTGTTTGACTATTATGAATTCATCACTTTAAAATTGAAGGAAATACACATGAATGGTATTTTGTGTGTGGTGAACCTCTGAAATTTTACCTGGATAGCATAATAATAGAACTGACCCCTATTTCTCGGGTGGACGTCTTCACACATCCAAACCATGTTAAATCCCTCGTGTTCTTCCATTTTATTCCGTGTTTGTGTTTAATTTCAGCACCATGAAGCTCTTATGACTAAAAAATGCTGTATTAGAGGGTTTTGGTTCAAAACAGTGGTGTAAAGAGAATATTTTCTTGTGATCAGAAAATATAAGTTTCATAGAAATATTTTTTAAGGTCTGATCCTTAAAGAGCTCCGAGAGGCATTTCTAAATGTTTAAGCAGCATCCAAAACAAAACTCAAATTAAAATTTTTGAGCTAGTAAAATTTTCTTTCAAAATTCATGTTCTATAGTTTCCCATCACTAGAGAAAATGAAACTATTTGGCCTATTAGAAAAATTTTGTAGTGCTTTCTAGCCACTACTATGGAAAGAGATTCAGCGCCACATCATCGGTCAATCTGGATAGTTGAAATTGTTTTAGCTACATCTAATTCAATCAGAGCCTGATTTCAGTGATCCATGAGTTAATTATAGATATTGTGACTATTACGAATAAATCTTTACTATTAGATTTTTATAAATTCACACTCCAAAAATGGATGAAAATAATGGTATTTGTGTTTACCTATCTACTTTCAATAATTATATCTTGAAAACCAAAATGGATAATCTTATATATATTTAGAATTTTTGGAAATCAATTTTGGAGTCCACCATTCCCATTGTAGCACAATTTGAGGAATCATCAATAAGTGGTCAATCTAGTGAGAAGAAATCTGTCAGTGCCTCAATAGTTGATGCAATACAATAAGTGGAATCATCAACAAGTGGTTAGTTTAGCGAGAATAAATCTGCTAGTACCCCTAAAGATGAGGTGTAGTGGGTCATTATCAATAATAAGTTATCATCTATAATCAAAGAGTGGATCAAAAAGATTATCTTCAAAAAAAATTCCAATTTACATGGTGGTTCTGATCATTGGTGAAAATTTGAAATATGTATTCCATGAATACTATGCAAAACAAAGAAAACATGATACGTTGTTTCCTCATGAAATGGGGATGACCTTATTTGTTTAAAGTTCAAACATTCCTCTCATTTTCTAACAGGTTTATTCATATAATTGGAAACATCCAATGATTCTATATCCATTTGGACCTTCTTCCCAAAGGTTGGTGCTCATTAGTTGTGGACCGATGATGCTTAAGAATTTTCATTGGTTTATAGGATGGGAGGTTGGACACGTCACGCCATTTGGGGGTAATTGTTTTCAATTCTGGGACTCTCTTTATAGATTTATGTTATGTGCGTGAATCCTTATTACACTACCACGTATGAAAATGAGCTTTCCATATGATTTGATAATCATTGTTTGATATGTATGACCTTTAGAGAATATTTTATATGTCTTTTAGGTTCGTCATTCATATAGAATCATCTATATTTTTTAGATATTATTAGTCAATGGTATCCTTCTAAACCTTATATAAAGATCTCTTGGTCATTATGATAACCCTACTGGTTTTCATGTCACTCAGTGGGGCACTTGAGGTTTCTTGTCGTTCAGAAGGACATGAAGTATTTTAGAGTTGGGATTGTACCTATTGATGGGATACCTACATACCCTTGTTAGGAAAGGAATCAGAACACACGTATTTCAGGAATTTATATATAGTATAACGTCATATGGGACAGATGGGAATTAATGGGTTCTGGGCTTGAACCTCAGAAAGGCTTCCTACATACTCCACTTTTAAGTTTGATATCAATGTCCACGTATTTCGGTTGGGAATTGCAGGGAATACGTATGATTAATGGCCCAAAGAGATGTGTCGTGGTTACTTTTACACTCTAATCTCATGTGAGTCATGCTCAGTGTGAGAACCTAGAAGAACCAGTAAACCAGAAAATTTGTGCCACAAAAGATGCGACCATAAGGAATGATATGGCGCTTATGAATGTATGATTACCCAAATAGATAAAGATCATTACATACATTAGAGAAGAAGCATGGGAACAATTTCCATAAAGGTATATGTGCTTTATGGAGATTTGGATGATCTAACATTTGGCATACTCCTGAAGAGGACACCCAAATTAGGAGGGGACTTGTGATTGGGTTTTATTCCGGATAAGGAATCCCGTATCAAAAGAAGTTAAGACTTGTTAAGAAAAATTATGACTGGGGATTATTACTAAGAAGGAGGCTCAGGATAAAGGGGCTTGAGAACTGGGGCTTACTCCTGATAAGGAGGCCTGGGTTAAGGGACCTGAGAACTGGGGCTTACTCCTAAGAAGGAGGCCCAGGTTAAGGTACTTGAGATTTGGGGCTTACTCCAAAAGAGGATTCACAAATTTGGGAACCTAGGGCTTACTCTTGAAAAGGTGTCCTAGGTTAGGGAATTATGATTGGGACTTACTCCTAAGAAGGAGGACCAAAATTAAGGGAACTTGAAGACTAAGGCTTACTCTTGAAGAGGATTCCCAGGTTTAGAAATTATGACTGGGGCTTACTCATAAAAAAGAGGCCATGGTTAAAGATCTTATCATCTAAAAAGATGAGGTTGAATGATTGAAATCTCTATCCTTTGTGACATAAAGATATGTAAATCACAAGGTTTTGAGAGATGTTCCACAAAATTATTTTTGTCATAAGGAATCCAAAAAAGGAATCATGCCATAAATGTCTTTGAAGAGGATTCTGAAAGCTAAATCATGGAGAGGAGAGGTGGATTTGAAGAAAATATATGAATGGACACGAGGGGCATCCAAAAGAAGGTGGGAATTCGGGCCCTGCTTGGGTGTGCAGGTCCTGGTTGCATAGGTATACCTCCGTGACTAAGGTTTACTTGCACAACGGTCAACCCATAGGATAATACATGGGCGAGTCTTGGCTCAAGCCCTTAGTATTATCCCTAAAGACTTTTAAATGAGTGGCATGCAAGTTCAATTGAAGGGATAAGGTGGCATGCAAGTTTCTTCCATTCCCTGATGGGTTAGACACTTAGGTGCGTAGGTGTTGATGAATTTCAACACTTTTCCCTTGTTCCTCCTCTTTAGATATTTTTCTCTAGGTAAGGAATTACCTTATAAGTGTTTGGAAGGCTTCCAGAAGAGACTAGGGTGCTGAGAGCTCAAATTTGAGTTTCTGGATTTTTTGTCACGGAAATGGGGGGCCCACAAGGGGTATTTATATGCTACTGAAGAACCTGGGTGAAAATGAAATAGGGCACGTAGGTCACCTATGCGCCCAATATGTGGCACGCAGGTACCCTGTGCGAATCTCTTAGAACTTTGGCGGCCCATTCTAAAGAAAGTCCTACTTCATGCCTTAGTCAATTTTTTATATTTCTTCAGAGGATGAATCACTTTGTGTAAAGGTATTTCCCTTTTCATTCATTTAGACTCGGTGATGGAAAGGATTGTCAACAAAAGTCCCCCCCTCAGAGTTTGATCTGAAAGAAAGGAGGATGTGACTCTAAGATAATGAAGAAAAACCAAGGAATTGTGGTGCACAGGTGTTGAGAACGCAGATGGCGTCACACAGGTGCTTGCTACGTAGGCTTCGGCGCATTGGGGTGTGGCCTTTTCTATAAATATACAACCATTACTCACACAAATCAATCGATTTCAATGATTCCCGCTCTCACCATGCATGTTTCCTTCCTCACGTAAGTGTCTTTTTTTCCATTGGTTCTTTGTGTCAATCTTCTGTAGAGGTATATGGACTTGCACGGTGATACCTGCACTCCAAAAACATGCACTACACAACTATACTTGAATGCCAAAATTGGACTTGCACTCCTTAATGTATTAGCAATTTTTTCACTTTTATTCACAAATTTTATGAAAAATCAACTCACTTTAAGAGTTAGTTATTTGACATTTGTGTAGATTCAATGGCTCCTAGAAGAATCGGATCTGCTGATGAACTAGCCCTCAAGCGAATTGATGACATGATGAACATTGTAAGCCATGATTACTATGATATCTGTGACATCACCCTTCCAGATTTGTCCATGTACTTGAATAAGTATCATCATGAATTTCCACAGAGCATCTACTTGCCTCTATATGGGCATAGTCATCTTCAAGATGTCAATATTCTAGAGGCAATGAACTATCACCCACAATTTTTGTTTCATAATTACACCGATTTTGCTTCAGCAATTATATAAAGTGGAGGAGCATTTTTAAATACTGGAAAAGTTGATTAGTCCTATATGATGCATCATATTCCTTGTTCTCTAGATCAGAAACCTCATATGCCCGAGATTCAACCACATTGTTATCCTTCAATCTTCCGAAATTCTATGATGGATCAATCCAAAGGCTGGAAGAAGAGTTTGGACTTCCATCTTGGAGGAGGTGTGAATCCAACTTGGATGTGGGCATACTGGGTACGAAAAACATGTGCAATGTTTGTTGAGTATTTGAATGGATCTATGATATATGAAGTTCTCTTGGATGGATAGACATATGTCTACAGTAATGATGAGATTGTGCCAGAGCTAATCAGCTGCTGGAGCCCAGAAACCAATTTTATCCATATGAATCATAGAGAAGTAGGAATCAGTTTGTGGGATGTCTATAAGATCTCAGGGGCTCCAATTCTAGGCGACATGTACGATGAATTCATCCCCCCAAGGCGACTTGGAATGATTCGGAGAGGCCTCCAGCTTTGGATCAGGAATTATTGAAAATTTTCTACAAGATCAAGAGTTCTAGGACCTCCATAACTCATTCTAGAAAGTATATTCATCCAGAAGAGTGGATGAATATGTTTCTTACCATGAATGAGGAGAAGGATTCGAAGGAGAAGGGACCACCTGCACTTGTCCTACTACCTACCCCAAAATAGAGAAGATGGGTCCTCTTGGCACATTCTGGCCGACCCTAGAAGCAGGAGAATTTGAGAAGTGGTGATATGATATAAATAAACGAATCCCAAAAAAGACACATCTGGAGAGCTTATTAGCCTTGTGGCTCAGTGTTTATCTTCTGTCAGTCAGGGATTCAAAGGGAGGCATCAGGATAGGGACCTTCATTGTGGCCGGTAGGTTGGCTGAGAAGAAAATGGGTGGGTTGGAAACCCCCATTTTGGTGAGATTCATAGGATCTCACTCTATGTAATTATAGGTAAGTCTCCTTTGGGATTAGTGGGACCATTCCATGTTTTTTTGGGATGGATCGCCACTCATTTCAGGACATATAATGTAAAAAATGGAGTTCAGGTTCTTGGAAGTTCCTTCAGGACATCAGTGAAGGCATTTTCTGGAGTTGCTCCATTATCCCATAACCCCAATGATATGAAGGTGAGGCTAAGAATGTCTAAGGAATTTACATTCTTTCCTTATGTAAAATTTCCAACCGGGCGGTATGTTGATGATGGAACTGCCGATCTGGAATTGAGATCGTACATGCTGTCTTGTAGAGATGGTGTACGGGCCACCATGATTGACAGAGAGGTTATATGGGAGACCTATGCTCCATACAAATTTTCATTCCAATTCAAGTGTTTGTAGAAGACGGTTATATCCCCTCCTATGAATGTCAGGTTAGAGCATCATCTGATGGTTTCCTGACAACTATGGCTACTGACATCTATGGAGAAAACCGAGGAAGTGTTTGATCTACCAGTTGACAAAGCTATGAGTAAATTGAATACATGGTATACCAAGAACTGGATGGCATCACACCCTGAAGGGGTGTTGAATCGTCCTATTTATCAGATGTGGAAAGAGAAAATAACTGTAGAGAAAAAAACCCTTCATTTTGAAGGTGAAACTTCCCCACCCGGAGCTGGTTCACCAGGTTCCTCGCCTAGGTATGACTCACCGGATTACCAATATGGGGATGATGAGGCACAACATGCGACAAAGCGGCCTTGTGCCAGATATAATCCTCCTGTCAGAATCAAGATACCAACTTCACCAACTCCTAGTGAGTTACTTCATTGGGGAAATTTAATAACCATTACTTTATATAGCAACAAGTCTTATTTTCTTATCCATTATCTGTAGTTTCAGGGGCTGGGAAGAAGATGAAGTCTATTATTTTAGGACCCACCTCACAGCCTTTGGGTAAACATGCTGAATATTTACGTTCAGAGGCTGTCCATACATGGTGGAGTTTATAATGATATACTAAAACATCCTAGCTGGATTTATGCAGAGGGATACACATCCCTGGAATAGGGAATCTTAGGGATTCTACTGATTTTGGTTTCGAGGATAATCCCTATGAAGTGTGGGATTATGTCAGAGTGCTGGAGATGCTCATATATGCCATTGAAGATTCCATTTCTATCACCAAGCGGGTGAAGGAAATGATAGATTGTGGCACCACTGAGGGGACTGGTTGGTCCGGAGATGAGGGGTGGGAAGATTATGTGTCTCCTGAAGATGTAAGTTTCTTTTTTTATTTTCATTATAACTAGATTTCAGTTAAATTTTTTTTGCCTATGGAAATTACTTTCGTCATCCTGTAGCATGCAAAGAAAGGAATTTGTGAGGTTCCTTCACCATGGTATAGCCCTGGTGGTTCTTCCATCGGGGCTAATGAATCTCCTTGTGAGTCAGGAGAGATATCTCCAGTCTAGTAGGCCATGGATGAGGAATTATAAAGGTCATTTCACTCTCCAATACATGTATTTGGAGAGGACTATTTCAACACTCCCAAAAAGCCAAAGAATCAAAAGCATTGATTGAGGAAATCAACAGCTAATCGTTTCATCAATAGTCGTAAATCCTTCAAATAGTCATGAGTTTTAACCCATGAAACGATTGATTATACTTCATGGGATTGTAGGGGATTCTTCAATTTCCCCATTTATGGAGAGTACTGACCCTCCTCTAAGAACAACGGAGGGTGCTAGTGAACAATCACAAGTTCATGCTGGCTTGGCTGCTCCTGAAGAGTAGCCAGCGTCTGTTCCTAGTATCACTCATGCTGCTTCTGCAAGGAGAGAATAGCCTGCTTTTGGTAAATTTACAATGCTTCATAAGATGTTGAATGAAAACATAAACTGACATCTATTTTGTGATTCTTTAGGTTCAACACCTACATTAGAAAAATTAGCATCCACTGCAACTGATGCTACAATTTTATCTGAAGACACTATCCGGGATCAGAGGCTGCAGCATGATGGTCACCAAAAAAACGCATCGAATGCTCCCACTGGTGAGACTAACAAGAAATCTGAGATAACAGTGGATGAAATGATGAAAATAGGAACATCTTTTGAAGACTTTTTAGATGATGATAAATTACCATGTAATTTAGAAGATTTTGGACGTGAGTTTTATCCTTCGTCCTTTAAAAATAACCTCCTATTACATCTCTGACCATAATTTGTTAAAATGTGTAGTTCTATCTGAACAATCTACAGAACAACCAATGCCTAAATTGGGTATATAAAACCCTACAATTGTAGAGACACTGGTTCATTTGGAGCTCAACCTAGTAGATATTCTTCAAACTCGTCTTGAAAATCCAATTGAATATAGGAAAACCGGGGAGGAGACATCTCCTAATGTTGATCTACCAGTGGGTAACATATAACAATATTTGTGGATGCACTTAATTTTCAGAACAACTCAATCAACTTATTTTATCCTTTAAAACTAACCAAAACGTTCAATTGACTGTGCAGGGCCATTAATTGCATTGCCCAGATCTAGAGGTGAAACCTCAGCCTCTACCCCCAGTGGGAATATAAAGTTAAATAACAAGGGTCAGGGGGAAGAAGAAGAATAGTTCACTTCTCTACGTGCATTGATCTTGGATTGTATCCCCCCTATGATAGTGATGCTGAGGCAGACCCGAATGTACAAAAGGCACTCCAATTTTCATGAAACAAGGCATGGCAGAACATATGGAAGATCATATCTGAAGTGCCTCTTGAAGAGCTATCATCGAAGATCCCCGGACTATCATCCATGTTCGTTATGTTGGGACTTGGAGGTTTTTGATATCATGGGATCCATGCCGTGGTGAAATAATTCATTTTAAGAAGAGAACATGAGAATAGGTACCATCAATAGATGACCAGAGTAAGAATGTCAGCCAGCATTAGTGAATTTCAAGTTGCGGTGTCCCGAGCTAAGGCTAATCATGCTGCCAAGTTAAAGGAGATGAAGATTAAAATCTAGGAAAAAGTTGTCCAGCAGATGCACTTTCACCAATAGTTATATGTTTTCACTGGGGAACTTGACCAGCTTAACAATTAACGGGAAGGAGTTCGAACGACTGGTATGAAATCCATTGTAGATGCAAAGAATGAACTCCATCAGGATGAAAAGAGTTAAGATGGTCGAGTGTATCAGCTTCATGTATCTGCTGATGAAGCTCAGGATGTCATAAATTAAATGAAGAGTTACGTTGATAGCCTCTTGAAATTCATGGAAAATATAATAGGATATTATCTGTGGATATCCCTCTAACTCTAGTGCATCAAATAAAAAACACATTCATCTTCAATCATTTGTGCATGCCTTTTTTTCGACATGCTTTAAATTTTTACCTAAGCTAATGGGCCTAGTAATCATTGTTTTATTTTTTCTAGGATTATTAAAAAATCCTACAAACATTGAATCCTTTTATTTCCTCAATATTACCTAAATCATACAAATTATATGTTTAGTGAGATGTGACTTGTCTTTTGTTCAGAGTTCCCTTGTCTTTTGTGGGTAGTTTAAAGTCATGAACATTGGATATAAAAAGGCTAACGTTTAAAGTTGAAATATCTTTGATCGAATGTACTAATGTTGACTCAATTCCTTGATAATTTATCTGAAAACATATTACCACACTCAAGTATGGGGGAAAACATGTAAACTATGACTTAAGAAATTTTGAATCTGAGGAATGATACGAAAAAGGGCTAAAAGTCATTAGAAGAAGTATTTTTAAAGAATGAAGTTACCACTATTTAAAAAACCTATTAGGGGGTTGAATGATGCAGGGCCACTTAAGGGAATTGGCTGTATAGTCAAATAATAGCATCTTTTGGCTGACAGGTCTGTTATGTAGACTACTTATGAAATGCCTCCAAAGGGACCATGCTACATAGTCTGACAAAATAACTCTCAGAAATTTTACTTTTATATTGATAAAAATCCAGTGAATGTTTATGGATATTCAAATTTTCCAAAGCACAGAGTCTGCTATATGGAAAGAGGTACTTGAATATGTAGATTATATTTCCAATATAGATAATAAAATAATTTGATGAATGTCACTCCTGTGAAGGACTGACCCAAACATTTGGAAGGGATATATAAACCATAGACATGAATAATTTCAGATCATGAAGAAGTTTATGGTATAAATATGTTAAGGATGGCTATTTTTACAAATACTTACATATTATCATTAAGACTAATAAGGATAAAAAGAGTTTTTTCTCCCATGAATGAAGTTACCACTATTTAACAGACATGATAGGGGGTTGAATTATGCATGTCCACCTAAGGGCATTGGCTACATAGTCAAATAATAGTATATTTTAGATGAAAAGTCTATTATGTAGACATTTTATGCAAGGTCGCCTAAGGGCACATGCAGCATAGTCAAGCAAAAGAACTCTCGGGTATCATACATTTTGTGACTAGAAATCAAGAAAAGAGTTATAGAGATCTGGAAGAATTTAAGGCTAGGAGTATGACACGTAAAAAATGAGTATTTTCCAATGTATGAAGGAAATACATTGACCAATGCTAACCATAATCATGTTGTGGCTGGGTCCTGGATTAAGGTGTTGGACATCACTACGTACCCTATAAGGAAAGGAATCATGCCAAGCATTGTTCTTGAAATACATTTTAACATCATGTGGTATGAGAGTGTAAGAGGTCTTAGATTAGGGTCATAGATCTTGGACCATAATAAGGAATACACATTCTGTATTTTTATAATCCTAATGTGAATAAAGACCTGGATTTTCATACCACTTTCAGGTTTTCACAGGGGGACTTTTCAGCCAAGGGATTGAATGTTGAATTTGGGTTTAGGCCCAAAGACTTGGGTATGGATTCGAGGGATTCTCGAACGTGCCTACGTATCCCATAAGGATGGGAATCAAGCCGCACATAGTTCTTCAAATACCCTTTTTACAGATTTGGTTCGTACAACTGAAGGATGAAAGGGTTACTTTAGTGCAATGATTGATTAACCAAGGATTATTGGGTAGGGCATTTCCATGTCTGCACGTAGTCTTTGGAATATAACATGATTGGAGATCAATGTAAATAATGATTCCATCTCATGTGAGGGGGTCAAAGAATGTTTTAGTTTATTGTCGTACAAGACAAAAAGCGCGAATAGTTTAACGTCATATGGCAAGGATGATGGTGAACCAATGTAAAAATTATTGGTTCTGGGGGTGGTTTCACAAATCAAAATCGTATGAAACAAAGGAGAACCGATGTGAAAAGATTGATTTTGGGATTGAACCTCAGGATGTTGCCTACATACCTAGCCTAGAAGGCAAGGATCAATGTCTGCGTAGTTCAATAAAAAATGAATTGGTGATCAAGTTGTTTTTATGGACAACAACCTTAAAAAATAGTGTCTGGACATACACATGGTTAGCAGCTCAGAGAGGGTGTTATGGTTGATGTTTACTCTAAGGTCACGTGAGTCATACTCGGTGTGAGAAACAAGAGGATGTAACAACCTTAACAATGCACAGTTTAATGTCATGTAGGACAAATGAAGGTACTATGCATTTTAAATTCTTGATGTGAGGACTATTGGTGCTCCATAGTTTAGTTTCATGTAGAAAGGATAAAATACAGTTTAACGTCATGTAGAACGTATTAAGGGACTTTGTTCAGTTTTATGTCATGTAGGACGAATGGCCAGTATAGTTTAACTTCATGTATGACAAATATAGGGACATAGTTTAATGTCATGTTGGACATGAACACAGTTTTGCGTAATGTTGGACAACAAGGGTGTTGTACTGTTTATCGTATTGTAGCTATGACGATGGGGACAATACAATTTAATGTCATGTCGGACAAAAGGGGGACTGTGCAGTTTAATGTCATGCCGTAAGGAAAAAAGAGGACACAGTTTAACATCTTGTTGGATGTATTAGGGAATTTTTCACAGTTTAATGTCATGTTGGACAATGGCACAATTTAACACCATGTTGGACGATGGTTCAAACATTTTAAGGTCATATGCATGGACCAACGATTATGCAGTTTAACGTCTTCCTGGATGTAAGGGACTTCTTGTACAGTTTAGCATCATGTAGCTAAGACTTCACAGTTTAACGTCATTATAGACGTAAGGAACTATGCATTTTAAAGTCTTGCAGCAAGGACAACACAGTTTAACGTCATGTTGGATGATGAAGGGACTATGCAGTTTAATGTCATACTGTAAGGACTTAAGAAGGGCTATATAGTTTAATGACTTATAGGAAGGATGACATAGTTTAAGGTCATGTTGGATGTAATTGAAAATATTTTAAGGTCACATGCATGGACAGTTGATGTATTTGTATTATACAAAATTCTTCTTCAGAAATCTAGCATTGGTAGGAGTCGTAATGACTTCTCTATCCTTTTAGATTAACGAATATGCTCCATTGGAGTAGACCTTATGTATTGAGTAAGGTCCTTCTCATTTTGGCTCATGCTTGGGAGGTTTCTTTCTTAGTATCATTGGAGTTCTGAGAACCAATACCAATTCTCCCTGAATGAATGAATGAAGATGAACTTTTTTGATGAAATCTCATGCTATTCGATTCTGATAGACTTCCAAGTGGTGCAAGGTGCCCAATCTTTTCACGTATAATCATTCTAATTAATTCGATCACTTTTGAGATTGTTCATCCTTATATGACTGATCACAAATGGCTACCCTGAGTGACGGTAATTGAAACTCAATTGGAAAGACTACTTCTATTCCATATACTAATGAATAGATAGTTGACCACGTTGCAGTGCTTGTGGTGGTCCGATAATTCCATAAAGCATGAAAGAGTTTATTAGGACATGATTTCATATCATTGTCCACCATCATTTGTAGTATGTTTGAAAGAGCCTTTTTGAAGGATTCTATTTGGCCATTGGCCACTGCAGGATACCGAGAGGAATGGTTAGATTTGATGTTGTATTCTTGATACAATGTTCTTACCTCAGATGAATAGAAATTGGTTCCATTGTCCATCAATATGGTATGAGGGACTCTAAATCTGGTAATGATGTTAGACTTGATGATGCTAAAAATGCTTTTAGAACTATCTTCTTTGAGAGGTATTTCATCTTCCCATTTGGAAAAGAAGTCAGAAGCAGTAAGAATGTACTTAAACTTATTGGATGTAGCTGAAGGATAGGGTCTTATTAGTTCCATTCCCCATGTGGAAAATGGCCATGAGCACTTGGTTGTATGAATCAACTATGGGTGTTGATGATTGAAGTTGGAATTAACATGGAAAGAATGGAACTTATTTGTGAAATCAACACAATTTTGTATCATTGAAGCCCAAAAGTATCCAAGCATTAGAATTTGATTAGATAGTCTATGTCTGGACTGATGGGCACCACAGAATCCTATATGCAGTTCCTTCATGACAGCCATTATCCCTTCACCGTAAATGCATCTGAAGGGAATTCCATCAAAACCTCTTTTGTAGATAGTTTTCTCTAGGTGATCGGGGCTATCATAAAGAGTAAAAGTGTCCACACATCGCCAGATTTGTTATTTCTTTGCTCTATCTGGTGGAAGTGTTCCCTTTTGAAGGTATTCCCTAATAGGTGTCATCCATCCTTTAGTATGACCATATGGTTCAAGAATGGGACTAATTTCATTGATTTCCTCAGTGCTATCTTGAACAGAAGGTGAAATTGTATGACGGTGGGCAATACTGATAATTGTACCTTCCGGATTTCGATCTTCCAGAGTTATAGATATATTAGCCAATGCATCATCATTAGCATTTTGCAATCACATGCCATAAGAAAATGTTGGTTCCGAAGGAAATTTGGCCATTAACTATCTGACGTAATCATACAAATGGATTAACTCTTCTTTTCTGATGGCATAATCCCCATTGACTTATTTTATTACTAGGTCTGAATCACCTTTCACTTTTAATTGATTCAATTGTGTTTGAAGCGCTAACTCTAATCCTACGATGAGAGCTTGGTATTCTACTTCATTATTTGTACTGCATCCCAACAATGAGAAGGAATAAGGTAGAATTTCCTTTTCTGGGGAAATAAGTATAATTCCTAATCCAACTTTGTTGAAGTTGGGATCTTCCAATTTCTTCCTTGTTGGACTTCTGTAAGCACCATCAATGTAAATTTCCCATGTTTGAAGATTATCTTGAATAGAAAAGAATTTTTCATCAGGAAGTTCAATATCTAAACATGTATCTTCTGTTGAAGGGTGTTCAACAAGGAAAACAGCCAGAGAATGACCCTTTATTACGTTTTGAGACACATAAAGGATATCAAATTGCTGCAAAATAATTTCCCACCTTGCCAGACGTCCTGTATGCATTGGACGACTATGGATGAATTTTAGCGGGTTATTGCGAGATACCAGTTGGACCTCATGATGTTAGAGGTAGTGTCTCAAATTTTGAACTGCAAATATTTAATCTAGAGAACACTTTTCAATACTTGAATATCGGATTTTTTTTCTTCAAGAATAGTCTGACTGAGATAGTAAAGGTTCTTTTCATTCCGAACATCATTCTTCTAGGAAAAGAAGGCACCCAATGATCTCTCTAAGGCTGTCACATAAAGAATAAGTGGTCTTCCATCAACATGTGGCATTAATACCGGTGGACTCAAGAGATATTTCATAGGAATATCAAATGATTCTTGAAATTCTTCAGTCCACTAGTAGGTTACTCCCTTCTTCATCAATTTGGGGTAGGGTAAACTTTTTCCTTTGAGGTTGGTGATAAAACGCCGAATATAGGTTAAGTATCCTTGAAGTCCTCACAATTATTTCAGATTTCGATGAGGTGACATACCAAGGATTGACGTTTTCTTCTCAGGATCGACTTTGATACCATGATGGCGTACAACAAATCCGTGAAATGTTCCTGAGGCTACCCCAAAAGCACATTTCAAGGGGTTCATCTTCAAGTTGTGTTGTCGATGTTTTTGGAATATGACTTCCAAATCAGCCAATTGATTATAACGTTTCTTTGATTTTACCACCAAATCGTCCACATAACATTCAACAAATTTCCCTAAAAAGGGTTTGAAGATACGGTGCATGGCGCGCTGATATGTTGCGCCAGCATTCTTTATGCCAAAGGGAATTACCCGATAGCAAAACACACCCTGAGGGGCTGCGAAGGCTATAGATTCTTTATCTTCTAGAGCCATTAAGATTTTATTATACCCGGAATTTCCATCCATGAAGGAAAGTGCCTCATAGCCAGCTGTTTCATAAATCAAGAGTTCTGTAATCGGAACTAGAAAATCATCTTTAGGAAAATGCCGATTAAGATCTCTGAAATCAATACAAACTCTAATTTGTTCATTCTTATTTTTCACAGGGTCAATATTAGCCAAACATTTGGGATATTGAACTTCTCTTGTGATGTTAGCTTTGATAATCTTATCCACTTAAGCTTCAATTTTAGAAGCATATGTTGGGTGTGTTCTTCTTTCAGCTTGCTTAAATCCTTGATGTTCTTATTGAAAACCCAAATGATGAGTATCAAAATTAGGATAAAGCCCTTAAATTTCTGTATAATTCCAGACAAATATATCTTGATTTTACTTTAAAAATGAAATATACATTTCTTTCCCATCAAGAGTCATGGCCTCACTAATTAATGTGGGGCATGGATCTTTTTTTGTACCCAGATTTATTTCTTTGATTTCATCCACAGTAGTGGAGATACCCTTTTCAAATGCTGGAGGAGCATCCTTGAGATCTTCCTCTTCTTATTCAACATGTGTTACTTCTTCTATTTCTACTTTCATAGTAGATGATGAAGCAGAATTTAAAAGATCAAGAGAAATATTAAAATTTTAACATCTTGAAGAAGAGGCATCTATTTCTTGACCCTATTGATGATAAAGGGTCTTCCGTGGGTAATAAATAGGAGAAGATGGATTGAGATTCGACATCATCATTCACCTTTAACATTTCTATAACTTCATCTGGCCTGGTTGTTGAAGTATAGACTTTCTGGATTTCAGCAGATGAAATGAAGACATCTCTATTTGAGATTTCATCATTGCCTGGTGAATCACCATCATCACTCATGTTGTCTAGCTTGATTCTCATAATTGAAATTATGGAAGTTTCCATAAGAGTATTTGGATTCGGGTCTATCCTGTAAATTTGACTGATCGGACACACATAATCTGTACTCAAATGTGTGAATGGGTTTACTGTGATCTTTTCCAATCCATATGGAGAATTATCTTTGGTAACTTACCTTGTTGTGGATTTCTCCTTACCCTTCATGTGATAGAATTCTGCCTCAATGTATTGAGACTCACATGTTTTGAAGGGGGAATTATCACCATTCAATGTCTAAATTTGACCATTGAAACAATATTTCAGGCGTAGATGGTATGATGAAGGGATTCTTGCATGTTGATGTAGCTAAATTTTTCCATGAAAAACATTGAAAGATGTATTGTGATCAACAACCATGAAATCTGAATTGGATACAAGGTCTCCAAACTGAGTTCTGAGTGTAATCTCGCCTAGTGGTTCCTGTTCATTTTTATCATATCCTTGTAACATCAGTGTAGAATGAGATAAATCATATTCTATGAGGCCCAATCAATGAAGTGTATGAATGGGGATGAGGATGAATCCTGAACCATTATCAATAAAGCTCTCTGGATGACTACACCATTTACCTTTCCAGATAAATAACATGTACTAATGTGTACATGCACAACATCATCCTCATCTTTATCTGTGAAAGATACCACTGCATGGAATGATGTAGGATCATTCTCTACATGGTAGACTTTAGCCACAACAATTTTATTTTTGAACTCCTGAGGACATGACAGAGCCTCAATGAGTGCCTCCCGAAGATCCTTGGATAGATTCAAGGCATTCAAAATTGATAATTGACCGGTACATTGGCCAAATTCATCAAGACATCTTATTTTTGATCCAAATGTCTGCATTTCCCAACAGGAACATGTGGTTTCACAAGTGCCTTAAAAGTAGATGCTTTGGAAGTAGATGCATCTTGTATTGGGGTAGAAGTTGGAAATACTCCAGGCATTGGAAGATTTGACCGAATAGGTCTATTTACTTGCTGATAGGAAGAAGGTAGAACCTCTAACTGATCCTCCAAAATAACAGTAACAGGACTGAATCATCCTTGAGAGGAATAATTTTCTTGTTCTTGTTGAGCTCGTTGAAGGGCTCTACCACGAGTTTTGGATCCATACATAGTTCTAGCAGGGGTAGAATTGGAATAGTGGTTTCTGGGATATCCACATCTTCCTTTGTATTCCAGACCTCTAGAACTCCATCTAATTCATCTGTTTGATATAGGGAACTCCGGCTCATCAAGATCTAAGCTGTGACTGGCATAAGGATCTATTAAATTAATCATGTTAAGAAAACCAAAGATCAAATCTTCATCTGATTAAGATTCTGCATGACTAGCCCATTTAGGCTTTGCCATCTGGCAGGGTGGTGCCTGTGGCTTTGAAGTAGATGGCATAAAATCATCTAGAGTCAATGACAACTTGGGCTTTGACATGATCTCATCTTCTTTTCATTATTCCACTTTCTTTAAATTATGTCATTTCTTTGAGGATTTCCCCTCTAATGAAGAGGGTTTTGCTGTGGCATTTGTAGTAGAAGACATAATTGGTTTCTTCAATTGCATTCTCAAAATGGCATGAGTTTGGATGATCATTTTTCTGACCATCCAATCATCATATTTCTATTCATTTTTGTTTTTGACTTCATGCCACTCTCCTTCTTCGTCTAGATTTGTAGTAGTAACACATGCTACCTGAGCTGAAGAACCTTTCAGTTTGACATGTCTCGAGTCCACCATATTTTGAAGGAGGACTATGAAGACAAAACACTCTTGAATGGGATTCCCCAACATCTGATTAAATGGGAAATAGTTGGTATGGTCTTCACCTCTTTCCTTGTTAGGCCTTTTGGGCCATGGAAACTGAACCATATTATTTTCCAGAGACAAAATGAAGTAACCAGGAACTTGTTCATTTTGGAAAGAGTAAACATTGTTCTTAAGATCCTAAAATTGATTCCGTCATTGATCTCTTTGATTATCTTGAAAAAACGACCTCTTTTGTTGATGAACAGGATATGGAGACCTTCGACAAGATGAAAGTCTTGAAGTAGAAGCAGGTACAGGTGCATGCTTAAGTGTAACTGTAGTAGTCTCTTCATTACCCATTCTCCTTCATGGATCTAAAGGAATTAAATGAGTTTCATCCATAGTCTTTGTAGGAGAGTCTTCAATCTGTTGAGCGATTGAAGTAAGGTCTCGAAACCCTCCTGTGTATTTCACAGGGATCAACGGTGTGCGTAATTCATCATGAAAATTTTCCACATATATTGGAAACAATTTTTATTAAGGTAGTGCTATGATTATAGAATATGTTAATCCCTTCTAGTAAGCAATGAAATCTGAAACCCTTTCATTCTCCCCTTTTTACAATTTGTATGATAAAAAACTGTTTTCTTTGGAAAAGTTGAGATGAATTGAAGAAGGTATTTTTGACAGAGATCCCCCCCCCAGTAATTGACCAGGATTGCAAGCTTGTATACCAGAAAAAAGAAGGCCCTTGTAATGACTGTAAAAAACAACTAAGATTAACATCTTCTTGGTGCTGAGGGGTTCCCATAATTGAATCACAACGAGAAACAAAATGTGTTATGTATTGCTCTAGGTCTCCCAAACCATTAAATATTGGGAATGAGGTACTTTCAAAATTTGATGGGGGAGGAATTGAATAAACCCATTCAGGGTAAGATCAATTTTCTGGTTGAACTGGTGCACACATTCATTCCATATCTTCCAACCAAGATGTTAATGAATCAATGGTAGTCATTAATTTGTGAGAAACATCTGATTGAGCTCGGACCTATGTAAGTGCAATAACTAGAGCTTGGATAGTTGTGGTGACCAGGACTGCCACTGATGGTAGTATTGCTGGTTATTGTTGCGTATAACCCATAGGATTAGACCTGTGAGGGTGTATTGGTAAAGGAGGATATTCTTGATCCATCTCAATAGCCGCAACGAATTCCCTTGATTGACTGACTCCAGTATGCTTAGGAGGAAGACTACTTTGAAGTAGTTCTGACTTCAACATCCTTAATTCCTTCCTTTCTACCTCTTGTTGTGTGAATATTTTCTCTAGTGAGAGTGATTGGACTTCTCCAGAGTAAGGGTATGTAACTTGATTCTTTACTTTCCCCTTGTGGGATGCCTTTTGGAGACAGGGAAGTTGGTTATTTGAAAGAATACTTAGATTCTGGGTAAGCCTTTGATTTCTTGCACACACACCTTCTTCATTTGTTTCTATGTGTACAACTTCTTGAGCAGGAACATCCTCATCTAATCCCTCTGAGTGAAACTCATGTTCTGGAGGATCAGAAACAATAGAATTGATGACATTAATTAATTCATAACACATTGAATCCCTTCTATCGGAATTTCTGTGATACTGTCTTTTTCAATGTCCCTGATGAGACACTGCCTTCTGTTGAGTTGATCTCTCAAGAAATTGTTGACGAACCGTAACATTGAGAGAATCTCCTAATATTTTGGCTATTATTTACTGTTGTGTATTCATCCATAATCGAGAGAAGATTGAAATTCTCTGAGGAAGAGAATGAGGATTTGACAAAGTCCCCAGTCTGATGGACTGGGGATGTTATTTTTCAAATCCTCGAATCCTATTTTCTAATTTTGAGGGTCGGGATAAAAGAGTCCCTAGTCTGGCATGCGAGGGTTGTTCTTGGGATGCTCCATATGAGGCTTTATTAAATTTTCTTTTGATCTTGTAGACTTTAGTCTGAAAATTGGCTGGATGCATTAACCTACATCCACTCAAATCACCTGGTTCAAATGACAGTTGGATGATTTATGACACTTCTTTCACTTGATGATGTGCATGCTCTAAACAAGAATCTTGTTCGATGTTCTCATTTTCCTGATGAAAAAGTAATTCGAAAACTTGTTCTATGTATTCCTTATTTTGATAAGAACTAGTTGAGGCCTATTCTTGAGCAGGCCTCTGATTAAAAACAAAACCACTTGGTTGTGGCCGACCATGGGCAATAACATTGCATGAGACCATTTTCAGAGGGCTTTGTTGACTGGAGAGTAGAGTGAACTACAATGCTCCATGAACACCCCATCCCGTGATATGAATACCAGAAGTGGCATTGGCAATTAACTGGAACAATCTTCTTAGTGCGCCACAACATGAACGCCAAAGAGCTCTCTGTTACTTTTCAGCCTTCGGATATTAAGAAACTGAGAGAGATGCCAATTCAATTTGGAATTGTATCCTTTCTATTATCTGATATGATTTTCATATTTATCATAAAATAATATTTTATTTTTCAATTGACAAAGAGTTTTCCACATGTTGAGATGAATATCATGAATACAGTCTTCCGTCAACATTTCTGGAATGTCATACTGAGAGTCAGCCCAAGGCCAAAACATGAATTGTACTTCACCATTCACCAGTTGTTTTATCATATTCAGCATTTCCCCTTTATCATTCGATGATGATTCTTCTACCTGATTAGACCAAAGATGGTGCTTCTTTATTGTTTCATCAGATTCCACAATATTGGTAGAGAATTCATTTACCAAATTTGAAGATGCATGACTCAGGGGTGGTTCAAAGAATGACCTACACCCCGGCCTATCTTCTGGTTCAGAAAGTATTTCACCTGCTATTAGTAAAGCATCATACATGTCTGACTTCACATTTTTAAGCGCCTCAAGATAAGAGGGATTTCTTTTTACTGCATTGTCCTTTGAAATTTTTTCCAGTCAATGAAAATTACTACTGCGGAGAGGACTTTCACAGCTAAATTCATCATCATGGGAAGGCCCATCATGGTGTGTTACATGAAAAGATGAAACCTATCGATCCTTAGACTTCTGTCCATGCAGAGGGTTATCATGGCTCTCATTTGAAGACGATACTTTGAGATCGACCGAATATTTATAATGCAAGACTTCATGAGGAAGTGTCTGATGCAGACCTTTAGAATTAATGTCCCCACTATTGGGAAATGAGAGAGTAGATTCTTGAGTTACAATAGATAATTGTCTGAGTGCATCAAGAACTCCAACACAGAGATAGGCCTTATTACATATAGGCTCTTGATTTCATGGCTATGATGGACATATATTTTTCATAGACACATTCTTACTCACTTTGGGAACAACTTGTTGATGAAAGTGGTTATTATGGGAAGGTGTCTGTGCCTTCTCTGGAGAAATAGTCAGGTTAGGCTGATTATATCCACTCAAATCAGGTGTATGTGCCTGACTTGGTTGTCCATATGACATGGTTGTGTATGGACCACAACCCTCTCTGACTAGAACAGATATGTGTATCTGTTCCGGAGTGATCTGTTGATGTGTCACTCCACTGGTAGGGAATGATTTTCATTTCTTTCCCTGTGATGCTACTGAAGCTGTTATAAAATCCTGGTAGGCATCCAGAATATGAGCTAGGATTTTCTTCTGCTCCTTCACCATTGTTAGAATGTTCTTGGTGACTTCAGATGTCGGAACCAGAATATAAGTTTCTTCCATGCATGGAATAGGTGTGTGTTCCTACTCTTGTCCTCCTTTTACTATCAGTGAGTTCTTACAATACTTATGTGTGGTAGAATAGAGTTGACTCGGCCTCCTGTTTGTCATTGTGGCTTTCAAATTGACTTCTCCGGGTTCTACCAAATGAGACTGTTGGTAGGCTTGACCAATACTAACAGGTGTATGTGCATGTTGACTGCACTACACCGAATGTGGTTGATGTACATACTTCAATACTGGCAGATGATACTTCTGGCAGGAATGATGAGTGCAAGCAGGTGTATGTGCATGTTTATCAGTTGTCAACACATTGGGTTGGCAGGTTTCGTCATATGTAGTCAGATGAGCCTGATAACAAGCTGATGATTTATGAATATGTTTATGTTCTTGTCTATAGTACTCCACTGTAATTTCCTGGCGGGAATGGTGTGTTGCTGCGAGGTATGTTTTCTGTATAATGGAATTAAAACATACGGGTGTGTGTGCCCGCTCGTTGCTTTCCTCCATGTTAGGTTGGTGGACTTCTCTAGAAATGGTAGAGATAAGAACCTGATTACTGTTGAACGGTCATCGCCTCTGGTGTTTCATCTTTCTTGCTCGGGTTTGAGGAACCTAAGACAAACACCTGAAGATGAAACCCTCATCATGTTCAGGGTGCAATTCCACATGAATCTGGCGTTGATTTTTGGTTGGAGCCCTTAGGAAGTACTCTTGTATCATTTAATTAAGCCTTTTTGTGACCTTCTCATTATCCTCCTCATAATATGAGAGGGACTGGTTTTTTCGTTCGAGGGATAACGACCCGAAACGGTTGGATACAGTGGTTAGCACTGCCTGCTTCTTGATCGCGGATCGTCGCTGTCCTCACCAACATGGTGAATTATTGACTTGGATAGATTTTTGAGCAGCCTCCAGTGTCGGAATGGTATCGTGTTGATGGTATTCCTTAACCAGTGCATTTGATACCCAACATTGAAGACGCTGAGTAGGTGATGTCGTCCTCACAGCGGACGACGATTCAGCAAGAGTAGCAGCAGAGGTATTCACAGGTGTGAACTTTAGAGAATCCATTTCTGTAACAAAGAAGATCTTTGAAAAGAGTGGTTGTTTGATATAACAGACATAATCAAGATAAGATCGGCCACTACATATTTTGGATGAGCATATATGTTATTGATTGTTCTGTTGGACCTATCATTGAGTTTAAATAGGGGCCTAACAAATAAGTAAAAAATCATTTTAACTTGGTTAAGGATTCATGTCGGGTTCACCATTTTTTGTTTCCTCTAGAAATGGGGATGAAATTCATTGTTTAAAGTTTAAACAATCCAATTAGTTTCTAATGGGATTATTCATAGAACTAGAAACATCCAATGATTCTATATCCATTTGGACATACTTTTAAAAGGTAGGTGCTCATTAGTTGTGGATCGATGAGGCTTAAGAATTTTCATTGGTCAAGAGGATGGGAGGTCGGACTCATTACAGCTTTTTGGGGGGAATTTTTGTCTACTTCGGTACTCTCTTTATAGATTTATGTTATGTTTGTGAATCCTTATTACACTACGAAGTATGAAAATGACCATTCCTTAAGATTTTACAATCAATGATTGATATGTATGAGATGTAGAGAATCTTTTATATTTATTTAAGCCTCTTCATCGATAGAGAATCATTTGTATTTGTTAGAGATTCTTAGTCCATTGTATCCTTTCAACACATTATATAAAGATATCTTAGTCAGCATTATAACCATTCTGGTTTTAAAGCCACTCAATAGGGCACTTGATGTTTATTGTCATTCAGAAGGACATGGACTATTTCAGAATTGGGATCATACCTGCAGATGGGATAACTATGTATCTTTTTTAGAAAAGGAAATAGAACCCACATATTTAAGGAATTAATATATAGTTTAACGTCATATGGGACGGATGGGAATTAACGGGTGATGGGTTTGAACCTCAGAAAGGCTTCCTATGTACTCCACTTTTAAGGTAGAGATCAAAGTCCACCTAGTTAGGTTGGGAATTGCTGGGCTTACGTATGCTTAATGGCCCAAAGATATGTTTCGTGGTTACTTTTACACTCTAAGATCATGTGAGTCATGCTCGGTGTGAGAAAAAAAGAGGCATCAGTAAGCCTGACAATTTGTGCCATGAAAGATGCGGTCATAAGGAATGATATGGGGCTTATGTATGTATGATTTCCCAAATAGATAAAGATCAGGATGCACTTTAGAGAAGAAGCCCGGGAATAAGGTCCGTAAAGGAATATATGCTTTATGGAGATTTGGATGCTCTAACTTGGGGATTACTCTTGAAGAGGATGCCCAAATTAGGAGGGGACTTGTGATTGGGTTTTATTCATGAGAAGAAAACCCAAATCAAAAGAAGATATGACTAGTTAAGAGAAATTATGACTGGGGCTTATTCCTGAGAAGGAGGCCGAGGTTAAAGGGACTTGAGAACTGGGGTTACTCTTGAGAAGGTGGCCCATGTTAAGGGACATGAGAACTGGGGCTTACTCCTGAGAAGGAGGCCCAGGGTAAGGGACTTGATATTTGGGGCATACTCTTGAAGAGGATGCCCATATTTCAGAACCTAGCGATTACTTTTGAAAAGGAGGCCCAGGTTAGGGAATTATGATTCGGACTTACTATTTAAAGGAGGCCCAAAATTAATGGAACATGAAGATAGGGGCTTACATCTGAAGGGGTTTCCCATGATAGGAAATTATGACTGTGGCTTACTCATGAAAAGAGGGCCTAGGTTAAAGATCTTCTCATCTTAAAAGATGAGGTTGAATGAATGAAATCTCTAACCTTTGTGACATGAAGATATGTAAATCACTAGGTTTTGAGAGGTGTTCCATAGAATTACATTAAGATAAGGAATCCAACAAAGGAATCATTCCATAAATGGATTTCAAGAAGATTATGAAGGATAAATCATAGAGAGGAGAGGTGGATTTGAAGAAAAGAGATAAATGGACATGAGGGGAACCCAAAAGAAGGTAGGTGTGTAGGTCCTGGTCATGTAGTTTTACCTCCGAAACTCAGGTGTACTTGCGCGACGGTCATCGCATAGGGTAATACTTGGGCAAGGCTAGGCTCAACCCCTTATTATTATCCCTAAATACTTTTAAATGAGTTGCGTACAAGTTCTGTTGAAGGGATGAGGAGATGTGTAAGTGTCTTCAATTCCCGGAAGGGTTAGACACTTAGGTGTGCAGGTGTTAAGGAATTTCAACACTTAGGCCATGTTCCCCCTCTTTAGATCTTCTGTTCTAGGTAAGAAATTACCATAGAAGTGTTCTAAAGGCTTCCAGAAGAGACCAGGGCACCGAGATCTCAAATCTATGTTTATGGGTTTTTTGTCCCCAAAATGGGGGGCCCACTAGGGGTATTTATAAGCTATTGAAGAACCTAGGCGAAAATCAAATAGGGTGTGAAAGTCACGTACACACCTAATATATGGCACGCAGGTACCATCCGAGACCCTCATAGAACTTGCATAGCCCATTCTGAAGTAAGTCCTTATTCTTGCCTTTGTAAATTTTGGATATTTCTTCAAAGGAAGAATCAATTTTTGTTAAAGTATTTCCCTTTTCATTCATTTAGACTCTATGATGGAAAGGAGTGTCAACAAACTCCATCATTTCAACATGAAATAAAAAGATGGGATCAATGTAACAGAGCACATCAGTGAGATCCAAGGTACTAGTGATTAGTTGAATTCCATTAAAATGATGATTTATGTTATGTTTCATGCAATATTAATGTTGATTTCATTACCAAAGAAAAGGGATCGTCTAGTTGTGTCGGTCATCAATTCAACTCTAGATGTGACTATCACTATGGAGATAGTGAAAGACTAAATGTTAAATAAAGAATCCAGAAGAAAATATGAGGGGCATACACCTGAATCAGAGTCTCTTTCCCCTAAAAATCAGGGGAAGTAGAAATGGAAAGGAAGAAGAAGATAAGGAAAACCTTATAACAAAATTCTATGAATATTGATTCAAACAAAATATATATTGAGAAATGTTATGAAATTACATCACTACGAAAATCCCATAAATATCATCTGGGTTTGTATATGGTTGAAGTTATAGTAGATGAATAAGGGAGGTAATACGGAAAATGATGATGTTTTAGTTATCAACAAAGAAAACATTATCTTCCTTGAAATCAATAAGGTATGTTATGAAAGCCAAGACTCATCATGGGTGATCGATTTTGGTGCTTCTTACCATGTAACTGCAAGAATAAATTTCTTCTTATCTTATAGATTATTGTGTTTTGGACATGTGATGATGGGAAAATTATTGTGCATCCAAAATTACTGGTGTATGCAGTATTTTTATATAAACTAATATTAGATGCATGTTATTATTGAAGAATGTGAGGCATGTTATTGATATTATCCTCAATCTAATTTTGACTATAATTTTGGATAGTAATGATATTCAAGTTCCTTCAGTGATTGGAAATGGATGATTACCAACTATAACTTGGTAATTACTAAATTATGGAAATATGTATCTCGTTATCTAAAAAATTCCATATCATGTGGAGGAGAATACAATACAACTAGGAAATATGTTCCTACATAAATTTGGCACAGGAAGCAGGGTCACATAATCAAGATAGGAATAAGATTGATCACTAGGAAACATCTCTTTCTAGAAATAAAAGTTACACATATGGATACATGTGAGATTCCATCATGGGAAAACAACTTAGAGTATCATTTCATGGTTATATATCATCCATAAAATCAAATGCCTTAGATTTTATTCACACTGATATGTGAATGTTGAGCACTAAGATGATGGGAGAAGCTATATATTTTGATACATTCATAGATGAGAATTCTAACAAGTTATCATCCTTTTTTTATAAAAACTAGTGATCATGTACATGATTTTTTCATGCATTTTTATGTGAAGGTGAAAGAGAAAAAGGTTTACAGTTAAAGTGTGTGTAATAAGGCAATGAAGGAGAGTACCGTGGTCCATTTGAGGAGTATTTTAGGAGTTTAATCATCATGATAAAAAAATCAGTATGGACGATGCCTCAACATAACATCCTTGATTTGAAGATGAAGATAAAAATATTCTAGAGAATAAGATATATTCACTAAAATGAAATGATTCTAAAATCTTTTAAGGGGAAGATAATGAAAAGTTTAGTTGATCATATCAACCTTTACCCACATGTTCCATTGAATTATAGCATTCCATAAATCTCTTGATGGTTAAGTATGTTTCTTAAAAAAACATAATAGTATTTGGATGCAGGGAATTTTTTCACATCCCAAATGTTGAGTAGGAGAAGATGGATGGAAAAGGAAAGAAGTGTATCATTTAAGGATATGATCATGAGGAGTTTGGATGTCGTGTTTTTGATCTTATGGGTAGAAGGAACAGTAAATATAGATATGTGGTGATTATTGAGGATCAGATGATTTAATTTTTTTAGAATTTGTGAAAAGCAAAGATGGTATTCTAGGAAGAAATTATAGTCATTATTGAAACGATATCACCACCATCAGTACCAAATAGAGTTAGAGAGATACGCGACCCTGATGACGAAAAACTTCTAGGTAATATGTATCCATATTCTTTTATGTATCTATTGTATGATATTCTAGTACAGATTCCCCTAGAAGCATATTTGAGGAGATCCACCTGAGAACAACAACCAATTAAAAGAAAATCACTACATGAGTTTGTGATGCTAACTGATGGGGGAGATCCAAATAGTTTTGATGATGTAATCAAGATTCATCATACCATGGAATGGAATAAGGACATTCAAGATGAGATGAGATCGTTTAAAAAGAACCATACATTTGATTTGGTACAATTACCAAATGGAAATAATGCACTCGAGGGAAAGTGGGATTATATAATTAATAGTGAAGACGGATGAAAATAGCTGAGCTAATGAGCCATAATGGTTTTAAAGGTATTTAGTTAGAAGAAAAGTATTGACATTGATTTAATTTTCTATCCAGTGGTTAAAATTTCATCTATCATTGATTTTCCTGGATTGGAATCCTGTCTGAACCTCAAGGATCAAGACCTGGATGTAATGACAATATTGTTACATGGTAATATTGATTCGGAGATATACATATAGTAGAAGGAGGAATTTAAATTGAATGTTAAATAAAACCTGGTATGCAAGCGTAGGAAATGATTCTATGGTTTGAAACAGTCACTGAGGTAAGGTTGCACCAAATTTTACTCATTCATGGAAAAAATATTTATAGAAGGATTATTTTCGATCACTTCATTTTCATAAATAAATTTTCTAATGGTGATTTTATTATCTTGTAACATTATTTAGACGATATTGTAATTATTGGTAGAGATATCACCTACATTGATAGGTTGAATACGAATTTGAACATCTCTTTTGAAATTATGGACTTGGGAGATGTTTCTCATATTCTTAGTATGGTGATTACTCATGATAGGAGGAATCACAAGATTTGGCTATCACAAGTGCAGTTCATTGAGAAGGTTCTTGAAAAATTCAACATGAACAAGGTGAAACCAGTTAGTACTCCACTTGTGATTCATTTCCAGCTCACGACAACTCAGAGTCCATGAACATGGGGGAATGAAGAGGAAATGGAAAAGGTTTCTTATTAGTTTGCAGTTTCATATCTAATGTATGCCATGGTGTCTACAAAACTAGACATTTCTAATTTTGTTGGAATGGTGATAATAATATTATCGAATCCAGGGAAATAGTATTGGATAGCGTTCAAATAGATATTGAGGTATCTCTAAAGCAGATTAAGTCATTTCGTATGTTTTGTAAATAGTAAACCTATTTTCGAAGGCTACACAAATGAATATATGGCTGGGGTTTTAGAAATTAAAATGACTATATACATGTACCCAACATCGTTTATAGGCGGATTAGTCTCATGGAAATAATGACATTATAAGTGTATTGACATATCAACCATAGAATCATAGTATATCATGGTCATTGAAGGATGCAAGGAGATTCTCTAGATGAATCATTTTTTAATGGATCTAGGACAGAGACAGGAAAATTGTATTCTCTATTATGATAGTTAGAGAGATTTTCATCTGACCAAGAACCTAAAATTTTATTCTATGTCCAAAGAAATCAATGTGCGATATCCTTATATCTGAAATGTGCTGAAAGAAAAATGGTTTAGTGTTTATAAAATTCACACTAAGGATAACGGGGTAGACATGATGATGAAGGTTCTACCGATAGAGAATCTACAGACCTAAATGGAGATGGCAGTTCTTGCATCTACCCCAAATTAGTCATGAGAGGGATATTTGTGGGGGGAACTCCAAATTTTGGGTGTAATTGGCAGAGGATTCTTTCGTAGGATTATTCAATCAGAAAATACTCTTGGAGTCTATCGTCTTCCAAGGTTGGAAGCTGACATAATAGATGTAGAGAAGGCATCAGTGGAATTTTTTAATTCTTATTCAACGTCCACAAATCATCGCTTGGACTACTTTGAATTCATATCTCTAAAATGGTAGTAAAATCCCTTGAATTATAGTGTGTGTGTGGTGATCATCTGACGTTTTATCTAGATAGAATAATAATATAATCATCCCATGTTTCTCCAATGGACGTAGGTACGCTACCAAACCACATTAAATATCTTATGTTCATCCATTTTGTTCCCCATTTGTTTTGATTTCATCACCATGAATCTTCATAGACCCAACTCAATATACCCAAAAGCTTATCATATTTCATTTAAAACATGTATATCATACAATATCATCTCATGTGATATATCATAAATAAATCATTTATATATAGTTTTCATGACATATCATACTCATAATTTTCAATTCCATCAACTTGGGTTTTGGTCGGTTGATATTTGTACAAGATGGGATGTTATATAGAGAGCCTGAATGTTGTAGCTATCTTCATTGATTTTATTTAGAATTGGATTTTAACATATCATTTGTGCCTTAATTCTCATTGATTTCTATCAATTTAGCTCTAAATTATATATGGGCATGTGTTTTTGGGTTTGTGATGGATTTATTACTTCACTATGAGCCAATATTAATTGAACCATTGTGGTTAGGATGAATTGTGTGCTTCTACTCAAACTAAGATGGATGAACCATGATGATTTGAACTAGAGTATAGTGATATACTTGACCAAAGATGGGCATTGGAATTAAATATTTACCCAATTATGTATTGTAGTAAAAAATTTACTAAATTAGGTCCAAGCGAGTTATTCCTAGTTTTCATGTTCACAACAGAATCTTTTTTAGATGAATGCATGTGAAATGTGAATCATTAGTTAGTGGATAAATAAAGACTTACCTGAAGGGGAGTTGACCATGAATTGAATTAATATTTCTTAGTTGAGCCTCAGCTACAGGTGGTCGTTGAAAATACCCTGAACCTAGTAGTCAATAGTCTGTGTTTAATTTATTACACTGGAACTAGATATAAGGAATCACATCTTGAATGAACAAATAATATAGTAGTTTCGGAAAAATATATACATACTTCAATATCACATTACAGTTGAATCTTGATATATAAATTAATATTCTTGAGAAGAAAATTATACCCTTTTGAATATCCCTACATATTAATAACAATACATTTCCGGACATACTATGTAAAGGAAATATATGAAAGGGGTGATATCGGAATAATATTAAGATTATGCGCACAATAAAAGGTATCATAAGTAAATAATACATAATGAATATGGTAAGGTATATAACTAATAAAACATATCATTTTATCAATAACATGTTCATAATGAAAAATATGATAGTAATAAATGATCAAATAATTTCACATGCATAAACACATGAGTTTGAAATTTATCATTGTATATAATGACCAATCTAATACTCAAAAGAATCAGTAACTAATCTCATAATGAGGGGATGCATAATTTCATACAACAAAAACACACTGTCAATGTATCATACTTGAAATATTTCATAAACATGTAAGACCTATTCCAAATAACTAAACTAATAGGTCTCGTGAGACCTGCTGATGAATCAAGGGGCTATAGTGGGTCCCACACATCACTTATGATGTCTGATTAATTTCTCATATGAATGTAGAGAAACATAATCAACATAAGTATTCATATAAAAAACTAGTTTATGAAATATTAATACATTCTCCAATTGATAAACCTAATCATAAACCATCTAGAGTAAATTAGAGAATGGTATCAAAATATTACATCCCCAAAAAAACTTGTAACACCCCAATATTTCATAGTACGTTATTTTTCAAAGTAATTCAATAACTTGCACTACACACAACACTGAGTTCTAGCACACCATGACTTACCAAACTAGCCGTTAAAAACAGTTATGAATAATATTAACTGAATTTTGAACATTATATAATCCTTATAATCTTAGAATCTATATTATGAGTTTCCTAGACATAATGTAAGAACAAATACATTTTTTCAGATAAAAGACATATTTTTCAAAAAATGCAATTTTACCGCCTTTTAATGTAGAATCCTTTTTAAATACAATATTTGAAACATTTATATATTCAATTTTACAAAATAAACTTATGATTTATAATGGTACATAAGAAATTAGTTTCAATAATGTTTTGGTGTTTTTCTGATAACATTCATATTTGGGTGAATAGTGAAAAATACAATATTTTAACTGAAAATAACATTTTTACTCAAAATAATTTATATTGTTAAATTATAAATTTTAATGGATTGGAAGCATAAATAGATTATAAGTTTACCATTTAATCCAATAATGGTCATTGTATGTAATTTCACTTTGAAATTGGACCTAAACAAGTGTCAAACTTCTGATAGTTATTATTTCTTAAAAATACGCCTTTTGATTTTGACAGCGGGAATTAATTTTAAATTAATAAATTCCACTTATAAGTTTTGAATTTGGTATAATATAATTCATTATTTAATTATGAATATCAAAATTTGCTTCGGGTACATTTTTTTTATTTTTCTGAAATCTTTTACTTTTTGATGAATAGTGAAAAACACAGTTATAGTTTAAAACCAGATTTTCAGTTAAATAATTATATTTTTATTTAAATTAATTTTAGGTAAAAGAGATACATAATACCTATATAAGTTAAATTTAATTCATTAGAGTCAGTTTTTAATAATTTTAGATATATAAAAATTTTATTGAACTGTTCGCCATCTTTTACCCACCTCCTATGAGAATTTATAGATGTACATAAAACTTAATTTCACCACTTTTGTGAATTGAATTTTTAAAATCCAAGATACACGGTTAATATCAAGGAGTAAAATTTGGTTCAATAAGATAAAAATAATTTTGGTGAATAGTAACTTTTTACTTTTATTTACCACGGTTAAAAGTAAATAGTGTAATTAAGGGTAAAAATGATATTAATATTACCCTAACACATGTCCTAATTCTATTTGACAAGTGTATCTCGACCAAAAACAACCTTAGGAATAAAAAATTATCATTTACGTCCACATGAATTAGATTAGGACATTTATTATTATTTAATTCAAAGAAGAGTTAAAAGAGTTAAAATCATAATTTAATAAATAAAACATTTTTAATATATGGTTATACATAAGATAAATTTGATTATAAATATTAATTATAAATATAAAACGATTTCCTATATAATGGTATTTTATTTATCGTTTTTAAACATTATATAATTTATTTATTTATGACACAATGATGATACAGTAATTAAAGTATTAATGAATGATTAAGATGATTCATATTATAAATACCCATGTAAATATAATTTAAGACTTTTTATTAAATTCAAATAATTTTCTAGGATAATATTATATATTAGGATTGGTTATATGAATTTTGTTTGAATTAATAATTCTTTTATGAATTTATCAAAAAAATAACCAATAGTTTCAAAATTGACCTAAAAAAGATTATAAACCAAATATTATATTATTAATTGATATTCTATTCCTAAAAATATAAGGCTCTTCCAAAGGACTTATATCATGATATTGTATATATAATGGTCCACTTGGGGGTCTATTTTATGTTTATAGTAAGTTTATTAACCATATAATATAAAAATACAAAGAGGCATGGTAAATGTCAAACTAATTAACAAAGAGTTAAAACTAAAAGATAAGGTAAATAAAGTGACACAAACCTATCTAAAACATATTTTTTGAGTGTATTTAGACCCATCCCCACCTTATCCTAGAAATAAATCAATTTGGAGTCATTATAAACAAAATATTAATTTATTATAAAATAATATTTTATATTTTTCCTAAGGTTCCCCTCAGCCCTCTTATGAAAGGGAATTCCTCTTTCACTGTAATTCAGACCTTCTAAGCCATTTGGATCTTTAACCACTGCCTATATACCATATATACTATCCTAAATTCAACCTATAGGCCTTATTTTGATCATAAATCCCACCTAAGGATCCATTTTGATCAAATCGAAAGGAAGAACCCGAAGAAGTGGTAATGATTTCACCACCCACATTCAAGTTCCTTTCTTCTTCCACTTCCTTTTTATTTGTTGTTTCCTTTATAAAAAAATAACTCCAATGTCTAATATATATTGTGATGTTATTATAATTATGGTACAACCAAATTATTTATTCTATCCACCCATTTAATGACATGTCACCATATGTGCGTAAGTACGGCTTACCATCTCCACGTTGTGGTGTAATTGTTATTCAATAGATTATTATTTTGATGGGTATAATAATGATGTGTATTTGATTTAAATAATAAATATAACATGATAAAGATTATGTAAATATGATATAACATCCAATTATATTTTATTTTAATATCAAAATAATGATATTTTGGCTCGTCAGTACGTACGAATTACCGTCTCCACGATGCGATGAGATTCATTTCCAAGATCACCATTCATCGACGATTATAAAAATATATATTACTAATAAGTATTTAATATATGAAATAATAATGCTACTGGATATATATATTTATATATATAATTATTTATGTACTTACATATATCTTATTCACTTACATCTGTTCAATATTATATGAAAATAGTAACAATGTTTATGCATATGTACGGACTACCGTCTCCATAAATGGTGTTTTCCATTTCATATATATGACTATTATACATATTTATATTATAAATATACATGATATATAAATCATGTTTTCTTTTCTGGAAGTATTTAAATCATGATCTAAGTGATACAATCAAGAGTAACAAGTTAAAACACATACAATAATGAAAGCGATTATTACCCGAAATATTAATATAACATGGAAATTATTATTAAGTTGGTAGTATAAAGTCATAAATGTATAATTTATGATATCATAAATATTAATATTGTTCTGTTATAATTTAATAACATATTATTTTCTTCATATAGGAGGATAAACGTACCCTCGACTAAAAGAAAGTGCAAGGTAACGGGTTTTCATCTCACTCCTTATTCCCGTGATATTCCAGCAATATTTCCACTATTACCTTTTGTGTGGTGTATGTACTTCCCATAATTGTATTAATTGTGTAATACACTTTAATTTATGTGTATTTTCATATTCATTGTATGATAATTATTTCATGGGGTGTATGTTTCGTAAGTTACCAAATTGGTAAGGGTAAATTCCTCAATCTCATTATTATTTGAGATTGTTTATGTGTATGTATTTAGTGGGACATTTTTATAATCCATGTCCATTTTTATATAATTGATTTCAAAATGAATATTTTAAGGATTTGTGAAATTTACACTTTATCAAGATCTGAATTTTAAATGTTTTAATAATTTATCATTCTAAACCTTTTGAATTAATGTCCATCTTTTCAAAAATAATTTTAAGGATTTATTTATATGAACATGAATGTTTTGAAATGATAATTCATTTAAAAAGTATCAAAGTGGTATGGGACACTTTGATTCGAAAATATATTATAAATTAATTCCTTTATAAATGTGTGACTTTTAATTGATTTTACAAACATGATGTTTCTCTCAACATGTTTTACTCATCATTTTCAACATGTTCTTCATCCTTTACTGGATATTATTTCTGACAGAGGTTGTTTTATTATTATACAAATCATCCATATTGTATTGAAGGTTTTTTGATATGTTGGAATATGGATGTGTTATTTTTATACCATTCATGGTATAGGGATAAAGTATTGACATTTCATATACTAGTTTTAATACGAATGTTTATATTATGTTTAAACCTTTTCATATGAGGAATTCATTGGACTTAATAAGTGATGGGTGGAGCCTGCTATAGCTCCTCGATGCATCGGTAGGTTTCATGAGACAATATAGTGTCTTGGCACAAAGCCATTACAATATCTTATTTGTATTCTTGTCACAAGGCCTTGACTATGTGGTTATGATATTATGTCATTATGTATTCCATCATTTTGAAAAAGGTTTGTGATATTGCATGTGATTTTTCGACTAGTAGAATATCCAAGTGAGTATGTAAATGGAATTACTACATTTTATTTTTTCCATATTATGATGGAGTTTATGTTTAAAAGAAAATTGTTTTAGTTTTACATTGCTTTGTATGTTTATGCTTATTTATGAATGTTTACACTATATTGTTATCCTTACTGAGCATCTGAGCTCACCCCTTTCTATGTTTTATTTTTCCCAGGATTCCAAGAAGTGTATTGTGATTGATATGCAGGGTTAATACAATGGAATAATGGCGTTCATAAAGGATTATTTATGTTGTTTTTAATGTTATGAATTGTAATGTAACATTCATGTGTGTAATATATTTTCCAAGACTTCTAAACTAATCAGTCTTTTGGGACTTGATTTCTTGTAATCGTGCCAATGTAGTAAAATAATGCACCAATTCTAGGTAACTAGGGTCGGGGTGTTAGAGTTGGTATCAGAGGAAGTTTAGAACAAAACTTGGAAACTAGATTTAGAAAAACACTTATTAGAGCACAAACCCCTATGATAGACTTCAAGGATTAGTATAAAAGAACATCCTAGTATGTTAGTATTCTTGATATTTTGTGAGTTTTTTGAGAAATACATCCCTCTCTAGATATGACTAGGTAGAGGCGGATCTAGCACATATGTACCTAGGAATAAAACCCGAAAACACCACTTTGAGCAACAATAAAACAGGAACTGGTGCATGACAACGGGCCTTGCTGCACTCTTGGTTACGACACTCCCGGGGTATATGCTTAGGATAATTCTCATTTTCTTTACAAATCATTATGAACGGTTTATGAGTATATACTTCTTCAATTAATAAATCTTTAGGAATGTGGATTATATCCATAAATCATTCAATTTATGTTAGGTATTTTACAAGTTTGGAGTCATTCAATTCAATTCATAAACTGACCTAGTTTATGCAATTGTATAGAAATGGCGCTCAGTAGAAGGAATGTGAACTCCAACAATACGTATGATCAAAAGAGTAAGAAGGATCATATATTTCACGGTATTAATCAAACATTTAGAAGAGAAATAGTCTCCCATGTACTCTCAACATATGAATAAATAGTATCATGTGTTAATTAGATTAGTAAACAATTCTCTGATTCCTATTGCTTTGAAGGGAAGAAAGAGAAGAAAAGGATGGAAGATGAAAGATGGATAAAAGGAAGAGGGAAAAGAAGAATTTTCCCATATGTGATAACTATGGGAAGAAACACCATGGAACTTTCCTGAAAGGAATGGGAGTTTGTTATATGTGTGGACAAAAAGGACACCATGTACGTGACTGCAAGGGTAATAAAAATGTTTCAATGGTAAAATGCTTATTCTTCAAAGAGGTGGGACACTACGTGAACTAATTTCCAAATCATCAGAGTATCCCCCAAATGATGTTATTGGATAATAATCAAGTTATGATAATACCACAGATGATGATGAATGATTAGAGTTCTTATTTTGTTATTAGATAATTATTTCATTTGAGTGTTGTATCAACAATGTACTATGTTATAATAATTAGGGAGTTCAAAGGGATTGTACTGCAGTACTATTTCATTAAGGACTTCAGATTGTATAGAACCATAAAATGTGACTCAATAGAAGGTTAATTTTTTGGAAAATATATGGTTCAGAGTAAGATAAGCCATAATATGGGTCTGATACTGAGGTAGTGATTTTGGAATAATACATGATTGATTTTGATAAATTATATTTGATATTCTTAACTACCTTAAAACTGATTAATGATTTGTATATTCCATCATTGTTGGAGTTTACAACATTTTTGGATAGAGGAGTATATCCAGTATTATATAAGGAATAAGGGATCATGAATGAAATCAATATGGTTTTATGGTAATTCATGATTTTTCAGTGTTTTAAAAGAATACATGATGAAGGTGTTCACATGTTATTACGCGGAAAAAAGGATCTTCATTTTGTTTACCTTCCTTATAAATTTTGGACTGTGAGTTTTGTAGAAGTATTTTGGATAATTCTAGTTTGATATTATTTTTGGATTTCCATAAAAGGACAACCCGGAGGTGGGGTGGGAACCCGTCACATCTAGAAAGGCCGCTCGACTTGAACCTGCAACCGAAGGGAGACAACTGTGTATCACCTATCACTAACCCACGTGATTTCTAGGACTGAATAATGTAGTTTTTTAAAGGGTCTGGTAGTTTAATTATAAATTCATTTTATTGAAACCCTATATGAATTGGATAAATAGAATATATTTTTTAAGTTTTATTATCTTTTAGAGTGAAACATGAGTTTGTGGTAGAAATTAGTTAAAGGATGGAACAGTACTTGTCATGATTATATTTTTATTCTTCTCTTATTCTATGAAAAAATTAATTCTTATACTTTAGTTAAGGGATCTTAAAACCAAAAACGTGTTATCCTAATACCAAATGTTATGATGAACCGATGGTATTTTAAATCATCATAGATTGATGAATTTAAGGCCTTTAATTTTACAATTTTTTATGATTGATGACCTCAATAACTACCTATAAATATTTACATTTCTCCTCCAATTATATGTCTCTAATTTCCACAAATGTTCTCCTAATAGAGATCATACTTTTGTGGTGACCCTTTAATTTCCCTTTTCCTCTTATTAAGACTCAATATTATTAACCTAATTTCAAATGTGGGTTTTCCCGAAGGAATATTCTATTTTCAAGATATTATTTTTGAAAAATAATTTCAAATTAGGAGGACGCAATTTACTGGAGGATAGAATAATGTAACACCGCATTATTTCATATTACATTATTTCTTCAAAGTAATTCAATAACTTGCACTACACGAAACATCGAGTTCTTGAACACCATGACTTACCAAACTGGCAGTTAAAAAACGTTAATGAATAGCATTAACTGAATTTTGAACTTTATATATTCCTTATAATTTTAGAATCCATATTATGAGTTTCTTAGAAATAATGTAAGAACACATACATTTTTTCATATAAAAGAAGTATTTTTTTAAAAAAATGCAATGCTACCGACTTTTAATAGAGAAGCATTTTTAAATCCAATATTTGAAACTTTTATATATTCAATTTGACAAAATAATATTATTCATTATAATAGGGACATATTAATTATGTTTCAATAGAGTATTGGTGTTTTTCTGATAACATTCCTATTTTTGTGAATAGTGAAAAATACTATATTTTAACTGAAAACAAAATTTTTAATCAAAATAATTTATATTGTTAACATATACATTTTAATGGTTTGGTAGTATAAATAGATTATATTTTTACCATTTATTCCAATAATGGTCATTTTATGTAATTTCACATTGAAATTGGACATAAACAAGTGTCAAACTTTTTATAGTTATTATTTCTTAAAATTACGCCTTTTGGTTTTGACAGCAGAAATTAATTTAAAATTAATCAATGAAACTTATATGTTTTTTATTTGGTAAAATAGACATCATTATTGAATTTAGAATATCAAAATTTTCTTCAGGTAAATTTTTCGTATTTTTCTGAAAACTTTTAATTTTTGATGAATAGTGAAAAACACATTTATAGCTTAAAATCGAATTTTTACTTAAATAATTATTTATTTTATTTAAATATAATTTATATCAAAATAGATACATAATACCTATATAATTTCAATTTAATTCATTAGAGTCAGTTTATAATAATTTTAGATATATATAAATTTTATTGAACTTCTCACCGCATTTTACCCACCTCCTAGGAGAATATATAAATTCACATAAAACATAATTTTACCGTTTCTGTGAATTGAATTTGAAAAATAAAAGAGACACGGTTAATATCAAGGAGTAAAATGAGGTTTAATATGATAAAAATAATATGTAGTGAATAGAAACTTTTTACTTTTATTTATCACGGTTAAAAGTAAATAGGGCAATTAAGGGTAGAAATGATATTAATATTAACCTATAAAATGTCCTAATTATATTGGAAAAGTATGTATCTTCCAAAAACAACCTTATGAACAAAATGTTATCATCTTGGTCCCCTTGGATTAGATTAGGGAATTTATTATTATTTCATTAAAAGAAGAGTTAAAAGAGTTAAAATAAAAGTATATCAACTAAATCATTTTTAATATATGGTTATACATAAGATTAATTCTATTATAAATATTCATTATAAATATAAAAAGATTTCATACATAATAGTATTTTATTTATAATTTATAGACATTAAATTATTTAATTTATTAATGACACAATGATGATGTAGTAATTACCGTATTAATAAAAGATTAAGTTAATTAATATTATAAATACCCAAATAAATGTAATTTGAGACTTTTTATGAAATAAAAAGAAATTCTAGGTTAGTATGTTATATTAGGATTGGTTATATGAAATTTTTTAGGTAATAATTCTTTTATTAATTTATCAAAAACCAAATACCGAATAGTGTCAAAATTGACATAAAAAAAGTTGTTTAACCAAATATTATATTATTTATTGATATTCTATTCTTAAAAATATAAGGCACAGACAAAGGCCTTATATCATGAGAGGTGAATAATTAATGGGCTACTTGGGGTCTATTGGATGTTTATAGTAATTTTATTAACTATATAATATAAAAATACAGAGAGGCATGGTAAATGTTAAACTAATTAACTAAGAGTTAAAATTAAAAGATAAGGTTAATAATGTGACCGAAAAATCTCTAAAACCTATTGGTTGAGTGGTTTTAGACTCATATTCTACTTTATCCTAGAAATAAATCAATTTTTATTCATTAAAAACCAAATATAAATGTATTATAAAATAATATTTTATGTTTTTTCTAAGGTGCCCCTCACCCCTCTTACGAAAGGGAACTCCTCTTTCACTCTAATTAAGACCTTATAAGCCATTTGGATTAGCCAATCCCTTCTAAAATACCCTCTATAATATCCTACCATCAACCTAGAGGCCTTATATTGATCATAAATCTTACCTATGGAGCCCGTTTGATCAAATAAAAAGGAAGAACCCGAAGAAGAGGTAATGATTTCACCACCCTCTTTCAAGTTCCTTTCTTCTTCCACTTCATTTTTCATTGTTGTTTCCATTATATAATAATAACTCAAGTGTCTTCTATATACTGTGATGTTGTTATATTAATGGTACAACCATATTATTTATCCTCTCCACCCTTTGAATGACATGTCACCATAAGTGCGTATGTATGGCTTACCGTCTCCACGTTGTGGTGTAATTATTATTCATTACATTATTATTTGGATGGGTATAATAATGATGTGTATTTGATTTAATAATAAATATAACCAGATAGGTATTATGTATATATGATATACCATTCAATTATATATTATTTTAATATCAAAAGAATGATATTTTCGCTCATGCGTACGAACAGATTACCATCTCCACGACGCAATGAGATTCAATTCGAAGTTCACCATTCATCAACGATTATAAAAATATATATTACTAATAATTATGTAATATGTGACATAATAATTATAATTTATATATATATTTATATATATAATTATTTATGTTCTTACATATATCTTATTCACTTACTTCCGTTCAATACTATAGGAAAATGGAAACAACGTTTATGCGTACGTACGGACTACCGTCTCCATAAATGGTGTTTTACATTTCTTATATATGTATTTTATAAATATTTATATTCTAAATATATATGATATATATATCATGTTTTATATTCTGGAGGTATTTAAATCATGATTTAAGTGATCCAATCAAGAGTAACAAGTTAAAACACATACGATAAAGAAAGCGATTATTACCCAAAATATTAATATAACATGGAAATTATTATTAAATGGGTAGTATAAAGTCATAAGTGAATAATGTATGATATCATAAATATTAATGTGGTTCTGGAATAATTTAATAACATAATATAGTCTTCATATAAGAGGTTAAACGTACCCTCGACTAAAGGAGAGTTCAAGGTAAGGGGTTTTCATCTCACTCCTTATTCCCTTGAGATTCGTGCCATATTGCCACTATTACCTTTTGTGTGGTGTATGTACTACCCATAACTATATTATTGGTGTAATACACATTAATATATGTGTATTTACATATTAATTTTATGATACCTCTTTCATGGTGTGTATTTTTTGTAAGTTACCAAATTGGTAAGGTTTAATTCCTTAATCTCATTATTATTCGAGATTGTTTATGTATAAGTATTTACTGGGACAATTTATACATTCATGTCCATTTTCATAAAATTGATTTCAAAATGAATATTTTAGGATTTTTGAAAATTAATCTTTATCAAGATCTTAATTTTATATGTTTTAATGATTTATCTTTCTAAACCTTTATAATTAATGTCCATATTTTTAAAAATGATTTTGAGGATTTATTTATATGGACATGAATGTTTCGAAATGATAATTCTTTTCAAATGCTTCAAATTGGTATGGGACAATTTGATTCAAAAATATCTTTTAAATTAATTCCTTTATTAAATGTATGAATTTTAAATGATTTTAAAAAAATGACATTTCTCTCGTAAAATTTTACTCACAATTTTCAACTATGTCAGCATCCTTTATTGAATATTATTTTTGACTGAGGTTTATTTATTATAATACCAATATTCCATTTATATTGATGGTTTTGTGATATTATTGACTATGGATGTGTAATTTTTATACCATTCATGGATTAGGGATAATGTATTGACATATCGTATGCTAGTTTTAATATGAACGTTTATGTTATATTTAAACCTTTTCATATGAGGAATGCATTGGACTTAGTATGTGACAGGTGGAGCCCGCTATAGCACCTCGATGCATCAGTAGTTCTCATGAGACAAAATAATGTCTTGGTAAAAAGCCATGGAAATATCTTATTTCTAGTCTTCGCACAAGGCCTTGACTATGTGGTTATGATAGTCTGTCATTATGTATTACATCATTATGAAAGTGGTTAGTGATATTGCATGTGATTATTCGACTAGTAGAATATCCATGTGAACAAGTAAATGGAATTACTTCATTTTATTTTTTCTATATTATGCTAAAGTTCAAGTTTAAAAGACTTTTGTTTTAGTCAAACATTTCCTTAAAAGTTAATGCTTATTTATGAAAGTTTCTACTGTATTATTATCCTTACTGAATATTTGAGCTCACCCCTTTCTATATTTTTTTTTACCAAGATTCCAAGAAGTGTATTTTGATTGATATGAAGGGTTAAGACAAGGGAATAATGGAATTCATAAAGGATTATTTATGTTTTTTTGTATGTTATGAAGTATAATGTTACATTCATGTATATAATCTATTTTCCAAGACTGCTAAACCAATCGGTCCTTCGGGACTTGATTCCTTGAAATCATGCCAATGTATTAAAATAATGATCGAACTCTAGGTAACTAGGATTAGGGAATTACAAAAATGATCATAAAAAATATGGATAATTAATAAGTATAGTATCATTATAACATATCACATATGCAGCATATGTAAGATAAGGCTCTTTTTCGTTGACGAATAAAAATACCATAAAAATTCATTAAATTCATCCTTGACGAAAATATCATTTTCTCATTAAAAATCACTTTTAAAAAGTAAAAAATTACAAAATATTAGGGAACCAGTTTTCTTTGAAAAGAATCATGTAAACATCTAAATTAATCTTCAAATAAAATAGTAGTCATGATGGATGTAAATTCCATTCATTCCAAGTATATTAAAATAAAAATTACATATATATTTTTAGTAAAAAGTCAAAAGAATATCATTTATAAAATTAAAAGAATATTCCTTTTAAAACAATTTATAAATGATAAATATGGGAAAATCACTTTAAAAACCATAGGTGAATAGTGAAAACAATTTTGTAAATATTTTTTAAAATAATTGAGATGGAAGTGAAAGTTTTTTTGTCCGAAGTGAGTTTTAAATTGGAGTTTCCTTAAAAAATAATTTAGAATATTGGGTATCGATAAAGAGTAAAGTGAATGGAAAACATGTAACATACAAAAATAACAAGAGAAAAAAATAATTCATCTATTTAGTGATAGACAGTTTATAATATTTCATCATTTCGAGCATAATAATATATAATTCAGATAAATTATGATAGTGTAACATAAAACCCTTACCACATTGGTATCTTTTGATTCATAACCCCCATGAAATAAATAATGTTAAAATAATAATTAAATACCATGAAAATAAAAAAATTCTTGATGTATAATATTAATGGGGTCGTATAAACAACACATAAATGAAATAAGTGTAGAATATGGAATATGTAGTGTAGAAGTAAAAGTGGGATGATAATCTGTTACCTTATTTATGATTCTATTCATACATGTATGAACTCCATTTTTAATAAATACCGATTTACAATAAATATATTAAATAACAATTATCATGTATATATATCATACCATATATGATTTAATTCTGACCTTTTATCACCCATTTATAAACTATTTAGTATGAAAATCATAGTTCGGGTTGATAGTTGCTTCATTATTCATGAATGTTTGGGTTTGGTTGTTTCAACCCTTTTACTTTGATCATGGTTACGTCCTATAAATAATGTTAACCATGATGTAGATATCATATTTATTAATTATATAAGTATTTATATTATTACACAAAATCTGGATAATAAAAAATATGGTACAGACACTACTACCAAATAGGCCATTAACAGCACATGAAATGGACTTTATCGGGACTAGAGAAGCAATGTCTACCAAAGTGATAGTAAAAATCCTTTTATTTTATCAGTGTTAAAAAAATCAATGATAAAAGGTAAATTATCGATGCCCAACGTAGCACTAATAAATGGGTCCTTTATCAATGCATTTAGAAGAACTGGTGAAGGAACAAATTTATCAATTATTTTTTTATGGATACTAAAGGATCCATTAATCATTGAAAATAAAGTCTTCTATAATATGAATTTTATCATTGCTTATAAAATATCTGATAAAGGGACATATTTTATTGTGTTATAAAATCACACTACAGGAACAATGCAATACATTTTAACAGCAACTATAACACTAGAACTGTACTAGATATCAAAAAAAGGATCCTATACAGAATTTAAATGAAATTAAATATACAATAAATATACAGGAAAAAAACATCATATTATAGACATTTAAAAAATGTGTTTATTCAATTATATAATAAATATTAGTACATGCCATCAAACACACCAATGTTCATTTTCATTTTAACTCTAACCCCAACTCATGGTATTTTCGAAAAACCACTCACGATCAACAAAAAGTAAACAATTGGAAAAAATTATTCTTCAATTAGTAATATGATAAAGAATTAAATTAAGATATGTTCTTAACTTCACTAAAATTGATGTCAATTTTAAATAAAAAGATGCACTTTGAGACATACAGGTCACACTATGCCTTGGATTGAGGTTTCAATCATTCCAACACATCTCAAATGAATTTTGGATGATTGTACTAGAGTATTAAAACACTCTAAATGTGTTTTCATGGTTTTGAGTACGTCAGTTTTGTTTTTTTAGAAAAATGTAATTTTAAATTAGATATACATACATTGAATCATTTAGTTTACATACATTATCGTTTTGATAAGAAATTAATTCCTACATTTCAAACATGACATCAAAATCATTCTCTTTAATTATGATGAAAATCTGAGTGTGTTTGATTGGTTTTTAGTGAGTGACATTTTTTAATCTAAAATGCCTATTTTAAAAAGATAATGGAAACTTTTAGTCCAAAGGGGTAAATCGTGTTTTAGATTGAGGTGTGGCTAGTTACTACTCATCAAAAATTAATTATGAATAATTTTCATAATGTATTAAAACAATCCTACTGTGTTTTATTCATTTTGAGTATGTCAGTTTTGTATTTTGTTAAAATATATGTCGATTTTAAATAAAAATGTGAAAGTTAATTCATACTGGACACATTGTGGGTCGGATTGAGGGGTAACTGATTCCTACAAATCTAAAATGATAAATGGATTTTTTTCATAAATTATCAAAATATTTCTATTTTTTTCTGAATTTTGAGTTTGTGAGTTTTATTTTTTACAAAAAAAATGTCATTTAAAACCGGAAACATGAACATTTACTCATTTTGATCACATCATGTTTTAGTTTGATTTGAGACCAATTAATACAAGTGAGAAATTAATTATCAATTTTTTCCTAAATTAGTAAAATAACCTGAGAACGTTTGATCAGTTTTCAATGAGTGACACTTTTTGAACTAAAATGCCTATTTTAAACTACTAATGGAGATTTTGAGTAATACCGAGCACATAGTATATCTGATTATAGAGTTTAAAATCCATACACATCGTAAATTACTTATTTATCATTATCATAAATTATCAAAATAAATATTGAAGATTTTTCTAGGTTTTGAGTTGGTTAATTGTCCATTTTACTAAAATTGATGTCAATTTTAAATAAAAAACACACTTTGAGTCATATAAATCACACCATGAATGATATTGAGATATTACTTACTCATACACTTCCCAAATTACTTATGGATCGTTATCATAATGTATCCAGACAATCTGATTATGTTTTCTCAGTTTTGAGTAGATGATATTTATTTTTTTACTAAAATTGCATTTTAAAATTAAAACACGCACATTAACTAATTTTGGGCACATCGTGTATTGTTTTTATTTGAGACTAAATCTCACATGTCACAAATGACGTATGAATCTATATCATAAATTATCACAAAAATTTGAGTGTGTTTTATAAGTCTTTAGTGAGTGACACTTTTTGAACAAAAATGTCAATTTTAAACTCATAAAGGATATGTTGAGTCATTCAAGGAGCATCATGTATTGTATAGAGGTGTGACTAATTTATAAAAATCAATATTGACTTATGGATTATATTACTAAAATATTTGAACAATATTAATGTTTTTCCTTACATTTGAGTAGTTCAGTTTTCCTTTTTACTATTATTGATGCCAATTTTATATAAAAAGTTGCACTTAGAGTCATATCCATCAAACCATACATATGATTGAGGTAATGATGATTCTTAGATGTCTAAAATGTCTTATATATAGTTTTTCTAAATTATCAAAACAATATTAATGCGTTTGTTCAGTTTTGAGTAAGTTAGCAGTCATTTTTTATAAAAATGATGAAAATTTTAAATAAAGGGTATCATAGAGTCTTACCGGTCACACCGTGTGCATAGTATTAAGTGCAGAAGATTCCAAAATTTCTCAAATTATGTATGGATTTTTTTTCTAATGTATCAGACCAATCTGAAATTTTTTGTTTTTTTAGTATGCCACTTGTATTTTGTACTAAAATGTCATTTTAAACATGAAACATGCACTTTGACTCATACGGATCACATCCTATATCGGTTTGACATGAGACAGATTCTCATATGTCTCAAATGATTTACAAATCAATTCCATAAATTATCAAGAAAATCAGAGCATGTTTTCTCTATTTTCAATTAGTGACACTTCTTAATGTAAAATGCCTATTCTAAACTGATAATAGACACAGTGTGTCATACCGGGAACATCTAGTATCATATTGAGTTGTGTCTGATTCATACACATCAGAGAAGACTTATAAACCATTTTACTAATGTATAAATACAATATTATTATTTTCTCTCAGTTTTGAGTATGTCAGTTATCTTTAATATGAAAATTAATTTCCATTATAAATATAAATAAGTAGATGGAGTCATACCGATCACATCGTGTGTCGTATTGAAGTTCAATTGATTCTTACACATGAAAAATTTAAAAAATTCATAATTATCACTATTTTCAAGATTTCCATTGACTTTCAACAGCTAACTGCCAAAAAATCATTGGAATATTTGAATAAAACAAATCAACACAAGAAAAAATTAATCTACCTATATAAGAAAACAATTTTTATATGAGTAATATTAAAAAGAAAAAAATTAACCATAGAAATGAAATAATTAATTAATTCTATGGATAATTGTTTTACGATGGAAACATCAATATTACCTCTATGATTGAGTATTAAAGGTAAAATGAAGGAATGTTATAAATTTCATCTCCATATGGGTGAATGGTTTTGAGGGAGAAGAAGTTTGTTGATGTTTTAGTGAAGAAAGGCATGAAATATTGATAGATTATTGTAGCTAAAATAAAATAATCCAAATTTATAATAAAATAATTATTATAAGGGTAATAATAAAAATAAATAAATAAAAAATAAATATCAAACAATAAAATAATTATATGGAAAATGATATTACTGTTCAAATATCAAGATTACCTCTGTGATTGAGCAGGGGAAGTGTCTTTGCTCCTCCTATAAATTAAGTGGAGATAACATGAATGAATGTGATAAATGAAGCAGTTATTGGGTAGAAAAATTTTGAGGGAGAATAATTATGTTGATTTTTTGGTTCAGAAAAGCATGAAAGACTGAAATACATTCCCAATGCAAACAATAGAATCCACATGTATAAGAAAAAACATATTACATGACTAATACTAAAAGTAAATAAATTCAAAATAATATACATTATATAAATTCTATAAACCATGATATTACTGTAAAAACATCAATATTACCTTTGTGATTGAGCAGATATAGTATCATTAGTCTTCCAGGAAAGGAGTGGAATATGGATTTAAATCTTATAAAATAAATTAACTCTAAAAGGAATAATTAAAATTAAATCAATGCTATGTTATATAATTATTCTGTAAAATAGAGAAAATATATTCTAACATTACATTTTGATCTTTAAAAAGTGTTTCCTTCATTATTGTTTGTTCTTCTTAAGGATTGGTAACATCGTCAAGTGTATCATATATTGTCTGTATGATTAGTTAAAACTTTAATTAAGATTATGTAAATAAAGTAGATAAAAAATAATAGTATGATGGAAATAAGAGTATATTATAAAACAAGTTTACCTTCTCAATGAAATCTATTTATTTTTTAAAGGTTTTAGGTATTTCAATACTCTATTATGAATTAAAATACCCTCTTTGTGGTCCCCATGAATGTACAATTCATTGTATATATTTGAACAATCACGAACTGATTATGATCTCCAAATGAAATGTTCATCCTTGTTTTAATTTTCATCTGACCCAAAAAAAATTTAGTCTCTGCAAGAAAACTAACCACTTTTTTATTGTATTGAAGACATAAAATTATTTTCCTCCTTATTATTCCATTATAATATACTTGTATTTTTTCCCTTACACAATGAAATTCAATGCCACAAATGTCATTAACCAACCTTGGTACCCTGGTAACACGATAATCAAGCTAGCCCTAAATCATCCTAAAGGACGTTCCTTACCCCCACAAGTCATTGACTAGCACCTGGCATCATACAATTGAATGTTGGAATGGTATTTCCATAATTATTGTGGATGTATGAAGATACAAATTAGTATACATAACAAAAGAAACTCTACTAGGATTAATGTACCAGAATATAGAGGGTTATAAACAAGGCCAATGTACTAAAACCCGAGTACCAAAATAAGGAAAAGAAACACATGTCCTTATGGATAGAACTCACCACTTCAAATGTTCAATATCCAGATCCAACTCTAAAATATCATTTATCCTTGCTTGAAGATGGAAAAAGATAATCTGAAAAACCCCAAAGGCACAAGTATAGTATAAGATAAAAATCCTAGTAGGGCCTCACCATGGATTCCATATCGGATTGCAATAGCACATTTACCAATGTAATGATTTAAATTTCAAAATAAATAGCCTGGTCATTTTATTTAATATTAAAAAAATCATTATATATAATTTAAATGATGAAAAAATAATTTATTAAAAGGATTTATAAGTAATATAATATTTCTAAAGCAATGGATTTGATAAAATAGTTACATAAAATATTTTATGTAAAATCAAATGGCATGAAAAGCAGTTTTACAACATTGGAATACATTTATATTTCAAATATAAATAAAGAGAGAGAAAAATGGTCATCTTCGAAATAGGTAAAAAAGTTTTAGTCTATATGACTCTGCACTCTCTATGTGATTTTAGTAATATGCGTATATACATGTCCTATTGACACTAAAAAAATGTAACCCTTCACCATCCCATTAGAGATGTGACATGTTTCATGTATGTTTTAGAACATTGTAATATCATAGAGTGTGTCAAAATAACTCCCCAACTACCTAAGACTTGCATGTTATCTTACACAATCAATGATGGTAAATTTAATTTAATACTTCTTTAAAAAATCATATTATTCTTTTTGAATGCCAATTTTCTTTTTAAAACCAAAATGTGTTTTAAAAAAACATTCCTCTTTAACAAGATAAAACCACTAGGTTTCTATAAACAAATTTAATCCATTTTCACATGTTTTAAATCAATTTATAATCGATTCCATCATTTTCACAATTCATTTGATCAATTAAATTCAACAATTTAATTGAATTCATTTACATTAAAACTACAATTTAAATTAAAAATATTAAATAAAAAATCTATAAACAATGACCAATTCAATGAAATTTTTGGTTTTTTCAATTCTCATTACAAATCCATTTGAAGTAACCAAATTCCCTAGATTTGGATTTTTTTATTAAATCAATAGAATGAATGTTAGAGAAATTAGATTTTAATCAACAGTTGAAGTAAATAATGAAAATTCAATGTTAATCAAATTTGGCTAAAGGGGATGGATTCACAATCTTTTCTTGAAAGTCAACACTCACAACAACACCCATCAATGAGAAAAATGGTGTAGAAGACCTAGAAACACACCCTAGATATATGATCCAACATCACAGAGAATAGATACATTACATTTTGGACGATCTATTAAAATCCCAATGGTGAAGAAAGAGAGAAAGATGAAAAATAAGGGAGAAAGCTTTCATGGGAATCACACCACCACCATAATGATCATAGAACACCATATGAGAAGATCTATAATTGTTAGAGAGCTTCAATATCACCTAGGGAATGATTTAGGTTGTGTGAGATGAAACATGAGTGGAGGAGAAAAGAGATCTGAATAGTTTATGGACATTTAAATAAATGTAGTCAGGTTATTATACAATGTGGAATACCAACACACATCATGATACTATTAATTTCCTTCATAACTAAAAAACACATCACCTCGAATTACAAAAATGACACTCTAATTTAAAAACTGATCTATAAATAATTAACATTATGTAATGTCTCCTCATGACAATTACCCTACAAAACATGAAACCATTCATGTCCTTCCTCTAATGACCATAAAAAATTATTTGACCTACTTACACAACCTATAACTCTTTAGTAGCCTGCAAAAATGGCTGGTTAAAGCATAGAGTCCATAGAATATCTATCATAAAAATTATTTGTATCCTCCCAATTCATTTTCAACCCTACCCAATCGAAGAAATTTACATCCATTATAACGATAAATCCATAAATATCATATCGATAACGGTATGTTACAACCACCAAACCATAAGGTCACAATGCCCCCAAGAACCCTGTATAGAGGCTTCAATAACAAAATTATTATTCTATGGTTTTATCATTAGTGTCGCGTGTTTCAAATTCTCATTACTATAAGAACCATGTTTATATAGCACACAAACAAAAGGTATTATCCTTCCATGAACTACCATTGTCTCAGAATCAAATATCTAGATTGGCTTCTCAGTCAGAGATAAATTATATCCAATCTTAAGATCACTCAAACTCCAAAATTGTGATGTATCATATAATAACTTTCCCAAACTGAGATACATTGAATATGTTATGTGTCAATGTTAGCTATAGTGAATGTGTTATATTGTATTAACATTACCAATCTTTTCAAAAACCCTTGAATATCCAACAAAATTGGGGAATAGGTATCCCTTGCATCCCAAGACATCGATGACCCAATCAGCATGAAAAATTCAAGAAAACATGGTCACCAATTTAAAAATATGAAATCCTATGGTGATTATCATCATAAGACATATATTATATTTGTGTTTTCAATATTCTCTAATAAATCATATGGACATTTTATTCATCTCTTACACCATTCTGGGTCCAACCAAGGAACATTCATGATTCTCCAACCAACACAATGAATATATATAAGGTCATACATACAAGGACATAAAAGGTGACATGCGAATCACAAACTAGTAACTATTATTATATGAAATCATGACTAGACCTAGGTGATCATTCAAGACCCACCGATGTCAAGAACATAATCTTGGTGCATCTCTTATTGAATATGTATATCTATCTCTATCTAGACATCCAAATGCGGATAATTGGTCATGGATAAATGGACATGAAATGTCCATGACTCCTCAAGGCCTCTTAAATCTAGAGAATTGAACTGAGGATCTCAATTAGAAACAAAAACTGATGGAACAATGTGCAAATGGACAAAATCCTCCACATAAGTATTTCCCAACTCATCACCGTTGGTTGTATCTAGGATGAGTATGATGTGAGATAACTTCAATTGCCTTTCGATCACAACCCATATCACATTCTTCTTTATTTGGGAATGAGGATACATAACCATAATTTCCATAGAGATATAATCCCCCTTCCATATTGGGACTAGATTTTGATGATGTAAACCCAACTGTTTTTGTACTCATCCATCACCTGCTGTCACGTATAGAAAATTAAGAGAAAATCACCAATGCCCTATCTCATCCCTAGCCACTAAAACTACCACTACATGTAATAGAACATCTTATTTGTTCCTGTGTTCACATACCACTCGGAATTATTATTATACAACATCATTTTCTCTTTTGCTGCTAATGACATAATGTCGTTACTTTTATAGCATAAACCGCACTTTATAGAGATCAACCATAAGGAATATATCTTCCCATTGTAAAAAAGTGTTTATAATGCTAAAAAATTCATCATTAAGATTTTGATCTTGAAGATTCGTCTTGGGAAGAGTGGATCTACACCGCAACCAGGATAAAGAATCTTTATCCACATTCTCCTAAACTCTAATATGTTACTGCGAAAAGAGATCCATCAAATACCACTCAAATATTATTTTATAGTTTTGGTTAGAATATTTCTCCCCAACACATATTCTATAACAGTAACTTTCCCTGCGGTATATGATATTTCAATGTTGAAATATTAAAGGTATTCCACTCAATGCCTTTTATGAAGATTCAAATCATTTTTAATGAAGATGTAACTCAGTCTTTTGTTGTCTGGATACATAGTAAACCTTTCTTAAGAAAGGTAGTGTTGCAAACTATTAATTATGTACATAATCACTTCATGATCAATATAATGGGTATTATAATTATTCTCTTGTGGCCTAAGATGATGATATCTATAAGAAACTACATGATTTACATGCATTTGAATTAATCTAAATCCTGAACACGATGCCTCAAAAAATATCACATATACCTATCTGGCCTTTGGAAGAGTCAACACCGGTGCAGAAGTAAATAAATGATTCAGATAAAAAAATAACTCTAACATATATTATAACATGAAAAAATCACCCCCTTACGAGTTAGAGTAGCCAACATAGAAGCCAACATCAAGAAGACTGTCACAAACTAAAGATAATATATGTCTAATCCCATGAAGCTTCTAATATAAATCACTTTTCATGGTTACTTACAATTCATACCATATTATTCCTTCTATAAATATATTGATATACACTATTCATAGGCCACATGTACCATTAATTTAACTTCTAAAATCCAGAAATCACACTTTGAATGCATGGCGTATAGAAAATAATTTCTCATCAGACTCAAACTGGTTCTCAGATCATGCATTTGATCCTCCTCGTTCATGGAGAAAACAATGATGTCACGCAAAAATAGAATAAAAAATATATCAAAATATAAATTGAAAATCCTTTTCATAAATTCCATGAAAACGATAGGAGCATTTGTTATACCAAATGGCATAATAAGTTACTCAAACATGTCATACCTTCTCCAAATGGAATTTTTTTGAATGTCTGATTCTTTTATCCTCAACTGATGGTAACCAGATATATGTTTGATCTTTGAAAATCACTTCTCCACATTCAATAGAATAAACATATCATCAATGCATGACAATAGATATTTATTCATTACTATAACTCGATTGATATTTTTATAATCAACAGATAAGGGAAGTGAATTATTGTCTTTCTTAGTGAAGAGAACAGATGAAGCCCAGGGTGAAAAACATAATACAATAAATCCTTTCATAATATGATCATATAGTTATTACATTAGATATTTCATTTCATCTATATCCATTAGGTAATGGGGAATTAAAATTGGTTATGTAACAAAAATTAAGTCAATGGAAAACTCGGCTTTCATTACTGATGGATAACCAGAAAATTTAGAAAGAAACACTTCAGGGACCTCAAAGATAGCTGGAGGGAGATAAAAGCTCCAATAATCCCATCCCTGATTAGAAGAAAACACTGATATTAAATTACCCAAATCTATATAAAATGGTATGCCTCTGCTCAAACATGGGTCTCATTCTTTTATAAAGACAATAGATATAATATTAGGCATAGTAAGGTAGACCTATTGATGATAAAAATCAATTCAGGCTTTATTTTCACTGATATAATTCATGTCCAATATCATATCAATATATTTAATGTCAAGGACTAGAAAAATCCAAGGTAGATCGACATATGATAGAGAGAAGACATAAGAAGGACTACATAGGCCCCACTCTCTCTTTGAACCAAGGGGTTTAGTAATATCCATTTCTCAAGATAAAATCTTAATAGAATGATTGAGTTGATTAAAAATATGTATTGAAATAATTTATTGAGATTCCCCAGTATCCCCAAGTGTAGTCCCTAATGGTGGATCTAATGTAATGGTATCTCTTATAGTGGTTAGAGTCGTATTTTCTTCCTTTGGAGACTCTTAGACTACATGAAGTGGAATTATTATGGATGGCTATGAATGGAACACTTTTATAGGCGAATAATCTAATTTCCCCATAGTTTTAGGAGGATATGATGATCATGTTCCACTACGCAGATTATAAATGTTAAGGTAGATTATCTATAAGAAGCCTATATGTCGGTAGGAGCTAAATTTCTTAGGTTCCTCAATGAAAATCCACTTTGAGAATCCAGGATTTCCACCCTGAAATAAAATCAATAGAATTACTCCTAGAACTATAGATGGTTTTGAATTTCCCTTCCATTGAGATCATCCATTATAATTATCATGCTTCTATTTTCCATTGAAGGAATTCACACTACCAATAGGGGGAATGAAACCCCCAACAACTCGGACTTTATAGCATGGTCCATCTCGACCATCATCACCCAATCTAGTACATCATAATAAGTGGGCATCTATAACAATAAAAAATGAGAATAGATATCTGATCTAAGTCCCAAATTGAACCATAAAGCCTTTATCCTATAATTACATTCAATCTGAGGTGAAGCTACACAAATTTTAGCAAATCAATTTTAATACCCATTAATGGTTCAATCAGCCTACTAATGATTAAAACAATCAGCACACATGGACAACATCATAGACTCTACATAGAAATAGTTGGTGAAAAAAATTAATTATTTCCACTATAATTTCTCAAGATTATTTTTCTCCACCATCATGTGCCATCATCTCTCTCTCAGCACTTCCAGCCTGAAGGTGGAACAATTTACCTTTATTTTTTATGGTGTATCCAGAAAATAAAACATACATTCTATCCTTCCCTAAAATTCTTCAACATGTTGTGGATTAGTGGGACCTTTGAAAATCAATAGCTTCAGGTGAAGGAACTCTTGAGAACCATTTCCTAGAACATCCCGCTAAGGATCCAGAGCTGGAGTTGGAATAGGAATTGGAGGTGGTGCTTGTCCCTGACCGTGGACAATGCACACAATCACCTCATTTAGATTTGAGTCTACTTGAGTATTTCCTATAAGTGTTTCAGTTTCAACTTCCCCCAAAATCTGATTTTCACATCTTCTAAGAGGCAACATGCTACAAAACATCAGCTGAAAATAAGGATGACACCAAAACAACACTCAAACTAGGAAACAAGGAATATTATTCCCATCATATAAAACAATGAGATTATGATATCACTCCATCAAAATCATAATATTGAAAAGAGGAGAATTAATACATAAGGTTTCCTTCAATATCCACCCCTGGTTAATTATGATTCATTGTAGTCAGAGCTAGATAAGCTATCAAATGCAAGAACCTCTTTTGTATTGAAAATACATCAACTACATAATAAAATTATGAAAAAAGATCAATAGCCTCTTTTGATGCGATTTTATTCACAAAATAGCCCAGGTACCCTTGTAACCCAATAACTAAGATTACCCTGAAATAGCTAAAAGAAACTTCTTGATACCCATGAGTTAGAGACTAAGACCAATATTCATATTATTGAGGCTAGGAATTTTTTTCCAAAGGTATTGCAGAAGTAATGAAGGACATGTCAGTATGTCGAATAAAAGAAACTCCACTATGAGTAATGATGAAGAATACAACAGGGCATAAAAAAGAAAAACATACTACAAACCATGATCGAAATTTTGGAAAAAAAACTATATTCATAATGAAAAAACTCAACACATACAATGTTCAACATTTGGATCCTCATCTATGAGATCATTTCCACTTGCTCGATCATGGAATGAGATAATCTATACACAACTTAAGGAAAATTTAGTGCGTGAGCTAAAAATCCTTGTAGGGTATCACCATATATTCCACATATTATACCAATAATAGATTAACCAAAGGAATTATATTAATTTTTAAATAAACCTGTTTATAATTTCAGAGCTCATTTAAACAAATGATTCTATTTAATTCAAATGATGATAAATACTTTACGAAAAGGCATTACAAGTGATGGAATATTTCTAAAACTATGTATTAGATAAATAAGTTACATAAAACGATTTATCTAAATTCATAAGTCATGGAACATAGTTTTACAACATTAGAAAACATTAATATCTCAAATATAAATAAAAAGTGAGAAACATGGTCATCTTTTTAATATGTAAGAAGGTTTCAAGAAATTTGAATACAGACTCCCTAAGTGATGTCAGTAATATGTGTATAGACACATCCCCCTGACACTACCCAAAGGAAACTCATCACCATCCCATCGATGTTGTGACCTACTACTTGAGTGTTTTAGAATGTTGTAATAGCATAGTTTGTGCCAAAAAACACACCAAATACATAAAGATTTCATGTTTTCTTTAACAATATATGATTGTAACTTTATTTTAATACTTCTCAATAAACTATTAAATCACATTATTACATTTAAAGTTAAATTTTCCATTTAAAAATAAACCGGTTTTAGTAAAAAAATTCCCCTTTAACAAGATTATCCCATTAGTTTCTATCAAAACATTTTAATCCCTTTTAAAAAGATTGAGTTCCACTAAAATAAAATTCCATAAATCTCAAAATTCACATAAAAATTAAATTAAATAATTTAATTTAACTTCTTTCCATTTAAAATCCAATTTAAATTAAACAATTCAAATAATCCAATTTTCATAAACACAGAACAATTCAATGGATTTGAGGGTTTTCCAAATTCTCATGCCACAACCAATTCAAATCTCCAAATTCACTAGAATTTAATTTTATTATTAAATCAATTGAAACCATGTTTCAGAAGTAGAATTCAATTCAACTATTGATGTAAATAAAGAATACTATAATTTCTTCAATTTTTCTAAACATAACAGATTCACCTAAATTTCCCTATAACTTAACACTGAAAATGGCATTCATCAACAATAATAAAGGTTTATAAGTACTCAAAACACATCCTAGAGATAAGATCTAACATCACAGAGCATGTATCCATCAATTTTAGGATGAAATATTGAAATACCATTGGAGAATAAAGAGATAATGATGAAGAACTAGTGAGGAAGTTTACCCGGGATTCACACTGCCAAACAAAGGATGATCATATACTAAATTGGAAGATTCAGAATTGTTGGTGATCTTTATGATTACCTGGGTAAAGATTTAGGTCAAAGGGGAAGAACCAAGAGCATATGATAAAAGAGATCTAAGTCATGATTCATTTTAAAGAAAATGAATTCATCATATTCCACGACATGTAATAATAATACACATCATGAAACCCTTAATTTATATAATTTCCAAAAATTCAACGATTCAAATTAAAAACAAACACATAGATTTAAATACTAATCTCTAAGTTATTCAATATATGTAATGAATCTATAAGATGTGTACCCTTTACTATGTGAATCCTTTCACAACTTGCCTCCTTAAACGATTACACGTTGTGTAACCCAATTATATAGTGTGTAACCCCCCACCAAGTTGACAAAAAATCTAATTAATGTAGACTATGAAAAAATATCCTACTTCACCATTATTTGAATCCTACAAATTCATTCTCAACACTACCAAGTCAATGAAAGTAAAATCCTTGACATGATTAAAGGAAAACCTATCAAATGAGTAACATGATGTTACAAGGAATCATATTTCATCAACATTCACTACACTAATATTGTCAATTCATTTGAAACTGAAAATTGGAACATAAAATATTGTATAATTGAACTCATATATCTATTCTATAATCCAGAAATATGTCAAAATTGTATAAATTGGATGTGAATACTTGGAACCAAATATGTAAATCGCCTCAACCATGTGTGTAACACCATTGTTTTTCATTATACAGTAGTCATCGTGTTCTTTTGTACCAAATATATTTCCATTTATTATAAATCCAATGTATGATATGTCATTTACAATCAGCTCAATAGGTTGTCATTGATTTCATTTTACAATTGAATTTGTATTTTCATATAACTCCTTATTAAATTTATCTCGGAACCATCCTAAAAATTGTTCCCTATGCATATTTGATATCCTTCCATCATCCCTTAATGGATTCAAATCACTAATAATTTATTTCTGGGGGTTAATGTATGGGTCAACATCTTCACTATTGTGTCAAATTTAATGGTGAACATGATCCTCCTATATTAATGTAATTGTAACCATATCTCTTCTGGAAATTCTTTTTACCAAAAGGGGTTTGATGAGACGAGTCTTTTGGAAACGGATGCTGTCAAAATATGATAGATAATTAGTACATAATTCAATATCATTTGAAAAACTATATAATTCTTCAATACAACCTTCTAGAAGACTTTGATTCTTGACATACCCTTTCAAAATCATCATATATCATTCAATGGGGTACATCAATATATAATGGACAAGACAACATAATTGAATCTCTCTAACCCGGAGACTTATTAGTTGGATCATTGTATCATAGATTTATGGTGGGAATAACAAATCTAATTCCAAAAATATGACTGAAACCTCCTTATTCAGGATTGGAAACTTTTTTAGGTATATAAAATTACTTTAGATTGATTTGAAACAAAAGAAGATTCCAGTTAATGTATGTCATACATTATGAGGTTGAATGCAATGGAATGCAATATTCATTAAATCAGGTATATGAACATGAAAAACATGTGATTTTAGTCCATATAATTTTAAATTAGTCATTTACATGACATTTTTGATATATTATGAATACCCATATAGATCTTTTATAGTAATAAATAAAATTAATAATTGAAATTTTTCTATTTGGATAGAGGGTATGTTATTAGAGGATGAAAAGTACACATTTACCCTTCCCCAGGGCTAAATATTCCCATATCCACATTTCAATCATGTACAACGTAGCCCTAAATCCATATTTCATTTTTCTAATAACATTCATTACAATTATAAAAACACTATCAAATAAATTCATTTCAAGATGAATGAAATTAAGAAAATGTCTAACATACATTCAATAATAATACAATAATTCAATTAAAATAGATATCTTCTACCTATCAAAACTTTAAAGGTTTTTCAAAAATTGTTTATTGAAAAAAATGTCAATATATTTTTCTTTATTTTATAGTTGATCTCATGTTATTTGAGTTGGTGTTGTACGTTGTTTTATATTACTACCGAATGATGTCATCCAAGAACAATATTTTTTCATCAAGGTAAAAAATTATGATATCAAAAAATAGTCTTCATGGAATGTTTCAGTCGAACTATGTATGTGTTTTTTCCAAAATGGGACACCCAAAAATTCTTTTAATGTTATATCCTAATAAATTTCCATATGCGGGGAATTTTTTTGTCATCTTGTACAAAATGGCCCTCAATGTCAATTATTAACTTCTATAAGAATCCTACATTGTAACAGTTGTATCTCAAATAAATTTAATATTTTCATTCAATGGTTCCATATATACATCAATATCATTATTGAGTTTCCTGGGTACAGATATAAGAAGATACAATATAATGTATTTAATTTCATGAAAAACCGTTGTGGGAAGTTATCAGTTACCAACTTGATGGGACATGTACTATGAGTACTTCTCTCTACCACCAAAAAATTTATTACATCTATAGATAACACAAGATGGATGTTTATCATATCATTTCAAAATTCAAGATACTTATAATCATTTTTAATCCACTAAAAAGAATCTTCTAGATGACCTAGGTTCCCATCATAAATTATTTAATCTAAATTCCATTTCAATTGTCTTGCGGTTTCCTAACATCCATATATCATCTAAATAGAGAAATAATAAGAAAGTACCATACATATTTTGAAGTACCAGATTCATTTTTATTCAATAGATTAGTTCCGTACATAAGGAATTTAATGGGTGATTCATGGTCCTTGTGAAATAATATGTATTATTTGGAAAAGCATGTATTTTTTAGAGATAATTCCCATGAAATGTAACATTTTTTTGAATCATATGTTTGACGTGGTAGTTCATTTTATTCTGGTGTCATATCATTCAAGAGAACAAGTAGTTCTGTAAAGCTAATGTCACTCCATCTAATGCCAGATTTCAAATTATATAACATCGATACAACTGACAAAGTAGTGTATCTAGTACAATCAATATAAAATGGTTTTATGGAATAACCATTTTTCTCCTCAATCAATATTGTACAATCACAAAGGTCATATTAAATTTCAATTTTAATTTATTCCATGTAATATCCATTATCATTTAAACTAGAATTCTTATCTAATAATCCATAAAAAGAAGTATTATCCCAATCTGTGTCGACATGTTGTTTTTTCCCATGTTTAGTCCAAAATTTATATCTTTGGTCAATTATATTACAAATCAAATGTTCTTACAAATATTCCAGAGTAATTTTTCTTGAATAAAAACAATCTAAACATAGACATATGATTTGAGAAGGGTCGTGTGCGTTGTCTCTTGAAAACATGATGAACAATTTTACTTCATATTCATACTCTTTTCTCCAAGGACTACCATGAAAATATTTTTTTATTTATAGTCATCCTATTGGGTTTTTAAATGATAAATTTTGAGAAATAAATCAATAAGATATTCATTATAAAAAGTGAAAGATATAAACAATTTTAACAAGGGAAACTCAACATTTTATTGTTTAAAATAATTTCATTACGTTAAAGAAAATGGTTAATCGAATTTAAGAAAATACATACTCCACTATGGATGGTTTTATCCTATGAATTTCTTCCAAGGTGAAATTTATAGAAAACATTTATCATCATAAAATAATTTCCCAAACATTTATCATTTTTGTTGTTGTTTGATACACATCTTCCATCTATCGTGGATATGAACCTATAGTGATGTAAATAATCTAATAAGTATTCATCCATGGGATGAATAATTCCAAGATTTGTAAAAGGAACATAAAAGTTACGAGGGATGAATTTAAACCAAAAAATTATAATAATACTAGTTCGGGGGATGAATTCGACGAGGATGATAGTGTTCTCTAAAAGAAACGAGGGATGAGTCTGAATTAACAAATTATAGTAATATTTATTTTTTTGACACAAATCATCATTTTAATAAATCCAATAAACAAATGAAAATATAATATTTAAAATTAAGGTGTAATAAGTAACCCGAATATGATAAATATTAATAATAAACTGTAATTTAATCAACTAGAAGATATAATAATGTTTGTTGATAAAACATTTAAATAGATTTTGAGTTTTTTCATGTACATGTATGGTAGTCAAAGATTACGAGGGGAACAAATACATGTTAACCTATAATGATGAATACCTAAAGATAATTTCTATTATATAGAATTTGATAACATCCATTATTTTTTTAAACAAGTGATATAGAAATTGATAGAATTTTTATATTTAAAATTAATTGTATATAAAACATTTGGAAACATATCATGATTCGTGGAATGTCGTATCACAACCCCGAACCATACTAAGGTTTTTAGGGAGTTCTACACATAAAATATCTCCATCTGAAGGATTCTAGGGAGGTCATATGATACAAAATGACCAATATATGAGATTATAATGAAGTCCATAAATTTCTTTTAATAAATTAACAATACACATCAAATAGATATATCACAAAAAGGGGAAAAAATAAACCAACCCTTGCAACATCTATCCCAATAACACTAGCCTCTACTGGGATGCAGAAAACTCCCATGAGGTAACATTTTCCAAGAGGACTACACATACATCACTCAAAATTCTAAAGAGAATGATGAAATTAAAATATATATAAAACACCAATCCCCATAAAAAGTCTCTACAAAAAAGAAAAGAAAACAAATCGTTATTTTAATACGCAATAAAGATGAATCATAGGCTACACATCCACCATCATGGAAATTGATACATACAAAATTATATAGGAAATAAAAATTGGGATAAGAATTCTACCATATGGTTATTTCACCTATTTATCAAAAAAATAAAGCATGATTCATCCACACATTCACATAAATAATAGAGTATCACACAAATCAACTACATTAAATCGTAGCAGCAATTGATATAGAAGGATATGCTCATATGGTATGTGAGTGAAGCTTGGAAGACTCAATATATAGGTGTTTCACACTCTAAAAAATCCCAGTTTCAAAATTTCAAATCACCATGACTGAATTTTTAAAATTTATAACTATCCACACTCACAGTTTTAAAACATCCTCCACCATGAACAAAAGCTTTTATGTTTTAAACCTCGAGTTCCCTCAGATGAAGTAGAGAAAGAATTACATTAGACAGAAAGTATAGAAAAAATTATGCTCGAGTGTTGGATTACATAGACCCTCGAATTTCTCAAGCCTTGAATTTGAGACTTAGATTTGTTTAATCCATGATTCGACATTCAATTAATTGAGGATGAGTGCTGAATGTTATTAGATTCCACATAAAGCTTCTGATATTGTGAGGGGTTTGCAACAAGATTGGGTTTTTAAATAAATTTGGACACATTTATTTGAGCTTCCAAAAATAGGTTCATGAATATTTCTTTTCCTAGTGCTTAAGTAATTAGTGATGAAAAATGAATTATTTATCCATAATTTTTTAGTGCTGATAAATATAGAGATTTATCAACGTATATAATGTGTGGATGAATCCATCTTTATCAGTGCTTATTACTTAAATAGTAATAAAGGATTAAAAATTTTAATTATAAATAAATAAATATGTATATATATATATAATAAATATAAAAAAATATAAATATACTAAATATAGTGCCTTTTTAAATATATTTATCATAATTATATAATTATATAATTATGTATTTATGTATTTATTATTATATAAATATTTTGAAAAAAATAATATGTGTGTCATTAATTATATTTATATAAAACTATATATAATAAGTATATATAAAGATAATCATAGTTTATTAATTATTTATTTATTTAAATTTTTTTACAATTTCATAAATATATTTATATATTTATATTTATAAATGATTTGGTTATTTTAAAAAGTATTTATTAATGTATAATTATAAATATATAATTTTACAAATATTGTAAATTTAAATTTATAAATAAATATATTCATAAATATTTATTTTACAAATATGTTTTTATAATTATTAATTAATATGTAATTTTAATTGTATTCGTGTCAAAAATAAGTGAAATTTAATAAATTAAAAATAAGTTCTCTTTAACAATATTGAAAAAATGGATATGTTATGTGTGAGTTCATTGTATATAAAAAATAATTAATTACAAATATTTAAAATCAATATAACACAAATTTTATCTATGTTATGTTCAAAATTCAAATGACATTCAATTATATGTCTATTACTCTATGCAATTAATCAGTATTTTTTTATCCATATTAAATTTTAATTATAAAAAATTATTCACTAAAGATATGACTATTTAAAGTAAATAACTTAATTATTTTTTTATATATAAATCATATTTATATATATTCATATATATCTTTATAATTAATATATGGTATCTATTAAAAATATTAGTAGTTATCTAATTAAAAAAATGATTAATATTTCATCCAATTTTTTTTTTATTTTTCAGCTGATAAATTTTTATTTTTCATATATCTATATTTCTAATACATTATATTTATTATTAGTTATAATTTATATATTGTATTATAAATTTATTGATTATTATCAATAATTTTTTAATGGATAAATTTTTTAATATTTCATTAATAAACTATTTTTTATTTTTTATTTATTTAAATATTTATTGGTATTTATTTTTTCCTTTAGCAGTGCTAGAAAAATTATAATTATTCCACTATAATTAATAAAAATATAGTTCTTATAAAGGGACTCCTTTATTAGTGCTAAAAATAAATCACTGAAAAAGGTTACTCTTTTTCAGCATTAAAAATAAAGTGTTAATAAAGGGTAAGTTTTACCATCACTAAAAAAGGCCTTGATAAAAGGTTATATTTTAAATAGCTTCATTTATTGCAGATAAATATTCTATCTACTAATTCTTTTGGAAATCTATGATAAATATTGGTGCTATTAAAGGCATGTTTTGTAGTATTGACCGTTCAAAGAGATGGTAGGTCTTATGTACACATGAACAGTAAGATTTTTTTTACGGGTTGATTGAAATAAACATAAATAATAATCCAAATTTTGAGAATTGTTTTAATAACATATATAATAATTAAATACATACTCAATACCATCCATGGAAAAGTTAAATGAAAAACGTTTCACATCGCTTCATGGAGGCGGTAGTCCACAAACACGCATGAGCAACATTACCATGTCACAAAGGATTGGTTGGATAGAAGTTATATCTGAAATTATAATTCAAAAATCTTATTTATTTTATAAATATAATATAAAAAATTAAATCCACTATTATATGCATCCATGATATATGTTGAAAAAAAAATGAATTACATTGGTTTGTGAGGTAGTAATCTTTTGTACACACAATCGATGGTGTTGTTTACCATTTGATAGAAGTGGGATTTAGGTTATGTAACATACAAAATAAAATCTTATTATATGTAATATAATGTGTTATTATTTTATTATAGTGGTATAATATTTATTGGTTAGGGGGGAATAAATAAAATGAAGACGCATGGTTTGGAACTATAAAGTTTATTTAGACTACCACTTTAGGCGTATACTTAAATCCTTCCATGGATTGTTATTTGATCAACCCATGGACTCTATGTTAGGGGGAGGGATGTAATTAAATGATTTGGGTAGGTTTTGGCCAAACAAAAATTATTTTGAAGTGTGAATAGAAGAGGATAGGGGGTTCCCTTTTATATGTGGTGGAGAGGATACAATTGAAATTTTAATAAATATTAAATTATACCCACATTTTACACATTCCAAAAGGATCCAAATTGGATAATTAATAAATTTATACACTATATGGTTAAAACAAAGATATCCACTCAAAATTGGAGATGATATAAGGTCAATTTAACCCTTCTCTTCTTACTATAACCCTAATAAACCCATAATAACCTTAACCATAATAATTAGTTTTTACTATTTTTTCTATTCATTATAATAAATCATTAAGTAGAAATTATTATATAGTATTAATTATTATGAATCTAAATGTGGAGTCCTTTTTATCGAATTCAATTTATAGAATTTGAATACTTTAGTTTAAAATTAAATTTTTTTATTTGATGAAAATTGGTTTTTCCAAAAGAAATGTTTTCAAAACAATAAATATTATTTACATTAAAATTTAATATATAATTAATTCAAAATATATATATTATATTTATTATTATATAATATGTCTTTGTTTACCTTTTTTTGAATCCATACCTGGAATCCACTACGTGGTCCCTTGATCTGGACGTCCACAAGGCCTCAAGTGGGCCTTCTCTTATGCCAGAGGCTACTGAATGGAAGTAAGTTCCTATGATGAGTTAGTGGGGAGATGATTTCCTATAGTAATATTGGATACTAAAACATAAAATAATTGGAAAATAACATAAATATATAATAACTATTAATAAAATACACACAATAAATATCCCAATCCTTATACAAAATGATGTGTATGTCACGATACTCTACAGAAATGTATATGCACAAGATATAGAGAAAAGTACATATACAACATTCTATGTAGAACATTAAAAAAAATAATAACATATATCTATTATCATCATGATTGTAAGACTCATAATATGCTCATATACTCTATCAAAGATATACAATCAAGCATCCAAATTTGAACCCATGCCATTATCCCAATATACAACAAAGTATTTTGTTTGTATACCATACATTGGCTAGAATACATTGTGGGATATACATTTTATGGCACCACCGAAGGAATCTAGAAATATCAATCCACTTCATATAAAAATGTATGGTTCATTTATACTAATTTAAAGTAGAAAATATTACTATAACCAAGCAAGGTCAGGTTTATAAGCGAAAACCAACCATAGTTTACCACACTCAGCCTAAGCTGGGATATCTCAATAAAATTTTCATTATTTATATATAATTATGTATGTAAATTAGGTACTAGAACAATAATAACATCATAGATACAAATTTTATTTTATCTTTAAACCTAATAAGTGATGTGAATCTTCATGTCCAATAACATATAGAAGAATGTGGATCATCAATTTCATCGATCAATAAATGATGTTAGACACCATGCAATACATCACAAATTAATGGAGCATGAATATTCATTTCTAACACTGAACATGACCATGTATCGATGTATATAATACATGGGCGAGATATAATAACAATAATCATTAATTAAATATTCATTAACATAATCCAATGTTGTTTTTCATCTATTTAATATAACATTAAATCAAGGATTTTTATAAGTGCACCCATGGGGGTGGAAATTGTTGAGGTGTGTGACCTTTGATATTGAAATAATATTTTATGAGACATTTATACCAAGATTGAGAATTTGGATTAATGAAATTATATATTTAAACAACTTCAAGGAAAGTTCAACATTATGGCACCACAATGCTTGTTAAATAGAAACAAAACAATAGGGAAGATTTCTAGGCAATATTTATTATGGAGTTAGACAAATCCTAGTCCATTTTGTTACTTTAAATTGAGAAAAAATGGAATAAATATATAAAATTGAAAAACACTCTAAAAATAGGCCGTATTAGATATCTTATAAATAACTTTCATCAGGGGGAGATAAATAAATGAAGGAAGAGGATAAAATCTGCAAATGGTATGCTTACAATAAAAACAACGATGAGGGAATCAGAGTCCAAACAAAAGAGGTTGATAAAATCATTCCTTATATTGACATGGATGAGATCCTAAGATACTAGAGGTTTTTCACATGAATGGGGAGAAAAAATAAGTGATAAATCATAAAAGGGTTCAAAGGATAAAATTTAATTTCACCCAGTTTTAAGAGGCACGTGGTTTGGCTACATTTTTTTCCAAACCGTGCACATAAATTATGTTGCACCACTGGTTATGTTTCACTAAGAATTCAAACCATGGTTCATAGTTTAAGAAAATCATGTGACCCCATTCATCTCATTGTATCAACCTTCTTGGTTGTGTGGATTTAAGGAAATTGTTTAAACAAATTGTGTGCCCCTCAGTAGATCATTTCCGGACCCTACACACTTGAGTCTCATGTTAAGAACTAACCATGCTCTAACTATGAGGTTCAATATTCCCTTCCATAATCTAGTGCTACAGGTTTTGAATGATCGCCAAATTATCCCTATCCCCTCTTTAGCCTCTTAAGAACATTTCAATAGTTAAAGGAATTTTTTAAGGTAATAATTAAAATGTCCACATCTAATCAAAAATCTAGGATGTTTTAACTTTCCTTAAGAAAAATCATCATTGAGATTTCCTGAGGGTGTTTAATCCACATCTAAGAAATGTTTTAGCCACTAACTCAGAACCCTGACTTATCACTACCTAGTTTTGTTCTGTACTTGGTTGTACTACAATATAATTACATACTATAAGAACTCACCATACCTGGAGTGAAATCATTCTTAGATCAATGATACCTGTAGAATACTATTTAAATGAAACACTTACCCCCATATCAATATCCTCAATATCAAAATTATATTATGGGTTGAAATAATAATAGTGCAGTTGTGATACATGGAAGATGTTAGGAATAGATCGATACCTCTGAGGTAATGCTAATGATAGGCTATTGTCCTAACTCTCTATAGTAACTCAAAAGGATTGTCATAGTGAGATAATAGATTTTCCTATCTATGAAACCATCTATGAGAAAATATACTATAAAATCGTAGAAATGCATTATGAATCACCTTGAACTCTAGAGGCTCATGTTGGAATTCTATAGAAGACGTCTTCCTATAATGATTTGTAGCCATATTCTTCTAGATAAGATGTAACTTCCCTAAAATATCTTGAATGAGACGAGGTCCAAATATCGCCGCCTCACCTACCTCTAACCATCACATGGGTGAATTGAACAACCTAGCATATAGAGGCTCATGGGATCCCTATAAATAGTATCTGAAATGCTGTTATAGTAGGAAAATTTAGTGATAGGTATGTGTTTAACCTATTATCCTCTATAGTAAAGGAAACATGCTTAGATCATGTCTCTTAACACCCATATAGTACACTAAGACTGCCTGTCAATTTGAGGGTGATATGTCATACTCAAAAGCACCATTGAACCTAGTTCCTTCTACAACCCCGTCATAATCATAAATTAAACAAAGTATATTTGTATGATATGAAAAAATGGGGGACACCGAAGAGGTATAAAGTATCCCAAATGTAAATCCCTTTATTATCATATACAAAAATGGTCTCTTTGATTGGTAGAAAGTTAGTGATTTGGATTAATATTTTTATAATATCCCATATCGAATCCCCACCTCAATAGGATCTCAGTAAGTCCATTAGGAAATAAGTGAAGACATCATCCCATTTATACTTTGGATTGTAAAGAGGCTGAAAATTCCAAAATCTCATTGGTGTTGCACCTCTACCTTTTGATAGGTGGAACATCGAGTAATAAAAACTAAAATATGCATCTTAATTTCCAACCACCAATACTGGCAGTGCATGTCATAGTACATCATGGTAATCTCAATGTGTACTACCTATTTAGAGGAGTGATACTCCAGTATAAATTCATCTTGTTTTCCATTATCTAGCCAAAAAAATCAATAAATGTGTAGAATTTCATCCACGTTAATAAACCGAACTGGTGGTAGGTCCTCAGACCAGATACACTCCATCCAGACTAGGGCTTTAGGATCTGAAAGATATATCATTACTCCATATTCCGAAATAGTGGATGTCACTGATAATAATTTGAGTAAATGTTTTCCTTGATGTTCTTACACCACCAAGTGCATATTAGAAAATAAATCCATAAACTTCCATTCTCTACTAGTCTCAGGTGTCATAACCGGTCCCACAGGGCCCGTGTCGTGACTACCCCAAGCTGCCTTCCTTATGCTTGGGGATAGTGACTTGAACCGAAAGGCATAATCCCTTAAAATGGGAAGACATTTACTTTATAACCTATAATCACACGCAACCAATAACACAACAAGATACGAAAAGAAGTAAACTACATAGTAAATAGAGGGAGTACAGTAAGTAAAAAGGGTTTAGAATACAAGCCCTACTAGAAAGTACAAGAAGATAAAAGTACAAGTAACCTGTAGCAAAAATAAAGATGGATGTTAGGTTGTTCTATAAGGTTCCTACCTGAAGGGTATGTACAGATCACCTCCTCATAACTCCATGTATGTACGTCTTCTCCGTGTACCGACTCGTCATAAGGTCCTCCTCTGGGCTCTATCCATTCCTGGTACCCTTAGTTTTGATCAATGTTATATGTTTTCTAAACCAAACACAACAATGTGCGGGCATAGACCATGCTGGAATGAGAATAACGATACTCAGTAGGGACACTGAGACCCTCAAGGTCTCACAAAAATCCACAAATAATAAACCACAAAGCATGTAAACCAGTGAAAAACTGACTTAGGTAAATTCTTATACATATACCTAAGTTGTCATGTAAACCCATATCCATCATGAGGAAAAACAATGAGTCCAAATCAAATATCAAAGATCAATTGTTCCACAAGGGAATGGAAAACACGAAGGCAAGTATGAAACAGGTATTGACTCATCTCACACTAGGTATAACTTAATTATGGTAGTAGATATGATTAGTTTTAGCTACTAAATCATCTTAGTCCATTAAGAGGATCTACTAATAACCCACAAATAATCACTTGGAGATGACCCACATTAGATCATTAGGATCTGACCCACACATGATTGCTAGGAGTTGACCCACATAGGATCTCTAGGAGATGACCCACATAGGATTGCTAAGAGATGACCCGGATTGGATCTACAGGAGCTGACCGACACAAGATCGCAAGAGGCTGACCCACACAGGATCACTAGGAGCTGACCCACACATAATCTCTCGGAGCTGACCCACATAGGATCACTATGAGCCGACCCACATAGCATCACTAGGAGCTGACCCACACAGGATCCCTTGGAGCGGCCCACATAGGATCTCTAGGATCTGACGTGCACAAGTTTATTAGGAGCTGACCCACACATGATCACTATGATCTGACCCACACACAATTTCTAGGAGCAGACCCACCCATGATCAGTAGGAGCTGACCCACACCGGATCGCTAGTCAGTCTTCTCATCATAGCCAGCTACTGGGTTCCAACACTAAGATTGCTAATCTCCGATGGGGCCCTCTCCCCAAGCCACAGGTCAATACAAAAACTACAAAAAAATTCCCACAAAGAAGTATCTCAAAGTAGCACCACATCATAGGGGTCACAACACAGTAGACAGTGAGTCAATCGGACGCCCGGTCTGTGTGTTTTTTCCCTTTTAGTACCGAGGGCCTGATTGGATTCTTACTCGATCCAACCCAACCATACCTAATCATTATGTAAATCATTAGTGGGATATACCAAAGGAAATTTCTCTCTCTAATGTTTCCAGTGCCATTGAAGGTTTGTAAAATGGACATCCAGTGCAAAAGTTATGGCCAAAAGTGCGTAAATGGGACAAAGTGGGTGCGGGTCTGGCCTGACCCTGTCAGACTGACCCAGTCTGGGTCGACTCGGCCCGACCCGCTGGGTATGTCCTGGCCCTTCGAGTGGTCCGGCAGGCCACCTTGTCCACGAGGGGCCGCGGTGGACATGGGTACCGTGGGGCGGTAGAGGTCGTGGGTCGGATCGACTGCAAATGGCTGCTCAGCCACGGGGGTGCCGCGTGGGCGCAGGGTGGCTCATCCCAGTGGGTGGAGGTCCCGAGGTGGCCCGGTGAGGCCTCAGGAAGGGGCCCGATAGCAGGCGACGGCTGGTCCACCAAGGGAGGTGGATCTGCCATAGGGCAGGGGCCCGGCCGTGGGGAGGCGGCAGCTCATCCACAGGGTGGCGGCCCGGCCGCGGGTGGCGGCTCGGTCATATAGGGTGGAGGCTAGGCAGTAGGGTGTGGAGGCCACAGGGAGGCAGTAGCTTCAGGGTGGCGATGATGCACTGTCATCCTCTTCATGGCCGTCGGTGTTGTCGACCGCTATTCTCTTGCCCTACCGGTGTTCGTATTCATTCCTCCATCACGATCAACAATTAATCACATAGTTTGTGGATAATACGGGCCATGTTTGTTTAGCCCACACTCTCCGCATTAGAGTGGTATCAAGCAGCTATAATTCCTTTTTGAATTACGAAGAATTATACAGATTAGAAAGAGAGAAGAATCTAAGACAACAACCCTATAACATCCATCAAATAATCATACTCAAATAAACCCCTACATTGGATTGTTCATTGACGTTGGTGAGATAATGAAGTCGAATAAGGCGAAGAGAGTTCCAACCATCGTTGCTTAGAAAAACACTCTTCAATGTCGGGCTCACTCGCCATCCTCTTCCTTGATTTCTGATGGACAATCTTTGATGGTGTTCTTCATTGGAGAAGTGAAATCCTCCCAATATTTCTCCTCTACCCAAATCCAAAAAATTTCCATGTATCCAAAATGATATGTTTCCCCAATTTAATTGATGGCACAATTTAAAAATGGGTTAATTAATAATATAGGATGGCATAATAAATTAAAGGGGGTGTCACCATATATGTGGGGGATGTTTAAGAGACTTCCCCACACTTATGTGGGTTTTCATAGGGTTCAACGGGTTTTAAGCCTCAGGTAGTCCCCCCCCCCCACCATAACCTCTCATGGGAGGTTTAGGCTCGGTGGTCCCCACCTCCATAACCTCTCATGAGAGGTTTTGGTTCAAGTTGTCCCAACATGTGAAATATCCACATGGGTGGTTTCAAAATAAAAATAAAATTAAAATTTACACCATTTTAATTTATTTTATTCATTCACAAAAAACCCAAAACCGACCATTCACTCTCAAACCACTACGATCAAGGTGAAGGACTCCTTAAGTAAATATCGGCGCTCGAGTTCAACTGTTTCCTCAGATTTCAATTTCGAGCAACATCTCAAAATTTTTAAAAACCCGCTCACACGTTCATTGAATGTACTCGAAAAAAAAAGTTCATAAATTTTTTCTGGGCACTCCGGGTCTCGGAATCATACACTTTCAACATTCACAGACTCTTAAAATTACAATATATTTTGAAAAAAAATAAATGGAAATTTCGAGTCTTTACATTCTCCTCACCTCAGGGCTTTACATCCTTATAAGCCATATCACAAACCAAAGTAAACAAGTGTGGGTACTGATCACACATCTGATCCTTCCACTCCCATGTGCTCTCCTGGAGGTTCCCATGCTGACAATGAACACGCATCAGGGGTATCAACTTCCCATGAAGGACCCACTCTTGTCGATCCTCAATCTCTATTGGAACCTCCGTAAAAGTCTCCCCATCATCGACGTCTAACTCGCCATTGTCGATGATCTGAGAAGTGTCGTGCACGAATCTCATCAACTGGGATATGTGGAAGACGTCATGCACCCAATGCTACGGAGGTGGAAGAGCTAAGTGGTAAGACACCTAACCAACTCTACTAAGGACCTAAATAGGCCCGATAAACCTCAGTGATAACTTGTTGCCTCGCCCAAATCTCTTTAAACCTCATCATGGTGAGACCCATAGAAAGTCGTGGGTACCATCCTCAAACTCAAGGGGTCTCCATATCCTATTAGCATAATTCTTATACCTACTCTGTGTAGTCTTCATCCACTTCTGCATGATCTGCACCTTCTCTTTGGTAGCATTTACCATATCTGATCCCACTAGTACTGACTCCCTTGGGTCAGTCCAGCACAATGGTAATCTATAAGGTCACCCGTACACTGCCTCGAAAGGTTCCATCCCAATTGTAATTTGATATATTTTTTTAATGAAAAATACACCATCTAAAAGTGATCCTTCCATCGACGACTGAAATCAAGGACATAAGAATGAAGGATGTCCTCGAGGGTCTGAATGGTCTGCTCAGTCTGTTCGTCTGTCTGAGGATGGAAGGTGATACTCAAATGAAGATGTATCCCAAAAGCCTCATGTTACCCCTTCCATAGCCGAAAAGTAAAATTTGTTTCACGATCAAAGAAAATAATCGATGTTACTCCCTGTATCTGCACAATCTGATGCACATTGAGGCTTCCCAGGCTCTCTACTGAACAATGCTCTCTGATTGATAAGAAGAGTGCCTACTTGGTGAGTCAGTCGATGATCACCCAAATCGAATCATGTCCCCTAGATTTATGTGGAATCCTTATCATGAATTCTAGGGATATCCCATCACACAACCACTCTGGGACCTCTAAAGGCTGAACCATGCCTGATGGTACCTGATGTCACGCCTTCACTTGTTGACAAGTGCAGCACCGAGAGACAAACTCTACAACTGCTTTCTTCATTCCCAGGCACCAGTGCTATCGTCGGAGATCCTGGTACATATTTGCCACTCCCAGATGTAACGCTAGAGGGGATGTGTAAAAATCCCTCAAAACACCCTCCTGAAATGACACTGGTACCATGGTACATCCTCTGAAAAGGATGACGTGCTCCCCACCTTCAGAAAATCCTTCATGTTCATGTCATGTGGAATCTATGCACATCATGTCTCAGAGTTAATGTCCCCACACTGTGACTTCTTGACTCACTAATGAATTAATGGAGTGAATTTAAGAGACTGAACAAAACCTGCTTCTTCTCTATCCACAAAGATATCTACAAAGCGGCCAGCTGGTCTGTCACCTCGCCTAGTAGTTGTATACCAGATCTCCTGCTGAGTTCATCTGGTACAATATTCCCCTTCCCAGGAGTATAGACTATCCCGAAGTCATAGTCTTGGAGGAACTCAAGCCAACGTCATTGTATCAGGTTCAGGTCTTTCTGAGATAAGATATACTTGAGAAACTTGTGATCAGAGTACACTATAATGTGTTTGCCCATCAGATAGTGTCACCACATCATCAGGGTGAAAACCATTGCTGCTAACTCCAGGTCATGGGTAGCATAGTTTTCATCATGTTGTCTCAGCTTTTGGGAACCATATATGATCACTTCTCACTCCTGCATCATGACACATCCATGTCCAGTCCCTAATCCGTCGTAGTAGACTATGTACCCTATCCCTCCTCCAATAGCCTCAGTATGGGTGCACTAGTTAGCCTCTTCCTCAGCTCCTGAAAACTTTGCTGGCATCTCTCCGACCACATGAAGGGTTTACCCTTATTCATCAACACTGATAGAGGTGCTGGAACACTAGATGAATATTGAAAGAACCTTTGGTAGTATCCATCCAAACCCAAGAAATGATGTTCCTCTATCACACTTTGGGTAGCTCCCCATATAAAACATCCTAAATCATAGCTGGATCCACTACAACAATAGCCTCTGATATGACATTTACTAGAAAGGGATCCTCTTGGATCCAGAACTGGAACTTTGAGAGCTTGCGATAAATTTGATGCTCTTGGATTGTGTCCAGTTCTACCTGAAAATGATAACAATGCTCCTCCTTAGTAGCTGAGTAGATCTAAATGTCATCGATGAAGACTACTACAAAGTGATCAAGGTATTGATGAAAGATCCTCTTCATGACTCCCATGAACACTGCTAGAGTGTTGGTTACACCGAATGGCATAACCACGAATGCATAATGGTCCTACTAACATCTTAAAGTCATCATCTTCACATCCTCATCTCGTACAATGATATGGTGATAGCCTGATCTAAGGTCTATCTTCAAGAATCATTGTGCTCCCTTTAGCTTATCAAAGAGGTCCTCAATCCTTGGAAGTGGGTACATGTTCTTCACGGTCACCTGGTTCAGGCGCCGATAGTCAACACAAATTCTCAAGCTCCCATTATCCTTCATGAATAATATAATCAGGGCTACCCAATGAGAAACATTGGGTTGTATGAATCCCTTCCCCTAAAAGTTCTCTAGCTATACCCGCAGCTCACGAAGAGCCGTAGGAGCAATCTTATACACTGGTTTGGATATCGGTGTTGTCCTGGGGTACAATTCAATGTAAAATTCCACCTCTCTCCAATGAGGTAGAATTGGAACATCTTTAGGGAAGACATCCACATACTGTTCCACCACTACAGGATAACTTAGACTCCCCACATCAACCACTCTGAGGGTTAGGCTATCCAACTGATGAGTGATCTGCTGCACCCTCCTCAGGGTAAGTCCATCCTATGCTACAAAGGCTCCCTTCTCATCGGTTAAGGTAAACCTAATCTCATCCGTGTGGAAATAACAAAATTTTCTCCTAATACAGTATGTTTGATTATGGACTATGGATAACCAGTCCATACCCAAGATGACGTCATAAGGCCTTGACGCTGCTACTAGGGATCCCAGCCGAAAATCATACCTCCTAGAGTAAGCTCTCACTGCCACAAGCTGTGAATAATCATCGAATCCATTCCTATAAGAGTTTCTAGCCATAAGGATCAAGCCAACGACTCCATCGGAATCTCATAGATCTAAATGAGGGCAGTGGAAATAAAATAATTTATGGAACCTATGTCTATGAGTATTGTAGCTAAGGTAGAGTAGACATAGATTGTAACTCGTATCATTTCCAGAGTTCCATGAACATAGGAATGAGTTGCGTGGAGGTGAGATTTCCCATCTCCACCTGGTATGTACAGTCGGGGTGGACCTCCTAGTGGTGTTTTGTGGTAACATATCAAATCATCACCCACCACCACCTACAAGACCAGCTCCTCTTTGACGTCCGAATTCTCCCTGCAGAACTCCTCAGTCAAATATCTATCTCTATCTGGGTGGTCTTTCGACCGTATACTGATCATCTGCAAGACGGGTTAGATAGTCACGAGCCATGTGACCTTGCACGCCGCATGCGTAACACTTCCCACTCTTGGCATGACTGGCCCTGTCTCGGGTGCCCCTCATAATTGATCTTGTGTCATGTGGTCGTCCACCTGTAGGTTTGGTCCTCTTGGACCTCTGTGACATCTATATGCTGCCTGCTATGGAATACTCCACTACGTGACGACTAGTGTTGGGTCTCGCTACTGCTGACTACTCAGTAAGGAAACTCTCCACTAAAAGTGTTGTCTCTAACACCCCTTCTTGTGTCAAGATTCTAAGGAATATTCTTGAATCTATGACATACCTCTTGAGCCCTGCTCAAAGATCCAGGACCTAAAGAATGGGTCTCGTACCATATCCTTGGAGTAATGTGAGAGGTCAGAAAAATTCACTAAATTCTGAGCTCATGTCATACTGCCCTACTATAGATGAAGAATATCATGTATGTGCACTGCGTGAAGTTTCACTGGGTCAAACTCTGCCTGAAACAGGCCCTCGAAGTCTGCCCAGAGAAGTGTCACCTCATTGTGAACCTGGAGTATCATGCTCCACCATCTGTAATGTGGTTCTTAGAGAAGGCAGGATGCAAGGATCACCATGAGATCAGCTGGTGTCCCTGCCAATCAGAAGACTCTCACTAGAACCTCCAACCAATCCTCAACCACCAATGGGTCCATCATTCCCTTGAACCTGGGTGTCTTTTGGTGTTGGAACTCCTGGAACCTGCTCAAGTGGAGTATAAACTCTCTAGAAGGGGCTAGTGGTATCGGTGGCCCAAAAGGTAACAGTGTCACTGGTGCCTCCCTTGGCGCCTCTACTGGAAGAGGGACCTGCATCGATGCCTCATCGATCGGTGGGCTATCAGTGTGTACAACTTTTGGAACCCTTGATGGTTGTGTTAGTGGAGTAATCCTAAAAATAAATAGGTGTTCCACTGTCAAAAAGATATACCTGGTGAGTTGACTCCAAAGATCACAAAGAATAAATTTGAAAACACAAATGCAATCAGTGTTTTTATGCACATAGTCAGAAGTCAGAAGTCTGGGTCCTGGTGTATAGATATGTCGGCCGACGAACCAACACTAGATTCCCTAAACTGATATACATAATCACTACACATAACAATATTTCTATTAAATGAAAGATAATATTACTATGTTCTGCAGTAAAATGGACTCCTTTGATACCAGTTTGTTACGACCCATCCGCCAGGGCTTGTGCTGTGACTACCCCAAGCACGCCTTCCGTAGGCCAGGGGCTGGCGACTAGCACCAAAAGGCATGATCCCTAAAACTGGGAAGGAATTACTTTTATAACTTGTACTCACAAACAACCAAGCACACAAAAAGATATGAACACATGTAAACTGAATAGTAAACAGAGTGAGTAAAATATGTAAAAGGGTCTAGAATACAACAACAACTGGAAAGTACAAGAAACTGAAAGTAAAAGTAAACTGTAGAAAAAATTAAGACATATTGTGGGTCATCCTACGAGGTTCCTACCTAAACAATTGGTACAGATCGCCTCCTCTGCACTCTGCGTCCGTCTGTCTCCTCCGTGTACTGACTCGTCCTAAGGTCCTCCTCCGGGAACTGTCCAATCCTGGTACCCTCAGATTTATTCAAAAATGTCTATCTTTTACACCAAATAAAACAAGGTGCGGGAATAAAACATTCATGGGAGATTATAACGATATTAATTAGGGACCCCGATACCCTCAAGGACTCACAATAATCCACAAAGGATAACCCACAATTCATGTAAACTATTGACAACCCGACTTAGGTATATGGCCATACATATGCCTATGTTGTCATGTAAGACCATATCAATCATGAGGGAAAACACAGAGTCTAAATCAAAGCCCAAATCTCAACTGTTCTATATGGGAAAGGAAAACATGAAGGAAAGTACCCCACATATACTGACTCAGCTAACACCATGTATAACATTAGTATGGTAGTAGAGATGATTAGTTATAGCTAATAAATCATCTTTATCTATTAAGAGGCTCTACTGCAGACCCACATAGAATCACTAGAAGCTGACCCACATAAGATCACTCATATTTGACCCACACCGGATCTCTAGGTGCTGACTCACGCAGGTTTTCTAGGAGACGACCCACACCGGATCGCTAGAAGCTGACCCACACATGATCGTTAATAGCTGACCCACACAGAATCACTAGGAGCTGACCCACACAGGATCACTAAGAGAAAACCCACACAGGATCGCAAGGAGCTGACCCATACATGATCTCTAGGTGCTAACCCACACATGATCTCTTGGAGCTGACCCACACCGCATCGCTAGGATCTTACCAACAACTGATCGCTAGGAGATGACCCAATGAGGATCGCTGGGAGATGACACACACAGAATCACTAAGATCTAACCCAGATAGGATCTTTAGGAGATGACCCACACAGGATCGCTAGGTGAAAACCCACACAGGATCTCTAAGAGCTGACCCACACAGGATTTCTAGTCATTCTTCTCATCACAACCAGCTATTGGGATCTCACAATAAGCTTGCTCGTCTATGAGGGAGTCCGCTCCCCAAGAGACTTTTTGATACTCCTAATGGAACTGAGTCCCATGAATAATTACCTCAAAGGTCCTCCACTTCATACGGGTCTCAATGCAATAGACGGTGCGTCAATCAGATGTCTGGTCTATGAGTTATTAGCCTTTTAGTCCAGAGGGCCCAGTTGGTTCGTGCTCGATCCACCCTGATTGTACCCCATCCTTATACAAATCTTTACTGGGGTATACCAAAGGTACCATGTTGCTCCATGTTTTCTAGCGCCACTGACGTTTTGTCCAAAAGACTTATGGTGCCAAAATATGGCCAAAACAGCGTAAATGGGTTGATGTATGTCGGAGTCCATTTGGGTAGGCCGAGAGGGGCCGTTGGGGCCACGGGGCAGCAGAGGTCATGGGTCGTCTTGGTCTCTAATGGTGGCTTTGCCACAATGGTGTCTCATGGGTGTGGGTCACCTCATCCAGTAGGGAGGAGACTACGGGACGGCATAGCAGGGGGTGTCGCGAGGGCATGGGGAAGCTCGGCCAGGAGGGCGGAGGTCGCGGGCGGCGGCCGAGCCACGGGCAGCTGCTCGATGGTGGAGGGGGGATCCGCAGTGGAGGGTGGAGGATTGGTCGTGGGGCGGAGGCCCGGCCGTAGGGCGTTGGCCGCTCGGCCGTGGGGCGGCGGCCTGGTCGTGGGCGGCGCCTCGACCGCGGAGGGCGGTGGCTCGACCGCGGGGTGTGGAGGCTATGGGGTGGTGGTGGCCATGAGGTGGCTCCGTCATCTTAATCATGGAAGGTGGTGGTGTCTTCCACCATTCTCAAGCCCCATCGTGGTTCGAAGCCATCCCTCCATCGCGATCAACAATTAATGACAAGGTTTGCGGAGAGGACAGACCATGTTTATTTCACCAACACTCTCCACATTAGAGCGGTTGAAAGCGACTATAATTCCTTCTTGAATTTAAAACAATTATCATGAAAAGAAATAGAGAATAATTTCAAATAACCACTCTAAAACTTCCCAACAATAATTATACACAACTAAACCCCTTCCATGGATTGTTCACTAACGTTGGTGCAAGAAGGAAGTCGAAGAAGGTGAACATTTTTTCAACAATTTCTACTTCTGAAACCATGGTTCGATGTTGGGCTCGCTCATCGTCCTATTCCTTGATTTCTAAAGAATTTTCTTTGATGGAGTTCTTCGTTGGTGAAGTGAAATACTCCCAATATTTCTCCTCTCCCCAAATCCACAAAATTACAATGTATCCAAAATGATAGGTTTCCCCAATTTAATTGTTGGCACACTATCAAATTGGGTTAATTAATTACATAGGTAGGCATAATAAATTAAGGGGGGTTGCACCATTTTAGTGGGGTATTTTTAAGAGGCTTCCCCGCACATTGAGGGATTTCAAGGGGTACAAGGGGTTTTAATCCACGGGTGGTCCCCACCACCATAACCACTAATGGGTGTTTTAGACTTGGTGGTCCCCACCTCCATAACCTCTCATGAGAGGTTTGAGTTCAGGTGGTCCCCACCTACGAAATATCCACATGGGTGGTTTCAAAATAAAATAAAAATAAAATGTTACACCATTTTATTTTATTTTATTCCGTCACAAAAAACCAAAAACCTATCTTCCACCCTCATCCCACTTCGTTCGAGGTGAAGGTCTCTTTAAGAGAATACCAGTGCTATGAGTTCAACGGTGTCCTTGGATTTCAATTCCAAGCATTGGTTCAAAATATAGAAAAACCCATTCACATGTTTACTAAATGTACCTAAAAAAAGTTCAGAAATTCATTCCGGGCACACGGGGCCTCGGAATCACACGCCTTCAATATCCATGTACTTGTAAAATTCCCATATATTTAATAACAATTACATGGAAATTTTGGGTCTTTGTAACATAAACCTATTGCGTCTGAGTTTTATGGCTTAATACATCAGCCATTACAGTTCCCTTAATAGGTATATAAATTGAAAATCAATCCAATAGTTATATGTATTGTCCACGTCTTTGCTGCCTACGATTCAAGTCATGTTGAGTAAAAATATATCTGAGGAATTTTCAGTCTATGTACACAAAAAATCACTCTCCCATTTGATTATTAATCCAATAACATAATTCATAAACCAAAGATGCCAAATCATGGTCATTGGACGTGTATTTACAATCAGGATGCCTCAATAAGAGAGTCACATAAGCCATGGCTCTATATCTATTCATTAGAATGTCTCAAAACCTATTTCCTAATGAATAAAAATATATTGTGTAGCTTATTTTTATATTTATTAGGATCAATATCTAAATTGAAATTAATCTCCCTTTGAACTATTGAATGTTCGACACAAACACATCATACACTTTAATTGTCACCCTTTTTAGACAATCCCATAAGAGGAACCACTAGTTCTAAAAAGTATCGAATAATGTTCCTATAATACGCATACAACCCTAAGAGACTACCTAAATCAATGAGATTCTATGGTTTCTCCCAAGATATTAGGACTCTCACCAACTCTTGGTCAATATATACTCTAGACATTGAGATGAAAAGACCTAGAATGTGAACCATGTCAATCGAAATTGGGCATTTGGTGTGATTAGCATTTTTTCTCTCCTAGTGTATTCATTATGATCTCAATATATTATTCATGGTTTTGTTAAGTGCTTCAATACACCAAGATTCCCTCCAAGGTTATTTCCAAAAATGGATCAGATATTGGTAAAAAATTTGAATTATTTTATTCATGAAAATCACATGTGTTTATGAGGCTAAACGAAATTACTAGATACTCATACGAGCTATATTTGCACTATAACACTACAAGTGGTACATCTGATGGTCTATCATTCACCTACTGCTAGAAAAACCTCAAATCAATATTTGATAAAATTGTGACTCCATGGAGTAGGTCAAAGAGTTTGTCTATTAATGTTAGTGGATACAAGTTCTTAAACATAAGTAGGTTCAACCATAGGAAATCCAAAACAATCCAGAGGGTTCCATCATCCATCTTAGAGAAAATGATGGGTGAACACCATGATAATGTTTTGGTGCATATGAAACCTATAGTATCCGTGCCCAAAATATTTTATTTTAGCTCTGGTATCTTAGTAATTTGTATCTACTTATCTATGGACTTTCTCAATTTTGAATTGTACCTCTCTCATATAAGGTGTTTTAGAGAATTCATCAGGGAAAACATTCTCAAATCTCTCCACTACAAGAGGGGAATTTTTTAGGCATGTTTCATGATCATCTAGATAGATACTGGAGGTCTAGGACCTAATGCCACCCAACCAATGATTCTTAGGTATAAATAAATTCTCATGGATTTTCCATTATCCCTTTTTAATATAGGTACTTCCCTCGGGTAATTTGAATTACATTGTTTGACGATAGAAGTCAACAAAATAATGATATTGTACTACAAAATTCATCATACATATGATGTCAAAATCAGTCGCATCCATAACAAATAGGCTTCACAAGAAAAAAATATGCCATCCTTAAGGGGACATTCCTTACATCAGCGTATACACTATGATCATGCCCCAAAGGTGTATCCCTAGTCATTACCCAACTGAATCACTCAATTTAAATGACCAAAATTTCTATAATAGTATCAAAGATTAAATAATATGAAGTGATTATATCAAATAATCCAAAAACAAAAGGATAGGATTCAATAATAGCACAACAATACATAGAATACTGAGCAAGCTAGTCATGAGGTATAGGACTACTGCTTGATGTTGGACAGTACCATAGCCCTGAGTCACAACCTAGCTATCTAGAGTAGGTCTTCTCAACTGGTGATATATCTCATAGGACTAGATTTCATAGCCACAACCTCCTCTTTCACTAGATTGAATGGTAGTATCCCAACTTATTATATGAGGTGATGTTTTTGGACGTTAACCAATATTTGGAATCTATGAAAAAAACTTCTAACTATGTATTGTGGAATGATTCTAAAACAATTATTCAGATAAAATCTATAAATACCCAACTACTAGTAGACTAGAGTCAGTTGATAATTAATTATATTTGATCTAGATATAATGAATCAAATATCAAATGATATAATTGTTTAATAATATTGTATGACTAGATACATACTTGAATCATACATTTTAAATGAATATTAAAATATAACAAAGTTTTTAAAAAATAATTATACCCATTAGAATATCCATGCACATTAATCATAATATAATTCCTGAAATCCTAGTGAAAGGAAAAATATGAAAGTTATGAGTATAGATGAAAAGTAATGGTATATCTAAAATGAATGATATCATGGGTATACATAATCAATATGATGTGGTAAATAGAGAACCACACATTCCATTTAATCAATAACTTATACAAGATAAATAATATGGTAGAAATAATGATGGAAAAATTCTATATATATAATAACATGAACATGAATTTATCCATGGATGTCATAAATAATAAAATAACCTCATGGACATCAATAACTATTATCATAATTATAGAATACATAATTTCAGATATCATAAACATACCATCATGGGCTTGTGCCAAGACATGTTACATTAAATGTTATGGTCACTACTAAAAATCCAATTAATCTTGTCTAATGAGACATATAGATTCATCGAGGGGTTGTGGAAGGCCCCACCAATAACCTACTAAGTTCAATGCATTTCAATTTTTAAATAGAATATACAAAATCAACATAAAAAATCATATTAAAAACTATCATATAAAATTCTAATACTTTTCCCACTCAATAAACATATTCATAAACCATCCAGATTAATATGATGAATGGTAAGAAAACAATGAATATATATTAAAACAAACCACAAAACATTGGTAAAATTAATAAGGAAGGTATCTTTAAAATATATCCCTGGTAGAGAATAAATATGATAAGAATTATTATTTTTCATGAATATAAATTCCATAAAAATTATATTAATTACATTTTTAAGGAAAATATTCTTTTCACTTTGTGAATCAATTTCGAAACATTCAAATTTCTAGAATATTCAAAAATATTATTTTAAAAGAATCACGTAAAAAATTAATGTAATCTCCTACTCAATGAGTGTTTATAACTCTGAGAAATTCAGTTCATGCTCAGTATATTGAACTAAATATTCCTTTTTCATTTTTAAGAAATATTAAAAAGTACCACATTTATAAAATAACAAGAATATTCGTTTAAAACCATTTTATAAAAATTAAAACATAGATAAAAATTACTTTAACCCTCATATGATAATATTTAAACCATTTATTAATGTATATTTAGAAATCATGGATATGAAATAGTTATGATTTCAATCGATGTGAGAGATAATGTCAATTTTAGTTAAAATATTGTTTCGTATATTAAGTAAATAAAGGGTGGAAAATAAAAATAAAATAATAAATTTACAGAAATAATTATAGGATATGGAAATTCCTGAGTTTATTGATATATATTTCATACTATTATTTTAATCATAAGCATAATCATGAACAATATTGATAAATTATGTGATTGTAACATAAAACCCTTAACACTTTAATTATTTTGAATCATAACCCCCATGAAAGAAATAAAAATAAATTATTTTTTTAATAACAATAATATAAATATATTAATTATATAATATATCAAATGGGTAGTATATATACCATATAAAATAAATAAGTTTAAAATATGACATATTTATCGTGGACATAAATGTTGGATGACAAACCCTTACCTTAGGTCTGATTTCTTTCATGCGTCTAAAAAAATATTTTATAATAAATATTGATTTATTATAATTATATTAAGGAACCATAATTATATATATAATAGAATAAATTATGTACTAATAACTTCTTATCACCCATTTATTAAAATTTATTTTTTAAAATAATTTTTCTAGGTGATAACTTCTTGGTATTTCATTTATTTTTTCGTTCATTTGTTTCTATAATTTTAATTTTATCATGGTTTCACCACATATAGTATATTTAAAGTTATATAAAAAACATAAAAATTTATTATTTTATTATTTAGAATGTTTAATAAAATTAAGTTCTAAAAAATTGAGTTACACGGCTCATGGAGACGGTTGGTCGTACCTACCGATGAACACTTTTTTTAGTTATTTGAAGGATGGATTGAAAGGAAGGTAAATACTAATTCACGATTAGGTAATAATTATTATATCAAAAATATAATATAAATTCCATAAATATATCCTTATTACCATTCATTAAAAAAATAAGGAAAATCATTTTACATCACTTTGTGGAGGTGGTGTTAAGATGAGAAACATTATCATTTTCAAACGGATTGGATGGTAAAAAGGTAGATGTGATATTATAATTCCAAAAGTATAATTATGTCATAAATAGAATATATAAAAATTTAATACATCATTATATTCACTCTTTGGAGATGGTGATAGAAAATTGATCACATCGGTTTGTGAGGAGGTATTAATCTATTAACACAAATGTAAGTTTCATTTCACATTTGATGGAAATAGTGGTGGATTTTGGTTATGAATTAATGTAATAAAATTTATATATTTTTAATATATTTGTGTTCTTATTTTCTTATATTCATATAATATTTTTTAGAGATATAGAAAAAATAAAATAAAGATGCATGGTTAAGAACTACACATATTTTTCAGAGAATCTCCCTAGGTTTCCACCTAAATCTTTACTAGGATGGTTTTATGACCATGTAATGGTATCTAAGACATTTTTAGAGATTTAGTGATAGGATTTGTGTAGATTTTGGCTAAACCAAATAAGTTTGTATGTGTGATGATGAGAGGATAGTCATTTCCATTTTATAAGTGGGGGAGTGGACAGAATTTAATTTTTTGAAAATAATATACTATAACCACATTTTAAACATTCAAAATTGCCCAGAATTTTATCATTATTTATTATTATATGATATAAGGTTTACGTATATCCATTAAAAATAAATTTTAAAAGTTTTGATGTCATTTTAAAACTTATATTCTTAGTTTAGGCCCATGGTAATCACATTTTATTCTTCAACACTATAATTAATTTTTACTATTTTAATATTAATTATAAAGGAAAGTTATGTTTAACTTATTATATAATATTAACCTTTCTACATAAATAAATAAAAATAATTTTAAAAAATATAGGTCATAAATTTTTTTAAATTTCATATAAAATTTTATCCATATATATGATAAAATAAATTCTAAATGAATGTATATGAAAGGTATAAAATATTATTAAATAAAAATTGAATTTATAATTGCTTAAAATAGATTAGAATTTAAAATTCTTAATATAACTAAAATAAATTTACATTTTATAAAATATAAAACAAATTTTTATATGTATATTATTTAAAAAATTTAGTTTTCAATTATATATTACTTTTCACCATAAATCGAATAAATAATCATTTTAGAAAATTATCAAAAATTAATTCCAAGTTTATTTTAACATTATGATTTAAAATTTGTCTCCAATTTTTTAAAATATATTTTATAAATATGGAAAAAATATATTTTTTTATAATAAGTGTGTAAAACCTGATAAAACCCTTTTTAGAAAAAATAACGTTTTTATGTAGAAAATTAAATTTATTATTATCCCATTATTAGTAAAAATGATAGATGAGAAATAAATAATTTTATTTAATGTATATTATATAATGATATTTATATAATTCATAAATTTAAATTAATTTAAATTATTAATATATAAAAAATTGCACACATAAAAAGAGTTATTTGGGAAAAAATAATTTTACACATAAATGTTTTCTTATTTTAATTATAATCAATGGATAACCAATGAATTTTTTTATAATTCGGTAAACTATATATTTTCATAATTTAGTTATTCATATTAATAACCACCAATTTAGAGGCTAGTTTATAATGATATAGTATGTTATGGTTCATTTATACTCGGTGTTGCAAGAATCACAATCTATTATAGAGATTAAATTTATTTATAAAGAAAAAAAAATAACATCACATGGAGTCAATGTTTTCATGTAGACTAAATAAGTATTGATGATGATTATTTTCAATTTTTATTTCCTACAATTAAATATTAGGCCATGTTATACTAGGATTCCATTATAATAATTTGGGATTGTATTTATCTCTTCTGAGACTGATAATATTTTCTTTGCTCTAATAAGAGTGTTGTGTTGTATAATTCTCATATTTAATGAACTGTTTTCTCCATATTTATAGTGAATTAATCCATTTTATTAATAATATTGAGGGGAACTAGTAATGAATCGATGTTATATTATTATTTATTATTTTCAATCTTTTATTTTCGAATTATAAAAGTTAGTTTATTTAATGAATGTGAGTGAAAATATCTTCATCTCTATCAGACGTTATCTTAATAATTTTTCTTTATTTATAATATAATAAATCACTATATTTATATATATAAAGGATCATAATTACAAAAATTTCCTATGGTCAAGTGATTTTAGAACTATAGTTTGTGAGAGATCACCATACAGTTTGATATTTCACATTAGAAATAACATTTTTATAATAATAATTTTTTGGTGAATGTTATTATCTTTACACTATGTATGAAATATAAGAGAACAACCATTTTATACAAATAATGTTTATCTAGTCATTAGATAACTCATGGGGTGTAATTGTTTATTTTTAATTTTCTATGTCTCTACATTTCATATAATATATCTAATCTTCTTAAATCACTTAATTAATTAATTGTGAATTTTATTTATAAATCACCATAGATATAATTTTAATATTTTATTTATATATATTATAGATATTAAATAAGAAAATTTAAAATAGTAATTTGTTTAGTGTACCACCATAAGACCAACCATACGTTCGAACCATGATAGTACATTCATAGATAAAAAATAGAATTTTTTTTAGTATGATTATATGATATAGAAAAATACATGTTTCAATTTGATAAAATAAATAGGGAAGAACAACTCTTTAATTTCACTATGTTTTTTGTTTTTTAAAAATCAAAGAAAAAATATATCATTGTTAAAAAAATCAAATCAAAGTTCAATTTTCATTATGTTAAAAAATGAATTCAGTATGGAATAATAAATTGGATGAATTTAATGATATGACCAAACAACATTCAATGAATCTATATTCATACCCATAATTTAGATCATGGATACTAATGAAATATGATTCTTTGTAATTGAGTAGATCAACTGGGTTACATTTAACACATTAGTCTGGGTATAATCAAAATTAGGATGTTTACTCAAGATTAAATTGGTGGTATTTCCAATATCAATATTCATGTACATTATAATAAATAATTAATATATCCCCATTTAAAAATTAGATCAATCACAAAATGGTATTAGTTGTTGTTGATCAACGAAATTTTTTAGTAATATATCTAAAAATTGAAATAAATATTGTCTCAATGAGATATTAATCTCCAAAAAGTGAAAATACAAAGGGAAGAAAAATATTTTTTGTTTTATAATGTATCTAAACAAGATATATTATAGGTCTATGGGAAACATGAGAATAATCTTTAGAATGTCATAGTTAATTTTCCAAACGGGTAAGTTCAAGATGAATTTATATCATTAATAGATATTAGAGATCAAATTGATTTTAATAAATACTGGGAGGGGTTTACTTAAGATTAAATTCTATGAGATACACTAAATTGTAAAATAAATAAATATAGATCATTTTACATAATTCATCTGTAATGTATGACACACTTCAGATGATGCATATTGAATAAAGAATAAAGGTGGTTGTGTTGGTACCCCTTACCACTTAAATTCATCCATAGGCAATAATGATTATATAGTGTAAAACCTTGAACTCAAGTAAACCAAAGCTAGTGTTTACTTTATCACTTTGGAAAAAGATACAAAAGATAACATCATAGTGGATCAATATGTTTAGACATATTGGGAGTATAGAAACATACATGATTCAAAAAATAAGTTATAAATAAAAAACATATCTTATGAACATCCTTAAATACATTCTTATTTCCTTTAGTATTTCCTATAATTAATTAAAATGTCCCTTCTATGTGCCCTAGGGAAATGAAAAAATAATAAATGGTGACCCCATATGCGTAGTAAGGCTCTGTACAATAAACAATACCATGAATATATAATACCTAAACAATATGGCATAGTGAACTATCATTAAATATGATTAAAATAATTATATAATTCAAGAAATATATCAAAAGATTATAATATCAATACTCCTTGAGAAAAAAATAACTAATTTTATGTTGATGAAGGGCATAATATCATACATATGAATCCTAACTATATTGAATCGTAACAAAGATATGTTAAATATCACTGATTTCTCTCAAATACGAAATATTATATAACATCATGGCCTCTCAACCAAGGCATGTCACATACCATTAATTCCTACCAACCAATAAATCATAAAAATATGGATAGGTGTACACAACTCTATACACATTCATTTTCCCTCAATAGGCTTATTGATGAATCGAGGAAAAACATAATTCTAGGACCCATCCATCACATACACATGTCAAATGAATTCATCATATATTCAATGAACAATAGAGTTAATCATCAATATGCCAAAAAAATAAATAAATATCCATATTGAATCATTTATATATAATGTTAATATATCTTTATCCAATGCAAAAAAAAATTATATTAACCTTCCTACAAGTAATATTTTATTTATAAATGATATAGGGTTATGAAAATATTGACATGATAAATATATATCTATGATAATAAAGAAAATATATATGTATGAGAAAATTATTGTAAAGAGATTAATCAAGAGTGATAGAGAATATAAAATGAAAAGTAATATATTCAAAACCATTATTATAGTTTATAAATAATCATTTGAATTTTACAAATCCTATCCCTTGGAAGTTTCAATCTTTGAGAGATTTTAAACCCAGAAGTTTTGTATCGAGTAAAGATTGAGTTAATACCCCACCCACCCTTTTAATCATTTGTTACACCTAGGTTCATATGTTCCTAATCATATATCAGGGTATCTGTATCCATAAATGGACATTATATCTAATAAAAAACCACAATTTTAGTTGTCTAAAATATTATTTTCTTGATATAAATGAAAAACACTTGTATAAATATATTATAAATATTATATGACAAAAATAAGAAATATATATATTTTTTGAAACATTTTATTAAAAAAATTCTCAAAATAATGGATATAATATTTCCTTTGAAAATATATAGACATATTTAATTAAATATTGATAAAAAATAAAATACAAGGCAATGAAAAATTGTGGTTGCACTGTAAATGATAAAAAACATTCTTTTCTAGCATTAACAAAATTTCAAATGTTACTCATATAGGAACACAAAAAAATATAAATTTTAAAAAATCTATTAAAAGGTAATATATAATTGAAAACAAACATAAAAACTATTTTTTATGTGGAAAATAAATTCATGAAACACTATAAATAATGTGTATATGTAAGGGAATGTTTCCCGACCTAACAAATTAAATTAGAACGATTATGCTTAAATACGTTATTTTAAAATTTTGTTTAAAAAAGTGTTGAAATGTTGAAAAAAATAATTTCAATAAATATAAACAACTATATGGGAATAAAATATTTGTGTTTTAATATATAACATACATATAATTTACTCAATTTAATTTTAAACATAAACAATCCTGAAAAAATTATACTTTCAAAAAAACCGTACATATTTAGTTACTTTAGAATCGAAATAATGTGAAGGATAAAAAATTAAATGGAATGTTAAATATAATGATGAAAAATATAATAATGATAAAGTATTAAAAAAAGTTATAACACATACCATATACAAATAATAGGTTCGTAATATGAATCTTGTCTCAAAGAATGAAGTTTGAGATGATAAATCTTTACAGTGGATTCTAGCTTCGTTGGATGCATTACAACTTCCTATATAATATATTTATATTAAATATTTATATATTTCTATATATATGATACATATTTATTTATATATTTATGTATATTGTTTATTTATAACTTTTGATTTATTATTTACCCATAATTCTTTATTAATTTTAATTATTTTTGCATTAAAATTTTTATTTATCATTCATGTTTTGATTTGGTTGATTTGGTTGTTTTTCATTATATAAGGATTAATATCCTTAAGAATTTTAATCATTATATATATCATATTTATTTATTAAATATACTTATATAACAATCCATATAATTTAGTTAATAAAAATTGAATTCATCGTTCATGGAGGTGGTAGTCTATACGTACGAGTGGGTATCATTTTAATTTTTCATTGGATGAGATGGAAAAAAGTAAATTTTAGTTTATATTTTACATAATCATAATTATTTAATAAATATATTATGTATTAATTATATTTATATATAACCTTCTAGGTGATGCGGTGATGAAAAATGAAATACATCACTTCATTGAGTCGGTGGTCCACACATCTGCCCGAGCCATTTTTTCACATTTCATTTGATGTAATGGAGATAAAAATTGGTTGTAAAATTAATATAATTTTTTTTATTATATTATATGCACTTATTTATTAATATTAATAATAGTTATATACTAATTTGTGGAGATTTAATAGGAAATAAATTAGTATGATCTTGGTAATAACATTTTAATTTCCCTTGGATAATTCCATTAAATAATCCTTAAGGATTTTTGGATGGATATTTATGGAAGGAAAACCCTATATTTAATTTATTAATTTATTAAGGTATTTAGGAATATAATGGACGTGTAAAGTATATAATGGTGTGTGGATAAGTGAATTGGGTGTCACTTTTTCTAAATACTAAAAGTTTAAAAAAAATATGATGTTATTTTCATTTTTAAGTTGAACCAAATTGAAAAATATTAAAATATGTGATAATATATGGTAAAAAAGAAGAAAATAATTTTTAGAAAAGTATTAGTGATATTTGAATATTTAATTTTACCACCTTGTTATCCTTTGAAATTCTACAGTGGTGACACAATTTTTAACATCGTAACTATTCATTATAACCAAAACATGAAATATAAGTTATAACATAACATGAATATGATGATTCCAAATAAAGAATCCATTTTAAAATAATCATTTTTTATAGGTGTTAAAAATTAATTTTTATATAATTATAGAAAACATAATGAAACGTTTTTTTTACATAGATGAGTTTTAATGTATATAAATTAATTAATAAAAAACCGTGTATAAAATTGATTCTCATGAAATTTATCCATTTATAAATTAAAAAAATAAACTTATATGAATTTATAGTAAATTTAAAATATAATTTAACTAAGTAAATGATTAATTTATAAAATGATCAAAAAAATCTTATTTTATATGAATAAAACATCACTTTGTTATTGAAATATAAAACATAGATCTATAAATTCAAAATAATATTTATAAGTGATTTAATTTACTTATTATATATATTTTTGGTCAATAATATTTTTATAAACATTAAATTCATTCTTATACAATTATGATATTATTAAAGTGACAGTATTTGTAAAAATATTATTTTTCACTATTCACCTTAAATCAACCATTTTACAATAAATCAAAAAAAATAAAATAATATTATTTTTATTTAATACATATAAAAATTATTTTTATTTTATTAAATTACCATTTAGTAATTAATAAATTTTTTTATGAATGAAATTAATAAATAATTTTAATTTTAATGTTAATAGAAAATTGATTTTTTAACAACATGTGTCCTATAAATTATCAATTTATAATTTATTGATTATTAATTTAGTACATTCAAATTAAATTAATTTAAATGTGATCAATTTATTAAACTACACAAATCATGAAATATAGTTTGTTGCAAAATTCCCTTTTATAAAGTTTAATGATTTTAACCACATCACATTAATTATTTATTAAATTTGATTAGAAAAAAATAAAAGTAACATAATTTATTATAGAGTTCTTATAAACTGATGCTTTATATCAATATTTGCATACACTTTTCACTTCATTGTTGTTTCTGTTACACGATATTCTACATAGTATCTGCTCAAAGAGAAATACTTACTAAAATTTTGGGTGTTTCATAGTCCCCCCTTAAATAAATTGTATTATCAAAATTGTTTTTTGTTGATACCATAATAGATGTATCTTGATATAGGTAAAATCTCATTTATACACATTATATTATAATTAATTCCAATGTTGATACTTTGAATCTTTTTTATTTTTTAATTGAATATTTATAAAATCTTATATCTAACCTTATAAGAAGAACACTTTTGAATCAGTTTCCAAATGCATACATTAATATGTGAGATATATTTTCAACATAAAAATAAGTAGATTTACCATACTCTTATTAGTGTTTAAGGAATTGTTTTAATATCATGATAGATAATATGAGATTTTATAAGAATACTTTCTTCCTTTGAATTTACTTCCATCTGTTTTATATCTTTTATTCATCTCATATTCTAAATAATAAATAACCATACTAAAATTTTTATTATTGAATTGTGAAAATAATCATTTAATATATGATAATATCGGAAAATAATGATATGTTATTCCTCTCCAATTAATAAAATAAAAAAATTTGTTTTGAGTTAAAAAAAATAAAAAATAATACCACAAATAGGACATTAATTAATTTATACATTATCTACTAATTCTGTAATCATTATAATTTAGTGAACCAAAAAAATAAGGGTTATTTAAAATAAGTCATAGGTATAATATAATTATTTTTTAAATAGGAAATAATTATGCATCTTGACTGATATATTCACTTTAAAAATTTATTCTTGTTATATTTTTTTATTGATAACTTCTTAATGATTTAAGGGGTCATTTAATTTTCATCGATAATTTAATAGATTTTGTAGATCCAAAATTAAATAATGAATTATAATTTTATCAATTTAAATGTCTTCACAAATTAATGGAATTCAACATCAATTGTAGTATTCTCATAAGTTTGGTCTTTCTCTCCTATCCTCTTTCAAGGTAATTTTTCTAGATGATTGTTCTGTTGGTTTAAATAGTTCCCCATATCTATATAGTTGAATAACTTGATGTCTATGGCTTATTTATTCCCCTTAATGTCTTATGACTTATAACCATTATATTGTAACTTTAAATAAACCCCAGTTTCATTTATTTAAGTACTAGGGTGTTTCATTCCAATATTATTACATATCAGATATTACATCCTTCCATAGTTCTCCATCACCTAATTTATTTTTTCTAATTCCTCAATCATCTCGTTATTCTCTGAATTTATTTTTAAAATATAATACTTTTTGAATTAAATATAAACCTTGATGAATTTTTATACCATATCAACATAGGATAAAAACATTTGAGACACTATTTCCCATCATAGAATTGGATTATGATAACAAAAAATGATCAATCTTACTTTATGGATTAAATATATAGTTTTTAATATGACTTGATATTCTCATAATGTTTTTTTCACACTCAACAATATTTACATCTTCAAACTATCCTAATTTATGGAATTTTCTTTTCTATATTAGCTCATTTCTCTTATAGAATATATTTCTGAAAAATCTTAATATAAAAGCATTTAATTATATTATTTATATTTTACCCCTATCTATTTTATGTATAATATAATAAAATCATCGAACCAAATATCCATTTAAATAATACTCTTCTAGAAAAACCATAACCCTTTTATAACTTCTCAAAGGCAAAAATATCTTTTCATTAGACTTCATACATTTTTCAGCTATCAATTGATTATTTATCCCATTAAATGATGGAGGATTGTACCACATGAATTAGTCCAACAAACTTACATCATACTATGAAGAAATTGGTTTCTCTATATGGGAACCTTGGTTGATCATAACCTTAATCAAATTCCCTAATATAGTCATAATCTTCTTAACTCCAACACCAGTCATGTTAACCAGCTCAAGAGGGAAATACATACATTAATTATGGGTGTTGATGTGTTTAAAATTACATCCACTAGGATTGATCTATGAATAATTTTTTTAAATTAATTATCTCCAATGAATATGAAAATTTACTCATAACATAAAAATCCACAAGATTTTGTGATCATTATTGTGGTTTATAATAACACTCATGCAAACTATGTTCTACCAAAATCAAGTTCCCCTGGTTCTTTTTAAACATTCATTGATAGCAACTATAACAACCCCAACCCCGGTAACATATATCTATGGTTTAATATATTAAATTAGTACAAGATAAGTAATATTTTATCCAAAATTATTGATAATTTAATTAGACTTTCGGGATATATACATATAGAATTCATAGAATATATTAGAAACATAAATCATATCTTGTAAAAATCATAAAAAAAATTCCCATTTCCTTGGTTAAATCCTTGAAATATATCAAATATCTCTTCTTGTTACCATGAAGAAATAAAAAATAAAGGGTGTGCATAGATTCTCATTAAGGGTAAATACAATAGAAGATATCCTGAATACATAAGGAATAAAAAATATGGAAGAGTGAATATTAATGAAATGTTATAAATAACCATAAACATGGGCTTGAAATATTGATGAGGAGATACATTTTAGTAATCACGTGGAAAAACTAACTGATTTTAAGGTGATCAAATGAAAATCGTTAGACATATTGATCTTATCATAAAGTACTATTAGCCATCGAATTATCCATATCAACAAGGAAACTCAACCAATACATCTTTCAAATCATCAAGGTATCTCAAATAAGACATCTTACATACCATCAAGGCCTCTCAACTAAGTTGTTTTATATATATGGGTAATAATTTACCATGAAATACTCATTTTTTTCCCATGAGACCTAACATTGCATCAACATGTTATATAATTCTAGTCTATGCCCATGGATTACACATTTCTTATTCATTCCTTATATATTGAAAAATAAAATTCATTTTTTCATCAATATTCATAAAAATTAAAAAATATCCATATTAATATAGTATAAAAAATTTAGAAATTTCCCCACTCAATGTAAAAACATAATTAGTAATATTCCATCCACACAAACCATATATGGAAATGGTATATGGTTAAAATAATATTACCATTATTAATATATCCATGATATTAAAAACCATATACCTGATGGGGAAAATTTGTTCCAATGGAGGGATGATGAGTGATAATGAATATGGATTAAAAATAAATATATTTTCATCATTAATTTTTTTTTTTAAAATTATCGTATAAAATATCCAAATAATATCCCATGATAATATCAAAAAAAAAGTTAATCCCAGTAGTTGTGAACCCATTGAAGATTGATTTAATACCCAACTAGTCTTTTTGGTGTTATTACCCCTTGGTCCATATGTGCTAGATCCTGGATCAAATTTTATATATTCAAACCTGAACATTATTTAATGTAAACCAACACACTTTACATTTCCAACATGTTTGGACGTTGGAATAGATGAAAAATACCTTTACAATGACATCATGAAGTATCATTGAATAAAAGAAGAAATATTTTTTATACGTTTCTTTAAAAAATACAAATCTGCAGAACAATTGAAATATGATTTTATCTCAAAACCAATAGACAAACATAAATAATTATTTATAATGAATTTCAATCTTATTTGTTAGAATATTTAGTTGATTGAAATTGTTAAAAAAATATTTCTTCCTTACTTTTGTAAGAATTAAAATTTTAGCCATATGAAAAAAACATAAAAATTTCAATATTTAACCTTACTAAAAAGGTAATATATCATATAAAAAGAAATTAAACAATAATATTATTATAGATAATTTTTTTGGGTCATTAAAAATATTTTTGAGATGTAATAAAAGGTTTCACGACCTATAAAAAGAAATATAGGTTTCTTTTTCAAGAGAACATTATTTTGATATATTTGAGAACCACCAAGAGAAAAACTGGATAGAATACATAAAACAGTATAAAAAAGCATATGAGAAGAAACTATATGGTGTTTAAAAGTGAATAACCTATAATTCCTATAATATAATTTTAACATAAAAAATCCTAAATAAAAATATAATTGTAAGAAAACATTATGATTTTGGAAATGTTTGAAACAAAATAATTTGATGGATTGAACATGGAATGGAATATTAAATACCAATAATAAAAAATTAATCATGATAAAACCTTCCAAAATTAATTACCTATTTCATATATAAAAAATTGTTTCATAATATTAATCATGTCTCAAATAAAGAAATTTTAGATGATAAACACTTACCTAAGATTCATGCTTTGTCAAACTTTGTAAAACCTCTTGTATAATAAATTTATATTTTTCATCTATTTATATAAAATTCACACACATATTTATATTTATATTATTAGTTCAAAACTTATTTTTTCAAATTTACTCATAATTCATTGTTAAAATCATTTATTTTGGGGTTATGTGATATGTTTCTCATTCAGGTTTTTATTAAGTGATTTCAGTTCTTTAAAATAGGTACTGATTTTAAAACCTATAATATATTCACCTAATATATTAAATATTTATACACTAAAAACATTTTTTAAACCCACCATTTATGTTGTTTGATAAAAATTAAATAAATTATTCTTAAAAGTGGTAGTTTGCATGTTCTCAAGGATGAAATTTTCATTTTTCAAAGGAGATTAGGAAAAGATTAAAAAAATGTTCTTTATTTATATAATAATAATTATTTCATAAAGATTATATATAATCATTAAATTTATACATATAACTATCCATGATATGTCATAATGAAAAATGAAATATATTGCTTCTTGGTGATTGCAGACTACATATACGCATTAGAGATGTTTTTATTTTTCATTAGATGGAAAGTGTAATATCAAAGGTAATTATAGAATAATAAATTTTCATTTTTATTAATATTTTTTCATAATATATTAATTTTATGTAAATATGTATTCTTTTTTGATAGCACACCTGACTCGCAACAACTGGTTTATTTGAAATCTTATGTTTCCCACAAGACTGAGTTATACTGAAAATTAATACATTATTAATATTATGATCATAAATGATAGATAAATACTATCCAATTTATTGGAGGGAATGGATATATCTTGCTATATTAATATTATACAAGTTTTTTAAATTTTTTTACATTCATCAAATAAATTTTAGATGCTTAAAATGAGAATAAATTTAGTTTTACGTATAAAATAATGTAATATTTTTTATAAGGTAGTTTTACCACCTTTTGATAAAGAAGAATTTTTAAAATTAGTTTTTGAAAATTTAATAACTTCTATTTGAAAAACATATTATTATTTATTACAATCGGGACATTGAAATTTTCATTGGCTAATTTTTTGATAAAATTCATTTTTTAAGGAATAGTGAAAAATACGTCATTTTAATTCAAAATTTCATATTCATATAATTTTTCATATATTTATATTGTAATTTTAATTAGTTTTAACGTTTAATATTATTATTATTTTAACATTTAATAAAATTTTTCCTATTAAAGGTTATTTCACATTAAAATTTGAGATAAACACATGTCGATCTATTGATGGTTTTTACATAAACTGTCATGACCCACCTTCACCAAAAGGAGGGAAGGGTTAGCAGATTTACAGGCCCTCCATTAATTAAGTTGAATGACTGATAATGACCCCCGAGACCCGCCTTCAATAGATCCCGGAGTGGTGACTAGCACCAAGGGTATAGAAATTTCTCACAAATTGAAGGCATTACCCCTTTTTTGTTTTATAATATTGAGAGATAAGATGATGAAACTCACCAACACAAAGGTAAAAGAAAAGTAAATCCAAAAGTATACCATTCCCACATGCATGTTCCAAAAGTAAAGCCACAAAGTACAAAAGGTGACTACAAAGGTAAGTACCAAAGAAGAAAAGCAACAACTGCAACTGCCCCAAAGGTCAGAGCAAGTATGGTCCTGTGTGATCCCCGAATTCCTCCTGGAAACCTGAAAGTAGTTTTATATACGAAGGGTGAGCATACAAGCACACTCAGTAGGGAAAACCAAAGACTCTCGTGCACAAGTGGGGGAACGTACTAAAGTCCCGTGAGAAAAGAAAGAGTAAACCAAACACCTATCAAGGTAAACTATACACCCCAGGCCTCACCAAGGCACACTCCCCAAATAACACAAGTCAAGTAATATATATAATCAGAGCACATTGATGTTTGGGTACCCCGCACCACATTCCCACTGGTTATTGAGACATCCTACGCATCGAATCAATCCCGCCATTCTCACCACAGCCCCACTGCCACACCCGCCCGCACACACCTGGGCCACAACTACCACACGTAGTCCCACTGCCGAATCCCACCTGCAATCACCTTGGCCACAACTATCACATGTAACCACGCCTGCAAACACCTAGGCCAGAACAACCACCACCACGCCCGAAGACACCAGGGCTAGAAAATCCACTGCCATGCCCGAAGACATGTGGGCCTCATCCCGAAGACACATGGGAAACCACCTGCCGCACACACCTGGCCAACCACCACACTACACCGCTCGAAGGTTCTTAGGCTAATAATAGACCTCAGGCCATCACAGCCTGCCCAAAGATACTTGGGCTATCCGGGAAAGGGAGCAGAAAAGTAGCTAATAACCTGCCACTAAGAATAGTGTTGGGAAAACACCCTCCCCCAGGAAATGGGGGTGTTTGGCACTAAGTGCTCAACATGGGTGGGCGCAAATAAGAAACACAAAACTAAAAGTATAGATATAGGTAACAAGCACTCACCCAAAGCCTAGGTTTTTCTAACCAGCCAACAGATCACAACACCACTGCGTCCATGTCCCAAGTCACGACTTTCGCCAACAAAACCCATTTGTCCCATTCATGTTTCAAGTTCAGTGATAATGTTCAATTGAGTTCAAGCACTACTGGGCAATTGGTAAGCATAGGCACATTTCCAGGAAAGTAAATAGTCAAGCATCAACCATAACGCCCACACCCGGTTCTCAACAACAGAGGATCCCACCCTAATTTGTGATATAAAAAAGTAACCACAGGGTCTTTAAACTCACAACCACCGAGAGTACAAGACAGGGGATCACATCCCCTCCCACATTTCCATCAATCGGCTCGAAAAGAAAACAACCAACTACCACCATCAACACAAGTCAGGGTCATGCCAGTATTTTCAGATTTAAATGACTTAACACACGCCATGATTTCAATTTTCGTGTGTTTTAACCGGGGGTTATCACTGAAAGAATGATCCTGGTGCCTCAATTTATTTGGCCGGATATACGGGATTAACCAATTACTTTCCACAGCAGGAGTTTACAACCACAACAAGCCATTTAAAACATCAGCAGGGGTTCATTAGTGCACAAACAACAACCACCAACGGCCTCGATTTTCAGAAGGCATAAGCCAACACAACTCAACAAGATGGTCATAATATAAACAACATCAACGATCACAGCCCCCCCTCTTTCTTTATATAACACAGTTCATTATCTTCATTTAGTTACAGTTTGTCCAATTCTACAGAACATAAGCACACCCACCCCGCATGATACACAAAAGAGAGAGATGAATGAGAAATTCCCTACTTGTTTGATCGACGATCGACACTTAGGCCGGGCGCAGAACTTTACGGATAATGATGCAGCACGCCCTATGCACTAGAAGCTGTTTGTGAAAAGCCGCGATCGAGGAAAGGAGAAACCACGGCCAACCCTTGGTTTATAAGATCCGCAGATTTTTGAGGTGAGAATGTGAAACCGTGTAAGGCGTGGGGGTCATGGGTTGATCACGCGGCTACACTCATCATTAATGGGGTTCCGGTGGTTTAAACCTACTCATTAATTGATTAAGTATTTAAATAAAACTCTTATGTGCATTACAGGTCTTTAAAACACGCTCAAACAGGTCAAAATATGGTTTAAAACCCTATTTGCGCAAAAAGGAGCGCTACTGGAAATAACCTGTGGGTTAGGCCAGAGCCACCGGTAGCTGAGAGCTACCGGTGGGTGACAGCTACCAGTAGCTGAGCTACCGGTAGGCCGCAGATATCGGTAGGCCGCGACTACCAATATACCACAGCTATCAGTAGACCGAGCTACCGGTAGGCTGTAGCTACTGGTAGGCCGAGCTACCGGTAGGCTGCAGCTACCGGTAGGCTGAGCTACCAGTAGGCCTGCTAACGGTAGGCTAAGGCTATCGGTAGGCCTACACCACCGTGATTCCCATACCTGAAAACCCAAAACGAGATTTTCACAATGTAATGGACCCCAAAAACTCAGGCCATTACATCAGATACCTCTTAAACGATTCTCATCCTCGAGAATTAAAACAAAACCAGAATGGAAGAGAGGGTCCGAACAACCACCTCGATATAAACCTCTTAGGAGAAAACCCATGCTAAATAAAACATTTCTCCGCCAAGAACCAAGCAACATACCATGCCAAACTGCCCGGGCATGTGGTTTGGGGAGTCTCCTCCCCCGTGTCAAGATATTATCTACTTTGGGCGGCACTAACTCGCCCACACGGGTTTGATCACATCCACCTTAATGTGTCTTGATTAGGGGTCATGTTTTCTTCTCCCCATAGCCAGGGCTTTTCACACACAAACAGATGAAAGAAAACCAGTACATTTCATAGCCAAAAGACAAAATGTTCTACCACAAAAGGTACAACAAGGAACAAACTCAAAAAAACTCTGGGTACTGGGTACGCATATGTGCTTCCCTCTCCCACGTACTCTCCTCAATCCCACCATGTTTCCACAACACACGAACCAAGGGGATGGTTCACCCACGGAGCACCTTCTCCTTACGATCCTCAATCATCACTTGTCTCTCCACAAATGTCATGTCGTCCTCGTTGTCCATCTTACCCCAATCATGGACGTGTGAATCATCGTGCAGATACCAATGGAGATGGGAAACATGTAAGACACCATGTATCCTCAGTAGCGGCGGTGGCAACGCTAGCTGATAAGCCACCTCACCGACCCGCCGCAACACTTCAAAGGGTCCAATTAACCTGGGGGAAAGCTTACTCCCTGTGCTGAACCTCCGCTGCCCATGCCGAGGGGAGACCTTCAAGAACATGTGGTCCCCAACCTCAAACTCCAAGGGCCTCCTCCTGGTATCAGCATATGACTTCTGTCGGTCCTGGGCCGCCTTCATCCTTTTTTGTATGAGATGAACCTTCTCTGTTGTGTTATGCACCACCGTCGGGCCAAGGATGCCTGCCTCTCCTACTTCGGCCCAACACATAGGTGAACGGCATGGCCTCCCATACAAGGCTTCAAATGGGGCCATACCGATGGTAGAGTGGTAGCTATTATTGTAGGTGAACTCTACCCGGGGCAAGTGTCATACCCATGATCCTCCTGAGTCCAGAACACATGCCCGTAGCATATCCTCCAAGGTCTGGATAGTGCGTTCTGTTTGTCCATCTGTCTTGGGATGGAAAGCAGTGCTAAGGCGTAACTGGGTACCAAAAGCATGCTAAAATCCTCTCCAGACTCGCGGGGTAAACTATGCATCCCTATCCGAGACTATAGACCTCAGAACTCCATGCAACCTCACCACCTCATCCACGTACTTTCGTGCCAACGAATCCACAGTACTCGACTCCCTAATTGCCAGAAAGTGTGCCGATTTCGTCAACCTGTCCACTACCACTCAGATGGCGTCCTATCCCCCTTGGACCTTGGGTAGTCCCATGAATAAATCCATCAAGATGTCATCCCACTTCCACTCGGGGACATCTAGGGGTTGCAGTAGGCCGCCTGGAACTCGGTGTTCAGCCTTCACCTGCTGACACACTAATCACTTGGCAACAAACTCTACCATCGCTCGCTTAACTCTGCACCACCAGAACTGCCTCTTCAGTCCCTGGTATGTCTTGGAAACTCCTGGGTGTACCTCCAGGGGTGAGTTGTGAAACTAATTGAGAACCTTTCCATGCATCACTCCTAGAACAAACAACTTTTTCTGGAAAAGCATCCAGTTCTGACCATCCTCTATCCATCCTTCTGGAGCATTGCCCTGTTCGACTTGGTCATGCATCACTTCGCACTCCGGGTCTCCCCACTGAGACTCCTCCACTTGTCGAAACAGAGATGACTACACTATCACCTGATATAGGCATCCTCTGCCGCTATCCATCTTCACATCCAGGTGTAAGGCAGCCAACTCCTTCATTGTCTTCCAGGTGTCCGCCGACTCTTGGACCGTATCCTTCTGCGTCCTCCTACTAAAGGCATTGGCCACCACATTTCCCTTTCCCTTAGTATAAGAGATATCAAAGTAGTAATCCTAGAAGAACTCCACCCATATCCGCTGTCGCAAGTTTATGTCCCACTGGGAGAAGACATACCTCAAGCTTTTGTGATCTGTGAAGACCACAAAGCGTTCCCCGATGAGGTAGTGACGCCATACCTTTAGCACAAAAACGACCCCTGTAAACTCTAGGTCATGGGTGGCGTAATTACACTCAGGGGGGCATAGCTGCTTGGACACATAAGATATCACCCTTTATCGCTGCATCAACACGCATCCCAGGCCCTGTCCTGAAGCATCACAGAAGACCTCATAGGCCACCCCTTCTTCTGGTAATATCAGCACTAGGGCACTAACCAACTTCTCTTTTAGATAGCTGAAGGCTGACACGCACTACTCGCTGCACATGAAAACTTGGTCTTTCTTGGTCATGGCTGTCAAAGGGGCCGCAACTCTGGAGAATTTGGGTACGAACCTCCAATAGTAACCCTCCATCCCAAGGAAACTACGGACCTCTGCCACATTCTTGGGTGCTGCCCAAGAAACAACCGCCTCAACATTTGATGGGTCCACCACAACCCCCTGCTCGGACACCACGTGCCCAAGGAAGTGCACATATCGTGTCTAGAACATGCATTTCTACAACTTCCCATAGAGATAATGATGTCGAAGGACCTCCAAAACCATCCTCAGGTGCTCCGCATGGTCCTCCTCTGATCTTGAGTAGACCAAGATGTCATCAATGAATACGACCACAAACCGATCCAAGTACTCCCGGAATATGGAGTTCATAAACCCCATGAACACAGTCGGGGCGTTCGTAACACCGAAGGGCATGACTACGAACTCGAAGTGTCCATACCTGGATCTGAACGCCGTCTTCGGGATGTCGCCCTCCTTCACTCTCAGCTGGTGGTACCCAGACCACAGGTCGATCTTCGAGAACCATCCTGCCCCCTTCAGTTGGTCAAAAAGATCGTCTATCCTCGAAAGAGGGTAGCGATTCTTGATCGTCGCTTGATTAAGCCTTCTGTAGTCTATTCACAACCTGAGACCACCATCTTCCTTCTTTGCGAACATGACTGGGGCACCCCACGGTAAGGCACTTGGTTGAACATAACCCCTCTTCATCAGATCGTCAATCTGGATTCGCATCTCCCGTAGATCTGAAGGTGCCATCAAGTAAGGAGCCATCGAGATCGGTCGAGCATCGGGCTGTAGGTCTATCCCAATCTCGATATCACACCGAGGGGGTAGAGTCGTCACCTCCTTAGGGAAGACGTCTATAAACTCACAGATGATCTCTAGCACTTCCACCATTTCAGCATCTACTGATTCCACTATCAGCTCGGCCAATAAGGAGAGGAGGGGTTCCTCTCGCCTGTTTCCCTTCTGACTGCTCCGCTCGCTGGTGAAGGTAACACACCGACCGTCCACGTCTGAGAACACAACCCTTCTTCAGAAACAGTCAATGATGGCACACATAGAAAATAGCCAGTCGATGCTTAGGATGACATCGTATGGATGAATCTGTAGCATAAGAAGATCCCTAACCGATTGATGTGGCTCTATCATCAGTATACATCCCCGAAAAACAAACAACAAGTTGTTCTGACCTCCGACTGGTGTGCTCAACACCAGGGTCACTAGAAGTCTCTCTGCATCTAAACTCAAGGAACGGGCTAGACTGGGTCCAACAAAGGAGTGTGAAGCTCCGGTATCGAACAAGGCATAAGCAAGAGTGCTAAACAGACTGATCGTACCTCAAACAACCTCTGGACCTACTGGAAATGCTGCCTCTACGGCGTGAAACTGTCCACGCCTAGCTCCTCTACCCCTCGGTTGCCGACCACCTCCCCGACCACGCCCCAGTCGAGGTCCCTAAGGTGCGCCCTGAGGTCAGCCTCCTCCTCCTACGTCTTCCCTCGGAGGAGCGGGAGCTCGCTATCCTTGCTGCTGCTGCTGGAAAGGTCTGGCTGGAAGCTGCTGCTGGGGAGGGTGGTGGGGTTGTCCACCACCGCCGTACTACAGCCGGTCTGGGCACTGACTCCAGAGATGTCCAAGGCTCCCACAGATGAAGCATCGCGGTCCTGGGCCCAATGAAAAGGGGCGAGGACCAGGGGATCGAAACTGAAACTGCTGCGGCCTGCTCCCTGCAGGATGGAACCTAGAGGGTCCTAACGCTGGAGTCCTGGTGCTGACGGCCTTCCCCTTTGATGGTCCCTGCTGGATCCCCTCTCGTGACAAACCTCCTAGAGCGTGCATTCTCTCCACCACTTTGGCCTTCTTCTAGACCTCCAAGTACGACGGCAGGTTAAAATGGGTAACCGCATACTGGAGGGAGGGTCGGAGAACCTCCTCTAAACGGCTTGCCTGAGACTCCTCATCGGGAAAGAGGTCCGGAGAAAAACATAGGAGGTCCTTGGACATGATCCCTAGCTCCCTCACGGACATACTCCCCTCATGGAGGGAGAGTAGCTCCTGTCTCTTTTCTGCCTGCACCGTCAAGGAGAGGAATTCCACCCGGAACTCCCTCTCGAAATCCGACCAAGCCACCTCAGCCTCTCTCATCTCCCCCAGGTAAAGTGTCCACCACTGACGCGCTGCTCCCCGCATCTGGATGGCGGCCAAAGAAACCTAGTACTCGATCGGGGACCGAATCAGGCAGAAAGCTATAACTAGCTCCTCTAGCCAACCTTTCGTCTTCATGTCGGAGGTGCTGCCCTCATACTTCTCGAGGGCCTGTCACTGGAAGGCCCGAAGAGTGTTCTTCCACTGGTCGTCATCTTCCTCTCAATAAGCTCTCTACTGATCATCCAAAGTAGTCTTCGGGGCCTCGATAGCCTCTACCACACATGGTTGCCTTCTAGGTGCCATAGCTGCAAGGTAAACAAGGAATGCCTAAGCCCAAGTATTGCAGAATACCGTTCTTAAAATTTCTTAAGATTTTAATTTATTCTTAATTCCCAAGACATCCCAGAAACACAAGAACACATGTCATTTATGATACATGTACCTTTCCTATGGTCTCTACCCTACAATCAGTATGGTCTCACTTGGTCGTTCGGTAGGTCCAGAGTCCTTGCATCGGATCACGGGGTCCCTAATATCCCGTGTCCTAGCTGGTCTTCCCTGGCCTAATTCATGCGCCAAGGTCACCCAACACTGTTGCCTTACCATCCCATGCAATCCTTACTGTGCCTAACTCCAGACTCCATCCTATCTCTCAACCATCACCTCTGATACCATTCTGTCAGGACCCACCTTCACCAAAAAGAGGGAAGGGTTAACAGATTTCTCGGCCCTCCCTTCTTTAAGTTGAAGGAGAGATAATGACCCCTGAGACCCGCCTTCAATAGATCCCGGAGTGGTGACTAGCACCAAGGTTATAGAAATTTCTCATAAATAGAAGGCATTACCCCTTTTTTGTTTTATAAGATCGAGAGATAAGATGATGAAACTCACCAACACCAAGGTAAAAGAAAAGTAAATCCAAAAGTAAACCATTCCCACATGCATGTTCCAAAAATAAAGCCACAATGTACAAAAGGTGACTACAAAGGTAAGTACTAAAGAAGAAAAGCAACAACTGCAACTGCCCCAAAGGTCTGAGCTAGTATGGTCCTGCGTGATCCCCGAAGTCCTCCTGGAAACATGAATGTAGTTTTATATACGAAGGGTGAGCATACAAGTACACTCAGTAGGGAAAACCAAGGACTCTCATGCAAAAGTGGGAGAACGTACCAAAGTCCCATGAGAAAATAAAGAGTAAACCAAACACCTATCAAGGTAAACATTCCACCCCAGGCCTCACCAAGGCACACTCCCCAAATAACGCAAGTCAAGTAATATATATAATCAGAGAACATCGATGTTTGGGTACCCCGCGCCACTTTCCCACTGGTTATTGAGACATCCTACGCATCGTACCAATCCCGCCATTCTCACCGCAGTCCCACTGCCACACCCGCCCGCACACACCTAGGCCACAACTACCACACACAGTCCCACTACCGAATCCCGCCCGTAAACACCTGGGCCACAACTATCACATGTAACCACACCTGCAAACACCTAGGCCAGAATAACCACCACCACGCCTGAAGACACCTCGGCTAGAAAATCTACTTCCATGCTAGAAGACACCTGGGCCTCATCTCGAAGACACTTGGGAAACCACCTAACGCACATACCTTGACAACCACCACACTACCCCGCCCGAAGGTTCTTGGGAAAATAATGGACCTCAGGCCATCACAACATGCCCGAAGATACTTGGCCTATCCGGGAAAGGGAGCAGAAAAGGACCTAATAACCAGCCACTAAGAATAGTGTTGGGAAAAACATCCTCCCCCATGAAATGGGGGTGTTCGGCACTAAGTGCACAACTTGGGTGGGGCGTGAATAAGAAACACACAACTACAAGTATAGATATAGGTAACAAGCACTGACCCAAAGCCTAGGGTTTTCTAACCAGCCTACAGATCACAACACCACTACGTCCAAGTCCCAAGTCACGACTTTTGCCAACAAAACCCATTTGTCCCATTCTTTTTTCAAGTTCAGTGATAATGTTCAATTGAGTTCAAGCACTACTGGGCAATTAGTAAGCATAGGCACAACTCCAGAAAATTAAACAGTCAAACATCAACAATAACGCCCACACCCGGTTCTCAACAACAGTGGATCCCACCCCAATTTGTGATATAAACAAGTAACCACTGGGTCTTAAAACTCACAACCACTGAGAGTACAAGATAGGGGATCCCATCCCCTCCCACATTTCCATCAATCGGCCTGAAAAGAAAACAACCAACTACCACCATCAACACAAGTCAGGGTCATGCTGGTATTTTCAGATTTAAACGACTTAACACACTCCATGATTTCAATTTTCATGTGTTTTAACCAGGGGTTATCACAGAAGGAAAGAGTATGGTGCCTCAATTTATTTGGACGGATATACGTGATTAACAAATTGATTTTCAAAGCAAAAGTTTACAACCACAACAATCGATTTAAAACATCAGCAGGGTTCATTAGTGCACAAACAACGACCACCAACGGACTCGATTTTCAGAAGGCATAAGCCATCCCAACTCAACAAGCTGGTCATAATATAAACAACATCAACGATCACAGCCCCCCCCTCTTTATTTATAAAATCCAGTTCAGTGTCTTCATTTAGGTCTGGTTTGTCCAATTCTACAGAACAGAAGCACGCCCACCCAGCATGATACACAAAAGTGAGAGACGAAGGAGAAATTCCCTACTTGTTTGATCGACGATCGATGCTTAGGCCGGGCACGGAACTTTATGGATAACATTGAGGCACGCCCGATGCACCAGAAACTTTTTGTGAAAATACATGATCGAGGAAATGAGAAACAACGGCTAACCCTTGGTTTATAAGAGCCGTGGACGGTTGAGATGAGAATGCGAAACCGCGTAAGGCGCGGGGGTCGTGGGTTGATCACACGGCTCCACTCGTCATTAAGGGGGTTCGAGTGGTTTAAACCGACTCATTAATTGATTAAGTATTTAATTAAAACTCTTATGTGCATTATGGGTCTTTAAATCATGCTCAAACATGTCAAAATAGGGTTTAAAACCCTATTTGCGCAAAAAGGAGCACTACTGGAAATAAACCGTAGGGTAGGCCAGAGCCACCGGTAGTTAAGAGCTACCGGTGGGTGACAGCCAGTGGTAGCGGCTACCGGTAGGCCGCAACTACGGGTAGGCCGAGCTACCAGTAGGCTGCAGCTATCGGTAGGCCGATCTACCGGTAGGCCTGCTACCGGTAGACTAAGGCTACCGGTAGGCCTACACCACCGTGATTCCCATACCCGAAAACCCAAAACGAGATTTTCACAAAGTAATGGACCCCAAAAACCTGGGCCATTACATAACCCCCCCCCCCCCCATTTTCATTTTTTGACAATGGGAATTTATTTTAAATGAATTTCTGAAACTTAAGTGTTTTTAATTTGTAATAATGGATTCCTTATTTGGTGTCATAAATTCTAAATTATGTAAATATGTCCCTTTTATTTTTGGACATGAGAAATAGTAACATTAATAAATTATTTATTTACCATAGTTAAAGGGTAAATTGGGTAAATAAGGGTGAAAATAATAATATAATAATATAAATCTACACTAAAACTTCTCATAAACATATTGGATGAGATATTTTCGACTATTAAAACCCATGGAATTAAAATATGGCCTTTGGGATCCACTTGGGTGTGATTATGACACTTATAACATTTAATTTTTTGTTTATGAAAACATGTTACAAATATATATCTTCATAATAAAAAAATTATATTGTATTATATAAGTGCTATATTATACATTAAATACTAATTATAAATATAAACATATTTACTAAATACTATTTTTTTTATTTTTTATTTCTAATAAATTGGTAATTAAATTTTATTATATCACAATGCTGATGTAGTGATTACTTTTTTAATGAAAGAATCAAAAAAATGATATTATAAATAGTTAAATAAATAATATATTTCCTAATTTTCGTCCTAAATTATTTTTATATTTTTATATGAAATATTTTAAGCCTATTAATTTTCTTATCTTGATGTTTTCACTAATTATATATTTTATATTAATTCAATAAAATAAATAGTATAAAAGTGACATAATGTTAGTCTTATAAAAAAAGAAATTTATTAAATTAATTTAAAATACTAAAGAATGTTAATATCAAAAAGTGAATATGATAAGGTCTAAAATCCCTTTAAGCTTAAAATTATGGAAAATATACCCCAGATAAATAAAATTAATAGGCTCTAAATAATCAAAATTTTGTGACCACATTTATAATTAAAAGAGAATAATTAACTGTTAACTAAAAATATATTATTTAAAATAAAATCAATAGAAATAAAAAAATTATTGGATGAGAGGATCTAGAACTATATTAATCTTACATTCAAAATATGTCAATTTGGAGAATTTTGAAGAAAATTTTGATTTTTATTAGTTAAATAATTTAAGTGTTTCCAAGGATTTCAATTACCTATCCAATAAAAAGGTATTATATCTTCTCTAATACTAACACTACAAAACCCCTTTGGTTCATCAATTACCTAACCAAACCTCTTCTTAAAATACCTCCCCTCATTCTAAAAGCCTATGTTATTCCAAAAAGACTCCCAATGAATCATTTTGGTATAAACCAAAATGAGTTTCTTGATTAAGAGTTAATACATTCTCTTATGATTTTTAGTTTCATTTTCATTCTACACTCCCTAAACTCTTATTATTCTATTATTACATAATAACACAAGTATCCAAAATATAATATTACTTTTTTCTTTTAATTTTTCAATATAAAATAACACACACCTACATTTAATGGAAAACTAACATACTGTTTCTTTGTATGGTGAACTAATACCTCCCAAAATGATGATTTTTCAAATTTTCCCCAACTATCTCCCATGGTGGCCATTATAATAGAAAATATTTGTAAATATGAAATATATTTTATTTATATTTTTTATAAGATTATAAAATTTTTATATTTAACATACCTTTATGCTTTCTATGTTGTGTAAAAAAAATAATTTCATTTGAGGAACTGTGGATTACCTCCCAATCATTGCAATATGACTTGTTCCCTCTATAAATGGAATATATAATGGATTTTTTTATAAAACTAATGAGAAATGTAGGAAATTTATTAAATATTTTTATTAATATATATATATATATATTATTCTTTTAATATGACAAGGAAATTAATGTTTAATTTATGCGTACATATGGCATACTGTTTCCATGAATAGTGCATTTCATTTCTTTTCTCTAAATAACACAGATTATTCTGAATACATATATACCAGATATATATTATATTTAAATCATTAACACTATTATTCATATGATAAAATAATGACCTCAAGGAAACATTAAATCAAAACATGTACATTTTTGACTCACATACCGAATATCGACAAAATATATGACACGAACATAAATTGTTATGTAGTTTTTTTCACGGTAATACGTGATATAAAAGAAATAAAAAACATGAAATAGGTTCACATGAAATTTGAAATTATAATATGTTTATTATTTTGTAAAATAAAGAACTATTGATACAATTCAGACTCAAGGTATGGGACTTCATCACAATCTCCTTTAATTGAGGTATATTATGATATTATACACCGCCTTCTTTTATACTATGTATAACTAAAGCCTTTGAGGTTTAATTTCATTCAATTGTTTTCAAATTTAATCATTATCTATGAAGCAATATACTAAATGAAAAAATGAATGCTTTTTAACGTACATTGAGACAATGAATTTTCTACCACTATTGCCATTATTTGGTATTTGGATTCCTTTATATACCAAATTTTTTTAAAATGAAAAAATAAATACCATAATCCCTTTTTAGGTATTTTGGTACATAAAATGGTTTGATTATATCAATATCTAGAATTATTCCTTGTGGTTGATATTTTATAAGTGAAATGTTTATAGTTTCATTATTTTATGTGTTATTATTATGGTACTTAAAAATTTGATGGGTGGTTACATGATTAATTAAGGATGGGTGGTTACATGATAAACCAAATATTGGTGGTTTTGTAATAAATCATGGATGGTTAGATATTTTATAACCTACAATGCATTTAGTATGGAAGTCAGTCGTATGGATTTTTTAATTATTGATATTTGTGGAAGTTGAGCGTATGGTTATTCCATTTCGATGTGATTATACCCATGTTACCATTACATGTTATATTTGATTTATATGGGTTTTATGGTAGTATTTTGATTGAATAAATAGTAATAAATGATATTTTATTTAGTTAAGAGTATTTACTACTTCTTAATGGTGAAAAATTTTACATTATGATAAAGTATTCATGGTTTAAATGTTTTTTCAAGGCTAATAGTTTCCCTTCAGTTATTATTCCTTAATAATATTTTTATGTGCATCCCAAATTTTGAAATGATTTTTAACAGATTTAATGAAAAATACATCCATTGGTGGGATCAAGGACAAGTTATAATCTTTAAACATTAAACAAATCTGTGTTTCTTTTTAACATTTTTTTATGAAAAAAATGGTTAGTGGGTATAGGTGTCCTTATTTTAATTTTTGATTTTTTTATAGGTGTTAAATTATCTAAAGCTCTATTCATCAAAATATTCATGATGTGAATTAAAGTATAATTTATGAATTAACATAATCATATGTAATTTTTTTGTTCGGGCCTTATAGTTGGTATTATATGATGGTTTAGGTAACATTAGGGGGTATGATATTTGTAATTGAATATCCATAAATGATTATTTTTTATTTATTGTCAAATTAAAATGATATTGAATTTTAAGAATATAACGTTTCTTCATCTATGATATGATTTTTGAAAATGTATTTCCATATAGTAAACAAGTCAACTGTATAGGGAAGGCATATAGAGGGAAACAACCCTCCAAATAAGCATCCTGATATGGTCAAAATCAAAGATGAAAAATTTGTTACAGTTATAGATTAGCTGAATTTGGTGATAAATGGTGGATTTTTATATACAGTAAATCAACCATATCAACCATATTTTTATATTTTAGTTGTGGATCATTTCATGAGGAAATTTCACCCATCATTCATTGAATCATTTGACCATATGCATGATTAATGGTGGTTGAAACACAAGAATATTTTTGTTGTAATGGGTAGTTTAAATATTCAAAAGGTTATTCTTATTGTTTATTGTTATTAATGTTATGTCAATAAATGGTGGTCAATGATTAACAATATCATAGGTTGTTAATATATTGACTCCATGGAATGGAATGAATTTAAAAATATATTCCTTCAGAATTATTTTCCTAAGAGAGTTTGACATAGGATGGAAAATTAATTCATTGAATTAAGACAAAATGATGAATATTTTGTGGCTGAATATGAAGAAAAATTTTACTTATTTGTTACAATACGTCCCTGATTTTATCTAGGGTATTGATACTAAGATAAATCATTTTTAATTAGGATTGAATGCTAAATGTCGAAGGACATTAGATTCTCAATAGATCAAAAACTACGAGAAATGTGTATAATGTCATTAGGAGGATGAATTATATTTTTCTAACGATCATGTGATCCATGAGAGAAAAAAAAATATTTAATCCAATTTACATTAAAAGACAAATATTTCATTAAATAATTCTATTGGTAAGAAAACTAAATTCCCAACTTGTGAGAAGTGTGGTAAAAAGAATCTTTGATAATTACTCATAAATCAAAGAGGTTTATTCAATGTGATAATATTGGTCACATTGATTCTAACTGTAAGTAAGGTAATCTGTTAGGAAATGAAAAACTAGTGGTATGATGTTCTAGTTGTAATGATAGTGGAAATTATGCCAATTTGTGTCCAAAGATGATTACCTAGTGTGTAAAATAGAAAGATAAAATGAATAAGGGAATGGAAAATTTATTTTCAATAACTAATATTGACCTGGTACCATCAAATAATCTGGGTACATGTATGCTACATGGTTTTTTTAAAATATGCCAATATTATATATGACTATGGATCTTCACATTCATTTATTTCTGAGAGAACTAAAAGAAAATTGGAAATAGAACCACATGAATGTGGTATAGAAATATTGGTAAAAACATATGGTTGATGTATTAAAGCAACTGAGATTTATGGAATTCTTAATGTTATCATTATTGGGGTACTCTTTCAAGAAAATCATGTTAAACAACCTATAGTGGGATTTTATATCATTTTGGGTAAGGATTAGCTTTCAATTTTACTTTAAAAATTTATTTACAAATCCATGAATGTTTTTTATGATTTTATACCTCTAATAACATACTGAGAAGCTAAGATATTGATTATATATTGTATTTAATGTTATCTATATAATTTTTTTGAGAAATAATGAAACCATTTTGATTAGTGAAATTCTTGTAGCAAATGAATTTACAGATGTTTTTTTGATTAATTTTGGATTGGAAGATTTTATTGAATGGACTTCCCTTATTTTCTTTTATGTGGTATGAAATCAACTATATTATAAAGAATTAATAAAGGACAAAAATAACATAGTGAGTTTCATAAAAATGTTGAATTGGATCAAAAGGATAACTTTCCTGAAATTAACATAGATAAATATTGTCTTTTGAGGATTGAAAATTGATTACATGTGCCCAGTAATTCATAGTTAATAAATGACTTGTTATGTGAAGCTCATAGTTACTTATCTTTAGTTCATCCTAGAATCACTATGATATATAGAGACTATTAGAAATATTACTGGTGGGATATAATTAAAATAGATGTTACTCACTCTACCCTGAGATGTTTGATTTGTCAATGGGTTAAAGTAGAGTGGTCATTACCGAATGGGATTCTTCAGAATTTTCTTATTCTAGAGTGTAAATGGGAAAATATAACCCTGGATTTTATAGTGATATTATAGAATAAATATCACGGTATAAATTTTATATGGGTTACTGTTGATTCATTGACTAAAGTTTCTCATTTTTGTTGTATTGGAGATATTGTGTCTCTATATAAACATTTTTAGTTGTATCTTAAAGAGATATTCTATTTACAAGTAGTTACTATATACATTGTATAATACCCAAATCCATGGTTCACTTATAACAGTTGTAAATGACTTCAGACGTAATTGGATACTGATTTAAATTTTAGTACATCTTTTCATCCTCAATCAGATGGGTAAATAGTACAAAAAATTCAGACCATTGAGGATATGCCACTTACTTGTTCTATGGATTTCTTGGGAATTTGGGATCAACATCATTCACTATTTTCGTTTTATTATAATATAATTTTTCATTCATGTATACATATGGAACCATTTTAGGAACTATATGGAATGTGGTTTCGAATTCCATCTTTTTGGGATAATGTAGGTGAAATAATGTTGACGGGACTATAATTGGTAGAAAAAATGATAGAGAAATTTTATTTGATATAAATAGACTTGATTATAGTAAAATGTATATAGAAGAGTTATTTGGATAACCAGATAAAGGATCTTTCATTTGAGGTAGGTGATCATGTATCTCTAAAATTTTCTCCATGGAAAAGTGTAATGTGTTTTGGTTAATAGGGGATGTTGAGTATACGATTCGGTGGACCCCTGGAAATATTGGAGAAAGATGGTTTAGTTTCATTCTGAGTGGGTTTACCTCTGTGTTTATCCATGTTACAAAAAAAATTATTGTTTCAATGTTAAAATTGTATAAATCGGATCCACCTCATGTTTTGAGTGTAAAAGTAGCTGAGTTGGAAGAGACAATTTCTAAGAAGGAATAATGAGTCCAAATTCTTGACTATAGAGAGATAGTGTTGCAGAATAATGTTATTTACTAGGTAATGTATTTGCGGGAAAACTATATGATTGAAATGGAAACAAGGGAATCTAAAAATTATCTGAATGTTAAATACCTCCACTTACATGATAAGTGAACAAAAATGTGGGGATAGAATTTCCAAAAGGGGTGAAGGTTGTAACATCCTAGGTAATTATATAATAATAAATATTCATATCTATTAATAATTATGAATAAGATATTAATTTTATGCTAACATGGGAACTTTTTTTGATAGCGTACCTGATAGGAAACAATAGGTTTCTCCTAAATGTTATATTGCACACAAGAATGAGTTATACCGAAAAATAATACATTATTAATATTATTATTTTAAATGGTAGTTATCCCCTAGACATTGTATTGGTAGAAATTAATATCACTAACTATATTATGTTTAAACAAGTTTTTAAATGTTTTTACATTCATCAAATAAATTTTAGAAGCATAAAATGAGAATAAATACAAATTAAAGCACAAAATACTCTAATATTGTTTTAAAGGTAAATTTATTGCCTTTTGATGGAGAACCCTTTTAAAATTTATTTTTTGATAATTTTCTATATTTTATATGAAAAAAGATACAATATAATAAGAATTAGGACAACAATATTTTATTTTATTTAATTTTGAAATTTTTATAAGAAATCAATTTTTAATGAATAGTAGAAAATACTTCATTTTAATTCAAAACTTCATTTTTATATAATTTTTTATATGGATAGACTGTAATTTTAATTCGTTTTATTAATTATTTAGATAATTATTTACCAATTAATATAATTTTTTCCATTGGTGGTACAATCAATTTTATATTTAATATAAACACTTGCTAATATTTTGATGGTTTCTACTTTTTAAAAACATGTTTTCTTTTTTTGACAATAGGAATTAATATTAAATTAATTACTGAGACTTCTGTATTTATAATTTATAAAAATGGATTCTATATTTGGAATAATATGATAAAAATTTTGTAAATATTTCCTTTTTATTTTTGGATATGATGAATAGAAACACTAGTAATTATTTTTATTTACCACTATTAAAGGGTAAATCAGGTAAATATTGAAAAAATAATACTATAACAGTATAACCCTACCCCAAAACTTGTTATAATCGTGATGGATGATATAGGGATGACCAAAAAATCCTTGGTATGAAAATTTTCTCTTTTTATACAACATAGTGTGATTATGATACTTATAACGTTAAATTTAATGTTTAGGAAAATATGATATAAACATATATATTCTTTAAAAAATAATATTGGATTATATAAGTTATTTCTTTGACTATAAGTATTCATCAAAAAGATAGAAATATTTCCTACATCTTGGAATATTATTTATAATTTTTTGACATTAAATTGTTAAATTAAATAGTGAGAGAATGATGATGCATTGATTTCATTATTACTAAAGTAAACAAATAAATGATATTATAAATATTAAAATAAATATTATTTTGCATAATTAATGTCATAAAATATTTTCCTAGATGAATAAGAGATGTTATAATACTATTATATGGTTTTTTAATATTTATATCTCTAAATATATTTTATTTAAATTCAATAAAATGAATAGTGTAAAAAACAACATAATTGATGTTTTATAAAAATAGTAATTTATTAATTTATTTTAAAGTGATAAAAAATTAAAATCAAAAAGTTACTATTATAAAATATAAAAGTTAATTAAGTTTTCAAATATTGAAAATTAACCGCATATAAGTTAAATTTATAGCCTCTTAATGATCACAATTGTCTTACCCCAATTATAATTAAAAGAGAATAAATAAGGGTGAACCGAAAAGATAAGTTTTAAAATATAATCAACACATGTATAAAAATTATTATATGAATGTTTTGTAAACTATTATAATCTTATATTTTACATATAAAAATTTGGGGTCTTTTGAATTAAAATATTAATTTATATTAATTTAATAATTTATTAGTTTCTAAAGGTGCCCCTTCCCTCTCCTATAAAAAGAAACCCTCTCTTATCTAATAATCACACTTCAAGAACCATTTTTTCGGCCCCACCATACCCAATACTCTTCCTATATTCCCTACACTCATTCTATAATCCTCCCATGTGGCACAAATCCTCCCATGAAAGAATTTTGGTATAAACCAAAATAAGTTACCTGATTAAGATGTAACATGTTCTCTCATGTTTTTTAGTATCATTTCCATTCTCTACTCCCTAAACTACTCTTATTCATTGATTATATTACAAAAATGGTATCATAAATATACTAGAATTTCTTAATTCTAATTTTTCTATCTACAATTACACAAACCTCTATTTAATGTGTAATGAAAACACATTTTCTATATTAGGAGAACTAAAGCCTCACGAAATGATGATTGTTCAATTTTCCCCAACCACCTCTCATGGTGGCTGTTATATCGGAAACTATTTTTACATATGATATATATTATATATAAATTTTCACTATGATTGGGTACTTTTTATTTAAAACATTCTTTTTTTCTTTCAAAGTTTTTTAATATAATAATTTTGTTTGAGGAAGGGTGGACTACCGCCCCCGCAAAGAGATATAAGCCATTCCATCTATACATGAAATGTATAATGAGGGGTTTTATTAATCCTATGTGTCTTATATTACATTAATTAAATACTATATTTATAATATACATCTACTATTATCCATTTAAAATAATAAATAAATGAATTTAGTGTTCATTCGAATGTAGGGCTTACTGTCTCCATGACCGGTGCATTTCATTTTTTATCTCCAAATATTATGGATTATTCAAAATACATATATTATAGATATATATGATATTTAAATCATTAATACTATTCTTGAGATGATGGAAATTTGACCACATGGAAAATTTACATCAATACAAGTTCATTTATTACTCAAGTACCAAATTTCGACAAATAGTTCGATGTGAACATAGATAGTTTTGTAATTTTTAAAACATGGTAATAAAGGATATAGCATGAATAATAAAGATGAAAAAGGGTATAAAGAATGTATAAATTAACCTGAGTTTAGTATTGATGAAAATAAATATTGTATGAGAAAATTCATACTAAAGGTGATAGATTTTGTCTCAATCTCCTATCATTGAGAAATATTTTGATATTACACACCATATTATTTTATACAGAGTATAATTAACCCCTTTAAATTTTAACTTCATTAATTTTTTTTATGTAATCATTTTCTATGAATCATTTTACTAAGTGACAAAAGGAATGTTTTTTAACGTACGCGGTGACAGCATCTTTTCCCCCAGTGTGACCATTATTTGGTAGTTGACTTCATATACAAGCCAAAATGTTTTTAAAAGAAAATTAAGTACCATTTTTTCATATCATGTATTTTTGTAATGAAAATATTTTTATGAATGGTCTGATTATATCAATATCTTATAATTATTACTTCTGAAATAAAATTTTATAGGTGATGTGTTTATAATTGTAATCTTTTATGTGTTTTGATTATGGTACTTGTGAATTTGACATGTGGTTATGTGATAAAACAAAGATACGTTGTTACATGATAAAACAAATATGGTTGGATTCATGGTAAAAAAGTACCTGAGGTAACATTATATCCTCTAATGAATTGGGCATGCATTTCGGTCATATAGATATTCTAATAATTGAAATGTGTCGAATTTAACATTATGGTTATTTCATTTATGTCTTATTATGTCCCAAGATTACTTTATATGTTATATATAATTTATATGGGTTTTATGGTAATAATTGTATTAAAAACTGGAATGAAATGATTTTACATTCAATGAATATTATTTACTACTTTTAAATGCTGAAAATTATTAATTTATGATAAAGTATTCGTGGTTTACATGTTTTCGCAAGGCTAATTATTTCCCTTATTTTTTTATTCTTTACTCATATTTTTTTTCTCGTCCCATGTTTAGAAAAATTTTCCAAAGGATTTTAATAATAATAGTGTCAAGGGTAGCACAATAGAAAAGTTAAAATGTTTAAATAGGAAAGTAAACCATAGTTCTCTTAAAAACATTGTTTTATAAAAAAAAATTAGTGAGTAGAGGTGTATAATTTTTAATTTTTGAGCCATTCTATTTGAATCAAGGCTTAATTATCTAAAACTATAAACATAAAAATATCATCTATGTAAATTAACTTCAAATTAATAACTTACCTCAAGATTATATAATGTTTACTATCGAGACCTTATAGAAAAGAGAAATAAAATTTTACTCAAATTAAAATAAAAAAAATCATAATAATAATTATACTAATTTCAACATGTTAGGATTGTTAAATAAGATTATGAGTGGTTTTTAGAAGAAAGAAACATGAAATATCTTGGTAAGAATATATACCTCTTCCTTGGATAATATCCTTTCAAAAACACCATACAAAATTATTGATGGGTGTTTTGGGAAGAACAAAACCTATAGTTCATGGGAAAGAGTGTTTTGATATTATTTAGATATATCTTGGTGTAGATAATGGATCAAAGTTTGAGGATATGTGAGGATATGGGCTGTCTATTTATAATTTAGGTGTGGGAAACTTTTTTAAATTGTCTATACATTAAAATAATATAGATTAACTTTCAAAAAATAAAATGGAACAAAATGTATTTATTTGAAAATAGGATATGTTAATGTCAAAATACACTCAAATAATAAGAATTTTACATGTTTTAATTATATTAAAATCCTTCTCTATTATTTTAACCCTATCATTACCATATTATACCTTACCATAGGACAAAACTTTTACCTTGGATACTATTAATTATGAAAAAAAGAAATGGGGATCATTATATAAATTAAATATTATGATTCCAAATATGGAATAAATATTAAATTATTAAATTACTTGAGGTGGTGTAAATTAATAGAAATATAAGTACCTAAAACATTATGAATATATTTTTTTATAATAATTTTATTTTAAGAATAAAATTGAATATATACCAAATTCATATATATAATATAGTATCCTTAAATTTATTTTATTTGTAAATTAAGAATTAGATTAATTTTACTTTAAAAGCAATTCACAACTGCATTTAACTTCATCATTACTAAATTATAGAAAATGATCAAAAAATGTTTTTTATCAACTAAAACATCACATAGGTTTTAAAATATTAAAAATTGATTTAAAAATCAAAATTAATATTTCTAAACTATTTATATTAGTTGTAAAAAATATATCTTATCAATAAAAAACGTTTTACAAACATTCATGTCATTCATATACCATAATGTTTTCTTAAAAGTGACAATATCTATAAAAATAATATTTTTCACAGTTCACCTAAAAATACAAATTTCCAAACAAATATGTGAAATACCCATAATGTAATTTTTTTTAATATATAAAAAAATAAATTGTATTATATAAAATTAAAATTTAAAATTTTAAAATTTTATCTTTTAAATGAAAATATTTGTTATAAATGAAAATAAATTTTATTTTAATATAGATTTTTTAAAATTCAAATGTCCTTAATCTTATCAATTTATCATTAATTGAATCTTAATTAATTTTTTCATACATTTAAATATTTTAAAACTGAAAAAATTACTACAATATACAATAAATGAGAACCAGTTTTATGAAAAATACCAACTTTTTAAATTCAATGATTTTTATCATATCAATTTATTTATTTTATTCAATTATATCATTCATAAAAAATAATATATTTTATGAATCAAAGTTGATTTATATATTTATATTTAATAATGGTTTATTATAATAAATCATTAAAAAAATTTGGGTATATCATGTGTTACATGCTATTTAAACATGTATTTATATAAGGGAATATACAAACTAAAATCTTGGTGTGTTATACAGATGATCATAAAAATATAGATTCATTATTTTTTTATTAAATGATTATTATAAAGAGTAATGGAATACAATAGAGGTTAATAAATTATATTAACTTTTTTACACTTCCTCAACTACCCATTTATTTTAGATGCACTATTGAAGCTAAAAATTCATTCTGATAATTTATTGGGAGTTGAAAATGGTTAAAATTAATATATTTTTTAAATATTTATAAACATTAAAGTCCTATAAAATCATAATTTTAATGAATTTAATGTTTCATTATCATTATAGAAAACCTTTTAAGAATCAAAAAATGGTAGACACTACACATAATGTAGCTAACTATATTGTGAGAAATGAGAGGCTCGTTGAGCAACACACAAGTGTACCATAATGTGATGGTAATAATTTGTATTCTAATGAAAAATAAATTATTTCACATCAATCATAATTTTGATATAAACATTTATATGAATATACATTCATTATTGGAAACTTATCTTTAGGATGAATAAGTTGAATAACAAGTCGACATATTATGTCCAACTAACAAATATATGTAGAACTACAATTCTTTAATGGAGGGCGAATTGAATAATTCTAAAAATGGGGTACTCCATGTAACATCCCAGGTAAACAAAGAATAATACATTTTCATATTTATAAATATTTTAGAATTGAATATTAATTTTACATTAAAGGGGTTTCTATGTTCGATAGCGTACCCTATACACAACAAAGAGTTTCTTTGAAATCTTACGTTGCACACTAGTAATAAAACAATATTATTTTAAATGGTAGTTAACACGTAGCCATTGTATTGGCGGGAATGAATAGAAATAACTAAAATATGATAATATATGTTTGTTAAATGTTTTTACATTTATCCCATAAAGGATAAAGGCTTAAAATATGAAAACAAATCAATTTTAGGCAAATATACTCTAATTTTCACTAGAGATCCACTTATCGCCTTTTAATGGAGAACCGTCATTGAATATAGTTTTTTTTTCTCTTATACATTCTATTAGACCAAATAAAATTCTTATTTATAATCGGGGCATCAAAATTTACTTTGTGTAAATTTTTAGTTTTTTCCGATAAAGATCATTTTTAATGAATAGTGAAAAATGTTGTATTTTAATTCAAACCCTCTTTTTAATCTAATTTATTTATATTATTAGATTATCTTTTGAATTGGTTTTAAAGTGAAATGAGAATATATTTTTACCATTTAATCCAATAGTGGTCATTATTATTAATTTCACTTTGAAATCGGACATAACCTAGTGTCAATCTTTTGATACCTTTTGTTTCATAAAAACATGCTAATTGTTTTGACAGCGGGAATAAATTATTAAATTAATTAATGAAAATTATATGTTTTTAATTTTTTAAAATAGGCATCATTTTTTAATTCGGAATATCAAATATAGCCTAGGGTGATGTTTTGGTATTTTTCTGAAAAACTTCAATTTTTGATGAATAGTGAAACCACTAAGTGGTACTTAAAAAACAAATTTTTCGTTTAAATTAAACTTTACCACTTCTGTGTTTTGAATTTCAAGAATCCGACATACATGGTTTTCATTAATGAGTAAAATTTGGTTCAATGGGATTAAAATAATTTTTTAGTGAATAGTAACTTTTATGTTTATTAATCGCGATTAGAGGTAATTAGTGTAGTTTAAGGAAAAAGTAATGTTTTAATAATATGAAATGACCTAGACACATGTCCTACCCTTATTGGATGTGTCATGTCCAACCATGACAATCAATGGGTCAACTTGGGGACCCCATGGAGCCACTTTGGTAGGAAAATGATGTAAATATATTTTTATTTAAAGTTAAAATAAAAATGTCACAAACATTAGATGTTTTACTAAAAAAAATTAAATGGGGTTATACAAGTCAGCGTTTTTACTATAAATATTAATTAGAAAGATAAAAATATATCCTACATCATGAAATTTTTTTATAATTTTTAGACATTAAATAAATTAAGTTATTTATGACATCATGATGATGCAGCGATTACCTCATTATTTAACGATTTAAATAAAATGAAACGATAATGTAAAACTTATGACCTAAACTTGTCCAAAACCTATTGGATGGGTATATTTCCAACCCTTATCATCTTATCCTCGAATTATATCAATGTGGGACCTTTTAAATCCTAAACGCATTTTAAAATAAAGTAAAATTTCATTACTTTCCAAGAGTGCCCCTCCTCTCCTCTTATAAAAGGCCCCCACCTCTACCTCCTTAACCACACCTCTCAAGCCTTTGGATCGTCCAAACCCTGTACAATTTGTCTCTCCACATCCCTATATTACTCCTAGAATCCTCAGATTGGGTATAAGTCTTTCCAAGGAAGCCTTTGCGCTCAAATCAAAAAGAGTTACCCTTTTTAAATGTAGTGTCTTCTCTTGTGTTCTTATGTTTTATTTTGCTTCTACAACCCCCTAAACTCATTTTAATCATTTATATTGTAACAAAACCAGTATCCTAAATATACTAGGATGTTTTTTTATGGAGGATTCGAGCTACACTTACACAAACCTTCATCTAATGGTTAAAGAACATTCTGTTTCTTTGGATGACAAATTTCGGCCTTACGAAATGATGATTGTTCAACACTCATATAACACCTTCAAATGTGGCCATTAAGATGACACTATATTTATATATAATATATAATATGTTTATGTTTTACTTAATCTTCCGTATTTTTCATTTGTGTCATACCTGTATGGTTTCCATTGTGGGTAAACATGATAATTTCATTTTAGGAAGTGCGGACTACCGCCCCCTCAAAGTGATTTGATTCGTTAATGCCATATGTGAGAAGTATAAAGGTTGGATTTAATGATATTATATATTATATTATACTGGAATTAAAATATACCTTTATATCATTATGATTTCACTCCATTAAAGTATGAGATAAAAATGAACGTAGCGTTCATCCGTACGTACGGCTTACCGTCTCCATGAACGGTGCATTTCATTTCTTATCCCCAAATGTAATGTACTATTATAAGTACATATATATAATGGATATATATTATGTATGTTACATATAAGTGATGAATATAATTCTGGAATTAAAATATTCATACCTCTCATTTAGTTTTAATTCCATTAAAATGACATAGAAATGAAAGTAGCATTCATGCGTATGTACGGCTTACCGTCTCCATGAACGGTGCATTTCATTTCTTACCTCTAAATGATTATGTAATATTAACAATGCATGTATATAATGGATATATATGATATATATGATATCTACATCATGAATATAATTCTTGATATAATGGATAATTTACCACATGAACAACTTGTAATTATAAAGAGATTATTTTTGACTCAAGTATCAAGGATCGAAAAAACGACCATTATTAACTTAAATAATTACATAGTGTTCATAACATGGTAATAAGTGATATAAAAGGAATAATTAACTTGAAAAATTTTATTAATAAAGTAGAAATTAACTCAAGTTTATTATTCTAGACGTTAAAGAATGATCGAGTCAAGTCGGACCCGAGGTAAGGGACTACGTCTCAATCTCTTTTCATTAAGGCATGTTTCGTTTTATACAAAACTTTCTTTTATATGGTGTATAAACCCCTTTGAATTTTACTTTTATACAAATGAAATCTTTTTCAATAAAGCGATTTACTAAACGAGAAAAAGGAATGTTTCTTTTAACGTATGCAGTGACAACGACCTTTTCTGTTGCCGTGAGTATTATTTGGTCTTTGGCTTCCTCAACAAGTCTTAATGTTTTTAAAATGGAATAAATACCATATACGCTGTTATGTATTTTGGTATTGAAAATGGTTTTTATAATGGATTTTTTATGTCAATATATTTATGTGATATATTGTGATCAATGTGTGGAAATGTTTTCTTTCCATTATATTTGTTTTATGTCTTATGATTTTATAATGGTACTTGGACATTTGACGGGTGGTTACGTGATAAACCATATGATGGGTGGTACCGTGAATACTAGGACGGGTGGTTATGTTATAACCTCAAATGCATTGGGTATGGAAGTCGTCCGTATGGATATTCCATTAAGTGATATGTGTGGAAGTAGACCATATGGTTATTCCATTTAAGTATGTTTATGTCCAAAGTTACCTTTATATGTTATGTGATCTTTATATGGGTTTTATGGTAACCTTTTGGTTACAAAAGGGTAATTAATGATCTTTTAGTCAGTGAAGAGTTTTTACTACTTCATAAAGGTGAAACGTATTACTTTGATAAAGTATACATGGTTTACTTGTTATTTTGAAAAACTAACAATTTTTCATTCATTGTGTTTCCCTTACTGAGCTTTTTATGCTCACCCCATGTTTTTTTGAAATGTTTTTCACAGGACTTAATGTGGAATAAGGTCAAGGATGGGATCAAGGGAAAGTCATGTTATCTAAAACATGGAACTAGACATGTTTCTTTTTAAGAGTTTTTATTTATTGGAAACTTAGTAGAACTCTCTACTTTGTAATATTTTGAGATGTAATAGTTATGTCCTAATTCTCTAATACTCTAAACCTAAAAAGATACTCAATGTGAATTATTCATTTAATTCAATATTAAGTAATGTTTAAGGTTGGGGCCTTATAGTTGGTATCAATGGTCGGTTTAGACAACTTTAGGAGTTAGAAAATTGTTAAATTTTAAGTTAATTTATGGTATGATTGAAATGATATAGCATTTAAAGATTACCATGTTGCTTCACCTAAGATATACTTGTGTTAAGAATGGTTTTTCATAGAGGAAACAGAAAAACTTTTCTAGGAAGGCATACAGAGGGAATTGACCTTTCAAATTAGTATCCTGAGATTGTCAGAATCATAACAAAACAATTTTCTACATTGATGGCTCAGTTGACTCAGGAATGGTGAGTTTTTTATATACAGTGATGCTTCGTTGAAAGGAATTGGTTGCGTCCTTATGCAGAATGATCGGGTAATTGCATATGCTTCACGTCAGTTGGAAACTCATGTGGTAAGTTACCCTACACATGATTTGGAATTATCTGCTATTGTTTTTGCTCAAAAAATTTGGAGGTATCATTTGTATGGAGTAAAGATTGAAATATATACCGATCACAAAAGTTTAAAGTATATATTCACACAGAAAGAATTGAACATGAGACCGAGGAGATGGATTGAATTAATCAAGGATTATGATTGTACAATTCCTTACCATTCGAGAAAATAAAATAAAGTGGTTGATGCTTTGAGTCAAAAAAGTAATTCTTCATTAATCATGCTACGTTTGGCAATAGATCATTTGGTTAAGGATTTGATGAAAATTTGCATAGAAGTTGTTGGTGCAGAATGTACTTCTGTTTTGTTTCAGGTTTCAGTGAAATCTTCTCTATCAGACAGAATTAAGAAAGCACAGAATCAAGACAGTGGGTTGCAAAAAAAAGGTAGAGATGGTTCAGAAGGGTTGGTTTCCTGAATTTAACATTGATAATGATTGTGTTTTGAGTTTTGGGAAGAGATTATGTGTGCCTAGTGATTCAAAGTTGAAGAATGAGTTGTTATGTGAGGCTCATAGTTCCTTGTTTTCAGTTCATCCTGGTAGTACTATAATGTACAGAGATCTGCGGGAGTATTACTAGTGCGAAGGAATGAAAAGAGATATTGATGATTTTACTATGAAGTGTTTGACTTGTCAATAGGTTAAAGCAGAGTGGCAGTTACCGAAAGGGATGCTTCAGCCTTTACCGGTGCAAGAATGGAAATGGAAAAATGTATCCATGGACTTTGTTGTGGGATTACCGAGGACATCTCGAGGTAATAATGCAATCTGGGTTATTATTGATTGCTTGACTAAATCTGCTCATTTCATTCATATATGAGATAATTTCTCTCAAGATCAAATTTCTCGATTGTATATTAAAGAGATAGTTAGGTTTCATGGAGTTCCCTAATACATTGTATCTGATCGTGATCTCAGGTTTACTTCTAACTTTTGGAATGCCCTTCAGAAGTCGTTGGGTACTAAATTAATTTTTAGTACAGCTCTTCATCCTTAATCAGATGGGAAGTCAGAACGAACAATTTAGACTTTGGAAGATATGCTACGTGCTTGTTCGATGGATTATCAGGGAATTTGGGACCAACATCTTTCTTTGGTTGAATTTTCATATAATAACAGTTTTCATTCCAGTATACAGATGGCTCTATTTGAGGCATTATATGGTAAACTGTGTTGAACTCTAGATTTTTGGGATGAAGTGGGTGAAAGGAAGCTGATGGGACCAGAATTGGTAGAAGAGATGGCAGAAAACGTTCAGTTGATTCAGAAACACATGAGAATAGCTCAGAGAAAACAGAAAAGTTATGTGGATAACAGGAGGAAGGATCTATATTTAGAGGTAGGTGATAATGTTTTTCTCAAAGTTTCACCATGGGAAAGTGTGATGTGATTTGGTAAGAAAGGAAATCTGAGTCCAAGGTGCATTTGACCATATGAAATTTTGGAGAGATTTGGATCAGTTGCATAAAGAGTTTCATTACATCTGAGTTTATCTCAGGTACACAATGTTTTTCATGTTTTGATGTTGAGAAAGTATATGCTAGATCCATCTCATGTTTTGAGCCCAGAGGTAGTTCAGTTGGAAGAGAATCTCTCTTATGAAGAACAACCATTCCATATTATTGACCGAAGAGAGCAAGTGTTGCGAAATAAGGTAATTCACCAGGTAAAGCTTTTGTGGAAAAACCATATGGTTGAAGAGGAAACATGGGAATCTGAAAATGCTATGAGGGATAAATACCCCCACTTATTTTGATATGTGAATAAAATTGCGAGGACACAATTCCCAGAAGGGGGGAAGGATGTATCATCTTAGGTAAATAAAGAATAATACATTTTCCTATTTATTAATATTTTAGAATTGAATTTTAATTTTACTTTAAATGGGTTTCTATGTTCGATAGCATACCCGATACACAACAAAGAGTTTCTTTGAAATCGTACGTTGCACACTAGTAATAAAACAATATTATTTTAAATGGTAGTTAACACGTAGCCATTGTTTTGGCGGGAATGAATATAAATAACTAAAATATGATTATATATGTTTTTAAATGTTATTACATTTATCCAATAACGTATAATGGCTTAAAATATGAATATAATTCAATTTTAGGCATATATACTCTAATTTTCACTAAAGGTGCACTTATCGCCTTTTAATGGAGAACCGCCATTAAATATAGTTTTGGTCACTCTTATACATTCTATTGGACCAAATAAAATTCTTATTTAGAATCAAGACATCAAAATTTCATTTGTGAAAAATGTTGTATTTTAATTCAAAACCACTTTTTAATATAATTTATTTATATGATTAGATTATATTTTGAATTGGTTTTAAAGTGAAATTAGAATATATTTTTACCATTTAATCCAATAGTGGTCGTTGGAATTAATTTCACTTTGAAATCAGACTTAAACTAGTGTCATTCTTTTGATACTTTATGTTTCTTAAAAACACGCTATTTATTTTGACAATAAGAATTAATTATTATATTAATTAATGCAACTTACATGTTTTTAATTTATTAAAATAGACATCATTTTCGAATTAGGAATATCAAATATAGCTTAGGGTGATGTTTTGGTATTTTTCTGAAAAACATCAATTTTTGATGAATAGTGAAACCACTAAGTGGTACTTAAAAACTGATTTTTCATTTAAATGAAACTTTACCACTTCTATGTTTTGAATTTAAAAAATCCGACATACATGGTTGTCATTAATAAGTAAAATGTGGTTCAATGTGATTAAAATAATTTTTTGGTTAATAGTAACTTTTATGTTTAATAATCGCGAATAGAGGTAATAAGTGTAGTTTAAGGTAACAGAAATGTTTTAATAATATGAAATGACCTAGAAACATGTCCTAACCTTATTTGACGTGTCATGGGAGACCAATAAAATCCATGGGTCATCTTGGGGACCCCATGGATCCAATTTTGTAGGAAAATGACGTTAATATATTTTTATTTAAAGTTAAAATAAAAATGTCACAAACATGAGTTGTTTTAGTAAAACAATTTAAATGGGGTTATACAAGTCAAATTTTTGACTATAAATATTAATTATAAAGATAAAACAATTTCCTAAATCATGATATTTTTTCTATAATCTTTAGACATTAAATAAATTAAATTATTATTGACATCATGATGATGAAGCGATTACCTCGGTATTTAACGATTTAAATAAAATGAAAATATAATGTAAAATATAAGACCTAAACTTGTCAAAAACCTATTGTATGGGAATATTTCGAACCATTTTTATCTTATCCACTAATTATATGAATTTGGGACCTTTTAAATCCGAAACTCATTTTACAATAAAGTAACATTTCTTTTCATTCCAAGAGTGCCCCTCCTCTCCTCTTATGAAAGGCCTCCAACTCTACCTCCTTACCCACACCTCTCAAGCCATTGGATCGGCCAAAACCAGGATACATTGTCTCTCCACATCCCTCTCTTACTCCTAGAAGCCTCACTTTGGGCAGAAGGATTCTCAAGGAAGCCTTTGAGCTCAAATAAAAAAGAGTTACGCGTTTTAAAGGTAGTGTCTTCTCTTGTGTTCTTATGTTTTATTTTGCTTCTCCAACCCCCTAAACTATTTTTATTCATTTATTTTGTAACAACACCAGTATACTCAATATACTAGTATGGTTTTATAATAAGGATTAGTGATACAAATACACACACCTTCATCTAATGGTTAAAGAACATACTGTTTCTTTGGATGGCGAATTTCTGCCTCATGAAATGATGATTGTTCAACACTCATATAACACCTTAAAAGGTGGCCATTAAGATGAAAATATATTTATATATGATGTATAATATGTTTATGTTTTAATTAAGCTTCTGTATTTTTCATTTGTGGCATACCCTTTTGATTTCCATTGTGGGTAAACATGATAATTTCATTTTAAGAAGTGCGGACTACCGCCCCCTCAAAGTGATTTGATTCGTTAATGCCATATGTGTGGACGTATAAAGGATGGATTTAATGATAATATATGTGATATTATACTGGAATTATAATATACCTTTATATCATTATGATTTCACTCCATTAAAGTATGATATTGAAATGAAAGTAGCGTTCATGCGTACGTACGACTTTCCGTCTCCATGAACGATGCATTTCATTTCTTATCCCCAAATGTAATGTACTATTATAAGTTCATATATATAATGGATATATATGATGTATGTTACATCTAAGTGATGAATATAATTCTGTAATTAAAATATACATATCTCTCATTTAGTTTTAATTCCATTAATATGACATAGAAATGAAAGTAGCGTTCATGTGTACGTACGGCTTACCGTCTCCATGAACGGTGCATTTAATTTCTTACCTCTAAATGATTATGTAATATTATAAATACATGTATATACCAGATATATATGATATATATGATATATACATCATGAATATAATTTTTGATATAATGGATATTTTACCACACGAACAACTTGTAATTATAAAGAGTTTATTTTTAACTCAAGTACCAAGGATCGACAAAACGACCATTATTAACTTAAATAATTACATAGTGTTCATAACATGGTAATAAGTGATATAAAAGGAATAATGAACTTGAAAAGGTTCTTAAGAAAGTATCAATTAACTGAAGTTTATTATTCACGACGTTAAAGAATGATCGAGTCAAGTCAGACCCGAGGTAAGGGACTTCATCTCAATCTCTTTTCATTAAGCATGTTTCATTTTATACACAAATTTACTTTATACGGTGTATAAACCCCTTTGAATTTTACTTTTATACAAAAGGAATCTTTTTCTATGAAAAGTTTTACTAAACGACAAAAAGGAATGTTTCTTTTAACGTACGCGGTGACAATAAACTTTTCCGCCGCCACGAGTATTATTTGTTCTTTGGCTTCCTCAACAAGTCGTAATGTTTTTAAAATGAAATAAATACCATATACTATTTTATGTATTTTGGTATTGAAAATGGTTTTTATAATAGATTTTTTATGTCAATATATTTAAGTGATATATTGTGATGAAAGTGTGGAAATTTTTTCTTTCCATTATATTTGTTTTATGTCTTATGATTTTATAATGGTACTTAGACATTTGACGGGTGGTTACATGATAAACCATATGACGGGTGGTGCCATGAATACTAGGACGGGTGGTTACGTTATAACCTCCAATGCATTGGGAATGGAAGTCGTCCGTATGGATATTCCATTAAGTGATATGTGTGGAAGTCGACCGTATGGTTATTCCGTTTAAGTATGTTTATGTCCCAAGTTACCTTTATATGTTATGTGATCTTTATATGGGTTTTATGGTAACAGTTTGGTTACAAAAGGGTATGTAATGATCTTTTAGTCAGTGAAGAGTTTTTACTACTTCATAAAGTTGAAAAGTATTACTTTGATAAAGTATACATGGTTTTCTTGTTTTCTTGAAAAACTAATAGTTTTCATTCATTCTGTATCCCATACTGAGATTTTTATACTCACCCCACGTTTTTTTAAATGATTTTCACAGGACTTATTGTGGAATAGTGTCAAGGATGGGATCAAGGGAAAGTCATTCTATCTAAAGCATGGAAGTAGATATGTTTCTTTTTAAGATTTTTTATTTTATGGAAACTTAGTAGAAGTGTCTACTTTGTAATATTTTGAGATGTAATAGTTATGTCCTAATTCTCTAAAACTCTAAACCTAAAAAGATCCTCAATGTGAATTATTCATTTAATTCAATATTAAGTAAGGTTTATGGCCGAGTCCTTATACTCCAAATCCAATACTCATGAAAAAACATTATTAAATTAATATTTTTGGGTCTATTACCTAATATTCTATATCCCCTCTTAATCTATGTGTGAGAATCCATTATTATACAACTATAGAAAATCCAAAAATTAACACCCCATAGGGGGTATCCCAAGAATTTCTTTCAAATAATTTATTCTTAGTTTATTTGAATATTTTTTTAGTATAATAATTATTAATATTATATTTATTTAATGTAAATAACAAAATATCTTTATACTCTACTAAAACCAAATAAATTTTTTTCCACATTGAATAAAACATACAAGTACATATTGTTTGTATATATCACGCATAATAATATCCAATTTCTTCATTCTTTGTAAAAAGATAAAAGTTGGTACTTTACCTCATAAAAATAGTCACATGACGTTTTTATTCAGTAAAAAATACCAGGTCATATTTACCTATAATATTTATATTTTCCGAGATGTAAAACTTTGTTACATGTTGAATTAATATATATGTTGTGTATAATGTGAGGATAATGTATAAAATATGTATACGAATAAGGATACCTATTGAAAGGTTTTTATTATTTTCTAATTTTCCTATGTGATTTCAAATAATTTTTCAATCCTTTATCTTAACAACGTCAATGACCCACATATTTTTTAATTAATCATGGAAAACGATTGTGGTGGTAATAAAAAAATTTATAATATTGTTAATTTAAAAATTTCATTGATTAATAATTTCATACATTAGAGTATTTTTATTCAAATTTTTGAATCAATGGTTTGAACACTATAAAATATCAAAATCACTTTCTAGAGAAGCCTTTAACCCATTTATTTGTTTTCTTATAATTATTTCCTCATTAAGGGTTCTTGATGCGTGGAAAATAGTCATAAACATTTTAAAATTCATGTTTATGGATCATGAAGATTATATGTGTCAATTTGATAATGTCCATCATTTTGTTTAATTTCCCGTTTTTATATCCAATTATCTCCACCATACATTTTACATCCAATAAGACCATAAATACGATGATTTTCATATAGAAAACATATGAAAAAAATAAAAAATTGATTCACCTTATGAATGTTCTAGGATGAAGAGGAAGCATCGGTCTGGTGCCTAATTTTTTCATTTTCATCATATTAGTGGAAAAATCATACAAAATGGAAAACCCACCCTATATTCTTCTTGAGAGGATGTCTGACATTTAATTTATATTTAATTTAAACTATGAATCACATTGAATTTGAAAACACTCTAGATTAATATTAATTATCCCTCACATTAGGTTGATGTTGTGATGAAGAATCTAAGTGGTGATTATTATATGTATATCTATATGTGATGCCTGAATCACTTAATGAAATTTTTGGGGTTCTGGGTGCTATAATGGAGGAACATAGTGTTTTACGTCATTCGTTACATATCATAAAAATAGTTATCTTCTTCCATTTTCTTATATAGGGATGATATAAGAATAAGTTTTTAGGTAATGAGATAATTGTAAAGAGGGTTTCATTGTGATCAACTAATAGTTTTTCTCTAAAATGGTATAGTATGAAATTTATACATAGGGTAAAATAATTTAAAATTGAACAAAATTTTAATGGCAACTTATTTATTCTCTTTGTTCTCAATTTGAAATAATAAAAATAATAATAATAATTCTTTGTGTGTGTTTATTTATGTATTATTTCATAAAAAAAGTATTTACTTATTGATATGATATTAAATAAAATATATCTTATACATCCGGTCATTATGTCGATTAGAAAATACTCCATGGAATTTATTGAAACATGAATTATATAATATTTATTCATTTAAATATTATTCATTAAATAAATATTAAAAAAGTTATATTCACAAAACTGATGAATAAATTTTTATATTAATATTTATGTATCAAGATAAATATTTTTATTATTCTATTCATGATACTCTTGAATAAATAAATATTCATCCTTTATGAATGAATAAAAATTAGATAAAATTTAACTCTCACATTATAAATTCTAATATCTTATGATTGAATTTAAGAGATCAACCTTATCTGAATAATACATATTCTAAAATTAAGAATAATTTTTATTCTAAATATTAAATTAGAAAGAGTTTAATTCTTTTATACACTTGTTTGTTGATATGTGATGTCAGCTTCTGTTTACCAAACACAAATAATCAAATGATGGTTATCCAGATGGTACATCATCTATAATGATTTTAAAACATCAACAAATATAAAATCTCTTCAATAGAAGGTAGGGTGTTTGGGTGGTAAAATTATTCAATGGATGAAATCATTGGTGACAGTTTAGATAGGGTTTGAGATGAAGTTACTAGAATAAGTGTAACATATGTTCATAAATTGGGAAAAGAGTCGAGTTTCAAAGCATTATTCGAGAATACCAATCACCATTATAAATTGAGGGACCTTTTCTAATTTAGTATGTCGTTGATGCATGTGTGCTAATTGGATGGTTCTTTAAAAGGATCGTGGGGACCTCATGCACAATAACATGAATAATGATTTAGATAAAACTTTCATATTAGGATTACATAATTTTTTATCTTTGTGAATATCTATTATGGAGTTATTTTCCAATTAAAAGTGTGATTCTTTTAATATCCTATTATAATGGAAATAGAAGAAGTGTTTCTCTCATCGATGTAGGATACATTTTTTGAACAAAATAATATATCATGTTCATTACATTATTATATTTTCTCCAGACTGTTTTTGGAATGTGGGTATGCTTGATTTTTTTAGGATTCACATAGTGTGGCGATTATGTGCCCAAGATTCTTATCTTCTAGTACACTGTGTTAAGGGAGTCCTTCCAGATAACCTACGGTTTCTACTGCACTGAATTTTGTGATGATATATGTTCACAAACTAGATTTTGGGTATGATATTCCTAAAACGTTGTATCACATATTATTATAATATCCCAAGATCAATTTTTTAGATCTAATTCTAAAATATAAACATTAAATTTTGTTCTTAGATTCCAATAAACGTGACCCAATTTCAACCCTTTAAAATATATAACATTAAATTAAAATATTATATGACATGTATAATGATGTACAATTTAGCTTTGTTGTTTATAAAATTAGGATATAAATCTTTTTTAATAAAATCATAAAGAAAAAAGTTGACACTTCAATTCAGTATCCATATTCCCCAAAAACAAAAATTTTAACACATAATTTGTTTTCATGACACAACATAAAAATTACCATATAGACCGCATATATATCTCTAAATATACATAAAATACTATGAAAAAAATTTCCAATCATTGGTTGATAACTCAAAGCTCAGAAATTTATATGCAAAATAAATAAGAACCTCATTTCTATTTATAATTTTAAAATATTTTTTTCTCAAAATTAAATTTCAACTCAAAATAGGAATTTTCTTACCCATGAAATTAACTTCAATACTGAAATATGTTGATAAAAATTATTTTAAGAGATATTAAAGGATAATAATGATTATAATTTTTTCCTTCCAATCAAGAAAAATCATGAAAACTTTATCAAAAAGGTTATACATTTCACCCTTAAGAAATGGAATATAATTTCCATTTAAAAAAACTTGTTGATTACCTTTTCAAAATAATAAAATTTATATAGAAGCCCACAGAAATTAGATATAAATCATATGGGTAACATGGGGAATAATTTTTATATCACTATTAAAATAAACATTATGGTTTTAAACGGAATAACATTCGTGGTCACAAATGGAATAAACATCATATTCAACTTCCAACATAAATATTACCTAATTCATTTGAGGTCTATAACTTACCCACCCATTCATGGTATATAATGGAACCACCCAAATGTAGTTTATAGTCGAACCATCCTAAATCATGAAACATTCTCAACAATAATAACATAATCATAACATATAAAATATTACATTTTTATACATTATAATCAAAAAAATGTTCATTACCCCTATAAGAAAACATTTTCAGAATATAAATTCCATTTAAAATTAATTTTTTTAAATAATGTAATCAAATGAAAATTATTTTTTCATTTATTGAAACCTGAATTATTTTAAAGGAATCCAAAAATAAAATAACATTTAAGATAATACAAAAACCTGCTCATTCCATATATAATAAAAAAAACATTAATTTTTGTCTTTTTGAAAAAATGTCCTATGTCAAATACATAAAAAGATTCCTTTTGAAAACCATGGAAATAAATATAAATGTAAAATAAATGCACTTTATATTTATTTCATTTAAATATAAATAAATCCATAAAATAATATTTAATATTATAGACATAGAATAGAATGATTTAATTTTTTTTCTATATTTGAAATGTGGTTTTTACAATAAATTGACTATTCTCACAAGTCTGATTCATCCCATACTTTTTTAATATTCCTAAATAAAAAACATATGTCAAATATTTACCTGCTTGAGAAGATGTTTTCCTGATTTTAATTCATTTTACCAAGTTATAATTAATTACTTAATCATTTAAATTTGTTTCATGAATTTTTATGATATTTAGATCATATGTTCAAAATAAATTTTGTAGTCAGATTGAGGTCAAAGAGTAAATTATTTCATCATATACATAATGATAATCCTGAAATAATATTCATCTGTATACATTAATTATTCTTTTAAAACTGATCATTATTTATTGTTATGAAAGACAATCTACGTTACAGTCCCGGAGATGGTAGGCCATACAAACACGTGAGTAAAATTTCCATTTTTCATCCATCATTATGGAAATATGGTAAATAAAATATATTTTTAATATAATTATAATTATGTCATAAATATTATTTTATTTTTTTAAATAATATTATTTATATCATCCATGTGATGTGGTAACAAAAAACAAATCACATCACTTTATGGAGGTGGTGATCCAAACGTAGTCATGAACAATGTGATCAATTTTCAATTAATATAAATGTAAGAAATTATATGATATATTAATTTATAAAATGTTAAATATATTATGAATATAATATATATACATAAAATATATCATTATAAATATTCATGAGACAGTGATGGAAAATAAATTAAACCGGTTCGTGGGGTGGTAGTATGCCTCACACATGAACAATGGTTTTGTTTCCCTTTTGATAGTTGGGATGATAAATGTACATTATTATACTTACAAAACAATATATCAGTATATGGGAGATATTTATGTTATTATATTACAATTTTTTAATAATATTTTGAGGAAATGGAAGAAAAAATAAACTAAAACATTCAATTTAAAGTTATATCACCTCTTCAGACAATATCCTTTACTATAAACCATAGGCCGTCAAATTTTGGTATTATGTCTTAAAAAAGAACTATAGAATTATAGAAGGGATTATTGGAAGGTATTTGGTATGTTATGTTTTGAACCAAATGGCTCTTAAAGTGTGTAGAGAAGAAAATATGGTGTTTCCTTTTATAATGGTTGAGATTAATTATTTGAATTTCATTAAATATTATATTAATATATATTAATGTAGATGATAATGTGGGAAAAACTACTAAAATTAAAATATAATATATTGATGATGATTAATACTCTCATAAAATAGAAATTGATAATTTTAGGTGATCTTTTTTACTCTTAACTTTTTTTTCACCCATCATAAAACCATTAGATGATTTAAATGATAAAAGTGTTTTTACACATTAGGGGTCATGATAGTTACTATAAAATAAAAATTCGCACATAAATGGAACACAATTGATATTTCAAACCATATGCAAATTATTTTCCCAAATATATCATTTTATTAATTTTAAAACATTTAACAAAATATTTTTTATTAGAGATATAATTTCTATTATTTTTTTAAATACATAAAATATGTTAATATAATATGTTCCTAAAAAATGTATAATTATTCCACAATTTCATGGATTCAAAGATCAGGAATATATTTTGTTAATATAATCATTCATTTTATCTTGTTTTGATATCATCTTAAACCACATCATTTGGATTAACATAGTGGTTAACCATTTTATCCTTAACTATGGTGATGACTTTTTTAATTTTAACGTTTAAAAATTTTACTTATAATGTTAAAATTGGATCATAAATGCCCACATTATAACATGTTTGAACATAAATATTTTTATTTTCCCATTTTCGAGTTTTTTTACTTTTAAATAATCTAATAATGTCTTATTTAACATAAAATATAATTATTGTATTTTTTTGACACTAGTCAAGTAATTTGACATTTAAAACAACGTGGCCAAAAATAAATTATAAAATAATAATTCAAAACATAAATAAAATGTTATATTTATCTAAAAATTTATTGGATCATAGTAATTATGTTAAATTATAATACCTATAATATATTTAAAATCATTTATTATATTTTTCTATTAATTGAATAAAAAATATGTTGGTGTTATGTAAGAATTTAGGTTAATTCTTTCATCAATAAAATAAAAAATAAATTTACATGGTATTAAAATAATTTATAATTAAAAAAACTTTTATGTACAAACATAACCACTCATTACCCCTACCAATGAAATTAAATAATAAAAAATTTGAATGAAAATTTTTACTTTTCATTATATTAAATAATATAAAGGTCAAAATCATAAAAATACAAAACCGATTTTATATATTTTAAAAAATGATGGAAATTGATGCATTAGAATAATAAAATATTATAAATTCAAGTTTTATGCTCATTTTTTTGTCCTTACCCTTTTATTTTTAACCCTTCCTACCCAATCTACACTCAATGTAATGATAATTATTTAATCTTGAAACATTTAATAATGACTACAAATAAAAGGGATTTATTTAGAAAAATTAGGACACTTTATTTCAAACTTGGAATACGTTTTTCATTATTCTTTTCTTATAATCTGAAAAAATTAATTTTATATGAAAACTCCAAGAGCAATGGGGATTTTTTTAAAGAAAATTGTTTATTTAGTATCATTTTTTTATACCAAATTCCACAAGAAAATTTATTAAAATCCAAAAAATATTATAATTAAAAATATAATTTAAATCATTTTAGTTTTAAAACATTTTAATAAAAAATTTGACATTATAGACTACCCAAAAATTGAAATTTTCAATAAAAAGATGTATTTTTTACTATTCATTTGAAAATCATTATTTTTAGAAAAAAACAAAAAAACTCACTCTATAATAATTTTGATATGATTACTTCAAAAAAGATATTCTTTTTATAATTTTTAGGTTCAAACACTTACTTATAGTATTCACTCAAAAAGGTAAAAAATTTCACTTTAGAAGAAAACATAATTTTGCAGAAGAAAGTAACTTTATTCACTATTGAGTGCTTATTTAATTTTAATTAAAAAATAATTTTTTATTTATTAGGAAATTTTTATATATATTCATTAATATGGTTATTCCTTCTCAAAAAAAATTCAATAATTAGGTTATAATGATTTTTTTCTAAATAATATTATTTTGTGGCTTGTTTAAGATCGAGGTAGTGTATCTTGTACACTATCGAACATAATCCTAATTTTAAAATATTGGGATAGTAAATTATCCCCCATTTAAATAAATTTTAGCCTTTTAATTTGAATTATATCATAGTAATCAATGGTTCCAAATATGAAAATACCTTTATTGAAATCCCATGTGATAATGAGTGTTTGTAAAACATCAACATTAAAATTGAGAAAGGGAAGTATGAAGCTCATATGGAATAACACACAATAGGTTTCAAAATTATAAAACATTTGTTTTATGTTAAAATATGTTCAATGGAGAAATTGTTAATATAAAAATAATGACGAAGAGTGGTAGAGTTCATTGATCACAAGAATTTGAACAATCATATGAATGTTATTGAACAAAAAACTATGAACTGAAGAGGTAGGAAAATAAAAATTGATTTGTCATAAATAAAGGTAATATGTTAACATTATTTATTCAAGATCCATCTCCTAGAGTTGAGTAATTCCTTACACATTGAATAATAACATAAAAAAATATACATTCATGATATGTAAAATTATTTTCATTAATCAATTTAGACCACAATTTTATATTTTTCCCTTATCTATGAGTATTCATGATGAACCTTTCATCTGTAAAGCATTAAATCATCTTCTAAATGATCAGATAATATATTAAATTAAAACTAGATATTCATACAATTTTTATACATTTACTAAAACCTTAATGGTTAACATGTGGTACGATTATTCCTGAAATAAATTAAACTTTAAAATAAGAAATACAAAACTAGTCTCTAAAGGAACAATAATAAAACTAAAAGTTGAACATAATTTATATAATAAATAAATAACCTTAGAATTCATCAAAATATTAATGAACATGTTTGATTCCTAATTTTTAGAAGTATTTGATAAAAAATTATATATTGAATAATTAAAATGTTCTCTCCAATCAACCTTTTTTTCTCATAATGTCAGATATATATATATATATATCCTAATCCTATAAGATACAAAATATGATAATATTTTCCATGAATAACCTTTATAACAGTAAAGTCACATTAAAATAAGATATTCTTTTAAAATGAAATTAAGACTTCATTCCTAAAATTTAATCCCATAATATTCTATTTACCATCATTATATAAGGTTTCTAAAATAGTGATATTATTCAGAAATATCATTAATCACTTAATCAACAAATAAATTTTCAACCTTGTTATTATCTATACGATAAATAAAATATTCCCAACAACACATTGGTCATTATCTATCAAATTAATGAATTAAATTTTTTATGGAATATTAATTAACCCATCATGTAATATAGTGGTAGGGGTTTCTCTCTTGATTCCATTCAGCTATGGATTCAATCCCAATGTAATTTTTTGATGTGACTGGTAGTCCTTTTTAATGATAATATATTAATATAATTTTTATAATATTTTGAAAAATATGAAGAACATCCTGAAAATTATAATTAATCATCGTGTAGCTTTTTACCCTCTTTGGTTATCAATGCAACCAATTTTTTATGCATATTCAAAGAACATTAATTTAATATCATTTCCATAAAAATAGTCACATATTTACCCAAAGGATTATTTATCCCATTATCATATATCCAAAAAATATTGTCTGTAAAAGTTATCACCTTTTGAACAACACTTTTCAAAGGAATCAATTCTATCTAATATATGTTTACATCATTTGAAAAACATATACTCTTGAATAATAATTATGAGATTCATGATTTCCATAATAATCATAATGCATTATAATATCATTTATAAACACATTTTTTATCAAATATTTTTCTAAAACATTTAAATATGATTTGTCTATTCATTAAAAAATAATTAATTCCTACAATTTAATGATATAAAATATGTCATTCAGATTTATCAATATCAACTCAAACTTGCTTTATAAATATAACAAAATAACAATTCATATGTTAAATCTATATATTAGGGTCTTTTATGATGCTATTGATATCCCCTTTTAACTTCCAACATGAAGTCTATATCAACGAAAAATAAATAGGCAATTCATTAGTGGAATTTCCCTTTAAAAATGAGATGGACGAGTTGATATTTTTAAAATAAAACAAAAAAATTCCATGATCCATATAAATTTTAAAGAAATTAAAATGTTCTTTATAGATAAAATATTTTCTTACATGTTATTTATAAATAAAAAAAATATTTCCAAATCATTTGAGTACTCTTTTTCAATGATAATGATGATTAAATCAACTTAAAGGGATAATAATTTTGTGTAATATTTTTTCCTTTCATCTTCATGATATAACCTTAATATGTAGAAAATAGAATCAGTATACAAGAAATTATTTATTGTATTTTTAATTAACATTTTACCATATAAAGACATTAATTATAGAAATTATATAGTAATTTAACCTTAAAATCAAAAGAATAACCTTAATAACTACAAAAATAAAAAATATTTATTCTTAATGTATATATCATACCTTTATTCAAATATACCCAAAAATATGACACAATTATTCTAAAATAATCCATCATTCTAAACCATTGGATTACATATACCTCAACTAAATAAAATATCACCGAAAAAATATAATTATTCACATTATAATTTCTTCAATTAAAAACCTCAATAGGGAAATATGTGGATTTAAACATGTGATTCATCCTTAGAAATATAGACCCATGTCAAAATATATAAATATTAAGTTAATATAACATGAAAATATCATAATATCTAATGTTAGTTAAATATTTTCTCTGATTCTAACTATAATGGCCCCATACCCGCACTCTCAAATATAGTGCTAAAAACATAATAATTAATGTTCTAGATTTGACATTGATAAATAAGACCCACAATCAACCCAAGACATATAAAATTATAATTAAATATATGATCCCTTCTATAAATAAATAAATTTAATATTTTCAGTATTACATAATTAACTAAAAATATTTTATAATAAAACCATACACAATAACGTTGGAACTTATACCAATTATCCATTTTCACATAAAAAACATTTAACATATAATAATTTTATTTCCATGACACGTCTTTATAATTTTAATCATTACCTTATCGTTTTCCCTACTAATCCTTGAAATCATATGAAAATAATTTCAAAACTTGTTATGAGTAAAAAAACCCTCAGTAAGGGACATTAAAAAACAAGAAGCATGTGATTCTATGAATACTCATAAAAATATTCTTTTTTAAATATAAAATTTGATATCTAAATAAATATTTTCATACACAATATATAAACTAATCCACTCAATTATTTTTTTAAAAGATTTCATAAGAAATAATAAAGGTAAAAAACAAAATGTTTTCTTTGAAAACATGAAAATCCATGGAATTGTTTTCCAAAATCTTATAAATTTTACCCTCAATAATTAGAATATAATTTAATTTTTAAAATAATGGTATTCTTTTAACTTTTTAAAATTAAAATATATCCCCAAAATAACATTGAAAGAATAGATATATTATAGGGGTAACATGAGGTATCATTTTCATTTCACTATTATGGTAACCTTTCAATTAATAATTCAATAAATATTATGGTCTCCAATATAATAACCTTAATGATCATCAACCAATATTATTCTTACACAATTCATTTGAGATATATCATAAACCCACCTATCCTTCTTTTAAAACATTACCATCTATCCTTGGTTTATAATAGATTCTACCATGATCATTATCAATTCCCATGAACCATAACATAATTATAAAAGATCAAATCCTACACATTTTAGCATTACACATATAAATATATTATTTATAACCTTATAAAAACTGTTACAGATACTGAAATATATATTTTATTTAAAACACTTTTTTTTATATACTCATATCAAATGAAAATATGGTCATTTTCTGATGAAAACATGAAATCTTTTAATGAAATCAAAAAATAAAATACCAGTTCTGTCGGTGGGAAATTTTTTTGATGCACTATATGTTAAAATATATCATTCTTTTTTTGTCAAAATCTGGTATATAAAATATATAGAAAGATTCATTTTAAAACCAATTGAAATATAGTAAAAAAGTGACGTAAATTTCCATTAATAATTTTTTCATGTTCATATAAATTCATACATAAAATAATTTTATAAATATAGACATCAAAGATAAACATTTAGGAAATAAATCATTAATACATTATAAATGTCATTTTTAAGGTAATGTGTCACTTAAGAGACATGTGATTTATAATGTACAATATTTTTCACCCTAATAAAAAACAATATAATAATTATTTATTTCAATATGAATGTTTTCCTTGTTTATTATTTATTTTACACTATTATAATCATATTCTTAGTAAAATCAGAAGGCATCTTGCAACATAGAATAGAAAATCTCTCTCTATGGAAGTTCGTGTTTTCTTTGTCCATGCTATGATTATTTCTATGGTTGTTTATTAATTCATTATCTATGACTGTCCAATCTCTCTCATCTAGAGAATTAATGTTTCTATCCAAAATATCTTTTGGGGTGTTAACATTCTAGAGAGGAAATTAGCCACAGTTTCACAGAACAATTTTTGTAAACCTTGTGATACATTGTGTCTTGGTATTAAAAAAATTTCTTTGTTCAATGATTCTTATAAGAATCATTTTTGGAGGCTATTCAATAGTAATTCTGAGCCTCTTGACTTCCTCAGAAATAAATTCAAGGATAGACTTAGAAATAGTTCTTTTAATCACATATATTTTTCTGTTTTTCCAGCTTTTAAATACACTTTCTCTTCCATTGATTCTCATGCCATGTGGCTTATTTCAATGAATTAATCTTTATACTTTTTCCAGGAAAACTAGATTAGTCATCCCCTTGTAGTGGATCTGATGAGTGATGATCTTTATGTGGAATTGGAATCCATGATTAAAGAGTAACTGGACAGTATATGGAATCAACCAAATCATATATTCAATATTGTCTAACACTACTGTTTTTCGAAGAGAGTGGATTTCTGGGTCTGGAAACATGCTTTTGGTGGTTTTCTATATTCTCAAAAAAATTACAGAAACTCCTTTTCGTGAAACAAATAATTTAAGTGGATGAGTTATTTTCATATGAAAATTATAAATCCTTCTCAGTCTATTTTGGCTGTTAGACTGGATCACGGGAAGATTCCAACAGATTTTTTCCTTCAAAAATGTGGTGTCTCTTTTTGTTCTTCATTTGTGATTTTCAATTAGCATAAGGAAGATATTGACCTTTTTTTCATTGTTACTGCTTCATCCATGTGGAAGGCTATTTTTGATATCTTTGAAATCTCTCTACCATGCGTGTCTTCTATCCGGCATTTTATTCAAGGAAGGCACCCAATTATTCTTTCTATAGAACTGCTGGATCTCTTTTGGGTGGCTGCTCTAGAGCTCCTTCACATCATTTGGTCTACTCATAATAAGGTAATTTATGACAACATCTCTTTTTTCATTAGTGGTGCAATTTCCTCCATTCATGATGTTGTGCATGAGGCAACAACTCGAATGAAGCATTATTGCTTCAACTCAGTGTGTGACTTGTTCATTTTGAACCGGATTGGTGTCAAGGGGTACATTAGTCCTCTACATGTAACCTTTGATGTATATAAAAGGTTCCCTTTGTGGGATGGATAAAAGTTCATTCTGATGAAGCTTCTAGAGGTAATCCTAGGACTTCTGGATATAGTACTGTTTTCAGGAATACTAAATGGGATGTACTTGGTTGTCTTCATTGTTCATGTGGTATTTCTTCTTAACTTGAGGCTGAAATTCTTGGAATCATTATTATGGTGGATTAGTCTAAGGATTTCGGTTGGAATAATTTATGGTTTGAGAGTGATTATACTGTGGTAGTATCATCCATCATGATGGGTCTCTCCCATTTGGTTTGGATACTCACTAATCATTAGTGAAAACTCATGGATACTCTTTTATCCTTTATAATATCATCACTCATATTTACAGGTAAGATAATTTGGTTATTGATGGACTTCTAAATAAGGGAATCAATGGAGTTTCCTTTTCTTGGTTTGATCGGGCACATGATGATCTTAATCCTTTTCATAAAATGGATCATGAGAAATATCCCAATTATAGACTTGTGTAAGCTATTTTTTCAGTGATGAAGTAAAGGATTCCCTTTCATGAAGAATTTTTCTGGTTTGTTCTTCTATGTTGTGTTGCACCTATCTTGGTGTACTGTTTGTGCTATTGTGATGGGTCTACATGTGTATCGAAGGCTTAAAGATCCTTTAGTAAATGAAACCATGGTTTTCTCTTCTCATCTACATTTTTATGCTAGGATATGGATGGGGATGGTCCTGCATTTTGAAATTTTGTCCTGCTATGCTATGTCTGGATCAAGGGCATGACTTGATGTATGACTTAGGCGGTGTGCTGGCAGTTTCCTGGACATGCATAGTGCTGCATTGATCCATTTTCACTTGATGGGACCGTTGATCTGGGATATCCTTGGTGCTGAAATGGATGTTTTTTATTCTTCTCTTGTACTTTTTTCTTTTTTATTTCTATATTTTTAGTCCGGGTTCACCCGGGTCCTATCTCACCCCATGGAGAAGGTATGTTATAGGTACGAATAAGTAAAGTACCCATTTCTTAGTGATCAATATGGAAATAAGGTAAGAATTTTTTTTCATTAAATATTTATAATTGTATTACCAATATCATATTACTTCTTTAAAAACTCTTATATATACCATCCATGAGATGAGGTAAATAAAAATTAATCTCATTGCTTCGTGAAAGTCGTTTTCTACATGTACGCTTGGATGGAGTTATCATTTTTCAATGAATAAAAATATAAGAAAATATAAGAGATATTTAGATTATATAATCATAAATATTTCATGAATATAATATATATACATTAAATCCATAATTATAAATATACCTGAGAGGAGAATATGAAAAACGTATTACATTATTTCATGAGGCGAAGGTCATCTATATATATAAATATTGGTTTCGTTTCCCATTTGATGGAATAATAGATAGATATATGTCATGAAATTAATAAAACTACTTTTAATTGTATATATGATTCTAAATTTATTATATAATCATAGTTGAATAATATTTTAATGAGTTTGGAGATGAAAAAAAAGAAAAAAAATCATTTTAAGTTTTACCTCTTATTCAGACAATCTTTTTTTCATTACACCTTCAGCCCTATAATATTGAATTATGCCTAAATATATATATAGAGATATGGAATTTTTTATTGGAAGATATATTATTTCGGATTTTATGAAAAAAATGGTTCGTTAATTATGTATATAAGTGGGTGGGGAATGATCTTTTATAATTGGGGGAGGATAATTCTTCAACTTTCCTAATGTATTTAAATACTAAAAATTAATTATCAATTTAAAATGGATTAAAATAAATAAAATCTTAATATATTATTAGGATGAGTAAGAAAATAACATAAAAAATAAATTTAACAATTTTAGGTGATGTTTTTACCCACATAATTTGTTTTTAACCATACATTAACCATTTTGATGATTACTATGATAAAAAATATTTTTATAATTTAAGGGTGATTATTACATTTTATAAAAGGGAAATTTCACATAAATATACCATGGTAGATATTCTAACCCATATCACAAACATGTTACTAGAAATTTTATTTTTTACTTATTTTAAATCATTAAATAAAATATTATTTATATAAAATATCATTTTAATCATTTTTTGAAATAAATGAAATATTATAACATAGTATATGTCTAAATCTTATAAAATAGTTCAAAAATTAAATTTATTAGTAAATAATAAATTTATATTATTGATATAATCATTAAATAAATTGTTTATAGGTTTTAATATCATTTTAAACCTTATCATTTAGATTACGCCCTTGGTCAACTAATTTTATCCTTTATCGCAGAAATGACTTTATAAATATTAATTTATTTTAATTTTACTCATAAACTGAAAATTGACTAATAAATGGCCAAGGGATGTCATTTAAAAATATTTACAATCCTTATTTTCATTTTAAAATATTTCTATGTCTTTTCAAGAATTTAATAAAATATTATTTAACATAAAATATCATTAATTCCATTTCTGACACTATTCATTTAATTTGACTTCGAAAAAAACCATTACAACATATTAATTAGAATATAATCCCATAATAAATCATGTAAATGGTTTATTTATCTAAAATATTCATGTAACACAATAATTCATTCAAAAAATAACTAATCAAATTAGATAAATTCATGTTCTATGTCATATTTTAGACCTTTTTATATTATATATAACCTTAATTACATGATTTTCCTTTACCATATTGATAATAGTTTTCTATAGATACAACTAATAATGAAAACTAAATTAATGTGATCTATTCAAAAATAAATCACCTCATGGTTAACGATATTAAAACCATTTTTTAATATTCAATTTCTTAAAGTGGAATAAATTAATTTAATATTATAACACATAACGCAACAACAAAAATTTTATGAAAAAATATTTTTAGTATAAAAATGATTTAATTCAAAATTAATCCATTGAATTAATTCTAATATAATTAATATGATTATCAATAAATAAGATAAATAATTTTACTCAGAAACTATTTTAAAATAAAATTAATCATTTTAAATTCTTGAATTAAAACTATATTTTTCAATAAAAATTACTTTCTTTTATATTAATAGAAAAATATATCATTAAAGAAAAATACTAAAAATTCACTCCAATATAATTTGGCTTAATTATTTAAAATATTTTATACTTTTTATAAAAAAAAATTCGAACTGTTTCAAAAATTAATTATAATATTTGATCATAAAAATAAATAAAACCCATTTTTAAAGAAAACATATTATTTAAGGATAATATAAATTTACTTAAAATTAAGATCTTATTTAGTAATATTTGATAATTTATATTTTTTATTAGAACCTTTATATAAATTATGATGAATATAATCATATTCATACTGACAAATTCAATGGTTAGGTTATAACGGTCAAATTAATATAAAAATATTTTATGATTCTTTTAAGCCAAATGTTGTGTTTCGTGTACGCTATACAACATTGTATTTCTGTTAAAATATCAGAATATAAAACTTGTAGTATTTTCACTCACATTAAATACAATTTAATGTATCATAGGAAACTCTCACTCTTTTATTTTCATTATTCTATTTTCAGTGGTATTTTAATATTTACATAAGGTATGGAGTTAGCATATGGTAAGGTCTAGATTGATATGTTTGCTGTAAAATCTTTCATATTCAATAGAATGTAGTTGCAAGATCATATTATTTTTAAGGATATAGATGTTATTTTAATTGTATTTAATATAGAGAAACTGAAATAGATAAAGTAATATTGTTTTGATAGGAAGAAACAAAGGTTGATGAGGAAGTCAGCAGAATGGAATGTTTCCCATAAATTATAGGAAGTTCAGATTATGGATTGGCTCATGAAATACCAATTAGATGTATAATATAATCCTACAATAATTAATGTATTTTTCATGATAAATATGTTCTTTAGCCTGATGATATTGAATGGAATACCATTGAAAATCATATGAGTGATTTGAATATGATATGATTGATTCTTTGATCATTAAAGGAGAAATTATTAGATGTCGTATGGGAATTATATTATTATAATTACTGTTGGTGTTATTAGATGCGATAGTAACAGTGTTTATAAAATTTAGAAAAAATAAAAATTTCTTTTTTGATGATTTCATGAGATTATCCAAAACAAATAACTCATTTGGAGGATATTCCACACACCATATGGTAGTAAACTTAATACTGAGATTCAAGGATGGTTACCCTATAGAATATATTCACATAAATAATCATAAAATAAAATAATAGGTATAATATGGGGCAAGACAGTTGTTCTAGGTTTATATGATGATTTTTTAGGAAGAATGTATATATCAAAAATGATTTATCTAGTCATAAATAATAATTCATAAGATCAATTTATAGATGTTAAAATTATATAAGTGTAGTTTTGGGAGGAAACAAATTATATCTTAGTGTTAATATTTAAATAGATTCCTAAGTGACTAACTCATGAGAATTAATCCATTCAATATAATAATAAGGATCATGATGAATTTGGTTTCTGAACGGTTTTTCATGGTGCATTTTTTGGTTGATGAATCTATAGATTTCATGGGGAAAGATGATGTGAATATATTTATCAATCATATAAATGTTATAAATTTTAAATAATTATGAATAATCATAATCCTATAGAACAAAATAATATTCTTACAGAAACATGGTGATCTACGCTATGGGATTAGATTAACCAATACTGTTTGGAATGTAACTAGAGGATCTATGGTAGTTGTGAGAGCTGTAATTTAAGGGAATTTTTGTATGACTAGATGATCTGATGTAATAGTAATTTATAGTGTTTCAAAATAGAAATATCTAGATGCATGAAATTTCTATCTCGTAAATCACATTAAGAAAAATACAAAAAATTTAATAGCTAAAGGAATGTTTAATATTAATCACAATGAATTATGAATTTATGATAGTTGTGTTCTTGGTATGTAGAAAATAGTTTCTTTTAAGGTGAATGGTTAGAATCCTATAAACTAGTAATTGAAACTATTCAACATGGGTGTCTAAAGACTTACTCTTATCAAATGTCATGGTGGGTTTCTTTACACTAAAATTTATTGAGGATTCTGCAATATGATTATGGGTATAATTTTTCATGTTAAAATATAATTTTTTAACAAAAATTATATAATTTAAGGACACTATGGAGATGGAATCATGTTATAAGCTATGATATTTAAGGTCTAACAATGTTTGTGAATATAACAAATAAAATTTATGGAATTTCAATCCAAATAAAGGGATCATGCTAGAGATAACTATTCTAGAAAAATCACAACATAATTGTGTGGATGAGAGGATTAATTAGAAATATATAGAAAAGGATTGGATTTTTGGTGTATAATTAAAAATTAGTATGGAAAATATTGAAGAAGTGGTAAAAATAATATTATACTTGGATAATAGAACTCTTTCTACTCCGTTGGGATATGATATTTTTTAGAAACTATTGTTTATAAATTAACCGACTACTGAACCGCTAATTTTTTTTGGAACTCATGATTATGCTCATATTGATGAAGATGACAAAGATATTCCTATGTATAAAATATAAAGCAAGCTTTCTTGTTTGATATGGAGATGAAATTTTGGATTCTTCCTATAGGGTGATGAAAAATGATAATTCATCCCAATCATGGATGTTCTCTTCATAGTGAATGTTCAATTAAATGGCTATAACATAGATGAGAAAGATGTTTATGGGAGTAAATAAATTGAACAAGTTTATTTTTATATGGATAAAGATACCTAATAGAGACAAGTTCTATAAAACTCATATATATGAAGTTGAAGTTAGAATAGTGGAAGATTTGATAGAAATATCAAGGGATTTAGATACATGGGTGGTATCATTGGATATTAGGGAATTAGATTATTGAGAATTAGAAGAATAAATACTTGAGGGATATAAGTCACATGTTTAGATTCTCATAACTATTATAGTTAAAAAAAATTTGTTTAGAGGTTTTGAGTTGACAAAAAGTATCCCCTTCTTGTAAAAAGTGGAGAACTATAAATATTGGAATATTTATCCATTATTATAGGATTTATATAGAGGTAGATAGTGATCAAAGAATAAATGTGTTAACTAGATATGAATAAATCATGGTAACTGACCAAGTTACCATAGAAAAAGATAATACAAGACAATAAAAGTTTTTTTCATTTAAAGGATAAATCATATGGTAAAAATTGGTACAATAAATGGATGGTGGTGAAGGGATTTTAATGAGAGGAGTTAATGAAATCCATAATGATATTCCAAATTTAGTAATTCATTATACGATTTGGTTATATTTGAGCCTAGTTTTATTTAATAATCAGAACATATAACATGCCAATTTAAATACCACCTTCTTTTGTATATATTTACTGGAAGATATCACCTGAATAAGATAATGGGTTTCAAGGATGATTGAAATAAAAACAAAGTGTGTAATCTAAAGAAAATCATCTATGGATTAAATCATCTATTAGGGAAATGGAATTGAAAATTTTACACTTTCTTGATACCCAATGATTTATGTCAATGAATCAAATACCATTGTTTTACCTAAATACCTTGGGTAATGGATGCTTCATTATACTGTTTTTTATGTATATGGAATCTTTCTATTAGATATGGATATTAAAATCATTTGAAATTTAAAGGATGATATGTATGGATAATATGTTATCAAATATATTAGTTTGGTCAAATATATATTGCGAATGAATGTATAGATAGATAAGTAATATAGGAATTTTTTTATATCTCATAAAGACTACATTAGGTAGGTCATGGTATTATTTATAATGACTAGATGTTTGCTGGTCTGACCCCCAATAGCTAGAAACTTCAAATTTCCCATGTAGATAGTGTCTAAAATTGATTATGAAGTCACATATATGGATAAAGTTTTATTTTAATTAATTATAAGAAATATTTTAAACTCCATAATATGTACTCAACTAGTTGTTAAATTTTTAGTGGAATTTTTAAGCTGGTTCATTTCCAATAAAAGAAAAGAACACTATGAGGCTCTAAAATAGATCATCCTTTACTTAAAAGTATTGAAAGACATAGCCTTATTATTTTGTATGGATGGTCCAATTATTTATTACACTAATGTATATATGTTATAGTATTAAAAATTCCCAAAATACCACCATAGGGTTTTTGTTTACCTAGAGAAGGACAATTATCATTTAGATGTCACAACTATAATACATTGTTAGTTTTTACAATGAAAGATATGTAATATGATATAATGGAATAAATGATAGTGTATTTATGTGGTTAATGGTGGAACATGGAAGGATTTGGAAGGGTCTGGTGTAATTATTTAATAATCATAGTGAGATTCCATTTTCATGTAATTGGGTATTCTATGCATGGATGAAATATTTTTACCTGAAATGCTACCACATTCAAGACATGATGGAATAACTTGTTCAATATTTATATTATATAGAAGGTAAATAATCCATTGGATATGTTTAATGGGGTATTATTGTAATAATGACTAGGTAAAATTTATTCCTAGGTGAAACTTTGGTGAATATATAGAGAATGGAGAACAATGTTATATATGGTAAGTGAAGTAATTTTACATTGATGATAATGTATTGGAATGTTTCCAATGGTCCCCTGATGATGTATTCAAGCGGAATATTTTTTTATTTAAAGTTCACTTCAATGGAATAGATGTTTAAATCTAGGTGATAGATATCTAGATGATAGACATGTAGAAGATATATCATTTGTGAGCATTGGGTGGTGGTATAATAAACTATTTAACAGTTGGTGGGGTTTTTAAGGGTAGTATCATCACATGGATGAATTTATGGGTGACAATAAAGATAAGGTTTTAGAAAAAATTTCTAACACAAGTTTTACTTTATTTATACATCAGGACAAGACATCGTGTTTTAAATCAGATTTGGGGATCCACACTCACCAATATAAATGGATGGACAATAGAGTAACGTTCCTTTTAAACAAATTATTAAATTATTTTAAATCATAAATATCTGACATGTATAATCCAAATTATTCTTAAGATGAGTTTCTTTAAAAGATATATTCATAATACATTAAAAGGAACATTATACATGGAATCATTATTTTGTGCACCATAATGAGATCCTAAAATCTATTTGACTTCCTAAAACTGCATGGTATAACCTAGGGAATACATAAAGAAAGGGGTGAGCTAAATATACTTGTTATAAAATAATCATGATAAAGAAACACAATATATGAGTCCAAGGTATAACATGATATCATAAAATTTAAGGGCCTTGAGTAATGACATAGAAGAGTAGAATAAAAAAATGGTATCATATGTCATTGTAGGATAGGAAAAGTAGAAAAAACACAAAACATGATAGAAACCTAATTCAATGGTAACAACCTAAACAATATCACATGGTGGAAAAATTCCCGTAAGGAATTAGGATTAATCTTTAATCCCATACATGACATATCATGAGACTAAATCATTAACCAATGCATTGGGTCACTATTTGGGAACACCCATCATAACATGTTCATGATTTATGTGTTCCACATAAAGGATGTATATCATAAGGAATATCATAAGAACTACCCACAGATAGAAAATGGGTTGTATGATCTTGCCTCATACCATAATCAAATTAAATTTCATAATGAAGTTATTTAAAATTAAGGAATGTATTACCCTATTAATGGAAGGTTGAATAATCTAGGTATACATGTGTGAAACATATATATACAATTTAGAATCATTCCATTTCATTAAATAGAGAAAGAATGTGAGTTAGAGAAAAAATGGTCATAACCCAAATTAAAGGGTGGTTTAGAGAGATCCCTTAGCTCGAACACAATTATTCACCTGTGTTATTTATCATCCTGAATAGTAATTATATTTTAATTATTTACTTTCATAACAATGTTTTAAATGTTTATTAATCCTTATATTTTAGTTATTATCATGTTATATTCAATTTCCTCTTAATTTAGGTTCGTGTAAGATATTTTAATGATGTTTCACACATATGTCCAAAATCACTTTAGAAATTTGACTAAATGTAAAAAAATATTTTTTAATTATTTAAAAAATATTAATCATGATATAATTATTATTTTTATATAAAAATTATGAAACTTTTTTATAATGATGGAGACAATAAGTTATACATATGCATGAAAACGATTCCATTTTCAACAATCACGATGAATGTAATATAAGAGTTATTATATCTTTCATGAATGATAATTATATCCTATTATCTATTTAAATAAATAAATATATACCATCCATGTGATGTAGTAAAAAAATGAATCACCTCGCATTGTGAGGAGGTGGTCAACTGTACTCATGAATGACATTATCATTTTCAATGGATAGTAATGTAAGAAATTATATAATATATTAATTTTACATAATATGTAATATTTCATTATTATAATATATATATATAGGTAATACATCATCATAAATATTCATTTTAGGTGATGATGTAAAATAAATAATATTGTTCGTAGGGTAGTAGTCCATCGTACAAACGAACTATGGTTGGGTTTCCCATTGTATAGAATTTGATATATATTTAGGTTATAAAATTTACATAATAACATCTTATTATATGGGAAATACTGATTTTTTATATCATAATGATTGAAAAATATTTAATGGTGGAATAAAAAATAAAACAAATATGCTTGGTTATGATTTATTCCTCTTCATTGGACTGCCTATTTGGGATTATACCTACAACATCCGTATATAATAATTGTGATCAAAAAAGAAAATATGATGTTATAAGTGAATTAAGGAACTTATTAGGATATATATGTACTAAATCAAGTGGTTATGGATGTTTAGAAGTGATTGGGTAGGGGGTTTTCTTTTACAAGGGAGGCGGAGTAGCATTCTTAAAAATAAAAAAAACATTCAATAATGGGTATTCAGTTTTAAGAGAATTTCCTTAAAAATTAAAAAGATTTTCGGATAAAAAACACAAATACATTAAAAAACATCTTATTCCATTTACAACTTTAGTTTATCACAGAGTAATCAGGTTTTAACATTAATCATTGTAACACATTTTTACTAATATTAAAATTTATTAGGACTAAAAATTATGTTGAAATTATTATATAGTATTGATTTTAAGGATTTTAAAAATAAAATCAATTTTAAATAATTATATTCACATAAGTTAAAAATTTTAATTTAAAATTAAAACTGGAGACGTGTTGATGAAAGTGTTTCCATGAAATGAATTTTTAAAATATAAGACGATCTTATAATAAATATATGATATGTAATAATAATTATATTAATTTAAATTAGTTTTTATAGATATATAATATATAAATTTAATTTTAATAATTCTACAGTATGAGTAATTTTAATTTTATAAATTGGGGAAACATTCTTCAATTTAGGAAGTTTTATAAAAGAGATGTTTTAAAGTGAAAAAATATTCTAATATTAAAATCCAGTATAAAGATAAACTAGAAGTAATTAATTAGTTAAAATAATACTATATAATACATATTTAAATTTTATATAATATTAATCTAATAATTTTAATTATAAATTAATACTTGATTAAAAATTAATAGAAGTTTTACCAGAAATAATTCTTTTTCTCCATTTATTGAAAAAACAACATTTTTATGAAAAAATTCCATAAATTTCACCCTAGGATAATATCGATATTATTATTCAAAAAATGATTTTAATTTTTAAATTTATTATTTCTACTAGTTCTAATTATTTATTATAACATTTTCAAATAAAAATTAATAAAAATCAGTTTGATGAAAAATTGTTTTTATGAATAAAAAATGTCATTATTAAATATTAAGCACATATTTCTTAAACATTAATAAATTGAGTAGAAAACAAAAATATATATAATAAATTAGTGAATTTGATTCATATCCTTTAATTTAGAGTCCATATTATAATGTTCATATTTAAATAGTCATTGTTTGTTTAGGTCTGGTGTGGTATGTCATATGCGCTATCGAACATAGTTCTGTCATTTAAAAACACAAGGAGTTGCATTTTTTTTTTCTTTAAAAAACTTCAATATTAAAATTTAATATTACATGAAAAGGTGAAATAATGTGAGGTTAATCTTACATAATTCCCTCATTGGGTTCCCATGTTTCTTCCTTAACCATGTGGTTTCACTATAACACGTTAACTAGCTGATTTGTCTTATTTCATGGATATTTTTCTCTAGGATATAATATATTCAATGGTTTATCCTTGTATAAATGTTATTTTACTACAGTATAAAATCTAGATTCCATACATGTGAGGATTTTGGTATGTACTTATTTAGAGGGGTACATAGAACACATAATGTACATGTGATAGGTTAGGTGGGAGTGCGATTCGATTTGTCACCTCCATGATAAAATCATAGGTATCAAAGGGGGAAACTAAGATTTAACATATTTATATACGTCATTACATTCATCCATGGAGATATATGAAGGAAAATATATTCTTTTACCTCAAACTCTTGGTGGCATTTACGATTTTCTTCCTATATTTTCTATAGACTATGCATGGATTTCATATTACCATTATTGTTTTTGAACCTTATATTTCATATATTATAAAGTGCTAGATCCTATTATATTTCTCTCCTCAACTTCATCCAATCATGTTAGATTATAACATTCCTTCCCATATACAGCCTCACAAGGTGCCATTTTAATCCTATAATTGATGTTCTGATTTTTTTGAGAACTCTACTAGGGTAAGGCGATGGTCCCAACATCCATGTAAATAAGTTGAACAAAATTATAGTATGTACTATATAGTTTGGATGTTTCTATTAGAATAACCATCCATATAAAAGTGATAAGATATACTTAAATAGGGATTTGTATCCAACAGTTACTAAAGTCCTTCCAATAACCATGAGGTAAACCTTGGAACAAAATTAGATAAATTAGACAGTAGAACTCCATTAAATATTACCAATTCCCATATGTATGTATTAGTGAGTTGGTCTAGATAGTAATATTTCTTATTTGAGATGAATGGTACTGACACTATAAAGAGATTGACTACCACCCAGATAGTGTTATTTCCTTTAGGTGTCATGGGGAGTCCTATGATGAAATCTATTAATATGTTTTCCAATTTTAATATTAGTTTAGGAAATGGTTACATAAAATCATTATAATTATATCATTCAAATGTGATTTATTTTAATAATAATAATCGAGACACAAATTTTACAATACACCTATTCATGTTATCCTACAAAAAATATTGCTTCATATCACTATAGATAACAGTGATTCCAGGATGAATAGATAAGGATAAGATATACACGTCATCTCAAAGCTCCCCCTTTACCTCTTGTTTTTATGGTGAACATATCTGGGTTCCAAAGCATATAACTTCATCTTCATTAAAATCTATCTCCATAAAATTTTACACTATTTTCACATAACCCCGTATTCTTCTTGGGCCTCCATTATCATCTCAATAACTGATGGTTGAGAAGTTATTTATGAAATATAGGATGAATATACTTTTACTATTAATATATCCAAACATTTAAATTTGAAGAAGATTAGATCATTTCTAACACTCATCATTGACAATATTTCAAGATACAATCTATATAGATAATCTGTCATATTTTTTTTAAATGATGGTGATGTATTATGAAATTTTAGTACTTGATAAACTCTAAAAATATTTTCTAGAACATGTTAATATCATTCTTTGTGAATATATATTTCTGGTCCTTATAATATGTATATATATCACACTACTCTACCTAGAGATTATATCACCAAATATTCAACCCAAAGATCCATATAGACAAATATGGTCATATGTATGATAATTCTACCCATCAACCATTAACTATCATGAGGTATAAGCTATAACTTTATCATTATCCAATAGTACATATCCCAAACCATTTATTGAAGCATTTCTATAAAGAATTCACCACTAGAGGGAATCATAAGGAGTAGTGTAAGGATAAGTCTATTTTTCAACTCCTTAATGCCCTCTTCACATTCATTTGTACATAAAATATTTACTCCCTTCCATTTTAACTTCGTTATTTTGTTTGAAAAAACAGAATTTTTTTTCAAAATCATTAGTAGTACATAGAAAATCAATGGAAACTATGTATCATCTTTTCAATTTCATGTTTTGGCTACTCCACAATTTCCTTTATCTTATTAAGTTACATAGATATACTATTTTTAGTGATAATATTATACCATAATGATATTTAATTCATCTATAATTCGCATTTACTATAATTTTTATATAGAATATACTTTTACAAATCCTTTATCACTTTATTAAAATGCCTCACAAGCTCCTCTTTTCTTTTCTAATAAATCTGAATACCACTTCTAGAGGCTACCAAAAATTTGTTGAGGTAATATCTAAGGAATATATTTATTATGTACATAATTTTTTAGTTCATTAGTCAGCAAAAAATGCATCACTATGAATTCATTATGTCCATGACTTGATTTAAAGAAATTTTGGAGAATATATTCTTTCTTCACCCATAACTAGTGGTATCCCGACTGAATTCCCACCACAAATAACTAAAAGGCTCAATGTAGTTGAAAAAACATGTTATATATCCATGGAGGGATATACTGGTTTATTATTAAAATTTTATTTATTTTATGATAATAAATATATAGGCGCATTAACATACCCTTCTTCTTACTGAAGAGGAACAACACACCCCACAATAAATAACTTGAGTGTATAAAACCCATTTATAGATTCTCATGTAACTAATAATTCAGATTTTCCAAATCAATAGTGGCAATCCTATATGTAGCCTTCAATATGTATAGATATCTTTTAATATGTTCGATTAAGAACCCAATATCTCATTAAGAGAAAGACCATGTAACAATTTGTGGAATATATTAGAATAATCCATCATAATGGTAATGTCTTCATGCATGATTATATCCTTTCTCTGAATCATGTGTGATATATATTCTAGTTTATACGTAAAAAATATCCATGTTTAAAAAGATAATTCTATACGAGATTCATCAACCTCCTTACACTTGTATATAGTGAAAGGTTGACTTGGGATGTGAAGCGTGATCTCCCTTTCTGGAAATTTGATATTGTATTTATTTATGGTTTTCCCATTAATGTCTAAAATTCAATCAAAATCCACTAAGGGGAGTAAGACCTTATTTTTTAAAATATTACATACAAAAACATTGATAGGATAGGAATTATATACTTGTGATTCAATAAGAGTTCCATTTTCTATTCTCACATATTGCTCAACCCCCATGTTTTGAGGTGATCCTTGAATAGTTCTACTAAAAATTCATGATATAGTTGAATGAATATAACTAGAATTAAAAATTTACATTCATGATTATTTAATTCAAAACTAGAATCATTTTCACCAATACATTTTTAGGATCCACCTCAACAATACTGATAACATATGATCTCCACTTCCCCCTTGGCCGTAGAAGTTATTGTCTATTATTATCTCCAACAACCCTTATCTTAGGGGATTTTATTCATAATGCATTCGTTTATTACACTTTAAACAATATACCGAATTATGGGTATGAAACTAAAAATTCATTTCTTCTTCTAAATTAGTTTGTTTCACCAATTTCCTACAACACTAATTTGCATGATGCCCCTATTTTCTACATCTGATGTATCTCCTAGTTCCCACCATAATGTTTCAAGGATGATACTTACCAAACTTTTGAAAAGTGCTATATCAGGTTTTCATTCATCACTTAAATTAATCAATTGATAATCTCAAATAAAACACCATTTTAGGTATTTTTATCTCTAGTCCCATGAGACCAGAGGGAGTCACTGAGATCCACCTCAAATTAGAAAGCATAATAGAAAGTCTATTCATATTTTTTGATGATTTTAATTACCAATGATTTTCATATACTCGGTTTTACCACACGGATTATGTTCTTTATCATACATTTGGTGTTTGTGAAAAAGCTAGAGGCCTACTAAGAATTTTTTCTAATGTTTTCCCCTTATTCTCTGATAGAATAATTTTACTTTTACATCATATCGACGAATTCCCTCTCCGTTTTAATATATGGAGTTCATAGAAAATAATTATCGAAAGATATTTTTTTGATGCCTTCATATCACATGGAATCGATATACGATTTTGAAATTGTGTTCTTGGTCATTTTTAATCATTAATCAATTGCCCCTTACTATAATAAATGACCATCACAACATTCTCATAATATTTTTTTTGTGGGAAATATAATATCATATCACATATGTTAATCCATATTTTAATGATAAGGGTATTTGATGATCCATTATAGGTCGTGGAATTTTTCTTATTAAAGACTCAACTATAATGTGCTACGTCTTAGTAAGTGATCTATGTTCGACACGATTAATGTTATTATTCTTAACATGAACTATTTAGGATACTACTTCCATCATGTTATAATATCCCACTCACATATGGTTAGAATATTATTTGAGAAATCATTATATTTCCTACCATTTTTGTTTGTGGAAAAATTTCTCAAATTTATAGACATTATAAAAAAACAAGATTTGAATAAATTAATATACAAAGGGGAAACATACAAACATGTGAGGAATAACTTATAAATTATAATTATATCCTTAATTATGAGTCTTGGGATACAATCCTATTTATCCATGGTAATGTTTCCTATATGGGTTTATAACCTATAAAATTCATCATGTATTTCATAATGGATTGTAAATATTTATTGAATTCCCAATGAATATCTCCTGGGAGTGTCAAACATGGTGTGTAGAAAGTCCATTTATAATGAACCAAGTGATGATCGAGTCTATATGAATGTAACCATTTCAGAGTTATTAACCCTATGTATAATTGTGTCAGATACACATCTTCTTGAAGTATTTATAAAGGGATGTACTAACTCATAAACAACTTTTTCTATCCTTGACAAATATTATATGATATTTTTCCATATTTAGAATTATCCTTATACTTTTAACTTTGATTCTATCTAATGTTTTCTCATCTTAATTTCCAAAGGATAACTGAAACTTTTCTATAATAATATCTCTAGTTACCCATACTTTCTTATATATTTCAATAGTATTTATAATTATAAATATACAATAAGTACATACCCAATTAGCATGATCCCATGTGACATTAGAATACTATTTTCATATTACATCAAAAGAAACATAAATAATGGAATCCATATTTTATTATAAATAATAAGATTCTAAAATAATTTTGAGATCCTAAAAAATACATGGTATAACATAGGGAAATCACAAATAAATGAGTGATCTAAAAATCCATGTATTGTAATAAACATGATAAAAAAATAAAAATAATAAGTAATAGTTATAATGTGAATCCATAAAATAGAAGGCTCATGAATAATCAAATGAATTATAACAAAAATAACAAGGTATCATAAGATCAAGGTAACATAGGAATTGTGGTATAAAAGAATATGATATAAACATGAGAAAAGTCTAACTTCTTTAAATATATTACATAGTATAATGATTCCCAAAATGGATTGTATTTACTCCATAATCTCATACATATCATATCATTAAACTAATGTTTTACCCAATAAATTGACATACTACTTGGGATCACCAACCATTACATAGTCATGATTTATTATTCCCACATAATGTAATTCAATCATAATTTATTAAATAATAATTACCCATGGAAAGAAAATGGTTTGCAAAATCTTGTATCATACTATAATCAACGGAAATATAATAATGACATATTTTGAGTGTAAAGCCTATATTAACCCATAAATAGATGGTATAATAAACATGGTATACATTTTATAAATATAAATATATATATAATTTATATTCATTAAATAATTATAAAATGATAGATAATGTGATTTTGATAGATATTGAATATAATATAAAGGAAAGAGTTAAGTATGGAGCCCCCTTACCTCTAGCCTGATTAATCGCATATGTTCTTTATCATGCAGAAAAATAAATAGATGTTAATTATTTACATTCATACTAAATTTTCTCATGTTTAGTATTCCTTTTATATTATTTATTAATATGCAATATTCAATTTCTCATTTATTTTGGTTCATGTTTGATGATTTGATGATGTTTTCCTCATATATCAAAAATCACTTTTGAAAGTTTACTAAGGTTAAAGAGGTTATCAATTAATCATATATATTACAAAAAAAATAATTAATTATCATTTTTATAAATTAATTCTTTTAAAAACAATCATTAAGGGTTTTTAAGAAAAATGAACTACATTATAATCACAAGGGTGGTGCGTCGTATGTGTGCATGGGTAACCTTCCCATTTTTTCAATAATCATTATGGAAAGAAGGTATTAATTATTTTATATTTAAATAATTATAATTATCTCATAAATATAATTTTATTACATTCATTATACTTACATATACCATCCATTTTATGTTTTAATAAAAGATGAATCACACCATTTCGTGAGGCGGTAGTCCACTATGTACTAAAAATGATGTTATCATTTTCAATGGATGGTAATATAGGAAAGTATATAATATTTTACATTAATTTAGTGATTAATATGTCATTAATATAATATATATACATTATTTTCTTCATTATTAATATCCATGATAATAAATAATGGAAAACAAATTACATCTTCTCACAAGGTGGTAGTTCTCCCTAAACACGATCGGTGGAATTTTATTCCATTTGATAGAAGTGGAAAATAATATAGGTTATTACATTAGCATAATAACTTATTTTTATATGATATATACTTATATTATGATATATTCATTGTTTAAAATGATTTAATGAGTTTTAATAAAAAAAATTGGTGCAGAATGATGCCTCTTCTTCGAAATAGCTCTTTAGGATTATATCTAAAGCCTGTCAATATTGGATATATGATTAAAAAATACATTTATAAAATGGTAATGTAATTATGTATGGAATTTGGGTAGGTGTTGGTATTATCTACAAGTTTTTTAATTATGAAAAGAATGATCTAGGAGTTCCCTATTGTAAGGGAGGCGGCCTGACATTCTTTTAAATACATAAAACTATTTAAAAATATAAATTCGAGCTCAAGGAAAGTGCCTAAAATTTTGAAAAAATCATTGGTGGATATATAAGGCTGATGAAAAACTCTGTCAATAAAAATAAATATTTTTTAATAGTTTATTCAATATAAATATTTAGTTAAACCACCTTGTTAAATTGGTTTTAATATTAAATAAGGTAATTGATTTTTACTATTTATCATAACTAAAAATTATGTTGACCATATTATATGATATTAATTTATCATATTTAAAATACATAATCCATTTTATCATATTTAATTAGTTTAATTTGTACAATTCAATTTAAAATAAAACTTCTAGTTGTATCGACAAAAAAGGTTTTCTTGAAAATCATTTTAAAGCATAGGGTGATCATATAATAAATACATGAATAATAACCATTTTTAAATTAATATTAATTAATTTTTATTGATATGATATTTGTATTTAATTAAAACAATTTGTCATTATGGTTCATTTTTATTAGGTAAAATAAAGATGCATTATCCACCTTTTAACAGTTTTCAAAAAATTATTTTAATGATTAAAAACCAACTTATATTAAAATTAACTATAAATATTATTTAAATTTAATTAATCGGATGAAATATAAATAAAAAATTCTTATTTTAATTTTAAATGACTTTAATATTATAATGGTTTATTTTCATTACATAATTTATTAAAAATAAATGATAGTTTTACCAAAATTGTTATTTATCATTATTCTCTAAACAATCAAAATTTAAAAAAACATGTCAAACATTCAAAAAAGTTAATATAAATATAATTATTAAAAAAACTGTATAAATTTTATAAAATAACATTTCTAAATCTTCCAAAAGTTAATTATTCTATCTTCCCAAAAAAATTATGAAAAATTATTTTAGAATAAAACGTTTTTTGAACAATAAATGATTTTATTGAAAATTAAACCCATATTTACAATGAATTACTAATTTTAGTTGAACATTTATATATACATAAAAAATAATCCAATAATATTCAAAATTAAAAATTTAATTCCTTGGTTATAATGATAATGTTTAAATAATCTTGCTTTTGTTGGGTTCAGTGTTGCATGTCACATATGCTATCAAACATAGTTTTCTCTTTTAAACAATTATGGTGTTAAAAGGATGTATATGAATATAGGAGGAAAATTTTACCCATTTGAAATATAAAATTCTTCATTTTTATGAAATTTGGGACCCCATGAACAATACATTTCACAATGATTTTAATATTACATTGATCGAAGGGTTACAAAGTGGATAATCTTAATGAATCTATATTATTAACCAACTAATCAGTTGAAATATTATTTCGTTTCAAATTAAATATAAATGGGAATATATGACGATTTTATCCCATGAATATATAATAATGTTTCTAAAAAAATGTGTTATGGCCTTTCCTTTATCGTATTTTTCTCTGTAATTTTTGTGGAGTGTGAGTTTTCTGTATTGTGTGTGAGGTTTGACATTGTATGTTGAGTAGAGTGTTAGGATTCTAATATTTCTGAAAAATAATCAATGGGAGACATTCTATATGACTTATGGTTTCTTATATATATCATCATTAAATTATTTGTATAAGGACTCGGACATAAACATTACGTAATATTGAATTAAATGAATAATTCACGTTGAGGATATTTTCAGGTTTAGTGTTTTAGAGAATTAGGACATAACTATTACTTTTCAAAAGATTACAATGTAGACACTTCTACACAGTTTCAATTTTTGTAATAAACATGAACTCTTGAAAAAATGAGTAATGTCTAGTTCCATGTTTTAGACAGCATAACTTTTCCTTGATCCCATCCTTGACCATATTCATCTTTAAGTCCTGTGAAAACATTTCAAAACATGGGATGAGCATAAAAATCTTAGTAAGGGTTATAATACAAAGAATGAAAAAAATTGTTCATAAATACATAAAAAACATGAAATCTTTTACTTACCTCGTGAAATCATACGATTTATGAAAGACGCATAGAAATCATAAATCATAAAGGTAGCTTGTGGAATCCATATAATAATTACATTGTAGATATCATAGCTACATAGGGAGTTACATTGGAATAACCATAACAGTATATTACCTAAAATCTATTAGGAGAAACATTCACTTTTAACTCTGTCATTTTACCTAATTCATTGAAGAGCTATCACAGGATCACCCTGCCCAGGTTTATCATGGAACCACCCGTATACGTAAATAATGCCCAAGAACCATGACTTGATCATAACACATAACATAAGCATAAAGGAAAGATAACATTTCTACATTGCAATAAAAAATATCATTTCAAGATATTGAAATTATAAATCCATTCTCAAAATCATTTTCAATACCAAAATACGTAAAAAGTGTAAATGGTATTTATTTTTACTTTTAATAACATTCCGCCTTGCTAAGGAATCCAAAGATCAAATAATACCCACGGCGGCGGAAAGGTTATTGTCATCGCTTACGTACAAAAAGTTCCTTTTTTAAATTTAGTAAGACGCTTCATATAAAAATATTCCCTTTGAATAAAATGAATAGTCAAAGGGGTTTATACACCGTATAAAATAAAGTCATGTATAAAATTAAAAATTCCTCAATGAAAGGAGACTGAGACGAAGTCCCTTATCTCGTATCTGACATGACTCTATCATTCTTTAATCTTTTGAATAATAAACTAAAGATAATTTATACTTTTTTAAGAACCTTTTTCAAGTTTATTGTTCCTTTTATATCACTTATTACCATGATATAAATATTATGAAATCTTTTAAGTTAATAAAATTTATTTTGTCAATATTTGATACATGAGTAAAAAAATGAACACCTTATATTTACAAGATGTCCATGTGGTCAAAGGTTCATTATATACAAAATGATATTAATTATTTATATGTCATATATATCATATATATCCAACATATAAAAGTATTTATAATAGTACATAACATATAGAGGTAAGAAATGAATTGCACCGTTCATGGAGACGTTAAGCCGTACGTACGCATGAACGCTACTTTCATTTCTATTTCTTATTTTAATGGAATTTAAGCATAATGATACATAGGTATATTATAATTATAGTATAATATAATATATATTATAATTAAATCCATCCTTTATACATCCCACATAGGTAATCAACGAGTTACATCACTTTGAGGGGCCGGTAGTCCGCACTTCCTCAAATGAAATTATCGTATTTACCCACTATAGAAACCGTAAAGGCTTGATATAATTGGAAATTATAGAAGAATAAAGAAATAATAAACCTAATATACATAATATATAAATACAGTGCCATCATAATGGCCACCATGAGTGGAGGTAAGATGTAATTGAACAATCATCGTTTCGTGAGGCCTTAGTTTTCCATCCACAGAAACATTATGTTATTCATCCATTAGATAAAGGTGTGTGTAAGTTTAGTTTGAATCCTTCTCATTAAAACATCCTAGTTTATTGAGGATACTGTTTTTGTAAAAAAAAAAGTAATAAAAAGTGTTTAGGGGATGGGGAAGTAAAATAAAAGATAAGAATTTAAGAGAAATTGTTACCTTTAATTTCGGTAACTCCCATTGGTTTGAACCAAATGACTTCTTGAAGTGCCTTCTGCCTAAGGAAAGGCTTATATGAGGAGGAGAGGGATGTAGGGAGATTAATTTGGTAGAGTTTGGATGATCCAAATGTCTTGAGAGATGTGAGTAATTGGTTAGAAGTGGTCTCCCTTTATAAGGGAGAGGAGGGTCTCTTTAGGAAAGTGTGAAAATATTATTTTATAATATAATTATATTTGGTTTCTAATGGTCCAAAAATCTTTATAGTCAAAGATAAGATTAATAATGGTCGAAATAAAATCATCCAATCAGAATTGGACATGTTTTGTATAATATTTTAATCATTATAATCTTATTTATTTAAATCATTTATTAATGAGGTAAATACAACATCATTATTGTGTCATAAATAATTAAATTAATTCAATATCTAAAAATTATCAAAAAAACTACTATCATGTAGGAAATATTTATATCTTTTAGATGAATATTTATAGTTGAAAATATGACTTATATAACACCATATAAAAATTAATTACTAATTTGTTTTTGTTAATATCAATTTTGGCTACACATTAAATTAATTAATCTAAATTGTAATTTTCACTCCCATGCAGCTCAATGGGGTCCCAAAATCGACCCAAAGATGCCCATGGTCGTTAATGACTCAACCAATAAGGTTTGAATAAGTGTTAAGGTAATTTTAAATTATTATAATATTCTTTCAACCTTGAATTACCCTATTTACCTTTAATCGCGGTAAATAAAAGTCAAAAGATACTATTCACCAAAAATTATTTCCATTTTATTGAACCACATTTAACTTCTTGATAACAACCATGTATGTTGGATTTTTAAAATTCAATTCACAGAAGTGGTAAAATTTCAATTAAATGGAAATGTCGGTTTTTTATCTACCACTAAGTGGTTTGCACTATTCATCAAAAATTGAAGTTTTCCAGAAAAATACCAAAAATTCAGCCTAAGATATATTTGATATTCTGAATTGAAAAATGATGCCTATTTTTCAAAATTCAAAACACAAAAGTGTCATTATTTAATTTTAAAATTAATTCCTGTTGTTAAAACATATAGCATGTTTTTAAGAAACAATAACTATCAAAAGATTGATACTTGTTTATGTCCAAATTTCAAAGTGAAATTAATTCCAATGATCAACATTGGATTAAATTGTAAAAATATATTTTCATTTCACATTATAAATAACTAAAAAGATAATATAACCATATAAATAAATTAGATTAAAAGGCACTTTTGAATTAAAATACAATAGTTTTCATCATTCATTTAAAAATGAACTTTATTAGAAAAATACCAAAAAATAACCTGAAGTAAAATTTGATGTCCCCATTCTAAAGAGAGATTTTATTTTGTCAATTAGAATGTATTAAAGTGACCAAAACTATATTTAATGAGGGTTCACCATTAAAAGTTGATAAATCGTCCTTTTAATGTAAATTATGCTTAAAATTAGATTCATTCACATCTTAAGCCTCTAACTTATTATTGGATATAGTAAATACATTTATCAATCATGTATAATCATATTGTAGTTAGTTTTTTTCATTCCGGCCAATACAATGTCTAGGAGTTAACTACCATTTAAAATAATAATATTATATTATTAGTGTGCAACGTAAGATTCCAAAGAAACCCATTGTTGCGTATCGGGTACGCTATTGAACATAGAAACCCCTTTAAAGTAAAATTAATATTTAATTAACCAATACAATAAATATTAAATATGTCTAATTCATCAGTTACCTGGGATATTACATTCTTCCCACCTTTTGGGAATTTCGTCCTCACAATTTTTATTCACTTATCAAAATAAGTGGTGGGATTTATCCATCATAGCATTTTCAGATTCCCACTTTGCCTCTTCAACCATATAGTTTTTCCACAAAATCTTTACCTATTGAATTACCTTATTCCACAACACCTTATCTCTACAGTCATGAATCTGGACTGGTTGTTCTTCATAAGGAATATTCTCTTTCAAATGAACAAGCTCTGGGCTCAAAACAAGAGATGGATCTGGCATATACGTTCTCAACATCGAAACATGAAAAATATTGTGTACCTGGGATAAACTTCAAGGTAAAGCAACTCTATATGCAGCTGATCCAACTTTCTCCAGAATTTCATAAGGTCCAATGAACCTCAGACTCAACTTTCCCTTCTTACCAAAACACATCACAATTTTCCATAGAGAAACTTTGAGAAAGACACGATCACCTACATCAAAGGAAAAATCCTTCCTCCAGTTATCTGCAAAACTTTTATGTCTGCTCTGAGCTGTTCTCATGTGCTTTTGAATCAACTGAACATTCTCGGCCATCTCTTCTACCAATTCTGGTCCCATCAGCTTCCTTTCACGTACTTCATCCCAAAATGATGAAGTTCGATAATTCTTTCCATATAATTCCTGAAATGGAGACATCTGTATACTAGAATGGAAGCTGTTATTATATGAAAAATAAACCAAAGAAAGATGTTGGTCCCAACTTCCCTGAAAATCTAGTGAACAAGCACATAGCATATCCTCCATTGTCTGAATTGTTCGTTCTGACTGCCCATCTGATTGAGGATAAAAAGCTATACTAAAACTTAATTTAGTACCCAATGACTTATAATGGCCTTTTCGAATGGTAGAAGTGAACTTGGGATCACAATCAGATACAATAGAGAGGGGAAATACATGAAACCTAACTATCTCTTTAACATACAACCAAGGAAGTTGATCTAGAGACAAAGTATATCTAATAGGAAGGAAATGTGTAGATTTAGCCAATAGGTCAACTATAACCTAGATTGGATTATTACCTTTAGATTTCTTTGGTAATCCCACAAAAAAGTCCATGTATATATTTTCCCATTTGCACTCTGGCACCAGTAAAGGCTAAAGCATTCCATTTGGTAACTTTCACTCTACTTTAACCTGCTGAGAAGTCAAACACTTCATAGTAAAATCCGAAAAATATTTTTTCATTCCATCCCACCTGTAATATTCACAGATATCTCTATACATCTTATTACTGCCAGGATGACCTTAAAACGGAGAACTATGAGCATTACATAACAACTCATTCTTTTACTGTGAATCACAAGGCACACATAATCTCTTTCCAAATCACAAAAAACAATCATTATCAATGTTAAAATCAGGCACCATACCATTCTAAACCAACTAAACCTTTTTCTGCAACTCACCGTCTTCCTTATGTGCTTTCTTAATTCTGTCTGGTAGAGATGATGTCATTGACGCCTGATACAAAATAGAAGAATTTCCTACACCAACAACTTCTATTCCATAATTCATAAAATCAAAAACCAAAGGATCTCATTCCAAACGTAACATGGTTAATGATGTATTACTTTTTCAACTCAAATCCTCATCCATTGTATTTTCTTTTCCCAGATGGTAATGGATCATGCAATCATAATCCTTGATTAATTCCAACCATATCCTCTATCTCATGTTCAATTATTTCTGAGTGAATATATACTTTAAACATTTTTGATAAGTATATATTTCACACTTCACTCCATACAATTGATGCTTCTAAATTTTTAAAGCAAAAACAACAACATATAATTCCAAATCATGTGTAGGGTAATTTAACTCATGTTGTTTCAACTAACATGAAGCATAAGCAATTACCTGATCATTTTGCATTAGGAAAAAACCTAGTCCATTCAATAAAGCATCACTATAGAAAAAAACTCACCATTTATGGAAGGTAGTGCCAAAACTAAATCATTCACCAATCGTCTTTTCAATTCTTGAAAATAATAATCACATTCTTTTGTCCAGATTAACATAAAACCTTTTCTAGTTAACATAGTCATTGGACTATATAACCATGCAAAATTTTCAAAAAACCTCTTGTAATAACCTCTCAAACCAAGAAAACTACGGATCTCGGTTATATTTGTGGGTCTTCGCCATTCTTAAACAACTGTTTTTAGCAGGATCAACAGATTTTCCACTTTTTGAAACAATGTGACAAAAGAATGAAATTTTTTGTAACCAAAACTCGCACTTTCTGAATTTACCATATTTTTTCTTTTTCTTTTAGTCTTTGAAAAAAAACCCTTAAGTGACATTCATGTTCCTCCTTACATTCGGAATAAACTAAAATATCATAAATGAACACAACCAAAAACTTATCCAAGAACTCAGGGAATATTCTATTCATACGATCCATGAATACAGAAGCTGAATTGGTTTACCGAAAAGGCATAACTAAAAATTCATAATGGACATACCTAGTACGAAACGTGGTATATGGAACATCTGATTTCTTTACATTCAAATGGTGGTACCCAGACCTCAAGTAAATCTTCAAAAAATACTATGCTCCCTAGAGATGATCAAACAAATCATCGATATGAGGAAAAAGATACTTATTCTTAACAGTGATGTTATTAAATGATCTATAATTAATGAAAATTCTCATTGAACCATCATTATTTTTTTTAAACAATATAGGAGGACCTCATGGTGATGTTCTAGATCGAATGAAACCTTTAACTAATAACTCTTTCAATTTCTTCTTTAACTCTAAAAGTTCAATTTGAGCCTTTCGATATGGGGGTTTTGAAATTGGATTAGCATCCAGAACTAAGTCAACAGTAAATTCAACTTCCCAATCAGGTATAATACCAAGAAACTCATCAAGAAAAACATCAAGGTACTCATTTACCACTGGCTGATCATTAATCTGAATTGTTCCTTTGTTTTCAACAATATGTGCATGGTATCATTCATTTCCATCTTTCACCAGTTTTTCGACTTCCTGATATGTTATCAATAGAAAGGGTTCATTCTTGTACAGAAATTGAATATCATTCTGAAAAGAAACCTATTTATCACTTTAGTCAATCTTATCATGATAAACAGAAATCCAATCCATGCCCAATAAAACAACAAACTCTACTAGAGGGAAAAAAATAAGGTTTGCAGGTAGATTCTTTCTGCACATAAGGACATGAATGTTCTTATGTTTTATTTTTATTTCAAAATTTCCTCCAGGTGTTTTTACAATAAGTTGAGTATTCATATAATGACATAGAATTCCCAATTTACTAGAAAACTTCTCAGAAATGAAAGAATGTGTAGACCCTGAATAAAACAACACATTGGCATAATCTGAACAAACAAATAGTGTACCTGATACTACTTCATTTGATTCACCAACATCTGCTAAAGTAGTTTCAAAGGATTTCTCCACCCCTTTTTGCATGTAGTCTGGCTTCTTTCCTTCTATTGAGTTTTTTTTGGATACTAATTTTCATAATGACCCATTTCATCGCACTTAAAACATTTTACTGACATTAAATCAGATTTTGTCTTACCATTACCCTGATCGTTTTAATTGAAATTCCAAGCCTTATATCCCATTTTAACACATCAGTATCACATACCAGAATTCAAAAGACACTATCCAGAATGCTTTTTACAACAATTTTCACAAACAGTAAACTTATGTTTCTTAACCTTAGACTTCTTTGAAGACTTCTTCCCTTTCACCTGCCACCTCGACCTCTTATTCTGTTGTTTTTCAAAGAATACATGATCATCAGCAAACTCCATTTCCACCTTCTCTAAACAACGAACAATTTTTTCATAAATTTTGAACTCATGAGAAGCTAAATCCCTTAGTTACATTGGCTTTAATCCTGAGTAAAACAGTGGATTTTACTATCAAGATCTCATATGATATTTTGAACATACCTTTCCAGTCGAGTGAATTTTTATTCATAAGCAGCCACTGAGTCATCCTCCTGCCTCAATTCTAGGAATTGTTTTTCCATCCTATGACGAACCACCTTAGGAAAATATTTCTCAAGAAACGTGCCTTTGACTTCATCTCAATCGAAAGTATAAATCTCCTCACTATCCCTGATATTTTTCACCATTAACCACCACTGATCAGCTTCACTTTCAAAATGGTAAACAGTAATACTATCCATTTGATGTTCTGAACAACCCATGGCATCGAAAATCTTCTCCAGTGCTTTAATCCACCCTTCAGATAGCACAAGGTTAGATGATCCTCTGAATGATGGGAGACGTTGCCTCATGAAATGACCCACAACTGACATGTTCCTCTGTGGTTGATCTGGCTGATCTCATACATGAATACCACCACCATTTATATCTTGAGTCAACTGCTCCATCACTGTAACAAACTATTCAGTTCCGATTCCGACCATCCTAGGTTGCTGATGTGAAAGGATGTCTTCCTCCTGATGTCATACCAACACATCTACCTATTTCCTCTGCGGAAAACCATTCTGATCATATAAATATCTTAGGCGGAGCAACATGGTAATCTAGAAATGCAATATGATGTCAATATTAAGATAAATTGCATTATAGATATTAAATTAACAATACCCTAACACCTAAAGTCATCTAACCTGACCTTTGATACCAACAATAAGGACCCGACCTTAAACATTACATAATATTGAATTAAATGAATAATTCACATTGATGATATTTTCAGGTTTAGAGTTTGAGAGAATTAGGACATAACTATTACATATCAAATGATTACAAGGTAGACACTTCTACATAGATTCAATTTATATATCAAAACATGAACTCTTGAAAAAAAAGTGTCATGTCTAGTTCCATGTTTTAGACAGCCTGACATTTCCTTTATCCCATCCTTGACCCTATTCATCTTTAAGTCCTGTGAAAACATTTCAAAACTTGGGATGAGTATAAAAAGCACAGTAATGTTTATAAAACAAATAATTAAAAAATTTCTTTATAAATACATACAAAACATGAAATATTTTACTTACCTCAAGAAATCATAATATTTATGAAAGATTCATAGAATTCATAAATCATAAACGTAACTTTTGGCATCCATATCATACTTACATTGTAGCTATCATAGCTACATAGGGAGTTACATTGGAATACCCATCACAGTATATTCCCAAAAATATCTTAGGAGAAACATTCACGTTTACCTTTTTCATGTTACCCAATGCATTGGAGAGCTATCTCGGGCTCACCCGACCTATGTTTATCACGGAACCACCCGTATACTTAATAAATTCCCAAGAACCATGACATGATCATAACCCATAACAAAAGAGTAAATTAAAGATAAAAATTCCATATTGTAATAAGAAAATATAATTTCAAGATATTGAAATAATAAATCAATTCTCAAAATCATTTTCAATACCAAAATACGTAAAAAGAATAAATGGTATTTATTTTTCCTTTTAAAAACATCCCAGCTTTCTAAGGAAGACAAAGTTCAAATAATACTCACGGCGGCAGAATCGTTGTTGTCACTGCTTACGTAAAAAAACATTCTTTTTTGTCTTTTTGTAAAACTCTTCGTACAAAAAGATTCTAATTGAATAAAATAAAGAGTCAAAGGGGTTTATACACCATATAAAATAATTTCATGTATAAAACAAAAAATTTATCAATGAAAAGTGATTGAGATGAAGTCCCTTTAAATCATGTCTGACTTGACTCGATCATTCATTAATCTCCTAAATAATAAACTAAAGTTAATTTCTACTTTCTTAAGAACAATTTTCAAGTTTATTATTTTTTTATATCACTTATTACCATGTTATAAATATTATGCAATCATTTAAGTTAATAAAATTCATTTTGTCAATATTTTGTACTTCTGTAAAAAAATGAACACCTTATATTTACAAGTTTCCCATGTGGTAAAAGGTTCATTATATCTAGAATGATATTCAGGATTTATATATTATATATATTATATATATCAATCATATACATGTGTTTATAATAGTACATAACATATTAAGGTAAGAAATGAAATGCACCGTTCATGGAGATAGTAAGCCGTACGTACTCATGAACACTACTTTCATTTATATTTCTTATTTTAATGGAATTTAAGCATAATGATACATAGTTATATTATAATTACAGTATAATATCATATATAATATCATTAACTCCATCCTTTATACATCCCACATAAGGAATTAATGAGTCACGTCACTTTGAGGGGGCGGTAGTCCGCATTTCCTCAAATGAGATTATCGTATTTACCCACTATGAAAACCATAATGGCTTTAAATAATTGTAAAGTAAAAAAGCATAAGGAAATAATAAACATAATATACATCATAAATAAATACAATTCCTTCATAATGGACACCATGAGAGGTGGTAATATGTAATTGAACAATCATCATTTCGTGAGGCCTTAGTTTTCCATCCACAAAAACATTATGTTCTTCATCCATTAGATGGAGGTGTGTGTTAGTGTAGTTCAAATACATCTTATAAAAACAACCTAACATATTAAGGATACCGGTGTTGTTACAAAAATAAATTACTAAAAATATTTTAGGGGTTGGAGAAGTAAAATAAAAGAAAACAATTTAAGATAAATTGTTACCTTTAATTTGGCTAACTCCATTTGGTTTGAAGCAAAGGGCTTCTTAATGTACCTGATGTCTATGGTAAGGCTTCTAGGGGGAGTAGAGGGATGTTGGGAGCTTAGTTGGAAAGATTTTGGATGAGCCAAATGGCTTGAGAGGTGTGAGTAATTGGTTATAAGTGGTCACCTTTTATAAGGGACAGGAGGGGCTCTTTAGGAATGTAAGAAAATATTATTTTCTAATATTATGATATTCAGTTTCTAATAGTCCAAAAATCATTATAGATGAATATAAGATGAGTAATTGTCCAAATAAAATAATCCAACCAGAATTAGACATGTTTTGGATAATATTATAATCATTATAATCTTATTTGTAAAAATCATTTATTAATGAGTTAAATACATCATCATTATTGTGTTATAAATAATATAATTTATTATATGTATAAAAATTATCAAAAACATATTATCATGTAGGAAATAGTTTTATCTATACAATGAATATTTACAGTCTAAAATAAGACTTATATAACACCATATAAAAATTAATTACTAAAAGATTTTTGTTAATGTCAACTTTGTCTTCACATTGAAATAATAAATCTAAATTGTCATTTTCATCCCACGTGGCTCAATGGGGTCCCCAAATCGACCCAAAGATGAAAGTGGTCATTAGTGACTCAATCAATAAGTTTTTGACAAGTTATAAGGTAATTTTGAATTATTATAATATTCTTTTAACCTTAAATTACCCTATTTACCTTTAACTACGGTAAATAAAAGTCAAAAGTTGATATTCGCCAAAAAAAATCATCTTATTGAACCAAGTTTTACTTCTTTATAACAACCATGTATGTCTGATTTTTTAAAATTCAATTCACAAAAGTGAAAAAATTTCATTTATATGAAAAATTTAATTTTTTTAACTACCACTAACTGGTTTGCATTATTCATCAGAAATTGATGTTTTTTAGAAAAATACCAAAAAATTAGCATAACCTATATTTGATATTCTGATTTCGAAAATGATGTCTATTTTGATAAATTCAAAACATAAAAGTGTTGTCAATTAATTTGAAAAATAATTCCCATTGTTAAAACAAATAGCGTGCTTTTATGAAACAATAACTATCAAAAGATTGATACTTGTTTATTGCAAATTTCAAAGTGAAAATAATTCCAATGACCAACATTGGATTAAATGGTAAAAATATATTTTAATTTCACTTTAAAACCATCTAAAAAGATAATATAACCATATAAATAAATTTGATTAAAAGGCACTTTTGAATTAAAATACAATATTTTTCACTATTCATTAAAAATGTACTTTATCAGAAAATTACCAAAAAATTACCCAAAGTAAAATTTGATGTCCCGAGTCGAAATTAAGATTTTATTTTGTCAACAAGAATGTATTAAACTGACCAAAACCTATATTTAATAAGGGTTCTCCATTAAAAGGTGATAAATCAGCCTTTTAATGTAAATTATGCTCAAAATTAGATTCATTCACATTTTAAGCCACTAACTTTTTATTGGATATTGTAAACACATTTAACAATCATGTATAATCATACTGTAGTTGGTTTTTTTCATTCTCACCAATACAACAGCTAGGAGTTAACTACCATTTAAAATAATAATATTATATTATTAGTGTGCAACATAAGATTCCAAAGAATCCCATTGTTGTGTATCAGGTACGCTATCAAACATCGCCACCCATTTAAAGTAAAATTAATATTTAATTCACAAATATTAATAAATATGAAATATGACTTATTCTTCATTTACCTGGAATGTTATAATTTGTGCCCATGAATCAGGTTTTAGAGGATAGGATTCCAAAACAATTCCCTGACCTTCTTGACCACTTTCATAGTTGAATTATGTGATATTAACTAAATTCCAAGATCAGTGTAAAATAAAAAATCAAGAAGAAAATAAATAAATAATGTAATTTTATAAAAACCCATCCAATGAAATATAATGTTTAATAAAGGCTCTTTTTTCAATATCTCATCAAGAATGATGAAATTTTCTATCATCAATATTTGTGATCCATTTGACTTTAATAAAATTTCAGAAATGAACATATATATGAATGTATTTGTTCATGGATTATTTAAAATTTTCCATTAAAATTTAATGGTTATATATATCTATATTTATTAATGCGTAATGTAAATGTAATTTCTCAACATATTCAATTAATGTTATATAACTAATGATGTACCTAATATATATTAACTCATCACAAGAACATGTCATCACACTTTTCAACCATATATTAATGTATGTGATTCTTGATAAACCTTAATAATAATATGATGTCTAAGAACTAATACACTTTTTAATAGATAAAAATTTCCAATTACATATGAAATATATGTGTAATTTCTATTTGAATTTTTTTCATTATGAATACCATACTAATACATAACTTTGTATGATCTTTATGAGAATAATTCTCAATGAATTGTGAACCCACAACATATTATGGTCATAACTAATCTTTACCTTACCCCAACATAAATATATTATCTAATCTATAAGAAATTTTGTAAGAATATTTTTATATCATTTCTAGGTTCTCATTATAGTTGTAAACTTTTATAGTCGTTAGATAAAAATACATTAAGGACACCATCACATTAATTTTACTTATAACACTAACTATGTAATGAAAAATATATAAATATAATGCTAAATTAATGTTTAAAGCCAACTGTTTTATTGAACTATCTCCAAAAGAATCACACATTAATAAGATCAAGCTATTAACAAATTGTAATTTGGTATCTCTCATTTGATACTTGTGTTTTTATTATGATCAGTCTTCAATAAACAGGTATTCCACGTTCTACTATATGATAACTCTACATACTGTTACTTGACCACTTTGATGAAAATCCCCACGATGTGATACTTTTGATTATTATGATTTATCCATTGATGTGACCTAGGCTATTTGGATAAATCCATTATTGGAGTGTTATCACAATAGAATGTAATAAGACATATACTACCAGGCACAATACCAATATATGAGATAAGGTTATGTATCCTAACTACATATTTAGGTATAATTTATACCTTGATTTTATTAAAATCGATTATAGAATAATTTTCCACTATATTCTTAGAACTTCTTCCAGCTCAAAACTCCTCTATTAAGGGAAAACACACATCCCAGGTTTGATTTCATATCATTTTGATATATCTAGAATTTATCATCTATGTATCCCCTTATAAAAAATTCCTCATATCCTATATAAACCAATAACATTCCATTTATATAACACTATTTCCATGGTTTTCAGTTCCTTGTGTGTCTTTTTTGGTTGTTCTAGATCTCATGTTGGTCTCTTAGTCTCTAAAGGTGGGTGGTATCTTGATCACCTTGAGGGTTGATGATATAAAAATTTATAATATGAGAGGACGGTAGATTATATAATCTCATAATGGACCTTATTTCCTAGTATAATAGTATAATATATATTTATTAATTTTCCATGAATTCTCCTTAATAATAATAGTGGTGAAATTTATGGAGTAACAACATGAATTTAAGAGGAAACTATAGAGGGGAACTATATAATCTCTAATTTGGTGTATGTAAATTAATTGTCTACAGTTTGAAATGATATACATTGGAAATATAAAATTTATCACCATCTATAAAGGCATTGGACTCATATTAAATGAGGCGGGGGTGTTTTTAATGTTATGATTTGTCCCATAAAAGTGTCGGTTTACATATCCCAATGAAGGGAATTAGAATTCATAGAGTTTAGTTCCTCCTAAAAAGACACATCATTCATTTTTAGTTCAAATAACAAGAACCATAGAAATTCATTTTAAATTCATACATCCATGACCACTTATGTGTAGTATAAATTAATGTAGTGTGGACTACTAGTTAAAAATTCCTAATAATGGGTTAGTGTGGGACATAAGCATGAGAATACCTTCCCGGATTAACATAACATATGAGCTAGGTGAATGAAAATTTGAATTAATAGGAATATCAACACTCAATATATTTAAAGATTCTAAGAGGATAATCTCAACTCCTGGAATATGATGATACTAAGAGGATAATCTCAACTCATTGTTTATAATGAAACCAATATGAGTATATCAACACAAAGAATATGGGGAAACCAAGAGGATTACCTCAACACAAAGAACATAAGGAAACCTAGAAGAGTATATTGAGTCATGGTGTATGAGGAAACCAAGAAGTGTATCTCAACTAAAGGTATTTAAAGAAAGAAATAGGTTAATCTGGTCTTAGGAAATATGAGGAATCCAATAAGAGACTATTGACTAATGGAATATGTGGAAACCAATACGAGTTTATCAAGTCAATGTTTTTTAGGAATACAAGAAAAGTATCTCACCTAAATGAATAACAGGATATCAATAGAATTATATTAACTCAAATAATGTTTGGAAACTAATAGTATTATCATGAAATAAGCTATTCTTAAGACCAAAGTGGAGTTATAGTCACTACAATGCAAATCATGTATAACTCAACCCAATGAGTTTGAAGTGAAAATATTGATTTTTCATGGTGTTTATAACCAAATATGGGATAAGGATATGAAAAATCTTTGATACAAACTAGGGGTGTAGGGTAGGTCCCTTTTATTTGGATCAATAATTAATATTTGTGAAACCGGGAATATGTTTTGGAAAAAATGGAACCCATGTATGAGGCTCAGTCGAAGTGTAACTCAAATGTTTGAAACCCATGTGGGGGGCATGGGTGAATTGGAACTCATGTAGGATACCTATGTGAAGTTGTTCTGTGGTATGATTCACAGGTCAAGTGGAATCGATGTAGGATGCATGTGTGAAGTGGCATCCAAGTAGGAGGTTTGGTCAATGTGGGGCCCAAGAAGGATTTTTTTATCTATGTGTCATATTGGTAGGAGGTCCATGTGATGTAAATTCTAGGTAAGAGGCTTGGTAATAGGGCCTCTAAGGTATTGGGCTTAGATATATTGATGAATACGTTATTTTAATTAAATTTTAAGGCCTAGGTGAAATAGATCCTTAGTAAGAGACCTTAGTAAATTGGATTCTAGGTAGAAGGTCTTGGTAAATGGGTTTATAAGTTCTCTAGTGACCTAGTGGTTTGGATATTAGGTGTTCGATACCTATTTGGATTATTTACCATGTATTGGTTCTAATTAAATGCTCATATCATAAACTTTTTACCCCACTCCATAATTATGATTTGGAAAATCATATAAAGTATAATTATGGGAAATCAAGTGCTTTGGAATTTATATTTTATCCCATATACACATGGCATGCACTTTAGGATTGTCCACATGATCTATTATATATAAATTGGGATGAAAGGGTATAATTTTATAATAAATCCAAAAATGAGTCACCCAATAAATTTTGTTAACCACCTAGGTCACCCCAGTGTGTCTTCTAGTCACTTATAGTTCATGCGTGGTAGTATCTGGATATGAAAAAGACTATGTGTGTGAAGTAGTTCATGAATGATATAGTGCACATAGATTTTGGTGCACACACATGGAGTTCACCTATATGGGAAATCAAGTTCATAATATATGGTACCTGTAGTGTTCACTCAGGCATAATATATCTAGAGTTTATGATATTCCTTTTATCATCAAAAAATAATAACATTTGATTCATAAGTATGTTTTGGATCTAAAAGCTATCAAGTAAAAGATTGTAGAATGAGTACACCAACTAATGTAGAGATTAACTTATTAAATGATTAAAATGAAAAAAATTACCTAAAATTGAATATTAATACTGATATATCATTTTTTCACTAATGGATTATATATGCCACCTACGCCTAGTGAAAGGTTCCCAGTACCATTTCAGTATATTAGAGAACATTTCTAAAGGGTATCCACACTTAAATGTATGAGTATTAATATCAAATATAAATATCTCATTGTTCAATTTTAATCGTGTGTGACACTCCTTCATATTTAATTAAACTCATTTTATTTGAGTGAGTTTTGTATTATTTTCTTCATGGAAATGTGTACGGTGAACAATTTATTAGTACCAACAAATACCATCCTTAGAACGAAATTTATTTGTAATTTTAAGGAATTAAATTATGAGGTATTCTAGATTGTTAATATAAATTACATAGACATTAGGTAGTTTATTAGATTATAATTACAAAATTGATATTCTTCAATATGATGACCTCAACTCAATGATTTTCTTTTACTAGGAGGATAATCCCATCTCACGATTTTTTAAAACTATAATGATAATCTCTACTTAATGTGTTTTGGACAAAATAGCGGGATCTTAAACCAAGGAACCTTTATTTTTTAAAGTAGAATCACAACTAAAGGATTTTGGATTATGATGAGGATGATCTTAACTCAAATTATTTTCATTCCCCTAAGAAGGACCTATACTCAAGGCTTTCTCAATAGTGAGGCGAATCTCGACTCATAGTGTTTTTATTTCCAGGTGTAATAATAGATTTATTTAATTTTTTTTAATATAACTTTACTTAAGTAATTTTGTTTTTATAAGGGTTATATTTGACTGGGGTCATTTGATATCCTATAATTAGGATAACGGGAGATAAAATTATGTAAATTGGTCGGACTAAATGATATTATGATAAGGGGAATAGAATTAATGTAGAATTTTGTAATGATTTATGATTAGAGATGTGTATGTCCCAACATATCCATAATGAATAGTAATCCAGTCAAACACAGCTCTAGATTAGAGCATTTTCATTTTGATATAGGATTATAAAAAGTAGAACCTCCCCTGTTTTAACTAAGATCGGATATATGGGTCCCTATATATAGTGTCCTATTGTATTTCAAATATATAATTCCCAAAATGAATGAGGATATGATAGACATAGAACTGTTTAATTAAAGTGGAATTTGTTTCATGGTCTAGGATATGTGATCTATACATTATTACACATCTTATGTGAACTAAAATCATCCATTAATAGTTCTTTGTAGGGAAATATATATAGATGTAGATCATGCATAGGATCAAATGAATTGTATATAATGGATACCATGGTGAGATAAGGAATAATGAAACCTGACAATAATTAATATATGTTGACACACTGAGGTAAAGGTGAAAATTTTGTATTGTGGTTCAGACAATGATAGGTAGTACATATGTCACTACATATCCATAAATAAATCCATATCCAATTCATTAATGTGATTATCTATGTAGAATATGTTTTTCTACATGGGAAAATCAAATGTTTTTGTCCAAGTGTAGATTTTATGTGTATGAATCTACATGAATTGGTAAACTCATACACTAGGAACTCTTGTGTGGTTCTAGCTCCAAAACAATGGAGTGGGGTCATATAGAATATCCAAATCTAATCAGTTTATTCAATTGCAATATAGACTATTGTGTTATGGGATTTTAGTTCATGAAATAAAAACTAAGCACCCAAATAATAATTTTCCATTAAGATAATCTAAAAACAAGGCAAAATGTTACTAGAATAAGTGTCTTGACTCAAGGAATTAGAGTTGGGGTTTCCAAGAAGAGAATCTTATCACAAGGAATTTATGTTGTCAAGAATATTTTATCAAATGATGTCTTTTAGTCATCCAATATGAGTATCTCAACTCATATAATATTTTTCTCCATAAATAATTCATATTCAGTTATGAAAGGGTATAATAATAGGATGTCATAAAATTTATCTAAAATGGGTATAAGGAATGAATGTGTGACATCGAGGGTATTTGAATCCACATGAATTATTAGGTTATAGAATGTGTAAATCATAACATAAGAATTTTTAAGTCAATGATGACATGTGGGAATAAAATAACATTTTGTAATTGAGATACTACATTCACACCACTAGTAAATAGCACATAGGGTTATAGGATTTTCTCCTTGAGATGAAAACATGCATCTGGTTCGTGAGCATCATACATGAAATGGATTTCATAACCAAGTAGAGGAGCCCTTATTGGAATCTAATCCACTGATTACAAATTTATATAAAATGGTAAACCAAGTAGATACCCTCATATTTTTTAGGATTCCACTTTGATTTGTTGTTGATTCTAACATCATAGTTATAAATTAGGATCAATGTAAAGAAAATTATGTTCAAAAATTTTCCAACCACTTTAATGGTTATTCCACCTCGTATTGAATTAATTATTTGTGTGAAAGGAAATAACATAAAATTTCATCAGTACCTATTCATGAATGTAAATACACACATGTAATAGTTTAATCTCAAATACAAGTGGGGAAAAAGATATGATCGATCATATTATATAACATCGTGGACTCCATCAAACTAGATATAGTAGTTATATAACCTTATTGGTGTAAAATAAAAGTGTTCCCAAAGGATCCATCTTTTTAGTATTCACCAGTGACTAGATACATACATACATTAAATTTCAAAACATATGATAAAACCTAAATATATTGGAACAACATTATTATCCCTTCCATCGTATCCCTGAACAATATACACAGGTTTCATATATGAAGTAAAATATAAAATCATTACCACATATGCTTAGTAAGGAGTCGAAAATAGTAACATATTTAATAAAATAAATATAAAATAATATATTTTAAATTAATAAATGGAAAACATGAATGAAAATTCAAATTAAACTAAGGGCATGCTATATACATGAAAATAAATAAAAACATGGATTATAGTAATCATTGATCACATACTGATTGAATTAATTATATAAAACATCAAAAAATGACGACAATTCCATATTTCAAGATACTATATAGTCATGGGATGATGTATAAAAGAAAACCCATCCTATTTTATCTCATATTAATTTTTGATACATAGAGGTGATTTATAGTTTCATACCTGATTCATCACCTGATTAAGTCCAGTTCATTCATAGTATGATTCATATAGAACTTTTATGCCATTATCACAGGAGCCACTAACTGAATGAAACATGGTTATAACACTAATATGAAATACAAAAAATCAAATATTTCCCCATTTGGTGGAATATTGTTGATTCTATGGATAACATACATTAACAAACATTGAATCGACGCAGTATCATCAATGTAATCAAAATTAATATTATCAAAGAGATATAAGGGATAAGGTTATTTCAATGTGTTGGGTTATTAAGAGAAGGTAATATTTAGGTTAAATAGTGTTAATTGGTAGAAGTCCTAGGAAATGGAATAACATTTCATTCATCACGGTGAATTAAGAGTGTGTGATTATTACAAAGCATTTCCACTGAGAGTGTCTCACTATGTGTGTATTTTTAGGACCACATGTCGTGCATCAGGGAGATTATTGATTCAATTCTCAACCAATATTTTTAGGGTGATGAAACATAGTTTAATTAATTCCATATCTACATGAACTTTCCAGTATCTAGATAGTTTTGAATTTTTTATAAAAACTTCACACACATTTACTTTACTAAAACATAGGATAGTTTTTCCACAATGGTAAAAATTGTTTTTTACAAAGGTTATAGTAACTCATGATTAAAATTAATGTAATTGAGGTATAACAATATAGACATAAAAATCCAAAAAAATCAATGCCTAATATGGTAAAAACCATCCTTGTAAATGTACACACAACCCAAAAAACAAATATGTTGTGAATATAACATGAGTCCTAAGTAATGAAAATTGGGACAGGGAAACACCGTACATGGTTTGGGTAGAAATTCAATAAAAACACCATGAATTCAAGGTATTAAAATTGATATTTAAATAAAATGAAGAAATTAATTATCGGATATAATATCTCAAATAGGCATAATATACACCAAATAAGGAATATTAGGTGTATAATTATAAATATGTCACAAATGGAGTAATTTGAGGTAGAAAACCCAAACCTTTAATAATGAACTCCCAGAACATATAATAAACTAAATTACTATAAACATATATATCATAATAAATTAACTCAAAACCTCACTCATATAAAGTTTCAAATGTACTCTATATAAATATCCATTCCCTATATCAATTCTATCAATTTTCACATTTGGTGTTTCCAGTTTTGATCATATGTTCTAGTTTCATAATAGAAGTGTATATATTGATTCTCCTTCAATTTTTAATTATTAATATATCATTAAATATACTATTGAGGATGGATTATAAATATTTATTAATTTTTAAATTTAATTCATGACTGTTTTAGCCTTTATCCTTGAATATGAAATTGGAAACAATCATGTTTTGGGGATTCTATACAATTGAAGGTTGTTTTCCAAACTAATGAATTAAATATTCATATATTGTCTCTATAATTAAAAATAAGCAATTAAATAAATTTTTACAATATATTATACTGGTGATTATTTTTTCCAGAGTCATTCATGATATATGTTTATAGTATTGTTGAAGTAGGCTGTTAAACCGACCCAAACATGAATATACCACAATTTAATAAATGATTATGGGGAGGTTTTATTGTAATATCATAATACATGAAGAATAATGATTTTTTTTGTTTATTACTATGATATATAATAATTTTAAAAAATTATATAGATAATTAATGGATATTAAAGAAAAACATAGTTTGAATAAAAGGACATCATCATAGTAAACATATTTTAAATTATTAAATTATCGATGAGTATTTATTAATCATATAATTAATTGGTTATATACTTCATAATAATATAACCTTAATTAAATAATAAAAATCATATTTTTTATTTGTTACAATCCTTATATCCATCCTTTTAATGTGGTGATGAAAAACAAAATACATTTCCTTGTGGAGGCAGTAGTATGCACAACGCATGAAAAAAAAAGTTTTTCCTCTTAAATGATGGGGTATATGAAAGATAAATGATCATACCATCAGTATAATAACTTTAATTTATATTATAGATAATAATATCATTATATATATTTGTCTAGAATAAATTTGAATGAAAATAATTATGATAAAAATATAAGTATTTGATAACACTCATGTGGGGGACATGAATTGTCCATAGAAGTATCCTTAGAAATGAAGGAATTGTGAAATCTAATGGTGAATAGAATATTATAATCATGAGATAAGGTTATATTAGAATAATCTTATCATAGTGTCATGTAGAAATTCAAGTGATATGTGATCCTTGAATTGCTGAGAGTGGTTCCCTTTTATAAGTGATGAGATAGGTAGTTTTGGGAGTTACCCTAACATTTTCAAAAATATAATGATATTATTAAAGAATCAATTGCCAAAAAATATAATAAATATGTTGGTATGGTTAGTGTACTTTTAAACTCACCTCAACCACTACTTTTTGAGAAAAATTGATTCTTTTATGATTTTCTACATTTATTTTTTTACCATAATTTTCATTTACCGTGGTAATTAATTTATAACCATAGTAATTATTTTATAGAAAAATATTAATATTATTGGGTTTTCATAATTTTAAACTCATGATATAAAATTTTAATGTCATTTTTTCAAATAAAATTTCCAAATATTTGACATTTTATTTTTAAAATAAACACACTTAATCTAGTAGAAACAACATTTAGAATAATAGCATTTTTTTGTTTGAAATTTATATATAAGATAAAAATTTATTAAACACAATTTATATTGAAATAAATTAATTTATTATAAACAATTTAATTTTATGGGGATTTAAAAGAAATGTAAAACAGAAACTGCCATGAAAGTACATAATTAAAATAAAATAACAAAACAATTGTATCTTTTTAATTATTTCAAAAAATGTTGGAATAGGATTTAAAAAGATATATGAATTTTTTTAATGAAATTTTTTGATAAATTAATAATTTGTTAATTAAAAGGTTCTATAAGAATCTAGTTCATAATGATAAAGTATTATAAATTACATGTTTTATAAAAACCTAGTTTTTTAAGTAAAAACAAACATTTTAAAGAAAAAGTAAAAAATACTACTAAGCTAATTTTAATAATTTGACTTCAAAAATATGGTCTGTTAATTATATTTAAAATTATAAAATTAAAATTATAAAAATATTCCCAAATAAATTATCATTAAAGAGCGCATTGTGTGATAGTTTATGATATGGTTTCTACCTATGACATATGGTTCTCAAGTATCACATTCTCAACCAATATATATTTTTATCCTTGAATTTGTGGTATATAACAATTATTGAAAAATTAGTGTATTACTTATTCATAAATTCTTCAGGTTATCAATTTCCCCCATCTTGTTTGCGATTTCTTCGTTTTAATTTCACTAATCATGTTACTTGATTCCACAATAATTTCTCTCAGGTATTAAGAGTTTGTGAAGTCTCTTCATTATAAACCAAATTAAGGTTGTAACTATATTCTATAAGATGTGAGCATATTCATTCTATATGGAAGGTGTTTATTTAGTAATAAAACATTGAAAATAATGTACTTTATAATTTTTGAGATATATATACAATCATAAATCTACATCACCCATTCATTCTAGTATTTCATGAGGCACAATGCACCTTGGTATTATGATCCCATTGTTAGATAATATTATTACTTTCTTCCATGGATATACCTTCAAGAATATATGATACAAAACATTAAATTCCATTTCATTCCTTGAATTATCATTTTAATAACTTCTTGTGCTCTAGGTTCATTAATATGATACAAAATTGATAATAAATTAGTGGTTCTCTCTTCTAAAATATCCAATCTATCTAACTTTCATTCTCTAACATCATCCTAATAGTTTGGATTATGAAACCTCTCCCAAAACATTTATTTATATGGAAACATCTAGAATCTTTAACATAATATATAATTATTTAAAAAATTCCCAATATGTGAATATTAATCCCACATAACATGAATGTTTAGGGAATATGATCTCAGCCAGTCTTCCAAATCCTATATTGTCCTTTCAGACTACCCATAATTCTTTAAATGATAGTGAATTCATAAATGTTCTTGAATGTAATGACTCCTTTTAAGAATCTAATAGAATTTTCATGTGATTGAGGGTCCTGATCCGATACAACTTATGGATTTTCTCTATGAATTCTTATGATTACAATTATATAGAACTAGATAATAATTTAATGAGGTATATTGTCTCTTATCACTATGAAATGATCATTTTTAGTAAGATAATCAAGGATATCTTATTAATAACTATTCATCCTTGGGGTCATTAGGATTCCAGTGAAAATATTTATTGTAACATTTTACCACATCCATATAGTTATATGAAAGGTTTTAATGAATCCATTGGGATGTTTACATTCATTTTTTACCTGATGTAAGACTATGAATTGATACACATAGTACACAATTTCCCCCATCATACCATCCCACTAGAAATGTTCTCTTTAATCCCTATACATATTTGAGTTTTGAGGGTGTATAGATAAATTTGAGCAATGTGTTTCATCTAGATGATCACTCTTCAAATAAATTATAGATGGAACATATAAACTATTCTCATACATCAATACATCATCTCTATATATTAAGTATATCAATTGTGAATAATATAATAATTTAATATTCATATTGATATTTTCATTATCTTTCTAGGACTTTTTTGCATTTTTAGAAAGGATGGTTTCTAAATTTCCTGAAAATTAAAATATAGATCTACATTCCTGGATATGACCATAATTATCTTTACTAGATATATTTATATAGGATCCTCATTAATCATCATCATGGTTAAAACTCCAGGATACCTCCCACTCAATGCAATAGAAACCTTATTTTCCTTCCCATGATGGTATCGTATTGTGAAATCATTGTCCTTGAGTAATTATAACCATTTCTTTTTCCCCATGTTGAGCTCATTCTGAGATAATACATACCTTAAACTCTTACGGAAAGTAAATATATTGTATCATTCACTATTGAGGTAGTGTTTTTGTATTTTCAATGATATAATATAGCTACTAGTGGAAGGTTATGATTTGGATTTTTCAGTTCAAGGATTCTAAATTGCACTAATTCATAGGTTGTTTCCTTAAAATTCTATATAAAGACAAAAACAAGTATTTCTTAAATGCGTTAATATAAATTACGAATACATCCTTACCGAATAGTATAATTATTACCTATATAAATATGAGTCTCATATTACCCTATTATAAAAAAATACTCTTATCCCTTGACCATTTTAATTCAAACCCTTTACATGTTTACAAAGATAACCGGATAGAAAATAGGGATAAATCTTGAAAAAAACTATTGATAGTAACCTATTAATGCCAAAAAAAAATTTGATATCCATTGTAATAATCAATGTATTCCATTATTTTAATATATTTATCTTTGAGGTTTCAATAGAAATTCCATCCTTGTAGAAACAATATCTATGAAAATAAACTTTTTAGAGTGAAAATTCACACTTAATATATTTAAAATATAACTGCTTTTATTGGGGATCTCTATGATAATTTAATGATGATTAACATGATCTACATAGGTCTTACAGTATATAAATAGTTCATAAATAAACACCACCATAACATTATCAAGAGGATTAGTGGATACTATATTATTTATATCCAAAAACAAAAAATGTGTATTAGTCATTCCAAAAGGGTTTACCATAAAATTAGAATGTCCATGCTTTTTTTAAAATTCCTTCTTTGGTATATCATCCTTATTAACACTTATCTGATGATAAATAGATTGAATATTGTTATCTTAAATGAATTGAGATCAAATATATTGATCAAATAAGTCATAAATGCATGTTAAAATATGAATATTCTTTACAACAATAGTGTTGATCTCCCTATAATTCATATACAATCTCATAGAACCATCCTTCTTTCAGGAATAAAATAGGGGTTCCACACAGCAAAAAGCTAGGGAATATAAATCCCATATCACTCAACTCTAGAAGATAGTTCTTTAACTCCACCAACCCCATTGGTTTCATTATATAGTTATTTTTAGATATTTTTATTGAATTAGAAATAATTTCCATGGATAACTCAACTTTATGATCTGGTGGATGGCTACAAAATTATTTTGGAAATACGTCAATAAATGTTTGTGTCATAGGTATTTTCCAAATAATTGGGATATCAAATTTACTAGTAGTACATGCTTGATCTTTATCTCTTACTATTCTTTAATTAAGGAAACCTATTGAGGTACTGTCTAGTCATGAATTAAATAAGGTTGTTTACTCTATAAAGATAAGATATTACACCTCACCTTTTCATATCATAATATAATTACCTTGTAAATATGATTTTAAAAATACAATGAAATAAAATATATACCATGTATTTTTTCAAATTCAATTATAGTTGTGATAAACATTTTTGAAAAAAATGGCTTTGACCAAGCATCATAATTACAACTGCCTAACTGATCATTATTGAGATAATTATTCCACTCGGTGCCTTAATACACAACTACCTTAATATAGTTCTAAGGAAATATTTTTTTAGGTAAAAATTGATGTTATAAAAGATGTGAAGTTCCAAAATCAAATAACACATTATCTAATGTTGAGTTTTCCATCAAAGTACCCACCACCACATCATTCGGAAATTCAAATTTAGTTGTTGCAATAATATAATAATTCCTTATATCCCTTAGAAATTTGTGGTAAATTTTCAAGAAATTTAGAATATTGGTAAATATAATATCCATTATGAATATAATTAAATACCTGAACATCAAAACCATTTTCCCTTTATTTTCATTGGTTTGAATGATGACCTTTTAATCCCTACATGTAATAATCTCGAGCACCCTTCCTATAATCTCAATGTGATTAATCCCAAATTTTTCACATATTTGAAATACAACCCTTTATTTATACCCCCTTATGATATTCCTCTATCCATGATGATCAGATTACCTCTTCTTCTTTTTATTTTTCTTTAATGCATATCTCCTAAATAAATCCATTTATATCTTAATAGTGAATGAAAATATGTCATCATATGATGAAAATGTCTATTATAGAAATTCCTTTTTAATGAATAGATGTAACCCATTAATTAGACAATCAATCTTTTTTCCCCTGCACGCATAGTCCACAACATGTCTATCTAACCTTGTAAATTTATTTTTATAGTCATCATCACATTCCACCTCCTTTAATCTAATATTGAGAATCTTTTATTCAATTTATACTCTTTTCTCATGAGAAATTCATTTTCCCATAAAATACCTCCTTAAATGTTCACTAATCCATGAGATTTATCTCACATTCCTATTTAGTGTATTGAATTGGTGACCAACATTTGTCCACATTCTGTATCAGGTGATAAATCACTATGATGAATATTTCCTTTTCACTATATCCCAAGGAAATAGAGATCTTCTTGAAGTAATTCATCCATTATTTAGCTTGAAATTTGTTAGTATTTCATTAAAATTCAAGAGGTTATTATAACATGAATAGATCCAACATAATAACACAATAACGTTTACTAATAGGCCTCTCCATATGGGAAAGAATATTTTTAATAACCTATGTCAACTACCATGATATGATTTTGACCTCATCAGAATAAAATATAGCTTTATTACATTTTTAGGTGGAATATCCCTACACTGACAGTGGGTGTTCATATGATTCCCATTCCTCCCATTATTCTTTATCCTTATACAATGGGAGAAACATTAATTTCTCAAGAAATAGAATTGTAAAATATATTTCTAATTATGTTTTATGGGGTGTTTCTATAAATAATGGGGTTTTTCATATTACATGTGCTATATCACTTGGTTAATATTGATTTAATCCCTATTTTTTCTAATAATCCTCCTCAGATATAAACTATAATATGTCAAACTCTATAAACCCAGAATCGATAGTTATATTACATCATTCTTACAGAATAAAAGAGATCCTAAATTATCCAATAGTTTTGATGTTTTGTATTACTAGAAGAAAACATAAATTAAATTTCAAAAAATATTATACAATGTGACCATAGTTTTTAATAGACATATATTTTAAAATAATATCATTATGTTCGATATTGTAGACGGCAAGAAACATCGATCTTAAATGACCACAAAATGTATTATTTACATATGAATGTTATAAAATTTCCATTAAATTTGTTAGTATGAATAGGAATAATTAAATTTTTTATATTATATGTTATAAGAATGTGTAAATAAGTAAATTATTTATTAATTGAGAATATAAAAAATAAAAATAATTTGAATGATAATGATATGATTTTTTTGAAAAACTATATTTTTCCTAAAAATGGATTCAATGTGTTTCACAAAATTATGTAAAAATTTATTTTTACCAATTTTAGAATTTTTATTTAACAAGAAACAACTTCATTTTTGAAATCACCATGTGAAAATTATCTTAGAGATGATTTTTGAATATTTTCAAAAAATATTAATTTTTTTAATGAATAGTGAAGACTACTTTTATTATTGAAAAACAAAATTTTGTTTACAGAATCTAAAATTTCAATTTTAGATTAAAATTGTTTTAAAAAAAATGTTAGTTATATAATATTATAATTATTCAAATTTAGTTAATTGGAATAAATTATATGTTAAATATTTTTATTAAATATTTTTATACATATGAAATCAGTATCTTTACAAACCCGAATTTTTATGATGTCTGTGGGTTTAATTTTAAATAAAATTATTCTATTTATTTGAATTTGATTTAAAAAAATGGATTCTCTATTTTTAATCAAAGTAATTAATAGGATATAATATGATAAACATAATGTTTTCACAATGAATTGTAAAACAGTAATAATTAATAATCATCGTTAAATATAAAACGAGTTTACTAGGGTTTTAAAAAATATATAAGAGTTAAAATTAAATAAAAACATTTATAGTTTCTATTTTATGTACATGTGTTGATATTATATCATCTATGGTTTGATAATTTTCCATTTGATGCTTTTTTATCTGTAAAATATGGGTATAATTTATTCTTTTCAAAAATAAATCAAATGTGTTTTCTCCCCCACTTAAAAAAGGATACCACCTATCCTTTCATCTTCACATGAGAAATTCCCAGTGTTTCAGATAGTACCCATAAAAATAATTTCAATAAATCAATTCCCATGACCTACAATCGCTATTTTGATCAAAGAACCATCTTAGGAAGGCTTTCAGTGTAAACCGATATAGGTTCTCAAGAAAAAATCAGTGTAGTTCTAACCATGACTATTCATTTTATTTCTTCTTATATCCAATAATAATATTATCAAAATATGATAATTCAATAAAAAAATGTATCTTCTTTGTACTAATATTTTATTATTTTAATATAAAAACCTAAATCCATCTCCACTTCAATCAAATTGGAAATGAATCCATCTATCGTGAGTACGATAGACTACCACTTAATGAACCAATGTAAATCGTTTTTCATCCCCATATATCTTGGATTTATAAAATTAGTATATAATATATTTATTATAAAATTAATCTTTTTATATTATAATATCACATATATCTTCTTATATTATAATCTTTTTGAAAATGATATCACTGCTCGTGCATATGTGTGTACTACCTCCTTCCCAATGTGATGTGAATTTTTGTCATTTTATATTGACATGGATGTTAATAAGGAGAGAATTAGAGAATATATAAGATATATATGATATAATTTTGATTTTACAAATTTCAATTATTTTTTAAACATTTTCATTTCATTTGTTAAAAAGAGAAAACAACGTTCATACGTACAAACGACATACCGTATCTTGGAAAGGTGGAACTAATTTTTTAATCTCAAAATTTAGAAGAATGTTATAAATAATAATATAACTAATATATAATATTTATATAATTCATAAAATAATATATATTACATTGACATGATCAAGGTAAAATGATCTAAACTACAAAACCTAAAATATATGAAAAACAAAATAGTTACCTCCTAGAATAGAAATTTTAATAAATAATTGTTAATAAATTCTTGATTAGAAGTTATAAGTAAATAACATTTTATATGATATATATTAGTAATGTAATTTTATAGATTTATTATAAATATATATTTTTTATACATGAGGTTTAGAAACATATGAAGGAAATCATACCAGAGGTAGTATATTGGTTTCCCACTTTTATTTGCAAGAGACATATGCCATATACAATAATTTTTTTGTAAGCTGTATATAATGTCTAATTTATAATTTATATCATTGATATATTTATATTTATCTAATGTAATGTTTCATTTAATTTTTTTATTCTTGGTAGTTTGTGATTCAAAATTTACCAATGTGGTATGATTTTATTTCATAATCTCATAATTGTTGGGGATTGTTTGTGTTTATGTGTCACTTGGAGTAATTATATATTTTTAAGACCGAAAAAACATTTATTAATTAAAGAAACCAATATTTACATGAGACAAAAGGATGGTATTTTATTACAATCTCTTTCAAAGAGGTGAAGAAAATCAGCTGGCAGCACATCCAGCCAAGTCATGTTCTGGTGGACACCTTTGTTGGCAAGGGCATCCGCAACAACATTTGCTTCACGGAAGACATGTGTAGCATTATAGTCAATCTCCTTAAGCGAATTCAAGCAGTTCATCCAACGCGTAGTAAGCGGCTAGGCGAGATGAATAACTTCGTTCCAAATGGCTTGAACAATGGTGGTAGAATCACTTTCAATACACAGTTTACGCCAACCTCTTTGAAGCGCAAAATCAATAGCATGTATGACTCCAAGAATCTCTGCTTCAATAGAAGAGGAAATCCCAAACCCACTGTAAATGCAACCATGGAAATGGTCATCAGAATCTCTGAAAATGGCCCCACAACTGGCAGGTCCAGGATTTCCTTTTGAGGCACCGTCGACATTCACTTTAATCCAACCCGGCATCGGATGTTGCCAGAAAACTTCAAAGGGTTTCTTGATCATAGGGAAAATACCCGAGACACAGATACGTCCGAGGATCTCAATGTCTCCAATATAATTTCTGCAACAATCTTTTTGAATTGATGCAGCTTCATGTATCGCAATGAGAATTAGATCTTTTCCTATATTGAAACTGAAACAGTGATTATTATGGATAATATCGTTTCTTACATACCAGATTTCATGTAGGAGTTCAGCCACTGTCGCAAGATAAATGTTTTTGACTTGCTGAGAGGCTTCGTATTTAGTACATTTCATCAAAAGTAAACAAATCGGGTCAGATAAGGACCATGAACAATTAAAAAGCTCAAAAATGTAGTTCCATAAATCTGTGGCCGTAGCACAAGACAAGAAAAGATGATCAGAATCCTCTCTGTGCTGATTGCATAAATGACATTTTGAGCAAAGTTGAATGCCAAAGGCTTGAAGTTGATTTTCAGTGGGCAATCTATTGTGAGAAATACTCCAAATAAGGGTGAACCTGGAGGGTTTGATCCAAGTCTTATTGAAGGTACTCACCCATTTATAATGAGGATCATTGTCAGAGAAGATGTGCATGTAGAAGTTTTTTGAGTCAAGTATGCCATTGGCAGCAGGTTCCCAAACAAGGAAGTCCCCATAAATGGAGAAGGTATAATTTTCAATGATTTAAGAAATGCCGTTTGGGAGATCATGCCTATAAACTTGCATAACATCTTCAATTGTGTGGGTGGTGTTTATAGGAGTGTTATTTGGAGGCAGAATAGAAATTAAAGGATTACCTATCCAGTTGTCACACCAGAATTTAATGTTGGAGTAAGTGCTAACCATACATCTAGAGTTAGACATAATTTTCTGATTAGAGTTTCTAATATAGGGCCATATTGAGGAGTTGATGAAATTAAGATTTCCTTTTAAAAGTTTATTTAATAATCTATGTTTTAAAAATTCAGAGGCTTTAGAGTTACTATTAATAAGACTCCAAGTGAATCTCGCTTACAAGGAATCATTGAAAAAATATAAATTTTTGATGCCAATGCCTCTATTATCAAGAGGTTTACAATAGGTCTTCCATGGGATGGTTACAAGTTTCCTTTCAAAGATATTTCCTGTCCAGATGAAATTTTTTATAAAGGTATTGATTTTCTTGAAAGTTCCTATGGGACATTTATAAATCATGAGCGAGTAGACCAACTTAGAGACAATGGTATATTTGAGAAGAAAAATTCTACCTGCCATGGAAAGGTATTTCCCCTTCCAATTAGAGAGTTGTTTATATAATGAACCAAATATATTTTATTTTTTATGGTGATTAATTAAATAATACTACGATTTTTCTTTCTTTGGTCACATTAAATTATTGACAATAAGTTTTTCAGAAATGATCACTTTATTTATCAATTCAGTCAAAAATTCTTTTCCTTCCATATCAAGGATTTCCAAAAATGTTTTCAGAAATGTTTATAACATCACCCGAATGTCAAATTAAATATAATTTTTCCATATTTTAGTTTTTACATAATGGTTTTAATTGAATATTAATATCATCTTCAAAATGAAGTACTTTTTAACCATTTTACAACACTGTTATAGGAATGTAATTAACTTATATATCATGTATATATTTATCCACGTTAATGGAAGATAGTTTCACTGAATATTTCTATAAAATATTCCATGATTATTTTCAATATATTTTTTTAACAATATTTTAGAATTTTTCTATTTTTAAAAGTTATTTTCAATGTGAAAATTGATATTTTATTCAAAAAAGGGTTTAATGGAAGTTTTATAAAATTAATATTCATAATCAACCCTCCCCCCCATTATTTTTCTTATTCTTCACAAGGAATATTTTACAATAATTCTAAACTTATTATATCTTTGGATGGTTTATGATTAGTTTGAATGGGGATTCACTATTTTGATACCATTCACAATATTACTATGGATGATATATGATTATCTTTTTGGAATGGGAGAAGTATCAACATTTCATATTCTAGTTTTTTAATACACTTGTTAAAATTGTTTTTTTAATCCATTTTCTTTAACAGAATTCATTGGACAATGTTTTAATGATTATTTCCTTCTATTACAGCTCTATACATTGGTAGGACTAATACGAAAAACAAAATTTTGTATTTTCCATAGACCATTCTCATTTATATAAGATGTATTAGAAACATAACTTAAATATATGTTTATGATTCAAAAAATTATGAATTCCCTAATTATGATAATATCTATTGATTTCCATGTGATTATTTTCTTAGTTATTATATCGATGGATAATTTTCAGAATCGTGAGAATATTTATATGGAATTATTTTTTCACTACTTATTCCTTCCATATTATTCTTGTGCTCAAGATATTAATTAAATGTGGGGTTTTTTGGTTGTTTACTTTTCCATATTGATTATTCATTATGTGTTCATGATATAATAATTTTTATCTATACCCTTACGGATCATTTAAGCTCACCCTTTTCTTATTTACTATTCCCTAGTATGTTAAGAAGTTTATTAAGATTGATTTATCATGATATACTATAAAGAAAAAATGGTATAATAAAAGAAAAAAATATTTTATTTTATGTGTTAAATTTTAATGTTATATTCATGAATTTATATAGTTTTCCAAGCCTATAAAATTATTTAGTCATTTAGGATAAAATTTATCGTATCTAGTTCTAATGTAATATAGTGAACGCTTACACTAGGATACAAGGGTCTGGGTCTGTAATTTTTGTGTTATATGATGTTTAGTAGAATTATTGGGAACTACATTTAAGAAAAAATAAAATATTGGATATATCCATATGACTCCCTTTGAGGAAAAGTCTTAGTATAGGAGAAAACACTAATGTTTTTGTTGGGTAGATATTATATGGATTTCAAAGCAATATATATTTTTATATATACTATAAGTAGATAGGGATCCCAAATATTTTTAATTAGGGTTAATAACATATAAAAGTGTGCATTGGTATTTCACTCAATTTTCTCTTGATGTAGGATAAGGAGCATTTCTTCACACCTATTTTGAAATTACCAAAATATATTCCAGGGTCAATTCGTAATTTCATTATGAACAGTCACAATAGATTTAAATATATTATAATCATGGATGAACTACAATAAAACTATTGTATCTTAGATTGAATGTTTGATTTCATGATTTATATATAATATAAGTGATTATGTGGTTTCCCATTATGATTATTGTTTATCACACTATGGTTTTTTTTAGTCCATGAATGGAACTGGGAGGAATTCTGTTAATAATGAATGTGATGGAAAATGGAATAATTGTCTTTATAAGAAACTAAATGAAATAGTATCTAGAATTTGAAATAATTTGAATATTTTAAATCATCTGTCATAATATATAATTAATAATTTGATATTTTTTGATATTTGTAACACATAAAATAAAAGAAATATTGAATTTAATGAATGTTTTTTAGGCAATTAATATAGAGGAAAGATGGATCATTTTTATTCTTGTTAAAAATGTGGAAAGAGAAGAACGAAAAATGTATCAAAAGAATATGAAAATATTTTTTTGTGTAAAATAATTGCATTTTTCTATGAATTATTGAAGTGTTCAATTACTTTGGATTGAAGAACATGAGTATTATCTATGTCAATTCAAAAATCCTAGAGGTAAATTCCATGACACGGAAAGACATATTCTATGAATATATTTAAACTAACCGGATTTAATTATTTATGTATTTGGTTTCATGAATTATATTGTATAATTATTTTTGTCAATGGTATTTTGTTTATAAGAATCATTAAACATATAAGGATTTAGTTTATTTTTAGAAGCGTATATCTCTATATTATGTTAAGAGTTATGGGTACCATCATTGGTTTATAATTTAATGTTTCATCATATGTTCAGAGTCATAAAACCACACATTTAGGTTTTATGTGATCGTATTTAATCACGAATAAGGATTATTTTGGTGACATATATGGAAATAAAAATCATTGTTTTAGTATATGTTCTAGTGAAATAAATTATTTATTGAAGAATTAATTTAATTTTTGTTGAAACAATATTAATGGTATTGATAAACATTAAGGTTTATCTCTATTTTACAATTTAGTAATTATGGGTTATTAAAACTTTTTAGTTTTATAAGAATAATATAAATATAGTTTAGGAAAAAATACAACTTATATACCAATTGAAAACCAATCACATCTGGCAGGGACACATGATATGAACCAACAATTAAAGGGTGATAAGGGTGAAATTTTTAGAACTGGCTAATGTGATGAATTAGTTAGTATGAAATATTAATTATTAATTATTTTATAGTTAAATATTATGTTGTTTAGGGGAAAATATATTTTATTTAAAGGAAACTATGATAATGAAATGGGATTTTCTGATTAATATCATTTCAAGATAAGTTCACTAATTTAGGAACCATATATGATTAAGGTAAACATAAAATTTTGATGATTTATAGGGGAAAAAGTTTGAATTATATTTTCAACTATCATATTATTTTAATGTGTTTTATGGTGATTCATATTACTCAACAAAGTATTATAATATCATGGAGATTATATGATTTGGACATATATATTTATGGTGTAGAACATTAAGAGTGATTGATGTTATTGGTTGATAAAAGTAAAATTTACCTAAGAAGAATATGTGATAAAATTTTTCTAGTATTTGGGTAAATATTATTCATTAATAATTTTTATAATTTTAGGTTTATTTTTTATCGAATGATCTGTGATGAACATTAAGTGTTATTATTGAGATTTTTTATTAATTTACTATATTTATATTTTTCTAAAACAATTATTTTGGTAAACATTTAAATGCATAAATAATGTTTCTTTCACTCTTAATTTGATATGATGATATGATTATATTTAATTTTAGTGATTTTAGAAAACAAATCATCTGGTATATTTAATTTATAAATGTAATAAATAAAGTGAAAATTGATCAATGCACAAAAAAATGAAATTATAATTTTTAATTAATTATATACCCTTATTTTATTGGCTTCTATCAAAAAAAATTCTTCAAATCTATGAAATGTGCCTTAAAAAATTCTATACCACTATATTTATTTATGATGAACTGATTATCTTTTCACCCATTATAAACTTATGTCTCTTTGGTCATTAACTTTATTTTGTCCATGTTCTCTATAACTCTTTATTAGACCTTGGGAATTATATTTCACCTCCAAGTCCATATTTTCTCAAACCACTAGTGTTCTCTTACTAGAAAATATATTTATATTTTATTCAAGATTACTATTGTATTATCTTTCCTCCTTTTCAGTATAAAATTTTATAAACCAATCTTATAATGTGGAATTTCAAGAAATGAATTTTGAATTAATGGAACAATGATTATCAAGATAATTTTATAATATTTAAGGTGAAATTTATTTATTGTGAGTATAATGTAATGCCATGAGATTTTATAATAATAAAATTTCGTTCAATAGAATATATGAAAAATAACACTAAGCTTAAATTACCTATGAAATATATTATTAAAATATAACTATTATTACCTAGCCATTAAATTTTTGGTTATTGTTAGTTATATCTAAATTATAAAAATTATATGTCTTAAACATTTATAAAAAATTTATTCTTTATCAATTATGTAGAAATAAAAAACATTTGAAATAAAATTAAATTCCTTTCTACAAAACATTATTTTTTCTAAAAAAATGTAACATCATGTTTTGTGAAAATATGTTAAAATTAATTTTCAAAAATTTTAGAAAATATTTGTGAAAAAATTACTTTTATTTTGTAATTCATTGTTTAAAAACATATCTTAGAATTATTTTTTTATAATTTTATGAAAATATTAATTATTAGATGAATAAAAAATACTGATTTTTATTAAAAAATTAAATTTTTTTTATAATTATTATCATGTTATATAATATTTGAAAATTATTTTAAAAGATAAATTGTTTATATTATATTATAAATATTCTTACATCCACACATTTTTACGTATGAATATATTTTATTTAGTAAACAATTTTTTATCTTTTTCTATAGGATTAATTTTAAATTTAATTATGAGACATATATGAATTATATTTAATAAATTAGATTCCATATTTATAATAAAAATAATTAATATTATACAATAATTTCAATATAATTTTTGGTCATGATGAATAATAAAGGAAACAAATATTAATTACCACTATTAAAGGTTAGAACAAGCTTATCAGGGGATAAACATAGAAGATAAATGTTAAAATGAACTAAAAACATGCCAATTGATATTAAACATCTATATTTCTACCCTAAATGATATAATGTTCTATAATGATATATTTTTGATCATTTTTTATGTTTTTAAAATACAGGTCTAATTTATTCTTTTAAAAAAATCCAACTATGTCCTCCCCCCAGTTTTAAAATGACTCCTCTCACATCTCCCATTCATAACGAAAAAACCTTTGGTATTTAACATACCTCAAAAAATACTTTCCTCACATCCCAAACAATGAACTGGAGTCCCATCTATATGTTATTGATTTAATTTAATAACCTAAATCCATCTCCACTTCCATCAAATGGAAAATAAAACTATTGATTGTATGAATAGTGGGATACCGCCTTGCGAACTGATGTGATTAATTTTCCATCACATTCTCTCACATAATTATTTAATGATGGATTTAATATTTATATATTATTGTACTTCATAATTATACTTTTGTATTTATAATTTCACAATTATCTTCTTCCCTTATAATCTGTTGGAAATGATAACGTCGCTTGTGCATATGCATGGATTACTGCCTCCACGAAGCAATCTGAAATGATATTCATTTTCTTTTTTCATTGATGGTAATAAAGAAATGTTTAATGAATATATATGTTACATATTTTATAATTTTTATTATTTAATAGTGATTTATTATTTACATTTCTTCTGTTACATCTTTTAGAAAAATGAAAATAGTATTCTTGCATATGTATGTCTACCATCTCCATGAACGACGTAAATCATTTTTCTATCTACATATTTTATGAATAGTTATAAATACTTATATACTTGTTATATAAAATATTTGTTTAATTATTTGCATTATTTATGTAACATCCCAGGTAAATAAAAAATATTACATTCTAATGTTTATCAATATATGTGAATAAAATGTTAATACTACTTTAAATGGAATGCTATGCTCGATGGAATACCCAATATGCAACAACGAGTTTCTTTGAAATCTTGTGTTGCACACTAATAATATAATAATATTATAATAGTTAACGCCTAGCCGTTTTAAGGGAGGGAATGAATAGAAATAACTACAAAATGATTACATATTTTGTTAAATATGTTTACATTTATCCAATAAATGTTATAGGCTTTAAATCCAAATGAATCCAATTTTAAGAATAAATACTCTAATATTTTCAAAAGATTGTTTTTCCGCGTTTTGATGGAGAACCATTTTTAAATCTATCTTTTGAAAATTTTATAAGCTATATTTGTCAAAATAAACTTATTATTTATGATTGGGACATTGAAATTTACTTTGGATAAATGTCTGGTATTTTTCGGATAATGTTCATTTTTTAATGAATAGTGAAAAGTGTTGTATTTTAATTCAAAAACTCCTTTTAATCTAATTTATTTATATAGTTATATTATATTTTAATTGGTTTTAAAGTGAAATTGGAATATATTTTTACAATTTAATCCAATGGTGGTCATTTGAATTAATATCACTTTGAGATTTGACATAAACGAGTGCCAATCTTTTGATAGATATTGTTTCTTAAAAACACATTATTGGTTTTGACAATGGGAATTAATTATTAAATTAATTATTGTAACGTATATGTCTGGAATTTTGTAAAATAGAAATCATTTTTGAATTCGGAATATCAAATATATCTTAGGGTGAAGCTTTGGTATTTTTCTGAAAACTTCAATTTTTGATGAATAGTGAAACCACTATGTTGTACTTAAAAAACTGATTTTTCGTTTAAATGAAAATTTACCACCTCTGTGTTTTGAATTTCAATAATCCTACATACATGGTTTTCATTATGAAGTAAAATTTTGTTTAATGGGATTAAAATAATTTTTTGGTGAATAGTAACTTTTATGTTTTTAATCGCGATTAGAGGTAATTAGTGTAGTTTAAGATAAAAATAATGTTTTAATAATATTAAATGTCTTTGACACATGTCCTACCCTTATTGGATGTGTCATGGCAGACCAATACAAACCAAGGGTCGATTTTTGGGACACCATGGTGCCACTTGGGTAAGATAATTATATTAATGCCTTTTTTATTCATTTATTTTGTAACAACTGCAGTATCTCAAATATACTATGATGTTGTTATAAGAATTATTCGAGCTACACTTACACACACCTACATCTAATGGTTAAATAACATACTATTTCTGTGGATGGTGAATTTCTACCTCACGAAACCATGATTGTTCAATACTCTTTTAACACCGTAAAAGGTGGCCATTAAGATGTCACTATATTTATATATGATATATAATATGTTTATGTTTTCCTTAAGCTTCTGTATTTTTCATTTATGGAATACCTTTATGGATTCCATTATCGGTAAACGTGATATCTTCAATTTAGGAAGTGCAGACTACTACCCCCTCAATGTGATTTGATTTGTTAATACCATATGTTGTAGATATAAAGGATAGATTTAATGATATTATATATGATTCCATACTGGAATTATAATACTATTATGTATCATTATATTTTAATTCCATTAAATATGAAATAGAAATGGAAGTTGTGTTCATGCGTACGTACGGCTTACCGTCTCCATGAACGGTGCATTTCATTTTTACCTCTAAATGTTATGTAATGTTATAAATGAATTTATATAACGGATATATAATATATATATTATATCTACATAATGAATATAATTCTGGATATAATGGATACTTTACCCCATGAACAAAATTGTAATTATAAAGAGTTTATTTTTTACTCAAGTAGCAATGATCGACAAAACAACCATTATTAACTTAAATAATCACATAGTGTTCATAAAATGGTAATAAGTGATATAAAAGGAATAGTGAAATTGAAAAAGATTCTTAAGAAAGTAGAAATTAACTCAAGTTTCTTATTCAGGAGGTTAAAGAACGATTGAGTCAAGTCGGGCCCGAGGTAAGGGATCCTACCCCTCTATTTCTTTTTAAGTATACTCTTTTATGTCCTTCCTTTTAAGCTCATCTTTTTAATGATTGGGATGTTCTTTTATATTACTATTACTGTAATATTTTATGTTCATATGATTAGAGACCCTATTTTCTCTCATCATTCCATTTTGGTTGTTTTGAGTGGCGCCGTTAGGCTACCGAATTTTTGTAAGAGATACTACCTCTCTCTTTATTTTTTAGTACTCTTTTTATGTAACTTACTTTATGCTCATATTTCTTATGTTGGAGGATGTTATTTTATATTAATCTTGCTGTACATTTTATGTTAATATGATTAGATACCCTATTTTCTCTCATCAGTCCATTTTTGGAAGTTTTATGTGGCGCCGTTAGGCTGCCGAATTTTCATAAGGGGATTTTCATCTCACTTTTTATTCCCGTGAGATTCATGCTACATTGGCCAATATTTACATTTCTGTGGTGTATGTACTTCCCATTATTTTAATATTTGTATAATATACTCTCATTTATGGGTAGTTACATCTTCATTGTATGACCCTTCTTTCATGGGGTGTACATTTCGAAAGTTGCCCAAATCGGTAAGGGAACCTTTCACACTCATCTTTTAAAAAGACTTATTTTGTTATGTCTTTTAATTTACATATTTTTATGTTCGGATATGTTCTTCTATATCCTTATTGATGTAAATTTTATGTCCATGTGTTGTGATACCATTTTCCCTCTCATCAACTAATTTTATGAATTTTAATGTGATGTCGTTAGGCTGTCGAATTTTACCAAGGGTACTTTTTAACCCAATTTCGATTTCTTTGGTTTCAACATGTAGTTATTGAATATGTCATCCTTTGAATATTTTTGAATGATCATTGATTGTTTTACACTTAATATCCACTTATATTGGGTGTATTTATATTTTTCGCACATAATTTTGAGATTGATTTATCCTTAATTTAATGATACCTTCTTTATAAGGGAAGTCATCTCATTTTACATTGAGACTTCGTTGTTGTTATGAACCAATTCACTATTATATGGTGTATATACTGACCTTTGGAATATTATATCTTGAATCCTTTTTTTCTCATGATATCATAAAGTTCTGATTAAATGTTATTCCTCAATTATTGTATTCAAGTGTCTCTCATTTTGTTAAAAACCCTTTAACTAAAATATCATTTTAAATGTTTTAATGATTTATTCTTATAAATATTTCCCATTAATATCCATGCTTTCAAAATTGTTTTAAGGATTTATTTATATGGATATCAATGGTTCAAAATGTTAAAAGCTTCAATGTGGTATTTGACACTTTGATTCAAAAATCTCTTTATTAAATGTTTTAAATGGTTTTGAAAATGGTTTTCAGAATGGATTCATTATTTCAATAACTTAAAATGTTATATTGATATCTCAATGTGGGAATATTATCTCTCTATGCTTAAATTATGTGTTATGATTATGGTATGGTTCTTGGGCATTGTTTATGAAGACGGGTGGTTCCGTGATAAACTAAGGGTGGGTGAGCCCGATATATCTCTCCAATGCATTGGGTAACACGAAGGGGTTAAACATTAAGGTTTCTCCGAAGAGATTTAGGGAATATACTGTGATGGGTATTCCAAACGTAACCAATAGGGTTACTCCCTATGTAATAATGTTATGAATGCCTCAAGTTACCTTTATGTCTTATGATTTCTATGATTTATTCATGATTTGATGAGGTATGTTAAAGTGATTATGTTTTATGAGTAAAGTACGAGTTCATACATGGACTAATGTTATCTTTTCGTACTTTTATATCCCTTACTGAGATTTTTATGCTCATCCCAATTTTTTGAAATGTTTTCACAGGTCAAGGGAATGGTACATGATATGATGATAGTGTCAAGGAAGTGTCAAGACAGAATCCATCTTTTATTTTAAATATGATTTCATTGATGGTAAAAATAATACTATCTTTTATGTAACCACTTTGTCTAAATGTGGAATGTAATGAATGTTTTATGATCTAATTCTCTAAAACTCTAAACCTAAAAATATCCTCAATGTTTAATCCTATAATAACTCAAGATTAAGTAAGGTTTAAGGTTCGGTCTTTACAGTTGGTATCAGAGTTCGGTTTAGATAACTTTAGAGGTTAGAGTGTTGTTTTAGCATAAGTGACAAGTTGTGTATGACCACAATGGTTATTATATTGGATAGAGTCATTGTTATTTTTGAAGGTTGGAATGAGTTTGAGATAACATGGATAAGTATATCTTAGTGTTTATCTTCCTCTTTAGTACATGATGATTTTGTTGATATACTCACACTGACCGTTTTGGTTTTAGTAAATGGATGGATCTAGCAGACACCAATGTGACAATGGGTTTGAAGGAAACTATGGTGGTTCTCTGATAAAGATACTGGATGAAATGGGGGATTCAATGAGAAATCTCATGGTTATTCTAAACCAACTATCAGGAGTCATGATCAACCACTTGAACCCTGGTGAGTTCTCTAATTCCTCTTTTACGAGAGAACCAACTGGATGTGGAAGTTCGTGTGATAATTATAAACGTAACCATTAGGGTTTATATGATCCTTACTTTTGAGGTAATTATGGGTTACTATATGTTATGATGGAATATGAAAGGAATGAGGTAAAATTGAAGTTAAAATATGTTATGGTTATTTTTGAATATTTTATCTCTTTTTGGGGAGATGTTTTAAGAATTATATAGTTTTGGAAAATGGACAACACACAGACCGTGTGACAACCAGTCGCGTCAGACGAAGCTGCGGGAATCGAACCTACAACCAAATCGCGACTGGTGTTTATCACCTACCACTGGACTACGTAAACTCCATAGTTAGTTTGACAAAAAAAAATTAGTTAGATGATTTTATGAATCAATAGTAAGTTGATTTGGGGTTACCTATTGAAATTATAAACCTATCATTGAGGATATGTGATTAGGTTAATTAATTTTCAGAATGAGACTTTAAGAGCAACTGATGTTATTTGGAGATAAATGTTAATTTTTACCTTGGGAGACTATGTGATTAAATCCTTCAAATATTTGGGATTCAATCTTAGTTGGGTTTACTTTGAAGAATTTTATGGACAAATTGTTTATTGAATGGTATTTTGTGAAATTTGGGTTTTTTTTGACAAATTTTGGAGATTAGGAGTAGTTTTTCTTTTTGTAAAAAACCATATCCTTTTTGGGTATTATCTGATCTCGTATTAAACTTTTTGGTTTGTTTTTTTTCATTATAGTACTCTTAATGAGAACAAATCATCCTAAATACTAGTCTTTTGGAGAAAATATGAGTTTCATTAAGGAATCTAGTAAAAGTTGAAAGTCTACGTGAGAAGTAATTTTGTTTAATTATGATTTAGTTAAGCTCAAAAATAAATTCCTCAATTAAGAGTAACATAAAACGAAAATTTTGTCTGTTAACTTTTCCTACTGGGGAATCGAATACCGTTTAACCCATCACAAGCTTGTGATTTTCTTGTGGTTAACTTTCTCCTAAGCATGGTTACTCTCAATCTCCATTAGAACATGAACCTTTGTTTTTTCCTCCATATCCATATTTTCATAGTTTTAATACTAGTATGGGTTTACTCAGGTGACCTTTGTACTTCTCTCCCATTCTTTTTAAGTGATAGTTTTACGGACTCTTGTTCCGATGTGAGACATTCAATGGAGTTTCCAAGACCAATTTTGAAATTGCGAGGATGCAATTCCCAAAAGGGGGGAAGGATGTAACATCCCAGGTAAATAAATAATATTACATTCTAATGTTTGTCAATATTTGTGAAAAAAATGTTAATACTACTTTAAATGGAATGCTATGCTCAATGGCGTACCCAATACATAACAACGAGTTTCTTTGAAATCTTACGTTGCACAGAAATAATATAATAATATTATTATAGTTACTGTCTAGTCGTTGTAATGGAAGGAATGAATAGAAATAACTACAAAATGATTACATATGTTTGTTAAATATTTTTACATTTATCCAATAAATGTTAGAGGCTTAAAATCTAAATGAATCCAATTTTAAGAATAAATTCTCTAATATTTTTAAAAGATTGTTTTACCGCCTTTTGATAGTGAACCATTATTAAATCTATCTATTGAAAATTTAATAAGCCATATTTGTCAAAATAAACTTATTATTTATGATTGGGTCATTGGAATTTACTTTGGATAAATTTCTGGTATTTTTCTGATAATGTTCATTTTTTAATAAATAGTAAAAAGTGTTGTATTTTAATTCAAAACATCTTTTTAATATAATTTATTTATATATTTATATTACCTTTTAATTAGTTTTAAAGTGAAAGTATAATATATTTTTACCATTTAATCCAATGGTGGTCATTGGAATTAATATCACTTTGATATTTGACATAAATGAGTGTCAATCTTTTGATAGATATTGTTTCTTAAAAACACGCTATTTGTTATGACAACAAGAATTAATTATTAAATTAATTATTGTAACTTATATGTTCTTGAATTTTGTAAAATAGACGTTATTTTTGAATTCGGAATATCAAATATAGCTTAGGGTGATGTTTTGGTATTTTTCTGAAAAACTTCAATCTTTTATGAATGGTGAAACCACTAAGTGGTAATTAAAAAACTATTTTTTCATTTAAATGAAATTTTACCACCTCTATGTATTGAATTTCAAAAATTTGACATAAATGTTTGTCATTAATAATTAAAATGTGGTTCAATGGGATTAAAATAATATTTTGGTGAATAGTAATTTTTAAGTTTTTAATCGCGATTAGAGGTAATTAGTGTAGTTTAAGGTAAAAATAATTTTTTAATAATATGAAATGACCTTGGCACATGTCTTACCCTTATTGGATGTGTCCTGGCCGACCAAGATAACCCATGGGTTAATTTTTGGGACCCCATAGAGCCACTTGGGTAAGATAATGACATTAATGCCTTTTTTAAAGTAAAAGTAAAAATGACACAAACATGTATTGTTTTACTAAAAGAAATTACATGGGGTTATACAAGTCAGATTGTTTACTATAAATAGTAATTGGAAAGATAAAAGGATTTACTAAATCATATTTGTTTTTTTATAATTTTTATAAATTAAATAAATTAAATTATTTATGACATCATGATGATGCAACAATTACCTCATTATTTAACGATTTAAATAAAATAAAAAGATAATGTAACATCTAAGACCTACGCATGTCAAAAACATATTGTATGAGTATATTTAGGACCCTTATTTTCTTATCCTCAATATAAATAAATGTGGGACCTTTAAAATCTAAAACTCATTTGAATATAAAGTAACATTTTATAACATTTCAAGAGTGCCCCTCCTCTTCTCTTATAAAAGGCCCCCACCTCTACCACCTTACCCGCACATCTCAATCCTTTGTCTTGGACAACCCATGCCCATATCATCTCTCTACATCCCTCTCCTCATCCTAGAAGCCTCACCTTTGGCAGGAAGCTCTTCAAAAAACACTTTTGGTTCAAACCAAAGGGAGTTACCCGATTTTATGGTAATGTCTTCACTTGTGTTGTTTTGTTTTATTTTGCTTTTCCAACCACCTAAACTCTTTTTATTAATTTCTTTTGTAACAAATAAATTATCTTAAATATACTACAATGTTTTTATAAGATGTATTCGAGCTACACTTACACACACCTACATCTAATGGTTAAAGAACAAAATGTTTCTATGGATGGTGAATTTCTGCCTCAAGAAACGATGATTGTTCAATATTCATTTAACACCTTAAAAGGTGTCCATTAAGATGTCACTATATTTATATATGATATATAATATGTTTATGTTTTCCTTACGCTTCTGTATTTTTTCATTTATGGCATACCTTTATGGTTTCCATTATGGGTAAACGAGATATCTTCATTTTAAGAAGTGCAGACTACCGCCCCCTCAAAGTAATTTGATTCGTTAATACCATATGTGGTACGTATAAAGGATATATTTATTGGTATTATATATGATACCATACTGGAAATATAATACTATTATGTATCATTATGTTTTATTTCCATTAAATATGAAATAGAAATGGAAGTAGCGTTCATGCGTACATACGGCTTACCATCTCCATGAACGGTGCATTCCATTTCTTACCTCTAAACGTTATGTAATATTATAAATGCATGTATATAATGGATATATATGATATATATATGATATCTAGATAATGGATATAATTCTTGATATAATGGATATTTTACCCCATGAACAAACTTGTAATTATAAAGTGTTTATTTTTGACTCAAGTTGCAATGATCGACAAAACGACCATTATTAACTTAAATAAGCACATAGTGTTCATAACATGGTAAGAAGTGATATAAAATGAATAATTATCTTGAAAAAGGTTTTTAAGAAAGTATACATTAACTCAAGTTTATTATTCAGGAGGTTAAGGAACGATCGAGTCAAGTCAGACCCGAGGTAAGGGATCCTACCCCTCTCTTTCTTTTTATGTATACTCTTTTATGTCATTCTTTTTAAGCTCATATTTATAATGATTGGGATGTTCTTTTATATTACTATTGCTATAAATTTTTATTTCAGATGATGAGAGACCCTATTTTCTCTCATCAATCTATTTTGGATGTTTTGAGTGGCGCCGTAAGGTTGCCGAATTCTCGTAAGAGATCCTACCTCTCTCTTTATTTTTAAGTACTCTTTTTATGTAACTTACATTAAGCTCCTATTTATTATGTTGTTGGATGTTATTTTATATTTCTATTTCTGTAAATTTTATGTTAATATAATTAGAGACCATATTTTCTCTCATCAATCCATTTTTGGATGTTTTATGTGGCGCTGTTAGGCTGCCGAATTTTCATAAGGGGATTTTCATCTCACTTTTTATTCTCGGGAGATTCATGATACATTGGACACTATTTCATTTTATGTGGTGTATGTACTGCCCATTATTTTACTATTTGTATAATATACTCTCATTTATGGGTAGTTACATCTTCATTGTATGAACCTTCTTTCATGGGGTGTACGTTTTGAAAGTTTCCCAAATCGGCAAGGGAACCTTTCACACTCCCCTTTTAAAAAGACTTATTTTGTTATGTCTTTTAATTTACATATTTCTATGTTGGACTATGTTCTTATATATTCTTATTGATGTAAATTTTAATTCCAATTTTTGTGATACCATTTTCTCTATCATCAACTAATTTTATGAATTTTAAAGTGACGTTGTTAGGCAGTCGAATTTTACCAAGAGAACTTTTTAACCCAATTTCGATTTCTTTGGCTTCAACTTGTAGTTATTGAATATGTCATCCTATGAATTTGTGTAAATGAACATTTATTGTTTTAATCTTAATATCCACTTATATTGGGTGTATTTTTTTTGTCACACATAATTTTGAGATTTATTTATCCTTAATTTAACGATAACTTCTTTATAAGGGATTTCATCTCATTTTACATTGAGACTTCATTTTTGTTATGCACAAATTCACTATTATTTGGTATATATACTGCCATTTGGAATATTATATCATGAATCCATTTATTCTCATGATATTATAAAGTTCTGATTAAATGTTATTCCTAAATTAGTGTATTCAAGTGTCTCTAATTTTGTTAAAAACCCTTTAACTAAAATATCATTTTAAATGTTTTAATGATTTATTCTTATAAATATTTCTCATTAATATCCATGTTTTCAAAATGGTTTTAAGGATTTATATATATGGATATTAATGGTTTAAAATGTTAAAAGCTTCAATGTGGTATGGGACACTTTCTTTCAAAAATATCTTTATTAAATGTTTTAAATGATTTTGAAAATGGTTTTTAGACTGGATTCATTATTTCAATATCTTAAAATGTTATATTGATATTGCAATGTGGGAATGTTATATTTCCTCTATGCTTAAGTTATGTTTTATGATTATGTTATGGTTCTTGGGCATTGTTTATGAAGATGGGTGGTTCCGTGATAAACTAAGGGCGGGTGAACACGATATAGCTCTCCAATGCATTGGGTAACGCGAAGGGGTTAAACATTAAGGTTTCTCTGAAGCGATTTAGGGAATATACTGTGATGGGTATTTCAAACGTAACTAATAGGGTTACTCACTATGTCAAAATGTTATTAATTCCTCAAGTTACCATTATGTCTTATTATATCTATGATTTATTCATGATTTGATGAGGTATGTTAAAGTGATTATGTTTTATGAGTAAAGTATGATTTCATACATGGACTAATGTTTTCATTTTATACTTTTATATCCCTTACTGATCTTTTTAAGCTCATCCCAAGTTTTTGAAATGTTTCTCACAGGTCAAGGGAATGGTAAAGGATATGATGATAGTGTCAAAGAAGTTTCAAGAAAGAATCCATGTTTTTTTAAAGATGTTTCCGTTGATGGGAAAAATGAATACTATCTTTTAAGTAACCACTTTGTCTAAATGTGGAATTTAATGACTGTTTTATGATCTAATTCTCTAAAACTCTAAACCTGAAAAGATCCTCAATGTGTAATCTTGTAATAACTCAAGATTAAGTGAGGTTTAATGTTGGGGCCTTAGAGTTGGTATCAGAGGTCGGTTTAGATAAATTTAGAGGTTAGAGTTTTGTTTTAGCATAAGTGACAAGTTGTGTATGACAACAATGGTTATTATATTGGATTGAGTCGTTGTTATTTTTTAAGGTTGGAATGAGTTTGAGATAACTTGGATAAGTATATCTTAGTGTTTATCTTCCTCTTTAGTAAATGATGATTTTGTTGATATACTCACACTGACCTTTTTGGTTTTAGTAAATAGATGGATCTCGCAGGAACTAAAGTGACAATGGGTTTGAAGGAAAATGTGGTGGTTCTCTGATTAAGATACTGGATGAAATGGGGGATTCAATGAGAAATCTCATGGTTATTCTAAACCAACTATCAGGAGTCATGATCAACCACTTGATCCCTGGTGATTTCTCTAATGCCTCTTGTACGAGAGAACCCACTCGATGTGGAAGGTCATGTGATAATTATAAAGGTAACCATTAGGGTTTATATAATCCTTACTTTTGAGATAATTATGGGTTACTATATGTTATGATGGAAGATGAAATTAATGAGGTAAAATTGAAGTTAAAATATTTTCTAGTTATTTTTGAATATTTTATCTCTTTTGGGGGGATGTTTTAGGAATTATATAGTTTTGGAAAAGGGAAAACACGCAAACTGTGTGACAACTTGTCGCGTCGGATGAAGCTGTGGGAATCAAACCCACAACCAATGTGCGACTGGTGTTTATCGCCTACCACTAGACTACGGGAAGTCCCTGGTTAGTTTGACAAATTTTTTTAGTTAGATGATTTTATGAGTCAAGAGTAAGTTGATTTTGGGTTATCTATGGAAATTATTAACCTATAATGGAAGATATGTGATTAGGTTAATTCCTTTTCAGTATGAGACTTTAAGAGCAACTGATGTTATTTTGAGATAAATGTTAATTTGTACCTTGAAAGACTATGTGATTAAATCCTTCAAATATTTGGGTTTCAATCTTAGATGGGTTTACTTTGAAGAATGTTATGAACAAATTGTTTATCGAATGGTCTTTGTTGAAATTTGGGTTTTGTTTGAAAATTGTTGGAGATTAGGAGTAGTTTTTCTTTTTGTAAAAAAAATATCCTTTTTGGGTATTATCTGATCTCATACTAACCTTTTTGGTTTGGTTTTTTTGATTATAGTACTCTTAATCCGAACAAGTCTTCCTAAATACTCGTCTTTTGGAGAAAATATGAGTTGGATTAAGGAATCTAGTAAAAGTTGAAATTCTATGTGACAAGTAATTTTGTTTCATTATGATTTAGTTAAGCTAAAAAATAAATTCCTCAATTAAGAGTATCTTAAAACAAAAATTTTGTCTGTTAACTTTTCCTAGTGGGGAATAGAATACCGTTTAACCCATCACAAGCTTGTTATTTTTTTTGTGGTTAACATTCTCCTAGACATGTTTAATATCACTATCCATTAGAACATGACCCTTTGTTATTTCCTCCATATCCATATTTTCATACTTGGAATCCAAGTATGGGTTAACTCGGGTGACTGTTTTACTTCTCTCCCATTCTTTTTAAGTGATAGTTTTACTGACTCTTGTTCGGATGTGGGACTTTCAATGGAGTTTCCAAGCCCAATTTTGAAATTGTGAGGACGCAAATCCCAAAAGGGGGGAAGGATGTAACATCCCAGGTAAATAAATAATATGACATTCTAATGTTTATCAATATTTGTGAAGAAAATTTTAATACTACTTTAAAGGGAATTATATGCTCGATGGCGTACCCAATACGCAACAACGAGTTTCTTTAAAATCTTATGTTGCACACTAATAATATAATAATATTATAATTGATAACTCATAGCCGTTGTAATGGAGGGAATGAATAGAAATAACTACAAAATTATTATATATGTTTGTTAAATATTTTTACATTTATCCAATAAATTTTAGAGGCTTAAAATCTAAATGAATCAAATTTTAAAAATAAATACTCTAATTTTTTTTCAAAGATTGTTTTACCACCTTTAGATGGAGAACCATTTTTAAATATATTTTTTTGAAAATTTTATAAGCTATATTTATCAAAATAAACATATTCATTATGATTGGGACATTGAAATTTACTTTGGATAAATTTCTGGTATTTTTCTGATAATGTTCATTTTTTAATGAATAGTGAAAAGGGTTGTATTTTAATTCAAAACCTCTTTTTAAGCTAAATTATTTATATAGTTAGATTATAATTTAATTGTGTTTAAAGAGAAATTAGAATATATTTTTACCATTTAATCCAATGGTGCTCATTGGAATTAATATCACTTTGAGATTGGACATAAATGAGTGTCAATCTTTTGATAGATATTGTTTCTTAAAAACACGCTATTTGTTCTGACAACGGGAATTAATTATTAAATTAATTATTGTAACATATATGTTTTGAATTTTGTAAAATAGACATAATTTTTGAATTCGGAATATCAAATATTTCTTAGGATGAAGTTTTGGTTTTTTTCTGAAAAACATCAATTATTGATGAATAGTGAAACCACTAAGTGGTACTTAAAAAACTGATTTTTCGTTTAAATGACATTTTACCACCTCCGTGTTTTTAATTTCAAAAATCCAAAATACATGGTTGTCATTATGAAGTAAAATTTGGTTCAATGGGATAAAAATAATATTTTGATGAATAGTAACTATTATGTTTTTAATCGCGATTATAGGTAATTAATGTAGTTTAAGATAAAAATAATGTTTTAATAATATAAAATGACCTTGACACATGTACTACCCTTATTTTATGTGTCATGGCCGACCACGAAAACCCATGGGTCGATTTTTGGGACACCATGGAGCCACATGGGTAAGGAAATGACATTAATTACTTTTCTTAAAGTAAAAGTAAAAATGACACAAACATGTATTTGTTTACTAAAAAAATATTTACATGGTGTTATACAAGTCCAATTCTTTACTATAAATAGTCATTGTAATGATAAAATTATTTACTAAACCATAGTATTTTATTTTATATTTTTAGACATTAAATAAATTAAATTATTTATGATAGCATGATGATGCAGTGATTACCTCATTATTTAACGATTTAAATAAAATGAAAAGATAATGTAAAATCTAAGACCTAAACAAGTAAAAAACCTATTATATAAGTATATTTAGAACCCTTATCACCTTATCCTAAAAATACATCAATGTGGGACCTTTAAAATCCGAAACTCATTTGAAAATAAAGTAACATTTTATAACGTTTCAAGAGTGCCCCTCCTCTTCACTTATAAAAGGCCCTCACCTCTACCACCTTACCCAGACCTCTCAAGCCTTTGGCTCGGCCAACCCATGCCCATCTCATCTCTTCACATCCCTCTCCTGATCCTAGAAGCCTTACCTTAGGCAGTAAGCTCTTCAAGGAACCCTTTTGGTTCAAACGAAAGGGAGTTAACCGATTTTAAGGTAATGTCTTCACTTGTGTTATTTTGTTTTTTTTTTCTTCTCCAGCCCCGTAAACTATTATTATTCATTTATTTTGTAACAACTCATGTATCTTAAATATAATATATTGTTGTTAAAATAAGTATTTTAGCTACACTTACACACACCTACATCTAATGGTTCATGAACATACTGTTTTTATGGATGGTGAATTTCTGCCTCATGAAACGATGATTGTTCAATATTATTTTAACACCTTTAAAGGTGGCCATTAAGATGTCACAATATTTATATATGATATATAATATGTTAATTTTGTCCTTAAGCTTCTTTATTTTTCATTTATGGCATACCTTTATTGTTTCCATTATGGGTAAATGCGATATCTTCATTTTAGGAAGTGCGGACTACCCCCCCCCCCTTGTAACAACCCAAGATTTTTTGAGATATATTCTTTTTAATTACATTTATTTTACACTACACCAAGATTATATTGTACTATACGCAACACCATATTAGATTGCAGTATACGCAACACTATTCTTAGATCTTGTTGCACACAATTTCAAGTTCGAAACATTGAGTGTATATATATATATATATATATGTCTATATTTATATATTCAATGTATAAATGAAATATGGTTGGGTTATGTTATACAAAACAACAAAGGAGTCTTGCACTACACGCAACCCTGACTTGGCTTGCATTACATGCAATCACGACCTTCCTCGATAGCGTGTGGTGTACGCAATACCGGGTTTCACTAAACAATGAAAAATTGTTATTATATTATCATTGACAAGCCGTTATGAATAGTATTAACTACATTTTGAAATTTATAACATTATTATTCATCTTACGTTTTCTAGAACATGTTAAGAGAACAGAATAAATTTTTCGGGTAAAATAAGTATTTTTCAAAAAATGTAGTTCTGCCGCCTTTTGATGGCGCACCCACTTTAAATCTAGGTTTTGACATGTTTATATGTTCAATTTGACAAAATAAAATTCTTCTTTTGAATTATGATATAAAAATTTACTTTGGATAAATTTTTGATACTTTTCTGATAACTTTCATGTTTTGATGAATAGTAAAAATAAGCTAATTTTTAATTAATAACAACTTTTTTCATCGTAATAACTTATGTGGTTAAATTATAATATTGAATGGTTTAAACGTATAAATAGAATATATTTTTACCATTCAATATAATGTATGTCATTAGCATTGATTTTACCTTGAATTCGTTGGTTAAATCAATTCAATCTTTTGCAATGTTTTAAAGAAAAACATGTTTTCTTTCGACAACAGGATTAATTTTAATTTAATTTCTGCAACTTTTTTGTATTGAATTTGGATAAATGGATTATATTTTTGGAATCAGTGGGTCAAAATTATTTTAATAAGCTACTTTTTATTTTTGGTCATTATGAATAGTAACTACGGTAAATTTTATTTACCATGGTTAAAGGTAAATCGGGTAATTAAGGGTAAATATAAGATTTTAAAATTACCCTAACACCTGCCAAAATTATATTTGATGGCTAAAAGACAACCCATATCAACTGAGGGTCGGATTAGATTCATTTTATGGACTTTGTACAATAAAAATAGTTTAAAAATTATTAAAACCAAAGAAAGTGACAACATGTCACTCTCTTAAATTTTATATGTATTTTTAATTTAGTGATAAAATTCATGAAGCTTAGAAAATTAATAGTATCCAGAAAGATAATAAAATTTTCTACATCATATTAATTTATTTATAATTTTTATGGATTAAATAATTACCATTCATTGTGACACAATAGTGATGCAGAAATTGTTTATCTAGTGAAAAATCAAGAATATAGTTTTTATTAAAATAATAGTGACCATAAAAAGCAGCAAAACCCTGACCAAAACTTATTGGTCATGGAAATGTAAACCACATTCATCTAATGGTCTAGTATTGGACCATTTAGAGCCTTATAAGAGTAATTATGACATATAGATTATTTTATTTTAAATGATGCCAAAGATGTCACCTTCATAATTTAACAAATATAACAATTTAAATATTGCGATTTTAGGATGATATATTAGAGTAAAAGTATTATTGTGAAATTTAAAATATTTATCTTCATCATAGGGTTTTATTTTTAATTTTTATGCAACAAATAAGTATATTAAATAATTATAAAAAAATTTGTTGTAATTATTTTATTAAGAGATAAACCAAAAAAATGGTTTCAAAAATAATAAAATAAATATTATATGAACTATTTAATGTACTCCACTAATTTTTAGATACATATGACCTTTTATGAATATATTAAATCTTTTAGTTTGAACATATCTTCTCTATATATTTTATTTAAATTCAAATAAATGAATAGTGTCAAAATTGTCACTATTGTTATTTTATAAAAATAACATATTATAAAAATATTTAAAAATCACAAAAATATTTAAAAATTATAAATTTAAATTTATATGGTATAGAATTTTATAAATTAACCAATTATGTATAATTCAAAACAAATAAGTAATTATTTGTTATAATTTAAAATTTAGAATGTTATTACCACAAATAAAATTAAATTGATTAAATAAGGATAAATCAAGTTGATAATGATTAAAATAATATCCTAACATTACTAAATTTTATTGGTTGATAATATTAAAACCCTATATCATCTAATATTCTAATATGAGTCATTCTTTGAGGTTTTTGAGTGGGTTTAGATTTATTATAAATTAATATTTTTATGATATCCAAAGGTGCCCCTCTCCTCCCTCATAAAAGGGCACCTCCCCCCTCTCATATTTACACAACTTTGGGCCTTAAATCTCTGCCAAACCCTTCCCATTTCCCTTCTCAACTTCCCTAGAAACATCCTAGAGGTCCTTGTCTTCTTTAAAGACCAATTTTAGTACCCTAAGGGGATGTTTCAAAGAGGCGTGTCAAAGAAGAGGTAATATCTGTTACTGATTCATTCAATTTTATTTCTTCTTAAACATCTTCTTATTTAGTTGTTTAATTATTATTTAATAACATAATTATCCCTCATATACTGATATGTTATTATAAATATGAAACAACCCTATTTCACCTTCTATCCATCCTACGGAAAACAAAATCACCGCGTGTGCGTATGTACAGAATACCGTATCCACATCGTGGTGTAATCTATTTTTCCACCATCACCTTACTTGGATGTGTATAATGGTGTAAATAATGACTTTATATGATTATTGTAACGTGATATTGATTCTTATATATTGTATCATCCACTCCAATTCAATTAAATAATTATGGGAATGATATCATCGCTCGTGCGTACGTACGGACTACCGTCTCCACGATGCGATGAGACTCATTCTCAAAGATTAACCATTCATGAATGATTATAATGCATATATAATAAGTAATAATGAAATATATGACATAATAATGATATCAAATTTATGTAAATATATATGTATGTCATCTACATAATTCCATTCAGTTCAATAAAGAAATGAAAACAGCCTTCATGCGTACGTACGACCTACCGTCTCTATGAACGGTGTATTTCATTCCATTTATCGATCTATCATATATATATGTATATGCTGAATATATATTACATATAAATCATGTTTTACATTCTGTAATTATGTGAATCAGGATATAAGTAATAATATCAAGAACGACATGTCGAAACACATACGATAAATGAAATGATTTTACCCAAAATGCTGCTTTAACATTGAATTTACAAAAAAACGGGTAATATAAAGTCATAAGTGAAACATATATGATATCATAACAGTGAATATGATTATTTAATAAGTCAATGAAATTATTTAAATCATTATACATGAGGTTCGGATCCATACGAAGCATATCGGACCTACGGTAAGGGATAATTTTGAAAAAATCATTTTTATCCGAGATTGCTTATTCATAAGTATTTATAGGGGTTATTTCTATAATCCATGTCCATGTTTTATAAAAGTATTTTCATGTATGTTTAAAGTAATTTTTTCCCATTTTTGACTTTTACTACATGGTATGTAATGAATCTTTCTTTAGTTTATGTTACGAGGTATTTTTTTGACTTTTCCGGCAAAAGTACGAGAAGAATGTTTTTTTAACTTAAACGATAGGAAAAGATTTTTACGGTTTTATAAAGCCTTATTTTCATGAAGGTTCGTCCAAAATATTTCATGACTATTTTCAACAACAGTTTTTTTTATTAATATTACATGACGTTTTGTGAAATGAAATTGATTTTGAAGAAGAAAGGATATTTTCCTCAAGAATTCATATCAAGTGTTTTATCAAAATCATTTTACATCTAAGATGAAATTATTTCATATGTGTATGTTTCAAGTATCATGTCTCTATTATTTACATGGTATCACATTTATAATTATGAAATGATATCCATTTCTTTTATATGTATTATGTGATGATGGGATTATGTATATGAAACCCATTTTATTCGTTTGGTTATTATGAATGATGTATGTTTATTTTGTGGCACAAGTAAGAATGATTTCATTATGAGATGGGTGGGACCTATATATCCCTCTAATTCATTGGGTAAAGATTTAAATCTCATGAGATAGACATGGCTGGAAAAATAAGTTAATCCGGTTCAGTGTTACAGGACTGAAACGAGGAGTGAACTCGATTCAGAAAGGGACTTTGTCCACTAAGTTGGTTTTGGCAGCAATGCCTTGGCTACTTTGGAAATCATGAAATGTGCTGAATGGTTTCCACAATTACATGGTTTACTCCCATGATATTTTATCATGATTAATGTTTCTTTATGATTTATGCCTTTCGTACTTCCATGTTTTATGTAATTGCTCAAGCTTTTGATGTTTAAACATTATGTTCATGTTTTAAAGCTCAAATGTATATGATTTGTTTTATTTTATCCATGTTTATCCTTAATAAGCATTTGAGCTCACCCTTTATATGTTTTCTTTTCCCCAGGATATTAATAAAGGTTTTAGGTAAGAAAAAAAGGGGAAGATCGATATGGGAGATGTTGAAAATCTTTAAACAGGATTAGATGTTTATATTCTGAGTTTCCAAAGACACTAAACTATTACGGTCCTTGTGTGTCTTTTTTTGTTATGTATTAATTATTCTGCAAAATTAATGTAATGTCCATGTACATAAAGCTTTGAGTCTCTATAGTTGGTATCAGAGGAATGGTTTAGTCATCCTTTGGAAAATAGGATGCAAAAACTTTAGTGATATCCCAAGAGATATTTCTAAGGTATGTCTAGGGATGTCCCTATTGTTTAATATAACTATAAGTTACAGTACTAGAATTATGTTGATGATCATGAATAACCTAGGGTGAACCTAAGGTGTCATGTATTAAAGAATGTGTGATAAGTTAGACATCCCATAAGTGACTTTTAATGATTATGTGGTTCCTCGTTATTATAACTATTTCTTACACTATGGTTTCTGGTTTTATTCAACAGAGGGAACGAGAAGGAAATTCAGTTAACGTTGATTCCAATGTACAAATTAGTGACTTTGATCAACATAATTGTGTATTTACTAGAGATAAAGATATTATTATTATGCCAAATCAGTCATCACGATATATTATTAACTAGGTGAACTTTGGTGGTATTCTTAAGTCATCAAATAAGGGGAAGATGGAATTTTATGCATGTTCTCATAGTGAGGATCATAGAGAAAGAATGATTGGGATTTATAAATAAGGGAAGAAGAACCTTGAGGAATATCCCAAATAGAGGAGAAGATGTTATCTGTGTGGAGAACAGGGTCATAGAGTGACAGACTGTTATGGAGTTCAATGTCTTATTTGTGTAGAACATGGGCATTACCCAACTCAATGCCCTGACCTAAGAGGTTACTTCTAAATCAAGGAAGGGAGTATTCCATAACAATCAATGAAGATGATGGATTGATGTGTTTATGTATTGGTATTCATGAATAATGTTGTTGAGGTACTTTTATGGTGTATTGGAATATTTTTTATTAGTCTATTGTGGTTTTCAATAATTTTATGGTACCCGTAACCATGAAAAGTGAATCAAATATTTTGGAAAGAAGATGGCATGCACATATTGAATGGATAAGGAGAAAATGAAATGTTTTACAGTATTCATGAGCTCATGACTGTTATAAGGACAAAGATATATTATGGTTTGAGTATATAGAATTTTTGGATTTTGGTACGTGGAAAGAGTTAACTTTTGACGGCATTAATGTTTTCACTAAGGTTAAATGGGTATTCATTATTTAAGAGAATAATTGATTAAGGTATTAAAGTGTTTGGAATGTGACCAACAACTGGATATATCTCATGATATATGTGGGAAAATGAAGGAATTCAGATGCTCAGAAGATGACATTTCTAGTAATCGGACATAAGTATTTTGGATAAGCCTAAAGATTTGAAATGGATTATGTTTGACATAAGTCGATATTGTTTAAGGCTAGAACTGTTTTTGATATTATTGATGAAATGTTATAATTATGTAATTTTAGAAAAAGGACAACCTACATGACAGGTGACAACCCATCGCGTCGGACAAGGATGTGGGAATCAAACCCACAACCGAAGTGCGACATGCCTTTATTTCCTACCACTAGCCTATAGGAAGTCCCTGGTTAGTAGAAACTAGTATTATTTTATTAAGCGGTATGATATATGAAGTATAAGTTCATTTTTTGAATCATATATGATTAACCTCACCATAGAAGGAGTTATGTATATTTGATAACTTTTTTTAACCTTTTGTTTGAAATAGATGGAGTGACCAATCTTTCTATCACATGATCTGCTAGCACTTCACAAATGAAAAATTCAACATCATTTCTTTAAGAGATGAAGTGGAAATTGTTCAAGGCACAAAAAAATAGAGAGATTATACCGAAATAAAGTAAGAATTTATTCTAATTCAAATTCTTAAACTTTAGGGAAATCATCTTGAAATCCAAAAATGTTGTCCTAGTGCTCTTATATCCGATGAATAAGATTGTACCATAGATCATCACAAATTTATGTCTTTCTGATTGATGGATTTTTCATATCCATATTCTCTACCACTCTCCATCATAACATGATGGTAAGATTTTTCTTCCATATCCATAATTTCACCTATGTTCTCTTATATGGAAACCCAATGATGAGTTAATTAGGGTAATTGTTACATTTCTTACATTAATTTTCAAAATTAAGTTTTAGTATTCATTTTTACGATGTGGGTTTCTATGAATAGTAAAGGATTTATAACACCAATGAATTTCGTGAGAGAAATTCATTTTAAGGGGGGTAGAATGTAACAACCCAAGATTATATGAGATATATTCTTTTTAATTACTTTTATTGTACACTACACCATGATTAGCTTGTACTATACGCAACACCGTATTATCTTACAGTATACGCAACACTATTCTTGGATCTTGTTGCACACAATTTCAAGTTCGAAACATTGTGTGTGTATATATATGTATATATATATATATATTCAATGTATAAATGAAATTTGGTTGGATTATGTTATACAAAACAACAAAGGAGTCTTCCACTACATGCAACCCTGACTTGGCTTGCATTACACGCAATCACGACCATCCTCGATAGCATGTGTTGTACGCAATATCGGGTTTCACTAAACAATGAAATATTGTAATTGTATTATCATTGACTAGCCGTTCTAAATATTATTAACTACATTTTGAATTTTATAAAATTATTATTCATCTTACAAATTTTCTAGAACATGTTAAGAGAACAAAATAAAATTTTCGTGTAAAATAAGTATTTTTCAAAAAATGCAGTTTTGCCGCCTTTTGATGGCGCACCCACTTTAAATCTAGGTTTTGACATGTTTATAAGTTAAATTTGACAAAATAAAATTCTTATTTTGAATTATGATATAAAAATTCACTTTGGATAAATTTTTGATACTTTTCTGATAACTTTCAAGTTTTGATGAAGAGTAAAAATACGCTAATTTTTAATTAAAAACAACTTTTTTATCCTAATAACTTATGTGGTTAAATTATAATATTTAATGGTTTAAAAGTATAAATAGAATATTTTTTTACCATTTAATATAATGTATGTAATTAGCATTGATTTTACCTTGAATTCGTAGGTTAAATCAATTCAATCTTTTGCTATGTTTTAAAGAAAAACTCGTTTTCTTTCGACAACGGGAATAATTTTAATTTATTTTCTGAATATTTTTTCTATTGAATTTGGAAAAATGGATTCTATATTTGGCATAAGTGGGTCCAAATTATTTTAAAAAGCTAATTTTTTTTGGCATTAGGAATAGTAACTACGACAAATTTTATTTACCATGATTAAAGGTAAAACGGATAATTAAGGGTAAATAAAGATTATAAAATTACCCTAACACCTGCCAAAATTATATTGGATGGCTAAAAGTCGACCCATATCACCTAAGGGTCGGATTAGATTCATTTTATGGACTTTGTACAATAAAAATAGTTTAATTACTATTAAAACCAAAGAATGTGACAACATGTCACTCTCTTAAATCTTATAAGTATTTTTAATTTAGTGAAAAAATTCATGAAAATTCAAAAATGAATAGTCTCCAGAAAGATAATAAAATTTTCTACAACATATGAGTTTATTAATAATTTTTTGGGATCAAATAATTATCATTCATTATGACACAATAGTGATGCAGAAATTGTTTATCTAGTGAAAAATCAAGAATATAGTTTTTATTAAACTAATAGTGACCATAAAAGGCACCAAAACCCTGACCAAAACTTATTGTTCATTTAATATAAACCATAATCGTCCAATGGAATTATATTGGACAATTTGGAGCCTTATAAAAGTAATTATGACACTTATATTATTTCCTTTCAAATGATGCAAAAGATGTCACCTTCATAATTTAATAAATATAACAATTTAAATATTGTGATTTCAGGATGATATATTTGAGTAAAATCATTATTGTGAAATTTAATAGATTTGTTTTAAGCATAGGATTTTATTTTCAATTTTTATGCAACATATAAGTATATTAAATAATTATACAAAAATGATGTAGTAATTATTTTTTTGAGAGATAAACCAAATAAATGGTTTTCAAAATAATAAAATAAATTTTATATGAACTATTTAATGTACTCCACTAATTTTTTAGATACATATTACTGTTATTGAATCTATTAATGCTTTTAGTTTGAACATATATTCTGTATTTATTTTATTTAAATTCAAATAAATGAATAGTGTGAAAATTGAAACTATTGTTATTTTATAAAAATATAATATTATAAAATTATTTAAAAATCACTAAAACATTTAAAAATTATAAATTTAAATTTATATGGTCTATACTGTTATAAAGTATCCAATTATGGAAAATTCACAACAAATAAGTAATTATTTGTTATAATTTAAAATTTAGAATGTTATTACCACAAATAAAATTAAATTGAATAAATGAGGATAAATCAAGTTGATAATGTTTAAAATAATTTCCTAACATGTATAAATTTTATTGGTTGATGAGATTAAAACCCTATATCATATAATATTCTAATATGATTCATTTTTTAAGGTTTTAATGTGGGTTTAGATTTATTATAAATTAATATTTTTAACATTTCCAAAGGTGCCCCTCTCATCCCTTATAAAAGGGCACCTCCCCCCTCTCATCTTTACACAACATTGATCATTAAATATCGGAAAAACCCTTCCAATTTCCCTTCTAAACATCCCTAGTAAAATTCTAGTGGTCCTGGTCTTCTTCAAAGGCCAATTTTAGTACCCTAAGAGGAGGTTTCAAAGAGGCGTGTCAAAGAAGAGGTAATATCCGTTACCGATTCGTTCAATTTTCTTTCTTCTTCAACTTATTATTCTTTAGTTGCTTCATTATGAAGTAATAAAATAATTATCCCTCATATACTACTATGTAATTAAATATATTAAACAACCCTATTTCACCTTCTATCTATACTACAGAAAACAAAATCACCGCGCGTGCGTACGTACAGAATACCATCTCCACGTCGTGGTGTAATATTTTTTTCCACCATCACCATAATTCGATGGGTATAATGGTGTAAATAATGAAATTATATGATTATTGTAAAGTGATATTGATTCTGATATATTGTATCATCAACTCCAATTCAATTCAATAATTATGGGAATGATATCTACGCCTGTGTGTACGTATGGACTACTGTCTCCACGATGCGAAGAGATTCATTCTCAAAGATTAACCATTCATGAATGATTATAGAGTATATATAATAAGTAATCATGAAATATATGACATAATAATGATACCGGATTTATGCATATATATATGTATTTCATCTACTTAATTTCATTCAATTCAATAAGCAAATGAAAACAGCGTTCATGCGTACGTACGACCTACCGTCTCCATGAACGGCGTATTTCATTCCATTTATCGATATATCATATATATGTGTATATTATGAATGTATATTACATATAAATCATGTTTTAAATTATGGAATTATGTAAATCAGTATATAAGTAATAATATCAAGAACGAAAAGTCGAAACACATACGATAAATGAAATGATTTTACACAAAACGCTGCTTTAACATGGAATTTACAAAAGAACGGGTAATATAAAGTCATAAGTGAAACATATATGATATCATAAAAATGAATATGATAATTTAATAAGTCAATGACATTATTTAAATCATTATATATGAGTTTTGGATCCATACGAAGCATATCAGACCTAAGGTAAGGGATAATTTTTCAAATCTAATTTTTATCCGAGATTGCTTATTCGTAAGTATTTACTGGGGTTATTTATATCATCCATGTCCATGTTTTATAAAAGTGTTTTCATGTATGTTTAAAGTCCTTTTTACCCATTTTGACTTTTACTACATGGTATGTAAAGAATCTTTCTTTAGTTTACATTACGAGGTACTTTTTTAACTTTTCCGACAAAAGTACGAGAACAATGTTTTTTTTAAATTATACGAAATGAAAGTATTTTTACGATTTTATAAATCCTTATTTTCATGAAGCTAATCCAAAAGATTTCATTACTATTTTCAAAAAAATCTTTTTCTTTCAAAATTACATGACGTTTCTTGAAATGAAGTTGATTTTGAAGAAGCAAGGATATTTTCCTCAAGAATTAATTTCAAGTGTTTTATCAAAATCATTTTACATCTAAGATGATATTATTTCATATATGTATGTTTCAAGTATCATGTCTCTATTATTTACATGGTTTCACATTCCTAATTATGAAATGAAATCCATTTCTTTTATATGGATTATGTGATGATGGGATTATGTTTATGAAACCCATTTTATTCGTTGGGATATTATGAATGATGTATGTTTATTTTGTGGCACAAGTAAGAATGATTTAATTATGAGATGGGTGGGACCTATATCTCCCACCAATTCTTTGGGTAATGATTTATATCTCATGAGATAGACATGGCTGGAATGGTAAGTTAACCCGGTTCAGTGTTACAGGACTGAAACGAGGAGTGAACTCGATTCATAAAGGGACTTTGTCCACTAAGATGGTCTTGGTAGCAATGCCTTGGCTACTGTGGAAATCATGAAATGTGCTGAATGGTTGACGCAGTTACATGTTTTACTCCCATGATATTTTATCATGGTTAATGTTTCTTTATGATCTATGCCTTATGTACTTACTTGTTTTATGTAATTGCTCGAGATTTTGATGTTTAAACATTATGTTCATGTTTTTAAGCTCAAATTTATATTATTTGTTTTATTTTATCCATGCTTACCCTTACTGAGCATTTGAGCTCACTCTCTATATGTTTTCTTTTCCCAAGGATATAAAGAAAGGTTTTAGGTAAGAAAAAAAAGGGGAAGATCGATATGGGAGATGTTGAAGAACTTTCAACAGGATTAGATGTTTATATTCTGAGTTTCCAAAGACACTAAACTATTATGGTCCTTATCTGTATGTTTTTGTTATGTATTAAGTATTCCACAAAAGTAATGTAATGTCCATCTCCGTCAAGCTTCGGGTCTCTACACCCCTCAAAGTGATTTGATTCATTAATACCATATGTGGTATGTATAAAGGATATATTTAATGATATTATATATGATAACATACTTTAATTATAATACTATTATGTATCATTATATTTTAATTCCATTAAATATGAAATAGAAATAGAAGTAGCGCTCATGCGTATGTACGGCTTACCGTCTCAATAAACAGTGCATTTCATTTCTTACCTCTAAACGTTATGTAGTATTTTAAATGCATGTATATAATGGATATATATGATATATATGATATATGAATAATGAATATAATTCTGGATATAATTTATATTTTACCCCATGAACAAACATGTAATTATAAAGAGTTTATTTTTGACTCAAGTAGCAATGATCGACAAAACGGCCATTATTAACATAAATAATTAAACAGTGTTCATAACATGGTAATAAGTGATATAAAACGAATAATTAACTTGAAAAATGTTCTTAATCAAGTATAAATTAACTCAAGTTTATTATTCAGGTGGTTATAGAACGATCGAGTCAAGTCGGACCCGAGGTAAGGGATCCTACCCCTCGCTTTCTTTTTAAGTATACTTCTTTTTGTCATTCCTTTTAATCTCATCTTTCTAATGATTGGTATGTTTTTTTATATTACTCTTACTATAATTTTTTATGTTAATATGATTAGCGTCCCTATTTTCTCTCATCAATCCATTTTGGATGTTTTGAGTGGTGCCGTTGGGCTGCTGAATTTTCGTAAGAGATCCTACCTCTCTCTTTATTTTTAAGTACTAATTTTATGTAAATTACTTTATGCTCCTCTTTCTTATGTTGGAGGATGTTCTTTTATATTCTTATTGCTTTAAATTTTATGTTAATATTATTAGATACCCTATTTTATCTCATCAATCCATTTTTTGTTGTTTTATGTGGCGCCGTTAGGCTGCCGGATTTTCATAAGGGGATTTTCATCTCACTTTTTATTCCCGTGAGATTCATGCTACATTGGACACTATTTCCTTTTCTGTGGTGTATGTACTACCCATTATTTTAATATTTTTATAATATACTCTCATTTATGGGTAGTTAAATCTTCATTTTATGACTCTTCTTTCATGGGGTGTACGTTTCGAAAGTTGCCCAAATCGGTAAGGGAAACTTTCACACTCCTCTTTTAAAAAGACTTATTTTGTTATGTCTTCTAATTTGAATCTTTTTATGTTGGGATATGTTCTTCTATATTTTTATTGATGTAAATTTTATGTCCAGGTGATGAGATACCATTTTCTCTCTCATCAACTAATTTTATGAATTTTAAAGTGACGTCGTTAGGTTGTCGAATTTTACCAAGGGAACTTTTTAACCCAATTTCGATTTATTTGGGTTCATCTTGTAGTTATTGAATATGTCATCCTTTGAATATTTGTGATGACCTTTGATTGTTTTACACTTAATATCCACTTATATTGGGTGTATTTATATTTGTCACGCATAATTTTGAGATTGATTTATCATTAATTTAAGGATACCTTTCCTATAAGGGATTTCATCTCATTTTATATTGAGACTTCATTGTTGTTATACCCCAATTCACTCTTATATGGTGTATATAATATCCTTTGGAATATTATATCATTAATCCATTAATCTCATTAAATTATAAATTTCTGATTAAATGTTATTCTTTTATTATTGTATTCAATTGTCTCTTATTTTGTTAAAAACCCTTTAACTAAAATACTATTTAAAATGTTTTAATGATTTATTCTTATAAATATTTCTCATTAATATACATGTTTTCAAAATGGTTTTAAGGATTTATTTATATGGATATTAATGGTTTAAAATGTTAAAATCTTCAATGGGATATGGGACACTTTGATTCAAAAATCTCTTTATTAAATGTTTTAAATGGTTTTGAAAATGGTTTTTAGAATGGATTCATTATTTCAATATCTTAAAATGTTATATTGATATTGCAATGTGGGAATGTTATCTTTCCTTTATGCTTAAGTTATGTGTTATGATTATGTTATGGTTCTTGGGAATTTTTTATGAGGACGGGTTGTTCCGTGATAAACTGAGGGTGGGTGTGTCCGATATAGCTCTCCAATGCATTGGGTAACGCGAAGGGGTTAAACGTTAAGGTTTATCCGATAAGATTTAGGGAATATATTGTGATGGGTATTCCAAACTTAACCAAGGGGGTTACTCCCTATGTAATAATGTTATGAATGCCTCAGGTTACCTTTATGTCTTATGATTTCTAGGAGTTATTCATGATTTGATGAGGTAAGTTAAAGTGATTATGTTTTATGAGTATTGTAGGATTTCATGCATGGACAAATTTTTTCATTTCGTACTTTTATATCCCTTACTGAGCTTTTTATGATCATCCCATGTTTTTGAAATGTTTTTCACAGGTCAAGGGAATGGTACAGGATATGATGATAGTATCAAGGAAGTGTCAATAAGGAATCCATCTTTTATTTTAAATATGTTTAGGTTGATGGGAAAAATTAATAATATCTTCTATGTAACCACTTTGTTTAAATGTGGAATGTAATGAATGATTTATGATGTAATTATCTAAAACTCTAAACTTGAAAAGATCCTCAATGTTTGATCTTGTAATAACTCAAGATTAAGTAAGGTTTAAGGATGTGGACTTATAATTTATATGATTTTACCATGATAGAATGACAAGGAATGAAACTACCAAACAAAAACATACATGGAAAATTTTGCACTTATCGACCTGAATAGTAATTTTAATAATGAATTTTTTATAAATGAGTGATAGGAAGTTTTAAATAAATATTATATTGTATGATATATATGATTATTTTTATTTAATAGATTTATAATAAATCAAAATTTATTAAATTGGATGTCTGGACACATTCGAGTCATATAACATATCAACCACTTATTTATTTTATGTGGAGTACTTAATGTTTATTGAATATTTTATATCATTAATATATTTATATTAATGGTATTTAATTTTTTATTTAATTTATTTCTTTCATGGTGATTATAATTAAAAAGTTACCAAATCGAAATGGTTTATTTCACAATCACTAAATTATTTGGGATTGATTGTGTTTAAGGCTCCATTGAGGGAATTATTTATAATTTATATCTTAAAACAATATAATTTCTTATAATTTAGTTATTCATTAAATTTTCATGTCATACTACCATTTTTTTCTTTTTAATATAAAGTGGATGATAAAATGTTTTCATGAAAATATAACATTATTTTTTTCTTTAGTCAAAAACAATTTTACTTTCAAATCCATATTTACTAAAAATATTTTCAAGAATATTTTAAAAAATTATACAAATTATTTATTAAATAATATTCTTCTTGTGATTGAATTTAAAAAATATATTTTTAAAATAATCTTCTTTTCATTTTCCTAACAAGGTACATTTTAACTACTTTACAACTTCGTGAAAGGAAGGTTTTTTTACATGAATGAAATATATAAAAGTACCCACCATCAGGAATAAAAATATTGTTGAATCTCACAAAAAAAAATTTCATGATTCTATTCAAATAAAATATTTTCCGAATATTCAAATAAAACTGATTTTCAATTTGAAAATGATACATTCCTCATGAATCTTTTAATGAAATTTTCTTGGAAACAATTTTCATCAAATAAAAAACATTTTTTAATTATTCCCCACTATGGATATGTTGTAATGATAATATCTATATTATTTCTACAGATTGTTTATGATTATATTGACTGGGGATGTACTATATTGATACAATTCACCATATTACTCTAGAGCATTTTGGTTATGTTTATTGATTGGGAATAGTATTAAAATTTCTTATGCTAGTTTTTCAATCTGATTATTTATGGTGATTATGTTTCTACCCATTAATATGAGGAATGAATTTAAATATGTATGTAATGTACGGGGACTTCTATATCTCTTTGATGCATCGATAAATCTCATGAAACAAATTATTTAGGATACTTTTCATAGGCATTACACATTTATGTAATATGTCATGGCATGAGGCATTAACCATATTTTAATGATGCCTATAATTATTCATTAACCCATTATAAGATTATTTATTAATTTACATGTGATTATTTTATTATTTTATATCCATGGATATCTTCTAATCTCATGTAATTATTTTTACTCAATTATTTGGTCACAATGTTTTCATTCTATATTGTTTTTCAATCTCATGTAATCGATTACATTAAATTTTTTTTAATTATTTAACATTCCATAATTATTATACATTATGTATTAATGATATCAAAAACTATAATTATACCCTAACTGAGCTTTTTAGCTTTAACGTTTCTTTTGTTTCCATTCCCCATGATGTCAGGTAGTGTATTGTGATTGATATACAGAAATACGCTAAAGGGAATAATGGTGTACTCAAATAAAATACTATGATATATTATATGTAGTAAATTGTAGTTTTAGATTCATATCGGTATATAGTTTTCTAAAACCACTCAACTATTTTGTCCTTTATGATGAGATAACATGTACCTTGTTCCAATGTAATAATGTAACCACAAACTCTAGGATACAACGCTCGGTGTCTTGACATATTGTGAGAATATTATTATCTCTTAAATTATATATCTAAAAATTATACCCAGTCCTTTTTTAGGTTCCCATTGAAAGGAAATTAAACTAGTGTGGGCTTAGATTCTTTGTAAGAAGTATAATAAACTAAAATATTTTGTATCATAAACATGGAATAAGTTATATAGAATGTTTAAATGAAAAAAAATGATTCCATAATTAAATGAAACTAAGGTAATGATATAACCATGATAATAAATTAAAACAATATGGAATAAGTAAAAATTAGGATACAACATGATGAAAAGTCCTTGTTTAAAGACATAATTTTGTCATAGGAATATGTATACACCAAAACACAGCTTGTTTTTTCTAATGATACATGTCAATGCATCGAGGGGAAAAATAATTTTAGGCCCCACCCATCATCTACTTAAGTGAAATGCATTCCATATAAGAGTCATAAAGACAATTTATTTCATTCCCCTAGAAAAATATTACTAAATAAAACTTGTTTTACCGTATAATTTTAAATATATAAATTAAATACTTCACAATAATATTTTATAATGTGGATGTATAGGAGAACATAGCTTCATAAACATAGAAGTTATGGGGTATAAAAATGTAATAGGAAGTAACCTTATTAAAGATATATTGGGTTGGTGGTACAATTAATGTGATAGGTCATCTATGGAAAATAGTAGGGGGGTTTAACAGTTTTAATTGAAAGGGGACCAGAGATAAAAATGGAAAAATCCATCATCATGATTCACTAAGAGTGTATGAATATTATAAATCATATCCCTCATGAATGTATCACTAGTTGTGTGGGCGATGATTGACTCAATTCTCAGCCAACCATTTTTAGGATGATTACCCCTTGGTGGATCCATTCCAAAGCTATATCAACCTTCTTATATTCCTTGAAGAACATATTTTTATGGAAGTTACATATAAATTTACATTTAAAAATCATAGGAATGTCATTATAAAATGTAAAAAATTTATTTTCACAATGGTTTTGGAAACTATTGAATAGAGACACAAACTATGGTGGTGAGTAATCTTGAAGGGTGAGACAATATCTATAATTGATTCTGTATGGTGTTGACTTAGGCTGGTGGTGAGTCATCCCTACACTTTTACAATATTACATTTTTGATATAGGTCACCATCGATGGTGACTCTGGTATAGCAGTTGTTATTTATAACACATAGTTAAATTTACATAGAACATTTTTAATGAGATGAGTTTTTAAAACATTGTAAAATTTTTGGTCCAATGGTGAGTCATCCTCTCGTGGTTTCTGTTTCGTATACATTTCCAACAATTCATTTTGGCGGTGACACATAGATGATAGTTGGTGATTCAATTGCATTGTAAAATTTTCATTATGATGGTGAGACGTCCTTGGTGGTGGATCTTTCCCAATGGAGTTTTATCATTGGTGGTGGCTTAACCTCAATAGTGAGTCAGAATTGGCCAAATTTTATCACTTTTCTTTATGATTTACAATTCTATAGTGAAACATAAAACTGAATAATATCTTCAGAAAAATTATCTGGTGATGATAAAAATAGGGGTGCTAAAAATATCCCCCTTATTATGATTACAAATCCTGACATTTTATATACATGGTATCATAGATAAAGAAAGAAATCATGGTATTAAAAGTAATATTGTAGTAAACAGGGTCAATGGAAAGATAGTACCAAAAGAAGGAAAGAAACAATGATTATAAGTATGGTATTGAAGAAATAATATTGTATAAATAAATTCCATATAATTTTATACCCCTTTTGAAATTATAAAAAAGTGAAGAAAAAAAAGGAAATGCATAGAAATATATATGAAATAGAATAAAAATAATGGATAATTTCCATTAAGATAATCATTTGAATCTGATAAAAAAAAGTACCATCAAAATTTTATTCAAAATATTCCCATAAAAGACAAATAGTACAATGTAGACACTTCTCTGGCTATGTGTAATGAGTCAAGGGAGATTTTTACATCCATTTTTCTAAAGAAGAAGAAGGCTCAGTAGAAGGTTTTGAGGGAGATAGATGGATGGTTGTAGGAACATCAATCAGATAAGGGGTCACTCTTATGATGATAGGTCAATGGTGGGGAACATATTCTGTTGAAGAGTTATAAAAAGTGAAGAAATTGATTTAGCTAGGCCACATTAGGATCTCTAGTTACATTAGCATGAAGATCTCAGGAGAAGTAAATGGAGGTGTCAGCTAAGATGTAACTTGTTTGGAATCCTCATCCAATACAGAAGTTCCAGACACATGTAGAAAAGAATTAATTGGATTTATAAAATCTATAATGATGTTCTCTCCTCTCTCCATTTCACTGATTAAGTTTTCCTTCTCTTCTATAAAAATATTTAGTACAAGATTCATCACCTTTGACTAATTCATGTTCTATTTAAATGCTTTGGTAATAGGATGCATCATCATATATTTTTTCCAAATACCTGAAATGACTATTCATATCATTCTTAGTATAAACACCAAAATGATATTAATTTATAGAATTTTTTAATGGTCTCTCTATCATACTTAATGACCATCAATTACTCGCTTCACATTATATAAACACGGTCACTATTATGTTTACTTTTTTTAATATCTAATGAGCTAGGTAGAGAGCACCACTGGAATATTCCTGGCACAATTCTCTCACAACAAATGTGATCATATCAATATTAAAAAGAGGATGACTAGAACTAAAATCCATATAAGTGGGTTTATCTATGCTCTCAAATAGAGAGACCATGGAATCTGTGAAAAAGGATCTCATTTTTTCCCTTGTGGATTTCAAAGCATCAATCTCTTGTTTCAACATTATACATTCCACATACTATTCAATAATATAAAGAATCATAATAGGTTGGATATTCAGAATCAGAAGTCCCATAAAATGTAGAGTGTTATTCTAACTAATCTCGTTAAGCATGGTAGGTTTATTCATAAAAAACAAAAAAAATCAGAAAGAATATTTTCTTTTAAAGAATCCAAGTCACCTCTAGTGACAACATAAACAAGCATTGGAGGCATTATAGGGAAAGGTAAGGGTGTAGAAGGCTTAGACCTGGTAAACGCATCCAAATATGTCATTTCTAACACACCTGTAGAATCAATAAGATTAACTGTTGATCCTGTGTGATCCTTTTCTTCTCTAATATGAGGTACAACATTCATTAATGGATTTCTACCCTTACCAGAATTTTTTTTCTTTAACCTATAAAATTGGATCCATCAAACCAACAGAAGAAATACCTAGATATTTTAAGACTTGATAACTAAAATATTTAGATACACCTAAATCATGGACAACAAAAGATCTTTGTAGAACACTTGGCTACATAACAATAGTCAGGTCAACATTTATATGCTCATAAATAGACTACTCAAAAATGGAAACAACCTTCATCTGATCATCCAGTGACACTTCAAAAACAATCTACTCAACAATGTTTGTTGTATCACAAAGATCACTACAATTGAAATGATCAAATGAATTAATTTAGGGACATGGGTATTCCTTCCTCTCAACTGATCCTTTCATGTCATCTTTGGGAGTTTATTTAACACCTTTAACCATGTTCGGTCATTCCTTAGATCTAGAGGAAACTGGAGATGATATAATTTATTGGTCATCTCATCATTCTCAACTATAATGAAATCACTAGGACCATAATGATCAGATCCTCCATCACTATCATCTTAATCACCCCATCCATCTTTTTCATCATATCCTCACTCCTATTCTTTATTTTCATCCCCATTCACAACATTACAATATTCACATGAGGGATTAAAATAACGTTTTAATTTTAATTCACCTAACACATTGGTTTCATCCACATCAATGCCTTATTTCATGATCTCTCTATGATAAGGAAAGACTGTAGAGGACTGGGAGAACCAACTAATAAGGAAGGGGAACTTTTTGGTAGGCAATGATCACTTCATCCATCCATAAAAAATGAAATTATTTATTTATAGAGGTGGTAAAGTCATATTCCCTTCATCTGAAAAATCAAATTTTCGTATAGCTCCCAGCCATGGTCTATAATATCCTTTGGTGTATGCGAATGGTCTACCATATTAAACTCATAATATAACTTCTCACTATCATCAACCCACTATTTTATCCATGGATTCCACCTAATATTTATCTCTTTTCAAGTTGTCATTGTGATGTAAAACCCTCTACATTCCACAATTAATACATCAATTTCATCAACTAGATCTTTTTCTTCTTCCATAGTAGATGTAAACATTAGGTAGATTATATAATTTCATCTTGATGAAGGAATTCAAATATCCATCATGTGAAGGATTAAGTATCTAAAAGGATTTATCTATTCACTTATATTCATAAGACATAGAATATGAACATATTGGTACCTAAATGTGGATAATTCACCTTTTATTGAACACAATATATGTGGGATAAACATTAAAAGATACCTTCAAACACTATCTATCTCAGAGGAAACTATCTTTTTAACTATTATAACAATAGTTAACTCAGCTAAAGAATATTCCTAAACAAAATTATCACCATCACTAATAGAAGTTCCTTGATAGTATTTTTCAACCCCTCCATGAATAACCATTAAACATAATTCCGATGGATTCTAGGTGAATACAACATTATGTCATTTTACTCAACTTCTCAGCCAATATTTTTCTTCTTTGAAAATGTACTAAAAATTGACTAAACTCAGGCAACAACATAACATTAAAGGTTTTTTATTTGGATGAAAACCATTCTACCCATCCTTGGTCATGTAGTATTATGAGAACTAATCACATTCTATAAAGCAACAACTTTTATTGAAATTATTCTTTAGGAACATGTACACACCAAGGAATCTATGGGTTTACTAGCTCAACTATACCATGTTGACTCATCATGCAATTCTAATTATTTTAAGTATGTGACTCATCTAGAGAACAAACTAAATGTGTCTTATTTCTATCCATGGTATTTTGTTTATAAAGATCAACAAAAGGCTATAGAAGATCTACATTTTGGAATGAATGTGTTTTAGCACTCTTTGTGGAAAAAATGTGTGAAGAAAGTGAGAATTGTAATTTCAAAAAAATATAATTTATATTATTTAAGGATTTCACAGGTTTTTAAAAATAAAAAATTATAAACAAAATAAATTTCTTAATCATATAAATAATCAAATAAATAGATAAAATTTAAAATTAAAATTAAAATCGATGGATTAAATTCAAACTGAGAAAAATTTAAAAAGGAACAATGTGATTTTAACCATAGTAAAATATCAATGTTGAGTACAAAATGGGGAGTAAATTTAAAATGGTGTAAGAAATTAAAATGGTGAGAAAACCCAATTATGGAAACCTCAATGGTGGGTAAACTCAACTATGGATAAACTCAATGGTGGGTAAACTCAATAGTGGGTCTATGAAAATTAAACATAAAAAAGTTCATCATTCCAAATTTTATCTGACGTATCTTATTCTCTCAAAATTTATAGTCATAGTAAATTTATCAATAATATGGTGTTCATTCCAAATTTATTTTAGAGTCATAACACCCTTTCTGTAAATGATATCTCAAAGAGTGAAGTATTAAATCAATATGTTTTGTTCTAGCATGAGATAAATGTTTCTTAGTAATGTTTACAACACTTTTGTTTTCACACTTTATAGGGACATGTCTGAATTGATATCTATAACCTACTAATGTGTGTTTCATCCATAAAATTTTTTCATTGTATCTATCTACATCTATGTATTTATCTTTATAGATAGTCAATGCAATATATTTTTTTTACTTCTCTATGAAACTATATACTTTCCCAAAAGATGACATATCCCCAATGTTCATTTTCTATCTTACATTAAACAACCAAAATCAGTATCTGAATAACTAACTTCTTCAGTAGTTGTCCTATAAGATCGAAAAATCCTATATGAGTTATAAATTTGAGGTATTTTAAAATCATCTTTATAGAATGTAAGTAAGAATATATTGTATTTTTTTTTAAAATGAACATGCATACTCACACGAACAATAATATTAGTTTCACTAAAAGTTAAGTAGATAGGACTTCCAATAATACCCTTATAACTAGAATGATCCGCTAATTTCCCACCCTCATTAAGGTCCAACATACAATCCATACCCATAGAAGTATCACTAATCTTATTACTATCTATATTAAAACACTTTAAAATTCCATAATTATATTAAATATTAGTTAAAATAATTTTTTACTTAATTTGAAATATCATAAAATAAATAAAGGCTATTATTTCACCCATTAAACACATTTCAAATTAATTTTACCTCATCTTTGGAAACTTTATATGTAAATAGTTTTTAGAAGATCTTAAATAGTATCATCTACAAATATTTTAGTAACTAAATAAAATTTTAAATTTATTATAATAAAAAAAAGGTGGATCAGCTACACCAACTTAAAATATTTATGAATCAATAAAATACATGAGCCTATCATACCAATCTCTTGGAACTTGTTTCGAACCATAAAATTATTTTGTCAATTTAAAAAATCTATTTGGAAAAATATGATTTTGAAAACCAGTGGTTTTTCAACATATGCATCCTCAGCTATATACCCATTTAATAATTCACTTTTTACATCTATTTGATTTATTTTGATGTCTAAATGTGTTATATATGAAATCATAATTCTAATAGATTCAAGTCCTCCTATAGGAGAATAGATTCCCTTATATTCTATGCCATCTTCTTGACTAGACCCATGTGCGACATTTCTATACTTATTCCATAATATTGTACCAGATTCATCATCCTTATTTCAAAACAAAAAATTAGTGCCCATAGACATGGTGTATTTGGTTCTATCAAAATGTTTCAATAATTTATTTCTATCAAATTTATTAATTTCTTCTTACAAAGCCATAATCCGGAATTCATCACTAATTTTATCATTAATGTTATTGGGTTCAAAATTGGACAATAATGCTTGATATTTGACTTGGTTTCATAGAGAAGCTCTAGTTTGTGTACCTCTATAAAAGTCTCCAAAAATCATCTAAAGGGTGATATTTATGAGTCCTAATTACTCTGGAAAAAGAAGTGATGATCTCCTCAGTGTCTTCAATAGGTTAACATTCAGGCCCTTAATGTTACCTAGAACTAGATGATCATTCAACACAAATAGAAAAGAATTAGAAGGTTTCAAATTTTTGTTCCAGGTTGTTAAATCATCCTCAAGATTTTATAAATGTGTCTCAGGCTCATGTGTATCTGTCTCATAAACTTTTACATGAAAAAACACTTCCAAAATCATGTTTTTTTAAAAAACTCTATAAGATTTACTTGATGATGAATAAATAAGAAAAATTACTTACACTCTTTTGGTGGAATCCTTTTCCATATTATCCTTAGTATTGAAAATAAATACTGTGTAATGAAAAACTGTAAAGTAATTAACATTATTATTTCTAAAATTCCCAAGTTCATAATGGGTTCTCTTCAAGAAAGGTCTAATTAAAACAATACAAATTATATACCCCTTGGTTTTCATAGACACTTACCAAATGTAGAGAGATAATTTAAATCTATTAATCATAGTTTCCTCTATCTCTTGATGTGATATGTGTCTTGTTTATACAACCCCATTATAATAAGGGGTCCTTGGATAAGAGATGTTATGACTATAGATATATTGTAAGAAAAAGTATTCAACCTATTGACATTCAAACAAATGATCATGGTCACTTATTAAGGAATTAACTAAATATCCACTTATGTTTTATATAGAATTAGAATACCTAGAATAATAAGCACAAATTTCACCTTTGTGATATAGAATTAATACCAATGTATACCTAGAAAAGTTGTATACAAGTACATAAATGCAGTTCTACCATTTAAACTAGAGACTCTGGATGGTCCAAACAAATCCATGTAAACCAACAAACTCATTTCAGAATTTGAAACATATTTTCTTAATTTAAAAAAAATATTTTGATGTTTCCCTTTTTAAAAGGGATTAAATACCTTTCTTTTTGGAATTAATTTGTGGTAAGATCCCAAAATAATCCGTTTCAAGTATACATTCATGGTGAGTGAATATTATTGTAGCCTATTTCTATTGAAAAACCCCAAATTCCCTTTGAATGAAACATAAATAGATAACATTTTGAGAATTATATGAATCAAGAATAATAGAATAAACATTCTCATTTCTCAAGAAATTAAATACGATAGAATTTTTCAGAATAAAAACATTAATTTTTTTTAAAACATTCCATGAAATCCATCATTACATTAATATTATATTCTAATGATATTTTATTTTAAACCATCAAAAAATAAATCTATATATTAAACATAAATTAGTGTAACCAATTTCAACAAGGTCGATGATCTTTCCTTTATCATTTCAACAAAGGTGACATGACCACAATCATAATTTATGAGGCTATTAAAGCTAGTAACGTAACATGTTATATGTCTAGAGTATCTAATTTTAAAATATCATATATTCCTGTAGGATCTCATAAAAAAACTTACCTCTAAAAAAAGATTATACAAGAAATCATTTTGGTACTAATTTTCTCTTGGACTAAGATATGTTAGTAATTAGGGCCATAGGAACCCCTGTTTTTTAATTTGTTTACTAGAAGAGTATTGAAAACATTTTGAAAGAAACATTTTATTTGGTTCATTGGAAGAAAAATAGTAGTCGAGTTTCATGAATTTGACTTAGGAACAAATGTTCCCTTAACAAATATTCTTTAACCAGTTTTATAACCTATACATGTAACATCATTAAGAGAATTTAATTTTCAATGAATTTGAGTAAGTGTTTATATTCCTTTTGTGATTACTTCTAAATATTTCTTCTTATTCTCAGTTGACATTTTTTCTTCAATATTTTCTTCGGTAATTGAGAATTTTTCTCTTTCTCTAAAGTAAGATTAGATTCAACATTTGAATAAAAAATCATGATTTTTCTTTAGAATTTTTGTATTTGTATTTTAGTTAATTAAAGGTATCTTCAGGCATATTACTATACCAAAACACATATTCTTTAGACATATCATCAACATTTTTATAATGGTTAGAATTATGTACATATGATACAATGGGAACCTCAAAAACATTTCTCATGAAGTACTTGTTCGCTCGGTAATGTTTTTCTTCAGGAGAAGAATCTGATTCATTATATTTATCCTTAGAGAAACTCAATGTGAATTTACAGGATTTATTATATTTTCTCTCTTTTTCCTTATGATTTTTGTTTATGTTCAACTTTAGAAATACTTACTTATCATTTTTTTTACATTCATAACATGATATCTCATTTGAGTTTTCCTCTCTCTTCCAATCCCTTTCCCAAGTTCCTATATTTTCATAATTTCCTTTTGAGTCTTGTTTTATGAAAAAATTATTGTTCCTATGAACATAAAAAACCTATTCCAAAAATCAACCATTTTATCATCCAAATACATTGGTGATTCATCATAATGGGAGCTTACAATATATGCATTTTCCTTGATTTTTTATTTGGATGTAGTAGTCCTGAAGGATATTGATTTTCTCTTAGGTTCTTCATTATATTAATGATTGACTTTAATCACTACTCCATACATCATAAACATCCAAATTAATTCATTAATAGGTAGTTTACTGATATCATATGTTCCCTTATTGATAAAAATTTCCCTCTCCATATCTTTGGAAGTCATATTAGCAATCTCATGGTTTTGACATTAATTAACACTGAGTTTCATAAGGTTCTCATTATACTGAATATCTCATTGAAATTTTGATACATATAAAAAATTAACTAATCAGGTTTTATCTGAAAAGTATCATATTTAATTGTATACATATTCAATTACATCATCGTAACATTCTTCATTCCTTCATCTGAACTAGATAAAGTATCCCAAATTGAAAAAGTATTTTCAATAAAACATATTATATAATACTCTTCATCTACTGAAGCATAATTAATAGATTTTCTGGATTTCCAGTAATTATTATATGAATGTTTTGTTGTGTCATCCCATGTAATCCTCAGAGACATTGTTACCTCATACTTATCCTTTATAGAATACCATATTTCAAAACCCATGATTTCTATATGGATTTTAATTTTAATTTTCAATAGAGGATAATTGTTGTCATTAAAAAAGTTTGGTTTGTTAGATGAAAAACCATCTTGTCTCATATCCAATTAAAGAATTAATTTTTTAAATAATATAAATTTAAGAATATTAAATCAAAAATAATGTAAAAGTTGCAAATATTTGATAACCCATGATAGAAAATGTCTTTTGGAGTGATTATCTTTTGTGTTGGGGGGGGGGGGGGTTGAATGGAGAACGAAAAGAAAATTTCAATCCAAAATTGGTTTAAATTAAATACCCCAATTAATTAAATAATCTCTATTATTATAAATAGAAGTTATATATATGGATTATTATTTTTAAATATTTATCAGAGATTGATTAAGTCTATGTTAAAATAATATACAATTTTACATTAAAATTTTAAATCAATTTACATGATAAAAAATTTATATAAGCACTAATAGAGACTAAATAACAAAGGATTTGTTTTTTTACACTTTTTAACAGATTCAGTTTTAATTCATGGAAATAAAAAATATAAAACACTTACTTATATAAAATAAAAGAAGTTTGGTTTCAAGATGATACATAATCCTCTCCACTTGGAAATCACCTACCTCAAAGAATATTATATAAAATACTCTATGACCAACAAACTATATTGGCGTAAAAATAAAGTTATACATGAAACATGTAGACCATTTCCACACAACCCATGTGAAAAAAAATATAAGACAAATAAGAACATATAACTCAATATGTGATAAAACAAGTTTAATAGAGTTTATGATGATGTCTAGTATCTTCACATTTTAGCATAGTATGAAATGTGTGTTTTATAAATAAAATGTATACACACAATGATTGTAATTTAATTAGAATAAATATAAATAGAAAATAAAGATGTATATAAGATGGTTTTTCTCTATCTGACAATAATTATTGCTTGTGACACTTTGTCTTTTCTTGAACTTATGATCGTGTCGAGTTCCTAAATGTTGAAACAAAAAGGACTGTCATAAAATATTTATTAATGTATGTGAGAATTAATTGAATGTTATATAGTTTCCACTCTTCCTCTTTCATATGTATGAAAATATCTGTGAAAGTGGTACTCTTCACGGTTTTTTGAATATTTATATGTATGGTCATGTGTCTGATATATCTCTATCTTTATCTACCCAATGGAATATACTACATATTTTTAATAGTATCATGCATAAATAATCATATATATCATTGCCATCCATGTAATCATGACTAACATAGTCATAAAATTTATTTCTTCGAAATAATAATGAATAATAATTAAAATATTTTTCTGCATTAAATTTGATAATCTAGTTGTTAGAAATATTCAATTCAAAATAATTGAATAGTGGAGGTGAATCCTATGAACTATGAAACAAACTTTGGTGGTGATTCTTCTTGAATGGTTAGATAATCTCTGATGGTAAGTCCGGCTGGTAGTGACATAGAATTTCAGTGATCCATCCTCACACTTTTCTAATTTTCTATTCCATTGGTAGGTCACCATCAACAGTGTCTCAGGTATAGTGGTAGGTCTTTATGAAAATTTAAAAATCTTACATAGATCATTTCTTATTGCAGTAGTTTCCAATAATTTATCATGTTTCTATTCCAATGACAATTCATCCTCTATAAGTGACTCTTTCTCATAATTTTCCAAACAAATACACTCTTGCAGTAACACATACTTGTTAGTATGTGTTTCTGGTTCTTTTTAAACATTTTCTTAACGGTGATACATACATGGGAGTGACTCTTTTCTAATGGTGAGTCATTTCTACCAATGATTAAAACTCAATGGTGAGTCATACTTGGCAATATATCATCACTCTACCTTACAATTTAAATTTATCTCATAAAAAATAAAACTCTTTAATAACATAATAAACATGATTTTTTGACCATTGAAAAAGGGTTCGAAAAACATAAAATTACATGAGTAATATACAAAAGTATTTCATATAAATTTCTGCACCACACAAAAATAAATATGTGGTCATTACAACATAATTCCCATATTAATGAATTTTCTTTGAAAAACACCCACATATGGAGTGGAAAGAAATTAAATAAAAAATCTAAAAGTGAGGGATTTAATTTGAACAATAAATACCAAGATTAAATTAATTTCATTATATAACTCCTAAAAAATGATCTATATTCATCACATAAAGAAAATTATGGGAATAATCCCACACATTTATTGATGAGAGGAATTTATGATGGATAAAACTTACCTCTTATCCCAACATCCACGAACATAATTTAACCTCTTATATCACAAACATATTTATCTTAATTACTCAACTAATTACCTTACTCATATATATATTAATTTAATTACATCAAAAAATAGTCATTCCCTTTATTAATTCAACATATTTTCGCATTGGGTATTTATATATTTGATCATTTATATTAGTTTCATAATAATGGTGTCTATATTAATTTTACATATAAATTTAATTATTACTAAATCCATAAATTTAATATTTATGATGGTTTATAATTATTTATAATTTCTCATATTTCATTAACAAATTTCTTTTTCTTTAACATTGAAGATGAAATCGATAATATTCATGTTTTAGTGATTCCTAATAACCAAAAGGTGTTTTCTGAATAAAGGAATTAAATATTGATATAATCATTCCAAAATGGAAAAAATAATTTTGTACTCATTTATATTATAATATTTCAGCAATAATGTTTGTAAAATCCTGAGTTATTAAATTGAAAAACATTGTTCGATAGTATACATGATACCCCCCATTGAGCTTAAAATAAAAACTAAATATTATGAGTTAAATGTTACCATTATACCCATAGAGTTAGAATGTAGGGAATAAATAGGATTAACTGAATTACGAAAATATGTTTTAAATATATAAATACATTTTATTCAGTAGGGACTAATTATTTATAAATGAATGTTAACGCCTTTTAATAATAAAATGAAATCATTTTCTAAAAAACTGTTAAAATATGCATAGGTCTGTTTTATAATAATAATAAAAACACACCTTTTGGTCATATTAATTAGAGATATATATATAATATTGAATATAATTTTTAATATTTTTTGTATGTATTTTCTAAACATGATATAAGAACAAATTCAATTTTACACATAAAACATGTATTTTTTAAAAAAGATAGGTCTACCGCCTATTCATGGTAGACTTATTTAAAATCATTTTTTTTAATTTTTATATATTATATATGAAAAAATAAAATTATTCTTCGAAATTTTAATATCAAAATTTACTTTATTTTAATTTTTTTATATTATAATAATATTTATGTTTTGTTAAATAATTAAAAATTACTAAATTTTAATTAATAAAACTTTTTCATTTACAAAAATTATACTGTACAAATTAAATTTAAATTTTTTAAAAGTGTAATTATATATAAAATTTATTATATAATCCAATTTAGATCATTTTAATCAATCTCAAATGGAATTGAGATATATAACATTTCAATATGTTTTATTTTCTCACTCTAATAAACCGATTTCTGACCCCATTAACAAGATTAAATTTAAATTAATTGTATCCAATTATATGTTTTGGATTTTAAAAAATTTATTTCTTATTTTTAATTATGAGTTCATAATTTATTAAATATGTCTCTTTTATTTTTTGATATTATGAATAATAACATTAGTAATTTTTATTACCATCATTAAGGGTACATTTGGATATTATGGTCAAAAATAATAATATAATGATTATAAAATTTTCTCTATCACATTTCATAATTTTACTTCCTGTGTAATTTTTTATCAACATCTACTTTGGGAATATTTTATGACCTCTAGGATCCATTTGGATGACTTTAAGTCTTATATTTTATTTATTTCAAATAAATTTCAATGATTCCATGCTTGTGTTTTAATAACTATAAAATTTTTAAATTGCTGTTATTTAGAAAATATATTCTGCTATAAATATTATTTTCAAATATAAATTATTTATCATTATAATATTAGTTTATTTTTAATTTTTATGTGATGAAATAATTACCTTAAATGATGACATAATGATGATGCAATAGTTGTTTAATTAAAGGAAGTATCAAATAAATGATATTAAAAATATTAAAATAAATCCATTTTGTAATAATAAATGTCAGAAAATTTTAAAGAATAATTTTAAATTATAGTTATGTGTTATAATAATTTGGTCTAATATATCATGTTTTTATTATATTTTTGAGAATTCAAGTAATGAATAGTGTCAAAATTGACATTAATTATATTTTAAAATAAACAATATTTTAGTTAATGATATAATATTCATAAAAATATGAAATTGATCCAAATTATTTGAAAAAGGTTTATAATTTCATTCCCAATTAATTTATCAGACATTTTTTATTTTATAGAAACAATATCAACTCTTAATGTGTAAAAATACATGTTGTCACAGTAAGAGTTAAATGGGGTTAAAGAAGGGATAAATCCCAAAAAAGATGATTTAAAAATAGTAAAAAAAATAAGTATAAATTTAACATTATAAAGTTATTCAGATACAAAAATATTATATATAATAAATTATCAAATTTTGAGCCATTTAAAATATAAAATTAATTTATATTAATTAAATAAATTGAGAAAATCCAAGAGTACCCATCCCCTCCCCTAAAAAATGGAACCTCTTCTTTTCTTTTCTTAAACCTCAAAACTCGATTTGGTTAAGTGTATATAATTCACTATTCATTAATATTATCCCTTCTCACATTATATGAAACTTATTTTAGGCATTACACCACCTTTAATAGTTTTATGTTGTTAAGAAAAGGTGGATTTCTAAAAATGAGGAATGGTTTTTAATCATGTATTTATATTTGATTTATTCATCCACTTAATTAAAATATTATTCACCCCTTAATAAATAATAAATCATGGATTATAACTATATTTAATTATTATTTTGTTAATTTCATCACCTAAATCCATTTCCACTTCCATAAAATGGGAAAAGAATTAATCGTTCGTGCATATTATGAACTACCACATTGCAGACTAATATAATTTGTTTCCCCTCATCCTTTCTCAAGACCAGTTATAATGACGGAATTATTGTTTTTATATGATATTAATGACATATTTATAATTATTAAATAATATTATATCATTTTTTCATACATTTCCATTCATATAAAATTGATAACCTTGTTCATGCATATGTGTGAACTATCACATCCACTAAGTGATGTGATTCATTTTTCATCACAAAATCCCATAGAGGATATATATACATATATTTTAATAATAATTATTTCATTTATTATGGATTGATCATTTTTAAAAGGAAAAATAATACATACCCTCTTTCCATACTGAACATTGAAAAATAGAAATGTTACTCATGCGTAAGTACATCATATCGTCTCCTAGAGTATAACATTGTTCAATTTTCATAACCATAAATAATGGTTTGATTTAAAAATTTAATTGGTTTATATTTATTATTAAGTGTTCATAAATATTATTCTGAATATGATGTAATAATTAATACTTTTATTCGACATCTTACCGAATTCATTTTGGACTCAAGTACCAAATATCGTTAAAACGTTAGACATGGAATTAATAATTAAGTAAATGTTATAACATGATAAAAAGTATTGTAAAATGAATAAAAAACATTGAAAAGGTTATCATTTAGTTAAATAATTAACTTATCTTTAGTATTTAGGAATGTATTTATTATACGTGATGAGTCAGTCTCAAGGTAACGGACTTCATCTCAATTTTCTTTTGTTGAGGAATATTATGATGTTATGCACATATCTAATTTTATGAGGTGTATATAACTCTTCATTGACATGTTATATAATGAATTTATTTATTATAATTATATATAATGTTTTTTAATGTTACTATTTCATGTTGAATGTGATTGAATTGATAAAAAATTAGTAAAAAAATTCTTAATCGAATTTATATTAATTGAGTTAAACATATAATTATTTATTATGTCATGTTGAGAATATATGTGAAATAAATTTTGAATATCATATGTGTTAGTTTAAAAAAATATTGTGTATTTTCATAGGATGAAAACAAATAAATTCATTTAATTAACTATCACTTGAATGATATATTATTTGTAAGGGAATTTTATTTGAAAACCTCATTTAATGTTACAATTTTAACATTGTCACAAAAGTAAAAAAGGAATGTTAAAATACATGGCAAGAAATTGTTATATAATTTCACGTATTTTTAATGTTTTGAATCTTTATTTTCTTGTTTATATTTTTCTTTTATATATTTTTTTCATTTAAGAGTGTGTTTCTTTGAAAAAAATGGAATGTGATTTAAAAGTGGACAAGTTATTTTTCATTTATACTTGATTTGTTATTTATTCTTATGTTATGGTTACTAAAAATTATTTATTATTATGTATATCTTTATGTTAAACTCTGTTCAAGTGATCCCATTGTAGATCTCTAATTTATTGGGTAATGGGATGGAGTTACCTAGTAGGGTTTCTCCCAAGAGGTTAGGGAAATGTACGGTAGTGGTTCTTCCAAAATGAACTAAGATGGTTACCCCATGTGTTTCCAAGAGAGAAAAAATATATGTAAGAGTGATATGTAAAATAAATTTCAATGTTTCCTATTTATAAATTATATTCTTACTTATGTTTTTTATAAATACTAATTGATTTTCAAATGGATGATATTTATATATTTGAAAAGATGATTCCATTTTTTAGGTAAAAGGGAATGATTTTAGGATTTTTTTTTGAGTTTTCACTGGATTATGTCCCTTTTTGAGTTTTATGCACTCATCCCATGTTTTGAAATTATTTTCATAGAGTATATGGATTGGTAAAAGAAATTATGAATTCAAGATGAATGTTATGATGATTATTCAAGAAAAATTAATCATGATTTATTTTAATGGATTTAATTTTTCAAAAGTAGATATTTAGTAGAGGTGGATAATTTTAAAAAAAAATAGTTGTTTTGTATGATTTATGACGTAATAATTTAATAATATAAACATAAAAAGATCCTAAATATTAAAGAAAGTAATTTTATTGAATAAAACTCAAGATTATTTAATGTATATGGTACAGTCTATATAGTTTATATCAAAGTAAATTTTTTAAAAAAAATTGGAGATTATGGTGCTTTATTGAGAGTTGTGGATATAATCACGGGTTTATAATTTTAAAATTAATAATAAGTTCAATGTCTTAGAAACCATTTTAGAGTTATAAATTGTTATATTTTGACATAATTATGGGTAATTATATTTTGGGATATAAAATGTCAGGTATAACATAATCATTGAGGTTTAAAAAATTATGGTTATTTTCTAGGATTTTATAATATTTTTGGAATTTAATAAAAATTCATTAATTTTAGAAATAACAAAGCCTGGAGGATATATGAGAACCTTTTCTGTCCAAAATTTCTTTGAGAGTAAAAATTACAATCTAATTGATAAATGGTTTCATCACCTACCACGATCCTATGCTAACTCCTAGTTAAAATGACTTCTTATTTTTAGTTAAACTTTTCGATGGATGAAGAATAAGATGATTTTGGGAATATTTGTATTATTGAATACATAACCTTGGGTTTTTAATATTATTTTTTTATTAAGTGATTAATTTTATTTTAGAAGATGTTTACAATATCGGGAACCCTTTATGATTTAGTTAAAAAAATAAAATGAAATATTTTTTAATAAATTATGACATATATTTTGGAAACAACTATGATTTTATGGTGATTTAGGTAATTTGTGTAAATTATTATCATATCATTAAGTGTATTTATGCAGTTACATTTTGGTATTTTAATTTATGTGTAATTTTTTTTATATTGTGATAAATGAAAAAATATATCTTGAAATACTTTGTGATAAATCCTTCTGATTTTTTGTTTTCAATATTATTCTTCAATATTGCTTCAAAATTTTAAGGATAGTAATTCAAAGAATGCTCTGGGATAATCATGTGGCGTTAATAGTGAATTTTGGAAATTGATGTAGTTTCCTATTCTATAAAGGTTAATTAATTTTTTGGAGATTTATCTTATCTTTCACAAACTGTATTTGTTTCAGTAAAAATTTAAATATAAGAGGAATATATACATATCATTTGTACATTTTGTGGTCTCTTGAATTTGATTCTGATACATTATTCATAATGAAATCATCTTGAATGCGCATAATTTGGATAAAAAAGATGAATGTTTGGTATAAATTGATTAAAAATGAAACTATACGTTCCTAATAAGTATATTTCATTATGTTATTCGCACATACAGTAAAATAATTCCTCAACACTTTTAAAATAATCTTGGAAAAAACATTATCCATTTATTTTTCATACTAAAAAATAAATGATATTTTAACCCATCAGATATTTACGGTTTTTTTATTAAAATTCGCAATTCCATGTTCTCAACAAATCTATATAACAACATGATAGTATGTTTTATATTTAATTCCCTTGTTTTCAAACATGGAACCTTATTATTTTTTATCTTAGGTGACCTTCACAATTCCATTTATTTATATTAAATTTGACTTTTTATTAATCATGTCTCTGATGTGGGATTTTAAAAAAAATTATCACAAGCTAAAATTGATAGAAAACAATTTGGATGGGGGGATAATGTAACATCCTACGTTTAAAAAAGAAACACATTGTTTAATAGTGTATGTGATACACCACATAATGCTCAAATGAATAGAAATATATTATTATTTATATATTACCATTATAACCTAGCAGTTTTACTAGAGGAAAGGAAGACGATTAAATGAATTATTAAAATATGGTTTACACATGTATATATAATTAATTCATTGGTGACAAATTATTTATAAATGAAAATAAAACCCTTTTGAAAATAAAGGGAAATGTTTTTCGAAAAAAGTATTTTAATGCATACATTTGTGTTTTATATTAATTAAATTTACAAATCATTATTATTTGGATGATATTAATGAAATATACACAAAAATATATTAAATATAATTATTTAAATTAACCAAATGTTCTTTTTAAAAATGATATAAGAACAAATCCAATTTTACACATAAAAGATATATTTTTCAGAAAAGATAGTTTTGTCGTCTTTTGATGATGCACTTTTTTGAAATCTTGTTTTTGAAAATTTTATAAAATATATTAGAAAATATATACATCTTCTTTGAAATATGAATAAAAAATTACTTTAGTTGATTTTTTTTTATTTTTATAATAAGTTTCATGTTATGATTAATAGTGAAAAATAAGAAATTTTAAATGAAAATATCTCTTTAACCTAAATAATATATAGTGTAAAATTATATTTTTAATAGGTTTTAAAGTAGAATTAGATAAATTTTCTAACATTTAATAAAAAAATTTATTTGAATCAATTTCATATTGAATTTGGATATAAAACCATTTAAATATTTAAAATGTTTTCACATTAATAAATTATTTTCTAACTTCGTCAATGAGATTGATTTTAAATTAATCATATTAAATTATGTGTCTGGAATTTTTAAAAATGGATTTAATATTTTAAATTATAATGCCCATATTAAGAAAAATTCTTTTTTTATTTTTGGAAAAAATTAATATTAACTTTAGTAATTTTTATTAACAGGGTTAAGGGTAAATCAGAAAATTGACTGTTGAAATTATAATATAAAAATTATAAAATTACCGAAATACTTGTCCTCGTTTTATTGAATGAGTGATTTTGTGAAAATATAATAATTGGTCCATTTTAATTACCTTTTGAAACCACTCAGATGACTTTAAGCCTATTATAATATTTTATTTTAAAGAAAAGTCAATGATTCCATACTTAAGCTTTGTATAACCGTATCGTTTTTACTATAGGGTTATTTAGAATATATATTCAACTATAAATAATAAAATGAATGATAAATGATTTAACAACCTTATGGTAATTTATTTATAATTTTTGTGCAATAAAATAATTACCATAAATGATGATACAATGATGATACAATAATTGATTAATTACAAAAATACCAAATAAAGGATATTAAATATATTAAAATAAATATAATATGAAATAGTTAATATCACAAAAAAATATGTTTATTAATTTTACATGATAATGATGTGTTATAATAATTTTTACAAATTTATCGGGTTTTTATCGTATTTTTTAATAATTCAAGTAATAAATACTGTCAAAATGGACATTAATGACATTTAAAAAAAATTAATTAGATTATATTATATTAATAATATTTTAAAATTTATCAAAATTATTTTTATAATGATAAATATGTCATTCATGTTTCATTTATGGGTTGTTTGACATTTTATAGTGTGACATCTTTCCCCAGCCTATTGGATTGAGGGGGTGGAGGAATGTGACATGGCCTTAAGCGACTTTACAAAGGCACAAAAGACTATAAATAAATGCCGAGGGATTTTAGAATACATTTGGGAATGATTTGAACATAGGATAAAATCACCAAACCAAATATTCAATTACCAACAAAGACACATGATTAATGTTAACAATGTGACCCAAAACACATATTACTAAGAGTTAACCATATGAAAAAAACATTCATACCATTACGAAGACCAATAAAACCAAACCACAATAATAACACTATCAGATTACCAATAGGATGACTAAATAACATGAATCCAAAGAACTAACACACCATCCATAGCTCCTCACCAAGCTCCATTCTTTGAACTCCACAACGCTACCAAATCATCACGATGAACCCATAGCAAAAAGAGTTGTTGAAACCTTACCTATGTCTAAGAATACAAAATATTCAAAATCACCCAAGTACCAAAGCCAGGGGTGAGTACAAATACTCATTAGGATTTCCCTAAATGACTTTCCTACACACGCCACTAGGAATAAACCATCAACACATTTATATAAATCATTTTATATAAAACATTAAATAGTGAAATCATTAACATAATCCAAACATACCATTACTAAGACATTTCAAAAAGGGATATCCAAAAAACCCTGCTATATGACACTAAAATTTTTTACTTTATCATTAAAAATTTTATCTTTCAAAAAACACATAACAATGAAAACAAATAGTGGATATTCTGTCCAACATGTTCACCACATTTCCAAATAGTGGGGTTCCCGACCACTATCCATAATACTGGATCTTCCATAAACTATCCATCACCCTGTATGGTGGGCTTTCTTCCCACTTCAACCCAACCCTCAAAAGCCATAATAGTTAATCATCAATTAAGCATAGAACACTAAGGCCACACAATAAGAACACAATCATTTTCAACACATGCCAATTCATTTCAATAAATCACCCATTTATTGAAAAAACTAGTTTACCAATGCTCATGCCCAGCATAATTTCAAAAAAAACATCTTTATTAAAAACTATCTTTCACAAAACATTTTTCATTATCAACCACTAGCTATTTTAAAATCATCTATTTAAAATCCCACAAAAAATTCCATTTTTTCAATAATAACCCTTTTTTCCAATATCCCCAAAATCATCTCAAAATTGATTTAGAACAAGATTTTCCCATCATTATAATAATTAATTTCAAGAAAAAATAATTAATTATAACCAAAACCACTAGTTCCAGAAAAGTGGAATCTAGAGAGAATCTACTTGCATATAGGTTTCTGGTGAATTTTACCCATAAGAAACTGCACTTGAATCCGGGGAAAATCACTACTAAAACTGCTCTATATATCGTTCACAATCATCAAGAAGACATAAAATAAACACAAAAGGAAAAAATATTATATCTATATACAACAGTTCTAGATCTCGAAATCCAAGAGAGAGGGAAGAGTAGATCTAGAGAAAACCTCAACGAACTAAGCGAGGAGTGTTAACGGAGAAGAATCATCTTAACCAAACACAAATAACCCTTAAATTTTTTTTCAAAACAAGTGGGATTGCACCCCTAACCCCTGATAAGAGGAACTTGCAAGTGACTCTCGAATGGGAGGAAGTTTGGGTGTCTTTAGAGAAATCCCAACTAATCTTGAATTTTTAAAAATCCATTTTTTACGGGCCACACGGTTAGCTCGCACAGTTAGTAAAATTTGTTCTAACCATGTACATGATGCTACCTCAAAGGGGTACCTTGAATGACCTTCTCAAATGGTTTTACAATCCATACACAGTCCGTGCATAACCCCAATACCCACATATATTCATCCCACAAAGTTTCCCTTAACTGTGGTCAAACCATGTAGCCTTAAAAATGCTTCCCTAACTACACAAAACCTTCCAAAAATATCCCAAAATCATCCAAAATCATCCCAAGCCCTTTAAAAACATAAAAAGTAATAAAAATGGCTATATAACTCCAATAGAGGGAGGGGTTCCAAATTCTCCTCGTCATGGGAATTTTATCCTCAAAAAGTAGAGAATCACCACATTGGTGAAAGAGATATGCCATTTCTCAGCCGTCTCTTTCACCCAATACCAGGTCTCCTAAATCATAACATTCTTCCAAAAAAACCCATACTAAACTAATGCTTCTACAATGAAAGACTATATCTTTCATATCCACAATATGCACTAGCATGTGCACAAAGGAAGTATCTAGTTCTAGCTTAACATGATCCCAACGAATCACATGGTCACTATTTTGCAGATACTTTTTCAAATGCGACACATGAAACACATTGTGCACTACACTAGATCGTGCTCATAAAGCCAAACTGTAATCCACCTCTCTAATCCTCTCAATTATTTGAAAAGGCCCAACATACCTTGGGGATAATTTACACTTCTTTCTAAACCGACGATGTCCCAACCTATGAGAGAATCTCAAGAACACATGATTTCCCACCTCGAATGACAATTGTCATTGACGACGGTCCAAAAACGATTTCTGAAGACATTGAGCCATCTCCATTTTCATTCCGATCAACATCATCTTATCCATAGTCTCTTGGACAAGGCATGGTCCAATCATCAAAGTCTCACCCATTTCCACCCAACATAGGGGAGAATGACATAGACACCAATATATTTCCTCAAACACTACCATATGTATTGAATCCCAAAAACTGTTATTATTGAAGAACTCCACCAATGGTAAGTGATCCTCCCATTAACTACCAATATCCATCATAATATTTCTTAATATATCCTCCAATGTTTGTATCATCATCTCAAATTGTCCATCCGTCTAAGGATGATACACTGTGCTTATCATCAGCTATATCCCAAGTGCTTGCTGCAAGGATTTCCAAAAATGAGATGTGAACCTAAGATCTCTATCTGATCCAATCTAAACTAGAACACCATGCCTTTAAATCACTTCCCGGATAAATATTTTGGATAGATCGTTCAACGTATGATATTCATTAATTGGGATGAAATGGGATGGCATTTTGAGCTGATCCACAATCACCCAAATGGAATTGTGTTTCATGACTATTCTGTGGATTCCATTCACAAAATCCATCACTATTTTGTACCATTTCTACACTAGGATAGGTAAAGACTAAAGTATTCTAGCTGTCCACTTATTCTCTACCTTGACATGATGAAGATTCATGAATCTCTAATCAAACTCTTCCACATTCGTTTTCATACCATCCCTCCATATATATGCTTTCAAAACCATATAAATATTCTGATTTCTAGTATGGAAGGCCCCCCTTGAATGATGATAATCCGTGAGAATTTCATTATGACAAGACACTAGTACAACAATCCAATTCTAAAAACACAAGACTGAATTCCCATTCAGTTCTGAGATCATAATGATCTCCCCACCATTCAGTTTCGACCACATCTCCATACACTTGGAATCAGATGTCTGCGCTTCTTTAACCCAACCAGAGAAGTTTGGAACCAATGAAACGTAAATGAAGATTTCTCTGTCACTGTATTCCTCACATTCCAACCACATTTTGGCTAATAATGACATCAATTGACACTGATCTTATGCCACTTTCACAACTTGAGAATAATATTTACTACCTAATGCATTCTCAAATGAATTTCCCTTACCCAGTGTGTACATTATGTCCAAATTAATCTTCTAGAGATGTTCCATTCGTCCCCTTTTCTTAAATTTTAAACCCCTTTGTGAGAAAATATGATTTAATCTCATATGGTCAATACACAATGTAAATTTCTCACTAAATATATAATAATTCCACATTTTGAAACCATGAAAAACTACTAAAATATCCAAATAATGTTTCAGATAGTTCTTCTCATTGAACCTCAACTACTGTGATCCATATGCAACCGCATGAACCCCCTGAAATAGAACACACCCAAACCCTGATCCCAATGTGTCATAATACCCCACGTACCCTTCCCCTGGTTCTGGAAAAACCAAGATTGGTGCTGATGTAATGTGACCCTTTATCTCTTCAAATCATTTCTGACACTACTCATCATATTGAAATTGGATATTCCCCCTTGTCTAATCTTTCCTTGGTGAACCCAATCATTTGAAATCATGACCAAAATTCCATTAATAGCCTATTAGACTAAGAAAGATCTGTATCACGAAAACATTCTTTTGCATTTTCCATGAAATAACAACCTCTATCTTTTTTAGATCTACTGAAACACATTTCGTAGAAATAACATGGCCAAGAAAACAAACCTCATATTTTCAAATGTCACTCTTTGAAAATTTTTCATACACCTGATGATCCCTCAAGATCCCCATCACTATCGCTAAGTGATGATCATACTCTATCATTGTACTTGAATAAACCTATCATTCATCTACAAATACCACCTCAAAAGAATCCAAATATCTCTAATATATCTGATTCATCAATTCCATAAACAAAATTGGTGCATTCTTTATACCAAATTCCATATACACATACTTGTAATGTCCATATGTACTTATGAAATTTTTTTTGGTAATATATATCATTTTTCCTGACCCACAATTAATGATATCCCAACCTCAATTCAATATCACAGATCCACTGAGCTCCCCTCAACTTGTCGACGAAATCACCAATGCATGGAAGTGGATATTAGTTCTATATCGTAACCTAATTATGTCTACGATAATCATCACAAATCCACAGAGTTTCATCTACAATTTTAACAAACAAAAATTGGTTCTGCCCACAGAGTCATTCTTGGATGGATGAACCCTTTGTTTTCTAGCTCTTCCAACTAAAACTATAATTAATGATATTATTTTGGTTCCATAAGGTAAGACGGAAATCAGATAGGACTTGTCCACGAAAGTAGATCAATCGTAAACTCTACATCCTCACAGGGGAAAACCCTGAGAATTATTCAGGAAAGACATCCATAAAAGGATCCACAACTTCCTGAAAAACACTCGTATCAACACCTTCTACTAATGCCAATGAAAAGGCTTCTAACCGATATGATATCTTGTCAACTACTGGTGCCAACAAGCCTATTGCACAATACCTCTCACTATTATCTTCTTAAATAGATTCCTAACACCATCCTCTATCAAAAAACTAACTATTTGTGCATAGAAATTCATGTAGTCCTTAAACATCACCAACCAAACCATTCTAATTATTAGATCAGAATCATCAATCTTAATCACTGAAAAATTCCACATCAATTCAATGTTGTCCATAAATATGCAACATGATTTTCAGAGAAAATATCGACACTCTCTTTGACCCAGAATAGTTTTTAGTTCAAAAACAGAAGGCATTATTTCCACATTTAAACCCAAAAAAATCAATGATACTAGAAGAAATAAAATAATGGGAATCACTTGTATCAAATAATGCTTGTATCAATGTTGAATTTAAAAGAAACATTCATCGCACTGTGGTTGGTCCTAACTGTTCATCCATCACAGCATGTTCATTCCCAAAAAAGTTATTACATTCCATACCCTGCTCATTATTACCTTGATGGGGCGTAATCATATTACTAGAATTACCATGAAGAACTTTACTCTGCTGTCGATGGGTATGTGATGTCCCCATCCCGTCGAGTCATAATTCCCCTATGACCCCTAAGGAGTATCACAGACACCCAACCTCAGAACATTCCAACAATAACACTGGAAATTCACAATATTCTTACTATTATGAAATTATTGATGTTTTATCATAAAATAACACTTGATGTGGATCATAGATCCACACTGAAAACATCCCTGCTTACTCTGAGGCTTCAAAGAATGATTCATTGATCCTACTATCAGAATCTAATTCATGCCCCCACCCTATAAAAAAGTGTATCTCTTTCTCTTGAACCCAGCATTCATGTTCTCACTATTCCCCATGCGTAATAACATACTTCCACTGCCTATATCCCCCAATAGGTATCCCTTAACCATCATATCTCAATTAACCATTCTCGTGTAATCATTTATACACATCACTTTTATCTTGGAACAAATTTTATGCCTCAACCCGGCTTCAGAAGTTTGTACCTTCAATTGTGTACTACCTGCCCCCATAGTTAAAAACCACAATATGTTCATAAACATAGATGAACATTCTATTATCTCCATGTTCCCTTTCTTAAAACTGAAGAAATATTTAGTACGCTAATTTCTAAATGCTTGATTGTAGAATTGTTTGTAACATAATTTTTCAATACCTCCAATGACAGACCTTGGTCTATCCCATCTTGGACAGCCAACATCCACCACTGAAAATAATTTTATTCCATCATGTATGTGGATAACATCATTTTTATCTCTTCTGATGTTCCCAAGAAGTCAAATATCCTATGCATTCTATTCAGCCATGCTTCAGCCCATTCTGGCAACGAATCACCCCTAAACATTGGTGGATTCTGTCATTGAAACTGAACCCCATGATCCCCATTATTTGTTTCATCCACATTATTCCAACATTCCACTGCTTGGAAATCATTCACTATACTCTGTAGTAACTACTTGTACACAATAGGCTCAAGTGAAACCACATTTTCAGCATCTTCCTCCACTTGGTCTTTATGAAGCCTACCCTGTTCCATTTATACCAATACAAAAATGACAATAAGTCCCACTCCCATAAAAATTAAATGCAAAAAAATCATATTCAATTTTATAACATCTATCAAAACTAGGCTTTCAAAAAGTTCACATTTCCCTCATTGCACTATTCAGAAAAATCATCCATGTTTTTTAAATCAACACATTTTCAAAACACCACAAGTTTTAATGTTTCAAATCCTTACATTTTGAATCCCAATTCAGATTTCTAAAATACACACATTTATATCACACTGAAGATCATTATACCCCCAATGAAATATGAATCTTAGTAGGAAGTCATTTCTACCATGCATGCCATGTTCATCTCATTGGCTACACCAACAATATTGAGATATCCAATCCCAATAAGTGTCTACAGACACTTATGTACCCAACTCACTGGTAACATGATGTCCACCATAAAAGTGTTAGCTATGTCCTTTTTCCTATACATTCCATGTCCTGAAAATCCAACAACTTTCTACCATTCCGAGTCAAGTAATATACCAAGAATGAATGTCAACACCAAAGGACTAGAAAAGTGATCACACTTGAATGCGAAGGAACGATCAAAATTATACCTCTTGTAACATCCCACCCCATCCCATTGGCTTTATATGGTGTATAAAATTTACATAGCCTTAAGAAACGTTCCCAAGGAACCAAAGGATGAAAATAAATGTTGAGGGATTTGAGAATACATTAAGGAAAATTTTTTCTTAATGATTAAATCATCCAACCAAATATTCCTTTACCAACAAATATACACAATTCATGTTAATAATGTGACCCAATACACTTATTATCAAGAGTTAACCAAATGGACAAACACACCCATACCAATACCACGGCCAATTCAACCAAAACACAATAATACCGCAATCAGAGTATTAAGAAGAAGGATGAAAAACATGAATTTAAAGGACTTAGACACCATCCATAGTGCCAAACCTAGCGCCATGATTAGGGCTCCACAACGCTGCCAATGTATCCTGACGAACATCATTAAAAAATGAGATGATCACCCTTACCTTTTTCCTGGAATAAAACATATGAAAAAAACCCAATTTAGAAAGAATGGATTGAGTACTAATACATAGTAGGATTTCCACAAGTGACTTCCCAATGCATGACATTAGGAAGGAACTATCAGTTCAATTATATAAAATAGTTTATATAAAACATTAAATATTTAAACCATTACTCCAAGACAATCATAAAATTATGAAGACATGTCAACAAGGTAAATTGAAACAACCATTATATAAGACACTTCACAATTTTACATTATATCAACAAATTACATATTTTATTACTCCACACAACAAGGAAAACAAATGGTCGAGATTCCATCTAACGTATTCACTATATTTTCAACTAGTGGAGATTCTCAACCACTATCCATAATAGTGTCTCTTCCATCCACTATTCAAAACCCTCTATATTAAATCTTCGTACTCACATTCGCCCAAACCACACAATCTATAACACATAATCAATCAACAAGAATGGAACACCATGGCCACACAATAAGCACAACATCATTTCCAACACAAGCCAATTCCCTTAAAAATCACTAATTTATTCAAAACAACCATTTACCAACATCTTTGGAAAAAAATCAATAAAACCAAATTTTTTGAAAACCATCTTTAATAGATTATTTTTTGACAATCAACCACTAGTTATTTTAATATCACTAATTTAAAATCACACAAAAAAGCCTCTTTTTCGAAATAATAAAAAATTTATTCCAAAATCCCCCAAATAATGACAAAATGGATTTCAAAAAAGATTCAATAATATCAATAAAAATTAATTTCAAACAAAAAAACATAATTTTAACCAAAACCACAAGTTCTAAACAAGTGGAGTCGAGTTATACGTTTCCTAACTTTAGAGTTCTGACTAATTTGACCCACAAGACACTGCACCCCAATCCAAGAAAATGCTCTACTAAACCCACTCTAGATCTCCTTACCTATCATCAAAATGCCTTAAAATCGACACCCACAAGAAAAATAACCATATATCTACACAAAATAAGTGTATATATAGAAAACTGAGAGAGGGGAAGAGTAGGTCTAGAGAAAACCACAAAGAACCAAGCAAGGATAATTATCGGAGACAAATCAGCTCAACCGCACTACGAAAACCTTTCATTTTTCTTCCAAAATGAGTAGGAGAGCTCCAATAACCCTTGATAAGAGTAAATTCCAAGTGAGGCGCAAATGAGAGGATTTTTTGGAGGCTATAGGAAAATCATGACTAATCTAGGGTTTTTAAAAATCCCTTATTACGGTCTCACGGTTAGCTCGCATTGTTAGAAAAATTGTGCACTAATTGTCCTCGTGATTCTACCTCAAAGGGGAATATTTCATGGCCTCATCACAGGTTTATAAAAACCATGTGAAATACATGTGTAAACCCACTTCCCGCATGGTTTCATCTAACATGGTTTCCCCTAACCGTTCTGAAACCATGACACCATAAAAAGGCTTCCAAAACATTCCCAAACCTTCTGAAACTCTCCAAAAATCTTCCCATCTCATCCCAAGCACTATAAACAAAATAAAAGTATAAAATATGGCTAAAAACCTAAGTCTGGAGGTTCTAAATATAGTAACTATATTAACCCTCAATTTTTTTAAAGACATGTTTTCATAGTAAGAGTTAATGACGATAAATAATGGTTAAAGCCAAAAGATAAAGAATAAAAAAAATTCAAAATATGTATAAATTTAATTAGATGAAATAATTTATATCCACAACTATTATATGATAACAATAAATATTTTTTCAACCATTATTAATATAAAATTATTTTATATTAATTTTATATTTTGAGACATTCCAATAGTTCACATCCCAACTCTTATAAAATGGAACAACTTATTCTATTTTCATCACACTTAAAAACTATTGGGTTCAGCCATTTTTTCCATAAATAACTTAAAATATTAACTCCCCAAAATATATAGCTCTTATTTTTGGCATAACACCACCCTTAGTGGTATTAAATTTTTAAGAAACAAAGGATTACTAAAGAAGAGGTATCATTTTTAATCAAGTATATATGGTTTATTTCTTCTTAACCTAACATAAAATCCTATTAAACCACGTTAAAATAATAAATCTAGTATCATAAATATAATAATATTTTATTATTCAAATATAATCACTTAATCCATCTCTTCATACATCAAATGGGACAATTATTAATTGTTCTTGTGTACATTGGACTACCATCTCGTGAACCGATAGAATTTGTTTTTCATTACCATCTCTCAAGACTAGTTATAATGAATGAAATAATATTTATATATGATATTCATGAATTATTTATTATAATGAAATAATATTATATCATTTACATTTTTACCTTTCCTTTCATATAAAACTGATAACGTTGTTCTTCCGTACATGTGAACAATCACCTCAAAGAAGTGATGTGATTCATTTTTCATAATCACATCATATGTGTGATATATATAAATATATATAAATTATTAATATTATATTAATGATATTATAATAATTATTAATATATAAAATAATACTTACCTCCTTTCCATAATGAATATTAATAAATGGAAACAATATACTTGCAAATGTACGACATACCCTCTCTTGGATTATAACATTGTTAATTTCTCACAACCCTACGTAATGGTTTGATTTAAAATTATAATTTATGTATTAAAAATAATAATTTCATGAATATTATTCTTAATATGTCATAAAAATGACCACGTTGAATGTTTCCATAAAACCAAGTTTATTTTAAAATCAAGTATCGAATATCGTCAAAACGTCCGCCATGAACTTAAATAATGAAGTAATTGTTATAACATGATAATAATTTATGTAAAAGGAATAATAAAATATAAAAATGTTATAATGAAATTATATAATTCAAATATTTTTATTATTCAGGTAGATAAAAATGTTTGTAACGAGTTGAATTCAAGGTAAGGGGCTTCATCTCAATTTTCTTTTATTGCGGATTGTTTTGATGTTATGTACATATATTATTTTATAAGTTTTATATAACTCTATATTGACATATTTTTCCATGAAGATATTTTATCCCATGATATATATTGTTTTTTAAATATTACTCTTCAATTTTTAATATGATTTCACTGATTACATAGTAATAATAGAATTTTTAACCCAATTTTAGTTATTTCGGTTGAATGTTTACTTTATGATTATGTTATGCTAGGATTATATGTGAAATGAATTATGAATATAATATATTTTATTTAATTTTTTTTTATGTGGGTTTATGGAATATGAACATAACAAATTCATTTGATTAATGAATATCTTAATGATATGATATTTATAAGGGACTTTTTTTAAAAACACACTTTTAAAGTTAATTATTAAAAAAATCAAAATCCAGAATAAATGTTTTTAATATATACAGAAAGAAATGAATTTACCACTTTCATGTATCCTTAATTTTTTTTAATATTTCTTTACAAGTTTACCAATTTCTTTTTAGATAAATTTTTTTCATTTATAAGTGTTGTGACTTTGTAAAATTGAAAAGTGATTTCATAGTAGAAAATTTATTTTTATTTTATACTTAATTTATGTTTTATGAATATGTTATGGTTATAGGTAATTTTTTATGAATATCGATGGTTTTATGATAAAATGAGGCTAGGTGAGGCTGTTATAGATCTCTAATGATTTGGATAATGGAACAAAGTCAACCAGTAGGATTTCTCCTAGGATATTAAGGGAATATACTACGGTGGTTATTCCAAACGTAACTTTTATCATTCCCCACTTTGTAGCATAAAAGCTATATTATATGTATGAGTGATATTTAAAATGATGTCTTAAGTTACCTAATTATATATTTTATGTTTTTTATGATTTTTTATGAAGATCACATTACAATAAAAATGTAATTCAGTGATCTTTTTTAGAATGATGATTCAATTTTTAGGTGAACATGTATGATTTTTAGAAAATTATTCTATATTATTTCATTATATTAATAGTTTCATTTTTTGAGGTCACATAATAATATTTTTATTCTGATTCATAGTTTGAAAATATTATTCCTTAAGTATAAGGATGGGTAAGAGAAAGGTGGATGTCATGTAGAAAGTTAAGAATAATTTTGATGAAAAATAAATAATGGTTTATTTTATAAAAAATATTTTTTGAACAAAATGGATGTTGATTAGAGGTGGTTATATAGTAATATTTGAGTTATTAGGTGTTATTTATGGCCTCTTTCTCTAATAATTTATAAATTAAACTTTCTTAAATGTAAAATAAATTAATTTTATTGACTAAAAATGATGATTATTTAATGTATATTTTCTGGTCCTTACAATGACCCCTCAGTAATTCATGATATAGATTCATTGTATTGTTCTTGTCAGTGGTTGAATTATCCCAAACATGAACTTACCATGACACAATGAATTATTTTGAGTTTTGTTTGTTGTAATATTATTATTATATAAGCATAATGTTTTTATTTATTTTTTATTAGTCTGATTTATAGGAATTTTATATATTTATTAGAAAAATTATTTTACCTGAAAATATTACCCAATTTGGATAAATTTTTATCCTCTCAGTACGCTTATTATAAATTATTAATTTGAAGATGGTCATTATTTTATCATATCAGGAATATGTTATCTAATTTATCATACTAATAAATCGATGATATTATACAAAAATACTTATCCTTTAATTTCAACCTTATATCCATCATTTTAAGGGGGTTTCCAAAATGAAACATGTTTCATCATAGAGTTAATAGTCTTCACAATGTATAAAGAGTAGTTTTGTTTCTCTTTATTGATGTGGTATATAAATAATCAATGATAATATCATTAATTTAGTAACATTAATTTATATAAATTATACAAATATAATTATATTAGTGTTTCTAGAACAAATGTGAATAAAGATAACTATTTTGAATTGTTTTGTATATGATAAAACTCATGTCGAGGACTTGAATATTCCATATGAGTATAGATGGAAATGATGGAAATATAATAACAAATGGTTCCCATAATATTTTGGATGTGTGATACGCTTATACTAGGATAAAAATGGTTATTTTTTAAATCCAAATTTTATTTAAAGGTTATACCTTTTGTGGTGAGAGTGTTACATTTTTAAGTGAATTAAATGGTTTTTTTGGGTAACCATTATATTTTAAACAATGAAAGGATAAAATTAAAGGGTTAGTAAAAAAAATGGAAAAAATTGAGAAATATGTTGGGATAGTGAGTTTGGGTTGAAACTCACCCCAAACACTCATTTTTAGTCAAATTTTTAATGTTTTATGGTTTTTTATTTTTATTTTAAGTTTTTACCCTAATTTAATTTTCTCGTGGTAATTAATTTCTAACATCAGTAATTTATTTTAATGAAAGATAATTGGAGTGAACCTCTACCTAATTTTAAATTTTTTTTTAAAATTTTTAAATAATTTTTTCTAATTAAATTTAAAAAATTAGGAAATGTAAATATTAAAATAAACACAGTTAATATCATAAAAACAACTGTTAGAATAGTAAAAAATTTTAGATTTAAATTTATATATAATATTAAATTATCTTGGATATAGAATTTAATGTGATAAAGTTATTTATTATAAAAATATAGATGGTTTGAGGTATTAATGGACAACAAAAGAAGTATTTCTTTAGAAAGTAGTTGATTTAAATAAATGTTTGCAAATAGTTTTTTCATTAAAATATCATTTTAATTAATTCTAAAAATATTGGAAATGGTATTTATACATTCAATGAATATTATAAAATTAAAATTTTTAATAAATAAATTATTATTCTAATGCATTATGGGGTTTTATTTTAAATTTCTTGGTCGTAACAATAAAGTCCTACCAAAATATAAGATTCATGAAAACTGAAATTTTTTACTACAACTATAAATCTTCTAAAAATTGAAGAAACTCATTCTAAGATAATTTTGATACATTAGATTATTGAAATTGTTTTGTTAATTTATATTTTAAAATTATTATTTTTAATAAATTCATGAATAAAGTCTGTTTAAATGGATTATTATTTGACAGTTTAGTATTTTTTTTCACAAAATATAATGGTCTCAATTATTAAGGTTTCGTAGACTAATGAGTACAACAATAATATATTTAATTTTTTAGGATAAGTCATAGTCCTTAAAAGATTTGTGACTTTCCAATTTTTCTCTTGTTTTTTACTAATCCATGAAATAGAACAGATATGTGAGTGGATACTATAATTTTTCTCAGGCCTATATTTAAATGATTTAAACCTGATAAGACATTATATATATTTTAGATTTCATACTCTAACATTTTCCAAATCCTTGAATTGGGAAAGCTTAGAGTATATAGACATTATTTTACTAAGATCTCACTTTACATGTTTTTAATATTGTAATTATTCTTTTCTATTTAATTTATAGTGTACGTCTTGAAAATGTAGATCATGGATAGATGATTTTTAAGGCCATACATGTATGTACAATAATGTATTATGTTCATGGTTTTATACTGTTTGGACCAATAGTGAGGTTATATATCTAAAGATAGGGGAAAAATTTACTCAGTGAGAATAATGAACCGAACACTAGACATGAAACCTAGAAAAAAGGGTAAGAGATAACCCAATATAACTGATATACCCATTTTCATTATAGGAAACATCAATAAGTTTAAAAATTTATATAGTTTAGGTTCATGTCAAAAAAAACATAAAATATATCACAACATTCCATCATGATAATCTAAAGTCAATAATTTTAAGTAACCAAGAATAGTATCTCAACTCAGGGTATTTGAGATAAAAAATAGAGTATATCATCTCTTGGAATTTGATTCTTCAGAGAACATGAATATCCAAATATTAAAAGAAATAAGAGTAGGATATCCTAACATTTTGATTATAATGTAAATGAGTAAACAATGTATATCACCAAAGGTAATTGAATCTACTAGAATAATTGAGTTATTGAATGAGTAAAATATAATATAAAATTTATTACTCAATGGGAAAATGATAAATGTGGGAATAAGTTAAGCATTGGTAATATAGGGACTACCACCGCACAATTGGGAAATTGAACATGGGGTTAAGGGGTACACTCCAACTGTATAAACCCATTCCATTGGTTGGTAGTCTAGAAATGCATTATAGATTCCATTAATAAATTGGGGGATCCTTTTAGATCATCCAATCACCATATCGCTAGAATCAATAAATGTGGCTCCCAATAGAATACACAAAAGGTATTTTGGATTTTATTTAGAAAATATAGACCCAAGGATGTGGGTTTATGATTATTTTTATATAAATTATAAAATGTATCATCATGGATAAAATAATATTAAATAAGTGTTTGAGATTCCTAAAACTTATGCCACCATATATTGAACACATTCTAACGGTAATACAACAAAACAAAAAATTGATTGAATACATGATCATCTGAAAGGGATGGATTGTTCAATATGTAGAATTGGACATTTCATGATGATGAGGAATTTATCACAAATATCCTATCAAAAAATTGAAAAAATATTATAATGGAATAATTATTGAGTATTATATTTCCTCCATATAAAAGGGAGTTATTAATGTGTTTTTCCTTTTATTTAATTGGTTCATTGTGTGTGAAAATATGGGTAAAATAGTATTTTATAAAAAAAATTAGAGTAGTGGTATAACCTTGTATATCTCTCAAACATCCTCATTGAATCATTATTCAAATTATCTGTACTATTTTCTCTATCTCTAATCAGATAAAACCTCATCCAAATACACTCCCATAGGGTTTAAACCTTGAATGGAGTAGTATAGTAAGATTTGGTCTCTGGGAACCAACTTTTTTATACAGTATATTACTGAATATACATAAACAAGTGAATATTAAATATATCTTCTCATATACTGATCATTATTTTATATGAATTTAATTTAATAATATCCTAGTTATCCATCAAATTAAAAAGTCCATATAAGTTATTCACTATGATGATCGTTTTGAGATGTTCTGATAATATATGTAAAATAATATACCTAAGGACATTATAAAGGACTATGAGGGTGAAAATATTTTTTCGACTATTAGGTTCGAGTTTGTGTAAGAGGATGATGGTTCATCTCATTATGTTTTCCCACAGTGATCTTCATGAAGGGATGTTATGAGGAAAGACATTCCAATTGTAATTCTACATGTTTATGTGTCATAAGATATTCCTATCTACAAGTGTGGGTAATGGTCCGTAGAATTTATGATTTCTATCTATACATATCATGTATCATGTATTTAGTTGTATTGATGAAACCCATGAGACAATATTTTCATGCTATGTTGTATATGTTGGGTGAATCATAATTGGTATGTCATTAATTAATATGATGAGGATAGATTTTCCCTCTTATTTACGGAATTTAATATTTTGGCCCTTTGATTCCATTGGAATCAATGGGACAAATCCCATCATCATGGTGATGTATATATATTTATTCCCAGTAATAAATGAAATATATATCAAGCAATAAGGATGATTATAGTAGTATGAATCATTCTGGATGAGATATCGAGGTAAAAAGACAATATTACAGATTTTTTGCTCTTATGTGTTTATTGACATTGTACATTAACATATTCAATATAGTATTTATGACCCATTACTATAAAATAATATTGGACATTAGGAAAGACTACATAATTCAAGCTATGATGAATCCAAGAGGTTCATACACTATGTTTTTACATTGATCTGAATTAAATTCTATTTTAATTTTACTACTGGATTTAAATTTTGTCTCATTTCAGGGGAATAATTTTATTTAGCAATTATTGATAAAATAAATAAACTATTTATTTATTCAAAATGTAATTATTTTATCATGTAGATGTATAATATTTATTTTATTTACTATATGAATAAATCGAGGCAGGTGACCAAATAAATGCTCACAAAACTTGAGGTGGATATTTTGTGATCTCAAGGTAGGCTCCTGAATGATGGAAGGTTTTTGAATTTTGAATGTTATGTTTATTTTGAAGGCAGAAATGGCAGTATTGATAGGGGTTCGTTGTAGTGTTTTGTTTGAAATTTTAATGTTCCATGCTATAATTCCCATGTAATTCTCATGGTGGGTTGAATCTGATTGTTTTGTGCGGGTCTACACTTACCCTTTAAAAGTGTGATTAGAAAATAAAAAAATTGGATTTTGAAGAGGAGAATGATTCCACTAAGATTAGTTCTGCTGATAAATATTGATTTACAATTTGGTAAATTAATATTTATTTTTCTTCCAAAAACCCACACTATGAATCTATAATAATAATAATAATATTATTACTTGATATGGGGTCATTTAAGGGTTTAATATATTATTAAGTGTATATGTTCTATTATATAGTATTTATCTATAACCTATTACTCTAAAAATATGCATATATTTTTATGGTGAAAGTGTGGACCGAATTGGATAATCGTAATTCAAAAAACATAATTGACCATTCTCTCTATGAAGACTAAAGAATACTCTAGATTTTTTTCTTAAATCCTATGATATTCTCCTACCTCATCCATGTTCTCAGGAATAAGATTTAAAGTATGACCCATTAAGCATGATGGAATATTCACAGTGATCATAGAGAATAGTAGAAATTGATAAATCATATATGATATTAACAAGAAATTCATTGGTTTTGTTTAATGATCAATGGATCACATGAGGATCACTGATAGATGGATTCTACAAATGGAACCTACAAGTTTAATGATAGTAGACTACAAGGGTTTTGAATGATGAAAATATTCATTTAAGTAGCACTTAAATACTATTTTATTCTTTCTACCTATCCATATTAATTATTTATAAATATAAATTGAAATATAATCTTGGTTCTTGTGTGCATTTTAGGTATCATTAGAAATGTTTCATTGGCCTTGGATCCGAGATCATGAAAATCATATTATATATATTGAATCCAAAAATTTCTATGTCAAACTATAGTATGATAATCTCTTCCACTTCACTTGAATCCATTAAAATGGTATATGAATATCCATGTTAAAATTTATAATTATTTATTATTTATTTGAAAATTTCACATATAATGTTAAATGTAATTTAATGTTTTAATTCATTCTTAATATATCATATATGTTTATTCTTCCTCCAATTAATTTTAAAGTCACATAACCATGATTAGTCAATTATTATATAATAAAACATATTAAAATCCTATTTGGTGGTAAAAATAACTCTTTCCATATATTATATGGTTTTATAACATGTAATAAATAGTCAAATATCATGTATACGTATTCATTTCACCACGAAACCCACATGGAATCAAGGTCTTCATGTAAGGAATACATGACACATGAATTAAATGCACCATGTGGAGACCAACTAGGATAACACACACTTTTTTAATACACTTCATTATATGTTATAATCAGTGTGTATTCCATTTATTTTCATGGTAGAAACAAAGGGGTCAGTATGTGTCGTGTAGTTAATAAAACACATGTTTTAAATACACGATGTCCATAATATGGAAGCCACGAAACATGAATTACACACCATGTATCCATAAAACAAGTCATAAACCTCATAAATTTCTATGACAAGTACACTCTAAGTCCATATTCATGTAATATAGAAATACAGGAAAGTACGCATCTTGTTGCAAACCTGCACATGTCAGGAACTTTACCTCTTACCTTTGAAATATTAAATTTAATTAATTATTCGATTAAACAAATTGATATGATTTTTTTGATTCATTTAATTGAAAATACATTTTTGTATTGAGGGTATAAATTATATTAAATTATTATTTAATTATGTGTAATATTAAAAACTGAAATCTGTGTACATTCTTTCTATATCCTGCACTAAATTATATATGCAACATAATCTTCATCTGTTCTGTGTGTAATTAATTTGACAGTATATTCTATGAAATTTTGACACAAATCATGTATTCAATATGTCATTTGAGCTCATTGTAGATTGTAAAAACCATTCTATGTTGTCCAATCATGCACCCATTGAGTTGGTTCCAAGAACAAATTTATATATTATTTTTATTATATTTTAAATAAAATAATTTATTTTATTTAAAATCAAAGTGGTAGAGATTCTACCGAATCATTACATGGAATAATATAAAATTTATTACTTGATTTATAATGTTATTAATAAGAATGATTTTTTATTTTTCTCATGTAAAATAATTAATTGAAATGATATTTAGAAGTTTGTTTCAAATTCAATGACATTGCATGTCTGTGATTAATCATGATATTTGAATAGACCTATGTAAGTGTTGGTTTAATTTATTTTATTTTTATGTCATGGGTTTACAATTATTTATTGTTAAATAAAATAAGATCGTTTGAGTTTCATCCATCTCTGCAATATTATATAGGACCTACATGTCCAAGATTATTTTATATAATTACCCTTAACTATTATATGGTTCCCCTAACTATCATGTGAGTTATAAACTATATGTAATAAAATTATTATCTAATGGCACATTCACTCAGTTAATGGTAGATCAGTGTTGGTTCAAGACGTAACTGAGATAAAACCAACATGAGAAATATATAGGTGGACAGGTTGTGTGTTATAAATTATTCCAAGACCAAACCAATGAGTTTTTATCTAGTGTCATATGTTGATTTATTATAAAATAAATAAATCTACCATTAGGAAAATCTCATAATCATTCAGTTTATTTATTTTTTATATTTCTACCTTTTGAGTTGTTTATTTTATCAATACAAGACTATGATAACACAAATTAATGGACTAGATAAAATATGGAATTAAAATATGTTTACTATGGGAAATAGTTTTTTATAACATTCAAAATCCATAATGTAAAATCCACATAATATTAACATGAAATATAATGGATATAAAAGTAAAATTTTATGAATAATATATAAAATATCCCAACATAATATTAAGTAAGGCTAACACTTCCATTACTTGATTAGGAGTAACATCATAGAAATTTTTGTTGGTAATACACTTTTTGGGACATTTATTTTTTTCATCAATTTATTATGATTTTTTTTCAACTGAAACATTTTATTTCTAAAGGATTTTCCCTTTCGAGACTTGTTGTAACTTGGAAGCAAGTGTTGTATAAATGTAAGAATGGTTTTCTAGATTGGGGATTCCACTCAACGGATGAAGGGGCTACAATCCAATAGTTAGGAAATACTTTCCTAACTAAATACCATCAAGTTATTGACAAATCCCTTGATCAGGTTATGATATGGGGTTTATGGATCCTTTAAACTAGAATTTATAAGAATGAAGACTTTATGAGTCCAATGGAATAGGCTGTTGGGACAGGATATAATAGTATGAGATATAAAATTAATTTTAATTCATATCAATTTAGGAAATCATATAAATTACTTTAAATATTCTCTAAATTTTTATTGAATAAAATGGGAATTTTAATAACAACAACACTATCCCTATGAACTATCTTTCATAAATACAATATCCTTAATGGCACCAACTTCTAGATATGGAACAGGTGCATGTGTATTGTATTATGCCTTGAATAAATGTTATATATGATGGATTCCCCTATTCCTAATCCTCTAAATATTATGTCATGTGAGTAAGAGTAACATGTATATGAGAATAAATTGAATAATACACTATATATTCAATGTTTATTGTTATCTTCCATGTCTAGTAAACTATAAAAATATAATGAGACTATTGATGCATTAGAAATGCATAGTCATCATCAAGCTATATATCGGGATAGAGAAAGAGAAGACTGGATTTAGATCTCCAAGTCACTATTCATGTCCAAGGTTTGAGAATTTTCACTAAATAGTGGCCACTTAATTAAAATATTACCTATATATTGATTCTGAAAATTCTTGGTTTTAAACTACCAGATGAATTATGAATTATTATCATTCTACCATTACTTCATCAAAGAATCTATGAATCTATTGTGAATTTCAAAATAAATAATATGGAGAATTCAATAACACATTTCCATACATTAATTCAATATACTAATAAAGAACATAATACTAAAAATTATTTGGTCTTTATATGGAATAGAGAAATGAAAAATAAAAATTGGCATGAATCTGCCTACGTATAAGGCTTTTTTTACAAACGTAAATGAAAATTCAGATCAAATGTAATGTGATGGAGTTTTATGATATATATTTTTGATGTGTTAATAAGTCCCACTAAATTAAAAACTACTTATAATGAAGGATTAAATGTGACGTTTATAGTATGTTTGTTATCAAGTATAATCATTAAATTTATTTTAATTGGGTATGTGATATCATATGTGGATGTCACAACTTTAATACATATACATAATCCTAGTATTTATTAAAAACATTCATGGAGTGAGGTTAATTTATAGGATGAAAATTGTGATATGTTGGTAGAATTTTCCATTAGAGACTACTAGTTCTCATTACCAGTGGGAATGGTCTTAGTTCTTCATAATCTTCACTATAGTTTAGGAATTACCAAAAATACTATTTCTTTATCTAAACTAGATATAAAATGACTAATTTTATTATTAATAAAATAAATTCCTTTTTTTAAAGAAACCATATTTTATGTTAAGGTACATTTAGATAATTGTTATTATGTATTATATTAAATGAACCACGTTTTGTCAATTAAAATGAATCCAATTCAGATGACTCATACAACAATCTTCTATTGAATCACCGCATTGGTCATGTAAATTTGAAATGATTAAATAAGTTATATCAAGATGGATATTTATATTCAATCAAGAAAATAACATGGCATTTCATCTATCATATTTACAAGGAAAAATAACAAAATATCCACTCAATGGGAAAGGTGAAAGAGCTATAGATATTTTAGATTTGGTTCACACTAATGACTGTCGACCCCTCCTAATTGAATCAAGGAGTGTGTAATCATACATCATAATAACTTTAAATGATTTTATTATGTATGGATATATAAAAATAATTAATGAAAAAAATTAAACATTTACCAAATTAAATGAATTAAATAATAAGGATGAGAACCATATTTCTAAGAATATTATATCTTTCTTCTCATAATATCATGGTGAATATATTAATAAATACATCATAAACTATTCAAGGTAGAATGGAATTTTATCCCAACCCACTCCCCCTTATACATCTTAGGGTAATAGTGTAAATAATATAGGGAACCACAACTTGTTGGACTTGGAATGTTCAAGGATGAGTCATTCAATTCTCCAATTTAAATTTTAGGGATATTTATTACAAACTCTATGCTACACACTAAACCAAGATCCAACGAAAGTGGTAGACAATGTAAAATACCAAGTATGGAGTGTAATGAAACCTTTGTTGTCAAAATTATATGTGAGGGTAAGCGATGTGATTGTTATGGACTTTTCAAGAAACAAACATACACCATCAGATACAAAGTGTATATTTATTAGATCCCTAAATAATGTATGGGGATATTAACTATACATATCTTTAATAAAAAGGTCAGAGTAGAAAGATATTCTATGTTAATTGAGATAAAGGACATCAATAACAGATATAGTGGGAGTAGAATAAACTTCGATAAATTCCAAACAACGGATACATTGGAGTTAGTATAGGAAAAATTTATACAATCCCACTTTGAAGAAACTATTCTAGAGACACAAGTATAGTTAAATAGTACATTATTGGTTACTTAAACTGGAATATATTGTTTTCTAGTCATCGAGATCGGTGATTCATTATTATTCAATAATAATGATCCCTTAACCTACAATGAATCAATAAGTAGCACAAATGATACCAAATGGCTAGAAGAAATGAATTTTGAGAGAGGTTAAATGTACCAAAACCTAGTATAATTTTTTTGGATCCCATATATTATTTAAATATCATTGGTTAATAATGGGTATTCAAGAATAAATTAAAAATTTATGTTCACATTAGTTTTTATAAACTATGGATGGTTTAAAAAGTGTACGAACAATATAAAGTTATAAACTATGATGAAAAATATTCTCCAATCACTATGATTAAACCCATAAAAATCATAAATTCCATAGTATTATACCATGAAAGTGAGACATAGAATATGAATTTCAAAATAAAATTCATTTTCGAGATCCTTTAAGAATATTTCTATTCTCAATAACTTGAATGTTTTTTGACAGTATGTAATACTAATAAATTATATAGGTTTTAGAGATACATATAGTGATTAATGAAAACATTTAGGTTATGAAACATTAATTTTGATGAATATATAATAAAATAAGGTGTCATAATAATTAAAGTCGATCTCTGTCTCTATAAATAGTTTAGTGAGAGTTTGGTCATTTTCTTAATAGTATATGTCGATGAGAATTTACTTTTTGTGAACGAGATACCACTCTTACATAGTGTTAAGATAAAGTAAGATACTTGATTCTCCATGAGATAAAAAGGTCATTAAACATATTTTAGTGGGATTAAGATCAATCATGATATATCTAAGAGTCAAAATAGTCTAATTTGATGTTTATATATTAAAAAATTTCCAAGGATGTTCAATAAAGAAAAATCCAATATGGGATTTTTTTCATTTTGCATGGTATCCATCTATTAAAGAAATGTGTTCTCAAGAAAATAAAATCATGATTGTTTAAAATGATTTCTTAATTACCAAAAATTTGGTTCTAAATTTATTTTTTATTTTTAACCCTTATATATTTTTCTTATGCCTGAAGTGTGGTATATAGATATCAAGACAATACAACAAAACTCTATTGAATAGATATCAAAATTAAATTTATGTATTTGAGGAAACCTATGGATATGTTTATATTATATTTAGGTTATGATGAGATATTTTCAATGGGATATAAATATGTTAGTTCCCAAATAGATCAAGATGATATGGAGGCATTGTCAAGATATGTCTTCACCCTTAATGGTTTTGAAAAAGATCAAAGAAATAAGTGGTTGTTGATTCTACAATTGAGTGAGTGTATATTGTGAACTATTATATAGCTAAATATGTAGTATTGATCTAAAACTTTATCCATGATATGGATGTGGTACCTATAAGTAATGACCATTTCATAGTTTACTATGATAATAAATCAGTAGTAGATCATTCCAAAGAATCCGTGTAACATTAGTGGATAAATCAATTACTCTGAAAGTATAATCTCTTGTGAAAATTCCCTCAATGAGATGAATTTAATATTTGATACATTTATATAGAAGAAATCATATTGCATATCTCAATAAATCCTTCATCTCATAAGAAACATTATATTCATGTGATATCAAGTGTACTAAATTATTTTATGATTTGGATTGAGGAAAAGTAGTAATTTTTTAGGGCTAGTGTCCTATAAGTAAATTTTTTACACATAAAATTATTTTTCAAGTATGAATAAGGTAATATTAAATATATACTATCACAAATTTATCATTATTTATCATAAATTGAATTTGATAATATTTTAGTGTATATGTCACATCAAAATAAATCATAAAATTTCCATTCTAAGATGAGAACCATGAAATTTTATTATGATATCGCTTAAATATTTTTCTTATAGTCAATATGATGAACTATAATATGGGAAATATTTTATAAAATATTAGGTGTGAGTTATCATAAAAGGATGAGGCTCTATCTAATGATTTCTAGACTTGGTTATATCCAATATGGGAGATTATGAGGATAGACTTTCCAATAAGACTTCTTCATGTTTATTTTTCATCATATATTCATATATATGAGCATGATTAATTGTCCTTATACATTAATAACATTATTAGTAAATATTGTGACTCATGTACTTATATGTATCAATTAAATCCATTACTTACAATGTTTATGATACATAGGATACATTGGGTATATCATAATTTGAATATTATTAAAAATTAAGTCGTGGAAGGATTTTTACTTTAATTTATGGAAGTTAATTTCATATCCCATTTATTGTAATAAAGATATTATAATGAATTACATTGACCTGATGATAGAGACATATTCATTATTTATAACCAAAGAAATATATATCAATAATTATGGTTGATGACACAAGTATGAAACCTCATTGATGAGCTATCATGATAAAATGATTATAATACATAGTCGGTAATCATTTATTGTTTTAGACGTTGTGACATTATCTTCTTACTATTGGGTTACTTGAAACCTTTTCTAGGATGTATTCTTGGACATTAGGTAGGACAACAAAATTCCACTAAGGAATATTCCAGGAGGGTCACAAACTAAGTATTTTTTACAGTCTTAATTAAATTATATATGAATTTAATTATTTGACTAAATATTATTATAAAGACTATGAAATAATATTATCCATGATTTATTTATCACTTGAATAAGATAAATATTTGTTCACAAGAAAATTATTTAATTACATGGATATATAATATTCATTTGTTTATTCAATAAATGCATATGAGAATGAGAAGACCGAGATGAGGTCCAATGATAAATATTAATTATCAAGATGCTAAAATAATATATATTGTTTCAATAGTATTATAAAAAATGAGAAAATAAAAAGAAAATTGGTTTTTCATTGTATGGAACCATTTCATGGATTAGTGTACTATTTAGGGTCTTTTTACAATTAAATAGTATTTATGTCTAACAAAAAAGTATATAAATAAATTGATATGTCTATTATGCTAGTGTTGATATAATTTGAGAGTCTTTATGAATAATAAAATCTAGATCTGTCTCTCTTTGAAGTCAATATAATTTTCAAGAGTTTCTTCTCTCAATCAAAATGGATTCTCAAACCTTCTCTATCATCATAAGAATGAGATTGGAAGGATGATTCATAAAATAATGAAGAAATATTTGTAGTTATGAATATGCACACTTTAGGATTATTGATCAAACATTCAAGAACCCGTAAATCTATTAACAGTGTTCAATGATCAAAGGAGCATATATAGATCACCACATGAGATATTCTATACACGGATCCTATAATCATAATGATGGTAGATCGAATGGGTATTGGATGCTCAATAAATTCATCGAAGAAATATCTCATGATGGAGGTTTTATTTCTTTATAGACATTATAATTAGTTATAAATTGAATGTGAAAGGTCCATTTAGATCTAGTGGGTGTTTCAAACTTCATAAGAAAGTTTTCATTATTCTTTTATCCCAACTCATTTACAATATTGGGTATTTGTAGAATTTAGAAATTTTTAATTCATGCCTTACTCCAATAAGAAATTATATTATACCCATTACATTATAAGTATACCAGCAAAAAATATCCCTTATATTTTCTAAATTAGTAATTATATTTCTCTAATTACACCAAGATTATCCCACTTCTAACCATTACAAATAGTTATGAATTCCCAAGAGTCTTCAGTAAGAAAAACCATGATCAGGAGAAGAATAAATTAAATTTATATAAAAATATAATTCCTATATCATAAAAGTAAATCAATATAATTAAATGAAATATAAAATAATATATTTAATCATTAAAAATATAAATCATTTATGGGGTAATATAGATATTCTACTTGTATTGTACATTAACAGTCTTGTGTGATATCACTAGAGAAATTAAGGCCAATTATTGAAAGAGAAATAAATAATGTAAATCTTGCATCAAATCATCTTAATTGATCCAAGGTAGTTTATTTTTTATTGGTGATCTATTTCCCTCTTAAATTATTTCTCAAGATATTTTTGATTTCCTTAGCATCTCAACCCCTTATGTGAGTATCACAACATTCATCTTCATCTCTTACAAAATATCATTATTTTGAAATCATATTTATTTTTTGTTCCTATATCTTATTCCTTTGATGTTTTCCATGTTCATTTCTCATGGGTGTAAATTATTCTTCTATGTGATGCATAAATTCTCAGAATGTAATTTCTCTCAAAACAAAAACTTCTTATATGGTCGGATGGGCATTATATAGATTCTTGGTGTCATTCATACATTAATTATATAATCTGGTGGGATGAGATTATAATTTAGGGCATTCCCACCTTTAATTGGGAATTTATTATTTTAATACCATGGGATTGAAATTTGGAAATGTCCCAAGGTCATATGATGGATGAAATATATTATGGGTGGTGAAAAAATTATATGAGATTTGTAATGTCTTATATAGGACGGAAATATAAAACTCTTTATACCTTTCTTGAAAACTAACATGTATGGAGTTGAAATGTCATATGATCCTAGAAAATGATATGTGTAGTCCAAAATTTTCATATAAGTGGTGAAATTTCATACAAGTTATTACATTCATGGACACTTTATTGATTCAAAATTGTTCTACACTGTGATAAATCTCATTTGATGAAGGAAATAATTTTCATAAATTCTAAATTTCATACATTTTCTAAATAACAACCAACTTGGTGGGGAATATCTTACCAAAAGTCGTACAAGTAGTACATTGGGCACATGAAATTTCCATTAACCCTCATTTATCAAATATGTATTGGCATAAAAATTTATTTCAAGGCCACCATTGATTCCAAAATCTTAGAGAAATCTATATGGGATAATGTTGATCTATTTGGGAACTCTATAATGACCACATCATGTTTTTTTCATTTTTTTCATTTTCTAACACACAAAATCTATATTTCTCTAAATTCATACGATCGAGAAAATGATATCATAAAATGAAACAAATCATTCCTTTATCAATTTTCCATATTAAAACCCAATAATAGAAAGAATATAGTGTTGGAATAATCCAAATAGATATTTAAATAAATTAAAACATTGAAAATTAGAATTGAAAGACATTAAAAAAATAAAAATTATAGAATAAAATATATTTGTTTGGATGGAAAACTAAATCCAAATATATATAAATATAACATTTTATAATAAAAATTAAATTCATTTGAAATAAGAATTCACACTTGTATAAAGTAAAAAAAATATTAGTGGATTACTTGTGTTTTACATAATGTATGGGTTTAAATTCAATATAATAATTGTTGAAAAATTCAAAATTGGTTAATCTCGTCACACCACTATGTGGGATTGGTGTAGCCTGATCCATTTTTTGATATTTTAGGGATGATTCTTCATGTCCTATACAATGCACTAGGCTGATTTATATACATATTGAAAAGAACTCAAAATTTCCATGCCAAGAAGAAGCACTTTTATTTGAAGTGGAATTTTATTGAAGGCTTGATTTAGAATGGGTTGATGAAATTGCATAATATTTTTAGGAGAAACAATCTACCATATATATTGACAAAGCTTATGGTAATACAAAGGTTGAGTTAGTGTTGTGCCATTGTTGGTCTCCACTAATGAATGAGGATGAGAGAAAGAATTTCAGAGGACACCAAGGGAGCACATGAAATAGAGTAACTAGTTTTTCATGAACCATAAATTTGAAATTGAAAATATGAATGGAAGAATGCACTGGTGAGTAAATAATAGGAGGGAATCAGATTATGTTGTCTATGTTATTGAGGTATTGGGGTAATGAACCCGACTCTGGGGGTGGGGGCTTTAGGGATGAGGGGGTCGAAGGCTCCTGGGAAAAATTTTAGTGAATTAAAGCAACTCTCAAAATTATTGAAGAGATGAACATATGAAACTGATATGGATCTTTAGTAGTTTGGACTTTTTACATAGCTATTGTAGAAGGGTGTAATTTGGAGACCAATGTATTGTAGCTCAGTGGACTTCAAGTCATCATATATCATAGCTTCTTGGAATTTGGTGGTCGTGACATTATAGCAATGCCTTCCTCTAGTCATCATTCACTATAAAACTATTTAATTTATGACTAGTTTGTGGAAAAATGCATCATATTCATTATTAACCAACATTAGGTAATGGTTTCAGTGTGTGACACTCCGTGATATCTCTGTAAATTGTACCCCCAATTTTAGTGACATGTTTCTTCCTCTATATGGATGTAGTAATTATTCATGAACCATGTAAATATAATTGTTAATCTTATTCTTATTAATATATTTCTTCCAACTTTTCTTCATTTTTAGACTGGTATTGTTAATGTGAATCCTAGTGTTTCCACAATGCACCACACATTCATTATTTCACTCATAGGAAATTAAATAAATTCCATTTGTTTAAAAATATTGTATCCTAGTTAAAATTAAATAAAAAATATTGAAAAGAATAAAATTACATATACATTAATTATTGAAATTACCATGCCTCCTATATGAATTTATTTAATTTCCCTAACTTCAATTCAAGAAAATTTCCATGTTACAATTTTTTATACAGAATAGATCTTATTGGAATTCAGATTTTAACAATGGTAACCTTCCAAAATACATATCTATCTTTTTATAAAGATACATTCCAAAATACCTTGATACATATTAATTTAAATTAAAATATACCATCAACCCCTTCTTCATTTGAGTTAATAATTCCAAAAATATTTTTATCACAATTTTTTTATAAATTATTGATTCTTTTGCAGTCATGTATACACAAAGATATTATTGGGTGAGTAAATATAAAACAATAACTAACATATCTTAACACAACAAGTATTCCATGCGAATTATTTTAATAGTTAAACCATAAAATCTATTCTCGAGTGGCTAGATTTCATGTCACTCTAACTATTATTTGATGGATAAACGACACAAAAAATCTTCTTTAGATGTCTTAGGATGGAATCTCAATCCATTATCATATGATTTTTTTACTCCATTTCATATGAATTATATAATTTTATTTTAGTGAGAATCCATGTGTTTTTAATTAGTCATAATGTTTAGATAACCAGAGATTATGTTAAAAATTCCAATTTCTCATTACTATCATTTTTCTTCTAATATGTGATTTTACTTTGAAAAATATTTTACCAATTCTAATGTAGAATCATTTTATCTCTATAATTTCAAAAACAATGAAATCCAAACACACTATATTGATATTTCTTATACTATAGACAACATTATATCTCATTTTTTACTCTCTAAAAACACTCCAAATGAATAAAAAAATAAAAAATATTCCTAAATTATTTAAATATTATAAAATAGCTTCATTATCACTTTGATTCGTTTAATTTAAATATAATTGAAGTTAAAATAAAATAAAAAGAATTTTGTTCATCCTATGTTACTTGTATTATCCCCCACACATATCATATAATCTTTTTTAATTAATTTTATTATTCTATTTTATGAGGAAAAACAAATTTAAAAATAGATATCTAGACCAGTATAAAGGATGGAGAAAACAAGAGTTCACTTATTAAATAGTTGAGGGCAAGATTTTGGACTCCTCTATTGGTTCTTTTCAAATATATTTATGATATTATATAAGTTATTGTTCATTCACATTTAAAGGATTTCGTGATTAAATTTCTCAGATTTCAAATACACCAAATATAAACTTTTTAGTTACTATAAATTGGGCAATACATTTCAAATAAATAATTCCATGAATGAGATTTATCCAAAAATAGAACATCAGAAATTTTTCTCAAATATAGTATTCTATTATTTGGATTAATCTATATTGAATATATTTGTTCATATATTTGTATAATAGGGAATTTTTATCTAAACCCTTCTTAACTATTAATGTTTCGTCATTTAGAGCTTCATCTCCTCTCTAGCCCTGCTAAGCACAAGGGCCCCTCTCTTCATAGACTAGTATGATTTCAATTGTATCTAAACATGAAAGTTACCTTTTCACAAATATAATTTTTTATGGGGAAAATTCATAATTGTATTGAAAGTATTATTGTACACCCATAGTGAATAATGACGATTTTTACTCGAATACCTTTGGTTATGTTGTGTTGTATCAGAAAAAATTCTAGGAAACCCATGAACTAGACATCAAGTTGGATCGAGAAATACTCGATGTGTGTTCTTGATAACCTTGGGAATGAAGAAGTTTTTGTGAATAAAAAAGTTCTCCTATAAATAATTTTACACAACAATTAATAATATACATGGAGCTTCACCTAGAATCCCCACATGACCACCCAATGTAGTACAAGCCCATGAAAATCATTGCTAAATAGGCACATAAATAATAAAAAACAAAACAAAACCTAGGAAATATCATTAAAAACAAGGAAAAAATAAATGCAATGTTGACCAAAACATCATCCCAAAATCCAAGAGGCTATTATGGGCGATATATCTAAGATAAATATTGAACAAAAAATACCTGATGTAATCTTCATACAACCTCTTGGTCACCATCCATCCATAAAACAAACATGTTCTTCGAGTGATCCCATAACTAAATCTAATTCTATAAAATAGAATATCATCTATTAATACTGAGTGGAATATATAGGGTGTGACAATTATTAATCTTAGTAGGTAAGAACAACATAGTACATACATTTCATTTATAAAAATATCCTAAACATGATAGTTTGCATGTATAAGTAATTAATAGGTTTTTAATTTAGAATGAAAACAAATTATACAATTTTACATAAAAAATATTTAAAAAATTGTAATATTCCTTAAATAAAAATTTAAAATTTTAATAAATTTAAAACTAACTTTGAAAAACCTCATTTACAATACCCTTTATAACCATATATGAGGAAACATGAAATGAACTTGAAAGGAAAACACCAACTAAATAACTGTTTCAAACTAGTAAATAGTAATAAAATTAATATAAATTCAAATTACAATATAATAATGAAATAGTAAAACCAAAATAATAAATTATATATAAAATGGTAAAATATAGTTAATAATGAGAAATTAATAAACATCCCATGAGTTGAATCAAGATGTACATAGGTTAAAACTATTAATCTGTTTATTGACGCATTCATAATTATATAGTCAACATGTTTCTCTAACTAGCCACATTGGTGGCAATCACCTATAATCTTCAATTCTTCAGAGGAACCTGTTTGTATAATTGGGAATAGATAGTAATCATATCTCATCCCTCACTAAGACATGTATGATCCCCATTATGCTAACAGTGGTAGGTGAGGCAAAATTGGCTTAAAACACATCATTCGAGGTTTAGAAAAATCCAAACACATATTATTATCCAGTTTCCCTTCACTCATCCTTGTGGATACTATCTTTAAAAGAATTAAATCTCATATTAACATAACTAAAAGATAGGAAGTCCAAGGAGGTGTACACCATTTATGAATAAATATTCCAAACAACCAATCATGCTATATCATTTCAAACCATTAATAAAGTTTCAAGTATAACATCAATTAAATGTTGTTCAAAAACCAATGTTATTTCCAAACTCTTTACCCAAGGAGAAATATTTTATTTTAATCTATTATTTTGGAATAATCTTTTAAATATGTTTTAAAATCATTTTAGTAGTCAGGGGAGAATTTTAGAACTCAAGATTTAATGAAGGCATCATATGAAACTCTATTTGTATAAATATATATATACTAATATGTTTAAAATTCATATACATACATATATAAATATATAAACTTACATATATAAATTTATAAATTTATAGGGGTACTAACAATAAAACAAATGGATACCTTTTAAATCACCCAACCAAATGTAATAACCCTCATGTAATTACACCAAAAACTAAAAATACAAAATGAACAATCAAACCACAATTCACCATAAAGTAAAAATTAACATGATATCAACAATGGAAATACATCACATTAAACTAAATAGATTCATTGAATATCCTCTTATTAATTTAAAAAAACTCATATCATATGTATACTTTTAACAAAAATACATAAGTATTGAAAAACATTGAAATTCATTTTTTTAAAATTGTTGGCACTAAATATATTTTTCTAAAAAATTATATATCCATCAACATGGGAAATTCAAAAAATATAAAAAAAACTCATATAATATCATGTTATGATATAGAAATAAAAATAAAAAACATCTACCATAACCATGGGAATGTAAAATCCATCAAATGATTATAATAGGAACTAAACCTAAAAACTAACTTCATTCCCCGAAATCAAATGTAAAAAAAATCCCATTATAACCCCACTTTATATTTCATCCAAAATGAATCCACGGCAACACATGAAGGATAAAAAATAGAATATGTAATAGTAAAATAGAAAAGAGAATCTCTTTAAGAGTAACACCAATAAAATTGAGTGGATATACCTAATTATTCAAGGAAATATCATGGGAGATAGGATTGTGGGTCCCCTGTGGATCCTCATTCAATTAAGGGAGGGGTGGATAATTGGGATATTAATTTACAAGTATAAATTAGGAAAATTATGTTTTAGGAATACTAGGTATATAGGATAGCTTACCAAACCATTAGACCCTCACTGAACTCACCTAGAGAGATACACTATATAGGAAAACAACTTGGGAAACCATGAACCAATGCATGTAAAAAATGTTTGGTAGAAACTATAATCTTCTCATATTATTATTGTATGATTTATATAAACAATGGTGAAGCCATATAATCATACACATATATTCAAATCTCTTATGTGGTTTACTATGAATTTGTAATGGTTTAGAACCACTCATGTGCTACCTATATAGACAAACCATATATGACGAAAACTTAAAAAGACTCGTTCATAGAGGTAATCACACTATTTCTATGAAATAATGTGCACTAACTATGAGAAAGAGATAAAAAATACCAAAAACTCAAAAATTAAAATTTTCATTGGAAATCAACCCTAATATAAATAAAAATATTAATATAGAATAAATAAATAAAATAATAAGGAAAATAATTTTCAGGTTTTGTAACATTTAATTTCCGAGAATATTATTATGTATATGTTGGAGACCTAAAATTTTTCATTTGACAATAAATGGTTTTAATTTGAGATCATTTGGGTCACTTCATATCTCTTAATTAGTTCTTTAATGTTCTTATTAAATATATGTCTCCATGTATCCATCATAATGTGTTGAAAAAAATCCAAACATACCAAAAAAATATCTGATATTTGAAAATCAATCATAGAATTTTCATCATTACATCATTCTGATTTTTCTTCAATCCATTTGGAATTATAATCTACAGGTAATGGGATATTTTAAAATCCAAAAGAAATAGTAAATTTCCCCAAAAAATATAATCTCTATATTTCAAATATATAACTTCCCAAACATTTTATGGTATGTTTTTTTGAATACATTTAATTCATAAAATAGCCTATATTGAATTATAAATTGAGTATATATGAAACAAAACTTTTTTATTTATAGGATATAGTCATAACCTAGACATTTAAGATAAATTTTCCACTTATGTAATTAGAATTTTGAAAAATGAACATACACAGTTGCGATAAGGGTGATATTAGGAATCTGATAGAATTAAGTTACATTTCTGTGAATATTAACATACCCTTTTGAATAGTAACATAACCTTATGAATAGTAATATATCATTATGAATTGTAATAAGACACTTATTAATGGTATCCTTACCCATTAAAATGTAAATAAAATTTAGGCTCTTTAAATATGAAGATAAATATATTACGTGTTCATATTTCTTTATTAAATGATTATTTTAATTTAAAACTAAATTTATCATAACTATAAAATTATTTTTAAAAAATGGAGTTCATTTTTGGACTCTCAACATAAAAAATTGGTTAGGGTGAATTTTTTGGATTTTTCTAAAATTCTTGAAATTTTTGTGAATAGTAAAATATGATAAATGCTAAATACATGTTTTATTGATTCATGGATGATGTCTTACTGCGGTAATAACATTTTTTTGTTATCACATGCAGTTATTTATATTTTTTGACATGGAATCATCAATATTTCCTTTCATAGAGAAAAATTATAAACTAAAAATTATAATATTATGAAAACCCTCCTTCCCAACACTATAGAAACCACCCCTCACACCGTCAATTATTCACACCTATCAAGCTTCAAGACTTTCATAAATTATGGTCACATATATCTCTAATCTCTTCCCTCATGTCAAATAGTCTTTTTATAATCAAAATAACAGATCCCCTCCCCCCTAAAGAGGCTCTCAATGGAAGATTGATTCATGAGGTAAATTCCTCTCTTAAATTCTTTTGTTTTATTTTCAAGTTCCATTAATTATATTTTTTCTTCTTACCTATTCTCATCCAAGTGTTATGAAAAATACATAACCTTATATGTACTAGAATTTTTTTTGATAACGGAATATTCCCTAATCATCTCTTCTTTTCCCTCCTTTTATACAATAAATGAAAGCACTGTCCGAGATGCATTAGTTTATCCCATTCAAGAAGAAGGGTTTTAGATTTTCATTAATATCTTCAAGACTAGTCATTAAACCTTTTTAATGGTTGAAACATATGATTCTATATTTATGTAATATTTTTTAGTGTCCTGTAAATTCTTATAGACTCATAATATAACATAAGAAAACAAATCACACTCATTTGGAACAAAACTACCAAGTTAATCCAACCGTTTATCATTAACATTTCCCTAATGAGTCATCCTCATAGTATAAAAACAAAATAATTATTAGATAATTTATATCTCTATAATTTCACGATTAATATATTATACAATTATGGATGCTTAACCATTTTTCAAATGAACATCTAGTATAAGACCCCATATTTTACAGACACTACTAATACGGTGGTATCTAAGCACTGGATCCAGTCCCTTGAAAAAATATTTCTAGAATTAAGATGTAATGAAAATGAAAAGGTTGTATTGGTAGTATATTTACTCAATTATGATGCTGATCAGGGATTTTCTTTGATCAAGAATACCACGGAGGAATAAGTAATCAAATATATTGAACGGAGAACATTTAAGGAAATATTGTTCATATAATATTTCCCTCGTGAACATTGAATTGAAATGAAGAGAAAATTAATTATCATAAATAAAATGGAAGAAGAGACTGTTGTGGAGTATGTGGATACCTTCACAAGATTATACAGGTATTCAATAGATTATCTACGAGATTTGGAAGACAAGATTTATCATTTCCTTGACGGTCTTAAGCCAAGTCTTCGAAGGGTCATGGATTCTCAAATATTTTATTCATATAATGAAATTGTATTAAGTTATATCTATTCTGAGAAGGAATTTTTAATAAAAAATTTGTTCAAGGAAAATAAGGATAAATAGGGTCATTTTAGTAACCATGGAAAATCTGAAGTTACAATGAAGAAGAATTGAATTAATCAATTTCCATTATGCCATAACTGTGGAGAGAATCATCCTGGTAAATGCATGAAGGGAATGGGATTTTGGTATAGGTGTGGAGAAAAGGTTCATTGATCTAGTGAATGCTATGGAAAGAGATACGTAAATTATGTTTAATTATATAATTCTATATATATGAGACTCTATGAAAATGAGTTTCCTAAGTTCCAAGTAACCATTCCTCGAAAAAGGCCATGAGGGCAAGGGAATGCTTATGTGATTAAAACTACAGAGGTTGAAGTTACTAATGATGTGGTGGCAGTGTAACAACCCGAGATTTTATAAGATATATTCTTATTAATATCTTTCATATATTCTAATGTACGCTACACCAAGATTATCTTGTGCTATATGCGACACCGTATTAGCTTACAGTATATGCAACACTAATCATGGATCGGGTTACACACAATTTCAAGTTTGTTTGATAATAGTTAGTCTACGCATTATTGAGTATATATATATATATATATATATATATATATATATTCAATGTATTAATGAAATATTGTTTGATTTTTTATACACAACAACAAAGGAGTCATGCACTAAACGCAACCCTGACTTGGCTTACATTACACGCAATCGTGACCTTCCTCGATAGCATGTGTTGTATGCAATGATGGGTTTTACTAAACAATGATATATTGTTATAATAATATTATGAAATATATATTATAAATAGTATTTACTATGTTTTTAATTTTATAACATTATTATTCATCTTATACATTTTGTAGAACATGGTATAAGAAAAAAAATAATTTTCAGGTAAAATAAGTATTTTTCAAAAAAATGCTGTTTTACCGCCTTTTAATGCAGAACCCACTTTAAATCTTGATTTTGACATGTTTATAAGTTAAATTTGACAAAATAAAATTCTTCTTTAGAATTAGGAAATAAAAATTTACTTTGGATAATTGTTTCATATTATTCTGTTAACTTTCATATTTTGATGAATAGTAAAAACACGCTATATTTAAATTAAAACCCACTTTTTTCATCGCAATAATTTATATGGTTAAATTATAATATTTAATGGTTTAAAAGTATAAATAGAATATATTTTTACTATTTAATATAATTTATGTCATTAACATTGATTTTACATTGAATTCATAGGTAAAAACATTTCAATCTTTTGCAATGTTTTAACTTTTAAAACACATTTTCTTAACAACGGGATTAATTTTAAATTATTTTCTACAACTTTTGTGTATTGAATTTAGAAAAATGGATTCCATATATGGAATCAGTGGGTCCAAATTATGTTAACAGACTACTTTTTATTTTTGGGCATTATGAATAGTAACTATGGTAAATTTTATTTACCATAGTAAAAGGTAAATCGGGTAATTAAGGGTAAATATAATATTATAAAATTACCCTAACACTTGTCTTAATTTAATTGGATGCTCATATTTCGTCCTAAGGAATATTTTTGTCGAAATGGAATCCATTGGAACCCTCTTGGAGGTGATTAAGACCTTTAGTTTATATTATTTAAAGGAAAGTGAAATATGTCTCACTCAACTTTAATAATTAAAGTATTTTTAATATAATTTATACAGAATATAAATTAGGTTATAAATACTCATTTGAAAGATAAATTGTTTTTCTTTATCATGGTAATTTATTTGTAATTTTTAAGAGTTATGTAATTACCTTTCTATTCTATACATTAATGATGCAGAAATTATTTATTTAGTGAAAAAATCAAAAATATAGTTTTTATTGAAATATTAATACTTATAAAAAGGCCCAAAAATCAGCACAAAACTTATTAATATTGTATAAATGAACCCTAATCATCCACTGGTAGAATTGTTGACCATTTGGATCCTTATTAAGGCAATTATAACACTTATAATATTTTATTTTAAATGCTTCCAATGTAGTCACGTTCATAATTTAATAAAGATAACAATTTACATGATATTATTTTAAGATGATAAATTCATGTAAAATTATTATTATATAAGATTTTGTATTTATCTTCATCAAATGATTTTATTTTGAATTCTTATGCAACAAATAAGTATATTAAATTATTATACAAAAATGTTGTACTAATTATTTTATTAAGAGATATACCAAATAAATGGTTTTAGAAATATTAAAATAAGTAATATATTAACTATTTAATATGCTCCACGAATATTCTAGACAAATTTCATATGTTAGTAATCTATCAAATATTTTAGTTAGAATATAACCTTTGTGTATATTTTATTTAAATTCAAATAAATGAATGGTGTCAAAATTTACACTATTGTTATTTTATAAAAATAATATATTATTAAATTGTTTAAAATCACAAAAATATTTAAAAATTATAAATTGAAATTTATATAGTCTACTATTTCATAAAGTATCCAATTATGGAAAATTAACAATACATAATTGATTATTTATAACCATTTAAAATTAATAATTTTATTACCCCAAATAAACTTAAATAAATAAAATAAGGATAAATCAAAATGATAAGGTTTAAAATAAGATAAAAACATGTCAAAATTTGATTGGTTGATGTTATTACAACCCTATCGCATCTAATTTTAGAATTGAGTCATTTTTTGGAGTTTTTATCTGGGGTTTGAATTTATATTAAACTAATATTTTTGAGGATTCCAAAGGTGCCCCTCTCCTCCCTAATAAAAGGGCACCTCCTCCCTCTCCTCCTCACACCACTTTGAGCCTTCATGCTCTACCAACACCTGCCAATTTATCTTCTCCACTTCCCTAGAAACATTCTAGAGGTCCTGGTATACATCAAAGACCAATCTTAGTGCCCTAAGAGGAGTTTTCAAAGAGGCGTATCGAAAAAGAGGTAATATCCGTTACCGATTCTTTCAAATTTATCTCTTCTTCTACCTCCTATTATTAAGTGGTATCATTATATTGTAATTAAATAAGTATCAATAATATAATTATATTTTATTATAAATATGAAACAACCCAATTTAACCTTCTATCCATCCTAAGTAAAATGAAATCACCGCGCGTGCGTACGTACGGAATATCGTCTCCATGCTGTGGTGTAATATGTTTTTTCCACCACCACCTTACTTGGATGGGTATAATAGTGTAAAGAATAAATACATATGATCATTATAACATCATATTAATTATAAGATATTATATCATTCACTCCAATTCTATTCAATAAATATGGGAACGATGTCATCGCTCGTGCGTGCGTACGGATTACCGTCTCCACGACGCGAAGAGATTCATTTTTCATGTTAACAATTCAAGAATGATTATAAAGTATATATGATAAGTAATCATAAAATATATGAAATAATAATGTATTTATGTATATATATATATATGTATGTCATATACTTAATTCCATTCAATTCAATAAGGAAATGAAAACAACGTTCATCTGTACGTACGACCTACCATCTCGATGAACGGTGTATTTATTTCCATTTATAGATCTACTATATATATGTATATTCTGAATATATATTATATATAAATAATTTTTTATATTATTTAATTAATTAATCATGATCTAAGTAATCATATGAATAATTACATGTCAAAACACGGATGACATATGAAACGATTCTACCCAAAACGCTCTTTAACAAGGAATTTACAAAAGAACGGGTAATATAAAGTCATAAGTGAACCATATATGATATCATAAAAATGAATATGATTCTGTAATAAGTCAATGACATTATTTAAATCATTATTCAAGAGTTTCAGACACATACAAAGCACATCAGACATAAGGTAAGGGATAATTTTGAAAATCTCATTTTTATCTAAGATTGCTTATACGTAAGTATTTACTAGGGTTATTGTTATCATCCATGTCCATTTTTTATAAAAGTATTTTCATGTATTTTTAAAGTCCTTTTTACCCATTTTGGACTTTTAATACATGGTATGTAAGGAATATTTCTTTTGTTTACATTACGAGGTACTTTTTTTACTTTTCTGGAAAAAGTACGAGAAGAATGTTTTTTTAACATATACGGAACAAACGGATTTTTACGGTTTTATAAAGCCTTATTTTCATGAAGCTTCCTCCAAAAGATTTCATGAATATTTTCAAAAAAATATTTTTCTTTTAAAATTGCATGATGTTTTGTGAAAAGAAATTGATTTTGAAGAAGAAAGGTTATTTTCCTAATGATTTCATTTTAAGTGTTTTATCAAAACCATTTTCCATATAAGATGACATTATTTCATATGTGTATGTTTCATGTATAAAGTCTCTATAATTTACATGGTTTCACTTTTATTATTATGAAATGATATCCATTTCTTTTATATGTATTATGTGATGATGGGGTGATGTTTATGAAACCCGTTTTATTCATTGGGTTATTATGAATGATGTATGTTTATTTTGTGGCACAAGTAAGAATGATTTCATTATGAGATGGGTGGGACCTATATCTCCCTCCAATGCATTGGGTAATGATTTATATCTCATGATATAGACATGGCTAGAACTGTATGTAAATCCAGTTCAGTGTTACAGGACTGAAATGAGGAGTGAACTTGATTCAGAAAGAGACTTTTTCCACTAAGATGGTCTTGGAAGCAATGCCTTGGCTACTATGGAAATCATGACATGCGCTAAATGGTTTCCATAATTACATGTTTTAATACCATGCTTTTTTATCATGCTTAATCTTTCATTATGATCTATGCTTTACGTACTTCCATTTTTTATGTCATTGCTCAAGCTTTTGATGTTTAAACAATATGATCAAATTTTTAAGATCAATGATATATGATTTGTTTAATTTTATCCATGCTTACCCTTAATGAGAATTTCAGCTCACCCTTTATATGTTTTCTTTTCCCCAGGATATAAAGAAAGGTGTTAGGTATGAAAACAAAAGAGGAAGATCTTTATGGGAGATGTTGAAGATCTTTCACCACAATTAGAAAATTGCGTTCCATGTTTCCAAAAACACTAAACTATTATGGTCCTTGTGTGTCTGTTTTTGTTATGTTTTAAGTATTCTGCAAAAGTAATGTAATTTCCATGTACGTCAAGCTTCGGGTCTCTATAGTTGGTATCAAATGAAAGGTTTAGTCAACCTTTGGATACTAGGATGCGAAAACATTAGTGAGATCCTTAGAGATATTTCCAAGGTATGTCTAAGGATGTCCCTAAGGATAAGTATACGTATAGGTTATAGTCCTAGAATTGCACTAACGATCTTAGAATTAAACCTAAGGTGTTAGATATTGAAGGTACTCCCCCTTTATTATGTTGTTTTGCTAGCATGGTTTTTGCCTCTCACACTATTCTTTTTGGGTTTTAGATGATGGCTGGATCCCGAAGGAACCGTGTTGATCAATGTAATGGAAGGTGAAATGATTTTCCTACTGAACAAACCAACGTTATAGGAGATGGAGTGAAAATTCTTATTATTATACTTACACAGGCAATGAATCATTCTAGACCTCCAAATGAGCAGAGGATGGAACAATATTCTATTGAGTCCTTCATGAGGCAACACCCACCTTCTTTCAATGGGTCTTCTGATCCACTTGTTGCTAAAAAATGGATCAGTACCATTGAAAAGATATTTTACATACTTCTCTATTTGGAACATGATAAATTCATTCTAGTTGTTTACCATTTAGAAGATGAAGCAGACCAGTGGTGGACCCTAATTAAGAATACAAGGCCCGAGATGAAATTGAGTCCATGGAATGGGATGAGTTCAAGAACTTATTTATCAATTAGTAATTACCTTGTATTCTTCGACCAAATATGGAGAAAGAGTTTGTTGAGCTTAAGCCGAAGGATGATGAATCTGTTGGTATATACGAAGCGAATTTTAGAAGACTTGCAAGGTATGCATCTGGCTTTATCAGCCAACCAGAAAGTAATGTTGATTGATTTTTCAGTGCCTTAAAACCATGTCTTCGAAGGGAATTAGCTATAATAGACTTTAGTAGCTATGAAGAAATTGTTCGTTGTGCTATGAATGTAGAAATGCAAGTTGGTGTTACTTATCCATCTCATGATTTTGACAAGAAACGAAATATGGAGTTCAAGGAGAAATCTCAGAATAATGGTGAAAAGAAAATGAATGTTTCCTTATACTCAAAGTGTGGAAAGAATCATGGTGGACATTGCCTAAAAGGTACTAGAAAATGTTAAGTGTGGAAAAGAAGGTCATCGAGAAGCTGAGTGTGGAAGATATTGAAAAAGGGTCGCTAATGATGTGAATAAAGAAAATACTGCAGAGAGCGCACCACCAACTCTTCAATGCTTCAAGTGTAAGGAAATTGTGCATTATGATAATAAATTCCCTAATCCACGGGTTAATGATGATCAACATGAGCAAACTCTTAAGGAAAAGGATAAAGGAAAGTCTCATGCGATCACTATTTGTGATGTTGAGTATGAAAATGAAGTTGTGTAATGATTAAGTGTTTATGTAATGGGATTCCAGAATAATGTTTTATATATTATCGTGGAATATTGGAATATTTATGTATTGGTCTATTGTGGTTTTCAATAATTTTATAGTACCGGTAACCATGGAAAGTGATTGAGATATTTTTAGAAAGTAGATGATATGCGAATAATTAAGGGATAAGAAGATAATGAGATATTTAATTGTATTCATGAGATCATGACTGATATAATGACTAAGTGATATTATGGTTTGATTTTATAGATTTTTTGGGATTTTGGTATGTGGAAAGAGTTACGTTTTGACAGTATTCATGTTTTCACTAAGGTTTTATGGTAATTTATGTTTCAAGAGAATATATGACTAAGGTATTTATGTGTTTGGAATTCAACCAACAAGATATATCTTATGATATATGTGGGATAAATTCTTGTATTCACATTCTTGGTAGATAACCTTTCTAGTAATTGTTTTCTTTATACTATGAGATTGGACCGAAGTATTTTAGATAAGACTAATGATTGGAATGGATTATGTTGGACATAAGTTAGTATTGTTTAAGGATAGAAATTTTTTCGATATTATTGGTGGGATGTTATAGTAATGTAGTTTTAGAAAAAGGACAACCTGCAGGACGGGCGACAACCCATCACGTCGGACAAGGCTGTGGGAATCAAAACCACAACCAAAGTGCGACTGGCCTTTATCGCCTACCACCGACCTACAAGAAGTCCCTAGTTAATAGAAACTAGTTTGATTTTAATAAGCGGTATGATATATGAAGTATAAGTTCATTTTTGGAATCGTATATGAATAACCTTATCATAGATGGACTTATATATATTTGATAACTTTTTCTAACCTTTTGTTTGAAACAGATGGAATGACCCATCATTCAATCACATGACCTGTTAAAACTCCACGAATAACAAATTCAACTTAATTTCTTTAAGAGATGAAGTGGAAAATGTTCAAAGCACGAACAACAGTGATATTGTACCAAAATCAAGAAAGTATTTATTCTAATTCAAAATTTTCAACTTTAGGGAAATGATATTGAAAACCAAAAATGTTATCCTAGTGCTCTTATATCCGATGAATTAGATGGTATATTAGATCATCACAAATTTATAGCTTTGTGATTGATGGCTTTTTCGTAGCCAGGTTCTCTACCACTCTCCATCAGAACATGATGGTTAGATTTTTCTTCCATATCCATATTTTAACCTATGTTATCCTATATAGAAACCCAGTGATGAGTTACTTTGGGTAATCGTTACATTTCATACTTTATTATTTAAAATTATGTTTTAGTATTCCTTTTTATGATGTGGGTTTCTATGAATAGTAAACGATTTATAACCCTGACGAATTTCGAGGGTGAAATTCATTTTAAGGGGGGTAGAATGTAACAACCAGAGATTTTATAAGATATATTCTTTTTAATCTCTTTCATATATTATACTGTACACTACACCAAGATTATCTTGTGCTATACGCGACACCGTATTAGCTTGCAGTATATGCAACACTAATCTTGGATCGGGTTACACACAATTTCAAGTTTGTTTGATAGTAGTTATTCTACGCAACATTGAGTATATATATATATATATATATATATTCAATGTATTAATGAAATATTTTTTTATTTTTTTATACGCAACAACAACGGAGTTGTGCAATAAACGCAACCCTAACTTGGCTTGCATTACACGCAATCGTGACCTTCCTCGATAGCGTGTGTTGTACGCAATACTGGGTTTTACTAAACAATGATATATTGTTATCATATTATTATGAACTAGCCGTTATAAATATTATTAACTATATTTTTAATTTTATAACATTATTATTCATCTTGTAAATTTTGTAGAACATGGTATAAGAACAAAATAAATTTTTCGGGTAAAATAAGTATTTTTCAAAGAAATGCAGTTTTGCCACCTTTTGATGGAGCACCAACTTTAAATCTAGTTTTTGACATGCTTATAAGTTCAATTTTAAAATATAAAATTCTTATTTGGAATCAAGAAATAAAAAATTTACTTTGGATAAATTTTTCATATTATTCTGGTAACTTTCATATTTTGATAAATAGTAAAAACTCTCTATATTTTAATTAAAAACAACTATTTTCATCACAATAATTTATATGGTTAAATTATAATATTTAATGGTTTTTAAGTATAAATAGAATATATTTTTACAATTTAATATAATTTATGTCATTAACATTAATTTTAAATTGAATTCATAGGTAAAAAAATTTCAATCTTTTGCAATGTTTTAACTTTTAAAACACGTTTTCTTAACGGAATTAATTTTAAATTAATTTCTGAAACTTTTTTGTATTGAATTTAGAATAATGTATTCAATTTTTGGAATCATTGGGTCCAAATTATGTTAATAAGCTACTTTTTATTTTTGGTCATTATGAATAGTAACTATGGTAAATTTTATTTACTATAGTAAAAGGTATATCAGGTAATTGAGGGTAAATATATTGTTATAAAATTACCCTAACACTTGTCTTAATATAATTGGATCCTTATATTTTCTCCAAAGGAAAATTTGGGTCAAAATGGAATCCATTGGAACCCACTTGGAGGTGATTAAGACATTTAGTTTATTTTATTTAAAGGAAAGTGAAATATGTCTCACTCAACTTTAATAATTAAAGTAATTTTAATATAATTTATACAGAATATAAATTAGGTTATAAATACTCATTTGAAAGATAAATTGTTTTTATTTATCATGGTATTTTATTTGTAATTTTGAAGATTTATTTAATTACCTTTTTATTCTATACAATAATGATGCATAAATTATTTATTTAGTGAAAAAAATCAAAAATATAGTTTTTATTGAAATATTAATACATATAAAAAGGCCCAAAAATATGCTAAAAACATATTATTAGTGTAAAAATAAACCCTAATCATACACTGGAAGAATTGTTGACCATTTGGATACTTATTAAGGCGATTATGACACTCATAATATTTTATTTTATATGCTTCCAAAGATGTCACGTTCATAATTTAATAAAGATAACAATTTACATGATGTTATTTCAAGATGATAAATTCGAGTAAAATTATTATTATAAAATCTTTGATATTTATATTCATCAAATGCTTTTATTTTTAATTTTTATGCAACAAATAATTATATTAAATAATTATACAAAAAATGGTGTACTAATTATTTCATTAAGAGATATACCAAATAAATGGTATTAAAATTATTAAAATAAATAATATATGAACTATTTAATTTTCTCTACGAATTTTCTAGACAAATTGGACATTTTATTAATCTATTAAATATTTTATTTCGAATATATCCTCTGTGTGGAATATATTTAAATTCAAATAAATGAATAGTGTCAAAATTGACACTATTGTTATTTTATAAAAATAACATATTTTTAAATTGTTTAAAAATCACAAAAATATTTAAAAATTATAAATTGTAATTTATATAGTCTAAAATGTCATAAAGTATCCATTTATAGAAAATTAACAACACATAAGTGATTATTTATAACCATTTAAAATTTAGAATTTATTACCCCTAATAAACTTAAATAGATTAAATAAGGATAAATCAAAATGATAAGGTTTAAAATGAGATCAAAACATGTCTAAATTTGATTTGTTGATGTTATTACAACCCTATATCATCTAATATTCGAATTGAGTCATTTTTGGGGGGTTTTATGTGGGGTTTGAATTTATATTAAACTAATATTTTTGAGGATTCCAAAGGTGCCCCTCTCCTCCCTTATAAAAGGGCACCACCTCCCTCTCCTCCTCACACCACTTTGAGCCTTAAAGCTCGGACAACCCCTAACAATTTATCTTCTCCACTTCCATAGAAACATTCTAATGGTCCTTGTCTACTTCAAATACAAATAATAGTTACCTAAGAGGAGGTTTCAAAGAGGCGTATCGAAGAAGAGGTAATATCTGTTACTGATTCTTTCAAATTTATTTCTTCTTATACATCCTATTATTAAGTTGTATCATTATATTGTAATAACATAAGTATAACTAATATACTGATATGTTATTATAAATATGAAACAAACCCATTTAACCTTCTATTTATCCTACGTAAAATGAAATCACCGCGCGTGCGTAAGTACGGAATACCGTCTCCACGCCGTGGTGTAATCTTTTTATTCCACCATAACCTTACTTGAATGGGTATAATGGTGTAAAGAATAAACACATATGATTATTATAAAATCATACTAGTTCTATGATATTATATCATTCACTCCAATTCGATTCAATAAATATGGGAACAATATCATCGCTCGTGCGTGCGTACGGATTACCGTCTCCACGACGCGATGAGATTCATTTTTCATGTTAACAATTAAAGAATGATTATAAAGTATATATAATAAGTAATCATTAAATATATTACATAATAATGATACTGGATTTATTTATGTACATATGTATGTCATATACTTAATTCCATTCAATTCAATAAGGAAACGAAAACTACGTTCATGCGTACGTATGTCCTATCGTCTCCATGAACGATGTATTTCATTCCATTTATTAATCGGTTATATATATGTATATTCTGAATATATATTATATATAAATCATGTTTTATATTATTTAATTAATTAATAATGATCTATTTAATCATATGAATAATTACAATTCAAAACATGGAAGACATATGAAATGATTTTACCCAAAACGCTCTTTAACATGGAATTTACAAAAGAATGGGTAATATAAAGTCATAAGTGAACCATATATGATATAATAAAAATGAATATGATTATCTAATAAGTAAATGACATTATTTAAATCATTATACAAGAGTTTCGGATACATACGAAGGATATCATACATAAGGTAAGGGATAATTTGGAAAATCTCATTTTTATCTGAGATTGCTTATACGTAAGTATTTACTGGGGTTATCTATATCATCCATTTCCATGTATTATAAAAGTGTTTTCATGTATTTTTAAAGTCCTTTTTACCCATTTTTGACTTTTAATACATGTTATGTGAGGAATATTTCTTTTTTTTTACGCTACGAGGTTCTTTTTTGACTTTTCCATAAAAAGTACGAGAAGAATGTTTTTTTAACTTATACGGCACGTACGGATTTTTACAGTTTTAAAAAGCCTTATTTTCATGTAGCTTCCTCCAAAATAGTTCATGAATATTCTCAATAGAGTCTTTTTATTTTAAAATTTCATGATGTTTTGTGAAAGGAATTTGATTTTGAAGAAGAAAGGATATTTTCCTCAAGAATTCATTTCATGTGTTTTATCAAAACCAATTTCCATCTAAGATAACATTATTTCATATGTGTATGTTTCAAGTATAATGTATCTATGATTTACATGGTTTCACTTTTCTTATTAGGAAATGATATCCATTTCTTTTATATGGATTATGTGATGATGGGGTGATGTTTATGAAACTCATTTTATTCGTTGGGTTATTATGAATTATGTATGTATATTTTGTGGCACAAGTAAGAATGATTTCATTATGAGATGGGTGGGACTTATATCTCCCTCCAATGCATTGGGTAACGATTTATATCTCAGGAGATAGACATGGTTGGAACGGTAAGTTAATCTGGTTCAGCGTTACAGGACTGAAACGATGAGTAAACTCAATTTAGAAAGGGACTTTGTCCACTAAGATGGTCTTGGCAGCAATGCGTTGGCTACTATGGAAATCATGACATGTGCTAAATGGTTTCCACAATTACATGTTTTACTCCCATCCTATTTTATGATGAATAATGTTTCTTTATGATCTATGCCTTACTTACTTCCATGTTTTATGTCATTGCTCAAGCTTTTGATGTTTAAACATTATGTTCAAATTTTTATGTTCAAATGTATATGATTTGTTTTATTTTATCCATGCTTACCCTTACTGAGAATTTGAGCTCACCCTTTTTATTTTTTCTATTCCCCAGGATATAAAGAATGATTTTAGTTAAGAAAACAATAGGGGATGATCTTTATGGGAGATGTTGAAGATCTTTCACCACGATTAGAAGATTACGTTCCATGTTTCCAAAGACACTAAACTATTATGGTCCTTATGTGTCTATTTTTGTTATGTATTAAGTATTCCGAAAAAGTAATGTAATGTCCTTGTACGTCAAGCTTCGGGTCTCTACAGGTAGGTACTTTAATTGTTTCCTAAAATTTATCCAATTATTTATTTTATTTCGGATCGTCATATTCATTTATATTGTCCTTGTGATACAAGAATATTAGATATTTTCCATTTGATTTTATATAGGAGTTGTCAGTCAAGAACTCTGAGGGTATGTATCATTGCAACAAAGATGTGTTCATCAGTACCCCTCAGGGCACATAAACATTCTTTAGTTTCTAGACTTATCATTATAACAATGATTTTATTTGATATAATTCTCAATATTAATTTTCTATCACATTATGATGCAGATATTTATTTCATGAAGAAGGAAGTTACAATTTTTGAGAATGGTATAGTATCCATTTACTATAGAAAATAAACCTCACTATTTCAGTATTATCTTGATCCACCCCCAATAGTTCAACTGAATGCAATTCATGGAGAGGAATAAAACAAAATATCTATGGGTGAGGAACGAAATCTTAAAATTGAATATATACCTATTTTCCAAGAATATATTAATTTAGATATAGAGGATTTACCTGGACATCCTCTAGAGTGAGCATTTGAGTTTTCAATTGATTTAATTCCTAGTGATAGTCTTGTATCAATGTCTTTATATAGAATGGCCATTGTGGAATTAGTAGAGCTAAAGAAACAACTCAATAAATTTAGTGACAAATGATTTATTTGACCTAGTGTATATATATGGGGATCCTATGTCCTATTTTTCATGAAGAAAGATGGATCCATGAGGCTATGCATTGATTATAGGGAAATCAATGATATTTCATTAAAGAACATATATCCTCTACCAAAAATTAATGGTTTAATTGATCAACTTCATAGAGCCCAATATTTTTTTAGGATTGACCTTCGATATGGATATCATCAACTATGTGTAAGGAAGGAAAATATTAAAAGACATCATTTTGAACCATGTATAGGCATTACGAGTTTTGTAGTAATTCATTTTGGATAGAGTAATGAACACACTATTTTAATGGATCTAATTAACAGGTTTTTCATGGAATATATTGAATAAATTGTTGTTTTATTTATCAATGATATCATATTATACTCCAAATAAAAAAATACTATGAGAATCACTTGAGAATTATTCTGAATACTCATAGAAGAAATGAATCGTATGGAATGTTTAGAAAGTATGAATTTAGGATTCAATAAAATTCATTTCATGGCCATATTGTCTATAAGGATTGAATTCTAGTTGATCATGTGAATAAAAAGGCAATAAAATAATGGATCATGCCTACGAATATAAACGAGATACGTAGTTTTATTGGCATAGTAGGTTACTATCGGGGTTTCATTTAGAATTTATCCTGATTGGCTAACCCAGTAACCATGCTCACATGTAAAGGGGTTCTGAATATATAGACGAAATAATGTACATAATTATTTGAATAATTGAAAATAAGATTGGCCAATGATCCAATTTTGACTCTTCCATCTAGAAATGAAGTATTTTTGATATAGAGTTATACATCATAGAATGGGTTGGGTTATGTCCTTATGAAAAATGATAACGTTATTTCTTACGCATAATGGAAGTTGAAGGATCATGAGAAAAATAATCCAACACAGGATATTTAGTTATCATTTGTAATATTTTCTCTAAAAATATGCAGTAATTATTTCTATGGTGAATGTTTTGAGAAATATACAGATCACAAGAGTTTAAAATAAATTTTTACAAAGGATGATCACAACATGGGGAAAATTAGATGGCTTAGGTAACTCAATTTATATGATTTTTCAATACAGTACCACCCAAGAATAGAAAATATGGTGGTAGAATCATTAAGTTTGAAAGATCATGGACTTCTGACCCAAATAAGGATGGAGAAATATCATATATTCATAGATCTAAAAAAGATGGATAAGGGAATTTGATATAGAATGGGTAATATCTTTCCTATTTCAAATGATTTCTAAACCATATTTACAAGAAAAGATAAAAACCTCTCAATCTGATGTTAAGAATCTACAAATGAATATTAAAGATGTTATCTAAGGAAGATTGGCAGACATTTTGTATGTGGATGGAGTTAAAAAATTTAGGAAGATGTTATGTGTTCCATCAAAACATGAGCTAAAAAGGAAACTATTACATGATTATCATGGATCAAATTTCATTATACACCCTATTAGAACTAAGATGTATAGATATGTGAAGGAAATTTTTTTGGTTGTATAATATGAATTGAGAAATTGGTGACTCTGTGTCATGCATTCTAGTTTTTAAACAAGTTAAGGCCAACCGAAAACATACTATAGTGGTCATCCAACCTCTACCTTTTACTATATGGAATTGGGATGAAATTAGAATATATTTTTTCAGAAGAATACTGAGGACACATAAAAGGAATGATTAAATATTGGTAACTATTGATCGTATCATAGAATAAGCATATTTTCTTGCAATAAGATAAGATTTACCATTTGATCACCTGGAATGACTATATATTATTGAAGTTATAAGACTTTATGGTGAATATATATTGATTGTGTCTGATCGAGATCCCTGATTTACATAAAAATTCTGAAAATTTCTCTCTAAGTCTTTGGATACTCACTGACATATAAGTACTTATAATCACCTCCAAACCAACTGACGATTTGAAAGGACTATTCAAACATTGAATGACCTATTAAGATCATGGTATCTTGGCTTTCAAGGAATGTCGGATAAATAATTACATTTGGATTAATTTAACTACAATAATATTTTCTATTATAGAATTCAACTGGTGTCATATGAAGGATTATATGGTAATACCTACAAAACTCAAACTTGTTGGAATGTAGTTGGTGAGAGGAAACTTAATGACCCATAACTTATCGAAGAGACAACTACAAAGGTAATGAAAATTCGGGCACATATTAAATAATCTCAAAGTTGGAAAAGGTGTTATTCTGAAAACCAGATAAAGGATTTGAAATTTCAATAAGTAGTTCATGTCTTTTTAAAAGTATCTTTGTGGAAGGGTGTCTTACGGTTTTGTAATAAAGGGAAACTATTCCAAAGGTACATCAGGCCCTTCAAAATTCTATAAAGAATCGGATCTATAACTTACCATTTAGAAATGACACCAAGTCTCTCAAAATATAATAATGTGTTTCATGTGTCATTGTTAAAGAAATACATTCTAGATCCAATTCATGTACTCACTTATAAATAAATAGAGATGGACCCTAATTTAATATACTATGAAGATCTCATAGAGATTTTTGACACAAGGGACTTGGTATTGAGAAATCGGACAACGCATCATGTAATGGTTATGGGGAGAAACCATAAAATAGGGGAAGCATCGTGGGAATATAATAATGATACTAAGTAAAACCACCCACAAATTTTTATAGGGATTTATATATAAAAAAAATCAAGGAAGTAATTTCTAATGGTAGGAATAATATAACATCCGAAACATTTTATTGTGTGTTTCTCTTAAATGCATTATATTCAATAGATAAATAATATATCATGAATAACTAAGTCTCTATGAAACAACACTTGTTTATTTTTAAGATATAGTCAAAACCTTGCCATTAATATTCAATTTTCCACTTCTGTGTTATGAATTTCAATAAATGGACATACATTGTTGTGATTAGGTTGATATTTAGAGTCTGATATAATCAAGTTAATTTTCAGAAAATTTTATCTTACCCTTATTAATAGTAACATTCCCTTATGAATAGTAACCTACCATTATTAATTGTAATAAAATCTTTATTAATGGTAACCTTACCCATGAATGTGTAAATAAAATTTAATTACCTTAAAAATGAAGATAAATATTTTATGTGTTGGAATTTTTTTTATTAAATGAATATTTTAATTAAAAATTTAAAATATCATATTTATAAAATAATTTTTGAAAAACTGGAGTTCATTTTTAGATTCTACACATTGAAAAATGGTTATGGGTAGTTTTTGGGATATTTCTGAAATACTAGAATTTTTGTGAATAGTAAAATATGATAAATTATGATAAATGAAAAATACTTGTCTATCATCCACTATATATACCACCCTCACACCCTCATTTATTCACACCTATAAAGCTTCAATATTTCCCTAAAATCCTCTAAAATAACTCCCTAAGCTCCTACCCAACATCAAACAGACCTTGGTCTTCTCAAAATAACAAATCCTATCCCTTAATGTGGCTCTGTAAAAAATATAGATTCTAGAGGTAAATTCTTTTTTTCAATTCTTTTGTTTTCTTTTCAAGTTCCTTTATTATATTTTCTACTCTCACCTATTCTAATACAAGTGTTATTACAAATTTAGTACCCTATATATACAATAATGTTTTTATGATATTGTAATATTCCACAATCATCTATTCTTTTACCTTCATTTATACTATAATGAAAGCACTGTCTGAGATGTTTTCATTTCTCAAATTCATGGAAGATGGGTTTTCATTTTTCATTACTATCTTCAAGAGTGGTCAGGGAACCATTATAATGGTTTATCCAACTAATTATATATGTATTTTGTCTTTTTAAAATTTTATTTAAATACTTACACACTAATAATATAAAATAACAATACAAATCAAGTTCATTGTGCACAAAACCACCATGTTATTCCAAGTGTTTATCATTAACTATTATTTAATGAGTCATACTTATGGTATGTAACCTAAATCATTATAAGATAATTTATATCTCTATAATTTCACAAATAGTATATGTTAACCATTCTGTATGTTTAACCACATTTCAAGTGACATCCTATTAATGAATTCAAGTAAACCAATCATGAAAACTAAGGAAGCAAACGATCCCAGACTATAAAATTGATCATCTAAAAACAATTACAAAGTCCATGAATGAATTTAATAAGGTTAACAAATCAATTAATACTAGAGGAGGTTTGAGAATTATTAATTATGGAATCTAAATTTGATTATTTTTGTCGTTAAGATCAAATGAAGAACACATTTAAGCATAATGCAAAGGGTTTCTCGTCTCAATTTAAATTCTAAGATATTATTATTGTTCACCACTTATTTCATGTATATTGTGTATTTTTACTGAAATTTGATATATAATATCATGATTCTCTTAAAATTAATTTTATTATGTGATTTATTTGGTGATTATTATTTTTTGGTATTACGATTTGATTGATTGCAATCTGGTAAGGGACATTGTCTCAATTTCCATTTCATTGAGACTTACATGGAATTGTGCACCTAATATTTTTTATGTGGTGTATCTACATATCATTTTATATCATTTTTTACTTGAAATTATAAGTTTTTAAAATATTAATTATCTTGTATCATGGATATTATTATTTCCTTAAGGCGTATATCATTTTATATATGGTGTATATTTTCAATTTTGTTTTAACTATGGAAATATTGATGACATTATATCCTATACTCTATATGGATATTGAGAAGGAATATTTTACTTGTATTAAATAAATGTATATAGAATTAATTGGACATGTGGTGATGGGTGGGTCCCACTATTGAACCTAGGTGCATCGACACGTCTCATGAAACAAATTAGTTCGGGACAAACCCTTTGAGTTTGTTTCCAAAATTTAGACAAGTTTCTATACCCTAACATGAACTATTTCGATGGAATAGTGGTATCATCTTCCAAATTCATTAATTCCATTAATAATTATTCTATTTATTCAGTTTTAGTTATTACTATCCATGAGGTTTTCACTATGACAAAATCTAAGGTTGCAGTTCCATTCTCAATTTATTAATGCCAAGCGTTTTACATTTATTCACTATGCCATATTGACTATGAATATTTGATTATCATTTAGTTATTTTCTATACTCGCTTATTCTATTTGTATCCATTGCTGAAATTTTAGTGACATGAATGTATCTAGTTTCTTAAATACTACTAAATAGATCATTCCTTCATGATTTGTTTTTTTAATCATGCCAATGTAATAATTAATGCACTGGCTCCAGGTTTCTAACGTCATGACATAAAAAACCATTTCCCAAAATATAAATTTTTATTGGTTAATTAACATCGTTTTTTCACTCCTCTAATAATTTATAATTTTTTATATTTTCTTTACAAATCTTGGTATTCATTGAAAATTTAAATCAAAAACAACCCATCTTCTAAAACATTTCTAGTTGTCCTTTGTGTGCCATAATGACATCCATGGGAAAGTATATAACACAAAGAATTCACAAACATAAACTCTTCTTCTAGGATACATCTATTAATCACATGGTTAGTACATAACTTCAACAAAAAAGGATCCTCCAAGACATAAACCATTGAATCATATATCATTTCAATTGTTGTATGCACTGTAAAGAAGGATGATACATTTGATACAGCTAAATAGTTCCCCATATCAGCATACCAAGGCACCTAGGTAACTTTATTCAAATTCACACCAGGGAGGGAGTCATCTATGTTTTTCTTGGTTTTTTTATTCCATAGTAGTGTGAGTTAGTATACTCATGTTTTCTATATCTATATTCCCATAGCCCCTTTTCCCTTGATCTTCTAGAAAATACTTGTACCATCAACATCTATCAAAATAATATTATATTTTTATCGAACTTCCTGACTAAGTACGTATGATTCATGATATAAATAAATTATGAATTTAATTATTATAAACAATGAATAACTTTTATCTAATGATATAATATTAATATAAAATCGACAGTAATTTTATAATTATTATGGGGTATATCTTGATTTTATAATGTTTATCTTATCACATGTCAATTATCATTAGACATATTGGATTTTCCAAATAATTTATATGTATTTGAGGAATATAACAATATCTCAAATGGGTTAATATAATCGGGTGTATGGATTATAGGGGCTTTGTTTAGGATTTCCTTAATCTAGTCAATGTTTATCCTATATGAACTATCAATAAAAAAAATTCTTTTTTGATTAAGTTATTTAGGATTGAATAAAATTATATAAAATCATTAATAAACCTTATAAAAAACATAGTATGTATGAACAATGATCAAATAATGATAATAATGGTGGGTGATGAAAATATGAAAATGATTTCAACCTTGGCCTTGTATACTTAAATTCTATCTATAGAAATTATACCACCAACAAAATATCATTTTCCTCTATGAACTTGAATTTTTAAAAAATTTATATCATGATTTTTATCAATTTAATTGGTTTAAACTTTTTTCATATTATCATGGTAGACATCAAGGCATGTTCCATAGAGAGTAAAATCACCATTAAATACCTCTAGGAATCACTAAATTAGGTCTAAAATTAATCTTAGAATGTAATATTTATAATTACCTATGGTATTAAAAATCCCAAATGGATACTTTTAACAATAAAATATATCAATGTGATGTGTGAAGGTTGTTTTATCCTCAATGTTTACAGAAATATGAAGCTAAAAATACCTAAAAAATACATCAAGGAAGTATTAGTGACTATTCTTATAAATACATTCAAGCAGATAGTCTACAAAATCTTTGAGAAATGGTAATTTCAGATTACAATATTAAATTTCATATAGTCAATATAGACCATATGGATATTCTAAATCATAGTGGGAACTAAATCATTATTTTAATTTTTTATAATGGTGAACCTATTATTTTTTTGTATATATAAAATGGTACTCAATTATTATGAGTCTATTATGGGGTATGTTATTATATCTACCATAAATAACTAAAAATCCTTTTTTAAATATAAAAAATGGTTGTTTATTGTTATTTGTAGATTTCTTATAAGTTTTGATTTACATTCTAGTAGAATCTGATTCACACCTGTTGTTGAACTAATTGTGGGGATTTAAAGTACTGAACAATATATTACCCTATCTTTTTATTTGATAATTTATTATAGTTTATTTTATTAATTATTTTTTATGTTATTTTATATTATGGTATGTTTTTTTCATTCCCGTTAAGAAAATCATAAGTTATGTAAGATGGTAGAATCTGTATTTTCAGTTAATGGGGTGTTCTGAAGATAGATTTATCTCAATATTATATATATTGGAAACCTATAAATTTAAATAAGAAGTGTTGTGTGTAGATTTGAGTAAATAATTGAAATAAAATTCATCTAGTTTCTAAAATATTTCATAATATAGAACTATTTCAAGATTAAAATAAATTTTGAAAAACAAATCCTAAAAAATAAGTGATTTTTTGGATTTTCCTAATTAGTTTATCAAATAAAAAATTTCAATCTCTCTCTTATAACAAAAAGGAAATTTTTAGACTCTCTGAACAAATAGAATATTCATCATAGAGAAGTTTCATTAAATCTAAAATGATAAAATTCATAATTTAATCCCCAAAATCCATGGAGTGTGTTCATTCATACACATTTATTATGGTTTTATAAATAGAAATAAATTTCCTACCTAGAAGGATAGACGAATGAGTTATACCTTTTTCTCCATATATATTCAAAACATAAAAGTTATTTTTCAAAACAAATCCTTTCACTCTTACCAAAACATCTTCTAGAACTTAAATTGGGTATGTAGTGGTTCAGTCTGAATGTTAAATAACTACTATAGTTGGATTGAGTTCTCTTATCTATAGGGAAGATTAGACTGAGTAAAGATTGAAAATAATTTATGATCCCAAATATGAAAATTCATTTCTAATTGTGATCTCGTATATAAATAAATGGATATAGAATATATCTGGATTTTATCATTTCCTTGGTAATTATGGGATAACTAGAGAACATGAATTTCTACCTAGACATACCTTCTCATGTACATGCATTTTACTCTTATGAGTGCACATCTATTTGATATATTTTTCATACATTTTCATTTAGTGGATGTCTTATAATAAATGGATATCAATATCTACACTCTTTGTTGTTTCCAAGACGAATTTTTGTAATTCTTCCTCATTTGTTGTATTAGTTAGTTTTATCCATGAAGGGAAGGGGGTTTGGGGTCAATGTTACTCTTCTATATTGGCCTTAAAATTTTCTTATATTAATGGTTTTATTTACGTAGATTCATTCTCTTCACTAATTTTAGGGATATATTATTCAATATTATTGAGCTATCCACTTCTATATTTAATCTACAATGGTGATTCATCAATATTTTCATCTTTATTAATCTCCTTAAAAAAAACTAACATTACACACGTGGTTGGGAATTATATGGGTAGAGATTTTTCAGGTTCCATGATTTACAAATTTATTTAAGGTGGATATAATTTGTCTTAAATGACTTTTCATATCCTAAAAATATGATCTATGGTTTGTGAGGGTGGGGTGTTGGTTGTTTGATAACTCCAAAAGTTGTTTCAATATTTCTTAACTATGAAATCTTGATCTGGTCCTTATTGAAAAATTATAGAATATTTAGAATCATTCCTTTAAATGGGTGGGTGTTTAAAGGTTTATTAAAAGGCCTTATATAAAGGAGGTATTTGAGGTAGCTAGTTTCTATCACTTTGTTGGATGTTTAAATACGTTTTTAATCCTCTAATGTTAGTTGGTTGTGGTTGGTACTTACTCGGGTAAATGGAATCACAGGTCTCTTGCCCTAGATATCATCTATTTTTTCAATAATGAAGAAGTTTTATAATCTACCAAACTGTAGGAGGTATGTAAGGTGGTACATATTGAACCTTATTTAGGGGAAATTATCTCACAAGATAGGTTAGATCAACCAATTTAGTTTTAATTTAATGGATGTTAATACTATTTATGTCATGCACTCCTCTAGTAGTAGATCATATAGTAAATATATAAGGGTTTTGTGAGATCATTTTTATCATTTATATTACGTTAGTTGGTTATTTTTCAATCAAGGATACTCTATAAAAATATTCAAAAAGGTTCTGGCCACTATTTAGTAGTTATTATTAAAATAATATAACAAAAATGTGATCTCCAAAGGGTTAGTGTGGGGAGGAGGATGAATGTCACATTACTATCTCACAAAACTCAGAGAGAGTTTCTCAACGTGATTTATTTTTTCCATAAATCTCCAATCTGAACATGGTATTCATTGATGTTGGGATAAATTTATATAGAAAGACCTTCAGAAGTTCATCCCTTGAGGTAATTTCTCTAGGCTACAAGCTGTATAAACACTCTTTCATTGATCCTTATAAAGAGAATGAAATGTCCTTATAGCTAATTTAACCCTATTAAACTCTTATTGGTTTAATGACATTCTTATATCCTTGAATACCATCAAAACTATATTGGGATATTCTCTTGGGAAACCATTTTATCTTTTTAATAGCATTATTATACATGTTTCAAGCTCATAATATTATTGATTAATCAATTTTATCAATTGATTATTAGTATTATTAATCTTTGGTTCATAAAAAATACTCTTTATTTGTCACGACCCGCCCTCGGGGCCCGTGCCGTGACTACCCCAAGCCCGCCTTCCATAGGCCAGGGGCTGGCGACTAGCATCAAGGCGTAAAATCCCAGTAAAAAGGGAAGGCATTGCCTTAATAAAGTAAACAAGCACCTCAGAGTAACAAGCGGAAGTAAAGCAGTACACAAAACTAGAACAACTGTGCTGAAGTAAAGGGGCCGGAAATACAAGCCCAACTGTAAAGTAAAGTACAACTCGAAAGGGAAAACAGCAACTGAAAGTACAAGCGGCTCCTGGGACGTTCTCCTCGATTCCTACCTGAAGGGTAGGTACAGATGGCTCAGCTCCTGGATCGTCCACCACGGATCCTACCTGAAGGGTAGGTACAGATAGCTCCACAACTCCTCGGTCCAACTATCCGCCCCGAGCACGTCCCGCTCAGTGGTCCTCCTTCGGGTACCGACCTACTCCGTAAGCCTCAACCGCAGTCAGCGCTGTCCGTCGTCTGCAACCAACACAACGAAGTGCGGGCATAGCCCATGCAGGGGTGAGTATAAGATACTCAGTAGGGACCCCAAGACCCCCCGAAGGTCTCCTGAAATCCACAAAGGATAAACCACAAGAAGATACAATCACAAAGTAACATCCAGTATTGATTAGGTATATGCCCATACATATACATAAGTCACCAATTTCCGTTCGGCTCCTACACCGAGCCCAAGAACAACCCAAGCCACAAGATGAGTAAACAGTAAATCCACACAGGATAACAGTACCAGTTCACACAGTTTATAACAAGTTTATGAAATCAACGGATAACTATTACCCAGGTATATGCCCATACATATACCTAAGTTATCAAGCGACCCATCTCAATCATGAGGAAACACAAAGATCATTGACTCAGCTCAAACCAGGATTTTCATTATCGAAACCGTAACTGCTGAAGAGCTCCGTCTCTAGAGTGTACAGTGGTCCTGTCACGACTCCGAGGCCGCCGCTCACTAACCTAAGACTGCTGAAGTACTCCTCCTGTCGAGTACTGCGGGTTTGCGGCCAACTACCGGGCGCTCCGTCCGCTGAGGGTCTGTCGCCAAATACCGGGCGCTCACCCAAATAGCCTACTGAGGTACTCTTCCTGTCGAGTACCGCGGGTTTGCTGCCAACTACCAGGCGCTTCGTCCGCCGTGGGTCTGCCGCCAAATACCGGGCGCTCCGTCCACTGGGCTAGTCGACTCACTCCAAGTCGAGTCGGTCAAGCAGTCGTCAGGTCTCAGCCGGCTACACGGTCTCCGTACTCCGCACGCACGTCTCCACCGTCGCGGGTCTGCCGCTACAACCAAGCGCACACACTCCGTAGAGTATCGCGGGTCCGCCGCTACAACCAAGCGCTCCACCGCCAAGGGTCTGCTGCTGCATCCAAGCGCACCACCACTGTCAAGTACCACGGGTCCGCCGCTACTCCCAAGCGCTCCACCGCTCAAGGTAAAAAGAAGATTCAGCTCACACAGGTTTGATAGCACTGTTCCACGTAGGATCGCTGAGTGCTGTAGTCGTCGTCGTCGAATCCACATAGGATCTCTGTACTGTCGTCGTCGCAGTCACAGTAGCAGTAGTAGTAGTCGTCACAGTAACAGTCGCAGCCAGCACTAGGGTTCCCGCACACAGCAAGCTCGTTCGGAGGGTCCGCTCCACGAGCCGAGAGGCTGATACATCAACTGTCACGAAGGCCGGAGTTGATGTATCCAAAAGTTCCGTAACGTCAACAGGAACTCAACGCAACAGACGGCGCGTCGATCGGACGTCCGGTCTGAGAGTTATTGGCATTTTCGTTCCCGGGGCCCGGTTGGTTTTTAAGGCAAAACCAACCCGACCGTACTCCACCTGCGTCCAAACCTCGGGCGGAGTATGCCAAAAGATCCGTATCACTTAGAGGATTCCACCAAAATCGACGGCACGTCAATCGGACGTCCGGAACTCAAGATATGAGCGTTTCCGCTCCGAGGGCCCGGTTGGTTTCGTGAACGAACCAACCCGGCCGTACTCCACCAGCGTCCAAACCTCGGGCGGAGTATGCCAAAAGATCCGTCTCACTAAGAGGAACACAACGCGACTGACGGCGCGTCAATCGGACGTTCGTAGCTCAAGATATGAGCGTTTCTGCTCCGAAGGCCCGGTTGGTTTCGTGAACGAACCAACCCGGCCGAACTCAAAGTAATCCGAAACCTTGAGTGCGATATATCGAAACGACCGTCTCGATCCAAGGATCGCGTTGCCGCTGACGGTTCGTCGATCGGAGGTCTGAGGCTCATGTTATGGGCCAAAAACCAAATCTGGTTCGAAACGGGGGGTCCGGGTCCGGGCCGACCCGGCCCGACCCCCCCCCCCCCCCTGGGCGGCGCGGTGGCCGGAGGCGGCGGCCGGCGGCGGCGCGCGGCGGCGCGCGGAGGCGGCGCGGCGGCGCGCGGCGGTGCACCGAGGCGGCGCGGCGGCGCGCGGAGCCGCGGGGAGCCGCGGCGGCTTGTCGCCGCGGGTTGGCTGCACGCAGGGGCTAAGCCCCCCCCCCCCCCCCCCCCCGCTTCCTTGATTGACGGCGCGGCCTAAGTGCCGCGCCATTTGCAAATAAAACGGCCCCCGCACGTGGGGGCCGGCTGGAGACAAAACCGGGGGGCCGGCTGCCCCCCCTCTCTTCAAAGAACCGCCCCCCTCTTAAAGAGGGGGGTTTTTATGGGTTGGCCGGGGGATTAATTCCCCCGGTTTTTTAAGGCATCCGGCCGGCCAGCTGGCCGGCCGGTTTTCTCAAACGGGACCGGAAATTCCGGTCCCCCCCTTCGGCTTCCGATGCCGGCGGCCCGGCCGCCGGTCTTCTCTTCCGCCGCGGCCCGGAACCGGCCGCGGTCTCCTCGTCCCGCCGCGGCCCGGAACCGGCCGCGGTGTTCGTCATCCGGCGCGGTGCGACGGCACCACGCCCCTTTCGTCGTACCTTGATTCCTTTTAACGCGGCGCGACGGCGTCGCGTTCTTGAAGATTCTACCTCGGCGTGGCGCGACGGCGCCGCGTAAAATAAAAGTACGATCTTCCGCGTGGTGCGACGGCACCACGCCACTTGCTTCCATCCGCAAAAATGAAACAAGAATGATGGAGGGGGGTTCGGCCGTGTTCGTGCGGTCCGGCCCCCTCACGTTAAAATAATAACGCAACTTTAAAGAAATCAAGTCACACGTTAGGCTTGCTATTCATGATCAAGAAATGGAATAAATTAACAATATTCAACAACCCCTACCTCGAAGGAAGCTCACGGAGCTCATCAACGATCCGCGAAGGACGAGCGTCGCGGAGGTCGGACGTCACGGAAGAAGACGTCGTCGGCATCGCGGTTATGGCGTCGCGGTAGACGGACGTGGGTTCGCCGCGAGAGGCACGTCGCGGAAAGTGCGTTGCGGGGTCGGACGTAGGTTCGCCGCGGAAAGCACGTCGCGGAGAGGATGCGTTGCGGCGTCGTGGAGGAAATCCAACGCGTTGCAGTCCGACGTCGTGGAAGAAGGTCGCCGCATTCTTCGTCGTGGAGGAAGAACTCACAAGAAGCCTCCCTCTTTTCCTCTCCGCACAGCAAAACCCAAAAACCAAAACAAAGGAAACTAAACAATGAATTAAATAGAAGGGTTTGGAATTTCAAAGGTTTGAAATCCAAACCACTTCATTTAATTCTCCTCATTTAAATCTTAAGTTATAACTTAAGTTTATTGAGTTTCCAACCTTAACTCCACATGACTCTTGAATTCCAAGAGTTTGAAAATAAAACTAACTCATGTAATAAATTACACAAGTTGTCAAATTAATAAAGTGGAGTTTAATGAGGAGTTAGGAAATTTGAAAAGGTGGGGGCTCGTGTGGGCCCCACCTCCCTCATAACCACTCATGGGAAGTTGGGTGGTTGTGGGCCCCACCAACAACTTCCCATGAGAGAGTCTAACAACCATGAATAAAATAAAATTCACAGACAAAATTTTATTTTACTTATCTTTTAATCCCCAAAACTAACTTTCAACCCGCAACAAACGCAACTTCCGAAAAGGTCTCTTTAAGCGAATATCGGCGCTACGAGTTCATCGGTGTCCTCGGATTTCAATTCCGAGCACCGGATCAAAAGTTAGGAAATCCCGCTCGTTCGTTCACTGAACGTACCCGAGCTAAACTTCGGAAATTAATTCCGGGCACTCCGGGCCTCGGAATCAGGTGCCGTCAGAAACCGCACTCATGTAAAATTCCAAAGAAAATTAAGAAAAAAATTTCCCTTGAATTTTACGGGTCTTTACATTACTCCCACCTCAGGGCTTTACGTCCCCGTAAAGCTTCAACTCACACTTAAGGGAAACAAAGTAGCACTGAGCATGCAACTGAGCTTTACGCTCCCATATGCTCACCTGAAGATCTCATGCTACCCGTGAAGCACCCCAGAGGAAGCAACCGTTCACGTAGAACCTGCTCCTGTCGATCCTCGTTCTCTATTAGAACCTATGTGCTTGTCGCCCTGTCATCGACGTCCAACTCCCCAAGGTCGATGACGTGTGAAGAAACATACACGTAACTCCACAGCTGAGACACGTGGTGGACATTATGCACCCGGTGCGACTGAGGTGGTAGGGTCAAGCGGTAAACCTCCTCGCCTACCCTGCTGAAGATCAAAAGGGTCCACCGAACTTCGGAGATAACATGCCGCCTCGGCCACATCTCCGAAACCTCATCGGGGTGAGACCGTATAAGAACGTGTTCGTCACCCTCGAACTCAAGAGGTTTCCCTTTTTAGGATAGAACTGAAACTCAAAACTCCTGCTGCCACAAGGGTAGGGTTGACCAACTCAAGAGTGATCGGTCACACCCTCTTATTCCTGAGTTTAACATGTGCTGCCCAGGGTTTCCTTTTTCGCCGACCAAGGAAAACCCATTCCGACGTTTGCCTAAAACAGTCAACCGGGGTATGATTTGTGAATCAAAACCATACCCAGATCAACGTCGTAAGGCCTCTACGCTGCCACCAAGAGATTCCAACCGAAACTCTCGCCTCGAGTCAAATCACACCGTCGGCGTAAGTGTGATTATCGAGTCTCCTCCCAAAGGTATCTCCAGACGTGAGGGTCAAGTCTACGGCTTACCCGGAACCTCTAGGTCTAGGACATGATTCGTGGAAGGGTAGAATGATTGGTTCTTATGTCTATAGATATGGCATCTCGTAGTAGACATAATTCGTACCCCGAATCATTCTTAGAGCTCCTGGGTCACACTCCTTGACCGCAATGCAGCTATTCTCCTCCCCAGCCCTCCTGCTCCCTGAGCCTGGCGGGGTCTACTAAGTCGGGTGGTTGTAACATGTCGAAATGTACACCACCACATGCTGCTCTCCAAGCTCCGCTTCCACGTCTGCTACCCTGCAGATTCATCTGTCCTTAGCACTTCCTCCTCCTGAAACATTTTACACGCCCGAGTCTCTGAGACTGGCGCTAGTTTCCTGCCTTTTCACTGCTAACGTTCACAACCACAAAGGTTCTCTCTAGAATCCTAGCATAGGTAGGAATGCATAGAGGAAAAGTAATGGTTCAGATGTCCTTTAGACACACTTCGCTCAGAAGTTCGAGTCTAAAGAACTGATCACAACGTAACCAACGAGTACCAAGATTGATTGGTAAGCCACGTTGAGTGCTCTGCTTCCGACATGTCGTACTGTCGAAGCTGTATTATCTCCAGAAAACTCACAACCACCTCCTCAAGCCAGTCCTCAGCCGCCTACGAGTCAGGCTCACCTCGAAACTTGAGGGATATCTGGTGCTAAAACATATGTAAGGCACTAAGCCTGTGAGTCTCTGCTACCGGTACCGCCGGTAGTGTCTGCTGACCAACAGGTAGTGACATAGCTGGCGCACTACCCGTAGGTTCTATCCCAGGTATCGGTTCGCGTAACGAAGCCTCATTACTATAAGGACCAACCTCATGGTCACTCACTGGAAACAACAGGAGCTAAGATCATCATCCTCTCTACTAGTATCCAAGCTAGGTGTAGAACTCTAGCAACCGCATCCATCCAGTCCACTACTGCCTGGGAAATCTATCTCGCCTCGTATCCTCAGAGGCCTCTACTGCTGGAACTCGTGCATCGCGCTCTGCTAGCGTGCACCGTCAGCTAGTGGAATCTGCTGCCTAACTGGTGGTGGTGCTGCTGGTACACCACCCGAAGGTGCCAACACTGAAAAAGGGCCCTGCACTGGAGTCTCGCTGCTCGGTGGGCCATCATCGAGAACTCTCTCGGAACTCCAGCTAACTATCTGCATGGTGACATCCTGAACAGATGTGTCACGGTCAACGATTTATACCTGGTGAGCTGACCTGGTTTGAGCTGACTTAAACCTTTTGGGAAACACACACGCAATCAGTGTTTTCGTGCATTAAGTCAGAAATCAGAAGTCAGGGTCCTGGTGTACGGATACGTCGGCCGCCGCACCAACACTGGACTCCCTGGACTGATAACCACACTCAATACGCTAAACATTATTGCTTCACATAGAAAAGATCAGAGTTCGCGGTAGAACTGAACTCCTCTGATACCAATTTGTCACGACCCGCCCTCGGGGCCCGTGCCGTGACTACCCCAAGCCCGCCTTCCATAGGCCAGGGGCTGGCGACTAGCACCAAGGCGTAAAATCCCAGTAAAAAGGGAAGGCATTGCCTTAATAAAGTAAACAAGCACCTCAGAGTAACAAGCGGAAGTAAAGAAGTACACAAAACTAGAACAACTGTGCTGAAGTAAAGGGGCCGGAAATACAAGCCCAACTGTAAAATAAAGTACAACTCGAAAGGGAAAACATCAACTGAAAGTACAAGCGGCTCCTGGGACGTTCTCCTTGATTCCTACCTGAAGGGTAGGTACAGATGGCTCAGCTCCTGGATCGTCCACCACGGATCCTACCTGAAGGGTAGGTACAGATAGCTCCACAACTCCTCGGTCCAACTATCCGCCCCGAGCACGTCCCGCTCAGTGGTCCTCCTCCGGGTACCGACCTACTCCGTAAGCCTCAACCGCAGTCAGCGCTGTCCGTCGTCTGCAACCAACACAACGAAGTGCGGGCATAGCCCGTGCAGGGGTGAGTATAAGATACTCAGTAGGGACCCCAAGACCCCCCGAAGGTCTCCTGAAATCCACAAAGGATAAACCACAAGAAGATACAATCACAAAGTAACATCCAGTATTGATTAGATATATTCCCATACATATACATAAGTCACCAATTTCCGTTCGGCTCCTACACCGAGCCCAAGAACCACCCAAGCCACAAGATGAGTAAACAGTAAATCCACACAGGATAACAGTACCAGTTCACACAGTTTATAACAAGTTTATGAAATCAACGGATAACTATTACCCAGGTATATGCCCATACATATACCTAAGTTATCAAGCGACCCATCTCAATCATGAGGAAACACAAAGATCATTGACTCAGCTCAAACCAGGATTTTCATTATCGAAACCGTAACTGCTGAAGAGCTCCGTCTCTAGAGTGTACAGTGGTCCTGTCACGACTCCGAGGCCGCCGCTCACTAACCTAAGACTGCTGAAGTACTCCTCCTGTCGAGTACTGCGGGTTTGCGGCCAACTACCGGGCGCTCCGTCCGCTGAGGGTCTGTCGCCAAATACCGGGCGCTCACCCAAATAGCCTACTGAGGTACTCCTCCTGTCGAGTACCGCGGGTTTGCTGCCAACTACCCGGCGCTCCGTCCGCCGTGGGTCTACCGCCAAATACCGGGCGCTCCGTCCACTGGGCTAGTCGACTCACTCCAAGTCGAGTCGGTCAAGCAGTCGTCAGGTCTCAGCCGGCTACACGGTCTCCGTACTCCGCACGCACGTCTCCACCGTCGCGGGTCTGTCGCTACAACCAAGCGCACACACTCCGTAGAGTATCGCGGGTCCGCCGCTACAACCAAGCGCTCCACCGCCAAGGGTCTGCTGCTGCATCCAAGCGCACCGCCACTGTCAAGTACCACGGGTCCGCCGCTACTCCCAAGCGCTCCACCGCTCAAGGTAAAAAGAAGATTCAGCTCACACAGGTTTGATAGCACTGTTCCACGTAGGATCGCTGAGTGCTGTAGTCGTCGTCGTCGAATCCACATAGGATCTCTGTACTGTCGTCGTCGCAGTCACAGTAGCAGTAGTAGTAGTCGTCACAGTAACAGTCGCAGCCAGCACTAGGGTTCCCGCACACAGCAAGCTCGTTCGGAGGGTCCGCTCCACGAGCCGAGAGGCTGATACATCAACTGTCACGAAGACCGGAGTTGATGTATCCAAAAGTTCCGTAACGTCAACAGGAACTCAACGCAACAGACGGCGCGTCGATCGGACGTCCGGTCTGAGAGTTATTGGCATTTTCGTTCCCGGGGCCCGGTTGGTTTTTAAGGAAAAACCAACCCGACCGTACTCCACCTGCGTCCAAACCACGGGCGGAGTATGCCAAAAGATCCGTATCACTTAGAGGATTCCATCAAAATCGACGGCACGTCAATCGGACGTCCGGAACTCAAGATATGAGCGTTTCCGCTCCGAGGGCCCGGTTGGTTTCGTGAACGAACCAACCCGGCCGTACTCCACCGGCGTCCAAACCTCGGGCGGAGTATGCCAAAAGATCCGTCTCACTAAGAGGAACACAACGCGACTGACGGCGCGTCAATCGGACGTTCGTAGCTCAAGATATGAGCGTTTCCGCTCCGAAGGCCCGGTTGGTTTCGTGAACGAACCAACCCGGCCGAACTCAAAGTAATCTGAAACCTTGAGTGCGATATACCGAAACGACCGTCTCGATCCAAGGATCGCGTTGCCGCTGACGGTTCGTCGATCGGAGGTCTGAGGCTCAAGTTATGGGCCAAAAACCAAATATGGTTCGAAACGGGGGGTCCGGGTCCGGGCCGACCCGGCCCGACCCCCCCCCCCCCCCCCCCCTGGGCGGCGCGGTGGCCGGTGGCGGCGGTCGGCGGCGGCGGCGCGGCGGCGCGCGGAGCCGCGGGGAGCCGCGGCGGCTAGTCGCCGCGGGTTGGCTGCACGCAGGGGCTAAGCCCCCCCCCCCCCCCCCCCCCGCATCCTTGATTGACGGCGCGGCCTAAGTGCCGCGCCATTTGCAAATAAAACGGCCCCCGCACGTGGGGGCCGGCTGGGGACAAAACCGGGGGGCCGGCTGCCCCCCCTCTCTTCAAAGAACCGCCCCCCTCATAAAGAGGGGGGTTTTATGGGTTGGCCGGGGGATTAATTCCCCCGGTTTTTTAAGGCATCCGGCCGGCCAGCTGGCCGGCCGGTTTTCTCAAACGGGACCGGAAATTCCGGTCCCCCCCTTCGGCTTCCGATGCCGGCGGCCCGGCCGCCGGTCTTCTCTTCCGCCGCGGCCCGGAACCGGCCGCGGTCTCCTTGTCCCGCCGCGGCCCGGAACCGGCCGCGGTGTTCGTCATCCGGCGCGGTGCGACGGCTCCGCGCCCCTTTCGCCGTACCTTGATTCCTTTCAACGCGGCGCGACGGCGTCGTGTTCTTGAAGATTCTACCTCGGCGTGGCGCGACGGCGCCGCGTAAAATAAAAGTACGATCTTCCGCGTGGTGCGACGGCACCACGCCACTTGCTTCCATCCGCAAAAATAAAACAAGAATGATGGAGGGGGGTTCGGCCGTGTTCGTGCGGTCCGGACCCCTCACGTTAAAATAATAACGCAACTTTAAAGAAATCAAGTCACACGTTAGGCTTGCTATTCATGATCAAGAAATGGAATAAATTAACAATATTCAACAACCCCTACCTCGAAGGAAGCTCGCGGAGCTCATCAACGATCCGCGAAGGACGAGCGTCGCGGAGGTCGGACGTCACGGAAGAAGACGTCGTCGGCATCGCGGTTATGGCGTCGCGGTAGACGGACGTGGGTTCGCCGCGAGAGGCACGTCGCGGAAAGTGCGTTGCGGGGTCGGACGTAGGTTCGCCGCGGAAAGCACGTCGCGGAGAGGATGCGTTGCGGCGTCGTGGAGGAAATCCAACGCGTTGCAGTCCGACGTCGTGGAAGAAGGTCGCCGCGTTCTTCGTCGTGGAGGAAGAACTCACAAGAAGCCTCCCTCTTTTCCTCTCCGCACAGCAAAACCCAAAAACCAAAACAAAGGAAACTAAACCATGAATTAAATAGAAGGGTTTGGAATTTCAAAGGTTTGAAATCCAAACCACTTCATTTAATTCTCCTCATTTAAATCTTAAGTTATAACTTAAGTTTATTGAGTTTCCAACCTTAACTCCACATGACTCTTGAATTCCAAGAGTTTGAAAATAAAACTAACTCATGTAATAAATTACACAAGTTGTCAAATTAATAAAGTGGAGTTTAATGAGGAGTTAGGAAATTTGAAAAGGTGGGGGCTCGTGTGGGCCCCACCTCCCTCATAACCACTCATGGGAAGTTGGGTGGTTGTGGGCCCCACCAACAACTTCCCATGAGAGAGTCTAACAACCATGAATAAAATAAAATTCACACACAAAATTTTATTTTACTTATCTTTTAATCCCCAAAACTAACTTTCAACCTGCAACAAACGCAACTTCCGAAAAGGTCTCTTTAAGCGAATATTGGCGCTACGAGTTCATCGGTGTCCTCGGATTTCAATTCCGAGCACCGGATCAAAAGTTAGGAAATCCCGCTCGTTCTTTCACTGAACGTACCCGAGCTAAACTTCGGAAATTAATTCCGGGCACTCCAGGCCTCGGAATCAGGTGCCGTCAGAAACCGCGCTCATGTAAAATTCCAAAGAAAATTAAGAAAAAAAATTCCCTTGAATTTTACGGGTCTTTAAATTATTTCCAGGGCCAAGATCATACTCCTATGATGGATTCCATGTGCACAACTCGAGGGACCAAATTTGTCCATAGATAATCTCATAAATTGTTAGTTAGGAAAAAATCCTTAGTTATAACCATTTTCATTAGTTCTATAGGAGCCATATTGAAGCTCTAGGGAATCCTTAATAACTACCTAACAAGGATCACCCAAAGAATAGTAGTGGGACTCATTCACCATTGACACCACATGAACCTCCTCAAATGAAAAGGGTTTCTGACTTGCAACGAGGGTTTGTTGGAATACTGTGTAGAGACAATAATCCTTATATCAGAATGTGAAATTGAATATAAAATAACCAAAATTCAACATAAATGTAAACATTCATCGGAGTGTGTAGGAATAAATAAAAAAAATTTAATAACACATGCAAGGAATTATGGGTGCAGACAACCATACCATACACAAAACTGAAATCCCACTATATTAATTGCATATATAGACCAAAACAAAAGGAAAATAATACACTAAATCTATGACGACACTATGACTCTCCTCGTCGCATTTTATAAAATTGTCCAATCCATATCTCTTGATCATGCAATCCAAATCCATATCAGAAACATGTTTCTATAATAACTATGAGGGAGGTACCCCAGAACCCTTCTGAAATGGTGGCCTAGGTAGGGAACTAGTTATAAATATAGTATAGAACCACCAATGTTGTCCCATAATAATTAAAATATGATATGATATGTGAATGTGACATGCTCAACAGAAATAAAAAAAACATTATAACAAAAAGAATAATTTAATAAAACACGTCATACATTATACAACACAATGTTAGAGTGTCTATGAGAACTTCATAATGACCATGCCTCAATAACATCACTACACCCCCATGGGAATACAAATAAACCACATGCCATGCCCAGAAACTGTTATTGATCCATAGGTTTGGATCATGATCACCATACCTACTTAAGCCATTGTCAGAGTGTCTCTGAGTACGAAAATCACCTCTCTGTGTAAACTTTTATAACATAAGGGATCCCAAAATCACACCTTAACTAATGATTAGTATACCATGGGGAATCACCGTGTGTCCCTCATCCTCAATTTCTTTGGTTAAACCCCACGGTAGTACTTGGGAATTCACAATTTTAGGTGAAAAATGATTTTTGAAGAATCCCAAAAAATCATATATGTCGTGGCGTGACTGATTACAAGGTAGCATAGAAAAAAAATTGGAATAACTTCCTTTCATACCATGGAAAATCTCATAGTATTTTAATATCTCATGTTTGTTCAGTGAAACCATCAGTGATACATCCTTCCATTCCTTGGTGGTATCATAGGAATAAATCCATGGGATACAAAAATCACCCTTAGGATGTCGAAAATATGTACTCATGGATATACAGCCACCTAAAACCTCGTATAACTATTTGAATCCTAGGAGTAATGTGTATTATAAATGGTATACTATTATCTCTGGTGAAATACTATAACATAATCATTCAAAATGGTATCAATATATGAAAGGAATCCCTTCCATCCCAATATTCATGTATACATGAAATCACAATTATATAATACTATATCCAATGTACCACTTATATAAATAAACTCCTACATCAATTGTATCTATGGATTCTTACTGAGATTAGAATCCTCCCCTGATACTCTGTTATACTAGATCCCATTATACCGATTATCTTATAGTTTCATCCATCATAACGTAATTCTTGGACACCCAGGGCAATCATGTTAGTTCCGACCACGACTGATTCTAAATCATCCTAGGAATTACATGTCCTTGTGTATAAATATAAAACAACAAATACATAATAACAGATATTGAAACTACCACACATGACAACATTATCTCATCCCCAATTATATAACACATCAGTTTGGGTTCTGGGGAGACACCTATAACCATATCTACCTAACGCCCACTCAGGTTTAGTCTATCCACAGGACACCTACATATGTCCCCTAGAACATAATAAATAAAAATAATTCATCCTTCATAGATCCCTGATCAAGAAAAGTCCCTCCAGTCAACAACCTCTACTCTGAGGAAATCACATCCCATGGAGTCATTATCTATAATTCAAAACCTCACCTACTTCATGGGGTTCATCAAATATGAAATAGTCTAAGAGATTGACTATGATCCATATCAGTAATAATAATCTCACTAAGTTGTTCCACTCGTCCAACCTATTAATGATATCCAATGGTTTGTCCACCTAGTCTATGTATATCCCAATTTAAGGACTCGTCCATTGATGGAAAAGGTAAATCAGCCAGTATCATTGTCGATCGAGCACTTGGATCTTTCTGAAATCAAACCAAGAATTCAATTTTAAAATAAAACATCTTCTTGTACATGTTCATTACCCATGATGGAGATACCTCATAACACATTCCACATAAAACTCATATAAACCATATGTACTGATACATATGACCACATACCACTTTCTAAATATTTTCAAATTATATTCTACGGGATAAAAATATGATTAAAGGCTCATCCCATGTCGTCTATGATCAACCAATATCACCTCCATGAGATGATCACCAGGATCAATGAAAACAAAAAAAAATAATAATAAGATTTTATAGTTAATTAAACAAACTAATTTAAATATCCACATGTTCTTAGAATCTCACTGGGTCAAATTATCATATTAAAACCACTGATAATGTGGCGTGGCCCACTCCTAACATGAAACTAAACCCATTCCATGAATAACCTTGAAATTATATCACTGATTATAACTACAAATAGTTTATTTTATGGTTGATGCATTTGAAAACATTCAAAGACTATTGTACCACAATAGAATGACATACAGAAACATGAAGGATTCGTCTAAGGTTCATATCTATATAGGATAGATTAATAACCTATTAGAAATCGTATATTCCACTATAATATGATGTAATCAACATAAATCCCTAATTTTTTTAAAAAAATAATGACATAAATGATAGATATAAAATAACTCAAAAGAAATTAGGGGGAAGATATTAACTCTTAACATCATTTGATCGAACCCAAAATCACTAGTAATGGTAATGATAGGAGGAAGAGGAGGTGTTGACTATAGCCTACCCATTAATCTCATGTATCTGATAAAGAAATGGGTGTCAAACAACCTTTCTAATTAAAATACTAGTTAGGAATTTTTCATGGCATGACACAAAGTATTGTGCAATTACTTTTAGGATTGTCCCTTGGGGATCTTAATATGCTCCCATTCGCATCCAAAATATACACCATGAATCCCATTAACATTATAAATCTCTGTTCGTGATTTGAATTGACTACTATGTCTATTTTTAGTATATAGAGTAAAAAATTCCTCTTTTAGTTCTCACCTAATCCTTTGGGAATTGAATAAAAAAACCACACCCAAAAACACTATTTTGGGATTTCTAAACATTTGGAACCTCTTTCTGATGCATAGTTCTATAAAACCCACACAACAATAAAATCAATTTAATGATGAATTTCATACTAAATAAAAAAAGAGATTATTAAAATCACCCTTCCATAACTCATATCATCATTTAAAAGTCTCATAACCCATTAAAAAACACTCATCCTACTCGATACAATGAACCTTCCTCAAATTTCAACATTCTAAATTGGAATGTCGAATGATTTCCTATTTAATAATTCCTAACATGAGACAAATCAGTTATCAAAATCCAAGACCACACTCATAACCATAACTGAAACATTAGTATGATGATGTAATACATCCTCGCATCCTACGATACAATTGTTTCATAAAACTCTTATTTAGTTTCCTGGTTTTCCAAACAATAAGACTAAAAAAATCATGGATGATTATGACCCTTGCTACTTCCCTCCATTGAAATATCCAATCAATAGACATTCATTGCAGTCTAAAGACTTGCTAAATATGGTTTCCATATCACCACCACTAAACACATGTGGAAACAACAGTAGAATTTATTACCACCCCTCATATCTAATTCAAGACTCCATTAGATGAGGAAAACCCACCATACCCAAGGCCCACATATGCTAGCCTCTCCTAGAAATTCTTAATCCATCCTCAAAACACATCCTCCATACCCAATTATAGGTTCCTAAATCATGATACAATCTTCCATTTCGTTCCAAATCATTTTTATATCAGAAAAACCTTTACCCCATTTCATCACATGATTCACCCAATGAACCATGCCACAAAAAATGGTTTAAAAACATAAAAAATATTATAAAACTATTTCACCCATGAAACATGTCTTGAAACTATCTCACCCAATAAAACCTATCTTGAATCACTCATTTACCCCATTTAACACATGAGGATAATGGGGTTCACCTCACAATCCATATTCAGATGACACTTAAAAAAATCCTAATCCCAATTCCAGTATAATAACAATATCTTTAATCATAACTGATTATTAAATTTGGTATTTACATGGGACCAAATAAAACAGATTTACATCACACTAGAATCCAATCATGACCACAACCATCTGACAACCGGTCTAACCATTCCAACGACACTTCAAGAGTGAGGGTAATGATTCCAATATTTACATCACACTCCCCACCATATAAATGATCTTTTAATTTCATATCTAGTTCACTCGAACACCACAACACATGCCATTTCCATCTCATACATGAATGAAAACATGAAACACTTTTTTCTCCCCTTTATCAACACTATGGGACTCCATCCATATCATCTAACAATATCTACTCAACAATGAGATCCTCACCCTATCGGTGGTGAACTCACCGCTATATGTATTCCTTAAACCACTCCTTGAGTGATACCCGAATAGGTTCCACCAATGCACACATGACTCTCCTCATGAGTTATGCCTATTTAATCTCTAGAAACACATGACTTTACCAACTCCTGGATCGATCATGTCATTTCACTTGATCCATTTATAATGTATCCTCTATCATGAATGGTCATGTAATATTTAATTAAAACCACATTCCATTTTTCACATAAGTGTTTCATAAACTCCATTAGCCCTCAAATCACATCTGGACAATCACTGATTCACTATTCAATAGTACCATAAATAACCAACATGTGTTTTAAAATATCAACTAACATCAATGGTTATATGTTCATATACCACCCATTTTCACTACCTAAATCATGATCACAGGATTTGTATCTCCTCATAATTAGGCACAAATACCGAGCCGCACTGATTGTTCCCTCTAATTGTCCTATCCCATCAAAATAATGGAACCCCTATTATATTTTATAATAACATGATATTCATCACATTCTAAGGAAAAAATGGACCATCCACCAAATTGTTTTGTTCAAAAAATTAAATGAGTCAATCCATGCTCTATCATTACACCACTCAGAAACAAATATAAAATACATAGGGCCTAACATCTGATAGATCCTTCCCTTGGAAATAAACCAGGATACAGTAATTAGTAGAACTCAGGGTTATTTCCTCATAAAAATTACGATGAAATATCTATTCTTATATCATAAACTCGATTTAGTCTGTCATTCATCAACCATAAAATATTGAACAAAACAGTACTCCCTTCCTCAAAAGAATCACTAAGACTATTTCCACACATCTCATGGGTTACCCTCAAACAATACAAGTCTCTAAACCCCTGAACACTAATATATATCAAATATTCATCAAGGTACTCCCACTTTTCCCCCAAACTAGAACTCTCTAGGTTCATAACTCATGGGAAAATCTTCCCAATTATAGTTCACAACCCACACAACATCTCACATGCCAACACCCTCTAATGGATCCCCTCACTATAGTAGTATCACAGTCCAACTAAATGGCCTACTATGGAACTAATTGTCACAACATATTTATACACTAGACATACCCATAAAGAATCAAAAACATGGGTTGATCCCCCACTATATCATGTATGAAAATCCATGTTTTGGAATAATAGTGATATGTTTCAGTTACATAGTATTTAAATCCGAGCTACATAAAAACCATATAGGTTTTTATTAGAACATTTTATAAATATGAATAGGGAAATCAACTATCTAGGAATCAACATATATAGTTCCTCCCTAGAGGATCTGGTCACACCACATGGGTACACATTTACATCCAACATCATCTGAAGATGATCTTTCTCCCAGGAAACTCTATCACGTAATTCAGTTATGTAGATTGTTATTCAATGTTATATGGTAAAACACTGTATAGGTTATTACTGACACATTATGTAACCAATCCTCTAAAAAACTCACACATCACATGGTGTACATATAAAGAGATAATTCATGTTACTAACCCCTCTGGGTCTATAATCATACCTTTCTAAAGGGATTGTACCATCTTCATCCCCTTTAATCATCTAACCATAGGATTATTATGACCCAAAACTAGAATAAAATGCATGTATATAAGTTATCCCAAATGAGTATAATGCCCCCCAAGTACATATAAGGGAAAAAATTAATGACTAGTTGATGAAAATTTAAACCACCGAGTCATAGGAATCAGTTAAAATAGTCACACTAGTAGGTATGTATCAGGTGAATCTTTCATGATAAGAATAATGTACGAGACACATCATACTATTATAGGAAAAGATTTAAAATCCCACTAACAAAATTCATTCCAACAATCCATGTTAAAAAAAATCAATAACTCATAAAATATAAATCCTAAAATTTTTGTGAGTCATTCTTGGTGAAAATAAAAAATAACCATAATAGCGTAACACAAAAAACATCAATCCCATACCTATGGTTTCTTGGACATGTATCAGGAAATGTGTTCATAACACACTAATAAAAATCCATCATGGTATCTATCAAATTCTTATCTCTCAAATCTTCTAACTCTTGAATTATTAAGGCAATTAAATATTATGCTTTTATACATCTCTGTAATACCCCATCACATCTCACACTAAGATAAATGATTGGAGAAATTCACCTCATGACCTCAGGAATGCCTCCCAAAACTCCAAAGTCTAATGAATAGAAATTGGCGTATGTTGGAAGACAAGTGATATACATTAAACCTATTATTATAGTGAACAATAGGATATAAAATATCAAAAAATAATCACGAATGTAACCATCTATCATAGTACACAAGAATAAATAATAACAATTAATAATTCATGAAATATGGTATAGTCCAAAACAACCATTCCATTCATAAAACTAACCACCCATTGAGCCAGTTAAATATACAGACCAAATAAAAGTAAAATAAAGACTAGGAATATGCCTCTATTGAGGCTCTCATTATTCCAATCTATAACCTCATCTGAGATATCCCACTCTACCATGTTATCCTTGGACAAAGACTAAACTTGTTCCTATAATAATGATGTCATATATTTATAGGTAATCATGTGCATTGGATGGACAAGAAGTGTGTGACTATAAAACATAATAGGGAACCACAAACATGGCCCCGTAATAACTATCTTATGTTCTGTTATGTGAATATGACATGATCAAATGAAAAAATAGATAAATTGTATATCCCTAAAACATAAATAAATAAAACTCCTCAATACCTAATTTGGCCTAATGAAGAAATAGTTATAAGTATTTCATGATGAACATTCCTCCATAAAATCACCATCATCCCATTGGTATAAACATATACTACGATCAATTCTGAGTAACTATCATTATTCCTTAGGTCTAGGACCTGGATTGAACATTCATGCTTTAGCCAATTCTAGAGTATCTATGGGAATCAAAATCACCTCAAATGTAGATATGTTATCTCTTTGGGAATACCACTCTCTCACATCCTCTAATGAGTTGTATTTCATAGATTTTCACCAGATATCCCTTAATCTCAAGCCCTCAAGATGAATCCCATGGTAGTAGTAGGAAATTCAAAACAATAAACTGAAAAATGATAACTAGGAGGGGGAGGGCCTAAAAAATAGTATACATATTGGAATGGCTAATTCCTAGGATACCTAGAGAATCAAGTGAAATACCTTCCTCGGATTCCATGACCAATCACATAGGCATCCAATATCTCAAGGATCCTTAGTCATATCATTATGGGTGTGTCCACTTCATCATTGGGGGCATCCTAGGCATCGATCAAGGGGATACTATAATCACCCTAAATATTTATACCATACTTTATTATGGATATTTGTCCACCTTGAAACTCATACAATATTTTTAACATTAGTCCTAGAATAGATTCTTAATGGACTACAGGTATCTCAATTCAAATCATGGACCCTAAGAATTTTCAATTGTATCAATATATCAGAGGAATCCTTACTATCCCAAGTATTCTTATTTGTATGAAATCGTAAGGCTCTGATGCTGGATCCTAGGTACCATCCATAGGAATCCATACATACCTCAACCATATATATATATGCAAGTCAATCTAGGCCTACACCTACAATATACTATGAGACTAGATCCCATCATACTGAGAATCCTAGGGTCTCATCCATCTCATCAAGTGATTCTCAGGCCTCACAAGTAGTAACATCAGTTCTGGGCCCTAATAGATGATTTCTAGGTATAATTGGAAATCACATATCATCATTCCAAAATATAATAAAAATAAATATAGTACAATATATGGAAAAAATGCAATTCTTGTCATCCACAAATCATCCCCATCAGGCTTACACATCTGTTCATGTTCTAGGGTGACACAAACATCAATCTCAACCCAACACCCACTCAGGTTCATTATATAAATGCAATACCCTCTCAAATCCCTTATGTCATAGTAAATAAACAGATACATCCTACAGTTATCATTACCCACGAACAGAATCTCGGTTCAACAATCGAAAATCTAAGGATATTATGCCCCATGTAAACATCAGCAAGGTAGCATGGCCACACTATCAACAAGGGATTCTATAAAAAACTAAAATTTTATCTTATATTTATCTATAAATAAATTTAATTTCATTGATTTATTTCTCAACATGCAACATCCAGTTTAAATGAAGTATATTATATACTTTTAAATTTTAATTAATTAATCTGATAGTTATCGCATAACCATTTGATTGTTGGGTATCAATAAGAATAAATGAAATATGGAAAAGTACTTTTGAAATATTTATGAAATAAATTCATTAGTTTTTAATTAGTTAAATATTAAAATACAATCATTTGAAGGAAAAATGTGTTTTTCTAGAAAATGATTTTTATTCACATAATGTGTTTTGATCATAATAAAATAAATTAATAGATATTTATAGATGATTTTTATTAAATTTTTAGATATATTATTTAAAATATTATTTTAGCATTCTTCTAATAGTTTATACATTTTATGTATCTATGGTAAACAGAATTTTGTGCTTATAATATATTTTTCTAAAAAAGAATTTATTGTGTATTGCGTAGTTATTTTAAAATTAATTTCTACATAATATATAAATTGAACCTAGTAAAATGGATTTCATATATTTAATCAACATTATTAATTTTATTTTATAATTTAATCTTAATTTTTGTTCATACTGGAATAGTAAGAATTATAAAAACATGTTAACATAGTTAAGGTTAATACATGTTAACCTATAGAATTAAACTAGGAGAAAAGGTTTAAATATAACAAAAAAAATAAATTAATTTGATTTTCTGATGGTATTTTTACCTTATAATTCATAGATATGAATTTTTTTAATTTTTTCTATCTTAATTGAGAAATTCTTTTACTATATTTTTATCTTTTGAAAAATATCAAGTATTTCCTCTCCAACATTTATAAAAGGATACCATATATCATATATTATTCACACTTAATGGGCTATACTCCAGATAAAATACCTACACTAACAAATTCCTAAAATACATCCCCATTTCCAATATGTCTATGTTTTATTATAATTCCATCCATTCATGGATTAAGGTGTAATCTAATAGAGGTCTCTCAATGAAGGGGTATAATTATTAACAAAGGACGTTCAATTTTATTATTTCTTCAATCTATTATATATATATGGTATCCAATCTATAATAATTTTTTCATTATCTTAAATATAATTATATATTTATTATTTATCATACATTTTCTATGACCTTTCCATCAAATGGAAGATGAAATTTGTGCCTGTTCGTAAGGGTGCACTATCACCTCCATGTTGTGTTGTGAGTCATTTTTTCATCAATGCCATTTAGGGTTGATTATTATAAAATATATTAGGTTTATATAATAAATTTATGAAATATTTATTATTTTATAATTGTAATAGTTTATCTACCTTTTTACCTTTTTTCATTGGAATATGATAGTGTTGTTCATGTGTATATGTTGACTATCACCTCTAAGAAGCAGTGTGATTCGTTTATCTTCACCACTTTATTTGAATAATCATAAAAGTTTATATGATTAAAAAATATGATTCTTATTTAATAATTAATATTCTAGAAATGATGAAACCATGACCATGGTTCAGGTATCGGGGCCATCAAATTCAATCTTACATAGAGAACAAACCCATATTCACCCAAATTTTTATTTTAAGGAAGAAATTGTTAATAAATGTTTAATGGGAAATTATAAAGTAATGATACATATTATGTTATATATGAATATTTTTCATTAATATATTTAAAATAAATCCATATATGTTATATAGGATACTTTTATAAATACAAACAAAGAAAGAACTGGATGTTAGGGTTTATGTTAAAATATCATTTATTTTCTTGTCTATTATTCTAAATTTATATTGAGAGAAAGTATTTATGTATTAACCTTTAGATCCAATATATTTTAGTCTTCTATATTTATTTTTTAAATTTTTACATATTGTAACCATTTTCCTCTCTTGGGTAATTAAAATTGTTCACAAAATGTTATTATGTAAATGTTAACCTTATTTCCCCTTTGTCCAAAAAACATTTTCTTCTATTTTAGTAATTGATACAAAAAAATACTAAATTTATTACCTATAAATGAAATTATTTAAATAGTTTATTTTTAATTCATTTGATATTATTTTAAAAATGGTTTATGATTTATTTTTAAAAAATATAAATAAGATATTTTTATATTTTTTTAAAAGTATTGAAGGAATGATTTTTTATTATATAGGGAGTGAATGGATTTTACATATTTGATGACATTTCTATTCAATAATTATTATTTTACAAGTTTCCATTGATATTTTAAAAGAAAATAGTTTTCTATATGTTTGAAGAATTTTTATTTATAATGATATCAGATAAAAATGATAATTTCTCATGTTTTCAATGAATGGTTCAAATGATATTTTAATGGTATTTTTAATCCATGCCACCATGCTTTAAGGATTTTTATTCTTCAATGGGGATATTATTTATGATATCATCCACATTATTTTTTGAATATATTATGATAATAATTATTTATTGATGATTCTATGAATGAAATTAGTTTCCCAAGGGATAATTCAATTAGGATGAAACTTTTATAAAACCCATTTCTTTTCCATTTGTCATGCTATGATGAAATGATAAAAATTTTATGAATCCCATTTACTTTCCATGGGTTACAATATCTTGATGTGATAAATGTTTTATTTTTTATGGAACATAAATATAAGTATTTATTGTGGGATTGGTGGTCCATTAATTATATTTCCCTCCAATGAATTAGGTAATGATGATATCTCATGAGATAATAGGGACACTTTTGAGGAAATAAAAAAGTTTAATAAAGGAATTTTTCAACTACAATTATCTTGGGAGTGAACCCTAACTAATGAAATGGTATAAGGGTGTATAAATCCAATCCCCTATGATGGACTTGGATGTGAACCATGAATAAGGAAGTGATTTTCTATTTATTGTTTATGTCAAAATTATAGGAATTTTGATTATGATTGGTTTTCATGAATCATGATTGACTGTTGATGATTTTTCAATTTTATGTCTTCTTTATTTTGATTGAAATTTAATTTTTCCATTATTTATGAATAAATATCATTGACTAATTGAGTTTTCATTTCTTATATTTTGATCATGTTATTGTACCCTTATGATTATGATCATGTATTATCCTTTATTTATTCCTCCCATGTTTAACCTTACTGGGCATAGGATCTCGCCCTTCCTTATGTTTACTTCTTTCCCATGTTATTACAAAAGTTATTAAGTAATAAATATCAAATATGGGTACTATAAGAAAGATATTTTTTGGATATGTTTAAGATCTTACATGAAATAATGTGATTAGGATTATTGTCACCATATATGCAAAAATTTATAGTTACATGGTTTGTGTTGTTATGATATGTATTTAACATTCATATAAAATGAGAATATATATATATATATAATTCCTGAGTCACTATTTCCTCATGAAATGGGTATGACCTTATTCGTTTAAGGATGAAACATTCCAATCAGATTCTAATGGTTTTATTTGTAGAACCTTAAACATACAATGATTCTATATCCATTTGGAACTACATTCCAAAGGTAGGTGATCATTAGTTGTGGACCGATGAGGCTTATGAATATTCATTTGTCGAGAGGATGGGAGGTCGGACTCATCACACATTTTTAGGGGGAATTATTATCTACTCCGGGACTCTCTTTATATATTTCAGTTATGTTCGTGAATCCTTATTAAATTAAAAATTATGAAAATGGGATTTTACTTTAGATCTGATAATAAATGATTGATATTTATGATATTTAGAGAATATTTTATATGTATTTGAAGTTCTTCATCGATAGCGAGTCATCTGTATTTGTTATAGATTCTTAGTCAATGGTATCCTTCAACACATTATATAGAATTATCTTGGTCATTATGATGACCATACTGGTTTCAAGTCCACTCAGTGGGGCACTTGAAGATTATTATCATTCAGAATAAAATGGATTATTTCAGAGTTGGGATCATACCCGCAGATGGTCTACCTATGTATCCTTTTTTAGAAAAGGAATCAGAACACACATAGTTCTAGAATTAAGATATAGTTTAACATCATATGATATAGATGATAATTAATGGATGATAGGCTTGAACCATAGAAATTCTTCCTACGTACTCAACTTTTAAGGAAGAGATCAAAGTCCACATAGTTCGGTTAATAATTATGGGGCTTAAGTATGATTAATGGCCAAAAGAAATGTTTTGTGGTAACTTTTACACTCTATGATCACGTGAGTCTTGCTTGGTGTGAGAAACAAGATGTATCAGTAAACCTCATGATTTGTGCCACAAAAGATGAAAGCACAAAAAATGATTTGGGGCATACGTACATATGGCTACCCAATAAGATGATGAACGGGACCTAATTCAGGGGAGAAGCCCATGAACAAGGTCCATGAAGGTATATACGCTTTATGGATATTTGGATACTTAACATAGGACTTATTCCTGAGAAGGAGGCCCAAATCAAAAGAAATTAAGACTAGTTAAGAGAAATTATGACTGGGGATTACTCTTGAGAAGGAGGACCAGGTTAAGGGGAATTATGAATGGGGCTTACTCTTGAAAAGGAGGCCTAGGTTAGGGAATTTGAGAATTTTAGGCTTACTCTTAAGGAGGATGCCCATTTTAAGGGAACTTGGACTGGGGATTATTCTTGAAAAGGAGGCCTAGGTTAGGGGACTTGTGATCTGGGGATTACTCCTAAAAAAGAGGCCCAGGTCAAAAGAATTTAGACTTGGGGCTTACACCTAAGAAGGATTCCCAGATTAAAGATCTTCTCGTCTTAATGGATGAGGTTGAATGAATGAAATCTCTAACCTTAGTTTCGTAAAGACATGTAAATAACTTGGTTTTGAGAGATTTTCCACATAATTATTTTAAGATAAGGAAGTCAACAAAGGAACAATGTCATAAAAGACATTAAAAAGGTTTTTGAAGGCTAAATCTTGAACATTAGAGGTGGATTTGAAGAAAACAGTTGAATAAGTAGGACGGGTACCCAAAAAGAGGTAGGCGCGCAAGTCATGTTCGAGTGCGCAAGTATTGGTAGCGCAACTATCCTTGTGTCAAACATTTATACTTTCATGACGATCAACCCATAGGGTAATACTTGGGTGAGGCTTGGCTCAACCCCTTAGTATTATCCCTAGAGGCTTCCAAATGAGTGGTGCACAAGTTCTGTTGAAGGGATAAGATGGTGCGCAAGTGTGGCCATTTTTACTTAAGGGTTTGACACATAGGTGCACAAGTGTTGATGAATTTCAACACATAGGCCTTCTTCCCCCTCTTTAGATCAACAATTATAGGTAAGAAATTACCTTAGAATTGTTCAGAAGATTTCAAGTAGAGACTAGGGCACCGAGAACATGAATCTGACATTTGGAATTTTTCATTAATTAAATGGGGACCCACAAGGGGTATTTATAGGCTAATGGATACCTTGGGAGAAAATCATATAGGGTTCAAAAGACACCTATGCGACCAATATGTGGTGCAAAAGTATACTTGCGTGACCATGATGAAACTTTCACAACCATTGCTTAAAGAAATCATTGTTTATTCCATTGTCAAATTTTGTTGTTTCTTCAATGGATGAATCTCATTGTGCTATGGTATTCCCCTTTTTTAGTCGTTAGACTCTGTGATGAAAAGGAGAATCAACCAAAGTCCCCCCTCAGAGTTTTATCCGAAAGGATGGAGGAATTTTCTCTGAGATAAAGGAGAAAACCATGGAATGGCAACGCGCAAGTTCTGAGCGCGATGGTCACGGTGCGCAGGTGCGAGCCACGTAGGCTGCGATGTGCTAGGTGTGGCCTTTTCCTATAAAAATGTGTCCATTCTCGCAGAAGGAAACTGGCTTTCCACCCTTCTCGCTCTCACCGCACAGGTTTCTCTCGTCGCGTAGGTTTACACGGCCTTCTGCTCATCTGTGGAGGTTCTACTTTCTGTGGGATATTGTTTCTTTGCGTCGTGCTTTTGTAGAGGTATTTGGACATGAACAGTGATACCTTCGCACCCGAACTTGTGCGACAAAATTACACTTGTGTCCCCACATTGTACTTGTGCACCTTAATCCCTTAGCAAACTTTTTCACTTTTCATCACGAATTTTATGAAAAATCAACTTACATAAGAGTTAATTATTAAACCTTTGTGTAGATTCAATGGCTCCCAAAATAATTGGAATGGATAATGAGCTTGCTAGAAAGCATATTGATGAAATGATGAGCATCGTTGGACATTAATACTACAATAATTGCGATAGCACTCTCCCAAATTTGGGCAAGTATTTGAAGAAGTGTCATATTAATTTTCAATAGAGCGTCTACTTTCCTCTTCATGGCCATGGTCATCTACATGGAGTAAACATTCTAGAGCCAAATAACTATACACTCGAGATGCAGCCACACTGTTATCCCTATATTTCGGTTATGTTGTGCATTAAGAGCAGCAACAATGGTGTAAACATTCAAAATTTTCCTCCATGCCATTTACTTGAAAATATGAAAATGGAAAACTCATGGGATGATATGTTTTCCACTTCCTGTTGGTGGAGATAAGACTATCATGACATTAGAACAATATCTGAAAAGATTACACTCTCAAAATGGATCTTTATATCCAATGCTCCAGTCTCAACTCTATGTATCCATCTTCCAAGTCTCTTGGAATGAAACAGAGTCACTGTTGGATCTGTAGAAAATTTTCTCAAACCGCACTCAAGAACATTCCTTTACAATTGTTTAGAGAAGAGCTGTTATCACATCATCTCTTATTGTATCCAGTTAAATGAATGAATTCTAGGTTGTTTTTGATGATGCTCGTGATGTCGTAAATCAAATTAAGAGTTATGTTGAAAGCCGCTTGTAATTATTGGAAAATAGAAGAGAATACAATCTGTGGATGTCCTTCTAACTTTTGTGCATCAATGAAAAACACATTCATCATCAATCATTTGTTCTTACATTCTTTTTCTACCTGATTTAATTTTTTTACATAAGCCAATGGGCCTAGTAATCATAGTTTGATTTTTTCTAGGATTAAAAAAATAACCCTACAAACATTGAATCTTTTTATTTCTCAATATTACTTAAATCATAAAAAGTATATGTTTGGTGAGTTGGGACTTGATTTTTCTTCAGTGTTCCCTTGTCTTTTATGGGAAGTTTAAATACATTCATGTTTGACATAAAAAGGATATTGTTTTACTTCAAAATAGCTTTGACCTAATGGATTAAAATTGACTCAATTCCTTGATAATTTATCTGAAAACACGTTACCATATTCGAGTATGGGGGAAAATGTAAAAAATGACTTAAGAAATATTGAATTTGAGAAATGATATGAAAAAATGGCTAAAATCCATTAGAATAAGTATTTCCCAATAATGAAGTTACCACTCTTTAACAAACCCGTTATAGGGTTCAATTATGTTGGGTAGCTTAAGGGCATTGGCTACATAGTCAAACAATAGCATCTTTTGGATGACAGGTCTGTTATGTAGAGTACTTATGTAAGGCTTCCTAAGGGCATGTGCTACATAGTCAGGCAAAAGAACTCTCATAAATTTTAATTTTCTATTTCTAAAATCCACTGAAAGTTTATGGAGATTCAAATTTTCCAAATCACATAGTCTAGTGTATGGAAAGAGGTACTTGAATATAGAGAGGATATTTTCAATCAATATTGTCTAATAATTGGATGAATTTCATTCTTGTGAAGGTCTGAACTAAATGCAGGGAAAATAAATATAAACTGTAGACTTGAATGCTTTCAGATCATGAACAATAGTATGGGAAAAATATGTTATGTATGGCTATTTTTGTGGATCCATGCATATTTTCATTAAGTCAAATAAGGAAAAAACATGTTTTCTTCCCAATAATTAATTTACCACTATTTAAAAAAACCCATTAGGGGGTTGAATTATGTAGGGACCCCTAAGGGCATTGGATACATAGTCAAATAATAGTATATTTTGCCTAACAAGCCTGTTATGTAAACTATTTATACAAGGCCACCTAAGGGCCCGTGCTACATAGTCAAGAAAAATAACTATTGATTACCTGACATTTCATTACCAGAATTCAAGAAAAGGTTTATGGAGATCTAGAAGTATTTATGGTTAGGAGTATGACACATGAAAATGGGAATTTTCCAATGCATGTAGGAGATACACAGACCAATGTTAACCATAATTATGTTGTGGTTGGGTCCTGTATTAAGGTGTTGGACTTCACTACATATCCCATAAGCATGGGAATCAAGCCATACATAGTTCATAAAATACAGTTTGACGTCATGTGGGAAAAGAATGATGAAGATCTATGTTTAGGGTCGTAGAGTTTGTACTATAACAAGGGATACACAGTGTGTGTTTTATAAACCTAATGTGAATGAAGACCAGGGTTTTCATACCACATTCATGTTTTCACAAGGGGACTTTTCGACTAAGGGACTGAATGTGGATTTTGGGTTTATGCCCAAAGACTTGGGGCTGGATTCGAGGGATGCTCGAACATTCCTACGTATCCCATAAGGATGGGAATCAAGACGCACATAGTTCTGGAAATACCCTCTATATAGATTTGGTTCGTACAAGTGAAGGTTGAAAGGGGAATTTAGTACAATGATGGTTTGACCCACGATTAAATGTTTGGGCATTTACATGTATGCACATAGTATTTGGAATATAACATGATTAGAGATCAATGTAAACAATGATTCCCTCTCAGGTGAGGGTGTCAAAGAATGTTGTAGTTTATTATCGTACATGACACATAGTTTGAATAGTTTAACGTCATATATCAAAGATGATGGTGAAACAATGTAAAAATATTGGATACGGGGGCGGATTCCCGAATCAACATCAAATGAGATGGAGGTGAACTGATGTGAAGAGATTGGTTTTGGGCATGAACCTCATGAGGTTACCTACATACCCAGCCGAGAAGGCAAGGATAAAAGTCTGCGTAGTTTGATTGAAGAATTAATTGGTGATCAAGTTGTTCTTGAGGACAATGACCTAAAAATATGGTGTTGGGACTTACACATGATTAGCGGCCCAGAGAGGGTGTTATGGATGATGTTTACACTAAGGTAACGTGATTCATACATGGTGTGAGAAACAAGAGGTATTAACAACCTTAATAAATCATAGTTTAATTTCATGTTGGATGAAGAGGGGACTATGCTGTTTATTGTCATGCATTAAGGAAAAAAGACGAGCTGTATAGTTTAACATCATATATCAAGGACGAGTGTTGTACAGTTTAGCGTCATGTATCTAGGATGTAAGGCTATGCAGTTTAATGTCTTGTAGTAAGGAAATTGGGAACACAGTTTAACATCGTGTTGGACAATTTAGGGACTTCTTCACAGTTTAACGTCCTGTGGGATGAAGAGGTGCACGGTTTAACGTCGTATATCTAGGATATTGGTTATGAAGTTTAACATCTTACTGGTCATAAGTGGGAAAATACAGTTTAATGTCATATTGGACGTATGAGTGATGTACAGTTTAGCGTCATGTAGCTTGGACATCACATTTTAACGTCATGTTGGATGTAAGATGGGGAATACAGTTTAATGTCATGTTGGACGAAAGAGTGTTGTACAGTTTAGCATCATGTAGCTAGGACGTTGTTTATATAGTTTAACGTCTTGATGGACATATAAGGAACAATACAGTATAACTTCATGTTGTATGTATGAGTGCTATACAGTTTAGCGTCATGTAGCTAGGACATTGGTTATGCAGTTTAACATCTTTCTAGACGTAAGAGTATTTGTGTTACACAAAATAATTCTTCAGAAATCTGGCATTGGTTAGAGTCGTGATAAGTTCTCCATCCATTAAGATTAAAGAATAATCTCCATTAGAGTAGTCCTTATATATTGAATATGGTCCTTCCCACTTTGGCTCATGTTTTGGATAACTCTTCATCCAATGAAGATTCTTCCTGATTGGCCAATTTAGGATATGCCTTTTGGTGGGGCAGTGCCTATGTCTTTGAAGTAGACGACATCAAATCTTCCAGAGTCAAAGACAACTTGGGCTTCGACATGATTTCATCTTCTTCTAACTATTCCTCTTTCATTGAATTATGTCATTTCATTGAGGATTTTTCTTTTGCTGAAGGAGGTTTTTCTATGGAATTCATAGTAGAAGACACAATTGGTTTCTTCAATTACATTTGTAAAATGGAATGAGTTCAGTTGATCATTTTTCTGACCATCCAATCATCCTATTTCTACGCATTTTTTCTTTTGACTTGTTTCCACTCGCCCTCTTCATCGAGATTTGTAGTAGTGACACATGCTACCTGAGCTGAAGAACCTTTCAGTTTTACCTATCTTGAGTCTAGCATATTTTATAAGAGATATTTGAAGACAAAACACTCCTGAATGGGATGCCCCAACCTATGATGAAATGGAAAATAGTTGGGACAGTCTTTATCTCCTTATTTATTCGGCCTTTTAGGACTTGGTAACTGAACCAAATTATTTTCTAGAGAAGAAATGAAGTAACCAGGAACCTGTTCATTACAGAAAGAATAAACATTACTCTTCATATCCAAAAATTGTTTCCGTATTTGATATCTTTGATCATCTTGATGAAATTGCATCTATTTTTGATGCTCAAGAGGTGAATCCCTTCGATAAGATGAAGGTTTTGAAGTAGAAGTAGGTGCAGTTTCTTGTTTAAGTGTAACTGTAGAAGTCTCTTCTTTACCCATTCTCCTTCCTGGAGCTGATGGAATTACATAAGTTTTATCCTTAGTCATTGTAAGAGAGTCTTCGATCTGCTGAGCGATCGACGTAAGGTCTCTAAACCATCATGTATATTTCACAGGGATCAACGGTGTGCATAATTAATCATGGAAATTTGCCACACATATTGGAAACAACTCTTCTTGAGGGAGTGCTAAGCTAAGGTAATATGTTAATCCCATCAAGTGAGTAATGAAATCTAAAACTATTTAATTATCCCTTTTTAGACAATTACTAAGATAAATTTTTTTTATCTTTGGCAAAGTTGAGAAGAATTGATGAATTAATCTTTATTGAAGATATTCCCATCTGGTAATTGACTGGGATTTCAAGCTTGTATACCAGAAAAAATCTGGCCCTTCTAATGATTTTACAAAACATCGAAGCTTAACTGCTTCTTGTTGCTGAGGGGTTCCCATTAAGTGTTGTTATGGGTTTCTCGAACCATTAAAGATTGGGAATTTGGTACTTGAAAAATTTTATGGCGGAGGAATTGCATCAACCCATTCAGTGTAGGATCTATTTTATGGTTTAATTTGTGCACCCTTTCAATCCATAGCTTCAAACCAAGTTGTTGATGAATCAATAATAGTCATTATATTTTGAAAAACATTTGGTTGAGCTTGGACCTGATCAGATGCAATAACTGGAGCATGGATAGGTGTGGGGGCTGGTACTACCACCGATGGTAGCACCAACGATTTTTGTTGCACATGACCCATTGGATTAGACCTGTGAGTGTGTACTGGTAAAGGAGGATACTCTTGATCCATCATAGTAGCTGCAATAAAATCCTTGGATGACTGGTGGTTTGTCTTGCATGCTCGGATCTAAGGAACCTGTTCCGAACCCATAATAGTGTTACCCTCATCATGTTGAGGGCAAACTACCGCACGAGTCTGGTTGTAATTATTGATGGGAGCCCTCGGGAAGGACTATTGTCTCCTTGATCTAAGGCCTTGAGTGACCTTCTCATTCCCCTCATCATAATATGGGAGGGACTGGTGATTGCATTCTGGGGAGAACGACTCGAAACAGTTGGCGATGGTGGTTGGCACCACCTGTTTCTAGATCACTGGTTGTCGCTGTCCGGACAACCAGGGTGAATTATTGACTTGGAGGGATTGTCGAGCAGCCTCCAGAGTCGTAATGGTACTGTGTTGACGGTATTCCTTAACCAGTGCATTTAAGACCGAACCTTGAAGACGATGAGTTGGTGATGTCATCCTCAGAGAGGATAAAGATCCAACAGGAGTAGCAGCAGATTCATTCACAGGTGTAAACAATAGTGAATCTATTTCTGTAACTGTGATAGATCTTGAAAACGAGTGCCTATTTGATATAACAGACATAATCAAGATAATTTCATCCACTACATCTTTTGGATGAGCACATATTTTATTTATTGCTTTGTTGTCCCTCACATTAAGTTAAATAGGGGCCTAACAAATAAGAAAAACATCATTTAACTTGGTTAAGGATTCATGTCGGGTTCACAATTTTTTGTTTCCTCTAGAAAATGGGATGACCTTGTTCGTTTAAGGTTCAAACATTCCAATCGGTTTCTAACAGGTTTATTTGTAGAACCGAAAACATCCAATGATTCTATATCCATTTGGACCTACTTTCCAAAGGTTGGTACTCATTAGTTGTGGACCGATGAGGATTAATAATTTACATTGGTCAAGAGGATGGGAGGTCGGACACATCACACCTTTTTGTGGGGAATTATTGTCTACTCCAGGACTCTCTTTATAGATTTAAGTTATGTTCATGAATCCTTATTATATTACCAAGTATGAAAATGAGCTTTTAATTTAGATCTGACAATCAATGATTGATATGTATGAGATTTAGAGAATCTTTTATATGTATTCAAGGAAATTCATCGATAAAGAATCATCTGTATTTCATATAGATTCTTAGTCAATGGTATCCTTCAACACATTATATAGAAATCTACTAGTCATTATGATGACCATACTGGTTTTAAATCCACTATGTGGGGAACTTTAAGATTACTGTCATTCAGAAGGACATGGATTATTTCAGAGTCTGGATCGTACCCACAGATGGGCTACCAACGTATACTTGTTTAGAAAATGAATCAGAACCAACGTAGTTCGGGAACTAAGATATAGTTTAACATCATATGGGACAGATGAGAATTAATGAATGATAGGATTGAACCTTAGAAAGGCTTCCTATGTACTCTACATTTAAGTTAGAGATCAAAGTCCACGTAGTTCGGTTAAGAATTATTGGTCTTACGTATGATTAAAAACCAAAAGAGATGTTTCATGGTTACTTTTACACTCTAAGCTCATGTGATTCATGATTAATGTGAGAAACAATAGGTATCAGTAAACCTAAAGATTTGTTCCACAAAAGATGCAGTCACAAGAAATGATGTGGGGATTACGTACGTATGGCTTCCCAAAGAGATGAAGATCATGACTTTCTTCAGAGGATAATCCCGTAAACAAGGTCCAAGAAGGTATATGTGATTTATGGGGGTTTGGATAACTAACATTGGACTTATTCCTGAGAAGGAATCCCAAATCTAAAGAAATTACGACTCGTTAAGAGAAATTATGACGGGGGCTTACTCTTGAGAAGGAGTCCCATCTTAATGGGAATTGTGACTGGAGCATACTTTTGAAAAGGAGTCTCAGGTTAGGAAATTTGAGAATTTGGTGCTTACACCTATGGAGGATTCCCATTTTAAGGGAACTTGGGCTGGGGCTTATCCCTGAAAAGGAGGTCCATGTTAGGGGGCTTGTGATCAAGGGCTTACTCTTAAAAAGGAGGCCCAAGTCAAAAGAATTTAGACTTGGGGATTACTCCTATGAAGGCTGCCAAGATTAAATATCTTTTCATCTTAAAGGATGAAGATGAATGAATGAAATCTCTAACCTTAGTGTCGTAAAGACATGTAGATCACTAGGTTTGGAGTGATGTTCAATAGAATTACTTTTAGAAAATGAATCCAACAAAGGAACCCTGTCATAAATGAAATTGAAAATTGTTTTGAAGGCTAAATCATGAAGAGGAGAGGTGGATTTGAAGAAAAGTGTTGAATAAGCAGGAGGGGAACCCAAAAATAGGTAGGTCTGTAAGTCCTGTTGGGGTGCGCAAGTATTGGTCGCACAAGTGTTCTTGCAGGACAAATGTATAATTGGGTGACTGTCAACCCATAAGTTAATACATGGGAGAGTCCTGGCTCAAGCTGTTATTATATTCCCAAGAGGCTTCCAAAAGAGTGGCACAGAAGTTCTGTTGAAGGGATAAGGTGGAATACATGTGTTTCCATTTTCCCTTAAGGGTTTGACACTTAGGTGCGCAAGTGTTGATGAATTTCAACACTTTGACCTTATTCCCCCTCTTTAGATCTTCTATTCTAGGTAAGAAATTACCTTAGAATTATTAAGAAAACTTCAAGTAGAGACTTGGGCCCCAAGATCTTGAATCTGACTTTTTGAATTTTTTCATTACGAAATGGGGGGCCCATAAGGGGTATTTTTAGGCTACCTAAGACCTTGGATGAAAATCAAATAGGCTGCACAAGTCACCTGCATGACCAATATTTGGTGCTCAAGTATTCTTGTGCAACCATGATGAAACATTCCTGAACATTGCTTAATGGAATCCTTGTTTATGCATTTGTCAACTTTTAATGATTCTTCAAAGGATTAATCTCTTTGTGCTAAGGTATTCCCCTTTTTAGTCATTAGACTCTGTAAAAAAAAGGAGCATCAATAGTAACCTTAGTTTGAATTAGACTAGGTTTTATTACATCATTGTAGATTAGGGTTTGAAAACTTTTTTGAATACAATATGTATATGTATAAGTATATGATACCATTTTGAAGATTTGGTAAAGTAGATATTGTGTGATTTTAATTGAAAATATATTCATGTATGGATACTAGAATGTGGACGCGACTATGGAACATATGCACATAGGGTTAAAAACTCTAAAAGGGGTATATTTGGTATTAAATCAGTCTTTACTGGTGCATGATGAGTAAACCTATGACTACACACCTGGATAGAAACTCACATGGGACATTCCTGGTTTAATTCAAATTTTTATTATGGACCATTTTGAATTATATGAATATATGATGACAATGAATAACCTAGGTTAAACCTAAGGCATGATAGATTAAAATAATTTATCATAATTTAGACATACTATGAATTATTATTCATGATTACATGATGACTATCTATTATTATTATTTCTCATATTGTGAGTTCTTGTCTTAGTCAATGGTCAGAACATAGAGTAATACTGTTAACACAGAATTTGATAAGAAATACTATGGCCATATTCATAAAAAACGAAATAAAATTGGAGTAGGCTTGTGAAACCACACATCTATGCTCACCCAACTATATCAAGCTATGAACAGTAATATGAGTCAAGTTCATCTTCCAAACATCCTAAGGAAGTAATAACTTACTATTGAGACTTTTTTGGAATAATTTTAATCTTCCTTTAATGGTTTTTATTATCCTCTAATGGAAAAAATTGATAAGTACCATAGAAAATATATTTTTGTCGTCTACTGCTACAGATACAAAATACTCGTCGTATATCATTTGGAAAGAACAAATATCAATGGTGGAATCTTATAAATTATATGTGGAAATAAGAAGAAATTGAAACCGTAACATGGGGGGGGGGTTTAATAAGTTATGTTTCAATAATAATTATCCATGAACTCTTAACATAGAAATGTAAAGGGAATATATAAAACTAATGCATAAAGATGAAAAATCTATTAATAACAATGAGAAAAAATTAACTAGACTTGTATGGTGTGCTTCTAATTTTTTCATCAATCATATAGGAACAAAGTTTAATAATTCTTTAAACACATGATACTATGTTTACAAAACCTATTGGATATAAAATACATTGATATCTATGAAAATATTATTTGACATGCTCTCTATCTGGAATTGGAAATTGAAGAATCTCAGGGTTCTCATGGTTTTGGGAAAAAAAATAGAATGATTGGTTTTTGATTAAATTATAATAATAAAAACAATTGTCGATTGAAAATTAATTTCACTTCATGTTTTATGTAAATAATGAATCATGGATGAAATTTTATAATGGGTTGTGTTAAATTTTCGAACTGTGGAAAAAACGCCACCAAAAAAAATAATGATGAATTGATTTGAAAATTATAGTCTCTGGAAGAGTAAGTAAAATGGACTAATTTAATAATACAACACCACTCAAATTAAATAATTGAATGGAGTGTGATAATTATCTAATCAGTGTATAAATCATTGGGTAAATAATAAATATTATTATAAAAAACAACTTCAACCTAGAGCCAAAGGGAATCATATGTGATCACAACTGCTAAAGTTTGTTATGAAAAAGAAGTAGTGAATTTTGAACATACATTATACTCTAGATTTGAAAATTCATTATTTGATTATATATCAAACAATTTTTTTATATCTGAATAATATTTTAAAGGTATCACGTAAGATTCTCAATGACTAGATGTAAATTTATTAGTAAAAGCTCTTAATAGTATGATGATATCATGACTATTATATAAATCCTCTATAATATAACTGTATAGGAATTTGGTTCCTATAAATATTTTAACTCCCCCTATAGTTGAATTTTTTATGATGTTAGAAACATATTTTATCACTATATATATATCCCATGTTAATTATCAATGAAGGGATGTGTCATTTGATATTCTGAATCAAATTATGATTGAGTTTCAGTATGTGGATGAATATTAACTAAAAATGGAAGTTTAATTCAGTATATGGGTATTTGTACTTATTATGTTCGGATATTTATCTCAAATGGATGAGAGAAACTTAACATTGATGATATTTCTATTGTTCATCATTATACTGGTGTATTACCAGAATACATTCCATGTATTTCCAAAAATCATAAAGATGACTTTTCTATATAACTCATACATAGTGCCACACCCATTTCAATGATTCAATATTCAATAGAATTGATTAATTTGAAATAATTAAATAATAAATAGTATAATATTTATTAAAAGGGATTCATACTCCCTAGTATCTCACCATGGGGAACATCTATTATTTTTTAAGAAGAAAATTGGGTCAATTCATCTTTTGAATTTATTATCAGGAACATTACAATATGACTCCATAGAAAATTTGTATTTTACCCCTATTGATGAATTTATTGATCAATGACATATAAGTCAATAATTTTTCATGATTTTCCTTCATTCTAGATACCATCAACTGATGGTCACGAAATTAGATATATCCAATACAACCATCTTTACAAGGTATAGTCATTATAAATTTTATGTGATACTATTTGGAATTACCAATTCATTTTTTATCATCTTTGATATGATTAATACAGTCTTAATTGATTACCATGATTATTTTACAATAATATATATATATATATATATGATATTCTAATATATTCAAAGTTAAAGTAAAATAATGTTAAAAAATTGAGGATTTTACTGTAGACCTAAGAAAAGATATGTTATATACTAAATTTACCAAGTGTGAATTTTGGGAATATAAAGATGAATTCTTGTCCCACATAATCTCAACTGAAGGTATATTAGTGGATCCTAAAACTATGAATGTTATTAAACAATATCCTAAACCAACCATTATAACATTGATCTTTAGTTTTCATAAGATGGATGCTTACTAATGGTTCCTTGTGATGGATTAATAATATAAGGAACCATAATTTCCCTATAAGGATATTACATATTATTAGATGAATATTTTTAAAACCATATTTTTTATGGAAATAAATCTATGGGTTTTTATGGTTGTTATCAATCATTATATTGTTGATCAATACATGTGAACTTAACCACATAGGTGGCTTCCGTGTTGTACGCAGCACAATCTTCTAATGTTTTCCAATTTTTTGAGGTAAAAAATTTGAATGGTGGAGAAAAAAATTAAAGGAAAAAGAAAAATTTTAAATACAATACTTATTGAGAATAATGGATGAGTTTCTAAGAGTTGTTTACAATTGAGTTTTCATAGCTGCCTTATCAAAATACAGCTAATGAAATATATCACGAAAGCCTTGTCCTTGCAAAATAATAAATATTGTGTGAACTCACAAAATACAAATGGAGATTCACACTGGATGAGATGTCAAAAAAATAATGTTCACAGAACAAGGAAAGGTGTATGCATGTTCTATGGAATGCAATGATGTTGTGATAATGGTCAACAGTTTCTATAAATAGGTGGGTACCTCCATTTTAAAACCTACCTCTCTATAAAAATGATGATATGTTGCCACGTATTCATGAAATAGTTGTCTTAAATAGAGTTGTGTGAAGTGGAGTTACATGAAGAAAATAAATTTTTTCTATCAAGAACATGTTTGATTCATGAAAAAATTAGTTCATATGAATGTTCAAGTTACAAAATAAAAACAGATGTTTCATGAAAACTGAGGTGTTTTGTGAGAGTGTAATAAATGAACAAAAAACATACTAATTCATTGAAAGTGAAATACTTTCATGAACATAAATTTTTGTACATATCTCCATATTAAATAATTCATTTCTATTCAGTGATTTTGGATTATAGTATAAACAGAGTATCATGATAATTAGGGAAACATTCTTATGTGTCCAATCTAATTAAGTGACCTTCATGTTAATAGACAATGAATGAAATCACCAAAAGCAGTGAGCAAGGGGCAGTTGAAGGAAGTGATATGAGGGGCATAGTGTGTCATCCCTAAAATTATTTTAAAGGTACTGTGTCTATGATAAAGTGACAATGACATAACAATTTTAATACAAAAAATATAGTGAAGGTTTTTGGATTCATGTATCACTTACACTCTATCGGCATATCCTCCCCAAACAAGGACCTAGTGGTGAGCCATGTAAAACAAGTGTGTTGTGTTTCTATTTCTATATATTGGTGTTTGGTAACTAAATTATTCTTTTAGAGAGTATAAACATGTTCCTACCATTTTGGGGATAAGATTCATACTATTAAAATAAAAATTTGACCCATTTATTCACATATCCCCTCTTATGGTGTTTTGGGTTATAACAGGTGGTATTTGTGTCATTATTTATTGGTGTAAAATCTTTCTTCTAATTCTAGTTTGATGGAAAATTAAATGAATATTGAGGGAGATGCCCTTTATGGATGAGAATTATAGATTTTTAACAATTCATTGGGATATCATTTATGATCTCTTGGGATGGATGTTTTATATTCCACGGTTTAATGGAATTTGGACAGTGATGAGGAAGTTCTTTATATTTCTAAAACAGAATTGAAAATGAATAATACAGATGCCAAAAATTCAAATTCTCTTACTATATCATTATCTAATCAAATATATTTGAAGGTGATGAGTTTAAATATTTTCATGTACATGTGGGAGATACATTAATACATATATGATGGTTATAAAAAAGTAAAGGAGACCAAAATTCGAGGATTTTCATATTTAGTTTGATGATAAGAAAATGCATCCAGAGGAAAATATTAATAGTTTTGTTAATCACATTACCAAAGTTGTAGGAAAAATTTTGTTACTTGGGAATGAAATTAAGGATATCTATATTTTTTAGAGAACATTGAGATGTATGTCACCTTTTTACAACCCAAAAGTGTCATTCACTGAGGAAAAGCATCAATCTGAGATTTCTCTTATTAATATTCTAAGTAGTCTCATTTCATATGAAATGAGACTCAAACCAGAATATACATTCATTTGATTATGAAAGGATATGTGTATTGACCCAAACTGTTATAAATAAGCTTTTCCCTTCTATTTTAAATTAATGTCTTATTATGTAATATGGTTATAGAAAAGGCATGCTCTAATTTGGTTTTATTATATCCTATCAGATTTAAAATATGATTAATAATCATTTATATTTATAATATAGATATTTAATACTTATCATATGATTAATATAAATATAGTGTTTTAACAAATCCAACTGATATGGTGAAATGAAGTGATGACCTCAACCATTATATTCATAGCCTATGAAGCCCATTTATCGGAGACTTTGAGGGATATTAAATATCTAGTAATTTTCCCTTTACCAAAACCAAGTTGATATCTAACAACTTAAACATGAGAAAAATGGTTTACAGGAGAAGCTCAAGCTCATCGATATCATAGCCCAAATCATGTATTTCAAACCACCCCATGAAAGTCCCTCTTTCATGCACCTTACTCTTAGAAAATTTTATGGTTTATTAAAGGTATATATATCGTGACCCTATAGATGTGATTTTTTACATTATTTTTTACATATAATAATTAATATATTTTTATCCTACTAATGTAACTTTATATAAGATTTTTGTTTTAACAAAATAAAACACAAATATTATTTTTTGTTAATATTCAAATTCAATTAAAGAAATTATTTTCATTAATTTAAGGATTTTTTAAAAAAATTATTTTTTTATTATTATTAAATAACTTATAATAAATATACTTTATCATATAATTTTTATGAATTAAAATTTAATTTTTAAAAGGGTTGGAAAAGTGTTATGGTCAAAAAGGTGAGAATTTATCAATAAATGTTGATTATTATTTTAAAATTGAAAATAAAATTATTTATAAAATTATTTTGATAATATGAATATTATTTGGACTCATAACATCTATATTATCCCATAGTAAATTTTTTATAATTTCCTAATAGTGGAATATTTGGGTAAAAATTAAATATGATAGAAATATAAAGTGTATATTATGACATCATAATGAACCTAAAGTGGTGTAATAAATATTATAAAGAGTATCCACAACCAAATATATGTTTTTCCATATATTTTAATGTTTTAAAATGATTTCATTACGAGTGTGAATCACTTCCACATAAGAAAGGATGTTGTTATTTTACGTTCTGATGTTTCCCATATTAAATAATGAAAACAAATTCCATTTGGAAGAATCCATTGGAAAATATCATTGGATAGTTTGATGTTATTTTAATTTTATTATAGAGAGTCTAAAACCTAGGATTGAGAAATAAAAAATAATTCTCCTCTCATTTATTATATAAAACCACCAAATATCTAATTTATTTTCACTAAAAATAAACATATCACATACATAATCTTCCCTACCCTCTCTATAGTCCTGCCATATAACCCCAAATCTCATAAGAAACTCCTCCCATGAATTTGGAGTCACTCACTCAAGTTAGGGATCAACACACACTCTGTTTTATTTTAGTTTCTTAATTATATAACATCTTATAGTTACAATTTTTAATGTTGGGATATGTATTAACACGTCCATATTACATCCCTTATAATTGAAAAATTATTTAAGATCCATTTCTCTTGCATAAACCCATTTTATGTCTTTTAAAGTGATTTTTTTTCTGCTGCTGAAATTTCACCACGATTTTTCATACCAGAAAAATGTTTAGTGAATACCATACTAATTTCTTATCAAGGGTGTTTACATTTATAAACTTATACATTTTTTAATTGGGAAAGATATTTTTTTTATTAAACACTCCTTGATCTTCGAATAAAATATGATGATGAATGATTCGACATTTTATGATATATGTGGAACACTTAACCATGGGAATGAAATGAATGTGATGGGTGTACCTAGATTTATATAGTGCTTTAATTAATTGGGTAATTTTTAGTCTGATGAGACGTCATATTGATATAGAAAGCAAAACAAATTATTTTATGTGACTTTTTCCATAACAATGTCTTGGAAATTTTTCTTGGCCTATATTTAGGATGTAATGTTTTATGTTATTTCAGCATTTCCCATGATGCATTTCTTATTATAATGCAATATCATGTCACATTGATTATGATTCCCACTAATTTTTATTTCACATTGATATACATTTGTTCTATTATTTATTATTCACTGCATATTATTCAATTTTTATTCTTATACTAGGATTTGAATCTCACCCCTTTTTTATGTATGCCCCAAGGTTATCCCCTGATGTTTTAAAAGATATGGAATTTTATAATCATGTTACAGACATTTTGAATAATGTTTTTTCATCCCATGTTCATGATGTTATTCTATATACCTAATTCAAAAATACAATACACTTCTAAACCTTACATGTTGTATTATGTAAAATTTTATTTAATAAATCATGAATTAATGTTGAATAAAGAGAAGCGTTGTTATAATTTTTTTCAATGGAAAAGTTTAGCTTCTTGGGATTATTATTAGAAATCACTAGAGAAATACTTATGGGTAAGAATAAGTAGAAGAACACATCCAAAATTTTGGGAAATTATATAGTAATTATTTTATCAATAAAATACATCCATTTCAGTATACTATAAGAGGATGTGGATCTATACCATATATACATTGGGGTAATACCTCATTACATTGATCTAGAATTGATTGGGAACATGTGCATGGCAATGAGCCTTTCTATATATCTACATTGAAACTGCTGGGGGATATATTTTGGTCCATTCATTATCTCATTATGAACCGTTAATATGTGAACTAGAAATTTCATGTAAGGTTATATATAAGAAAACATATCATTGATAACATCGATTGAAGAAAAAAAATCATAATCTAATAATTAAATATAATTAATATTTAATTCCATTAATATAATTGGAATCCCAATTTATGTGTTTAATAGTTTAGAAATAATCACCCCTAATTTACCTTTTATTATATCAAATGGAAACAATAACGGTAATTAGGTTAAAACTAGATGCGAATGGAAATGTCATGGCTTCACCAATAATAATCCTAACCCAAATGGGGCAGGAATCATGATCATTATAACGATACTATCTCGGTTGAATTGGGTAATGAATAGAAACCTATATTAGGAGAAGAGTAAAAATCCCTCTAAGTGAGAACAATCTACAATTGATTACTTTATGCTTAAAAGGCCTCTGACATTCAATGTATCATATGATCTCTTAATCATTGAAAAAATGATCAACTACATTGAGAAGAACTTCTCCATCCTCCAATTTTCTGGGAAAGAGAAGGATCTACTAGTTGTTTATCATATAGAGTGAAAAGATGATCATTGATTTAAATTAATCAAAAATACAAATTGTGAGGAAGATATTGATGAGATGTGTAGGAATGATATTCAGAAAATATTTTTCGATGAATATTTTCCGCATATTCTTCAACATAAAATAGAATGGGATTTCATTTCCCTCATGTAGAAAGGAAAAAAAATATATCTGGGTGTACGAGCCAACCATCACAAGAAATACATGATATTACTTTTGTATTTGTTGTTACCCATGAATTTAGGGTTAACCACATATTTGATGCGTTAAACCCTTGACTATGAAAATACCTTGAGATCCAATACTTTGAGATCTATGGAAAAATTATTTTGTGTTCCCTTAATGTTTAAATGTAGATCTGGTAATATCAATGGTATCTTGGTGATATAAAGTGGAAAGTGGAGTTTAATTCTATAATTCCTATGGACAAATATAATTATACCAATAAATTTCAAGATTACACTCGTTAAAGGCAGGTAAAGAAGATCCTCGAAACTTGGAAAAGTGGGATGAGAAAATTTTTGAAGTGTGGGAATGAAGGGAACTTTCTAGAGATTTGTAATAGGAGAAACCCACCCATGCGATAGAGGAAATAAATTATCTGGATAACCCTCAATGCATTGTTTTTTACTTAAAAACTATGGAACCATGGCATGTTGCAAACCAATTACATAAGCCAAGGTATTTCAGAGAAAACTAGTAACCTTAAAGGTAATAAGGGATAGCTTTTTTCCTCAAAAAACTAAGGTGGATCCCAAAAATGAAGTGGTGGTAGGTACTATTGTTATTAATTCAATAATAGAAAATTTAATTTCTTATTCTAGTTCTACACATTCCTTTATATCATGAATGTTTATTATAACTATTCAAACACCACCAAAAATCATGAAAGAAGAATCATCGATGAAAACAAAAAATGAGGATATTATTTCATCCAAAGGTTTAACTACTCCACTATCACAATATTTTGGATTAACACCCCAATTATCTCATTCAAACTCTATTTGGTGGAATTTAATCTAATTTTGGTAATGTATTGGCTTTCAATATATAGATCTAACATAAATTTCCATGAGAATGAAATCACTCTTTGTATCATGATTCAACCACTGATTATATATAAGTACAAGGAAGAAGATGAGTCTTCTTTAGCACCAAAATCTCAAATGTTGATATTATTCACCTAAAATCAATAATATCTATCTAAATTATTAGGTATACATAACTAATTTTCTTTAATGTTATAAAAATTGTGAGGGAATACACTATTGTGTTTCCCATGTAATTTACTAGTCTTCGTCTTAGAGGATATGTGAAATTTTCAATCCATAGTATATATGGGGAATTACCATTATAAATCACTCATTATAGAGTTAATTTTGTAGAAAATGTGGATATGAAGAAAAAACTATAGGAGAATCTAGATAAATGGTTCATACTCCAATGTGCTTCACCCTGGGGTGCACCAGTCCACTTCCTTAAGAAGAAGGATGGTTTAATTCACCTTTGCACTGATTATCATGATCTCAACTCAATCATGATATAGAAAAAGTATCATATAAGGAAAATTGATGATTTGTTTGATCAAATAATTTGATCATAAAAATTATTTAAGGTAGATTTTTTTTCAGGATATTACCAAGTTATGGTAAAGAAGGAGGATATCCCCAAGACAACTTATTGTATAAGGTATAGGAAATATGAGTTCATTGTAACATCATTTTGACTCAATAATTCTTCAGAAATATTTATGAACATGTTGAAAAGACTCTCTAGATATTAACTTGATAAAATTTTGGTAGTATTTATAGATGATATTCTAATATATTTTATAAGAAATTTGAGCACTTTTATAACTACCCTGTGAAAGGAGAAGCTCGATGCCTTGTAAATGAAATGCGAGTTCTGGATTAAGGAAGTATCATTATTATGGAACATCCTCACAAGAATTTGGATATTGATGTAACCTTCAAAAATAGAAGAAATTAAATGATGGATGAGGCCAACATATGTGATAGATATCCATAGTTTCCAGGGATTTTTTGGGTACTATTGTTGATTTGGGAGAAATTTATCACAATTTTAAACCCCTCTAATCATGATAACTCACAAGGGCTTCAATTTTTCATCGAATTATAAATATGAAAAGAGATTAAATGATTTTAACATGAGGTTTATCACTACCCATGTGTTCACACTACCCAAAAGCGAATAAATTTTCATAGTACTTAGTGATGAATTGAAGAAGGTATTAGGTTGCGTGCCAATTGAGAATGAAAAATTGGTACCCTATTCATCAAGGAATGTGAATGTTTATGAATAGAAATACCCAATGCTTGATGTTGAGTTATATGCAGTCATATTCACATTGAAAATATTTAATCATTATCGCTTTTGGGAGATGTTTGAAATATATACAGATCAAAAAATCTAGAAATATATATTCACATAGAAACAGATAAATATGCACCAATGAAGATGGATAGAGTTGGTCAAGGAATATGACTGCTTAATTCAATATCATCCCAAGAAAGAGAATAAATTGAGATATTCTCTATATAGAAAGGATCCAACAATTTTATCATTGATGAGAATTGAAAAAGTTCTGATCATCTTAGATATGAAAGTGATATACATGGGAATCGTAAATGAAGGAATATCATAAATCCTTTTACAAATTATTTCTCAACCATCTCTTTTGGAAAAGGAAAATAGTTATAAAATAGTTGATTTGGGAGATCATAATAATGTGTAAGCTATAAAAAAATAGAAATCCTTGTATTTCAATTATAATATAGAAGGTGGTGTATGTTTTGGGCCAAGAATATGTCTACCATAAAATCCTATGTTAAAGAAGGATATTTTGGATGATGAACATAGTCCATCCTTCTTTATACATCCAAGAAGCATAAATTTGTATCGAGATATGTGGGAAAATTGTTGATGGGAAAATATGAATATGGTGATTGATGAATAAACAACGAGATGTTTTATATACTAGAATGTTATGGGAGAAAGGAATAATTATAATGGGATGATGCAACCATTAACCATACCTACATGTACTTGGGAAAACATCACCATGGCCTTTTTCATCGAACATCCAAATACATCTAGTGGAAAAAATTATATATGGGTTATAGTAGATCATCTTACAAAGACTACAAACTTCATTTTGATTCAATTGGACTTCTCACTGGATCATCTTTCATGTATATACATCAAAGAAGTAGTGGGGATAACTGGAGAACCACTATCTATTATATCTGATTGATATATGAGATTCTCCTCCATATTTTGGAAAGTCTCCAATATGTTCTAAACATAGAGTTGGACATCAGTACAGCATATCATTCTCAAACTAATGGTAAATCAGAGTCGAATATTTTCCAAAGGGAAGACTTGTTGAGAGCATGTTCTATAGTTATCAATATTGAATGTGATCAATATATTCTTTTTCTGAGTTATCATACTATATATGTTTTCAATGAAGCATCCAATAGGCTCCCAATGAATCCATTTATAAAAATAGGTGAAGAACACTTGCATACTGGGATGAAGTTGGGGAATGAAAACTGGTAGGCCCTTAAATGGTATAGGAAATGGTGGAACATTTCAAGACCATTCAGTAGTAAAACTAGGCATCATAGAGTTGAAAAATATCTATTCTGACAATCATCAACTGGACTTATAGTTTTTTGTTCAAAAAATTATTTTCCCCATCATATCTCCATCAAATAATGACATGAGATTTGCAAAGAAGGATATGTTTAGCCTAGGATTCAATATCCCATTTGAGATCCATGATCACATTAAAGTGGTGACTTGTCAACTAGAAATCCCACATAACCTATATCAAGAACATGATGTATTTTACTTCTCCCTCCAATGGAATTACTAACCCGGGCCCTCACATGAACTCAATCTAAAGGTGGTACCAATGGAATTGTCCTTTCTTATTAATAGTACTCGATGATTATCATATATCATAGAGAAAATGTTCTATAAAACAATAAAATTCACCTCGTCAAAGCATTATGTACAAACAAAATGTTTTAAGAAGAGACATGGGAACCGATGGAAGGGATGAAACATAATTACCCTCATCTGTTTTAGTGTGGGAAATGAAAATTTATGTGGTGAATTTCTTAAGAGGAGAAGGTTATAATGACACTAACTATTATAAATAAAATACCCCTTGTGTTTTAATTAATTTTTTTATTATGTTATACTATTATTTAAAAAACATTCACTCTATTTGTTTTATTATATATCATCAGATTTAAAAGAAACATTCCCATTGATAATATAGTCATCTAATAGTGATCATATTATTTTTACATATATAGGGTTTTAACAAATCCAAATGACACATAAAAAGGAATTGATGGCCTCAACTAGTATGATCATACCATATAAAGCCCATGTATTGGAGTTTCTTAGGGATATATCATCTCTTAGATTTTTTGTTGTCCTATCCCAAGCTGATATCCAAAAACATGACCATAATAAAAAAAGTTTACAGGAGAAGTTCATACTCGTCGAGATGAGAACCCAAAAAGTGTACCTCGAATCACCCCATGAATGTCTCATGTTCATGCACCTTACTCTTATGGATTCTGATAATGTATTAAAGGGATATGTATTAAGACCACAAAAATATGAGTATGTATAATATTTTCGTACATAATAATGATTAAACTCTCATAATACTATTTTTACTTTATAAGTGTTATTTATTTCGACACGGTTAAACACAAATAATATTTTTGGATAATATTCAAATTGAAATTAGGAACTTATGTTTATAAATTAATGTATTTTTGAAATACAGACTATTTTTATAATATTATTAGACAATTTGTATCAAATATAAATGATCATATAATTTTTATGAGCTCAAATGTATTTTTTACAAGTATTAAAAACTAATATTGTCTAAATAAATAGGATTTCCCAATAAATGCTGACAATAATTTTCAAAGTGAAAATAATATTATTTAAAAAAAATTACATAGAATGAATATTATTTTTTGAATAATAACATCTAAATTATACAGTGGGGTGTTTTTTTATAATTTTTTAAGATAGTAAAATTTGCTGGTAAAAATTAACTACAATATAAAATATGATGTTTATTATGACATAATAAGGACCAAAAAGTCATGTAATAGATAATATATGGGGTATCCATGACCAAATATATTTTCCCCTTCAAATTAAAGTTATATAATGTTTATTTTATTAATTTTAAGAAGCCTTTGTGAATCCTTCAATCCAATTAATATATTTTAATGATTTAAATTCATTTCTTTTAGAGTATGACTCAATTACACAAAAGAAAGGGAATTATTTAAATAAATTAGGCCCTTGAAATTATAATATAATTAAATCCACTCCCATTTGGTCAAACCCGATTGAAAAAAACAATTAATGTTTTTTAGTTTTGGTTATTTTATTATATAGAGTCCAAAACCTATGTTTGAGAAATAATAAAGAATTATCCTATCTTTTCCATTATAAAACCACACAAGATCTGATTTCACTTCACTAAAAATCCTTAGAGAATGTTATTACTCTTAAATTCTATATCTACAGTCCTCCCACGGTTCCCTTATTCTCTTAAGAAGCTCCTCCGAAGCATTTATAGTCGCTCACTTAGGTAAGAGATCCCCACCATCTCTTCTTTATTCAAGATTTTTTATTTTCATATATATTCTAGTTACAAATTCTAATGTTGGGATATGTATTTCCATTTCTCAATTAATTACATTTTGATTAAAAAAATATGGTCGGCCCCTTTCTCTTTCATTAATCAACATTCTGCATTTCTATGTGCTTCCATTATGCTGTCAAAATTTCACCAATATTTTTCATGCCAAAACAATTGTGTAGTGAATACCATACCCATTTCCTATAAAGGGGTTTCATCATTAAAAATGTAGAATTCTTTGAATTAGGAATTATATTTATTATTGTACACTCCATGATCTTGGAATATATTATTTATAGCATCCCGTCTTTTTATAACATAAACTTTCATTACATTACCCAAAACTGAGGATCTTTAAGGTTTAGTGTCTTGGAAACCAGGAACATAATACATGAAAACAACATAAAGAATTCTTCTTGAACACTTGAAAGGATTCTCCATAAGTTCATCCTAGGTTCATTACTGTATCTCATAACTTGGGGACATACATCAAAATAAAGGGTGAGCAGAAGGCCCAGTAAGGGAAACAAGAGAAACATTTTACATGTGAACTTGATATTCTTCAATAAGGACATGAAAAAAACTTTAAGGCATGAGAAAGAAATCATGAGGAATTTCATAATAAAAATAACATTTTTCATAACATGAAGATGTGGCTACATCATTTAACATAGACAATCATGAACATATCACCAAGGTCCATCCCCAAGGTGTCATTTGAAAATTACCAAAGTTATTCACCAAGGTATCGTGAAAATTGTAATATCTAGTGGTTACATCATTACCCAATGCATTGGAGCGCTATCAGGGAGCACCCTTAAATTTGCCTTTATTATAATGTGATCCACATATATCATCATCAAACATTTCATAAATAATCCATATAGCATAAAATAAAAGGGTTTCATTTCTTAATCATAACATTTTAAAAACTGCTTTAAAGACATGGTCTTTACGTCACTTTAAACCCACAGAAAGGGAAAGCGGGTCTCATGTATGAAAATCCCAGAATTTAAAATAGAACATTTTGATATATATGTGAATACCCTTGTAGAAATAAGAGCTTTGAGTATTCACTTTATAACATAACATAATTTTTATAAAAGAGTGAGGCATTTTGAGACGAAAATTCTGCAGCATAACGGCTATGTTACAAGGTTTTAGAAAACATTGAAAAGAGAGGGGACATGGGTCACCCACTCATAAATGATAAATAAAACAGTAGGGGGACATAATATAATGGATTTAAGAACATGTTAATGAAATTATAAAGATATACCATATGAAATGAAAAACATGGAAGTGAGACAAAAATAATATTTCTCTTATGAAAATTCGGCAGCCTAACGGCGTCATTAACTTCAATAAAAAAATGATTTGACAAGATCAAATAGGGTCGCTCATCATATGTTCAAAAGAGATCAGTATGATAGATATAGAGATCATACCCCAACATAATAAAAAGGAACATGAACGATTTGACATGAAAATCAAACTTGAAAAATGAGAAGGGTGAAAGAATCACTTAGAAATTCGGCAGCCTAACGGCATCACTTAAACATTCAAAAAACGAACAGATGAGAGTAAGAGGGGATCTCTCATCAAATTAACATGAAAAGGGAAGTAAGAGGAATATAAAATAACATCCTATCACATAAGAACATGGAGCATAAAAGGAATGACATAAAAGAGATTACATGAAAAGAAAGAGAGAGGTCGGATCCCTTACCTTAAAATGTAACTCTTAAAACTCAAAGGTTTGGACCTTGAGGGCTTGGGGGCACCTTGGGATGACTCCTTGGGAGGTAAGGAGACCATAAATTCTTTGGGGGAGAGTTGGGAGTGAAAACTAAAGGAGTAAAGGGTGGGTATTTATAGGGAAAGTGAGGGGACAAGGCATTAATGGCCAAGGGACACCTCACAAGTGCTTTTCTCAAAACCATGTGCTCTCCCTTGGCATTTACCATGGAGTTAGGCCACATGGGGCCCCCAAAACAATAATTCATCACCCTTGGCTGGCCAACCCTTAAAATATTTCATGACATCATCATGACACAGTTATGATGTCATTAAACATATTGAAACCCTAAAACTGCATTTTTACTATTCACTGAAAAATTCATCTTACTCTGAAAAATCCCAAAATTTCACCTTAACCAAATATCGATGCTCTAAATAAATTTATGAACTCCATTTTATAAAAATAATTTTCTAAATAATTTTAATTTAATTTTTAAATAAAAACACTATTCACCGAAAAATCGTTTTTTCAGAAAAATCCCCAAAAATTACCATAACATAATATTGATGCTCTGAGTTCAAAAATAAAGTCCTTTTAATAAAAATAATTTTCTAATAATTTTTAATTAAATTTTTAATTGAAAACATTATTCACTTGAAAAAACTAATACTTGACTAATAATTTAGGAAACCTTTATTTACCCATTTTATTGATCACATTACTTAATCTAGGTGTTTAAATTATATTAAAACTTTCTTTGAGTGAAATTACTAATCCATTTGGTCACATTACTAATCCTAAGTGTAAAATAACTATTCATAATTTACCATTCATAAAAAATTAAGTTGATCTTATTAGACTCCAAATTCATTACTGAACACTTTTGTAGAAGACCATTTTTTGAAAATCATTAAACATCATTAATTATTTAGGGTTTACATAAATATTTTAAAATATCCTTTTTTCAAATTTCATCAATAAAATACATCCTAAAATTATCTGGACATTTGAAGTTTCACAAACATCACTAAAGGAAAAAATCTTAATTCATTCATCCCAAAGGATTACACAAAGAAGCTAGGGTCTCGTCGCATAGCCCCTTATAACACCGTCATATGACCAACGTGTAAGGTGTGCTATGGTGAGAGAATCTGAGGGAGGCTCAGATAACATTGCCCTAGTAGTAATCTCTACTATCTTGAACTTCTCCCGTCGGCGTTTCCGTTCAAGCTTGACTCGCTCGAGTTCAGCTTGGGCTTGGTCCAAAGCGAAGCCCAAAGATGCCACCTCCTTCCCAAGCTCTGATAAGTGGGCTTCATAAGGTTCGAGTCTACTGGATGAAGCCATCGACTCCTCTCTCTGCATTAACCATTAACATCTTATTAAATCATTAAGAGTATGTTAATATACTACTCAAAAAGATTTGGTCATTACATTCTTCCCCCCTTAAGAAATTTCATCCCCGAAATTTATACTTGAGGCATAGTGGAAAAGGTGAGGGTACTTTTGATTCATTGTTTCCTCAGGATCCCAAGTCGCTTCTTCATATTTATGATTCCTCCACAACACATTCACAAGGTGGGTAGTCTTGTTTCGTAGAACCTTGTCTCTACGGTCTAAGATATCCACTGGCTACTCCTCATAAAAGAGGTCATGTTCCAGTTGTACCACCTCTGGGTTCAGTACATGCGAAGGGTCGGGTTTGTACTTCCTCAAGAGAGATACATGGAAGACATCGTGAACTTGAGATAGGTTCGGTGGAAGTTCTAGACGATAGGACACTACTCATATGCGATCAAGGATTTCATAGGGGCCAATGTACCTAGGGCTGAGCTTCCCTTTCTTCCCAAACAACATGACTCTCTTCCATGGAGAAATTCAAAGGAAGACTTTGTCGCCAACACCAAACTCCAAGTCCCTTCGACGATTGTTAGCATATCTCTTCTGCGGACTCTGAGCAGCCTTTATGTGTTGTTGGATGGCATGAACCTGTTCTGTCATCTCTTGCACAAGATCAGGACCAAGAAGCTTTCTCTCACCAGTTTCATCCCAACAAGTAGAAGCCCTACATCGCTTTCCATATAGAGCTTCATAGGGTGCCATCTGAATACTCGAATGGAAGCTATTGTTATAGGAGAACTCAACTAATGGGAGGTGTTGATCCCATCCACCTTTAAATTCTATTGAGCATAACCTCATCATGTCTTAGAGTGTTTGAATAGTCCTTTCAGATTGGCCATCAGTTTGAGGATGATAGGCCGTACTAAAATTCATTTCAGTACTCAGAGCATGTTGAATACTTCTCCAGAATTTTGATGTGAATCTTGGATCACGATCAGACACGATGGATAGTGGTACCCCATGCAGCTTGCCACTTCCTTCACGTATATCATGGAAAGTTGATCCAGAGAGAAATCTTCCCGAATAGAGATAAAATGGGCGGTCTTGGTGAGACGGTCCACAATAACCCATATCGCATTGTTTCCTTTGGATGTTTTTGGGAGACCAGTTACAAAGTCCATAGTGATATTATCCCACTTCCATACTGGTATGGGTAGCGGTTGTAATACCCCCTTAGGAAGTTGTCATTCTGCCTTTACTTGCTAACACACCAGGCACCTTGTAGTGTAATCAGCAATATCCCTTTTTATGTTATCCCACCAACAATGATCACGAAGGTATCTATACATTTTAGTGCTTCCCGGATGTATACAGAAATTAGAGCTATGAGCTTCATCCATCAGCTCTTTCTTTATCTCCAGAATAGATAGAACACATAGGCTTATACGAAATTTCAATACACCTTCTTGATAAATATTGAAATCAGGGAACTTCCCAACTTTTATAGCCTCCAACTTCTCCTGCAGCAAAGGATCCTATTTTTGAGCCATCTTGATCTTTTCTAGTAATGAAGGTTGAGAAATCATTTGGGATATGGTTGATGATGCCCCTTTCCTTATAATTCCCTTGTCCAGTTTTACTAGATCTTTAATCAGGGGATCTCTTAGGATCCTAATTGTTGCCAGAACAACAGGATCTTTCCTTCTTAACGCATCTGCGACTTTGTTTGCTCTTCCAGGGTGATAATGAATTGAACAATCATAGTCTTTAATAAGCTCCAACCGTCTCTTTTGTCTCATGTTCAAATATTTCTGCGTGAAAATATACTTTAAACTTTGGTGGTCAGTGTATATATCACATTTCTCCCCATAAAGATAGTGCCTCCATATCTTTAGAGCAAAAACAAATGCCGCTAACATTAGATCATGCGTAGGATAATTCTTCTCATGAATCTTCAACTGTCGAGATGCATAAGCAATTACCTTGTCAATTTGCATGAGGACGCACCCAAGCCGTTTCAGAGATGCATCGCTAAAAATAACAAATCCTTCTCCGATAGAGGGTAGTGTTAACACAGGTGCAGTAACCAATCTCTTCTTCATCTCTTGGAAACATTCCTCGCATTCCTCTGTCCAGATGAACTTAACCCCTTTTCGAGTAAACTTGGTTAGTGGATTAGGAAGCCATGAAAAGATTTTCAAAAACCTCCTATAATATCCCGCTAAACCAAGGAAACTACAAATCTCAGTTACTATTGTGGGTTGAGGCCACTCCTCCACAACCATTGTCTTTGCTGGGTCAACCGAGATTCCTTCATTGGTTACGATGTGCCCCAATAAAGCCACTTGTTGTAACCAAAACTCACACTTTCTGAACTTCCCAAAGAGCCTCTCCTTCCGCAGTGTTTTCAAAATAACCCTCAGATGATCTTCATACTCCTCACGACTTTTTGAATATGTCAAAATATCATCAATAAAAACTACCACAATGTTATCGAGTTAGTCCTCAAAGACTCTATTCATCAAATCAATGAAAATAGCAGGAGCATTAGTCAAGACGAAGAGCATAATAGTAAACTCATACTTCCCATATCATGATCAGAAGGCAGTCTTTGGAATATCTTCCTTCTTCACCCTCAGTTGATGATAACCAGATCGAAGGTCAATCTTAGAGAATAATTGAGCCCTATGAAGCTGGTCAAATAAATCATCAATTCTTGGAAGAGGATATCTGTTCTTCACTGTGATCTCATTCAGTTCTCTATAATCAATGCATAGACGCATTGATACATCCTTCTTCTTCACAAAGAGAACTGATGCTCCCCAAGGAGACACACTTGGTCGGATAAACCCCTTCTCCATCAAGTCTTGTATTTGTTTTGTTAACTCTTCTAGCTTCACATTTGCCATTCTATACGGAGTCTTTGATATCGGTTGGGACCCAGGTACGAGTTCAATGGAGAAATCTACCTCTGTTTCTGGGGGAGGTCCAGGTAACTCCTCAATAAATACATCCATGTATTCCTGAACAATCGGAACATCTTCTATTTGTATGCCCCCTTTTCCTTCTTCATCATCACCGATTAACTCCATAAAGAAAGCTATATTATGTGATTTTAGATAGGGATCAGTTCGGGATATCACTCCTTGGAAGATAACTGTAGGTCATTCATTCAAGACTACTGAGATTTCCTTACTTCTACATTTTATCTTAGCATTATACTTTGAGATCCAGTCCATCCCTAGTATAATGTAAAATTGCATCATTGGAATGACTACTAGATTTGCGATAAGATTGTGCTCACCAAAGTAAACACTAGAGTCTCTAAATACTGTTGATGCAAGGATAATCCCATTTGGAGTCTTGACTGACAACTCTACCTCTAGTAGTCCGAGGGTTGATTCTATATTACATGCAAACTTGGAGGAAATAAAGGAATGCTTAGAACCAGAATCAAATAAAGTACTTTCTAGTTTTGAGAGGACGACAAGAGTACCTACTACCACATCGTTCGTAACTTCAACTTCAGTTGTTGTGATAGCGAAAGCACAACCTTGCTCCCTTGGCCTCTGCTGAGGTTGATGGTGATTCCCCTCCACCGCCCTCGTATTTGGACATTGATTAGAAAAGTGCCCAAGCTGTCCACACTTGAATCATGTGACATCAGGTAGGGCCAGAACCATCTTTCCTCTGTCGTTAGTGTTGGGAAGTTGAGGCTTCACATCACTATGACAATTCTGAGAAATATGGCCTTGTTTTCCACACCTATATCACTTACCACTTCTGATCAAGCAGTTCCCCGAATGCTTCTTCCCACATTTATTACATGTGGCATGTTGCATATGCTTTCCACCTCTTTCCTGATCAAAACTTATTCACAGTCTTGGTTCTAGAGTTCTCTTCTTCTCATTATATTTCTGAGACCACTGTGTCTCCCCAAACTCTAGTTCAACTTTCATAGCACTTCAAACTATTTCTTCATAGTTATCGTAGTCCCTGTTGGCTAGATTCTTCCGTATATGAGGTCGTTGTCCACCAAAGAATCTATCAACCTTCCCATTAGGGTCCATGAAAAATCTTGAGGTATAACGGGAAAGCCTTGTGTAGTTCATCTCATAGGTTCCAACTGATTCATTCTCCTTCTGCTTCAGCTCGAGAAATTCTTTCTCCATTCTCATTCTCATCGAATGAGGGAAATACTTATTAAAGAATATTCCCCAAAACACTTTCCACTCCATAGCTTCCATATCTCCTCGTGGCTTCGTGTTTTTGATCAGTGACCACCACTGATCAGCTTCTCCCTCTAGGCGGTAAACAGAAAGGGTGACTTTTTCTTATTCCGAACAATGAAGTACAGAAAAGATCTTTTCAATGAAGATTATCCATTGTTCTGCATCCAATTTGTCAGTAGATCCACTGAATGTTTGTGGTCGTTGACGCATAAAGGACTCAACAGAAAGTTGTTCCCTTCGTGGTGAGATCGGCCTCTCATCTTGATTCAAGTTATTACTCGTAACTTGAGTCAGTTGGTTCATCATTCGCATGAATGTTTCCATTTCGGCTTCCATCGGAGGTCCGTCAGCACATGGTGCATTGCGGTCACCATCATCACGATTCCTCCTATTGCCCGCCATTTTCTAAAATAATAAAACCTTAGTGAGAAACTTATTTCATTTATGAATCTTTTAACTAAGACTTCATGCTTAGACAATTACACTTCTCTATAATTCCTTCATAATGATTCATAAAAAGCTTGTGATTAACCAAACATATCCCCCGGGAGTTTCATAACCAAGAGTGCAGAAAGGCCCATTATCGTGCACCAGTTCCCATTCAAGTCTAGCTCAAAGTGGTGTTTTCGGGTTTTACCCCTATGTACATCTGTGCCAGAGCCGCCTCTACGTGCTCGTATCCAGACAGGGATGTATTTTTTTGATAAACCACTTAATTAATACTTACCAAAATACCAGGAAGTTTTCCTATATTTAAACTTTTCTATAGGGTTCTTCTTAAAGTTTTTATATCCTAATTTCCACAAATAACTAAACCATCATTTGATACCAACTATAGCATCCCGTCTTTTTATAACATAAACATTCATTACATTACACAAAACTGAGGATCTTTAAGGTTTAGTGTCTTGGAAACCAGGAACATAATACCTGAAAACAACATAAAGCATTCTTCTTAAACACATGAAAGGCTTCTCCTTAAGTTCATCCTTGGTTCATTACTGCATCTCATAACCTAGGGACATACATCAAAAGAATGGGTGAGCAGAAGGCCCAGTAAGGGAAACAAAAGGAACATTTTACATGTGAACTTGATATACTTCAATAAGGACATGAAAAGATCTTTAAGGCATGAGAAATAAATCATGAGGAATTTCATAATAAAAATAACTTTTTTCATAACTTGAAGATGTGGCTACATGATTTAACATATACAATCATGAACATATCACCAAGGTCCATCCCCAAGGTGTCATTTGAAAATTACCAAGGTTATTCACCAAGGTATCGTGAAAATTATAATCTCTAGTGGTTACATCATTACCCAATGCATTGGAGCACTAACAGGGCGCACCCTTAAATTTGCCTTTATTATAATGTGAGCCACATATATCATCATCAAGCATTTCATAAATAACCCATATAGCATAAAATAAATGGGTTTCATTTCATAATCATAATGTTTAAAAAACTGCTTTAAAGACATGATCTTTACGTCACTTTAAACCCACAGAAAGGGAAAACGGGTCTCATTTATGTAAATACCAGAATTTAAAATAGAAAATTTTGATATATATGTGAATACCCTTGTATAAATATAAGCTTTGAGTATTCACTTTATAAAATAAAATAAATTTGAGAAAAGAGAGAGGCATTTTGAGACGAAAATTATGCAGCATAACGGCTATGTTACAAGGTTTTAGAAAACTTTGAAAAGAGAGGGGACATGGGTCACCCACTCATAAATGATCCATAAATAAGTAGGGGGACAGAATAAAAGGGATTTAAGAACATGGTAATGAAATTTGAAAGATATACCATATGAAATGAAAAACATGGAAGTGAGACAAAAAATAATATTTCTCTTATGAAAATTCGGCAGCCTAACAGCGTCACTTAACTTCAATAAAAAATTGATTTGACAAGATCAAATAGGGTCTCTAATCATATGATCATAAGAGATCAGTATGATAGATATAGATATCATACACCAACATAATAAAAAGGAATTCAAAAGATTTGACATGAAAATCGAACTTGAAAAATGAGAATGGTGAAAAAATCACTTAAAAATTCGGCAGCCTAACGGCGTCACTTAAACTTTCATAAAACGAAATGATGAGAGTAAGAGGGGATATCTCATAATATAAACATGAAAAGGGAAGTAAGAGGAATATAAAAGGACATAATCTCACATAATAACATGGAGCATAAAAGGAATGACATAAAAGAGATTACATGAAAAGAAAGAGAGAGGTCGGATCCCTTACCTTAAAACGTAACTCTTAAAACTCAAAGGATTGGACCTTGAGGGCTTGGGGGAACCTTGGGAGGACTCCTGGGGAGGTAAGGAGAGCAAAACATCGTTGGGGGAGAGTTTGGAGTGAAAAATAATGGAGGAAGGGGTGGGTATTTATAGGGAAAGTGAGGGGACAAGGCATTAATGTCCAAGGGACACCTCACAAGTGCTTTTCTCAAAACCATGTGCTCTCTCTTGGAATTTACCATGGAGTTAGGACACATGGGGCCCCAAAACAATAACTCATCTCCCTTGGCCGGTCAACCCTTAAAATATCTCATGAAATCATCATGACACAGTTATGATGTCATTAAACATACCGAAACCCTAAAACTGCATTTTTACTATTCACTGAAAAAATATTCTTACTCAGAAAAATCCCAAAATTTCACCTTAACCAAATATCGATGCTCTAAATACATTTATGAACTCCATTTTATAAAAATAATTTTCTAAATAATTTTAATTAAATTTTTAAATAAAAACACTATTCACTGAAAATTCATTTTTTTCAGAAAAATCCCCAAAAATTACCATAACATAATATCGATGCTCTGAGTTCAAAAATAAAGTCCTTTTTATAAAAATAATTTTCTAATCATTTTTAATTAAATTTTTAATTAAAAAACACTATTCACCCGAAAAAAACTAATAATTGACTAATAATTAATGAAACCTTTATTTAACCATTTTATTGAATCACATTACTTAATATAGGTGTCTAAATTATATTAAAACTTTCTTTGAGTGAAATTACTAATCCATTTGGTCACATTACTAATCCTAAGTGTAAAATCACTATTCACAATTTACTATTCATGAAAAATTAAGTTGATCTTATTAGACTCCAAATTCCATACTGAACACTTTTGTAGAAGACCATTTTTTTAAAATCATTAAACATCATTAATTATTTAGGGTTTACATAAATATTTTAAAATATCACTTTTTCCAAATTCATCAATAAAATACATCCTAAAATTATCCAGACATTTTTAGTTTCACAAACATCACTAAAGGAAGAAATCTTAATTCATTCATCCCAATGGATTACACAAATATGCTAGGGTCTCATCACATAGCCCCTTATAACACCGGTATATGACCTAAGTGTAAGGTGTGCTATGGTGAGAGAATCCGAGGGAGGCTCAGATAACATTACCCTAGTAGTAATCTCTACTAACTTGAACTTCTCCAACATGTGTTTCCGTTCAAGCTTGACTCGCTGGAGTTCGGCTTGGGCTTGGTCCAAAGCAAATCCCAAAGATGCCACCTCCTTCCCAAGCTCTGATAAGTGGGCTTCATAAGTTTTGAGTCTACTGGATGAAGCCATCGACTCCTCTTTCATCATTAACCATTAACATCTTATTAAATCATTAAGAGTAAGTTAATATACTACTCAAAAATATTGGGTTGTTACATTATGATGATAAATGAGCTAATGGTGTATGATATATATGGAACACATAAGAAATATAAAGAAATGAAAGTGGTTGGTGCACTTTATATTGTATAGCGATCTAATAAATTGAGTAATTTTTGTTCTCATGAGACATAATGTTAGGATAGAGAGTGAACCTTATTCTTTTATGAGACTTTTTCTATCGTGATTTCTTGTCAATTCTCCATGAACAATGATTATGATGTAGTGTTTTATGTTGTTGACAGATTTCTCATGTTGCCTTTAGGATTATCATGGTATATCATGTCTCATTGATTATGATTCCTAGTCTTATTATTCCACACTGATATTCATATTTTCTAAAATGTATTACTCTTTTTATTGAATACCGTGGTAATTCCCATACTGGGCATTATAGCTCACCCATTTCTTATGTAGGTCCCCACACTACTACAATGCGTGCCTATAATAGCACTTCCATTTATCAGTGCTCAAATAATTCACTGATAAATTTCATCTTTTTCAGCATTTCATTTTTAGTGATGATAAAGGAAACCTATATCGGGGATTCATTTAAATAACTGATAAACAGTGTCCTTTATCAGTGCATTTTTTGTGATGATAAAATTTTCCCTTCATCACCACTTTTTTAGCAATGATAAAACCCCATATTGAAGTGAAAAAAATTAAACAAATAAAAATAAAATTTTTAAATTATGAAAAATATAAAACATTTTATTAATTAAATAATTGTTGATTAATGTTCATAAATTTAATATATATATATATATATTATAAATATTAATTAATAGTATATATTAAATATAGACTTATAAAATGAATAATTATAATATATTTTTATATATAATGTTATTTAAAAACATATTAATGTCTTATTAATATTTAATGTTATTTTAATTTTTAATATAACCATTATGAAAAGTCGTGTGTTGAATTTACTTCATGTACACACACACACACACAAACACACACATAGACAATATATATTTCAATGCATTTGTATACAAAAATTCACACAAAAATATATCTATACAATATATAGAATCATAGACACCTAATATTTATGTAATTTATTCAAATATTAGTATATAAATGAATTTTATTATAAAATGATACAGTTAATGTAAATTAGGTTTTTAAGAGGTCAATTTAATTTTTTTTTGTTTTTAATACTATAGTCAAGGTATTCATTTGTATTTTTTTATTTTTTTATTTGATCATTTTTTATTATATATATATTTATATATATTTTATATTTTAGTATTTAAAATTTCTATTCAAACACATCAATATAGATATATATGTATATTTAATAACATATTTTTCATTAATAAAAATCAACCATTCTTTCAATTTTTTTAAAGTGTACTGATTTTAAATTATTAAGTTTCTCTTATTTTTAAAATACATGTATTTAAGATTATATTTCTATTTATAATGTTAAAAATATAATTTCAAATAAGTATGTAGATGTAAATAAAAAATGTATAATTACTATATTAATAATTATTATAAATAAATTATTATCATTTTTGAAATAAGTATTTATAAAATTATAAATAAAAATTAAAAATATTTAAATAAGTGTAAATTTAAATGAAGTTATTTAAATAATTTTAATTGCTAAAATTTTAACAGCACTTTTATAATGATAATAATGATCAATATTTATCAGTTCTAATTAGGGGAGTTTAAAAGATATATTTATCAGTGATAAATTGATAAGCATCCATAAATTTGTCTTTTATCAGGACATTTTTACTACTGATAATGCTCGAGATTTATCAATGCTTCAAAATTTAGCATTAATAAAAGGTAAAAAGGTCTGATATTTTCGGAAAATAATATTAAATGTGTTCCTTATCTATTTAAAAACCCTAACCACGACTCCGTTACTCATGATTCTCAAGCTCTCACAGAAGTCCTCTACTATCAGTGTGAATCCTCTATGTTCCTTGGATTACTATGTTGTAATCCAATAAATGTTATTTTATACTCTTCCCCTATCATTGTTTGATATTTTGGGATCTAAATTTCATATTTTTTCATTGTTCTTAAAAATTACAAACCCTACATCTATTCTCATCACTACTTAAATGCAATGACTGTGGTTCTATTTAATCATGTGTATCCTTTCAAATGTATATGACTTTCTAGCTGATTTTTTCCTAGAAACACACATAGATGATTTACTATACTCTCGAAATTAACAAGGAGACCCTTCATCCCACTTAGTTTTATCTCCATGAGAATAATATAGGCTCCAAATGTCTAGGTAGTTTCTCAAATTTATTTCACCTTGTACACTAGATTATAGATTTTAATCTCTTGATTATTATAGTTTTTTAAAGATTATGGGATATCAAGTGGTTGCCCTCATTTATGTGTGATTAAAATATAAGGACCAAGTTATGTGTAAAAATAAATAAGACATGTTTTCTAGATTTTTTTTATTCATGTAAATTTTTAAACCATTAAATGGGTTACATAGATTCATGATTTTGATGAATAAATTTTTATTTAATTGTATAAACTATTGAAATTATTAATCGTGTTCCAAAAATTCTTTTAGCGATGCTTGTTGTGAATTTTTTTATATTAATTCAGCTTTTATATTAAACATTGACCATGTTTTACAAAGAGTTATGGGAAATTTTATTGGTGTTAAAATTATTCTCAACAAATTTTTTAAAAAATTCCTAGATTTGATAGAGTTGAGAAATAATTGGGTAAATAGACATAGAAATAGAAAACAACATATAAAGAGTATATTTTCAAATAATTAGTGAGTTATCCATGGTTGGATAGTTGATCAATAAAACAAAGAGATGTGATTTATTAATATATTCTCTAATCAAAATATATAGATAGTTATGTGATTGGATAAAAAATAATTTTTAAGGTCATCTAACATTGTGAATAACTGTAGACTAAAAATATTTATTAAAATATACATTTTATGGTTTTTATGTTAATGTCAAATAAGTCATGAAAAAATTTTATGCATGTGAAAAATGAACAAAATAGATATTTGATCCCCCGATTGTCATTAACCCTTTATTCCATTGCATAGCCAAACCTCTCTTCTTCCTTGATCACTGTTTTTCACTAGGTTAAGGTGTTCGCACTCCTTCATTGATCATGGGTCCTCAAGAATATTTATGTGATTGAAAGATTATGTAGTCACTTAAAAGATATAATACTTTGTTTTATTCTTCATTTTTATAAATTAAACATATTTAATTGAATCTTATAGATGGATTCCACTTATACAATATTACAAGAGTTCCATAGGTGTTTTTTCATTTTTTTTCCATTCTTATTTATCCTTGATATAAATAAACTCTTTTTAGATTTTTATACATTTGATGATCGTAGGATGAAACCCAAAAACATATAATTAGTTTCAGAGACTTATTTTTCAAGAATACAATTAATTTATCTCTTATCTTTTCAAATAATTGAATGTCATGTTGTATTATTTCAATACCATATATTATGTTATGAAGGACTTCACTATTCATACATATCATATGGCTACTATATATCAACTATGGATACCTTTTGAGTGATTCCATTAGTGTATGATCCAAGGACACTTTAATCCTTAGACTCTTTATTGTCTTCTATGTCTTGATGATGGATTGGAATCCCTCTTTTAAACTATCATTCCTCCCATAATCAAGAGATGGAAGGAAATCAAGAATATCAGGATACATTAAATAAATGTAATAAAGGATAGTTTTACTATAGAGTTTTAGTATTATAAGTATACTCATGATTTCATGAAAGATTCATGAAATTGATGACTTTCATGTGTAGAGATTATTGCATTGTTTTTATTAAGGGAAAATTAAATGACTGACGACTCTTGTAGAAAAAGGTTTTTGAACACGATGACATTGTGAATCCTGATCAACAACATACTATTAATGATGAGGCTAATGAATTATTAGGGGATCAACAACATGTTGATGAAAAAAATTATTAAAACAAAAACAATGAAACATAACAGTTTTTAATAAAATTATCAAAGCAATAAGTCAAGGTATGAAATTTGTGGTTTGTTGGAGTCAATGTGGCCAACCAATTGACCCCAACAAGTCATCATTCATTAGATATCCTGGGGTCAGAATGAGGATTAATGTGATAATTTATATTGACTCATGGAACTACGTCCAATCTGTAATGAATGAAATCCTTTGGAAATATATATTAGTAATGTAACAGTATAATTTCTCTGTTTTACTGAAAAATTATACAATGAAATGATGATTTAGTTTTCATTATTCCTTATAGACATCATTTATTTTAGAATATTTTCCAATTAAAATTGTCTTCATGGCCACTAGAATATCACATAGAGGACTTTATAATCTTCTAAAAATGTTACATATTATGGATGATAAGGTGAAAAATCCCCACCCCCAACTTTGTTATGCACACGTTATAATGTAAGAAACATGGAATTCATTCAAAGATCATCATATTGAAAAATCATTTACAGTGGATTGTGGTTGAAAATATATTATCTGACATTGTTTATTTTATACAACTTGATTCAAAAAATTTAATTTATGAAATAACAAAAGAGTGCTGAAAATAAATAACATGCATCAAAATCATTATACTCCAATCGCAAACTAATGATTGGGTAAACATCATTGGATTAGAATTTGGTATGTATTTTAAATCAAAAATAAATTTTTAATTATTCGATATGAGACAACATATGTTTATTTTTTTATATACATATTGATGAATCAAAATAGAAATCTACTTTCACCCCGTGTCATGTGCTATATAAGGAGGCTCGTATTAATAAGGATGGTATACTAGTTGATGAAAACACAATAGCAGTATGGGAAGCATGTGTCAATATGACATAATTTTAATTCATTATGATTTATAAATATATTAAAAAATATAAATATGTTCATATTTTTTATATGGTTTAGACATATGAATTGGAAATGGTAGTACCATAATAAAAGAGAGGCTCAGTAGCTTCAAAAATGGCATAAACAATACAGTTGCATTAGATGATTAGGTTTTGGAGTTTCTCCACGAACATATTTATTGACGATAAAACCACATGATGATATGTATAATATGATGAGATGAATGTAGAGACAAATATACTCACTATAATATATTATTTTTTGGTTTGGTTTGGAAGACCAATGTATAAGAAAAGATCAAATCGAACCAACAGTGGACCAAAGATCGATACATGATCCAAATGATACCACTAATATAAAGCTAGTCGTTACCCCAAAATCGTACCCAAGGTAATTAATATTTTCATTACCCATTCTCAAAAATATGAATCAAACAGATTCTAATAACTTTATATTACTAATCTTATGTAAGGTGTAATTCAATTTGAGTTTTTTCTATCAGCACTGATGTACAGATGTGATGTGAGGGGTACAATGTACCATATCCCTAGATACCGACTACGCAATCATCCCCTCTAAAAAATCAAATTAGATTGGATATTAAGGTAGACTATTAGCTGACTATTGAGTCTTCTATTCCACTTGATGACTTGGATATTACAATGGTCAATGATTCTAGTGGAGTTTTCATAGCATGGCCATCTAATCTTATAAAGATATATGAGGTACGTCTTTAACAAATTTTTACATATGAAGAACAAGTAATAGTTGATAATAAAATATATGACTTGAGGTTTGATATTAATGATTGATAATGAAATGTATTAATAAATTTTTGAATCAATAAAATCTAGTGTTCCAACCAAGAAAACAAAAAATACATTAGATAGTACCATCTCTCTTTTAGTTCGAGATAAATATTTATTAACATTAAAAATTCATACAAAGACCACATTTAAGGTTAAATATATGTCTTATATTCTCTATGGAGAATAAATATCTAGATATTCTATTAACGATGTAATTGGTCTTTAGTCTCTAAATGAGAATCTCAAGAATGAATGGTTGAGTGTCTCAATTGTGAATACATACATAAGGTACATTTTCATAATACGTATGTCCAAATAGTAAGAAAAATGGGTTTATTAAATTTAATAACAATTAATTTTTTTACAAGTGTTTATATTATAAAAATATAAGGATAATATCATGTGTAGAATGATTTGTATTAATTAATCATAGTACCTTTTCTATGATAGAATTTACTTTGGGAAATAAAGAAATAGAGAAGAAAAAAATTCAAGTTAATCAATTTTTCAATAAAAAAGTATCAGATGACATACTCTATTTGATTCTTATAGTGAAAGGATGAAACTTTACAATGTAATAACATATATTATATTTATAGTTTTTGAATTAATTAATTTCTCTAAATTTTAGGAAGCACTGGATGAAGATAACAGACAACACTGACACCAAGAATATTTATTTTTTATTCAATGGATTGATTTCCAACCAATGGGCCACACATGATGTGTATTGTGAATATGTAACATACTATAATCTAAATTTTATAGATAAAATACAAAATATATGTTCAGTTTATGTTTTTAAGAGAATTCTTTTATTATACGGTGTTCTTTAAATAGAAGCTAAATCATGGAATGTGGTCGATGTTTGACATGCTAAAGCATGTGGATTACTACAAATAGAAAAACAATAATGTTATATATGAAAATATTTAACTATAAAATTTTTTTAAATAAATTTATATATTTTTCTCAAGTTTTCTATAGTGCTCGAAACAAGATTGTGAAATCAATTGTGGATATTATGTTTTAAAATTTTTGAGAGAAATCATATAGCATGATAAGACCAGCATGCCGTAAAAGGTAATTTTTGAATTTAATTACAATTTTTTTAAATATATTTCATAATCATATGTTTGATTATATTTTCTCAAAACTATCAATATTCCTGAAAAATTAGTCACTCCAAATAAGAAGTCAATTTATTTACAGATGAGTGGGTAGTGTACCTTATTTAAGAATGTATACCAATAAAATATTTAGTTGATTACATGCTCTGTTTGCGACATAGTATATGTTATGACCTTCAAAGTATTTTTGCAGTGTGGATCATTAGTTTTAGAATTCTTATATATTATTTTTGATCTATTTCTCAATGAAAATATTAATAAAGGTTATTAATTTGTTTAAAATCATTTGTCTACAAAAAAATATTGTGAAAATGTAGAGGAAGAGGTGGAGTCTCAGGAAAATCTAGGGGGAGATAGAGGGGATGGTGGGGGCAGAGTCGGAGTCAGAGACTAATGTGTTGGAGGTGGAAAAGGTGAAAATCGATGTGTAGACCAAGGTGGAGGAGGACAAGAAGCATTAACTTACATACAAAAAAAAATTTGGGAAATGAAGTAAAATAAAGAACATACAATTATTATATTTGAGAAAAATTGTTTAAAAGTTCACACAACACTTTTCAATTAAGATAAAATCCATTGTGACCCTTTCTAGTTTAAAATGACATTTTAATTAAAAAACACATGTACTGAACTCAAAACCAATAAAACACATTAGGACCCCTTTGGTACTTAATTAAAATGATCCATACATCATTTTTGACATGTAGGGATCATCCACACCTCAATCCTACTCATGGTGTAACAGGTATGAATCAAAATATGAAATTGTATTCAGATCTGATATTAATTTAATCAAAAAAATAGATGACATTATAAAATATAATAAAACACATTCTTATTTTTTTATACGTTAAAAATGATACCATGAATCATTTGGGACATATATCAATAAGTTGTTCCTCAATCCGACACATAGTGTTACCAGTATGACTCAAAGTGTGTATTTTTATTAAGAACTGTCATTAATGTTAATAAAAAACAACTAACATACTCAAAACACAAGAAACACATTCTGATTATCTTAATACTTTATAAAAAATGAACCATGAGACATTTTATACATGTAGAATTTCGTATCACCGAAATCTAACACACGGTTTGACTAGTATAACTCAAAGTGCATCTGTTTTTCCAATTGACAGTAATGTAAATTAATGAAACAACTGAAAAAATAGTAACCATGAAAATTCATTCTTATGGTTTTATTACTTTAGTTCAATGATACAATAGTTATTTGGGACATTTATCATTTATTCGTGCCTCAATCGTCTTTACTGTGTGATAGGTATGACTCCAAGTAAATTATTTTTTTAAAAAAACAAAATTAATCAAAAAACAACAGATGTACTCAAACCCATGAAAACACATTCTGATTGTTTTGTTACATTAGTAAAATGATCCATTCATAATTTTTGACATGTAACACTTAGTCTCACCATAATATGATGCACGGTGTGACCAGTATGACTCTAAATGCATCTTTTTATTCAAAATTGATGGTGATTTTAGTAAAAAACAACTAACATACTCAAAAATAATAAAACACATTCATATTGGTTTGGTATTTTCAAAAAACGATCTATAAGTAATTTTAAATGTTTATGGATCAGGTAAACCTTTATCTGATTCATGGTGTGATCATTATGACTCCAAGTTCATCTTTATTATTCAAAATTGACATTAATTTTTGAAAGAAATGAAATACCCGAAACTGAGAAAATGCATTAATATTATTTTTTTAATTTATGAAAATGATGCATACTTCATTATTGATGTGTAGGGATCAGCCTCACATCTATCTGACTCATGGTGTGACTTGTATGACCCCAACAACATCCTTTTTATTCAAAACTAAAATTAAAGTTAATCAATAAAAACTAACATACTAATATTTGGTAAAATTAATGCTCATTGTTTTAATCCATTAGGAAATTGATACATGATTCATTTGAGATGTGTAACATTCATTTATGCCTCAATCAAATTCATGGAGTGACCGGTATGTCTCAAAGTGTTCCTTTTTTATTCAAAACTAACATTAATTTTAATCAAATAAAAATTACATACTCAAAACATAAAAAATAAAATCCAATTTTTTTGATACATTAGTAAGGTGATCCTTCAGTCATTTGGGACATGTATCATTAATTTCTTCCTTAATCTGATGCAAGAAGTGATCGACATGAATCATAGTGCATCTTTTAAAATTGGCATTAATTTTAGTAAAAAAAACTAACATACTCAAAAATGATCAATCACATTGGGATTGATTTGGTACATTAGTAAATCTATCAATACATCACTTGTGACTTGTAGGGATCAACCTCACCTATATTTGAAGAAATGTGTCACCGGTATTACACCAGGTGCATCTATTTTAATCAAATTTGACATTAATTTTAGTAAAAAAATAGCTAACATACTCAAAACTAATAAAACACATTTATATTTTTTTTTTACTTAAGTTAAATTATTTATACATCATTTGTGATGTCTATGGATCAGTTTCACCTTTATTGGAGACACATTTTGACCAGTATGACTTCAAGTGTGTCGTTCTTATTGAAAAGTGACATTAATGTTAATCAAAAAAACAAATAATATACTCATAACTGTGAAAATTCATTCCAATTGTTTTGATACTTTATAAAAATGATCCATTGGACATTTGGGACTTGTATCATTTAGTCACACATCAATCGGATGCCCATTGTGACTGGTATGACTCCAACTATGACTTTTTTATTCAAAACATACATTAATGTTAATCAAAAAATAGTTGACATAATCACACTTGATCTAGAATATTCCGATTGTTTTGGTAAATTAGTATAATTATCCATACATCATGTTTGACATGTATCATTTAGCCTCACCTCAATATAATTTATGGTGTGACCAGTATGAATCCAGGTGCATCTTTTTTATTCAAAACTATTATTAATTATACACAAAAAACAATTGACATACTCAAAACTAAGCATCCACATTATCATTATTTTGATATATTAGGAAAACAACCCATGAATCGTTTTGGATGTTTATCATTCAGTCGCGCCACAATTTGAGGCATGGTGAGACCAATATGACTCCAAATGCATCATTTTTATTCAAAACTAACGTTAATTCCTATAAAAAAATACTAACAAACTCGAAACTGAAAAATAAAATCTGATTGATTTGGTACTTTAGAAAAATGTTCCATTAGTTATTTGGGACATGTATCATTTAGTCACGACTCAATCCGACACAAGGTCTGACCGATATGACTCCTTGTATTTTTAATTCTAAATTCACATTATTTTTAGTAAAAAACAATGACATGCTCAAAAATAATAAAAAACATTCAAATTTTTTTGGTTATATTAGGAAAACGATCAAGACCTCATTTTTGATGTCTAGGTTTTACTTTCACCTATATCTAATGTACGGTGTGACCGATATGACTCTAATTGTGTATTTTTTATTCAAAATTGACATTAATTTTTGTAAAAAAACAACTGAAATACACAAAAAATGATAAAATGCATTTGTATTTTTTTTTTACTCTAGAAAAACATTCCATACATCATTTTTTATGTGTAGGGATCAACTGAACCTCTATCTGATGCACATTGTGACAAGTCTGTATCCAAGTGCTTCTTTTTTTATTTAAAATTAACATTAATGTTAATAAAAAACAAAATACATTCTATTAACTAAGAAAAAAACATTATGTTTGTTTTGAGACGTTATAAAAAAATCCATGAGTCATTTGGGACATGTAACATTCATCCACACCACAATTCAACACATGGTATGACTGGTATGACTCCAAATTCATCTTTTTTACTCAAAAAATGCATTAATTTTAATCAGAAAAACAACAGAAATACTAAAAACTGAGAAAACACTTTATTATTATTTTGATAAATTACGAAAATGATCCATGAGTCATTTGGGTCATATATCATGTAGTCGCGCCTAAATCCAATGCAGTTTGTGATATGTATAAATCCAAGTTTAACTTTTTAATTCAAAATTTTCATTAATTATAGTAAAAAAACAACTCATATACTCAAAAATAAGAAAATTTACTTGGATTGTTTTGCTACATTAGTAAAATAATCCTAATTTTATTTTTGATGTGTAGGGATCAGTCGCAACTCTATCTGATGCACGGTGTGTCCACTATGACTCCAATTGCATCTTTCTTATTCAAAATTGATAATTATTTTTGTAAACAACAACCAACAATCCCAAAACTAATAAAACAAATATTTATTGTTTTGGTATATAAAGAAAACAATCACTAGATTATTTTTTATATGTATGGATTATTTGTACCTCTATCTGACCCAAGGTGTAACCGGTATGACTCCAAGTTTGACTTTTTTTAATCAAAAGTGACATTAATATTATTCATAAAACAACTGACATAAACATAATCAATAAAATGGATTCGTATTGTATTCAGACTTTAAGACAATGATCTATGAGTTATTTGGGACAAGTATAATTAATCCAAACCCCAGACTGATGTAGAGTGTGATTGGTATGACTCCATGTGGGACTTTTTTATTGAAAATTACCATTAATTTTAATCAAAAAACAACTTAAATTCTCCATAATTGTTTTTCTAGTATTTGTGTTAGAAATTTTGTTTCATTTAAATTTAGAATTTTTATCTTGTTTGGGTATTTTTTTTGTATTGTATTATTGTAGCACACAACACATACGGTGATGCAGCATCACATTGCAATTTTCTCTATAATCTGTGCATAAATAGGCGCTAATAAAATCTATTTATATCAACACATTAAAATGTACAGAGAAATCATACTTTTATCAGCGCAAATAAAAGTGCTGATAAATACTACTTTTATCAGTGAAAATAAACACATCGGTAAATCATACATTCATCAGCACTAACAAAAATGTCTTTTATCAGTGATTTTAAAAGCACAGATAAAGGTACTAATTATCTTCACTAAATAAACTCACTAATAAATGGGGTCTTTTATTGGAACTTTTAAAAGTGTAGATAAATATATCTTTTATCAGTGCTTTTTTTCATTGATTAAAGAAATGGAATTTTAACCCTGTGAAGGTTATTTATTCTTTTCTAACACAGATAAAGGCAGATTTTAGGGATGTTAAAAGCACATTTTCTATTATCACCATGTTATCTCAGATAGTTTTAAATGAACAGCAGTGTTAGAATCATGTAAAAGATATTTTAAGAAATTTTTTATCCCAAATTCAATATGTTATTCTATGTACATATTTCTCAAAGACATTATATTTGTAAATATTATTGGTTTTATTATGTGCAATTTTATGTCATAAATCCTAAATTATTGTGTAATAAAGTTATTGTTTTTTAAAATGGCATTCAAATCCTTGGAAAAAGATGACATTTCAGAATTTAGTAATGATGGAGATGATGTGGAAGATAAAATTATTTATCTTTTTTACAAAAAAAATCCAGGAGAGGAAAATTAATATATTATGTAAATCATTCCATGGATTCTTTTTAGTGTGGTAAAGTAGGGAACAATAAAACTCAATGCTAATAGAAATTATATGATGTAGAATATGATGCAGAAATCATAAAGAGACCTAAAAAAGGTATTCCCAGAAATGGGAGACATCAAATAATAAATTAACTTGTTAATAAAGAGCTTCATTTTCAAATTTGGAGAAGATGATAAATAATTTTGGGAGTATTTAGAACCATGTTTTAAATATGATGTTAAAGATTCCATGATGGCTCTAGTTGAAAAGTTAAAACATATTAAGGAGGAAGGCAATCAATCATATAGTATTGTCGATCGCATAGTAAAACATGAGTTTTCTATTGATGATCTTCATATAAAAACAAAGAAAAATATAAATATTGGAGATTTGTTGATAGTGTCATTAGTGTTTTGGGATCATCTTGAATAAGAGACCGGTCAACTAAAAGTAGAGTAATTAGAACAATTCACAACTCTTGAATACTGGAATGAAGTTAGGGATTTTAATCTAAGGATTGAAGAGTTTGAAATAGTTATCCAGAAATATAAATCTTGATTGGAGGAAAAGGATAAGTTAGTTGATTTAATTTAATAGGAAATCATTTTATTATAAATTAAACTAGAACATGAATCATAAATAAGGTAAATTTAGAAAAAATTACATTTAGAAATGTTTTTATAGTTAATTTTTTTTGAAATAGTTAAATGTGGTTCCAAAAGAGTTTGGAAAGACCTTAATGATCAACAAACTAAATATATTGGCAGAGTTTGAATTGTCTCTCAAATAGAAACATTAGAGGTTGTAAATAAAATGATTATAAAAAAAGAGAATATGGAAGTTTAAAATATCATAATAGAACCTTATATCCTAACAAAGATATATTTGAACCAAATAGAGAGAGTGTATATAATAATACTCAATTATCTAGATATGATATCGAATCAAATACTTGTAAAAAAGAATGTGAAATGTGGAGGAATGAATGTGTGAGGATATTTATTCTTATGAAATGTTAATTTTATGGATTTGTAGACCATACTATGTATTACAATGAAAATTAATCATGTTATATTAAATGTAAATCACCTATAATTAAACATAAGAGAACAAGACCAAATACTTATTCTGTTAGAAGAAATAATTTCATTGGATATTTGTTTCAACATTTTTAATATGGTCCTAATGTCTTTAATTATAGGAATATTGAAGGTAGAAACTATAACTAGAGAACTCCAAGACATGTCATTACTTGTCAATTAAGAAAATTTTCACTTGAAAATAGTTTTTGCCCTCTTTAAGAAGATCATGTGTATGATTCAACAAAAAAAATTTAAATGAGATTTGAGAGGCCATATTATGCCTCCACATAATCGAGTATCTCATATAAGGAAAAGAAGATGTTTTAGAAAACTAACTTGGTGGAGATTTCACTCAAATATACAAAGAACAATTATACGTAGATTATTTAAAATGGTTTCACATCCAACAAGATAGGAAGTGAATTTTTTTAATGTGGTTAGGGAAAGAGTTGTTGGAATTGTGAGATTCAAGAAAGATGGTTCCTTAGTTATCAAAGGTAGTGGAAACACACAATTATAAAATGACGATATGAAGAAAATGGAATTTTTCACGATCGAAGAAATGCATCACAATAACTGCATTGTGATTCAACTCTATGAGTGAATAATGGAAGTGTCATTTTATCAAAAAGTGTTCACTATCAAAGGTAAGGTAGGAAATTATCTCGTGAAAGGATGAAGGAAAACTTTTATAGGATGTTGTATACATTCCCAATATATTGCATGATAGAGAGAAAAATTATATTCTTTCATGTAAGGAGAGATGTTCCAGAATTCTTATTAGATAAGGAACAATAGGTAATGAAATCTTCTTGATTTTTCCTATACAGATGTGTATGGTCCAATTAAAGTTGTTGTCACATATAGAGGGAGATAGTTAATTATATTTATTGATTAATATAGTATAATGGAATGTTTCATGTTTATGAAACATTAACAATATGTGATAGGATTTATAAACAGATGTATCTGATTTGTTGAGAATAAAACTTGCTACATAATAAAAATATTATGATCTAATAATGGAACTCAATATACATCCATTGAATTTGAATATTAACTAAAAAATGGATCAAGAATAAATTGTCTTAAGTAAGAACACACAAAAATGGGTTCGTTGAATATAGAAATCAAAAGGTGAATAATATGGCCAAAATAATGTTGATTATGATTTTTTCACATCATTTCTAGAAATAGATTGTACATGTTTCTATGTATAGTAAGAATTGAATAGGGCATGGAATTAATACCTCACTATTGTACTTTTAGGTTCTTGGAAGTAAATGTATCATCTGATACAGAGAGGAAAATCAAGGAATCTATGATAATGTTGTAGATGATGAAACAGTCATTGGATACTCAATGAACAGTAATGCCTATTAATGATGCAATAATCATCATAAAATGATTATGAAGAAGATTTCTCTCAAGATTTTTAAAGATAAAATTATTAATAACTCAAAGATATCATATGTTTATATTATTAATAAAAAGAATATAGTGGAAATAGGAAAAGTTCAAATATATAAATTGTTAAAGGATTTCTTAGGATTTAAATCTCACCAAATAATGATTATTTAAAAGTAAAATAAAAAGAGGAAACCATTGTTGAAGAAACTCTTCTGATATCTCGAAATAGAAATAGAAGATAATAAGTTGACCAATCCATAATCATTGGAAATTGGACTACACCTACAAGGTCAGTGAAAATGATAAATGAATCATATTCTACTCTCTTATCAATTTTGGAACCAACCTCATTTAATGAGGATGTGAGAAATGAATCACAGTTTAATTTCACGAATTAATAGCTTGATCATATTGAAAAAAACATGAAATGGGATCTCATGAGTGGCTATTAAATCACAACATTATTAGAAACAAAATTATATTTAAAAAGAGATTCTACGAGATAAGAAATGTTATCAAAACCAAGGGACACTTGGTTTGTAAAGGATAACAAAAATTGAAATAATTAATGATGAAGAAATTTTTTCCCCAACAGATCTTCTATATTTGATTAGGAACTTAATATTCTTGAAGATTCCATATGGGTAAAAAATTTATCATAATGATGTCAAAAATAAATTCATTAATTGTTTCTTGAAGATGAATTCTACAATGATTAAATAGTTATATTATTGACTTGAAATGATGGAATAAATGTTTTTATATTAAAAAAGGATATTTATAGTTAATATAAAGCTCCATGAGAATGGTATTCTAAACTAAATTCTTATTTAAAGAATCTACAAATTAAAAGTGGTGGTTTTGACCATAATATCTATGTAACAAATTCTGATAGAATCCAATTTAATGTTCTTGCGTATGTGGATGATACTTTATTTGATGTAAGAAATAATTAACCAATGGAATATTTTTTTAATCACATCAAATCATAATTTGAAATTTCATTATTGGCGAAATCACATACTTTTTTGGGAATCAAGTGATCAAATAAAAGTTCTAAACCATCATTTATCAAGAAATATATACATATGATCTTTTAAATAAATTCAACATGCCTAGATAAAAAATATTTTCAACTCTAATTGCAGTTGGGGAAAAACATAGAATGCATGAGGTTGAAAAACTTATGGATCCCACCTAATACTAGAGGATCATTATAGTCCTATTTTATTTAACTGAAACATTTCCAGATATCAAATTTTAAACATGTATAACAAATATTATCCAAATTATTCCAAAGTAATATCATTTTGATGCTGTTAAATGAATCATGAGATATATTCATGGTACTTCCAATATTGGATTATACATTCCTGTATGAAGTGATTATGAATTATCAGAATTTTCTTATACTAAATTAGTTGGAATGTGGTGGATCAAAAGTCTACAACTCATGGTTTATTCATTATTGTAAACAAATGTGTGGGATGGATGATCGGTAAATAATAAATCTCTAAACTTAGTATGGATAAAGAAGATTATATCTCTGTGATAAATGTATGAACTCATTTATTATTGTTGATGAAACAATATGTTGATAATGGTGATGAGATGAAAAAACGATCGGTGATACTATGTTATAACAAGATAAAATCAGTATCATGAAACATATAGTTTAACACTCTCATACCACACATATTGAGATCAAATATCACATCATAAAGAAAAAAGTTAAAATAATGTGTGATTAAAATGGAGTTATTATGAACTAATTATCAATTGGATAACATCCTAACTAAGCCTTTGGCAGCAAAAATGTTTGAGAAACATTAGTTGAACCTCAGAATTTAGTAACATCCCATTTCAGTAGGAGAATATGATTTAATCTCTCTAACCCTTCCCTTAAATGGTTCTTTCTTTTTTTGAAGGTGATGTAGGTTTTAGGGGATGATATGATCTAGGTATTTTTGTTACTAATGGGAACAATACAATTTCATTGGGTTTATTTCCAAATGGGTGAGTAGTGAAATTAAATTTAATAGATTCAATATAATTGAGGTTTGAAGAAAATGAGGTCTCTAAATGAAAGGAATTCTCTCTTGAAATCATGTTTTTATACTAATCATTGCTCTTGTAGACTCAGAGTGGTGGATGATCTATTTCACTTATTTTTATTTTTGTTCAAGTATTGTGATTTATTAAATTTATCTTTTTATATCCATCAAATTGAGAGGGTGATATAGTTAAAACCATGTTTTTTAGCAAGTTAAAAATTATAGTGTGTTGTGTTTTTAACAATCACCCCTAGGGGGTTTATAAATTCATGCGATCTGATCCAGGTAGGATTCATTATTGTTGATGTTGGGAAAATATTCCACTATTTTCCAAATTTTTGGGGTGCACGATTTCGTGGATAGAAAAACTTGTTTTTGAAAATGGAAATAGTTTGGCGTAAATAAAATTTTTGAGTGAAAGGGTGTAGAAGTTTTAGAGATTAGTTTTCAAATGTGTTTTTGGGTCCACTTCATCGAAATATGGCTATGGAACGTGTTTTGTGAAAGTATTTAATTTTCATGAAAAACAGTATTTTAGCATCTGTAGAATTGTTGATAGAGTTATATGCTAATGGAGATATCAAAATGATGAATTTCATAGAATCCGGAAAATTTAAAGAATGTTTTATTGAATTCACAGAAGTTGTGAAAAGGGCTATAAATTTTTATATACCAGAAGGCACCTTGATTATAAACCATATCTGTCTCAAAATAAATATATAGAGCCACTATATCAGAAAAGTGTTGTGTAAATTAGAGTTTCATAAAGAAATTAACTTATGTCTATCAAGACAAAGTGACATTCATGAAACATTTAGTTTATATGATATTTGGATTTTCATAATAAAAACAGATCATGTCTAAAACTAAGGTGTTGTGTGAGTATACAAGTTTCATTAGAAACATTCCAATTGTGTGAAAGTGCAAGGGTTTCACGAATTACATGTTTTGAAAGTACATTTTTTTGGAATATTGATTTCAAGGTAATCGATGTTGAACTATGGTGCCTGAAAAGTCTCATGAAAATAATGTACAAAGATATATGTGTCTATTCTACTTAAGTGACCATTAAATGCATAAATATATAGAATAATTCCTCCATATTAGTTTTAATGGGTGAATCTAGTGATGATATCCGAGGGAGGTAGTGTGTGATCCCTACAATTCTTTAAAAAGTAGTGTTTCTAAAATAGTGTGTCCATGACTGAACATTTTTAATCCTCAAAACCTACTAAAGCTTATTGTATTTCAGTATAACTGACAGACATTCAATGTATTCACCTTGGACTATCCCCTAGAAGTTAACCATGTAATACTATCGTTTTGGGTTTCTATTTTTTCATATGGGTGTTTGATATTTGTGTGATTCCATCAGATATTTTTTACTAGTTCCTACAAACAAGTGGAAAAGATCAGTCCTATTCAAAGGAATTTTTGTCACCAATATTCATCTATCCCCTCTCATTGAGTTCTCAGTTATAAAAAAAATTAATTAAATAGAATTTTTATTATTACAATAATCATATAGGTATAGTAACTTTGGAAACATGGACACAATAAAAATTGGGTCTGAAATGTCTCTCATTAAGTTGTTTATAACTAGCACTGTTCTCATACATATCATACATATTAACTTTCTTCATAACATGGGGAACATAAAATAATAAAGAATGAGCATACATTCTTAGTAAGGTTAAATAAGGGATATATCGATTATCACTTAAATATAACATGATCATAAGGGAATAATAACATGAGAATAAAATTTGAAAATATTACCTTGTATATCAAAAATTATAATTGTGATTCATGGCTCAAATGTTGGTAGTTTATAAAATATGAATCACAAAGTAATCAAATAATATAACCCCATAGATCATAACAATTTTATAATTCATATATGTGTGGCCTAAGTATAGAAAATAATTTCCTTAGTAGTTAAGTTTTATTACCAAAACTATTATGGTGGATTGGGATCAATCCCCATTCTGTAATAGTATTCAAAGTTCACTCCCAAGACTATCATAGTGGAAACTATCCCTTATTAAACTAGTTTAACTCCCCATTTTATTCATATTTATCTCATGATATATCAATCATTAGACAATACATTGGAGGGATATATAATTTTAGGCCCACATTTCCTCAGTTATAACATGACCATCGTCCATTGTTTTAATGTACCAAATGTCCTTGGTTGATAACATAACTAACCATAACAAAATTAAAACCATTCATATCTTTTATATAACATCATAAACCATTTATTTTATAATCACATTATAAATAGTGCAAGGAAAATTTATTTCAAGAACATTTCATCAATTCTTCATAGCATACCCCATAAAAAATAAATGGGATTTCTAAAAATATCATAAACATAAACAATAACCATATAGAGAATGATTAGGTATGGTATTGATATTTGATATCCAAAGTAAATCACCATTTACATCAAATGATTTTATCAAATATAAAAATTTCATTTAAAATATCATTGAAATATTTCATGAGAAAAATTTACTTTCCAATTTGCAAATAAATTTTACAATAAATATACATCCAAAATATTATGGGAAAATTTTTCTTTAAAAATTACCTTGAAAACATATAATGTATGATTAAAATCCTTTATCAGTAATGATGGTGGTAAATTTTGTTTTTGTTGATTAAATTAAAACATTGATCCTTTCATATTGTTGGTAAATAGACAAAAGTATCTCTTTTGGAAGACAATAAGAAAAAATTAAAACATTATGTAAATAATTAAACATTGATAAATTTGAATTTGAAAAATATTTGGATGAGAGTAAAAACCATCTTTAAATCATTTTTATAGAACATCTATATGAAAGAAAAGGGTTTTTTTCAAAGAGGGAAATAATTTCATTTTTCCTTAAAAATATATTTTCAATATTTTGACTACTTAAGGTAAGGGAAAGTGAAATGGAAAAAACAATATTTTGAAAAAAAAAATTAATAAGAAAAATTATTATTTTCCTGAGAGGCATATAATAATATTACATCAGTTAAAACATAATAAAAACCAATCCTGATAAAATATGAGGTTGTGACATATAAACAATACTGCTTGAATAATATAGGAATCATAAGATCCATTAAAGAATAAAGATTATTTGGATAATTAAATCCAAATCAAAAACAAAATAATTTTTTAAAAAATAAAATTATGGGTGGTATATACACTAATTAAAAGAAACAAGCTATGAATACTGCATGTGTCTCACATAAAAAAAGAGATATGAAACTCCCTTACCTCAGGTCCAACTTCATCCATATGTGTTAAAACATCATATATAATAAATATATTTTAATTAAAATTATATTAAAAATAATAATATGTATCATAACATCTATGATTTAATTATATCTTTTTATCACATATTCCTTAACAATTCTTTGTTAAATCACTATTTTGGGTGATAACTTCTTTATTTTTCATGTATGTTGTGGTTCCGTAGTTTTGGTCCTTGTAGTTTGATGATGGTACCATCATCTAAATATTTTTAATAATGAATTTAATATTATATATATTTATTATAAAAATATTTATATTCATCCATAAAAGTTATAGATAGAAAGATGAATTGCACCATTCCTAGGGACGGTAAGTTGTACACACATATGAACATTATTTTCAGTTTTTTCAACATATGAAATGAAATAAAGGTAAATAATAACTAACTATTAAATAATTATTATTATATCTTATATATTCAATAAAATCATATTTATTAACATCCTTGTAAAATTTAAATGAAAAACAAATCGCATTGCTTCGTACGAGTGGTGGTCAACGCGTATGCATGAACGACACTACCGTATTCAAAGAGTTTGAATGTTAATATTTTATATAATATATTATCATTACATAATTATAATTGTGTCATAAATATTATTTATAAATATTATACCCATAATAATTACCATCCATTAATGTTTTTTATGGAAAATGAATTGAATCACCATATGGATATGATAAGTTGTATATACGCACAATCGATACTTTAACTTCCTATTGATGGAAATAGGGTAAATGATTGTGGTTTTATAATAATAATATTAATTAAAAATATATAGGATAGTGAATCTATTATTTTATTAATAATATAACTACTTAATAAGAGGTAAAATAATAACTAAATAATAAACTGATTGGTTAAGGATATTAACTCTTATTTTACATGAGTCATTTAGATCACATATTAAGGGAATTAGGATTGGTTTTTGGGAATAAAAACACCTCTATAATGTGTATTTTTTATTATAAAATATAACTTGTTAGAATTTATTCAATCAATAATCCAAAAAATTCATTTGAGGAATAAAAAAGTATGGGTTTCCTTTAATAATTGAGGGGAGGGACACTAATTGAATTTCATAACAGATTAAAATATATTAATGTTATTTTCAAAAAAAATGTTACACAAGTCCTATAAATTGAAAATAGATACCTTTTAGACTATATAGTATCCAAATTATCCTCTTTTAATATTTTTATGCTTTTTAAGTAATTTAGAAAAATATCTGTTTTATAAAATATTTTTATTACAATTTTAGACAATATTCAAATAATTTAACTTAAACGAAATATATACAAAAAAATAATTTTCATATAATTATATAAAATAACACTAATATGTAATATTAATCTATAAAGTCATTTAACACATTAAATAACTCAAATTATATTACTTTTATCATTTTTGAAATCATTAATTATATTTCATTATTAATTGGTGAAAAAACTACATCACCAATTCATAAGAATTTGTGCTTATTATAACATTACTAAAATTTTAAATTAAGTTTATATCTTAAAAATAATTTCACTAACCTAAAAATAGAAACTTATATTCATTCATTACATTCTTTTTTCCATATGAGGACACATGGGAGATATTTAAAACCAAGAGAGTTTCCTTTTTTATATTTCATTATTTTAAATATTATATAGATACTTTTCAAGGGAAAGTGCCCCTTAAAAATAATATCAATCCAAGGGTTATAAGAGTCAAATTTAATTCATAAAATATGAATTATGATGAAAACATATGGTCTAATAACTAATTTTTAACCTAGGTTTACATCATTTACCTGTTATAATGGTGATGAGTTTTACAAATGGTAATATTTTTATTGACAAAAACTAAAAAGAGACTATTTAATAAATTTGGATCTGATGATTCAAAATATGGAATCCATTTTATCAAATTAAATAACTATAAGTGTTCTAAATTAATTTTTAAATTATCATGAAACACTTGATTAAAACCATCTCTTTTAGAAAATAACATTTTTATATATAAAACCAACTTTTATTATTATTCCATAACTAGAAAAAATATTAGATAAATTTTTGAATTTTTTTAAATTTATAATATATAAATTTCATTAATATATTTCACTAAATTGATTTATTATATTTATAAAGATAAAATATGTCTATATACATTAAAATCATTTTCTTTCAAAATATCTCGTTTACTTATAAATGATTTTATATTTATTTATAAAAAATTGGTAACGAATGAATTTATTTTATACATGTATAAACCATAAATTTTTCATATTTTAATTAGTAATATTCATACTTTTCAATCCAATGGCTATTTAATAACTCTCACATAAAAATAATTTAATAGTATTGTATTGTTTCTTAAAACTCAATGTTGTGGGTAATGCAAGTAATTATAGAATGGTTTTAAAGAGAAATATTTTATAAAATATCCATGTGTTATATTATTACACCTATAAAATTAATTACTCCCACATAATTCATCACTTATATAAATACAGTTTAGGTTTTATATGTTTTATTAGAACAATAGTTTCTCACATTTCTTCTTCAATTTTATTATTTAACCACTAAAAACTGACAAGGTGATTTATTTTATTTTGTAACATATTTTCTCTATAGTAAAAAATCTTCATTCTTTGTTCCTCATATTATACATATTTTTCTAGTATTATGACCAATCAGTTTTTTTCCATTTTAATGATAAGGAATCTATTCACTAAGAGATATACATTGAACACATCGTTAACTTCTGAGATATTAAAGGGATGTTCCAAATGGTAAGATAATGTCCCTACATGATCAAGAATATCAAAAAGGGGAACATAAATAGGGATTAATTTTTCCTTATTTATGAATATCTTGGTATTCATCAAAGGAAAGATTAATATGAAAACCGTCTCAGCAACTTCAAAATATAGATCACACCAATGATTGGCATCATAACTTTTTTGTCAACTATGAGCTACCGTGATGTGATTTGGAATGATTTTATTCATATTTTACATTTCAAGTTCTAGCTTAGGTCCTAATAACATTATTTATTCCACTTCATCCATGTATGTTGTTTTTTTACATTTTTTTCAATATATATATTTAAAATTACCCATTTAAATACTCAAGTGAATGATATTTTTTTAATAGAACTCAACTCGTTGATGATATTTATCCTAATGGCCTTTAAAATCCATATAAAAAATCCAAAACATATCCCCTTGGGATTAAGTTTTTATCTTCAACTAAACATAAGTCTGATGATGATAAGTTTTTCTAAAATCTAGCTTTGTATCCAGATCCTTCGAAAGGCTTCTCCATAACATTGAGATAAATCTAAAATCCTGATCATATTTGACTGAGATGGGTACACCATACAATCTCACCACTTCATTAATGTATAATCATGTAAACAAGTCAAGAGAAAAATATTCTCTAATGGAAATTAAGTGTGATGAATTTGTAAGGTGGTTTACTAAAACCAGTATATCATAATTCCCTTTTGATTTTTTGGGTTGTCCTATGAAGAAATCAATGGTGATGTTTCTCCACTTTAATTATGGTGTTTTTAACTGTTGTATCACCCACTTAGAATTATTTAATCAAACTTAACTTGCTGAAAAACCAAAACCATGAAATATACATTTCAATATCACTCTTATTTCTATTCAACAATAAATATTCTTTCAGATCACTATATATATTTTTACTTCCATAATTAATATTGAATAATGAACTATGAGATACCACTAACATATCGTTCTTAAAATTTGGTATGGACAGGACACATACATAGTTTTTTAACATTATCATCCCATCACAATCAATGATTAACTCAAATACATCTCTCAAATTCTTTCACAGTTTGACATATTCTATCTGTGCCTATTTATTCTTCACTTGGATATATGGGAAATCACTCATTTATAAAAGATTATGTCATAAAATTCTTTAAATATTTCAATATCCATGCTTTTAAAATCAATAAATATTATATCTTTCATGATATTTACCATGGATAAGACAACATATTCCTTTTAACTCAGTTCCACTTAAACCTTGATTTCTATCATGGGGTTATTGTGTATTGAGCTCTCATACTCTTTAATTAGCTCCAACCACATTTTACTTGTGTGTATTAAACTCTTTATATGTGAAAATATAATTTTAGCTTTTATTATTTGTATATATATCACACATTTATTAGTAGATATAATGCCTCCATATTGTTAATAAAATAGTTACCACTGCTAACTCCAAATCATGGGATGGATAATTCTTCTCATGAACCTTAAATTGGTGTTTGGCATAAGATATTAGAATATCATTCTTCATGATATCACATCCCATTACCATCGTGGATAAATAACTATAGATTATAAACCCTTCTCCACTACAAGGTAGTATGATTATAGGTGAACTAACAATATTTAACTTTTTCTCCTTAAAATTCTCTTCACATTCATATTTCCTTAGAACAAGGATCCTTTTCGAGTTAACTTGGTGATTGTAGTAGATATCCATTACAAATTCTCCAAAAAGTAGTGATGATATCCAACCACACCAAGAAAACCATAGATATAATTCATAGTGGTTGGTGTATTCCAATATTCAATAACTTCTATCTTTGAAGGATCTAATAATATACCCTCACCTGAGAATATATGACCCAATAATGAAATTTTATGAAGCCAAAATTTACACATTGTAAAATTTTCATAAAACATATCTTTCATCATGTTCTTCTACACAATTATCAAATGATCTTCATGATTATATTTTCTCATTGAATATATATTAATATAATAAATAAATACTACCTAAAACATATCAAGGTATTAACTATAGACATTATTCATTAAATTCATGATGATAGTGGGGGAATTAGTAACACATAATTTAATCAGTATAAATATATAATGTTCATAACTTCTATATAATTATTTCTTGGATATATCTTCCTTCTTGAACCACAATTGATGAAATTTATAATGAAGTTGAATATTAGAATATTATTTATCTCTATATATTTTATCAAACAAGTAATCAATATGGGGTATGGGATACTTTTTTTTTATTGTGATCTTGTTATGTTCTCAATAATCAATATAGAGTCACATTGATCTATCATTCTTCTTAATAAAAAGAAAGAGTAAACACTAAAGTAATGCACTTGGTTGAATTAATAACAATTCAATATTCTCATATAGAAGAATATTCAATTACTAAAACTCAGTTTGAGGAAATCAATATGGAGTATTTGAAATAGTTGTAGAACTATGTATGAGTTATATTGATAACATTAATTCATGAATCTATGGAATACAAAAAAATATTTTAGAAATACATCAATGAACTATCATAAAATTGGCATATTTTTCTTCTTCATTGTCTCCCTAACAATATGTGATATAAAACATTTTGAATAGGAATCAAGACACACAAAATGGATGTAATTTCAATTGAAAGATCATATTTATCATTCCAATAATAGAGGATCATATGTTGATTCAAAATATCAATAGTCACTTCCCTTCAACAAAAAAGTATTATTATATTTATGTAAATAAAACTAATCCATGTATAACATAACATAAAATTCATCCAGAAACAGAGTGAAATGTTTTTTAGGAAGTATATTCGTGAAAACTTCCGTCATATAAGAATCCTAGACTTGGGATGTGATCATAATACAACTAATGGTTTTACTAATAACACTGAATATAAAATTTAAGGTGGTATTTTAGTACTATTTTTAAATTCTTCTCATATAATAGAGTTGTTAGATCTAGAATAAAATAATAAATTAGCTATTCTAGAGAGGATGATAAGTGTACTTTTCACAATGTCATTCGCATAACCCACATCATCAGCTATGATTGTATGAGGTTTCCCTTTTTCTCTAGGCTTATGATGTAGTTGATGGTGATCATTAAAACTTTTGGATTAATCCATTGGATATTATAATTCCCATACTCCTTTCATTTAAAGAATTGGAGTTGGGATGTCACATTAGATTATTTCATCTATTCATATATTGTATCAACTTGGAATTTAATCACTTTTTTAAATTCTATAGATCTATGACTTTCCTTGCTACATTTAAAACACTTCACAGTTCCACTAAATAAATTATCATGATTTTTATTCTCACATTTATTTCATTTATGTGGTTTTAATTTCTTTCAACCATGTGTTTTATTATATTTCTCATCAGACTAGATCTTACATTTTTTGTAAAAATGGTGTGAATATTGGGAATCTATAATTTTCATTTCTACCTTGAGTTAAAAACAAATGATTTATTAATATCCACTAAAGTATCTATTATATAAAACCATTAGGAGACCTCATTTTATGCCACTAAGTAATCAATAAATTTTACATTCAGAGTTGATGATTAAACAGGAATCATGCATTGAAAGGATTTCAATATTGGTTTCATAGGTTCCAACAAATTAATCAACATTCTTCTTAATATTATTAAATTCATTCTCCACACATATGTGTAGAACATAAGGTATCTTCATACTCTTTAACTCATTACACTATATAGATTCATTTTTCCTTTTTTCTTGTATTCATAACAACATTCCACCATTGACTTTCTTTAACATTCAAATGATAAATGAATAGTAAATATTTATGATGTTCTATTCATGGGAGAATAGAAAATATCTCCTCTGTGGTACTGATCAATTACTTAGAAACTAGAAGATCTGAGTAACCAAAAAAATATGGTGGAAATTTGTTCATGATGGACTCAATTTAAAATTTTTACCTCTTATACTCATTTGGATATTCAGTATTATTCAAAAATTGGGAATTTTTGGTGTTCATATCTATGAGAGTTTAAATTCTAGATCCCATAAAAAAAATTACCAAGAGGAAAATCATTTCATTTTCCATCACATTTATCTTTAATACAATTCCTTCAAGTTTCATCCACTGACAAAAAAAATCATACTAGGAGAAAAAATAATTATTGCGGAGATTCATATAATTATAGAAACTCATTTATATTATGTGTAAATAAAGGCGTATTATGTTTAGTCTATGTCTCCTCGGGTATAACATGGGACATCCCTGATCATTACTACAAATTTAGGATGTTATACAATACTTAGAAATATCCATAGGGTTCTCACTAATTTTTTCTTATCATAGTTTCCAAAGTTATAATAAACCATTCTGTAATACCAACTATGGGGACTCATATGACTCATACATAGATATGGTGCCTTATTAGATAAAAATTCATTAAATAACATTTCCATCCTTGATATAATTTTATAGTTCTATTATCTTTGGAAACATGCACCCATAAACAAATAGTTTATAAAATGTCTCCCATTATATTCATCATAACTAGAACCCTTCTTAGATATATAATTATTTGTACCTTTCTTCATAACATTGGGAAATGAAATATAAGAAGGTGGGATAAGATTCTCATAAGTGTAAATATGGGAGATAGAAAGGATCATTTATATGTAACATGAGAATAATGGTATGTGAGAATTATAATATCATTTGAAAACCATACCATTCCTGTCCAAAATAATAATCATGATTCATGGAAGAAATCTTTTCTATTATAATATTTGAATATGTAATGAAACAAATAATATGATCCATGAGAGAATAGAATTGTCATAAGACATGGAATTGTGGAATATTATAGAAAATATTCTCCTATGTAATAAATTTATAAGACTATCATAGTTAATTTTATTCACTCCCCATTGCATTATAGTAGTCATGGTTTACTCCCGAGCCTATAAATGCAGAAAAAGACCCTTAATAATCTAGGATCACTCCCCATTCTAGTTCAGTTTATCTCATGAGAAATCAATCATAACCCAATAAATTAAAGGTAAATATAATTAAATTCCCACCATTTATCAGTTATAACATGACCAACATCCATGGATATAATGTAACCACTATCATTGCTTATAATATCAATATTGTACATGGTTTTTATGAGAGAAACCAGTCACCTAAGGATAACCATACACATGTTTTTAACATTATCATAAAACATTTAACATATCATCATATCATAACTCTTTAAAATAAATGAGTCTTCGTAATCATTTCATCAATTAACTATAGCCTAACCTATAGAAAATAAATGGATTTCATGAACATGTCATCATAATAAAACTTAAGAATCAAGATAATGCATAAAGATGGTATCAATGGATCATATCACCAGTAAATCCAAATTAAATTCAATATATATTATCATATATGAACATTTATTTTAAAAGATCACAAAAAATATTTCTTAATGAAAATAACCTTTCAACTTTTAAAATTAATTTTGGAATAATAATATTTCCAATATAAAATTTTGAAAATTATATGAAAAGAAAATTATAAACATTTAATGGATGTTTCAAATTATTGATTGTTCAAAATTATTGGAATTTCCCTTCATTCTATATAATTTAAAAAAATCATTTCATATTATTGGAAAATTTTCAAAAGTATCTCACTAGGAAAATGACAAGAATATTTATTTTAAAACATTGTATAAAAATTAAAATATGGGTCACAATAACATTAAAAAATCATTGGAGAATAGTAAAAAACATCGTTAAAATATTTTTTAAAAACATTAATGTAGAAAAAAATTTGATTGACCAAAGAGAGAAATAAAGTAAACTTTTATTAAAACGTTGTTTTTACTATATTGGTTTCTTAAGGAGAGGTGAAATGAAATGACAGAAATTATTTTAAAGAAATAACTACATAAAAATAAAATTCATGAGTTTTTTAAGGGGTATATTATAAGATTTTATTATTGAAAATTTAATGACAAATAATCCTGATAAAATATTAGACTATGAAAGAAAACACTTACAAACATGGGAACATTTGAATTATAATTACCACAAAATATTTTTTTTAATATATACACCACTAAAAAGAAACAATTAGTGAATATTGCATGTGTCTCGCACAATTAATAGTGATACCAAAATCCATTACCTGAGGTTCATCTTCTTATGTACATGTCTTAACAACCTATATAAAAAATATAGATTCTATATAAATATATTTAATAATTATAAAAATATCTATCATACCATATATAATTTTATTATAACCTTTTATCACATATTCATTAAAAATTCTTTATTAAAATCACTATTTTGGGTGATATATGCTTCGTTTTTCATGAATGTTTTAGTTAAATGGTTTTGGTCCTTGAAAATTGATCGTGATTAAATAGGATATTTATTTTTATTAATTAAATAAATATCATATATACTTATTAAACAAATATTTAGATTCATCCATAAAAGTTAAAGATGGAAAAAAGAATTTCATTGTTCATGGAGAAGGTAGATCGTACGTCTGAATGAAATTGTTTCCATTTTTCAATGGATAGAAGGAAAAAACATAAATAGAAAATAATATTTACATAATCATTACTATATCATATATATCGTATATAATCACTAAATACATCATTGTTATAATCTTATTAAAATATAAATAAAAAACAAATCTCACCTCTTCAAAGAGGTAGTAGTCCACACATATGCATGAAAAACATTATAATTTTCCAACGGTTTGTAAGGTTATAAGATTAAAATTATATTACAATTAAATAATTATTTATAAACTAAATATCATATATAAACATTAAACCCATCATAACAACTTTTAATGATATGTGGTGATGGAAAATGAAATGTATCGCTATGTGGAGAGAGAAAGTTGTATGTAAGTACGATCGATACTTTCAATTACCATTTAATGTAGAGAGATTGAATGAACATGGATTCATAATAATAAAAACACTTTTTTATATTTAGGATACATAATATATTGTTATTTGTTAATATAACATATTTATAATAGATAAAATAAGAATAAAAAAGAAAGTGATCTATTAATGTGATTTCCTCTTATTTGAAACGACTCCTCAAGACCTCCACTTAAAGACTCGGAGGTTGGTTTTGAGGAAAAAAACTACATCTATAATTTATATAGACAATTAGATAAGATTACTATGTTGTTTTTCGTTTCGTTTTAAGACTCAAGCTTGTGTGAAAAAGTGATGGTTTCGATTTTATAATTGAGGGGAGGGGTTCTCATGAAATTTCATAAAATGTTAAAATATATTAATGTAATTATAAAGAAAAATAGTTTAAAATGGCCTACAAATGGGAAATTGGTGAAATTTTAGAACTTATAATATCTTTATTTCTCTATTTTAGTATTTTTAATATTTTTAGGTAATTTAATAAAATATCATTTTTCCGATTTAGAAACTATTAATTTCATTTGACATAAAAGTCATAAAAAAGGATTGAATATCAATATAATTATTTAAAATAAATGTCATATATCATATTCATCTAAAAAACTAATCGTACAAATTAAATCATTCAAATTATATTAATTTTTTTATTTTTAAAATCATTAATAATATTTTTAATTAATTGGAAAATATTGCATCGGTGTTGAAGAGGACATAAAATTCATTATATATTTACTAAAAATTATAAATAAATTCTATCATAAGAAAATTTCACTAACCAAAAATTATAAATTTATATTCATTCATAAATTTTTTCTTTACAAATATGGACACATAAAAAATCTTTATAACTAAAAGAGTCACATTATGTAACATTCTTAACTTGTATATTATAAAGGAACTTTTTTGGGAATACTTCCCCTTAGATACTTAAATATAATTAATAAGGTGATAATTGTCGAATTAAATTTATCTAGTAATAATTAGGGAGAAATATTATGGACTTATCACTTAGTTATGACCTAGGTTAACATGATTTACCCTTAACTGAGGTGATAAATTTTACTAAGGTTACAATTTATAATGAAAAAAAATTAAAAGGTACCTATTTAAAAAAATACCTCATGATTCAAAATATGGGAACCATTTTATCAAATCTAATACTTATAAGTGTCGAAAATTAAATTTAAAAAAATCAAACTACACATGACCAAAACAACCTTTTTAGAAAATTATATTTTTAAGTATTAAACTGGATTTTATTTTTAATACATTATATAAAAAAATATTAGATGAATGTTGACACATTATATTAAATTTATAATATATAAATTTTATTCGATACATTCACAAAAATTTATTTATTTAATTTATTAACATAAAATGACATCTGGTGCATAAAAATAGCTATCTAGAATAATATTATTTATACTTTCAAAAAAATTTATATTAAATTATAATCAACTGGTAACCGATGAATTTATTTTCTATATTTATACACCATAATTTTTTCTGAATTTGTTTACAACCATTCATACCAGGAAATCCAATATCTAAGAAGTAATTATCACATAATAATATTTTAATTATATATCATTATTCATTTAAAATCAGAATTTCATGTAACACAAGATATCAACAAAGTTATTTAAAGACAAGCATTTTTTAAAATATCAAGATGATATAAGTCATAGATATCTTATATATTATATAATTTAACTCATAATGTATCAAACATCCCATGTTTTTTCATCGGATGGAATTGCAAAGGTCTTTGAATTTTATCTTTTGGTGGATGGTCAACTTTATAAATTGAGATTCGAAGTGTTAATATGACTTTTGTAACACCTATAAGTGTTTTTTAGAGTTGGTTAAAGGACCAAGAGGTCCCATAGATGTCCTGTCACATTTTGGGAGTGTTAGTGGCCCAAATCCTCAAAAACCACGATGTCTATTAGGGATATATTCTTTGTTTGAAACCGTGCGGCCCCCCAGATAAACCATATGGCTGAATCTAGTGGGCCTGGAGGAATTTTATGGTTTAATCTAACCATTTTAGTGGATCCACACGTCCATTCACTCTATAGTTATTTCCCCCTCATTTCGTTCTTCTTTGTGCACACAATGTAGATCCCACTAGAGATACTCTCTTCCTCCTATACATATGGGGAGATATCTCATATATGTTGTCCAATTCGAGCAAAACCAAGTGAGTTGGATATATTTTAGTAGTTAAATGATTACTTTAAATTCCATTCATGGTTTCCTTCATTATCCAAAAAAACAAATCATGGTGTCATCTAATTCTCCCAGATTTCATGTTTTTCATCAATTTCTTTTTTTTTCACTCGAACTAGACCAAATCAATCCACAATATTGGACATCTAAAGAATCATTGGTATATGGTCAATCATCTATACCTTTTCAATAAATTTTATCTGTTTTATGAAATGAAATAAATTTGATTCTTACTAGAATTACCTCGTGTCACCACAAAATAATAAATTTTCCTAAATTAAATTTTATTACTTTCCTTGTGATGTGTTTGAATCCTACTTGGTGTGGTTGGAGGTTATGACCTCTACCCAAACCAACCCCTTAGGGTGATTTCATTTATCCACCCATTCTAAATGTTTTCTTCATTTTTAAGAGACACCCCTTTGTGTTTTCATTCATTTAGATATTAAATTATCATACCCATCAATTTTAAAACCACCTTTTAATTAGGTTACATTATCATTTATGATGTAATTGGAATTCCGATACTGAACTAAATAAATTGATTGAATAACTTCGTCATGGTTTCTAATAAAACCCCATGATGAAGTGCGCTTACTTAAAATTAGTGACATGATATATGTGATACAACTTATTTTCCGTATGGTAATGAATGATTCGATGATTTCTTTTGTATTCATGAATCCAGATGTATATTTCTTGAGTATGTGGCCCATTTATATATAACATAAGAGGAAAATGGTTTTTTACCACTTAAGGAATTATTTCTCACAATTATGGAAAAGTCGTTAACATGGACATTGTATTGTTTAATTTAAATGATAAAATAAATTATGGAAAATGTGAGATACTTGGGATTTCCTACATGGAACACCTAGGATGGGGGCATTGTTTTTGTGATCATCATTATTGAAGGATTGTTCTTACATAAGGGGCGATAATAGAATTCCATGATGGAAACACTACACGTTCTTCATACCTCATCATGAGTGATACTAATTCCTTATGGGAGACACGGTGGACAATCTCGGTTTCTAGATGGTTGCCTCTGTCCATGAGTTAGACTCGGTCAATTAAATTTTTATACCTTGTAAATTCTTAGATGCTTATTTAGTGTTTTGAAAGTGTTTTTATAGTAATGGGTAATTATGAATATTCTTATTCCAAGGGATGTGTTCTATAATCCAAATCACATTCTTCGGTTTTGTTTATCTCATGATATTTGTTATAAAATGTTTTCTTATCACATTCCCTATATCTCTTTATACAGGTTGAATATGGTTTATAAATTTGGGGAATAGGTCGATGCAGGCATGGTTGGGCCATGTGTAATTGAGGATCCTAATCCCGATATTGTTATTTATTTATTTTCCATTACTACTTTATTTTTTATATACATGTGAAATTCATATTTTATATGAACAAACATGATTATGCTTTAGACACCATTTTTGGAGGCTTAGTGAGTATATCTCAAGCCCTTTTTAGTCCACCATTGCACTGGGTTTTGAAATAAGATCATCTAGTTCACAGGTCCTTGATCTTTTTCCTATGTTGTGCATTCTACCTTGGAGTTAGGAGCACAAGACTAAGATTGTACTCATGATACTCAAGGAAATCACCAAAAATGCATTTTTATTATTTTATTTATTTATGTATTATATAATATTACTTATTTTATGTTTTCTATTTTATTTGGTTGAACCAAATGAACATGCATGCATAGTTGTATTTGGCATGTCCATTTCAATTTAGTTGATATTTTTCTTCTAATGCTATGTATATTGATTTACACTAGATATATTGTTGTGGTACTCTGATAATGAGGGTATAATCTCCCCACTATAACATAATTTGATCATTTCAACTATTATTAAACCTATGGCTATCGGCAGGCATGCTTGACTTCATCTGGGGATCAGTCCAGCTTCCTGTTTAATGGTCGTTCGGTTCAGAACATTACAGAGTGGTATCAGATTTTTCCTTTCCTTTTTTCTCAATTTTTTGGTCTGGTAGATAGGATAATAAGAATATGTTGGTACATAGAAAATATTCTTTCCTACAAGTGATCAACCCACATATAGAAAAATGGCCAAGTGACTCAATGCTAGTATTATAGTTCGTATACATTTCTATTGTTGTTGATTTTATTTCAACTTTATTGATTACTGCTTACTAATTTATAATATTTATAGAATTTACCATTGGCCTTCTATGACAAGGAAGTACCATTACATGCATCAATATAGGCACATATAAATTTATATGTTATGAATATTTCATTCTAGTTAGATTACATTTTTATATTTTTTATAAATTATCGATGTTCCTAGTGTGATAATTGCATGATTGTTATAAACCATATAAGGTATTTCTTTAGTTACATGTATATTTTTTACCTATTATAGAATTTTATTAGTATTTTTTCTTTTATAACATGATATTCATTTAATTTATCATGTCTTCATGTACAACATTATTTTGTGATTTATTTATTATAATTGTTTGGATACTATGATTAAGTGTTTTTCCTACATATATAGTTACATATCATTATTTTTCTTGTTAATCATGTCCAATGATTATTTTAGCATATCTATTTTATTACCATTTTCAAGTTACTAATTAATGTTATTTGCCTTCATTTTCCATGCTTCTATTAATATTCAGCATGGGATTAATCATTCTAGCCGTGATTACATGAGATCATATTTTCAATTTATCAAGTGTGTGAGTGATTTATAATTATTAACATGGTATCCCATATAATTTAACCATGGTAGATGCACATTCTACCCTTATGGACTAATGTATTAATATTTAAGCTATTAAATTTTTTTCCTATATTAAATTAATTATTGGTGGTTAAATGGGATCCTTCCAACGATATATAAAGTGTATGGTCCCTTTAAAAATTGAGAATTGGTAAACCATATAACTGAACTGTATTGTATGAGTGGTATAAACTTAGAAAGAGTGGTAAATATAAATGTTGTTAAATACTAACCTTTTTTTTCTTTTGATGGCTTCCACCTTAATTACTTCGGGATGAGGACCTGTATGACTACATTCGAAAATGCACAATTGGACCCTTGTATGTTAGTTAGGGCATGTTGTTAATGAAATGGAACTAGATAATGTGTTTTAAAATAATAAATATTAAAAAAGTTCTGAATTATTTTATTTGACCCCAATTACAAGAATAAGACCTGATTATGTCGCCTTCTATTTTGAAATGTTGAAGTGCATAACCTAATGTGGGTATGCTTACCCTATATGATGATGGACATTTGAGGTGTACACAGTGATTTATATAGATTACATATAATGGTGTGGTTCCATCTATCTTGGACAATACTTTTAAAAAAAATACAATGTAATTGATTTTATCCTCTACATATAATAAGAAGTAGTTTATTAAAATTCAAATTAAAACCTAAAGATTTTTTTTCTATAGATTATGAATGAAGTTTTATTTATCTAATAAAACTTTGAAACTTTTTCAATAAAATAATGGTGTGGAAATGGGGCCTTTAAATCAATAGATTAATTATGATGGGATTTTAATTAAATAATGAACGCTTAGGTTTAACATAATTTACTTGTTTTTCCTCATGAGCATAGCTAAATAAATTTGTCGATACTCTTTTGTAATGAATTTTATTTGATTTACCTTAAATATAAACATTGAAATAGTGAAATAATTAAATGAGAATTGGTTTTATGAATTAAATTGAGACCTTAGCTGGTTTACTTAGTTTTTACCATCAAGTAATATTAGTCTTAGGGTTTCATAACCCTTCCATAAAATAGGGCGTGAGCATTATCCATAGGCATATTCTACTTTAGTTAAATCAAAATTGAAACCCCTTATTCCTAGTCACATTTTTTATGCCTAAACTCATTTTTGTATAGATGCTTTATTCCATGATAAGGGACTAGACCAATGTATATAATGACCTCATATCATTATGGACCTTTCTAGTTTCTTACATGTATTTCTCTCAGGTGGTACTTTTCAAGTGTTGTTTTCCTCATAAGACACTTAGATTCTAAAATTGACATCTGTATATTAGTGGGTGGTCATCTGATATATTGATCCCTATTTAAGGAATGAGCATTGTGTAGTGATATGTTTCAGAAAGTTAGATATTCCTAGAGAATGATCAGCCTCTTAGTAGATCATGTGACCCTCCTCCTATTTCTCTTCATGGATGGATGAATCAGAAGGTCATCATCCATTTTTAATGTTATGTCATATAGGAAGACTCTAATATAGTTCTTTGGTGTGTTCCATTAGATAATTCATTGAATGTATCTTTTTGTGCCAATGGATATTGTTAAGGGTGTGTCGTTCTACTTTATAATCCTTATGGTAGTATGTGTTGTTACGTGCATTAATTATTGGGTTATTGAACAGTATATTAAAGGGTAAGAGTTTGGTGGTACCCATTTATGACTTGATCTGTTTAGCTTCATTGACATGTCATATATAGGGTAGAGTTAACTTACTATGAGATATTGAGTTTTCCCAATTCTCGGGATAACATCCTACGGAAGATTAAGTGTTGGAATATTGATCGGTTAAATTGGGATTTTATTCTTAAAACACCATTTCTTGGAAAACATGGTCAAAATATAGGGGGAGTTCCTCGTATACTCTTATAATGAATCTTTCCCATCACACTTGTATGGGGATATTCTATATCCCTTTTTAGTTTATGCTCACTAAATAATGTTTTCGGTTTACTTTTTCATTAAACAATGACCATGAAACTCCTATGGTGGGCAGTTTCTTATTCAAAGTGTGAAGTATTTCCTTCCTGGTAGATGGGAAACCATGAACAATTTTTGAATTTCAAGTCTCATTTGAAATGACCTTGTGGCTATAATCTCTTGTCTTACGTTTTTTTCTTGTGAGATATCATAATGATGTTGTGGTTGGCTCTTTACAAATCCTTTGAAAACATCATTACTCTCGGATTGAATTTTGTGGCTATGCATGAGTGGATCATGGAGTGTCTCACATGGTATGGGCATGTGGATAAATTAATCAATAAGAATCGGTATGGGAATCCAAGTTCCTCCTGTGGAATTCAGCCAGATAGGTTTGTCTAAAATTTTAATGAGTGGTCCAGTATGGTTATGTCAAAACTATACTGAGCATATTATCTTGGATATGGTGGGGTGTCTTTGGTGTTGTGGATAATAATCTTATTCTCTTGATGTACCTTGATGGTATAAATACCATTTCCAGTATCTTGAAATAATCCATGTACACTAAGAGTGTTTTGGTTATACATTGTGATAAATTTTAAACATCATAGGCCTTAGTGGGTGATCTCCATCAGAGTTTCAATTTGACAGTTTGGTTGTCCTTATAGGTATTGATATTCCTTAGAGAAACCGGTACCCTAGTATGAATTACATATACAAACTCGTGGAAATTAGATACTTTTATTTGACTTGATCACCATGAAGATTCCGCTTTTGGAATGGTATGTGTTCATGGTATATGTACATCTGGATTGGTGAATATATCTCTCTTTTAAATCTCGGAGTGTGTTTTTACTTAATGGGGCTCCGTAAAATCTTATTGATGATTTTGAGATTACCCTAACCCTTATTTTGGCATATATGAGGTGTCTAAATGGGTATCGATACATGTCTGCAGGATCTTGTATACACCCAATTTTGTGCTGAGGAACGACATCTTAAATGGATTGTTTGGCTAGATGTAGCACTAGAATCCGGTTACAATACATGGTGAATATTCACAGAGAAACTTTTTAGTTGCATCCATATAATGGAATCATGCCTATATATTGAAATTCATCATCCTCTTAAGCTATGGGTTTTGAGGTAAGATGACCAAAGATGGTTCGACTAGCTATTCCTATCTCTTATCATATGCGGTTAGTGTGTAAAAACATAATGGAATATTCTCAGGTTGATGAAATTTTACTATTTGTAGGATGATACCTTCTATGAAATGTTATCTTAACTAGGACTTTGAGGTCGATTGTGTAACACCCTGAGTTTTTATGAGATAGATTATTAGATGACTTGGGTTGTACATTACATCAAGATTAACTTGTGCTATATGAAGACTTGTATTAGCTTGCAGTATACACAAAACTATTCTTGGATTGTGCTGAACACAATTTCATGTTTTTTTATAGAATTCATTTCACACAACACTACGCATAGATTTTTTTCAATATATAATTCAATTATGTTTGTGTTGTGATATATGAAGCACCAAATAAATCATGCACTACACGCAACACTGAGATGTCTTGTGTTACATGCAATAGTGACCATCCTCGACAGATTTCATGGTACGTAAAACCGAGTTTCATAAGACAATGATATATTTTTAAAATGCTATATAAATTAACTGGTAGGAATAGTATTAACCACATTTTGAATTTTATATAACATTAGCATTCATCTTACACATGATATTAGAACAAAATCAATTTTCACAGAAAAGAAGTATTTTTTAATAATGCATCTTCTCTGCCTTTTCATGTCCCACACATTTTAAATCTAGTTTTTCAAACTTTGATAAGTTTTATATGAGAATATAAACATTTAATTTGGAAGGGGGACATAAAAATTTACTTTGGATAAATTTTTGATATTTTTCTGATAACATTCATATTTTGACACTACTACAAATATGGCATTTATCAGTGCTAGAAAATTCGATGAACAACGCTAAAAAATTGTTGTTAATCAAGGCAAGGATAAAGGGGGCCCTTTTATCATTGCTCCAAAAAGCGCTGATAAAGGCCCCTTTTATCAATGCTTTTAAAAATCACATATAAAAAATCAAAAAATAATAAACAAATTTCAATTTTGGGGGGCTTCAACAGTGCTTGAAGCCCCCCCTTTAACAGTGACCACCTCCGATGGTAGCCCACGCATGCCCCATGACTGCTCCACCCAGCCCCAACCCCCTTTTACAGTGCTATATAATTCCCCACACATTCACGTGCGACCTGTCTTCCCCAGGATTTGAACTCGAGAGCTCTTGCATGCGAGCCTAAGTCGTTACCACTCCACCATATTGCTTTTCTTTTTCATTTATTTATATATCTTGTTATTTATATATATATATTTTGTTATATTTACTCATATATTATTATATATCTATATTTATTTATATTAATATATATATTCGTATATTAATATATATATATTAACATATATATATATAGTCATATTAATATATACATATATTTAATTATATTAATATATATATATATTAATATATATATATATATATATTAACACACACACACATATTTTTCCATTTTAATATATACCTATATTTAATTATATATATATATCCATATATTTATAACTATTTATATCTATTTATATCTATGTATTTATTTATAATTTTTTTTTCATATATTTAATTGTTTATTAATATATATTAATATATATTTATTAGATTAGTTTTAAATACATTTATAAAATATGTCTTCTTAAGTGTGTTTTTATAAATAAATATATACATACATACATACATACATATATAAAACACACACATAGAGATATATATTGTATGAATATATGTAGGTATAATTATATATATTCATATATATTAAAAAATATTATATATTAATATGTATATACAAAAGTGCCAAAAAGGGGGTCTCGAAAAACCAAAGAAATCACAGAGTCACTGAAAAGGACATAACTTCATCTCTAGGTGTCCATTTTATCTCTGTAAATAGTCAAACTAAATCTCCATGAATGAACTACTATAAAATAGGTTTAGGAGGCTGAATAATGACACATATCATAAGTTATGATTGTTTTAATAAAAATTTGACAGGGGTCCGAACACGAAAACTAAGTCTTGGAGGCCTTATAGTGGTTTTTTGGGATTTTCGTGTCCCATAAAAATCAATACTATATTTTAGCCAATATTTTTCATATATCTATTTTCTTCCATCAATTTGATATGTGGTAGAGCCCAAACAGACACCAGGAGCGAATGTTTTGGCCGTTTGAAGTCGGGCTTTTTATTATTATTATAACTGCTATATCTTTTATTCTATTGATCTACTAAAGGTTTTGACTATATGTGGTCTTCACTCATTTCACAAGACTAGATTTGACTTTTTTCAGTGCTAAAACGGACAACGAGATCTGAAGTTATGCATGTTTTAGTGAGAGGTTGGTTTCTTAGGTTTTTAGGAGATTCGAGAGTTGCAAAATTTCAAACAACAATAACTTCTACTCCGAGTGTCCGTTTTGGCTCTAACCCATATCAAATCAAATCTTTCAAATGTTTACACACTCCGTTGATCACCGAAACCCCTTATCACATTTTTTGAGGTTCAAAACGACAAAAAACCCTTTGAATGGTCATATGTTTTGCTCTGGGGGTCCGTTTTGCCAAAATTTCTGCTCCGGGTGTCCGTTTGGCATTAACCACAAGATCGAATCAAATATTACGACAAGACCTGCACTACGGTGATCATTGTAACACGTTCTCATATTCATCAAGATATAAAAAGGTACTTATTCTATACAAACAGCCATAATTTCTGCTCTGAGGTGTCCATTTTGGGTCTACGACATATTAAATCAATTTAAAACATATTTTAAATAATAATTATTATATTTATATCAATATAAATATACTTATATATAAATATATTATTTTTTATGATTTTTTTCAATATAAACATTTTTCATCACTAGGAAAATGCGCGCTGATAAAACCCCTCTTTATCAACTCTAAATAATGAGATGATAAAGGTTAACTTTTAATCACCTTTTTTAGCGCTGATAAAGGCCCCCCTTTATTAGTACCTTTTTTAGCGCTGATTATGTGGGGTGTATCAGAAACCGTTTTTAGGGTAGTGTGACAAATAGTGAAATTATGCTATATTTTATTTGAAAACAATTTTCTTTCCTTGAAATAATTTATATTATTGAATTATATTATTGAATGGTATTAAAGTATAAAAATAATATATTTTTAATGTTTTTGACAATTTAATTCATTTTCATTAATTTTATATTGAATTCATATGTCAAAACATTTCAATCTTTTGAAATGTTTTAAAAAAACATTCATTTTTACAACGTGATTGATTTTAATTTTATAATTATGACTTCTGTGTTTTTTAATTTGGATAAATAGAATTTATATTTGGAATAAAAATGTTCAAATTCTATAAATATGTTCTTTTTTATTTTTTGACATTATGAATGGTAACTTTGGTAATTATTTTGTTTACCATGTTTAATGGGTACATTTGGTAAATAAGGGTAAATAAATAATATTACAATAATAATAAACTACCTCAGAACATGTACTAATACTATTGTATGAGATATGTCCGACCATGACCGTACTTCTGTCGATTTGGGGACCCCATGTATTCACTTTGATGTGAAAAAATTCATTTTATAAAAATTAATTTAATGTATTTATAATTATAACCTAAACATATATATTTTATTAAATTGATTTAATAATGGGTTATATAAAAAATCCATATATCTATAAATAGTCATTAGATATCTAAAACTATTTTTTATATCATGGTATTTTATTAATAATTTTTAGACACTATATAAATATATTTATGTATGAAACAATTATGATGTAGTGATTATCTCATTAATTAAAGATTAAAATAAATTAATTTATAAATAATAATAAAATGTAATTTGGTTATTTTTATATAATTTATGAATTTTATGGATTATATCGACATATTATATTTGATTTAATCACATAATTTAAACAGAATCATGTGATGATCTTCTAAAAAATCATATATGAATAGTGTCAAAAATTGACACAATTCATAACTTAAAAAAAAAATTGTTTATTAAATGTTATTAAATTCCTAAAAATAAAATATTTGTCCAATTTTTTACTATATTTCCAAATATGTCAAAATTAATTTTTTTTCGGTCGTTTGACATGATATAGTAATTACATTTACCAAAATATTGTAAATAACATGATATCCTGGTATTATTAAAAAGTGTAAAATAACGGTAAAACCAAAAAGATAAGGATAGAAAAATATTGACAACTTGTAAAAAAATTATTAGATGATGGCTATTAAAACCAAAATCATCTTATCTTAGAACAAAATTTGTTTTTCACCATTTTATGTAGAAATTTAATTTATAATAAATAAATATTTTGGAACATTCCTAAAGTGCCCCTCTCCTCTCTTATAAAAGGACACATCATCCCACTAATCTTCCCTTCATTTTGAGCTTTAATTCTCATAAAACCCAGGATATTTCTCTAATAAACTTACTTTTTTACATTCCATAGGTTCTGATCTTCTGAAAAGACCAACTCTAGTGCCCTAAGAGAAAATTTAAAGGAGGAACATCGAGGAGGAGGTAATCTCTTCTACAGATTCGTTCAAATTGATTTCTTATTATACATCCTCGTATATAGTTGTTTCATTATAAATTAATGACATAAGTATAAATAATATACTGATATGTTATTAAAAATATAAATCAACCCTTATACCTTCCATCCATCCTATGAAAAATGAAATCCTTGTGCATGTGTACGTACGACTTACCGTCTCCACGTCGTATTGTAATCTGTTTTTCACCACCACCATACATTGATGGGTATAAAGGTGGGAAATAATAACTAAATATTATTATTATAACATGATACTAATTTTGAAATATTATACACCATATACTTCAATATCATTCACCAACTATGGGAAAGATATCGTCCCTCATGCGTACATACGGCTTGTAGTCTCCACGGTGCGTTGAAATTCATTCTCCGAGTTAATCATTAAAGAATGATTATAATGTATATGTAATAAAAAACCAGGACATATATGAAATATTAATTCTATTGTATTTATTTATATTTATATGTCATTTACTTACTTCCATCCAATTCCATAATGAAACGAAAACAGCGATCATGCATACGTACAGCCTATCGTCTCCACAAACGGTGTATTGTATTTCTTTTATCAATCTAATATATATATATATATTGTATATATATAATATATATAAATCATGTTTTACATTCTTTATGTATATAAATCACGATCTATGTAATAATATCAAGAATAAAAAGTCCAAACATGTATGATTATTAAAACAATTATTACCCAAAATGTTTTATTAACATGGAATTGACAAATAAACGGGTAATATAATGTCATAAGTAAAACATATATGATATCATAAATATTATTATGGTTCTTTTAATAGTTAATAACATGTTTAAACCCACTATACATGATTTTTAGACACATACGGAAGAAATCAGACATAAGGGAAGGGATAATTGTGCAATCTCTTTTTTATCTTAGATTATTTATACATATGTATTTTCTGGGGATATATTCATAATAAATGTCCATGTTTTAAAAAAATGTTTTCTTAAATTGTTTATTATTATTATATTTATTTTTAAAGTCATTTTTCCCATTTTTACTTTTTCTACATTGTATAGAAGGAATCATTCTTTTGTTTACCATATGAGGTACTTTTTCAATGTTTTGGTAAATGTACGAGGAGAATGTTTTTTATCTTAGATGACATGAAAAACAAAATATTCTGTCAGGAAGAATTATTTCCAAGATTATTTCTATATAATATTTCAATTATTTTTTATATTAAATTATTTTCATTTAAAATTTCATGACATTTTGAGAAAAGAAAATTTTTTTAAAGAAGAAATGATATTTTCCTCAAGAACTATGTTCAAGTGTTTTATCAAAATGATTTTCCCTATAATATGACATAGGGTTATGTTTTTATCCCTATTATTAATTTTATTATATTACGTTATGATGTAATTATATTTATGAATTCCATTTATCTTATATAGATTTTTTTATGATGGCATGATGTTTAAGAGTTCCATTTTATTTCATGGGGTATGATATGATGTATGATTTATGTTTTTACGGAACACATAAGAATGTTTTCATTCTGGGATGGATGGGACCTATATCTCCCTAAAATGTTTTGGGTAATGATTTATATCTCATGAAATAGACTTGACTGGAACTACAGGTAAATCTGGTTTTGAAATATGTGGATAGAACGGAACGTAAACCTGGTTCAATAATTGACTTTCTCCACTATAATGGTCTTGGAAGTAATTTCTTGGCTATTATGGAAATCATAATATGTGATTATGAGTTTTCCCTAATTACATGTTTTATTCCAATTTTATTCTATCACTGTTAATGTTCTTTTTTGATCCATGCCTTACATACTACCAATATTTATGTAATTTCTCATGACTTTGATGTTTAAACTTTATGTTCATGTTTTTATGTTCAAATGTCAATGGTTTGTTTTATGTTCACCATGTTTACCCTTACCGAGAATTTGATCCCACCCTTTCTATGTTTTATTTTCCCCATTATATAATTAAAGGATTTAGGTAGTAAAACAAATGGGGAAGTTCTTTGTGGGAGACATTGATGATATTTCACCATGATTATAAGATTTTGTTCTGAGTTTCCAAATAGACTAAACTAATATGGTATTTTCTAATTTGATTGTGTCATGATTTAATTATTCCACAAATGAAATGTAATATCCATGTATGTTAAGCTAGGGTCTCAACAGTTTGTATCAGAGAAAAGGTTTAGTAAACCTTTGGAAACAAGGATGTGAAAACATTAGTGAGATCCCTGGAGATATTTCTATAGTAGGTATAAGGATGTAACAAAGGTTAAGTATGACAATATGTTATTGTATAATAGATATGCTAACGATCATAAATAAGATAATATTAATCCTAAGATATCATAGATTGAAATTAATCCCCCTTGATTATGTTGTTTTCTTAGAAATATTTTTTCCTCTCACACTATTATTTCTGTGTTTATGTAAATGGAGGGATCCTGAAGAAATCGGGAAAACATTGAATCTGAAGAACAAATTGGTGACTATGAAAATCAAAATTGGTTAGTGACTAGAGTGAATGATGTTGTGATAATGTTGAATCAGTCATTGTGGTATATTATTAACTATGTAAACTTTAGTGGTATTCCTAAGACATTAAATAAGAGGAAGATGGAAATTATTGCATGTTCCCATGGTGAGGAACATATAGTAAAGAAGACCTAGATTCCTACATATCAAGAATAATAGAATAAGAACCTTGAGGAATACCTTAAATGGAGGTGACGATGATATCTCTATGGGTAAAATTGTCATAGAGTGACAAATTTTTATGGAGTTCAATGTCTCCTCTGTGGAAAACATTGGAATTACCCAACCCAATGTCGAGGCATAAGGATCTAATTCTATGACAATGAAGGACTACTTTCATTCATACCATTAGTGTACAAGGTTTTCATTATTTATGTATATTTATCTACTTATAATGAATGGTGAATTTTTTAATAGTTATCATTTAATGATTTTCGCTAATGATTTTGAGGAATATGTTGAATAGTTATAATAGATAATAAAAGTGATTAAATGAAAAGGGGATATTCCTAAAAACACATGATTAAGGTAAGGATAACACTTAATATGAGAATCATGTTGAGGTAATGATATTTTTAAAAAGATATGTTGGATGATATTATTTAACATAAAATAGGTTAAGGATTTGTTGAAATGTGGGTTATGTTATCACGGATAAAGTATAAAACTTTTCAGGACATAAGGAATATATCCAATAAGTTCCCAAAAAAAGAAACATGAATGTTTTCAATAATGATATATGGTAATTTAGGATATTACCAAGACTCAAGAGAATGCATGATGAAGTAATTAAAATGTTTGGAATTTAACAAAATATATATATCTTATGATATATGGGTGATAAATGATGGAATTTTCATGCTTGTCATATGATCTTTTTGGTAATTAGTTTATTTGTACTATGAGATTGGACAGAAGTATTGTTTATAAGTCTAATAATTGAAATAGATTAAGTTGGACATCATATAGTATTTTTTAAGGATAACACTTTTTTTATATTATTTCTGGAATGTTATAATAGTATAGTTTTAGAAAAATGGAAACCCGTGGGATGGGCGATAACTCGTCATGTTGGACAAGGCTACAGGAATCGAACCCACAACCAAAGTGCGACAAGCCTTTATCGCCTACCACTATACTACATAATGTCCCTAGTCAGTTGAAATTGTTTTTATTTTAATAAAAGGTATGATAGCTGAAGTATAAGTCTATTGTTGGTACTATATATGATTAATCACACCATAGATGAAATTATGTATAATTAATAACATGTACCAAACCTTTTATGATAGAGACATATGGAATGACCTATCATTCAATCTTATGATCTGCTAACAGTTCATGAATGACATATTCAACTTCATTTTTTTAAATTAGAGGTGAAGTAAAAAATTGTTCAGGGAAGGATAAATGATACTTTAATCAAGTATGTATTTTTTTTAATGAAATAATTATTCTACTTTTGGAAAAGGATCTTGAAAAAAAAAATTATCCTAGTATTTTCTTATTCTATGAATCATATGGTCCCTTAAATTATCATATATTTATGGATTTCTGGTAGTTAAGATTCTCCAAACCTTATTCTCTATCATTATCCATGAAAATATGATATTTAGATATCTCTTCCATATCCATGTTTTTTCTTCCCACATATGTTCTTTTAAGTGGAAACTCAGTGTTGAGTCACATTGGGTAACCTTTATGTTTCCAACATTCATTTTTAAAATTATGTTTTAGTATTCAATTTTACGATGTGGGTTTCTATGAAAGAAACACTCATATAGAAAACCACTTATAACCCCAATGAATTTCAAGATCTAAATTAATTTTAAGGGGGGTAGAATTTAACACCCCAAGATTTTATGAGATCTATTATTTTATGTCATCTGATGTACACTACAGCAAGATTATCTTGTACTATATGCAATACCGTATTGGCTTGTAGTATACACAACACTATTCTTGGCTTGTGTTGCACATAATTTCAAGTTATTTGGATAGAATTTATTTCACACAACACTGATTATAGATTTTGTTCAATTTATAAAGAAAATAGTTTTTTATAATGTTATATGAAACACCAAAGGAAGCATTTAGTACACACAACACTAACAGGGCTTCTGTTATATGCAAGAGTGACCTTCCTCGATAGCCTGTGCAGTACACAATACCGAGTTTCACTAAACAACTATATATTATTAAAATATAATATAAACTAGACATTATGAATAGTATTAACCAATTTTTAATTTTATATAACACTAGAATTCATCTTAAATATGATATGAGAACAAAATCATTTTTTCGGATAAAATAAGTATTTTTTAAAAAAATGTTTGACAACCTTCTGATGGAGAACACATTTTAAATATACTTTTTTACACATTTATAAGTTATATTTGATAATATAAACATTTTTTTGATGTGGAACATAAAATTTTACTTTGAATAATTTTTTGATATTTATTTAATAACTTTCACATTTTGATTAATAGTGAAAATACAGTAAATTTTAATTGAAAACAAATTTTTTCATTGAATTAATTTATTTTGTAAAAATAATTTATTTAATGGTTTTAAAGTAGAAATATAATATATTTTTATTGTTTAAGACAATTTATTTAAATGTGAATAATTTTACATTGAATTCATATGTAAAAACATTACAATCTTTTGCAATGTTTTTAAGAAAACCCCTTTTTTGACAACATAATTATTTTTAAATTAATTAATAAAAATTCTGTGCTATGAATTTGTAAAAATTTATTAACTATTTTGAATAATAAGGATCATATTGTGTAAATTGTAACTTTTTATTTTTTTCATTACGAATAGTAACATCAATAATTGTTTTATTTACCATGGTTAAAGGGTGAATCATGTAAATAAGGGTAAAAAATTATATTATAATAATATTAAACTACCCTAATACATGTCCTACTACTATTGGATGATATATTTCCAACCATGGGAATCCCTAGGTCGATTTTGGGACCCCATGGATTTACATGGATGTGAAAATGACGTTTTATAATTATTAATTTGTTGTGATGATAATTATAACCTAAACATATATCTTATATTAAATAGATTTTAATATGGGGTTATATAATAGATATCTATTTCCATAAATATTCATTAGATAGATATGATGATTTTTTAAATCATGGTATTTTATTTAAATTTTTTTGAAATTATATATATATATTTATTTAGGAAACAATTATGATGTAGTGATTACCTCATTAATGAAATATTCAAATAAATGAATTTATAAATTTTAAAAAACGTTATTTGGTAATTTTAATGTCATCCATGAATTTTATGGATTATATTGACATATTATATTTGATTTAATGCCTTATTTTCAACGGAATAATTCTATTATGAATTTTTAAGAGTCAAGTATGAATAGTATCCGAAATTGACACAAATTCATAATATAAAACATAAAACAGTTTATTAAATGATATTAAATTATTAGAAGATAAGATTCATAGAAATGGTAAATATAATTACATAGATAACTTTTTCTGGTACTTTTCACATGATATGGTTATTACATTAACCGACAATATGTAAATAACATTATATCGTGATAGGATTAAAAAGGGTATAATAATGTTAAATCCAAAATAATAAGGATACCAAAATATTCAAAACATGTGGAAAATTATTGGATTTTGAGTATTCAAACCAATATCATCTTATCTTAGAATTAAATATGTTTTGGTCTATTTCAAATCGAAACTAAATTTATAATAAATTAATATTTTGGATCTTTTTTAAAGTGCCCATGTCCTCTCTTATAAAAGTGAACCTCCTCCATCTCCCCTTCAACCCATTTTGAGCCCTAAATATCAGAAAAACCCTACCCATTTATTTTATAAACATACCTACTTACATTCTTGAGGTGATTATTTTCTTAAAATACTAACTCTAGTTCCCAAAGAGAACATTTGAAGGAGGCATGTTGAGGAATAACTTATGTCTTCTACCGATTCGTTCAAATTTATTTCATCTTATACTTCATACTATTTAGTTTTTTCATTATAAATTAAGGACATATGTATCACTCATATACATATATGTTATTATAAATATGAAATAACCCTATTTAACCTTCTAATCATCCTACGAAAAATGATATCATTGGGTGTGCGTACGTATGACTTACCGTCTCCATGCCATGGTGTAATCAACTTTTCACCACCAGCTTACTTGGATGGGTATAATGGTAGAAATAAATACTTTTAATTATTATTATAAAATTATAGTAGTTATGAGATATTATACACCATCCAATTCAACAGAGTTCAATAACTATTGGAATGATATCATCACTCATGCATACGTACGGCTTACCATCTCAACGATGTGATGAGATTCATTATCCATGTTAACCATTAATGAATTATTATAAAGTATATATAATAAATAATCATAAAATATATATCATAATAATTATTCTGGACTTATGTATATATGTATGAAATTAACTTACTTCCATCCAATTCAATAAGGAAATGAAAACAACATTCATGTGTACATGCGACCTACCATCTCCATGAACAGTGTATCCCATTTCTTCTATCTATCTATTATATATATATACTATATATATATATAATATGAATTATCTTTAAAATTATTTAAGTAAGTAAATCATGATCTTCGTAATAATATCAATAATAAAAAATCCAAACATGTATGATAAATAAAATTTTTATTAACCAAAACATTGTGTTAATATTGAATTGGCAAATGATTGGGTAATACAATGTCATATGTAAGACATAAGTGATATCATAAATAATATTATGGTTCTGTTACAAGTTAATAATATGTTTAAACCTAATATATAGTATTTTCAGACATATATGGAAGCAATCAGGCCTACGGTATTGGATAATATTACAATCTCATTTTTTGAGATTTTTTATACATAAGTTTTATTTGGGGATATATTCATTATCCAACTCCATGTTTTATAAAAATGATTTCATACATTGTTTACTATTCTTCAATGTATTTTTATAGTCATATTTACCCATTTTTTACATTTACTACATCGTATGGAAAGAATCATTCTTTCATTTATCATACGAGGTACTTTTTTACTTTTTCGGTAAAGGTATGAGGAGATTATTTTTTAACATATACAACATGAACTGATTTTTACGCTTTCATAAAGCATTATTACCAGGAAGAATCATTATAAGTTTTCATGTTTATTTTCAAATAACATATTTTCTTATAAAATTTCATGAGATTCTATGAAAAAAAAATTGAAGAAAAAAGATATTTTCATCAAGAACTAAGTTCAAGTGTTTTTTCAGAATTATTTTCCATCTAAGATGACATAGGGTTATGTTTCTATCCTTGTTATTACTTTGATTTTATTATGTTATTATAGATTTATTTTTATGAATTCCATTTATCTTATATGGATTATGCTTTCATGGAAATATGTTTAAGAATCTAATTTTATTACATGGGTTGCGCTATGGTGTATGGTTTATGTTTTTGTGGCACAAATAAGAATGGTTCAATTATGATATGGGTGAGACCTATATCTCCCTTTAATTAATTGGGTAAAGACTTATATCTCATGAGATATACATGACTGGAATGTTAGGTATATATGATTCAATAATAAATGAATGTAACGGTAATCAATTCCGGATCAGTAATGGACTTTTTCCACTATTATGGTCTTGGTAGTAGTGCCTTGGCTTCTTTAGAAATCATGATATGGGATTATTAGTGTGCCACAATTACATGTTTTATTCCATTTCTATTCTACAATGGTTAATTTTCCTTTAGTATCCATGGCCTACATACTTCAATGATTTATGTCATTGCTCAATATTTTGATGTTTAAACTTTATGGTCATGTTTTTATGTTCAAATGTTTATGGTTTATTTTTTGTTCCCTATGTTTAACATTACTAAGAATTTGAGCTCACCCTTTCCATGTTTTCTTTTCCCTATGATATAAAGAATGGTTTTAGGTACGAAAACAAATGGAGAAGATCTTTATGGGAGATTTTGAAGATCTTTCACCATGATTAGATTAATGTATTCTAAGTTTAAAAAGACACAAAGCTAATAAGCTAATTGGTAATTTGTTTGTGTCATGAATTATGCATTCTAAAAAATAAATGGAATGTCCATGTACTACATGTTTTGGTCATTATATATTGCAAGTCGACTGATCTTTTAAGCTGAGAATCATGTGCGTGCACTGTTAGAGTGTAAAGGGGTTGTCTAGACCAGTAGTTCCATTGGGGGAATATTGTGAATACTTTGGACCTTCCCAATTATAGAACATATGGTGAGGAGATACTCGGGACAGGTTTTGATATAGATGATGAGTTGATCATATATTCAATTTGATGGGATCGGGTAAGCTTCGTCACATTGATACAATGTGGAAAACGAATTCTCTCAAGTTTAAACTACTTGTATACAGAGTGTAATAGAGATACTTTGAGTTTATTGATAATTTTTTATTTCAACGAAACATTGGGAAAATTTCCATGACCCTGGTTGATCAGTTATTGCTTTTGGTGTTTCCTCAAGGCTCCTCGGGATGAGAAGTTCTAAGGTGGGGAGATTATAGAATCCCATGTTTTTTTGACTCAATTGAATTCTAAAGGAATATTAAATTTATCTTTTGGTGGATATTTTATTTTATAAATCGAACATCATAGTTTTAATAAAATTTTTGGAAAACATAAAAGAGTTTTTTAGATTTTGATAAAGTCTTGAGAGGGACCGTAGATTCCTTGTAGTGTTTTGTTCGAATCAGGGCATGAAACCTCAAAAATCAGAATGTAGGTGTGGGGAACATGGTTTTTATGAAACCCTGTAGATTTTAGGAAAAAACTATGAATCTAACTCAATTAGACCTAGAGGAATCACATATCATGGTCTAACCATGCGTGGAGAGCTATTATATTGTGTTCCATGCTATAAATATTGGACAATTGTGACATGAATGTTTTGTGCATGGTTTCCTAATCTGTGTGCATGAACCATGAAACCTCCCTTTATAGATAGTATCATAATCATAGTTGGAACAGATTTTGTTGAACCATGCATCAAAACCATACACCTCATTAAATGTGGGGAAATCTCCAAATTTACCCTACCTTCTTTTATTTAACTTTTCCTCCATTATTTCTTCTTCATGCACACTAGAGGGATCCCACACGAGCATCATTATTCCTTATATAGGTGTGAGGTGATCTCCCTTATAAATTGTCTAATTGAAGCACCTTTAAGTGCATTGTATAGCTCTCAAAAATTATATGACTCCTCTTCCTTCGTTCATTAATTTAATTGAAATTAAAAATGTAATTGTGGTGTGATCTAATTCAACATATTTTTAGGGTGGTTATCTATTTCTCTATTTTCATTTAAATAATACCAAATCAAGCCTTTATATTGGATGTGTAAAGAATCATTAGTGTATTTTGTGTGTTTTATATCTTTTATAACAAGATTCAACACTTTATAAAATGTATTGGCAATGATTTTCTCTAAAAATACCAGATGATGGTTCGAAATTATAAATTGACTTGATTTATATTGCTTATCTTTATTTATGATGCCTTTAAACCCTACATGGTGTGGGTTTACGTTACGAACTCAAACCAAACAACCCCTTTAGGGTGAGTTCATTTACAATCCCTTTCTAAATGTTTTCTACCTTTGTTAGATCCATCTCTTTGAGTGTTTTTTCATTTATATATTAATCCATGCTACTCATCTACTTTATAACCTCATTATATGTGGGTTGGATTATGATTTGTGATGTAATTGTAATTTCCTAAATGAAATAAATTAATTTATTGAATAATAACATTATGTTTTCTAATAAAATGACTCGACATGGTTTGTTGTCATCAAATTGGAGAAATAATATATATTATGTGACATTGTCTCTTATGGTATGAGTGTTCCCGTGCTTTATTTTTCATTCATTTAGTTTTATATGGATTTCTTGATTATGCATCCTTTTTATAAATAAATCAAGTAGAAAATGGGTGTGGCCCTCTTAAGGAATCGTTGTTTCATATTATGGACTTCTCATTAACATGTCTATTGTATTATTTAATTTAAATAAATAAATTAATTATGGAAAAATGTGAGTGATACTTGGGTTTCCTTCCACAAAACTCCAAGGAAGAGCTCATCATGCTTCTGATTAGCTTCATTGATGGATTATGCTTATGCAGACGGTAATATTTCTATGTTAGGATGAGTTCATCATGCCTTCTTCTTAACTCAGCATGAGTGATAATGGTTCTTGAGGGGAGAAACTGTATATGAGCTCTATGTCTAGATGGTTACACTAGTCCACAAGTGAGACTCGATCACCTTCATGTTGACACTAGGTTTGAGCATAGGGTAGTTGTGTCGCATTAAGTTAGGGTGATACTTGAGAGGCCATTCATGGATTAAATTGGTTGGAATTGAATATAGTGACCACATATGGACCTCATAGTATGATACATGGGTTACTTGTTATGGTTTTCAATAGATAGGCCCATGATGCTTCTTATTTAATTTTTGGTAATTGATTTTATAGTAAAGGAAAATGATACATATTTTTTCCAAGGGACATGTCTGAAAATCCAAGTAACATACTTGGGTTTAGTCCATCCCAGGGTATATATTTTTTTATTTATTTTCATCAATTCCACATATCACATTTGTTCTAGTTTCCCATAGTTTAGACATTTCTATATTAGCCTAAATTAGGTAAGTTTGGTCTAAGTGAACTTGAGGAGACTGAGCCATACTAGGTTATATATTTATTTTTCATTATTTATTTATAATTGATATACATTAAGACTTGTTATTTTATATTCAAAAACATTATTATTATTTAGACACTGTTCTTGGTGGAATGTTGAGTATATCTCACACCCTTCTTGGGCCTCCATGGCACCAGGGTACCCGAGTAGATCCTCTTGTTTGTTGGTACATTATCTTTTTCTTGTGTTTGATATGTTACTAAGTATTTAAGACTATGGGAATGAGTTAGTAAAAAAATTTCTTGAGGAGATCACCCAAACGACATTTTAATTATTATCTTTATTCATGTATTGTATCGTGTAAATTTTTTTCATTCTCTATTAGGTATAATCGCATGGATATTAATGCATGGTATTATTTTGCATGAAAATTTATATTCAGTTGATATTTTTATTCCATTTCTCTATCATTCAATATTTATTACTTATTCTATTGTAAATTTATTGATTTACACAGGATATAATGTTGGTCTACATTATTCAGAGTGTTATAGTCTCCACATAGTACCATTATTAGAGCATCACAGTAAGTCAGAAGCATCTTGAGTACGAGGAAACATACTTGGGGCCATGTGGTGATCATTCTGGCTAGAATTTTAATGCTATAGTGGTCTAGGAGTTTACAAGAATTCTAAGTTCCTTTGGAAAAATGAATTTGAAAAAAAATTTAAGATATGAAAAGAAGTTTCATCAACTCAAATGAATATACACATCCCAAAAATGTTGAAGGGTTTTTATTATTTAGTGATTTATTAAAGAATAGATTGGGGTTTGTACACATACAGAATGATATGGTGATATATTATTCTTTTCATCAATTAAAATTTAATGTTAAAAATATCCTGACTCAATATTTAGAGTTGTAAAAAAATAACTAAAAATTTTTAGGCACTATCATTTTAGAAAATAATGTGTTATATATTCTAATCATAAATCCTGAAGTATATATTCCCAATAAAAGTTGAATATATGCTAAAAGATATGGTGATAGTTGATTAAATATTATGAGTACCCAATAAATTACCACCTTAGGATGGTGAAAAGTTGGGTGAACCTCTAAGATAGAAATACAGCACTGGTTGTTTTATGATGAGAGCTGAAAGAGATCCAATATTGTTTTATTAATAGAAGCTGAATGTTGAAATAATTTGTAAATCAAAAATATTATATCTTTATCATACAAATACTAAACGATCTATTCATGTGAGGATTAATGTAGTGTAATTGGAGTATAAAAAACCATAGAATAAGGTGAGAAATTTTCTTGAGATAAAAATGATTGTGATGGAATGATAAAGTTCAAGAACAAATATTGAATCCCATTAATACATGACTTGAATGAGGTGTTCTTTGATAGAGCTCGTAGTTAATCATTCCATAATCATCCCATAATTATGAAGATATATAGATATATGAACGTGTTTTTTTTGTGGGATAACATGAAAAGGGATATTACGGAGTATGTATCTATATTATTGTTATATCATCAAGTTATGATTGAGGAAAAAAAACTAAGGGGTGTTACAACCATTGGCCATAATATAATGAAAATTATAAATAAAATTAAGATGGATGTCATCATCACACTTATAAAAACATCTAACATGGACAATGATTATTGAATTTATTCAATCACATTATGAAAGTAGAACAATTCATTTCCATTATTGAATAGTTATCAATTGATTATCTTTCCAAAAATATTCATTAATCTAATATTTTGGTTTCATGGAGTACCACATTCTATTGTACCTAATCAGGATTTGAGGTTCCCCTAGATGTTTTGGAGATGTATTTGGTAGGATATATATATGTATATACGAGTTTTAGTACTAAATATCATCCTCAAATCAATGTTAATTCTTATAGAACCACTAAGACATTATTATAACATTTAGGATAATGTTATATGGATTTCAAATATAGTTTGGATTAATACCTTCCTTTGGTTGAATATTCTTACAATAATGTATTTCAATTGTGCATTAGTATGTCTCATTTTGAATACCTCTATAGAAGAAGTAAAAAACACCAACATACTGATAAATATTTGGAGAAATAAATATATTGGATAATTATCTACAAGATAAAATTGATGAGATTGTTAGATCCACTCAGCAGTGCATCAAGGAATCTAAGATTTTATAGAAGTTTTATGCTAAAAATTATTGTGAGATGTAGAATTAAATGTTAGTGACAATATATTCCCATGAATATCTATATAGAATAAGGTTATGATATTGGGAAAGAATTTAAATTTGATACCCAGATATATCATTCCCTTTTAAGTTCCTTATCATATTTGGATAGTTTCTTATTTCTTTGAAATTCCACCAAATCCCTCTCAAGTTCAAGATGTGTTCCATTTAACTCTTGTGAGGAATTACATAGTAGATTATTCACATGTAATAAACTCTATTTTCATACCAATATAGCATGATATCTATTATTAGGAATAAAATGTAGAGATTATAGATTTATTAGATAATGTGTTATGGGATAAAGCCACTAACATTGTAAAATTTTTGTGGTCAAACCATTGATTTGAAGAGTCTACTTGGGAACCCAAAGAGTATATAAGATTGATGTATCATCACATAAATTTATCTTATTTATGTATTTTCAAGGGTGAAATTTCTATAGTTGGATATAATATAACACCAAAAATATTTTGTGATACATTTCTCTTCAAATAAATTTATTTTCATTTATATATTTCTTTATACATGATAGTGAGTTTAAACTAACCATGATATTCTGTTCAAATATTATTATTTAATGTGGATGTTATTGTCTAGAAATTATATTGGTGGGTATGAACAAGACTAACTAAATTAGGAAAGAAAAGTGATTAAATATTTAAAAAATAATTCATTTTTGTTAAATGGTAATAAATTAAAATAAAATCCTTTGATGTTAAAAAGAATTGTTTTTATAAAATACCATTTTTTACTCGCAATGTGTTTTTTCATAATAAATTTTGTTAATCAAAATTTATGAATGATTATAATTAGGTTTTTATATAATATATTCACTAAAATATTTTAATATTCATCTAATATTTTCTATATGGAAAGGAATGATGGTAAACTAAATTTTATGCTGAAAATTAATTTTTCTAAAAACAATTTTGTTGAGATTTGAGCACTTATTATAAAAGAATATTAATCCTATTATACAAATTGATTATGATAAAATGGAATCCATATATATAATAATAATAATTTCAATTATTTAATAATATTAACATAATTTTTATTCACAATGAATAATAAAAGCTGTAAATATGTGTTACAACAATTAAGGATAATATGGTTTTTCTGGGGATTTATCCTAACAGATAAGGTTTAAACTATTATAAAAAACATTATTTAATTTTAATGATACATTTATATTATACCTTATAATTCATAAGTTATTATTATTATTTATTTTTTAACCCCATTACATGAGTATGAAATTATTTTATTTTGTTATTTTAAAAAATCCAATGTTTATCCTCTCCATACCATATAAAAAAGATACCACATCTCCTTTACTCAAAACACATAATGAGATTTATAAATAATAAAATACATAACAAAGTACCTTAATAACATCTATACCCACTACCTTGAGGTCTGGGTTTGATCATAATACCATCCTTTCACGGCATAAGGTGTAAGCCAAATGATGCATCTCAACTAAGAATTATAACTCTTAACCGAGTACTTTAAATTTTTTCTTCTTGTACCTCCTCTAAATATATAATATCCATAACAAAATAATTAATTAAATATATTAAATATAATTAATTTTTTATTATTATGATGGGTCAACCATTTTTCACATCTTATCAACCAAATGGTAAATGAAAGTATTGCTCATGTGTGTGTGTGAGTTACTCCCTCCACATTACTATATGATTCATTTTTCCTCACTTCAGTTCATGGTTCATTAATACGATGGATTTAATGTTTTTTATGACATTTATGATATAATTATTATCAAATAATTATAATATCTTGTTGAACATCTTAGAAATCCATTTTTTGTAAAATGATAACATTTCTCATTTGAATGTGTTGACTACCACCTCCAAATAACGATGTGACTAGTTTTTCATAAAAAATTATAGGAATGACTATAAAATTATATATTATTAACAATTATAATAATAATTTCATTATTTATATTCTGTATAATATTAAACTATATCCAAATTGATTGTACAAGGACCATCGAACAGAAAAATACATGGAAAACTGATGAGTGTTAACCCAAATGATCATTTTAAAGATGATTTTATATGTAAAAGGATAGTTAAAAATGGAGGGGAATGATAAATACAATGATTTATATGAGTATGGTTCTATAATATTTTTATAATAAATATTCATATATATTATATAAGATATTTTAATGCATACAAAGCAAGATAGAACATAAGGTTAGGGTTTATGTTACAGTCTCATTTAAATTTAGGGATTGTCTATTATAAATTCCCATTAAGGTAAATTATATGGATCATAACCATTAAACCAAAAAAAAAAAAATTTAATTTGGTTATTTTACATGTTTTTATGTATTATTACATTTTACTCTCTTATTTACTTAATATAATTGATTAATGTTTTTAAAGAAAAGAATGATTTATTTCAACTTTGATTGATAAAAATTTTATTCTATATATATACTCATAATATTTAATTTATAAAAGTTAAAAAATATACATGAAATGTTTAAAAAAGTTCATTTTCACAATATTTTAATTTATTTACAAAGGTTTAAAGAGTTATATTTCTAAAAAACTTCTGAATAAGTCATTTTTGTATTTTCACAAAAGTGTGAATGGAATGTTTTGTTTTATTGTATATGACATGAAAAAAATTTCACACCATATTTATAATTCTTTGATATTGAGATTACATTATATTCTTCCTCGGTTATTTAAAATTAATATGATTTTCTCAATATTCTAGTAATTTTTAGTTAGAATTATACCAAAAGAAAAGGATATTTTCTTCTATTTCCAAAGAATATTTCAAACATTATTTTAATGTTATTTTTCATCTATGTCGACACCCTTTATAAATTTTTATGCTTCATGGTGGATGTGATTTTATGATGACATAAAAATTATATTTTTGAATAGATTATTATAATGATTATTTTACAATTATTCTATGAAACCAATTTTGTTCCCACTTGATAATTAAGTTATGATGAAACCTTTATGAAATCTGTGACTTTTCTATAAGTTATGATATCATAATATGACGAATTCATTATGATAATTTTTCCTGAATATATTTAGTTTTGTATTCCCCTATAATTAATTGGATACATATGGATATCACATGAGATAATAATAACTATAATGGGGAGTAAACCGAGTTCAATAAAGGACTTTGATAGCAATTATAGTGTTAAGAGTGAGCATTGACTATAGAAATAATGGAATGTTGAGTGAACCGAGTCCATAATGATATATTGGATAGTGATTATTTATTAATGAAATAATTTTCTAAGCTTATTTTTATTCCATACAATCATGTATTTTGTTTATGATTTTTTCTCATAGCTCATGATTAATTTTTTATGATTCCTCACTTTTCTGTATTATGTATTTTGATTAATAATAACTTATGTAATAATTCTTGACTAAATATCATTCAGTGATTATGAATTAATTTATTAATTTATGGTCATGTTATTATACAATTTTTCTTATGATCACTTATTATCATTGATTAAAATCTCTAATATTTACCCTTATTGAAAATCTAATCTCCCTTTATTTGTTTTCTTCTTCCCCAAGATATGTATAAATATATTAAGTAATAGATTTATAAGATGTGTAGTATGAGAGATGTTTATGGTATGATATGTAAAATATCTTTCATGAAATAAAATGATTATGTATCTAGTATCCATAGAAAATAAACCCTTATGATTTTGGGACATGTATTATTAAAAGATATATTGAATATTCATCTAAAATTTTCTAATATATATCTATGAAATTTGTGGGTACCTTAATGTTTGACACCTATGAAATAGTAAAAGAGATTCCCTATATTGAATATTGATCATTATGAACACACTAGGCCATTAAACTCATTCAACCTATCAACCATGTCATATGGTTTATACACCCAGGATAAGAATGTCTTGCAAACAACCACGTAGAGAAACCGACCAGTACCAAGGTATAGTGGAGCCTTTTCAGTTTTTTCAGTCATTTCAAGAATTAAATTTTAAAACAAAACATATTATTAGACAAAGTAATCACCCTGAATGGGGACATTTCAGAACACATGCCACATAAAATTCATATAAACTGTAAGGGTAGGTACAGTGGACCATCTACCATTTTCCAATGATTTTATAATTATTTTTCAAGGATTAATTGTACGTTATAATTCCCATACAACATCATATATAATCTACCAAGCTCATATCCATGACTTGATATCATAACACAATCCAAAAATCAAATATTAATTAATATTAACAGTTTATAATTATTTAAAAAAATTAATTTGAATTTGTATAAATTCCTAAAATATCACCAAGTCAACTCATCATGCTGAAACTGTTAAAAATGGCATATGTTCCACTCCAAACATGCACGACATCCTACACCAAGAAAAATTCACAACATATATCACCAATTTAACAGACCATTAGTTAAATTAAGGTCTAATAACCTTGAAAATTTACAAATAAAAATGTTCCTAAATAGAATAAAGTGAAATAAAAACCACATGTTGTGTCAATTATCACATTATCTGGGTCATATCAAACCCCTGTAAAAAAAATTTGATTCCACAATACACTAGTGGAATAGATTTTATTCCCTAAAATAGAAACACCATAATTAGGAACGATGGTATAATGACAGTGAAACTTGGGAGGAGGAAGATATTATGCATTGATGACATCTAATCACGCCCAAAAACAATTATAATGATCATGAATAATGGGTAGGGAGGTGTCAACCAAATTCTCCCTATTCATCTTACATGTCTAATGAAGTAATGAGTGAAAAAAATCATTTCAATTTAAAAAAAATTATTCTGGTATGTTTCACGGTGTGACACATAGTTTCATGTTTTAAATTTTTGGGATCTTCCCTTAGGTTCTAAAACAACCCCAATTCATGTCGTAAATATGCCCTTTGAACCCCATTCACATCGTGAATCACTATTCATGATGTAAAGGGTGTGTTTCTTCTGTTTTAAACATCTTGAGATGTATGTTCCTCCTTTTATTCTCTCCCAAACCACCCGGACTTCCTCCAAAATTTAAACTATATTAAAAAACACATTTTATATATGTCTAAATTTTCAATACCTAATTTGGATTCCAAGATCTCAAGTTTACTACCCACCAAAAGGAAAATAAAATTTCATTTTGATATTCGTAGTTCATATAGACATGATCTATTGTATCCTTACTCATTTTAAGAAAACCAGAGTAATATGATTTTATTTTATTTTATTACCTTCTTAAATAATAATTTATTTTTTATTCTTTATGGAATTAAATTTTAAAAATTAAAAAATTCATATGATAGATGAAATATACTACATGTGGTGAAATATTCATACTGGTGTTGAAATATCCTGTGTGGGGAAGAAATATCTTATGGGAATTGGCTGCTTAGAAAGGAAACATGCACAGAGATGAAATATTATATAAGCCTAGAAAAACTCATATGTGAACATGAATTTTTATTTGATTAGTTATGTTTCATATAAGTCCATCTAGACATATCCATTTTCTTGATAAAAAAACTATGTATACTGAGAAAATTTTCATACAAGCTTGGAATGAATTTTCACAAAGTCCAATTTTTATATGCACTCCTATAAATATATTTTGTGGGGGATTTATTTTAAGAAAACCAAAACGTATTATGTAGGGATGATTCTTTCTCTATTTTTCCTCATTTATATTCTCTATATTAGATCCTTTCCCCACTCGTAGATGTTGATGAACTATATGTGGGTCAACTTTACTCCATGTGGGAACTCTTTGTTGACCATATAGAGATCATTTCAATTTCAATTTTTATATTCTAGTGATAGAATACATATTTATCCAAATTCATAAAATCTGAACACTGAAGTCATATGAACATGAAACTCATGTCTTTTTAATTTTTCTAGTATGAAACCCTTCATAATTAATTCTTTATTGTAAGATTATTTTAAATATAAATATAATTTAATTTATTCAATGAAAACAAAATTTGAAATCCTTTATAAATTAAAATTCTAGAATAAAAAATCTAGTTATGTATTGTAAATAAAACCAAATTTATATAAAAAATATAAAACCCATGATTATATCTATTAAACAAATGAATTAATAATTTTCTTAAGTACAACTATGAGGTGATAACTCCTGTTATACCTAAATTATACAGTTAATTTATATTGAATAGTAGGTGATAATTTTTTAAAAAATGGATTTCATCTCATGAATAACAATGTACTCATTTATTACCTTAATCTCACATGTATAGTATAAAAAAGTGTATATTTAACTATTTCTTATTGTTTTGGTTCCAGTGAATATAGATCGGGGTTTTATATTCTTGGTTTTTAGTCGATAATAGATATTTTCCTTTTCCATTATGTCATTATCTTTTTTCCATCATTGAAATAGAAGATGCTTAGTATGAAAGAACTACAGTTTTTGTTAGGCCACCCTTTGTGGGTTATCATTCTAAAAAAAATTATTCCTTATCATTTATTTTTAATGTTTTAATTTTTCCATGGTTGTGTTAGCTACCATCCTAAGGATAATTGAATAAATTTTATAAATAACAATCTTTGTGTGTTTTTATCTTGGTGATTACTATAACTCTTTCCTTTAGAAGTTTATAGTCTCGAAATTTGGACTTGTAAAGCTGATTTTTATGTGCGAATAGATTTTAATAAGTGTTGAAGAGGTTTAAGGACATAAATATTTAACTGAAAGTCGATATGGTATATATATAATCAAGTAATAGGATGACATTTTGATAATTTAGAGTATGATATTGAAATAAATGTATCAATGACATATCTATATTGATTAAGATCATATTTATTGGACGAAAATGATGATGCACTCAAAATAGTAATAAAGAAATGGTGATGAATGAAAAAGAAAATAATTTCTTATAATATACATGAAATTTAATTGATTTTTATACTTCCAAATAATCATTTAATGGGTAATTATCTAATGTTAGTTTGTAGTATTTATTTTTTCATTTATACAGAATATTTTTTTAAATCTTGAGTTTTAATCATTTATTTGATCTTTTGTAATTTTTATGATAAATAATATATTAATTATTTTGTTTTTTATCAATAATTTAGCTCTAAATATTTAATTTTTAAGAAATTGTGGTTATTCTATGTTTAAATAAAAAATTGTTGAATTTATTCATCTAGTTAACCAGGTCTATAAATTTTACAAATTGCTCAACCAACTGTATGCATGAATCTCAGATCACCTTATCTATTGTCCATTCAATTTTCTTTTATGTGGATGATATATCAAAAATATGAAGGTTTTATAATTACCCATGCGAAGATAAAAAATGTGTAGATTGACCATAAGAAAATGTTCTCAATTGACTATAAGTTATTTGAAGAACCACATGTTGAATCTAACTGGCCCAAGGTCTGATTTATTTCATGGGATGAAGTTGACACAAAGGCTAGATTTTGGAATGCATTAAATGCCCATATATAATAGCTCAAACGTTTGTGAAATATTAATAAAAAAATGATATATTTCATGTTCATTTGATGGAATTTAGATCCAAATTATGGGAATGATTGAATCGGAGGTAAAGGTGGAACTATGTGAATGGTTTATTCATATGTTCAATGGCTATATAAAGTTAATTATAACGGTCACTCCCTAATGAAAATAATAAAGGCCCTTCTAAAATTAAATATTGTACCACAAAAAATACATAAAGGTTGAGCCTGAAGATATGGGTTCACATAAGGGTACTCCAACATTTCAAAAGGCATATGAAGGTAACTCAAGAGAGACATAAATGTAACAATGTGATCCTAGATGTTATAGAATAGTAATCCATACCTATGAAAAGGAAATACAGACATGCGGGAAGGTAAAAATTTCAGAAATGGAACTCTCAGGGGACTCTCATGTATTTTAAAACGAAACATTGATCCCCCAACTCAACACTAATACTACCAATTAAATTCTTCCAAGTTGATTCATATCGATCATAATTATCACAATTTAAACTTATGAAATAAACTCACATATATCATAGACTTTATAAGTATAAATAAAAGTGTTATAATAATGGGAGAAGAAGGAAAATTTTTATGATTCATAAGGGTGATAATCTCAAGGAGATTTTAAATTTTGAGGAATAAAAATTCCCTAGGAAGAAATCTAAATTTTAAAGCTGCAGATATTAGAGGGTTTCAATATCCAAAAAAATAGAATATTAAATCATTGACTATGCAAACTACCAAACAATAAAATAGGTCACCTTTGTAGAAGGTATCAATCATTACACTAATGATATTGATGAAGATAAATTATTGTTTTCTTTATTTTCTGATTATGGCATGGTTTTTTTCCATTATGTAACATGAAATTTCATATTTTTATTGAAGATATCACATTTTATCTCATATTTTTTCACTATGTACTCTTATTCTTATAATTATGGTTATCCAAACTAATGAATCTCCAAGGGAGCAACTCACTGATTGGAATCAACTCATCACATACTCATGTTTTTTGTTTATTATTTACATTGAGTTACTCTATGGGTGATCAAGATTTAGCATAATCCTTTTTGTGGGTTTTAAATTTAACTAATTAGTCAATAGTTTTATCCCTTAATAGAGGATGTTTTTGTATATTTTACATGATGGGTTCATTATATAATCACAACCAAGTTAAGGTAGGGTGTTATAACTCAATTTAGTGTATTAATTAAGTAAAAATAAAATTAATAATAAATCAATAAATTTTCACTCTATGTAATTTTATTTTGGTAATATAATTTATTATTGATTTAATTTTTTCTATATGGTATCCCCATGTTTAATTTTTTTTCTATAAAAAAACCATAATTTCATTGCTTTCGTAAAATTGAAAACACCAAAAATAAAATAAGTTCATTAGGAATAGTTAGTTAATTGCTAAAACTTCTCTGCAAGTTAGAAAACATTCGTTAGAAGTTGTGATACACAAGGAAAATAAATGAATAGATTTTAAACACCCCATGATATGTGTTTTCAAACATGCCATAATTGTTAAGGAGACAAGTTCTTTTTCACTAACAATTTCTATTCATAGTTTATAAATAATTTTTACTTATTTTCATATAAATAGAGGTAATAAACTAAAAAATATCATTTTCATGATGTATTCAAAAAACATATTATCCATGGACTAACTAATATCATGGAAAAAACAATAACAAAAATATTAAATTCAAAGAAGATTATATTTTCAATAACTTGGAGAAAACATATATGACATGAGGATCAAAATTGCATAATAGATTTAAGAATCTCAAGAGTAGCATCTAGATGAACAAAAATCTAAACCTGAACCTGATCCTAAGGAGGAAATGGTCTCTTCATCCATTTTTTATTCTAAGGAACCTTATAAGGATTAGAATGAGTTACTTAGAGAATTACTGTCATCATCCTGGACTTATCCATGGTCATAAGAGAATCATAAAGAAAACATTAATGTTTATTCACACATGGTGGATGAAAATTTTTAAAGGAATCATGAAATAATTTCCTATACAAAAACATAAAACATGATCATACTATATTTTTAATAGATAACCCAACACCAATGTACCTCTATATATCCTTGAAATAATAAACCACCCAAGTGGTGGAAATTGATGAAAATATAGAAGATCTTAAATTACAACTTCCATTTATAAAAACCCAATACAATGTGGACCTTTCCAATGGAGAATAAATTGAATTAAATCTAGATCAGGGAGTAAATATTTTCTTCAACTCAATTTTATTTAATTTTAATCAAAATGAATTAAAAATTGACTCCCTTTGTTTAAAGTCTTATTATTTGGTTAAATAATGGATTAAATTTATGAATGAAAAATAATAATAAAATTAACATGATGAGGAAAAATTAAATTTAAATAATGAAATTAAATATTCACTTGATGGAGTAAAAAAATCCCATGGATTTTTATAATGAAACTAAGTCAGAAGATTTTCATATAGAATACTATGGTTGCAATATAAATTATTCAAGTTTCTATTTTATTCAAAAAAATTATTCTCCAAATTTCCCTCCAAAAATTTGGATGTTGTGGAACATGAATATAAATCCATAAATGTAGAGGAAGTGGTTATAAATGTTGGATCTACAAATTAAGAGGCCCATTATTAGTAACATTCACTCTATGTAATAGTTACCAAATAGATTTGTGTATATTCTTCCAATATATTAAACATGGGGACCTCAAATAATAGTGGGATAGAATTGAGTCTAGAAGGAAATATAAGTACTTTTATATATCACATAAACTAGACCCACTATCTAATTATAAATTACATATTGAACTACCCATATAGTTGTAGTCAAAAATAAAGACCAATATAGGTGATAAACTAAAAATTAACCATTTTTTATTCAATTTCTATTTTTATTAATTTTATATTTTTCATTTAATAACTGTTGTTATTTTCTCTTTTTTCTTATTACTTTCTATTTAGAATCAAATAGGATAATAACTTCAAACTATCCTATAATAAATTAGTTTTTATTATTGTTTAACATTTTTTAAATAAAATGAAATATTCTTTTCATTCATAAACAAGATGATAAGTGTTAGATAAGTTTGGGATATTGGTACCAAGAAACTGAGGACTTTTATATTAAATTTTATTTAATTTTATTAGTTTTTAACTTTTTTTTAGTTTAAGAACATCGAGGTTCATTGAAATATATAGAAAAATTTAGAATATGCTGATATTTGAAAAAAAAACAAATTGTTTTAAAATTATAAATCATTTAAAATATTTATGAAATGAGTTTTTCTCATGATTTTCAATCTCAATATTTAATTAATTTTTATCAAATATGGAACTCAATGCTCCCTAATGATTTCCACAATATTTAAATGTTCTAAAATCCAAGAGGTTTCTATGTCTATTAGATATATTATTTTTATTTATATTTTTATTAAATTTTTTGAGGGATTCAATGAAATCTAAATTATTTTTTTCCTTCTTATTAAAATTTGATATATTTCATGAAATGTGCTAAAAATTATTGAGGAATCATTTTGATAGGCCTAATTTTTTCATTGTACTCTATTTTTGATAATGGTATTACATATAAACTTTTTATTAAGGTTATAGTATCCATGAACAACATTATTAGGTATCCAAATTATAAGAATTTTTTTTTTTATTTATCTACTCAATAAGTTAATGAAATGAATGTGGTTAAATACAAGTGTGGGGAGGGAAGATCTTTCTTCTTTAGAAAAATCCATTGGTATTTTTTTGATCTTCTCTATAGTACTTTTTACCACCATTTTGGAATAAAAACATACTAAAAAGATGTGATTATTACCAAAATATATCATTCAAATGCTATTATGGAGTTAACAACTACTCAAAGATCAATATATACTTCATTTCAATCAAAAATATACTTCTGAATATAAATCCACCTATGAATGCCCGCTAAATCAATTCCATAAATTGGGAAAGAGAAAGGAAATATACTAATTTATGATTACAATTTAAATAATATGAGTTTCTAACAAAATATACCAGATCATTGAGGAAATATATGTGCAAGGGAGAGTGAGTGAGAACACATTATTATGTCTAAAATATTCCATGTATTGAACATTAGATCCAAGCCTCCAAATTTGGCCTCAACAATTATACATTTTATTACTTCCAACCCATGTGTATCAAAAAAACCTTAATAAATTCATCATGATTAACACAATTTTATGAATCTATGAAGTGGTTATTTTTTGAGGAAATCAAAACTAATGAAATAGTGAATTATATTAACAGTGATGAATTATAAAATTTAAAATCATTGGGTGAATAGAGATATATTTCTAGGGATATAAGAGAAGCATGCACATAAGAATTAACAAGATATTGAATGAATTTTTATGGTCACTATAGGAATAAATAATTCAAATCCATTCAATATGTATGATAAATCATTAGTTAGAATTAAAATTTTGTGTCTTTTAGGCCTTGGTAAATACTTTTTGACCATGGTATAAAAATATTTCCGAAAGATAAATGATTAAGTGTGGTACAATTTAAAAAATTAGAAATTTCATATATTTACTTGTAATATAAATGATTTTAGATAATAAATCATAATTTAGTGGGTAATTATCACATATTTATGTTATAAGTGTATTTTGGGATTTACTGAGAAAATGGATTAAATATTTAGTTGTAATTACTTATTTGATTTTAGGGAATTTTAAATATGAAGTATTCATTTAATGTTCTGTATTTTGATAAATATTTCATGTGTTTGGAGTATATTATAATGAAATATTTTTGATTATGAATTTAAATGAAAATTCCTATATTAAGTCAGATAATTGAAAATGATTAGAAATTTTTCAAAATACTCTCCCAACCACTCACTTAACTCCATAGTTAGTTAATCTATTTCGAAAACTCATAACTGCCATAAATTAGTGAGGTATTCTACATGGATGGAATTTATTGACCTTGTGAATATTAAATTAGTCAATATCAGTCATAATAAAAATATAATAGTTGATTTTGAGGCATTTGTTTGACCGAAAATTAATTCCAACCGAACACATGTTCATCTATCCCACCATGAAAAATGATAAATAATACATTTATCCAAAAGATCATATTTACATGTATCCATAAGGGTTAAATCTTTTTTAAAGGATGAAGTTACTAAATCTGGGTTATATTTTCATTTTATAGGAAACATAAAGGTAAATGGAATGATCACTCACCTATGTAACGATATACATGATGTGGAGGGTAAGGATTAAACTATATACACTCTATAATGGTAATGCTTTAGTATCTAAAATTACATAATCATACTCCTTGATTTATTAAGGATATGAAAAGGTAACTAAGTAGCCACATAAAGGTAACTTCATGGTAATGGAGCTTATAAAAAGGTAATAAAAACCTAAATAAATGTGATCTAGACCTATGGGAAGGTAACAAGAATGCATGTGGAAATATAAGTGGACTGACATAAAATTTAAAACAAACTTTTGGGATGCCATCTAAACACTCTTACCACATATTAAAGCCTCCCATAATTATTAAAATCATGCATAATATCTTAATATTAAACTATGAAATAAATTTTGGTAAGTCATGAAGATTTAAAAATGTGATAAAAAATAGTGAGACAGTGGAGAGAAGATGGAAATTTTCTACAATTTGAATAGAAGATAACCTCATAGATATTTAAAATTGGAAGAATAAGAAAACCCAAGGAACAAAAGAAAGAATAGAAATGTAAAATGTGAGTATCACATAGTGTTTTCTATTTTGAAAATTATGGAAGATAAAATATTTTAAAGGAGATCCTTATTCTTATAAATAAGAGAGGTTACCCTTATTAAGGGGATCAACAGCTATAATAAATATAAGGTTCTAGTTTTTTTTAATTTTTTCCTTATCTTATTATTATATATCTTGTTACATTAATTATGTAACTCACACATTCATATTTTAATCAATTTTATCTTATTTCCTCTTATCTTTCTTCACTGTGAACTTTGATGCTCATAATTATGTGTAACTAACATGAGGGTTATCCTAGTGGATTTGTCTAATTATTTAACTCAATACTCAATGCACTCATGTTTTATGTTTCTTAAATTATTTGAGTTACTCCTTGGATGATATACAGGGAGTATAATCTAATGTATGATTGTATATATTATAGATAATTATACATTATTTTTTGCACTTAATAGAGGAAGAAAGTATGTAGTGTACATGATGAGTTCCCTCTATACTCACAACCATGCATAATATGGTGTTATCATTTGATTAATTTGATTCATTATGTAAAAATGAAATTAATAATAATACAATGATGGTTCAGTTTTGATAATTATTTTGGTAGAATCCCATTTCTTATTAATATTATTATATTTTAATTACATCACTAGGATTATTTTTCATTTTTCATTACCTAAACAAATAATCACAAATTTTAATGGATTAGAAAAGTAAAAACCACAAAAAATTACAATATGTTAATTAGGAATAGATAGAGAATGAGTTCGACTGATTATCAAATGAAATGATATGGGTCATCTACTTTGTGACACAAGGGGAAAAATAATATATTTCTCACACCCCAATATTTATTTAACCGAAAAATGGAACTTTTTTAGAGATCTAAATGGGTTTTTACTCACTATTTTTATTCATAGTTTTTAATAAATATTTCCTTGTTTTCTTATAAAAAACAGAGGAAAACTAAATTAATATATTTTCCATGATATATTCCATCATAATTATTATATATAGACTGAATAATCTCAGGTTCGTGAGCCTAATAAGAATAAATTCAATGAAAAGTATAATTATTGTGAATTTTTGAAAACATAAATAAAATAAAAACCTAATATTCTAAATAATTCCAAGAATCATTGGAGAAAGGTTTATACCAACCTAAACTTGGACATTTATCATAACAAAAGGATGAAAAGCTATCTGTATTCATTTTTATGTGAAGGAACCTGGTTAGGGTGATAATGAATTACTTATAGAATTACAATCATCATACGACACTCAGTCATATCTAGAGGTGATTCTTGAAAAAACCATGCATGATGATTCACACATGAGAGATCAACATTTTTTGGAATAATCTCGAAATCATTTTTTATAATGAAACTTGAAACACAATCAAATCGTCTTTATAGAATAAAATCCTACACCATTGTACCTTTCTATGACTTTGGATGAAGAAACTACCCATGTTATGGATTTTGATGAAAATATAATAGGGACTAACAAACTACATCTATGCATGAGATCCATTATTCAATATTAAATTTCTACATAATAATAATTTAAATCCAATACAGCCTATAATGTCAATCATTTTCGGAAATCAATTTCCTTAAATGTAATGAAAAAATAATTAATCATTGAATCTCCTTGATCAGATGTTATAGATTTAGTTATCCAAGTGATTTTCCTAGAGATTTGAGAGGAATAAGAAAATACAACTGATGAGGAACACTTGATGATCCTTGAACCAATTGTGTAACTAATTAATGGTGAAAATAATGGAAATATTGTGGATTTATATGAAAAAACTATTTCATAAGTATTGTACTTATTTGGGGAATATTCTTATATAATTAATTCAGTTTTAAATTTTAGTCAAAATTATTAATCTCTAAATTTCCCTTTAAATTTTTTGTGGAATATGAAGAGAATGCCTTGGATGTGAAGGAATATCTGTTGAAGTTTTAGATGCGTAGGAGGAGAACCCATTTATAATAATACCCCTATTGTGTAAGTTGTAACTAATAGTAATGGGAAAAAATTTATATACTTAATTGATAGAGAAAAAATAAGAATTGTACTGTTATGTAATCATGAAGTAAAGTTATATTTTGGTTTATCTCCCAGAAAATCCACCCACCATCTAGTTATTGATAACAACTGAAGCTACCTTTCTAGGGGTATTCAAAACATGGGGCCCAATTATGGATAAAAAAACATATCCATTTCCTTTTGAACACTTTGTATTTAAATTCATTAAATTTATTATTTAAAAATCCTTCTAATGTTTTGGATTTTTTCCTTTATATTATCACTCAGAATCACATAGGAGACTAACTTAAGGAAACCTTGTACAAAAATCAAGTAATATTTCTTTTCTTTAAAGGCTTCTAATATTTTTTCCAATTGATATAAATTTAATGTTATGTGTTTGATAAGTGTGGTAGAGTGGTGCTGACTAATTTAAAACTTTCATATTATCTTTTTTTTTAATTTTAGAAGCCTTTTTTTGTTAGGAACTTTGAGCTTCATTAAAATATTTGGAATCATTTCAACCATATATATATTTTTTAAAAACTAATTTATTTTAATTTATAAAATATTTAAATAATTTCTAGAATGAAATTTTTTTTAATTATTTTAAAATTGGACTATTTAATATAGTTTTATCAAATATGAAACTGGATTTCCACTAGTAATGTTCACATTGCTTAAATTTTTCTAAACCTGAATGGATTCTTTTCCATTTTGAAAAATTATTTCTATTCTTATTTTTGTTGAGAATCATGATTAATCATATAAATTATAAAACTCATTGTTTTCTAATTATTCAGAATTAATATATTTCATTAAATGTGTTTAAAATCAATGAGATACTAATTTGAAAAGACTGATTTATACATTGAACTATATTTTTGAGCCTATCATTATATATCACCTTTTATCTAAACTTTATATACATGAAAAAAAATTAAGGAGACATATTAAAATCCAATAATCCATATATTATTATTCTATATTTTAATTGTATAAATATTGTTTTACTCAAGTGCAGGGGATGAAAAACTATTATTTTCTCGAAAAAACTATTAATTGTCTGTGGGATGCTTCACACTATTTTCTATCATTGTTTGGGAATAAAAACATGATAAATAGTTGTGAGGATGAATAAAAGAATTCATTCAAATCATGGTATGTAGTTCACCCCAATATAAATATGGAAATATTCTTCCATTTTCCAAAAATAAATTGATTCAATATAGAAATATAGAACTAAATTTAAGTTTGAATAATGAAAGAAAAAGAATAAGTGGGAAGAAATATACTCATTTATTCCTAAAATCCCAAGGTGTAGACTTCCTAGAAAATCAAAAAGATTTTATGGGATATCTATGTGGAATGAAAGAGTGACTGATGATTCATTTTTCAGTTTAATCTATTACATTCATTTTATATCACATTGGAGCCACGTATATGAATTCAACTTAAAAAAATAAAATTTTATTCCTTTTAACCATCGAGAATCAAAATAACCTTGTTAAATTTATCATTATTAACACAATTTTATAAATCAATGAAGTTTTGATTATAGGAGGATATAAAGGCTAAAAAAGACCTAAATTCACTTAAGGGTGATAAAACCTTATATTTAAAATCATTGAATGAAGAGAGATACATTTATTGGGAGCTAAGAAAAACATTCACATGAGAATTAATGGAATATTTGAATGAATTTTTATTCTTAGTAAGGGAAAAATAATTGAAATCCATTAAATATGAATGATTATTATATGGTTGATTAAAATAAAATGGGTTGTGTTATATGTCTTGAGAAATCTTGTTTGATTATATTATTAGATTACTTCTTGGTGTTCAATTTTAAAGTATGGGGGATGAGATAGAGTCAATGACTATAAATATTTTACTTGGAATTTCAATGATTTTGATACTATTAATTAGTAATTTAGTGGGTAATTATGACATGTTAAGGTAATAATATTATTTTGGACGTTCATGGGAAAATGAATTAAATATTGAGTTTGATTATTTAATATATTTTTTTGAATTTCTAGGATAAATACTACATTTAATCTTTTTAATATTGATGGCCAATTCTGGTGGATTGAATCTGTTATAAAAAATCATGGTGATTATTTGATTAAATGAACATTTTCGAATTGCTCTAAATCATTGACGATGGTTTTAAATATTACAAAGTCTTCAACTGAATGTAAACTGGACAATATGGTTACTTCATCTATCACGTGGTTAATTTGCTACCATATGATTGATTCATAAATCATGATATGGGGTCTAATCCACCATGTTAATATAATTCATGTCACAATATACCACTATATGATGTTACCAACTTCTCAAGATGTAGTCAATCAACCGTACATTGAATTTAATCGACCACATGTTAATGTGACCTACTGCGGAAAACAATTAATTGTGCATTGATATGACCTACCAGAGGTTTAGGATTTTTTAAGGGTTTGAGCTTACAAAAAGGATGAATCAATAGTGCATTGGTCATTTATTCATTTATAGGCTATGTAAAGGTGACCAATGTGGTCACATAGCTACATAAAGATACATTAGTAACATAAGGGTAAAGTTCTCACTCCATGCACTGTGTAAACATCAACCTTAAAGATCTGAATCTATATATGGGTATTGAGAAATTACTAAAGGCTAAATAAAGGAAATTTTTGAGCTCTGTAAATGTGAAATGGTGGTCTTGATGGTTAGGGAATGGTATTCTAGACCTATGTAAAGGTACTTCATACTAGGTAAATATAACATGCACATGCAAGTAACACTCTTAGGACTCACATGCACATCCAAACGAAACATTGGTATGCTAACATTGCAAAAATAGTACCAATTTAAGGCTAGTACACAGATTAAAATCATACATAATATCTCAATATAAAAAAGATAAAAAATATTCATATCATAATGGGATTTTGAAGACACTATTAAAAGGGGGTGACTACAGGTGGAAGGTTGAAACTTTATTGGATTTGTAAGGGATAGGGTGTCATGGGTATTTTAAACCCTGAATAATAATTAATCCTATTGAAAAATTATTTATGATTTGTAGAAAAAAAATAAGCATATTTCAGGTTTTATGCATTGAAAAAATAAGGTAAGAGAAAATTTTTAGAGAAGGTTCCTACTTCCTATAAATAAGATAGGTCTCTGTAATTAAGGGAATAAGTCACTACACTAAAGATCTAGAAACAATATGCTACTATTTTCTTTTTTTTCTTTTATATCTTATTTTACATTAATTATATAACACACACTTTCATATTTTAATCAAATTTCTGTCATTGTCTATCATATTTCATCATTGTGATCTCTTACAATCCTAATTGTGTGTAGTTAGCCTAAGTAATCACAGGTGGGAGTAATTTAGTGACTTAACCCATGAAATAATGCATAAATGTTTTATGATTATTATTTATTTGGATTTACTCTAAGGATGGTCTTTAATGCATTAAATCCTCCCTGCGATATTCTAAATTTATTTATTTTTCTATACTTTTCTGCATTTATAAATGTGGTGAACTTGTTGTGTATATGATGGGTACAACATATAAACATGATCATGGAAAATTTATTTACTCACTCGGTATATTGTGTTCAATATAAAAATATGAAATTAATAATAACCTAATAAAAAATCACATTGGATAATTATCTTAGGATAATAAGCTTTCCAATTGATTTCATTCAATCTATATTGTGTTAGTATATTTAAGTTCATTTTTTTATTCCTTAAACAAAAATAAATAAATGTCCATTACTTTAATAAAATAGAAAACATCATAACTATAATAACTGTATTTGGAATAGTTATAGAATAACCATAACTTCTCTTAATGTGAAAGGTCCTAGAATGTTTTTATGTTTTACAAGGAAAATGAATTGTAGCTATTTTACTACCTTCTGGAAAGTGTACCAAAAAAACTATGTCAATGGGGAAAGGAACCATATCCATATAGAAAACCTCAAGGAAAATAGAACACATTTCTAGGTCATGTTTCTCAGATTCAGTTAGGTTTATCAAGGACCTATGTATAGATAAAGCTTATATGCATGATAAAAATTTTTGGAATATACAATGATAAGATATTTTTGTTTCATTAAATATCATGTGGTAAATAGAAATCTAAAAATATATTTTTTTATAAAAAATATATCATCTGAAAAAATAGTTTGTTGCATAAATTCCCAACATTAATGAGGATGACATACATTGGGAGGAGGTTTAATCATGGTTAAATTTATGTCTTCACCTAAAATGGGAAATTTATGAATAAATATATATTATCTAGTAATAAGAATTAATCCATATCTATTTCTTATAATAATATGTTTTCATCCAAGTGTAGGGACATTGTAGGAAACCTGGGGTTAGTTAGAAAACCTATAAACAAGAATATAGTAAGGGATTATATGGGAATAATATTTCTTCATTGGGACCAAGATAATATATTTTGGAATTACTATATATCATTGGATAATAATAATCAAGTCATATGTTGTTCTAGGAAAGAGAGTCTTGAAAAACTTTAACAAATGTATAGGGGAAAAGGTATTGAAATATATAATTATCCAAGTGTGAAAAGGTAGAAAATTTTACAATAATATGATTCCAACCACTAGATAAACTAAAATTTTTTCATCCTAAAGCATGGCCATGGGAAAACCCAACATGATCTGGAATTGACCTCACCATTGGGTAAATTCAAGTGTAGAAATGGAATCTATGATAAGGCCTACAATAAGAGATCTAGTCTTTACTATATATCCCATGATATTTTAAATCAAACCCAATATAGATCAAGAAAAGTAAATGAATTTATATGTTACTTGAACCCCAAAGTCAAATAAATAAGAAATTTCTATAGCTCTGTGATATTCTATAATGGAAAAAAATCACATAGATTGATCTCTTCTAAAATAGGACATTATTAGAGTTGAATTCATATGGAATATTCCACTCTAGGAAGTTAAAGGTCATGTGGGATGGACACCTTTCAATTTTTTAAAGTCATATGGGATGTCTTATTTACCATATAGTTTATGTTCATGTGATAATGACCATGCATCATCTATTTTAAGTTCTTACGATGAGGGGACTCATGTAATGTAGTTTAAAAAACAGGATAAGGGCATTTCATGCTTGTATTTTATGGTTTGAAAGATTTGATCATTGTTTCATGTAGTTTATTCTCATGTGACTTGGATCCTCTTAAGTCGTTTTTTAAATTAATATGGGCATAAAAAATATATTTCTTGTTTTTTTAACATTAGGTATTTTGATGATAAAAGCCATGTCTTGAAATGTATGAACTAGACATGGTGTATTTTCAACTAGTGAGAATAGTTTGACCCTTAGTAATGGAGAAGCAATATCTATGACATTAAACAATAGAGTATGTGTTTTGGGTGACTTGATATTATGATTGAAAATATTCCCTAGGGATTACATAGTATATCAATAACAATTTTTTTGTTAACAATATATTCCATGGGAATTCTAATAACATAATTTTATAAAACAATCTCAAATTATAGGAGATGGTAAATCAAGATGTTAGCCTAATTTTTTTTGGAATTCTAAGATGAGAATATTTAATCAATAAATAATGTTTTATAATACATTTATATTGATTCAGTTATTTTTTTCATGGTGATTTAGAAATAAATGATATAAAGTAGGTTGGGTATAAGAGTATATGTCTATAAGTGTGGTTGGAAGAATATATGTCAAAAATTATTTAAAATTTTATTTAGATATATCATTATGTTATAGATATTATATTTTCCCAAAAGGAATGGACCATAATTCATAAAGATGGTAAATTAACCCCCATAATAAATGAAGTGGGGTATCAACATGTAATGTGGGTATATTGGCCACTGGTTATATGGAAAATATCATTTTTAAGATAGTTTTGGGATTTTAAAATGGCATTAAGGTCCCTAAAATATAAATTTGAGAGACTAGGAAGAATGCTCCCCTACACAAATGAGGGGCATAAATTTTTTGAACATTGGTTTAAGGTTATGTTATATAGACCATGCACCCTATAGGTTAGGGTTTTGGTAAAATCCTTGTTACATAAATTATAGGATCCTTCCACAATGACCTAGTGTTGTGTTGTTTATAATCATACCACAATGACTTTTATCTTGCAGTTTACAAACATACAAAAATTAATTTTTCCTTTAATGTGATCATCATTCCTGATTTTTCTCTACTAGAGTGAGAATTAATCACATACATGTCACATGGTTCATGGTATTCTCTAACTCCATTAGGAAAATTTCTTTTTTTGTATCAAATAAAATAATTAAAGACCAATCATCCTCATATATTATATCTCAAAAGATAGAGGTAGGGATAATAATTGGATGATATTTCATAACTACATCCTTAGGTCACATGATCTTCAATATCTCAATAAGTTTTTTCTATAATTAATAAGAGAAATATGTATCCATATTATCAATCATCAAGTAATAGACCTTATTTTTTATATCACTTACTGGTGGATAAGCATCATTATTCCATACACATTTTGTTTTCTAACCTTGGTGATCATATAGTTGAAGTAGATATTAGTATTAAATTGTCTCTCTTATACCCTCAATTTTCTATTTATAAATCAAACCCATAAATGTGAATCACTTTTTTGTTGTATTCCATAAAAACTAATGGTAGGTGCGGTAATTTGAGTGGTGTTTCAAATATTCCTCCTTGGGTCTCTTGATTAATGGGGGATTAATACAATTACTCATCAACGTAGTCTAGAATACCTATAAAACATTTATTTTTTCATGTAATAAAACATGTTTCATCTTCTTTTTCTAGGTCCACAATATTATTTTCCATGTGTTTTAGGAATACTTTGATTGGCATGGTAACATAGTTGAATTTTATATTGGGGTGGTGGTTTCATAATCACAATTAATTTGAGAAAAAATATTGAATTTATGGAGTATTGTGACATAAATAGTTCCACCCCTATACTATAGAACTCTAATATTCTTTTGTATTGCATGGTGATCAATAATGATGAATTTTTTTTGAAATTAACCTAATGATGGGGGAAATATGAAAATTACCCAATTGAAGTGGTTTGGGTTTCATTACTATAAAGAATACCATTTTAATAGGATATTACAATTTCATCATGAGGAAAGTATCCCCATTAACTCAAAAATATAGGGATTCATTGAAGGGGATGACGATCCATGGGACCTACTAGTTAATGATGAAATTTTACCTGAAAATCACCATGAAAGGGATTTCTTTTGTAGAGTATCACAATAATTGATTTCTATATATTTTCAATTCTTTTCACTACACCTAAGGAATATATTCTTTTTTAATTATGTACACGATATATTAAAAGGTATTAAAGGAAGGATATGTGAAAGTACTAATTCCATAATGTATGGAATAAAGGACAAGTGATGATTTCATTAAATCTGGGTACTAGAGTAATTGTACTTGTATTTTATATTTGTCTCATTTTCATTCTTCACAGACTATATTATGATTGATGTTTTTTATATATTCCTCATCATTAATCTATATATTAACTACAAAACATTCTAAATCATTGGTAGGGGTAAAAACCAATTTCTTGGAGGTATGTGTTGTATCTCTAAGTTCCTCCCTAGATGATGTCATGTTGATGGAAATTGAGGCTTCCTATTTCATTAATATATTACTTCATGGTTTATTTTCTAATTAATTCTATAATACTAACAACATATTTCTATTTCTACCTATTATAAGAGGATATTTTTCTGTGGTATTTTTTATATGTTCTCACTTGGTTGGATGGTTCAAATCATTCTGATGATGGGGGCATAAAGTCTCTAAAATTTTGAAATTTCTTTAGAATCATAATGGAACCCTATATCTCTTATTCCTTATTATATTGATCCAATTGAATCTTGTGATGTTGATAAGTAATATTTATTTCACCTATAATTGTAGAGGTAGTTGAGGTCCAACTTGTTGATCCAATCATTCTTTCATGTTGGAATGTACATGAATCATTATTTTCTAAATCATCTTATCGTAAAATATTTTCGTATTCAAATAAGTATCCTTTTACCATTTTTAATTGTTTAGGGAGAATGGATACCACACATAGAATATGTTCTTTTGGATAGTTCAATGTATTTTTACCATCATAAACCATATTTTTTGGTAAATAAATTAGGATAATGAATTCATAAATCATGTGACTTAATATATATTGGTAAGGGTAGTAATTTTGGTGATTATTTATCCCTACATTATCTAGATTCTTGACCTCCAGCAACACAATCATGTTGTACCATAAGTTATAGATAAAACACTTCATAACATAATAATTTTTTAGGGAATAAAAGTTTTATTTATATCTTCAATATAAAATCGTCTAAACCTTGTTGTCTTTTGGATGGTAGAATTTTTTTTCTAATTTCAATTAATTACTTATCAATGATGATGGTGTTTAATTAGATCATTTATTGTTTGTTAAAATGAAATCCTTTACACATTATAGTATAGTTTAAAAACCATGGAACCTAATAAGGTACTTTAGGGGTTTAGGATGGTTGAAAAGTCATCCCCTAGGTTATCAAAAAAATATAATAATTTAATTACTAGAATTAATATTTTCAAGCAGTATGGAAGACTCTTCCATTTGGAAATGAAATTGATGACTCTATCAATTTCTAAAAACATAAAATTGAAGAGGACAGGGATAGTTGTTTTTTTATAGAACAGATTAATTGGTATGTTAATTTCTTCTGGAGATAATCCCATATTATAATAGACCCATATATAAAGTTTTTATACCAGAAAAACATTGTAAATGATAAATTTTTCACAAAGCATCTGAATCTAGATACCATATTTTTTTGGGTTCTGTACATTAGGCTGCATCGAGAAGACAATTTGATGAGATGCTATTATGGATCCCCCAATACATAAGATGTAGAGAAGTTTGTATTCCTAAAGTTGGGTGGATTATAATACACCCATATTTTATATAGTTTCAAATCTAGTCATATCAGTTTATGTTGACCTTAATAGACATCCATTTGAGTAGATAGAGTATCAAAAAATTTTATAGATACCACATCATGACTTAACCTCAATTAACTCTCATAAACTAGAACTAGATTTTTCCCCTGTGGTGGAACTCATGATAATAAATCATATTTCAATCAAATGGGTGGATTAATGTTATATAACATTGATAGGGTGTCTTAATTACAACATTATGGGTCCATAAATCTTCTCTTGATGAAGAGGATCTCTTGAATATGGAATGACATATTCATCCTAAATATATTACACAATTGATCTGATTACCCTGAGAAATTAATCATTGATCTACTCAATATTATCTGGTGTATAATTGAACTAAGAAATATTCTCTACTACAGTGATGGTCTCACCATATAAAGGTGGCTATTGGGATATTTATGTGTCCATTCCATTTCCTTTTTCCTTAGGGACCATCCTTCCAAGTGGTTGATGATCGATTTATTTGAGGGAATCTGGAATCATGGTAATTCTTTTGATACTATGTATAAAATAATTACTTTTAAACCATTTAGTGATTTTAATTCTCTACATATGCCCAATAATTTTCATGTAATTTTATATTATCATTTTCTATAACATTAGTTAGGTCAATATTGATGACATTTATTTATGTTAAACCAATATAAATAACATAGATTCTCATGTAGGATGTATTTATATGATCCAAGTATATTCATTCCCTATTGATGGTACTATAGATGAATTTGAGGGTAAATATGTCCCCAACCATACAGGCTGGTGCTTCCACTAGGATATTTTAGTTGTAGTTGTATATCGCATTAAATCATAGTCTTGTGTTCTTCTATATTCCAGGTATGGTGGGAAACCATTTTTTGGACCTCCATGTGAATTAATAATCATATATATTTTTTAGGGGAATATTAAAGTTATAACATAGTCCAACATTGATGAAGTATGAAACTTTAATCTAATGTTGACATGGAATTGGCCTCTAGAAACTATTGTTATACAATAATTATCCTTGGGGATGATAATGTACAAAAGTGGTATGAAACTGCTTCAGGGTTTTGGATTCCCCCTGATGATCTGTCCTTCTTGATTTGTTTCTTCTATGTTATTAGGGTTGAAACCTCAATTATAATTGGTCTCATGTAATGTGGGAATAAACCATAAAGAGTAGTAACCCTCCAAAGTAACTCATTTTATTTATTTGAGATATTGTTATGTGAAATTTAGGTGCCAATGGAAACTACAGATAGAAAATATTATAACTTGTTAATGGGTAATTACCCATGGCAGTGCCTCCTACTAGTTGATGTGGTTTAGAAAATTAAGGAAAGGGTATCCATGTAATCATTCTCAACATATTATCTAGGGTCTTGTATTTTAAGGTGTTTGTGGAAATAATGACTAATGAGAGACCTCTAGGGAAGTTCTTGAATAATGATAGTGAAGTAGCTTAAATCCTCCTTCAACTCCCAAATAAAAGGAGTGTAAGTGTTTTCTTACATTTGGGATAGACTCTCTATGTGATTTGGTATTGATATGGGTGTCTTCTACCCCTTTAAAACATATCTATATAGTGGTGTTATTCAGGGATAAAACCCCTTAAAATAGAATAGGATTTCTCTATTTTCGGAAGTATCCATCTAAATAGGTAATCCTACACCATTAGGGGCAATATATTTTATATTAGGAGTTGGTTAAGTGATAGAATAAGTTGGTTCTTATAAAAACCCAAACCTTTTTTGAGTACATATATTCTAAGAGAATTATAATTTTGATTTAGTGAACAAGTCATTTTGGGAACCACAATTTGGATCGAGAATCTAAGAGTTAGACCATCCCAATTTGGTTTTTTTGATATTGTTCCTAGACAGAGAGGTTCCTTGTGCCTTATGTGAATCTCAGGAGTGTCGGGTTTGATTATGGATGTTTTTTGAGGGATTTTTTCCAGAGTGTATAGTTTGGTGTGCACGATTATAGAGAGACAATATAGATCCCTGAGTATGAGTAGGAATTCAGTTCAATTTGAAAATCACTTGGCTTGTAGGTATGGTTAGTTAATGGTTAAGGGATATCCTTTTGTATTTCATAGGAAACCATATTGTCTTAGACAGGTCATAACGTGTAATGAAATGACTCGGATACCCATACAAACTTTTAAATAACCCAACCTATCACATACCTAATGGGTGTTCCTGATTCCCAAAGGTTGAAGACTAGAAACCTAAAATCAACAAAACCCTTGTGGAATTATATATCTCAACATGTAGTAGAAAAAAGTGGAAGATATATATATATATATAAACAGTAAGAAGAAATAGTGGAATGGAAAAATATGAAATACATGACATAACAAAAATGATACAGTAGAAGCAATACCACAAAAACATATCTAAATAAACTCCATAGGATGAGTATAATAACAAAGAACAAAACCCAAGATGAGAAAGAAAAACTGCATGTGATAAGAAGGCAATGCTTTGCTATCTCATCACCAACTTCCCAACACATTCGATTGAAATATCAATGCCTTACTATTGTGCCTTGGTTTACTCTAATTCAAAATAAATAACAAGGTCAACACATCACTAAAGGGGTGTATAGGGTGTGATATAATAAGCACAGTAGGATACCACCCAGGTGTTCTATAACAAGTTTCTATAGAAAAATAAAAACAATACCATTTTTAATGAAAATAAGGTATAATAATAATTTTAATTATTTTTCTATCAAAATAATTGTAAAAAATATACTTTTTCAACATTTTCAAATAATCTAGGTAAAACCAGTTAGAAATATATCACATATATCAATTTAGGTAATAAAATCCAAGAAGTATAACTCAAAATCACAGTTAACATCATTAAATGGTTCTCTATAGTAGAGGACATCTATAACACTCATGAAAAAAATAGAAAATTACATTCATCAAGTCTCTAGAAACATGCATCGAATCTAGACAGTAGTTGAACACCACAAAATATAAAACTTTCAATAGTTCCCAAAAGTCCCTAGATCAAAAGGCATATGGTGTAGAAGAACTCCCCATGAGTGGAACCCTCTATGGAATTAATGTATTGTTCCTATAATTAAACCTTCCACAAGTACCCAAGTATTTCCATGGTATAAATTTTCAAAATCATTTAATCAAATCCATTCATTGAAAAAAAAATTCATAAAACCTTTTCATGATACTTTGAAAATACCTTTTATTTTTACAAAATAACAGGACAACCATAATTTCATAAAAACCAATTTTCAAATTCCCAAATCAATATTTAAATGATGATATTTTATTTATAAAACATTTTCTAAAACTAGGGAAATAAAGGGTAATCCAAAATAGTCTAGTGATGGAATGTAACTAGATATAAAACCATTAGAAGAATCATAGAACAAAAACTAGAGACCCTAAATATGATTCCCACAACTAAAGATTGTATTACATAACAAAAAAAATTTAAGAGAGGTTTGGTCACACATAACATAGAGAAATCACACCCTATACACCATGAATAACAATGTGTCAGCCCTCGGGAATGTATATCTCATAGGATCATGAAAGGATTATGAAAGAGATAACTAAAATATCAATATATCAGAAAAGTTTTTGAAATAGATTTGTTGAAACCTATTTCTGTAATGAAGTAGAAATATCACTTTCCAAGAGAGACGTATTATATCCACCACAATGATAAATCACGAAATTAAATGATCAAGAAGGAGTGGAGTTCCCAACAATTTCTTCAGAGGGCTCTAAGGATTCTAGAGTGAAACCATCATATAAAATGAAAATTAAATCATATGTGTAACATTGTTAAAACTAATGTCCCCAAACCATTCAAAATGAAAACCCCTTTCACAATTTTAATTTCATGATTTAAAAGATATGTAAAAAAGGATTCACCTTCGATTAAAATAACGCTGATCATTATTTTCATGATGTGAATGAATTTTACAACTTGTAAAATTTTCATGATTTAAACTAGTTCATGGTTTCTTCCCAGTAATAGATTCATGTTATATAAAAAGTTCATTATGTGATATTATATAGTCTATATTATATTGAAAGAACCTAAACTTCCAAAAAATTTATCAAAACCCAAGGAGAAACCTCAAAATATTTTTACACATTTATAACTATATTTCATTAATTCAAACAAACATACATACCTGAACATTTTGAATTTTTCCCCAAAAAATTCTCTCCATCCTTGAATGGTATGAAACACACAGAAAAAATATGAAATGAAAAAGTTAGATGAGAAATACCAGAGATAAGGTAACATGATGTCACAAAATCTACACCATAAGAACTTTCATCCCTAAAAAGTCATGCATAATAATGGATCTCTATAAATAAATGATTCCCCTTCTCCCGCATTAACATTTCCTGGTCCCGTGTCATATAAGAGTCTAATATGTGTCACCATAACACTGTAACCAACAAAATAGATTTCCCAGGAATTAATTTCACATGATATTCAATGATCTCTAATGGTTACACTATAATAGAGTCTTCTATCTCTAACTCAATATCATCCCATCTGAGAATATGATATTGATCAGGATGATATTTCCTAAGATATTATATATGGATCACATACTATATACCCATAAACTGAACCAGAAATTAAAACTAATATGAACCCTTCCCAATCCACTTAGGGGCCTTAAACAGCCTAAAATATCTCAAGGACAATATACCCTATTTTCAGAGCCAAAAGTGACCCAACTGGGGAGAAACATTCAAAACAACCTGTTCAATAATGGAAAACTCAATAGGATGACATTAATGATCTACATATGGTGTGTTTCCAAAATTTATCTCTAACCAAATTATGATGTATATCTCGATTCCTCGAAATCATCACTTAAACGAGACTCAGTCCTACTAAAGAGGCATCACCAACCTCTTCTCAACTAATTGATGACCTGTATGTGTAATAATAAATAGCATCTAAGGTTTCCATTTTAATCAATTATTAATAACTACTTTTATAATAAAACACAATGATTCCCAAATGGTTTTCCCATGATCCACCAAAATCCAATATGTGAGTACAAAGCATATCTTCTAGTATTTGAATAGCTTAATTCATCTGACCATCTATTTGTGGATAGTTAGTTGTACTCGACCTTATCTGAGTATCGATTAAATCCTGGTGACTCCCAAAAAACATTGACGTAAACCTAGGATCACTATCTGAATTATTGGTAGAAGGAACAACATGTAAACTCACAATCTACAACATATAACGATTACCATGGTATTTAACTTTAGTGGATTCCTTGATTATAATGAAATAATCTGAATTCTTTAATTGTTCAATCATCACCAATATATCATTTTCCCATGGGGAGTCTATGGTAAAACTAGAACAAGGTCCATGGACACCTCATCCTATTTTTAATCCTTAAGAATAAGATTATGGATTAAACCATATGGGTTTAGATGTTCTTCCTTTATCCGTTGGCATGTGTAATAGTGGGATACATAATCTAAAATGTCACAATTTATATGTGGCCTCCATAATCATTTTCTTTAATCATAATACATCTTCATAGTTCTCTAATGAATGGAAAAAAATAACTATGAAATTCATAAAAATATATATTCTCGTAGATACTAGGATGATATAAAAATCCCAAAATTAGAAAATATCGTCTAGAAGGCGGGACCACCAAGAAATTGTCTCCCTGACAAAAAGGGTTTTTCAAATTTCACTGGACTCTTCAAGAATATATTTGACCCTACTGAATACACTCATGTAGAGTTGAGGAAAACTAGAAACTAGATATTACAATGCCTCAAATATCCTCCTGAGTATCTTGTTAAAACTGATTGAAGAGTGTTATAATGTTATACTCCTCCTTTGATTCAGGAACATCATGTGATGGTATATTCCTACTATGATTATCTACTATTAAATTACCTTTCCCCACGGTATAGGAGATGTCGATGTAATATATCTAAAGCTATTCAACATATTATCTCTATTTTATATTAAAGTCATTTTACAAAAATATGTGTGTTAAACTTTAATAATTTTAAAAGGCTATGAATATTTCCCCAAATAGGTAGATCTACCAACACTTATCTGCATACATAATAATGAAAATATCTATGTCATGGATGGGGTAATTCTATTAATTTGGAAAAAATATGATGAAATCCAAACACCACAACATGAAGATACCACATAATACTACAACCTATACTATCACTAGAAGCATAAAAGTATAATAGATTACCCTTATTGAGATTAGGTAAGATCAGAATATGATCCAATTTTAGAATTCATTTCATCATTTCAAAATAAGAATGACATATAACATCCCATTATAATTTCAGACCTTTCATGGAAATATCATTCAAAGGGGACAATAACATTGATAAATACTTAATGAACCACTTATAGTATCCTTTATGGCCCAAGAAGCTCCAAATATCAAATAATTTCTATATATTCTCCCATGAGAAGATAGACCTAAACATCTCATGACCAATAGATAATTCACTCTCATAAATAACAAGCCTCGTGAACCTTGCTTCATGGATATAGAAACATCATTTAAAAAGTTTTATATATAAATAGTGACCCCTCATTATCTCTAGAACCAAACTCAAATGGTTCTCACTCTCATGATCAGATCTCAAGTAATCTAAAATATCATCTTTGAAAATTACTAACAAGTGTTGAGATACTGATGGAATATGTGGTTCATCAAATCTATAAAAACTACAAAAGTGTTATTCAAACAAAAAGGAATTCCAATATATTCTTAATGGCTATACATGCTCAATAAATTTTATTTGTTGTATCAGACTCCAAAAATCTAAGCTTATGATAACAAGAAAAAATAATTTTCTCCAAAAACCACATTTTACCCTTTTGGTAGACATACAAATAATCCATGTGGGGTAAAAATGATTATCATTTATCATCACTTGATTCAAATTATGATAGTACACTTACAATCTGATTGAAACATATTTATTAATGGATAATAGAATAGGTTAATCCCAAGGTGAAACACTTGGGAGAATGAAAACATTCACCATTATATCATCCAATTGAATCTTGATCTCTTTCAGCATTGATGGTTCCATAGGGTGTGAGGGTATTGAAACATGCATCATAGCTTCTACTAGATTGGTTATGAAATCCACCTCCATCTCTAGGGGAATATCGAATAAGTCATCAATGAAAAAAATTGGAAAGTTCAAAATAACTATTAGAAGATCAAAAAAATAAATTTAATTATTCTTAACTAAAAATGAATATAACAAACTCATGATCCCAATTCAAAATGGTCTTTCAAGACCAGAGAGTGGATCCCACTCTCTCTAAAACACCCAAGAGATCCCATAATCAGTATAGATTTACAATGGTTGATCATGAAAACCAATCTCATCATTTTTAAAAATAATCTAATTTATCCAAATGATGAAATTTAATAGATCTAGATCGAGAAAAATGAAATCACAGGCTACCTCTATGTCAGTTATCGAAAGAGAACAAGGAAACTGAAACCCATTCTCTTTCATCATCCTAATAGGTTTCACTAACTCCATCATAATGTGCATGAGATCCATGGGATGTTTAAACATATCAAAAAAATGGGAAAAAATAAATGAGTGGGAGGAACCAGTATCAAATAAATCAACCACTACAGAAGATGAAATATATGTGGTACCTCACATGGACGTTGCCCCCATGCCAAACTTAGTCGATAATTCATCTATATCCTAATGTTGATACATTTTTGAGACAGGTGACTTGAGGCATGTAGTCCGGGAAACATCTTACTACACCACAACAGCATTTGGAGATAAATATATCTAACCATACTATGGTGTTGACATATCCTAATTCAATTATTATATATTATTGTCAAGTCCAAAACCATTACACATATATGTAGGAATGTGAAATAAATTATGGATGTGTCTGAACTTTCGAGAGTGATAGAATGTGAGGGGAAAAATACTAGTTGTAACTGATGATATGGTTGATTCACATTGTTGAGTACTACCTCCACCAACTGTATGATTCTCATCTTATTCCAATTTCTTATATATGTACCAATAAAGCTACCACTAGGTAGAAGATATGGGGATTAATAACCAACCATGAATTCTTTTCCATCACCTTCATCATAGCCATTTCTACTATCTCTTCATAGGTTGAAGATTTAGCATATATACCTGTGATTTGATATCTTATTTCAAACACTATAGGTACATATCATCCATATAATAATAATTCTTTACTACATATAGAGAAAATAGAACCACCCCCAGGAACCAATTAGTCTACACCGCAATATAACACACTCCTTATTCATACAGAGAAACTCTAGAGCACATCTATCATCAGAGACTCTACATTGAACATCTGGAAGAATAGAGTCTTAAAATGCTTCTCGTACAATACCACATGTCTATCCACCTATACCATAGAATCACACCATCTCTTGTTGGGGACCATGAGTTTAAACGCTAATCACATCACCTTTATATCTCAGGTCTATCGATGAAGTCTATGATCAAATATATCTTATACATCCAGTCCTATACCTATTAATATTCTTTCATAACTCTAAATTAAGGTGTATTGTCACATAAGAACTCACATGATTGTTCACTTTCACTTACATATCTTGGATATACCCCAAACATCCCATGATAACTTGAGTCTCATCATGCAATGAGTTGGCCATGAACTCACTGAAACATACCCCTCATGTACCAAAAATTCTATTTCTACTTTACCAACATTCCAAACTAATAACCAGCCTCCATTGATACAAAACAATAATGAACTGACCTAGATTACCAAAAAATTTGGTACCCAACCCGAACCATAACATAGACGAAGGGTGTTCCTGGCCCCCAAATATTATTGACTAGCACCCGAGCATCAAGAAGACTTGAAAAATATATATATTGTTCTTTGAAAAAGGATTATTAAATAATAATAACATTTGAAAATCATTTTCTTATAAAAATACCTTTAAATATTATCAAGAAGAATTAAAATCATTTTGAAAAACTATTTTCCTTTAATAATAGTAAAATAAGCTTCAAGATATTTTCAAAAATATTAAACGAAAATTTTTTGAAGTCTTATAAATATATCAAGAAAATGTTTTGAAAACAGGTTTACATGAAAACATATGAAATAATAATTAAAAAATATTAAAACATATTTCTTTAAAATACTTTGAAAACATATAAATATAGCTTGAAAACATTTTGAAAACAATTATCCTGGAAATCATATTTAAGAAAAAATACGATTTGAAAATATTTTTCATTAAAAAAATTCTTTTCAAAACTTTTTTTTAAAATTTTTCCTTTTAATGAACAATGTTTTCTTCAATGAAATGATAGTGGGTAAAATCTTACATGTCGTATGAGGTAAAAGAAACTTATCTTTTTCATGGTAAAAAGGCTAGAAAATTCCATATTTAGAAAATGAAAATAATATTACTTTGAAGATGTTGGTAAAAGAAAAAATTGAAGAAATTTCTTTTAATTATTATAGTATAAGGGTTCAATATTCTTGGAACCCTAGAAAACATATATAACCCTCTAAAGAGAGAGTAAAGTCAGGGTTTCTTAGAAACACATTCTTAACTAAATTATGTTCCAACGAATAGAATTATGGTAAAAATACCTAAATATATCATGAATAAAAAATGAATAATAAATTCTTGAATTTTATTCATATATTGGTTATAATATTTCATCAAATGATGAATAAACAAAAACAATCATGAAAGGTAATGAGATTGTTTCAATAAACTTATATCACTTGGTAAAATAGGATCATACTTTATGTGTAAGAAAATAAAATTAAATCAATATTTGAATATCCTAAAAATATTTCTATTCCTGATATATCCTATAAAAGGTAGTTATATACACCTCAAAATGAATTTAGTCTCATAATAAAACATGATTCTCAAAAAAAGAAATTTAAGAAAAAAATATTTTATAGATTTAGAAACTTTTGAAACATTAATCTCATGAAATAAAGTTCATTAAATGGATATGTAAATACCCATAAATTTAACTATAATCATCATTTATTTCTTACATGGGTAGTATAAAAACCACACAAAATGAATGGGTGGTGATTAAAGAATGATTCTCGGGAAAATAAAAACTGAGATGAAATCTCCTTACATTATGTCTTGACTCTCATCGTACTAAAAAAAAACCTCATATATTATAAATATAAAATTATTATAAATCTATAACAGAGCCATATTATTACATATAATGCAATATATGGTTTAATTTTGGTTTTATATTACCCTATTGTCAAAAAATCTACTATAAGATTTCACTTTGTGTAATATCTGATTTGTTTTTCACATGTATCTTAATTTGTTATATCATTTGTTTTTATATATATAACATGATTCAAATAAGTAAAACCATGATATAAATATAGTTTATATTTAGTATATTATTATTATAAAAATCCATCAGATATAGAATTATGAAACGGAATACACTATTCATGGAGAAGGTAAGTCTTGCATACGCATGAATACTATTGTCGTTTAATTGTCATGTTGAAACAATGAAATTAGAAGACATATATTTATATAAATTTATATATAATTATTAAATTACATTTTATTAAATCATATATTCCATAAATATTAACTAAATTCACCCTTAACATGTTCCATTTAGTGTATGAATGAATCACATCACTTTGAGGGGGTGGTAGTCCACCCCTCCTGAAACGAAATTATCGTACTAACACAAAATAGAATGTATAAATATGTATGTTGTAAAATAAATAGATAAGACTAAATAAATAATAAATAAAATATAATACATATATAAATAGTTTTTCCAACATAATTTCTTGTATTAGAGGTTGTAAAGCAAAAATAGACAATCCTCTTTTAGTGAGGTGGTAGTTCACCGTACAAGTACACAGTAGATTCGTTACCCATTAGATGGAGGTTTGTGTAAGTGTATTTAAAACCACCATTAAAAATAGAATTGTATTATATTTTGTATAACATTTTTTTATAAAATCATGGAATAATTAGATTGTAGGGGTGAAGGAATAAAATAAAATAAATGATCTTGATAAAAGATGTTACCTATTAATCTGGTAACTCCTTTTAATTTGTGCCAAAAACTTCTTTGGATTTTTATCTTCACAAAGTGAGGATTCACGGGGTAAGGGGAATATTTTTTAAATGGTATTTGGATGATATTTTCTAAACATAAATGGTTTTAGAAGTGTGAATAAGTGGGAGAGTTGGTGTCATTTTATAAATAAGGGAAAGGATAGCCCTAACATTTTTTATAACAACTTAGGTGTAACCAATTATTTACCTAACCAAATTCATAAAAAATGCAGCTAAACTAGAGTATGGAAGGTTCATTGAAGAATAATGTACGTAAAATGGTTCTTGGATTAGTTTATATGTCATTTTGGGTCTCGCAATTACAGTTTATCTTTTAGTTAAGCTTAATTTTACCTTAATAGATGATATTAATTTTAATTACATTCACTAATATTTTTGGTAAAAAACTAATTTGACCTTTTTAGAAATGATAAATAATTTTATTCAAAATATTTAATCCAATTTTTCAAATTTTTATCAATGAAGTGGCATAAATTAATTTAAAACTAATCTCATTGAAAAGATGAAACTGCAGGTTTTAAATGTAAAAATGTCAAAACTTTTGTTATGGTTTTATACCCAATGTCAATGTGAAATTGATTATAATAACAAAATTTGGATTATTTTATAAAAATATTATGTAATTAAACTTTGAAACCAATTTTAAATATAATTTATCCCTATAAATAAATTATATGATAAAAATGTTTTGAATTTAAACTCAATATCTTTCACTATCCATCCAAAAATGAGGTTTCTCAAAAAAAACAAAAAAAATTACACTAAGATAATTTAGATATTATATATTAAGAAATTAAGTTTAATGTATCAAATTAAATTTCTAAATATGTGAAAAATTAATATTATTATTTTGTACTTAAAAACATTAAAAGTAATTATTTTTAAATAACATTAATTTTAAACATATAAGGACTTCAAGAAAATTATATCATTCCTCATAAAACTATTATATATATATATAACCATTATAAAAAAAATTAACATTATTTATCACTATTCATATTTATATTTTTAATGTATGCATTATAATTATATCATTTAAATAATTATAATAATGAAAAGATTTTTCATGGAAACTCAGTATTGCATGTAACATACTCCAAGTTGGTACTGTGTGTTGCATATTCCAATTCAGTGTTGTGTGTATCATATGCGAAGTTGAAAGATAATATCGGGCTTCCATGTAGTGAATATAAAATCTATGTTGTGTGTTGTGCATGATTAACTTACTAATGTGTATAACGCAAGCCAAACTTAGTGCCTTAATATAAAATAAACTATTATTCATGTAACATGAGATGAAAAATATTAAAATGTTTAAATTTATTTAAAAGAAATCACAAAATCTAAGGGTGTTACCTTATAAGATCCTATTATATCTTTTTATCACCCGCTTGTTAGTAATATTTAATTATTACCCTTATTTCTGGTGTTAACTACATCATTTTCCTGAGCATGTTTTGTTTTGTGAGTCTTGTTTTGTATACATATGTTATATTTATTTCATATAAATAATGATATTAAGTTAATAGATATTATATTTACTCATTATATACACTTTTATAATCATTAATGAATGGTTTACAAAAAAGATGAATCACATTACGTGGTGGAGACGGTAGGTCATATGTACGCATGAGCGAAGGTATCATTCCATTAATGGTGAAAAGGATAAGGAATTGGATGGTATATTAATTATAATGAATAAATATAATCTTATATGTACTATATATATATATTTTAATTATTTCCCTAATTTTACTCATCCATGCAATGTGGTGATGAAAATCAAATTAAACCACGACATGGGGACAGTAAGTCGTATGTATGCACGCACAGTGTTTTCATTTTTTCTAAGATGGATAAATCATGGAATATTCATATCACATAATCATAATAACATATAACAATATATATGATACTTTATTAATTACATTAGTAAATAAACAACTCATAAAGAGGAATTATAAGAAGAAATGAACTTGAACGAGTTAGTAAAACTGATTACCTCTTCTTCGGCGGACTTCCATTTGATCTCTTCTTAAGGGATCAGGGTTTGGTATTTTGGAACGAAAAAAACCTCTAAAGATTAAAAGAGGTTGTTGGGGATTGAAATGGGTAGATATTGTTTGGATAGATATCTCAAATTGGTTTTATTAAGTGAGGGTGGAGGTGGCCTTTTGTAATTGAGGTGAGGGACACATTGAGAAATCCTAAAAATATTAAATTATAATTGGGATATTGTAGACCCAAAGACATAAAAATATACTATAAATTAATTTTTTAACAGGTTATGTACCATATAATAACACCTTTATTATTATCTATCATTTTTGTTATTTTTTATAATTTAATAAAATATAAATTCAATAAAATAGAATTATTGTCACATTTGATATTATTGTTTTAATTTGACATTAAATATAACAATAAAAGGTTTTAATTCGAATATAATTCTTTAACACATCTATTATATATCTTATAAGCCAATAAAATTCGTTATACACATTAACATATCCCAACTCAATCAAAATTAATGTTTTTAAAATTAATTATTTTATTTTTTTCAAATAAATAAATATTATTTTAGTATTGAAGAAGATTTTATTGTAATTGTATAATTTATAAAAATAAAAAAATATTATATAATTAAAATAAATTCCATAGTATCAAAATATAAATTTCGGTGCATTTATATCTGGTTTTTCCAAATAGGGACGCATAAAAGATAAGAAATAAAAAGAGAGTGACATTTTGTAACTCTCATTGATTTAAATAATATTTAATTTAATTTCATATAAAAGTTTTCATTAGTAAACTACAATACTATATTAATGTTATAAAGGTATAATTATATTCATAAAATAATTATTTGACATGGTAACATCACATTCTAACCCTTATCTTTTGGTTTTAACTCTTATTTGACTAAAACATAATTTTTTTTTTCAAACACTTTTAGGGAAAGTGAGAATCCCTGGGACACAAACCGCACAAGAACAGAACTGACACAAACCAACATCAAAGAGAACCAAAACAAAAAACAAGAACATACCATCATAACCACTAATAATCATAAAAACCATACTCGTCACCACACCTGACACATGAGTCCTCCTCCGTAGTGCATGATTCCTATTGAAAAGCTGGTTTCTATTGCCTCTAGAGATTGTCGCCTTAGACCTGGCTCCTCATTTGATATGGAGAGCGTTGTCCCTGACTCGATATCATGGATATTCTGTCGTTTTTGAGAGTAAGCATCACCCCACGATCTCATTTAGAAGAAGCTCTGGTAATTGCAGGCGTGGCAGGTAAGAATAATCCTTCATTTTTTTTTTCTTGGAATAGTGGAAAATGTTCCAACATCCTCATTCATCCTCCGTTTCCCTCCTTGAACTATATCACTAGAGGATCTAGTGCCCAATTCACTCAGATTTTCTTTATCACTCCCGGATTTATACCCCCCCCCCCCCCTCTTATCAAAATGAGTCTCTGACACGGGTTCCTTGAACCCCTTATCCTTACTCCTCCACAGTCCAGGTGTGTTGCATTCAATAACCGAAAGGCACCTAACCACATCTTCATTGTCTTTAGGAGAATCCTTCCCCTAACACTCTACCATTATCCTAATATCCTCTACTTTGTGTTGAAAATTTCCAAAGTCCTGTCTAGGATGCTCCTCCACCGGCAAATAGATCTCCTCGTGACCCCACCATTCATACATTTGGTTATCCTGGTATCCCTCATTCATACATCCGACATCCACATGATTAGTGGTTTTAACTCTTATTTAAACACATTAACTTGTTCCATTCCAACTTGGCTTTTTACTCATTAACGGTTAATTTAGTTTCTATAAAATGAAAATTAGACCACAAATGTGTCTTTTTTTAAATTTTTAAACATTATACTAATTAGTTGGATGGTTTTTGTGTTTTTATAAATTTTATATCATTTAATAAACTAATATTTATCATAAAATATAATTATTGTTAATTTTTACATTATTCATTACTTTACATTTAAAAAATACCATAATTACATGATAACATTGAAAACCCCCTTTAATACATCCCTAACATTTTAATGTAATATATAAAATTAATTCATGACATTACTTATGTCATGTTTTATATATTTTCATATTTTTAATAATTATCATTTGATAAGTCTACTATTTAAACAATTATTGCATCATTATTGTGCAAGCCTTTAATTTAATTATTTTTTCATAAATAATAAAATTAAGTTATCATGATTATTATAATAAATTTATATTTCCAATTATTATTTATCGTCAATTATATATTATAAATAACCATATATAAAAATTATAATAATTTTTATAAAAAATGAGTTAGACATTTTTGAATTTAATTATAATTAAATATTATAAAATTCATAAAGTCATCCATGTGGAAACAATAGGCCATAAAATCAGCCAAAAAATAATTTCGGTCTAAAATAAATCATCTTATAATATTAAGATATGTTTCATAGAAATTTTATAATTCCAATAATATTATTTTTTCCTTTAATTGCCTAATTTACCATTAACCATGGTAAATATAAAATTACTAAAGTTAATATTCATAATTTAAAAAAAATATGTTAAAAAAATTATACTATGAATATCATACTGGTTACATCATTGTGTTTTTTTTCAAAATTTAATTTAAAGAAGTAGAAAAATTAAGTTTAATTCTGATCTGAGAGACATGAAAACAAAGAGGGTTTTAAAAGTAAAAACATCCAAAACATTTCTATGTTTTTATATATAAATTTATTTTGAAATTATTTATAATAACATAAATTATTTTAATTGATATTTAATTGGCTTAATTATAATTTAACGATTAATCAAAAAATAATTTAACATTATAAATAAATTAGAAGAAAATTTAGTTTAAAATAAAATGCATTATTTTTCACTATTCACTAAAACATGAAACTTCTCAGAAAAATACCAACAATTAGTACAAAGTAAAATTTTATATTATAATTTTAAATAATAGGATTATTTTTTTCAATTAAATTATATAAAATATTCAAAAAATAAATCTTAAAAGGTTTTCATTTAAAAGTAAGTAAAAATGCTTTTAGAAAAATATAGGTTTTCAATGAATAAAATTGGATTCATTATTATCTTTTTCTGATAAAATAAATTGTATTAATGTAAAAACATTTTATTAAGTATATAATATTTAAATTTTTAAATTTTTTAAATAATATTCATTCCTGAAAACTTATTGTTTACTATTAAAATAATAATATTTAATTTTAAATCGTGGTTTGTTTTAGATCAGTGTTTTATGCAATGAAAACTATTAAACTTAATAATAAATCATAATATAAAATCTTTTCGTGTCACATGAATAGAATTATTTCTATATTAAAGTGTAATAATAGTTTAAAATATGATTTACATACCCAAAACCACGCAAGTGAGTATCTACTAATTTCAAACATTATCAAAGTGATCCATAATTATTTTTTTACATATAGAAATTGGCATTACCTCAATTAGATACACAATGTGGATAGTATGACTTGAGGTGCATGATTTCAATAAAAATGTTTCATTTTAGTTTAAAACTAAAGTCATTAGAGAAAACCAAGAAAATGAGTTCGGATAATTTTCAAACATTAGGGAAATTATCCATAATTTATTTATGATGTGTACGAATTGAATAATTTTCAATTCGTCCCATGATTTAGTCAGTAAGGATAAAAGTGTTTATTTTCAATATATATGTGTCATTTTAGTTTAAAAAGATTATCAATATTCAAAACTGTGAAATTGAGGTTAGGTTGTTTTCATGATTTTAAGAAACAATAAATTATTTAGTTTTTATATATAGAAGTCAACCACACATTTGTTTGGTACATGATCTGACCAATGTGACCAAATTATAGGTTTTCATTATAGAAGTTTCATTTAAGATTGAAACATGTTCCACATAACCAAAAATGATCAAACAAGATTATATTGGTTTACTACATTAGGAAAATATTCTATAATTCATTTATGACATGTAAGAATCAACTTCACATCAATTTGACACACGGTGTGGTCAATAATACTTGAAGTATCCATTTTCAATATAAAATTGTCATTTTTTTAAACCAAGTGTCACCAGGAAAAAATTTAGAAAATAATATTCTTCTATTAAAACTTTATAACAATAATCCATTATTCATTTTTTATATAAATGAATCATCAACACATCAAAACAACACATTATGTGGCAGGTATGAATCAATGTGCATGATTTAAATATAAAGATTCATTTTAGGTTAAAATGTTCATCACTAGACAAAACATAGAAAACGATCGTGGTTTGTTTTTAAAAATTATAACCACTATCCACAATATATTTTGGATGTATAGGAATTGACTGAAAATCAATTCGACAAATGATGTCGTATGTTAGACATGAAGTGGGTGTTTTCAATATAAAAGTACAATTATAGTTTTAAAAATCATATAACATAGTCAAAAGGGATAATTCAAGATCATATTGTTCTCAATATTTATGAAATTTATCCATAATTTCTTTATATTGTGTATGAATTGATTTCGCATTAATAAGACACATTATGTTTTGGGTATGGCGTGAAGTGCATGATTACAATACAGAAGTGTCATTTTATTTTAAAATGCACATCACACATCCAAAACTATTAAAATAGCTTGAATTATTTTCATCAATTAATAAAATGATCCATAATTAATTTTTGAAATATTTTAAATGACTGCACATTAATATGAAACACGATGAAGTCATGCTTTTTTTCAATAAAAAGGTTTCATTTTAATAATATAATTTATTATATAAACAATAATATCATTAATATATACTATAATTTACAATATAATTTATCATCTGTGGATTTTATAATATTAAAATTATAGTCTTTTATATTTTATTGAAAATTAATACAATAAAAATTTGTTTTATTGTAGTGGAAATATTGTGTATGGTGGTTAATCGATGGAAAATGTCTTCTGTAAGAGATTATATTTTAATATGGGTAGTAATTTATTTTGATTAATTGAAAGTATGAAGGAAATGTAAATATTTTTTATATAAATTTACATTTGAAATGAGGGTTTAATGTATTATTTGTATTCAAATATAATTCTCTATATTTTCTATTTCTATTTATGTATTTGAATTTATTTTCTTTCCATAGGGATACCAAATGGTTATTGTAGGGTTGCAAGTCTATTGTTGGGATACAACTTTACAATTATTGGTATTTCCATTATTATCACTAAAAAATAGCATGTATAAAGGGTGGCCTATATTAGTGCATCTTTTTTACTTCCGATAAGGGGGACCTTATCAGTTTTTTTATGTCATTGATAAAGGCCTCGCCCTTTTAATATAGTATATATTTTCTGTTCTTTTTTAATAGATAAATCCATTTTCTAGATCTGTTAAAGGACTCATCTATATTAGTGATGACCCTATGATAGGTTATGTTTTTATAACTCCCCATGTTTTCCGAGCCATTAATTGTTTCTTTATAATTATAAATAATGTTTCTCTATTATTTCAAAATAATTAATAATTAATTATGTATTGGGCCAAAGAATATATGAACCATGTTAACAAAACTATATTCAATTATAATTAAATATTTTAATAAAGGTATATGAAACTTTGTATCATATAATATGTATTATTACACATAATAGGTGATTACATACATAAATACTAAAAAATTTGAGCTGATAAAATAAATTTTAGCGAATAATATCCTTCAAAATAACAACTCTTATAAATCACTATATACTTTATGAAAAAACATTAATATAACAAAACCTACAATGAGAAACAATATCATGAACGGGAAAACTATGTTTTCAAATAAAAAATAAAAAATATGAAAATAGGAAGTATGAATGGAGTATGTTAAGAAAGGCTATTTCTAGGAATGAAATATAATCATTACAAAAAATGTTCATTACAAAATTCGTCAATGGAAATATGGTCATTGATAATTTTTTCATTGGTCAAATATACTTTAGGTATACTAAATTCATTTTTTCTTTATTATTAAATTGAAAATAATATAACTCACAATGAAATGCAATTATGATATTCAAATATTATAAATAACTTTATTTATTTATGTCCTATATATAAATAGTATTATTAATTTTAAAATATGATATGTTTTTTATAAAAAATTAAATTCCATATTTCTTTATAAATGGTATAGTAAAAAAATAATTTTTTGAATATAAATAATTAAATGGTGGTATTTGTAAAAGCGTATTTAGTATTGAACTAATTTTTATTTTCAAAGAACTATTTTATAATGTATTATATATTTTTTCCTAATAAATTAATTTAATAATTTTGAAATATTATTATATATGAACTAATATATTAACATATTTTATATTGGAAATTGATATGAAATAATATTAGGAACACATAATGTTTAAAAATTCAATTTTCCAATAAAAATAGTTTTATTGGTAATTTATATCTCTTTTTTAAATCTAAATATAGAAATTTTAGAAACTCAATTTTATAACAAAAACGTTAGTTTTGAATTAATTGTATCAATTTTACCCTAAGATGAATTTATAAGATTTTTTTATAATCGATTTTTAGGTGAATAGTAAAAAAAATTTATTTTGTTAAAACTATCAATTTTATAATTTAAAAATAATTTAAAATTTTAAAAAATACATATATATATAGAATATATATTTTAAAACAATATAAATAATTAAAGAAATTATCTAGTATTTTTAAAACACATGTTTAAAATTTTTTAGATTCAAGTTATATTTCACAATAAAAACAGTTTTTAGAGGCTTATATTACAAATTTGAATTTATCACTTTTGAAATTAATTATAAAATTATTTTTTCTTAACTGAGTTAAAAATTTAAATATTATTCAACAAGTTCAATTTTATTTTTAGGAATAAAGGAAATACTATTAATATTAGATTTAATTATTGTGATAACGGTAAACCAATTTTTAAAATGAATTGTTTTATAAATTTCATATCGTATTTATTTAATAAATAAAATATAGAAAATATAAATGATTAATATAATATAATTTCTAAAATTATAAATAATTATATAAAAACATATTCAATTGGTAATCAATACCAATAAAGATTGATATCCAATAATTGTATAAATCCATTTCTCTTCAAAAACTAAATTTATATACACTATATTTTAATTTAAATAATTATTTAATAATATTAATAAATGATTTATATTAAATTAATATTATATTAATTTTTGAAAAATTAATATTTGGTAATTTGGTTTACCATATATTTTTATATAAAATTCTCATAACATAGTTAAAAACTAGTTACTAAGTTAAAAATGAAAATGAAAAAATATGAAAATTTATGGTAAAAGAATTGAAACATGTTTAAAAACTATGTTTAAAGTATTTTATGATTATTAATCAAACCAATATTACCCCTCACTCCATTAATATGAAATTTTTCATTTATTTACCAAGGAATAATGTATTGAAATCATGAACATGTAAAGGGTATTCCCAAAAGTTCCATTTTCTTTCCATATAAAAAGTGATCAATTGCACCCCTCCATGGTTAAATGTAAAATTAAAATTTCTCTTGATCGTATGACAAAAATAACTCTAAAATTATTAATTTTCACATCCTTAATCCCATTTTCTATAGAATTTATCTTAAGGCCTTCACTTCTAATGAAATCTTTAAGAGAATATGATGTCTCCAACATGACTATTATCTTCTTTGTAATTTTCCATCCATAATATTTCTCTTTCAAATTTGATTATGTCCATTAATAAATAATTAAATAAGTTTAATTATTATACTTATATGTTATTATATTAATTTAATAACCATTATTTATTTATCTTCATCGGTAGATAAAAATATATGCATTATTGGTGCGCTGCTTGGTCTACCACCTCCACAAAATAACATATTAATTTTTTCATTGCCATTATTAATAAGTGATCAAACGGGTGTAAGGGATGAGTAAATATGATATATATTATATAATTATTATTATTTAATTTTAAATTATCATATAACTGATTTCTTTTTAATTTTTTCTGAAATTGAATCATTAATCTTATGTACGTGTGAATTATCACCTCCATGAGAAACGAGTTTCATTTCTCATTATCACCCATCATGGTTGGATTTAAATATATATTTAATATATAAAATTTTTCTCCATAAAATTATTAATATTTTTTATTGTATGAAACTATTTTAAAACCATTTATATAAGGTTTAACATATATAAATAGATATAAATAAATTAACCAAACATCTATGAGTAACAGATATATGTGAAAACAATATTACAATTATGTAGTAAGAAATAATACAATGATCTTTTAAAATTAAATAAAAATGAATAATTTTATTGGTTATACACATAATATACATAATTTAATTATTAAATTTTTTTTTGAATGTTCAGAGTGCTTTCAGACATGAGGTAATGCTTTGGTGTCAAAACATCATTCTTTAAGACACAAGTTCTTATTTGCTCAAAATTTAATTTAAAGAGTGTTTATTCTATAAATTGATATATAATATAAAGAATTATATTTATTTATATTATTTTACCTTAAAATTAATTAATTATCTCTTTCAAAGGGTTCTTATTATAATTCCTCTTATATGGTAAGGCATTTAGCCCAATCCCCATTCACATAAGAATGCTTTTATATTATATAGTAGTCATTATTTTTATGGTTTTTATTCTTTATCCATGAATTATAATATCATAAATTACTATTAAAAATTTAAAATTCACTTACATTCATGATTTTTTTTGATATGATTGATATCTTTTGGGGTTTTTTCACTACTAAATATACATTCTTGAGTTATAAGGATTCTATATGAGTTTTTTATTTCATTTAATATAGTAAACCTATATATAAATATGGAGACAAATTTTGATTCAAATATTCCTCACTGGTAATTTCTAATCTTTTTTTAAAATAAAACGTTTTTGGAATAATTATGATCCATTTAATCTATGGGTTCCCCTCTGTAACTGAAATTTCCCTTTCTACCAATGCTCTTCTTTTTAATTAGAAACATAATTGTGGTTTTTTGTTTGTGACCTTAATAGTAACATTATTATATTTTTAACATTAAGTCTCATCATCCCTTTTAAATATTATGTTTCAACAAATGTTTTTTAAAAGGTTTTTCCTTCTAGGATCATTTTTTGGATCTTATGTACCACATTTGACTTATTAAGAACACATAATTTTTATTATTTACCCATTTTATGTAGTATCATTGTCATGTGGCTCATCAATTTTTAAATATATTTATATTACAAATATACCTAGTTAAATTCCCTTTTCATATTTGGTGTTATACATGTTTTTATTTCCATTATATATTATCTGTAATTAAACTTGGTTTAAGGAAAATTTCATTTTTCTTGTATCATGTTGACCTTCACCCCCAAAAAATTATTTTAAAACCATTAATAACTTATAAAAAACTCATTATTTAATATATAAACCTTTTAGTTCAATTATGATTTTATAGAAAAATAATATTCTTTTTTCTAATTTAAAAATACCCTTTAATTATATCACAAAGTACCACCCAAGTAATATGTTTTAATGATTTCTTATCCTATATAATTATAATGAAATATCAATATTAGAAGTCAATGATCAATAATTATGTTTTATTTTAAAATATAAACATCATAAAGATTATTTTCATATTCTCTTATAAATACTTATAATTTTTTATTTGATTATTCCATGAATCCTAATTTTGAAACCCACTTATTTATCATGGGTTTGATTATGCTTATAATTTATATATTTATTATTTACCTTATAGGGAACAAATATGTAATACCCCAATCTTCCATTGTACGCTTTTCTTTGAATAATACAGTATTGTGTGTTTTACGCAACTTCGAGTTCTAATACACACCACAACAATTCAAATTAGTCGTTATAAATAGTAATACCCACTTCTTGAAATGTTATACATTTTATCATTAATAATGGACTTCATTTTTGGATCCATAATATCGAAATTATCTTAGGGTGAATTTTTTGTACTTTTCTAATAACATTCATATTTTGATAAATAGTGAAACTTAATAAATTTTAATTAAAAAACAACTTTTTTAATCAAAATATTTAATAGTGATAAATTATGAATTTGAGTGATTTTAAAGTATATTTAGAATATATTTTTACCGTTTAAAACTCAGTAGATCACCACTAATAGTTTCTTTAAAAAATCCAATCAATGAAATATAAACATAATATGTGTGCAGTATATATCACAGGTATAATATTTCTAAAAGTAACGAGTGGTCATGTACATTCAAACATGGATCCTTGTAAACAAAAACTATCAACCATGTAAAAGGATGACCATAAAACATGAATAACAAGTAACAATATCCAGAATCCTTAATTGAGTCAAATACTAATATTAGGGCTATCTGTAAAGTATATAAAATACATTCATAATGCATGATCTATGTAATAAAATTTACAATATCCACATTTTTCTTTCCTTGTAATCAAATATATAATATCCCCAAGAAACTCTCTATGTAATCAAAATTGTCAGACCATGAAGGGTCAGATCCAAGGTATATAAGAACAAAGAATACACATTGAGTCCCTGGATAATCTCGATGGAAGCTTAATAAAGACTTTGGTGGAGTCCAAGGATCTGGTCAAGAGAGAATATCCAATGTGAGTCCATGCAAGCCAAATCCAATGAGTATCATGTCCCAAGTAATCCAAAAGATTTAATATCCATGGATTAACCATGTCTAAGGAATCTGATACCATAAAAATATCCATGGTGGAATCATTTATGGAATATAATGGAATTTGGATCCAAGGATCTCATCTAAGTAGTCTAATACCATTTTAATTAATCATCTAAATTCAATGAAAAATTTATAATCAATCACATTCCATAAGTTCATCCTATATATCTAACCATTTCCATTTAAAAAAATAAATCAATCCACATCATGTAATCACATGGAAAGAAGTCATAAACATCTCCTAATATTTCATTCAATACTCATTCAATTTATCTAGGCTCTAAAAATCTTGGGTGTGCTAGCATGCCCCTAGAGGGGTGATATAACATAGGTAAAAATAAAGGGTGTACCCCACAGGTGACATAGGATTAGGATAAATAACCTCCATCCATAAAATGGTACTCAATGGGAAACCTAAAAGGTACCTATTCATTCACATTAAAAATTTATTTAATTTTCATGGCAACACATGAAGGTCCAGAATACATCACTATGGAAATATGGATTATAAAGCAACAAACCATAATGGAAAATGAATGGACCACCTACCGTACACACATGGTAGAGTATTCACCCAGTACTAACCTCTGATTCATATTACAATAGAAAAATACAATGAAAGTATTTCATATTATCTTGAAACTAAATAACTCCATCAATGTGAATTCAAATGAAGAACAATGCATAGGAATAAATAACTCACTAGCATAGATCCAAAAAGGATAACAGAGTTCAATTCCTTGCCTAGTTTAAGAAAAATGGTCCAAGACTATGTATTGATCTTATAAGGGGTTCCAAACATTAAGAGTTATTCCACCATAATAGGAAATAAAATAGTTTATGTTTATAAGAGGTTATATGGGAAAAAAGTAATTTCAAATCTTTTAATTGGGTCGCATAGTTTGACTTCATTATGGTCTATCCCATGCACCAATTGTGTTCCGTTCTCTATCTAAAGGGGGACCTCGCATGATCTGGGATCATTGTTAGAAAAATCAGGCACATACTTTATGCTAAGCCTCTATAAATAGGCCACAATATCTCACAAGGGAATAGGCCCAGGATATATGGTTTCCTAAAACTGTGAATCCTCCTACAACCCACTATCTAGCCCCACATGGTTTCCATAAACCATGTGACTTGGTCGCATGGTTTCTCTTATATGTGCGGCCATGTTGCCTTTTCCAAAAACATGAGATCAGAACTCCAAACAAGTGTCAGTCACCCCCAAAAAAACCCATGATTTCATTAGTCACTCAGTTAGGTAAAACACAAGACATTATACCAAAAAAAGGTTTCATACCACATAGAAGAACATGGTATCTTAAAATCTTCTCCCTTTAATAAATTAGTCATTCTATTTTACTTCCAAGGTGGTCAAGAATTTCCTGATAATTACTCTACCCATTGAGAACGTACATCAACCTTCCACTCCCAAGTATCAAAATATAAATAGATATGATTCCATAACACCCATACTAGAGGAATTGACCATCCTCAGAGAAACTTCATGCTCTTCTAAACATCACGAATAAGATTCTACTCAAAGAAGAATCTACGTGGAACTCCACCTCATCTAGATAAAGAGTTTTAGACTATTTTATGTGATAGCGGTGTAGCTGAGATATATAGAATATGTCATGCATGGATCAATACATCTGAGGTAACTGCAACCAATAGTCTACTAGCCCTAACTCTCTCAAGAATCCCAAAGGTCCTTCCATGTCATATGGAATTCATACCTTGTATCCTAATATTTATATGTCCCATCCTTACTAAGATATATAAAAATAGCCAATTACAGACCATGAACTCTAGAAGTCATCAATAGTGATCAGCATAAGAATTATTCCTCGGCTGTGTAATATCCCTCTTCTTCTAAATCAACAATACCTACTCTAAAGTCTCCTCCATGAGATGTTGTCCAAGAAATGTTGTCTCTTCTACCACTAACAAGCATAAAGGTTACCAAAATGGAATATTTTAAAAATACTATTTTGATTACATCTATATTATCACCAAATAACTATTTTTTAAGATAACTAAACAAGGGTTATATGTCTCTCTTAAGGGCCCTTGAAATTAAGGAACCATTCTATAAGCATGTCCTCAATAACCTTTATGGTGTGCTCTATCATTAAATTTGTATGAGGGTGGTATTTTTTTCTCAGAAGAACCTATATACTAAACACCCTCTACAAAATTTTATAGAAATGAGATATAAACCATACATCCCTATATGATACCATAGTTTGAGGAACCCCTTCATGGTGCACAATATCATGTATACCTAACCTTCTAAGATCATATACTAAGATGGTATCCTCAATTGGTAGATAATGAGCAACAATCATGAGCATATCCTAAACAGCCCATACAACATCACTACCTTAATGAGAACTTGTCAACCGGGTCCTAAAATCTATAACAATATCTTCCCATTTCCAATCAGTAATGGTTAATTGTTGTAAAAATCTTATTGGTCACTGGTGTTCAACCTTATTCGACTAATAAGTGGAAACGATCATACCAAAACAAGCTACCTAACATTTCATCCCTGAAAACCAGTGTTGTGGAACACATCACAATACATCTTGGTAACACAATGATGCATTTCCAAAACTAAGGAATGAAACCTTTTCACCAGTTTATCAAATATGTCTACTAGAACCTAAATAATATCATGAATAAACAAAATTTTATCCTCACCAACAATCCAACCAGATGGCAGGTCCTCACTTACCTCACTCTCCCATATGACTAGGTTCTCAAAATTAGATAACTCCCTCGCAATCACTCTATCCCAAAGATTGTAATTAAATTATATTTATGAGAGAAAATTCTATCCTTGGACATCATATTTCTCCAAGTGCATCTCTGAAAAATATCTCATAAGTTATCACTCGCTAATGTCTCCTGAATTTCATATACCTGAGTACTCATTCTTATTGTGTCAGTAATTTCATTAACCTTCCCAGGCATATTGGTAATCTTAAAGTTTAGAGTATGTAATTATTAAACCAACCTTCTCAACATCAGATTCATGTAATTTCATTGTAAATTTATACTTGAGAATTTTTTGGTCCTTGGACAATAAAAAATTGTCTCCAAATACAAAATATTTCTAACAGTGTAAGTCATGAACTACAGTGGCTAATTGAATATCGTGTGTTGGGTAATTACTTTAAAATGAAGGGTATTTTATCAATGAAAATAGAAAACATGGTAATAATTATATCTCAAGAATATAACTCCTCCATTATAAATATTTGTGGGATAAATATCCTAGGAAACCATTTTGTAATTCCTTTAGTGTAATTTGATGTTATACTTTTAATGGATTGGCTATCCTTATATAGTTTGAATTTCAATTTTCATGAGAATAAAATCACCTTGCATATCCCAAATAATCCTTTGGTTTTATACGAGTTAAATGAGCAGGACGAATCTCCTTTTAAAACTTCTTATAAAGCATGACTATTCCTTCCTTATGAATAATGATATCTATCACAATTGATTGACTCGAAGGATATGATCACTCTTGGTAAAATTTCAATTGTAAGGGACTATGTTGATGTATTCTCTAAAGAGTGTCATTGTCATCCTTTTATTTGTGAGGATGAGTTCTCTATTGAACTTATACCTAGAGCTCTTACAATACCAAATACTCTCTATAGAATGAAAACTATTTAACTAGAAGTACTACTGAAATTTATATAAGAGAATCTATATAAGTGAATCATACATGAAATTGTATCACCATGGAAAGAATTGGTTCTCATTTTCAAGAATATTATGATCCAATGCATCTCTGCATTGATTATCATGAGCACAACTAGTTCATGATAAAGTAAAAATATCCCTATAACATATTTATGTCTTATTGAATTAGTTGTGTTTAGGACAAAATTTCAATAATGTCAACCTTTGGTCAAGGTATTATCAATTAAAGGTGAGGTTGGATAGTATACCCAATAATTACTTTCATACAAGCTAATAAAAATATGAATTTGTAGTGATTCCCTTGAGACTCACCAATGATCCAAAAAAATTCATATAATTAATTAATAAAGACATTAGATACAACCTAAACAAGTTATTTTATTTATTTATAATATTATCATACACTTCAACTGAAGGAGGAACATGTTAAGTATGTATGTATTGTACTAATCACTTTGAGTGAAGATAAGTTATATAAAAAGTACAATATATGTGAGTTCAGGATGTAGAACGTTTCATTCAATGGGAATGTTATTACAAGTAAGGGGATATTTATGGATCCATCTAAGGAATGGGCTTAAACAAAATCTATAATTGAGATGTATATTTTCTTTTAATTATCATAGAACTATTGGTGGTTTATGATAAAATTTTAGTATTTTACACCCACTAAATTGAACATCATGAACTTGGATCTACTAAACATTGCCTTGAGCTGGTGGGTCATATGGCCTTAAGCATGACACCATGTATGCTAGATTATTTCGACTGGCAGTGAGGTCCTGGGGTTTTTCATTGGGGATACTATTGCCTCGTGTAAGAGTGTATCACAATGGATGTAACCATAAACTTTAATAGAGAAAAAATATAAATAACTAACATGATATCAAAATCTATAAGTCTGTGATAGTAAATATGAAAAAGAAATCATATATAAAATGTTGATCATGTCGTGTCTATACAAAAATGTTAAATCGGTATACAATTATCAATTACAATAAATGTTTCAAAAGATAATAAACACCAAAAAACTCTCTCTAGATATCATCATGTTCCTCGCTCAGTCCTGTCTTCCACTACATCTATGCACAACTAAAAATCATCATACTATGGGTTATTACCCACGTCCCTACCTATATCCAAGAATTATGTCCTAGTACCCAACGGTGGACCAAACAGAGTGTGATATGACACCCAGTAGATCACCACCAATAGTTTCTATAAGAAATCCAATATATGAAATATAAACATAAGATGTGTGAAATATATATCATAGGTATAATAGTTCTAAAAGTAATGAGTGTTCATATACATTCAAACATTGATACTTGTAAAAAAATAATCAACCATATAAAAGGGTGACCATAATACATTAATAACAAATGATACTATCCAAAATCCCTAATTGACTCAAATAATAATATTAGGACTATCTGTAAAGTATAGAAAACACATCCATAATGGATTATCCATGTTATAAAATGTACAATATCCACATTTTCTTGTCCCTGTAATAAAATATATAATATCCCCAATAGCCTCTCCATGTAATCAAAATTGTATGACCATGAAGGGTTGGATCCAAGGTATAGAATGCCATGGAATACACATCGAGTCCCTCGAGAATCTCAATGGAAACTTAATAAAGACTTGGGTGGATTCCAAGGATTATTTTAATATATCATATCTAATGTGAGACCATGCAAGCCAAATCTAACGGGTAGCAAGTCCCAAGTAATCCTACAGAATGAAGTTCCTTGGATTAAACATGTCTAATGAATCCACTACCATAAAAATTTCCATGGTGGAATCATTTATGGAATCTAATGGAATCAGGATCCTAGGATCTCATCCAAGTAGTCTAATACCATTTTAATTCATCATCTCAATTATATCAAAAAATTATAATCAATCACATTCCATGAGTTCATCCTATTTAACTAAAAATTTCTATTTTAAAAAATAACTCAATTCAGATCATGTAATCTTATGGAAAGAAGTCATAAACTTCTCCTAATAGTTTATTCAATATTCATTCAATTTATCAAGGCTCTAAAAAACTTGGGCGAGCTAACATGCCCCCAGAGGTGTGGTATAACATAGGTAAAAATAAAGGGTGCACCCCATGGGCGGCCTAGGATTATGATAAATAACCTCCAACCATAAAATTGTAGTCAAGGGGAAACCTAATAGGTACCAATTCATTACCCTTAAACATTTTATTAATTTTCAGGGAAAACCCATAAAGTCCAGAATACATCACTATAGAAATATGTATTATAAAACAACAAACAATAATAGAAAATTAATGGACCACCTACTGTACACACATGGAAGAGTAGTCACCCAGTATCGACCTCCGATTCGTATTAGAATAGATGAAAAGAATGAAAGTATGTCATATTATCTTACACATAAAAAACTCCATCGATATGAATTAAAATTAAAAACATCACATTGGAATAAATAACTCACTAGCATGGATCTAAAAAGGAAGACAGAGTTCAATTCCTTGTCTAGTTTAAGAAACAGGGTCCAAGACTATGTATTGAGCTCTTAAGGGGTTCTAAACGTTAAGAGGTATTACATCATAAGAGGAAAGGAAATATTTTCAGTTTATAAGAGTTTATAAGGGGAAAAGATAATTTCATATATTTTAATTGGGTCACATGGTTTTACATCCTCATTGTCCAAACCATGCACCAATTGTGTGCCCTTCTCTATCTAAAGTGGGACCTCACACGATCATGGGTCATTGTTTGAAAAATCATGCACATACAATATGCTAAGCCTCTATAAATAGTCCACAAAATCTCACATGGGAATGGTCCTAGGATATATGGTTTCCTAAAACTGTGCAGCCTCCTTCAACCCACTATCCATCCACACATGGTTTCTTTAAACCATGTGTTCTGGTCGCATGCTTTAACCTAATGTTTGCCCAGTTTCCTTTTCCAGAAACCTAAGATCTGAACTCCAAACAAGTCTCAGTCACCCCCAAAATTCTCATGATATCATTAGTCACTCGTGTTAGGTAAAACACAAGAATTTATACAAAACAAGGATTCATAACTCATAGGAAACCTTTGGATCTTAAAATATTCCCCCTTAAATCAATTAGTCCGTATATTTCGCAACTAAGGGAGGTCAAGAATTTCCTGAGAATAACTCTAACCAATGAGAACGTACATTGACTTCCCACTCACATGTATCAGCCTATAAATATATGTGATGACAAAACTCCCCTACTAGAGGAATTGATTATCCTCAGAGAACCATTGGGATCTTCTAAACTGCACTAATAGGATTGTCCTCAAAGATCCATCTACCTGGAACTCCACCTCATCTAGATGAAGAGTTTTAGACTATTTTATGTGATAATGGTGTAGCTGAGATACATAGAATATGCCACGCATGGATCAATACCACTGAGGTAACTGCAAAAAATATTATACTATCCCTAAATCTCTCCATAATCTCAAAGATCCTTCCATGCCATAGGGAAGTCTTACCTTGTATCCTAATCTGTATGTGTCCCAACCTTAGTGAGATATGTTAAAATACCCAATTTCTTGACCATGAACTCTATATATCAATAATGGTGATCAGCATAAGATTTCTTCCTCAACTGTGAAATATCCCTCTTCTTTTAAATCAACTAGAACAAATCTGAAGTATCCTTCATGAGATGTGGTCCAATAAATGATGTCTCATATTCCTCTAACAAACACGGTGTTGATTAGAATGGCATATTGTAAAAATACTGTTATGATTCTGTCTATATTATCACCAAATAACTATTTTTTAATATTACTAAACAAGGGTTATATGTCTCTTCTAAGGGCCCTTGAAATCAAAGAATCATTCTATAAGAATGTCCTCAAGAACCTTTATAGTGTGTTCTAACTGTAAATTGGTATGAGGGTGGTATTTTCTTCAGAAGAACCTATATAATAAACACCCCCTACAAAATTTTCTAGAAATAAGATGTAATCCAGGCATCCCTATATGATACCACATTCTGAGGAACCCCTTGAAGGTGCACAATATCATGTATACCTAACCTCTCAAGATCATCTACTAAGAAGGAATCCTCGATTGGTAGATAATGAGCAACCATCAATTGCTTATCCTAAACAACCCATATAACATAACTAGCTTAAGGAGAACTTGGAAACCAGGTCATGAAATCCATCACAACATCTCCCCATTTCCAATTAGGAATGGTTAATTGTTTTAATATCACTATTGGTCACTGGTGTTCAACCTTCTTCGACTGATAGGTGGAAAATATCAAACCAAAACCAGCTACCTAACGTTTCATCCCCAACAACCAGTGTTGATGGAACAGGTCACAAAACAGATTGGTAACATAGGGATGAATTTCACAAACTATGTAATGAAAATTTTTCATCACTTTATCGTATATATCTATTGGAACCCAAATGATACCATGAATAAACAAAATTTCATCCTTTCCCCCAATCCAACCAAGAGGTGGTTCCTCACCTACCTCACTCTCCTATATGACTAGGTTCTCAACATTAGATAAATGCATCATAATCACTCTATCCAAAAGAGTGTAATTCACTTCTAAGGTTGATAGAAAAGTTTATACTTGGACATACTATTTCTCCAAGTGCATCTCTGAAAAAAAATCCCATAATCTATCACTCGCTACTGTCTCTTGAATTTCATGTACCTGAGTACTCATTCTTAGTGTGTCAGAAATTTAATTTCCATTTCTAGGCTTATAGGTAAGCATAAATTTTAATGTATGTATTTATTAAACCAACTTTAGCAACCTTAGTTTCATGTAATTTTTTTTAAATGTATACTTTAGAATTTTTTTCTCCTTGGACATTCGAAAATTGTCTCAAAATACATAATATTTCCAACAGCGTAATTCATGAACTATAGTGCCTAACTGAAGATCATGTGTTGGGTAATTACATTGAAATGGAGGGTAAGTTATTAATGAAAATAGAAAGCATGGTAATCCTTATATCTCAAGAATATAACTCATCCACAATAAATATTTGTTGGATAAATCTCCAAGGAAACCATGTCGTACTTCCTTTAGTGTAATTTGATGTTATACCTAGAATGGATTTGGTATCCTTATATAGTTCTGATTTCAATTTTCATGAGAATAATATAACCTTGAATATCCCAAATCATTCTCTGATTTTTTAACACCTGAAGCTTCCACGGCACGATTCTCTTTGAATAATACAGTAGCGTGTGTTGTACGCAACTTCGAGTTCTAACACACTATGACCAATCAAACTAGCCGTTATGAATTGTAATACCCACTTTTTGAAATTTTATAAATTTATCTTTCAAAATGGACTTCATTTTAGGATTCGTAATATCGAAATTAGCCAAGGGTAAAATTTGGGAACTTTTTGGATAAATCGTATATTTTGATGAATAGTGAAAATTACTAAATTTTAATTCAAAACAACTTTTTAAATCAAAATAATTAATAGTGATAAATTATGAATTTTAATGGTTTTAATGTATATTTAGAATATATTTTTACCATTTAATACAATTTTGGTCATTGGACATAATTTTATAATTAAACCAGACATAAATAAGTGCCAATATTTGGATAGTTATTATCTCTTAAAAACACGATTTTTGTTTTAACAACGGGAATTAATTTTAAATTAATTTCTCTCACTTATGTGTTTTGAATTCAGAAATATGGATTCCATATTTGGAATCAGAATTTAAAAATTGTGTAAATATGTAACTTTTATTCTTAGGCATTTTCAATAATTCGGTAAATATTTTATTTATCATGGTTAAAGGGTAAATCCAGTAAATAAGGGTAAAAATAATGTTATAATAAAAAAAATTACCCTAAAACATGTCCTAACCTTATTTTTTGATACATGTCTGACCATGGGAATCTTTGGGTCGATTTTGGGACCCCATGGATCCACATGTAATTGATAAGGACACTTTATATTAATTAAGTAAAAATAAATACAAAAATCACATAAGCATATATCTTTTAGAAAAAAAAATTACATAGGGTTATATATGTTGGATGTTTGACTATAAATATTCATTAGAAAGATAAAACTATTTCCTAAATAATGATATTTTATTTATAATTTTTATACATTTAATAAGTAATATTATTTATGACACAGTAATGATGCAGTATTTTACTTATTAATGAAAGAATCAAATAATTGGTATTATAAATGTTAAACTAAATATAATTTGAAAGTTTTGAAGAAATAGATGAAATTTATTGGATAGTATGACATTATAGGATCTCTTAAATGATTTTTTTTTTTGAATTAATAACGTTTTTAAGACTTCAACAAATATCAATTATTGAATAGTGTCAAAATTGACATAAATGAGTTTTTAAAACAAATATTATATTATTAATTGATATTCAATTACTAAAAATATAACATTCGGCCAAGAGACTTATATCATTATAGGGGTATCATTAATGGACCACTTGAAGGTCTCTTGGATTTAAATACTATGTTAAGTAACAATATAATATAAAAATACAATGTGACATGGTAAATGTCAAACTAATTAACTAAGAGATAAAACTAAAAGATAAGTTTAATATAGAGACCCAAACCTGTCTAAAACCTATTGGTTGAATGGTTTTGGACATATAAAAACCATAAAATTTACATAATTCACTTTGGATCCATTAGAAACCGAATATGAATTTATTATAAAATAATATTTCTAGCTTTTCAAAAGGTTCCCCTCACCCCTCTTATAAAAGGGCACTCTCCCCTTCCCACTAATTCATACCTTCAAAGCCTTTGGGATTGGCCAAAATTTGCCCAAATACCCTCTCAAATATACTCCCTTCATCCTAGTGTCCTTACTTTATTCATAAATCCAACCAAAGGAGCCCTTTTGATCTAATCAAAAGGAAGAACCCGAAGAAGATGAAATGTTTTCACCAGCCTCTTCCAAGTTCCTTTCCTCTTCAACTTCTTCTTTCCTTGTTATTTCCATTATAAAATAATAAATCCATTATATTCTACATAAGTTTATGTTATTATAAATATGGTACAACCATATTCGGTATTCTATCCATCCTTTGAATGACATGTCACCATACGTGAGTACGAACGGCTTACTGTCTCCACGTTGTGGTGTAATTGTTATTCAAAACATTATTATTTGGATGGGTATAATAATGATGTGTAATTCATGTAAAAATAAATATAACATGACTATGATTCTATATATATGATATGCCATCCAATTATATATTATTTTAATAACAAAATAATGATATTGTCGCTCATGCATACGTACGAATTCCCGTCTCCACGAACGCGATGAGATTCATTCCCTGTCATATCCATTCAAGTCTAATTCTCATCTAATGATTAAAAATAATGTTAAAGGAATTGATATCATTATATATATGAATAAGATACAACCTATGCATAACAAACATGGCTTCTGTAACAAAATATATAAAAGAAAATGAGTAAGGTAACACCTGAAACGACGATAATAATTAAATATTATTAACAAAGCATTATTAGAAGGTAATATATGATATCATAATTATGTATATGGTTATTTTATAATTTACTAACAATGTTTTAACTATTATAAATAATCTTAACATACCATCGACAAAAGAAAAGTACAAGGTAAGGGTTATTTCACAATCTCTTCATTATCCGAGGTTGTTTATACGTAATTATCTACTAGGACCTATTTATCATCCACATCCATGTTTCTTAAAAATGTATTTCAAAACATTCATACTATTTTAAAAAATCTAGGTTAAAGTCATTTATACCCTTTTTGAATTATTATAGGATTTTTATAAAGGAATCTTTCCGTTGTTTTCCAAACAAGGTCTTTTTTAACCTTTTCGACAGAATTAAGGAAAGAATGTCTTTTTTTAACTTATACGGTGGGTGTGGTATTTTCCGCCATTATAAAATCATCTAAGATTCCCTTAAAATATTATAAGAATATTTTCATAGTAAATTTTTTCTTTTATAATTGTGTGACTTTTAAATTGTTTACAAAAAGAGATATTTCTCTCAAATAGTATTGATTTCATCTACGTCAACATCATTTGATGGATTTTAAGATTATTTGATGTTTATTTATTATGATACAAAACATCCATATTGTATTGAAGGTTTTGTGATATATTTGACTATGGATGTGTTATTTTTATACCATTCATGGTTTATGGAGAAAGTATTGACATTTCGTATGTTATTTTTAATAAAAATGTTTATGTTATGTTTAAAACTGTTCATATGAAGAATGCATTAGACGTAATAAGTGACGGGTGGAGCCCTCTACAGCTCTTCGATGCATCGGTAGGTCTCATGAGACAAACTAGTGTCTTGGCACAAGGCCTTGACCAAATCGTTTTTGTAGTCTTGGCCGGAGGCCTTGACTATGTGGTTATGATAGTCTGGCATTATTCATTCCATCATTATGAAAGTGGTTATTGATATTGCATGTGATTATTTGATTATTAGAATATCTATGTGATTAAGTAAATGGAATTATTTAATTTTATTTCTTCCATATTATGATAAAGTTCATGTTTAAAAGGCTTTTTTTTAGTAGTACATTTCCATAAATGTTTACGCTTATTTATGAATGTTTCCGCTATATTGTTATCCTTACTTGGCATCTGAGCTCACCCCTTTCTATGTTTTATTCTTCCTATGATGTGAATAAGTATTTTATGAATGAATTGTAGGGATAGTATGATGGGAGATGATTTTGTACTATTGAGACTATGATTTTGACGTTTTCATTTTATGATGTAATGTAAACATTATGAATGTATAGAGTGATTCCAAGCCTACTAATCTAATCGGTCTTTCGAGACATGATCTTTTGTGATCATCCCAATGTTATGTAATAATTCACTTACTCCGGGTAACTGGGTTCGGGGTGTCACAGTTAGTATCAGATGAAGTTAATTAAAAACCATGGAAACTAGATTTAGATAAACTCTGATAAGAGCACATAGCCCTAATATAGACTTTGAGGATTAGTATAGAAAAACTTCCTAGAATTTTGGTACTACAGAGATTCTGTGAGATTTTGGAGCAATAAATCCCGGTCTGGATACGAGCAGGTAGAGGCGGCTCTGGCACAGATGTACCTAGAGGTAAAACCCGAAAACACCGCTTTGAGCTAGACTCGAACAGGAACTGGTGCACGACAACGGGCCTTGTTGGACTCTTGGTTATGACACTCCCGGGGGATATGCCTAGGATATTTCTGAATTTCATTACAAATCATTATGAAAGGTTTATGAGTATATACTTCCTCAAATAATTTTTTTTATGATTATGGATTATATCTATAAATAGTTCAATTTATGTTAAGTGTTTTAAAAGTATGGAATTATGTATTTTGATTCATAAACTGATCTAATTTATGCCATTGTTTAGAAATGGCGCCTAAGAGAAGAAATGGAAACTGTATCAATGCACGCACTCCATGTAGAGACCTGAAGCCTGACGTACATGGAAATTACATTACTTTTTCGGAATACTTAATACATAACAAAAACACACACACAAGGATCGTAATAGTTTAGTGTCTTTGGAAACTCAGAATATAATCTTCTAATCATGGTGAAAGATCTTCAACATCTCCCATAAAGATCTTTTTTTTACCTAAAACCTTTCTTTATATCCTGGGGAAAATAAAACATAAAATGGTGAGCTCAAATGCTCAGTAAGGGTAAACAAAAGAAATATCAATCACATCATTTTCATAAGAACATAACATTTTTGGAAATCTTAACCTGCCAAAGAGAGCATAATTTCATAACATGGGATAAATCATAGTAGTGAAATGTAATCCCAATAATCATAACTTAAAACATGAAACTTTGTGGTATACACACATAATCATAGAGAATCATTTCTTGTTAGTCAAGACTCATTGCCAAGACTATCTTAGTGGACAATGTCCCTTTCTGAACCGAGTCACCCTCGTTTCAGTCCTGTTTCACTGAACTGGTATAACCTACCATTCCAGCCATGTCTATCTCATGAGATATAAAATCTTTACCCAATAAATTGGAGGGAGATATAGGTCCCACCCATCTCATAATTATACCATTCTTATGTGTTCCACAAAATCATAAATCATACATCATTGCATAACCCATGTAATAAAATGGGATTCTTAAACATCATGCCATCACAATCCATAAACAATTGATAGCATTTCATCATAAGAAAATTGAAACCATTTAAATCATAGAGACATTTTACTTGAAACATACATATCAAATAATGTCATCATAGATGGAAAATAGTTTTGAGAAAAACACTTGAAATGAATTCTTGAGGAAAATATCCTTTCTTCTTTAAAATCATCTTCTTTTCACAAAATTCCATGCAATTTTAAAAGATAAGGGTTTTGTTGAAAATAATCCTGCAATCTTGTAGGGGAAGCTTCTTGAAAATGAGGTGTTATGAAACCGTAAAAATCCTTTCACGCCGTATAAGTTAAAAATAACATTCTCCTCGTACTTTTGTCAGAAAAGTCAAAAAGTACCTTATATGGTAACCAAAGGAAAGATTCCATTCATACAATGTGGTAAAAAGTCAATAAAGGGTAAAAATGACTTTAAACATTCATGGAAGAATGGTAAACATTTTATAAAAGCATTTTTAGAAAACATGGTCATGGATGATAAACGTAACCCCAGTAAATACTTACGTATAAGCAATCTCAGATAAAAATGAGATTGAAAATTTATCACTTACCTTAAGTCTGATTTGCTTTGTAAGTGTCCGAACCTCCTCTTTTTGACGCGCCTTTTTTTAACCTCTACTTAAAGAACTAAGGATGGTCTTTGAAAGAAGACTAGGACCTCTAGGATGATACTTGGGAAGTGGAGAAGATATTTCGGCAGGGTTTGGCCAAGCTTGAATGCTCAAATTGGTGTGAGGAGGAGAGGGAGGAGGTGCCCTTTTATAAGGGAGGAGAGGGGCACCTTAGGAATATCTCAAAATATTATTTTATATTAAGGTCAAATTCGGTTTATAATGGTTCCAAATGGTCTTATTTCGAAGATAAAGTGGGGATGGGTCTAAATCCTCTCATACAATAGGATTTAGACAATTTCAGGTTATTATTTTAACCTTATCAATTAGATTTAACTCTAAGTTAAATAATTTAACTTTTACCGTGTCTTTTTGTTTTCTTACACTATATGGTTAATAAACTTACTATATCAAGCCAAAAGAACCCCAAGTTGTTTATTATAATATATCTATCCTTATCTAAGTAATTTGGCTGAACCTTAGATTTTTAAGATTTAAATAACAATTAATAATATAATATTTGTTTTAAAAACTAATTTATGTCAATTTTGACACTATTTGGTACATGATTTTTATGAAATTTCTAACAGAATGATAAGTTCGAACCAAGTTACTTAAATCAACAATAACATGTCATATTAACCTATAAAAGTATTTTAATTCATAAAAATTCTCAACTTACGTTTATTTGGGCATTTATAACATCAATTATGTTAATATTTTCTTAAAAAGGTAATTACTGCATCATCGTTGTGTCATAAATAAAATAAATTATTTAAAGTACAAAAATTACAAATAAAATACCATTATGTAGGAACTCGTTTTAGCTTTCTAATTAATATTTATAGTCGAAATTATATTATGCATAACCCTATATTAAAAATGTTTTAATAAATAAACTTTGATTTTAACTCTTTTAACTCTTCTTTGAATTAAATAATAATAAATGTCCTAATCTAATCCAAGTGGGACTAAATGATAATATTTTACACTTAAGGTTGTTTTTGGTCGAGATACACTTGTCCAATAGGATTAGGACATGTGTTAGGGTAATATTAATATCATTTTTACCTTAATTACCCTATTTACTTTTAACCGTGGTAAATAAAAGTAAAAAGTTACTATTCACCAAAAATTATTTTCATCTCATTGAACCACATTTTACTTACTGACATCAACCGTGTCTCTCGGATTTTTGAAATTCCATTCACAGAAGCGGTAAAATTAAGATTTATGAAAAAATTAATTTTTTTAACTACCACTTAGTCGTTTCACTATTCATCAAAAATTGAAGTTTTTCAGAAAAATGCCAAAATTTCACCCTAAGCTATAATTGATATTCCGAATTCAAAAATGATTTCTATTTTACAAAATTCCCAACATATAAGTTTCATTAATTAGTTTTATAATTAATTTCCGCTGTCAAAACAAATAGCGTGTTTTTAAGAGATAATAACTATCAAAAGATTGACACTTGTTTATGTCTGGTGTAAATGTGAAATTACATCCAATGACCAACATTGTATTGAATTGTAAAAATATATTCTAAATATACTTTAAAACCACTCAAATTAATAATTTATCACTATTAATTATTTTGATTAAAAAAGTTGTTTTTAATTAAAATTTAGTAATTTTCACTATTCATCAGAAAATAAAAGTTATCCGAAAAGTACAAAAATTTCACCCTAAGCTAATTTCGATATTACGAATCCAAAAATAAAGTCCATTTTGATAAAATAAAATTTACAAAATTTCAAAAAGTGGTTATTACTATTCATAACGGCTAGTTTTAATAATATTTTAATAGCATATTGCTGTTTAGTGAAACTCGTTATTGCGTACGACACACGCTATCAAGGAAGGTCGTGATTGTGTGTAATGGAAGGCAAGTCAAGGATGCGTGTTGTGAAAGCTTCTTTTGGTGTAGCATACAACACAAGACATTAATGAAATTAAAAAGAATATTTTTCATAAAATTTCGGGGTGTTACATTCTACCCCCCTTAAAATGAATTTCGCCCTCGAAATTCGTCGGGGTTATAAATGGTTTACTATTCGAAAGTTTCTTTAATATAATCCCACATCGTAAAAAGGAATACCAAAACCAATATTTTAAAAACAAAAGTATGAAACGTAAGGGTTACCCAAATAAACTAATCACTAGGTTTCCACATAGGTGAAAATATGGATATGGAAGAGAAATCTTACCATCATGTTCTGATGGAGAGTGGTAGAGAACATGGCTATGGAAAAGCCAGCAATTACAAAGCCATAAATTTGTGACGATCTATGGTACCATCTGATTCATCGGATATAAGGGCACTAGGACAACAATTTTGGTTTTCAAGATCATTTCCCTAAAGTTGAAAATTTGAATTAGAATAAATACTTACTTTATTTTGGTACAATCTCACTATTGTTCGTGCCTTGAACAATTTCCACTTCATCTCTTAAATAAATGAAGTTGAATTTGTTATTCGTGAAGTGTTAGCAGATCATATGATAGAATGACAGGTCATTCCATCTGTCTCAAACAAAAGGTTAGCAAAAATTATATACATAAGTCTATCTATAGTGAGATTAATCATATATGGTTCCTAAAATGGACTTATACATCATATATCATACTTCTTTATATAATAAAACTAGTTTCTACTAAACAGGGACTTCTTGTAGGCCAGTGGTAGGCGATAAAGGCCAGTCGCACTTCGGTTGTGGGTTCGATTCCCACAGCCTTGTCCGAAGCGATGGGCTGTCGCCCGTCCTACAGGTTGTCCTTTTTCTAAAACTACATTACTATAACATCCAATCAATAATATCGAAAATCTTCTATCCTTAAACAATACTAACTTATGTCCAACATAATCCATTCTAATCTTTAGGCTTATCCATAATACTGCAGTCCACTTTCATAATATAGTGAAAACGATTACCAGAGATTTAATGCTGTCGTTAATCCCCATATATCATAACATATGTCTTGTTGGTCACATTCCAAACATTCAAATGCCTTAATCATGTATTCTCTTGAATACCCATTGAACCTTAGTGAAAACATGAATGCAGTTAAAAGTTAACTCTTTCCACATACCAAAATCCAAAAATTCTATATACTCAAACCATGATATAACCTTCTCCTTATATCAGTCATGAGCTCATGAATACAATCAAACACCTCATTATCTTATTATTCCTTCATTATGCGCATATCATCTACTTTCCAAAAAATATCTGAATAACATTTCATGGTTACTAGTACCATTAATCATACACTTTAAAATTTAAGAAATACAATAGTGTAACAATCCTTAGATGTCTCTTTATTCCATAGTACCATGAGATTACTTATACAACATTACACTTGATAAACATGTAATCATTCCACTACCTTCTTAAACCATTGACCGAGCTTCAACAATTCTTTCATCTCACATATCATTTGTAGTCTCTTCATCATCATCAACATAAATTCTTCCCATATGACCATACTGATTATCTTCATGAGACTTTCCCTTAGGGCATTGGTTTGCATAATGCCCGTACATTCCACATTTAAAACATTTAACCATTGTTGATGTTGTAGCAATACCATTATCCTCATCCATGGTGTTAACTGAACCTTTTCCTTTGCACTTACTTGCTTTGTGTCCTTCTTTTCCACACCCAAAGCATCTTCCAGTTACTTTGAAACATTCTCCTTGATGCCTCTTCCCACATGATTTATATAGGGGAAATTGAACTTTCTTTCCTATATGATCATCATGAAACTCCATCTTTCTCTTATTAGCCGAGTCAGGAAACTTACCAAATTTTACTTTATTGATCATATTATGAGATTGCTGATTCGGCATAATTATGATGTTTGGAATTCCAAATCCCATTTCATTATGAATAATATCATTCCATTGTCCATCATATCCTCCATTATCGTGAATCATCTTGTTTCCAGCCATTTTTTAAAACCCAAAAAAATAGTGTGAGAGGCAAAAATCATGCTAGGAAAAACAACATAATAAAGGTGGAGTATCCTCAATATCTAACATCTTAGGTTAAATTCTATGATCTTTACCTGTAGTTCTAGGACTGTATCCTATACGTATACTTATCTTTAGGGACATCCCTAGACATACCTTATAAATATCTCTAGGGATCTCACTAAAGTTCTCGCATCCTAGTTTCCAAAGGTTGACTAAACCTTTCCTCTGATACCAACTGTAGAGACCCGAAGCCTGACGCACATGGAAATTACATTACTTTTGCGGAATACTTAGTACATAACAAAAACACACACACAAGGATCGTAATAGTTTAGTGTCTTTGGAAACTCATAATATAATCTTCTAATCGTGATGAAAGATCTTCAACATCTCCCATAAAGATCTTTTTTTTACCTAAAACCTTTCTTTATATCCTGGGGAAAAGAAAACATAAAAGGGTGATCTCAAATGCTCAGTAAGGGTAAACAAAAGAAATATCAATCACATCATTTTCATAAGAACATAACATTTTTGGAAATCTTAACCTGCAAAAGAGAGCATAATTTCATAACATGGGATAAATCATAGTAGTGAAATGAAATCCCAATAATCATAACTTAAAACCTGAAACTTATTGGCATACACACATAATCATAGAGAATCATTTCTTGTTAGTCAATACTCATTGGAAAGACTATCTTAGTGGACAATGACCCTTTCTGAACCGAGACACCCTCGTTTCAGTCCTGTTTCACTGAACCGGTATAACCTACCATTCCAGCCATGTCTATCTCATAAGATATAAAATCTTTACCCAATGCATTGGAGGGATATATAGGTCCCACCCATCTCATAATGATATCATTCTTATGTGTTCCACAAAATCATAAATCATACATCATTGCATAACCCATGTAATAAAATGGGATTCTTAAACATCATGCCATCACAATCCATAAAAAATTGATAGCATTTCATCATAAGAAAATTGAAACCATTTAAATCATAGAGACATTTTACTTGAAACATACATATAAAATAATGTCATCATAGATGGAAAATAGTTTTGAGAAAAACACTTGAAATGAATTCTTGAGAAAAATATCCTTTCTTCTTTAAAATCATTTTCTTTTCACAAAATTCCATGCAATTTTAAAAGATAAGGGTTTTGTTGAAAATAATCATGCAATCTTGTAGAGGAAGCTTCTTAAAAATGAGGTGTTATGAAACCATAAAAATCCTTTCATGCCGTATAAGTTAAAAATAACATTCTCCTCGTACTTTTGTCAGAAAAGTCAAAAAAGTACCTTATATGGTAACCAAAGGAAAGATTCCATTCATACAATGTGGTAAAAAGTCAATAAAGGGTAAAAATGTCTTTAAAAATTCATGAAAAAATGGTAAACATTTTATAAAAGCATTTTTAGAAAACATGGTCATGGATGATAAATGTAACCCCAATAAATACTTACGTATAAACAATCTCAGATAAAAATGAGATTGAAAATTTATCCCTTACCTTAAGTCTGATTTGCTTCGTAAGTGTCCGAACCTCCTCTTTTTGACGCGCCTTTTCTTAACCTCCACTTAAAGAACTAAGGATGGTCTTTCAAGAAGACCAGGACCTCTAGGATGATACTAGGGAAGTGGAGAATAGATTTTGGCAGGGTTTGGCCGAGCTTGAATGCTCAAATTGGTGAGAGGAGGGGAGGGAGGAGGTTCCCTTTTATAAGGGAGGAGAGGGGCACCTTAGGAATATCTCAAAATATTATTTAATATTAAGGTAAAATTCGGTTTATAATGGTTCCAAATGGTCTTATTTCGAAGATAAAGTGGGGATGGGTCGAAATCCTTTCATCCAATAGGATTTAGAAAAGTTTATGTTATTATTTTAACCTTATCAATTAGATTTAACTATAAGTTAAATAATTTAACTTTTACCGTGTCTTTTTGTTTTCTTACACTATATGGTTAATAAACTTACTATATCAAGCCAAAATAACCCCAAGTTGTTTATTATTAATATATCTATCCTTATCTAAGTCATTTGGCCGAACCTTAGATTTTTATGAATTAAATAACAATTAATAATATAATATTTTTTAAAAAACTAATTTATGTCAATTTTGACACTATTTGGTACATGATTTTTATGAAATTTCTAACAGAATGATAAGTTCGAACCAAGTTTCTTAAATCACCAATAACATGTCAACTTAACCTTTAAAATTATTTTAAGTCATAAAAAGTCTCAAATTACATTTATTTGGGCATTTATAACATCAATTATGTTAATATTTTCTTAAAAAGGTAATTACTGCATCATCGTTGTGTCATAAATAAATTAAATTATATAAAGTATAAAAATTACAAATAAAATACCATTATGTAGGAAATCCTTTTAGCTTTCTAATGAATATTTATAGTCGAAATTATATTATGTATAACCCTATATTAAAAATGTTTTAGTAAATAAACTTTGATTTTAACTCTTTTAACTCTTCTTTGAATTAAATAATAATAAATGTCCCAATCTAATCCAAGTGGGCCTAAATGATAATATTTTACACTTAAGGTTGTTTTTGGTCGAGATACACATGTACAATAGGATTAGGACATGTGTTAAGGTAATATTAATATCATTTTTACCCTTAATTACCCTATTTACTTTTAACCGTGGTAAATAAAGGTAAAAAGTTACTATTCACCAAAAATTATTTTCATCTCATTGAACCACATTTTACTTACTGACATCAACCGTGTCTCTCAGATTTTTGAAATTCTATTCACAGAAGCGGTAAAATTAAGATTTATGAAAAAATTAATTTTTTTAACTACCACTTAGTAGTTTCACTATTCATCAAAAATTGAAGTTTTTCAGAAAAATGCCAAAATTTCACCCTAAGCTATAATTGATATTCCAAATTCAAAAATGATTTCTATTTTACAAAATTCCCAACATATATGTTTCATTAATTAATTTTATAATTAATTTCCGCTGTCACAACAAATAGCGTGTTTTTAAGAGATAATAACTATCAAAAGATTAACACTTGTTTATGTCTGGTGTAAATGTGAAATTACATCCAATGACCAAAATTGTATTGAATGTAAAAATATATTCTAAATATAATTTAAAACCACTCAAATTAATAATTTATCACTATTAATTATTTCGATTAAAAAAGTTGTTTTTAATTAAAATTTAGTAATTTTCACTATTCATCTGAAAATAAAAGTTATCCGAAAAGTACCAAAATTTCACCCTAAGCTAATTTCGATATTAGGAATCCAAAAATAAAGTCCATTTTGAAAAAATATAATTTACCAAATTTCAAAAAGTGGTTATTACTATTCATAACGACTAGTTTTAAAAATATTTTAATATCATATTGCTGTTTAGTGAAACTCGTTATTGCGTACTACACACGCTATAAAGGAAGGTCGTGATTGCGTGTAATGGAAGGAATGTTAAGGATGCGTGTTGTGAAAGCTTCTTTTGGTGTAGCATACAACACAAGACATTAATGAAATTAAAAAGAATATTTTTCATAAAATTTCGGGTTGTTACACTCCATGTAGGGATTTCCCTCCTGCTCAAGATAATTATAGTGGAGCTGGTGATGCAACTGGTGCTGATCAGGTTATCACCATACTAGGACAACTCACTCAGGTTATGAATAATAACCATACCCATATGGAGCACCCTGATCCACATCGTGGAGGATAAATGTTTGATTGCTTCATGAGGAAACAGCCACCAACGTTCAATGGGAGTACAAATCCCTTTGTAGCTGAGAAATGGATAAATTCCCTAGAGAAAATATTTCAGGCTTTGGGGAGTAGTGAAAGGGAAAAAGTTATCAAGGAAGTTTACCGCCTCACTGGAGACACTGATCAATGGTGATCCTTGATTCAAAACACAAAGGATAACAAGTAAGTATCAAATATGTAATGGAGGGTGTTCAAAGAACTTTTCTTAGAAAAATACTTTCCTCGTGACCATCGAGTAGATATGGAAAGGTAATTTCTGAGTCTGAGACAAAAGGAGGATGAGAATGTCACAGAGTATGAGGATAACTTTACATGGTTAGAAAAGTATACTGGAGATTATATAAATAACCTAAGAAGTAAGATTGATCATTTCTTTGATGGGTTAAAACCGTTTATCCGTCAAGCATTAGTCTCACAATCCTTCTAATCATAAAAATACATTGCTCATGTGCTATCAAGACAGAAAATAAATTCTCTAAGTCTTATGACTTTAAAGCAAAGAAAGAGAAGAAGTGATCTTCTAATAAATCTGGGATTGTAAATAAGGGGAAGAAGGGAAAATATGAATATCCAACTTGTAGTAAATGTGGGAAGAAATACCTTAGTACTTTCTTGAAGGGAATGGGATTCTGTTACAAGTGTGTTGAAAAATTCCACCAAGCTCAGGATTGCAAGGGGAAGAAAGAAGCTACCGATGTTCAATGCTACAACTGTAGAGAGATGGGACATTATGCAAATGAATTAATAAGTGTCAGGGGAACTTACCATAGAAAAGTCCAAGGGATAAAGGACAAGCTTATGTTATCACTACTACTGAGGTAGAATCTCCGAAAGACATGGTGGCAGGTAATTTAATGGTTTCCTTAAGGTTAGAAAATGCATTATTTGATTTAAGATCATCACATTGTTTCATATATTCCTGGTTTTCTATGAAAATTATATATTTTCAATTTGATTTAACAAGGGAGGTGTCAGTTAAAACTCTTAAGGGAAGTATCATTGCATCAATGTTTTTTGAATCAGTCCCCATTAGAGCACATACATGTTCTTTATCCACTGATATCATCATCAAACCTATTATTGAGTTTGATATAATCCTCAGTATAGATTGTCTTTCAGACCATGATGTGATGATTTATTGTAAGAAGTAGGAGGTTACGATTGTTGATGGTGATGATAAGGGGCACCTTATCTTTAGAGCAGAATCATCACCACCTAATTCTTATCTAGATCCACCCCCAGTAGCTCAACTAAATTAAATTATTGGGGAGGAAGAGAATGAAATTACTGTGGGTGAGCAAAGGAATTTTCAAAAAGAGGATGTACCTATTGTGAATGAATATGTAGATGTGTTTCTGAAAGATTTACCTGGACATCCTCCAGAACAAGAAGTTGAGCTTTCCATTGATTTAATTCCTGGATCAAGGCCTATATCAAAGACCCCTTATAGAATGGCCACTATAGAATTAGTGGAACTAAAGAAACAACTAGAGGAATTGATTAATATGGTATTTACTCTCCCTAGTGTTTCTCCATGGGGAGCCCCTGTTATTTCTGTTTAAAAGAAAGATGGATCTATGAGGTTATGTATCGACTACAGGGAGATCAATGTTATAAAAATAAAGAACAAGTGTCCCCTACCTCGCATTGATGATTTATTTGACCAACTGCATGGAGCTCAAAACATTTCAATGTCGACCTTTGATGTGGATACCATCCGTTGTGTGTGAAGAAGGAAGACAATCCGAAGACAGCATTTCGAACGAGGTAGTTTACAGTAATGCCTATCGGGATGACTAATGAGCCCTATGTATTCATGGATCTAATGAATAGAATTTTCAAGGAATATCTAGATGAATTTGTGGTGGTATTTATTTATGATATCTTGGTATACTCCAAAAGCTACTAAGATCATGAAAATCAGTTGCGCATTATCCTGAAGACTCTGAGAAGACATGAATTATATGGGAAGTTTAGAAACTATGAATTCTGGATTCAAGAGATTTATTTTCTTGGCCATATTGTCTCTAAAGATGGAATCTCTGTTGATCCTTCTAAGACCCAGGAAATCCAAGAATGGCCTGCACCGATGAGTATAACTGAATTACACAATTTTATTGGTTTAGTAGGTTATTATTAACGTTTCGTCCAGAATTTTTCCATATTTGCTAACCCATTAACAAAGCACACATGTAAATGGGTTAAATTTGATTGGATAAATGAGTGTGAAGAATTTTTTAAAGAACTGAAGAGAAGATTAGTCAATGCTCATATATTGACTCTACCATCAGGTAATGATGGGGTCATTATTTATAGTGATCCATCGAAGAAAGGACTTGGTTGTGCCTTATGTAGAATGATAAGGTTATTGCCTATGCATCATAAAAATTGAAAATTCATGAGAAAAACTATCCTACTCATGATCTCATGTTAGAAGATGTGATCTTTTCTTTTAAGATATAGAGACACTACCTCTATGGTGAAAAACGTGAGATTTATACTGATCACAAAAATTTGAAATATATTTTCTCACAAAAAGAACTCAACATGAGGCAAATGAGATGGCTTGAATTACTCAAGGATTATGATTTCACAATAAACTACCTCTTGGGGAAGGCAAAAAAGGTGGCAGATGCTTTGAGTAGAAAATATCATGGAGTTTTGAATAATATGAGAATTAAAAGGGATCCAATTTTCATGGATCTAGTGGAGATGGACATGGGAATAACAATGGAAGGTGAAACATCAATGATTTTTCAAATGGTTGTAAAACCATCTTTACTAGAAAGGATTAAGAGTTCTCAGACCGATGATGAAGAATTTCAAAAGAAGATTAAATGTGTGAATGATGGGAGATTGAGAGACTTTGTGTATGAAGATGGAATTTTGAAATTTGAGATGATACTTTGTGTTCCCGATATACCTGATCTAAAAAGGGAATTTTTGGACGATGCTCATAGTTCCAATTTCTCTATAAACCCTGGGAGAACAAAAATGTATAGAGATTTGAAGGAACATTTTTGGTGGGACAACATGAAGAGGGAGATTTCTGATTTTGTGTCAAGATGTATGGTTTGTCAACAAGTGAAAGTTGGAAGGAAATAGCCTGGTGGAGTATTGAAACCTCTTCCCATACCAGAGTTGAATTGGGACAATATTCCGATGGACTTTTTCATGGGGCTAACCAAGATTCCTCGAAGAAATGATGCAATATGGGTTATTTTCTATCATTTTACCAAGTCAGAACATTTTCTTGCTATAAGAGAAGATCTACCAATTGAACGTCTAGCAAGACTATATATTAATGATGTTGTGAGACTTCATGGAGTACCCCTATCAATTATTTTGGATCGTGATCCCCGTTTTACTTCAGGATTCTGGAAGAGTCTTTATAAGGCTTTGGATACTGAACTTCGTCTGAACACTGCCTACCACCCCCAAACAGATGGACAATTAGAACAGACTTTTCAAACATTAGAACAAATTTTGAGATCATGCTCACTTGATTTTCAGGGTATGTGGGATCAATATTTACCTCTGGTGGATTTTTCCTATAAAAATAGCTTCCATTCGAGTATTCAGATGGCACCATATGAAGCGTTATACAGAAAGAGATGTCGCACACCAACCTGTTGGGATGACGTTGGGGAAAGAAAACAAGTAGGCCCAAAACTGCTGGAGGAAACAATGGAAAAGGTAAGGGCAATCCAAAACCACATCAAAGCAGCTCAATGTAGGCAGAAGAACTATGCCGATAACTGAACGAAGGATTTGGAATTTTAGGAAGGAGATCATGTTTTCATGAAGGTATCTCCATGGAAGGTAGTTATAAGTTTTGGTAAGATGGGTAAATTGAGTCCCAGGTACATCGGACCTTTCGAAATTCTAGAATGAATTGGGGTTTTAGCTTACTGTTTGGAAATGCCCCCAAGTCTCTCCAAAGTTCACGATGTGTTCCATGTATCACTATTGAGAAAATGCATGCCTGACCCAATGCATGTACTCACTTATGAAGAATTAGAACTGGAACCTGATCGATCTTATTGTGAAGCGGCCATTAATATTCTTGATTCAAGAGAGCAAGTGTTGAGAAACTGAATGACTAGTCTGGTAAAAGTTCTATGGAGGAACCATAAGATGGAATGGGAAACGTAGGAACCCGAGGAACTTATGATGAAGAACCACCGGAGTCTTTTCATGTGGTAGTATTCTAGAAATTTCATGGACGAAATTACTTTATGGAGGCGAGAATGTGACACCCCAATCTTCCACGGTATGATTCTCTTTGAATAATACAATAGCGTGTGTTGTACGCAACTTCGAGATTCTAACACACTACAACCAATCAAACTAGTCGTTATGAATAGTAATACCCACTTTTTGAAATTTTATAAATTTTAACTTTCAAAATGGACTTCATTTTTTCAATTCAGAATATCGAACATAGCCTAGGGTAAAATTTTGGAACTTTTCGGATAACTCTTATGTTTTGATGAATAGTGAAAATTACTAAATTTTAATTAAAAAAACTTTTGAAATAAAAATAATTAATAGTGATAAATTATGAATTTTGGTGGTTCTAAAGTATATATAGAATATATTTTTACCATTTAATACAATTTTGGTCATTTCACATAATTTCATAATTAAACCAGACATAAATAAGTGTCAATCTTTTGATGGTTATTATCTCTTAAAAACACACTTATTGTTTTAACAGCGGGAATTAATTTTAAATTAATTTATGCCACTTCTTTGTTTTTAATTTATAAATATGGATTCCATTTTTGGAATCAGGATTTCCAAATTGTGTAAATACTTAAGCTTTATTTTTAGACATTTTGAATAATTATTTCGGTAAATATTTTATTTACCATGGTTAAAGGGTCAATCCGGTAAATAAGGGTAAACCAAATAATATTATAATAATAATAAATTAACCTAAAATGAGTCCTAACCTTATTTGTTGATGCATGTGCAACCATGGGCATATTTTGGTCGATTTTGGAAACCCATGGATCCACTTGTAAGTGATAAGGAAACTTTATATTAATTAAGTTAAAATGAATAAAAAAATCACATAAGCATATATCTTTTAGAAAAACAATTTTTACATAGGGTTATATATGTTGGATTCTCGACTATAAATATTAATTAGAAATCCACAAATATTTTCTACATAATTGTATTTTATTTATAATTTTTAGACATTTAATAATTAATATTATATTTGACACAATATTGATGCAGTATTATCCTTATTAATGAAAGAATCAAATAATTGATATTATAAATGTTAAAATAAATTTAATTTCAATGTTTTGGTGACATAAATGAATATTATTGGTTAATATTACATTATAGGATTTATTAAAGGAATTTGGTTCTAATTAATAATGTTGTTAAGACTTTAACAAAATTCAATTATTGAATAGTGTCAAAATTGACATAAATGAGTTTTTAAAACAAATATTATATTATTAATTGAAATTCCATTTCTTAAAAATCTAAGGTTCGGAAAAGAGACTTATATCCTGATAGGTGTATTATTAATGGACTAATTGTGGGTCTCTTGGATGTATATAGTATGTTTATTAACTATATAATATAAAAATACAAAGTGACATGTTAAATGTCAAACTAATTAACTAAGAGTTAAAACTAAAAGATAAGTTTAATATAGTGACTCAAACCTCTCTAAAACCTATTGGTTGAATGTATTTCGACCTATCCCCACCTTAACATTTAAATAATTCACTTTGGATCCATTAGAAACCGAATATGAATTTTTTATAAAATAATATTTTAGCTTTTCCAAAGGTTCCCTTCACCCATCTTATAAAGGGCACTCCCCCTTCTCTCTAATTCATACCTTCATAGCCTTTGGAATCGGCCAAAATCTGCCACATACCCTTTCAAATATAATTCCTTCATCATAGTGGCCTTACTTTAGTCAGAAAGCCAATCTAAGGAGCCCTTTTGATCAAATCAAAAGGAAGAACCCGAAGAAGAGGTAATGTTTTCACCACCCTCTTTCAAGTTCCTTTCCTCTTCAACTTCTTATTTCCTTGTTATTTACATTATAAAATAATAACTCTAGTATATTCTATGTACTATGATGTTATTATAAATATGGTAAAACCATATTCAGTATTCTATCCATCTTTTGAATGACATGTCACTATACGTGCGTACATACAGCTTACCGTCTCCAAGTTGTGGTGTAATTGTTATTCAAAACATTATTAATTGAATGGGTATAATAATGATTTTTAATTCATGTAAATAAAAAATATAACATGATAATGATTTTATATATATGATATACTATCCAATTATATATTATTTTAATAACAAAAGAATGATATTATCGCTCGTGCGTACGTACGGATTACCGTCTCCAAGAACGCGATGAGATTCATTCCCCGTCGTATCCATTCAAGTATAATTCTCATTTGATGATTAAAAATAATTTCAAATGACTTGATATAATTATATATAAGAATAATATACAACCTATCCATAACAAACATGGCTTATGTAACAAAACATATAAAATAAAATGAGTAAGCTAACACCTGAAACGATGATAATACTAAAATATTATTAACAAAGCATTATTAGAAAATCATATATGATATCATAATTATGTATATGGTTCTTGTATAATTTAATAACCATGTTTTCACTATTATACAGGAGTTTAGCATAACATTAACTAAAGAAAAGTACAAGGTAAGGGTTATTTCACAATCTCTTCATTATCCAAGGTTGTTTATACATAATTATCTATTGGGACCTCTTTATCATCCACATCCATGTTTCTTAAAAATGTTTTTCAAAAATTTCTTAATATTTTACAGAATATGGGTTAAAGTCATTTATACCTGTTTTTGACTTTTTATAAGAAGTTTATAAATGAAACTTTCGGTCGTTTAACAAACAAGGTTCTTTTTATCCTTTTTGACAGAATTAAAGAAAGAATGTATTTTTTTAACTTATACAGTAGGTGTGGTATTTTCCACCATTATAAAATCGTTGAAGCTTCCCTTAAAAGATTATAAGATTTTTTTCATAGTAAATTTTTTATTTTATAATTATGTTACTTTTAAATGATTTAAAAAAAGAGATATTTCTCTCAAATAGTTTTGATTTCATCTATGTCAATATCCTTTGATGGATTTTAAGATTATTTAAAGTTTATTTATTATGATACAAAACTTCCAAATAGTACTGAAGGTTTTGTGATATGTTTGACTATGGATTAGTTATTTTTATACCATTCATGGTTTATAGAGAAAGTATTGACATTTATTATGCTATTTTTAATAAGAATGTTTATGTTATGTTTAAATCTGTTCATATGGGGAATGCATTGGACTTAATAAGTGATGGGTGGAGCCTGTTATAGCTCCTCGATGCATCGGTAGGTCTCATGAGACAAACTAGTGTCTTTGCACAAGGCCTTGACAAAATCTTATTTGTAGTCTTGGCATGATGCCTTGACTATGTGGTTATGATAGTCTGGAATTATGCATTCCATCATTATAAAAGTGGTTATTGACATTTGATGTGATTATTCGACTAGTAGAATATCCATGTGAATAAGTAAATGGAATTATTTCATTTTATTTTTTCCATATTATTATTAAGTTCATGTTTAAAAGGATTTTGTTTTACTAGTACATTGCCTTAAATTTTTATGATTATTTATGAAAGTTTCCGTTATATTTTTATCCTTACTGGGCATCTGAGCTCACCCCTTTCTATGTTTAATTTTTCCCAGGATGTGAAGAAGTATTTTATGAATGACCTGCAGGGATAGTATCAGGGGTTATGAGTGTGTACTATGGAGACTATATTATTGTAGTTTTCATTTTATGATGTAATGTAAACTTTATTAATGTATCTAGTGATTCCAAGTATACTAAACTAGTCGGTCATTCGAGACATGATCTTTTTTGATCATGCCAATGTAATGTAATAATGCACCGACTTTGGGTAATTGGGGTCAGGGAGTTACAGATTTTATACAAGTAAAATGAAAAGGATTAATATCCTTTTAAATATTTTTATCAAGAGTGAATATTCTTTCCTTATGAATAATGATATCTATCTCAAATGACTGAGGAAAAGGAGACGATCACTCTTGGTGAAATTTCTATTGTAAAGGACTATGTTGATGTATTCTCTGAAGAGTATCATGGTCATCCTTTTATTTGTGAGGCTGAGTTCTAAATGTAACTTAAACCTAGAGATCTTCCAAACCCCAAGACACCCTATACAATGAAAACGATTTAACTAGAAGTACTAATGAAATAGTTATAACAGAATCAATAAAAGGGAATCAAACATGAAATTGTTTCACCATGGAAATAATTTTTTCTCATTTTCAAGAATAATGATGATTCAATGTATCTATTTATAGATTATCATGATCTCATCTAGATCATGATAAAGAAAAAAATATCCCAAAAACATATTGATGACATATTAAATCAGTTGTGTTTAGGCCAAAATTTTCTTAATGTTGACCTTTGGTCCTGGTATAATCAATTAAAGGTGAGGTTGGATAATATACCGAAGAATGAATTTCATTCAAGATAAGAACAATATGAATTTGTAGTGATTCACTTGAGACTCACAAATGGTCTAAAAAGTTTCATTGAATAAATTAATAAACACTTTAGATACTTCTTCAACAAGTTATTTCTATTATATATAATTTTATCATACACTCGAACCGAAGGAGGAATATGTTATGTATTTAAGTATTGTACTAATCACTTAGACTGATGATAAGTTATATGAAAAGTAAAATATATGTGAGTTCTGGATGTAGAAGGTAACATTCCTTGAGAATGTAATTACAATAAGGGTATATTTATGGATCCTTATAAGGAAAGTGTTTTTAAGGAATGGACTAGAAACAAATCTATAATTGAGATCTGTATTTTCATTTATTTTTCATGGATCTATTGGTGGTTTGTGATACATTTTTAGGACTTTATAAGTAACTAAATGTAACGTTCTAAACTTGGAGCCACTAAATGATGCCTTGAGCTAGTGGGTCACATGGCCTCAATCATGACACTATATAGGCTAGATGATTCAGACTAGCAGTTAGGTCCTTGGATTTCTATTTGGGGATACTATTGCCTCATGTTAGAGTTTATCACAATGGACGTAACCATAATATTCAATAGGTAAAGAGATAAATAACTAACATGAGATCAAAATCAACAAGACTGTGGCAGTAAATTTCCAAAACCAATCATATATAAAATTATGATCGTGTAATGTCTATACAAAGAAGATAAATTTTTATATAATTATCAAGTATAATAAATGTGTCAAAATCTAAAAAATACCAATGAAATAATCTTTAGATATCATCATGTGCCTCGCTTAGTCCTGTTTTCCACTACTTCTATGCACAACTAAAAAAATCATCATATTGTGGTTTATTACCACATTCCCTACTTGTAACCAATAAATTTTTCCTAGTACCCAATGGTGGACCAAACAGAGTGCGATATGACACTAAGTAGATCACCACCAACACTTTCTATAACAAATCCAATCTATGAAGTATAAACATAAGATGTGTACACTATATATCATAGGTATAATAGTTCTAAAAGTAACGAGTGGTCATGTACATTAAAACATGGATCCTTGTAAAAAAATAAACCATATAAAAAGGTGACCATAAAACAGGAATAACATGTGATACTATCCAGAATCCCTAATTGAGTCATATACTAATATTATGGTTATCTATAAATTATATAAAACACACCCATAATGGATTTTCCATATAATAAACTTTACAATATCCACATTTTCTGTTCCTTGTAATCAAATATATAATATCCCCCATAGCCTATCCATGTAATCAAAATATTTAGACAATGAAGGGTCGGATCCAAGGTATAAAAGACCAAGGAATATACATTGAGTCCCTAGAGAATCTCAATGGAAACTTAATAAGCACTTGGATGGAGTCCAAGGATCATGTCAACATATCATATCCAATGTGAGTCCACGCAAGCCAAATCCAACGGGTATTAAGTCCCAAGTAATCATACAGAATGAAGATCCATTGATTAAACATGTATAAGGAATCTGCCACCATATAAATATCCATGGTGGTATCATCTATGAAATATAATGGAATCATAATCCAAGGATCTCATCCAAGTAGTCTAATACCATTTTAATTCATCATCTCAATTCAATGAAAAATTTATTATCAATCACATTCCATGAGTTCATCCTATTTATCTAACAATTTCATTTTAAAAAAATAAATCAACACACTTCGGGTAATCAAATAGAAATAAGTCATAAAATTCTATTAATAGTTCATTCATTACTCATTCAATTTATCAAGGCTCTAAAAATCTTGGGCGAGCTCACATGCCCCTAGAGGGGTGGTATAACATAGGAACAAATAAATGGTGTACCCAATGGGTGGCCTAGGATTAGGATAAATAACCTCCAAACATAAAATGTTACTCAAGGGGAAACCTAACAGAAACAAATTCATTCTCATTAAATATTTAATTAATTTTCAAGGAAACACCGAAAAGTCCAGAATACATCACTATGGAAATATAGATTATAAAACAAAAAACTATAATGGAAAATGAATGGACCACCAACCGTACAGACATGGTAGAGTAGTCACCCATTATCAACCTCTGATTCGTATTAGAATAGATAAAAAGAATAAAAGTATATCCAATTATATTTCACCTAAACAACTCCATCGATATGATTTCAAATGAAGAACAACACATAGGAATAAATAACTCACTAGCATGGATCCCAAAAGGCTGACAGATTTCAATTCATTGTCTGGTTTAAGAAATAGGGTCCAAGACTATGTATTGAGCTTTTATCGGGTTCAAAACATTAAGTGTTATTCCACTATAAGAGGTAAAAAAATAGTTTATGTTTATAAGAGGTTATAAGGGAAAAGGTAATTTCGTATCGTTTGATTGGGTTGCATGTTTTGACTTCATCTTTGTCCAAGACATACACCAATTGTGTGCCCTTATCTATCTAAAGTGGGACCGCACAAGATCATGGATCATTGTAAGAAAAATCATGCACAGAACATATAATAAACCTCTATAAATAGTCCACAACATCTCACATGGGAATGGGCCCAGGATATATGGTTTCCTAAAACTGTGCATCCTATTACATCCCACTATCCAGCCCCACATGGTTTCTATAAATTATGCAACATGGTCACATGGTTTATCCTAAATGTGCGGCCCAGTTTCCTTTTCCGAAAACCTGATATCAGTACTCTAAAAAAGTCTCAGTCACCCCTAAAAATCCCATGATATAATTAGTCACTCATGTTAGGTAAAACACAATACTTTATACCAAAAAATGTCTCATACCTCATAGGAAAACATGGGATCTTAAAATCGTCCCCCTTAAATAAATTAGTCCCTATATTTCCCTTACAAGGGTGGTCAAGAATTTCTTGAGAATAACTCTACCCATTGAGAACGTACGTCAACCACCCACTCCCAAGTATCAGCCAATAAATAGATGTTATTCCATAACCCCCATACTAGATAAATTCAGAATCCTCAGAGAACCTTTGTGCTCTTCTAAACAACACTAATAGTATTATCCTCAAAGATGAATCTACCTGGAACTCAACCTCATCTAGATGACGAGTTTTAGACTGTTTTATATGATAATGGCGTAGCAGAGATATATAGAATATGCCACACATGGATCAATACCTCTGAGGTAACTGCCACAAATAGTCTACCAGCCCCAACTCTCTCCAGAATCATCAAGGTACTTCCATGTCATAGAGAAGTATTACCTTGTATCATAATCTGTCTATGTCCCAAACATAGTGAGATATTTAAACATACCCAATTCTGGACCATAAACTCTAGATGTCATCAATGGTGATCAGCATAATATTTCCTCATCATCTATGCAATATCCTTCTACTTCTAAATCAACTAGACCTACTCTGAAATCTCCATCATGAGATGTGGTCCAAGTAATGTCGTCTCTTATGCCTCTAACAAACACAGAGTTGATCAGAATGGCATATTGTAAAAATCCTCTTATGATTACATCTATATTATCACCAAATAACTATTTTTTAAGAAAACTAAACAAGGGTTATATTCCTCTCTTAACGGCCTTTAATATCAAGGAATCATTCTATAATCATGTCCTCATGAACCTTTACAGTCTGTTCTAACTGTAAATTGGTATGAGGGTGGTATTATTTTCTCAAAAGAACCTATATACTAAATACCATCTACAAAATATTCTCGAAATGATATTTAAACAAGGAATCCCTAATTGATACCACATTCTGAGGAACCCCTTGAAGGTGCACAATATCATGTTTACATAACCTCCCATGATCATATACTAAGAAGGCATCCTCTATTGGTAGATAATGAGAAACCATCATGAGTCTATCCTAAAAAACCCATACAACATCACTACCTTAAAGAGAACTTGGCAATGGGGTCATGAAATCCATCACAACATCTTCCCATTTCCAATCAGTAATGGTTAATTATTGTGAAATCCCTATTGGTCACTGGTGTTCAACCTTCATCAAATGATAGGTGTAAAATATCATACAAAAACCAGCTACCTAACGTTTCATCCCCGGCAACGAGTGTTTATGGAATAAGTCACAATACATCATGTTAACACAGGGATGAATTTCCCAAATCGAGGCATGAAACTCCTTCAACAGTTTATCACATATTTCTACTGGAACCCAAATAATACCATGAATAAACAAAATTTAATCCTCACCCACAATCCAACCAGGAGGAGGTTCCTCACCTACCCCACTCTACTGTATGACTAGGTTCTCAATATTAGATAATTGCCTCATCATCACTCTATCTAAAAGAGTGTAATTAGCTTCTAAGGATGAGAGAAAATTCTATACTTGGACATCATATTTCTCCAAGTGCATCTCTGAAAAATAAATCTCATAAGCTATCACTCACTACTGTCTCATGAATTGTATGTACTTGAGTACTCATTCTTAGTGTGTCAGAAATTTCATTTCCCTTCCCAGGAATATTGGTAAGTGTGATGTTTAATGTATGTTTTTATTAAACCAACCCTCTAAACCTCATATTCATGTATTTATTTTGAAAATGTATACTTGAGAATTTTTTGGTCCTTTGACACTAGAAAACTGTCTCCCAATACATAATATTTCCATCTTTGTAAGTCATGAACTACTGTGGCTAACTAAAGATTGTGTGTTGGGTAATAAATTTCAAGTGGCCTCAACTGTCAAGACTTTTATGCCACGAATCTATCCCCTCTCCTTAGAATAGATTTTATCTAGATACCTGATTCATCATAATATATTTTATAGCTTCTTTCGAGCTCTATAAAAACTAGTATCAGTGGTGAATTCAATCTCTCTTTCATCTTATAAAAGGATTTCTCATAGTAATATGATCATACAAACTTCACACCCTTATTAGTCAAACTCGTTAAAGGTTTTTCAATGCATGATAATTCCTATATAAAATTTCTATAATAATTGGTTAACCCTAGGAATATCTATCTATGAAAAAAAATCTTAGGATACTCCTTGGACACTACAACTCCCACCTTCTCTAAGTCAACTGATACTTCTTTCATTGAGAAAATATGAACTTGGAAGTGAATATTATCCATATAGAAGTTTATCTTTGTGATCTTAGAATATAATTAATTTTCAATTATTGTAACAAAAATGATCTCCAAAGTTTTTCCATGATCACATCTATTGTTAGAATACAAAAAGATATCATTCATGAATGACACCACAAACGAATCCAGAAAAGGATGGAAACTTGTTTCATAAGCACCAAAAAAACTACTTGGGCTTTCATAAGATAGATAATATTAATAAGATAATCATTTAAACCATAACTATAATGAAAAGATGTATGATGTATGTCTATAGGTCGAACATGTACCTGGTGATCACCCACTTCGAATAAATTGTTGAGAAAACTCAAGGTCCTCGGATCATGTCAAAGAGATCAAATTTCTATTGTAAGGGATGCTATATTCTTACCATCAACTGGTTTAATTTTCATTAATCCACAAATATCTTGAGGGTACAGTATATCTTTTCAAAAAAATATAGGTGAGCCTCACAGAGTAGAACTAGGTCAAATTAAACCCATTGCCTCTAAGTCCTTTGGCTACCTATTAATCTCATGTAACACTATATTATCTGTCATATAAAGAGTAATGGATAGTTTTGCAGCTCCTAGAAAATTCTCGATAGACAAATACACATATCTCTTAAGAGGTAAACCCATAAAATTTCCATGAAAGTATCTATCACTTAACAAAAATATTTTGAACAAATTCCCTAGTCCTCCATATATAAACTAGAAATCCATGTTATCATCCCACCTAGCCCATGATTATTGGGTCCATCTCTACTCAAATATAACTACAATTCACCATTGTGAACAAAAACCCTTCCCTATGGTGATGCGAATGTCACCCTCCAGTGATAAAAAATGACATTGGCATAATAAGAAACTATCCATTCCATTACGAGTTTGATGTGAAACCCTATAATATCAATGAAAAAAGGATTCCTTATGAAGTTACAAATTCATACATTAAAGGGGGAACTCCCTATAATTCTTTACACCCTCCATTATGATCCTTAATACAGTATTCAATTTCAAAATACCCTTAGAAAAAGGAATAACAAGACTATGGATCTCGGCCAAAATTACATATATGAAACTGTGAGATGCACCTCAATCAAAAAGAGAAGATACAAGAGTAGATGATACTAAGATAATACCTATCACAAAATATGGACCGATTATTCTCTCCTAAGGGGTAGGATATACAAAATATATATTTTCTGAACCACAACCCTATCAAAAATCATCAATACTTAGAGTAGGCCCACTCTTTTGTCATGGTACAATAGGTGTTCGACTACCTTGGCCATGACCATCTCCTTGGCCAAAATGACATGCACTACTCTAGCTCCCATCCTGATGTAGTGTTGTGAATCCCACTCCTGAACCTAGATTAAGATTTTATACCATTCCAATAACTGTTTGAGGGATGTTCTTATATAAATGTTGTATGTTGATCATCCTTCCATGTGCTCAACACATGACTAGGTCTCAATCACACTAATTCCTCATATATCCCCATCTCCCAAACTAGTGATAGAATAATGCACTACTTGGAAAAATACCATGGTTGGTACTCCCCTCACAAGAATCCTCCAAATTTTTTATCCTACCTCTAGAAGATGAACCACTGGGTTTAGAGACAGAACTTCCCTATACTGTATCCCAACGTTCCATCAGGTTCTGCATAGTAATAAGTGACAGATTCACTATCTCTATAGTAGTAGTCAAAAAAACATGTTTAGATATGATATAATAAAATTCATGAGACCTTCCATGAATTTTGTCTACCCAGATGTCTCATTAGTAAGATAGGTCAGCAGAAAACATTGAATATATATAAAGAAGGTTGAACACAACATAACTATAATCGTTCCCTACTTCAGATACATGAACACTATAGCATTTTTAGCTCTTAGAGTCTCATAAAATAAGTAATCATAAAACCTGGATTGGGAATCCTTCTAGACCATATATGATATTGAATCACCCTGGATCAAAACTATAAGTCCTCAGCCTTAAACATTACTTAATATTGAATTAAATGAATAATTCACATTGAGGATCTTTTCAGGTTTAGAGTTTTAGAGAATTAGGACATAACTATTACATCTCAAAAGATTACAAAGTAGACACTTCTACTAAGATTCCATAAAATAAAAACTCTTCAAAAGAAACATGTCTAGTTCCATGTTTTATATAGCATTACTTTCCCTTGATCCAATCCTTTACCCTATTCCACATTAAGTCCTGTGAAAAAGATTTCAAAAAAAACTTGGGGTGAGCATAAAAATCTCAGTAAGGGATACACAATGAATGAAAACTGTTAGTTTTTCAAACATCAAGTAAACCATGTATAACTTTATCAAACTAATACCTTCACCTTCATAAAGTAGTAAAAACTCTTCACTGAATAAAATATCATTACTTACCTTTTTGTAACCAATGGATTACCATAAAACCCATATAAAGAACACATAACATATAATGGTAACTTGGGACATAAACATACTTAAGTGGAATAACCATACGGCTGACTTCCACACATATCACTTAATGGAATAGCCATACGGACAACTTCCATACATACTTAATGGAACAGCCATACGGCCGACTTCCATACCCAATGCATTTGAGGTTATAACGTAACCACCTGTCCTAGTATTCACGGCACCACCCGTCATATGGTTTATCACGTAACCACCCGTCAAATGTCCAAGTACCAATATAAAATCATAAAACATAAAACCAATATAAAGGAATGATAACATTTACACATTTCAATCACAATATATCATTTAAATATATTGACATAATAGAATCCTTTATCAAAACCATTTTCAATACCAAAATACATAAAAGAGTATATGGTATTAATTTTATTTTAAAAACATTACGGCTTGTTGAGGAAGCCAAAGACCAAATAATACTCACGGCGGCGGAGAAGTCGTTGTCGCCGCATACGTACGACAAAAACATTCCCTTTTGTCATTTAGTAAAACGCTTCGTATAAAAATATTCCTTTCGAATAAAAGTAAAATTCAAAGGGTTTTATACACTGTATAAAAGAAATTTGTGTATAAAACGAAATATTCCTCAATGAAAGGAGATTGAGACGAAGTCCCTTACCTTGGGTCCGACTTGACTCGATCGTTCTTTAACGTCCTGAATAATAAACTTGAGTTAATTTCTATTTTCCTAAGAACATTTTTCAAGTTTATTATTCCTTTTATATCACTTATTTCCATGTTATAAACACAATGTAACCATTTAAGTTAATAATGTTTGTTTTGTCGATATTTGGTTCTTAAGTCGAAAGTGGACTTCTTACAATTACATGTTGTTCATGTGGTCAAAGGTTCTTTATATCCAGAATGACATTCCTGATTTGGATATCATATATATAATATATATCCAGCATATACATGTATTTATAATATTACATAATCATTTAGAGGTAAGAAATGAAATGCACCATTCATGGAGACGGTAAGTCGTACGTACGCATGAACGCTACTTTCATTTATTTGTCATATTAATGGAATTAAAACTAAATGAGAGGTATGTATATTTTAATTCCAGAATTATATTCATCATTTAGATGTATCATTCAGCATATATATCTATTATATACATGTACTTATAATAGTACATTACATTTGGGGATAAGAAAAGAAATGCACCGTTCATGGACACGGTAAGTCGTACGTACGCATGAATGCTACTTTCATTTCTATCTCATAATTTAATGGGAATAAATAATAATGATATAGAGGTATATTATAATTCCAGTATAACATCATATATAATAACTTTAAATACATCCTTTATATGTCCCACGTATGGTATTAACGAATCAAATCACTTTGAGGGGGCGGTAGTCCGCACTTCCTTAAATGAAGAAATCGCGTTTACCCATAATGGAAACCATAAAGGTATGACAAAATGAAAAATACATAAGCTTAAGGAAAACATAATCATATTATATATAATATATAAATATAGTGTCATCTTAATGGCCACCTTTGAAGGTGTTAAAAGAATGTTGAACAATCATCGTTTCGGGAGGCAGAAATTCTCCATCCACGGAAACAGTATGTTCTTTAACCATTAGATGTAGGTGTGTGTAAGTGTAGATCTAATACTTCTCATAACAACATCCTAGTATATGTAAGATACTGGAGTTATTACAAAAGAAATGAATAAAAAGAGTTTAGGGGTTGGAGAAGAAAAATAAAACAAATGGAATCAAGTGAAGACATTACCTTAAAATCGGGTAACTCTCTTAGGTTTGAGCTCAAAGGCTTCCTTGGGAAGCCTTCTGCCCAAAGTGAGGCTTAAAGGAGTAAGAGAGGGAAGTGGAGAGACAAAATGGGCAGAGCTTGGCCGAGCGAAAGGCTTTGGGAGTGTGGGTAAGGTGGTAGAGGTGGGGGCCTTTATAAGAGGAGAGGAGGGGCACTCTTGGAAGGTAAAGAAAAGTCACTTTATTTTAAAATGGTATTCGGATTAAAGAGGTCCCACATTGATATAATTCGATGATAAGGTGACACGAGTTCGAAATCCACCCATCCAATAGGTTTTGGACATGTTTATGTCATAGATTTTACATTATCTTTCCATTTTATTTAAATCCTTTATTAATGAGGTAATCGCTGCATCATCATGATGTCATAAATAATTTAATTTATTTAATGTCTAAAAATTATAAAAAAACAATCATGATGTAGTAAATCGTTTTATCTTTCCAATGACTATTTATAATCAAAAATCTGACTTGTATAACCCCATGTAAAAATTGTTTTAGTAAAACATCTCATGTTTGTGTTATTTTTACTTTAACATTAAATAAAAAGTTATTTATGTCATTTCCCAACAAAAGTGGCTCCATGGGGTCCCCAAGTTGACCCATATCTTTTCTTGGTTGGCCATGACACATCCAATAAGGGTAGGACATGTTTCTAGCTCATCTCATATTATTAAAACATTATTCTTACCTTAAACTACACTAATTACCTCTAATCACGATTAAGAACTTAAGAGTTACTATTCACAAAAAAATTATTTTAATCTCATTGAACCACATTTTACATCTTAATGAAAACCATGTATATCTGATTTTTGAAATTCAAAACACAGAAGTGGTAAAATTTCATTTAAATGAAAAATCAGTATTTATATGTACCACTTAGTGGTTTCACTTTTCATCAAAAATTGAAGTTTTTCAGAAAAATACCAAAAATTCACCCTAAGATATAATTGATATTCCGAATTAAAAAATGAAGTATATTTTACAAAATTCAAAACATATAAGTCATATTAATTAATTTAATAATTAATTCCCACTGTCATGACAAATAGCGTGTTTTTATGAAACAATAAGTATCAAAAGATTGACACTAGTTTAAGTCCGATTTCAAAGTGAAATTAATTCCAACGACCACTTTTAGATTAAATGGTAAAAATATATTTTAATTTCACTTAAAAACCAATTCAAAATATTATCTAATCATCTTAATAAATTTGATTAAAAAGAGGTTTTGAATTAAAATACAACATTTTACAATATTCATTAAAAAATGAACTTTATTGGAAAAATACCAAAAATATACAAAAAGTAAATTTTGATGTCCCGATTCTAAATAAGAGTTATATTTGGTCCAATTGAATTTATAAGAGTGATTAAAACTATATTTAATGATGTTTCTCCATCAAAAGGAGATAAGTGAACCCTTAGTGAAAATTAGGGTATAAATGCCTAAAATTGAATTCTTTCCGTATTTTAAGCCTTTATATTTTATTGGATAAATGTAAAAACATTTAAAAAACATATATAATCATATTTTAGTTATTTCTATCCATTCTCTCTAATACAACGGCTATGTGTTAACTACCCTTAAAAATAATATTATTATATTACTAGTGTACAACGTAAGTTTTCAAAGAAACTCATCGTTGCGTATCGAGTACGCTATCGAATGTAGAAACCCCTTTTAATTAAAATTAATATTTAATTCGTAAATATTAATTAAGATGAAAATGTTTTATTCATTATTTACCTGGGATGTTACATCCTTCCCCCCTTTTGGGAATTGCATCCTCGCAATTTTATTCACTTATCAAAATAAGTGGGGGTATTTATCCCCCATAGCATTTTCAGATTCCCACGTTGCCTCTTAAACCATATGGTTTTTCCACAAAACCTTAACCTGGTGAATTACCTTATTTCGCAATACTTGATCTCTTCTGTCAAGAATCTGGACTAGTTGTTCTTCATAATATAGGTTTTCTTCCAGCTGAACTACCTCTAGACTTAAAACATGAGATGGATCTGGCATATACTTCCTCAACATCGAAAAATGAAAAACATTGTGTACCTGAGATAAACTCGGAGGTAAAGCCACTCGGTAAGAAACTGATCCAACTCTCTCCAAATTTCATATGGTCCAATGAACCGTGTACTCACCTTTCCTTTCTTACCAAATCGCATCACACTTTTCCATTGAGAAACCTTGAGAAAAACATGATCACCTACCTCTAAAGATAGATCCTTCCTCTGGTTATCTGCATAACTCTTCTGCCTGCTCTAAGCTGTTCTCATGTGTTTCTGAATCAACTGAACTTTTTCTTCCATCTCTTCTACCAATTCTAGTCCCATCAGCTTCCTTTCACCCACTTCATCCCAAAATGCTGGAGTTTGACACCGCTTCCCATATAATGCCTCAAATGGTTCCATCTGTATACTGGAATGAAAACTGTTATTATAAGAAAACTCAACCAAAGAAAGATGTTGGTCCCAACTTCCCTGATAATCCATCGAACAAGCTCGTAGCATATCCTCCAAGGTCTGAATTGTTCGTTCTGACTGCCTATCTGATTGCAGATGAAAAGTTGTACTAAAATTTAATTCAGTACCCAACGACTTCTGAAGGCCTTTCCAAAAGTTAGAAGTGAACCTGAGATCACGATCGGACACAATGGAGAGAGGAACTCCATGTAACCTGACTATCACTTTAATATACAAACAGGAAAGTTGATCTAGGGAAAATGTATCTCGTATAGCAAGGAAATGAGCAGATTTAGTCAAGCGATCAACAATAACCCAGATTGCGTTATTACCTCTAGATGTCTTCGGTAATCCCACGACGAAGTCCATGGATATATTCTCCCATTTACACTTTGGCACTGGTAAAGGTTGAAGCATCCCTTTCGGTAACTGCCGCTCTGCTTTAACCTGCTGACAAGTCAAACACTTCACAGTAAAATCAGCAATATCTCTTTTCATTCCATCCTACCAGTAATACTCCCACAGATCTCTGTACATCTTAGTACTGCCAGGATGAACTGAAAACGAAGAACTATGAGCTTCACATAACAACTCTCTCTTCAACTGTAAATCACAAGGCACACAAAATCTCTACCCAAATCTCAAAACAAAATCACTATAAATGTTGAATTCAGGCAACTTACCCTTCTGAACCAGCTCTACCTTTTTCTGCAACTCACTGTCTTCTCTCTGTGCTTTCTTAATTCTATCTGATAGGGATAATCTCACTGATACCTAAAACAAAACAGAAGAACTTCCTACACCAATAACTTCTATGCCAAATTTCATCAAATAAAAAACCAAAGGATCTCGTTTCAAACGTAGCATGGTTAATGAAGCATTACTTTTTCGACTCAAAGCATCAGCCACTTTATTTTATTTTCCCGGTTGGTAATGAATTGTACAATCATAATCCTTGATTAATTCCAGCCATCTCCTCTGTCACATGTTCAATTCTTTCTGAGTGAATATATACTTTAAACTTTTGTGATCAGTATATATTTCACACTTTACTCCATACAAATGATGCCTCCAAATTTTTAAAGAAAAAACAACAGCAGCTAATTCCAAATCATGTGTATGGTAATTTACCTCATGAGTTTTCAACTGACGTGAAGCATAAGCAATTACCTGATCATTCTGCATAAGGACATAGACAAGTCCCTTCAATGAAGCATCACTGTATATAACAAACTCACCATTCCTAGAAGGAAGTTCCAAAACTGGAGAATTCACCAATCTTCTTTTCAACTCCTGAAAACAATCATCACATTCCTTTGTCCAGATAAACTTAACACCCTTCCGATTTAGCTTAGTCATTGCACTATATAACCGTGAAAAATTTTCAACAATCCTTCGGTAGTAACCTACCAAACCAAGAAAACTATGGATCTCGGTTACATTTGTGGTTCTTGGCCATTCTTCAACAACTTTTGTTTTAGCAGGATCAACAGTTATTCCATCTTTTGAAACAATGTGACCCTGGAAAAGAATTTTTTGTAACTAAAACTCACACTTGCTGAATTTTCCATATAGTTTCTTTTCTTTTAAGGTTTGCAAGATAAACCTTAAATGACTTTCATGCTCCTCTTTACTTTTATAAAACACCAAAATGTCATCAATGAAAACAACCACAAACTTATCCAAGAATTCATGGAAAATTCTATTCATAAGGTCCATGAATACAGCAGGTGCATTGGTTAACCCAAAAGACATAACTAAAAATTCATAATGGCTATATCTAGTATGGAACGCAGTCTTCGGAACATCTTCTTCTTTTCCTTTCAACTGATGGTACCCCGACCTCAAGTCAATCTATGAAAAATACTGAGCTCCCTGGAGTTGATCAAACAAATCATCAATATGAGGCAAAGGATACTTGTTCTTAACAGTAATATTATTCAAGGCTCTATAATCAATGCAAAGTCTCATTGATCCATCTTTCTTTTTAACAAACAAGACAGGAGCACCCCATGGTGATGTGCTAGGTTGAATGAAACCTTTATCTAATAACTCCTTTAATTGCTTCTTTAACTCTAAAAGTTCAACTTGAGCCATTCGATAAGGAGGTTTTGAAATTGGCTTAGAATCAGGAACTAAGTCAACAGTAAATTCAACTTCCCGATCATGAATAATACCAGTCAACTCATTAGGAAAAACATCAAGATACTCATTTACCACTGGCACATCATTAATCTGAACAGTTCCTTTATTTTCTACAATATGTGAAAGGTAACATTCATTTCCATATTTTACTAGTTTCTCAACTTCCTGATATGTTATCAAAACCAAGGGTTCATTCTTGTACACAAACCATAAATCCTTCTGAAAAGAAACCATTTTAGCTCTGTAGTCAATCTTAGCATGATAAACAGAAAGCCAATCCATGCCTAAAATAACATCAAACTCTACTAGAGGCAAAACAATAAGGTTTGCTGTTAGATTCTTTCAACACACAAGGATAGGAAGGTTTTTTTAATTTCTTTTTGTCTCAACATTCTCTCCGAGTGTTTTTACAATAAGTTCAGGGTTCATATCTTGAGATGGAATTTCCAATTTACTAGAAAACTTCTCAGAAATGAAAGAGTGTGTAGACCCTGAATCAAACAAAACACTGTCATAATCTAAACAAACAAACAGTGTACCTGATACTACTTCATTCGATGGCCCAACATCTTCTTGTTGCAAAGGATTTCACCACCCCTTTCTGCTTGTAGTCTGGCCACTTTCCCCCAGTTGAGTTCTTCGTTAGACACTCATTTGCATAATGACCCATTTCATTACACTTAAAACATCTTACCGCTGGCTTTTCATTGCCTACTTGATCATCTTCCTTACAGTTACAAGCAATATGACCGGACTTACAACACTGAAAGCACTTACCAGACTTGGATAAACATTCTCCAGGATGCATTTTACCACACTTCTCACAGGATGGATATTTGGATTTCTTACCTCCTTGCTTCTTTGATGAATTCTTCCCCTTTGCCTACCAACTGGACCTCTTATTCTGTTGTTTTTCATAGAACACCTGATCATCAGAAAACTCCATTTCCACCTTCTCCGCACATCAAACATGTTTTTCATAACTTTTGAACTCACGAGAATATAAATCCCATCTATACTTTGGCTACAACCCTAAGTAAAAATGGTTTATTTTACTATCAAGACCTCGTATGAAGTTTGGAGCATACCTTTCCAATCGAGTGAACTTTGCTTCATAAGTATCCACTGAGTCATCCTCCTGCCTCAATTCTAAGAACTATTTTTCCATCCTAAGACGAACCACCTTAAGAAAATATTTCTCAAGAAACATACCTTTGAATTCATCCCAGTGAAGATCATCAATCTCATCACTATCCCTAATATTTTTCACCATCGACCACCACTGATCAGCTTCACCTTCAAAACGGTAAACAGCAAGACTAACCTTTTGATGTTATGAACACCCCATGACATCAAAAATCTTCTCCAGTGATTTAATCCACCCTTCAGCTTGCATAGGGTCAGATGATCCTCTGAATGATGGGGGATGTTGCCTCATGAAATGTTCCACCACTGACGTGTTCCTCTGCGGTTGATCTGGATGATCTCGTGCATTGATACCACCAACATTTATAGCCTGAGTCAACTGTGCCATCACTGCAAAAAACTATTCAGTTCCAAATCCGACCATCTCAGGTTGCTGATTTGGAAGGTTGTCTTCCTCCTGATGTCGTCCCAACATAGCTGCTTTTTTTCCTCTACGTAAAACCATTCTGAACACAGAAATATCTTAGGCGAAGCAACATGGTAATCTTTAAATGCTATATCATTTCAATCATACCATAAATTAACTTATAATTTAACAATTTTCTAACTCCTAAAGTTTTCTAAAACGACCTTTGATACCAACTATAAGGCCCCGACCTTAAACATTACTTAATATTGAATTAAATGAATAATTCACATTGAGGATCTTTTCAGGTTTAGAGTTTTAGATAATTAGGACATAACTATTACATCACAAAAGATTACAAAGTAGACACTTCTACTAAGATTCCATAAAATAAAAACTCTTAAAAAGAAACATGTCTAGTTCCATGTTTTATATAGCATGACATTCCCTTGATCCCATCCTTGACCATATTCCACATTAAGTCCTGTGAAAAACATTTCAAAAAAAACTTGGGGTGAGCATAAAAATCTCAGTAAGGGATACACAAAGAATGAAAACTGTTAGTTTTTCAAACATCAAGTAAACCATGTATAACATTATCAAAGTAATACCTTCACCTTCATGAAGTAGTAAAAACTCTTCACTGAATAAAATATCATTACTTACCTTTTTGTAACCAATGGATTACCATAAAAACCATATAAATAACACATAACATATAAAGGTATCTTGGGACATAAACATACGTAAGTGGAATAACCATACTGTCAACTTCCACACATATCACTTAATGGAATATCCATACGGCCAACTTCCATACATACTTAATGGAATAGCCATACGGCCGACTTCCATACCTAATTCATTGGAGGTTATAACGTAACCACCCGTCTTGGTATTCACGACACCACCCATCATATGGTTTATCACATAACCACCCGTCAAATGTCCAAGTACCAATATAGAATCATAAAACATAAAACCAATATAAAGGAATGATAACATTTCCACATTTCAATCACAATATATCATTTAAATATATTGACATAATAGAATCCTTTATAAAAACTATTTTTAATACCAATATACATAAAAGATTATATGGTATTAATTTTATTTTAAAAACATTACGGCTTGTTGAGGAAGCCAAATACCAAATAATACTCGCGGCGGCGGAGAAGTCGTTGTCGCCGCATACGTACGACAAAAACATTCCATTTTTTCATTTAGTAAACGCTTCGTATAAAAACATTCCTTTTGAATAAAAGTAAAATTCAAAGGGTTTTATACACTGTATAAAAGAAAGATGTGTATAAAACGAAATATGCCTCAATGAAAGGAGATTGAGACGAAGTCCCTTACCTCGGGTCCGACTTGACTCGATCGTTCTTTAACGTCCTGAATAATAAACTTGAGTTAATTTCTATTTTCCTAAGAACCTTTTTCAAGTTCATTATTCCTTTTATATCACTTATTGCCATGTTAAAAACATTATGTAACCATTTATGTTAATAATGTTTGTTTTGTCGATATTTGGTTCTTAAGTCGAAAGTGGACTTCTTACAATTACATGTTGTTTGTGTGGTCAAAGGTTCTTTATATCCAGAATGACATTCCGGATTTGGATATCATATATATCATATATATCCAGAATATACATGTATTTATAATATTACATAATCATTTAGAGGTAAGAATTGAAATGCACCATTCATGGAGACGGTAAGTCATATGTACGCATGAACGCTACTTTCATTTCTTTATCATATTAATGGAATTAAAACTAAATGAGAGGTATGTATATTTTAATTCCAGAATTATTTTCATCATTTAGATGTATCATTCATCATATATATCCATTATATACATGTACTTATAATTTTACATTACATTTGGGGATAGGAAATGAAATGCACCGTTCATGGAGACGGTAAGCCGTACGTACGCATGAACGCTACTTTCATTTCTATCTCATAATTTAATGGGAAGAAATAATAATGATATAGAGGTATATTATAATTCTAGTATAACATCATATATAATAACTTTAAATCCATCCTTTATACATCCCACATATGGCATTAACGAATCAAATCACTTTGAGGGGGCGGTAGTCCGCACTTCCTTAAATGAAGATATCGTGTTTACCCATAATGGAAACCAAAAAGGTATGCCCAAATTGAAAAATACAGAAGCTTAAGGATAACATAAAAATATTATATATCATATATAAATATAGTGTCATCTTAATGGCCACCTTTTAAGGTGTTAAAATAATGTTGAACAATCATCGTTTTGGGAGGCAGAAATTCGCCATCCACGGAAACAGTATGTTCTTTAACCATTAGATGTAGGTGTGTGTAAGTTTATCTAGAATAATTCTTATAACAACATCATAGTATATGGAAGATACTGGAGTTATCACAAAATAAATGAATAAAAAGAGTTTAGGGGGTTGGAGAATCAAAATAAAACAAAAGGAATCAAGTGAAGACATTACCTTAAAATCGGGTAACTCCCTTAGGTTTGAGCTCAAAGGCTTCCTTGGGAAGCCTTCTGCCCAAAGTGAGGATTAAAGGAGTAAGATAGGGAAGTGTAGAGACAAAATGGGCAGATTTTGGCTGAGCCAGAGGCTTTGGGAGTGTGTGTAATGTGGTAGAGGTGGGGGCCTTTTATAAGAGGAGAGGAGGGGCACTCTTCGAAGGTAAAGAAAAGTCACTTTATTTTAAAATGGTATTCGTATTTAAGAGGTCCCACATTGATATAATTTGAGGATAAGGTGATAAGGGTTCGAAATCCACCTATACAATAGGTTGTTGACATGTGTAGGTCATATATTTTACATTATCTTTCCATTTTATTTAAATCCTTTATTAATGAGGTAATCACTGCATCATCATGATGTCATACATAATTTAATTTATTTAATGTATAAAAATTATACAAAAATATCATGATGTAGGAAATCGTTTTAGCTTTCCAATGACTATTTATACTCAAAAATCATACTTGTATAACCCCATGTAAAAATTGTTTTAGTAAAACCTTTCATGTTTGTGTTATTTTTTCTTTAACATTAAATAAAAGGTTATTTATGTCATTTCCCAACCAAAGTGGCTCCATGGGGTCCCCAAGTTGACAAATGGATTGTCTTGGTCGTCCATGACACATCCAATAAGGGTAGAAAATGTTTCTAGCTCATCTCATATTATTAAAACATTATTCTTACCTTAAACTACACTAATTACCTCTAATCGCTATTAAGAACTTAAGAGTTACTATTCACCAAAAAATTATTTTAATCTCATTGAACCAAATTTTACTTATTAATGACAACCATGTATGTTGGATTTTTGAAATTCAAAACACAAAAGTGGTAATATTTCATTTAAATGAAAAATCACTTTTTATAAGTACCACTTAGTGGTTTCACTATTCATCAAAATTTGAAGTTTTTCAGAAAAATACCAAAAATTAACCCTAAGCTATAATTGATATTTCGAATTCAAAAATAAAGTCTATTTTAAAAAATTCAAAACATATAAGTCACATTAATTAATTTAATAATTAATTCCCGCTGTCATGACAAATAGCGTGTTTTTAAGAAACAATAAGTATCAAAAGATTGACACTAGTTTATGTCTGATTTCAAAGTGATATTAATTCCAATGACCACTATTAGATTAAATGGTAAAAATATATTATAAATTCACTTAAAAACCAATTCAAAAGATTATCTAATCATCTTAATAAATTAGATTAAAAAGTGGTTTTGAATTAAAATACAACATTTTACACTATTCATTAAAAATGAACTTTATCGGAAAAATACCAAAAATTTACACAAAGTAAATTTTGATGTCCCGATTATAAAGAATAGTTATATTTGGTCCAATAGAATTTATAAGAGTGATCAAAACTATATTTAATGACAGTTCGCCATCAAAAGGTGATAAGTGAACCCTTAGTGAAAATTAGGGTATAAATGCCTAAAATTGAATTCTTTCCATATTTTAAGCCTTTATCTTTTATTGGATAAATGTAAAAACATTTACAAAACATATATAATCATTTTATAGTTATTTCTATCCATTCTCTCCAATACAACGGCTACGTGTTAACTACCATTTAAAATAATATTATTATATTACTAGTGTACAATGTAAGTTTTCAAAGAAACTCATCGTTGCGTATCGAGTACGCTATCGAACGTAGAAACCAATTTTAATTAAAATTAATATTTAACTCGTAAATTTTAATAAATATGAAAATGTTTTATTCATTATTTACCTGGGATGTTACAAAAACATCCAACCAACACTTAGTTACTCCCTGAATCATATAAGGCGTGATCTTCACTCTTCATTCAAAAGGTGTCTCCAGATTCTGAAAGATCAGAAATGTATTCTCTAGCCACACCATAGCATCATGTGGCCCTACATCCCCCAAAATATTGGTTGGATTATACCAGTGTAACACATGCATTATATCGTCTATAAATGATGTAGGATTCGGTGTTCCCTGAATAGTCTTCATAAAGCACATAAAACTGCCATGAAACTATTCATCAGCTCCCATATCTGAGGATAGTATTGGTTCCACAGTTACAAATACAAGATTATATAATGGTATCCCATGGAAAACCACCTCAAGAGCATGTTCATCACCACCCTCTTGGTCTGTGGATAGAGGTCTTTGTGGTCGCATGTCTCAACAATGCCAAACACGCACCTCATAAAACATTGAGAATGAAAAGATCGCAATTTAGAAGCATAGTGTAGGTTGAATAATTCTTATAAAAAATCCACAACCATCTACCTACCCATAAATCCAAGACCAGGTAAAATGTAACAATCATAAAAATAACTGGAGACACTTCATATTTCTCACTCTAAAGTCCAGTCAAGATCAAGTTATTTGTTTCCAAAAAGTTAATTTCATTTAATTTATATATGAATTCATAATTATATTTAAATATTTCAACCAAATGTTTCACCACTTCTGATCCATAAGGTTTCATATACCTTATAAACAAAAGTGTGGAATCAACTTAATCTAAACCACAACACATTCCAGTCCATGTAGCCAATGGCCCATTAATAAATATGTTATTATTGGCTTCTTAGGGTGTTTTCTATAGCCTGTGTAGGAAAACAATGTTTAGGTTATGGAATGCACTCTAAGTAATAACCATGTTTCTCAATTACCAATATAATAATTTATCAAACAAATGAGATATCACTAAAGGCACACATCATAATGGCATGAATTCACGTAATGCATCATATATGGCATGGAACCATGCAAGACATTTGAATTTTAGAAGGTTCGTAAAATTATACATGACATAAATTACCTAATCTCATTAAGAAATCATAAAATCCATAATAAAAAAGAACATAAAATGGTAAGTTCATCACCCAACGGTGGAATCAAATTAATTTTAATAAAAAAAATCCAGGAAACCATGTTCTATTTTTGGTAATATGGGTTTTCTTGAATATGGGTTAGCTACTCCTAGGACCACCTCATTTACAAAATTTCAATACCATTTTAATCCTTGTCTATTGACTCAAAATAGTAATGCTCTAAAAGAAAATTTTATTATAATAATTTCTAACATCACGAACCAGGATCCACTAAATAGTTCACCAGGCTAGCGGGTCACATGTCCTTAACCACGCCACCACAGACACCAGAAGTTACCAACTATAGATTTGTCCTATGGTGTTTCTTGGGGGATACCGTGACATCATATTAGAGTATAAAATAGTAGTATTAACAATAAAAGTCCAATAATATAAGATAAACATCTAGAATACTATGATAGTAAATATCCACATAAGTCATATACAAAATAATGATTCTGTCATGTCTTTACAAAGTAGAAAATATGCATACAATCACCAAGTTCAATACATGTGTAAAAGGTAAAAAAACCAAAAATAACTATCCTCAGAGAGCATCATGAGCCTTGTCCAATCCTATGATCCCCAAACCCTATTCAAAACCAATCAAGCATCATATAGTAGGTATTTTTCGTGGTCTCTACTGGTATCCATAAATTCTTTCTGGGTACCAAATAGCGGCCTGAACATGGTGTAAGATTACACTTAGTAGGCCACCACCAATAGTGTCTATAATAAATCCATTATATAAAATATAAACAGACCTAATGTGCAATATATATCACATGTATAATAGTGTAAAAAGTAAAGATTGGTCATTTCTATCCAAACATGGCTCTTGGTTAACATTATCAATTATCATATACAACAGCTCCCAAAAAAATAATGATAAGTGATACTATCTGGTATACCCTCTAGAGTCAAATACCCATACTAGGGTTATCTGTAAATCGTAGAAAAAACATCCAAAGTGTCTACTCCATGTAATAAAATATATAATATCCACAAAAACCATGTTTTGTAATGAAATTTATAATATACACAACAACTTCTCCATGGAATCAAAAGTGTCAGACCACAAAGGTCCATATTGAAGATATAGAACACGAGTTCATCCTCATCGAGTCATAAGAGCATCTCAATGGAAACTCCTTAAATAATTGGGTGGATCCAAAGGATCACATAAAGAGATCATGTCCAATGAGAGTACAATAAAGATAGATCCAAAGTGTATCAATGCCCGACACATCCAATAGAATTAGGATCCAAGGAATAAAATGTTCCATGGAATCCACTATTATAATTAAAATCCATGGTAGAAATTTCTATAGAATTTAATGGAATCCGAATATAAGGAGATCTTCTAGGAAATAAACTACCATAATAATTTACTATCTCAATTCAATAAATAATTCATAATAAATCACATTCCATGACTCCATCTAAATAATCTAAAATTTTCTATTTAGATAAATTAAATCAATTTAGATCATGTAATCACATGAAAAAGGAGGTATAACCTTATCATAATCATTCAATAAAATATTATTTAATTTATCAAGGATCCCAAAATCAATGTTTATCTCAAACACACCCATAGAGGTGGTATAACATAAGTTAAAAGTAGGGGCGTAGCCCATGGGTGGCCATGGGTTAGGATAAACAACCTCAAACCATAAAATGATACTTAATAGGAAACTTAGTAGGTTCAAATTCATCCACCTTAAAATTTTAATTAATTTTGGGGGAAAGTCCATAAATTTTAGTATGAGACAAGATAAAAATATGACATATAGAAAACCATACCATAATAGAAATTGTATAGACCACCAACCATATACAAATGGTAGATAATTCTTCCAGTATTGACCTCTGATTCTGTCCAAATCAAATGAAAAATGTAGAACATGTGAATATACTAAAAATAGGGGATATTATATTTTACATAAATAACTCTATTGTTACAAATTAAAAATAATAATTGAACAAGAAGAATTACTAACTCACCAATTGGGATCCAATACGACCGACCATGTCCAATTATGTGTCTGGATTGAGAAACGGGAGTTAATCCTATGTATGGGGCTTCAGAGGAGATCCCAACATTAAGAGGCTCCACAATAGGGTAATAAAAAAAATAGTTTTATGATATAATATATTTTTAAGTAATATAATTTAATTTCCCAAATTTTAATCAGATCCCACGGTTTTTCCTCATAGTTGGCCAAACAATGCGCTAACCATGTGGCATTTTCCATCTCAAGGGGGACCCTAAACGGTCATGGTTTATGTTCAAACAAACCATGTGTCAACCATGTGCTAAGCCAATATCAAAATTTTGTTCCATATCACATTGTCGGGTACCTTGGGTAATAAAATTTCCTCAAATTGATCCACCTTCTAAAACCCTCTGTCCAAAACCACATGGTCTCCTCAAATTGTTATGCTTGGGTTTCATGGTTTCTCTAAACCATGTGGTCCCACTGTCTTTTACAAAAACCTAGGATCTAGGTTTTGAAAAAGACTCAGATGCCCCCAAAACTCATTTTGTCTCATTATTCACCAAGATTAGGTCAAAACCAATGAGTTATATCAAAAAAATCATACCGTATATGAAAACATGGGATCTTACACTAACCAAGATCACGTAGAGGGGTTTAAATTTTATATAGATAAATAAATGTGAATTGAGATGCAATGAGTTAAATAAGAGGACAATCACTGAATCGGTTCTCACACTATCAACCTATGGGTAAGGATTTGTGATTTATAATGTTTCATCAAATAATGGCCTAGACTACTTCCTTATGTAAAATGTTAAATTGATATATTATGCATCTTGATTGTTGAAGGTTCATAAGTAGATTTATCAGATGCATGATGTATAGTTTGTTGTAGTAATATTTTCATTGATATTTTGTATTATTATATTTATGACATAAATTTAACATATATATGGAACATAAGATCCTAAATTATATTTTCACATAAAAGGATATCAAAATGTGAAAATAAAGACAGATAGATCTAAGAAAAGATTATGATTTCTCAATCCAATTCCTTGCTAGAAATTAAAATAAATTTAAAGATACACTATGTGGAAATGATGTTGAAATATTATCAATGATCAGTACTAAAAATGATCCAATATTTATAGAATAGAAAATGATTTACATTGGAGTCATAAATTAAGGAATAGCATCATACCTCTCTCAACTGTTTGCTCAACCATCTATTCTGGATAATTTTAAGGAAGATAAAATAGATTATATGTAGATAAAATAGATGGTTGATGTTATAAGGTAGGATAAATTATTATTAGTTCAACATTGAAAAAATATGAATTTTGTTCATGAATATGAATACCATAATATCTTGGGTAAATTAATAATCTATTAAAATATTCTCATTGCTCAATATTCTCTCTCTACCCAAGGATCACAAAGATATATCTCTCTCTCTCTATGACAGAACTATTTTTTAGAAAATGTGAAGAGTTATATTGTGTAATATACATCAATGCTTCAAGTAGGTCAACAAGTGATGTAAAAATGTAAATATCCCAAGGGGATGATGCAACCATTACCCATGCCTTCGTCAAAATGGGGGGACATCACAATAGATTTTGTCATGGGTCTTCAGAAGACAACCAAAGGCATGATGTCCATATGGGTTGAGGTATAAATTCTTACAAATATTAATCATTTTTATTCCATTTTGGAGGAATTATCACTTGGTAAACTTATATTGATATACAGTAGAGAAGTGTTAAGTCTTTATGGAACCCTATAATTGATTATATATAATCAATATATGATATTCACTCAAAAATTATAGACAATTATACATAATAATCAAAAACTATAGTTGAACATTATTATGGTCTTTCACCCTTAGAATAATGGAAAATATTTTAGGAAGATTCATACACTTGATTTTATGTTGTGAGCTTTCTTGGTACACTTCAAAAGAGGTTGGGATCAATATCTTTTTCAGTAGAGTCCTCATTCAACAATATATTTCACTTGATAATTAAATTGGATCCCTATGAATCCATATATAGTAATTAATATAAAACATCAATATGTCAATATGAATATGGGGAAAAATCTATTGGTACCCAAACAAGTAATGAAATGACTAAGAATTTTATGGTTATTCCGTAACACTTATTAGTTGCCAAAGTTGAAAAACATATGTGCTAATAACCATAAAACTGACATAGATTTTGAGGTTGGGGATAAATTATTATTTTTTGTATCTATTAGGAAGAGATTCATGAGTTTTAAGATATAGGGAAAGTTTGTTCATAGGATTATTTTCCCCTTTCAGATTCTTCAATGCTTTAGAGTTGTGACATGTCGACCAGTACTCTGGAAAAACATATCTCAAATACATGACTTGTTCCATGTATCCCTCTTAAAAATGTATATAAAAGATCAATCACAAGTGCTGAATCCATAAGTGTTATTGTTAGAAAATGATATATCGAAAAAATAGAAATCGGTGAAGATCATAGACCATAGAGTAAATAATCTATACAATAAGAAAACACACCTAATCAAAGTTGTTTGGAAGAACCAAAATAATGAGAAAGAGACATGGGAAATAGAAAAAAAAGAGGTAGAAGTACCCTCATATGTTTTCCACTTTCTGTATGATATAAAAATTTTAATGGTGAAATTTTTTTAAGGGGTGAGCACTATAACAATTTGAAATATTATTTCTTTTACAAATAAAATAATTCTTCTTTTTAAATTATAATTTTATTATATTTTACAATAGAATTAAATATAAATAGTATTATATATCATGAAATAATTTAGAATTTAATAGATAGGATGATTACAGAAAGATAAATAAAAAATAATAATGCACACACTAATGTAGCCTCTATACGATCGATTTCTGCCTTAAGGATCACTCATTCCATAAAAATGATGCAAATAAATAAAATCATTAGGAATATTATAGACATTGTGAAGGGAAGTATATAACCTTTTCATGTGTAATATTAAATAAAGTACGAGAATGGTAGTGTATATGTAGTTAGTAATGGTAAATAAGACCATTAGGATCTGACCATTGGTAATTATTAACATTGGGAATTATGACCAGTGGGAATTATGATCATTTGAAATTATAACCATTAGGCATTATGATCATTAGGTAGTATGGTAGTTGGTCGTTATAACCATTGGGACCATTGAGCATTATGGCCATTGGTGATATAACAACGCAAGAAATTTTCATATAAAAAATTTCATATATTCATTAGTTATATTTTATAGAGTTATATTCATTATAAAAATAATTGATAATTTTTTTGGTAAAAAGGAAAAAAACTATATTTATAACCAAATTTAATTTTCATATATAATATGGTTTTATTTGAAATATTTATATCAAAATTATAAAATTTTATTTTCAAACAAATTGGGTTCATTTATGAATATATCATGTCAAAATTATCTTAAGATGAATTTTTGAAAATTTCCTAAAAAATTTGATTTTTAAGGGAATAATGAAAAATGTTGATTTTTTATTAAGAACTATATTTTATTTCAATTAATTATAAATTAATATTATTTTTTTTTATCAATTTTAAATTTTCATTAGTTTATTTTTATTTAAATTAATATAATTATTGTTTTTTAAATGACTTTTATACCTGAAGTTAGTATAAAAACATTTCATATATAAATGGGGCATTTTTTGGAAAATAATGTTTTAAATTGTGTTTTATCGGTCTAGGTTTTAACTAAATTATTTAAATTCAATTTTTTTAATATAAAAATGGATTCAATATTTTTAATCATTATTTACAAATTTTATAAATAGGCCCCTTTTTTGTCAATATGAACAGTAACATTAGTAATATTTTTTACCACAGTACAGGGTAAATTGGGTAATTAAATTTAAAAATAAAATAATAAGGAAAATAAAATAACCCTAAAAATTCCTTAATTTTTTTTTGATTGAATTTAATCCATACTCATGCTATATATATTTAGGTGGCCTTTTTTACCATATGGATTATATTAAAACCTTTATAATATTTCATTTAATGAAAAGTCAAAAATGTCGCTAGCTTGCTTTTAATAAAAAAATTATTTTTAACATCTGGTTAACTAGATGATTTGTTATGTTATAAATTTTATTTTAATATATAAATGATTTATCTTAATCATGATATTTGGTTTTAAATTTTTAGTGAAATAAAATAACCTTAAATTTTTTCCCAACATTGACATAGTAATTATTCAATTAATGAAAAAATCATATAAATTATGCTAAGAATATTAAAAGTGATATAATGTGAGATAGAAAATGTGATAAAAAACATTAAAATTGAAAATTACATGTTAGGTATTTTTTAAAATATTTAGTTTTTAATTTTACTTGTTCTCTTGGTACTATTAAAATGAAAGTAATGAATAGTTATAAAAATTGACATTAATGATATATTATAAAAAATAATAGTTTATTAAATGATATATAATTCAGAAAAATGTTTTTTTGGGCCACATGATAAGTATATTTTTTATAATATATTTCATGGTATATTTATAGACATTTCTTCCAATTATAGTTACTATATTTACCCTTAATGAGTAAAAATATTTATTGTCATGGAATGTGTGACAGTTGTTAAAATGGGCTTGAAACAAAAAGGTAAGAATAAATGTCATAAAAACATGTATAATTCTTTTTATGTGAGCTTATTAAGATTATTACTCATTATATTATTGAAATAAATTTGTTTTATTCACTTTTAATTAAAATTTAATTTATTTTAATCTTATATTTTGAAGAATTCCAAGAGTGCACCTCCCCACTCTTATAAGTGGGAATCTCTTCATCCCTATACTTCACACAATAAAAACAATTTATTTTGGGTAAACACCTACCTAAATGCCTTATTAGAATACCTAACATAATTATAGTGTATTTTTAGTCATAATACCAACCTTATATGGCTTAAGCTATAAATTAAATGAGAATTTCCAAAGGAGATGTATAGTTTTTAACCAATTGTTCTTGTTTAATTTCTTCTTCCATTCCCTTAAAATATTCATAATGTAAGATAAAATAATAAAATCATTATCATATATATAATTATATGTTATTATGTTAATGTAAATACCTATATAAGTATCTTATTCAATAAAATGGAGTTGAAACCATTGTTCCTGTGTACGGTGGACTACTGCCTCGTCAAACGATGTAATTTGTTTTCCATCACCATATCTCAGGGATGGATTATAATGGTAGAATTAATAATTATATATAATATTACTGACATATTTATCATTATAAAAATGTTAATATATCATTTACCTTCTTACCATTCCATTCAATAAAAATAGTAACATCGTACATGCGTATGTGTGGACTACCTCCTCAATGAAACGATGTGATTTGTTTTTCATCACCAAATCACATGGATGATATATATATATATATGTTTATTTAAAGAATAAATATGATATTTATGATTTTAATGTAATTATATAAAGATAAAATAATACTTACATTTTTTCCCGTAATGATCTTTTAAAAATGGAAATTTTACTCATGCATACGTATGGGCTATTATATCTGTGATTGTAACGTAGTTAACTTTTCATAACCATATTTAGCTATATAATTTAGAAGTATAATTGATGTATAAAAAAGAAAATTAATTTTTTTTATTCTGGAGATGATTCAATAATGTCATCTTTAACTATAGTGACTTACCAAAGGCTGTCTTGGACATATGAAATGAATATCATCAAAACGTCCAACATGAATTTAATTAATTAAATTATTAAATATAGAATGGTTAGATACAAAATAAGAGAATTAATGAACCTAAAAATTGATCTTAATAAATTAAATAATTAACGTGATATTATTTTTCAGTAATATAAATAATTTACCTTGTGATTCAAACTCAATGTAAGAGACTATCTTTTAAAATTCCATTTTTCATGTTTCCATTAAAAATCACATTTTTTCCATATTCATATTTTTTAAGATTATTTTATGGATTTATTTATATGGATATGAGTTAATTTTAAATTTATCTTTATTGTTTTTTAATTTCTTTCAAATTTTTTCAAAATTTATATTTTATCGAATGTTTTAAGGTTCATTACAAAAAAGAAAAAGGAATGTTATATTTTAATGTATACGGTGACAATTACCTTTACCTCCATCACAAACATTATTTTATTTTTGGATTACCCTAAAATATTTCATGTTTTATTCAATGAAAAATTCTCTTAAATTGTGTTTTGGTAATTTTCAAAAAGTGATTTAAATTTTAATGGATATTATAATAAGACGAAATGTTAACTTATGGGTATATATAATGTTTTTATGATTCCGGAATTTATGTATTATGTTATGGTTCTAGGGAATTATTTATGATAACTAGTGGTTCTATTATAAAATAACTATGGGTGAGCCATTATATCTCTCCCATTCATTGGGTAAAGGAATATAGTTAACAGATTATATTTCTCTGAGGAGATTATATTAATATATTGTGATGGATATTCAAACTGTAACCATGATGGTTATTTCAAGTTTAACTGTGATGAATACTCTAAGTATAATTGTGTTGGTTATTCCATGTGTGACCATAAAGGTTAATATATATGAAATATTTATAAGAAAATAATCCTCAGGTTACCTACATCTTTTATCAATAATTTTTATAGTTTTTTATCTTATGATTTCACAAGGTAGTGAAAAGTATGTGATACATTGTAGGGTTAAAATTTTTAGCTTTTTGAGAAAGATATTATGATTTTTTCATGATTTTAAAGAAACTATTATGATTATTATCTTTCCTTTATGATTTCTTATGAATTTTTTTATGAAAATATTTGGGTATAGAATGTGATTTCATGGGTTATAAAATGTTTATTTTATTACAAATGTTTATTTTGAATTATAAAAATTTTGTATAAGTATTCATAAACTAATAATTTATTCCTTTCATTTTATTTACCATGTTAAGATTTTTTTATTGTATTAAATATTAAAATATTTTTCATAGGGTTAAATGATAGGTAAGGGAATGAAATAATTAATGTTTAAATTCATGAATAATTTCATGAAAAGAAATAATTTTTCATATTAAGCATTTTATATTATGGAAAAAATCAATACTGATTTGAAGTGTCCACTTATTATATATGTGGGTTTCTAATGTAATAGTTATAGACTAACTCTAAAAAATTATAATACTAAATGATCATTTGAATATAATAAAGTTAATTATATTTTAAAGTCTCTATAATATGTAATGTTTAAGGATGGGTCCTTATATGTAATAATTACACCATTGGAATTAGTGTATATTAAGGGTCATGACATGAGATAATTAATGTAGAAGGTATAAATGAGGGCATAAAGAAGTAAAATTGTTACTTTTTAATCACAATTATTAGAGTATCGTATGGTTGTAACACTACTGGTTCCACACTTTAACAAGCCCGAGCAGGGGTCCAATAAGTGAGGCTCGACCGGAATCACCTACATGAGAAGTTCATGTTTGTGGAGATCACCGCCAGATAAATGTTAGTTTATCCACCCCATGAGAGTACCGCCATTTTACACCTCACCCACAAAGATTATGCTGGTGTAATAATGGGTCATATATCTGGACCATAAGTAGTTTTAAGGTGTATGTTCATTTAGAAATAAAACAATGGTTACGCTAATACCTCATTTTTTTATTCAATGTATCATACTTATATAAAATATAATATTTTTATAATTTGTGTATGAATGTGATAAAATTTATATTTGATAGAAAGAAACCATATTTTTTTATATAATATAAGTTTTTAAATAAAATCCCCTTTAATGGAAAATTCATAAATTTAAAAGAAAATTTTAATTTTATAAAAACTTTATAAAAACAATATTTACCCTTATATAAAAAATAAAATAATTTTATAAAATCATATATGGTTTTTATAATTTTTAAATATATTATCATGTTATAAAAAAGGTATTTTTAAACAAATAATTTTTTTTAATATAAAATTTACTTTATTAAATAATTATTTTGATAAAATAAATGTAATTTTTCAAATTATCACAATGAAATTATCCCGTAGTGATTTTTTTATAAATTTTATTGAGGGAATTTTTTTTTGAAAAAGGCAAAATACTATATAAATATATTTTAATTATTATGATATCATAATTAATTAAAAGTGAGGTAATATAAACTATAAATTATTTCTTGAAAAAAATTACATTCACATTAAAATAATTTATTTTAATGTTATAATATTACTATTCCAAACTTATAATGAACCATAAAAAACCTAAAGTTTTTTTGTTTTTAAAGATAATTCTTTTTGAATAAAAATATCATCTATAAAAAATGTATAATAAAGGATTATTGGTTCATAAACTAATAAAATACTAAAAACCACTCCCCCTTCTCAAGTTAAAACCATGTGAAGGAAAATTGGTTTTTTAACATAATGTCTAAAACATATGTTTATAAATTAATAAAGAGACATCCAAATTGCCTATAAATATTCACCCTTGATCTCATTACTCTCCACTCTAAAGACATTGAGAAAACGTTCCTCTCACCAACCATCTATATATTCACACAAAGAGTTTCTACAGTTATAATGAGATCTTCCCAAGCCTTAGGAATCCACTTTGTAAGTAAGGGATTCTCTTCCTTTTCCTTTTCATTAAAGTACTTCCATTGTAGTAAAATTTATATTTTTAAAGTTAATATGTTTCCACACAATTGTAATCATCCCATTATAATAAAAATAAAGTTATATTAATGTGTTTCTTCCATTATCTCTAATTAACCTCATTATATTATCCATTTTGTATACTAGTTGTGATGTTGAAATCATTATTTCATTTTCCATGAAACCCTATTTTTATATGAATACCTAATTTAAGGTAACACCCCAATCTTCCACATTATGTATCCTATTGAATAATGCAATAGTGTGTGATGTACGCAACTTCGAGTTCTAACACACACCACAACCAATCAAACTAGCCGTTATGAATAGTAATTCCCACTTTTTGAAATTTTATAAATTTTATGTTTCAAAATGGACTACATTTTTGGATTCGGAATATCAAAATTAGCTTATGGTGAATATTTGGTATTTTTCTGAAAACTTTCAATTTTTGATGAATAGTTAAAAAACATTGAGTTATAGTTTAAAAATGAATTTTTATTTAAATAAATATTTATTTTATTAAAATTTAATTAAGGTCAAGATAGATACATAATACCTATATATGTTCAATGTAATTCATTGGAGTTAGTTTAGAATAATTTTAGATATATAAAAATTTTATTGAACTTTTCACCATCTTTTACCCACCTCCAAGGAGAATTTGGAAATTCACATAAAAAGTAAGTTTACCACTTCTGTGAGTGGAATTTCGAAAATCTGAGAGACGCGGTTAATATCAAGGATTAAAATGTGGTTCAATGAGATGAAAATAATTTTTAGTAAATAGTAACTTTTTACTTTTATTTACCACAGTTAAAAGTAAATAGGGTAATTAAGGGTAAAAATAATTTGAATATTACCCCAACACATTTCCTAATTCTATTGGACAAGTGTATCTCAACCATAAACAACCTTAGGAATAAAATATTATCATTTAGGTCCACTTGGATTATATTAGGACATTTATTATTATTTAATTCAAATAATTAAAAGAGATCAAATCAATGTTTAATAACTATAACATTTTTAATATAAGGTTATACTTACGATAAATTTGATTATAAATATTAATTAGAAATATAAAAATATTTCCTACATAATGTTATTTAATTTATAATTTTTAGACATTAAATAATTTAATTTATTTATGACACAATGGTGATGAAGTAATTACCTAATTAATGAAATATTAAAATAGTTGATATTATAAATATCGAAATATTTGTAATTTGAGACTTTTTAAGAATTAAAATAAATTTCTATGTTAATATTACATATTATTATTGGTTATATGAATTTTATTCGAAGTAATAATGCTGTTATTAATTTATCAAAAACATAATACCCAATTGTGTCAAAATTGACATAAAATAATTTTTAAAACAAATATTATATTATTAATTGATATTATATTCCTAAAAGTCTAAGGATCGGTCAAATGACTTATATAATGATATTTTTATCATTAATGGACCACTTGGGGGGTCTCTTGGAAGTATATAGTAAGTTTATTAACTATATAATACAAAAATACAAAGAGGCATGGTAAATGTCAAACTATTTAACTAAGAGTTAAATCTATAATATAAGGTTACTATAGTGACCCAAACCTGTCTAAAATCTATTGTTTGGGTGTTTTTAGACCCATAACCACCTTAGAAATTTAAAAATTCTACGTTGTAGCCATTATAAATAGAATATGAATTTATTATAAATTAATACTTTACGTTTTTTCGAAAGAGCCCCTCCTCCCCCTTATAAAAGGACACCACTTCTAACCAATTCCTCACACCTCTCAAGCCTTTCGGCTTGGCCAACCTCTTCCAAAATATCCTCCCAACTTTCCTCACATTAACCTAGAGTCATTATTTTGATCAAAAAGCCAACCTAAGGAGCCCTTTGGATCAAATCAATTGGAAGAACCCGAAGGAAAGGTAATGTTTTCACCACCCTCTTTCAAGTTCCCTTATTCATCAACTTCTACTTTATTTGTTATTTCCATTATAAAATAATAAATATAGTATATTTTATATATTGTGATGTTATTATAAATATTTTACAACCATATTCAGTATTGTATCCATCCATTGAATGACATGTCACCATACGTGCGTACGTACGGCCTAATGTCTCCACGTCGTGGTGTAATTGTTATTCAATATATTATTCTTTTCATGGGTATAATAATTATGTGTAATTAATGTAAATAATAAATATAACATGATAATGATTCAGTATATATGATATAACATCCAATTATATATTATTTTAATATCAAAAGAATGATATTGTCGCTCGTGCGTACATACGGATTACCGTCTCCACGAACGCGATGAGATTCATTCCATATCATATCCATTCAAGACTAAGTTTCATTTGATGATTAAAAATAATCTTTAGAGACATGATATCATTATGGATATGAATAAGATACATCCCATCCATATCAAATATCGCTCACATAACAAAGAATATAAAGGAAAATGAATCTGTTAACACCCGAAACGACGATAATACTAAGATATTATCAACAAATCAATTTTAAAAGGTCATATATGATATCATATTAATGTATATTATTCTTTTATAATTAAATAAAAATTATTTCACCATTATAAATGAGGTTAACCTATGCTTGACCAAGGAATAGGTACAAAGTAAGGGGTTTCTCATCTCACTTTTAATTCTGTGAGAATTCAATTATTCACCACATATTTAATGCATGTGGTGTGTGTACTGGAAATGATTTTATTCATTGTGTAATATACATTAATTTATGGATATTTACATCATAATTTTATTATCGTTATTTCATGGGTGTAAGTATCGTAAGTTACCAAATCAACAAGGGAATTTGAAATTTCAATTTCCATTCATTCGGCTTTACGCATACTTCATTGATTATTTTACTCCAAGATTATGTGTGGAATCACTATTAAATTGATTATGTCATAATTTCCACTCCCCTTTCTGTGGATATAATTTTGGTACACATAATCACATCATTTATAAATTCTCTAGTCATTGGTATGAACTTGATAAGAGTAATTTTTACTCAATCTCGATTTGTTGGGTTAAACATCCAATTCATTGATGTTATTTTTAAAAGAATATGTTTGAATGTCCTTTTATTGTTTTACACTGAATATCCAATAATATGGAGTGTATTTATATTTTTTACACATAATTATGTCATTGATTTATCATTAACCTAAGGATACAGCCTTTATGAGAGATTTCATCTCAATTTACATTCCATTGAGACTTCTTTTTGTTATACACCAAATAACTTTTATATGGTGTATATAATGTTCATTGACATAGTATATCATGAATCCCTTTATTCTCATGATATTATATTTTTTTTATTTCCTCAATTATTTTTATTCAAGTTTATCTCTTTTGGTTAGGAACTTTAACTGAAATATCATTTTAAAATGTTTTAAAGATTTATTAATCTAAATATTTCTCATTAATGTCCATGTTTTAAAAATGGTTTTAACGATTTATTTATATGGAAATTAAAGTTTTCAAATAAAACTTCCTTTTAAAAGTTTCAAAGTGGTATGGGAGACTTTGATTCAAAAATATATTTTAAATGGTTTATGGACAAATAGTGTGACTTTTAAATGTTTTCAAGAAAAAGGGGGATATTTCTCTCAATAGTTTGATGATTATTTTTAATCTATGTAAATATACTTCATTATTCTCAATTGAGGTTAATATGATATAATAAAATATTCCATATTGTATTGAATGAGTTATGTTCGACTATGGATGTGCTATTTGTATACCATTCATGGTTTGTGGTTAAAGTATTGACATTCCATATGCTAGTTTTCATATGAATGTTTATGTTATGTTTCAAAATTTTCATATGAGGAATGTATTGGACTTCGTAAGTGATGGGCGGAGCCCTCTATTGCTCCTCGATGCATCGATAGGTCTCATGAGACAAACTAGTGTCTTGGCACAAGGCCTTGAGAAAACCTTATTTGTAGTCTTTGAATGAGGCCTTGACTATGTGGTTATGATAGTCTGGCATTATGAATTCCATAATTATGAAAGTGGTTATTGATATTTCATGTGGTTATTTGACTATTAGAATATCAATGTGAATGAGTAAATGGCATTATTTCATTTTATCTTTTCCATATTATGCTGAAGTTCAAGTTTAAAAAGATTTTGTTTTAGTGATACATTTCCTTAAATGTTTATGACTATTTATGAAAGTTTCTGCTATATTATTATCCTTACTGAGCATATGATCTCACCCCTTTCTGTGTCTTATTTTTCTAAGGATGTGAAGAATTAATTTATGAATGACTTGTAGGGAAGTATGATGGGATATGAAGACAAAATGTTTTTCTAGTTTTTTTTTACTTTATGATGTAATATAAGAATTATGAATATATCTAGTGTTTCCAAGACTACTAAACTAATCGATCTTTCAGACATGATCTTTTGTGATCATGCCAATGTTATGTAATAATGCACCGACGCTGGGTAACTACGTTCGGGGTGTTACATCCAATTTTCATTAAATGGTTTTCATATATATTTAATTTTACTTTATTTATTATTTACTTGCATGTATTATACTTACATTCCATTCTCATAGGTTAAAATTTTAAAAGGCACATTCCTTTAATCTCTTATAAACCCAATTATTATTATATGAAACTCATTCTCACTCTCAAGGGTTATTGATGAAATTAAATTTTAAGATATATGATATATGTGGAAAAAATAAATTTATAAATATGAATGAAGTTCCCTAATAACACTATAATTCATGGGGTAATGTTTTCATCTCAATGGATACCAGGTATGTTGCATTGGTAGTTACCCCCAACACACTACATAATGACATCTTGGTATTGAGCCATGACTAAAACTTATGTTATAATGTTTTATATTGTTTAAACATTAATTTTATTTTATTATATTTTGATATAATCTTTTAATACTATTATTCTATGTCATTATTCTCTTTTATGTTATCATGATATTCCCTTTTCCTCAATTGTTTCATATTTAATTTGATTATTTCATAACTGGGTCGTATAACTCACCCATATTCATTATGTATCCCCCAAGAAATCCCATGTAGTATTATAATATCAATGGGATATAGGGTAAAGTGATTTATTATAAATAATTATGTTATATTTTTCATTTTTTTATATTTTTTAAGTATTTAATCTTCCAAGAATAGTAAACCTCTAGATCTTTGTATTTTTGTTTTATGGATCTTTATGATAAAAATATTTCAAAAAAATTTATAATGATGTTTGGATTACTATACATTTATGCATGATTATTCGGTTTCTATTTGGATATGATTGGTCGAATATGATGGCATTTTTGGTTAGCGATACTTGGAAACAGTCTCTAGTTCTCGGTGGTGATAGCAGATGCAATGTTGTGCAGTTTGATGATCAGGATCAGTGCATGGTACATTTAAGGGATTTAGGTTACCAATGGATTCTAGTTATGTCAATTAATAATCACATGGATGCTTAGAACTCGTGGTCCCACTCTTCCTAATCAGGTTTCAACTCACCATTTTGTTTATTTTTATTTTGGTTCTATAGTTAGAATGTTGTGTTCTCTGGTGTTTGGTTCTATTTAACCCCCAAATGTGATTTTATGATAATCATGATAAATTAATTAGATATAAAAAAGTTATATTTTCTCTACTATTAGTCCATGTATGTTTCTTTTGATCTATTTCCAAGCCAGGATTCTGAATTGCGATCATGTTTATCAGTTCTTTCTTCATTGAGCTACTTTGAAACTAGAGTTTATTATAAGGCCCCAGCCATAAACCTTACTTAATCAGGAGTTACTACAAGATTACACATTGAGGATCTTTTTAGGTTTAGAGTTTTAGAGAATTAGATCATAAAACTTGCATTATGTTCCACATTTAAACAAAGTGGTTACATAAAAGATAGTATTCATTTTTCCATCAGCGGAAACATATTTAAAATAAAACATGGATTCTTTCTTGACACTTCCTTATCACTATCATCATATCAAGTACCATTCCCTTAACCTGTAAAAAACATTTCAAAAACTTGGGATGAGCTTAAAAAGCTCTGTAAGGGTTTTAAAAAGTATGGAAAGGAAACATGAGTACATATATACATAAGAATGAAATCATACTTTACCCATAAAACATAAGAACTTTAAAATACCTCATAAAATCATGAATAAATCATAGAAATCATAAGACAGAAAGGTAACATCAGGCATTCATAACATTCTTACATAGGGAGTAACCCTCTTGGTTACGTTTGGAATACCCATCACAGTATATTCCCTAAATCTCTTCGGAGAAACCTTAACGTTTAACTCCTTCATGTTACCCAATGCATTGGAGAGCTATATCGGGCTTACCCACCCTTAATTTATCACGGAACCACCTGTCTTCATAACAATTCCCAAGAACAATAACATAATCATATCACATAAAACATGCATAAAGGAAGCATAACATTTCCACATTTCAATCAAAAGATATCAATACAACACATTGATATAAAAACATTATGAAAACCATTTTCAATACCAAAATAAAAGTAAACTAAAACATGTTATTTATTTTTCATTCAAAAAAAGGTATGGCTTGTAGAGGAGGCTGAAACTCAAATAATGGTCACGGCGGCGGAGAAGTCGTTGTCACTACATACGTATGACAAAAAAACATTCCTTTTATCATTTAGTAAAACGCTTCATATAAAAAAAAGATTCCTTTTGAATAAGCGTAAAATTAAAAGGGGTTTATACACCGTATAAAATAAAGTTGTGTATAAAACAAAATATGCCTCAATGAATGGAGATTGAGACAAAGTCTATTACCTCATGTCCAACTTGACTCAATCGTTCATTAATGTCCTGAATAATAAACTTGAGTTAATTTATACTTTCTGAAGAACCTTTTTCAAGTTCATTATTCCGTTTATAACACTTATTACCATGTTATGAACATTATGTAATCATTTAAGTTAATAACGGTCGTTTTGTCGATATTTGGTACTTGATTCAAAAGTGAACTCTTTATAATTACAAGTTGTTCATGTGGTAAAATATCAATTATATCCAGAATTATATTCATGATTTGGTTATCATATATGTCATATATATCTAGTATATATATGCATTTACAATATTACATAACATTTAGAGGTAAGAAATGAAATGCACCGTTCATGGAGATGGTAAGCTGTATGTACGCATTAACGCTACTTCCATTTCTATTTCTTATTTAATGGAATTAAAACATAATGATACATAATAGTATTATAATTAGAGTATGGTATCATATATAATATCATTATATATATCCTTTATACATACCACATATGGTATTAACGAATCAAATCACTTTGAGGGGCGGTAGTCCACACTTCCTAAAATGATGATATTGCATTTACCCATAATGAAAACCATAAAGGTATGCCATAAATGAGAAATACAGAAGCTTAAGTAAAAAATAAAAATATTATATATCATATATAAATATTGTGACATCTTAATGGCCACCTTTGAAGGTGTTAAAATAATATTGAACAATCATCGTTTCGTGAGGCAGAAATTCACCATCCACAGAAATAGTATGTTCTTTAACTATTAGATGTAGGTGTGTGTAAGAGTAGCTTGAATCCTTCTTATAACAACATATTAGTATATTGAATATACTGGATTTGTTACAAATGAAATGAATAAAAATATTTTAGGGGGCTGGAGAAATCAAAATAAAACAAAAGAACACAATTGAAGACATTACCTTAAAATCGGGTAACTCTCTTTGATTTGAGCTCAAAGGCTTCCTAGGGAAGACTTATGCCCAAATTGAGGCTTCTAGGAGTAAGATAGGGATGTGGAGAGACAAAATTAGCAGGGTTTGGCCGACCCAAAGACTTGAGATGTGTGGGTAAGATGGTAGAGGTGGGGGCCTTTTATAAGAGGAGAGGAGGGGCACTCTTGGAAAGTTATAAAATGTTACTTTATTTTCAAATGAGTTTCAGATTTTAAAGGTCCCACATTGATTTATTTTGAGGAAAATGTGATAAGGGTTGGAAATATACTCATATAATAGGTTTTTGACATGTGTAGGTCATAAATTTTACATTATATTTTCATTTTATTTAAATCGTTAAATAATGAGGTAATCGCTGCATCATCATGATGTCATAAATAATTTAATTTATTTAAAGTCTAAAAATTATAAAAAAATACAATGATGTAGGAAATTTTTTATATTTCCAATGACTATTTATAGTCCAATAGATCAATTATGTAGACAAAATTAAAAATGTTTTACTCAGGTGATACATTCTTTGTTATATTTAACTTTCTTTAAAAATAAAAAGATAAAAAGTCATTATCACACAAAAGTGATTCTATGAGGTCCCCAAGTTTGGTACAAGGAATCCCATGGTCGATCATGACACCACCAGTATTATTAGGACACATTTTGGGGTCATTTTTTATTTTTATGATATTATTTTATTATCCTTAACTACCCGATTACTAATTAATCAAGATAATTAAAGATAATTACCGTTGTTACTATTCATAATGTCCAAAAACTAAAGAGTCTTGATTACATAATTTGTAACTTCTGATTACAAATATTTAATACATTTTACAAAATTCAAAAAACAGAAATTTCAAAAATTAATTTAAAAATAATTCCCATTGTCAAAACAAATAGCGGGTTTTTTTTAAACAATATCTATGAAAAGTTTGGCATTAGTTTATGCCTAATTACAAAGTGAAATTAATACTAATGAACACCATTAGATTAAATGGTAAAAATATATTAAAATTGAACTTTAATACCAATTAAAAATATAATCTAACCATATAATTAAATTAGATGAAAAATCATTTTTGATGTAAAATGCAGTATTTTTTACTATTCATTAAAAAATGAACATTGTCAGAAAAATACCAAAAAATTATCCAATGTAAATTTCAATTTTCAAATCATAAAGAATATGTTTATTTTGAAAAATATATCTTATAAAATTGTTAAAAGTTTGATTTAGGAATGGTTTGCCATCAAAAGGCAGAAAAACAATCTTTTAAAAATATTAGTGTATTACATGCTTAAGATTGGATTTATTCTCATTTTAAGCCTCAAAAACACTATCTAATTCATAAATAGACATAGATATAAATATCTATTATTCATTACATACTTGTGATGTTATATCCTTCCCCCATTTAGAAAATTGTGTCCCCGTAATTTATTTCCTTATCGAATAAGTGGAGGTATTTATCCCTCATTGCATTCTCAGATTCCCATGTTGCCTCTTCACTCATGTTGTTCTTCCACAAAAACGTTTACTTGATGAATCACCTTATTCCGTAACACTTGCTTCTTGTGGTCAAGAACCTGGATTGGTTTTTCTTCATAAGAGAGATTCTCTTCCAACTGAACTACCTCTGGGCTCAAAACATGAGATGGATCTGGCATATACTTTCTCAACATCGAAATATGAAAATAATTGTGTACCTGAGATAAACTTGGAGGTAAAGACACTCGGTAAGCAATTGATCCAACTTTTTCATGAATATCATATGGTCCAATGAACTTTGGAATCAGATTTCCTTTCTTACCAAATCGCATCACGCTTTTCCATGGTGAGAATTTGAGAAAAACAGGATCACCTACCTCAAAAGAGAGATCCTTCCTCTGGTTATCTGCATAACTCTCCTGCCTATCCTGAGCTGTTCTCATGTGTTTCTGAATCATATGAACTTTTCCTGCCATCTCTTCTACCAATTCTGGTCCGATCAGCTTCCTTTCACCCAATTCATCCCAAAAAGCTAGAGTTCGACACCGTTTACCATATAATGCCTCAAATGGTGCCATATGTATACTAGAATGAAAACTGTTATTATAAGAAAACTCAACCAAAGAAATATATTGGTCCCAACTTCCATGATAATCCATCGAAGAAGCACGTAGCATATCCTCCAAAGTATTAATTGTTCGTTCTGACTGCCCATCTGATTGAGGATGAAAAGTTGTACTAAAATTTAATTCAGTACCCAACGACTTCTGAAGGCCTTTCCAAAAGTTAGAAGTAAACCTAGGATCACGATCAGATACAATAAAGAGGGGAACTCTATGTAACCTGAATATCTCTTTAAGATACAAATGAGAAAGGTGATCTAGGGAAAAATTATCTCGTATAGCGAGGAAATGAGCAGATTTAGTCAAGCGATCAACAATAACCCAGATTGCATTATTACCTAGAGGTGTTTTCGGCAATCCCACAACAAAGTCCATGGATATATTCTCCCATTTCCACTCTGGTACTGGTAAAGGTTGAAGCATCCCCTTCGATAACTGCCTCTCTGCTTTAACCTGTTGACAATTCAAACACTTCACTATAAAATTAGCAATATCTCTTTTCATTCCATCCCACCAGTAATACTCCCGCAGATCTCTATACATCTTAGTACTGCCTGGATGAACTGAAAACGGAGAACTATGATCTTCACATAACAACACTCTCTTCAACTTTGAATCGAAAGGCACACACAATCTCTTCCCAAATCTCAAAACAGAATCATTATCAATGTTGAATTCGGGCAACTTACCCTTCTGAACCAGCACTACCTTTTTTTGCAACTCGTTGTCTTGCTTCTGTGCTTGCTTAATTTTGTCTGATAGAGAATATTTCACTGATATCTAAAACAAAATAGAATAAATTCATGTACCAACAACTTCTATTCCAATGTTAATCAAATACATAACCAAAGGATCATGTTCCAAATGCAACATTGTTAATAAAGCATTACTTTTTCGACTCAAAGCATTAGCCAGTTTATTTGCTTTTCCTAGATGGTAATGAATTGTACAATCACAATACTTGATTAATTCAAACCATCTCCTCCGTCTCATGTTCAATTCTTTCTAAGTGAATATATACTTTAAAATTTTTTGATCGGCATATATTTCACACTTTACTCCATACAAATGATTTCTCCAAATTTTTAAAGTGAAAACAATAGCAGCTAATTCCAAATCATGTGTAGGGTAATTTCCCCCATTAGTTTTCAACTAACGTGAAGCATATGCAATTACCTGATCATTCTGCATTAGGATACAACCAATTCCTTTCAATGAAGAATCATTGTAGATAACAAACTCACCATTTCAGAAAGGTAGTTCCAAAACTGGAGCATTCACCAATCTTCTTTTCAGTTCTTGTAAACAATTATCACATTATTTGGTCTAGATAAACTAACACCCTTATGAGTTAGCTTAGTCATTGGACTAGATAACCGTGAAAAATATCTAACAAACCTTTGGTAATAGCCTTCCAAACCAAGGAAGCTAGGAATATTAGTTACATTTGTGGGTCTTGGCCATTCTTCAACAACCATTGTTTTTACAAGATCAATAGTTTTCCCATCTTTAAAAACAATGTGACCAAGGAAAGAAATTTGTTGCAACCAAAACTCACACTTGCTGAATTTCCCAAGCAATTTATTCTCTTTCAAGTTATGAAAGATAACCCTTAAATGTCTTTCATGCTCCTCATTACTTTTATAAAACACCAAAATATCATCAATGAAAACCACCACAAACTTATCCATGAACTCATGGAAAATTCTATTCATAAGGTCCATGAATACAGCAGCTGCATTGGTTGGCCCAAAAGGAATTACTAAAAATTCATAATGGCCATATCTTGTACGAAACGCGGTATTCAGAACACCTGCTTCCTTTATCTTCAACTGATGGTACACTGATCTCAGGTCAATCGTTGAAAAAAAATGAGCTCCCTCGAGCTGATCAAACAAATCATTAATATGAGGCAAAGGACATTTTTTCTTAACAGTGATGTTATTAAAGGCTCTATAATCAATGAAAAGTATCATAGAACCATCTTTCTTTTTAACAAATAAAACAGGAGCACCCCATGGTGATGTTCTAGGTCGAATGAAACCTTTCTCAAATAAATCATGCAATTGCTCCTTCAACTCTAAAAGTTCAGTTTGAGCCATGCGATAAGGGGGTTTTGAAATTGGCTTAGCATCTGGAACTAAGTCGACAGTAAATTCAACTTCCCGATCTGGTATTATTCTAGAAAACTCATCAAGAAAAACATCAAGATACTCATTTACCACTGGAAAATCATTAATCTGAACAGTTCCCCTGTTTTCAATGATATGTGCAATGTAACATTCATTTCCATCTTTTACAAGTTTCTCAGCCTCTTGATATGTTATCAACAGTAAGGGTTCATTCTTGTACACAAACTAAAATCCTTTCTAAAAAGAAACTTCTTTAGCTCTATAGTAAATCTTAGCATGGTAAAAAGAGAGCCAATCCATACACATGATAACATCAAACTTTACTAGAGGTAAAACAATAAGGTTTACAAGTAGGTTCTTCCCACGGATTAGGATAAGAATATTCGTATAAATTCTTTTTGCCTCAACATTTCCCCTAGGTGTTTTTACCACAATTTCAGGAGTCATTTCTTGAAATGGTATTCCCATTTTATTAGAAAAGTTTTGAGAGATAAAAGAATGTGTAAACCCTGAAGCAAACAACACACTAGCATAATCTGAAAAAAAAACAAAGTGCCTGATACCACTTCATTTGATGGCCCAACATCTGCTGAATTATTTCCAAAGGATTTCACCACCCCTTTATGCTTTTAGTCTAACTGTTTCCCATCACTCGAGCTTTTTTTCGGACACTCGTTTGCATAGTGACCCATATCATTGCACTTAAAACATCTCACTAACTATAAATCAAATTTGGTCTTACCATCACCCTGATCTTTTTCAGTGCAATCACGAGCCTTATATCCCATCTTACCACATCGGTAGCACTTTCCAGAATTCAGAAGACATTCCCTAGCATGCCTTTTACCACATTTATCATAAACTGGAAACTTAGTTTTCTTACTATCAGACTTTTTTTAAGAATTCTTCCCTTTCTCTTGCCACCTTGGTCTCTTCTTCTGTTGGTTGTTATAGAACACTTGATCATCGAAAAACTCCATTTCCACCTTCTCAGCACATCGAACAAGCTTTTCATAACTTTTGAACTCATGAGAAGCTAAAGCCAATCGATATTTTTCCATTAATCTTGAGTAAAAATGATTGATTTTACTATCAAGGTCTCGGATAAAATTTGGAGCATACCTTGCCAATCAAGTGAACCTTTCTTCATAGGCATCCACTGAGTCTTCCTCTTGCCTCAAATCCCAGGAATTGTTTTTCCATCCTAAGTCAAACAGCCTATGTAAAATAATACTCAAGAAACATACCTATGAATTCATCCCAGTCGAGAGCATCAATCTCATCAGTGTCCCTGATATTTTTAACCTTCGACCACCACTGATCTGCTTCACCCTCCAAACGGTAAATAGAAAGACTAACCTTTTGATTTTATGAACACCCCATGACATCGAAAATCTTCTATAGTGCTTTAATCCACCCTTCAGCTAGCACAGGGTCAGATGATCCTCTGAATGACGGGGGATGTTGCCTCATGAAATGTTCCACCACTGACATGTTCCTCTGCGGTTGATCTAGCTGATCTCGTGCATGGATACCACCACCATTTATCGCTTGAGTCAACTGCTCCATTACAGCAACAAACTGCTCAGTTCCAATTCCGACCATCTCAGGATGCTGATTCGGAAGGCCATTTCCTTCTGTATGCCTTCCTAGCACAGCTTCCCTATTTCCTCTATGGAAAACCATTCTGAACAAACATGTCTTAGATGAGGAAACATGGTAATCTTAAAATGCTATATCATTTCAATTTGAACATTAAAAAAAATTATTTTTAGATAATAATTTAATAGAATTCTAACTCCTAAAGTTATCTAAACCGACCATTGATACCAACTATAAGGCCCCAGCCTTAAACCTTACTTAATCTTGAGTTATTATGTAAGAACCTGAGATTTTATGAGATATATTATTTTTAATTTCTGTGATGTGTTCTATTATACACTACACTACGATTAGCTTGTTCTATACATAGTATTATCTTGCAGTATACGCAAAACTATTCTTGGATCATATTACACAAAATTTGAAGTTCGTTTGATAGAAGTCAATCTACACAACATTGAGTATATATATATATATATTCAATGTATAAATGAAATATCATTGGATTCTATTATACAAAACAATTAAAGAGACTTTCACAACATAAAACATTGACTTGTCTTGCTTTACATGCAATCGCAACCTTCCTCGACAGCTTGCGTTGTATGCAATACTGAGTTTCACTAAACAACGATATGCTTTTAAAATATTACTAAAACTAGCCGTTATGAATAGTAATAACCACTTTTTGAAATTTTATAAGTTTTATTTTTCAAAATGGACTTCATTTTTGGATTCTGAATATCGTAATTAGCCTAGGGTGAAATTTTGGTATTTTTCTGAAAACTTTCAATTTTTGATGAATGTGAAAACACGGGGTTACTATTTAAAAACCGTCTTTTTATTTAAATAATTATTTATTTTATTTAAATTTATTTTAGGTCAAAATTGATACATAATACCTATATAAGTTCAATGAAATTCCTTGGAGTTATTTTATAATAATTTTAGATATATAAAAATTTTATTGAACTTTTCACCGTCTTTTACCCACCTCCTAAGAGAATTTGAAAATTTACATAAAACTTAATTTTACCACTTCTGTGAATGGAATTTCAAAAATCTGAGAGACACGGTTGATGTTATAATGTAAAATTTTATTCAATGAGAGAAAAAAAATTTGGTGAATAATAACTTTTTTACTTTTATTTACCACGGTAAAAAGTAAATTGGGTAATTAAGGGTAAAAATGATATTATTATTACCCTAACACATGTCATATTTCTATTTTATAAGTGTAATTCTACAAAAAACAACATTAGGGATAAACTATTACCATTTAGGCCCACTTGGATTAGATTAGGACATTTATTATTAATTTATTTAAAGAAGGGTTAAAAGAGTTAAAATCAAAGTTTAATAACTAAATCATTTGTTATATAGGGATATATATAAGATAAATTCGACTATATATATTCATTAAGAATCTAATAATATTTCTTAAATAATGTTGTTTTATTTGTAATTTTTAGACATTAAATAATTTAATTTATTTATGACACAATGATGATGGAGTAATTATCTTATTAATTAAATGTTGACATAATTGATGTTATAAATACCCAAATAAATGTAATTTGAGACTTTTTATGAATTCCAATAATTTTCTATGTTAATATGACATGTTAGTATTTATTTAATTAACTTTTTTTGAACTAATATTTCTGTTATTATTTTCACAAAAATCTATTACCAAATAGTGTCAAAATTGACATAAAATAGTTTTTAAAACAAATATTATATTATTAATTGTTATTTTATTCCTAAAAATCTAAGGTTCGTCCATATGACTTAGATAAGGTTATATATATTAATAATAAACAACTTGGGGTTTGTTTGGCTTGTTATAGTAAGTTTATTAACCATATAGTGTAAGAAAACAAGAAAACATGGTAAAAGTTAAATTATCTAACTTAAAGTTAAATCTAAATGATAAGGTTAAAATAGAACCCTAAACTTGTATAAATTCTATTTTATTAGAGTATTTAGACCCATCCCCACCTTATCTTCGAAAAAAATCAATTTTTAGCTATTAAAAACCTAATATGACATTATAATAAAATAATATTTTGAGTTTTTCCAATGGTGCCCCTCTCCTCCCTTATAAAAGGACACCTCCTCCCTCTCTTACTCACACAACTTTGAGCCTTACATCTCGGCCAAACCCTGCCAAATTACCTTATCCACTTCCCTAGAAACATCCTAGAGGTCCTTGTATTCTTCAAAGACAAATTTTAGTGCCCTAAGAGGAGGTCTCAAAGAGGCGCTTTAAAGAAGAGGTAATGTCTGTTACCGATTCCTTCAACTATATTTCTTCTTCAACTTCTTCGTCTTTAGTTTTTTCATTATAAAGTAATAACATCAGTATCACTAATATACTGATATGTTATTATAAATATGAAACAACCCTATTTCACCATCTATCCATCCTACGGAAAATGAAATCATCGTGCGTACGTACGGAATACCGTCTCCATGTCGTGGTGTAATCTATTTTCCCACCACCACCATACTAGGATGGGTATAATGGTGAAAATAAATAACTATATATGATTTTTGTAAATTGGTATTGATTATGAAATAGTATACATAAACCCCAATACAATTCCACGATCATGGAAACGATATCATCGCTCGTGCGTACGTACGGACTACCGTCTCCACGACGCGATGAGATTCATTCTCCATGTTAACCATTTAAGAATGATTATAAAGTATATATAATAAGTAATAATGAAATATATGACATAATAATGATACTGGATTTATTTATATATATATGTATGTCATATACTTAATTCCATTCAATTTGATAAGGAAATGAAAACAGTGCTCATGCGTACGTACGGCCTACCATCTCTATAAGCGATGTGTTTCCATCCATTTATCGCTCTATTATATATATGTATATTCTGAATATATATTATATATAAATCATGTTTTATATTCTGGAATTAATTAATCATGATATAAGTAATAATATTAATAATTACAAGTCAAAACACGGACGAAAAATTAAACGATTTTACCCAAATAGCTCTTTAACATGGAATTTACAAAAGAACGGGTAATATAAAGTCATAAGTGAACCATATATGATATCATAACAATGAATATGATTATTTAATATGTAAATGGAATTATTTAAATCCTTATACAGGATTTTAAGATACATAAGATGCATATCGGACATAAGGTAAGGGATAATTATTCCAATCTCATTCTTATCTGAGATTGTTTATTTGTAAGTATTTACTGGGGTTATGATTATTAACAATGTCCATATGTTCTAAAAATGTTTTCATAAAATGTTTACATTTATTCCATGTATGTTTAAAGTCATTTTTACCCTTTTATACTTTTACCACATCATATGGAAGGAATCTTTCTTTTGTTTACCATATGAGGTACTTTTTGACTTTTCCGACAAAAGTACGAGAAGAATGTTATTTTTAACTTATACTGCATGAACGGATTTGTATGTTTTTATAAATCCTTATTTTCATGAAGCTTCCTCCAAAATATTTCATGACTATTTTCAACCAAATTTATTTCTTTCAAAATTTCATAGCATTTTGTGAAAAGAAAATGATTTTCATGAAGAAAGGATATTTTCCTCAAGAATTCATTTCAAGTGATTTATCAAAACCATTTTCCATCTAAGATGACATTATTTCATATGTGTATGTTTCAAGTATAAATTATCTATGATTTACATGGTTTCACTTTTCTTATTATGAAATGATATCCATTTATTTTATATGGATTATGTGATGATGGGGTGATGTTTATGAAACCCATTTTATTTGTTGGGTTATTATGAATGATGTATGTTTATTTTATGGCACAAGTAAGAATGATTGCATTATGGGATGGGTGGGACCTATATCTCCCTCCAATGCATTTGGTAAAGATTTATATCTCTTGAGATAGACATGGCTGGAACGGTAAGTTAATCCAGTTCAGTAATACAGGACTGGAACGAGGAGTGAACTTGATTCAGAAAGGGACTTTGTCCACTATGATGGTCTTAGAAACAATGCCTTGGCTACTATGGAAATAATATCATGTGCTTAATGGTTTACACAATCACATGTTTTATTCCCATGATATTTTATCATGGTTAATGTTTCTTTATGATCTGTGCCTTATGTACTGCCATGTTTTATGTCATTGCTAAAGATTTTGATGTTTAAACATTATGTTCATGTTTTAAAGTTCAAATCTATATGATTTTTTTATTTTATCAATGCTTACCCTTACTGAGCATTTGAGCTCACCCTTTATATGTTTTCTTTTCCCCAGGATATAACAAAAGTTTTTAGGTAAAAAAGGGGAAGATCTTTATGGGAGATGTTGAAGATCTTTCACCACGATTAGAAGATTACGTTCCGAGTTTCCAAAGACACTAAACTATTATTTTCCTTGTGTGGCTGTTTTTGTTATGTATTAAGTATTCTGCAAAAGTAATGTAATGTCCATGTACGTCATTCTTTGGGGCTCTATATATTACAAGATTACACATTGGGGATCTTTTCAAGTTTATAGTTTTATATAATTATATCATAAAACTTTCATTACATTCCACATTTAAACAAAGTGGTTACATAAAAGATAGTATTATTTTTTCCCATCAATGGAAACATATTTAAAATAAAACATGGATTCTTTCTTGACACTTCCTTATCACTATCATCATATCATTTACCATTCCCTTAACCTGTGAAAAACATTTCAAAAACTTGGGACGAGCATAAAAAGCTCAATAAGTGTTATAAAAAGTATGGAAACGAAACATGAGTACATATATACATAAGAATTAAATCATACTTTACCCATAAAACATAATAACAATAACATACCTCATAAAATCATGAATAAATCATAGAAATCATAAGACATAAAGGTAACTTGAGGCATTCATAACATTCTTAGGTAGGGATTAACCCTCTTGGTTACGTTTGTAATACCCATCACAGTATATTCCCTAAATCTCTTCAGAGAAACCATAATGTTTAACTCCTTCACATTACCCAATGCATTGGAGAGCTATATCGGGCTCACCCACCCTTAATTTATTACGGAACCACCTGTCTTCATCACGATGCCCATTAACCATAACATAATCATATCACATAAAACATGCATAAAGGAACCGTAACATTTCCACTTTTCAATCATAGGATATCAATACAGCACATTGATATAAAAACATTATGAAAACCATTTTCAATACCAAAATAAAAGAAAACTAAAACATGGTATTTATTTTTCATTCAAAAAAAAGGTATGGCTTGTAGAGGAAGCCGAAACTCAAATAATGGTCACGACGGTGGAGAATTCGTTGTCGCGGTATACGTACGACAAAAAAAAATTCCTTTTTCATTTAGTAAAATGCTTCATATAAAAAATATTCCATTTGAATAAGAATAAAAGTAAAAGGGGTTTATACACTGTCTAAAAGAAAGATGTGTATACAAAATATGCCTCAATGAATGGAGATTGAGATGAAGTCCCTTACCTCGTGTCCGACATGACTGGATCATTCATTAATGTCCTGAATAATAAACTCGAGTTAATTTCTACTTTCTTAAGAACCTTTTTCAACTTAATTATCCCTTTTATATCACTTATTACCATGTTATGAACATTATGTAATCATTTAAGTTAATAACTGTCGTTTTGTCGATATTTGGTACTTGAGTCAAAAGTGAACTCTTTATAATTACAAGTTATTCATGTGGTAAAATATCAATTATATCCATCATTATATTAATTATTTAGATATCATATATGTCATATATATATATAGTATATACATTCATTTACAATATTACATAACATTTAGAGGCAAGAAATGAAATGCACCATTCATGGAGACAGTAAGCCGTACGTACGCATGAACGCTACTTACATTTCTATTTCTTATTTAATGGAATTAAAACATAATGATACATAATAGTATTATAATTATAGTATGGTATCATATATAATATCATTAAATATATCCTTTATACATACCACATATGGTATTAACGAATCAAATCATTTTGAGGGGGCGGTAGTCCGCACTTCCTAAAATGAAGATATCGCGTTTACCCATAAGGGAAACCATAAAGGTATGACATAAATGAAAAATACAGAAGATTAAGTAAAACAAAAACATATTATATATCACATATAAATATAGTAACATCTTAATGGACACCTTTTAAGGTGTTAAAAGAATATTGAACAATCATCGTTTCGTGAGGCAGAAATTCACCATCCACAGAAACAGTATGTTCTTAAACCATTAGATGTAGGTGTGTGTAAGAGTAGCTCGAATACTTCTTATAACAAAATCCTAGTATATTTATTATAATATAGTTTTTACAAAAGAAATGAATAAAAATATTTTAGGGGGTTGGAGAAGAAAAATAAAACAAAAGAACACAAGTGAAGACATTACCTTAAAATCGGGTAACTCTCATTGATTTGAGCTCAAAGGAATCCTTGGGAAGACTTCTGCCCAAAGTGAGGCTTCTAGGAGTAAGAGAGGGATGTGTAGAGACAAAATGGGCAGGGGTTTTCCGATCCAATGACTTGAGAGGTGTGGGTAAGGTGGTAGAGGTGGGGGCCATTTATAAGAGGAGAGGAGGGGCACTCTTGGAAAGGTATAAATTGTTACTTTATTTTCAAATGAGTTTCAGATTTTAAATGTCCCACATTGATGTATTTTGAGGATAAGGTGATAAGGGTTCGAAATATACTCATCCAATAGGTTTTTCACATTTTTAGGTCTTATATTTTACATTATCTTTTCATTTTAATTAAATTGTTAAATAATGAGGTAATCGCTGCATCATCTTGATGTCATAAATAATTTAATTTATTTAAAGTCTAAAAATTATAAAAAAAATAATATGATGTAGGAAATATTTTTAGCTTTACAATTGATATTTATAATCCAGTATATCATTTATCTATATAAAATTAAAAAATATATATACTTAGGTGATACATTCTTTGTTATATTTAACTTTCTTTAAAAATAAAAAGATAAAAAGTCATTATCACACAAAAGTGATTCCATGGGGGCCCCAAGATTGGGAAAAGGAATACCATGGTCTGAAATGACACAACCAGTAGTATTGAGACACTTTTTGGGGTGATTTGTTATTATTATGATATTATTTTATTATCCTTAACTACCTGATTACTAATTAATCAAGATAATTAAAGATAATTACCATCGTTACTATTCAGAATGTCCAAAAACAAGAGTCTTGATTACATAATTTGGACCTTATGATTCCAAATATGTAATCCATTTTACCAAATTCCAAAAACAGAAATTTCAATAATTATTTTAAAAATAATTCCCGTTGTCAAACCAAATAGCTGGTTTTTTTGAAACAATATTTATGAAAAGTTTGGCATTAGTTTATGCCCAATTCCAAAGTGAAATTAATCATAATGACCACCATTGGATTGAATGGTAAACATATATTCAAATTACACTTTCATACCAATTAAAGAGATAATCTAACCATATAATTAAATTAGATGAAAAAGCAGTTTTGATGTAAAATGCAGTATTTTTCACTATTCATTAAAAAATGAACATTGTCAGAAAAATACCAAAAATTTATCCAATGTAAATTTAAATGTCCCAATAATAAATAATATGTTTATTATGACAAATAGATCTTATAATATTGTCAAAAGTTCGATTTAAAAATGGTTTTCCATCAAAAGGCAGTAAAACAATCTTTTAAAAATATTAGTGTATTCCTTGCTTAAGATTGGATTTATTCTCATTTTAAGCCTCTAAAACACTATCTAATTCATAAATAGACATAGATCAAAATATCTATTATTCATTACATAATTGGGATGTTACATTTATGGTATCATTTGTGCCTTACTGCTCATTAATTTCTATCAGTTGAGATCTAAATTATAGATGATCATGAATTATTAGGTTTAAGATTAATGTTTTTTATACATGATTATGAACTTCATGGGTTTAGTATAGTCAATATGGATTCCATGATGCTTCCTAAACTAAAATGAATGAATCTGAATGAGTTTAACTTGAGTAGAGTGAACTTCCGTGAAGAGATATTCAGTCGAATTCAAGATAAAACAAGTTATATATTCATGTAATATTTTAACTAAAGTGTGTCAATGGGAGTTATTTCTGATGTAAAAATTCAAAAAACAGATCTTTTTTAGTTGATTTTACATAAATGGAGAATCCTTATTTTGGGGATAGAGCTAGAGTTACATGAATGTATGAAAAAACCTAAATTGAAAAAATGATTCTTTGTAGAAATAAATATATTCAAGTCTAATATGTGGACCTTATAAATATTAAAGGTATATTTTCCCAAATATTATTCCCAAATAATCTTTTCATCATATAGATATTAGGATGAGTAATACTAGGATTCCTTTTCCTTGATTTGGTACTGTCTTTCTTTGTTATTCATGGTTCTGATACAGAGTTCATTCTATGTGTTCTAATAGAAATTTTATATTCTTTCTTTCCCTAATTCCATAATTTTATTGTCTATTTATATACTGAATTAATTCATTATTTTTCATCCAAGATAGGTAATCCAGTAATTAATTTTAAATATATTATCCTTTTTTATTTATATTTTATTTATCATTCCAAGAGTATAAGATTCAGCTTAATTAATGAATATAAATACATTAAACCTATAGATATGTGATTCTTTCTAATTTGTGGTTATTTTAATTCATTTTTTTAATATTTCATTTGAAAGGGTCTATTATTGGGTATTTGGTGGAGTTGGAGGAAAACAAGGAAGGGGTAAGGTGCAAGAAGAATAGGGTACCTGGTTTCCTAGTATAAATTACATGGTGGGTACATAATTAGGGACACTGGGTTCCAAATGGCATTATACAGGTTACTAGATAGTTTTTTTGGAAACAACCCTTAATAAATGGAAATTTATAATTTTAAAATTCTCAATCAAACTCTATTAATAACATCACTTGGGATTTTTGTTTAATTCGATTATATTTTAATCTCCTTCAAGAACCTCCCCTATTATAACATCTACTCTAACCATCCACCTTCAAATAGTAATATAGGAATCTCCATTTGATAATGGGGATTCTTATTCATTATTTTCATGCCACAAATTACAAAAAATACCATTTTCCCTTTCTTTTTAACATTAACAAGTGTAATCCATCCAGTTTTTATCTTAGTTCTATCATTACCATTATTCAGAAATATTTCAGATTGGTTTTAATGGGTGATCCACTTAGGTAATATCAAGGTGCTAGATTGATTATATCCATTGACTATATTCTCTATGATAATAATGATCCAAACCATAAATCTATTTCGGTCTTAGGTTGATCCTAAGCCTCAAGTGGTATTTTAATCTTATCCTATGGACCACAAGGAACACCTATATAATTTAATTGGTATGGAAAATCATTAATTATCATATATTATTTAATAGTTTTTTATCAATGGAATTGGTCCATGTGAACTCAATTATATTCCCTTAATAACGTCTTCTCAAATAGTCTTACAAAAAACCAAGTACATATTTGGTTGATTTTCTATGCTTACATATTATATTATTTTATCTAGTAGATTTTATCTTAATTCAAGTTAGTAAATGAAGGATAACCTATTTTAATTTTTTTGGGTATAATAATTTAATTCAAATATTGATATTTATATTTATTTCATCCTATATAAATAGGATATATTATTTATATTTATTGAAAATAATATGTTAGAATATCTTTATGTTATATAGTGTGTTAATTACTTCCATATACGAGGTTGATAAATATTCTTTATTGGGGTGTATTATTTAACTATTTGAAAGGTTCTCTATTACACATATTTGATCAAATATGTTGATTTAATATGATGGGTTCATAATGTCCTGACTCTATTATACCCCTTTGTTGGATCCTTGACTGTGAAGAAGATCTCAACTGACTGGACTCCATTACACACAATTCATTTACCATATAATGGGATGGTTGGTTCACCTATACATTTTTTATGGTTCATACCAAATACTAGGTTTAGCCTAAAGTAGGTTTGATAGGTAGGGAACCTCCCGATTTAAGGATTCAATTTTTTTGGTTTTGAATATTATGAGTTGTTGTATGTTAAGCATGTTATTTACCTTATGTATATATTTCTCTAGATTACTTCTATTTCTTAAACTCATGAGTTTATGTTATGTAGTTAGGGATGATTTTTGGCCACCTACTAGGTATATCATACTAACACCTGTGATGAGAACCTCTTGGGATGCATGCAGATCCATTTATGCATATCCTGAGGAATAGAATGGTTTCAAAGTATGTGAGTTAGTTGAAAATTGATATTGTATCATTGATTGTACCATTTACTCTTTAGACAGGGTGTGCATGAAAAACTCATAAGGGTTTTGCTCACTATTATTCATGGGAGACTTTACATGGAGGATCCACCTTTTAGGTTTTCAATCCCCTATTTTCTTACCAACTACATTCATATCTCATTTCAATTTAGTATAGCTTACTGATTTTCTAGTTTTAGGTTTTATTCTGATTTTGTATATGTGGTTTTATTTTAATGTTATCATGAATCATGTCTATCTTTCCATATCATATAATATTTCATTAATGTCAAGTTATGCCCTAGACCACATGGGAAACAATTATTATGAATAGAACCCACTGAGTATATATTATCATTCCAAGTGGGGAAATAATCTACCACTAATACATATATTAAACATCAGATTTTATTCCAACCTATGATTATTTGTAGGTGCACAATAGGTGTCTTGGTGACCGAGAATGATATTGTTCGAATAATCAAATCATACTCTTCAAAAAGGAATTAGTTCCAACATTAAGTTCACTATGGTATTGGAATTGAGGGTATACGTAAGATATAGAAGTCATGAATAAGGAATTAAAACATAAATATTCCTAGATTTCATAATTATGGTTCAATACTGATTTTGCAGTGGTATTCTAGGATCTTCACCATTTATTTTGGTCAATCCAATAACTTGAGTCTCTTATATCATGTTAGGCATCGATAGATAATCACTAATATGAATATATTTCGTATCAAATGTTTATATCCCCTTGACTAAAATATATTTGGGATTAAATGGAGGTTCATATTAACTAAAGCATTAAAAATAAATACATAGGGTTTTTTAATACATTATTGTTAACAAGAATATCGGTAAAAATAAATAGTTGAATTATTTATTTTAATAATTTGTTTATTCATGTTAATAATTAGGTTTAGTATTATAATATTGATTAAATAATGTTCATATGTATCTATATTATGTTAAAAACATTCATGGATAAATTATTATTGTATTAAAAGTGATTAAAATATATAAGTGTTTTGATAAATATTAGATTATTGGGAGAGGAAGGGGTTTTGACCTAGTATTGTTAGTGCAGATATAAAATTTATGGTTTCCAATAAATGGAAAGTAATTGGTGTTTTTCTCTATTTTATTTTAGATTATGTCACCTAATAGATCATATCCTCTTGATAATTAATGGTTGGGAGAGTATGTTCTACCTAAAAAACATGTAGTATACCCTTCGGTCATGGAAGTGCTTACATAGTTTCTATAATATATGTTTAAAGACATCCATTAAAAGAGACTACCATCTCAAAAATTATGTATTATTTTCAATTTCACCATCAATAAATATTCCATTGTGTTGGGTCTCCTTTTTTGGTTGAGTAATTGATAAAAAAAACTTCATCATTTCATAGAGATCTTTGAGGATCAACAGTGTCATTTTGTTTGGATAGTTTTTTCATTCATGAAGGGGTAAGGATTAACATAAAAGAACTCTTAGGATATATTTTTTAAGAAATTTTATCTTAACATTATATGTGCTGTTGATGAAAAATAATTCAGGAAACTCCAGTAAGTTTTGATGACAGTTATAAATTATACTTCTCTATTTGTGTGTACACTTCCCTTTAATCCATATTTGAATAAAGATGAGGAATAAAAAGTTATGTTCATTGATATTATATGGAAATAGTTTTTGTAGACAAAGGATATGATTTTTAACCATTATATATACTGAAGTGTAGTAAAGAAAGTTATTTTTCCTATGACTAGATCCCAAAGTTATATAGAAGTAGGTATCTCATTTACCATCCATATTATGGGAGATAGTTCATTTAATGAACATAAATGGTGACATGAGCATATGATCAGGGTTAGTTCCTACCTAAGGGTATCTTTTGTATCCCTTGGTTTTACATAGTATACCCATCATGGGGAGTGAAAAAATCATGTGGGTAGAAAAGATCATGATCAAAGGTAGGGTGGGGATATTATATTATGAATTTTTAGTCTCATTCATAGAGTAGTGGAACCTAAGGGTTGTATGTTATTATCTCAAGTGGTGGATGACTACCCGGATTTCTTCCCAAAAGTATTCTCAAGATTTCTAACAAAGTGAGAGGTGAAATTTTCCATTGATCTCCTACCTAGAATTGAGGCTATTTTTATCTCTCCATATTGAATAGATTGGGAAACACTGGGATATCTAAAGATCTAGTTGTGGGAGCTTCACGATAAGAGGTTTTTTTTTGGACAAACATATCAATGTGGGGAACTATGATGTTTTTTTAAAGAAGTATTATGGGAGTTTACACATTTGTGTGTAATAAAAAAATTAAATCATGACACAATTAATAACTGCTACCCTTTTCCTATAATTGATTATCACTTTGATCAACTAAATGGTAAAAGATGTTTCTCAAAGATTGAACTTTATTTGGGTTATCACTAACATTGGGTTAGACCAAAAAACATTCATAAGACTGTATTATGTAGTCAGTATATGCATTTTGATCATTTATTCACACCTTTTGGGATAACTAATATTCCTATTATTTTCATGGTCCTAATTAATGGTATTTTTCGTCGATTAATGGATTCATTTTTTTGTAGTATTTTTGGATGATATCTTAGTTTATTCTATGTCTTTATATGAACATGCTCGATATCTTTTAATCTTCCTAAAATCTTTATTGGAAAAATAATAAATTTCCAACCTATATAAATTCCTTTTTTATGTTTGAAATGTACGTTCCTTGGTAATGTTATCTCAAATGAAGGTGTTTCGATTGATCCTCGTTTGGAGTAATTGTTAATGTCCTGGAAGGTTCCATTGAATTTATTGAGGAATAAAAGTTTCCTTAGGATAATAGGGTATTAAAAATACATCATGAGGGAAATTTATAAGAAACATACTCCCATGATATATCTAACTAGAATGTGGGATTATTTCATATGTTCTTGCCAGTATGATGAAACCCTTAAGGAATAGAAGAGAATGTAGACCTCTTCTATTTTTCTTATTCTAGACTGACATATTAAGGGATTTATGTTGTATTTTAATGCATCCTTGAAGTTTCATGGAAATATTATCCAAATATTTCATTAGGTAGTGGTGTATCATTCAATAAATATCCTTCATCATTAATATAACTACCATTAACATGATATATAATTATCTATGTCAGATCATGTATTATGGTACAAGATGCATTACATTTTCAGTGGTGTGGTTTATGGTCTTTTTTTGATAAAATCCTTAAATAAATATTCTCTAAAAGGTATCTTAATGTAAGGAATTATCAATAGGTGTGGTATTTATAGTCATTTTATTTTAACATTCAATATATACATAATAAAGGAAATTTAGTTATTAATTCCTACATTACGATGATTCTTCCGTAAAGGGTGGTAATGTCCATTGGAGATGGTGGTTAATGACACTCATGGATAAAATCTACTTATATATTATTTAAGATCACAGTAGAACATGATTAAATCATGTATATTTCAGATAATATATGTTGGAGCATGTTAAGGAAATATGGATCTCTGATTTTGATTATTTCATTATTTATGGACTCAGTGGTAAGAGATCCCCAAATGATAGTTCCGAGATTACCACTCCTTAATATATCATCATAAAATACTCTCCATTCTTATGGTAATGAAATAATATGTTATGAAAGAGTAAAATTCATATACATGGTTAGATCATTCTAGGATCTCTAAAATGTACTAGGATATACATCACTAGTTTTAATGTCCTTGACTAAAGAATGATATTTTTTGATTTGTAATTAGATCCATTTCTAAACAACCTAAAAAGGGAAAGCATCAAAATCATTCAGATACTCATGTATATCTCCATTTTATAGTGTGTAAATAGGATGACATCACAATATATTTTGTGACCTATTTACCTATATCCTCTAATAGAAAGGATTTAATGCAGATGAGTGTGTATTTTTTAACCAAGAGATCTCTCATTTTTTCTATAAAATTAGATCCTTTATATGGTGATCATTTAAATCTATATGTCAATGAATGTTTTATGATTCATGAGTTGATAGTTAGAATTTCCTCTTTCCAAGACCTAGGGTTCACATCTCTATACTATAAAAGGCTATAATAATCATTGGGGTATCAAGTGAATATATGTATAATATTTTACACACATACTAATGGATATTTCAAGATAACTATTCACATTCTAGAGGATATGTCACGTAGTTGTATTATTAACCGTGGTGGATCATGGGAGGATCACCTCCACTTATGAGATCTCCCCAACAACAAAAATTATTAGTCTTCTATTCGAATGGGCCATTTTAATCTCTATATGGGTAAACATTTCATTCTATCATCTGTAGGAAAAAAAATACATGAATCCTCTATGATCATACCAAATATTGACTAATACATGGCTGAATATGTGAAGATGATCCAAAAAGTAATTTGAATGGATTAAATAAAACATAAAGCCTATACCAATCACTGATTCCATATTTTATAAATAAAATTGGGTGATCATGTTTTCCTTTTAGTTTTATTAATTTTTTGATAACGATGAATGGACAAGTAAGGAAAACAAACCCAATTGTATTTTAGGACTTTTGAATTTTTGAATATATTTGAAGAATTTTCTTATCATTTATCCTTTAAACGAAAATTAAATGTAATGAAAAACAATTTCCATATATGTAAATTAAGAAACTTTGTTCCCAACCTCTCATGCTTCATCTAATAAAACAATATTTAATTATATGTTTATGTTTCTTATTTGGAGTGTCCTATTTTCATCATAGATTAATGTCAGAAGTTCTTGGAAGGAAATTTTACCCCAATAATGTAGTTTATATAGAAACATGGAAGCTCTGGGATAAAACCTAGATGCCACTAGCTAAAATAAAAATTCAATAGAAGGAATTGTTTTCTTAAGAATCTAGATAATGCTTCTTGATGATGAGATGCTCTATAGTGGGGAGTTTTTAGAGACCAAAATCCTACAGATAGGTAATAATCACTAATTTATGGTCAATTTAATAAATTTCGGATATATTTTGGCTGAATTGGGGTATTAAGTTGTTTGAAGGGGATTTGGAGTAAATAAAGGAAAGGGTGGGTTACAACAAACATCGAGTACCAAGAGGAATTGTACTCAGTACCTAGTAGGGATATATAGGTTTTAGATATCTCTATAAGGTCCAAAAGGTACCAAATGGAGTTTTTTTGGGACCCCAAATCTTTTTGTCACGACCCGACCCTACCAGGGCTCGAGCCGCAACTACCCCAGGCCCGCCTCCATAGGCCAGGGGCTGCCGACCAGCGCCAAAGGCACAATAACTCGGGGAAGCCTTTTCCTAAGCACCTAAACACACCCACACGCAGCACACTCAATGCAAAGTGCAGAGTAAAAGAAAAGACAAGAAGAGTAAAAAGAAAAACTGCTATAAATAAACCACAGAGTGCATCGACCACTAAAAGTACAAAGTACAAACTGAAAAGAAAAGGGGAAAAACACGCACCCAACCGAAAAGTGCCACAACCAGGAAACAGGTAAACAAAAAGAGAAACAGCTGGCAGATCTCCCACCTGGATCCCGGCCACGACCACCGCACGCGGTCCAAGCACCCAAGCTCCAACGCTCTACTGAAGTCACGCTCCACCTGTCCGTCATTTGCAAGGGCACACCAAGTGCGGGCAAAGCCCAAGCAGGGCTGAGTATAAAAATACTCAGTAGGATACCCCGAAGGCTCGAGGGAGCAACAAAGGAGGTACTGAAGGGTGAGCGGTAGAGCGAACAGAAAAGTAGCGGAGTACAACTGAAAGTGAAGTAAAGAGTCCAGCTCAACCCAACAAAAGAAAGGAAGTAGACTCGTCCAGGCACAAGGATCTGGAAACAGTGAGAAGATGAACTTCCCGTCGAGTCTTCGCTGCCTATAGCAGGAGAGTAGACTCGTCCAACCACGAGAAGCTAGACACGGAAAGCACGTTGCATACCCCACGCGTCTTCGCCTCACCTGGAAGGAGAGTAACCAAACCCAAGAATTGGGTACCAGAAACAAGGTATATACAAGTCCATATGCTCAACAAGAAGCCCGAACAACGTCGTAAGGGGATCTCCGTCCCGTAGCTCAGCCCAAGAAAAGAGTCGCCAACAGTCTCAAAAGAAACTCCATCGATGCCCAGCATCCCACACGTCTTCCCTGAACCGCAAGCCAAGGGGCTCAATCACCGCACCCTGACACTATCCGCTTTGGGCGGCACTGACTCGCCCACACGATTTTAGATCGCGTCATAAGAACGTGTCTCGGTGGGGAAAGTGCCCCTCATACTCGAGAGTTCTTGGGAAAGTCCAACCACACCTCGTCACTGCCCCGCAGTCGAGAGGTATCCTCAAAGTCAAGTTGTTCCATCATCGACCCGTACAGCCAAGGGTCCCACTCCGGTAACCACGGAGGAAAGCCACAGACTAGCCTAGTCGAGAGGACTAAGTCTGGAATGCCAACCGGTGTCCCCACTTCCCAGCCCTGCTGGAGGGTAATTCATAACCAGATATCAGGTGACCCACTGCCCAGCCCTGCTGGAGGGTAAACTTTAATACATCGTCAGGCGACCCACTGCCCAGCCCCGCTGGAGGGTAAACCATATTCAGACATCGGGTGACCCAATGCCCAGCCCTGCTGGAGGGTAAACCCTAATACATCGTCAGGCGACCCACTACCCAGCCCCACTGGAGGGTAGACCTGGAATAAGTCGACAGGCGGCCCACTGCCCAGCCTTGCTGGAGGGTAGACCTGGAACTAGACGACGGGCGACCCACTGCCCAGCCCAGCTGGAGGGAAGGCCCTAAGAGGTCGTCGGGTGACCCACTGCCCAGTCTCTGCTGGAGGGTAGACCCTAAGCGCGTTGGGTGACCCACTGCTCAGTCTCTGCTGGAGGGTAGACCCTAAAAGTGTCGGGTGACCCACTGCCCAGTCTCTGCTGGAGGGTAGACCCTAGAACTGTCTGGTGACCCACTGCCCAGTCTCTGTTGGAGGGTAGACCCTAGAATCCGATGAGTAACCCACTGCCCAGCCCCGCTAGAGGGTAAAACTCAGAACTGCTCTGGCCACATCCACTGGAGGGTACAACACTGGCCAACTGAACATGGAGTGGGTATCACGCGACCACCCAACTCCAGCACAACTCACCCAAAGGGGGTTCAGCACCTGTTCCATCACTAGGTGCCACTGGCCCCGCTACTGGCCAATCCATCGAGAACGAAACCAGGGGGAGACCACTCAACCCTACTGGTCAACAAACATGCACTGAGCCAGGGGAAAACTCCACCCTGCTGGTCAAACAAACACACCGAGGGACCCTCTACGTCGCAAGAGGTCAAGTACGTAAGGCAGAACACGACATGCACATGGGTCCCACACAACATGTGGCCCCAAGTCAACCCCAACCAAGCGCACGAACATCTCAGGTACAAACCACACGTACCTCCATGTGCTCTCGTAAACCCCCAGAGTATACCTCGTTCCAACACAAAGGCTATCGTGCACACGACACCCTACGTCAACGCGAAGGCGTGATGTAACCACTCCAACCTACCACCTCAAAGGCCCAGGCATGGCCAACCACGTCTCATGGACCAATTGCATCACTCTCCCAAGAGTGCGTGATCACACGCCAAGGGTCTGCCATAAACAAGGTAGGGCGAACCCCCACTAGAGCACCTTCAGTGCTTCCACATTTAACAATATCACGCAAGAGGCTCCGCACAACCAAATGGATCGCACCGTTGTAATCCTTGCGAAAAAACACACGAGTTAGACTACTCACTCGCCCGAAACGGTCAAAAGGTGGAAAAGGTACTATTCACCGTGACCAAACCCGTGTGGGGCCCACCCCAAAATCCCGAAACTGAACCAACGGATCACGCCACTACGATCCCCTCAGAAAAAACTCACGGGACTGAGTACTCAATCGCCCAAAATGGACACCCGGTGAAAAGGGCACTATTCATCGTAGCCGGGTCGGGTGGGACCCACACCACGTCCCGAAAAAGGTCGGGCAAACTGCACCGTCACAAAGCTCTCGGAAAAGCACATCAAATTGACTACTTACTTGCGTGGGACGGGTACCCGGAGAAAATAGATGCCTTCCGGCGTACTGCACACGAGCGGTGCCACACGGGACCCGCAACCCGGTCCCGAAACTCAACGATCGGATCGCACTGTTGCGATCCTCTCGAAAAAGCACACAAGATGGACTACTCACTTGTCCAAAACGGTCGCCCGGTGATAAAGATGAAAAATCACTGTCGACGCCCAAACGGCCCTCGTGGGCCCCGCACCATCATGCCGAATTTGAGCGGGTGGATTGTACCTTTGCAATCCCCTCGGAAAAACATCCAGAAACGACTGCTCGCACGCCCCGAACGGACGTCCGAGAAAAAAGTCGCTACTAGCTGCACGCATCTCAAAAGATGGGTCGCGGGGCCCACGCCTCAACTTCGGCCTCAATGCCCGGAACTGCCCTGGAAAGCTCTGCCTCGGTGCCAGGGTCCCAACGCCACTGACGGTGCTTAATTCGGACGTCGGACGCGTCCGCGCCGTCCAAAACAAAATTCTTGGATAAACGCCAAAGCACTTAACGGTGTGTCACACCACCGAGACCCTCGTTTCAGGGATTAAAAATCCCCAAAACCATCTCAAAAACCTTGTCGTGACACGAGGTCCACGCTGCCGCAGACGACTCGCAAAACCGACTCCCGGTTTATGATTTATTGAAGTATAAATCATTCTATAATAATAATATTATTATTATATCATTATTATTCTTATAACCTTAATAATAATTATTATTATTCCCTTTTTTTAACCTCAAACTAGACCGGCCGGTCTTCTTCTTCCTCCAACAGGACCCGCAAAAGGCGGGTCCTGGTTTCCTCCCGCAGCACCCGAGGTCGCCCCTCGGGTCCTCTGCTGACAGCGCTAGGCCAGCGCCCGCCTGCGGCCGACGACCAGCCGCGCCCCACGCTCGCTGTCCGCGACTGCTCCGCCTCAAGCCGATGCCGCCGTCCGGAGCCCGTGCCGACCAGCGCCGCCTTCGCCCAACCGACGCCTCCCGCTGCAAACGCCGATCTCCGCTCCTCCGCGACGCCGCGGCCGCCTGCCGCCAGCTCCGCTCGACCGGGGTCCCCAGCCGTGAGCCGCCTCGCCCTGGAAGGCCCGCCGTCCCGACCTCCTCTTCTTGGCCTCGAACCGCACCGACGCCGGCTGAACCCGCCGCGGACCACCGCTGAACCAGATCACCTGAACCATTGCCGGGCCGCCTTGGTCCACCAGAAAACACGAAACCCGCAATGTTCGACGAACGGCCGAGACACCATCCGAACCCGGATTTCAAATCCGAAAAGAGCGTTGTGAAGAGAAGAATTTGTACTAAATGGCCATGGGATTTTTTCTACGATTTAACATCAAATCGATGTATAAAATTGAATCCAAAGGAAGGTTCGGAAAAGAAAACGCAACCAAAACCTCCTACCTCGCTGGGCTTCGCCCGGAGCTTCACCGCGATCCGTCGGAGCCGCGCCTTGCCGGAGTTGTCTTGCCGAAGGAGGAGGGGGAATATGGAGAGGAGGGGCTTCTAGGGGGAAGGGTAAGGAGAGGGGTGGGGTTAGGGTTTAAATAAGGAGAAATTAAATTAATTAAATTTTAATTAATTTAATCTTCAATTTTTGACCCGCACCCGAAACGCCCGACGGGGTCATGGTTAAGCCTCCTCTAGGGTAAACACCACCTCCCAAGCACAACGGCAGTCTCGGAATTTGATTCCGTGCTTCCGTTCAAAAGTTATAAAGCCGAACGCCCAAAGCCTCTAAATTACGAAAACGCCCCTGGGGCCATTTTTCACAGACGGCCCGTGCCCGTGAAACTTATACCCCTCCTAGGGTAAACGGCAAGTTCCGAACTCAACGGTGCCCTAGTTTTTCCAATCCGAGCCACCGTTTAAGAGATACGAGCATTTCAACATTAAACGAATTAATTAATTAATTAATTTATCCGTTTAACCTTCCAAAAGCGAGCGAGGGGTCCAAACGTCCCACGCCGACAAGTTTTTTGTCGTTCCTAGGGTAAACACCCCATTCCGCACCCATATGTACACTTAGATCCTTGATCTGGAACTCTGTTTAGGAGTTATCTCATTTATTTGGCATTTCCAGTGTGAACGCACTGAAAATTTAATTCCAGCCACTCCGGGGCTCGGAATCGCACGCCGTCTGAAGGCACTGCTCTAGAATATTATCAAGAATATTCCAAAGTCTTTCTCAGCAAAAAAACCAGGTTCTTACATCATTCCCACCTTCAATCTTTTCTTCCTCAAAAAGCAAAACTAGGGAGCAACACATGGTACTAAGCCTACACCTGGCTTTCTCATACCCAGAAGAACCCACGCACAACTCTGCGTCATTGCGCATTGACCAAAGGATTGATTTGTTCACACTAGGTCGGCCCTTGCTGACATCGTTCACCCACTCCAGACTTTGGGGTTAGGGCAACGCGGTAGGGTACCTCGACATCCCTGTGCACGGTCTCAACCGGCCCGAAGGCCCTCGGGGGTAGCTCACCTCCCCGAACGATCCTCTACGCCACACGCCGCGACTGGAATCACCGCCCACACCTGGAACAAGTCCCGGTGAATCCCTCCTTCAGAATATCCATATGGTGGAACACCCAAGGATATCTGGTCACGCAAGATTCCACAATCGAGCCTCTCTTGCACGCTCGGTGAGCGATGGAGTCGACACCATCGACTAAAGGAAAAGGTCTCACGCCTTTTTCCTTACCAACACAGGGTTACACCTGACGCCCTGCGTCACCCTGGTAACACCTCAAACAAGGATCAGGGAGAAAATCCTTTCACACATAGAGCCCAACAATTCTACTACAAAATGTAGAAGAGTCACAAGGGGTGCCTCTCACCATCCCATGCTCTGCAGGATTGTAGACATCCAAAGCTCGCGGCTACCCGCGGTCCCAACCGTCAGCTCCCGGAGCCTGACGCGGTGGACTGCCTAGTAGTGATGGGGAGATCTCCTAAAGTCATCCCCCACTACCAGCTCCTCCCGCTCCTCATCTAGCACCACCTCCCTGGGTACTACTCCGATCACGGTGCTGCCTCTGCCGTGGCGGTGCGCCTGCTGCCTGCCCGATGCTCCCAGCAACTCGGGTCGGGCAGTCTCGTGCCAAGTGACCTCGCCCATCACAAGCATAGAACTGATGCTTTATGGGCTGCCCTGGTGCCCTCCGGCGCCACTGTGGTGTACGACCACATCCCGGGATCCACTCACGGAAGGGCATCCTCAGTTGAGGCCCTACACCTTTTCGCCACAGTGGTATATGACCACGTCTCCGAAACCGGCAGTGGGAAGGCCACCTGCATCGAGGCCTTGTCCTCCGACGCCTGCTAGCCATGGCAGACGTCCCGGCTCCGTCGCGCCCACTGCCATTACCAACCGCAAAACATGACAGGAAGCCCCCTGTCACCAGCGCCTGCTCTAGCACCCCGACATATGTGGAAATTCCAAAGGGTACTCTGACAGCACGAATCTCTTGGCGGAGACCCTGCTCAAACTTCTGCGCTCAGATGTTGCCGTCATGGGCCAAGTCCGGGTAAAAGCGTGCACGATCTGCAAAACTAGCCGCGTACTCGGCCACCGTCATCCCTCCCTGCTAAAACTGCAGGAGCTCCTGAATCCGAATGGAGTGCAAGAAGGAGGGGAAAAACTCCTCATGGAGCGACAACTGAAAGTCGTCCAACAAAAACGACGACTCGTCAAGAAACTGAGTCACCAGACTCCACCAACGCCAAGCCACTCCACGAGAAAGGGTGGCTGTCAAAGCCACTCTCTGATCTGTCGGCGTCTGCACAAGCCTGAAAAGGCGAACCACTGCCTCGAGCCAAACCTCTGCTGCCTGAGGGTCTGGCTCACCACTGAACCTCAACGGTCCCTGCTGCTGGAACTCACGGAGCGCGCTCAACCTGCACTCAAACTCAGCCTGCTCTGCTGAAACTGCCTACTACTCAACAGGTCGGGGTGCTGCTACTGGCCCACCCAGAGAAAAGGGCTCGCATGATGGGTCCTGGACTAAGGCCTCGTAGCTCACATGGTCGTCATCACGAACCAAAGCTGGTATCCTAGATGGCTTTCCTCGCGGGGACATCCTGAATATTATAAAGGAGTGCCACGGTCAAATGAGAATATATGTATATACCAATAACAACAACGATGGGGAGCTGACTCAAGAAGGACACTCAAAGACTCGGTCCTATGTGATGCACAAACAAATTTCCCTGCAACAAGTGTCTCAGCATGCCGAGTTAACAAGCGGGTTATCAAGGTCCTGGTGAATGGATATGTCGGCCGCCGCACCATCACTGGACTCCCTGGCCTGAGAGCCGCTCTCGAGACACGTTAACATTGTTGCCCTAAATCCCAACCAATTCCTCTTTTAGGGATGTCCGCACAACGTCCCAAGGAACGAACCACCTCTGATACCACTTTGTCACGACCCAACCCTACCAGGGCTCGAGCCGCAACTACCCTAGGCCCACCTCCATAGGCCAGGGGCTGGCGACCAGCGCTGAAGGCAAAATAACTCGGGGAGGCCTTTGCCTAAGCACCTAAACACACCCACACGCAGCACACTCAATGCAAAGTGCAGAGTAAAAGAAAAGACAAGCAGAGTAAAAAAGAACAACTGTTATAAATAAACCACAGAGTGCATCGACCACTAAAAGTACAAAGTACAAACTGAAAAGAAAAGGGGCAAAACACGGGCCCAACCGAAAAGTTACACAACCCAGCAACAGGTAAACAAAAAGAGAAACAGCTGGCGGATCTCCCACCTAGATCCCGGCCACGACCACCGCACGCGGTCCAAGCTCCCAAGCTCCTACGCTCTACTGAAGTCACGCTCCACCTGTCCGTCGTCTGCAAGGGCACACCAAGTGCGGGCAAAGCCCAAGCAGGGGTGAGTATAAAAATACTTAGTAGGATACCCCGAAGGCTTGAGGGAGAAACAAAGGAGGTACCGAAGGGTGAGCGGTAGAGCGAACAGAAAATTAGAGGAGTACAACTGAAAGTGCAGTAAAGAGACCAGCTCAACCCAACAAAAGAAAGGAAGTAGACTCGTCCAGGCACAAGGAGCTGGAAACAGTGAGAAGATGAACTTCCCGTCGAGTCTTCGCTGCCTATAGCAGGAGAGTAGACTCGTCCAACCACGAGAATCTAGACACGGAAATCACGTGGCATACCTCGCGCGTCTTCGCCTCACCTGGAAGGAGAGTAACCAAACCCAAGAAGTGGGTACCAGAAACAAGGTACATACAAGTCCATATGCTCAACAAGAAGCTTGAACAATGTCGTAAGGGGATCTCTATCCCGTAGCTCAGCCCAAGAAAAGAGTTGCCAACAGTCCCGAAAGAAACTCCATCGATGCCCTGCATCCCGCACGTCTGCCCTGAACCGCAAGCCAAGGGGCTCAATCACCGCACCATGACACTATCCGCTTTGGGCGGCACTGACTCGCCCGCACGGTTTTAGATCGCGTCACAAGAACGCGTCTCGGTGGGGAAAGTGCCCCTCGTACTTGAGAGTTCTTGGGAAAGTCCAACCACTCCTCGTCACTGCCCCGCAGTCGAGAGGTCTCCTCAAAGTCAAGCTGTTCTATCACCGACCCGTACAACCAAGGGTCCCGCTCCGGTAACCACGGAGGAAAGCCACAGACTAGCCTAGTTGAGAGGACTAAGTCTGGAATGCCAACCGGTGTCCCCACTGCCCAGCCCTGCTGGAGGGTAATTCATAACCAGATATCAGGTGACCCACTGCCCAGCCCTGCTGGAGGGTAAACCTTAATACATCGTCAGGCGACCCACTGCCCAGCCCCGCTGGAGGGTAAACCATATTCAGACATCGGGTGACCCACTGCCCAGTCCTGCTGGAGGGTAAACCCTAATACATCATCAGGCGACCTACTGCCCAGCCCCGCTGGAGAGTAGACCTAGAATAAGTCGACAGGCGACCCACTACCCAGCCTTGCTGGAGGGTAGACCTGGAACTAGACGACGGGCGACCCACTGCCCAGCCCTGCTGGAGGGTAGGCCCTAAGAGGTCGTCGGGTGACCCACTGCCCAGTCTCTACTGGAGGGTAGACCCTAAGCGCGTCGGGTGACCCACTGCCCAGTCTCTGCTGGAGGGTAGACCCTAAAAGTGTCGGGTGACCCACTGCCCAGTCTCTGTTGGAGGGTAGACCCTAGAATCCGATGAGTAACCCACTGCCCAGCCCCGCTGGAGGGTAAAACTCAGAACTACTCTAGCCACATCCACTGGAGGGTACAACACTGGCCAACTGAACACGTAGTGGGTATCACGCGACCACCAAACTCCAGCACAACTCACCCAGAGGGGGTTCAGCACCTGTTCCATCACTAGGTGCCACTGGTCCTACTACCGGCCAATCCATCGAGAACGAAACCAGGGGGGAGACCACTCAACCCTGCTGGTCAACAAACGCGCACCGAGCCAGGGGAAAAACTCCACCCTGGTGGTCAAACAAACACACCGAGGGACCCTCTACGTCGCAAGAGGTAAAGTACATAAGGCAGAACACGACACGCACATGGGGCCCACACGACATGTGGCCCCAAGTCAACCCCAACCAAGCACACGAACATCTCAGGTACAAACCACACGTACCTCCAAGCGCTCTCGTATACCCCCAGAGTATACCTCATTCCAGTCCATAGGCTATCATGTACACGGCACCCTACGTCAACGCGAAGGCGTGACGTAACCACTCCAACCTGCCACCTCAAAGGCCCAGGCACGGCCAACCACGTCTCATGGACCAATTACATCACTCTCCCAAGAGTGTGCGATCACACGCTAAGGGTCCGCCATAAACAAGGTAGGGCGAACCACCACTGGAGCACCTTCCGTGCTTCTACATTTAACAATATCGTGCAAGAGGCTCCGCACAACCAAACGGATCACACCGTTGTAATCCTTGCGGAAAAACACGCGAGTTAGACTACTCACTCACCCGAAACGGTCAACAGGTGGAAAAGGTACTATTCACCGTGACCAAACCCGTGTGGGGCCCACCCCAAAATCCTGAAACTGAACCAACGGATCACACCACTGCGATCCCCTCAGATAAAACACACGGGATTGAGTACTCAATCGCCCAAAACGAACACCCGGTGAAAAGGGCACTATTCACCGTAGCCAGGTCGGGTGGGACCCATACCACGTCCTCGGAAAAGGTCGGGCGAACTGCACCGTTGCAAAGCTCTCGGAAAAGCAAATCAAATTGATTGCTTACTTGCGTGGGACGGGTACCCGGAGAAAAAAGATGCCTTCCGTCGTACCGCACACGAGCGGTGCCACGCGGGACCCGCAACCCGGTCCCAAAACTCAACAAACGGATCGCACTGTTGCGATCCTCTCGAAAAAGCGCACAAGATGGACTACTCACTTGTCCAAAACGGTCGCCCGGTGATAAAGATGGAAAATCACCGTCGACGCCCAAACGGCCCTTGTGGGCCCCGCACCATCGTGCCGAATTTGAGCGGGCGGATTGCACCATTGCAATCCCCTCAGAATAACATCCTGAAACGACAGCTCGCACGCCCCGAACGGACGTCCGAGGAAAAAGTTGCTACTAGCTGCACACAGCTCAAAAGACGGGCCGCGGGGCCCATGCCTCAACTTCGGCCTCAACGCCCGGAACCGCCCTGGAAAGTTCCGCCTCGGTGCCAGGGTCCCAACGCCACTGACGGCGCTTAATTCGGACGTCGGACGCATCCGCGCCGTCCAAAACAAAATTCTCGGATAAACGCCAAAGCACTTAACAGTGTGTCACACCACCGAGACCCTCGTTTCGGGGATTAAAAATCCCCGAATCCATCTCAAAAACCATGTCGTGACACGAGCTCCACGCTGCCACAGACGACTCGCGAAACCGACTCCCGGTTTATGATTTATTGAAGTATAAATCATTCTATAATAATAATAATATTATTATATCATTATTATTATTATAACCATAATAATAATAATTATTATTTCCTTTTTTTAACCTCAAACCAGACCGGTCGGTCTTCTTCTTCCTCCAACAGGACCCGAAAAAGGCGGGTCGGGGTTTCCTCCCGCAGCACCCGAGGTCGCCCCTCGGGTCCTCTGCTGCCAGCGCCAGGCCGGTGCCCGCCTGCTACCGACGACCAGCCGCGCCCCACGCTCGCTGTCTGCGACCACTCCGCCTCAAGCCGATGCCGCCGTCCGGAGCTCGCGCCGACCAGCACCGCCTTCGACCGACCCGCGCCACCCGCTGCAACCGCCGGTCTCCGCTCCTCCGCGATGCCGCGGCCGCCTGTCGATGGCTCCGCTCGACCGGGGTCCCCGGCCGTGAGCCTCCTCGCCCTGGAAGGCCCGCCGTCCCGGCCTCCTCTGCTTGGCCTCGCACCGCACCGACGTCGGCTGAACCTGCCGCGGACCGCCACTGAACCAGATCACCTGAACCATCGCCGGGCCGCCTTGGTCCACCGGAAAATACCAAACCCGCAAAGTTTGATGAACGGTCGAGACACCATCCAAACTCGGATTTAAAATCCGAAAAGAGCATTGTGAAGAGAATAATTTGTACTAAATGGCCATGGGATTTGTTCTATGATTTAACAGCAAATCGATGTATAAAATTGAATCCAAAGGAAGGTTTGGAAAAGAAAACGCAACCAAAACCTCCTACCTCGCTGGGCTTCGCCCGGAGCTTCGCCGCGATCCGTCGGAGCCGCGCCTTGCCAGAGTTGTCTTACCGGAGGAGGAGGGGGAAGATGGAGAGGAGGGGCTGCCAGGGGGAAGGGGAAGGATAGGGGTGGGGTTAGGGTTTAAATAAGGAAAAATTAAATTAATTAAATTTTAATTAATTTAATCTTCAATTTTTGACCCGCACCCGAAACACCCAACGGGGTCAAGGTTAAGCCTCCTCTAGAGTAAACACCACCTCCCAAGCACAACAGCGGTCTCGGAATTTGATTCCGAGCTTCCGTTCAAATGATATAAATCCGAACGCCCAAAGCCGCCAAATTACGAAAACGCCCCTGGGGCCATTTTTCACAGACGGCCCACGCCCGCGAAACTTATACCCCTCCTAGGGCAAACGGCACGTTCCGAACTCAACGGTGCCATAGTTTTTCCAATCTGAGCCACCGTTTAAGAGATACGAGCGTTTCAACATTAAACGAATAAATTAATTAATTAATTTATCCGTTTAACCTTCTGAAAGCGAGCGAGGGATCCAAACATCCCGCGCCGACATGTTTTATGTCGTTCCTAGGGTAAACACCCCATTCCGCACCCATCCGTACACTCGGATCCCTGATCCGGAACTCCGTTTAGGAGTTATCTCATTTATTTTGCGTTTCCAGTGTGAACACACTAAAAATTTAATTCCGGCCACTCCGGGGCTCGGAATCGCACGCCATATGAAGGCACTACTCTGGAATATTATCAAGAATATTCCAAAGTCTTTCTCAGCAAAACAAACCGGGTTCTTACACTTTGTATGAATAATACCCTTTAGAAAGGGAAATTTTTAACTATTTAACCCTCAATTAAACATTATTAATCACATCATTTGGGATTTTTATTTTATTTGATCTCATTTATGTCTCCTTAAATCTTATTCACCCTAAATCTCTCCTCTCTATCCATACACCATTAAAATTTGATATTGTAAGATCCATTTGGTCATAGGGATTCTTATTTTTCAAGGTATGTCTATGGATCACCAATAATCCCCTTAATTCCATTGATTTTCAAAGTAACATGTCTAATTCACCCTCTCAATATCTAAGGGTTTATTGGATCATTCCCTTTATTCATCCCTCTTGTTGATTAGTTTTCATGGGTTGTCTTTGTTTGATTATATCAAGGTATTACCTTAATTCTCTCCATCAGTTTCATTCTAAATATTAGGAATGGTGCAATCCCTAATTCTCTTTTCAAATTTAGTTGATCCTAAGATTTGGGAGGTGGATTAATCTTCTCACCTAGACCCTAAGAAACCACTCTATAATTTAATTAGCCTGAAATCCACTTTCCTATCTCATATTATTTAAGTGTTGGGACAGAAATGGCATAAGATCGATTGATCTAAATTAAAACCAACTGGTTTTTCCTTTATAATGTATTTCCAAAAGGATTTTTGAAAAAACTTGTATACAGTTGTTGAAATGTTATACATATATATTTTCATGTTATGTCTAATAGATATTACATTATTCTCAGTTCGTTAAATGATAACACATGTCCTGCAATTATTTTGGGCAAAATATGTTAATGTAATGTTTCATGTTTTTATTGATGATTTCCTATATAATTAGGTTGTATTTTTTTATTAAACATGTCATGTTAGAAAGATTTTATACTCTATGGTGTGTAAATTTCATTGATATATGCGGTTTATAAATACTCTTGAGAGGAGAATATTTTATAAGTATGTGAAATGTTTCTAGGTAATCCGTTGTAATCATACTCATTTAAAGTATGTGAAATTTTTCTAGGATAGTTCAACTAAACTAACTCTATTATAAATGATTAATTATTCACTAGATGGTTTAGATAGTTCACCATGACATAAATTAGGGTTCATCTCAAATCCTACGTTAATATTGAATGACCTTTGGTCGGTATGGACCCTTTTGTTATAGAGATTTATTTATTTTAGTTATAAATATTATTTTTTAAGGTATGTTACATATTTTTTTCCTTATTTATCTATTCCTATATTTTTTTATAATCATCTTTTGTTAAGTGATTGGGGGTGGGTGGTGACCATCTACTACGTATATCAACCTCACATCGTGCATGGGACCCTCTTAGAATGAAAATAGACCCATTTATGTGTCAACTGAGTATTAGAAAAGTACTGAAGCATGGGATTTAGCTACACATAAAATATGGATCATATAATATATTTTCTACACATTCTAGAGGGTGTGTAGTATGGTTCCATAGAATTTTTCCGTAGCATTCATATTTGGAGACTCTAATTTGAAGACCCTTTTGTGTCTTTGGACCTAATTTTGTGTATTGACCACTTATATATCTCATTTGTGTTTAGAATCATTTATTGAGTTCGTGTTTTCATGTTTTTGTAATGTTTTTGTATTTAGATTTATTTTCATGTTATGATGAATAAAATTTAATTTTCATTGTGATATACATCCATTATTGAGCAGTTATGTCTCAATATTCTTACGATTATTTGGCAAATACCACATTAAGAATCAACTCTGTTAGGTTAACATTATCATACCACAAGGTAAATCTATATACCATTAATACATACCTTAAAACCTAGTGTTTATACCCACTACCAGTGATTGGGTGTCACACTTGAGGTTTTATTTTTGTTCTTGGATGTGGTTCATTTATGGGTCTCAGTTTTTCTCTCAGGAACTGGGTATAACAGGTATGAATATTTTCAGTAATTTTATATTAATATTTTTCTATCATTTTCCCCTATGGGTTTCCATTTTTTTAGAAATAATTTAAAATCAGGTACCTATAGCATTTGTCCATAGTTAGCAAATGGATAAAGGAAATAGTGGGCCACTTCTCTGGTAATTGTGCAGTAGGTGGTGCATTTCGGGTAGTGTCTAGGGCAGGGCTTTTGCACAGTAAGTATTGACATGTAGGATAACCATGTGGTAGGTGCCTCTTAGAGAGTGAGGGGACACAGTTTCAGCATTTTTTGGAGAACCATGCAGGAAAACCCTACATGATGTCCCGGTTATTAAAAATATAAAAACCCACTTTGTTTTCTCTTAATATTTATCCCAAAACCCCCCTTTCTTAAACCATCCTGCCTCTCCAACCTGATGTGCCTCCCTCTCCTCCTTTTGGATCCCTTGGAATGATTTTATTTTGTGTAATTGATGTGATTTATTAAAATAATCTCCAACTATGTGGTTTCTCTCTTGTTTCTTCCTTCTTTTCATGGGTTTATCCCTATCGTTTTAAGGTTTCATATCTTCAAATGGTTGAGTGGTCTTTTTGGGGGATTAATATTTATTTTTCGGGTTTTATATAAATTTTTTTGGTCAGATGTTGACTTTTTAGGGTCTTTTGGTTGGGCGGTTGTGGTTATGAACCAATTTCTAGACGTTCCTACCCTAAGGTAGATGGTTCCATACCTTAACATTTTTAGATGATTTTTTTTATTCTTGTTTGTTTGTTTGTTTAACCTTGTTTTATAGTTTAATTGAGTGGTAAAAAATAATTTTTTCGAAGTTTTTTGGAATTTATTTATGATGAAAGATGATTTTCTAAACGGGAAGTCTTTGTTTTTTTGTTCCATTGTAATGTCTCATAAAAAGAGTTTTATGTTTTTTGTGGAAAGTTATAAATGGGATTTCAAAGGGATTTAAATGTGAGAATGAGTTTTACTAACAAAATGAGAATTAATGCAAAACGGTTTACTTAATTTGATCCTATAAATATGAAATGTGAATTATGTACATGATGTGAAACATGTTTTAAAGTGAACATTGTTTATATTTGAAATTGAAAAAGGGATTGTCCAAAATAAATGTTCGAAATAAATTGTGTAATTTTTTTTTGTTTTCCAAATGGTTTTATTTGGTTGTAAAAGGGGTGAAAATGTGTCTCCAAATGGTTTTTGTGTTTGTAAAATTGAAATTCATTTGTTTATGGAAAATAGTGGTTTCTATGTGATGATTTTTGAAAGTGTTCATTTCCTAATATCATTATAATTCTTGTCAAGTGTATATGAAAAGGGTGTTTTGTGTGACATGTGAAAAAATAAGTTGATCACAAAGGGAATCTCAGGTAACTAGGTAAGATGAATAGATCTAGTACGGCAGGGATATAGAAGTGGAAATTCCGGGTTTCACATAGTTGGAATGACGATTACAAAACTAAATAAACATGTATTATTATCGGAGACCACTAGGACCATCAAGTGCCCCTTCCTAGTGTATTTTTCATGATAAATCTTGTGGTTGTTGTTTATATACCATGTTTCACCGAGGTAGGAGTTTCTAATATTTCACTCGAGCTAGATTACCCTTAGGGATTTACCCATGGTGATCTCTTGTGACATGAGACATGTGAGGTGTGGTTTCATCCATCGACATGTGGTGGACCTTGAGTGTATTTTATTTTAAAGCATATTTATCTTAATAAATTCTTCCATTTGAAATGTTTCCTTTAAAATTGTTGTTCTGAAAATGTTTCTTTAAATAACTTTTTTTGCTTTAAAAATGTTTTCTAGAAAATGGTCCAATGGTTTTTGTATAAACTGTGCATGTTAATTTATATTTTAATGTTATAACACAGAATCCTTTTTTTGGTACATCTTGTTCAAATTTGGCCTACACTTAACATACACCTTTAGTTATATGTAGACATTGTTATGTATAACCCAGGAAAATGAAATATGTGTCGGGGAGATGTTGGTGGTCCTGGTTGCAAGTTTTCCTCTAGTTGCAAGTATTTGTAATGGGGGATTTAGGGTGATGCCCTTCTTGTTGAACAGAGGTTTTGGGAAGTTTATCAGTTTCCCTTAAATTGTAGTAATTATTTTATTTTTAAAAAAATTTGTTAATATTCCACATTAAGATTGTTGACCCATGTTTAGTTATGGATATTCAGTTATGTCATGTCTATTATCATGAGATATTTTTTATTATGAAATTGGGTGAAATCATTCCCAATATATTTATTGATACCTGGGCACTAGTTTCCAACCTGCAGGGATCAGGAATTCTCTTTAGACCATGCCATAGACCATGTTGGGTGTTGGGATGGAAGGCACTCTAGCTTGGTTCATGTCAAAAGGATATCAATGTAGGTCACTCTCTTTTTTGGTCATGTTATTTGGGGAAGAGTATATGTATACCAGAGCTAAGACTATAAAGGATTGAAGTTGTAGTTGTGAGTAGGTTCTCAGCCTAGCACACCTCATTAAGGGACTTGATTCTCCAGGGGGAGGTTTGGTTTCATTCAGTCTCTTTGGATCTTGCGGGTTGTTTTGTGTTTGAAAATGAAATGATAGTTGGTCTAATGGTCTTAGTGAGATCATAGGGCCTAGAAATACATGTGGAGTTGAGGTATAGGACCTATAATACTCTCTATGATGGTGGTGTGCTTATTGTATTTTCGCCTACCATATGACCAAGCCACCCAAAAAACACTTGTTTCCTCTTGTAAATTGTATATTTGTTTTCTCAGGTTCTAAAATTTCTTTGAAAAAACTTGTTTTGATATTTTTAAAGGTGGATATAAATATTTAATGATTGGATTTCTGTAAAGTGTAAAATGGATTTTCATAATGAATATTTTGTAATCCATTAGAAAAATAGATTTTTATGAAATGAACTTTAGGGTAAAATAAAAATGGAATAGAGAGGATAGATATTTATAATCAATATCTCGAGATTAATGAAATCATTTGTTTGGAAAGAATATTTTTTTTAAGGAGTGTTTTTAATTTGTTTTTAACCAATGTATTTTTGATGTAATGGGATTTTTGAATTGGTGAAAAAAATTGGAATCAGATAAGTTGAGTTTTGAATGGGAATTATGGGTTTTTTTATTTTTTAAAGAAATTAAAGTGATTGATGTGTGGAGATTTAAAATGGTTTTATATTTGTGTGGTTATTGATATTTTGAAAAGTTTTATGAATTTTGGAAATAGGAATTAAATTTAGAATTTGAGAGTGTGGTTTGGATGTTTTTTCATGGAAAGTGGAAATGTTTTTTTACCAGTGGTATTTCCATGAGTGAACACATTCATGGATTGGTGTGGATGGTTGATATAATTAAGGGATGAGTTCTTTTATTTGTATGAGTGGATGGGTGCTCAGTTTGGAATAAGATGATTGATGTGTGAGGCTCCGTGAGAAAACATTGGTCAGTGTGCAACCCAAAAAGCATAATTTTTCTCAAAATTTATTTTATTAAAAAATGTGATGTTTTGGAAACTAGTAGTTTTCTTGTGTGTATCTTTGTGACTTGGGAGTGTATCTAGAGGGTTCTTTTGAGTTTGAGAACTCTTTCTGTATGAATGGTATTTTATGTTTTAGTTCTTATCGATGAGTTGGTTTTTAGATGATGGTTGGTGGGTTCTCTTTAGAAGTGTTTAGAAAGATTTTCAGTTGGTCCTTCTATGATAGGTATTGTTTTTTGGTGAGTTTTAGCTGATGGATTGGTTTTATTAGGTTCTCATATTCCTTGATGTATAAGCTTATACCACCACATGATTTGCTACACTTTAGAATTGTGGCCATATGTGGTTCACCATTGGAAAAATCTCTAGTTGAACAACCCATTAACCTTTTTATCGAGTCTTAGGTGTTGAATCCTCATGTCTTTTATGAACTGGTGAATCCTCTCTAAGTGTAAGTGTGGATGAGGGGCATTTAAATAAACCTTCATTTTCTTCTGTTTCCTAAAATTGTAAAAGGTGAATGTTTTCTCCTTTTTGCTTAAAGGTTCGCCCTGGATGTGGTAAAGGAATGTTTTTTTAACAGAAAGTGGTTGGAGGCTATTTGTGGTGGCTTCAGTGTTAAAAGTTCATTATACCTTCATCAATATCTTTTCTAGTAGGGATTATTGTGTTTAATCGATGTGGAAACTCGGGTCATAAGAAGTCGTCTTGTTCATTTACCAAAATTGGGTGTTGTTTTGGGATCATTTTACGGTCCCTTTCTTTTAAATACTTATTTGGATGTAATGTTTGAAATGGATAGTGTTCTTTGTTGTTGTAACTTATTTAATATAAAAAATTGGATGAGATGAAATATTTTTTGAAATTATTCTTTAATGGATGAATTTTTTTTGGAAATTTTGAATTCCACTATGTAAAATGGATGTGTTTTCATGTGTTCGTAGTTCCTAATGTTTTTTTTTCAAGGTGAAGTGGAATATTAATGTGCATATTCTATGTCCCTATTGGGGTAAAAGTACAATGTTGGGGAAAATTGAGTCATGTGTGGTGTTTTGTTCTTTGTGTTCTTTTTATAGTGTTGTGAGGTAGCTTAGGAAATCAAAATAAATAGTTACAATCAAGAACTTTCAGCTTCTCAAATAAAGGAAGGAGATTCATTGAACACTATGAATTTTTCCATAGGATTCAATGTGAAGCTCACACAATGTTATAAACCCTAGGTTTGTGATGGTCCATGGACCATATTTTTCCTTAAGCATAGGAAATAGAGACGGTTTAATCTTTTTTGTAGCTTTTCCATCATGAATGGCCTCATATTCTCATTATGAACCTCATTGTATGAAATCATATATTTGATTTACAAGGGTACATGGTGACCTTGCTACATTGAAATTATAGTGATTGTGCTTTCTGGATTTGGATCCATATTCGGTTATCCCTGTGTAGTTGGCATTCGTGAATTGGATTTAGTTATGGATCATCTTGTGGGTGGGTGTTTCATCTTCATGTTTTCTACCCCATGTGTAGGGGTTTGTCAGATCATGTTTGTTATTATGTTCTTTTTGGTTAAATTTGTTGGTTCTTATAGTGGAGAGACCCACCATGGGTTTATTTGTGATTTCTTCTAGAGTAAGTCAGTTTTAGTTAATTTTAAATGGTGGGATATTTGTTCAGGCCTCTCCATGGTGATAATCCCATTATGTTTCTGGTGTTGTCATGGTAGTGGTAAATCTTATTGGAGATATCTAATCTCAATACCCACCCTTTAGTAAGAATTGGGGTGGTAGTGTTTCTACCAGTTTTATTGAAGTAAGGTTATAAATGTATTTCTTGAGAAGTGGTTTGGGTTTTTTTATTCATTTTAGGTAAGTGGTATGAGTTTTTGTTGTTAATTTCTATAATGATATTAGATTGACAGGTTAGATTATATAGTTGTGATGATTTCTTTTCATTGTATCATTCAATAAGAGGTTTTGTATATTTCAAGGGGTAGAAGGCGTGGGTGTGGGATTCCATTCTGGCCTCATATGTTCTAACTTATAAACCTCTTTTCCTGTGCGTGGTGGTATTGTTTTATTCTCATTTGATATTTTTTGGGAATCTACTTCAGTTGTGGAGGAGTGTCATTTTTTTTTCAAATTAGGCCATGAAGCAGATTTATATGGGTAGAAAGTGTTATGGTCGGTATAATTGTCACAACCAAGTTTTTATTTGTGTTCTTAAATTCAGTTCATTTATGGGACTCAGTTTTTCTCTTAGGAACCGAGTGTGATGGGTCTTAATATTTTAGGCAATTTTTTATTAATTTTTGTTTAGGTTTTTTCCCTTGGGTTTCCCATGATTTTTTAGATAAAAAATTGAAAATTCTTGACCTACAGCATGTGGTGCATGGTTAGTGCAAGGTTAAGGGATACTGTATGCCCCTACCCAGCAAATTGTGTAGTAGGTAGTGGTTTTTTGGAAATTGATACCATAAGCCTTTTGTATTGTAAGTCAGTTCATGTGGGATAACCATGATGTAGGTTCCCATTAGATAGTGAGGGGAAAATGGTTTTCATAAAGTTTGGAAAACTGTGTGGTAAAACTATTCACGTTGTCCAGTTTATTAAAAATCTAAAATTCCCATTTGTTTCATCTCATGGTTTGTCCCTAAATACCCCATTTCTCAACCCATTAGGCCTCCCCATACCTAGACACCTCCATCTCCTCCTCTTTTCTCCCTTGGTCCCCCTTTCATTGGTGTTTTTTATGTGATTACATCAAATAATCACCATGTAAGTTGTTTATCTCTTGATTCATCCCTCTTATCTAGGGTTTCTCCTCTTCATTCAAGGGGTTTCATATCTCTAGTGGGTTGGGTGTTCTTTTTTAGGTTTGAATCTTTATTTTTAGGGTTCAATCATAATGGTTTTGGTCAAATCATGCATTGTTAGGGTCTATTGGTAGTGCATTTTTGGTTTAAAACAAATTTATAGAAGTTTCTACACTTGAGGTGGGTGGTTACATTCCCAAACATTATTAGATGATTTTAATATGCTAATTTGTATATTTAAACATGTTTTATAGATAAATTGGGTGGTGTGAAATTTATTTTTGACGTTTTTTGGCATGCGTTTAAGATGAAAGTGAATTTTCTAATGGGACATTTATGTTTGTGAATGTTCTATTGTGATGTTTATTAAAAAGAGTTTAATTATTTTTTTGGGATGTGATAAATGGTATTTCAGAGGTATTTAAATGTAAGTATGAGTATTTTAAATTAAATGAGTGTTTTTACAAATTTTTTCCGTGTTATGAACCTTTAAATGTTAATTTTGAATTACTTAAATGATGTAAAGCATGTCTTAATGTGAAATTTGTTTATATGTGAAATTTAAAAATAGATTTCCCTATAGTAATAGTTGAAATAGATTTTGTTATTTTCTTTTATTTTTTAAAATGGGATTCATTAGTTTTGAATGTGGTGAAATGGTGTTTTAAAATGGGTTTTCTATATGTAAAATGGAAAGTTGTTTTTTTATGGAAAGTGGTGGTTTCATGTGATGATTTTTCAAAGTGGTTATTTCCTAGCATTGTTATAATTCATGGCATGTGTTTGTGAAATAGGTTTTTTTTATGAGATGGGAAATTAGAATTTGAGCACAAAGGGAATCTCGAGTATCTTAGTGGGATGACTATATATAATACACCAGTGATACAAAAGTTGAATGTCCAAGTTTCACTTAGAGAGATTTATGATTATAACACTAACTTACATGTATTGTGATTGTAGGCCACTAGGCCCATGAGGATTCACCACTTAGTGTCTTGAGCATGATAAATTTGATGGTTGTGGTTTCTATACAATGTTTCACAAAGGTACAAGGTTCTAGTTTCTTACTCGAGCTAGATTACTGTTATAGATTTACCCATTGTGCATTCTTCGGACATGAAACTTATTAGGGGTGGTTTAATTAGTTGGAATATAAAGTACCTTGATTTTATTTCATTTTAAAGAAATTTTATCTTAATAAAAGCTTCATTTTTATATGTTACCTTTAAAAGTGTTTTTCTGGAAATGTTTCCATGAAGAAATGGTTTTCATTTAAAAATGTTTTTGTTAATGTTCCAAATTTTTTTGTATAAACATTGCATGTTAATTTATATTTTAATTTTATAGATTGGAATATTTTTTTGTGGAATCCTTCTATGATTTGGAACACACCATATATACACCTTTGGGTGTATGTAGATTTTGTTATGTATAACCTAGGTAAAGGCAAGATGTGTCATAGGGATTCTGGTTGTTTGGGTTTCTACTATTCCTATGGTGGTCGATACTGGTAATGGTGGCTAGATGGTGATACCCCTTATGTTTCACAGATGTTTTTGGGAGGTTGTGTAGTTTCCATTCTAGTGTAGTCATTTTTTGAAGTTATAAATCCTATTGCTAAAACTTATTATGCCATGTTTGGTTCTGGTAATTCAATTATGTCTTTTTTGTTTTCGTGAGTTGTTTTTTTATAAAATCAGGTGAAATCATTTCCAATGCATCATTCTAGGAATTAAAAGCAAAGAATTAGTGGGGTTTTATGTTATCTTGTATGATTTTATCTGCTTTATTAAAATATATTTTGGATAAAATGTGGTTTATATTTACTATAGCATTAAAAAATAGTTCTTTCCAACATACTTGTTGTTAATGAGTATGTCAATATGAACCAATAGTTTAATCATTAATTTGAAAAAAAAAACTATTCATATTGATAATTATATTTATGGTTAATTTTTAATTTAAACCATGTTTTTTATGTCTCTTGATTTTTTTTAAATTCTTGTTTGATTAAATTAAAATTTGATAAAAAGTGTTCAAACCATAAAAATGTTTTGATAAATAAATGATAAAAAGTATAAAGGAATGGGGTAACATATAGTATTTTTAATGTATGTATAAACATTGGGGTTGATAATAATAGAGAATAAATTAATCTTGTTCTATAATTTATTATATAGTATTCCACTTTAACAACCACCTCTTTCCATGAAAGAAGAGTCATGAGATAATTTTCCACCCAAATAACCTATGATTTACCCTTAATTCCTGGAAGCGATTGAAAAGTTTCTCAATGTTACAAGTCAAGGAGTCCTATTAAAGGAGACTATTGTCTCTAATATTATAAATGATTTCCAATTTCTCCTTCCACCCACATTTTTAGGTGATGCGCCACATTAAGAGGTTAGTGAATGGATCAACTACCTTCATAAGTTATATAAAAGAAAAGACGATCTAGACTAACACCAATTTTATCTATCTACATTCGATCTTGAAGGGGCATCCCAATGATGGTGGGATGATATACTAGAAGCTAAAAAGGATCTAGGATAATGTTTTAAAAAATTATTGGTGTTATTTTTTAATCAATTAAAACATAAAAACAAGTGTTGAGTTATGTAAAATTAGTTTGTGAACCTATATAAGGGTTCGATAATATTTATGGATTATCCAACAAAGTTTTAGGATTTAATTTTCTTTTATCTATATTTAAGAAGTGATAATGAATCTCAATTTTGGATATTTGAAATTTTATTGAAAGTGTAATTATAGATATTGGTTATTATTTCTTAACCTTCTACCATTTTTGGAAGGAGTAAAGATGGTTGTTTTTTCAAGAGTGGATGTAAATGTGTCTTGGTGTTTATCCTAAAATATGTTTTCAAAATATTGAGTTCATGGTAAATTTTTCACATTAGTTTTCATTTGGTGTTATTGAGTTTTCCAATTGAATTTGGTATTTTTTATAGGGAATTAGAATTTAAAATATAGAATTGGATATGATTATTGTGTTGTATTATTGTTCTAAATACATAAATCATATTCAAACTCACACGGTATAATATTTATATGTGAGAAAAAGTTCTTTAAGATATTTAAAATTATTTGAAATAGGGTTAGAAAGATTCATAGAATAAATCAATCGGCTCTAGGTTAGATTATATAATTATAAAATTATTTAGATAAAATTAAAATTTGGATAGGTATGAATAGATTTGTAATATATACTCGGGATTTGAGGTAGAAATTTGATAAGGAAAACTGATATGTATGATGAGTTTGAGATATGAGGTAGGGAATCAAAAAATTCAAGGTATACATATGATGGTTCTATGAGTTGATGTGGAATTTTCAAAAATGCATTCCATACATAACAAATTTAGTTGACACATACTATGATATACAAAGTGGAAATATTAATTTTATAATGAAGGATTATACATATCATGTTTTAAAGAATAAATAATATGTTATCTGGGATAGACTTAGAAGTTCATCCATTTCCATTACCTTGTTGACATATATGAGGTAATTTTTATATAGTATGTGTGATGAATTAATGAATACTAGGGAATATTATTCTATGTTAAAGATTTAATTTATCAAAGGAAGGGATTGTGTAATATGTTTTATAGTTAATTTGTAAGGCGTTAATTTTGAAAGGAAGATTAATATCACAGTATAGATATGTTAAAAGTTTTACTTATCCAAAAATATGATTTCTCTAAGAGTTTACAAGGATTTGTTAAATATCATCAAAATTATTTTGGAAATATTTTTTCTTAAAATTCTTGGTGATTTTGTAGATTTATATTAAACATTTTTCTGTTTAGCATGCAAGTATTAAAAAACAAAAATGTATTTTTTGATTCTAGTTGTGATAAAGGACGATATTTAACTCCATTGACATATACATTTTATTCTGAAATGTAGAATAAGTTATTAAAGGAATAATAAATAACTCTATAAAAATTAAAATTACACTATGCTGACCTGGAATATTTTTAAAACAAGTAAGAATAATTGATACTAAGGATATAAGTTAAAGAAATAGTTGAAATGTATTTATTGTGGGCATTTCAAATTTTAAATTTTATTCTAATGAAGAAAAATCATTTCTATTAGATAAGATAAATTTTTTACTGATGTGAAAATATTTTATGGAGAATATGTGAAGAAAATAAATATTCCCATATTATCTAATGGAGATAAATTATTAGGGATAATAAGATAATTACAATTGGGTATGTAGAAGAATAATGAGAAATAGAATTGTGAAAACTTTATAGAATTATCATTTTGTTAATGACTCTCCTATTGTTGAAAATCATATATATATAATTATATCAGTGTGAGGGTACTTTACAGAGTCAATAAATTTATATATAATTTGAGTTGAAGGATAAACTATGGTCCTTTAAAAAAACATGATGAAACTATTAGACTATACAATCTCATGGAATATAGAACATGATATGGAATAGACTTCTCCTTTTGAGAGGTGATACATGTAAAAAAACTATTATTTCCTCTGTATGTGTATTTAGTTTATTTTTACCATAATCATTTTAATCACTTTTACAGTCATTAAATCATGTTTAAATAGAAAACATAAAAGTAAATAATATACATATTCACCTCACACCCACTCTAAGTGACTCTATTAAGTGACAAATAAGTTAATTCACACCTTTATGGAAAAAATTATTAAATATGGTAAAATTTGGTGTTTCCTTTTATTTTATCAATCTTTTTTAATGTTGTAGAAGTTGTAAATAATGGATTTGTTCCTCGAACTGAAGGTATTTCTGTTACATCAACTGATAAGGACTTGGTGAATAATGGTCAGGATTAGAATTTCATTCAACCAACTGTTTAAAATAACTATTTTGTAAGGGCAAAATATTTTTCAATATAAAATTGAAAATTGGAAAAACTTGAAAACATTTATTAATGAAATAAGAAGTAAGGAAATCTATACATTAGGTTTAGAGGTTGATGTATGAAGACCTTAAATGGTGGAACATGAAATAATAAAATACTTATTGACTTGATCCAAAGATATTGTGGGAATTATTATAGGTTATGGTGAAAATATGTAGGATAATATATTTCTAAGGAAACCACTTTTCTTTCTACCATACAGGTTTGATTCCAATGTATCACAACTAGAATACCATGATCCTAGTACACATTCTTTATATAATTTACATAGTATTATTATTGTGTATTATATGTATAAGTGAAGTGTATTCAAAATGAATGGTAAGGTCAAAATGGAAATTTATTTTAAAGCCTCAAAATAAGAAATTTATAAGAAAGAAGTTGATGAAGATAAAATTGATTGTTCATATTTTGAAGTATATTTTGATGTAATGTTAGATATACTTTTATCTCGTACATCTAGAAATTTGATTAGAGGAAAATTAAATTATAAGGTAATAATTCCACTAAAAGGTTTCAAGTGTTTATCTGCTAGTAATTTTTTAAAAAACTATCAAATGTTGAAAAAAGAATTATCTAATGATGATAAGGAAGATATTCCAAAGATATTATTTAATTATAAAGATATAAAATCGAATAAATAAAATTTTTTCCTCAAGAATGAAGAGTAATAGTTTATAAAAATATAAAAATAGAGACTTAGTATCAATTTTCGATGATTATGAGAGTATAAATGAAAATCAAGATGTTTAAACATCTAGTGAAAATGATAAAAAAACTACTTATTGATAATTTTATTAATTAATAATTCATTTGTGATGAAAGTGGTTATAGTGGGGGTGATAAAGAAATATAAATAGAGTTTATATAGAATATATGAATAAAATAGTTTCTTTTAATGATATCAAATTTGGATAAAGAGATCAATAATCTTAAGAACGAAAATAATTCATCAAGAAATAAATATTTTTTTATATTAAAGAAGAATCGTGGTTACTAAAAGTGATTCATGATTTTTAGAAATAAATACATCAGGGGAAAATGAAAAAAATTGAGGTTGAACATAAATTAAATATAAATAATTAGGATATTCATACATCCAGATTAATAATTCCCATTGAAAAAGAAATTTTACAAATATAAATCCAGATTTCATAATTTTTTTTAAAACATTAATGAATGTTCAAATAAGAAAACTATAAAATTTTTACAATACTCATATTTTAATAATGATAAACTATACATAATGTTTTACTAAAAGTATTATAAATATCACATAAGTTTTTGTGAAAAATTTGAGTTTAATGAACTAGTGAGGAAAATTATATTTGTGGAAAAAACAATGTAATTTTCAAAAAATCTGGAAATTCCTAAAAAACTAAATTGAAGAGAATACCCATAGAAAATAGTGGTTTAAAAAATTATGAATATAAATATGAATTCTGTATTCATATGTTTAAATTATATTGAATAGAATTCAAAAAATGGTTCTAATATTTATGGTCAAACTAAGGAAGAAGCGGAATTATCAATATCTTCATAGAAAGTAGCTTATATAGTCAATATGACTTTTATGAAAACTATTGGTATTTTGGAGGTCTTGAGAACATGGAAACAAATATTTGGTATAGTGACAAATATTTATATTATCCTATAAGGTTTGGAATAAAATATTTAATGTTTAATCAATCCAATCCAAATAATAAATTTTTTGAAGTAACCTAAAAATAAATATATAAGGTTGAAAATAACCTTCAACCATTGGATGACGTTCATGTAATATGATTCAAAGTGGGTAAATATTCTAAATATTGTCTTTCCATAATAATATAATAATATATTATGAATTTATATACACAAAATTCTCATAATAATAAGTACAGAGTAAAAGAAAATTCTTTTCTTATTGATGCAACACATAAAAATCAAAAAGGGAATGTACCAAGATTTTGGATAATGGGTTTAATTAAAATATGAAATGAGATTTAAAATTTTTAAAGGATTTATAAATTTAAATAAAGTCACTTTAACCTTTTTAATATGTGGGTCACCCAGAATAAAAGGATTTGGTTCATTGATGACTGTGAATGGAAAGTTAATGTCCAAGAGCACTTGATATGTTAATGTTTATATACACAATATATTAAGTATTTATCAAATATATGATGGATTTAATGAAGTGTTATTTAGAAAATATGGGTTGTGGGTTAAGATGGTAAATTGTGGATGTATATTGAAAATAGGATAGTGAATAATGGAAAACTTATTTTTGGTTATAGTTGTTGAAAATTTATGCCACTTAAACACGAATGTAGAAAATAAATTATATAATAAAAGACATAGTCATATTATCCAATAGAAAATCATAAATAATACCTTAGGATTGATTTTTTTATATTCCTATAATTAATATAAAAATAAACTGGATGTTCTCTATATATAAAAAGATTAATATTTTTAATTCTCTATATAAGAATGTTTAAATTTAGACATTAAATCTGTTGAAGATCAATGATTTTTAAATTAGTGGTCCAATTTGGAAGAAGTAAAAAAGTGGAGATAAATATTATATTTACTCCATTTATTAATTTATTCATATCACATTCATTATTTTTATGAATATAATGCAATTTTTTTTAAAATGTTCAAATTTTTAAGCGGTGCTGAAAAGGAGTGAGTTTTTTCTTTGAAAAGGATTTGGATAGAAAGTGGGGAAGAATATAATAATGGGATATTCAAATCATATATTTATAAGCATTTAATAAAATATAAACTCATTACACCATATACACTACAAAAAATGATATTTGTAAATCTAAGAATATATGTTTGGTTGAGATGGATTGGAGAATATAGATAAAGCATGGTACTCTCATTATTTAAATATATAAGGTATTAATGCACTGATTCACATTAAAAATCATTTTTTTATGAAGAAACAATTTAGATATATTTACATAAAATATATATTATAATAATTCACCATATTTTAATTATTGAAGGTTTTTCTGAATCACGTGTATAATTAAAGTCATTGGTGAAAATCTAATAAAGTTTTGAGCAAAAAGGAGTTGATGGAATCTTCTGTGGTTGTCCTTGAAATAAAAGATGATTTCATTTTTAAAACTAGGATACCAAAAATATTTTTAAAACTATTGATGTGGAGGTTTTGGAACTCTAAAATAAATATATTTCACATCCATAATAAATGTTTTGTATTGATTACGTTGAATCGGTTTTTATTTAAAATCCTAAATGAGTTTCTAGAAATAATATAATGTTGAACAAAGTATAGCATGTTGATGATGATTCATCCATTTATAGTGATTAATAAAAACATTAATGATAACATAAAAGGTTAAGAATGTATTTGGAGGTCCCAAATATTATTTTATAATAAGGATTATAGGTTTAGACTAGAAGAACATTGAGGATAGAAACACATAGCTTACTATATTTTCTGGTTGAACCAGTATATTTGAATGACTAATTGGATCATAAAGACTAGAATTATGAATTAAATGAATAATTATATCATATTGAGAAGAATTAAACTTTTTATTTGGTACCCAATTCCATAAATGAGAATATAATCAAAAAAATTGTATTTTTTAAAATAATCTGAATGAAAAAAGCGATGTTGTTAGAAACATGGTAATACTTGGGTGAAAAGGGTACTAAAACGTTGAAGGAATTAATTTTTATAATACCATTAAACCATTTTCTAGAATAGAAATAATTAATATATTCATTTAGATTATAGCACAAAGGTGATACATGCTATTCCAAATTGATTTCAAGTATACCTTTCCCAATGGAGAGTTGGAAGTGGAATTGTATATTGAGCAACCTAGTGGTTTCTTTCTTATAAAATATAAAATTTAGGATTGTAGTATAAAAAAGGATACTTACAAATTTAATAAATCCAAAATAGCATGGTAATACTTGTTAGATACAAGTTTAAAGTAATAATTGTTCAAGAAATAAATAGTGAACAACAATCCCCACATTAAATATAATAAAAAGTAATCACTTATTATTATTGTTCATGGATAAGATATAATTGTTGCTATAAATAAAGAAGATAACTATGATTATTTTTATTTGTGATTTAATAAATATTTAAATATCCATGTTTATAGAAATGAGGCATTTTATTTTCTTAAACATTTCTCAAGATGAATATCATATAATTATTTATCAAGATAAGTATGCTCAGGAACTGTAAAATAATTGTGGTATAGAGCATTAAAAATTGTTATTATTGGTTCCAAACAAGATTAATAACTTGATAGAAAGTTAATATCTTGATAGGGGTGAATTTGGGTATATCAATTTTTAAATTATTCTACGAAAATTTTCTCGTCTCATTTCTAATGGGAAAATCATTCTCTGTATCATTGATCATATGATGTAATAGGAATAGTAAAAGATAGACACAATGATTTTAACATATTTCATCTAGATAGGATTTTCTAAAGATCATGCATGTAAATGCTTCTTGACACCTAAAAAAATAATATAACTCCTTTAGTAACAATTTTTGAGAGGCCAAAATGGCTCTCCTAGTTTAAAACCATCCAAAAAAGAAAGATAACTACCTTAAAACACATAGGAAACACACTTTTACACTATGAACTGTTTTATTCAACCATTATGAACAATGAATATTATACCTCAAATTATCTAATATCAATTTTATCTATTTTTATTTTTTAATAATTTCAAAAAAAACATTATATTAGAAGTCTTTTGGGACACCTTTTTTATCATTTCAAACCATACGATGAAAGATTTTAATTTTATATCTCTTCTGGTTGCGGTTTTCAATTCATTACTCAGTTATATTTTTCTTTTATAATCCTTGAATACTTATTTAATTATTTTTAATAGATTTAATATATATCTCTTATCTCATAATCATAATTATCTTCACACCTTTCATTTTTTTATTTTTTTCCATTATCTAAACATTTTATGAAATACTCACATGAAATATTATCTCATATTTTGAATATAGAAATCATCCTTTAATATTAGTTAAAAAGTATTTCATGTGAGATCCCATAATTCTCAATCTTTAATTATCTACAAAATTAACAAGATTCTTGATTTATATTTGACAAAATAGTAAATCATAATATGTAATTAATAATATTTCCATGTCTTCTAATATTCAAATAATGATATCCTCAAAATCGGTGTGATTATAGATCTATAAAATCTCTAGATATTCACTATTTAAATCACAATTAATCTAAAAGAAAAATACCCCTACAATATTAGCATGATTTTATCTTCACATAACGTACTGAGTTATTGGTCTTCTATTATGATTAATAAAATTCGTTTCTAAATCTCCTATTATCCCTCTATTGATAATTACTAAAAAAATAAACCTTAATAAATCCTAATTGAGCTTCCTCCTAACTGCCAATTTTCACAAAGGCTATGAACCTTATGAAGTATACTATTAACCATAAAAATTAATGGTAATAACCTTATGAAATATAGTTAGCCTTATTATAAGCCTTATATACTCAATATTAACCTTAAAAAGTTAAAAAAATATACCTTATAGAATATTCATTCAACCCTATAAATATTTACTTTTCCACATAATTAACATTACACATACATGGTAACTTTAGGAATTTGACAAAAAAATGAACAATACAGTTTATAGATGAACCATACACATATAAGGTGGCTTGCATTCATTTCCTACAAAAAATAGCCATATATTTTTTCAATAAACCTTCAAAAAAATTTATCAACCTTATGAAATAAAGTATGTGCATCAAAATTTGGATTTAATCAAAATTTAGAATCCTTTACAACATGAAATTAAACTATATCACTTTAAAATCACATAAACACATCGATAGACATCACATTATAATTACCTAATACCATTTTGAGTTATTTTGTACATAGTTTAACCAATCTTGTCAACAAGTACAATTTAAAAATAATATTAATTGGATTTTTACCAATAATCTATCCTTTTGGGTTTTTTGACATCTTCAAAATAGGTTGATCACTTATATATTAAAAAAATTAAATAGAAATATCTAGTAAAATAATTTGTTTAAATATAATACATTTATATATTGTATCAATGATTCAATTACCAACATCTCTAATCTCACTTGAGTTAGGCTCGGTATGAGAAAAAAGAGTTAAATGAAAATATTCCCATGAAAACACTTATTTAGTCTTTGTGCTCCTAAACTCCTACGTAGATAATCTAGCACTTATTAAATAGTTAAAAAATACCACTATTTTAAATAATTATCAAGAGGTTTCTCCACCATAATTAAAATTAAAGAACACTCCTAGCCTACTTCATTTCAAAATTTTATTTCATACAATATCTCCCCCTTAGAAAATGAACAACCTCCCCCTTTATCAACTAACCCAATGTTCACTTCTTTGAAAGTGCACAAGATATGGTTATAAATATAGTCATTAAATTCATGAGTGATTTATCATTACATTCTATAAAATAAAATCTTATGGGGGAGTGGGGGTCTGTTTTCTAAACCATCTAGTTTGATATAGTTAGTTAAACTCTAGGATAAAGTAGATTCTTTAAAAAATATGCTTTGGGAAGTTCCATAGTTATAATATCTACAACATGATTTTGTTTTAGTGCATAATAAAACTTCACAACACCATTCTTAGTATTTTCCTTATTAAAGTGATACTTAATCTCTATATTCCTTCTAATTGAATAATCAACTATATTTTTTATATGTTTAATATAAATCGAGTAATCACACATGTTAATAATAGGAGGCTTCACATAAAATCCAATATTCTCAATGTATTATTTCATTAATGTACACTGATTCCATGCTTTATTAGCTATAATGGATTTATAATTATTAATTACCATATTAATATAGTCTCACTTCTTACTCAACCAAAGAATACAAGAGATTATAAGATAAATAACATCACTTGAGGTTGAGTTCAGATCATCTGTTGAACCTTTCCAATATTCATCTATATAACCGAGTAACTCCTAATGTTACACTCTATAATAAAGTATCCTAAATTCCATGGTATTATTTATATAATGATGAATACTATTCACTAATAGCATATGAATTTCTATGGAAGAACTATGGTACCCAGAAACATGTCATGTGGGAAACACTATATCAGGTTGTGTAAATGTTAGATATTATAGACTCTCGATCAGTTGACTATATTTTATTATATCAGCCTTTTTTCTACTATAATATCCTAAAAATTTGATCTGGGTATCCACTAATGTTTTCATTGATCTAGAATATTCTATTTGAAACTTTTCAAGAACTTCTTTGGAATATTTTTAAAAAAATAAGTGTACTATTCATTCCTTGAATCATTAGTGGGAAAAGGAAAAATGTTATTTCTTTCATCATAGAAATATGAAATTCAAAATTAATGTAATCTAAAAATAGACAAAATTGTAAAAAATATAATCCTATAAAAATTATTTAATATACATAAAGGAGAAAAAATATCCTTTCATATTTTTCATTCATGACATATATATTGGGATTGTGTCCACCTCTTAAGAACCCATGTTTCATCAACTGTTGGTCAATCACAGAGTTCTAAGACATTGTTGTTTTATTTATTCCATACAAATCCTTCTTCAACTAGTACACCTTTCTCTCATATTCATCCATAATAAATCCATCTACTTTTTTGATATAAAATTCTTATTCAAATACATTATTTAAGATTTCTCATTTAACATCCATTTGATAAACCTTGAATCCCCTCTATACAACCATGTCCAAAATCATTCATATAGTTTCTAATAGGGACAAGGGTGAAAATGTATTATCTAAAACTATGGCATAAATTTTGAAATACTCTTTTCAAACCAAATTTTCATTTTTCCATGTCACCTATCTCTCTTAATTGAGTTTATTTCGGAACACCGACATGGTTTTGATGGTATTAATATCTTCTAGACAAGACAAAATTCATCATGTTTTGTTATTTTCAATTTGGTGAAATTATTCATGTGTAACATGTAATAAAATATATTTTTTATATTTCTATTCAAATATTTTAGCTATACATGATATGGAAATTTTTTCTAAGAAAACATCCTTTAATCTTGAACCAAATTTATTTGGACACCGACTATATTTTTAACACAGATTTTTATTATTCTACTTTTATTTCGTACTAAGAATGAACATGATGTAATATACCCATTATAAATGATTTATATTGAGTCTTATACATCCCCATGAACTTACCCCAATACAATCACCTCTAAATAACTTTCGATAGAAATTTCATCACTATTTTATTGAAAATACTCATTATTTTGCAACTTATTTTCCACCAGGGGTAAATCATGGATATCATTTATTTTTCCAATAAGTTAACTATTGAATTGTTATTCCTTAATTTTTTATGATTAACAATTGAAAATTTATTTATGTCCATAAGCCTTAAAAATATAATTATTCTCTTTTTTTACAATAAAACACTTACTTCTTAAACCTCAAAATAATTTCAATATTCCCTTCTTCCCACACCATATATTTGACGAGGTATACATAGAAAATATATTTTACTAATGAATATTTATGTAGGAATAGCCTCATTCTAATAATTCTTTGGGATATTAATTTCAATGATCATTGTCTGATATGTGTTATTAAAAATATGGTTCCTCCTCTCAATGAATCTACTTTGTTGAGTTTTACTCAATGAAAACCCTTGATGTCTTTTCTCATAATTCTTGAGATATTATTACTCCTAATTATTATTGGTTTATATGACAATATCAGTCAAGATATTCTGAATTTTCATCCTATAAATCTTCCCTACTAACCATAGATAACATGTAATTCATTTAAACACTTTGTATTTGTAAGTAATGGCTATCAATCATACCATCATAATGTAATCATCAATGGATAATACATAATAATTATTTCCATCCATGGATTTGGTTTTCATAAGATCACACACATCAACATGAATAACCTTGAGAATGATTTTCAATTTCTTATCCTTTGTATTTCGAGTTTCCCAAACAATTCCCCCCATTGACAAGTATCAGATGTGTGAGTGTTATCATGAGAGATTATTGAGATATCTCATACTGATTTATTTTTCACCAATTCATCCAAATTATTTGGGCTCAAGTGGCCAATATATTTATTCCACAACATATTTTCATCCTCCTTATATAGAAAACAAGTGTCCTATTCTCCATTAATGAGTTGAATATTTCCTTTGGTGTGCCTCCCTTGAAAATTATTAGTACCATATTTTACTTTAATGATGTAGGTATTATTGTATAACATAACAGCATTCTTGGAGTCACACAACTAAGATACACTTAGTAATTTGGGACTAAGGCCTTTAACTAATAGCATTTCTATTTTCCATGGGTATCTTCCACCTATCTTGGTCTTTCTAGATCTAATTATCTTAACCCATCATCATTTTTAAATAGAACAAAACCATATTTTCCATGCCTCGTGTTTTTATAAGATCATTATTTATTATTATATGGAGAGTACAGCCACTATCTGGAATCCATGTCCAGGATATATCAATTTCTCCAAAATAAATTCAGGAATGTTGTATTTCTTAAATTTTACTTTCTTGATCCATTTCCACTGCTTCAGTTCCTTTAATAATATATTAGATTATTTAAAAAAATTATCTATATATTCTTCATCATATTACATGGTTGTGTTTATTTCTTATATTTTCATTCAACCTGATGATGCTTCCAGCTATAAATATTTCTTTTTCTTTGTCCCATTTAGAATAGTTATTGGTACCCTTGACGATAAATACATGTACTTTTGTCTAAAACATTTACAGTAAAAAAATATCCATTAAAAAAACAAGGTGTAGGAAATTATGCTCAACTATTTGCACTACTATAAATTCTTTGTGTATTGTTGTGTTATTTCCCTGATCCAAATTTGGATTAATGAGTCTATATTTTAGACAAGAAACTCAACCCTATTCTAGGTAGTGGGTTCTTATGGTTTTTAATTAACTTTTATTGATTTTTCTTCTTTATCTTGACCCTAAATGGATTTTCCTTTGTCCATAAACTGCTGAAAAAATGGTCTAGTAACAAATTTTTTAATAATCTCCCTATAAAATTCCCAAATTAATTTATTATCATTTCTACTATAAATCCCCAATGTCATTTTGTGGTTCAAGAGTCTTTCATGATCATAAATATCCCAAAATAACATTATGACTTAAACTTTTAGTTCTTTTATTACATTTACTTGATCTTTTACTATGATGGCTAGGACATGAATAATCTTTAAATGTTTGTAAATTTTGATCTTAAGCTCAATTTTGTTTCCCAAATTTCCAAAATTTCCAAATTTAATCCACTTAATTTAATCTTTTAGCTTAGACTTATCCTCTTCATATTATTTTATATAATCATGTTATTCACATGATACTCCATTCACATTATTATTTTTGGACATCTAAATATCAATTTCCTTATTATAAACCACAAATTTATAATTTAGTATAAATCTACCATTTATTCCATCTCATTAATAATTATTTTCCTCTACTTGATTCTTTTCAACAATATCCACAAGTAATTTTTCACCAAGATCCCCATAGACCTCAACATCATCCACTTTTGACTCTACTAAGATCTCATCTTTTTGAGATAATAATTTATTATTATAAAATAATTTGTAACATAGTTTCCTATGTGTTCCATGCCTTCAAAAAATTAACTGTTGGTTCTTCTACATCATCATTATCTAATAAAATATTTGGATACATTGTAGTGAGATACCCAAATTTTCCACACCTAAAATAGGCAAGTGGAATATTTCCTTTGAACTTATCTTTTTCTATTTTATTATTAAAGAAAATAAGATACACCACCTAATCAACTTCTTTATTATGGTGATCATATCGTAATGATAATTTTATTATATCCTTCAATGACACCTCTTGATATTTGACCTTCGAAAAGACTCATTATCATTATTTCTCATTTTTTATACAAATAATGTATTAAAAATTCTATCTATAGTCACCTCCTTGGATATTTTTCTTCATGTACCAGTACATTTGTGTTGAAACATAGTAGAAATATTCTCAATATTTATTTAATTCTTTTTGTATAATCAAATTTATATCCAGGTCCATGCATATCTTCCACAAGAATTTTCACTGAATCAAATAATGAATGAACTCTCTCATTTGAGTTCATCTAGAAGTCTTCATAATTTTTCCGAAATACATGAAACATTGCCTTTTAATCCTTGTAATCATTCAAAAATGTAAAGAAACTTTTCCTACATGACATGATAAATTTTCAAGACATCGTCTTCATGTATATAATATTTTCCAAAACTCTCCCTAATACATTAATAAACCTAGTGTTCACATAAAATTGATTTGTATCCTTATATGATAGGCTCCGTTGTTCATGTTATTTGACATCACCTTCATGGAATCAATACACACTTCCATTCCCAATGATAGGAAGTAGTGTTGAATTCAGTTTTCTTGTAACTATAAATTGTTTATTTAAAATATTTTAATTCCATTATCAATGAAAATTATTTCCATAACATCATGGAGAAAAAAATCCACCATGAGCATCTTCTTTGATACCGCTTTTTAGTCCCAAACAATATTTTTACCCCATTAGGGGGGTGAATAAGCGTATTTCAATTTTTAAATTTTATATTTCCAATGATCTTGTCCCACTTTTAGTGAACACTCTTATCTATCCCTTGTAGATGATATAACGTTATAAAAACCATAAAATAGAGAAAAAGTTATTTTTAATTAGTTCACCCAAATGGGATACTCCAATGGGACTTCATGGAAATAAGTATATACACCTGAAACATTATGGTCACTAATTGGATAAAAATTTTATAGAATCCACACTAACCCTCTTTGATGAAAACCTTCATGAATATAAAGATAACTAAGTTCAAAAACATATGTAATGAACTAATAATTTCAATGTTTTTGTCCTAATCCTCGATGAATATAGAATCATTTGACACCAACATTGGTGTACTATTTTTCTCCACTTTATATACTTGAAAAACATCACAAATACATACAGAAAGAATTATCATAAAACACCTTCTTCTTAATGTTAAACATCCCATTTAAATAATAGATTTATAATTCTCATGTGGTTAATGTATGGGATTATTTCCTCTTTTGTTACTTTCCTGTTTCAAATTGGAATACTTCTTCTGTTATTTCGAATATAAATAATGTCTATCTTTTCCCACATGTATCACAATAATGTTTACTTCCTTCTTTATTTTTTTCTCTATTTTTATATTTATAGGAAATATTCACCTGAAATATTATTTCAAATTTTGAATATAGAAATTATCCTTTAATATAGGTCACAATGTTTTTAATTTAAGCTCCAATTACTCCCAATCATGAATTATTCACAAAAACTTCACAATTCTTTGTTTATATTTGGATAAATTATTTAAAATATATATGATTAATAAAATTTTAATGTATAAAAATATTCACATTGATATCTTCTCACTTTTTTAATGATTTCATATCAATAAAATCTATAGACATTTTTTTATTTAAATATCCATAAATATAACTACATAATATACCTTAAATACTAGTTTAATTTTATATATACATAATTTTATGTGCTATTAATTATATTTTATGAATAATAAAATAATATAGAGGGAAATAAAACTTTGTCACTTTTTAGTGTTTTGGTTTGATTGAATTTCATGAAAAATCGAATTGACTTGATCAGTTATGGAGTTCAAGAAAAACTTTTGACTTGGTATATTGGAAAATATTCAATATAGAGGTCTGGAAAAACATTATGTGGTATATAATGTTGTGTGTACAAGGTATAATATTTTATTAGTGTTTTCTAATTTCATGGGGTCCAAGATTTGGAGTAAAAATGGTGTTTTTGGAAAAGGATGGATTTTTGAATAAATGTAAAAAATTCATTAAAGGGTGAACGAGTTTCAAAAAAATTCTCACGTGAAGATTCATGATCACAACATTAAAATATGGAAAATTCTAGTTCTTCAAACATATTCAGAAAATTCATGATAGTATAAGTTGTGTATCACATATAGAGTTACATGCTCCCACAAAATCTAGATGTAGATGGATGATAATGGTGAGTTATGCACTAAATTCACATCAAATCATTGAATTTCTGGGCACAAGGAAAGTTGTTCACATAGTTTGAGGTGCACAAGGTAGTTTCATATAGGGTAAACCACGTCTATAAATAAGAATCTACCCCAACCTCATTTTAGTAGCTCAAACCTTAAATAATTTTAGGGCATTGAATCATTAAATAGTTGTGGTAAGATGTTTCTTCTATGAAGAAATTAAAAAACATTATTTGTGAATGGAAAGAGTCTTGTATCTATAAGACCAAGTTAGTTGCACAATGATCCAAAAGTTTCTTGAAATTTTATAGTTTTGTGATGAACTGAATAATTTCATCCAATTTAATGTTTCATGGAAAAACATAAAGGTTGTACAAATGTTTGTAGAGTTACACTTAAGTCATGAAATTTTTCCAAAATATATAAAGTTATGAGAACTGATAAAGATTTCCCTATAATTTCTTTGGTAAAGTGGTTATCATCAAGTGGATGAATGTTGATCTTCATGATGCACAAAGTGAGGTGAAAATTATATTGATTCAATGATCAATGGAAGAATAATCTAAAGTATCAGTGACCACACATCAGTATAGAGATAAGTGAGTGTTAAAATTGTTATTTATTATAAATAATAAGGGATAGTGAGTTCCCTATAAAATTTTTAAGAATGTTACCTTTAGTGGATTTGTTAAATTAGAACATTTTCATTGTATTCACCTTATGTATAGCATAGTGATGGTGAACTATGTAAAATATTTGTGTCTGATTCATGTTCTGATTTTTATATATTTTCAACTATGAGAAGGAGAGAGAATAGAGATTTTTTAACAATGATACAAGATCCAAACGGGATAGTTATTTTAATCATTCATACCCTGATTCACCCTCCCCTCTTAGGGAATTTAACCTTGTTGTACAAAACAATTCTATTATATAACTCTATAAAATCCCCCATTATAAATTAACAAGGTAATAAACCTTATGAAATTCCCCTTGACCTTTCTTCAGACTGTAAAATTTAATTAAGGATATAAATTTCACAAAGTCCAAGAAACATCCTTATGAAATCTGGTGAACCTTTTTATGAATCTTATGAACTCTAGATGAAACTTATGAAGTTTATTGAAGAACCTTATGAATATTTAATTTACCACAAAATAAACCTTACACACATATGGTATCTTTAAGCTATTCTATAAAATAAACCTTATAGTTTCCCAATGAACCATATGCACACAGAGTGACCTTAATGCCATTGGCACAAAAACAACCTTATAGTTTTTCCAAAAAAATCATACAAACTTCTGATCAACCCTAAGAATTCTAGGATATACCTTATGATTTTTGGATGATCCAAATTTTTTTGAACATTTATAACATAAAATTCATCATGGAAACTCCATAAAAATAAAAAAACTCTATAGAAATCACAATTTAAGTCACTTATTACCCTTGTGAGATATTTTTGATATCCCTTAACAAATTTGTTAATATAAACAACCTAAAATCACTCTTAAAGAGGTTTTCTCCAATATGTTTCTACACCTATCTTATTAGGAACCATACTATCTAATAATGAATAAGGGAAATAATTTGACCCATGGAAATATAGTAAGCTTATTATAAGTTTGATTTATTTTATAGATTCAAGGTTTAATATTAAATAAATTGTTACTTTTTGTTCTAGGTATCGAAGTACACCAACGGAGTCATATTTCATGGATAGAAAAAAGATTCTTATGAAAATCTATTGTATAATAGACTATGGACTAAAATGTTAAAATGGTATAAATATTAATCTATTTGGGTAAAAATATATTAATGGTTATGGAAATACTGATGATAAAAGATCTATATCCACTGAATATTTATTTCTGGTTGAATGGTGTGTATTTTAGCACACGAAATTAAAAAATTATGTGACCAATTGTATTTTTAAATTAGAACATGTGCCTAATGCACAAGTTACAACCCAATTTATTTTAATGAAGGCTTGATTGTAAAATCTCAAAGTGGAAGTAATTCTTCAACTTCATGTTGGTTATAATAATTAAAGTGATATCAATTTATCAAGACATATTATTCAATATTTAGGAATAAATCATATTGATATAAAATTTCTCTTTATAAAATATTTTGTGATGAATGGTGTGTTGAAATATGAATTTACTCTGATAAAGGAGAAAATATATTATTTTTCACTAATCCACTACCAAAGGATTCATCTGTGTGGTTTAATTTCGTGATAGTCACTCAACCACATTCTTTTCAATCCTAGGGTTTAGTGATTCCATCCTCTCTCTCCCACACTTTTTCATTAGATATTTTTGTTAAATGTGATAATGAAAATCTAAATATATTAATATATATTCCTTTATGTATTTAAAAAATTAATATATAAAATGAGAGATTTTTTTTTTGAGAAAATTTATTAATAGATGCATTTAATATATTGTGAAATAGATCCCTTTATGGAGGGAGCATGTATTTATAAAGATTTTTTAAAAGGGTAAATTTGTTATATCCTCGTATGTGTGTGTGATTTTATATATTTATAATGTATTTTAAGGGGTTTTTTATTTTTTTTGTAGGAATCAATCCTATATAGTTTTCAAGGTTATATTTTTTAAGTTGAATAAGTATTTATTCTTAGTTGATATTAAGTTGTTTACATGGATATGAAAAGTTGATTTTTCAATTGGAATTAATAGGATTGATTATTTTGAAGAAGTGGATTAAAGTCACAAATTATTTGGTAAACATGATATTATTGTTCAAAGTTCTTATCTCCATCACTGATATCAGCCATATAGACTTAGAATTATTAAAAAAGGTTCATTTATAAATATTTTTGAGTTTGAATATGATTTATTTTAAATTTTTTTGACAAAATACCGAGAGGGATGTTGTTAAAATAATGGTTTTTTATGTATATATTGAGTTCTTGGGAGATTATTTAATGTTTTCGGGATATGGTGTTTATGAATTTTCCACTATAAGTTGGTATTTTATTAATAAATGAATATTTGAAAAAGAATAAGATGATATGATTATTGTTTTGTATTCTTGTCTTAAATATATAAATAATATTTAAACTCACTTGGAAAAAATATTTATATCTTATTTAAATGTTTTTTAGAATTTTAAGAGTGTTTGAAATAGGTTAGGATAAGTTTGAAAAAGAATTAAATGGGTTCTAGTTTCATTTGAATAATTCAATATTTTTTAGATGAAACTAACATTTCACTAAGTCTAAATTATTACATAATATGATTCAATGAACCAATGTATAAAATTAACAAAGGAAACTAATATATATGATGTGTTTGAGAGATCAAGTAGAAAATTGAAAAATTGAACCTATATGTATTATTCTTCTATGAGTATATGCTAAATTTTCACAAAGTTTTTATATATATAAGAAGGTCAAATGATATTTAATAAGTTCTAATAATAAGGACATAAAATTTTTCAATTCAATATAATATGTGTGATGTTTTTGAGAAAACATAATATAATATCTTAGTTAGTGTTTGAAATTATTCCATGTCTATAATCTTGAAAAAAATATAATATATATTGGTCAGTTAACACATTAATGTCTAAAATCATGAATAATAAATAGTTCCACATATAACACTATATTTAAAAATTTAGGTATTATATAGGATATTATATAGTTAATACATAATATGTTCATTTTGATAAGTAAGAATATGGATCTCTCACTAGTGATATGCAATAATTTTCACATGGCCAAAAATATGTTTTATCTAAGTATTTAAAAATATTTTTAAATTTCAAGGGAATAATTTTTGAATAATTATTTTTGAAAAATAATTGGGAATTTAGAGTTTAAAATCATACAATATTAATGTTCTTCATGTATATATTAAACTTCACAAAGGGAGCATGTGATTCAAACAGTGATGAAGAAAGATATTTCATGTCATGGAGGAATATTATGTGTCATGAAAGATAAATGTGGTTATGAAAAAAATATATAGTCAAACTATATTATTTATTATTACACTATTATGACTATGAAAAAAATTAAAATCAGGAAGATGAGGTGAGAAATTGAAGTAGCAGTTTGGAAGAAATTATTTTTCATCTTTTTAATTTTGAAATTTGGATTTTGAAGAGGTAAAATTGCTACTACTGGAGGAGATAGTTTTTATATTTTTTGTAAATAAAGTACGAATAATGTAAAAAAATTCATAGGTAAACCCATAATGATACCTAAATTGGAAATCCAAAAGTCCAGAAGAGAATCCAAATCACCATGGGATAGTGGTAAGGGTATGTGAATAATAGAAAGGAAAGTGGGAATGATTCTTGTAAGAACCCAGTTTTTCTAGCATGTGTGTGTCCTTTTAAATTCATTAGACTTATTTATTTTAGACATTATATGAATGAATAATGAGTTCACAGTTTTTTGGGTGGTGTTAGAGGATTTTTTGGGGCTCAAAACCCTAAATGGTGGAGAAAAGGACTAGGGTGCATAGTTAGTAGAAACTATGCAATCTAGTCCCAATGGTTACCCTAACCATGCAAGGGATATATTGTAGGATGAAGTCAACCACACAATTTAAGAAAACCATGACTCTATGGAAACATTCACATTCAATTGGTATACTATTTTTAATAGAGCCTCCAACAATACTTGGTGAAAGGATTCTTAGACCGTGTAGCCTAACTGTGTAGGGTCCACTTTAGGATAGTTCCATGTTCATGGTTGGTTCATCTTTTGTCCAAACATGTATCCCTATTATTATTATTTTTGAATATAAGATTTACCATTAATTTTTTAATAAGCATACCCTTTCTTATTATTTACACTTATGCATAATTCAATCTATCCCTTCCACTATTTAAGGGATCAGAAGCCTCCTAGGATATGATCTTCGATTACATCATCATCTAAAGTCCGATTCAACTTTTGATTTTCTCTTATGATATCCACTGGTGAATTATCTAATATATATGCTCATTTATTCATTCTTAATCCTCTCAATGATCATATTAGGTTAAAGGCTCATATGTCCGATTTTTCATGGAATTGTTCTATTCTTCCATTTACTTCAGATCCAAGACAATATAAAGTTCAAAATTGTATGAAGAAAGTATTTCATTCCTAAGATATGTGGTCTATGAATCATCCATCAAGTCTTGTTATTTTATAATTTTTCATCACTCTATAATTGTGGATTCCATAGGTTGTTTCCTATTAAATTCATATTCCTTTATTTTAATCTTTGTGTGTGTATTCTAGATCCATTCATATATGTCATCATTATGTAGTTAGAGGTTAAAACCTTGATTCCTTTCACCCCAAGAAGGTTGATTCCTTACTAATTCCTTGGTAACTCAAGTCAGTTTTTCTATGACATATTTCAGGTGTTTGGATTGACCATACTAATAGTAATCCTTCTTAAACTAATTGAATCATTAATTTATAAATGGCTAGAACATGTATATTTTAAACTTGACCCATATATGGTAAGTGTTCCATTTAATTAATGGACCGTTAAAGTGTTAACTTGAATTTATATTTATAAAAGTCACTTGTCCTAGGAATTTATAATTGAATTTATTAAGGTTTCATGTCCTAATCTGTCATTATCATTTAGTGTGATAGGCATTGGAATGAACATCCTAAATTATCAAATGGAATTATTATTACATGGCTAAATTTTGATAATGAATTATGTATAAGGTACCTATATCATATGAACCTTTTCTTCTGTATATGAGTGCTTAGACTTGAGTCAGCCTTGGATTCCTAAGGGAATTCCTTGATCACATAGAGTAATCAATTAGAATTACAGGATTTGGTTGAAAAGGGAAATAACAACCTTGGAACATGTCCCTTTTCTACTAGAAGATTCCCAACATGATGTAATATGATCACTTGACTATCTTCTAGTCATTAGGATGCCTCAAATATACTCCTTGGATCCAGCTTCATTTATTCAGACATGTAGAACCATGGATTCTCCCCATTGGTCCTAGTAATGCAAAGCTTACTTCACCTCGGAAGATATCCTTGGATTCACATGGAACTATTTACACTGTAATTCTGTGGGTGATGACCCTTGGACTACACTCAAACTGGTTACATTCAGGCTAGATGTTATTACTCGGTTGGATCGACCCCTAAAGTCAAGGATTCCCTAGTTATTTCCTTAGATACTCTTTCTTCATAATCATCATTTTATGATTCCTTGTTTGACCTTGGATTCTTTATTATTAGTATTATAATGGTAAATTTTCATTTTTAGTTAGACCTCACATGACTTATATATATAATCTGAACTTAATTGAATTAATTAAATGATATCATGTTCAGAGACATTACTAACGGAGGATGATGTAGGTATTTTTTATAATTATAGAATTTCGGTACAATTATATATACCTGCACAGAATTTTATTTAATATTCACATAATAGATGGTATATAAGTCTATGGTAGTGTCCTACGGAGGCATATCTCACACCCTATCCAGGACACTGATGGTACTGGAGAAGATTATATGTATACAGGTTTTTAAAAGAGGAAGTAACCTGCTTTAGATGCCTGATATTGACTACATTTTTAAGACGGATCGTGGTAGCAGATCATGGGCCAGTGCTTAAGATGCTTGGAATGTTTTTGGTTTCTTTTGTATTCTTCTGTATTTAATTTACTATTTTCTACCATGTATACCTATTTTCCTACATTATAGAGACATGAAATAAATTATCATCATTTTTATATGATTAGTTTTCATATTTGATTATTATTATCAGTTACTAGGTTATTTATGTATGATACTACTATGGTGGATTACTAGTCGTATTGATATAGTGTCTATTTTCGTTGTGTCTTCTATTTACATATTATTCCCCTATTTATTTATTATTAATTATTCATTGTGATCCACTCTGACATGAGGGAATAGTAACCCTACAGACACACCCTATGACCTCACTACTATTCAGCATCCCTTGGCTTACAAGGAGGTTCACTTGAGGTCATGTGGCACACCGGCTTGGATCACCCATTTAGTGGATTCCAAGTCAGGACATCACAAATTTGTATCAGAGGATTCTTTTTATTCTTTCACTAATTTCAGAAAACATACATGTGATTTAGAATGTTTTGGAACTTTTTTATAATGTGTTCTTGGGAATAACTAACCCCTTATTAGGTTAAATACCATGATTCCTAAGATGAGGAGAGTTGTTATTTATTTCACTTATTATAATTATAATCCTTTCACTGTTGGGTGGAACACATGCTTTGTGGTATTTGTTTTTATTATTATTATTATCGATAATTTCATCATATCCTTGTTCAGTTGAGATGATGGTGGGGAATCATCAATAATGAATCTTTATAGGCACTTAGAAATCACATGACATGCATATTCCATTCCATGTAAGTTCATTTTACTTCTTGAATTTTATGTGTTTCTTGTGATTATTGAGTGCAATTTGGTATTTATCTTTATGCACATGCTTTCATTTCTTTTGTTTCCACCCATGACATCTATATACCTCTAGTTACATAAGATACTCTTTGGTTGCGAATGAGTGACTACCAGATTCAATCCATGACGTGTATGGGCCCTCGGGATTTGTGATGGGTAATTTACCAAGTCGAGTCATCTTATAAAACCTGTTACATTATGAGACTGATTGTAGATGGGGTTTTAATATAAATTAAATGGGTTTTCATTATAGTGATAAGGTGTGTGGGCCCTCATTTATTGGGATTGGTGATCTGTTTTAATCTCACCATGATATATATATAACGAAATTCAAACATACAATGTAAGTATTTACATATAAAATAAATTTTTTGAAATTCAATAAAGAGGAAATTATATGTTGCCCTTCAAATACTATAACCCCTATAAATTAAACATGAACATCTTCTAATACCTTAGCCTTCTATGTGAGTTGTTGGGGTATCAGCTTGTGTAGTGAGACCTTATTCTTATGTTCTCATTCCTCTAGTTCTTCTTTCTAGTATTAAATTTTCATGTAAAGTGTGTTCTTAGAATTCTTAGAATTGTTCCGCCATGAATTCATCATGTCATTCACTAGGAGGGTGGAAACCACCACACTCTAAAGATGGTGGTCCATGAACAACCCATCTTACCACCAGGAGTAACACTTGAGGCATCACTTGTTATACCAAAACTAAATACTACCGTAGAGATTAATGAAAGCTTTCTACATCAGATTCAGTCTATACAGGGTGATCCATGACCTAAACCTAATATGGATTATTTGACATAGGGGTTTTGATAGTAGTATCCTCCCATATTTTTAGAGGATGGAGTTCTATAGATTGATGAGTCTTGGATGGAGGCTACTATATCTGTATTTGAGTAACTAGATGTGTATCTAGAGTATATGGTCAATCTAGACACCTCTATACTACATGATTCATCCATGAAACAGTGGGAAGTAAATACCCTGGTTGGTCATTTTTAAGAAATGTTTTGGGTGGAATTATAGACTTTGTTCTATGATAACTTATTTTCTCAGACATTGAGATCTTATAAATCCAAATAGTTCATACACCTAGTGTATGGAGATGTGTCATTTATAGACTATTTATCTCATTTTATAGAGTTAAAACACATTTCACCACTTCTATTCAGTGATGACATAACTCATGAAAGATTATTTATGGATGTGCTTAGGTATTCTATCTATACTCAGGTGAATGTATTTCACATACATACATTAATGATTTCATTAATACAGCTCTTACCACAAAGTGAAAACTAAGAGAAGGTGATGGTTTTGGGAATAGAGCTTCGGTTTCAAGGAAGGGAAGTAGATATTCAAGTAGTAGGAAGAGTACCCTTAAGGTTTATCATCCAGGAAGAGGTGGATATAGTATCACCACTAGCAGTTCCATTATATTCCATCATTATGGATGATAGGGGAATATAAAACCTCAATGTGATATAGAACCTCCTGAGTGTAATTCTTGTAGTTATATGGGACATATCAAAATATTGTGTTGTAAATTTCCTTATTCTTCTGCTGGAAGAGGATCTACACTATCTCCACCTTTAGGGAAGGATCTTTTACACCATGTCTAGTGGGGAGTTGGAGTATCACTGGTAGGACTGGCTGAGGTGGAGGTCCTAGTTGTGATTTCTAAACATCTAATTATCAGTGTCAGCAGAGAATACCTCCTTAGGGTAGTCCATCTGTAGCACAGGGTCATGGATCATGCCAGTTTCATTTCATACAATTGATACCCATGGATCATAGTGTATGATTTTTGACAGTATGAGGTACTATTCTAGTAGCCTCTACTATCATATCTCCCTTATTCAAAATAGATGCTTTATACTCCTTTATCTCTCTATCATTCATGGAATGTATATAGATGTAAATTTAGTATTATTATGGTTTTATGACCCTAAACACAACATTTGGAGTTCATTTAGAAGGAATACGCCTTTGCAGGGTATTTCCCCTATATGTAGGTAGTTATCCCTTATTATAGGGACTCTTATTCTCTAAGGTGATGGGTTTTGATTTAATTATTTGGATAGACTGGTTGGTTCCATATCAAACTTTAATGGGATTCTATCATCACATGGTATTTTTTACAACACTAAAGGGAGAAATTTATCTCCATAAGGGTGAATGGAAAGTTAAAGAAGATAGAGCAGGACCATAGCATCATGGTCTAGGTGGAGTAACTATCAATATTTCTAGACTCTTCTTAGAGGACCAAGGAATACATCTGATATATTTTTCTCTAATAGTGGACCATTTCAAGGCCATCTTTCCTGATGATTTTTTGGATTACCTCTCTATAGATATAGGCTTATTTTAGGATTCATCTCATTCTAGGAGCAGCCCTAGTGTCCGTTCCACTATACAGGATGGAACCTTTTAGTCTCTAGGAGATAAATTGATAGTTGGAACACCTGGAGTCTAAAGGTTTTATCCAACCCAATACTTCTTCTTGGGGTTCACCAAATCTTTCCTCTATTATGGTGGATGGGGCCTTTCATTTATGCATGGATTACTGATGGTTTAACTGGCTTATAGTTATTATTTGGTATCCACTGCCTCCTATATAGAATATCTTTGACCAGATCTATGGAGCTAGAGTATTCTAGTAGATAAAACTGAGATCAAGCTATCATCAGGTATGATTCATTACTTCACACATACCTCTCACAACATTTCATAGTGGGTATGGTATGCATGAGTATCACTTTATGTAGTTCAGTCTTACAAACATGATCTCTATTTCTATGGATTTGATTTATATGGTTTTCCATTCCTATCTGGATTCTTTTGTCATAGTCTTTATAAAAGAATTATATATGTACTCTCATGCTCGTAGAGACTATTCTATATATCTTGATATCATTTTGAATATAATGATCTATCATCATATTTATGAATATATTGCTAAGTTACACTTTTGGATAAAAAAATTCACTTTTGGGCTCATATTGTCTTGAAATATAGAGTATTAATTGACCGAGAGAAGGTGAGTATTGTGGTTACCTAGAAGAATCCCAAGAACATGTTTGGTGTGTTACGTTTCATGGGGTAGATGGTTTTTATAGGAATTTCTCATAAGACTTCTAATTCTTTGTTTCACCTCTGACAAGTCTTAAAAATTTCAGTGTTCAGTTCTTATCGTTAGAATCATGCAAAAAATCTATTTGGGAGTCAAAAGGAAGGCATGTTTTAGCACCAATTTTGATTCCATCAAAGTTGGGAATAGGCTATACAGTTTTCTATTGTACATATGGAATCTATATTGGAACGGTTCTCATGAAGGAGGATAAAGTTGTTGTGTATGGATATCGATAGTTGAGGCCTCATGAGATAAACTACCCCACGCATGACCTTGAGCTAGTAGTTGTTGTATATTCCTTACATTTCTAGAGACACTATCTAATGTTCAAGTGATTTCTGGTGTATAAGGACCCAAAGAGCCTAAAATATATATATTTTTATCATAAATTAAATATCAAATTGTGAATATGGACTAAATATCTTCATTCATTGGATTTGGAGCATTCTTATATGCCTGAAAATGGAATTGAAAATAGGATGTGCTAAGTCAGAAAACTCAGGCTCAAGATGTACAGGAAGCCAACAATGAATAGAAATTAATGGCCCTATTTTCAAAGATTTATTTTCAGATTCATGATATTCAAGATCAATATTATCTTACATCATTGTAATTTACCTCTTTACTCCTTGACAGGGTGAAGGAAAGTTAGTTCTTTTATCAAGAAGGATTGGTTCTTTGTGAGGGTATTTTAGGATAGGGCCCACATCATTATTGGTCTATTGATGGTGATGAAATCCTACGTATACAAGGGAATGTCTGGTTTTCTACATATATGATAGAGGAACTGATATGAGATTCCCACACTTCTTAGTGGGTAGTTCATCCAACCATCCCTAATATGTATCGAGATATGTGACACTAGTAAGGGTGTCCTAGGATGAAATGAAAAATATGAGGTTTCATCACTAGGTCTTCCACCAGTAAGTTGGTGAAGGAATAGAAATAGTGACCTTCTAGAATGTTACAGACATTTTTAATCCAATAATGGAATTGAAAAGACGTTTATATGGATTTTATATTTTTCTTATAGTGGTTGTATCATGCTAGTGACGAACTTTCTGTGGTTGTGGATCTATTGAAAAAAGGTATCCCAAATTCTTCATATCTAGGAGACTTTATAAGTTGATGATCTAGAGTGAATATATCTCCATGAGATCACATGACTACATTGGGTCCCTCATACTATTGTTTCATATAGGTATTCTTGCTTCACATTGAGGTTTTGGAAGGGGTTGTAGAATTCTATCGATATACAGGTGCGTTTGAGCATAGATATTTAATCTCATCTAGATAACTAGTCAAAACAGATGATACAAGTGTTAGAGGACATGCTCTGGGAATGTCTCCTTGATTTTGGTGGTTCTTTGGAGAAGAATAACTCTCTTGTTGAGTTATCCTACAATAATATATTCCTTGAAACTATTCGTATGGATCCTTATGATGCCTTTTATAGTATTTCATCTCGTTTACCCTATGTTGGTTAGAGGCAATAGAGGAAGTGCTACAAGGTTCTCATCTCATGTAGGAGAACATGGAGCATATTTAATTGATCAGGAATTGTATTCTTACTAGTCAGTCTAGATAGAAATAATCTGTCGATCAACATCGATGATATCTAGAGTTTTAGGTAGAGAATTATGATTTCCTATAGGTATCACCCAGAATTTGGAATATATGGATATAGAGGTAAGGGAAGATGTCTATGAATTTTTTTGGTACACTTGATATTATGGACTAATTCAGGACAATATCCTATCAATTGTAACTACCTTAGAGGTATTGTTCCATGTATGATTTCTACCTTGTTCCATTGCTTATCTGGTATCATGCCGACCCATCTCATATTTTTGATCCTAAGGAGGCTCAGTTAGACGTTGATGATTCATTTGATGAGTATCCTATACACATCTTTTATTCGAGAATGAAGAGTCTTTAAGGTTGGTCTATCCCTTTAGTATAGGTTCTATAGTAGCACAACCGTGAACAATATGAGACTAGAAAGTAGAAGGTCTATGTACATTCTTAGTGCCAAGTGTAGTTCTCAGATAGTATTTTGTCATCCCTGTAAGTTTAACTCATGGATGAGTTCTTTTATGGGGGGATACTATAAAAACCCGGTTTTTATATTTGGTAAGGATCCTTTTAAATTATGTAAAATTCTGAATTTGGAACCTTATATGGATTCATAATGATTTCACGGTTGTTTTGGGGGTGTATCGGTTTTGTTCAAATCTTGGAACCCTAGCCAATGGAGAAAAATACTAGGTCAAATGATTAGTAGAAACCATGCGATCCGGTCCATGTAATTTCCCTAACTATGTGAGGGCTGGACTATTGTTTGATGGAGGCCACATAGTTTGAGGAAACTATACTGTCAAGGGCACACACTAGTGTGGTTAGACTGTAGTCTTTAACTGAGTCATCGATCATGGTTGGTGCACTTTTTCATAGACCATGTGCACTAATTGTGTAGGGTCCCCCTTTAAGTAGTGCAATTCACATTTGGTTCATAGTTTCCCCAACCATACATTCAAACCATGAAACCCTATTATTTTTTTATTAAATTTGTGATTTTTCTACTAAATTTATTATAATTATACCCTTACTTCATATTTCCACCAATGCTTATATAAATCTCTACATTCATCAGTTAAAGATCTCCAAATCCTCCGAAGATAGGTTCTTAGATTGTTTCACCATCCTAAGTTCAATTCAACATCTGAGTGTCTTGTTGGATTACCAATAGTACATTCTTTCATCCTTAGTCTTGGTCCATAGAACTTCTTCTTATCGATGATGTTATTTTTATGTAGAATCATTTGACCTATTTTTTTAGGCATTGATCCTTTATTCCATTTTCTTCCAATCCATGACAAAATAATGGATGATATTGGATAAAGAGAGTGTTACATAATTAAGGTTGGTGTTCTATGACCCATCCCTTAAGCATCTCCTTTTTATAAACTGTCAGCATTATGCATATGCCAATTTCATTAGCCATTACCCATTAAATTCATATTAATTTCTTATAATCATTGTGCTCATATTCTAGAGCCTTTACTATATGTTATTGTCACTTAATTGTAGGTTATTACATCAATTCCTTTCACCCCGAGTAGGGTTATTCTTTAATAATTCTTTGTTAACCTGTGTGGATTTATCTATGAAATTGTTTAGGTGTGTGTATTGACCCATCTAATGGTAATCCTTCTTAAATTAAAGGAATTATTTATTTCTAAATTGCTATAAAATTTATTGTTTCCACTTGACCCTTCTAAGGTAAGTGTTCTATTTAATTGATAAACCTTTAAATTGTTAAATGGAATGCATATTTATACGCATCACATGTAATAGTAATATATAACCCAGTTTCTTACGATTTCATGACCGTACCTGTATTTTTTTGTTATTATGAAAGGTAAATGAATGAACCGAATAATTGTATATAAAATTTAATTAAATTAATAAATGGTTTCATTTCATATTTAGCCTTGTCAATTGGTATAAAAGGCATTGGAATTTACCTCCAAAATTTTAAAATGGAATGAGTATTAAATAGTCTACTTTTAATAATTAATTAATTATAAGGTGCCTATTACATATAGACCATTTCATTTTTATAAGAGTGTTAAAACTTGAGAAGGCATTGGATTCCTAATTAAAATACATGAAAACTCATAGGATTCAATTCCAATTCAAGGAGAAATTTTCCAAGGGATATACCCACCTTGGAACTTGGTACTTTTCTTCTAGAGGATACCCTTCATGAAGATATTGTATACCTTCCCTATCTAACAAGTATTAGGATTCCATAGATAAACTCCTTGGATATTTCTTGATGTATTTACACACATGGTTCCATGGATTAACCCCAATGGGTCCAACAATTCTTAGAATTTTTTAACTTGGAAGAGATCCTTGACTTGGTTAGAACTATTTATAGTGGAATGTCTTGGGAGATACCCCTTAGATTACACTCAGATCTCTTATATCTAGAATGCATATTATTACTGAGTTGGATCAACCATTGAGTTCAATGATGAATTTGATATTACATTGGATTCTCGTTCATTATTATCATCATTATAGGATACCTTGTCAAACCTTGGATCCTTTTTTATTATTATTATTATCATTCTACATTGTTAGTGTTGGTTACACTTCAAGTAACTTATCTGTATAAACTAAACATAAATGAATTAATTAAATGATCTCATGTTCAGACACATTACAAGATGGGGTTAAAGAAGGTATTGGTTATCATTATAGAATTGATTTACATGTATATATACATGAACACTATTTCAGTTTCTATTCACAGACTAGATGGTATAGATTCCATTAGTGGTGGTGGACAGAGATTTATCGCACACCCTATTTGGGCCACCAATGGTGCCCAAGAAGATTATATGAATGAAGGTGTTAAAAAGGTAAAGAATCCTACTTTGGAAGCCTAATCATTATTATTTTCTTAATATGGATCTTGGTAATAGATGATTGAGCCAGTTCTCTAGTTGCTTGGATAGTGTTTAGTTTCTTTTTGATTCTTTTGTATAGTATGTACTACCTACTGCCATATATACTTATTTTCTTACTTTCTGGAGACATGACATTCACTATCATTTGTTTTTATATGATTTAGATTCTTCTTTCAATATTATTATCAGTTTCTTTGGTTTCATGTATTCTTCTCCTACGACGGGTTATTGGTCTTGTTGATATAGTTTTTATTTATTTCTTTCCATATATTTACAAATGCTTCTATTAATTATTTGTTATTATTATCTTATGCTCTCCACTATATCATAAGTTAATAGTCTCACTGATAAAAAACCCTTGGCCCTCATTGCTATTTGATAGCCTCTGGTGTATGGGGAGGCACACTTGAGACAATGTATCCCACCAGCTCAAGGCACCTCTTTAGTAGTCTTCAAGTCAGGACATCACAATTTTCACCCTCCAATAGACATATGATAAGATAGAAACATTTAATGTATCAAGGAAGATATCAAAATTACGTCATATGAAAAAGCTACAAGATCATAAAGGAAACATCCAAAAAAGAGATAACAAGGTCTAAAAGATCAAACAAATAGACCATCAACATGGAACACAAACAAAACCATAGTTCTATATCCTCATGACCATATTTCAACACCATCCCAACCCATCAGAATGAAACATGATCTATGAGTTTCATCTTATACACGATGTTATTCATTTAACCTATATCTTTCAATAACAATGATACAAATTCCCAAAGGAAACATTCATGTGTGAGCATTAAATCATGGTATGATAGCACCAAATAATATGTACAAGGTATATTCATATGCATTTATTAGTTCTTGTATAAACACAATTTCCAATAAAAATAATATAATTAATTTTCAATATTGAATCATATGTTGGATATATATTTAAAAACATGACATATTCCAATAGACTAAGAAGCATGATGTAACATATATCCATTAGGTATAACATATGAATAAACATGGTTTCCAAGCATCAATATCCATATCATTTAAACATGAAAGTAATGTAACCACAAGTAATAAAAGGATAATCTATAACATAAGTGTGCACACAACTAAGAAATGTCGTGAGACACTATCTGACATAAGTGAATGCAGTGATCATGGAACCTTGGTTCCTCAGAAATTCTACCAACTAAAAACCATGACACCATTGGCACCTCCCCTAGTGATATATTACTCCACTAGGTGTTCTATATGTGTATTTCTCACCTATAACCCATTTTCTCTCAATGTGATATATGTCATCATTAAATTTTTCAAGAAATTTAAGCCCATCTTTTATAAAATATTTTTTAAGGAAAATCAAATACATTATGAATAATTAAAAACAATTTTTAAATAAAATTAGTCTTTGATGAACCCCATCAAATTAAAATTCAATATTAATAAATAGTTTTCAAATATATTCCATTTTGAGTAAAATTCTTATCCATAAAATCACATATAACCTCTAATGGATCTCTAGGAAATTACATTGATGTTTAAACAAAATGGTGCATCATAATAACTCAAGGAATTCTAAGGGATAGACTATATAGAAACCTACCTCAAACATGATGAAAACCACACTTACTTCTTAATTGGTGATGGGAGAGGAAAAAATTAGATCCTAGAGGACCTTGATCTGATTGAAACAAAGTCAATTATCTCCCAATGTATCAAATTATTGGATAAAAAGAGTAGAAAACACATTATAAATATTCCCACTTATATAATTACAATCTATCTATATCTATTCTTCTAGATAGCATGGAGATTGCCCAATGGGAAGAGGGAGAGAGAAACAATCATCACCAAGGTGCCTCTAAACTAAGGTAAATCACATTAATGTCATTAAATTATGATTATATAAAATAAATATCCATTTTGGACTAAAATGGCATATTAACCCTTGCTAATATACATTCTTAGTAATGTCATTGGTTATTCAATGGGCATCTACCGGCTAGCTGGTGGGTGCAGGTAGTGAACCTAAACCTATAGGTCATATAATTTCTAGCTATTATAGGTCTATTATCTTGATAGTGGAACCTAAATACTTTCATGTGTTCTAGCATCCCCCACTAGCTAGTTGGTGTCCCTCATTAACTAGTCGGTGGCCTCCTTCTACCACCAAGATTTAAAAACACCTCTGCCAACCTAAAAATGTCCAAAAAATAAAATATTCAAAAACAAAAGATGTTATTTACCTAGGACCTCATCATAAGGTGTGATAATTATCCTTAATATAGAATATTTTTATCCCCAAAAAATACTCAAGATCAGAGACCTGAAAAGAGATAAGGCCACTATTACATCATTAAGTTCTCACATTCTGTTGTCTCTCAATTGTCTCTACTATACTACTATCGGGATAAAACCAATGGGATAATCTTTCCAAATAGTTCCTTATCATATTATTCCACTATCTAAACTATCCTTTCAACAATTAATGTGTCATGTTCAATCTCGACATCCTCCCACTCAATTACATGGGATGGATCAAGCTAATACTTATTCAATTGGTAAACTTTGAAGACACTATTTATATAATTAAAACAAGAAGGTAATCATAATTTAAAATCCACCTTCTCGAGTATATCCATAATCTCAAATGGTATATAATATTGAGGTGTTAACTTCCATTACTTCCCCAAATGTATATGTACTAACCGAGGTGAAACTATAAAAAAATATGACCACTTACCTCAAATTCTAATGGATGACAATGACAATTGGTATATGGTTTAAGGTGACATTGATATATTTATAATCAATTTTGAAACAAAATAAATGTATTAATCATATTATGAATGGTTCTCTGTCTAACCGAGGACCATTCCCCAACCTCTTCCCAACAAAGTGGAGGTATACAAGACCACCTATGATATGCCTCAAATGGATCAATCCTAATTTAATCCTAAAAACTATTATTATTGGAGAACATCAATAAGGATGTATGATTCTCCCATGATCCACTGGAGTTAAGAACGCATTCCTAAATCTTGTTCGCAAGAACTTGGATGGTTCACTCAATCTGTCTATCCATCTAAGGATGATATTTCATGCTCAACTTCAACTTAGAATCCACCACTATCTTTAACCCAATCCAAAATTATAATTTGAAACAAGGGTACCTATATTAAATGATGATTTATGGAACACCATGAAGTTTTAAATTCACCCTCACATACAAGTTCCCAAGATTATCCACCATCATTTACTACTTGTTAGTTAGTAAGTGTGATGATATCATGAGTTTATCAATAATCATCCATATCGTATCCTTACCACTAGAAGAGTGAGGTATACCAATCACAATGTCTATGTCGATATTATCCCATTTCTTCTCTAGAATGAGTAATGGATATAAAAAACATGCAGGCCTCAATGTTATAGATTACTTTTCTGGCATGTAAGGCATCGAGATAGAAAATTCATAACTGATCATCTCACATCCGGCCACCAGTAGTGAGTTCTCATGTCATGATAGAAATTGGTAGATGCATGATTCATGACCAAATTAAATCAGTCTACGTTATCTATCAATTCATATTGTTTAGATCTATCAAAATAATTATTCTGCCTCATTAGCATAAAACCCCATTGAGAGACCAAGATCACTGACCCGAGATCTCCCCACCATAAATATTTCTATTAAAGCATTGACACCTCAAATCTTCAGCCGGAATAATTCAGATCTAATAATCCATAGGTGATCTAACCCAAACACAATCAATGAATTTTTTCCATCATTTATCCCTTCATGCAAGCACATATCATCAAACACGTCCATTAAGATCCATTCTTCCCCACATTCCATCACTACAAGAATCAGTAATTGGATGCTCAAATCATGTGTATCCATGTTTACGTTATTAAGGGTGTGTGTGATATAAAAATAAAAGGTTTCAACGTACTCTAACCAATGTATATATTTCATGTTTTTATCTCTATAAGTGATGATATACATCATAATCTTATATTATGAATAAACTATAAACCACTCCCTGAAGAGGTAGTGATGACAGGTATTAAGAAAATGAATCATTGGTGCCAAATAAAGATCATCAATGTGATAGTTCTTCTATGAGGTCATAAAATAGGAGAGCCTAGTCTAATAATTGTCTCCCCATCATCAAAACACAATTGAAACCAATAACTAATGAAACCTAATAGAAATCATATCTCAAACCTATCTTAGAAAGTATCAAGACTAGATATGAGATCAATCTCACCATTAACTCCTTTGAAAATATAAAATATTAATCACTCCAAATGAACTTCACACACTTATTAGTGAAAATTTTCTTATGATATGAAAACTTGGAGAAGTCCTAAACAGGGCACCTATAGTAACTTGGTAGTCCAAAGAAACTCAAGATCTCAAAACACATTTCTAGGTGTATCCCAAGAAATAACCATGCAAATCTTCTTGAGTTAAACTGATACAACTTTATTATAAATTATCTAGCCAAGAAATTTAAAATATTATATAAAAAAGATGAAATTTGGATAGTTTATCATAATGAAAATGTTATTTAATGATTTCAAGGATGATATTAAAATACACAACATGCTCTTACTATGATTTAGAATAAACAAGGATATATTCCACAAAAACAACCACAAAGGAGTCCCAGAATTGATGGATAATTCAATCCATTAAATTCATAAACATCATAAGAGAATTAGTAAGTCCAAACAAAATAACTAGATACTCATAATGTGTATTCCTTCTTCTAAACACCATCTTAGAAATATCATCCACTTAGACCCTCAGCTGATGGTACCTTGATCTCATATTAATCATTGAAAACCATCGAAGCCAGTTCAGCTGATCGAAAAGGCCATCAATCCAAGGTAAATGATATTTCTTCAAACTATCATCTAGTTTATTTTTTGGTAATCAATAAAAATTTGGAGACTTATGTCAACCTTCATTGAAAAGAGAGCTGGTGATACCCATGGTGAAATTTTAGGAAGAATAAATCATGTAACCTCAAGATTCTCAAGTTAAACATTTAATTCATTAAATTTAGAGGGTTCCATATGGTATAAAGATAAATAAATGAAACTCCTCCCTATAATAAATTCTATAGAGAACTATACTTCCCATGGTGGTGGAACCCTTGATAAATCATCTAAAAAACATCAAGACAATCACAACCCATCGTAGGAAGAGGTTCCTCATGACATAGATCAATAATATCAAGAGAAATATCTAAATAATAGCATGATATAATCTATGAACTAGGATCAATGGGATCAAAACATGTGGATATAATATCCTAATAACCTTTAAATACATGAGTGACTCCAAAAAAAGGAAGGAACAACATCGGATGATGATAGTAATTGATCTAGGATTTATTGTTAATCATATAATCCATGCCTATGAAGAGATCAATGATTTCATGATCAAGAACTCAAATGATCTATACAGTTTTGTGTTTAGTTATCATAACCCGACATTCAAGACAATTAAAACCCTTCTCTTATTTCATTCCTGAAGAAGTGGATAGAGTCATCATGAAAGAAAGAATCTCCAATTGTTGGTCCAAAACATCAATAAGCATGGATGAGATATAAGGATTGGTTTTCACTAATATTAAATAATTATATAAATATAGAATATTGGGTAAATAATGTAACTCTAATTGAATATGGACCCACCTCTGACTACTTTGATGTACTCTTCATTGCATATAGATGTTGAGTTGTATCCTTCCATTTCATCACAACCTAAGAATAACCCTTGGTAGGTGTATGGTATCCCACTCCATTCTCTGAATCATATCTAAACTAAAGAGTCCTTGTTCAATGTGTATCTATAATTATTTCCCTTGTATTCCATCACATAAAAATATAAAAGGTGGCTATATTACCCAAATATGTGACACACCTTGGGTGCTTCCAAACAATTGGATTTGAGGTGACCCTTTCTTACACATCGGTACGAGACCACCAACATTTGACCTAACATATGAGGTTCACTCCTTCCACCACTTTGGATATGATCACCCCACTTTCTCTTCATTCTAGGAAATGAACTCAAGTTACCACCTAAAATCATTGATGATCTGAAGAGTCATGTCTTCCCATTTATATCATCCTCAATCATTCCTACCTTTTCTACAACCTCCAAAAATGTGGGTGACAACTAAGAATCATCATAGAGTAAATATTTTAACTAAAACAAATATTAACCTCTATTCCTTAAGATATTTATTAGAAAAAATCTATATAGATAGGTTGACCAAATTCGAGGACCATGTAGCGTACTCCAAGACTGAATATTCCCTTTCCTCTAAGATTAAAAATTCCAAATTCCTTATAACTCAAAACATTTTAAGATAAAAATGATGATTTAAGACATACATGAAAGTATTATACTAAGATAATAAAGATATATATATTTAAAAATAGATTCCCACCACTTCCCTCTCATCCCCTCAAGAATATAAGTGGAAACCCAAACTTGAAGTATTTTGGTGTTTTTATGAAGTAAAAACTCATTTTAATTTCCTCAATCCAGTCTTCTTATTCATAAGTTACCTTGTCACTATGAATTATTAGTAGATGATTCTTCATAAATTTTAATGAATGGTAAACCTTAATTTCTAGTTTTAAATTGGTTACTTTTCTCATAGACTATATCATTTGAACTATAGTTTCCATTAAAGTTGAATAAACTAGGGGATTTTCCTATGGGGATTGCACTGAAGCCTCTTTTCAATCATTTATAGATGTTCATATCAAAGTATTGATATTTTATAAAAAATATCATTGAAAATATTTATAATATATTTAGTTTATTTTATTATAAACTATATTTAATTAACTGAATCAAATATTTATAAAATTATAAACAATAAAACTTGATTACCCCATATGTTCTATGGTAAGTTGGAGTTCATCATGAATGTGAACTATCCAGGAACACTCCCACACTACCTCTTGATTTCCAATTGTCCTACCTATAGTATAAAAACAACCCATTGACATAAGAGGGTGATAAAAAAATCATGATCATATCTCTTAACAATAACCTAACACATTGATAACAATTTGTAACAGATAAAACTCTATCAACCCATATTTTCACCTAAATTGGTCAGCAATAAGGCTCAAATCATGTGACTGATCACCACATGATTGAGACAAGTTTCTAGGTATCATAAAAAGAAAAGTGGGAAGAGTTTTACCCTCCAAATGACATGTGATAAGATATAAATAATTAGAGTATCAAGGTAGATATAAAAAATACATCATATTTCAAAACAACCAAATTATAATGGTAACATGAAACAACTGGATAATAAGGAATAAAATATAAAATATAAATACCATCAACATGAAACCTATATAATCCTGTGGGTATATCTCCCTTTGACTATATTTCACCACTATCCAAACCTAAAAAAAGGCAATATAGTCTAGTGGATTCATCCTCTACATTATTCTCTTCCTTTAACATGTATCTTATAACCCCAAGGCTAGAAAATCCCAAAATAAAAAAGTAGAGTGTGAGAAATAAAGCTCAATAAGATAAAACAAAAGAATCTATACAAGGACTATTCACATGAATCCTTTAGTTCTTTTATAAACCACATATTAAAACATTAAAAAAGAAATAATTTTCAACATTAATTCATTCTTCGTATTTCTTTTGAAAAAAAATTCCATTTTAAAATAAAAAAACATATGGCATAACATATATCCATTAGTCATAAAAAATGTATAAACTAGGTTTTCGTGCATCAATATTCATATAAAGTTAGCAATATAGATATTAATTAAATATACATGTAATTGAACCACAAATCACAAAAGGGAAGTGCATGACACAATGGTGCACACAACTAAGACACGCCAAGAGACACTAGTCAGAATAGGTGAATCCTAATGTCTAGGAACCATGGTTACCTAGAATAGTTATCCACAATAAAAAATTTCATAACTCACAATATCCCTTGTGATATATTTCTCCACTAGTGCTCGCATACAATTATTCTTTCCGCACACCCTAATGTCTCCAAATTCTCTTTATTCAATCACCATTTTTTTAATAAAAAATCACATATTCCATAAATAATTTCAATATAACATAAATTTTATTTCCAAGAATGAAAACCCCTTTTTAAATCAAATTATTCTTTGAGGTATTCCATAAAATTAAATTTCAACATGAAAAAGCATTTTCCAAAGATATTCTATTTTGAATAAAAATCATATCCCTTAAAGATCATATCACCTAATGGTTTGAATTTTAAAAACCAAAGGACCATTATAATACCTCAATGAATACTAAGGGATATATAATATGATATATACACGTACATCAAACATTATGAAAACCTCATTTGCATCTAGACAGGTGATGGGATAGGAAGAGATCGGATCCTAGAGAACCTAGATCTAATGAAAAATAATTCAACTATATAAGTATATTCTTAATCCAGTGATCTATTCTCACAAGTTTTGAAATTAATAGAGAAGAATAGAATATAAAATATTTTAAAGTATTTCACTTAGCGTATTACAATAAATGAAGATATAAGACTCCAACCGATATGAATATTCACCAACAAAAATAGAGAGAGGGGGAGAGAGAGAGATATAATATCATCACTAAGGAGCCTGTAAACCAAAGTGAATAACATTGGGGGGTATTAAAGAAAATCAATCATAATTTTAAGATAAAATGACATATTATATGTTATTAATTTTTATTCCCATCAGCATTGCTATCAAGAGAGTGGGAATCCACTAGCTAGGCAGTGTGTGCAGGTAGTTAGCATCCATATACAAGTCCTCCAATGACTGGATAGTAGAAGTACACCAACTGGCTGATGGAACTTAAATACTATCAAGTTTTCGTCAAGACTACACCAGCTAGTTGGTGTCCCTCACTAACTAGTCAGTCACCTCTTACTACCACCAACTACCAAAAAACCCTCTCTGAACTTATGAATGACCTTAAATTTAAAAAAATAAAAACTAAAAGGCTTTTTATATGGGTCCTCATATCTAGGATTGACAATGAATATGCACTAAAAATAAAAATTCATAGATTAATAAAGAGAGATAAAATCATTTGAAGATAAAGATACTTATTTCACAGGTAAAAAAATAATTAAAAAAGTATAGCTAGAAAATGAAAACTCTATAGAACTCATATCTAGTTGAATATTCTCTTATTGTTTAAAATAATTTCAATATCATTTCATATCTTTGGGGGAACATTAAAAAATAAAGTGTCTTTTATGTAACACTCATTCAAGGATAAACCATGGTCATTTTTAATTCACATGATTAAACTACTAGACTATATTATCTTATGTAATGTAAATCATTCCAAGGATTAACATTCTCATTTTTTGAGGAGAACCTTTTTAAAATCTATTATACCTTATTTTTTAGCATTTTTTTATTTAACTATAATCATATTAATCACTTTAATAGGTGGTTAATATTATTTTCATGAGGAAACATAAAATTAATTAAAATTACTCATCATTCTTGGTGATTTCCCACAAATCTTGACGGTTTCTTCCAGTGGTATCAGATATTGGTTCACTTCATTGATTATTTTCTATTTGGAGAGAAATAATTCCACTTATTTGGGAAATTTTTCTATAAAATATCTATTATATATATATATATCATTAATTTAGTGAAAAAAATGGGATTTTAACTTTTTATGAGAAATTTTATTATATATGTTAATATATGATGTTGCCTTATCTTTTATCAATCAGTTTGAATGTTCTAAATGCTACGCCTAATGGATTTATTCCTCAATTTTATGGTTTTTCTATTGAAAACATTTATGGAAATAACATGAATAATTATGTTCATTCTTGGAATCTCAATATATCATATGCATTATAGATGTATTTTTTATAGAAAAAGGGATTAATACAACAAAGTTCATATGTGACCAAATTGAAAACATCTATGAAGGAAATAAAAGGGCGAATCAAGATATACTAAATGTTTGGAAGTTAAAATGTAAAGATAGAAAAATAATGTAAGATGAACGATTATATGATTTCATATTTCATGTTAATGAAATTATTAATGTTTTTGGTGAAAATTTGAATAATATAACAGTTATATAGATAATACTATGAATTTTTCAAGAAAAGTTTTTTTATAATGTCTAGTAACTTAATGATTGTGAATTTGGTACACATCTTTTAAATTATTTACATAACATTCTTATTAATAATTGAATGAAAAAAATAAGTGACTTAAAAAAATTGAAAAATGAAAATGAATTATTTTAAAGCCTAAAATTAAGAAAATTATAATATATAAATTGATAATGATGAACTTGGTTATTAATATTCATAAGAAGATGTTGATGTAAATTTTGAGTAAAATTTTTCTCTTATCTATAAAGGTGTGAGAAGAGGAAAAGGAATGTTAATAGAAATATTCCATTTAAATGTTTCATGTTAAGATCCAACATATATTTCATAGAAAACTGTGTAATGTTAAAATAAAAATATTATAGGAAAGATGATGAAGAGAGGGAAATGAGATCCTTTAATAATAAAGCTAAAAATATAATAAATCAATTTTTTAATCATTATTTAATGTTGATAATTTATCTAAATATAAAAATAAGAAATTATAATACAAGTTATATGATAATGAGCTCATTGATGATGATATCTACATTAAAACATCCAGTGAAGTTGATGAAAAACTATTATTCACTCAAGTGAATAGGGATGGATTCAAAAGTTATGAAATTAGTAAATATAAATTACTAAAGAATTAGAAACGGGGTTTTTATTTAATTAATAAATAAATTATTGTATTTAAAAGATGTAATATATATTGAATAATATAAAAAAATTTAATAAAAAACAATCTCCACGCAATAAATAATGTATTCATGCTAAATAATACAAAAGGTTGTTAAAAGAGATTGATAACTTGATGAAATATCCTCATGAAGCGAAAAAATTAAAATTTGAAATTGAAAATAAATTCATTATAAAGGTTAATAGTCTTTTATATTCCAAATTAAAATTGACCAATATTGAAAGGTTATTTAACTAATTAGAAATCAAACATTGAGAATTCTTCTCGAAAAGTTGTTTAAAGTTCAAAAAAGAATGCTGTGAAAAATATTGAATATTCAGATCATTTTGAGGCTCATGTATAGAAAAAAAATATCACACTAAAATGGTGATAAATATCTTCAACGTGTTTATGTAAATTCTTGAGTTCATGTCATTGGTGAAGAAAACCATGTTTATGGAAAACAATATAATACTCTGAAATCTAGAAATTTTGTCTACACTAACTTGAAGGAAATAAAATTCTATAAATAATTATTAAAAAAAGTCTTGAATTTTGTATATAAAAAGGTTTAATATATTGGGAGACTAAAAAATAATTCCCTAAAAGGTTATATTATTTATTTTTAAAATAAGGAAAAATTATAGGTGTCAATAACTGGAGAGCAAGTTGTTTATAGATTGAAGTATTTCAATTGTTGATACTGTTATAATTTTCTAGGATTTGGTCACATGAAAATAATTTTTTTTAATTATAAATATTTATATTATCCTATAAGGCTTGGAAGACAACTTTTTAATGGTATTTAATCTAATCAAAGAAGGAAAATTCATAATCAAATTGAATAATCAAGAAAAAAAGTTGAGAGTTGATTTCAACCATTGGAAGAAGTTTGTGAAATATATAGCCAACCAGGTCTCCATGATAAATATTCTCTCACCATCCGACCATCCCAATTGAGAATTAATTTACATGCTAAAAATATCATAAGAATACTAAAAAAGGAAAGGGAAATATTTTTATTGTCAAAGTGGAACTAAAATCATTTCAATCGGAATGTCTAGTGATTCTTCACAAAGGATGTTTTCTCGTATGATAAGATATTTAAATCCATTAAAGGATTTGTAAAATTTTAAAATAAGGCTTTGTGTCCTTTTAAATGATGTTTCAACTAAAATAAGAAGAATTAGTTCAGTACTGATTGGGAAATATAAGTTGAAGTCTGAGAACACTTTACATGATGATGCCATAAAGCATAATATTTTATGTGTGTCTTGGATATGTTACGATGGTAGTAATTTGGTATTAAAAAATATGGTTTATTCGTTATTAGTTTTAATCATTGATATTTATTGACAATGGGATAACTAAAAATATGTAATTTTTTGGGTTGGATATGATGAAAATTCATGATACTAATTCTGGAAAAGAGAAAATAATTTGTGGAATCGAAGAAAATTTTATCTTTGTAAAAATAAGATGATAAATATTAACCAAGTATAGAATATCTTTGATTCACTTATGCTAAATATAGAGATAAATTGGATGTTCTTTACATGAAAAAAGTGGAAGATAATTAATTATCAATAAAATAAAGTAGAAATTATAATATCACATCCATTAGAGAACATTCATTATAAAATTGGTGGACCTGTGAAGAAGTAATAGAAAATGGATATAGTTATTTTATTTATTTTATTTATCAATTTTCTCATATTATTTCCATTATTTTTGTAAATAAAATTTCCAAAACTGTGAAAATGTTCAAAAAAATTAGATGGAGTGCTTAAATCGATTGAGATTGATCTTTGAAAGAGATCCATATTCATAGTGGTGTGGAATATAATTATAGAATATATTAATCATATATTATGAAGAATATTATTCACTATTAACTCAATGAAACATATAAACCACAAAAAAATGGTGTTTCTAAATGGAAGAATAAGGTTGTGGTAGAGATGGATTAGATCATGTTGATAAAGCATGATACTTTTTGGTATTTCTAAAAATGATATTTTGGTGTAGTATTTCACATTCAAAATCAATTATAATATAGTAAAAAATTCAAATATGTTACCATGAAATATGTATTATAAAAATTCCCAAAGTTCTAATTATTTATGGGTGTTTTTGAAACACCTATAATTAAACTAAAAGTTGACAATTTTGGAAGTTTTGAGAAAAAAGGATGTGATGACCCAGACTCTCTTGGTCCTTCCCTTTACCAAAATCCAGGTTCTAAAGGAGTGGCGTCTCGGTGAGACCGATCAGTGAGAACGACCGGTGAGACCGATCGACATCACCCAGCCTTGTCAAGTTGTTTCCAGTAACTCTCCTTTGCGTAAATAGGGTTTTAAACCATATTCTGACTCGTTTAACCGTGTTTTAACACCCGTAATGCCCATAAGAGTTTTAGTTAAATGCTTCATAAATTCATGAGTCGGCTTAAACCACCCGACCCCTTTTTTGTGACGAGTGGAGCCGCGTGATCAACCCACGACCCCCGCGCCTTACGTGGATTCGCGTTTTCACCTCAACCGTCCCCAGCTCTTATAAACTAAGGGATAGCCGTGGTTTCTCTTTTCCTCCATCGTGACTTTCACAAACAGCTTCTGGTGCGTCGGACCGGCCGCATCGTTATCCATAAAGTTCCGCACCCCCGGCCTAAACGTCGATCATCTATCAACAAGTAGGGAATTTCTCCTTTGCCTCTCTCTTTGTGTATCATGCGAGGTGGGCGTGCTTTTGTTTATGTAGAATTGGATAAACCAGACCTAATTAAAGATAACGAACGAATTCTATAAAGAAAGAAGGGGGGGCTGTTATCGTTTATGTTGTCTTATGTTTTGATGTTGTTTCTCTCTTGACCATCTTGTTGAGTTGTGCTGGCTTATGTCTCCTGAAAATCGAGGTCGTTGGTGGTCATTGTTTGTGCACTAATGAACCCCCTGATAATGTTTTAAATAGCTTGTTGTGTTTGTAAACTCCTGCTGTGAAAAGTGAATTGGTTAATCATGTATATCCAGCAAAATAAATTGAGGCACCAAGATCCTTATTTTTTGTGATAACCCCCAGTTAAAACACGGAATTTGAATCATGGAGTGTGTTAAGTCGTTTAAATCTGAAAATACATGCAAGGCCCTTCTTGTGTTGGTGGAGGTAGTTGGTTGTTTTCCCTTCGGGCCGATTGCTGGAGATGTGGGAGGGGATGGGATCCCCTGTTCTTCTATACTCTCAGTGGTTGTGAGTTTTAAATCCAGGTGGTTACTGGTTCATATCACAAATTGGGGTGGAATCCTCTGTTGTTGAGAAGCAAGTGTGGACGTTTTGGTTGATGTTTGACTATTTACTTTTCTGGACTTATGCCTATGCCTACTAGATGCCCAGTAGTGCTTAACTCAAATATTATTATTGAAACAAAATGGGATGATGGGTTGTTATCATGAGTAGTGACTCGGACTTGAGTGTTGTTGTGATCTATAGGTTGTCTGAAGAAAAACCTAGCTTTGGGTGAGTGCTTATTACCTATATCTATACATGTAATTTTGTGTTTCTTATTCGCGCCCCACCCAAGTTGAGCACCTAGTGACGAACAACCCCATTTCATGGGGGAGGGTGTTTTTTCCAACACTATTCTTAGTGGCTGGTTATTAGCTCCTTTTCTGCTCCCTTTCCCGGATAGCCCAAGTATCTTCGGGCAGGCTGTGATAGCCTGAAGTCCATTATTAGCCCAAGAACCTTCGGGCTAGGTAGTGTGGTGGTTGTCCAGGTGTGTACGGCAGGTGGTTTCCCAAGTGTCTTTGGGATGAGTCCTAGGTGTCGTCGGGCGTGGTGGTGGTTGTTTTGGCCTAGGTTTTTGCAGGCATGGTTACGTGTGACAGTTGTGGCCCAGGTCTGTGCGAGCGGGTTTCAGCAGTGGGACTGCGTGCGGTTGAGGCCCAGGTGTGTGCGGGAGGGATTTCGGCAATGGGACTGCGTGTGTTTGTGGCCTAGGTGTGTGCGGGCGGGTGTGGCAATGGGACTGCGGTGAGAATGGCGGGATTGGTCCGATGCATAGGATGTCTCAATAACCAGTGGGAAAGTGGCGTGGGGTACCCAAACATCGACGTGCTCTTATTATATAAATTACTTGACTTGCGTTATTTGGGGAGTCTGCCTTGGTGAGGCCTGGGGTGGATAGTTTACCTTGATAGGTGTTTAGTTTACTCTTTTCTCATAGGACTTTAGTACGTTCCCCCACTTGTGCACGAGAGTCTTTGGTTTTCCCTACTGAGTGTACTTGTATGCTCACCGTATGTATATAAACTGCTTTCAGGTTTCTAGGAGGACTTCAGGGATTACGCAGGACCTTACTAGCTCATACTTTCAGAGCAGTTACAGTTGTTGTTTTCCTTTTTGGTACTTACTTTGTAGTCACCTTTTTGCACCTTGTGGCTTTTACTTTTGAAACATGCATGTGGGAATGGTTTACTTTTGGATTTAATTTTCTCTCTACCTTGGTATTGTTGGGTTTCCTTCTCCTTATCTCTCGATCCTATAAAATAAAAGGGGTAATGCCTTCCATTTGTGAGAATTTTCTATACCCTTGGTGCTAGTTGCCACTCCGGGACCTATTGAAGGTGGGTTTCGGGGGTCATTATCTCTCCTTCAACTTAAAGAAGGAAGGGTCTGGCAATCAGCTGACCCTTCCCTCCTTTTTGGTGAAGGCGGGTCGTGACAGAATGGTATCAGAGGCAGGTGGTTGAGAGATAGGACGGAGTCTGGAGTTAGGTACAGTGAGTATTTCATGGGATGGTAAGGAAACGGTGTTGGGTGACCTTGGAGCGTGAATTAGGCCAGGGAAGACCGGCTAGGACACGGGATTTTAGGGTCCCCCGTGATCCGATGCAAGGACTCTGGACCTACCGAACGACCAAGTGAGGCCACACTGATTGCAGGGTAGAGACCCTAGGAAAGGTACATGCTTCATAATGACTTGTGTTCTTGTGTTTCAGGGATGTCCTGGGAATTAAGAATAAATTTGAATCTTAAGAAGTTTTAAGAATGATATTATGCACTACTTGGGCTTAGGCATTCCTTGTTTACCTTGCAGCTATGGCACCTGGAAGGCGACCACATGTGGTACAGGCGATCGAGGCCCCTGAGACTACTTTGGCCAATCGGCAGAGAGCTAATCGAGTGGAAGAGGACGACCAGTGACAGAAGGCTCTTCGAGCCTTCCAGCGACAGGCCCTCGAGAAGTATGAGGGTAGCACCTCTGATATGAAGACGGAAGGCTGGCTAGAGGAGCTAGTTATAGCCTTCGGCCTGATTCGGGCCCCGACCGAGTACTGGGTTCCCCTGGCTGTTATCCAGATGTGGGGAGCGGCATGTCAGTGGTGGATGCTTTACCTGGGGGAGAGGAGAGAGTCTGAGGTGTCTTGGGTGGATTTTGAGAAGGAGTTCCGGGCAGAGTTCCTCTCCTCGACGATGAAAGCAGAAAAGAGGCAGGAACTACTCTCCCTCCAGCAGGGGAGTATGTCTGTGAGGGAGCTAGGGATCAAGTTCAAGGACCTCCTACGTTTTGATCCGGACCACTTTCCCGACGAGAAGTCTTGGGAAAGAAATTTGGAGGAGGCACTCCGACCCTCCCTCCAGTATGTTGTTACCCCCTTTACCCTGCCGACATACTTGGAGGTCCAGAAGAAGGCCGAAGTGGTGGAGCGGATGCATTCTCTAGGGGGAGTGTCGCGAGAGGGGATCCAGCTGGGACCATCAAAGGGGAAAGCCATCAGTACGAGGCCTCCAGCGTCAGGACCCTCTAGGTTCCGACCCGCAGGGAGTAGGCCGTAGCAGTTTCAGTTTCGATCCCCCGGCCCTCGCCCTTTTCCTACGGGCCCGGGACCACGGTGCTTCATCTGTGGGATCCCTGGGCATCTCCAGAGTCAGTGCCCAGACCGGGTGCAATACAGCAGCGGAAGTCAGCCCCAACACCCACCCCAGTAGCAGCTTCCAGCCAGACCTTTCCAGCAACAGCAGCAGGAACAGTGAGCTCCTGCTCCTCTGAGGGCAGACGTAGGAGGAGGCCGACCTCAGGGCGCTCCACAGGGACCACGACCAGGGCGTGGTCGGGGGGGTGGCCGACAGCCGAGGGGCAGGGGAGCTGGGCGTGGATTGTTGCATGCTGCAGAGGCAGTAGTCCCAGCAGGGCCAGAGGTTGTTCGAGGTACGATCAGTCTGTTTAGCACTCTTGCTTATGCTTTATTCGATACTGAAGCTTCACAATCCTTCGTTACACCCAGTCTAGCCCGTGCCATGGGTCTAGATGCCGAGAGACTTCCAGCGCCCCTGGTGTTGAGCACACCAGTTGGAGGTCAGACCGACTTGTTGATCGTTTTTCGGGGATGTAGACTGATGATAAGGCCACATCAGTCTGTTCAAGATCTTCTTCTGCTACAGATTCAGCCATACGATGTCATCCTAGGCATCGACTGTCTATTTTCTATGTGCGCTGTCAATGACTGTTTTCGAAGAAGGTTGGTGTTCTCAGACTTGGACAGCCGCCATGTTACCTTCACCGGCGAGTGGAGCAGTCCAAAGGGAAACAGGAGAGAGGAACCTCTCCTCTCTTTATTGACCGAGCTGACTGTAGAATCAGTAGATGCGGAAATGGTGGATGTGCCCGAGATTGTCCGTGAGTTTATGGACATCTTTCCTGGAGAGGTGACGACTCTACCCCCTCGACGTGATATCGAGTTCGAGATAGACCTGCAGCCCGGTGCTTGTCCAATATCGATGGCTCTTTACCGGATGGCACCTTCGGAACTACGGGAGTTGCATATACATATTGACGATCTGATGAAGAGGGGTTATATTCATCCGAGTGTGTCACTGTGGGGTGCCCCGGTCTTTTTTGCAAAGAAGGCAGATGGAGGTCTTAGGTTGTGCATAGACTACAGGAGGTTTAATCAGGTGACGATCAAGAATCGCTACCCTCTCCCAAGGATAGATGATCTTTTTGACCAGCTAAAAGGGGCAGGATGGTTCTCAAAGATCGACCTGCGGTCTGGGTACCACCAGCTGAGGGTGAAAGAGAGCGACATCCCGGAGACAATGTTCAGGTGAAGGTATGGACACTTCGAGTTTTTATTCATGCCCTTTGGTGTTACGAACGCCCCAGCTGTGTTCATGGGGCTTATGACTCCATCTTCTGGGAGTACCTGGATCGGTTCGTGGTTGTGTTCATCGACGACATCCTGGTCTACTCTAGATCAGAGGAGGACTATGCAGAGCACCTGAGGACAGTTTTGGGGGTCCTCCAACGGCACCGGCTATATGGGAAGTTGTCAAAATGCAAGTTCTGGACACGAGAAGTGCACTTCCTCGGGCACGTAGTGTCGGAGCAGAGGATAGTGGTCGACCCATCAAAGGTTGAAGCAGTTGTTTCTTGGGAAGCACCCAATAATGTGGCAGAAGTCCGAAGTTTCCTCGGGTTGGCAGGTTACAACCGGATATTCGTACCCAATGTCTCCCGAGTAGCAGCCCCTTTGATGGCTCTAACCAAGAAGGACCGGGCTTTCGTATGGAGTGAGAAGTGCCAGTCAGCCTTTAGCTATCTGAAGGAGAAGCTGGTCAGTGCCCCAGTGCTGAGATTACTAGAAGAAGGGGAGGCCTATGAGGTATTCTGTGATGCTTCGAGACAGGGCATGGGATGCGTGTTGATGCAGCGACGAGGGGTGATCTCTTACGGGTCCAGGCAGCTACGTACCCATGAGCGTAATTATGCCACCCACGACCTAGAGCTTGCAGCGGTCGTTTTTGCGCTAAAGTTATGGCGGCACTACCTCATCGAGGAACTCTTTGTGGTCTTTACAGATCACAAAAGATTGAGGTATATCTTCTCCCAGTGGGACATAAACATGCGACAGCAGATATGGGTGGAGTTCCTCCAGGATTACGACTTTGATATCTCTTATACTGAGGGAAAGGAAAATGTGGTGGCCGATGCTTTGAGCAGTAGCATGCAGAAGGATGCAATCCGAGAGTCGGCGGACGCCTGGAAGGCAATGGAAGAGTTGGCTGCCTTACACCTGGAAGCGAAGATGGATAGCGGCAGAGGCTGCCTATATCAGATGACAGTGCAGTCATCCCTGTTTCAGCAGGTGGAAGAGTCTCAGTGGGGAGACCTAGAGTGCGAAGTGATGCGTGACCAAGTTGAGTAGGGAAATGATCCGGAAGGATGGACCGGGGATGGTCAGAACCGAATGCTTTTCCAGGGGAGGTTGTTTGTCCCAAAGGCAATGCACGGCAGGGTTCTCATCGAGTTCCACAACTCACCCCTGGCGGTACACCCTGGAGTTTCCAAGATGTACCAGGGTTTGAAGAGGCAGTTTTGGTGGCCCGGAGTTAAGCGAGCAGTGGCGGAGTTTGTGGCCAAGTGCCTAGTGTGTCAGCAAGTGAAGGCTGAACACTGAGTTCCATGCGGCCTACTATATCCCCTAGCTGTCCCCGAGTGGAAGTGGGATGACATCTCAATGAATTTCTTCACGGGACTACCCAAGGACCAAGGAGGGTATGACGCCATCTTGGTGGTAGTGGGCAGGTTGACGAAATCGGATCACTTTCTGGCGATCAGGGAGTTGAGTGTTGTAGATGCTTTGGCACGAAAGTACGTGGATTAGGTGGTGTGGTTGCATGGAGTTCTGAGGTCTATAGTCTCGGATAGGGATGCACGGTTTACCTCGCGGGTCTGGAGACGATTGCAGCATGTGTTTGGCACCCAGTTACGCCTTAGCACTGCTTTCCATCCCCAGACAGATGGGAAAATGAAGTGCACCATCCAGACCTTGGAGGATATGCTGCGAGCATGTTTTCTGGACTCAGGAGGGTCATGGGTGCAATACTTGCCTCTGGTAGAGTTTTCCTACAATAATAGCTACCACTCTACCATCGGCATGGACCCGTTTGAGGCTTTGTACGGGGGGCCATGTCGTTCGCCTGTGTGTTGGACCGAAGTAGGAGACGCAGGCATCCTTGGTCCGGAGGTGGTGCAGAACACAACAAAGAAGGTTCAGCTCATACGGGAAAGGATGAAGGCAGCCCAGGACTGACAGAAGTCGTATGCTGATACCAGGAGGAGTCCCTTGGAGTTTGAGGTTGGGGACCACGTGTTCTTGAAGGTCTCCCCTCGGCGTGGGCAGTAGAGGTTCGGCAAGGGGAGTAAGCTTTCCCCTACGTTTATTGGACCCTTCCAAGTGTTGTGGCGGGTCGGCGAAGTGGCTTACCAACTAGTGTTTCCACCACCACTACTAAGGATACATGATGTCTTTCATGTGTCCCAGCTCTGTTGGTATCTGCATGACGATTCGCATGTCCTTGATTGGGGCGAGTTGGACATCGAGGATGATGTGACCTTTGTGGAGAGACCAGTGATGATCGAGGATCGCAAGGAGAAGGTGCTTCGTGGGTGAACCATTCCCTTGGTTCACGTGTTGTGGAGACATGGTGGGCTTGAGGAGAGTACGTGGGAAAGGGAAGCACAGATGCGTACCCAGTACCCAGGGTTGTTTTGAGTTTTGTTCCTCGTTGTACCTATTGTGGTAGAACGTTTTTTCCTTTGGCTATGAAATGTACTGGTTTCTTTCCTCTGCTTGTGTGTGAAAACCCCCGGCTATAGGGAAGGATAGAACCCGACCCCTAATCAAGAGGCATTAAGGTGGATGCGATTAAACTCGTGGGGGCGAGTCGGTGCCACCCACATCGGATAATATCTTGACATGGGGGAAGAGACTCCCCAACCCACGTACCCAAGCAGTTTGGCATGGTATGTTGCTTGGTTCGTGACAGGAAGATGTTCTTAGTTAGCAATGAGGTTCACTCTTGAGAGGTATCTTTTGGGGTGGTTGTTCGGTCCCACCCTTCCTTTCTGGGTTATCTAAATTCTCGGAGACGAGAATAGTTTGAGAGGTATCTGATGTGATGACCCAGACTCTCTTGGTCCTTCCCTTTACCAAAATCTGGGTTCTAAAGGAGTGGCGTCTCGGTGAGACCGATCGGTGAGACTGATCGGTGAGACCGACTGGTGAGACCGATCGGCATCACCTGGCCTTGTCAAGTTGTTTCCAGTAACGCTCCTTTGTGTAAATAGGGTTTTAAACCCTATTCTGACTCGTTTAACCGTGTTTTAACACCCATAACGCCCATAAGAGTTTTAGTTAAATGCTTCATCAATTCATGAGTCGGCTTAAACCACCCGACCCCTTTTTTGTGACGAGTGGAGCCGCGTGATCAACCCACGACCCCCGCGCCTTACGCGGATTCGCGGTTTCACCTCAACCGTCCCCGGATCCTATAAACTAAGGGATAGCCGTGGTTTCTCCTTTCCTCCATTGTGACTTTCACAAACAGCTTCTGGTGCATCGGACCAGCCGCATCGTTATCCGTAAAGTTCCGCGCCCCCGGCCTAAACATCGATCATCTATCAACAAGTAGGGAATTTCTCCTTTGCCTCTCTCTTTGTGTATCATGCGGGGTGGGCGTGCTTTTGTTTCTGTAGAATTGGATAAACCAGACCTAATTAAAGATAACGAACGAATTCTATAAAGAAAGAAGGGGGGGTTGTGATCGTTGATGTTGTCTTATGTTTTGATGTTGTTTCTCTCTTGACCATCTTGTTGAGATGTGCTGGATTATGTCTTCTGAAAATCGAGGTCATTGGTGGTCATTGTTTGTGCACTAATGAACCCCTGCTAGTGTTTTAAATAGCTTGTTTTGGTTGTAAACTCCTGCTGTAAAAAGTGAATTGGTTAATCACGTATATCCGGACAAATAAATTGAGGCACCAGGATCCTTCTTTTTTTGTCATAACCCCCGGTTAAAACACGGAATTTGAATCATGGAGTGTGTTAAGTCGTTTAAATCTGAAAATACATGCAAGTCCCTGCTTGTGTTGGTGGAGGTAGTTGGTTGTTTTCCCTTCAGGACGATTGTTGGAGATGTGGGAGGGGATGGGATCCCCTATTATTTTATACTCTTGGTGGTTGTGAGTTTTAAATCTGGGAGGTTACATGTTCATATCACAAATTGGGGTGGAATCCTTTGTTGTTGAGAACCAGGTGTGGACGTTTTGGTTGATGTTTGACTGTTTACTTTTCTGGACTTATGCATATGCCTACTAGATGACCAGTAGTGCTTAACTCAAATATTATTACTGAAACAAGAATGAAATGAGGGGTTGTTAGCATGATTCGTGACTCGGACTTGAGTGTTGTTGTGATCTATAGGCTGTCTGAAGAAAAACCTAGCTTTGGGTGAGTGCTTATTACCTATATCTATACTTGTAATTTTGTGTTTCTTATTCGCGCCCCACCCAAGTTGAGCACCTAGTGCCGAACACCCCCATTTCATGGGGGTGGGTGTTTTTCCCAACACTATTCATAGTGGCTGGTTATTAGCTCCTTTTCTGCTCCCTTTCCCGGATATCCCAAGTATCTTCGGGCAGGCTGTGATGGCCTGAAGTCCATTATTAGGCCATGAACCTTCGGGCTGGGTAGTGTGGTGGTTGTCCAGGTGTGTGCGGCAGGTGGTTTCCCAAGTGTCTTCGAGATGAGGCCCAGGTGTCTTCGGGCGTGGTGGTGGTTGTTCTGGCCTAGGTGTTTGCAGGCATGGTTACGTGTGACAGTTGTGGCCCAGGTGTGTGCGGGTGGGTTTCAGCAGTGGGACTGCATGCAGTTGAGGCCCAGGTGTGTGCGGGCGGGATTTCGGCAGTGGGACTGCGGTGAGAATGGCGGGATTGGTCCGATGCGTAGGATGTCTCAATAACCAGTGGGAAAGTGGCACAAGGTACCCAAACATCGATGTGCTCTTATTATATAAATTACTTGACTTGGGTTATTTGGGGAGTGTGCCTTGGTAAGGCCTGGGGTGGATAGTTTACCTTGATAGGTGTTTAGTTTACTCTTTTCTCATGGGACTTTAGTATGTTCCCCCACTTGTGCATGAGATTATTTGGTTTTCCCTACTGAGTGTACATGTATGCTCACCCTACGTATATAAACTGCTTTCATGTTTCCAGGAGGACTTCGGGGATTATGCAGGACCTTACTAGCTCGGACTTTCGGAGCAGTTGCAGTTGTCGTTTTCCTTTTTGGTACTTACTTTGTAGTCACCTTTTTGCACCTTGTGGCTTTTAATTTTGAAACATGCATGTGGGAATGGTTTACTTTTGGCTTTACTTTTCTCTCTACCTTGGTGTTGTTGGGTTTCCTTCTTCTTATCTCTCGATCCTATAAAATAAAAGGGGTAATGCCTTCCATTTGCGAGAATTTTTTATACCCTTGGTGCTAGTCGCCACTCTGGGACCTATTGAAGGCGGGTTTCGGGGGTCATTATCTCTCCTTCAACATAAAGAAAGAAGGTCCTGGCAATCAGCTGACCCTTCCCTCCTTTTTGTGAAGGCGGGTCATGACAAAGGAGTTGGTGGAATTTTGCATGGTTATTCTCCAAATGTAAGAAGATGCCAATATTAAACTTATAAAATGAAATTTTATTAATATTATTGATTTAATGGTGCTTAAACACTAAAATAATGATATTTTATCTATATAATCAACTTCCATAAGTGATGATAATGAATTAAATTTCATTAAAAATAATAAATATGTTTTTGAAAATAATGTATCTTCAATGTAATTACATGATGAATATGATGATTTGGAAGTTTTGTTGTTATTAATAGAATATTATTTCATCACATATAGAGATAAAAAAGTGATCAGATTAAAATTTATTTTGATGATAGAATATTGTATGTTCGTACTAGAATAACTATGATTAAAACAATACATACCTCACTATTTTCTCATGTTGAACCAAGAGTTTCAAAAGATCAATTAGAGCATAGAGTGGTTAAATGTAATTAATGAGTATTTATATCCTATTGAGAATAATGAAACATGGTAGTTGGAACCCAATTCTGAAAACAAAAATGTTATTATAATCAAGTGTGTGTGTCAAAAAAAATAAATTAAAATGGATAAATTGTTAGAAATCATAAATAACTTAAGTGAAAAGTGAAATCACAAGTTATAGAATTTATTTAAATGATACTTTCCAAAAAAGAGATTTATAATATGATGTATAAACAGAAAAACCTAGTGGTTTCTTAATTGGTAAATATGAAAGTTTAGTTTAGAGGTTAAAAAGTCTATATATGAGTTAAAAAATATCCATGACATATTATTCCATGTTATATAACAATTTTATGTCGTTGAAGTTCAATAATGAAACAGTGGATAGAAATCTCTACAATAAGGATTTTAACAATTTGTCACTTATTGTTATTGTTTATGTAGTGGATATCATTTTTTTTGAAATAAATAATGTGATTAAGATGTGTTTTCTTTATAAATGAGGAGGTTGTTTTAAATTTCCAAAATGGAGGAATGAGATAGTTTATGGGAATAAAAATTTCTCAAGAGGAAGTTCACATATTTCATTCTCAAGATAAATATGCACAATAACTTTTAAATAAGTTTTTCATGTAGGATTAAAATATATTTTATAAACCTATATTAATGGGAAAAAGATATAACGATGTGAAAGGTACAGAAGTTGACCCAAGTGAATTTAGGAATCTTATTGAATGATTAGTTTATTTGATAGCTTCATGGATGGATATTGAATATGTGAATACTTTTGGCTCCATGTATCACCAAATGGGTCTCACTTCATATCTAGAAAAAGGATTCATAGATACATTAGAGGTGAAATATATTATTGGATGAAATATGGTAGTAGTGAGATGATAAATTATTTTGGGTATACAAATGTAGATTGGGTGAGAAATGTTGATTTTATAAGGACTATATTCGATTGAGTTTCCTTTTTTTACTGAAAAGTGTGTATGTTGGAGACAAAAGAATCAATTTTCTATGAACATAAGGTCTTTTGAATTAGAATATATGGATACAACTAAATCTTAATCCTAATTGATGTTTATAAGGACTCAGTTGGAAGATCTCAAGGTTCAAGAACACCTACCACTACTTGTGGTCTATGCTAATAAAAGTGTTATGAATTTTTCAGTAAATACTATTTGGTGTTCCTAAAAAACATATTGATATCAAATATCTCTTTATTAATGATCTTGTGGATAAATGGGGGATGAAGATATAATTTTTTCCAAAAATAGAGAAAATATATGTTCTTTCTTCAAAAACACTATAAAAGGATTCATTTCAAATACTCTGGTTAATGATGAGAGTTCAACTTCTTCTGTTTCATGGTTATGTTATGGTGATTCCATCCACTCTAACAATTTTTCTTTGGATATTGTTTTTCAATGGGGGGTAACAATTTCAATATTGTAATGTTTATTCCAATATGTATTTATAAAAATATATTCATAAAGGGGGTTATTTTAAATATAACTTATTGATATGTGTTTTTAGCCTAATGGAGTATATATCTCTTATTTAGGGGGAGTATGTATTTTGGGAGAGTTTTTTAAAAGGGAAAATTTGTGGGGTTAGAATATGTGTGTGTGATTATTATGAGTTAAAAACTTTTCCAAAATATTTGGTGGGTTTGTATGTTGGAATATTTCATAAGAAATTTTGAAGGAGCTATTTGTTGAGTAGAATAGTTTTTGATTATTTTTTGATCTCAAGTGGTATATAGGGATATGAAAGGTAAATTTTTCAATTATTATTATTATGATCATGTTTTATGAAGAATTGTATTTAAGTCACTAATATTTATGTACAATATAATATTATTATTCAATGTTCTTATTTCTTATATCAAGTTCACTCACATTAGAAAATAATTATTTAATGATGCTTTATCGAAAATAATTTTGAGATTGAAATGGATTTATGTTTCTTAGTTTTCAAAAAAATAAAAAAGGGGTTATTGTTGTGCCCACAATGTACTTTTTATATATTGAGTTATAGAGAGATTTTTTGTAGATTTTATTATGTTGTGTTTAACAAGTTTCTTCTAGAATTTAGTATTTTATCAAGATAATAAGAACTAATAACATAATAATTGGATATGTATATTGAGTTGGATTTTTGTTTTAATAAATAAATTCTATTCAAACTAAAATTGAATTATATTCATATATGATATCAAGGTTGTTGAGGACATTAAAAGTGTTTATAATTTTTTGAAGATGTTCAAAGTAGAATTGAAGGGTTATGGTTTTATTTAAATAATTATTTAATTATTTATTAATACTAAAAAAATTAATAGTGAATTGATATATAATACATAGTAGTGAGATTTGGAAGAAAAAATAAAAAGCAAAATTGATATTTATTATGTGTCTAACATATGAGGAATAAATTTTCAATTTAAAAGTATACATAATATTCTCTGGATAGTTAAGGTGGAGTTTTTCTTAAGTAATTCAATGAATAAGATGTTTAGATGATACATAATTCATTCACCATATAAAAACTATGATTTTTAAAAAGTATTATGATATATATGATGTTTTGGTAAATACATAATATGTTATCTGAATTGGAGTTTGAAATTTGGCTAATTTCATTATCTTACATTCATAAATAATATGTTGTGTAGTGAATATGTATGATGCCTCATCGCGTAGATTATAATATTGTTATATGTTGATGCTTAGATTTATAAAATCATATTGTATATAAGATTCTATAAAATTAATATGTAACATGTTCATTCTGATAAGTAGGGATATTGATCTCTCACTAGTCATATATAAGAAAATTCACTTATCTAAAAATATGATTTCTATGAGAGGTGATAGGGGGTTTAGAAATTATAAGGGAAGTATTTTAGAATAATTATTTACCTAAATTAAAGGATAATTCATAGATTTAAATAATATATTGTTAAATTTATGAATATATGGATTAAACATCACCGGGGGAGATTTTTAATTAAGTAGTAATAAAGTAAGATAGTTCATGTTATAGAGGAATATGTTGCACCTTGAAATATAGAAAGAGTTATAGAAAAAATTATCAGTTATTCTAAAACCTATACAATTTCTCCATTGTGTCCAAAAATAGATTTAAAATAAAAAAGAAGAATCAATTAGTTTAGGTGTAGTTGAAATTGTACCTGAAATAAAGTTATTTTTCAACATTTTGAATTTGGAATTTTAATTAATAAGAAGGAAAATCAGTGTTGCTAGATATGAAAAAAAAAATTAGTGTTGTGAAAATATTTTATAAATAATATGCACTTAAAAAATAATCACATTCTATCAAATCTAGATAAAGTAAAAGGATATAGAAGATACATATTTTAATGGAAGTGAAAGGATAAGGGGAGAAATGGTATAGTGATAACTCGATAGAAGTCTCATATTTTTGAAGACTCTTATGTTGTCGAAAACTATTTCTACCTCAACTTATCTATGTGGGAATAATTTACAATGTCTGGATACTTATGTGTAATGTGATTTAAAAGATAAAATATATACATTTTAATCCATATGATGAAACATGTGGATTTTAAGATCTCATGAAATATATATCGTTTTAAGGATTATGCTTCTAATTTTGAGAGGTGAACCATGTAAAAATATGGTTTACCATCTGTGTGTTCATTTTGGTATGTTTGGTACATATCATTATAGTCACTTCAATTTTTTGAGGAGTTTTTTTCAAGAGGAAACAAATAGATAATTAAAATATTTTATTCACCTTAAATTTATGTCTCACTGATCTTGAGGGTATTTTCACTCAAAAGTAAGTAGACCATTGTCTGACCATCCTATGGGTGATACATCCTCCATTGGTTTTAAACAGTGAGAGGAGGATATGAAAAATGGGGATCCTATTATAAATGTGGGTGACATAGACCCAACATAAATAATACTTTTCGATTACCATACCATGTATTTAGTGAGTTATACAAGATGTACACTTACCATTATTGTATTCATATTTATGTATCTACTATTTAAATTGTAATGTACATAGATTACATGTCATGTCAAATGGTTATAGTAGTTCTTGCGATATAATGGAACATCAACATAATATTAAATTAATCTTAAACAAATGTATTATTGCCTAGATACATCATTATGACAGGACACAAATGATTTATGATTATCAAGTGTTGGGGTCTCATAAGAATTGATAATTATTCTCATGAAATTCACAGTTTGTGATATCTATTAGGTTGTATCATGAAGACAAATCCACCTATAAAAACACCACATGTTTTGGGTGTCATTGGTAGTTACTATCTATGAACATGTGTCGTGGTCTCACCACTTCAGATTAGTAACTGTGTATAATATTTGATCATGTACTTTAATGCAACAAAAAACTTTAGAAATGAAGTCATGGTTACGTATCTTGTGTTGGATGTGTCTTTGGAAGTATGAAATTGATTGAATAATCAAGAAAGAATTTTTATATTTTGAAATAAAGATATGTCTCAGGCCCAGTTGATCAAGATGGTTGTACCTTCACTAAATCCATGACCATGGTAGAATAAGGTAAGTCCATCTAGTAAGGTCGATGAATAATAAATCAATAAAGGATGGTGACACAAGTGTGTGTCCTAATTAATGAGATATGACAACATAAAGAGATTATATTACATAGTGTTTGTTAATTGGATTGTTGTTATTTTTATGATTATTACTTATCTCTTTAGGGGCCTTGACATGTTGCTAGAATCTTCTCCTGTTCTCTAAATGCAATTCACTAAAATCAAGATCAGGGCCCAGAGGGTCATAGAAAATATCATATTTAATAGTTATTCCTCTTTTTCAAATACGTGTATATGACACGATGGGACCCACCACAGGTTCCAACATGGTTTTCATAATTAATGATCACCAATAAATAAATAAATTTATTATCATTCTATTGATGAATAATTGGGTTGAATTTTTTTATTAAATGTATTTACATTTATCTAATTAAATACAAGTAAAATACTATATAAAAAAAATATTATTTTAATAATAAAGGTCCATTTAATATTATCATGAAATTCAATCCATGTAAAAAGATTGGTTTTATCATGTTATAGATTTATTTACATTAAAATTAGGTGATAAAATATTAATGATGTTTATGATGTAATTATTTTTTCATAAAAATTTATTTCTTATTTATTTAGTGGATGATTATTATACGGGATATAGGGAACCATATATAGTTATTTAACATCCAATATATAAGATGAAGAGAGGCACATATCCTAGGAATATTTATTCTAATGGATTTAGATCCTCTCTTTCCTCCCATATCCTAGATAAAGGAAGACTCCTTCTAGGCACTGGATCTATGAACACCTTCTCAAATCGAAGGAAGGGAGTCATGGTGATTGATAGGACATTGAATGAATCATCAGAGCTCCATATGTTCCAAAAATTCGATGATTGATGTCTTAATAGGTACTTGAAATATGTGTAAATGATCTAAGTGGGTTCAATCTCCACCCTTCGAGCAATGTTCACTAGAAACAATTTGTATTCAAACACACCACCAATTCAAATGAGGTATATACTCATTAAAATTTTGTTCTTTTTAAATTCACCTAAAATACTAAAACCATATAGGGGATTAGATTATCATGGATGTTTAAGTTTAATCACTATAGTTTTGAAAAATCGTATATCCTCAACCCTACATCTTTTATTTCATGTCACATTACATGTAAGTAATATTAGAGTAGTCACATGAATTTTATGAGCCAATAAAAAAGTAATTTGTTGTAAATTAAATAGAGGGAATTAATTTTATCCTAGTGTAATAGACCATCCATCGATCCAATTTTTTACAACCATGTTTTGGAAATATTAAATTTTTAATGTGGATCATTTTCAGTTTTACAGGAATTAAAATTCAAAGACCATGTATTTTAAATATATGTTAATTTTTTATCTATTTCAATTTGCAGTATTGATTCTAGAAATTTCTTGTTGTCCAGAAATAATCTGGACACAGGAAAAGTATCATCTCGTGGACAATACATTCCACCAGCTTTGGAATAAAATTCGTAAAAAAATAATTTAAACAAAATTATGATTTGGGGTGGCTAGACTCTTAAGGTGGTTCACCAAAAAATAGGTAGTTAAGGGTTGTTGGTGTGACCTAATCTAAATAAGAATACACCTTTTATTATATTAAAAAATAGGGTTGTTTGAAGATAACTGAAAAAATAAAACAATGGAAATTCAATGGAAGCTTCATGGAATCCCCCCCTAATGGTTTTTCTCTCCTAGAACCTCCACTGTTTCACCTCATCACTACCCCATATAGAAGCCTCAAACATCTCCTATTCAGCAACACCCCTTCCTTCGGCCAATGCCCCTTCACACATAAACCCCTCTCTATTGATCCATCACTTCCAATCAATACCATCGTCAGCTACCACCGATGCCTATTGTAACAAACCCACCAAAATACTCGCTCAAACTGGTACCTGACCCAACTCATCATATACCCAAAGGGAATTCTCAATCCCCATAGGCTGGAGACTGGCACCCAGACATTAAACAACAATCAAAGGGAATTATTTCTAATAACCAGATGCAACAATATTAAATATATATACAATATAAATTACATCAAAAAAGATAAATATATTCCATAACTAAAAAATAGTGGGAATTAAAAAACTCAAGAGTAGAAACAATCTCTATGTATAAGACCAACCAAAAAAGAATAAAAATATAGTAAAGAAGAAAACAACTCCATGTGATATCTTGGAATAACTCACACCATCTCACCCACAGCTACTAAACTCAACAAAAATAAAACCTCACCACCTCACTATGGCAACTTACCATTCCCTGCATCGAAAGACATAACCCAGTCTACACACCACTGAAGGGGTACACATGGTGTTAGCTAAAACGATTAGTAGGGTCTCGCCCAAGTGTTCCATAATATATCTATGTACAAATAACTCAAGTATTCTCTTTTTACATAAAACACGACATGATAATTAGTAATGAATTTTTATCAAAAGCATGTTATATATTTACTTTTACCAAAAAAAATAAAAAAAAGAAATTTTATCAAATTAAAGAATAATTTTAGTTATCATTTATCAAAAGGAAAAGCATGAATATCAAATCTAAAATAATACAAATCCAAAATAGTACAATCCAAAAATAGGTAAATCATACCAAGGAACTAAACAGGGCCTTCTAGTAGACTACTCATACAACAAAAAATGGCTTGTGCAGAACAAGTCACTAGAACAAAGGATAAAGTGCATAAGAATGCCCCATGAGTGAACCCCCCAACAATGTTAGAAACATGTCCCAAGAACAACAGTCTTTGGGAGCAGAGTAAATCCCCATGTGAAAATATACTTATGATAGTATGGATGATGTACCTAAGAAAAACCTTTAACCTAAGTACCCAAGGCTTCCCATGTGTTATATTTCATAAATCACTTCAATTAATTGAAAAAACTCAATTTATTTCATTCACCAAAATGCCTAAAACTCACCTTTTATAAAAACTACATTTACAAACAAAAAATAATCATGAAAAATTTAGTTATAAATAAATTTTAAAAGAATAATAGTAATAAAATTCATCTAACATAGGCTAGAGACAGAACCGCCTACCTCAAAACATGAATTCACACAAACCCACAAATAATCCACCAATAAGAAGATCACAATAATGAAAATGGAGGAATTATAATTTACATACACATTATAAAACTGACACAACTCAACAACAAAGGTTGGAGGGGAAGAGAAAAAAAACATACCTCAAAAACTCACACCCTCCACACCACAACCAAAAAAGGAAGTGGCCCCCAGAACAAGATCACACAACATATCTACTTGAAAATAGAAGGAAAAATTACCATATTCCAAAGAATATAATAATGAAAGCCAAAAATTCTACTATAATCAAAGAAATTAAGAACTATACAGGCTTCCTTTCCTAGAGAGAAACGAATCATCCACAACGGTGATCAATCACCAAAAAATCATTCTGTATTGAACAAAGACTCCCCAAATCATCAGAGAATCCATATAGGTCTAGAGAAACAAGACCAATGGACAAGTGAAATATCACGCCACTCACATAATGTCCTGAAATCACTATCCATGACATTTAAATGTCATGTAATCCATGTACTCATCATATAATCCTATTAATTATATATTCAGAAAAAAAATCATCATTTTTTTATTAAAAACCTTCCTTTTAACATTACATTTAATGTATTATATACACGGTATGTTCTCCCTTCACGTTGTATACTATGTTCCTGGAATCCACCCTCAAGAACTTAAGTTTCATCTACTCCCATTATGATGCATGTATTTTTCTTGTAGACTGAAAAAACTATACATTCTCACAAAAAACCAAAACAAACATAGGCATTACCTAAATTCAGGGAGAACCCATAATTCCATTAGCACATGTATACCTAGACTTTGTGAATTCAACAAACAGCCTAGAACTTTAGATCATTTCCCCAAAAAAATATCTCCCCCTTATGATTCACATGATACACCCAATTAAAGAGGAATATAATTAAAGGTATAAAAATTACATGAAAGCAAGTAAAATTATGTTTTAAAGTCCCCACCAAAACACTTTCCATCCCAAGGAAGTCATGTGGAAGAATGAAGTCCATTAAAAAGGTGTGGAAATTTATCCCCCATCAATAACTCATGATCTCATGTTTTATGAGAATCTTATTCAGGACTCCATAGAACTATAACCAACCAAATAGAATTCTCACGCATGAATTTCACTTGAGAGTTAAAGATATCAATTGGATGATCCACAATAGAAGCATCTTGTTCTAACTCAATCTCTTCCCAATTTAGAACATTATAGGGTTAAAATTGATATTTCTTGAGCTGTGATCTATGGAAAATATCATGAATTATTTTCAATTAAACATGAAATTCCGATTAATAAAAAAATTTCCCAAGCCTCCCAGTGACCTTCAACAATCATACATATATCAGAGCTAATTTTCTATGGTTTCCAAGTCTATAGTTACCCAAAAAATGAGAAACATTCATGAAGACCCAGTCATCTGTGGAAAACTACAAAGGAATATTTAATTTATATGTAGAAGTCTTCTGGAGACTCTGTGCTATAACCAGACACTAACATATATCGTGAATCCTCGTAGATGTCTCCTGAACCAAACTTGGTTCCACCAAAGAAGCATCACCCACCTCTTCCCAACAAAGAGGTGATCTGCACGGGTGACCATAAAAAGCCTCTGAAGAAGTTCTTCTGATTGAATACTAATAAATATTTTAATAATAAAACTCAACTAGTCCTAGATGGCTATCCCATGATCTACCAAAATACATGATAGAAGCACAGATCATATCCTCCAGATTATGAACAACACAGTCCATCTGACTGTCTGTCTGTGCATGATAAGTTTTAATCAACTGGAACTGCATCCCCATCACCTCTTAGAGAGTTATTCATAAACATGATGTAAACCTATGATCCCTATTTGAAACAATGGTATAATTATCCCCATGTAATCACATAATTGTCATCGAATGCAACTTAACCAAATCTCAATCTTTATCGGAAAACAATGTGCCAGCTTTGTCAACCGATGAATCCCTGCCTAGATGTAATTACTCTCTCAAGGATGCCTAGGTAATCAAATAATAAATTCCATGGATACCTCATCCCATTTCCAAATCGACACTGGAGAGTCAAGAGAAAACTGGATGGTTTAAAATATTATGCCTTTATCTGTTGATCAGTGTAACATTGGGATACATAATTACCAATGACATGCTTCATAATAGTCCAGCAGAATCACTGTCAAATGTCATAATTTATCCTCATAGTTCCAAGATGAATGTAATGTAGTGAACTATGGATATAAAATAGAACTGATATCCTAACAGATGTTGGGTGACAAATTGATCCCCAAAACAGAGAATAACATCTAAAAAGAGAGACCAACTTGAAATGGTGTCCATACTATATAGGGTTTCTCGAATTCCTCTAAGCACAAAATCATGTTACTATCTCTGCAAAATATAATCAAGGATATATGAAGATAAAAACTCATAAAATCCATGTATGAAACATCCTCTTGATCATCCAAAGGAAACTAAGAGAAAATCCTCATAAGGTTCCACTCTTCCTTTAACACCAAAACATCTTGTGATAGAACTTTCCTACTAAGACCGTCTGTAGAGATATTCCCCTTACTCGAGGTGTACAATATATTGAAGTCAAACATATGAATGTATTCTACCCACCATCTCTATATAATAATCATTTACTTTTGAGAAAATATATTTCTCCAAATTATATGGTCACAAAACACTACGAACCATTCCCCAAAAAAGATAATGCATCCAACAATTAATAACATGAATAACTATGGAATGATCTATATCGTGAGTGGGATAATTCCTCCCATGTGGTCTGCGATGATGAGATTCTTAATCCACCATATGATCTTCTTTCATGAATACACAACCCAAAACAGTGCTAGAAGCACCATAGAAAAATACAGACCCCCTATTGGGCATAAGTAAGATCAAAATAGGATCCAATTTAGAAGCCTTTTCAACTCATCAAAATAAGACTAAAACTTTTCATTCTATATTAATTTCACCCAATTCATGGTAATAGTAGTCAAATTTTATGCCAACTTAGAGAAATAATTGACTAACTATTTATAGTATCCAAAAAGAAGAAGGGAGCTTTGAATCTAAAAGACATTCTATGACTCATACCATGAAAATAAATAAAATACCTTATTAGGATCAAATAATAATCCATGATCATAAATCACATTCCACAAAAAATTTAATTCTTAGATATAGAAAGTTCACTTCAAATGATTTCTATACAAACAGTGAATTCTCAGTATTTCTAAAAATCAAACTCAGATGGTTCTCATGCTCATTATCAGTTATCATGAAAACCAAAATATCCTTAATAAACACTACCACAAAAGTTTCAAGAAAATAATTTCATTTATGATTCATTAAATGCATGAAAAAAATGGATTGTTAGTCATTCCAAATGGAATTAAGAGGTACTCATAATGGCCAATCCTTTTCTTTTAAGATATATTTGGAACATCACACTTGTGAACTCTAAATTCATGATAACCTGACTGAATATTAATATTTGGAAACCAATTTTCCCCCTTTAACATATCAAAAAAATTATCCACATGAGAAAAAAGCATACATGTTCAAAACTATTACACAGTTCTAAATTTGATAGTCTACTCAAAATCAAAGTGACCCCTCTTACTTCTTAGAAAAGTGCACTATGGATGGACAAGGTGAAACACTAGGTAAAATATCTTTTTTAATAGATTATCCAACTGAGTCTTCATCTCTTTCGACTCTTCTAGTTCCATATGATTATAAATTTTCGATATCATCTACGTTCCAAGAACTAGGTCAATCATAATCTATACATATCTATATTGAAGAATCCTAGAGTAATCATTTGGGAAAACATTAGGAAATCCTTGAAAAATGGTTGAATGATAAAAAATGGAAGAAAAGTCATCAGACTCAACTACATCCATAGGAAAAAACTCTGAATATCCTAGTTGAAATAATCTCCATGGCTATACATCAGATCCCACTATCCCGGAAACACTTAGAATCTCCCATCAGCCGCAATAAACGAGTCACATCAATGAAAAAAATCATCCTCAGTATTATGATAAATAATCCAATCCAGCGTGATGCTAATATTAAAGAAATATAGATCGAGAAGAATAAAAAACAATACTATCTCTAAATGAGCTATTGGTAGCACATAAAAAGCATACTGAAACCCCGGTTCTTTCCTCTTCCCAAGAGGTGTCACTAACTCCAAAAAAAAGGAAATGAGTTTTGTCACAAGGTTAAATCTATCAACAAAATGGCTAGAAATAAATGAGTGGGAAGCACCTATATTAAATAAATAAATTACAATTGAGGTCTTAATAAATATGGTACATGTAACTATCGTTGAACTTGTAGCTACCTTCACTAAAAACTCATCTATTGTGTGAAGGTGATTCACTCCCAAGGCCTATGGCTAGATCCCAATAGTCTTTGATGAATCTAACTTCATTGTAGTAACCTTTAGATCTGACGATCCATGAATATATCAAGGACTACACATTTCCTGACAAAAATGAAACATATGACCTTAACTTCCACAACTATTATACATATTTACAACTGAATTACAAGAATGATTTGTGTTCTTGGCCTTTCCACACAGATAACAAGTCAAAGGAACAACACTAGATGCAATTGGAGCCTTCAAATATTCCTACTACATAGAACCACCTCCTTCACTCTTACAATGATCATGTCACGTCCTTTTTTACCTTGTTACACCACTGAAGATGCCACTAGGTGGAATATTTGGTGAGGAATATCGAACTTCACCTTCCATATTCATTTCTACCATCATAGTTATGTCCACTATCTCCACATAGGTCTAACAATTCACCATAAATACCTACAATCTGATATCTGGTGGAAAACCTTGTAGGTACTTCTAAGATTTCAGTTGGTCATTCTTCACAACCTCTAGTGAATAATGAACTATCTCTACAAACCAATTGGTTTATGACTACCCTTCATTCTCTCCCTGTTGTAAATATAGGAACTCTTGAAAGTTTCACATCATCAACAATTCTAGAAAAATCTTCTGGAAGAAGAGAGTCTTTAAATTCTTCCAGTCTAATTCCACATTCTTATTAACATGTACAATAGAATACCACCAATTATTTCTAGGACCCTTGGCCATGAAAACCATGTAATTTGTTATGGTATTATTATGTACATCCAGGAAGTCTAAAATCTGATTGATATTTTCCATCCATTCCTTCACCTCTTTATATTCATCCATACCCTTAATGGATCGTTTCTTTTCAATCAAGAACTCATATGATCAATATCTTTCTGCTCTAGCTCCTTCCTGTGCCTCAACTACTACATTAAAAACTTATGGAATGTTCTAATAGACAGCATAAACTACATTCATGATAGACTCGATAATGATAGGATCCATCGGAAGATTTTCTTTGAGAGCATCATTTACACCCTCTTGAGAAACTCATAGAACACATATTTGAGGAATATTGTTACACATTGAAACTAAATTAATGATCATAAAATAAAATAATCTTAATTTAAACTAGAAATCCCTTTGAAAAAACTACGATTAACATCAGGTACTCAAAAAAAAGGTATACACAACTCAACATCTAATGGTAACTTGAGTCTTCTTAGTGAAATGGATTCTCAAGAACTCATCACAATATACCTCTAAAGTCCTGATGATCTTATATCTAGTTTACCATACATCCCAATATAAGTACTCTTTAGGATATATCACCTTTTATACCAATATGTATTGAACTGGCCCAGATACCCTCTCAGACTAGTACCGGACTTGGCCCATCACATACACTAAGGGAACTTCTAATCCCCACAGGCCAGCGACTAGCACTCGGGCATCAAACAACAACCATAGGTAATGATTAATCCCAACCTGAAGCAACAAAATGGAACATATATACAACATAAATAACGGAGGAAATCAAATTTCATTCCATAACTAAAAACAAAAAATAGTTACCAAACAACTCAAGGGTATAAAAAATCTCCAAGTATAGGTCCAATCACAACAGAAAACCAAAATATAAAAGAATACAACTACTCCATGTGATAACATGGGATTAATCCCACTATATCACCATTGGATACTCAACTCAGTTGATAGAAAACCTCATCACCTCACTACATAACCTTTCTTTTCCATGCATCGAAATACATAACTCGGTCTATGCACTGTAGATGGGGTATGTGGGGTGTGAGCTAATAAGCTCATTAGGGTCTCACCCATGTTTTCTTACAATAATTTTGTATACAAATATCTCAAGTATACACTTTTTATATAAATAATATAATGATAAGTAGTAAAAAAATTATCAAATATGTGGCAGGTATTTCCCTTTTCCAACAATTTGAAAAAAATTCGCATATGTCAATTTCAAGCATTATTTTCATTATATTTTATCAAAATATGAAGCATGCATATCAAATCCAAAATAGTAAAAAAATAATCATATGTAAATAATTCCATGGAACTCATCAGATAAAGCTAGTAGACTAATCAATCCACAAAAAATGACTATTTCACAACAAGTCCGTAGAATGTAAGCCTATGTAGAAGAGGAACACCCCATGAGTGAACCACCCAACAATGTCAAGAAGATTTCCTTAGAAAAATAGGCATGGAGATCAGAGAAAATATCCATGTCCAAATCTATCGATTGTAATATATATGATGGACCTAATAAAAATCATCCACTTATTTACTGAAGGCTTCCCATGTGATATGTTTTATAAATCACTTTAACTCTTTAAAAAGACCCATTTTCTTTCATTTACCAAAAACCATGGAAACCCAACATTTTATCAAATATCCATTTATACACACAAAACAATCATGTTTGATTTATTTATAAATCAATTTATAAAAACAAGGGTAATATAATTCATCCAACATTGGATATAGATGGTATCACCTACCTCAAAACCCAGGGTCTCACATTCCCTCAAAGGATCCACAAATAAGAATATTTACACTAAAATAATTAAGATCTTGGACTCAACCTACACATCTTCCAATAGATTAAATTCAACAAAAATTTATGTCATGTAAGTGGAAATAACTCATACCTCAAGAGCACACACCTTCCACACCACAACCAATTAAGGAAATGGCCCCTAGAATAAGATCGCATAGCTTATCTTGATGGAAAAAAGAGGAAACCTTACCAAGATTCAACAAATCCAATATTACAATGTAGTGGTGCTAAAATGGTCAAAGAAACATAAAATCATAATGAATTTATCACTCGGATAGATGTAAATGAACTGTAATAGTGATCAATCATCAAACAAATCAATCCGAATCTAATGGAGACTCCCTAAAATCATAGAATAATCCTTATAGGTAAAAATAAACATGATTTGTGGATAAATGAAATAACATATCACTCATAAAACTCCCTAAAATTTCTATCCATGAAATTTACATGGATTTTAATCTCTTTACACTTCATGTCATCCATAGGTATCAGATACACAGAAAACCTAATCACCATTTTATTAAAAAAATAACCTTTTAACATTACATTATTTGTAATCTATAAATGAATGTACCCAATTCACACTGTGTACTAGTTTCATGGCATCCACCAAGCATAACTTACATGAAATATACTCTCATTTCACAGTGTTTATTTTTACTTCGTAAAAAAAACTATTGTTTCTTACACAAAACCCCACCAAAAAACTTGGGCTTTCTCAAAACTTGGGAAAATCCCACAATTCCATTAACACATCTATACCTATACTGTATTAATTAAAAGAACATAAATCTATAAACATTATTTCATTTTATCCATTAAATAATCTCCCTTATTGGGAGTTCCAAGATGCTACCAATTAAAGATGAAAAAAAGTAAAGGGAAATACACGAAAGAGGGTAATAAGATGTTACACCTAGTATGGATTGGCCTCCTATAGATTGTCCCTATTGAACATCATGGATGACCTAATACATCTAGGTTAGCCCTTCTTAGAACACTCACCAACCACAATTGCCCACATGCATCCCCTGTAACCGACGACCCTCCCTTGTGTGGCCACTTTCATGTCTTCCCAACAAAAAATAGGTTTGGGTGAGCTCTTTCCAACCTACAATGGGGTTAGTAATGTTATTCATAACACAAAATAGGGATTAAAGGGACTTCATGACACATAACCCCATTGCATGAGTTCTTAATTGTGCAAATATTAGCATGTATGGGTTTGACCTGACCTACAAGATGCATTGTTGAGGTTCTAAGGCCCAAAAAAATATGACCAAAATTTAATTTCTGAATTTTTAGATTAAAACTAATAATGATTTCATTATTTGAGAAAATATTTTAAATTTTTCATGAAAATAAATTAATACTAATACTAGATGAACTTATGGTTTTGAAACATTAAATAATTCATTTATTTTATTAATTTCCTTCGGACATAAATTTATTGAAATTTAATTTTTATCATTCTTTAAATTTATATGTAGGATATTGAAATGTTATAGGCATGATTTTTGTTTGGTTTGTTTTTATTTAATTATTTATTAAATTTTTTTATATGTAATATTTAATTAGTTTTATGATGGTCTACACATTATCCTTTTTTAATACGTATATAGAAATGTTAATCTGTTGGTTTTTTTCGGTATTTACATTTCTCTTCCTAATAACTATCACATATGGGTGAGTTTATTTTTACTATATATGATGATGATTTAAAATGTGGAAAATTCCAAGAAGAAGCATTATCACATATGAGAAGTGAAAACTCTAGACAAAGAGAATGTTGCATTATGAGTCAATACCAACTAATGTATGATACCACTTGGTCACGGTTGATCCATTAAGTTTAAATGGATAAACAAATATTAAATGTTCAAGACCAATCGGGTAATTCTTTCCATTTAATTTTATTTATTATTTTATGCATGTGCATGTTTACTACAGGAACACATAATTAATAAATATAAAAATGCATAAATACAAGAATTATGTATTCTATTAATGAATTTCAATATATGATCATAACAACCTTGTATGAACAAATTTAATAGAAAAGGATTACATTTTCTTAAGAGATTAAAAAAACAACGAAATATTTAGTCTCAAATGTCTTTTATCACTCAAATTTGAACAAAAATGGTTGTACAGGGTGTTCATTAGCCAAAGTTGAGGGTGCCTCCTACTATGAGTTATTTCTTATGAGATTTGGGGATTGACATAACGTATGTATAAATTTAATGAGTTTCGAAATCTATCATTCTGAAACTTTGGAGGAATGCATTGAGTAAATCTTGTTTATAATTATTATAATATAGGACTTCATTCAACAAATCAAGAATCTATGAGTGAATTTTTTTGACCAGTCTAGTGCCTACCTAGAAACTCTATAAGTAGTGGCACATCCAAATATTATAGTCTATCAGAATAAGATTAAACAATAATTTCCACAAGAATACTCAATATATAGAGCATCCCGAGTATAGTAGTGAGTGATAATATAGTTTTATAAAATAGTGGGAGATGTTTGATGATGAAACTAGTTTGTAATTTATAGTCAATAATCAATATAAAGGTACTAATATGATATATTTTTTTAGAAAATGGAAGGTAATACCCAAAGTACATTATGATAACTCTCGGAAAAATTAAACGTCCAAACTATTAAAAATTCTCAAGGGTATTGTAATTGCTTATGTTAGGTACTATGATATCTAAAATTCAAGGTGTTGGTATCTCAAATACTGATTATGCATTCTCAAGAAGTTTTGGTTTAAAATATTCTTACTGGAGACTCTAACTTGATGCATGTGGGGTATACATCATAATGATATCATCAATTTCTGATGTGAGTTGTGGATATATCATCCGTACTTGGATGATTTAACAGGTTGTATTATCTTCGATAATCTTGTTAAGTGAAGGTAAAGAGAGATATAGATGAGTGATGATTTTACTGGATATGTGTAAATTGAAAGTTGAATCACGATATTTAAAGATATATTATACTTATATCTTTGTCATAAAATTTATATAGTTTTTTAAGCCTATAAAAATGATAGTAAACAGAGAAAATGCTTCAATACCTTATATGTATGGTTCACCAAGTAAATAATACATTAAAGAAATTCTTAAGTATTACGGTGAATAAGTAAAAGGATAAGTTGAAAATGATAATGTAATGTTTGATTCCAAATAGAACCTTCACAATATCCATCAATGAAAATAGTTTATTTATCTTACAATAAGTTATTTACTTCACATTCCATGAAATTATTCAATGGAAGATAAATAAAATGAATTGAGTTGAAGAATAAACTTATAAAGTTATGTTCATAAATTGTAATTGATGTTTCATTCAAACTTATTATGTATTAATTAAAATATTCATATAAAATATGTGTATTGAAATTTATTAACCATGTATGTAGAAAAAAATTAGAAGAAGTAAGGTGTGTTATCCCAGTGGTTGAGAAAGGGGGATTCATAAGTTAGGGGTGAGAAGCAGACAACTTTTAATTTATAAGTAAATGGTTCTAGTTGATCTTGTATTGAGTAAAACCAAAACATTTATTTATTTTGATTTACAAAAAGAGGCATTATTACATTATGGAATGAATATTTTTGTGGCCTTTAAAAATCAATGAATTGTTCAGTTTTTGTATGAATCATTGGTAATAACTGATAAATATAAATTATAAGACTCCAATACCCTATTCTGGAAAGAAAATACTTTATCAAGACAAATTTAAAGTTGTTTTCAAGGATATACCCAGTATGGTATTTATAATATTTAGAGTTAAATACCTTAATTATTTTTAAATGTTTATTTCTGGACAAAGGAACCTTTTTAAATAAATGTAAGACACAAATATTTCCGAATAATATCAATTAGGGAATGTGATATACTCTATGATTAATCTAGTGGTAAATGTACATTATAAGACTCATTTAATTTCAAAGTGGTATATAGATTATGTGTTGTCAGAAAAGATATGATTTTATTTGAACCTATGTTCCAAATAATATCTTCACCATGAATTCATAAATCATTATAATTTAACATGGAGTAATTCTTAAACACACATTACCTTATCCACATGAGAGACATATTACTAATAATGAGGATTAAGGATGAGTCATAAATGTTAAAATTCATCAATATAATCTAGTATGAAGTAATTCATAAATTCACATTTTCTTATACACATCATAGACATGATGTAAGTAAAATGAGTATCAGTATTATCCATTGGAATGACTTTCATTATTTCTTAAGACATGATTCACAATAGAGATGATATCCCATAACTATATATTGACTATAATTACACATGAATATCAAATGAGTTGTATTATTATATAAATCCTTCATGTCGTATTAAAATTTGTTTAGATTCAATGTTTTTGTTAATGATATAAACAAAAAATGCATCAAGAGAAACCTTCTTTGATTCTAAAGTCATTATTCTAATGTTTTCTAATGATATTACGAATATCCCTATGATAGAAGAGTGATAGTTATGTTATAGAATATATTTATACAAAAGGGATGATATTTATATTCTGGATAGTGGGGGAAAGTTTGACTTGGATTTAGTCAATGTTAGAGATACACAACTTGTTGGCATGGGAAATAGTTCCATAAAAGCTTATGGAAAGGATTATTCTTGTGAATCATACTATGTTGTAAGGATAAAACCATGGTGATTCTTTTATATTCACCATAGTTAGTGATAAATTATTTATTGAGTGTAATAAGTCTAGAAATTAAGTAGTATATGGAAATTAGCTACGATTTTCAAGTTAATTAATATTAAATAATAGATTTCATGTATAAATATAAATGAATAAAATTATAGGGGGATTATTATTTGGAATAATTTTATTGGTATTCATGTGAGACAATATATAAATAGTAAAAGTGTGGTACCAATGAGGATCAATTGGAAATACTAAGTTGTTATGGCTAAACCCAATAGAATTTTACTTGTCATAACCAATTTCCGTCATCATTAAAATGGGAAGTAGATATCATTACCTCAAATCATGAATGATTTCTATAAAATATGAGCCGAAAGGGTTGGGGACACTATAAAATGACAATAAGTCATGCAGGTTACTAAAATCTAGTTTATGACTGATGTAAGCAACATGATCATAGAATATTCCTTTGGAATGTATCTTTTTCATATTTCAACAAGAGTATTAATGGGAGAAACACTATTTTGAAAGTAAAATATTTTTAAAAACATATGAAAAATATCTATTGGTCTTACGGTTAATTAAGACTAGTATGAAAGTAACTCCCTAGAAATTTCCTTAAAGGAGAATCTTAAGTTCTTGGGAATAGGATCTACCACGGTAGATCTACCAGTTTATTAGACCTAGTAAATGGTATATATATTGAAAAGTTATAAGAAAAAATTAGTTTGAAAAATTTTAAAGAGAATTCAGACTAATGTCACATGGCATAAATCTCCCCAAGTCGACATCATGGGGAATATAAGGATATTAATTTGGTGAGTATAATTCCATATTATTTTACGATACATCAATCAGATATTCCTTTTCATGTACTGAATATGATATTTAAAACATATATTGTATGGTAGGTATGTTTTAACTATGTCCAAGTGATCTTCTTGGGAAGGAGTCAGAACTATCCAATTATACTTGAGGAAGTATGAAGTATATATACCTACCATGTGGAGAGAGAAAAATACTAGTTAAAAGTGGAAATAGACGAGTCTTAATCTAGATTTATATTATCTAATATTACATTCAAGATAAGTTAATAAGTAAGAGAAGCTCTTTTAAGCCAGTGGTATCCATGTCTACAAATACTATGCTCATTTCAACTTCTGAGGTAACTAAATAATTAGTGTATAATTTGAAATTATTTATTACACTTCATTGAATCATACCTAGTATATAAAGTTTTATCAAAATATAAATTAACATAATTTGTCTATTATTATTATCCAATATTTCATGTTTTGAAATTGAACAAAAGGGGTATACTCTGAGATATCATCTCTTTAGAAGTCATACTCAAGGAGGTAAAGTTGTAGATTATAAAATTTCTATGTAGTGTAAATGTCTCGGGCCCATGACTAAATCTACTCAACAGAAACATAATCTTATCATCTGAGATCTAAAAATGATAGATAAAAATTTGGATCTAGTGAAAGTGGGAATATTGTAAAATTTGATGACTTAGACCTAAATCATATAGAACTTTTGTATTACCTTACCATGTATATAGTGAGTTATACATGATATAAAATTACCATAATAGTGTTAATATTTATACCCCCACTATTAAAATCATTATTTCCATAGACAACATGTCATGTCAAAAGGTTATAATAGTCTCTAGGCAATAATGAGAGCCTTGATATACTATGACATTAATCTTAAAAAAATGTCCAATTGTCTAGATAAATCATTCTAACTTGACACAGATTGTGCCTGACTATCATGTGTTGGGGTATTATAAGCATTGATACTTCCTCTCAGGAAGTTCACACATGGTGATCTCTAGTAGCTGAGATTGTGAGTATTGGCCCATCAAGAGGAAACCCACATTTTTTGGGTGTCATTGGTAGTTTCAATATGAAAATATGTGTAACAGTCTCTATACATGTGATTATTATTAGTGTATACTATTTTATTGTGTGCATTAATACAAGGGAAAAACTATTTAAATAAATTCATTGATTGTTATGTTGTGTTGCGTGTTTCATTAGTAGTATAACATTGATTGAATAGCCAAGAAAAAAATTCCTCTGCTAATAATAAGATATATCTCAGGCCCATTTGATTAAGATGGTAGTACCTTCCCAAAATCCATGGAAATGGTAGAAGAAGGAAATTCTATCTTGTTTGGTTAATGAATAATAAATCATGAAAGGATGATGAAACTAGTGTGGAACTGGCTTTATGAAATATCATGAGACACATATATTATATTAAAAATTGTGTTTTCATAGGATATTGGATGTTTATATGACTATTTTTATCAATTTAGGGGCATTTTCTGGTTGATAGACTCAACTTCTGGTCTGTGAATAATATTCACTACTATCGAGATAATGGCATAAAGGGTACATACAATAACATATTCAAGAGTCTTCTCTATTCTATTAAATATTTTTATAGGATATGGTGGGCCCTAAAATGGGGTCTGATATGTGTTGGAGAATTAATAATCACTAATAAATAAATAAATAAAATATTATTTGAGTACAAAATTGTTTAGTTGAATTTATTTTCTAAAATTATTTACAAGTATTTGAGTAGATATAATGGAAAAATTACAAAAAAATAATATCATTTTAATATTCATGGTTCATTTAACATTATAGAGAAATACGAGTCAAATAAATGGCTCTAGTTTATCACATAATTTATATATTATATATTACAAGTATGTGATAAAATATAAATTATTTTTATGATGCAGTTAGTTCATCATAACTATTCATGTATTTATTATTTAGTGTAATTTTATAATACAAGGGATGGGGAACCCTATCCTAGTATTTAACATCCACTATATAATATAAGGAGACAAATGTAATGTATTTGACCTTCTGGACCATTACATTATGGGAAATTTTTTGTTTTAGGTGTCTAAGGAATGTCTTTGGGTGTTTGGTGGAGGAAGGGAGAATTTTTTAAGTGTTTGGAAGAAAAAGGGGTGTTTAGAGGGGGTGGTGTGTCACCAATGGATGATCATTTTGACCTAACATTATATCAAAAATGGTGGATCATTTTGAACAAAGATTTGATCACCAACGGTTCATCATTTTGAACTAATGGTGGATCAAAAACGAGGGTTCGTTTTGAACTAATGGCGGGTCACTGAAGGTGACTCATTTTGAACTAACGGTGGGTCACTAATGGTGTCTAGTTTTAAACTAACAAAGGATCACCAATGGTGGATCATTTTTATCTAATGGTGGATCTCCAACAATGGATTATTTTGAACCAATGTTGGATCACCTATAGTGGCTCATTTTAAACTAACATTCGATCACTAATGATGGATCATTTTGAACTAATGCTGGATAACCAATGGTGGATCATTTCGAACTAAATGTGGATATCCAATGGTGAATCATTTTGAACTAAAGTAGGATCACCAAAATTAGTTCATTTTGAACTAATGATGGCATGCTAGTGGTGTCACTCTAAAGTGTTTTCAGTTTTCCAAAAATTTACATATTATCCCCTTTTGATATTTCTCTAATGAAAAATTATTTTAATACATTAATTAATTTTAAATTCATTTTATGGAGGTATAATTTTTTCCTCTATTTCTTCAAAGTCCAGTGATTTTTTAAATTGTTCAACTGTGTGGTTGTGATGAGATACACCTTTAATGGACAGTTTAAAACTATATCTAATCCCGCAGGATCTGGATCTAATATTTCAAAAGATAAGACCTTTTATTAAATATTTTTGTCTTTCATTATTTTGTTATGTAAGTTTTTGAATAATTTTCCTTTGGAGTCATGGAACCCTATTACTGGTGTTGGTTTGAGTTCTCACTAAGGGTGGTTCCTCCTGTACATGCACCCCCTATTTTTGGTGCAGTAAGTTCCTATAATAATATATTCTTCTTGGTAGTGAATTCCTTATTTTTCTCTTTTATGTGTGTAATGTGGGCATAGTTGATTATTTTTATATATGTGTAAATGGTTGAATCAAAATTAACAAAGTTAAATAAATTGTTAAAATTAATTTAATAAGGAGTTGGGGAATCCAAGCATGTTTTTACTATTTGATAAGGTTAATGTTATTGAAACTATATGTGATTAAACCACACTGAAAATCATGGTCATTGGGGGTCTTTCAATGTTAACTAGATTATGATTTTTGAAATTATTGTTGTCTGGTTTTTGAAAATAGTTGATATAAATTTAGATAATGATATATACCTGGTAAATGTATAGGATGCCCCATGATCTTATAGTTGGTGTGATAACACTCTATAACAAAGATGTGAAATTGAATGAAAGATCCTATGCCAAATCTGGAAGATGTTATATGTTTGTTGTAATATGTTTGTATATGTGGTTGTGTATTGTGGCTTGGTTATGTTGATGTAATGTCTGGGTAGTGTCTATGTTGTGATTCATGAACAGTGGGGTTGTGATGGTGGTTGTATTTTGGTTGTGCTGTGTGGCTGCAGAAGTGATATTTTCCTATTGGTATGTGGATTTTTGGATTTATATTGTTGTGATGTGATGAATTACACTAGTTTCCCAAGTATTAATTTAATTAATTTCATAATAAGGCTTTTAAATTGTCATCATTAAAGAATGAATAGTCAATGGGATGGAAACACTAAACATGGTGCAAGTTTTATTAGAATAGGATAGTAACCGAAAAACTAGAAAATGGATTAATGAGAATTAAAAACTGAAATATGAATTGTGACATGAATTTTTCTTATGTGGGGTTATGAATTTATAAGCAGTAGTAATTTAAGGGAGAGTTTTGAGTTGGTTGGTACATTTGTTGTAAACCCCTAGGATGGGATTGTGTTTAGCTATTATATATACATGACATATCCTTGTAATATCTTTACAATCCCCACCCATGTTGAGAACCTTCTGTTGACACACACACACACACAAAGATATATATATATATATATATATATAAATATTTGGGGATGTTTTTTGCAACATATGATGGTATGGTGGATGGATGGATACCTGCTCTTCCACACTCCCTCTTCTAGGAAATGGTGATATTCATAGGTTATGATGTCTAGAATCCAGAATTGACACTGTCTACATGTGATGTGATGATATTTATGGATCGAGTGTCTTTGGGAGATATGTGATGAGATGGATTATGGTGGGTGGTCATGCATGGTAGAAGGAGGGAATTAGATTGATTTATTTCATGCCCATGATGCCCTACTACATTGGTTATGAGATGTGATGTGATGGGCCATGTGTGTGTAGGCGGGATGTGATGTGATGTGATTTCGAAGTTATGGGAGCATCAATACGTACAAATATGGGGTGTGAGAGAGGAAACTCAGTGGGAAAGGATTATGTCGTACCGTTATTCAATATGATTCATATTACATTATTATACTTGGATGTGCTATTTGGTGAGTGAGACATGGTGAGGATTGGTTTAGTTAGTATACATGTATATGTTTTGTTTAGTTATACTACTTTATGATGGATTTATTAGTATTATCTTTTCACATGTGAATGAGAGACTTTTGTTTTTCATACTGATTTGATCACACTACGTATATAAACTAATTATTATTTTTCTAGGAGGACTTGATGGAACATGTTGGACATTACTACATAAAACCTTGGGATAGTTGTTGTATCACTTATTTAGTTTTTATTTTTGGGTATTTACATTGAAAACCTTTCTCTGTATCAGTTTAATTCAAACATGCATTATGGGATGGTTTTTTGATTTATTATATATATATTGTGTTTTTTATTGCAGTTAATTCAAATAATATCCTAATATTCTTTATATTATTAAGGGTAACGCCTCACATACATGATATTTTTATACCCTTGGTTCTAGTCGCCAACTTGGGGCCTATTGGAGGCAGGAATCAAGAGCCATTATCTCTATCCACTAATTATGATATATTTTGAATGAGGGGATTGTGAAATATTGGTATTATAGTTTATAGTTGAGAGATATAATGGATTTTAGAGTTAGCCATAGTGAGGATTTTATGGGTCAGAATGGAAATCGTATCGGTTCACATTGTTGTGTGACCGAGGATAGCGATACTAACTTGGAAGGGTGATTTTAGGAACCTCATGATATTGCAAATAGAATATAAACTTGTTTTACAACCAAGTGAGGTAGTACAGCTTTAAGGGTAGAGACTTATGAGAGGTACATGAATCATGATGAATAGTTTTCTTATTTAAGATGGGTGGTTTTGGGTCATGGAATGTTAAATTAAATTAAAATGAATTAAATAAAACATAATAAAATTCCATAATATTGGGAATAGGAAATATTTGTTTACCTTTTCATATATGTATTATTGCCATTGTCTATGTGTGAATCAGGTAGTGGAGGTTCAAATGGATGATCAGGTTGATCAACGGAGGGTTGATCTAGTTGAGGATGAGGATCAGTTGAAGAGGAAGTTGTGAGATATTCAGTGGAAGCCTTTAAAGAAGAATAAGGGAAATGTTTCTAATGTGGAGAGATAGAGTTGGCTAGAGAAGATAAAGATTTATTTTTGTTTGATATGGGACCTAATGATGAAATGGATCCCCTTTTAAGTTAGTCATATGTGAGAAGTTGTTAATTAGTGGTGGATGTTGTACCTTGGTGAGTGGAAGGAGGATAATGTTTCATGCATTCTCCTCAAGAAGGAGTTATGATATAATTTCCTTTCATCAACCATGGAAGATGTGAATAGGTAGGAGATACTCTCACTTTAGTAGAAGAGTATGTCTATGCATGATCATATAATAAAGTTCAAGGAACTTCTATACTTTTCCCCATATATTTTCTCAGACGAGTAGTCTCAACCAAGGTATCGTGAGTATTCACTCCATCCTTCATTCCCATATGCATTTACAAGTTTTACGTTGTCAACGTATCTGGAGTTTCAGAATAAGTTATAGGTGATCATTTAAATGCACTAACATAGAGTATTTCCATGAGAGGGGAACTATAAGGATTCCTTGAGGATTAGAGTTGTTAGTGGTAGGTCTTAGGTTCCATGGTCTTTGAGTTTTAGACTAGCAGGGATTTGACCTCAGTATCATCCATTATGGACTTCCAAGTTCAGTGGTTTATGTTCTATTTATGGAGACTTCATACTTGTGTGTTTATACTATGGGGTTCATTATAAGGCACTAGCCTTAAACCTTACTTAATCTTGAGTTATTACAAGATTACACATTAAGGATCTTTTCAGTTTTAGAGTTTTAGAGAATTAGATCATAAAACTTGCATTACATTCCACATTTAAACAAAGTGGTTACATAAAAGATAGTATTCATTTTTCTCATCAATGGAAACATATTTAAAATAAAACATGGATTCTTTCTTGACACTTCCTTGACACTATCATCATATAATGTACCATTCCCTTGACCTGTGAAAACATTTCAAAAAAATGGGATGAGCATAAAAAGCTCAGTAAGGGTTATAAAAACATGGAAAGGAAACATGAGTTCATATATACATAAGAATGAAATCATACTTTACCCATAAAACATAAGCACTTTAACATACCTCATCAAATCATGAATAAATCATAGAAATCATAAGACATAAAGGTAACGTGAGACATGCATAACATTCTTACGTAGGGAGTAACCCTCTTGGTTATGTTTGGAATACCCATTACAGTATATTCCCTAAATCTCTTCAGAGAAACCTTAACGTTTAACTCCTTCGCGTTACCCAATGCATTGGAGAGCTATATCGGGCTCACCCGCCCTTAGTTTATCATGGAACCACCCGTCTTCATAACAATTCCCATGAACCATAACATAATTGTATCACATAAAACATGTATAAAGGAAACTTAACATTTCCACTTTTCAATCACAAGATTTCAATACAACACATTGATATAAAAACATTATGAAAAAAAATTTCAATACTAAAATAAATGAAAAGTAAAACATGGTATTTATTTTTTTATTCAAAAAATGTTATGGCTTGTAGAGGAAGCCAAAACTCAAATAATGGTCACAGTAGCGGAGAAGTCGTTGTCGCCGCATACATACAAAAAAAAACATTCCCTTTTTTCATTTAGTAAATGCTTTGTATAAAAAATATTCCTTTTGAATAAACGTAAAATTCAAAGGGGTTTATACACTGTATAAAATAAAGTTGTGTATAAAATATAATATGCCTCAATGAAAAAAGATTGAGACGAAGTCCCTTAGAAAGATCATTTTTTTAAATAAAATAGATCTATTATTTGTATTCACTATAAGTACACATAAAGAAAGTACAAATAAAACATAGGACATAATAATATCATGAAATAATTTGAATGTAAGATATTAACCCAAAGAACAGAAATTGGGTTTTGAAGTTCCCTTACCTCGTGTCCGACTTGACTCGATCATTCTTTAATCTCCTGAATAATAAACTTGAGTTAATTTCTACTCGCTCAAGAAACTTTTTCAAGTTCATAATTACTTTTTTTATCACTTATTACCATGTTATGAACATTATGTTATCATTTAAGTTAATAACGGTCGTTTTGTTGATATTTGGTACTTGAGTCAAAAGTGAACTTCTTATATTTACAAGTTGTTCATGTAGTCAAATATCCGTTATCTCAAGAATGATATTAATTATTTAGATTCAATATATATCATATATATACAGTACATGCATTTATAATATTACATAATAATTTAGAGGTAAGAAATGAATTGCACCGTTCATGGAGACGGTAAGTCGTACGTACGCATGAACGCTACATTCATTTCTATCTCATACTTTAATGGAAATAAATAATAATTATAAAAAGGTATATTATAATTCCAGTATAATATCATATATAATATCATTGAATATATCCTTTATACGTACCACATATGGTATTAACGAATCAAATCACTTTGAGGGGGCAATAGTCTACACTTCCTAAAATGAAGATATCACGTTTACCCATAATGGAAACCATAAAGGTATGCCATAAATGAAAAAAATACAGAAGCTTAAGTAAAACATAAACATATTATATATCATATATAAATATAGTGACATCTTAATGGCCACCTTTGAAGGTGTTATATGATTGTTGAACAATCATCGTTTCGTGAGGCAGAAATTCGCCATCCTGAGAAACAGTATGCTCTTTAACCGTAAGATGAAGGTGTGTGTAAGTGTAGCTTTAATACTTCTCATAACAAAATCCTAGTATATTTATGATACTTTTGTTGTCACAAATGAAAGGAATAAAAAGATTTTAGGGGGTTTTAGAAGAAAAATAAAACATAAGAACACAAGAGAAAACACTACAATTAAAACGGGTAACTCTTTTTGATTTGAGATCAAAGGCTTCCTTGGGAAGACTTCTGCCCAAAGTGAGGATTCTAGGAGTAAGAGAGGGATGTGTAGAGACTAAATGGTCAGGGTTTGGCCGATCCAAATTCATGAGAGGTGTGGGTAAGGTGGTAGAGGTGGGGGCCTTCTATAAGAGGAGAGGAGGGGCACTCTTGGAAAGGTATAAAATGTTACTTTATTTACAAATGAGTTTCGGATTTTAAAGGCCCCACATTTATTTATTTTGAGGATAAGGTGATAAGGGTTCAAAATATACTCATACAATAGGTTGTTGACATGTGTAGGTCTTAGACATTACATTACCTTTTCATTTTATTTAAATAGTCAAATAATGAGGTAATCGCTACATCATCATGATGTCATAAATAATTTAATTTATTTACAGTCTAAAAATTATAAAAAAATACTATGATTTAGGAAATCGTTTTAGATTTCTAATGACTATTTATAGTCCAATAGATCATTTATTTAGACAAAATTAAATTTTTTTTTACTTAGGTGATACATTCTTTGTTATATTTAACTTTCTTTAAAAATAAAAAGATAACAAGTCATTATCACACAAAAGTGATTCCATGGGGTCCTCAAGTTTGGCACAAGGCATCCCATGGTCTGCCATGACACAAACAGTAGTTTTAGGACACATTTTGGGGTCATTTATTATTATTATGATATTATTTTATTATCCTTAACTATCTGATTACTAATTAATCAAGATAATTAAAGATAATTACCGTCGTTACTATTCATAATGTCCAAAAACAAAAGAGTTTTGATTAAATAATTTGGACCTTCTGATTCCAAATATATTATCCATTTTACCAAGTTCCAAACACATAAATTTCAATAATTAATTTAAAAATAATTCTCGTTGTCAAAACAAATAGCGGGTTTTTTTTGAAAGAATATCTATGAAATGTTTGGCATTCGTTTATGCTCAATTCCAAAGTGAAATTAATCCTAATGACCACAATTGTATTAAATGGTAAAAATATATTAAAATTACACTTTAATACCAATTATAAAGATAATATAACCATATAATTAAATTATATGAAAAAGTGGTTTTGATGTAAAATGCAGTATTTTTCACTATTCATTAAAAAATGAACATTGTCAGAAAAATACCAAAAATTTATCCATTGTAAATTTCAATGTCCCAACCATAAATAATATGTTTATTTTTACAAATCAAGCTTATAAAATTGTCAAAAGTTGGATTTAAAAATGGTTTGCCATCAAAAGGCTGTAAAACAATCTCTTAAAAATATTAGTGTATTCCATGCTTAAGATTGGATTTATTCTCATTTTAAGCCTCTAAAACACTATCTAATTCATTAATAGACATAGATAAAAAATTTATATTATTCATTACTTACTTGGGATGTTACATCCTTCCCCCCTTTATAAAATTGCATCCCCGTAATTTATTTACTTATCGAATAAGTGGGGGTATTTATCCCTCATTGCATTTTCAGATTCCCATGTTGCCTCTTCACTCATGTGGTTCTTCCACAAAACCTTTACTTGATTAATCGCCTTATTCCGTAACACATTATCTTTGAGGTCAAGAATCTAGATTGGTTGTTCTTCATAAGAGATATTCTTTTCCAACTGAACTACCTCTGGGCTCAAAACATGAGATGGATCTGGCATATACTTTCTCAACATCGAAATATGAAAAACATTGTGTACATGAGATAAACTCAGAGGTAAAGCCACTCGGTAAGCAACCGATCCAACTTTTTCTAGAATTTAATATGGTCCAATGAACCTTGGACTCCGCTTTCCTTTCTTACCAAATCGCATCACGCTTTTCCATGGTGAGACTTTGAGAAAAACATGATCACCTACCTCGAAAGATAGATCATTCCTCTAGTTATCTGCATAACTCTTCTTCCTGACCTGAGCTGTTTTCATGTGTTTCTGAATCATCTGAACTTTTCCAGCCATCTCTTCTACCAATTCTGGTCCCATAATCTTCCTTTCACCCACATCATCCCAAAAATCTGGAGTTCGACACCATTTACCATATAATTCCTCAAATGGTTCCATCTGTATACTAGAATGAAAACTATTATTATAAGAAAACTCAACCAAAAAAAGATGTTGGTCCCAAATTCCCTGACAATCCATCGAACAAGCACGTAGCATATCCTCCAATGTCTGAATTGTTCATTCTGACTGCCCATCTGATTGAGGATGAAAAGTTGTACTAAAATTTAATTCAGTACCCAATGACTTCTGAAGGCATTTCCAAAAGTTAGAAGTAAACCTGGGATCACGATCAAATACAATGGAAGGGGGAGATCCCTGTAACCTGACTATCTCTTTAAGATACAAACGAGAAAGTTGATCTAGGGAAAAGGTATCTTGTATAGCCAGAAAATGAGTAGATTTAGTCAAGCGATCAACAATAACCCAGATTGCATTATTACCTCGAGGTGTCTTCGGCAATCCCACAACGAAGTCCATGGATATATTTTCCCACTTCCACTCTGGCACTGGTAAAGGCTGAAGCATCCCTTCTGATAACTGAAACTCTAATTTTACCTGTTTACAAGTCAAACACTTCACAATAAAATAAGCAATATCCCTTTTCATTTCGTCGCACCAGTAATACTCCCGAAGATCTCTATACATCTTTGTACTGCCTGGATGAACTGAAAATGGAGAACTATGAGATTCACATAACAACTCTCTCTTCAACTGTGAATCACAAGTCACACACAATCTCTTCCAAAATCTCAAAATAGAATCATTATCAATTTTGAATTCAGGCAACTTACCCTTCTGAACCAGCTCTACCTTTTTCTGCAACTCACTGTCTTGCTTCTGTGCTTGCTTGATTCTGTCTGATAAAGAAGATTTCACTGATACCTGAAACAAAACAGAAGGACATCCTGCACCAACAACTTTTTTGCCAAATTTCATAAAATCCTTAACCAAAGGATCACGTTCCAAACACAACATTGTTAATGAAGCATTACTTTTTCGATACAAAGCATCAGCCACTTTATTTGCTTTTCCCGGATGGTAATGAATTGTACAATCATAATCCTTGATTAATTCTAGCCATCTCCTCTATCTCATGTTCAATTCTTTCTGAGTGAATATATATACTTTAAACTTTTGTGATCGATATATATTTCACACATAAATCCATACAAATGATGCCTCCAAATTTTTAAAGTGAAAACAACAACAGCTAATTCCAAATCATGTGTAGGGTAATTTACCTCATCAGTTTTCAACTGACGTGAAGCATATGCACTACCTGATCATTTTTCATTAGGACACAACCAAGTCCTTTCAATGAAACATCACTGTAGATAACAAACTCACCATTCCTGGAAGGTAGTTCCAAAACTAGAGCATTCACCAATCTTCTTTTCAGTTCCTGAAAACAATCATCACATTCTTTTGTCCAGATAAACTTCAAACCCTTCTGAGTTAGCATAGTCATTGGACTAGATAACCATGAAAAATTTCTAACAAACCTTTAGTAATAGACTGCAAAGCCAAGGAAGCTATGAATCTCTGTTACATTTTTGGGTCTTGGCCATTCTTCAACAACCTTTGTTTTTGCAGGATCAACAGTTATCCCATCTTTAGAAACAATGTGACCAAGGAAAAAAAAATTGCAACCAAAACTCACGCTTGCTGAATTTCCCATACAATTTATTATCTTTCAAGGTTGTCAAGATAACCCTTAAATGTCTTTCATTGTCCTCTTTACTATTAGAAAACACCAAAATAACATCAATGAAAACAACCAAAAACATATCCAAGAACTCATGGAAAATTCTATTCATAAGGTCCATGAATACAGCAGGTGCATTGGTTAGCCCAAAAGGCATTACTACACATTCATAATGGCCATATCTTGTACAAAACACGGTCTTCGGAACATCGGATTTCTTTACCTTCAATTGATGGTACCCCGATATCAGGTCAATCTTTGAAAAAAACTGACCTCCCTGGAGCTGATCAAACAAATCATCGATATGAGGCAAAGGATATTTGTTCTTAACAGTGATGTTATTTAAGGCTCTATAATCAATGCAAAGTATCATAAAACCATCTTTATTTTTAAAAAATAAAACAGGAGCACCCCATGGTGATGTGCTAGGTCGAATGAAACCGTTCTCTAATAAATCTTGTAATTGCTCCTTCAACTCTAAAAGTTCAGTTTGGACCATTCGATAAGGGTGTTTTGAAATTGTCTTAGCATCAAGAACTAAGTCAACAGTAAATTCAACTTCTCAATCTGGTATTATTCCAGGATACTCATTAGGAAAAACATCAGGATACTCATTTACCACTGGCACATCATTAATCTGAATAGTTCCCTTGTTTTCAACTATATGTGCAAGGTAACATTCATTTCCATCTTTTACAAGTTTCTCGGCCTCTTGATATGTTATCAACAGTAAGGGTTCATTCTTGTACACAAACTGAAAGTATTTCTCAAAAGAAACTTCTTTAGCTCTACAGTCAATCTTAGCATCGTAAATAGAGAGCCAATCCATACCCAAGATAACATCAAACTCTACTAGAGGTAAAACAATAAGGTTTGAAAGTAGGTTCTTTCCAAGGATAAGTATAGGAAGATTCTTAAAAATTCTTTTTGCCTCAACATTTCCCCCACGTGTTTTTACCACAAGTTCAAGAGTCATTTCTTAAGATGGGATTCCCATTTTACTAGAAAATTTTTCAGAGATGAAAGAATCTGTAGACCCCGAATCAAACAACACACTGGCATAATCTGAAAAAACAAAGTACCTGATACCACTTCATTTGACGGCCCAACATCTTCTGAAGTAGTTGAAAAGGATTTCACCACCCCTTTCTGGTTGTAGTCTAACTACTTCCCATCACTCGAGCTCTTTTTCAGACACTCGTTTGCATAGTGACCCATCTCATTGCACTTAAAACATCTCACTAACTGTAAATCAAATTTGGTCTTACCATCACCCTGATATATTTAGTGAAATCATGAGCATTATGTCCCATATTACCACATCGGTAGAACTTTCCAGAATTTAGAAGACATTCCCCAGGATGCCTTTTACCACATTTATCACAAACTGGAAACTTGGTTTTCTTACCATCATACTTTTTTGAAGAATTCTTACCTTTCTTCTGCCACCTCGGTCTCTTCTTCTATTGGTTGTTATAGAACACTTGGTCATCGGAAAACTCCATTTCCACCTTCTCAGCACATCAAACAATCTTTTCTTAACTTTTGAACTCACGATAATCTCAAGCCCTTCGATATTTTTCCTTTAATCCTGAGTAAAAAAGATTGATTTTACTATCATGGTCTCAGATAAAATTTAGAGCATACCTTGCCAATTGAGTGAACCTTTCTTCATAGGCAGCCACTGAGCCTTCCTCTTGCCTCAATTCCAGGAATTGTTTTCCCATTCTAAGTTGAACAGCCTTAGGAAAATACTTCTCAAGAAACATACCTTTGAATTCATCCCAGTCGAGAGCATCAATCTCATCAGCGACCCTGATATTTTTAACCATCAACCACCACTGATCTGCTTCACCCTCCAAATGGTAAATAGAAAGGCTAACCTTTTGATTTTATGAACACCCCATGACATCGAAAATCTTCTCCAGTGCTTTAATCTGCCCTTCAGCTCGCGCAGGGTCCGATGATCCTCTGAATGATGGGGGATATTGCCTCATGAAATGTTCTACCACTAAATTGTTCCTCTGCGGTTGATCTGGCTGATCTCGTGCATGGATACCACCACCATTTATCGCTTGAGTCAACTGCGCCATTATTGTAACAAACTGTTCAGTTCCACTTCTGACCATCTCAGGATGTTGATTCAGAAGGTCATTTCCTTCTGTATGCCTTCCTAGCACTGCTACCCTGTTTCCTCTACAGAAACCCATTCTGAACAAACATGTCTTAGATGAAGAAACATGGTAATCTTCAAATGCTATATCATTTCAATTTGACCATAAAAAAATATTTTTGGATAATCTTTTAATAAAATTATGACTCCTAAAGTTATCTAAACCAACCTTTGATACCGACTATAAGGCCCCAGCCTTAAACCTTACTTAATCTTGAGTTATTACAAGATTAAACATTGATGATCTTTTAGGTTTAGAGTTTTAGAGAATTAGATCATAAAACTTGCATTACATTCCACATTTAAACAAATTGGTTACATAAAAGATAGTATTCATTTTTCCCATCAATGGAAACATATTTAAAATAAAACATGGATTCTTTCTTGACACATCCTTGACACTATCATCATATCATGTACCATTCCCTTAACCTGTGAAAAAACATTTCAAAAACATGTGATGAGCATAAAAAGATCAATAAGGGTTATAAAAATATGGAAAGGAAACATTAGTTCATATATACATAAGAATGAAATCATACTTTACCCGTAAAACATAAGCACTTTAACATACCTCATCAAATCATGAATAAATCATAGAAATCATAAGACATTAAGGTAACTTGAGGCATTCATAACATTCTTACATAGGGAGTAACCCTCTTGGTTACGTTTGGAATATCCATCACAGTATATTCCCTAAATCTCTTCGTAGAAACCTTAACGTTTAACTCTTTCGTGTTACCCAATGCATTGGAGAGCTATATTGGGCTCACCCGCCCTTAGTTTATCACAGAACCACCCGTCTTCATAACAATTCCCATGAACCATAACATAATCGTATCACATAAAACATGCATAAAGGAAACATAAAATTTCCACTTTTCAATCAAAAGATATCAATACAACACATTAATATAAAAACATTATGAAAACCAGTTTCAATACCAAAATAAAAGAAAATTAAAACATGGTATTTATTTTTTTTATTCAAAAAAAATTATGGCTTGTAGAGGAAGCCGAAACTCAAATAATGGTCACGGCGGTGGAGAAGTCGTTGTCGCCTCATACGTACGACAAATAACCATTCCCTTTTGTCATTTAGTAAGCGCTTCGTATAAAAAATATTCTTTTTGAATAAATGAAAAAGTCAAAGGGGTTTATACAACGTATAAAAGAAAGTTGTGTATAAAATATAATATGCCTTAATGAAAGGAGATTGAGAGGAAGTCCCTTACAAAGATAATTTTTTTAAATAAAATAGATATATTATTTATATTCACTATATGTACACATAAAGAAATTACAAATAAAACATAGGACATAATAACATCATGACATAATTTGAAATTAGGAGATTAACCCAAAGAATGGAAATTGGGTTAAGAAGTTCCCTTACCTCGTGTCCGACTAGACTCGATCATTCTTTAATCTCCTGAATAATAAAAATGAGTTAATTAATACTTGCTTAAGAAACTTTTTCAATTTCATTATTCATTTCATATCACTTATTACCATGTTATGAACATTATGTAATCATCTATGTTAATAACGGACGTTTTGTCGATATTTTGTACTTGAGTCAAAAGTGAACTTCTTATATTTACAAGTTGTTCACGTAGTAAAATATCAATTATCTCAAGAATGATATTAATTATTTAGATTCAATATATATCATATATATCTAGTACATTCATTTATAATATTACATAATCATTTAGAGGTACGAAATGAAATGCACCGTTCATGGAGACGGTAATCCGTACGTACGCATGAATGCTACTTTAATTTATATCTCATACTTTAATGGAAATAAATAATAATTATATAAAGGTATATTATAATTCCAGTATAATATCATATATAATATCATTAAATATATCCTTTATACATACCACATATGGTATTAACGAATCAAATCACTTTGAGGGGGCGATAGTCTGCACTTCCTAAAATGAAGATATCACATTTACCCATAATGGAAACCATAAAGGTATGCCATAAATGTAAAATAGAGATGCTTAAGTAAAACATAAACATATTATATATCATATATAAATATAGTGACATCTTAATGTCCACCTTTGAAGGTGTTATATGAGTGTTGAACAATCATCGTTTCGTGAGGCAGAAATTCGCCATCCACAGAAACAGTATGCTCTTTAACCATTAGATGAAGGTGTGTGTAAGTGTAGCTCTAATTATTCTTATAAAAACAACCTAGTATATTGATGATACTGGTGTTGTTACAAAATAAAGTAATAAAAAGAGTTTAGGGGGTTGGAGAAGCAAAATAAAACATAAGAACACAAGAGAAAACACTACCTTTAAAACGGGTAACACTTTTTTATTTGAGATCAAAGGCTTCCTTGGGAAGACTTATTCCCAAAGTGAGGAATATAGGAGTAATATAAGGATATTTGGAGACAAAATGGTTAGGGGTTGGCCGAGAAATTTTTTTTAGAGGTTTGGGTAAGGTGGTAGAGGTGGGGGCCTTTTATAAGAGGAGAGAAGGGGCACTCTTGGAAAGGTATAAAATTTTATTTTATTTTCAAATGAGTTTCAGATTTTCAAGGTCCTAAATTGATTTATATTGAGGATAAGGTGATAAGGGTTCGAAATATATTCATACAATAGGTTTTTTACATGTGTAGTTTTTAGATTTTACATTATCTTTCAATTTTATTTAAATCGTTAAATAATGAGGTAATCGCTGCATCATCATGATGTCAGAAATAATTTAATTTATATAAAGTATAAAATTTATAAAACAAATACTATGATGTAGGAAATATTTTTATCTTTCCAATGACTATTTATAGTCCAATAGATCATTTATTTAGTCAAAATTAAAAATGGTTTACTCAGGTGATACATTCTTTGTTATATTTAACTTTCTTTAAAAATAAAAAGATAAAAAGTCATTATCAAACAAAAGTGATTCCATGGGGTCCCCATGTTTGTCACAAGGCATCCCATTGTCGGGAATGACACAACCAGTAGTATTAAAACACATTTTGGGGTCATTTTCTATTATTATGATATTATTTTATTATCTTTAACTACCCGATTACTAATTAATCAAGATAATTAAAGATAATTATTGTCGTTACTATTCATAATGTCCAAAAACAAAAGAGTCTTGATTACATAATTTGGACCTTCTGATTACAAATATGTAATCCATTTTACCAAATTACAAACACAGAAATTTAAATAATTATTTTAGAAATAATTCCCGTTGTCCAAACAAATAGCGGGTTTTTTTAAACAATATCTATGAAACGTTTGGCATTAGTTTATGCCCAATTCCAAAGTGAAATTAATCCTAATTACCACCATTGGATTAAATGGTAAACATATGTTCAAACTACACTTTAAGACCAATTAAAAGGATAATCTAACCATATAATTAAATTAGATGAAAAAGCAGTTTTGATGTAAAATGCAATATTTTTCACTATTCATTTAAAAATGAACATTGTCAGAAAAATACCAAAAATTTATCCAATGTAAATTTAAATGTCCCAATAATAAAGAATATGTTTATTTTGACAAATAGAGCTTATTAAATTGTCAAAATTTTGATTTAAAAATGGTTTTCGATCAAAAGGCAATAAAACAATCTTTTAAAAATATTAGTGTATTCTACGCTTAGGATTGGATTTATTCTCATTTTAAGCCTCTAAAACACTATCTAATTCATAAATAGACAAAGATAAAAATATCTATTATTCATTACTTAATTGGGATGTTACATTCATGGCAATCATTGGGATCAGTTCCCAGTGGATGCTTGACCTCAGTTTGGTAGAGGTGGATAGGTTCTTCATTAACCTCAACAACAGTTACTAACAATTCCATTATAGTAGCTATGGAAACAGGATTTTTATCTATAGAGAGAAGATGTGGTAGGCATAGGGAAGCCTCAAGATATACCACACCCTCAGTGACCTTGACCTGAGTGTAGTAATGGAGGTTTCCATCAAGAAATAGGTAGAGGATCTAGGCAGGTTTAGTTGTTGGAAGTCGATGTAACAATGCCAGTGGTTCCAGAGATCATTCGAGGTACATTCAATTTATTGTGTTCCCTTATTTTTTCCATATTTGATTTGGTAGATTCATACTCCTTTGTTTCACCCTCTCTATTATATTCTTTGGAAATAGATGTAGAGAGGCTTTGCATGCCCCTATTGTTGACTACACCAGTCAAATGCCAGACCATCTTGTTTGATTTGTATCAGGGATATTCACTGATGATGGGGTAACATCAGTTATGTATTGACCTTTTCATACATCAGATTTATCCATAAAATGACATGCATTTCATCAAATGGTTGTATTATGTGTGATATGTTATTTAATGATTATTTAGGAGAGTTTTTTTCTCCAATATAGACGGTCAGTATGATGGTTTGATTGGAGATTAGGTTTGGTAGGTGGATAGTCATCATTTAGATCCCCTTAGTTTTTTGGTGGTTGGAATTAGCAGTCATAGGTAAAGAAGAGTCTCCAAGGGTTTTTAGGGAGTTCCTGGAAGTTTTCCCTCAAGAATTTTTGTCACAACCTCCTTCACATGAATTTTATTTTGGGATAGACATCTGGCCATGTTCTTATCCAATGTCGATGGATCCCTATGAGATGGTGCCTTATGAATTTTGGTAGTTGAGGATTCAGATAGATGATCTGATAAAGAGGGGTTTCATCTCACCAAGTGTGTCTCAATGGTATTATCAAGTGTTATTCACTAATAAAGAGGATGGTATTTTGAGGATGTGCATATACTACCTGATGTTGAACCAGGTTTTGATGAATAATCACTATCCCTTTCTAAGGATTTATGATCTTATAGACTAGTTTATGAGAGTTTATTGGTTACCCTAGATTAATCTTCGATATGGATATCACTAGTTGAGGTGAAGGATGGAGATATCTAAAATATTTTCATCATATGTGGGTATGGGAACATTAATTTAATGGTCATGCCTTTCGATGTCACAAAGGAACCAGTTGTGTTCATGTGGCTCATGAAATCAATATTTCCTGAATTCCTATACCATTTGGGGATTGTATTCATCAATGTAATATATATTTACTCAAATTCATAGGAGTTACATGATGATCATCACAACATTATTTTATAGATTCTTCATCACCAACATATCTATGGAATGTTGTCCAAGTGTATGTTTTGGACATGAGAGGTTCATTTCCTTGGAAATGTTTTTTCTCTATTGGGTGTGGCAGTGGACCTATCGAAGGTCAAGGTAGTTGTTTATTGGAAAGCACCTAAGAATGTTGAATATTTGGATTGCTTCCTTGTTCTCATAGACTATTATCGAAGGTTTGTTCCCAATTTCTATCATTTTTTATCTCTATTAACAGTGTTTACTAATAAGGGACAATATTTATGTGGACTTACTAGTTCTAGGTATCGTTTGGCTACCTGAAGGGGAAGTTGGTTAGTGCTCTATTTTTTAGAGGAGGGTGTAATGTTTGAGGTGTTTTGTGACACATCCTATTTGGTATCAGGATGTATGTTGACGTAGTAGAGGGAGGTGATCTCATATGGGTCAAGGAAATTACATCCCTATTGGAGTAACTATGCCATCCATGGTCTAGATCAAGCTACAGTTGTGTTTCTACAATAGTTGTGGCAGCATTACCTTCTTGGGTAGTGTTTTTTGGTATTCACAGATCAAAAATGATGGATATATGTCTTGTATCAGCATTATATAATTCTATGACCCTGGAGGTGGATGAATTTTTTTTATGATTGTGATTTTTAGATCTCATTAAATTTAGGAAAGGGTAATGTGGTGTCTAATGATTTCAGTAGGAAATCATGAAGGGATGTTGTTAAGGAGTCCTTGGATGCTTGGAGAGTGGTGGAGGAGTTGGTATCCTTTAAATTTTATGAGAGGGTAGTTTATGGAATAAGTTTATTGTTTCATATGGTAGTGGCATATTCCTTAATGTGGTGGGTTAAGGAGTTTTAGTGGGGAGACTCAAAGGCAGAGGTGATGTGCAATCCTATTGTCCATAGTGATTATCTAGAGAGATGGTTAGAGGATGATCAAAAGTAGATGATGTTTTGGGGGAGGTTGTTTTTTCAGTAGCGATTCATGATGGATTCCTTTGTTAGTTTCATATATCACTGTTATCAGTACAGCAAAGAGTTTTCGAGATATACCATGGCTTGAAGAAATAGTTTTCATGGCCCTGGATGAAACGAGTAATGGTGGAGTTTGTGTCTTGGTGGTTGGTTTTCTAGAAACCAAAGTTCAGTCATTATGTTCCTTTAAGTTTACTATATCCCTTGTATATTGCTGATTAGAAATGGGATAAAATCTCAATGGACTTAGTCACATGGTTACACTAATCTCTATTAGTATGTGATGCTATCTAGGTAGTTATGTATCATTTGATCAGATCGGCTCATTTCTTAATGATCAAGGAGTCAGGCCTATTATATTATTTATATAAGTGGTATGTGGATGATGTGGTTTTATTTTATAGAGTCCCATGGTCTATTGTATAGGATCGGGAAGAAAACTTTACCTCACAAGTTTAGAGGGTTTTGCATCATGATTTTGGCACTCAGTTACACCTCAGTAATTCTTCTCACCATCAGACTTGTGGGTAGGAAAAATGGACTATCCAAATACTAGAAGATATGTTTTTGTCTTGTTTCTTACACTTTGATAGATCGTGGTAACAACGCCTTCCCTTTGTTTAGTTTTTTTATAATAATATCTATCACTCATCCATTGGCATGTCCCCATTTGAGGCATTCTATGGGAGGCTATTTCATTTTCCATTGGGTGGGAATGAGGTTGGGGAGTTAGTAGTTCCTAGTCTTGATGTGGTGTACAGAAAAACAGAGAATGTTTGGTTGGTTTGAGAGGGGATGAAAGTAGTTTAGGTATATAAAAATTCTTACGTTGATCATAGGTGGAGTCCCCTACAGTTCAAAGTAGGAAACCATGTTTTGTGGAAGGTCTCTCATAGATGTGGGAAGTGGAGGATTGGAAGGGAGAGTAACATTTTTCCTTATTTTCTGGGGGCCTTTGAGGTGTTAGGATACATTGGAGAGTTGGTGTATCACTTGGTGTTTCCATTATAGATATAGAGGATAAAAGATATTCTCCACATCTCTTAGCTATGTGGGTATCTTAACAATGACTCCCATTTCATTGACTTGGGAGATGTATATATCAAGGATGTCACGATGTTTGTAGATATAACAATGGAGATCCAAGATCATTAAGAGAATATGATACTAAGATAAACCATTCATTTGGTTCATGTGATATGGAGGCATGGTAGCCTAGAGAAAATTACTTTGGATAATGAGATGCAAATGTGTGACCAGTACGTAGATATTTTTTCTGTTTTCCATTTCTATTTTTTTTCTATTTAGTATCCTAATTTAACCTTGGGTTTTATGAGATAATTTGTTTTCCCCCTTGATGTGATGTGTGTTTTGTGAAAATGCTATGACCTGTGAAAAAGGTTTTACCTGATTCCTTATCAAGACACATTATACTATGTTGTGATTAAACCAATGTGGGTGAGTTAGTGCCAACCAGAGTCGATAGTATCTTAACATGGAGGATTGAACTCACTCATTCTTATGCTCAGGGAAGTATGGTTTGTTCAGCTTTTGTGAGAATTTGATTTAGCGGGTTTGGTTGGTGGTGTTGATTCATGTTTAATGAGATCCTTGAGAGGTATCTTGAGGGATGGTTTTTTGGGAATTTTATCCCATTCATTCCTAGTTGATTTTTAATTCTTGGGGTAAAAATATTTTGAGAGGTATCTAATGTAATGGTTTATACCTTCGAACCCATTACATTATGGTAAATTTGTGGTTTGAGGTGTTCATGTAAGGTTTAGGGGGTTAGTGGAGGAAGGTATGAGTTTTGAGTTGTTATGGAGGAAAAGGGGGTGATTAAGAGGATGGTGGTGGATCAGCAGTGGTGGATCATTTTGAACTAATATTGAATAATAAATGGTGGACCATTTTGAACTAACAGGCTATCATTATGAACTAATGGTGGTTCACCAATAAAGAATCATTTTGAACTAACAGTGGATCATTAATGGTGGTTCATTTTGAAATAAAAATAGATCAGAAATAGTAGATCATTTTAAACTAATGGTGGATTACCAATGGTTAATAATTTTGATCTAACAGTGTATCACCAATGGTGGATCATTTTGAACTAATTATGGATCACTTACTATGTCTCCTTTTGAACTAATGGTGGATCAGCATCGGCGGCCCAGTTTAAACCTACGATGGATCACCAATGGTGGATCCCCAATGGTGGATCACCAATGGTGGATCTCCAAGGATGGATCACCAATGGTGTATAGTTTTGAACTAATGGTTGATTACCAATGGTGGATAATTTTGAACTAATAGTTTGTCACCAATGGTTTTTCATTTTGAACTAACGGTGGTACTCTATAGTGTTTCCATTTTTTAAAAATTTTAAAAAAACCCATTTTTAAATTTCATTGTTGAAAATGGTTCTAATCCCTTAATTAATTAATTTCAAATATTTTTTAATGGGGGGTAATTATTTCATCTATATCTTAAAAATTCAATGATTTTTTAAATGGTTGAACTGTGTGGATTTGATGAGATTTGACTTTAACAGCCAATTTAAAATTGTATCTAGTCCCAATGTTTTTGGATATAATATTTCAAAATATAATATCTACTTTCATTATTTTGGTCATGATTTCTCTTGAGACAAGTGGTTTTGGATAATTTTCCCTTAGATTCATGGAGCCTTGTTTACAGTGTTGGTTTTAGTTCTACCAACTAGTTGTTTCCTCTTATACTTTCACCCCACATTTTTTGTGTAGTAATTTTCTGTAAAGATCTATTATTTCATGTAGGGAATTCTTTAATTTCTCTTTTATGTGTATCATACGGGTAGGGGTTCTTATGTTTATCTATGAGGAAATGGTTTCATACAAATTAGAAAATATAAATAAATTAGTTAATTAAATTTTATAAGTGTTAGGGGAATGAAATCATATTTTAACTATTTAATATGGTTTTTTTGTTGAACTATATGGGATTAAACCCCTATAAAAATCATGTTCTTTGGGGGTCCTTAACTGTGCACAAGCCAATGATTTGTGGAATACATGTCATGTGGTTTTTGAAAAAACTTAATATGAATTTTTAAAATTACGTATTCCTGGAAAATATGTTTGACACCCCGATTTATTATAGCTTGTGTGATAATTCTTTGTAATAAAGAATTGAAATTCATAGAAATCCCCTATGACACATTTGAAATATTTTTTTGAATATTGTATTATTTTTGGTATGAGGTTTTGTGTTTTGGCATAGTTTGGTTGATGTGATTCTTAGGATGTGGCTATGTTATGATGTGTGAGAAGTAGGGTTGTGATGGTTGTTGTGGTGTTGTTGATAAAACAGTGTTGTGGAAGTGATATTGGCCTATTTTAATTGGGAAGTTGGGCTATCGGTTGTTCTAATGTGATGGTTTATACTAGTTTCCAAATTATTAATGGAATTAAATTCATAATAATGATCTCAAATGGGTATGATTAATGAATGGATATTCAATGGGATGGAAACACTAAACATGGTTCTTTTTTTAGTGGAATGAGTTGGTAATGGAAAATCTGGAAAGTTGATTAATGACAATAATTTATTCATGATGTGATGGTTGTTGTGGTGTTTTTACGAAAACAAGGTTTTGGAAGTTATATTAGCCTATTTTTATGTCGAATATGGTCTATTGGTTGATGTGATGTGATGGTTTATGCTAGCTTCTTAATTATTACTGCAATTAAATTCATAATAATAATCTCAAATGGGTATGCTTAATGAATGGATTGTCAATGCAATGGAAACACTAAACATGGTTCTTGTTTTAGTGGAATGGGTTGGTAATGGAAAATCTGGAAATTGGATTATGGACAATAATTTATTCATGATATACTTGGGGATGTTCATCTCATTTTTTGGATTGTGATACATAGTGGTTAATTTGTGATCTTATGAACTAGTCATTAATACTATTTTAGGTTTAATTGTATAGTTAATTTTTAGAGGATTATATAATCTCATTGTGTTATAATTTCTGGGATATTGAAAATTGTTTTGGAATGGTACGTTATTAAGAGTATATTATTAGATTATATACATACATGGGTATATAATTATAGTAATGACTAATGTTGTTTGAGGAAGGATTGGATAGATTTTTTTAGAGAATATATTTCAATGATTATTGGGTTTAGAATATTTTAATAATTTTCATGGTAATTTGGGATCTCTATTTTATCTATTATCTAAATAAGTATGAGATAAACCAACTCAATGTTATCTAGGTTTAACCAGGAATGATCTATGATAAATTTAGAGTGATATAGGTTGAACTGGGTCTATAACAAGATGAGTTGTATGAACTGTAGGGTAATACAAAAGTGTTTTAATGTGAGACACTGTAAGGTTAAATTTTCATGTGGTTATTTATTATAATTCACTTATAATGATTGAAACTCATTTTAACTCTTTTGGTTTGAGTAATGTCTAGAACTACAAGTTAACATGGGTGTGACAAACAATTTGGAGGCTACCATAATAAAAAATCCAATTGAATGGGATATGGAGTGAGAACTCATGATATTATGCCAAACCATCTATCATAAAATATGATTAACAATTTGAACATTGAAAAAGTATTAACCACACCATATAAGAAAAATATAGAGTCTCACAAAATATCAAGTGATGAAGGTCCTCTAACTCACAAGTGTAAGGAAAATACAAAAGGTATTAAAATTTGTTTCTTAAATTGTAAGAGAGTTAAGAATAATGTGATATACTGGACCAATCCAAGTGACAAAAAAGGAAACAGTCACCAAAACCATGTGACTAATGAAAATACTATGAATCTAATACTGAGAAATTAGTTAGTGAGTTTTTTACTCTGGACTTTATAATAACCTATATCATGTAATATTTCACCAACAATAGGATATTGAGTTATAAATAAAACCCTTAGTGATGTGATTATCATAATAATAGTTTGGGGGTTTGTGGGAAGTAATTTTTTAAAGATCTAGATCTTATTCCCTTAGTGGAATTATATTTTTAATTATGAATGGTTTAAATCTCTTTATAAAGTGAATAAAATAACTTTTTATATAGATTAATCTCATTCCACATACTAAATAAACTCGTGATCATCTAGCAATATATGGTGACTTATAAGTTGCCAATATAAATTAATTTGGTTTTATGTGTGAAATTCTAAGGATGTAATTTATTTGAGTGGAGGAATGTAACACCAAAAAAATCTAATATATGATTACCATTGAAAAGTAAATTCATTTTATTTCTTTCTCCACACACAGAAACAAACTTACATAAAACCAAGATATATTTATTTAAAATATGAATATTTAAGTATAACCATTAAAAACGTAGTCATGGAATTAGAGGTAACAAATAGGAGGTATATATTTATGAATTATATGTATATAGAAAATAAAGGCTACTTTTAATATTAATTAAATTCAATTAGTTTATCTAAAGAACTAATAAGATCATATATTATTTAGAAAATATTTTTTTTAAATTATCTTTTATGTAATAGAGAATTAAATTTTAAATAATCATATTATTAATGATGAATTATGTTTTATATTAATAATTGGTTAAAACCAATTTGGTGGCTAAATGATAAGAAATAATAATGGTAATAGAAAATATTAGAAAATGTCATTTTCCAATTACTATTGCTTTTTAATTAAATTTTTTTATTTAATTCAAAAAATGGATTTATAAATATTGAAAATTGAAATTAACAAATATTAAATTCTTTTATTAATTCCTTATATAAAAATTCACTTATTATTAATTCTTATTTTTTCTGAAAAAATATTTTTTAGTCAAAGAATACAATTTTCAACAAAACATGTAATTTCTATGGATATACCATTATATAAGAATGACCTAGAAAATTTATAAAACATTTTAAGTAATAAAATATAAATTTTATAATTAATATTATTCATTTAAAAATATTTTTAACTTATAAAACCTATGAAAAACGTTTTTAGAACAAATTAAAATGATAAATTAATATAAAAACTATTTTTAGTTCATTCATTTAATCAAGTATTTTCCAGGGAGATTCAGATTTGTTTTAACTTAATAACATCATAAACATTATTTTTTTATAATAATTAAATTTATTTCATTAAAATAAGTTTCCAAGATAATTTTATATTATATATATGTTTTAATATTAAAAATGTTGTTTCTGTAATAACTGTTTTTACATGATTTAGTGTATTTATTTAAAAATTATCTTTTCACGAATTTAGAAATATTAATTGATTAAATTATTTTTAAATTAAAAATTATATGTACAGAATTAGTTAAAAATTTCAGTCTTAATATTTTTCATTTAAATTAATTATGAAGGATAGATATTAATTACCAAGGTAAAAGTTAATTAGGGTAAAGGAAAAAAAGTTTAAATAATGAAATAACACTCAAATATGTCTCAAAAAGAAGTGTTTGAGGTGATTTTAAACCCAAAATCATTTTAATCCCCTATTGTTTCCATTTTATAACCTTTGAAACATGAATGGTAACCTTGCATTATTGAAAATGTAAGGGCTACTCACAAAATTATCGTACCCTACACATAAAAAGTCTAACTAATTAACCACTTAAAAACTCACCTATCATATGAATATATCATTGAAAGTCATCAAATATTCTCTCCATATAACACTATTCCATGTTTAAAATATTTTGGTCACCATTACTTGCCATGGAGCCTTTATTTTCAAGGAGACTTCCATGGAAAATTCAAGTCCCTGACGGGAGTATTGTCAACTAATTATCTTTTCTTATTAATTATATTATTTAAACTTTATTCTAGAAAAAATTATATAATGATATTATTATAACTTATATTCATAAATTTTAACATATTAAATTCATTACCATTATTTATTGATATACCCCATCCATGAAGAAAAACAAAACTCTTGTTCGTGCATTGTGCAAACTACCATCTCCACGATGTAACATGTTTCATATTCCTTCATGACCTTAAAATTTTTAACATAATGATGGTATTAAAGTATAATATGATATTTATTAAATAATTAAGGTTTTTTATGAGAAATATAAGAAACTATTAATGATTTGAATGAAAAAATTTATTTTTAATTTAATCATTAAAATAACTGTTCTAAGAGGATAATCTATTATTGAAATTCAGTATTGATTTCATATCCATTGTTATTATAATTACCTAAAATTATGATATATAATATTAATAATCACTAAATAATATCATTATTCTTATGTTATAAAAATATTAAAATAAAAACCTCATAATCATTCATTAAATCAGGATATGTTCATATTTGAGTTAGGTTAACAACTTAATTGAATAATACTATGAATTTATATCATGAATTAATATGGGAACATAATTTGTGGTATAATTTTATATTAATGTGTAAATAATGATTCTTTTAGATTTTATATCAAAATTTTATTCATTAATTAATAAAAACCCCCTTTGCTTATCAACAATCCGTGAAACATGCTTATTATTGATTTCATCTTCTGGGATAAAGACTAAAACACTCATGAATAAAATTTAGAACATTGGAAATTTTTATAAAAAAAATTTAGAAATAAATATAATGAAGTAGTAATGATTAACTTTGAAATAAGAATAAACATGGATAATGTTATTATGAAACTCGTAAAAATGATCAAAACTATAAGCACCTACTATGGAAAATGTGATTATTTTATATAAGGAATGAATATTTATAAAGTGTATAAATAAAAATATTGATGATTAATTTTATTGATTAAGTTATTTAGATGTCTATTTTTATGATATAGGAAGTCAAATAACATTTTTGGAAGTTTGGATAATTGGTGAGATCTGTTCATCTCAAATTCCCCTATTTGACACATGTTTAGTATCATGAACCTAATTTCATATTTATAGGTCACATAATTACTACTTGAGATATAATATCATGAACTGTATTTTAATAAATTTATTTCATTTTAAATTAAAATATTTATCTTTCATAGAGTTTTGATTTAAGGTTTCTAAAGTTGTTAGGGTATCATTGGTATCACTTCTCAGTCTTTGAAACATAATACATTTTCTGCACCCTGATTCCTTTATATGATTTATCTACTTTCCATTAATCTTTTTTTATTTTAATATTTTTATTTCATGGTATTTACTATCCAAATAATATCCCTTTATTCATGTTTCTAGTGATTCAGTTGTTTCCCTAGTAATGAATATTTTTTTAATACAATTTTCATTTATTAAGTTATGATCTTTCTTTGAACTTATTCCATATAAGTTAGGTATGTTCTACAATTTGATAATATTATTTGGTATTATATTTTTTTTATGGATATACATTACTATCGCATAAACCATTTGAAAAATATTTCGGACTTATTGGGATATGTTTTTCTAAAACTATCTACTTTATTTGTCCAAATGGATTACGATCATGTTATCCTAGTATTTATTTATCTATATATTCATTATTATATATGTAGTGAACAAAAAAATTTATATATTTTATATTTTATCTTGTTCAAAAATAAATAATGTTATTCTATTGACATGGGTAAAATTATCGTTATTCCAATATAGATAATTATTGGAATGTTGACTATGTATTATTTTACCATCCACCTTCTTCATCTAAATGGGTTATGATATTGTTATCCCATTTATTAATATGGGGAAAAGTATTTTAATTTCAATATGGATGATTATCAGAATGTATACTATATATAGTTTTACTATTCAACTTCTCTCTTGGTATGGGTTATGATCATGTTTTCCCTTTTATTGATAGGGGAAAGGTATTGGAATTATATATTATTCATTATATAGATATACATGTTTTAATTCAACCAAAAACTCCTTTGGAAATAGTATCAATGGAATTTATGAATCTTATAGTGATTTCATTGGACTTAATTAGGTGATATTTGGGGCTCAAAAATTATATATCTCTAAAATTCATTGATAAGTATCATGAGACAAAATAGTTTTGGATTTTTGGTGTATGTCCACAAAATTCACCATGATGTCTTTTCTACCATCTCAATGGCAAGTAAAGTGTCTTCAAACAAGGCCTTGATATCAGGTTTGTGATATATGGATCATTCCATAAGTATTAGGTTAGTAATATTGATATCCATTTTTTCAATTATTTTAATGGTAATAGCATACTCCTAGTTCTAATTTTATTATGTATTCATGTTTTTTAGCTATAATTTATATAATATTTATTTCATGTTTATGCCATGATCAATTTCATTTTACATTTCCCTTACTAAGAATTTTATCTCACCGTTTATTATGTTTCCATTTTGATAGGTTATAGAGAAAATTGGTACACATTACATGTTTATAAGGATACCACGTGTGAAATAATTTATGGGATATGTTGAAGACTTGTCATAAATTAAATAATTTCATATATTATGGTAAAATTATCCATTTTGTATAAAGAATATGGTATTTACCAGTTTATGTTGTTTTCTATTTATTTAAATATCTAAACCTAAAAAATACATTTTATATGTTAGATATTAAATAATCATTATTAATTTTGTAATTATGGATGGTTATATCAAGTCTTTTATAGATAGTATCAAAGAAAGTTTGTCAAGTATGTGTTTTTGAGCCCCAGATCTGGGATTGAAGGTTTCGGGCATCATAATATGGTAAGGATGCCTTTGATCAATAAACCACTAAAACTCTATGAAATAACCTCCTTGAAAAGATATACTAAGACTTATAAGTCTAATCATTCTCAATGTCATACTTGTATCTCTAATTATCCCTTTAAGGAAAATTTCCAACCCTCCACATGGTAAACTACTCACCTTTACTATTTTCCAGAGGGTATAAATCTATAAAACAATATCACTTTACCATGATAGGCCATACTAGGAAACTTAAAATTTATTATAATCCTAAATGTACTTTCATTTTATATCATACATAATTAGAGAAGGAAAACCATGGTGATGTGGTCATCAGGTGATTCTAAAACTATCAACCCATGAACAAAATATTTATTCCAATCAAAAAAGGATCTAACTATGTGATTTTATAATTTATAACCTCTCATTAAAAATTTATGTCTCCCTAAAACAAACCCCCAAGTAAGAATAATTTTGATTCTATGACACATTTTATTCCATTCTTATGAAAATCCCAATAAACTTCATGTTAATTTTATTTAACTTGATTTTTTTATTTATGATTGTTTTGTGTCCATAAAAAAATTATAGTAACCTTAATTATATAGGTTTTAATTAAAAAATCCAAATATTTGAGTTTATATTAGAAACATCATTCACCATATTTATGATCATAGTAGCAGTTCCTGGTTGACTTAATTGGAAGATATGAAGCTATGATGAGTTCATTAAAATATGATAATGCTCCTTCATATGTAGTAATAGCTAATACTAATATTTTTGGATTATGAATGTTTATGTTTTACCTATAAAAACAACAAAAATTAAAATTTATGAAGATTAATTATGATGTTACTAAATTAAATTCAAAATAAAAATATTCAGTCGATTGTGTTATGTAGCAGCATATTAATCGGATCTTTTTAACTTTGTAATATTTCATTATTAGTGTTCTTCTAAGTGTTAACTTTTAATGATTTATTTTAAATCTCTTAAAATTTAATTTATCATATATATTTTTATGATCCTCTATGATTGAGGGATTCTATTTGAATGATTGAGTAAAATTTGGACTTTATGATTATGAAAATTCAGTCTATGGAAGTGATATACTATCAATTGGTTTGATTGAGAGATTACAATTTTGGAAGATATATTTTTCATGGTTAGGACACTAATAATTTCAAATAAGTATAAATTAAATAGATTCTAGGGGATAGGGAGATAGACTTTTTATAAGTCTTAAATTCAAGGACAATTTGAATTTGGATTAAATATTCTCCTTGCACTTTTGACAAAATTATAGTTTTATAATATACTTATAGGTTTACTTGGTTTGTTGAATAGTGATTCATTTATTTTTTATATTTATTGTTCTGTATTTTATTTTTTTGGAATTTTATAATGTTATAAAATATTAAATTTCTACTACATATATTCATTTTTTGGATGGGTGTATCTTAATCTTTTTGGATGATATTGTGATGAATGATGGCAACCTATAATGCACACCAAGCAACAAAACAACTATTTTAGGTACGGCCAGATGATACCGATTGGGAACTTTAAAAACATGGACTTTGGAATAGATACTAAAGAAGCACAAACATTAGAGACAATGGTAATTTAGCTCCATCATCTTCTTGTCATCGGCTTCTATAGTAGCATAGACATAGGTGGATGCAGCATTGTAGCAGTGTGGACTTCCATCCACCTTTAATTATAGTACAATATAATTTCTATGTAATTGGTGGAATAGTGTTACATAACATTTATTAGCTAATTTCAAGTAAGGGTTTTTGTGTGCTTGAATGTATGATATCCCTATAATATTTTTCTGTGGGATTATAGTGATATTCATACCTCTCTATGGATTTATGTTTTATTCTAGAACTACATAAATCATTATGTCTATGTTCATATTCTTATTCTATTTCTATTTCTTTATTTTCTTCACCTAAAAACCCATGTCATGTGACTCCCTGTGTTTTCATAAATCATTTTTTTTTGTTATTTTCTATGGGTTAATCGGGAGTTTATAACTTCCATTAGTTTTAGTACATTAGGTGACCAAAACATTAGCACTAAAAATTTTTACTATAATTCACCGAACCCCTCTTGTATTTTACTTGTTCTACTTATTTGGGACAAAATTTTTTATCATATCCTATCTCTATGATTGAGACTAATTCTAAAATTTTTGTTTTTATTTTTATTTATTTATCATATTTTTATTCTCAATTGTCTTACACTAAAATCTTGTGGAGAAAATAAATTTTATGTTTTTATAATTTAAAGTATACATGTTATAAGTAATGATAATATAAATTATAATCATCCTAATTTTTATTATTGTAATGTTTATGGTAATAAAAAAGATAATATGGATCTGTTCATTAATTATACTGAAGTTAATCATTTTCTTTTGTTTATCAGTAGTTATAAGATTCTAGAAAATTATGTTTCTATATTCTTTAGAGAATAAATAGTTGTGTTTTGGTTGAATTTTTTAATAAGAAATATATTATTTTTGTGCTATAAAAAGATACATATATTTTCAAAAAAAAATTAGACAGCCAACGAAATATTGAATAAACTAAAAGTTATGCAATTTATAACTTTTAAAGTTTTATAGATGCAAGTTATGTTGTGGGATGACTTTCAATAATATTATTTCATATCTATTGAGATTGTTAATAAAATGAAACATATATTGATAAAAATATTTAATATTATTCAATATCTTGGAGAGAATGTGTTATTGGATGAAAACCCTATGAATAAATACATTAGAATAATTATTAATGAGTGGGATCCAAAGAGAACCGTTATTAACATATCACTATGTTGAATCTTGATGAGTTGATTAGAACTCTAATGAAATACTTGAGTATTTTGAAATTATATTATGAAAATGAAAATAATAAAAATGGAGTTTCTTTGTTTTCTACTTTTAGAGCTCCAAATCTCAAAGCTTGTAATGATAAGTAGAGTACATGTCAATGAAAAAGCTCTACAAAGTTGAGTGAGGGTGAAATTAATCGATTTTATATAATGTTGAGTCAATACATAAAAAAAAAAAATTTATAGAAATATAACTATAAAGATTAAATTGAAATATATGAAATTAAATATTCATTAAAACATATCTTTTATAAGTGTAGAAAACCTTTTCATATATGGATATATTTTACTTAGTTGAAAAAATAGATATAAATTCATCAAATAAATATTATAATAAAATTTATAAGAAAAGTTTGAATGTGTTCTACATTTGTAGTTACAATGTTCATGATATTACTTCAAATAGTCCATAATAAGATAGTCATGATTGAAGAAAAATCATAGTTGTTTATACTAGGGTTCTAAAATTTGAAAAATATTGCATGGTAAAGATGACGTGTGAAGTTCTTACTAATTTAACTCTTGACTTAAATTGTTTTTAAAATGAAAATTAAAATTAAAATGATGATTAAGATGATTACCATACATCTGATGAAATGGTCTTATATGTACAAATTATTGAAAATAATGAGAATAGGAGGAAGGATGAATTTGATAATGTTAAGGATAGTTTTCTATACTTACTAAAAAGTATATTGAATTTACAACTAGATAATTTCAATGGAAGGATAGATTGTTTGAGTATATATATGAGCATTATAAAATGGGGAATCTAAATGAATAGTAAAATTTATAATTGTATGAATAAAAGAGTAAATTTTATAAGGTTTCCACAGATACTATAGGAACATGAATAGTTTTGGAGATCATATAGAGTTAGATCACCATAAGGTGAAAATATTTTAAAATAAAGTGAATTTTTTTAAGTAAATAATGATATTATAATGTTGAAATATAAAATTTAAACCTTTAATAAGTTATTTAAGAACTTTATAATATATAAAAATCATTCACTAAATTGTATAAATAACGTAAGAGTTAAAAGGACTACTTCCGATCTTGGTAAAAAAATCCCCTAGAAGATTGATGTAACAGAAAAAACATGTTTTGTACACAGCCAATAACCTTTCTATACAATGTGATATATATGAGGACATTTTAAGGGAAATTTTTTCAAAAATATTATTCAATCATTTGGAATCAATTGAGAATTTATTTCTAGACGACTCACTACTTATAGACAATAACATTTAAATAGATCTGGGTTCCAAAGGTTCTTTTCATAAAAACCTATAGATCAAAGATGGTCGATCTTAAAAATATATAATTTATAAAAAAATGAATTTATTGTATTATATAATCTGAATTTTGAATATCCAATATCTACTAACATTCATTTTTAATTTTTTTAACATACATATTTTATGAATTTTTTGTTTTAATATGTTTTAAAATTTTAATTTTTTGGTCAATATATTTCCATAATTCCTCTTATTTATGGGAAGTTGTATTTTTTTAATTTCATATAAATATTAAAATAGTGAGAATTTAATTTCTACATTATAAATATCTTTAAATTATTTTTTCTTTAAATATATTTGAAAGAAGAAGATCAATCCAGTTTACCTAAAAATAACTTCAAAAGGTTTTTAAACATTGTTTTTATACCTATGAAATTTATAAATAGATGTTTTTTTATATTAAGTTGAATTTAATATATTTATATTATGCGATTGTTTATATTAATAAAATATAATTCTTTATGTCTATGTATTTATTTTTTGAGAAATCAAGAGTTCTGAAAATTTAAATGTTTATTTTAAAAAAATTATTAAATCATATGTTTCATTGGTAATTAATCCATGTTCTTTAATCTTGGATAATCAATAGTTGTTGTGAGATTACATTAGAACCTATTTGAAGGGGGGAATCTAAGTACGTTTAGTTGCATCCATAAATAATTTACTACCAGAACCTCTTATGAATTTTTGAATAAGTGCTAGTTTTTTGTTTTCATTATGGAATAATGTGAAGATATTCAAGGAAAGGAAATTGTTTTAGAAAGTTTTTTTTAATATAAATTTATATATGAAGAATTAGTTTTTGATAAAATAAGTAATTAACTACAAGGGATGGGAATATATAGTTATTTCAAAAGAATATTATGATCTAAACTATCCTATGATTATTTAATGGTTCTATGGAACCATAAGATTTTTTGAATTTATAGATGAAAAAAGTGTTACATTTTCCTTCTTTGAAAAACCATTGACCTTAATATTGGAAAGGTATGTAGAACTACTTGATCTTCCATTGGAAGTCAAACAAATTTTTATTTCTAACAATATGCATGAGTTTTATTGATCTCTTTTAAAGATAAAATCTAAGTAAGGTTTATCTTTGGTTAAGGAGATGGTTCATAAGATCAACCATGTGTCACCAGAAGTTACAATCATATATTAGTTTTTTCATTAATTTTTCTGTTCATAAATGTTGATAAGAACATATTAAATATTTAAGATTTATATCTTTGTGATTTTATAGTGAATATATGAAATATGAATCTCAAGATGTTTTTTAGACTTAAATCGAAGTAATTCGCATGAGAAGAGTGAAGTTGAATATTTTCTGTTTTCCTGGATGATAGGAAAAGTATTAGTGAATCTTCTAAATGAAAAGGGATTTGAGAATTAATATCATCCTAAAATTTTTAAGGATAATATGATCAATGATGATGGAATTTAACATGTTCAGTTAATATATTACTTTGAGGAAAATAAATTTTTTGAGAAGTTATTAGACGTTACTACCTGAGATGCTCAGAAATCTATTAAGAAGAAACTAGAGAAAAGGGAATGAAGAAATCAAATAGAATAGAAAAAATTTTGAAGTTTATAAATTTTCTAAATCATTTTCTTTGACAAAAAATTAAATCAAGAAATTTAAATTTCCACAATATATAGAAAAAAGTCATTAAAAAGAAGAATTTCATTAATTAGATGAATAATATAATAAATCATGTAAAAAAGGTTCTGAAGTAGTAAAGAATTTGAAGGTAGAAAGGGATCAGGGGATAATTTATTTGTATAGGATAATTTAAGGGAAATGTACTTGAGAAAATATTCTCATGGGAAGATATCTAACGAGAAAATAAAAAAATATATTTATAGAAGGTGAGAGTATCTGAAGTTGTCATAGATATCTTACTATATGTTACAATTAGAAAGTATCGAGTTGAATAGAATCTTATTAAAATAATGTTATAATTTTAAATGAAATTAATGGATATATTTTTTAACGTTACGAATTAATCATTATCACTCTCCCCTCCTCATCATCAAACTAGAGAAGTTGGAAAGAAAAGAGATGAAAAAAATTTCTTCCATATGTTCTTATGATGTATTTTAATTGAATGGAAGTTACGTCATTGTAACTTCATCTAGATGAAGTTTACATGGTTAGGGGAGATATTTAAATGGAGAAAGAAGTTGAAAAATAAATAGAATAAGTTGAATAAGTTGAATTTGAGAAGGATAAGGAAGTAAAAAATTATTTTTCACAGAAATTATCAATAGTTCGTACTTATATAGCTCTTGCTTTTTCTCCCTCTATTAAACATAATTCGTTAAATGTATAAAGGAGACAAATAATTATTTCAATCATGTTCATATGTTCTCCAAACCGAAATGCTAAACATCCTTGCAAGGTGTTAAATGGAGGATATTGTTTTAATAGAATTAAAATAATATACCTTACCTCCCCCCATGGTACACATGATATGAGGATCCAAATCCCCTCTTCCCCCATTGGATTAATGAATGACTCATGGACCAAATGAAGGAAATGAGGTGTCTCTGATATTCGATCTTGATGATGGTCACTCCCATTACATGTTGCAGCAGCTATCAGGTGTGGATATGACCCCAATGTCTCAACATTTCTCCCCGATCTAGGTGGTTTTGGGTTTTAAGTCTCCATATGTTTTATTATACATCATTTTAAGGTTGTGGGGCCTTTTATGCTTTTTAGAGACCCCTTGAGGGTCAATATATGTTTTTTAGGGAAAATGGGTGTGATTCGAGAAGCTTACAGAGAAATTCCCAATGGTTTTCCCATCTACATGATGCACATTGTGTTCTTACTATTTGGGGAATATGAGTTTTGGATACTACAAGACATGTAACATTGTTACACATTGTGTATTCACCTCGTTTTGTGTGGCTCTAGGACATGGTTAGGGAAGTTGTGCAAACCTACATGGTCGTGTGAGACTACACATCTAGAGTACATGGCCACAGTGTATTGGACACAAATATGGGTAGATGACATGGTAAGGGATCCAAATGGAAGGTACATTCCATGTACCAAGGGTTTCACATCATGTGTGAGACAAGGATAGCTAATTCATGTGAAGTGAAGACATGTTCGAATCTCAGGTGAGCCAATACATGTCATATACCACCACCAATACATGACGTGTAAGCCCGCATGATCATAAATATCATGCAAAAAAGAAAATAGTTGGGTGTTTAGGCAGGGTTAAATTCCATGTACACCCCAGCTAAGTGTTGTGTAGTCTCCTCTTGGAATATTTTCCACCTAGTATATCTCCTCCTTTGGGGATTAGATTCAAGCCTATGAGTAGTCCATCCTGAGAAGTTTTTTTGTAGAACATGATGGTGGACATTTTCTGGTCCTAGGTGATGTGGGGTAGGGGGATACTATAGGTTTATTGGTTTAGAAATGTTTGTACTATTTTTGGTTGAGCTAGTTCTCTTGGTTTATTATTATGAGGGTAAATGTCACATTATGTCCTCAGTGCAAGATTGTGATCCCCTTGATAGGATGATCTTGGATACAGTTGTAGTATCCCTCTAGAGACACCAGATAAGGATCTTATATCATTTTTTAATGTTTTTTATCCCTCCAAAGAGGTTGGGGTGGAATCCTCTAGCGTATTTCATTCCCTATATCGGGTTCTCGTAATCATCATGAACAACACTACATGGGAAAGGATCCCTTATCTAGTAGTATATACTTGGAGGGTTTTTGGTGTCATTTGTTGAATGATCCCCTATGTAGTGGGTATTCTCATCAGATATGAAATCCCTTACTGATTAGTTCGTATTATTAATGTTACGACATCATTAGAAATATAATTCCCAACTCATCAGACAGTTTATGTAGAGTTTGTGGAATCATGGGTGATATAATTCCCTACTTCACAAGTTATACTAGATGGGGTTTGTAGAATGGTCATGTCCAATACTACATGGGTTGTGATCCTCTATCTGAGTTATTTTATATCTAGGACATCATATTTGGTTGTGGGGTCCCCCAAATGATCCTCGAAGTGATCCCCTTTTGAGTGAGATCTATGGGTTATCAAATTGTGTCCATGGTCTCCCCTAGAAGATCCTAGGAGTGATCCCTTATCTGAGGAGATGATGTCTTCAATTTATTGACTGGGATCATAGTGTCCCCTAGAGAACACTAGAAGTGATACCCTTTCTGAGAGATGAGACCTTTTGTTTTTCCAATAGGGTTAGTAGAATCCCCATCTAGGGATGGATGAGATCCCATATATGAGTATCGATATCTACTATATTCTAGCATTACTTTCTTTATGGTGATATCTAATAAGTGTGTTCTCTTAGATGTGTGCCCTTTTGGATGGAAGTGTTTTGAAATCAGCTTGTGATACCCAATCAAGTGGTATATATTAGAGTTTCCATAAGGGATGGTAGTATAGTACTTGATAGAGTGTTATGTCTTGGATGAGTCTCATCTGGGAAGATGTAGCACATGGGGTGTGTGCTCCTAGATGGGTTCTACATTTTGATCCTTGATTATAAACCTGTCACTGGATATGATGTCAGAACCTCATGATTCTTGGAGTCTGAGATGAGTATATCTGGGTGTATTTATGGGAGCCTTTATAGTGTTTTCACCTCATGGATGGTATGCCGGGTGCTATGAGCTGACATGTTGTGATTAGTCGAGGATGGTTTCAAGAAGGAGTTTCTCTATCGTTTGGGTTCCCTATGGCTGGCTCGAGTGAACTGTAGTCTTTTAGTTTCTCCCTTTTTTATTTTAGATGTTTGGTGCGACTACTGAATATTTTTATACTCACCCCTTCATGGTATTTTCCCACATATCTTATATCTTTTTAGACCACATTCCTTCCAACGAAGTCTGAGGAGGATCCAGCACGGGTGGAGCTTAGTGAGATAGACTGACCAGGGTGATTACTAGATCTTGAATGATAATATTTCCGGCGGTTCTTTGAATGTGATCCCCTCCTTCAAGGAAGCTTATATGATTTAATAGTTTTTTTAGTGGACTTGTTTTTTTTCTTTTATAATTCGGTTGTACTCTAGTTTGGGATACATGTATTCATGCATTTCTTTTTGGATTATATATCTCTACACTATGTCATGGAGGTGTATGTTGGTGCATGTGTATATATATAATTGGCTAAGGCCTCCCATGTGTGTGATATACCTACTCAGTGCTAGATGCCAAACCTTGACCTAGGGAGGTAGTACTCGGGATTCAAACCTCGAGCCCTATTGGGTTAGGTTGTGATAGAGTGGTATCATAGAAGGTCCCACCTTTGGTACTGCAGAGTGCAGTTCTTCTTGTTGTTATCTTGTATTTGTTTGCAGAGTGATAGTGTTCTAGAGTTTTGATATTAGTTTTTAGGTCAGGAAACCTAGGGTAAGTGTGGTGGCTGACATATCTATTCACCAAGACTCTGATAACCTTCTGTTATACTCAGTACATTAGGATGTTGGTTGGAATTACAAAAATGGAACATGCATAATATAGGATTGAGTTTCAGGTTTTTCATGTCCTTCTTGAGTTAGATCCCCAGATATACTCTTTGAACATTTTTCATCTTGATTTTGTTTTAGGATTCCACAATGATGAAAGCCATATAAGGTTCCACAGTGGGATTTTGGTGATGATTTTACCCGATTTGAGGATTTAGTGCAGGTCACTAGTTATGATTTGATACCTCCAAGTGGTCTGACAGTTGATCCACCCCCGTTGGTAGTTCCAGTAGTTAATGTCGATTATTATTCATAGGCTGAGTCTATAGAACAATTTCTAGAGGTTGTGACCTCTAAGTTACCTAGGTGATCTAAACCGCAACGTAACTGATGACTGGATCAAGTCAGTTGTCCTCCCATGTGTTTTCCTCCTTGTGAGGACACCTCCTGATTGGATGGTTGTCTTGGAAGTGAATATTTTGAATGTTTTAGTTAGGTGATGGTAGAGTCTAATGACACATAACCCAGATGAGGTGATGCTAACCTAGGAAGTGTTTGAGTGGCTCTTCAAGGAGGAGATTTATCCATCCACATTGAGGTCGGCGTGTCACATTTCGAAACAATGTCCACTTAAACTATTCCCGGAGCCGATGGGTCAAATGGCATCAAGCACACCTCCGCATACTCTAGAGGCTGTTGATTAGAAGTGAGGGTGTAAAGGTGGTAGGGTGGGGATATTATACCCTCTTATCAAAGTGGCACAAAAGTTACATAAAATAACATATAACTATATTGTAAGAATATATAACCAGGTAGATAGAATAATAATGCAGTGAAACAATAGATAACTAAGTAACTAAAAAAATATCTCAAAGCCGCTAAGGCAGCATCATTATATGGATGAATGGAATTATGGTACACAAAAAGTTGAATATGGGAATAGAAAAAAAATCATGCTATACATAAATATAAAAAAAATCCACTAGAATATAGAGTGTATGCCTTGTCCTCTGCTCCTAATATCCAACTATAATTAATCATTTCAGCAACCAATACATGGATGATTTCCCTTATCGATACCTTCAGACAGATAATCTTATTAGGTACTAGAGGCACCTTGAGAAGGTTGTGAGATAATAATATTTGTATTACACCACCAAAATTTTATATTTGTAATACAAGAAGTGACCATAACTAAATAGTGTTCATGTATGAATATAATAGGAAATTAAGGTTGAAATAAATAACCAACCTACTCAAGTTCCTATCGGAAAACTAGTGGGTCTACCTTCTTTGGCTCATGGATGGAATGGATGTCTAATTAGTTACTATAAATACATATTAGTTATATATATATTAATTATATATTTAATCCACCCATATTAGCCAAGTATGTGCAAACATAAGTGGCCATATAAGTTTAATACTAGTTTTGGTTGGACTGGGGCATAACTCATACATCTATGACCAGTCTAATAAGCCTATAAGATCAATAAACAGGGTATATTCCCTACATTCGAATAAGAGTGTGATATTTCATTCATGATAATTAGTATGGTGAGTGATACATCATTTCATCACTCTTATATGGTACATTGTGTGTAAATTCCAACATCTAATCATTATCAATAGTGTGAGACATCAGAATCAATGCTCTATGTAAGGTATCTTGATACAGTCATGATCAAGAGATCCCTTAACATCATATCATAGCCTATATCAATCTTTATTCACATTTATAAAATTAATCATGAGTAAATACCTCTCATTCCATGCTCACCAAGCCTAAATATATAAATAATACATGTTTATATTTATAAATATAATCATGGGGTATTTCCTCCCATGCATCTCATTTATCAAGCTCAATATATATACAGGGCCTATAAATATATTAAGAAATTTTTTTAGTCATTAAATAATAGGTGTGGCCATTTCAAACTTATAAATAATCTCATTCAATTAATTTAATTGAAAGCAACCCACATGAATAAGACTTCCCATGCAATCAACCCATTCAATTCATTTCACATATAATGCAATCTACTAAGATAAATGGGTCATTTGGAAAGGATCCATGGTCAAATAAATGAATTTTCAATATTGTAAATTTCATGTATAGACAGATCAAACACCTGGGAGGTGCTTGGGTTCTATCAATAAACCATATAACAAGGGCATACCATTCCTAAACTAGTCCAAAAGCTAAAAAGGCATTCTGTGAATTTGGATAAATTATCCATTAATGTCTTTTCAACTTGGAATAGATAAGGGGTATCTATACAATATTTAAATGATCTCTAAGTCACTAAACAAGACTCAAAAGGCATATATCAACGTGATAGGATCAATTTTACATGAATAACCTCATATAAAAGTTGACCCTTGGAAAAATATGGCATGTGGCCCAACATCATAGCTACAGGACAACAAAACTCAAAGGGAAAATGAAATGACCACCTACCCAGGTCCATAGATGTCTACTTTCTTGATATCAAACTCATATTTGAAGTAGGTTGGAAGTGATATGAGAGAAATTACAACTCCCTAAAAATGGGTCAAACGATCTTACACTAAAATAGTGAAATGGAATCTGAAATAAACATGGATAGGTAGGGATTGGAGTTTATAATGTATTGAGATGGATTCGATGATTTAGAAGGATCAAGAATTGAAATTTGGATTAGAATGTTATCTCAAAGAAAAACTAGAGGGATTTGGGAGTTCATGGGGGACGAAATTGGATGCCACCACTGGAAAGAATAAGGATGGATAAGAAAAGGGTCAAAATAAATCATTAATGGAAAAATATAAATTTCACCTTAAAATATAAGGGTGCACGGGTTGGACCCACAGTTGTCCAAACCATGCACCAACTGGGTTCCAGTTCACTACTACTTAGGTGCAGACCACACAATTAGGCATAGGATTAATCTAACCATGCACAAACCATGACTATTTCCCAAACCATCAATAGACTACATGGATATGCACATAGGGTCACACGTTTGTAGAAAAAATGTGCATCCCCTAATTCCCTATTGTCTGAAACTGCACAATTTTATTTAATAATGAGACCTAGCCTTTTCCTACCATTTCAGGTCTCTGGGATCTGAACGAGTCCTATATGCACCCAATACCTCCTTGAATTGATTATATATCATATTATGTTCATTTTAAGGAATTAAAATTTAAAAACAGAGATTTTTACCTTTATGAAAAGACGGGTCTTTACACCCCCCCCCCCTTGAAGCAATTCATCACTGAGGTCACCTTCTATGGGTAAAGAGGTATAGTCATAGAAGATTTCTAGCCACTAAGCTCATGTATCTACTTCCCATTCTTGAGTCTCATCATGTAATCAATCGTGATTCCATAACACGAGTACCAAAGGAACTGACCTTCCTAACAGTGTCTTTATTCTCCAATTCACAATATGAATGGGATTATCTACAAAGGAGGTATCTAAATCCAATTCAACCTCATCTGGAAAAGGTCATGTGACAGTTCAAGATAGTATTGGTGAAACTTATATTTAGTAAATACTTCATGTATTGATGGGTACCTCTGAAGAATTGATAACTAGTAAGAAACTAGTCTGATCTGTTTCGCAACCTCTATGGGTGAAAAAAACAATGGGGACAGCTTACCCAGCTTCCAAATACATATATGGATAATCCTGGGTCAGACTTGCAATAAAACCTAGTCTCCATCCTTGAACTTAGGAGTTCATCACCATCTGTTGGCAGGTGACTATTGTCTGGACTGAACTGTCAACATGCAATTTCTGATCAGATGTACCTACTCTTTAGTCTCCCACATGATATATAGTCCAAGTATAGCTTCCTCCTCTACCTATATCTATTATAGGGGTTATAGTAAAGACCTAAATATAATGCTTCATAAAGACCATATCAATGTTAGCAAGAAATCTCTTATTATTAGTGAACTCTATGAAGGAAATATGATTCTCCTAGGAACCCCCAAATTCAATGACACAAGTACAGAGCCTATCCTCTATCACTTTAAGGGGATGTTTCATTTTTTCATCAGCTTGTGGGTGAAAGTCCATTCTTTGAATCCCAAATGTACCCATGGACTTCTGTAAACCCTGTTATAAATGTGATGTAAAGAGACCATCTCTATAAAAAAACAATAGAATGAGGAGATCCATGAATATGTACATCCTCCTTGATGTACATCCATCATATCACTTCTACCAATATGGTCTCTCACATAGGTAAGAAGTGTGCAACCATTTTCAAATTATCAATGACAACTGACACTGTATCAATTCCACAAGGTGATCTTGGAAGACCGGTCATTACATCCAGCGAAACATATTCTCATTTCCACTTTGGAATGGACAATGGCTATAAAATCCTTGTCAGACATTGATGTTCTTAATTCACCTACTGATAGCTGGAATACTGAGAGATGAATCTGTAAATAATTCATTTTAAACTAGGCCACTAAAATGGGAATCATAGATACCAATACATTTTGGTGACACTGGGATGAACCACCCATATCGATGAATGAAATTTCCATATCAGCACTTCTATAATGTCTACTAGGACACATTCACACCCATGGAATGGTAAGGTATCATCTCCATCCATGGTCCAACCTGAAGATGTATCATCATATGAAACACTTTCTCTTAGAAAAATTCCTTCTGGATCAGATTACTACCTCATACATACCCATTCTAGAAAAATAGAGGTCACTGCTAAGGATGAGAGGATAGTTTTAACATGTTTCTCCAAAACCTTAACGTGTATCTCTAATAATAAGACCATAAGCTTCAACTCATTTCAAGATTACTAAACCACCTATGTCTATGTCTTTTAGACAAGAGCATCAGCCACAAAATTTCCTTTACCTAGCATTTAGGAAAGCTCAAAATTAGACAACTGTTGGTACTCAACCAACCTATGATGTATGAGATCCATATCTCACTTTGTAAATATATACATTTTTATTTTATGATATGTGATTTTCAAAAAATTCTATCCATGTAGATAATGTCTCTAATAGCGTAAGCATAAACTAAAGTAGCTAACTTGAGGTTTTGCATTGGTAATTCTGCTCCTGAGGCCTCAACTAACGAGACTCGTATGCGACAACTCACTCATCCTACATCGAAATAGCACCAAGACTGGTACCTAAGGCATCATAGTATATATTATAACTCCTAGCATTATCTAGAATAATAATTATCATTGATTAAGTCAAACAACCCTTCAACCCTTGAAAGGATGCTTCACAAGCTTCTGACCATATGAATTTCACACCCTTCTCTGTCAATCCCATAAGTGGTGCTGTGAGGTCTGAGAATTCCTATATAAAGCATCTATAGTATATAGAAATCCCCAAGAAACAGTAGATGTCAATGAAACTATTAGGATACTCCCAAGAAACTATATCTCCCACTTTATCTAGGTCTACTAAAACTCATAATTCTGAGATGATGTGACCTAGGAAGTGAACTTTGTTGATACAAATATGGCATTTATTGATCTTAGCATAGAGATGATTCCCTATACCTATAGTTGGAACTATCTCAAGATAATTGTAATGGTCATGTCTAGAGCATGAATACACCATGATATCATTAATAAACACTACTATGAATGAATCCAGATAAATGTGCAAAACAGGATTCAGAAGTCCATAAAGACTTTAGGTGAATTCGTGAGTTCAAATAGCATAACTAGGTACTCGTACGGACCATACCTACTCCTAAAAGTCATTCAAGGTATGTATGAGTACCTAACACACACTTGGTGATATCTGGACATAAATTCTATCTTTGAAAACCACTTCTCTTTTCAGAGACATTCAAAGTGGGCGTCTATTCTATTAAGTGGATATCTATTCATTATTATGATCTATTCAAATGAAGTTAATCCATATAGAGTCTGATCTCACTATTCACCTTCATGGAGAAAATGATCGATGAACCCTAAGGAGATGTGATGGGGCATATGAATCCATTCACCTCCAAATCGTCCAAATACTTATTATGCTATAGGAGTTCCTTAGTTTCCATCCTATAAAGAGGAATGCTCACTAGTGATGTTACTAGAATAGGAATAGTGGTAAATTCTACCTATCACACTATAGGTAGACCAGAGAAGTATTCAAGAAATATGTACATGAAATACTACACTACTAGGGGAAAATAAAAGGTTGTAACCCCTGGACATCCAGGAAAATGTGGGCGATCTGAGTTTTCACATTACCCATCTTCTACTGCTCGGGTCCATCTCGTGTCATACTGATATCCCATTCTCTTTTATCCACATGCCTAATTCCCTCAATTGATGTAAACATTAACCTTTGATGATATCGGTAAATATGGGATTGATAGAGAACTGAATAGTCCATCCCAATGATTACTTCAATTCTCTTCATTTTGATGATGAAAAGATTATATATAAAAAGGTAACTCACTATCTTGAAGGAATATTTCTTGAAATGGATAATTCCATTTGATTGAATACCTAACTGGTTTTCAATCAGAATAACACCATTAAATTATTTGATCATGAGTCTCGGACTCTTAGTGGTTTCCTCAGATATAAATTACTGAGATGCACTTGTGTCAAATAAAGAAGACAATAAAGTGGAGACTATTATAATAGAACCTCATAGAGAAGAAAGCCTAGTGATTTACTCCTCCAGTGTAGGTTAGACTGCATGTTACTAGATTGTACCGTAGCCTTGATTCACTGTCTGACTGCCCTGAGTAAGCCCACTCTACTAGCACTTAGAATCATAAGTATGACTACCTCTGCCTTGATTTCCACCTCAGCGTGATCAACATGTGGTATTGCAGCTACCTACCTAAAATGATCTCCCTGGTCTCACTCTTAGTCATGTAGTAGGATTATTTTCCCACTTTATAGGAACTGATGGGAACATTATTAAAAAGTGTTGGATATGCCCCATCCTTCCATATCCTCTATACTCCACTGGATCACAAATTCATTATGGTTTTGTATGCACCAGCTTCCCACATAGCTGAAAACTAATAAATTTTTCTACACATGGAACTTGCCATCTACTAACTCCTTGCGTAGTATCAAAACATCCATTTCACCTAGAAAAAGATGTACTGATACACCTTGCTGTTGAAATTCCCTAACTCTCACCCTTATTTTTACTCATGTTTCTCTCTATAATTAGGAATTGGTTTAAAATTTCATAAATTGTAGTCTACCTAAATACATTGACATACGATTAGATGGAGTATACCAACCCATCCTCGAATCACCTAGCGGTCATATGTTCATCACCCACTATAGTAGGATCAAACCACTACAGCTCTAGGAAATGAGCAGAGTATTACATAACATTTATACCCCCTACTATAACTTCATGAATTATATAACTCTATCATCCATCAAAGTCTGTGGAAAGAAGTAGTCATAGAAGATCATCTACAAGTCATCCTAGAGTATATCATGATGTTGATCCTCTTGGGTGATAGCATCCCACCACCACATGGTAGAATTGCTTAGTATACACACAACTAGTTTGAACCTCTACTCTATAGGAGTCTCTAAATGGTCTAATGTATAAAGGATTACTTCAATCCAAGATGTCACAACATGAGGTCTTCCATCCCATGAAAAGGAGGGATAATGCTGCTACTAAAATTCAATAGTCAACTCTACCATGATCAGGGCAGATCGAACAAAACTTGAATAGAATTCAATATACCTAAGAATCCCTCTTGAAACTAGGCATCAATTCCAATATCTGGAATGAGAACAGGTTCCATAGGTGGTATGGTAGGAGGAATCATTGTCGACTCAATACCTGCCACCTCAAGTATGTGTTTGTTACCACCTTTTGGGCGTGCAACCATAGGATGTTGTGGTGGCATAATGCAACATTTCCAAAAACTTGACTCAATAGAGATTTAATAAAAAGAAAAGGTTACAGATTTTAAACAATTAAAGGATTAAATCCTTCCTATAGAAATAATCACGCCTCTCTTCCTACTTCAGATGCCAGGTCTATATGGTATAAGAGACCATAAAAATCCATAGAAAAATAAGTGATACTCTACTACCCACTATTATAGTTAGGTTCAGGTATAACTATTTTTTTCACATTTATAGAATATCCAATTTCACTTTAAGAGTCATAATCATTTTGAATTTTTTCTATTTCAATTATATAAATCACTTTAAATGGCTGGATTAGGTGGATTACTATTTTTGATCCATAAGTTCCCATACAAATTATTAACCAAAATATGGAATCCACTTAACCCACCCCATAACACATTCTAACCCATTCAACCTATGGTCAATGGAGCAACAATTCATAATTGACTTCTTAAGGTGTCTGTTTTAACCCATTCAAGAAAACATTGTTAGGTTAAGGTGTAAATATTAAGTATCAATTATGTTTTCCAATCCCTGTAAGAAGTGTCAGCACAATAAAAAAAATATTATAGGCACTATCATTATTCAATAGTAACATGCACTCTAAAATTTATATGTGACATGAAAAAATGCATGAATTAATAATAATACAAACAATAATAACACCATAACACAAGTGTGTCACCTAGTGGTGAAGTCGTATCAATTATAAATGACATAATAAATAATTATAAATCCCCATTCCAGATATATTTTGGTTTCCCCTATACATGGGTTAGCTACATCCATGAATATGGTCAATTCCAAATTCCATTACCTCGTAGTCTCCTATATAATTCACAAATTGTAAGATAAAGGACAATCCCATTGATACCACTTTATAACATCCTGATCTGGGGTCCACTTAAACTGTTCCCCAAGTTAGTGCGTCACATGTACTCAATCATGCCTCCTCATATGATAGAGGTTTCCAACTAGCAGTGACAGTATAAAGGTGGTGCATTTTGGAGACTATAAAATCTTATAAAAGTTTCACAACGTCTAAAAAATAAACATATAAGAGTATCAGAAGCATATATAACCAGACAGTTAGAATAATAATTTCATGGAAGAATAGATAATAGAATAACTGAATAAATATCTCAAATACACTAAGTTGGTTTCATTACATGTATTTATGGAATACTGGTTCAAAAAAATAAGAACATGGGAACAATCATACAATCTTGTTATAAAAAAGGTAAAAAAAAATATTCTCCTCTAGAATCTCACTCGTATTCTTGGTCCTATACACTTAATCTCTAACCATATGAAATCATGTCATAAACCTGTAGAAGGACACTTTCCCTTATCGATACCTATAAATAGATAATATTTTTAGGTACCAAGGGAATCCTGAGTAGGGTGTGTGATAAATATCTTAGTAGGACACCACCTATGGTGTCTATATGTAATCCAAGAAGTGGTCATAACTAAATAGTTTATATATTTAAATAGAATAGGAAATTAATGTTGAAATAAATAACCATCCCACTATGGTTCCTATAGGACGTATGAAAAGTCAATATACTACAGATCATGGAAAGAATGAAATTATACTTAGTTAATATATATAGAGAGAGAGTAATAATAAATATATATCTTTATTGTATATTTCATTCACCCTTCTAATACACGTATGTGCAGACTTAAGTGGCCATATTCTTAGAATACTAGTGCTGGCTGGACCGGGGTATAACTCAGAAATCCATGACCAATCTAACAAGCCTATATTCTCAAGGAATAGAGAAAGTTCCCAACAACCTAGTAAGAGTGTGATATGTCATTCACAAAACATGATATGGTGAGTGATTCATCATGTCATCACTCTAACAAGGGACATGGTGCATAAATCCCAAAGTCCAATCAGTGTTAATGGTGTGAGACTTCATGCTCAACACCTGATGTAAGGGAACATGGTACCATCATGCTCAATAGATCCCTTACCGTCATATCAAACCCTATATCACGGAGTATTCACATTTATAATATTAATCATGATGAAATATCTCTCATTCCATGTTCAACAAGCCTATATATATAAATAAGGAATATTCATATTTGAAAATATAAGCATAATGTGTTTCCTTCCATGCATCTCATTTATCATGATAAATATATATATAATGGTTATAAATAAATTAATACATTTTTAAATAATGAAATAATAAGTTTGTTCATAATTATAAATCATATCATTCAATTCATTCAATAATTTAATGGAAATCAACCCAGATGAATAAGGCTTCACATGTAATTAACCCATTTATTTCATTCAATACAGCATTCAATTTAATAAGATCAAGTGGTCATTTGGAATGTTTCCATGTTCAAATAATGGAATTTCCAATATGGACAATTCCAATGATAGGTGGGCCGAACACCTAGGAGATGACTCAAGATCTATCAACAACCCATATAACAAGGGTATACCATTCATAAACCAAGTCAAAAGCTATAGAGGTATTATGGGAATTTGGAAAAATTATCCATTAAGGTATTTTCAAATTGGAACACCCATAGGGTGTCCATAAATGAGTTCAATGGACTCTGATCCATTAAATAAGGGTCAATAGGCATGTATGAAGGTGCAAGAATCAATTTGACATGAAGAACCTAATATAAAAGGGGATCCTTAGAGGAATACAGTGTAAGTCACAATAGAATAGCTATAATACAAAAAGTAACCAAGGTAAAATGATGTCACCTCCTACCTAAAGTCCATAGATGACTCCTCCCTTAATTTCAAACTCATATTTGAAGTGGGGTTGAAGAGATATGAGAAATAATCCAACACCCAAAAAATAGGGAAATTATCTTTCAACTAAATAGCTAGATGGATTTAGAAATAAACATATATAAGAAGGTATAGGATTATATAAAATTCCAAGATTGATCGAACGCTTCAACCAGATCAAGAATCGGATACCGGGTCAAAAAGCTGTCTCAATTACTAACTTGAGGGATTTGGGAGCACACGATAGAAGAAACTTGAGGCCACTTTTAGAAAGGAGCAAAAAGGGTAAAATCATTAAGGGAAAAATTTAATTTCACCACAAAACATAATGGTAAACGGTTTTCCTACATGTTAGGCCAATATGTGTGCCAACCATTTTCTTGTTCATGATTATTTACGGGAAAACCTCACGGTTAGGCACATGATTTTATCTCTCCATGTTAGAACCATAAAAATGTCTCAGTCACAAACCTACAATTAAATGCACAAACATGCACTTGGGGTTTCCCATTTTCATAAAAACTATGTACCCTCTGCTTCCCCACTATCTGCAACTATATGGTTTCTGAGAAACCATGTGGGCTGGGCTACACAATTTTCTCTTACCATGTGGCCCAGTCATTTCATTCAAATTCGGAGCTATAGACTCCGAATGATCCCCAAATGCACCTAATACCTCCTTGACTTGATTCGTCCTCAATATTAGGTCTATTTTAAGGAATTAAAATTGAAAAAAAAATGTTTCATATCTTCATAAAAATTATGGTGATTACACAATGCATATCTAAGAGCTTCAATAGCTTTTTAAGGATAGCATGATCGTGGTGGAGTTCTCAATGAGGCTCACAAACCTTCCACGTTAGTCCCTGGATATGGTATGAGATCCATTTTTTCAAAGCACATACCTTTGAGAGTGACTTACCTTTGGAGATCAGCATGTTGGTGGTGCCACTATGCATTCCCACCTATGATGGAGTTCTTGAGAGGGTCTTCGGGGTGGATAGATTTTTGGTTGAGCATACACTAACCCTTAGTTCTAGGCATGTGGAATATGAGACCTTGGAAGCTAGATAATAGATTGTTGTTGATGGAAGGCTTAGGTATCCATGCATTTGAGATTCTTCAGGTGGAAATCCTGGGATAGAGGGTCTAAGGCTTAGGGATTCTAGGCCAGTTTTGGTTATCCACACAAGAGGTGGTGTTAGGATTGAGAAGGATGTAGACATCTAGCTTGATATTTTCCAACCTTTCATGATACTGATAAGAAACTCGTTGAATTAATACCTTGGTAGAGAAAATGAGTCGATTATTGAGGTATTCAGGGTGGTGGACATGGGGGAGGACCGAGTAGAGCTACAGGAAGTGTAAGACGGTACGGGTTTCCACCACTACCCCCAGGTGGTGTATTCTAGGCCTAGGGAGCTGGAGGAAAGGGGAAATGATAACTACACTCTATAGAGGAATTTTACCCATATTCTCTATGGATGGATAGTGGTATTCTCTTTTTCCATTATACTTTCTACAGTAGTATTGATAGACAGTGTTGTGAGGTACCCTTTTATTTCCTCTCCTTACTCGATGTTTATTCATGGTGATGGAGGCTGTTAGTGTGACATTTTGTTAGTGTTGTTCGATGTTGCTTCAAATTCATATGGAAGATGGATCCTTCCCCCAATGAGATGAATTTTTCTGATGTGAGTAAAATCGGGAGGGAAAGTCAGTTCCACCCAAAGAGGATAGTTTCAAGGTGTGGTGGACGAGTCCCTCAGAATTATGTGTTTAGGATGGGGTTGTCTATTGGAGGTTTTCCCTGAGGTCTTGGTAAGACCAAATGTGTGTTCTTGGGTAGCCTCATCTATTTATTGGTACCCTCATATGTTCGGTGTCAGCATTGTACCTGAGATTCTTGAGGATGGCATGGTTTGGATTAATATGGATTTAGACACACAAGAATGATGGATGCTTTCCCCACTATGATGCATTCATAGGATGTGATACAAAACCATGTGGGAACGTCAGTGCTTCCCTATATAGATATTATCAAGGTGCGGTGGATAAATTCCTTTCACTTGTTTGTTCGAAGTAGGTTTCCACTATTCTATGCATAAAGTTAGCGATGTGATCTACTACTATACCATGTGACTGTAAATAGACTGGGTGCTTAGTGTTTCTCACCTATCATAGGTGAGGAGACATGTGCCATCTTTGTCCCATGATGTCAACCTGGTTCAGATGTACATCAGGTGTGGTTGATCCTTGTGGTTCCCTTGAGTGTGTGATCATAGACATCATGGGAACCTTTTGTGGACTTTTTGGTGGCCTTGGTGAGCTCAGTGGCATGGGAGTAGCGGTTTAGAGAATAGTTTCTTTCCCATGTGTCTAGGATTTAACTTTTTGTGGGTGAAAAGTCTTAAGGTGGGGAGAATTTACTAACTCGAGTTTTAACTTTTAAGACATTGGAATATTTATAACAATATTTTTGAAGGCGCTGATTCAGCATACGATTCTGAGGGATGCAGAGCCTTGGTATGGTGATATTAAAATATTAAATATATTTTATCACACAAGCACAATTTGTTTAAAAAATTGCAATGACTCTCAAATAGAAGATTGCATCCGAATTCTAAGACAATAATGGAGTTCATAACATCATGTTTTCCCTAGGAGTGATATAAAATATGTTGGCATCAGATGTCAGGTCGAAGAAGAGTTGGCAGTGGGGTGTTAAATCATGGATTTTGTTTTAATAAAATTAAAACAATATTCCTTACCTCTCTCCCCCTTGGTTCACATGACAAGAGGATACTAAGACCCTCTTCCCTGTTTAGAGAAACGAACAACCCAACAACCGAATCAAGGAAGCGAGGCATAGCAGATCTTTTCTCTTGATAGAAATCACTCTCAGACCGTGCTGCATTAGCTCCTGGTGTAGATACAACCTAAAAGTTTCAACATTTCACCATGAGGTAGGCGATTTTGAGTATTAAGTCTCTATCCCCATTTTATCCATCTTTTTATGGTTTTGGAGCCCTTAGACGCTTTCTAGAGACACCTTGAGGGTCGATCTATGTGTTTCTGGGGAAATGGTGGTGATTTGGATCGCTCATAGAGAAATTACCAATATCCTTTTCATCTATATGGCATGTATTGAAATGGAGCATGCTATGTGTTTTTCCCATTTGGGTAATATGAGCTTTGGGGATAACACAGTGTGTACTGAGGTTACATGTTTTGTAGTTACCCCATGTTTTGTGGCCATAGGACATGGCTAGGGAAGCCATGTGAATGTACATAGTCGTGTGATAGTACATAACTAGAGTACATGGGAATGGGGTGCCAAAGACAAACATAAGTAGATGACCTGGCTAGGGAGCCATGTGGAATGGACACGTTGTGTACCAAGGTGTACACTCTATGTATGGCACACGGATAGTTGATCCATGTGAAAGGGAAGACACAGTCAATGACTACATTTGGAGAGACATGTTGAGTACTATATGTATATGCCTTGTATGCCCAAATTCCCAGTCAATCCATGTAGAAAAGGACACATCTAGGTGTTTAAGTGAGGTCACACTTCGTGTATACGTCCCTTATACACCATGTAGTCTCCTCTTAGAGGAGTCTCTGCCCAGCGTTTCTCCTCCTTCGAGGCTTGGATTCGAGCCTATGATTAGCCTATCCCGAGATGTTTTCCACATAGAACCCAATAGTGGCCACATTTTCACTACTAAAAAAAGGTCTTTATCAGTGCTCAAAATGGGCTTTAACAACACTAAAAAGAGTTTTAAAGGTCAGTGCTAATAAAGGGGTGTCCCCTTTATCAGTACTTTGTTAGCGCTGATAAAGGTTCCCTTTATCAACAATTTTTTAGCACTGATAAATGCCTTGCCTACTGTAACATGAAATTCTATAGTAGCACACTCAAACAAGACCTACAAAAAAATCTGCATATCAAACATGTAGTTCACATGGATAAAATATGCAGTGGTAGTCAATATGGGATCAATCGATTGGAAAAAACTCCATAACTGGTGTGATGTACTAATTATTCATTATAATTATCAAAAGGTACCGTTAAATATAATCTCCTCCAAATGATATCTTACATTTCCTCAGATAAAATAGATAGAGAGATTTCAATGTCAGAACCTTAATAAAAATTTGATTAATGAATGCATGTGGGTTATTCTTCATGTTTTTTCTGGTTAAGATTCATGTCAAGCTTGGATATGGAATTTTTTTATAGATTTTGAGTTATTTTTGGGATATGTTGCCTTTGGACATAAAGAGTTCCCCTATAGATTCCTCATGGTAGATGGATTTGAGTGATTCTTGGGACACTTGGGGAAATGTGTTCTTGTGGTTGATGCCTTTATCTTATGGTGTGTTGTCTTCTTTCCATGCCATTTATAGAATTTATAAATAGTGAGGAGATATGTGCATATTCATTATCCATACTATACTTTTGATTAGTATTCATGTAGTGATTTTATTTGGGGACACAATTTAGAAGAACCAATGTGGGTACACTTTAATGCGAAAGTTTCCTATTCATTTTGAACTTTTACTTCTTTACATACATAGGAATAGGACGGGTTGTATGTCTCCATGTAAATACCATGCTACTTACCTTTTGGAGGGAGTTTTTAGGAACATGGGTTGTTCATGGTTAAGATAAACTGTGTGGTATAGATCTATAGTTTAAATAAATCATTTTGAACGATTGGAACATGGTTAGTTAACTGTTTGTCCAAACTATGCAGAAGAGTGTTTTATCCAATGGCTCCCAAAAAGTTGGTGAACAGTTTGGAAAACTGCCCAACTAGAACATGAAATTTGTCGATGATATGGAATAATTTAAGGTATTTCAACCTATTTCCTCTCTTCCCCTTCCCGAAACCTAGTCTAAGAGCCCTTTATCTTGAAAAATTATCCAATTTAAATCCTCTATTATTTTTTCTTTCCCTTTTTGTTCTTCTCCCTCTCCCTTTCCTCTTTGTTTTCATCCCTCACCATGAACTCTAGAGCTAAAAGTTTATATTTAGGGTGTGTGATGAATTATTAATGGGTTTTAATTTTCTAAGGACTACATAGGACTCTATGAGGCTTGTCTATGTGTCTTATTTCATAGGTAATGACTTTTGGATTTTTGTCTGTACGTCAGTTGTTGTTTTCACTTAAAAGTTTTGTTCATTTTGAAAAAAAAAAGAAAGACACTTTGAGTGATATCGGTCACTCCGTGACTCATATTGAGGCAGGGTTAACTCACACATGTCCTAAATGACCAATGGATAGTTCTCTTAAAGTATAAACATAATCTGAATGTGTTTGGTCAGTTTTCCGAATGTCAGTTGTTGTATTCACTTAAAATTCTGTCCATTTTGAACAAAAGAGAGATTATTTGAGTGATACAGGCCACACTATACCTCATATTGAGGAGTATGTGGATTTTACACGTCACATATGACCAATGAATTGTTTTCCTAATTTATCAACACAATATAAATGTGTTTGGTTGGTTTTCCGTATCTCAACTCTTGTTTTCACTTAAAATTTTGTCCATTTTAAACAGAAGAGAAACACTTTGACTGATAACTGTCACACTATACCTTAGATTGATGTGGGGTTGACTAATACACATCACACATGATCCATTTATTTTCGTCCTAATGTATCAACACAATCTAAATTCATTTTGTTGGTTTTTTGTATGTCAATTGTTATTTTCACTTAAAATTTTATCCACTTGAAACAAAATAGAGAACTTTCAGTGATACCAGTAACACCATGCCTCTGATTGAGTCAAGATGACTGATACACATCACAAATGACTCATTGATTATTCTCCTAAAGTATTAACACAATCATAATGTGTTTGTTTTGTTTTCCGTATGTCAGTTTTTGTTTTAAAATAAAATTATGCTAATTTTAAACAACAGAGAGACACTTTCAGTGATACTGGCCACACCATGCCTCGGGTTGAGGCGAGGTTGACTCATACATGTTACATATTACCCATGCATCATTTTAAAAAAGTATCATCACAATATGAAAGCTTTTTGTCAATTTTTCATACATTAGTTGTTGTTTTCACTTAAAATTTTGTCCATTTTAAAGAAAAGAAAGATGCTTTAAATGATAACAGTCACACCATGACACTGATTGAGGTGGGGTTGACTCATACATGTCAAAAAATACCAATGGATCATTCTCCTAATGTACCAACACAATCCAAATACATTTGGTAGGTTTTCTATATGTCATTTTTTGTTTTCACTTAAAATTATGTCCATTTTAAACAAAAGAGAGACACTTTGAGTGATACCGGAAACAACATATCTCAGATTGAGGCTAGGTTTAATTTAACACATCATATATGACCCATGGATCTTTTTCCTAAATTATCAACACAATAAAAATGATTTTGGTCAGTTTTTCATACGTCGGTTGTTGTTTTCACTTAAAATTATGTCCACTTTGAACAAAAGAGAGACAATTTGAGTGATACAAGTCACACTGTGCCTCAGATTAAGGAAGGGTTTACTCATACACATAAAAAAAGACCTGTGGATATTTCTCTTTATGTATCAACACAATTTGAATGTGTTTGGTTGTTTTTATGTATGTTAGTTGTTGTTTTAACTTAAAATTTTGTCCATTTTGAACAAAAGAGAGACACTTTGAGTTATACCAGCAACATTGTGCCACATATTGAGGACGGTTTTACTCATACATGTCATAAATAACCCATGGATCATTATACTAATGTATCAACACAATATTAATGTCTTTGGTTAGTCTTTCGTACGTCATTTTTTTCTTTTCACATAAAATTCTATCCATTTTAAACAAAAGAGAGACACTTTGAGTGATACCGGCCACACCGTGCCTCGTATTAAGGAGGGTTTGACTATTACATGTCATATATGACCCATGTATAATTTTCATAAAGTATAAACATAATACAAATGTGTTTGGTCAGTTTTCCATATATCAGTTGTTGTTTTCACTTAAAATTCTGTCCATTTTAAAAAAAAGAGACAATTTTATTGATTCTGGTCACACAGTGCCTCATATTGAGTCATGGTTGACTCTTAAACGTCATAAATGACCAATTTATCATTATCCTAAAGAATCAAGACAATCCAAATGAGTTTGGTCAGTTTTCTATATGTTAGTTGTTGTTTTCACTTAAAATTCTGTCCATTTTAAACAAAAGAGAGACATTTTTTGTTACTCTGGTCACACTGTACCTTCGATTGAAGTGGAGTTGACTCATACATGTCAAGAATGTCCCATGAATCATTCTTAAAAAGTATAGACACAATAAATATGCATTTGGTTGGTTTCTCATACGTCATTTGTTGTTTTCACTTAAGATTTTGTCCTTTTTAAACAAAAGAGAGACACTTTGAGTGATACTGGACACAACGTGATTTTAATTGAGGCACAGTTAACTCTTACACATCCTAAATTACCCATGGATTGTTCTTATAAAGTATCAACACAATCTGAATCAATTTGGTTATTTTTTCATACGTCAGTTGTTGTTTTCACTTAAAATTTTGTCCATTTTAAACAAAAGAGAGACACTTTGAGTGATACCGGTCACACCGTGCCTCGTATTAAGACAGGGTTAGGTCTTACATGTCACAAATGACCCGTTTTTTGTTATCATAATGTATCAACACAATCCGAATGCATTTGGTTAGTTTTTCGTATGTCAGTTGTTGTTTTCACTTAATATTCTGTCTATTTTAAACAAAAGTGAGACACTTTGAATAATACCAGTCACACCGTACCTCGGATTAAGGCGGGATTTACTCGTACACATCATAAATGACCCATGAATAGTTCTAAAAAAGTATAAAATGATCTGAATGTGTTTGGTCAGTTTTCTATACGTTAGTTTTTGTTTTCACATAAAATTTTGTCCATTTTAAACAAAAGAGAGACACTTTGAGTGATACTGGTCACACCGTACCTTATATTGAGGCAGGGTTGACTTGTAAATGTCTCAAATTACCCATATATTTTTCTCCTAAAGTATAAACACAATATATATGTGTTTGGTTGGTTATTCGTATGTAATTTGAGGTTTTCACTTAAAATTCTATCTATTTTAAACAAAAGAGAGACACTTTGAGTGATACCGATCACACCATGCCTTAGATTGAGGATGGGTTGATGCGTACACTTCACAAATTACCGATGGATCATTGTGATAAATTTAAAACACGGATGTGGGGGGGATACCTTGTAGAGGAAGGAGGTTCTAACAATATTCATTTCCTTATTATGGATAATCAGAAAACATACAATGTCTATCAATGAAAATGTTCAACGCATGGGAATCCATTTGGAATCTCAATTCTCATACTTCAATCAACTTATTGAGAAGACTTTTACTCGTATTTTCTTTTATTTTGAGTGGTAATGCGTGATATGAAGGTGTTTTGGAGATTTTACTGTTTTTTCTTATACAAATCCCAATGAAAATTCGTTCTTCATTCTTGTATGTTGCTGGTGAATTTCATCTATTAAAATAGACAAATGAGTCATTGGATAAAGGATGTTTTGTTTTACAACAATTAAAAATTTTCTATAACCATTTATATGCAACATGGTTTCATCTATTGATCTCTGTGAACCCCTCTCAAAAATGCCCACCAATTGTACACGTCCCCAAGTCTGATCTTCATGTTATTTGTGTACAATATTCTTTCAGGTATGTGGCCCACTCATTTCTGAACAATTCTATATTGTCTTTTGAATATGAGGATTTTCAATAGTCAGATTATTTCTATAATGTATGTAAATAAATAAATAATAAACAATTTAAATGAAATAGTAGTTGTTTTTGAAAATATCTCTTTCGGGATGCTTGCTAGTTGATGGAAAACGATCTATCACATAAATTTACAAACATAATAACCACAATCTCTTCAATTTGTTTGTTTTGGACACTACATAAAAATTTATCATTAGTATAACAAGTAACATGTTTTGATATGTGTTTGGATAGTGAAATTTTATTATATATACCCTGATACTTGTCTAGATGTAGTACTCGCACGCCTCCTTATGTTTATCCCCTATCCACATTCTTTTTTTTGGATGATATTGATACACCGCCCTATCATAACAGACTCCTTAGTAAAATATAATATAAAAAAAATAACATGATGTTTAGACCTAAAATGTAGGATGTAGTGTCTTACAGATTCACAAACTTCATCATTTGTGGTTGGTTTGTTGGATATCAATTCATTGAATCCAAAAAATAAATCTTTGGAGTATCTAAGTTCACTGCAATTAGCAGCCAATGTTTCCTAATAACACAAAAAGGAATAAGTAATGAATGAAGTGAATAGTTAATTGATATGCTTTAATCGTAGAGTTTTACCCGTGCAAGGTTGGTATTAGGAAGAGTCTATCATTTGTAATCTTGCTTTCAAATGTTTTTAGCAAGACATTTAGTATTTCGTCCCTTGTTGATGGATCTAATTTCTTTAGTTATGTAGATGTGGTATGAGGACTAACGAGTCTGATTTTTGGATCATGGGAAATCCCATCAACTGTTTTTCATATATTCGCCTTCCAATAATATAAGATGCATTTAGTCGTAATTAGCACATTATATCAGCTTTTAGAAATCAATTCATGAAAACATACCTCATATATAAATTATCAACTATGACGCCTTGATAATCATATTCAAGGATGTCATTTACATTTTTAGCAGCAATGAAATATTCAATTTCCTCTTTGTATATATTCTTTTCAAAAACAATTATATGACTACTACCACTTTTTATCTTTGTATCCACCTAATTCTTCAATTCTAGTAAATGTGGATAGAGAACTGGTGGTGTAATTATGCTTTCAGTAGACCTTTTGGATTGGTTGGTCAATCCTTTAGATGCTTTTGGGCCCACATTTCTTGCCACCCCCTTCCCTTTATCATTCTATAATAACATTCATTAGTTTAGACCTTTTTTCATTAATTGTTAAAGGTTTACCATGAAGAAAAGGAAATAAATACCTCTTTCTCCACATGTACTCTTACAAGTTGTGAAATCCATGCAATGAATGTCCCAATGTCCTTTTTGACTATATGAATATCATCATCATCAAGTGGAATATGTTTCCCTGCATTTGGGTCATGAGCTATAGTAATCGTCACTTTCAGATGATCTGTTGGAAGTGGTCTATTCTACAGCTTGTCCTTTGAGATGTTGAACACCGTAGCCCTCACTACAAGGTGATAGGTGGGTGTTGATAGATATAAATCATATTCATTATCACCCTATAGAAGATCAGTACAAGAAAAGTATCAGTGTTTCTCTAATTTACATTTCTTGGGAACATTTATTAGAATATTGATTACCATGTCTAAGATAGATCTTTGAGGGGAATGGCTCGCCTCAAAGCTGGTGGGGGTGGGGTGGGATCTTAACACACTGGTTGTTCCTGAGTTATGTCTTCTCTTTGCTTCTCACCCATTATAGTTTCTAGCAACTCTCCCTTCCATTGAAATCATTCTTTAAGTGTTTCTAGTCTTTCTCTCATTTGTTTCATTTCTTTATTTCTATCATTCTTTTGTTTTTTTTTTCAAAATATACTTGGGGTGTCATCCAAAACCCTACACCTCTAACATGGTCGTATTGTTCTATCTACTTCAAAGACATCGATAATAGGTCTATATCCACTACAGGAGTAGTTGATTCCTGTGACTTTCAGATATAGGAAGATAAGTAATTATTATTATGTAATGGAAATTTAAAAACAAAACTTTTTATAGTGCCATACTTACACATATTTCCCACACTTGTTGTGTTTTTTTAATCTACTAGCTCCTCTTCCTTATTAACACATGCCTCCTTCCATAGAACATGATGTGGGATGGAAGTGTCTTTGGGTTTAGAATCATCAATATACATATAAATACAGAAAGATAATTATGATGTTGTTTCTTGGAACAAAACAATATTACTATAAATTTAAAATATGTACCATTTTCTTTTCTAGTGAAGCGTACCCCATCCTTTTTTTTATGATAGGGGTATGATGGTTTTGATGTAAGTTCCTTATTTTTAGTACTATGTTTTGTTTTCATAAATGAAATATTGAAGATCAAAGTGATGAATACATGTATCCTCAAATAATGTATTATCATCCACAATGTACCTGAAACTTCTCATCCCTTGAACGGCCAATAAATGCATCCCATGCTTTTTGGAATATCTGTTCAGTGTAGACAAGGGTTGGGTGCAGGTTTATTTTGCCTTTGTAATCTTTTAGGTGACATTTTGTTATAATAGTGCGAAAACCTTGATGAATCCTTTCTACAAGCCTTAGTACATAATTCTTGGGTGAATCATCTACTATTAATTTACTTTATATTGGATTGAGAAGAGTAAAACATTGTTTCATTAATTTATTTGATAGTAAATTAAAGAAATAATATCATAATGTTACTGTAATTTCTTCCCAGATCACAACCTTCAACTCTGACACAATATGGTTCCATGAATCTATGTCAATCAACACACATTGTCGAGTGACAATTTCAATGTAACTACTAAGAATAGCCTTGTTTGGATTCACATGTTGGCCTCGTGAATTCAATCCGACATCAAATTTGATGCCTTTTCTTTTCTCTTTAAGAACATTGGCTAACACCATCAAACTACAACGCACCTGTGTTTTTTGGGATGTAAGTCCTTCATCCCCAACAACTTCATCGATATGAACATCATCAACATGTTCGTATGAAATGGTAGTAATGGAATGTGTTGATGGTTGTTGGACCTCAACACTAGGAGAAAAAACAGGTTCAGAAACTTTTTTTGCTCTGCACTATGACCAGCAGCTGCTGCTGCTACTACTGCTTGAAAAACTTGTTCAGCCTCAAGGTTAGGGGCACCAGGACGTGCAAAAGTCATTATCTACAAAAGTGGTTGAACAGTTAATTTAGATTACATAAATTCAGTAATTTTTAGATAATAACCTGAGATAACATGATCTATATTACAAAAAAAATATAACATGTTCATTGAATCTCTTTATTTTTTTCAAAGTTTGAATGGATTTAACACCTCTATCGATTATTCAAATACCTTCATTGTGAACTCCTATAACATAAAAAACGTCATCCACATTGGGACCACTGTAAAATGATTGTGACTTACCATTAAAATGATCGTCCTCAATTGAATTTTCATCGGACCCTTCAGTAGTTTTGGACTATAACATAACAGCCAAACACTTTCGGTTTGTGGGATCTAGAACATAAAATACTTGTACTTCTTGTGATGCTATTATAAACTATTCATCATTGTACCCTTATTTACTAAAATCAACTTTCATAAATCCTAATTAATCTATTTTAACACCACTGTTGTTATCAACCCATTTTCATTGGAAAATTTTCAATTAGAATTTCATATAATCCAACTCCCATATTTGTTTGATAATGCCAAAGTATGACATATTCGCATAAATTAGATTTATGTCCTTACTACCAGAAACATGCATCTCTTCAGCCAGAAGTGTAACTCCACTATTTTTCATGGTACTATCTTCATCATGTTTATCTATATTTAATGTATGATAATTAATTACATAAACGTTGTAAAATAATACATATACACTTGGTCTGGTGGCTAGCCATCGAAGTCATTCTGAAATTGAATTCAAATTTTCATCTAACTCCTTAAAAATATGGTCCCAAAACCATCCTATAAATTGGTGATTATGTGTATTTGATATCCATTTTTCATCCCTTGATGGATTCAACTACCTAAGAATTTCATTGTGGGTTTCAATATATGGAGCAACCTCTCAACTGTTATGAAAAACATAAAGGTGGTCCCGCTCCCAATCTATAATATTGATTGTCACAACATATCTTCCAAAAATTCTCTCACCCTCAATACATCCAGTGTGACGTGATTTTAGGAGACCAATTATTTCAACATTAGATAGGTATTCGGTACAGAATTCAATTGCTTCCACAATAATATATCACTCCACAATACAGCCCTCTAGCCGACTATGATTCTTGAAAGACCATTTCAAAATCTTCATATATCGTTCAATGAGGCACATCCATCAATAGCGCATAGGACCACAAAGTCAAATCTCTCTCATCAAGTGAACCAAAAAATGAACCATCATATCAAATAATGTTTGTAGGAAGAACATTTATAATTCACAAAATATGATGACAATTTCTCTTTACATAGTTGGAAATTTTTTCGGGTCTAAAAAATTTCTGCATATAGATTTGAAAAAGAAACAATGCTTCATTAATATATGATGAAAATTCTTGGGAAAAATTCAACGTAAAGATATTGGAATTAAATATTACATCAAAACATGGAATTCATGTGATTTTTAACCTTTTAACATCAAATCATTCATTGACACAATTTTCTTGATATTTGATGAATACCCATCTGGAACATTTACATCATTGAATAAATTGAAAAACTAATATCTCTCATACTTGGAAAGAGTGTAAGTAGTTGGAATAAGAAACATTCTATATTCACCCTTCACGGGAGCCAACTCTTCCTGTATTCTCATGTCAACCACGTCCAACCTTGCCTCAATTCTATCCCTTGTTTTTCTAGGGAAGTTTATTAACGTTTTGATAAAACTATCACATACATTTTTTCCACATGCATCACATCAAGAAAATGTCTAAGATACGTACAATTTTATTATTGTAATTAAAAAACGGATCTATTTTTTAACAAATTTTCGTATGGTTTTTTGAAAATGGTTTACCAAAAACAGTTTTCACATCTTTTACTTTCTCAAACAGCTGATCACCTATTAGTGGATATGGTGTTGTGCATTTTTCAAAACTTCCTTTGAATGGTTTCATCCAAGATTAATACTTATGCCGATGGGTTATATATCTACGATGTCCAAGAAACACATATTTTGATGAATTTTTCAACCTAACTGATTTTTTATCTTCTTTTCACATGGGACACCATTGAGTTCCTTTAATTATATATCCTGACAAATTTCCATAAGTAGGGAAATCATTTATCTTCCCGTACAACATCGCTCTCAATGTGAAGTATTCAATTTTATATGCATCATACAACTTAACACCTAATTCCCACAATAACATCAAATCCTCTATCAAAGGATCTAAATAAACATAAATATCATTATCTAGTTGTTTTGGTCCTGATATAAGCATAGATAACCTGATGAATTTTCGTTTTATGCATAACCAAGGTGGCAAGTTATAATTTACCAACATAAAAGGTCATGTACTATGAGTGTTGGTCTGAAAACCAGAAGGATTCACTCAATGGGTAGATAACACAAGATGATGGTTTCTCAGTTCATTTCCAAATTCAGGATACTTGTGATCAATTCTCTTCCATTAAGTAGATTCATCTGTGTAAAATAATTTCCCATCTTTTTTTATTTTACCTACATTCCATAATAATTGTCTTGTAGTTTCTTCATTTCCATATAGACGCATAAACCATAGAATGATTTGAAAGTACCATACAACATTCGTAGGACTGGATTCATGTTTTTGTATTGAGAAGCAGCACACTTTGGGAATTATTTAAGTTGTTTTATCTCCTTGTGAAACAATATACAGTCTTTCGGACAGGCATGTATTCTTTCAGAAATCATAACCATTGAGCGTAGCATTCATTTAGCTTCATATGTCCGGCTTCGGAGCTCATTATATTTGGGGAGAATGTCATTCAAGAGAGAAAGTGGTTTTGTAAAAATGACATCACTCCATCAATTTCCTATTTTCAATTTATACAACTTCAGTACAACTGACAATGCAGTATATTTAGTGCAACCAGCATACAATAGCGTCTTTTCACAACTCTTTAACTTCTTAAACAATTTTGGGCAATCACAGAGTTCATCTTCAACTATCCTTTTCATTTCTCAAAATGATATTCATAATCATTCACATCTATAATCACATCCTCTATATGGTCTTCTTCATTTTCCATATTTGTAATCATATCTGATGATCCATAAAACATAGTTTTATCCTAGCCAGTGGCTACATTCGCTTTTTCTCTGTGTTTATTCCAACATTTATAACTCCAATCTATTTTGTGAAATATAAATTGTTCTTCCAACTCCAATATAGTTATTAGTCTATAATAACAACAATGTAACTATATAAAAATGATTTGAGAATGATCCTTTGCAAACGTGAGGAACTCTTTCACTCTGTTCTCATACTCTATTTTCAAATGATTAGCATCCATCCAATCTTTATCCATCTCCATCCTATTTGAATCTCAAATATTATTATTTATGATTCAAATACACAAAAAAGACTTCAAAATATAGTATAAGAGAACCACTTCCTTATAAAAAATAGATTAATAGAGCCTAACCATTTCAAATAATGATTTGCAAATCAACAGAACCAGGATAGACCCCCCATCAAAATCAACACACTTTCCACCCCCTTACCAATAGTTCTAGTACCCATCACCCATGAAGAAAAATAATGACCTTCCTTTTAACCACCCCTACAGTCCACCTCATTCATAATAAAATAATCACATTAAACAACCCAAAACTAGTTACCAAATGCAAATAAAATGAAGACAAGGATACAATTTTGACGTGAAAATTAATATTGTAGATATATTTTCGAACACAAAGGGGTTTGAGGGGGTGAAAAATAACCTAGGTTTATCCAAAATTATTATGGAATATCATAAGTTTTTTTACCCAAATTAACATAAGAAATAGAAAATTGAGGTTAGTGGACATAAATTTTATCATGAACATCTAAAGGATTTTCAATAACTCTCCATCACCTTCCTTAAACTTGTAACTAATATCCACAGACACATATTACATCCATTATATAAAAAAGCACATTCTCATACGAAGGGATAAACAACAATCCCTTAGTGTTAAAAAACTCACACATGATGGGATAAAAGTATCAAATAGTGATAAAACATCCTTCACAGAGGGGTGAATTCTTCATAGGTAAATCAAGAGGTCCAAACAAGATTTAAAAGATACACTATATAAAGTGTAATCTAGACATTTACCATAAATAATAAAGTATAATTCCAATCCATTTCACATATCATAAATTCTTGCTTAATATAAATTAAAAAATTATCAGAATCATAATCACACCATAAAAACATTTCCAAAACATTATTTAAATAATTTTCCTTTCTCATTGAAATATGAAACAATCCAAAGAAGGATCCATGAACCCTAATCCTTCACAATTAAATGCCTAAAATTTCAAGTAAATCTCTATTTTCCATAAAACAAACCGTTTTATATTTTAACTCACACCACAACCCCTTTTAAATACATTTTTCATTACCCAGACATTTGAAAAATTTCCATTTTTATGAAACACAAGAAGAGAATATATTTAATTATCCAACTTCATGAGTTGATCCCCCTTGAAAAATCAAACTTAAACCAAGAATAATTTCAAAACATTCCTTTCATAATTTTAACAACTTACAACTCATATTTATAAATTCACAATAAGACAAAAATGATAAATTATTATGTTTTCTTTTTAAAACCTACACCCAAACCCATTTGCACCACTAGTGACTTTGAAAACATATTCTAAACCTTTTAAAAAATCCCATAATACCCTTTCAAAGAAGTATTAAATAAAAACACACACAAAAAAAACCATTTCCTTTATTAAAATTCGTTGTAAACACATAGGCATGCAAAATGCTTTGAAAACCCAATTCGCACCACAAAAAAAAATTATAGAACAAGAATAAATGCACAAAAAATCATATTAAAAACATCTAGAAATTACATTCCATGGAACCACTAACATTGGGTGAATAAATTTCTAAAATCCAATGTGGAACCTCGATCTCACCTCAACTGCACCACAAAGAATACCTATCAAGGAAAGATTTACACAAAAACAATAAGATTAAAACCTTACTCACAATATTAAATCCTATCAACTAAACCCTACCCTCTAGAAATGATAAACCTAAATGGAGAAGTGTGAGACTTACCTAGAGTAGATCACACCTACAATAGAGGGATAGAATAAGTGTTGAGCAGTCAGGTAGCATTCTGCACTACATCAGGAGGGGAAGGTGCGACCGCTAGAGGGGGAGGTAAATGGGAGGAGCCGCCAACCAATGGGAAATGGAGGAGTACTGTTTTCTGGGAGTAGGGTCTAGTGGGGAGGAGGAGAAGTAGGTTTTGCAAGGGGGAGGATCCGTGGAAGGGATTTTTGGGGGAGGATAAGGAGTAGGGTTCGCGTCGGAGTAGGGCTAGCGAAGGAGGTCCAACAAAGAGAAGATTAGGGGGAGTTGTCATAGGGGTACAGTACCACAAGAGCATGAGGGTATGATAAACAGAGGGCACTGTGCACCCCATTTTATAAAATGTTACTATGGTTTTATCAGCGCCAGAAAAGAGATGATAAGGGGATCCTTTATCAGTACTAAAAATTTAGTACTGATAACGGCCCCTTAATCAGTGCTTTTATAGTGCTGATAAATAATCCCTTTATCAGTTTTGTTTTAGTGTTGATAAAGGGCTTATTTATTAGTGATTTTTTCTTAGCACTGATAAAATTTGTCACTTCACTTTCCCATTATTGTATTATTGTTTGGACCTAGGAGATTTGGGTTGAGCTGATTCTATGGGTCACTTGGGTTAGCGATGTTTGGAATTGTAGTGGATGAGTTAGTTCCCTTCCTCTATTCTTATGAGGGTACATGTGGAATTACTTCCTTGGTGTATAATTGTGATCCCCTTGATAGGATGAGCTCAGATAGAGTCGTATTGTTCCCCTATAGAGGCTAGGGAGGTATTTTCTATCATTTTGTAAGAGTTATTGTATCCCTCCGTAGAGGATGGGGTAGGATCCTATAGAATGTTTATTTTCCTAGATCGAGTTATCGGAATCGTCATGACAAAAACTAAATGGGCGATGACCCCCTATCTAGTAGGATGTCAATGGATGGTTAGTGTAATCATTCGTTCTACAATCCCCTCTGTATTAGTAAGCTTCATTATGGTTGTGGTATCATCGGATATATGATCCCCTACTAAATTTTTGGTATCAGTATGGTTGAGGAATAACCAGATATATGATGCACTACTTAGTATACTATTTATGTAGGATTTCTAGAATCTTCAGTGATACAATCTTCTACATTTCAAGTTATACCATATGGGGTTTCTGGAATTTTTATTTCCAATAATAAAGGGGTGGAAATCCTCTAACCGAGTGATATGATATCCAAGATCTCATATTGGGTTGTGTTTTCCCCTAGAAAATCCTGGGATCGATCCCATTTCTTAGTGATATCTCTAGGTAACCAGAATGAGTTCATGGTGTCCCCAAGATGATCTTAGGAGTGATTCTCTATCCAAGGATATGTGGTATTTTGATTTCTAGACTGGGTTTGTATTGTCCCCCAGAAAACCCTAGGATTGATCCCCTTTCTAAGAGATGAGACCTTTTTTGGTTCCATCAAGGTCAGTAGCATCCCCCCCAATGATGGATGAGATCCCCAATCTAAGTATGAAGATCTTCTAGTTTCCAGTGTGAATTTTTTCATGGTTATAACATCCTGTCCTGGGTACCATATCGTAGTTCCTTGAGCCCACACGCTTCAAGAACTTAGGCATGCCTCCCCATATTCTAGAGGATTCTGACAAATAGTGAGGATTTAATGTCAGTCATGGGAAGAAAATACCCTCTTTTATCAGAGTAATACACCACTGGAAATAAATTGACAATAATAACTGAATAACCAAATGATATCATAACCAAAACAATACCAATATCTCAAGATAACCGTAAAACTGAAAATATAGTATCGAAACTATGTAGTTGATATGGAATGCTAAAATATGTTTCCAGTGTCAAAATGCAGACTCAAAAGTAAAGATACTGATGACTCCCAAGTGGGTCCCGAAAAACATCTAGTTCCCTAAAACATGTGTCATCTCCAAATTAGGCATCAAACATAGGGCCTTTACCCTTAAACTATCCTGCAAACATTAAATCTATTCAGGTACCAATTTGGAAGACCAGGTAGGGTATGATTACACCTTAGTATATCACCACCAATGGTGTCTGAAATAGTTTATAGATAATAATAGTTTCTGTGATTTTATAAAGAAATAAACTCAATCATATTCAAATAGTTATCACATTATAAAATTATTCTTTATTTACCCACATAAGCTCTTCAGGTTTCGGAGGACACCCGCACCTCAATACCTACTTCGGCCCACACAGAAGACTAGATTATCCCCAAGGGATATCATATCCTAGAATTCCACCATTACCATTATATATCTTGTCTCAATATTAGAATTTAATTATTACCATTATAGATATCATCTCTAATATTAATTTAATTATTACGATTCAGCATTTCATTAATTAATTAAAAAATTAATTAATCATCTCAATCTCACTAATTAACTCAAAAATCAATTACACTTATAAATCTCATTATTTAACTGAACAATTAATTAATCATCTTGATATCATTAATTAACTGAGCAATTGATTAATCTTCTCATTCTCATTAATTAACTCAAAAAATAATTAATCTTCTCAATCTTATTAATTAAATAAAAAAGTAATTAATCTTTTCAATCTCATTAACTAACTGATCAATTGATTAATCATCTCAATATTTTTAATTAAATAAAAAATTAATTATTTTTATCAATTCATTAATAATTAAACAATTAGATTATCACATTTATTCCCTTGATTAATTTCCTACTTAAATAATCAAAATCCACCATCCCAATAAACCCATAATTAATTCATCAATTAATTATTCAATTCAAAATCTATTTATCCAATAATTAATTCCACAATTAATTATTCAACTTTACAATCTCGATATCCCCTAATTAATTCAACAATTAATTATTCAATTCATAAATCACAATATCCCCTAATTAATTTCACAATTAATTGTTCACAATCTATCATTCTGTTGTCCCTAATTTCCCATTTTTCCATAATTAATTAATTCACCAATTTAATTAATTTAATCATGAACTCAATTCATGAACATATAATAGAAATTATATAATTACATACACATAATTTCAATCAAGGCATTAGAATTTGAATTATATACCACCTACCTGAATTTTTTGAAAAATGATTTCCCAATGAAAAACCCTAAAATTTGAGAGGCAGGGTGATGTAGAATGAGATCTAGATCTAAAACCTTATATGAAGATCAAAAAAATTATGACCATTTAATTCTATATATATCTAAAATCCTATATATATAATCAAAAAAAGAATATCAACCCTTTCAAGGATTGTAGAAGAAAGGAAAATGAATGGGAAACCAAGAGGGATAGGATTCCCTTACCGTGAGGGGTGCAGATCTTCGATCTAGGATTCGAATCGAGAAGAACAGAGGTCAAGAAGGCTTCGAATACATCTGGGAGGTTATAAAATTTATAAATAATGTCTATGGATGAATGGGGTCAAATAGGGTTAGTTTTGGGGGTTCAAGTGATTTAAAAACTAATTTTCAGGTGAATTAAAAAGTCATGCACAATTTGGTGGGTAGAGGCGCATGGTTTTCCTTAACTGTGTGCCTAAACGATGCACTAATTATTATAAGGGATCATGGTTACTCGTAATATGGTATATGGTTTTACAAACTATGTACAAACCATGCAATTCCACTCTATATAAGGTTTCATGGTTTTGTGGGATGGGGCGCATGGTTTTCCCAAACCGTACACCAACCATGAACTATCCTATTTCATTCATTTTTCTTGAATTTTCACCGAAACACACCCCAGTGTAAAGATAAAAAAAAGAGTACTCCTCATAAAGAAAAATAGTACCTAAAATCAATCCCAAGTCATCCTTAGAAAAGCTCTAGATCTTACAATCTCCCCACCTTATGACTGCGAATCCTTGAGATGTATTCCCAACCATATTTAAGATTCCAAGGCGAAAAGATCATGCCACTGAGCCCTCATATCTACTTCTCTCTCCCATGTTTCCTCCTACACACATCCATTTTTTCACAATACATGAACTATCAGAAAAATCATTCCCAAAAACACTTTCTCACTGTGATTTAACACATGTATCAGATTCCCCCCAAAGGGTGTATCTATCTCAAGCTCAAAATAATCCACATTGATCACATGAGAATGTTTGAGGTGATACCTATTAAGTTATGACACATGAAAAATTTCATGTATATTACTAAATTTATATGGAAAATCCAATTGGTATTCCACTGGATTGATTCTTTCCACAACCTCAAATGGTCTAATGAACCTGTACTCTAGTTTTCACAACCTCTGTATCATGTGTTGTCCCAACCTAGGTGACACCCTTAGGAATACATAAACACCCTACGTAAACTATAGGGTTCATTTATATATATCATTGTATGAGTTTTGTGTACTCTGAGCCGTAACCATATGCTTCTGAATCAACTAAACCTATTTTAATGTCTCCTGCATGAGACTCAGCCCCAATTACTCTGACTCGCCTACCTCCATCCAGCATAAAGGTGATATGCATGGCCAACTATAAATATATTTGTATAGTTCCATCTGAATATAAGATTTATAAATGTTATTATAGGTGAACTCCACTAAATCTAGGTTCTTCTCCCAAGATCCACAAAAGTCTAAAACACATGCTCACAACATATCCTTAAGCATCAGTATAGTACTCTCTAACTGCCCATCTATTTGGGGTTTGAATTTACTACTCAACAAAGCATGTAAACCAAGTGCATTATGTAATACCTTTCAGAAGCACAATGTAAAATGAGATTCATGATATGAAACTATATTCTATGGCACCCTATATAGATTTACTATCTTCTGAACATAAAAATCTATTAGGTTCTCCACTGATAAAGTCGCTCATATAGGATATTAACTATCTATGTTCATTTGTCTATCCATAATAACCTAAATAGCATCATTATTCAGAGGCTTACTCCAGAGAACCACCACAAATTCCATGGTAACATCATCCTAATTCCACTCTAGAATGGGAAATGGCTAGAAAAAACATCTAGGTCATTGATTCTCTTCTTTTAACTACTGACTGGTGTAACATCAAGTCATAAACCCTTATATCACCTTTTTTATGTTCGGCTACCAAACAAACCACCATATTTCTTGGTAAATTTTGGCCACAAATGGAAGTACCTCCAACTTCCAGGCATGAAATTCTTACATCAACTCATCTGGAACACTTGTAAGCACAACAAATTGATTCTTGATGTATATCATCTCTTTCTCATCTATCAAGCAGTTTGATGGTGTCTCCCTGCCTTCATGCATTTCCCTAAAAGATAAAAATTCTAGATCCTCATGTTGTATATCCCTGATCTGTCTCAAAAGTGTAGACTCCACCAAAACAGACACTAGGTTTATCATCTCCTAATTCTTATAAACCACCACATGCATCCTAGTTAGTAGATTCATCATATTACACTCAACACTAGACTCTTGAATATCCTGAGTTTGAGATTTTATACTTAAATCATTTGCAACACTATTTCATTTTTCGGGTGTATACGCTAGATAAAAATAAAATGACTGCATATACTCAACCCATATCTACTACAAAAGATTCAAATATCATTGTAGAAATATTTACTTCAAGTTATTGTGATTTGTATACACAGTAAACTACTTTCCCAACAGATAATTCCACCAACACTTCAAATCATTAACCACCACATCCAACATTATTTCATTTTTAGGGTAATTCAATTCATACAGCCTCAACTACAAGACCTATATGACACAACTCAATATCCCTATGTCAACACTTCTCTGAGTCTTATCATAGAAGTGTCGAAATACACCATATAATACTCACCTGGATCAAGTAGGATTATGATTGGTGTTGATGTTAATCACTTATTTAACTTCTAGAAAGCATCCTCACAATCTTCTGACCATTCAAACATGATCTTTTTCTTGGTTAAGATGGAAATTAGTGATTCTAAATGGGAAACGTCTTGTATGAATATTTGATAATATCCCTCTAGTCCTGAAAATCTTTAGATATCAAATATGTTATTGGGATTCTCCCAAGAAAGCACTTTATAAACATTCTATGATTCCACAGACACACCATCCTCTCTGATAATGTGACCCAAAAATTGTACATAATTAATCCAAAATTGACACATAGATATCTTGGAGTATATATGATTCTCTCTTAGTGTAATTGATATGATGTTAAGATGTTGGTCATGATCATCATGAGTCTTTGAGTACCCAAATATATAATCCATGGATAAAACAACAAGCTGATCTAGGTAAAGAAGGAATATTTTGTTCATCATGTCCATAAACACTTATGGTTTGTTCGTCAACCCAACCAACATTATTATGAACTCATATAGTCCATAACTTTTTCATAAGGTAGCCCTCAGTTTATCCAAAGGTTGAACTCTCAACTGATGATACCATGATCACAATTCAAGCATAGAAAGGACACAAGATCCTCTCAATTAGTAAAAAGGATCGACAATACACAAAAGGGGATATTGGTTCTTCACATTCATCATGAACAACATATATTTATAAACATATGATCCAAAACTCCTATCACCATTATATGAAAAAAACACAGTTGATCCCCAAGGCAACGTACATGGATGGATAAACCCCTTATCCATCAACTCCTACAATAGTGTCTTGATCTCTTGAAGCTCTTTCGGTGCCATTTTTTATACTGTAATACAAACTAGTTCTGCTCCTAGCATGATCTCAATAGTAAATTACAAATTTGTCTTAAGTGGAAGCCTTGAGAAATTTTCAAGAATCACATCCTGAAATTTTTCATCTACTGGTGGAAAAACATCTTGATTTATACCCCCATCATACTGCAGTATACTACAAACTTGGGTTGTGAGATCTCCCAATTGCTGACGAATTCACCCTGATCTACCCTCTTGGATATCCCACTATCCATGAAGAATGTACTTTCCACACTTAGGATGCATAAACATAACTCTCCTTTGGTAAAACTCTATATGAGCTCGATATGCTACTAACCAGCCCATAACTTAAATTAGGTCAAACCCTGACATGTCAATAATATATATATCCCATAGAAAATGATCCTCACAAACTTCAAGAGAACATCCCTTGCACAAGAATATATCCCGAGACTGTACTCTGAATGGTGTATCTATCGTCGACACCCCGCTCACAAAATCCACTACCAGGCTCAAAAAACATACAATTTTTACAAAAATAATGCATTGAGAGGAACCAGTATAAAATAAGGCACTAGCTAAATTGTAAGCTAAAAGTATAGTACCTATCTATGTCGATGGTCTAGCCTCATTATCCACGATTGTATTATAAACCACATGCAACTTTCCTACAAATCATCCCTATGATACATTTTAAGCCCCCTGAGCTGCACCACTCTTAAGATATGGGCACACTTTTCTAGAATTACCACACCCATTATCTCAACCTCCATGGCCAGAAGAACTCCATCCTCTCTCCTTATGAGGTGTAGAAGATTCCCTTACTAAACATTAATTTTGTTTCCCTACCCTGTCATTACCTAAATTTCACGAGTTCCAATAAAACTTCTATAGATGTATCATATTTCTGCAAGGATGGAACTCTATTGGTGGTTGGGGAAAGTGACTATAATAGTGGTATGGCATACCAAACTAGTGGAAAATATCCATAGAGATTTCCTACGTGACTGAATTTTCCCTTGGACCAGTTTGGTTTCCACTACTCTGGTTAAAGTTCTCATAACAATGTTTCCTAATCTCAAAAGTCGTACCTCCTAATCAACCAGCAGCAACCATATGTTATACATTGGAAACATCCTTCAGGTTACCCTCAGCTATGAGATCCGAATTCACCACTTACGAAAACTTCTTCATCCTAAATATGTTCACCTTGGACTTAATTTCACACTTAATTTCTTCTTGAAATCATTTTGTTGAAGTAGCCTCATATTCTACTAGCATAGTAGAAAAGCATTGTAAATATATAAAGTTTCATGCATAGTCCATTATAGAAATACTTTATGAATCAATCTCATGAACATATCTATTATCTCCTGCCTCAACATATACATAGATAAGTTCTCCAAACACCTCTCCAACAAGTCCTTCCATAACATACCATCAGCTTATCTAGTCAAATCTTAAACCTCCAAACAGGGAATTACTAGTACTCATAACATATAAGTAGCCAGCTTGACCATATTTTTAGTATGAGTCTCTATGTGTTCATGTATATTCTAGATAGACTCAAACAAGAACTCAACTCCCATAGGTCCACCCTCTCACGAAAAATTTATAGAGTGATGCAACTTAAACTCCCTTGTCAAGTCAGACATTCTCTTCAAAACCCACAGTGGGTCTCTTTATATGAATTTCATGAACCAAGAAAATTTTTACTGGAACATCTCTCTGAATTCCTCACCTAGTACTGTTTGTTCCTTAGCTTCCACTACTGGTATATCATCTCCAATCATGTCCTTTTTTCATCCTCTCAACATGTGTCATCATGGAGGCTTAACTCTCAATCCAAACATGCACCTTAGGATAATTTTCTCAACATTAACATGTTTATGAGAAAATAAAATAAAGAACAACAAGTCTTTTTTCCCAAACCCCACCACATGGTAAAAAATGAGGTGCTAAAACCACCTTTAACTCTCCTACATCTAGTTCAATGTTAACAAAAGGTAACTCATTTTTTTCAAATTTCAAATCTAGACACCCAATTATTCTCATCATTCATCATTTTACCATTTCATATTTCATATTAGGAACCCTTTTCTATTCAGTTTCAAAAGAAAGGGAAAACACCTCAAGGTCAACAACTTACCCAAAACCCATTTTCCATGTGTTCCTAAAATGAGGCATGTAATAAAATAATCCTAAGTGCCTATTATGATTCATGTATACTCAACCCTATTTCATTACCAGGCCACAATTTAAATCTCAAAAAATCTTTCAAAAAATATTCACATCACACCAAAAGTGTGTCACTTGAGGTGAAATAATATTCAACTATAACAGAAACCAACAATAACAACAATCACACCTTGGTCACTTAGGTTTCTCCCCTATACATGGGTTTTTAACTCCCATGAATGAGCTCATGTTCAAGGCCTAACTCTTCCTAGTTTCTTTTCTACCTTTCCTAAAGAGTAACAAAAAATAAAAATAAAATAGAACTCCTCTAATTTATCATTTTAACAACTCAGACAGGGTTCCATTCACTGGTGCCTCGATACGGCTTGATACATGACCTTAGACACACCTCCCTATATGAGAACAGCTTTAGACTAGCAGTGAGAGTTTTATGTTAATCATGGGGATACTATACCATCTTTTATCAGAGTAATACACTAATGGAAATAAATAAAAAATAACAATTGAATAACCAAATCATTTCATAACATGAATGATACCAATATCTCAAGATAACCCAAAAAACTAGAAATACAATATCAAAAATTCAAAATAGATATGTCCTGCCAAAATATTTTTTGAGTTTCAAAATTTTGACTCAAAATCAAAGATACTAAAGACTCCCAACTGAGTCCCAAACCACGTTTGATTGCCTCAACCATGATCCATCCAAAAAGTATCCATCTAACATAGAGAATTTTCCCTTAACGTGTCATGAAAGTATGAAATCTATTCAAGTACCAATTAGGAAGCACAAGTAGGGTGTGATTACAAATAATTATTCCACCACCTTTGGGGTCAAGTAAAATATCCACTCAATAATAGTGTATGTAGTTGTATAAATAAAAAAACACAATGCATAAGTAAATAATTATTACATTATAAGATTATTATTTATTTAACTAGATAAACAACATGGGTTTATGAGGACACCAACACTTCAATAACTTCTTTGGTCTACACCAAAGTCTAGACTATCCCTAAGAGACATCATGTCCTAAAATGTCACTGTTACGATTTTATATCTCATCTCAATATCAAAATGTCATTGTTACCATTATAGACTTCAATTCTAATATGAATTTCATTGATACCTTTTATCATTTCAGAAATTAATTCAAGAATTAGTTAATCATAACAATATCATTAAATAACTAATCCATTAAGTAATCATATCAATATCAATAATTCACTAGACATTTAATTAATCATCTAAATATCATTAATTAACTCAACAAATAATTAATCTTCTCAATCTCATTAATTAACTCAATAATTAATTAATCTTACCAGTCTCATTAATTATCTTAAATATTAATCAATATTATCAATTAACTACTAATTCAAAAATTAGTTTATCACATCAATTACCTTAATTAATTTCCTAATTAATTGATCAAAATACACCAACCTAATTATCCAATAATTAATTCATCAATTAATTATTCAATCCACAATTTATTTATCCTATAATTAATTTCTGAATTAGTTATTCAATTTCACAACATCAATATCCCCTAACTAATTCCAAAAAAAATTGCTCAGTTTAGTAATGTCAATATCTGCTAATTAATTTCACAGTTAATTGTTCTCAATCTACCCTTTCAATTTCCCAAATTTCCCATTTTTTCCTTTATTAATTAATTTTTCAATTTAATTAATTTAATCACAAACTCAGTTGATAAACATATAATAGAAATTATACAATTAAATATAAATAATTTCAATCATGATTTTTGGATTTGAATTATATACCACCTACAAAAAATTTGGATGAATGGTCGCCCAAAAAAATCCCCAAAATTTGAGTGGCACAACAACATAGAACGAGGTCCAGATCTAAAACCCTGAATCAAGATTGAAAAAATCACTATCCGGTAATTATAAATCTATATACACAATCCTAGATCTATGTCTAATCAAACTAGGAATAACAACCCTTTCTAGGATGAGAGAAGAATGAAATAAGAACTAGAAACGAAACAGGATAGGATTATCATGCCTGGAGGTTATAGATCTTAGATCTAGACAAAGAATCATGATGAACAGTGCTCAGGAAGTCTTGGAATCCATTTTGGAGGCTCTAAAATCATCAAATAACATCTAGGGTCGAATTGGGGTCGAATAGGTTGGGTTTTGGTGGTTCGGGTGATTTAAAATCTAATTTTCAAGTGAATTAAAAAGTCACGCACGGTTTACTGGATAGGGGTGCACATTTTACCCTAAATATGCACCTAAAATATGAACCTATTATTATAGGGTCACATATTCTGAAAAACTTATCACCAACCATGAAATTATCTTTTATCCAGGGTTTTATAGTTTGTGGGGTTGGGGAGCATGGTTTTCCCCAACAGTGCGCCAACCATGTACTTCTCTATTTCTTTCATTTTTCTCAACATTTCACTGAAACAGACCCCAAAGTAAAGCCCAAAAAATCATTACTCAACACAAGGAAATAATAGTACCTAAATTAAATCCCAATACATCTCCATAAAAGGTAGTGATCTAATATTGGCGAGATGTGATGGGCCTATTCTCTCAGATGTGTTCCCTTTAAGATGGTAGTGTTGTGCCATCTGTTGGAGTTGGTGCCCTAGAACCAACATCTTTGAACTTTCAAATAAAGATGTATTCAGTTATTTTTAAATTAATAGACTACTTATCACATAATTATTTTTCTTCTTCATGACATATTATGTGATAATGTCCTAAGGGTTGTTGTCTCACTAAAATGTCATAGTAGTTCCCCATTATGATGAGAACCCAAATGTGATATGAAAATATTCTTGAATATATGTTTATTAGATGGATGATAACATTTAATGTACACAAATTATATACCATATCAGTGGTGGAGACTCATAGGAAATTGAGGAACCTTCTCATGGTGTACACCCTTGGTAGTATCTACCATGATATTATGACAATGAGACTCGCCAGCGGGAAATCTATATTTATATATGTCAATGGATGTTCTTTTCTATTGATTTGAGTATTGTTACTGGGACTTTAAGATTATTATTTATGAGTATTATGAGTCACTAACTTAGATATTTTGATGAAAACCTTTATTAAAGATGTACGCAGTGAGGTAGGATATGTTGGATGTGTCATGAGTAATATTTCATTTATAAATAATGTGAGAAAGGATTTATCCCTTCTATTCATTAACAGAAGTTAATATCTCATGTCATTTGATGTAAATTATATATACTAAATAAATCCATGACCATGGTGTTCTAGAGGAAAGTTCTATTTCCAAGAAGTCAAATAAATAGATATCGAGCACATGGGTTAATGGAACTAGCATGAAACCTCTTTAATTAGAGATATTTTGATTAAGTGATTATATTACATGGTAAGAATCCATATGAGGTAAAATTTTCTTGTGATGTTAACTTATTTCTCTATTGGTTCCTTTGTGTATTTCTAGACACTAACCTTAGACTTTACACTACTTCACCTAATCCCACTAAGAAAGAGGCCTAGAGGGTCACACACTAAGGGTATTAAATAATCTTAGTTAAATAATATATTATTTAACAAGTTTAACAAATATTATCCCCACATGTGGTTTAATAATTATTAATTTATTCTTGATCGAATTTATTTTTTCACTAGTTATTTTAGAGAATATATTGTGAGTGGAATATTTAATAAATATTTATTTCTTATTTGGATAATAAAATATTTATTTATTTTATTGGAGAATAATGTAGGGATGTTTATTTAATAAATAAAAAGACATTATTCAAGTCCCAATAAATATTGTGGAGGAATGTTGGATAGAATTTTGTGGTATGTTGAGAAATGATAATATTTAATATTATTTAATTAAATAATATTTAATTATAATCTAAAATTTTAGCGCATGTTAGGAAATAATAATCTTACTATTATTATTTGGCATGGGGTTTTCCTAGGATGAAATAAATATTAAGGGAACTTGTGAAATAACTTTATTTTAACCCTAGCAATATAAATACCCAATTATGTAATTTTTTTCACCATCCAATTCATTTGTGTGCAATGGATTTGGAGAAAACCTCTTAAGCACAGAGATCTCCATTCACCAAGAACACTTCCAAAAATGGAGAGCAACCCTCCTCCAGCAAATCCAGGAGAACACTTTGTAAGTTATTCTCAAGGGGATCTAGGAAAATGACACAAGTGAAATTATATTTTATTATATCATATAGAGACTCCTTTGATGATGTCTGTAGATTCTTGGAACACGTGTCGATCAATATAGAGGAAATATACACTTGGATTATACAACGTAATGATGATGCACCGCCGATCTATCTTTGGACTCATCAATGAAAAATGAATTACATAGAGGAAATTATTTATATAATTAAATTAATTATAAACAATATGTATTGATATCTCTTATTTGGTTATAGCATGATTACCCATGTATTATTTATTTTATTCAGTCTTATTGATCACAACATTCATCATCACATAGATCTCGGATCTGGTCACTAATTAAGGAAAAAAGAAATATATGGCACCGCCCATCACACACTTCTTCTTCTTCTAGAACCAACAAGTGGTATCAAAGAGGCACATAATTGTTTATAATTATTCAAAAATCATTGGTGATTTATGAATTTGTAATCTAGTTTTTTCAATTTGAGTTTAATCATTCTTTTAATCTGAATTGAATGATATGTTTCTTCCTCCTTATTTTCTCACAAAACTAATAAAAACAATTAATTTTATGATTAAAATAAAATCAAGGAACTCATCTATAGGGGCCATGGTTTCTGGTCATACAACACTAGACTACACACCGTGTAACTGGAGTTAAACTTCATGTAGTCACATTTAATGACTCAAGATAATTTGGAAATAAATTTGAGATTATGAATTAATTACCACATTAATTACACCATTAATGCACTATGTTTTGACCAGGAATAAATGTTTCACGGTCATATGGACTACACATCATGTGTTCTATTGAATACGGTGTGTACTCCCATTGGGTCAAAGATGGGTCATGTATTACATACACGGCCTACCTGACTGATGACCAAGTAAAACTAAGTCAACAGGGTGTGTGGGCCATTAGACATATCATGTACTCCAAATTGTTTAAGGTATGTTTAACATGCTGAGACCCTAGGCATGTACCTTGGATAGATGTTGAAGGATGTAAATTCCATGTAGATTAGATCTACGTGTCGTATAATTTTACCAAATTACACAGATTCATAATTTATTTATTTTACTATGTAAACCATCATACATGTACTTGTCTATGGTCATTAAGATAAGACATGCCATGTGATAGGTTTTAATATATATAAATATTTAAATTTTAAATTAATAACTGTGTAATGCTTAGATCTGCATATCATGTATGAGTTGTATTTCTAGTTATTACTCTACATGAATTTAAGAATAACACGTGATCAGGAAATCATGTAATCATTTGTGAAGTACACATTTTTAAAGTACATTATAAGTCGTGTATTCCATATTCCAAAATAGTAAAATAGTATACGAGTATAATACGTGTTGTGAATAATCGGATAACAATTCACTATGTTACCTCCAAGGTACCTTTTTGTACAAATAGATTTTAATTGAATTTATTTAATTTGTTTAAAATTATAATGTATGAGAATCCCATTGAAATTCAGATAAGTATTAAGATAAAATTATTGATTAATTAAAGATAATAATTAAAAAATTCGAGTGTGATTTATCTTAAATAAGAATGATAAATAATTGACTTCTAGTTTTATTAAATGAATAATTAATTATATGCTTTTGTATGATCATGAGATATAATAGAACTTTTGTATGTTATTTGTTTCATTTAATTTATTATTAATTTAATATTTTGGCATGCATCCCTTCTCTTATAATTATTTTATAAGGTCTAAATTCCCATGGTTTCTTTTATGTAATCCCCCTTTTCCCCTCACCTATGTGCGACTAAATGTCAAATCAAATGGATGGAGATCCCAAACTAGTAGAGGCAAATCAAGTCAAAATCTGATGAAAACCCAATCCATGGAGTTACAAAGTTGGATAGGTGGAAAGCTGTAAATACAAACCTCAGTTGGTTAAAGGTGTTTCTCCCTTAGATCAACAGTTAGTTTATCAACCACTAGATAAACTAACCATTAGTATAAGATCATGATTATAAAATTTATTTTATTTTTATTAGTTACATGGTTATTTAATTATTGATATTTTATCATGATTTCATATTTAATTAGTTAACAAGAATGAAAGATGTAATTAAAATAAACTATTTTATGTGTAAATATTTTCTATTACATGGTTATTCACATATTTAATCCCACTTAATATTAAAAAAAATTTGATGAACATAATAATATGAAATCTATAAATAAAAGGATAAAATGCCTCAATAAAATATTATGTTGGTGTAGCCATCCATTACTTCGGTTATAATCGAACCATATTTCAAAGTTGTTGAACAGAAAAAGTGGGGGTGATTTCAATTATCAGGGAATTTAAACATGAGGTTTTAGGCTGACTTAACATGGTTTACATCAAGGGTTTACTACTAAAGAATGAATTGGTGAAACTGATAGGAAAAAGATGAAGGCATATAAATTGATGATTTCAGGATTGGGGAGTCCACTCAACATATCAAAGAAATTTGAGTTAATGCAGTTGGAATTTGGAATGCCTACCTAAAACCATTATAGTTTCTTGACCAATCACCGTTGGGGTTACAAGAAGGGGTATATTGGCCTTTTCCACTATAATATCCAAGAAATACGATATTATGAATCCGATAGTGAGTGCTATTGGGTTTTGATAAAATAGTGGGAGACTAATAAATATAATATTTATTTATTTTTATATGTTTATCAGATAATGTTCTAAAATTATACTCATGTTATTTTGTAGAAATAGTAATGAAATGACATCAGACATATCATTTTGATACATACTAGAGAAGAAAAAACTTCTCATCATCATTAATTTATAAAAGTGAAAATTATGCCTATGGGTCATCCTTCTCCATGAAAGAAAATTTTATATACCAGAAGAACCCTTACCAGTTGTGGCTAGAAATGAGGCATGTGATGATGAGATATCTCTCTTGGAGAAACATCTAAAGCATGCTATACGTGTTCAGTGATTCTTGATATCATCCATGTTCAATTAGATTTTAAAGAAACATGATGATATGTATTCATATAGCAAGATGTGTCACCTTAAGGATCTCTACCAAGATAATGAGAGATAAGAGAGGTATGGGATATCTAATGATTTGTTCATAATTAATCTTGTAGATTCTACCCTAGTTAGGCCTAATTTATTAAAGCATATTTTCTACATTGAACACTTGGAAAACATAGGGATTAATTTCCTAGATTATTTGTGTATAGATCTCATACTTTCATCATTTTCCATGACTTTCTGCAACATTATTTTTAATTACAGTATGAGCAATAGTGAGAAAAGTCTTTTGAAACATCTGACCTTAATTTACCAAGTGGATAAGGACATGGGGAATGAAAATCCCACAATCATTACGGTGAATAAGAAAATGATGAATAAGGAAAATGGGCTCAATACTTATAAATAGTCAAAATATCCCAAGAATCTTCCTTCTATGAATAAGAAGATCTAAAGGTAGGGAAAGGAAAATGAAGCGGTATGTTTTTCATGTGGAAATCCAAGCCACTGGAAGAGTTTCTTCACCTAGAATCATGGATAACCTAAAAGTGTGTTTGTTATCATGTTCGATCTTTCAATTTTTACACATTGGGTATTATATGAAGCTTGTGATGCTCACTTCTATATCCAAATGCAGGAACCAAGTAGATTTTGAATGATTTCCAAGTTAGAGGTGGATTTAAAAGCTACCACTGGAGTGAGGTTGGCTTCCTAGCCATTGGTGACTATAAACTACCATTTCCAATAGGAATGCTTTTGGTTTTAATAGATTTTTATTATCTAACTAAAGATACCAGGAACATAGTTTGTGTGTCATGTTTAGATACAAATGGGTTTATTTTCAAATTTGGAAATAATTTGTGTTTATTTTATAAGGAAATCATATGTTATGGTATGGAGCATTTATACAATGGTTTTTAGGTTTTAATTTATGAAAACCAAGTGTTGTAAATCGATAATGAGTTATGTTCACATGAATCATATAATACTATGTTTTCATATCACCACTTTGGTCATGTAAACGAGAAGCATTTGACAAAGATCTATCAAGATAGATATTTGGACTTTTATGAGCTAAAACAACATGATATATGCCACGATTGTTTATGTGAAAAAATAACTAAACCACTATTTTTTGGATAGGGTGAAAGGATAACAGAGCTTCTAGGATTGGTACACGGTAATGTGTGTGGGCCTCTTCCAATAGAATATAAAGGTTGATATTCTTAAATTATAAATTTTACTGATGACATAATTAGATATGGGTATGTCTACTTAAGGAGGTATAAGTCTAATTTATTTGATAAATTCAAGGAATTTAATAATGAAGTATAGAATCAATATGGTAATAAGATAGAGATTCTTTGATCATATCGAGGTGGATGATATCTTACCCCAAAGTTTATCAAATTTATATGGGTGTTTGGGATTATATTAAAACTAACTCCACCTTATACAACACAGTGAAATGGTTTTGGTGAAATGAGGGGACATACCTTTTTAGAAATGGTAAGGTCGATGATGAGTCACACATGTCATCCATTATCCTTTTGTGGATATGCATTAAAAAATGCGGCATATATTTTAAATTGAGTACCCAAAAAAAGTAGAAAATGGAATTACCATTGAGTAATGGGGTGGAAAGAAACCTATTTTATCATATACACATGTATGGGTTTGTGAGGTGTTTGTTAAGGCCTTATCAAGAAACAAACTAGCACCTCGGGGTACAAAGTGTATTTGTATAGCGTATCCCAAGGAAACAAAGAGATACGACCTATAAAACCACTAAAAAAGAAAGTGATTGTTTCCAGAAAATCCATATTTCTTGAGAGGGATCACATCCTCAGAAAGGATAGTGGGAGAGAGATTAACTTTGAAGAGTTTTATGCTCAAGATACAAAAGAGTTATTGTAGGAACATATTCTAAAGTTCCCCATAGAATAAGAATCTCCTGGAACCCAAGTACTTTATAGGAGTATAAGAGAGGTATTATAACCCAAGAGATATGATTTTCTAGTCACTAAGGATAGTGACTCATTATTGGTTGACAATGATGAGAATTTATCCAACAAGGAGGTGTTAGAGACATCATAAGCTACAAGATGGCTAGAGGATATGAATTCTGAGATGGATTCCATGTATTAGAACCGAGTTTGGGTTTTGGTCAAGGCTTTAGTTGATTTAAATCCTTTCTTGTGAAAATGGGTATTCAAGAAGAAAATTGACATGGATGGAAAAGTAAGTACCTATAAAGCACGGGTTGTGGCTAAAGGGTTTAAACAAAAACAAGGAATTGACTACGATGAAACCTTTTTTCAAGTTTTCATGTTTAAATCCACCAGAATCACACTTTCTATAGAATCTTACTGTGACTATGAGATTTGGTTGATGGATATCAAAAATGCATTCCTTAATGGTAACCATCAAGAAGATGTCTATACGACACAGTCACAAGGGTTTGTGACTTCAGGTGATTCCAAAAGAGTTTTCCAGTTGACGATTCATTTATTTATTGAAGCAAGCATCTAGTTCATGGAAGATTCGATTCGATGAATCCATAAAATAATTTGGTTTCATTAAGAAGGAATGTGGTATGTGTGTTTACAAAAGGATTAATGGTAATAAATAATTTATCCTAGTAGTGTATGTTGATGACATATTACTTATTTGAAATTACATACCAGTATTACAGTCAGTTAAGGTTTGGTAGATCAATTGCTTCTCCATTAAGGACTTAGGTAAAGCAGCCTATATACTAGGGATCAAGATCATGCATGATAGATCAAAGAGGCTACTTGTACTAAGTCATAGTACATATATTTATCATGTATTAAATAGATTTAGTATGGAAAAATCCATGAGGGGATTGGTTCCAAAGTAACATAGTTTACATCTTTAGAAGAAATTTTTACTAATAGAAAAATACCCTATACCAATGGTTTGGAACCATTGGTATAGGTATCCAAATAGTTGGTATATACTATACCAATGGTTTGGAGAATCATTCAATAGTTTGGCGTTTGGATAGATCTATATGAATGGTTTAGAGAAAACCATTGGTATAGACCTATAATAACGTTCTTTTCATACCATTGGTACAGGTTAAATTAAAAACTTAAACCAACAGTTTCATAAAAACATTGATATAGGTAAATCAAAAAAACCCCAACATGGTTTTGATCCCAGTACCTCCTGTTTATAATCCAACGACCTAACCACTAACCTAACATGCCTTTTTTCAACATAATTTCCTATATATATATATATTTATATGTATATGTATATTCATATGTATTTTAAATTTTGAGTTATTTAATGTTATTTGAAAAAATATTTCATAAAAAATATATTTATACCTATACCAATAGTTCTAAAAACCGTTGGTATAGGTTCTTTGAATTTTAGAGTTGTACTAATAATTTTGGTGAAAAGTTTGGCATAGGGTGGACCTATACCAATGGTATGGACAAAACCATTGGCATAGGGTGGACCTATACAAATGGTTTTTTCCAAACCATTGTTATAGTTCCATATAAGTTATCTATACCAATGGTTTTGTCCAAATCATTGGTATAGGTCCACCTTAGTGAACTATACCAATATTTTTTTCCAAAGTGTTGGTATAGGTCCAAATTAGGTAAATATACCAACAGTTTCGCCAAAACCATTGGTATAGGTCCTATTTCTAGTAGTGTGTGTCCCCATAAACAATAAGAGCAAAGGATAATGAGTAAGATCCCATACACTTCAGTGATAGGATCAATCATTCATGCCATATTATGTCCTATACATGATGTTTCCTATTCACTAAGTATGGTTGGAAGATAAGAAGCAGATCCAGGAGAACAACATTAGACTATTGTTAAAGTTATCCTTAAGTATTTGAGAAGAACTAAGGATATGTTTCAACTTTATGGAGAAGAATAAGATATGGTTATTAGGTGTTATACTGATGTGGTTATCAAACAGATCAAAATGACCCGAAGTCACAATAAGGATATGTTTTCTGTCTCAACTTAGGAGCTGTGAGCTGGAATATTTCAAAGCACCTAGTTGTTTCTAATTATACAATAGTACCCGAGTATATATCTTCTTTTGATGAATCCATGTAGGATGTATAGATTGGTAAATCTTTCAAATATCATTATCTGTTACCTAGAAATAAAGACCCTATCAAATTTTATTGTGATAATACTATAGTGGTGGCTCTTGCAAAAGTGTTATGGTCACACCAATGGAAAAAGAATATACTCTAGATGTATCACCTATAGAGGTATTTCTATCATAGGGGTGAAATTTTTGTGAGTATAGTACCCACAAAAGAGAACATGGAGGACCCTTTTACTAAAGGTATATCTCATCAGAAGCATGAGTTTCATATTAGAGCTAGATGACTGAAGGTTGTTAGAAGTTGGCTCTAGTGAAAGTGGGATTATATTGGATTTGGTTCACTATAACCAAATTCTAAATACTTTTTGATAAACATGTATTCATTATTTTTAATATTAATAAACTACTTATCACATCATGATTGTTCTTCTGTGTGACATAGTATGTTATAATGTCCAAGGAGTAGCTGTCTCACTGAAAGGTCATAGCAATTCCCCACTCTGATGAGAACCTGGATGTGCTACAACATTATTCTTGAATATGTGTTATATAATTGGATGATATCATTTTAGGGACACAAATTATACATTCTATTAGGGTAGATACTCATAGGAATTTGAGGTACGTTCTAATGGTATAAACCCTTGATAATATCTAATAGGTTATTATTAGAATGAGACATGCTAAAGGAAATCCACATTTATATGTGTCATTGGATGTTCCTATATATGTATGTGTGTATTGGTCCTTACACTTTAAGATTATTATTAATGATTATTATGAGTCTTGCAGTTATATGTATTGATTGAAACCTTGATGATATATGTTTTCAGTGAGGTAGGATACATTGGGTGTCTCACGAGTAATATTACATTAATGAATAATGTGAGTAATATTACACGGTAAAAATCCATTTGAGGTGACATGTCATTTTGATCCTAGACATCTCCTTCAAGGAGGTGATCCAGTACCCACAGTTCATCAAGGATATGATGAACACATATCATCTTGATACTTATGAGTTAATTTCCTTGAGCACCAATCTATAAAAATGCGTCTTCACCCCTTATACCTGGGGGAATTTCATGATGAGGGACTTTCATAGGATCTCCGCCTTTTAGGATCATTAAGATACATAAAATGGGATCATGTGGTGCTGTAAGATTCCAACAAAATATATCTTTATTAATTGGAGAATAAGGAATAAAGCAGTTTCTATGGATAAAAAATCAAATAATAGGGTATTCCTCTAGCCTTGTGTACCCAATGATGCAAAAAAAATATGGAAGAAATCATGAACCATATATTTTTCGAAGGCTACTAGGATAAGGCTGTGTGGAGGTATTTTGGTGACTTCATTTCTTATTTCTCCCATGACCCTCATGATGGTCCATTCCTACAACACTGATTCTAGGGGGCAACTGATAGGGGCTAGGAAAGGATGGATTGCTCTGTCATCCTCAACAAGGGATTCTAGTGTCTACGGCATGCTCGCAACCAAGATAGATATGAGCAGTCATCTCTTATAAGGAGGTCCATTATAGTATGAACAATATTTCTTTTAATCGAGATGGTTACTCCCTCCAGCAACTGGCAGGATGCTCCTCCCTTGGGGATGCTTCAAATTGGTCCCTCTTTGGTCCAACCCCCATCACCAAATATGGTCAGTTGGTGTGTTGGATCCCTTTGAAAAATGGATTCAATATCAATATAGATAGATCAAGCATTGCGGGTAAGATTCATGGGGGAGAGGTTGTCTGTGATTCCTGGGGCAAATTTATCCTTGCTTTCACGACCTATTATGGTAGTGGAAACTCTATGTAAGCCTAGGCCAAGGCAGTCTTCACTAGACTCAACCATCTAAACCAAGGGAAGTTTGACTTATCTCATTAGGAAACATACTCCATGATCATCCATGACTCTATCTAGGGTAAAGGATCCACTCCATGGTTGATTTTTTAAACAATCAAGAAAAGTAGAGATCCTATAAATAATAATATTTGTGTGAATCACACTTGGAGGGAGGGGAACAAAGTTTCAAATCATCTTGATTATTTGTTCACCCATGGTTCCAATTTCACATGCATTCCCCCCATCTCTTAGTTCAAACCTGAGAGGGTGATTTTTATTTGAGGGGATTCCCTCCGTATCCAATACATTAGCCCCCCTCCCCCCATGCCTTGTTTTGTTTTTATTTCATTCTTTGTCTCTTGTATTTCCTCATATAATAAAAATTTGATGTTATGATGATAAGGGGACTTGTTAAATAATTTTATTTTAACCCTAGAAATATAAATACCATATTCTGTCATTTTTATCATAATCTAATTCAGTTGTTCAAAATAGATTTTGAGAAAACCTCTCATGCCTAGAGATATCTATTCTCCAAGAATGCTCCAAAGAACAGAGACCAACCCTCCTCCACAAAATCAAGGAGAATGTTTTTTAAGTGATTCTCAAGGTGATCAAGTAAGATGACGCAAGTGCAAGGATCTTTTGTGCTAGCACCCAGAGAATCCCTTGGTGGAATTTGGAGATTCCAGGAACACATGTGGATCACCACTAGAGGAAATATACACTTGGTTTCTACTACTAAATGATGGTATACCACAGATATTTCACAGGACTCATCAAAGAAGAAATAATTACATAGAGGTAATTCATTATCTAATTAAATTAATTATAGACAATATTTTTTTATCTCACCTCTTTGGTTCTAGAATGATTTCCCTTGTATTATATCTTTGATCACAATGTTATTCATCACATAGATCTCGAATTGATCATCAATTATCAAAAAAGTTAAAGTTTATCACTACCTATTGCACACTTCCATTGTACCTGTAAACTACACCATCAACATGTGATACCCGATTGAGTGGTATCTATAGAAGCTTCAATCAGGGATTCTATTTTTGTACTTAATAGAGTGTTATCTCTCGGATGAGTGTCATATAGGATGACTAGCTCATAGAGTGTGTGCTCTTGGATGGGTGTTACCATTCAAGCCTCAATTGGAATCATGTCACGGGATATGAGGTCAAGACCGCATGAGATTTGGAGTCTGAGATGAGTATACCTATGTATAATTTTGGGATCCATTGTGGTTTTGTCACCTCATGTATGTAACAATAGGTGGTATGAGATAACTAGTCATGTTTAGCCATGAGTGGTTTTGAGATGGAGTTTCTCTCTCAATTGGGTTCCCTTTGGCTAGGTCAAAAAGATTATAACATTTTAGTTTCTCCCTTTTTCATTATGGTTATTTTGGGACTCTTAATTAGAATTATTGTGCTCACCCTTGAATGGTATTTGTATACATGTGTGGTGTCTTGTGAAAACCACATGCCTTTGGAAGGAGTCTCAAAAGGACCCAGAGCAGGCAGAGCATAGTAAGATGGAATAACTGGGGTGTTTAATAGACCTTGACTGAGGATATTTCTGGAGTGATCATTAAAATCAATACCCTCTTACTGAACAGGTTAGATGCTTTTATAGTTTTCTTTTGGTTGGACGATCTTTCCCATTTTTTACTTCTGTTGTACTCTAGTTTGGGATAGATGTATACATGCATTTATTTTCACTTTATATATCTATGAACTATTTAATAGAGGTGTATATGGATGTGTTTTTACATGTACATTTGGATAAGGCCCCCTGTGTGTGTGATATTCCTACTCAGTGCTAGACTCCATCCTTTGACCTATGGAGGCAGGTTTGGGGAGTCACGGCTTGAGCCCCATTGGGTTGGGTCATGACATGGGACAACACAATTGGCATCACACAAGAAACATGTGATATAATAATTTATATATAAATTACCACATGTTAATCAGAGATGACTCGTATCATATCATTATTTGATTCATACCTATTCATTGAAACCAAAGAATCAATCAGAAGTTCCCTTCTTAGGGGTTTTCATATGAACACAAATGATATGGTAGAAATAAAAAGTGAAAATGGAGGGCTTACTTTATCCTTTTTTACAGGATCCCACTACCAAAGATGTCTTGTTGATTAGGAAAGTGATAATGCTTTGAGAATTGTTGAACTAGTGAGTGGAGAGAGGGAGGGAGGGAGGGAGGGGGGAGGGGTGCATGGGGTCTAGCATTAGAAAGTCAGGGAGGAGTGATTAATTTTTTATAATAATTTTAATTAAATTAAAATTGATAAAAAACAATGTACTGATCTACTAGGTTTTAGGTGGGAAAATAACATCATGTTGGTTTTCCACTAACTTTTTGATGCTTCCACTAGGCTTACAACCCCTGTATATACACAATTGAGTACCTAGGGAGCCCCTATCAGGTACCAGATGGTAACGGTAGCTTTTTACTATAAGTTATCACCTATAGTGACCACCACCGAAGCCTTAATTTTTTTCCACCAAACATCAATAAAAACACCCAAAAATCAATAATTTATCCTTAAGAATCCAAAATGAATATCAAATATTTAAATTACCACCACTCTCTTTCCATCATAGTCTGGTTTCTCTTGATTCTAATAACATATAATGACATGGGTAATTTCATCAATAATAATGGTTAGATAATATCATAAATACTTAATGTAAATATGGATATCGAAATATAAAAATTTAGAGAATGATCCATGCCTATTCTTTTATTTATATACACATTTACATAACAAAATATTAATGAAATATTCAACATTGAATGATAATTTCACTATATAATAAAAATACAAAAACCAATTAATATATGTGTAGCTAAATCTTTAATTACATTGAACACCCAACTACCACATTCCATTTTTCATCGCCCAATTCCATAAAATATTATTTTTACCATTTATCTAAAAAAACTAATTAAATAAATTCCAAATTGTATTATTTAAACAATAGTTCATTAAAATTGATAAAAAAATATATTTTATATTTATAATAATCAACCATTTAAAAGAATATGTAAAGTAATTATAATCCATTATCAAATAATTAATAATTAATAATATAAATATTTCACATAATTTTTATATAAAATCATATCCATTTTTAACATTTTTCAATACCGACATCATATAATTATTTATCCAATATATATGTGTGTAAAATAATTATAATCCCTTAAATCTTAGTGGTTTTTCATTACTTTGGGTTTAGCTTTATTGGGTCTTTCACTAGATGGAGATGACGTGGGGTTACACGACGATCACTTGTTGTTCAGCGGTAGGGTAAATGGAAATAGTAGTGGTGGAGGCGATCAGGAAATGGCCCAAGTTTTGGTTTCAGTGGTGTGTTGCTTCATGGTGTATATGAAAGCAAGTGGATCCCGTTGTCTACGATGGTGGAATGGCACCGGGAGGCATCGACGTTGTTGATTTGGTATAGTGAAGTGGTGGATTGGGTTCACCATTAGCGGGATGATTAGGTTTTAATTTCCTATGGGCCACCAGGACTTGGTCTTGGGGCTTCGGCTGTGTTTTTTTGGTCCTCAAGCCTCAGGACCTCGGATGACCAGAATCAGAGGACCGGTCGAGTGCATCATTTGGGTAGTTTCATGGAACTACTTGGTCGGTGGCCTCAATTTGAGGGATATTCATGTTAATCATAATTTTCCTTCATTCCATCCCATTGTGGGTTAGTGGGGTGCCCTAAAATGGGACTTTCTAAATTGAAATTATTTTGAATATTCATTGAAACACAGATGATCCAAGAACACCCACGTAGACATCACTGGGTGAGTGACTCAAAAGAGAGATGAGTGTACTCGCATCCATCATCTGATCCTCCTCCCTCACTATGGATGGTGTTGTGCCCTATATAATTGTTTCTGTCCACAATTATTATCTAAGGGTGGGGGATGCATTTTTGGGAATGGTTTTGTAACACCCCAACCCCAGTTACCTAGATTCAGTGCATTATTACGTAACATTGGTATGACCACAAAAGATTAAGTCTCGAAAGACCGATTAGTTTAGTAGCCTTGGAAGCACTAGATACATTCATAAATGTTACATTACATCATAAAGTAAAACAAAACTACAACAACATATTGTCTTCATATCCCCTCATGCTATCCCTGCAGGTCATTCATAAAATACTTCTTTACATCCTGGAAATTTTAAAACATTGAAAGGGGTGAGCTCAGATGCTCAGTAAGGATAACAATATAGCGGAAACTTTTATAAATAAACATGAACATTTAAGGCAATGTATAACTGAAACAAAAGCCTTTTAAACTTGAACTTTAGCATAATATGGAAAAATTAAAATGAGATAATGCCATTTACTTACTCACATGGATATTATACTAGTCGAATAATCACAAGCAATATCAATAACCACTTTCATAATGATGGAATGCATAATGCCATACTATCATAACCACGTAGCCAAGGCCTCGTGCCAAGACTACAAATAAGATTTTGTCAAAGCCTCATGCCAAGACACTAGTTTGTCTCATGAGACATACCGATTCATCGAGGAGCTATATCGGGTTCCACCCATCACTTACTAAGTCTAATGCATTCCTTATATGAAAAGGATTAAACATATCATAAACCATAACATAATCATATCACATAAAACATGCATAAAGGAAACATAACATTTCCACATTTCAATCACTAGAAATCAATACTACACATTGATTTGATAAAACCATTTTTAATACCAAAATAAAATAAAAATAAAACTTTGTATTTTTTTCATTTAAAAAAAAGTTATGCCTTGTAGAGAAATCTGAAACTCAAATAATGGTCACGGTGGCAGAGAATTCGTTTTCGCCGCATACGTACGAAAAAAACATTCCTTTTTTTCCTTTAGTAAAACGCTTTGTATAAAAAGATTAATTTTGAATAAACATGAAATTAAAATGTGTTTATACACCTTATAAAAGAAAGTTGTGTATAAAACAAAATATTCCTCAATGAAAGGAGATTGAGACGAAGTCCCTTAACTCGTGTTCGACTTGACTCGACCGTTCTTTAACCTCCTGAATAATAAACTAGAGTAAGTTTATAATTTCTTAAGAACCATTTTCAAATTAATTATTCCTTTTATATCACTTATTACCATGTTATTATGTAATTATTTAAGTTAATAATGGTCGTTTTGTCGATCTTTGGTACTTGAGTCAAAAATAAACTTCATATAATGACAAGTTGTTCATGTGGTAAAATATCCATTATATCCATAATTATATTCATGATGTAGATATCATATATATCATATATATCCAGTATATATATATATATGAATTTATAATGTTACATAACATTTAGAGGTAAGAAATGAAATGCACCGTTCATGGAGACGGTAAGTCGTACGTACGCATGAACACTACTTTCATTTCTATTTAATATTTAATGGAATGGAATAATTATGATATAAATGTGTATTATAATTCCGGTATAATATCATATATATTATCATTTACTCTATCATTTACATGTCCCACATATTTCATTAACGATTCAAATAACTTTGCGGGGGCGGTAGTCCGCACTTCCTAAAATTAAATTATCGCATTTACCCATAATGGAAATCATAAAGGTATGACATAAATGAGAAATACAGAAACATAAGGAAAACATAAACATAATATATATCATATATAAATATAGTGACATATTAATGGCGACCATGAGAGGTGTTAAAAAGAATATTGAACAATCATCGTTTCATGAGGCAGTAACTCGCCACCCACAGAAACGGTATGTTCTTTAACCATTAGACGAAGGTGTGTGTAAGTGTAAATAAAATTCTTCTCATAAACACATCCTAGTATATTTAATATACTAATTTTGTTACAAAAGAAAGCAATAAAAAGTGTTTAAGGGGTTGGAGAAGAAAAATAAATAAAAACAACATAAGAGAAGACATTACCTTTAAATCGAGTAACTCCCCTCGGTTTGAACCAAAATTGTTTCTTGAAGAGATTTCTGCCTATGGTAGGGATTCTAATATGAAGTGAGGAATGTTGAGAGGGTATTTGGGTAGAGTTTTTCCGAGCCAAAATGATTTTAAGGTGTGAATATGGTGGTATAGGTGGGGGCATTTTATAAGAGGAGGGGAGGGGCACTCTTGGAAAGTCAAGAAATGTTACTTTATGATATAATGATTTTAGGATTTTAAAGGTCCCACAATTATATATTTAAAGTATAAGGTTATAAGGGTTTGAAATACACTCATAAAATAGGCTTTAGACAAGTGTATGTCTTATATTTTACCTTATCTTTTCATTTTATTTAAATTGTTCATTAATGAGGTAATCACTACATCATCATGATGTCATAAATAAATTTATTTATTTAATATCTAAAAATTATAAAAAAAATTACCATGATGTAGTAAATATTTTTATATTTCTAATGAATATTTATAGTCGAAAATTTATCTTATATAACCCCATGCAATAAATGTTTTAGTAAAACAACACATGTTTGTGACAATTTTATTTTTACTTTAAATAAAAAGTTATTAATGTCATTTTCTTACCCAAATGGTTCCATGGGGTCCCCAAGTTGACCCATGGATTTTCATGGTCTTCCATGACTCATCCAATAAGGGTAGGAAAAGTTTAATGGTAATTTAATATTATTATAACATTATATTTACCTTAAATTACACTAATTATCTTTATTCGCGATTAATAGAACTTAAAAGTTACTATTCACCAAAAATTATTTTAATCCCATTGAACCACATTTTACTTCCTAATGAAAATTATGTATGTCGGATTTTTGATATTCAATTCACATAAGCGGTAAAATTTCATTTAAACGAAAAATCAGTTTCTTAACTACCACTTAGTGGTTTCAATATTCATCAAGAATTGATGTTTTTTAGAAAAATACCAAAAAATAACTCTAAGTTGTATTTGATATTCCAAATTCATAAATGATTTCTATTTTAAAAAATTCCAAACATATAAGTTGCATTAATTAATTTTATAATTAATTCATGTTGTCAAAACAAATAGCATGTTTTCTAGAAACAATATCAATCAAAAGATTTACAATTGTTTATGTCCAATTTCAAAGTGAAATTAATTCTAATGACCACCATTGGATAAAATGGTAAAATTATATTATAATTATACTTTAAAACCACTCAATAGTATAATTTATCACTATTAATTATTTTGACTAAAAAACTTGCTTCTAATTAAAATTTAGTAATTTTCACTATTCATCAAAATATAAAAGTTATCTGAAAAGTTCCAAAATTTCACCCTAGGATAAAATCGATATTCCGAATCCAAAAATGAAGTCCATTTTAAAAGATTAAATTTATAAAATTTCAAAAAGTAGGTATTACTATTCATAACGGCTTGTTTGATTGGGTGTGGTGTGTGTTAGAACTCGAAATTATATACAACACACGCTACTATATTATTCAAAGAGAAGTGTACCATGGAAGATTGAAGTGTTACATTATCACCTCCATCAAATAATTTCACCCTCGAAATTTCTTATAATATCACTTTATAAAAAGACTCGGGTGATTCTTCATCATATGTTCCTTGGGTTCCCATCTTTCCTCTTCCATCTTATGGTTTCTCCATAGAACTTTTACCAGACAAGTCGTCCGGTTTCTCATCACTAGTTCTCTTGTATCAAGAATCTTGACGGGCTCTTCGCAATATGACAGATCGGGTTCGAGCTCTAATTCCTCATAGGTGACTATATGCATTGGGTCTGGCATGTATTTTCTCAATAGTGATATATGGAACACATCATAAACTTTGGAGAGACTTGGAGGCATTGCCAAATGGTAAGCTACAACCCCAATTTGTTCTAGAATTTAGAAGGGCCCGATGTACCTGGGACTCAATTTACCCTTCTTACCGAAACGTATAACTCATTTCGATGGAGATACCATCAAGAAAACATGATCTCATACCTGAAATTCTAAATCCTTCCTTCAGTTGTCAGCATAACTCTTCTGCCTACTTTCAGCTGCTTTGATGTGGTTTTGGATTACCTTCACCTTTCCATCGTTTCCTCGACCAATTCTGGGCCTATAAGTTTTCTTTCACCAATGTCATCCCAACAGGTTGGTGTATGACATCTCTTTCTATATAATGCTTTATATGGTGCCATACTAATACTTTAATGAAATCTATTATTATAGGAAAATTCTACCATAGGTAAATATTGATCCCACACACCCAGAAAATCAAGTGAGCATTATCTCAACATGTCTTCTAAGGTTTGAATAGTTCGTTCTGATTTTCCATTTGTTTGAGGGTGGTAAGCAGTGATCAAACGAAGTTCAGTATCCAAGGCCTTCTAAAGACTTTTCTAGAATCTTTATGGAAAATGAGGATCAAGATCCGAGATAATTGATAGGGGTACTCCATGAAGTCTCACAACTTCATGAATATATAGTCTTTATAGATGTTCAAGTGGTAGATCTTCTCTTATAGCAAGAAAATGTGCTGACTTCATGAGACAATCAACAATGACCCATATTGTGTCATTCCTTCTAGGAGTCTTTGGTAATCCCATGAAAAATTCCATCGTAATATTATCCCATTTCCACTCAGGTATGGGAAGAGGTTGCAATACTCCACCTGGCTGTTGCCTTCCAGCTTTCACTTGTAGAAAAACCATATATCTTGACACAAAATCAGCAATCCCCCTCTTCATGTTGTCCCACCAAAAATGTCCCTTTAAATCTCTATACATTTTGGTGCTCCTAGGGTGTATAGAGAAATTGGAACTATGAGAATCATCCAACAATTCCCTCTTTAAATTAGGTATATCGGGAACACAAAGTCTCCTCCAAAATTTCAAAATTCCATCTTCATACACAAAATCACTCAATCACCCATCATTCATAGCTTTAATATTCTTTTTCAACTCTTCATCATAGGCCTGATAACTCTTTATCCTTTCTAGTAAAGATGGTTTGGCAACCATTTGAAAAAAATTTGATGTTTCACCCTCCATGGTGATTCCCATATCCATCTTTACTAGATCCATGAAAATAGGATCCCTTTCCACTCTCATCATGTTCAAAACTCCATGATCTTTTCTACTCAAAGCATCTTTAACCTTATTTTCCTTCCTCAGGTGGTAGTGTATCGTGCAATCATAATCCTTGAGTAGTTCAAGCCATCGACTATGCCTCATGTTGAGTTCTTTTTTTGATAAAATATACTTCAAACTCTTGTGATCGGTATATATCTCACATTTTTTACCATAGAGATAATGTCTCCATATATTCAAGGAAAATATTACAGCAGCTAACTCAATATCATGAGTAGGATAGTTCTGCTCATGAGTTTTTAGTTGTCATGATACATAGGCAATAACCCTATAATTCCGCATAAGGACACAACCAAGTCCTTTCATTGATGCATCACTATAAATAATGAACCCATCATTCCCTGATGGTAGAGTCAATATAAGAGCATTGACTAATTTTCTCTTCAGTTATTCGAAACAATCTTCACACTCTTTTTTCCAGACAAATTTAACCCCTTTCATGTGAGCTTCGTTAATGGGTTAGCCCATCAGGAAAAATTCTGGATGAAACGTCGATAATAACCTGCCAAACCAATAAAACTGTGTACCTCAGTTATAATCATCAGTGCTAGACATTGTTGGATTACCTTGGTCTTAGAAGGATCAACAAAAATTCCATCCTTATAGGTAATATGGCCAAGAAAATAAATCTCCAAAATCCAAAATTCGCACTTGCTAAACTTCCCATATAAGTAATGTCATCTAAGAGTCTTCTAGATAATGCGCAAGTGATTTTCATGATCGTCGTAGATTTTAGATTATACCGAGATATCATCAATAAATATCGCCACAAAATCATCAAGATATTCCTTAAAAACTCTATTCATTAGATCCATGAATACATAGGGTTCATTAGTCAATCCAAAAGGCATTACTGTAAACACATAATGCTCATACCTTGTTTGAAATATTGTCTTCGGAATGTCTTCCTTTTTCACACACAACTGATGGTATCCAGATCTAAGGTCAATATTTGAAAAGAGATCCATGCAGTTGGTCAAATAAATCATCAATGTGAGGAAGGGGATACTTGTTCATTATTGTTATAGCATTGATCTACCTATAGTCAATGCACAACCTCATAGATCCATCTTTCTTCTTAACAAAAAGGACAGGGGCTCGCCATGGAGAAACACTAGGGTGAATAAATCCTTTATTACTCAATTCCTCTAGTTGTTTATTTAATACAACTAATTCCACAGTGGCCATTCTATAATGGGTCTTCGATATAGGCCTTGATCCAGGAATTAAATCAATGGAAAACTCAACTTCTCTTTCTGGAGGATTTATAGGTAAATCTTTCAAAAACACATCTACATATTATTTCACAATAGGTACATCCTCTATTTGGACATTCCTTTCCTCTCCCTCAGACATTTCATTCTCTTCCTCCCCAATTATTGAATTTAGTTGATCTACAGTGGGTGGATCTAAATAAGAATTAGGTGGTGACGATTCTTCTCTAAAGATAAGGTGTTCCTTATCATCATCATCAAAAACCGTAACCTCCTTCTTCTTACACTAAATATTTACATCATAGTCCAAAATCCAATCCATATTGAGGATTATATCATACTCAATCATAGGTATGCCAATGAGATCAGCGGATAAAGAACATTTATGTGCTCTAATGGGGACTGATTCAAAAAACTTTGTTGCAATGATACTTCCCTTTGAAGTTTTAACTAACAACTCATTTGTTAAATCAAATTGGAAATATCTAATTTTTTTAGGAAACTGGGAAGATATGAAATAGTGTGATGATCCATAATCAAATAAAGAATTTTCTAAACTTGAGGAAACCATTAAATTACCTACCACCATGTCTTTCGGAGCTTCTACCTCAGTAGTAGTGATAACACAAGCATGGTCTTGATCCCTTGGCCTTTTCTGAGGCAAGTTCCCCTTACTCTTAGGACATTCATTTGAATAATTTTCCATCTCTCAAAAATTATAGAATTCCACGTTGAAAGCAACTCTATTTCCCTTGCAATCATGAGCTTCATGGCCTTTTTCACCACACTTGTAACAAAATCCCATTCCTTTTAAGCAAGTACCGAGGTGTTTTTTCCCACATTTACTGTAGGATGGATTTTAAAATTTTCCCTTCTTCCCCTTATTTCCATTTCTAGATTGACTAGTAGATCTCTTCTTCTCTTGCTTTTCTTTAAAGTCATAAGACTTAGAAATTTCTTTTTCTATCTTGATAGCACATGAGACAATGTCTTCATATGATGAGAAGGATTGTGACACTAATGATTGACGAAGAAATGGTGTTAACCCATCAAAGAAAAGATCAATATTACTTCTTGGGTTACGTATATAATCTCAAGTATACCTTTTTAACCTTGTAAATTTAGCCTCATACTTTGTGATAATCTCATCCTCCTTTTGTCTCAGACTCAGAAATTGCCTTTCCATATCTACTCGATGGTCATGAGGAAAAGTATTTTTCTAAGAAAATCTCTTTGAACTCCCTCCATTCCATATTAGATAGATCTTCATCATCTTTCGTGTTTTGAATCAATGACCACCATTGATCAGCATCTCTAGTGAGGCGGTAAACTGCCATGATAACTTTTTCCCTTTCATTACTCCCCAAGGCATGGAATATTTTCTCAAGGGAACTTATCCATTGCTTAGCTACTAATGGATTTGTACTCCCATTGAATTTTTGTGGTTTATGCCTCATGATGTGATCTAACATAGATCCTCCATGCTGCGGATTAGGGTGCTCCATACGAGTAAGGTTATTATTCATAACCTGAGTGAGTTTTCCCAGTATGGTGATAATTTGATCAGCACCAGTTGTATCACTAGATCCACTATAATTATCTTGAGTAGGAGGGAAATACCTACATGGATTTAATTCATTGATACATTTTCTATTCCTTCCACTCGGAGCCATTTCTAAACAATGGCATAAACTAGATCAGTTTATGAATCAGAATACATAATTCCATACTTGTAAAATACTTAACATAAATTAAACAGTTTATGGATATATTCCATAATCATAATAATGTTTTCTTTAGGGAAGTATATACTCTTAAACCCTTCATAATGGTTTGTAAAAACTGAGAATTATTCTAAGCATATCCCCTGGGAGTGTCGTAACCAAGAGTGCAGCAAGGCCCATTTTTGTGTACCAGTTCCCATTCGAGTCTAGCTCAAAGTGGGGTTTCGGGTTTTACCCCTAGGTACATCTGTACCAAAGCCGCCTCTACCTACTCATGTCCAGATAGGGATATATTTCTCAGAAAACTCACAAGATCTCTACTATACCAAAATTCTAGGAAGTTCTTCTATACTAATCCTCAAAGTCTATCTTAGGGCTATGTGCTCTAATCAGAGTTTTTCTAAATCTAGCATCCAAGGTTAGTACTAAACTCCCTCTGATACCAACTGTAACACGCCAACCCCAGTTACCCAGAGTCGGTGCATTATTACGTAACATTGGCATGATCACAAAAGATCAAATCTTGAAATACCGATTATTTTAGTATCCTTGGAAACACTAGATACATTCATAAATGTTACATTACACCATAAAGTAAAAAAAAACTAAAACAACATATTTTCTTCCTATCCCCTCATACTATCCCTACAGGTCATTCATAAAGTACTTCTTCACATCCGGGAAAATTTAAAACATTGAAAGGGGTGAGCACAGATGCTCAGTAAGGATAACAATATAGCGGAAACTTTTATAAATAAACATAAACATTTAAGTCAATGTATAACTGAAACAAAAGACTTTTAAACTTGAACTTTAGCATAATATTGAAAAAGTAAAATGATATAATTCCATTTACTTACTCACATGGATATTCTACTAGTCGAATAATCACATGCAATATCAATAACCACTTTCATAATGATGGAATGTATAATTCCAGACTATCATAACCACGTAGCCAAGGCCTTGTGCCATGACTACAAATAAGATTTTTTTCAGGCCTCGTACCAAGACACTAGTTTGTCTCATGAGACCTACAAATGCATCAAGGAGCTATAGCGGGCTCCACCCATCACTTACTAAGTCTAATGAATTCCTTATATGAAAATTTTTAAACATATCATAAACCATAACATAATCATATCACATAAAACATGCATAAAGGGAACATAACATTTCCACATTTCAATCACAAGATATCATTACAACACATTGATATGATAAAACCATTTTCAATACCAAAATAAAAGAAAAATAAAAGTTGGTTTTTATTTTTCATTTTTAAAAAAAGTTATGGCTTGTAGAGGAATCCGAAACTCAAATAATGGTCACGGCGGCGGAGAAGTCGTTGTCGCCGCATACATACGACAAAAAAAACATTCCTTTTTTTGTTTAGTAAAATGCTTCGTATAAAAAGATTCCTATTGAATAAACATAAAATTCAAAAGGGGTTTATACACCGTATAAAAGAAATTTGTGTATAAAACAAAATATGCCTCAATGAAAGGAGATTGAGACGAAGTCCCTTACCTCATGTCCAACTTGACTCGACCGTTCATTAACCTCCTGAATAATAAACTAGAGTTAATTTATAATTTCTTAATAACCTTTTTCAAGTTCATTATTCCTTTTATATCACTAATTACCATGTTATTATGTAATTATTTAAGTTAATAATGGTTGTTTTGTCGATCTTTGGTACTTGAGTCAAAAATAAACTTCTTATAATTACAAGTTGTTCATGTGGTAAAATATCCATTATATCCAGAATTATATTCATGATGTAGATATCATATATATCATATATATACAGTATATATATTCATTTATAATGTTACATAACATTTAGAGGTAAGAAATGAAATGCACTGTTAATGGAGACGGTAAGCCGTACGTACGCATGAACGCTACTTTCATTTCTATTTCCTATTTAGTGGAATGAAATAATAATGATATAAAGGTTTATTATAATTCCAGTATAATATCATATATAATATCATTTACTCCATCATTTACACGTCCCACATATGGCATTAACGATTCAAATCACTTTGAGGGGGCGGTAGTCCGCACTTCCGAAAATGAAATTATCGTGTTTACCCATAATGGAAATCATAAAGGCATGCCATAAATGAAAAATACAGAAACATAAGGAAAACATAAACATAATATATATCATATATAAATATAGTTAAATCTTAATGGACACCATGAGAGGTGTTAAAAGAAGATTGAACAATCGTCGTTTCATGAGGCAGTAATTCACCACCCACAGAAATAGTATGTTCTTTAACTATTAGATGAAGGTGTGTGTAAGTGTAAATCAAATAATTCTCATAAAAACATACTAGTATATTGAAGATACTGGTTTTGTTACAAAATAAGTGAATAAAAAGTGTTTAATGGGTTGGAGAAGCAAAGTAAAACAAAACAACATAAGAGAAGACATTACCTTTAAATCGAGTAACTCCCCTCAGTTTAAACCAAAATGGTTTCTTGAAGAGATTTCTGCCTAAGGTAAGTCTTCTAGGATGAAGGGAAGAATTTTGAGAGGGTATTTGGGCAGAGTTTGGCAGAGCCAAAAGGCTTTGAAGGTGTGAATAAGTTGGTAGAGGTGGGGGCCTTTTATAAGAGGAGAGGAGGGGCACTCTTGGAAAGTCAAGAAATGTTACTTTATTATATAATGAGTATCATATTTTAAAGATCCCACAATTATATATTTCAAGGATAAGGTGATAAGGGTTCGAAATACACCCATACAATAGGCTTCAGAAAAGTGTAAGTCATTGATTTTACATTATCTTTTCATTTAATTTAAATTGTTCATTAATGAGGTAATCACTGCATCATCATGGTGTCATAAATAAATTTATTTATTTAATGTATAAAAATTATAAAAAATTACCATGATGTAGGAAATAGTTTTATATTTCCAATGAATATTTATAGTTGAAAAATTAACTAATATAACCCCACGCAATAATTGTATTAGTAAAACGACACATGTTTGTGACAATTTTGTTTTTACTTTAAATAAAAAGTTATTAATGTCATTTTCTTACCCAAGTGGATCCATGGGGTCCCCTAGTTGACCAATGGATTTTCTTTGTTGTACATTAATCATCAAATAATGTTATGATAAGTGTAAAGCTAATTTCATATTATTTTAACATTATATTTACCTTAAATTACACTTATTACCTTTAATCGCGATTAATAGAACTTAAAAGTTACAATTCACCAAAAATTATTTTAATCCCATTGAACCACATTTTAATTCCTAATGACAATGATGTATGTCAGATTTCTGAAATTCAATTCACAGAAGTGGTAAAATTTCATTTAAATGAAAAATCAGATTTTTAACTACCACTTAGTGGTTTCACTATTCATCAAAAATTAAAGTTTTTCAGAAAAATACCAAAAATTAACTCTAATCTATATTTGATATTACAAATTCAAATATAATGTCTATTTTACAAAATTCCAAACATATAAGTTTCATTAATTAATTTTATAATTAATTATTATTGTCAAAACAAATAGCGTGTTTTTAAGAAACAATATCAATCAAAAGATTGACAATTGTTTATGTCCAATTTCAAACTGAAATTAATTCTAATGACTACCATTAGATAAAATGGTAAAATTATATTCTAATTATACTTTAAAACCACTCAATAGTATAATCTATCACTATTAATTATTTTGATTAAAAAAGTTGTCTTTAATTAAAATTTTGTAATTTTCACTATTCATCAAAATATAAAAGTTATTCAAAAAGTTCCAAAATTTCACCCTAGGCTAAATTTGATATTCCAAATCCAAAAATGATGTCCATTTTGAAAGATAAAATTTATAAAATTTCAAAAAGTAGGTATTACTATTCATAACGGCTAGTTTGATTGGTTGTGGTGTGTGTTAGAACTCGAACTTGCATACAACACACGCTACTGTATTATTTAAAGAGAAGTGTAATGTGGAACATTGAGGTGTTACAAGTTTCATGTGGTGATGACTAATGGTAGGGGGAAGCATGTCATTTGACCGGTGACATTCCATATATCAAGCTACTCACTCTAGGCCTTGGGGCCATTTTTGTCCTTCCAGCCACTTGGCCTTTGATCTATGTCATTTTACACATATGATCCTTTGGGCCTCCAAGTTATACATGAGTTACGTCTTTATCCTATTTAAAAGATGATTTTTTTCTAATAAAAGGGGTCTTGTCCTACCCATTAAAAAATCAATATTTAAATTATTTTCTATAATAATATCATTGTTATTAAATAATTATGTTTATTTTACTTTTAAACAATTCCCTCTGGTTATCTTAATTAATTCGTGATTAAAATTTAACAATGTATAAATTTAGATTTAGGAGGGATTATATTGATGGCCGCTTATAATGCATTGATTATCTTATCATTAAATTGAATTTTTTTCCTTTTTGGGTAATTTATTATATTGAAGACTATTTTTTCTAGGCAATAAATGTTATTTAATGTTTCTTCTACTACTCACACAATTCCTTATAAAACTTTTGAAAATGTCACCCATCCTAAAATCACTCAAGTAAAACATATTTTACCATAGATTTCTTATTATGTAAACTCCAAAAAATAAATTTGAACCATAATGATATGGATTAAACCATACAATATTATAATAAATTGGTTTCTATGAGTATTATAATTACACTTAAGTAAGATTATCAAGTCAACTAGGAACTATATCATTGAAATATCCACCCTAAGTATAAAATCATGTTTTTGATGTAATGTAACTGATAAAATTTTAGTAAAATATTTAGATCAAAATATAGATATTTAATAGGCCATATTGAATAAATAATAACAAAACAAGCATATTTCACTACTTTCTAAAGACATAACATAAGTGCATATCTTTTTATAAAATTTTATTAATTGATGTTTTGTTTCAAGTCTCTTAGAAAAATATTTAACAAAGTATTACATCCCTAGAGGCCAGGGTTTTTATATATCATCTCTCATAATGAATCTATATATTTATGAATAAGTCTTATGCCCAAATTTATCTTTCTATGTTTTATGATCACAATATTTGGTTTTAATTATTTAATTTTTTTTATCCAAGGTGGAATTTGAATCCTATTTTTCGAGTAATATAGATTATAATGAAGTAGATTGGTGAGAAATAAAGACATGATGATCCATGAGAATAGGTAAGTTATTAAAGGGGAATATGTTGAAAAGACAAATATAATGAGTAATGGGTTATTCATATGATATGTCTGAAAGGACCGACATGATCTATGATAATTCCCTAAGAGGGGAGGTGAATTAGTGAATTCAATTACATTTAATTTTATCCTTAAAAAAATATGTAGCACCTATTAATGTCAATAGAAATGTTGATGTCTAACAACCACTCAAAAACTAACATAGAAATGCAATTAGAATAGTAAATTTACAATTTTCACCACTAAAAAATTAATAGATACATCCATTACATGATCTAGAAAAAACCCATGATCACACAATCAACTAGTTTTAACATGTTGGATTGTACAAGAAAGGTTTATTCTTTAACTTATAAAACACAATGTGTCTTACTGACTTATTTAATATTCTTTCATAGAAACTATGATGGAATATTATTTAATGTAAATAACAAGATAGTATTAAAAAAATTAGTCTTCAATCATGTTTTTTGTGTGCTTATTCTTATTCTTCTTCTTTTCTCTTACACTCTTATTCTTTCCCTTCTCTAATCTCTATTTTTCCCATTACCATAGTTCCAAAACCTATTTTCTTCATCTTCTTTACCCACACATTTATTATATAGAAGGATCCTTCTTCTATCTCAGAAATATTAATTTCTGATTATAATTCAAAGATAACTTCTTCTTCAACTACTCCCACTTTATGTTTATAACATCCCCATCTTGGTTTAATCTAAATAGTAACTAGAAAAAGTCCCCATTTGACCATAGGTATGCCTACCAATAAATTAGAGTCATCCAACTAGAAGTGTGGGTCTAAGGTAGTACCATACTAATATTATGACCCCATCACAATAATAGATAAAAATATCCTAAAATATCATTGATAATTAACATCAATCAGAGTATGAAAAATCAATATACAAAAACCATCAATAATAAAAATGGATGTGGAAACATACATTCATGCATCCTAGATAGACCTCCCACTAAGTTGATAACATATAAAAATTAAATAATTTAAAGAAAAAAATATACATTGAGGATCTCCTACCACCCTTGAGAATCAACTCATTCGGATCATAAATCTATCCAAGCTATCCAACTAAAAAATCCATTATCATGACTATGTGAAACCTAAAATTGTAATTAGTGATGTCTTATGGGTTCCCAAGTGATATGGTCACCCTAATAGACTGTGAGTACAACTCAGTAGGGTTCCACTAATGTGGACCCATACATAACCCAACTTTTTTTCATATATGATATGATCAAAATATAAATAAAACAAATACAAAAGCATAAATAAATTTCTATTGTTTATCCTTGGGTTCTCATGTGAAACCTCACATCGATACAAACCCACTTTCTCTAGTGTCTAATCATTTATGAGAACATCACATATTCATGCCAAAATATATCAATCCCATGGCCAATTCCAGGGATAATTTCATAGTCAATATAGTAACATCTTTCTCAATGGATGATTCCAAGGATAATTTTATGGGTAATATAAATAAAAAAAATGAGCTGAATTCAATGAGAATTTACAAATCATTCCAACCTAAATAACCATAAAATGAATCAAAGGAGAATTTCTAAGGCATTAAAACTAAAATAACAATGAGTTGAATCCAAGGAGAATATCCAAGGAAATATAACCCAAATATTCATGAGCCAAATCTATGGAGAACGTCCAAGGAATTCCAACCCAAATAACCATGATCTGAATCCAAGGAGCATGTCCAAGAAATTATAACCCAAATATTCATAATCAAAATCTAAGGAGTGTTTATAAGGTATTATAATTCAAATACTCGTGATTTAAATCCGAGGAATGTGTTCAAGGTATTCCAACCCAAATAAACAACTAAATCCAAGGATCATGTCCAAGGAATTCAGATTTCATGCTCATAGGCAACAAGGAGGGTCTCATCTCATATCCTTAATTCCAAGAATAAAATCTAAGGTAATCCAAACCAATGTTAATAATAAAGTCTGGATTCAAGGATTATTTCAAAGGAATCCCATCACTATTGTAAACATAGCCTATACAAACAGTTTGGAACTGTTGGTATAGGTCCCCAAATTTTTTTTATATCTTATACTAATGGTTTGGAGGGCCGTTGGATACCATGTTGCGACTATATACCTATACCAAATGTTTTGGTAAAACTATTGGTATAGGTGTATACCAACCATTTTAAAATATGTTGGTATTGGTAATAAAAATATAAAAGAGGCAATCGATGTTTGAACCCACAGCCTCCCACTTATATATCAAATACCTAACCACTATGCTATAATTATATTTATGAATTTAAAGGATAATATATATAAATATAATTTATATTTTAATGTATTTGATTATATTCAAAAAAATTAATAAAAAATAATGGTACCTATAAAAATATTTTTTATAATCGTTGGTATAGGTACCCTGATTTTTGGGGACTATACAAGCGGTTTTTCAAAACTGTCTGTATATGTTTATTATAGAGAACCTATACCAATAGTTTCTGTATAACCATTGGTAAAGGGGTATACCTATTCCTATAGTATTCTAAAATCCATGGGTATAGGGTTTCTATGAGGAACCAATACCCACAGTTTTTTCAAAAACGTTGGTATAGGGTTTGAATAAGGTTTGTATACCCACAGTTATTCCAAAACCATGGGTATAGAAGGCACTTATTCCCACGGTTTTAGAAAAACCTTGTGTATTGGGTTTGAATAAGTTACCTATATCCACAGTTTTGAAAAAACTATGGGTATAGGTGCCCTATACCAATGATTTTTTTCAAACTGTTGGTATAGCCCCATTGGTATAGATTCAATTTCTTATAGTTCATGCATTTGAATACATCTCAGTGGGTGGTATGTCCCACCCTAACCATCTCATGTGTCATCATTAATTAGGGTTTTAAGGTGATTCTCACAATTATCCATATGAATTTCACTTAGTCACCCTCTCTAGGGTCAACATCTCACTAACAAACCCACTGGGGTCCCCTGGGTCTCATCCCAACCTCGAAAACTCATAGGGGTCCCTCAAACTCAACCTCATCTCTTGGGTCATCACCCATCACTCAAAGAGAATGGCTTCCCTCAGTATCATCATCACTATAATATGACATCACTGGCCTCATAAGACATGCCCGAGTAGCATCACTCCCAAGATATGGAATAGATCCCATCTCAATACCCAAGTCACTACTAGGTTGGCCCTTATTCATCCAAACCATTCCGAGTCTACCTAGCTCACACACGCCTATGTAATCACATCTTAGAGGGTGATGAAACTCAGCCCTTTCTTGTCTCAATAATCCAAAGGGATTCAAGGCATCTCAAGGTCTACTATAACTTCCTTAGGAAACTCATTAAAAATCTACCAACATTCTCAATAAGGTGGTGTATAAGGGATCCTAAACTCAGTAAACTATGTTCTCATAGGTAATTTAATTCTCAACCCTCATACACCATATACCTTAGGTTATAAAAATACAATCAAGTCTTTAACCATCGATTTTTTTAGGAAAAAAAGAGAGTGCACAGGGTCCCACCATTGCCCTTGGAACTTTGTTCATTAAATTCATAGGTATTTAATTTTATTTAAGAATTTACATAATTTAAATAGTTCAATGACCATAGTTACATTCAATATAAATAAAAAATTAAAAAATCCATATTAGTATGTTTTGAGGATTTCCTGCCTCAATTTTAGATTTATTCCCTTTCAAATCATAGTCCAAAAACTATCATCGGACCCCATCCAAGTCCAATAACCATAATTAGAACACCCATTTCCCAAAAATCCATTCATAAAATCAAATAATATATTTTTAAAAATTATAAATTAGTCATTTGGATCAGTTTTAATTATTTATAATTAATTTATAATTGAATTCCATTAGTAAAAATTTCTTAAAAATCACTGAACCCTAATCACTCATTGAAACCTCAAGAAATGGGGTGTGTTCTACTACAAAAAAGCACTTGAACCTAAGACAAAATAAAGTCCCATTATATTCCAAATATTAAATGAAAAATTTCACTTAATTTAAGTAAACATATCCAATAAAAATTCATCTTTAAATGCACCATTAATAAAATGTTATGCGACAATGTGTGATTGTCATCTCAATTCATCCTCTATAGATCACATGAAGAAACCCCATAATTTTCATAAGATTCCACAATGAGATGATAAAATTATAACGAAATCATGAACCAAAACTACAATGAAATCAATGTGATGTAAGGGTGATAAGAATGGAAGAAATGGTGGGGAGGAACTCACCCAGAAACATCACTAAAACATGCATGGAATCATCACAAATGGAGGGGGATTGAGAGTGGAAAGTGTAATAGAGAGACCAGTGGAAATGGACTCATCACATCACCTATGACCCCTAAAACCCCCAAACCCTGATAGAAAAAGGAAGGGCTTTCTCCATTTGAAAATTTTTCCTAGAACCATTATTGGCATGAAATAGTGGATTTGCCCCATGAATTCCCTTCAGGAAGGGGGACTTTACCTCAACTAAACCCCATTCATGCATTAACTATGTTTAATTCCATGAAACCCTTGGGGTAGAGGACCATACCACTTTCTCATACACAATCATGGTGTGAAACCTATGGCTTGCAGTGTAAATGGATACAGGTAGCTGAAAATTTATCTCACAAGCTACCCAAACTCTTCTAGCACTCCTTTGAGAACCTTCACCCCCAACTAGGTCTTGAACCATGTCCTAAATACACATCTAGATATTTCCTAACACTCGTAATTAATATATAGTCCCCAATTCTCAAAACAAAACTCTCAATAAAATAAAAAATTAAAATCTCATGGGTATTCAGACCCTAAAATAGTATAGAGTTTTAAAACCTCCCCACTATTTCACTTATCATAATCAAGGAGTCTTGTTGCTCTTTTAATCATTAAATATGGCCTATCCCAATTGATAAAACATGGTTAACTTATTATCTACCATACCCAGATGATGAATGATCCTCCACTATGCAACTCCAAACATGAGGCACATAATTCACCATGGTTCAATCCACTGCTCATCACCATAATCAATCTACCAATAATATGAATACATACATACATATATCCTAATACACCATAGTGTTTTAAATAAATTCATCATTCATCTCATAGTTCTCCAAATATAAGAATCAACACATTAGGTCTAATCTTGAGCCATAGTCTTACCAACCATTATAATAACCTACTTAAACACAATTTTAGTGGTCAAATGACCCTCTCATTGTGTTTTCATTCTCACCACATCCAATTAAACAATAAAACACAAGTTTAATATCCTTTAGATGACCATTCTCTAATATTCTTGAGTGCACCCACCAATGCTAACTATTGGAGTCATCACATAACTATTTCAGACATCCTTTCTAATATATAAAATTGATATTTAGTACAATTCAATAGTTGTATCCTTAATCAACTAACCCAATCATCTTTTTCTACATATATCATTAATGCGTATTCAATCTGAATCACCCTCGAATCACTTTAAATCCATATCAAGACAAATTCCAAGGATCATACTCTTTCTAATACCACAATTAAATCCCAAATATGGTATTAGACATAGAATTAAATATAATAAGATTCACTCACCCTCTGGTATCCAAATTATATGTAGACCATCCAATGATTAGTTCTATCATGACCATGACCCTTCTATCACAAGGGTTGTCCCCCCATGCCCCGCACTCCATCCGTTGCCTTATGTGATTATTGGGAATGATCATCCCACTTGTACCTGAGTTCCAATGTGTAACATTAATCTTTTGAAATTAATCTATCACATTGTCCAGTGTAAAAAAGGTAAATTCTCCACCATATGAATTACCTTATACCACTCCTCAAGAATAACCAAAATAGTTCCCATCACTATGAATGTGTCTCCCTTCTTGAGCCACACATATCTCATCCTAGGAAACACCTATCCAGGATTAATTATCAATTTTACTATGCAATCACCCCAAATCCATTTTCAATTTATCCTCAATCATCGAGGTATATTTTCCCCCATTGCACCTAGGGGTAAAGCCTATCTTTTGTGCCTCTTCAGGTCTCAAAGGAGGTCTCAAGATCCAGTCTGCTAGAGTACTTGTAGGCACAGTAGCTTATTTATTTCTTTGTAATCACCCTCCCAAAACTGTTGTAATAATATATTTTCCCTTTTTTTATCAAATTCCCAAGAAACCGATACTATAATTGTTCCATCGAATCCATCATTCCTCGACTCTCACGTGGTCATTCTTATATTTATAATTTAAATATCATCACATGTTACCAGTGTATACTACCTCGATCTCATCCAAACCCAACTGGTGTATGCTCTCATTCCACCTGAAAATAGAACCTCACTCACACTACCATGATGCATGAATCATCAGTACCAGGCTCACACATGTGATTATCTAGCTAATCATGTCTCCCTGTATGTCAATCTCATCAAGCTAGATGCATCCTAGATTCTCTCTTTCTATAATCCTGAAATATCACATGTATCAAGTCTCACTACATGATCATATACCATATAATCATAATTCTAAAACCAAAATCACCTACTTATTCTCTAACAATACCATTAAAGCAATATCCAAAATCAAACGGTCTAGGAACTATAGTGACTCAAATCTTTTATACATAAATATTATATCATTTTAGATGAATATTCAATATTTTCCACAATAATACATGTACAATTAATGTAAAGGTTTAGTGTCTTTAGAAACTTGAACGCATAAAAAATTAGTATATAAAATATCTACATCATCTCTAATTAATTTTTTCACTACTAGAATGCTTATTAGATATATCACATATAAAACCATTCTACATTTCATGGGGAAAGAATACATAAGAAAGGGTGAACAAAGAGGCCCTATAAGGGTAAAAAAACAGTTATAAATCAATGATCATAATTGATCATAAGATAAAAATAATGGTATGAGAACCTGATAATGACTTATAATTATCATACAAAATCAGTCAAATATCTTTAATCATGAAACATGGATTCAGGATTGGTCAAACAAAAGACACAAGACATAAGAGTACAAAATCATCAATAACCAATCATGATCCATGAGAATATAATATAACCATATGAAATAATTTTGTGTCATATAAATAAGTATGTAAAATTATTTCCTTGGGCAAGGCTCACTACTAAAAAAATCATAGTAGATTTACGTTCAATCCCTATTCCATCATTCCCTTAGTCAAGGTTCACACCCTATACTATCTTATTAGACAAAGTCCCTTACTGAAATGGGTTTAATCCCCATTATAATACTTATTATGATATGAGATTTACTACTTTACCCAACATATTAGGCAGTTATATAATTCTAGGACCGCCCTTCAAATAATGAGAACTAGACATATGTGTTTCATAAGGCCTTAAAACATTCATCATATCATCATATGATAACCCATTGGAAAGATATGGGTCTCATAAAATTTTTGTCATCATAATAATAAAACATCAAAATAAATAATAGTTAACACCCCAAACTTCCACGGTGTGTTTCCCTTTGAATAATGCAATAGCTTGTGTTGTACGCAACTTGGACTTTTAACACACCACAACCAATCAAACTAGTCGTTATGAATAGTAATACCCACATTATGAAATTTTATAAATTTTATTTTTCAAAATGGACTTCATTTTTTGATTTAGAATATCAAAATTATATTAGGGTGATTTTTGGTATTTTTCTGAAATCTATCAATTTTTGATGAATAGTGAAAAACACTACGTTATTGTTTAAACCCGACTTTTTATTCAAATAATTAGTTGTTTTATTTAAATTTGTATTAGTTAAAATTAAATAAATAATACCTATATATGTTAAATGTAATTTATTAGATTCATTTTATAATAATATTATATATATATAATTTATTGAAGTATTTATCGTCTTTTACCCACCTTCTAAGAGCATTTGCAAAATTGCATAAAACAAAATTTTACTATTTATGTGAGTTGAATTTAAAAAAACCGGAGATACAGAGTTTTCATCAGTATGTAAAATTTAGTTTAATAAGATGAAAATAATTTTTGATTAATAGTAACTTTTTCCTTTTATTTACCACGGTTAAAAGTAAATAGGGTAATTATATGTAAAATGATATTATAATTACCCTAACACATGCCCTAATTCTATTATATAAGTGGATTTAAACTAAAATCAATCCTAGGAATAATGTATGATCCTTTGGTCCACATGGATTAGATTAGAACTTTTATTATTATTTTATTTCCAAAAGACTTAAAAGTGTTAAATTCAACGTTTAATAACTAAACCATTTTAATATTGGGTTATACATAAGATAAATTTGACTATAAATATTCATTAAAAATCTAAAAAAAATTACTACATAATGGTATTTTATTTATAATTTTCAAACATTAAATAAATAAAATTATTTATGATACAATGATGATGCAGTAATTACCTTATTAATTAAATATTAAAATAAATGATTTTACAAATATCCAAATAAATGTACATTAATACTTTTGATGAATTACATTGATTTTCTAGATTAATATGAAATGTTAGGGTTGATTCAATGAATTTGTTTCAAATTAATCATGATATTATGAATTTCACAAAAACTAAATACCAAATAGTGTCAAAATTGACATAAATGAGTTTTTAAAACAAATACTATATTATTAATTGATATAATATTCCTAAAAACTAAGGTTCAGCCAAAAGACTTATATAAGGTTAGATATATCAATAATAAAACATATGTTGATCTCTTGATTTTTATAGTAATTTTATTAACCATTTATTATAATAATACAAGAATACATGGTAAAAGTTAAACTATTTAACTAAGAGAGAAATATAAAAGATAAGGATAATAAAGTGACCTAAACCTATATAAAACCTGTTTTTGAGAGGTTTTAGAACCATACCTACCATATACTCAAAATAAATCTTTTGGGAGCCATTATAAAATTAATATTATTGTATAATAAAATAATATTTCAAGTATTTCCTAAAGTGACCCTCACCTCTCTTGTAAAAGCGTATTTCCCCTTCTCTCAAAAATCACACCTCCAAAGCCATTTGGTTCGGACAAACCCTACTCAAATAACCTCCCAAAAACCCTACCTTAGAAATAGAGGCCTTAAATTGATTATAAATCCAACCTATGTAGCCCTTTTGATCAACTCAAAAAGAAACACTTGAAGAAGAGGTAATAATTTCACCACCCTTTTTCAATGTTTGTTTTCTTCTTCCAATTCCTCTTTCTTTGTTGTTTCCATACCAAAATAATAACTCTAGTACCTTATACAATAATCTTATGTTATTATAAATATTTTGCAACCATTTTTATGATTCTATCCGTCCAATAAATGACAAGTCACTATGCATGCGTACGTACGGCTTACTGTCTCTACGTCGTGGTGTTATTTGATATTCAAACACTTAATTATTTGGATGGGAATAGTAATGACTATAACTAATGTAAATAATAAAAATAACATGTTTTGGATTATTTATATATTATATACCATCCAATTACATATGATTTCACCATCAATAGAATGGTATTATCGCTCGTGTGTACGTACAGATTACCATCTCCACAAACACAATGAGATTCATTCCCCATCGTAACCATTCAATAATAATTTTCATATTATGATTAAAATTAATATTTAAAAACATAATATAATTATGGATATGAATCAAATACATCCTTTCCATAACAAATATGACTTATATAACAAAACATATAAAGGAAAATGAATTAGTTAACACCCGAAACAATGATACTACAGAAATATTATTAACAAAGCAATATTATAAGATCATATATGATATAATATTTATGTATTTGGTTATTTTATAATTTAATAACAATTATTTAACTATTATACATTAGTTTATCATACCCTTGATCAAGTGAAAGTATAAGGTAAGGGTTAATTCTACAATCTCTTCATTATCTGAGGTTGTTTATACATGAGTATCTACTGGGACCTCTTTATCATCCACATCCGGGTTTCTTAAAAATGCATTTCAAAACATTTTTACTATTTCCTAGAGTATGGGTTAAATTCATTTATACCCTTGTTTGACTTTTTATAGAATTTTTATAAGGTAAGCTTTTCTTTGTTTTCCAAACAAGGTCCTTTACGATCTTTTCGACAAAATTAAAGAAAGAATATTTTCTTTACTTATATGGTGAGTGTAACTATTTTCTGCCATTATAACTTCTTCAAGTCTTCCTTTACAAGCTTATAACAATATTTTCAATATTAACTATTTCTTGTATAATTATGTGACTTTTAAATTATTTCAAAATAGAAATAGATATTTCTCTCAAATAGTTTTGATTTCATCTATGTCAACATCCTTTGATGGATTTTACACTTGTTTGAAGTTGATTTATTATGATACAATATTCCATACTGTATTAAATGTTTTGTGATACGTTTGATAGTGGATATGTTATTTTTATACCATTCATGTTTTATAGTTAAATTATTAACATTTCATATGCTAGTTTCAATACGAATGTTTATGTTATGTTTCAACCTTTTCATATGGGGAATGCATTAGACTTAGTAAGTGATGGGTGGAGCATGCTATAGCTTCTTGAAAAATCGGTAGGTCTCATGAGACAAACTAGTTTCCTGGAACAAGGCCTTGAAAAAATCCTATTTGTAGGCTTGGCACGAGGCCTTGACTATGTGGTTATGAAGTCTGGAATTATGCATTCCATCATTATGAAATTGGATATTGATATTGCATGAGATTATTTGACTAGTAGAATATCCATGTGAATAAGTAAATATAATTATTTGATTTATATTTTCCATATTATGTTGAAGTTTAATTTTAAAAATATTATCTTTTAGTCTTATACATTTCCTTGAATATTTATGCTTATTTATGAAAGTTTCTTCTATATTGTTATCTTTATTGAGTATATGAGCTCACCCCTTTCTTATGTTTTATTTTTCCCATGATGCAAAGAAGTATTTTATGATTAACCTACTAGAATAGATTAAGGGATAAGAGTGTGTTATAAGGGGACAAAATGATGTTATTTTTCTTTATTTCATGATGTAATATAAAACTTATGTATATATCTAGTACTTCCAAGGCTACTAAACTGATCAACCTTTTGGGACTTGATCCCTTGTGATCATGCTAATGTTATGTCATAATGCACTGACTCTGGGTAACTAGGTTTGGGGTGTTATAGTTGTTATCAAAGGAAGTTTAGTATAAACCTTGGAAAATAGATTTAGAAAAACTCTTTTTAGAGGACATTAACCTAAGATAAATTTAAGGATTAGTATAGAAGAACTTCCTAGAATTTTGGTAATGTTGAGATTTTGTGAGTTATCCAAGAAATACATCCCTATCTAGATATGAGCAGGTAAAGGAGGCTCTGGAACAGATGTACCTAGGAGTGAAACCTCTGACAAGGAGTTTTGGGCTTGACCTGGGGTATCCTGGTACATGACAACTGGCCTTGTTGCACTCTCTTTTACAACACTCTCGGGGGATATTCTTAGGATAATTCACATTTTCTTTATAAACCATTATAAAGGATTTATGATTATATACCTCCTCAAAGAAAACAGTTTTATGATTATGGATTACATCCATAAACTGTTCAATTTATGTTAAGTGTTTTAAATGTTGGGAATTATGTATTGTGATTCATAAACTAGTCTAGTGTATGACATTATTTAGAAATGGATCCTAGTGGAAGGAATGGAAATATTATCAATTAACGTAATCCATGTAGATATTTCCATCCTACTCAAGATAATTATAGTGGAGCTGGTGATGCAACTGGTGTTGATCAGCTTATCACTATACTGGGACAACTCACATAGGTTATGAATAATAACCTTACCCATATGAGGCACCATGATCCACAACACGGAGGATCAATGTTAGACCACTTCATGAGGCAACAACCACCATCATTCAATGGGAGTACAAATCCATTTTTATCTGAGCAATGGATAAGTTCCTTAGAGAAAATATTTCATTCTTTGGGGAGTAGCCAAAGATAAAAAGTTTTCATGGCAGTTTATAGCCTCATGAGAGATGAAGATCAATGGTGGTCATTAATTTAAAACACAAAGGGGGATGAAGAAGTATCAAATATGGAATGGAGGGAGTTTAAAGAGATTTTCATAGAAAAATACTTTCCTCGTGACCATCGAGCGGATATGTAAAGACAATTTCTATGTCTGATGAAGAAGAGGATGAGAATGTCGCAAAGTATGAGGCTAACTTTACAAGGTTAGCAAGGCATGCAACATATTATATACGTAACCTAAAGAGTAAGATTGATCGATTATTTGATGGGTTAAAACCATTTCTCCATCGATAATTAGTCTCACAATCCTTCTCATCATACAAAGTTATTGTCTCATGTGTTATCAAGATAGAAAAACAATTCTCTAAGTCTTATGACTTTAAAGAAAAGAAAGAGAAGAAGAGATGCGATGAACACTCTAGAAATGGAAATAAGGGAATAAGGGAAAAGTTGAATATTCATCCTATGGTAAATGTTATAAGAAACACCTATGTACTTGCCTTAAGGGAATGGGTGTCACGACCCATCCTCGGGACCTGTGTCATGACTACCCCAAGCCCGCCTTCCATAGGCCAGGGGCTGGAAACTAGCACCAAAGGCGTAAATCCCTAAGCTAGGAAGGCATTGCCTTTATAAAAGTAATAAAACACAACAGATTATGAAATAGGAAGTAAAATCTAAATGAATACTGTATAAAAAAAGTAGTTCTAAAAGTAAAAGGTTCAGAAATACAAGACCAACAGTAAATTACAGGTACAACGGAAAGCAAGTACAACTAAAAAAGGGACAACAGCTGAAAAGGGTAGCTCCTGGAACGTCCGTCGAGTATCCTACCTGAAGGGTAGGTACAAATTTCTACCTCAGCACCCCACGTCTATCAGTCCACACTGTGTACCTTCTCATCATGTGGTCCACCTCTGGGTACCGTTTGGTCCTGGATCACTCTCTACCTCCATCAACACTATCTGTCGACTGCATCTTACACGACAAGGTGTCAGCATAGCTCGTGTAGGGGTGAGTATAGCGATACTCAGTAGGGACCCCGAGACCCCCAAAGATCTCACAGATTCCAAAAAGGATAAACCACAGAATAAATATACAACCACGAAGTATCAACCAACCCTACTTAGGTATATGCCCATTCATATACATAAGTTATCAATCTCAGTTTGGCTCTAACTCTTGAGCCCAAGAACAACCTAGTCTACATAGGAAGTAAGTCAATCACATCAATGATAATGATTGAAACTCAAGACTTAGCTCACACAGGTATACATCTCTTGTATAGCGACAGAGATGATCAGATATAGTCACTGATCCATCTAAGGTGTCGGACCCACACATGATACAAGACTAGCTAAGCTGTCGGACCCACAAAGGATACAGGACCAGCTACTCTGTCGGACCCACACAGGATACAATTACATAGGTCAATACTGTCAGACCCATATGGGATTCAAGAACAGAATTCATCACTGTCAAACCCACGGAGGATCCATGTGTTGTATTCATCATTTTTGAACCCACGAAGGATCCCATTACAGTAGTCATCGCAGCCGAACCCATGTAGGATCCCAATACAGTAGTCGATGCAGTCGAAGCCATCTCTAGGATTCCCGCACACAGAATGCTCAATTCAGGGAGGGTCCTCTCCTAGAGGAAAGGGGTCAATACATCAACTATCACGAATTCTAGAGTTGATGTATCCCAAAGTTCCATCTCATCAAATGGAACCCAATGCAACTGGCGGCGTGTCAATCAGACGCCCAGTCTGAGAGTTATTGGATTTTCCATTCCTGGGGCCCGGTTGAAATTACGCTCATTCCAAACCCAGCCATTTTCCAAAGTTGTCAAAAACTCACTTAAAGTATCGTAAAAGGACCGCCTCGTACCAAGGATCCCAGTTCCGTAGACAGCACATCGATCGGACGCACGGTCTAGGAGTTATTCACATTTAAGTGAAACGGGCTCGGCCCGTCAAGCCCAGTGGGCTGGCGGGTCGGCTCGACCCGGTTCGGTGGGTCCGAACCGACTGGGGGGTTGGCCTAACCTGGTGTGGCACGGCCTGACCCAATGTTGTAGCCCGACCCATGTGAGGGTGGCCTGGCCCGCGCAAGGTTGTTCTGGGCCGCGCAAGGGTGCCCCGGATAGCTAGCCGAGCAGAGCGGGGTGGCACCCCCCCTAGTTTTCTAAAATGGCGGTGCCAAGAGGCCCCAGCCATCCGGCCCGGTCGGCCAAAATTGGCCGGTCTTCTCTAGAGCGAGCGGCCCGCGGATTGTGCGTTGCGGTTTCTCCGCACAGGGCACCAGCGGGTGTCGCGGCTCCCTTCAGCCCGGTCGGTTCACCCACCGAGCAGCCCGCAATGTGGGCCACATTCTTCCTGTAGCATGGCGCCAAGAGGGTGTCACGGTAGTCTATCCTGGCCGGTTCGGCCAGCAAGCAGCCCGTGGATGCGGGCCACACCTCCTCCACGCGGCACCTGCGGGTGCCGCGGTTCACCAACTCGGCCGGCTATGGCCGGCCGGTTCTTCTGCCTGAGTGGCCCACTGTTGCAGGCCACGGTTCTCCTCCACGCAGCTAGTGTGTGGCCACTGCCTCTGGTCACCGGCACCAAAATAATTGAGAACATTCTGAGGGTCATCGAGCTGTGTTTTTTCGGCCCACACCCTCCACGTTAGGCGATAGCAGATGGCCGAAGACATTCCAAAGGATTCAATAAGAACATGATAATTTATTCTCTTAAAATTATACAAACCCCCTACCTTGATTTCAAGAACGTTGCACATCGATGAGCCGTGGAATACATGCTTCGCAAAGGTTGGGTGTCATGGAAGATGGTGTCACATAGGACAGATATCGTTCCATCAACGTTAGAGGAAAATGGTCGCTAGTCGTTGGCGATGTTCTTCATGGGAGACATTATTCGTTGATAGAATACTTCCTCGAGTTCTTCATTGGGGAAGTTGAATTCTCCCAAGACATTTCCACAAAATATTTTCCAAGGCCCAAAAGAAATAATAGGCTCTCCAAAATTATAATGAAGCCATGAAATTCAAAATAAATGAAATATTAGAGAAGCCAATTAATTAATTGTTCATTAATGGAGAGTGTGTTGGAACATTCATGAGAGGAGGGTGGAATGTGGAGGGTTTAACCACATCAATGGGGGTTTCAAGAGAACTTAAAGGGGTTTTGAGGGGTTAGGTTCATGTGGGCCCCACTTTCATTATTCTCCCATGGGAGGTTATGTGGGATGTGGGCCCCACCTCGGACTCCTTCTTGGAGGAAATAACCACCCCATAACAATAAAATTGTTTACACAACAATTTTATTTAATTTATTATTGATCCACAAAATATAACTTCTCCTCCCGACCAAACACAATTGTGGTAAAGGTCACCTTAGGCGAATTCTAGCGTTGCGAGTTCATCGGTGCCCTTAGATTTCAATTCCGAGCACCGGTTCAAATGATAGAAAACCGTGCACGTACGTTTACAGAATATACCTGAACAAAACTTCAGAAAATGTTTCCTGGCACACCAGGCCTCGAAATTAGGCACCATCAGAAACTGCGGACTTGTAAAATTCCAAAGTATTTATGAAAAATATTTCGTTGAAATTTATGGATCTTTACATTACCCCCACCTCATGTATTTAAATCTTTGAAAAGATACAACACACACTAGGGAAACAAATGAGGGTACTGAGCACGCATATGAGCCTCCTGCTCCCATGTGCTCTCTTGAGGTTCTCGTGCTGCCAGCGAATGCGCACAAGTGGAATCGACCGTCCGCATAGGACCCGCTACTATCGATCCTCGATCTCCACCAGAACCTCTATGAATTTCTCCCCATCATCAATGTCCAGATCCCTATGGTTGATGATGTGGGACAGGTCATGCATGTATCTCCTCAGCTGAGATACGTGGAAGACGTCGTGCGCCCGGTGCAACTGAGGCGGAAGGGCCAGACGGTAAGCCACCTCACCTACTCTGTAGGGGACATAGAAAGGTATGATTAATCGTGGAGATAACTTGCCACCCCGTCCAACTCTCCATTGACCTCGTCAAGGTGAGATGTGTAGGAAGATGTTTTCTCCATCCTCGAACTTCAGTGGTCTCCTTCTCCTATCAGCATAGGAATTCTGTCTAATATGTGCAGTCTTCATCTGCTCCTGGATGATATGCACCTTCTCCTTCGTAGCCCACACCATCTCTGGTCCTATAAGTTTTGACTCCCCAGGGTCAGTCCAGCACAGAGGTGATCTGCAAGGTCAATTGTACAGTGCCTCGTATGGGGTTATCCCGATGGTGGAGTGGTAGATGTTGTTGTACGCAAACTCTACCAACGGTACGTGATCCTCCTAGCTGCGACCAAAGTCAGGGACACATGCACGGAGTATGTCTTCGAGAGTCTAAATGGTCCTATCAGTCTAACCATCCTTCTGAGGATGGAAAGTGGTGCTCAAGAGAAGCTGCATCCCAAATGCCTCATGTAATCCCTTCCATAGCGGGTACGTGAAACAAGAATCTCGATCGGAGACGATAGTCGATGGAACACCATCAACCCATAAAATATCATAAATTTAGAGGTTCCCCAGGATCTCTACTGAGCCCTGCTCTCTGATCGGTAGGAAGTGGGCCGACTTGGTGAGTCGGTCTACGATCACCCAGATAGAGTCGTGTCCTCTGGATGTATGTGGAAGTCCCATCATGAGATCCATAAATATCTCATCCCACTTCCACTCTAGGACCTCTAAGGGATGAACCAACTCTATTGGAACCTGGTTCTCCACCTTCACTTGCTAACAAGTGAGGCATCGCGAGACAAACTCTGCTACATCCTTCTTCATACCTGGCCACTAGTGTTGTCATCTAAGGTCCTGATACATCTTCACCACTCTTGGATGTACCGCTAGAGGGGGGTGTGAAACTTACTCAACACCTCCTCATGTAATGCAATTGGTACCACGGTACGTCCTATGAAGAGGATGACGTGCTCCCCATCTTCATAAACCCATCAGGTGCCTGCCCTAAGGATATCTGAGCACATCGCGCCTCACAGTCAACGTCCCCACACTGCGCCTCTCTGACTCGCTGAAGTAGTGGAGGAGTGACTGTGAGGGATAGCAGAAAGGTTTCTCCATCTCTATCCACAAAGGATATCTACAACGCGGAAAGCTACTTAGTCGCCTATCCTAGTAGTTGAATGTCTGATCTCATACTGAGAGCATCTGCTACAACATTCACCTTCTTAGGAGTATAGACTATCTCGAAGTCATAGACCTGGAAGAACTCAAGGCATCGCTATTATCTTAGGTTCAGGTCCTTCTGCGTGAAGATGTAGCTGAGACTTTGGTGGTCAGAGTAGATTGTAAAACACTCGCCCACCAGATAGTGTCGCCACATCTTCAAGTCGAATACCATTTCTACGAACTCCAGGTCATGGGTTGCATAGTTCTGCTCATGCTGTCTCAACTGCTGTGAACCATACGTGATCACTGCTCGCTCCTTCATCTGGACACACTCACGTCTGTTCCCTGATGCGTCGCAATAAACTACGTACCCTATGGATTCCTCCGGTAGCTTCATGATGGGCACACTGGTCAACCTCTGTCTCAGCTCTTGATAGCTCTGATGGAATCTCTCTGACCACACGAAGGGTTTCCCCTTCTTCATAAAAGCTGAAAGCGGTCTTGCAACACTGGAGAAGTCTGAAAAAAACCTTCGTTAGTACCCACCCTGACCTAGGAAACTCCACACCTCTGTCACGTTCCTAGGTGGCTCCCAAGAAAGTATTGCCTTTATCTTCACTGGATCCACTAAAACTCCAGCCTCTGAGATGATGTGTCCCAGAAAGAGAACCTCTCGAATCCAAAACGGGTAGTTCGAGAGCATACCATAAATCTGGTGCTCTCAGAGTGTATCTAGTACAACCCGCAAGTGGTAGGTGTTCTCCTCCTCAGTAGTTGATTAAATCAGTATTTCGTTGAGGAATACTACGACAAATTGATCAAGGTAAGGCTAGAAGATCATGTTCATGAGACTCATGAACACTACTGGTGCGTTGGTTACGCCGAAGGGCATAACCAAGAACTCATAGTGGCCATACCAACACCTGAAGGACGTCTTTTTCACATCCTCATCTCGAACTCTGAACTGCTGATAGCCTGACCTGAGGTCTATCTTCGTCAACTATTGTGCCCCCTTGAGCTGATCAAAGAGTTCGAAAATCCTCGAGAGTGGGTATTTGTTCTTAACGGTCTCCCGATTCAGGCAACGGTAGTCGACACACAGTCACAAGCTCCCATCTACCTTCTTCACAAACAAAATCGGAGATGGCCAGGGTAAAACACTAGGTTGGATAAATCCCTTCCCCTGCAAGTCCTCCATCTCTACCTGTAGCTCACAAAGCTCAGCAGTAGCCATTAGATATGCTGGAGTAGATATTGGTGTTTTCCTGGGGTACATATCAATATAGAAGAATACCTCCCTACGAGGAGGTAATACTAGAACGTCATCAGGGAAAACATCCGCATACTGATCCCCCGCAACAGGGAAACTTGGACTCCGCACATCAACCGCTCTGAGGATAAGACTAGCCAATTGATGTGTGATTGGCTGCCCCCTCTTCTGAATTAATCCATTCTGCGCTGCTAAGGCTCCCTTCTCACCGATGAAGGTGAACCTGGTCTCATCTCTGTGGATACACCGCACATTTCACCTAATACATTCAATATGAGCATGAACTATAGATAACCAGTCCATACCCAAGATGACGTCGTAAGGACTTGACGCCACTACAAGAATATCCCAGCTGAAGCTCTCACCTCCTAGAGTAAGCTCACACTACCGGAACCAGTGTGTAATCGTCGAGTCTACTCCCGTAGAAGTCTCTATCCATAAGGATCAAGCCAAAGGCTCTGTCAGAATCTCCGAACTCCAAACAAGGGAAGCAGCAATAAAAGAATGACTCACACCTGTGTTTATAAGTACTACAGCAAGGGTAGAGTAGACTCATATAGTACCTCAAATTATCTCAAGTGTGCAGTGGTCATAGGCCTCGAATGCCTGGAGTCGATCCCGCCTTTGTCCGCTAGCTCCATGTGGTCATGGTGGACCTCCTGGTGGTGGTGGTGGTTGAGCCTTGAAACATCGTTCACCACCTGCTACTCGGACAGCTCCTCTGCCACGTACGCCTACTCCCAGCAGACCACTACGGTCAAACCTCTGCCTCTATCGGGGAGGTCCCTCTACTGTCTGTTTCTCTTCTGTTTGGCGGGTCGGGCAGTCATGAGCCATGTGGCCCTACCCGCCGCATTCATGGCACTGCCTACTCCTCGTAAGGATGGCTCTGTTTCATGTGCCCTGCATAACCGAAACTGTATCCTGAGGTCGCCCACCTGATGTCCTGGTCCGCTTGGACATCTTCGTCAACTGTCTACCACCGGCACTAGTAGACTCTACTATGTGTCGTCCAGCGGTGGGTCTCATCGCTGGTGTTTGCTCAGCAATAAAACTCTCCACTAGAAGGGCTCGCTCGGGAACCCCCTCCTGCGTCGGGGTGCTGAGGGGAATTGTCAGCCCTAATTTCATTCCTAAGTCCCTTCTTGAAGGTCTGGGCCCTGAAGAACAGGTCTCATACCATATCTAGGGAGTAGTGTGAGAGGTCGGTGAACCTCCCTGAGTACTGAGCTATTGTCATACTTCCCTTCTGCAGATGTAGTAACTCCTGAATCCGCACCACACAAAGGATGGATGGAACAAACTCTAAGAGGAAGAGACTCTCGAAGTCTGTTCATAGTAAAGATGCCTCGTCATGCACCTCGAGCATCAGGCTCCACCATCTGCATGCTGCCACATGCAGGAGACTCACGACAAGGATCACCATGAGGTTGGCTGGTGTCCCTATCAATCTGAAAACTCTCACGATAGCCTCTAGACAATCCTCAGCTGCCTGTGGGGTTGTCTCTCTATGGAATCTGGGTGGCCTCTGTTGTTGGAACTCATGCAATGCACTCAGGCGGCGTGCACTATCTACTACAGGAGCTGGTGGTATCAGTGTCCCAGCAGGTAGTGGTACCCTTGGTGCCACTGCTGTGATGGGGACCTGCAACGAGTCCTCATCGCTTGGTGGGGTACTATCTCGTACGTAACTCGGAACCCTAGAAGGATGCCTTCGTAGAGACATCCTGAAAAGAAACAGGTGTGCCTCGGTCAAACAGTATACCTGGTGAGCTGACACAAAGTAATCACAAAGAAATCTTTTCAAAGGAAACACACGCACAATTAGTTTTTTTGTGAAATGAGTCGGAAATCAGAGGTCAGGGACCTGGTGTATGGATATTCCAGCTGCCGCACCAACACTGGACTCCTTGGATTGAAAACCACTCTCAATACTCTTAACATTATTGCTTTATAGTAAAGAATAATCAGACTCCTGAGTTCTATAGTAGAACTATATCCTTTGATACCAATTTGTCACGACCTGTCCTTAGGACCCATGTCGTGACTACCCCAAGCCCGCCTTCCATAGGCCAGGGGCTGGCGACTAGCAAAAAAGGCATAAATCCATAAGCTGGGAAGGCATTGCCTTTATGAAATTTAACAAATACAACAGATTATGCAACAGGAAGTAAACACTATGTGAATACTGTATACCAAAAGTAGTGCTGAAAGTAAAGGGGCCGGAAATTCCATCCCAACAGTAAAGTACAGGTACAATAGAAAGAAAGTACAACTAAAAAAGGGACAACAGCTGAAAAGGTCAGCTCCTGGAACATCCGTCGAGTATCCTACCTGAAGGGTAGGTACAGATGTCCACCTCATCACTCCACGTCTATCGGTCCGCTCCATGTACTGTCTCACCATGTGGTCCACATCCATGTATCATCCAGTCCTGGCTCTCTCTCTGCCTCCGTCAATGCTGTCTGTCGTCTGCATCCAACACAATGAGGTGCGGGCATAGCCCGTGCAAGGGTGAGTATAACTATAATCAAGAGGGACCCCGAGACCCCCAAATATCTCACAGATTCCACAAATGATAAACAACAGAAGAAAGATACAACCACAAAGTATCAACCAACCCTACTTAGGTATATGCTCATACATATACCTAAGTTATCAATCTCAGTTCGGCTCCAAATCTCGAGCCCAAGCACAACCCAGTCCACACAGTAAGTAAGTCAATCACATCAATGATAATGAGTGAAAGTCAAGACTCAGCTCACATAGGTATATATCTCTTGTATAGCGATAGAGATGAACAGATGTAGTCACTGATTCATCTAAGCTGTCGGACCCACACGAGATACAGGACCAGCTAAGTTGTTGGAACCACATAGGATACAAGACCAACTACTCAATCGGACCCACATAGGATACAAGTACAGAGGTCAATAATGTCAGACCAACACGGGATACAAGAATATAAGTCATCGTCGTTGAAACCATAGAGGATCCCAGTATGGTAGTCATCGCTGTCGAACCCACGAAGGATCCCAATACCGTAGTCATCACAGCCAAACCCATGTAGGATCCTAGTACAGTAGTTGACGTAGTCGCAGCCCGCTCTATGGTTCCCACACACAGCAAGCTCAATTCCGGGTGGGTCCGCTCCTCAAGAAAAGGGTTTGATATATCAAATATCATGAAGTCATGAGTTGATGTATCCCTAAGTTCTGTCTCATTAAAAGGAACCCAATGCGACTAACCGCATGTCAATCAGATGCTTGGTCTGAGATTTGTTGTCTTTTCCGTTCTAGGGGCCCGGTTGGAATTAAGCTCATTTCAGACCTAGCCATTTTTTCAAAGTTGTCCAAAACTCACTTAGATTATCAAAAAAGGACCTCCTCGTCACGAAGTACCGCATACAGCGCGTCGATCAGACGCGCGGTCGAGGAGTTATTCACATTTAAGTGAAACCAGCCTGGCCTGTCAAGCCCAGTGAGCTGGAAGGTTGGCCCGACCCGGTTCGGTGGGTCCGACCTAGCCGGGGGGTCGGCCCGGCCCGGTGGGGCATGGATCGGCCCAGCTTGTGCGAAGGTGGCCCGACCTGCACAAGGGCTGCCCGGCCAGCTGGCCGACCAGAGCAGGCCCCCACCCCACCCCCTCGGTTTTCTAAAATGGCGACGCCGAGAGGCGCTGCCCCTCCTGCCCGGCTGGCTGAAGCCGTCTAGTATTCTCCAGTGTAAGCGGCCTGCAGATTGCGGGATGTGGTTCCTCCCCAGGTGGCACCATTGGGTTTCATGGCTCCCTTCAGCCTTGTAGGCAGGCGGTCGGCCGGTTCGCCAGCAAACCAGCCCGCTTCACGGGCCCTAGTATTCCCACAGTGAAAATCAAAGAGGGTGTCATGGTCCTCTAGCCCTGCTGGTTTGGCTAGCAATTAGCCCATGGATGGGAGTTGCACCTCCTCCGCGCGGCACCTACAGGTGCCGCAGTTCACCAACCCGGCTGGTTGTAGCCGACCGGTTCTTCAGCACGAGCAGCCCGCAGTTGCCGACCGCGGTTCTCCTCGACGCAGCCGGTCCGTGGTCGCCACCTCCTGTCACCACCGCAAAAATAATCGAGAACCATTGAAGGGACTTCGGGCCGTGTTCTTTCGGCACACTCCCTCCACGTTAGGCGATAGCAGATGGCTGAAGACATTCCAGATGATTCAATAAGAATGTGATAATTTATTCACTTAAAATTATACAAAACCCCTACCTCGATTTCAAGAACGTTGCATGTCGACGAGCCACATAAGACGAGTGTCGCTGAGGTCAGGCATCGCAGAAGACGGCATCGCGTAGGATGGATATTGTTCCATCAACGTCGGAGGAAAAAGGTCTCTAGTCCTTGGCGATGTTATTCATGGGAGATGTTCTTCGTCGAGAGAATACTTTCTCAAGTTCTTTGTTGGGGAATGTGAATTCTCCCAAGCCTTTTCCAGAAAATATTTGTGAAGGCCTAAAAGAAATAATAGGCTCTCCAAAATTATAATGATACCATGAAATTCAAAATAAATCAAATATTAGAGAAACCAATTAATTAATTGTTCATTAATGGACAGTGCATTGGCACATTAATGATAGGAGGGTGGAATGTGGAGGGTTTAACCACATCAATGGGGGGATGGGGGTTTCAAGAGAGTTTAAAGGGGGCATTGAGGGGTTAGGTTTTTGTGGGCCCACACACATTATTCTCCCATGGGAGGTTATGTGGGATGTGGGCCCCCCTCCAACTCCTCCTTATAGGAAATAACCACCCCTTAATAATAAATTTTTGTACACAACAATTTTATTTAATTTATTATAAATTACCAAAATATAACTTCTCCTCCTGACCAAAAAAAACTACGGTAAAGGTCCCCTTAGGCGAGTATCAGCGCTGCGAGTGCATCGGTTCCCTAGGATTTTAATTTCAAGCAATGGTTCAAAAGATAGAAAAATCGGCACGTACATTTACAAAACGTACCCAAACAAAACTTTAGAAAATGATTTCAGGCACACCGGGCCTCATAATCAGGCACCGTTAGAAAATGCAGGCTTGTAAAGTTACCAAGTATTTAAGAAAAAAAATTCCTTTAAATTTCAGGGTCTTTAAAATGTGAGTCATTTACCAGTGTGGTGAAAAAGGCCACCAAGCTCGTTATTGCAAAGGAAATAAAGAGGCTTTCAATGTTGAATGCTAAAATTGTAATGAAAAGGGGAATTATTCAAATGAATGTCCTAAGCGCCAAGAAAAATTACCTCAGAAAAGGCCAAGAGACAGATTCCAATCTTTTTTTATCACTACTGCTGAGGTTGAAGCTCCAATAGACATGGTGGCAGGTAATTTAATGGTTTCCTCAAGTTTATCCAGTGCTTTATTTCATTATGTATCATTTCATCATTTCATAATTTCTTATTTTTGTAATATAATTAGATATTTCAAATTTGATTTAACAAGGGAGTTGTCAGTCAAAACTTCTTTGGTAAGTATCATTGCAACAATGTTTTGTGAATCAGGTCCAATTAGGACATATAAATGTTCTTTATTTGATGATCTCATCGTTATACCCATGATTTAATTTTATATAATCCTTTGAATGGATTTCCTTTCAAACCATGATGTGAACATTTATTGTAATAAGAAGTAGGATATAATTTTAGATGAGGATTATGAGTAGCTTATCTTTATAGTAGAAACATCACCACCAGATTCTTATCTAGATCCACCCCTAGTAGCCCTACTAAATTCAACTATTGGGGGGGGGGGAAGAGAATGAAATAACTATGGGTGAGGAAAAGAATGTTAAAATAAAGGATGTACCTATTGTGCAAGAATATGTTGATGTGTTTCTAACAGATTTACCTAGACATCATCCATGATGTGAAATTGATTTTTCCATTGATTTAATTCCTGGTTCAAGGCCCATATCAGAGACCCCTTATAGAATGGCCACTGTAAAATTAGTGTAACTAAAGAAACAACTAGAGGAATTGAGTAATAAAGGATTTATTTTCCATAGTATTCCTCCATGGGGATCCCCTGTTCATTTTGTTAAGAAGAAATATGGATCTATGAGGCTGTGCATTGACTACAGGGAGATTAATGCTATAACAATAAAGAAAAATTATCCCCCAACTAACATTGATGATTTATTCTAACAAATTTCTAGAGTAAAATATTTTTTAAAAGATTTAAATTCGATCTGGATATCATTAGTTGTGTGTCAATAATGGAGACATTCTAAAAATAGCATTACCAACCAGGTACAGGCATTATGAGTTCACAATAATTCCTTTTGGACTGACTAATGCACCCTCTGTTTTCATGGATCTAATGAATAAATTTTTCAAGGAATATCTTGATGACTTTGTAGTGGTATTTATTGATAATATCTTGGTTTACTCCAAAAGCTATGAAGATCATGAAAATCACTTGCACACTATTTTTTAAACCCTCAGAAGAAATGAATTATATGGGAAGTTTAACAAGTGAGAATTCTAGCTTCAGAAATTTTTTTTCTTGGCCATATTGTCTCTAAGGATGGAATCTCTGTTGATCCTTCTAAGACAAGAGCAACACAAGAATGTTCAACACTGACGAGTATAACTAAGGTACGCCGATTTATTGGATTAGCAGGTTATTATCATTATTTCCTTTAGAATCTTGCCCGATTGGTAAACCCATTAACCATGCTCACACGTAAAGTAGTAAAATTTGTTTTGATAAAAGAGTGTGAATAATGTTTTGAAGAAATGAAGATAAGATTAGTCAATGCTCCTATCTTGAATCTACCATCGGGGAATGATGGGTTTATTATTTATAGTGATGCTTCAAAGAAAGGACTTGGTTGTGTACTTATACAGAATTATAGAGTTATTGCATATGCATCACGATAATTAAAAATTCATGAAAAAAACTATCCCACTCATGATCTTGAGTTAGCAGCTATAATATTTTCTTTATTGATATGGATACACTATCTATATGGTGAAAAATGTGAGATATATATCGATCACAAGAGTTTGAATTATATATTCTCATAGAAAGAACTCAACATGACGCAAGGACTATGGCTTGAACTATGCAAGGATTATGATTGCACTATACACTACTTCTCAGGAATTGAAAATAAGGTGGCAGATGATTTGAGTTGAAATGATCTTGTATTTTTGAACGATATGAGAGTTTAAAGGGATACTATGTTCATGGATCTAGTAATTATGGATATGGTAATAGTCATGGAAGGTGAAACATCAATACTTTTTCAAATGGTTGATAATCCATCTTTACTAGAAATGATAAAAAGTTCTCAGAATGATGATGAAGATTTTCAAAAGAAAATTAAATTTGTGAGTGATGGGAGATTGATCAACTTCGTATATGAAGATGGTATTTTGAAATTTGGGAAGACACTGTGTGATACTGACATAGCTTATCTAAAAAGGGAATTTTTGGATGATACTCATAGATCCAATTTCTCTATACACCCAGGTATCACTAATATGTATAGAGATATGAAGGAGCAATTTTAGTGGGACAACATGAAGAGAGAGATTGTTGATTATGTGTCAAGATGTATGGTTTTTCAACTAGTGAAAGCTGGAAGAAAACATCCTAGAGGAGTCATGCAACCTCTTCCCATACCTGACTAGAAATAGGATGATATTATGATGGATTTTGTAATCGGACTACCGAAGACTCCAAGAAGGAATGATGCAATATGGGTCATTGCTGATCGTCTTAACAAGTCATCACATTTTCGTTCTATAAGAGAAGATTTACCATTTTAAAGTCTATCAAGAACATAGATTAATGAAGTTTTAAGACTTTATAGAGTACCCCTATCGATTGTTTCTTATTGGGATCCCCGTTTAACATCATGATTCTGGAAAATTATTTAGAAGTCATTGGATACTGAACTTCGTTTGAGCACATCCTACCACCCTCAAACTGATAGACAATCAGAACGAACTATTCAAACCTTATAAGATATGTTGAGATCTTGCTCACATGACTTTAAAGGTATGTGGGATTAATATTTACCTCTGGTAGAATTTTCCTATAATAATAGCTTCCATTAAATTATTCATATGGAACCATATGAAGCGTTATACAGAAAGAGATGTATCAAAAAAAAATTTGGGATTATTTTGGTGAAAGAAAACTCATAGACCTAGAACTTGTAAGGGAGACAATAGAAAAGGTGAATGTTATCCAAACCCACATCAAAGAATCTCAAAGTAGGAAAAAGAGGTACATTGATAACTTAAGGAAGGATTTGGAATTTTAATTCGGAGATCACGTTTTCCTGAAGGTATCTCCATGGAAGGGTGTTATATTTTTTGGTAAGAAGGGTAAATTGAGTCCCAGTTACATCGATCCTTTTGATATTATAGAACAAATTGGTGTTGTAGATTACTGTTTGGCAACGCCTCCAAGTCTCTCCCAAGTTTATGATGTGTTTCACATATCACTATTGAGAAAATACATTCCTGACCCAACGCATGTACTCACCTACGAAGAAATAGAATTGGAACCTGAAATGTCTTATTGCGAAGAGCCTATCAGAATTCTTGATACCAGAGAGCAAGTGTTGAGAAACTGGGCGACCCGTCTGGTAAAAGTTCTATAGAGAAACCATAAGATGGAAGAGGAAATGTGGGAACCAGAGGAACTTATGATGAAGAACCACCCAAATCTTTTTATTGAGTAATATTATAGAAATTTAGAGGATGAAATTATTTGAAGGAGGGGATAATTTAACACCTCAAGCTTCCACAGTACGTTTCCCTTTGAATAATCCAATAGCTTGCGTTGTACACAACATGGAGTTTTAACACACCCCAACCAATCAAACTAGCCATTATGAATTGTAATACCCACTTTCTGAAATTTTATAAATTTTATTTTTAAAAATGGACTTCATTTTTGGATTTATAATATCAAAATTACCTTAGGGTGAGTTTTTTGTATTTTTATGAAAACTTTCAATTTTTGATGAATAGTGAAAAACATTGTGTTATTGTTTAAAATCGAATTTTTATTTAAATAATTAGTTATTTTATTTAGATTTATATTAGGTAAAAATATATATATAATACATATATATGTTCAATGTAATTAATTGGATTCATTTTATAATAATATTAGATATATAAAATTTTATTTAACTTTTTACCGTCTTTTACCCACCTTCTAGGAGCATTTGCAAATTTTCATAAAACTTAATTATACTGCTTCTGTGAGTTTAATTTAAAAAATAAAAGAGATGTGGTTGACATCAATAAGTAAAATGTGGTTTAATAAGATGAAAATAATTTTTGATGAATAGTAACATCTGACTTTTATTTACCACGGTGAAAAGTAAATAGGGTAATTAAGGGTAAAAGTTATATTATAATTACCCTAACACATGCCCTAATTCTATTGGATAAGTTTATTTCGACTAAAATAAACCCTAGGAATAAAATACGATCCTTTTGGTCCACTTGGATTATATTAGGACATTTATTCTTATTTTATTTCAAGAAGAGTTAAAAGTGTTAAATTCAATGTTTAATAACTAAACCATTTTAAATATTTGGATATAAATAAGTTAAATTCAACTATAAATATTCATTAAAAATATAAAAATATTTCCTAAAAAATTGTATTTCATTTATTATTTTTAGACATTAAATAAATAAATTTATTTATGATACAATGATGATGCAGTAAATACATTATTAATGAAAGATTAAAATAATAGATATTATAAATATCCAAATAAATGTAAATTGAGACTTTTGATGAATTACATGAATTTTCTAGATTAACATGACATGTTATGGTTGATTTAATTAATTTTTTCCAAATTAATCATGTTTTTATGACTTTCACAAAAACAAAATACCAAATAGTGTCAAAATTGACATAAATGAGTTTTTAAAACAAATACAATATTATTAATTGATATATTATTCCAAAAAATCTAAGAATTAAGCAAAGAACTTAGATAAGATCATATATATCTATAATGAACCACATGGTATTCTTTTGGATCTTTATATTAATTTTATTAACCATTTATTATAATAATCCCAGAATACATGGTAAAAGTTAAACTATTTAACTAAGAGTTAAATCTAAAAGATAATGTTAATATAGTGAACTAAACCTATCTAAAACCTATTGGTTGAGATTTTTTCGAACTATACCAACCTTATACTCAAAATAAATAATTTTGGATCCATTATAAACCAAATATGATTGTATAATAAAATAATATTTCATGCTTTTCATAAAGTGACCCTCACCTCTCTTATAAAAGGGAACTTCCCCTTCTCTCAAAAATCACACCTCTAATGCCATTTGGATTGATCAAACCCGTCTCAAATATCTTCCCAAATACCCTAAATTCTACTTATAGGCCTTACTTCGATCATAAAGACAACCTTAGGAGCCCTTTTGATCAAATCAAAAGGAAACACTCAGAGAAGAGGTAATAATTTCACCACCCTTTTTCAAAGTTCTTTTCTTCTTCCACTTTCTCTTTCTTTGTTGTTTTCATAATAAAATAACAACTTCAATACCTTATACATATTTTAATGTTATTATAAATATCGTATGAACATATTAATTATTCTATCAATCCTATGAATGACAAGTCACCATACGTGCATACGTACGACTTACCATCTCCACGTCGTGGTGTAGTTTGTTATTCAAACACTTCATTATTTGGATGGGTATAATAATGAGTATAACTGATGTAAATAAAAAATATAACATGTTAAGGATTATTTATATATGATATATAATCCAATTACATATTATTTCACCATCAATATAATGATATTGTCACTCGTGCATATGTATGGATTACCATCTCTACGAACGCGATGAGATTCATTCCCCATCAAAACCATTCAAGAATAATTTTAATTTTACGATTAAAAATAATTTTTAAGAACTTAATATCATTCTAGATATGAATTAAATACATCATATCCTAAACAATATGACTTACATAACAAAACATATAAACGTAAACAAATCAGTTAACACCCGAAACAATGATACTACTAAAATATTATTAACAAAGAAATATTAAAGATCATATATGATATCATATTTATGTATTTGGTTCTTGTATAATTTAATAACAATGATTTAACTATTATAAATGAGGTTAACATACCCTTAATCAAGTAAAATTACTTGTTAAGGTTTAATTCTACAATCTCTTCATTATCTGAGGTTGTTTATACGTGAGTATCTACTGGGACCTCTTTATCATCCACATTTGTGGTTCTTAAAAATGTATTTCAAAAAAAATTACTATTTCCTATACTATGGGTTAAATTCATTTATACCCCTTTTTACTTTTTATTGATTTTTTATAAAGGAATCTTTCCGTCGTTTTCCAAATAATGTTCTTTATGACCTTTTCGACAAAATTAAGGAAAGAATGTTTTTTTAACTTATATGGTGAGTGCTGCTATTTTCCACTATTATAACATCTTCGAAGTTTATTTTAGATCTTATAATAATATTTTCAATATAAATGTTTTCTTTTATAATTATGTGACTTTTAAATGATTTTAAAATAGAAAGAGATATTTCTCTCAAATAGTTTTGATTTCATCTATGTCAATATACTTTAATGGATTTTACACTTGTTTGAAGTTGATTTGATGTGATACAATATTCCACATTGTATTATAGGTTTTCTGATATGTTTGAATATAGATGTGTTATTTTTATACCATTCATGGTTTATGGTTAAAGTATTAACATTTCGTATGCTAGTTTTAATACGAATATTTATGTTATGTTTCAACATTTTCATATGAAGAATGCATTGGACTTAGTAAGCGATGGGTGGAGCTTGTTATAGCTCCTCGTTGTATCTGTAGGTCTCATGATACAAACTAGTGTCTTGGAACAAGGCCTTGACAAAGTATTATTTTTAGTCTTGGAACGAGACCTTGACTATGTGGTTATGAAGTATGACATTATGCATTCCATCATTAGGAAATTGGATATTGATATTGAATGAGATTATTCGACTATTAGAATATCTTTATGAATAAGTAAATGGAATTATTTGATTTATATTTTCCATATTATGCTCGATTTCAAATATATTGTTGTTTATAAAGGTATGGTTGATGAACCACACTTTTATGAAACTAACTTATCATTCTATACTTATGTAATGATCTTCTTCCATAATTTGCTGATTTCCCAAACGTAAGGTTCTTTCCAAATGTAGGCTTCCTTACAAACGTAAGGTTCCTTCCAAACGTAAGGTTCCTTCCAAACGTAAGGTTCCTTCCAAACATAAGGTTCTTCCAAACGTAAGGTTCGTTTCAGGTTTCTTTCAAATGTATGGTTCCTTTCTTCATAATTTTTTGATAATGTATGGTTGTTTTACCATACTTTTTGGATATCTCATAGAGTAAACACCACATTTCATCCTTACACTATGCTTCTCAACGTAGGGTATAAATAGTGTTTCCAGAACACACTAAAAACAATTTTTGAATACATAAGAAATTAATTATCACAGATCAAATACTTAAATATTTTTTCTAAAAATAAGAATATAAATAATATTAAATTCTTGAAGTACACTTATGTAAAATAATTAGAATAACAAATAAGGGTATTTCTGAGCATCAAAATCATCATAAAAATATAGAGTATTGTTCTCAACAATCTCCCCCTTTTTAATAATAAAATTTTGTATAGTTGAAAAAACACTTGCTCAAAAATCTCCCCCATTTTGATGATCACAAAACCCATAAAATAACCATTGAAATTAACTTACAAAATTAATTACATATATTTTCGATTTTTGAAAAGATAAATACAATATTTAATTTGAACAAAATTATTTTTAAAAAAATAAACATTTTATTATCCAATTCCATAAAAAGAGGAAAAAAATTCTCCCCCAAAAAAAGATTATGGTTATCCATATATCTCCTTAAAATAACATTTTTTTTTAAAACATAAAAATACAATGTTAGGTTTAACTTAATTTCTACCCCATAAAGGATTATGATAAAACCCTTTTTGATTACAAAGATTAAAGTAAAATTTTATATAAATTAAAATATATAAAAATAAAATGTTTTATTTATCCTAATTTCTGACCCTTTTTGTGATATCAAAAAGAATTATAGAAGATGAAATATAAAACATTTTAATGTAGCAGTGAATTTAGGTAAATTATGTTATAAACTATTTATCAATATGTGAATCTAGATTACTGGCTTTTTGATCATAGACAGTACAGTAAATCAAATTAAAACACATGAAAATGAGATGTAAATATATTTCATAGAATTACAAATAAAGTAACAAAAAAACATCAGGAATCAAGGTTGGGTAAGAGTGTGGGATAGGGTTCGTCTCCTCTGAACTACTGCCTTGATCTTTGTCAATTTTTCCCTCAATATTCACATCAATCCATCTCCAAATTAAATAATTAGATATCTCCTTTTTTGAGACAAATGAATATCTTTAATCAGATTGACTCTAAAAAGCTAATGAAGTCTTTTTTCCTTCTCCATAAAAAGAGTTAACTTTTCTGTGAACTAAGTCATCATAGTTCTAATTCCTGGTTCCTTGGAAGTCAACTGGTCAACTAGAAACTTTGTATTATCAAACAATACTGACAAAGGAGAACTATTTCACTTCAAGTCTTGTAGTATGGCATTCATATTCTCCATAACCACTTTAATAGCCTGAAATATTCTGATTAAATCAGGTGAAGTACCTGATGTACTGGCCTCACTGGTTCTGAGAGTTGAAAATTGTTTCTCCATGAAGGATCTAAATTTTATTAAATATGACTTCATAACCATCTCTAATTTCAACTGTGAAAATTCATTTAACATTTCCTTCTTAAAACATTCAAATTCTTTTTTAGAAACAGTACTTACTTTCAGCCTTTAAAAATTTAAATGTTCCTTTTCTAATGATCTCCGTAGAGTAGCATTCTCTTTTTTAGATTCAGTCAACTTTTTATTCAGTCTCCCAATATTTGTATTTACTAAATCAGAGGAACTTGGTGCTTGATTTTCATTTTCAGCATCAATTTGATGCAAAAACACTAATGGAAAGGATTCAGCATCTAATTTTATATCATCCCCTCCCTGTACTGGTTTCTCAACAGATTTTTTCTCCAAGCCTTTACCAGACTCATCCACATAAATATTCTCATTCAATACCTCATTATAAATCTCAGAATAATTCTCTACTTGGTTTTAAATTTATATTGGTTTCTTTTTATTAGCATCTTTTGCATGTTCTTCCTCTATCACTGGATTCTCCAGAATAGTTTTTTCATGATCAACCTCTAATTGATCAATTTGATTTCAGGCCACTGCTTCTCCATCACCAGACACTATCTCAACTTATTTTTCTATTACTGGATCTGCACTAATTGTAGCTTCTCATACAAACTTATAGCTTAATAAATCACCATATGTTAAAACATTCAAAGTTACAACATGCTCTTCAACAAGATTAGGATCCCTGGTTCTTTTAAACTGAAGTCCTTACTAACTTCATTAATAAGATGCATCCACAGCCTCAAACTTGAGTCTTCTTGATACAGCACTGACTCTTAATTCATCTTTTCCTTCCTTTGATTTTTCTGGTTGGGCCTAAGCACTTTCTTCATCCTCTTCGTCTTCAACAGGAAACAGCTTTCCTTTGACTGTTCTCCAGAAATATCCACTTTTTCTTAATGTACCAGCATTGAAGATGTTATTATAGTGGCATCTCACCCAAGCATCCACCAGTCTTATAATATCTTTCTTAAATAGAATCATTGCGATCAATGTTCCAAAAGGATAAAATTTCATTCGTGCCTCTGGTTGGCAATAGTAACTGAGATACCTCACCAAGTATCTCGAAAAGTTCAACTTGATATCACTTATCAGTAGAAACATTAAATATATACTTGGATAAATATTATTTTCCATTTCAGACATCCTAAGTACAATACTAGTGTGCACAAACTTAACAAATATCTTTTGGTCCGGTTCCAAATCATTTACAAACATCTTCTTGATATTAGTTGATCTAAATAAAAACGACCTAATATCTTCACATTTATGTACACTATCGCCAAAATTTTTCGAATCAAAATGATAAACTCCCTCATGAGGGCAGTTTAGAATTTTTTCCAATTTCCACAGATAATATTTGTCACACCCCAAGATTTCATAGTACGTTATTTCATTAATGTAATTCAATAACATGCACTACACTCAACAATGAGTTCAAACGCACCACGACTTACCAAACTAGCCATTAAAAAGCCGTTATGAATAGTATTAACTGAATTTTGAACTTTATATAATACTTATAATTTTAGAATCCATATTATGAGTTTCTTAGACATAATGTAAGAACAAATTTATTTTTTCGAATAAAAGAAATATTTTTCAAAAAAAAGCAATTTTACCGCCTTTTAATGGCGAACCCTTTTTAAAATCAATATTTGAAACATTTATATATTAAATTTGACAAAATAAAATTATTCTTTAGAATCGGGACATAATAATTTAGTTTCATTAAATTTTTTGTGTTTTTCTGATAACTTTCATATTAGGGTGAATAGTGAAAAATACTATATTTTAACTGAAAACAACTTTTTTAATCGAAATAATTTATAGTGTTAAATTATACATTTTAATAGTTTGGAAGTAAAAATAGATTATATTTTTACCATTTAATCCAATGATGGTCATTGTGATTAATTTCACTTTGAAATTGGATATAACCAAGTGTCAATCTTTTGATAGTTATTATTTCTTAAAAATACGCCTTTTGGTTTTGACAATGGAAAATAATTTTAAATTAATAAATAAAACTTCTATGTTTTTATTTTGGTAAAATGGACTTCATTTTTGAGTTTTTAATGTCAAAATAAGCTTAGGGTGAATTTTTGGTATTTTTCTGAAAACATTCAATTTTTGATGAATAGTGAAAACACTGAGTTATTTGTTAAAACCGAATTTTTATTTAAATAATTAGTTATTTTATTTAAATTTATTTTGGGTCAAAATAGATAGATAATATCTATATAAGTTCAAATTAATTCATTGGAGTCATTTTATAATAAGTTTAGATATATAAAAAATTTATTGAACTTTTCATCGTCTTTTACCCACCTCCTATGAGAAATTGTAAATTCACATAAAACATAATTTTACCGCTTCTGTGAGTGTAATTTAAAAACTTTGAGAGACACGGTTTATATGAGTAAGTAAAATGTGGTTCAAGAAGTCGAAAATAATTTTTTGTGAATAGTAACTTTTTACTTCTATTTACCACGGTTAAAAGTAAATAGGGTAATTAAGGTTAAAATGATATTATTATTAGCCTAACACATATCCTAATTCTATTGGATAAGTATAATTCGACTAAATAAACCTTAGGAATAAAATATTAACCTCTTTGGTCCACTTGTATTAGATTAGGACATTTATTGTTATTTAATTCAAAGAAGAGTTAACAGAGTTATAATCAATGTTTAATAACTAAAACATTTTTAATATAGGGTTATACATAAGATAAATTAGACTATAAATATTAATTATAAAGATACAAATATTTTATACATAATTTTATTTTATTTTTATTTTTTAGACATTAAATAATTTAATTTATTTTTGACACAATGATGATACGGTAATTACCTAATTAATGAAATATTAAAATAATTTCAATTATAAATATTCAAATAAATGTAATTTGATATTTTTTATGAATTGATATAATTTTATAGGTTAAAATGACATATTAGGGTTGGTTATATGAATTGTTTGTGATGTAATAATGCTGTTATGAATTTATAAAAAACAAAATACCAAATTATGTCAAAATTGACATAAAAAAGTTTTTTTAATAAAATTATATTATTAATTGATATTCTATTCATAAAAATATAATTTTCAGCCATAGGACTTATATAATGATATGTGTATCAATAATTAACCATTTGGGGATATATTAGAAGTATATAGTAATTTTATTAACCATATAATTTAAATATACAAAGCGTTGTCCTAAATGTAAAATTATTTAACTAAGAGTTAAATCTAAAATATAAAGTTAGTATAGTGACACAAACCTGTCTAAAACCTATTGGTTGTGTGTTTTTCGACCCATACCCACATTATTTTTTAAATAATCCACTTTTTAGCCATTATAAACTGATAATTATTTTTTTATAAAATAATATTTCTAGCTTTTTATAAGGTGCCCCTCACCCCTCTTATAAAAGGGAACTCCCCCTTCTCTCTAATTCAGGCCATCAAAACCATTTGAATCAGACAACCTCTGCCCGAGTACCCTCTCAAATTTCCCCCCTTAATCCTAGAGGAATTACTTTAGTCAAAAATCCAACCTAAGGAGCCTTTTTGATCAAATCAAAAGGAAGAACCTGAAGAAGAGGTAAATATTTCATCACCTCTTTCAAGTTCATTTCTTCTTCCACTCCCTTTTTATTTGTTGTTTACATTATAAAATAATAACTCCAGTATATTCTATATAATATGATGTTATTATAAATATGTTATAATTATATTCATTATTCTATCCATCCTTTGAATGACATGTTACCAAATATGCGTTTGTACGGCTTATAGTCTCCACGTCATGGTGTAATTGTTATTCAATACATTATTACATGGATTTGTATAATAATGATGTGAAAATGATGTAAATAATAAATATAAAATGATAAATATTCTTTATATATGATATAACATATAATTATTTATTATTTTAACATCAAAATAATGATATGTCACTCGTGCATACGTAAGGATTAGCGTCGCCATGAACGCGATGAGATTCGTTCACCATCGTATCCATTCAAGACTAATTTTCATTATATGATTAAAAATAATGTTTAAAGACTTGATTTAATTCTATATATTAATAAAATACATCCCATCTACAAAAAATATGACTCACATAACAATGAATATAATGGAAAACGAATTTGTTAACACCCGAAACAATGATAATACTAAGATATTATTAATAAAGCAATGTTAAAAGATCATATATGCTATCATATTATTGTATATTATTATTGTATAATTTAATAAAAAAATCACCATTATACATGATTTTAACCTACCCTCGACCAAGGAAAAGTACAAGGTGAGGGTTTATTTCACAATCTCTTCATTATCTGAGATTGTTTATACGTAATTATCTACTAGGACCTCTTTATCATCCACATCCATGTTTCTTAAAAATGTATTTCAAAACATTCTTACTATTTTATAGACTATGGGATAAAGTCATTTATAAACTTTTTTGAATTTTATAATATGTTTATAATCGAATATTTTGGTCGTTTTCCAAACAAGGTCCTTTTTAACCTTTTCGACAAAATTAAGGTAAGAATGTCTTTTTTTAAACATGTACGGCGGGTGCGGATATTTTTTGTCATTATAAAATCGTCGAAGCTTCCCTTAAAATATTATAAGAATATTTTCAATGTAAATGTTTTCTTTTATAATTATGTGACTTTTAAATGATTTTAAAACAGATATATTTCTCTCAAATAGTTTTGATTTCATCTATGTCAACATCCTTTGATGGATTTTAAGCTTATTTGAAGTTGATTTATTATGATACCAAACTTCCATATTTTATTAAAGGTTTTTTGATATGTTTGACTGTGGATGTGTTATTTTTATATCATCCATGGTTTATGGAGAAAGTATTAACATTTTGAATGCTAGTTCTAATAAGAATGTTTATGTTATGTTTAAAGCTGTTCATATAAGGAATGCATTGGCCTTAGTAAGTGACGAGTGGTTCCCGCTATAACTCCTCGATACATTGTTAGGTATCATGAGACAAAATAGTGTCTTGGAACAGGGCCTTGACAAAATATTATTTGTATTCTTGGCACAAGGCCTTGACTATGTGGTTATGAAAGCCTCGCATTATGCATTCTATCATTATGAAAGTGGTTGTTGATATTGCATGTGATTATTCGACTAGTATAATATCTATGTGAATAAGTAAATGACATTTTTTCATTTTATGTTTTCCATATTATGTTGATGTTAATGTTTAAAAAGATTTTGTTTTAGTTATACATTTCCTTAAATGTTTATGGTTATTTATCAAAGTTTCTTCTATGTTGTTATCCTTACTGAGCATCTGAGCTCACCCCTTTCTATGTTTTATTTTTTCCAGGATGCAAAGAAGTATATTATGACTAACCTAAATGTATAGTCTATGGGATCTCAGTGTTGTCTTTGGAAACAATTTTGTTGTAGTTTTAAATTTTATGATGTAATGAAAACCTTATGAATGTATCTAGTGTTTCCAAGGCTACTAGACTAATTAGTATTTCGAGGCTTGATCTTTTGTGATCATGCCAATGTTATGTAATAATGCATCGACTCTGGGTAACTGGGGTCGGGGCCTTACAGTTGGTATTAGAGGAAGTTTAGTAAAAACCTTGGAAACTAGATTTAGATAAACTCTGATTAGAGCACATAGCCCTAAGATAGACTTTGAGGATTAGTATAGATGAACTTCCAAGAATTTTAGTATTGTATAGATTTTGTGAGTTTTCCATGAAATACATCCCTATCTGGATACGATCGGGTAGAGCTGGCTCTGGAATAGATGTACCTAGGGGTAAAACCCGAAAACACCACTTTGACCTAGATTCGAACGAGATCTGTTTCATAACAACAGGCCTTACTGCACTCTTGGTTGAGACACTCCCAGGGGATATGCTTAGGATAATTCTCATTTTATTTACAAATCATTATGAATGATTTACGAGTATATATATTCTCATACAAAATATTTTTATGATTATGGATTATATCCATAAACTGTTCAATTTACATTAGGTATTTTACAAGTTTGGAACTATTCATTACAATTCATAAACTGACATAGTGTATGTCATTGTATAGAAATGGCGCCCAGTATAAGGAATGTGAACTCCAGAAATACATATTATCCAAAGTGTAATAAGGATCATATCTTTCATGGTATTAAAACAACATTTAAAATGGAAATAGTCTCTCATGTATTCTAAACATATGAATAAATAGTATCTTGTGTTAATAAGATAAGTAAAGAATTCATTGAGTCCTATGGCATTGAAATAAAGAAAGAGAAGAAAAGGATGAAAGAGAGAAAGATGGATAAAGGGAAGATAAAAAATAAGGATTTTCCCATATGTCATAACTGTGGAAAGAATCACCTTGCTAAATTCTTTAATTGAATGGGTGTTTGTTATAAGTGTGGAGAAAAAGGACACCAAGTACGTGAATGCAAGGGTAAGAAAAAAGTTTCAAATGTACAATGTTTCATCTGCAAAGAGTTGGGACACTGTGTGAATCAATATCCAAATCATCAAAGTATAGCCCAAATGATTCTATTAGATAATAATAATTTTATGATACTACTGAAGATAAAGAGGAATGATTATATTTCTTACGTTGTTATTAAAGTATTGTGTCATTTGAGTATTATATTAATGATGTACATGTTATAAGAATTATAGAGTTTATAAGGATTGTACTGTTGTACTATTTCATTAAGTACTTGAGATTCTGTAGAACCAAGAAAAGTGACTCAATAGCAAGTTAAATTCTTGGAAAATATATGGTTGAGAGAAAGATAAACCATAATATGGTTCTGATACTGAGGTAGTGATTTTGTAATAATACATGATTGATTTGGATAAATTATATTAGATATTCTTGAATACCTTGAAGCTAATTAATAATTGGAATATTCCATAATTGTTGGAGTTTACAACATTTTTGGATATAATGTGTATATCTAGTATTATATAAGGAATAAGGGAGCATGAATGTAATCAATAAGGTTTTATGGTAATTCAGGATGTTTTTGTGTTTTAAAAGAATACATGATGACGTTGTTCACATGTTATTATGTGGAAAAAATGATCTTCAATGTGTTTACCTTCATTATAAATTTTGGACTGTGAGTTTGGACAGAAGTATTTTGAATAATTCTATTTTGATATTATTTTTGGATTTCCATAAAAAGGACAATCTGGAGGTCGGGCGGCAACCTGTCATGTCTGGAAAGGCCGCAAGACTTAAACCCGCAACCGAAGGGTGACAAGGGTGTATCACCTACCACTGGCCCACGTGATGTACTGGATTGAATAAAGTAGTTTTTTTAAAGATCTAGTAGATGAATTATAAATTCATTTTTTGGAACCCTATACGAATAGGATAAATAGAATATTTTTTATGTTTTATTATGTTTTAGAGTGAAAGATGAGTTTGGGGTAGAAATTAGTTAAAGGATGGAACACTACTTGTCAATTATATATTTTTTTCTTCTCTTATTCTGTGAAGAAATTAATACTTAATCTTTAAGAAAGGGATCTTAAAACTAAAAATGTGTTATCCTGATACCTTATGTTTTTTTGAACCGATGATATTTTAAATCATCATAAATCGATGGCTTTGAGGCCCTCAATTCTACAACTGTTTGTAACTATTGACCTGAATCACCCCTATAAATATTTATGTTTTACTTCTAATTATGTGTCTCTAATTTCCTCAAATGTTCTTTTAATAGAGATCATAATTTGATGGTGACTTTTTCATTCCCCTTTTTCTCTTATTTAGACTAAATTTTATTAACCCAATTTCCGATGTGGGTTTTCCCACAAAGGTATTTTCTATTTTAAACCTTTTATTTTTAACAAACAATTTCAAATTTCAAGGATGCAATTTATTGAAGGAGGGAATAATTTAACACCCCAAGATTTTATAGCATGTTATTTCTTCAAATTAATTCAATAACATGCACTACACGCAACAATGAGTTCAAGCACGCCACGACTTACCAAACTAGTCGTTCAAAAGCAGTTATGAATATTATTAACTGAATTTTGAAGTTTATATAATACTTATAATTTTAGAATCCATATTATGAGTTTCTTAGACATAAAGTCAGAACAAATTCATTTTTTCATATAAAAGAAATATTTTTCCAAAAATTCATTTTCACCACCTCTTAATAGTGAACCCTTTTTAAATACAATATTTGAAACATTTATATATTCAATTTGAAAAAATAAAATTATTCTTTAGAATCAGGGACAAAAGAATTTAGTTTCAATAAATTTTTGGTGTTTTTCTGATAACTTTCATATTTGCGTGAATAGTGAAAATACTATATTTTAACTGAAAACCACTTTTTTAATCAAAATAATTTATAGTGTTAAATTATACATTTTAATGGTTTGGAAGTATAAATAGATTATATTTTTACCATTTAATCCAATTCTGGTCATTGAAAGTAATTTAACATTGAAATTGGACATAAACAAGTGTCAATCTTTTGATAGTTATTATTTCTTAAAAATATGCCTTTTGGTTTTGATAATAGGAATTAATTATAAATTAATAAATGAAACTTATATGTTTTTAATTTGGTAAAATATACTTAATTTTTGAATTCTGAAGGTTAAAATTAGCTTAGGGTGATTTTCTGTTATTTTTCTGAAAACTTTCAATTTTTGATTAATAGTGAAAAACATTGAGTTATTGGTTAAAACCAAATTTTTATTTGAATAATTAGTTATTTTATTTAAATTTATTTTAGTTAAAATAGATACATACTACCTATATAAGTTCAATGTAATTAATTGGAGTCATTTTATAATAAGTTTAGATATATAAAAATTTTATTGAACTTTTCACCGTCTTTTACCCACCTCCTAAGAGAATATTTAAATTCACATAAAATATAATTTTACCACTTATGGGAGTGTAATTCCAAAAATCTGAGAGGCATGGTTGATATCATTAATTAAAATTTGGTTTAATAAGATGAAAATAATTTTTGGTGAATAGTAACTTTTTACTTTTATTTACCACGGTTAAAAGTTAATAAGGTAATTAAGGGTAAAAATGATATTATTATTACCCTAAAACTTGTCCTAATTCTATTGGATAAGTATAATTAGACAACAAACAACCTTAGTAATAAAACAAGAACATCTTTGGTCCACTTGTATTAGATTAGGACATCTATTGTAATTTAATTTAAAGAAGAGTTAAAAGAGTTAAAATCAATGTTTAATAACTAAAACATATTTAATATAGGGGTAAACATAAGATAAATTAGACTATAAATATTCATTATAAAGATAAAACTATTTCATACATAATAATATTTTAATTATATTTTTTATACATTAAATAATTTAATTTATTTATGACACATGATGATGCAGTAATTACCTAATTAATGAAATATTAAAATAATTGACATTATAAATATCCAAATAAATGTAATTTGAGACTTGTTATGAATTCAAATAATTTTCAAGGTTAATATGACTTATTAGGGATGGTTAGATGATTTTTTTTCGAAGTAACAATGCTGTTATGAATTTAAAAAAAACAAAATAACCAATTGTGTCAAAACTGACATAAAAGTGTTTTAAAAAATTATTATATTATTAATTGATATTCTATTCCTAAAAATATAAGGTTTGGATAAATGACTTATATAATGATAGTTGTATCATTAATTAACCACTTGGGGTTCTCTTAGAAGTATATAGTAAGTTTATTAACCATATAATATAAAAATACAAAGAGACATGGTAAATGTCAAACTATTTAACTAAGAGTTAAATCTAAAAGATAAAGTTAATATAGTGACCCAAACCTGTCTAAAACCTATTGGTTGTGTGGTTTTAGACCCATCCCGACCATAGACTTTAAATAATCAACTTTTAATCCATTATAAATCGAAAATTATTTTATTACAAAATAATATTTCTAGCTTTTCCTAAGGTTTCCCTCACCCCTCTTATAAAAGGGAACTCCCCCATCTCTCTAATTCACACCTTCAAAGCCATTTGTATCAGTCAACCTCTTCCCAAATACCCTATCAACAATCCTCCCCTCATCCTAGAGGCCTTCCTTTGGTCATAAATCCAACCTAAGGATCCGTTTTGATCAAATCAAAAGGAAGAACCCAGAGAAGAGGAAAATATTAATAACCTCTTTCAAGTTCCTTTCTTCTTCCACTCCCTTTTTCATTGTTATTTCTATTATAAAATAATAACTGCAGTATCTTCTATATACTATTATGTTATTTTAAATATTTTACAACCAAATTCATTATTCTATCCATCCTTTTAATGACATGTCATCATACGTGTGTACGTACGGCTTACCGTCTCCACAATGTGGTGTAATTGTTATTCAATACATTATTATTTGGATGCGTATAATAATGATGTTAAATTGATTTAAATAATAAATATAACATGATAATTATTTTTTATATATGATATACCATCCAATTATATAATATTTTAATATCAAAAGAATGATATTTTTGCTCGTGCGTACGTACGGATTACCGTCTCCCTGAACGCGATGAGATTCATTCCCCATCTTATCCATTCAAGACTAATTTTCATTATATGACTAAAAATAATGTTTAAATACTTGATATAATTCTGAATATGAATAAGATACATCCCATACACAACAAATATAACTCACATAACAAATAATATAAAAGAAAAATTATCTGTTAACACCCGAAACAACGATAATACTAAGATATTATTAATAAATCAATGTTAAAAGATCATATATGAATCATATTAATGTATATGATTCTTTTATAATTTAACAACAATTATTTTACCATTATACAAGAGTTTAACCTACCATTTACCAAGGAAAATTACACGGTAAGGGTTTATTTAACAATCTCTTCATTATCCAAGATTTTTTATATGTAATTATCTATTGGGACCTCTTTATCATCCACATACAGGTTTCTTATAAATGTATTTCGAAACATTCTTACTACTTTATAGACTATGGGTTAAAGTCATTTATAACCTTTTTTGACTTTTATATGATTTTTATAAAGGAATATATCTGTTGTTTTCCAAACAAGGTCATTTTTATCCTTTTCCACAAAATTAATGTTAGAATGTCTTTTTTTAACTTATACGGCGGGTGCGACTGTTTTCCACCATTATAAAATCGTCAAAGATTCCCTTACAAGATTATAAGAATATTTTAAAAGTAAATATTTTCTTTTATAATTATGTGACTTTTAAATGATTTGAAAAAAAAGAGATATTTCTCTCAAATATTTTTGATTTCGTCTATGTCAACATCATTTGATTGATTTTAAGCTTCTTTGAAGTTGATTTATTATGATACAAAACATCCATATTGTGTTAAAGGTTTTGTGATATGTTTTTATGTGGATGTGTTATTTTTATACCATTTGTGGTTTATGGAGAATGTACTGACATTTCGTATGCTAGTTTTAATACGAATGTTTATGTTATGTTTAAACCTGTTCATATGAGGAATGAATTGGTCTTAGTAAGTCACTGGTGGAGCCTGCTATAGCTCCTCGATGCATCTGTAGGTCTCATGAGACAAACTAGTGTCTTTTCACACGGCCTTGACAAAATATTATTTGTATTCTTGGCACAAGGCCTTGACTATGTGATTATAAAAGTCTGACATTATGCATTCCATCATTATGAAAGTGGTTGCATGAAAGTCTGACATTTTGAATTCCATCTTTATGAAAGTGGTTGTTGATATTGCATGTGATTATTTTTATACCATGTTGATATTGCATGTGATTATAGAGAAATCAGTTCATAAATTTTAAAATTAATTAAAATCACATGCCGCAAAGAAAAATATAAAAACATAGATAAATAAAATTGTACTATTTGAAAAATAAGTAACTAAACTATTTTTTAAAAAATAAAATATATAATCAGAGAAAAAAATACTTAAAATTAAATAAACCTAACTACTCCTTAATAAAATCAAGCCTTGTAGTGGGAAGTGGTTTAGTAAAAATATCAGCTAATTGAATTTTTGTACTCCCAAATTCTAAAAATATATTCTTTTTAAGAACGTAGTCTCTTAAAAAGTGATGACTAATATCAATATTCTTAGTCCAAGAATGATTATAGGATTTTTTTGAATTATTTATAGAACTTTTATTATCACATAAAATAGGTGTATTATTGAAATTTAGTCTAAAATCCATAAGAGTGTTTTTCATTCACAAAACTTGTGCACAACAACTGTCAGCCGATACATACTATGCCTCAGATGTTGACAGTGAAACTGAGTGTTGATTCTTACTAGACCATGATACTAGGTATTTCCCTAAAATGTGACAAGTTATTAAGGAGTTATTTATATCTAATCTACAACTCTCAAATTTTTCATCTGAATATGAAATTAAATTAAAATCAGAGGATTTGGGATAAAGTAGAGATTGAAAAAAAAAATCCTTTTAAATATGTAAAAATTATTTTAATAGCAGTTAAATGGGATTATTTAGGATTTGATTGAAATCTTACACAAAGACATACTGAATACATTATAGTTGGTCTGCTAACATTAAGATATAATAAACTACCAATCATACCTCCATATAATTTGTTGTCAACTTATTTTCTAGTTACATCCAAATCATATTTTATATTAGTACACATAGGAGTTGTTTACATCTTGCTATATTAAAGTCCAAATTTCTTTAGTAAGTCAGTAATGTATTTTATTTGATTCAAAACATTTCCAAAATATATTTGGAAAATTTTAAGTCCTAAAAAGAAATTTAATTCTCCCATCATACTCAGTTCAAAATCTTTTTGAATTACGTTTGAAAACTCATGACAAAGAGTTTTATTTGTTGAACCAAAAATTACATCATCAACATAAATTTGAACTAATAAAATATCAGAATTGATAGTTTTTATAAATAGTGTTGGATCTACCATACCAATATTATAATAATTTTTCAAAGGAAAAGAAATTAATATTTCATACCAAGCTCTAGGTTCTTGTTTTAGAACATAAAGAGCTTTATTATGTTTAAAAACAGAATCTAGTTTTTGTGAATTTTCAAAACCATGAGGTTTCTCAGCATAAAATTTCTCCAATAAATAACCATTTAAAAAGATAGAATTAATATCCATCTGAAATAATTTAAATTTCATATGAGATGCATAGTCAAAAAGATTTTAATGGCTTATAATCTAGATATATGTGAAAAGGTCTCATAATAATCTATACCTTCTTCTTGATTATATCCTTTAGATACTAGTCTTGCTTTATTTCTATTTATTATTCCTTGATCATCTTGTTTATTTATAAAGACCCATTTCATTCCTATAATTGGGTAGTTCTAAGGTCTTTCAACTAAATTCCAAACTTCATTTATTTTTAACTGGTTTTGTTCTTCTTGCAATTTTGTCATACAACTTTCATCAACTAAGGATTCTTCTATAGTTTTGGTTTCTAATTGGGATAAAAAGGAAAAAAACTCAACCAGATTTACTATGTCCCTTTTTGTTTTTATTCCTGTGTCTAAGTCTCCTATTACAGTTTCTAAAGGGTGATTCTTTGGGGTTCTTCATAGTCTAGGTAGTACACTTATAGGTTCTTCAGTGTCATGTTCTTCTTTACTGGACAGAATTTCATTTATATCTTTTTCAAAATAATTTTTCAAATTCTTAAGTCTCATGTTATCATTATAGTCTGATTCATCAATTTGGTCTTTCCTTTTCTCAAAAGGATCAGATTAATCAAATTTCAAATGAACTGATTCTTCAATAATACTTTACTATTTATTAAAAACTCTATAAGCTTTGGAAGTAGTAGAATATACTAAGAAAATTCCTTCATTAGATTTTGGATCAAAATTACCAAGATTGTCCTTGGTGTTTAAGGTTTAAACCTTTCATCTAAAAACTTTAAAGTAATTTACATTAGGTTTTCTGTTATTCCAGAGTTCATATGGTGCCTTTTTGAAAAAAATTATTATTAAAACTCTATTCATTATATAGTATGTTGTACTTACATTTTCATCCCATAAATAGGTAGGTAAACTATATTCATTTAACATAGTTCTGGCCATTTCTTGAATAGACCTATTTCTCCTTTCAACAATTACATTTTATTAAGGTGTTCTTGGTGTAGAGACGGTATGTTTAATACCTATATTTGAGCAAAAGGAATTGAATTTCATATTCTCAAATTCTCTACCATGATCACTTCTTAATGAAATTATTTTAAAGCCTTTTTTATTTTTGAAAAGCTTTTCAAAAACATTAAAATATTGTAAATTATTCATTTTTATAATTTAGAATAAAAATACAAGTAAATATAAAATAGTCCTTAACTAAAAAATATGCCTATAATTTATCAACCAAGCTTGCTACCCTAAAGGTCCAAACAAATCCATATGGATGAGTTCTAGAGGTTTAGATGTAGTAATTTTGTTAACTGATTTGAAGGATGATTTGTGATGCTTGCCAAGTTGACATGCATCACAAAATATACCACTTTCAACTTGAGACTAGAAAAATTAGAAACTAATTGTTTCTTAGATAACATATGTGAAGTATATAAGTTGAAATGTCCAAGTCTCCTATTCCAGATCTAGGATTAATTTATCTTAGTACTTAAGTTATTTACTTGTTGTTTACACAAGGATTTTAAATCCAGGGTATACACATTATCAATTCTAGGTGCTCAAAATTTAAGAAATTTTCTTTGAAAAAAGAAAAGAATTTGTTACAAAAATCAACAATATAACCATCATCATAGAGTTGAGAGATACTTATCATATTTTGTTTCAATCCTTGTACATAGAGTAATTTGTAGACTGAGATACTTTCTATATCTTCAATTGTTCCAATGCCATTAATCTTGCCTTTGGAATTGTCACAGAATGTTACTAGATCACCATCCTTCTTTGTTAGTGTTTTAAAATTAGATAAATTTCCACTCAAATTCCTAGAGCAGCCACAGTCCATATACCATATGGTCTTTTTCGCCTCTAACCTTCTTCCTGCAAAGTCATTTCAACAGATTGTTTTTCTACCCATATTCCATTGGGCCCATTTGTGTTAGCTAGCAAAGATCTAGGAATCGAGACATTCTTTGTTTTTCTAAAATAAACAGAATCATATAAATTGTTTTAAATAAAGGCTTTCTTTATTCCACTTTTTGGGGGTGGCCTTAAATAAAAATTCTTAGATATATTTCCTTTTTCACCACAATAGTTACATATTAATTTTCTAGTACTTGACACAAATTAATTTTTGGGCAGTTTAGGTTTTCACATTTACTACCAACTCCATATCTTTCCTTTTTTGTCACATTCTTTCTAATAATTTCATTAAGAGTATTTTCTCCTTTTTTAAAAATAATAGTTTCACTTTTATATGTTTCTACTTCAGTTTGTAGTATTTTTATTTTAGCTTCATGATATTTATTGTTTTTATTTATTGATTTATATTTTTTCATTAATTCCTGATGTTTTTTTAGAAGAGTATCTCTCACTCCTAAAATAGCATTATGCATATTCTTTAAAGACTTTAATTTCTTAAATAAATAATCATATTTTTTTCAAGAATGTTGTAGTACGATGCAAGTTTATCATTTTTATAGCTTTATTCAGGATTAGAGTCAGAAGAATAATAGGATTGTACCTCATCAGTTTCTACCATAAAGCACATATCGGCTTTGAGATTTGATTCCTCATTTTCTGAATCAGACACTAAAAATATGGGGGAGTCTTCAGAAACACTCCAAGTAGCCTTAATTTCTTTCTTGTATTTTTTCTCATAATCATTTCTCCTAAATAGTTTATTATTCTTTTCTTCCTATAATTGTGGACAGTCGGGTCTGATATTACCCATCTTCCTACACTCATAGAATCTGACTTTATTTTCATTCTTTTCGAAAGACTTTTTAAAACCTTTTTTCTTTTCTATAAAACCTAATGAATTTTCTTTGCCAACTGAACCAGTTTCGCATCTGAATTGGATGAATCAGATCTTTCTGATTTCACCTTTATTTCTTTTTTCTTTAGCTTTTTTCTTTTGATTTGAGATGAAACTTTTAAGGAAGTGTCTTCTCTCTTGATCAAAACCTTAGGCTCATTTGTTTCATCCTGCATCTCAGCTTCATACATCATGAGAGTTCCAATTAACTCTCTCATTGTTAAATCTTTGATAGGTGTTGATTGACTAATAGTAGGAGAAATTTTATTTCGTTGAGTTGGCAGTACTCTCATTAATTTCAAAGCATGATCAGCTTGTTGGATTGGGTATCCCAACGCAATTATATTATTGAAAATCATTGTCAATCTTCCATTCATTTGGGTGATTCTTTCTCCTTTGAACATCTTGAATGTATCGAATTTCAGTTTGGCAGTAGCATACCTCATTTGTCTGATATTTTCAGTTCCTTCGTAAGAAACCGCAATTGTCTTCCACATTTCATACATTGTTGGGCACTAAGATACTCTATTAAACTCATCTTTTCCTAGACCACATATGATTTCACTCATAGCCATAGAATTCATGTCATACTCAACTTCTATGGTTGTACACTATGTTTCAGGTTTCTCTTTTATTTCATAAGGAGTCAGTATCTTTGAGTAGACTCTGTATCTAAGGTTTTTCGAATATATTTTCATTCTTGATTTCTAGCATCCATAATTCACACTATTGATGTATGGAGATATGAACATAAGGTACACAAAGGTGATTGTTCTTCTTTTAAATTCAGATCCACAAAAATCACCTTTAGAATCGAGATATTAAAATTTTTGAATAACAGAGAAGTTGTAACACCCATGAAAATTTGGCATGAAAACCTCTTATTAAATTGATCCTTTTAATCAAAAATAAACAACTTTGAATTGTTCAAATACTCACTTTAAATTCAGGCTTTTAATCTGGCTAAAAATCAGCCTGAAAATCTAAATAAATTTCATTGCTTTAATAAAGTCGTAATTTAAACATCAGACGTCAAACATAGGGTTGAACTGTATAGTACACATTCTCTGAATGTAAGGTTCACTAAGTAATGTTGATCGCAAATGTAAGTTTGATATCAAATGTAAGTTTGATATAAAAGTTTTCTCTTTAACTCTCAAATATGAGGTATATAATCCACACTTTTCAATCAAACTTACAGTTGTTCACTAAATTAAGCTTGATCCAAACATTTAAGAAACGAGCTTATCATTCCATACTTACGTAATTATGTTCTTTCATACTTTTTTGATTTCCCAAAAGTAAGGTTCCTTCCAAATGTAGGGTTCCTTCCAAACATACGGTTCATTCCAAATGTAAAGTTACTTCCAAATGTAAGGTTCTTTCCAGACGTAAGGTTACTTCCAAATGTAAGGTTCCTTCCAAACGTAGGGTTCCTTCCTTTATACTTTCCTCATAATGTGTGGTTGTTTTACCATACATTTTTGATATCTCATAGAGTAATCAGCACATTTCATCTTTACACTATGCTTCTCAGCGTAGGGTTTGAATAGTGTTTCCAGAACTCACTAAAAACAATTTCTGAATACTTTAGCAATTAATTATTATTGTTCAAATACTTATATATTTCTTCCAGAAATAAGAATATAAGGAATATTAAATTCCATATTGTGTTTCAATCCTTATACATTGAGTAATTTGTTGATTGAAATAGTTTATGGATCTCCAACTGTTCAAATTACAATAATCTTGACTTTGGCATTGTCACCGAATGAGACTAGACCACAATCCTTCTATATTAGTGTTTTGAAATTAGATAAATTTTCAGTCAAATTCCTGGAGAAGCCACTATCAATATACCATATGGTCTTTTTTCTTCTATGACAAACTTCCTACAAAGGCATTTAAAAAGATTATTTTGGTACCCATATTCTATTGGGTCCAGTTGTGTTAGCCAGCAAAGATTTAAGAATCTAGAGTTGATTTGTTTTTCAAAAATCAACAAAATCATATAAATTGTTTGAAACAAAAGCTTGATTTTTTCCTCTTATCTGGGGTTGTCTTAAATAACAATTCATAGATAGAGGTCCTTTTTCACCACAATAGTTACAGATTACTTTTCTAGTACTTGGAAAAAAGTAATTCATGTACAGTTTAGGTTTTTCACATTTACTGTCAATTCCATATCATTTCTTTTTAATCACATTCCTTCCCAGAATTTCATTTAGTGTATTTTCTCCTTTTGTAAAAATAAGAGCAAGATTTTTATATGTTTTTACTTCAGTTTGTAGTGTTTTTATTTTAGCTTCCTGATTTGTATTTTTTGTATTTATTGAGTTATATTTTTTCAGTAATTCTTGAGGTTGTTTTAGCAAAGTATCTCTCTCTCTTAAAACAGCATTATGAATATTATTTAATGATTTGTGTTTCCTAAATAAAAAATCATATTTTCTTCAAGCATGTTATAGTAAGCTTTATGTTTATCACTTGTATAGCTTGATTCAGAATTAGATTTAGAAGAATAATCGAATTGTAACTCATCAGTTTCTGCCATAAAGCACATATTGGATTTCAGATTTGATTCCTCTTTTTCTAAATCAGACTCTAAAGAGTTGCAAGAGTCTTCAGAAACACTCCAAGTATCCTTCATTCTTTTCTTGTCTTTTTTCTTATAAACATTTATCATAAATAATTTCTTCTTCTTGTCTTCCTTTAACTGTGGATAGTCAGGTCTGATATGACCCATCATCTTACACTCATATCATTTGACTTCCTTTTCATCCTTCTTGAGAGACATTTTATAACCTTTATTCTTTCTATAAAACTTACTTAATTTTCTAGCCAGCTGAGCCAGTTCTACATCTGAATTGGATGAATCAGAACTTTCTGATTTCAACTTTATTGTTTTTCATCATATTTCTACTTTTTCTTTGATATGACACCTTTAAGGCAGTGTCTTCACTCTTGATCGGATCTTTATGCTCATTTGCTTCATCTTGTATCTCAGCTTCATACATTGTGAGAGTTCCAATTAACTCTCTCATTTTTAAATATTTGATAGGTGTTGATTGTCTGATAGAAACCGAAATTCCATTTCATCGAGTTGGTAGTACTCTCAGTACTTTCAAAGCTTGATCAGCTTGTTTTATTGGGTCTCCCAAAGCAATTATATTGTTTACAATCTCTTTCAATCTTCCATTCATTTGGGTGATGCTTTCCCCTTCAAACATCCTGAATGTATCGAATTTTAGTTTGTTAGTACCATACCTTATCTGTCTGACATTGTTGATTCCTTCATAATCAACCGTAATAGTCTTACACATTTCATACATTGTTGGGCACTGAGATACTCTATTAAACTCATCTGGTCCTAGACCACATATGATTGCATTCATATCCTTCAACAAATAAAACTCTTTGTCATGAGTTTTCAAACATAATGCAATATGAATTTTAAATGAGTACGATGGGAGAATTAAATTTCTTTTTAGGACATCAAATTTTTCAAAAATGTTTTGGAAATGTTTTGAATCAAAGAAAATACAATAATGATTTACTAAAGAAATTTGGACTTGAAAAAAGCATAACGTATACAACTCCTATGTGTACTAACATAAAAAATGATTTGGAGGAAACTGGAAAATCAGTTGACAATAGGTTATATAGAGTTATGATTGGTAGTTTATTATATCTTACTATTAGAACACCATGTATAATGTATTCAGTATGTATTTGTGAAATATTTCAATCAAATCCTGAATAATCCCATTTAACTATTGTTAAAAGAATTTTTATATATTTAAAAGGAACTATTTTTCAATCTCTACTTTATCCCAAAATGTATGATTTTAATATAATTTCATATTTAGATGCAGACTTTGGGAGTTTTAAATTAGATAGAAAAAGAACCTCAGGAACTTGTCACTTTTTAGGAAAATCCCTAGTATCTTGCTCTAGTAAGAAACAACACTCAGTTTCTCTATCAACAGCTGAGGCAGAGTATGTATCTGTTGCCAGTTTCTATGCACATGTTTTGTGGATGAAAACACTCTTATGGATTTTCGACTAAATTTTAATAAAACACATATTTTATGTGATAATACAAGTGCAATAAATATTTCAAAAAATCCTATTAATAGTTCTAGGACTAAGAATATTGATATTATACATCACTTTTTAAGAGACCATGTACTTAAAAAGGATATATTTTTAGAATTTGTGAATATAGAAATTCAATTAGCTGATATTTTTACTAAACCACTTCTCACTGAAAAGTTTTATTTTCTTAAGGGGGTTTAGGTTTATCTAATTTTAAGTATTTTTTTCTTTGATAATAGTTATTTTAAAATAGTTTAGTTATCTGTTTTTTAAATAGTATAATTTTATTTATCTATCTTTTTATATTATTTTTTTCCGCATGAGATTTTAATTCATTTTAAAATTTATGAATTGATTAGTCTGTACTTAATGACACTGGAATCAAGGATGTTAGAAATCATTTCATATTTTAAACCCATTCATTTTTTGATATAAAAAACATCAAAATCACAAAAACTTTTACCACTCTTCTCTCCCAAACCTGAACCTTTGAAACCTTAGTCCTTTTAGATCCTTTAGAAATTTACAACAAAAATGGCCAAGACCAAGAGAACTGATAAGCCAGATACCATCACTACGAAAAGGGTGTGTTTGGTAGGCAGAAATATTTTACAAGTAAAATTCATAGATCTGGAATGGATCTGTAAGACAAACCTAATACTAAAGAAATATCTATCTTTTCAGTGATTAGAACAGACATTTAATATATATTACACGAAGTTTCTATATGAGCTAAAACTTCTTCATTTCATTAAGTCGATGTAGTTTACTCTGGGAAATGATGAGGATTCGATAATCGCTGATATTGACAATTGAGATTTTTTAATTTCATCCGTGGAAATTTCAAAAATTCTAAACTGCCCTTAGGAGGGGGTTTATCATTTTGATTTGAAAAATATTGGCTATAGTGTAAATAAATATGAAGATATTATATCATTTATATTTGGATCAACTAATATCAAGAAGATGTTTGTAAATGATTTGGAACCGGACCAAAATATATTGGTTAAGTTTGTACAAATTGGTATTGCACCTAGGATGTCTGAAATGGAATATATTCTTTATCCAGATATATATTTAATGTTTTTGCTGATAAGTGATATCAAGTTGAAATTTCTGAGATACATGGTGAAGTATATCAGTTACTATTTCCAACCACAGGCAAGAATTAATTTTTATCCTTTTGGAAGATTCATCTCAATGATTCTATTTAATAAATATATGATAATACTGGTGGATTATCAGGTGATATGACACCATAGTAACATCTTCAATGCTGGTACATTGAGAAAAATTGGATATTTTTTTAGCACAATCAAAGGAAAGTTGTTTCCTGTTGGAGCTGAAGAGGATGAAGAATGTTCTCAGACCCAACTAGTAAAATCAAAGGAAGGACAAGCTGAATCAAGAGTCAGTGTTGTATCAAGAAGACTCAAGTTTGAGGTTGTATATGTATCTGAAGAAAGAACTCAAGAAGGACTTCAGTTCAAAATAACTAGGGAACCTAATCCCGTTAAAGAGCCAACTGTAACATTGAATGTTTTATCTTCTAGGGATTTCATAAGCTCTAAGTTTGTAAGAGCAGCTACATTTTAAGCAGAACCAGTAATAGAAAAAGAAGCTGAGACAATGTCTGGTTAAAGAGAAGCAGTGTCCCGAACTCAAATTGATCATGTATAGGTTTATCAAGAACAAATAATATTATAAAATCCGGTGATAGAGGATAAACATGCAGAAGATGATCATGAGGAGCAACCTACAGAACTTGAAAACTAGGAAGAGAATTCTTCAGAGATTCATAATGAGGTATTGAATGAGAATTTTTCTATGGAGGCTTATTTTTTATTCGTGTACAATTCCTTAAATGTTTTTTCTTATTTATTAAAGTTTTCTCTATATTTTTATCCTTCCTGGGCATCTGATCTCACCCCTTTCATATGTTTTGTTTTTCCCATGATGTGAAAAAGTATTTTATGATTAACCTATATGAATTGGAAAAGGTATAAGAGTGTGTTAAAAGGGGGCACAATGATGTTGTTTTTTTATTTCATGATGTAATGTAAAACTTATTTATATATCTAGAACTTCCAGGTCTTCTAAACGGATTAATCTTTCGAGACTTGATCCTTTGTGATTATTCCAATGTTATGTAATAATGCATCAAATCTGGGTAACTAGGGTCGGGGCGTTACATAATAAGGATGTAAATGTTGGATCATATCCCTAATAAATAATAAGAAACAATAAAGGATTTTTAAAAAATCTTAATAGCGTTAAAATATGACCGAGAACATTTCATGAGGAAAATACCTTTTTTCATATTCAAAAAACATATTTCAAGTATACAAACTCCCAAAATATTAATGTGGAAATTTTATTTGAAAATTAAAAAAAATGACACATACGAATTCAACCTCAAATAAGTGTTATTCATGATGATAAAAAAATTCGTTCATGTTGTGTATGTTAAAATGAAAATTCCTTTCACAGTTTTGGAAAAACGTCAAATACACCATGTTTGGAAAATGAAAAGTAGATTATTTTTAAAAAATTATAAAGAAATTAAAATATAGTTAAAAATTAATTTAAATAATCTTTTTAGATTTTTAAAAAAATTATTGAAAACATTTTAAATAAATTTATATGTGGAAGAAAAGTCTCTCAACTGAAGAAAGAAATAAAATTGGGTTTCCTTAAAATACATATTTTAGTATCTTGAGTAATTTAAAAGATGAAAATGAAATTAAATCATGTAATATATAGAAATTACCAGATTATAATAAGAAATATAATATTTAGGATTCATATATCATATAATATTTTCACTATAAAGTTCATCTTAAATAGTCCCAATAAAAATAAGACTGTAACGAAAAAACAATTGCTTCAAGTTTGTGTTACTTCATAAGCCTTCAAACATACTATATAATAAATTTAAATTTATTGTAATAATATAATAAATCAATATCAATACCGATAATTCCATAAATGTATTACTTATAACATCTCACAACTCGATCATTAACAATATTTCATTATCATTACCATTTCAGGTGTTAACTACTTTGTTTTTCATGTCCGTTCTGGTTCAACAGTTATGGTACTTACACATTGATTATGGTTTATTCATCTATATATTTTTTATTATGATATAAATATCATATATTATCATTATATACATATTTATAATAATTTATATAAATTTTTTATAAAAAATGAATTACATCACTATGTGGATATGGTATTTAGTACGTACGCATGAGCGATGTTTCCATTTGTCGATAGATGGAATTAAAGAAAGGTAAATAATATTTAAAAAATATACAGCCATTATTATATAATAAATTATATATATATATATTAAATCAAAAATAATTAACATCCATGAAAATGGATATGGAACATGAAACATATTTCTTTGTGGAGGTAGTAGTCCACATGTGCACACAAGTGATACTTTAAACTCGCATTTGATGGGGAAGAGGTGGTAAATGCTTGTTATATAATCATAAAAACTTCTTATTGTATTATTTATACTATATTAATTATTTTTTTAAGACCAAAAAAATTTAAATGAATTGTAAGGTGAGATAAAATTTAAAGATCTCAATTAAGATTTATACCTCTTCTTTGAGAGACCCCCTTTGGCTTACACTATAATCCTTGAAGAATTGATCTTAGGAGAATTACCTAAGATATATGATGAACTAAATGAATATTTGGAGGATTTTATTTTATATTATCTGAGATATAAGTCTCCAATGGTGTGAATAATGGATGAGAATATTAGCCCTTTTACTAGTGAGGGGAGGGACACACATGAAATTTCTTAAAAGACATCAATGATATAAGATCATTATCTTAGGAAAGTTCTTCAAAATAAAAACTAATTAGAATTTATGATAATATAATTCTTAAATATACTCAACCAATAATAATTGTAAATTTTTGGTTGTCAATACTACCCTTATCGCTTGGTTTAACGCCCCTCCCCCTCCCTAGGTAAACTCCTTTTAAATTTAACCGTAGTAATAAAATTTTACTATTATTTCTATTCACTATGACAAAAAATTAAGTTGAAAATATTAAATTATATAAATTATGATTATTATTAGTATGTAATTTATTTTTACCATATTCTATTTCTATATCTGAAAGAATTTAATTTAAAATTAGCACATAAAGCGTAATAAAACTTGTTTTTTAGAAATGCATTTTTAATCATAAAACCTAATTTACTTCAAATACATGACTTTTAAAAAGCATAAAATAAATATTTAAATATATTATTGAATATATAATCAATAAAGTTCCTTAAAACATTACTCAATATAGATTAATTAAATTCATTAATCTAAAAACACAATACACTTATAAAAATAGTTTTAGAAAAATGTTTTTAATCCTAAAAAATAATTTATTCTAACATAAAGTATAATGAAAATTATTTTATAATTAATTATATAATTTATAACTAAATTTGAATTATTTTTCTTTAATGTCAAATTCAAAACATAATGGTAATTTTACATGAAAATAAAATATATTTTTTACAAAAAAATTGTATTTTCAGTATTCAATTAAAAATAATTTTTTAAGAAAAAATATAAAAAAAGAACCATAATATATTGTTAATATGTTGGTTTAAAAAATTATATCCTTTTATTAAAATAAAATTTATAAAAATGGAAGAAATTGCTTAAATTTTTATTGTATGAAATGCAATAAAAACAACTTTTGTAGATAACATATTTTTGAAGCCTAAAATGACTTTACGAAAAATTGAGTACTTATTTAATATGAATTAATCAATACATATGAATTATATACATAAGTATACATATTTTTCATAATGTGATAATTATTATTCATAATATTCAATTTAAAATCTTTGTTATAAAACATTACTATATCGCGTTATATTTCGACTCGAGGTTGCGTGTAAATAAATCTATCAAATACTTCATGTTTGTTTTAAAGGAAATGTATATAAAATATTAGGGTATTTCATTCTACCTCCCCAATATAAAATTAATTTCCCTTGAAATTTATTTTCTCTGTTATAAAAAAAATAAAGATATACTTACTTCATCACATCCTCATATTCCCATATAACTTCCTCATTTTTTGGTTTTTCTCATAGACCATTATTTCTAAGATTTAATATTTATATCAGTTTTTCATCATAGGAAAGATCATGATCGAGTGGTATAACCTCTGATTTCATTACATATGAAGGATTAAATATGTATTTACTCAGGAGAGATACATGGAACACATCATGAACATAGGATAAGTTCCATGGGTGTTCCAAATGATAAACTATTATCCCAATCCAATACAGAATATCAATGGGACCAATATACATAGGGAACATATTTCCATTATTTCTAAATCTCATGAAATTTTTTCCATGGGTAAATTAATAAGAATACATTCTCAACAATTTCAAAATCCAGATCTCACTAAATATTCTCAACAAAACAATTTTGTTCACTATGATCTACCATGATGTGTTATTGAATAAATTTAACCTTATCTATCATTTCCTAATCTATATCAAGTCCAAATATATTTATATATCAAAACTTATACCGCCATATCAAATTTCCACACTTATTTCCATAGATGGCTTCATAAGGATCCATCTGAATGCTCTAGTGACAGCTATTATTGTAAGAGAACTAGACTATAGGAAGGTGTTGATCACAACCACCTTGGAAATATATATAACATGATATCAACATATCCTCTAAGGTTTCAATGGTCCTCTTAGATAGAACATCTATATAAGGATGATAATAATTACTTAAAAAAATTCTATATTCAGATCATGCTGAAGTATTATCCAGAAGTTTGAGGTAAACCTCAAATATCGACCAGATACCATAAAATGATGAAACATCACCAATCCATTAATTTATATCCTGGTAATATGATCAAGTGTGAAATCTTATTTAATATAAATGAGGTGTCCTAACATCATAAGGCAGTATAATATAACCTAGAAAACATTTTAGTCATTATACATTTTGAAGAGTCTAGAGACGAAACCAATGGTGATGTTTTCTCATTTTAGTTTTGGTAAAGGTAATGGTTGTAACATCCTCTAGTACATATATCTCTCAACCCTAACTCTCTATTGTTCCAAGCATTTAGATACACACTCCACAATATCTCTCTTCATGTTGTCTCATCAGAAATACTCTTTATGATCTCAATACATCTTCATACTTCCATGATTAATAGAGAATTATGAGCTATGAGATTATTCCAATATTTAATTCTTTAAGTTTGGTATTGATGGAAACATACTCATCTCATAAACCTTATCATTTCATCAAAATAAAGGTTGAACTCAAGAACATTTTTCACATCATTTTTCACATCCATATCATCCTTCTATACCTTTTTCATATTCATATGGGTAGATAGTTAAATACTCATTTGAGAAAGATAATATTAATCCCATTACTCCATGATTTTATGGTATATCATTTTAAAATACATAAATATTGAGTCTTTTGTAATACACATCATAAATTAGATTTTATGATCATTTTTACTTGAACCATTAGTCTCCTTCTTTGATTTCTTATGGTGGTTATTTATTGAGAAGTCATAATCTTTAATCAACTCCAACTGTTATCTTTGGAACATATTCAACTTTTTCTAAGTTAATATATTCTTTAAAATTTTATGATCATTATATATGTTACACGTATATATTTAAATATAATTCCACCATATATTTAATACAAATATTACCATTGGTATCCCCAATTCATGAGTTGGGTAATTTTTCTCATAAACCTCTAATTGGTGTGAGACATAATCTATCATCATGTTATTATGAATTAGAATACACCCCATCCACTTCATCAATTCGTCATTGTAAATTAAAAACCTTTCTCTATTATAGGGTAGTGTGAGCACAGGTTTTCTGACCAACCTTCACTTCAACTCCTTGAAATTTTATTCACATTCATCAGTCCAGATGAATATAACACCCTTACATGTTAACTTGGTAATTGCATTATATATCCATGATAAATCCTTGAAAATTCACTGATAATATCAATCCAATCAAAGAAAATTATGGATCTCATTCATAGTGGTTGGTCTTGGATAATTTACATTAACTTGTTTCTTTGATAGATCCATCGATATACTTTCAGATGAGATTATATGACCCAAAAATAAATCTTTTTATAGCTAAAATTCGCACTTAGTAATTTTTTCATACAAATTCTCCTTCCTTATGATCTTTAGTACAAACCCCAAGTGATCTTCAAACTCTTAATTTCTCTTAAAATATTAAATAATATCATTTATAAATACTACCATAAATGAATCAAGGTAATCTATTAATACTTTATTTATTAAATCCATGAGGATAGTTGGGGAATTAGTTTGACCAAATCGTGTAACTATAAATTCATAGTGTACATTCCTTGAATGGAAAGATGTATGGGGTATATCATTACTTTTTTCCCTCAGTTGACAGTTTTCAAATCATTGATAAATATTTTAAAAATATTGATCTTCATGTAATTGATCAAAAAACCATCAATATGGGGAAGAGGATACTTATTCTTGATCATGACATAGTTAAGTTCCCAATAATCAATACAGATTGACATTGATCCATAATTCTTCTTACTAAAAAGTATAGGTTCACCCCCAAGGTGACACCCTTATCCAAATTAATATGTTATAAATATTCTCCTAGACTTTCATTTTCAATTTTGGAAAATAAATCTGGGCCATTCTATATGGATTATTTGAGATTGGTGCAGCACGATGTATGAGTTCTATAGAAAAATAAACTTCACAGTTTGGGGTAAGAGTTGTAAACTCTTCCATAAAGACATAAAATTACTTTTATACAATAGGAATATCTTCAATATTGAGTTTCTCCAAAACCATCTAAGATCGGAACACCCTTTGAGTAGGAATCAAGACCCATGTAATGGATGTAATTTCCATTGGAAGTTCCCTTTTATCCTTGCCCATATAGAAAATCATAGTTTAGTTTTAAATATCAAATTTTACATAAATTTATTATAAATTAATATGGTATATATATAAATAAATAAAATACTTGCAAATAATCACATCAAATTCAACTAGAGGGTGAATAAAAAGATCTTTTGGGAGAATATTCCCAAATACATAAATTGGATAGGAATCATATAATTAAGATATTATCAACATACCATTATTATTTTTTACTTAAAATTCAATATCTAATCAATGAGGTGGTAAATTTATACCTGAAGAAAATTCTTCAGATATGAAAGACTGGGTAGAACTCAAATCAAATAAGGCATTAGTAGTTCTATAGTGGATGAAAAGTTTACCTTTCACCATTTCATTATCATACCCCAAATAAAAAATAGTGATCACATGAGATTGGGAGTAAGAGGTTTCAGACATAGATCATCATCATTAGCCTACAATTTTGAGAACTGGTTGGCATAATATCCATACTCCTTGTAATTATATCATTGGAGAGTGGTTAGTGTATTTTGTGGATATTGTGTTTCCATTTTAAAAATTATCTAAATTTTTCCCATTACTTCAACATTAAATTTATTATTTGCCTTATTTTATACAAATAAAACATTTAATATTCCCCTTGATACAATTTCATTTATTCTTATTTCAACTCTTCTAGCATAAAGGCCAAATCATCTTCTTACCATCATGGTTTTTTTATTATAATTTCCTTTGCAGTTCATATTTATTTTTTTATCAAAACCATGAAATTTATTGGTGACTATAATCCCCATTTCCACCTTGATATCACAAGAAATTATTTCTTTGTATCTACTAATGTATCTTAGGGATAATTCTATTATAAGGCTTGGTTTTATGCCACTGATGAATTGATGAATAATACATTCATTTTTTATGATAATACCAAAATTATACCTTGAAGGTCTTGGAAAAAATGTCTAAAAAGAACTAATAAATTTATTCTTCTTCTTCTTTATCTCATGAAATTATTTTTATATTTTTCTATAATAATATGGAAATATTACTTATAAAGAAATAAACTTCTAATCACATCCCAATCTATAGTCAATTTCATCCAATTTTGTTATATTCTTAATAAGAATCCAACATTGATCTGTTTAACCATCAAAATGATAAATAGATAAGATAACATTTTTATGTTTCAAGAACTGGAGGATAAAAATTATCATATTAGTTATACTAATCCATTTCTTAGAAATCAGTGGATCAACAGACCCACTAAAATAAAGTGGGTGTTACCTGATTAATAGATCAATAGTATATTGTTACCTTCATTTATGATTTGGAATATTGGAATGATTCATGGATTTAGAATTCTATATAAGAATAAAAAAATATTTTTCATTCCAGGTCCCATAAAATTTGGATTCCTAGGAGGATAATCATCACATTTTCCTTGACATTCAGTGTTAACATGGTTCTTTTTGGTTCCATCCATTGTTTGAAACCAAAAATTATAGTATGTGGAAACATTTCATTGTGGTAAATCATATTTTCATGAAAATAATTTATAATATGTAAAAAAATTTACACCTTTTTTTAAATCTCTGGAACCTTAGTATTAACCTAGGTTATCCTTGGTTATAATCTATTTAAATCCTTTATAATGGTTCATAAATAAAATGTGAATTGCCCTATGAATATCCCTAGGGAGTGTCGATTAAAGTGTGTAGTCTTAGTCCCACTAATCATGCACTGATGATGATCGAGTTAATACCCAATCCACCACATTCATAGTTGTTTCCCCAAGGTGCATTTCTTACACAACTACTTCAATTTTCTAGTATCCATACAGGGATATATTTTATAGGAAAAATTCTATCCTTTATTTACCAGAACAAAGGATATTCTCTGACACTAAGGGTTATCATAAGGGTTCACACTCAAGTTTTCTCATCATAGTTTCCAAAGGTAACTAAACTATTATTTGATACCAATTATTGTGACCTAAACCATTTATACATAAATATTACACCATTTTAGATGAATATTTAACATAATTCACAATAATAAAAACCTGAGGGCTATAAAGTCTTATAGTCTTTATAATAATGGATATATAATAAACTGGTAAAGGTAATATTCACAAGATCTCTAATTAATTTCTCTACTACTAGCACACTTCTTAGATATATCACACTTAAAACCTTTCTTCAAAACCAAGAGAAGGGAAACATAAGAAGGATTGGACACATATTATCAATAATGATAAATATATGATGTACCAATCAATGATAAAAAGTTATACTAAGATATGAATTCGGGTTATGAGAAAACAATTATTTATTACAATTATCATACTCAATCTTTCAAAGATCTTTAATTATAAAACATGGAGTACGGTTTTTTCAAACAAAAGTAATACATAAGAGTGTGGAATCATAAATTACTTCTAATGAGACATAATAAACATAAAATAATTTTAATAAATAATTTTTTCCACACACATAATCATATAAAATCATTTATATGGTCAAGGATCACTGCTAAGACTACCATAGTGGATTTGGATTCACTACCCATTTCATTATTTCCTTGGTCAAGATTCACTACCATGACTATCTTATTTGAAAATGTCCCTCAATAAACTAGGATAACTTTCCATTATACTCCTTATTATCTCATGGGATATCCTTATTTTCCCAATATATTGGATGGATATAGAATTTGAGGTCCACTAATCACAAAATGAAAACCATACATATGTGTTCCATACCACCATAAAACATTCATCATATCATCAAATCATAACATGTGGGAAGGATATAGATGTCATAAACATTTGATAATAAGAATACTAAACCATATAGAGAAATAATGAGGATGGTAACATTGGATCATATCTCTATTAAATCATAATAAAAAACAGAGGATGGTGTTCTGGATTAAAATACCATTTAAATAATACTAGAACATTTCGTGAGGAATATACTATTTCCATTTTGAAGGCACTTATTTAAAATCTAAAAATTTACAAAATATTAAGAAAAAAATTTATTTTAAAATAACCAAGGAAACATATAAAGGAAGCTTCAAATAAATGAGTATTCATGATGCAGGGGAAAGTAGATCATGTGGTGTACGTTAAAACAAAAAATCTTTTATAGTTTTATTAAAAATTAAAAAATAGAAATTTGGAAAATAAAAAGATTATTCCTTGTAAAAATTAGCATAGAAAGTAAAATATTGTTAAAATGAATTTAAATAATATTTTTTATAATAGTAAAAACATTTTTGAAGGAATTTAAAATTAATATAGTCATTGAATAAATGATTCCCGAACAAAGAAAAAATAATGACAAGTTTCATTAAAATGGATTTTTTTAATATGATGAGTTATTTAAGAGATTAAAACAAAATGAAATGATATAATATATATAAATAACTAGAGGTGAATAAAAAATAATATTTTTGTGGGATATATCATATAATTTAATCATCATAAATTTCATCATAAATAATCCTAGTAAAATTGATATTGTAACAAAAAAACTTTTACCTCGAGTCTATCTTTCTCTGTAAGAAATCATACCTCCAGCATAATAAATTAAACAATTTTATTATTATATATCAGAAAAATATTCATTATTATAAGACCATATAATATTTATTTATTACATATTATAACTCTTTAATTAAAAATATTTCATTGTCATCATCATTCCAGGTGTTAACAACTGCATTTTTCTTGTATGTTTTGGTTCAGCACTTATGACCCCTATGCTTTGATCACAGTTTCTTCATTTATAGAATTTTAATAATAAAATAAATATAATATATATAAATTATATACATATTTATAACCATTCATATAAATTAGTGTTGAAAATTGAATTTCATCACTTCTTGGAGATGGTAGTCCATACGTATGCATGAGTGATGTTTCTATTTCTTGATGGATGGAATAAAAGAAAGATAAATAATAATTCATATTTAAAAAAAATTATTATATCATAAATATAATATATATATATATTAAATATAACATAATAAACAGCTATTAAATATAGATATGGAAAATGAATCATATCACTACGTGGAGGCGATAATCCACACATACGCACAAGCTATACTTTCATCTCCCATTTGATGAGGAACATTTAGTAAATGGTTGTTCAAACATAATAACAATATATTAGAATTTTTATGATACTTTATTAATCATTTTTTATGGGATACAACTTTTTTATAGTAATTATAAGAAGAAATAAAATTGAAAGTGATCGGTTAAGATTTATACATCTTTTTTGAGAGACCCCTTTGGATTACACATTAAGACTTGAAGGATTGGTCGTAGGAGAATAAAAAAATATCTAAGATTAAGGGAAGGAATAAATGAGGTTTTTTATTATGTATTGGATGAGATATAAGGATAAATTGTGTAAATAAGGTAGGATAATAGGTTACCTTTTATAATTGAGTAAGAGATACACATAGAACTTATTAAAAGAATTCAATGATATAAGGTCACTATCATGGGAAAGTACCTCCAAATGTAAAATGATTTGAAATTATTATAATATAATTAGGATGTATCTTAAAGAAATAATAATTCAATTGGTTTTGTTGGTAATCATACACTAGTGAAGAAAGTGATTTTTTACATCTTTTTTCTTGATTTTTAAAGTTAGTTACGACACGATGTTATAGCAGGTGACGTTCTAAATAAATTTTTAACATAGTTTAAAAAAATAACATTGAAAATGAATTATTGTTCTAGTTTTTCACATATTTTATGTGATAAAAAACATGAAAACCCCATCTTAATGGGTTTTTCAAGTCGGTTATCACTTATCAGATGTAAAAAAAATTGATGTGATAAATCGGTTTTCATGTCAGCTATTTGATAAATGATGTGGAATCCCATTAAGAAAGGGTTTTTTCACATCATTTATCAAATAACTGACATGAAAAACTAAATTGTTTAATAATTTTATTTTCAAAAATCATCTCCACAGTAGACATGATGAGAAAACAGGCAGATAAACTAGCAGAAACCAAGCAGAAAATACCCCAAAGTAGCAGTAAAATTACCAAATTTGTTTTTTAATTATAACCTATAAAAATTAAAATGTAAAGCCTAGAAAAACTAAAATCTAACCAAAATTATAAAATTATTTTCCCATCTAAACACATTAACAATTACAACTTTCAAAATTACAATATATAGCACAAACAAACTTAAATCCTACAACACTTGTAAAATGATTTTCCCATTAAATTTTTAAGTGTCTCAACTCATTTTCACTACAGAGATGAGTGTCATCAAAGAGATACAAATTAAAAAGAAAGATTTTAATTTATATTATTAATAAAATAAATGAAATTTTAAGGATAGGTTTGTAAATAAATCTAACCCAATAGATCTTTGTAATCGTCCCAGTTGAAATTATTTCATAAATAAATCTTAGAACATAATATTCACAATGTTTTACACCTTATTGTTTATGAAAATTATTTTTAAAATATTTTTTCAATTAAAAATAACATTATTAAATAATATATCCAAAATTTTCTAATTATAAATGAAAATTAACCTTTAATTTTACATATTTTATCTTGGAGCTCTTCTTTTTTGTACCCTTTTGAAAGAAATTTCATGCCCTATTTGAAAATAATATTAATGAAATAAATTTAAAATTTATTATAATATAAAAAATTACTAAAATAATCAATCATAAATTTCTAATACATTCTTAATGTTTTGTTTCACTTTTCCATGGATAGAGCATAACCAATAAAGTGCCTTCTCTCTTGTACAAAAAACACATAAAATCCAATGCCCATTGATATAAAAGAAAATTTAATGTTATTATTTATTATGTTAAATAAAATATATAACGCTTTTTTTATATGTGTTTCATACTCTTTAAGATAAGAAAACATCCAAAACTGAATAATTACATTCTTTTGAAATCTTTCATCAATATAAATTATTCTTTCTGCTTTAGTCATTTTCATCGTTATAGGTAAAATAAACTATGGGTTCATAAATCCAAATACATCTATATTGTCATAATAATTACCCATTGTATAAAGATACCTAATATAAAACAATAATAAGTATAAATTTTCACTAAATTAAATGTATGGAAGGATTTAAGTTATGACTTCCATGGAAAAAACTTAAATCGTGTTGATTCCCAACTATTCTCCCGTTACAAGCTCCAAGATATCATTTTTTCAAAATATCCACTGTCAATGCACACCTAAAAAAACCATCATCAATTGAAATCTCATAAACATCAGACAAAAAAATTGAATTTATTGAAAATCTATCAGGACTACTATAATTATTAAATGAATTCATAGTACTTTTCATTTTTTATTGTATATATAGAATTTATTTACCTTTTAAGTATTCATATAAAAAATAGATTAATATATAAACTTTAAAATGTTAAAATAAAATTAATACCAAAATGAAATAAAAGATAAAATATACACATGCCTCTATTGTAATATATTGAACATGTGTGGATGGAAAAACAAAAAAATCGATGATACTTTTCACAACTGTACACACCTCATTTGTTGGTAATGGTACTCCAAATGATATATCTATAATATCATGTATAGTAACCCTACGATTCTCTATCTCTATCTATTTATGTTGAATGATATATCTAATATAAAATATTATCCCATATACAAAAATATGATACTCTAGATTATCAAAATATAACTCATAATAAATGGGAAGTTGTGGAGGAGGTGTTGTAAGAGTAGGATTAGAAGGATTAGGGTCTGAAAACATAAGTAGAGGAGTTGGAGATACTAGAAGAGGTGGTGGAGTGGGAGGTGGAGTCTGAAACTATATTTGCATGTTTGTAAACATCGACTATACCGAAACTCTTATCCTATCCTACATCATCATAAGGATATCTTAAACTTTAGCTTCCAAATATTCTATTTTTTTATAAACATCCTCTTTTGAAGAATCTACTGAATGTGCAAACACTTTTTTCACTAATACAACTATTGGGTATCCTCTTACATTACCTGAGTGTTTCATCTTTCCCAATTTTGTAGCTAATATATCCTTCCTACCCTCATCTAAAAAGACCTCCAATGTTCTCTTCTCTTAAATATAATCCTGTATGAAATATTTAAAAAATCTATAATGAATCAAAATATATAAAAAATTGAATTAACATAAATAAATAAATAAAACATCTTTCAATAATCTTAATTACAACCCTCAAATCTTCCATAAGATATTTTTCTTTTTTCTCATATAATCCCCACTCTCTTTTTCATGTCTAGTTATAAGGATGGATGGGAAACCTCGATAGGTCTTGATGAATCAGCTCTTAGTTTTAGAAAATTTTCCACCATCATTTTTTCTTCCAATAACATATACCCTCCCCAAGATAAAGTATGAGGGTATAGGTTTCTAAATTGGATCTCCTAATGAGATATCCTCAATTGATGTAAATTACTAATTAATAAATTGATAACCAATAATTAATAAGATCATTAATATATAAAAAACTACTAAAATGTAACATTGCGCTTACTAAAAACGCTTCTCATCATCTAATTTCAGAAAAAAATTCCATATATCTTCATCTATAAGGGGATATATATCGAATGGATTATGTTGTTTCATATCCCCAAAAATTAAATCTGAAGTGAGGGTTGATTTAAAATCCCTCCATCTCCTATCATCCAACGATAAAAATTTCCTCCTAACCTCTCTAGTATCAAGTATATCATATGTTATTTGATTGGAATAGGTAAAACATATATTAATATAATAATTTTAAGATAAGTAACATAATAACAAATGATCTTACGAAAATGGTCTCCCATAATTGAGACAATTTCAATTTTCAACACCTCTCTAATAACCAATAAAAATACTAACTTTTATTTTAGCTTTAATCGATATAAAATCATGATTTTTTTGAATTTGGACCTCTTGGAATATCATTATCCTCAATTTCTACTAGTATATTATGGTCTTGGCTACAGGAAACTGATAATGTTTGTAAGCATGTGTTTCCACATTTACCGGCCCTCAAACTCTTATTTGGACCTATAGGAGTATATCTCTCTTGTAAAGAAGGACAAGGCTCATCAACAGGATCATATGTATGTTCCTCCCTAGAGGTATGAGTATGATCATCTCTATATGTATATGATAGATCAATTTATTGATCAATAGTAATCTGATAAATAAAAGAAACAATCAATTAGTACACAAATATATAAATTCAACTATTATATACTAATGTAAATAAAAAATGAAAAATTATCTTACAAAAAATTAAGCTAAACCAAAAACATTTTTTTTCATATTTTTTATTGTTAACTAAATTGATAAAAAAATTAATTATATATGAAATGAAATACAAACGAAAGAAAAAAATCCAAAAATGTTGTGAATAGTAAAAATAGTCCAACCAAATAAATTATTTTTTCCCACCAAAAAAAATATTTTCTAAATATAATCATATAAAAAAATTTTTGTATTTATTTAACATGTTAGATTTAAAATATTTTTTTATCAACAAAATCAATTAATAGATATTTACAGTAAAGATAAATATGGTAAACTAAACTAATATAAACAAACAATTTAACTTATTAGTTATAATACGTGTTTTACTAAAGAAAAAATTAAAATGACCAACATTTTATGAAATTTTAAAAAGTAAATGAGAAAAAAGAATATGTTACCTGTAATATTAGGAATATACAACAGGATTGTTTTACAAATTTCCTTCATCATGATCATTCTGTGTGGCACAAAACATTTCTATGGAATTATCGTCAATATTATCTTCTAATATTTCTATAGATGTAGGGATATAACATAAATATTCCTCATCATAAATTTTACCATCAATGAAATACTATTTTTTCCTTGTAAAATAATAGAACACTACATATCAAATTTATCAAAATCGTAGAAAATTTTTTTTTCATGTGTTTCCAATATAAATGGATCTGTTTTGTATTCTAATCTATTTAGATTAACTAGTTTCGTTCCAAATCCAACATGTATCACACTATTGTTACCGATAACCCATTTTCAGTTAAACACTAAAACTTGAAATTTAATGTAATATTCCTCCCATATTTATTCAATAACTCCATAATATACACTTAATGCGTAAATTTTGTTTTCTTTCCTTAGAACTCAAAAAATGCATTGATTCTACGAACACCAATACAGTAATATTCTGAATTTCACTTACGTTGTCTTGATCTTTCATATGAAATGTATATCCATTATCATCATACCTAGACCATGTTTTTAAATTTAAACATGGACCACCCACTAAACATCTCAACATTTTTGATGCATCTGATCTACTAGGAAAGGTATCATTAAACCATGGAAAATTTTATTATTATGCTCAATCAAAATCCACATATCTTTCTTCAACAGATAAAATTGTTTCAACACATTAATATGCAATGTTATATATGGTCGACCATCATATATGTTATTCAAGATGTATAAATGTACTCTTTATCTATTCACCTCTCAAGGATTTGAATCTCAATCCATATATCCCCTTTCCCCTATAATAAAATCATTCATAGGGTGATTTATGAAAACCAATGTGCTCCATTATAGATAATTATCTTGTACAAAACATTGAAACCTCTTTATAAATATACATCTGAATAATGGAGGCTTACGGTCGATATGGATTATTAACATACCCCTTAAATATCATCATATAACATTCAAAAGGATACATCCAATGTAGATATATAGGTCTGAAAAATGTTTATTTCTTACACTAAATGAACCATTAAATGCACCATGATATCAAAAGAAAAAGATGAAGTAAAATACATTATTAATTGAAAAAGTACATAAACCACATTGTTATCTAAATGGATTAAAGTATTCAGATCAATAACCTTATTAAAAATTGAATTGTGAAAATAAAACACCTTCATGATAGTCATTTTGATAAGGATGGTCAGTATTCTACAAAATTAAACCGATAGGAGTTGTTTCACCATGACATGATAATCATGAGATTTAATACCTATAAACTTCAAATATTTTAAATACAATTTTTTTACATTTTAAGAATAACCCTATGGTATATTGATATCATGAAGACACTAAAAAATATATAATTTCTCCCTCTTGGATAATGTATGACAAGCCGAGGGCAGGAATGTTCACCTTTCCTCGAGAATGGGAGCTAACACCAAACATAATCTCATTGAGAGTAAGTCTAATCTTGCATTTAACCCTTATTTAGTCTTTCTTTTACTACCTAATAATTTTCCAATTAATATTTCATAGATATTATTCTCCACATGCATGACATAAATGTTATGTTCGACCTTATGATATCTACAATATGGTTGCTCAAAAGATATTGACCATTTCTTCCAAGTATTTCTATCATTACCATATTTATGTATCTTTCCAAATTCCATATAAATGTTGTTTACCCTCTCAAAATAATAATCATTGGATAAAGGTTTTAGAGAAATATCAAATTATTTTGATCCATTGAATTACTTTTTTAATCTTTTATAATATCGATCCATAAACAAAAAACTTTTTTGACCCGTGTATACTATTTTTCTCCCATGATACAATTGATAATATAAATTTAGTTGTTCACACATTGGATGATATTTATGCCACATAATGCTATATTCAGACAAATTTATATATGCAGGGAAGTCATTTATAGTGAACATAATCATTTCATGTAGTTGAAAATATTCCATTCTTTAAGAATCATATGCCCCAATACCATTTTCCCATTACAGTTTCAAATAATCAATTAATGGTGCTAAGAAAACATCAATATCATTCCCATTTTTTTAGTCTATAGATCATTAAACACAACATGAAATACTTTCTATTCATCAGGATATAAGTTATGAATTACCAATAAAATATGCCATGAACTATGTGTTCTAATTAGGCTTAGATATGGATTAATTCCATCCATTCATAGTCAAAGTATTAGATTTATAACTTCAAATATGAATATAGGAAGCTACTAATTGATTTTATTCCACTGTGTAAAATCAAATATATTCCTTAATTATCCATCAGATATCTACTCATCTTTATACCATATTATCCTTTTTACATTATGTGAATTTTAAAATAAATGTATAAAATCAGGAATTATAGGAATATACCAAAATTCGTTGGTAGGGATCTTTATAATAGCTAAATTGTCGTGTAATTTTTCTTTCAACTTATACTATGATGTCCCACATTTTGGAAACCATGACAAAAAAAATTATTCCTTCCTATATAACACACAGTCATTCGGGTGGACATGTATTTTTTTATACCCTAATCTCATCGGGCATAGTATTTTATTCACTTTATAAAGTTAATTTCAATTACAATTGTCATTAAGAATAATATCATTCAAAAATTGTAGAAATTTTGTTAAAATCTTGTCACTCTATCCATGTTTCACCATTAATTTAATAAATCTTAAAACCGATGAAAAAATAGTAAATTCCATACAATCTGAAACCAATGGTTTTTCAGTATCACCATATAGATGATTAATTGACAGTTCTTCCTCAATTGTCTCTACATAAATATCACAAATCATTTCATCAATTTTTTCTAGGTTATCATCTAGTAAGGAATCATCATTAATAGATTTGAAGTTCTACCCAGTTTCACCATTCCAAATTAAAGAGTTGTAACTCATATTAAATCCATGAAAAATTAAATGTTCTTTGACCTCTATTTTTTTTTATCTTTTTCATATTTAAACATTTCAGGCATGGAAAAAAACTTTTTCATATCAACTGTGCATTTTCCATTTTAATTTCAATCATTATCATTATATTTTTAACAATTGTTTTCACGAAAAAACAATAAATTTTAAAAGAAACATTAATTCATACTATAATATAATCATATGGAAGAGTTCAAAAAACACAATGATGAATTTGTAATACAGTATATATATGTACATATAATTAATATTATTTATTATTTATTTATTTGTGTATTATCTAAATTTTTTAAATAAAATTAAGTATTGTGTAATTAATGAAAACATTTTTTATTTTAATATACCAGACTAATAAATCACATTTTAAATATTTCAGTCCACTTCATTTGATACAATAAAAAACCAAATTTATAAGGAGAAACATGTATTCAGTTTTAATACCATGTGATGAATTTGTAATCCTATGGGAATATAACATATAAAAACTCTACATATACATTGGGATAATCCTCTAAATTTAAAAATTAATGTAACCTAAAGTAAGACTGGGGATAGGTAGCGCATAAATATCTATTATCATTTGTACTAAACAGATTAATTAGTCCAAATAGAGTAAAAACCTAACATATATCTATTAGAATATTAAAAATATATGTAAAGGGCCTAAATGATAGTTTATATAGTGTATTACCCAATAATTTCAACATTATATTGACAATAACTCATAATATGAAAACTACATATTTAATATATAATTTTTAAAGATAAAAATATTATCACATCACACAAAAATAGTTGATATGCATGTACTCTACTTATATTATATTACATATTTAACTATGAGAAAATTTTCATGTATGTATACATTACATTTTACGATCACCAAGACACTAATAAATCCATAACTATTGGGGAAAAATCCCTAAATGCAACATCATTGTGTTTTGGGTTTATTTTGTTTGTTGACAAAAAAATTACATGGTTAGTTGGGTATTTTAAGAGATATTTTTGAAAATATATGTTGACAAATATCTAATACAAATTAATGGAAACTCTGGAGGTATTATAAAAAGTTCTTATACATGGTGTTTTTGTTTCCCATTGTTTTCACAATTTTTGGGTCCAAAATTTAGAGAATTGAGAAAGGTATTTTTGGAAAAAGAATTCTCACACAAGATTAAAGGTGGTTTGAAAAGGTGAAATCAAGGCAGGTTTTTGGATCACCTCATCAAAATATAGAAAAAGAAATAAGTGTGTGAAATATTTGAATTTGGGTAAAAGGTGAGTTTTCATGCCAAAGGCATATTTGTGTGCATCTGTGAAATGGAGAAGAAATGATTGGTGTGAAAGAGAATTATGCACCCAATTCAATTTAAAATATTGTTTACTGTACTCGAGGAAATGTTTCATGCAAATAATCCATTTTTTCAGAAACTTCAACATAGCTTCAGTAATGTCTATAAATTTGAGGCTACCGACTTTTATTTAGTAGCTCAACCCTCAAAGAAATATGTGGATCTGAATCATGTAAGAGTTTTATGAAAAGGAAGTTGTGCAAAAACAGAGTTGACAGAAAAGTATAAAAGTTTCACACAAGTGGTTTTTCTATGATAGCATGTGTAATTTGGGAGGTATGCACCTAAAGTCAAATATTTTGTGCAAGTTGTTAACGTTTCATGCATGACACCCAATGGTTATGTGAAATATAGAATTTTTCCCAGAATATCTTTGGGAAAGTGGTATTCATCAATTGGTTGAAAGTGGAGCTTCGATATATAATCTACCTATAATTGATCATGGGTTCATTCATAAAAATTAAGGGACCCACAAGTCCATAAACTATGGGTGAAGCTCCTCCAAGAGTATTGAGAAAACAAAGAGGAAGTAGGTGATCCTTTCCACCAGCAGTGAGCCATAGAAAGAGACTTATGAAGTGACCCTTGATAAAGAAGTGATCTTACCCTAAACCTTATAAATTAAGTGAGACTATGGATAGAATTTATTTATACTAAACATTGAATTTTGGTAGTGAGAATTAGTGGATTTGGTACATTGGAATATCATCGTTGTATGCTCCTTGGATATTGAATAGTGAGGTAGAACCAAGTGAAGTTATTGTACCTCATACATGATTTAATTTATGCTCATTCATTATTTTTTGAAAGGGGGATAATGTAGTTTTGTTTACAAAATGAAATAATATCCAAAGGAGAATTGTTTTTAGTCTATCACATCATGATCCCCCCCCCCTCTCAGAGTACTTAACTAAGTTGGGCTGACAATTGGTATCAGAGAAAAAGTTTTAAAGTCATTAGTTCTCTCTTAGTAGAAGAAATTGATGTTTTAAATCAAAAAGGTATTCCATTATTTGATGGAAATAATTTTTAACTACGAAAGAATCGGATTTAGCACTACTTATAATCATTAGGAGTGGATTTCGTTATATCAGCAATGCATAGAATTTCATCAAATATTGAAAGTATAGCTTTATCAGAAGATGATTAAAGATAATTGGATGATGACCTTAAATGAATCAATTGTTTATGGGAATCCATATCAAATGAAATATACACATAGGTGATTTCATTTAATTCATCAAATTCTATGTGGGTAAATCTATTGAACATTTATGAGGGTGACTTAAAAGTGATATAAGCAAAACATCATCTTGTATGGAACAGGTATGATGATCTGAGTATTCACTGTAAAAAGTCTATCGATTCATTGTTTGATCAGTTTAATGTTGCAGTGGTAGACATTCAATGTCTCGTAGAAATTATTTATGATAGAAATTTTGTTAGGAAAATCTTGAGAAAACTTCCACCTTAGTTTAATCTGAAGGATTCGGTATTGGAAGATAAATATCAAAAGGATCTAACATTGGATAGCTTAAATAGTACTATTGTTTCATATGAGATGATAAATGATGATAAAAATGATATATAAAAGGGTATGTCCAAATAATTATCATTCAAAGCCCTAATGAATTTCACTATTGAATATGGGCAGGAAGAAGAAGAGGTATGTGAGGTCATTCCATTCCTCTCCTTAAACCTTCAAATAGGAAAGGTAAATTTCAAAGGTAATCTTCCCCTTATATGATTTAGATGTGGAAATGTTGTAAATATTGAAGAGAGGCTCCCTAATATGATTCAAGATGATGATGAGGATGAATTTTAAATTCCCATGAAAAATTCTTTAACTTGTGTGAAAGGCAAGAAAAACATTAAGATAAATTTCATGAAAAATAAGAATCCAATTTCAAATGATGATGACAGTTCAAAAGAATCTAAGTCATAAGAGTTGGATTACTAGAAGGATCATGGAGTAGATTCTATGGTGGTAGTTTTCAAAAATTACAAAACAAGGGAAGAAAGATACAATGACGAAGAAGAATTAGAAGTAAGAGTTGACCTTCAGGTCAAATTCAATGGTGATCATGGGGAAATAGATGTTTGAAGAGACAAAATGAAGAAATACAACAAAGTTATTCATGATTCCAAACATTATATAAAGAATTTGGAAGAATAGAAGTCTTATTTGAATGAATAAATTGAAAAAACGATGTAATTGATTCTAGAGAGCTTATAAAAGGCTATTGAGTACAAACTCAAGATTGAGTAATATAAAAGAGAAATAAATAGTTTAACTAACATTGGAAATGATCAAATAAAATGTATTGAATAACTTGAAGAGGATGTTGTCGGCCTACGACGAAGTATTAAGGATCAAGAAAGGCTCTTGAATCTTGGTAAAACATTAGGAAATAAAATCACTCCAAAAACAAAAAAAGGTGGAAGTGGAGCATAAAGGTCTAGTAGAATAGAATAAATAGTCAAATACAAATGATAAACCGGTATGAGGCTTGATAAAAAATAGAAAACAATAATGGTTGAAGTCAGACCATAAGCACTTGCTCTGAGATTAAAGATTTATTTGTGTACAAATCAAAATCAAAAGATTCCTTGAACCTAAGATAGAATAAGTAGTGTAGTATTTACACACTAGAATGCACCCTGCATGAGATGTTATTATTGTGGAAATATGGGACACTCAAAAAATGGTTGTTACATAGCCAAGATGTACCAAAGGGAATAAGGCCAACAAAGGAATCCATGCAGAACTCAATATTCTATAACATCATTCGATGGTCACTATTTTAGGTGTGAAGGATTCAGGAACATGGTAAGATACTGCTCATCAATAATGAAGAGAAATGTACTAAAACAGAATGAATGTGGTACTAAGCAACCGTTCAATTTATCATCAAATGAACTGAAAATGAAAAATTGGTTTTCAGCATTGCAAGATAAATTTGATTCATTATACATAGAGGATGATCAATACTGTCAATCTATACTGAATATGAAGTCAAAAACATGGATCAAAAAGAAAATAGATGAACAGGTAGTGGTTTCATGGATTTCATTCAAAACATTAGATCAAACGAGGGTATGGATCATTTATGGTGGATTTACTTCCCATATTATAGGAAATAAGGAACTAGTGAAACGAATCCGATATGAAAAGGATGGTATTGTTAGATTTGTTAATGATGAAGGTTTGAAAATTACTGTCTCAGGAAATTAAATGTTTGGAGGAAAATGCAAGAGATGTGCAGATGTATTGGTTGTTGAAGCTCTCAGTCACATATTACTAAGTGTTATTCAATTATGTGACTCGGGACATTTCATAAGATTTTCCATTAAATTATGTGTCATTAAAGAAAAGGATGGTGAAATGTTTTTGCAAGGAAAGTGTATAAAATGGAATCTTTACCTTATAAGTGGAGAAGAAGATAAGTGTTTTTTGTCCAAGGAAGAAGAAAACTAGTTTTGTTATAAATACCTTGGTAATTTGAGCCAAACATCATTAGAGGATATGGTAAAATATTATTCTTCTTGATACTTCCCAAAATTATCATTTCATAATACCCAAACGTGCGATGCTCGCCAAAGAAGGAAAGATCATTCAAAATAAATGTAAGGAAAAAAGAGAAAAGGCCAATAAAGTTTCTTAGTTTGTGAATATTGATGTATTTGGATAAATTTCTTTAAGATCTATTGAATGGATGAGATATTATATTCCCTTAATTAATGATATTAGCATAATGGAATGGGTTTCAATCATCACACCCAAATATGATGTTTTTAGTATTATAAAATCGTATTGTAGGAAAGTTGAGAATATGTTGTTTCAAATAATCAAGATGATATGAATGGATAATGGAACAGAGTTCATAAAAAAACCAAGTGGATTATTATCTCGAGAAACATGGGATAAGGAACCATGTTTTTGTGTAGTAACTCCACAATAGAGTGGAGTAGTTGACATAAGAAATACAATTATCAACAACATAGCAATAAAAATGATCATTGAGAAAAACCTTCTAGATAGGTTTTGGAAAGAAGTAATGATGAAGTTAGTCTACACATCTGATATATTTTTTATGTATGAAAGAAGATAAGACTCATTATGAGCTATGGTATGGAAATAAGACAACGGCAAACTACTTTTGATTCAATAGGATGGGAAAAGTAGTTGAAATAAATTATTTTACTATAGTATAGAATGATCAGAATATTTAGTAAATACATGATCAGCCTCAAGAGAATTGTGATGAATTGATAAGCAGATCAAGTGATGTTTTGGTTCGAGAGGCTAATTTAGAATAATATTCAGATAATGAAGAGGATGATCATAAACTAGTATTTTCTCAAAGACAGATGAGAATAGCTGAAATTGATTGAAAAAACATAATTAGTGATCAGACAACGCCAGTAAAGACTTGGAGAATGAAGACTCTATATCAAGCATCATTCTTATCATAGGTGGAGCCTAAATGATTCAAATAATCAGTTGGAGATAAAAACTGGATCAATGATATGATTGAAGATCTTGACCAAATTGATAGGAATCAGACATGGGATATTATTTTGAGGCCAATAGATAAGAATATCATCAGAACTAAATGGTTCTTTCACAACAAGATAAATAAAGATGGTGTTTCTATTGGAAAAAAAAATTACTAGTGTTAAAAGGTTACTCTTAGGTAGAATATATTGATGTTATTGAAAAATTTTCACATTTTTCAAGGCTAGAAAAAATTAAATTATTCTTTTCCATAATTAGGAAAAAAGGATCAATGTTTTCTAGATATATGTAAAGTCGATTTTTCTGAATGATGTTCTAGAAGAGGAAGTTTATATTGAGAATTTATAATATTTTTTCATTCATGAATACGAAAATAGTATTTTTCATATGAGAATGGAACATTATGGGTTTAATCAGGCACCAAGAGCAGGATATTCAATGATAGATAAGTTTCTGAAGAATCTAGGTTTCCAATACGGTGGAGTTGATTACAGTCTCTATGTCAACTGTGATAGTAATCAAAGGATGATGTTGGTGGTATATGTTGATGACATAATATTTAGGGGATCATATGAAGTGTAGTACAATCAATTCATGGAATCCATGAAATGTGAATTTGAAATGTCAATGATTGGTGAAATGAAATTTTTCCTTGGTTTAAAGGTGACACAAAAAAATAATAAAACATTCATTTATCAATCTAAATATGAAAAGGTGGTTTCAAAAATATTTGGGATGGATATTTCCAAGGATATGAAAAATTTTCTTACTACCTATATGAAACTATCATGGGATGATAAAGGCAATACAGTTAATGTCACAAAATATTGGTAAATCATTGGCAGTCTATTGTACTTGACAGTGAAAAAATATGATATTATTTTTTCCACATGACAAGAAGCACAGTATCAATGAAATCCCAAGTAAATAACTTTCTTTCTTGAAAAATAATACTTTATTATAACAATTCAATTGTATAATTCAGCTTGTTAAACAATGAAAAATCATAGAAAGAGTTATTAGGTTAAACAGATTAATATTGGGCATGATCAGTAGATGATATAAAATCAATGAAAGGTGGTTCATTCTGTCTTGGTGGACTGTTTATTTATTGTCTAATAAAGAAAAATGATTTTATCTCCCTGGGAACCATAGAATTTCAATATATTAGAGCTACTCAAGCATACAAATTGTTATTTCGGATGGAGCAGTAACATGATGTTATGAGAGTTGAAGTGAAATATATGATCGAAATCCATTGTGATAATTAAAGCACTTTAAATCTTAGGAAAAATCCATTCCATCACTCAGGTAAATATCACAATAAAATCAAGTATCATTTTATTAAGGAGAAGGTGGAGAAAGGACTTGTAATGATGGAGTACGTGACTACAAAACTAAAAGTTATAGATATTATGGAAAAGTGCATACCCAAAGAAGAACATGAATGATATCAAATAGCTCTGGTATTTCATTTAACTCCTCAAACATTAAATAGTGTATATGGGGGACCCTATCTCCCTGAGTTATGGTTTGTTTTTTCCAAATGTACTAATATTTTTTCTTTACCCTATTTCAGACCATATTGAAGTGACCTTTGGGTTCATTGATAAATGGGGAGAAATAATGGATATAAAATGGAGAAAATGTCTTAATCATGATAGGGGAAGAAGTATATAGGGGATCTATGATGTAGGGGGTCTATCAAAACTTATATTTAACGTCTTTAGAAATTCCAAATAATGGCTATCAAAGATTATCATGGACATCTTTAAGAATTACAAAGTACTAGAAGCCAAACAATGAAGTAGGAGGAGTTTCCAATCTAGTGCTTCTAAAGGTAATCGATCAAATAATATATATCATGAAATATTGAGTTCACAATTAAATTAGTTTACTGGTGGTTTTAGGAATGAAGTGATTCCTCAATGAAATTTTCGTGTTACTCTTGTTTCTCAGATGGAGCATAGATCATGTGTTATTAAAGTATGTGTTGATTAAATATTTGATCTATATCTATATATCAAGAAGTTAGTGGTGGTATAAGATGGAAGAATTTTTAACATGGCACCAAAATGTGAAAATTTTTCAATAAACCAAAAAGGGGATATTATTGGGAAAAATATCCCTTAAGGTAATATTGTAGTGTATTTGGGTTTATTGTGATTGTTAAAAAAGTAGGTATCCATGGTTAGTTGTAGAGTTATAGGGAGACTATTGAAATGATATATTGAAAAATATCTAAGACAAAGTAATGGAAATTCTAGAGATGGTACAAAAAAATTTATACATGGTGGCGTCATTTCCCAATGTTTGCCAAATTTTTGGGTCCAAAATTTGGATAGAGGAGAAAGGTGTTTCTAGAAAAGAAAGTTGTGCACAATATTGAAGGAGGTTTGTAAAGTTGAAAACAAGGAATTTTTTGGGATTACCGCATCAAAATATGGATATGGAAAAAAGCACATGATATATTTGAATTTTTTGAAAAGTGATGTTTGGGTGCCAAAGAAATATTTGCATGAATCTGAAAAATATAGATGAAGTGATCAATGTGAAATAGACTTTCACACCCAATATGATTTCAAATATGGTTTTTTAGGCTATGAGAAATGTTGAACGCAATGCGTTCATCAAGTGAGAAACTTGTGTGAAGGGAAAGAAATGTCTATACATAACTGGCTACCCCTTTAATTTAGAAGCTTAACCTGTAGAGAAATTTGAGGCTCTGAATCATATATGAGCTACACGCAAAGGTATTTTCATGTAAAAATATTTGTGTGAAAATGATAAAAGTTGTGTGTGAGAGGTTTTATATGATAGCATGTAGATTTTGGGAGTTCTGCACCTAAACTCAAATGTTTCATGCATGTTGTTAATGTTTTGTTAAAGGCACCAAAAATTTGCATGAAAGATAGAAGTTTCCTATTAAATATGGGGTAAATTAGTATTAATAAGTTGGATGAAAGTGTAAATTCTATAGATAAACTACATAAAATTGATGATTCATTCATTCATGTAAATGAATTTACCTATATGTACATAAACTGTGGGTGAATCCCTTCTAAGAGTAGTGAGAAAAGGAAGAGGACGAAGGTGATCCTTTCCACTGTCAGTGAGCCAAATAAAGTGACCGAAGGAGTGACCCTTGGAAAATAAGTGAGCTAACCCTAAACCTTATAAAGGTAGTGAGCATGTCCATAGAAGTGATATAGCTTTAACATTGTATTTTGGAAGTGTGCCTTAGTTGATTTGGTGCATAGACACATCATCGTTGTATGCTCCTTGGATGTATCATAGTGAGGGTGAACTAAGTAAAATTGATGTGTCTCATAAAAGATTTAAATTTCCTCTCATTCATTACTATGATAAAGGTATAGAAGAGTGTTTTTTTTAATAAAGAAAAAATAAATGAAGGGGAAGTTATTTTAATATGTCATGCCCTTTTCACCCCCCCCAAGGGTTTTTAACCTAGTTGGGATTAAAAAAAATTGAAATTTATTCATATTAATGGTAGTGTGTTCATAAATAATGAATGATTCAAAAACATTATCCAAAAAATCAACATTTATAGATTCAATGCATAAATTTAATATGGAATGAAATATAAACATCTATGAAAAAATTCAGTGGAAATTTCCTTCTGTATAGTATAAACAGTAGAAGATTAAGATATAATGCCAAAATTTATAATCTAATATATAACAATAAGATATAATGAAATCCACACATTTTCACTTAAATCAACGGATAAATAATGTATATGAATATGGTAATCCAAGATTTGGGATGAGTAGATATATATATTAATATACAATGAGGATGTTGAAAAAACATGATTGTTTGTAAAGATAATAATGTGATATTTGAGTAAATATAATCTTAAAAAACCAGAGTTAGGGAATCCATGACATTGAATGAGAAAAAGTGATGATCGATGTGTGAGGATTACTTGAGAGTTAAGAGATGAGAATATCTAATGTGCAAAAATGAGTTTGAAGAAACTTGGGGATGTATAAATATGGAAAACCAATATTGTAGGTCACTGGATCTAACAAATGAGGTTAGGGATTCTACATGGGAGAAATGAGTTTTCTTTTGTGAGACTTAATAACATCAAAATGATTCAACATGGAAATTCATAAAATTTTAAATGGTACACCACATAGGTTATATAGTAAAAAATTTGAAATATATACTTTATTATTTAATTCATTTTATAACACTTTTGATAAAGTAATGAAAATTTATTTATCAATTTGATTATATAATAACCGATGTGAAAAAACTTATTTCTCATATTAGTGATATAATAACCGACGTGATAAAGTGGGATATTTGTTTTTTCATGATGGTTATTAAAAAACTGGTGTGATAAAGAAATATAATTTATTTTTTATGGTCATTTATAAATAAATTATGTGACAATGATGATGTTATAAATACTTTTCTATACTAGTGAAACCTTTATCTCTTAGTTTAACCCCCACCCCAGTAAACCCGTTGTAATCGTAACTGTGGTAATAGAATTTTACTATTTTTACTATTAATTATGACCAAATATTATGTTTAACCTATTAAATTATATTAATTGTTATGAGTAAAAATATAGAATCCATTTTTCCATTTTAAATTTCAATAAGATGCAAAATTTTCTTTGAAGTAAGTTTGAAAACTATAATGAAACTGGTTTTAGGAAATGAATTTTTTAACAAAACAAATTAATTAGCTTCCACTAAGTTCCTTGTAAAACCATAAAATTAATGTTAAAAACTATTATTGAACATGTAATATATTCATTTTATTAAAAAATTAATCAATACAGATTAATTTAATTTATTAAGATAAGAACCCATTGCACGCCTAAAAATAGTTTTTAGAAAAATGTGTTTTTAAGACCAACAAATGAAGTTATTATAATATAAAGAATAATCAGGATTCTTATGTAAATAATTATATTATTTCTAATTAAAGTATACTTATGTTACCTTAAAATAAAATTCAAAATATAATTGGACTTTTACTTTATAATAAATGATAATTTTTGTAAAAAATGGTACTTTTTCTATTCACTAAAAAATAAATCATTTTATAATTCTAAAAATCACCCTAATATAATATTGATATGATGATTTTAAAACTTATATTCATTTCATAAATTAAAATTTATAAAAATGGTTTAATTTAACTATATTTTTTGTTCTCAAAGTGAAATAAAAACCACTTTTTTATTAAACATATTTTTAAATCATAAAATGAATTTAATGAAAATTGAGTACTTATTTATTATAAATTAATAAATATATTTGAATTATTTGAAAACTTTATACATGTTTTTAATAAATTTTTTATTACAATTCATGTGATCTTATTTAATAGATATGTTATAAAGAATTATTATGTCATGAATTATTTAGACTCGAGGCTGTGTGTAAGAAAAGATATCAAATAATTTATATTTATTTTAATGGAAATATATATAAAATATAAGGGTTTACATGAAATAAACTAATGATACCCTCACACAAATCTTAATACCAAATCATGAGCAATCAAGGTTCTTTTCTAAAGAAAATCAAGGCTTAATCAAGTCCATACCATATATGGAATCACCTTCTATGCACTGATCTCAAGGAAAGGAACCTAACCATACCTTCCACATTCACAATATCTACGGAAACACCATACCTGTATATGATATTTAGTAATATATACCATGTATCAATCTCAAACTCATCACATCTATCCATGCTTTCCACCTATAAGCTGATCACAATCTTCAGATAACCCCAATATATCATAGAACATCTCATCCATAACACTTGGATAACTAATGTCATGGATAGAATCACTATATAATAAGACTAACCTCCTAGTCCATAGGTAATATCTCATATAATCCATATCTCATAGGGCACATCTATTCTCCAATCCTAAAATTCAACTAGAAACTCACATGCCAATGCACCCAATCTAGAGTCTCAAGTATATATCTGAGGCATCGCATGCCAAATCATCACCCACTAAGGGCAATGATTCTCAATAGGAATCCACATCTGTGATTACCCCTTTGAGAGTCATGATATTAGTTGAAACCTCACCGGAACTCCACATATTGAAGCTACGCCCTCAAGGATCACATTCACATCCATGTACACGTGTGTATGTATATATGTGTGTATGTATGTATGTATGAATATATGTATATATGTATGTATGTATTTATGTATAATGAAATCATCCCACCATAATCTATGTCAAGTATAGCATAGAAAAATACTTTAGTTAAGTATAATACCACCAATAATATAAATGGGAAAACACCATATATGTTATTATTGAAACTATAAGTAACCAAAACTATCTTACAAATCACCCACAAGGGTTTTATAACTAAAGAATGGCCATCCTATTTATGTCACTATACATCCTTTTCAAGAGGGACTATAAAGTTTTCATCACCATATATCACATCATATGAACCACAAGGCCTATTATAAGAAGAAACATATACCACGGTAGTGTTAAGTAGAATTCCACCACCAAGTTATATGGAAAAAATTCATAAAATTTATTATTGAAACTTTAAACAATTAAACCCACTAACATTAGTAGAACCAATCACAAGCAGCACATGAAATTTATGTAAATCCTATGTGCCAAATATGATGTATGTACAGAGCCTCTTTCCATTGGTCCAAGAGTGAAAACCCAATAAATCACAAATACCAAAACTTATGTGTGACACATTAGGTGAAATCATCCAATCATAAAAGGTGTTTGTGATGTACTAGTCCAATATCCATTAGAAGTTCTGGAACATTGCTATTCCATATCTACCATCACCCCAATAGTAAGGCAAAATAAAACTCATACACACTCTATTATATTAGTTACATAAATTCTTTGATACAACCTTTTAATGTCCCTAGACTGTTTAACTCTATCTAATAAGTGGAATTGGTTACAATATGACCTCAACTGTGACTTCTCATATTCTAGAGGCTACCAACTAGAAATAGTGGTCTACGGAACTAGTGTGGGAATATTATACCCCTATATTAGAGTGTGAAATAATAGATAAAAGTAACCAAACAACAACTCTAGTAAATAAACATCCATCATATTATGTATAATCAATAAATAGAAACCATAAATAATAATAATGAATATGGAAATATATAGTCATACATACCAAATAAACCACCCACTAATCCAATCACATATACAAATAAATAATTAAAATAAACAAACTACACCATGATTATAAATCCACGCAATAAGTTTCATCTATACCTATAATTATTCCAAGATATCAATCTGAATGATCTAATCCCAAGCCTTTTCCCAACCTGAACCTGCCATCAATCAAGTCTTCCCAAGTACCGAACAGGCATGGCAACCTGAGAAGGATGTTACTACAACTCAGTAGGGAACCACCATCATGGTATTATACATATCTAAAAATATAGGTTAAACTTGTTATATGATCAGCATATAGGTAAAACATTAAGAGAGTCATAAATAAATAATCATTGTTGATCATCTGGTTCTCAAGTGAAACCCAGGATCATCCAAAACCTGCTCGGTCAGTACCAAAGTGTCTCTGAGCACATCCCTTAATCATGGAAACATATATTAGGACCTTGATTGATTCCTAGATAAATTCATAGTAAATATAGTAACATCATTCTCAACATATGATTCCTCGGAGCATTTCCTAGGAAATCTTAATCAAGAAACCATAATCTGAGTCCAAGGAGTGTGTCCAATGTATTCCAACCAAAATAACCATGATTCAAATAAAAGGATAATATTCAAGTCATTATAACCCAAATAATCATAAACCAAATCCAAGGAGAGTTTCCAAGGTATTCCAACATAAATAACTATGAGATTAATTCAAGGAGTGTGTCCAAGGCATTCTAACTCAAATACGCATGAGAAAAATCTATGCATTTTTTACAAGGAATTATAACCCAAATAACAATGAGTGAATTCAAAGGAGTGTTCCCATAGAATTAAAACCCAAATAATTGATTTAATCCAAGGAGAATACCCAATCCATTCTAAACTCAACCATATAGTTCACTAATAGGGTCACATCCCCTATCCTTGATTACAAGGATCAAATTAAATACAATCCAAACTAATATCATGCATGAATTCTATATCCATGTTTCATGTCTAAGAAATCTCATGTATATCAAAATATCTAAATGGGAATTATATCCAACCCTAACTATCTCATTTTCCATTATCATTTTGGGTTCTAAGTTGACACTTTTAATAATTACTACCCATTTCTCATACACACCCTCTCTTGGGTCAACATCTCACTGGGGTACCCACCCAAGTCTCCAGGTATTATTTTGGCTGGGAAACCTCATAGGGTCCCTCAAATTCGTCCTCATATCTCAAGACAACAACCATCACTTAGAGGGCATAGTGTCCCTCAGTATAATCATCACCATTCTATAGCCTCACTGAAATTCCTCACTCGCATCACTCCTAAGAGATGACATCAATCCCATATTAATACACAAGTCATCACTAGGCTAATCCTCATGCACCAAAGCTGTTCAAATTATACCTAGTATAAATCCACCCCAAGTAATTGGTATTGTTTACAAACACAATAGAAGCACCTGGTAGGCCTACGAATAGCTCATATTTTATAGGATTCAACGAATCATGTCCAATGTACATGATGTGAACTCAATAAACAATGAATTTTTTTCCCAAATAATATTTAAAACTATTCTTTATAGATTCAAGATGTATGATATTTCACATTAATTTATAATTAATTTAAAACACGAGAATAAATATTTCTTCAGTCTTGAGATCTTTTATCATTGACTATGTTGATCACTCGAATTCTGATTTGTGTATCACCATTACATCATTAGGACCAAAAGAAAATACCCTTCAGTAGTGATCGACACATTCTCATTCAATCTCCAAACCACACCAATGAACCATCAGGTGCTAACATGGAAGATTTATTATCTTACATTATTTTCCTTGATCGCTTCACATTCCTTATAGCATGAAGGAAGTTTCTCTTCTTCTTATCTTTTTTTGAAATAAGAGATGGAGAGGGAGATCTTGAGGGGAAATTGTTATGCACAATGATTAACCTGTCTCTAATTGAAATAGTAGTCTATTTATAATTCCAGGGTTAGTTTTTAGTATTTAATTAATTACAAAAAGTACCTTAATAATATATTAAACCCAAAAGTAATTCCCTTCCATGTAATAAAAAATAATTTTTTTTATTTTATAGTGTGTGCTCACCTGTATAATGATAAATATTTATTTTTCAGTCTGGTAAATGAATATTCTTCAAAACAAATATGGTGATCTCATCCTCTTAACATTTATTGAATTCTAGAATAAATATTGTAATAAATATTATTAATTCATTTAATAAATAAATATTCTATTCACCTTATAGTGAAAAAATATTTATTTAATATTCACAAAACTAAATAAATAATTATTTATTATGGTGTAAATAAAAATTGATAAATAAATTTTAAATATTTATATAATTAAATAATTACCTTGTGAATAAATACTTATTAAACATTCATTTTCATTTAATAAATATTTAATAATAATTTATTCTTAGTTTAGAGAATAATATTTATTCTGATTTTTAAATATAAATATTTTTGAACTGAGATTAAAGGATACACTTTCTGTGTGACCCTTTAGGGCTCTTCCATAGTGGAAATAGGTAGGCTTTCATAAATTACAATATTATTGCCTAGTAATGGGTCAAAGTAACTGTAACACCCCAGGTAAATAAGGAATATGACATTTTCATATTTATCCATATTTGTGAATAAAATATTAATATGACTTTAAAGGGGACGCTATGCTCGATGGCGTACCCAACACGCAACAACGAGTTTCTTGGGAATCTTACGTTGCACTCTAATAATAAAATAATATTATTTTAAATGGTAGTTAACATGTAGTCGTTGTAATGGCGGGAATGGATAGAAATAACTAAAATATGATTATATATGTTCTTAAATATTTTTACATTTATACAATAAAAGATAAAGGCTTAAAATACGGAAAGAATTCAATTTTAGGCGTATATGCCCTAGTTTTCACTAAAGGTTCACTTATCACCTTTTGATGGAGAACCGTCATTAAATATAGTTTTGTTCACTATTAAACATTCTTTTTGACCAAATAAAACTATTATTAAGAATCGGGACAGCAAAATTTACTTTGTGTAAATTTTTGGTATCTTTCCGATAAAGTTCATTTTTTTAATGAATAGTGTAAAATGTTGTATTTTAATTCAAAACCACTTTTTAATATAATTTATTTATATGATTAGATTATATTTTGAATTGGTTTTAAAGTGAAATTAGAAAATATTTTTACCATTAAATCCAATAGTGGTCATTGGAATCAATTTCACTTTGAAATCAGACTTAAACTAGTGTCAATCTTTTGATACTTATTGTTTCATAAAACACGCTATTTGTCATGACAGCTGGAATTAATTATTAAATTAATTAATGTGACTTATATGTTTTGAATTTTTTAAAATGGACTTCATTTTTGAATTCGGAATATCAAATATAGCTTAGGGTGAATTTTTGGTAATTTTCTGAAAAACTTCAATTTTTGATGAATAGTGAAACCACTAAGTGGTAATCAAGCAAACTGATTTTTCAGTTAAATGAAAGTTTACCACTAATGTGTACAGAATTTTGAAAATCCGACATACATGGTTGTCATTAAGAAGTAAAATGTGGTTCAATGAGATTAAAATAATTTTTTGGTGAATAGTAACTTATTAAGTTCTTAATCGCGATTAGTGGTAATTAGTGTATTTTAAGGTATAAATAATGCTTTAATAATATGAAATGACCTAGACACATGTCCCAACCCTATTGTTTGTGTCATGGACGACCAAGACAAGCCATGGGTCAACTTGGGGACCCCATGGAGACACTTTGGTTTGGAAATGACATAAATAAATTTTTATTAAATGTTAAAGTAAAAATGACACAAACAAGAGATGTTTTACGAAAACAATTTTTACATGGGGTTATAAAGATCATATTTTTGATTATAAATAGTCATTGGAAAGATAAAAAGATTTCCTACATCATAGTATTTTTTTTATGATTTTTAGACATTAAATAAATTAAATTATTTATGACATAATAATGATGCAGCGATGACATCATTATTTGACGATTTAAATAAAATGGAAATATAATGTAAATTCTATGAACTACACATGTCCAAAACCAATTAAATGAGTGGATTTAGAACCCTTATCATCTTATCCACGAATTCTATCAATGTGGTACCTTTTAAAACCGAAACACATTTTCAAATAAAGTAATATTTCTTTACTTTCCAAAAGTGCCCCTCCTCTCCTCTTATAAAAGGCCCCCACCTCTACCTCATTTCACACACTCCTCAAGCCTTTGGCTCGGCCAACTCCTGCCCATTTACTCTCTCCAAATCCCTCTCCTCATCCTATAGGATTACCTTTGGGCAGAATCCTTTCAAAGGAAGCCTTTAGGCTCAAATCAAAAGGAGTTACACTTTTAAAGGTAATTCATTCTCTCGTGTTCATTTGTTTTATTTTGCTTCTCCAACCCACTAAACTCTTTTTATTTACTTCTTTTGTAACAAAACCAGTATCTTCAATATACTAGGATGTTTTTATAAGATTTATTCGAGCTACACTCTCACACAACTACATCAAATGGTTAAAGAACATACAGTTTCCGTGGATGGTGAAATTCTGCCTCCCGAAACGATGATTGTTCAATACTCATTTAACACCTTCAAAGGTGGCCATTATGATGTCACTATTTTTATATATGATATATAATATGTTTATGTTTTATTTATGCTTCTGTATTTTTCATTTTTGTCTTACCTTTTTGGCTTCCATTATGGGTATACGCGATATCTTCATTTAAGGAAGTGCGGACTACCGCCCCCTCAAAGTAATTTGATTCGTTAAATACCATATGTGGGATGTATAAAGGATTGAAATATGATATTATATATGATATTATACTGGAATTATAATATACCTTTATATCATTATTATTTCATTCTATAAAATACGAAATAGAAATGAAAGCAGCGTTCATGCGTACGTACGGCTTACCGTCTCCATGAACGGTGCATTTCATTTCTTACCTCTAAATGATTATGTAATGTTATAAATGCATGCATGTACTGGATATATATGAAATATATGATATCTACATAATGAATACAATTCTGGATATAATAAACATTTGGCCACACGAACAACATGTAATTGTAAGAAGTCCACTTTCGACTTAAGAACCAAATATCGGCAAAACAAATATTATTAACTTAAATGATTACATAATGTTTATGACATGGTAATAAGTGGTATAAAAGTAATAATGAACTTGAAAAAGGTTCTTAAGGAATTATAAATTAACTCAAGTTTATTATTCAGGAGATTAAAGAACGATCGAGTCAAGTCGGACCCGAGGTAAGGGATCCTACACCTCTCTTTCTTTTTAAGTACACTCTTTTATGTCATTCCTTTTAAAGCTCATCTTTCTTGTTATTGGGATTATATTTTATATTACATTTACTGTAATGTTTATGTTCATGTGATGAGAGACCCTATTCTCTCTCATCAATCCATTTTGGAAGTTTTAAGTGGTGTCGTTAGGCTACTGAGTTTTCGTAAGGGATTTTTCATCTCACTTTTATTCCCGTGAGATTTATGATACATTTGCCACAATTTCCTTTGAGTGGTGTATGTACTGACCATTATTTTACTCATTGTGTAATATTCTTTCATTTATGAGTATTTACATCAATGATGTATTGTCCTTCTTTCACGGGTCGTATGTTTCGAAAGATACCCATGTCGGTAAGGGAACCTTTCACCCTCCTCTTTTTAAAAAACTTCTTTTGTTGGGTCTTTTAATGTACATATTGTTATGTTGGAATATGTTCTCATATATCCTTATTCATTTAAATTTTATGTCCAAGTGATGAGATAGTTTTTTTTATCTCTCATCAACTCATTTTGATGTGACACCGTTAGGCTGTCAAGGGAACTTTTTAACCCAATTTCGATTTCTTTGGGTTCAACATGTAGTCATTGAATATGTGTGAATGACCTTTTATTTTTTTTACACTTAATATCCACTTATATTGGGTGTATTTATATTTTTCACACATATTTTGAGATTGATTTGTCCTTAATTTAAGGATACCTTCTTTATAAGGGATTTCATCACATTTGACATTTCTATTGAGGGTTCATTGTTGTTATGCCCCAATTCACTCTTATATGGTGTATATACTGTCCTTTGGAGTATTATATCATGAATCCTTTTATTCTCATGATATTATAAAGTTCTGACTAAATGTTATTCCTCGATTATTGTATTCAAGTGTCTCTAATTTTGGTAAAACCCCTTTAACCAAAATATCGTTTGAAATGTTTTAATTATTTGTTCTTATTAATATCCATGTTTTCAAAATGGTTTTAAGGATTTATTTATATGGATATTAATGGTTTAAAATGTTAAAATCTTCAAGGTGGTATGGGACACTTTGATTCAAAAATATCTTTATTAAATGTTTTAAATGGTTTTGGAAATGGTTTCTTTTTGAATGGATTCATTATTTCAATATCCTAAAATGTTATATTGTGATTGAAATGTGGAAATGTTATGTTTCCTTTATTCATGTTTATGTGATACGATTATGTTATGGTTCTTGGGCATTGTTATGAAGAACGGGTGGTTCCGTGATAAACTAAGGGCGGGTGAGCCCGATATAGCTCTCCAATGCATTGGGTAACGCGAAGGAGTGAAACGTTAAGGTTTCTCCGAAGAGATTTAGGGAATATACTATGATGGGTATTCCAAACGTAACCAAGAGGGTTACTCCCTACGTAAGAATGTTATGAATGCCTCAAGTTACCTTTATGTCTTATGTTTTCGATGATTTATTCATGATTTGATATGCCTATATTTTATGGGTAAAGTATGATTTCATTCTTATGTATATATGAACTCATGTTTCCTTTCCATATTTTTATAACCCTTACTGAGCTTTTTATGCTCATCCCAAGTTTTTGAAATGTTTTTCACAGGTCAAGGGAAAGGTACATGATGTGATGATAGTGTCGAGGATGTGTCAAGAAAGAATCCATGTTTCATTTTAAATATGTTTCCGTTGATGGGAAGAATGAATACTGTCTTTTATGTAACCACTTTGTTTAAATGTGGAATGTAATGCAAGTTTCATGATCTAATTCTCTAAAACTCTAAACCTGAAAAGATCCTCAATGTTTAATCTTGTGATAACTCAAGATTAAGTAAGGTTTAAGGATGGGGCCTTATAGTTGGTATTAGAGGTTGGTTTAGATAACTTTAGAGGTTAGGGTATTCTTTAAGCATAAGTGACATTACCATAATGGTTAGGATTTCAGAAAGAGTCCCAGTTTTAGATAAATTGAATGAGTAAGTATATTTTAGTGTTTATCTTACTCATTAGTACATGATGGTTTTGTTGATATACTCACACTGACCTTTTTGGTTTTAGTAAATGGCTGGATCTAGCAGGCACCAAAGTAACAGTGGATGTGAAGGAAACTGTGGTGGTTCTCTGACTAAGATACTCGATGAGATGGGGGATTCAATGAGGAATCTCATGGTTTTTCTAAACCAACTATCAAGGAGTCATGATCAACCACTTGAACCTTGGTGAGTACTCTAATGCATCATGTACGAGATGGCCAACTCGATGTGGAAATTCAGGTAATAATTATTAAGGTAACCATTAGGGTTTATATGATCTTTACTTTTGAGGTAATTATGGGTTATTATATGATATGATGGAAAATGAAGGGCATGAGATAAAATTGAGGTTAAAATATGTTATGATTATTCTTGAAGATTTTATCTCATTTTGGGGAATGTTTTAAGAATTATATAGTTTTGGAAAAAGGACAACACGCAGACCGTGTGACAACCCGTCGCATCGGACAATGCTGCGGGAATCGAACCCACAACCAAAGTGCGACTGGTATTTATCGCCTACCACTGGACTACATGAAGTCCCTGGTTATTTTGACTGATTCTTTTTAGTTATATGATTTTATGAATTAAGAGTAAGTTGATTTTGGAGGATATGTGATTAGGATAATTACTTTTCAATGTGAGACTTTAGGAGCAACTGATGTTGTTTGGAGATAAATGTTACGATTTAACATGGTAGACTATGTGACTAAATCCTTCAAATATTTGGGTTTCAATCTTATATTGGTTTACTTTGAAGAATTTTATGGACAAATTGTTTATCGGATGGTCCTCGTTGAACTTTGGGTTTTGTTGGACAAATTTTGGAGATTAAGAATAGATTTTCTTTTTTATAAGGGGTTATCCTTTTCTGGATTATCTGATCTTGTACTAACCTTTTTGGTTTTGGTTTTGGTTAAAGCCTAAATACATGGGATGTATATAGTTCTCTTTTGGGGATTAGGTGATTCTCTAGAAGTTGATTATAGTACTCTTAATGTGAATAAGTCCTCCTAAATACCCGTCTTTTGGAGAAAATATGAGTTTGTGTAAGGAATCTAATAAAAGTTGAAATTCAATATGATAAGTGATTATGTTTCCTTATGAATAAATTCCTCAATAAAAAGTAACTTAAAACAAAAATGTTGTCTATTAACTTTTCCTACTGGGGAATCGAATACCGTTTAACCCATCACAAGTTTGTGATTTTCTCATGGTTAACTTTCTCCTAAACATGTTTTATATCACTCTCCATGAGAACATGAACCTATGTTTTCTCCTCCATGTCCATATTTTCATACTTGGAATCCTAGTAGGGGTTAACTCGGGTGACCTCTGTGCTTATCTTTCTTTATTTTAAAGTGATTGTTTTACCGACTCTTGTTCCGATGTGGGACGTTCAAGGATGTTTCCAAGCGCAATTTTAAAATTGCGAGGACGTAATTCCCAAAAGGGGGGAAGGATGTAACACCCCAGGTAAATAAGGAATATGACATTTTCATATTTATCCATATTTGTGAATAAAATATTAATATGACTTTAAAGGGGACGCTATGCTCGATGGCGTACCCAACATGCAACAACGAGTTTCTTGGGAATCTTACGTTGCACCCTAATAATAAAATAATATTATTTTAAATGGTAGTTAACATGTAGCCATTGTAATGGCGGGAATGGATAGAAATAACTAAAATATGATTATATATGTTCTTAAATATTTTTACATTTATACAATAAAAGATAAAGGCTTAAAATATGGAAAGAATTCAATTTTAGGCGTATATGCCCTAGTTTTCACTAAAGGTTCACTTATCACCTTTTGATGGAGAACCGTCATTAAATATAGTTTTGTTCACTCTTAAAAATTCTTTTGGACCAAATAAAACTCTTATTAAGAATCGGGACATCAAAATTTACTTTGTGTAAATTTTTGGTATCTTTCCGATAAAGTTCATTTTTTTAATGAATAGTGTAAAATGTTGTATTTTAATTCAAAACCACTTTTTAATATAATTTACTTATATGATTAGATTATATTTTGAATTGGTTTTAAAGTGAAATTAGAAAATATTTTTACCATTAAATCCAATAGTGGTCGTTGGAATCAATTTCACTTTGAAATCAGACTTAAACTAGTGTCAATCTTTTGATACTTATTGTTTCATAAAACACGCTATTTGTCATGACAGCTGGAATTAATTATTAATTTAATTAATGTGACTTATATGTTTTGAATTTTTAAAAATGGACTTCATTTTTGAATTCGGAATATCAAATATAGCTTAGGGTGAATTTTTGGTAATTTTCTGAAAAACTTCAATTTTTGATGAATAGTGAAACCACTAAGTGGTAATCAAGCAAACTGATTTTTCAGTTAAATGAAAGTTTACCACTAATGTGTACTGAATTTTGAAAATCCGACATACATGGTTGTCATTAAGAAGTAAAATGTGGTTCAATGAGATTAAAATAATTTTTTGGTGAATAGTAACTTATTAAGTTCTTAATCGCGATTAGTGGTAATTAGTGTATTTTAAGGTATAAATAATGCTTTAATAATATGAAATGACCTAGACACATGTCCCAACCCTATTTGTTGTGTCATGGCCGACCGAGACAAGCCATGGGTCAACTTTGGGACCCCATGGAGACACTTTGGTTTGGAAATGACATAAATAACTTTTTATTAAATGTTAAAGTAAAAATGACACAAACAATAGATGTTTTACGAAAACAATTTTTACATGGGGTTATAAAGATCAGATTTTTGATTATAAATAGTAATTAGAAAGCTAAAAAGATTTCCTACATCATAGTATTTTTTTATGATTTTTAGACATTAAATAAATTAAATTATTTATGACATAATAATGATGCAGCGATGACATCATTATTTGATGATTTAAATAAAATGGAAAGATAATGTAAAATATATGAACTACACATGTCCAAAACCAATTGGATGAGTGGATTTCGAACCCTTATCACCTTATCCACGAATTCTATCAATGTTGGACCTTTTAAAACCGAAACACATTTTCAAATAAAGTAATATTTCTTTACTTTCCAAAAGTGCCCCTCCTCTCCTCTTATAAAAGGCCCCCACCTCTACCTCATTTCACACACTCCTCAAGCCTTTGGCTCAGCCAACCCCTGCCCATTTACTCTCTCCAAATCCCTCACCTCATCCTAGAGTATTCCCTTTGGGCAGAATCCTTTCAAAGGAAGCCTTTAGGCTCAAATCAAAAGGAGTTACACTTTTAAAGGTAATTCATTCTCTCGTGTTCATTTGTTTTATTTTGCTTCTACAACCCACTAAACTCTTTTTATTTACTTCTTTTCTAACAAAACCAGTATCTTCAATATACTAAGATGTTGTTATAAGATTTATTCGAGCTACACTCTCACACAACTACATAAAATGGTTAAAGAACATACAGTTTCCGTGGATGGTGAAATTCTGCCTCCCGAAATGATGATTGTTCAATACTAATTTAACTCCTTCAAAGGTGGCCATTATGATGTCACTATTTTTATATATGATATATAATATGTTTATGTTTTATTTATGCTTCTGTATTTTTAATTTTTGTCTTACCTTTATGGCTTCCATTACGGGTATACGCGATATCTTCATTTAAGGAAGTGCGGACTACCGCCCCCTCAAAGTGATTTGATTCGTTAAATACCATATGTGGGATGTATAAAGGATTGAAATATGATATTATATATGATATTATACTGGAATTATAATATACCTTTATATCATTATTATTCCATTCTATAAAATACGAAATAGAAATGAAAGTAGCGTTCATGCGTACGTACGGCTTACCGTCTCCATGAACGGTGCATTTCATTTCTTACCTCTAAATGATTATGTAATGTTATAAATGCATGCATGTACTGGATATATCTGAAATATATGATATCTACATAATGAATACAATTCTGGATATAATAAACATTTGGCCACACGAACAACATGTAATTGTAAGAAGTCCACTTTCGACTTAAGAACCAAATATCAGCAAAACAAATATTATTATCTTAAATGATTACATAATGTTTATGACATGGTAATAAGTGGTATAAAAGTAATAATGAACTTGAAAAAGGTTCTTAAGTAATTATAAATTAACTCAAGTATATTATTCAGGAGATTAAAGAACGATCGAGTCAAGTCGGACCCGAGGTAAGGGATCCTACACCTCTCTTTCTTTTTAAGTACACTCTTTTATCTCATTCCTTTTAAAGCTCATCTTTCTTGTTATTGGGATTATCTTTTATATTACATTTACTGTAATTTTTATGTTCATGTGATGAGAGACCCTATTCTCTCTCATCAATCCATTTTGGAAGTTTTAAGTGGCGTCGTTAGGCTGCTGAGTTTTCGTAAGGGATTTTTCATCTCACTTTTATTCCCGTGAGATTTATGATACATTTGCCACAATTTCCTTTGAGTGGTGTATGTACTGACCATTATTTTACTCATTGTGTAATATTCTTTCATTTATGAGTATTTACATCAATGATGTATTGTCCTTATTTCACGGGTCGTATGTTTCGAAAGATACCCATGTCGGTAAGGGAACCTTTCACCCTCCTCTTTTTAAAAGACTTCTTTTGTTGGGTCTTTTAAAGTACATATTGTTATGTTGGAATATGTTCTCATATATCCTTATTGATGTAAATTTTATGTCCAAGTGATGAGATAGTTTTTTTTATCTCTCATCAACTCATTTTGATGTGACACCGTTAGGCTGTCAAGGGAACTTTTTAACCCAATTTCGATTTCTTTGGGTTCAACATGTAGTCATTGAATATGTCATCCATTGAATATGTGTGAATGACCTTTTATTTTTTTTACTCTTAATATACACTTATATTGGGTGTATTTATATTTTTCACACATATTTTGAGATTGATTTGTCCTTAATTTAAGGATACCTTCTTTATAAGGGATTTCATCACATTTGACATTTCTATTGAGGGTTCATTGTTATTATGCACCAATTCACTCTTATATGGTGTATATACTGTCCTTTGGAGTATTATATCATGAATCCTTTTATTCTCATGATATTATAAAGTTCTGACTAAATGTTATTCCTCGATTATTGTATTCAAGTGTCTCTAATTTTGGTAAAACCCCTTTAACCAAAATATCGTTTTAAATGTTTTAATTATTTGTTCTTATTAATATCCATGTTTTCAAAATGGTTTTAAGGATTTATTTATATGGATATTAATGGTTTAAAATGTTAAAAGATTCAAGGTGGTATGGGACACTTTGATTCAAAAATCTCTTTATTAAATGTTTTAAATGGTTTTGGAAATGGTTTCTTTTTGAATGGATTCATTATTTCAATATCCTAAAATGTTATATTGTGATTGAAATGTGGAAATGTTATGTTTCCTTTATTCATGTTTATGTGATACGATTATGTTATGGTTCTTGGGCATTGTTATGAAGAACGGGTGGTTCCGTGATAAACTAAGGGCGGGTGAGCCCGATATAGCTCTCCAATGCATTGGGTAACGCGAAGGAGTGAAACGTTAAGGTTTCTCTGAAGAGATTTAGGGAATATACTGTGATGGGTATTCCAAACGTAACCAAGAGGGTTACTCCCTACGTAAGAATGTTATGAATGCCTCAAGTTACCTTTATGTCTTATGTTTTCTATGATTTATTCATGATTTGATATGCCTATATTTTATGGGTAAAGTATGATTTCATTCTTATGTATATACGAACTCATGTTTCCTTTCCATATTTTTATAACCCTTACTGAGCTTTTTATGCTCATCCCAAGTTTTTGAAATGTTTTTCACAGGTCAAGGGAAAGGTACATGATGTGATGATAGTGTCGAGGATGTGTCAAGAAAGAATCCATGTTTCATTTTAAATATGTTTCCGTTGATGGGAAGAATGAATACTGTCTTTTATGTAACCACTTTGTTTAAATGTGGAATGTAATGCAAGTTTCATGATCTAATTCTCTAAAACTCTAAACCTGAAAAGATCCTCAATGTGTAATCTTGTGATAACTCAAGATTAAGTAAGGTTTAAGGCTGGGGCCTTATAGTAACCATAGAGGAAGAATATTTGTCATAATGAGAATACTATATATGAGCACAAACTATGTAATATAATCCATTTGTCATGATATCTAATCAAGCATATTTTATACCTCTATAATTAACATATATTCTTGATACATATTTCTTTTTCTATCTGAAATAGACTCATTAATACATTATGAACATGGAATTTAATGTTTTGGTTAAATTACAATCAAATGATATATAAATAATCTTCCATAAATATAAAAGTTAAAAATATTTCCTTAACTTATTAATTTATAATATATCGTTCATGAAACACCCAACATATCCAACTTCATCATGAAAATATTTCATTATAGTTTATGGAAATTCATCAAAGTATGTGACTCGTGACATGTAGTAATAAAAATATTAAAGTCTAATGATCATTATACATGCTCATAGACATGAATATACAACGAAAGATAAACATGTAGTTTTCTTATATGTGGGTCTATTCTCATGATCTCATATCTTAGATATTACCAAGTGAAAAATTCATGAGATGATGACTCATATTTTTATGACTACTTACAACTAATAGTCCATATACTATTTATCCCATCATATAAATTTATCTGACTGTATAACAATGGTTTATGAATATATTCATGGAATTTTAAGGTTTTCATCATAGTGGAGTACTGTTATATGATTTTCAAAGAAACAAATACTCCATATCATTGTTACATTAAAGTCTCATAGAATAATAAAAAATATATAATAAGGTATTTAATTAATATTCACCTATTTGAATATAAATGTAATTTAATGTAAAAATGGTTGGTTCTAATAAAAAAACTCCAAAATACTCCCACTTGTCTAGAGACAAATTTTAATGACTTTAAATCAACTAGCTCTCAAATAATGATCATGTTTCTATTGAGTTAAGGCTTTATTTAAGGGTCCCACTTTATAGTCTTATGTGGAAACTCTGCACACTATGACATCACATCTCTGAGAAAATTCACTCAAGATATTATATATCTAAAGTATAAAATTTTTCCACTTATGTGACCTTGGATCATTTATAACACACACCACTATAGTATTATAATAATAGTGTGATAAGGTATTTACTTATAGGCATGACATTACACTCTTGGATAATGTTTCATATCCAAACCACTTCTTTAGATGCCTAAGATCCAAAATATACTCGGAATTCACTATAGAATCTCTAATAATAGCTTGATTTGAGCTCTTCCAAATCATATCACCTCTATTGAGAGTGAAGATGTATCCTATATTTTATTTTAGTTCATCTTGATCTATTTAGAAACTAGCATCTGTATATCCTCTGATGATTAGTTCTCCATCTCTACCATAAATTGGGGACTTGTCCATAGTACACCTCAAATATTTAAGGATAATATTGACTATCATCGAATGGTTGTCACCTAGATTAGATTTATATATTCCTACCACACTTAAGGAATGACTAAAATATAACCTAGTACCTGGAATAAACTATATGACTGACCTAATCACTGATGCATATGGAATCCTTTCCATCATCTATTTATCCTCATGTTTCTAAAGACACATTTTCTTAGAGAGATGAATTCCATGTGACACTGGAATCAATCCCCTCTTGGATTGCTTCATACTAAATATCTTTAGTATCTTATCAATGTACAAACTTTTACTTAGACCAAGAAACCTCTTGGATATATAATGATGGATCTTGATCCCAATAATATAGTTGCTTCACCTAATTAATTTATAGAGAATCATGTGTCTCACTAGGCCATAACGAACTGTAAGATTGGTATTTCATTTCCAATAAGTAGTATTTCATCAACATAAACTATTAGACAAATGATCTCACTCCAACTAAAACTATTATAGATATAATCTCACATTAATTATTAATAAAGCCAGATTATATTATGGAATCATCAAATTGAATGTTCCATGACCTGAATTCTTTCTTTAATCCATACATGGATATCTAAAACTTTCATAACTTGTTGAAATTATTTATAATTGGAAACTCTTCTGATTGTGTCATATAGGTATCTTCCTAAAGTTTCCCATTAAGGAAATTTGTTTTGACATCGATCTTCCATATATCATAGTCATGGTATGATTCTATGGAAAGTAAAATTCATATGGATTTTATCATATATATTGGTGAAAAGGATTCATCATAGTATATTCCTTGATGTTGTTCGAACACCATTTTAACCATGCATGCCTTATAGGTACTGAATTGTCCATCCATGTACATTTTCTTCTTTAATACCCATTTAAAACCAATATTATTTAAATCCATTGAAGGATCATTCGAAACCTATAATTAGTTTTGGTACATGTAATCCATTTCATAATTCATATCCTCTTTCCATTTAGTAGCTTCTATACCACTTACTATTTCTTTTTAAGTGATTGGATCATTTTTATCAACTAATAATGAGTCACCATCCATAATGACTTGAAAACTTAATTATTACAGTTCTCTAATATCTCTCATACTCATATAAATTATTTATATCTATTAAATGTACTCTTTCATGGGGATTTGTGGAATTGTTTCATGTGCCAACTCTTATATATCTTGACCCTTGACTTCATCAAAGTCTATATCACTCTCACAATCTATTTTAGATATGTTCTAACTCTTAATGAATATGGTGTGTCTTTCCACTATTAACTTCTTGTTTGAGTTTTCGTATAGATTGTATCCCCTTGTTTTATTGTTGTATCCTATAAAGTTGCACTTTTTTCCTTGTGTTAAAAATTTGTTATGTGGTGAGGCCTTAAAAATTATTTGTAACCACTCACATGTAAATTAGATATTGAAAATTTCCATCCACACCAAAGTTTAAATGGAATATTATTTTTCACTTTAGTAGGAATTTCGTTTATTGTATGTGTTGTTTTTTATAATTCATATCACTAAAAGGAATATAGAAGACCCGCATGACTCATCATTGATCTTTCCATTTATAACATGGTGTGGTTCCTCATTTCACTTACACCATTCCATTATAGTTTATAAGGAGGAGTGGGTGGGGATAAAATAAAAAACCATTATAAGTAATAAATGAATACTTTATTAAGATATTCTCTTACCTAGAATAAGATATATTTCTTAATCTTCTTACCAAGATGGTTCTCAAATTCACTCTTATATTCCTTTAATCTTTCAAAGGAATCTGAATTTAACGTCATTAAGTAAACATATCCATATCTAATAAAATATTTAGTAAAAGTTATGAAGTATGAGTACTCGCCCCTGGTGTTAGCTAAAAATTGTCCACACACATTGGTATGGGATAAATCAAGAACTTTTTGGCCCTTTTACCTTTTCCACTAAATAAAGATTTGGAAATTTTTTCTTGAAAATATGCATGGCATACACCAATTTTTTTTAGTTCAAAGGAATCTAAATATTCATCTTAGTGTAATAAGGTAAAATTATTTTCATTAAAATGACTTAAATATTGATACCATAGTTGGGTGAGTTAGGGGTAATGTGAATCATTTACATTATCTATTTCTATTACATGGTTCATGTAATCCAAAATATAAAGAACATTATTTAAATATTTCATATCATAAAAATGCGTTTTCTATAAAATAACAAATAATTATTTCCAATTTTCAAAATAAATTCATATTTATTATATATGAACTTAAAAATAATGTTTTTGTTGAATGAGAAAATATAAAAACAATCCTTTAAAACAAAGATCATTTCTTTTAGTAATGTGAGGTGGTATTCCCCAATAACAACTTCAGTAAGGCTGGCTCTACTAGCTACTCATAGATCTACCAAAACATGAGAAATATTTAAAAGTATACATGGATTCTATATTTGAATACATATGTGAGAACCCAATGTTTTATGTAATACCTAATTTATATAAATAGACATATTATAATTGAAAAGAATACACCTAAATATTCCCCTTATTTCTTTTCCTAGGTGAAGTTTTTCTTCCAGTGGTACTTCTTGCCACATGAAAAATAGATAGTGCATAATTACCTTTCATTCACCTTGATCCTCTCATTATTGGATGGATGTTGTAAAAAATATTTAGACTTGGATTAATTCTTAGATCTCTTCATTTGTAGTTTCCTTTTATTCACTATAACAACTAATACATTTTCATGTTTCACATCCTTGTTAGAATAACTAAGTAGAGTGAGAAGATCTAGGAGAGATTTCTCTATGATGTCCCTATTTACATTTATAGAAAAAAATAGAGAATCTGTGATGGAGTGATGAATGAATAAGACCAGTGAACTTCTATTTATCAATATTTAACCCCAGAACCTATATACACTCAATGTAACTAGTGATATTGATTATGTGAGGCTTGACTTTCATACCTTCTCCATGTTTTCTTATGAAAAGAACCTTGGATATATCAAACCATTACTATTTTTATTTCTTCTGATAAAACCAAAGAGGTGTTGGAGAATTCTATAATTAGGCATTTTATCATGTGAATTTATGAGTTCACTAGAAATGGATGACATCATTAAGCATTTATCATATAAAACATCATTAAAGTATTTATCATTGAGAGTAAACCCCTCATAACCCACCACCTTAGTAGGAAAATATAGGATTGAGGATTCTAGTACATAATATGTAACATCCTAGCCTAATATCCACTATGTTAGGGCCCCAATCAGGTACTCCAGCTTAACTTAGGATCACCTCTATGTACCTTAAAGGCTTTCAAATAGTATAAATGGTCTAGGGTAGTATCATGGGGAGACTATACCCCCAAATCAGAGTGAAAAATAATGAATAAATAACCAATCACTATACACAAAAGAGTACACAAAAATAATAATTATACATCAACACCTATAAAACTAGAGACATAAGAAGATAAATATTACATGACTATAAAACTAATGAAATGTAGTAAGGCTTGGTCAGCCATGTCATACATACAACTGACCACCTAGTAATTCGATTACATAAAATACCTAAATAAAATAAACCCATCAAAGGATCCATTAAATTAATGATCCAACCTCGTCCACCCACCTAACATCATCCAAGATATCATATTTGATCATATAAATTGTATCCTATACCTCATCCCAAACCTGTAATCACAATAAACATGTGAGAGTTTATCGAGTACCCCTTTGTAGTGGTGGCCCGAGCAAGGTGTGATTACAACTCAGTATGACACCAACAATGGAATCTAAATTATATAAAAGGTATAGGAATAGAGTATAAAAATAAACCATTGGATAAATATATAGTATAGAAAAATAATATACACTTTAAAGTAATCATTAATAATATACCTTGTTATCCTAAATTCTCTAGGGTGACACCTAGGAAAACTAAACATACTTTCGAAAAGGAGAGTTATCTGAGTCATAAAGATAGTTTGTTCCATAATATAATTAAAATAAAGGGGATTTTACTTTATCATATAACTCATAAAGTATAAAATATCAATCCAAGATACTCATCTCATTTTCTTGTGTGATATATTCCCATATCATCTGTCTGGAATCTCAACCATGTTTCAACAACAATATCAACCATGATTGGAACCTCAGACCATCACATAAACCATGCATAAAATAATTGGTACTGATAGTGTCATTTCCAACATTCTAATAATAAATTATAATAGTAGTTCTTAGAGCATCATTATAACATATATTTATACATAAACATCATATGTTCCTAGATGGTTAGTCTAGAACAATCCCAAATATGAGGAACATAAGTCCAACATCCAATTCTATATATAATTTCATCATTTCCTCGAGTATAAGTTTAGAAATTAATCCATAAATTATACTATTAGTGTCAGAGGCTCATTCTGACACCTAATCCATAAAGTACAATACTTTTTCCTTGATCATCACTCTGACTTCTAAACCATTCAACTATTTCATGATTACATTGGTCCAAAACCATGACCTTATATAACATTTAAAAATCACAAGAACCATTCTTAAAACATTAACAATTACCTAGGTACCTATGGTCCTTCAACCCCAAAATAAGGCCAAAGCCTTTATTTCCATAAAATCTTTAAAGGAGCCATCAATCCATTTTCCCAAAGGGAAACCACACACCTATTTCCAATAAACATCTCAATTCCATTTATAAATCCATTTTTATAAAACCACTTGGAAGTCAAAGCCTCATTTTAAAACAATAACTATTTAAAAATATATCATTTTTCCTTTGATGACTAAAACTAAGTCAAAACCCAACATACACAAGAAAAATCATTTTCAAGTCTTCATATATATATCATAATATCTAAGAACATAAAAATATTCCAATTTATCCATTAAATATTTTATAAAACATTTACCCCCAAGTCATACCAATTATCCCTTAACCATTCAATCAATCCAAATAAAGATCATAAATGGGTTCAGATTATAACCCCCCTACATTACCCTTAAAAACCCAACATTCAATTTTCAAGGAATGACACGCCCTATGTGTGTCTATAGGTTCATTATTATAAAACATGGATCTAATAGGATCCATGGGAGATCTGTGGTACCAATTTAAATCCTGAAACCATTTACATAAACCAAGGAAGGAAAAAACACACATTGTCTTTGAGGAACATAACATATACACATGTAAATCAATTATCAATACTATGGGTAATGCACTTAGACCACCTACCTATACAAAGAAGCATTACATAACATTTAAATACCATATAACCCTTAACAAGTCCCATCTTGGTCTCATCCAAACTTCTTGGAATCCAAAAAATCGCACCTTGACAACCTAAGATCTAACCTCACTTCAAGAAACAACATGAAATTGATTATAACGATTATAATTAATTAATTGATCCAAACCAAGCTTGTATATTTTTGAGAAAACTCATCATGCTCTCTATAATTTTTGAAAATATATAAAACCACCATGGGTAGTCCACAACAGACTTCGGATACTATTTATAACCAAATATCTATGATTAAATACCATTAAAATAGTTAATTAAGCAAGTTCATTATGAGAAACCTAAAAAATCACCATGAATGCATACCTTGATGAGAAACCATGAAATAATGTGGGAAACATATCTTAGGATCTCCTCTACAAAAGAGAAAAAACTCCCTAGAATAGTGGATTATTTAAACATGATTCATTGAAATTATCAATTTAATACTAAATAGGGAACTTTAAAATCAGAGAAGATAAAGAAAGAGAAAATAAAAAGAAAGCCAACAGAGGTTGAATCTTACCAAAAATTCCCAACAATCACCATGAAAATATCCCCAATAAATAGGTAAGATAATAAAGAATGGGGTTGTAAACACCCCTAGTTCATGTGCACTAAATGGGGGAGAAAGGTTGGGATAAAGGTGGTGGAGTGGAACAAAAACCAAACAGGGGATTTTGCTAAAATCCCCCTTTTAACAATGTTTTGGGATGTTCTGTAGTTTCTTCACATGATTTTCCAAACCATACACAAATCGTGTTGTTGGAACAATACAAATACAAACCACCTTAAAATTTCTCCACATGGACAGCCAAACTATGTGCCAATTGTGAAACCCCATTAGACTCCTCCACAATAAGGTACACAGTTTTTCTGAAACCATGCACTAATCATGCAGCATGCCCCAGGGTCTCCTCAACCATGCATGGTTAACCCTTTATCTCACATGTTTTAATCCAAACTATTTTCCAACCATTCATCACAATTTTTATTGGTTCAAAATAAATTAAAAATGTGTTTAGCATCAAGGTGTCACATGGTTTATCCTAAACCATGCACCTGGGAAAACATATTGAAACTTAACCTGATGCCTCTAAAGCTCATCTGAAAACTTATTCTACCTCTTGAACATCATTCCTCATAAAAAATCACTTTAAGGAAGTAAAATACTTTTAATCTCAATCCATGTATTGATCCAAAATTTAACCCCTCTAGAAAATGAGAATTCAAATTCCCTCTAGAATATCCAACTCATAAGAAAATATCACATTTGTGGTATTATTTTCTAGTATAATTATTTTATTTTTGGTATTGCCATTATTTTTTGTCTTACCAGGGTGTTTTCCAAGAAAAATGTTGGTTTTTTTGGGGTAGATAGATGGAAGCACACAGTTGGCGCATAGTTAAGAGGAATCATGTGCTAGCCTTGTGAAAATCTTGTATCCCAAACAGTGGTACTCTCTAGGATGTATGGCCAAGAAAAAAGGAGTGTGACACTCCCAGACAAACTTCCTGACCTATATTGTGGCAGTGTTGAGGGTGCATTTCTAGTCTAATAGGAGTGAACACCTCTTGGTAAAACGTTTGGCATGCAATAATCTCAATTATTTGGATATTATAATTATACACCACATTAATTTAAACCCTACAAACATCCTCTCTTTCCCCCACTTGACCCCCATCATACCTAGGAACATGCCTTCATCCTCCTATACTACCTCTTGCCTCAATATTTGGTTGGGTTAGGGATTTATTCTTCCAAGAAACTCTAAGTAAGTTTTTCATGTTCCTCATCCTCCCCTTATCTTAGTTTCTCTTCTATCCATTATTAGGGTCTCTTCCCTCTAAAAATTTTATTTAGCTAAAATGAGTTCAATGCCATTTATTTCAATTGAAACGTGTTTGTTTTACTGTGTTATTGATTCTTTTGGGCCTTTTCTTAGTGCATATTATGATTTCCAATAAGATTTGGTTGATTTTAAGTAAAAGGAAGGTGCTTCCATGCCATGACATTTTTTAATTATTCTTAAAATTATTGGTTTTGATTCTAATTATGTTTTTAAACTATGTGTGTGGGTGATAATGATGGTTTCTAATGGTTTTGGTGTTATTTTACAGTTTGAAAGTAATTTTCCTTTGGTAAATGGTTGGTTTTCATGTGTGAGATATAGATACTGAAATCCTGGTTTCACAATAGGGTTTTTCATAAATTAGAAATAGAATAAAAACTTGGGAACCCTAGGTATCTAGGTGGGTTTCTATGGAATACTACATCATATGAGTTAGCTTGGAAATGATTCAGTCTCCCTAATAAGTTTATGTTATAACACTAACTAAATGAATGATGATACTCTAGAGACCTCTAGAACATTGTTTGTGACCTTTATAGTGGATCATTAATGAGAAAAAACTACATTCATTTATCATCAATGTATGAGGATCCTAGGGCCCTGATTAACTAGTTTCTTTGGATTTCCCATGGTGCATTGACGGTGTATTTACCTATTTAGTTATCTTCATTTTATTTATATCTTTCAAGATAAAACCTATTTTAATTTAAAATTTATTAATTTCATTATTTTTGAAAACTATCATGTTAATTGTTCATTTAATGTCACTACATGGAACATTTTTTATGTTATCCTACTGGGCAATAAGATTGCATCTTACATACACCCTCAAGTGTATGTGGACTATGTTATGTGTAACCCAAGTAAGGGTAAGGCCTCTTGTGGTTGTGGTGGTGGTATATCATTCTTTCAAATTCTCCTTGGGTAAGTGTTGGTGGTGGTGGAATGGGGGTGTTAACCCACATCCTGTATGGAGGTTTTGTTTTTCCAATGTATCCCCTTACTATTCAATTGTCTTGTTTTCAATTATTAAATGCATATCTCATGCTTGTGTCATTAATTTTACTCCTTTTTGTTTTTTTATGTCATGGATGTTGGATATGTTTTTATAGACAATGAATATTTTTGTTTAATATTTTCATGGGATAAATCATTCCTGAAGTAGTTCCATGATGCCCAAGTACTAGTTTCCGACCAGTTGGAATTTGGATTACCCTTCAGTCTATGACATGATCCGGGTCAGATGTCTAGTTGAATGGTATCCCATACTAGTTCATGACATGATGGTATGAGTTTCTTTTTTTCCTTTTCTTTTGGTTCATGTTATTTTTGGATTCTGGATGGATAGGATCTAGGATTATTTGGGCTTAAGGATGTATTCATGATTGGTATGTCTAGCCAACACACCTTGTGATGGACCATGGGTTTTTAGGGGATGTCAAGACTAATTATGACTCTTCCTTCAAGTGTAATGTATGGTGTATAGATTAGTAATGGGCACTAAGGGTGGACTGGTTTAAAGGTATAATTTTTACTGTTGTAGTTTTGTTTTTGGATTCTAAGAGATGTCTTAATTATTCCATTTTATGGTTCTCTATTGGGTGGTCTATTTATGGATATTATATCCACATTGACTTGCATAAAATAATTACTCTTTTAAGACTTATTCTCTATCCATGGAAGGAGGCCGAAGATATTTGTCCCACACTAATTGATCAAAGGTTAGTTGAGGTAGTGATTCGGGCTATCTAAGCCTTAGAAAATGTTGTGGGATTTAGGAAATATCAGGTTAAGGAATCTGAATCATACCCAAATAAGAATGGGGCTTAGTATTTTCTTAAAAAAACCCTTTCTTATGAGGTAGTATGGACCCCAATAAGATGAATATTGGGTAGAAAATCTTGATAAGATTTTTTATTTCCTCATAACTTCTGAAGCCATCAAGGTGAAGTGTGTTGTGTTTTCTTTTTAAGGGACCCAGTCTCAGGTGGTGGGAATTAGTAGTTCAAGCAGGGAAACATGTTCTTATGGGATGAAAGTATTTAAAGGCTATTTTCAAGTAGAAATACCACCCAGATATGTTGTCTCTTTCCATGATCTGGGGTTTTTGAGATCTCCATCAGGGAGAATTATTTATGTTGGAGTGTACCAATAATTTTGTGGATCTACTGAATTTTTTTTCAAGTTAGTTTATAATGAATTGCTGAAGGATTAGTGGTTTTAAATGGTTTTGCAGATGAATATTCAGTCTTATGTCTTCCTATTTAAGTTGAAGACATATACTGAGGTGGTCGATCATGACTTAATGGTGAGAACTAATTATTAAGGTAACATTGGATTCTATAGAGAATTTTTAGCAATGGTGTAGAGAATTACTAGAACATTTCATAAGAAGAGGAAGAATTATGAGTAGTTGAAGAGAGGTGTAAGAAGATCTAGGTATCCATCCTGACCACCTTCATCAGTAAACGATGGTAGTGGTTCTGTCATGTGTTATCGATGTGGAACCCCTAGGGACGTACGAATCATATGATCAGCTCCACCTAGGTGATGCCACCAATTTGGTATTATAAGAAAATTATAGTATATTTTCTATAATTAACTACCATCTTAGATTGGTTCAGTATCTTTAGCCTCAAGGGGAACACCAACTGACTCAAAACTATCCAAAACTATAGGTTCTTGTTTTAGTGGTCATCAGGGTAGGGTTGGGTCTAATATCTGGTACATTTATCTTAAGAAAGTTCCAAAAATTAGTAGTCTACCTTATTCTTGGGAATATATTTGGAACCTTCATGTTATGTACTAGGACCCAGTGAAATCAGATGAAGGAACTGCATTCATTAAAGGTAATGCTTCAATTATGTCATCTATAACAGTTGTTTTGTTTGATATTGGGGCTTCTAATTATTCCACCTCTAATTTATTTTTGGAATCATTTAAAAATTTATTTGAAAATATTATATATGTCATGAATTTGTTTACACCTCTATGAAAGAGGAAGTAATGGGTTTTCAGATGTCCATCTTGTGCTCTCACCTAGTGAGAGTCTATTTGGAATGAGGCTTCCATATTCAGGAAATGGAATCCTTCATTACATCATGGGAATAGTTTTTATGGTATATTTCAAAGAAAATATTGATTGTTATCATAGTCATGTGACTTTCATGGAACCTAATGGGAGTGCTAAAGTCTTTCAAGGTGAATAGGTTCAATAGTCAGGATGAGTTGGGCCTCCACTTCTAGAGTTAAGAAGTCTCATTTCCCGGGTTTCTTCTCTTATGTTGTAGGATGATAGTTAGGATTATGAGAATGGGTTTCCTCCCATGGTATAAGATTTTTCATAGGTATTTCAAGATCATTTCTTAGGTTTACCCTAACAATGACATGTAAAGTTCATCATTGATCTGGTTCTAGGAATATAAATGATATATCTTCCATCATATCATATGGATCACACTGAGTTGATGGAATTAAATATATTGTTGGATGATTTGGAATCCAAAAGATTTATTTTCCCAAGAATCTCACATTGGGATGCAACAGTTCTGTTTTCTATAAATGTTGATGGATATATCTGGTTATACAATGATTACCAGAATTCGAATAGAGCCAACATCAAGACAAAATATACCTTTCCCTGATTTCATGAACTCTTTGATCATATAAAGTGGAAATATGGTTTTCCAAGTTTGAATTGTGATTTGGGTATCATTAATTCAGTGTTGGAGAAACCAACATTCCCAATACAACATTCTAATACAGGTATTTCCACATTAAATATCTATTCCTTGCAATTTGGATTGAAAAATGCTCAATGGTTTTCGTGAATCTTAAAAAACAGGTTTTTTATAAATACCTTGACTCTTTCATTATGGTATTTTTTGGATTAAATATCAGTCTACTTGAAAACTAAATAGGAAAACATTTAGCACTTGATAATTTTTCTATGTACACTCCAAGATCATCGCCTCTATTCCAAGATTCCCAAGTGAAATTTCTAGATTTGAGAAGTCATATTTCTTGTCCATGTAATCTCAGAGGATATATTTTCATTAGACCTAGAGAAAATCAGAGTAGTTATTTCCTAGGATAAAATGAGGAAGTTCTTTGAGATCAGGAGATTCTTGGACCTAGAAGTCTATTATAGATGATTTTTTAGTGATTTCTCCCGTATTGCTTCACCAATGATAGTGGATACCTGAAAAGGGGTAAGGTTCAATTGGATCCTAGAATGCCAAACCACATTTGAGGATCTTAATTGGTGACTAACCATTTCCCCTATTTTGATATTACCAAAATTTGGAAAGTTTTATGTGGTCTATTGTGACACTTCAGGTATGCGTCTGGGTTGTGTGTTGATGTAGTTTTACTATGTAATATCATATGGATCATGCAAAATATGATCACATGAATGGAACTAACTCACCCATGACCCTAAATTGGTTGCATTGATTTATTATTTAAAGTAATGGATTTTCTATATTTTTAGTTAGAAATCCATATTCTACTCAGATTCTAAAAGTTAGGCCAAATTGTTTTGTAGAAGGGTATAAATATGAGGTTGTTCCAATAATTTGAGTACCTTCAGGTTTTTAAATTTGGTATAGTATATACCCTGGGTAAAGTAAATATATTGGCAGACTCTTTGAGAAGAATGTAATAGATTCAAGACTTAAATGAGTACAGTGATGAGTGTACCATGATGGGACTTCTTTCTTGGATGCACCTAGAGGCTTAGAAGCATAGGGGATATATGTTCCTAGCTACAATTCAGTTGACACGCTCCCTTATCAAAATAATATAGGGAGACAAACCAAAATATGATCTATATCAATATTCTATGCAACTCCTAAATGGTGGGGATGTTTTTAATGAGTGATGAACATTTTCTATAGGGATCATTTTCTTCAAATGTGATTTCATGGTGTCATTTACTCTTTAAAAGTTGGTGATATAGGATAACCACTATTATCAGTGGTCCATTCATCCTGGGACCACTAATATGTTATATGATATGCACTTCAATTTCAGTTGTATGGGCATGAGGTGTGATATAGTTGAATTTTTATCTAGATGTTATACTTGACATTAGGTTAAATCCAAGTACCATAAGCCCTCAGGTCATCTTCACCAACTCCCCATTCCATCCTAAAAGTTTGATGAGGTTGCTATGGATTTCATCATTGGGTTACCTCATACAACCCAAGGAAGGAACACCATTTGGGTGGTTATTGACCATTTGAAAAAATAATCTCATTTCATCCCAATAAAGGATTCAACTGATGTAGAATAATTGCATAGGTTGTGTGTTCAAGAGATCATGAGGCTTCAGGGTGTTCCATAGACAATCATTTTAAAGAGAGATCCATATTTTACCTCTTGATTCTGGGAAGTCCTTATGATGTTAATGGGGTCACAAGTTAAGAATAGTAAGGCATATTATCCTCAATGGATATTCAGACTAAACGAGATAAAAAAATGGAAGACATACTCCATGTGTGTGTGTTTTATTTCAGAGGCTCATCAGATCACCATATGGGGTTGGAGGATTTTTCTAAAAATAATAGTTACCAATCCTTAATCAGAGTGGATCCCATTAATTCAATTTATGGTCATTCATGTCAGTCACCTATGTGCTGGGAGTAAGTGGAGGAGACTTCTTTGCTAGGGACAAACATTGTTCAAGAGACGTCGGGTAAATTCTGAGTGATCAGATAATAGTTTTTCATAGCACAAAGTATCAATAAGTCTTATAATAACCAATAACATTGATCCTTGATGTGTTTTTAGGTGACCAGGTTTTTCTAAAGGTGACACCTCCCTTGGATCACCATCGCCTTCATTAGCAGGGGTAACTTGCAACAAGGTACATTAAACCTCTTGAGATTACTGAAAGGATCGGTAAGGTTGCATATCTATTTGATTTACCTTACCATTTAACATCAATTCATGATTTTTTTCATGTCTCATAATTCAATAAGTATAAATTAGACCTGTCTCACATGATGAATTGGGAGGAATTGGAGCTAGAACTTTAATTTTTTATGATCGAGCAACCAAATTAGATTTTGGATTCCCATGTGAAAGTGATCTAAGGTAAGTTTATACCATTAGTATGGGTCCTTTAAAATCAAAAAAAATATGAGAAAGAGACATGGGAAAATATTTCTTGGGTGGAGGAGTAATATCCTCATTTATTCTTAGATCAAGCTATAATTTGACTTTCTAAGGGTGGATAGTTTTCATGGTGGGGATAATTTTCACATCCATTGTGTTTTTTAGGTATTATTCATTTATTTTTGTCCTTACCTTTATTCTATGGATTAAAATGTATTTTTTTTAAAAAAATTAGTTTTTAGGTGGACATAAGGTGGAACATGGTTTGTGCACAGTTAAGAGAAACTGTGCACTAGCCTAGTGAAAGTTGTGTGGAACTGTTAGTGTCACTATCCATGTTGCACCACCAAGAACACGTGAATGTGACATAGATAGTGGCACTGTCTAGTGCACACATTCAGTCACACGAGCGTGTTTCCTTCTAGGTAAATAGTGTGGCCTCCCCTACTCTTGGACACTGTAGCCACACAGTTTCCTCATAGTCTAGAAAATTTTCCAGCCAAACCATACAACCTACTAGAATCTTATATTTTTTTAAAATTTAAATTATAACCCCCGTTTATTTTAACACCATCAACCTCCTCTCTCACCCCATTGAACCCCCACTATCCCTAGGCACATGTCCCCCTCCTCCTTCACTCCATCTTTTCTCATTTTTTGGGTGGATTTTTGATTGATTCTTCCAAGAAATCCAATTATTATCTTCCTCCTCCTCCTTCGTTTATCTTGGTTTATCCTATCTCCCTTCCAATGTTCTCTTCCCTCCAAAAATTTTATTGACCAAAAATGGGTTCAATATCATTTATTTTAGTTGAAAATTGTTGGTTTTGGTGTGTTATTTCTTCCTTAGGATCACTTCTTTGTATAGTTTGTGGTTTCCAATTAGATTTTGGTGATTTTAAGTGAAAAGTAGTTGGTTCTATGTAATTAAATTATTTTATGAAATTAAAATTATTTATTTTGATTAAAAATATGTTTTTAAATAATGTGTGTGGGTCATAATGATGTTTTATAAGGGTTTAAATATGAGTTTCTGGTTTGAATGTTATTTCCCTTTGGTGAATTATTTTTTTTCATGTGTGATATGTAACTAATGAAATCAAGGTTTCATAAAGGGATTTTTCTTAATTTAAAAATAGAATATATAACTTGGGAAAACTTAGTATATAGGTGAGTTTTTATGGATGAGTACACCATATGATTCTATTGGGAAATGAACTAGGGCCTCCAAAAATATTAGTCTACAACACTAATTAAATGAATGATGATAATTTGGGGACTGTTAGAACTTTTTTCATGACCTCTGTAGAAGATCATTCATAATATAATACTATATTGATTGATCACCATGGTACGAGGATCCTAGGGACCCAATGAACAAGTTTATAGGGATTTCCCATGGTTCTTTTAAGGTGTCTTTTTTTGCTTTGTTTATCTCTATTTTTTTATTTTTATTATCATGATAAAATCTATTTTCATTTCAAAGTGCTTAATTTAATGCTTTTAAAAACTATCATCTGAATTTTTCTTTTAATGTTACTACATTGAACAATTTTTGTGGCATCCTTCTGGGTAATGATCTCACACCCTACATACACCCTTAGTTGTATGTAGATTGTGTTATGTCTAACACAGGTAAAGTCAGGACCTTCAGTAGTGGTCATGGTGTTTTCTCATACTATTGGATTCTCTTTGGGTGGTTCTTAGTGGTGCTGGCATGGGGGTGTCAGCCCATATGATTCATGGAGGTTTTGTTTATATAGTTGATCTCATTCCCATTTGGTTGTCTTATTTGTAATTATTATATTTCTTTTTAATGCTTGTAATGTTACTTTTCCTCCATTTTGTTTTTATGTCTTGGAAGTTAGCTATATTGTATATAGACATTGAATATTGTATGCTAATATTTTAATGGGATAAATTGTTCCCTAAAGGATTTCCATGAATCCTAGGAACCAGTTTTCATCACATGAGAATTTGGATTTCCCTTCGGTCCATGTCATGGGCCTAATTAGGTGTCAGGTCAGATGGATGTCTTGTATGGTATGTGAAAAGATGCAGGATCTTACAACCTCAGCAAAATAGTACTTCTAAACCCTGAAAAGTATCATTGGTCATCCATCTGAACTAAACAACCCACCTCAATCACCATTTCTAACTGATATCCTCATTTAGTTTCTGAATGCCTAAAACACAACTAAGGAACAACCTCTAACTCAAGGAACTCAATTGGCCGAAACTTTATCCTACTCCCATTGTCAAAAATGAAACATGAAGATGAAACTTACCCAATCCCATCTATCTAAAACACTGATTATTTCATCACCCAACACTTTCCAGATCTATGGTACTTCCCACAATAAGATTCATCTTACATCTACTAAATTGTGATGAATAGCACCTTCACCATCAAGAAATCCCAAAAGAACCTAAAAATCTCTCTCCCACAACATGCCCGGTGCAGGTCCAAATTTACCACACTCAGCATCCAAGAGAATTAAAATTAACATCAATATATTTCCTCATTATCAAGAACCAAATGGAGTGGATACATATCCATACTACATGCGTGAGCTGATAAAGATAATATTTTCCTTAAAAGTTAGGTTCACCTTATAAAATGCATATATCATCTCAAATATCACCTGTGAGATCAAATTTGAAACTTATTGCCTTTATTCCATATATTAACCCACATCATTCTATCTTTAGAGTAATTATCCTATAAACTCTCGGCTCCAACTGTAGGCACATCACCATATCACTTGATCGCAATGCCTTCATGCCCCAAGACATTCTACAATCACCTAAACATTCCCATTTGAGTTTATACCTGACCCCTATGAGATTCCATAGTTAGATCCTCCACTGACTCAAAACTATCATCAAACCTACTACACCACGGGAACACCACAAAACAAGCACCTAGGATTATTCTTTAGAAGCACCATATGCCTAAATACAATGCTCATCTCGATCATACGCTACATTTGATTTCCATCTTGAATTATCTATGGAATTTTAGAAAACACCTATTTTGTTCCTCACTAGCATCATGGTGCCACCATGACTAACCCATGATCAGATCCACACTTCTGATCATTTATGTATGAGGGTATTTCCTCCATAACTAACACATCATTCTCCACTATAGGAGTGTTGTTTTAACATCTTGGATTTATGAAGAGGTATTTAATTATTAGTTTATATTAAAAATATCCCATTTTATTCTAATAATGGGATGTAATGGCTAAGAAATGAATTGGGAGAGTCTGAGGCTCATTCGGAGTTGGAATATCATGAAAATGGGAAGACATAGTGAGATGTATGGTTAGAACACAGTTAGGTCTAAGCGTTCAAATCAACCATGTGGTATACCCAGTGCGCATGGGGATCTAAGAAGATTTTCTTCAACCATGTATAGAGGGTCGAACAAAAAAATGATTATTTCAATCATCCTTTGAAGTGGCTCTCACAATGCTAGGGCACGATTAGCCAAATTGTGTGGCCAGACCATGAAGTTTCCCTCTTTAAATAGAACTTGGCAGATGGTTAGTGCACAGTTTTCCCAACTGCATACCAGAATAATTTAACGAGACTTGACTCTTTCCCCAAAAATGTTTTAAAACACAAAACTTCTTCTTCTCCCCCCATTTTCTTCACTAGAAGTAGTGTGAGATCCTTCCCTCAAGACACCCTAGGAATTTTTCTATCTCCTCCATCCAATCTTCAATTTGTTAATTGTTGGGTGCATTGGAAAGATTGAGGTAATCTATATACTCCTCTTCTTTCTATCCTTCATTTTTATTATCCTTTATTTTACTATTTTGGTGTGACCTTATTTACCCTATTTCGAGTCATTTTCACCATTTCTCTAATAATTCCCATTCTAGATCAATTCAAGGTATGAAAACAGATGGGCAGTGTTCTAAGAACCTATGGTAGGTGTTCTACTTATTTCCCACAAGTTTCATTTTAGTTTTTCAATGCATCATTGTTCCCTTCACCAGACTTTTCCAGTAATGCCACTACATTTTTAAATAAATTAAATTAAATGCTTTGTTATGCTCGTTATGACTCTAGTGAGTTGAGAATAAACCCTTGGTTGATCACCTTGACCCAAGAAACCCCAATGGGTGTGTTTCCTCCTTAGAGGATTAATTCCCTTTACCCCCAAACTATCTAAACCCCTATTGAGGTGTGTTTCACATATAATAAATGAATTTAAATTAATTAATTGGTTTGAGGGGAATGGTAGGCCATGATTTATTACATTTTTACTTTATTCATTACTTATATAGTTTGCATCATGATTCATGATTTATTTTTATTTCTTATTCCTTATTCCATATGCGCGTATTTATTCATATTGCCTCATACCTCTTGTGAAGTAATTTTCAGGCTTGAATAAAATTGTTTGGATAGATTGTTTAGCATTAGATAAATGAAATTCCTTGTTGATGAATTGTGATCATGAATTCTATGCCTTATCGGCTTACGAGCCAGGAGAAAACACAGGGCCCACCTTAAGGACATCATGTATGGTATTATTATGCTTGGTACGCATATTTATTGTATGCTCCGGAAGAAATACTTTTCTTCCCTTGTATGGGTTCTCCAGACAGATTATTTATGCCCATGTGTGACACCATTTCTCTAGGGGATACACCATGGATGGGCTCGGTAGCAGGATGGTTACACAATGCCTCGCATGATACTAGGTCCCCTATATGTGGTACTTGGGATAGGCTTTGTAGTTCATGATTACACCATGTTGAGAGTGATATGAGGGATACTTTTTATGGGTCACCTTAGATGGTCTATGTGGTATTGGGTATTTGGGGAGCTCCTATAGTGACCCTTGGGATTATTTTATAGATCATCTTTGATGGGATCAGGATGACACATAAGATTTGATGGTTTCCTTGATTGTTTTATATGTGACTTCTTATTATTAAATTATGAATTTTTTTACTGATGATTTAGGGATGAGTCTGCTAAACCAAATCACAAGATTGGGGGCGGTCCACACTTGGTGCTTAAATTATGATGACCCATGTGAATAACTTATTAATTATGTACAGGTTCCCTATTTTAGAGACATCTGAATTTTTACAAAGTAGGTAGTGGTTATCAGGTATTTGGTTAGAATATGGACTATCATCTTTCATTTATTTATTGTTATGCATTTACTCTTACCAGAACACTCTTTATTTTATATTGCACAAACTGGATTGATCTAGAAACTATTGGTGGTGGATTACTGAGTATATCTCACACCCTTATTGGTCCACCATTAGTAACCAAAAAAATTATGATTATTAGTATAGATAAAGGGAAACATCCAAATTTTAATGCTTGATTGGAAGTTCTAATATGGAGTGCGAGATAAAGGGATCGAGCCTATGCCCGTGATTCTAGTAGTAGAACCTTTTTGAAATTTTTTTATTTTTTTATAGCATGTTGGTATATTCCCATATCCCCTCTTACCAATGTAATTATCTTTTATAGTTACATGACACCATGATCTTAATTTTTTCTATCAACTTATTGTACAACTTTCACTTGTTCATTACTTTTCTTGGATGATTTAATAATATTATTATTCCACTGTTGTCAATCATTTATTTATTATTCCATTATTTATTATATTACCATTATGCTCCACTCTAATATATGAGGTAATAGTATCCCCATGGACATGCACTAGGACCTCAATGCTAGTTGGAAAACTTTGGCTTATGGGAAGACACACTTGATATCATGTTGCCCACTATCCCGTGGCACTGCTAAGTGGAACCGAGGGCGGGATGCTATAAAGTGGTATCATGTGTTATTTTCATTTTGTCTTACTATTTGGATAGTAGATAAGAGAATTTTAGTATTAGAATTTTATAATGATCATTTTCCTAGGAGTATGTAACCTGCATACAGGGGAAACCCAAATTACATGGAATGGGTTAATGTTGTTATTGGTTATGATTGTTACATTTTTTTTCAGATTTCACCATTGAGGGACAAACTTATTTTTTCTATTATTATTATTGATATTATTATAATGGTATATTTTACCTTGTCCTGATGATTGTAGGGTGTATAAAATTCATGTATCATACTAGGCACCATAGGGCTTAAATTTCATGCATTATCTCATCCCACATCTACTTTCTATGTTCATTGCTTATTTTCCATGAGCTTGTTGTGACGTCTCATTTTCTATGTATTGTAGGGTGATAGAATTTTTGCATGATGACATACTTGGTTCAATTTACCAATTATTTTACAATATTTGGTTTGATTTATGAATTAAAATGATAATTTAAGGAGAGAGTACATCTACAAATTGTAAATGGCAGTTCACTCGATCAAATCACTATACATGTCATGTAACATCCCGCTACCAAGTGTAAAGGACATGTTATAGTTACTTGACATGAAAATTTCAATTTATAATGAGTATGGGACTTTATAAATTGGAATTAGTGACAAAATTAACTAGATAATGATTTTAATAATCAAACAAATAAGAATAAATTTCAATAAATTAATGTTCAAAATGAAAATTTTACCAATAGATGAAGATGAAAATGAAAATTAAAGGGGTGTTTCCTCTATACATTTCTTTTGACAATCCATATACCTGAACCTCTATTGATTTGTAGAATAATTTTACCCTAACCCAACCTTAGTAGTGTGTAGTATTCTGTGTATCTTATGATCTTTATGTGATACTTTATTACCACCTAGACCTAGCTTTAGAAGTAGGAAAAGAGGTGAGACTCATTATAGAAAGGTCATGTTCATATCCTTTCTTGTTATCAATTTTCATATCTATTTTAAATCTTATCTAAGTATTTAATTTTTCAATTGTAGCGTTATTCTATTTTGACGTCCTCATGTTGTATGCCAAAAAATTGGTGATGAGTATGCTCTGGAGGTGGTGGGACCTAATCCATTTATGATATCTCCTATAGTGACACCTGAGGAAACTCTTATTGATCTTCTAATAGGTGATGATTCTTATTTCTATGATAGTTTATTCTGGTTCATTTAGTCTATATAGGGTAATCCCTGACCTATACCAACTATGGAAGAACTGACTTAGGAGTTTTAACATCAGCATCCTACCACCTATTTAGGGGATGGAAGACCTCATGTTGCTGAATCGTGGATGGAGGCCATGATGTCAATATTTGAACAACTAGATATGCCTTTGGAGTGTAGGTTCAAGATCACTACTTATATTCTTCATGACTCTATCAACTATTGGTGGGATGTCATCTCTCGGGTTGATTATCATTGGTGTATGTTTGGGGAAGACTTCTAGAAAGCCTTATATGATCACTTTTTTCTGTAGATACATTGAGTAGAATGCACCAAAGAATTTATTCATATCATGTAGGATGTTACGACCATATTAGAGTATTCTTCTCAATTTATCAAGCTCCAAAGTTTTAATCAGACTCGAACTGGTGATGATTTGATGACTGCGAGAAGATTTTAGGATGGTCTCATGTACACCATCCAATCGTAGATGATCTTCATACAGTTGACTACCATTTTATATATTTTTAACCAAGCCCTTATTATATAATAGACCTAAGAGAGGATAGTAATGTGAACTAGGGTGATTAGGTTCTAAGGCAGGGTGATGGTTCATCCGGTATCTAGAAGCGTTGTTTGGAGAGTGCATGTGGGGGTAGTACCAGCTAGGTGACATGCACCGACAACCATCTGGTGTGTTTCCAGTGTGGAATACCATACCATAAAAAGTCACAGTACATGAGGAACCTGATCTAGTGTTGAGATTGAGAAAATATGGGTTAACTTCATCACTTCTGTTGATTTTTTCTCTAAGTTTCTTGTGAGCAGGGATATGTACCGACACATATTTTAGATACTGGATTAGTGAATCCCCATCTAGTTAGGAGTTGGTATTCTACTGGTCGATTAGGGTGAGGAGGTCATTTTGGTTGAGGTAGTAAGACATCTGAGGTTTAGCACCAGTAGGGTGGACCTTCCTAGACTAGTCTGGTTGCATCTTAGGGCCAAGGTTCAATCCATATATATATAGTGCATCCTATTCTTGAGGAGAATATTCCAAGGACTTCTACTCTATGAGGTACTATTTTGGTAGGCTCTATTGTAGTTTCTATCCTTTTTTATATAGGTTCATTTCACTCTTTTAAATCTGTTGTGATTATGGAATGTTTGGGCCTTGAGATAGAATACTCCAGTGGTATTATATCTCTTGACACACCGTTATGGGTCATATCCAAGAGTATTCTCATGTAAAAGGAGTCCCCCACTAAGATAGGTGCATACAATTTCTTATAAAGTTTCTTCGTCCTCAATATGACCTTCCTTGGTGTCATTCTTAGTATGGACTGACTAGTGTATTATTCAGACCATGTGGATTGTTTTTTTATGGGTGTATTCCACATCACCCGAGTGTAGAGCATATGTTCATAAGAGAGAATAGGATTTCTAGGCTAGTCTAGCTAGACTTGAGGGTCAATGTCTTGGTATAGTTACATCCCAAATGGGGAATCTCTTTATGATCAATTAGGGAATGAATCTGGTGTAATTCCCTCCAATGGTAGATTTTTTTAGGGATTTATTCTCTGAATATTTATCTATTTTACCTCATAAGAGAGAGTTTGAGTTCACCATTGAGATAGTGCCAGGTGTGGCACCAATTTCCATTCCTCCTTATAAGATTATACCCATAGAGATCCAAGGACTCAAGAAGTAGCTTGAAGATCTAGAGGGAAAAGGTTTTATCTAACCCACCACATCACCATGAGGTTTTCCTATCATTCATGATAAGAAGGCAGATGGTACCATCACCTTGTGCATGGATTACCTCTAATTAATCTATATTCAAGTGATGAAATGGTATAAACTACCTCAGATAGAGGACCTCTTCATATATCTTTTAAGATATATAGTTTTCTTTAAGATCAATTTTTGGTTGTGCTGTAATCATGTGTGTGTGAAGTAATTAAACAAAAAACATATATAATTCAGGAGATGGTAAGACTTGTACATGTATTTGGTTATGATGTCTGACCTTACGAATGAACCAATGGTCCTTATAGATCTAATGAATCATGTTTTTCACCCATGCCTAGATTCATTTGTGGTGGTTTTCATAGATGAAATCTTAGTTTGTTCTCACACCAGACATGACCATGAAAACCATCTTGAGATCATGATGAATAAATTGAGAGAGAACTAGATTTATAAAATTCTCAATAAATGCCACTTCTAGATTAGTAAGCCTTGCTTCCTATGTCATATCATTTCAGAGGAAGGTGTATCTATTGATCCAAAGAAGGTGAGTGTTTTGTTTTTCTGGGAGTATTCCAAGAATGTGTTTGAAATACATAGTTTATTGGGGCTATCTAGATATTGCATGTTATTCATATAGGATTTCCCATACCTTTCAGGGCCACTTATGTGCTTGACAAATAAGGGTGTGAAATTCATCCGGTTTGAAGTTTATGAGACAAAATTTCAGTAGATGAAGGGGAGAATGACTTCAGCATCGATCAGGATTCTACTATAATCAAATAGAGGTTATACTGTTTACTGTGATGCTTTAGTAATTAGGATGGGAGAAGTAATAATGCAGAGTAATTGGGTTTTAGTATATGGGTCCCACTAGCTAAGACCCCATGAGAAGAATTATCCTATGCATGGTCGCAAGCAACCTTCCTTGGACCATGATATTCACTATTGGAAGAACTATCTTTTGAGTGGTAAGTTCATTGTTTACACGAATAACAAGAGTATAAAATACTTGAATCTAAGTTATAATAGGTTGGTAGAATAAAAGAAATCATTCAACTTTTAATTTCTTTATACACTCAGTAATGGTAATTCCATCCCTAATGCCTTGATCTAGAAGACTCCGACACAGGCTGTCCAGGAGGCCAGTGCTAAGTGGAAGTTGATAGATCAATTTTCCAAGATGCACCTAGAGGTTCAATAACAGCATACAAAACCTATTTTAGTAGGTCTACTAGTGAAATAATCTCTTCTAGAGTGGTTACAAATGAGAAATAATTCTGATCCTGAAGGACTGGTCCTAAGGGAGAATGTCTCTGGTGATAACCCACCTCTAGGTTGGGTTATTAAAGGGAATGAGACCATACTCTACTATGAGCATGTTTTTGTGCCTTATGATATATTAGAAGAGATGATATGGGAATATCATGCCTCTATTTGGGAAGTTCACCCAGCGATTACCAAGATGTATTGAAATATACGCCATTACTTAGTGGTCAAGTATGAAGAGGTAGATTTGAGGTTTCATTTCTCGATGCTCCACCTGTCAGTAGGTAAAGGCTAAGCACCAGTAACTTGATTAAATTCTAAAACCTCTATCCATTCTTGAGAGGAAATACAATGATGTTAGAATGTATTTTTTATGGGATTTCTGAGATCCCCATGAGGAAACATTGTAGTATGACTAATCATCAACAGATTGACCAAGTTCATAAATTTCCTAACAATTCAGATACCTTCTCATTTGGTTAGTTTGGTGGGATTTATATTCAGTACATAGTTCATCTTCATGTTCTTCTCCATTTTATCAGGTCAGACTGATATGCCCATTTTACCACATGGTTATAGAAGGGGTTGTAGAAGGCACTTGGTTCACTTGTTCTCTTGAGTACAATATATCACCCCCAAACCGATGGGAATTTTGGGTGGATGATACAGGTGTTAGAGGATATGCTTCATACATAAATCCTTGTTTTAGAAGATTTCTAGTTGAAACATATTACTATTGTGAATTTCTCCTACAATAATAGCTTTGAGGAAATGATTTGGATGGCTCTGTATGAGGCCCTTTATGGTAGTTCATGTCATTCACCTCTATACTAGATAAAGTCAAGGGAGGAAGCACTAATAGGTCCTCATCATGTTCAGGAGACTTTAGAACAAGTAAAATTGATTTATAAGCGTATGGATACAACTAAATCCAGGAAAAAGACATATTCCAATCTTCACCATAGACCTCTCGAGTTAGAGGTGGTACATCAGGTCTTTCAACATGTACCGCCCATTTTTGGTCAAAGATGAATTCATATATAAGGAAATCTATCACCTCGATATGTTGGTCATTCCAAGATAGTGGAGGGAGTCATGCAGATAGCTTATCAGTTGTAGCTACCTTATAGGTACCATTCCATGCACAACGTCTTCCATGCTTACCAGCTTCAACGGTATCATGTTGACCCATCTCATTTGTTTGGACCTAGGGATATAGGTCTGGAAGTTGATGCATCCTCTAATGATAATCCGATATATATCATTTATTATAGTATGAAGGCTCTTCGAGGAAGGTCACTTACATTGGATTGCATTGTATTGAATAAATACCATTTATAGAATGAAACTTAGGAGTGAGAATCTGATGTATGTGCACAATAGCTAGAACTTTTCTTAGATTATTTTTTACCACACTTGAAAGGGAAACTTAGGAATGAGTTGTCCTAAAGAGGGAAGGTTATAATGTTCTATATTTTTAGGGAGGTGTTGAATTCTTATTTACCATTAAAAACCTCTTCTTTGATGATAGTCATGGGATCTAATGATTGAGAAATGGTTCGGTAGATTAGAATTCATGTTTGGATATCAAAGATATGGAAAATGGTAAGGAAGTGTAAGCTATATGGTTAATGAATGGTTATTTCTAACCATGTGACCTAGCTATGTTCGCTACCCAGTGCACAGGGTGAGCCACATGGTTTTTTTCAACTGTGCAGAGTGGGGACCATAGCTATGTGCTGATTTAAAATATACTTGAAATTAGATCCCATATGGTTAGAAAAACCATGTAGCTAGATCATACAAGGTCTCTCTTTAAATAAAACTAGGTGCACAGTTTGGCCTACTGTGTATCCAAATCATGTGGCTCATTAGTTAAAGGGTAATTGACTCGTTTTCCCCTAAAATGTTTTAATACACATAATTTCCTCTCCTCCTTTAATTTCTTCTCCAGTGACCACGTGAGCTCCCTCCCTCAAGACCTCTTACTCATTTCTTTAGGTGTGTTGGAAATATTGAGGTATGCTCTTCACTCCTCCTATTTCTATTCTCATTTCTCTCCACCTCTATTATTTTATTTTGGAATGACCTTATTTACCATTTTTAAGGGTTTTCTCCATTTCTTTAATAATTCTCATTACATCTCAATTCAATGACCAACAATGGATGAGTGGTATTCTACCAACCTAACATAGGTTGTCTATTTCTTTCACTTGAGGTTCATTGTGTTTATACTATGTGCCATTGTGCTGCACACCATAATTTTCTAATGACACATCTAAGTTATTAAAAAAATAAATTGAACGTGTTTTCATGCATGTTATGACTCTAGTGAGTGGAGAATCAAACCATTGTTGACCTTTTTTACCCAATCCACCCAAATGGGTGTGTTTCCTCCATACAGGCTTAATGAACTTTACCCCCAAAATTTCTAAATCCATAGTATGTTGTGGTTCACATATAATAAATTCATTTAAAAAATGAATTGATTTTAGGGGAATGGTAGGAGATGAGTTAGGACCATTATGCTTTATTCCTTTCTTATATCATATGATTCATGCTTTATTCTTTATGCTTATTACTTATGCCTTATTTCATATGCCCATGTTTATGATTATTTACTCATGCCCTATTCCATAGTTATTGGTCTTGAATAAAATGGGTTTTCTATATTTTTTACCATGAGCTAAATGAAATTACTTATTGATGAAATATGTTCATGAATGTTATGTCTTATTTGCTTATGGTTCAGGAAAAAACATAGGTCTTGACTTAAGGATTCCATGGATGGGATTGTGATTATTAGAACATGGATCTATTAGACGTGATGGGAGTGATACTTGGATTAACTTGTATGGGATCTCTGGATGTATTATTTATACCCATGAGTGAAACTAGTTCCCTTGGGGAGACAAAATGGACGATATCATTAGAAAGATGGTTATATCATGCCTCAAGTGATAATGATTCCCCAATGTGAGATACCTATGACAGTCCTAGTTGTTCATGATTATACTATTCCGATTGTGATATGAGGGACACATTTTATGGGTCACCTTGGACGAAATCTATGGTATTGGGTATTTTGGGAGCTCCTAGGGTGACCCTTGGGGTTACTTTATGGGTCTGATTTGAAGGGATCAAGATTCCAAACCTGATTTTATGATTTCCTTGACTGGTTTATATGTGATTTATTATTATTAAATTATGAAATGTTTGATTGATGATCTAGGTATGAATCCACTAATATAAATCACAATCTTTAGGTCAGTTCGCAATTAATACTTAAATTATGATGATCCATGTGCAAACATTATAAATTTTGTAGAGGTTACATGGTTCAAAGACATTTGTCTTAGGATGGAGTAGTTAGTTGAAGTTGGGTATATGGTTGGAACCTAGAATATCATGTTTTATTTGTTTATTTCCTTGAATTCACTCATACCAGAACAATGTTCATTTTATAATGCAAGAACTAGATTGATCTAAACACCGTTATTAGTGGCCAAATGAGTATATATCACACCCAGTTTGGGGCGCACTTAGTACCCAATAATACTTTATGATTGAAGGTATATAAAAAGGGAAGTCCATAGCTTCTTATGCTTGAATGATAGTTCTACAATAGAGTACGAGACAAAGGAACTAATCCTCTTCTTGTGATGATAATAGTAGCTTCTTTTTCCCCATTTTTATTTTTTTATATCATTTGGTAAATGCATGTATCCCTTATTCCCTTTTTAATCAATTTTTATAGTTACATGACACCATGATCATCATTTATGGTATCTATTTATTGTTCGTCTCCTACCTATTGTTTATTTGTCTTGAATGATTTATTATTATTATTATTATTCTAATACTATATATAAATTATTTATTATTTTTTTGTTTCTTATTTTTTATATTTCCATTGTTCTTAACTATGATCTATGAGGTAATAGTCTCCCCATGGACACACCCTAGCCGCTCACTGCTGGTTGGAATCCTTTGGCATAAAGGAAGGTGCTCTTGATGTCTTTTAGACCACCATCTCTGGGAAGCATTAAGTGGAACCCAGGGAAGGATGTTACAATTATTTTCACCACTATAATAAAGAAATTCCAAATTCCATGAACCATTATCAAAACACTATTAACCCAAGATTTATACGTAACCATTTCTCTCTCTCTCTCCTGAGAAACATAACGAAATTTCAGCTATCACATGTTCCAGTATTTTGAGAATGATACCCATCGCATTCACCAAAGTCTATCCCATAACAAGAACCCTTATCATAGATGGATTACAGTGTACTACCCATCATACAACTTCACTTGCCTCACTCTTTAAGGCTAATCTCTAAGGAGTCCCTTCATCAAACCAAAATTTATATTTATATAACTAGGTGTATATCTAATGCCCTCTCAGATACTCAGTGTGATGTTAAGATGTTGTGTGTGATCATATATAAAATAGGAGAGCACTAATATATCATCGATGAATACCATGATAAATCATCTATTTCTGATGTCACCTTTAACTATAGAGACATATCAAACCCATTAAATGGCCCCAACCCCCCTCCCTACAAGTGTCTCTTCATACTCACATTAGTTCTCTACCTACTCATGGATCCCTACTTAACTCAAGAACCATAGGAATATCCTTCTATAAACTATGATCAACTACCCAAACAACACAATGCATCACCATGCGTACATGCCTCTAATATTCCATTAACATCTAACCATAATACGCTCTTATGTAACCCAACTAAAGAACCTTCTTATGACTCCAATGAGTTACATCTCAATAAGCCTCATCTTACAAGACGTATCCACTGGCCATGCCTACGCCTCTTACTTATCTCACACAACAAAGAGAACCCTTTGTGCTTTCCAAAACAAAATAAAACTAACCAATCCAAAACCAATTGCATGACCACTTAAGTCCTGAGTGTCATTTAAAAGTTCCACTACATTCATATTAGGCTCTCACCATATTCTTGAGGAAATTTAAAAAGTTAACCAAGCCAGAAACTTAACTATTCATATCCTCATAAACCACATGAGATATGAAAAATTAGTATTCCATGTGATTTTTATGTTAAAGAAACCAGATATCTCCTTTTACTTCATACTTTTAACACGCCATGTCTACCTCATATATAATTTTTTAACCCAAGTAAACTCGTAAACTACAATCCACATACTTTTAGTACCTCATATGATTTTGGTCTAACTCATAACCACCTGGAACATCCCACTTACATAACTATTACCTAGACTAGGAACTTGAATGAGCCTACCCCTCAAAAGACCAACCAAAAGACTGAAGTACTAACCCACAAACACTCATTCAAAAAAATAGGTATAGAATGCACCTAAACTCTACACTTAGAAGAACTATTCATACACTACTACCAAAATTCTATAGAATCCACCCATTCCACACACACCTAAGGGAACATAAAACTCAATCGACCCCTCTCATAGTTCACCCTAGAAATCAAAATGACAACAACTTCCAAAATTAGATTCACATTAAGAAAGTCACTAGGCTCTCCCATTTATGTCCATGCATACTCACAGAAGGACACAACACAGAGGGAACCAAACTTTCTTTGGTCTCAATATCACACGAAATCAACAGGTCAAAACACCCATCTCTTAGGTCTCATATATATATAAGGATTAATATTTCAAATCAACCACCTACCACCAGGGATCCTATCCTCTCTGAGAATTTATATATCAGAATACTCCCTAGAGGACCAGGATACACAATAAACCTCAAATAATAACCAACCACAAGGTTCTAATGGTCATAAACCCAGGCCATGTTGATCAACCAGGGACACTACACCTATGTTTCATGAGGAATTCATCATAATCCTTATCATTGAGTATCTCATCATAGATCCACATGACTTTCCATTAGAAAGAGCCCCATATAAAAGTCAATAAAACTAATTAGAGTTTTATAAATCACTTATATTGGAAGTTTCGTATGAGTAGTTTTTGACACCTTAAATAATTTACCCTTTATCATCATCCAAAATAATACACTAGTTTGACTATAACATGTGGATCCCATGTGCCTTACATGATGCATGATATGCCTCTTACCTATACATTTCAAGATTCAAAGATAAGTACCTGGACTCTTTCCAACCAAAAAAGAGCCATAATTCTACCATAAATTATCAAATCCAAACTACATGTCTGTTTCTTGAAGAAAAAATAATATATAGCTATAAAATCACAAATCAAAACCGTAATCCCAACCCTGTTAACATGGAATTCCTACCAGAATTGGTGTTCATGGTGCACTAGTAGAGCATCCATAAAATTTATAACACATTCATATATCTCTAGTATACCAAATCCCAAATATTAAAACAATAGGAAATAAACTCCTATGAATCCACTTTGTAACATCCCAACCCGAGAGCCACTAAGTCAGTGCCCTGAGCTAGTTCTCTAAATGAACTCAGGAATGCATCCCCATATTCTAGGGGTTGTCAACTAGTATTGGGGTTCTCGGTTTATACCATGGTGAGACTATACCCTCTGATCAGAGTGTGAAATAATGAATAAATAACCAATCACCAAACACATAATATTATGTGGAAAGAATAAATAGACATCAACATCTCAAAATAGAATTTGAAATAGAAACATATAAATATAACATGACTCTATAACTAATGAAATTAAATAAGGAATGAATGACTAAGTCATATATACAACTGAGAACCCACTGGGAAAGTTACATAATATACCAAAATAAAATAATCCCATAAAATTATCCATTGAATCTCTGAGTCAACTTCATCTAGTATCCTAACATTAGTTGATTTATCATGATCAATCATGTAAAACACAACCCAGACTTCAGCCCAAACTCAAGCCTATAAAAAACATGTTAGAGTTTCTTGGGTACCCATGTGTAGTGTCAGTCCAAGAAGGGTGTGAGTATAACTCATTAATCCACAACCAACAGAATCTAATGAAAATAACAGTCTGTGCAACAACATATTCAAATAAATAGTGAGATAAATAAATAGTGAAAAATAAGATACACTTGAAAACAACCCTTTTTATCTATCTTATTATCCCTAAGGCTATAGAGTAACACCTATGAAAAATAATCCTACATTGGACAATTTCGAACATATGATTCATAAACATGGGGCGATCCTTACTCTAAATAAAGAAAATGGGGTTTTCATTCCACAATTAACTCATAAAGCACAAAACATCAATCCAAGGTACCCATATCATATTCTTGAGTGATAAATGACCAAAGTTTCAATATGTAATTTCAATCATGCATTAACATCAATATCAATTGTGTTGGGAACCACGTTCTAGCACCTAAAGCATGTACAAAACTATTGGTACCAATATGGAGAATCTGTTATTAATCCTAATAATAAATTATAACACTAGTATCTGAATCATTATTCTAGTATTTGTTTATATATAAACATTAGTGGTGAATAAAGCATCATTATGACACTAGACCATAGATGAGGATCATCAGTCCAACATCAAATTCTATATGGTATATTATCATTTCCTACATAATTAATTTAGAACTTAATCCTTGAATTATAATATCAGTGTCTATAGCCTTAGTATAGCAGCTAATCTATATAGTATACTAACTTTTATTAGAGCATTAGTCCTACATCTAAATCATTCAACCATTTTTTGATTACTAAGGTTTAACAAATTGACTATATAAAATAGTAAAAATCACAAAAAAAACTTTTATAAACATTAACATCTACCAAGGTCCCCATGGGATTTCAACACTAAAATAAGTCCAAATCCTTTCTTTCCCTTTAATAATTAAAACAAACATCAAGGAATCTCCATAAATGGGTAACCACACACCCATTTCCAATAAACATTGAAATGTATTTATAAACCCATTTTTATAAAACCACATGTAGTTCAATGCCTCATTTTAAAACAAAAACCATTTCAAATATATCTTCCACCATTAGAAACCCAAAATGAGTCCTAAACCTAATTCACATAGTCAAAATCATTTAAAAGGAATCATAAGTATTTCATAAGATCATATCACATACAAGAATTCCAATTCATCCTTTAAACATATTATAAATCATTTATACCCAAGTCCTAGAAAGTATCCCTTAACTATTAAATCAATCCAACCAACGAGATTAATTGGGTTAAGGTCATAACCCACATACATTGCCCTTAAAACCCAAATTACAAATTTTAAGGAATGGAACACCCCATGGGAAGTCATAGGTTCGGTCTTAAAACACCAAAAAATCCAACAAGACGTTTGGAAGGTCTATTGTGCCAATTTAACACCTAGAAACATTTACTTAAACCAATAAAGAAAATACACCACACATGGGATTTGAGGCACATACAATATACATATGTAAATAAATTATCAAGACTGTGTTTAAAGCATTTAGAACTTTTATCTCATTAATAAATCTTTCCATAACATTTAAAAATCTCAGTGTCTTTTATGAGGCCCCTTTAGGCCTCATCCAAACTCCTCAACATCCAAATAATATCATCTCAACAACCCAAGATCTAAACTCACATTGAGAAACTATAAATAACTAATAATAACAATTATAATTACTTAATTGATAAAAAAACATAACATAACACCATAAAACTCATTGGGAACTTATTAATTTTTGAAACTCTACACAACCACCATGGGTGCTCCACAACAAACTCCAAACATTATTATCAGGAAACCCCATAAGGGGGATACCATTACAATAATTAATTTAATTCATTCATTATGGGGTACATAATAAAATTCACTATTAATGCATACCTTATAATAACACTATACAATATATTGAAAAAAGTATTCTTGGGTTCTTATCTACACAAGACAACCAAAATCCCCATGATAATGGATGATTCCAATAAGATTCATTAGACCAATTAACAAAAACCAAACTAGGAAACGCCAAAATTATAGAGGAGTAAGAAGGAGAAGAAAAGAAGCTAACAGAGATTAAATATTACCTCAAATTCTGAAGAATCTCTATGAACACATAAAAAATAAAGAGGTTGAAGAAGGAGGAACTTTGTTGGGAATACCCATGGTTCATGTGCATGAAATGGGGGAGAAATTGAGTAAAGATATCTAAAAACCCAATGGATAATTTTGGTAAAATCCACCTTTTTAAGATGTTATGTGTATCTACACATTTTTTCAAATCATGCATCAACCATGCGATTAGACCTATACAAATACAAACCACATGCACAGTTTAGCCACATGTTTGGCCAAACCAAGTTGTAAGTGTGCAACACCCCATTTGGCCCTTCTATAGCAAGGAACATGGTTTGTCTAAAACTGTGCGTTGTTCGTTCACCATTCCCAAGGCTCTTCTAAACCTCACACATTTTCACTTTTTTCTCACATGGTTTACTCCAAAACATGATTTAACCATGAAAAAAACTATGCTCAGTTTAAAATGAAATAAAAAAACCTTGAACATCAAAGAGTCAAACAATTTCTCCTAAACCATTCACACAAAACCATGAACTTGGTAAAAACCTAGTGAAACTTACCAAAACATAACCTGAAGCCTACAAATATCATCTGAACTCCAAGGATATATCCTAATCATAATTCCTCACCTAAAAACAATACTTTGTGGCATTCCAACCACTGGAATCTCTTTTTGAGTCTTGATTCAATATTCTACCTGTCTAGAAAATGAAAATTCAAATTCCCTTTAGAATCTCCAACTCATAAGGATACGATATCTTATATAATACTTTCATTGATGGAACATCACTATATATAATAATATCAACTCTTTCTAAAAGTTATAACATGTTGTGAGATGATATTTCTCTAGAATCAATCATAGGGAAATTTTGGTTGATGAAACTATCATTTTTCTACAATAATAAGAGATAAAATTATTCGTAATTTACTTAATTACAAATTATGTTAGACATAATAATTAATTTTATTAAGTATCAATCTATTTTATCACGTCTAAAGGACCATCACCATTAAACTCTAAATGCACCCACATGCGGACATTCTAGCATCTATTATCCATATTTTCTTTATCATAACCCAAGAAATGTCCTAGTCATTTATTCAATGGTATTTAGGTAGGTATTATTTCCAAATACGGGAGAGTAGTTCCTAAGTTTGTTGAGTGAACTCCCTAGTATGGAAATCCTGACTCAAATTTTTTCAACACATTCCTCCATCATACATTAAATATTGTAAGGGATACTCCTCTTAATTTTAGCTTGGTTAATTCAACCTGAAACAATCATTAGAACTCCCCTGATAAAGGTATGTTTCCTAAAAAGGTCCAATCAAATAATTTATTCTATGGTTTCATTTTAAATCTAGTAATGAATGGTGTAATGACTTAATATTAACTTTATGGATATTTCTTTTATTATGTGTAAGCTTTTTTATTTTATATTTTAAAAGTATTATTAATATTAAGTGGATTTTACTAAATTGATTAACTATATAAAATATTTATGCATAATCCTTTCTAATTTTATTCCATATTTTCATATCAATTCATTTATTCATGTGATGGAGGTCTTTAATCTATAATATAAATCATGAAATATCTATAAATAATAAATAAAATATAGAAAAATAATGATCTTTAAATAGAATTATTTTATTCAGTAGAAAATGAATAAACCATTGACCATAGGGGTAAAACTCATTGATATAGTCTTAGATAACGTTTATATCATTCTACCTATATTATATGTATCTCCTTAGTTTGGTTTCACCTTGGCTCTATTTTGAACCAACTCTATTCACCTGAGAGCTCTATCCTTACAATTTTGTTTTCTACACTAATGGGTGATGGGAACCAAAAAGGTGGGTTTACATAAAAGTAATTGAGGGAATACAGGAATGTACATAATAAGGATGGATGGATGAATCACATACCATCAATTTAATATAATAAAATAATTATAAAGACCCCTATAATAATTAAATTAAAATAAACCATACATATTCATAGGTCAGTCTAAGCCCTTTGTTATCCATTAGTGAAATGAATATGCAATTAAAATAACTAGCTATCATTAATTTAGATTCATTAATTTATCATAAATTCCTAATAATTTATATGATTAATCAATTAATTCCATTTATATTAATTCCAATCTAGTATGTCCTCAAAATACCCATTCTCTATGATTTTAAATAAAATAAAATATTTTATTTTTCAGAAAATTTAATGAAATACGTATAAATTTTTTATTATGAAGAAACTCGATGAGTGATAGTTCAAACTACTTGGAATGTATTGAGATCATATACATTATACTCATTAGTTATATATAATATTCATTTTTTCATAATTATAAGGCATGTATGATTCATTAAATTAAACATTGAACAAATGTGAATTAATGTTGTCCATAATGTTTTAAATGAACATAGAGTATTGTATGTATTATGACTATAAATAAATGTAATTCTTAAATTTATGTATAAATTAATTACTAATTTTATATATATATATATATTACCATTTACATATAATATATGGGTCAATAAAATACACATGGAATAAATGTAGTTGATCTCTAAAAGATTAATAAATTAAATTTTAATTTTCTATGTAAACATGTTGGGTACACGATGTGTACATGAAACTACATGTCATGTATCATTACTTTTGTATGTTAGTGATACATTATTAGGAACATAGCATGTATTACTTCACATACATATGTGGGGAACACATTGTGTATAGGTGGTACACCTCTTTTACCCTCCTTGTTACACAGCTGTCAGTCCCTATATGTCTTGTAATTATTACTTCATGCATTTTTGTCTAACTATTTTTTCACCATGAAAATACATGAACCACGTACTGTGTAACCTAGTTACTAAACATGTGGTCACACATTCTATGTTCCAATACTAGCTTGTTCAATACATGGGGCACTTAATGCACCATGTTCTCTTCATTCCATGATGTGGCTAATTAATCCATGCAATATCTCAGTATAGTGAATTGTGATACATGGCATGTACACTAGCTACATGTTGTGTAATCCCATATTTTCTGGCCAAACTTCTTAAATAATTTGGATGGGTTTGTCAGATGATCTTCATTGAAAATTAATTTCATCTGTATTAAATTAGTATGAAATTAAGGGGGGAATAGTAGATCAAGATGATCATATTAGAATAAAATATTTATTAAAAGGAAAAATATATTTAAATGTATATAATGATCAATAATAATTAAATAATTTAAAATTTAACATGATCAATCTAATATTTCCTTTTAGTTCTAAAAGTATCTAAAAAACCTAGTGGGACTATTTCTAACTCAACTATTTTCAAATTCAATGGATCATTCATAATGTAAATAATATGAACACCATGACCAATGAAAAAATTTCTAAAGATTATTTAAAATTAATTTTTTCAAAACTAGGACAGAGGATATTTAATGTAAATTTATAATTAATTTAAAATATAAGAATATATATTACCTAAGTCTTTATATCTTTCTTTATTGATGGTTTTGATCACTTGAACTCGATCATTGTATTGTCATTGCATCGTTATGAACCAAAGAAGATCCCCTCTTGTGGTAATCCACACATGTTACTTCAATATTCAAACAACACTGATTAATTTTTGGGTTCCAATGAAGCTAATTGGTCATCATGTGTTTTTTACCTATATTGCTTCATGTTCTTTCAATCTTGAAGGAATTTTCTCTAGTTTATCTCATTCTTGAGAGGTATAGAGGATGAGGGAGATCTGTATAGGAAATAATTGTTCAAAACAATTAACAAATCTATGATTGACATAGAAGACTATTTATAGACATAGGGTTGGTGTTTAATTTTAATTAATTTTAAAGAGGCCCTTAATAGTATATTAAACCCAAAATAAACTTCATTCCATGTAATAAAATAATATAGCTATTTTGTTTTATGGAATTCGCTAACCTGAACAATGATAAATATTTATTTTACAATATGGTAGATAAATATATATCACCTAAAAAAATCTGGTCTCCTCGTCCTCCTCAACATTTTATTAATTATTCAACACTTATTTAAATAAATATTATTTATTCAATAAATAAATAAATATTCTACTCACATCCTAGAAAATAAATATTTCTTTAATATTTACATAACTAAAGAAATTAGTTATTTAATAAATAAATAAATATTTATTATAGTAAAAATAACAAGAGATAAACAAATATTATATATTCTCATAATTAAATAATTACCTTGTGAATAAGTACTTATTTAAAATTTGAGAACATTTAATCACTCATGAATAAATATTACTTCTCAATATGGAGATTTATTTTTATTATATTTATTAAATTTAAATAATATTTAATTGATATCAAAGGAAATACTTTTCCTATGACCCTCTTGTCCTATTCCTCAATGGCACCACTCCAAAGATATAGCATCAAGCTCATCTTAGTACCCAAGTTATCACTAGGTCGGTCCTCATGCACCCAACCCACTCTATGTCAACATAGGGTGCACCCACCCATGTACTCAAATCTTGGATGTGGAGAAACACTTTACCCATGCTCATATAAACTATCCGGAAGGCTTAGACTCATCTCAAGGTCCATTACATCCTATGTGATTCAATCCTTCTCAATGCACTGCCCTTCTCTAGGAGGAGCTGTCTAAGGGAACCTACACTGGGGAAACTATTCTCATAGTTCATTTAATTCTCACACATTAGGGTTTGGTACCTCAAGGAATGAAAACACCATCACGTCCTCACCAATAAGTTTATAAAGCAATAAAACCAGTTCCAAAGGGTACATCATATCCCTTGGCACTTTGTTTATTATATTTATATACATTTAATTATTATTTAAACAATTTACTTGATATAAATAGGTTGATACTCGTTCTAGAGAGACCACATACCACATTTCATATAAATAAAATAATTCAAATTCATATAGGTATGGTCTAAGGACAAACTACCTCAATTTTATTGTTATTTCCTTTTAAAGTATAACCTAAAAACTCTCTCCTAAGCTCATACAAGTCTAGAATCCATCATCTGAACACCCCATACCCTAACTCCAATCATAACATCCAATAATTAATTTAAAATTTAATTCGATTAGGAATAATTTCATAAAAATCTGGCCAATTATTTCTCATTGAAACCTCAAGAGATGGGGTACAGACACTCTTGACAGGAACCAGAACATAAGACACAAGAAAGACCCATAATAGGCTAATGATTCGATAGACAATTATACTTCATTTGGTGAAATGTACCTTCAGAGAAACGGTGTTTAATGACATGAGATCATTATCTTGGTTCATCCTTTATTAACATCATGAAAATACTCATTTTTATCATCCAATTCTACCAGAAAACACACCTTCACTAAAATAGTGGTTGATGACATGAAATCATCATCTTAGTTCATCCTCTTGTAATATCATGAAAAATACCCATTATTATCATCAAATTATACCATGATTCATTGGAATCAGTGTTAAACCCTAAATTAAAGCTATAAAAAATCAATGTAATGTAATGGGAATAATAATAGAAGAAATGTTGAGGAGAAAATCACATGAAGCACCGCTGAAATGCTACTGGAATCTTTATAAATAAAGGTGGTAAAGAAAGGAAAGGGAAAGGTATTGGTATACTAAAATTTCCCCTTCCCATCACATATTCCACCCAAAACTCCCAAATCCTAAAATTAAACAATATAGGTTATACCTTTTCTTAAAAAACACTATGCAACATACTTGGTGTGAGAAAGGGGGTTCTCATTGTGAATTCCCTTCATGTAGTGGGAACTCCCCCTTGAACAAACCACACTAACAGTGTGATCTATGTTTCATTTCATGAAATCCTTTAGGCAGAATAATGAACCCCTCATCTAATCCCATTAATGGTGTGAACCCCATGGTTCTTGGTGTGAATGGTTGAAACTACAAAATATTTAACTCTCGAGCCACCTGGCCCATCTAAAATTCTCCCATATAAATTCATACCACTAATTGGGTTTTGAATGATGTCTAAAATACAACTCTTGATATTTCCTAATGTCACAACCTATGTTTTTATGGAATTTTTTTCAAATAGATTTACTTTTTTTGATAGCTTAGGTCACATGAAACACCGAGTTTTAATAAACTGTAATATACTATATTAATATTATTATTTAAACGTGGTTGTTATAACCTAGCTATTAAACTCAATGGTATGGATAGGAATAATTTCATAAAAAAATTTAAGTATATCATTTAAATAGAGAAAACATATTGATAAATAAGTACTTAATTTTTAGTAAAGTCTTTATATACTTCAAAAATTCAAATTTTCTCAAAAATGATTTGTAATATTTTTTGTAAAAAAATAATAAAGATATTTTTTTTCCAATTTTAGAAAATTTATTTATAAAAATGAATCTTATTTTTGAAATTAACCTGATAAAAGTTTCTTAGAGTGATTTTTTTAGAATTTTTTTGAAAGATTAATTTATCAATGAATAATGAATGATACTGATTTTTATTAAAAAAATTGTATTTACATTTAAAGAATATACAAGCCTCATTTTGTTTTAATATGGTAATAAAATTAAATTTAGTTCAATTATTTTATTATTAATCCAATTTAGTTCATTGGAATAAATTTTATATAAAACTTTTATATAAAAACTTTTATACATATGAAAAATTTTACTTTGGAAAACTGAATTTTCGACATATCTAAGGGTTTAATTTTAAATTAAATTTTGAAAATTTTATAATTTAAATTTATAAAAATAGATTTAATATTTTGAATAAATATAATTATTATTATATTATATGGTAAAATTAATTTTATTTCATAATGAATATTAAAAATAGAAAAAATTAATTATTGTGGTTAGGGTTAAAACTGGTTTACGAGAGGTTAAACTAAAAAATAAGGGATAAAATGGCTTAAACCATATAAAAATACTAGTTTATGAAACTATTTAGACCTTATCACATTTTATGCTTTATAATTATCTTTTTTTATCCTTACTTTATGTATAAAGAGTGGGTATATATTTTTCTTTTCAAAATATTCAAGTGTGTCATCTCCCCCATTTATAAAAGGGAACCCCATATATTATCCTCATAACAATTAAAAAAACTTTTTCCCTTAAAATAAATATAAAAATACTTTCCTTACATCTATATCCATGTCCTAGAGTCCTTTTTTTATCATAAAACCCTTCTATGAAGGATTTTGGTGCAAAACTAAAGAGGTTTTTCGAAGAGAAGGTATCATTCTTAACTGAGCATTTCAGTTTTATTTATTCATCAACATCATTAAAATATTCTATAATTTTTATGATATAATAAAAAACATATCTTCTAAATACTAATCTATTTTTATATTAATTGGATAACCTACATCCATCTCTTCTTCCATCAAATGGGAAACGAAATCATTGATCGTGTGCACGACGGACTACCACCTCATGAACTGATGTAATTTGTTTTCCATCACATCCTCTCACAAAAGTGTATAATGATGGATTTAATTTATTTATATGATATTTATGAAATACTTATAGTATTGGGATTATAATAACACCAATAACTTCTTAACTTAAAATCTTTTGGAGAACGATAATGTCACTCGTGGGTACGTGTGGACTCCCACTACAACAATATGATGTGATATGTTTTTCATGTTATTTTAACATGGATAGTAATAAGGATATATTTAATGAATATATATAATATTTATTATATAAAAAATATTTTATAAATATTAAATATTATTTACCTTTCTTTTTTTCATCCACTGAAAAATGGAACCAACGTTTATTTGTACGTATGACCGACCGTCTCTATGAATGTGTGATTCATTTTTCCAAATGTAAATTTGTGAATAATTATAAATAATTATATAATTAATATTTATGGTTTTTATATCATGGTTAAAATTATTTATATAATTTAACCATGATAAAATTAAAAGGAATGAAAATACCAAACCAAAACATACATGAAAAAACAAAAGAGTAAGTACTCAAAACATGATTTTAACATAGAATTGTTAATAAGTGGGTGATGAACGGTTATAATTAAATCATATATTTTATCATACATATTAATATAGTTCTTTTATATATGTAAAATTAACCTATATTTATATTAAATAAGATAAAAATGTGTGAGAATAAATTTGATATGTGAGGTAAGGGATTTTCGTCTCACTTTTATTTTGGTGGGGAACATGTCATCTTCACCACTTGTTTATTTTCTGTTGTTCATATAACTACCATGAATGTATTTTATTATTATCATCATTAATATTATGGGATATATATATATATGAATATATGGTTATTTATTTTATGTATCTTAAAATTCATAAGGTACCAGAGTTGTGATGGTTTTACATTACAATCTCATTGTTCATCGGTATTATTTATGATTATGATTACAATGATGAAATATAATGATCTATATCTCTATAAATTAATTAATTTTATTATACTTAGGTTATTTATTTATATTACATGTTTCCTATCACTTTTATCTCCTTATATACTCATAATTCCAAAAAAATAATGTTTTTAAGGAAAACTGACTTTACATCCCTCTTTTATTTCATATCCATGTTTTTTTAAAATGTTTTAAAAATTATATAACTATTATCCAATGATTGTTTAAATAAATGTTTTAAAAAAATTTAATTTTTATAAAATTATTTAAAATTAATTTTCATATCATTTTAAAAATGAGGTAGTTTTGACTTTTTACTGAAAATGAGAAATGAATCGTTGTTTTAACATTTATGGAATGAACTATATTTCCTAATGTCATGAATTATTAATTATTTAAAACATTCTTTACGAGTTTCTAGGATTATTTTAAAAGAAAATATTTTCATTAATATTTAGAAAAAAAATTATTTTAAACTTTTATTTTGAAAGCGGAAGGCGTATTTTCCTCAAGAATGTTTTTAATGATATTTTAATGGTATTTCTATTCATTAATGACAACAACGATTGATTTCACTTATGATATTCTAGGTATATGATTAAATGATTACATACCTATTTTTTCTCTAGATGGTTTATGAATATGATGGAAAAAATTTTGAAACTCATTTCTTTCCCACAGGTTATACTAGGAAGAAATGTTTACGAAACTCATTTCTTTTTAAAAGGTTATAATATGATGAATGATTTTAGAGAACACATATGTATAATATTCATTATGTCACTAGTTCTCCTAGAATCAAATATTACTTCAATTAAATGGGTAATTATTAATATTCTAGGATCTAAAGGGGTATACAAGTGGATATCCTAGGCCCCAAAAGGGTACAGAGTAGGTTATCCCAAGCCCAAAAGAGGGTAAATGGGAGGTTATCCCAATCCCAAAAGGGGTATAGAAGAGGTTATTCCAATACCAAAAGAGGGTAAATGGGAGGTTATCCCAAGATTTAAGAAGTCACTTGGTTCGTTATCACAATACTAACATGTTATGAAGGTCATGGTGGTAGTCTAGACATATTATTTTCTATGAATATGTGTATTCCAAAAATCTATGTCTTATTCCAATGTTATTTTATCACAGATCATGTTCTTTAATTATTTTATTTTTCTTATATTATGAACATTCATGATTTATTTCATTACATTATTATATGATCCAATATTTTTATAATATAGTTTTTAAATGTTATTCTGATTTTCTCATACCCTTATAATCATGTTAGGTTGATATCTCCCTTATTTACACATACTAATCATATAATCTCACCCTTTCTTATATTCTTTTACCCCAGGTTATAAATAAATGTGTTATGTATGATATGTATAATAAGAGTTCTATTTATGAAGGACTTAGGTGAGATGATGAAGTTTAATTCTGAACCAGTTTTTTATGTATCTAGGTTTCAAAATTTAATAAAACTTTATAGTCTTCATGGGTATTTCTTTAAAATAAATGAATATTCATCTATTAATATGTAATATCTAGGTTTGAAAAGTATAGTAATCTATAACTAACACTTCAAATTTAGATCCAAATATCAATTCTAAAAATAACCCTCTTAGAAAAAATCAAATTCCTTCAAGAATTCACACCCTAAAAGGGTATAGATTTTTTCAATTTAATCTAATAGATAAATCAATACCTTATCATCAAAATTTATATTTTTTAGTACTTGAAATATTGAGTTATATAATACCATGAATCACCAAATGATCCACATTAGAAAAATAATTAAATTTTGTAAATTTTCCTCCACCAGAGCATGATCATCATCGTTGGGCGTGATCGTAGTCTACATGGCATAACGAGTTTCATTGTGGTATGATATAGTATTTATCCTCCAACTAGTTAAAAATTTCATGTATCCTACAGTATGACCATAAATATCATGGAATGATTTCTAACTAAGATATTTGTATCCTACCAGTGATCACCCAAACATAACCACCTCCCTATTCTAGATAGTGTAAACATGGAGAATCGTGTCATGCAAGTTTTGGTGTGAACTCTATGTCAAGATATTCTAGTTAAAAAAATAGATTTAAGACATCAATCTTGGTATCAGTATTACTACAGTGAACTTATTAAAACCAACTTAATATAATTTAATCTTGCATATGGTTCATTATGGAGTGATATCTTATATTGTGGTGAAATCTTATCTATTTCACTAAAAATTCTCTAAAACTCCACGTTATTAGTTCTAATAACCATACATTCTATTCCCATCATCCAAAACTACTTCACCTCAGTTAAAAAATATTGAATAAATTGATATTGAAAATAATTCATTTAATGAAAAATTCATTGAAAAAAAATCTCATGCAAAATTCATGAACCATATCTAATTAAATTTCAATTAACTTAAATAAAATACACAATTGAAAAACACCTTCTCTTGGGGTACCGTTATCTTCTCAATAAATCTTGGTCACCAAAAAATCCCTCAACTTTATGGTATCAATAATATATCCCTTTGAGTTTTATTATCATGCATAAAATTCTAACAAAATTTTTTCAACCCTATAACATAAATCTCCTTTTAAAATAAAAAATGATTCGTAATTTAATCATTCTATGACTATGTGAGTGTACTCAATATAGGAAATAAAAACTATGAATAACAATATCATGTTTATCCATTTGGGTAACTCTTATCCATTTTCAATAGCTTCTTCTATATCTTATTCCACTTTTTTAACTCTTTAAAAATGTTCTTTTGTGTGCTAAACACAAAATGTTTATGCACATGCTTAAAAAGGCATTATAACGGTTTATAAAGTTCACCAAAACACACAAAATAAATTCATATATTCCCCTTTTTGAAAAAAAATTCCCTAAATATGTTATCCCCCTTAAGGAAAATATATTCTTTGAATATATGTTATACATATCACCCTTTGAAAAAAACTACAAATACAATAAGAGGGGATAGATTAACCATACCATATCCTTAAATATATTAAGGTTGAAATCTAATTATGAACATCATCTTCTGAAATGAATCTTTTGGAGATGTCTATGAAACCATGTATACAATTTACTCCTTTGTTGGAAAAAACTCTAGGTTCAACGCCCCTTTATCCTCCAACTCTTTGATAAATAGAACTTTATATCAATGTTATTTGATCAAGAATTCTAAATTGTATTTATAAATATATTGATGTCACTTTGATTATCATGTCCCTTGAAAAAAAAACTTTACATCCACAATGAGATCTTCCAATTTAGTTTTTATTAGCATCAATTGGTTTATTTCTTGGGTTTTAGTAACAAACTCTATATTGTTATTGCTCAAGGTCACTGATTTCTTCCCCACGTGTCATGTCACACACATTTCTCTAAGACTGAATAATCTACCAGATATTGATATTCTACCATCAATATATTCATCACAGTCTCTATCTAGATATCCAAAGAGATCATTCTTTCAAATTATTTTTATATTTTAATTTATAATTAAATATGTTTTTAATGTATGTATGGATCATCTTTATAGAAATAAGATTTGATTCTTTTAATTCACTTTAAAATGTGTCATGTAATATAATAATATACACTAAATATTTTCATGAGGGAGTAAACAATAATAAAGTCCCAATTATTTTTCTATCCTCTATTAAATCAACTTAGTTTTATATTTACCATTAGATAGCTTTGTTACCATTGAAATTGAGTTAGAAGCCTTCTTTGAATCTTTCATACCAAATATCTCCAAAAGGTATTGGGTATACTTGTGTTGGGAAAACGTTTTGATATTCCTCTTACGAAATTTTTAACCCTATAGAAAATTTTCATCTCTCCAAGTATGTATATCTCAAAAAAATATTAATTTTTAAATAAAATTACTAAAAAACACATTCTTTTTTTTATAAAAAATATTATATCATCAACATAGAGAATAACAATTAGAGGTGCCTCTTTATATTCTTTGATTAGAGTTCATTGTACACTACTCCCTTCTTGATTTTCAAAAACTTAAAGAAAGTTTATAACTTGTAATACTATTATCTTGGAGATTATTTTAACCCATATAGAGCCCTTTTTACCTAAAAACATATCCATAATCATCTTTGTGTAAGAATATATCAGGTTTCTTAATGTACACTTTATCCTCCAACTCTCCATTGAGGAAGGATGACTTGACAAATATTTAAATGATATTGCATTGTCATTGGGTAGTAATATGAAGAAAAATCCATGACAAAGTACTATAAAAATAAATTATTTTCACCTATAGGTTGCCTTTCGACATAATTGTTTCCTTATTTTTCAATACATATACTTTTTCATTCAATTAGTTATAAAATATTCACTTTTCTATTATAACATTCTGGTTATTTTGATTGGGTATAAATCCCAAGAATTACTCTTTTCAATATGATCCAAATACTCATTTACAGCATTATTTCACTCTTTATTCTTTACATCTTATTTTTAATCCTTTGTCTTAACTTTATAAAACATGGAGTTATATGCCTTTTCCTTAAAAGTATCTATGTATAAATTTTATGTCCTTGATCTCTAATGGTATCCTAGACTTCTACCCACTTTATCAACCTTGTATGAGTTTCAGAATATTATTATTCGTCACTATACATGGTTGGATCAACATATTAACCCTATAATTAATCTGAATTTACATTATTTTATGAACTTCCATTAATCTTATCAATAAATATTTCTTCATCATCTTCACTTATGGAACTTTCTTCTTAGTGCGTAAATTCATCCTTTATGTGTTTCTATAATTTCAAAATAGTAATTTCAATGATTTTTTTTATTTATTTATTATGAACATAATACCCTATTTCATTTATAGGATAACCAAGGATGATACCTTTAACACCTCTCTACTAGAAATTCCCTAGATTTTTACCATTCACATAGATAATTCAAGGGCCTCTAAATAAACTTTTATATTTCAATCTTAGGGAATTATAATTCATCTTTTATGTAAAATATTTGAATTGGGTCAAAACAAACAATTATTTTGAATTTTATTTTTTTTAATAACTTTCCTCTATAAAAAATCAATAAGTAATATGATACACCAATATGGTGAAATCAATTTCTATTAAGCTTCATCTTTTCCATTCAAGAAAACTATTTGGTTTAGAGGTATACGGTGTACTAAATTCATGATGAATACTATGATTTACAATATACGGTTCAAATTTTCTTGTTGTGTACACAATATTATTGTCTATCTATAAATTCTTCAAGATGAAACCAAACTAATTTTTGGTACATATTTTAAAACATTAAACATCATCAGAGTCACCAAATTATTCCTCATGAATACTATCCATGTAATATGATTTAATTTATCAATGAAAATAAAGAAAATACTTATCTTTATTAGTTGATTTATTCCTTATAGTCTCATAAATATATTAACGAATGATCTATACTAATTGATATGTTAGAATATATTATATTTTTTGTTATGAGTTAAAAATAATCCAACTTTGGGATATATATTATATCCAATTTATTATTATCTTTATCATAATTAAATCATAAAAAAATATTTCTGGGGGTAATCTTGATTATATTATTTTAACTAGGATTTCCAAGCCTTTAATGGTATAACATTTCATATTACCCAAAGATCAAGCAGAAAACATTTTTAATATCACAAAATATAAATAAATCATCTCACCCTTTAAAAAAATATTTCATTTAATTCATCACAATGTTAATAGACACTTAATAAGTTATCTTTAATCCTATCAACAAATAAGGTTTTCTTCAACTTTAGATTGCCCTTTCCAATGAATGTTGAAAAAAATCCTCTTATATTGAGTGACCCATCATTTTCAAATATCACCAATGCTTTATTTAACATCTCAATAACCTTGAAGAGTTTAAAATACCCTGTCACATGTAAAGATAAACCACTACAAAAAATCTATGTATGTTTATTTTGACATACTTTTTGTGTCACTTTAAAAAGTAATGACTTATAAATTCCTTTATCATTATTCTTATATGAATTTTGAGTATTGTAATTCATAGATAGCATGGCAGGTATAATAGTGAGACATTTTTCAGTATAGTGACTTAGTTATTCATGCCTTCTATAAACTTACTCCAATTATTAAAACATGTTTTTACCTTCATTTTAAAATTTTAAGATTGTTTTTTAACATTTATTCTTTGATAATGTTGAATCCCCCTCAAACACTTTCATCTGTACATTCTATATTCATGTTTATAATGGTAATCAAACTAATATGTTCTAAATATGTTCCTAAATACACCATAATACCCTAAGTATCCATAAAATTAATATTTTCCATTGAAAACTAATTGTTGTATAGCTCGTGTTACCTATTGTTTCATTTATTGATTATTAACTTTGGCTTCTATTTCTGATCCAAAATTATAGAAAACTCTAAAAACATTATTCGTTACTCTTATATTCTTTCATGAATTTTTCAAATCACCATTTTATGAGTTTTTTTAACAACCATTACCAAATTTTTTAATTTATAATAGTTTACATACTTTTTAACTAATTTAACTTTCTCCACTTGTGTCTGTAAATCAACCATTTTAATCATATTATTTTATATTTATAAAAAAAATTAGAATAATTCTAAAATTTGAATAAAAAATTCTCCAATTACTTCTCTACTTCCATCCATTAATATTGAATAACTTCAATATCATTTTACTTTTTCTTAGCATTCTATTCCATGTATACATTAAATTTATTCTCTTCATAATGTAACTTCATTAGGTTATAAGACTTATTTAACAATTTGTCAAATTTTTTGCATCCAAGGTGTGATTTTTAGTTTAATATTGGGATTATATATTTATATTCTTACTCCCTTTTTCTAATTTTTAAATATTTAAATGAAATTCCATTATTTTGTGATTTACCATGAACTTTATTTATTCTTCTTACTTACATCAGAAATCATTATTCTCTTTATAAGTGATCTATTCCTTATTCAATTTTGAAATAACAAAATTTTCATTAACTTCACTAGAATTATCAACTTAATTTTTATAATCACTATTATCATTTTCTTCAAACTTATATAATAATTTTCCTTTATTTAATTTAGATAAATTAGTACATATTCCATTCGATTAAAACCTTGGTTTTTTAAATTTTTAAATTTTATTTTTTAAGGAAATACTTGGATTTTCATCCTCATCAAGGTAATATTATTCTTCTTTCAAATTTAAAAAAAAATCAAAAAAATCCAATAGCATCGCACTTGAAAAAAAAAATTGTGGAAGCTTCCATTGAATCTTTCCTTTTCCACTTCTCAAAATTATTAGAATGAATGACATAAGTATTTCATATTTTATTTTAACACTTTCTACCTCATTTGAATTATTTTCCTATAAAACAATTTCTTTCCCGCTCTTCTCTTGTTTAAAACCCCTAAAGTATATTTCCTTATCAACTTTACTATTCATATTAAAATCACTCACTTTCATAATTTCACAAGAAATCAAAATTTTATTCAAATAATCTAATGGGATTATTTAGGAATCATAATCTTAAAAAGATGGACATTTACATCAAATTATTTTGGAAAGACATGTAATATCTTCTAGATTACCATAGAATCTTATAATTTCTTACCAAAATATCCGATGATGATTACAACTTCATAGACTCTAGTAAATAAATCATACATTTATACATAATTATTAATTTTAATATATTCTTATTTAAAACTATAAATCTATATTTTGTATTTATTCATTTTTTTATTACCTTCATAAATTTATTCTAATTTATACAATATTAAATTTATTGTATTAACCCCTTTTAATTTTAGAAAATCATTTTCTAAAAGAGATGAAAATATGGAATTCCAATAATGACCATTATTTTCATGATTATTTTTATCTACTAATGTTATAGAATCACTTTTAACCTATAGTAAAAATAAATTGGTATTATCCCCCACTAAATATAGACTGGTTGATAATAAATATTAAAACATCTGATCGTTTATTAAATAATGCCATGAAAAGTGGGAATCCATGTGTTATGGACTGAATTAATGTGATCCATATTAAATAAATAATTCAAAAACTAGCACTTATTTAAAAATATAGGAAACAATTCACTCTTGTATTCAAAATATAATAAATCTATTTAAATGAGACTTAGAATTCATTGATACCACTTGAAAGGACCCACATTAACAATAAAAGTTCTCTGGTAGGGGGAGTGAATCAGTGAATTCAATTTTTTTAATTTTCTCTTTCAAAAAAAATTTTACACTGATTAAACTTAACAAAAAGTTAATTTTCCAAAACCCACTCTAACACCAATTTAAAAACATAATAAGAACACTAAATTTACTAGCCTGTCCCCTAGAACAAGTGTTTCCATATTTCTAAATATCTAGAAAAAATTGTAACCACATTATCCACTAGTTTTAAGATATTACAATAAGCAGGGTTTATCCTTTTACTCATGATATATATTGTGTCTTCTTGACATATGTATTGTACTACCAAAAAAACAATGATAAGAACTTATGAAATTTAAAAAATAATAGATTTTTTAACCAATTTTGACTTACAAAAAGTTATTGGTGCTCCTATTAATCATTATCTTCTTCTTATTTATATCAACCTATACTTTTTACTATTATTATACTATTTATTCTCTAATAATTACCTTTACAAACACCCACTATATTTCTTATTCTTCTCTTACACTTTTCCTAAATAATGTCCTTCTTCTTTTATCTCTAAAATATGTATTTCTAATTAAAATTCAAATGTAACTTCCTATTCAATTTATCTTGATTTAATTTGATACAATAGGTCAATAAAGACCTTATCAATATCTTTGATGTGATTTAAGAGATTTAAAGACCATTTTGAAGCATCCATTGAATCACTAAATGATTAATATTATATTTTTTCTATAAATTAACCTCTATCATGGTGTGTCTATCATCATTACGACGTGATCATGTTCTTCTTACCACAATAAGGTACACTATATTGTGATAAAATAGTAATACTCTAACTAATTAAAAAATACAAAGAATTTGTTGGTGTGAAAATATCTTTTGAGCCATAAATTTTAACTCCTATTATATAGTATCCCGACAGATTCATGGCATGCACACTATGGCATGATCATAAGTCTTCATGATACATTCCTATTTTCATAGAATAATATTAATTTTCTATATCAAATTATTATCTTTATTAAGTAGAATTATAGAATAAAATTGAGTCACTATGATGCAATAATCTCTTTGCATTGGATAACATGAAAACAAAAAACCATGGCTTGGATATTGAAGCATGATATTTATGTCATGATAAACCAGTTTAAACATTGTTACATTTAAGAATTTAATCCCATTGTGAGCATCACTATTATAGTGTGATTAATGCTGACTCAATTGAATTTGATGTTACACATAGTTAATTTTTATTTGATTTATTGTTTCACAACCTGATATTATCTTAAGAACCAAAATATCTTCAAAACTCCATCTTCTCAATTTTTATCTCCTTACATACTCTTCAAATCTTCAAAAATAACTTCACATTAGTTGAAACAATAAAAATAAAATGATATTTAATATGATACATATGATGAAAAATTAATTGATAATAAAATCCAAAACCAAATACCTAAACTATATCCACTTTAACTTCACTTTACTTAAATAAACCATCCCTTGGAAAATTTCTTTCTCAAGAGCTACCTTCATCCTTTCGAAAACTCTCAATCTCAACAATATCCTTCAAATTTCTAGTATCAAAAATATTATATTTTTTTATTAAATACATAAATTATATGAATTATATAAGTCATGGTATAAAATGGTTAATTTTATGAAGGAAATGTTAATAATACTCTAAATAGAGAAATAAAAAAAATGAGATGATTTTTGAGGTCGAGAAAAAGTCAAATACCAAATATAAGTGAGAATGAAGAGTTAAAAATGTTGTGTGATTGTTTTATAGTTTCTGAGAAGGAAGAATTAAAATGTAAAATATGTGATAAAATAATATAAATCCTAACATGATAGTTTATTGACTTCTGTACAAGTGAGGGATAAGAAATCAAATGGATTTGTAAGTGTTGAACTATATAAATAGGTTATGTAAGTGAATTTTGGAGCTACATAAGTGAATACTCAATATGTGAAAGTATGTAGTACATGGATGGCAGTTGTATGGTTGTGATTAATTATTAATTAAAAGTGAATAATTATTTTAAAAGGTTATAAGAGTTATATAAATTTATAATTAAGGGTTAATAATCATTTTTTAAGGCTACATAAGGGAGATTTCATCACTATATAATTTAAAACTATAGTGATCAAGCACTGTGTATGGGTAAGATTTTGATTCCTGTTGATATTAGAAGAAATTTTATACTATATTTGTGTTCTATGATTCAAATAATTATTTTTAGTAGTTATTCATGAAATAATTTTAATTAATTAATAATGATTGTAGTATTTATGGTTAAGGAAGTTTCATCCCTTTTAATAGATATGTTATGTGATAAATTTATGATAATTAAACATTGTTATGTTGATCACTAGATATAACAAATAAGAGAATAAAGAGAAGTTTTTGTGGCTATTTAGTGTGTCATTTAGGGGTTTAATGAGGTTTCATTATGTAGATAGGGAGGAAATTATTTAGTAGATGTTGGTTGACTAAGTGAGAGACAGTAACAACTATGAAAAGAGGAATAAAAAGAAGTAATATTTTTTTATCTGTGAATTCCATTTGTAAAAGAATTAGAAGAATTAAAATGTGATTTTAATCATATAGAGAATAAGAATAAGGTGATATAAGGAGTCTATATGTCATAATGGTATCTAAATATTTAATATTAAGAAATGATATCAAGATATTAATTTTAATCTAATATTTGATATCAATTTTACAATTTGGTAAACCATAATAAATGTATCATTTTGAGAGCATGAGAAATGTCAAAAGACATATTATAAATGGTATAAGGCATACCCTTTTCCTATTAGTTATTTCTTGATAATATGATTATAGTCATGTGGTATGGGATATCAACAACAACACGTCAATGATTAGTTACTAATTCTGATTAGTTAACCTTATAAATTGTGTGTTGTACTTTGTAGATGCATGTGTATTTCAAAAATGTTAATAAAAGTGAAAAAATTATATTTTTTTATCAAATTAATAAATTAATATTTAATGTATACTATTTATAAAAAAGAAGAGATTGAAATTTCACACTAATTCACCCCCCATATCAATGTGTCTATATCTTACCTTGTAACACTCTAATCTTAGTATTAGAGAATGGATTTTTTATATTCATTAAAGACATTTGTTTTGTGAATGTGATATAAAATTACTAAATAAATTCTAGTTTTTAAGTTGTTTGGTTGAAAAATATTATAAATTGTGTGAATTATTTTAATATAATGAGAGTTATTTTATTTAATGGGGGATATTATTTAGATAAATAAATAAAGTATACTTATATATTGGTTATACCTATGTTGTGATGTTGTTGATGTGGTGACTGTTGTATATGTTCCAATGGTCAATGGGGTTTTTATGAATGTTTCATTTAATGAAAATATTTGGAATGATGAAAAAAACCTACACTATAATCCTTGTATCACTATAAAATAAGTTAAAAAGTTTTATAATAATACAAAAAGATAACAAAATATAGAACATGTTAAATAACATATATGACGGTGATAAAAAATTCAAGTATCCTAAACAGAAAATCTGGTGAGCAAAGTTTGAGGATTTTTGAATGGATGATAATCACATAGTGGATAAGTTATTCACAATAGTGAATGAATTTATGAGAATCATAATATATTTTAGTGAGAAACTATAAAATTTAAAAGTTTTCAAGAATATACTTATACTCTTATTGGATAGGTTTGATCCAAATTATATTCTTTTGAAGATCAATATTTGTATGCATTTCCTCTTGATTATTTATATAAAATATTGACTGTATATGAGATAAGAAATGGGATATTTACCAAGAATAAGGTTAAAAAGGATAAATAGTTGTATTTTAATGAGAATAAAGAATATAAGATATATGAAAAATATAAAGTATCTAAAATTTTATATTTGATGGAATAATATGTTGATAACAATTAAACTAAATGATATTTCTCATTTTAATAAAATGATATGAATGAAGCAATAGGTATTATGTAGAAAACTATCAGTTGATTTAATTATAGTGTTATTAGATAATTTAAAACAAACTATCTACTAATAAAAAAACATTGTGATTTTGAAAAACATTCTTCAATGATTTCTCTAAGATAAAGTATATGAAGTTTAGAAAAGTGAATTAATTTTATTCATAGAAAGGGAAGTGTTTATATAAGGTGGTGAAAATTAAATCTCACTATAAAATGTATAAATAAAGTAGTAAGGATAGTATATATCCCATGGAATTCCATAAAGTGAATATAAAGATAAAATATTGATTAAAAAATAAACAATAAGGATTCATCAAGTGGGGATGAAAGTGTAAATATAGATCAAAATGTGACTCGGATGAAATTCTTGTTAAAGATTGAATTGAAGGAGTGTATATAATAATAAATCAATATAGATATGTAGAAATAAAATAATAAATTAAATATCTCAAACCTTTAGTCTTAAAAATTATACCATAGCTTAAAAATAATTATTTTTGGTTAAATAAGTTGGGAGGTTGAAGTTGTCTCTTGAATATAATGAGGGATTCAATCATGGGTTGGAAGAGAATATAAAATATAAAGATAAATATCTTTAATAATCCTAATAAATGATGTTGTAATCTGAGAATCACATGAAAAATATCAAGTTCAATTTTCATAAGTCTATCCAAGAAGTTATAGAAACCTTCAAAGGAAATTTTAGACTTGTTAGGTCAACTAAAAGCCTTGATGAATGTTTAAAGTATTAAATACCTCACTCAAAATGTACTTAAGTTCTTGTATTAATTGAATAAAATGATAAATAACAATCATATAATAAATAAAACTAAGGTCTTATACTATTTTAATAAGGGTTTATGTATCTAGGGGTTAAGAATTATTAATTTGTAATTATTTTAGCAAGAAAATGATGTTTACTCTAACATCACATTTTTTAATAAATATATCATCCTTATTTAAAATGTAAAGCTCAAATAATTAAATGATTAATTTTATAAAATGTGTTTCATATTTTGAATCAGGACTTCAAAATTATATAAGGGGTGAAATTTGGTAATGTTCGGTAAAAATAGCAAAATATGGTAAAATGGTGAAATAAAATGAAATACGGTAAATATGATATCAAATATACGTAAGAATGACTAAAATCAGGAAATATTTTTCTATTTTCCAAATTTCAGCACTAAATATTATATTATATCATTAATGGGAGTAATGATACATCATCGTAGTAGTGGAGCACTTGAGGTTTTGGAAAAAATATTCAATACTTTATTTCATCGGTTTACACTAACCACGACTATAAATACCCACCCCTATTCTCATATTTTCATGGAAAAATTTAAATTATTACTTCATATCTCTCTCATGGAGTCTCTTCTATAACATTATCTTATTTATTTAATATTTTGATCAGTTATAAGGGTCTTCTCTAAGATAAGAACCTCAAGAGAAGTAATGGTCCTTTATCTCTCTTTTCAATTCCTACTTACATTTCTATTATAGTATTATTTTTATTTCCTTGTTATTAATATAATAATATTTTGGTGTAATTTTAAATACAATTCTTATGATATAAAATTCATATGAATACCCATTTCACTCACATTAAACAATATTTATAAGTCATTATAATAATGAAATTCTCCAAAGAGGAATGAAGTTCTATATTTTCCCATGATAAAAATTCCTTATATATGCCATGTGTTTGTGTTATTTTGGATACAATGATTCTAAGAAGTGGGGAATTTTCTAAGTAAGGTTGATGATAATGTAATTGGTGGATACATTATCGGGTTCCAAGTGGATTAAAATGGATTTTGGCTCAAATTTTCCCTTTCTATCAGAGCATACCAACCTAGTGGTTTCTCATTAAAGAAATTTTATATCCCCAGTACTTATAAAATATATGCAATTAAATTATTATAATGTGATAAGTAATTTATCCAAAACTATCATAGTCTCCTTCCATTTTAAATTCATACATACAATTTAATAAACTCATTGATCAACTTAAAATTTGTAAGAACCCAACAACTACAATTCTATATTATTCACTTGATAAGGGAACTTATTTTAACATTGTAAATTCATAATTTCTCCTTATATGATTTAAATTAATTTACCTAGACATCCTTATTGTTTAATTGATTGGAAAAATATTTTTACATGAATGTATAATACATTTTTATATAAGAAAATATTGAAAGATAAGCTTTATTGATTATTTATTTTATGTATTTAGAAGTTTTTTATTCTTAAAAAATATTCGGTGTATTTCATATACTCTTTTATTATATGATGGAAAGTATTGTGATTTTATGTTATGGGTGGGGATCAAAATTATATAGTCCCTCAGTGCATTGGTAGGTCACATGAGACAAATAAGGTACGGTAATGAGATCATCCTTACCCTATATATATGATGTCTTAGAACAAGGCCTTTAAAGTATGTTTATTATGTCTAACATTATGAATTTTTATAATTTCTATCATTATAAGATAATTTATTTTTATCCTTGGTAGTATTCATTTTATTTTTAATCCATGGATTATTTTATTCTTGTGTATTAATTGATATAACATCATTTGTTTATCTATTAAAAATATATTTTTTATTAAATATTAGAATTCATTGTATGTTATACCTTATAAAGCATCAGAGATCGCCATTCATTATTTCCCATTTCCCTACATAATAAAGTGGAATATTATGTATGACCATATCTATTGATAACATTAATGAATAATTGTTTTCACTCAAATGATGTAATATGTCATGTTGTATTGTAATTATTATGTATTTAGTCTCTTATGGACTATAAAACCTTGATTTTGGGTATTTAGTATCATGTAATCTGGTTTCCATGTAATAAATAACCCATGGCTCTAGGTGACCTTGGATAGGGTAGTTATATCTTTCCTACCATGAATATAACTTCCACAAACTATAAGAATTTTTATAATGGAATATAATTCCATCAACATCTAATCATAGATATATATGTACAAGGAAACACAAAAAACCCATGTATATCATTCCCCTATCCATGTCACATGTAATAATCATGACCTAAAACTACTTGATACATATCCACCCAAAATATAGTACCTCATAGATAGTAAAACATTACCTAGGCATTTTTAGTATAAAAACAAGGTCCTTCTATAGGAATGTTTTGACCAACCACACCCATTTATAGTTTCTTTTGTCTATGATATATCCAAAGTTCAAATATATTATTTTCCACCCATACCAATGAAAAACTGAACATTATTTATGATGTTTTCTTAAAAAAAGTTTTTTATTTTTTTACAAAATACTTTTATTTAGAATTTTTGGGTTTATAGTTATTAAATTTATTTCAAAAGTTTCTTAATAATGTTTTTTTATGAAGTTTATAGAGGATGTTGGGATTTTTTCTTAAAATTTTTACGAAAATTCCATAAAAATTAAGACAATTATAAGTTATTTATAAATTTATTAACATCATGAAAATTTCATGATCCAACATTTTTACAAAGGGGGAGATCAAATTTTTTTCCTGATAAATGTTTTTGAATGTATGGAAGAAGACAAAGATAAATATAAATACGTTTATAAAAATGAGAGGTATAAAGTTTTAACTAGACAGAGTCACACTATATTTACACTTTTTGGATATATATTTTTATGAATTTCTATCTATTAAAGATTGTACAAAATGCATGGATAATTTTTTTATAAGAAGGTGGTGTTCGAGCCAATGAACAAATAGTTGTAAGAAAACCAAATGTTGATTTTTGTAAAAGAATACACAAACAAAGAAATTTTATAAATAAATTACAAAAGGGGAGAAGTCCAAAAATTATAAGTTAAAAATCAATTTTTTTCAATTAAAAAACAAATGGGGATGAATCCAGTTTAATTTTAAAATAAACCAATATAGGAAACCCCATCATAGAACCATATATAGAAAGTTTAATGCAACAAGTGTTTTTAGAAGTTGCAACATTGTATTCAACCATCTTCAATGGATCGAGTGCAAAATAAATAGGCTGATGAAGTTTGAAAATATAAGGATTGTATGAAGTTTTATTTGGAAAAAAAATTTTGTTAAAAAAAATTATTTATTGATATGATTTAAACTGAGTTGTTGGAAGGTTTAAGGAAGGTCCATAAAATGAACATCCATCAAAACTATCCATTGAAAAAACATCCATTAGAGGAATTTTCATAGAATTTTTTTTTAATCCGGACTTTTAGCTGAGGAAGAATCACCGGATGAATTCATCAAATAGAGTCAAATGGATGAAAAATATAGACAAACATTTCATTATATGGATGTTTTTCTAAATAATTCATCAAATGAACTACCTCTAGACTGATTTTTTTTATTATTTACATAAATATTTATAAATTCCTTAATAATGATGATGTTTTACTATTTTTTCAATGTTTTTATATCTATACAAGTTTATGAGAGTTTTTAAAAATTACTTAACATCTTTGTTTAAGTATTTTTGAATAATATTGATGTCACTATCAAATTAATGAAGCTTCATGAAGATTCATGAATAATCTATAAAATTTGAGAAGCATCCAAAGAATTTTAATTAAGCAAGAAATTCAGTTTTTTGAATTTCATTTTAACATAAAAGTAAAATTATTTTCCTTCCATTCCATTTTTATCACACCAATAAATAGGGTTCAAGAAGAATACAAAAAACGTAATATGGTTCATATTTTTGATAATTTGACACTTTTATTATTTTATGACAGTATTATTTTCCAACTGAGTTTACTTTTGGGTTGAATAATAGTTCTAAATAATATTTTTGATCAGATAATCTGATAGAGTTTTTAGTTCAAAGAAACTACAAATTGTTTTTCAAGAAAAGTTTCCAAGAATAGTTTTGAGGTTTTGTGGTTTTATTAATTAGATAGAATGAAAGTTAGAAAAAGGAACAGTTATAGTGAGGGATACCAGTTAAAGTTTCACCAGATTATGGAAGAACATGATATAGAGACACTATCATAAGGGAAAAATGGATGTAGTTTTCTTATAAAAACATGTGGGAGATAATTTTAAAAAGTTACACATACTTTTTTGTCTCAATTTTTTAAAAAAAACTATGTAAAATGATCAAATTGTATATAATCAAACCTATCAAGAGATATAAAGAGTCTACATGGAGTTGGATGAAATTCGTATTCACTTCATTCTTATAGTGGATTTCTGTGGACTTATGTGAGTCTCCATGGAAATTATATAAGTTCTCACACCAAGGATGAACCTTGAAAATATTTTATTCCTTTGATTACATTCTTCTTATTTCATTATTATTATTTTGTTATAAAAATTTGATAAGGATAAAACTATAACAAGTTTCAGGGGTAAATTTCATATATAAAGATTTATAAAATTTCACCATTGATTCAACCTCCATTCACAGTGATTCATCAATATTAAGGAACTTAGAAAACATCACTAATTATTACTTCAAAATTCATCCTAAAAACACTCACTCTAATAACTCATTTTTATGACCCGACCATATTGGGCTCCCCCTTGAGCGGTAAATGAGATAAAGTATCACCCTCGTTCACTCCTCCCATAGGCAGGGGTTTGAAAACTACTATCAAGGGTATAAAAAAATTGGTGGAATTAACCTCTATAAATAAACAATCAATCTACCAATAAATATAAACCATAATGACCTAAAATTTATGTAATGACATACACATAAATTACATACACATAAATTACATACATCACAATAACCTACAATGTGGTGATTCAATTGAAAAACAAAGTTATATGACAAAATCAAATGCAATTAGATTCCTCCAAAAGATTTATAAAAACAATATATCAATGAACAACACCTCCAAAAACACACTCCTATAAATATAAAAAAATTGTATATATAGAATATGGGTGAGCATAAACATTCTTAGAAGATTTCTCCCCTGAACCAACATATCTCAATGTGTATATAATATACTGATATATTTTTGAGATAATGAAAGTAAATAACAAATCCACTAATGAGATCACATTTTCTACCTACCTACCACCATTATCAACCTCACTGAAAAAGTATATAATACATATAAAACTTTTATAATGAGTTATCATAAAATGAAGGCCCACTATGAACTAACTCTCGATAACTATCTCACTATCACTCCCAATTTCGAACATCGTATATCCAAATTACAAATATGTTAATGGGTGAGGTAAATCTAACAATGGACTAATAGTCATCTAGTAATCCCTATCATCCACTGGATATTGGTATCAGATGGCCATGAATCTCATGTGGTGGTAGACTAGAAAATGATAATTTCACATTACCACTCGTATAATATAAACCTATCAGAATACTCACAATTATCATCCTAATATTACCATAAATATAAAAAAAGCACCAATAATCATCAAGGAACATATTTATATGTTCCTAAATGAAATTATAATCATTTATTATCACAAGTTTCTTATAATAAACAATAATTCTACACTAAACACCACCAATAATTTCCCAAAATCACCATTCATAATTGTCTGGGTAAACTATTGATAAACACTTATAGGAACTAATGATAACTATTTGAAAATTATAAAACAAACATACTATCCAAAAAATACCTCTAACATACTTCTACATCAATATATATTCTCTATAAACATGATTTAATACAATATCTTGTTGGGAGTTAACCATAGTTTTGGAACCATCAATAAATATAACCCCATTATAAGTACCAAGAATTTAGAAGGAATTTTTGATAAATAATTCCTAGTAATTACCCAAAATTATAGTTCATTATCATATTTATAATAATATTTTTACATCCTCTAAGATAATATATGCTACCCAAATAAAAACTAAGGTAATTTTATAAAGAAATAGGTAAGTATCCTGACCCTAATATAAATTTTAACATGAGTGATTCCAAAGTGGAATGGCCCTATATGGATTATTTTCTAACCTACGTATGCCTTTGAATAAAATTAATAAACTTATAATGAGTGGCACAACCCCTATTAAAATATATTATGGCATTTTTAAACAGTAAAAAATAAAATATCACCAACTAATAATCGACTTTTCTATAAAAATAATAGATATATCATTATAGAATGTCACTGTGCAAAATTTCATGACACCATTCATATAAAAACCCCTATAAAACTCCAAAAAATACCCATAACATCATAATATCAATAATAATATGATCATATTATTTAAATCCTTTAGTGAAAAAAACATTTTTTTGATTTAAGAAATCAACAAGAATAAACCAATAGTTTAATTAAAAAAATTCTTATATTCCGTAAATATAAATATTTATTACCCCATGTTATAAATTCTATCACATATTCCCAAGTAACATAGGAATACTTAATCCAAATATAATAAAATTGAGTGAAGGTGTGGTGTTTTCGAACTCAACTATTCACTATCCTCTATTCATTGTTAATTATGCACCCTTCCCTAAAATATCATTTTTAATTTACCATATCAATAATAACATGAAGAATTCAAGGATTTCTCTAGTTAATGATTGAATGGAGAATGTCCCAAATGAATGATAATTCTCATGGTCAACCTCTACTTTTAGGGAGATAATTTCTACCTCCACCATGAATTCAGTAAGCCCCTTAATAATAAACCATAATAAATCCCACCATTAGATCCTATACATTAGACCATTTACTATTAAAATTAATCCAATATGATTTCATACTAGATAATTTAAATATCATACTCAATATATATCATGATATTCTATAACTAGATTCCATGTCATACATCGACCAAGTAAATCTCTACCATAAAATCAATTATTATACAAATCATAAATAATACTGAAAAATAGAGAATATATTTCAATAAATAAAACATTAATCCCATAAAAAATTAATTAAATTATGAAATAATTCTCTTTTATTCCTCAAAAATATCATCATCACTGATTTTTCTCCTTTACATCAATAAAATTTTATAAAATCTAAAAACCAAAAATAAAAGATCCAATAGAATTGGATTTTTTATTATTTTAATTCAGTAGGTTTTTATTGAAAGGATTATATGGGTGTCTATTGATACCAAGTTGGTGTATGAGGAGTTTCATCTTGAATTTGATTGTAAAAAATAGTAAAAATTATATAATTTTATTTTTTATAAATAAGGGTCCCTAATGGAAAACACAAATAATTCTCAAACAAAACCATATATTAAAAAGTAATTAGTAACTATTTGTCAAGATAATGTATTTCTTTATGGATAAAGTTTAAAAAAAATTAGTTTTTTGTATTCTTATAGAATCACATTATTTATAAATATATAGTTACACATACCCTTTTAAGGAATTTGGTATATGACCCTCATGGACATGAATTTTAGATGAGGAGTGGAGAAAATTTAGTCCACCCACAAGGGTGGGATTATTGAATCTCCTTTTCCATATTCTTATTACTAGGTTTAAGATTTTTATTTAATTAGACTATATAGTTTAGTTATATTCAATATTTATTTGAATAACATGATTAAATAATTAATTAAATTTTAAATGAAACAGAAGTGATGGAAAGATACACCCTATTGTATGAACTATGATGGAATATATTCCTTTATATCATATTGGTGATGAATAAAAGGTAGTCCATCCATTATTGTTTCATCAATAATTAAGTTCATCCACTCGTTTTTTTTGTAGCAACTCATGATTATAATAAGAGGTGGTGAAAATAAAATTCATAATTAGAGATCTACATCACTCTTTCTCAATCTATCTAAAATTAATTTTGATTAAAAATACCAATTTCATGTCCAGTTAGCCAAAAATCGATTATCAGTTCCCTCATTAAAAGAATTGATAGTCATCATGGTAATGTTATTCCATAAATATTGACTGAATAATATAAACATATTTTTCTCTTCATTTAGTTTTATTGATTTGGGTTTTTTATAATGTTCATTTGTGTGTGTGTTTTATTATTAATTGGTTATTTTAGGTGGATTTGAACCAATTTTTTTAATAGGTATTTCCTCGAGAACCATCACACTATACTCGAGGTGGTGTTGGGCCAACCCTAAGAAATGACTATTGATGTTGGGGTGTAGGTGGGATGAGTGAATAGGTTATAAAACAAGACACATAGCATGATTGATTAAGGAAACCTATATTAGTTTTAGAGATATAACAATTCAACAAAATTATTGGTCCATGGAGGACCATCAAGGAGGTAGGGTGGAGAAGGCCTCGACCAGTCAAGTCATGCAATATGGGTAGAGTGTCAAACACTAGGTGTGTCCCTGGTACACACCAATAATTATGTTTCACCAACATCATGTTTATACACTACAGAGTCACATTTAATCTCCCCAATCATTCCATATGGCGTGGCTTTGATCCCATGTGGCTTTGAGACCATGTCGGCCCTTGCGCTCTCTAAATTTATTTTACAAATTTTTAAACCTTCCGATGTTTGTTTGAGTCCTATGAATTTTCAATTTTACTCATTTTCTAATATAGATCATAATGACCATTATTTGAAATATAATTGGAATAAAATAAATTTTTTGACCTTTTAATGATTTATAACTTGGTGTCGATGACTCAGGTTTCAAAATTTTCTAGAACCCAATTGTATTTATTTACTTTAATATAATGTTATGGGATACTTTAATGGATATTTTAGAGATCTAGGATTGGTTATTTAGATAAAAAATCATATATAATTGTTTTTAAATGATATTATATAGAATTTATGGTGACAATAGACAATGATGATCTTACAATGAGTTCCATGAGTTAAGAAATGTTCACTGATATATTTTAAGATTAATAGTATGGATCAATACTAAACTTTAACGAAGTAATTCATATATTATTTATTAAGGTGGTTATTATTGATAAATCTTGAGTTTTTATTAGTTGAGAGTTTTTAAAATTTCACTTTATAACCATGATAATATATCTAACTTATGAAAAAAATAAAAATTAAAGTTTTATTCATTGACTAACTCACTAATCTTAGGAAATGGGACTTTTCTATTTACCTCCATGAGATAGTGGAATTGATGATAGGTCATTCTGTGAACTAACATTTGGGTTCTATAGATTATTCCATGAACTTTTACTCTTATATATTTAATTATAAATAATTTATTAACATGTGACTCCCTGATAACTTATTATTATATTATAAATTATGATGTAAATGACCACTTGATCAAGTTATTCTTGATGATACCCTAACACTAGTATTATGTATCCAATGACCCTTAATGAAAATATAGAATTCATATAGTTTAGGAATTACTCTATATACTATTTATGATTATTAGTAAATGATCCTCCATTGAGTGATACATGAATCTTGAGTGTTTATCTAATTGACATTTTACTCAATAATGTGTGATCCACAATGATAGAGTTTTTCTATTCCTCTAACTAATAATTTTCTCAATGATGAATGATCCCCTAAACATATATAGATATTTCTATAATAGTTAATTTCGTATTTATGGGGCCCATTTTGTGTGTTTATCTTCATGATCCATTGTATTTTTATAATGATTTTTATATAGAGATAAGGTATAGATCATGTTGATGAGTGAGACACATAGATGATAACTTATGATATTTTTAGGATAATGTAGTCTCTTATTTATTTTTTAACTTAAATAGACTGAAGGTAATATTGAGTATTGAGTTTATGACTATATATTATGATTTCATTTATTTTCTATTATTCATAAATGAGCTTGAGTTTTATGTTTCTAAAATTATTAGGGTGTCCCAATGGGTATTATTATACTCACCACTGCATAAGAAATTATACAGTAATGTACTCTTAGTTTTGACAATGATTAAAAATTTTATAAAGATCATGGATTTTATGGAATAAGTGGTGTTGGTTCAAATATGTGATCTATAGAATATGGTTTGATCGTCATTTTTTAGGAATCGACATTAATTAATTTAAGTGATTACCTAATGGTGTATATTCTTTATATTATATCAAATATTAGTATTTTTTTGAATTATTGAGGATGAATGAAATTACATATATGAATTCATTTACTATTCCATAATTTAATTTATCATATTTTTTTTGATTTATATGTTTCTATTGGTGGTCTAGTGATATGTCATTCGGGATTTAGGTAAAATATCACTGATTTTTTATGTATTTTATCTTTGTACTTGTCACTAACCACATACCTATTATAGAGAAAATTGGAGTGGCACTTCCATGTTGTTTATTTATCTATGAGGGTTCTTATTGGGGTATGGTAATTTCAATAAAAACATTTTAATATGAAAACAAACTAATGATATTACAAAATTTTATCTAAAATTTAAGTGTATTCACTCAAATCATAGTTTAGAAAATGAAGAGAACCCACCCTTACACATTATTATTCAATCTACAACTCCTCTATTTTTACATAAACATCATACATCATATAAAAAATTAAAATACATAACTTTCCCTTATTTTAAAATTACTCCGAAAATTTTTACCTCTCACTAAATTTTATGTCGATGACCCCAAATCACCTATTACATGTTTCCTAATTTTTTTATTCATCTTTGAGTATTGAGTTCTACTCTAATTTATTTAATATTTCCTAAATTTATTAATATATAAACATGTACATTTCACTTTTTTACCCACAATAATGTCTCCAAACAACATCACTTGTACTATGTAATCGATATTAAAAGTTGTTAACACTAAAATATTACAACCACTAAGCTCCTAATCACCCTAATTGGAGGGCTCAATTATGGTAAGCATCATTTCAATACAAATTTATCTTGATATCATGTTATTAAGAATAATTTAATTTATCTTACTAAATCATTAAACCATAATATCAAAATAAAAAAAGTGCAAGTAAAAAATGATTTTTTTATTAGTTCACCCAAAAATGGATACATCCAAGGAGAATAAAATGATGTTATATTAATGCACTATAACGAAATTATTATTAAGTGGGTATAATTTTTAAGATATATTCACAATCAATTAAAAGTATCATTAATTATTCCTATTTACCAACTCAAAGCTTCCAGAAAATGATATGAAGATATGAATCATAGATCGTTATAATGAAAGGATTAATAGAGAATAAATACACTAAATTGTCATAGATTTTTCTCTTCGGATCAATATTCAAAGACAGATTCAGGTACTTAATAACATGTATTCTATTTACCCTTGACACAATATCTTCCTCATAATTTTATATATGAAATAGTTTCTCTTCACTTCCCTGCTTTGTTCTCACTTAATTCTTCATGTGTTCTTCAGTTTATTCCAATTATTAAAATAATATCCTTTTATCTCTTCATGATCTATCCATAAAAATCCCTAAATTTTTCCACCACTTTTCATCTTCTAATTCGTACTCAAAACAATCCACAATGGAAGATTTACATCTTCCATTAATCAATAAAATATTCTCATATTTCAAAAATGTCCAAATTTATAAAATGTGTAGATATACAATGAATCATGGTGCAATATTGAGAAATATAGTGTAATATTACATGAGTTTTAAATCTATATGAAATCCTGAATTAAAAGAACTATTATCCCAAAAATTATGGCATAAGTAATATATTTAAATCATATTAATAAAACCATTATAATGAAACAAAAAATATTAAAATATTGTACCTTATTCTATGTGAAGTCATGGATTCCAACTAAGATCTAATCTCTTTAAAAATAATTCACAACCCAATTTACGTATCCTAGGAAACCCATTATTTATAAATCAGGGATTATAATTATTTCATAATATATGAATCATTTTAAATAACCTAAACTATTTTCTCATCATGTATTTTAATTTCATTGTAATCACCTTCATCATATAAAATATCCCTAAATTTCTTCTTCAACTTTAAAATTATCACCATGAAACCACAACATAATATCTTATCATAAAGATATAGTATATAATTTTACTTCAAATAAAATTCATCAAAGCCCAAAAATTTATTCATTTTGTATCAGTAATTATTACAGTGTAATTTTTGGTTTCATTACTAAAAAACATCCAAATGCTTCAAAAAATATTCAAACTTCTTATATACTTCATAGTATTAATGTTTCACCCATTGTCTGTAATTTAAAATAAACATAACCATTTTTAATAATTTTCATCATACACCTATTTTGATTAACCCAGGTTCAAAAGAAACCCTTCACTAACCATCTCCTTTAACTCTATTTTCAAATTTTTCTATCACGTGCCAATTTTGGTTTTGTTTTCTCAAAGACTATACATTACAAATGGTAGAATAGTAGGTTAAATCATACCATTATGGGTATTTTTTTCTAGTCCATGATTCTTTTATATATTTAATAATGTTCTTGAAATCCTTCCCAAAAATAAAACTGGTTACCCATTTATAAAATTAATTGATTGAAACTAATTAATTTAAAATAACACTATTGTTTATTGTGAAAAGAGAGATATTCATTTATTCCTGATGATTGATTGTGGAGGTTTGATTTCTATACAATCATTTGTGTCAGGTTCACCATTTTTGTCTCTTATAGAAAATCCCAATGGCTCCCATATCCACAATTGTATATAGACCAACTTTCTAAAGGTTAGTGGTCCTTTGGAATTTTAAACCTAATAGTGCTTATTTACTCACATTGGTCAAGGAGATTAGAGGTTTGTCTCATCACACTCTTTTGGGGAGAATTGTTGCCTTCTCTAGGAGACTCTTATATCTTTAAGATATGTTCACAAAATCCTTCTGAGTCCCCAATAAGAGATTGGTTACCCCTGTATTCATAACTTGATTAAGTCCATGTATTGATGAGAACAATTTTGTATATATCATAGGTTCTCCATAATTCGATCATTTATTTATGATGTTTTAGTTTATAACCATATTTGGGAACTCTGGAGTTCATTTTTGTATGGGGTGGTGGTTTATGTCTTATAGATGGGATTGAGCCTATATGAGGTGTATTGCATATCTTATGAGAATATGAATCAAAAATCATGTATTTAACTTGACATAGTTTAAGGTTACATGACTGGACTGATCCATACATTTTAACACCATGCTTTAAGGATGTAAATATAGTGTCGAGGCCTCAAAGAGGCATCCTACATATTCTATTAAGATAGGAATAAAATTCATCAAATTTTATGTCAGTTTCATGAAACATGTGACAATAAAGGTTTGGGTTAGGGCTTATTCATATAACGATACCCTAGGTTGCCTCATCAGGAATATAGCCCTTTGATTAAATATGATTCGTAATTATACTTATATCCCAGTAGTGGGACTACATAAGGGAATCCTCATCATGGTATTATTATAATCATCGCTAGTCTCCAATCCCACATGAGTCATGATCGGTGTGAGAAATAAGAGATAGAGGGAGATCGAACACATTGCATGAGAGAATATTCATATGGGGCTTACACGTTAAATTTTCCCTTTGAGAGGTATTAATACTAGTATCATGGAGGATATGGAGTGGATCTCGGTTCTTAGGAAGGAAACCTATGTATCCTATTTATAATAGGAATCAAAGTCATCATAGTTAAATTCGTCTCTACCCCACTGATGGGTTTTAGGTACTTGAGGGCATGGTTGAGGACTACACTTAAAATGATTCCCGTTTATGATCCCACATCTCATCCACTGGTGAATGATTGAGGATGGTAGAAATATGAGAGAATTTAGTTCAATAGGTTGTTAATATTTTGGATATGGAGGGACTTACACTAAAATGGATTCCCGTTGGATCTCAGGCCTTGGGAAGGCATCCTACGTGTCCTTGTTATTGTAGGAATTAGAGTTCTCATAGTTCAGTTACTCCTTAATATACATATGGGTTGGGGTGGGTGGTCACAAAATGGATACATTATTTTGATCATGCAGTTTTATTAATTATAGTTTCTTATACCCATATGGATTGCCTTTTTCATATTTATTCTCTATCCTTTGATAGACAGAGACAGATGGAGACCATAAAAGGTTTATGGGATATTCTTGGTACGACACCGAGGGACCATCTGAGATCATGACACAAATAGGGTTTCATGAGTGTTTAACCCTAACTCATTATGGAAACTCCCCTTATAAATTGGTTATGTGGCCGAAGGTCCCTGGCCAGGGGTCAACATTTTATAGGTCTTAGTGCGCCTGTCAGACATAGTTGGCATGTTTTTAGGTATCTTCCCAGCATATCTCGATGGTTCTATGGGTATGTAATTTCTTGATATGTTTTGCGGTGTTAGTCTGACATATAAAACTTGTACAAGGGTGTCTTTCTAACATGTCCAAAATTATTATCATGATCAAATTTGACATGTACGAGATCTTTCACATGATCAAATGACTTTTTTTAGACGTCTTTGTATGATCAAAGAAACTTGTCCATATATTACCACATGATCAACTTGGGATGTCTAGGATGTTTTAGTATGATCATAGGGACTTATACAAGATGTATTTGTATGATTAAGGTAGTCATGTCTAAGTTATTTTGTATGATCGACTTACTTCTCTAGGAATCCTTCTCAAGATCAAAGTGACCTATCCAGGACATATTTTCACAATCAACTGTCTTGTCTGTGTGTTCTATCATGATCCTACTAGATTGTTAAGGATGCCTTTTTATAATCAAGGTAGAGATATCCATAAAATCTTTTCATTATCAGGGTGGAAATATTTGGGTTCTTTTGCATAATCAATTTTTATTTTCTAGGATGCCTTCGCATGATCAAAGTAACTTGTCCAGGTGTTCTTCATATGATCAATGTAGACATGTCTATGGTCGTTTAAATGATCAAATTGTATTTTACTAGGTATTTATAATGGCATCGTGAGACCAATTGGTGGTCATTTAGTCATGATATCTTAAAAGAGTTACACGGTGGGGTCTCACAAACATGTCTAGGATCACGTGCATGTCCAAGTATTGAAGTTCCATTTCCATGGGTGTTTGCATATCATGGAAATGATACATGCCAAGGATAGTTCACATGAAAATGGTTTATGACTTCAAACATTAGAATGAGTGTTCCACATGTCTAAGGACTTTCACTACATGGTCGAATAGAGGCATCACAAGATAATAGGGTTTTCATGATGTTAATTTTATTCATGTAACTACATGATTTTAAAGAGATCACGTGATAATTTCTCATGAGGGAATCTCATGGTGGGTTCTTGTGATGGGATTATTATGGCGATTTATCACAATGGGAGTCTCATGGTTAGTTCTCTTAATGGGGGTCTCATGGTTCATTCTCATAATGGGAGTCTCACAGTCGGTTCTCAAGACTGGAGTCTTGCGGTTACTTGGAGGTATCCTATGGTGATGTAATCCAACTCCACCACTATTTTTCTATTTACCATTGATATATGTCTAGTATCCTTACTATCCCTATGAAATTTGTGTCTTTTTATATGGTGTAGGGTTTATATAGGAAGAGTATGGTTTCATTTTATGTCATTTTCCATTAGGAGGATGTCGTGTGTGCTAGATTGATGTGGTGGAGGATTTTCTTTATCGATATCACACAATTGTGAGATGGATTCATGTGATGGAATGATTTAAACCTATAAGGGGTCCACATGATCATCTCTAAGTCATCTCATGATCAATTGTTGTTAATGTGATGGATCTATGGAAATTTATTTGGGGGTTTGCATGATTGGCTCTAAATCATTGCATGATCACTATTTTTTCATGCAATGGATCCCTATAAAATTGATGAGGTATTCATTTGATCAACATTAAAGTGTCAAATGATCACTATTTTTTCATGAGATGGCTCTTCGGACAATCATTGAGGGATTCATATGATCAGATCTAAAGCGTCACATGATCCCTGGTTGTTCATGTGATGGATCTTTGGACAATCATTAAGGGGTTCACGTGATTGGATCTAAATCATCGCATGACCACTGGTTGTTTGTGGGATAGATCTATGGAAAATTGCTGAGGGATTAATATAACCAGATCTAAATCATCACATGATCACTGGTTTTTTATGTGATGTATCTTTGGATAATCTCTAAGGTCTTCATGTGATCGGCTCTAAAGCATCGCATAATCACCTTTTGTTCATGTGGTGGCTCTCTGGATAATTTCTGAGGGATTAACTTGGAAGCCAATGTATGGATTTGAGATTATGATGATGGTTCACCTGTCTTGGGTTTGACTATTGGATAATGTATTCATGATGGTTTTCAACACCAAGATCATAAATACATTGGGTGTGACTCATTGCATTGAACTGGGGGTGTTGGTGTGTGAAGAAGATGAGTGGAGGTTGAAGACAATGTGTGGGCATGATCAGACAACCCTAATTAATTTTATCAACCATATGATCTTCTATTATGCATGCTCTTTCCTGCATACCCCTTACCACTTGTGCTATATGGCCAATATTTCTCCCTAGACATGGTTTATACGACTCCCATATGAGCCTATATTGAGTTGGCTTCACTCTCTTGTCTTGGCTATCCAGTATTTTTGTCTATTGGGTATGTTTATAAATACTTAAAAAATAATCTAAGTAAAATTATTATGAGGCAAATATGTATACCCTTATAATGAAAATAACAATCCCATTTTCTTAAAGGATTCAACCTTTGATTCCTTTATGAGAGTTATATAATTATTTTTCTATAGTCTTTACACTTCTGAAGTATTCAATAGTAAAGTGTATATCACAGAATTATGGGTGTCAACAACTAAATAAGGGAATAATTATACCTCTCATTTAATCCAATTTATTAATTAATTAGTATTTTAAAACCATGTAGGATGCCACTCTAGAATTTAATTCTATCCAAGAAGGCATATGGGATGAGGGGAGCTGGGTGGTACTAAAGTGTTAGGATTGGTCCTATAAAAGGGATTCCTATGTATCACTATGATGGGAATAAAAACAAACATTATTAGATGTCATAGTTTAAATATATATGATAGCCATATCATACCTTTAATGTTTTTGTGATGAGTACCAGTGGTATGCCTTTTAAGATCATGTAATAATTTCCAAATGTTATGCCTTTTAAGTTCATGGAAAAAAATGATGGACTATTTAAGTTCATGAAACCAAGATTATTGTGCCTTGAAATTTAAGACTATATAACTAAGACCACTAGGAAATAAATTTCTATAAATTTTTTTGGGTTTGGGACTGAAAACATGAGTATCACTTTATGATATATACTAATAGATGAGCCAGGTGAAGGCATGTGGTCTTACAATGGAGTGGTATCCAATTTTTACCTTATACTTTTTGGAAAATAAATGGGTTAAAGATAGATAATCCCATGAGTCATGGAATGTAATAATAGGTAGCCATAAAGGGTAGCTTTGGGTATAACTCTAGTAGCACTATCAATCATGTAAGAATTTAGGGATGAAATATATATCACAGGATACTCTATATTGGGAGAACTAATTATGAAAGTGATATATGATTGAAAAGACTTTGATTACATATAGTATATTAAATAATATCAGGGGTTCTTAAAGAATATTTAATATTTCCATTATGAATTAAATACATGATTGTAAGTGACACGTGATGGTAGAAAGTAACCCGGTCATGAAAGTAATATTTTTAAAGTATTAGGTTGGTTAAAATTTTATTTTAAGGTCCACAATTAGTTAATGTGATTCCAATAGGGTTAGAAAGGAAACTATGGTGAAAATGAGATACTTCACCTAGGTAGGTGACTTGGGTGATCCTTGATCCCAATAAAACCCTAAAGGGTTGGTTGTGACCATATCAGATATAAGATACTTGGGCACCAAGGATTTTATGCATTATTTATTCAAGATTTTCTTCATAGGGTTCTTTATCCCTAGTCTAGGCATAATACTCAAGGAAAGTAGTCTCTCATGAGGGTTATATGTATAAGATCTAGGGATGTCACAAATACCCCTATTTCCATTCCTTTACCTTGAGTTTTATTTGATACTTACCTATAGGAGTTCAAGGAGTGATAGGGTGCTCAAACTATCCCTTCTTCTCCTTTTTCTATTAACGTAATGAATTTATAGGTTGATGGGTACTATTTATTAACAAAATCCCCTTAGTCCATACATCCCTATAAAAAAGTACTTTGGGAACACAACTTTAGAAAAGTTCATGGGAAGCACCCTACATTGGACTGAGTCAAAAGGCATTCTGCTTAGTTGAGAATACTAGTTTCGTGCTACCTATATTGAGGGTGTAAGGGTGTTTCTTGTATTTAGGGTCCATACTGGTTTGGAGAAATGTGCACACCCTAGTTTTTAGTAGGACATGAAATCACCTATATATGAGAAGGATGCATGAGTTCTCATCCTTGAGCATATAATTTTCTTATACATGCACCATGTTGAGCCCATGAATGAAGAATATCCTTAGATCTTTTGGTGAAAAATATTCCCCTAGCATTGTAGTGTTTTACTAGAGAATAAAAATTTGATAATATAAAAATTTGATTTGTTTATTTTTCCATTTTTTTCAATACATAAATCATCTTCAAACTCAACTGTTATATTGTGTTTCATTTAAGGTGAAGTTCACTCCTGGAATCTGGGGTCATTAGATGTGTTTAAAATATATTTAGAGGTGTTTGTAAGACGTATTAATTTTTTCAGAGATGAAAATATTTGGGTCTGAAATTTGGGAAATATTTGGTATTAGATTAATATGTAAAGGTTACTCTGGTGTTGTTATCCAAAATATGAATAAATTTTGAAAGTTAATCTATGAGTGTAGTTGTTTTGATAGTTAATAAGACCTAAAAATTTACAAAGGACTGAAGACATGTGGATTACACTGAGAAGACTTTAAAAATGGATAATTCCTTAAAACTTTTCATATGTAATGGTGTCTTTGTGAAACATGAATTTTAAAAAACCCTATGTATCCCAGTCATACATATGGGAACTTAAAGGGAACATAATTTTGAAAATTATCATGTGTCACTATAATACAAATGTGTTACGTACTCACTAAAAATTCAGAAAATTCCAAAATATTAACTGGTGATGTGTATCGGTTTCCTGAAAATTTAGGGTAAATCCATCTCCAAAATATGAAGTTTCTATAAGTTAACTAGGATGTTAAGTTTTTGAAATGATTATTTGGAATAAGACAAAAATAAAAATGATGAAGGTGTTATTTTATGGATTAAATTCCATGAGGTAAAATTATTATACAGGAAGATAGAGAATTAAGGTCACACCATGAAGATAATATTCATGACATGATGCAGTCCATGGATGAATAAATACTTGCAGTTGGGTTAATGATTTAATAGATAGTCATGTCATATTGAGACGACCACATTTTTTCATGGAATGAAGTGTTGGTTGCGGGATGAAGTCACGTCATGATGAAAATATATGATAATTATTATTCACATTTTTTTGAGATGGTTAAATATATCAGGCCAAAAATCATGGTATCACATCATGTTTTTAATAGAAGTCTTGCATTGTGAAAAAAATTTCCTATCGGGAAATGAAGAAGTAGATCGATAAAAATTTAGAGGAACTAGTTTTCCATGTTGTAACATATATAGTCATGTAGTTATTTATGTTCGAGTCTACATAGATAGATCCAATGATATATTAATATGTAGAAGTTTAGTATGTAGTTTTAAGGGAGATACTTATCTAAACATTCTCATTTGAAATTCAAATTTGAAGAAGGAAAGTATTGTTTTTGTGAAAGATAAAATCAAATAGGTATCTGGCATGGATTATATAAGGCAAGAAGATAATAATAAATTATATTATTCAAGAGATAAAAGAGAAAAATAGTGTATTGTGAAATGTGCATAAAAAGATATAATAAGTGATAAAAATAAAAATAAGATCACTTGTGGTAGAGAAAGTAGAATAAGAAAAATAATAAGATAAAGAACACACACTTAGTTTATCTGTATAATCATCACACCTATGTTGTGTATTAATGATGAAAAAATTCACATATGTTATATATTTTTAAGATGTGTGGGAGTTCTATATTATTTTCAGGAGATAAGCACTCAAATAAGAAATATAATACCTACCTCATAAAATTGAAAGATAATTGTGTAACATATCTAGGGACATGTTAGAATATGACACTATTTATATTAATTTATAATGAGTAAAGAATTTAAATTGATCTTATATATCCACTAAGGTGGATCTAATGGAAATAGAGTAATTTTCTAATAATTCACCCCCCCCCCCCGCAATGAACTAAAACTATTCATGGGGCCATCATAAGTGACATTAGATTAGTCCAAGTTTCCCTTAAGATCGATAAGACTAAGGTGTTTTTCAGTGAATGTTTTTAAACTCAGTTGGTATTTTTTTTCTCTCTGTGTATTTTATCATTATAGTATTGTCTGAGTTTCTTTGTTTAATTTATTCAATGAAGGTTGAGTTTTGATCAAGATTATTATTTCTTTATGGATAGTATTAATTTGGTGGACAACAATATATTTCCCACACTTAATGGGAATATATACAATTTTTTTAAGTAAAGAATATTACCCTACTTACTTTCATTGGGTATGCATGTTCAAGACATTGTGACTAATGGTTTTAACCCTATTTCACAACGATCCACTATTGAAAATAATATGGTTATAAAATAGTTTGGAACTATTATTATAGTCCGTCAAGACATTGGCATAATCTATACCAATGGTTTTATGAGACATTGGTTGATTTTCAACCGAGAAAGACCTTTACCAACAGTTTGGTAAAATTATTAGTGTATGTGGTCTATAATAATCATTCTCAAACCATTGGTATAGTAAATTTCATAATGAATACATATAGATATGTTTTATTCAAACCTTTTTTTATAGATATTCTATTAAAACATTCCTACGTCATTTATTTATCTTAAGGCCTCTACATTATTTTCCAAAGACTTTGCCACTATACAAAAACAAATTTTATGTTAATATATATATAAATATGTATGTGTATGTATAAGGCCCAAGCCTTAAACCTTACTTAATCTTGAGTTATTACAATATTACACATTGAGGATCTTTTTAGTTTTAGAGTTTTAGAGAATTAGATCATAAAACTTACATTACATTCCACATTTAAACAAAGTGGTTACATAAAAGATAGTATTCATTTTTTTTCATCAACGGAAACATATTTAAAATAAAACATGGATTCATTCTTGACACTTCCTTGACACTATCATCATATCATGTACCTTTCCCTTGACCTGTGAAAAACATTTTAAAAACTTGGGATGAGAATAAAAAGCTCAGTAAGGGTTATAAAAATATGGAAAGGAAACATGAATTCGTATATACATAAGAATGAAATCATACTTTACCCATAAAACATATGCACTTTAACATACCTCATCAAATCATGAATAAGTCATAGAAATCATAAGACATAAAGGTAACTTGAGGCATTCATAACATTCTTACGTAGGGAGTAACCCTCTTGGTTACGTTTGGAATACCCACCACAGTATATTCCCTAAATCTCTTCGGATAAACCTTAATGTTTCACTCCTTCACTTTTCCCAATGCATTAGAGAGCTATATCGGGCTCACCCGCCCTTAGTTTATCACGGAACCATCCGTCTTCATAACAATTCCCAAGAACCATAACATAATCGTATCACATAAAACATGCATAAAGGAAACATAACATTTCCACCTTTCAATCACAAGATATCAATACAACACATTGATATAAAAACATTATGAAATCCATTTTCAATACCAAAATAAAATAAATGTAAAACATGGTATTTATTTTTCTTTTAAAAAGAAGGTATGGCTTGTAGAGGAATCCGAAACTCAAATAATGGTCACGGCGGCGGAGAAGTCGTTGTCACCGCATACCTAAGACAAAAACATTCCCTTTTGTCGTTTAGCAAAACGCTTCGTATAAAAAAATATTCCTTTTTGGATAAACATAAAAGTCAAAGGGGTTTATACACCGTATAAAAGAAGGTTGTGTATAAAACAAAATATGCCTCAATGAATGGAGATTGAGACGAAGTCCCTTACAAAGACGATATCCTTGGTTTAAGGATAAATCAATTACATAATTATGTGTGACAAATGAATACACTAAATATAAGTGGATATTAAGTGTAAAACCATCATAGGTTATTCACATATATTCATAGAACGACATATTCAAGGAGTACAAGTTTATCCCAAAGAATCAAATTTGGTTTAAGAAGTTCCCTTGCAAAAATTTGACAGCCTAACGGCGTCACTACAAAATTCAGAAAATGAGTTGATGAGAGATAAAAAGGGTATCTCATCACATGGAAATAAAATTTAAATCAATAAGGATATAGAAGAACATATCCCAACATAATAGTATGTGAATTAAAATACATAACAAAAGAAGTCTTTTAAAAAGAGGAGGGTGAAAGGTTCTCTTACCGACATGGGTATCTTTCGAGACATGCACCTCGTGAAAGAAGGACAATACAACATTAATGTAAATACTCATAAATGAAATTATATTACACAATGAGTAAAATAATGGTCATTACATACACCACTCAAAGGAAATTGTGGCAAATGTATCATAAATCTCACGGGAATAAAAGTGAGATGAAAAATCCCTTACAAGACTCGGCAGCCTAACGATGCCACTTAAAACTTCCAAAAAATGGATTGATGAGATCAAATAGGGTCTATCATCATATTAACATAAAGTTTAAAGAAATAGGAATATAAAATAAAGTCCCCCAACATAACAAAGAGGAGCTTAAAAGAAGTGACATAAAGGAGAGTACTTAAAAAGAAAGAGAGAGGATAGATCTCTTACGAAAATTCGCTAGCCTAACGGCGCCACTCAAAACATCCAAAATGGATTGATGAGAGAGAATAGGGTCTCTCATCATATGAACATAAAAATTACATTAATATTAATATAAAATAACATCCCAATCACAAGAAAGATGAGCTTAAAAGGGATGACATAAAAGAGTGTACTTAAAAAGAAAGAGAGGAGTAGGATCCCTTACCTCAAGTCTGACTTGTCTTGTTCGTTTCTTTATATTCCTGAATAATAAACCTTGGTCAATTTATAATCGACTAAGGACCTCCTTTAAAGATTATTATTCATTTAATATCACATATTTTAATTTTATAATAATTGGTTAACAATGTTAGTTCATATCAGACATATTTGGTGATGTTTCGTACATGAGTCAAAAATTGAACTTGTTGGAAAATAATTTTCCATGTAGTTATAGGTACATCATATCCAGAATAGTATTTATGTTTTAAATATCATATATATCCAGTATATATTCATTTTATACTATTCCATAGCATTTGGAGATAAAAATTAAAAGTACCGTTCATGGAGACGGTAGGTCGTACGTACGCATGAACGCTACTTTCATTTTTTGTCATATTAATAAAATTAAAAAAAAATGATATATATACATATATATTATAATTAAAGTATAATATATATGTTATATAGGTCATATATGTTCATTAATTTCATTCTTTATACATTCCATGTATTGCATGTATGAGTCACATCACTTGAGGGGGCGGTAGTCCACACTTCCTCATATGAAATTAACGCATTTACACAACATGAAAAGAATAAAGGTATGTTTTAAATATAAAATACAGAATCATATAGTAAACATAAATACCATATATATCATATATAAAATACAGTGACATCATAATGGCCACCTTTAAAGGTGTTAAAAGAATATCGAACAATCATCGTTTCGTGAGGCAGAAAATCGCCAACCACAGAAACAGTATGTTCTTTAACCATTAGACGAAGGTGTGTGTAAGTGTAGCTCGAATCCTTAATATACAAACATCCTAGTATATTTAAGATACTTGTTTTGTTTCAAAATAAAGGAATAAAAAGAGTTTAGGGGGTTGGATAAGCAAAATAAAACAAAAGGACTCAAGTGAAGACATTACATTAAAACCGGGTAACTCCCTTTGGTTTGAGATCAAAGGCTTCCTTGGGAAGACATCTGCCCAATGTGAGGCTTCAAGGAGTTAGAGAGGGATGTGTAGAGACAAAATGGGAAGGGTTTGGTCGATACAAAGGCTTTGGAAGTGTGGGTAAGGAGGTAGAGGTGGGGGCCTTTTATAAGAGGATAGGAGGGGCACTCTTGGAAAGTAAAGAAATGTTACTTTATTTTAGAATGAGTTTCGGATTTTAATGGTCGACATTGATGTGTTTCGAGGGTAAGGTGATAAGGGTTCAAAATCCACTCATCCAATAGGTTTTGGACATGTGTAGGTCTTATATTTTACATTATCTTTCCATTTTATTTAAATCGTTAAATAATGAGGTCATCGCTGCATCATCATGATGTCATAAATAGTTTAATTTATTTAATGTCTAAAAATTATAAATAAAATAATATGATGTAGTAAATCGTTTTAGATTTCAAATTAATATTTATAGTCAAAATTCTAAATTGTATAACCCCATGTTAAAATTGTTTTAGTAAAACGTTTCATGTTTGTGTCATTTTTACTTTAACATTAAATAAAAAGGTATTTATGTCATTTTCCAACCAAAGTGGCTCTATGGGGTCCCCAAGTTGACCCATGGATTGTCTGGGTCGGCCATTACACATCCAATGAGGGTAGTACATGTTTCTAGGTCATTTCATTTTATTAAAACTTTATTCTTAGCTTAAACTACTCTAATTACCTCTAATCGCGATTAAAACTTAATAAGTTACTATTCACCAAAAAATTATTTTAATCCCATTGAACCACATTTTACTTCTTAATGACAACCATGTATGTCAGATTTTTGAAATTCAAAACACAAAGATGGAAAAATTTCATTTAAACGGAAAATCAGTTTTTATAAGTACCACTTAGTGGTTTCACTATTCATCAAAAATTGAAGTTTTTCAGAAAATTACCAAAAATTCACCCTAAGCTATATTTGATATTCCGAATTCAAAAATGATGTATATTTTACAAAATTCAAAACCTATAAGTTGTATTAATTAATTTAATAATTAATTCCCGCTGTCAGAGAAAATTGTGTGTTTTTATGAAACAATAAGTATCAAAAGATTGACACTAGTTTAAGTCCAATTTCAAAGTGAAATTAATTCCAATGACCACTATTTGATTAAATGGTAAAAATATATTCTAATTTCACTTTAAAACTAATTCAAAAGATAATCTAATCATATAAATAAATTAGATTAAAAAGAGGTTTTCAATTAAAATACAACATTTTTCACTATTCATTAAAAATTGAACTTTTTCGGAAAAATACCAAAAATTTACACAAAGTAAATTTTGATGTCATGATTCTAAAAAAGAATTTTATTTTTTCAAATATAACACATAAAATTTTCAAAAAGTGGATTTAAAAGAGGTTCGCCATCAAAAGGCGGTTAATCGACCTTTTAAAGAATATTGGAATGTTTACGCTTAAAATTGGATTCATTCGCAGTTTTAATCCTCTAACATTTATTGTAAAAAATAAAAATATTTTACAAACATATATAATCATTTAGTAGTTAGTTCTATTCATTCCCTCCATCACAACAGCTAGGCGTTAACTACCATTTAAAATAATATTATTTTATTATTAGAGTGCAACGTAAGATTCCCAAGAAACTCATTGTTGCGTGTTGGGTACGCCATCGAGCATAGCGTCCCCTATAAAGTTATATTAATATTTTATTCACAAATATGGATAAATGTGAAAATTTCATACTTCTTTATTTACCTGGGGTGTTACATCCTTCCCCCCTTTTGGGAATTACGTCCTCGCAATTTTAAAATTGAGCTTGGAAACATCCTTGAAAGTCCCCCATCGGAACAAGAGTCGGTAAAACAATCACTTTAAAATAAAGAAAGATAAGTACAGAGGTCAATCGAGTTAACCCATACTAGGATTCCAATTATGAAAATATGGACATGGAGGAAAAAACAAAGGGTCATGTTCTGATGGAGAGTGATAGAAAACATGTTTAGGAGAATGTTAACCACAAGAAAATCACAAACTTGTGATGGGTTAAACGGTGTTTGATTCCCCAGTAGGAAAAGTTAATAGACAACATTTTTGTTTTAATTTACTTTTTATTGAGGAATTTATTCATAAGGAAACATAATCATTTATCATGTTGACTTTCAACTTTTATTAGATTTCTTACACACACTCATATTTTCTCCAAAAGATGAGTATTTAGGAAGACTTTTTCACATTAAGAGTACTATAATCAACTTCTAGAGAATCACATAATTCACAAAAGAGAACTATATACTTCCCATGTCTTTAGACTTTAACCAAAACCAAAACCAAAAAGGATAGTACAAGATCAGATAATCCATAAAAGGATAACCCTTTATAAATAGAAAATCTATTCTTAATCTCCAAAATTTGTCCAACAAAACCCAAAGTTCAATGAGGACCATTCGATAAAAAATTTGTCCATAAAATTATTCAAAGTAAACCAAACTATGATTGAAACCCAAATATTTGAAGGATTTAATCACATAGTCTTCCAAGGTACAAATTAACTTTTATCTCCAAATAACATCAGTTGCTCTTAAATTCTCATATTGAAAAGTAATTAACCTAATCACATATCCTCCATGATAGGTTAATAATTTCCATAGATAACCAAAAATAAAATTACTCTTGATTCCTAAAATCATCTAACTAAAAAAAATCTGTCAAACTAACCAAGGACTTCACGTAGTCCAGTGGTAGGAGATAAATACCAGTCGCACTTTGGTTGTGGATTCGATTCCCGTAGCTTTGTCCGACGCGACGGGTTGTCACACGGTCTGCATGTTGTCCTTTTTCCAAAACTATATAATTCATAAAACATTCCCCACAACGAGATAAAATCTTCAAAAAAAATTATAACATATTTTAACCTCATGTTTATCTCATGCCTTTCATTTTCCATCATAACATATAGTAACCCATAATTACCTCAAAAGTAAGGATCATATAAACCCTAATGGTTACCTTAATAATTATTACCTGAACTTCCACATCGATTGGTCATCTTGTAGATGATGCATTACAGAACTTACCAAGGTTCAAATGGTTGATCATGACTCCTTTATAGTTGGTTTAGAACAACCACGAGTTTCCTTATTGAATCCCCCATTTCATCCAGTCTCTTAATCAGAGAACCACCACAGTTTCCTTCAAACCTATTTTCACTTTGGTGACTGCTAGATCCATCCATTCACTAAAAACAGAAATTTTAGTGTGAGTATATCAAAAAAAATATCTTGTACTAATGAGGAATATATACTTACTCATTCACTTTATCTAAAAACTATGACTCTTTCTGAAATCCAAACCATTATGGTAATGTCACTTATGCTTAAAGAATACCCTAACCTCTAAAGTTATCTAAACCGACCTCTAATACCAACTATAAGGCCCCAGCCTTAAGCCTTACTTAATCTTGAGTTATTACAAGATTACACATTGAGGATCTTTTCAGGTTTAGAGTTTTAGAGAATTAGATCATAAAACTCACATTACATTCCACATTTAAACAAAGTGGTTACATAAAAGATTGTATTCATTTTTTTCCATCAACGGAAACATATTTAAAATAAAACATGGATTCTTTCTTGAAACTTCCTTGACACTATCATCATATCATGTACCTTTCCCTTGACCTGTGAAAAACATTTCAAAAACTTGGGATGGGCATAAAAAGCTCAGTATGGGTTATAAAAATATGGAAAGGAAACATGAATTCATATATACATAAGAATGAAATCATACATTACCCATAAAACATAGGCACTTTAACATACCTCATCAAATCATGAATAAGTCATAGAAATCATAAGACATAAAGGTAACTTGAGGCATTCATAACATTCTTATGTAGGGAGTAACCCTCTTGGTTACGTTTGGAATACCCACTACAGTATATTCCCTAAATCTCTTCAGAGAAACCTTAATGTTTCACTCCTTCGCATTACCCAATGCATTGGAGAGCTATATCGGGCTCACCCGCCCTTAGTTTATCACGGAACCACCCGTCTTCATAACAATGCCCAAGAACCATAACATAATCGTATCACATAAAACATGCGTAAAGGAAACATAACATTTCCACCTTTCAATCACAAGATATCAATACAACACATTAATATAAAAACATTATGAAATCCATTTTCAATACAAAAATAAAAGAAATGTAAAACATGGTATTTCTTTTTCTTTTAAAAAGAAGGTATGGATTGTAGAGGAAGCCGAAACTCAAATAATGGTCACGGCAGTGGAGAAGTCGTTGTCGCTGCATACGTATGACAAAAACATTCCCTTTTGTCGTTTAGCAAAAATATTCGTATAAAAAAAGATTCCTTTTTGGATAAATGTAAAAGTCAAAGGGGTTTATACACCGTATAAAAGAAGGTTTTCTATAAAACAAAATATGCCTCAATGATTGGAGATTGAGACGAAGTCCCTTACAAAAATGGTATCTGTGGTTTAAGGATAAATCAATTACATAATTATATGTGACAAACGAATAAACTAAATATAATTGGATATTAAGTGTAAAACAATCAGAGGTTATTCACACATATTCAGAGAATGACATATTCAAGGAGTACAAGTTTATCCCAAAGAATCAAATTTGGGTTAAGAAGTTCCCTTGAAAAAATTTGGCAACCTAACGGCATCACTACAAAATTCAGAAAATGAGTTGATGGGAGATAAAAAGGTATCTCATCACATTTACATAAAATTTAAATCAATAAGGATATATAAGAACATATCCTAACATAATAGTATGTGAATTAAAAGACATAACCAATGAAGTCTTTTAAAAAGAGGAGGGTGAAAGGTTCCCTTACCGACATGGGTATCTTTCGAGACATGCACCTCGTGAAAGAAGGACAATACAACATTGATGTAAATACTCATAAATTAAAGTATATTACACAATGAGTAAAATAATGGGCAGTACATACACCACTCAAAGGAAATTGTGGAAAATGTAGCATAAATCTCACGGGAATAAAAGTGAGATGAAAAATCCCTTACAAAGACTCGGCAGCCTAACGACGCCACTTAAAACATCCAAAAAATGGATTGATGAGATGAAATAGGGTCTCTAATCATATTAACATAAAGTTTACAGAAAGTGTAATATAAAATAACATCCCCCAACATAACAAAGAGGAGCTTAAAAGAAGTGACATAAAGAAGAGTACTTAAAAAGAAAGAGAGAGGATAGATCTCTTACGAAAATTCGGCAGCCTAACAGCGCCACTCAAAACTTCCCAAATGGATTGATGAGAGAGAATAGGGTATCTCATCATATGAACATAAAAATTACAGTAAGATTAATATAAAATAACTTCCCAATCACAAGAAATATGAGCATAAAAGGGATGACATAAAAGAGTGTACTTAAAAAGAAAGAGAGGAGTAGGATCCCTTACCTCAAGTCCGACTTGTCTTGTTCGTTTATTTATATTCCTGAATAATAAACCTTGGTCAATTTATAATTGCCTAAGGACATACTTTAAAGATTATTATTCAGTTCATATCACATATTTTAATGTTATAATAATTGGTTAATAATGTTAGTTCATATCAGACGTTTTTGCCGATGTTTGGTACGTGAGTCAAAAATTGAACTTGTTGGAAAATAATTTTCCACGTAGTTATAGGTACATCATATCCAGAATAGTTTTTATGTTTTACATATCATATATATCCATTATATATTCATTTTATACTATTCCATAGCATTTGGAGATAAAAATTAAAAGTACCGTTCATGGAGACGGTAGGTCGTACGTACGCATGAACGCTACATTCATTTTTTGTCATATTAATGGAATTAAAAATAAATGATATATATATATATATATATATTATAATTCCAGTATAATATATATGTTATATAGTTCACATATGTTCATTAATTTAATTCTCTATACATTCCACGTATTGCATGTACGAGTCACATCACTTGAGGGGGCGGTAGTCCACACTTCCTCATATGAAATTATCGCATTTACACAACATGAAAATAATAAAGGTATGTTTTAAATATAAAATACAGAAGCATATAGTAAACATAAATACCATATATATCATATATAAAATACAGTGACATCATAATGGCCACCTTTAAAGGTGTTAAAAGAATATTGAACAATCATCATTTCGTGAGGCAGAAAATCACTAACCACAGAAATAGTATGTTCTTTAACAATTAGATGAATCTGTGTGTAATTTTAGCTCGAATAATTAATATAAAAACATCCTAGTATATTTCATATACTGGTGTTGTTTCAAAATAAAGGAATAAAAATATTTTAGGGGGTTGGAGAAGCAAAATAAAACAAAAGGACTCAAGTGAAGACATTACATTAAAATCGGGTAACTCCCTTTGGTTTGAGCTCAAAGGCTTCCTTGGAAAGACTTATGCCCAATGTGAGGCTTCAAGGAGTTATATAGGGATGTTGAGAGAGAAAATGGTCAGGGTTTGGCCGAGCCAAAGGCTTTGGAAGTGTGGTTAAGGAGGTAGAGGTGGGGGCCTTTTATAAGAGGAGAGGAGGGGCACTCTTGGAAAGTAAAGAAATGTTACTTTATTTTAGAATGAGTTTCGGATTTTAATTGTCCCACATTGATTTTTTTAGAGGGTAAGGTGATAAGGGTTCGAAATCCACTCATCCAATTGGTTTTGGACATGTGTAGGTCTTAGATTTTACATTATCGTTCCATTTTATTTAAATCATTAAATAATGAGGTCATCGTTGCATCATCATGATGTCATAAATAATTTAATTTATTTAATGTCTAAAAATTATAAAAAAAATACTATGATGTAGGAAATTTTTTTATATTTCCAATTAATATTTATAGTCAAAATTCTGACTTGTATAACCCTATGTAAAAATTTATTTAGTAAAACATTTCATGTTTGTGTCATTTTTACTTTAACATTAAATAAAAAGGTATTTATGTCATTTTCCAAACAAAGTGGCTCCATGGGGTCCCCAAGTTGACCCATGGATTTTCTTGGTCGTCCATGACACATACAATGAGGGTAGGACATGTTTCTAGGTCATTTTATTTTATTAAAACATTATTCTTACCTTAAACTACAATAATTACCTATAATCGCGATTAAAATTTAATAAGTTACTATTCACCAAAAAATTATTTTAATCCCATTGAACCACATTTTACTTCTTAATGACAACCATGTATTTAGGATTTTTTAAATTCATAACACAAATATGGAAAAATTTTATTTAAACGGAAAATCAGTTTTTATAAGTACCACTTAGTGGTTTCACTATTCATCAAAAATTGAAGTTTTTCAGAAAATTACCAAAATTAACCCTAAGTTATATTTGATATTATGAATTCGAAAATTATGTATATTTTACAAAATTCAAAACATATAAGTTGTGTTATTTAATTTAATAATTAATTCCCGATGTCAGAGCAAATAGCGTGTTTTTATGAAACAATAAGTATCAAAAGATTGACACTAGTTTAAGTCCAATTTCAAAGTGAAATTAATTCCAATGACCACTATTTTATTAAATGGTAAAAATATATTCTAATTTCACTTTAAAACCAATTCAAAAGATAATCTAATCATATAAATAAATTATATTAAAAAGAGGTTTTGAATTAAAATACAACATTTTTCACTATTCGTTAAAAATTGAACTTTTTCGGAAAAATACCAAAAATTTACACAAAGTAAATTTTGATGTCCTGATTCTAAAGAAGAATTTTATTTTGTCAAATATAACACATAAATTTGTCAAAAAGTGGATTTAAAAGAGTTTTGTCATCAAAAGGCGGTTAATCGACCTTTTAAAGAATATTGGAATGTTTACGCTTAAAATTGGATTCATTCGCAGTTTTAATCCTCTAACATTTATTGTAAAAATTAAAAATATTTGACAAACATATATAATCATTTTTTAGTTAGTTCTATTCATTCCCTCAATCACAACAGCTAGGCGTTAACTACCATTTAGAATAATAATATTTTATTATTAGAGTGCAACGTAAGATTCCCAAGAAACTCGTTGTTGCGTGTTGGGTACGCCATCGAGCATAGCATCCCCTTTCAAGTTATATTAATATTTTATTCACAAATATGGATAAATGTAAAAATGTCATACTTATTTATTTACCTGCGGTGTTACAGTATGTAAAAAATTATTAATTTTTAAGTATTTATTATTATTATTACATATAAATAATGGTTTCATGTATACCAATAGTTTGGTCAAATTATTGGTATCGGTGCCCATAAGTAAAATCTATAACAATGGTTTGAGAAAACCATTGGTATAGTTACACATGTACCTCTATTTTGGTAAAATAATTGGTATAGGTCACTATATACCATAAATATAAAAATGGTTTGACTAGAAAATTGTTATAATAATCCAAAAACTATATATATACGAATGGTTTTCTTAAAATATAGGAATAGATCTATTTTTATAAGTTATATTTCTAATATTTATCCTCTTTGACTCGGAATACTATAAAGAATTTGGATATTGATGGGAATGAAATAACTTTCATCTTATCCTCACTCTTAGAAAATAAGTTTTAAAATAATATGGGCATCAAGAATTCAAAAGGTATTTGATACAAGATACAAAATATCTATGAAGCTAATTAAAAAGTCAAAAAGGCTAAATTATATATTCTTTAATTATGTATGAAGATATGTGTATGAATAAATGTGAGTCTATTGATGAATTATTTACAAGGTTCAATGAAGCGGTGAGCACCATTAGAGGATTCAGCGATACTATTAAATATTCAGTAGTGAATAAGAAGATAATTTATTTCTAACCAGACATGTTTGGTGAGACAAATTGGCTCTGGATGATAGTGCTCTTAATACACTCCATTTGGATGAATTGGAAAAAATCCTTGTTGCATTCAAGATGAGAATGGAATGTACCCTGAAAAAGAAGATTCTAATTAAGAATTAAATCTCATTAAAATCCTGAAATAATGAAAAGGCCTCGAATATAATTGATTAATAAGGTGATAAAGTTGGAAGTTCATATTCAAATGTTGATGTTGATTTGAAGTAAGAAAAAATCATGCCACTAAACTCATGAGGTATATGAAGAGGAAAAGATAAATATAAAAGTAATTTACATTTAAAGTGTTTAATTTTTGGGGTTATTAGACATTTCACCATAAATTTTCAAAATTTTGAAGAATATTAAAGTGTAGATGAAGATAATTTCTCTCATGATGTTTTGAGGAAGAATTTAAATAATTTCATAAGAGTGAAGTTTTCATCAAGGTGTTCATGAAATAAATCTTATTATACCAAAAAGATTAGTTAATTATCTAAGAAGTATGAAACATAAAGTGTTGTAAATAATTCTAGTTGTTACTCAACTGTAGATGTTATAATACATTCACTGTAATAAGGGATGTTAAGGAGTCAGGTATTGAAAATAGAACAAATAAAAAATAAGAGGACTCATAAAGCAGTGATGAAGACTTACATGAATCTAAAATGGAATCATTGTTGAATAATTAATTGACTAATATCATATCCACTATTATAAAGTTGTATAATAGAAATAAAATAAAAAATGATGCATCTAATATAGTTGAATTGGATAAAGATGAATTAAGAATGAATGAAGTTGAGTTTCTCATAGTGTTGATAAAGCTATATACTTACTCACCAATGAGAATAAGAAAGTTTAATTGTTAAAATATAAGTGTGTATCATAGGATAAAGAACATTAATCTCTCACATTTTACTTGATTATATATATATATATATATAATTTATATATTACTTTTCTCCCAAAAAGTATTAAATGGGAGATTATTCAATGAAATAGAAGAGTGTTATGGGTAAAGTGTGAATTTAGTATTCTTTTAATAAAAAGGTTATGAAGAAATGATTTATAAATATTATATAATAAATAGAAAATTTTGTTATTATTGAAAATATGTTGGGAAAAGTGGAGAAAATTACACAACTAAAGACTATTCAGAATTTTATTTTTTCTATAAATTATAACATTAAATGAAAATATGTTATTGTATTCGAAGATTAAAATTCAATAAAAATATATACAATTATGAGAAACATGTGTATATTATATGGGTGTTCTGGTTCATCAAATGAAGTTAAAAAAGTATTTTAAAATGATTAATTTCTAAAAATTACTTCTAATATATATTCTAGAGGTTCGGGAATAGTATTGAACTTTTATGATCACCATTGGTTTTATGGAGTTTAAGGGCATATGATGAAGTGGTTTTTATTCATGAAAAGATTATTTTTATCTTTGAAGAGTGATATGTAGAAGGAACCCTTGAAAAAAAATCAAAATGATTTTTTTTATAACTAAGTATGAAGTTGATGAATTATTCTGAATATTTAAATGAATTTTTTTAATTGATTTTATTATAAAATACATATGATTTTAAAATAACTCTATGTTAGATAGAATATTCAACATGAAATGCTGAGTTTAAACAAACCGTGATATAATATTAAAATATAATTATATAAACATGATCGATTTAACCTAGCTGTTAAATTGGAAGGTATAAATAGTATTTACTACTGTATTAAATATATATAAAAGTCCTATATAAATTTGTTGATAAATTCTTAATAATCCCCAAAATTTTAATAATGATATTTTATTCTACAAAGAATATTTTTCCTTTAAAAATGTTTTTTATCTTTTTTTGTGATAAAATATTATAATTAATTTTTATAAATTTTACAAATATTATTTTATAAAATCTAAATCATTTTTAAAATCATCATATCAAAATTTACTTAGAGTGAAATTTTGGTATTTTTCCAAAAATATTTATTTTCCAATGAATAATGAAAAAACAATTTTTTTTACTATCCTTTATTTTAAATAAATTAATTAATTTAAAATTATTATTATTCTTTTAATTTTATTTCAAAGTAATAGAAGTATTATTTAGTTATACTTAATATAATTAATTACATTTGAATCATCTTTATACTAGATTTTTTTCACAACCCAACCCTAACAGGGGATCAAGCCACCACAACCCCAAGCCCGCTTCTATAGGCTAGGGGCTGGTGACCAGCACCAAAGGCATAATTAACATGGGGAGGGATTTTATTCTGTACATGTATACATATAAAAATCCCTCTTGTTGCATAAGTTAAGAGTAAAGGATAAAAGTATGTAAAATGCTAAGGATACAGCCATGCAAGTAAAACCTCTAGACAGTACAAGTGCACTATAGTGTAAACTGAAAAGTAAAGGGGAAAAATACAAACCCAACTAGAAATATGTCCCATCCTGGTATAAATAAAATGTAAAACTCTTAGAGAATTAAACTCTTAACATGAAATTTGTGAACACCATACATGATCCAAAGTACCAGGTATCCCTAAGCTCTTCAGAAGTCACCGCCGACCTATCCTTTGTTTTCATAAGACATGACACGTGTAATAAAATACCATGTATGGGTGAATATATACAAACCCATTAGGATTCCTCAAAATTTGAAGGGGTAATTAAGAGATACAATAGGAAAATAAAGACATTAGATAGAAAATAGGATGTAGCTCATCCCAAACAAGAGAAATAGAAACCTCTTCTAAGCTTATGGGGTCAACATAGTGTGTAGATGGACTACACATTGAGTATTTTCTACACATACTAGGAGAGTGAACTCATCTAACCATGAGAATATAAACATGGAAAACACGTGTAATACCTCACACATCTTCGTAACCTATGTAAAGAGAGTAACAAAATCCAAAGGTATGGATACAATATATATATATATATATATGCTCAGTCAAAATAATCCCAAGTGAGAGAGAAAGGGGATCCTCGTATCAGAACGTGGACTAGGAATATGAGTTTATAATAGTTTAAAAAGTCTATAAAAGATTCCCAACATATCAATTTATTGCCTAAAAGTTAATATCAAAGTCAAATCACACCTCTTCATTGTGCCGCACAGTCTAGGGGCCACAATATATTGGTAGAGGACCCATGACCTGGTATAACATGAGGGTTCCACTTAGTGGTAGAGAACCCATGCCCATCGTAGATGTAGGGTTCCATTCTAGAAGTTAGTAGAGGAACCATGCTCGGCCCAACTGGAGGGTTCCACTCTAGAAATTGGTAGATGAGCCATGCCCAATCTAGTTAGTGGGTTCCACTCTAGATGTTATTAAGGACCCATGCACAACCTATCTGAAGGTTTCCACTCAAGATGTCTGTATAGTACCCATTACCTATCCTAATAGGAGGGTTTCACTCTAATGGTAGAGGGATCATTCCCAACCCAGCTAGAGGGTTTCACTCAGGAGGTCTGTAAAGGATCCATTACATGTTCCAATAGGAGGGTTCCACTCTAAGAGTCATTAATGACACATGCCTATCTCGGATGGAGGGTTCCACTCAGAAGATAATTAGAGTACCCATTCCTAGCTCATATAGAGGGTTCCACTCTAAAATTCATCAAGGAACCATGCCCAACACAGCTCGAGGGTTCCACTCAGGTTTCCTCTAGAAATATTACATGATCACTGCCGTCATCGAACATCACCAAACCAATATTCTTGCCTATAAAATTACACAAAATATCTAAAAATTCACAACTAAGGGATCCATCACATTATACATAAAAAACACTAAGTATATGCTACTTGAATTCAAAAATACATGTCTAAACAATGGATATATGGAGGCCTGAAACTTCCTTAAATGGAGACAAGGGGTACAAAACATGTGGGGGACCGACATAGAGTGTGGTCCCACTCCTTCATCTAGATGTGTCCCTAGAGGTATCCTTATCACCAAATTTTTAGGGATACATGAAATATAGGGGATATACATAGTGTTCCCATGAAACCCAAGAGTCTCACCCATGTTCATGGTTGTGCTCATGCATCTACCCTACGTCTGTTTACTTTAACCAATGATTTTGTAACCACCATGTGTTTGTGCACTTTAGAAATTTTCATGTTGCTTTGTACGAGTTTCAACTTGTATCTCTCCTCATATCCATTTACTCGAGCACATGGTGTGTTCCTTGATGTGTGCTATGTCACATTTCTCATCCATATGGACAATGAGTTAAATGATGTGTAAGGAGTCTACATGGAGTGAATCCTTATAATTTTCTAAAACCCTAGCTGTTGATACTAGGTCTTGATACTTAGTGAGTTCTTTGAACTACATGGTGTGTAGTCGGTATTTTTTTATAATTTAATATCAACAAGACACTATTTGAATATGGATTTTCTACTTCGATTCTAGCCTTGATTCCACTGAAAATCAGTAAATCTAGCCAGGATCATAATTTTTGGCCATCAGGTGGCCGAAAAAATGATTTCATTGACCATGGGATTTCTTTATATGCACTTTATTCCACTAATACTTCTGTCATCGATGATTTGATCTTAGATCATCAAAATGGTCAACAATATCCTATGAATATCCCAGATCTACCCCTAATTCATCTATTCATCCCTAGTACATTGTTTCATCGTGATTTTGTAGATCTGATCGGGCTCGATACTGCTAGGAAATGTTGAGCCGGGACCACGGGGTACAACTGGTGAATAACGCGAAGAAATTATGAGATAAATTCACAATAATAAATTTTTAATCAACCATTTTCAAGAATTATTGTCCAATTATGAAGAATGAGTATATATAGGGTTATAAAACCATTGAATAAACAATTAAAATTGGTACAAGGGTGCATGCTCATTCCATATTTGGTGAAGATCAATATAATGGGATTAATCCGCTCAATTAATTTAATAAAAATGGGAATAATTAACAAATTTATGAGTCCTAACTTAATATTGTATCATTCATCATCGAATAATGAACCCACTAATGATTGTAGGATGTCATTTTGTTCTCTTCAATCTGATACAATGTTTCATTATTGTCTAAGGTGATTCACCAATGTAAGAATAGGAGGAAGAAGATATCGATGACCCTCGTATTGTGAGGATAAATCTATACAATTATACATGGCAAGAAATTTAAAGTAATTCTATTTAGGGAAAAAGTATTAACTAATTATGTTAATTAATTAATTAATTAATCCACTGAATGTACTGCCAATGGGTGAGATATCCAAATGCCCCATGTCGACCTATTTTTGGTTATTCTTAGGGTAAAAACACATTTTGAACTCAAGAGTGGTCTCATATTTCTGATCTATGATTTAATTTAAGAGTTATCCCATTTTATTTCAGAAACTGTGAACGTTTAATATAAAATATATTTTATATTTTTATAAAATTAATTTTGAGCACACTGGGCCTCAGAATTACATGCCATCTCAGTACCTAACTCTAAAAATATATATATAAATATTTCAAAGTCTTATAAGACAAAAACTAGGTCTCAAAATTATTCCATTCTTCAATATCCTCAACCCTAAAAACCAAAACTAAACAAACAACTTGGGATACTAATCCTGCATCTAGATCTCCCACTCCAAGGAACTCTCCTACACATTCCAATGTTATAACAATACATAAACCCATGGGATAATCCATCCACGTAGGGTCCTCTCATGTCGATCCTCAATCTCCAATGGGTGATCCCTAGAGCTGGCTCTATCCTCAATGTCCAACTTTCCCAATTTGCTGACGTGCATGGGGTCATGCATGTATCTCCTCGTCTATGACACATAGAAGACATTGTGCACTCACTCCAGTTATGGGGGTAGGGAGAGGTAGAAAGAAACCTCATTAATCATCTGCATGATCACAAATGGCCAGATAAAATTCAATTATAGCTTTCCTCCCTGGCTAAACCTATTTAATTTTCATCATGGGGAGACTCTCAGAAAAATTTGGTCTCCCTACTTGCACTCCAAGGGCCTACGATGATGATATGTATAAGATGTATGTCTTCTTTGGTTCATCCTTAACTGCTCATCGATGACCTAGACCTTCCATATCATCACTTGCACCATCTCTAGGCCAACAAGAGATGTATAACCAATCTCTATCCAGCATAAAGGTGATATGCAGGGTATCCTATATAGGTCCTAAAAAGGTTCTAGGCTAATGGTGGAGTAGTAGTTTTTTCACACAAAATCTTCCAAGGTAAAGTGATCCTCACATCTCTAGATTAATTCTAATATTCAAGACCATAGAATATCCTCCAACACCTGGATAGTGAGCTCAGTCTTCCCATCAGGTTGGGGGTGAAAGGATATACTCATCATAATTACGGGTCCGGAATCACTCTTGCAGGTCTCTCCACAACCGTGATGTAAACCGCACATCACAATAGGATACAATCTTCAAGGTCACACCATGTAGGATAATGATCTATCATACGTAAAACTACCCCAAACACTCTACTGAACTCTGCTCCCTGATAGAAAGTAAGTGTGATAACTTTTTTATTCGGTCAACAATCACTCAAATGACTTTATATACCATATTTTTATGTGGAATCCCTCTCATAATGTCCATGGATAAGTCATCCCACTTCCACTCTAGGATCTCTAGGGGATACAACAAACCTACAGGAACTCGGTGCTCAGCCTTCACTTATTGACAGGTCAGGCACTGATAGATGAACTCATCTATGCTCCATATTGCGATGAACCATAAAAAATATAACTAAAAGTATCTTTATAGATTCCCCATACCAAGATATACAGCTAGGTGAGAAGTGTTTACCTCCCATATCACCTCCTCCTGCATCATGATTAGAACCACCATACAACCCTGGAAAAAGACGACATGATTCCCACCATTAGAATATACATTTGGTGAATCACCTTTGGATATCTATTCATGTAAGAACACACATTCAATGTATCCCATCTAGGACTCTCAACCACACTAGAGAAGAGGGGGATTCCACACCATCAACTATAGAAAATTTTTACCCTCCTGGTTCACTAGGGTTAGATATAGAGATTCCAATTGCTCCAAAGCATCCAGCACCAAGTGATCCTGAGACTTATTGTTAAGGAAATATGCTACTATGTTTCCCCTCCTTGAGGTATAGAATATTTTGAAATCATAGTCCTCTAGGAACTCCAACCAGTTTTGTTGTCTCAGGTTCAAGTACCACTATGTGAAGACATACCGTAGAATATGATGGTCTGAGTAAACCAAAAAACACTCTCCCAAAAGGTAGTTTATCCACATTCTCAGGGTGAAGACTGCAGATTTCAGGTCTAGTTCCAGAGTTGCATAGTTCTTCTCATGGGGTCCTAATTGCCTCAAATACAATGCAATAACTATCTACAGCTACATCAACACATAACTTATCCTTAATCCCAACAAATTAAAATACACTACGTACTCCACACCCTCTTATTATAGTCTCTATAAAGGATCACACATAATCCACATCCTCAACTTCTCTAAGGCCCTATGGTACTTCTCAATCCTAGTAGAAAAATTCCTTTTCTACATCAAGGGGGATAATGGGATTTCAATTCTAGAGAATTTTGTGACAAACCTCTTGTAGTACCCTTTGGAGCCAAGAAAGATATGCACCTCTGACACATTCTTGAGTGTCTCACAATAAAATAATGGTGTATATCTTCATTGGGTGCATTTCTAAACCCTGATTTAAAATTACAAACCCCAGAAATTGAACCTCATGAATCCATAACTAGAACTTCGAGATTTTCCCATAAATATGGTGATCTCGAAGGAAATCTAAAACCACCCTCAAGTTATCCACTTCTTCCTCCTCTAATGTAGAGTAAATGAGTATATATTCAATGAATATGACCACAAAATGGTCCATGTATGGTTGGAAAGCCTCGTTAATCAAATACATAAACACGTAAGGGGAATTTTTCACACCAAAGGGCATAACTAGAAACTCATAGTTTCCATAGTAACATCGGAATTCCATATTTGGAATATCATTCTCATGAACACTCAACTTCTGGTATCCATAGTAGAGATTAATTTTTGAGAATCATCTTATGCCTCACAACTGGTCAAAGAGGTCATCATTACTTAATAAGGGGTACTTGTTCTTTATCATGGTCTAGTTCAAGCAATGATGATCCCGTAAAATATATTGGCTCATGTATTTCTTTTTTTCAAAAAAACACCAGCGATTCCAAAGGGGACACACTTGGTATGATGAAACCCTTCTCTCAAAGGTCCTACAAACACAGCCACATCTCTGGGAGCTCTGTAAGGTCCATCTGATATACCATTGAAGATAGCGGAGTATTCTGAGGATATAAGTCGGTGAAAAACTCCATATCTCACCTCATATGTAGTCTTAGAACATCCTCAGGGAAGATTTCCATGAAATACTCCATGATTGAAGGGATCCGAATTCTTGAAGAGCCTACTGCACCAAGAAATATACTCACCAACTTATGGGATATGGGTTTCCACCTCTTACTCCCAAAACCCACTCTTCCTTCCATGAGATCTCTATCACCCATAAAGGTAAATCTCATCCCATCAGCACAAAGGAATATGACTTGTCTGTGGTGAAAATCAATATGGGCTCAGACCATGGACAAAAATCCATGCCCTATATGACATATTAGGGTTCCATTATGATGGCCAAAGGGTCCCATGTAAAATTTTCTTCTCCAAGAGATAGTCTATACTACCAGAATATAAATGATACAGAATAATCCTTCCCTGTAGAAACCTCAAGGAGAAGCTGTAGGGTTAGAGCCTCAACTAGAACATCCATCTCTCACACTAAGATTATAGAGATGAAGGAATGATTGAAATCTGTGTCTACTAATACTGAAGAAATATTATAATATACACTTATCATACCTCAATCCATCTCTTACACTACAGGGTCATAAGCCTCCACATCCTGTAGATGTCTGTGGCCCCAACTGCCAACTCCCTAAGTATATTGTTGGATGATTGGTGGTGTTGGTTTAAGGATCTTATATAATTATCCCCCACCCATTGCTCCTCCTCCTCTTCTAGTTCCATCTACCTAGGGACCACCCTACCCTCTCCTTGGAAATCTATTATCATGACGCTACCTCTGTCATGGTGTTTTGATAGATACCTTCATGTGTTCCTCAACACCTATAGTTGGTAAGTCACATGCTATGTGATTTCACCCATCCCAAGCATAGAAATGACCCTTTTTAGGATGCTTTGTAACTCTACATTGTCCCTATATCTCATGAACATGCACTTGATTCTAATCACGAAAGGATCTCTTACATTAAGATCCTACCGACTAGCACCTGCTAGCTGCTACAGACAACTCAGCTCTATGAAACCCACTTCCATATCCAGTTTTCTAGAAACCCTCTAACAGAAATATCTCTTTCACTAATTCTCACTTCAGTACCCTAGCATAGGTGGGGGTACACAAGGGTACCACACTAGCACGGATCTCTCTGTGGAGTCCCTTCTCAAACTTTCATGCTAAGAATTATCCATAAAAGTTCATGTTAAGGGAGTACCAAGTAATGTCTATAAACCACACTACATACTCATCCACTATCATAAATAACAACTAATTCTCTAGGATCTCTTAAATCTAAACTGAGCAAAAAAAAGAGGGGTAGTACTCCTCATGAAATAGCTGCTGGAAGTTAACCCATGAGAGTGTCAACTCATCGTGCATATAGGTAACAAGACTCCACCTGTGCCTAGGTTATCTATATAAAATGATAGATACAAGTGAAACCGGATAATATTTTAGTGTCTAGATGAGTCTGAAAACATGAACCGCTAACTCTATCTAATCCTCTACTACCTGAGGCTCTGGCTTGTAGTGAAACCTAAGAAGGCTCTGGAACTGGTACTCACAGAGCATGCTAAGTCGGCACACATCCTCATACTGATCTGTTGTAGTGGTGGTACTATCCACCCACCTAGAGGAAGAATCTCATTAGATGGACCCTATATTAAGGCCTCACCGCTCATCATATCATTATCACGATTTGGAACTAGTATCTTGGTTTGCTATCATCCCAGAGGCATCTTGAAAGTTATCAAGACGTAACATGGTCAGATGAGCATATATATATATATATATAATGGGGATCTAACTCAATAAGGGTATTCAAAGACTCAATCATATATGATGCATGTACCATTGATCCCTTCCACCAAATTCTCTATATGTTGTGTCGATAAGAAGGCAGTCAAGGTCTCGGTGAATGGATTTTTTGGCCACCTATATAATCATTGGGCTCCCTAGCTTGAGAGATTCACTCAAAGTACTTTGACACTATTTCCCTAAATCCCAACCAAATTAGTGTATGGGGGATACTCCAAACACCTTCCCAAGGATCGAATCATTTATGATACCAATATTTCATGACCTAATATCAACTAAAGCTTGATCTGTAATTAACCCAATCCCTCATGCATATGTCAGGGGATGACGACCAGCACCGAAGGCATAACTAACATGGGAAGGCCTTTTCCTAAGTACTTGTATGCATTGAACATCCATCTTGATACATAAGTCTAGAGTAAAAAGGGATAAAGATGAAAAACATTAGGGATACAACCATGCATGTAAACCCTCTAGATAGTATAGGAGTGTGGTAGTGTAAACTAAAAGTAATGGGAAATAATACATGTATAACCAAAAATATGTCCCAACCTAATAGAACCAGAAAGTAAAATGTTTAGATAGTCCATATCCTGATCTCTAAACTATGACCACCATATGTAGTCTAAAGTCTCCTTTTAATTCACTGAAAACTTATACGTCATATGCACAAGTCATGACATGTGTGGGAAAATCCCATATAGGGGTTACTATATAGATACCCATTAGGAAACACAAAAAGCTAATGGGGGAGAATTAAGAGATACAGTAGGAATAGAAATATATTAGATAGTAAACATGATACATATCAACCCAAAAAAGAGAAAGAGTAACCTTGTTAAAGAATAGGGGGATCAATATAGTGTTTAAATGGACTAAGTGTCAAGTCTTCAGCACCCATAGTAGGAGAGTGAAGTCATCTAACCATGAGAAGAAAAATACATTAAGCAAGTGGCATACCCCAAGTGTCTTCACAACCTATGGTAGGAGAGTAACCAAATACTATGGTATGGATATAAAAGTACATATATATATGTATATGATTAGTCAAAAGAATCCCAAACAATAGAGAAATGGTGTCTTTATCTCACAGCTCAACCCAAGAAAAGGATTCTCCAACAGTTCCAAAAGTCCATCAATGATGCGTAACATCTCACATTTCTACCCAGAAGTAACTGTCCAAGTTAAACCACTCCTCATAATTTTTGATGCATATTTGAGGGACCACAATCTATAGGTAGAGGGCCCATGCCCTGGCACAATAGAAGGGTTCGACTCAGTGGTATAGGACCCATGCTTAGCCCAGCTAAAGGGTTCTACTCTATAAGGTAGCAGAGGACGCATGCCCAACCCAACTGGATGGCTTCACACTAGAAGTCAGTAGAGTACCCATGCCCAGCACAGCTAGAGGGTTCCACTCAGGTGGTCTGTAGAGTAACCATGACTGGTGACAATAAGAAGGTTCTGATCTAATAGTATATGACCCATTCCCATCACAACTAAAAGGTTCTAGTCTAAAATTCATCAAGGATCCATTCATAACCCAGTTGCGGTTTCCACTTGGGAGGTCTGTAGAGAACCCATTCCTTGTTCCAATAGTAGGTTTCCACTCTAAAAGTCTTTGAGGACCCATTCCTAGTCCATATGGAGGGTTCCTCTTGGGAGGTCTTCATAGGACTCATGCCTAGAATAGATGGAGGGTTACACTCTAAAGGTCATCAAGTACATATGCACAACCCAACTAGAGGGTTCCACTCAGGATACCTCTAGTGATCTTGTGTGATCACTTCCATTTCCAAGCATCTCCTAACAAAGTGTCATTCTTGAAACATTCCACATTGTATCTCAAAATACACAACTAATGGAACCATTGTTTTCTATGAGGAAAAACACTTAGTATAGGCTACTCAAGGGCCAAAATATGAATCCCAACAATGGAGATATGGAATCTTGAAGTTTCCTCCATAAAAGACAAGGGGTACATGGCATGTAGGGGACCCACATGGTGTTTGGTCCTGCTCCTTCCCCAATTTGTGTTCTTGGAGGTACATAGATCACCAATCGTGAAGTGATACATTCCATGTAGGTGATATACATGGTGTTCCCATGCCACCCAGGGGTCCCGCCCATGTGCTTGGACATGCTCATGCATCCACCCCATGTCTTTGTATTTTAACATATGTTTGTGTAACCACCCCATGTCTTTTTACTTTAGTACATGATGTTTCTTTTCACATGGGGTTCTTCTCATGTCTCTAGTTCTGTCCATGTACTCAGGCACATGGTGTGTCTCTGTCCATGTGCTCCACCACACTTTTCATCCACACAAGGAAGGGGGTACAAAACGTGTAGGTATTATACATGGTGTGAGATCATTATAATATTGTAAAAACATAAACGCTGCAAACAAGGACTAACATTCCATGTGTTCTTCGAACTATAGGGTGCATCTTCATGATTTTTCCATAATTTTATATCTGTTATCTATGCTTTGAATTTTTCTATTACACTTTGATTTCATTCTCGATTCCACCTAAAATTAGTGGATCTATCCACCACTAATACTTTTCACCCATCCATTGGATATAAATCTGATTCTATTAACTATGGGTTTCACTGTATGCACCACACACCTCTGATCCTTTTTCTATCGATGATTAAATAAATGATCATCAAAAAAATCATCCACACCCTAAAAACAACCCAGATCTACCATTGATTCATTGATCCATCCCTTTTAAATTGTTTCTTTTGGCAGTCATAAGATCATCACCTTCCATATTAGAAGCGAACCGTTGTAGCTTAGTGAAATGAGAAGATTATTCCATAACTAACACGCTTTCCTACTACATGTTCATGAATTCTTGGCTCTATTTCTCTCATAGTCTGAGGGAAAAAGTAGTAATAGAATACCATCTATAAATTTGTCCAGCCATATCACTATACCAATATTCCTAGGTTATTATGTCCCACCACCACTTGGTTGAGTCACGTATAATATATTCCGCAAGATTGAACCTCTCTCTGGAGGCCTCTCAAGATGCCTAAATATAGATAGGGTTTCTTTGATCCAAGACTCTATAGCATGAGTTTTGTCGTCCCCTATAAGTTAGTAGGATAATGTAGCTGAAATTCTTGAGTTAACTCTTCCATACTCAAGGAAGGATGAATGACACATTTCATATTCTAAATAATGCGTAGAAAACCCTCTAAAAAATCGGTGTCATTTCCCATATCAAGTTTTGGAAGAGGTTCCCCATGTTGAACTATAGGAGGAATCACTTATGGATCATGGACCGCCACCTCAATAACATGGTCTTCACAACCTTCAGGGCCTATGACAAGAGGATTTCATAGTAGAATGATACTATAATTCCAAACGCATTCTTCAAAAGAGAGTTTATTAATTGAGATGATGACATTTAATAAAGTAGGAAAAGAGTAAATCCTTCAGTATATAAAAAACCACACCTCTATTCCTACTTCAAAAGGCAGATCTAGATGGTATAAGAGACCATAACAGACCATAAGAATATAAGAGATACCCCACTAACCACTACTATGTTCGGGTTTTGGTCTAAGTCTTTATTTCACTTGTATAGGTTAACCAATTCCACATTATATGCCATATATGTTTTGAATTTGTTCTTGTTCAATTGTTAAAATTAGTTAAAATGGTTGATTTCGATGGTATACCACTTTCAATACATAAGGGATTGTACTCCTTATGAACCGTAATATGATATCTATTCAACTCACACCATAACATGTTCCATCACATATGACAAATGGTCCATGGATCAACATGCCATAATAGAATACTTAAGTTCTTTGCTTTAACCTATTTACAAAAATACTATTTGGATAATGTAGGCACTTTAACTATCAATTATGTTTTCCAATCCCTGCAATAAGTATTAGAATCTAATACATATTCAAGACACTATTAATATGCAGCAGGGAAATTCTTGCTAAAAATATACATGACATGGAAAAAATGCAAGGCATATTAGGCCTAATGTCCTAATGCATGTAACAATGATCATTTCCCTCATATCATCAAGCCAATGGTGAAATAAACCCTCAATCAGAATAATATTAATATCCACAACACATCATGTGTATCACCCAACGGAGAAATGATATCAATAGTAGTAGGAAAAATTTTAACAACAATTATAATTCAAGAAACTTGAACTTTACCCCGAACATGGGTTTGTGATGCCTATGAATGGATTATAACCAAGTTTAAAGAATTCCAAATCTATAATCTATTCTCTCCAAATAGTAAAGAAATAAAGGAACCACTCTAATAACACTTTGTACCATCTTGAACTTGGATCCACTTAACCCATGTTCTAATCTGGTGGAACACATGGCCTCAAGAAAAACTCTCCATCTGCTAGAGGCTTCACAATAAGAAGCGAGGCTGTAAAGGTGGTATAGTGGGGAGACTATACCCTCTTATTAGAGTCGAACAATGAATATAAAATATAACTTTCAACTAAATAATCATAATATAAATAGATAGGATAAAAATTCATCCTAAGAATAAATATAACTGATATAATATATAAGTATATAAGTAATAATAAACATAAAAACTGAATAAATATCTCAAAATCCTCTAGGAAGTGTCTGATACATGGATACAAGGAATGATAATAATAAAAAGGGGATCATGTGTTAGATAGATACAATCATTCTATATAAACTACAAAAACATTGCTCCACTAGCATCTCGAGCTAATACTTAATCCTATACTCCTAGGCTCTATCTATATGAAAAATCATATCAATAGCCTATAGAAGGGATATTTCCCTTATCTATACTTGCAGGAAGATTTTCTTATCAGGTACCAAAGGCATTCCAAGTAGGGTGTGACATAAAAATCTCAATATCCACCACAAATGGGGTCCATTTGTAATCTAATCAGTTCTCATAACTAAATAGTGTATAGGTAATAAAAGAATAGTAAAACAATGTTGAAATGAATAACCAGCCTAATCATTTTCCTAAAGGAAACCTGGAGGGTCTACCTACTTCAGATCATGGCTGGAATGGAAGTCTGGTTAGTCCCTATATATACAGTAATAATATATATATCATAATTATATATATATATATATATATATTTCATCTACCTATATAAACCAAGTACATGTGGATATAAGTGACTGTATACCTAGAGTACTAGTGCTGGCTTGACCAGGGCGTAACTCTGACATCCATGACCAGTCCAATGAGCCTATAATCATTGGCCAAAGGTTACATAACCTACATCCTAAGAAGAGTGTGAGACTTCATGGACGATACTCAGAATGGTGAGTGAGACATCATGTCATCACCTATAACAGGAACATGGAACATAAATCCCAATCCCCAACAAGTTCCAATGGTGTGATATGTCATGATAAACACCCAATATAAGAGATAATTATACCTTCATGCTCACTGGTCCCTTACCATCAAGACACAACCTCTATAAAGGCATATTATAATTATAATTAGAATGGGGAATTAACTCCCATACAAATTTTTTTATCGATTCCATATATATAAACAAGTTGTAATCATATTCACACATATATGAATTTGATAAGAAAGTAATAATGGGTTTGACCTTGCCACTCTCTAATCATTCCATTTAAACCATTCATTTCATCAAGTAAGAGAAAACCAACATGCACAAGTCATTCCATTTCAATAAACTAATTCATTTAAGGAAGGTTAATACATCATGAGTATTCCCTTTAATATAATTATAGTGATTAAATTTACTAAAGCATGGAAACTCAATTCATAATGCTCAAGGATCCATTTAAAAGAGTACATGGTTAAAGAAGGAAATTGCTTACTTGGAGAATTACAATGATATGTGGGCCAATCACCTAAGATGTGCCTTAGGTTCTGTCTAATATTCATGTATCAAGGTAAATTTCATTTAAAAGCTAGTTTAGAACCTAATTAGGGGTTCTAATCCATTAAGAAATTGACCATTAAGAGGAAATTTGACTTGTCTCACCCATGGGGTGTCTTTATATGAAATTAAAAACCTCTAAACTACTAAATAGGAATCAATGTGAATGTATCAAGGTATAAGGATCAATTAGACATGAATAACTCAAATTAAAGGGGATGCTTAGAAAAAGACGGCATGCAGCACAATAGCGTAATTGCAAAACATAAAAAATAAAAGGTAAAATGATGTGATCACCTACCTCAAGGACGAATATGACTCCTCTCTTGATATCAACCTTATATTTGAAGTAGGTTTGAAGAGATATAAGAAACATCCCAATGCCCTAAAAATATGGAAAATTATCCTACACCTAAATTGCGTAATGGATTTATAAATAAATTTAGATGTGAGGTAAAAGACTAGGGGATCTTACTGAGATAGATCCAACGCTTCCGAAGAATCTTGAATCAATCTTAGAATGGGAGATATAGGTCAATGCATAGATTGAGGTGTTATTCATCTCAAAAGTAGAGGAGAACTAATCATGGACACTAGAGGAAGATAGAAGAAAGAGAAAAAAGGATTTTAACTTAATTGAGGGTAAAATAGTAATTTCCACACAAAATACATAGGTTCACGTTTTGGCTACACTGTTTGGTAAAACCGTGAGAAAATCATGCTCAGTTCACTGTTACTTAGGGGCGCATCATATTGTTAGACACACGGTTTGACTAACTATGCACAGACCATGAAAAATGGATCTATACCAAACCCGAAACCATCCACATATGCATGCTCCCTAGGTCGCATGGCTGTAGAAAAATCATACGGCCCAGTCCCTTCTAAGATACATGAAAGACATCATGCATGGATCAATATCTCTAAGTAATTACAAACTGGTAATCCACTAGTCTCATTTGTCTCACATCCTTGAAGGGTATGATAAATTTTGGTGAGAGCTTACCCTACTTCCGAAAACATCTATGTCGCAAATAGGGCGAGACTCGCAAGAAAATCGGGTCTTCGGCCTCAAACTCAGGAGGTCGTCATCATATATTGGTATATTACTATTGTCTGGAAAAATCTATCATCGCATACTTAATGATTAGTTAGACCTTCTCTATAGTCTCCTTCATGAAATTTAGTCCAAGAATAGTTGTTTCCCCTACCTCTAGCTAGTACAAAGGTGAGAAACAAGTCCTACCAAGTAAGGCTTCATAGGGATCCATCTCAATGGAATCCTGAAATATATTATTATAATAGAACTCCACAAGTTAAATGTATATATTCCAATAACATCGAAGTTCAAGGAAACATGTATGAAACATTTTCTCTACCACTTGAATCGTACCCTCTTTATTTCCATCGATCTTCGGGTGATAGGTCATACTCAAAAGTAACCATTTACTCAATGCATTCTGTAACCCCTACCAAAACTATGATGTGAAACAAGTGTCTCTATAAAAAAAATTATATAATAAGTATCTCCATGAATATATAAAACCTCTTTAACATTCATCACCCTAGATCATGTACCATGAAGGTCTCTCACATAGGTAATAAATGTGAGACCTTCGTTAAGTGATCAACGACAAACCACATTGTATCATTTCCACAAGGTGATCTAGGTAGACCAATCATGAAATCCAATGAAACATCATCCCATTTCAAATTAGGAATGAACAATAGATATAGAAGTCCTTTTGTGTGCTGAAGTTCCACCTTCACCTACTATTAGGTAGAACATTGAGCAATGAAGTTGATAATCTCATGTTGCATACCAATCCACCAATAATAGAACCGTAGATCTCGATATATTTTGGTGACACTAGGGTGAACCACCCATAATGAGGTGTAGAATTTCCACATCAACTTCACTCTAATGTCTCTGGTCATCTATACATGGCCATGGAATAGCAAAGTGGCATCCCCATCCAAAGTCCAACGTAAAGATGTATCATCATCTAAAAAACATTCCCTTAAGATAAGGCCTTAGGGATGAGATAATTTCCTCATTATTATTTGTTCCAGAAGAGTAGAAGTCACTACCAAGGATGAGATGATAGTCTGACCATGTTCCTCTTGAACCTTAATGTGCATCTTTTATAAGAAGGCCAAAAGTTTACATTCTCAACTAGATTCTTGAACTACCATTGTATGATTATTTCATATCATAGCATCAGCCACATAATTTCCTATACCAAGGGTGTAGGAAATCTTGAAATAAAATGATTGTAGGTACTTGACCCACCGGCATTGTCTGATATTAAGATCTCATTATGTAAATATTTACTTGATTATTTTCTGATCAATAAACACCACAAAACCCTCTCCAAGTAGATAGTTTCTCCAACAACATAAAGCATGAACTACTGCATTGATCTCAAGGTTGTGTGTTAGGTAATTCTTCTCAAGTGGACTCAACTTATAAGACCCATATGTGAGGACTCACTTTTCATGTATCAGAACAACTCCAAACCTGATACTTGATGTGTAATAGTATATAGTATAGTTCCTTCCTAGCTATGGAATAATCAGTATCGGTGCTTAATTAAAATGACCTTCAACTCCGGAATGGTTGCTTCACATTATTCTGACCATATGAATTTCACACCCTTATTTTTAAAACCTATAAGCATTGTTGCAATATGTGAAAAATCTTGGATGAAGAATATGTAATATTTCAAAATCCCCAAGATACTTAGGATGTCAAAAAGATCGGGAATATCCCAGGAAACAATATCACACACTTTCTCTAGGTTTACTAAAACTCATGAATCTTAGATGATATGGCACAAGTAGTGGAATTTTTTTATCCAAAATTTGCATTTACTGAACTTATCATAGAGCTGGTTCTCTCTTATTATATTCAACATGATTTCAATATGGGTTTATGGTCATGCCTAGAGAATGAATACACCAAGATATACTCAATACAGAATACCAAAAATGAACCCAGATATGAGTGGAAAACCTAATTCCTAAGATACATGAAGATATCAGGTGTGTGTTTTTAGTCTGAACAGAATAACTAGGTACATGTAGACACTATACCTACTCCTGAAATCTTTGTGACATATGTATGAAGTCTTGACATACACCTGATGATACCCCAACCTTAAATATATCTTAAAAAACACTCTCTCTCCTCAGATCTGATAGAAGAGGTCATCTATTATAGGAAGTGGATATAAATTTTTTATTGTATGTTGGTTTAAATGATGGTTATCTATGTAGAGCCTGAGGTTATTGTCCACCTTCTTGGAAAAAAGAACCTGAAATCCCCAAGGAGGAGTGATGGGGAATATAAATCCTTTATCCTACAGATCCTCTAATTACTTCTTGAGTTCTAGAATCTCTTTAGGTGCCATCTTATAAGGAGGAATGGTCACTGGTGTTTCTCTGAGAACTAACTAAATAGTGAATTCTACCTCTCACACAATAGGTATACCCAAGAAATAATCATGAAATACATCACTAAAATGAACCACTATAAAAGGAAAAATAGTGTGTTGCAACCCCTGGTCATCTAGAAAAAGACTATTGATCTGATCTATAGCATTACCCAACCTCTACTGGTTCGGTCCAGCTCATGTCACACTGACATCCCATTCTCCATTATGCATGTACCTAATTCATTCTCGTGGTGTAAGCATCGGCCTCCAATGAAAGTAGTCAATATGGGCTCAATAGGGAACTAACTAGTCTCTCCTGATGATTATTTCAAAGCTCATAATGTCTGGGATGTAAAGATTCTACATGAAAAGGTAACTTCCTATTAAAAGAGGACAATTCCTACAATAGTTAATACCCATAGAACAGATACCCAATAGGGTGTATAGTATTATAACACCATAGTAGTGCTTGATCTTGAGTTCCATACTCTCAATGACTACCTCAGATATAAAAGAGTGATACAAACCTATGTTAAATAAAATTGAACCTAAAGTGGAGGATACTATAATAGTACATCATACAATATAAGTTTTGGTGATCTAATCCTTAATAGTAGTCTAGAATGCATGTAACTAGCATGTATTGTGGTCTTGAGTCACTACCTGATTACCCTGGGTAAGCCTTCTCTACTAGAAATGAGAATCATAAGTCTGAAAACCTCTACCTCTACTTCCACCTTGGCCTAATTCACCAGTGGTATTTCAGTTGTTTTCCTATCGTGATCATACTATCCCTGCTCTTAGTCATGAAGTAGGTGTAAATACCTACTCTATAGGAACTATCAGAAAATTCATGAAGAAATGCTAGATATAGCCCATATGTCCACATTCTATTAACTCAACTAGATCCCATAATCAATAAGACTTTTTGTATCCCATCCAACATCAAATTTTTATTCAAGAAAAAATAAACAAAACAGAGGTTCTAGGAAGCCAAAAAACATGAAAGGAAAATGCACAAAACAAAGAAAACCGCAGGGAGACACCTGGAGCCAGAAGACCACTCGGGCCTAGGGGGGCCTAAAATAATGTAAACTGAGTGCATCTCCTCTGATAAGATTAACACCTTCAGGCTTCAAGAAACTACCAGATGGAAGACAGGTGATACTGGAACCCGGTTGCGCCATAGAGGAAAGGTGATTCGCAACTTGATTCCCCTCACACCAGGTGTGCAACACACTAACAACATCCAGGAGGGAACGACACCTCCTAACCATGTATGCAATTGACCAAGGAACCTATACCTTACCAATCAGAGCTCCATAAACAATCAGTGAATCCATCTCCACTTGAGAGATAGAAATACTCTTCTGGAGACAAAGCTGCAAAGTAGAGAAAAGCTCATTTGCCTCTGCCTGTAGCAAGGTACCCCACCCAAGGTACACCGTAAACTCCAGCATCACACTCCCGCACCAATCACGGACCACTCCCCCCCGCATTTCACCTCACACAGAGGAACCATCGGAGTTCAGCTTAAGCCCCGAGGCCTGAGGACTCCATCAGATCCATCATACCCCTCTCCACTGAGTTCTGATACAGGAGATAGCCGGAGTGGGGGAGCGCACCTGAAGATGCCTGAACGAGGGGGCCTCATTACACTAGGGTATCAGATGAACCAGGGCCACCAGTAGGACCCAGGTACGCACGATGATGACCCTCACTGTAGGTGAAGCTCCCTCAAAATGGGACTGATTTTGAGCCTTCAAAAAACTCTAACACCCAGCAGTAAGAACCACAGACCGCGCCATCCACTCCATACCCAAGCCGCTAGACCCGAAAAACCATCTCTCCAGAAATGGCTCATCATGATAAGCGTCTAAAGATAAGGATGTGAAATACTCAAAGAAAATCTAAAGGGAAACAGGCCAATTACTTTCTAAAAACAAATGGTTGGAGCTTTCCACCTTCGAACGACTACAACAGTGGAATTTGGAGGCTAGATAGATACCCACCTTCTGAATCTGAGCATCTTTAGCCACTTCTTGCTTTCTAATTCTCCAAGTAAAGAAATTGTATTTTGAGGGAATTTTATTACACCAGAGTAGGGAATCTCAGCTGTCCGGAGGAGGTTGCAGATCTAAGATCCTTCGATACACCTGAGAAGATAAATTCCTGAGGATGAAGCAATGAAAAAACACCTATCCGGATCCGAGGACAAGACAATAGACTCCCAGACTCCCTTGCTGATCAAAATCTACAACTTCTTTAATGAACGTAGGGTTCCCGCTGGCTTCCTTGAAAAAGATTAACGGCATCGGGCACCCAGGGAAGCCAAGAACCGAACCTGACTAGTTATGGAACCAAAACAGGAGGGCCCCATCACCAACGATCCAATGATAATTCTATTAATGAACGCTTATGAGAGGAAACAATTTGGACCAGAAGGGGGATGCATGGCCATCTTCCACCACCTCATCACCCACCCAATTGATGGACATAATTTTCCCCCAATGATTTTTCCCTTTCAATCGCCTCCCATGCATGCTTGGCCTGGTAACACTGAAGAGAGGAACTCATACTCCGCATATTAACCCCCCCCCCCTCCTGAATGGGATTTGTCATTCTTTCCCATGACACCCAATGTCACTTCCCCTATGAGCATGTGTCCCACATAAAACTAGCCAGAATCTTGTCAACCACACTAATGAACCCCTTAGGCATAGAGGTGGAATCCAAATCCTGGATAGGTATGGCTAAAATGACACTATTAATCAGGGCAATCCTCCCCCTGAATGAGAGATTGTGATTCTTCCAATTCAGCACCCGACTAGAGATTTTACACATAATGTTTTCAAAGTCCTACACCTTGAGTCTTCTTGAATTTTCCTGGAAATCATAAGATCATCACCTTCCAGAGTAGAAGAGAACCAATAAAACTTAGTGAAAGGAGTATATTATTCCATAATAGACATGCTCTCTAACTATTGGTTCATGAATTATCTTACTTTGTCAGCCCTCAGAGTCTAAGGAAAAGATTATTAATAAAATATTGTCTAAAAATCCACCCAAATAATATCTCTATACTGATCTATCTAGGTGATTACATATCTCCACTTCTTGGTTGAGTCATGTATCATATATTTCATAATATTGACCCTCCCTTTGGATGCATCTCAAGATTCTTGAATATTTATAGGATTGCTTCAAGCCAAGACACCACAACATGAGGTCTATCATCCCCCAAAAAGGTGAGAAGATTCTACTGCTAAAAAACCTGAGTCAAATCTACCACACATAGGGAAGGTCAAATGAAACCTTTCATATTCTAAATCATATATAGAAAACCCTCTTGAAACTGGTCATCATTGTCTATATAGGGTATTGGAAGAGGTTCCACAGGTGGCACTACCTGAAGAATCTTTGGCGGCTCATGGCCCGCCACCTCAGGAGCATGGTCGTCACTTCTTTTTTAGATTATGATAGGGAGAGTCAAAGCATCATGATAATACAATTCCAAGAACATTCCTTATAATATATTTAAGTAATTGAGAATATTTCATTTAAGAAAATAGGATATGAGTAAAGCCTTCCTATAGAAAAAACCACTCCTATCTTCCTGCTTCAAAAGTCAGTTCTAGATAGCAGAAGAGACCATAATAGACCATAATAACATAATTGATTCCCCCACAACCCTTAATAAGGTTGGTTTTAGGTCTAAGTCTTTGTTTCATATGTATAAGATAACCAATTTCACTTTAGATTTCATATACATTTTGAATTTTTGCAATTTCAATTATCTAAATTACTTAAAATGGTTGAATTATATGGTATACCACTTTCAATAAAATAGGTATGTACTCCTTATGAGAAAAATATAATATCCATTCAACTCTCACCATAATATGTTCCATCCCATGTGATGAATGTTCCAGGGCTCAACGTTCCATAATTGACCTCTTAAGTTTTCTACTTTAACATGTTCAGGAAGACACTTTTAGGATAAGGCATACACTTTAAGTATCAATTATGTTTTCCAATCCATGTAAGAAGTGTTAGCACAATCCAATACATATTCAAGGAACATTCAATATAAAAAAGGAAAATTCATGCTAAAATTATTTGTGACTTGGAAAAATTCAGGGCATATTAGTCATAGTGTGCCTAATAATGATGCATGTAACAATGCCACTTGCCCTCATATCATCAGGCCAAGGAAGAAATAAATCCTCAATAAGAATAATAATAATAACCCCAACACGACATATGAATCACCCAATGGTGAAATAATGTCAATAGTAATAGAAAATAGTAGAACAATATTTATAATTTAGGTAATTCAGCCTTTACCCCCAAACATGGGGTTGTGACACCCAAGAATAGCTTATGACCAAATTTTAAGCATTCCCAATATCTAATATATTATCTCCAAATAGTAAATCAAGAAAGGGGACACTTTGATACCACTTTTTAATATCGTTGTTAGGGGTCCACTTAACTTGTTCCCCAAGTTGATGGGTCACATGGCCTCAAGAGTGCCTCCCCATATTCTAGAGGCTTCTGACTAGAAGTGAGGGTGTAAAGGTGGTATGGTGGGGAGACTATACCCTCTTATTGAAGTGGCACAGAAGATACAACAAATAACATTCAACCATAAAAGAATAATATAAACAGACAAAATAACAATGCAATGAAAGAATAAGTATAACTGAAATAATAGATAAGTTTGTAGGTGGTAATAAATAGAAAAATGGAATAAATATCTCAAAATCCACTAGGCAGTGTCTGATACATGGATGCATGGAATACTGATAATAAAAAAGGGGAACATAGTCCTGATAGATACAATAATTCTATAAAAACTAAAAAACATAAACTACTCCACTAGAATCTTGAGCTAATTCTCGATCCTCTACTCCTAAGTTCTATATATATGCAAAAGAATATCAACAACCTATATAAAAGCATCTTCCCTTATCCATAATGTAACATCACGTTACGTTTCTAGGTACTTTTGATGTTTCTCAGCACCTCTGTTTTGGAGTAGTGACTTGGGGTGCATTTGGGTGAACTTTTAAGTAAAACAAAAGGGCAATGGATTGTGCACGGTTTGAAAAACCGTGCGACCAAACTGTGCCAACCAAGAAGCACTGGACAGAGAGGTACGCACGGTGTGTGCACGGTTTGACAAACTGTGTGACCAAACCATGCAGACTGTGTATCTCTAGACAGTGAGGTCCACACGGTGTGCGCATGGTTTGACAAACTGTGCGCCTCTGCCCAGGTAAACCGTGCACGCGGTTTTTAATTCCTATTTTTTATTTTAAAACCACCTGAACCCCCGAGACTTCTATAATTTCGACCTTGGATCAGGATTGACTCATTTTAGGTCTTTCCAAAGCCTCCTAGAGAGATTCCAAGGTGATCTGAACATTTTTCTTCGAGATTGAAGGCTCGGATTGAATATCTTCTCTCTTCCTAGTAAGTGGATTTTATCTCGTTGTGTTTCTCATTTATTCCTCTATCTTTTTCATGGGAGATTTCCTTTGTTTCCATGGATCTAAACTTATGAGTTGAGGTATACATCTAGGATTGTGAATCTAGATCTAGTTTTGCAAGATCTTGATTCCTTTTATCTTAATTTTGGTTTTAAGGATTTGGATCCAGTTTTTGATTGACATCGTTGTACCGCTTGGTTTTTGGGGTTTCTTATTGGGCTAACTCACGTTAATAAATCGAGGTAGGTGGTTCCATCCCGACTTTCCAAATTGTTTATCATTGTATTTCCTTGGTTTATTTCAATTGTTGATTTAAATTCAATTGCACAAATTTTCTTTCAATTAATTGATAAAAACTCTATTCCATTGAATAAAGATATTTGAAATGGTATTGGAAAGGAAATTTGGAAAACCCTAATTCCATTGAATTGGGTGTGTTTATGGAAATTGATCGATTTAAATTTTTGAATTTAAATTGTGGATTTGATGGAAATGATTTCAATTAAATTTTTGAATTTAATTGTGAAATAAATTTAGTAATGATGGAATTGGTTTTGAACGGATTTCAATCTTATGAAAATGGCTTTAAAAGGATTTGATAGAAACCCATTGGTTTTATCTTGTGGAAAGGCATGTTTTGAATAAAACCTATTTTGGTTTTAAATGGAATGAAATTGGAACATTTTGAAATGGGAGAATGGGATTGATCATATTTTAAGCATTCTTAAAATTGTTCACCCATCATTTAAGAGCGCATGAAAGCCTTAGGTAGTTAGTGAGTTATTTGGATACACTCTATGCTATGACAATTTTCAAAAACATACATGCAACAGGTCACATCCCCAACAGGTTAGTGACGAGTCTCCTTTGGCCAGTGTCATAGGGACGTGTGTATACACATTATGCTGAGTTCACGTAGAGAGTGTGGAATCCTATAACGGGTTAATACTATCATACTTTTTGGCAGATTACCATGTTGCTCGCTTGTTTATTTATATTTGAGATATAAATGTATTCCAATGCTTGTGAACTGCTTTACATTCCTGCTGAATTTATATAAACTATTTTATATAAATGTTTTTCTTAATCCATTGTTTTAGAAATATTCCATCATTTGTAAAGTCTTTGCTTAAAATATTTATTTCCATCCTTTGAAAATGTAAAGAATATTTTGTTAGAATATGATTTTGGAATTACCAAATATGTTTATCTAAAAACTAAAAGCTTTTTCCTTTGATAATCAATATTTGGCATCTGTTACGTAATCTTTGGTGGTATTCTACTAGGCTTGGGCTCGCACCCTACTTTTTCCTTCAGGTGTTTGTATATTTTCTTCTTCCAGGATCGAGCAAAGGGAAAGGACCTCGTAGAGGTGGATCCAGTTGTTGATCTTTGTTCTTGGTAAGTTGTGTCCTTAGGTACCTTGAGACTGTTCCTCCCTTTTTATTTCTTGGGTTGTAGTACTTTGTGATTTTTATGCCTCTTTGTATTCTAGTACGTTACTCCCAGTGGAGTTTCCTTTTGTTATGTATATTGTCTTGTTTCTTTTTCTTCCGCATTCTTTTGGAAAAATCATTCCCACTTGCATGTTGTGTGATGCTAGGTGCTAGTCGCCGACCCGTGGTGATCGGGAACACCCTTCGGGCTATGTCAGGGCCAGCTCAGTTATCAGGTTACCAGGGTACCCAGGCTGGTTCGTGACAAAATGGTATCAGAGGGAGGTTCAGCATCTTGCCTGGATAATAGTATGAATTTGAGTATTCTTGTCGAGACTTAGGGGGTATTTGTGATTGATTTTTAGGCCATCTCTCGCCACAATGAACCTTAAGTCACCAGGTATGGTTAGGGAAATACGACTTGTGGATTAGTTATATTATTTTTCACTATTATGATTTGGATAGAGTAGAATCCAAATCTTTTTAATCCCTTCCATTAAGAATTGTTTTCCTTATTACTCTTTTTGAGTGTTAATCAAATGTCTTTTTATTTTGTGTAGTAACATGCCTATAAGAAGACGTGAGAATAGGATCCAAAAAGAGGTTGCTGCTGAATCTCAACAAGTGAGTCCTATTGTGGATCCGAGTCTGGTTGAGGTGATTATTCACACTGTTCATGCTCTGGGACATGCACCACCTCTAGTTCTTGTTCAGACTCCAGCTGTAAATCTTCCAAGTGATATTCTTCAAAGTCATTCTCAAGATTTCCTACACAAGAAAGCACCAGTTTTCAAAGGCTCCACTGATCCTCAACATGCTTAGGAATGGTTAAGTAATATTGAACATCTATTTGGGTTCTTGGAGACACCTGATGTGATCAAGGTGAAGTGTGCCACCTTCGTGCTGGAGGGACCAAGTAGAAGATGGTGTGACACAGTGGTGATGGCTTGGAAACATGAGGGTTTGGAGTGGAAAGACTTTAGGGTTCTTTTCAATAACCAGTTTTATCCAGAATCAATTGTATTGGCTAAGGGTATGGAGTTTTTCAAGCCTGAGCAGGCTAACAAAACCGTGACTGAGTACTCAAATTGCTTTTCTGAGTTGGTACAGTTTGCTTTTGAGATTGTATCTAATGAGAGGATTAAGGCTCGACAATTCGAGTTGGGAATTCAATTAGATATCTGTTCTTATGTTTTCTTACTAAAGCTACCCACTTATGTTGATGTGCTGGATAGTTCCATGTTGGTTGAGATGGTCCTAGCAGGAAATTCAGGTTTGAAGAAGGTTCATTTCTCTCCTAGTGGAAGTGTTGGTTCCTTTAAAGTAAAATGGAAGCGAGACATTTCTTATGGAAACTCTCGACAATAGAGTTATTCTAACCCTTTGGTAACAACGGGAGGGGATTCTTTGATTTTCTATTAGTGTGGGAAGTCGGGACATTCTAAGAGGGTTTGCACAGAGGCACCCAAGAACTATAGCTCATGTGGACATTTAGGGAACTTACAGAGATTATTCCATCACTTCTCTACTCCACGTAGTGAAACAGGATCATCATCACCTCCAAATACTGCAGGGAAATCTAATGCTTCACATACAAAAGGGTTATAGACATAGGAATCTGAAACGAAGATTCTTCACACAGTGGATGAGTCACCTGAGGTAGCTAATGTAGGTCTGGAAACTGTGAGAGGTATCATTACTATAGCTTCATCTTTAGTGACATCTCTTTTTGATACTAGTGCATATCACTCTTTTATTTCAACCCATCTTCTTAATCTACTTAATCTACCTATGGAAGTTTTATCTTGTGTGATGGATATTACAACACCCCTTGGTGTGATGAGAGAGAAGGGTATTTGTAGTCCTGCTTGTGTTTTCTCTCTATCAGATGTCGAGCTTTCTTGGAGTTTTTTGGTTCTCAAAATGAAATCTTTTTACATTATATTTGGGAAGGATTGGCTCATTTACAATAAATCTCGGATTGATTGTTATCTATGAAGGGTATACCTTACTACACCCAGTGGTGTGTATCTCGTTTTTCAAGGAGAATGGGACCCAAGGTAAAGCAGAGTTGAACCCTTTTATCCAGAGTTGGGGAAAGTTATATCAGTGTTTTATTTTTATCTAGAGAGAGATTCAATGTGTAGTGATCTTCCTCCAGTCGTCGCTGAGTTTCCTGACGTGTTTCCTCCAGACTTCTTCGATTTTCCACCAGTAAGGGAGGTTGATGTTTTCTATTGACTTAATTCCTAGTACTCAACTGGTTTTTATTCCCTCTTACCAAATGGCTCCATCAGAACTCAAAGAACTGAAGTCTAAGTTAGATGGTTTTCTTGAGAAAGGTTTTATAAGTCTGAGTGTGTCACCTTGAGCAGCACTAGTTCTCTTCGCCAAGAAGGCTGATGGTTCTCTTCGCTTATGTGTTTATTATCAAAAGCTCAATCAAGTTACAAAAAAGAACAAATATCTATCACCACGAATTGATGATTTGTTTGATCAATTGAAAGTGGAAAAGTGGTTTTCAAAAATTGATCTTCGATCTGGTTACCATTAGTTGAGGCTAAAGGAATTTGACATTCCTAAGACCGATTTTCGGAGTAGGTATGGCCATTATGAGTACCTTGTTATGCCCTTCGGCCTAACAAACGCTCCTGCAGTTTTCATGGCCTTGATGAACAAGGTTTTCCATAAGTATCTAGATACTTTTTTTGTAGTATTTGTGGATGACATTCTTATCTAATCCAAGTCTAAGGAGGATCATGTGCATCATTTGAGAATAGTTCTGAGTCTTCTAAGGAATCTCTGACTTTATGCCAAGCCTTCGAAGTGTAATTTATGGATTCGGGAAGTGAAATTCTTGGGACATGTGGTGTCAGAACAAGGATTTTAGTTGATCCTAAGAAGGTGAGGGCTGTTATGACTTGGGAAAAACCACGAAATGTTTTTGGGATTCTATGCTTCTTGGGCTTAGAAGGATATTATCGCCAGTTTGTTAAATACTTCTCAAAGTTAGCTTCTCCAATGACTGCTCTAACTCGAAAGGGAGTGAAGTTTTCCGGGAATGATAAATGTCAGAGTTATTTTGTTGATCTAAAGCGTATTTTGATTACTGTGTCGGTGTTAACTCTTCCTAAAGCTGGGATAGGTTATGTGGTCTTCTGGGATGCATCAGGTTCAGGTTTGGGATGTGTACTCATGCAGGTTAATCATGTCGTTGCCTATGGGTCTCATCAGCTTAAGCCTCATGAGAAGAACTATCCTACTCATGACCTTGAACTTGCTGCTATAATGCATGAACTTAAGTGTTGGAGACATTACATTTATGGAGAAAGGTTTACTGTATATTCAGACCACAAGAGCTTGAGTTATATCTTATCTCAAATAGATTTGAATCTTCGAAAAAGGTGTTGGGTGGAGTACCTACAATCGTTCGACTTTGACATTTACTATACCACGAGAAAAGGAAATGTAGTTGCAGTTGTGTTAAGCAGGAAAATTCCATCATAGTCTGTGAAAGAATCTTCAGAAGAGTGGATTTTGATGGCTCTTTTTGCTCAGTTGCGTATTGGAGTTCAGTGGAATGGGAATGAAGTTTCTTTAGCCAGTGTTGAGTTAACTTCTGCTCTACTTGAGTTAATTCTTCAAAAACAACAACTAGATTATGAATTCCATATCATTAGGGACTCTCTTTATGGTGGGGATACTGACACTCAGTGGTCGTTCTCCAAAGAGGGTGTTCTGTGTTATCAAAATTAATACGTTGTGCCGTTAGCGACAAGGAAGGATGTGATGGGGGGGTTTTCATAACTCTCAGTGGGTTGTACACCCAGGAACCACAAATATGTTCTATGATATTCAATGGCAGTTCTGGTGGCCAGGTACGAGATGAGACATTGCTGAGTTTGTATCTCGTTGCTATACATGCCAGCAGGTGAAAGCTGAGCACCAGAAACCTTTGGGTTTGCTTCAACCGCTTTCAGTCCCTACATGGAAGTGGTATGAAGTCTCTATGGACTTTTTGGTCGGGTTACCTCAAACCTAGAGAAATAAGAACTTGATATGGGTTGTGATCGACAGACTGATCAAGTCGGCTCACTTTATACCTATTTGAGATACAACCAAAGTTGAGGAGTTGGGAAATATCTATGTGAAATAAGTTGTCTGTTTGCACGAAGTTCCATCTGTTATAGTCTCTGATAGGGATCCTCGGTTTACTTCTCACTTTTGGAGAGGCCCTCAGGAGGCACTAGGATCTCAGGTCCATTTGATCATGGCCTACCATCCACGGTCATATGGCCATACAGAGAGAGCTATTCAGATCCTTGAGTATATGCTCTGTGCATTTGTTCTTGACTTTGGTGGGTCTTGGGATGATCATATGGGGCTAGTTGAATTTTCTTAAAACAATAATTTTCAGTCTGTGATCAAAATAGATCTTTTTGAGGATTTGTATGGTCATCCTTGTAAATATTTTTTATTTTGGTCAGAGATTGGTGAAAGATCATTGGATTGATCGAGTTTGGTCCAAGAGACGATAGCTAAGATCCAGTTGATTTGTCAGAGAATGTTGTCAGCATAGAGTCAGTACAAGTCTTATGCTGATCAATGTTGTAAACCTTTAGATTTCTTAGTTAGTGACTAGGTGGTCTTGAAAGTTTCACCCCGATTAGGTCATCGACGGCTTGGGAGGCAAAGGGAAGCTTGATCCTCATTTTGTGGGACATTTCGAGGTTATTGGTCTTGTAGGGAAAGTTGCTTACCGTCTAGCTCTACCACCACAGCTGATGTCGATACATAACATGTTCCATGTATCACGGCTTTGAAAGTATCTCTCTGATCCATCTCATGGTGTGAGCTGGAGTGATCTTGAGATTGAACCAGATTTATCTGTTACTGAACGACCAGTTAGGGTTGTTGATTCTGAGACCAAGGTACTTCGTGGGAGAACAATAACTCTGGTCTGTGTACTATGGCATCATGGTTCTGATTCTCATGAGACATGGGAAAGGGAGGCTCTAATGAAAGAGAATTGGCCTCATCTTTTTGACGTGGAGGTTTCTTCATAGGCTTTCTGGGGACAGAAAGGTCTTATGGTGGGGAGGTTTTAACATCACATTACGTTTCCAGGTACTTTTGATGTTTCTAATCACCTCTATTTTGGATTAGTGACTTGGGGGTGTGTTTGGGTGAACTTTTAAGTAAAACAAAAGGTCAATGGAATCTGCACAGTTTGCACATGGTTTGACAAATAGTGCAACCAAACTGTGCCAACCAAGAAACACTGAACAGAGAGGTATGCACAGTGTCCACACAGTTTGATAATCCATGCGACCAAACCGTGTGGACCGTGTATCTCTGGACTGTGAGGTCCACATGGTGTGCACATGGTTTTACCAACCGTGTGCCTCTACCTAGGTAAACCATGCGTGTGGTTTTTAATTCCGATTTTTCTTTTAAAACCACCCGAACCCTCGGGACATCCATAATTTTGACCTTGGCTTGGGCTTGACTCATTTTAGGTCTTTCCAAAGCCTCATAAAGAGATTCCAAGGTGATCCAAACATTATTCTTCAAGATTGAAGGCTCAGATTGAATATCTGATCTCCTCCTAGTAAGTGGATTTCATCCCGTTGTGTTTCTCGTTTATTCCTCTATCTTTCCTTGATCTTTTCATGGGATATTTCCTTTGTTTCCATGGTTCTAAACCTATGAGTTGAGGTATAGATCAGGGATTGTGAATCTAGATATAGTTTTGATAGATCTTTATTCCTTTGATATTAATTTTGGTTTTAAGTATTTGGATCTAGTTTTTGATCGACATCGTTGCACCGCTCCGTTTTTGGGGTTTCTCATTGGGCTAAATCTCATCAATAAATCGAGGTAGGTGGTTCCTTCCCGACTTTCCAAATTGTTTATCATTGTATTTTCATGATTTATTTCAATTGTTTATTTAAATTCAATTGCACAAATTTTATTTCAATTAATTGATAAAAACTCGATTCCATTGAATTGAGATATATGAAATGGTTTTAGCCTGGAAATTTGGGAAACCACATTTCCATTGAATTGGGCATGTTTATGGAAATTGGTCAATTTAAATTGTTGAATTTAAATTGTAGATTTTGTGGAAATGATTTCAATTAAATTGTTGAATTTAATTGTGAAATTAATTGCAAAATGATGGAATTGGTTTTGAACGGATTTCAAACTTATGAAAATGTCTTCAAAAGGATTTGATAGAAACTCATTGGTTTTATCTTGTGGAAAGGCATGTTTTGAATAAAACATGTTTTCGTTTTAAATGGAATGAAATTGGAACTTTTTTAAAAGGGAGAATGGGATTGATTGTATTTTAAGAATTCTTAAAATAATTCTCCCATCATTTAAGAGCACATGAAATCCTTAGGTAGTTAGTGAGTTATTCTGATACACTCTACGCTACGACAACATTATAAAACACACATTGAGTGGGTCACATCCCCAATGGGTTGGTGACGAGTCTCCTTTGGCCAGTGTCATAGGGATGTGTGTATACACATTTTTATGATTTCACATAGAGAGTGTGTAATCCTATTACTGAATAATACTATCGTACCTTTTGGCAGATGACCATGTTGCTCGCTTGTTTATTTATATTTGATATATAAATGTATGTAAATTCTTGTGAACTGCTTTACATGCCTGCTGAATTTATATAAACTATTTTATATAAATGTTTTTCTTAAGCAATTGTTTTAGAAATATTCCATCATTTGTAAAATCTTTGCTTAAAATATTTATTTCCATCCTTTGAAAATGAAAATCATATTTTGTTAGAATATGATTTTGGAATTTCCGAACCTGTTTATCTGAAAACTGAAAGATTTTTCTTTATATAATCTATATTTTGAATCTGTTACAGAATCTTTGGTGGTATCCTACTGGTCTTAGGCTCACACCCTACTTTTGCCTTCGGGTGATTGTAGATTTTCTTCTTCCCGGATCGAGCAAAGGGAAGGGACCTCTTGGAGGTGGATCCAGTTTTTGATCTTTGGTCTTGGTAAGTTGTGTCCTTAGGGACCTTGGGACTGTTCCTCCCTTTTTAGTACTTGGGTTGTAGTACTTTGGGCTTTTTATGCCTCTTTGTATTCTGGTACATTACTCCCAGTGGAGTTTCCTTTTGTTATGCATATTTTCTTGCTTATTTTTCTTCTGCATTCTTGTGGAAAAATCGTTCACACTTTCATGTTGTGTGATGCCAGGTGCTAGTCGTCGACCCGTGGGGATTGGGAACGCCCTTCGGGATATGTCAGGGCCAGCTTGGTTATCGGGTTACCAGGGTACCCAGGCTAGTTCGTGACATATACCTACAAGAAAATAGTATTCTCGGGTACCAAAGGTAGCCTGAGTAGGGTGTGAGATAAAAATCAAAGTAAGCCTCCACCAACGGTGTATACATGTAATCTAATCATTGATCATAACTAAAAAATGTATACTTAATAATATAATATGAAAACAATTCTAAAATAAATAACCAACCTACTTAGGTTATTAAAGGACACCAGACAGGTCTACTTATTTTGGATCATGGAAATAGAAGTCTGATCAGCCACTATATATATAGTAATAATATATATATGTAGAATAATTATATATATATATATATATTGTATTCACCTATATAAAACAAGTATATATAGATGTAAGTGACTATATTCTTGGATTACTTGTGTTGGCTGGACCAAGGCGTAACTCGGACATCCAAGACCAGTTTAATGAGCCTATAAGATCAAGGTAAAGTGTACATACCCTACATCCCAAGAAGAGTGTGAGACTTCATACAAGACACTTGAGATAGTGAGTGAGCCATCATGCCATCACTCAAAACACGGATGTGACATGTAAAGCCCAATGTCCAACTAGTGTTAATGGTGTGAGATGTCAGGCTCAACACCCGATGTTCGAGAGTGTGATACCATTATGCTCACTGGTCCCTTATCATCATGTCACAACCTCTATTAAGGTGTATTATAATTATAGTTGTCATGGGTTATTACTTCCCATAAATATCATTTATCAATCCCATATATATAAGCGAGGCATAATCATCATTATATATATAAGCAATTGATAGGGAAAAAATAATGGGCATGGCCTTTCAACCCTTTATTCATCCCATTTAAACCATTCATTTCATCAAGTAAGAGAAAACCAACATGCACAATCCACTCAATTTTAATCATTTAATTCATTTAATAAATGGAATCCATCATGATTATTCCATTTAATTCAATTCTAGAAATTCAATTTATAAAAGCATGTCAAATCAATTAATAAGGCTCAATAAGCCATTTAACAATGTTTGTGGTCAAAGAAAGAAATTTCATTCTTGGGAAATTCCAAACATATGTGGTCCAATCACCTAATAGGTGCCTTGGGTTCCATTTAATTTTCATGTATCAAGGTAGATTTCATTTAAAAGATAATCTAAAAGCTAATTAGGAGTTATGGATGATTAATAAATTTACTACTAAGAGGAAACTTAACTTGTCACATCCATGGGGTTTCCATATATAAAATCAACAACCTATAAACTAATAAACATGAATCAATAGGAATGTATCAAGGTAAAAGTATCAATTATACATGAAGAACTAAAATAAAATGGTATTCTCAGCAAAATCTGGCATGCAACATAATTACATAGTTAAGAAGAATTAAAACTCAAAGAGAAAATTATGTGACCACCTACATTAAGGCTATAGACAACTCCTCTCTTGATATTAGCCTCAAATTTGAAGCATGTTGGAAGAAATTTGAGAAAAAGTCCAACGACCTAAAAATAGGGAAAATGATCTAACACTTATATAGTTTAATGGAATCAAAAATAAACATAGTTAAAAGGTAAGAGACTAAGGGAGATTATTGAGAGAGATCTAATGCTTCTAACAGATCATGAATCGGACTACATATGAGAGGTATAGATCAATCCCTAGATTTAGGAGTTATTGAGCTCAATATAGAAGGATAAAAAATCATAGACTCTAGAGGAAAACTATGGCAAGAGAAAAAAAGATTTTACCGTAATTTAGGGGGAAAATAGTTATTTCACCTCAAAACACATAGACACACAGTTTGGCCAAAATGTGCGTAAACCATTCTCAGTTCACTTTTAATTATGTGGAAATCATAAACCATGCTCATTTAATGACTTGAATATCGATTCAAAAACCATGAAAAATTTATGTGTCCTATACCTTCAACTATTTTCATGGTTGTGTACCCTAGGTTTCATGGTTGCAGACAAATTGTAAAGCCCAATCCCTTCTTCTGATTTTTGGGATCTGGGCTCTAAATGAGACTTGGATGCACCCATGATCTATTTATATTCTTTATGTTTTATTATGGTATTAAAATTTAAAAACTAATGATTCATACCTTCATTTAAATGATGGGTCATTTCATTCTTAGGCTTAAAAACACATTTTTAGGAAAAAATATTTTAAATTGAAAGATGTTTCTCTATTTTAATTAATTAAAATAAAACATAATGATAAATTTTAAATTAAATTTATATATTATAAATTCTAAATTTATGAATTTAAATTCCTATTTTGAATCTTACTAGTATATAGTTAATGTAAAATCATATTTTTATGAAAAATGATTTTTTTACAAAACCAATTTGTCATTGTCCTTACAGGTTTTATTTTAAATGAAATTCTACCACTCATGTAATATGAACTTGATAAAAAGTATTTAATATGTGTGATTATAATTATTCATATTGTATAATAAGGTTAACATAAATTTTTTTCATCATGAATAGTGAAAAATAGTAAAAAATGTTTGCTATGGTAAAAAATTAAAATGGTAAAAGTGAGTAACCTTAGAGGTAAAGTAGATAACATGTTTAAAAAATGTTTATTTTTAGTTTTAGAGGTGTTTATATATCTTATCACTCCTATACTCCTTTATTTGATGATTTTGGAGGCACTTTTCTTGAGATTGACTTCCCATTATTTAACAGTTTTGGGTATTTAAAAAAATATAACTCCTCCTCAATTATAAAAGGGAACCCCTACCTTCACTTATTCACACCTATAAATCCATTTAGATCAAAACAAAATCTACCAAAATCTCTCTCCAATATCATTATCCATATTCTAGATCTTCTAGTCTTCCCAAAATACCCACCATAGGTTCCTTAATTAGAGATTCAAAGGAGGTTCCTCTAAACGAAGGTAATCGTATTCACTAAGCTCCATCTTATTAATTATTATTTTTACAAATTAAATTATGTATTAATAATTAAAATAGAATAACACTTATATATATTTTATATTGAGATATTATTATTTTTATGTCATAATATTAATCCATCTCTTCCTCCATCAAATGGTAAATGAAACTATTATTCATGTGTACAGCGGACTACCATCTCGCGAACAGTTGTATTTTTTCCATCATCACCTATCATGTTTTTTAATTATTATGGATTTAATTTTTATATATGAAATTAATTAAATATTAATAATTATGTAAAATTAACATATCATATAAGTTCTTACCTTACTATCCATGAAAAAATCATATCGTCATTCATATGTACAGCGGACTACCGCTTCACAAAGTTATGTGATTTATTTTTTATTACCGCATCACATGGATATTATATGTAAGTGTATTTAAAGAAATAATATTAAATTAATGATATTATGATCATTTTGTACTAATAAAACAACACTTACCTTATTTACATCATGATCATTGAAAAATGGAAACGTTATGCATGCGTACGTACGATATACTGTCTCTGTTATTTTAATGAAGTTCATTTTTCATAAATCTAATTCATAGTTATTTTTAAATGAATTATTTATATAAAAAATTTATAACTATTTAAAGATTATTAATTTTTATATGATGTAATAATGTCACCTTTGACCATGGTCAACACACCGATGTCATTTCGAAATTATGAACCAAGCATCCTCAAACCACCCTGCGTGGACATAACTGAATAAGTAATTAAATATATCATTAAAATAAATGAATTAAATGGGTTGAGTATAATGTATTAAACCTAGAAAAGTTTCTTAAGAAAAAAATTAATTTATATATGTTTATTATATATGATATAAAAGACATACATGACAAATTATGAACTCAAGGTATGGGTTTCGTCTCAAAACTTTCCTCTTTGAGACACATGTTCTTTATGAACCTAATTTTTTAAAGCGGTGTATATAATTACATTTACATATTATATCATAAATCCTTCATACGTCATGATTTTTTAACTTCCAATTCACTTACTTAATTAATGAATGTTCTGATTAGAAAGTTTCTAAAGTGGTAAGGGTTTATGTTTAAATCTCATTTTAATCTGGATTGCTTATGCTTGAATTTATGTTGTAGGAAATTATTTTGTCATTGTCTAATAAAACCATTTTATTTTATTCCCCCAAGTTGTTCATGAAATATTCAAGTAATATTACCATTCTTCTCTCTTTGTTACTTAGAATAATTGAGAAAATTTTTTTAAGAACAGATGGCTTTATTTGTCTCCTTGATCGAAAATCATTTTCCTTCCATATCCAATTTTTCTAAAAATATTTTCAAATAATATTTTTTTACATTCTTCAATTGATTTATTAAAGAAATTTTTACCCATTTTTTATTTTTTTTTTAAAATAGTTTTAAATGAAACATATTTTTTTGAATGAGGTTCTTTTTAACCTTTTTACAACAATGTGAAAGAAATGTTTCTTAACTTATACAACATGTACAGAATTACCCACTATCATGACTACTCAATTGTTTGAAACTTCATTTATAAGTTTCCTTGGTTATTTTTAAATAAAACCTTTTATATAATATTTTTTTAGGTTTTTATATTTTTAATAAGTGATTCTAATATAAAAAATATATTTTTATCAAGAGATATTACATATAATGTTTTTAATACATTTTCATCAATGATGAAAAACTTTTATGTTATGGATTTTTTATAAATTATGTATATATTTTTCCCACATATATACATATATTATTCTATATTACTTTGATGGGGAATTACATTCCTTATGTTCATCTCTAAAATTCCTTCATTATGAAATTTCCTTTGATTATGACTTGAGACAAGATTATGTAACCCATTTTACTTTTTTGGGTAATTATTATGTTTATGCATTAGTATTGATTTTTTTTGAAACACATAATCGTAAAAATGATATGATGGGTGTGGCCATATAGTTCTCAAATTAATTGTTTAAATATTTTGCCTCTTGAGGCATCATGTATGGGATTAGTGAGTAAACATAATCTATTATGGGACTTTTTTTACCAAGTAATATTGGCTAAGAAGTTATCTATGAATCATATTTACATAATGTTATAAGCTTTTCACAAATTTCCTATTATGATTTGATATTATGATACCATAGTATATTGGATATGCTTCCGTGTGATTACTATTGAGCCTTATATTTTATTAAATCATGTTATAATTTTAACTCACACGTTATGATTCCTTGTCATGTTTTTCCCATTACTAGGATTTACAGATCACACCTTTTTCTATGTATTATATAGTTTATCCCATGAAATTATATGAAATTGAAAAGATTTAAGATCTAATTATGGAGAATAAAATAAAAAAGTTTTATTTTGGTCTCAATATGATGTATTATGAACTTGGTATTCCAAAGACACAAGGACTCATGATCTTTCGGTTGTAATTTAATGGATGTCTATATTAAAAAACATGAAATAAAATGTTTAAATATATTAGGTCACTATAGTTGGTATTAGAAAAAGGTTTATTAATTTTTCGGGATTCAGACTAGAATAATTTAGTTAGAACCCTAGGGATATGTATAAGGATAATGCTATGTGAAAAAAAATATTCTAGAATTTTGGTGAAGTATAGAGAGAGTGGGTTCTAAGAAATTACATCCATGTCTAGATAATAAAAGTGTATGTGGCTCTAAAATAGTTGTATTTAGGGGTAATAAACCCTAAAAGGTCACATTGATATGGACTCAATCATCACCTAGTGCATGAAAATGGCCCTTTTCCCCACTTGGTTTGGCACTCCTAGGGGATGTGCTCTATAAATTCACAAAACTCTTTATGAACCATTATAAAGGACTTGAAGAAATTGTTAGGTTATAAAAAATAATAGGAAACTTTACCATGGATAACTTATATTGAAAACTAGAGACTCGTAAGTGAGGATATACTTATCGTTTATAATTTATTCCTTCTAGGTTTATAAGTTTCCACTTCTGTATGTTAATTCATTCTCATCTTTTTTCATCTATTCTTTTAATTAATGATGGGAAATAGAATAATGAATTCCAAATATAAATGTAATAGGAAATGTAATTATTTCCCTAATGATATTCCTAACCTAATGGGAATGGAATTTATACATCATATTATCATTCCAAATGAGTTATCCATTCATCCAACATTAACAATTTTTATTGAAAAAAGAGGGGGGAAAGCCCAAATACAATCACAAGGGAATAAAATAATTCAAATGAATTATCATGAATTATAATTGAAAAAAGGAACATATTTTAATTTCCAAACATATAAAAGAAGATAAGGATGGAATCTAATGCAATTTTAAGTGTTAAAGTTGATGAAGAAAAGAAGATCAAATTTCTTACATATCAAAAATATGGGAAGAGGAACCATGGAACATGCCTTAAAGGATATAGAATATTCTTTGTGTGTTGAAAATGAGGACACAAAGTAGCTAATTTCTGAAGAAAATTTATGATTTTTAATAACAACACATATGGAAATAAATTTCATTCTAAGGTACTACTAATTGTTAAATGTCGTAGATTTGGGAAACTTGGTCATTATCTGAGTAAATGCCCTAATCTAAGGATTAATTCATATGGGCCTATGTTATGACAATAATAAAAGTATAATGATCGAATTTTGTAGGTTTTTGAACTCAATAATCATGTTATTAAATTTTTTTATTAATGGTATGTTGGTTATAATAATCATGAAACTCATATGGATTTTTATCTAGTAATTTTTCCTTAAGGATTTGTAAAAATATGATCAATTGTACTAATAAACAAAAAAATTGATTTAATGGTAAGGTGGTATTTTATGGAAAACACATAATTGAAGAAAATAAAATATTTTATATATGCTTGATGTTGAGGTAATTATAGTCAATTAAGATAATTTGATTTTTTAGACAAAAAATAATATATATAGAATATTTTAGTGGTTAAAAACTGATTTGATGATTGATGTTATTCTTAGTATGTTCATTATATTTTTTATAATATTATAGGAATTATATTAATATAGTTCTAGAAAAAATTAAAACCTATATGAAGGGTAGAAACTTATTGTATATGGAAAGGCCTCGAGGATTGAATACACAGTCAAAGGTCAATAAGGGTGCAATGTTGACCACTATCCTACATAATTTACTGGTTTGTATGAAATTGGTTTTACTTTAATGATTTTGTGGATAAATACTATATTGATTTTGTGAAACATATTACAGGATCAAATATTTTTGAATTTTTATGATTTCAAGGCAGTTAATGGTATTTTGGGAAAAAATTTATTTTTGGTTGAGACATATAAAAACTTTTGGTTTAATTTAATGGATTATTTGGGAATAATACTATTATGTTTTTAAAAAATTTATTTTAAGGGTATGTGATAACCTTTTAGTTTAAAAACTACTTCTTGGTTGATGTTATTGAGGTTATTTGGGATATTGGGTTATTTATTTAAATAATGATATTTGTTAAGCCTTTTGTTTTATTATTTAATTTTATAGATTATTATATTCATATTAATTTTTGGTATTATCTTACTTTGTGATAACAATTTGTGTTTTAATAAATATATAAGTAATGTTTTTTAACTGGTTTATAGATATTTTGATCTGTTAAAAGTTAATTGTAGTACTTCAGGCATAAATAACTTCATATTGCATATTTATTCCTTAGAGTAAAAGGTTAAGTGGAAAGTGATTGAAGCATAACCAAAGGGTGAAATTGTGTTTATGAAATAAAAAGATATCAAGTAAGTATATTTTATGGTGCTTTCTATATTAATAGAAAAATAATACCTAAAATCTTAAAATAAAAAGATTATCCAATTACCTTCATACCTGATGAATCAATGGTCTTTTAACTCATTACATATTAATGGTTTTGTGGTAGTTAACTTTCTCTTAATCATTCGCTTTATTTTGACCAATGATTTATATTAATCTCTATAATTATTTATTATTTTATTCAATGTCAATATTTTCACTTCCTTTGAATTTTCTCCTACTTGTAAACCAAGATATATGTTATTCTAGATAACCCTTGTATTTATTTTTTCCCTCTTTTAAGATGACATTTTATTAACCCTTTTTATGATGTGGTTTTCCAAAAAGGTGCTTCTGAATGTCAAACCCCTGATTACTGAGCACAAGTTAAAATTATGAGGATGATATTTATTTAATTTTAGTAGAATGTAACACCCCAAGATTTTAAAATAACAGTCTGTTCAAAACTGTATTCAACAAGAAAATCTGATTTTAAAAAAATCCTGATATAATAATAAAATATTATTATATAAATGTGATTGATTTAACCAATATATTAAATTAAAGTGTATGAATAATATTAAACTAACTAAAAAATACACATGAAATTCCAATATAAATTGTTTGATAAATAATTAATAAGCACTCAAATTATTAGAAAAATGTTTTATTCTACAAAAAATATGTTTCCTTTAAAAATTATTTTTATCACTTTTTGTGAGAAAATATTATCCTTAATTTTTGAAAATATTATAAATTTTAATTTATAAAATGAAAATAATTTTTAAAATCATCATATAAAAATTAAAATATAGTGTAATTTTGGGATTTTTTTGGAAAATATTTATTTTTCAATAAATAGTGAAAAATACCAATTTTTGTAAAACTGTCATTTATTTTAAATAAATTAATTAATTTAAAAGTATTGTTATTATTTTAATTTGATTTGAAAATAAAATAATTATTATTTAGTTATATTTAATTCAATTAATTACATTTGAATCATCTTTATACCATATTTTATTGTAAGTTTATTCTAAGGCTTAAGATCGCATTTTTCAAAAAACTATTTTGAAGTGAATAATATTTCTCCATTTTAAATAATTAAAATAAACCATAATAAGGAATTATTTATATGAAATTTATAGATTATAAATATAAATTTTTTTATTTAAATTAATACAATTAATATAACTAGTATAGTGTTAAGTCAAAATTATATTTTCCTATAAAAAATGCATTTTTTGGAAAACAACTTTTTCATCATGCTTGCATTTTTTATTTTGAATTAAATTATTGCATTTTTTTATTTGAATGTGATAAAGTAGATAAAATATTTTTAATCATAATAATTTATATTATATAATAAGTTTAACTTAATTTTTTGTCATCGTGAATAGTAAAATAGTAAACAACTAGTTACCCTGGTAAAAAAAATTAAAATGGTAAAATTTGAGTAACCTTAGAGGTTATGGGGGTAAGGTTTTTAAAAAAATGTTTACTTTTCATTATGTAGGGTTTTATTAGCCATATAAATCCTCTGATCGTTTATTTTTCAATTTTTGACACACTTAGCTTGAATGTGGATTCCCATTATTGAATAGTTTTGGGTATTTACATTAATGTCACTCCTCAATTATAAAAGGACACCCATACCCTCATTTATTCACACCTATAAAGCCATTTGGATAAAAAAAACCTTAAAAATCTATCTCCAACAACCTTATTTACACTGTAGATCTTTTTTTCTTCCCAAAATACCAACCTTTGGTTCCTTAATAAGATATTCAAATGAGGTTCCTCTAAGTAAAGGTAATCATCTTCACTGAGATCCTTCTTATTACTTATTATTTTTTTCACATTCAATTATGTATTAAAAATTAAAATATAATAACACTATTATCTTCTATGTAATTAGATGTTATTATTTTTATGGAATAATATTTATCCATCTCTTCATCTATCAAATGGGAAACAAAACCACCATTTGTGTTTACGGAGGACTATCACCTCGCAAACTGATGTAATTTGTTTTCTATCATCACCTCTCATGGATATTCATGATGATATATTTAATTTTTATATATTATATTCATTAAATATTAATAATTCTAGAAAATTAACATATCATATACTTTCTTACCTTACCATTCATAGATAAAAAATGATAACGTCGTTTGTGTGTATGGTAGACTACCGCCTCATGAAATGATGCAATTCCTTTTTTACCACTTCACATGGATGGTATATGTAAGTGTATTTAATGAAATTAAATGATATTTATTATATTATTATTATTATTTGTATATGATTTAATAATTACCCCTTTGACTATGGTCAACACACCGGTGCCATTTCGAAATTATAAACCAAGCATCCTCAAAACACCAGATGTGGAAAAAACTAAATAAGTAAATAAATATTTCATTAAAACAAATAAATTAAATTTTTTATGTATAACGGATTAAACTTGGAAAAAAATCAAGAAAAAATAAATTTATATAACTTTATTATATAGGATTTAAAATACATACCTGATAAAGTATGGACTCAAGGTAATGGTTTCTTATAAAAACTTCTTTCTTTGAGGCACATGTTCTTTTATGAACTAAATTTATTTTAAATGGTGTTTATACTGATATTATATATAATACATTAATTACTTCATAATCCATGATATTTTAAGTTCTAATTACTTTACCTAATTTATAGTATTTTTTATTCAAAAGTTACCAAAGCAGTAACAGTTTATGTTTCAATCTCATTTTAATCGGGGTTGTTTATGCTTGAATTTATGTTATAGGAAATTATTTAATCATTTTATAATAAAAACATTTAATTTTATTCCACACTTTTTATTCTTTGGGAATCATTCCTTTTAGAGATTTATGGCCCTCTCACAGATTATTTATAAGTTTTTCTTGGCACATTCTTTATTTATTCTTTTTTTTCTTGTTGGTACAAGCTCATTGTACCTCGTGTTACCACTTGACCATTACTTTTTATTAATAAATTTTGGGGAGCATCTATTTTAACTCATTTTTTGAACCTTCCTGGTATTCTACACTTTTTATTCATGAATGTTTCAAGTAATAGAACCATTCTCCTCTCTTTTTTACTTAAAATTATTAAAAAAATGTTTTAAAGAAAAATTAACTTTATTTCTATCTTCGGCCAAAAAATATTTTTATTCCATACCCATGTTTTCTAAAATTATTATCAAGAATATTTTTTAAAATTATCTAAATAATTTAATAAATACATTTTTCCACATGTTTTAATTTTAAAAAAAATATTTAAATTAAACTTATTGTCATTTTCCATAGGAGGTAATTTTGACCTTTTTGAAACAGTGTGAAAGGAATGTTTTTTAGACTTATATGACATGTATGAAATTTCCCACCATCATGACTAATCAAATATTTAAATATTCCTTTATGATTTTCCATGGTTATTTTTAAATAAAATTTTCTTTATAGTATTTTTAAATTTTTTGGATTTTTATGAAGTGATTCCAAAGTGAAAATGGCATTCTCGCAAGAAATATTCCATATAATGTTTTAAACACATTTTAATTAATGTTGAAAACTTTTAATGTTATGAATTGATTATAAATTGTGTATATATGTCTCCCAAATATATACCTAGCTTATTCCCCATTATTTTAATGGGGTAATGCATTTCTTATGTTCATCTCTCAAATTCCTTCATTATGAAATTGCTTTTGATTGTGACATGAGACAAGATTATACAACCCATTTTATTTTCATGGGTATTTCTTATGTTTAAGAATTATGATTGATTTCTGTTTTTTGGAAAAACTAATCATGAACTTTTTATGATAGGTTTTTTCAAATAATACTCTAATGCATTGGTTAAATCTTTCATCCCATGATGCATCATGTATGGGATTAGGGAGTAAATCTATTCCCTTTTGGGACTTTTTCCACCATATGATATTATATAGGTAGTTATATGTGACTCATATATATGCTATATTATATGTTTTTCCACATTTCCTATCATACCATGATCTTATTATACCATGTTATTTATGTTATGTTCCCATTTGATTACTCTTGAGCCTTATATTTTATGATATCTTGTTATACTTTTTTACTCAGAATTTATACTTACTTACCATGTTTATTAACTTGATATAATTTTTAACTCACCCCTTATTCTCTATATTCCCTAGGTTATCCAATGTAGGTTTATGAGTTTAAAATTATTTAAGATCTCATTATACAGAATAAAATAAAAAATCATTTTAGCCTCACTATGATGTATTGTAAACCTATTCTTCTAAATACATCATGACTCATAGTCACTATGTTTTAATTTAATGAATTTTTATGTTATAAATCATGAAATATTATGTATAAGTGGATTGTGTTGGTATAGTTATCTATAGTTTCATAACACTGAAGAATGTCTCTTGATCTTACTGATTCAATAGTTTCAAAAATAAGAGCCTAAATGATTCCAAGTTAGATACAATAGAAATAAAGTAGTGGACAAGAATATGACTCACATGAATAATACTAAATATGTTGAGAATTCATTGAATATTTTTGACTTCAGAAAGGGTGGAAAAACAATTTTACTCAAGAAGAAGGATAAATAAGTGATCTCCAGTAGAAGAGATATGAAAACAAAGGAATAATAAGGTGTTTCTATTTTAGGATAGTAATTTAAATGTTATAAAAAAGAAATTGGAGTGAATATAATTAAGAAGAAACAATATTTAAAATTTCATATTTATAAAGTGAAGAATAAGATGATTTATCTCAATCTAAAATGGTATTTCAAGAAAAAATGTTCAGATAAAATTAGTTTTTTGTAAAAGAGTAAATTGGATATTAATCCTTATAGGTTAAAGAAGAAATATCATCCTTCACTCATAAAATGATATGTTTTGATAAATCTTGTCCCCTATCTCACTTTTTATTTGGATATTTATTGTTAAAGTGGGGAGATAACAAAGATACATTTATTTCTAACTCATTATGTATTTACAAAGGTATAGTAAAACTATAGGGGAAAATGCAAAGATTTCTGTTTAATATAATGGGGGAGAGATCACTTATTTATAGAGAGAATATATTTGGTGAGAGTTTTTAAAGGGTTTAATCTATGAAGTTATCATGTGAACTATTCTAACATGTTTGGTGAGTATGTATGTAGGAACTTTTTATACACAAGTTTAAATTAAAAAAGTGTTCATAACTGAAAGTAATTTATTTTTTCCAGAATTTGACCTTATAATTCATCTTAAGAGATGTTAATAAGTGGATATAAGTCAGTTTAATGGATATCCTGATATTATTGTTCAATTTTCTTATTTCTTATATTGAGTTCACTCATGTAGTATTATAATTATTTAATGATGATTAATTTATAATTTCATTGATTTTAAAGAGTGATTTATTTTTAATGGTTGAAAAAAATTCCAATGAGGTTATTTTTTAGGCCATGACTAAAGAATATGTTGAGATATTGAGGTGAATAATATTTCTCTATAATTTTTTCATTTTCTAGATAAAAATAATTCAATAAGAGAATAATTCAATGTGTTTATGTGTTCTATTTTGTTTTCAATATATAAATCATGTTCAAACTCAAATGTTATATCGTGTTTCACTTCAGGTGTTGTTCATTCCAAGTTTATGGAGTGTTTTTAGAAATTTTAATGAGATATAGATGTGTTTTTATAAAAAAATATATGTTTTTGGATATGCACATATTTGGTTCTAAAGTGTGGCTACGTCCTGAGTAATTGAGTAGTTCGAAAAGGTTACTCTAATGTTTATATATGGTAAATGAATAATGTTTAGAAGTTTTTTTGTGATTTTGGTTGATTTAAAAGTTTAGAATAACTAAATATTAAAATTATATAATTTGTATTGTCTACTCTGAGTAGATTTGAAATATGGAAAAATCCTCATAACTTCTCATACATAAGGGTATCTCTACTAGAAAGTAATTTTTTTAAATTCTTAAGTATCCCAGTGATACATATGGGAAATCAAAAGGAAAATAATTTTAAAAATTCAATTTTATCACTATAATATATATGGTTTAATTGCACATTGAAAATTTGTAAAAGTCTTAAATCTTTACTGATGACATGTATGAGTTACCCGGTAAGTTAGGGCACATAAACTTCAAAAATATAAGATTTATAAAAGTTTACTAAGAGGTTCAGAAGTTTTATTTTCATAATAATAATTTAGAAGAATATTTAAATTAAAATGTTAAAAAAAATATTTTCTAGATTAAATATCATGAAGAAAAATGGTGATATAATAAGATGGAGAATTAGGGTCATGTCGTGAAAATAATAGTCACATTATTATCCAATCTATGGATGAATAAATACATGTATTTGGGTATCTTTAGGGACCATTTTTTCTTGTAAGACTCTGGAATATATTTAGAAATATTTTCAGAGCTAGGCATTGAGATAGTGTGTAATTCTAAGGCCTGGTGTTCCTGGAATTAATTTTATAAAATATTAAATATATTTTATATCACGTACGCATAGTTTCTTAAAGAAAATGGTATATCTCCTAAAAAGATTATTAGATCGAAAATTTTATATCATGGATGAATCTATAATGTGAGGTTTATCCTACATGTGAACTAAATTTGGTCAACATGCGGCATTTGGATAGGACGACTGTTGGTGGGTGTGTTTAAAGTAAATTAATTAATTAATTTAATTATGTTATTTAGATGACCTAAACCTAGCCTCCTATATTAAATCACTGGTATGGTGGATCTCTAGGGTTAGCTGCATAACCATGGGACCATTGAGAGAATATTTCTTCCACCCTCTATTCACGAATCAATATCATATGATAATGAGCCTCTAGATCCAAGATTATCAAGGTGCAGTGAATGAAATCACTTCAATAATTCGTTGGTGAGTGTATTATTCATCAAAAAAAGATCTGAATCAAGGTAGGACTCATCAATTTTGATTTTTACCCTTTGTATTAAACTTTTTAGGTATGGATTATCAATCTTCTTTTTATCTACGATTCTTGAAACTTGTACATGATCCCATATCAAATTAAATTGATTATTTGATTCATTATCACTAATATTCCATTTTTCTCACCCAATATTCCCCTATATCAAATCATTTTACAATAATACTTTTACAATGATTGATTTTTATTATTTCTTATACTTTTCTCCCATTATTTCCTTATATTCTTCATTATTGTCCTAAAGGGCCACATATCGACATTGTTGGGTGGGTATGAGCACAATCAGACCCCCAGATTCCCAAGAGATTAATTTGAAACAAATGGATTAATGAACCATGGATGGATTGTGGGATATAGGTGACACCACTATGGATTTGGATATCTAGTGAGGTGATGATCGGTGTTATGGGTAACTATTCCCCATGTTTTTAGTATGAGTGAATCAAAAATCCAGGTTCCAACCACTAGAGGGATATAAATGATGGAAAATGGTGTTTTCCTTTGATTTCAGGTAGCCTGGAGACAAGAATAAAAGCGGTGTTCATGGATTTTGATCATGCAAAGTAGATTTGACTTTATGTGATAAACCCAAATACACAGTGTATACTAAGATGAACACCCAGCGTGTAGTACACCTATGGCTACAATGCTAGGGTTTTAGATTAAGGATCACATGTTGTGTGGTTGGGAAACATTCCATGTGATCCTCCTTAGGTAAATAGGAAATTTGACAGAAGTGCATGGGAATGACCTTGTGCGGGAGGACACACTATGTTCTAAATTACACAGGTGTGGGTAAGGTTACATTGACATGGTTAGGATCACAGATTAGAACTTGGATGGATGAGGCACACTATGTAGTCCCCTTACACACCATGTTCTATTAGGTACATGGAAAGGAAGATAATTGGGACCACAAACTATATGGTTCCCCTTACACATCATGTTCCCCCACTTTCTTTTTGAGGAAACTTCTACCTATCATATCTCCTTCGATTATAGTCATGTTTTGGACAGCGAGTAGCTTTATCTAAAGTGTTATTCCACATATAATGAGATGGTAGCCTTCATGGTGGTTTTTAAGATATAATGAGATATTTTTTGAGTTTGATTCTTCTTTATGTGATACTCAATGACGTAGTGATTGGGCATGATCGTTATAGAGATTAGAGTGGAGCCCTCCTATTGGGATAGGACATTGGTCTTATAACTGTTATCTGAATGGAACCCTTCTATTGGGCAAGGAATGGGTACTCAATTTACTATTAGATTGGAACCCTCCTACTAGGAAGGGCATTGGTCCTCTATTAGCTTCTAGAGTGGAAACCTATTATAGAGACAGGGTATGGGTAATTGACCATTAGAGTGGCATCTGCATGCTGAGTAGGGCATGGGTCATCTATCTATTATCTGAGTGGCACCCTCCCATGATATCAGGTTATGGGTCCTTGACCATTAAATTGGAATCCTCCTTTTAGGAAGTTGATGGATCATCTATCTGTTATCCAAGTGGAACCCTCCTATGGTATTAGGGTATGGGTCCTCAACCACTAGGGGTACACCCTCCTACTGGTTGGGTTATGGGTCCTCTATCAACTTTTAGAGTGACTCCCTCTTATAAATTTAGGTAATGGTTTCTCTATCGACATTGAGAATGGAAAACTCCTAATATGTTAGGGAATGGGTCCTATATCTATTGATTGTCACCCTCATGTTGTACCAAGGTATGATTCCTCTATATAAAGATTGTATCCCCTCGATTGTGCATCATAGTGGTGAGGTGTTTTTTAACTTGGATGTTTCTTATGGATAGATTCTTGAGAATTTGGGCATCATTGATGGACCTATGAAAACTGATTAAACTCTTTCCTCAACTAGTTTGTGAGATTTATATTCCTTTCTCTCTCATTTGGGATTATTTTGTTAAACATGTGTGTGTGTGTGTCCATGTCATTGTATTTTGTTACCCTATTACTTTAGGTTGAGATGTATATTCCTATTATGTCTCCTACTTCCCCCCTTAGGCTTTTGGGGTATCCTACTGGGAATGTATATACTCACCCCTACATGGGATTTTCTTGCATGTGTCAAGTCTTATATAGATGATAGAAAGGTCAGAAACAATTAAAGAGGGGCATGGGGATAACCTGGTGGATTTGACTACGTACAGTGGTCAGATAATGGAGATATAAGGATGGGGTTTCTCAGCATTTAATTTCCAATTAATGTTAGGTTGGGACATCTTTCTAGTTGATCATGTATTTTCCCCTTTTAATTTTCAATTTACACTTTTGTGCTCCCAATATGATTTACAAGCATGGATTATTCTCTAGATGTTTCATCTTTCTTTATTATTCCTTTAAACTTCTTCATGGATATGGTATAGTGTGTGTGTGTACATGTACATTAGGAAAAAATACCTCCCATATTAGTTATGCCTTATAATTCTTATTTCCACCCCCATGCCTATGGAGGTAGGCTTGGGGTAGTCATGGATCAAGCCCCATGGGGTCAGTTCATGAAAGATTTGTATAAAATTATTTCATTCTTTATAACCGTGTTTGGATATATCCTTTTATTAGGATTTGGTTGGGATTTAGGGAAATAATATCAAATTTTCTCAAGTATATATCTAATTCTAGGGAATCTAGTGTTGGTGTAGTGGCTGATGTATCCATTCACCTAAACATTGACTAACTACTTATCTACTCAGCATACCAAGACAATGGTTTTAGTGGTCAATGGTACATGCATCATATAGGATTGAGTCTTTTAACTTTCCTTATGGCCATGTTATGTCTTTATTAAATTTTTAGGATGCCTTCACGATGACAGGCAGCTAGGTTACTCATTCCTTATCATAACGATGATCCGATGAGTGATGAATCCTCATTTTAGGGGTTTTCAAGTAAGGTTATTACTCTATTTGGATAGGTAGTATCACCCCCACCTATCAAGAAGAATATTATGCCATCATTGTAGGCTGAGGATACACACAGTCTTTATGCACTATATGAGTTCCAATGCTATAGGTCCCTGAGGTTCTATGGAGAGCCTAATCCCTAAGTGATGGAGGATTGGATAGATTCGGTGATCTTTGTTTTTTGTATTATCCAAGAACTGACTAATTAAACTAGTAGAGAGTATTTTCCATAGAGTAGCTGAGAACTAGGGGATTCTAGTTACACATATTCATGATGAGTTTACACTCTCATAGATCGACTTACAATAACTATTTTTTGAGGAGCAATACCCCTCAATCTTGTACTCAGTTAGAATTCAGGATCTTATGGAGATGTAGTGGGGAGGGATGATAGTTCCTGAGTGTTATTGACGGTTTATAAACCTTGCATAGTACTCCCTCAACATGATTCGGGATGGTGACTTCTGTGTGCAGAAGTTTGAGTAGGGTCTCTATAGATATATCGATTCCAGTGTAGTAATATTATGAACTCTCACCAATGTTGGGGTGATAGAGTGAGCACTAGTGATATATATATTCTTTTAAGATTGATGCTAGGAAGCTAGATCTAGATCTTGGCATTATATAATTGATTCATATACAGCAACTAGTATGCACCCGTTGATGGGATCTTAGTACAGGAGATCTTCCTATTACCAGACTCTACCACATGGTCAGGGAAAACACAATGGACCAGGGCAACCCCGAGAGGGGTGGTAATATGCATGCGATGGGAGTGGTCACAAGGAAGATGATTTCCAAAAATAGATTTTTTTTTTCAAAGGGTAGGTATATAACAAATGGCCTGCCATGGAAGTGGTAAACTATGGATCACAGATCTCCCAGGGGAGGGTAGGGTGGCCCCTAGGGAGGTGTTGCTCAAAAAGGAGCAAGCGGGGATCCAGGAGGAGGAGATGTGGTTGGTGGAAGACACTTTGAGATCCCCCCCCCACCACCAGTTTTCCATGTCAGGCTTAGTTAGCTAGTGGTCAAGGTAATAGAAAGCTTCAAGCTATAGATGTTTACGGCCTAGTGGCACATGAGATGTTTAGATGTATGATATGTGTTTATTATACTCTTGAATCAGTACTAACAGACATAGGTGCAAGTCATTACTTTATCTCTTTACTTATAATTCAGTAGTTGGATCTCCTAGTTGAGTATTTACCCCTAAGGCTTCGTCTTGAGGTTCTTATGGGGAATGGTTCTTCTATATCTTCTATCTGTCGGCAGTTCATGTAAAATCTTGAGATATTAGGAAATATATAATTTCAATTTAATTTAAATTATTTTATAGATTATTTTACAAAAATTACATAGTTTATTTTGAATCACATGCAATAACAAGTTTATCTTGCATTGAATGAAACATTGAGTCCCATTGATAACTTCTCATACACGCAAGGTCGAGTCTTACCAAACAATAATATACTGTTGATATTATTATTTAATATGGAAGTTATCACCTAGACATTATATTTAGGGGTGTGAATATGAATAACTATATGTTTTTACACAATTTTATAAAATGTTTTGAAATAAATCCAATAAATTTGATAGTCTTAAAATAAGAATAAATCCAATTTTTAAGCATAAAAAGTTGTTTTTTTTAAAAGATAGTTTTACCACCTTTTAATTGATAACCTATTTTAAATCTAATTTTTTGCAATTTAATAATTTTTATATGAAAAAATAAAATTCATTTTTTAAATTGTAAAATTTAATTTGGGTGAATGTCTGGTATTTTTCAGAGACATTTCTATTTTTGATGAATAGTGAAAAATACTAGATTTTAGTTGAAAACTACCTTTTAGTTTAAATAATTATTAAAGTTAAATTATATTTTAAGCTATTTGTTATGTAAAAATAGATCAATTATCCATATATTAATCCAATTTATACAATTGGAGTAATTTTTATATTTAATTGAGATATAAAATCTTAATGATGTTTTTGCACATTCTCAGTTTAAAATTCAGCTTTCTCGCCACATCTACGATATTAGCTTTAAACTTAATTTTTTTTATTATTTAAATTTAATTATGAAAAATAGACATATATTTTTTTAATCTGTATTTTATTTATATTATAATAAAATAAACTTAATTTTTGACCAAAAAATATTAGTGAAAGTGATTAAAAATAATTACAACGATTAAGGTAAAATAAAGCTTAACAGGGGACTAAACATTAAACTTAAGGGAAAAATGACTTGTACACTTGTCCAAAACCTATTTTATGACTATATTTATAACACTAAACCTATAATGTTCTTCAATAGTCTATTTTGGAAATTTTTTAAAAAGTAATATTTGGGGAACACACAATACTTTTAAAAAATACCATGTGTGTCATTTCCCTCCACCATAAAAATGACCTCACCCTACCACTTTTTAACCCCTCTCATGACACTTTGGATAAACCAAGATCTAAAAAAATATCTCCTAAAAACTCATAACATTATCCTATAATACTCATCTTTATGATAAATCCTTCCAAGGAATCTCTTTGGTGAAAACCAAAAGGAGATACTCGAATAAGAGGTAACGCCCTTCCCCAATATATTTTATTTTATTTTCATTCTCCACTTCCTAAAAGATTATTATTCCATGAATATATAATAAAATCAGTATCCTGAATATTCTAAAATTATTATATGACAATTTTTAGATCTACACTTACACACACATCCATCTAGTGGGTAACGAACTTACTGTTCTTGTGTACGACGAACTACCGCCTCACAAAATGATGTTGTTTGTTTTTCCATTACCACCTTTCATGGTTGTGAATTATGAAAGAAAAACTATTTATATATGATATAAATTATATTTATTTTTTATTAAGGATTATAAAATTATTTTATAACATATACCTGTATACATTTCATTTTGTGTAAATACGATAACATCGTTTGTGGAAGTGTGGACTATCGCCTCTTCAAGGCGATGTGATACGTTCACATGTTACATGGAACATATTAAGGATGGTTTTAATTAAATATATGTTACATAAATAAATTATATATGATATTCATGAAATAATTACATTTCATTAAATATAACACATCGTTTTCTTTAAAAAATTTCCACACACTGAAAAAGTGATAATGTCGTTCATGGATGTGTGGACTGCTGCCTCCTTAAAGCGATGTGATTCCTTTTACATCACCATAATTATATATATAAGTATATATGATTAAATAATATGGTATATATGCTATAATTATAATTATTGAAAGATAAATTTTTTCTTACCTTATTTCCATAACAATCATTGAAAAATGAGAATGTTGCTTATGCATATGTATGACCTACCATCTCCATGATTGTAATATTGGTTCATTTTTTATAAAAATATTTCATGATGTATTTTACAAGTATAATTTATGTATATTTTTGAAAATTATTTCATGATTATTATTCTATATATGTTTATATAATAACCCATTTGACCATAGTTGACCTACCAAAGTCATTTTGACACATAAACTGAATATGGTCAAAACACCAGACGTAAACTTAATTGTTCAAGTAGTAGTATAAAAAATTTTAATAAGTGAAATAAAAGTAAAAAATAAACTTTAAACAAATTCTCAAGAAAGAAAATAATTAATATAATTTTATTATTCTAGAATGTAAAGACACACAAGACAAGTTAGATCCAATGTAAAGGATTTTGTCTCGATCTCTTTTAATTGAGGCATTTTTTGATTATATGCACCTTTATTCATTTATAATGAGTATATACAGACCTTTGAAATTATATATCCATATTTTATCAATTATAATGTTATTTAATGTTTTATTAAATGTTATTATTTTATAGGGATTATGATTTAAATGTTCAATCTGGTATGGGATGCTTTGAATGTTTAAAGATGTAATTATTTCCCCATGTTATGTTCTTGATATTATTTTAAATATTTATTTATATGGATATAAAAGTATTATTAAGTAAATTTTATGTATATTTTTAATTTCATTCAATTATTTTTTAATGAATATTTTTACATGATTTATATGGAATGTTTTGACAAATGACAAAAGGAATGTTCTATTATTAACGTATACGAAGATAATGATTTTTCCTCCAATGTGGGAAATACTTTACGTTTGGATTCCTTTTCAATATTTCATGTTTTCAAAATTGAAAATCATTATTTTTATTTTTTGGGATTTTTTTTTCAAAATGGGTTTTTAAAATAGATTTATTTTTCCAATATCTTGAACTTTTTTCATGTGGTTGAAAATAAATTTTATGAGTGAAATTTTGAAAATTACAATATTTTATGTGTAATGATTATATAATTGAACTTGGAAATTTGATGGATGGTTCTATAATAAACCAAATATGGGTGGTTTCATGATAAAACAACAACGGGTGGGTCCATGATATCTTTCCAATGCATTATGTATGGAAGTCAGTCGTATGACTATTCCGTTGGTAAGAGTGAAATGTATGGAAATTGATCGTATGGTTATTCCATTTATAAGAGTTACATGTATAATAATTTTCTAAGTTATCTCTATGTATTTTATATACTTTTTATGTGTTTTACGGTAATATTATGGCTATAAAAAAAGTATTAAATGATCTTATTATCAAAGGAATTTATTTACTACATATCAAGGTAAAAATATTACTTCATGTTAAAGTTTTCAGAAGTTTTTAATGTTTATAAATGGAAAAAATATCTCATTATTTTTATTTACCTTACTAAGCTTATTATGATCATCCTAGATTTTTTATGTTTCTCACAAGACTTAAGGATGAGTGAGGGAATGGAAGAATTCATGTTGAATGTAATAAAGTGTTGTCGTAAAAGAGATCATGTTTTATTTTTTAAGGTTTTTTGTGGTGAAAAAAATGGATACTAATTAGAAGAGTCCACTTTGTATTTTATGGTTTTTTATGTATGAGTTATTTTCTAATTCTCTAAAACTCTATACCAAAAAAGATCCTCAATGTAGGATAAAGTAAAAGTATTGACTTAAATCAAGATTATGTAATATTTAAGGATGATTCCTCATATTTGGTATAAAAATAAAGGTTTATATAAATTTAGAGTTTTGGTTAATATTAATATCATAACCTTAGAATATTTTACCGTATGGTTAAGTTAAAATGATATATCATTTGAAGATTACCATGTTGATTCATCTAAAGTATGTTTTTCAAAAATGGTTTTCCACAGAGGAAACAAGTAAGCTATAGTGAGAAGACACTAAGAGGAAAATATCCTTCCAATCAGCATCCTAAGATGGTTATAATTGGAACTAAGTTTTTTTTACAATGATGGATTTACTAAATAAAAATATAAATGGTCATAGAGTTAATTAAAGGGAGAAATCAGATCTACCATAGAGGAACTTGATGATATTGGATCATTTTATGTGATATAATATCCTATTATTTATAGGATCATATGACCCTGTGATAGTTGAAGGATTTATTAAATCACCATAAAATATATTCGACGTCATGGGTTGTTTAGATCACCAAAAGGTAACTCTTTCAATTTATCTCTTTGAAGGTGAATCTGATCGATGGTGGTCAATGGTTAAGAATGTTAGGGAAAGTAAAGAGATATATTCATTGTTATGGGGTGAATTTAAGTATATTTTCTTAGAGAAATATTTTCCTAAGTCTATTCGACTTAGGATGGAAAAAAATTCTTGGAATTGAGAAAAAAGGTGGAATATTCGGTTGCTGAATATGAAGAAAACTTCACTCAAATGGTGAGGTATGTCCCAAATTTTATCGAAAATATTGATAGAAAGATAAATAAGTTGTACCTAGGATTAAAACCAAGATATAAAAGGGAATAGGCTTTTGATGAGTTCAATAGCTATGAGAAACTTTTTTGACTCACTGAGAAGGTGGAAATTGAGTTTTCCAATGATCATTTGTCCCATTTAAAAAAGAAAAAAAAGAGGTCCAGTTGGTAGGAAATGGAAAATAATTCATCAAAAAAGATTAGAGGTAAGAAAAACCAATTCCCAACTTGTGATCATTGTAGTAAAAGGCATCCTGTAGAATTTATTTCAAGTTCTAAGAAGTGATTTTGATGTAGTAAGTTGGGTTATAGGGCTCGTGACTGCAGGGAATCTGATAAGGTAAGTAGTGAAAAATTGTCAGTAAGATTGTTTAGTTGTAATGAGTTAGGATAGTATGCCAATGAGTGTCTAAATATAATTACCTAATGTGTAAACAGAAATATCAAAAGAAAAGGTTATGGGAAAATCATTTTCTACTTCTACAGTTGATGTTGGTTCATCTAGTGAAGTGAGGAAGCACCAAGGAGTTCTATATTATTCAAAGTTTGATCATAGGCCCAATGTCTTAGGCACACCTCTTTTAATGTTTTAAATAATGTAAATACCTTAGGAGACATTTATTTTATTTTATAGATGTTGGAGGTATATATTTAGAAGTTCTACAAGGAAGGATATCTCTACTTGTGTAGGTGTATGTTTAATGGTATTGGTGACCATTAGGGTTATATACCTATGGAATGATTTAGTTTTTACTTTATATATTACTATTTAACATTAGATATTAATGAATTCTATCATCACAAGAATGTTTGAATTTTATTACTATGTTCTAACCATTTTGGTTTTGGTTATCATATAAAGATAGTAGGATTATCATGTTATCTTTTTGAGGATTATGTGATCCGTAAGATTATGATTCTAGTGATTCCGGAATGAAAAGTCATTTTGGATTCTCATTTTTTTTATAAAGAGATGAGTTTGTGGTGGAAAATGATAAAATGATGAATCTCTACTCATCAAGTAAGTATACTTCCCTATGATCTTAGTATAGATAGTGAAGTAATCCTTCAACTCTAGTAAAAATATCTTGAATAAATAAAATGTTATCTTATTACCATCATTTCTAAGGATATTAATGAAATTTTACACACCTATTTGGATTATATTTTTGCCTTCATTTACATCTTCTTGACCATGTTCTATGTTACTCTCTATTAGTCCATTTGAATTAGATTTCCCTTCCAAATCCATCTTTTAATTTACCACAAATGTTATCCATATATGGAATCCGAGTTATATGTAACTTCTGGTGAACTTAGTTTTTCCTAGTTTCCCTTTTTAAGAGTATATTTTATTATGCTGTTTCACAATGTGTGTTCCAATAAATATTTTCTTTAAATGTTATTCATTTGATAACCAAGATGAACTTCTAAGGAGAAATTTATTTTAAGGGGGTCACGATGTAACATCCCAATATTTTATGAAATATATAATTTCAATTTAATTTCAATTATTTATTATATTTTGTTATAAAAAATATATTGTTTATATTTCATCACATGAAACAAAAATTTCATATTTCATTATATGAAACATCAAGTCCCTTTTAAAACTTGTGATGTACGCATGGTCGAGTCTTACTGAACAATAATGTATTATTGATATAATTATTTAATATGGAAGTTATCACCTGGATGTTATATTAGTGGGTGTGAATATGAATAAATATATTTTTTTAGACATTTTTATAAATTTTTTTACATTCATCCCATGAATTTTATAGGCTTCAAATAAGAATAAATCCGGTTCTTAATCACAAAAATATGTATTGTTTTAAAAGATAGTTTTTCTGCCTTTTAATGAAAACCAATTTTAAATATAGTTTTGGAAACATATAATTTTATATGATAAAATAAAAAACATTTTTTAAATTTTAATATTAAAATTTACTTTTGGTGAATTTTTGGTATTTTTCTGAGAAGATACATTTTTTGATGAATAGTGAAAAATACTCGATTTTAGTTGAAAACTACCTTTTAATTTAAATAATTATTAATGTTAAATTATTTTTTGAGTTGGTTTTAAAGTAAAAATAGATAAATTATTGATATATTAATCCAATTTAAATCATTAGAATCATTTTTATATTCAATTTTGATATAAAATCTTAATAAAATTTTCAATATTTTCACATTAAAACCTGTTTTCTCGTCATGTCTGCGAGATTTGTTTTAAAAATAATTTTTCCTATTATGTTAATTTACTTTTAAAAATTAGTAATAAAAGTTTTTAATAATTATCTTATTTATATTATAATAATATCAACTTAATTTTTTACAAAAAATATTAGTGAAATTTATTAATATTAATTGCAGTGATTAAGGTAAAATTAAACTTAACATGGGACTAAACCTTACACTTAAAGGAAAATATGACCTATAATATTGTCAAAAAACTATTTTATGTAAATATTTAGTCCACTCCACCTCTAAGGTTCCAAAATTTTCAATTTTTTAACTTTTGGAAAAATTAATACTTGGGGAACACATAATTCTTTTCAAAAATATCATGTGTGTGCTTGCCCTCCACTATAAGTAGGCCATCACCCCTCCCACTTCCTCACACCTCTAAATCCACTTTTTATCTACCAAGATATACCCTAATATATCATTAACATACCTCCCCTAATACTAGAATCCTAAACTTGGGCATAAATTCATCCAAGCAATCCCTTTGGTGCAAACCAAGAGGAGTTACCCAAATAAGAGGTAACACCCTTCCACAAGCTCTTTTATTTTATTTTCATTCTCCACTTACAAAAATATTTTTATTCCATGAATACATAAAAAAATCAGTATAATAGATATAAATAAATTTTTTATGAAAATATTTATACCTACACTTATACACACATTCATCTAATGGATAATGAACTCACCATTCTTGTGTATGATAAACTATTACCTCACAAAATGATGTTGTTCGTTTTTTCATTTAAAAAATTTAATGGTTGGGAATTATGATAAAATACTATTAATATATGATATTTATGATATTTATTGTGTATTTATTCTTATGTAATTCTTTTATAATAAATATTTTATACATTCCATTTTGTATAAATATGATAACACTGTTTATAGAAGTGTGAACTACCGTCTCCTCAAAGAGATGTGATACGTTCACACACTACATGGAACATATTAAGGATGTGTTTAATTAAATATATGTGAGATAAATAACTTATATATTATATTAATTACATAATTATCTTTCTAAAAATATAACACTTCGTTTTATTTAACAATTTTTAACACACTTAAAAGGTGATAACGTCTTTCTTAGACATGTGGACTAACACCTCCTCGAAGCAATTTGAATCCTTTTACATCACCAGAATTATATATATAATTATATATGGTTAAATAATATGATAAATATGATATAATTATAATTTTTTTAATATAAATTTTTACTTACTTTCTTTTTATAATGATCATTGAAAAATGACAATGTTGCTCATGCGTACGTATGGCACAAAATCTCCATGATTGTAATGTTGGTTAATTTTTAATAACCATATTTCATGATTGCTTTTAATAATGTAATTTATTAATATATATGGTAATTATTTCATGATTATTATTCTGGATATGTTCATATAATAAACCTTTGACAATATTTGACATACCAAAGTCGTTTTGACACATAAACTGAATATGGTCAAAACACCGGATGTAAAATTAATTGTTTATGTAGTGGTATTTTACATTTTAATATGTGAAATAAAAGTAAAAATAAACTCTAAAAGGTTCTCAAGAAAGTATATAATTAATATAATTTTATTATTCAGGAAGGTAAAGACACCCAAGACAAGTCAGACCTAGTGTAATGGATTTTGTCTCAATCTACTTTCATTGGGAAATTTCTTAATTATATGCACCTTTATTCTTTTATAAGGTTTGTATAAAACCCCATTGACATTATATATCCATATTTTATCCATTATAATGTTCTTAGTTTTTTTAAATTTTATTCTTTTAGGGTGATTATGATTTAAATGTTCAAGGTGGTATAATATTTTTTTAATGTTTAAAGATGTAATTATTTTCTCATGTCAATATTATTTATATAATTTTAAATATTTATTTATATGGATATAAAATGAATATAAAGGTCAATCTATTCCTATTTTTAATTTTATTTAAATATTTTTGTAATTTATTCTTTTTACATGCTGTATACTAAATATTTTCAAAAAAAGAAAAAAGGAATGTTCTATTCTTAATGTACACAATGACAATGATTTTTCCACCATTATGGGAATTGTTTTATTTTTTTATTACCTTGTAATATTTAATTTTTTTATAATTAGGAAACCTTATTTTTATATTTTGGGTATTTTTTTATTCAAAATCGGTTTTTAAAATGGATTGATTATTCCAATATCTTAAAATTTTTATTGTGATTGCATATGAAATTTTATGAGTGAAATGTTGAAAATTGAAATATTATATGGGTTATGATTATATAATTGTACTTGGAATTTTTATGTGTGGTTCCTTAATAAACCAATTATGGGTGGTTCTGTGATAAACCAATGATGGGTGGGTACATGATTTCCCTTCAATGCATTGGGTATGGAAGTCAGTTGTAGGCTTATTCCAATTCTAACAGTGACATGTATGTAAGTTAACCATATGGTTATTCCATTTATAAGAGTGACAAGTATAATAAACATATAAGTTACCTTAATTTATTTTCTATGATTTTTTTGGGGTTAATTGTAATCATGGGATTATAAAAAAGGTATTAAATAATCACATTATCAAAGGAAAGTATTTATTACTTATCAATGTGAAAATTGTTACTCCATGTTAAAGTTTTCATACATTTTTAATATTTATAAATTTATTAACGGTCTCCTTATTTTTATATCCCTCACTAATATTTTTATGTTGATCCCATGTTTTTTTATTTCTTTTAAAGTACTTAAGGATAATTGGGGGATTGGAATAATTCATGTTGATATTCATAAAGAGTTTTCATAAAATAGATCATGTTTTATTCTCTTAAGGTTTTATATGGTGATAAAATGGATACTAATCAGAAGTATCCACTTTATATTTAGAGTCTTTTTATGTATGAGTTATGGCCTAATTCTCTAAAACTCAAAACCTAAAAAGATCATCAATTTGAGATAAATGATAATTATTGATTTAACTCAAGAGTATGGAATGTTTTATGTTCGGGTAATTATAGTTGGTATTAAAGTAAAGGTTTAGATAACTTTTGAGTTTAGGTTAATATTAGTAGTGTGAACTTAGAATATTTTACTTTATGGTTAAGTTAAAATGATATATAAGTTGAATACTACCATGTTTCTTAATCTAAATTAGGTTTGTTCATAATTGTTTTCCATATAAGAAATAAGGAAGTTGTAGTGGGAAGGAACCGAGAGGAAAATATACTTTTAAATCGGCATCCCAAGATGGTTGGAATCAGAACTGATCATTTTTTTGTAGTGATGGTTTAGTTGACTCAAGATATAAATAATGGCGGTGTATATACAAGATATTAACTATATTTACCATATAGGAATATGAAAATATTGTAGAATTTTTTGTGATAGAATCCCCTGTCATTCATAGGATCTTCTAACCCTCTAATAGTTGAAGGGTGGATTAAAACATTAAAAAATATATTTTATCCCATGGGTTATTTGGATCACCAAATGGTAACTCATGAAATTTTTTGTTTTGAAGGTGAAGTTGATCAGTGGTGTTCAATGGTCAAAAATATCAGGGAATGTGAAGAGATTGATTTCTTGGAATGGGATGAGTTTAAGAATATTTTCTTTGAGAAATATTTTCCAAAGGTTATTTGACTTAGGATCAAAAAACAATTCTTTAAATTGAAATAAATGGATAAATATTCATTATCTTAATATGAATAAAACTTCACTTGACTGGTGAGGTATGTCTCAAATTTTATCTTAGATATTGATAGAAATATAAATCGGTTTTACTAAATATTGAATCCAATATATAAAAGGGAATTGGCATCTCTCAAGTTTAAGAGCTATGAAAAACTTCTTCAATGCACTGAGAATGTAAAAATTGAGTTTTTTATGATCATGTGTCCCATAAAAATAAGAAAAATAATAGTTTTTGTTGGAAATAAATGAGAAATATTTCATAAAAAAAATATTATAGGTAAGAAAACCCAATTCCAAACTTATGAAGTGTGGTAAAAGTTATCCTGGAGAATGTATTTCAAATTCTGGGAGGTGCTTTCGATATCGTAATTTAGTTCATATGGATCATTAATGCATTTAATATGATAAAAAAAGTAGTGAACAGATAGTGGTAAGTTGTTTTAGTTGTAATTAGTTAGAACATTATTCCAATGTATGTCCAAAGTTGACTACCCAGGGTTGAAACTATTTAGATTGAAAGAAAAAGATTGTCAAGAAATCATTTTCTACTTCTATAGTTGATGTTGGGAAATCTAATTAAGTGATGGAAGCTCTAGGTAGTTCAATATTATTCAAATTTTGAGTATAATCCGAGTGTCTTAGGAACACATATTTTAATGTTTTAAATAATATAAATACCTTATGAGACTTTTGTTATGTTCTATATATGTCTGTTGTATATATTTATAAGTTTTTTTAGGAAGGATACCTCTACTTGTGTGGATGTAAGTTTAATGGTATGGGTTACCATTATGGTTATATATCTATATAATGATTCATTTTTTACTTTTGATATTACTATTGAACATTATATATTAATGATTTATCTCATCACAAGAATGATTTAATTTTATTACTCTATGGTAACCATTTTGGTTTTGGTTAATATCTAAAGATATGGGATTATCATGTTATCTTTTGTGGATTATGTGATCCAGAAGAAGATGATTCTAGTGATTCGGTTATGAACAGTCATCTTGGATACTCATTTTTTGGAGAAAGATATGATTATGTAGTGTAAAATGATTAAAGAATGAATCTCTTCTCATCAAGTAAGTATTTTTCCTTATTATATTAGTATATATAGTGAATGAATTCTTCAACTATAGTAAAAGGACTTTTAAGAAATAAAATTTTATCTTATTACCACCATTTATGATGATATCGATGACATTTTCCACACTTATTTGGCTTGTGGTTTTATTATCATTGACTTCCTCTAGAACATGTTCTTTATCACTCTTGATTAGTCTATGATAATTATTTTTATCTACTAAATCTTTCTTTTAATTTCCCACCAACATTCTCCCTATATGGAATCCTAGTTATGTGTAACTTTTGGTGACCATAGTTTTTTTCTTATTTCCATTTTTAAGAGGATGTTTTGTTAACCCTTTTATGATGTGGATTTCAATAAAGTAATTATATAAATTTTAATCATTTGATAACCAAGAATAATTGAGGGAAAAATCATTTTAAGGGGGATAGGATGTAACATCTCGAGATTTGAGGAAACAAATACATTAAATTTAATTTAAATTATTCAATAGATTGTGTTACAAAGAGTAAATAGTTTATCTTTCATTATATGAAACAATAATTTTATCCTTAATTGCATGCAACATTGAATCCCTTTGATAACTTGTGATACATGAAAAGTCGAGTCTTATCGAACAATAATAAATTGTTGATATTATTATTTCGTGTGGAAGTTATCTGCTAGATGTTATATTGGTTGGTGTGAATATTACTAACCATATTTTTTTACACATATTTATAAAATGTTTTTACATTCATATAATAAACTTTATAGGCTTAAAATAATAATAAATATTATTTTATGCATAAAAAGTTGTATTTTTTAAAAAGATAGTTTTACCTCCTTTTAATGGAGAACCTATTTTAAATATAATTTTGGGAACTTTTATAATTGTTATATGTCATTATAAACTTAATTTTTTAAATTTTAATATCAAAATTTACTTTTAGTGAATTTTTGGTATTTTTTCAAGAAGTTTTATTTTTTTATGTTTATTGAAAAATACTGGATTTTAGTTGAAAATTTCATTTTCATTTAAATAATTATTAATGATAAATTAAATTTTAAGTTGGTTTTAAAGTCATAATATATTAATTATTGACATATTAATCCAATTTGTATCATTCTAATCATTTTTATATTTAATTTAGATATAAATTCTTAATGAACCTTTGAAAATTTTCACTTAAAAACATGTCTTCTCACCATGTGTGCAGGATTAGCCTTAAACTTAATTTGTCCTCTTATATGAATTGAATTTATCAAAATGGATATAAATGGTTGTAATAATTATTTTATTTTTAGTATAATAATATAAACATACTTTTTTACCAAAAAATATTAGTGAAAGTGATTAAAATTAACTATAGAGATTAAGGTGTAGTTGGGGTTTGCCTTAGTGGTAAGCACCCCTTAATTCTACATGAAAAATGGGGGTTCAAAACCCATTGGGTGGAGGTACTGTAGCAGACTGTAGAGACTGTAGCAGCGATAGCACTGTAGAAATGGTGGGCACTATAGCAGCAGCAGGTCACTGTAGCAGCGACAGGGTACTGTTGCAGCGGCGGGTACTGTGCAGTATTGTAGCAGCGCGGTACTGTAGTAGTACTATTCACAGAATGGGCCTTGGGCCAAAAAAATGGGCCTACATGCCATGTAATGGGATAAATTCCCAATGGGCCTTCAGGCTATTTTATGGGTCTCCCTCTACCCAGTTAAAGAGGTCTTTTATTTTCTTTAATAATAAATGAGGCTTCAACCCCAACCTTTAAAAAAAACTATAGCGATTAAGGTAGAATTAAGCTTAACAACAGACTAAAGCTTAAAATTAAGGGAAAAATATTATATGCACTTGTAAAAAACATATTGGGTGGCTATTGTGTGTCCAATCCACCTATAAGGTTCAATAATGGTCCATTTGGGCACTTTGGGAAAACGTTATACTTGGGGAATGCACAATTCTTTTCAAAAATACCATGTGTGTCCTTTCCCTCCACTATAAAATATCCCTCACCTCTCTTACTTACTCACACCTCTAAACCCACTTTTTATTGACCAATATCATTCCATATATCTCATAAAAATCCCTCAACTCATCCTAGAATACTCACCTTATGAATAAATTCATCCAAGGAATCCCTTTGATGAAAAACAAAAGGAGTTAAATGAATAAGAGGTAACACCCTTTCTCAAGATCATTTATTTTATTTTAATTATAAAATTACTAAAATATTATTATTCCATGAATATATAATAAAATTATTATCCTAAATATAATTTAATTTTTTATGATAATATTTCTACCTACACTTACACACACATCCTTCTGATGGGTAACAAACATACCGTTCTTATGTACGGCGAACTACCGCGTCACGAAACGATGTTGTTCATTTTTCCTTTACCACCTTTCATGGTTGGGAATTATAATGTAACATATATTTATATATTATATATACTAAATTAATTATGTCTTTATACTTTTTAAATTATTTTATAACACATACCTTTATACATTCCATTTTGTGTAAATACGACAACATCGTTTGTGGAAGTGTGAATTACCGCCTCCTCAAAGTGAAGTAATACATTCACACACTGCATGGAACATATTAATTATGTATTTAATTGAATATATATGACATAAATAACTTTTTTAATATATTAATGACATAATTACCTTTCGGTAAACCTAACACATCATTTTAGTTAACAATTTTCCACACATTGAAAAAGTGATAATGTCGTTCGTGGACGTGTAGACTATCACCTCCTTCAAATGGTGTGATTCCTATTATATCACAATAATTATATATATAATTATATATCATTAAATAATATGTATATATTATATATTTATTATTCTATAATGATAAATTGTTACTTACCTTCATTCTATAATGATCATTGAAAAATGAGAATGTTACTCATGTGTACGTATGGCCTACCATCTCCATGAATGTAACGTTGGTTCATTTTTCATAAAAATATTTCACGATTGGTTTTAAAATTGTAATTTATGTATATATATGATAATTATTTCAGGATTATTATTCTATATATGTTCATATAATAAAATTTTTAACCATAGTATACCTACCAAAGTCGTTTTGACATATAAAATGAATATGGTCAAAACAATCGATATAAACTTAATTGTTTAAGTAGTTATATAAAAAATTGTAATAAGTGAAATAAAGTTAAAAATATAATTTTAAAATTTTATAAATAAATTAGATAATTAATATAAGTTTATTTTTCAGGAATGTAAGACACACAAGACAAGACATACCCAAGGTAAGTGGTTTTGTCTCAATCTCTTTTCATTAAGGAATTTCCTGATTATATGAACATTTATTCTTTTATAAGATGTATATAAAACACCTTTGACATCATATATCCATATTTTATCAATTATCATGTTATTTAATGTTTTATTAAATGTTATTATTTGATGGGGACTATGATTTAAATGTTCAAGGTGGTATGGGGCACTTTGAATGTTTAAATATGTAATCCTTTACTAATGTCAATATTATTAATATTATTTTACATATTTATTTATATATATATATAAGGAATATAAACTAAATTTTATTTATATTTTTAATTTCATTCAAATATTTTATAAAATGAATATTTTTACATGCTTTATATGGAATTTTTTGAAAAACAACAAAAGGAATGTTCTATTCTTAATATACATGGAAATAATGATTTTTACACCACCATGGGAATTATTTTCATATTATATTCCTTCAAATGATTTAATTTTTTCATAATTGAAAACCCTTACTTTTATTTTTTGGTTATTTTTTTATTCAAAATAGGTTTTTAAAATAGATTGATTCTTTCAATATCTTGAAATCTTTTCTGGTGATTGAAAATTAAATTTTATGAGTGAAATGTTGAAAATTGAAATATTTTTTGTGTTGTGATTATATTGTTGTACTTGGAAAATTGAAGGGTGGTTCCATAATAAACCAGTTATGGGTGGTTCCATGATAAACCAATGACTGGTGGGTCCATGATATCCATCTAATTCAATGGGTATGGAAGTTTGTTGTATTCCTATTCTATTTGTAAGAGTGACATGTATGAAATTAAATCGTATGATTATTCCATTTATAAGAGTGACAAGTATAATGATGTTCCAAGTTACCTTTATGTATATTCTATGCTTGTTATGGGTTTTATTTTAATATTATTATTATAAAAAAAGTATGAAATGGGCTTATTATCAAAGGAAATAATTTACTATTTATCAAGATGAAAAGTATTACATCAAGTTAAAATTTTCATAAGTTTTTAATATTTATAAATAGACTAACGGTTTCCTTATTTTTATATCCCTTATAAGGATTTTGATGCTCATATCATGTTATTTAATTTTTTTCATAGGACTTATGGATGAGTAAGTGATTGTAAGAATTCATGTTGGTAGTCGTAAATAGTTTTCATAAAAGAGATCATGTTTTATTTTATTTTTAAGGTTTTATATGGTGATAAAAAATGGATACTGAAGTGTCCAATTTGTATTTTATGGTTTCTTTATGCATGAGTTATGGAATAATTTTCTAAAACTATAAACCTAAAAAAGGTTCTCAAGGTGAGATAAATTAAAATTCTTGACTTAACTCAAGATTATGTAACGTTTTAAGGTCAGTTCCTTATAGTGAGAGATATCGCTTGGTGGAGAGAGGTTCTCATGGGACCTTTTGTTCATCATGATGGAACTTTATGATTCCATCTTGGGTATTTATTAGTTTCTAGGGTCTGATCTCTGATTGAATTTCACCACAGATGAGTCATATGTCTTCACACTGATGGTACAATATTCTCCTTTATGGGTGAAAGAGATCTCATGGTGGGATGAGTGGGTTTTTTGATTACGAGGTTGTCTCCCGTTACCCATCATTTGAAAAGTGTAGCCTTTGGTTCAGTAGGATCTTTATTAAAATAGATTCCTTTATTCCTAGAGGATTTTATAAACATATTACCTAGGGAAATTCTAGGACTACGTCCAAGGTGGGATATAGATTTTTGTATCTAATAGCACCCCAAAACCACTCTGATATCTTTTTTAGCATATCTTATAGCCCCTAATGATCACTGAGAGATGAAATTACAGTTACAGGACCTTAAAGAAAAGTTCCTTATATGACCCAATGTGTCCCCTAGGGAATATCTTGTGTTGTTCGTGGAAAAGTTGTATGAGATATTACAACTTTATAGAGACAATCATCGCATGAACAAAACCAAGATAAATAAAAATTACCCCTTAATGAGGATCAATGACCTCTTTGATTAGTTTTGAGGTTTGAGATGGTTCTCAAAGATTGATCTTAGGTCCATCTACCACCAATTGATAGTTTGCAAGGCTGATATTATGAAGCTACCCTTATGATATTTCTATAGAAACTATGAGTTTCTGGTGATTCCTTTTGGTGTAAGGAATGTCCCTGCTATGTTTATGGATTTGATAAATTAGATCATCCATCCATACATTGAACAATTTTTTATTATCTTCATTAATGATATACTCATAAACTCTATGTCTGAGGATGATCATATAGATCACTTTTGGATGGTTCTAAATTTTATTTGGGATCACCAACTTTATAGTAAGCTCTTGAAGCTCCATTTATAGATCTGTGAGGTTTCTTTATGGGGAATGTTTTTTCTGATCATGGATTATATGTGGACCCAATGAAGATCGATGTAGTGCTTTCATGGGAGAAACCCTAAGAGCATGCCAAATGTGTGGAATTTTCTTATCTTATTTGGGTACTATCATAGGCTTTTGGTAGAATTCTCTAGAATTCCAGTCCCTTTGATCACCCTGATGCATAAAGGGAATCCATTTACATAGACTGAGTATTTCTAAAGATCCTTTAAAGAGTTGAGGCTAAGGAACTAAAAAAAGGTGATTATAAGTGGTTTTAACCACTTCCTAATAATTTAGCAGTGGTTACTCATAACCAATGTTAAAGTGGGTGGCTTCTGTGATTAGAGCCGGTTATGTGAAAGCACTGGTAAACTAAGCATGTGTTTAGAGGCGGTTTCATTAGAGGTGGTTTTAAACCCCTATAATTTCTCCCTAAATTCATAATAAATGGATGTATTAGAGGTGGTTCTAACCACATCTAATTCAAACAACACATTATAGGTGGTTAGAACCACCCCTATTTGACAGTTTTGGGACAAAATTTAGGGGTGGTCATACTCAAACCACCCCTAAACTATCAATTATATATATATATTCACCCTCTCCCAAAAAACACACAGTGAACCCCAACCCTCCTAGTCACCTCCTAAGACCCCCCGTGATACCCCCACTTTAACCCCCTAAACACACCCCGGACACCCCTTTGAGACCCCCCTGACAACCCGGACACCCATCGAGACCCCCCATGATCCCCACCCTGACCCCCTAGACACATAACATTGACACCAACACCAAGACCCCATCCTGACCCCAACCAACACCCCACGAAGACACAGATATATATTATAAAATTTGATTTTTTATGAGATTTACATAGAAAATAAATAAAATTTAAAGGGGGTTAAAACCCCATATAATGTCATCAATTAGATGGGGTTCAAAAGCCCCTATAATTTATTAAATTAGAAGGGGTTAAAAACCCCTTATATAGTCATGAATTAGAGGGGATTCAAAATCCCTTCTAATGTCATCAATTATAGGGGATTCAAAACCACTCTAATGTCATAAATTATAGGGGGTTCAAAACCCCCTATAATGTCATCAATTAGTGGGGGTTACCCCTATAATTTATTAGATTAGAAGGGGTTAAAAACTCCCTCTAGGGTCATCAATTTCAGAGGATTCAAAATACCCTTTAATGTCATCAATTATACGGGTTAAAACCCACCTATAATGTCATAAATTATAGGGGGTTCAAAATCCTTTCTAATTTCTTAAATTAGAAAGGGTTCAAAACCCCCCTCTAATCTAACATATTAGCAATGGTTCATGAATGCCCTATAATATATAAAATTAGAGAGGGTTTTCAACTCCCACTATTTCTTTTTAAAAAAATATCAATTATATATATATATATATATATGAAAATAAATTTTATATACATACAGCTCCTCTAAAATCCAACAGAATATATAGCACCACTAATTATTTAATTTTTAATGGTTTTAACATAACCTCCTACAAAATCATAACATATTTTAAAAAAATAATGATAAAAATTTTATAGGTAGTTGTGAACCCCCTATAAATTTTATTATTAGAATGGGTTGTGCATAAAACCCTCTAAAATTAATTTAGAGGGGTTTTGCATAACCCCTTATAAAAAACACTGCTAATGTGTTGTTTTTTTTTGTAGTGAGGATGATGAGCGCTCTTGTTTTGAGACTACCACAGGAGGGCGGGGAGTACATAGTTTATTGTGATGCCTCAATATATCAGCTCACTTGTGTGTTGATGTAGAGATAGGTAGTTATCGTATATGGTTCAAGGAAGTTGAGACCCCATGAGAAAAAAAATTCAACTCGTGGACTAGAGATGGAAGCGGTAGTCTTTTCTCTGAGTATGTTGAGGCATTGTCTTCTTGGAGAGTGCTTTTTTGTTTGCTCAGACCATCAAAGTCTCAAGTCTGTCTTCACACAAATAGAATTTAACTTGAGATAGAGGAACTAGTTTGAGTTCCTATAGGACTAAAAATTTGAGATAGTCTAAAATTCTGATAAAGGAAATGTGGTGATAGATTCCCTTAGTAGGAAGTCGCCAGCTAGTTTGGTGCAGGAGGCATCAGAGCAGTTAACTTCCTTGCAGCTGACACTGGTTGAGAATGAGGGTGAACGTTTTTTAGTAGATGTTGTTGAATCTAATACTTCTACAGTATTTGATAGATCCTCAATTGGGATACCTCTAATATGAGGTCTTGTGTGACTAAATATCCTTAAGAGATTCACCAAATGGATTTTTTGAAGGAGGGAACCACATCATCTTTTTCCAGTGATGGATGGTGGTACCAATCACAATGAGGGATGAGGTGATGAGAGAGTTCCAAAAATATTATCTGGATGTATAACTCTGTGTGGGGAAGATGTAAAGATACCTTTATTATGATTTTTTGTGGTCTTTCATGAGACGGAGTTTGGATGAGTTCATCTCACCTCACCTTTCAAGAGGTGAATGTTGAGCACCTGTTTTTGATAGGTTTTTTAAATCCCCTTATGTTCTCAAAGTGGAAATGGGATGATGTATCAATGAACATTGTGATAGGGATTCCATGGATAGTGAGATTCCATGACACCATCTAGATGATAGTCAACTAACTCATAGATTCATCACACTTTCTATCAAGGATTAGAGTTTGGTGGTGAGTGTGAGGTAATTCTACGTATGGGAGATTATTCACCTTCATGGATGTACCCTAAACTATTGTATCTGGCCATGATGCATAGTTTTTTTCATGGTTATGGATAGGCCTATAAGAGGAATTATGGACCCAGATGAACATGAGTACATCCTTTCACCCCCAGAAAGATCGGCGGACCAAGTGCACTATCAAGGTGCGGGAGGATATTATGAGGTATTGTGTGTTAGCCTTTGGTTAGGGCTATGAGTACCACTTTACATTTATAGATATTTAATACAATAAATTACACCACTATACTATCTACATGAAACCTTTTTATACCTTGTACGGGATACCCTATGGGGATGGATCATCCCCTAGATTCAGGTGTTGTGGGAGTATAGGAGCATGCAGAAGAGCTCCTAGGAGTGGGAGAGTCATATGAAGACTTCATATCCTAATATTTCTATTAAATTATTACTTCTTAGGGATTAAAATTTTGAAATTAATAATCATGTAGAGATCGTATTTTTTCCTTTTAAGACTTTGGAATATATCTAGAAATATTTTCCGAGCCAGTCACTAAGACGGAGTGTGATTCTGAGGCCCGGTGTTCCTAGAACTAATTTTTTAAAAAAATTAAATATATTTTGTATCATGTGTGGACATTTTCTTAAAGAAAATGATATATCTCTTAAAAGGAGTCTCAAATCAAAAATATGAGATTGTGGTTGAATCTATAATATGATTTTTACCCTAAGCATGACCTTAAGGTAGTCAGTGTTGGGAGTTCGGATAAGGCGACCATTGATGAATGTGTTTAAATTAGATTAATTAATTAATTTAATTATTTTATTTAAATTTCCTAAACCTAGAATCTTATATAAAATCATTGTTATGGTGGATCTCTAGGGTTTTTTTCATTATCTTGGAACTATTGATTAGATATTTATTCCACCCTCTATTGGAGAATCAAGATCAGATGATAACGAGACTCCAGATCCAAGTGAATCGAGGCATAATGAATGTAATGACTTCTCTCATTCATTTGTGAATGCATTATTCATCGATGAATGATAGGAATAGATGTAGTAATTTTCATGAACCAGCTTGGGTTGACCCTGAACCGGTCACCCAGGATGCTTCGTGACAAGTCCCAAGAGGCATTCCTGATTCTCTCGGGATGGCGACAAGCACTAAGGGCATCAGTAGAGTGACAAGAGAATGATTTCTCCCAAATATAAACAATTAAATAAACACAAAAAAGAAATATACATCCCAATATACATATATATATAAAAGTTAACCTGAAAATTATTCACACATGAAAGTGAAAGTATAACTGAACCAACAACTCAACCGACCAAACATGACAACCAACTAACTCCATGTGACCCTACTGGTCACTATCCAAAAAAATCACACATCTCCCAAGGTGATGGGTCTTAATAAGAATCATGCATAAGGGATAAAAATAGAAGAAGGTTATATGCCTTTGTATAAAAACATAGTAAGTTAGCCCAATATTTTATTCCCAATGAACTTCCTTTAAAATAAAAGAAACATAAATTTCAAGTTTAAAATACAATATATAAAAATATGTTTTCCAAACAATGTTCCATGCTATAAATATTAAAAAATAAAAATGCATGCAAGTTTTCATACTTAGGAAATTCTAGTAACTAATTTCAAATTGATCCAACTTCAAAATGAAAACGTTTTTTAAGAGGGATACTTTAAATAACGTACACCTTTAAATAAAACACACATTCTACATAATTTTCCAACCAAACTCATTGTATACCAATAGTGAATACAATATATCTAATGAGAACAATTCATGGGGACACCACTAGGAACTAGCTAGATCTGGGCCCCAGGTACCTCATATCTCAGTGAAAAGTAACCATAAGAAATATTTGTTCTCATGCAGGATCCACTAGTAGGGAACATACCCATAAACTAGTGGTCCCCAACAACTTTATAATAGTTTATTTAGTTTTTTCATCGTCCGAATTTCTATTTTAAAAAGTGATGAAACCACTCTGGATCACTAGCATACTAGTACACATCCACCCACCTAGATACCTGGGTTTCCCTCTTTGTGCTCAAATAAGTTCCACATGCTATCAAATGCCATTTACATATAAAAACACTAGTTATGGTCACACTCACTCCAAAAAATATGTAAACATGTTTTCACCCTTTTTTTAACTCAATAAACTATCTAAAATTTTCAAAACACAATTTCAAGAAGTTTAAAAAGGATTTGCACATGAATTCCATTTTATAATGGAATTTTTAGGACAAACTCCCACCAATGCCATACCAAACAATATTTTTCAACCCCAAAACAATTTACTAAATCAATTCCATGAATCATAAAATGACCCCAAATGTTACAACATGTAATACACATGAAAACCCCCTTTTTAGAGAAATCCCAAACTTGCCATTAAGCATTTTACCAAACCAATGTATAAAAAAGGTAAAAATTAACTTTCCCTAAAGAGGTGTAAACACACCATTATTAGTAGAAAAACATTTACATAAAAACTTTAAAAAATTTATGTTACACATTTAAGCTCAACCATTTTCATAATAATGTCGAACGGGCCACTTAACGGAAAATCATGCCAAAACATGCCAAAAACAAAAACCCATCTCTTTATAAATCCAAAAACACTTTTTACGGCCATAAAAGGACACCAAAATATCACATTACATGCTTCCCATACTTTAATAAATTCAAAAAATTATTTTATATCACATTTAGCACACAAAGGCCAATTAGAAACTTTTCCGAAGACTAGATGCGCTACATTTAGAAAAAAACTTCTATTTAACACCTAAAGTGGTAAAAACCCAAATTTATATGCCAAAAAATTGTTACAGTAGTTAAAATAGGTCATTAAAATCAAAATTCATATGTGAAAACTAGTGGAACATTTATTTGAACAAGCGGAGTGCATTTTATAATGAAACAACTTCATTCTACACAAAACAAGGCATAAATAACCATTTTTCACACCAAATAAATCATCCAAAGGTTGCATAGAAATAATAAACATGTATATAATGTGATAACATAAATAATAATATGAAACATAAATAATAAAGGCATGTTCTTGGGAGAACCTACCTCAAAACCATGGAGGAATGGAAACGCACACCTGAAAACCCCTATCGCGGGTTCCAAAACCCTAGATCTATGAAGACCAGCCCTAAAAAACTGCATCAAAATGATGATAAAATAGAATAATTGGTTGATAATGACCAGGGGAGAATATGAATCCAATAAAAATGAAATATGAAGGAATATAGAAGATAAATGAGAAATATTTGATGAAGAAGTTAAGAAGAACCACCAACTTTTGGTGATAAATCACCCAAAAAGAGGACCAAAAAAAGGAGAACGAAGGGGGAGGTCCATATGGTCTATATCCAATAGTTAGGGATCCTTTTGGGAGGTAGAATCACCAAAAAATATAAAAAAATAATAAGATATAAAATAAACGAAATATTTTTTAAAACTGGAAATGGGCTCATGGGTTGGCCCATTACCTGAATAAATAACCCAAATTCACCATGATTAGGAATTCTTAATGGGTCAAAATGGATATGTTGGTTTTCATAGTTCATGGGATTCCAAGTGGGAATTTTGATGGGTGAAAAATGTTGAAAAAAGAAGGATTTATAAAAGAAGCAAACTATGATTTTAAATATGTAAATGGGCCCATGGTTTGGCCCAAATCATAAAGTAACCATCATTTTCTTCAAAAAGTACCTAACAAGCTATGGGGAACCCATGGTAGGATGATTAGGCATATATGGAAATTCAAAATCCACATTCATCCCAACCAAAACCCAATAAAATGATCATGATTTCCAATGAACCGGATTAAAACCAAGACCTGAAAAACTATGTGTGACAATTCTCCCCACCATTAAAGATTTATGCCCCCGGAAATCCATAATACTTTACAGCTAAAAGATAAAAACCAAAGTATTCCTTATAAACATGGTCAAACCTCTCAATCCAAGTACATATCATCCAACATTAATGGAACTTGTGCCTCTTTCCCAAACAAAACACCAACTCACAACCACTTCTTTATAATCAAAGTAAAGATCAAGCCACTACCTCCATAACCAAGACAAGAACCAGATTGTTGGGCCTTATCCCAATAAACCAAATGATCACCCAAATCAAAGTGCACTCAAAAAATCCAAAGACTTGGGGGTGGGGAGGCCAGAATGGGCTCCCTAGCATTATATCACAACTACCATCCAAACAATCCTTAAAGGAAAGATCTTCAAGACCTGCAGTGGGTCTCCCCACCATTAGAGACCAACTATAAATGAACAATAAAGAATTCAACATGAACTGAAATCAGGCCTCACCCACACAGGCCCACCAAAATTCTCCCATAACAACCTACAAACCCAAGTTAATATGGTTACAACATGAACATTTAAACCACCCACTACCGAACGGAGGGGGCAAGAACTGGGCCAACAATTTCGGCATAGATCAAAAACCTCCACCACTCGGGGCGAGGATGGAAGGGTACCTAATCATTGGGCCACTGAAACCACAAAAGAAATAGAGAAACCACCCAACACTCTCCACCTTTGAATAGGTAAAGCCAAGACTGCACCTGATACACATTGGAAGTCCATGCAGGAACATTGATTGGATACCTACTTTCGAGAAGTCATAACCATAGACACTACATAAGGGGTAAGTCCACCATGGATAGAGCCCTGATGGTTGAAGAATCTAATATGTCGTATCCAAGAGATACAGATCAAACACCCCACAAAACTCACTTTCTCAAAAAACACCTTAATTTAAATAGGAAATAAAAGATATATAGCACCATTATCTCTCACTCCAAACAAGGAGAAGAATGTACAAAGAATACAGTGAAACACATCAACCTCCCCAAACACAACTTCTATTTCTAGAAGAATTATCATAATAGGAAAACCACTTTAAATCAAGACCAAACAGCTCTCTATTCCATCAAATGTGTTGAGGAATCATCCAAATAGGTGTATTTAAAGTTTGAGACGAATCATTAGGGTGATCAACTCGATTTCTTTCTAAAGTAGAACCAGCCATGGCCACATCACAACATCCAACATATCCTTAGAAACCCACTAAACATTTCTCCAAATCCAAGCCACCAATAAGATACCATCTCAATACACACCAAGAGTACCACTGCCAGATCATGATGAATCATACCAAACAAACCACACTTCTAAAACGTAAAAAATAAACCCACATAAAGATCATTTTACTAAAAACACAACAAAGTTTTAGTTTAAAACACTTTTTAAAAACAAACTAACTTGGTGTATTTTCACATTCACCAACAGTGTTTCATCGAGTCTCAATCACATGCACATTCTCGTGCCACCCTGATCACCCAACCACCATTCTATACCATCCATCCATCCAAATATCCATAAAACCATGCATGTGATCACCCATTAAAACACTAAAGGATAAAACAAAACAACATCATTCCAAAAAAAATTATGTACCTTCCAAAGGCACACTAACCACCAAGTCAAAAATCCTTTTCATATTTTAAAAAACAAACCACGTTTCATCAAGAAAAAATTTCTTAAAAACTTATCCATTTTCATATTTAACAACTTTCAAAACAACCGAGCTACTCCAAACAACACCTTCCCATTTTCAAAAATTCAGCAAGGTCTCTTTTAATAATCTGACGGCCACAGAGACCAAGAACCTTTCTAGGAAAACACCAACCACTCAAAAACAATTTCCAAAACCAACTAATCAGATTCAAACACTTTTCAACATCCTAAAACATTCAATTTAAAATAATATAATCACCTTAAAAAATCCACACTTTTAAAACATTTTATTTCAACAAACCATAAGTTTATATTAGTGAAAATTCAATCCCATTAAATCATTTTCACTTTATTTCAAAGATTTGTTTCAAAAAACCCAACTTTCCAAAACCTTTCTTGTATTAAATTTTAAAAACCAATTTCCACAACTCTCACACAAGGATTTTCAAAATAATATTTAATTCAAGAAATGTCCAAGAGACCCACAAATGGGTACTAGTGTTGGTGGGTGACTTGCCCATATGGTTGGCATCCACATGCCAGAAATACCACCAACACAGATAGCCTTCCTAGGACCATGCCCCAGCTCCACATGGCTTTCCAATACCTATGAGATCATGGAAACCATTAGTCTAACTCTTTTTGTTGTATCCCAACACCAAACAATCAACAGGAACTAAGGACACTAATAAAATCAGACTTCCCATGGAACTCAAGGATCATAATGAGAAAGAGTTCATAAAGATCTTACTACACTTACCCCTCAAGTCCTTAAAATCTTACTTAATCTACATTTATGTCCCCCCAAATAACAATTCTACTCTAAAAATTAAGGTCCACTAAGATTTGACCTCCTATGATACAATTTTTTACAAACTAGCCTGGGTCGACTCTAAACCGGTCACCCAGGTAGCTCCATGACAAGTCCCAAATGGCATTACCTATCCTCTCAGGATAGAAACAAGAACGAAGGGAATCCGTAGAGTGAAAAGGGAATGATTTATCATAAATATAAACAATTAAATAAATAGTGGAACGAAATGGACAGTCCAATATACATTTATATAAAAGTTGAACTGAACATTATTCTCACATCAAAGTGAGAGTACAACTGAACCAAAAACTCAACCGACCAAACATGAAAACCAAATAACTCCATGTTACCCTGTTGGTCACTCTCCAACAAAATTATCAAACGTTTATCAAGGCTATTGGACTTAATATAAACCTCCATTAGGGATAAAAATAGAAGAAGACTATATGTGTTTGTATTAAAACTCGGTAGGTTATCTTGATATTCTATTCCCAATGAACTACTTTTAAAATAAAAGAAACAAAATTTTAAAGTTTTAAATACAATATATAAAAATATTTTTTCCAAAAAAGGTTCCATGCTACAAACTTTAAAAAATAAAAATGCTTGCATGTTTTCAAAAACAGGAAATGCTTGTAACGAATTTCAAAGAGATGAAACTTCAATGAGAAAATAGTTTTCAAGAGGGATACTTTAAATAACGTACATGTTTAAATAAAACACACATGCTACTGAATTTTACAACAAAACTCACCATATTCCAATGGTAAATACAATATATCCAATGAGCACAATTCATGGGAATACCCCTGGGCACTAGCTAGATATAGGTCCCAGGTACCTTGTATCTCAGTGAAAAGTAACTACAAAAAATATATGTTCTCATGAAAAAGACACTAGTAGGGAACATACCCATAACCTATTGGTCCCCAAAATCATCATAATAGTTTAGTTATTTTTTTCATTGTCAAACTTTCTACTTGAAATAGGGGTGAAACCACTCTAAATCACTAGAATACTAGTACATGTCCCCCCACCTTGATACCCAGGTTTCCATCTTTGTGCGAAAATAAGTTTCACATGATATAAAATTACATTTACACTTAAAAACATCATTTATGGTCACAAACACTCCAAACTGTAGCTAATAATTTTTTTCTCCCTTTGTGTAACTCAACAAACCATCTAAAATTTTCATAAAACAATTTCAAGAAGTTTAACAAAGCTTTACACATGAATTCTATTTGAAAATGATCTTTTTAAGAAAAACTACCACAAATTCTATAAAAAACCACATTTTTCAGCCCCAAAATCATTTACTAAATCAATTTCATGAATCTTAAAATGACCCCAAATGGTACAACATGTAAGACACATGAAAACCCATTTTTTAGAGAAATTCCAAACGGGCCTTTAAGCATTTTACCAAAAAATGTATAAAAATGTAAAATTTTAACTTTTCAAAAAGTGGTGTACACGCACAATTAGAAGTAGATAAAAATTTACATAAACCCTTTAAAAATTTATGTTACACATTTAATCTCAACCATTTTCATAAGAATGTCGAGCGGGCCACATACCAACAACTCTTTCCAAAACATGTCAAAAACCAAAACCCATCTATTTATAAAACCAAAACCACTTTTTACCTTAATAAAAGGACACCTAAATATCATATTTCATGCTGAATATACATTAAAAAAATTCAAACAAGTTATTTTATATCACATTTGTCACACAAAGACCAATCAGGAACTTTTCCGAAGACTAGGCGTGCAACATTTAGCAAAACAACTTCTATTTAACACCCAATGGGGTAAAACCCCAAATTTGTGTGAAAAAAAATTATTAAAATAGTTAACTAAGTTCATTAACAACACAATTGATATGAAAAAACTAGATGAACATTTATTTGAACAAGCGTTGTGCACTTTTATAATGAAACAACTCTATTTTATGAAAAATAAGGCATAAATAACCATTTTGTACACCAAATAAATCATCCAAAGGTTGCACAGAAATACTAAACATGTATATAATATGAGAACAGAAATAAAAATATTAAACTTAAATAATAAAGCCATGTTATTTTGAGAACCTACCTCGAAACCATGGCGGAATGGAAACACAAACCCGAAAACCCCTGTTGCGGGTTCCAAAACCCTAGATCTATGATGACCATCCCTAAAAAACCCCATAAAATGATTTTAAAATAGAAACCAAGGTAGATAATGACCATGTGATAAGATGAATCCAATAAAATATTAAAAAAGAAGGAACAGGGAAGAGAAAATAGAAAGATTTGATGAAGAAATTAAGAAGAACCACTCACCTTTGGTGATAAGTCAACCAAAAAGAGGCCCAAAACGAAGGAAAATGAATGGGTAGGAGCCTTTAGTCAATATAAAATAGTTAAGGATCTATTTTGGAGGTTGAATCACTGAAAAATAAAAAAATGAATAATATATTAAATAAACTGAATACTTTTTTAAAAATGGAAATGGGCTCACGAGTTGGCCCATTACGTGAATAAATAACCCAAATCCACCATGATTATAAATTACAAAGGGATAAAAATTTATATGTTGGTTTTCATAGGCCAGGGGAGGCCAAGTGGAAAGTTTAAAGGGAGAAAAATGTTGAAACACTAGGGAGTTATAAAAGAAACAAAAATTGTTTTTAAATTTGGAAATGGGCTCACGGTTTGGCCCAAATCTTGAAGTAACCATCCTTTTCTCCAAAAAAAACACCCAAAAAAGATATGGGGTACCCATAGTGGGATGATTACATAAATGGAACTTCAAACTCAATATTCATCTCACCCAAAACTTAAGAAAAGTATTGGGATTGCCAATTAATTGGATCAAAACCAAGACATGAAAAATCGTATGGGACAGAAATCATCAGTTTTTGTTTTCATCCTTTTGAATAAATTATTTAAGAATTGATTATCAATATTCTTTTGATCTTAGATTCTTGAAACCTCTATATGTGTCCATGTCAAATTACATTTATTATTGGATTCATTGTCCTTGATATTCCATGTTTCTCATCCAATTTCCTCCAATTTGGATTCTTTGGCCAAGAATTCTTGTCCAAAGATTGATTCACCTTTTTTCTTATACTTTTATCCCATTCTTTCTTCGTGTTATTCACTATTGTCCTGTGGAGCCATGGTTCGACATTACTGGGAGGGAACGAGCATGATCAGACCATCGGATTCATGGTGGATTCATGTGAAAAAAATGGATTGAATAATCAGGGATGGATTTGGATGGATTTAGGGATATGGTTGATTCCACTTTGGATTTGGAGATCTAATGAGGCCAAGGGAGGCACTACAGGCAATGGAAATGTGCATACTTCATAAGGGTGAATTGAAATAATGCTTTTTAGTCATTATAGGGCCTCTAATGATGGTTTGGGGTGTTTACCACTGATTTTAGGTGTCTTGGAGGTGATAATTGAACTGGATTCATAGATATAGATCATGCGAATCAGATCTAACTTTCCCTGAAAACCCCCACTACACGACGTGTACTCTGAAGAACACATGTTGTGTAGTACCCATATGGTCGTAGTTATAGGGTTTTAGAAAAGTTAAAGATCACATTCCATGTAGATGGGATACATTTTATTTGACCCTCCCTAGGTAGACAATATGTGTGATAGAAGCACACAGGTAAGAATCTGTGTGGGAGGACATATTGTGTACCAAAGTAAACTAGCACAAGAAATGTTACACAGACACAGCTATGAGCATGTGAAGGACCCCAACTGGTTGAGGCACACCATTTATCCCCATTACATTCCATGTAGGTATACTTGTGTAGAGATTCTTGTATAGAAATGTACATGGATGGGCAACAGAGTGGGACCACATGACTTGTGGGTCCCATTACATGTTTTGTACTCCTACTTCCTTTTTTATGAAACTTCTACCTCTCGTATCTCCTTCATTTAGACTCATATTTTTTCCCTTGAGTAGCATATCCTATGTTTTTATCCACAAATAATGTGATGGTATACTTCACGGTGGATTTTTTTATACAATGTTAGATGCTTTGAGTGTGAAACTTCTTCAAGAGATGCTTGATGACAGTAGTGATTTGGTAGGATCATCAGAGAGATTAGAGTGGAACCATCCTATTGGGATATGGAATGGGTCCTCTAACCACTATCTGAGTGGAACCCTTCTGTTGTATTGGTAATGGTTCCTCAATCAACCACTAGAGTGTAACCCTCTAGATAGGAAGGGAATGGGTCCTCTATCAACTTCCAGAGTGGAACCCTCCAATAAAGATTGGGTATGGGTCCTCAACTATTAGAGTGAAACACTCCAAGTGGGTGTGGTATGGTCTATATATCTTTTATCTGATTGGAACCCTCCTACGGTATTAGGGTATGGGTCCTCAACCATTTGAGTGGAACCCTTCTACTGGGCAGGGCATGGGTCCTCTATCTTCTATCCGAGTGGCACCCTTTTGTGGTTTCAGATTATGGGTCCTAGACCACTATAGTGGTACCCTAATATTAAGAAAGGTATGGTTCCTCTATAGACTTTCAGAGTGGAACCCTCTTACAGAGTAAGGGAATGGGTTCTTTATCGACTTTTATAGTGTAACCCTCCTGTAGAGTCCGGGAATGGGTCCTCTATAAATTAAGTGGCACTCTCTAGTTGTACCAGGGCAGGGGTTATATAACTATATATTATGGCCCCTAAAATGTTAATAATATTGGTGAGGTGTGTATTTATTTGGATGTTTCTTCAAGATATATTCATTAGATGATAGGCATCATTTATGGACCTCTGGGAACTAATGGAACACTTTTCTGGGCTGGGCTGGGAAATAGAGATCCCTTTTATCTCTCATTTGGTATTCTTTTGTTTAGAATATATATATTCTTATCAATGTCATTAGATTTTTTTACTCTCTTGATTTGGATTGAGTTTTTTATTCCTATCGTGTCTTTTAATGCTCCCCCTACAGCTTTTGGGGTGTCTTAATGGGTATGTATATACTCACCCCTAAATGGTATTTTTCTACATGTGTTGTATCTTATGCATATGATAGACAATTTAGTGATGATTATATAGTAGCATATGGATACCATTCTTCATTTGACCACATATGATAGTCAAACCTTGGAGATTTAGAGTTGGGATCTCTCAACATTTATGTTCTAGTTATTTTTAGGTTGGTACATCATTCTGATTGGGTGTGTATTTTCCCATTTTACTTTTTAGTTGACATAATTTTACTCTTTTACTCCCTAGAGGTTTTACATGCATGGTTTATTCTCTAGATGTTCCATATTTTATTAGTATTCTTCTATAATTCTACAAGGATATGATTGGGTGAGTGCATACAGGTACATTAGGAAAAGACCTCCTATATTAGTTATACCTTTTGGTGCTTGTCTCCACCCCTGGACTTTGGTGGTGGGATTGGGCTAGTTGCATATTAAGCCTCATTGGGTCAGGTCATGATGTTCAATTATTTATGTGATAGTTGAAATATGTTGATACGACCACGTCATTTCATGTAATGAAGTTTGGCTTTCCAGATGGAGTCACATTTCGATATAAATATGTGATAATTATTTTTTTTATGTTAGAATTGTGATGGAAGATGGTCTAGATGAAGGGTGAATTGAAAAGAATAAAATTTTAAAGAGATGGAATAATTATCATAGTTAATTAAGAGATTTAATTATAAACACAAGGAATTTTTATAGTAGTTCAGTATAAAGTGGACCTACTCTACTCTTATACCTATTTATTATGTGAGAGATACATTGTTCACTATACTGATTTTTGAAAGGGAATCATAACCCGATTAAACATAATTTTTCTAGTGGATGTTTAACCAATATAGATAACTTTTATACAGGGATTCATACCCCAAATTACAACATTGAATTTATACTACGGAAGCCCCAATCCAAACAGTCCTGACTTTAAAATCTAGGATTCAAAACCCAAATAAATAATGAATGATTTTGAATGGAAAAACATAAACACACAATGATAGAATATGTGATAGATAGGAAGAAGTGTTACAAGAATAAGAAACCAAGGTGAAATAGAATATAAATTAAAGTATCATGGTTACTAGTTCCTCATTATTAGATTATATAATCTTATCAAGGTAGTTATAGTCAGAGTATTTTAGTTACATCCCTTGAGAGAACATCTCATAAAATAATAATTGTTCAAATAGGGTCACTAACTTGCATAACACTTGAAAAATATGAAGGTTTTGGTAGAATAAATGTAGTAGTAGTATATCTATATGTGTTTATGAGAAATTATCAAATCCCTTTAAATAAAAAAACTCAACATGGTCAAGTAAATCATTAAGAAATTCAAATTCAAAAATATAGTTACAGTATTATCAAAGAAAAAGAGATACGTTTATATTATCACTACATGGTGATCGCGTAAAATTTAAACAGTAAAGAACAATTAAAATTGATTTAAAATCATCATTATTGAATATAAATAAACACCAAAATAATAGGTTAAATAGAAAACAAAACAGTCACACAATTTTTTCCTTTACAATTCAAAAATTAAAACCATGCAACTTAAATGCATGTAGATAAGTAGAATTTCAAAAAAAATAGCACTTCATTAAAAACTATAAAATAATTTTTAATGAGTTTTTTAACATCTAATATGAATTTAGAAATAATAAAATGGTAAAATAATTTTGAAATAATAAATTTTAATTTTTTAAGATTCATGCTGAAAGTGATTGCCTTAAATGAGGAACAATTTTGATCTACATTTGAAACTATTTAAAACATCCTAAAAAACTTCTCATAGATTCTTTATAATTACTAAGAATATATAGAATCAATAGAAAAATTTAAAAACTTTTTAAAACATTTAGTAATTTAAAATATTAAGAAAACCTGAAAAAATAAAATATTCAAAAACTGAAATTTGTGTGAAGTTAAAATATCATCTTGTGTAAAGGTAACAATGAGTTGTTACACTATTCATAAAAGGTAAACACTAAATTATATAACCTATGTAATGTTAAGAATGAAAATATATATCCTACATAAAGGTAAGAAATAATTTATAAATGCTATATAAGGGTAGAAAACTTTTTTTATTTTTCTTAAGAGTGTGTTGAATAAATGCATAAAGGTATATAGGAGTTTACGTGAGTTGTTTAAGGGTATAATAGAATTTATAAATCACAAAAAATGGTAAGTGTTATACTCACTTAAGGTTTAGAATTTTTAACTGTGTAAAGGTATGTAATACTACTATGTAAAAGTAAATAAGAAACATAGGTAAAGTTAAAGATAAACTTCTTTAGTCTGTATAAGGGTAAAACAATTTTTGTGTAAAGGAAAAACATATTTTTAAAACATGTGTAAAGGTAAAGAGAGACTTTCAAAACTCATGTTACGGTAATTAAAAATACTTATAAATAAATTAAAAACAAAAAACATGTTTTATACAAAATAAAATAATTAAATAATGAAAAATAAAAATTTTACTAAAATAATGAATAAATAAAAAATTAAAGAAAAATTAATTAAAAATGAATAAAAATATATATTTAAAGAGTAATTAAAGAATAAATAATAATCCATTAATTTATATAATCAATGCAAATTATTTGATATTGTGAGAAATTATAATTTGATAGAAAAAAATATAATAATAAAAACATTATTTTAAAAAATAAAAAATTATTGATAAAAAATTATAATATAAAAAAATAATATATAAATAAAACATATATACTTTAAAATAAAATAAAAAATCTCCCCAACTTTATTAATTTCTAACTTTTTTAGAAATTAAAAAACCATGCAATAAGAAATTATAATTTTAGAGAAATAAAATAAAATAATAAAAATATTATTTTAAAAAATAATAAAAATATTGTGGGGAATTCATAATATAAAAAAAATATAAATAATGCATATATACTCTAAAATCAGACAAAAAATCTCCCTGGATTTATAATCTCCCTCGTTTTAAAATTAAAAAAATGGGAAAATAATTCAAAATTTCTTCCATTTTTTAAATTTATCAAAAATGATTTATTGGTAAGATTTAAATGAAAAAGTAAATATACCGATAAATAATAATATTGTAAAACTAAATTTCCATCATTCCAAGTTCAAATTTGATTTTCTCAAATTTAGAAATATCCAATGGTTTGATAAAAATATCAGCAAGTTTATTTTTAGTTGGAACATATTATAAAATATTATATCTTTATTAACATAATCTTGAATAAAGTTAAATATCATGTCAATATTTTTAGTTCAAGAATGTTTTAAAGGAGCTTTTGAAATATAAATAGCATAAGAATTATCATAAAAATTTGTTATGTTTTATAAATAAAAACCAATGTTAAATAAAATTTATTTATTCCACAAAGATTAAGAAAAACATGAAGCCTAAGAAATATATTCACTCTTAATGGTAGATAAAGAGATGTAATCTTTTTGGTTAATCTCTAAGAAACTAAATTTTTACTGAAATAGTGACACATACCTGATGTACTTTTTTTCTCAAGTATGCATCCTTCAAAATCAGAGTCATAGTAACTAATCAAATTAAAACTGTTGGACCCTCTATGATTTTGTAGTTTTCATAATCACAAATAATGTCAATATATAGATTATCATGCCATTTAATATCTCTAATTAAATCAATTATTTCATACATAACAATATACTAAAATAATTCAATAACCTATTCATGAATCAATATGTTTACCAATGTATTTTTACATGTATTTTTGGGTAACTCTTAGTCTTGTGATGATTCGTGTAAGACCGAAGTTCAACACACTGAAGTCGACCCACTGAAGTCGACACACCAAAGTCAACACACCAAATTCGACACACCGAAGTTCAACAGACCTAAGTTCAACATATAGAAGTTTGACACACCGAATTTCGACACACCGAAGTCGACACACCGAAGTCGGCACATCGAAGTCAACACACTGAATTTGACACACCGAAGTTTGATAGACCAAAGTTTGACACACTGAAGTCGACACACCAAAGTTGACAAACTGAAGTTCGACACACCAATGATGAAACACCAAAGTCGACACACCGAAGATGACACACCGAATTTGACACACAGAAGATGACTCACTGATAGTCATAAATACCAGTTTCCATTTTATTAATTCAAATTTATTTCTAAAGGTCATATTTTTTCAAATTAATGTTTCTGACATTATTTAATGTTGTCTGTAGGACTATCCGTAGACAGTATGAGGTACCTGCACTTGTGTAGATATTCATTCTTAATGGACCTTGAAGTATAAAATGACTACATAGATTTAAGAAAGAGATCTCGAAGAACACGCTGAAAATAGACTGTGAGAATATGAAAATAGAGGAACAAAACGCCTAAGATTACAAGAAGTTTTGAAAAATAAATATTTGTTGAAGCTCACTGTACATCGAGACACTAAAAAGCAGAACATTTTTATATCTGGAAGCTGTATTAAAGAAACTACGATACTCTATTCTGAAGTCGACTTCTAAAAGAGGACTCAAAAATCATTTTCTCTTCATCTGTTGAATCTAGAGCATTACTAAACAACACAGATAGAATTCTAAGCCCTAATCTTTTTCATAAATCTATTTTTCTTTCATAGGTACTATTTTGCACAGTGCGTGTAACTATTTGAATCTCACACACTATCTCTTGATCTAAACTGGAGGATAATAAAATATTCTCACTCTCAATCCATTCTTACACTTGTATCCCACGTAGAAATGTGGAAGAGATCTTGTGTGATATATTTATTTATTTTTCCCATGAATAACTATGGTAGAGGTCAAGTGTGACTTGGACAGCCGATTGTGCTTTTGTGAACCCCAATCCAAGGTGTGGATCAAAATTTTATTAATATAAACTGCTTGGTGGTAGGTGATCACCAAGTAGAGAAGAAAAAGTCTCAGCTTGAGACTGAACAACTTGTTTTATCCATTGTGTTGTTTATCTTATATTTCTTATGTGTTAATTATTTACTGCATTAATTTAAACTGAACGTTGATAGTTAGTTTAGCAAGTTTTTACATATGTTTTTAATCATTAAGTTTGTTTCTAAAGTTTTACTAATCTTAAGATTGGTACAACTGATAACTAATCAATCTTTTGAGAACCAAATTGAACCTTCAATACTTTTATAAATTCATTAAAACTGACTTTGTGTTTATTTTTATAGGGGGATATTATTTTATAAAGAACCCTTTTTAACAGAAATTTTTATAGATACTCAATTCACCCCCCCCCCCTTGGAGTCATCTACTCCGACCAACATTTGGTATCAGAGGAGTGAAAGTTACTGTTAGTTTTTAAATCTTGTTAACTGTTATTATAGTTGTGTTTCAAAGATCTTCAAATTTCTATTATTTCTAAATTTTTATCTCTTTGAAATTATTTTACAACCTTTATCATGGAAAATAGATTAGAATGAACTGCTACCAATAGACCACCTTTCTTTAATGGAACTAAATATGCTCAGTGGAATCTTAAAATGAAAATACATCTAGAAAGTATGGGATTTGAAATCTGGACTGCTATTAAAAATAAATATGATATTCCTAAAACTGCTATGAACACTTGGGATAAACCTACCAAGACTGCATATAATAATAATTGTAAAGCAATGAATGTTTTTTATTTTACTCTAGGAGATGAGGAGTTTAACCAAATATCTTCTTGTAAAAATTCATAAGAAATTTGGGATACTTCAGCTATTTATCATGAGGGAATAACCAATGTTAAAGAAATGAGATTAAATTCATATACTATTAAATATGATAATGTTAAAATGAATCCTGATGAAACTATCTCTAAAATGTATCTCAGGTTCAATAAAATAGTGAATAACATGAGTCTTCTTGGGAGACCAGTGGACAAAAAGGACCAGATTATGAGGTTGCTTCGATGCTTACTTGAGAAATTGAGAGGAACTTTTATTTCTATTCGAGAATCATGTGACATAGGCAAGCTACCAGTGAAGGAACTAATTGTAAAGCTTATGATGTATGAATAAGAACTTAAGGTGAATCAAGAATTAGATGAAGAACCAAGGAAGAAATATGTAGCATTCAAGACTGATACCAAAAAGAAAGAGAATAAAGAAAAATTTCAAGTTCATGTAGACACTTCCACAAGTGAAGGCTCATACTCTGATAGTGATGATGAGATGGCTCATCTTGCAAGGAGATTCAAGAATATCTACTAAAAGAAAAATTTCTTTAGAAAATCAAGCTACAAAGAAAAGTATAATAATAAAGGAAAGTGGAAAAAGGACAGGAAATGGAATGATAACACAAATGAGATAGTCAGTTATGAGTGCAAATTAAAAGGTCATGTGAAAGCTGATTGCCCCAAGCTGAAATTTATAAAGAAGTATGAAGAAAAGGGAAAAAGATATACAAAGGCTTTGAATGACACCTGTAGTTCCTCGGAAGATAGCTCAAGTGGATCTGACACTTCTAATATTGAAAAGAACAAACATGCAAACCTATGTTTCATGACAGAAACATCCTAGGTAACACTCAATTCTCCTTTACATAATTCTTACTATTCTGAGAATGAAAGTGAATCAAACAATGATGAAAATAGGACTAAGTCTGAACTATTTGAATACTTTGTAATGCTTGAGGATACCTTTAATGAACCTAAGGATAAATATAAATTATTGGAAAGGCAACATGCTCTAAATTCAAATTATAAGTCTAATCTGGATATTGAGAAAGAAAAATGTGATCAACTGTTAAAAGAAAATACTGAACTGAAATTATCAAATGAGAAATTAAAGAGAGATCTTGAGATGTTTACTGCAGGTAGAGATACCTTGACTCAGTTACTAGGAAAACAAATTTCTCCAAAATACACAACTGGTCAAGGATATCAACCAGGACTAAGAAGGATTATTAAAACAAAATTTGTTCCAAAATCTATATAGTTCACAGCTAGTTTAAGTTCTGAACCATTTCATGAAAAACAATTCTCTAAAGGACCAAACAAAGTGTTTATGTCTCAAAATATATCTTTTGATTATAGTAAATATTTGAGACAAGTATGGGTCCCCAAAGTTTTACTTACTAACCTCTCTGGACCCAAGAAAATCTGGGTACCAAAGTTACCCTGCACTTAATTTGTTTTGCAGGAAAATTGTCTGAAGAGATCCTATAAAACTCATTGGTACTTGGACCGCAGATGTTCCAGACACATAACAAGAGACTAATTATGCTTCAAAATCCTAGTTAAAGTTTATGGTGGACATGTCACATTCAGTGATAATGCAAAATGGAAGATCATTGGCTTAGGCCAGATTAGTAACCCTAATACTGTATTAATTTCAAAAGTACTTTTTGTTGTTGGATTAAAGTACAATTTACTTAGTATCTCTTACTTGTGTGATGATGTATTCAATTTTAAATTTGAAAATGATTCATGTAATGTTTTTAATTATGAAAATGATTTAATATTTACTGCTCTTATAAATGAAAATGTATATGTTGTATATTTAGATTCTTTAGATAAGAAAAATATTTCATGTTTAAATGATTATCATAAGGAATATTGGTTATGGCATAGAATATTAGGACATTTCAATGTGCACTCTCCTAGGAATTTAACTAGAAAAGGCTTTGTTAGAGACTTACCCAAATTAGAGTTTCCAAACAACAAAGTTTGTAATCCTTGTCAAAAGGGAAAGAAGAATAAAATCTCTTTAAACCAAAGAAAGAAGTAACTATTTCTCAACCTATCGAGTTGGTTCACATGGACTTTTTTTGACCATCTAGAGTTTCAAGTCTCAATGGAAAGCACTATGTTTATGTTCTTATAGATTATTTCTCTAGGTATACATGGACCTTTTTCCTAGATCATAAAAGTGAATCTTGTTCACACTTTTCTAAGTATGATAGGACTATAGAAAATATTAGTGGACTTAAGATTAATTTCTTAAGAAGTGATCATGGTCGTGAGTTTGAAAATAAAGATTTTGAAGCCTTTTTCTCACAAAGTGGCTATAATCATAACTTATCTACACCTAGGACACCACAACAAAATGGTGTGGTAGAAATAAGAAATATAACCTTACAAGAAATTTCTCGGACTATGCTTAATGAATATTATTTACCCATTATTTTTGGGCTGAAGCTATTAATATAGATTTCTACATAATAAAAAGAGTCCTAATTAGACCCACTATTAAGAAAACTCCTTACGTGTTTTGAAATAATAGGAAACCCAAATTATGTTATTTTAAAGTGTTTGGATGTAAAGTCTATATTCTGAACACTAAATATGATTTAGATAAATTTGCCTCAAAATGTGATAAAGGGATATTTATTAGATATTATACGTCAAGTAAAGCCTATAAAGTCTTTAACAAGAAAACCAAATGTGTGTAGGAGTCTGTACACATCAATTTTGATGAAGTAGATCCACATAGACCCAAGACTTCACTAGAAAATATTGAAGAAGATATGTTCAATCTGGACATTGATGATACAACCTCAAATCATCATGTGAAGGAATATGTGAAAACTTCTAGTTCTGAAAATTATCCATATCCTAACCATAGTGAACAAGATCAACCTGACCAACCTGAAATATCTATTCCTGTTTTCTCTAGAGCAACTTGAACCCTTAAGAATCATCCCTTAGATGTTGTTGTTAGATATTTAGATAGAGGAACACAAACTTGAGCTTCCTTGAAAAACCAGGTTGAACATCAATCCTTTTTGTCACAACTTGAACCTAAAAATATCAATGATGTAATTAATGATGAATTTTGCATAATGGACATGCAAGAAGAACTTAATCAGTTTGAAAGAAATAAAGTTTGGAAACTTGTAAATAGACATGATTATACTTTGACCATAGGAACCAAATGGGTGTTCAAAAATAAGGTAGATGAAGTTGGAAATATAGTTAGGAATAAATCTAGACTAGTTGCACAAGGATATAATAAAGAATAGGTAATTGATTATGAAGATAACTTTTCACCAGTAGCTAGACTTGAGGCAATTTGGATCTTACTTTCCTATGCAGCACACTTGAATTTTAAAATTTATCAAATGGATGTCAAAATTGCATTCCTAAATGGTTATATAATTGAGGATGTTTTTATTAACAACCCCGGTTTTACAAATCCACATTTTCTAAATCATGTGTTAAAATTATCAAAAGCTTTACATGGTTTGAAACAAGCTCCAAGATCTTGGTATGAAAGGTTAAGTAATTTTATTATTTCTAAAGGTTTTACAAAAGGACTTGCAGATCCTACTTTATTTATAAAAAAAGTTTCGAAAGAAGTCTTAATAATCCAAATATATATGTAGATGATATTATTTTTGGTTCTTCTAAAAATTATTTATGTAATGATTTTTCAAAAATAATGCGAAGTGAGTTTGAAATGAGTTTGATGGGTGAACTCAAATATTTTATTGGATTTCAAATATTTCAAAATAAATAAGGTATTATTTTAAATCAATGTAAGTGCACAAAAGATCTTTTGAAAAGATATGGTTTTTATATCATTAAGAGTAGTGAAACTCCTATGAGTTCTACATGTAAGTTAGATCTTAATGAAAATAGAAAATTAGTTGATCAAACTTCATACAGAGGAATGATAGGGAGTTTGCTATACTTAACAACTAGTAGGCCAGATATTATGTTCAGTGTGTGTATGTGTGTGAGATTTCAAGAAAACCCAAAAAAGTCACACCTAAATGTTGTTAAAATAATTTTCAAATACCTAAAGTATATAATTAACTTAGGAATGTTCTATCCAAAAGGATAACCATTTTATTTCTTTATCTATTCAGATGATGATTTTAGTGGATTTAAGTTAGATAAAAAGAGTACCTCCGGAACATGTCACTTTTTGGGAAAGTCACTAATATCATGGTGTAGTAAAAGGAAAAATTCAGTAGCATTATCAATTGCTGAAGTAGAGTACATTACTTCTGGTAGTTGTTGTGCACAAATATTTTGAATGAAACACATTTTATTAGACTATGGATTTCAATTCAGACATATCCCCATAAACTGGGACAACACAAGTGCTATTAACATTTCTAAAAATCCATTTTCTCATTCTGAAACAAAGCATATTGATGTAAGACATCATTTTTTGAGAGATCATTATCAAAAAGGTGATATAACTCTTGAGTTTGTTGGGACTGACCATCATCTTGTTATTATATTCACTAAACCCTTAAATTCTGAGAGAATGAATTACCTCAAACTTGAACTAGGAATGATAAATCAGTAGAGGATCCTTGAAAATGATCTTCTTGAAACTGATCTCATGAAATCGATCTTCTGGAAACCAATTCTTGAAACTGATCTCTTGAAACTGATCCCATGAAACCAATCTCATGAAATCGTTATTCTTGAAACTGATCTCTTGAAATCGGTCTCATGAAATTGATCTTCATGAAACTGATCTTCTTGAAACTGATCTTCTTGAAACGGACCTTCTTGAAGTTGGTCTTCTTGAAACCAATACTTCAAACCTATCTTCTTGAAACTAATCTTCTTGAAACCAATATTATTGAAGCCAATTTTCTTGAAACCGATCATATAAAACTGATCCTTGAAACTGATTCATTGACACCAATGTATTTAAGTATTGTTTTATAAATTTAGTCTAAGTTAAATAAAATGATTCTATTTTGTATGCTTCTTTTTTCTAGGTTTAAAGATTTTTTATTTATAAATTACAATCCCTAAATGATATATTTATTTCAATCCATCCCTACCTTTAACCTTTTCCTCTACCATAAAACCTTTTAACCTTTTTCACTCTTCCTCTCAACTCACAACCTCTCAACTTTGTTGGAATCTGAATCCTTGTCGTGGTGAGGACTAAGCACACAATGGAATAACACAGTAAATCTCCTTCTGCTATGTGACAGAAAGTTGAGTCCAGTGGGACTGTGAAACCGAGCCTGGAAAGATGAGTGGTTATGGATGAAAAGGAGGTGTCTGCTGAGTGGATTATGTTAATCAAATCCATTTTGTTGAAAGTACTTGAATATCAAGGGTGGATCAGTTGGTTCACCAATAATGAAAGAACCTATTATCCTCAGCAAGTGCATGAGTTCTATCAACATTTGATGATATCTCTGGATGAAGCTGAAGCAGCAAGAATGAAATCAGTAGTAAAGGGAAAGGAGATAGCTTTCTCATCCAAGGAATGGGCTGAATGCTTAGAGATACCTCATGAAGGTGTCTATGATGACTATTCTGGTAATATTCCACCTTCCTCAAATTTGTTCTCTTATAAAGATTATCTGAAGGAGATTACTGGAAATAGAGAATCCAGAAGGATTGTTTCAAATGAATTTGAAGGATAAGTGAGACTACTTTTTAAGTTTATACAACATCAAATCTTCTCATGGAAAGTATATTTCACTACTATGAAGTATCAAGATGTTTTCTTGATCTTTTTGTTGAAACATATGATAAAAGTGAATATTTGTGGGTATATAATGGTGAATATCTATGATTTTATTAAGCCATACAATAAGGCAACTTTCTTATACTATCCGTGGATTATTTATACTATGTTGAAAATATTAGGTTGTGTGAAAGATGGAGATGAAATGTTAACTGCAGGTAGTGGCTTTTGTCTTCAAAAAGGAATTTGTAAGAGGATGAAAATATTCTAGAACCCATGGAAGAGATGTTGGGTAGGAGATGAGAAAATGTTGTATGAGGATTTCAATCTAGTTGACCACCCTTCTAAACCAAAGGACCAAGTTGATTTAGGTCTCAAACCAAGAGAGGTTCCAGTTTATTCTGATGAGAAAGCTGAGCCTAAAGAGTCAAGGGAGGAAGGATCTCCTTTTGATGATAGGAGTGATACTGATATTGCTGAAAGTCCCAAAGATATGACTTATAGACCTACTAGTCCACCTTTGGATTTTCCCTCAAGAGAATCTGTTTTAGGTGATGAGGATGAGGGAGAAACTGAAGTTACTGGAGATAAAGGCTATTGTAGTAAATATAATGAGGAATCAGATGATGATGACGATGACGACGATGATGATGATGGTGATAATGGAGGAAATGATGAGCATGTGAGTGACTCTCTAAAAGTGGGGAAATAGGTGGTTGACAGATCCAGTGAGGAATCTATATATGGGGTTGGTGATGGTGATGAGCATAATGAACAACATGATGTTGGTCATAGAGATGTTGAACATTAGGACAGGCCACCACATCCTGATGCTGAAAATAAAGAGATCATTCAGTAATTGAATGATCTTATGGCTGCTGGCCAAGAGGAAGAAGTTGAAGTTCCAGTGCCTCGGTTTGAGAAAGTTACTGCTGAAGTTGTAGTGGCTGGAGCATAAGAAGAACCTAATGTTCAGTTGGTCCATATTCCCAGACAAGTTATTAAGTCCCAAAACCAGAATGAAGAAGTTGATGTTGATGATGTTGTTCCTGAGACTCAGGGAAGGAGGATCAGAATTGATATTGTTGATCCCAGAGACTGGACTTGTACTAGAGAATGGAATGATAATCTAGGATACATTCTTCTTGGTTTAGTGTATGACTCAGATAAGGAGAGGATACCTCCTCCTTATGCTCCACAAGTCCTGGCAAAACCAAAAAAAAATTCACTTGTTCCACCAATTGCACCTCCACTAGTAGAACCTATAGTTCATTCAGTGCCCAGTGATTATGTTACTAAAGCTGATTTGGAGAAATTTAAAAATGATATATGTGAGTCTGTGATAGCCTCAGTTGGATATATAAGTGAATACTCCACCTCCATTGGTATCTTAGATGTTGATGCAGCAAATATTGTAAGAATGGTGATCTAATAGATTCAACTGAATCTCAGTACTACAGTAGAAACCATTATTAGGCATAACACCTTGTTGAGAGAAGAAGTACAAAAGATGATAAATGATTTAAATTCATTAACCTAATACTTCAAGAACTCATTTAGTGGTGTTATAGAAGTTATTAGGAACTTGGTAACTCATCTACTCAGTGTGGATCTGAAGAAGTTGAAAGAAGAACTTGGGAAAATGTTGACTGGCCCATCCAGTTCTAAGAGTGGGAAAAGTGATGTTGCTGATTTGGAATCTCTCAAGGTTGTGATGAGAGAGGAAATTAAAAAACTTCAAAGTGTTTTAGACAAATAAACCCTTGAAAAATTACATCAAAATACATATCGTGTATACAATATAGTCAGATAGTGCATAAATAAATCCTCTGCAGCTTTGAAAGAAATTCGGTAAAAGGTGGATAAGTATTTCCCTAAGATTTATATCAAGCATGATCTCATCAATAGCTTCAAGTTTATTGAAAAAAATCTTAGAATTCCTCCAATCACAGAATAATTCAATAATAAAGTCCTCCAATTGAAGTAATTTACCCTTTTGCTGAGTAAATTTATGAAAATAAGGATGAATTCAAGAAGGTGATGAAATTTGGTGGTGAAATCATTAATGATTTCATCACTCTCCATAAGCCTTATCTGTATGTTTAGGCCAAGGCTATTGTGGTACCTCCAGCTACTTCAAATGGTACTACCTCTCGACCTCCTACTCAAATGATTGTCTCTCAGTCTCTTACCCAGATCCGACCGATCATTACAGAGTAGACTCATAGTCATGTGTTTTCAGAAAGTCAGTCTACCCTTGCAGTTACTATTACTACAGGTTTTGCCCTTCCTGGTGTTATCTTCAGACCACCTCTTCCCTCTACCACTTCTAAACCTTCTCCTTATCCCTCAGATCCTTCATACAAAGGAGAATATCCTCAGCATCCAAACCCTTAGTGATGGATTTTATCTTTTGATAGGTATTTGTCTCTTTTTGTTTGCCTTGTACTTTTATGCCTTTTAATGAAAATCCTTATACTTCCCTTTTTGTTCTATTATTTCTCCTTACTCCTTTTCTTTTTTTTCTAACCCCAAAAGGAGGAGAAAAATAAGGCATCCATTATACCTAAGTTGTACATTATTTATCTAAGGGGGAGTTTTTCTAGTTTAGGATATGTGGCATATGATCACCTTAATCAATTTAGTGAGGAGGAGCTTTGTTTTTTTTTTAATTTCAAGAAAAGAAAAACTTTAGTTATATTTGACAATTACTTTTAGTGTAGCATTCTATGTCAGGCTATCTTTATTTTATATTTTTTTTCATGTATTCCATAATTTTTTATTATCAAAAAGAGGGAGATTATTGGACCCTCTATGATTTTGGAGTTTTCCTAATCACAAATAATGTCAATATACAGATTATCATTCCATTTAATATCTCTAAGTAAACCAATTATGTCATACATAAAAATATACTTAAATAAGTCAATAACCTATTCATGAATCAATATGTTTACCAGTGTATTTTTACATGTATTTCTGGATAACTCTTAGTCTTGTAATAATTCGTGTAAGACCGAAGTTCGACACACTGAAGTCGACACACCAAAGTCGACACACCGAAGTCGACACACTGAATTCAACACACCAATGTCGACACACTGATGGTTGACAGACCAAAGTTTGACACAACGAAGTCGACACACCGAAGTCGACACTCTGAATCTGGACACACTGAAGATGACACACACAAGTTGACACACCAAATATGACACACTAAATTCAACACACCAAAGATGATTCACTGATAGTCATAAATACATATTTCCATTTTATTAATTCAAATTTTTTTATAATGGTCATATTTAGACAAATTAATGTTTCTGACATTATTTAATGTTGTCTGTAGTACTATCCGTAGATAGTATGAAATTCATGCATGTGTGAAGATATTAATTCCTAGTGGACCTTGAAGTATAAAATCACTACGTTGACTTAAGAAAGAGAGCTCAAAGAACACGCTGAAAAACAGACTATGTGAATACCCAAAGAGAGGAACAAAACGCCTGAGATTACAAGAAGTTTCGAACAAGCAATATTTGCTGAAGCTCACTGTATATAAATACACTGACGAGATGAACCTTTTTACATCTAGAAGCTGGATTATAGAAACTACAATACTCTTTTCTGAAGTCAACTTCTAGAAGAGGACTCGAAAATCATTTTCTCCTCATTTGTTGAATCCAGGGCATTGCTGCACAACACACAAGGAATTATAATCCCTATTCTTTTTCACAACTCTGTTGTGTTTTCATCGTTACTATTTTGAGCAGTTTGTATAACTATTTGAATCTCACACACTGCTTCCTGATCTAAACTGCTGGATAACAAAATATCCTCACTCTCAATCCCTTCTTACACTTGTATCCCACGTTGAACTGTGGAAGAGATCATGTGTGATCTATTTATTTTTTTCCAATGAATAACTGTGGTAGAGGTCAAGTGTGATCTGTACAGCTGAGTTTGATGTTGTGAACCCCGATCCAGGGTGTGGAACAAAAGTTTATTAATATAAACTGCTTGGTGGTAGGTGATCACCAAGTGGAGAGGAGTAAGTCTCATCTTGAGATTGAACCTCTTATTTTATTTGTTGTTCTGTTTATATTATATTTCTTATGTGTTAAGTATTTTCTTCATTAAGATAAACTGAAATTTGATAGTTAGTTTAACAAGTGTTTACATCTATTTTGAATCAGTAGGTTTTTTTGAATGTTTTACTAATCTTAAGATTGGTATAGCTGAGAACTAATCAATATTCTAAGAACCAAATTGAACCTTCAAGACTTTTATAAATTAACTACAAATTGACTTTGTGTTTATATTTATAGTGGGATGTTATTTTGTAAAGAACCCTTTTTAACATAAATTTTTAAAGATACACAATTCACCCCCCACCCTTGATGCATCTACTCCGACCAATGAAAACAATTTTGTCTCAAATAAAATAATCCAAAATTAATATTTCCTTTATCATATCTAATAATATTTTTAATATCCTTTAATTGAGATTCCTTATGATTTGATTGAATTCTTTAACACATATAAACACTAAATATAATATCATACCTAAAATAAGTAAAATAAAAAAACTACCAATAGTGACTCTAAACTATTTAGAATTAACATATTTTCTATAATAATCATAATCTAATTTATATCTAATACTCATATGGGTTTTAAATGTTTTTCAATATTAAAGAATAAAATATTTAACCATATCTTTAGAATATTTAGATTTACTCCAAAATATAGCATCATTTATTTAATTTATTTTATGATCAAAAAAGAATTTGACTTCTCCCATAAGACTCATATCAAATTTACAAGCCACAAAATTAGAAAATTATTTACAAATTAATTCACATAAAGAGACAAAAATTTCCTCCAAATAAATTTGAACAATCAAAATATAATTTGAAGTCCTTTTGATAACAAAGTAGGATCTTCTTTATCTTTAATAAAATCATTTTCAACAAAAATAAATTAATTGTATCCTACCAAGTATGAGGTTATTAATTAAGGCCATATAAAGATATTGATAATTCAAAAACATGATTTATAAAATTATTATTTTAAAAATAAGGTGGTAGATAAATATAAACTTCTTCATAAATAAAACCATTTAACAATTTAATTTTAACATTGATTTGAAATAACTTAACACATTTCAAAATTTTAAAATATATTAAAAATATAAAAGATTAAATTCTAGAAACAAACAAAAAATATTTATAAAAATATGTAACTTATTTATGACAATAGACTTTAGATGCAAGGCCAGATTTTCTCTTAACAATTTGACTAGATTCATCTATTTTATTTATAAAAATCCATTTAGTTTTAATGGCATGTTTATCAAGAGTTAGTTAAGCTGAATTCCAAACATTATTTGTAAAAAAATGATTATGTTTTTATTTCATAGAAATAATACAATTATAATCGTTCAAATCCTCAACATCATTAGGCACAAAATTAGAAAACAAGGTATAATTTTCATAAAAATTTTAAAACAGAACTTATATTTTTAACACTATGATCAAAATTACTGATAATATTATTAATATGGGGTATTTATGAATAATCCAAGTCTTAAGTACATAATAATAAGGAGTGAGATCCCCCTAAATAGTTACATAATATTGAAGTTTTTCTTCTCTAAAATTTAAAAACATTAAAATAATCTTGAAAATATTTTAAAATAGAATCCTTATTCAGAAAAACTTCAATAATTTTAATATAAATAGATTTTTATACAACCATAGTTATTTTGTAATAAATATGAAAGGCTTTAATTTTTTTAGAATATCCAAGAAAAATATCTTCATCACTTTTGGAATCAAATTTATCTAGGTTATCCTTAAAATTTAAAATTAAATTTTTACAGCCAAAAACTTTAAAATTATCAACATTATGTTTTTTACCCTTAAATAATTCATTAGGGGTTTTATTTAAAAACATTATAATTAAAACCCTATTTAAAATATAAAAGTTTTTATTAACAGATTCAACCCAAAAATATTTAGGTGAAATATATTTTTTTTATCTCTGGCCCATTAGATAATAGTTATATTTTTCATTTATACCACACTATTTTGTTTTGGGGTTCTACGAGTAGAACTGTTATGAAAATAACTATTTTCTTCAAAAAAATTCAAAATAAAAAATTTAAAAAAAATAACCCAGATTATCACTAATAATAGATATAATTAAATAAATTTTTTCATTTTGTTGTAGATTATAAAAAGTAACAAATATATACAAATTCTCACTTTTATGAGATATAAAGTAAGTCAAAGTAAATCTGCTAAAATCATCAACAATCACAAAAACATGTTTCTTACCTATTAAATTATCAACATGCATATGACCAAGTAAATATAAATGAATAAGTCCTAATGGTCTAGAATTTATAACTTCATTAGGATATTTAAAACTAATTCTATGTTTTTTACCTTATAGAAAATAATGAAAAGTAAACTTTTTACTAATTATCAAATTGGTTTGCTCTTGCACATGTATATTGTTTGATAGTTTTTGTGACAGTCGAAAGTTCAAATATCCAAGCCTCTAATTCCAAAATATATAATCTATTTCTATAGATTTAAGGCACTTGAAATTTTTTTAGTTATTTAAAAAAAACCAATATAATAAATATTCTCTTTCCTATTATTATAAAATAATTCATTTTCACTTTAAAAACTAAAAATTTATTATCTTACAATTTAACACTCATTATATCATTTTATAATTTTTAAATACTAGTTTAGTTATGTTTTAAACCTTTAACATATGAAATTTTACAAATTAAAGCAATATTAGAAATAAGTACTTTATCAAATCCCTTAACCTTACCTTTTGAGATATCACCAATTTTAATAGAGCCTCAATTGCATTGATTATAAGATAAAAACATCAATGTATCTACAATAATACATTTGGAGTAGTAATTTTCCATGTATCATGTATCTTTGAAACTCTTAATTCATGTGTCTTGAAAATATTAATTGAGTATAGAACACTTTTGGAACCCATGCTATGATAGGTCCAATTGGGTTAGTTTAAGAATTATTTGGTACTCATAGATTTTAAACAAGTTTTCATAAGTAATATAGAAGATAAATTCTTTGAAATAAAACACCATGTATAACCAAGATATTTAGGAAAACTTAATGAAGAAACATCAACATAATTCCCCTTCATTCATCTTTTAAAGCATGTAACATTTGATATACTTCATAAATTTTAGCCAAATAAGTTTTGAAAATTTTAGGAATCTAAGGATTGTAACCAAAAACTATTTTATATTTATTTTATTTCATCATGGCCATCATATTATCAAAATTTCCTTTAACATGAACAAAAATAGATAATTTTTTTCAATCTTTCAACTTCCATTTTGATACTAACATTATTATTTTGAATAGAATCAAAATCATCATAAATATTTATTTTTGAACATGAATCATAATTTACAAACCTTTAAATTTATTCCTTAAATTTCTAATTTTCTTTTTGAGCAATTTCTAATACATTATATTGACATTCATTTAAATAAGTAACTATTTTTTATTAAACTCTTATTTTATTTATTAAATTTCTTACTTTCCCTGAAAAACTTATTATTATCTTCTTTTAAATTTTTATATAATTTAGTAACCCTTAAAAAATATTTTTGATGTTTTTCATTCTCTTTATATAATTCATAAAAGCTATAACCATTAGTATCAAAATCAAAACCAGAACTCAAATATAAATCATTATTGACCTCATTTATATTTGTTTCCATCAAACATAAGTTGGCGAACTCTTTTTCACTTTTATATTTATCACTTGAATATGATTATTCTATGTAGGTCCATTCATCATATAAACATAAATACTTTTTCATTTCTTATCCTTTCTATCATATTTTACTTTTAGACAATGTCACGAACCAGCCCAAGTCAACCCTGAACCGGTCACTCGAGCTGGTCTGCGGTATGGCCCGAAGGGAATTCTTGATCCCCATGGGCTGGCAACTAGTGTCGTGCATCAATATAAACTAGTTGAGAATTATTTGGCCCATAACAAAGGCAGATGAATAATCATAAACTAAAAAAATAGATAAATAAAAAAAAGTAAACCGAACAAACTGACAACGGAAAAAAATAAATGAAGCAACGTGACATACCTCAAGTGACCTCATGGGTCACCACGGAACATAACCTACACTCGCTCCAAGTGCAATCCAAAACTGGAGGAACCTAAAAATGAAAAGAAAAGTAGTTGTGAGCACTGAGATTCTCAGTAGGAAGGCCAAGGAATAACAACACTTTATGCCGTTACCTTTAAAAAGAAACCCAAAACATGCTAGTTTGAAAATAATACCCATGAAAATATTGTTTTTCGTTCTTTTCAAAATCAAGTAACAAATTTACATTTTTAAGTAAAACATTTCTCTACCACTAAATTTTCAAAATATAATCTAGATATGAATTAACATTTCAAAATAGAAGGGAATCAATTTAAATTTCAACATGGTTTTCACGAAAGAGGAAGAAAGGCTGAAATAATTTAATTGAAAATCATATCACAAGCACCATGGGAAATCCCTAAGTAGCTAGTGTTAGTTGGGGACCTAGTAACCTTTTACCTAATTATAAGCGTGGAATATTAACCATAAAAATATATGTTCTCATGCACAAGACACTAGTAGGGAAACTAACCATAACCTAGTGGTATCTCAATCATCACAAATGTTTAGTTGGTGTTGTAGTGTCAATACTTCTAGGAGAAACTTGGACAAACCACTTACTTATCATCTAGCATACTATTCCTAGTCCTCCGAACTAGATACCCAGGTTTTCCCATGTGCTCCATTTAATGCTGTGGTGTTTTTTATCAAGAAAACATACATGAACATACCATTATCTTTATTCAAAAACACATTGAACCTATCACCACTAATCTCCATCCTTGACCACACCCCCCCCCCCCTTTCTGTCACACAAAATACACAAGCCTCTTTACTCGCCACATATCACAATCCACACATTAAACATACACATAATTTTATAAAACAAGGGGGCATGCCTCAAGAGTGGTTTTCCTTTTTCATAAAACATTCTTAAGGTGCCAAACGAGCTTAATTACATACAGGGGACACTTTTATAACTAACTGTGTGGAAGGCCAAACGCCTTAAAAAAATACTCATTACCAATTCAAAACCACTTAGGAAATCGATTTTCAAGAAAAGTCACTTAAGAATAATGGGAATTAGAAATACATTTCAATTTTCAAAACAAATGTATAATCATTTCTTGCAACCACAAACAGATTTCATAGCATGTATATATAGTATGAATGTAAAACATATTTTTAAAACAAGCACGTAATTACGAAATTCAAATTAAAGGTAGAGGCATATGGGACCTACCTCGGGGTGGAACCAAACCATCCACTTCGGCTCTTGGAACTTTTTAACTAAAAGTTACTACTCCCCCACTAAGTATATGCACATTCACATACATGTAAGGACACCTAGCCCCTATGAACACACTTTCAGACCATGAACATGTGCAAGGGGATCCTTACACATATTCTTATATGCATATACTAGTCTCCACTCACCTACGTATGCATTTTCATATATACGCAAGGCCACACCTACCCCCATACATGTATATTCACTGCCCTAGATGACTATACATTTAATGGGAGAACCCAAATATATATATATATATATACTTACCTATACACACACAGGTGAGTTGCCTTAGACCCAGTGACTCCAAACCCCAAAGAAAACTTTAACACACTACACCACAAATACTACAAACCTTAAAAAAAGAACCAAATTAAGATGGTTTGAAACCAAGAATTGACATAAAATCTATACCTATGATGGCAGTGGTGAACTGAAATATCCCGAACCGCCTTGCCTTCAGCAGTGGTTGATGGATTCTATAAGAATATGTCCTGGGGACCGTTTGAACGACCCTAAACCATAAGAAATCACAAAACCCAAATCAATCCCTAACCTAGGGTTTCCATTAATTAATTAATTAATAATTATATCATTTAATAAATCTAAGTCACCCAAAATCACAATAAGAGGAGATCAATATCGCAAACATCAACCACATAAACAACATAAAACTCATATGCAACAAGGGGGTTCAATAAGGGAAATCAAATATCATATCACAAGTGCCAACGGGGCCTTCACTAGTTTCATAAATATTTGAAAATCCATTTCTAAACAAATATTAAATTTCAAACACAATTCCAAAGGAAGGTAAAATCATATTCAAGCATACCCACATAAATCCGAGGAAACTCCATTTTCATTTTATAAAACCAAACACCCTTTTTAAATTAAGGAATCCCATCGAACACAAAGACTCATGTTCATTTCACACTAAAAACATTTATTGACATTTTTATTAAACATAGAGAATGCATAAAACCCCATTTCAAAACCAAGTTCCATTTGTGAAAAGAAATCCATAATTTCATCCAAGGAACAACTCACTAAATCTTTCAAAATATTACAAAACCACCTGTCGCGTATGGGACTCATTATTTGAAACCCAAAACAAGCCCCAAGGTCACTCATTTCCATTAATACACTTTTAAAGAGTCCAATTGTAATTTCCATAAAAAGTAAAACCACACACACATTCCAAACCACCATTTTGAATAAAAGTGAAAACCCCATTTGAAATCATTTGAGGTCTCACCTCAATTAAAATCCAAATTTTCTTTTTAAGGCTTCATTTTCACCCAATGAAAACCAAACCGAGCCAAAACCCATTTCCCCACTTTCAAACCATTAAAAGGACCCAAATTAATTTCATGGAAAGCCTAGAACAATTAAATATTCCAAATTAAATCATAAGATGAGGACTCACAAAACCAACCATTTATACCAAAGACAAGGAAAACTAAAATGGGTTCAAATAAACACAAGGCTATAAAATATATTTATACATGAATCAAAGGGTAATAAAGCACAAGAATGTAATAATTAAATAGGAAACAAAGTGCATAGGAACAAACCCCAAGGAGGACAAGACCTATCCAGAGCACTTAGGCACTTGAAACCCTTGATGAAGACCGCCTCGCACTTGCACACGCATGCATTCTTATATATATGTATATACCCTTGATCCATTATAAATTTTCCCTACACCATGAGGGAAAATGTGTAAGGAAGGTATATATATATACACATGTACCTATATATGTGAGCGCAACACCTCAAAAATCCATCAGCATTCTACAATAATTCTAGGAACCCTAAATCACTAAGGAACCCAAAAAGAAGGTGTGAAACACAATAGTGGAATAAAACACTCACACCAAGAAGTTTAGAAGAGCTGAGACAAGACAATCTGCTTCACCTTGAGTGATGGATGTCAGAATACACATGAAGTCGACCTGAGAGTCATTCTGCATACCCTAACGATGGAAAAACCCAAAAAATCAAATTTTCCCAACCCTATGATTTTTTCGTGCTCAAATTTAGTGTCGGGAAATGATACATTTTCCAAAGTTAGGTAAGAGAAGGGATGTAGGGAACATTCCTTAACTAATCAGAATCAAAACATGTTGGGATCCGGTGAGATTGATAATCGAAGAGGAAGGCTAAGAGGTGGGGTGCATGCTGCATACTGAATGGCTCCAAGGGGGGGTGTCACGTGGAGTAGTGTTGCACCATATGGGTTTAGTTGAAAGAGCTCGTGAGGAGGGGGTCACTCTATAGGGAGATCGTCTAAGAGAGGTAGGTCATATCCATGGTGGGTGTGGTGCGGGGAGGGGTGGAGCGTGACCAAGGAGGGGATGTGCACCTCTTATGCGATGCACAAGGAGGGAAGAACAAGAGGGAAGAATAAATAAATAAAAATAAATAAATAAAAATAAAAATTTAAATAAAAATGAAAATTTATTTTTTATTTTAAAATTCTAGACATGCGCACGGGCATCACACACCCATATAAGAACCCATTTTTTTAAACCGGTTCACATTGAAGCTAAAAAAACAAGACCCAAAATAATTAAAATAAAATAATGCATCGGTTTGGGGTTTGATAGAAAATATAATTTGATGTGTACCATTTTTCTATATTCATAAAAAAGTTATTTCTAAAACACTATTATACTTACTTGAGGTACATTTTTTCTTTTTTCAGTCGCCCTTTTGTTCTTTTATAAGATGTTCCTTAAACATTATCTTTTTCTTTATAAAATTATTAATACCTTTTATTATATTCATAATTTATCCTATTCACTTTCCTATTCCTTGGATTCAGAAGAGTCAAAAGTAAAATTTATATATGATTTAAAAATAAATACCTTTTTTTCTTTCAAGTCTCTTATTATATAATTTTCTTTAACTCAATTTCATATTGAAGAAGTGATCTGATGATTTCATCCAATGTGTATTCTTTTAAATTATTAATTTCATTGGTTACTAAATTCTTTGAATTTAATTTCTTGGGTAGAGATCTTAGGAATCTTTCAAAAATTACAAGGTTACCTAATTTTTCTCCAACAAAATTTTTTCTATTCAAAATTCTTGTGAATTAGTGGAATATCGGATTAACATTTTCATATTCACCCATTTTTTAATCTTGATAATCCACTAAAAGTATTCTAATCTAGGTTTTAATTGGATTATATGATCCATGGTGAGTTAATTTTAGAATATTATAGGTCTCATAAGTTTTCTTACATGTGAAAATTTGGCTAAAAACACTTCTATTAATAGAAAAATATAAATCATTTATTAATTTGTAATTAAAAAAAATATTACAGCATCATTTCCTGTAAGAGTATTTTAGTTGACTTCGAGTATTTTTATGGTTTTACAATGATCAACCAGTGTTCCATGCTTAAATTTTTGGGTTTTAATGATATTGTAGATTTCAGGTAACCATAGTCATTTCCATCAAAGTGGGGTGGATTTTAAGGAATCTGTGCATCGTTTATGATCATTCCTATAATTTATAATGATCTTTTTCTTTAGACTATGAGGTTAAGTACAAACAAGTGATCAAAATAAAGTATAAATAGAAGAATCTATATCCAAGGGGAATTAGTTCTTGATAGTGATTTTTTTATGTCATTAAAAGAAATAATAGGGATAATATAACCTTAACATGATCCAACCACTAATAAAAATTATTATGGTATTAATTAGAGAATCTAACTAATATATCCTTACATATTCAACATTTTATATTAATTTTTATGTCAGAATGGTGATAAAAAATTATCTAGAGGGGGGTTAATAGACTAGAATAAAACTTTAAAGAGATAAATTAATTATCAATGTTAATTATAAGAGAAAATTTGTAGTGAAGAATAAAAGAAATAATATAGGGAATTTTTATAGTAGTTTGGTCCAAAGTGGACCTAATCTCCTCTTATACTTCTCTACTATATGAGAGATAATTTTTTCACTACACTTGTTTTTAAGGGAAATCATCAACTGATTACAACATACTTTTCTTGTGGAATTATTAATAATAAACCTAGATTTTTCATGGGGAGTCACAACTCAATTAGAACACTGAATTTAGAATACAGAATTCATAACATGAATGATATTGAATTTATAATATTGGTGTCATAACCCAAAGAAAGAATGAATTATTTTGATTAGAAAAGCATAAATAGATAGTGAGATCATGTGTGAAAGATACGAAGTTTTGTTACAAATATAATTAACTAGGATGGAAAAAATTAACTGGAAAATCATAGGCATTGGTTCTTGATTATTGGATCATCTCATCTCCTAAAGAAAGTAGTAATATAATAAGTTTAGTTTTAGTCCTTAAGAGAACATCCATTAAAAGAATAATTGTTCGTACGGGATCAAAAACATGCATAACACTTGAAAAATATAAAAGTATACATAACAGTAAGGAAGTGGTTGTATATCTCTATGTGTCTTTGAGAAATAATCAAATCCATTTAAATAAAAACAACCTAACATGGCCAAGTAAAACATTAGGAAAATAAAATTCAAATATATAGTTACATAATTATCTAAGATATATATATATATTATCATTACAAGATAATTTCTAAAAATTAAAATACTAAATAAAAATCAAACTAATCTAAAATAATAATTAATTAATTTAAATAAACTCCAAAATAAAAACATTTTCCATTAAAATTCATAATATAAGAAATTATAGCTTAAATTCTTGTAGATACAAATAATTTTAAAATGAATAACACTATATTAAAAACAATAAGACAAGTTTGGATGATTTTATTAACATCTAATATGAATTTATAACAATAAAAACAAACAAATAAACTCAAAATAATAAATTCAAATTTTTTAGATTTATGCTAAAAGTTCATCCATAAAATGAAGAACAACTTTGAACTTCATATAAAATTGTTTAAAACATCCTAAAAGCACTTTTCATTGATTATATATAATTAATAAGAATTTATAAAATCATTCTAATAATTTAAACACTTGTTATGATATGTATCAATTTAAAATATAAATAAAATGTGAAAACATAGAATATTTTAAAATTGAAATTTGTGAGAATGTAAAATTATAGCTTGTGTAAAGGTAACAATAAGTTTTTATACTATGCGTAAAGGTAAACACTGAATTATATAACCTATATGAAGGTGATATTTAAAATATATAGGTTGTGTAAAGGTAACCTAAAATTTATAAACATTTAATAAGGGTATTACACATTTTATATATAGTGCATAATGATAATATGAATAGATTCCTAAAGGTATATATGAGTTTACATGAGTTGTGTAAGTGTACAACCAAGTTTATATAGAATATGTAAGGGTAGGTGATATGATCATGTAAGGGTAAGAATTATGTACATCATAAAGGAATGCAATAATACTACATAAAGGTAACTAGGAAACTTATTTAAAGGTAAAGGTAAATTTCTTTAGTCTCTGTATGGGTAAAACAATTGTTGCATAAAGGTAAAAATAGATTTTTAAAACTTGCGTAAAAATAAAGAGATAATTTTAAAACTCACATAAGGGGAATCAAAAATACTTATAAATAAAATAAAAACTAAAAATATATTTAATAAACAAATAAAAAAGTTAAAGAATAAATATTAATAAAAAAATTAATAAAATAACGAATAAATAAACAATTAATTAATTGTTAATGAAATTTAAAAAAATATTAATAAATTTAAAGACATATTAAAGACCAAATAATAAAAACGTTAATTTCTATGATCATTGAAAATAATATAATGTTGTGAGAAATTATGATTTGAGAATAAAAAAATATAATTATAAAAATATTGTTTTAAAAAATAATAAAAATATTGAGATAAATTTGTAATATTACAAGAATAAAATATAACTAGCACATATATACTACAAAAAAAATAAAAAACCACTCCAAATCAAACAATTGTTTATTTATGATGGTTAGATATATCATACCTCAATGTATGGTATCACTTTATGTTCATGGAGATTTGTATAATAAGAGAAGTTTTTCCCCATTAAAAAGTTTATCACATTACAGAAGGATGAATGAGCTAGATAAAAAGTAGAGGAATTTGTATTCCAGGAAACAACCTATGAATTCATGTCATGATTTATTATATAGTCTATTTAGATATATATAGTGACTAAATAAGTGGGAAAATTTGATATGTGAGGTTAAAGGAAGTTACTTTTCTTGAAATTTGAAATAGGGAAAGTGTTGTTATTGTGAAACATAAAATCAAACAGGGGTTTTTCATGGATTATGTAAGAGGGGAAGAGAATAATTTAGAGTATTATTCAGAAGGAGGAGACAATAAGACTGTGTTGAGTAGTGTTCATAAAAATAGATAATAATACTGAAGAAGAAAATGAGTACTTGTGTTGTAGAAAGTAGATGAATGAGAAGAGAAAAAATCCACACTTGGTTTATGTTTTTAGTTATCACACCTATGTTGTGTGTTGAGTAATAATGAAGTAAAAACTATTATACACTATGAAAAACTATGTGAGAACTATATTATCTTTGGTAGATAATCACTCATAGGAGAAGGATAATCCCTACCTTAGAAAAGTACATGACAATAGTACAACTTATATGGACATTTGATAGGATAAAAAACAATTTATATTATTATATAATGAGTAAATGATCCACCATGTTGATTCTAGTGGATTATATAGTTTTGGGTGATTCTATATCATTCCAATGATTAGCTACTCATTTTGAGTAATGAACCTTGTACATCATGTGTCCTTATTTGTTTTTTCTCTTTGGTCTGTGTGAGTTAAGAAATGAGATCTCTCACACTAATAGGTGATCAAGGTTTATTTTTTAAGAAATCATAAAAGGTAAAATGGTGTAATTTTTCACTGATTCACCCCCCCCCCCCCCCCACACACACACAGAGACATACCTCTTAGAGAGTTATCATTGTTTCATGGTTCATAACAGATCTATCCTTAACCCTATTGGTTTTTCATCCATAACTTTTAATTTGAAGATCTATTTTATCTCCATAAGATATTAAATCAAATATAAAATAAATATCTACCCATTATTATAGGGTATCCCATATCGTAAGTTCTTTATATCTAATAAATTTATATAATATCCTCAAAAATAAATATCAATATTTTAATATAATTCATGACCTACTCCAGATGGACGGTTCTCACCACCACACAACTGGATTGGGAAATGTTTTTGAAGAATATACATTCTTTGGTGTGTGAAAAATCATGAAACACATGGAGATCCCACTTGAATTATCTTCATGAAATGAGATAGTCTTTTAGGTTAAGAATAACTAATTTTATCTGAGTTAGGATGATATTCTAGTCTTCATAAAAAAAATCTTGGCATAATTTTTCATACCAATAGTTTCTACTCAATAAATTTTTTGATCTTCTTTAAATCTTACCCAATATTTATTTATTAAAAAAACCTCCAACCATTTTTTATTTTTTATGCTTTTTTTCCCCTATAAATGTTTCCATATCTCAATTTTCCTAATGCAATTTATTTTAGTATTTAAAATCTTTGTTTAGGTTTTTAATGAGAGTCTAATAAATGAGTCCATATAAGTAAATTACTCATAATTACAATAGAAGAACACTAAATTCATTATGATTTTACTAGTATTTTTTAAATTTTAGAATTTTATTTACCATTAATTTATTATCAAGGTCTCTAATTTGTTCAGGTTTATTCAATAAATTCATTCAATTATTATTGGATTTATGAAACTGTATATCTGGTAATGTATATTAATGGAAATAACTTTCAATTTATTTATGTTTTTTATATAGAACATGGGTGTGATATGATAATAACCACGGGAATATATGTATTATCAAGTTCTCCTTTATTTATAAACATCACATTGGGTTGTAATGGTATTTTAATATCATTATGAGTAGGATCACTTATATAGAGATAAAACTGGTCACTCATGGGATACAAGTTGGGGAACTTATATCTTAATTGACTCAATTAAGGGAAAAAATTCATTTACACATATGTATATCATTGGTGTTACTTAAGTTAACACTGAATATGGATACTTTTAATTTAGATATCAAATAGGTTAACTACTTGTTAGTTTTTATATTTTGATCCTTATCTAAAGTGATTTGTAAATTTGGTATAATATATGGTGATTTGGTATGGTAATTATCAAGTGGAGGTATCTTATTAACTAATATGGGATGAATACACCAATATGATAAGATTATGAAATCATGGACCATAATTGAGTTATGACTAAGTAAGAACATGTTCATGCTATGATAATTACATGTGAAGTAAGTATATAAGTTTTATTCAACAGTAAAATTGAGAAAAATATATAATTTATATAGGGTTGAAATTTTACAGGACTCATTCTTAATCATGATGTGAAGGAATAAACCATTTCTAATAAACATTTAATAGATTTTATCACACTAAATCCCTTTCCAGTTTGGATAACTATGAATTTTTTTAGATACCTATCTTAGTTTGTGATTATGAATGAGATTTATAATAATTTCCAAGCTTAAAAAGGGCCCTTGGGGTCATACATAAGATTATACTAATTGGTATATTTGGACTAATGTGATTAATCCATGTATTAAAATATTTAATTTTATAATAAAAAATGGTATTTTTTATTAAATATTTGAAATATATAATTAAATAATATTTATTTAATTAAATAAAAAAATTGTTATAATATAAATAATGAGTTTTTCATTATTAATATCAAAATATGATGATTTTTTTAAAGGTGAACATATTTACCGACCCAATTGATCATTTATTATATTTTAGGATTTGGTATTTTTTTAATATGGTTCAAGTAAATTGGATAACATGTTGGGGTAGGATCATGCCTTGAGTGAGGATAAGATTACATGAGTTTTCCACTATTGATAATACTCACCTAGAAGTGTGAGCCACTTGGGGTATCTAACTTTATTCATGTAGAAAGTTTTCATGTTTCACATGTAAATGTGAGTCACCTAAAATATTAACTTAAATGTGTTGGTTTTCATCTATGTGCATGTTATCCACCTGTATTATTTTCTCAAATAAACCTAATAAGGTGGTCTGTGCAAGGTGTGTATCCTACACCCACCTAATCCACCTATAAATATCACTTTGTTAATTATTATCACCTATTTGTTGAAACCACCTATAATACATGTAACTACATAGAATGAAATTTGTATGACTTGGGATTTGATCCCTTTTCCAACAATTTTTTCAAGATACCATGGTTGGACTATATCACCAACTAATCTATGCCTCGTTGGAATTTAAATATAAGGAAATAATAAATCCTAAATGGGATTTGTAATTGGGATTGATGTAATGAGATTACAAGTATCGTTTCATGATAAAATTATATGATCCTTCATAAATTAGCCATTATTTTTTACTTTTAACCCATTTGGATGCTCACTTGTACACCTTTCAAGGTATTTTATCACTTTATACACTTTTAGAGGTTATTTAAGGCTTCAAAAGACCTTTAGAGGATATTTATTGCACCTCTTTTTCATTAATTTTACCTTCCCTAGAGGCTAATAAATGCTTGTCTTGCTATAAATTACAAGGAGGAGGAGTTTTGTCTTCATTACATTATGAGAAATAAACTTTAGTGCTATAATTATCAATTTTTCTTCATTTGAGAGATTTCTATGGTTTCTCTCATATGGTAAATTCTCTAGTGTTTCTCTTATTCTTTCTCCCATCCTTTTCTTTTAGAGTGACTATCATCACATTTATAAGAAGATAATCCCACCTAGGAATTTATGATTAGAATTATTGGTGGATGCATAAGTAGGCTTGGATTTACAATTCAAACTTGATTTAAATATTCCAAAAACATTTTAAAAAAATTTATTTTTATTTTATTGGTTTGTTATTATGTTTTTTTATTAATTATGTTCTTTGATGGGTTTTATTGTTGTTTTTGTTGTGTTATAAATTTTATTATCATTAATAAAATATATGGTGATATTATAACAAATTATATATATTAACTGATTCCTAGGAACTCTCACACATGAATGTGTAATGTAGTGTGGCCCTCCGAAAATCTCTGTTAATAATGGAAATTGTTTCACAGCCTAAGAAATAGGGACAACAAAGTGATCTAATATATTTATATTAATTTCATGTTGACCATGTTCATATGTGGGAAACAATGACACCACACCTACATTGGTATCAAATTCATACTCAATTAATGAAAAAAACATAAAATAATAGTTGTAATTTTTTATGTTTTTTTATATATTCACATTATATAAAAATCATTTTAAGACTCTTATGAAACTTTGATGTAAATTTTTAAGTTATGATCACTCTGATTTATGGTAATTATGAATAATGGGTATTCTCTTGGCCTCTATGTGAAATATCACATACCCTTTTCTCTATTTCAATAAGCCTCTTAAGAGTTTTTGGTTTTGTATTTACCTAAAATTGATGCAAAGAAATAAAATTTCTCTATATAATGTAATTAAAGTCCTAATATCATCCGTGATACAAAAGTAAATAAATAATTTATATAAGTAATTAATATTCATGAAATTCATAGAGTATGAATAAGATCTATACTATTGAATTACTATGAATATTATCATTTAAGGTATGTATGTGATACAAAAAAATTTAATTGTGAGACTAAATATAAAATCTTTCATTGAATGTCTAAGTGTTATATGACTTCCAATAGGAATAAAATTTTTCATGACCTTGATCAATGAAATGGATGGGTTTTGTTTAGATAAGCATCATAGATCTATCTTATGATAAATTACAAGGGTTTTGTTTATCCTAATGTGAATATTTGGTAATGTTTGACTGTGTAACCCAATCAGATTAGAACCTAAAGGCTTGGTGTTGAGAAAATTCATGAGATGGATTGGGAAAGATTTTGTTCATTTAACAATCTAAGAGTTGTATTTTATATAGTTAACAATATTTATCTAACTAAATATACATGGATTAAGATACTATTTTAGTTGAGTTCAGACATTTAAAAATATGGATCTTGGTTAACTAAATTTATAATATTAAGGGTTATTATTATAGTGGGATATTTTTTAGTAAAAGTCCATATTGAATAATAAAATACATGATACTAAAAATGAAATATATTTATATATATATATATATATATTCATGGAACTAAATACAAATTAAAACTTATAATTGAGATTATTCCTTGATAAAAATAAATTTAATGGTAATAAATTCATTGGTCGGTATCATAATTTGATAATTTTTCTCAAACAAAGGAGAAACTATACCTTCTCAAGAAATCCAAAACATATAATAAATTTTATCCTGCCTCGTAAGTAAGGAAATATTATTATTAAAAGAATCAAAAAGATTTATATGGTATATGAAATATTATGTTATCAACCATTGTTTTTAATCTTTAAAGTTTTATGAAAACATAGAATCATTTAATGTGATCGAATTGTTTAAAAATAAAACAAAGAATCATATTTGTATAGAACTATATGTTAGAGAGATTAATTTCTCTAACTTTGAATCTGCTTTTTAGATACTTAATATACATCGTATATTTATGGTAATGTGCATATTCTCAAAGAATAAATTAAATTAATTAAGAGGGAAGTAGACATATAACATGGGAATAGATAAATAGTTATTAAATTATCTACAAGGAGAGTGAAATTTTATTATTCCTCGTAGAGTGTTTTCATTTCTAGAAAACTATTATCATGTGCCATAAATAAATAGAATTTTTTATATCATTCCAAGATAGGATAGGTTTTTCATTAGTAATAAATAATTATTATTATTTTATTTATATAAATGAATTTTTTTATGGTTGTGCTTACATTAATATTTATTTTTACATATTAGATCTTGAAAATGTTATATGTAACATAGATAATAATGAGGCAAAAATTAATGATTTAAATTCCACTTATCATTAGCATTATCTCATGGGACTAAATAAAAATCACATATAATGGCTCCATAATAGTAGAATACTAGATTCTAGTCATTATGAATCATTTTATGTCTACGAAAATTTTTTATTAACTATATTGTCTATATCTCCTTTTAAGGGTAAAGTGAAAAAACTATTGATTTATTGGATTTAATACATACTATTATATGTATTCCTTTGAGTAAGTATATCAAGATATATTTTATTACTTCATTACCTTTTCAAATGAATTCAATTGGTATGGTTATGTATATTTTATAAAAAGGTATAAATCCTTTGAGATGTTTGAAGTGTCTGGAAATGAAGTTAAAAATAAACTTAGAAAAAGTATTAAAACACATTGATTTTATTGAAATGAAGAATATTTAAATCAACGATTTCATAACCATCTAGGAGATTATGGTATAGTATCATAACTCACTCTAGTTGGTACACCACAGTTAAATAGTGTATTTAAAAGGAGAAATTCAACTCTGTGGGACATGGTTCAATCTATGATAATTCATACAGACCATCCAATTTATATTTGTGGTTATACTCTAAAAAATAATTCACTTTAACTAAACAAAGTTCAATAAAATTTTATTCAAAAGACACCATATGAGATGTAGACTTTAAAGAATCCTAATTTTTCTTTAACAAAGATTTAGGGTTTTATGGAATAAGTATAGAATATTACAACAAGTAAGATTTAAACTAAATAAGATAAGTGTTTATTTTTTGGTTATACTAAAGAGATGGTGTGTTATTATTTCTATAATATATTGGGGAACAAATTTTTAGTCATTTTCCTAAATGAAAACTTATAGATCATTGTTTTTATGAATCACAATACACTTTATAATTTCCTTATGCTTAATTTATGTTTTTATTTTATTTTTTATTTATAATTTTATCTTGTAGATTACATAATAATTATATCTTCCAAAATACCATCATCCAGACCATTTAATTATAAACCTGATATTTTCTAGTACATAGAAAAGTTTCACTTGATTTTTTATGAAAACAGAAGAACATGTTTAGGAATATGAAGTACTTGTAGTGATATATATTTTCATAGAGAACTCAAAGAATTTTTTACAACTTAATTACACTCACAAACTATAAATATAAGCCCAAGGAGTCAAGGAAAATATACTAAAATGTTGATTCACTAACTTTATAGAGTTGTTCGCAATCTCAGTGATTGGGAGATTCTATTAGTTTTTGTTTTTAGTGTGATCTAAGGGAATTTTATTTGTGATATTTCATTGCAAAGTCCCTTAGATTTTCTATTTTAATCTTATTGATTTTCATTCTATGTGATCAAAGAAGTCCAAGAATATAAACTTGGATAAATCCTTTAATAAAATGTGTTTATGGTTTCATGGATTGTTATCGAGAAATTCATCATTTTAATATATTTTTTACTTTGGATAGTTAAAAAATTTTGAATCATTTATATTCCTTTGTACTTACATTTTCTACTCAGATAATTTTGAAATATTCTATCTTCTAAACATTACATTATGTTAAGAGGTAATTATTATAAGCTTTAAAAAAATCAATTCACCACCCCCCCTAAATTTTCTAACTGAGGAAACATTTGGTAGTAGAGAGAGTATCTAAATTTTTCTTATACTAACATGTAAGTAGAGAAAAATATTTTCTATGGAAGTAAATCTAATTATTAGAATATTAAAGAATTTAAATTCTCTTCATACACCAATTTTTTATATAGTTGATTAAAAATATTGGATAGATAGAATAAAGATATTTGTTATTAACACTAGTGTAGATAACTATCTTATAATGATTGAAAACTATAAAATTCATAACATGGAATTTATGAATATTAAATGATAAGTGAAGACTGAGTATAAGTCTAACTACAATTTCTATAATGCATTCTTTTGTTCTATGACTCAAAATTGGACTAGGTTTTATTGTTGAAGTTTTTATTGATTTTAATTTGTTTACAGCCATTTTTATAATCATTATAGGTTTTTGAGATGATTTTTGAATTTATGGGAATGATTTTGAGTTGGTTATAGACAATTTTTAGAAGTTATATTGTCATTATGAAAATCTAGAGATACTGGACTACCTAATAAATTTGACAAAGTCCCCAGTGTAATACTTTGGATTCTTATGTAAGTATTTATCATAAGACATTATTCATTGTATCATTTTAGGATAAGTTAACTAAATTGAAAAATTAATTGTATGTATTACTTTTTCATTGGGTGTATGACTTATCTAGCATTATATTTCATCATAAGGCTTCCCCAAACATAATCCTTTGTATATCATATGACTTTGTTTCTATGCATAAAACTTTTTTATTGAATATAAGTCTTTGAGTGTAAGTACTTAATGCACCGAATGTAAGTATTTGAGTCATTTTAATACTTCCATCGTAAGACTTCACTAAACATAATCTTTGGAATACCCAATGTAATAATTCAACCCTTAGGAATTTTTTGAGTTTCTACTATGTGAAAAATTGATTTTATAAATTTTGAATATTCTATTGAAATGAAACCTGATTATGCCAAAATTGTTTCTTGATGATTAAAATATTATGATTCAAACAATATAAATAATTCATATTTCTTACATGATGAATAATATTATATGTGATGAGATAAGCTAAATGGAAATGAACCATGATGAATATGAATCTATCAGGGAAGAAGCTCTAGATATCAAATCTGGAATGTGAGTGTGATGATGTTTTTCTACTCTTTAGTACCTAAAATAACATTCAATTAGTTAAGTGATTCAATCTTAGTGTTTTGAATAACATAGATATGTTCTATTAATTATTTTTTTGTAACTTTGTACTACATGTTGAAAAAGGATGGAGATAGTTTAGATTGTGTTGTTCTAGTTATCTGAAGTGTAAACAACTAATTTGTATTTGTGATGTGTACAGATACTTTTATCTGATATTTTGAATATATCAATTCTACTAAGAGTATGAGGAAGAATATAAGTTTATTTTTGGTATTTGATTGATAACATGGGGAAGAATACCCATGTGATAGTCTTTAATGGGTCTTCTAAATGAAGACCAAGGAAGCTGAAAATAATCAATTAGTCCTGGAACTTTATTTTAGCAATCTTAAGACACCTAATATTATATAAAATTGAGTATATAAAAAGGATGTGTGGAATTAATCTGTCGTATGACTAGAAAATTTAAATCTATAATAAATTAAAGTTTCAATTGAGAAGAAACAAAATGAAAATAATCTATATAGAAAAAGAAGTAGAATTCAATTAAGTAAAAAATATTGAGAAGACAAATGAATCATAGTGAACTATGTTCAGATTATAACATCTATATATATTTGAGTTGGAGTATCCAGTCAATGATACTTTGAGGTTGAGAATATATAATCAGATCTACATCAGATATTGTAATAAGTGATCATATTTTATTAAATATTATATAGGCTCATAGAGAAGATATTCATCTATTGTTGAAGATACCTAAGGCTTCAAGTGATCTTTCTCATTTGTTATAAATCATTTTAACTAGTGGGATATTGATTATGACCAGTGGGATATTGTGTGATGGTATTAGTGGAATACTATGAAACTATAATTGAATGGTGATTCCTCCCTACCCATTGTAAGTTAGTGATTTACTTATAGTGGAAAATCTATATTTAGGGTGATCACTAGCCATAGTAAGGTGTTGGCTCACACATGTGTCCAAACCTTATAAAAATTATTGTGTGTCTTATTTTACTTAATTTATGAATTTCATACAAGGATAATAGTATTATATTATTTTTATAGAGTCGTTCACTAAATGTTTGAAGAGGTTTATTTCAAGAATGAGAGGAAATGGTAAAAAATAAAAATCTACAATGATTCTCCCCTCTCAGTGTTGTCATATTATCCATTACCTCTAAAAATTGATATTAGAAAAAATGGTCCTTTCTATCATAACTCTCTCAATAAACCAAATGATAGACAATATCAAATTTATGAATGGTAGAGTAGATCCAACGTTTGATGGAAAAAATGTCTATGGTTGGAAAAATAGAATGATGCATTATTAGTTTTCAATTGATATTGATGTTACTGATACATCTATATTTGGTTTTACACATATTCAAAAACGTGATCATATGACCTTCACTAATAAGAGAAATCTTGTGTTTGATAAAAAATTAGGGAATGTTATTCTTATGTATCTTTCTGATAAAATTTTCATGAAGGTTATGGGTTTACAAACTTTCAAGGAACTATGGGACAAGTTAGAAAATAATTATATATATAATATCAAAGTTAAATAGGTTAAGATAAAAATATATATAATCATGTCCAAATATATAAAGAGATATTAGTGATGAGGAGATAGATAAATATTGAAAGAAAATCTTATACCTTACCTCTAAGAAATTTAGGAAATGTAAAGGAAAGTAGAAGGGTAAACTGGCCTTAAAATGATTCAATTTTAGTATTTTTGGATATTTTGATTTAAATTTTCTAAAGAAAATTAATCCTATATATGAGTTCCATGAAAATGATGAAAATGAAAAGAAGAAAAAGTGGTGAAAAGACACTAATTATGAAAATTTATCTAGAGAGTTCAATAATAAGTTTCCAAGAAGAAAAATAAATTTCTTAATAAGAAAGGAAGATGATGAAGATACTTTGACCCATATTCCATCTATGTAAAAATGGAATGGAAAGTTCATGAACATTATAGAACATGTTTATAAGGAATAAACCCCTTCATGTATTGAAGATGAATGTGGTGAAGGATCTTTTATGAAGTATATACTTAGATCTAAGATGGAAGCCTTCCTGGAGAAAAAAATATCAAGAAATAAGTTAAATCTCTAAAAAGTTTAATGGAAAGAAGGTTGAAACAACTAAATAGTTTATAAGGAAATAAACCGATCTCATTATGGAACTCAATAATTCAAAGTTAAAAGTGAATGAGAATGAAAATTTGTTAAAAGATATTGAAGTAAAAATGGTTTCTGGGGAAGAGGAACTAAGAAAGAATGAATAAAAATATATTTCAACTAAAAATAAGTTGAAAAGAGTCTAATAATACTTTATAAAATCTATAAAATTCACGTTTGAGACACCTTTAATAGATAAAAATGACAACATGTCATATAATGTTAAATTTCTATCTAATACTTCAATAAAAGTTTAATCTATTTTTCCTTACCATACAATATCAAATTCAAAACTAACAAGATTTGGTTAAAATAGAAAATGATAAATAATCTCTTATATATATGAAATAAATGATAATAAAAAATATATAAATCTACTAAATAAATAATCAAGATAAGAGTATATATACATAGAAAACACATAACTTTGAAATACAGTTTTCAAAACATGCTTTCATTTATAAAAGGATGGTTAGATTTAGTGGATACTATTAGTGTTGTGGGATTTATGATCATAAGTACTACACATATAGGTAAACATGTCTCTTCCTATGAGAAGGAATTAATTAATGGGAAACAGAACTAATATAAAAATAAGTGAGTTCTCGTAGAAGAAATAAATAAACATGGTCACTTCAAGTCTATATACTTATAACAGATTTAAAAGTTTGAATGAAATGTTTAGGACATTATGTGTAAAAATGTATGAAAAACATTCCTATAAATATCTCCTACTAATAAAAGGGTAAAGGAGTTAAAAATAAAAATTAAGATGAGAAATAATTCTTTGTGGAGGTAGATTTAAAGGCAATCAAGAAAGGTAGGTTATGGATAATTGATAGTGGGTGATCATCACATATGAATGGAGACACTAAAATAATAAAAGGCATTGAGAAACATGAATGGGGATCAGTCACTTTTTGCAATGACAGATCAATGAAGATCAAAGGTATTAGAATTAGAAAGATTGAGTCTAAATGCCTCAAGTGAAAAATTTTATTGTTTTTTGGAATGGATAAAGCTTAATTTTTTTAGTTTTAGATAACTGTGTTATTAGGAATATAAATTTTTATTTCCAAAGAACTCATGTGTTTTTAAAAATTCTAAGGATGGAAGAATTATTATAAGATGTGAAAGATAAATTGTAAACTTGTTTCATATTGGCAACCCATATAAATCGAGCTACATGAGTGATGTGCCAAAAGGTGGTGTTTGATTGTATTTTTCTCAATTAGGTTTTTCAATGTGATGATGCAAAGATGAATTGGGAGATAGATTGAGTATCCACCTAATAAGGAATAAGAGTTGTTTTCCATACACTTTGGCTAAAGGAGAATGAAAATTCATCTTACCTTGAATCCTTTGTGGATAGATTCATGTAGCCAACCCATAATACATTAGATGATTTATGATCTGGTATTTATTGATAAATCATGAAAAGTTCCAAAGGGATGACTCCATACTTGTCTAAAATAATCTACAAAAATAAGAGGAAGAGGGTTGTTGGTCTGTTGTAGGTGAACAACTCATCATGATGTAGTTTAAATAGAGAAAAATGATTCAATGTTTGGATAAAAATCTAGATGAATGGGAATATCCATACCTATGTATCTATGCATGAAGTTTGTTGCAAATCAGTATTAAAACACACTTGGATAAAGTCTTATATAGAGTTTTTGATTGTCTGAATTTCAAAGTATTGCATGTTATATTATAGGACTCAAATAAGCGAGTTTTTAAATGCTATAATTCCTACAAATTGATCTAGAAGAAGATTGGAATTATTTTAATAATTATGTATATCATTGGAATAAGTTTTAACATGATATAAATAAGTTTAGAAAATACTTGGAGTAAGACCAAGTCTATTTCAATCCACCTACAGGATTTATCATTTTGGAGTTCATAAGAAAATGGATAAGTCCTAAGTGTAAGTATTTTCTTTATGTGATCATTAGACTCTGATGTCAAACCTAAAACATCAGAAGATAATAATAAATATTTGATGTGATTTAAATACTTTTAGCTTCAGCATATGACTCTGCTAATCATAAGTTTGTGCCTACAATGTGACTTCATCTTAAGACTTTGAAGAGCGTTGAAAATTGATAGAGGTGTGATAATATGATTTCATCCATAGTGTAATACATGATCATAATACTTTATTATAAGTCTCTAATATTATCATATAACTTTTTTACAATGTAATACTTCAAGATAAAGTAGAAAAGTGAAAAAGTAAAGAGCGTAAAACTTATAGAGATGAATGTAAGACTTCTTTCAATGATCATAAGTGTATAAATTTAAGCCTTGATAAATGTAACACTATAAATATCATAGAATAAGTATTCAATACATCGAAAATTTTAAAGTTTCTTCCAGATGAAAAATAAATTTTCCATATTTTTAATTTAATGAAAATGAAATTATTTGGGATGATACAAGATTTTTTTGATCTTGGTATAAACATAAAAGAACCTATAAAGTTTTTTGGATCCAATATTAAGAAGAAAAAAATAGATCTTCATCCATGGAAAGGGAAGATCAAGGCTTGATGAAAATAGTATTTTCCATAATTCATTAATTCTGAGTAAATAAAAAACATTCAATGCTTATGTTGTTCTTTTAAGATAAAAAAATAATGATTATTACTTAACCAATTATATAAGATTTTTTTGAGAAAATTGAAGTGTATAGAATCGTTACATTTTATTCCTAAAGAACAAAATGAATGAATTGGGTTTTAAAGAAAAATAAGATGAAGAATCATCAAACAAAGAGTTGGTATTCATCATGGATTACATAATTTTGATTCAAGGTTGTTTGACTGTTCATGAGAAGTTGAGAAGTTTGGTAATTTTCGAAATACTAAAAGATAAAGAGATAAGATGTTTCAAATACATATAAATCCAAGATTAAAGGATGTATTGTTTTTTCATGGAAGATATTATACTTCATGAAATTATTTCCATGCAAAAAATATATTTATTTTATATTTTATACACCTATGGAAAAATGGAGGTTTAGATATTTGTGGAAGTATTTGAGAAGAGGTCAAGCCTACTAGATATAATTTATGAAGGTAATATTTGGTTGAGATAAGAAAAATAATAAATAAGAAGATGAATAATAAGTCACTCTAACCATATATATCTTGTAAAGTTATTTTTAGGATGATTTTCAATGATGAGAAACATTAAATGCGGGTATTCAGGGGATATCCCTTGAGTTTAAAAATAATTGAAAAAAGTATCATTGAAACTCAAAGTGGATATTCTATGATAGTTGTTTTATGGATATCCATGATAAGTGAAGATTTATGTGGATTCAATTCAATGCTCTTAAATGATTCCACATGTTTTCATGAAGGTCAAGGGGTAAGAAATAAAAAAGGAAGAAGCAATTTCTACTATTAGTGTGTTGAGAATTGAGAATTTAAGACTTCTATTATGTGTGAGATCATATGATCATCTCCCAAATAACAAAAAATGAACCCATTGTAAGTTATAGAAAAGAAGAAGAGGATGATTTGACCATAAATATGAGAGAAGTTTGAGAGAGATAAATTTTATGAGTAGAAAGGAATCCAGGTCAGAATATATATTGATGAACTATAAAACTAAGATGAGTGGAAGCTAAATTGAATATAGTATATCTTAAATATCTCAAGTAATTAAAATTATATACTATGTGTTAAAGTAGGTCTATTATCTTAGTGCAGAGGCATCCTATACAAAACCAAAGATGATTCCAAATAATAACTTCAAATAAATCACCTGCATATATTTGGTGAGAATACATAGAACCTGTGAAACTCCAAGTATGAAAGGAGATCACCATGATAATTAGTGACAATAGTGTGAAGATATAGAGATAATTTTAGTTTTATTCTGGAAAACAATATTCCTATGAGATGCAGATAGTTGTAGGTGTGAGAGGCATCAAACCCATTGTAATCTATGACTGATTATAGTAAAGAATCTATGATTGGGGATAATAACTAATAATGGTAAGGAGTGGGTTTTTTATAAGAAATGAGACAATATTTGGTCACCAAACTCATACCTATTAAAAATTTGTTAAAGAAAACAATAGTTACAAGGCATACATAAGGTGTAATGAGCTTACACCAATAAGAAATTGAAAGTGATTACACATACTTACCAAAAAACACAAAAAAGAATTATTTCACTTCCAAAAGAATCCATCCTTCAGAATTTTAAGATCCATGTACTATTCGTACAAGAAAATTTCAATTAAAAAATGGTGAATCCTATTTAAAATCTCAACAGTCCTCAAAGTGATCAGCTTTCTTTCCATTTCTAAACTTTTTTATAGCACAATCACACAGCACCCCAAATTGCAAACACAAACTAGGTGTAATGAGATTACACCATTAAAAATGATATGGTTAAATCTTATCCAAATAATACATCCTTTAAAATTTAGAGATCCATAATCAGTAGAATAGAAAAAAAACCAAAATTATATACAACCTATTTTCCACCAGATCATGACACATCTCAACAACTCTATATCAGATCACATCTTTCGGTGGAAAACATAAACTTTAATTCATAGTGTATTCATATAAAACACCCAATTTCAAAATCAGTTATCAAAAAATCCAACCAAAAATAATAAAAACCTCTAAACTCAATAGTCCAAAAGATATAGAACTATCAAATCATCTTAAAACTAAATCAAAAACTACAGAATGTAGATAACATATATTTGAAGGTGGGGTTACTTCCCAAAAAAATAAAACAAAAAATGGAGATCCAAAACATTTGAGGAATAAAAAGAAAAAAATTATCCTAAAATGTTGAAATCAACTCTTCCAAAATACAACAAAACCATAAGAGGTGTTTGGAATCATCAAATCAATAACCAAAATCTAATCCAAACAAGGAGTAGGTCATAGAATTGAAACTTTTAAAAAAATTGTGTTTCTTTTATCTACTTTACTTAAATTAATGTGGTATATTTTTTCTTATAACAATATAAAATAGATCTATATGAACCAATTGGAAACATATATTTAATTCTAAAGTGGGTAAAATAATTTTGGATTTGTTAAAAATTACTCAACACATGATTTACTCCCTACCCCCTAGGTGTCTTCACTGGTCCTCTGGGAACAACAATTGGTATTAAATCCAAGGTTCTCTCTCATTAGATCTTTTGGATTGTATCAATTAAATAGAAATTTCAATGTTCCCTCTAAGAAGGTCTACAAATGTTTCTCTGAGTTGTTCTATCTAATATATATATAAAGTGAAAATCTCAGATGTTTAAAGATGTTCCTCCGATAGAAGAGTTAATATTAATCCCTGATAGTATTAAACTTTTGGTTTTATCCCAGACACTCCCAAACATGAATAATATAGAGTTTAATAAGTAAATAAAGTACACAAAGAAGAAAGAGTAAATATCATCAGCTAAAAATAATCAGGATGGTAAGGATATGACTATTAAATATGTTGATTGTTATTCCTTTAGTGGATACAACTCAAGTTGTGGTGATGATTAAATTAAAATAGGTGAAGAAATATATCTTAAGGTTAAGTATTATCTAAAGAATATACCAATTGAATTAGTAATGTATATCTTTAGATTTATCAAGGGAATTTAGAATGAAAATAACATATCAATGAAGTGGATGATGTAGTTGAAGAATTTTTGGTAAATAATATGATCTCCTACAATAGTATCACTAATCTAGTAAATTTCAAGGAAGAAATTTTACTTCTTTGAAATGAAATAATTTTTTCAGTTAATGAGTAATTTAAAAGAGGGGATGCAACAACACTAAATTTTATCAATGAAATTTTTTTTGATTAAATAATTGTTTCATATTTAATAAATTAGTATTATATAAATCACATGAACTACATGATAAAATGAAAAATAAAATTACATTATTTTGAACATTTCATTAATATAATAAATATGGCCATAATAATTTAAAGTATTACAATTAGATAAAAAATAGGATAACTATAATATGAAAAGTTGGATCTCCTCAATCCCCTAGAATAATAGAACTCACAAAAAACATTGTATAAATGGAATAAAATACTAGTGATCAAATAATACTTTTTAAAATAAAAATATATATATCCTTTAGATAAAATAGAAGTGAATGAATAATCAATGAAATATGATGCATTTATAGAAAGTATAGAACATATACGATCCTTAAAATATGATTGTTGGAATAGTAATATGACTATAAATAATAGTAAACCAAACTTCAGAATGGTATCATCACATTTGGGAGTGTAAAATAATATTCTTGTATCTTATAAAACGAAAATATGACATATTTGTCTCATGATACAAGTAAATAAATGTTTTAAAATTTATAAAATAAGTGTTTTTATTTTTTTTTAAACATATATGTTTAATTTTCAATATTATAACAAATATACAGATTTGAAATTAAATTTATTTATAAAAAATGGTTTTATAAAATTATATTATGTTTATTTATAATGATAATATAATTTTATGATATCATAATTAATTTTTCAAAAGGTTAAAAAAATTATCATAATATTAAAATTGATATTTTTCAAATTTATATGGATTTTATTTAAAAATTAAATTCACATATATTGAAAATTATTTTCAAAAAATAGATCTAATATAATAATCTACATGTTAAAAAATGGTTTGGGTGAATTTTTTATAGCTTTCAAAAATAGTTGAATTTATTTGAATAGTAAAATATGAAAAAATACAGTAATTCGCATTATAAGAAAAATTTATGTTGAAATGGATAATAGATCATGTAAGTGAAACTCGAATCAACCACACATGTAATAATTAATTTATATGTTAAATATATTCATTATTATTGGTAGTATTGAGAAAAAATAATAAACTAATGAATATTGTATTAAAAACACTCCTCTCATCCTCTTATAAATACATCCCATCACTACCCCTTCTCCTCACACCTTATATGCCTTTAATATTAACCAAATCTCTGCCAAAATCTCTCTTAATCTCTCTTCTCATGTCCCTATAATCATTTTTTCCTGAAAATATCAACTTCAAGTTTCCTTATGTGGAAGCCTAAGGGGAGACATCTAAAGGAGATGGTAACACTCTCAACTGAGCACTCTTTAATTATTTCCTTATTATACCACCTAAATTCCTTATTATAAATGATGGTATGATAAAATTAATTTTTTAATATAATTAATAGTTATTATAAATCTATAATATTTCCTTCTTCTCTTCTAATATTCTAAAAAACATATTCATCGTCTATATTATGTCGGTTCACTGCCTCCATGGATGATGAGTTCTTTTTTTCCATTTTCACCTTCATGGTAGGTTTAAATTAACTTAATATGTTTTGAAATGTTCAAAATTTTTATATTATATTTTATTTCACATTTTTTAATGGATATATATCCATAATTTTAAAGTAAATTCAATAAGTTCATCATGGTTAGAAAATCCGCCTAAATGAAGTAATCATATATCTATAAAACATGTACTCTCAAGATAATGATTATTTGAGAATAAAATTATAAATTAAGATTTTTTTGAAATTATAGAAACATATTAACTCTTTTAAATCTCACTTCTGGAGTTATGGAACCATTCTATAATTAATTCTATAATTATCAACAATTGATTTGACCTCGAAACCATGAAACGAACTCCCTCAGAACAGAGAAATAAAACTTGGTATCTCATTAAAATGGTTGTAAATTAATATAATAAAATTGTAGTAAATAAAATATATATGTATATTGTCAATAATTAATTAATTAATCAATTAAATTTAATTATTCAGGATATTAAGTGAAAAGGAATAATTATTATGGACCAAAGATAAGGGATCTCTCTGAAGCATCCTATTTTCTCTAGGTTATGTTATCTCTCTATTTTCATTAATTACACTATTTTTTATCCATATTTACATCTTCTATATTATTTATATATTTATAAGACATATATACCTAGATTAATTCTCCTTTTCTTTATGGGGATATTCATGTATTAAAGGTTCCCTTCTCAATTTCTTTCATTAAGAAAAACCGATTAAAATGAACCTCTATATTTTATTACCTTGACTCAAATACCACTAAATTAAATGATTTTAACCTTAAAAGGTTTCTAAAACCACTAATTTTATTATTTAAACTCATTTTTTATCATTTATGTTTTCATTTACTTTATTATTCCCTTTCCCTATTTAATTATTATTTTTACTTTTTTCTTAAAACCCTACTTTAAATATATTTTTCCAAAATTATTTCTACACTCTATTTTAGGTCTTAAATTAAATTTTAATAATTTCCATGTATTATGGTTATATATTTATCTTTGAATTTCCAAGAATTATTTAGTCCCTTATTTCATGGGATTCATTATGAAATTTTATTTGACTATGTTATAAGACATGATTATGTAACCCATTTTCTTTTTCAGGGGGTTTTATGATGCTTATACCTTATGTATTATTTCCTTAAATGGAACTCATGTGAATTTACATGTTATTATGGGTGAAACTATGTTTTCATTAAATGTATTGGGTAATTTTTATATCTAACGAGACGATATTCATGGGATTAGGGAGTAACCCTTATCCATGATGAGACTTTATCCACCATGTGATGTTGTATTGGTAATTATCCTTGACTTGTGCTCATGTCATGTTCTATGTTCCTACAAAATTCCTATAATTAATTTATATTATATTTACTATATAATTATGTAATTACTCTATGTGACCATTTACCTTTCCACTTATTATATCATGATAGTCATTTGATTGATATGTTATGATTCTTTATCATGTGTATTCCTTTACAAGGATTTTTTATCTCACTCATTTTTTTATATATTCTCTAGGTTATACTATGGGGTTATAGGTCTTAAAATGGATTTATAAGATCATTATATAGATTAAAATAAAAAAATTATTCTTTTTCCACTCTGATGTTTTATGTACCTAGTATTCCAAATACACTAGTACTCACAATCATTGGGTTGTGTTTATTGGATATTTATGTTAAAAATATTATAATATTATGTGTAAAGTACATGGGTTTATATAGTTGGTATCAGAGTAATATTTAGTTATTTTTAGGGATAGGTATAAGAATATATTAGTAAAAATATAATAGATAAGTCTAATTATATTAAAATGTATTAAAATTTTGGTGAAGTACAAAGCAAGTGGTTTCTAAGAAATTACATCCTTGTCTAGATACTACAACTTTATGTGGCTCTAGAACATATGTACCTAGGGTTAATAGCCCCAAAATGACTCTTTGGGTATTAACTTGACATATAACTAATGCATGAAAAATAAGACTTTTTTCACACATGGTTTGAAAATCATAGAGGATATGATTTGGAAATTTTAAAAAGTCTTTATCAACCATTATGAAAGACTTTAATAGATTGTTAGATTAGAAAACTTAGTAGTAAAATTATCATGGATAACCTAGATTGAAACCTAGAGACTGATATGTTAGGATATATGTATAATTTATAAGTTATTCTTTTAATTTCATAGTTTCCATTTTTTATATGGTTATTAGTCAGATTATTCTCATCATTAAATTTATTTTGGATATAGTAAATGACTAGAACTAGAAAAAAATAGTTAAAGGTAAACTCATTATTCATTCATTAACTTAAAATTTATTATATGATTATATTTATATATATTCTTTTATATCAATTTAGTTTAGTAGAACTATTCAAACACCACCTAAAAACATAGAGGTTTATATATGTGTGATAATATAAAAAAGAGGTAATCATTGTATCCCAAGTATATAACTCCACTCCAGGCAATGTGTGGGTACTAAAACTCTAAAAAAATATTTTCATACTTCCTTTAGTGGAATTTGATTCTATACTAAACATGGGTTGGATGAACTTATATTAATCCAAAATCAAATAATGGGAGAGGTAAATCACTCTCCATATCCTGAGTCATCCTATAATTTTGTACAATTGTAAAGAGGTGGATGAATATCCTTTGGAATATTCTTCTCAATAATGGATATTATTGCCTTATGAGTAATAATATCTATCTTAATTTATTGAGACAAAGGATCGAATCATTCTTAAAGACATTCCCATTGTGATGGACTATATTGATGTGTTCCCTGAAGAGTTTCTTGGTCTTCCTCATAACTTAGTGTTTGAGTAATCAATTTAACTTATACCAATATCTCTACCCATATCCAAGACTCTATACAGAATAGACACCATTGAATTGGAAGAACTGAAGAAGTAGCTATAGGATAATCTTTATAAAGGTTTTATATTCTTTATTGATTTACCATGGGGTGCTCTGGTCCTCTTTATCAAGAATAAGGATGGGTTAATGTGTATATTTATTGATTATAATGAACTCAACAAGATCATAATAAATAACAAGTATACACTACTATGGATTGATGACCTGTTTGATCAACTATGTTGGGGCCAGTGTTTCTCTAAGGTGGACCTTCAGTCAGGATTTTACCAATTAAAGGTGAAGAAGGAATATATTCCAAAGACTTCCTTTTCAATAAGGTATGGACAATATGTGTCTATAGTGATTCCCTTAGGACTCACAGATTCTCCTTCAATATTTATGGACTTAATGAATAGAGACTTTAGCTATTACCTTGATAAATTTTGTTAGTATTTATAGATGATATTTTAATATACTCTAAAAGTAAGTAAGATCATGATCATTTGAATTCTATGTTAAAGAATTTTTTAGAGGACAAGTTTTCTAAAAGGTATAGAAAATGTGAGTTTTGGATGTAGAAAGTATCATTCTTGGGGGACTTTATAACTAGTAAAGGGATATGTGTAGACCATTCTAAGAAGAGGAAAAATGGGGAATAGACCAAACTAACATATGTAACATAGATATATAGTTTACTTGGAATAGCTGGGTATTACTAATGATATGTGAGAAACTTATCACAATTTTCAAACTTGTTAAACAATATAACTCATAAGGAAGTAAAGTTTATCTAGATTGAATAATGTGAAGGAATCATCAAGGAGTTAAAAAGTAGGATTATCACTGCACAAGTACTCATGCTACCGTAAAGAGGGGTACTATTTAAAGTATATAGGGATGTTTTAAAAAAGGTTTAGGGTGTGTATTGATGAAAACTAAAAAAGTGATAGCTTACACCTCAAGGTAGTTGAAAATTCATGAGAAAATCTATTAAACATGTGATATAGAGTTGGATATAGTAATATTTTTTTTAAATAATAATAGCCTCAAGTATATATTCACAAAAAAGTTTAATATGCACCAGCGAAGACGGTTAGAGATTACTATGGACTATAACTGCTCAATCTATTATTATCCTTAGAAGGTAAGTAATGTAGAAGATTCTCTAAGTATAAATAATCCTACAACCATATCAATAATAAGAATTTATTAGGATTTGATCATCTTAGATTTGAAAATGATGTAAATGGGAATAATTAAGGAAGGAACACCATAATTCTTTTCTCAAATGATTTTTCAACCATCCATTTTGGAGAAAATAGATGATTCTCAAAGTGGTGATGTGGAAGTATATAAGAAAGAAAAATCTATAAGAAAATAAAAATCCTTGAAGATAAAAATTGATAAGGAAGGAGTTGTAAGATTTGGGTCAAGATTATGTGTACCATAAAATAATAATATAAATAAAGAGTTGTTAAATGATTCACAAAGATCGAAATTATATATCCAATAATGGAGCATAAATATATATCACAATATTTTAGTACAATATTGGTGGTAAAAAATGAATAAGGAGATCATAGAATATATATCAAAGTTCTTGGTATGTCATAAAGTAAAGGATAATAGGTAAAAGTACAAGGGGGTGACGAAACCATTACCCATGCCTATATGAAAATGGGGGGGGGGGGGTACCAAATAATTTTTCATGAGTATTCTGATGACATCTAGAGGAAATAATGTCACATGGGTTACATCATATCAACTTAAAAATACTAATAAATTTATTTCAATTTGAGAGGAATTTTCACTTGATCAACTTACAAGAATATACATTAGAGAAGTGGCTACATTGCATGGAACACCACTATCTAATGTATATGATCGAGATACATGGTTTACATCTAAGTTTTAGAAAAGTACCCAATGTGATATAAACATTTAGTTGAACATTAGTATGGATTATCACCCCCAAACTAATGTCTAATCTGAGTAGACTATCTATACACTCAAATACATGTTGATAGATTTCTTGATGGACTTTAAAAGAGGATCAGATCAATATATTAATCTATTATAGTTCTATTATAATAATAGCTTCCACTAAACATCAAAATGGATCTTCATACATTACTTTATGAGAAGATATTTATAATGCATTAGTTTTGGGATGAAGTTGGTGAACACAATCTTCTGGGACCTGAAATGGTCAAAAAATTGTAGAAACTATCAAGTCCATTTAGTAGCACATCAGAGTACCATAAAGTCAAAAAAATAGATATATTTATAACAATTTGGGATATCTATAGTTTGAGGTTAAATATAAAGTGTTCCTTTACATATCTCCATAAAAGGGAGTCATGATATTTGGGAAGAATGGAAATCCAAGTCCTATATACATCATCCTCTTTAAGATTCTCTATCACATCTGATTTGTAACTTATCGACTAGAACTTCCAAAAACATTGCCTTAAGTGTATTGTGTGTTCCACATATCCCTATTGAGGAATTATATACCTAACCCCTCACATGTATTTAATCAAGAAGTGGTACATTTAGAGTATGATATCTCTTTTAGGGAGAAACCTTTGAAGATCTTGGAACAAAGGGACAAAGTTTGGCACAACAAGACTACTTTCCTAGTCATAAAACTATAGTGGAATCATAAGTACGATGAGGTTACATGGAAATTAGGGGAATAAAATAAATAGAATTACCACCATATTTTTAAATCTTTTTAGGTGAAATGAAATTTCAAAGGTGAAATTTATTAAGGGGTAATAATGTAACAATAATTAATTTTATCAATGAAATTTCCCTTCTGATTATATAATTATGTCATACTTAGTTTACTGGTATTATATGAATCACATGAACCATATGATAAAACAAAAAAAATATTTAAATAATTTTAAAATTAAATTAAAAGAATAAATATGGCCATAAGAATTGAAAGTATTACAATGGGATAAAAATATAAAATAAGATAACTATGATATGAAAATTTGAATCTTGTCAATACCTTGAATAATCACACTCACAAACAAAACTATTGAAATGAAACAAAATATTAGTAATGAAATATTAATTTTGAAAATAAATATAAATAAAAATATAACCTCAATAGAAACTATAATTGAATGAATAATGAATGAAATATTATGTATATATATAATGTAGGAAACTCATATGAACATTACAAATATGACGGTTTGAATGTTAATCTGATTTTTGGAATAGTAATATAACCATTAGGAATAATAACATGGCTCTTAGAATAGTATTCTCGCCTATGGGAGTGTAAAATAATATTTAGTTATCTTATAAAATGAAAATGGTACATATTTATATCATGATACAAGTAAAAAAAATTAAAAGGATAAAATAAGTGTTTGTATTTTTGTAAAGCATATATGTTTTATTTTTATTTTTATAAAAAATATAAAGATTTGAAATAAAATGTATTTTTAGAAAATGTTTTTAAAAACTAATAATTTTTCATTATAATTATAATATAATTTTATGACACTATAATTAATTTTTCAAAGGTTCAGAAAAAATAATCGTAATATAAAAATAGGTAATTTTTAAATAATTAAGGATTTTATTTTAAAAAAAATTCTAATATTTATAAAATTATTTTCATAAAATGGATTTTATTTTTTTAATCAACATGTATAAAAATCATTAGATTTATTTTTTTGTATTTTTCTAAAATAATTGATTTTTTTTAATAGTGAAATACATAAACATATAGTAACTTCCATTATAAGAAAAACACATGAGGAAATGAGTCATGGATGATGAAAGTGACCATTGGATCAGCCTCACGTGAACTAACTAATTTATACAGTCACAATGTTGAATAGTATTTGTATTCATGATCAAAAATAACAAACTAATGAGTATTATATTCAGAACACACCTATCCTCCCCTTAAAATACCTCCCCTCACCACCTCTTCTCATCGTACATCTTAATCCTTGGATCTTAAACTCTTCCAAAATATCTCTTACTATCTATAATCTTATCCTTATATTCATTTTTCTCCTAACAATAATAATCCCAAGGTGCCTTAAGTGTAATCTTTAGAAGAGATATCCAAAGGTGAAGGTAACACACTTAATAAAGCATTCTTTAATTATTTCCTTCTTTTACAAACTCAAGGACTTATTTTCCATGGTGGTATGATAAAATTGGTATTTTTAATATATTTAATTGTTATTATATATATGGAATATTCCCTTCCTATATTTTAATATTCTAAAAAATAAAAACATCATCCATATTATATTAGTTCACCGCCTTCATTGATGATGAGTTGTTGTTTTCCATTACCACCTTTATATTAGGTTTAAATTAACTTAATATGGTTGAAAATGATATTAATATTTATATTATATTTTCTTTCACATTATTTAATGGATATATATCCTTAATATTATAGGAAACATAAAAATTTCATCATGGCTGGAAAACTCACCTAAATTAACTAATCATATAGTTATAAAACATGTACTCTTGAAATCATGATAATTTGAGAATTTCATTTTGTATTAATTTTTTTTTTGAAATTATAGAAACGTATTAAATCATAAAAATCATACTTTTAGATTTATGGAAGTATTTCATAAGAACTTACATAATTATTCACAAGTGATCCAACCTTAGAACCATGAAATGAACGCCCTCGACATGGTAAATTTAAACTTGATATATCATTGAAATGGTTGAAAATTAACATAATATAATTATAATAAATAAAATGTAAATGTAAAAGGTTATTAATTAATTAATTGATGAATCTAATTTAATTATTCATGTTGTTAAGTGTAATTTCAAAACAATTCTAAACCTAAGGTAAAGGATCTCTCTGAACCACCATATTTTTTTGGGTTATGATTTATCTCACTTTACCTCAATTTATCTCTTTTTTATTCTTATTTAAATCCTCCATATTATCTATATATTTTTTCCACATATATAACTAGTTTAATTTACCTTTTTTTTATGAGTATATACATGTTTTAAAAGTTCCTTTCTCAAATTTTTTTGTTAATCAAAGATAATCAAAGGGAACCTCTCTGCTTCTTTGCCTCATTTAATGTACCACTCAATAAAATGTTTTTAACCTTCCATGGTTTCTAAAAAAACTAATTTTTTTATGAAAAACCCATTTTATTTAATTTCTAGTTGTATGTAAATTATTATTCTCTTACCCACTTTAATGATTGTTTGCCATTTTTCCTAATACCCCACCCAAAAAAGAATTTTTCCAAAATTATTTATCCACTACATTTTTTGCCTTCAATTCAATTTGAATAATTTTAATTTCATATTCTTATTAATTTATCTATGAATGTCCAAAAATATATTTATTCCCTTCTTACATGGAATTCATTATGAAATTCCATTTGACTATGTAATAACACATGATTGTGTAACCCATTTCCTTTCCATGGTTTTTTCTAATGATTATGAATTGTGTATGATTTCCTTATGTGGAACACAATTTCATGTACATTTTATAATGGGTGTTCCTAAGTTTAACTCTAATTCATTGGTTAATGTTTATGTATCATGACAAGATATGAAAGGGATTAGAGAGTAAACATAATCCAAAATGGGATATTGTCCACCATGTAATGTTCTCTTATAGTTTAGCCTTGAATTATGCTTATGTCATATTATATGTTGTTGCATCATTCATATGATGCATTTATCTTATATTTTTTAAAACATTTATTTTATTCATCCATGTATCATTTATTTACCTTTCCTATTATGATATCACGATATATCATTTGATTCATATGTTTTGCTTATTTGTCATATTTATTCACTTCATTCCCCCAAGTTATAATATGAAATTTTAAAATCTCAAATTGATTTAGGATCTCATTATAGTGATTAAAATAACTATGATTTATTTTCGTTTTATTTCAATGTTTTATGTACTGAATATTCAAAATACACTAGGCTTATTGATCTTTGGGTTGTGCTTATTGGGTATTTATGTAAAAATTAATGTAATATTATGTTTAAAATACTTGTGTCACTATAGATGAAAGTGAAAAATATTTTTATAAGAATTTTTTGAAGTAGGTTGTAATATCCCAAATCCGGGTACCACCCAAGTTCACCAAACCTGGTTGGTCACATTACCTCAAGCACATTTCCCCAAACACCAGAGGCTGTCGACTAGAAGTAAAAGCCAAGGTATGATATTGGGGAAACTATTCCCTCATTAATAGAGTGAACACAGTGGAAAAAAAATGGTAAACAATAGTGGAAGCATTAATAACATAAAACATAATTAAACATTGGAAGACTGAAAGTAATAAAATAACTGTAGAATATATATAAATGATGCATGACACTTATGCCTAGGAAATCATCCAAACAAGTCACAATACCAGAAATACAATATATAACCAATGAACAAAAAGATTAACCTCCAACAGCATCGTAAGCCTCAACTTGGTCACTTGCTCTCCAGCTCCAACAACAATCAAGTACCTGATGAAGAATGGCACTTTCCCTTATCTATACATGCAACCATATAATCTGTTTGGGTCTAAAACATGACCCAAATAGGGTGTGAGACAAATCCCAGTAGGCAACCACCAAAAGATTTGTGTCTAACTGTCAATGAATATATATAATAGGTAATATACAGAAATGAATAAATAAACTAGTAAGTACTCAAATGTAAACAGTCCTTAAGTTTTTAATTACATTAATTTACTTTTATTTTGTTCTTTCAATCATGAAATATTGGGATCTATCCTAAGATCTATATCCCCCTATGTAATAGTAACAAGACATATGTCTTAGAAGACCATCTAAACAATCAAGTAAGATTGAGTCCAAGCTTGTCATTTGGCTTGGAAGACTCATCACAGTCATTCAATCATTCATAAACAACCCTATGGGAAAGCTCTCAAGGTCTAAAACCTTTGGTTTAACATAGAACGAATTCATTAAATAATGACCCTCTGGTCATCTCTCATCATCTAACCCCTTTGGTATAACATAACACTAGTCATTTACAAATGAACACCAAGGAAAGATCTCACGGTCTAAACCCCTTGGTCTAATATACTATCAAAAAATTATAATCAACACCTTGGGAAATATCTCACAGTCTAAACCACTTGTTCTACAACCACCTGACATATCTCATGGTCAATACCCCAGGTCACATAACAAAAAAACATACATAAATGACCCTCCCTTAGGAATCTCTCACAGTCAATTCCCCTTGGTCAAACTTTCACAATGCATATCATAGGCATCACATATTATCAGTAACTCCATCTTAAAAAACAAGGCATGAAAAAAAAAGGACATCCTAACAGGCATTCTAGACCAAATGGCTATAAACATTCAATCAAGGTAAATGCACCCACGATGTTTCCCATAACCAAGGTATTTAACCTTACACATATGAAACTTCCATATATCAATCAACCAAACCATAACATGTGATAACAGGGTTTAATTACAAAACACACAATACCTCAAGTGTGGGTATACATCACTTTTAGCATATATAATCCAAATATGAACAAAGAAAGGCACAAACCACCTACCTTGATGCCATACAATCAATAATCTTGAACGTCGGCCCTTGAATCGTCCTAGATCGGCATAGATCTAGAAAAAGGTTAAAAACATCCAACCTTTGATAACTCACAAGAGAGGAAGAATAAGAAAGAAGGGATCTAGAAGAATTGAGAACTCAATGGTGAGATTCCAACGCACCTGATGGCATCTCAATCAGAGTTCGGACGAAGAAACAGGGGAATGATCTTTGTTCGTCGTTCCCGAGCACTCCTGTATGAAACACGGGAAGAAGAATTTGGTTTTGGACATGAGACACAACCCTGCTCTGATATATCAATTAAAAATAAAACTGCATGGATTTTTTGTTAAATGTATATGTCGTGTGATGGCTTTAACTATCCCCCACCTTAAGTAGTCTTCCAAGTCACCACACGGCCATGTACTCAGACATTACACGGCTAGTACGCGGCTGTACATGGAAACAGGATACACAACATGTACTCATAAGTTCATGATGTGTACATAAAAAATTTTATTTCTTTATTTTTCTTAAAAAACATCCTAAAATCAAGATCCATACCTGAAATAAATATCTGAGTTCCTACAAACTTCCCCCCTTAAATCAATTTTTCACCAAATTTCCATTACATTGGTGGTGAAGAAGAAGCTTCAAACAACTTTGGCCACTCTGATCATACATTGGTCTCCCTCTCCCAAGTCCCATTCTGCACTCGATCGTGTTTCCATATCACCCATACTAGAAGAAAATACCAACCATGTAGAACCTTTGTGCTGCGATCCACAATCTGAATAGTGTTCTCCTTGAAGGATGCATCCACATCCAACTCAACCTCTACGAGTTGAAAACATGATAGGGGACTAAAAAGTAATGTCATAGGTGAGAAACATGAAAGACATCATGTATATCCTGGTACCTCTAAGGTAACTACAACCAATAGGAAACTAGCCTAACTCTCTCCAAAACCTCAAATGGTCTGACGTATCTTGATGAAAGCTTCCCCTGTCTCCTAGTCCTCTTATGTCCCAACCTCAGTGTGACACGTAAGAAAACATGATCTCTGACCATGAACTTCAGATGTTATCTCCATCGATCATCATAGATTTCTGCTGAGATTTTGCAGTAGATATCCTCTTCCAAATCAACTCCACCAGCTCAGTGGTCTCCTGGACAGGACGAGGTCCCAGCATAGTTGCCTCTCCTACCCTAGCCAACATAGGGGTGATTAGAATGGACAACCATAAAAATACTCATATGGTTCCATCTGAATCGTTGCCTTAAAACTGTTATTGTAGAAAAAATAAACTAGGGGTATGTGTCTCTCCCAAGAACCCTCAAAATCCAAGATGCTTGCTTGAAGTGTGTCCTCCAAAACCTGAATCGTGCGCTCGGACTGGTCATATGTCTGGGGATGGTAAGTTATACTCAAAATTACCTATGTACCCAAATCTCTCTATAGTCTCTGCCATACATGAGAAGTAAATCGAGCGTCCCTGTCTGAAATGATAGAGTTCAGAACCCCATGGAAATGTACAATCTCTCTGATATAAAACATTCCAAGCTCATCAACACTAGAGGTTTCCTTGATCAGTAGAAATGTGAAACCTTTGTGACTTTGTTGATAACAACCCAAACTGCATCATTTCCTCTAGACAATCTCATAAAAACCATCACTAAATCTATCACAACATCATTCCACTTCCACTCAGGAATGGGTAAATACTGTAAAATATTTGTCGATCATTGATGCTCTTCCTTCACCTGCTGATAGGTGGAACATCTCATAACAAAACTAGCTATATCCCTCTTTATACCTGTCCACCAATACTGACGATGAAAATCTTGATACATCTTGGTTACACCAGGATGAACTTCCCACACTAACTCATGAAAATATCGCATCAATTCCTCATGTATGTCTGCTGACACCCATACGCATCCATGAAAATGCAAAACCTCATCCTCATTTATAGTCCACCTAAAAGTATGGTCCTCGCTAGACACACACTTCTGTAGGACTAGGCCTTCAGAATCTGAAATTTGCCTCATTTTCACTTGATCCAGAAGAGTAGAGGTAAAATCCATAGAAGAAATAAAAGTCTTCCTATGTCTGCCATGCACCTCTAAATCCATCTCAGAGAGTAGAGCCACAATTTTCCACTCACTACTGGTCTCTTGAACTACCTATATCTGAGTCCTCCTGCTCAATGAATCAGCCACTACATTGCCTTTCCTAAGAATGTAAGGAAACTCAAAGTCAAAATACTAAAGGTACTCAACCCACCTTCACTGTATCAAATTTAGATCACACTAATTAAAGATATACTTGAGGATTTTGTGGTATGTGTAAACCAAAAAATTCTCTCCCAAAAGATAATGTCTCAAACAACACAAATCATTCACAACTGCAACTAACTCGAGATCATGCATAGGGTAGTTCCTCTCATGTGGCCTCAACTACTGAGACCCATGCACAATGGCTCCTTACCCTGCATTAGCATGGCTCTCATCCTGATACATGATGTGTCGCAGTAAATTGTGTAACTCTTTACCGGCTCTAGAAAAATCAGTATTGGTGGTGAAATAAATATCTCTTTCACCTTCTGAAAGGTTGAATCGTGGGAATCTGTCCACAAGTACTTATAACCCATCTTAATCAGGCCCGTCAGTGGAACTACTAAGTGTGAAATGTCCTGTATAAAGCATTTTTAGTAACCATCCAGCCCCAAAAAACTCCATACCTCAAAGATATTCTTCGGTTGCTCCTAGGAAACTACCACTCTCACTTTATCTGGGTCTACTAATACTCTTATATCTAAGATAACATGACACAAGAAGTGAATCAGATCCATCCAAAAGATTCATTTTGAGAGCTTATCATATAACTGATGCTCTCTCAGTGTACTCAATATGATCTCAAGATGGATGGCATGGTCATTTTGAGTGTGAGAGTACACTAAGATATCATCCATGAAGACTACCAAAAAAGAATCCAAGTAAGGATAGAACACTTGGTTCATCAATTCTATAAAAAATGATAGCATCCTCATGAGACCGAATGGCATAAACAAATACTCGAATAGACCCTACCCACTTTGAAAGAATGTAAGAGGTATTTCTAATGGTCAAACGAATAATTGATGATAATCAGATCTCAAGTAAATCTTCAAGAACACCCAAGCTCCTCTAAGATGATAAAAGAGATCATAAATCCTCGGTAAGGGATATTAGTTATTGACTGTCATCTAGTTCAACTTCTAATAATCCACACAATGTATAAGGGTACCATCCTCCTTGTCAGAAAAAAGAACAGGCGAACCCCAATTAGAAGTACTAGGTCAGATGAAACTCTTTGCCTACAACTCCTCTAACAGCTTCTTGAGCTCATGTAACTCTAATGTTGTAATCATATAAGAATAAATGGACATTGGTGTCACTCTTGGCACAAGATCAAAAGAGAAATACACCTCTTTCTTCAGAGGTAAACCTAAAAAGTCATCTGGCAAGACATCCCTAAAACAATCCCCCACTGGAGGGAGGTCCATCTGTGAAGTCCCCTGGTCATCCAGATATAAACGAGAGATCTATGTTTTAATTCCTTCAAACCCATGATGATCAGGTCCATATCTACTTGCATGGACATCTCATTCACCCTTGTGTATAAAAACCCACCCTCTAGTGATTCGAAACTCATCCTATGGTTATATCAGTCAACAAAGTTCTGAAAAGAGACTAAACAGTTCATTTCAAGAATGAAATCAAAACATGTCATCTCTAATACATAGAGGTACCATAAGAAGTGACACCCATAAACCACAAGAGGGAAATCCTTTCACTAACTTACACTAGTCATCCAAATCCCCAACGGAGTGTCTAGTGTCATAACATCATCATAATTGAAGATAAAGATCCCAAGGATCTCCACAATGTCAATAAATATAAAACTATGAGAATCCCCTGTATCCAAAAAATCATAATCTAAAACTGTGTCAAATAGAATCATATCTCTAATCGTAGAGGGTCCAGGATCCAACTCCTACTGGTTCTGCTCCATCACAAGATTATGACCTATACCATGGCACTGCGACCCTACCTAGATACCCTGATCTGATCCACCCTTCTATCTCTAAAAACTAGTCATATGGCTACCATGTCCATGGCCACCTTCTCAGCCTGAATGACCTAACGAACTCTAGTTCCCTGAATGGTGAGAAAATGGTGGGGATGCTTCTAAATGTGGTGTCATATCAGATCCCTTATCACTTTCTGGTGGTGAGAACATCCTGTAAAAACTCTTAATGTGGCCCATCTTTCCTCAAGATCATAATTCTACTGGTTCCCTTGGGAAAATTGGCCATGTATTCCCACTCCTTCCGCACTAGTAGCACACTACTTGGCTGCCTAAAAAAACATCACTACTGTTAGAAAAAACACCACATGTAAGCTCTCTATGAAACTTCCTACTATCAGTCGATAGAGTACCAACTATGGATGTCGAACAACCTTGGCTCGTAGCTCCTAACTCCATTAGATTTTACTCAGTAATCAGCGATTGATTTACTATAGTAGTCACTAAAGTTAGCATGAAAACATTCACCTGTGATCTGATGTCGTACCTAAGACCATCCTCAAATCACTTAGCTAGTGATAACTCATCACCTCCCAAAATAGGTGTGAAGTTCTAAATATTTGTGAAGTGAGAAGAATAATCCATCCCTGAAAGAGAAACCTTATCCAAGTGCATGAACTCCCAAGCTCAGTCGGCCCTAAACGTCTCAAAGTAGAAGTAATCATAGAAGGTCCTCTGAGACTCTTCCCAATTCATATCCTGATGAAGTCCCGCCTATGAGATAACATTCCACCATATCTTGGTGGAGTCACATAGCATGTACATCATGAGCTTCACCCTTCTCTCAAGAAGCATCTCTAGATTCTCAAAGATAGAAATCATGGCCTCCAACCATGACTCTCTGGCCTATAGTCCTCCATCCCCAAAAAAAGTAAGAGGATTCTGCTGCTGGAACACCCTCGTCAACTCTTCCATAGTTGGGGTAGGATACAATGCTCCCTGAAAAGTCTAAATCATCCTAAAAAATCTATCATGGAACTATGCATCAGCACCTGAGTCTGGTATAACAGTTGGTGCCAAGACCGGCACGACGAGAGGATCTGCTGGTAATCCTAGATCTACCATTTCTAGTATCTGATCCTTTCCCTGTACCAGGCATAAAACCATAGGATGTCATGGTGGCATGACTCTACAAGTCCAAGTTCCCACCTCAGTTTAAGATTATCAAGGACTGTAACATAGAAGTGAAATAATAGAATAGAAGAAGAAAAACATTCAAATTTTATAAAAGATGGTTACACGATGTGTAGAACCACTACAAGGAGTGTTCCCTTATGCTTTAACATGGGCATGTACCTCTTACAACCTCGTCATGTAACAACCCACACACACGGAATGTTCCTCATGCAACACAGCATGTATGTGAATATCACCTTCTAGCTAGGTACTTCAACACATCTAGAACTACACGGTTCTCTCCTAGAGTAACCCTACACAGTGTGCACACTCTAGACATGGCGTGTACTACAAGGTTCCACCCACCTGTGTATTTAGTCACATGGTCGGATACATGGTTGATTACTATATGGCATGTATAATCTATACATGGTGTGTACAACCTAAGTTTCATCCACATATGTCATTATTCACACAGTTGGATTGATGGTCTTTGACAGCACGACGTGTACTCTAAGTAAATGGCGTTTTCTACCAATGATTATCAACCCTGTGTATCTGCTCACATGGTTAGTCACACGGCCAAAAACAACACAACATGTACAAATAGTACATGGAATTTACTTAATAAAATTTGTTTCTTCCAAAACAGAAGAACATAGGGTGTGTGTTCATAACATCACATGTTGTGTTGTTTCAGTTTCTAGATAGTATTCCTCTGAAACTACTTTGTAACCCCCAAATCCTTAAAATTTTGGCCAAGGCATGCCAATTTCCGATTTTTGAGACCCATACTCCCTAAGAATCAAATTTTTGTATCCTTATTCATATCATGCCTCATTAGAATTCAATTAATGTTTAACATGATCCACCAAATTCTGATCCAATAGGGCTCATAACACCTCAGGGACCAAAGTTTGGAGTCCATCCAAATGAAAGTTTACATATTTTAATACCCTATCAAAATAACAGGTATTTTATCACAACATCTATTACAATAGCATTCATATCTAGCACAACATCTATTACAACAGCATGAAATCAGTAATTCACTTTAAATAGCATGACAAGAATGCACGACATTTGATCTCTAGCAAGTGCCTATATGAATCATGATATGGAATACCCTCATCTCAACACATTTAAATAGAAATAAAACCTCAGTGATCTCAATCATAATAACACAAAACAATTGAATCGCCCAGTGGTGAAATCAAATCAACTATAACAACTGAAAAACTAGAAAAAATTAAATATTTGAGGTAACATGGATTTTCCCTATACACGGGTTAGCCACTCCTGATCACAGATTCTTACCAACTAATTATTCCTTCTTATCCTAGTCTATAGGCTCCAAATAGTAAAGCAAATCATAAAATAACTCCTTTTATACCACATTGTAACATCTCGGATCTGCGCATTACCCAAGTGCCCCGAACCCGGTTGGTCACATGACCTCAAGCGAATTTCCCCAAATTCCAGAGGATTCCGAATAGAAGTGAGGGACTAGGTGTGATGTTGGGGAAACTATTCCCTCATTGGAATATTATATATAGTGTAAAATAAAATGATAAACAATAGTGGAAGCAGTAATACCATACAACAAAAGTAAAGAGTGGAAGACCAAAAGTAATAAAACAACTAGAGCATATATGTATATGTATAAATGATGCATATAACATGTGTCAAGAAAAGTATCCAAACAATTCCTAATGTTGGAAGTATAATACATAACCAAAGTATAGAAATAGTAAAGTCCAACAGTATTGCATGCCTCAGCTTGGTCTCATACTCTCCAGCTCTAACAACAATCATGTACCTGATGAATAAGGGAGATTTACCTTATCTATACCTACAACCTTATAATATTTTTGGGTCCAAAACATAACCTAAATAGGGTGTAAGACTAATCCCAGTAGGAAACCACCAATAGATTTGTGCCTAACTATCAGTGAATATATATAGCAGGTAATATGCAGAAATGAAACAATAAACTACGAAGTACTCAAAAGTAAACATCCCTAAAGTTTTAAATTACATTCATTTACTTTTATTTCATCATTTGAATCATGAAATATCTGGATCTATCCTAGGATATATATCATCTTCTATAATAGTAACAAAATAGATGTCTCATAAGATCATCTAAACAGTCAAGTAAGACCGAGTCCAATCTTGTGCTTTGTCTTGGAAGACTCATCACAATCATTCAATAATTCATAAACAACCCTATGGTAAATCTCACACGATTTAACCCCTTTTGTTTAAAATAGAACCAATTCATTAAATAACGAACCTCTTGGTATCTCTCACAGTCTAACCCCTTTGGTCTAACATAGAACTAATCATTTACAAATGACCACCTAGGCAAGCTCTCATATTATAAACCCCTTAGTCTAATTTACTATCAATCAAATATAAGAAACCACTTGTTCAAGCTCTCATAGTCTAAAACCCTAGGTTAATAACCACCTTTTATCTCTCGTGTTCAATACCCCTGGTTCAAATAATAGTAAAACATACATAAATGTCCCTCCCTTGGGAACCTCTCATAGTCAATTCCCCTTGGTAAAACTTTCACAATGCATATCACAGGCATCACATATTATCAGTAACTCTATACTAACAAAACAATGTATGGAAAACAAGGCAAGACTAACATTCATTCTAGAAAAAATGTACATAAACATTCAATCAAGGGAAATGCACCCGTAGGGTGTCCTATAACCAAGGTATTTAACCTTACACATATGCAACTATCTTTTATCAATCAACCAATCCATGACAGGTGATAACAAAGTTTAATTCCAAAACAAGAAATACCCCAAGCATGGGTATGAGGAAATTTTATCATATATAATACAAAGTTGAGCAATAAAAGGGACAAACCACCTACCTTGATGTCATATGATCAATACTCTTGAATGTCGGCCCTTGAATTGGCTTAGATAGACATAGATCTACAAAAAGGTAAAAAACGTTCAACCATGAATAGATCACGAGAGATGAAGAATATAAAATAAGGGATATAAAAGAATTAAGAACTCACCAATGGGATTCCAACACACTCGACATTGTCTCAATCCTAGGTTAGACGGAGAAACAGGGGCTCAATCTTTGTTCGTCATTCTCGAGTGCTCTTGTATTAAACACGGGAATGAGAAGTCAGTTCTAGACATGAGACATGACCCCACTCTAATATATCAGTTAAAAATAAAACTACACAGTGTATTCATTAAATTTACACATTGTGTAGTGGCCTTAACCAGCCCACACCTTAAGCGGTCTTCCAAGTCACCACACGACCATGTACTTGGTCGTTACACGACTAGTAAGCCATTGTACGCAGCAACCAGATTCACAGTGTGTACTTAGAAGTACCCGGCGTGTACTTAGAAAATATCTTATTTCATCCTTTTTCCTAAAAACAACCCTAAATCAATATGTTTACAAGAAATTAATATTTGAGTTCTTACATAGGTATTCCATGATTTGAATAATCTACACAAAGTATCCATGGATGTCAAGACTATCCAACTAGAAGTTAAATCAAAATGGGTGAAATAGATCAATAGTTATTTGGTGGAGAAAATACAAATGTATAAGGATAAAATTCAGAATTTATATAGTGATTGGGAAGAATTTTTGGGCTTAATGGAACATGAAAAAGTACAATATCAACCTAAAATGTCTAGAGATGAAAATTCAATTGAAAAATCTAGAAGAATAAAAATATGTAACTTCCCAATCTTGGAAAAAGAATTTTCTTGCCACTAAAAAAATTAAGTGAATCTTATGTAAAATAAGGATTTCAATAGTGGAAAATAAATCCATAGATCATGTAGAGAAGTATCCACATATGGTTCTTATAAAAATAAAACTCACTATGTAGATAAAGTGTCTTTCAATAAATATGGGATTTTTTAAAATGTAAGACAATAGAAAAAATATGTACATATGTGTAAGAGTAAAAGTGATGGGTCAGCCATCAATATTTCATGGATATAGGTGTAAATTTCTAAGAAGAATAGTTGAAAAAAAATGAGCCCAAATGTTAATGTTTCTATCCCAAAGTCACCAAAAAATGGGTCTAGATAGACTCCACATAACATGAAGAAATCACATTTAGTTGAAAGGTGTTGGTTCCGCTAGAAATTTATGTATATGGCTATAAATTATAGGTATAGTATGACATTATTTGGAAATAAAATAAGTCCAAAATAAACGGGGAACTAATGAAAGGATATAACATGTTTTAGTAAATAAGAAAAAATATATGAAGGAGAATATATCCATAATAAATAGATTTGAACCGCTAAGAAACTTCTATAAAATATGAAATATAGGTGTTCATACTTATGTTGAATGATGGAACAACCCTACCAGGTATCATAGATGTACTAAAGGGAAGATAGAATCACAATAGACAAATAATAAGGTTAATAATTAAAGTTTTTTTCCCTTATATTTAAAATCTATGAAACAAAATTAACTCAATAAGGAAATGAATAAAGAAAACTGTTAGGTTCAACCTAGAAGAAAGAAGTGCTTCTAATATGGAAAGAGAGGCCACACTATGGACCATTTCAATATTACATGGATATCATGAAATCTATAAGTAATCTAAAACATAAAAAGTAACTAATTCATGAAAGATATGGTTTAATTGGTATAGTTTTTGACACTCCTTGTGTTGAGTATGAGAGTCTACTGAAGAAGGGAAAAGTTAAAGTTATTGTAGAATTGTGTGGGAGGTGAAACTAGTTAGGTTACAAGGATATCATATGTATGAAAATTTTTCCTAGAAAAATAAAAAAAATGAAAAAAAAAATTATGCGCTCAAGTTTAAAAATAGTTGTTTAAAATAAGGTATCAAAACCCCAGGAGAAATAAAATCATGTGCTTAAGGTTGTATAAATATATGGTTAAATCAATTAGAATTGGGATGAAATTTAGAGAAAACTAAAAAAGAAAATGATTTTTCTATATTTTAAAGTAGATAATTATTTTATAGATAAAAATATGGTTCAAAATGAGTTGAATCCAATGATTCATAAAGTTGAATAAGGAAAAAAATGATGGGTGAGGCAATAATTAATATTACTAGAAAATTCAAACCTATAAGCAAAGGAGTTTCTGGGTTGAGAAATTTATCTCATCCCTGTTTCTCTAGATTAAAAATTACTAAAAGATACATTGATTACTTATACATGTTTTATGTTATTTAAATTATTGTGGAAAATGTTATGAATTATATATTTTTCCCCTTTAGGAGGAGAAAATGAAGAAGTCGTGGCTGTTAAATATTTCTTAAATTCTTAAAAACAAGAAATCTGGATTTCCCCATAATTCATAATGTTTGATGTATAACACTAAATATCCTTTTCCTTTTATGATTTTTTCTTGTTATAATTATCAAGTGGGAGTATTGGTATACCAAAAATTGGGTAGTAATTTTATTTCACTTGAACTTTATGATATATTTTTTGAAGATGAGTTTAGGCTTACAAAACATTCTTGAAAATCAATTTGATTAGCCCATAATCTGAGAATCCATTGGTATTACATAGTTCCTTCATTATGGATAGATTTATTTTTGAATTAATAACTCATTTTTTTCCAAACCATGTTTTTCACATTGATTTTGAGTTGGTTTATTGAAGACACATTGTTAATCTTTAGTAGTTGATCATAAATCTTTAAGGCGATCATAATAATTAGAGCACTAGAATATGAATCTATTGATAATAAGTCTACATTTCCTATGTGAAATAATCATAAAACATTTAAATCCATTAAAAAATAATAGATTCATAGTCGTAGGACTTTAACCATAATGTAATTATTGATTTTAAGACTTCATTGTAAGCAATTTATACTATCTTATGAATTTTCAAGAATGTAACACTTCATGATGAAGTAGAAAAGTGACAAAGGTGAGAGAATATGTCCTCCAGAGCTTAATTAAATAATTTTTCCACTGAGCCTAATCCATTGAACATAATATTTGTCTAACTTAAGACTCTGAAGATCCCAGCATAAGACTTCAAAACTTAGAAATTTTCAAAGTTTTTACTAGATGAAAAATTAATTTTTTAGATTTCGAATATGATAAAAATGAAATTATTTGGGATGATGAAAGAGTTATTTGGTCATGCTATAAAAATCACAAATCCCTATAAAGTTTCATTATCCAATATTTAGAAGAAGAAAAATCTAATCTCCAACCATTTAAAAGGCGAATACAAGCTTGATGAAAAGAGGAATTTCCATAATTCATTAATTATGAGGAAATAAAAACAATGGATGATTATTTTTTCTCTCAAGATTGAAACATAATGATTCTTACTTAAGTCATGATATAATATTTTTTAATAATATTTATTTGTAGAAAACCACTACATGTTATTCATGAAGAACAAAATGAATGAATCGAGTTTTTAATAATAATGTAGATGAAAAATTGTCAAACCTTGAGCTACTATTTATCACAGACTACACCATTTTGATTAAAGGATTTTTGAGTGTTTGTGGGAATTAATATAGAAGACTGGTAATTTTACCAAGATTGAAATATGAAGAGATGAGATGATGATGATGTACATAGATCCAAGATTAAAGGTTGCACTATTTTTTCATATAATTTCTCATACTGCAAGAGATGAGTTCCACATAATAGATCAATTTTCTATATATTTTATACATATGTGGAAAAGGTGGGGTGTATATTTTTTTAAAGTATTTGATAAGAATATTTTGATCCTACTATAGATATTTTTGGAAGGTAATATTCATCCAATCAAAGAAAAATTATAAATAAAGAGATGAAGAAGAATTTGTTTCTATCATAGAGATCTTGTGAAGATTTGTTTGGGTTAAGTTTCAAGAATGAGAATCATTAAATGGGGGTATTATAGGAATATACGTTGACTTAATGTAGTAGTTGATAAAGTATCATGGAAACCCAACATGGGTTTTCTATGATGGTCCTTTATAGATGTTAGTGAGAATCACCCCTCAACTTTTCATTTAAGGGTGTTGATTTTGATGGAATAAATTTAATGTAATTCAGTGATGTCACGTATATTTGTTAAGATCAAGGAGGAATAAATTAAAAAATATATATACTATTGTTTTGAGAATTGATAATCTGATAGATGTGTTATGTTTAAGATCAGAATATCATCTCTTGAAGAATAAAATAATAACCTATTACAAGTTGTAGTAAAAAAGAAGGATAATAAGAGGATCTAGCCATAAATTTGAGAGTAGTTTGAGAGATATGAAGTTGATGAGTAGAGATAAATCCAAGTGAGTAGATATGTTAAAGAACTATGAAGTTTATTTGAGTGTAGATTGAATTTTATATAGTCTATCCTGAAGATCCAAAGGCATTATAAGACTATACTATGAGTTGTAGGAGATCTATAATCTTAGTGAAGAGTAATCCCATATAAAACCAATGAAATACTTAAAAAGAAAAAATTTAAGGAAAAAATTTTTATATGTATGGTGGGACTCCATAGAACTTTAATATCTTAGGGTATGCAAGGATATCCATGTGTGGCTCGGTAATAATAGTGTGAAGCTGGGGATATAAGTCCAGTGTAATTTAGGAAAATGGAATTCCTGTGAGACATGGGCAGTTATAGGTGTGAGAATCATTGAACCCAGTGTAATATATGACTGATTATAGTATATAATCCATTATTGGGGAAAATAAACAATCATAAAAAGGAGTAGGTCTTTGTATCAAACCTTATAAAAATATAGTGTGCCTTTTTATCTGCTTTATATTCATACACATGGTAGATTGTTTCTTACAAAAATATAAAATAGATCCATATGAACTAACCAAAAATTGAGGTTTAATTATAAAGTGGGTAAAATAATTTTGGAATTTGTAAACATTAGTCCACACCTAATTCACCCCCCCCCCCCCCCCCCCCCCGTGTTTACACTGGTCCACTGGAAACAATAATTAGTGCCAAATACAAAAATAGAATATGGTATAGGAGACTTGGTCCCCTCATCCGAAGAAATATGACCAATATATCCAAGCATGATGTTTTGATACACTTTACCAATCTCAATATAGAGAGATAGGTTGTTTTTTAAACATGTTAGAAGGGGAATATGACTCAAAAATAATAAAAAAAGGTAAATAAAATCAACTAAACTATTGGAACTAATATATTGGTATGTATGTGATCCCATCAGAAAAAATTCAACCAAGGGTGATATTTATTTCATTACATTAATATATTGTTTCACTCATATGTGAAATGTTTTATTCCTGAGACACAATTATGAATCCCTCCAAATATTCAAAATATTCATGAGATGGGTTAAAAAGGAGCTTGATGTTCACATAAAGAAGATGAGGTTAGATAATGGTAAAGAATACACAATCCATAATTTTTAGAGTTATTTATAAAAACATGGAAGTATTATTACACAAATCCATATACCCCTCGAAAAATGTTGTGAATAAGAGGAAAAATATAAGTATTCTTCAAATGAGAAGAACCATGCTAGAAGATACCAAACTCCAAATTTTCTTTTAAAGTGTGGCTTTTTGCACTATTGTTCACATTCAAAATATGTGTTTATTGAGATTTAGAACACATAAAACAAAATATGAGATGTTTTATGCTTGGAAACCAACTGTCAAATCTTAAAATTGTTATCAAGACCATTCTATATAAAGATCAAAATTAAAAATATGGTAAATTTTAAAGAAAGTAATGAAGAAGACACATTTTTGGGATACCTATCCAATGGAAGTGATAATAAATGTTGAAGTAAAAAACCAGCATAAGTTAGTAGAATTTTTATATGATAAAATATTTGAAAACTATTATGATTATTGAGACTAAAGGTGAATCTTTTGGGGGATATAAATATGAAAAATCCTGAAAATAAAATTAATGAGAAAAATATAAACAAATAGGCAGTGATTTATTTTAATTTGAATATCACCATTGATAAATAATAGACTAAGAATCAGGTAAAAACATTAAATACTAAGGAAACATGTTGAATATAAGAATAATAATGGCTAATAGGATGCACCTATCCATCCCCAAAGAAGGATGAGGTTATAGAACCAAATTATACTTATTTCACATTTTGAGATTCATAATGTTTCTAGGGTAGTTGATTATGATGATTGGATTTCTATATTGAATGAAGATCTTGATCAAATAGTGAAAAAATCTAATTGGGAGCCATTACCAAGATTTGACAATTAGAAAATCCTTGTCACAAAGTGGGTTTTCAAAAAATAATTTGAATGAGAGAGGTAAAGTTATAATAAATAAAGCATGGATAGTGTATAAAGGTTACTCTTAGATATAAATAGTTGACTTCAAAGAAACTTTTTCACCTATATAATGGCTTGAAAAGATAGATATGTTTTTATTAGTGTCATCGCAAAAAATATACAAGATCCATCGAATTGATGTTAAATATTCCTTTCTTAATAGTAAATTAGAAGGATATGTTTTCATTGAACAACCTGAAGTTTTTTCCTTAATAAACATGGGATCATGGTATGAAATCTAGGGAAATTTTTACATGGTTTAAAGTAGGTCCCATGATTCTGGTATTCCAAGCTTGATGGCTTCTTGAGAAGCATGGATTTTTCAAAGGGAAGAATTGATGGTAATATTTATGGGAAGGAGAAGTCCCCACATACTTTTATTATTATAATATATATCAATGAAATCATTTTTATAGGTGAAAAAGCGTATCTCTTTGAGGAATTTCACAAGGATATGAAAAGAAATTTTGAAATGTCTATTTTGGGTGATATGTCTTTCTTTATGGGATTAGAAGTTATAAAATAAGCTAATTATATTTTTTATCTCAAGAAAAGTACTCCAAGTAATTATTGAATTTGTTTGGAATAGAATAGTGTAAAAGGATCTCTACTCATATATTTAGAAAAAAACTAATTTAGGATAAGTTTGTAACAATTGTAAATCAAATCAACTATAGAAAACTAATTGGATTCCATCTCTACCATATTGATTCTATACCTGACATTCTTTTCATTATTACATTGTGTGATTGATTTTAGAGTGGTCCCAAATATTTCCACCATCAAGCATTTGAGATAATCCTCATATAAATTAGTAGTAAATTATGTTTCATCTTTTTTTACATATCTAGTTCATTATTGATCCTGTAATGTTTTTTATATTTTAGTTGGGTCGGTGACTATATTAATAGGAAATCCACCTTATCTGGAACTTTTTTCCTTGGTGAGAGTTGGGATTCATGGTATAGTAAGAAGAAAAGTTTATCGGCATTGAGAATAACTAAATCTGAGTACATTTCTTCCACATAGACTTGTACATAGATGATTTGGATGTAGGTACACCTTGATGATTTGAGAGTTACATATGATAGACCACTATGTATTGCATATGAAAATCAATGTGTTATAGAAATTTCTAATAATATAGTTCAACACTAAAGATCTAAAAACATTTATCTTAGGTGTCATTTAATCAAAGAAAAGGTGGAAATAGTGATTTAAGACTTGAGTTTGTTAGTACCAAGGAAAAAATTGTATACATTTTTATTAAAGAATTTCCAAAGAAGAAATTTCATAACTTGAAGCTGAAACTTCATTTTCATTCTTGCTCTCTCAACTAAATTAATTTCCAAGACTCCCCCACCACACACTAGAATTTTTATTATAATGAAAAAAAATGGAGAAATAGTGACACAACTCAGTTTTTCACTACTTTTTCATCTAAAGCTATGAATATGTGTATATAGGGGAGCTTTTTGTATGTGATAAATAGAATAATGGATTTAAGGGATCCATGAATTGAAGGGGTAATTTAAGTCATTTTCCATACCTTCTTTTCATCTAGGTATGGAATTATCTTAAAAATGTTACCTTATTTGGTAGTGTGGTGTGAGACACTTATCATTAAAAAAGGCTATGATTTAATGATTATCATAAGAGTTAATTCATTTTAAAAAAACTTTGATGTATTCATAATAGTTGAATGGTTTCCAAAAAATACAAAAGTGGGATATTGAAGTGGAATTAGTTTTTTTTAGGTTTTTGTTGGTTTTCATTTGTTTACCACCGTTTTTTATAATTATTTTAGGTTTCTAAGATGATGTTTGAAATGGTTGGAATTTTTTGAGTTATATAGAGATATTTTAGATAATTTATGAAGTTATTCTGAAAATATAGAGATATTGGAAAACTTTAGGAATTTGATAATGTCCTCAGTATGATCCTTTGGATCCTAGCATACAAGTCTTTATCATAAGACTTCATTAATTGTATGACTTTTGGATAAGATAATAAAATGGAAAAGTCACTGAATGTACAACTTTTTATTGGGTGTATAACTCCCCCAGCACTAGATTCTACTATAAGACTTTATCAAATGTAAGAATTTATAGATCATAAGACTTTATGTATTATCATATGATTTTACCACTAAACATAAGACTTTGAGCATAAGTGTTTTATGTGTCAAACATAAGTATTTGAGTCAGTATAAGCCTTCCATTATAATCTTTCACTGATTGTATGAATATAAATTCCCATTGTAAGACTTCAACACTTATAAAGTTTTTGAGTTTGTTCTGGGTAAGAAATTGAGTTTCTATAAAATGAATATTCTAATAAAATAAAACTACATAATTCTATAGCTATTCCTCAATGATTAAAACATCATAAGAAGATTTTTATTCAATCTATTTTAGGAATCAATGTTACCCACATGATGAAGACCATTATATCTAATGAGATCAACCGAATATAAATTAAATATGATGGATATGAATCTATCTGGGAATAAGATCCAAATATTAAATCTATAATATGAGTGGGATGATGTTTTACTTATCTTTAGTTCCTAAAATCACATGAAAACAGGGCAGTGATTCAAGATAAGTGTTTTTAATACTAGATATATGTTCAGATAATGTATTTTTTTCTATTTTCTACTTTACAATGAAGAATATTAAAGATATTTTAGATCATATTGAGTTATCAATTTAAAGTGTTCACAACTACTGGGTATTTTTTATGTATATAGATAATTTTTTATGATAATTTTTTGAGATCGATGTTTTTGTGAGTCTCAGGAAGAAGACGATGGTATTTTTGGTATTTCCATGAGAATTTGGGGAAGTAAAACAATGTGATAGTCATTAATTGAACTTGGGAAGAAAGAGCATAGAAGATCAAACTAGTCAATTACTCATGGAAATTTATTTTGCTAGGCTTGAGACACCTTATAATCTATCAATTTGGGTATATAAAAATGATGTGTGGAAGTAATTCATTGTCTACTAAAAAAGTGATTTCTCAAAGAAAGAGAATTATTTTTTGAGAATAAACAAAAAGAGAAGACATCAAGATAAAAAACACATATAATGAATGTACATAAAAAAAAATTTGAGAATAAGAAAATATCCTAGTACATGATTTTTAGATTATGTTATCTACATCTAATTAAGTTTGAGTATCAAATGAATGATATTTTAAGGTTAAAAATAGAGAAGAAAATCTACATCATATACTATGATAAGTGAACATGTTTTTTTGAATATTATAAAGGCTCGTGGAGATGATATTTATTTATTTTTGAATAACTATGGAGATTTAAGTGATATTTATCATTAATTATGAATCATTTTAACCCGAGAGATGTTGTGTGATAGTATAAATATGATTTTTGTGAAACTATAGGTGAAGGTAATTCCTCTCTACCCATTTTAAGTTTTTTATTGACTTATGGTGTTAAATATATATCCAGGGTGATCATTGCATACGAAAAGGAGCAGTGTGACACAATATGGATGAACCTTGTAAAAATTATTATTTTTCTTGTTCTATTTATTTTCTAAATTATCATGTAAGGCTTACTATTTTATACTCTTTTGAGAGACATGTGTTCTAACTATCCAAAGAGTTATATTTCAAGAATAAAAATAAATAATAAAAACAAAAGTCTTTATTATCCCCCCACCCCCCCCCCCTCTCAATGTAGTCTTATGATTTTCAAACTCTCGAAACATTAAAATTTCTTCTTGATAGATAGCCAATAAAATCTATAAGAATATAGAGATTACACATTTCATAACATTGAATTTTTTGGAAACTAGAGGATCAAAATTGACTATATAATATAAAGTATTTGAATTTATTCTTGGAGAAAGTGTTTCTCATATGGATAATACGTTTATGATAGTGGTAAATGGTTTTCCATAACTTTGAGAAAAGTAAATTACTGATGATTAGTTAGTTGATAATATTAAATACATTCTTCCAAAATAATGGGAATCAAATAGGGTAGGTATTAATGATAAGAAACTTCTTAAAAAGTTATGTTTGTTCAATCTCTTCAAAACTTTAATTAAGAGTTGTATTTTATATAGTTAACAATATTTATCTAACTAAATATACATGGATTAAGATACTATTTTAGTTGAGTTCAGACATTTAAAAATATGGATCTTGGTTAACTAAATTTATAATATTAAGGGTTATTATTATAGTGGGATATTTTTTAGTAAAAGTCCATATTGAATAATAAAATACATGATACTAAAAATGAAATATATTTATATATATATATATATATATATTCATGGAACTAAATACAAATTAAAACTTATAATTGAGATTATTCCTTGATAAAAATAAATTTAATGGTAATAAATTCATTGGTCGGTATCATAATTTGATAATTTTTCTCAAACAAAGGAGAAACTATACCTTCTCAAGAAATCCAAAACATATAATAAATTTTATCCTGCCTCGTAAGTAGGGAAATATTATTATTAAAAGAATCAAAAAGATTTATATGGTATATGAAATATTATGTTATCAACCATTGTTTTTAATCTTTAAAGTTTTATGAAAACATAGAATCATTTAATGTGATCGAATTGTTTAAAAATAAAACAAAGAATCATATTTGTATAGAACTATATGTTAGAGAGATTAATTTCTCTAACTTTGAATCTGCTTTTTAGATACTTAATATACATCGTATATTTATGGTAATGTGCATATTCTCAAAGAATAAATTAAATTAATTAAGAGGGAAGTAGACATATAACATGGGAATAGATAAATAGTTATTAAATTATCTACAAGGAGAGTGAAATTTTATTATTCCTCGTAGAGTGTTTTCATTTCTAGAAAACTATTATCATGTGCCATAAATAAATAGAATTTTTTATATCATTCCAAGATAGGATAGGTTTTTCATTAGTAATAAATAATTATTATTATTTTATTTATATAAATGAATTTTTTTATGGTTGTGCTTACATTAATATTTATTTTTACATATTAGATCTTGAAAATGTTATATGTAACATAGATAATAATGAGGCAAAAATTAATGATTTAAATTCCACTTATCATTAGCATTATCTCATGGGACTAAATAAAAATCACATATAATGGCTCTATAATAGTAGAATACTAGATTCTAGTCATTATGAATCATTTTATGTCTACGAAAATTTTTTATTAACTATATTGTCTATATCTCCTTTTAAGGGTAAAGTGAAAAAACTATTGATTTATTGGATTTAATACATACTATTATATGTATTCCTTTGAGTAAGTATATCAAGATATATTTTATTACTTCATTACCTTTTCAAATGAATTCAATTGGTATGGTTATGTATATTTTATAAAAAGGTATAAATCCTTTGAGATGTTTGAAGTGTCTGGAAATGAAGTTAAAAATAAACTTAGAAAAAGTATTAAAACACATTGATTTTATTGAAATGAAGAATATTTAAATCAACGATTTCATAACCATCTAGGAGATTATGGTATAGTATCATAACTCACTCTAGTTGGTACACCACAGTTAAATAGTGTATTTAAAAGGAGAAATTCAACTCTGTGGGACATGGTTCAATCTATGATAATTCATACAGACCATCCAATTTATATTTGTGGTTATACTCTAAAAAATAATTCACTTTAACTAAACAAAGTTCAATAAAATTTTATTCAAAAGACACCATATGAGATGTAGACTTTAAAGAATCCTAATTTTTCTTTAACAAAGATTTAGGGTTTTATGGAATAAGTATAGAATATTACAACAAGTAAGATTTAAACTAAATAAGATAAGTGTTTATTTTTTGGTTATACTAAAGAGATGGTGTGTTATTATTTCTATAATATATTGGGGAACAAATTTTTAGTCATTTTCCTAAATGAAAACTTATAGATCATTGTTTTTATGAATCACAATACACTTTATAATTTCCTTATGCTTAATTTATGTTTTTATTTTATTTTTTATTTATAATTTTATCTTGTAGATTACATAATAATTATATCTTCCAAAATACCATCATCCAGACCATTTAATTATAAACCTGATATTTTCTAGTACATAGAAAAGTTTCACTTGATTTTTTATGAAAACAGAAGAACATGTTTAGGAATATGAAGTACTTGTAGTGATATATAGTTTCATAGAGAACTCAAAGAATTTTTTACAACTTAATTACACTCACAAACTATAAATATAAGCCCAAGGAGTCAAGGAAAATATACTAAAATGTTGATTCACTAACTTTATAGAGTTGTTCGCAATCTCAGTGATTGGGAGATTCTATTAGTTTTTGTTTTTAGTGTGATCTAAGGGAATTTTATTTGTGATATTTCATTGCAAAGTCCCTTAGATTTTCTATTTTAATCTTATTGATTTTCATTCTATGTGATCAAAGAAGTCCAAGAATATAAACTTGGATAAATCCTTTAATAAAATGTGTTTATGGTTTCATGGATTGTTATCGAGAAATTCATCATTTTAATATATTTTTTACTTTGGATAGTTAAAAATTTTTGAATCATTTATATTCCTTTGTACTTACATTTTCTACTCAGATAATTTTGAAATATTCTATCTTCTAAACATTACATTATGTTAAGAGGTAATTATTATAAGCTTTAAAAAAATCAATTCACCACCCCCCCTAAATTTTCTAACTGAGGAAACATTTGGTAGTAGAGAGAGTATCTAAATTTTTCTTATACTAACATGTAAGTAGAGAAAAATATTTTCTATGGAAGTAAATCTAATTATTAGAATATTAAAGAATTTAAATTCTCTTCATACACCAATTTTTTATATAGTTGATTAAAAATATTGGATAGATAGAATAAAGATATTTGTTATTAACACTAGTGTAGATAACTATCTTATAATGATTGAAAACTATAAAATTCATAACATGGAATTTATGAATATTAAATGATAAGTGAAGACTGAGTATAAGTCTAACTACAATTTCTATAATGCATTCTTTTGTTCTATGACTCAAAATTGGACTAGGTTTTATTGTTGAAGTTTTTATTGATTTTAATTTGTTTACAGCCATTTTTATAATCATTATAGGTTTTTGAGATGATTTTTGAATTTATGGGAATGATTTTGAGTTGGTTATAGACAATTTTTAGAAGTTATATTGTCATTATGAAAATCTAGAGATACTGGACTACCTAATAAATTTGACAAAGTCCCCAGTGTAATACTTTGGATTCTTATGTAAGTATTTATCATAAGACATTATTCATTGTATCATTTTAGGATAAGTTAACTAAATTGAAAAATTAATTGTATGTATTACTTTTTCATTGGGTGTATGACTTATCTAGCATTATATTTCATCATAAGGCTTCCCCAAACATAATCCTTTGTATATCATATGACTTTGTTTCTATGCATAAAACTTTTTTATTGAATATAAGTCTTTGAGTGTAAGTACTTAATGCACCGAATGTAAGTATTTGAGTCATTTTAATACTTCCATCGTAAGACTTCACTAAACATAATCTTTGGAATACCCAATGTAATAATTCAACCCTTAGGAATTTTTTGAGTTTCTAATATGTGAAAAATTGATTTTATAAATTTTGAATATTCTATTGAAATGAAACCTGATTATGCCAAAATTGTTTCTTGATGATTAAAATATTATGATTCAAACAATATAAATAATTCATATTTCTTACATGATGAATAATATTATATGTGATGAGATAAGCTAAATGGAAATGAACCATGATGAATATGAATCTATCAGGGAAGAAGCTCTAGATATCAAATCTGGAATGTGAGTGTGATGATGTTTTTCTACTCTTTAGTACCTAAAATAACATTCAATTAGTTAAGTGATTCAATCTTAGTGTTTTGAATAACATAGATATGTTCTATTAATTATTTTTTTGTAACTTTGTACTACATGTTGAAAAAGGATGGAGATATTTTAGATTGTGTTGTTCTAGTTATCTGAAGTGTAAACAACTAATTTGTATTTGTGATGTGTACAGATACTTTTATCTGATATTTTGAATATATCAATTCTACTAAGAGTATGAGGAAGAATATAAGTTTATTTTTGGTATTTGATTGATAACATGGGGAAGAATACCCATGTGATAGTCTTTAATGGGTCTTCTAAATGAAGACCAAGGAAGCTGAAAATAATCAATTAGTCCTGGAACTTTATTTTAGCAATCTTAAGACACCTAATATTATATAAAATTGAGTATATAAAAAGGATGTGTGGAATTAATCTGTCGTATGACTAGAAAATTTAAATCTATAATAAATTAAAGTTTCAATTGAGAAGAAACAAAATGAAAATAATCTATATAGAAAAAGAAGTAGAATTCAATTAAGTAAAAAATATTGAGAAGACAAATGAATCATAGTGAACTATGTTCAGATTATAACATCTATATATATTTGAGTTGGAGTATCCAGTCAATGATACTTTGAGGTTGAGAATATATAATCAGATCTACATCAGATATTGTAATAAGTGATCATATTTTATTAAATATTATATAGGCTCATAGAGAAGATATTCATCTATTGTTGAAGATACCTAAGGCTTCAAGTGATCTTTCTCATTTGTTATAAATCATTTTAACTAGTGGGATATTGATTATGACCAGTGGGATATTGTGTGATGGTATTAGTGGAATACTATGAAACTATAATTGAATGGTGATTCCTCCCTACCCATTGTAAGTTAGTGATTTACTTATAGTGGAAAATCTATATTTAGGGTGATCACTAGCCATAGTAAGGTGTTGGCTCACACATGTGTCCAAACCTTATAAAAATTATTGTGTGTCTTATTTTACTTAATTTATGAATTTCATACAAGGATAATAGTATTATATTATTTTTATAGAGTCGTTCACTAAATGTTTGAAGAGGTTTATTTCAAGAATGAGAGGAAATGGTAAAAAATAAAAATCTACAATGATTCTCCCCTCTCAGTGTTGTCATATTATCCATTACCTCTAAAAATTGATATTAGAAAAAATGGTCCTTTCTATCATAACTCTCTCAATAAACCAAATGATAGACAATATCAAATTTATGAATGGTAGAGTAGATCCAACGTTTGATGGAAAAAATGTCTATGGTTGGAAAAATAGAATGATGCATTATTAGTTTTCAATTGATATTGATGTTACTGATACATCTATATTTGGTTTTACACATATTCAAAAACGTGATCATATGACCTTCACTAATAAGAGAAATCTTGTGTTTGATAAAAAATTAGGGAATGTTATTCTTATGTATCTTTCTGATAAAATTTTCATGAAGGTTATGGGTTTACAAACTTTCAAGGAACTATGGGACAAGTTAGAAAATAATTATATATATAATATCAAAGTTAAATAGGTTAAGATAAAAATATATATAATCATGTCCAAATATATAAAGAGATATTAGTGATGAGGAGATAGATAAATATTGAAAGAAAATCTTATACCTTACCTCTAAGAAATTTAGGAAATGTAAAGGAAAGTAGAAGGGTAAACTGGCCTTAAAATGATTCAATTTTAGTATTTTTGGATATTTTGATTTAAATTGTCTAAAGAAAATTAATCCTATATATGAGTTCCATGAAAATGATGAAAATGAAAAGAAGAAAAAGTGGTGAAAAGACACTAATTATGAAAATTTATCTAGAGAGTTCAATAATAAGTTTCCAAGAAGAAAAATAAATTTCTTAATAAGAAAGGAAGATGATGAAGATACTTTGACCCATATTCCATCTATGTAAAAATGGAATGGAAAGTTCATGAACATTATAGAACATGTTTATAAGGAATAAACCCCTTCATGTATTGAAGATGAATGTGGTGAAGGATCTTTTATGAAGTATATACTTAGATCTAAGATGGAAGCCTTCCTGGAGAAAAAAATATCAAGAAATAAGTTAAATCTCTAAAAAGTTTAATGGAAAGAAGGTTGAAACAACTAAATAGTTTATAAGGAAATAAACCGATCTCATTATGGAACTCAATAATTCAAAGTTAAAAGTGAATGAGAATGAAAATTTGTTAAAAGATATTGAAGTAAAAATGGTTTCTGGGGAAGAGGAACTAAGAAAGAATGAATAAAAATATATTTCAACTAAAAATAAGTTGAAAAGAGTCTAATAATACTTTATAAAATCTATAAAATTCACGTTTGAGACACCTTTAATAGATAAAAATGACAACATGTCATATAATGTTAAATTGCTATCTAATACTTCAATAAAAGTTTAATCTATTTTTCCTTACCATACAATATCAAATTCAAAACTAACAAGATTTGGTCAAAATAGAAAATGATAAATAATCTCTTATATATATGAAATAAATGATAATAAAAAATATATAAATCTACTAAATAAATAATCAAGATAAGAGTATATATACATAGAAAACACATAACTTTGAAATACAGTTTTCAAAACATGCTTTCATTTATAAAAGGATGGTTAGATTTAGTGGATACTATTAGTGTTGTGGGATTTATGATCATAAGTACTACACATATAGGTAAACATGTCTCTTCCTATGAGAAGGAATTAATTAATGGGAAACAGAACTAATATAAAAATAAGTGAGTTCTCGTAGAAGAAATAAATAAACATGGTCACTTCAAGTCTATATACTTATAACAGATTTAAAAGTTTGAATGAAATGTTTAGGACATTATGTGTAAAAATGTATGAAAAACATTCCTATAAATATCTCCTACTAATAAAAGGGTAAAGGAGTTAAAAATAAAAATTAAGATGAGAAATAATTCTTTGTGGAGGTAGATTTAAAGGCAATCAAGAAAGGTAGGTTATGGATAATTGATAGTGGGTGATCATCACATATGAATGGAGACACTAAAATAATAAAAGGCATTGAGAAACATGAATGGGGATCAGTCACTTTTTGCAATGACAGATCAATGAAGATCAAAGGTATTAGAATTAGAAAGATTGAGTCTAAATGCCTCAAGTGAAAAATTTTATTGTTTTTTGGAATGGATAAAGCTTAATTTTTTTAGTTTTAGATAACTGTGTTATTAGGAATATAAATTTTTATTTCCAAAGAACTCATGTGTTTTTAAAAATTCTAAGGATGGAAGAATTATTATAAGATGTGAAAGATAAATTGTAAACTTGTTTCATATTGGCAACCCATATAAATCGAGCTACATGAGTGATGTGCCAAAAGGTGGTGTTTGATTGTATTTTTCTCAATTAGGTTTTTCAATGTGATGATGCAAAGATGAATTGGGAGATAGATTGAGTATCCACCTAATAAGGAATAAGAGTTGTTTTCCATACACTTTGGCTAAAGGAGAATGAAAATTCATCTTACCTTGAATCCTTTGTGGATAGATTCATGTAGCCAACCCATAATACATTAGATGATTTATGATATGGTATTTATTGATAAATCATGAAAAGTTCCAAAGGGATGACTCCATACTTGTCTAAAATAATCTACAAAAATAAGAGGAAGAGGGTTGTTGGTCTGTTGTAGGTGAACAACTCATCATGATGTAGTTTAAATAGAGAAAAATGATTCAATGTTTGGATAAAAATCTAGATGAATGGGAATATCCATACCTATGTATCTATGCATGAAGTTTGTTGCAAATCAGTATTAAAACACACTTGGATAAAGTCTTATATAGAGTTTTTGATTGTCTGAATTTCAAAGTATTGCATGTTATATTATAGGACTCAAATAAGCGAGTTTTTAAATGCTATAATTCCTACAAATTGATCTAGAAGAAGATTGGAATTATTTTAATAATTATGTATATCATTGGAATAAGTTTTAACATGATATAAATAAGTTTAGAAAATACTTGGAGTAAGACCAAGTCTATTTCAATCCACCTACAGGATTTATCATTTTGGAGTTCATAAGAAAATGGATAAGTCCTAAGTGTAAGTATTTTCTTTATGTGATCATTAGACTCTGATGTCAAACCTAAAACATCAGAAGATAATAATAAATATTTGATGTGATTTAAATACTTTTAGCTTCAGCATATGACTCTGCTAATCATAAGTTTGTGCCTACAATGTGACTTCATCTTAAGACTTTGAAGAGCGTTGAAAATTGATAGAGGTGTGATAATATGATTTCATCCATAGTGTAATACATGATCATAATACTTTATTATAAGTCTCTAATATTATCATATAACTTTTTTACAATGTAATACTTCAAGATAAAGTAGAAAAGTGAAAAAGTAAAGAGCGTAAAACTTATAGAGATGAATGTAAGACTTCTTTCAATGATCATAAGTGTATAAATTTAAGCCTTGATAAATGTAACACTATAAATATCATAGAATAAGTATTCAATACATCGAAAATTTTAAAGTTTCTTCCAGATGAAAAATAAATTTTCCATATTTTTAATTTAATGAAAATGAAATTATTTGGGATGATACAAGATTTTTTTGATCTTGGTATAAACATAAAAGAACCTATAAAGTTTTTTGGATCCAATATTAAGAAGAAAAAAATAGATCTTCATCCATGGAAAGGGAAGATCAAGGCTTGATGAAAATAGTATTTTCCATAATTCATTAATTCTGAGTAAATAAAAAACATTCAATGCTTATGTTGTTCTTTTAAGATAAAAAAATAATGATTATTACTTAACCAATTATATAAGATTTTTTTGAGAAAATTGAAGTGTATAGAATCGTTACATTTTATTCCTAAAGAACAAAATGAATGAATTGGGTTTTAAAGAAAAATAAGATGAAGAATCATCAAACAAAGAGTTTGTATTCATCATGGATTACATAATTTTGATTCAAGGTTGTTTGACTGTTCATGAGAAGTTGAGAAGTTTGGTAATTTTCGAAATACTAAAAGATAAAGAGATAAGATGTTTCAAATACATATAAATCCAAGATTAAAGGATGTATTGTTTTTTCATGGAAGATATTATACTTCATGAAATTATTTCCATGCAAAAAATATATTTATTTTATATTTTATACACCTATGGAAAAATGGAGGTTTAGATATTTGTGGAAGTATTTGAGAAGAGGTCAAGCCTACTAGATATAATTTATGAAGGTAATATTTGGTTGAGATAAGAAAAATAATAAATAAGAAGATGAATAATAAGTCACTCTAACCATATATATCTTGTAAAGTTATTTTTAGGATGATTTTCAATGATGAGAAACATTAAATGCGGGTATTCAGGGGATATCCCTTGAGTTTAAAAATAATTGAAAAAAGTATCATTGAAACTCAAAGTGGATATTCTATGATAGTTGTTTTATGGATATCCATGATAAGTGACGATTTCTGTGGATTCAATTCAATGCTCTTAAATGATTCCACATGTTTTCATGAAGGTCAAGGGGTAAGAAATAAAAAAGGAAGAAGCAATTTCTACTATTAGTGTGTTGAGAATTGAGAATTTAAGACTTCTATTATGTGTGAGATCATATGATCATCTCCCAAATAACAAAAAATGAACCCATTGTAAGTTATAGAAAAGAAGAAGAGGATGATTTGACCATAAAGATGAGAGAAGTTTGAGAGAGATAAATTTTATGAGTAGAAAGGAATCCAGGTCAGAATATATATTGATGAACTATAAAACTAAGCTGAGTGGAAGCTAAATTGAATATAGTATATCTTAAATATCTCAAGTAATTAAAATTATATACTATGTGTTAAAGTAGGTCTATTATCTTAGTGCAGAGGCATCCTATACAAAACCAAAGATGATTCCAAATAATAACTTCAAATAAATCACCTGCATATATTTGGTGAGAATACATAGAACCTGTGAAACTCCAAGTATGAAAGGAGATCACCATGATAATTAGTGACAATAGTGTGAAGATATAGAGATAATTTTAGTTTTATTCTGGAAAACAATATTCCTATGAGATGCAGATAGTTGTAGGTGTGAGAGGCATCAAACCCATTGTAATCTATGACTGATTATAGTAAAGAATCTATGATTGGGGATAATAACTAATAATGGTAAGGAGTGGGTTTTTTATAAGAAATGAGACAATATTTGGTCACCAAACTCATACCTATTAAAAATTTGTTAAAGAAAACAATAGTTACAAGGCATACATAAGGTGTAATGAGCTTACACCAATAAGAAATTGAAAGTGATTACACATACTTACCAAAAAACATAAAAAAGAATTATTTCACTTCCAAAAGAATCCATCCTTCAGAATTTTAAGATCCATGTACTATTCATACAAGAAAATTTCAATTAAAAAATGGTGAATCCTATTTAAAATCTCAACAGTCCTCAAAGTGATCAGCTTTCTTTCCATTTCTAAACTTTTTTATAGCACAATCACACAGCACCCCAAATTGCAAACACAAACTAGGTGTAATGAGATTACACCATTAAAAATGATATGGTTAAATCTTATCCAAATAATACATCCTTTAAAATTTAGAGATCCATAATCAGTAGAATAGAAAAAAACCAAAATTATATACAACCTATTTTCCACCAGATCATGACACATCTCAACAACTCTATATCAGATCACATCTTTCGGTGGAAAACATAAACTTTAATTCATAGTGTATTCATATAAAACACCCAATTTCAAAATCAGTTATCAAAAAATCCAACCAAAAATAATAAAAACCTCTAAACTCAATAGTCCAAAAGATATAGAACTATCAAATCATCTTAAAACTAAATCAAAAACTACAGAATGTAGATAACATATATTTGAAGGTGGGGTTACTTCCCAAAAAAATAAAACAAAAAATGGAGATCCAAAACATTTGAGGAATAAAAAGAAAAAAATTATCCTAAAATGTTGAAATCAACTCTTCCAAAATACAACAAAACCATAAGAGGTGTTTGGAATCATCAAATCAATAACCAAAATCTAATCCAAACAAGGAGTAGGTCATAGAATTGAAACTTTTAAAAAAATTGTGTTTCTTTTATGTACTTTACTTAAATTAATGTGGTATATTTTTTCTTATAACAATATAAAATAGATCTATATGAACCAATTGGAAACATATATTTAATTCTAAAGTGGGTAAAATAATTTTGGATTTGTTAAAAATTACTCAACACATGATTTACTCCCTACCCCCTAGGTGTCTTCACTGGTCCTCTGGGAACAACAATTGGTATTAAATCCAAGGTTCTCTCTCATTAGATCTTTTGGATTGTATCAATTAAATAGAAATTTCAATGTTCCCTCTAAGAAGGTCTACAAATGTTTCTCTGAGTTGTTCTATCTAATATATATATAAAGTGAAAATCTCAGATGTTTAAAGATGTTCCTCCGATAGAAGAGTTAATATTAATCCCTGATAGTATTAAACTTTTGGTTTTATCCCAGACACTCCCAAACATGAATAATATAGAGTTTAATACGTAAATAAAGTACACAAAGAAGAAAGAGTAAATATCATCAGCTAAAAATAATCAGGATGGTAAGGATATGACTATTAAATATGTTGATTGTTATTCCTTTAGTGGATACAACTCAAGTTGTGGTGATGATTAAATTAAAATAGGTGAAGAAATATATCTTAAGGTTAAGTATTATCTAAAGAATATACCAATTGAATTAGTAATGTATATCTTTAGATTTATCAAGGGAATTTAGAATGAAAATAACATATCAATGAAGTGGATGATGTAGTTGAAGAATTTTTGGTAAATAATATGATCTCCTACAATAGTATCACTAATCTAGTAAATTTCAAGGAAGAAATTTTACTTCTTTGAAATGAAATAATTTTTTCAGTTAATGAGTAATTTAAAAGAGGGGATGCAACAACACTAAATTTTATCAATGAAATTTTTTTTGATTAAATAATTGTTTCATATTTAATAAATTAGTATTATATAAATCACATGAACTACATGATAAAATGAAAAATAAAATTACATTATTTTGAACATTTCATTAATATAATAAATATGGCCATAATAATTTAAAGTATTACAATTAGATAAAAAATAGGATAACTATAATATGAAAAGTTGGATCTCCTCAATCCCCTAGAATAATAGAACTCACAAAAAACATTGTATAAATGGAATAAAATACTAGTGATCAAATAATACTTTTTAAAATAAAAATATATATATCCTTTAGATAAAATAGAAGTGAATGAATAATCAATGAAATATGATGCATTTATAGAAAGTATAGAACATATACGATCCTTAAAATATGATTGTTGGAATAGTAATATGACTATAAATAATAGTAAACCAAACTTCAGAATGGTATCATCACATTTGGGAGTGTAAAATAATATTCTTGTATCTTATAAAACGAAAATATGACATATTTATCTCATGATACAAGTAAATAAATGTTTTAAAATTTATAAAATAAGTGTTTTTATTTTTTTTTAAACATATATGTTTAATTTTCAATATTATAACAAATATACAGATTTGAAATTAAATTTATTTATAAAAAATGGTTTTATAAAATTATATTATGTTTATTTATAATGATAATATAATTTTATGATATCATAATTAATTTTTCAAAAGGTTAAAAAAATTATCATAATATTAAAATTGATATTTTTCAAATTTATATGGATTTTATTTAAAAATTAAATTCACATATATTGAAAATTATTTTCAAAAAATAGATCTAATATAATAATCTACATGTTAAAAAATGGTTTGGGTGAATTTTTTATAGCTTTCAAAAATAGTTGAATTTATTTGAATAGTAAAATATGAAAAAATACAGTAATTCGCATTATAAGAAAAATTTATGTTGAAATGGATAATAGATCATGTAAGTGAAACTCGAATCAACCACACATGTAATAATTAATTTATATGTTAAATATATTCATTATTATTGGTAGTATTGAGAAAAAATAATAAACTAATGAATATTGTATTAAAAACACTCCTCTCATCCTCTTATAAATACATCCCATCACTACCCCTTCTCCTCACACCTTATATGCCTTTAATATTAACCAAATCTCTGCCAAAATCTCTCTTAATCTCTCTTCTCATGTCCCTATAATCATTTTTTCCTGAAAATATCAACTTCAAGTTTCCTTATGTGGAAGCCTAAGGGGAGACATCTAAAGGAGATGGTAACACTCTCAACTGAGCACTCTTTAATTATTTCCTTATTATACCACCTAAATTCCTTATTATAAATGATGGTATGATAAAATTAATTTTTTAATATAATTAATAGTTATTATAAATCTATAATATTTCCTTCTTCTCTTCTAATATTCTAAAAAACATATTCATCGTCTATATTATGTCGGTTCACTGCCTCCATGGATGATGAGTTCTTTTTTTCCATTTTCACCTTCATGGTAGGTTTAAATTAACTTAATATGTTTTGAAATGTTCAAAATTTTTATATTATATTTTATTTCACATTTTTTAATGGATATATATCCATAATTTTAAAGTAAATTCAATAAGTTCATCATGGTTAGAAAATCCGCCTAAATGAAGTAATCATATATCTATAAAACATGTACTCTCAAGATAATGATTATTTGAGAATAAAATTATAAATGAAGATTTTTTTGAAATTATAGAAACATATTAACTCTTTTAAATCTCACTTCTGGAGTTATGGAACCATTCTATAATTAATTCTATAATTATCAACAATTGATTTGACCTCGAAACCATGAAACGAACTCCCTCAGAACAGAGAAATAAAACTTGGTATCTCATTAAAATGGTTGTAAATTAATATAATAAAATTGTAGTAAATAAAATATATATGTATATTGTCAATAATTAATTAATTAATCAATTAAATTTAATTATTCAGGATATTAAGTGAAAAGGAATAATTATTATGGACCAAAGATAAGGGATCTCTCTGAAGCATCCTATTTTCTCTAGGTTATGTTCTCTCTCTATTTTCATTAATTACACTATTTTTTATCCATATTTACATCTTCTATATTATTTATATATTTATAACACATATATACCTAGATTAATTCTCCTTTTCTTTATGGGGATATTCATGTATTAAAGGTTCCCTTCTCAATTTCTTTCATTAAGAAAAACCGATTAAAATGAACCTCTATATTTTATTACCTTGACTCAAATACCACTAAATTAAATGATTTTAACCTTAAAAGGTTTATAAAACCACTAATTTTATTATTTAAACTCATTTTTTATCATTTATGTTTTCATTTACTTTATTATTCCCTTTCCCTATTTAATTATTATTTTTACTTTTTTCTTAAAACCCTACTTTAAATATATTTTTCCAAAATTATTTCTACACTCTATTTTAGGTCTTAAATTAAATTTTAATAATTTCCATGTATTATGGTTATATATTTATCTTTGAATTTCCAAGAATTATTTAGTCCCTTATTTCATGGGATTCATTATGAAATTTTATTTGACTATGTTATAAGACATGATTATGTAACCCATTTTCTTTTTCAGGGGGTTTTATGATGCTTATACCTTATGTATTATTTCCTTAAATGGAACTCATGTGAATTTACATGTTATTATGGGTGAAACTATGTTTTCATTAAATGTATTGGGTAATTTTTATATCTAACGAGACGATATTCATGGGATTAGGGAGTAACCCTTATCCATGATGAGACTTTATCCACCATGTGATGTTGTATTGGTAATTATCCTTGACTTGTGCTCATGTCATGTTCTATGTTCCTACAAAATTCCTATAATTAATTTATATTATATTTACTATATAATTATGTAATTAATCTATGTGACCATTTACCTTTCCACTTATTATATCATGATAGTCATTTGATTGATATGTTATGATTCTTTATCATGTGTATTCCTTTACAAGGATTTTTTATCTCACTCATTTTTTTATATATTCTCTAGGTTATACTATGGGGTTATAGGTCTTAAAATGGATTTATAAGATCATTATATAGATTAAAATAAAAAAATTATTCTTTTTCCACTCTGATGTTTTATGTACCTAGTATTCCAAATACACTAGTACTCACAATCATTGGGTTGTGTTTATTGGATATTTATGTTAAAAATATTATAATATTATGTGTAAAGTACATGGGTTTATATAGTTGGTATCAGAGTAATATTTAGTTATTTTTAGGGATAGGTATAAGAATATATTAGTAAAAATATAATAGATAAGTCTAATTATATTAAAATGTATTAAAATTTTGGTGAAGTACAAAGCAAGTGGTTTCTAAGAAATTACATCCTTGTCTAGATACTACAACTTTATGTGGCTCTAGAACATATGTACCTAGGGTTAATAGCCCCAAAATGACTCTTTGGGTATTAACTTGACATATAACTAATGCATGAAAAATAAGACTTTTTTCACACATGGTTTGAAAATCATAGAGGATATGATTTGGAAATTTTAAAAAGTCTTTATCAACCATTATGAAAGACTTTAATAGATTGTTAGATTAGAAAACTTAGTAGTAAAATTATCATGGATAACCTAGATTGAAACCTAGAGACTGATATGTTAGGATATATGTATAATTTATAAGTTATTCTTTTAATTTCATAGTTTCCATTTTTTATATGGTTATTAGTCAGATTATTCTCATCATTAAATTTATTTTGGATATAGTAAATGACTAGAACTAGAAAAAAATAGTTAAAGGTAAACTCATTATTCATTCATTAACTTAAAATTTATTATATGATTATATTTATATATATTCTTTTATATCAATTTAGTTTAGTAGAACTATTCAAACACCACCTAAAAACATAGAGGTTTATATATGTGTGATAATATAAAAAAGAGGTAATCATTGTATCCCAAGTATATAACTCCACTCCAGGCAATGTGTGGGTACTAAAACTCTAAAAAAATATTTTCATACTTCCTTTAGTGGAATTTGATTCTATACTAAACATGGGTTGGATGAACTTATATTAATCCAAAATCAAATAATGGGAGAGGTAAATCACTCTCCATATCCTGAGTCATCCTATAATTTTGTACAATTGTAAAGAGGTGGATGAATATCCTTTGGAATATTCTTCTCAATAATGGATATTATTGCCTTATGAGTAATAATATCTATCTTAATTTATTGAGACAAAGGATCGAATCATTCTTAAAGACATTCCCATTGTGATGGACTATATTGATGTGTTCCCTGAAGAGTTTCTTGGTCTTCCTCATAACTTAGTGTTTGAGTAATCAATTTAACTTATACCAATATCTCTACCCATATCCAAGACTCTATACAGAATAGACACCATTGAATTGGAAGAACTGAAGAAGTAGCTATAGGATAATCTTTATAAAGGTTTTATATTCTTTATTGATTTACCATGGGGTGCTCTGGTCCTCTTTATCAAGAATAAGGATGGGTTAATGTGTATATTTATTGATTATAATGAACTCAACAAGATCATAATAAATAACAAGTATACACTACTATGGATTGATGACCTGTTTGATCAACTATGTTGGGGCCAGTGTTTCTCTAAGGTGGACCTTCAGTCAGGATTTTACCAATTAAAGGTGAAGAAGGAATATATTCCAAAGACTTCCTTTTCAATAAGGTATGGACAATATGTGTCTATAGTGATTCCCTTAGGACTCACAGATTCTCCTTCAATATTTATGGACTTAATGAATAGAGACTTTAGCTATTACCTTGATAAATTTTGTTAGTATTTATAGATGATATTTTAATATACTCTAAAAGTAAGTAAGATCATGATCATTTGAATTCTATGTTAAAGAATTTTTTAGAGGACAAGTTTTCTAAAAGGTATAGAAAATGTGAGTTTTGGATGTAGAAAGTATCATTCTTGGGGGACTTTATAACTAGTAAAGGGATATGTGTAGACCATTCTAAGAAGAGGAAAAATGGGGAATAGACCAAACTAACATATGTAACATAGATATATAGTTTACTTGGAATAGCTGGGTATTACTAATGATATGTGAGAAACTTATCACAATTTTCAAACTTGTTAAACAATATAACTCATAAGGAAGTAAAGTTTATCTAGATTGAATAATGTGAAGGAATCATCAAGGAGTTAAAAAGTAGGATTATCACTGCACAAGTACTCATGCTACCGTAAAGAGGGGTACTATTTAAAGTATATAGGGATGTTTTAAAAAAGGTTTAGGGTGTGTATTGATGAAAACTAAAAAAGTGATAGCTTACACCTCAAGGTAGTTGAAAATTCATGAGAAAATCTATCAAACATGTGATATAGAGTTGGATATAGTAATATTTTTTTTAAATAATAATAGCCTCAAGTATATATTCACAAAAAAGTTTAATATGCACCAGCGAAGACGGTTAGAGATTACTATGGACTATAACTGCTCAATCTATTATTATCCTTAGAAGGTAAGTAATGTAGAAGATTCTCTAAGTATAAATAATCCTACAACCATGTCAATAATAAGAATTTATTAGGATTTGATCATCTTAGATTTGAAAATGATGTAAATGGGAATAATTAAGGAAGGAACACCATAATTCTTTTCTCAAATGATTTTTCAACCATCCATTTTGGAGAAAATAGATGATTCTCAAAGTGGTGATGTGGAAGTATATAAGAAAGAAAAATCTATAAGAAAATAAAAATCCTTGAAGATAAAAATTGATAAGGAAGGAGTTGTAAGATTTGGGTCAAGATTATGTGTACCATAAAATAATAAGATAAATAAAGAGTTGTTAAATGATTCACAAAGATCGAAATTATATATCCAATAATGGAGAATAAATATATATCACAATATTTTAGTACAATATTGGTGGTAAAAAATGAATAAGGAGATCATAGAATATATATCAAAGTTCTTGGTATGTCATAAAGTAAAGGATAATAGGTAAAAGTACAAGGGGGTGACGAAACCATTACCCATGCCTATATGAAAATGGGGGGGGGGGTACCAAATAATTTTTCATGAGTATTCTGATGACATCTAGAGGAAATAATGTCACATGGGTTACATCATATCAACTTAAAAATACTAATAAATTTATTTCAATTTGAGAGGAATTTTCACTTGATCAACTTACAAGAATATACATTAGAGAAGTGGCTACATTGCATGGAACACCACTATCTAATGTATATGATCGAGATACATGGTTTACATCTAAGTTTTAGAAAAGTACCCAATGTGATATAAACATTTAGTTGAACATTAGTATGGATTATCACCCCCAAACTAATGTCTAATCTGAGTAGACTATCTATACACTCAAATACATGTTGATAGATTTCTTGATGGACTTTAAAAGAGGATCAGATCAATATATTAATCTATTATAGTTCTATTATAATAATAGCTTCCACTAAACATCAAAATGGATCTTCATACATTACTTTATGAGAAGATATTTATAATGCATTAGTTTTGGGATGAAGTTGGTGAACACAATCTTCTGGGACCTGAAATGGTCAAAAAATTGTAGAAACTATCAAGTCCATTTAGTAGCACATCAGAGTACCATAAAGTCAAAAAAATAGATATATTTATAACAATTGGGGATATCTATAGTTTGAGGTTAAATATAAAGTGTTCCTTTACATATCTCCATAAAAGGGAGTCATGATATTTGGGAAGAATGGAAATCCAAGTCCTATATACATCATCCTCTTTAAGATTCTCTATCACATCTGATTTGTAACTTATCGACTAGAACTTCCAAAAACATTGCCTTAAGTGTATTGTGTGTTCCACATATCCCTATTGAGGAATTATATACCTAACCCCTCACATGTATTTAATCAAGAAGTGGTACATTTAGAGTATGATATCTCTTTTGGGGAGAAACCTTTGAAGATCTTGGAACAAAGGGACAAAGTTTGGCACAACAAGACTACTTTCCTAGTCATAAAACTATAGTGGAATCATAAGTACGATGAGGTTACATGGAAATTAGGGGAATAAAATAAATAGAATTACCACCATATTTTTAAATCTTTTTAGGTGAAATGAAATTTCAAAGGTGAAATTTATTAAGGGGTAATAATGTAACAATAATTAATTTTATCAATGAAATTTCCCTTCTGATTATATAATTATGTCATACTTAGTTTACTGGTATTATATGAATCACATGAACCATATGATAAAACAAAAAAAATATTTAAATAATTTTAAAATTAAATTAAAAGAATAAATATGGCCATAAGAATTGAAAGTATTACAATGGGATAAAAATATAAAATAAGATAACTATGATATGAAAATTTGAATCTTGTCAATACCTTGAATAATCACACTCACAAACAAAACTATTGAAATGAAACAAAATATTAGTAATGAAATATTAATTTTGAAAATAAATATAAATAAAAATATAACCTCAATAGAAACTATAATTGAATGAATAATGAATGAAATATTATGTATATATATAATGTAGGAAACTCATATGAACATTACAAATATGACGGTTTGAATGTTAATCTGATTTTTGGAATAGTAATATAACCATTAGGAATAATAACATGGCTCTTAGAATAGTATTCTCGCCTATGGGAGTGTAAAATAATATTTAGTTATCTTATAAAATGAAAATGGTACATATTTATATCATGATACAAGTAAAAAAAATTAAAAGGATAAAATAAGTGTTTGTATTTTTGTAAAGCATATATGTTTTATTTTTATTTTTATAAAAAATATAAAGATTTGAAATAAAATGTATTTTTAGAAAATGTTTTTAAAAACTAATAATTTTTCATTATAATTATAATATAATTTTATGACACTATAATTAATTTTTCAAAGGTTCAGAAAAAATAATCGTAATATAAAAATAGGTAATTTTTAAATAATTAAGGATTTTATTTTAAAAAAAATTCTAATATTTATAAAATTATTTTCATAAAATGGATTTTATTTTTTTAATCAACATGTATAAAAATCATTAGATTTATTTTTTTGTATTTTTCTAAAATAATTGATTTTTTTTAATAGTGAAATACATAAACATATAGTAACTTCCATTATAAGAAAAACACATGAGGAAATGAGTCATGGATGATGAAAGTGACCATTGGATCAGCCTCACGTGAACTAACTAATTTATACAGTCACAATGTTGAATAGTATTTGTATTCATGATCAAAAATAACAAACTAATGAGTATTATATTCAGAACACACCTATCCTCCCCTTAAAATACCTCCCCTCACCACCTCTTCTCATCGTACATCTTAATCCTTGGATCTTAAACTCTTCCAAAATATCTCTTACTATCTATAATCTTATCCTTATATTCATTTTTCTCCTAACAATAATAATCCCAAGGTGCCTTAAGTGTAATCTTTAGAAGAGATATCCAAAGGTGAAGGTAACACACTTAATAAAGCATTCTTTAATTATTTCCTTCTTTTACAAACTCAAGGACTTATTTTCCATGGTGGTATGATAAAATTGGTATTTTTAATATATTTAATTGTTATTATATATATGGAATATTCCCTTCCTATATTTTAATATTCTAAAAAATAAAAACATCATCCATATTATATTAGTTCACCGCCTTCATTGATGATGAGTTGTTGTTTTCCATTACCACCTTTATATTAGGTTTAAATTAACTTAATATGGTTGAAAATGATATTAATATTTATATTATATTTTCTTTCACATTATTTAATGGATATATATCCTTAATATTATAGGAAACATAAAAATTTCATCATGGCTGGAAAACTCACCTAAATTAACTAATCATATAGTTATAAAACATGTACTCTTGAAATCATGATAATTTGAGAATTTCATTTTGTATTAATTTTTTTTTTGAAATTATAGAAACGTATTAAATCATAAAAATCATACTTTTAGATTTATGGAAGTATTTCATAAGAACTTACATAATTATTCACAAGTGATCCAACCTTAGAACCATGAAATGAACGCCCTCGACATGGTAAATTTAAACTTGATATATCATTGAAATGGTTGAAAATTAACATAATATAATTATAATAAATAAAATGTAAATGTAAAAGGTTATTAATTAATTAATTGATGAATCTAATTTAATTATTCATGTTGTTAAGTGTAATTTCAAAACAATTCTAAACCTAAGGTAAAGGATCTCTCTGAACCACCATATTTTTTTGGGTTATGATTTATCTCACTTTACCTCAATTTATCTCTTTTTTATTCTTATTTAAATCCTCCATATTATCTATATATTTTTTCCACATATATAACTAGTTTAATTTACCTTTTTTTTATGAGTATATACATGTTTTAAAAGTTCCTTTCTCAAATTTTTTTGTTAATCAAAGATAATCAAAGGGAACCTCTCTGCTTCTTTGCCTCATTTAATGTACCACTCAATAAAATGTTTTTAACCTTCCATGGTTTCTAAAAAAACTAATTTTTTTATGAAAAACCCATTTTATTTAATTTCTAGTTGTATGTAAATTATTATTCTCTTACCCACTTTAATGATTGTTTGCCATTTTTCCTAATACCCCACCCAAAAAAGAATTTTTCCAAAATTATTTATCCACTACATTTTTTGCCTTCAATTCAATTTGAATAATTTTAATTTCATATTCTTATTAATTTATCTATGAATGTCCAAAAATATATTTATTCCCTTCTTACATGGAATTCATTATGAAATTCCATTTGACTATGTAATAACACATGATTGTGTAACCCATTTCCTTTCCATGGTTTTTTCTAATGATTATGAATTGTGTATGATTTCCTTATGTGGAACACAATTTCATGTACATTTTATAATGGGTGTTCCTAAGTTTAACTCTAATTCATTGGTTAATGTTTATGTATCATGACAAGATATGAAAGGGATTAGAGAGTAAACATAATCCAAAATGGGATATTGTCCACCATGTAATGTTCTCTTATAGTTTAGCCTTGAATTATGCTTATGTCATATTATATGTTGTTGCATCATTCATATGATGCATTTATCTTATATTTTTTAAAACATTTATTTTATTCATCCATGTATCATTTATTTACCTTTCCTATTATGATATCACGATATATCATTTGATTCATATGTTTTGCTTATTTGTCATATTTATTCACTTCATTCCCCCAAGTTATAATATGAAATTTTAAAATCTCAAATTGATTTAGGATCTCATTATAGTGATTAAAATAACTATGATTTATTTTCGTTTTATTTCAATGTTTTATGTACTGAATATTCAAAATACACTAGGCTTATTGATCTTTGGCTTGTGCTTATTGGGTATTTATGTAAAAATTAATGTAATATTATGTTTAAAATACTTGTGTCACTATAGATGAAAGTGAAAAATATTTTTATAAGAATTTTTTGAAGTAGGTTGTAATATCCCAAATCCGGGTACCACCCAAGTTCACCAAACCTGGTTGGTCACATTACCTCAAGCACATTTCCCCAAACACCAGAGGCTGTCGACTAGAAGTAAAAGCCAAGGTATGATATTGGGGAAACTATTCCCTCATTAATAGAGTGAACACAGTGGAAAAAAAATGGTAAACAATAGTGGAAGCATTAATAACATAAAACATAATTAAACATTGGAAGACTGAAAGTAATAAAATAACTGTAGAATATATATAAATGATGCATGACACTTATGCCTAGGAAATCATCCAAACAAGTCACAATACCAGAAATACAATATATAACCAATGAACAAAAAGATTAACCTCCAACAGCATCGTAAGCCTCAACTTGGTCACTTGCTCTCCAGCTCCAACAACAATCAAGTACCTGATGAAGAATGGCACTTTCCCTTATCTATACATGCAACCATATAATCTGTTTGGGTCTAAAACATGACCCAAATAGGGTGTGAGACAAATCCCAGTAGGCAACCACCAAAAGATTTGTGTCTAACTGTCAATGAATATATATAATAGGTAATATACAGAAATGAATAAATAAACTAGTAAGTACTCAAATGTAAACATTCCTTAAGTTTTTAATTACATTAATTTACTTTTATTTTGTTCTTTCAATCATGAAATATTGGGATCTATCCTAAGATCTATATCCCCCTATGTAATAGTAACAAGACATATGTCTTAGAAGACCATCTAAACAATCAAGTAAGATTGAGTCCAAGCTTGTCATTTGGCTTGGAAGACTCATCACAGTCATTCAATCATTCATAAACAACCCTATGGGAAAGCTCTCAAGGTCTAAAACCTTTGGTTTAACATAGAACGAATTCATTAAATAATGACCCTCTGGTCATCTCTCATCATCTAACCCCTTTGGTATAACATAACACTAGTCATTTACAAATGAACACCAAGGAAAGATCTCACGGTCTAAACCCCTTGGTCTAATATACTATCAAAAAATTATAATCAACACCTTGGGAAATATCTCATAGTCTAAACCACTTGTTCTACAACCACCTGACATATCTCATGGTCAATACCCCAGGTCACATAACAAAAAAACATACATAAATGACCCTCCCTTAGGAATCTCTCACAGTCAATTCCCCTTGGTCAAACTTTCACAATGCATATCATAGGCATCACATATTATCAGTAACTCCATCTTAAAAAACAAGGCATGAAAAAAAAAGGACATCCTAACAGGCATTCTAGACCAAATGGCTATAAACATTCAATCAAGGTAAATGCACCCACGATGTTTCCCATAACCAAGGTATTTAACCTTACACATATGAAACTTCCATATATCAATCAACCAAACCATAACATGTGATAACAGGGTTTAATTACAAAACACACAATACCTCAAGTGTGGGTATACATCACTTTTAGCATATATAATCCAAATATGAACAAAGAAAGGCACAAACCACCTACCTTGATGCCATACAATCAATAATCTTGAACGTCGGCCCTTGAATCGTCCTAGATCGGCATAGATCTAGAAAAAGGTTAAAAACATCCAACCTTTGATAACTCACAAGAGAGGAAGAATAAGAAAGAAGGGATCTAGAAGAATTGAGAACTCAATGGTGAGATTCCAACGCACCTGATGGCATCTCAATCAGAGTTCGGACGAAGAAATAGGGGAATGATCTTTGTTCGTCGTTCCCGAGCACTCCTGTATGAAACACGGGAAGAAGAATTTGGTTTTGGACATGAGACACAACCCTGCTCTGATATATCAATTAAAAATAAAACTGCATGGATTTTTTGTTAAATGTATATGTCGTGTGATGGCTTTAACTATCCCCCACCTTAAGTAGTCTTCCAAGTCACCACACGGCCATGTACTCAGCCATTACACGGCTAGTACGCGGCTGTACATGGAAACAGGATACACAACATGTACTCATAAGTTCATGATGTGTACATAAAAAATTTTATTTCTTTCTTTTTCTTAAAAAACATCCTAAAATCAAGATCCATACCTGAAATAAATATCTGAGTTCCTACAAACTTCCCCCCTTAAATCAATTTTTCACCAAATTTCCATTACATTGGTGGTGAAGAAGAAGCTTCAAACAACTTTGGCCACTCTGATCATACATTGGTCTCCCTCTCCCAAGTCCCATTCTGCACTCGATCGTGTTTCCATATCACCCATACTAGAAGAAAATACCAACCATGTAGAACCTTTGTGCTGCGATCCACAATCTGAATAGTGTTCTCCTTGAAGGATGCATCCACATCCAACTCAACCTCTACGAGTTGAAAACATGATAGGGGACTAAAAAGTAATGTCATAGGTGAGAAACATGAAAGACATCATGTATATCCTGGTACCTCTAAGGTAACTACAACCAATAGGAAACTAGCCTAACTCTCTCCAAAACCTCAAATGGTCTGACGTATCTTGATGAAAGCTTCCCCTGTCTCCTAGTCCTCTTATGTCCCAACCTCAGTGTGACACGTAAGAAAACATGATCTCTGACCATGAACTTCAGATGTTATCTCCATCGATCATCATAGATTTCTGCTGAGATTTTGCAGTAGATATCCTCTTCCAAATCAACTCCACCAGCTCAGTGGTCTCCTGGACAGGACGAGGTCCCAGCATAGTTGCCTCTCCTACCCTAGCCAACATAGGGGTGATTAGAATGGACAACCATAAAAATACTCATATGGTTCCATCTGAATCGTTGCCTTAAAACTGTTATTGTAGAAAAAATAAACTAGGGGTATGTGTCTCTCCCAAGAACCCTCAAAATCCAAGATGCTTGCTTGAAGTGTGTCCTCCAAAACCTGAATCGTGCGCTCGGACTGGTCATATGTCTGGGGATGGTAAGTTATACTCAAAATTACCTATGTACCCAAATCTCTCTATAGTCTCTGCCATACATGAGAAGTAAATCGAGCGTCCCTGTCTGAAATGATAGAGTTCAGAACCCCATGGAAATGTACAATCTCTCTGATATAAAACATTCCAAGCTCATCAACACTAGAGGTTTCCTTGATCAGTAGAAATGTGAAACCTTTGTGACTTTGTTGATAACAACCCAAACTGCATCATTTCCTCTAGACAATATCAGAAAAACCATCACTAAATCTATCACAACATCATTCCACTTCCACTCAGGAATGGGTAAATACTGTAAAATATTTGTCGATCATTGATGCTCTTCCTTCACCTGCTGATAGGTGGAACATCTCATAACAAAACTAGCTATATCCCTCTTTATACCTGTCCACCAATACTGACGATGAAAATCTTGATACATCTTGGTTACACCAGGATGAACTTCCCACACTAACTCATGAAAATATCGCATCAATTCCTCATGTATGTCTGCTGACACCCATACGCATCCATGAAAATGCAAAACCTCATCCTCATTTATAGTCCACCTAAAAGTATGGTCCTCGCTAGACACACACTTCTGTAGGACTAGGCCTTCAGAATCTGAAATTTGCCTCATTTTCACTTGATCCAGAAGAGTAGAGGTAAAATCCATAGAAGAAATAAAAGTCTTCCTATGTCTGCCATGCACCTCTAAATCCATCTCAGAGAGTAGAGCCATAATTTTCCACTCACTACTGGTCTCTTGAACTACCTATATCTGAGTCCTCCTGCTCAATGAATCAGCCACTACATTGCCTTTCCTAAGAATGTAAGGAAACTCAAAGTCAAAATACTAAAGGTACTCAACCCACCTTCACTGTATCAAATTTAGATCACACTAATTAAAGATATACTTGAGGATTTTGTGGTATGTGTAAACCAAAAAATTCTCTCCCAAAAGATAATGTCTCAAACAACACAAATCATTCACAACTGCAACTAACTCGAGATCATGCATAGGGTAGTTCCTCTCATGTGGCCTCAACTACTGAGACCCATGCACAATGGCTCCTTCCCCTGCATTAGCATGGCTCTCATCCTGATACATGATGTGTCGCAGTAAATTGTGTAACTCTTTACCGGCTCTAGAAAAATCAGTATTGGTGGTGAAATAAATATCTCTTTCACCTTCTGAAAGGTTGAATCGTGGGAATCTGTCCACAAGTACTTATAACCCATCTTAATCAGGCCCGTCAGTGGAACTACTATGTGTGAAATGTCCTGTATAAAGCATTTTTAGTAACCATCCAGCCCCAAAAAACTCCATACCTCAAAGATATTCTTCGGTTGCTCCTAGGAAACTACCACTCTCACTTTATCTGGGTCTACTAATACTCTTATATCTAAGATAACATGACACAAGAAGTGAATCAGATCCATCCAAAAGATTCATTTTGAGAGCTTATCATATAACTGATGCTCTCTCAGTGTACTCAATATGATCTCAAGATGGATGGCATGGTCATTTTGAGTGTGAGAGTACACTAAGATATCATCCATGAAGACTACCACAAAAGAATCCAAGTAAGGATAGAACACTTGGTTCATCAATTCTATAAAAAATGATAGCATCCTCATGAGACCGAATGGCATAAACAAATACTCGAATTGACCCTACCCACTTTGAAAGAATGTAAGAGGTATTTCTAATGGTCAAACGAATAATTGATGATAATCAGATCTCAAGTAAATCTTCAAGAACACCCAAGCTCCTCTAAGATGATAAAAGAGATCATAAATCCTCGGTAAGGGATATTAGTTATTGACTGTCATCTAGTTCAACTTCTAATAATCCACACAATGTATAAGGGTACCATCCTCCTTGTCAGAAAAAAGAACAGGCGAACCCCAATTAGAAGTACTAGGTCAGATGAAACTCTTTGCCTACAACTCCTCTAACAGCTTCTTGAGCTCATGTAACTCTAATGTTGTAATCATATAAGAATAAATGGACATTGGTGTCACTCTTGGCACAAGATCAAAAGAGAAATACACCTCTTTCTTCAGAGGTAAACCTAAAAAGTCATCTGGCAAGACATCCCTAAAACAATCCCCCACTGGAGGGAGGTCCATCTGTGAAGTCCCCTGGTCATCCAGATATAAACGAGAGATCTATGTTTTAATTCCTTCAAACCCATGATGATCAGGTCCATATCTACTTGCATGGACATCTCATTCACCCTTGTGTATAAAAACCCACCCTCTAGTGATTCGAAACTCATCCTATGGTTATATCAGTCAACAAAGTTCTGAAAAGAGACTAAACAGTTCATTTCAAGAATGAAATCAAAACATGTCATCTCTAATACATAGAGGTACCATAAGAAGTGACACCCATAAACCACAAGAGGGAAATCCTTTCACTAACTTACACTAGTCATCCAAATCCCCAACGGAGTGTCTAGTGTCATAACATCATCATAATTGAAGATAAAGATCCCAAGGATCTCCACAATGTCAATAAATATAAAACTATGAGAATCCCCTGTATCCAAAAAATCATAATCTAAAACTGTGTCAAATAGAATCATATCTCTAATCGTAGAGGGTCCAGGATCCAACTCCTACTGGTTCTGCTCCATCACAAGATTATGACCTATACCATGGCACTGCGACCCTACCTAGATACCCTGATCTGATCCACCCTTCTATCTCTAAAAACTAGTCATATGGCTACCATGTCCATGGCCACCTTCTCAGCCCGAATGACCTAACGAACTCTAGTTCCCTGAATGGTGAGAAAATGGTGGGGATGCTTCTAAATGTGGTGTCATATCAGATCCCTTATCACTTTCTGGTGGTGAGAACATCCTGTAAAAACTCTTAATGTGGCCCATCTTTCCTCAAGATCATAATTCTACTGGTTCCCTTGGGAAAATTGGCCATGTATTCCCACTCCTTCCGCACTAGTAGCACACTACTTGGCTGCCTAAAAAAACATCACTACTGTTAGAAAAAACACCACATGTAAGCTCTCTATGAAACTTCCTACTATCAGTCGATAGAGTACCAACTATGGATGTCGAACAACCTTGGCTCGTAGCTCCTAACTCCATTAGATTTTACTCAGTAATCAGCGATTGATTTACTATAGTAGTCACTAAAGTTAGCATGAAAACATTCACCTGTGATCTGATGTCGTACCTAAGACCATCCTCAAATCACTTAGCTAGTGATAACTCATCACCTCCCAAAATAGGTGTGAAGTTCTAAATATTTGTGAAGTGAGAAGAATAATCCATCCCTGAAAGAGAAACCTTATCCAAGTGCATGAACTCCCAAGCTCAGTCGGCCCTAAACGTCTCAAAGTAGAAGTAATCATAGAAGGTCCTCTGAGACTCTTCCCAATTCATATCCTGATGAAGTCCCGCCTATGAGATAACATTCCACCATATCTTGGTGGAGTCACATAGCATGTACATCATGAGCTTCACCCTTCTCTCAAGAAGCATCTCTAGATTCTCAAAGATAGAAATCATGGCCTCCAACCATGACTCTCTGGCCTATAGTCCTCCATCCCCAAAAAAAGTAAGAGGATTCTGCTGCTGGAACACCCTCGTCAACTCTTCCATAGTTGGGGTAGGATACAATGCTCCCTGAAAAGTCTAAATCATCCTAAAAAATCTATCATGGAACTATGCATCAGCACCTGAGTCTGGTATAACAGTTGGTGCCAAGACCGGCACGACGAGAGGATCTGCTGGTAATCCTAGATCTACCATTTCTAGTATCTGATCCTTTCCCTGTACCTGGCATAAAACCATAGGATGTCATGGTGGCATGACTCTACAAGTCCAAGTTCCCACCTCAGTTTAAGATTATCAAGGACTGTAACATAGAAGTGAAATAATAGAATAGAAGAAGAAAAACATTCAAATTTTATAAAAGATGGTTACACGATGTGTAGAACCACTACAAGGAGTGTTCCCTTATGCTTTAACATGGGCATGTACCTCTTACAACCTCGTCATGTAACAACCCACACACACGGAATGTTCCTCATGCAACACAGCATGTATGTGAATATCACCTTCTAGCTAGGTACTTCAACACATCTAGAACTACACGGTTCTCTCCTAGAGTAACCCTACACAGTGTGCACACTCTAGACATGGCGTGTACTACAAGGTTCCACCCACCTGTGTATTTAGTCACATGGTCGGATACATGGTTGATTACTATATGGCATGTATAATCTATACATGGTGTGTACAACCTAAGTTTCATCCACATATGTCATTATTCACACAGTTGGATTGATGGTCTTTGACAGCACGACGTGTACTCTAAGTAAATGGCGTTTTCTACCAAGGATTATCAACCCTGTGTATCTGCTCACATGGTTAGTCACACGGCCAAAAACAACACAACATGTACAAATAGTACATGGAATTTACTTAATAAAATTTGTTTCTTCCAAAACAGAAGAACATAGGGTGTGTGTTCATAACATCACATGTTGTGTTGTTTCAGTTTCTAGACAGTATTCCTCTGAAACTACTTTGTAACCCCCAAATCCTTAAAATTTTGGCCAAGGCATGCCAATTTCCGATTTTTGAGACCCATACTCCCTACGAATCAAATTTTTGTATCCTTATTCATATCATGCCTCATTAGAATTCAATTAATGTTTAACATGATCCACCAAATTCTGATCCAATAGGGCTCATAACACCTCAGGGACCAAAGTTTGGAGTCCATCCAAATGAAAGTTTACATATTTTAATACCCTATCAAAATAACAGGTATTTTATCACAACATCTATTACAATAGCATTCATATCTAGCACAACATCTATTACAACAGCATGAAATCAGTAATTCACTTTAAATAGCATGACAAGAATGCACGACATTTGATCTCTAGCAAGTGCCTATATGAATCATGATATGGAATACCCTCATCTCAACACATTTAAATAGAAATAAAACCTCATTGATCTCAATCATAATAACACAAAACAATTGAATCGCCCAGTGGTGAAATCAAATCAACTATAACAACTGAAAAACTAGAAAAAATTAAATATTTGAGGTAACATGGATTTTCCCTATACACGGGTTAGCCACTCCTGATCACAGATTCTTACCAACTAATTATTCCTTCTTATCCTAGTCTATAGGCTCCAAATAGTAAAGCAAATCATAAAATAACTCCTTTTATACCACATTGTAACATCTCGGATCTGCGCATTACCCAAGTGCCCCGAACCCGGTTGGTCACATGACCTCAAGCGAATTTCCCCAAATTCCAGAGGATTCCGAATAGAAGTGAGGGACTAGGTGTGATGTTGGGGAAACTATTCCCTCATTGGAATATTATATATAGTGTAAAATAAAATGATAAACAATAGTGGAAGCAGTAATACCATACAACAAAAGTAAAGAGTGGAAGACCAAAAGTAATAAAACAACTAGAGCATATATGTATATGTATAAATGATGCATATAACATGTGTCAAGAAAAGTATCCAAACAATTCCTAATGTTGGAAGTATAATACATAACCAAAGTATAGAAATAGTAAAGTCCAACAGTATTTCATGCCTCAGCTTGGTCTCATACTCTCCAGCTCTAACAACAATCATGTACCTGATGAATAAGGGAGATTTACCTTATCTATACCTACAACCTTATAATATTTTTGGGTCCAAAACATAACCTAAATAGGGTGTAAGACTAATCCCAGTAGGAAACCACCAATAGATTTGTGCCTAACTATCAGTGAATATATATAGCAGGTAATATGCAGAAATGAAACAATAAACTACGAAGTACTCAAAAGTAAACATCCCTAAAGTTTTAAATTACATTCATTTACTTTTATTTCATCATTTGAATCATGAAATATCTGGATCTATCCTAGGATATATATCATCTTCTATAATAGTAACAAAATAGATGTCTCATAAGATCATCTAAACAGTCAAGTAAGACCGAGTCCAATCTTGTGCTTTGTCTTGGAAGACTCATCACAATCATTCAATAATTCATAAACAACCCTATGGTAAATCTCACACGATTTAACCCCTTTTGTTTAAAATAGAACCAATTCATTAAATAACGAACCTCTTGGTATCTCTCACAGTCTAACCCCTTTGGTCTAACATAGAACTAATCATTTACAAATGACCACCTAGGCAAGCTCTCATATTATAAACCCCTTAGTCTAATTTACTATCAATCAAATATAAGAAACCACTTGTTCAAGCTCTCATAGTCTAAAACCCTAGGTTAATAACCACCTTTTATCTCTCGTGTTCAATACCCCTGGTTCACATAATAGTAAAACATACATAAATGTCCCTCCCTTGGGAACCTCTCATAGTCAATTCCCCTTGGTAAAACTTTCACAATGCATATCACAGGCATCACATATTATCAGTAACTCTATACTAACAAAACAATGTATGGAAAACAAGGCAAGACTAACATTCATTCTAGAAAAAATGTACATAAACATTCAATCAAGGGAAATGCACCCGTAGGGTGTCCTATAACCAAGGTATTTAACCTTACACATATGCAACTATCTTTTATCAATCAACCAATCCATGATAGGTGATAACAAAGTTTAATTCCAAAACAAGAAATACCCCAAGCATGGGTATGAGGAAATTTTATCATATATAATACAAAGTCGAGCAATAAAAGGGACAAACCACCTACCTTGATGTCATATGATCAATACTCTTGAATGTCGGCCCTTGAATTGGCTTAGATTGACATAGATCTACAAAAAGGTAAAAAACGTTCAACCATGAATAGATCACGAGAGATGAAGAATATAAAATAAGGGATATAAAAGAATTAAGAACTCACCAATGGGATTCCAACACACTCGACATTGTCTCAATCCTAGGTTAGACGGAGAAACAGGGGCTCAATCTTTGTTCGTCATTCTCGAGTGCTCTTGTATTAAACACAGGAATGAGAAGTCAGTTCTAGACATGAGACATGACCCCACTCTAATATATCAGTTAAAAATAAAACTACACAGTGTATTCATTAAATTTACACATTGTGTAGTGGCCTTAACCAGCCCACACCTTAAGCGGTCTTCCAAGTCACCACACGACCATGTACTTGGTCGTTACACGACTAGTAAGCCATTGTACGCAGCAACCAGATTCACAGTGTGTACTTAGAAGTACCCGGCGTGTACTTAGAAAATATCTTATTTCATCCTTTTTCCTAAAAACAACCCTAAATCAATATGTTTACAAGAAATTAATATTTGAGTTCTTACATAGGTATTCCATGATTTGAATAATCTACACAAAGTATCCATGGATGTCAAGACTATCCAACTAGAAGTTAAATCAAAATGGGTGAAATAGATCAATAGTTATTTGGTGGAGAAAATACAAATGTATAAGGATAAAATTCAGAATTTATATAGTGATTGGGAAGAATTTTTGGGCTTAATGGAACATGAAAAAGTACAATATCAACCTAAAATGTCTAGAGATGAAAATTCAATTGAAAAATCTAGAAGAATAAAAATATGTAACTTCCCAATCTTGGAAAAAGAATTTTCTTGCCACTAAAAAAATTAAGTGACTCTTATGTAAAATAAGGATTTCAATAGTGGAAAATAAATCCATAGATCATGTAGAGAAGTATCCACATATGGTTCTTATAAAAATAAAACTCACTATGTAGATAAAGTGTCTTTCAATAAATATGGGATTTTTTAAAATGTAAGACAATAGAAAAAATATGTACATATGTGTAAGAGTAAAAGTGATGGGTCAGCCATCAATATTTCATGGATATAGGTGTAAATTTCTAAGAAGAATAGTTGAAAAAAATGAGCCCAAATGTTAATGTTTCTATCCCAAAGTCACCAAAAAATGGGTCTAGATAGACTCCACATAACATGAAGAAATCACATTTAGTTGAAAGGTGTTGGTTCCGCTAGAAATTTATGTATATGGCTATAAATTATAGGTATAGTATGACATTATTTGGAAATAAAATAAGTCCAAAATAAACGGGGAACTAATGAAAGGATATAACATGTTTTAGTAAATAAGAAAAAATATATGAAGGAGAATATATCCATAATAAATAGATTTGAACCGCTAAGAAACTTCTATAAAATATGAAATATAGGTGTTCATACTTATGTTGAATGATGGAACAACCCTACCAGGTATCATAGATGTACTAAAGGGAAGATAGAATCACAATAGACAAATAATAAGGTTAATAATTAAAGTTTTTTTCCCTTATATTTAAAATCTATGAAACAAAATTAACTCAATAAGGAAATGAATAAATAAAACTGTTAGGTTCAACCTAGAAGAAAGAAGTGCTTCTAATATGGAAAGAGAGGCCACACTATGGACCATTTCAATAGTACATGGATATCATGAAATCTATAAGTAATCTAAAACATAAAAAGTAACTAATTCATGAAAGATATGGTTTAATTGGTATAGTTTTTGACACTCCTTGTGTTGAGTATGAGAGTCTACTGAAGAAGGGAAAAGTTAAAGTTATTGTAGAATTGTGTGGGAGGTGAAACTAGTTAGGTTACAAGGATATCATATGTATGAAAATTTTTCCTAGAAAAATAAAAAAAATGAAAAAAAAATTATGCGCTCAAGTTTAAAAATAGTTGTTTAAAATAAGGTATCAAAACCCCAGGAGAAATAAAATCATGTGCTTAAGGTTGTATAAATATATGGTTAAATCAATTAGAATTGGGATGAAATTTAGAGAAAACTAAAAAAGAAAATGATTTTTCTATATTTTAAAGTAGATAATTATTTTATAGATAAAAATATGGTTCAAAATGAGTTGAATCCAATGATTCATAAAGTTGAATAAGGAAAAAAATGATGGGTGAGGCAATAATTAATATTACTAGAAAATTCAAACCTATAAGCAAAGGAGTTTCTGGGTTGAGAAATTTATCTCATCCCTGTTTCTCTAGATTAAAAATTACTAAAAGATACATTGATTACTTATACATGTTTTATGTTATTTAAATTATTGTGGAAAATGTTATGAATTATATATTTTTCCCCTTTAGGAGGAGAAAATGAAGAAGTCGTGGCTGTTAAATATTTCTTAAATTCTTAAAAACAAGAAATCTGGATTTCCCCATAATTCATAATGTTTGATGTATAACACTAAATATCCTTTTCCTTTTATGATTTTTTCTTGTTATAATTATCAAGTGGGAGTATTGGTATACCAAAAATTGGGTAGTAATTTTATTTCACTTGAACTTTATGATATATTTTTTGAAGATGAGTTTAGGCTTACAAAACATTCTTGAAAATCAATTTGATTAGCCCATAATCTGAGAATCCATTGGTATTACATAGTTCCTTCATTATGGATAGATTTATTTTTGAATTAATAACTCATTTTTTTCCAAACCATGTTTTTCACATTGATTTTGAGTTGGTTTATTGAAGACACATTGTTAATCTTTAGTAGTTGATCATAAATCTTTAAGGCGATCATAATAATTAGAGCACTAGAATATGAATCTATTGATCATAAGTCTACATTTCCTATGTGAAATAATCATAAAACATTTAAATCCATTAAAAAATAATAGATTCATAGTCGTAGGACTTTAACCATAATGTAATTATTGATTTTAAGACTTCATTGTAAGCAATTTATACTATCTTATGAATTTTCAAGAATGTAACACTTCATGATGAAGTAGAAAAGTGACAAAGGTGAGAGAATATGTCCTCCAGAGCTTAATTAAATAATTTTTCCACTGAGCCTAATCCATTGAACATAATATTTGTCTAACTTAAGACTCTGAAGATCCCAGCATAAGACTTCAAAACTTAGAAATTTTCAAAGTTTTTACTAGATGAAAAATTAATTTTTTAGATTTCGAATATGATAAAAATGAAATTATTTGGGATGATGAAAGAGTTATTTGGTCATGCTATAAAAATCACAAATCCCTATAAAGTTTCATTATCCAATATTTAGAAGAAGAAAAATCTAATCTCCAACCATTTAAAAGGCGAATACAAGCTTGATGAAAAGAGGAATTTCCATAATTCATTAATTATGAGGAAATAAAAACAATGGATGATTATTTTTTCTCTCAAGATTGAAACATAATGATTCTTACTTAAGTCATGATATAATATTTTTTAATAATATTTATTTGTAGAAAACCACTACATGTTATTCATGAAGAACAAAATGAATGAATCGAGTTTTTAATAATAATGTAGATGAAAAATTGTCAAACCTTGAGCTACTATTTATCACAGACTACACCATTTTGATTAAAGGATTTTTGAGTGTTTGTGGGAATTAATATAGAAGACTGGTAATTTTACCAAGATTGAAATATGAAGAGATGAGATGATGATGATGTACATAGATCCAAGATTAAAGGTTGCACTATTTTTTCATATAATTTCTCATACTGCAAGAGATGAGTTCCACATAATAGATCAATTTTCTATATATTTTATACATATGTGGAAAAGGTGGGGTGTATATTTTTTTAAAGTATTTGATAAGAATATTTTGATCCTACTATAGATATTTTTGGAAGGTAATATTCATCCAATCAAAGAAAAATTATAAATAAAGAGATGAAGAAGAATTTGTTTCTATCATAGAGATCTTGTGAAGATTTGTTTGGGTTAAGTTTCAAGAATGAGAATCATTAAATGGGGGTATTATAGGAATATACGTTGACTTAATGTAGTAGTTGATAAAGTATCATGGAAACCCAACATGGGTTTTCTATGATGGTCCTTTATAGATGTTAGTGAGAATCACCCCTCAACTTTTCATTTAAGGGTGTTGATTTTGATGGAATAAATTTAATGTAATTCAGTGATGTCACGTATATTTGTTAAGATCAAGGAGGAATAAATTAAAAAATATATATACTATTGTTTTGAGAATTGATAATCTGATAGATGTGTTATGTTTAAGATCAGAATATCATCTCTTGAAGAATAAAATAATAACCTATTACAAGTTGTAGTAAAAAAGAAGGATAATAAGAGGATCTAGCCATAAATTTGAGAGTAGTTTGAGAGATATGAAGTTGATGAGTAGAGATAAATCCAAGTGAGTAGATATGTTAAAGAACTATGAAGTTTATTTGAGTGTAGATTGAATTTTATATAGTCTATCCTGAAGATCCAAAGGCATTATAAGACTATACTATGAGTTGTAGGAGATCTATAATCTTAGTGAAGAGTAATCCCATATAAAACCAATGAAATACTTAAAAAGAAAAAATTTAAGGAAAAAATTTTTATATGTATGGTGGGACTCCATAGAACTTTAATATCTTAGGGTATGCAAGGATATCCATGTGTGGCTCGGTAATAATAGTGTGAAGCTGGGGATATAAGTCCAGTGTAATTTAGGAAAATGGAATTCCTGTGAGACATGGGCAGTTATAGGTGTGAGAATCATTGAACCCAGTGTAATATATGACTGATTATAGTATATAATCCATTATTGGGGAAAATAAACAATCATAAAAAGGAGTAGGTCTTTGTATCAAACCTTATAAAAATATAGTGTGCCTTTTTATCTGCTTTATATTCATACACATGGTAGATTGTTTCTTACAAAAATATATAATAGATCCATATGAACTAACCAAAAATTGAGGTTTAATTATAAAGTGGGTAAAAGAATTTTGGAATTTGTAAACATTAGTCTACACCTAATTCACCCCCCCCCCCCCCCCCCGTGTTTACACTGGTCCACTGGAAACAATAATTAGTGCCAAATACAAAAATAGAATATGGTATAGGAGACTTGGTCCCCTCATCCGAAGAAATATGACCAATATATCCAAGCATGATGTTTTGATACACTTTACCAATCTCAATATAGAGAGATAGGTTGTTTTTTAAACATGTTAGAAGGGGAATATGACTCAAAAATAATAAAAAAAGGTAAATAAAATCAACTAAACTACTGGAACTAATATATTGGTATGTATGTGATCCCATCAGAAAAAATTCAACCAAGGGTGATATTTATTTCATTACATTAATATATTGTTTCACTCATATGTGAAATGTTTTATTCCTGAGACACAATTATGAATCCCTCCAAATATTCAAAATATTCATGAGATGGGTTAAAAAGGAGCTTGATGTTCACATAAAGAAGATGAGGTTAGATAATGGTAAAGAATACACAATCCATAATTTTTAGAGTTATTTATAAAAACATGGAAGTATTATTACACAAATCCATATACCCCTCGAAAAATGTTGTGAATAAGAGGAAAAATATAAGTATTCTTCAAATGAGAAGAACCATGCTAGAAGATACCAAACTCCAAATTTTCTTTTAAAGTGTGGCTTTTTGCACTATTGTTCACATTCAAAATATGTGTTTATTGAGATTTAGAACACATAAAACAAAATATGAGATGTTTTATGCTTGGAAACCAACTGTCAAATCTTAAAATTGTTATCAAGACCATTCTATATAAAGATCAAAATTAAAAATATGGTAAATTTTAAAGAAAGTAATGAAGAAGACACATTTTTGGGATACCTATCCAATGGAAGTGATAATAAATGTTGAAGTAAAAAACCAGCATAAGTTAGTAGAATTTTTATATGATAAAATATTTGAAAACTATTATGATTATTGAGACTAAAGGTGAATCTTTTGGGGGATATAAATATGAAAAATCCTGAAAATCAAATTAATGAGAAAAATATAAACAAATAGGCAGTGATTTATTTTAATTTGAATATCACCATTGATAAATAATAGACTAAGAATCAGGTAAAAACATTAAATACTAAGGAAACATGTTGAATATAAGAATAATAATGGCTAATAGGATGCACCTATCCATCCCCAAAGAAGGATGAGGTTATAGAACCAAATTATACTTATTTCACATTTTGAGATTCATAATGTTTCTAGGGTAGTTGATTATGATGATTGGATTTCTATATTGAATGAAGATCTTGATCAAATAGTGAAAAAATCTAATTGGGAGCCATTACCAAGATTTGACAATTAGAAAATCCTTGTCACAAAGTGGGTTTTCAAAAAATAATTTGAATGAGAGAGGTAAAGTTATAATAAATAAAGCATGGATAGTGTATAAAGGTTACTCTTAGATATAAATAGTTGACTTCAAAGAAACTTTTTCACCTATATAATGGCTTGAAAAGATAGATATGTTTTTATTAGTGTCATCGCAAAAAATATACAAGATCCATCGAATTGATGTTAAATATTCCTTTCTTAATAGTAAATTAGAAGGATGTGTTTTCATTGAACAACCTGAAGTTTTTTCCTTAATAAACATGGGATCATGGTATGAAATCTAGGGAAATTTTTACATGGTTTAAAGTAGGTCCCATGATTCGGGTATTCCAAGCTTGATGGCTTCTTGAGAAGCATGGATTTTTCAAAGGGAAGAATTGATGGTAATATTTATGGGAAGGAGAAGTCCCCACATACTTTTATTATTATAATATATATCAATGAAATCATTTTTATAGGTGAAAAAGCGTATCTCTTTGAGGAATTTCACAAGGATATGAAAAGAAATTTTGAAATGTCTATTTTGGGTGATATGTCTTTCTTTATGGGATTAGAAGTTATAAAATAAGCTAATTATATTTTTTATCTCAAGAAAAGTACTCCAAGTAATTATTGAATTTGTTTGGAATAGAATAGTGTAAAAGGATCTCTACTCATATATTTAGAAAAAAACTAATTTAGGATAAGTTTGTAACAATTGTAAATCAAATCAACTATAGAAAACTAATTGGATTCCATCTCTACCATATTGATTCTATACCTGACATTCTTTTCATTATTACATTGTGTGATTGATTTTAGAGTGGTCCCAAATATTTCCACCATCAAGAATTTGAGATAATCCTCATATAAATTAGTAGTAAATTATGTTTCATCTTTTTTTACATATCTAGTTCATTATTGATCCTGTAATGTTTTTTATATTTTAGTTGGGTCGGTGACTATATTGATAGGAAATCCACCTTATCTGGAACTTTTTTCCTTGGTGAGAGTTTGGATTCATGGTATAGTAAGAAGAAAAGTTTATCGGCATTGAGAATAACTAAATCTGAGTACATTTCTTCCACATAGACTTGTACATAGATGATTTGGATGTAGGTACACCTTGATGATTTGAGAGTTACATATGATAGACCACTATGTATTGCATATGAAAATCAATGTGTTATAGAAATTTCTAATAATATAGTTCAACACTAAAGATCTAAACACATTTATCTTAGGTGTCATTTAATCAAAGAAAAGGTGGAAATAGTGATTTAAGACTTGAGTTTATTAGTACCAAGGAAAAAATTGTATACATTTTTATTAAAGAATTTCCAAATAAGAAATTTCATAACTTGAAGCTGAAACTTCATTTTCATTCTTGCTCTCTCAACTAAATTAATTTCCAAGACTCCCCCACCACACACTAGAATTTTTATTATAATGAAAAAAAATGGAGAAATAGTGACACAACTCAGTTTTTCACTACTTTTTCATCTAAATCTATGAATATGTGTATATAGGGGAGCTTTTTGTATGTGATTAATAGAATAATGGATTTAAGGGATCCATGAATTGAAGGGGTAATTTAAGTCATTTTCCATACCTTCTTTTCATCTAGGTATGGAATTATCTTAAAAATGTTACCTTATTTGGTAGTGTGGTGTGAGACACTTATCATTAAAAAAGGCTATGATTTAATGATTATCATAAGAGTTAATTCATTTTAAAAAAACTTTGATGTATTCATAATAGTTGAATGGTTTCCAAAAAATACAAAAGTGGGATATTGAAGTGGAATTAGTTTTTTTTAGGTTTTTGTTGGTTTTCATTTGTTTACCACCGTTTTTTATAATTATTTTAGGTTTCTAAGATGATGTTTGAAATGGTTGGAATTTTTTGAGTTATATAGAGATATTTTAGATAATTTATGAAGTTATTCTGAAAATATAGAGATATTGGAAAACTTTAGGAATTTGATAATGTCCTCAGTATGATCCTTTGGATCCTAGCATACAAGTCTTTATCATAAGACTTCATTAATTGTATGACTTTTGGATAAGATAATAAAATGGAAAAGTCACTGAATGTACAACTTTTTATTGGGTGTATAACTCCCCCAGCACTAGATTCTACTATAAGACTTTATCAAATGTAAGAATTTATAGATCATTAGACTTTATGTATTATCATATGATTTTACCACTAAACATAAGACTTTGAGCATAAGTGTTTTATGTGTCAAACATAAGTATTTGAGTCAGTATAAGCCTTCCATTATAATCTTTCACTGATTGTATGAATATAAATTCCCATTGTAAGACTTCAACACTTATAAAGTTTTTGAGTTTGTTCTGGGTAAGAAATTGAGTTTCTATAAAATGAATATTCTAATAAAATAAATCTACATAATTCTATAGCTATTCCTCAATGATTAAAACATCATAAGAAGATTTTTATTCAATCTATTTTAGGAATCAATGTTACCCACATGATGAAGACCATTATATCTAATGATATCAACCGAATAGAAATTAAATATGATGGATATGAATCTATCTGGGAATAAGATCCAAATATTAAATCTATAATATGAGTGGGATGATGTTTTACTTATCTTTAGTTCCTAAAATCACATGAAAACAGGGCAATGATTCAAGATAAGTGTTTTTAATACTAGATATATGTTCAGATAATGTATTTTTTTCTATTTTCTACTTTACAATGAAGAATATTAAAGATATTTTAGATCATATTGAGTTATCAATTTAAAGTGTTCACAACTACTGGGTATTTTTTATGTATATAGATAATTTTTTATGATAATTTTTTGAGATCGATGTTTTTGTGAGTCTCAGGAAGAAGACGATGGTATTTTTGGTATTTCCATGAGAATTTGGGGAAGTAAAACAATGTGATAGTCATTAATTGAACTTGGGAAGAAAGAGCATAGAAGATCAAACTAGTCAATTACTCATGGAAATTTATTTTGCTAGGCTTGAGACACCTTATAATCTATCAATTTGGGTATATAAAAATGATGTGTGGAAGTAATTCATTGTCTACTAAAAAAGTGATTTCTCAAAGAAAGAGAATTATTTTTTGAGAATAAACAAAAAGAGAAGACATCAAGATAAAAAACACATATAATGAATGTACATAAAAAAAATTTGAGAATAAGAAAATATCCTAGTACATGATTTTTAGATTATGTTATCTACATCTAATTAAGTTTGAGTATCAAATGAATGATATTTTAAGGTTAAAAATAGAGAAGAAAATCTACATCATATACTATGATAAGTGAACATGTTTTTTTGAATATTATAAAGGCTCGTGGAGATGATATTTATTTATTTTTGAATAACTATGGATATTTAAGTGATATTTATCATTAATTATGAATCATTTTAACCCGAGAGATGTTGTGTGATAGTATAAATATGATTTTTGTGAAACTATAGGTGAAGGTAATTCCTCTCTACCCATTTTAAGTTTTTTATTGACTTATGGTGTTAAATATATATCCAGGGTGATCATTGCATACGAAAAGGAGCAGTGTGACACAATATGGATGAACCTTGTAAAAATTATTATTTTTCTTGTTCTATTTATTTTCTAAATTATCATGTAAGGCTTACTATTTTATACTCTTTTGAGAGACATGTGTTCTAACTATCCAAAGAGTTATATTTCAAGAATAAAAATAAATAATAAAAACAAAAGTCTTTATTATCCCCCCACCCCCCCCCCCCTCTCAATGTAGTCTTATGATTTTCAAACTCTCGAAACATTAAAATTTCTTCTTGATAGATAGCCAATAAAATCTATAAGAATATAGAGATTACACATTTCATAACATTGAATTTTTTGGAAACTAGAGGATCAAAATTGACTATATAATATAAAGTATTTGAATTTATTCTTGGAGAAATTGTTTCTCATATGGATAATACGTTTATGATAGTGGTAAATGGTTTTCCATAACTTTGAGAAAAGTAAATTACTGATGATTAGTTAGTTGATAATATTAAATACATTCTTCCAAAATAATGGGAATCAAATAGGGTAGGTATTAATGATAAGAAACTTCTTAAAAAGTTATGTTTGTTCAATCTCTTCAAAACTTTAATTAAATGTGAGAATAGATTAAATATAGATATAGAAAATTAAAAAAAGAATGATATATTTTCCTTTTCTATTAATACTTCAAAAAATATTTAATGCCTTCTACTTTTTAGAATAATTTTGAGAAACATCATTTAGGTGAAAGTATTATGGAACTAAGTGAAGGAGAATTTGATCAACTAGGTAAATTCATAAACAATATGTTTGAGAAGAAGTATTTTTTGAACAATAATTTAAAATATCAAAAATATGTATATGAAAATATTAGAAAAAGAGATGAAAAGAAGGATTCTAATGTGGTTATTTTCTATGAATGTAAGAAGCCTAAACACATCAAGGATTTTATAATAATGAAAAATAAATATTAGGAGTCCAAAAGATCCTCAAAGTATAAAGGAAATAATGTTATGAAATTTATGTATACCTAGAGTGGTAATGAAGATGAATCTTCCTATATTGATTTAGATAGTGATGATAGTTTGAAGATCATCGAATTCTAAGACATAATTCTTTTAATTGAAACATTCTTTATGGAAAAGGTTAGTAGAGAATCCCTTTCTCCAATAACATTATATTTTAATTATTCTTATTCTTTGGATGGTGATAATGACACTTCATAATTTTATGAAATGTTGGAATATGTGACTAACCTGGAGATTAAATATAAAATATTAATGACAAAATATGATCAGGATAAGTAAAAAATTATAAATATTAATGAGTGAATTTATAAACTAACTTCCAAGTTTAATGTTAAATCTATGTATGTTTTAACACCTTCAGAAAATAAGTATTATATTTTAAGAATTAAACCTAAATTTTAATGTCTTAAGAAGTTACTCTCTAATTTTAAATTCATGTGAAATAACTTTGATAAAATTATAGACTAATTAAAACCATCTAAAACTTCAACTGGAATTAATTATTCATCTTCTAGTAAGTCACATTTTCAGACCATCTATTTTGTTTAATAAAATTCCCCCTTTGTAATAAATTTCATATGGGAATTCATTGTAAGATTATATTATCTCTATGAAAGAAAAAATATTTCATAATATCTATGGATTATATTTCTAAATATCTTATAGTCATTTGATATTGAAGGGTTGGAAATATGTGAGTTCCTAAAGTGTTATTTTCTAATGTTTCAAGACCTAAACAATTTTTACTACCAAAATTTTAGTTTAATATATTTCATTAGAAATTTTTAGGTACCATTAGTAGAAACACATGGTACATGTATAATAGTTGTTCTCAATATAATACTATAAACGAGTTTAACTTATATAACTTACAAAATGTAAAGGGTGGATAGGTTACTTTTAGAGACAATGTGCAATGTTCGATCATCAGAATAGGTGATGTATTTATCCATGGTGAGTATTTAATTTAAAAAGTTCTTTTTTTAGTTATTAAGAAAAAACTTATCAACATAAATCAATTATTTTATAAAGGTTACTCCATGAAATTTGGGAATGATAAATATACTATCAAAAGTTTGGAAGGAGTTCACGTCTTATTTTTCAAACAATGTGATAATGTTTACACTATTGACCTAGTGGACCTTAATTTCAGGAACATACCTTTAATTAGTGTAATTGAGGATAAGTGTTTTATTTTGATTAGAATATAATTGCATTTATATGTTTGGACCTTAGATATGATTTCCAAGAAGGGACTTGTAAAGGAACTTTCAAACCATACATTTAATTCTTCTATAGTTTATGACACCCACCAATGTGGTATGAAACATAATTTTAGATATAAATCTATGGTTGGAGACTCAACTTATTAACCTATAAATTTTTTTCACATGTATCTTTTCAAACAAACATAAACTTCAATTATTGGAGGGAATCACTTTGTGTATTTCCTAGTTGATGATTACACTAGATTTACTTGGGGTTTACATTCTTTAAAATATATCATAAGAAAAGTTATTATTTAAAAGGTTTTTTTTCTTTTATTAAAATTGATAAAAACCTTCATATTATCACTATATAGAGTAATTAAGGTAGATATTCTGTAAATATTGTTTTTGAAACCTTTTATAATGATAAAATCATTAAATATAATTTTTTATCACTAAAAACTTCACAACAAAATGGGGTATTATAAAGGAGAAACAAAAATACTCCAAGAAATTTCTAGGTATATGTTGTGTGAATATTGTGCTACTAAAATTTTTTGGATTGAATCTATTAGTAATGTCCTATGTACTATAAATCATGTTTTAATTCCCTAGTTTTAAAAAAAATACTAAAAATTGTGGAATGGAATGATCTAAAATTTGGTTACATTAGAATTTTTTATGTGAAGTATTCAATTTGAACACTAAATATAGTATTAATAAATTTGATCTAGATGGTTATGGTGGAATTTTTCTTGGTTACTCTACCACTAGTATGGTTTATTATTTTTTCACGGATAAACACATATCATTGAATATATATTACATGTTAATTTTTATAAAACTGATCTTTATAAAAAGTTAGAATGTTTCGATCATGAAAATAATACAGATTGTGTTTTCAAAACCACCTCTAATTTATTGTTTGTATTTTAACCACATAAACATGTTACTATCATTTCATAAAAGAGTATTATAGAAGATAATAATGATGTAGAAGAAACATACCCTTTTACCATTAAACCATATATTGTCAATGAATCAACCCATTTATAACATCATTAGAAATTTATATCAACCTATTAAAACCATAAGTTCTTTATGTAATGAATGTGAGAATCATGAATTATTGTCTCATTTTAATCCTAAAATTCAATATAATTCCTTAGGTGATGAAATTTGGATATAAGCTATATAGGAAGAGATTAATCAATTCAAACATAAAGAGGTTTGTAAATTGGTTGAACATCTTGAAAATATTTTAGTAATAGGAGTTAAATGGGTATTTTGAAATAAGTGTGATCAAAATGAAACCATAGTTTGGAATAAGTCTTGGGTTGTTTCTAAAGGTTATAATCAGGTAGAGAGCATAGACTGTGAATAAAGATTTTCTCTAATATCAAGACATAAATCTATTTTAATTCAATTATACTTTACTATTCATATGAAATTTACTCTATTTAAAATGGATGTAAAAAATTCTTTCATTAATGGATATGTTTAGAAGTAAGTTTATATTGAAAAACCTCCAAATTTTAAAAATACTCATGTTCCATAACAAGTTTAAAAACATACAAAGGTACTCTATAGACTTAAACAAGACCCAAGAGCCTTGTATAATAGATCGTCTGGATTCTTAATTTGAAATGAATTTGTTAAAGGATTATAATATCCCACAATTTTTATCAACAAACTTTATAAGGACATCATAATCATAAAAATATATGTTAATAATATAATTTTTGGATCCTATAAAAAATTACTTGTAGATGGTTTTTAAAAAAAATCAATTGAATTTGAGATGAGTATGATAGGTGAACTTAATTTCTTTATTATCTTCCAAATAAATCAGAAACTACAAGTAATAATCTTAACTCAACATAATTTTATCATAGATTTACTCAAATGAATTGGTTTTTATAAGTATTTAAGTATTAGTACTCTAGTAGGTACCTCATGAAAACTTGATCTTGATGAATGTGGGAAACTGTAAGATATAAAACATTATATAGGTATGATTGGAAGTTTACTTTTCTTGATAGTAATTCAATAAAAAATTATATACTATTTTTATTGTCTGTAATATTTAAATATAATATAAAATAATCCCATATTAAAATAGTCAAAATAATACTTTTTAATATTAAATAAACTTCATATCTAAAAATATTCTATTCTTTGAGATCTAATTCTATTCTTAAGACTTACTTAGATATAAATTTTTAAGGTTATAGAATGGATAGTAATATTTCTTTAAAAAATTTCATTTCTAGGGTGAACCTTTAGTTTCCTAGTCTAAAAAGAATCAATATTCGGTATAACATTCCACTATTAGCCTATAAATAAGAGATCAAGGAATCAAGTACCATATATTTAAATATTGATTGACTAACTTTCAAGATTTGTTCACTATATTTGTGATTGAGAGCTTCTGTTATTTTTATTTTTCAGTGTGTTATTTAGTATTTTGGAGGTTTCATTATAAAAAAAATAGCTTTTTTGTTCTAATAATTTTCATTTTGATCCTTTGTGATCAAATAATTCCAAGAGGAAATTTGATATATACTTTTATAGAATTTTTTTAGGGTTTTATAGATTGTTATCCAGAACCTCGTTATTTTTTTACATTCTATACATTGTTTTATTCAATTGTTTTTCATAGTTTTTTTTACTTCAAATAGTTCATAGTTTATGAATCCTTTATATTATAATGCATTTACTTTTTTAACTATGTTAAATTTATAACTTTCCATCTTCCAAATTTTATTTTTTTAAGAGTGAGTTTTTTATAAGATTATAAACACTTAAATTCACTCCCCCCCCCCCCACACCTATTAAAGATTCATTATTGTGATAATATTAAAGTATTTGTAATTTGGCATGCTATATTTCTTGAAAGGTAATTTATTTAATAAATAATTATAAGTATATTTTTTTCACATAATGAAGTTAAAGACTAATAAGATGATTTTATTTCTAAGATGGATGAGTTATAAACACAATTATTTTAGGATAATGAACACACTATAACTACAAAGTTCTAGTAGAATTAGTTAAGAACAAAAGAGATATAGATTTCTATTTTCTGATGAATATGATGTAAAAGTCATAGAATATGATATATCATCTCACCAATCGAATATCTTATGTTATAACACTGAAATATGGTTAAAGTAGTGGAATCTGAAATTAAATCCATATACACTAATAAATTTTAGAACCTGGTAGATCTATTTGATTGGGTAAAACCTAATAGGTGAAAGTGGATGTTTCATAATAAAACATATATGGATGGTAGATTTTATATCTACAAATTTATCTTGGTACCTAAATGTTTCAAACAATTTCATGGTATTGACTATAAAGAAAACTTTTCTCTAGTGGTTATGATTAATTCTGTTCAAGTTCATTTAGATATAGAAGCATATTACGATTATAAGATATATCAAATGGATGTCTAAGCCACATTCATTTATGGGAATTTATGTGAGGCTTTATATGTGATACAACCATAATGTTTTGAAATCCAATAATTATATGCATGATTTATAATATTTAATAATACATTTATGGGTTGAAATAAGATTTTCAGTATTGAAACATTCATTTTGATAAAACTATAAAATAGTGTGAATTTATTAAAAACAAAGTTAAAATTATGTATATAAATGGGTTAATGGGATCATAGTTGTATTTTTGGTATTTTATTTTATTGAAATTATTCTCATTATAAATTACATCTTAATGTTACAACTAGTGAAAAAATTATTGGGAAATTTCTTCTCAATAAGTATATCTGTAAATAAATGTACAAACTAAGTATAATTATATATTGATATAAATTTAAATGAATGTTTGACCTTATTCAATACACATATACTGGTAATGTGTTAAAAATGATTAACATGTAAAGATATAAAAGGATTCATTATCAATGTTTCAAGGTAAGTTTTTTCCAAATATATAGTTTCATTCAGTAATCGAAGAATAATAATATGAGTAAGATTACATATGATTCAATTGTTAGATCAATAATGTATGTTATTTAGTGTACTTGTCAAAATGTATCTAATGCACTATGTATTCCAAGTAAATACCAATCAATCATGGTGGAAGTCACTGGATAGTCGTAAATAATATCCTTCAGTACTTGAGAAGATCTAAGGATGTATTCTTAGTATTTTATGGTGTGAAAGATATCACTTTAAATGGTTACACCAATTATAGTTTCTAAACTAATAAATATGATTTTATATATTGTTTAGGATTTGTGTTTTCCTGCATGGCAAAGCGATAAGCTGTAAAAGTTTCAAGGAACTAATAGTTTTTGATTCTATAATAGAAATTAAATACATCATAACATCTAATATGGATAAAGAATTTTTTTAGATAAATATGTTCATTATTGAACTAAGGGTCTTTATAAGCATCATGCATCCAATTATATTCGATTGTGTTAATATTGGAGTTGTTTCACAATCTAAGTAACCCAAGTTCCACTAGAGATCCAAATATATTCTTTTTTTATTTAATATCATTTTATAAATTATTCACAATGGTGATATTATGATGTATCAAGTTCCTACAAAGGATAATATTGAGGATCCCATAGTAAATCCTCGTACACAACAAAAGCATGAAATTCACTCTAACTCTCTTGGAATTAGATACATGGGAGACTGTATTTTGTGAAAGTAAGATATTTTCAATGTGTTTTACCTAAATTAAGTCATGTTTTATTGTTTTAAAGACATTTTTTATCATGTAATGTATATTAATGGTAATAATTTTTCATTTATTTATGTTTTTTTATGTAAAACATGGGATATGATATAATGATTCCCCCTATAATATATGTATTACTAGGTTATCCCTTATTGATGATCATCAAGATGGGCTATAATGAAATTTTAAGATATAAATAAAGATGATCACTTTTATTGAGATGAAATTGATCACTCATGAGAAACAAGTTAATGAATTTGTATCAAGATTGACCTTCTTAAAATTAACTATATGTATTATCATATATAATTCATGGGTGTTTCTTAAGTTAACATTGGAAATGAATCCTTTTACTTAAGGTTATAAAATAGTTTCTTTACTTGTGAGGTTTCTACATTGATACCTATTTGAATTCATTGAGGAATTTTTCTTTATAAAAGGTTATTAGATATGATACTTATTAAGAAAAGGTATTTTATTATCTAGTATAGGTTGTTCATATACATATAATGGGTTTATGACATCATGGACCTCAATTTAATTATGTTAAGTGCATATACATGCCATGATAATTACATGTTATGTAATTATCCAAGTTTTAATCAGGTCAAAATTTGAGAAAAATAGAAACGTTATATGGGGTTGAAATTATACTTGTCTCATGTTTGATTTTGATGTCAAGAATAAAAAAACTCTTCTAATAGACATGTGGTGGATTTGATTACACCAAACCCCTTTGTAATTTGGGTAGCTAATAATGGAAATATTCCCTAAATTAATTGTAAAACATATGATGTTTTATCTATATCATTTTATACAATATGTACATGTCTTATGGTATGACATATGCAGATGAGGAATATTTTATGCCTTGTTAAAGTCATATCATAAACCATGGATATTCTAATATCATTCTACTGCCAAAGAAATTGTGATATATTATAAATCTTTTTTTGGTAGTGCATCGTATTATATGACTCATATAACACCCTCTGACTGATATTGGATTTTTAACATTAATAGTTAACCTTTGGTAATCATCCATTCAAATGGATATAATTAATAAATGTTTCAAATGATGAAATGTATGGGAGTAGGATCAACTGAAGGTTATAAGTGTTGCAACCACTTTCCATCTACTAATATGTTACAAATGTAATATTAAATGATTGAGAAGGATCAGTAGCATCATGAGTCCTATATAAGAGAAGCATATATGATAATGTCTAAGTTATCTTTTCCAAGCTTCCTATATTGAATTATAGAATCTCTCTTCATCCCCTTTCCATTTCCACCTAAGGTGTTATAATATTGTGGTTGAAAATAGAATTATGCCTAAACATCAGTTGATTAAAATCAACATGTGGATACACTATAATGTAAGTAACTTGATGGTAGATGCTAAGAGATATTTATCAAGCGTATTAATGAAAACAATAGTAGAGGCTCATTAGCCCAAGGTATATGTTTTTTATTTTTTATATACATGGTTTAAATATCAATGAATGATGATCTTGGAAATTTTAATTTATAAGGTAATATGTTTTTTATAACAAGTGTTGTTAGATCATTAGAAACCCTCTATGGTATCATCAACATTCCATGTTCTTGATACTTGAAATCATGGTTGAAAATGAATAAATTGTACTTTGTTTTTGTATCATATTTTATTCCATAAAAGTGATTGGAATTTTTTATGGATATATGATATATGATATTTTAAGTCGACATATAGCTACAACAAAAAATATAGGATATCATAGGTGGTGACTTAGTGAAAATCCTTTGATTTTTTCACATATCATGGAATAAGATATAGGATATTGTATAGGGTGATAGCATAGAATGAATACTGTAAAAAGCCTCTAATCATTAAGGTGATATCATTTATATCTTCAAATACAATACTCAATCACTAAAAGGTTATGTCACAACTAAAGTATTTTCAACCATAAAATATGATAAATAATAGGGTAATCCACAGATTTCAACATAACATATATCATAAAATATGATATCATGAAACAATTTATTCTCTTATTTTTTAATTATAAATTGAATTATATAATCTATAAATTGTTTATAAATTATTGTAAAATTCCCAATAGGACTAGTGTATACATATCAATGGGTGAATCAAGTGTTGACTAATTTTTAACAATCACTAAATTATCCTAGGAATATTTAACCCCCATGATTAATTAAACATATCATGTTGGTTAGTTCATATGGATCTATTTTATATTTAACCTATTAATCATCAACTGTATGCAATATGAATAAATAAGTAAAGAGTCACATGGATTTTTTACAAGGTTTGAAATAAAGACTTACTCTTTTCCTTGATTGGTTGTTCACTCTAATCAATTATTCCCCACTATAATCAATGTGACAAAAATGGGTGGTGATTCTCACACCTTCGTTGATAGAATCTCACTAGACATACTAATTTTCATTTCATAGAGGACTTCATTCTACAGCTTTATACTATGTTCACAAAATTGTAATGTGATCTCCCTATATACCCTAAGTCTCATATTTCCTATAGAGTCCTGCCATACATATACAACTGTTTCTTTAAAGTTATTCTTTTAAGTATATCAAAAAATATTCATAGGATGCTTCATTATTAATATAATAAATCTGCTTTAACTCAATGGATGCTTATTCGAAGTCCAAAATATCTTCAAGAGTACTCTACAACTCATTCATTTCTTAAAACTTAGCTTCATTGGCTTCCTCACTCACTGAGCTTATGTGTTCTTCAAACTCAGCAGCTCATCATATATCTCCATGTTCTTTGACACCAAAATAAAAACATACAAAAAATTCTACATTGCTCTATTTTTATTCTTATCAAACTTATGAAACAATGTTTATCATAAGAACCCATTCTTATTTATTTATCTTTGATACCCAAAATATCTTAATCTATAGTATAATATGGGACCCACCTTACTTGAGAGAGAGAGAGAGAGAGTTATTCTAAAACTTCATAGCACATCTCTCAAATATTTAAGTGTCTCATGAAATATATCTATCCATAATATTATTTATATATCTAGGTCACCAATAATGAGGTCAAACCTTTTAGAATATAAAATATTCCCTACTAATTTCATGCCCAAATTCCTAAATTAGTTCCTCACCTACTTCAAATGAGGGTTTTCCCATGATCCTCATATTCCTTTTTTCCTTCAATGATTATCTCTTGTACATTTATAGTAGTTCTCCCACTTTTTTCTTTTCCTTTTTCTTTATCATTTTTACATCATCCAAAAGTTGTATTCTGGATTCTTCCATATTCTTAGGGTTGGAATCGAGACTTCCTCATCTTATCTTCTCAAAACATTAAACCTCAAATGATCTCACTGAATACCCAAGCTCAATCAAATAAGGATGATGATCACAAATATTTGTCTTCAACTTCTCTATTTCTCTCATGCTAGTATTTTCTCAACTTATATAATATTTAGGAAGTAATCACTTATCTTATTGAAAATATAATCACTACATTATGAAAATAATTTCTTCTTTAAACATGTCATCATATTTTATTTTGTCTATCCATTATAATCATATAAATTAAATCATTCATACCTCTTCATGCATATATTATGATTATCATGGATTTCTAAATTCATCAAAAAACTCCAAAATCATGATAAGAATCATGATTTGTGTTTCCATTTGAGAATATCACACTAGGAATTGTCTGATTTTATTTAAGTAGAAATACTTGGTTATTTAGCATAGAATTATTGCATCAATAATTTTCTATACATGTATATGTGTCTCAATTTTCTTTCTTTTTGTGTGAATGGACAAGAAAAAAAATCAATTTTTATTGGATTTTACTTCCTTATCATCATGATCAACTTCAACTATAACCAAGAAATAATCATGATACATTTCCTCATGGTTTTTATATTTGTTTTTATAAATAACAACACCAACAAAATCATTATTTTTTGAACATCATATTCTTCTTCTTCTTTTTAATTGATTTACATAAATACAAGTGGAATTTCAAGCATGTGATATATCAAAATCACCTTCCTCACACATGATTATTTTTTAAAATACATGTAGCATCAATATTATATTGAATAATGGAGGTCATGACATGAAACTACATATAAATTGTTATCTTTTCATCACATGATTGATCATCCAACCATGTAGAACTCATAGTAGGTTTATTTTTTCCATGTAGTAACTTAATCTGTTCTCAAAATATCCCTTCATACAGTAGGTGTTGATTATTCATGTGGTTGATACATCAACTATGGATTCACACTTTATTTGATCACTTCATCAACCAGAAAATCACACCTCATGTAGTCATTTCATCAACCATAACATTTCAATTCATGTGGTATCTTGGACTTTGTTATGTGGTAGCTTCACATTTGTTCAAGTGGTAGGTTGAATAGTTTTCATATGTACATCTCATCTTGTGGTAGCTTGAATTTGTTCTTATGATAGGTTTTCATTTATTCATGTGATAGCTTATACAATTTTCACAAAATGAGTTACTCATTTGGTAGCTTGGTATTTAGTTGTGTGGTAGCTTCATCAAAAATCATGTGGTAGGTTGATTGACCACATGAGTATTTCAGATCAACCTTGATATATATTATTATAGTTACCCAATCGATCAAATTATCACTTACCATTCATGTACCTCATGCCTTTATCATTTATCAGTCATCAACCTTTCTCACTATATCATGTTCATTTGATCTCTCAAGGAAATGATTCACCTTTTTTTTGTATGGATTTGATTGATCATGGAGATAGCATGATTCACTGGAGATAGATAGATATTCTAATACCAAAGATCAAGCATGAATTTGAGGATATCAATGTGGAATTATGTTATTCTCTCATGCATTATGTCTATTGGTTTAAATGATGGATAAACAATTCTCCACATTACTCAATCCCACATCGGCTTTTACACCAGTCTCACACTATATAATAATACTCACTCCCTAATCTATCTTTTGGTTATGGAATCAAGGGTAGCTCCTAGATACACTCTCACACACTTGAACATGATTTTAAATGTCACATGTGAACCATGCCTCCTCTATATTCTATGTGCACTCTGTGTGCACCATGCTTGACCTATTCATGTTCTCTTCCTCACTAATTCTCCTCCACATGGCCACATGACCAAGCTAGAACTATGTAGTTTCCCTTAAGCTTTTCTTAGGCTTGTCATGGGATTCTTGGGTAGTAATTTCAGGCTATAATGACTTGCTTTTTAGCAAACAATAGTCAAAATACCTTATATAATTGAAAATATCACCAAAACTTCTAAGGAATCCTTGAGTACTTACAAGCCAACACAACTTCACCTTATATCATTCCTCAATCCATTGGAATTTATTATCCTTATTTTATTAAAATAGATACATGTTTGGATTCTCAACATTATTCTCTATATGGGTAGTTCATCACCTTTGAAAAATGACATTGATAATGAAAAAAAGACAAAGTAATAACAAATAAAATCATCAACCCAAGGGAACATCAATATCCCCCTTTGGTTTTTTTCAATTCCAAATTTACTCTAATACACAATTTCATTCTTATCCCACAAATTTTAATTGAATTAAAAGTGAATGAAAAAATATATCTCCCTTAATATAAGGGTACTCTCATAACCACTTGAAATGCAACATATTCTCTCCTTATGACTCTTAAAATGATTCACTTGAGAAAAGGGTTTCATTATCATATACTGAATGAAATTTTTATATCTCAAAACCATATTTGAATCAATCTAACTTGACAAAACATGGAATTACATTCCTTAGTTTTCCAACATCATAATAAATTTCATGAGATAAAGAATTCCTCTTGTGTTATAGTTCACCAATTATAAGTGACTATCAGAAATAAAGATCATTATAAGCATTATCAAAAGTGATGTGGCATCACATATTTCCTAGTAGTGTGTCATCAATCAAAAAACTCAAATTCCATGTGGTAAAACCCATATTGGAAAACATGAGTGATTAATTTAAACAAAAAAAGTTATCCATAACTACTCAATATGTGATACCAAGTAAAAATTTTAGTTCTTTGGGTCATTATAAATAGATTTTCAAAAATGATTGTGGAACCTTTACTTCACTTAAACAAACACAGTAAAAGGTTTCAACTGAAAGTATATTTTTCTACCCATTTTGTTAGATAATCACTCTCCCTTAATAAAATAACCAATATAAATGAAAAAAATGTTAGCGTAGATAAGATCATACCTCAAACATCATCTTTCTTTAAATATGTAAATAATTATAAATTTATTAGAAATTAATTTCTATAACTAATCAGCTTCTTTCAGTAGCTCCCTCTGAGGGTATTATTCCAATAGAGTTTCACCTTAAATACCCTAAAATTTAAGAACCTTAATATTTATTAGGGAATAAGGTGGATCTTTGAATATCTTCTCAACTTGAGTATGAGGGTTGAGATAGATTTACCAACCAGTGACATTTAGATCCATACTTCTACATGATTATAATTTTAGATTTCAATGTCTTTTCACCTTTGGGAAGCATGGTCTTCTTCTCTTTGGGTGTGAACTTCTTCTCTTTAGCATCAAATTTTTATCATGATATCATAGGTGCTTTCCCTTTTTTCTTCAATAAATTTTCTTACTAAGGTATTTATGTCATACATCTGATAACACTATAGACCACCTTCATACACCTTCCACACACGTATTTATCAGCTTTTAATTTCCCCTTATTAGGCATTCTCTCTACTTCTTCACAGGGAGTGTCAACCACAGATCCAAACCAAGAATCTCCCACTTGAATTTATTATTTTCTCCCTTTAATCTTGCTCATGATTTATTTTAAATTTATGACTATCCTACATTTTTTCATGATTTTGACTCTCTTTCCATAGTTTAAGAATATTTTACGGTAGTTTTATGCCTTTAAATATCCTTTATCTATCTATTTTAAGGCCTTTTAACTTTAAAAAACTGACACATTGTGGAACCAATCAATAGCTCGGTGTCTAAACATCCATTAGCACTAATAATTTCAAATTAATTTTATTCTTCAAATTTTAGGTGCAGGATATCTAGTATGATAAACTTGATATTTTTGGATTGGAAGAACAAGTTTTCTGGATCCTTTTGAGTAAAGGTTTCTCTAGGACATACCCACTTCCTTCCATTACATATGTTAGAAGTACAATAATTTTTCTCCTTCCATGTTTATATTGATTTTTATTTTTTTCTGACATTCACAAAAATTCTAGATATAGTGAAAGTCACTTTATCTGGAGTGTTGGTCACATTTTTACATGATATAGAGGTGGTGGATTCTCCATATGATCTCAATCTCTTCAATTAACAATTGTGAGTTTTCTTTGATATAGTACTCACTTCAAATATTTTTTTGTCAACGTATTTCTTCTCAACAAATCGGGATGTTCTAGATTTTTCCTCTTCCAAATTTTTCAACATAACTTTCAACTCATGGAACTTCATATTGAGGGTGTATTTATCATCCTCTAAATATCTTATCCTTCCATAATAATCACTCTTAAAAAATATTTCTTATAAATAAATCTTTTCAATTATTCATCAATTAAATTAAATCTTTCATTATAAAGTGTGATAGATTTTTCCTTATCTTTTTACAAGATTTGTGAAGATTTTTCCAATGAATCCTATATAGCATTATCTTATTTCTATCATTGTTAAAATTCATAAAATATTTCCTTGATGAAACCAATTATCTATGAAATAACTTCATTATGAACTTTATATAAATAACCTTTGACATGAGTGTAAATTTATTTCCTAGTTTTTATCTCTTCAATTTCTTTACATATTGAACTAGCATCATTATAAGAATAAAATTAAATAAATTTAACAACTATATCATTAACATTATAATTGGCTTTGTCTAATGGTATTTCCTCTTCCTTCTTTGATATTTTTCTCAGATTCCTTACCTCTTTCTTAAATATATTTTTTAGAGTCTTGGAAGAAACTTATAATATTGCATTAATAAGAGTGGAACCAAACTTATCCACATATGTAATCTTAACTTCAAAAAACTTTTGAAATATGCACTTCATTAGTCCAAATGAAATTTAGTGGGTCTTCAAAATAAATCCAATATAATATGTAATTTTCTATGATATCACTTGAAATGGAAAATAAGACCATTACAAACACTTGATAGGGGGTTAATCAGGTGTTGATTAATTTTTATCAATTACCAAATTATCCTATGAATATTTAACCCCCATGGGTAACTAAAACTATGTTTTTAGTCAATTTATACAGATCTATTTTATATTTAAACTAGTAATAAACAATTGCATGAAATTAAAGTAAAGTAATAAAGTGGTACACAATATTTTTACAAGTTTAAATACAAATACCTACTCCTTGTATTGATTGGTTGTTTTCCCCATTCAAGGATTATCAACTATAATCAATGTTTATAAAATGAGTGGTTTTTCTCACACCTTTACTACCAAAATCTCACTAGAATTAAAAATTCCAATCTCATAAAATAATTACTTATAAAACTTCACACTGTGCTCACATAGTCGCATTGTGATTTCCCTACATACCTTAAGTATCATAGGTAATATGGAGTCCCACAATATATATGAAAGTGTTACTTTGGATTTATTCTTGGAAGTAGATCAATATATCTGTAAAGGATGCTTCAAAATTAATGTAATAGCTCAAAAACAGCTTCTTAGAATTCCATAAGATCATCAAGAGTACTCTATAACACATTCACTACTAGAAACTCGGCTTAACTAGATTCCACACCCAATAAGATTTTGTGTTCCTCAAAACCAGTAGTTCCTCATACATCTGCAGGTTATTCGATTCAAAAAATGAAACCACACATAGAAGGTTTGAATTGTACATTTTTTTCTTCCTATGATTCAAAAACAATGACTATTATTGGAATATATTCTTCTTCCTTTAGCTTCGATACCCATAATATCTTAAGATTTAGTATAGGATTATATTTTATTTATTTAATAGTGTGTGTGTGTGTGTGTGTGTTATTCTAAAACATCTTATAAAAAATCTTGAATATTAAATTATTTTACACTTTCTATCTCTCTTTCCATCATATTATTTATATATTTATGTCACTAGAAATTAGGTTAACCCTTTTATAATATAAAATATTCCCAACTAATTTTATTACCATGATACTCAATTATTTTCTCACCTTTTTCATATGAGGTTTCCCCAATTATCCTCATATCCATTTTTCCTCTAATTGTTGTCTCCTATACATTTATAGGTGTTCAATCACTTTTTGGTTTTCCTTTTTCTTTCTCATTTTTATCTAATCCAAAACAACTATTCTAGAGTATTCTAGATTCATCTTAATATACTTTATACTACCTCATTTTCTCTTCTAAAAACTATCAAACATTGATTACTTCAATGAATAATCAAGCTCCATCGGATGAGAATGATAGTCACAAATCTCCATCTTTATGTTCTCTCATTTTTATCACTCTATTTTTCTAAACTTCTTCAATATTCAATAATTACTCACATATTCTACTCAAAATATATTCCCTGAATTTTGAATATAATTTCTTCTTCAAACTTATCTTCATATTTTCTTTTCTCTATCTATGATAATCATATGAATTCATTTATGAATACCACTACATGAATATATTATGATAATCATGGATTTATACCTTAATTAAAAAAAACTTAAAAAATCATGATAAGAATCATGATTTGTATCTCTATTTGAGAACATAACACTAAACATCATTTGATTTTCTTTAAGGAGAAATCCTTGGTTATTCCGCATGAAATTATTACAACAAGAATTTTCCCTGCATGCCTATTCATCTCAACTTGATTACTCAATATGTGCATGTAAATGAAACAACACCACTTTTTAATACATTACTCTTCCTTATAATCAAGATCATACTCAACTATAACCAATAAAGAATCCTGATACACTGCTTCATGATCATGATATTTGTTATTATAAACCACAACACCCACAATATCATCATTTTCTAAACACTGCATTCTTATTATTCTTAATTGATTTAGATACATTCAACGGGAACTACATGTATATGATATATCAAACTCACCTTCCTCATATTGTATTCTTCTTTTAAACACAAGTATCATCAATATTGGAATGTTCAAAGGAGTTATCGACATGTAACAATGTCAAAGTCTCATCTTTTTCATCACATGGTTGGTCATATGACCATGAAAAACTCATGATAGGTTCATTTTGTTTGGGTAGTAGCTTCATATGTCGTGAAGACATCCCTTTATTTGATAGTTTTTATTCTTAATGTTTTTTATATATAAATTTTTGATTATCATTTCATTCATCCGATTAATTAATCATAGCTTCACACTTCATGTGGTCGCTTCATTGACTATAAATTTGAACTTCATAAGGTAGATTGAAATTTTCATGTTGTAGCTTCATATGTTTTCATGTGATATGTTAAAAAAAATTCACACAGGAATCTCATATTGTGGTAGATTTAATTTTTTCATATGGTAGGTTGGCATTTAGTCATGTAGTAGCTTCAACACAACTCATGTGGTAGCTAGGAAAGTTTGTGTTAAATTAGTTACTCATATGGTATATTGGAATATAGTCATGTGGTAGCTTCATCACAACTCATGTGGTAGCTTGATTGAATGCACAATAATTTTGGATCTACCATGAGGAGCGGTGTTGTGGTCACTTGATTGACCGTACACTCACTTACTATGCATGTACCCCATACCTGCATCATTTCTCTTTCATCAATCTTTCTCACTTTGTTAATTTCATTTGATCTCTTAGGGAAGTTGTTCATGATTTATATTACATGTATTTGATTGATCACAAATATATCTTGATTCACTGAAGATGTATTTCCATTTAAATACCTAAGCCCAAGTGAAAGGTTGAGGATAACAATATGGCATCATGTCATTCACCCATGTGTTATATCCATTATTTTAAATGATAGATGAATAGATTTCCATATTACTCCATCCCACATTGAGTTTTACATCAGGCCAACACTACTTAATAATAATCATCCCCTTATCTGCCTCTCAACCATAGTACCAAGTTCATCTCCTGGATACACTCACACACACCTACCCACAATGCGTGTTTCCCTACATGCATCATGCCTCCTATGCACGCCATACTTGCTTTGTGTGTTCCATGATTAACTTGTGTATGTGCTCTGCCTCACCAATACTCATTCATAGGGATATATGGGTTAGATAGAATTTTGTGGTTATCCTCAATCTTGGATTGGGCTTGTCCAAGGCTACTTAGGTAGTTGATTCAGGCTGGCCAGATCCACATTTTAATAAGCTCAACACTTAGTAAAAAATGCCTTATACAAATGAAAATATCATCAACACCTTCAAGTTATACTTGATTACTTCCAACCTGACACAAATTCACCTCATGTCATTCCTCAATCTATTTTTATTTCTGATCCTTATTTTTATTCAAATAAACACATGGATGGATTCTCAAAAAAATTCTCCATATGGTTAGCTCATCACCTTTGTAGAATGACATTGATAATGACAACAAGACAAAGTGACAAAAAATACAATCATCAAAAAAGGAACTTAATGTGGGAAAATCTATTTTAATAAATTTATTTAATTTATAAAATGTTAATTAATTAATTAATTAATTATAAAAAATTTATAATTAATTTTTAAATGTTTATAAAGAATTTATTAAATAAATATCTATAATATTAATTGTTAATATTAACTACGCTTTGAAATTATATGACATGATATATGATTTAGATATAACATTTTTATATGGAAATTATAATTTTAATTTATAAAGTTTTATAAATTTAAAAATAAGGCTAAATATAAATAAGTTTATATTGTATTATGAATTTTTCATAATAATTAATTATGAAATTTTCAAATTAAAATGTCTTACTTGAGAAATTATTTAAACCATGTAAATATGAGTTTTGATAATTCATATTATCAAGGCTTAAATAATATTAAATGTGTGTTATTTTGAATGTTTACATATTATATGAATAGTTCATATATATAATATTTACATTTTATATATCATATATTTAAATAAAATTACATGTAAGAGGAAAATATAAAGGAGTGCATATTAGAAATAAATGTATAATTGTTTATATTTGTTTAATTATGGAATTTATATAATGCATGGATAAATTATAAAATGTTTACAATTTATTTATTTTTTAATTATTCAAAAATTGTATATACCATGTTTAAATTTGTGAATTATTCATGTATTTAGTGTATTCCATACTTATATTTGTGAATATAAATGTTATATTATGAATTGTGATGTATAATTTATTTTAAACTATTAAACCACTTTTATAAATTTTCATAAATGTATTTAAATAGTTAAATGTTAGGTATTATAATTGATTTAGTTTTATACTACATCAAATTTGGATTTTACTAAGGTATGAGCATGAATTAAGAAGTTGAGTATTGTTTATACATATTAGGTGTTAGAATTGTGATGGAATTGAGGTATCACTTGACTAAAGTAACCTTGGGTAGAGGGACTTTAGTTTAGACTGTTCACTATCCTATAGGCTTATGCCTTTTCTAGAAAAGTGGGGGTTGCCTATCTATAGATCTAACATTACTCTTGTAAGGATTATTGATTTTATATGATTCTAAAACTTTATATGAAAGGGTTTCATATACCTTATTCATATGATGCATATGTATATGTGTAAATATATTTAAATTCTAATTTGGGTTAGCAGTATAAGTTATGAGTTATATAAAGAGTTACACATCAATATGGTTTAAACATATTGATTTGGTCAAAGGAATATAATTCAAAACTATATCATTAGAAGCATGAATACATGTTAAGATAATACATGAGATAATATTTTGAGATTTAAATCCCATTTAAAAATAAAAAGTGTCATATTCCTTTCAAAGAGAAACTTATCATGACCTAGATCATCCATCTAGGTTGGTCATGTAAATTTTGTGTGCCATTACATTATCTTTTATAAGGAAAGAAAGTAATGAGGTGACACTAGTTATTAGGTGACTCGTTTTTTATGTTTTATTTGGGTTACAATTAGCTAGAAAATTGTAACCATTAGGATACCTAAAGAATAAATATAGGATTATTCATATAATGTATTAGGGTAAATAGTTATCCACTAAACTATTTAAGAGTCATATATAATATGATTGATATGATTATTTAACAGACATAGTCACAATTTATTTAAATTCTTGACCAGTTTAAATCATGATGAAATTCGGATCTTGGATAACTAATGGATATGATAGATTCCAAAATGGGTCACCATTCAAGTGGGGGTACATTTAATAAAAAAACTTTTTAAATGAATTCAATACATGATACTCATATTATAAAAGATTTTGTTATATATATAATGGCATAATCATCATCAAACTTAACCTTGATGTCAATAGCATAGAAAGTATAATCTTAATTTAATAAACTTATTGGACTAGTACAAAAAAATAATAATATTTCTTAAATAAGAAGGAAAATTTTATGAGTTAAAGTAATACATTCCTAGGTAACCTTATTATTCAAAACTTGAATCTATATGCTCTTCATATCATTTTTTGAAATGTTTTGACAATGTGAATGAGTTGAATAAATTTTTAATCTATTTTCTCAATGTTTTGATGATGGATGAGTTAGGACATGTCATGTATGGGTTCTAATGTTATATTTTTGGTGCAAATGTTTTAAAGTTCAAACCTAATGAAGAAAATTTTGTTATAAATTTCAAAAATGGTTCTTCAAGTAGACAATCATGGTCTTTGAAACCTAAAGGATTTGTTAGGAGGGATTAGAAATTATTAAATATGTAATGGAATTATTTAGAATAATTTAATGGTTTTGATAAACTCTTTGGAAATTTAATGTTAGGTATTGATGTTATAGAAATAAAATCTTTAATTTTGAAAAGTGTATGATACCAAATGTATAATTTAACAATATTATAAATATATAAGAGTTTAATATTAATGTAATAATTGATATAGTTTATAAGTTTTATTCAAATTATGAAGGTAAGGGTTGATAAATCATGGAATTAAATGCAAAATAAAATATCAAGCTCATATGAATATAAATAAAGGATGTTTTTTTTCATTCTATTTCACTTATATGATAAGATAAGTTTTTAGTTAATAAGGATTTTTTATAAACAATGTGAGATGATACATATGGTTTATAAATATCTTAAAATATATTAGGTTGTGTTGATAAAGAAAAATAAAGAGTTATATTTAGTTACGGTAATGAATTAAATATCACTTTATGTTCTAAAAGAGTTTAGGATGTGATGGTAAAGTAAAAAATTTAAAGTGTTACATTTGTTACCAAAATTATCTCAAGGAAATGTTTTGTGGAAAATTTATATTAATTATGGTGTTGGTGAAATTATAAAGAGTTATAATTATAAATCAAATGAAATTAACATCATAAAATTTTATTTTTTAAAGTTGAGGATTTTGAATACTTGTTCAATGAGTTGAACATAAGTAATATTATTCCTAAGTATCACTGTTATTCAAAAAAACCTTTTATTTATAGATTTTACAAACTATAATTTTAGTGGTAATGTTTTATAATATGGTTACATAATTATGTTTCAAGAATTACATAGATATCTAATGAGTTAAACAAAACCCTAAAATTGCAGGAAACATAAGGTTGATCTATAAATATATCATATGTGATATGATTAGATGGGTTCCTATTTATTTTTTTGTTAATATTATTAAATTATTTTAATAATATAAAGTGTATCGTGTTATAAAAAAGATAATCTCCACTTTATCATTATTTCTCCTTGGCTGCATATATTACGTGAAGTGAAATAATAATTAACCTCTCAAAGTGAAACATTGAGTTATCCCGAATTGATATTCTCCAGAGTATTATAGGTTGTGATTAAATATTAAGGTTATAATGGGTGGGATTTCATATAGATACACAAAATTTGATCATGAGGTACAAAAAGGGTTTTGTACTCTAGATTTCCTATCAAGTATACCACATGGAGTGTCATGCACTATGGATTTGGTATACTAGGGGTGAATGCTTCATGTTTACATTTCCAAGATACCTAAGGTTGGTGAGATACCTAGTACGAAAACCTTTATAATTTTATACATTTATTATACAATCCTTTGGTATTAGCTAATTAAGGGGTAGTTGGGTATGTTTTAGATCATGTTATTGGTCGGAGCTTAACTAAGATGGTATTTTTACTTTCATATAAAGATTATGACAAGTGTTACCTCAATTTAGATATATTTAAGTAGTGTACATCTATTTATTTATAATACATTTAATGTTCTTATATATTTGGTTGACATGCATGTGATGTGTGTGTCTTATTAAATGAATGACATGTGATGCATTCATTAACCTAATTAGTCTATACTTGAATAACCAAGAATGTATGATTAGTCTAAAATATTTAAATAATTTATGTATTATGGTTACCCAAATCCTTGGTAATAGGTATAATATGAAAATTCATGAGTCTATGTGATACAACTAGTGGACATAGGTGTTGAGATACATATTTTTGATAGAGATCACACCATATCCCTTTGTAGCTTGAGTAGCACTAACACTTTGATAGAGGATTCTATTTTCTTACATCAATGGGTTTGGGAATTCACTTTTGTTATCAACTATACAAATGAATATAAGATAACACTTTATTGTTGACTGAATAGGGATTTAATTTTATGAAACTCAAAGAGTTTCTCTATAATTGTGAGTTTATCCAAAAATATTTTTGGATGGATATTCACAAGATAATGATAAAAAAAATATTTAATATTTTATTGATAATAAATAATACATTTTTCCCAAATTATATTAAATATTTTTAATTATAGAAAAATTTAGAATAGATCATTCATTTTAAAATTTAAAAAAAATTCCAGTTTAAACACTTTAAATTATAATCAAGAATTTTCAATGTAAATAATATTTTTTCCTTTTTTTACTTGAATTTTAAATAAATTATTATTCAATCTATGGGAAAAATTTCATTTAAAACATCCCTATTGTATCTCACATTTTATGGGAGAAAATGGTCCAAGGATTAAAAGTTATACAAGACTCATCAGTATGGATACCACTTCACCTTTTAGGGGATATACTCTCCATTAAAGATTGTATTGGGCTCAAATTTGGACATTATATAGAGGATACAATTATGAAAAATAATTATTCCAAAATGATAGTTGTTCCATGTGTTTTTGAGGTCAAAAACTTGGTGAATTTTGGATTAAAATATTTTGATGAGTTCCTCATTCACACTTATGAACTATTATAATCCTAGACTCCCCTACACTCTATAAATGTGTTTTTATAAGATAAAGATTTTTTTACAAAAATTAGAGTATTGGTATTAGAGGATAATATTTCCATTTATATACAAAATTTTATAAGGGAATCTCACATGCTAGGATCTCCTCTATGATGCTCTTCTTTTCCTCTTATTCAGTATAGTGTTGTTGATATTACAATAAATTCTCTATTTCTCTTATATGTCACTTGTTAAATTAAGTTTTTATCCTTTTATCATTCTCTTATTTGAGATAAAAATAAATATTATAAACATGATTGGGTTATACCCTTCTTAGAACTTTTCATATGTAAGTCATTTCTATGATGGCTACTCCACCCATGGAATAGTATATTCTCTTAGTAATCGATCTAATTATAAACTAAATTTATTTTGTTTTAATTAATGATATTACTATAATTAATTTAATATAATCCATTGATTTTATTTATTTTTTATTTAGAATAAAAAACTTTGGAGATAATTATTTTACATATGAGGTCAGCAATGTGTGAATTGTAAGAGCATGAACTAAATCATAAAAAACAAACTAATGGTGATTATTTTATAGAGTTAAAATATAATTTCTAAAATAAATTAATCTTTATTTTAAATATATATATGATCCTTTATTCACCACTAACCATAATTTATCCTTGTAATGATAATTAAAGAAAGGTTATATGATTTCATGTTCCAAAGATAAAATGGGTTTCAATTAATTTCATCTTTGTTGTTGAGGTAAATTCTTATAAGGTTTTAGGGTTAAAAAATAAGAGGATAATAATTAAGTGGTATTAAATTTGAATAATAATTATTAATAAGTAAGTGAAGATGTATATTTGGATTGATTACACCTAAAAATATTTTCTAAAAAATTTATTCTCATTGTATTTTTTCAATAAAATTTAAAAAAAAATTACAATCTTCTTCCAACATGCATCTTATTGTGTTATAAACATTAAAAAACCCATCCTTTTTATTATTATTTTTATTTTTAAGAAATACCTTTAATATGTTGTTTCAAGTACTTTCTCCTTAGATAATAACCTTTTTCATCCACTCTACTGTCTCTAAGTACAAAACATTTCACATATTTTAAGTGTTCACATGATAATGCTCTTAAAATTGGTTTCATTAATGGGGAGGAAAGTATTTTTCTTCAACTAATTAGATTTATTTATTTAATTTTATTCCACTATTTTATTCTCTTTTTATTATTCCTTCCTTCCACTTTGTTAATTTTTCTTTTTTCAGATCATTATTTCAAACTTCTTATCTTTATATTATGGTCATTTTTCTTCTTTTATTTTTTATTTTATTTATAACACAAAATAATCTTGAGGATATATTTTATCTTGATCCTTAGATTCAACATAGCCTTAGGGTTCAAATAATATAGTCTTAGTCTATGGGAATATCTAACATTCACCTAGTTAGGGAATTCCTCCATTTTGGGAACATTGAAATTGGAATCATCTCTGAATCAAACTTTAAACCAAAAACAATAGCGAAAAATAATAATAATGAACTTGATATAACCATTAAAGAATTATTTCACTAAAAATTAGTTATCAAGTAACTTTTTTTGTATACCCAACCCCAGAATCAGGATTTCAATTAAAATTTGGATTGATAAAAATTCTTCTAGAATTTTATATCCTCAAGCGAGGATCCAAAAAAATTTAAAAGGATTTAATGTGGTTTTATAAACATTATAATAAATTAATGTCTATGAAGATCAAATAAAACTAATAATATTCTCATTCTCACATAATGGAACTAAAAAATATTATATGTATTTTTTATAGCCTCAAGATGTAACATATTAGAATTATTTGAAACATATTTTCTTACCTATATTTTTTTAGCATCGAGAACCACTTCTATTTGGAAAAATATTTCAGGGATCAAGCAAGCTCAGGGGGAGTCAATGTATGAGTACTACGATAGATTTAATAAGTTATGTGAAATCTTGTTGCATCGCTAATTCATAAATAAAATCCTAATAGAGTTATTCTATGAATTACTTACACCAATGGAGATGAGAATGGTGGATGATGTGGTTGAAGGAGCATTGGTCAACAAAACACCAGCAGTTCCATGTGCATTTATTGACAAGATGGAAAAAACTCCCAATAATTTGGTGATCAAGGTAAAATGACTATAATGGGAGAAATCACATATGGTGAGACAAATTTATTTGGATCAAAATACATACTAATCCACTCCTTTGAGACCTTATGGAATTTTCACTAAAATAGACCACCCTACCAATTATTTCTACCAATTAAAAGAGACAGAGGATTGTGTAGTTGTATTCCCTGGGAGTCCATTTTAGAATCAAAAATAAGCATCCCCTAAAAGGAAGTATGATCCCTTAACATCAACATACAACCCAAGAAAGAAAGATCACCTAGAATTAAGGTATGTCTCTAAACAACAACAAAGGATTCCTTTTCAATAGAACTTCTAACAACCTCATCATTACTAATGGGATTTTCAACAACCCTAGAAGATATTTGAAGCCCAAGTATCAAAAATTCATTAAAAAGGGTAATCCCAACAAAATGTAGATTCTAATACAGATGATATTTTTAAATAATTATCTTTAATCAATAGAATGATCCAAATAGTTAGGGTATAGTGTTTAGGTATTTAAAGATGCAAATGAGCTAGATTTATACAACTCTCTATGAATTGGTAAGCAAGAACTCTGAAAATATTCCTTCACAACCTACTCTAAATACCAAGGGGAATGTTAATTACATCACAATAAGAAGTAGGAAGGAAATATTTGATACATCTACTCTAATATATCCAGCATGATTCACTATATATCTGTAGAATCCCCATCTAATACCAATAGATAAGAAACTGATATAGAAAGATAAAGGTAAGAAAAATATTAATGATGTTCCTCCTAAACCCCTTTCATTTACAAATAGAGTTGTACAAACCAAGAATATGGATGAAGAGATTATTCAAAAAGGAGTTCTTGGATACATTCAAGTGTATTGAAATCAATATACATCTACTTGAACCAATTAAGAAAATTGTAATGTATATCAAGTTATTAAAATAACTACGTGGGAATAGAAGAGGGGTAAATGAAAATGAGTGAATCAACCTTGTGAGGAATGTATTTTCACTCATCTCACCCACTATAAAAATGTATACAAACTCAAAATTTCCATGTTACATTCACCATACCATTCATCATAGGGGTTATATCTCTATGATGCTTTATGTGATTTAAGTGCCTCTATTAATGTCATGAATTACTCTTTTTTCTATTCATTATAGGTTGGAAAGATGAATCTGAAAAGTTTGGTGGTCCAATTGGAAATCCGGGCCAAAAAATACCCAAAAGGAGTCCTCAAGGATATACTTTTTTGGGTGATAGATATGATGCTTCTTGCTAATTTTTACATGCTTAATTTGGAAGATTGGAATGTTCTCATGCTCCCATAATTCTTGGTAGTACCTTCTTAAAAAATATTATACAATCATATATGTATATGGGAGTACACATTATATGTATTTAAGTAATGAGAACATAAGATTTAATATTTTGGACTCCATGAAATACCCCTCAAAATATTATTCTTCTCTCTTCATCTCCTATTTTGATCCAAATTGAAATGATTATCCAAATATTTATTTTTAATATTTTTTAATTGGGGATAATTACATTATTAGGGGGATTTTGAGTATTTTGGTTAGAATGATGTCTACTAATATTTCCACACCTATTTATTATAGTCAAACCACTCATAGTTATGATTCTATTATGAATTATTATTTTTATTCTAGGTATATACTTTCTAATTATGGTATGGATGTTGATTTTTCATATGAATTTGATATATTATTAATAGATGTTAATGATGTGTACATGGATTCTGATATACATTGTCCACATATCTCATCTTCCATGATATTTTTATTAATAAAACTCTAATATCTTTTATTTTTCTAGGTATGTCCCTCTTTGAGATTTGGTTGAACCTTGTTTAGTTTGGTTTCCCTTCTTCTTAAACCTTGTTGGTCAAGTCCCTTTTGGGGATAGAGATAATTTACTAAGAAAAATAAAGAAAAGTTTGGGGATGTGTGTCTATTTTAATTAATGGATCCTGGTTATAAATGTGTCAAGGTATTACAATGATTATCCATGGTTTGGAAGGCTTCAGAGGTGGTTCGGGATTTTCCTATGGGAGATATCCTGAAAGCTACCTATTAGACACATTCACATCATGAACAGTTTACACAATGTGAACATGTTTTCATGAATATATCATGAACTCATTCAAGGTGTGAAACATATACATGATGTGAAACTAGTTCACACCATGAAATTTTCAATCAGGGTTATTTTAACCTAAGGTGATTTTTTTCAACATATCTCATGAATCATTAAATTCACATTGTGAAAGGGTTTTACATCATTAATATAATGCGATTAGTGGTTTTAAACCATTTTGTACATTAGATTTACTTTATCATCCTAATACAGCTCTTCTCTCTTAAATCATGGGGTGACTCTAGGTGATTTAGAGCTATTCCTTCTCTCCAGATGTCTCGATCAATATTTTAGTCTACAGTGAGTTGTTTCTATTTTTTCCCATCTATTCCTTTATTCTCTATTATTGTGGTGTAATCTCTTGACCGCTATTGAACCGGTTTTTGATCATGTGTGATCTATGTTTTTCTTAGTGATCTCATTCGCCTTTATTCCTTGTTGGTGTTTCTGGTTGAGAGTGTTGATTTAGTCTCCAAATAAAGGTAGGTGGTTTAGAAAAAAACCCTATGGTCCATTTCTATTTATTTATATATGTGAAATATTATGTTATTACACTAAAACAACATGCGCATTAAAAAATAGAATAATGGATCATGATAATCATGTGTTTGGACTGATTTTTTTATCCCTTTGTATCCAAAGATGTTGAGACTTAGCTTGAGGATACCCTTAGGGTGGGAATACCCTAAAACAATAATGAATTGGCTAATGGATTAAAATTTGATTTAGCATAAAATGAAATCTCATGTGATTGATTCTGATAGACTCACCTTGGAAAATGGATTCCTTAATTATTGAATGAATGGATATAATTTGATATAAAATGGTTTTTCAAACTAGAATGGAAATGGATTAAGATATAACCTAATGAATGAATGTATAATTAAAAAAATGGTAATTAGATAAATTTACCATTATGACTTTTGATGTTATGTTGTGTTATTCTTTCTGTTGTGACTTCTGTTAGTATTTATACTGAAATGATTAAATAAAAGGATATTCCTGATGATGCTGAAATGTTTATATAAAGGTATCTACCTAGTTATGATGAAATTATTATATAAAGGGAAAGGTGATGCAGAAATGATTATATAAAGGGATATGTCAGGTGATTCTGAAATTCTTATATATAGGGCTCTACCCGATGATGTGGAAATTATTATATAAAGTGATTGGATCGGTCATTCTTTAATACTTATAGGTATTGACCTGGTTATGTGATAAATACATGGACTTGTGGTTATGGTTGGAATGTTTGTGCTACATGCTCAAAGATATTCTACCATGGTTCTGGAGTAGGTTTATTTTTATATTATATCAATTGATTAATTAATACACCAGATTTTCACTTATTGTATGAAATTATTATCATATTGGATTTGTTTAGACATGGTAATGATAACCTACTGAGATTTACTCACACCCTATTTGGGATATCATTTGGTATCCGGGAAGATTACAAGGGTGTATATTTGGAGTTGATTGTTGTTTTCTATATGGGTTGGAGCTTAGAGACGGGACTGACATGGGGTTCGAGACTAGGGTATTTTGAGTTTTCTTATGTCAGCATGGTCTTTTAACTATATTACTTATAGTTTTACATTTAGATACATTCCATCCTAACATTACATAGTTTATTATTTTATTTACTTGGTTCATCCTTTATCTTCTAGTAGTATGTTGTATTGTTTCTACTATTTGCATTACTCTTATATTTGTTTATTTTCATTATATCATAACTCTGTACCAAGTGGTATAGTATCCCCGCTTTGTTCTCTACACCCTTGCTGCTAGTCGGTAACCTCTAGCTTATGGGGAATCATGCTTGAGGTCCAGTAACTAACCTGATTTAGCCATGTGATAGAGTGCCAGATCGGGGGACATTACAAAGAGGTATCGGAGGTGGATTATTCTTTTCTATTAATTTACTATGTGTGATAGGTAGAAAGTATACTAAAAAATTTTGGGACTTTTTAGTAAGTTTTTTCATGGGATTCGCTAACACGTGTATAGGGGGAAATTCGAGTGCCTGGGTATGGACTTTTTTTATGTTCTTCATTTGTTACAGTTGATGTTATTTCACCTTGGGTGATTCATAATTTGTGTGATATTATTTTTTATTTATATTTATACTTGTGGCCCAGTATAGTGTGAGATGAGTATGCACGCATCGTAATAGGAACATAGGGATATATATTGACATAAAATATTCATGATGGGGATATATTTATTTCATGTGATATAATTTTCTTTGTGAACTTTGAAATGAGATACTTGTTATATATAATAAGTGAAAATGAAATAACTATTATGTTATGATAATTTTCTTATTAATTCATGTTTAGAGAGACCATGATTTAGTGGTTCACTATTGTTGTCATGTGTTGAGGTTGATATTTTTGTTATCTAGTATTCAAATGAGTGTGTTTGTCCTGCGGAAAAAATGTCTCCTCATCGTCGTCGAATTGAGTGCCAAGAGAGTGAAAATAAGAATGCTCCAAACACAACTGAATCCTATCTTCCTATAGATCCTAAGGATCATATAGATGTTCATCTTCGTGACATATTCCATAGGGGCATGTGATCCATGGAAAGGGAGAATTTTCACATTGTGCCTTCGATGTATGAGCTGACAAGAGAGTTTTAGCCCCATCATCCACTTATGTTTACTAGGGTGGGAGGCCCCTAGGTAGATGATTTCTAGATTGAGTCAATCCATATAATCTTCAAGTACCTTGAGACACTCGCAGATAGGAGGGTCAATCTTTCTATATACAAGCTTTTTGGACCATCCAAGTGTTTATGGGACACTATAGAGTAAGCTAGGTAGAAAGAGGAGTTATCTTAGAAGGAATTTTAGGTGAAGTTTATGAGTCACTTCTATACTGAAATATTGATGGATGAGAAGTCTCACAAGTTCATGAAATTTAAATAGGAGATCATGTTAGGGATAGACTACACTGGAATTTTCGTCGACTTGTAGAATTTTTCACTATCCTTAGTATCTCATGAGATTTTTAGGGTGATAAGTTTCTAGGATGGGCTTTGATATGTGATAAGGTAATAGGTGAAAATTTTTCATTATATTATTTTCTTGGAAGTGATGAATCGGGCTCTCACCATGGAAGGAAATCTAAGAGAGGACCTAAGCAGTGGTCAACCTATTTCAGTAGGGAGAACTGGGAGTTCTTCTTCAAGTAGAAAATAAGCACCACTATAATAATTATCTCCAAGGAAATAGTGGGTAGAGAATCCCGAGTATTGGGCATCCATATTAGAATCGTGTTCTATTATAGTGATATCAATGTTGAAATTTTGGTCACAAGTGGCCTTAGTGTTCATATCCTACTTTGGAGTTTCATTTTTGTGGTAGGTTGGGTCACCTATAGAGGTTTTGTAGAGGAATATAGAATCAAAGTAGTGTTAGGGGACCATTATAGTTTCAAGAGAGTTGGAAGGAAACATCTACCCCTCAGAAGACTAGTAGTTGGAGTTCCACTAGACATTCAGGTCAAGGAAGGGGACATGGTTCTATAGAATAGGAACAGCAGTACCCGAAATATGGAATAGACCAATGGAGTCAAAATGGATCCAAGGGTATAGGATTAAGTCATATTCATGTTATGAATTCTACTTGAGCTAGTTTTGATGCAGGATATTCTATCATTAGAGGTACGGTTCTTATGTCATCTACCCTTTATTGTGTTTTGTTTGATACAAGAGCATCACATTCCATTATATCTACTCTTTTCAAAAATTTCTTGTTCTTGGTTTTTTAAATATGGTATGGCGTCTTGACCATCGATACACTATTTTTAGTGTGGTCTGAGAATATCAAATGTTTCCAATAATGTTCTCTAGAAATTGGTGGTTACCATTTCTTTTGGGAATAGTATATGATAGAAATGAGAGGTTTCGATTTGATTCTTGGTATGGATTGGAAAATATTATACCAAGATCATATAAATTATTACTAGATTGGAGTTACCTTTATATCTACATAATGATGAATCTATTTTTACTAAGGTGAGTGGGATATTCATGCTGGTCATGCAGGAGAAATTCAATGCAGATTGGATTGCCTCACGGCTCGAATATCGGGTCTTACTCCAAATAATGGTGGATTGTAGGAGGATACTTTTCCTCTAGTGGTATACTATTTTTAGGATTCCTGTCCTGATGAGTTTTATGTATTACCACCTTAGTGGGAGTTTGAGTTCATGATTGAGTTGTTGGTGGGATCAGATCTAGTTTCTATATTGCCTTATAGGATGGAACCAATAGAGATTTGGGAATTGAAAGTTTAGTTGGGAGATCTAGAATCCAAGGGTTTCATATGGCCTAGTACTTATCCATGGAGTTCCCTAGATATTTTCTCCAAGATGGATAATGGGACTTTTCACTTATATATGAATTATAGAAGATTGAACCAAATGAATTCCATGAACTGATATCCCCTTTCATGCATCGATGATCTCTTCAACCAGTTGAGAGGTTCTAATATCCTCTCTAAGATTGATTTGAGATCAAGATACCATCAGTTTAGGGTGATACCATTGGATATACCTCAGACTAATTTAGGATCATGTATGGCTTGTATGAGTTTTTAGTGATGTCATTTTTTTTGATGAACGCACTGGAAGTGTTCATGGCTTTGATGAATCTAATCTTTCATCCTTTTCTGGACCAGTTTTTAGTGGTTTTATTGAATAAATCTTAGTGTACTTCTAGTCAGTAGATGTTCATGACCAATATCTTGACATCATCTTGAGTACATTGAGAGATAATTGTTTTTATTCCAAGCTAAAAAAATGTATTTTTTGGATTTATAAAGTGCACTTCTTGGGTCATGTCATCTCAGAGGATAGAGTGACAGTGGACCCAAAGAAGGTTACAATCATATTATTTTGGTAGTATACCAATAATTTCGTCAAGATTCATAGTTTTCTGGTTTTATTAGGTTATTATCAAATTTTTTTCCATGACTTATCCCATCTAGTAGCACCAATGTCTGGGCTAACCAAGAAAGGGGTGAACTTTGTTGGGTTAGATGCTTATGAGAAATATTTTTAGGATCTGAAGAGAAGGATGACCTCAACACTGATCCTCACCATACCTATGATGGTTAAGTCATAAATCATGTAATATGACACATCCAGAGTTGGACTTGGAGTATTTATGCTGAAGGAGGACCGAGTAGTTGCTTATGGCTCTAGACAGATGAGACCGCATGAGAGGAATTATCCTACTCATGATCTGGAGTTAGCTACAGTGGTAAATGACCTAAGATACTGGAGATATTATCTTATGGGTGAGAGGTTTGTGGTATAAATAGACCATAAGATACTCAAGTACATCTTTTATCAGCATGGCATGAACCTTTATAAGAGAAGATTGGTCAAGTATCTACTATCTTTTGACTTTTCGTTGGCTTATAAACCATGAAAGGGAAACGTCATTTTCAATTACTTGATCTATAAGATGAAGAAAGAGGTAGTGAAGAAGTATTGCGATGATTGGTGGATGATATCGCTCTTTGTATACATGTATCTAGATGTTCATTAGTCCCAATGATGAATAGCTATGACTTCAACATATGTAATAACCTTACTTCTTGACTAGATCAATACAAAAAATTTATCTGATCAAGAGGGATTAGCTCTGAGGTAAAACTTATATAGAGGGGATCCACCATCAAGATGGTCTCTTTTAAGTGGAAATTCTCTTCTTCTTTTTTGGTCTATTATAGGTTCCAATGGGCTTGTTCAAGGAGATAATGAAAGAGTTCTATTCATCTAGATGGGTGGTATATCTAGGGTTGACAAATATGTATTATGATCTATGTAGATTGTAATGGTGTCCTAAAATGAAAAAGGGTGTAGTGGGATTTGTGGAGAGATGTTTCACCTATCAGCAAGTGAAAACTGGGCATTAGAGGCCAACTGGGATGTTGCAGCCTCTACCCATTCTATAATGGAAATAGGATGATGTCATAATTAACATTTTGATAGGATTACACAAGTAACCCCATAAGAATAATGTAGTTTGGGTGATCTTAGATTGACTGATGAAGGTATCCCACTTCTTTTCTATTAGGTAGACCTTCACTATTGATGATTTTTGTGGTCTTTATGCGTAGGAGATAGTCTGGTTACATGGTGTTCTGAGGAGTATAGTTTTTTATAGATATCCTTGTTTTACATCTTGGTTCTAGAATGGTCTTCAGAATACTCTGGGATCATAGGTTCTTCTGAATACATCCTACCATAATCAGATTGATCACCAATATGAACAGACTATTCATATTTTGGAGGATATGTTATGAGCCTATTTTTTGTATTTTGGTTGTTCATGGGAGTAGAATTTAGCACTCTTGGAGTTCACTTATAATAACAGCTTCTAGATATCGATCCAAATGGAACCATTTGAGGTTTTGTATGTCAAATTGTTTCATTTGTCTATTTATTAGTTAGAGGTAGTTGATTCAATGATTTTTGGACAAAGTCTCATGAGGAAGACATCTGAGGATATTCAATTGATCATGGAATGATTTGTAACTTTATAGAGCATGCAGAGATTTTACACTGACCATCAGATATGACCTTTGGATTTTGAGGTGGGTCATCATGTTTTCCTTTGAGTTTTATCAAGGTTGGGGAAACTTCATATCAGGAAATATGGAAAGATAAAACCTAGGTTTCTTGGGACATTCAAGATAGTGGAAAGGATCGTTCCAATGGCATATTTATTGATCCTTCCATAGTGATACAATGACATGCATGACATGTTTCAAGTGTCACAACTTCAAAGATATCATCCAGACCCTTATGATGTGGTATGTTTTGATGATGTCGAGATTGGTTTAGATGCATCCTTTGAGGATCATCCGATATGAATTATGGTTCATAGTGAGAAGTATCTCAAGGGAATGACTATACCAATATTTCAAGTGTAGTGGCATCATGGGAATGTTATAGAGAATTCTTGGGATAGGGAATATGATATACAAGCATAGTGGCCAGACTTTTTCACTGATACCCCATAAAAATTATTTTAATAGCTTGGGTATGGTCTTCTATATGGTGGGGAGGTTTAAAGATCCCATATTTTTTTAGGTATTCCCCACTTTGAGTTTTGGTTGAACCTATTTTAGTTTCATTTTCCTTCTTAAACCTTGGAGATCGAGTCCCTTTTGGGAGATGGAGAGAATTTACTAGGGAAAATTACCTAAAGATTTAGGATATATGTTTGTTTTAATTTAGTCTGGGTATAATCATTTCAATGAATTATGAGGGTTATCCATGGTTTGGAAGGCTTCAAAGTTGGTTTAGTATTTTCCTATGGAAGCTAGTCTAAAAGCTATCTACTAAACACTTTCATGTCATGAATGGTTTACACTATGTGAATGTGTTATTTGGAAAATTTCATGAACTATTTTTGGAAATGAAATAGATACACTTTGTGAAACTGGTTCATGCCATGAAATTTTTTATCAGGGTTATTTTAACTTGAGACGATCCATTTATTGGTGTATCTCATGAATCAAGAAATTAACATTAGGAAAGGGTTTCAAATAATGAATCTCATAGGATTAGTGGTTTTAAACCACTTTGTGTGTTGGATTCATTTTTTCATCCATGTGAAACTCTTCTCTCTCAAACCCAAGGGTGACTCCATGAAATTTCGGATCTATTCTATCCCTCTTAGACATCTTGATCAGACATTAAATATCTAGTTCATTGTTTTGCTTTATTTTTCCCCTCTCTTCCATTTTTCTCCATTATTAAAGTATAATCTCTCGAATGCTATTGAACTGGTTTAGATCTTGTGTGATCAAGGTTTTTCCTTGTGATCTCCTTTTCCTTAATTCCTTGTTAGAATTTTTGTTTGAGAGTGTTTCTTAAATTACCAGATAATGGTGTGTGGTCTAAAAAAACCTATGGTCTATTTCTAATTGTTCAAGTATTTGTAATATTATTGGATTGCACAAACACAACATCCACATTAAAAAACAAAAATAATAGGTGATGATAATCATGTGTTTAGAATACTTTTGGATCCCTTTGGATCTAAAGGTTTTAAGATCTAGCTTGTGGCTACCTGTAGGGTGAGCCTACCCTATAATAATAATGAACTAGTTAATGGATTAAAATATAATTTTTTATGATATGAATTATCATGTGATTTATTATGATATATTCACCTTAGAAAATGGATTCCTTGATTATTGAGTGACAGATGATAACTTGATATAAAATGGGTGTGAAAACTGGCATAGAAATTGATTAAAATATAAATTAATTAATGAATGGATAATTAAAAGACAAATTGTAATTGGATAATTTGACCATTTTTACTTTTGATGTTATGTTGTGTTATTCTTATCATTATGTCTTGTGTTATGATTTATACTGAAATGTTTATATAAAGTGGTATGCTTGATGATGCTGAAATGATTATATAAAGGAATCATCCTAGTTATGTTGAAATTCTTATATAAAGGGCTATACCAGGTGATGCTAAAATGATTATATAAAGGGATATTCCTAGTGATGGAGAAATTATTATATAAAGGGGTTTTTCTAGGGATGTTAAAATGATTATATAAAGGGCTTGGTCTGATTATGATATAATTTATATAGGGCTTGACCTAGTTATTTGATTATTCCATGGACTTTTTGTTATGGTTGGAATGTTTATGTTACATTCTCAAAGATATTATAGCATGGTTCCAAATAATTTTGATTATTATATTATATTAATTGATTAATTAATACACCTGATTATCGCTTATTTCAAGAACTTTTTATCATACTGGTTTTGTTTAGACAGGTGGTTTTGACCTACAGAGTTTTACTCACACCTTATTTATGTCATAGTTTAGCAGCTGAGAAGATTACGTGGATGCAAGTTTAGAAAAGGGAAAATAACCTTGTTGTTGATTATTTCTTGCTGGATGGTTTAGAGCTTGGAGATGAGAGTGATATGAGGTTCGGGACCAAGGTATTTTGAGTTTATTTGTGTCATCATGTTATTTTATCTATATTAATTATAATTTTACATTTAGATACATTCCATACTAAAATTACATGGTTTATTATTATATTTATTTGGTTCATCCTTTATCTTCTAGTTGTATGTTATAATATTTCCTTTATTTCCATTACTCTGATATTTGTTTATTTCTATTGTATCATAACTCTATACCTGGGGGTATAGTCTCCCCACTATTATCTGTACACCCCCACTACTAGTCAGTAGCTTCTAGTGTATGGGGGTGTGGTTTAGGTCTAATAACTGACATGATTTGACCATATAAGAGAGTTCCATTTTAGGGGACATTACAAAAACACCAACCCAAACTATAACTCAAGACATGACCCCCAAATTTAAAAATATTCATACCTATCGAATGATGAAAATTTTCCTATCATTATTGGTAATAATATACTTCTTGAATAAGAAACATAACTTTTAAATCTTTTGAGGGAGAATATTAGGGAAAATTTGTGGACCTTAACAGATGTATCAAGTATTATCCCCTCCATTTTGATACATAGGATTATTTTAAAGGATGGGGATAAACCACTAATGCAACCACAAAGGAAACTTAATACCACTCTTTTGGGAGTTTTTAAAAAATAGGTTAAAAAATTTCTTGAAGTGAGAATAATTTACCCCATTTTTTAATCTCAGTGGGTTAGCCCTATCTAGGTTATAGAAAAAAACGTGTTTCACTATTGGAAAAAAATGAAAATGATGAGTTATTTTAGTGTGCATAAATTATAGGAAACTAAATAAATCCACTCATAAGAACCATTTTCCATTACCTTACTTAATTATATTACTCATAGACTTGTGGTTAAGTCATAATATTATTTTTTAGATGGTTTATTTAGTTTTTTTAATGTTCCTATTGTAGTAGAGGACCAGAAGAAGATGTCATTCACATGCTCGTTCAGTACATTTTATTATCGAAGGATGTTTTTGGGACATTATAACACCCCAGTTATCGTACAAAGATAAATGGTGAGTATCTTTTTTATTTTATTGAGACTTACATGGAGTTATTTATGGATAAATTTACTATATGTGAGTCCTCATTTGATCAATGTTGATCTTTCTTAGGAAAATGTTTTTATTGATGTATTGAGAAAAATCTAGTATTAAATTTTGAAAAATGTTACTTCATGGTAGAGAATGGAATTTTCCTAGGTTATGTAGTGTCAACACATGGAATTAAGGTTAATAAATCATGTGTTGATATTATTTCATCTTTTCCATATCTAGTATGTGTGCATGTTTTTTGATCATTCCTTGGACATTCTAATTTTTATAGATGATTCATTAGTGGTTTTAGTAATATCACTCTACCATTATCACATCTTCTTCAGAAATATGTTTAATTCATTTTTTATGATTATTTTAGAGAATCATTTGATGAGATAAATAATTTTCTCATCACTCTAACAATAATAGATATCATGTGATAGGAGTTTATATTTGATCTTATGTGTTTCGCTTCAGACTTTGCAGTTGGAATTGTCTTGTCTCGGATAGTGGATAAAAATCTATCTGTGATCAAATATTCTATTAAAAATGGATATAGTCCAAAGGAACAATATAAAAATTAAAAATGGATTTATTTCTATAATTTTTTCTTTGGATAAATTCTATTCTTGTCTATTTGGATTTAAAGTAGTCATTTTTTCTGATCATGTAGCTTTGAGGTATCTCTTGAAGAATCCATACACAAATACTAGACTCATACATTGGATGATCCTTCTTAAAGAGTTCAATATTTAGATAAAGGATAACAAGAGTTCATATAACTTGGTGGAATACCATATGAGTAGGGATTACTCAAACATTAGAGGAAGACACCTTAGACCAGGTACCACTTCGGGACACATTTACTGATAATCATATTTATACACTCTCTGTTATGAATCCTTAGTATATTGATTTAGTTAACTATATTTCCACCTTTAAAATACCTAAAAATATAAAGAAACACAAATCTAAAAATTTAAAGAGTGAGACTAGGTTTTATGTGTGGGATGATCCCTACCTCTAGCGTATGTGTAGTGACCAAATTATTAGGAGGTGTGTTCCTGATCTTGAGTTTGAGTTTGTTCTACATTGTTGTTATACACTCACTTGTTTTGGAAACTTTTGGACCCAAAAGGAAAGATAAGAAATTTATAGTATGGATCATATTGGCCTATCTTGTTCAATGACATCCATGTGTTTTGTAAGTAATGCTCACTTTACCAACACACTTGAAATATTTCTAGATTACATGAGATGCCTCAACAACCCATATTATTCTATGATATTTTTGATGTATGGGGAATTGATTTTATGGGTCCACTTACTAGATCATTTGTTTTATTATACATTCTAGTTTTTTTATTATGTTAGAAAATGTGTGGGGGCCAAGGGTACCAGGATTGATGATTCTCATGTTGTAGTGGATTTTGTCAGAGATTATATTTTCAACAGATTTGGAGTACCAAAGGATATCATCGGTGACCAAGGATCGCACTTTCACAATAAAAATTTGGATTCCATGCTTCATAATTGTTGGTTTATTCATAAAACATATAATCCTTACCACCCCTACACAAATGGTCAGGTAGAAGTTTCAAATTGGGAGTTGAAGTAGATATTGGAGAAAGAAATGTAGCTGAATAGGATGGATAGAAGAAAGCTCTTGGACAATTCACTTTGGGATTATAGGATAGTTTACAGGACTCCAATAGACATCTACCCATATAGGAATGTCTTTGGGAAGGCATTTAATCTCCCCATGGAGGTTTAGCATTGAGGATTTGGGGCTATAAAGAAATGTAACATGGATTTATGCCAAGAAGGAGATCAAAGGAAGCTAAAAATTCAAGATCTTGAAGAGATTTGATTATTATCATATAAGAACTAAAGGCTTACAATGATTGAGAAAAATAATCTCATTATAGGATGATCTATAAAATAGAGTTTCATGAGGTAGATAAGGTTCTTATCTATAATTCATGACTAAAGTTTATGTTTGGTAAGTTATAGTCAAGATTGTTAGGATCTTGTGGTGTATCTAATGTCTTTTCCTTATGGTGTAGTGGAGATCACACAAGAGGCCATGAGAAGGATAAGTACATCCAATATTAAATGATTAAAGCAATATTTTGAGGGATTTCCCATACATGCAGTTGATGTCATTGCACTACATAACCCCATCATCACTTGAGAACATCAGGTCATCCCCAACCCTTTCACTTTTATCATATTTTTTCTATTTAATTTCCACAGTTACATGATCATATATCATTTATAAGGTCACATCGAGGAAAATATAACTTTTTAATTGTGGGGGAGGGTACAACATTTTGGGTAGCTTCTTTAAGATTTTTATTTTTTGTGTTTTTTATTATTTAAAAAAATAAAACAAAACAAAAAAATAACTAAATCATATCACATGCTTATTTCTGTGTGAAATTTTATAAAATTCCTGCTTGGTTTTCTCAATCTCATTGGTATCATGTTAAAAATGAGAAATATTTCTTCATTAATGGTTGATTTTTGTAAAAAATGGAGTTTTTAATGATATGATTAATTGAATCGTTATAAAACCATTTAGATTTTGAAACTATTATTTTTAATTTTGGTTTATGGTAAATTATATCATTTTATTTCTCCACACAACATCACACACGGCCATGACTTGTGAAATTGCTCATATTCAATTGAAGGTATAATCAAGTGAAGTAATTTTTTCAACTTTTAAAAATAGTCTTTCTATTTGTTTATTTCTCTTCTGATCAATTTCATCATTGTACCAAATTGACCTATACGTGTGTACCTGATATTTGATAGTCGTATTCCCTAAAAATAAAATCAAACAAAATATATAATAATAATAATAAAGAGGTGAATGATGAAATGTACATCATATGATGATATATAGGTCAATATATTAAGGTTTGACTTTCAGGAAAGTTTAAGTGAGTGGGTTTTGAAATTTGATTGCAAAGGATGTAGAATAGTTTCGGTGAAAAAGAACCAGGTAAGTAGAAAAGTTTTAATTAATCTGAATATATTGAATAAAGGATAGAAAGACAAGCTGGAAATGATTGGCACACACACACATGTAGAATTAGTGGCATAAAATATCTTAAAATACCATGGGAATCATTTAGCGGTGGTTTAAATCTCTACTAAATCATTTTGTGATGTTATTTAATTTTTTTAAAATTTATTTTTAGATTATTATTTTATTATTTATTATTTTACTATGATTATTTATAGTTATTTCTTTATTTTTTTATTTTTTTTATTGTTATTAAATTTTTACTATTTTATTATTATTTTATTATAATTTTATTATTGTTTATTATTTATTGTCTATTGTTTATTATTTGTTATTTGTTATAGACTTTTCCACAGCATTAAGCTCATCATGTGGTGACTAAATGGACTTCAATATACATATATATATACATATATTTATATATATATGCAAATATGTATATATAAATACATAATAAATGATAAATAAATAATAAATTATAGATAATAGATAATAAATGTTAAATGATAAATAAAAAATAAATAAAAATAAATAATAATAAATGATAAAGGGGAAATGATAAATAAATAATAAATAATTATAAATGATAAATATATAATATATAATATATAATAAATAGAGAAATAGTAACTAATAAATAATAAATAATAAATAATAAATAAATAGTCTAGAAAATATATAATATATAACATATAATATATAATAATAAATGATAAATGATGAGTAAATAATAAGAAATAAATAAATATGTAAATACTAAATTAATAAATAATAAACAAAATATATATAATAAATCAATATATAATAAATAAGTAATAAATAATCAACAAATAATAATTGAATAAATAATGAATAAATAAATAAATACAATTACATATAAATTTATTTATATATAGTTATATATACATATACATTCATATATATATATATATATATCTTATGCCCCACCGTTGGTGGTGGGGTGGTTTGGGTTTGTGGGGGTGAGGGGCGGGTCATGAAGTCAAGTCCCTAAATCAGTGTGTTTGTTGTTTTTTTCTTTCCCTACGTTGTGTTCTATGGTGATGGATATAATCAAATTTATATATAAAAATCCTATAAAAATATATAAATATAAATAAATTCATATAAATGCATATAAATTCAAACGCACTGATATATATATACACCAGCATAATATATAAAAATATATAAAAATGTATATAAATATACATAAATATATATAAATATATATAAACATATATAAATATAACTAAATTTACATAAATATGCATAAGCACGCATATATATCACATAAATATGTATAAACACACACATATATATAATTAAATATAATTGTATCTAAATATATATATATATAAACACATGTAAATATAAATAAATATAACTATACATAAATTGATATAAATACATATAAATTTATTTAAATATAAACATGTATAAATATCTATTTATATATATATATCCACATAACATATAAATATATATATATACATGAATACATATAAATATAGAAAAATATACATAAATAGAAAAAATATCTATAAATATATACAATTATATGTATTTATAAATGAATATAGATAAATATATATAAATTATAAATAAATATACATAAATATATAGAAATATGCACACAGAAATATATATATATATATAATAAATAATAAATCACTAAAAGAGGGAAGACCACTCTAATTGAAACACCATCATATAAATAGGAATGTAAACCCATGGAATAAAACCATAGACAACTGAACAAGCATAAGAATACCCTCTTAAACTAAGATAAAATTCCATTGAATGTTCAAAAATTAGGGTGTCACAACTAAAAACTCGATTGTATAGGCCTTCTAGTCTATTTTAATGGAATAAATATCTTCATAGGCTTTGATTTTACATCTTCTGAAGCCCAAGCCGACACCCGTATAAAAAGTTATAGTTGTTTGAAGTTGAATTTAAATTCCCATATTCTATTTTAATGGTAATGGATTTATTATTATTAATTATTATCAAATTATTATATATTTTGGTTGTATTTATTTTCTTAATCTTTGATTTGACAGGTCATGGAGTATAAGCAAACACCCCTACCAAAAGTTATGACCATTTTATATTAAATTATGATTTTCATTTTCTTTTATAATATTAGCTACAGATTACATTCTCACCATTATATTATTTTTTGTGTGTTTGTGTTAGTTGTGAATTAGAAATTGATAATGATAAATTTTTATTTTAAAAAAAATATTAATCACTAATTATGAATTATTTTTAATTATTATTAAATATTTATGACATATATATAAAAGTAAATATATGTATAAATAAATTATTATTATTATCATTTATAATTTTTTTTATTAGATTTTAATATATTTAGTGGCAGTTTTAATAAAACCCACCGATAAAATTAAATTACAAATTTTCACAAAAATTGGGGGTTTTAGTGGCAGTTTTTAAAAAAACAGCCGCTAAAATTCAATAAAAATTAATTTATTATATTACAATGGTTTAAAGAAACACTAAATGTTATAAAATAGTATTTTTGATTAGCATCATTTTTTCAAAACCACCACTAAAAAATAATCAAGAACATCTAGGGGTGGTTTTTGAAATCGCTACTACATGGAAATTTTAGCATAATGATAGTGGAACCGTTTCTTGTTTCACAATATTTAGTGTCATTAATCTCATTGATTTTGTTTTGGTACAAGTTATAACACAATAGCTTTAAAATTTATTTTTATTTACTTCCTTATGTGATTATTTCTTTTCTCATATTGATGTCATAGATTAAGAAAAGAGGACATGCATATATTATCATAAATCTTCGGGAATACATGACATGTGAATTTTCCCAAAAGTATAAAATGGTATATGTGAGTTAGTTGATAAAACATGTTTTTATTGAATATTATAGTGATAATAAATGATATATATTTTCTATAAATTGTGTTAAATATGTTTAATTATAGAAAATTTTGGATTATATCTTTAATTTGAAAAATTGAAAAAGAAAATCCATTTTAACACTTTAAAGTACACTTTGGTATTTTCAACATAAATATTTTTATATGAATTATTTAGACTAAAAATTTCATGACATTGTTATTCACTGTATTTTTCTCAATTTTCATTTGTAAAATCCCTTCTTTATCACATGTTTTATGGGATAAATGGGACATGAAGTCACTGGCTTCATCAGTATGGAGACCACTTCACCTTTTGGAACATATCATCTTTATTTAGGCTTAGATTGAGCTCAAATTTGGAAATGATATAGATAATAAAATTATGAAAAATTAAACCTTCTATAAGGACATTTGTTTCATGATTTTTGGTGGTAAACAAGTAAATGAAGTTTTGACTAAAATATATGTCTGAATTTACCATTCACACTTATGAACTCTTATAAACCTAGCCTCCACTCTACTCTATAAATGTGTGTTTTTATAATTTGGAAATGTTTGGACATTAATTATAGTATTATTATTAGAGGATAAGTGGATACTTTCCACTTATATACACCATTATAGGAGGTAAGCTCTTGTTCTAGGATCTCCACCATGATGGTCTCCTTTTCCTCTTCTTTATTATTGTGACATTGATATTGAAATAAATTATCTATTTCTCTTCTATTTCCCTTATTTAATTAAATTTTTATTCGTCTATCCTTATATTCTATTATTTTGAAATCAATATTAGAAGTGAGGTTGGGTTATACCCTTTATGGACCTATGTGTAAGAAATTCATTTCTACGATGACTATTCCACCCATAAAAGAGTATACTTTCCTTACAATCGATCTAATTCTAACGTTATTATTATTATTTGAATGAATGAGATTATTTTATTTTACTTAATATAAATCATGAATTAAATTTTTTCAAATTAAAATTGAACACTCTGATGATAATTATTTTACATGCGAGGTTAGGAATCTTTGAATCATAAGAGTGTAAAATTAATCATCTAAACCAAACCATGAGTGATTATTTTGTAGAGTTAAGATTTAATATCTAAAAAAAATCATCCTCATTTTCATTATGTATATTATTCATTATTCACTGCTAACCATAAGTTATCATTGAAATGAAAATAAAATCAGGGTGATATGATTTCACATTATAAAGATAGACTAGGGTTCAATTCATTTTTCATTTTTATGATTGAAGTAAATTCTCATATGGTTTTTGGGTTAAAAAATTAGGGGAAAAAATTAAGTAGATATTAATTTTAAAGATAATCATTAATATGTAATTGAATAGTTAGAGTTAGATTTATTGTTACTTTAAAAATATTTTCTAAAAACACATATTCTCGTTATGTTTTATCAATCAAATTTAAAAAAATAATAATAAAACCTTCTTCCAAAAAAAACTTCTTCTGGTGTAATAAACATAGAACCCCTTCATCCTTTTTATTAGTTTGTTTCTTTTATTTTTATTTAAAATTACCATTAATATGTTGTTTTATGTGATACCTCATTATAGAATGACATTGTTCTGCCACTCCGTTACACCTAAGTGTTAAAAATTTTATATCCTTTGAGAGAATCCATGATAACACTCTTCATGTATTTCATATGATGTGATATAAGGTGAAATTGATGATAACTTTAAAAAAGTTTTTTTTAAATATCCAAAAGTAGTTTTTTATATGCTTTCAAATGTTATTCTATATGACACAATATAAGGTGAAATAATACAAAGTCTCTCTAATTATATTTTTTAAAAATTAAATACATTTGTGTGGGTTGAGTGGGAACCCATATAAACACTATATTAAACAATTCAATCCAACTAGAAATAACCAAAATTAAAATCCAACATATGAAAAAAAATAAAATGGTCAGTTTTGGAAAACACAAGATAAATTGGAGGAAAACATAGGGTCTGGTGGGGGACCCAATGAGGATCATCTAGTAAAACACACCTCAAGACACCACATCATGTTGCCTGAGTGACCAGTGTCCATGCCTCAAATTTCACACTACCCACCCATGGAATTCCATCACCACTGATTACTCAAGGCTTACTCTAATAAAAAATACATAAATGATACCATCTATGAATGATCCTATCCAATTTGGGTGATAGATCTAATATTTTTATATTTTTCACTTGTATTTTAATGATTTTAATCCCACCATTTTATCATTTAATGGGTAATTATCACATATTTTTATTATAGGGGTATTAAGATTTAATTATGAAAATGGATTAATTATTTATTATTAATTATTTTGATTAAATTTTGGAATTATTTGTAAAATTCATACATTCATTTTCATGTTATATTGTTTTTTAGGTTAAGGATTCATTTGAAGAATTGGTGACTAATTTTCGAATTTTGAGAAGTTGCTGAAATTTTTCTAAGTGTTAACTCTATAAGGATCATCCAGTCTCATTTAAGCATGTATTCGCATATGTATGAATTCTCATAAGTATTAATTCATATGTAATCATTAATTATTATAAGAATAGAGGTTCATATAAGAATCATTCCTTTACAGAATTTCAGACTCTATATGGATGATTCTTATTGTATAAGCATGATTTCCCAATGATGTAATCATGAATGGAACTCTATAAGAATCATTGTGACAATATATAATGATAATAAGATCATTCTAAAAATGATTCTCAACATATGGGAGCATTTATTTATATAAACATGATTTCTAGTTGTATAACCACAAATTTTTAAGCTTCTTAAAGATAATCAACCCTACAGTCTAAAACTTGGGGATGCCACATAATCATTCTTAAAACCAACTAAATTTTTCCACATAAATTATAATATGAAATAAATTTCTCAAAAAAATAAGTAAAGTTTTATATTTTTATGGGATACTAGATCACGGGTGATAAAAAATTCTCATAAAGTATAAAATATTCCAAAAAAATCAAAGGAGCAATGATCTCATAAGAATTTTACCAACCAATGAATAGGGAAATAAGAAGAATATAATAATAAGAAAAAGATTTAATGAGAAAGAGGATATTTGGAACACATATGTAATTCAACTCACACGGACACTATTTTTGTTTTCAAGTTTTCATTGTTTTATTTTCTTCCCTTTATTCTACTGTAATATATTATTCTTCCTTGTCACCACCATTGTCCCTTACACGGAAGGGTATGAACCTTGAGTGATTAGGGAGGGGAAGAAAGTTAATATATAATGTTTGAGTCTCTAAATTCCATTAAATAAAACCTTAAATTTTTATTAACTAGTTTCAATATTCAGTAATAATTCATATTATTGAATATTATTATGTTTGATTTATTTCTCACTCACTATGTATTTCCTCTATTGAGGATCATCCATCTTCCTACACTCAAATTAATATATATAATACATAATAGAAAAGTTTTAGTGGTGAATATTTTAGTAATTATTATCTAATGTAAAGGGTATTAAAATATTCTTGGGTGACCTAGGAAACACATAACTCAATTGGGCCCTTACTGGGTAAACTAAGAGTAGGTTGTTGCATCACTTTGCACATACAAAGGGTGGACCAGGAAGTGATTTTTTTAAGGTTATTATCACCAATTCATTTAGACAAATGTGGAATGTAAAACTATTGTGGGATCTTAAATTATACAGTTAATTTAGAGAAGAATAAAATCCTGGAATTTTATGAAATTATTACAAGTAGATGACCAACTCTGACCCGGTTAATTTTTCATCATATTTATTTAAATGTATTTGTTTCTCCTATTTTCTTCTTATTTTATAAAAAACAAACTTAAAAAAAACTTTCTCTAAATTTAAGTAAAAAAATATTTTTTTGAATCCCTATCTAGAGAAAACATTAGGTTTCCACTATGTAGAGCCTAGATGGATCGTACAGGGACATTGAGAGGGCGTGAATTAGTGTACCCAACTTTTTATCGATTTTTTCTTTATTTTCAATTATCCCATCTTACTCTCGAACCTTTATCTTAGTTAAGAGGAATTTATCTTGTTGTGTGATATCTATGTTCATATACACATGAAATTTAGATAATTAAAGAGACAGCAGCACAAAAGGATTTTTACAAGATGCGTTACTAAGACCTACTCCTTGTCGTGATCAACATGGGGTTGTTTCAAATATTCTCTTATCATTGTAAATTTTCAATGATCACAAACACCTTGAATTGGTTTAAAATTTTAGACAAATAACATCCACACCCTATAAAGGATATATGACATTCTTTATATTGGTACCACCAGTACTCAATGGCTTTGTTTATACTAGCACCATCAGTTCTTTAAATATTTTCAATAAACACTCTGAATAAGATTTATCTACTAAATTGGATGGATTTTCATCACTTGGATAATATTTTTCTTATACTTAAAATCTTCAACTTATACTGAATCAATAAGATAATATGAACATCATTTTAGTACTCTTGAATGAGTGGAAGATGAATCTTCCCCTACTACTCATTGTTCTATAATAATGTTCAACTAATGATTTCTTTAACACACTATAAGTTGTCTTATTCCCCTATTTATCAATTTCTCAATAAGATCCTCATGTTAATGAATTTACTGACCAAAATAAATGTTTTCAATGGTTTTACACAAATTCTTATATATTATTTTATGCAAGATAAAACTTTCACAACCCAAACCTCTTATTTTCTTGAAATCCTTGCACATATGCATGAAAGCATGCATGAACTATTCACATTTTTCTGTTATGATTCTTGCATACATGTAAATGAACACATACTATTTTTCTCCTCTATTTTTGGTTTCATATATGCATTTCATGCATGTACACATGCAGTGTCTCCTTTTTGTGCATCCAAGTATGCAGGATCACTTCTCCTTTATGAAACCAATCTTAGGATCATGAAAGGTTCTGTTCGTGAAAGAATAAATTTTCATGATTCTTATCCTTCATGAAATTCTATGCACAAAACTCCTCCTCCTATATAAATACAATTGTGGTCTATGTTATGTTATCTTTAGGAAAGAAAAAGGCTTCAAAAAAACTAGTTTCTTCATAAAGCACTTTGAGTGTGTTGTGCACAAGTCAAATACCCGCAGACTTCTCTCTTTCTTCGTGTAACATTGTGAAGTTATATACACTTGGTAGTGATACATGTTTCTTCATGAAACACTATTAGGGTTCTCAACCTTGATAAAGTATTCACATAATCTAAAACTTCATGATCAGAGAGGCTTTCAATTCTCCCTCATGTAAATGATGAGCATAGAACTCCTCTTTGTGAAATAGTGGTTTTTTATGGCATTATTTCTTCAAAAAAGAGATCTATCAATATAAATAACAGTATCCACTTTCTTTGTCTCAATTCCCCTCCTTTTATAGGTGAATATCAGCATCTATTCACCACCTTGGATCTATATTTCATGTTGTGTGAATATTCATTCAAAATCCTATAAGATATTACCTGTCATGAATCTTTAATATCGCATGAAGCTCTCAGCAGATATAATATCTTCAAATGTGGTTTCCTTTGTATGGGACAATAAGAATAATGGAATCACATTATTTATAATCAACCCCTCATTTTCAGACACATCACCTCTTTCCTGTATTATAAAACTAAATGAATCCAAAATATATTCACCTCACTACAATCATTCTTAAGTGTCTCTTATTCTATTTAAATTGGGCATAGAAGATAAATATTGTATACATGGTTTTGGGATTATCATGAATGATTCATTCAAGACCTGGTATCAATCACTATAGATGTTCGGACGTCAGGTGTACCATCCATTATCGAGCCAATACATCAAGGAATTTATATGCACAGGAGGTGGATGATGATTGTGTGGCGGCCACCAGATCATCATATCATCTTAGATTATACAAGCACAATATGTCCATATATTTTGTAACATTATAATAGTACCCACACAATCACTACCAACAGTGAATCTCCACATGGTTAAAGTGAGCTTAATATCCCAAAGTGTGACTTCCATTGCTTGAGCCATGGCACTGTGGACAAAACCTGAAATCCACCTTCACACACTGCATGGGCTTCAACTCATGGGCTTACCAATACCATATTATGCACCCCCATGATCGTACACTCTATTTTCTATATACATAGGTCCGCCCACATTTTTTGGTCCCTATGTATTCCCATATTCCTCTACCACCAATAGGGATGGCCTAGGATGAACCCTTGGTATGGTTGACCTCTGAGTCCCACAAAGATGAGGTAGAGCTTGGTGAGGGATGGCCAATGGGTAGGCCCAATTTTTTCATAAGGATCAACAAATACCAAGCCCCCTTCTTTAAAAATGTATCCAACAACTTTCTTCTTTTCTTATCAAATGTCTTCTACATGCAAATTCATGAAAAATGTAATTATATTTTGTAGGGCCACCTTTTAATACCTTATTTACTTCATGAAATATAAAATTAATATTTCATGGCCTTATTTAATCCCCCAATAATTTTTGTAAACAATGTGTCCTTATTAACACATGTCTTGGACATTTAAGATCAGTTAAAACAATTATTAGAGTTATAAGGAGAATTATCAATCATTACATCCAATGCCATTAGATAAACCTATAACAATTCTTCACGCATCATCACTAATCTTCTAGAATATATCTCAAAATATTTTTATCTTTATCTTTCCATGATTAATCACTAATCATAGAGTAATTCATCATATGTTGAATTTTGATTCCTTATTATATATTGACAATAAACACAACCATACTCATCAACCATCTACATGGGCTTTTCAATCTCCCCCTTTGTCTTTTTTGTCAATACCACTTACTTAAAATAAATTTTCCTTCTCCCCCTTATTGAAAATAAATTCAAAGGATTAATGCAGGGTTTTTCTTTTTTTTCCTTTCAAGTTATTTGAAAATTACTTCTCCTTTTTATGAATGAAGGATGGTACCAAATGGTTACTAAGAAAAGAGCCTTTAGTTGGTCACTCTAAGTCTACATGGGCTAACTGAGTGTAGAAAACATGATATATGAAAAAAAAGGTTGTCTATGTTTTCCATTAACAGCCATGTATTTGATATCATGTTCATAACATATTTATTTCTCAATGATGGGGTTGTATGAAATAGATTTATTAATATATTTTTCTATACACTTTAGTAAACAGGTCAGAAATTTCAAATGAAAGAATATTTTACTCCCCCCTTAAATGATCTTACTCATCAACCAAAACTCCCCCTTGATGAACATATTTTATATAATCAATAAAAGGGAAAGATGTGTAATTGGGTTGCCTACATTTTTAACTTTTTTTAGATGACTTTAATTTATAGTTATTCATGAAATAAGACTTGATATTATCTCTATTGTTTTTTCTCCCCCTCAAGGGGTGAACTCCCTTCTATTTTACCTGGGGGAAAATTTTATTAGATAGTCTTAAAGATATTCATGTTGATAATCAACCCTTGTGGAACAATTCAAGTTTCTATCAGATCTTGAATAATCATTCCAACTTTTTATTTTCTACTTTTTTCACTCATTTATCATGTTGAGAATGAACTTCACCTTCAATTACCTAGAATTTAATCACAAATACTACACAATAATAAGTGAATAAGATGGAACACATGTGAGATTCTTAATAGGTGAAACAAGGCTGTAAATTTCCTCTTAACCCAAGGATTAATTTCCTTGTAGATATAAAGTGTATGGTACTCTTCATGTTTCTGCCTCATTTACATTTTACATTATGATATTTCCTTAACAGCAAAGACCCTTTACTTAAATTCACCTTCATCTTGTGTGAATTTTTTATCCTCACTTCTGCCAGTAGTGAATTATTTTTCCCTGATGCTTATTTTTATATCTTTAACTTCTCCCTTTGAGATGGTATAATAGTTATACAATTATTTACATTATTTCAAGCCTGCTTGAACCTTCCAAAAAAAATTGAGACACTAAAGTTTTCATTTTTTGATAACCTCTCATTAAATTAAAATTATAATTCATGTGGAAAATATATTTTCCCTTTTCCTTTTCTCTAGCTGGTTCCTCATCTTCATTTTTTTTTTCATTTCTATAGCATCTTTCAATTTCTTAGGAAAAATGATTAAGCATCAATTCATAACATATTATGTTTTAGAACTTTCACATGGATTATTTAATTTTTTTAAGTTATCTTTCTTGGGTAACTTGACAAATTCTTCTTCGGGTATATCTTCAATCAATGCTATCTTATTATTTCTCTCCAAGATTGATTCTATTCTTGATTTCATATTGATTACATTCATTTCTATGGTATTTTTTAATTAGTCTATGGTATAACCTATCATTCCACATTAGAATCATCTTTTATTGGTTTTCATGACATGTTTATCCTCCAACTTATCATTTTTCTTGGGTGTAGCTTGATTAATAGATTTCTTGACTACCTTATTTTACATATTCCCCAAGGAATAATTTTCAATTTCTGTTCTCTGATTCTACATTTTTTATGGTATTTTATTATACTGTTAGTTATACCATATTGGTCCATACCATTAATATTATTTTATGTGACCACACGTGTTGTAATAATCAAAAAGTTCTTCAAGACACCAAAATATATGCTTGATTGATAGATTCTTCATCATCTATATATTATTCTTTAGTTTTGAAAGTTTCTTAATTTATTTACATATAATATCCCTAAATATAGGCCTTCTATAATTTTTATATTATGACACATTATCGAAAAAATAAATAGCATGATTTCCAAACATCCAACACTAGCCAATGAATCTCTTTCTTTTGGTTGTAGTACTTGTCTAGATAGATTTAGTGCATTTTGGTTTCTGGGTTTGTATTTCCCCTTTTGGATCATCTTTTTGGGAATAAGTTTTCTTGATATTTTCAGTATCTACCCTTGGTATTTTGGTGGATGTATTTAAAGTTATATCATCCCACATTTTTCTATCTTTTGGATTTGAACCTTCACTAGTAGATGAGAATGTATTAGTAGAATCAGAATTAATTTATTGGTTACCTTCTTCCATGAGATTATAGAAGGTTGATCAAGATATGATCTTCATTTCTTCTTTCCACTAATACAATTATCTTTAGAGACATGGGCCTCATCAATAATTTTTATAGAAAGATCCCTTTTTAGGTTTTACTCTCTTCACATGTTTGGGTAGAAAAATTCTTCTTCTTAGTAACTTCAGAATTTCTAGTATGTGTATCCTTAATATTTATCAATTCAAGATCTAGTTCAACACTTTTTATACTGAGGGAAAACTTATCATTTTCAACTGATTCCAATATGCCTTCCCATTTACCTTTTAATTTGATAATCTAATCTTCATCCTATAAACTACCTTTAGTGATAGAGTTTTCAAGGTCTTTTATTTTTTTGGCTTTAAATTCCAATTGGGATTCCTTTACATAGATAGTATCTTTATTAGATTCTTCTAAATCACAGATATTGTAAATATATTCTTCATGAAACTTCATATTTTCTTCCACTAACATGTTAAGATCCTTGACCTTACATATTTTATCTTCAAGTTGAGCAAATCTAAAATTCATGGGAACATTGAACAATGTTTCAAGTGAATCGATTAATTCTCAAAAAAACATGTTTAATCACATTTCTTTCATAAGCATGTCATTTTAATTATTCTTCAATTATTGAAATATGTTTATTGCAAAGCATCACAGATTCTTTCTTTGCTTCAATGAGGTTTGTGAAAATATTTCACCTTTTAAACTTATTTGAAAATTCATCTTCCTTTATATTTATTTCTTCTTCAATTTGTGCTCTATTATCAAAAATATATTTAAAAGAACAAAGAATATATAAAATCACTTCTTCGTGAACATTCTTCATATACCTTTCAATTTGAGAGTATAAGTCTTCAGAAATTTTGATAGATTCATCATTCTTATATTATCCATAGCTTGATCTATCAAATGGATCATTGTTAGATGATTGGATATAAGATAATTTATCCTTCTCTCTATTATTTAATATTTTTCTCAATCTCTTTTCTTCCCTATTATTCCTATTTTTCAAAGTCTTGGAAGATTCCTTAATGTTTTCTTCAACAGAAGTAGAGATTAAGTTTTCTACCTGAGGTGCTTCAGAATAAGTTCAAATATTCACTTCATATAAACCTTTTAAAAATAAATAGAAAAAAAAACTTTGATCCAATTAGAGTAAAAACCATGATCTTATATCACTTTTAGATCCTGGATGGATTGTGTAGGGACATTGAGGGGGGTGAGTCAGTGTGCCCAAATTTTTATCAAATTTTTCTTTATTTTCAATTATCTGATCTTACTGTTGAACATATTCCCCAATTAAGAGGAATGAATATTCTTGTGTCCTCTAAATGTTCATGTACACATGAAATACAAATAATAAAAGAGACAGTAGCACATAAGTATTTTTTCAAGGTTCAGTTCTAAGACGTACTCCTTATCGTGATAAGTTTGTGGTTGTTTCATGGATTATCTTATCATTGTAAATTTTCAATTATCGCAAACACATTGAATTGTTGAAAAATATTATATAGGTAAAATCCATACCCTATAAAGGATTGATGGAATTATTTATACTAGTACCACATGTCATGAATGGTTCTAGTTATATTGAAACCACCAATTCTTCAAATATTTTCAATAAACACTCTGAATAATATTTCTCTACTACACTAGATGGATTTGAATCACTTGGATAATCTTGTTCCTCTAATAAAGGTATTCAAATTCTACTAAATAAACAATATAATATGAATGTCATCCTAGTACTCCTGAATGAGTGGAAGATTTAACTTCTACTTCTTCTCATTATTCTATCGGAATAACCAACTAATGAATTTTTCAACACATTGTAAGTTTTCTTCTTATTATCTTTATCAATTACTCAGTTATATCCTCCTATTAATGAATTTCATGACCTTAATAAATGTGTGAGAGGGTTTCACACAAATTTTTCTTTATAATTTTATGCAAGATAAAACTCGCACAATCCAAACCTCTTGTCTTCTTAAAATCCTTGCACATATGCATGAAAGCATGCATTAACTATTCATCATCTTCTTTATTGATTAAAGTACACATGTAAATGCACACACACTATTTTTCTCTTCTATTTTTGGTTCTATATATGTATTTCAGGCATGTACACATGCACTATCTCCTTTGCACGCACCTGAGTATGTGGGATCACTTATCCTTTGCAAAACCAATCTTAGGCTCGAGGAATGTTCTATTCATACAAGTAGAAAGTTACAATATTATTCTTCTTTATGAAATTATATATATGAAACTCCTCCTCCTCTATAAAGACAACTATGGCCTTTAAGAGGTTTTCTTCATTCATGAATAAGGCTTCACAGAAACTAGTTTCTTTACGAATTACTTTGAGTGTGAAACACACAATTCAAATTCATGAAGCCTTCTGTCCTTATTCACATAACACAAAGAAGTTATAATCTAGTTTTCAATAAAAATTTATTCATGAAACACTATGAGGATTCTCAACACTTATCGAGTGTTCAAAGAATAAAAATCTTCATGAACATAGAGTCTTGTAGTTCTCCCATGTGAAAAGGATAAAAGTAGAACTCCTCCTCTTCATGAATCAGTGGTTTTTTGGTGGCCCTATATCTTCAAAAATGAATTATCTCAGTATAAAAAATATTATCCACTTTACCTAGATTGATTCCTCTCTTTTTATTGGAAATGATAAGAATATTTTTACTACCTTGGATCTATATTTCATTTCATTTCAATATTCATTCAAAATATCGAAATATATTTTATGTCACGGCTCTTTAATATCACAAAAAAGATCTTTTTAGATATAATATATTTGAACATGGTTTTCTTTGTATGTGATGTCAAGAATCATGCAATCACATTCTTTGTAGTCAACCCCTTCCTTTTTGAAACTACCCCTCATACATGTGTTATAGAATCACATGCATCCAAAATATAGTCATCTCACTGTACTCATTCTTCAGCATATTTTCTTTGATTTAAATCATGTATAAAAGATAGATATTTTATTCATGGGTTTGGGAATCTCGATCGATCATGATTTATTCAGGACCTGGTATCAAGAACCAAATATGGTCATACATTGAGTGTAGTATATAGAATTTAGCCAATGTGTTATGGAATTCATATGTGCATGAGGTTGAGGATGACTGTGTGGTGGTCGTAGGATCATCATATTGTCTCAGATTAGATAGACATGATATTTCTATATATTTTTTAATGCAGGAATAGTACCATGCATAGACACTATCCCACATCGAATCTCCATATGGATAAATCACACTTAATAACCCAAATCATGATTGTTGCTCCTCAAGACATGGCACTGGGATCAGCTCCCATAATTTACCTTCACACACCTCATGGGATTTAACCAACATGGGTTTGTACTATATGGGCCATATACATGGGCCCGCCCATATTTTGTAGGCCCTATGAATTCTCATATTCCTCTTCCACCCATAGGGATTGCTTGGGCTACTCCCTTTGTGTGGTTAACCTTTGTGTCCCAAAAATCAACTAAGGTAGAGCTAGGCTAGGGAGAGATAGTGTTTTAGCCCACTTTTTTCACAAGGCCAAAGAAATTCCAAGCCCCCTTATTTAAAAATGTCAACCAAATTTTTTCTTCTTATATTCTCAAATGTCTTATTCATGCAACTTCATGAAAAATGTAAGTGTATTTTTCATTTCCACCTTTTATTCTCTTTTTTACTTCATGAAATATGAAATTCATATTTCATGGAATTATTTAATCATCCAAACATTTTTGTAAACAATGTTTCCTTATTAACACATTTATTGTATATTTAAGATCATCCCAAACAATCATCAGATTTACAAGGATAATTTTCTAATCATGAAATCTAATTTCATTAGATAAACCCATAACAATTTTCAAGGCATCATCACCAATATTATTGAATATATATCAAAATCCTTTTTTATTTCTCTTTCCATGATTAATCACTAATAATAGAGGAAGGTATCATACATTGAATTTTTATTCCATATTATATATTGACAAAACATACAACCATACTCATCAACCATCCACATGATCTTTTCACACTAATAATATGCTTAAACTAGGAAAATAATAGCACTTTCATACCTCATGACATGGTGTTTTCAAAAAATGTAATCATTATAAGATACTTGGTATCAAATAATAAATTGAAATTGCATGATTAGATCTTTAACTGTCTAACTATTTCATCTTGTCCATGAGATAGATAGAAGTCTAGAAACAAAGATTAAAAATTTAAACATGCACTCTAAATTTGAAGAGATTAACCTAACAATATCAAGTGAAACTTTGAATATTCACAATGATCATGTACCCATGTAAATAAATCCCAGTAAAACTTTGAGTAATATTTGTTCCCATCAGTTTAGAAATAGAAATAATCATAATTTCATGTTGCATTTTCAAAATTATTTTGAATTAAAAATTGGTATAATTAAATTATTACCAAAGTTTCATGGTCTTGTAGGAGAAGATCCCAATAAGTACATCTAGTTTCTCACTTTATTCTACTCAAATTTGAATCCAAAAGGACTAGAAGAAGAGAAAATTATTTGTAGGTCATTCCACTTTTCACTTGAAGGACCAGCTAAGGAGTTGTTGTACAATTTTCAACCATGAGAAGTATATGAATGAGATGACCTTCAAAGAAGCTTCCTTCAAATTTTATTCCCCAACACTTGAATCACATCCACTAGGAATGATATTTATACCATAAGAAAATATTCTAAATAGAATCTTTATGATTATTAGAAAATATTCAAGAATTTTATTTCCATTTTCTAACATCAAGAAATCAAGAAGCATCATTTCCTTATCCCCAATTACCGAGGTTTTCTTGAATGTGACATGAACCTATTGGATGCATCTTAGGGAGGAAATTTAATAGAAAAATATGTAATAAAGACCAAGGGACTCATTAATAATATTTCAAAAATCTTTAAAAATATTGGTACCAAAGTTATAGGAACCATAAAGTTGCATGATGTAAGGTTTTTTGACTCATCTATATTGTTAGAATCCAAACTTGAGGTATTAATTAGTCTTGTCGAAAAAATGGTACTAAATAAATATAGTGAGTAGAAAGAACCAGTAAAGATATGTGTCTTATGTATATCACCTAACCATTTTACTAATTAGTGTGTGGAGATATAGGGAACTAATATTTATGATGCAACCTACCAATAAAATAAATTTCAACTAAAAAATTTAGGATAGAGAGATCCTTCCCAAGTCCAATATAGATTTTTAAACTAGCAAAATCATGTTATACCCCCTTATCAACAGTAATTCCAACAACCTATACCCTTTAAACAGTCATTCAAGTTATCTTACACACAACCATACTTCCAAAAACCCCCCCACCCATTCCAAAAAACCATTTCATTTACAAAACCCTCCACCAGATCACAACCCACAGTCCAGTAGTAGGAAATATTGGAGGTCAAGGAGTTTAGGAATGATGTAACCAGGTTAGAGAAATAGAATGATAGTTCAGTGTAAATATTGTCCAAAATATAATAAAAATACTAGCTCAATTAGTCCCTAACCCAAAGGGAAATTCAATAATGGTAACCATGGTAAGTAGTAAATAAAATTTTCCCTAATACACACTTTAATCTAAGAAAAATTAACCAAAAATTGAGGAAAATAAGTCAAAAAAATTTGGACAGAGCTCTGAAGATATATCTAGGGAAGAAGAGAAGAAAGAATAGGAAGATAAGCCTAGAAAAAAACTAAAATAGAATAGATACACCCTTCAAAAACATAAATGGAGAATAAGGGACTACCAATCCCATTTCCTTCCCCGATAATTTAATTACAGAATATCCAAGAAGAATAAAACCAAAAAATAAATTCTATAAACTTTATAGAAAGTTGAGATCAACATCCCCCTCCTATAATCTCAAAATAAAATCCCTAAGTATGATAAGTTCATTAAGGAACTTTTCCCCAAGAAAATAATACTTCAAGATAATGAGAGAGTTAATTTATAGAGGAATGTTTTAGCACTTATCACCTAATAATTTCCCATGAAATATCAAGATCAATGTACATTTTAAATCCCTTGAACCATTGGTTATATGTTTTTTCTGATGATTTGGGTGATTCATATTCTTCTATTAATTTCAAGCCTCACTTGATTTCTACTTATTTATAGACAAGATAATTAAAGCGCGCAAGAGTGGTGTTGAAACTTGAAAATAGGTCTACAAATTTTCCAGTAGTATTATTAGATGATGTTAAAGTTAGGGTTGAAAATTTAATCTTCCCATCATATTTATATGTGTTGAACATGGATGAAGATAAAACCCCAGCACAATCACCCATAATTTTGGGTAGGTTGTTCTTGAAAATATAAAGGACCGTCATTAATGTTCATAAGGGAACTCTCACTATGGAATTTGGAGACAACATTGTCCACTTTAACATATTCAATTTTTATAAAGTACCCTTAGGAGAATCATGCACTTTTTATACTATCACACATTGAGGAGGTTGATCCTAATGAATATAAAGGTATGTTAAATGAAATTTTAGATATGTAGAAACAATTAATGATTAAAAAATTAGTGTAGAAGGAGGATGTTCAAAAATATATAAAAATATATTTATAGTTTGGAAGAATAGGTTTTTTCTAAATTATTTGATAGATTTGCATAATTTTTAATTATGATGAAGATAATTTTAAAAATTTTGTGTAGGAAATAAAAACTTTGAAAGTAAAGAACAGAAATATGGTTTTATCCTTAAAACAACACAAAAATATAAAATTTAAGGTCTTACTAATTGAACTCAAAAATGTATACCTTGTGGAAGGAGGAAAGATGTTAGAAATTATTACTAGAATATTTTTCCTAGACTATGAAAAAAAAATTATTTAACTTTAAAGAGAAAATTTTCATTCAAAAGGTGGGATTTTAAGGGATATTCTAGGTATAAGTCCCAAAATATACTCTCATGGAATTATAATTGAATAAAATACAAGACTTTTTAGGTATCCCCAAATAATTATGAATCTAACCGTGATAGATGTGGTCAAAAAAGAGATAGAGAAATTATTAGAAATAGGAACAATCTACCCAATATATGGATTGTGGTGGGAAAACCTCATTTATGTAGTTTCTAAATAACTATATTGGACATGGTGAGCAATGAGAATAATGAGTTGATACCTATTAGAATTTGTAATAGCTGGAGAGTGTGTATGGATTATTATAAGATGAACCAGGTCACTAGGAAAAATAATTTCCTCATTCCTTTCATTGACCAGATATTAGAAAGTTTAGTAGGCCAAACTCAATACTATTTTTAGATGTAATTTCAGGTTATTTTAGGTTCCTATTGCACCCAATGATTAATAGAAAACCACCTTTGCATGTACTTATAGAATCTTTTAATGTATAATGATGTTTATTTGGATTATGTAATGACCTAGGTATATTTCAAAAGTTTATGGTAATTTTATTTTTAGATCACATTGGGGACTATTTGGAGGTTTTTTTAAAATGAATTAATTGTTTTTTGTGATTATTTTGAACACTTCTCGAAGAATATGATAAAAGTTTTGAAATTTTTTTGAAAAGAACCTTCTTTTTAATTTTGGAAAAATTTCATTTTATGGTAAATATTGGAATAGTCCTTGGAAATGTAATTTCATAAAAATTTATTGAGTTGTATTAGAAAAAAAATGAAGGGATAAATTCATTTCCACATATAAATTGTTTGAAACATGTTAAATATTTTATAGAGCATGCAAGATTTTACAGGTGGTTCATTAAAGAATTTAGTAATATTAATTCTCCACTTTCCAGTTTACTTTTAAAATATTTTGGTTTTAAATTTTATATTGATTGTAAAAGAGATATTACCTAAATCCTTATATATATATATATATATATATATATATTTCATATGAATTATGATTTTCATGCATATAAAGGTATATTATTTTATTCAATGTGTGATTACAAAAAATGATAATTGTTATCCTTTTATGTTTATCCCACATATGTTATCATTAAATTATTCATTAAACAAGATGAAATGGTTATAGGAGTTACATTCATGTATATATAAAAATGCATGAACAAGACAAGGGCATTAAATCATGTGTTATAACACATGAGTTAATACAAACACAACCTCGGAGTGTCCTCATGTTCTATATAAACTCTATAACCATATTATGGAAGTTTGTGTGGATATTCAACCAATTTATCCTTGGAATATGAATCTATTTTTCAAGTTCCTTATTTATATATGAGGTACTAGCATACCATGGATAAAAGATGAATCTCTCTCAAACGTAAAGAAATTTAGATTAACTTGTGGATACATCACAGAGGTGGGATGCTTTGTTTTTAATTTTTTGATCTCTCTCAAACTCATTTGAAGGAGATTAAGGTTAATACATTTCCACTTTGGTTTAATTTATTCCATTTTATAGTATTATTCGTTTCTATATTTATATGTAGTTTCATATTTCTTACTTGGAGATCCTCAAAAAAGGGTTTTAATTGCTTCTAATGATTTTAAAAAATGTTATTAGACTCTTACAAAACCTTTTGATGTTATCAAAGGAAAGGTTAAAGAGTTAACTGGTTCTTAGGATCTCTCACACATGCATGGTGATAAAGTGTGGATCTCTTTCAAAGAGTTCCATTATGATTCAAAGAGTTTCATGCCCAAAGATTTGGGTAAATGGTTTCTTTTTATAGGTTCATATGGATGTCACATTGGACAAGTTCATATGAGGAATATAGATTTTTGCACCTTATAGTGGTATCAAAGTAGATTGATGGATTAGTTTTATGAAACTTGTGATGAAATGAAGAATATAATTGAACAACAGTGTAATTCCTTATTTTTGGAAATTAGATTTCTTAAAAGTGTTTACCCTTATGTGGTTAGGATGCATAAAGGTAACTAATTACTTACCCTTATATAGATAATGTAAAGACCATGACCCTAGTAATCCAAAGTCAGTGGTTAATTTATTACATTGGTGGTAGATATAAGCGATCATATCCCAAAGGTCCAAATATTTTAGTAGTATTGATAAACTAGATACATGCTTTATTCTCTAATTACATTTGAAAACATAAATTACAACATAGAGAAAGTGAATATTCTACATCTTTAAACTCATGCAAATAATCCTTCTTCATATCCTAGAGAAGGGAAAAAAATAAGGGTGATCTCAAATACTCAATAAGGGTTACATGGAGCATAATTTATCATGAATAAATAAGTCTTAAACAATATGGAAAGGTAAGTAACTAAAAACACATTCCATTTAATTAATAACATGCTCATGAAGAATAATATGGTAGGAATAAATTATAATCATATAATTATATATAAATAATCACATGGTCTTACAGTTAATCCATGAATAATATCAAAGCATTAATATCATGGATAATAATGTTAACACCTCATTACCTTCATTTAGTTATGATTTGACACTTGTTTTGGTTTTCCCTTTTCAATTTAGGTGTATTGTGGGATTCTCAAGGATAGAAAGCATTTGATATAAAAATGACCTAATGTTTGGGTATTTAGGTTTTTTTTATTAATTAAGTATAGTTATAAATGTGTAAATGTATTTAGAGAGTGATTCTTGGGTTCAAAGAGCCTCAAGAATTTTTTCGGTGATTTTATGAAGTAAGTAATAATACATGATACTAGCTAGACATATTCACATCATGAATAGTTTACACAACATGATATTGTTTCAGGGAATATGTCATGAATCTTGTTTAGAGCATAAAAATTTAGAATTTGTGAAACCATTACACATCATGAATGGGTCGATCGGGATTTAATTTAACCCAAGGTGATGAATTTTTCAGCATACATGAATTTTTTGGGATTCACACTATGAAAGGGGTTCATGACATTAATTATTTAGGTTTAGTTATTTTAACCATGCTGCATGAATAAACCTTTTTTTATCTCATGAACATACTTCCCTCTAAATATTTATGGTGATTTTGGGTGATATTGGGTGGTATCCCTCCTTATGAATCACTCTTTTCAGCGTTTGACTCTCATAGCAGTTGTGTCACATATCCCTGGTAAGAATTCTTCATGCTTATTTTTTCCTCTAGTTATATCATCTACATTGGATGCATTTGTGATTTGGATTGTGATCGGTTGGTGTTTTCTATCAATCATTTGATATTTTCTTTCATAACCTATCTTTCAAAGGCTTATATGTTGGTTTATGATATCTTTTGTCAAAGGTTTCTAGGTTTTCATCATTCTTGAGGTAGGTGTATCTATGTAAGTGGTTCTAATTTTTTAATTTTTATATTCTCTTATCAATTTCATTAATTTATTGAATGAAAAAGTCTTGATTTGAATTTTGAAAGGATTTGTTGGAAATAATTTATGTTTTTAAAGGGATTTAGAGTTAAAAATTAAATTTTCTTTGATATGAAATGGTTTTATTAAATGTGAGAATGTATTTTGAAATGGTTTTGAAAAACTTAGCACATTTTGAACCTTGGGTGTGTTAGGAAATAGACATGTTACTTTAGTGTGCAAGAATACACTATAGGTTTTGTGACATCGATAGACTTTGGAAGGAATAAATATCAGTTGGAACTAACATATGCCAGGTTTAGGATTCGTTTATGTCTGGTGCATATTCCCATAGGCTAGATCCCAAATGGTGTTCTTTTTCATGTATACCTAGTTTATCACATGATGGATTATTTTATGGATATTTTCTCACATGCTTATCTTATGGTGTATCCATGGTTGGTTTTTCTTATGCTTACCTATTTTTATTTTTATTTGACATATTCTTAGATTTAGTGAACATGGTTATGGAAAATGAATGAATTTTTACAAAATGGTTTTCATTTATGATAATTATTTATAAATGGAATTGTTTTTAATGATAGAACTTGTGAATTTTTTATATTTAAACCGGTATAGATTCTTTGGCGGTATTCTATTGGTATTTGTTCTCACACCCCAATTTTGACTTTGGGAAGTTGTAGACCATGTTTTTCAAGACTTAGGTAAAGGGAAGGGAAACATGTAGCATGTTGAGTAATATTTTCATCCATATCCTTTGTAGTGGTATTTTTTGGTGGTGATGGATGGTTATATGGTGACTTGTATAGTTTGGTATGCTTTATATTTATAGTTTAGTATGTTTGTATTGAATTTTATATTTCATTGATATATATTCTTTTCTTCTATGTTTTACTTTGATGTTTCTTTAGTTATACTTGATACTTTTGGTTATTTTTTGTATCTTACCATATGGTGGACCATTTTTGGTGGCATGTATAGTTGACCTATGTTGGTTCATTACAAATTGGTATCATAGGGAATACTCAGCCTAAAGTGTCATTGAAACTGCCTGGGTGTGGTTTTTTTTGGTATACTAGAGTTTGGACCATTAAAATTTGGGTAGTTAGTGTGGAAAAGGGGGTTTTCCAGATCACTTAAGTGTTTGAATATGAGTTACCATGGGTGGTCAGGGATTTTTTCTAATATTGAGACTTAGTAGTTAAAGTTTTTGAATTAATTGGATATGGGGTTTATTTAAATGGATCTATTCCTTCTTTTTTTAGTATTTGTTAAGAGAATTCATAATTACTTTAAATTCATGTTATTTTAAAGAATTGATATAGGTACCTGAGGTTGTTCCTATGATTTAGGAATATGCTCATGACTTATTGGTTTTCATCTTGTGATTTTGAGACAATTCCTCCTAAAATAGCTCTTCCAAATAGGAGTAAGAAAGTTGTGAGACATGTTCTGCGGGTGAATCCTCCAATGTATTTTTCTTTGGTAGAATTTTTAATTCATACTATTCATACTCAGGGTCAAGAAGGTTTCAAGAACCCAGGATGAGTAGTAGATCATGGATCAGAATTTACTAAGTAGCATCCACCTAACTTCTATAGTGATAAGGGACCCTAGGAATCAAAAAACTTTCTTTAGTGGATTGAGAGTATCTTCAAATTTCTAAATACTCTTGAGGACTATAAGGTGGGTTTTTCCATGTATATTCTTGTGGTACTGGGAAGGAGATGGGGGAGCTCTATTGTGTAATCTAAGTTGCATGAGTATATCACCCAGGTATCTTTCAATAAAATCTCCAACCATTAGTTTTATCCTAAGACATTATAAGGAGACATGATCTATGATTTTTTGAAATTATAGAAAATAGAGCATACCATTCTAGATTATTCCACCCATTTTCCTAATTTGTTGAACTTGGAATCATATATAGTCACCAATGATTACCTGAAGGCTCAGAGGTTTGAGTTGGGGTTGAGGTATGATATTCATTCGATGATGATTCTCATGTTCCTTTTAACCTTTTGAGGGAATTAAATAAGGTATATTTAGAATAGGTTTACATAGATAGAAAAATAGGTTTGTGAGGAGGTTTAGTTTGTACTACTATTATTCATGGCGTATCTTTTTCCAAAAAAGGAAGCACAAATATAGAAAGTTTTATTTCATACTAGTTTTAGGCGATTCATCATGATAGCAGTAGGTTGTTTTTTACTATTGTGGAAGGCCACATCATACCAAGACTAATTTTATGGAGGCTCTAAATACTTATCATCATTGTGAAAAATATATCCATATAAAGAATTTTTGTGAAAGGATTTCATAAGGAATTATGGCTAGATCCACTCTTATCAAGGGTCTGCAGGTTCATATCAATGCTTCTAAGGTAGTTGGGTCTTATCCTTAATCTAAGGGGGAAATTCACATAGCTAAGAAATCTTATGGGGGATTTAATACTGGATATATTTATATGGTGGAGTATTCACCAGAAAAATTAGAAATAGTGATGGATATAGTTAGAGGTACTGTATTTATTTCATATTTTATGATGTTGTGTTTGTTTGATACAGGTGATACTCATTATTTTATATCATCAATGTTATAGGATGTGTTGGGATTAAATTTAGATCTTATGAATTTCCTTTTTGATCTTTACACACCTTTGGGAAATATGTCTAAATAATTTTTCAAGTTTCCAACATGCAGAGTGATGATAGTAGACTATGAAGTGGATTGGGACTTTTTGATGCTTGATCATGATATCTTAAACCTAATTATTGGCATGGATTAGATTATCACAGTTAAGAACCAAATTGATTATTATTGTCATCATGTTCAGTTTCTATCTCTGGATGGAATCACTCATGTTTTTCAGGGTATTTATGATTCTAGGTCTAGGAGATCAGGGCATGTTGTTCCTTATAATGGGGTGATCTCATGTCAATTGTTGAAATTATTCCACGATGTCATTGATCCTTATCTGAGCAGTCCAATCCCTATGGTGGTGTGTGTGTACCCTAAGGTATTTACAGAGTATTTTTTTATTCTTCTTCTATAGTGAGAGGTCAAGTTTACCATATACCTACTACCTGGTATGATGCCCACTTCAATGCCATCTTATCATATGGCTCTAGCTGAGTTGGTATAACTCAAGGTCTGGATTTCAGATCTCATGTATAAGGGATTTATTTGTCCTAGTATGTCACCATGGGCTTTGTCTCACCTCTCTCTAAGAGGTTATATGAGAGCCTCATGATTTTTATTGATTATTTAAAGTTAAATAAGGTGATTGTCGAGAACAAATATCCCTTACCTAGGATTGATGATCTCTTTGATCAGCTTAGAGGAGCTTGTTGGTTTTCAAATATTGACCTTGAGTTAGGGTACCACCATTTGAGATTATGATAAGAGGATATACCTAATATAGCTTTTAGGAGCTAGTATAGGAATTTAAATTTTTTTGTTATTTCATTTGGTCTCACTAACACTCTTATGTTATTTATGGAGTTGATGAATTGGATATTTCATTAGTTATTCAACTCTTTCTTTTTTGTGTTCATGTATGATATTTTTTTTTACTCTAAGCCATAGTAGGAGAACATAGACCATTTAGATATCCTTCTTATAACCTGTATGGAACATAAATTGTAAGGTAAGTTTTCTAAATATGAGTTTTGGATTCAAGAAGTAAAGATTCTATGGAATGTTATATCTAAGAGGGGTATCTCAATGTATTCTAAAAAGGTACATGTAGTTATTTCCTGAGATAAGACCAAAAATGTGTTTGGGATTTAAAGATTCTTGGGGTTAGCTAGTTATTACTAGAAGTTTTTTAGGAATTCTCCAAGATATCATCTTTTATGATAGCTTTAACTTGTAAGGTTGTAAATTTTTAGTGGAATGAAAAATGTTGGATATATTCTAATGAATTGAAGGTGATATTGACTTCAGCCCCAGTTTTGATTCTTCCAGAACTAGGTTTAGGTTATGATGTTTTTTATGATTTTTATGGAATATGTTTGAGGTTTGTCTTGATATATGAGAGACAATTGGTACCCTATGTGTCTTTCTATTTTCTCCCTCATGATCAGAACTATCCTACCCATGATATTGAGTTGACAGTAGTTATGCATGAACTCAAAATGTGGCATCACTGCCTCTTTGGGGAGAGGTTTACTGTATATTCTGATCATAAGAGCCTGAGATATATTTTCACTTAGAAGTATTTAAACTTTTTATAGAGATTCTAGGTGAAGTATCTATAAAATTTTGATTTTTATATTTATTATACTCATGTTAAAGTGAATGTGATAACTAATGCACTGAGCAGGAAATTACCGACACAATAAGTGAAGGAAATAGTGGAGGAGTGGTCTATAATGAGTTTGTTTGTTGAGATGATCTTGGGAATGGAAGAAGAATGTGGGTATCTATGTTTGGCTTTGATAAAGGCTTAATTTTCATTTGATGATTAGGTTTTTCTTGAGTATATATTTGATCCCAAGTGCCAAAGTTTTAGTAAAATCTTTTATGTTGGGGAGACCTTGGGTGAGTGGTCTCAATCTCCCAGTGGTGCTTCGGGTTTTCGAAAGAGGTTGGTTTCTCTTTTTTATCTGATGAAGGAGTTGATGGATAGTGTACACTATTATTGTTGGTCCATACACCCAGGTTCTCCAAATATGTATCATGATTTGTGACATTTGTATTAGTGGTGATGCACACCTTTCGTAGGGCGTGGAAAAATATATTTTAATTTTTTTCCTAATGAATCATAGAGGGTAACTAGGTTTATCTCAATTAAGGAGTGTAATAGTCAATTCAATCACTAATTATATTCCACCTAATGTAACTCTTTTTATTTTTTTATTAATTTATTAAAAATTGAATTTTTTTGGGTTTTTGGCTTTGGAAAAATAATGCAATGTAGAATTAAACCTAAATGCAGATAAAGATAGAATGTAGATCAGAAATAAAGTTCTTGGTCTAGGGCCTGATAACGCAGGTTCATTCATTATTTATTGCTTGTTTATATTCAATTTGATAATTAATTTGATGAAACCTCATTAACAAAATACTTTCCTTTGATATATTGAGTGGGTGATTTTATCACGCCTTCGGCGCACTAAACCATGCCTCCTCCAATAGTCAAATAGGATAACACCTCAGATGAGAATGAAATTCCTAATAGACCCATCTCCACTATATATTGTTTCATCCCTTTAGGAAAACCCAACTCCACCATATAAAGGGTTTTACTAATAAAAGTGTGGAAAAAAGAATGAATCAAAGAAAATGAATGGAATTGTAAATAATGTGATGGTGGATGATATCCACACCTATGAAATAATCTCACATATCCCACAGATATAATATAAATGTGTTTAATTAAAGTTAAATAATTAAGAACACCACAAAAACTCCACCAAGTATAAGCCTTAGGTTAGTCACTTTCCATTTTAATATGAAAAGAGATCACAACATAAATATGGAAGAGATAGTGAATGAGATTGGGGTTTGAGAGAGAAGGAGGGGTGGAGGAAGAAAGGAAAACACTTGAATTAAAGATATAAAGAAGAATTACATTACAAAATTAGGTGAAAATAAAAAAGAAAAGAAAAACCCCAGTGGTAGAATCCCTACAGCATAGTGTAGTGGTGGATCCTCGGGAACTGATCCTTTTCTCAATGACCTGGCCTTGTTTTTATAGGCTACAAAAGCAACCTCGATCACCATTAATTGAATCATAAATGGGTCTCTCATGGTTCTGAGTCATCAATGGGTCAAAAATGTGGGGCTCGTGTGTTTAATTTTTTCAAAACTGGAGTATTTGAGCACTACTTAAAGGATTCACGTCCTGTGTGTTTTACATGAAGTGTACAATATGGGGGCCAAACCAATTCATGGATTACTTCACATCTTGGATTCACATCTTTTAATTCTTCAAGTTACATTCCATGAATGTCTTCCACAGTGTTTAATTCTATTTTCTATCCAATTTCACTCTGTTTAATCCTGGTTCTTCTTTTTCAAGCTTCTGACTTGGTCCTTCACTTGTCCCTTCATCACGAGGAATCATATACATCATAAAATAATCTAATTTTAGCTTCAGAAATCTAGTGTCGTGTTATGGCACTTTGCTACATGGTGCAAAGTGTCTTCAGGATTCTTAATTCATTCTTTTTGTTTTTTTCCAAAAATTTGTTATATATTTCCATAAATCACAAGAAAAAACTAAATTATAGAAATATTAATCAATTAGATTGTAAAAAAATGTGTTTTATATTCATAAATATATGAAAATGTGACTCTATAAATTCCACCATGCTTAGGAAATTATTTTCCTCAAGCATGTAATCTCAATAACATTTCAAAGTAATATCACTCCACCAATATTTAAATTTCAAAATCAATAGAATGAAATGTTTGATAATGGAAAATAAACTTCCAAATTTCACACAAAATAATTCCTTTACCTACTCATTCTTAAAATAAATAAAGTCAATCATTCATTTTACATTCTTTTTTTCAAAACTACAGTACTCTTCCTTCTTTTAATTTTTTATTTCTTAATTAGTCATTAATGTGCATGCCAATTTCAATCTACCTCACATTGAATTTATTTTACCCATCTCTCAAGGTAACAAATGTAGTGATTTTGTTCTCATACCTCAAGTATATGTCACTTTCCATAGGCTTGCAAGGAATCTATTATCTCCACTGTGTAAATATAGAAATTAAAATAAATCATGGGGACTTTGAATTATTGTTCAAATGTATTTGGGAATTAAGTTTGGTATAATATATGATTAAAAATAAACTCAAATTAGAGGTTTGACTCTTTATAATACTGCATGATATCAAAATATATGTCTAATGAAATACTCTATAAAATGACATATTTCAACCCCAAATCTCATAGTAGGGACATGATAAAAATCATCATAATGAATGAATCACCCTATCTTTTTCTTTATCTTTTTTTTAATGTTGTTCTTTATCGAAATCTCACATCCACCACCTAACCACATACAATCCTTATATTTTCAGTCTATCAATGGTGATTTTTTATCCCAAAAAGACACAACCCTTTTTTATTCTTTTTTTATTTTTTATTTTTTATTGTTTAGAAAGAGAGGTTAATAATAAAGTAAAATGAAAATGTGTCCTTTTACAAATCTCACAGAAACCCCCAACAAAATTAATTACACCCCCAATTACCATGACGATCACTCCCCCTCATTTAGTTTTTTAAATATCATACAATATACCATGAGTAGGGTAGGAATGGATATAATTTCCTTGTAACATGGATCATTTCCTACAAATTACATTCATTTATTCTATATAAAATAGTAATATTAATATCAAGGTGGGTCCAAGGATAAAGATCTTAACAATAAAATGCTTCATTCAAGTTAATATTGATTTTGTTCAGTTATAGATTTGATAATATGGGAAGCAATTTCTAGAAGAAAAAATCCCTGGACTCTTAAGAAATATATTATAGAAATAAATTAGAAAAATTAGTTTATAATTTTTTATTAGTAATGGTAACATATGGGTTGGAACAATTATGAATGTAAATGAAAAAAAACAATCAATATCAACTTCATAAATTCAAAAAATTCCAAATTTAAGAAGAATTTTATTTAAAAAATAACATTTTTCCCAAAAATAATGATTTATCAAATTATTCCCCTCATGTTCTACATTACTCATCCATTGTACCATTTTACTCATATAATCATGTTAAAAGTGAAAATTAAAACATTATACAATGATTATCCTAAAAAACTTATGTCTCCTAGATCAACACTATAGTACAAGGGTTCAAAGTGGGGCATGTAATTTTTCTTTTAAATCTCGTGAACAAATTTAAAATTACGAGAGTAATATATAATATAGAATTAAAACTAATACTTCCCTTTTAATGAATCTTTGTTTGGGTTGAATAGGTTCTATTCTATTTTATAGCAAATCATGTCCTGAATCTTTTTCATCATGTGAATTTTCATTTCCCAACACTCTTCCACCTTGTTCCATCATGGCTACAAAAAAATGACTCAAGTAAGTACAAATTTCATGTCAAAGTAAGATCAAAAAATAAATAAGGATATATGGATACATCCTAATTTATTCCTAAACTAAGAATAAAAATTAAAAAATAAATACTTATAAAGAAAATAAAAAGATAAATCTTGGTTTGATCCCCCAAGTGGGACTTGGGTTTTTACTACCTCCAAATCGACAGTACCAGCCGTTATCCATAGTCTGTTAGTGGGTAGATTTTCTTTGACTTGAATCACCACATGTTTTTCATTCCATCCTGGATTTATTCATCTTTATTAAGGATAATTACATGTATATAGTACACCATATATTCCCCCTTTGCAATGTGTTATATCTTGCATGGTGGGGGTACAATGAAGTATGGAACCTCATACTCTTATGTTGTGACTTGTGTAATGTATTATTCACTATATAGTGGTTACTAGAGTTATGATCTATTAAAATAATAGTTAAAATGAAGTTTAAAATTTCATTTTATATGAAAAAAATTTAAATTTGAATAATTAATTTCTAAATATTCCATTTTAATGTTGGTAGTGTGTGTCTCTTTTTCTTCTGACAAAGCCATACATATCTCTTCTTGTACCCCCTCTAGTAAATGTTAAATTTCTTTAGGGAGCTCTAAGTGTTCCTTAACAGATGAAATTTCATTTTCATCATATTCTTCCAGGGTATAATATGATTTATCTAAATTTTAAAATTTAAAACAATTAGGATTTTTTCTCAAATTAGTTTCAATTAAATTATATGAGTTTGAGTTCAAGAATTCATTATCTCCCTAATTTTGTTTCTCTTGAATGTCTTCTTCTGTGGAAAGAGCCTCTTGGATTTTATCTTCATGGGATGCAGGCAGGTAGTTAGGCTCCTCTGTTATTTTTTTAAATTCAACCACTTGGGTAGTTTCTTCTTCTTCCATGGCCTGTAATAGGTATTTAGGTGTCAATACTTCTATCTTATATATGGATATCTTGTTGCATTTCTTCATCTTCTCAGTTACTCCAAAATTGATCTGAATCTTTTCTCATATTCTGATCAGTATGTCAGTCTTCATATTCACTCTCTATATCTTCATGGTATTCTTGAATATGGATCTCTAAATGGTTGGGTTGTTGATATTACTCAAGTTTGTCCCCAACCTCTTGGATTTCTTTAAAAAAATGGGTAGATCTAGTGTTACTTCCTTCTTGTCCTCGATTTTATGCATGTCAGATCGAAGTTGATCGACCATGCCCATAAAATATTGAGGCAAGAGGACTATCTCTATTCAATTTTTCTTCTTCTTGAAAAGTTTCATAAGAGCATCATCCCTTCATTGAATGGCCTCCTCAATATAGTATATTTATTATTATTTCACCTATTAGTAATTATTCCATGCATATATATATGGTATGTTTTGATACCTTATGGAAAAGAATTTTTATGGGGTTTTATTATTTAGAAAACAATGAAAATATATCTAAAAAATGTGAATTTAGAAAAGGTGATCAAAATACTGATTATATCCCCAGAAATGGTGCTATTTTTCAATCATTTTCATGACGTGTATTCCTTTCATGACGTGAATTAAATTCACAATGTGTATTTCGTCCAAATTATCTAGTTTCTTCTAGATTCCATTTGGTTTCATATGGACCTAGAAAAATAAATCATAAAAGTTTGAGGAAACATTTATTTAAGGTAAAAATGATATTTTTATTAGGGAAATTATGCATGGAAATGCAAAAAAATAATAAATCAAACAATATCAATTTCAGAAAATCATAACATTCCAAATCAAGAATAATTTCATTGACAAAATCAAATCATTCTCAAAAATCATTATTTTTCAAATTCTTCCCCTAATTTTTAACCTTACTCATCTATTTTACCATGTCACTCATATAATTATGCCAAAAATGAAAATTAAAACATGGCATAATTATTATCATAAGAAACTTATGTCTCCTAGATTGACATTAGAGTACAAGGGTTCAAAGTGGGGCATGAAATTTTTCTTTTAAATCTCATAGAAAAATTTAAAATTATGATAGTAATATATATTAAGTAATTAAAACTCATACTCCCCTCGTAATGAATATTTATTTGGGTTTTGCAGGTTCTATTCTATTTTGTAACAATTCACATTAAGAATGCTTTTTACAACATGAATTTTTATTTCATTACACTCTTCCTACCTTTTTCTATCATGGTCCTACAAAATAAAATAACTCATGTAAGTATAAGGTCCATGTCAAATTAATATCAAAAAATAAAGGGGGATATATTTTTTCATCCTAATTTATTTCTAGGCTAAGAATTAAAATTGAAAAATAAATACTTAATAAAAAAATAAAAAGATAAGTCTTGGTTTGATACCCTAAGTGGGCCTTGGGTTTTGACTGCCTCCAAATGGGAAGTACCATATATTATACATATTCTATCAGTGGGTGGAGTTTCTTTGACTTAAATCACCATGTGTTGGTCTTTCAAGCCTATAATTATTCATCTTAATTGAAGAAAATTTCATTTATAGAGTACACCATATATCTAATGATTTCTTACATCCCATACTAATTTTAGTATGTAAATGGTATGGTATTTCCATAGATTTTGTTGTTTGTTTACCATGAACTCCTAGTGGTAAGGATATGATTTGGGTGATCATTTATCAACTCAAGAAATCATAACATTTTATCCCTATCAAGGAGATAAAGAAAGTGGAACATCTTGGGGACTTGTATTTCTGAGAGATTATGAGACTTAATTGGGTTCCATCTATGGTTGTTTCTGATAGGGACCCAAGTTTCACATATAGGTTTAGAAAGTTTTTTAGGAGGTTATGGGTTACCAATTGATATTTATCACAACATATTATTTGTAGATAAATGGACATATATAGAAGGATATCCAGGTTCTTGAGTATATACTTTGGGATTGTTTACTTGATTTTGGTGGTTCTTAGGAAAATAATTTTCTTTTAGTTGGATTTTCTTTTAACAATAGTTATCAATCCTTGATCAAAATATAACCATTTAAGGATTTTTATGGGTGGCCATGTAGATCTCCCTTTTTCATGGCAGAGTTGGGAGATTGGTCCTTGGTTAGGGTAAGTCTTGTTCAGGAGATAACCAAAAGGGTGTAGTTGATCTGGAAGAGAAAAATTATGCATAAAGTCATAAAAAATATTATGGTGACTATCATAATTAACTATTATAGTTTGAGGTTTATAATCATGTCTTTATTATAGTTTCACCTTGCTTGGGACATCATCAATTGGTTAAATAGGGTAAATTGGAACCAAGTTTTGAGATCCCCTTTGATATCATTGGATTAATTGGAAAGGTGACATATTAGTTGGACATACCATATCATTTTACATTCATTAATGGCTTGTTTCATGTTTCCTAGATGATGAGGTAGTGACTGGATCCTTCCCATATGATTGAATGGGAGGATTTTGATCTTGAGTCTAACACCACTATAGTTGAGAAATGATTTTCGATTATGGATCACCAAGAGAATGTGTTTCATGGTAAAATGATTCCTTTGGTCTATGTGTTGTGGTAGTATGGATGAAGTAGACATGAGACACGGGAGTTTTAATTACATATGAGGTAGCAATAACCTTCACTTTTTGTGAGCCCAAGATCTTGAGGACTTTCTGGGGATATAAAGCATTTGTGGTGGGGAGATTGTAACACCTTGTTACCTTCCTTCAGGTATGCTTTGACTATTGTTTTGGTTTTTCCTTTTTTTTGGCTGTATTGGGGTCTTCTTAGGTATTTAGATCCTTTTCTAGGGAAAATAACCTAAAATCCAGGGATGTATGTTTTTTTAAATTAATAGAGTCTCGGTATAAATGTGTAAATGGATTTAGAGGGTACTTTTTGGGTTCGGTGAGCCTCAAGAATTAGTTCTAGAGTTTTCTATATAAAACTATATTACACACTACCTACTAGAAATTTTTACTTGATGAATGGTTTGCATGATTTAAACCTATTTGAGGGAATATTTCATGAGTCTCATTTAGAGCATGAAAATTTACAATCCATGAAACCATTACACAACATGAATGGGTTGATTGGGATTTAATTTAACCTAATGTGATTCCTTTTTAAACATACTTGAAATTCCTGGGATTCACTCCATGAAATGGGTTCGCGAAGTTAATTCTTTAGGTTCATCATTTTTAACCATGTTGCACGTATAACTATTTTTGTTATCTAGTGCGTATCCCTCCCTCTCAATCTTTGGGGTTATTTTGGGCGATTTTGGGTGATCTTCCTCCTTATGGATCACTCTATTTGGTGTTTTAATCACATGGAAATTGCATCACATATCCCTGGTAAGATTACTTCCTACTTCATCAATTCCACTATTTGTAGCAGTGGTGTTGGCTTCATTTTTATACGGATTGTGATCAGTTGGTTTTTTCTATTGATCCTTTATAGTTTTCATTTGTACCTTGTTTTTCAAAGGCTAATCTATTGGATTTAAATATCTATTTTTAAAGTCATATTGGTTTCCATAATTCTTTAGGTATGTGTATATATGCAAGTAGTTCTAATTTTTTAATTTCTATATGTTCTTTTCAATTACTTTGGGTTGTTGAATTAAAAGGCGTGTTTTGAATTTTTAAAGACTTTATGGAAAGGATTCACATTTTTTAAGGTATTTTTATTTAAGAACATATTTTCTTTGATATTAAAAGGTTTTATTAAATGTTATCATGGATTTTGAAATGGTTTTGACAAACTTAGCACATTGGGAACTTGGGGTGTGTCTAGAAATGGACATGTCACTTTAGTGTGGATGAAGCCACTAGAGGTTTTGTGATATTAGAAGGTTGTGGTAGGACTCGATATTGGTCAGAACCAAAATTTTCCTAGTTTAGGATACTTTTATGTCTAGTATGTATTCCCATAGTATAGATCCCAAATGGTTCGCTTTTTCATTTATACCAATTTTATCATACGATGGATTATTTCATGGATATTTTATCACATGGTTATATTATGATGTATCCATGGTTGGATTTTTCAATGATTACATGTTTTTAGTATATTTTACATATTATTTTATTTGGTGAATATAGTTATGAATTTATAGAAAGTGAAAAAATGCTTACAAAATGGTTTTCATTTATGAAAATTCTTTATAAATGTGATTTTTTTAAAAGATGGAACTTGTTCATTATTGATATTAGAACTTAAATAGATTCATTGGTGGTTTCTACTGTGCTTTGTTCCCACACCCTAATTTTTCCTTAGGAAATTATAGACCTTTTTTTAAGGACTTTGGTAAAGGTAAGGGTGTTATGTATCATGTCAGGTTCTCTTGTCCTTCATCGCCTTTATAGTGGGATGGTTTGGTGGCGATGGATGGTCACATGGAGACTTGTTTAATTCAGTCTTATTTATCCTTCTGGTTTTACCTATTTGGATTTATTTATATGTCTCAAGGGTATGTATTCCTTTCATCCATATTTTACTTTTATGTTTCTTTAGTTATACAAGATACTTTTGGTTTCTTTCTATATCTCACCCTATAGTGGACCATTAAAGGTTTCTTTTCTAGTTGACCTAGGTTGGTTCATTATAAATTGGTATTAGAGGGAATACCCAGCCTGAAGAGTTGTCAATACTGCCTAGGTGTGGTTTAATGTTTTAGTATACTAGAGTTAGGACCACCATAATTCAGGTATTAAGTGTGTAAAAGGGGCCTAACTGGGTCACTTACATGTCAGAATCCAATTTAGCATGGGTGGTTGTGGATTTTTTACAAGCTTGAGACTTTTTGGTTGAGGTTGTTTAAATGAACTGGATATAAGGTTTATTTAAACAGACTTGTTCCTTATTTTTTTAGTCTTTTTTCTAAGAATTCATAATTTATTTAAATTTATTTTTTTAAATAATTTATATGGATATATAAAGTTGGTCCTATGATTTTGGAATCTTCTTGTGGCTTATTGGTTTTTGTCTTGTGATTGTGAGACAATGCCTTCTAGAAGAGATATTCCAAATCTGAGTGAGGAATATACAAGATATCTTCTGTGGGAAAATCCAATGGTGTACCCTTATTTGGTAAAATCTATTATCCACTCTATTTAGACTCCAGGTCAAGTAGGTGTTGGGAACCAAGGATGAGCAGTGGATAATGGATTAGAGTTTACTAAGCATTGTCCACCTATCTACCATGGTGATAAGGTACCCCAGGAATCTAAAGAATAGATTGAGAGGATTGATATTATCTTCAAATTTATGAAGAATCTTGAGGAATATAATGTGGGATTTCCATGTATATTCTTGACAGATCGGGAAGGAGATGGTGATACTCTATTATACAAGCTAAGTTTTATAAGGGTATCACCTGAGTGTCTATCAAGAAAATATTTAACTAATTATTTTATCCTGAGTCATTATGAGGGGAAAATAACTTATACTTTTTGACCTTAGAGTATGGAGAGTGTACCGTTATGGAGTATTCTACCCATTTTTCTATTTTGGTGCACATGGAATCAAATCTAGTCATGAATTATTACATGATGGCTTGGAGGTTTGTGTTGGGGTTAAGGGATGATATTTGGTCAATGTTGATTCTTTTTTTCCTTATGACATTTGTGTAGGTGGTCGATAATGCAACTTTGGAAGAGGCTAACATAGTTGAAAAATAGTTTTGGGAGGATATTTAGTTGATACTATTGTCAGACAAAGTGTATCTTTTGTCCAGAAAAGGAAGCAGAAATGTAGCCAGTTTTCTTTAGAACCAGTTTTGGGGGTTTTTCAGGATAGTAGTAGGTTGTTTACTACTAATGTGGAAGGTCTGTTCATACCAAGCCTAATTCTATAGAGTCTCCCAAGACTTTTCATCATTGTGGAAAATATACCCATCATAATAATTTTTTTGAAATTATTCCCCAAGGAAGTAAGGTTGGATCCACTCTCACTAAGGGTTTTTAGGTTTGTATTAATGCTTCCAAGGGTGGTGTGTATTATCCTTAGAATAAGGGGGATGTTCATGTGGCTAAGAAAGATCTAGGAGGATATTATATTGGACATATTTATACAGTGGAGTATTCACCATAGGAATATGAAGCATGGCTATCTATAGTTAAAGGTATAGTGTTTATTTCAAATTCTATGGTGCTAGTTTTTTTTGATACAGGTGCTACTCATTATTTTATATAATCAAAGATAGTGGAAATATTGGTATTAAATTAAAATCATATTTCATTCTTTTTATATCCTTCCAAACCTTTCGGAAAGTGGTTTGAACATGGTTTCAATTTTCCATCATATCGACTGATGGTAGCAGAAATTGAGGTGGAGTGGGACTTATTAGTTCTTGATCTTGATATCTTCAACCTGATTAATGTAATTTATTGGATGATCATCATTAAGGACCATATTTATTTTTATCTTCATCAATTTTAGTTTCTATCTCTCGATGGAATTAATCATTTATTTTAGGGTGAGTGGGATCCTATTTCTAGGAGAGTGATGCATATTGTTTCTTACACTAGGGTGATCTCATATCAGTTTTTGTAATTGTTCCTCGTTGCCACAAACCCTTATTTAAGCAGTCCACTTCCTTTGGTGGTGTCTATGTACCCTAATATATTTCTAGAGGATTTTTTTTTTTACCTCTGTAGAGAGAGGTCATGTTTACCATATACATGCTACCTGATATAATTCCAAATTCTATTTCATCTTATCATATGGCACCATCTAAGTTGGTAGAAGTTAAGGTCTAGATTATAGATCTTGAGGATAAGAGATTTACTCATCCTATCATGTCACCATGGGCTTTTCCTCTCCTCTTTGATAAAAAGGAAAATTGGAGCCTTATGCTTTGTATTGTTTATCAAAAATTAAATCATGTGACTATCAAGAAAAAATATCCCTTATAGTGGATTGACAATCTCTTTTATCATATTCGAGAGGATTGTTGGTTTTTAAAGATTAAACTTTGGTCAAGGTACCACAAGTTGAGAGTCTGAGAAGAGGGTATAACTAAGACATAATTTAAGAGCTGGTATAGGCATTTTGAGTCTCTATTTATGCCATTCTATCTCACTAACACTCTCATGGTATTTATAGTATTGCTAATAGAAGAAGATAATGGGAAGGTATGTTTAGATTAGATAAATTTTGAATCATCATTTAATTATGGGGTTCATCTTGAGTATATATCTAACCCTAAGTGCTAGAGCTTTAGTAAAATACTTTATGGTGGGGAGTCCTCGAGTGAGTGTTCTCAGTCTCCCAGTGGTGATTCGTGTTTTCAAAATAGGTTTGTTGTTCCTTTTTCTCTGAGGTAGGATTTTATGGATAGTGGAAATTGTTCTTTTTGGTCCATACACCTAGGTACTACCAAAATGTATCATGATTTGATACATCGGTATTAGTGGCCAAGGATTAGATGTTCAATTGTGAATTTTGTATGATGGTGTCTTACTTTTTAGAGAATTAAGGTGGGGAATTAGAGACCTTCTAGATTTTTTCATCCCTTACCTATTCTAGTATAAAAAGGGATGATATTTCCATGGATGTTTTCATTGGTTTACCACATATTACTAGTGGGAATGATTTTATTTGGGTGATCATTGATTAAATCATGAAATAGGATAATTTTATCCCTATCAAGGAGACAACGAAAGTGGAATATCTTGGGGACTTGTATGTCAGAGAGATTGTGAGACTTCATTGGGTTCCTTTTGTACTTGTTTCTAATAGGGACCTGAGGTTCACATCCAAGTTTTGGAAAGGTTTTTAGGAGGTGATGGGTTCCCAGTTGAAATTGATCATAGCATATAATCCGCAGATGGATGGACAGACAAAGATGATTGTATAGGTTCTTTAGGATATGCTCCAGGCTTGTGTACTTGATTTATGTGTTTCTTTGGAAAAAAAATTCCTATAGTTATGTTTTCCTATAACAATATTTTTCTGGCCTTGGTCAAAATATCACCTTTTGAGGATTTTCATGGGTAGCCATGTAGATCTCCATTGTGTTGGGAGGTGTTAGAAGAGTGATCCATGGTTGGGATGAATATTGTTCTGGATATGACAAAAAGGGTGTAGTTGATTTGGAAGAGGTTAATCATAGCATAGATTCATCAAAAATCTTATGAAAATTGTCTTCATCATTTGATGAAGTTTATGATTGGTGATCGGGTATTTCTTATAGTTTCACCTCACTTGGGACATCATCATTTGGGTAAGTATGGTAAGTTAAAACTGAGGTTTGTGAGCCCCTTTGAGATCATTAGACAACTTGGAAAGGCACCATATCATCTAGACTTACCATATCATTTGACTTACATCCATGACATGTTTCATGTTTCCAAGCTGAGGAGGTATCAATCGAATCATTCCCATGTGATTGAATGGTAGGATGTTGATCTTGATCCCAAACCCACTATGGTTGAGCAACCAGTTCAGATTATAGAACACCGAGAGAAGGTGTTGTGTGGTAAAATGATTCCTTTGGTTCATGTACTATGGCAGTGAGGATGGGATAGCCATGAGATGTGGGAGTGTGAATTGTTGATGAGGTAGTAGTGGCCATAAATTTTTGAAAGTATAGGATCTTGAGGACTTTATGGGGATAAAAAACATTAATAGTGGGGAGATTAAAACACCTCATTACCTTCCTTTAGGTATGATTTGACTGTTTTTTTGGTTTTCTCTTTTTGTTTGGTTTCATTATGAGCTTCTCAGGTATTGAGAGACTTTACTAGGGAAAATTATCTAAATTATGGGGATGTATTTTTTTAATTAATGGATTCCATGTATAAATGTTTAAAAGGATTTAGAGGGTTATTCTTGGGTTCTAAGATCCTCAAGAATTTGTTCAGGGATTTTCTTTAGGAAACTAGATTGTGTACTACCTAATATAAATATTCACATTGTGAATGGTTTACACGGCGTGAACCTATTGCAAGGAATATGTCATGAGTCTTTTTCAGAGTGTGATAATTTACAAGTTGTGAAACCATTACATATCATGAATGGGTCAATCAGGATTTAATTTAACCTGAGGTGATTCCTTTTTCAATGTACTTCAAATTTATGGGATTCACACTTTAAAAGTGGTTTTTTATGTGAATTCATCATTTTTAGTGGTTTTAACTATGCTACATACATAAACCTTTTTTTATCTGGTGCGCAGACCTCCATCTTTAGATTTTGGTCCATTTTGGTATATTTTAGGTATTCTACCTCCTTCAAGATTACTCCATTTGGTGTTTGAATCCTATGTCGGTTGCGTTGCATACCCCTAGTGAGTGTTCTTCCTAATTCTTCATTTCCTCTGGTCATGATAGTGGTGTTAGCCATGTTTTTTATTTAGGTTGTGATTGGTTGGTGTTTTCTATCAATCCTTTATAGTTTTCTTCCATGCCTTGTTTTTTTGTCGATATGTTGGTTTCTAATCTTCATTATCGAAGGCGACTGTGTTTTCATTATTCTTGAGGTTGGTGTATCTATACAAGTGGTTCTATTTTTTAATTGTTATATGATCTTGTCAATTCCATTGGGTTATTGAATGAAAAGGCATGTTTTGACTTTTGAAATGATTGTTTGGAAAGGATTCAAGTTTTTAAAGGGATTTGGATTTAAAAATGGATTTTCTTTGATATGAAAAGGTTTTATTAAATTTTATCATGGAGTTTGAAATGGTTTTTTGACAAACTTAACACGTCAAAAACCTTGGGTATGTCGCAAAATGGACATGTTACTTTATTGTTCATGATTCCACTAGATTTTTTGTGATATCGAAAAACTGTGGTAGGAATAAATATTGGTTGGAACCAACATATTATCAATTTAGGATTATTTTTTCTAGTATTTATTCCAATAGGCTAAATCCAAAATGGTGTGCTTTGTCATTTATACATGGTTTATCACATGATGGATTGTTTCATGGATATTTTCTCACATGTTTATCTTATGGAGTATAAATGGTTAGTTTTTCTTATGCATTCCTATTTTTATTTACATTTTACATATTCCTAGATTTTGTGAATATGGTTATGAATTTATGGAAAATAAAGGAATTATTACAAAATGATTTTCATTTATGAGACTTCTTTATAAATAGGATTTTATTTTAAAGCTGGAACTTTTTCATTATTGATATTATAACTTGTATAGATTCCTTTCTGGTATTTTAATGGGTTATATTCTCACACCCTAATTTTTAATTTGGGTAGTTTTAGACATTTTTTGTAGGAATCAGGTAAAGGTAAGGTCATTATGTAGCATGTTAGGTTCTCTTGTCATTTTTCACCTTCGTAGGGGGATAGTTTAGTGGTGACTGATGGTCACATGGAGACTTGTTTAGTTTGGAATAATTTTTATTTTTTAGCCTATTTTTATTGACTTGTATGTCTCATGGATATGTATTACTTTCTTACACATTGTACTTTGATGTTTCTTTAGTTATACATGATAATTGTTGTTCTTTTCTGTATCTCACTATATGGCGGGCCATTCAGGGTGGCTTGTCTAATTGACCTAATTTGGTCCATTATAATAATAATTGAATTCTCAATGGAGTAAATTCTTAATATTGGATTTCATGACCTCAAACGTCATGATATCTATATCTTCATTATATTTTTCTAAGATGGTTTAAAACTATGGGTAAGGTCTCATTTAATGTCATCTTACTGATTTGTATCACGAGACCTATCGATGCATCAAGGGGTTATATAATTCTGAGTCCTACCCATCATTGTATGTTTAATGCATTCCACTTATATTGAATGATCAATCTAATTCATGAAAAATATTTCTTATCAATAAAGGTTTGTATTGGATAAATAATATGAAATATCAATATTTCCCCAATCGATCAAATAATCTTCAAAGTAAAACACCATATTTAGAAATGATATATAGTTTAATAAATAAGAATATTCATAATAAATAATGTATATAGTTAAGGGAAATTTAATGTAAAATGATCACAATAAAGTGAATGTTTCAAGGAAAATTTAATGAATACAAAATTAATCGAGAAAGTGAATGAGAATACATTCCCTGGTAAAACTGATCATAAACCATCTAAAAAAATAATAAGGATGGTATCATTATAACATATCCCCATTGAAGTGTAGGAAATATAAAGGGTTATTATCATTAATTAATATAAATACCATAAAAAATTTATTAAAAACATTCTTGAAGAAAATAACCATTTCCTTGGAAAATCCCATTTAAAAACATAAAATTCCAAAATATTAAGAAAATAATTTTCTTTGAAAATAACCCTGTAAAGTTGTAAAGTGAGATTAAAAACAATGATCAGTCATGATGGAAGGAATATTTTCTTCATTACAAGTATGTTAAAACAAATATTCTTTTCATATTTTTAGTAAAAATGTCAAAAAGTACTTTGTTTAGAAAATAAAAAAAGATTCATTTTAAACTATCTTTTAAAAATTCAAACATGGGTAAAAAATTATTTAATAAATAATTTTTTAATATTAAAAATATTCATTAAAACATTTTAAGGAATATATGGATATAGAAGAAAAATCATTTTCGATCGAAAGAGAAATAAATTTGTATTTTCTTAAAAAAAAATCTCTCAGTCATTTTAAGTACCAAAGAGAAAGAAATGGTACTATTACATGAAAAATTGATGAATAGATAGAATATAATCAAGATAATTGGGTTTATTATATAATTATAAAATAATTTCCCTCATTTTAAATTTAACCATAAATAATCTCGATTAAAATGAGATTGAAGCATAAACCCCTATCATTTTGGTAGCTTTTGAATCATAATCCATATGAATGGAATAAATTCAAATGAAATATTAAATACCATGAATATAATTTGAATTATTATATATCATATTAAAGAGGTATTAGATACACCTCATAAATAAAAAAAGGTGCATAATACAAAATATGTCTCATAAATGGAGTAAAAAATTGAGATGAAATCTCCTACAATGATCATACCATTGAAGTGAGTAATAATAGATGAATTAATTATGTGTATAAAATGTAAATACTCATAAAACAAGTCCAAATACAACATAAAATAATAAAATATATGATACACATAATATAATAATATCAAAGACAATGAATAAGTAATATAACCCAATGAAAAGAAATTGAGTTATAAAATTACATAACCCTTGGTAAATTTTAAGTCAAATCCCATTGGATGAAATAATTAAAATTGAAACTTAAAATACCAAGAATTATGAATGATTCATTATATTACATGAAAATATTTTATTATATAAAACATATAAATGAAATTAGGTGCATAACATTAAAATATGACTCAGTGGAAAAAAATTGAGATGAAATACCTTAAAGTTTAGTAAAAATCTTAATAAAACACACTTGAAAGAGATATAACTTGAATTTGAAGTTAAAATACCATTAATAAGAATAATAAATAATTTTAGATATTAAATTTTAAGTATATACACCATTCAAAATGGATTAGGTGCATAAAATAACATGTGTCTCAAAGAAAGATGTTTTGAGATGAAAACCCTTACCTCACATTTCCCTTTAGTTTAACATGCTTTAACCTCCTATATAATGGTTTTAAACATGTTATTAATTTATAATAGAACATTTTTCATATTTATAATATCATATATGATCTTCTAATAACATCTTATCACCCATTTGTTAATAATATTTCATCATTACCATTATTTATGGTGTTAGTTGATTCATTTTCTCATGCATGGTTTATCATGGAAGTTCTAGTTCTTGTGAATAGGATATAGATTCATCATCTCAAGAATTATATTAATGTTATAAATATCAAATTTATTCATTAGGTACCTTTTGATAATCATTATTTAAATTTGGACATGTAAAATTAATTGCATCGCTTTGTAGAGATGGTAGGCCATGCGTACACACGAGCGAGGATATCATTCCCTTAATCGATGAAAGGGTAAGGAAGTGGACTGATATGTATGTTTCATGTATATATTTTACTATGTTTTAATGTGTTTATTTTTTATTTAATTGATTAATCTTTCCGATGTGTGAGTGATTTTATTTTTTTAAGTTTTATGGTAGGAAACGATATATATTTGAAAAAGTAACGAAAAGTGGAGGAAAGATTATCCAAACTGCACAAAACTAGATTTTTGAGACATAAGAAAGTTAGAAACTGAAGAAAAAATGCAGTACATGTCGTGTATCACAACTACACATTGCGACCATTTCAAGTAAAGTAGATCTGTGTGGGACAAGTAGTGATGACTGAACACACTGTCAAATTCAAATACATACCGTGTACCACAAGTACACGATGTGATGGTAGTCAAACCAGCATACAAAGTTTCTATGGATTTAACATGGCAGAGGAAAACTGGATCTGAATTACATGTTGTAACGACGTCGACTCACAAAGAAAAACAGGTGATGTGGGTTGTGGGTTTTTGATGATTTTTCCTATAAAAGGAGGACCCCATCCACCATTCCAATTCATTCTGGGATCAACAAAATCCAAGAGACACCAGGGGACAACCAATGGATGATTTAGAGCCTCTCTTCTCTACCTTTCTTCCTTGGGTAACCAAGATGCTCACTCGCAACATGTGCGAGTAGTCTCTCTAGTGTCGGGTGACATGATTTGTAGGGGGAGTGTTGTTTATGGATTATTTTATTTATTTTATTCTTGTTTTGGATTGTTGTGAATATAATTTATCAAATCCAATCTCTTTACTTTTACAATTGCATGACCATTGACTGTGATTTGAAGAGAATTATTTCACTACTTCAATTAATTAGCCTACTTTTCCCATGACCATTGTACAATCTAGGATAGTTATGTTTAAAAATGGTTTTGGGATGCCTATTTTGGTGTTTGCACCAAGTAAATGACCATTAAAAAGGTGAAACCACATTAATAGGGTGTGATACCAAGACCAAGGATCCTCACTGACCTAATTCTGACACCAAACATGAATAAACTCATACTCAATTTAATCCCTATCACACGAACCTGAAATCACTGAACCTGGCATGTCCCCCATATTGATTTCAACCCCAATCCCTGATGCATTATTTATCTTTATACAACAAACCAAAAAATGGAAATTTCAAATTTCTAATTAATTTAGAACATATAGATCTTCTTTGTGGGTTCTACACTCAAACTTGTTAGATACTACACTTTGATTTAGGATTGTCTGAGTTTTATAAAAAAAATCATTGCACCATAGGGAACTAACGATGCCCTATGAGGCTATAAAATTGGCACCATTGTTGGGGAAATTTTCCACTTTGTTTAATTTATTTATGAATTTATATAGTTTTTTTATTTTAATTCATTATTTTATACTTTTTCATCTCATGTTGTCATTTTAGGAAGCAATCAATTGCAAGATTATTCCACTCATGGGAAGGAAAAGGCTGAAGATCTTTCTTTTGACCCCAATCTGGAGAAGAATCTATGCAAGAAGAAAAATGAAGTAGCCAAACAAGAACAAGTCAACATGGCTAGAAGGGAAAAATTCAAAGCAGATGAGCATGAGATGGGCCAGAGAACTGGGATACAAATTCAAGGAAAAAATCAAGGGGGACAAGCGTTGATCAATTATGGAAGACCCTCAAACATGGGGGTCAACCTGGGAATTTTGATACCACCAGTCGTTGATCAACACTTTGAGATCAATTCGGTGGTCATTCAAATGATCGTGCATTCATTACAATTCATTGGGATACCACCTGAAGACCCCAACTGACACATATGAGGTTTTCTAGAGATATGTGACACATTCCAATTCCAAAACATCATAAATGATGCGGTATGGCTATGATTGTTCATATTTTCACTAAAAGACAAATCATGGGAGTGGATTCAAAGTCTACCCCTGCATTCAATTACCACATGAGATGATCTAGTAAGAAAGTTTTTAATAAGGTTTTTCCCTCCCTCAAAGTCTATGGATTTTCAGGTAAGTATTCTCAATTTTGAACAATTCAATGAAGAATCATTATATAGTTCATGGGAAAGGTTCAAAAGTATTATTATATAATGTCCTCATCATGGAATAAAAATTTAGTTACTAATTAAAACATTTTATAAAGGATTGTCACAGGGAAATCATTCTATTGTAGATGCTACTGCAGGAGGTTCCATAAGGAGAAGGTCACCTGAGGAGAGTTGTGAGATACTTGATGAGATGTCCAGTAATAGTTTCCAATGAAATCCGGAAGAAGTATGAATACAAGGAGTACACATGGTAGATAATATATGGATGGCTTCTCAAACGAAGATGGTGACAAGAAATATGGATGCGATAATGGCCAACCAAAATCTCCAAGGTATGTATTGTGAAAATGAAAATTATCTCAATTATAATCCTTAGAATTATGGGATGGGATGGAAGCCACAACAACCACAAAAACAAAATCATAATCAAGGTCAAGGATTTCAGCAAAGACAATAAGGTTTTCAACATCAACATCGATGTACGACACTGAATAGTCAAGTCAATTCCCTAGAGGATACCCTGGAAAATTTCATGACCACAACTAGAGATGCACTAAAAGAGCTGACTACATATTCAAAAGATCATGAAAATGAAATCATAGAATTGAATAATGATTCATAAAACCAACAATCATCCTTAAGTAACTTGGAAGTACAATTCATTCAGATTACTGAAACACTCATATAAAGACAAAGATGAGAGCTTCCAGGATGCCCAGAACATCACCCTCATGTATATGTGGAAGTGATATTATTGAGAAGCTAGAATAAGACACAAGGGAGTGGTATAGAATTTGGTGGGCATAAATAACCACCACTGGTTGAAGCAAGTCATAAAAATAATAGAGAAGTTGAGGAATGTGATGATGAAGATGTACCACCACCATACCAACCATCACTACCATATCCATGTAGGGAAAACCAGGAGAAGATTGATGATAAAAAGCAAAAAAATTAGAGATTTTCAAGAAGATAGACATCAAAATCCCATTCATTGAGACAATTTAAAACATGCCTATATATGAAAAGTTCATGAATTAGTTGGTGACGAATAAGAAGAATCTTGAAAGATTATCCACCATTCCACTAGAAGGAGAAAGATCAGAAGTTGTTTCAAGAATTTTACCAACGAATTAATGTGATATAAGTAGTTTTTCTATTCCAATTACCATTGGAACTAATGAGTTTGGTAGATATTTATGTGATTTAGGTTCCAATGTAAACATCAATTCATATAAAACATTCAAGTGCCTGGTATTGAAGAAGATGCAACCAACTTGAGTTATGCTTCAACTATATGATACAGCAGTGAGATGTTCTCGAGGATTACTTGAATATGTCATCATCAAAGTGTATGATTTTTATTTTTCAACATATTTTTTGGTGATAGACATGGATGAAGAGAAGGTGTCAATAATTTTGGGAAGATCATTCCTAGATACAAGAAGGGAATTAATTGATGTTCAGAATAGAGAGATGATTTTGAGAGTACGAGGATCAGAGGTGAAGTTCAATCTCTATCGAGAAATGCAGAACCTAGATGAACTAGTTGAATATTTTTTAGTGAATTTGATAAAAGAGGAGGAAAATGTTGCCCATTGATGGAGAGTTGAAGTAGCTTTTGTAGATACTGAAGAAGGAAGTAAGAATAAGCTGATGAAATGTAAGATGTTTTGGGAAAAAGCTGAAGATAGCAGAGGAACATTCATTCAAGAAGAATTAAAATAAGGAGAGAAAGTTTGGGAAATAAGTAAAGTTCCATTTGATTTTAAAAGAAGATCCAAGAACCTATGGATTGTGCCCATGGAGATAGAGAAAGTTTTAAACAATAGAAGAGTGAAATTAGCTTCAGATAAAGGGAGAAGACCCATCTACACTAAAGAATCAAGGCTATGACATTTTATAGATCCAAATAAAGTAACCTATTTCCTGCCATTTATCACCTGAGATGAAGAGGTAAGTTCAAGACAACAACTATAAACAAAAGATATTTCGGGAGTCAACCCTAGTTTTTAGTATTTTTTTATTTCATTTTTTAGGAAAAATCACTCATCCCCAAATATTTTAAATTTTATTTTCATGGCCTATAATTTCACTTATGTACTTTATTTTTGCAGGACCTTCAAGGAAAGTAGGCAGGCATGAACAAGCAGTACGAGAAGAAGCTGCAGATGAGTTACACGTCATGAAGGAAAATTTCACATCGTGAATCTGGTGCAGGTAGTAAATGTGCAGCCCATGTTTGAACCATTAATTGAAAGGGTAGTAAGTGTTTTAATTCAAATTTTTCAACTATATTCCCCACATTAAAAATGTTTTATAGATTTAATTTAAAATTTCATTGCCGCATTTGATTCATTCTTTACTAAAAAGAACTAGGATACATAAACTACTTAAAACAATTACCATTCCATGTATTTAAATTTATTTTTCAATAAATTTTAATGAGAAAAATGGAGAAAAGAATTACTATATATAATCATGTTGATTAGGATTTGACAAATCATGATTTAGGGAAGCATGTTAATCATTGTAGATGAAATTTTTATAATTATTGTCCATGTTTTTTAATTTATGATATTTTTATTGATTGATTTAATTATTTTTATGAATTTCTATGAGTGATTGACCCAACCATTTATCTAATTCCTAAGACATCCACTGAGCATAATATTTTCCATTCTTTCTATAGTATATTTCTTGAGAAACCTAGGAAAGTTTTCTTCTATAACTTTCTTTAAATCTTATCGAATCCATGAATGTACAGAATCACTTTTAATATGATTGAGCCATTATTTTTGTTAGATCTTATCCCAATACCCACCTTTCGTTAATCCATTTTGAAGCCTGTAGAATCCATGAATTACCTTGTTAGAAAATAAGCCATACTATAAGACTATTTTATCCATTCCTACCTTTCTATAAATGGTTTTCATGATATTTAAAATAATAATTGTGGGGAAAGAGCTTTATTTGGTTTACCGGGATATAAGTTATTGTTGATAGTTTGCTGGGAGATTTTTTACTATGATATGAAGAGAGGCCATGTATCTTTTGTTGTATTTTACTTTTCACCTCTCTTGTTGAAAAAAACATAAATAAATATCAAGAGAGGATGATTCATTCATTGAACTTACATGTATCATGGGACCACTATGAGTTTTGGGGGGAAGGGAGAGATGAAAACTATGAAGGGAGATAATTATTGAGCTTATTTCTAATATCATGAAAATTACTTTAGAGTTGAACCTCATTTTTTATCCTTACTTGTTTATATCATTTACCTACCTACCCTGAATCCTTAGAGTCATTTGATCCTTAATAGTGAATCCCTCGTGATTAATTGTGATTTTGTCTTTACGTGGTGGAGATGTAAGATACCTTGCAAGCCTATGGTAAGTTACATGTTTTTGAGGTATGTGATAAATGATATTTACATTTGAACCCTAATGATGGTAAGAAAATTCATGTGAGGTAGATTTTAAGTGGGATGAATATTAATAATGGATTGATAATTTTGAATGGATGATTGAAAAATGCTTGGCTATTTCAAAAGGAGAATTGTAAAATACATGAATGATGCGTTTATTTGAAAAATGATGTGTTGATGAATTTTCTATATGTGATTCTTGAAAATTTAATTTTTCATTTGATCAATAAATTTTGTTGAAATTGAATTTAAAGCATTGTAAGGTAGACGTCGTTTGTAGTATGTTGAGATTCCATCCTTGAGGACACAGCTGAATTCAATTGTGGGGGATTTGATACGTCTATTTCATGTATATATTTTAATGTGTTTTAATTTTTTTGAATTATTATTTAATTGATTAATCATTTTAATGTGTGATTGATTTTATTTGTTTTATGTTTTATGGTAGGAAATGAATGATATTTGAAAAATTAATAAAAAGTATAGGAAAATGATTCAAATGGTGAAACGCCAGATTTTTGAGAAAGAAGAAAGTTGGAAACTGAAGGAAAAATGTATTACATGTCATGTATCACAACTACACATTGTGACCATTTCAATTAAATCAGATATGTGTAGGACAAGTTGTGACAACAGAACATGTTGTGAAATTCAAGTACACATCGTGTACCACAAGTACACGACGTGACAGAAGTTAAACCAGCGTACGGAGTTTTTTCATATTCAACATGGCAGAGGAAAAATCGGATCTGAATTACACATTGTGTACCACAAGTACACGTTGTGACAACATCAATGCATAGAGAAAAATATGAAATGTGGGCATTGGGTTTTTGATGATTTTTCCTATAAAAGGAGGACCCCATTCACCATTCCAATTCATTCTAGGATCAACGAAGGCCAAGTGACACTAGGGGACAACCACCAGACAATCTGGAACCTCTCTTACCCGCCTTTCTTCCTCTGGTAACCAAGATGCTCACTTGAAACATGAGAGAGTAGTCTCTCTAGTGCCTAGTGACATGATTTTTAGGGGTATTTATGTTTCGGTATTATTTTATTTATTTTATTCTTGTTTTGGATTCTTGAAAAAATTATTTATCAAATCCAATATCTTTAGTTTTACAATTTCATGACCATTGCTTTTGATTAGAAGATAATTATTTTTTTCTTCAATTAATTAGCCTACTTTTCCCATGACCATTGTGCAATCTAGGATAGTTATGTTTAAAAATGGTTTTGGTACACCTATTTATATTTTTTCTCCAAGTAGATGACCATTCCAAAGGTACAACCACATTATTATAGTGGGATAACAAGACCAAGGATCCTTGTTGACCCAATTTCGACACCAAACATAAATAAGGCCATACTCAATTGAATCCCTAGCACATGAAACTGAAATCACTGAACATTGCATGTCCCCAATATTGATTTCAAATCTAATCCCTACTGCATTATTTATCTTTATACAATGAACCAAATAATTGAAATTTCAAGTTCCTAATTAATTTAGAACATATGGATTGTCTCTGCAGGTTTGACACTCGGACTTGCTAAATATTACACTTTGAGTTAGGATTGTCTGAGTTTTATAAATTTTGTTTTTACATAGCACTGTTGGGAACTAATGACGCCCTATAAGGCTATCATGGATAATATAATATCATGTAATATTTATCATATATATTCATTATTTACACTATTATTATTATCCATTTGAGACGGTGATGGGAAACAAATTACATTAGTTCACAAGGTGGTAGTTCGTTGTACACCTGAGCGATGGATTTGTTTCCCATTTGATGGAGAATTTGATGGATAAATATTATGAAATTAACATAATAATATCTAATTATATGGTATATAATATTTTTATTATATTTTAATTGTTAATACATAATTGAAGGTAGAAAAATAAGAAGTAAAAAAGTAGGGGCTCGGTGAAGACGATTACCTTCACTTCGATAAACGTAATTTGGTTATCTAATTAAGGACCCTATGATTGGTCTTTTGGGAATTAAAAAATCTCTATAATTTTTATTAAGATGTTGTGGAGATATTTCGGTAGGGTTTTCTTGAGAAAAATTCCTTGAGTGGAATGAGGAAGTGAGGGTACAGGTGCTCTTTTATAATTTAGGGGGAGTGACATTTTTGTAAATACCCAAAAATATTGAATAATGGGAAGTCACTCTCACAAAAAGTGACACAAAAATTGATAAATAATGGATTAAGGTCTATCCAAATCCCCACCACAAAAAAAAATATTTTTTTAAACATGTTATTCCCTTATCCTTTAAGTTTACTTACTTTTACCATTTTATTTTTCACCATGGTAATTAGTTTTTGTTAGCCTAGGTAATTTATCCTCCAAGACTAAAATAAAATGATCATTATTAGATAATTTGGACCCACTAATTCTTAATTTTAAATACAATTTATCAAATAAAAATTCCATGTGTGTGGAAATTGATTTTAACAAACACATGTAATGCGCAAAACCCCATCTTAACCTTAATCACGGTAAATAAATCTTACTATCTTTACTAATCATTATGACCAAAAATTAAGTTAAAATTAATATATAATATTAATTATTTTGATTCAAAATATGTAATTCATTCTATAAAATTAAATTAACATAATTGGTAGAATTTAATTTAAAAAATAAACTTGCAAAATGTGTTGAAAAATATTTTTTCAATAATTGTGTTTTTCAAGCATAAGATGATATTACATTAACTATATGACTATAAATCGTAATTATATGGATTTAAATACATATAGTTAGATTTATAGTATTTAAATTTAATTTAAATCTTTTTTTATTAGTGGTTTTTTTATTTAATTAAAATGGAGGAACATTATGCACTTAAAAATAGTTTTCCAGGAAAAAATGTGTGTTAAGCCGAAAAATAAACTCATGTCAAAATAAATTATAAAAATAATTAAAATGTAATTTTTAGAGACCTGATTTTTTCTTATAAGAACTTGTAATATTTATTGATATATTTTCAGAGCCATACGCTGAGACGTCATGCGATTCTGAGGCCTAATGTACCCTAAATTAATTTTATAAAATTATTAAATATATTTTATATTATGTATACAAAATTTCTAAAGGAAAATGGGATAACTCTTAAAAGAAGTATTGGATCAGAAATAATAAACCATAGTTGAGTTTGTAACATGATTTTTACCCTAGGAACAACCTAAAATTGCTCAGCTTGGGGCATTATGATATCATGACCATTGGCATTACATTCGGTTGGTTAATTAAAAAATTTATTTATTTAATTTATTTAATTTATTAATTTACCTAACTAAAATTAATCTATAAATATACCATTATGAAAATTTTCTAGGTTTATCTACATAAACCTTGGGATCATTGTGATTTTTTCCTTTCACCTCTCATTGGAAAATTGGAATTAGACAATGATGAGACTCAGGATCCAGGAAGATCGAGACGTTGTGAATGCAACGACTCCTTTTCTTCATTCAAGATCGAATTATTAATTGAAAATTTATCCAAAACTAGGTAATACTCATAAATTTGTGTATTTTTTCCCCAATTTATTAAATTTTTTGAGCATGATCGATTCATCTCCTTGTTTTGCATCAATTTCAAACCTATGCATGCGCCCATGTACTGATTTTTAATTGATTATTGAATCTGTATCTGTTGTACCATGATTTTCACCCAAATTCCCACAATTTGTATTCTTTTTGTATGAACTCTTGGCCAATGGTTTTTGAGTACATTAGAATATGAAAACTTTACATGGACACAGTCAGAAGCAAGAATAGGATATCGGGTGGTTGTGTCACGTCGTGTAGTCCACCTACACATTGTGTAGTAACACATGGTTAGTGATCTATGTATAAGTAGATTCAAAACTCAGAATCAAAGTGAGACAACATGCCTTTTGGGTCCCCTTACATGTCATGTACCCATTATTTCTTTTTTAGCAAATATCAACCTCTCATATTTGAACTCATATTTTGGCTCGTGAGTAGCCTATCCTGGGTGTTTTTTCACATAGAATGAAATGGTTCCATCCATAGTGGAATTTAAGATATGATTCTTGGTGTTATGAGTGTGATGATTCTTTAGGAATAAATTTACAATGGTAGTTATTTTTCCGGATCATTAGAGTGGTGCCCCCTAACAGATTAGGGTGTGGGTCCTCTACCTATTGAGTGGTACCCCCTTAGGGAATTAGGGTGTGGGTCCTATACCCATAGAGTGTTACCCTCTTATGGTGTTAGAGTGTAGATCCTCTACCTACTAAGTGGTACCCCCTAACATATGAGGGAAAAATTCCTATATCTACTGAGTTTTACCCTTTATAGGTTAAGGCGTGGTTCCTCCTTACACTGAGTGGTACCCTCCCCCCAACGTACCAATGTTCGGGTCCTCTATCTACGGAGTGGTAACCCCTACAGCATTAGGTTGAGGATACTCTATCTACTGATTTGTACTTTCTATTAGATAGGGTGTGGGTTCTCCTTACATTGAATGGTTCCCCCTATGTCATTAGGGTATGGGTCCTCTATCTACTGAGTGTCACCCCCTAACACACTAGGTAATGGGTAATCTACTTGGACATTGTACCCCCTTGACTGTGCGGCCGAGTGGTAAGGTTTTGTCCCCCGACATGGTGACTTATTTGGATAGACACATGAGATATTGGACATCATTGATGGACTCTTAGAACTAATGGAAGTTTTTTTTGGGTTGGGATGTGAGATTGAGATCTCATTTCTCTCCCATTTGGGATTATTTTGTTTGAACATATATATATCTCTATCTATGTTGTTGGATTTTGTGATCTTTTTCTTTGGGTTGAGATGTCTATTGTCTATTCCTATCGGGTCTCTTACATCCCACCTTCAGCTTTTGGGGCATTATAATGGGTATTTAAATACTCACCCATGAATGGGATTTTCCCATGTGTGTCATTCCTTATAAAGAATATAGATAGGTTAGTGGTGATTATAGATGGTATTAGGGATACCTAGTACATTAGGCTGAGTATGGTGGTCAGATCTTGGAGATTAGGAGATGGTATCTCTAGGAATTTACTTTTCCTGTTTTTTTAGGTTGGGACATATTTTTTATTGTGTGTGTATTTTTTCCATTTACTTTTTAGTTTACATTTTCATACTCTTGTACACCCTAGAGGTTTTTGGAATTCATGGTTAATATTTAGATATTGCATATTTTTATTATTATTCCTCTACACTTATGCATTGATATGGTCAAGTGTGTGCATACAGGTACTTTAGGAAAAGACATCCCATGTTAGATATGTCTTTTGACGCTTTTCTTTAGCCCCTGGCCTATAGAGGTAGGCTTGGGGTAGTTACATATTGATCCCCATTAGGTTGGGTCATGACAGATTGGTATTAGAGGTGGTTTAATCCTTATGATGGTGTGTGTAGTAGTCCCCTTATGAGGATTTGGTTGGGATTTAGGGTAACAATGTCAAAGTATCTCAAGTGTGGATTTCAGTCTAGGGAACCCAGTATTGGTGCGACAGCTGACATATCCATTAACTATGACCTTGACTACCTACTTATTGAATCTACATACCAAGACATTAGTTGTAGTGATTAATGGTACATTCATCGTATAGGATTGATTCTTTTGACTTTTCTTCATGAGTAACCTCCCCATTATATATATATATATATATATTCTCATCTAACCACAGTATGTCTTGATTAAATTTTCAGGATTCCTCCACGATGACAACTATCCAGGTTACCAGTTTCAGATCATGTTGATGGTCTGATGAGTTACAAGGCCTCACTTCAGGATCTATCCCGTGATATTCTTCTTCCAGATCAATAGGTAGTAGCACCCCCCCCCCCACCGAGTAGTAAATCATACCAGCCAATCCGGATGAGTATGTGTGAAAACTTAGCACACTCTGTGAGTTACAACACTAGAGGTTGTTAAAGTTATATGGTGAGCCAAATCCCTAGGAAATGGAGGATTGTCTAGATTTAGTGTTCCTTATATTCAGGATTATCCAGACATTGATGGGTCAGATGGTTGCACTAGTAGCTAGCCTTTTACATAGAGTAGCTGGGAATTGGTGGATTCTTGTTACATTGATGCATGATGAGTCGATACTCTCATGGACCGACTTCCAATAGTTTTTATGTGAGGATTACTACCCATAATTCATGTGCTCGGTTTGAATTCAGGAACTTATGGAGCTACATTAGGGAGGGATGATAATGGTTGTTTAAGTAGAGAGGTTTATAGACCTTATGCGGTAATCCCATTATAATATCATAGATGGATACTTCTTAGAACAAAATTTTCAGCAGGGTCTCTATAAAGATATCAACGCCAATGTGGTGCCCTTGTGAATTACCACCTATTCCAGGTAGTTAGAGCAGGTTTTAGTGATGGAGAGCTTCCTTTATGAGGGTTTACAGATAGATAAAGCTAGAAATGGTTGTTTCAAGGATGAGTCGCCTGCAGGAGCTATCAAGTGCCAGTCAATAGGATCTCTACGTAGGGGACCTCCCCATTACTAGACCTAGACATGTGGTCATGCAGCGTAGAGACCACACAGAGGACCAAGGAATCCCAGAGAGTGGCAGTTCTATTCATGTGATGGGTGAGGTTACATGGAACATGATTTCCTAACCCAATGTGATGAGTAGAAAAGGTAGATATCAGATGGACCATCATGGAAAAAGCAGCATTGTGATCAGGGATCTCCCAGGAGAGGGTAGGGAGGGCCCTATGGAGGCGGAGCTAGAAGAGGAGCAAGTGGAGTTCCATGAGTAGGATCTATGGGTGGTTTATGATGCTATAATTTCCTTCCATCACCACCACCAAGCATCCTACCTTAGGCTCATGGAGCTAACAGTCGAGGCCACGGACAGTTGTATGTTATGGAGGTGTATGACCCAGTGGCACATGAGATGATTAGAGGTATGATCTGTGTTTATTCTACTATTGAATTAGTATTAGTAGACATAGGTTTGATTAATTACTTCATCTATTTACTCCTGGTGTGAGAGATAGAACTCCCAATTTAGGATTTAGCCCAGCATATTCATCTTGAGGTTCCTACTGGGAACTCATCTTCTATATCATTTATTTTCCAGTAGTGAAAGATATCACTTGGTGGAGAGAGGTTATCTTGGGAACTTCTGGTCATCATGATGGAACCCTATGATGTCATATTTGGTATGGATTTGTTTCCATGTTTCATTCCTAGATTGAATTCTACCGTATACAATTCAGATGCCTTCGCACTAATGGGATGAGATTCTTCTTTACGGGTGAGAGAGATATTATGGTGGGAAGAGTGGGTATTGTGAAAAGGAGGTTTCATCCCATCACCCATCAGTTGTTGAGTGTATCCCTTGGTGCAGTAAGATCTTCAGGCATATGAATTTTTTCAGTCATGGAATATTTCATGGATGTATTCCTTTAGGACATTTTGGGATTACCTTCAAGGTGAGAGATGGAGTTTTTCATCGACTTACATCCTGAGACTTCTCTGATATCCTCTGTGGTATATCTTATAGCCCCTAATAAGCTCTAAGAGCTACAATTGTAGTTAGAGAACCTTTGATAGAAGGGTTTTATCAGTCCCATTGTGTCCCCCTAGGTAGCTCTAGTGCTTTTTGTGAAAAAATTGGATGGGATATTGAGGCTTTTCATGGATTGTAATCACCTAAACCAGGTCACACTAAAGAACAAGTAACCCCTGCCAAGGATTGACAGCCTCTTTAATCAATTGTGAGGCATGAGATGGTTCTTAAAAATCGATATCTGGTCTGGTTACCACCAATTGAGAGTTTCTGAGGCTAGTGTTTTTAAGTTGGAATTATGATGTTGTTATGGACACTATGAGTTCCTAGTGATACCCTTTGGTGTGATAAATTCCCTCGTTGTGTTTATAGATTTGAAGAACCAGATCTTCTAGCTATACATGGACCATTTTTTTGTTTTATTCATTGAATACATACTCATATACTTTGTGTCATAGGAGGGTCATGCAGAGAACTTGAGGATGGTCCTACATTTTCTTTGGGAGAACCATCTTTATGGATGGATCTTAAAGTGCCAGTTCTATATTTATGAGGTTCACTTTCTAGGGAATGTCATTTCTAATCATGGTTTAGTCATGGACCCAATGAATATTGATGTAGTGATTTATTAGGATCCACCTAAGAGGGTGTCAAAGGTTTGTAGTTTTTAGCTTGGCGGGGATCTACCAGAGGTTTTTGATAGATTTATCCAGGATTTCATCCCCTTTGACCACCCTAACATGAAAAGGGTGTCCATTTACCTAGAATGAGCAATGTTAGATGTACTTTGAGGAGTTATGGATGAGTTTCACGAGCACTCCCTTGTTGAGGCTACCATAGGAGGGTATGGAGTATGTGGTGTATTGTGATTCCTTAGGAGCTGGGCTTAGTTTCATGTTAATGCAATGGAAGGTATCTATCATATATGGGTTGAGGAAATTGAGGACCCATGAGAAGAATGACATGACTCATGACCTAGATCCAGTAGTATTGGTATTTTCTCTAAGTTTGTAGTGGCACTATCTTCTAGTAGATCATTTTTTGGTTTACTGAGACCATAAGAGTCTTGGTTATGTCTCCATGTTGAGTGACTTGAACCTAATATAGAGTCACTATTTGGAGTTCTTGAGGGACTATAAATTTGAGATTTTATATACTCTAAGTAAGGTAAATGTGGTAGTATATTCCCTTTGCAAGAATTCCTAGGCTCATTTAGTGTAGGAGGCATCTCAGTAGTTGGATTTCTTATAGTTATCCCTATTTTAGAAGGAGGGTGCAACTTTTCTTCAATAGATGGTGCTGACTCCTCTACTCCTTTAGCATGTGATAGAGTCCCAGTTGGGAGACATCGACTATGAGGTATTTCATTACCAAATATCCTTAGGATATTCACTTGATGGATTTTATGAATGAGGGAATCACATCACCCTTTTCCAGGGATAGACTATGGTCTCATTCATGATGCAGGAGGGGTGATAAGAGAGTTATACACTTCTCCTTTGGTTGCACATCCTAGTGTGGGGAAGATATATATAGAACTTCAGCAGTAGTTTTGGTGGGCTGAAATGAGATAGAGCATGGTTGAGTTTATATCATAGTTCCTCAACTATTAATAAATGAATGTTTAGCACCATGTTTTTATTGGTTTTTTGTATCCCCTTGAGATCCTTGAGTGGAAATGGGATATCATATCCAAGGATTTCATGATAGGTCTTCCACAGATAGTGAGAGTCCATGATTCCATCTAGTTAATAGTTGATTGACTCATGAAGTTGATGAAATTCCTTACTATTAGGGATAAGAGTTTGGTGGAGAGTTTAGAGTAGATGTATGTATGAGATATTTTTCACCTTTATGGGGTGCCCTCGAATATTGTCTCCAATCATGATGTGCGGTTCACATCAAGGTTGTGGAGAGGCCTAAAGGAGGCATTCGGGACCCAAATAAGGATGAGTACATCCTCCCACCCCCAAATAGATGGGAATGTTGTGAATACTATCTATGTGTTAGAGAATATACTGAGTTTTTATGTGTTATACTTCATCCTGAGCTAGGAGGATCAATTTACATTGGTAGAGTTTGTGTACAACAATATATACTACTCTACTATCGGTATGGAACCTTTAGAGGTCTTGTATGGGAGACCCTATATGTCACCCTTATGATGGAAATAGATCAAAGAGGCATATTTTGTGGGTATAGATATGGTGTAGGTGAAGACAGAGAAGGTCCAAGTCATCCATGAGCAGATGAGGACAACTCAAAGTAAGCATAAATCTTATGCAGATTGATATCATAGGCCCTTGTAGTTCAAGAAAAGAGACCACATTTTCTTAATAGTCTCCCCATGACAAGTATTCATGAGGTTTTGATGGGGAGGAAATATGTAAGGAATATGACCTCTCTGGTCCATTCCTTTGATGAAATATGGTGTTTGAGGTGTTCTGGAAGGTCAAGGTCACTTATACCCAACACTTTTCTAAATTTCCAGATTGTTTCATGAAACTGTCTCACAGATACTGTCTCACAGATACTGTCTCATAGAGACTATGTCACAGAAATGGTGTCACAAAAATTATGTCATAGAAATGGTGTCACATGAACGGTGTCATGGTGTCATAGAAACTGTGTCACAGAAACAATGTCACAGAAATGGTGTCACAGAAACGGTGTCACGGAATGGTGCCACAGAAGCAGTGTCACAGAAACAATGTCACAGAAATGGTGTCATAGAAACTATCTCATCAACAGTGTTTCCAGAACTATTTCATATTTCCTTTTCCAAATTTCTAGATTTTTCCAATTTCACCAATTTAACATTTTCTTTGGTGAAAAATGCATTAAAAGCATTGTTTTAAGGGATTTGAGGTTGATTCAAATCTCATGACTCCTATATTAATTTTCCTAAGGTTCATGATGCCTTTACTTGGTCAAATCGCATGGTTTAATGCAATCCTCTTTTAATATAAAATATAGCGTATCTTAAACCACTAATCCATTAAATCTTCTTAAGGGATGAGATATATTTCTCCCTTGTTCTTCCTCCATATTTCCTAGTACGAGACACTCGAACCATTCCTTTCTTACCATAGGAGTTGTGTGTTCAAGCTTTCCTCCTTGGATTGGTTCCTCTTAAAGTTCTTATTGCCGCAAGTGCACCCCCTATTTTGGTGCAACCAAGCAGTATCGATCAATCTTCGATATAAGTCCTCCAGGAGAGGTGATCATGATCTGTTTTGTTGGTTTTTTCTCATGAAAATAGAATCAGAAACCTATTAAGGTAGGGGATTTGTGGCTTCTCTATCCTTTTACATGCAACTGTAGAGTTATCATATTTTATCCCACTGGATCACAATGGAATTTACATAATAAATTTTTGAACTGGATAAATAAATTGATATCGATCATATGTTATTGCTACTTATTTTGCTGGATAGTGTGATATATATGATTTATTTGTTTATCTTTTCGTTATTGATGAAAATTGGTAAAGAGTGTAAACTAGGATTAATTGTAATTACTTGGTAAAGATAAAGTGGCATGTAAATGAATCTCATTGTTATTGTTGTATTTTTTTGTTCATCAAACTGATGCAGTAAGCATGTCTAATTATTTATGATAGATTACTATTTAGGTTTCCCATATTTGGAACCTACAAATAATAAATCAGTTAATTCCAAATATATTAAATAACTGGGTGTTTGATAAAAATATATTTCTTGGTAGGGTTCTAAGTTACCCTCTTTCTTGTAAGGCCAAGTGCATTTTTCTTTAGAGACCTAAGTGCTCATTATGTTTGAAGGTTGGATTCCTTTTTTAAGGTCCAAGATCACAGTTGATATGTTGTTTTTTTTCATGTTGCTTGAGTTATAATGTGAACCTGGATGGCTGTTTTGATATGTGGTGGCAGGGAGGCCCATTGGCTGTGGAATCAGTTGACACCTAGAGTGGAGAGATGCATTGGTTTATGCATGTGGGTGTCGGGGAGGACACCAGATATGATGAAACAGGTTGGATGTGAATATTTAGATGTTTTCTAAATCTTATTGATTGTTTATCTGCATTACTTTACCCACTGTTCAAGGTAGTTGGTCTTGCTTACCCTCCTTCCAAAAAGGTGTGAAGATGTTAGGGGTATTCCATGTGATTTCTGTGTATAGATTATCAAGGGAGGATGGGTTTACGCTCTTGCTATAGGTGGAAAATACTTGATGGGTAGTTCACTTGCTCACCGTTTTGAGCCCCCTTGTGTTAGTAGCTTGGAATTTTTTTCTAGAATTACTGGGAATATGGAAAAGTAATAATTATTTTAATAAATTATTGAATAAATAATGTTATCCCATGGGGTTGGAGCTTAATGGTACGCAATGATGAGGTTGAAATTTAAAGGAACAGTGGACTTTGGTGTGATGATAATGAAATATAATGTGGAATTTTTAATGGTTAATTAATGTTTAAATAATTAATTAAAATAAAGTTTTATTGATAAAAATGGAATGAAGTAATGTAATAAATCTCTTTAAATGGTTGTGTGCTTATAGGATACCTAGTCTTAGAAGTGGCAGTCAGGAGTCTGAGAGATGTTGGATGCAGTTGAGTCTAAGACTAGGTTATTCCCATAGTGTGGTTGTGAGCTATAGTATATTATGTAATTTTTGTCTTTCAATGTGCTACTCCACCCTGTCAGTTAGGGAAACTGACACCTTGGGGATTCTAATCCCTGGGGGGGTTCCTCAACATTTCGGTGGGTGGATGAATGGATGACTACCCCCTTTGGCCCCGCTCTCTTCTTTTGGTAGTTACTTATATTGGTAGGCACAGTGGTTATTTTTTCCCTTATATGTGTGTAGAGGGATGTAATGGCTTGTGGTTATTCATGCACATATATTATGGATATAGTTTCCTACAGACTATTATAGGTGTAACGTGTGTAATCTGTGATGGCTTGAGGATCCTTACTCGGTATATGGGCTATAATGGCTTGAGGTTTAATTACCGGTGTATGATACACATTATGTGAGCTATGGTGGATCCCAAAAACTACCTGATTACATTGGTTATGTGTACATGGTGGTTTTGTTGCACAAGGTGTATGTTGTGGTGCTACACCCAGGTGTCTACAGGCAAGCCTTTTTTTGGAGAGAGATTCTTAGGATGTGCAACATTAGGGAAAAGCGACAAACATATGGTGAAGTAGTAGTGAGGTACCCTTGATATTATTTATTATCTTATATAATCTTATATATGATACTTGGTGAGAGTATCCAAGGTGAGGCTGAGAACTTATTATACCTGTTTAGGTGATGAGTTAGTTTCACTTGTTTTTCACTGTGTTTTAGCATGCTTTCTTTACTTTTTCATGAGAGGCTCTGAGGAGAATCCTAATGAGTATATTGTTATACTCACACTATGTATATATAAACTATTTTTTGATTCACTTAGAACAGGTTGGAGATTAGGCTGGTTACTACTAGATTGGGGTTGTAGGAGCTGTTCGGGATTCATGGCTGTTGTTATTTTTACTTTCCTTTGGTACTTACAGTTTTCCATTTCAGTTGTAGTAGTTTTTCATGACATTAAATATGTGTACTTGGGATTTATTTTATATTGCAGTCTGATTTGGAGTTGGTTGGTGTCTTCCTTATTTCTCTCTTTCGCATTTGTTCTCCTAGAGGGTAATTCCACTCATTTGTGTGGTTACTATACCCTTGGTGGTAGTCATCAACCTGGGGCCTATTGGAGTCGAGACTCAGGGGGTCACTATCTCCCTTCTCACATTGCCGACACATGAGGGGTACACCTTGTGGGAAAGGGGTCATGACAGAGTGGTATCAGAGTTATTGTTAAAGGATAGGATGGAGTTTGGTGTTAGGCATAGTTGAGTTTTCATGGGTTGGTAGGGAAACAGTGTCAGTTAATTTTATCAAGTGATGTAAACATTGGAGATTGGATGAGACATAGGCATTTAGGGCCCCCTATGATCTGATTCACGTACCTTTAATTTTTAAATGGCTACCAAATGACGTGATACTAGTTATAGGTTAGAGACCTAGGAAAGGATCATTAATCATTCTTCTTTGTTCCTTTGTTTGAATAGGTAGACCTTGGTATAGGTTAACCAAAAATGAATAAAAGAAAAGAATTAATTAATTAATGTTGATTCTTCCATATTCCAAGTTTAGGAGCTCTAACTGTTTTTTATTTTTTTAGTTATGGCTCCAGGTCGAAATCCTTTTTAAGTTCACGTAGAATATGTTTAGCAAGTTGTGCCAGCAGATCACCATAGGGTAGAGGTTGACGATGACGACACTTGGAGGAGGACACTCTGAGAGTTTCAGTGGCAGATTCTAAATAAGTAAGAGGGATCTGTTTCAGATGTATTCATAGAAGCTTGGTTGGAGGAGTTTTAGATAGGATTCAGTTAGATCTATTCTTGAAAGGAGAACTGGGTGTCTTTTGTTTTGATGATGCTATGTGGAACAGAGAGGTAGTGGTGGTTCTTTCTCCTTAGGGATCACGAGGAGTCGGCGATCTCATGGGAGGAGTTCCGAGACAAGTTCAGAGTTGAGTTTCTTTCTTCAACCATGAAGGCGTCTAGTCCCCTGGAGCTTCTTACCCTTCGACAGGGGAGCTTCAGTGTGAAAGAGATTGTAATCCATTTCAGGAACCTTTTATGATATGTTTCAGACCTATTTCTAGATGAGAAGGTTAGTATGAGGCATTTTGGGGAGGCTTTGTGTCTAGAGATCCAGCGCCAGGTCACCCCGTTTATACTGAAGACATATCTTGAGGTGCTGGCAAGGGAAAAGGTCATCAAGAAGACATTTTCCAGAACTGGATCATCATGATAGGGGATTCATCATGATTCTTCACGAATCAGATCTGTGGTCTGGGGTTCCCAATTTTTTGGGCAGAATAATTTTGGTTCGGCCGAGGGTAGGTCCCATCCCTCAGCATCTTATTTCTCCAGGGGTGGCAGATCTTCAGCTTATTCCAAGGGATCAGGAAATTCTTTTTCTTATGGAGGATGAGGTCATCAATAGTGATAGTTCTCAACCTTTTAGAGCAGTCATCGTGCACCAGGTGTTTCGCTCTAGGTTCCTCCATTGAGGTAGTTCTAGCCGAGGTAGCAGCAGTAGGTTGCACCAACTTTGGATCAGTAGAGAGCAGATGGGGTAGGCAGAGGATAGCCTCATGATGCTCAACATCCACATAGAGTAGAGTGCGTCCATGGTGTTAGTATTCATCAGGGACAGAGAGGTTGTGGAGGAGGTCGTGGTCAGCTTCATTCTTTAGCGTTGTCAGCGCCAGGTGATCTAGACATCATTTGAGGTACCATTTGCTTGTTTTCTACTTGGGTGTATGCCTTGTTTGATTTAGGAGCAACATAATCCTTCATATCACCTCCCCATGTCTGTTCTTTGGGACTTGAGGTAGACAGGCTTACAGTGCCCTTGGCATTAACTACGCCAGTTGGAGTTCGAGATGACTTGTTTGAAGTATGTAAAGATTGTGAACTAGTGCTGGGGTAGCACTGCTCTTGGGGATATTTCCTATATTTATGGATACAACCATATAATGTCATCCTAGGCATGTATTTCTTGTATTCAGTGCAGGATATCATGGATTTCTTTAGGAGGCAGGTTGTGTTCTTCATTGCTGATGGAGAGACAATGGTGTTTGTTGGAAGTGAGACCCTCAGATAGATCATAGGTGTGTTCTGTACTTATCATCCTTGATGGATGAGTTGATGCTAAGTTATTTAGAGGTTTAGGAGTTGGCATTTCCCAGGGTTGTAGAAGAGTACCCTGATGTATTTCCAGAATAGTCTTTAGCATTACCCCCTCAATGAGAGATTGAGTTTGGGATCGAACTACACCAAGGAGTGTCTCATATCTCTGTGTCTCCATATAGGATATCCCCTTCTGAGTTATAAGAGCTACGTATACATCTTTATGACCTATTATAGTGTTGTTTTGTTTGGCCGAGTGTGTCATTGTGGGGTGCACTGGGTTTTTTCATGAATAAGGATGATGGAAGTTTGCAGTTGTGTATCAATTATCTTCACTAAAACAAAGTGACAATGAAGAATCGTTATCCTATTCCACAGATTGATGATTTATTCGATCAACTTAAGGGTGAAATTTGGTTCTTGAAGATCGACTTGCAGTCAGCATATCATCATATGCGTGTGAAGTATGAGGATATCCCAAAGATTTATTTCTATTGTCTTCATGGACATTACGAGTTCATTGTAATGTCGTTCGGTGTGAAAAATTATCCAAATGTGTTCATGGGATTGATGAAATCTATGTTCTGTGAGTTCTTAGATAAGTTCATGGTGGTTTTCATCAACGATATCCTTGTTTACTCTACATTTGAGGAGGAGCATGCAGAGCATCTACACACTATTTTGGGAGTTCTTTGTCAACATAAGATGTTTGGGAAGTTGTTGAAGTGTTATCTTTGGGCTTGAGAATTATTTTTCTTAGGGCATGTTGTGTCCCAGTAAGGATTAGTTGTGGATCTATCAAATATAGAAGCAGTTGTGTCTTGGAAATCCCCCAAGATAGTGTCATAGGGGAGAAGTTTCCTTGGTCTTGTAGGCTACTACATAAGGTTCATATCCAATTTCTCTCGGGTTGCAAATCCTCTAACAGCATTGTCCAGGAAGGATCAGGTGTTCATTTGTATTGATCAGTGTCAGGTATCATTCAATTATCTGAAGTAGAAGTTGGTAAGTGCTTCAGTTCTTTGTCTTCTAGAAGAATGAGTTCAATTTGATGTTTTCTGCGATGCTTCGCATCTGGGGTTAGGATGTGTTCTAATGCAGTAGAGATCAGTTGTTTCTTATGGGTCTTGGTATTTTCATCCCCACAAACATAACTATGTAACCCATGATCTTGAGTTGTAATTAGTGGTGTTTTCTCTGAAGTTGTGGAGACATTACCTCATTGGCGAGTGCTTTGTGGTTTTCACCGATCATAATATCCTGAAGTATGTTTTCTCCCAAAGTGACTTGAACTTACAGCAGCATCAATGGATGGAGTTCTTACAAGAATATGACTTCGAAATATCATATACCCCTAAAAAGGGGAATGTTGTAATTGATGTGATGAGAAGGAAGTTTTGTAGTGATGTATTGCGTGAATCTAGTGATTCTTGGAGAGTAATGGAAGAACTTTCAGTATTACATCTCAATATGGGAGAAGTTGTAGGTAGTGGTTGTCTTTTTCAGATGAAGGTGTGGTCATCTCTAGTGCAGCAGGTGGAAGAGTCCCAGTTGGGGGATCTATAGGTGGATGTCTGGAGAGACCGAGTTTTTTTTTTTAGGCTACTGATGGTTGGTCTAAGGATTAACAACACCGAGTGTTGTATCATGGAAGGCTATTTGTTACTTTGGCGATGCATGAGATGGTTCTCAAAGAGTTCCATAGTTCTCCTTTAGTGGTGCATCCTGGCATGAAAAAGATGTTTTGAGGCTTGAGGAGTCAGTTTTGTTGGCCTAGGTTGAAGTATACAGTTTTGGAGTTTTTGTTACGATGTTTGGTCTGCTAGAAGGTGAAGTCTGAGCACCGTGTCCCCGGTTGTTTGCTCCATCCATTATATATTCCTCAGTGGAAGTGGGAGGACATCTTAATGGACTTTGTTCCTGTTTTACCTCAAACTTAGGTACCACATGATCCTATTTGGGTGGTAGTGGATCATTTAACAAAATCATACAACTTTATAGAGATCAAGGAGTCAATCTCAGAAGAAGTTTTGTCAAGGAAGTATCTAGCGGAGGTGGTGAGACTCCACGGAGTCCCGAGGACTATCATTTTCAATTGAGATCATTGTTTTACCTATAGGGTGTGGAGAGGTCTCCAACATGATTTTGGTTCTTAGATATGCCTTATCACTACTTTTCATCCACAAATGGATGTTCAGACAGAGTGGACAATCCAGACTCTTGAAGACATGTTTCACTCTTGTGTCCTAGATTTTAGAGGTTCATGGATGAGGCACTTACCCTTGGTGGAGTTCACTTACAACAACAGTTTTCACTCCACCATCAGTATGGAACTATTTGAAGCCTTGTATGGCTGACCTTTCCATTCTCTATTATGCTGGACTGGGGTCAAAGAGTTAGCAATTCTCATACTGAAACAATTGTAAAATATGACTGAGATGGTTTAGGTGATTTGTGAGAGGATGAAGAAAGCACAGGATCATCAGAAATCATATGTTGATCAAAGGAGGAGACCTTTGGAGTTTGATGTTGGGGATCACGTGTTTCTGAAGGTGACTCCCCATCGTGGGCATCGAAGGTTTGGTCATGTTAGTTAGTTGTCTCTCGGGTTTGTTGGGACTTTCTAGGTGTTGGATCATGTTGGAGTTGTTGAATATCTATTATCACTTCCCCCACTAATAAGTCAAATACACTATGTTTTTCATGTGTCATAGCTCCATTGTTATCTTCATGATGACTCTCACATCGTCGATTGGGGAGAGATCGATGTTGATGATGATGCGATCTTCGAGGAGCGGCCAGTGGAGATCCAAGACTGCAAAGAGAAGGTGTTTCATGGGTGTTCTATCCACTTGGTTCGTGTATTGTGGCAACACAGTGGCGTGTAGAAGAGTACATGGGAACGTGAGTCACAGATACGTGCTCAGTACCCCCAAGTTGTTTGATGTTTAACTCTTTTCATGTAAAAATGTCCATTTGTTATGGGAGACCTTTTAGGTTTATGATATGCCTTTCTTTTGTTTCTTTTTGTGGCTTACTCTCTTTGAGAGTTATCTTAATGGGTGGTTGTTCGGACCCCTTACTATCTCAGTTGGTTTTGGATTATCGAGGACAAGAATGATTTTAGAGGTATATTATATAATGGGCCAGACCTATTTGGTCCATTCCTTTGCTGAAACTATCACAGTGACTATCTCACAGATACTGTCTCACAGAGACTGTGTCACAGACACGGTGTCACAGAAATGGTGTCACAAAAACAGTGTCATAGAAATGGTGTCACAAAAATAGTGTCACAGAAATGGTGTCATGGAAATGGTGTCACAGAAACGGTGTCACATAAATGGTGTCACAAAAATGGTGTCACAAAAATGGTGTCATAAAAATAGTTTCATTGTAAATGGTATCATAGAAACTGTCTCGTGAATAGTGTTTCCAGAACTGTTTCATATTTCCTTTTCCAAATTTCCAAATTTTTCTGGTTTCACTTATTTAACATTTTCTTTGACAAAAAATGCATTAAAAGCCTTGTTTTGAGGGATTTAAGGCCGATTAAAATTCCATAACTCTTATATTTTCCTAAGGTTCAGGATGTCTTTACTTGGTCAAAATGCATGGTTTAATGTGATCCTCTTTTAATGGAAAATTCAGTGTATCTTAAATCATTTCTCTATTAAATCTTCTAAATGGACAAGATATCTTTATCTCTTGTTCTTATTCCTTGTTTCCTAGTATGAGATGATCAAACCTTTCCTTCCTTCCTTTAGGAGTCATGTGATCAAGATTTACTCCTTAGATTGGTTCCCCTTGAATTTCTTCTTGCTGGAAGTGCACCCCCCTGTTTTGGTGCAACCAAGCAGTATCAATCAATCTTCAATATAAGTCCTCTAGCAGAGGTGATCGTGATCTGTTTTGTTGGTTTGTTCTCCTGCAAAGATCATCAGAAACCTATTTAGGTAGGGTATTCCTGGCTTCTCTATCCTTTTACATGAAATTGTAGAGTTAGTATGTTTTAGCCCACTGGATCACAATGGAATTGACATAATAAATATTTGAACTGGATAAATAAATTGATATCAATCATACGTTATTGCCTCTTGTTTTTCTAGATAGTGTGATATATATGCCTTCTTTGTTTATCTTTTCGTTCTTAATGTAAATTAGTAAATAATGTAAAGTGGGATTAATTTTAATTATTTTTCAAAGATAAAGAGTCATGTAAATGAATCTAGTTGTTATTGCTGTGATTTTATGTTCATCAAACTAATGCAATAAGCATGTTTAATTATTTGTGATAGCTTACTGTTTAGTTTTCCATTATTTGAAACCTACAAATAATAAATCAGTTAATTTTATATGGATTAAATAACCAGCTTTTTGATAAAAAAAATAATTCCTAGTAGGTTTCTAAGTTACCCTCTTTCTTGTAAGGCCAAGTTCCTTGTTCTTTAGAGCCCTAAGTGCTCATTATTTTTGAAGGTTGGATGCCTTGTTTAAGGACCAAGAGCCCAGTTGATATGTTGTTTGTTTTCATGTTTCTTGAGTTGTGATGTGAGCCTGGATGGTTGTTGTGATGTGTGGGGGTAGGTGGGCCCATTGGTTGTGGCATCAGTTGACGCCTAGAGTGGAGAGATGCATAGGTTTATACATGTGGGTGTTAGGGAGGACACTAAAGATGATGAAACAGGTTGGATGTGAATGTTTAGATGTTTTATGAATCTTGATGATTTTTTATCTACATTAATTTCTCCACTACTCAAGGCAGCTGGTCTTTCTTACCCTCCTTTCGAAAAGGGGTGAAGACATACGGGGTATTCCATGTGCTTTCTGTTTTTAGCTTCTCGAGGGAGGATGGTTATACGCTCTTGATATAGGTGTCAAAGTCTCGACAGGTAGTATAAGGAACTGGCCTTAAAACATTACATAATCTTGAATTAAACAAATAATTCACATTCAGGATCTTTTCAGGTTTTTATTTTTAGAGAATTAGTCCATAACTATTACATTTCATCTCAAAAAAAATACAGAGATGACACTTCTACTCAGTTTCCATTTTTTCACAAAAATAAGAACTCTTGAAAAAAAGAGTCATGTATAGTTCCATGTTTAAGACAGCATGACTTTTCCTTGATCCCATCCTTGACCCTATTCCACATTATCTCTAGTGAAAAACATTTCAAAAACTTGGGATGAGCATAAAAATCTCAACATGGGATACACAAAGAAGGAAAACTGTTAGTTTTTTTCAAAACAATAATTAAACCATGAATACTTTAACATAAGTAATATTTTTCACCTTTATGAAGTAGTAAATACTCTTCATTGAATAAAATATCACTACTTACCCTTTTTTAACCAAAATATTACCATAAAACCCATATAAAGAACACATAACTTATAAAGGTAACTTGGGACATAAATATACTTAAATGGAATAACCACACGGTCAACTTCCATACATATCACTAAATAGAATAGCCATACGGTCGATTTCCATACCCAATGCATTGGAGTTTATAATGTAACCACCCATCCTAGTTTATCACGGAACCACCCGTCATTTGGTTTATCACGTAACCACTCATCAAATGTCCAAGTACCATTATAAAGTCATAACACATAAAACAAATATAAAGGAAAGAAAACATTTCCACATTTCAATCACAATATATCACTTAAATATATTGACATAACAAATCCATTATCAAAACCATTTTCAATACCAAAATACATTAAAGAGAATATGGTATTTATTTTCCTTGAAAAACATTACGGCTTGTTAAGGAAGTCAAAGAACAAATAATACTCACGGTGGCGGAAAGGTCGTTGTCACCGCTTACGTTAAAAGAAACATTCCTTTTTTTCGTTTAGTAAAATGCTTCATAGAAAAATATTCACTTTGAAAAGTCAAGGGTGTTTATACAGCGTATAAAATAAAGTCGTGTATTGAAACAAAATATGCCTCAATGAAAGGAGATTGAGACGAAGTCCCCTACCTCGTGTCTGACTTGACCCATTAATTATTTAATATCCTGAATAATAAACTAATGTTAATTTCTACTTGGTTAAGAACATTTTTCAAGTTTATTATTCCTTTTATATCACTTATTACCATGTTATAAACATTATGTAATCATTTAAGTTAATAACTTTTGTTTTGTCGATATTTGGTACTTGAGTCAAAAATGAACACCTTATAATTACAAGTTGTCCATATGGTAAAAAGTTCATTATATCTAGAATGATATTCATGATTTAGATATTATATATATCATATATATCCAGTATATACATGTATTTATAATAGTACATAACATTTAGAGGTAAGAAATGAAATGTATTGTTCATGGAGACAGTAAGTCGTACGTACGCATAAACGCTACTTCCATTTCTATTTCTTATTTTAATGGAATTAAAACATAATGATACATAGTTATATTATAATTATAGTATAATATCATATATAATACCATTAACTCTATCCTTTATACATTCCACGTATGGAATGAACGAGTCATATCACTTTGAGGGGGCGGTAGTCCGCACTTCCTCGAATGAAATTATCGCGTTTACGCATAATGGAAAATATAAAGGTATGATAAAAAAGAAAAATATAGAATCATAAATAAAACATAAACATAATATATATCATATATAAATATAGTTCTATCTTAATGGACACCATGAGAGGCGGTAGGAGATAATCAAACAATCATCGTTTCGTGAGGCGTTAGTTTTCCATCCACAGAAACAGTATGTTCTTCACCCATTAGATGGGTGTTTGTGTAAGTGTAGTTCGAATCCTTCTCAAAACAACATCTTAGTATATTGAGGATACTGGTTTTGTTATAAAATAAAGGAATAAAAATATTTTAGGGGTTGGAGAAGTAAAATAAAAGAAAATAAGTTAAGAGAAATTGTTACCTTTAATTTGGGTAACTTCCTTTGGTTTGAACCAAAATGGTTAGTTGAAGTGCCTTCTGCCTAAAACAGAAGAATTTCCTGCACCAACAACTTCTATGCCAAAGTTCATCAAATAAAAAACCAAAGGATCTCATTCCAAATTTAGCTTGGTTAATGAGACATTACTTTTTCGACTCAAAGCATTAGCCACTTTATATGCTTTTCCCACATGGTAATAGATCATGCAATCATAATCCTTGATTAATTATAGCTATATCCTCTGTCTCATGTTCAATTATTTCTGAGTGACTATATACTTTAAACTTTTGTGGTCAGTATATATTTCACATTTTACTCCATAAAAATGATGCCTCCAAATTTTTAAAGCAAAAATAATAGCAGCTAATTCCAAATCAAGTTTAGGGTAATTTAACTCATGAGGTTTCAACTGACATGAAGTATAATAAATTACCTGATCATTCTTCATTAGGACACAATCAAGTTCTTTCAATGAAGCATCATTGTAAATAACAAAGTCACCATTTCTGGAATGCATTTCCAAAACTGGAGCATTCACCAATCTTCTTTTCAATTCCTGAAAACAATCATCACATTCTTTTGTCCAGATGAACTTAACACCTTTTTGAGTTAACTTTGTCATTAAACTAGATAACCGTGCAAAATTTTCAACAAACATCCAGTAATAACCTGCCAAACCAAGAAAACTACGGATCTAGATTATATTTGTGGGTCTTGTCCATTCTTCAACAACTTTTTTTTTAGTAGGATCAACAGTTATGCCATTTTTTTAAACAATGTGACCAAGGAAAGAAATTTTTTGCAACCAAAACTCACACTTTCTGAATTTCCCACACAGTTTATTTTCTTTTGAGGTTTGCAATACAACCCTTAAATGAATGTCATGTTCCTCTTTACTTTTGTAATAAACCAAAATATCATCAATGAACAAAACCACAAAATTATCCAAGAACTCATGGAAAATTCTATTCATAAGATCCATGAATATAGCAGGTGAATTGGTTAAATGAAAAGGCATAACTACAAATTCATAATGGCCATATCTAGTATGAAATGTGGTCTTCAGAATGACTGCTTCCTGATATGTTATCAAAATCAAGGGTTCATTCTTGTACACAAACTAAAAATCATTCTGAAAAGAAACCTCTTTATCTCTACATTCAATCTTAGCATGATAAATAGAAAGCCAATCCATACCCAAAATAACATCAAACTCTACTTAAAGCAAAATAATAAGGTTTAAAGGTAGATTCTTTCCGCACACAAGTACAGGAATGTTCTTATGTTTTCTGTTTGTCACAACATTTCTTCCAGGTGTTTTTACCGTATGTTTTGTATTCATATATTGATATGGAATTTTCAATTTACTAGAAACCTTCTCATAAATGAAAGAGTGTGTATACCCTGAATCAAACAACACATTGGAATAATTTGAACAAACAAACAGTGTACCTGATACTACTTCATTTGATGTCCCAAAATATACTGAAGTAGTTGCAAATGATTTCACCACCCCTTTATTCTTGTAGTCTGGATACTTTCCCTTAGTTTAGTTCTTTTTTGGACACTCATTTGCATAATGACCCATTTCATTTCACTTAAAACATTTTACTGATTGTAAATCAGATTTTGTCTTACCATTACCCTGATCTTTTTCAGTGAAATTATGAGCCTTATGTCTTATTTTACCACATCGTTATCACTTACTAGAATTCAAAATACATTCCCCAGCATGCTTTTTACCACAAGTTTTACAAACTGTAAACTTAAGTTTATTACCATCAGACTTTTTTGAAGAGTTCTTCCCTTTTGTCTGCCACCTCGACCTGTTATTCTGTTGTTTATCCAAGAACACCTGATCATCAGAAAAATCCATTTCCACCTTCTCTACACAATGAACAAGTTTTTTATAACTTTTTAACTCACGAGAATCTAAATCCCTTCAATACTTTGGCTTTAATCCTGAGTAAAAACAATTGATTTTACTATCAAGATCTCGTATGAAATTTGGCGCATACCTTTCCAGTCGAGTGAATTTTTCTTCATAAGAAGCCACTAAATCATCCTCCTACCTCAATTCTAGGAATTTTTTTTCCATTCTAAGATGAACCACCTTAGGAAAATATTTCTCAAGAAACATACCTTTGAATTCATCCCAATCGAGAGCATCAATCTCCTCACTATCCCTGATATTTTTCACCATCGACCACCACTAATCAGCTTCACCATTAAAATGGTAAATAGCGAGAGTAACCTTTTGATGTTCTGAACAACCCATGACATCAAAAATCTTCTCTAGTGCTTTAATTCACCCTTCAGCTAGCACAAGGTTAGATGATCCTCTGAATGATGGGGGATGTGGCCTCATTAAATGCTCCACTACTGACATGTTCCTCTATGGTTGATCTGGCTAATCTTGTTCATGGATACCACCACCATTTATATCCTGAGTCAACTGTGTCATCACTGCAACAAACTATTCAGTTCTGATTTCAACCATCTCAGGTTGCTGATTTGGAAGTTTTTCTTCCTCTTGATGTCATCCCAATATAGCTACCATGTTTCCTCTGTAGAAAACCATTTTGAACAAAGAATTATCTTAGGTGAAGCAACATGGTAATCTATAAATGTTATATCATTTCAATATTACCATAAATTAATTTATGGACATTTATTTAATAATACCCTAACTTATAAATTTGTCTAAACCCCCCTCTGATACCAACTATAAGGACTCGACCTTAAAACATTACATAATCTTTAATTAAACAAATAATTCACATTAAGGATATTTTCAGGTTTAGAGTTTTAGAGAATTAGGCCATAACTATTACATTTCATCTCAAAAAAATACAAAGATGACACTTCTACTCAGTTTCCATTTTTTCAAAAAAACAAGAACTCTTGAAAAAAAGAGTCATGTCTAGTTCCATGTTTAAGACAGCATGACTTTTCCTTGATCTCATCCTTGACCCTATTCCACATTATGTCTTGTGAAAAACATTTCAAAAACTTGGGATGAGCATAAAAAGCTCAGCAAGGGATACACAAAGAAGGAAAATTGTTAGTTTTTTTCAAAACAACAAGTAAACCATGAATACTTTAACATAAGTAATATTTTTAACCTTTATGAAGTAGTAAATACTCTTCACTAAATAAAAGATCACTACTTACTCTTTCTTAACCAAAATATTACCATAAAACCCATATAAAGAACACATAATATATAAAGGTAACTTGGGACATAAACATACTTAAATGGAATAACCACACGGTCGACTTCCACACCTATCACTAAATGGAATAGCCATACTGCCGACTTCCATACCCAATGCATTGGAGTTTATAACATAACCACCCATCCTGGTTTATCACAGCACCACCCGTCATTTGGTTTATCACGTAACCACCTGTCAAATGTCCAAGTACCATTATAAAATCATAACACATAAAACAAATATAAAGGAAAGAAAACATTTCCATATTTTAATCACAATATATCACTTAAATATATTGACATAAAAAATACATTATCAAAACCATTTTCAATACCAAAATACATAAAAGATTATATGGTGTTTATTTTCCTTAAAAACATTACGGCTTATTAAGGAAGCCAAAGAACAAATAATACTTACGGCGGAGGAAAGGTCATTGTCACCACTTATGTTAAAAGAAACATTCCTTTTTATCATTTAGTAAAACGCTTTGTAGAAAAATAATCCCTTTGAAAATTCAAGGGTGTTTATACAGTGTATAAAAGAAATTCATTTATTAAAAAAATATGCCTCAATGAAAGGAGATTGAGATGAAGTCACATACCTCATGTCCGACTTGACCCGTTTGTTCTTTAATATCCTGAATAATAAACTAATGTTAATTTCTACTTTATTAAGAACCTTTTTCAAGTTTATTATTCATTTTATATCACTTATTACCATGTTATAAACATTATTTAATCATTTAATTTAATAACATTCATTTTTTCGATATTTGGTATTTTAGTCAAAAATGAACACCTTATAATTACAAGTTGTCCACATGGTCAAAATTTCATTATATATAGAATGATATTCATGATTTAGATATCATATATATCATATATATCTAGTATATACATGTATTTATAATAGTATATAGCATTTTGAGGTAAGAAATTAAATGCACCATTCATGGAGACAGTAAGATGTACGTACGCATGAACGCTACTTCCATTTCTGTTTCTTATTTTAATGGAATTAAAACATAATGATACATAGGTATATTATAATTCCAGTATAATATAATATATAATACCATTAACTCTATCCTTTATACATCCCACGTATGGCATGAATGAGTCAATCACTTTGAGGGGGAGGTAGTCCGCACTTCCTCAAATGAAATTATCACGTTTACCCATAATGGAAACTATAAAGGTATGCTAAAAAAGAAAAATATAGAAGAATAAAGAAAACACAAACATAATATATATCATATATAAATACAGTTCCATCTTAATGGCCACCATGAGAGGTGGTAGTAGATAATCGAACAATCATCGTTTCGTGAGGCATTAGTTTGTCATCCACAGAAACAGTATGTTCTTCACCCATTAGATGAATGTTTGTGTAAGTGTAGTTATAATACTTCTCATAACAACATCCTAGTATATTTAGGATACTGGTGTTGTTATAAAAGAAAGTAATAAAAAGATTTTAGGGGTTGGTTAAGTAAAATAAAAGAAAAGAAATTAAGATAAATTTTTACCTTTAATTTGGGTAACTTCATTTGGTTTGATCCAAAATGGTTTGTTGAAGTGCCTTATGCCTAAAATAAGGCTTCTAGGTGGAATAGACGGATGTATGGAGCTTAATTGGGCATATTTTGGAAGATCCAAAAGGCTTTATAAGTGTGAGGAATTGGATAGAAATAGTCTCCTTTTATAAGGGGGAGGAGGGGCTCTTTAGGAAAGTGTGAAATTATTATTTTATTATATAATGATATTTGATTTCTAAAGGTCAAAAAATTGTTAGAGTCAAATATAATATGACTAATGGTCGAAATAAAATCATCCAATAAGAATTGGACAGGTTTTTGATGTTATTTTAATATTAATAATCTTATTTAATTAAATAATTTATTAATGAGATAAACACTACATCATTATTGTTTCATAAATAATTTAATTTATTCGATGTCTCAAAATTATAAAAAATACCATGATGTAGTAAATCTTTTTATCTTTCTAAATAATATTTATAGTTGAAAATATTACTTATATAACTCCATGTAAAAATTGATTTACTAAAAGATTTTTGTTTATGTTATTTTTGTCTTTACTTTAAATTAATTAATCTAAAGTGTCATTATCACTCCCAAGTGGATCAATGGGGTCCCAAAATCGACCCAAAGATGCCCATGGTCGTAAATGACTCAACCAATAAGGTTTTTACAAGTGTTAATGTAATTTTGAATTATTATAATATTCTTTTTACCTTGAATTACCCTATTTACCTTTAACCGCGGTAAAAAAAGTCAAAAGTTATTATTCACCAAAAATTATTTTCATCTTATTGAACCAAATTTTACTTAATAATAACAACTATGTATGTAATATTTTCAAACTTAAATTCATAAAAGAGTTAAATTTCATTTAAATAAAAAAGTTAGTTTTTTAACTACTACTAAGTGGTTTCACTATTCATCAAAAATCGAAGTTTTTTAGAAAAATACCAAAAAATCAGCCTAAGATTTATTTGATATTCCAAATCAAAAAAATGATGTCTATTTTTACAAATTCAAAACATATAAGTGGCATTAATTAATTTAAAATTAATTCTCGTTGATAAAACAAATAGCGTGTTTTTAAGAAATAATAACTATCAAAAGATTGACACTTATTTATATCCAAATTCAAAGTGAAAATTAATTCCAATGAACAAAATTGTATTAAATGGTAAAAATATATTCTAATTAAACTTTAAAACCAATTAAAAAGATAACATAACCATATAAATAAATTATATTAAAATGTAGTTTTGAATTAAAATACAATATTTTTCACTATTCATTAAAAAATGAACTTTATCGGAAAAATTTAAAAAAAAATACACAAAGTAAATTTTGATGTCCCCATTCTAAAGAAGGATTTTATTTGGTCAAATAGAATGTATTGAAGTGACCAAAACTAGATTTAAATAGGGTTCTCCATTAAAAGGAGGTAAATCGACCTTTTAATGTAAATTATGATTAAAATTAGATTCATTCACATTTTAAGCCTCTAACTTTTATTGGATAAATGTAAATACATTTAACAAACACGTATAATAATATTTTAGTTAGTTTTGTTCATTCACTCCAATAAAACGTCTAGGAGTTAACTTTCATTTAAAATAATAGTATTATATTATTAGTGTGCAATGTAAGATTTCAAAGAAACTCGTTGTTGTGTATCGGGTATGCTATCGAACATAGAAACCCATTTTAAAGTAAAATTATTATTTAATTCACAAATATTAATAACTATGAAAATCTCTTATTCTTCATTTACCTGGGATGTTACAGGTAGTTCACATACTCGTCGTGTTGAGCCCCTTGTGTTTAGTAGCTTAGAATGTTTTTCTAGAATTCATATGAATATGGGATAATAATAATGATGTTAATAAATGATTGAATAAATGATGTTATCCCATGGGGTTGGATCTTGTTGGGACGCAATGCTGAGGTTGCAGTTTAAAGGAACAGTGGACTTTGGTGTGATGCTAATGAAATATAATGTGGAATTTTTAATAGTTAATTAAGGTTTAAAGAATTAATTATCATAAAGTTCAATTGATAAAAAGGAAAATAAAGTAATGTAAAAAATCTCTTTAAATGGTTGTGTGCTTATAGGATACCTAATCTTAGAAGTGGCAGTCGGGAATCTGAGAGACGTTAGCTATAGTTGAGTCTAAGACTAGATTATTCCCATAGTGTGGTTGTGAGCTATAGTATATTTTTTACTTTTTGTGTTTCAATATGCTACTCCACCCCGTCAGTTAAGGAAACTAACACCTCAGGGATTTTGAGCCTCGAGGGGTGTTTTCCTCAACATTTCAGTGGGAGGATGAATGGCTGACTACCCTCTTTGGTCATGCTCTCTTCTCTTGGTAGTTACATGTGTTGGTAACCACAGTAGTTAGTTTTCCCCATATATGTGTGTAGAGGGTTGTAATGGATTGTGGTTATTCACACACATATATTCTGGATATAGTTTCCTACAGACTACTATAGGTGTAATGTGTATAATTTGTGATTTCTTGAGGATCCTTACTCGGTGTATGGGATATAATGGATTGAGGTTTAATACCTAATGTATGTCTACGGGCAAGTATTTTTTGAGAGAGATGCTTGGGACATGCAACATTGAGGAAAAGTGGAAAACCAGTGGGGAAGTAGTAGCAGGGTACCCTTGATATTCTTTATTATATTATATATTCTTTTATGCGATAATTTGTGAGAGTAGCCATGGTGAGGTTGGGAACTTAGTATACCTATTTAGGTGACTAGTTAGTTTCACTTGTTGTTCACTGTAATTTAGCATGCTTTCTTTACATTTTCATAAGAGGATCTAGGGAGGATCCTACTGAGTATACCATTATACTCACCCTGTGTATATATAAATTGTTTTTCAGGTCACTTGGAGAAGGTTGGATATCAGGTTGGTTGCTACTAGCTTAGGGTTACAGGAGTTGTTCGGGCTTCATGGTCGCTGTTGTTTTTACTTTCCTTTGGTGCTTACAGTTTTCCATTTCAGTTGTAGTAGTTTTTCATGACATTACATATGTGTACTTGGGATTTCTTTTATATTGTAGTCTGATTTGGAGTTGGTTGGTTTCTATCGTATCTCTCTCTTTCACATGTGTTCTCCTAGAGGGTAATTTGTCTCATTTGTGTCGTTATTATACCCTCGGTTCTAGTCGCCAACCTGGGTCCTACTGGAGGTGGGACTCGAGGGTCACTATTTGTCGCGCAGTCATTGAGTACATGCAAATTTAAAATTTATAAACCCTACAAACTACTAGTATTGTGGTAATAAGGGTGTCGAACCACAGATAAGGACTTATTTTGTGCTAGACCAAATTAAAACTAAAACAACAAAAAGATAAAATAGAACACAAACAAAAAGTGTATGCAAACAGTGAAACAAACACTGATAGTGGGTGTGAAAATGAAGGTGATATGGTGAAATATGTGGCTTGTTTAGAGAAAAAATAGTAATAATGATTTTAGGGTCCTCAAGATACTTTGAAATGATTAAAATGATATTCTCCGCTCCTTCTTGGTTAAATTCAATTACTCAATGCATAGAAAAAAAAATGGTGCTAATCCACTAAGTCATCACTTCAGTGGATCCACACAGCTCGATTAACTTCCTTGAGTCTCAATCATTTGATCTTGACCCTTGTATAAATCTGTTTAAATTGGAAAAGATATGTATTGACCTTTTTTCAATTCTCGGTACTTCGTTCAATGATCCACGGTGAAATGATTCACTACCACACCTATCGGTCGTTAGGTAATGTAAAATGATACTCAAAATAAATAGAACAAAAAACTGAGCAATGTAATTTTACTAAGAAATCAAACTAACAAAACATGATGGATATATGGATGATTAGTTCTCTACAACCCGATTCCCCTAATCTATTTAACTACACATTAAAACAGTAAAAGAGATAGAAACGAAAAATGAATTAAGAAACATCTCCCACGAGATTGCTCCTCTCTCCTGCAACTGCTTCGATGCTGATCTCCTGATCAATGTATTTATGCCTCCGTTTTGGTGATAATATGGGTCGAGGATTGATTGTGATCAAGAAATGGATGCTTTCCCCCCTACAGAATGAAGTTTTGGAAAGCCCCCTAGATAGGTCCTGCTATCCTCCTGCTCCTTCCCGTGATGAATGCTAATGACCCAGTCTAAGTGTAACATCCCGGACCCGTCCAGCCACCCAAACAATGCCGAACGGGTCGTGTGTCACTACCTTAGGCACACCTCCCCTAAAATCCAAAGGCTGTCGACTAGCAGCGAGGGTCTGAATAGGTATAGTGGGGAGGATATACCCTCTCGGAGGATCATAGTAAGGGTATTGGTCTGAGTATAACAGTAAAGATGCAGTGGAAGGAAAGACTCAGCAGACTCGAACCAGACCCATGTATCGGAAGCACCTCCAATAACAATAAATAGCAGAAGCAATAAATATAACAACAGCAGTGGAAATAAACACAACAGCATGCTAATAACATGTAACTACAACTGAACAGTACAACATGCATCCAAAGCAGGTAATACATAACTAAATAATAAAAGGGCACCAATGGCTAACCAACAGTAGCTACAACAAGTAAGCATGCCGATACAGAAAAGTAAACAAAACAAAGCAACCCAGTTAGTCATGACCTCAAGGTCCATACCATCTCCATGCAATAACTAACGCAGCCCAGCTCCTGAAGTTGGCCTCTTTCCTGCACGTAAATCCATAAAGTCTACACGTGTCCTGAAGGACCTGTGCAGGGTGTGAGACAAATCTTAGTAGGATACCACCCAATTGTATGTACCAAATATATGTGTTTAAGCAGTCATGCATTTACAAGGAAAGCAGTAATCAGTACAATGAACAAATAAACAAAAACTCCACTGGTGCTCAACAGCCACCATGGAGCATCACCTGCTTCGGCCAACGTTGGAATCTCTATCGTGAAACCCGGTACCACGTGCCACCTGACACCTCGTGTCTCAAGTACCGATGTCTCGAAGTCACGCCCAAAAATAGTAACCTGGCACCATGTGCCTCCTGACACCTCGTGTCTCAAGTACCGACGTCCTGAAGGCACGCCAAAAAATAGTAACCTGGCACCATGTGCCTCCTGACACCTCGTGACTCAAGTACCGATGTCCCGAAGGCACGCCCATTCCCTGAAGGCTCCTCACCTCCCCTGTGGCTTTCTAAGGAAAGCACCCCCAACCAAAATACCTAACCGCAACTATGGGGGCCTCTACCCACACAAGTGGTCAAAAACACCTCATCACGGAGTATCTCTGTGTGCACACTACTCAAAGTCCCGGTGAGTAGTAATCACCAAAATAGTCATAAGCCACCAAAACATCTGACACCTCATGTCCCTGCGACCATGTCGCTCAAGTCCGATGGCCTCTCCATCCAAGTAACTCGGGCCATTCCCAACCTGACAGTCGTACTGCCTCAAGCTGACGTCCATGATGCCCAATCCCGTGGTCAAAACCACCCAAAGTAACCCGGTCAAAGCCCCAACCTGTGATCAGCATCACTCAAGCGTAATCAGGCCAAGCCCAACACAACCCAAAAAGGGTCCAGCAGATGCAATCCAGCAATTGCATATAAAACATTTTTAACCAGGAAAAAAAAACTAAATAGTTGAATTACACTATGCAGGGTGTTGTCCCATACCAGCACCGAGGTCTTAAATGCCTCTAAAAATTATAACATGATTTAATAAATTAAACTAAATATCTTAACACCTTAATAATTTAATAAAACCATTTTGGCGTTCCCCGGCCAAAATGCCCCGATGAGCAATGGCCCCTCACCTGGTCTTGTTCACGCAAACTGGTAACCGGGCATACCCAAAGGCATCCCAGAGGTCCCATAAGCAATTCAGTATGAAAAAGAAGATAAAACAGGTCTCGTTCAAAATAACTGAAAACGCGTTGTTGGCCGCGTAACCCAAACAACTACGAAAACACAAAAAAAAGGTATGCACCACCTACCTGAGACTCGCACGATGCTACTCCTCTTGTAACACCCGCCAATTCGGTTTAAAAGGCAGTAAATCTACAAAATATACAAAACTTCTCAAAGGAATATAACTCGTTATAGAACGAAAATTAGACAAAACAGACAAAGAGGAATCGAGGCCTTACCGAGGGGGTTCCAACACACTAATCAGAGTTCGAAACGGGTCTCGAATGGACGATCGGGAGGAGAAAGGGGTTCGGCCAGCCTGGTTCGCATATCCGGGCAGAGGAGACGAGGTTCTGCCTCAATACGAGGCTACTGCCCATTTTAAGTGAAAAAAAGAAAGTACACGGCGTGTACTTTGGGACTACACGCCATGTATGGTTCATTTAACTGTTCATAAGACAGAAATAATCTTCCAACTTACTTTCCGAACCTGCTGACATGAGTACACGGTGTGTACCTAGGGGTACACGGCATATACTTGGTTCCTCTTCCTTTCCTCTCCGACATACTCACATGCCATGTGTATCCCTTATACACGACTAGACTACACAGCGTGTCCAAGGGGAACACGGCGTGTCCTCGGTTCTACCCGGCCAACATGCCTACACTCCATGTATAGCTTCACACGGTCGGGGGTATACATGGTGTGTTCAAAACTACACGCCGTGTAGTAAGAAAATTCTACACGGTCACTGCACGGCATGTACTGGGTGAGGACATGGCTGGTCACTCACCTACATATACACGGCGTGTACTTAAAGTACATGGCGTGTAGTCTGAAAATTTCTAGAAACTTCCCATTTTCTCCAGTTTCCTCAGAAACCAGTCAAAAATTAAAACAAGGTCGGGATTTTGACCCATTCCAAAAACCCGGGTTCTTACACGAAGTCTCTGGAATCTCACCTGAGGTGTTCCCTGGCCTCCACGTGTAGCTTTCACTGTGCTTCTCCTCTCGTGCTTGTCACCGTAGCATTTTCTCCTAACTGAATAAAAATAGTGCGCACGCATTGAACTACAATATTCCCTCTACAACTCAGCAAATCCACGTGGTGTGGTTTTATGTGCACGTCACCAGCTTTTTGGTGAACTCTATGTAAGTGCATACACCCCCCTACAACGAAACAATAACAAACACACGTGAGCCCAATAAAAATTAACTACTATCTATAACTAAATAAATTTATACATTATATATTAATATCACTACTTAAAGTTCATAATAATAATAAATTATTAATATATATATATATATATTATAATACCTTAATTATTAGTAACATATATTTAATAACTATTTTATTTAATTAATACATATATTAGTATAATATATAAAAGATTATATTTTATTTATTAGTATGCTTATTATTATTATTATATTGTATATAAAATATAACACTTAATATATATTATATTATATGTTATAATAAAATATAATAAAAAATTTAAAATAAGAAAGAAAGAAATGAAGAGGGGCGAAGGGTTCGGCATGGAAGAGAAAAGAGGGACAGAAGGGGGGTTAGGGTTTGGTGCGGACAGAAAGGAGGAATTGGAGTAGATGGGGGTTTCGAACCTGGAGTATGTAGGCGGGGGTATGTGGCTTGTGGCGTAGCTCAAGCAGAGGGGGCAGCACGAAGAAAGCAGGGTCGCCGACGGCTTTAGATCTGGAATTTCCAGGTGAAAGAATTTTTGTGTTCATGGTGTTGAAATGTTTCTAATTAATAAATTCATGTGCAGTTTGGTTGATTTTTATTTGTTAAATCAATCTTGATTTTATGTTGTTTTGATCTTTTGTTGCTTTGAATTGCTGATGTTGGTTTGTTGGTATGTTGCTGCTGTGATGGTTGCCAAGATTTCAATTTTTTTGTGTGTTGCTGGAATTGGGGTGTTGTGTGGGTGGATGAGACGGAAGAAGAGAAGGATATTAGAATGGTGAGACAATCATCATGATGCTGTATGAAGGAGCGGTGTGACAGTAGCAAGTCTCACCATGAGGCTGAAACAGTGGAAAAGGGGTGGGATACGATGGGTAGAAAACTGTGGCACTATGAATGCTTTTCACAGTATCACCGTGAGTGTGAAACGGTGCGGGAGTATGGAACCGTAATTGTGTAACGGTTCCACCTTTTGGAAGAGATGCAGTGAGACATACAGAAGTGGTGACTGCAGGAAATGGTGAGATGTGCCACCATGACCGTGAGGAAACCACGGCACGTAGCAACACCTGCAAAATAAACTCAACAAAAAACAAAAAACTAAATAAATTAATAATTTAATAAAACTAAAAATCAATTAACAAATTAAATTGAATAGAATTAAAAACTAAATAAATAAAACAAAGTTAATTAATAAAATTAATTGTGTTTTATTTAAAAGAATGAATTTATTTGTACTAAAAATTATGAACAAACTTAATTTAAAACAAACCAAAATAACTAAAGTCGCTTGCTTACATTAATCAACCAATTAGTTAAAGAATTAATAAAGTAAATTAAAGAATAATAAATATTAATTTAATAAACTTAAATTGTTGAAATTAATTTAATTATTAAAAGACTAAAAACTAAAATGAGTTATTTGTTTAAAATTTAAAGAATAAAGAATTAATTAATTTAATTAATGAATTAAAAATTATTGATAACTAATAAGATAAAGAATTAATTAAATTAAATTAAATTAATGACTTAATTTTATTATTTAAAAATAAAAAAAATAACAACAAAAACACACTTTTAATACATAAACACATTTTTTAATAATATAATTTACAAAATACAACAATTGATAAATATTACATAAAATAAAATGGTTTGTCATTAAAAATTAAACAAAAATATAAAAAAAGGGATGTGGAAAAGAGCATTAAAACACTGCCACATCAAACTCCCCACACTTAAAACTTTGTTTGTCCTCAAACAAGTACATGCCCTTGACTTTAAAACAGAAAGTCGATTTGTGAATTTCAGTTCAAAAAGTGCATGATTAAACTTTAATAACCAGATGAACTCTACCAAACAGTGGGTCAGGATTTTCAAAGGTGTTCAAAAATGATGTCCTGCCTAGCTTCAAAAACTCACTGGAAGTCAAAAGCCTCACAAATTTATATGTTATCAAGTATGTCATGCCTCCTATGTGTATTCATTAACTGCCCAACTTCACCTTCCAATTCAAGTTCTAATCCAAGGAGTGTTGACAGATTAGATGAAGTGGAATTTAAAACTTAACCAAGGGAACCTTCCATTCTCACCTTCCTCTAGGTTCCAAAAATTAAAGACCATTAATTTTTTCACTTTACTAATTCAACTCAAATGAAAATGAACCAATTCAATTGCTCCCTTCTTCATCTAGGTTCAAAATTCCCCTCACCTTAATGAGTTCATTTTTGTCAAGGGAAATTTATTTTAATCTTTCCCATCCATATTCCATGTACAAAGCACTATTCATAGCACTTATTAAGATTTAAATTGGCTTTATTTATTCACAGAAACGCACCCAGTGCACCTTGTCTCAGATACCCACCGTGGGATCCCATTTTCCCATTTTACTCTAGTTATAGAGTACTTAATTAATAATCATTCGAGTTGACTTCCTAAAGTGATTGAATTTTATTATTTATCAAAAGGTGTGATCCCCCTAGGTTCTAGTGAGAACTTCTAGTCACTTCAAGTCATGATCCTCATCCCACAAAACCTATCCTGTCACACTCCCATCTTCAGTTTAAAAATAGACAGATCCATATATATAGTGAACAATTTCACTTAGCAATCATTTATGCTTAACAATTTTTGACTAAGTGCCACTCTCAACAACCAACAAATAGTTATCTACTAAATAGGACATAATTGAAGTTCCAGTGAACCTCCAATGACCATCATGTAATGAAAAAAATTTGAAATTTGTTGTAGTAATTATGAACACTTTTTTAAAAAAATTGACCATTTTTTTATGAACTCATGTTCAAGAAGGGGAAATTTGACATGAAACTAGAATAATTGACATGAAACTATAATGACCCCTCTCCCCCACACTTAGAACCCAACATTGTCCCCAATGTTGACTCTCAAGGTGGGAAACAATTTAAGTACAAAAAAGATAGACATTTCATCTTAAAAATAATATGGAGAGGTAGCAATGAGGTTTAAAAATTTTCTTTGCCACACAGAAAGTGAAAGAAAATAAAAACAAAAAAACAAAAAGAGAAGAAACTAACCCCACCAACCAATACCAGCAACAATAACAGTTCTATTCCTAAAAAATTTATGCTTTGAAGTCTTATAAGTAGAAACAAGATTTTATCAACGTCATTCAAATAGTAGCATAATTAACAGTGATGTGCAGTAGCAGCATAATGAAATTGAAAGTAGTGGGTGAAAGCACGTTTAACAAATCAGCTCAAAAGAATTTTTCAACTGGGTAGATATCAGCAAGCTAATACCCTTGAATAAAACACATTCCAAGAGTTTCAAAAATAAGTAGGAATATCCCCACACTTATTTCACAGCAACATGAAATAAAAATGTGGAGATTAAAACAAATGGAAGCATAAAAACACTACTCCCTTGAATGTGCAGCTTCTTAATTCATTTTTTTAATGCCTCCCTTTATTCACCTTATGCATGAACTCTGGCTACTTCATTTTGTCACCTACATGCTGAAACAATTTAACATTAGTGTTAAAGATTTAAATCTCAAATAAAAAGTAGCTACAAAGTGTGAGTTTGGGAGTTTTATCCATTAATCCAGTGTTCTCTAATGACGGACTCCTTCCACCATGAATATTCCAAATAACACTACCATAGAAACATGATTCTCTTACCAAACCAGGACCACCAGACCACTTGCATCGTATGATAAGGAAATACAAGCATTATTGTTCACCAAACAGAGAGACAAACAACTGAGCAAGGAGCATTTATTCAAACTAAAAAAAATTAAAGAAGAAAACAAAGTAAACCATGGTTTTCCTCCCATGCAGCGCTAGGTTTAAAGTCTCTAGCCAGAACTTATTCCCATAAATATTTCTAACCATGATCATTTAATGGGAATGAGTTTTTAATGGTGTGGACTTCACAATTGTCTAAGGAATCAAGATAAGGACTACTCGATATATTTTCATCTTCATCACCAATCATAGTTCTCCAAAATTCATCCAGGTCACTAAGAGGATTAATGTTTCATAGCTCAACTTTGTATCTAAAAATCAGCTCATTAGAGCATAAAAGTTTCAATAGTTTCCCATGAAAATCACGGATCTGATCAAGAATACTTCCATATCTTCCACCACACTTAGAGTTTTTCTCAAACCCAAAAACAGAAGAGGAAACATCGACAAAACCCTCATCAAGTCCCAGGATAGCTCACAACTCTGACAACTCAAAAATCTCCCAGAAGAAGTAATCAAATTCAGATTTCAACAAATTGTTCTCAATGTCTACAAAGGACTCAAATGATGTGAATCTTTCGATTTCAGGTTTGAAATAATCACTCACAACATCAGACTAGACAGGTAAGATGATATCAAAGAAAATGCATTTTTTCATAATGGAAATCATCAAGTTTTTTAGCAGGGCTCAACCCAGAACTTTCTCCAGCTTTAGGAACTCTTAGACGGTCAACTTCACAAGGTAAACTTTCATAAATGGGTTGAGACAGTGCAGGAAAAAGTTGTGATTCACTCTCCAGAATGGGTTCCAAAGAAATAATTTTCTCATCAATAGGAGGGTGTGGGGAAAGAGCAGTAGCCATGGAAAAAAATTCAGTGGGTTGGGGAATTAGTATCTCTGTGACCTCAAGTGGGAAAGACCCATACTCATCTCTAACCTCAATTTTGTAACATTGATTCGCAACCACATCTATCAAATCACAAGTAACCTTATGTCGCGTATTTCAAACACAAAAATTTCCTTCACATCATCTACATCTTGGAGGGTGAGTTTACCTTTGGAGACATCAATGATGGCACCACCAGTAGCAAGGAAGGGTCTGTCTAAGATGATTGGAACCTTTTCATCAAATTCTATATCAAGGATCAAGAAATTGGTGGGTAGTGTGAGTTTTCCTACACTTACTAATAGTCTATCCACTCTCCCATAAGGGTGTGTGAGTGACCTATCGGCAAGCTGAAGACAAACAGAAGTTGTTTGAATATCCTGAAGACCCAGTTTTTTGAACAAGGAGAAAGGAATAATATTGATACTTTCTTCTAAGTCACATAGACAATTCAGTTTCCCACTTCCTCCTATTCATCATTGAATGATAAAGCCACTAGGGTCCTTTAATTTTGGAGGAATATTTTTTTGGACAATTTCACTACACTCAGCATTGAGATCAATTTTATCCAACTTCTTCCAATCATTCTTGTTCTTCAGAAACCTTTTTGTGAATGAAACGTATGAGGGGATTTTATCCAAGGCTTCTAAGAAAGGAATGTTGATGGTGAAGCTTCGAATCAGTTTCAAAAATCTCAGCTAATCGGTTTCATCACTTTGCTTCACTCTTTCAGGGAAGGGAATGGGAGGGGCATAATGTTTTAGAATAGGTAGTTTATTCACCTTCTCCTTAGACCCCGCTTTATTCTTCACTTCCTTAATCAATTCCCACTTCATTTTATTTGGTTCCTTATCTTTCTTAGGTGTGGTTTACACAATCTATTCAGTTTGAAACTCACTTTCCAGATTTCCAGAATTGGGATTGTCCGGATTTTCATTTTCAATTTCAACTTGAACATTGTTTTCCTCTTGACTATGTGTTTCCTTAACTAGTTTCCTAATTTTAAGCCCTAACCTAGTTGTTATTTCCATTGCATTTTCTCTAAGATTGGGAGTTGAAGTGTTGGTCATCTTGCGCTTTTCCTTACCTGTTTGATTCTTAGACATTTGACTCAATTGAAGTTCTAAATTATAAATATTAGAATATTTTTTCTTATTAAATGATCTTATCTCTCTCAAAACTTATTGCATCATCCCCTTTAACTCTCCTTAATAATTAGAAGATTCATCCTCATATTGATTCTGGAAAATTTGTTTGGGTTGTGGGTGGAGAGTTGGGGTAGTGGGCAGCTTGGTGACCCCTTTCTCACTCCATGATTGATTGGGATGACCTTAATATCTAGATTGGTATGGATTTAAGAGTTGAGCATCAAAACCTTGATTCTTATCCCTATACTCAACAAACTAGGCACTCTCACCACATGAACCAGGGAGATCAAAGTTTGGAAAATATCTCTGAGTGTGACCAAACATCCCATAGTGATAGCAATACTCCCTAAATACCCTATCATCAACAACAGAAACTTGAGGATTTGTATCAGCCCTATGGATGACTCTCTTCCTAGTGCACTTGTGCTGAGATATTTGAGCCAACTTATCAAACAATTATTTCAGCTCATCAGCAGTGGAATCAGAGAAATCACCTCCATAAGATTGATCAACTAAGTTCTGATTGTAGGAGGTGAGGGAATTATAGAAAGTCTCCATGAGTAGATGGGGAACTAATTGATGGTTGGGGATCTGTCCAAGAAGACCTCTGAACCTATCTCATGCTTCATGAAAAATTTATCCCTCATCCAAGATAAATCCAATGATCTTATGCCTAACCTCAATAGTGGTGTTTCTAGGATAGAACTTAGATACAAAGGCATTGCACACCTCTTCCCATGTTTCAAAGATTTCCTCATCTAAATTTTGAAACCAGGTCCTAGATATCCCCTTTAGAAGGAATGGAAACAACCTCAACCTCAACTCCTCCGCACTAAGATCTCGCAGAGGCAACTACTGGATAGAACCATAAAAATATCTGATAAACTCTAAGGAGTCCTCTTCTGGAAGGCCATTAAATGATGGCAGTTGAGAAAGATGAGACTGTTTAATCTCATAGACCCTAGACCTAGGGGACAATTTGATGCAGGATGGATTGTTTGACATAGTAGAAATTTGAAACACCCTAAGCTTAGGTCTCTCAGGGGTAGGAACTAAGGGTTGTATCCCATTGACATTTTGATTTCTAGAAATGTTATCCAAATTCTCCATTTCAAGTTTCTTTTGTTTTCTAAGTGCAGAATAGTGCTTGATGATTTCTTGAATAGTAGTTTCAAGTTATGTTTTATAATCTCTAGTGTGCCTATAGTTTCAACAACAAGCTTTTCTTGAGATTTTTTTTGTACAGTTTTAAGTTTTGTATTTTTTTTGTGTTCTATTTAATTTTTTTGTGTTTTTTAACTTGGTCGCACATGGCTTCCCTGGAAACGGTGCCAAAATTTGGTCATGTAGTCCTTAGGTACGCAAAAAATTAAAATTTATAAACCCTACAAACTACTAGTACTATGTTAAGAAGGGTGTAGAACCACAGAGAAGGACTTGCATTGTTCTAGACCGAACTAAGACTAAAACAACAAAAAGATAAAATAGAACACTAACAAAAACTGTACGAAAATAGTGAAATAAACGTAGATAGTGGGTGTGAAAATGAAGGTTATATGGTGAAATATGTGTCTTGAATAGAGAACAAACAGTAATGATGATTTTAGGGTCCTTAGGCTGCTTTGAACTAATTAAAATGATATTCTCCACTGCTACTTGGTTAAATTCAATTACTCAGTGCATAGAAAAACAATGGTGCTAATCCACTGAGTTTTCACTTCAGTGGATCAACATAGCTCGATTAACTTCCTTGAGTCTCGATCTTTCGATCTTGACCCTTGGATAAATCTTCTTAAATTGGAGAAGAGATACATTGACCTTTTCCAATTCTTGGTACTTCTGTTAATGATCCACGGTGAAATGATTCACTACCACACCCATCAGTCGTTAGGTAATGTAAAATGATACTCAAAATAAATAGAAGAGAAAACCGAGTAATGGAATCGCACTGAGCAATCAAACTAACAAAACATGATGAATATATGGATGATCATTTCTCTACAGACCAATTCCCCTAATCTATTTAACTACACATTAAAATAGTAAAATATATATAAATACAAAATGAATTAAGAAACATCTCCCATGATATTGCTCCTCTCTCTAGCAACTGATTCGATGCTGATCTCTTGCTCAATTTCTGTCTACCTTTGTTTCGGTGATAATATGGGTCGAGGATTGATTTCGATCAAGAAATAGATGTTTTCCCTCATACAGAATGAAGTTATGGAATCCCCCCTAGATAGGTCCTGTTATCCTCCTTCTCCTGCCCGTGATGAATGCTAATGACCCAGTTGAAGTCTATGGAATCTCACCCGAGGTGTTCCCTGGCCTCCATGTGTAGCTTTCATTGTGCTTCTCCTCCTGCTCTTGTCACCAGAGCAGTTGCTCCTAACTGAATAAAAATAGTGTTCACGCAACAAACTACAATCTTCCCTCTACAACTCAGCAGATCCATGTGGTGCGGTTTTATGTGCATGTCACCAGCTCTTTGGTGAACTCTATGTATGTACATACAACCCCTGGCAACGAAACAATAACAAATGCACATGAGCCCAATAAAAAGTAACTTCTATGTATAACTAAATAAATTTTTACACTATATATTAATATCACTACTTAAAGTTAATAATAATAACAACTTATTAATATATATATATATATATATTATAATACAGTAATTATTAGTAATATATATTTAATAACTATTTTGTTTAATTAATACATATATTAGTATAATATATAAAAGATTGTATTCAATTTATTATTATGCTTATTATTATTATTATTATATGAAATATGAAATATAACACTTAATATATATTATATTATATGTTATAATAAAATATAATAAAAATTAAAAAATAAGAAGAAAGAAATGAAGAGGGGTGAAGGTTTCGGCATGGAAGAGAAAATAGGGACAGTAGGGGGGTTAGGGTTCGGTGCGGATAGAAAGGAGGAAGTGAAGCGGATAGGGGTTTCGAACTCGGAGTAGGCAGGTGGGGGTATGTGGTTTGCGGCGTAGCTCGAGCAGAGGGGACGACATGAAGAAAGTAGGGTTACTGGAGGCTTTGGATTTGTAATTTTCAGGTGAAAGAATTTTTGGGTTCATGGTGTTGAAATTTTTTTGATTGATGAATTCATGTGCGGGTGGGTTGATTTTTATTTGTTGAATCACTCCTCATTTTATGTTGTTTTGATCTTTTGCTGTTGTGAATTGTTGACACTAGTTTGTTGTTATGTTGTTTCTATAATGGTTGCCGAGATTTTAATTTTTTTTGTGTGTTGCTGGAGTTGGGATGCTGCGTGGGTGGATGAGACAGAATCAGAGAAGGCTGTTAGAATGATGAGACAGTCACCGTGATGTTGTGTGAAAAAGTGGTGAGACAGTAGAAAGTCTCACCGTGAGGCTGAAACAGTGGCAAAGGGGTTGGATAGGATGGGTAGAAAATGGTGGCATCGTGAATGCTTTTCACGATCTCACCGTGAGTGTGAAACGGTGCATGAGTGTGGAATAGTAATTATGTAATGGTACCACTGTTTGGAAGAGATGCAGTGAGACGTGCAGAAGCAGTGACTGTGGGAAACGGTGAGATGTGCCACCGTGACTGTGAGGAAACCATGGCACGCAGAAAAACCTTCAAAATAAACACGACAAAAAATAAAAAATTACATAAATTAATAATTTAATAAAACTAAAAATCGATTAACAAATTAAATTGAATAGAATTAAAAACTAAATAAATAAAACAAAGTTAAATAATAAAATTAATTTTGTTTTATTTAAAATAATGATTTTATTTGTATTAAAAATTATGAACAAACTTAATTTAAAACTAACCAAAATAACTAAATTCGCTTGCGTACATTAATCAACCAATAAATTAAAGAATTAATAAAGTAAATTAAAGAATAAGAAATATTAATTTAATAAACTTAAATTTTTGAAATTAATTTAATTATTAAAAGACCAAAAACTAAAATGAGTTATTTATTTACAATTTAAAGAATAATTAATTAATTTAATTAATTAATGAGTTAAAGATTATTGAAAACTAATAACATAAAGAATTAATTAAATGAAATTAAAATAACAACTTAATTTTATTATTTAAAAACAATAAAAAATAACAACAAAAACACACTTTTAATACATAAACACATTTTTTAATAATATAATTTACAAAATAAAACAATTGATAAATATTACATAAAATACAATGGTTTGACAATAAAAAGTAAACAAAAATATAAAAAAAGGGATGTGTCAAAGAGCATGAAAACACTACCACATCAACTATTTACCTTCTCACATTACTGACCCGGGAGGGGTACACCTTCTGGAGAGGGGGTCATGAAAAAAGCTATCCCCATGGTTCATCAGGCCATTTGATATCTTATAGATATTTGGGGTGGTTTATTACTACCTTTCCATACCCCCATAGTTAGAGCGGGTGCACAATGTCTTTCATGTGTCGTAGTTGAGGAGATACATGCATGACCCCACTCATGTTATTGATTGGGGTGATCTATAAATCAAGGATGGATCCACTTTTGTGAAGAAAAAAAACTAGTGGAAATTGAGGATTGGTAGGTAATAACTCTGCATGGATAGATCATCCCTTTGGTTCGTGTGTTTTAGCAGCATGGGAACATGCAGGAGAGCTCCAGGGAGCGGGAGAGTTAGTTGTGGGATCAATATCTCAAAATTTTTGTTTATTTTTTTCTTTTTGGTGATGAAAATATTGAATGAGAGAATGATTTAGAGACCCTCTTTTCCTTGTAAGACTTTGTAATATTTCTAAATTTATTTTCTGAGCTAAGAGCTAAGATGGTGTGTGATTATGAGACCCAGTGTTCTAAGAATTAATTTTATAAAAATATAAAATATATTTTATATTACATGCACATGGTTTCTTAAATAAAATGGGATAAATCTTAAAAAGAATATCATATCAGAAATCTAAGACCATGGTAGAGTTTGGAATGTGAGGTTTACTCTAGGCATGATATAAAATTGGTCAGCATGGGGTATTTGGATATCGCGATCGTTGGAGGTACATTATATTGGTTATTTAAATATAACTAATTTATTTACTTTATTAATTGATCTAACTAAAATTACTCTATAAATATACCATTATAAAAATTATCTAGGTTTATCTACATAAACCTTAAGAAAATTGAGAGGTTTTCCTTCCACCTCTTATTGGAAAATTGGAATCATATGATGATGAGACACCAGATCCAAGTAGAATGAGATAAATTGAACTCAAATAATCCTTTATTCATTAGAAAGATCATTATTCATTTATTAATGATCCAAAACCAAGTAGGACTCGTCATTTTTTAGATTTCTCCCCCAATTTGTTAAATTTTTTGAGCATGATCGATTCGACTCCTTTATCTCGATCAATTTCAGACCACTGCATGTGCCTATGTACATATTTTTAATTTATTATTGAATATGTATCTATTACTCCATGATTTTTACCCAAATACCTCCAATTTGTGTTTTTTGTTCTATAATTATTATCCAATGACTATTGAACCTTTTTTCTTGTGCATTTCTCCCAATAATTCTTCACATTCTTTGTTGTTTGGCCTATGGGGTCATAGTTCGACATTGTCGTACGGTACCAAGATCGGTCGAACCCTCGGATTCATGGAAGAATTACGTGTGACAAAAAAAATATTGAATAAAGGATGGATTAAGAGTATTTTAGGGTTGTAGATGATTTATTTTTTGGATTTGGGATATGAAGTCGGATTTGGTGTGGTATGAGGCATACAGGAGACACCCGAGCAATGATGGCACGTGCGGGTTCATGTAGGAAGAACCAGAGTTCAATTTTCGGCCACCAAAGGTCCATAAATCACCAGACAATGAAATATCCACCATTTTTTGGAGTTCAATAGGTGTATTAGAAGGTGGAAAGGCTATATCTAGAATGCTGGAATCATATCTGAGTTTCTATGGAAATCCCAATTACACGTTGTGTAGTTCGAAGAACACTTTCCATGTAGTACAGTTTCTGTGGTGGTTAAGGTTTTTCTTGGAGTTAAATACAACATGCATATGTAGGGACCACAATCTATGTAACCCTAGATGATTGGATCATTTTTTATAGAGGGTACACGCCTTGGATCCCAGGTGTCCTTGCACACCGTGTACTAGAGTACATGGGCATAGGAAAACTTTACTCAGACATGGCTAGAGCCATGGGAAGGACCTTGGATGGTCGAGGCACGTTGTGTAGTCCAATTACACACCATGTAGTTCCACACCATTAGTGATTAATGTACCAATAGGGACACGTCTATGAAGTGGAGCAGGACCACATGCCATGTGGGTCCCCTTAACCCCTTGTACCCCTTCTTTCCTTTTTAGGAAACTTCAACCTATCATATCTCCTTAGTTTGGGCTTAGATTTTGTCCCACGAGTAGCCTATTCTGAGTATTTTTCCTTGTATAACATGATGGTAACATCCATAGTGTATTTTGAGATATGATTTGAGATTTTTTTGAGTGTGATTCTTCTTTAGGAGGTTCTCTATGATGGCATTGATTAGGAAGTATTATTAAAGTGGTACCTCGTTGATGGACTAGGGAATGGGTTCTCTACCTAATGAGTGGAACCCCCCTATGGAATTAGGTTACAGGTCCTCTACCCACTGAGTGCCCCCCCCCCCCTATGGTGTTAGGGTGCAGTTCCTCTACCAATTGAGTGGTACCCCCTGACATACTAAGACAAGGGTCCTCTATCTGATGAGTTGTACCCCTATCAAATAAGGCGCATGTCATCCTAACACTAAGAGGTACCCCCCTACTGTACCAGGGTATGGGTCCTTGATCCACTAAGTGGTACCCCCATATGGAATTAGGGTGTGGGTCCTCTATATATCGATTTGTACCCCTTATCGAATAGGGCACAGGTCCTTCTTACACTAAGTGGTATCCCCTATGGAATTAGAGTGCGAGTCCTCTAACAATAAAGTGACCCCCCCCCCCCCCCGATGCACTAGGGCATAGGTCCTCTTCTTTGAGATTGTACCCCCTTGATTGTGTGGCACAATGGAGAGGCGTGGTACCTCCACATGGAAACTTATTTTGATATACACGTGAGTATCAGTCATCATTAATGGACTCTTGAAACTAATGGAACTTTTTCCCTAGGCTGGCCTATGAGATTGATATCCCCTTTCTCTCTCATTTGAGCTTCTTTTTTTTATCATATAATATATATATATATATATATATCCATGTCATTGGATTTTATACTTTCTTATTTTGGGTTGAGTTGTCTATTGTTTAAACCTATCTTGTCTCTTACTTATACCACTTCAGCTTTTGGTGTTTCCTACTAGGTATGTATATATTCAACCTTGTATGGGATTTTACCACATGTTTCGTGTCTAATGCAGATGATGGATAGGTCAGTGGTGATTACAAAGGAGCATAGGTATACCTAGTGCATTGGGCCATGTATGGTGGTCAAAGCTTGGAGATCAGGATTTAGGCTCTCTCAGTATTTACTTTTATAGATTTTTCAAGTTAGGACATTTTTCTAGTTGAGCGTGTATTTTTCCCCTTTACTTTTTAGTTTACACTATCATACTCTTATACACCGTATAGGTTTTTGAAATGCATGGTCACTCTTTAGATATTACATCATTTTATTATTATTCCTTTGCACATTTTCATTAAGATGGTTAGGTGTGTTTTTTTTTTGTGTGTGTAGGTACTTTAGGCAATGGCCTCCCATGTTAGATATTCTTTTTTCACTTGTTGTCTTCTCCTGGCCTATAGAGGTGGGCTTGGGGTAGTTATAGCTCGAACCTCATTAGGTCGGGTTAGGACATAATTATTTAGATTAAATATAACTAAATAATACATGTGTTACTTTAAAATCAAATTCAAAGAATATTGGTACTTTTAAATTACTTAATTTATTGAAAAGAAATGACAGTTTTACAAAAAGATGTATTTTTCACTATTCATTGAAAAATCACTCTTTTCATAAAATTCCCAAAATTTCACCCGAAGAAAATTTTGATATTCTGATTTCAAAAATGATAATATTTTTATAAAATATAATTTCTAAAAGTGGGATAAATTAATTATAATTCCCAAACCTAAAATGCAAAATAAAACCATTTTTGAAGAAAATGTGTTTTTGAAGCATAAAATGATTTTATTGAGAATTAAGTACTTATTTATAAATACATTATATAAAACCTTTATACTTACTTACATAATGTGGTTAACAATTTTCATTCATGTCAACTTAATAGCTAGATTATAATAGTTACATTAAATAATAATATTTTAATAGTACATCACGGTTTTCTTAAAACATGGTATTACATGTCATATATACTATCGAACATAATTTTATTCATTTAAAATATCAGGGTGTTACATTCTCTACATATTCAATAAATTCTATCCTTGAAAATTGAAATTTCTCTCAGAAATCAAGGGTTTGATATTTGAAAATACATTTTTTGAAAACCCACATCGTAAAAAAGGTTAATAAAACTTCCTCATAAAAGAGGAAAAGAGAAATATGAAGGTCATTTAGAATACACTACTAAAAAACCAGCCTTTAATAGGGCTATAAATTGTATTTATTAGCACTAGAAAAGTGGTGACTACATCAGCGAGGCTAAAATATATAGTCTTTTATCAGTACTAAAAAAGCACTAATAAATGGATCCTTTATCGACGCTAAAAAAATTGATGACAAATGGGACCTTTATCAGTTCATTAATTTAGCACCACTAAAGAAACCATTTATAAAACATTATAAAAGTGCTGATAAAGGTTCATTTATTAGCGCTTATAGAAGCACTGATAAAGGACCTTTTATCAATGCTTTTATGAGAACTAATGAAATAGACCTTTATTAGTTCTTTTATGAGCGCTGATAAATGTGGCCTTTATCATCACTTTTAATATGGCTGATAAAGGGCCATAATGCAGTGTGTTGTAACAGCACACTGCAGCACAAAAAACACACTAGATATTAATAAAAACAATTCCCAATATAGGATTTAAATGAAATAAAATTTACAACACAAACACAAGAAAAAAACACTATATTATAGACATTTAAAACATTGGTTTATACAATTACATAAATACAAATTATTACATACATTCAGAAACATCAATATTTTTTATCTTTTAGTCCTGACCCAACTCAGACTATTGCTGAACAAACCACCCATGATCAAGAAAACAAATGAACCTATATAAGAAAACAATTCTTATGTTAGTAATAATATAATGAAATAAGTTAACAAAAAGTGTTAATTTTACTAAAATTGATGTCAATTTTAAATAAAAAGATGCACTTAGAGTCATAATAGTCACACCATGCATCGGATTGAGGTGTGGCTGATTCCTACACATAAAAAATTACTTATGGATCATTTTCCTAAACTATCAAAAAAAAATGTGTTTGTTTGGTTTTGAGTAGGTCAGATTGTTTTTTTACTAAAAATGATGCCAATTTTAAATAAAGATGCACTTAGAGTCATACCGATCACAACATTCATGGGATTGAGGTACGGCTGATTCCTACATGTTTCAAATAATTTATGTATTTTTATACTAAATTATCAAAATAATGTGAATGTTTTTTATTGTTTTTGAGTACGTTTCCTTTCTTTTTTACTAAAATGTCATTTTATACTTTAAACACACAATTTCACTCATACAAATCACATCATGTATCAGTTTGACATGAGACTGATTCCTATATGAAACAAATGATTTATGAATTGATACCCTAAATTTCACGACCCGTCCTAGTGGGTCTCGTGTTGTGACTCCCCAAGCCCGCCTTCAATAGGCTAGGGCCTGGGGACTAGCATCGAGTAGGCATATCACTAACATGGGAGTCATTTCCTAAGTACCTATACACATGAACACATCTTCAAGACCAAAAATTATGAAATGTAAAATCCACTAAGGAAAAAATTCATTCATATGACTAAACCTAACTAATAGTGTACAATAGAAAGTGAAGTGTGGAAAGTAAACTGGGCTAGAATACAAGACCACCAAAAGAAAGAGTCTTAAAACACTAACATCCAACCTATAAGAAAGAAATAGGTACTAGGAATGATGCTCGTAGTCATAGGAACACCTTGTCCTATAGGGAAGCTCACAAATCTTGGTTTGTTCCTGGTCCACCCTGGACCCCATCAAAAGGTCGCACGTCTGGAAAAGACAAAGACACGTGCAGGCAAAGACCGTGTAGGGGTGAGTATAACAATACTCAGTAGAGGACCCTAAAAAATAAAAAACAATACACAAAGTAAAAGTATAGTTAGATCTACAAAATATATTTCTACAGAACATATAACAAGAGAAACATATCCAGATATACTCGAAACCCAAACCCATATTCTATAGGTAAGTCACAACGACTGCATACCCACGCTAGGGATTCAGTTTGAAGATTACACGATGCACTCATTCAGGAGAACTCTCTCCACAATTCAAGTAGCTCTGATGACATCCGTACGAGAAGTGAATTTGTTTATTAGTTCCACGAGAGAGATAGATGTACTAATATATCTAAAGAGAGAACGTATGCACTCATTTCAAGAGAACTCACTCCTGAGTGGGGAAATATCACGATACATGGATGAGGATCACTGTTAGGGCCTTGGCGTATACCATGACTCATACAGATTCACCTATTAAGTAGATGATCGGTGTCTTATAGGATTGGTCACATTGATACCTGGCTCTACCAAGGGCCAAGAATGGATAGAGGATCTCTCTCTAGGCCTCTCTAAGGGATTCTAACTCTATCCCGAAAGTCCTGCTGAAGGGATCATACTCTTATGGATGGAAACGATACCTGGCCTTCAGGGGAATGGAAAAGTGGCACTAACCAAAACAAAAAATTTCCAATTAATGGTGGAAAAGGAGATCAATCCATGTATAAGAAAGTACACGATGTGTAGAAAAGTCACATGCCTTGTCTTTTGACTCTAGGTACTGAATTTGTGCAACGGCCCAATTTAGAAGAACATGTCATGTAGAAAAGGTATACACAGTGTGTAGAAGAGTAAAAAAATGTGTCCTAACATCTAGGGTTCACTCTATGTTCGTTGGTAATGTTCCCATACATGGATTCAACCTGTGTCTTCCAACCCATGTGACAGTACATGGGGGTAACCCGTGTAACAGTTTGGTCTGGTAATGTGGTAGAGTACATACCATGTACTTCACCCTGTGTTCGTGTTTCATCAGAGATACACATTGAGTATTGAATAAGGACCCACACACCATGTGACATATTTCACATGTCATTTCATCACTTTCTATCACCCAAAACCCTAGCTACAACTCAACGGGGCCTACATGTCGTGTATTCTGAACTACATGTCATGTTCGTCGTGATTTTCCAAAAACCCATTTCTTCACTGGCACGCCTCGGGTGATTCTCCAATATTTTATCCGGCTATCCTTTTGCCTCAAAATTGAAAATGTAGTGTCTCCCCACCATGGTAACATCGAATCGGTAGGTTTCGGGTGTTCAATCGGCCCCGAAAACCCATTTCAATTATCTTCATGAAGAACGCTCGAAAAAATATTTCTCCCAAACCATGTTTATTCATCCTCCATCATCGTCATTGCACTCCCAATGGGTCATCAAAATGTTGGATCTCTAATTTGGGATCATTTCATTTCAAAACATGCATGTAACAATCCATTGTTCATAACCCCTCTAAGAACGCAAAGAACGTGGTATCAAAAATGGGAAATAAAATAAAATAAATAACCGAGGAACGAACCTCCACCTTCATTCATTAGGACATTGATCCACTCATGTTAGAGGGATAAAATAGAGAAAATAAAAACATAAATCAAATTAAACATGGATTAATTCCCCAAAATAAACCTGATAAAAGACTCTCCCATAAGAATGACGATCTGCGGGTCAACTTGTTCGTGGGTTGATCTGTGTTCGTAATTTGAATCCAAGAACGGGGAAAGAACGATTAAAATAACAACCCCTACCTTGATATTTTATTAATAGGGAGATTGGTCATCGATTGGGATTCAATATTGTTTTTCAATGATCCACACGTCTTCATTCATCATCATTCGTCGGGAATTCTCTAGGGTGGCTCCTCTCCAAAGTTCCAAAGGATTCTAGGGAAAGTTTATAGGTTTATGAGCCTAACCCTAGGATCTTGTTCATTTAAAACTAAATAACACATCAATATATTATGGAAACATTTAAAATAAATAAATTATTAATTTATTTTATTTCCTTTAAAACATCCAAAAACTAACTTTTGTTATCGAACCATGTTGGCCGATGTTAGGTCTCGCCTAAGGTAAAGTTGTTTCTCTGAAAACAATGGGGCCCTTTTATTTCTAATTTGGGAACTTATTTAAAATTTATTATACTTTTTTAGGAAAACCACTCGTGTGTGCTATATAAAAGTTTAATTTATTTAAAACATTTATTCTGGCCACTTCAGGCCTCAGAATTGCACACCATCGCAAAGCTTGGTCCCGTAATAATTCCATATAATATTTAAAAATAATACACAAAAAATCCAAGACATTACATTCTCCCCACCTTAGGGATTTACGTCTCCAAAAAAGTCAAAAAAAAAAGGATACTCAAACAGATGTGGGTATTGTGCACGAATCTGAGCCTCCCACTCTCACTTTCTCTCCTAAAGGTTCCGGTACTTCCATTGGACATGCACTAAGGGAATCGATCACCCATAAACAATCATCTCCTATCTATCCTTGATATCCACTGGGTACTCTACAAAGGTCGCTCTATCCTTGATGTTCAGTTTGCCCAAGTCGATGACGTGCGATGGGTCATGCACTTACCTCATCAACTGTGACACGTAGAAGACATCATGTACCCAGTGAAACTACAGGGGAAGAGCTAGGTGGTACGCCACATCGCCAACTCTGCACAGTATCTGAAAACTTCTAATAAACCTTAGAGACAACTTTCCACCCCAGTAAAATCTCTACAACCCTCACTGAGGTGAGACCTGAATGAAGACATGGTCTCCCTTCTCTAACTCCATAGATCTTCATTTTCTATCAGCATAAGACTTTTTCTAGATCTGTTCAATCTTCATCCACTCTTGGATGATCTTTAACTTCTTGGTGGTAGCTCATACCAACTCTATACCCATGAGTGTTGACTATCTAGGGTCATTCTAACGAAGCGGTGATAGGTAGGGTCACCTATATAAAGCCTCAAACAGTTCCATACCAATGGTGGAGTGGTAGTTTTTTTTGTACACAAACTCCACCAGTGGTAGGTGGTCCTCCCAACTACAAGCAAAATCAAAGATACAATCCTGCAACATATCCTACAGAACCTAAATGGTTCTCTCTATCTGACTATATGTTTGGGGATGGAACGTTGTTCTCAATTGTATCTGGGCCCAAATGCCTCCTGTAATTTCTTATACAACTGAGATGTGAAATGATCATCGTGATCTGAGACTATCTTTTAAGGGACGCCATAAATCTGAACTATCTCCTATATATAGATGTGTCTCAATCTCTCTACAGAAATCTTCTCCTAGATAGCTAGGAAGTGGACTGAATTGGTGAGTTAGTCAATAATCACCCAGACATAATCATGTCCCTTGGATGTTCATGATAATCACATCATGAAGTTCATTGATATTTTATCCCACTTTCACTCTGGTACTTCTAGGGGTGAGATAACCCCACTGGAACCTGGTGCTCAACCTTCACTTGTTAGCACGTAAGGCATTGAGAAATGAACTATACTACTACCTTCTTCATACCTGTCTACCAGAAATGATGCCGAAGGTCCTGGTACATTTTTTCCACTCCAGGATGTACCGCCAATGGGGATGTATGAAACTCCCTTAGAACCTCTTCTTGCAATTCCACTATCAAAACTGTGTATCCTCTAAAAAGGATGACGTGCACCCCACCTTGAGAATATCCATCATGAGATTGTATTGTGGATAACTGAGCATGTAAAGTTTTGTAGTCAATATCCCCTTGTTTTTCCTCTCTGACTCTCCATAAGAGTGAAGGGGTTACAATTATTGACTGGAGATAAGTTGCATCATATCTATCTATGAAGGATAACTATAGTGAGGCCAACTTCTCTGACACCTTGCTCAACAGTTGTGAACTCGATCTCTGACTGAGAGAATCAGCTACTAAGTTCCCATTCCAAAGAGTATATATGATCTAAAATTCATAATCTTGGAGGAACTCCATCCATCACCTCTGCCTCATATTCATATCATTTTTGCGAGAATATGTTCTTGAGGATCTTGTGGTCATAGTAGATGATAAATTTATCTCCCATCAGGTAGTGTCACTACATATTCAATAAAAATACTACCGCTGCTAACTCAAGACCATGAGTCACCTAGTTATTCTCATGTGGACTTAGATGATGTGAACCATAAGAAATCACCACCTGTCTCTGCATCAGGACACAGCCAAGCCTGTTCCCTGATGCATTGTAGAAAACTACATACTTGAAACCCTCTTCTGAAAATCTCAAGATTTATGTGCTTGTCAAACTTTTCCTTAACTACTCAAAAACTTATTGTAACTTCCTCATCCATACAAAAGGTTTCCCCATCTAGGTCAAGGCTTACATCAGCGTTGATATTTGGGAGAAATCATGGATAAATATCTGGTAGTATCATGCCAACCCAAGGAAGTTTTGTACCTCTGTCACACTCTGTGGTGGCTCCCATGGTAACACTGTATCAACCTTGGCTGGGTCCACTCCTAATCCATCTACTGAGATAACATGTCCCAGAAAGTGGACCTTCTATATCCAAAACTAGAAATTCGGGAGATTCCCATAAAGATTGTGCTCTCGGAGTACGTCTAGAACTATTTGTAGGTGTCTCGCATGCTCTTCATCTGACGCAAAGTACATAAGCATGTCTTCAATGAATACCACTATGAAAAGGTCTAAGTATAGATTGAAGATCTGGTTCAGAAGTCCCATGAACACTGTAGGAGAATTCTTCATGATGAAAGGCATCACTAAGTACTCATAATGACCATAACGACAACTAAAATTCATCTTTGGTATATCCTTGTCTCATACTCATAACTGGTGGTAACCCGATCGAAGCTCAAACTTTAAGAACCACAGTGCCCCTATTAGTTGGTCAAAGAGGTTATGGATCCTTGGCAGTGGATACTTGTTCTTCACCATTACGGTTTAGGCACCGGTAATCCATCCACAACCTCAAACTCTTGAATGCCTTTTTGGTAAACAAAATTGGGGTTGCCCAAGGTGAAATGTTGGGAATTAATCCCTTCCTCTGTAGATCCTCTAGTTGCACTCACAACTTGCGAATATCTATGGGAGCTATCTGATATTCTAGTTAGGATATCGGTGTCATCCTGGGGTGTAAGTTGATGTAGAAGTAAATCTCTCAGTGGGAAGGTAATCCCATAACATCTTCTAGAAATATTTTTTCGTACTCCGCCACTACTGTTGGGAACTGGAAGCTCACAACATCTATTGCTCTAATGGTAAGGCTAGACAACTCATGAGTGATTGGATACACCCTACTAAGCATGATCCCATTCTGTGATACTTATATAGAATCCTACCTTTTTATCACATAAACTTTCATTACATTTTACAAAACTGAGGATCTTTAAAGTTTAGTGTCTTGGAAACCAGGAACTTAAAACATGAAAACATAAAACATTATTCTTAAACACTTGAAAGGATTCTCCTCATGTTCATCCTAGGTTCATTACTGAATCTCATAACCTGGGTACATACATCAAAAGAAAGGGTGAGAATAAGTCCCAGTAAGGGAAACAAGAGAAACATTTTACATGTGAATTTGAGATACTTCAATAAGGTCATGAAAAGAACTTTAAGGCATGAGAAAGAAGTCGTGAGGAATATAATAATAAAAATAAATTTTTTCATAACTTGAAGATGTGGCTACAACATTTAATATTGAAAATCATTTCGTTTCACCAAGGTCCATCCCCAAGGTGTCATTAAAAATTACCAAGGTTATTCACCAAGGTATCAGTCTAAAAGGTCATCTCTAGAGATTAAGTCTTTACCCAATGCATTGGAGCGCTATCTGGGTGCACCCTTGACATGTCTTTATTATCATGTGATCCATATATATCATCACCAATCATTTCATAAACAACCCATATAGCATAAAAGAAATGGGTTTCATTTCATAATCATAACGTTTTAAAAACTGCTTTAAAGACATGATCTTAATGTCACTTTAAACCCACAGAAAGGGAAAGCGGGTTTCATGTATGTAAATCCCAGAATTTAAAATAGAACATTTTGGTATATATGTGAATACCCATATAGAAGAGAGAGCTTTTATTATTAAATTAATTAAATAAAAGAACTTTAGAAAAAAATAGAGACATTTTGAGACGAAAATTCTACAGCATAACAGCTATGTTACAGGGTTTTAGAAAACATTGAAAAGAGAGGGGACATGGGTCAAACATTCATAAATGACCCATAAAACAGTATAGGGACAGAATATAAGGGATTTAAGAACATGGTAATTAAATTTGAAAATATACCATATGAAATGAAGAACATGAAGGAAGACAAAAATAAGATTTCTCTTATGAAAATTCGGCAGCCTAACGGCGTCACATAAACTTCAACCAAAAATGAATTGATGAGATCAAATAGGGTCTCTCATCATTTGAACATAAAATATCAGTATGATAGATATAGAGATCATACCCCAACATAATAAAAAGGAACTTGCAAGACTTGACATTGAATTAGAACATTGAAAAAGGAGAAAGGTGAAAGAACCACTTAAAAATTCGGCAGCCTAACGGCGCAACTTAAAACTTCAAAATACTGAATTGAATAGATCAAATGGGGTCTCTCATCATATGATCATAAAAGATCAGTATGATAGATATAGATATCATACCCCAACATAATAAAAAGGAACTTGAAAGACTTGACATGAAAGTAGAACTTGAAAGAGAAGGGTGAAAGAACCACTTAAAAATTCGGCAGCCTAACGGCGCCACTTAAAACTTCAAAATATTGAATTTAAGAGATCAAATGGGGTCTCTCATCATATGATCATAAAATATCAGTATGATAGATATAGATATCATAACCCAACATAATAAAAAGGAACTTGAAAGACTTTACATGAAAATAGATCTTGAAAAATGAGAAGGGAGAAAGAATCTGTTACAAAAATTTCGGCAGCCTAACGGCGCCACTTAAAACTTCATAAAATGAAATAATGAGAGTAAGAGGGGATCTCTCATTATATGAACATGAAAGGTGAAGTAATATAAATATAAAAGAACATCCTTCAACATAAGATCACGGAGCATAAAAGAAATGACATAAAAGACATTACTTGAAAAGAAAGAGAGAGGTCGGATCCCTTACCTTAAAACATAACTCTTAAAACTCAAAGGTTGGGACCTTGAGGGCTTGGGGGAACCTTGGGAGGACTCCTTGGGAGATAATGAGACCAGAACTTCGTTGGGGGAGAGTGGGGAATCGAAATGGATGAGAGGATGGCTTGGTATTTATAGGGAAAGTGAGGGGACAAGGCATTAATGGCCAAGGGACACCTCACAAGTGGTTTTCTCAAAAGCATGGGCTCTCCCATGGTATTTCCCATGGAGTTAGGCCACATGGGTCCCCCCATACAATAATTCATCACCTTTGGTCGGCCAACCCATAAAATATCTCATGAAATCATCATGACACAGTTATGATGCCATTAAACATACCGAAAACCTAAAACTGTATTTTTACTATTCACTGAAAATTCAACTTTCTCAGAAAAATCCCCAAATTTCACCTTAACCAAATATCAATGCTCTAATTTCAAAAATGAACTCCATTTTATAAAAATAATTTTCTAAATATTTTTAATTTATTTTTTTAAATAAATACACTATTCACCGAAAATTCATTTTTTTCAGAAAAATCCCAAAAATTTACCTTAACATAATATCGATGCTCTGAGTTCAAAAATGAAATCCATTTTATAAAAATATTTTTCTAAATATTTTTAATTTAATTCTTAATTAAAAAACACTATTCACCCAAAAAAACTAATACTTGAATAATACTTTATGAAACCGTTATTTAACCATTTTATTGAATCACATTACTTAATCAAGGTGCCTAGATTATATTAATACTTTCTTTAAGTGAGATTACTAATCCATTTGGTCACATTACTAATCCTAAGCATAAAATCACTATTCATAATTTACTATTCATCAAAAATTAAGTTGATCTTATTAGACTCGAAATTTCGTACTGAACATAATTGTAGAAGACCATTTTTTGAAAATCATTACACATTTTTGATTATTTAAGGTTTATATAAACATTTTTTAAAATATCCTTTCTCTAAAATTCACCAAAAATATGCATATTATATTTATCCGGACATTTGAAAAGTCATAAACATCATCATAAGAAGAAATCCCAATTTTTATTTAAAACAAAGGATTACACAAGGCAGTTATGGTCTCCTTACATAGCCCCTTATCACACCAGCATAGGACCTAAGTGTAAGGTGTGCTAAGGTGAGAGAATCTGAGGGGGGCTCGGCCAACATTGCATGAGTAGTAATTTCTATCAGTTTGAACTTCTCGTGAAGGCGATTCTGTTCTAGCTTCACACGATGAAGTTCGGCTTGGGTTTGGTCTATAGGAAAGCCTAGTGGTGCTACCTCCTTCCCAAGTTCTGTTAGATGGGATTCGATCAGTCCAAGACTACTGGGTGAGGCCATAGAGTCTTCTTTCTATAATAATTAACCAAGATTACTTGTATTTAGAGGCAATAATCAAAATGTTTAGTTTCCAGCGGTCATATTGACCAATGGTCATATAATAGTCAAAACCCAACGGTCTCATTTTAATTAAACTCATGTTATCAAATGAAACATTTTTGTTGAGTATAAAAATAAAATAACACATAAAATTAGGAAACAAGATTTATTCAAATTTTCGGGTCGTTAAAATCTTCCCCCCTTAAGAAATTGCGTCCTCGCAATTTTTAAAATTGGGTTTTGAAATTTCATTGAAATTCCCACATCGAAAAAGGAGTCAGTAAAACTATTAATTTAAAAGAAAGAAAGGGAAGTACAAAGGTCACCCAAGTTAACCCACACTAGGATTCCATCTAGGAAAACATGGACATGGAGGAGAAAACAAAGGGTCAAGTTCTGAGGGAGAGTGATAGAAAACATGATTAGGAGAAAGTTAACCATAAGAAAATCCCAAACTTATGATGTGTGTAAACGGTCTTTGATTACCTAGTAGAAAACGTAAACCAAAAAAGTTTTTGTTTTAAATTCCTTTTCATAATTTTGAGGAATTCATTTACTACATAGAACAAAAACATAAGAAACTATACCTACCTTCATGTAGAGTTTCATCCTTTAATAAGTTTCTACCAAAACTAATATTTTATCCAAATGATGAGCATTCAAAACTACTTGGTCTCATCAAAACACAAGAATAATCTTCTAGAGAATCACATAATCCACAAAAGATTAACTATCTATTTATTTTATCTTTAAACATTATCCCAAAAATATAAAGGGTAAGGTAAAACAACTCTTCAAAAAGAAAGAATCCCATAGGAATGGAAACTACTTTTAAATCTTCAAAGTTCCATGGTACTACCCAAAGTTCATCATAGACCATTCCATAAATAACGGTCCTTAAAATTCCTCAAAATAAACCAAACTAAGATTGAAACCCAAATACAAGAAGGATTTGATAACATAGTCTTCCAAAATAAACTTCATCATTCATCTCCAAACAACATAAACCACTCCTAACATCTTATAACAAAAGTAACTAACCTAAACATATTTTCCCTAAGATAGGTTAATCATTTCCATAAGTAACCTATATTACTATAAGTTCACCTTAAATTCATCGATTCATCAAAATATAAGTCAACCTTACTCCTCAATTAAAATATTGTAGTAATCTATTTACCTCGATCATATAGGGTCCCCAAAATAGTGAACGTCTTCCAAAATAATAATCATCTTTTAATCCCCTAATCATCTCTGTCATATTAATACAGCAATCGTCGCATTTCCTATCACATTGGTTGTTGGGACATGTTCTTCCATTTCCCACCATTAACTAAGAAGAGAAAGTATAATTAGGGGCTTAAATACTTATCCAATAATCATGAAAAGGAACTTAAAGCATATAAGGATAACTTGTAGAATAAAATTATACCCTAACTTGTGATCCCATAGGTTCCCATCTAGGTTATCCATGATCATATATTCTTATGTGAATCTTTATTTTATTTTATCTTTGTTCCTTTAACAATGGTTCATACTAAGCTTATGAATTTACCAAAGCATATCCCCCGGGAGTGTCGTAACCAATAGTGCAGCAAGGCCTGTTTTCATGTACCAGTTCCCGTTTGAGTCTAGCTCAAAGCGTTGTTTTTAGGTTTTACCCCTATGTACATATGTGCCAGAGCCACCTCTACCTGCTTGTATCCAGACAGGGATGTATTTGCTTGGAAACCCCTTACTCAATACTCACCAAAATACCAGGAATATTTCCTATATTTAAATTTTTCTATAGGGTTATTCCTAGAGTTTTCATATCCTAATTTCCACAAATAACTAAACCATCCTTTGATACCAACTATAGAATCCCACTTTTTTATCACATAAACTTTCATTACATTTTACAAAACCGAGGATCTTTAAGGTTTAGTGTCTTGGAAACCAGGAACTTAAAACATGAAAACATAAAACATTATTCTTAAACACTTTAAAGGATTATCCTCATGTTCATCCTAGGTTCATTACTGCATCTCATAACCTGGAGACATACATCAAAATAAAGGGTGAGCAGAAGTCCTAGTAAGGGAAACAAGATAAACATTTTACATGTGAACTTGAGATACTTTAATAAGGTCATGAAAAGAACTTTAAGGCATGAGAAAGAAGTTGTGAGGCATATCATAATAAAAATAACATTTTTCATAACTTGAATATGTGGCTAAAACATTTAATATCGACAATCATTTCGTTTCACCAAGGTCCATCCCCAAGGTGTCATTAAAAATTACCAAGGTTATTCACCAAGGTATCAGTCTAAAAGGTCATCTCTAGAGATTAAGTCTTTACCCAATGCATTGGAGCGCTATCTGGGTGCACCCTTGACATGTATTTATTATCATTTGATCCACATATATCATCACAAATCATTTCATAAACAACCCATATATCATAAATGAAATTGTTTTCATTTCATAATCATAACGTTTTAAAAACTGCTTTAAAGACATGATCTTAATGTCACTTTAAACCCATGGAAAGGGAAAGAGGGTTTCATGTATGTAAATCCCAGAATTTAAAATAGAAAATTTTGGTATATATGTGAATACCCATATAGAAGATAGAGATTTGAGTATTCACTTAATTAAATAAAATAACTTTAGAAAAAGAGAGAGACATTTTGAGATGAAAATTCTGCAGCATAACAGCTATGTTACAGGGTTTTAGAAAACATTGAAAAGAGAGCGGACATGGGTCAAACATTCATAAATGACCCATAAAATAGTAGAGGGACAGAATATAAGGTATTTAAGAACATGTTAATAAAATTTGAAAATATACCATATGAAATGAATAACATGAAAGGAAGACAAAAATAAGATTTCTCTTATGAAAATTCGGCAGCCTAACGGCGTCACATAAACTTCAACCAAAAATGAATTGATGAGATCAAATAGGGTATCTCATAATTTGAACATAAAATATCAGTATGATAGATATAGATATCATACCCCAAAATAATAAAAAGGAACTTTCAATACTTGACATGAAATTAGAACTTTGAAAAAGGAGAAAGGTGAAAGAACCACTTAAAAATTCGGCATCCTAACGGCGCCACTTAAAACTTGAAAATACTGATTTGAAGAGATCAAATAGGGTCTCTCATCATATGATCATAAAATATCAGTATGATATATATAGATATAATACCCCAACATAATAAAAAGTAACTTGAAAGACTTGACATGAAAGTAGAACTTGAAAGAGAAGGGTGAAAGAACCACTTAAAAATTCGGCAGCCTAACGGCGCCACTTAAAACTTCAAAATACTGAATTTAAGAGATCAAATGGGGTCTCTCATAATATGATCATAAAATATCAGTATGATAGATATATATATCATACCCCAACATAATAAAAATGAACTTGAAAGACTTTACATGAAAATAGATCTTGAAAAATGAGAAGGAAGAAAGAATCTGTTACAAAAATTTCGGCAGCCTAACGGCGCCACTAAAAACTTCATAAAAAGAAATAATGAGAGTAAGAGGGGATCTCTCATTATATTAACATTAAAAGGTAAGTAAGATTAATATAAAATAACATCCTTCAACATAAGATCATGGAGCATAAAAGAAATGACATAAAAGAGATTACTTGAAAATAAAGAGAGAGGTTGGATCCCTTACCTTAAAATGTAAATCTTAAAACTCAAAGGTTGGGACCTTGAGGGCTTGTGGGAACCTTGGGAAGACTCCTTGGGAGGTAATGAGACTATAAATTAGTTGGGGGAGAGTGTGGAGTTGAAATTGATGAGAGGATGGCTTGGTATTTATAGGGAAAGTGAGGGGACAAGGCATTAATGGCCAAGGGACACCTCACAAGTGGTTTTCTCAAAAGCATGGGCTCTCCCATGGTATTTCCCATGGAGTTAGGCCACATGGGGCCCCCCATACAATAATTCATCACCTTTATTCGTCAAACCCATAAAATATCTCATGACATCATCATGACACAGTTATGATGTCATTAAACATACCAAAAACCTAAAACTGTATTTTTACTATTCATTGAAAATTCAACTTTCTCAGAAAAATCCCAAAATTTAAGCTTAAACAAATATCAATGCTCTGATTTCAAAAATGAACTCCATTTTATAAAAATAATTTTCTAAATATTTTTAATTTATTTTTTTAAATAAATACACTATTCACCGAAAATTCATTTTTTTCATAAAAATCCCCAAAATTTACCTTAACATAATTTCGATGCTCTGAGTTCAAAAATGAAATCCATTTTATAAAAATATTTTTCTAAATATTTTTAATTTAATTTTTAATTAAAAAACACTATTCACCCAAAAAAACTAATACTTGAATAATACTTTATTAAACTATTATTTAACCATTTTATTGAATCACATTACTTAATCAAGGTGCCTAGATTATATTAATACTTTCTTTAAGTGATATTTCTAATCCATTTGGTCACATTACTAATCCTAAGCATAAAATCACTATTCATATTTTATTATTCATCAAAAATTAAGTTGATCTTATTAGACTCTAAATTTCGTACTGAACATAATTTTAGAAGACCATTTTTTGAAAATCATTACACATTTTTAATTATTTAAGGTTTACATAAACATTTTTTAAAATATCATTTCTCTAAAATTCACCAAAAATATGCATACTATATTTATCCATACATTTGAAAATTCATAAACATCATCATAAGAAGAAATCCCAATTTTTATTTAAAACAAAGGATTACACAAGGCAGTTACAGTCTCCTTACATAGCCCCTTATCACACCAGCATAGGACCTAAGTGTAAGGTGTGCTAAGGTGAGAGAATCCGAGGGAGGCTCGGCCAACATCACATGAGTATTAATTTCTATCAGTTTGAACTTCTCGCGAAGGTGATTCCATTCTAACTTCACACGATGAAGTTCGGCTTTGGTTTGGTCCAGAGCAAAGCCCAATGGTGCTACCTCCTTCCCAAGTTTTGTTATATGGGCTTCGATCGGTCCAAGACTACTGGGTGAGGCCATCGAGTCTTCTTTCTATAATAATTAACCAAGATTACTTGTATTTAGAGACAATAATCAAAACGTTTAGTTTCTAGTGGTCATATTGACCAGTGGTCATATAACAGTCAAAAACCAACGGTCTTATTTTAATTATACTCATGTTATCAAATGAAACATTTTTGTTGAGTATAAAAATAAAATAAAATAACACATAAAATTAGGAAACAAGATTTATTCAAAATTTCGGGTCGTTACAACCTAGGTTTCCTTTTCACTAATAAAGTAAAACCTCATTCTATCTCTACAGACACACCACACTCTTCACCTAAAGTAGTCAATCTGGGCATGGACTGAAGATAACCAATCCTTACTGAGAATGGCGTTGTAAGGCCTCGACACTTCCACCAAGATGTTCCAACTGAAACTCTCACCTCCAAGGGAAATATCACACTGTTAGAAAAGATGTGTGATAATCAAGTCTCCTCTTATAGGTGTCTCCAAGCATAAGGGTTTATTCAATGGCTCTATTGGAATCTCAAGGTTTTGCACAAGACATGTGGTGAGGAAATAATGATTGGAACCTGTGTCTATAAGTATGGTACCTAAGGTAGAAAGGACATTGATCATGCCTTAGATCATCTCTGGAGTCCCTGGGTATTATTCCTCGACCGTATGTAGCTTCCCCAGCCCCTGTCCCCCAACTCCTTGCTCATGGTTGAGACCTTCTAGGGTGGTGGTGGAATTAGGTCAAAGTGTTTGAAACCTCCTATATCTCTCCCTACTTTTCTGCCACATTTTCCACCTGGCGGGTCTACCTACTCCACTCTCTAACTCTTCCTTGGTGGTGCATCCATCACCTCCCTATCAGTAGTTCGACAGGTTGGGAAATCTCTATTGAGATGTCCCCAACAATCTCATGAGTAGTATTGCCTCTACCTAGGATGATTGGATCCATTCTGAGATGCCTAGACTGTAGATCCCCTATCTTGGATCCTCCTGTGATGTCTCCCACATCCTGATCCCTATGTCTGACATCGAGTCCTTGCTTCTAAGGTCTCTGCACCATTCTTCCTACTACTGACTTCCACTAGCTTTATCTTCTCATCCAAGAAGTTCTCGACCACCAAATCTCACTCGAGAACCCCTATATATGTCAAAATGCATAGATGCATGATACTAGCTCCTATTTTCCATCCCAGAACTCACTCGAAGGTCTGAGATCTGAAGTAATAATCCTTGACCATATCCATAGAGTACCTAGAAAGTTTGTTGAACCTCAATGAATAGTTATCCACCATTAAAATGTTCTGGTGGAACTACAGAAGCTCCTGGATAAGCATTGCTCTCAGGATAACCAGAGATAACTCCTCCCTAAAGATTTTATCGAACTCTATCCATGAAGGAGTATCCTCATCATGAGTCTACATGGTCAAACTCCATCATTGACCCAACGAACCCTAAAGAAGGCTCGTTCATAGGATCACCATCTGGTCCGCTGGTGTCCTCACTAGATGGAAAACTCTGTTCACTACCTCAAGCCAGTACTCAACCACTTGAGGTTCGGGCTCACCTCTAAACCTGAGGGGTCTCTATCTCTGAAACTCATAGAGCATGCTCAGCTTGTGATCCTCATCTATTAGTACTGTAGGAACCATGTGTTGCTCCACTGGTGGTGTTATATCAGGTGCACCACCTAGAGGCAACGCATGGGAAACTGGTCCCTAAATTTAAGCCTCATCACTGATGGATTCATCCTCGTGATTGAGTTACTAAATCCTAGAGGGTATGTATCATGGATGCATCTTATAAGGAAACAATATGTATCATGGTAGAATAGTATATTTGGATAGATGACACAAAAGGGAATGGAAAACACAACCCATTCCTATATGATGAATGAACCCTTACTTTATTTCACTGCAACTAGTGTTCTCATGTACTGAGTTGAAAAGTAGGTTATCAGAGTCCTGGTGTATGGATACATCGTCCACCCGCACCAACACTAGAGTCCCTAGCCTACAATTTGAGATCAAAACACTTAAAAATGTTACCCCAAACCAATCTCCCAAACTCTTGGTCTAAAGGTAGAACTGACCACCACTGAAACCACTCTTTTGGGACTCATCCCAGTGGGTCATGTTCCGCATCTCCCCAAGCCCGCCTTCAATAGGCTAGGGGCTGGTGACTAGCACCAAGTAAGCATATCACTAACATGGTAGGAATTTCCTAAGTACCTATACACACACACACATCTCCAAGACCACAAATTCTAAAATGTAAAAACCACTAAGGAACAAAATTCATGCATATGACTAAACCCAACCAATATAGTACAATGGAAAGTGAAGCACAGAAAGTAAACTAGGACAGAATACAATCCCACCAAAATAAAGAGTTTAAATACTACAAATTCCAACCTATAAAAAATAAATAGGTACTGAGACTGCTTCTCGTAGTTGTAGGAACACCTCTTCCTATAGAGAATCTCACAAAACTCGGTCCGATCCTGTTCCACCCTGGACTCCATTAAAAGGTATCTTGTCTGCACAAGACATGACACATGCAGGAAAAGACCGTTCAGGGGTGAGTATAATAATACTTAGTAGAGGACCTCGAAAACCACAAAGTAATACAAAAAGTAAAAGTATACTCAACTCTAAAAAATATATGTCTACAAAACATATAGCTAGAGAAACATATCTAGATATACTCAAAACCCATATCCGTAGTCTAGAGGTAAGTCACAATGACCGTATACCCACGCTAGGGATTCAGTTTGAAGATTCCATGAAGCACTAATCCGGGAGAACTCACTCCACGAGTCTGGCAGCTCTGATGTAGTCCATCCTATAAGTAAATTCATCAAGAAGTTCCATGATAGATATAGATGCATTGGTAGATCTAAATAGAGAACATATGGACTCATTTCGGGAGAACTCACTCCTAAGTAAGGAAAAATCGCAATACACAGATGAGGATCACTACTAGAGCCTTAGAATATATAAAAAATCATTGGGATTCTCCTGCTAAGTAGAGGATCTACATCTTATAGGATTGGTCATGTTGATACCTGACTCTACCTAGGGCCAAGAATGGGTAGAGGATCTCATTTTGGGCCTCTCGGAGGGATTCTGACTATATCTCGAAATTTCTGCTAAAGGGATCATTATCTTGTGGATAGAAACGAAACCTGGCCTTTGGAGAAATAGAAAAGGGGAACTAACCCAAAAAAAACTTGTCCAAGGAATGGTGTACAAGGAGATCAAGCCATGTACAAGAAATTACATGATGTGTATAAAAGTCACACGTAGTGTCTCTTGACTCTGAGTACTACCCATGTGCAACAGCCTGAGTCAGAAGAATATGTCGCATAAAAAAGGTATACACGGTATATAGAATAGTAACATTTCGTGTCCTACCATATGGGGGTCGATCCATGTACACTGGCTGTGTGCCCGTACATGACTTCAACCCGTGTCTGCCAACCCATGTACCAGTATACAGGGTAACCCATGTAACGGTCTGGTCTGGTCGTGTGGTGGAGTAAATGTCATGTACTCCAACCCATGTTTGTGTATCATCCAAGATACATGTTGAGTCTCGCGTAAGAACCCACATTCCATGTGACATCTGTCACATGCCGTGTCATCGCTTTCTGTCACCCAAAACCCTAACTGCCTCTCAAGGGGGCCCACACGCTATGTAGTCTGAACTATATGTCGTGTTCGTCATAATTTTCCATAAAAATAATTCTTCACTAAAGAACCTTGGGTGATTCTAAAATATTTGATATGGTTGTCTGGTCACCTCTAAATTGAAGATCTAGAGTCGCCCCACCATGGTAACACTGAATCGGTGGGTTTTGGGTGTTTGATCAGCCCTAAAAACCCGTTTCGATTATCCACATGAAGAACGCTTGAAGGAATATTTCTATTGAACCATGTTTATTCATCTTACATCATCATCTTATCACCTCTGCTGGGTCATCACAATGTCGGATCTCTAATTTTGGATTTTTTATGTTGTGAAAAAAATGCGCAATGATCCATTGTTCATAACCCTGTGAAGAATGCAGAGTAAAAACATGGGAAGAAAATAAAATAATGAACCGAGGGATGAACTGCTACCGTAATTCGTCATGGTGTTTATTTTCTCCCATTAGAGGGATCAAACAAAGCAAATAAAAACATAAATCAAATTAAACATGGATTAATTCCCCAAAATAAACCTGATAAAATACCCTCCCATCAGAACGACGATCTGCAGGTCAACCTTTTCGTGGTTTGATTTGCGTTCGTCATTTAAATCTAAGAATGAAGAAATAATAATTTAAATAACAACCCCTTCCTCAATCGTTGATAAAGAGGGAGATCAGTCGTCGGTTGGGATTTGATATTATTGTGCAATGATCCATGCATCTTCGTTCATTGTCGTTTGTCAGTGATTCTATGGGGTGTCTCCTCTCCAAAGTTCTAGAGGATTCCAGGGAAATTTTATAGGGTTATGAGCCTAACCCTAGGATCTTGTTCATTTAAAACCAAATGACACATTGTTGTGTTATGTAAATATTTAAAATAAATAAATTATTAATTTATTTTACTTCCTTTAAAACATTCAAAAACTAACTTCTACTATCGACCCACTCCGTTTGATGTTAGGTATTTTATAAGGTAAAACCACTGCTTTGAAAACAACGGTTCCCTTAGATTTCTAATCTAGGCACCCATTTAAATTTTATTCCACTTTTTTAAGAAAACCACTCATGCACGCTATATAAAAGTTTAATTTATATCAAACATTTATTCCAGGAACTATGGGCCATATAATTGCATGCCATCACAAAACCTGGTCCCATAATAATTCTATATAATATTTAAAAATAATACACCGAAAATTTGAGACATTTTACTAAATTATCAAAAAAATATGAGTGTGTTTGCTTGGTTTTCAGTGAGTGAAACTTTTTAAATTCCAATGTCAATTTTAAAATAATAATAGACACATTGAGTCAATTGCCTTTTTTTACTAAAATTAATGTCAATTTAAAATAGAAATAAGTACTTGGAGTCATACCAGACACATTGTGTGTCAAATTGAGGTGCGGCTGATTCCTACACATCCCAAAGTCTCAAAACAATCCTAAATGTCAATGTTAGCATGATTTCCATTGAATTTATTTTTCAAAATTCCAACACTGCATGGGCATTTTTGAATAAACCACATCAACTCAAAAAAAAAGAATCCACTTGTATAAGAAAAAAACTATTATGAGTAATACTAAAAAAGAAATAAATTAAATATAAATATAAAATAATACATTAATTCTATAGACAATGATTTTACTATGAAAATATCAAGATTACCTCTATGCTTGAGAAGTGAAGTTAACTTGAAGGAAAGTGATAAATTTCAATACTGTAGGGGTGAAAGGTTTTGAGGGAGAATAATTATGTTGACGTTTTGGTGCAGAAAGGGATGAAAGATGGAAAGAGCACCCCAACTTGAACAAAATAATACACTTATATAAGAAAACAATTATTATACGAGTAATACTAAAAGGAACTAAATTAAACATAAATATGAAATAATACATTAATTAAATTAACAATGATTTTGCTATACAAACATTAAGATTACCACTGTAATTGAGCAGAGGTATCATCGTTAATATTCCTACAAATGTAGTGGAGAGAACTTGAAAGAAAGTGATAAATCCAACACTATGGGGTGAAAAGGTTTTGAGGGAGATGAAGCATGAAATTTAGATAGAGCACCCCAACTCAAACAAAAGAATCCACCTGTATAAGAAAAAAATTATTATGTGAGTAATACTAAAAAAATTAAACATAAATATGAAACAATACATTAATTCTATGGGAAATTATTTTACTATGAAAACATAAATATTACCTCTATAATTTAGTAGAGGCATCATCATTTCTCTTCCTATAAAGGTGGTGGAGAGAACTTGGAAAAAGTGATAAACACAACACTACAAGGGTGTAAAGGTTTTTAGGGAGAAGAATCATAAAAGTTTTACATAGCACCCCAACTCAAAAAAAAAAGAATCCACCTATATAATAAAAAAATTATTATGTCATTAATACTAAAAATAAATAAATTAAACATAAATATGAAACAATACATTAATTATATGGACAATTATTTTACTATGAAAACATCAATATTACCTCTTTGATTGATTAGAGGCATCATCATTGCTCTTCCTGAAAAGTAATGACACATGGACATACATATTCTAAAATAAACAAACTCTGTACGGAATAATGAAAATTAATTTAACATTTTATTATATATTTTTTTAGTAAAATAGAGAAATTATATCATAACATTACCTTTACAACCTTCCAAAGGGTTTTTTTTATTATAGTATGTTCTTCTATCATGTGAAAAAGACATTGTATGCATGAGTAGTCAAACATTTAATTTAGATTATGTTAATATAGTAGAGAACATATAATATTATGAGGAAAAACATAATATATTAAAAAACAATTTTAACTTCTCATTGAACCCTATTTCTTTTTTTAAAGGTTTCAAGGATTTGGTTCCTCTATTGAGAATCCAAATCCCCTATTTGTGGTCCCTTCTAACGTATAAGACATTTTCTATATTAGGACTGACATGAACTAATTGTAATATCCCAATGAAAGGGTTATCCTCGATTGAATTTTCTTCTGACTCAACATTTACTTTAGTAACCAGTAGGAAAATGGAATAATTATTATGTTTTGTATTAGAGACATAAAATACTTAGACTTTTTGTGATTCCATTATTAATGGCTTGTCTTTTTCCCCTTCCATACTGAAATTCACCTTTATAAAGCCCATTTTATCAACTTTCACTCCATTGATATTTTCAACCCATTTGAAACGGGAAAATTAGAAATTGAAATATTGTATAATCCAACTTGTATATCTATTTGATAATTACAAAATATGACATATTTACATAAATTGGATTTCTATCCTTGGAACTAGATATGTGCATCGCTTCAGCCACAATAGTAACACCAATGTTTTTCATCATACTAAATTCATCGTGTTATTTTGTATAGAACATATAACCATTGATTACAAAACCAATATAAGATATAACATTTTCATTCGGTCCTTTGGATAGCCATTTAAGTTGTTCAAAAAATGAATTTGAATTTCCAGATAACTACTTATAAATTTGATCTCTAAACCATCCTATAAACTATTAATTATGTGTATTTGATATCCATCCTTCAGCCCTTGATGTATTAAAATCTCTAAGAATTTATTTTTGGGATTAAATTTATGGATCAATATCTTCACTATTTGTAATATTTAAAGATATACTTGATCCTTCTCTATCAAGGTAATTGTAACAATATATCTTCCAGAAATCCCTTTGTCCATAAGGCATTTATTGTGACGAGACTTTGGGAGACTGATGCTTTCAACATCTGATAGGTAATTGGAACTTAATTCAATACCTTCTTCAACAATATATCATTCTATAATAAAACCTTCTAGATAACTTTGATTCTTGAGATACCCTTTCAAAATCTTCTTATACCATTCAATGGGGTACATCCATCTGTAATGGAAAGGACCACATAGTTGAAAATCTCTTTCCAATTAAACCATTAGGTGGACCATTATTTCAAATAATTATGGTGGTAAGAACATCTCTAATTCACATAATATGACTACAATCTCTTTATTAATGATGGGAAACTTTGTTGGGTCTACAAATTTAATATATATGGATTTGAAAAATAATCAAAGTCGGGTTAATGTATGTCATACATTTTGAGGCAGAATGCAATAGAAAGCAACAGGCATTAAATCATGCATCAAAACATGGAAGACGTTTGATTTTAGTCCTTGTAACTTCAAATTAGTCATTTACATGAAATTCTTAATATTTTATGAATACCCCTGTGGAAATTTTACACTAGTAAGGAAAATGAAAAATTGAAATTTTTCCTATATAGATAGTGTAAGCTGTTGGAGGAAGAAAAGTATTACATTTACCCTTCACCGGTTCCAACTCCTTCCTTATCCCTATTTCAATAAAGTACAACCTATCCTTGATGTCATATTTTTTTTTTCCAAGAACATTTAGTAATGTGTCAATAACACTATCAAATAAAAAAATTCTACATGCATGAAATCAATAAAATGTCTTACATACAAACAATTCCAATATAGTAATTCAAAGAAAATGTATCTCTTCTTCCAACCTAATTTTTTAAGGTTTTTCAAAAATGGGTTACCAAAAATAGTGTCGAACTTTTTTAATTTTTTATATATTTGATCACTCATTGTTGGAGATGGTGTTGTACATTGTTCGATATTCCCATCGAATGATATTTTCTAGGATTGGTATTTTTTTCGTTGAGGTAAAAATTTCTAGTGTCCTAAAAAAACAGTCTTCAAGAAATATTTCAATCGAACTGAGTATGTGCATTTTTTAAAAATGGGACACCCCAACATTCCTTTAATTCTATAGCCTGATAAATTTCCATAAGAGGGGAAGTTATTTATCATTTCATACAATATGGAACTCAATTTTAATTCTTCATTTCTATGAGAATCATACATTGTAACACTTATATCCCAAATCAATTTCAGATCTTTGATCAATGGAGCCAAATAGACATCAATATCATTACCAAGTTTCTTTGGTTCAGATATAAGTAGAGACAGCATATTATATTTATGCTTCATGCATAAACATGGATAAAAGTTATAATTTTCTAACATGATGGGCCATGTATTGTGAGTACTAATTTATAAACCAAAATGATTTATTCCATATGTAGATAATGCATGATGAAAGTTTCTCAGCTCATCTCCAAATTTAGGAAAGTCACAATCATTTTTCTTCCACTGAGGAGAATCTACTAGATGATGTAGGTTCCCATATTTAATTATTGTATCTACATTCCATGTTAATTTTCTTTCAGTTTCCTAAGATCTATATAGTCTTCTAAACCGTGGAATGATGGGAAAGTACCATAAATATTTTTAAGGACTTGATTCATTTTTCTTGTATCAATCTACGCCACACTTAGGGAATTTTATGTGTGATTCATGGTCCTTTTGAAAAAATATGAAATAATGTATACAAGCATATATTTTTTAGAGATCATTCCCATTTAACATAACATTATTTTAGCATCATATGTTTGGCATGGTAGTACATTTTCTTCTAGTAGCATATCTTTTAGAAGACCAAATAGTTCTATAAAGATAGTGTCACTCCATCCACTGCCAGCTTTCAAATTATATAACTTCAATACAACTGAAAATGTTTTGTATTTAGTACAACTAGTATGAAATGTTTTCTTGGAATAGATACTTAACTCCTCAAACAACTTTGGACAATCATGAAGGTTATCTTCAATTTCCATTTTCACTTCTTCCATGAAATATTAATCATCTTTTATAAAGGTACTCATATCAAATGATTCATAAAATGTAGTATCATCCCAATCAATGTCCACATTCATTTTTTTCCCATATTTAGTCCAACATTTATAGCTTTGATATATTCTACGACAAATCAAATGTTCTTCCAAATCTTCTGGACTAATTTTTCTTGAATAATAACAACATAAACATAGATAGAGGATTTTATAAGGGTTGTATATATTCTCTCTTGCAAACTTGATGAAATATTTAACTCCATATTCATATTTGTTTATCGAACGATTAGTATGCATACATTTTTGGTTCATATCCATCCTATTGGGTTTATAAAATAATAATTTTATATAATATATAAATAAATACACATAGGATATTCATTATCAAAAGTGAAATTTATAGACAATTCTAATAATTGAAACTCAATATTTTATTGTTTCAAAGAATTTTAGTATGTTGAAGAAAATAGGTAATTAAATTTAAGAAAATTATTACTCCACACCAAATATTTCTTAAATCTCCTAAACAAATGAAAATATAATATATCCAATTAAGAAGTAATAAGAAACTAAAATATGATAAACAAGAATAATAAACTCTCATTCAGTCAACTATAAGATATAAAAATGTATTGGAATGAATTATTACATTTAAAATTAATGGTATATAAATATTTGAAAACATCTCAAGGCTCTTTGGATGTCATATCACCACACTGACTCATTCCAAGGAAATTCAAGGTACTCCAACTAGATGTAAAATTATCATTTACTAATGGATTACATGAATAGGAAGTTTACATCAAACAAATAGATAGTTTTATCATTATTTAATATGAGAATAATGTTTTTAAATTGAAAAAGTTGATGTATGAATTGAAACAAGAACTAAGAGATTGGTATTGAAGGTTAGATTAATTATTAAAGAAACTTTAATTTAAAAAAATGAGGAATTGATCATAATAATTACATAAAAATTAATTTTATTGATAGATTGAAAGTGTTTATCAATGTAGATGACATAATATTTAAAGGTCCAAGATATGAATGATGATAATAATTTTCTCAATTAACAATGACCAATGTTTAAATATTGATGATTAGTGAGTTGACATTTTCCTTAGTTTATAGGTGACTCATGGAATTAATGGGATATTTATTTCCCAATCCATGTATGTGAGTGAAGTGTTTTATATATTTAAAAAGAAATATTGAAAACCCATATTGACACCCATTGAAAATTGAATAAAATTTTCAAATGTTATGGATGGAATGTTAATCTATATCATGGAGTGTGGTAGATTCATTATATGCCAAATTTTTTATAGTAAAAAGGTTTGACATACTATTTTTCTATATTTCATATAGCTAGGTATCAAAGTGATCTCATGGAAATCCAATTGTTATTAGTTAAATAAATACTCAAAAATGGGGTGAAATTCTTGAAAATATACATTTCTGAGTAAGAAATTATAATGTCTTATAGTGGTATATTGGTCTCAAAAAAAGTGGTATAACTAGAAAGGGGTAATCTAAAAAGGATATTTTTTGAAAATTATTAAGATAGAGGGAGTAGGATGATGATGAAAAATTATTATGTATTTGGAAAATAGTACATACCATCAAGGAATAATATTGCGTATATTATTATTAAAAGAATTTATAAATAATGTTGGATTAATCTAAAGAGGGAGAAAAATAAAATATATTTTTTAAAAAGTGTAGAGACATAGGAAGTTGGATTATTGAGAAAAGTTACAACACATTTAACAATAGATATAGTTTCTAAAACAAACCTAATACAACCATATATCAAACACCTAAGCTGGACCATGATAGTTTCTAAGGTACATTCTCGATCCCCCTCGGGCTAGCAGCAAGCACCAGGGCATGAAAAACCACACAGTGGTAATGATTTGGCCTAAAAAATAAATAAAACTAGTAGAAAAAAAATTAAATAAAAACTTCTGTGATGAATCCATACATTGGATTACCACACCAACCTATATAAGTATAAAAAAGAAGATATGAATCAATATAATATAAAATAATTCCCTTAACCTAACTTCAAATCCCTCACACACAAAATCCCGAGTTTCAATTTCTAAAATTTCACATGTATGGGATACAATTGATAAAATAAGAATGAAAAATATGTATGATATCTTTGGGAGATCAATTTGGGAAATTTAAAAAAAATAAAACAACCAAATAAACTTCATGTGACTCCATGTGTCACCATTGAGTCCAGAAAAAATAAACTCTCCATGAGCGATCAAGAGTTGAATCAAAATTTGAAACTGATAAAATTGGAATTCATACCTTGCTAGTATACAATCACCGGACCACAAATAACAACATAGTCAAAGAAGAAATTAAAAATGAAACCAAAAATACACAAATAAAATCACAAGGCCTACCTCGCTAGGTTGAAGAAAATCCAAAACCCTCTTCGGAAACCCTAACTTCAATCGAACACCAGATGTTGGATGAGATTTTTGAGAGGCATTTGAGTGGTGTGATTCCAAGTTTGATTTACTGAGGAGAAGCATCAATAGTAGGTGGCTTCCGCAGAAAGCTTCGGATATCATGATGGGTTCACAAATGGTTAGGATTTTTAATTAGATCGGGACACTTTTATCAGTGCTTACAAATAAACACTGATAAAGATCCCTTTTATCAGTGCTTATTACTTAAGAACTGATAAAGGTAGGTCTTTATCAATGCTAAAAAAGTGCTAATAAAATCAATCTTTATCAGTACTAAAATTATAGCACTGATAAATGTTCATTTTATCAGTACTTTTTTAGCGATGATAAAGCCTCATCTTTATTAGTGTGAAAAAAACACTGATAAAGATGCTTTTATCAGCACTTATTACTTAAGAACAGATAAAGGATTTGTAATTATAATTATAAATAAAAAAATTGTAAATATTTATATATACTTAATAAATATATATAAATATAAATATAGTAAATATTTTTTTTTTAATATATTTATTATAATTTTATAATTATTTATTTATAATTATAGAAATATTTTTTAAAAAAATATTTATATCATTATATATATTTATATAATTATACATATATATATTTAATAAATATATATAAGTATAGTAAATATATTCATTATTTAAGTAAATTTATTATAAATTTAATAATTATTTAAATATATATAATTATTTATTTATAATTATAAAAATACTTTTAAAAGATATATTTATTTATTTATAATTATAAATATATAATTGTATAAATATATTAAATGTACATTTATAAATATTTTTATTTATAAATATTTTTTTACAGATATATTTTTAACATTATTAATGAATATCTAATTTTAAGTGCATGTATATATGTTAAAAATGAGTGAAATTGAATAAATTAAGAATAAGTACACTTTAACAATATTGAAAAGATGGATAATTTTTATGTGTGTGCATTGCATATAAAAATGAATTAATTATGTATATGTGAAATCAATATAACATAGATTTGATCTATGTTAAATTCAAAAATCAAACAACATTCAATTATATGTCGAGTACTACGCAGTTAGTCAATATTTTTAATTCATGTTAATTTTTAATTATAAACCATTATTCAATAAATATATGACTATTTAATGTAAAGCGCATAAATATTTTTTAATATATAAATCATATTTATATACATTAATATATATCTATATGTTTAATATATACAATTTAATAACATTAATTTTCATAATTATCTAATTAATAAAATGTGTTATATTTAATAATGTATAATCAAATTATTCATTTTTATAAATAATTATTTAATTAATAAAATTTGAAATATTTTTTAATAAAATCATTTTTTATTTTTTATTTATTTCATTATTTAATTTTATTTATTCAGACCTTTATCAGTGCTAAAAAGGCATTAATGAAAGAAATATTTATCAGTGCTAAAAATAAAGCATTGATAAAGGGAACTATTATCAGTGCTAAAAATAAATCATTGATAAAGGGTACCCTTTATCAACGCTAAAAATAAAGCACTGATAAAAGGTTAAATTTATCATTGATTTTCTTATCGCTGATAAATATTCCATTTATCAGTGTTTTTTTTCTAGTGTCGATAAATACCATCACTGTTAAATGTGGGTTTTGTAGTAGTGATAACACATAAATAGGTTTCCAAGTAGTAGAACATTGGTGGGAATTAAAAATTTGTACATGGAAGAAAAACATAAATAATTATAGAGAGTGATAGAGATCATCGATTATAAGAATGTGAATGATCAAGATAAATTTAACGACCACAAACCCATAAATCTATGATGATTTAAAAGTCCATTGATCCATCATATATGATGGTAATGGGATAAAAAAATTTATTTCAAGATCATTTTCCTAGAATTGAGGTATTATTTTACTATCAAGATAGAGAACACTAGAAAATACACTTGCTTTAAATCTTTCTATTTTCATATTCACAATTTCATCCTTTGGTTATGCTTCAATCAATTCTCACTTCATTTCTTACTCTAAGAAATGAATGTCCATGATAAATTTTTTTATTCCAGAAGCACAAAAATTAACTTTTAATATATCTTAATATCTATAAAAGAGTGAAAAGTCTTTTTTTCTATCTCTAAATATTTACAAAACCAGAATGGTTAGAACAAGTTATCCAATAAAATACATTAATCTCTAAAACCTCAACAATAACACCCAAAATTCAACTTAACTTATTCCATAAGTATAGATCAGTCAAATTGTTTAAGTAAAAATATACTAACCAGTACATCATGTAGGCCAATGGTAGGCGTTGTTCCCTTATCACCCTTTGATTGTGGGTTCAAGCCCCATGGCCTTTCTGGATTCGACGGGTTTTCACCTAGCATGTTGGTTTTAATTTTTCTAAAACCATATTAATATAATTCTTATAATGTTCCTAAAAATATGATGAATTTCCTCAAAAATACCATTAATCATCAAATCAATTTTTATCCACTAAGTTTTTTTATATGACTTTTTTTTCACGAAATCAAATAATATTAATTGAATATTATTACCCTAACATCAAGGATCATATTAACTCTAAAGGTTATCAATAACTTTAAACTTATAAAGTTATTATTCTTCCTAAAATAATAATTCATGGTGAACCTAATGGATACATATACCTCAACCCAAAGAAACATCTCCCAAAATGTCCTTAATCACATAAAAATCTCACCACTTAAAACCTCAAAATGGGTGTTTAAGAATTTGAAATTATGATCAACCTTAAAGTCATAAACCTATGATAGTATCAATGATTATTGAGTTAATCTTATATGAAGACATATCTGCTTCAAAAAAAATTAACACAATCATTAGATTTTTCATTATTCTTATAACCAAAATACCATTTATAAAAATACTTATAAAATATAATTATTGAATCCCGATACATAAATACTTCAACCCTTTTACTTCAACATTGGTAATTTCTTGGTCTGAAAGTTAAATTTTAAAAGAGATTATTAACTCAAATAATTTATAATTTCTCCACATTCAAGACAATAAAGTATAAATGGATTTCCAGGATGAAATTTATTTCTCTCCATTGAACTCATCACTTTTCCTTAAAAATTCATCACTTTATGCCCTTATTTTCCACACATAAAACATTTTCCAATTTCATTGATACATTATATTGGGTGTCTCTTTCTACATTTATGTAATTAATGAAATAAAGACTTCTTCCTCCATGGCCTCCACCACTCGATCTCTTAGAAGACTCAATCCTTGTCTTCTTTGGTGAGTCTGATATTTGGTTAAGGTGTAGGTTTTTAATCATATATCATGATGGCAGATTATGAGTAATCATGATGTCTTTCACTTCAATAATGATACCATTTGGTTTATCATAATCACTACATTTTCTATCATATTAAATGTTAATATGATCCCTTTAGGTTCTATCCATTAACTAAAACCAAAAAATTATAGTGTGAGAAACTATAATCATAGTGGTAAAACCATATAATCCTTTATAGGATGTGTAAATAATGAAACATTATTTTAAATATAAGACACATTAGGGTCAACATAGTTTATTAATTATCATCATCCATTCAAATACTTCAGGATGGTTCATAAAGAAAATGTGTATTATCCTAAGCATATCTTCCAAGAGTGACAAACCAGGTGCATAGTAAGGCTCATTTTTTTGCACCAAGTGATGATTAATTCAAAGATCAATGAACCCTTTTCAGAGTTATTACCCCTAGGTACAAATATTCTAGAACCACATCAACTTTTAGAATATATAGGTCTCGTGAGACAAATTAGTAAGTTGGAATTAAATGAGTCTCACATTACATTTGAAAAAAATACAACAAAGTAAAAGTAAATATTTTGCATCCTTGAACTCATCCAAAGATTCCTTCTTCATATCCATGGGAAGGGAAAAAATAAGGATGAGATAAAATTCTCAGTGAGGGTTTTGTACACCGAAATCTATCGTGAATAAATAATTATTAAATGATATGAAAAGGTAAATAACTTAAAACATATTCCATTTTATCAATAACTTGAGCACAAAGAATAATATGCTAGGAATAAATGATGAAAAAATAATTTTATATAAATAATCACATGATCTTGAGGCTAATCCATGAAAAATATCAATTGATTAATCTCATGGATAATAATAATTGAATTATTAATAGTGTAAATACTTAATATTATATGTCATGATCCCAAAAATCATGATATTTATACCATCAATACCTTTCACCAAGACAGTTTAAAACTATGGGTAAAAACCCATTTAATTCCAACTTATTGATTTGACTCATGAGACCAATCAATGAATTGAGGGGATATATAATTATGGGAATCACCATTTATTGCATTTATAGTGAATTCCTTATATATTTAAATATTTATTTAATTCATGAACAATATGACTTATTAATAAATTTTTGTATTGAATAAATAATACGAAATATCAATATTTCCTCAGTTAATAAAATAAATTTCAAAGTAAAGCATTATATTTAGAAATGATATACATTTTAATAAATAATAATATCTATGATAAATAATAAGATATATAAGGGAAATTTAATATACCATGATCACAATAAAGTGAATGTTTCAAGGTAAAGTTAATGGATATAAAATTAATCAAGAAAGTGAATTTTGATACTTTCCATTGTCAAAATGATCATAAACCATCAAGATAAAGAATAAATAAGATATCATTAAAACATATCCCCATTTGGGTAAAATTAAAAAAAAAGTTATTTTCATTTATGAATATAAATTCCATAAAAATATTATTAAAAACATTCTTAATGAAAATACCCTTTTCACATTGAAAACCCCTTTTAAAAACTAAAAATTCCATAATATTAGGAAAAACATTATTTGAAAATAACCATTTAAAATTATAAAGTAATATTCAAAACAATTAATGGTCCTAATGAATAGAATATTCCATTCAAGATGAGTACATTAAAACAATGATTCCTTTCACTTTTTTTGTAAAAAAGGTCAAAAAGTGTCTTTTTATGAAAATGACAAGAAGATTCCTTTTAAACCATTTTTTTAAAAGTAAAAATATGGATAAAATTTTCTTTAATAAATTATTATAGAATATTAAAAATATTATTTAAACATTTTAATCAAAATATAGACATGGAAGAAAAATCATTTTCAACCGAAAGAGAAATAAAGTTAGATTTTCATTAAAAACATTTTCTCAATCATTTTAAGTACCAAAGAGAGGGAAATGGTACTATTAATTAAAAATTTCATGAATAAATAAATGATAATAAATTAATGGGTTTTATTATACAATGATCAAATGATTTCCTTCAATGGAAATTTAAGCATAAACAACCTCGATTAAAATGAGATTGAAGCATAAACCCTTATTGCTTTAATAACTTTGAATCATAATCCCCATGAAATGAATAAATTAAAATGAAACATTAAATACATTTAATATAATGGGAATCATGATATATCATATAAAAGTACAATTATATACACCTTATAAATACAAATAGGTGCATAATACCAAATATGTCTCAATAGAGTGTAAATTGAGACTAAATCTCTTACAAAGATCATACTAGTTAAGTGATTATTTATAAATGAATTGATTATGTGTATAAAATTTAAATCCAAATAAAAAAATTTAAATAAAACATAAAATAATCAAATACATTACACACATAATCTTATAATATCAAAGACAATGAAGAAGTAATATAACCCAATGAAAAGAAATTAAGTTATGAAATTCCTTAACACTTGATAAAATTCAAGTAAAATCTCCTTGGATAAAATATGAATTATAAATTATTCATGATATTATATTTAAATGGGGAAATATATACATTATATAAATTAAATTGGGTTTATAATATTAAAATATTCCTCAATGAAAAAAAAATGAGATGAAATCCCTTACAGTTTAAGAAATGTATTAATAAAACCCACTTGAAAGAGAGATAGTTTGGTGTTGAAGTTAAAATACCATGAATAATAATAATACATTATTTTAAATATTTAATTTTCAGTATATACACCATTCAAAATAAATTTGTTGCATAAAATAACATGTGTCTCAAATAAGGAAGTTTTGAGATGAAAACCATTACCTCACATTTCCCTTTAGTCAAACATGATTTAACCTCAATTATAATGGTTTTAAATATGTTATTAATTTATAAAATAACCACTTTAACACTTATAATATCATATATTATCTTCTTATAACATATTATTACTATTTAGTTAATAATATTTCATTATTACCATTGTTTTAGGTGTTAACTACTTCGTTTTATCATGGAAGTTCTAGTTCTTGTGAATAGGATATAGTTCAATCATATCCAAAATTATATTAATGTTATAAATATTACATTTATTAATTATATACCTTTTTATAATTATTCTTGACAGTTGGACAAGGAAAATGAAACGTGTTACTTCATAGAGATAGTAGGTCGTACGTACGCTTGAGCAACAATATTGTTCCCTTAATGGTTGAAAGGGTAATGAAATGGATGATATATTAATTTTAAAGAATTAATATAATATATATTTTATCATATATATTCATTATTTTCATAATTATGAATATCCATGTGAGTCAGTGATGAAAAAAAATACATTGGTTCACAATGCAGTAGTTGGTCGTACACACAAGCGATGGATTTGTTTCTCATTTGATAGAGAAGGTGATAGATAAATATTATTCCATAAAAATAATAAAATATAATTATATGGTAGATAATTTATTATTATATTTTAGTTTTTAATACATAATTGAAGGTGTTAAAGAATTAAAAAATAAGGCGATCGGTAAAGATGATTACCTTCACTTAGAGAAACCTCCTTTTGATCTCCTATTTAGGACCCTAGGATTGGTATTTTGGGAATACCAAAACCTATAAATTCGTATTATGATATTTTTTAGATATTTTTTAGTTTCTGGTTGAGTTAAATGGCTTGATAGTAGTGTTTAAGTTAGGTTAGGGGTTCTCTTTTATAATTGAGGAGGAGTGGTATTTTTTGTAAATACTGAAAACTATTCAATAATGGGAAGTAACTATCACCCCCAAGTGACTCAAAAATTTATAAATAATGGAGTAATGTTGAGACACACCACCACCATAAATAAATTTTATTCCCTTATCTTTTAAAATTTACTTACTTTTTCCATTTTAGTTTTCACCATGATAATTAGATTTTTCAACCAAGGTAATTTATCATTTTAGAACAAAATAAAATGTGAATTATTAGATAATTTGGACCCAATTATTTTTAATATTAAATCCAATTTATCAAATAAAAATTCCATTTGTGTGTAAAATTAATTTTAACACAAGTGTATGTAACGTGGAAAACCTCATTTTAACCTTAATCGTGGTAAATAAATTTTATTGCCTTTACTAATCATTATGAAAAAAAATTAAGTTGTACATATTATATAATATTAATTATTATGATTAAAAATATGGAATAAATTTTATGTAATTCAATTCATATAATTTTTTTAATTTAATTTAATAAATAAACTGGTAAAACGTGTTGAAAATTAGTTTTTTAAGAAATGTGTTTTTCAAGTATAAGATGATCTTATATTAACTATATGAATAGTGATCATAATTATATGGATTTAAATTAACATATTTAGATATATATTATATACATTTCATTTAAATTTTTCCTTATTAGTGGGTTTTAAAATAATTAAAATGGAGGATCATTGTGCACTTAAAAACATTTTCAGAAAAATTTGTTTTTAAGCCTAAAAATAAACTTATACCAAAATCCATTATAAAAGTAATTAAAATGAAATTAATTAGATTAAATATAAATAAATAATACATATGTTACTTTGAAATAAAATTCAAGTCATAATGAGACTTTTAAATTACTTAATTTATTGAAAATAAATTACAGTTTTACAAAAAATGATATTTTTCACTATTCACTGAAAAATCACTATTTTTAGAAAAATCCCAAAATTTCACCTTAAGATAATTTTGAAATGATGATTTAAAAATGATATTATTTTTATAAAATACAATTTCTAAAAGTTTTGTAAATTAATTATAATTCCCAAACATATAATGAAAAATAAAACATTTTTGAAGCATAAAATGATTTTATTGAGAATTAAGTACTTATTTATAAATACATTATATAAAACCTTTATACATATTTATATAATGTGGTTAACAATTTATATTACTACCAACTTAATAGTAAGGTTATAATTATTACATTAAATAATAATATTTTAATAGTATATCATTGTTCACTTAAAACTTGGTGTTGCGCTTCGTGTACACTATTGAACATAATGTTATTATTTTAAAATATCAGGGTGTTAGATATAAGATGTGTTGGTGTAACCAAGGCTTTACCCTTACTCAAATTTCTCTATATAAGGATCATTTTTCCTTACCCTTACATAGATCAGCCTATGTAAGGGTCACCTATATTTACCCTTACATGTAAAGGTGTTATGTAAAGGTAATGATGGGTTTAAAAGGATCAAATAAAGGTAACTAATTTAGTACCCTTATGCAGTGGTTCTATATGTTCACACAAAGGTAAGATCTTATGTAACCTTATGTGGTGCCTCATACGTAAAGGTCATACCCTTACGTAAGCCAGCTATGTATAGGTAATACCCTTACACAGGGATATGTTTTAAGTTGCGTAAAGGTAATAATGGGAGTACCTTTATGCAAGGGTTCCAGAACTAGTTTACCCTTACGCAGAGTGCCTGTGTAAGGGTGAAAGGAGGTTACCCTTACAAATAATATGGATTTTATGTAAGGTTAATAAGAACTATTTTAAATATTCTTAAAAAAAATTAACATATAAAATGGTTTAATGGTTTATAAAATGTCTATAAATAATTATAAAAAAAATTGTGATGTTTTTATTTATAAAAGGTTTATAAATTAATTAATTATAATTTTTTTGTAATTAAATTAAATAATTTTTTATGAAACATTTATTCCCAAATATTAAATGTTAATATTGGAAATACTTTAAAAATTATATGGAAATTATTATGATTTAGAAATAAAAATGTTTACATAGAAATAATAAGAAATAATTTATAAAGGGTTATAAATTGTGAAATAAGGAAAAATTATAAAAAAATTATATTTAAATTATGAATTGTTTATAAGTAATTAATTTGAATTGTTCAAATTAAAGGGGCTTTATGTGGATATTATTTAAGCTATATAAAAAGTGTTTTTCACATTATCATGGTTTAAATAATATTATGTATATGATATTTAGAATGTGTAAAATGTTTACATAATAAAAAAATTGGATTATAAATAGTTTATAATTCATAAAATATCATGTATTTAAATTGGAAATGTTATATAATGATAAATATGAAAGTGTTCATATTGGAATGAATATAAATTTTTTATATTCAAAAAGTATTGAATGTCTATAATGTTTAATCTAAAAAATATAAAATGGTTTATAGTTAGCTTTGATTTATGAATTGTTCATAAATATTTATCTCATGTTTAAATATTTCAATTGTTCATTTATGTAAAGGTTATTCCCTATTTCATTCAAAGTTATAAAATTTTTATATTATAAATGTTTTTATGAAAAACATTATGTGTTAAATTGCTTCTAGTATAGAGCCTTGAATTACATGGTAGTATTGACTCTAAAATGAATTTAGTTTTTTAATCTACCTTGAACTCAATTTTTAACTGAAGTTATGAACTTGAACTTAGTTTTTAAATATAGTTTTTGTGTATTAGGTTTTAGAGATATTCTCTCTTGAGTAAAGTATCCTCGAGTAGAGGGACTTGTGGTCGAAATACCTACTTACCTAGAGGCCTATGCCATATCTAAGAAATTGAATGGGGTTGGCTATCTATCTCTCTAGGATTACTCATGTGGAGATTTTTAATTTCATATAATTCTATGATTGATTTACCTTATTCATATAATACATCTGGGTATGTATGAATATGTTTGACTTCTAATTTTGGGTGAATAACAAAAACTTATGGGTTGTGTAAAGATTTACACATCAATATGGTTTGAATATACTGGTTTGGTGGAGGTAATAGGATTATAGACTAAATTACTAGAATCATACATGCATAAAATGGAATAATATGATATAATATGGTGAGATTAAAATCCCCTTAAAATACTAAGTGTAATATTCCTTCCAAAGTGTCATTTGGTATGACCTCAATCATCCAACCGGGTAGGTCATGCTAATGTTAGGTGCCCCTGGATTATCTTACGTAAGGTAATAAAGTAATAAGGGACTCTAGATTGTCCTATTTGGTAGATAATTCTAAAGCTAGGTGCCCCTGGATTGTCCCTTGTTAGCTTTATTTTGGAATTTTCTTTAGGTTACACTATCTGGGAGACCCTAATAGGATTAGGTTATCATAGGAATAGAGTTGAGTTTATCCATATGATGGATTGGACTAAGGGTTTTCTACTTGAATATCCAAGAGCCATATATGATATAATTGTGATGTTTCCTTACCTAAATAGATAAAAAAATGGTATAAACACTAAAGCAACCTAGATATTAGTGAAATATAGATCTTGTCCCACTAATGGATATGATGGATTTTAAAAAGGTGTCATCATTTTAGTGGGATACCATTTAATAAAAGTAATTATTAATTGGTTATAAGACATGATACTTGACTTTTGGTCGATTATCACCTATCAACCATTTAAGGTTCTGGTGCTCTGCTAATGTGTATAATGGCACTCGGGTCGAATCCTCGACAATAGTAATTTTTTTATAGTCAATTTTTTTTGTGATTTTTATTTTTAATGGTGAGGTTGTTTGTAGAGATAAATTAAATGATTAATTGGTGTATATTGATTTAAAAATTTGATAAATATTTGGGTGAGCTTATTATTTGGTAATTAAGCTTATTATATCCTTGAGCTTTGTTTTATATTTCATTAAATTAACACCCACTTCAGAAGATGACTTTGATTGTAATTCCCAAGTGTTGGGGCTTTAGTTCAATCCTTAATTTAACTTAGGGTTCTAATATCAATAAAAAATTGTTTATGGTAGTGTATTTATGGTTCCAAAAATCCATTGAATCCACATGTTAAACAAAACATGTCATTAATCTATGACATTTTTATTTCAATATACACAATGTTAACCTTTAGAATATTCATTGAGAAAAAGATATCAATCACATAATATCCCCAAATTATGACTCACCACAATGGTAAATTTACTCATATATTGATATGGTTAGTAATATGGTAATATTTTTTTATGGTTATTAATTATAAATATAATTAAAATAAAGGGATAAGAAAAGAGTTGTGTGTCGGACACACACATGAACGGTGATGATAATTAAATAGAGACATTTTATTGAATGAGAAAACGGAAGAAGGTAAGGGGTTTAAAATTGATTTAAACTATTTTAAGACCATTAATATTTAATAAAAAAGTGTGTATGACTAAAATATAATATTAATAATAAACTTTCATTAAAATTAAAATAAAATTTAAAGTAGATTACACGATTACAAATGAAAGGAATGCAAAAGAACATGAATAAAAGAGAGAGTATGAAAGGTCTCTCGAGTGAAAACTTGAGTTTTTAAAATCCTACCAATTCTTTGTAAGGGATTTGGTCATGCCAATATATCCTATTTTTCTCTGAAATTACAACCCTTTGCAAGGAGAAGAAGGGAATGTATTTATATCCCAAGGAGGTGGACTGTTTTCATTCCAAAACTCACCGTCCACTTGTCTTGAATATTTTACCATTCATAAACTATAATATTGAGATATATTATTCTCAAAATTTATATATATTCATGTTTTATGTCTACTATGAAAATTTTACGGCCATTGGACTTTTTTATCCAAAGTTATGGCTATTATATTAAACAATTTTCTTCTATCCATTTATGTGTCAAATATTTCCCTAGTCTGTATGTGAATGAATTTTAGGCTAGTAATATGCCTTTAAATTCGAAAATTTTATTTTAAAAATTATTCCTCATATATCTTGGCTTTCACACTGAAAAATATTAGGTCGAATTTATTTCTAGATCAGGAGAAAGGTAAGGAATTGTGTCCTGCTTTTAAATTCTGGACAGAATAGTGGGATAAATGTAAAATCATATTTTGGGAACCTTTTTTTTTTGATTTGGGCCTTAAAAATTTTATCCATGATTATTTTGGGTAATCGGGAACATATTATGTAGTTTTATAAAATTTGGATTTCTAGATTGAGCCTATAAATTCAATCATCATGGATGGTCTAGTTTCTTCACAGATTCTTTGGCCCTTCTTATGTGGATCATATGACCCTTAAAATGGCCTAATTGGACAAAATTTCCTTCTAGTAATATTTTTTAAATTGAATAATTAAACCTAAAAAACAATAATCATAGAATTTGGATCATTAGTATGAGATTTGTGATTAAAACATTAAATTGACTTGAATCTAGATTAATTCAAATAATGCTCAAAAATTATATTTAATATTAAAACATGAATATTTCATACCAATTATGAACTTTTCATAGAAAATAAGTAAATGGAGTAAATAAAAACTTATGAATAAATTAATAAAATATACCCCCCCACACTTAGTCTTGTGCATGTCCTCATGTACACCAAATATAAAAACATAACTAAATCATTTTCACTTGCCAACAAATATAAAAATGTTGTTTTTACCAATTAGGGGGTCTATAATAGTTCACTCATCCATAATGAATTCCACAAAAAATTGTTACAAAAAAAATGTTCCAAAAAAATCATTTTTCATGCTTAAAATTAGAAATGGAAAATGTATACACTCAAAACTTACTCCTCTCAAGATGATAAAAATTTATTTATAATGGTTCACTCATTTACCAACCAAAAGTGAAAATATTAGAGTTTGAAATAGATATCATATTACATTACCTATACTAATTCTCATAAGATACAAGAGGTAATTTTTAGGGTTTCTTTAGTGGCTATGGGATGGTAGGAATATAGTGTTCAAAAGAGTAGAAAATAGGGGTAAAACGCCAACATGGGTAAAACAATTCACAATTATTATTTTTTTTTGAAATGAAACATAGAAGTAAATGGAAACACATATTTACAAGGGCATGATTGTGTGAAGCAATAAATAAAATAGGAAGAAAATTTTAAGGGGATGAAAAGATGAAATATTTTCAAAACACAAAACTTCTCCCAATGACATAAGTGTTCTTTTTTTCTTTTTTGAATTTTTTGAATTTTTTCCAACGTCAAAATTGAAAAAGATCTCACACTCATCTCCCAAACCATATTTGATCTCATGACGAAACTAATTGTAAGATAAAAGGTTGAAGAAGAGTTATTTTTGACATTCCCAATACAAAACCATTTTTTTATTTTATTTAAAAAAAATAACACTTTTAAATAAAATATAAAAAATTACATAAATTAAAATACATTCTACAATCTCACTAAATGACAACCTCTCCTCCACACTTAAATATATTATTTCCCGCAAGAATATTATAACATGTTGAAAATCAAGAAAAGGATACCCAAAATGAAATACATTCCCCCCACATTTAAATTTCAATAAATTATTTAATGTAATTCCATGTATATGTTGGATGGGACAAGGTATTTGGTTTGTAATGTGGATATCAAAGAAAAAGTTTTCATAGGCTCGAAGGGGCTTTCAAAAGGAGGATTAATTTAAGGTTAATGGGAGGCTATTTTACTATTTTAATGCTCATGTGGTTAAGAAAATTCCTATATCATATTAATTTACACTAAAGTAGTAAATTCATCTCAAAGGTCCACAAACTCAAGACTCACAATCAAGGGTGAAAACACACATTTTGAAAAGATGGTCATAGGTGTCCTTGGCATGAAAGTAAATGTTATTCCTCATAGTTGGGGAAGAATCATTTTCCAAATAAAAAATTAAGTATTCCAATTTTTTTTTTGGATTTTAATCAAGATTATTTATCCAAATTTATGTTGAAAATAAAAAAAATGAGATGAAAACATGTCTTTTGACTCCTCAAAAATGGTTGGACAAAATTTTAAAAATGTATGGTGATTAATTACGACTCTTTTTTCTTATTTTTTATTTTATTTTTATTTTTTTATAAAGACAGACCCATATGAAAGAGAAAGAGTAAATAAAAAGTTTGATGAGGAAAGTGGTAAAAAAAATTATGATAATGAGTGAGGAAGAAGATAGAGAGAGAGGAGTTAAATGGAAAGAGGTTCTCCCTAGTTTTGATTTGATGGGTCTCTGTCTCCATCCAGTGGTGGGTCTACCATAGTTGTTGGGGATTTGATGGAATTTGATGTGGTTCTCGAGATGTGTCTCATCTCATGGTTATGCTTTAACCAATTTCCATTAATTGTGAATGTCCTTTCATAAGTGGGGTCTTGAAATTTCACTGAACCAAATGGGTAAACACTAGTAATAATAAAAATACCTTCCCAACAAGAATTAAGCTTACCTAGGTAAAACAAAAATCAAGAATTGAATATCATTACCTTTGCACCTTCATGAAATACCTTTCACATGATGTGTTTTTCATGGAGTGTCTTAGCCTTTTCTTTGTAGAGATTGTAATTATCATAAGAATCTAGTTGAAGCACCTTCAGTTCATTTAACTGCAACAATCTCTCTTCACTAGAATTTTCACAATCAAAATTACAAGTTTTCACAGCCCAAAATGAATTATATTGGATTTTAACTAGTAAATGACACATTTTAACAAAAACTAGACTAAATGGATACATCCAAATGGGGGTTTTATAGGCATTTAGATAATCCCAAAGTGTTTCACCAAGTCTTTCAGGCCTTACAATTTTCTTAAGCACTCTTTTCACTTATCTATTAGAAATTTCATCCATTCCATTTGTTGGCAGGTGATAAGCAGTTGAAGTTTTATGTAAAACCCCATTCTTTTTCAAAAGAGATCTCATGGTATGATTATATAAATGAGTTCCTAAATCACTTATCAAGGCACGTAGTATTCCAAATCAATGGAAAATTTGGGTTTTTAGGAACCCAATAACATTATGTGCATCATCCTTACTAGTGGGTTTGGCCTTTAACCACCTAGAAACATAATCAATATCCATAAGAATATATGATAATTCATTGTATGGTGGAAATGGTCCCATGAATTTGATGCCTCAAACATCAAATATCTCATTAAAAATTAAAGGTTTTTGGGGAATTTCATTTATTTTGGAAATTGTGCCAAACTTTTGGTAAGTGGGACATGATTGACAGAACTCATGTAATCCTTGAAGAGTTAAATCCAAAATAATTCTAAGTCAAGGACCTTTAAAAATGTTCTTTTTGGTCTAAATTTTCCACCACCAGGCATTGAGTGATATAATTCCAAGATTGATGAATGCTTATCTTAATCGACACATCTCCTAATTACCATGTCATCCCTAGTTTTCCAATGTTTATTATCTTCCAAAAAATAAAATTTTGAATCACCTTTTATCTTTAATTTTTATTCTATTGAAATATTTTTAGGAAAACTCTAGAAAACTAAATAATTTACAATTATTCCATACCATGGTAACTTTGGAGTGAGATGTGATAGGTGTTTAGTTATAAATTTAGGATAAATTATTTCATAATGATAAGTATTAGAAATTCTACTAAGGTGATAAGCCATAGGGTTTTCTTTTCTAGATCTATCATTAATCACAATGTCAAAATCTTGGAGCACTAATATCCATCTTATTAGCCTTGGTTTAGAATCACTTTTCTTAAGTAAGAACTTCAAAGTTGAATGGTCTGTAAAAATGATGATTTTGGAACCTAAGAGATAGGTCCAAAATTTATCCAAGGTAAAAACCATAGCTAAAAGTTACTTTTTAGTCAAAGTGTACTAATATTGAGTTTCATCCAATGTTTTTAAGGCATAATAGATGAAATGAAGAATATTTTCTCTTCTTTGACCAAGAACGGCCCCAATGGACCTATCAGAAGCATCGCACATCAATTCAAAGGGTAAGGACCAATATAGGGGTTCGATTATTGGGTAATATGTAAGAATATATTTGATTTCAATGAAGGCTCTCTTTCAAGATTCATCAAAATATAATTCAACTTCATTTTGGAGTAGCTGAGTGAGTGGGAGGGAAATCCTACTGAAGTTATGAATGAATCAAAGATAGAAACCAACATGAACAAGGAATGAATGGATGTCTCAAACATATATGGGTTCAAGAAGTGATTGGATCACTTCAATTTTGGAAGGATTAACTTCAATTCCCTCTTATGAAACTATTTTCCCTATAAAGATCCCATTTTCAAACATGAAGTTACATTTTTCAAAATTCAGCACATGGTTACATTTGATATACTTTTGAAGGACTAGAGAGAGTGAATGAAAGCAGGATTCAAAAGACTCACCCTAAATGGTAAATTCATCCATGAAGACCTCCATGCAATACTTAATTAATTTAGAAAAGATACTCATCATACACCTCTGGAATGTTGCAGGAGCATTTCAAAGGCCAAAAGGAATTCTCTTATATGCATATATTCTAAAGGGGTTAGTGAAAGTGGTGTTTTCTTGGTCTTGAGGTGCTATTGGGATTTGGAAGTAGCTAATTTATCCATCAATAAAGCAATAATTTCACTTTATAGCTAATTTTTCTTTCATTTGATCAAGGAAAGGAAGAGGGTAGTGATATTTTCATGTTTTGGCATTTAATTCCCGATAATGATGCACATGTGACATTTTTTTCACTCGAGTTGTGAAAACCTCTCCATGTTCATTTGTGACAATAGTTATCCCACCCTTCTTATGTACCACTTGAATCAAACTAACCCATTCATTATCAAAAATTGGGTAGATAATACCATCTTGTAGAAGCTTGGTAATCTATTCCATAACTACCTCAAGTATGAGTGGATTGAGTCTTCTTTGTGGTTGTCTGGTTGGTTTGGAGGTTTCATCAATATGGATGTGATTCATGAAAAGAGTGGGGTTGATTCCTGGTAGATCATCTAGGTTCCAACCTAAGGCTTTTTTTTCTTCTAACACCTAAACAAGTTTGGACTCATCAGTTTTAGTAAGTGTGGCATAGATAATGGTAGGATAATAGTAATCATGAAAAAGGAATGAATATTTCAGGTGTGTAGGAAGAGGTTTCAGATCATTCCCATCTTTCATTTGTGGTCTAGAAAACTCAAGAATGGGGGAATGGATTTTATTTGGTTTTGGTTCATTTTCATCAATATTGTCTAGTGTGGAACAGTAGAGATCAAAGTTTCTATAGGATTTAAGAGAGCTTTCAAGACCCTCTAGATTGATGAAGTCTATAATGAAAGGTCAACATCAACTTCCCCATTTATGACTTGGTTAATCATGGTGAAAATTTCACAATCTTCACTTTCATTATGACATGATGAACATGATGTAATGGGGTTCAATTGAATCTCATAAGTGTCCTCAGAAGAATGGATTGAGAAGGTAGAGTGATCCTCATATAGGTATCGCGTGTCTTGAAAAATGTTGAACTTGACCATTTATTCACCGAATTCCATAGATAGGATGCTCGTATGGACATCAATCTTAGTTATATCTGTCAGTAGGAATGGTATTCCTAGAATTAGGGGAGATCGAGAAGAGTTCATCTCACCTTCCATGTCAAGGACATAGAAATCAGTTGGGAAGATAAGATCATTAACTCAGATAAGTACATCCTTAATTATTACCTCGGGACTAGTTGTGCTTCGATTATCTAACTAGATGACAACACCCATCGAGTGCAAGGGACCTAGACCAAGGTTAGAGAATATATATTTGTGCATGATATTTATCGAGGCTCCTAGGTCTATGACTTCATCATTGAAGTTGGAACTCCCTATTTAGCATCGAATAGTAAATTTCCTTGGGACTTTTCACTTTATGGGTATGAACTTCTAGATAGAAACATTCTTAATGGTCCTAAGTTGTCTCTTATGGGTGCACAGATCCTTAATAAACTTTTAATACTTAGTAATTTTTTTGATGTAATCTAAGAGGGTAATATTGAATTCAATGTGTCTAAACATGTCAAGCATTTTGGGACCGGGTTCAAAGGACTTCCTTGTCTTAGAGACAGCTTGAGTAAAAGGAATTGGGTTCCTTGGAGGGATGGAAGGAGGTGAGGGAGTTGCTTTAGGTTCTTTTTCTAGATTTTTTTTCTTTTTATTTTCAAGAACAACATTCAAAGGTTCATTTGAGGATCCATCATGAGGTATGGAAAAAACCCCAATAAAAGTGAAATTGAACTTACATTACACTTGGGGTTGGGAAATGGTTGAGCTAGGAGTTGGGAAGAATTGGATGGTTGCTACTGGCTAATGTGGGATGCAAGTTGACCAATTTGGGTTTTAATATTTTAAGGTCTAGAATGGGTGAATGAGGAAATAAATTCCACAGTGCTTTCCCATGGTTTCTTGGAAGAGGAGGCATGTCCCGTATTGGGATTACCTTGATTTTGGTTCTTGGTAAAGTGCTTATATTGGGTTGGGAATTTGGAAGGATCATTAGGATAGTGGAATCTAGGAGGATTAATAGGAGGATTGATCCTTTGAGTTTTAGGAACAAAAAGATATAATTTTTGGAAGTTACCACCACCTTGACCATATTGGAATTGGTTTGGATTTTGAGGATGGAATTGAGGGGGATGAGAAATGGGATTACCATACATCAAGACTAGGTTAAAGGTATAAGAGAAGGGCTCAAAGTGGGGTTGTTTGAGGTTTATAATGAACCAACATGATTTTTGAGGGTTGGTTTTCCTCTGAGCATATGCTGCATTGATCTCTATTAGACCAAATGAATTAGATCGATCATCTTGAAGTTGTGGACATTTTTCAGTTGTATGAGCCGGTGAGATATAGATTCTAAAATTCTTGATAGGTACAGGGAATAGAGATTGTGGATGATATGAGGTTGGGGCTTTGGTATCCATCGCTAGTAGTCTCACAAGACTTGTAAGTTCGCTCATCCACTCGGTCATCTTGTTGAGATCTATGGATTGATTCTATTGGACTTGTTTGACTTGAGAATATGTTTGAGTTTGGAATTGTTTCATGTTTTCATCCATGTTTCTTATGATATCGTGTGCAAATGTATGAGTTTTATCAACAAGCGCACCTTCACTTGATACATCAATGATTGTTCACTCTATTTCCATTAACCCCTCGTTGAAGTATTGGATCAAGATTTGGTCAGGGATTTGGTGATGTGGGTAGTTTTATATAAGATTTTTGAACCTCTCCCAGTACTCATGAATTGATTCATTAGGTAATTAATGTATACCACTTATTTTCTTTTAGATAGAGGCAGTATGAGAAGTAATAAATAATTTCTCTAAGATTCACTTCATGTCATTCCATGTGGTTATGGAACCAGGAGGGAGGTAGTAGATCCATGACTTGGTGGAGTCATATAGATAGAAATGGAATGCTCGAAGTTTGATTTTTTTTTCTTCAAAACCCCCTTGAGGCTTCCTGGTAGAGAACTCCACTTGGAACTCTTTGAGATGAAGATGAGGATCCTCATCAACTAGCCTATAAAAATGAGGTAGAAGATGAATAAAACCCAATTTGAGTTCAAAATAATCCTAAATATTTGGATATTTAATACCAATGGGTTGGTAATTAATCTTAGGTTAATAGAGTTTTTTAAGGGTTTTTTCTTAGGATTGGCCATATCTAGTTCAATTGGTTGGACAATGAATGGATCTTAAGTGATTTGATTATCCCTAATGTTCTTCCTAAGTTGGTGAAGATTTCTCTCTATTTCAAGGTTAAACAGGTATGAGGGATTGTTTGGGTGGCTATGGGTAATTTAAAAAGAATTTGGAAGGAGGGTAAGGTGGGTTTTATTTGTGTTTTTTTTATGATTTTTATGAGGAATGTGGGTTTTATTTGTGTTTTTTTCAGATTTTATTTTTATTTTTTTGTAATTTTTTTGTTTGTTTTTTAAAAAAACCAAAAACTACCAACTAATTAACACACTATCCTTGATAATTAAACCATTTTAAGTGTGGAAAATTGTTTCCTATCGACCTTTTAAGGGTCTAGTGCTCTTCTAATTTGTATAGCAGCACTCAGGTCTAATCCTTGGTGATGGTACTTCTTTTATAGTTGATTGTTTTTATGATTTTTATTTTTAATGGGGGGTTGTTTGTAGAGTTAAAATGAAATAATTTATTGATGTAGATTGGTTTAACAATTTGATAAATATTTGTATGAGTTCATTATTGTGTAATTAATATTATGATATCCTTAAGCGTGTCTTTATATTGTATTAAATTAACACCCACTTCACAAGATGACTTTGATTGGAATTCACAAGTGATGAGGCTTTAGTTCAAACCTTAACTTAACTTAGGGTTATAATATCAATAAAAACTTGTTTATGGTAGTTTATTTATGGTTCCAATAATACATGGAATCCACATGTTAAACAAAACATTTCATTAATCTATGACATTTTAAGTTTAACATACACAATGTTAACTTAAATAATATTCATCGAGAAAAAGATATCAATCCCTAAATATCCCCAAGTTATGAATCACCCAAATGGTAGATTTAATCATCCATTGATATGTTTATTAATTCATTAATATGAGTTTATGGTGATTAATTATAAATAGAATGAAAACAATGAGATAAGAAAATATTTGTGTGTCGAACACACATATGAACAATGATGATAATTAAACACAGACTTTTGATTGAATGAGAAAGTGGAAGAAGGGAAGGGGTTTCAACTTAATTTAAATTATTTTAAGACCATTTAATATTTAAAAATAGAGGTTGTATTATTAAAATATAATATTAATAATAAACTTTCATTAAAATTGAAATGAAATTGAAAACAGCTTACGTGATTACAAATGAAAGGAATGAAAAAGAACATTAAAGCAAAGAGAAGAGGAAAGGTCTCTAAAGTAAAAAAAAATGAGTTTTAAAAATCCTCCCAAGGCTTTTTAAGGGCCTCTTTCATGAAAATATATCCTCCTTATTTTTAAATGCCAACCATTTGAAAGGATAATAGAGGAATGTATTTATAGCCTAAGGAGGTGGACTGTTTTCATTCCAAAACTGACCCACCACTTGACTCGATGATTTTACCATTAAGATAGCATAATATTGAGATATATTCTCCTTAAAAGTTGTATATATTCATATTTTATGTATAATATAAAAATTTGGTGTCCATTGGACTTTTATAACCAAAATTATGACTATTTTACTATACAATTTTCTTATGTCAATTTTTGTGTTGAATATTTCCCTAGTCTACATGTGAATGCATTTTAGGCCGAGAAGATGCCTTAAAATTCAAATAATTTATTATAAAAATTCTTCCACCTATATTTTAGATTTCACAATACAAAATATCATCTTTAATTGATTTCTATATCAGGATAAAAGTCAGTAATTGTGTGCTACTTTTAAATTCAGGATAGAATGGTGGGATAGACTTAAAATCATATATTGGGACCCTTTTGTTGTATTTGGGACTTAAAATTTTTATCCATTATTATTTTATGTAATCAAGAACATATTATTGAGTTTAATAAAATTTGGGATTCTTTATTGATCCCATAAATTCAATCATCATGGATGATCCAGTTTCTTCATAGATTATTTGGGCCTTCTTGTGTGGAACATATAACCCTTCAAATGGCTAAATTGGCCAGATATTTCTTCTAATTATATGTTTTAAATTGAATAAGGAACCCTAAAAAACAATAATAACACAAGTTGGATCAGTATTATGAGAGTTATTATTAAAAAATTAAACTAACTTGAATCTGGATTAATTCAAATAATGCTCAAGAATTATATTTAATATTAAAACATGAATATTTCACACCAATTATGAAATTTTCACAGAAAATCAGTAACGGGAGTAAATAAAAAGTTATGAATAAAGTAATAACATAAATACTCATTTTATAAAAGATTATGTTGTAGATAAATGGAATCATCATCAAGATTGACCTTAATATCAATCCTTGAAAAATAAAAACTTAATGGTAGAAACTTCCTCAAATGGTGTAGAAATTTTAGAATTGATCTCAAAAAAGAAGGAAAATTCTATATTTTTGAACAACATATTCTTGATAAACCAACTAGTAAAGCTATTCAACAAAAGGATTTGGATAACCATGATAAACATTAAAATGATACACCAGAATTCTCTACACTCATTCTAGTTATATTTTAGTCAATTTTTCAAAATAAACATGAGAATATTAATGCCTTTAAAATGATAAATAACCTTAAAAGTCTCTATTAAGAGAAAGCAAGGCATGAATGATATAAATTGTATAAATATATTTTTCATTACAATATGGCATAAATAATATCATTATCTACTCACATTCTTAATATGATTGGATACATCAATTACTTGTAGAGGCTAATTTCACCTCTAAATCTTAAGTTGACCATAGATTTCACTCTACAGTCACTATCTGAAAGGTTCTGATAGTTTTTTGGGAATTATAATATGAGTGAAGTATTAAAACCACTACATAATCTCCTAAATATGTTGATTATTTCTAAATAAGACATGGTTTGTTTAGGTTCTAGTACTATGTTTTTGGTATAAAAGAAAATGGGTGAAATTAATGGCCAAAAGGGAAGAAAAGAGTTCGTGTAAAGAAAGGAAAATGTTTTCATTATGTAAAATTTGTCTATTGGAGAATAAATTTTCTGAATTGTCTAAATGAATATAAGAATTCATGTGGAGCATCCACTTCATGTATGAATATTTTATAATTCATTTATTTTATGGTATGTGATACCAATTTTATATTTTATAAATGTTATAAATATATAATATAATAGAAATAGAAGAAAAAGAAATAAATTAATGTAAAATCTTGAAGTTTTTACCCAAGTGATATAGAAAAGGTGTTGATATATTAGAGACTTGGATAATTTAGGATCAATTGAATATTTCATATGATGTGTATTTTCTCATTTTTCTCTTGAGAATATCTTATAAACAGTGGATAATTAAATTAAATGAGATGGATCTTGATACATATATTAATGATTTGTTCAATTTATATAACATTTATTGAGAAGAAGGTATTGATAAAAATGCATTATATAGGATAAAATTTTTAATCAAATATTTGTTAAAAATATATGGGAATGTGTTTCTACAACCCATTGATGGTATATATTAATAATTTTTTCTTTTCAAATTAAATGTTACAAGCACATAGAATACCATATATGATATAGTGTATTTGTTAAACATTCCTACTAAAAGTAAATAAATGTTATTTCTTAACATAAAATGGCTTGTGTAACTCAGAAATATATTATAAAAAGAATATATCATCTAAGAGGCTAATGGGAGTATGTTTTGACTTAAATAAGTTCAAAGTTAAAAAATGAATAATAACACCAATATAAGTTTAAAATTAATTTAACTTAATATTATAAGATATTTGGGTTGGATTATTAAACAATAATGTAAGTATTTATATTATTTTAAGGAAAATTTTGATGGAATAGGGTTCCAAGGGTGGTGATGATTCACTTAGTAAGAGGTATAAGTATACAATAGAAGTTGACATTGTAAAATTTTATGTTTTGAAGTTAAGAAGATTGAATATTTTCAAAAGTTGAATAGTTAGTAATATGATTCCAAAATATCACCATTATTCAAACTGTATTACTTCATAAATGATTCTCACTAAAGATTTTAGTGGGAGGGTTTTATCATATAGTCACATAGATATGTGAAATGGATTAAATATGTTGTAATGTGTTAACAAAACCTAGAAACTGTAGAAAAAATAACAATAATCTATCATTTTATCATATATTTTATAATAAATCATTGGTTATGTTGGTTTTGTTAAATATTCTTAAAGAGTATAAGAATATTAAAATGTATTATATTAAAGGAAAACTCTATTTTATCATTATGACATGTTGTATTCATAAATTTATATATAGATATAAATTTCGTTAAGTGTAATAATAATTGATCTCTTAAATTATGACTTTGAGTTTATCCCTGACCTATGTTCATCATGGTGTATTATAGGTTATGATGAAATGTTAAGTTTATCATGAGTGGGATTCTTGTATAGAGATACAGAATATCCTTATGAGATACAATACAGAGAACATGATTCTTTGTGTTCACTAGACGAACCACTAAATAATACCACATTGGGTGTCATACAGATGACTTTAGTATAATAGGGGTGTATAGATCATATTTGAGTCCCCACTACCTGATGTTTGTGAGATACCTATCATGAGAAACTTTATTCCTTGATACCCTACTTACAAAAGTCAACATATTGACTTAGCTAATACAAGGATGGTTGGGTATTTTATTGATCATTTCCTCAGATTGAGCTTAACCAAGATGGGATTTTTCCTCTTGTGTGATGAGTATAACATTAGGGCCCTCGATAGAGATGGGCTGTGGGGGTGTGATACCACACCTGGATATTATATATCTATATGGATAAGGGGAATGTGATGTGATTATCCATAAGGATTAATTACATGTGATGTATTCATTGATAATATCAATCTATACTCAAAGAATCAATGATAAATGAGTTGGATATATGGCATTGAAATGATCTATGTTCTATGGTCACCCGATGTCTTGGAAAAGGGAGGAAATATGTGAATGCACATTTTTATATGATGTAAACTAGTGTACATAGGTATATAGATACATGTGTCTGATAGAGATCATGTAAAATCCCTTTATAGCTTGAGTATCATTGAATATTTTCTAGAGGATAATCTTTTCTTGAATATATGAATCCATAGATTCATATTTGTTATCAGTATTATAAAGTCATGTGGGGTCACACTTTGTGGTTGACTATATGGGGATTGAGTTTGAATCAAAGAATTACTCTAAAACTATTTTAGAGTTAATACAAAAGTTTTTTGAATGGGTATTCAAAAGGTATTACATATGATGTGATATAAGGTAAAGTTAATGATATATTTCCCAAAGAAATGGAAGTTATCCAAAAAAGTTTTAGATATGGTTTCATAATTTATTATATATTATATATTATAAGTTTAAATGGAACAAAATCTTTTAAACTTTAGTGTAAGTAGGGTATTGAAGGAGATACACATTAAATACTTATATATATGATATATATATATATATATTACATGAAAATTATGATTTTCATGCACATAAAGGTATATTATTTTATGAAATATGTGATTGTAGTAAAATGATAACTATTATATTTTTATGTTTGTCCCACATATGTTATCATTCATATAGTCGTCACATATGATGAAATGGTTAGAGGAGTTACATTCATGTATATATATAAATTCATGAATGGGATAAGTGAACTAACTCATGTGTTATAATGCATGAGTTAATGTGGACACCACCCAAGAGTGTTCTTGGGTTTTATATAAACCCTACTGCCATATGATGGCAGTGTCTGTGGGTATTTTACCAATTAATCCTAGGAATCCAAATCTATATTTCATATTCCTCCTTCATATATGAGTTACTAGCATACCATGGAGAAAATATAAATCTCGCTCAAAAATATGGCAATTTAGATTAACCCATGGATACACCACAGAGGTGGGGTGATTTTTTTGATCAATTTTTTATCTCTATGAAACTCATTAGAAGAAGATATATATTAATTAAGTAGCTATTTGGTGTATGGTAATCCAATTTATAATATTCTTCATTTCTATATTTATACTCAGTTTCATATTTCCCAATTATAGATCCTTATACAAGGGTTTTAATTGCATTTACTACTTCTAATACATGTTATTATACTCTTAAAAAACTTTTCAAATTATAGGGAAACTTTTAATGGATTAAATAGAATACTAATCGCACCACCAGTGATGCATCCCCTAACCTAAGAACACCCTTTTTAGTTTCTTTGTGATATTTCCAACCATGATATAGAAACAGTGTCACCCCAAAGAGTTGAATTTCGATCCTAAGTCATTTCATATATATAAAGGTCATTAGATACTACTCAAACCCATTACACAACTACTTAAAATGAATTTTTAATAGTCATGTTTTCTTTAGATAAATTTATATTATATTTTTTGGAAACTAAAGTAACTATTTTTTCGTATCATGTGGAATTAAGGTATTTGATGAAGAAATAATAATCTAAACCAAGGTTCATCATAATGATGTTTTTACTCCAAGATTTAAACCTAGAGATCAAATATAATAAGGTTGATGAGAACTAAATAGTCGATCATGTAAGTATTATTTCCAACATAATATAAGTAGAAATACCAAACAAAAACCTAGTGAATGACTTACTAGCAGGGTGTCAATTTTACTTAGTATAAATATGGGTTCCTTAGTATGCTGGCATTATCAATTTTTTTGTAACTTCTCGGGTCCCATCTCACCTAAACCCATAATATGTTTTTTTCCTCAAAACTAAATCAAAATTTTATGTTTGGGAGGATCCATATTTTTTAAAAATATATAATTATCAAGTGATAAATATATGTTTTCCTAAAATTAAGATGCAATATGTGCTTGAATTTTTTTATACTATAGCTTGTGGAGGCCACTTTGGACCTCAAAATACTACTAGGAAAGTTTTAGAATTAGGTATCTACTAACCTACTTTATTTAGATATTCTCATGAATTTTTCAAAAGCTTTGATAAATTTCAATTTAGTAGTAACATATCTAAGATATAATAAATTCCCAAAAAACCTATAAGTTTTTGGGAAATATTTGAAGTATGATGAATAATCTTCATGGGACCCTTTCCCGTGTCATTTTTTAACTCTTACATCTTGCTATAAGTTGATTATGTTTCAAAATGGGTGGAAGATAAGTCCAAAAAAACTTATGATGCTATTATTTTATGTACTTTTATTGGGAATAACAACATTTATAGGTTTGGAGTTCCAAGAGCCATCATTAATTTTCAAGGGACTCAATTTTTCATTAGGATCATGGAATATTTAATGAGGAAGTATGGGATTAACCATAATACATCCACACCCTAACATCCAAAAAAATGTTCAAGCTAAAGTTTTCAAAATGGAGATCAATTTAATTTTGGAAAAAATAATTAAACCAAATAGAAAAGATTACAGTTAGCGGTTAGAAGACACTTTATGGTCTTACAGTATAAAAAATCATAAGAATGAGCCCATGTAGACTGATTTATGGGAAGATCTCTCATATCCCTATGTATTTAGAGCATAAGGCCTACTAGGTATTAAGAGAGGTAAATCTAGATATGAAAAAACCTAATAAGAGTAGAAAACTGCAACTATAATAGTTGGGAGAAATTAGAAGAGAATATTTTAAAAAACTCAAGAATTTAAAAATAAAGAACTAGAGTGGATCATGATAAATTAATTTAGCAAAGAAATTTCCATATAGGGGATCAAGTGATGGTTTACAATTCCATACTTAATTTGATGCTAGGTAAACTTTATTCTATATGGTAAGGTTCATTTATAGTCACTCATGTCTATCCTTTTGGTGTTGTGCAAGATGTAAAATAAGTATAGTAAAACCCATTTACCATTAATGAACATAGGCTGAAGAAATTCTTTGAAAATATTCCTCGAGAACTAATGGGTTAGATCATTCTCCTCCAATCCATATATCAATGAAAATCATCTTGTTTTACCTTTTCTTAACACTTAGTTTATTATTTTTATACCATTTAAATTTATTTTCATTTATAAATATGTTAAAATGCATTGAAGATGTTGTATCATTCATGTGTGGGGGAGGGAACCTTTTTAGTTTATGATTTTCAAATTTTGGTTTTCTTTTTCAAAGTTTTTAATTATTTTTTAATTTTTTGTGTGTTTTTTCAATTTTAGTGTGTTTTGAAACTTATTGAGCTCAATTTGAATGTTTATAAAAAAATTTAACCCATTCCAATATTTTAAATTTTATTTGTCCCATCTACTCACCTTATATGAAAATTGAAATGAACTTGTTTTCAAATTAAAAGTGATGGGAATTCATAAAAACTTGACCATTTTTTGAATTTCATGCCATGACATGTTTTCCTAAATTTTAATAACATACTTGAGAGGATTATGAACCTATTTTGGTATCTTATTATAATTCCATTTTTCTTGATAGAACCATGTTATGATTGAATAGCCAGAATTTACTGAGTAATATAGTCAAAACCTTAGATCCTTGAGAAATTTGTCTATATATATGATTGATGCATCATTTTGATTTTAAAAAACAATTTTATAATGAACTTCAATTTATATCCTAAATTTTCATTTAAACCTTGTAGACCTTATCATCCATGAATAACCTTAATAGGAAGTTGAATTAAAATCAAATAATACCTATGTACCTTTATCTAGAAGATGAAACTTGATCAAGGTTGAATTCAATTGTGGGTAGGAAAAATGTGAGATAGAATAATTTTTTTTGAGGCATCATCTTGAAATTAAGTGAAGAATTGATGCATTATCTATGCTACTATTTAGAATAATGGGAGGATAGCCTATATGTCATTAAAATATAAGAATGGTATTTTACCACTAATTTGAAGTGAAAATTCCTATATTTCCATTAAAAGACTCAAAATATGAACTAACTTCAAGACTTTTTAAATTGGAAAAAAAATACTAAAAGATTAGAGAATAAGGAAGAAAGATTATTGATATTTCTAAAGATCTCTAAGTGTTAACTTCCTAAGAAATTTACATATAAAGGGGAGGAAAAATTTTTAAAAAGAAAAATAAGTATTTGACTAATATAGTTGAAAATATATGAATATTGTTATCTATTAGGAAGTTTGGAAGGGTATATTTGGATAAATTACTTAATTTATTTGAATAAAATTCCTAAAAAAAACCAAATTTGAATATATTTAAGGAAAATGTCACATAATCTAGGGTAACGCAAATCACACACCAACTCGAAAATCTAAAGTACCTCTATACCTTAAATAGAAGACCAAGATAATATAAAGAAAAGTGAGATTTATTAAAGTAAATAGATAAGGGGAATCCTTAATACTATTGAAGTGCTTAATATATGAGTTTTCCTATCAAAAACTCAAAGGGGTAGAGTTATATCAATTGGATAATATTTTCAATAGAACCCACCAACCCATAATCCATAAAAACCCCTAACAATACCTCATAATATGCATAAATACTTGATTCATTGGGTGTAGATAAATAAATTCATCAAACCTATGGTTACCCTTTCATGAACTTAGAATGAGAAATACTTTGCTTTCACACTAGAGTGTTGAGTGAAATAGTTCTAGAAAGTTAGGTATAAACGAGAATGGGATAATGAAAGAAGTGGAACTAAATTGAATAAACTTCATAAAGAAAATGGAATTAAGAACATTAGAGAGGGATTATGATATTAATAAGTATGGTGCGGAAAAAGGAACTTGCATTGGCTAGTTTTTTGAATTGTGCTTGGGTAATGTATTTGAAGTTCACTTTCCTGGGATTCCAAGGTTTGAGCTTGGTGGAATTTATAAAGATAATATTTTCATATATTATACTTTTTATTTTACTATTTTTTATCCCACCATTTTATCATTTAATGGGTAATTGTCACATATTTTGATTATAGTATTATTTTAGATTTAATTGTGAAAATGGATTAATTCTTGATTCTTAATTGTTTTTATTAAATTTTGGAATTATTTAAAAAATTCATACATTTATTTTCATGTTCTATTTATTTTTTATGTTAAGGGTTTATTTGAAGCATTGGTGAAGAGTTATAAAATTTAGATAAATTTATAAAATTTGGATAAGTGTTAACTCTGTAAGGATCATCCAATACTCCATAACATGGATTCTCATAAGCATTAATTCCCATAAGTATAAATGATTTTGTAAGCATGAATTCTTATAAACATGGAGTTTTGTGTAATAATTATTCCTTTGTGGAATTTACAACTCCATAATGATGATCCCAATTACATAAACATGATTTTCTAGTAGTGTAAGCATAAATGAAGTGTCGTAAGCATCATTGTGAAACTCTGTAAGGATCATCTAGCCACCATAAACATGGTTCTTAGTCTATATAATCATAGATTTCTGTAAGTATTATTTTCAGCTACATAACCATGAATTTTAAATATTTATAAGGATAATCATCCTTGCAGTCTGAAACACCCAAGATATCACATAGAATTCATACAGCCAACCAAAGTTGGTCACATGTATTATAATAATAATGATATTTCACTTGAAAACAAAGAAGGAAAAAATTTTACTTTTAGGGGAGACTTGATCATGACTAAGAAAGAATTTCCATGGGGTAGAAAACATTCCAAAATATAAAATGAGTAGGGATCTCATAAGGATTTGACTGACCAAATTAGAATGAAATAATGAGACTATGTAAAGGGGTAAAGGTTGAATGAGAAGGAGTATAGTTATCACACATAAGTAGTTCAACCCGCGCCACCATTGTTATTGTTGTTTTTAAAACATTAAGGGGTAAAAAACTTGAGTGGTCAGGGAGGGGAAGAAAGTCCATATTTAATTTTTGAGCCTCTGAATTCCATTGAATAAAACTATATTTTTTTAACTGGTTTTAGTAGTCAGAAACAATTTATATTATTGAATGTGATTGAGTTTGATTTTTCCACATTGTTTAATGTCGTGGTCGATAATCATTCATCTACTTCCAGTTATCTTAATCTATATATCATGGAATAGATAAAGATGATTAGTGAAGAGTTTGTAAATTTATGGATCATGTGTGAAGGGTAGTAGAACATTATTAGGTGACTTAGGAAACACAGAACCCAATTGGGTCCTGCCAGAGTAAACTAAGAGTGGGTTGTTATATTACTTTACACACAACTGAGTAGTGATTTTCGTTAAATTTTATTTTCACCAATTAATTCAACCATGGGTGGAATATAAAACTATTGTGGAACCTTCCATTATCTAGATAATTTAGATAAGAGTAAAATCCATAAATTATATAATATCATTACAATTGGATGAACAACCCTGACTCAATAACCTATTCATCATATTGATTTTAATATCTTTGTTTCTATTGTTTCCTCCTTGTTTTCTAAACCAACTGAACTTAAACACCCATTTCCTAACTTTAAGTGGAAACTATTTTTTGATAACCCATCTATGGAGATAGCCCTAGGTTTCCACTAATGCTACATTTAACCTAGTAAAATAATATATTTTTCACACCACAAGACAAGGTGTTCTTATAGGGAAACCAGAACATTGGAATACTAAAACAACCATAAATAATACCATAAAAACATCACCTTGAGACCTTCAAAAATAATACAAACATAAACATATTTGAAACTGAACCCTAAAAATTATACCACTAGATATGTAATCAATTTGAAGGTTGGGTATTTTAAAAATTTGTTGAAGTATCAGCTCCTTTTAACCATAACCTAGATTCACCAATGTGTAAATTTAACTTCTTGGGAGTTTCCACTATACCAATAGTGCACCTCCTCCTTTAAAGAATACAATAAGAACCTTACTAATAATCTACCCTGAAATCATATTGGAGAGATAAAAACCAAAGGAACAACATACTGAGAGAAGGTTCAAGGATGGAGGAACCATCAAAACACAACTAACATGAATCACCTATGATGACTGAAAAAACTAGGGCATCCACTATGAATAACTATTAAAAATCCCATAAGAAGGAAACCAAAATGAACCTACCATAATTCCCACCACCATCAATGAAATGCATCCAATCATCTCCAAAAATAATGTCATGTTAAATTTAAACCCCAACTTATGATCCAGGTTCCTTAAGCCTCTAAGGATGAATCAGTTCCACTTGAGGCTAGAAGGTCTACCAAATAGACCAAAGGAATCATTGAATAAGGGGCTTGGGATGACCTAGAAATGGAAACACCTCTCTGAGTAGGGATCCACATAGACATGAAGACCAGGGAGACCAAAAATAATGGATCAAAACTAGGGTGAGTCTAGGGTGAGATGAAACCAAGGGTAATAAAGGGTAAGAAATAAATATAGATGGTATTTTATTCAAGTAAGACTGATTACCAAAATAATTATATCCAATAAATGGGAAAAACTAGATCTCAAATCAAAAATGACCAAAAAAATAAGGATCAAATGCTGAGAACCATAGATACAAGATAGAGACTGATAGAGAGAATGGTGGAGTCATCATTGAGTGCCTCCCCTCCAAGTAATTAATTATATAATCCTCAGTATGAGAGGGTAAATAAAATCTAAATGGAAAAAAATCTATAAGGATTCAGTGAAAGTGGGATATTGATCGAAATATTCCATAAAGATAAATAACATATGATGTTTTTGTTATATTGTTTTATACAATGTTTATATTATTGAAAGTGTACTTAAAAAAATACATGCATGTGATGTATATTTGGATTGTTTTATGTGATAAAACATGTGAACTACCAATTTACCCATAAAATTTTCACCAGTTTAGAACCAAAGGTTGGTTCAATTAAAGATTAGAATTTATTAATTTAAATGAGTTCAATGAATAAATACCCAATGGGAATAAAGGAATGAGATAAGTTAAGAAGTTGTATCCTCAAGATTTTTATTTAAAATATAATGAGTTCTCTTTTTCATGTGTGTGATGTGTTTGAGACACTACTAAAATACTTCAAAAATCTATTCTTTCTGAATATCCATTTATCTCATTTGAGAAGGCGTTAGTCCCCTATAGATTTTGGGTATCCTCATGAATCATTTGTGGATACCTCATTTGGTGTATCACCTTAAAGGTAGGATAAATTAATTCATTGCACCTCATAATATCTATAAAACATTATATTTTCAAGGATAAATATGGTAGCTATTACAACATGCGATTTACAGGTAATCTATTTTTGTAATATTTCATGTGTTTGATTTCTTAAAGATAGATTCATTTATTTTTTAAGTTGTATTCCACTAAAAATGATCATATGAAACCCATCAGTGGTATTACAGGGAATTTTTTCATAAATAAAATGTGTTTTAATCATTGTTTTTCAAAGAAAAATGAAAAAATGCATTTTTGTAAAATGGTTTCAAGGTTACAGACCTTTACATGAGCTGCATAAAGGTAAATTTGATTTACCCTTATATAGATAGGCTACGTAAAGGTTATACCCTTACACATAAGGTTTTTGTAAGGGGAAATTTTTTTTACCTTCACACAAATGGTTTTCATAAAGGTAGTATTCATATGCAAAAGGTTTGTGTAAAGGTTACCATCAATTAAAATGGTATACGTAAAGGTAACCAGGACTTTACCTTTACATGTAAAGGTAACCAGAAGACTTACCTTTATGTGAAAGGTTCACAAAAGGGTAGTTTGTTAATTTACTATATAATTTAAAGGTAATATATAGATTAACTATATGTAAGGTGTCACAACCCGACCAGGACAACTTTTCCATCTAAGATCTAAACTGAACCATGACAAAACCAGAATGGCATTCCCAATCCCCACGAGTTGGAGACTAGCACTTGGGAAACCAAATAAAATCAATGGGAATGATTTTACCAACCTTAAATGATATATATTTCATATATATATATATATAATTACAACCATAAAATAAATATTCTAGAAAAAAAAGAGTGCCAATAGTTATGATACAACCAAAAGTAGCTTGATAAAAATCCAAAGTACATGTACAAAAGCAACCAAAAAGGAAAAACAAAACTAAAAATAGGTACTCCATGTGATATGTGGGAAGAATCCCACTATATCACCACCAGATACTCATACACATTTGACATAAACCACATTGCCCCACTACAGCACATTTCCCTTTCCGATGTCAGATAAAATGAGGTCTATACACCCCCAGGAGAGTGTGCAGGGTGTGAGATAAATAGGTTCAGTAATATCCCACCCAAGTGTTCCATAAAAACTATCTATCAAATAATATAAATATTCTAAATATAAAATAAAACATGGCGTGATAAGTAGTTATATATTTTTATATCAAAATCATAGTAAAAAAATCCCCTTTTTCCACAGTTTAAAAACCAAATCCATGTAATATAGTTTCAAACATTCCAAGTAAACCATTTGTTGTTTATTAAAGAATGTGTTATATAATATCAAATAAAAAATAGTAAAAATACAATTCACAATGGTAATAAACCCTAGGATAACATTGTTCGTACTATCTAGGTCACTCGCACCAAATCACAACAATGATTGGTGCACACTTAAGTCACTAGAACCAATGCACCCATGGACTAGGGATAAAGGGACACCATATAAAGTAAACCCCCTATAATTTCAAGATCAAAGTATTAGATAAAATGTATCTATTATCTAGGAATGGAGGAGAAACCCAAAAATTGAACCCCCTTAAAATTTCATTAGACAAGGACCAATACAAAAAACCTCTACCTAGGTACCCAAGTATCCCATGTGCAACACATGAAAAATAAATTTAAAAAGGGATTATAACATTTAAAAAAAATTCCAAAAAACCCTCTCCTTTAAGAACATATTTTAAAAAAACATTTCATAATCCAATTTACAATGCTTTAAAAACACCTTTATTTTACCAAAATGATGGGAAACCCCATATTTTCTCAAAAAATCATTTTACACATGAATATGAATAAATTAAAGGATCATGAAAATTAATTTAGAAAACCATTTATAAAAACATGATCATTCACAGTTTATAAAACATAGGCTAGAGATGAAACCACCTACCTCAAACATGGGTGGCACACCAACCACAACAGGATCCACACACCATAATGAAAGGGAATGAAAGAAAAAACAAGTGGAGGACCTAAAAATTGATTCCAAAAACTTATAATCATGTTTCTATAAGTAAAATTGTTGGTGGAGAAGATAGATAAAAACATACCTCAAGAATACAACGTGTCACACCACAATTAACATGAGACTTGGCCTTCGAAAGATGAACCAATGATAGATTTATAAGAAATAAAGAAGGAATCATTAAACAATCGATAGATACAACCATTATAGCATATAACCACTATTAATTTCTATAATAATGGAAGGAAAAAATAAGATAATGATTGAGATTTAATCAAACTTAATGATTTGTTAACAACCAATCAAATTATGATTGAAACACCAAGCATAGAAGATCGAAGGAGATTAGAAGGCCAAGTAAGAGTCTTTCTAGGTGAACTTGTCAATTTAGGTTCAATAATAAGTTATTAGGGGTTAATTAGGGGTTTTGGGGAATTTAATTACAATTAATACCTTAATTAATCATCCCAACCTAATTCCACTAGAAAATTGATGGCCACTTCAGCCACATAGTGGCTATTGGATAGCCTACTGGATAGTCAATGACACCAAAAACCATACATGGTTCTTTCTAATGCCATCGACTGGCTGGTGGCTCCTTATAGCCACTATTTAGCCCAATACCCTTAGGAAGACCAACAAAACCCCTTTAAAACCACTTGAACTGGGAAAAAACAACCTATTTAACATTAAAGAGAGATGTACCTAGATAAGGATGTTATAATTCTCTACATCATAGGACTTTATATCCCTGGAAAGTCATGTAGAAGAAGTATTCTCCAGAAAAAAGTGAGTCCACCACTCCCTCATCAAACATTCACCCTCTAAGGTCTCATGAGAATCCAATTCATATCATCATAACACTTTGACCAATATAATAGACTTACCATGCATAATATTCAGCTGAGAATCAATGATCTCCACTGGTTTCTTCACAACTAAAACTTGGGTATCCAACTCAATCTCCTCCCAACTCAGAATATGGGAAGGGTCGGGATGGTACTTCTTGAGTTGATATATATGTAAAACATCATGAATACTTTTCAAATAATATGGTAACTCTAATCTATAATCTACCTAACTAATCCACTCAGAGATATAAAATATTAAAAATATATCTTGAATCCAACTTCCCATGTTTCCCAAGCTGATGATGAGCTAACCAAGGAGAAACTCTCAAGAAGACTCAGTCACCAATGGAAAACACCAAAATATGGAATTAATGATTTTCATATGATTTCTACTGACTATATTCTATAACTAAGCATAAACAAATATCCAAAATCCTTACTGATGCCTCCAAAATAAGACTCGGTACCACAAGAGAGGCATCACCCACCTCCGACCAATAAAGAGCTGACCTGAATGGGTGACCATATAGGCCCTCTAAGGGAGAAATTCTAATAAATGATCAATAACTATTATTATAAGAAAACTCAACTGGTATCAGATGGTTATTTCATGATCCACAAAAATCCAAGTTGTAGGTATGGAGCGTATCCTTAAAAATCTATATGGTATACTCTATCTGTACATCCATTTGTGGATGGTAAGTTGTACTCAATCTGACCTGATTCACCATAATCTCTTGGATATTTTTCCAAAATTTGGAGGTAAACCTGGGATAACTTTCAAAGATAATGGTATAAGGTACCCCATGCAACCTTACAATGTATTTCTCATACAACTTACCTAGATCTTCGACCTTGGTGGTGTCCCCAATAAGAATAAAATTTACCAATTTCATCAACCGGACAATCCAAAACCAAATAGAGTTTTTTAACTTGGGGATTCCATGGTAATATGATGATTAATTCCATGAAAACCTTGTCCCATTTTCACACTGGCATAAAAAGAGGTTGAAGCATACCAGAAGGTTTTAGGTGCTCTACCTTAACCTGCTGGAAGGTGTAATAGTGAGACACAAAATCAATAATGTCATGCTTTATACACGACTACTAGAAATTTTGTCTCATGTCATAATACATCTTCATAGTTCCATTGTAAATATACCGTAAAAAACTATTAAAATCATGAAATATAGGATTTATAATGGAAAAATGGATAACAAACTGATTTACAAAGTGGAGAATTCCATTAGAGGGGAGAGACCAATCTGACATAGCCTCCCAACTATATAAGGATTATCTGATTCTTCTAAACTCATCATCCTAATTCTAGTCCTAAAAAATATGTTCAAGTATAGATGATGACAACTGAACACTGGTAATAACCATACCTAAATTATCCTCTTATGAATCTAGATGCAACTGAGTGAAAATTCCCATAAGGTTCCACTATTCCTTCAATTATAATATAGGGTGAGAAGTAAATTTACTACTAAAAGCATCAGAAAAAATGTTTCCCTTCTCAGGATTGTAGGTGATGTCAAATTCAAACAAATGGAGTTACTTTTCCCATCACCTCCACCTAAGGTTTTGGTCCTTCTGAGAAAATATGTAACTTGGGATCTTATAATCAGAAAATACTATAAACCTCTCCCCTCACTAACAATTAAATGCATGCATAATAGTGGTGATCTCCAAGTCATGAGTGGGATAATTATTCTAATGTGGTGATCTCCAAGTTATGAGTATAACCATACAGCATAACATGGTTATCCTATATAAGAACAAAACCCACACCAAGACTAGAAGCATCATATTATACCCCATAACCCTTAGTGGGTTCTGGAAATATCAGAATAGGATCTGATGTCATATGTTGTTTTAACTCATCAAAAGAGGCCTTCAATTTAGCATCCCAAGATAAATTCACCCCTTTATTGGTAATATTAGTCAATAATGATTCCATATTTGAGAAATAATTGATAAATCATCGATAATATCCAGATAAACCTAGGAGAATCTAAATCTTAAAGTTGTTTCATAGTTCTTACCTTGACAATACAACCTTGACCTTTTCAGGATCAACTGAGACCCCCTGTTCCTAAATCACATGCCCCAATAAATTCACCTCTAAAATAAAAAAAAATATATTTTGAAACTTTCCTATAAAGGTAGTGATTCCTCAAGGTTTCCAAATCCATATTCAAATTATGCTCATACTCACACTTAGATCTTGAATAAACTAGGATATTATCCATGAATACCGTAAAAAAGTTGTTTTGATTATGGTGGAATTTTCAGTTCATCAAATCCATAAACTCTATAAGAGTGTTATTTAGGACAAAATCTATCACAAGATATTTATAATGGTCATATCTACTCCTAAATGAGGTATTTAGGACATTTGAATCCCAAACCCTGAGCTGATGATAACCCGGCCATAGATTGATCTTTAAAAACCACCCCACCCCCTTTAAATGATCAAACAAGCCACCGATACGAGGCAAGGGGTACTTTTTATTCATTGTTACATGATTCATATTCCAATAGTCCATGTTAAAATGAAGAGAGCTATCAGCATTCTTAGTAAATTGCATGGAGTCCACCCATAGAGAAACACTGGGAAGAATAAATCCCTTCTGTAATAGGTCATCCAACTGAACCTTAAGTTCTTTCAACTATGTAGGAACCATATGATAAGAAGGTATAGAAATATTTTGTATACCTAGAACCAAATAAATAGATAGATCCACCTTCCTCCATGGAGGAAGTAAAGATAAGTTGCCTATATAGACTTTGAGGAAGTCCTAAACAACCAAAGGAAGATCAATAAGAGAGGAAACATCATCAGGCTCAACCTTAATGGTAGAAAAAAAACTCATGATCTCTAGGAAATAAGGTCCTTCATGACCAAACCTCAGGTCCCACTCTCCCTGGAACACCCGAGTGATCCCATTGATATTATATAATGAAACCCATTGATGATAATAATCAAATTCAGATTATTGAGACTCCATCCATTCCATCCCAATGTTGATGTCTAAAAGATTCAGAAAAAGAACTAGAAAGTATCATACTATCTCAGTATTAGCTATCAAAAGAGAACATGAAGGACATCAAAACCCTCACTCTTTCCTCTTTCCAAGAAGCATTTCCAGCTCTATGACAAAGGATATGAGCTCCATTGAAAGTTTCAGAACATCCAAAAAAATGGAAGATATGAAAGAGTTTTAGGAACCTATATCAAATAGAGTTGTTAATATAGAAGATACAACAAAGATAGTACCTCTTACTATATTCAATCCTACGTCAACCTTCATCGGAAACTCATCCATTGCGCAAAGATGCTTAACTCCTGAGGCTTTTGGCTATATTCCTATTGACTTTGAAGCTTTTAACTATGACATAGTGTCCTTTGGAGCTAAAAAACCCTGACCATAATGGGGAATATACAAATTTTGGAAGAACCTCTAAATATGGACTTGGCAGTCACAAGCACTGCAATTCTTTATGGGTGTGGGACAAGACCTTCAGTTGTTCCCTACCTTACCACTCTAATGGAAATTTATGGGCACACTACTGGTTTCCATTAAAGGTGAATAGGAATCCTACTACTAAGAACCACCTCTGCAACCCTTATGATTATGATGTCACTTCTTCTTTATTCTCTATGCACCGCTAAAACTACCACTGGGTGGAAGAGAAGATCCAAAGAATCCAATATTTCCTGCTATATCCATTTCTACCATAATAGTCCTATTTATTTTCTCACTTTAAGTGGTGATATTTATCATGTATACTTATGATCAAATGTTATGTTGCAAACCCTATAGGAATTTACAATCCTTCAACTGATTATTCATCACTATCTCCAAAGAAAAATGGGCCAACTCTACAAAATGGTTGGTGTACTCTGACACCAAATTCTCTCCCTACTACAAGGATAAAAAATCCAAGTACTTCGATATCATTATAGATTATGAGAATAAATGATGAAATAAAATGGTCTTGAGTCTCTTCCACTCTAATCCCACATGTTGATTTGCCTATACCATAGAATCTAATCATTACTTTTTAGGACCCTTGAGATTGAACGTTACGCATTTCACCTTGACAGACTGAGTAGTCTCTAGTAAGTTGAAGACATGATCGGTCTTGTCTGACTAGTCCTCTAACACATGGGGTTCATTCATACCCTTAAATGAGGGAAGATTCTCATATAGGAACTCTCACGCTTCATCCATGTCTCCTCCAGCTCCTGGTTGTGCCTCAACACTTGGTTCTGGATAGGTGGTACATCCTGGTCCACAACATGAACTACCCTCACAAAAACTTCTAAGATATTTTAATCAATAGAAGGATTACCATGAAGAGAATTATCAGTTACACCCTCTTGATGAACCCTTGGAAGACATATTGAAGGCATGCTTCTACACACTAAGAAAATAATTAAATGATCAGAAAATAAAATAGTGTCAGTTTATACCAAAATACCATAATCATAATAATAGATCTAGATTAAAATCTAACATAGGAGACACATATCCCAACATCATGTGGTGAATTGAGGCTCTTCATGGAAATATCTAGTTGGGCACTCACCACAACCTACCACTCAAGTCCATACAATCTTATCTCTTGACTACTAAATGTCCCAAGATAAGGACTCTTGAGGATAAATATCCTCTAATACCAAATTTTCATGACCCTTCCTATAAAAAACCATCCAATGAGGCTCCAAAATAGACCTTGGAAAGTTTCTAAGGGAATTTTTGATCCCCATAGGCTAGCGACTAGCACTCGAGAAACCAAAGACAACTAGAGGGAATGATTTTACCAACCTAAAAAAAGATACAGGAAATGTATATATCTATTATATATACTATAGGACTTACATAATACTACACATGTATTCTCCATAGCTTTCTTACTTTATGTGTAATCTTTTCCCAATTCAATCCCACTCTCCCATCCTCATGATTCCATTCATAACATATTCTAATTTGATATCATCGCATCACTACCTTTGATTTCCTCTACCTCTACCTTCCAGTATCCTCCCCGCCTACCCCTTCCTATTTCAACTCCCCATCTCCTCCCATCACCACCATCACCTTCCTCTACCTCTGCCTTCCAGTCTCCTCCCTAACTACCCCTTCCTATTTTTTAATCCCCACCTCCAAGCTTTCATTTCCACCTATGCCTCCTCCTCTATGTTTATCCGCCCCATTAGAGTGTTCCGCTTTATGCATATGAAGACAACTCTGCATACCCTCCCCAATACATCTCCCTCCATATCCTCTACCTTTATATCCTCCCCCTTAATATCCTCCTCCACCTTGGTATCCACATCTTCCTCCTCCACCTTGGTATTCATCGTTGTCTCCTACTCCACCTCAATACCTCTCTCCTTTTCCCACGATACCCTTCCTCCCCATGATACCCTTCCTCCCCTCTTTTGATTCAACCACCCTCTCCCTGTGCAACTAACATTCCATCCACACAAAACCCTACCCTGATTATAGGCATCCCTTCTTCAGCTTTTTATTTTATTCCATTGTATCCATCTTTCCACTTTAATAACAGCATCTACATCACTGAATCCTAACAAGTGTTCGTCCTCCATCCAGATCTTCTACCATATACATCATCGTATTACCCTCAGTATGTGAATTTTTTAGTCCATATTACTTTTGATATTTTCTTTCATTCAAATAGCCTGATATGTTACATATTACATATTCATCCTCTATTCAGAACTATTCCATTCATTGTCTATGTAATACCATCCCTATGGACAAACATTAAATGGTCATGTCAATTATCCTATTACGGAAAACTAAAATTAAATGTCTTTAAAAAAATTATTGTTTATTGTATTGTAATTTTTTTAAATATGGACTATGTGTGTGTTTCATTATTCTTCTTTAAATAGTCTCTAAATCTCTGATCTATCAAATTTCACATATGTATTTGTTCAATTCAATTTTGTTGTTATAATATTGAATATCTCTGATTTGATGTTTAAATATTTAATCATGTCTTTTAACTACATGTATATTTGTTGTATATACATATCCTGTATAAAAAAAATACTAAATTTCCCTTTATATCAAACATTTTAATATTATAATTATTCTTATTCAATACCACGATCGTCGCTGAAACAGGGAAGACTATCCATCCCTTGTAAGTTATTCCTTCTACAGCTGATACAGGTGAGTCTATATCCTACTAAACCATCTTATTTCTTGATGTGGTCCTATTAAACTTTCATAAATTTTTACATGGATCATCATATTACAGTTTTATAGTTTTATTCCACTATATTATGCTATGAGTTGTTGTATATAAACTACAAGTTCCTCTCTACAATAATTTCAGCTGACGAGTTCCTCCCTAAAATAATTTCTACCACATGTTGTCTCTATTTCTTTATGTAGACCACAGGTAGGGCTTCATCGATGAAAAATAAAATTCACACTCTTATCTTCCCTTTCATCATGTTGATATTGTCTTTACAGATCTATATATAGCTTCGATCCCATAATCTTAAATCTCTATTGGGTTTTTGGGTTCAATATTATTATTTTCATATGAAGGATTTAATATATATTCATATTGACTACAGGTAATTAAATTAATTTATTTTTGGTGATTCTTCAGGTTTTCCACTTGATGGAGTTCTAATGGAAACTATTCCCTCACTGCCTATCCTAAACCTTCGCTACTTCAACAGGTTTCTATTATAGGTAGTGACATTAATTTTTTCAAGTTCTTATTTTTCTGTGTGATCATCCTTTGTTGTGAAGGTATATTACTAAAATAATAATTTCAATTTATTCACTATTAGTTTATTTATTTTAAAATATTCTATTTTAATTGGTTATTTATTATTTATTATAAACTGATAATTGTTTACTTCCAAATTTTTTAATAAAATTTTGAATGATTCTATATTTCTCACTAAATTTAATCACATCACATGAATGAAATAGTTCGCCAACGAGCCTGTACCCAAGTGGTAAAGGCTCCTGCTTGGCATCCAAAAGACCCAGGATCAAATCCGGGCAGGGACTAATTTTCAGGTCACTGTAGTAGTAATGTAGCAGCGAAGCACTTTTGCGGTGGAGGTACTATAGCAAGACTGTAGCAGTGGAGGCACTATAGCAGGTACTGTAGCAGCCCGAGTACTGTAGTAGTACTATTCACCAAAGGGATCTTTGGGCCAAAAAAATGGGTCGTCATGCCTTGTATTCAAACCACTTGTTCTTGGGCCTTTGGGCTTTGTAATGGGTTCCCCTCTACCCAGTTTGAAAGAGGTCTTTGCTTTAAATAATAAATAAGGCTTCGACCCCAAAATTTTAAAAAAAAACATGACTGAAATAGTTTATGCTTTATGGGTTTTCTATTACTAGTAGTGATGTTAATTTTGTTTCCCAAAAAATCCCTCAAGGTAACATTGAACTAATTTTGAGGTGTTTGTGTTTATTGACAAAGATGATTTGCTTGTTGTCAAATAGGTTTTTCATGGTGAGTTGTTAATATCTATAGATATTTTTGACAACCTATGTTGAAAAAGAACAATGAAAAAGTAATGGAAAATCTATAGGTGGTACAAAAATAACAGATCTAAGGTGGCGCCGTTTTTCAGTGTTTGTCAAATTTTTGGGCCTCAAAATCGAAAAATGGGGAAACATGTTTTTGGAAAAGGAAGTTGCGTGAAAGATCTAAGGTGTTTTGGAAACTTGTGCTCAAGGCATGTTTTGGGGTCAGAATATTGAAAAATGGAAAAATAATTATGTGGGTGAAATATTTGAAAATGTGTGCAAATGATGAGGTTGCGTGAAAGAAACCTGTGCGCCCAATGTGATGTCAAATTGAGGTTTACGCACTCAAAGAGGATCTTGCATGACAGAAGTTGAATCTTCTACATAGGGGTCAATGATGCCTATAAATAAGATGTGACCCCCCTCATTAGAACAAGATCAACACCTAGAGATAATTTGAGCTCTGAATCGCGTAAGATTTTCAAGAAAAGAGAGTTACGCGAAATATTTTGAGTTTCACGCAAGCTAAGAAAGTTTCGCGTAAGATTTGAGTTATGCATAAGATTGAAGTTTCATGTAAGGGGTGTTTCACGACAGAAGTGGAATATTGCGCGCAAGGAAATAATGTTGCGTGCAAGATGCGGTAAGGGTTGTGAGAAAGATTTGTAGTTACCTGGTAGTATTGTGGTAAAGTGGTATTCATCATTGGATAAAAGTGGGACATCAATAGAGTATCTAAATACAGTGAAGGATGCATTAATTTGTGAGAATAAAGATACCTACAAGTCTATAAACTGTGAATGGATCCCTTCCAAGAGCAGTGAGAAAAGGAAGAGGAATAAGGTTATCCTTTCTACCGATAGTGATCCAGAGAGAGAGAAACAGGGAGTGACCCTTGGGAAAGAAATGAGATGACCCTAAACTTTGTAAAGGTAGTGTTTCTGGGCATAGAAATGATCTATCCCAAACATTATTGGCAGTGATCTTTAGTGGATTTGGTACATTGGCACATCATCGTTGTATGCTCCTTGGACGTAGCCCAATGAGGGTGAACCAAGTAAAAATCTTTGTGTCTGTCTACTTGATTCTCTACATTGAATTAAAAGAATCATCATCAGATAAAAAATTAAATAATAAGATCAAAAGTAAAACATAAATGCAAACAAAGTGACCCTTATAATAAAGAGGTCAAGATCCAGTGGGGTGGGGATAATTTTGAAAAAAAATATCTATTCCCTGATTCACCCCCCCCCCCCCCCCCCTTAGTGTATCTAGGACCCTTTTGGTCCTAAAAATTTATTCCAGGTGCTTCTTCAGGTTTCATGCATCATAGAGACCTAATGGTAACCATTATCTAGCTACTTGGCCTAAACGTTCATTGCTTAAAATGGTTTCTATTATAGGTAGTAACGTTAATTTGTTTCTGATTCTTCTTTGTCTGTGTGATTATTGTCTCATTGGTCACCCATCTATTTCCCCATATTCTCATTTTTCATCCTCCGTACATATTCCTCCTACCATATGTCACAAGTTTCACCTGCAAGGATGTTTGTAGATGAATATATGAAATGGAGTTGTATGAGAATCCTCGATCCAAAAGTAAGTTTTCTGGTGAAATTTTTTTCATACAAGATGAGATGAAAGATATTTGTAATATTCCTAGTTTTTATGACATTTGAATAGATAAATAGATAGAGGAAAGATCCAAATTGTAAATTCATAAGCTCCTTAAGAAATTAATCCTAGTTTAGGGGATTATCTCCAATGCTCAAAACCTAGAGGATCTTCTCCACATTGTCTAGATATTCCCATACAAAACACATGGTGATTTCATAGTTGTTTAGGTACAATAATCTAAACCAATTATAGTAGAAGACTGATCAAGCTTGGATGATGGTCAAATTTGTTCAATGAAGCATGGATGTTGACGAATTCCGTGGATAAATCTATTACATGAAACTAAATTGTATATAAATTTAATACTTGCTTGTTGTATAAGATCCATGTCTGAAGAACGGAAGGTAGAGTTTTGAATGACACTGAGATATAGTTCTCAAATGGATTCCCATGTGGTGTCCGCTGAAATGCTTTAATACAGATTTGATGATCAAAAAAGGAATTATAGTGGATTTATCTTAGAAGGTCATTTTCTTCTTTATGGAGAACATTTTACCACCCACCACTGCCATGATGTATATGATATATGAGGAAAAAATGATGAATATGGTTTCTTCTATATGAAATACAGTGGTGAGAATATATTTTAGTTTGAATAGATGCAATGTAAGCTTAAGTTTTATTAAAATATGATGGGTTTTTGTAAATTCTTGTGTGAAACTGTAGTTTTTGGCATGAATTTGGTAGTGTTATTGATGGTATTTGTTAGATGTTTGGTTTTAATTTGGATCTAAAATGTGATTATGAAATATCCTCATTTATCTATCACCTAAGTGTCTAATTCCCAATAAGTATCAATTATTATTTACTCTTACATATCTTTCTCTTTCTATATTTCATTTGTGTAAAGATTTTAGTATCTAAAAATTATGTTCATGTGTATGTGAATTTGTAATTAAAATGATCACATTGTGCAAATACACGGGTTGGGTACTAGTATATATATATAAAGATAACTAGAAAATAAATATTCCATAAAAAATAGTTCTAATGGTAGTGATACAACAAAAAGTAGCATGATAAAAATTCAAAGTACATGTCCAAATATAACCAAAAGGGACAACCAAAATTGCCAACAACTAGTCTATTTGATATGTGGGAAACATCCAACCATCTCACCACTAGCTACCCATACCCAACTGACATAAATATCACTGATTCACTATAGCACATTTCCCTTTCCTGTATCAGATAAAACAAGGTCTACGCAAACTCTAGTAAGTGTGCATGGTGTGAGCTAAACAGACTCAATAGGATCTCACCTAGGTGTTCTATAAAAATTATCTATCAAATAATCCCAATATGATGAATATAAAATAAACATATCATGATAAGTAGTTACACAATTTCATATCAAAATCATGGTAAAATAATTCCCCTTTTTTCCCAGTTCAAAAACCAAAGCTAGGAAATACAGTTTTAAAAACACATTTCAAGTAAAACATTTTTAATTTATTAAAGCATTCATCATATCATATCAAATCCAAAATAGTAAAAATCCAAATCATAATGGTAATCACCCCTAGGATAAAAAATTTTGGGCTAGCTAGGACACTCATACCCAAATCACAGAAAAACTAATGTACACTCAAGTCCCTAAATCCAATGCATCCATGAACTAGGGATGAAGGAACACCCTAGAAATTGAACCCCCTAAAAAGTAAGATCAAGTTCCTAGATCTAACGTATCTATGATCTAGGAATAGAGGATCACCCCAAAAAGTGGACCCCCTTACAATTTCATTGGACAAGGCCTAATATTAAACCCTTCACCTAAGTATCTAAGGCTCCCATGTGCAGAACATGAAAAATAAATTTAAAAAGGGATAATAATATTTCATAAACAATTAAAAATAAGCCTTTTCATCAAGAACATGTTTTGAAAAAAAATCATATTCTATTTTATAATTCTTTGAAAATAGCTTTCTTTTACCCAAATGAGGTGAAAACACATGTTTTCTCAAAAACCTTTTTTATATATGCATATGAATCAATTAAAGTATCATTCCATTTCATTTAGAAACCCATTTATAAAACCAAGATCATTCATGGTTTATAGAACATAGGTTAGCAACGAAACCACCTACCCCAAACTCGGGCCATACACCAACCACAATGGGATCCACACACCAAAAGGAAAGGGAATGAAAGAAAAAAAGATAGGAGTCCCTAAACAATGGTTAACATAAGTTATAATTGTGTTTTCATAAGAAAAAGGTTTAGTAGAGAAGATAGATCAACACATACCTCAAGAATCTTACTCACCACACCACAACCGACATGAGATCTAGTATCCAAGAGATGAACCAATGACAGTTCTATAAGAAATAGAGAAGTAATCATCAAATGATAAATATATACAACCAATGTAGTATACAACTGCTATCAATTTCAAGAATAATGGAAGAAACAATAAAAGAACAATAAATATTTGATCAAACTTTCTGATTCATTGACAAATGATCAAACTGAGATTGAAACACCAAGAAGAGAAAATTTAAGGAGCTTGGAACACTAAGAAAGGGAATATCCAGAAGCACTGATTAGATTAGGTTTGATAATAAGGTATTATGGGAATGATTAAGGGTTTCATGGGAATTTAATTATGATTAATCCCTTAATTACCCAACCCTTACCAATTCCATCGGTGAGTTGATGGCCAATGCAGCCATGCAGTGGTTACTGGCTAACCAGTGGAATCCCATTTTCTAGCTGGTGATACCAAAACCATACATGGTTCTAACCAAATCCATCAGCTATTTTGTGGCTCATTGTAGCCATCATTTAGTCCAATCCCCTTATAAAAATCATTGAAGCACCTCTAACACCACCCCAACCTGAAAACGACCTCTTAAACATTAAATAGAGACATTCATAGACCAATATGTTACACAATGGGAATGTATAAAGGTATTACTTATATCCAAGTTGTTGCATGTTGGTTTCTTCCTCCAAAACCTTTCACAATTATCACTGTGTAGGGGTCTTAACCATTTACCCTTCCATATAGCATCTCCATGAATGAAAAGTGTGGTTGCCCTAATGTTGAGTGTCTACATAAGGGTATTAGGAAGATACACTAACATATAATATGGATCCTGTGTAAGGTTAAATAGTTTTTATTTAAAAAATTGTTTTTTATTTTTAAAATAATTATTATAGTTATTAATTTTTTTATAAATCATGTCAAAATGTATTTTAATAATATTTTATATATAGGAATTTTATTTATTAATTAATTAAAAAAAATTTTGATTAATTAAATAAATTTTTATGAAAAAAATTCCCAAATATTAAAGTTTGATATTTTAAAATACCTTTTAGAAAATTAAGTGGTATTCTTATGATTTATAAATAAAATATTTATTTAAAAATCATGAGAGTATATTTATAAATTGTTTATAAAGTAAAAAATATATTATATTTAGATTATATAAAATGTTTATATAATAGAAATTGAATTATAAAATGTTTTTAGTTCATGAAATATCATAAAAATTCCACATAATATAAATATGAAGGAGTTCACATTGAAATGAATATAAAATTTTTCAACCTTGGTAAATTATAAAAAATTTATAATTAACATTTATTTATGAATAGTTTGTAGATGTATCATGTTTTGGAAAATAATTTATTTATTTATCTATTTATTTATTTTTTATTCATGTTTAGTAATTTTTTTATGAAATACGATATTTTGTATGTTAATTTATATGATAAATTTCTTATAGGATGCAACCCTACATGACATGATAGGTTCAATATCATAAAATTTAGTTTCCATCTACCTTGACCTTAGTTTGAATTTATAGTTTTGAGATTGAGAATATTTTTTTGGAATATTTTTTTCATATTATGTTTTATAGTTTTCGTTAAATAACTTCTATCTTGAGTAAAGTCTCTTGGGGTAGAAGGACTTTGGGTCATACCACCTACTTTCTTAGAGTCTTATGTCTTGGCTAGGAAAGTGGATGTGGTTGGTTGTTTATTACTCCAAGGTTACTCATGTGGAGTTTTTCAATCTCATATAAATCTATTACTTTACATGAAGTGTTCATGTACCTCATGCATGTGATTCATTTAAATATGTATGAATTTGTTTGGCTTCTATTTTTGGGTGAGTAACACAAAATTTTGGGTTATGTAAGGATTTACACATTAATTTGGTTTGAACACATTAATTTAGTTGTTGGAATATGGATTTCCAAAACAAAATTGTTAGAAGCATGCATACATAAAAAGAATAAAACATAAGAATGTAATGATTACATAAGATGTGATAGTTATGAATTTAATATTCATATGATGTATATTAAATTTGTGAGACAAAAAATTCATAAATACTAAGTGTAAGATTCCTTCCAAAGTGGGACTTGTCAAGACCTTGATCATTCAACTAAGTATTGTCAATATTATCATGAGTACCTCTGGATTATCTTATGTAAATCAATAAAGTTATAGGTAACTATGTATTTTCATGTTGGGAATTTTCAATCTCAGCACAAGCATCCCTTAACACTAATAGAAAGTTAGCCTATAGTCATAGTTTATAATCGTGGCTATATGTAATAGCTATGGTTTAGATATTATGGCTCTTATTGTCATGGAAATAGGGATATGGTTGTATCCATAGTTTAAATGGTGGCTATAGGTCTATATTCATGGTTTCCACCATGGTAGTACACTTATATCCATGGTTTTAAATCGTGGCTATATGTAATTATATGGTACTCTATTTTTATGGTCGGAAATCATGGAAACAAACCAATATCCACAATTTCCATCATGGAAGTACACTTGTATCCATGGTTTAAAATTGTGTCTATTGCTTCTAATATATAGGACTATTACCACAGTTTGTAACCATGCATACAGGTGTACTGCCATGGTGGAATCCATGGATATTGGAATATTTCCATGGTTTCCAATTATTTCTATAGATTTATCAACTGGGAACAAAAATATATAGCTTCATTTTCACTCCTACAAAAACAAATAGACACCATAATATAATTATTCAATATATGTAGAAATAAACAGACACACCAGAATACAACTCAATATAGTAATAATAAAACTTAACTATATAATAAAATTCAACATATTAATAAACCAAAAATATTATTTACACTAACTGGTAAGATCTAAGGGTTATAATACCATAGGAATATTTTTGAGTGGATCTATATGGTGGATTTAGATAAGTGGTTATCCTCTCAACTATCCAAGAATCATAATTGTTATATGTTGTTCAGAAAATGTGAAGACACGATAGGGGTGAATTAGGTCCTTTTAAAAACACTTGGATAATTTAAAATTAATCACCCTTTGTGATGTCATGTAGTATTCTTTTCTTCAAATATATTTTAAAATAGAAAAATAGATAATAAGAACAAAGTAATTTTTATAGTTTTTTGGGGCACAAAGATCCCCTAATACACTTCATTAATGCTCTCTTTGTGATCTTGGTGATTTTAACTAATCATATCCTTTTTACAGAGACCTCTACAACTGAGTAAAGGTAGTTGAAACCTTATAATAAGTTAGTTTATTTTACTGGGGACCCTATTAGACACAACTTAGTATGAGAAGATGACACTCCACCACAACTGAGTATAAGCAGTCGACACTCCAATAGAATAAGATAAGTTGACTATTGAAAATCCAAATTTTAACTCATGATTGTAGCAGTAACTAATAGATGATGGATATTCTTCTTTAGAGAATAATATATTTATAAACATATAGCTCCAAAGTAATCCTTATTGCAAATGATCTTTAAAGAAATGCATTAACCAAATAATAACCTTGAATAGCAGTAGGGTGAACACACAATAGCATATTAAAACATGTATATATCCAAAGTGCAGTACTAAAAGATTAAATGGATTAATTAAGATAATAAAAAATATATCACAATAACTTTAATAGATAGAAATTTTTTATCCGCTTTAAAAGACAAATCTAATGAAAAACAATGTAGAAGATTTGATCTTTAATCTTATTAAATAAGCATATAATTATAATTTATAGTACAAAAAAACTTTTAAATCATATATCACCTCTTAATATCATACTACCTCATATAATAAATTTGATGATAATAAATAATAACTCTGATTTGATCTTGGCCAAACAGATTTGGAAATATCTCCAGATAAATCATGATATTCAAAACACTTAGCATATTTGAAATTTGAATTTAAAAATCCACTAATAGTCATATCTTCCATTAGAAATAGGAATGATTTAATCTAATGATTAAAATAATTTTAATTTATCTTTTAAAATCTTTTAATGAGATATTTATTCTAGCTTAACCATTATTGAAATCTTAGGAAATATCTTGAATTTAGATTATGCGGACAACTGCTGCAAACCTAGGGAATTCTCTACATACAAAATTTTCAAAATTATTATCCAAATGTATTATTGATTCCAAATATTGGGTTTAACAAACATACATTACATACTTGAACATAGGGTTCTTCAAAAAAAGTGTTGTTACCAATCTAAATGCTCAGCTTAAACATAGGGTACAAAAGTAACAATCTTTATCGAAAGTTAGGTTCCCAAACCTATCACTGTATGTAAACATGGGGTTCAGAATAGTGATTATGGGCTCCCTTAAAAACTGTCCAAAATATATAGAAAACTTTAACTAAGTCTACAATTTAATAGGAAATAAAACAAGTATTTCAATAAATATAATCATGAAATTCACTTAAAGTAACTTCATTAGTAAAAAATAAAAGGGTATTTGTGAGCATAAAAATAAATAAGAGATTAAATGATATTTTTAGATCAACATATTCCTAAAAATCTTCCCATTTTTTATGATCATAGAACCCATAGAAATGTAAACACAAAAACATAGGTTTTAAGTAATTGATCTAACAAATAGAGATTTATCAAATTGAATAGAAGGATATTTAATTTATCCAAATAGATAGTAAATAAAATTTATTCCCAAATAAATTCCATATATTTTTTATTAATTTTTTAGATAATCCCTTTTTTAATTGGGTTGAGGGGTAACCATACATGGATCATAGACCCAGGGAACTAGGCCAAATACATGGTCCTTGAAGGCCTAAAGACCAAAAACCCAACAAAAATTCATACCATAGATGATTAATTTTTTACTGATCCAAAGTGTCCTGCCTACAATGCTACTCAGTAAGAAATCCCCATACAAAAATTCATGGGGAATGGTACTGATGGTAAATACATACCCTCTTATTCATCCAATTTGAGTTCATTACTGGTGGATGTTTCCTTTCTTTGGCCTCGTTTAGGACTGCACCTGGGTATCTGATCCACAATATTATTTTTCCCTATCTTCATTCCTTGCATCTAAGAAACCCCATAAATACTGTCACCCACTTTGCTTATACATCATGTCCTCCTCCGCCTGATCCAACCACCTTTTCCATCGAGGGATACTTTTTGAGCTTCCCTAGAAGACGTCACCCGCTCCATCCATCGGGGGTGTCATCCTCTACTGCCTAAGTCGAGTCGTTGTAGATCCCGCTCACCATTGTCTGTACCGTTGATGAACCTGAGACTGATGCCCATCATAAGCCTCTTAGTAGACCCTCTATATCACCTACATGTGTATAGGATACCACTGAGGATCCCAATGACCCTTCCTCTACTAATAGAGCCATAGATCCGTGGTCACTATCCACACCCACATCAGCATCCCCCAAGGGCCACCTACCACATGCCTGGGTAGTCGGCTAATCCATTCCACACCAGGTGGAATTCCACCTAAAATCCTTTACTTCCTGGACTCAAACTTGGGATTTTGATAGGGGATTACAGGGTTACTTTTTCACAAAGCTACAACCCCAACTTCCCAACTAAATAATATTAGTTAACCAACTAAAGGGTATTAATTAATATAAATGTTTTTTTTATCCAAATTTCTCACACTTTTGCGATATAAAAAAGAAAGTAGTTAGATATATTAAAACAAATTTAATGTAACACTAAATTGTTAGTGAATGTTATGTTTATTCAATAACAAACACATCTATAAAAATGAATAAACTTAGATAAAAAACAATAAAATAATAAATATAAAAAGTAGATAAAAATATTAAAAAAAAGAAATTATTTTCATTTATCAATATTGATTATAGTAAATTTTGGGGTTAAGGGTAAAAAGGATAAATTATAGGATGAGAAGAGGGTACAGGGTTAGGATCTTCTAAGGATGAGGATTTAGTGTTCAAGGAATATCTGACCATGTGATTCACTACTTTCATCTACTCTATCAGTTGATCAAAATTTTAATTCATTGACCCTTTCCATTCTTTCATCAGTAGCCTTATTTCATGGATTGTCTTCAAAACTTACACTAAATTAACCTTTAAAAAATTATAAATATATTATATTTACTTGACATAATTTTCCACCATATCACCCAATTGATTGAATGAACTTATAACACCAGGCTCTATAGATGTTAACTTTGCAACAAACTCTTGTTGACTATCTAAAAGAGTGTGTAGTAGAATACTATCACACTGTAAAATTTGAATTCTAACATTCATGATAGAAAAAGTAATTTCTTGATATTCAAATATTCTTATAAAATATTAAGATGTTGTTTCACTAGAATTAGAAGCTCTCTCTTAGCTTGATCTTACTCTGACCGGTTCAAATTGGATTCTCAAAAAGTTATTTAGATCTCCAAAGTCATATTTTGAAACTAATTCACTTATGATCTTCCCAATATGATCATAAAATTCCATCTTTTAAGCATCAAAATCACTTTTTAAAATTTAAATTTCCTTTAAATTTTGAAGTTGAACCAGAAGAGATTCTAATTCTGTTATGGGAATAGAATAATTTCTCAAATCTTAAATAATATTTTTAGAACTTTAAAGTTCCCCATTAAATCTATCATCCTCATATTTCATATGATTAAACTTATGAACTATTTTCACAGTAAAATAGTGAGTCCTATCTTCAAAATAATCATCAAGATCTTAAGAGACTTGACCTGGTCTTACAAAAGGCTCACTAACTTCAACTAATTGAAGTTGTTGAATTTCCATTTCTTTTCCAGATAGAGATGAAAGATATCTAAGGACTTCAGTTTCTTCACCTATTTCAACTAAAATATTTCTTTACAATGTCTCAATAAGAGACATTGTTTAATCCCTGATCAAGTCAGTTATTTTAGTTAAAGGGGCACTAATATTCTCATCAAAATAATCATCCCCAACATTTTTCTTCTCAATATGAGCGTCCTTCTCATCATGTTATTCAGCTCCTTCCTCAGCTCTTTCTTAAATAGAAACTCCATCAAAAAATTTCTCTATTATTTCTTCATTAGTTGGAATTGATTTATTCACCTCTTCAACCACAGGGACTGAAACTTTCTCAACTATTCATTCCCTTCTTCTTGGTATAAGAAAAAGAACAGATTCACTATTTATTTCTCTATAAGTATCTTTATATGATCCAGGTATTTGAGGAACTCCACCTATCCTAGTAGGAATATTCTCATCCACAATTTTCCTTCTTCTTATAGAGATTCTAATATTGGTTGTGCCAACATAAGAAACTTCAAAACCTCCAATTCTTTCAATTCTAGATTCTCTAACTTCCTCATCCCACTTTAAGCTCGACCAACTAATTTTAAACTTATTTTATTCCCATGATCATGAGATCTGTATAGATCTTCATCATCATCTCCAACATGCATCAACTTTACTTTGGTTGTGCTTCAGAAAAATCCAAATTTTATAAACATCTCAACTGGTAGAATATTGATGTAGTGACATCTAATAGTCATATGGATTTCATGGATCATAACTTTATTATAAATAAAAAGAGATACTAGTATTCCATAAGGGTAGAAAGACATACTTGCATCTATTTAATAGAAATGGTCTATGTATCTCAACATAATTATACTGAAACTAAATTTTATTTTTCTCAACATCAATAATATTTTATATATATTATGAAAAATGATTTTATTTAGATCTAAGATTTTTTTCACCACTTTGGTTTGAACAAACTTAACCAAAACTTTTTTATTTTCCTCCAAATCCTCAACCAGTGTCTTTTTGATTTGGGAGGTCCCAAATAAAAAAACATTATGTCTTCTGATTTGTGGAAAGTGTCCTTGATTAACCTTAAAGTTAAATGTAACTCACCTTCATGGGGGAAATGGAAAATATGATCCATATTAACTAAAGAAATCAAAAATTTCTTATTGTTCACCATGGAATAAATTACATCCTCTAAATCTACAAAACTGAACTAAGAATTTTCATAAAACTCTTTTTATTATTTCTTGAAAATATACTCTATTTTTTCATCATTAAACATATACTCCAACCCTTGAAATCTTATGGATTTATTCAACAGGAGATTCATCTAGAAAAACAATTCAAAATCTACCACTTTACCTTAAAGAACTCTTCTTTCTAACCTAGAAGGCCTATATCTATCCAAGATTCTTATAACATCTTCATTGGTTCTCTTAGTCTTGGTCATTTTGAGAATTGGAAGGTTAGGGGTTCAAAGGTTGGTGTTTGAGAGAGTTTCAGAGATCAGAAGGTTGAAAGGGTTCAAGATCAAAGGTAGGAGAGAGAAGGGTTTTTCTCTGCCGATTTATAAATGATGACTCGGTTTATCAAGCCAAATTATTAGAGTAATCATTTGGGGTTTTTTAAATTGAAAATACAATTTTGTGAAATAAATTACACAAATAAAAATTTAAACTTATAAATTTAAATAAATAGAATAAATATCAAAAATAAAATTGTAAGTAAAAATCTCAAATAAAATAAATTTAAAATTATATAGAGATTAATAAAGGAAAATTAAAGACTATTTAAAATTAAATGAACCTAAATCCCCCTTAATAAAATCAAAAAATGTAGTGGGAAGTGGTTTAGTGAAAATATATGCAATTTGATATTCAATATTCATAAATTCTAGAGATATATTCCCTTTCTAGATATGACCTCTTAGAAAATGATGTCTTATATCAATATGTTTATCCCTAGAGTGACTCATAGTATTTTTTTTTAAATATTAATAACACTAGTATAATCACATAAAATAATAATATGATTAAAATTTAGTCTAAAATCTAAAAGAGTGTATTCTATCCATAGCACTTGAGCACAAAAACTGCCATCATATATATATTCTACCTCAGCTATTGAAAATGAAACTAAATAAATATTCTTACTAGACCATGAAACAATGAACTTTCCTAAAAAGTGAAAAGTACATATGGTACTTTTTCTATATAATATAAACCCTCCAAAATAAACATATGGATATGAAATTAAATTTAAATCAAGAGTTTTAAAATAAAGTAAAGATAGAAAAATAGTTTCTTTTAAATATATAAAAAAAACATTTTAACTATAGTTGATGAGATTCCTTGGGATTTGATTGAAATCTTTCACAAATACAAATAGAAAACATGATGTCTGGACTACTAGCAGTATGATATAACAATATAATAATTATACCACTGTATAAATTTTTGTCTAATGGTTTTCCAGCTTTATCTAAATCAAGATTTACATTAGTACATATAGGATGGTAGTTTATTGAACCAATTTTTAGGATGATCATGTAAGGGGCATCAACTCTCTAGGGTTTCCTCTGTCGTTTCCTCTCAACCCTCCATCTTGGTTCGCTCTCAGCTCCTCTTCGGTGCTCCTTCTCAGAAGTCTTATAGAGGCAGTTATTCTCTCCTTGGTGGAAGCGTGGTGGCTTTGTGGGCTCGTTTGCCTCATAATTTCCCACTATTTGTTGGCATGACCTTACTCTTCCCACCTTTTCTAGGTAGGGTTCATTTGGTGGTGCAGTGAAGCCAATAGTCAAAGATCCAGTTTCTCCTGTTTGAGGATCCGTGTCACAGCTTCTTTGTCAGATGGGAGTGTGCAGGGTGGTCATTGTAGTCTTCAGGAGGGATCATCACAGCGATGATGAGACTTGAATCTGATTTGTGTAAAGACCTCTTCCGACGTGGTCTAGAATTCAGGAGGCCTTCATCATGGTGATGTTTTTTCCCTTGATTTTTGATTCTTGCACTTTGGTTTTGGGTGTAGATGATCCCTATTGTGTCTTTCTTATAGTATGGGTTCTTAGGTTCATCTCTAGTTCTATGTATGGTCATCAATCTGGCATTGTGGTGATGATTTTTCATCATCAGATGTGGTTCTTGGCAGTGGCATCTGGTCCTTTCATTGTTTTTGGGATGTGTTGGCTCCATGAAGACAAGGTAGTAGAGGGATTTTAGTTGAGGTGTTGCTTCATTCTGGTTGTTGTTGGATTCATAATATGGATGATGAAAATGGATTTTTGTTTGTTTTTATTGATGTTTGATGTTGAGTTTTAGAGCTACAGGTGGTGGATCTATAACTTTGTGATGGAGGTTCTCTGATTCTCTAATTTTGTTTAGAGTAAGGGAAGACCTAAATTTTTGGTTATAGGGGTTGAGTCAGATTGACAGTGATGTTAATATTGATAGATTTATGTTGAAACCATGGGAAATGGATTGATTCGTAGAAAACTTCAATAGTATGGTTCATCAATTGGATGGGTTCTGAGCAATAGTTGGGAAATATAATTCAGTTTATCATTTGATGGTTTTTTTTGGAAGATGGCTTGGTTCAGACTTTCTATAAGGAAATGATTTAGATAAGTATTCAGAGCAGGTAGCTTTCACTATGCATGGCTATTCATATTAGAAAGATTGAGAGGGTATATCCTAACCATCAGTACCAGGCCCATGCATTTTTGCATAGGATAGATTGCTGAGTAGACATGCATTGGTGGAGGCTTGACATTATGATGTTGATGTTGGGGAGGGAAATTTCTAGTAGTCTTGTTTTGGGACTGGGTTATGTTTATGTATTTATCTCTTTGAAGTCATGTGATTTTTCCCCCTTTATCCTTAAAAGTGGGTTTATCCAATAAATAAAATAAAAATTTAGGCCTTCAAGCCATTCAGTCAGTCATTCATTAGTACACAGAGTAGTTTCATAATTCTTACTATTTTCAAGTATAAATTTTTTTAATAAATCAGAAATATATTTTCTTTGATTCAATACATTTCTAGAAATATTTTTGATAAATTTTAAAACCAATAAATAAATTCAATTCTCCCATCATACTCATTTAAATTTCCTTTTTCATAAGTTTTGAAAAATCATTACAAAGCTTTTTATTAGTTAAACTAAAAATAACATCATCTATATAAATTTTTGTAAATAAAATATCAGAATAATAGATATTATTAAATAGAGTAGGATCTTCCAATCCTACTAAAAATCCATTTTCCAAAAGAAAATAAATTAATCTTTCATACCAAGCCATTGGCACTTGTTTAAGTCCATAAAGAGCTTTAGTAGGTTTAAAAATAGAATTTGGTAGATGAGGGTTTTCAAAACCTAGAGGTATCTCAACATAAACTTCCTCATTTAAATACCCATATAAAATAGTAGATTTTACATCCATCTAAAATAATTTAAAATTTATATGTGATGCATATGCTAATGGAATCTTATTAGATTTTAGTCTAGAAACCAAATCGTAATTTTCCTCAAAATCTATTCATTCCTCCTGGTTGTAACCTTTAGCAACCAGCCTATAATTATTCCTAGTGATTATAAATTGATCATATTTATTATTTCTAAAAACCTATTTGGTTCCTATCACTAGATAGTTTGAGGGACTGTAAAATAATTCCCAAACTTTATTTCTCTTAAATTGTTTTATTACTTACTGTATAGATATCATCCAACTCTTATCTTCTGAATCTTCTTCTATAAATTTAATTTTAAATTAGGATGAAAAGGTAAAGAATTCACCTAGGTTTCATATGTTACTTCTAGTTCTAACACCTTCATTTAAGTCTCCTATAATAGTATCTAAAGGATGAACTTCTAAGGCTCAAGGTTTTCTAAGTAATAATTAGTAACTTCGTCTGTTTGATTTTTGTTATGATCAAATAGATCACATTCATCAAAATTCACATGAACAGATTCTTCAATTATCCTGAACTTTTTATTATACATTGTAAAATATTTAGAAGTAGCATAATATCTTAAAAATATTTCATTATCATCCTTTGGATCAAACTTACCATGGTTTTCCTTAGTGTACAATATATATACCTTGCATCCAAAAACTTTACAGTTTCCAACTTTAGGTTTTTTGTTATTTCATAACTCATAGGGATTATTGTTTAGAAAAGATATGATTAAAACTCTATTCATGGTATGGAAATATGTACTTACAACTTCTTATAAAAAATAGATAGGAAGACTATATTCATTCAGCATAGTCCTTTCCATTTCTTGAATAGTCCAATTTTTTATTTCTATAATTCCATTTTTTTAGGTGTTATTAGAGTAGAGAAGGTATTTTCAATACCAAAGTTTAAGAAAAAAAATAAATTTCTTATTCTCAAACTCTCCCCTACGATCACTTATTAATTAAATTATTTTGAAATCTTTTTCATTTTGAATAAATTTACAAAAACTGATAAATCTTTACTTTTAAGTTTTAAGAAAGAAACCCAAGTAAATATAGAAAAATCATCAATCAAAAAAAAAGAATATTACTTCCAAGATTATTACTATTGAGGTTCCAAAAAACCATATGGATAAGTTTTAAATGTTTGGATGTAAAAACCTTGTTAATATATTTAAATTATTACTTATGTCAGATGCCTATTTGGCATGAATCACAAAGTCTATTCTCATCAAACTTAAGATAGGGCGGATCTGAGATTAAATTTTTCTTAGATAACTTAGATAGGGAAAATATATTGCAATGTTTGAGTCTCTTATTTCATATCCATGATTTATTTATTTCATTAGTTAGACAATTCAATTCTATTTAAATAATAAATTAAGGTCTAAAGTATAAACATTTTCAATTTTAAGTTCTCTCAACTTATGTAGTTTATCTTTTAAAATAGAGAATTCGTTATTAGAAAAATCAACTAAAAAGTCATCATCACAGAGTTGATAAATTCTTATCATATTTTACTTCAACCATTGAACATAGAGAACTTTGTTGATCATGATTTTTTTCAGATATCCCCCTGATAAAACTCTAATTATCTTTCCTTTAGCATTATCTCCAATGGTAACCAAGCCTCCATCTACTTTTGATAGTGTATTGAATTTTGAAAAGTCTCTACTCATATGTTTTGAGTATCTATTATCCATATATCATATTATGATTATGTTCCTATTTATTTTTACCTATAAAAACATCAAAAAAACTTTTTTGGCACCCAAATGATCCTAGGTCCATCTTTTTCAACAAGTAAAGATTTGGGCAACCATCCCTATTTAATTTTTCTAGAAATTATAGAATTAACTTTAGATAATATTTTAGAAATATAGGCTTTCTTTACACTACTAATATGGGGTTTCCTAATGAAAAAATTATTATCATAATGATCATTAATACCATAATAAAATTAGGTAACATTAGACATGTTTTTATTTCTTGAACTAGTCCCAAACTAATTTTTATGTAGTTTTAACTTTTCACCATTATGACCAATATCGTATTTTTATTTCTTAAAAACATTTTTTCCAAGAATTTTATTTATGGATTTTTCTCCCTTATTTAATCTAATAGTATCACTTTTAAAGTATTTTACTTCATCTTACAAATATTTAATTCTAATTTCATACATAGTGTAGTTTGAAGCAGATTTACTTAGTTTTTATTTTAATTCTAAGTGATATTTTAGGATATAATCTTTTTCACTTAAAATCGCATTATAAGTATTATTTAATGATTTATAATTTTTTACTAGGGATTAATATTTCCTCTCAATCATAGATCATTATATAGCTAATTTTATATTTGATAAACCTTTAGAATCAGAAGAAGAAGAAAAATAAGATTGTACTTCTTCTTCCTTAGCCATAAAGCACATGTTTGCTTTCAAATTTGATTACACCTTCTCTAAAATAGAACATGAAGAGTTGTTGAAGTATTTAGAAAAACTATATGTTGCCTTAATAACTTTTTTTCATTTTTTTCATAGTCATATTTCATTTGGTACTTATTTTCTTTCTTTTCTATTTTTCTTTTCTCGTCTTTCAGTTATGGGCAATCAGGTCTGATGTTCTCATCTGTTTGCATTCATAACACTAAACTTATTTTATCATGTGATCATTCTTCTTGAAATAATTCAAAGGTTTATTGAGGATTTTATTCTTCTTATAAATCTTAATTAATCTTCTTACTATCTAAGCTAGTTCCATTCCAAAATATTAACAACTTAAATTATTTGAAGATATAACATCCTCCGTTGATTTTTTTCATTTTTTGGAGAAATAACTTTGAAAAAAGTGCTCTCCATTTTTATCATTATATGATCTTATACTTCAAATTGAATTTCAAATCCATAAATAATTAATGTACCAATTAATTACTTCATTAATAATTTTTTGGAAGGAGTGAATTGTCTGATAGTAGTATAAATTCCATTCCATTTGGAGGGTAAAACTATAAGGACTTTCAATTATTAATCTGGTTCAGGAATTTGGGTTCCTAAGTCAGAAACACCATTGACTATATTATACAATATTTAATTTATCTAAGTGATTATTTCACTATTATACATTCTAAAAGTATCAAATTTTAGCTCGGTAGTATTATAACTAGGTTTTTTGACATTTTCAGTTACTTTATAGGAAAAAACTATAGTCTACCACATATCATAGGTAGTATCACATTGAGAAAAAAGATTAAACTCATCAAGACTAAGTCCATAGATAATAGTATTCATATATTTTGAATTTACCTCTTATTCATCTTCCTTTTCATCATCCCACTTTTCTGGTTCTATAAGAATTTCATAAGGTTTTAAAATCTTAATATAAACATTGAAACCAATATTCTTCATATATATTACCATTTGAGATTTCCATCAACCATTGTTTTCACCATTGAAATATGGATCTATGATCATTAACATTCCTTCTTTTAGATCATCCATGGATATATTTTTTTCACAGAGATCTTAAACTCAATCTTTCTAGAGTTTAACAGATTTATTCAAAGAGCACTCCTTTAATACCAATTGTTGGTTACAAAATGTGAAGACACAAGATGGGGTGAATTGTGTCCTTTTAAAAACACTTGTATAATTTAAAATCAATCCTCCTTTTTGATGTGATGATGTATTATTTTCTTTAAACAGATTTCATAATAAAAAAATAGAGATCAAGAACACAACAATTTTTATAGTGATTTGGGGAAAAATGATCTCATAGTCCACTCCACCATCATTATCTCCACAAGCTCGGTGATTTTAGCTAATCAGGTACTTTTCTATGGACCTCTAAAATTGAGTTAAAGTAGTTTAAACCTTTAAAAAGTCAAGTTCTTTTATAGGAAACCCTATAATCCACAACTTAGTGTGATAAGCTGACACTCTACCATGAATGAGTACAAGTATTTGACACTCTAATAGAATAAGATAAGTTTTCTATTGAAAACCCATAGTTCATATCACAATCACAAAAGCAATTGATAGATGAGGGATCATCTTCTTCATAGAATAATGTCTTTATGAATTTATAACTCTAAAATGATATTTACTATAAATGAACTTTAAATAAATGCAACAATAGAATAATAACCTTGAAAAGTAGCAATATGAACACACATTATCATATTACAACATGTATGTCTCTAAATTGTACTCCTAAAAGATTTAATGAAATAATTCAGATAATAAACAAGATATCACAATATCTTTTGTTGATAAAAATATTTTCTCCCCTCTAAAAGATAAATCCAATGAAAACAGAGCAGGATATTTGATTATTAAGCTTCTTGAAAAAACATATTGTTCTAATTTACTATACAACAACACTTTGAAATCAATGATCTCTTATTAATATCACACTACCTCATATAATAAATTTGATGATAATAAATAAGAAATCTAGCTTGATCATGGTCAAACAGATTCAGAAATATTGCTAGATAAATCACGATATTCAAAATTTTCAACACATTTGAAATTTGAATTTTAAAATCCAATGAAAGTCATAAAATCCCTTAGAAATATGAATGATTTAATCTAGTGATTAAAATAATTTAAATTGGTCTTTGAACATATTTTAAAGATATATTTATTCTAACTTAACCATTTCAGAAATCTTGGGAAATATATCGAATTCAAATTACAAAGATGATTGGTTCAAACATAGGGATTTCTTTGCATACATATTCTTAAAAAGTACAGTTCAAAATGTATCATTGATTCCAAACATTGGGTTTACCAACCATATATTACATACTTAAACGTAGGGCTCTTCACAGAATTTTGGTTATCAATACAAAGGTTCATCTTAAATATAGGGTAAAAACGTGGAGATCATTCTCTAAAGTTAGGTTCCCAAACCTAATGTTCTCTAAAAATGTAGGGTTCATAATAGTGATTCTAGACTGCCACAAAATCCATCCAAAACTCTTATAAAACTTCAAATACATCCATAATTTTAGTGGAAATAAAAAAGTATTTCAATAAATATAATCATAAAATTCACTTAAAGTAACTTCATTAGTAAAAAATGTAAGGGTATTCGTGAGAATAAAAAATAAATGGGTGATTAAAGAATATTGATGGATCAATATATTGTTGGTTCTGGGTGCATCATAAGCATGTTTTGGTGGGTGATATATTAAATTTCTTTTAATAATCATTGTTTTAAACCAAAAGCAAGGATTTGGCATGTAAAATTATAATTAATTTATTTAATATCTGGAGAAATAAATACCTAAGCTTGGGAACTTTCTTCATTGATTATTGTTGATCATATAAAAATGCCCTTTTGGATTTCCTTCATTGTGTTTGTGAGGATCCAAGGGTAGAATCAATCTAGCAGTGATCCGTACAAGCTTTGATGGTCTCTAAGCAATGCCACTAGTTCTTTGGGTGCTAGCAAGGATAATCTAATGTATTAAATTTTTCATTCTTGATCACTTGTTCTTTGGTCTTGAATAAATTATCTCTTGGGTTTATTATTCTTGAGAGGGAGAGAGGAGGAGGAGTTGAGAGAGAATTCATTAGGTAAAACAATTCTCTATTCCTAAACTTGGAATTGGTTTCAAATGAATTGCACAATAGACATAGTCATCTATTTATAGAGATGAGATTTCGGTTACAAAATTTAATTTTATAACAACCATTAAATATAATTATAACCATTAATAAAATATCGTGCCACATAATATTATTATTATTATTATTATTTGGTGCTCCAACTTGCGCAAAATGGATAAAAAACATTTATTGACTCGTAAATAATTATTTTGTCATTAGACATGGTCTTGGTCTGTTCGAACTCCTCTTGTATTTATTGAACACCCAAATAAATATTTTATTCCTTTAAATAAATATATTATTCACAAACTAGTAAATAAAATATTTATTAAATATTCAATAAAATAAATAAATATATTTTATTCACAATCTGGTGAATAAATATTTATTTAATTTATACGATCATTATAACTTAAATAAAATTATTTCTCAGTCTTGAGAATAATATTTATTCCATTAATTAAATTCAAATAGAATTTAATTGAGACCACCAGAAACACTTAATGTGTGACCCTCTAGGATTCTTTATCATTGGAATTAGGTGGTCTTGCCAAAAGTTCAAGATTACAATCTAGAAATGGTTCAAGGAACCCAAGAGAATGAACTTAAATTCTTAATGAAAATAACCACATACAAATGATCACTGTGTAATATAATCCATTTGTCACATAATCTCATCAAGCAATTTGCATGATGGTGTTATCAACATATATGCTTGATACATCATTCTTTGACTATCTGAAATAAACTCATCATTACACCATGTCCATGGAATTTAGGGTGACATTTTTATTTCAATTAAAGGGTTGAGATATCAAATTCCATAAATATGGAAGGGATAAATCCTTTCTTGACTTATCCATTAATAACATGTCATTCATGATTCACCCAATGTACCCTACTTCCCACCAATATATGGCATGATGGTTTTCATCAGAAAACCTAAGTGCATGATTCATGACATGCATTAATGACAATATTAAAGTCTAAGGACCATTACACACACTCGCAGATAGGAATATCCAATGACACCAAAACATACAGAATTCCTACTACAAGGTCTGTTATCATAATCTTTTATCTTGGAGATTACTAAGTATGAACTTCATGAGAAGAATTATCATCTTATTATAAGTAATCACACCTAACAGTATATATAATATGTGTCCCATCATAGTATGTTATCTAACTGTAGAACTATATTAATAATATTTTCATAGCACTTCAAGGTTCTCATCATAACAGGAAACTATTATGACCTTATCAATGCGTTAAATAATATTGTACATTATTACATTATAATAATGCATAATAATGAAAAATATGTAATAATATGTTTAATTTAATATTAAATACATCAAATATTCATGTAATCAAAGTACAAACAGTTGGTTCTAGGACACTAACTCTAACAAACTCCCACTTGTACTAGATCTAACTACCTATAAATTTCAGTTCGCTAGATCTCACATGATAATCATGTTTATGATGAGTCAAGGCTTTAATATAGGGGTCCATCACATTGTCTTTTGTGGAAATATTTCTCACTGCAACTTCACCTATCTAAGAAAAATCCCTCAAAAGAAGATACTTCCAAAGTATGTGCTTCATCCGCTGATGTGACCTTGGCTCTTTTGTGAGAGCCATCGTTGTATTATTATCACAATATAGTTTGATCAAATCTTTACTTATAGGTACCACATCAATATATTGTATGAAATTGTGCATCCAAAATGATTTTTTAGCTTCATTAGAAGCTCTAATATACTCGGACTCTACTGTAAAATCTGCAACTATAGCCTTATTTGTGCTCTTCCAGCTCACAACACCACTATTCAAAGTAAAGATGTTGTAAGAGTTGGTGTCCTAGAACCAATTGGTTTTACTTTGATTACATGGATATTTAATGTATTATTACATATTTTTCATTGTTCTACATAACTATGAAGTAATAATGTCCTAGAGTATTTGTTTCATTGATAAGGTCATGACAGTTCCCCGCAATGATGAGAACCTTGAAATGCTATAAAAATATTCTTAAATATAGTTATGTGGTTGGATGATATACTAAGATGGGACACATAGTATGAAGAATGTCAGGTGTGAGTACTCATAAGTAGATGAGACTTCCTCTCATGAATTTCGCACTTGGTAATCTCCAAGATAGGAGATTATGAGAACAGTCCCGCTAGAAGGAATTCTGCATGTTTTAGTGTCATTGGATATTTATATCTACGAGCATGTGTAATATCCCTTATATTTTAAGATTATCATTAATATGTATCACGACTCGCACATTTTGATTTACTAATGAAAACTATCACACAAACAGTTAGCGGTAAGTAGGGTACATTGGGTGCATCATGAGTGGCATGTTATTAATGGATAAGTCAAGGAAGGATTTGTCCCTTACATTTATGAAAGTTGATATCTCAGCCCTTTTATTTAAATATAATTTTCGTGCCAAATTCCATGGCCATGGTTTAAGGATAAGTTTATTTCAGGTAGTCAAAGAACGACGTATCAAGCATAAAATTTGATGACTCTATCATGAAACTTTCTTGATGAGATATTGTGAAAAATGGATTATATTACATAGTGAGAATTCGTATGTGGATATATTTGTTGTGACTTTATGTTATTTCTCTTGGTTTCCTTGACCCATGTCTAGATGGTACTCTTGGACTTTAAGCAAGCCCGCCTAATGCTAATGAGAAAGAATCCTAGAGGGTCACACACTAAGTGTTTTTGGTGGTCTCGGTTAAATTTTATTTGAATTTAATTAATGAAATAAATATTATTCTCAAGACTATGGAATAATTTTATTCCAAGTTAAAATGATCGCATAAATTAAATAAAAATATTTATTTATTTTATTGAACATTTAATAAATATTTATTTACTAGTTTTTAAATAAAATATTTATTTCAAAGAATAAATTATTTATTTACTTATTAGGGTGTTCAATAAATGGAAGTGGAGTTTGAGTAGACCAAAGTCAGTTCAGTAGTAAAATAATTATTTCCAAGATGGTAAATAATTATTTAACTAGTTGGCACAAGTTAAAATAATAATGACGCTACTATTATTTTGTGACATGGAATTTTATTTTATTTTATAATTCTATTTTTCACAAGTTGCCGCACCATAAATAATGACATGGTATTATTATTATGAGCATGGGTTTTCTCTAAGTTCATGAATGTATTTAATTGTTTCTATACAATTAAATATTGTAACTAAAATTCCATGTATATAAATAGACAAGTAGGCCTATTGTGCCATACACCACACCACGTGCCTGGTGAATTGAGAATTGTTGAGCCAAAAAATTTCTCTCTTGAATCCTCTTCTCTCCCCTATCAAGAATGAGAGACGTTCTTCAAGGCCAAAGAATAAGTGATCAAGAACGACCGACACAAGACACTCGCTTCGTCGCGCTAGCACCCGGAGAACGAGCGGTGTCAATCGGAGGCTATCAGAGCATGATTGGATCACTGCTAGAGGGATTCTAGTTTGGATCCTTACAAGCATAACGAGATAATCTGAAAGGGTCATTCTGGACAATCAATATCATCAATGAAGAAAAATACCAAAGATCTAGGTATTATTTTTCTTTATGAAATTAATTAAATTAATTATAAAAATGATGTGCAAGATCCTCTCTAAAGGTTTTGGGCCTCTTTCTTATTTATCTAAATCTTTGATTATATTACATGGAGACTGGAGTTCATCGTTGTATTGATCCCGGAATAATCATTGAAAATGGTAAAAATAAAAATTGGGTGTTGTCCCAACAACACTTCCATTGTGCCCAGAACCTTCAAGTGGTATCAGAGCAGTTACATCATAGTTTATAATTATTTAAATATTTCGTTGATGACTTACGCATTTAATAATTTAGTTGTTTCAATTCAAGTTAATAGTTCTTTAAATCTGAATCTCAAGATCTATTCCTCCTCTTTCGTTTCTCATTCACCTTACAGAAATGATCTTTTCTTTTAATTTTGATTAAAATAAAATAAAGGATCTCACCCAGAGGTGCCAAATCTTCCTGGTTGTACAACACCAGAACACACGACGTGTATTTGGCAGTATACACTATGTAGTCAAGATTCAATGCATCAAACTGGTCCGCCAAACCAAGTCGTGTGTTGGAGTCTTTCTAAGTCTTAAATGACTCTATGTGTTGACCAGGAACAGGTGGCACACAGTTTCCAGATTACACGTCATGTGTCCCAAATGGACACAGCATGTAGTCCCTTCGGGTTAGGGTTGGATCGTGTACCCCATACACGGCTAGCCCAGCTGGAGACCGTGTAACGAGGAACTACACGGCGTGTGGCCAACTGGACACGTCGTGTACTCTGAAGATTTCCAAAGTACACTCACACATCGTTTCCCCGGGCGTGTACTTCATAAGGATGGTGAACAATAGTACACACCATGTAGTTGGAACTACACATCATGTACTCATCCAAATTACATAGATTTGTTAAATTTTATTATTATATTATACAAACCCTTGAGACGTGTACCATCATGCGGGCGTAAAGCTGAGGCACAACACGTGATAGGTGTTTTATATATATGTGTTTAATTTAACATATATGTAATGTTCATTTCTACTCATTGGGTAGTTATGAATATGAATTCACCGAGTTGATTCCAAGGTACAAGTTACATACAAAGATAATTTTAAATGGATTTTTTTGTTTAAAATTATGATGGATGAGAATCTCAAGGAAATTCATAAAAGGATTTAAGATAAAATGATTGATTAATTAAAGATGCTAATTAATTGATTCGACCATGATTTATATTAAACAATAACGATTAAAGAATTGAATTCTAGTTTTATTTATGTGTAAATATCATTGCATGTATGGATGATCATGATCTAGACCAAGACCTTTGATGTGGATGGTTTCTTTTAATTTATTTATTTGAATTAAAAAAATTTGGCCTGCAAACCTTCTCCCCATTAATATGTAGGGCCTGTGTGTCCAAGGTTTATTTTATGTAAAACCCACTTTTACCCCTCACCTACACGTGAGTTAGAAAAAGTGCATATGTAATGGTTGGAACTTCTGAGATAGTGGAGGTGGTTCAAGCTAGAGCTGAGATGAAACCAATCCTAGGAAATACAGAGGTGGACAGGTGGAAGCTGTAAACATGAACCCAAAAGGTTCAAGGTGTTTCTCCCCTAAGACAGGGTTATTTTATCAATCTCTAGATAAACTAACCATTAGAAAATATCATGATCATGCTATTTACTTTATTTTATTTCTATCATTTTCATGGTTTATCATTATGGATGTGTTGTTTCGATCACATAATTAATGAATTAAACAAGCATGTAAGATGGAACTAAAATAAACCAGACTTATGCATAAATATTATCAAGACATGATTAATCACTTAAGTAAGTTACATTTAATATTAAAAAGCATGTGATAATAAGAAATTCATGCATAAGAGATAAAAATACCTCAAATAAAATATTAAGTCACACCAAGCCTTCTGTTACTTGATTAAGGGCAAAACTCAATAAAACTATGTGTTTGACCAACCCTTTTTGGGACACGTACTTTTATATAGAAATCTCTTATGAAAGGTTTTGGGTTGACTTAACTGTATTACATCAAGAGGAGTAACCCTTGCTAGACTTGGTGTAATATTGGAGGCAAGAGTTGAGGAAATCCAAAGTCATTATTTCGGGATTGGGGAGTCTACTTAACATATCAAGGAGCTATAAGACCACAGTTGGAAAAGGCCTTCCTACCTAAATACCTTCTAATAGATTGACCAACCCTTGTTGGGGTTATGCAAAGGGGAATATGAATCCTTGCCACTAGAATGTCATAGAAACTAGACATTCTGAGTTCAATGGTGAGGGCCATTGGGACTTGATAAAATAGTGGGAGACTTAATAAAATTTATTATTTCTCATAAAATGTAATCAAGAAAGTACTAATGATCTGCTATTTTAATTGTAGAATAAAAATGACAAGCTCATCAACTACACTACCCCTACGATCAATTCTAGATAAATACAACATCCTCACCGGCAGTAACTTCCAGGAATGGTTTAGACACCTTCGGGTTATCCTACGCCATGAATGGAAGTCTTACGTTCTAGAGTCAGTAATACCTGATCTGCCTACCAAAGAGGTGAGTGCTGAGGATTTACTGTTCTATGAAAAACACATGAATGATGTGGTCGACGTTCAATATTTGATGTTGTCATCAATGCCTATTGAGCTCATGAATTCTCATGAAAACATGGATGCTTATAGCATGCTCAAGCACCTCCATGGTCTTTACCAGAAGAGAGAAAGACAGGAAAGGTTTGAGATCTCTAAGTCACTCTTTCACAGTAAGCTTGGATAAGGTTCCCCAGCTAGTCCTCATGTATTCAAGCTCATTTGATACATTGAGCGCCTAGAGGTTTTAGGGTTTAAACTCTCTGAAGAACTGGGCACTGATCTCATTCTCGCATCACTCCCTCCGAGCTTCTCTAACTTTTTTGTCAATTTCAATATGAACAACATTGAGAAGTCTCTATCTGGTCTTGTTATCCTCATTCGCCAATTGGATAAAGATATGAAGCGTGAAAAGCCTCCTGTCCTTATGGTGAATAATAGGAAAGGGAAGGTGAAGAGCTTTAATCCCAAAGCTTCTTCACGGCCTTCCATGAAAAGGAATATCAAAGGGGAGGCAAGGGAACATGAGGTTTTTTGTTTCGTATATGGCAAGAAGGGCCACTGAAGAAGAACTGCACCCAACCTAAGAATCAAGGGGAAGCTTTAGGAACATTCTTTATCGAATGAAATCTATATGTTTCTACAAATTGGGTATTAGATAGAGCTTATGGTGCTCACATATGTATCCAAATAAAGGAACTAGTTAGATTCAGGAAGATTGATCGAGGAGAGGTAGATCTATGAGCAGCCAACAGAGCCGAACTTGCTACGGTATCTATAGGGTACTACCACCTCACGTTGCCAACTGGGATGATCTTGGTGTTAAAGTGTTGTTTTTATGTTCCTTATGTAACCAAAAACATAATTTCTTTATCCAGACTAGATATAGATGGATTTGTTTTCAAGTTTTTAAATGAATGTTTCTTATTTTATAAAGATAGCATTTTTTTTGGTAGGGTAAATTTATATAATGGTCTTTATGTATTGGATTACACAAACCAAGTAATGGAAATCGATGACAAATATACTTCACATGAATCATACCACACACAACTTTGGAATCACTGGCTAGGTTATGTAAATGAGAAACACTTGAAAAAGTTATCAATATGGATATTTAGATTCTTTGGAACTAAAACCACTTGGCGCATGTCATGCATGTTCACAAGGAAAAATGAACAAATCCCTATTTGGTGAAAAAGGTGAAAGGGCTAAAGAGCTTCTTGAATTGGTTCATACTGATGTGTGTGGACCATTTCGAGTTGAAGAAAGGGGTGGGTACTCATACTTCATAACTTTTACTGATGATTTTAGTAGATATGGATATATCTATTTAATGAGGTATAAGTAGGATTCCTATGATAAATTCAAGGAATACAAGAATGAGGTTAAGAACCATCTTGGTAAGAAGATTAAGAAACTCTAATCAGATCGAGGTGAGGAATATCTTAATCAGGACTTCATTGATTACTTACGGGAGTTTGGGATCCTATCCCAACTCACTCCTCCTTACACACCTCAATGTAATTGTCACGACCCATCCCAGTGGGGCCCACATCATGACTCCCCAAGCCCGCCTCTAATAGGCTAGGGGCTGGTGACTATCACTGATTAGGAATATTACTAACATGGGAGGCATTTCCTAAGAACCTGTACACACACACATCTCCAAGCCCACAATTGCTAAAATGAAAAAAACGCCGAGGAACAGAATGGATGCATACAACTAAACCCAACCACCATAGTACAACGAAATGTAAAGTGCTAAAAGTAAACTAGTCCAAAATACAAGGCCACCAAAACAAGAGTATGAAACTGCAAAGTCCAACCGGTGAACACAAAGAGGTACTGGGACTGCTTCTCGTAGTCGTAGGAACACCCCGGCCAGTGAGGTACTCAGAAAGCTCGATCCTGTCCTGGTCCACCCTGGACTCTGTCAAAAGGCAGCTCGTCTGCACAAGACACGACACGTGTGGGAAAAGCCCGTGCAGTGGTGAGTATAACAATACTCAGTAGAGGACCCCGAAAACCACAAAGCAATATACAAAGTAAAGGTACAGTCAGCTCTACATAGTATATGTTTACAGAACATATAGCAAGTGAAACACAATCTAGATATACTCAAAACCTAGACTCATGGTCTAGAGTAAAGTCACACAACTGCATACCCCCCCCCCATCTAGGGATTTAGTTCGAAGATTCCACGAAGTACTCATCCCAGGAGAACACACTCCATGAATCTGGTAGCTCTGATAACATCTGTCCGAGAAGTACTATTCATTGGGAAACACCATGAGAGGTAGATACACTCATTACGGGAGACACACTCTTGAGTGGGTAGATCATGATAGATAGATACACTCATTATGGGAGACACACTTCTGGTTGATGATAGATACACTCATTACGGGAGACACACTCCTGAGTGGGAAAGATCGCGATACATAGATGAGGATCACTGCCAGGGCCATGGAAGATACCGCGACTCATCCAGATTCACCAGCTAGGTGATTCACCAGCTAGGTAGAGGATCAATGCCCAGTAGAGTTGGTCACTTCGATGCCTGACTCTACCTAGGGTTAGGAGTGGATAGAGGATCTCCCTCCGGGCCTCTCGGAGGGATGTCGACTCTATCATAGAAAGTCCTACTAAAGGGATCATACTCTTGTAGAAGGAAATGATACCTGACCTTAAGGGGAATGAGGAGAAGGGGCACTAACCCAAATGAAATATGTCCAAGATACGGTGAACAAGAGGACCATGCCATTTTCCACAAAGTACATGGCATGTAGAAAAGTTACACGCCGTGTTGTCTGACCCCGGGTACTGCCTGTGTACAACGGACCATGTCGTAAGGATGGTCGTGTAGAAAAGTTAGTACAGGGCATGTAGTACAGTGTACACACCATTTTTGAGTGACTGGGGTTGGCTCCGTGTACACTGGCCATGTGCTCGTACATGATTATCAACCCGTGTACTCCAAACCATGTAAGCGGTACACGGGGTGGCCCACGTTACTGGCCCCGCATGGTTGTGTGATGGAGCACATGTTCGTGTACTCCATTCCTTGTCCATGTATCCCCGGGATGCATGTTGAGTCCCTCATAGCCGCTTTTGTCATGCTGCGTAGAGAGTACATGTCGTGTCGTCTAAAGCTGCGTAGTCCATCCCGTGTCCGTGTACTTCCCAAAATACACACCAAGATTCGGGGAAAGTCCAACACGTCGTGTGACCAGGGTCACACGTCGTGTGATTTCTCTTTGACCCTCGAAACCTGAGCCACCACCTCCAGCACTACACGTCGTGTTCTTCGGAAGTAAACTTCGTGTATTCTAGAAATTTCCAGAAATGACGCTCCTCGCCGGCGTGCCTCCCGTGCTACCCCGATCATCGATCTGGTCATCCGATCGCCATGAAAGTCCCAGGTTTTGGTCACCCCAACACCAAGAAATTGATTCCATTTTTTTTTTGGACCTCTGATCGGCCCCGAAAACATGCAATGATCCACCCGCGTGAAGAATGCTCGAAGAACAGCCTTTCCTGATTCGGTCCGATTCGTCATCCACTATCGTCGTCGCACCTCTACAAGGTAGTTGTGGTGTCAAATATTCAATTTTTGATCGTTGAATCGCAAAATGGATGCGCAATGATCCATTGTTCGTCTCCCCACGAAGAAGGCGAAGAATGCGTGAAAGAAAAAGGGTGGAGGAAAATCCAATAAGCAAGTCGAGGAACGAACCTCCATTGTCGTTTTCCACGGTGTTGTTATGCTCCCGTTAGTAGGCTTAAACGGATCATAATAAAACAACAACAATTCAACATCGATCAATTCCCTGAATCATCCAAATAAAACCCTCCCCCAAGAACGTATGAATCTGTGGATCAACTTGTTCATGGTTGATCCTCATTCATCGTTTAAAACCAAAAATAGGGAAAAAGAATTAAAATAAAAACCCCTACCTCATGAAGAGATTGATTGCTTATGAAGGGTCATGCTACCATCATCATTGAGATCCTTCAACTTCATTGGTGCAGTGATTCGCAGCTTCGATTCATCGTCGTTCGTCACCAAGAGTTTTCTCCAAAGAGCCACGGATATTCCCCAGAGTGTCCTCTCAATCTTCCTCCAACAATCGACGTTTGATTATCCCAATAAAAAGGGAAACGTGTTTGGAATTCAATTACGCTGTGGAATTAATGGGTCAGCGTTGTTGTTTCTGAGTCATTATGGCATGAAATTTAATATTGAAATAGTTTCCTTGTCACTATGCTGCAGCGGATGTTTCCATATAAAATAAAATAAACATTGTGAATTTATTTTATTTTATTTTACTGAAAACATATGAAAATTAACTTTTTCTCTTGACCCGTTCCGGTCAAGGTTAGACTGGTTATTAGGTAAATTCGACGTCTTGGACGCAACGGTGCCCTCAGATTTTTAATCCGGGCATCCATTTGGAAAATGCCACAACTGCGCCCATATGCCGACTCACTTAACTTAAAAAGTTTCAAACCACCGTTCCGGGCTCACCGGGCCTCAGAATGATGTTTTATCACTGCGCCTGGTCTCATAATAATTCCATATAATATTTAAATAATACACGGAAAATTCCGTGACATTACATTCTCCCCACCTTGGGGATTTATTCCCCAAAAATCCAAAACAAGACTACTCAAAAAGATGGGGGTACTGGGCACGGATCTGAGCCTCTCGCTCCCACGTGCTCTCCTGAAGATTCATGTGCTGCCAACGAATGCGCACTAAGGGAATCGATCACCCACGAATGATCCTCTCCTACCAATCCTCGATCTCCATCGGGTACTCAGTAAAGGTCACTCCATCCTCGATGTCCAGCTCTCCCCAGTCGATGACGTGTGATGGGTCATGCACGTACCTCCTCAATTATGACACGTGGAAGACATCATTTACCAATGCAACTATGGAAGTAGAGATAGGTGGTATGCCAACTCTTCATAGTATCTGGAAAGGTCCAATGAACCTCAGAGATAGCTTTCCGCCTCAGCCAAATCTCCATAACCCTCAACAAGGTGAGACCCGAAGAAAGACGTGGTCTCCCTCCTCAAACTCTAGGGGTCTCCATCACCTGTCAGCATAAGACTTCTACTAGCTATGTGCAGTCCTCATCCACTCTCGGATGATCTGCACCTTCTCAATGGTAGCTCGCACCAACTCTGGACCCATGAGTGCTAACTCTATGGGGTCGGTCCAGCAAAGCGGTGACCGGTAGGGTCTCCCATATAAATCTTCGAAAGGTGTCATACCAATGGTGGAGTGGTAGAAGTTATTGTATGAAAACTCCACCAGTGGTAGGTGGTCCTCCCAAATGTGACCAAAGTCCAAGATATAGGCCCACAACATATCCTCCAGAACCTGAATGGTCCTCTCCATCTGACCATCGGTCTAGGGATGGAATGTCGTGCTCAAGCGTAGCTGAATCCCAAAGGCCTCCTACAATCCCTTCCACAACCCGGATGTAAAGAGGGTGTATCGGTCCGAGAATATAATCGAAGGGACGCCATGAAGCTGAACTATCTTCTACACGTAGAGGAGTCCCAAGCTCTCTACGGAACTCTACTCCATGATGGCTAGAAAGTGGGCCAACTTGGTGAGTCGGTCAACGATCACCCAGATGGAATCATGCCCCTTGTATGTTTGTGGTAATCTTGTCATGAAGTCCATCGATATTCCATCCCACTTCCACTCTGGAACCTCTAGGGGGTGAGATAATCCTACTAGAACTTGGTGCTCAGCCTTCACCTGCTGGCACATAAGGCTTCGAGAGACGAACTCTGCTACTTCCTTCTTCATGCCTGACCACTAGAACTATCATCGAAGATCCTGGTACATATTTTCCACTCTAGGATGTACCTCCAAGGGGGATGTATGAAACTCCTTCAGAACCTCTTCCTGCAATGCCACCGGTATGACAGTGTGTCCTCTGAAAAGAAGTATGGGCTCCCCACCTTACGAATATACATCTTGAGAATGTCATGTGGATAACTGAGCATGTAAATCCTCACAGTCATCATCCCCAAGCTGTCCCTCCCTAACTCGCTGTAAGAGTGGGGGGCGACAACCATCGACTGTGGGTAAGATGCATCCCCTCTGTCTATGAAGGACAACAGCAACGTAGTTAACTGCTCTGTCGCCTCACTCAATAGCTGCAAGCTCGACCTTATGCTAAGAGAATTCACCACTTTGTTTCCCTTCCCATGAGTATAGATGGTCTCAAAATCATAGTCCTGTAGGAACTCGAGCCAATTCCACTGCCTCATATTCAGATCCTTCTACGAGAAGATGTACTTGAGGCTCTTGTGGTCAGATTAGATGATGAATCGCTTGCCCATAAGGTAGTGTCGCCACATCTTCAATGCGAAGACTACCTCAACCAACTCGAGATCATGGGTTGCATGGTTCTTCTCATGTGGCCTAAGCTGGCACGAACCATAAGCAATCATTTCATGCCTTTGTATCAAGACATAGCCAAACCTGTTCCCTGATGCATCGCAGAAAACTATGTACTCGACACCATCCTACGGTAATCTCAAGATTGGGGTGCTCTTCAAACTCTATCTCAACTGCTCAAAAGCCTGCTGGAACTTCTCTGTCCACACGAAGGGTTTCCCCTTCTAGGTCAAGGCTATCATCGGTGCTGATATTCGGGAGAAATTAGGGATGAACCTCCGGTAATATCCTGCCAACCCAAGGAAGCTTTTCACCTCTGTCATGTTCTGAGGTGGATCCCATGCTAACACTGCCTCCACCTTGTCTAGGTCCATAGCTACTCCATCTACTAAGATGACATGTCCTAGAAAGTGGACCTCCTGTGTCACGACCCGTCCTCGGGGCCCGTGCCGTGACTACCCCAAACCCGCCTTCCATAGACCAGGGGCTGGCGACTAGCGCCAAGGCGTAAATCCTGGTAAAGGGAAGGCATTGCCTTTGTAAATTAAACAAACAAACAACACAGAGTAAGCAGGCATAAGTAAACACTAAGTAAAAAACTGGTACAACAGTAAGTACGGAAAGTAAGTGGGGCAGAATACAAACCCAAACTGAAAGTAAAGTACAACTCGAAAGGGGAAAACAGCAACTGAAAAGTAAAGTCGCAACGTCGAGCCGTCCACTGGAAGTCCCACCTGAAGGGTGGGTACAGAAAGCCTCCACTGCTCCTCGGGTCCATCCGACCGCTCCGAGTACGTCCCGCCCAGCGGTCCACCTCCAGGTACCGTCCTGCTCTGCAAGCCTCCACCACGATCAGCGCTGTCCGTCGTCTGCAACCAACACAATGTAGTGCGGGCATATCCCGTTCACGGGTGAGTATAAGCTACTCAGTAGGGACCCCGAGACCCTCGAAGGTCTCCCAGAATCCACAAAGGATAACCAAAAAGAAAAGATACAATCACGAAGTAACATCCGACACTACTTAGGTATATGCCCATACATATACCTAAGTCATCAATTCTCGCTCGGCTCCAACATCCGAGCTCAAGTACAACCCAGTCCACATAGGAAAGAAAAACGTAAATCCACACAGGATAGCACAACACAATCCACAAAGGAAAGCAAAACAGGATTAAGCTCACATAGGTATACTTCTTTGAATGACGATAAAGATGATCACTGATCCATCTAAGTCATCGGACCCACAAAGGATCAAAAGGTACTAACCCCCGCAATGACCCACAAAGGATCTGACCCACACAGGATCGATAGGTAACTAACCCCCGCAAAGACCCACACAGGATCGGACCCACACAAGATCTGTAGGCACTGGCCCACACAGGACTGTTGAGCGCTGACCCACACAGGATCGGACCCACACAGGATCGGTAGCACTGAGCCACAAAGGATCGCTGAGTGCTGTAGTCGTCGCCGTCGAATCCACTGAGGATCTCTGTACAGTCGTCGTCGTCACAGTAGCAGTCGCAGCCAGCTCTAGGGTTCCCGCACACAGCAAGCTCATTCGGGAGGATCTGCTCCACGAGCCGAGAGGCTGATACATCAACTGACACATAGTCCAGATTTGATGTATCCAAAAGTTCTGTATCGTCAACAGGAACTCAACGTCGCAGACGGCGCGTCAATCGGACGCCCAGTCTAAGAGTTATTGGCTTTTTCGTCCCAGGGGCCCGGTTGGTTTTTAAGGAAAAACCAACCCGACCATACTCCACCTGCGTCCAAACCTCGGGCGGAGTAATCCAAAAGATCCGTCTCACTTAGAGGAATTCAACAAAGTCGACGGCACGTCAATCAGACGTCCGAAGCTCAAGATATGAGTGTTTCCACTCCGAGGGCCCGATTGGTTTCGTGTACGAACCAACCCGTCCTAGCCCTAAGTATTCTGAAACCTTGAGTGTGATATACTGAAACTACCGTCTCGATCCAAGATTCGCATCACCGCTGATGGCGTGTCGTTCGGAGGCCCGTAGCTCAAGTTATGAGCAAAAGACCGAAAAGGTCTGGAAACGGGGGATCTGGGCCCAGACCGACCCGGCCCGACCCCCCCTGGGTCGGCCCAACCCGGATCCAGGTCCGACCCGGTTGAGCACGACCCATCCCAGCCAGGGTGGCCCGGCCCGGCCTGGGTGCGACCCGGCCGGCGGGTCGGCTCGGCTCGGCCCGGCCGAGCAAGGGAAGCCGTGGGGCGTGGTGTCCCCGCGGGAAGAGGAGTCGCGGCCCCGCGTGGGGCCGCGCTTGGTCAGCGGACACGGAAGAGCCGTGTCCCATGTCTCGCCGGACCCGTGCGGTCGTGGGTCTGGTCGGCCGCCGCCGCCGCGGCTTCAGCCGCGCCGGCGACCCGCGCCGCCGGTGGAGTCCGCGGGCCACCGGAGTTGCTCTGGTGGTCCGATTCCATTTCCGTCTGCACCGTAGCTCATCTTGGGTCCTGTTCTTCACTTCGGAATCAACAAATCATCTCTACGGCACGTTTTTTCATCATCCGCCATTCCGCACACCAAGAAACAAGGGCGGTGGGTTCGGACTTGTTCGTTGGTCCGCACCCACCACGTTAGCGGTTTGAAACAAGACCATAAATCCCAACAATTGATAAACTCGTTCCGCAATAATAATCCGCGGACCAACTTGTTAATTGGTTGGTCCACATTTTTGCCTTGGTGGAAAACAAACATAGGTAAAATCAATTTTCAAAATGACCCCTACCTCGTAGCTGTCGTCGGACGAGAGTTCTTCGCGGAATTGACCGTCGCGGTAGGAGGTGATCGTCGCGTTGTGGAAGGGCGTCGCGTCGTCGCGGAAGGGCGTCGCGTCGACGATCTCCGAGGGTTAAAGAAACACACAGATTTAATTATAACAATTAAATCCATGTTGAGGATAAAAACCACAAAGGAAATTAAAAGATTTTAAAATCTCCTACCTCAAGAGTTGATCGAAGATTTGTTGCGGGGAAAGATCATCCCGGAAGAAGCGTCAGCGTTGCGTCGATCTCCGGGGGTCGGGCGTTCTTTGTCTCCCTTGGTCGGAGGCCGGCGTTCTTCACGTTCTTCACATTCTTCGCGTTCTTCGCGAAGGAGGATGAAGGCACAGAATCTCCAAATCCTCTCAACAAATCACACCCCAGAAGAAAGGTGTGTTGGTCTTATTTTATTAACATGACAACCGTTGAAAAACAGGTTAAGAAATGAACAATTAATTCATAGAATTAATTTCAACGAATTAACTGCCCAATTAAAAGGATCATTTATTTTTTTAAGAAAACGCCCCAGTTGACTTTCATTAATGAGGAGTTTTCGCGGGTGCGTTACTTAGCAGAAAAAAAACGGTGGGGCTCGTGCGGGCCCCACCTCACAAATATCCTACCAAGAGGGTAGGATATTTTGGGTTCCACCCTATCCGCTTCAACTAAGCTTAAGCATCTTTAAGTGGCTTTAAGCAGCTTTAAGTGAAATAAAATAAAGTTTGTCGTACCACATTATTTTATTTCTTAACTTAAAGCCCAAAAATTAAAAACCACACCCGAGCAAACGCAACTCTAGAAGAGGTGTTTCTAAGAAAATACCGGCGCTGCGATTCCATCGGTGTCCTCGGAATTTGATTCTGAGCACCGGTTCAAAAGTTAGAAAAACCTGCTCGTTCGTTCACTGAACGTACCCGATCGAAACTTCAGAAAATGATTCCGGGTACACCGGGCCTCGGAATCAAGTGCCGTCATAAACTGCGTTCTTGTAAAATTCCAAATAAAATTAAGAAAAAAATTTCCTTGAAATTTACGGGTCTTTACATCACTCCCACCTCAGGGCTTTACGTCCCCGTAAAGATACATCATAAACTAGGGAAACAAAAGTGGGTACTAAGCACGCATCTGAGCCTCCCACTCCCAAGTTCTCTCCTGGAGGTTCCCATGCTGCCATCTGATGCGCACTAGAGGAATCGATCATCCACGTAGGACCCGCTCCTGTCAATCCTCGATCTTCACTTGGACCTCCTCAAAATTCACCCCATCATCAATTTCTAGCTCTCCATGGTCAATGATGTGCGTCGGGTCATGCACGTATCTCCTCAGCTGAGACACGTGGAAGACGTCGTGCACCCGGTGCAACTGAGGTGGTAGAGCCAAGCGATAATCCACCTCGCCAATATTTCTGAGGACCTGGAATGGTCCGATGAAGCATGGAGACAACTTTCCACCTTGGCCAAATCTCCGTAAACCACGTCTAGGTGAGACACGCAAGAAGATGTAGTCGCCATCCTCGAACTCTAGTGGCCTCCACCTCCTGTCAGCGTAAGACTTCTGCTGGCTCTGAGCTGTCCTCATCCTCTCCTGGATAACCTGGACCTTCTCTGTCGTGGCCCGGACCATCTCTGGTCCCACAAGTGCTAACTCCCCAGGGTTTGTCCAGCACAAAGGAGATCTGCAAGGTCTGTCATACAACGCCTCGTATGGTGCCATCCCGATGGTGGAGTGGTATCTGTTGTTGTACGCGAACTCCACCAAGGGTAGGTGGTCCTCCCAACTGTGACCAAAGTCGAGGACACATACGCAGAGCATGTCCTCGAGGGTCTTAATGGTCCTCTCCATCTAACCATCCATCTGAGGGTGAAAGGCGGTGCTCAGACGTAGCTGCGTTCCGAATGCCTCATGCAACCCCTTCCAAAGCCGGGAAGTAAAGCGAGCATCTCGATCAGAGACGATAGATGATGGAACACCGTGAAGCCGTACAATCTCCTGAACGTAGAGACGCCCCAAGCTCTCCACTGAGCCCTGCTCTCTGATGGGTAAGAAGTGAGCCGACTTGGTGAGTCGGTTGAAAATCACCCAAATGGAGTCGTGACCTCTGGAAGTGCGTGGAATTCCAATCACAAAGTCCATAGATATCCCGTCCCACTTCCAATCCGGGACCTCCAAGGGTTGTACCAAGCCTGCTGGTACCTGATGCTCTACCTTCAGCTGCTGGCAGGTGAGGCATCGTGAAACGAACTCCGCCACAGCCTTCTTCATGCCTGGCCACCAGTGCTGTCGTCTGAGATCCTGGTACATCTTCACCACTCCAGGATGTACCGTTAAGGGAGAAGTGTGAAACTCTCTCAGCACTTCCTCCCGTAAAGCGGCTAGTACCAAGGTACGTCCTCTAAAAATGATGTTGTGCTCTGCTCCAAAGGAGAATCCATCAGGTGCCTGTCCTGAGGATAATTGCGCACGCCGCATCTCACAGTCGGCATCCCCATGTTGTGCCTCTCTGACCCGCTGCAGTAGTGGAGGAGTGACTGTGAGAGACTGAAGTAAGGCTGCTCCATCTCTATCCACGAAGGATATCTGCAAAGCGGCTAGCTGCTCTGTCGCCTCCTCAAGTAGTTGAATGCCCGTCCTCCTGTTGAGAGTATCGGCTACCACATTCCCCTTCCCAGGAGTATAGACTATCTCAAAGTCATAGTCCTGGAGGAACTCGAGCCATCGTCGCTGTCTCAGGTTTAGGTCCTTCTGCGAGAAGATGTACCTGAGACTCTGATGGTCAGAAAAGACTGTAAAGCGCTCGCCCATCAGATAGTGCCGTCATGCCTTCAGGGTGAAGACCACTGCTGCTAACTCCAGGTCATGGGTAGCGTAGTTCTGCTCATGCGGCCTCAACTGACATGATCCATAGGCGATCACTGCCCGATCCTACATCAGGACACATCCGAGTTCGGTCCCTAATGCATCGCAAAAGACTACGTACCCTACTCCCTCCTCAGGCAACCTCAAGATAGGTGCGCTGGTCAATCTCTATCTCAGCTCCTGGAAGCTCTGTTGACATCTGTCTGACCACACAAAGGGTTTTCCCTTCTTTGTCAAAGCTGAGAGTGGTGCCGCAACTCTGGAAAAGTCTGGCACAAATCTCCGATAGTATCCATCTAGTCCCAAGAAACTCCGCACCTCCGTCACGCTCTTGGGTGGCTCCCAAGCTAACACTGCCTCGATCTTTGTGGGATCCACCGCAACTCCCGCCTCAGAGATGACGTGTCCCAAGAAGTGGACCTCACGTATCCAGAACTGACACTTCTAGAGCTTTCCATAAAGCTAGTGCTCTCGGAGCATGTCTAGTACAACCCGTAAGTGGTAGGTGTGATCCTCCTCAGTCGTCGAGTAAATCAAAATGTCGTCGATGAAGACCACGACAAATCGATCGAGGTATGGCTGAAAGATCATGTTCATGAGGCACATGAACACTGTCGGAGCATTGGTCACGCCAAAGGGCATAACCAAGAACTCATAGTGGCCATACCGAAACCCGAAGGTCGTCTTCTGCATGTCCTCATCCCGAACTTTGAGCTGATGATAGCCTGACCTGAGGTCTATCTTCGAGAACCACCGTGCTCCCTTGAGCTGATCAAAGAGGTCATCAATACTCGGTAGCGGATACTTGTTCCTCACTGTCACTTGGTTCAGGCGACGATAGGCGACACAAAGTCGCAAGCTCCCATCCGCCTTCTTGGCGAACAATATCGGGAAGCCTAGGGTGAAACACCGGGTCGGATGAATCCCTTGCCCTGCAAGTCCTCCAACTGTACTCGTAGCTCTCGAAGCTCAGTGGGGGATATCTGATATACTGGAGTGGATATCGAAGCTGTCCCAGGGTACAGATTAATATAAAAGTCTACCTCTCTATGAGGAGGTAGCCCTGGAACGTCGTCGGGAAAGACGTCCGCATACTGATCCACCACTACAAGAAAACTAGGACACCGCACGTCAACTACTCCTAGGATGAGGCTAGCCAACTGATGAGTGATGGGTTTTCCTCTCCTCTGTGGAAGTCCATCCTGTGCTACGAAGGCTCCCTTCTCACCGGTGAAGGTGAACCTGCTCCCGTCGGTGCGTACACATCGCACCTTGCACCTAATACATTCAATCTGTGCATGGACTGTAGATAACCAATCCATGCCCAAGATGACGTCGTAAGGCCTCGACGCTGCTACAAGAAGATCCCAAGCGAAGCTCTCGCCTCCTAGAGTAATCTCACACTGCCGGAACCAGTGTGTAATCCTCGAGTCTGCTCCCGTAGGAGTCTCTAGCCGTAAGGATTGATCCAACGGCTCTGTCGGAATCTCCGAGCTCCGAACAAGGGCAGCGGCTATGAAAGATTGACTCGCTCCTGTGTCTATAAGAACTGCAGCAAGGGTGGAATAGACACAAATCGTACCTCGAATCATCTTAGGCACACCGTGGTCATAGACCTCCGCAGCCTGGAGCTATGCCTATCTCTGCCCGCCAGATCCCTATGGTCGGGGTGGACCTTCAGGTGGTGGTGGTGGTAGAGCCTCAAAGTGTCTCCCACCACCTGCTGCTCGGCCAGCTCCTCTGCCTCGTCTGCCTCCTCCCTACAGACCACCACGGTTGACCCTCTGCCTCTGCCTGGGTGGCCCCTCAACCGTCTGCTGCTCCTCGGCACGGCGGGTCGGGCAGTCACGAGCCATGTGGCCCTGCCCACCGCATGCGTAGCACTGCCTGCCTCTCGAAAGACTGGCCCCACGCTGTGTGCCCTACACCACTGAACCAGTGTCCTGGGGACATCTTCCGGAGGGTCTGGTCTGCCTGGACCCATGAGTCATCCGTCGGATGCCTGCTGCGGAAGACTCTGCTACCTGCCGCCCTGCGGTAGGTCTCGCTGCTGAAGAAGGCTCAGCAAGAAAGCTCTCGATCAAAAGGGCTCACTCCAGTACTCCTGCCTGAGTCTGAATGATGAGGGAGATCAGCGATGCCCTGATATCATGTCTCAATCCCTGCTCAAAGGTCCGGGCCTGGAAGAATGGGTCCCGTACCATGTCAGTCGAGTAGCGCAAGAGATCGGTAAATCTCGCCGAGTACTGGGTGACCGTCAAGCTGCCCTGCCGCAGCTGAAGAAGCTCTTGGATGTGCACTGCATGGAGGGTGGATGGGATGAACTCCGAGCGGAAGAGGCTCTCAAAGTCCGTCCAGAGAAGAGATGCCTCATCGTGCACCTGGAGCATCAAGCTCCACCATCGACCCACTGCTGCGTGCAGTAGGCTCGCCGCGAGGATCACCATGAGGTCTGCTGGTGTCGTCACTAGCCTGAAAACTCGTACCACTGCCTCTAGCCAGTCCTCGGCTGCCTGGGGGTCTGTCTCCCCGCAGAACCTGGGCGATCGCTGGCGCTGGAACTCATGAAGTGCACTAAGGCGACGTGCATCGTCAGCGTCTGGGGCTGGAAGCATCGGTGGCTCGGCGGGTAGAGGTACTGTCAGTGCCTCAACTGTCAAAGGGCCCTGTACCGAGGCCTCGTCGCTCGGCGGGCTGTCGTCACATACAACTCTCGGAACCCTAGCTGGCTGCCATTGTGGGGCCATCCGGAAAAGAAACAGGTGCGCCACGGTCAGAACAGTATACCTGGTGAGCTGATACAAAGTAATCACAAAGAAAACTTGTAACACACATGCAATCAATGTTTTCATGCATTAAGTCGGATATCATAAGTCAGGGTCCTGGTGTACGGATACATCGGCCGCCGCACCAACACTGGACTCCCTGGACTGATAACCACACCCAATATGCTTAACACTATTGCTTCACATAGAAGAAAGATCAGAGTCTACGGTAGAACCGAACTCCTCTGATACCAATTTTTCACGACCCGTCCTCGGGGCCCGTGCCATGACTACCCCAATCCCGCCTTCCATAGGCCAGGGGCTGGCGACTAGCACCAAGGCGTAAATCCCAGTAAAGGGAAGGCATTACCTTTGTAAAGTAAACAAACAAACAATACAGAGTAAGCAGGAAGAAGTAAACACTAATTAAAAACTGGTACAATAGTAAGTGCAGAAAGTAAGTGGGCTAGAATACAAACCCAAACTGAAAGTAAAGTACAACTCGAAAGGGGAAAACAGCAACTGAAAAGTAAAGCCGCAACGTCGATCCGTCCACTGGAAGTACCACCTAAAGGGTGGGTACAGAAAGCCTCCACTGCTCCTCGGGTCCATCCGACTGCTCCAAGTACGCCCCGCCCAGTGGTCCACCTCCAGGTACCGTCCTGCTCCACAAGCCTCCACCACGATCAGCGCTGTCCGTCATCTGCAACCAACACAATGTAGTGCGGGTATAGCCCGTGAAGGGGTGAGTATAAGCTACTCAGTAGGGACCCCGAGACCCTCGAAGGTCTCCCAGAATCCACAAAGGATAACCACAAAGGAAAGATACAATCACGAAGTAACATCCGACACTGCTTAGGTATATTCCCATACATATACCTAAGTCATCAATTCTCGCTCGGATCCAACATCCAAGCTCAAGTACAACCCAGTCAACACAGGAAAGCAAAACGTAAATCCACATAGGATAGCACAACACAATCCACAAAGGAAAGCAAAATAGGATTCAGCTCACACAGGTATACTTCTTTGAATGACGATAAAGATGATCACTGATCCATCTAAGTCGTTGGACCCACAAAGGATTAAAAGGTACTAACCCCCGCAATGACCCACAAAGGATCTGACCCACACAGAATCAATAGGTAACTAACCCCTGGAAAGACCCACACAGGATCGGACCCACACAGGATCTGTAGGCGTTGGCCCACACAGGACCGCTGAGTGCTGACCCACACAGGATCGGTAGCACTGACCCACAAAGGATCGCTAAGTGTTGTAGTCGTCGCCATCGAATCCACTGAGGATCTCTGTACAGTCGTCGTCATCACAGTAGCAGTCGCAGCCAGCTCTAGGGTTCCCTCAATAGCAAGCTCGTTCGAGAGGGTCTGCTCCACGAGCCGAGAGGCTGACACATCAACTGACACATAGTCCAGAGTTGATGTATCCAAAAGTTCCGTATCGTCAACGGGAACTCAACATCACAGATGGCGCATCAATCGGGCGCCCGGTCTGAGAGTTATTGGCTTTTTTGTCCCAGGGGCCCCGTTGGTTTTTAAGGAAAAACCAACCCGACCGTACTCCACCTACGTCCAAACCTCGGGTGGAGTAAGCCAAAAGATCAGTCTCACTTAGAGGAATTCAACAAAGTCGATGGCACGTCAATCGGACGTCTGAAGCTCAAGATATGAGCATTTCCGCTCCGAGGGCCCGGTTGGATTCGTGTACGAACCAACCCAGCCAAAATGAAAGTATTCTGAAACCTTGAGTGTGATATACCGAAAAAACTGTCTAGATCCAAGGGTCGCATCACCGCTGACTGCGCATCGTTCAGAGGCCCATAGCTCAAGTTATGAGAAAAAGACCTAAAAGGTCCGGAAACTGGGGGTCTGGGCCCGGCCCGACCCGGCCCGACCCACCCCCCTGGGTCGGCCCGACCCAGGTCGACCCTACCCGAGTCCGGGTCCGACCCGGTTGGGCGCGACCTGGCCGGCGGGTCGGCTCGGCTCGGCTCGGCCGAGTGGCCGAGCAAGGGAAGTCGCGGGGCGTGCTGTCCCCGCGGGAAGAGGAGTCGCGGCCCCGTGTGGGGCTGCGCTTGGTCAGCGGATGCGGAAGAGCCGCATCCCGTGTCTCGCCAGACCCGCATGGTCGCGGGTCTGGTCAGCCGCCTCCGGCTGCCGGCGCCGCCGCACCGGCGACCCGCGCCGCCGGTGGAGTCTGCGGGCCACCGGAGTTGCTCCGGTGGTCCGATTCCATTTCTGTCTGTGCCGCAGATCATCCTGGGTCCCATTCTTCACTGCGGAATCAACAAATCATCTCTGCGGCACGTTTTGTCGTCATCCGCCATTCCGCACACCAAGAAACAAGGGCGGTGGGTTCGGACTTGTTCGTTGGTCCGCACCCACCGCGTTAGCGGTTTGAAACAAGACCATAAATCCAAGCAATTGATAAACTCGTTCCGCAATAATAATCCGCGGACCAACTTGTTAATTGGTTGGTCCGCGTTCTTGCCTTGGAGGAAAACAAACATAGGTAAAATCAATTTTCAAAACGACCCCTACCTCGTAGTTGTCGTCGGACGAGAGTTCTTCGTGGAATTGACTGTCGCGGTAGGAGGTGATCGTCGCGTCGCGGAAGGGCGTCGCGTCATCGCGGAAGGGCGTCGCATCGACGATCTCTGAGGGTTAAAGAAACACACGGATTTAATTATAACAATTAAATCTATGTTGAGGATAAAAACCACAAAGGAAATTAAAATATTTTAAAATCTCCTACCTCAAGAGTTGATTGAAGATTTGTCGTGGGGAAAGATCATCGCGGAAGAAGCGTCGGTGTCGCGTCGATCTCCGGGGTCGGGCGTTCTTCGTCGCCCTTTTTCGGAGTCCGGCGTTCTTCGCGTTCTTCGCGTTCTTCACGTTCTTCATGAAGGAGGATGAAGGCACAAAATCTCCAAATCCTCTCAACAAATCACACCCCAGAAGAAAGGTGTGTTGGTCTTATTTTATTAACATGCCAACCGTTGAAAAACAGGTTAAGAAACGAACAATTAATTCATAGAATTAATTTCAACGAATTAACTGCCCAATTAAAAGTAGCATTTAATTGTTTAAGAAAACGCCCCAGTTGACTTTCATTAATGAGGAGTTTTCGTGGGTGCGTTACTTAACGGAAAAGAAACGGTGGGGATCGTGCGGGCCCCACCTCACAAATATCCTACCAAGAGGGTATGATATTTTGGGTTCCACCCTATCTGCTTCAACTAAGCTTAAGCAGCTTTAAGTGGCTTTAAGCAGCTTTAAGTGAAATAAAATAAAGTTTTCCGTACCACATTATTTTATTTCTTAACTTAAAGCCCAAAAATTAAAAACCACACCTGAGAAAACGCAACTCCTGAAGAGGAGTTTCTAAGCAAATATCGGCGCTGCGATTCCATCGGTGTCCTCGGAATTTGATTCCGAGCACCGGTTCAAAATTTATAAAAACTCACTCGTTCGTTCACTGAACGTACCCGAGCCAAACTTCGGAAAATGATTTCGGGCACACCGAGCCTCAGAATCAGGTGCCGTCAGAAACTGCGTTCTTGTAAAATTACAAAGAAAATTAAGAAAAAAATTTCCTTAAAATTTATGGGTCTTTACATCATAAATCTAGAACTGGCACTTCGAGGGCCTCCCATAAAGCTGGTGCTCTCATAGTACATCTAGAACTATCCGCAGTTGTCTCGCATGCTCCTCCTCTGACGCTGAGTACACAAGGATGTCATCGATGAATACCACTACGAACCGGTCCGAATACGGCTTGTAAGATTTGGTTCATCAGTCCCATGAACACTTTAGGGGCATTTTTCATGCCAAAAAGCATCACCAAGTACTCATAGAGACCATAACGGCATCTGAATGTCATCTTTGGTATATCCTCGTCTCGTACCCATAATTGGTGATAACCTGATCGAAGGTCAACCTTCGAGAACCACTTTTCCCCTCTTATCTGATCAAAGAGGTCGTCAATTCTCCGCAGTGGATACTTATTCTTCACCATCACCTGGTTCAGGCGCCGGGAATCCACGCACAACCTCAAACTCCCATTTTCCTTCTTGGAAAACAAGACTGGGGCCACCCAGAGTGAAACGTTGGGTCTTATGAAACCCTTTCTTTGCAAATCCTCCAACTGCACCCTCAGCTCACGAAGCTCTGCGGGAGCAATATGATATGATGGTGAGGAAATCGGTGTCTTCCCGGGGTTTAAGTCGATGCAGAAGTCGATTTCCCAGTGGGGAGGTAGTCCTGGAACATCTTTGGGAAAGACGTCCTCGTACTCCGCCACTACTACTGGGAACTGGGAGCTCATCACATCCACTACTTCTAGGGCTATGCTAATCATCTCATGAGTGATCGGCTGCACCCTCCTATGCATGAGCTCATTTTGTGGTACCTACATATCCTTTTCTCTGAAAAAGGAAATCCTCGCTCCATCACAGCGGATACACTGTACTCTTCGCCTAAAATAGTCAATCTGGGCATGGACCGAAGATAACCAATCCATACCGAGAATGATGTCATAAGACCTCGACGCTACCACCAAGAGGTTCCAACCAAAACTCTCACCTCCAAGGGTAAGATCACACTGTCTGCAAAGGTGTTTGATCATCGAGTCTCCTCCTGCAGGTGTCTCCAAGCGTAAAGATCGAGTCAACGGTTCTACCAGAATCTCAAGGTTTCGCACAAGACATGTGGATATGAAGGAATGACTGGAACCTGTGTCTATAAGTATGGAAGCTAAGGTATAGAAGACACAAATCATACCTTGTATCATCCCTAGATCCCCTGGGTCATACGCCTCAACCACATGCAGTTGTCCCCACCCCTGTCCCCCAGCTCCCTGAGCCTAGTACAGACCTCCTGGGGGTGGTTGTGGAAGTAAGTTGAAGCGTCTGCCACCACCTACAGCTCTCCCTACTCCTCTGCCACGTCCACCGCCTGGAGGGTCTGTCTGCTCCACTCTCTGCCTCTACCTCAGCGGTCCATCCACCGCTTCATTGTCAGCAGCCTGTTGGGTCGGACAATCTCTAGAGAGATGTCCTTTACCATCGCACGAGTAGTATCGCTTCCCCCTAGGATGACTAGATCTATCCTGATATCCCTGGACTGTCGATCCCCTGTCCTGTGTCCTCCTCTGACATCTCTCACATCCTGATCCCTATGTCCAATGTCGGCTCCCTACTGTCGAGGTCTCCGCACCTGTCTGCCTTCTGTTGACTGTCGTCGGCTATTTCTGCTCCGCCAAGAAGCTCTCGATCACCAAAGCCCGCTTGAACACTCTAGCATAAGTAGAAACGCATAGAGGCACAATACTAGCTCATATGTATCATTATAGACCTCACTCGAAGGTCTGATCCCTAAAGTACTGATCTCTGACCATATCCATCGAGTACTGGGCGAGGTTGGTGAATCTTGATGAATAGTCAGCTACTGTCAAACCGCCCTGATGGAGCTGAAGAAGCTCCTAGATGTGTACCAATATTAGCGTAACCAGAGACAACTCCTCCCTAAAGAGTCACTCGAACTCCATCCATCAAAGAGTATCCTCTTCATGAGTCTGTGTGGTTAGACTCCACCATCGTCCTGCCGAACCCTGAAGAAGCCTCCCTCCTAGGATCACCATCTGGTTTGCGGGTGTCCTAACTAGACGGAAAACTCTAGTCACCACCTCAAGTCAGTACTCATCCACCTGATGGTTGAGCTCGCCTTGGAACCTAATGGGTCTCTGTCTCTGGAACTCATGGAGCACGCTCAGCCTACACTCCTCTTCAGTCAGTACTATGGGTACCACGGGCTGCTCCACTAGTGGTGGCATAACTGGTGCACCACCTGGTGGAAATTCTTGGGGAACTGGTCCCTGTATCGAAGCCTCTTCACTGAGGGGGTCATCCTCGTGATCATGTTGTTGAATCCTAGAGGGTATGCATCATGGAGGCATCCTATAAAGAAACAAGATGTACCATGAGTATATATAGATAGTTGACTCAAAGGACATGGAAAAACACAACACATTCCTATATGATGCATGTTCCATTCTTTTATTTCCCCACAACTAGTGTTTTCATGTACCAAGTCGAAAATAAGGTTATCAGAGTCCTGGTGTATGGATACATCGGCTGTCGCACCAATACTGGAGTCTCTGGCCTGAAAGTCGAGCTCGAAACACTAAACACTGTTGTCCCAAACCAATCTCACAGACTCTTGGTCCTAAGGTAGAACCGACCACATCTGATACCACTCTATCACGACCCATCCCAGTGGGGCCCATGCTGCGACTCCCCAAGCCCACCTCCAATAGGCCAGGGGATGGTGACTAGTACTGAGGTGGCATATTACTAATATGGGAGGCATTTCCTAAGAACCTGTACACACACACACATCTCCAAGTCCACAATTGTTGAAATGAAAAAAAAAATGCTGAGGAACAGAATGCATGTATACAACTAAACCCAACCACCAGAGTACAACGAAAGGTAAAGTACTAAAAGTAAATTGGTCCAAAATACAAGCCCACCAAAACAAGAGTCTGAAACTGCAAAGTCCAACCGGTGAACACAAAGAGGTACTAGGACTTCTGCTCGTAGCTGTAGGAACACCCTGGCCGGTGAGGTACTCAGAAATCTCGATCCTATCCTGGTCCACCCTGAACTCTGTCAAAAGGATGCTCATCTGCACAATACACAACACGTACGGGTAAAGCCCGTGCAGGGGTGAGTATAACAATACTCAATAGAGTACCCTGAAAACCACAAAGAAATACACAAAGTAAAGGTACAGTCATCTCTACTCAGTATATGTCTACAGAACATATAGCAAGTGAAATACAATCTAGATATACTAGAAACCCAGACCCATAGTCTATAGGCAAGTCACACAACTGCAAACCCACCCACCCACCCGCTAGGGATTCGGTTCAAAGATTCCATGAAGTACTTGTTCTGGGAGAACACACTCCATGAGTCTGGTAGCTCTGATGAAGTCTGTTCGAGAAGTACTATTCATAGGAAAACACCACGAGAGGTAGATACACTCATTATGGGAGACACACTCCTGAGTGAGTAGATCATGATTGATAGATACACTCATTATGGGAGACACACTCCTAAGTGATGGATAGATACACTCATTACGGGAGACACACTCCTAAGTGGGAAAGATCACGATACACAGATGAGGATCACTGCCAGGGCCATGGTGGATACCGCGACTCATCCGGATTCACCAGCTATGTGATTCACCAGCTAGGTAGAGGATCAACGCCTGGTAGAGTTGGTCACATCAATGCCTGACTCTACCTAGGGTCAGGAATGGATAGAGGATCTCACTTCGGGCCTCTTAGAGAGATGTTGACTCTATCACAGAAAGTCCTACTGAAGGGATCATACTTCTTTAGAAGAAAATGATGCCTGGCCTTTAGGGGAATGAGGAGAAAGGGCACTAACCCAAACGAAAGATGTTTAAGATATGGTGAACAAGAGGACCATGACATTTTCCACAAAGTACACGGCATGTAGAAAAGTTACACGCCATGTTGTCTGACCCCGGGTACTACCCATGTACAGCGGCCCGTGTCGTAAGCCTGGTCGTGTAGAAAAGTTAGTACACGACATGTAGTATGGTGTACACACCATGTCTGAGTGACTGGGGTTGGATCCGTGTACGCTGTCCATGTGCACGTACACGGTTATCAACCCCTGTACTCCAACCCGTGTAAGCAGTAAACAGGGTGGCCCGCGTTACTAGCCCCGCTTGGCCGTGTGATAGAGCACACAGTCATATACTCTATTCTATGTATGTGTATCCCTGGGATACATGCCGAGTCCCACATAGCCACTTCTGTCATGCCGCGTAGAGATTACACGTTGTGTCATCTAGAGCCGCGTAGTCTATCCCGTGTCTGTATACTTCCAAAAATACACACCGAGCTTCGGGGAAATTCCAACACGTCGTGTGACCAGGGTCACATGCCGTGTGATTCCTCCCTAACCCCTAAAACCCTATCCACTACCACCATCACTACACGGTGTGTTCTTCAGAAGTACATGTCGTGTATTCTAGAAATTTCCAGAAACGACGCTCCTCACTGGCATGCCTCCCGTGCTGCCCTGATCGTTAATTTGGCTGTCTGATCGCCATGAAGCACCCAGGTTTTGGTCACCCTGATACCACGAATCCGATTCCATTGTTTCCGGGCCTTCGATCATCCCTGAAAACATGAAACAATCCACCCACATGAAGAACACTCGAAGAATGTCCTTTCTCGATCTAGTTCAATTTGTCGTTCACTATCATCATCGCACCTATGCAAGGTCGTTGTAGTGTTGAATCTTCAATTTGGGATTGTTTCATCATAAAATGGATGCATAACGATCTGTTGTTCATCGCCCCATGAAGAACGTGAAGAATGAGCGAAATAAAAAGGGTGGAGGAAAATCCAATAAGCAAGTCGAGGAATGAACCTCCGCTATCATTCGTCACAGCATTGATCCTATCCCGTTAGTAGGCTTAAACAGAGTAGAATAAAAAAACAATTCAACATGGATCAATTCCCCAAATCATCCCAATAAAACCCTCCCACAAGAACGTATGAATCCGCGGATCAACTTGTTCATGGTTGATCCGCGTTCGTTGTTTAAAACCAAAAAAGGGGAAAGGAGAATTGAAATAACAACCCCTGACTCATGAAGAGATTGATTGCTGATGAAGGGTCACGTTGTCATTGTCGTTGAGATCCTTTCAATTTGTTGGTGCATCGATTCATAGCTTCAATCCATCATCGTTTGTTGCTGAGAGTTTTCTCCAAAGCGCCACGGATTTTCCCCAGTGTTTCCTCTCAATCTTCATCCAACGATCGATGTTCGATTGTCCCAATAAAAAGGGAAATGTGTTTTTCATTCAATTATTTTGTAGAATTAATGGGTTAGCATTGCTGTTTCAGGGTCATTATGACATGACATTTAATATTGAAACAACTACCCTGTCGCTGCACTGCAGCGGATGTTTCCATATAAAATAAAATAAACATTGTGAATTTATTTTATTTAATTTTACTAAAAACATCTAAAAATTAACTTTTTCCCTCGACCCATGCCGGTTGAGGTTAAACCCATTCTTAGGTAAAGTCTTCATCCCATACGCAATGGTGCCCTCATATTTTTAATTCAGGCATCTGTTTGGAAACTACCACAACCGCACCCACGTACCGACTCACTTAACTTAAAAAGTTTCAAACCCTTGTTCCAGGCTCACTGGGCCTCGGAATGATGTGTCGTCACTGTGCCCGGTCTCATAATAATTCCATATAATATTTAAATAATACATATAAAAATTTGAGACATTATAGGAATGGTTTAAGTGAAAGGAGGAACTACACCTTGTTGGACATGGTGAGATCAATGATGAGTCATGCAAGTCTTCCATTATCCTTTTGGGGGTATGTGTTACAAAAAAAGGCACACATAATAAACCAATTACCAACTAAATCAATAAATGGTATTTTATATGACTTCTGGAGTAGAATAAAATCCATGTTATCGAATTTACATGTATGGGGTAGCGAAGCATTTGTTAAGGCCTCTTCAGGTAGCAAACTTGCACCTCGAGCAACAAAGTGTACCTTTATAGGATACCCTAAGGAAACAAGGGGATATTACCTATACAACCCCTCATACAAAAAGTTTATAGTGCAAAGACATTCCATATTCCTTGATAGGTACCACATATCCAAAAGAGATAGTGGTAGAAATATAGACTTCGATGAAGTCGAGGATCAAGGTACAGAAGAGTTGGTACAGGAATAGGTTCCACAAAGCCCCATGGAAGAAGAATATATTCCAGAGACACAAGTACTGTATAGGAGTACAAGAGAGGTTAGAGAACCGAAATAGTATAGTTTTCTAGTTACCGAGGATGGTGACTCGTTATTAGTTGATAATAATGATCCTCTAACATACAAGGAAGCAGTAAGTGGCACAAACATTTCCATGTGGAAAGAATCCATGAATTCTGAAATGGATTCCATGTACCAAAACCAAGTCTGGATTTTGGTAGATCCTCCAGTTGATGTAAAGCTTGTTGGTTGCAAATTGGTATTCAAGAAGAAACTGGGTATGAAAGGACAAGTCAGTACCTATAAGGCATGACTGGTTGCAAAAGGGTTTAAACAACGTCAAGGAATTGACTACGATGAAACCTTCTCACCAGTTGCAATGCTGAAATCCATCAGAATTCTATTTACCATTGCGGCTTATCATGACTATGTGATTTGGAAAATGGATGTCAAAACAGCATTCCTTAAGGGAACCTTTAGGAAGATGTCTACATGACACAGCCTTAAGGGTTTGTGACTCCAAAGGATTCCAATAAGGTATTAAAGTTGCATAAATCCATTTATGGATTAAAGAAAGTATCCAGGTCATGGAACATTCATTTTGATGAAGCCATAAAAGAATTTGGTTTTATCAAGAATGAATGTGATCCTTGTGTCTAAAAATAGTTTAGTGGGAGTGCAGTCATTTTTCTAATAGTATATGTTGATGACATATTACTTATTAGAAACAAGATATTGGTCTTACGGTCTGTTAAGGCATGGTTGAATCAATGCTTCTCCATGAAGTACTTGGGTGAGGCAGCGTATATTCTTGGGATCAAGATCCATCATGATAGATCCAAGAGATTTCTGGGCCTAAGTCAAAGTATATACATTGATAAGATACTGAAGAGATTTAGTATGGAACAATCCAAGAGGGAATTGTTTCCAGCATCACATGGAATTCATATTTCCAAGAAAAAGTGTCCTCGGACACATGAGGAAATAAAGATAATGGAAAGGACTCCATACACATCATAGATTGGCTAGTCATGTATACCATGCTATGTACTAGGTTGTATGTTGCTTATGCATTGAGTGTAGTAGGAAGATATCAAGATGAACCAGGTGACCGCCATTGGATGGAAGTCAAGACTATCCTAAAGTATCTGAGGCATACAAAGGATATGTTCTTAGTTTATAGAGGATTTGAGGAACTAGACATCAGAGGATATGGAGATGCTAGTTTCTAGACTGATCAAGATAACATGAAGTCACAAAAGGGATACATCTTCACTTTAAATGGAGGTGTAGTGAGCTGGATGTGCTCAAAGCAGAGTGTTGTTGTAGATTCTACAGCAGAGTCTGAGTATATAGTAGCTTCTAAGGTAGCTAAATAAGTAGCTTGGATGCAAAGCTTCATCGAGGATCTAGATGTGATACCTAGCAGTAAATATCCCATCATATTGTACTGTGATAATACTACAGTGGTGGCTCTCGAAAAGAGTCGAGGTCATATCAGAAGACAAAGAACATACTTTGGAAGTGTCATCTCTTAAGGGATTTTTTTCAGAGAGGTGAAGTTGTAGTGAGAAGTATTTCCACGGAAGACAACATGGTAAACCCCTTGACTAAAGCCTTGAATCAACAGAAATGTGATCATCATGTGAGGTCTAGCGTACTGAAAGTTGTAGGAAGTTGTCTCTAGTCCAAGATAGACTTTGTAAGAGTTGGTGTCCTAGAACCAACTGGTTTTACTTTGATTACATGTATATTTAATGTATTATTACATATTGTTCATTTTTCTGCATAAATATGATATAATAATGTCCTAGAGTATTTGTTGCATTGATAAGGTCATAACAGTTCCTCGCTCTGATGAGAACCTTGAAACGATATAACAATATTCTTAAATATAGTTCTATGGTTAGATAACATACTATGATGGGACACATAGCTTGTAGACCATTAGGTGCGAGTACTCATAAGAAGATGAGACTTCCTCTCATGAAGTTCTCACTTGGTAATCTCCAAACTAGGTGATTATGAGAACATACCTGCTAGTAGGAATTCCACGTGTTTTATTGTCGTCAGATATTTCTATCTTTAAGTGTGTGTAATGATCCTTAGACATTAAGATTATCATTAATACGTGTCACAACTCACGCACTTTGATTTACTCAAGAAAACCATCACGCAGACAGTTGGCGGGAAGTAGGGTACGTTGGGTGCGTCATGAGCGGCATGTTATTAATGGATAAGTCAAGGAAGGATTTGCCCCTTCCATTTATAGAATTTGATATCTCGGCCCTTTGATTTAAAAAGAACCGTTGCGTGAAATTCCATGTCTATGGTGTAACAATGAGTTTATTTCAGGTAGTCAAAGAATGACTTATCAATCATAAAATTTTATGACACTATCATGATGCCTACTTGATGAGATATTGTGACAAAGGGATTATAATAGATATTGAGCATTCGTATGTAGATGTTATTTTTCCGACTTTACGTTCTTTCACTTGGGTTCCTTGACCCGTTGCAAGATAGTACTCTTGCACTTTAGGCAAGCCCACCTAATTCTAACGAGAAATAATCCTAGAGGGTCACACACTATGTGTTTTTCGTGGTCTTAGTTAAATTCTATTTGAATTTAATTAATGAAATAAATATTATTCTCAAGACCGTGGAATGATTTTATTCAAGTTAAAATGATCGCATAAATTAAATAAAAATATTTATTTATTTTATTGAACATTTAATAAATATTTATTTACTAGTTTGTAAATAAAATATTTATTTAAGAGAATAAATTATTTATTTATTTATTCAGGTGTTCAATAAATGGAAGTGGAGTTTGAGCGGACCAAGGTCGTTCCGGTAGTAAAATAATTATTTACAAGATGGTAAATAATTATTTAACTAGTTGGCACAAGTCAAAATAATAATGACATTGCTATTATTTTGTGACATGAAATTTTATTTTATTTTATAATTCTGTTTTGCGCAAGTTGGCACACCATAAATAATGACGCGGTATTATTATTTTGAGCATGGGTTTTCTCTAAGTTCATGAATGTATTTAATTTTTGTTATGAAATTAAATATTGTAACTGAAATTCCATGTATATAAATAGAAAAGTAGGCATATTGTTCCATACACCACATGTTCCTGGTGATTTGAGAATTGTTGAGCCAAAAAATTTCTCTCTCGAATCCTCTTCTATCTCCTCTCAAGAACGAGAGACATTCTTCAAGGCCAAAGAATGAGCAATCAAGAACGACTGACACAAGACACTTGCTTTTCCGCACTAGCACCCGAAGAACGAGCAGTGTCTATCAGAGGCCATTTGAGCATGTGTGGATCACCACTAGAGGGATTCTAGTTTGGATTCTTACAAGCACAATGAGATAATCCATAAGGGTCATTCTAGATGATCAACATCATCAACAAATCAAGATAGCAAAGATCCAAGTATTTTTTTTCTTTATAAAATTAATTAAATTAATTATAAACATGATGTTCAAGATCCTCGCTAAAGGTTTCAGGCATCTTTATTATTTATATAAATCTTTGATTAAATTTCTTGGAGACTGGAATTCATCATCGTATTGATCCTGGAATAATCATTGATCATAATAAAAATCAAAATTCGGTGTCATCCCAACCACACTTCTGCTGCGCCCGAAACCTTCAAGTGGTATCAGAGCAGTTACATCATAGTTTATAATTATTTAAATATTTTGTTGATGACTTACGCATTTAATAATTTATTTGTTTCAATTCAAGTTAATTGTTCTGCAAATCTGAATCTCGATATCTATCCCTCCTCTTTCGTTTCTTGTTCACCTTATAGAAACAATCTTTTCTTTTAATTTTGATTAAAATAAAATAAAGGATCACATCTGGAGGTGCCAAAGCTTCCTGACCGTACAAACCAGAACACACTGAGTGTATTCGATAGTACATGTCGTGTAGTCAAGATTCAATGCATCGGACCGGTCCGCCAAACCAAGTCATGTGTTAGAGTCTTTCTAAGACTTAAATGACTCTGTGTGTTGATCAGTAACTGGTGGTACACGGTTTCCAGATTACATGTCATGTGGCCCAAATGGACACGGCGTGTAGTCCCTTTGGGTTAGGGTTGGACCGTATACCTTGTACATAGCTAGCCCAGCAGGAGACCATGTAACGAGGAACTACAAGGGGTGTGTGGCCAACTAGACATGCCATGTACTCTGAAGATTTATAAAGTACACTCACATGTCGTTTCCCCAGGCGTGTACTTCGGATGGACGGTGAATAATAGTACATGTCATGTAGTTAGAACTACACATCATGTACTCATCCAAATTATGCAGATTTATTAAAATTTATTATTATATTATACAAACCCTTTATACGTGTACCATTGTGTGGGTATAAATCTGAGGCAAAACACGTGATAGGTGTTTTATATATGTGTGTTTAATTTAACATCTACGTAATGTTGATTTTTACTCATTGGGTGGTTATGAATAGGAATTCACCAGGTTGCCTCCAAGGTAGAAGTCACATATGAAGATAATTTTAAACGAATTTATTTGTTTAAAATTATGATGGATGAGAATCTCAAGGAAATTCATAGAAGGATTTAAGATAAAAGGATCGATTAATTAAAGATGATAAGTAATTGATTCGAGCGTGATTTATCTTAAATAAGAACGATTAAAGAATTGAATAATAGTTTTATTTATGCGTAAATATCGTTACATGTATGGATGATCATGAGCTAGACCAAGACCTTTGTATGTGGATGGTTTCTTTTAATTTATTTATTTGAATTAAATTTGTTGGAAAGTGAGCCTTCTCCTCATTAATATGTTGGGCCTGCGTGCCAAAGGTTTCTTTTATGTAAAACCCCCTTTTACCCCTCACCTACATGTGAGTTAAAAAAAGGTCATATGTAATGGATGGAACTCCCAAGCTAGTAGAGGTGGTTCAAGCTGGAGCCTAGACGAAACCAATCCTAGGGGATACAATGGTGGACAGGTGGAAGCTGTAAACATGAACCCAAAAGGTTCAAGGTGTTTCTCCCCTAGAATAGGGTTAGTTTATCAACCTCTAGATAAAATAACCATTATAAAATCTCATAATCATTCCATTTACTTTATTTTATTTCTATAATTTTCATGGTTTATCATTATAGATGTGTTGTTTCGATTACATAATTAATTAATTAAACAAGCATGCAAGATGGAACTGAAATAAACCAGACTTTGAGTAAATATTATCAAGACATGGTTAATCAATTAAGTAAGTTCCACTTAATATTAACAAGCATGTGATAATAAGAAATTCATGAATAAGAGATAAAAATCCCTCAAATAAAATATTAAGTCAGATCAAGCCTTCCATTACTTGATTAAGGGAAAACTCAATAAAACTATGTGTTTGACCAACCCTTGTTGGGACACTTAACTTTATACAGGAAGCCCTTATGAAAGGTTTCGGGTTGACTTAACCATATTACATAAAGAGGAGTATCCCTTTATAGACTTGGTGTAATATTGGAGGCAAGAGTTGAGGAAATTCAAAGTCATGATTTCAGGATTGGGGAGTCTACTCAACAGATCAAGGAGCTACAGGCCCACAGTTGGTAAAGACCTACCTACCTAAATACCTTCTAATAGCTTGACCAACCCTTGTTGGGGTTATGCAAAGGGGAATATGGATCCTTGACATTAGAATGTTATGGAAAATGGACATTCCAAGTTCAATGGTGAGGTCCATTGGGACTTGATAAAATAGTGGGAGACTTAATAAAATTTATTATTTCTCAAAAAATGTAATCAAGAAAGTACTAATTATTTGCTCTTTTAATTGTAGAATAATAATGACAAGCTAATAAACCACACTATCCCTATGATCAATTCTGGATAAAGACAACATCATCACCGGTAGTAACTTCCAGGAATGGTTTAGACACCTCCAGGTTATCCTACACCATGAACGGAAGTCTTACGTGATGGAGTCAACATTACCTAATCTGTCTACCAAAGAGGTGAGTGATGAGGATTTCCTGGTCTATAAGAAACATATGAACGATGCGGTCGACATTCAATGTTTGATGTTATCATAAATGTCTAGTGAGATCATGAATTCTCATGAAAACATAGATGCTTATAGCATGCTCAAGAACCTATGTGGTATTTACTAGGAGAGATAAATATAGGAAAGGTTTGAGATCTCTAAGGCACTCTTTCAGAGTAATATTGGAGAAGGTTCACCAGTTGGGACTCATGTAGTCAAGCTCATTGGCTACATTGAGCGCCTGAAGGTTCTAGGGTTTAAACTCTCTGAAGAACTGGGTACCAATATCATTCTCGCATCACTCCCTTAGATATTTTCTAACTTTTTGTCAATTTCAATATGAAAAACATTGAGAAGTCTCTATCTGGTCTTCTTATTCTCATTCTCCAAGTGGACAAAGATATGAAGTGTGAAAATCCTTCTATCCTTGTGGTGAATAAAATTAAAGGGAATGAGAATATCTTTAAGACCAAATCTTCTTCACGGCCTTCCATGAAAAGGAAGATCAAAGGGGGGGCAAGGGAACAGGAGGATGTTTGTTTCGTATGTGGCAAGAAGGGCCATTGGAAGAAGAACTACACCCAGACTAAGAAGCAAGGGGAAGCTTCATGTGCGTTTGTTATCGAATGAAATCTATCTGTTTATAAAAATTGTGTATTAGATATAGCTTTTGGTGATCACATATGTATCCAAATACAAGAACAAAGTAGATTCAGGAAGATTGATCAAGGGGAGGTAGATCTACGACTAGCCAACAGATCCATACTTGTTGTAGTAGCTGTCGGGGACTACCACCTCACATTGCTAACTGGGATGATCTTGCTGTTAAAGGGTTGTTTTTATGTGCCTTCTATAACCAAAAACATAATTTCAATATCCATACTATATATAGATGGATTTGTTTTCAAGTTTTGAAATGAATGTTGCTTCTTTTATATTGATAGCATTTGTTTTGGTAGGGCAAATTTATAAAACGGTCTTTATGTGTTGGATTACACAAACCAAGTAATGGAAATCGATGACAAAGATACTTCACATGACTCATACCACACACAACTTTGGCATCATTGACTAGGTCATGTAAATGAGAAACTCTTGACAAAGTTACATCAAGATGGATATTTAGATTCTTTTGAACTAAAACTACTTGGCGCATGTCATTCATGTTTACAAGGAAAAATGACTAAAGCCCCATTTGGTGGGAAAGGTAAAAGGGATAAATTACTTCTTGAATTGGTTTATACCAATGTGTGTGGACCATTTCCAGTTGAAGCAAGGGGTGGGTACTCATACTTCATAACTTTTACTGATGATTTTAGTAGATATGGATATATCTACTTAATGACGTATAAGTTGGATTCCTTTGATAAAAGCAAGGAATACAAGAATTAGGTTGAGAACTATCTTGATAAGAAGATTAAGAAACTCTGCTCAGACTGAGGTGGGGAATATCTTAATTAGAACTTCATTGATTACTTACGGGCGTTTGGGATCCTATCCCAACTCACTCCTCCTTACACACCTCAATGGAATGGTGTAAGAGAAAGGAAGAACCGCACCTTGTTGGACATGGTGAGATCAATGATGAGTCATCCAAGTATTTCATTATACTTTTGGGGGTATGCGTTACAAAAAGTGGCACACATACTAAACCAAGTACCAACTAAATAGATAAATAGTATTACATACAAGTTCTGGAGTGGAAGAAAATCCATGTTATCGAATTTACATGTGTGGGGTAGCGAAGAGTTTTTAAGGCCTCTTCAGGTAGAAAACTTGCACCCCGAGGCACAAAGTATACCTTTATAGGATACCCCAAGTAAACAAGGTGATATTACCTATAAAACCCTTCAGAAAAAAAAATGTTATAGTAGAAATACATTCCATATTCCTTGAGAGGGAGCATATATCCAAAAGATATAGTGGGAGCAATATAGACTTCGATGAAGTCGAGGATCAAGGTACACAAGAGTTGGTACAGGAACATATTCCACAAATCCCCATAGAAGAAGAATATTTTCCAGAGGCACAAGTACTGCGTAGGAGTAAAAGAGAGGTTAGTGAACCAAAACGGTGCGGTTTTCTAGTTACCGAGGATGGTGACTCATTTTTATTTGATAATAATGATTATCTAACCTACAAGGAAGCAGTAAGTGTCACGGATGTTTCCATGTGGCAAGAATCCATGAATTCTGAAATAGATTCCATGTACCAAAACCATGCCTGGATTTTGGTAGATCCTCCAGTTGATGTAAAGCCTATTGGATGCAAATGGGTATTCAAGAAGAAACTGGACATGTAATGACAAGTCAGTTCCTATAAGGCACAACTGGTTGCAAAAGGATTTAAACAGCGTCAAGGAATTGACTACGATGAAACCTTCTTACCAGTTTCAATACTAAAATACATAAAAATTCTACTTACCATTGCATCTTACCATGACTATGAGATTTGGAAAATGGATGTCAAAAATAGCATTCCTTAACGGGAACCTTTAGAAAGATGTCTATATGAAACAACCTGAAGGGTTTGTGACTCCAAAGGATGCTAATAAGGTATTCAAGTTGTGGAAATCCATTTATGGATTAAAGCAAGCATCTAGGTCATAGAACATTCGTTTTGATGAATCCATAAAAGAATTTGGTTTTATTAAGAATGAATGTGAGCCTTGTTTCTACAAATAGTTTAGTGGGTGTGTAGTCGTTTTCCTCATAGTATATGTTGATGACATATTACTTATTGGAAACGAGATACCAGTCTTATAGTCTATTAAGGCATGGTTGAATTAAGGCTTCTCCATGAAGGACTTGGGTGAGGTAGCATATATTCTTGGGATCAAGATTCATCATGATAGATCCAAGAGATTGCTGGGCCTAAGTCAAAGTACATACATTGATAAGATACTGAAGAGATTTAGTATGGAACAATCCAAGAGGGGATTGTTTCCAATGTCACATGGCATTCATCTTTCCAAGAAAATGTGTCTTCAAACACATGAGGAAAGAAAGATAATGGAAAGGACTCCATACGCATCAGCGATTGGTCCAGTCATGTATTACAAGCTATTTACTAGGCTGGATGTTGCCTATGCATTGAGTGTGGTAGGCAGATATCAAGATAACCCAGGTGACCGTCATTGGATGGCAGTCAAGACTATCCTAAAGTATCTTAGGCATACTAAGGATATTTTCCTGGTTTATGGAGGATATGAGGAACTCGTCATCAGAGGATATGCAGATGCTAGTTTCCAGATTGATCAATATGACATGAAGTCACAAATTGGATACATTTTCACTTTTAATGAAGGTGCAGTGAGCTGTAAGAGCTCAAAGCAGAGTGTGGTCGCAGATTCTATAGTAGATTCTGAGTATATCGCAGCTTCTGAGGCAACTAAATAAGCAGTTTGGATGTAAATATTTGTCTAGAAGCTAGATGTGATACCTAGCAGTAAAGATCCCATCACATTGTACTGTGATAATACTACAGCAGTTTGAATAAATATTTATTTAATTTATATGATCATTATAACTTAAATAAAATTATTTCTAAGTCTTGAGAATAATATTTATTCCATTAATTAAATTCAAATAGAATTTAATTGAGACCACCAGAAACACTTAATGTATGACCCTCTAGGATTCTTTATCATTGGAATTAGGTGGTCTTGCCTAAAGTTCAAGATTAAAATCTAGAAATGGGTCAAGGAACCCAAGAGAATGAACTTAAATTCTTATTGAAAATAACCACATACGAATGATCATTGTGTAATATAATCCATTTGTCACATAATCTCATCAAGAAAGTTGCATGATGGTGTTATCAACCTATATGCTTGATACATCATTCTTTGACTATCTGAAATAAACTCATCCATACACCATGTACATGGATTTTAGGGTGACATTTTTATTTCAATTAAAGGGTTGAGATATCAAATTCCATAAATATGGAAGCGATAAATCCTTTCTTGACTTATCCATTAATAACATGTCATTCATGATTCACCCAATGTACCCTACTTCCCGCCAACATATGTCATGATGGTTTTCATCAGAAAACCTAAGTGCATGAGTTATGACATGAATTAATGACAATATTAAAGTCTAAGGACCATTACACACACTCGCAGATAGGAATATCCGATGACACCAAAACATACAGAATTCCTACTGCAAGGTCTGTTATCATAATATCTCATCTTGGAGATTACTAAGTATGAACTTCATGAGAAGAATTATCATCTTCTTATAAGTAATCACACCTAATGGTATATATACTATGTGTCCCATCATAGTATGTTATCTAACTGTAGAACTATATTAAGAATATTTTTATAGCACTTCAAGGTTCTCATCATAACAGGAAACTACTATGACCTTATCAATGCGTTAAATAATACTGTACATTATTACATTATAATCATGCATAATAATGAAAAATATGTAATAATATGTTTAATTTAATATTAAATACATCAAATATTCATGTAATCAAAGTACAAACAGTTGGTTCTAGGACACTAACTCTAAAAAACTCCCACTTGTACTAGAGCTAACTACCTATAAATTTCAGTTCGCTAGATCTCACATGATAATCATGTTTCTGATGAGTCAAGGCTTTAATATAGGGGTCCATCACATTTTCTTTTGTGGAAATATTTCTCACTTCAACTTCACCTATCTAAGAAAAATCCCTCAAAAGATGATACTTCCAAAGTATGTGCTTTGTCCGCTGATGTGACCTTGGCTCTTTTGTGAGAGCCATCGTTGTATTATTATCACAATATAGTTTGATGAGATCTTTACTTATAGGTACCACATCAATATATTGTATGAAATTGTGCATCCAAAATGATTTTTTAGCTTCATTAGAAGCTCTAATATACTCGGACTCTACTGTAAAATCTGCAACCATAGCCTTATTTTTTCTCTTCCAGCTCACAACACCACTATTCAAAGAAAAGATGTTGTAAGAGTTGGTGTCCTAGAACCAATTGGTTTTACTTTTATTACATGAATATTTAATGTATTATTACATATTTTTCATTGTTCTACATAACTATGATGTAATAATGTCCTAGAGTATTTGTTTCATTGATAAGGTCATGGCAGTTCCCCGCAATGATGAGAACCTTGAAATGCTATAAAAATATTCTTAAATATAGTTATGTGGTTGGATGACATACTATGATGGGACACGTAGTATGCAGAATGTCAGGTGTGAGTAGTCATAAGTAGATGAGACTTCCTCTCATGAAGTTCGCACTTGGTAATCTCCAAGATAGGAGATTATGAGAACAGTCTCGCTAGAAGGAATTCTGCATGTTTTAGTGTCATTGGATATTTCTATCTGCGAGCATGTGTAATATCCCTTAGATTTTAAGATTATCATTAATATGTATCACAACTCGCACACTTTGATTTACTAATGAAAACTATCACACAAACAGTTGGCAGGAAGTAGGGTATGTTGGGTGCATCATGAGTGGCATGTTATTAATGGATAAGTCAAGGAAGGATTTGTCCCTTACATTTATGAAAGTTGATATCTCAGCCCTTTGATTGAAATATAATTGTCGTGCCAAATTCCATGGCCATGGTTTAAGGATGAGTTTATTTCAGGTAGTCAAAGAACGACATATCAAGCATAAAATTTGATGACACTATCATGAAACTTTCTTGATGAGATATTGTGAAAAAGGGATTATATTACATAGTGAGAATCCGTATGTGGATATATTTGTTGCAACTTTATGTTCTTTCTCTTGGTTGCCTTGACCCATTTTTAGATGGTACTCTTGGACTTTAAGCAAGCCCGCCTAATGCCAATGAGAAAGAATCCTAGAGGGTCACACACTAAGTGTTTTTGGTGGTCTCAGTTAAATTCTATTTGAATTTAATTAATGAAATAAATATTATTCTCAAGACTGTGGAATAATTTTATTCCAAGTTAAAATGATCACATAAATTAAATAAAAATATTTATTTATTTTATTGAACATTTAATAAATATTTATTTACTATTTTTTAAATAAAATATTTATTTCAAAGAATAAATTATTTATTTACTTATTAGGGTGTTCAATAAATGGAAGTGGAGTTTGAGCAGACCAAGGTCAGTTCGGTAGTAAAATAATTATTTCCAAGACAGTAAATAATTATTTAACTAGTTGGCACAAGTTAAAATAATAATGACGCTACTATTATTTTGTGACATGGAATTTTATTTTATTTTATAATTCTATTTTTCACAAGCTGGCGCACCATAAATAATGACATGGTATTATTATTATGAGCATGGGTTTTATCTAAGTTCATGAATGTATTTAATTTTTTCTATATAATTAAATATTGTAACTGAAATTACATGTATATAAATAGACAAGTAGGCCTATTGTGCCATACACCACACCACGCGCCTGGTGAATTGAGAATTGTTGAGTCAAACAATTTCTCTCTTGAATCCTCTTCTCTCCCCTCTCAAGAATGAGAGACGTTCTTCAAGGCCGAAGAATAAGTGATCAAGAACGACCGACACAAGACACTCACTTCGTCGTGCTAGCACCCGGAGAATGAGCGGTGTCGATCGGAGGTGATCAGAGCATGAGTGGATCACCGCTAGAGGGATTCTAGTTTGGATCCTTACAAGCACAACGAGATAATCTGAAAGGGTCATTCTGGACAATCAATATCATCAATGAAGAAAAATACAAAAGATCTAGGTATTATTTTTCTTTATGAAATTAATTAAATTAATTATAAACATGATGTGCAATATCCTCTCTAAAGGTTTTGGGCCTCTTTATTATTTATCTAAATCTTTGATTATATTACGTGGAGACTGGAGTTCATCGTTGTATTGATCCCGGAATAATCATTGAAAATGGTAAAAATAAAAATTGGGTGTTGTCCCAACCACATTTCCACTGTGCCCAGAACCTTCAAGTGGTATCAGAGCAGTTACATCATAGTTTATAATTATTTAAATATTTCGTTGATGACTTGCGCATTTAATAATTTAGTTGTTTCAATTCAAGTTAATAGTTCTTTAAATCTGAATCTCAAGATCTATTCCTCCTCTTTCGTTTCTCGTTCAACTTACAGAAATGATCTTTTCTTTTAATTTTGATTAAAATAAAATAAAGGATCTCATCCGGAGGTGCCAAATCTTCCTGGTTGTACAACACCAGAACACATGATGTGTATTTGGCAGTATACACTATGTAGTCAAGATTCAATGCATCAGACTGGTCCGCCAAACCAAGTCGTGTGTTGGAGTCTTTCTAAGTCTTAAATGACTCTATGTTTTGACCAAGAACAGGTGGCACACAGTTTCCAGATTACACGTCGTGTGTCCCAAATGGACACAGCGTGTAGTCCCTTCGGGTTAGGGTTGGATCGTGTACCCCATACACGGCTAGCCCAGCTGGAGTTTGGGATCCTATCCCAACTCACTCCTCCTTACACACCTCAATGTAATTGTCACGACCCATCCCAGTGGGGCCTGCATCATGACTCCCCAAGACCGCCTCCAATAGTCTAGGGGCTGGTGACTATCATGGATTAGGCATATTACTAACATGGGAGGCATTGCCTAAGAACCTGTACACACACACACATCTCCAAGCCCACAATTGCTAAAATGAAAAAAACGCCGAGGAACAGAATGGATGCATAAAACTAAACCCAACCACTATAGTACAATGAAATGTAAAGTGATAAAAGTAAACTAGTCCAAAATACAAGGCCAACAAAACAAGAGTATGAAACTGTAAAGTCCAACCGGTGAACACAAGGAGGTACTGGGACTGCTACTCGTAGCCGTAGGAACACCCCGGCTAGTGAGGTACTCAGAAAGCTCAATCCTGTCCTGGTCCACCCTGGACTCTGTCAAAAGGCAGCTCGTCTGCACAAGACACGACACATGCGGCCAAAGCCCGTTCAATGGTGAGTATAACAATACTCAGTAGAGGACCCCGAAAACCACAAAGCAATACACAAAGTAAAGGTACAGTCATCTCTACACAGTATATGTTTACAGAACATATAGCAAGTGAAACACAATCCAGATATACTCAAAACCTAGACTTATGGTCTAGAGGCAAGTCACACAACTGTATACCCCCCCCCCCATCTAGGGATTTAGTTCGAAGATTCCACGAAGTACTCATCCCAGGAGAACACACTCCATGAGTCTGGTAGCTCTGATGACGTCTGTCCGAGAAGTACTGTTCATCGGGAAACACCATGAGAGGTAGATACACTCATTACAGGAGACACACTCCTGAGTGGGTAGATCATGATAGATAGATACACTCATTATGGGAGACACACTTCTGGTTGATGATAGATACACTCATTACGGGAGACACACTCCTGAGTGGGAAAGATCGCGATACACAAATGAGGATCACTGCCAGGGCCATGGAAGATACCGCGACTAATCCAGATTCACCAGCTAGGGGATTCACCATCTAGGTAGAGGATCAATGCCTGGTAGAGTTGGTCACATCGATGCCTGACTCTACCTAGGGTTAGGAATGGATAGAGGATCTCCCTCCAGGCCTCTCAGAGGGATGCCGACTCTATCACAGAAAGTCCTACTAAAGGGATTATACTCTTGTAGAAGGAAATGATGCCTGACCTTCAGGGGAACGTGGAGAAGGGGCACTAAACCAAATGAAAGATGTCCAAGATATGGTGAACAAGAGTACCATGCCATTTTCCACAAAGTACACGGCATGTAGAAAAGTTACATGTCGTGTTGTCTGACCCCGGGTACTGCCCGTGTACAACGGCCCGTGTCGTAAGGCTGGTCGTGTAGAAAAGTTAGCACAGGGTGTGTAGTATAGTGTACACACCATTTTTGAGTGACTGGGGTTGGCTCTATGTACACTGGCCATGTGCCCGTACACGATTATCAACCCATGTACTCCAACCAGTGTAAGTGGTACACGGGGTGGCCCATGTTACTGGCCTTGCCTGGTTGTGCAATGGATCACATGTTCGTGTACTCCATTCCTTGTCCATGTATCCCCGGGATGCATGCTGAGTTTCGCATAGCCACTTCTGTCATGCTGCGTTGAGAGTACATGTCGTGTCGTCTGAAGCCGCGTAGTCCATCCCGTGTCCATGTACTTCCCAAAATACACGCCAAGATTTGGGGAAAGTCCAACACGCCGTGTGACCAGGGTCACACGCTATGTGATTTCTCTCTGACCCCTGAAACCTGAGCCGCCACCGCCAGCACTACACGTCATGTTCTTCATAAGTACATGTCGTGTATTCTGGAAATTTCCAGAAACGATGCTCCTCGCCGGCGCACCTCCCGTGTTGCCCCGATCATCGATCCGGTCATTCGATCGCCATGAAACTCCCAGGTTTTGGTCACCCCAACACCAAGAAATTGATTCCATTTTTTTCAGACCTCTGATCGGCCCCAAAAACGTGCAATGATCCACCCGCGTGAAGAATGCTCAAAGAACAGCCTTTCCTGATCCGGACCGATTCGTCATCCGCTATCGTCGTCGCACCTCTACAAGGTTGTTGTGGTGTCAAATATTCAATTTGTGATTGATGAATTGCAAAATGGATGCGCAACGATCCATTGTTCTTCGCCTCATGAAGAACGCAAAGAATTTGTGAAAGAAAAAGGGTGGAGGAAAATCCAATAAGTAAGTCGAGGAACGAACCTCTGTCGTCATTCGCCACGGCGTTGATCCGCTCCGGTTTGTAGGCTTAAACGGATCAGAATAAAACAACTATAATTCAACATGGATCAATTCCCCGAATCATCCCAATAAAACCCTCCCCCAAGAACGTACGAATCTGTGGATCAACTTGTTCGTGGTTGATCCGCGTTCATCGTTTAAAACCAAAAACAGGGAAAAATAATTAAAATAAAAACCCCTACCTCATGAAGATATCGATTGCTGATGAAGGGTCATGCTACCGTCATTGTTGAGATCCTTCAACTTCATTGGCGCAATGATTCACAGCTTCGATTCGTCATCGTTCGTCACCGAGAGTTTTCTCCAAAGCACCACAGATTTTCCCCAGAGTTTCCTCTCAATATTCCTCCAAAGATCGACATTCGATTATCCCAATAAAAAGGTAAACGTGTTTGGCATTCAATTATGTTGTGGCATTAATGGGTCAGCATTGTTGTTTCTGAGTCATTATGGCATGAAATTTAATATTGAAATAGTTGCCTTGTCACTACGCTGCAGCGGATGTTTCCATATAAAATAAAATAAACATTGTGAATTTATTTTATTTCATTTTACTGAAAACATCTGAAAATTTACTTTTTCTCTTGAACCACACCGGTCAAGGTTAGACTGGTTATTAGGTAAATTCATCGTCTTGGACGCAACAGTGCCATCAGATTTTTAATTTGGGCATCCGTTTGGAAACTGCCACAACTGAGCCCATATGCCGACTCACTTAACTTAAAAAGTTTCAAACCACCGTTCCGGGCTCACCAGGCCTCGGAATGATGTTTTATCACTGCGCCTGGTCTCATAATAATTCCATATAATATTTAAATAATACATAGAAAAGTCTGAGACATTACATTCTCCCCACCTTGGGGATTTATTCCCCAAAAATCCAAAACAAGACTACTCAAAAAGATGGGGGTACTGGGCACGAATCTGAGCCTCTCGCTCCCACATTCTCTCCTGAAGATTCCTATGCTACCAACGAATGCGCACTAAGGGAATCAATCACCCACGAATGATCCTCTCCTACCAATCCTCGATCTCCACCGGGTACTCAGCAAAGGTCACTCCATCCTCGATGTCCAGCTCTCCCCTGTCGATGACGTGCGATGGGTCATGCACGTACCTCCTCAGTTATGACACGTGGAAGACATCATTTACTGATGCAACTGTGGAAGTAGAGCTAGGTGGTACGCCAACTCTACATAGTATCTGTAAAGGTCCAATGAACCTCAGAGATAGCTTGCCGCCTCGGCCAAATCTTCGTAACCCTCAACAATGTGAGACCCGAAGAAAGACGTGGTCTCCCTCCTCAAACTCCAGGGGTCTCCATCACCTGTCAGCATAAGACTTCTGCTAGCTCTGTGTAGTCCTCAACCACTCTCGGATGATCTGAACCTTCTCAATGGTAGCTCGCACCAACTCTGGACCCATGAGTGCTGACTCTATGGGGTCGGTCCAGCAAAGCGGTGACCGGTAGGGTCTCCCATATAAATATTAGAAAGGTGTCATACCAATGGTGGAGTGGTAGCAGTTATTGTACGCAAACTCCACCAGTGGTAGGTGGTCCTCCCAAATGTGACCAAAGTCCAAGATATAGGCCCACAACATATCCTCCAGAACCTGAATGGTCCTCTCCATCTGACCATCGGTCTAGGGATGGAATGTCGTGCTCAAGCGTAGCTGAGTCCCAAAGGCCTCCTGCAATCCTTTCCACAACCTGGATGTCAAGCAGGCATCTCGGTCCAAGAATATCATTGAAGGGACGCCATGAAGATGAACTATCTTCTACACGTAGAGGCGTCCCAAACTCTCTACGGAACTCTACTCCATGATGGCTAGAAAGTGGGCCGACTTGGTGAGTCAGTCAATGATCACCCAGATGGAATCATGCCCCTTGGATGTCCGTGGTAATCTTGCCATGAATCCCATCAATATTCCATCCCACTTCCACTCTGGAACCTCTAGGGGTGAGATAATCCTGCTAGAACTTGGTGATCAGCCTTCACCTGCTGGCACATAAGGCTTCGAGAGACGAACTCTGCTACTTCCTTCTTCATGCCTGACCACCAAAAATGTCATCGAAGATCCTAGTACATCTTTTCCACTCCAGGATGTACCGCCAAGGGGGATTTATGAAACTTCTTCAGAACCTCTTCCTTCAATGCCACTGGTATGACAGTGTGTCCTATGAAAAGAAGTATGGGCTCCCCACCTTGCGAATATCCATATTGAGCATGTCCTGTGGATAACTGAGCATGTAAATCCTCACAGTCATCATCCCCAAGCTGTCCCTCCCTAACTTTCTATAAGAGTGGAGGGAGACAACCATCGACTGTGGGTAAGCTGCATCCCCTCTGTCTATGAAGGACAGCAGCAACGTAGTTAACTGCTCTGTCGCCTCACTCAATAGCTGCAAGCTCGACCTTCTACTAAGAGCATTCGCCACTTTTTTTTCCTTCCCATGAGTATAGATGGTCTCAAAATCATAGTCTTATAGGAACTCTATCCAATTCCACTGCCTCATATTCAGATCCTTCTACGAGAAGATGTACTTGAGGCTCTTGTGGTCAGATTAGATGATGAATCGCTCGCCCATAAGGTAGTGTCGCCACATCTTCAATGTGAAGACTACCTCAGCAAACTCGAGATCATGGGTTGCATGGTTCTGCTCATGTGGCCTAAGCTAGAACGAACCATAATCAATCATTTCCTGCCTTTGTATCAGGACACAGCCAAACCTGTTCCCTGATACGTCGCAGAAAACTATGTCCTCGACACCATCCTACGGTAATCTCAAGATTGGGGCGCTCTTCAAACTCTATCTCAACTGCTCAAAAGTCTGCTGGAACTTCTCTGTCCATATGAAGGGTTTCCCCTTCCAGGTCAAGGCTATCATCGGTGCTGATATTCAGGAGAAATTAGGGATGAACCTCCGATAATATCCTGCCAACCCAAGGAATCTTTGCACCACCGTCATGCTCTGAGGTAGATCCCATGCTAACACTGCCTCCACCTTGGCTAGGTCCATAGCTACTCCATCTACTAAGATGACATGTCCTATAAAGTGGACCTCTTGAATCTAGAACTGTCACTTCGAGAGCCTCCCATAAAGCTGGTTCTCTCATAGTACATCTAGAACTATCTGCAGGTGTCTTGCATGCTCCTCCTCTGACGCTGAGTACACAAGGATGTCATCAATGAAGACCACTACGAACCGGTCTGAATATGGCTGTAAGATCTGGTTCATCAGTCCCATGAACACTTCAGGGGCATTTTTCATGCCAAAAAGCATCACCAAGTACTCATAGTGACCATAACGGCATCTGAATGTCATCTTTGGTATATCCTTGTCCTGTACCCATAATTTGTGATAACCTGATCGAAGGTCAACCTTCGAGAACCACTTTTCCCCTCTAATCTAATCGAAGAGGTCGTTTATTTTCCTTAGTGGATACTTATTCTTCACCATCACCTGGTTCAGGCGCCGGTAATCCATGCACAACCTCAAACTCCCATTTTCCTTCTTGGAAAACAAGACTGGGGCCACCTAGAGTGAAACGTTGGGTCTTATGAAACCCTTTCTTTGCAAATCCTCCAACTGCACCCTCAGCTCATGAAGCTCTGTGGGAGAAATCCGATATGCTGGTGAGGAAATTGGTATCTTCCCGGGGTGTAAGTCGATGCAGAAGTCGATTTCCCAGTGGGGAGGTAGTCCTGGAACATCTTTGGGAAAGACGTCCTCGTACTCCACCACTACTACTGGGAACTGGGAGCTCATCACATCCACTACTTCTAGGGCTATGCTAATCATCTCATGAGTGATCAGCTGCACCCTCCTATGCATGAGCTCATTTTTTGGTACCTACATATCCTTTTCTCTGACAAAGGAAATCGTCGCTCCATCACAGCGGACACACTGCACTCTTCACCTAAAACAGTCAATCTGGGCATGGACCGAAGATAACCAATCCATACCGATAATGATGTCATAAGGCCTCGATGCTACCACCAAGAGGTTCCAACCGAAACTCTCACCTCTAATGGTAAGATCACACTATCTAGAAAGGTGTGTGATCATCGAGTCTCCTCCTGCAGGTGTCTCCAAGCATAAAGATCGAGTCAACGGTTCTACCAGAATCTCAAGGTTTCGCAAAAGACATGTGGATATGAAGGAATGACTGGAACCTATGTCTATAAGTATGGCAGCTAAGGTATAGAAGACACAGATCGTACCTTGTATCATCCCTAGAGCCCCTGGGTCGTACGCCTCAACCACATGCAGCTGTCCCCACCCCTGTCCCCCAACTCCTTGAGCCTGGTGCAGACCTCCTAGGGGTGGTTGTGGAAGTAAGTTGAAGCGTCTGCCACCACCTACAGCTTTCCCTACTCCTCTGCCACGTCCACCACCTAGAGGGTCTGTCTGCTCCACTCTCTGCCTCTGCCTTAGCAGTCCATCCACCGCTTCCTTGTCAGCAGCCTGTTGGGTTGGAAAATCTCTAGAGAGATGTCCTCTACCATTGCACACGTAGTACCGCTTCCCCCTGGTATGACTAGATCTAGCCTGATATCCTTGGACTATCGATCCCCTATCCTGGGTCCTCCTCTGACATCTCTCACATCCTGATCCCTATGTCCGATGTCAGCTCCCTACTGTCGAGGTCTCCGCACCTGTCTGCCTTCTGTTGACTGTCGTCAGCTATTTCTGCTCCGCCAAGAATCTCTCGATCACCAAAGCCCGCTCGAACACTCTAGAATAAGTCGAAACGCATAGAGGCATGATACTAGCTCAGATGTCTCGTTGTAGACCTCACTCGAAGGTCTGATCCCTGAAGTACTGATCTCTGACCATATCCATCGAGTACTGGGCGAGGTTGGTGAATCTTGATGAATAGTCAACTACTATCAAACTGCCCTGATGGATCTAAAGAAGCTCCTAGATGTGTACCAATATTAGCGTAACCAGAGACAACTCCTCCCTAAAGAGTCGCTCGAACTCCATCCATGAAAGATTATCCTCTTCATGAGTCTGTGTGGTCAGACTTCACCATCGTCCTGCCGAACCCTGAAGAAGCCTCGCTCCTAGGATCACCATCTGGTTTGCGGGTGTCCTAACTAGATGGAAAACTCTAGTCACCACCGCAAGTCAGTACTCAGCCACCTAATGGTTGGGATCTCCTTGGAACCTAAGGGGTATCTATCTCTGGAACTCATGAAGCACGCTCATCCTACACTCCTCGTCAGTCAGTACTATGGGTACCACGGGCTATTCCACTGGTGGTGGCATAACTGGTGCACCACCTGGTGGAAATTCCTGGGGAACTGGTCCCTGTATCGAAGCCTCTTCACTGAGGGGGTCATCCTCGTGATCGTGTTGTTGAATCCTAGCAGGTATTCATCACGGAGGCATCCTGTAAAGAAACAAGATGTACCATGAGTATATATGGATAGCTGACTCAAAGGACATGGAAAAACACAACCCATTCCTATATGATGCATGTTCCATTCTTTTATTTCCCCACAACTAGTGTTTTCATGTACCAAGTCGAAAAGAAGGTTATCAGAGTCCTGGTGTATGGATACGTTGGCTGCCGCACCAACATTGGAGTCTCTGGCCTGAAATTCGAGCTCGAAACACTGAACACCGTTGTCCTAAACCAATCTCACAGGCTCTTGGTCCTAAGGTAGAACCAACCACCTCTGATACCACTCTGTCACGACCCATACCAGTGGAGCCCACGTCGTGACTCCCCAAGCCCACCTCCAATAGGCCAGGGGCTGGTGAATAGCATTGAGTTGGCATATTACTAACATGGGAGGCATTTCCTAAGAACATGTACACACACACACATCTCCAATCCCACAATTGCTGAAATGAAAAAAAAACGCTGAGGAACAGAATGCATGTATACAACTAAACCCAACCACCAGAGTACAACAAAAGGTAAAGTACTGAAAGTAAATTGGTCCAAAATACAAGCCCACCAAAATAAGATTCTGAAACTGAAAAGTCCAACCAGTGAACACAAAGAGGTACTGGGACTACTGCTCGTAGCTGTAGGAACACCCTGGCCAGTGAGGTACTCAGAAATCTCGATCCTATCCTGGTCCGCCTTGGACTCTGTCAAAAGGATGCTCATCTTCACAATACACAACACGTACGGGTAAAGCCCGTGCAGGGGTGAGTATAACAATACTCAATAAAGGACCCTGAAAACCACAAAGAAATACACAAAGTAAAGGTACAGTCATCTCTACACAGTATATGTCTACAGAACATATAGAAAGTGAAACACAATCCAGATATACTAGAAACCCAGACCCGTAGTCTATAGGCAAGTCACACAACCGCAAACCCCCCCACCCACCCCCCCGATAGGGATTCAGTTCAAAGATTCCACGAAGTACTTGTTCTGGGAGAACACACTCCACGAGTCTGGTAGCTCTAATGACATCCATTCGATAAGTACTATTCACCAGAAAACGCCACGAGAGGTTGATACACTCATTATGGGAGACACACTCCTGAGTGGGTAGATCATGATAGATAGATACACTCATTATGGGAGACACACTCTTGAGTGATGGATAGATACACTCATTACGGGAGACACACTCCTAAGTGGGAAAGATCACGATACATAGATGAGGATCACTGCCAGGGCCATGGTGGATACCGCAACTCATCCGGATTCACCAGCTAGGTGATTCACCAGCTAGATAGAGGATCAATTCCTGGTAGAGTTGGTCACGTCGATGCCTGACTCTACCTAGGGTCAGGAATGGATAGAGGATCTCACTCCGGACCTCTTAGAGTGATGCTGACTCTATCACAGAAAGTCCTACTGAAGGGATCATACTCCTTTAGAAGAAAATGATGCCTGGACTTTAGGGTAATGAGTAGAAAGGGCACTAACCCAAACAAAAGATGTCCAAGATATGGTGAACAAGAGGACCATGCCATTTTCCACAAAGTACACGGCATGTAGAAAAGTTACACGCCATGTTGTCTGACCCCGGGTACTGCACATGTACAACGGCCCGTGTCGTAAGCCTGGTCATGTAGAAAAGTTATTACACGACATGTAGTATGGTGTACACACCATGTCTGAGTGACTGGGGTTGGCTCCGTGTACGCTGTCCATGTGCCCGTACATGGTTATCAACCCCTGTACTCCAACTCGTGTAAGCAGTACACAGGGTGGCCCGCGTTACTGGCCCTGCCTGGCCGGGTGATAGATCACACAGTCGTGTACTCTATTCTGTGTCTGTGTATCCCTGGGATACATGCCGAGTCCCACATATCCACTTCTGTCATGCCGCATAGAGAGTACATGTTGTGTCATCTAGAGCCGCGTAGTCTATCCTGTGTCCGTATACTTCCCAAAATACACACTGAGCTTCGGGTAAAGTCCAACACGTCGTGTGACCAGGGTCACATTCCGTGTGATTACTCCCTAACCCCTAAAACCCTATCCACTTCCACCATCACTACACAGTGTTTTCTTCTGAAGTACATGTCGTGTATTCTAGAAATTTCCAAAAACAACGCTCCTCACTGGCTTGCCTCTCGTGCTGCCCCGATCGTTAATCTGGCTGTCTGATTGCCATGAAACACCCAGGTTTTGGTCACCCCGACACCACGAAGCCGATTCCATTGTTTTCGGACCTTCGATCAGCCCTGAAAACATGCAACAATCCACCCACGTTAAGAACACTCGAAGAATGGCCTTTCTCGATCCGGTTCAATTTGTCGTCCAATATCATCATCGCACCTCTGCAAGGTCGTTGTAGTGTCAAATCTTCAATTTGGGATTATTGCATCACAAAATGGATGCATAAAGATATGTTGTTCGTCGCCCCATAAAGAACGCGAAGAATGAGTGAAATAAAAAGGGTGGAGGAAAATCCAATAATCAAGTCGAGGAACGAACCTCCACCATCATTCATCACAGCATTGATCCTCTCTCGTTAGTAGGCTTAAACAGAGTAGAATAAAAAAACAATTCAACATGGATCAATTCCCCAAATCATCCCAATAAAACCCTCCCACAAGAATGTACGAATCCGTGGATCAACTTGTTCATGGTTGATCCGCGTTCATTGTTTAAAACCAAAAAAGGGGAAAGGAGAATTGAAATAACAACCCCTAACTCACGAAGAGATTGATTGTTGATGAAGGGTCATGTTGTCATTGTCGTCGAGATCCTTCAAATTTGTTGGTGCATCGATTCACAGCTTCAATCCATCATCGTTCGTTGCTGAGAGTTTTCTCCAAAGCACCACGGATTTTCCCCAGTGTATCCTCTCAATCTTCCACCAACGATTGATGTTCGATTGTCCCAATAAAAAGGGAAAAGTGTTTTTCATTCAATTATGTTGTATAATTAATGAGTTAGCATTGCTGTTTCAGGGTCATTATGACATGACATTTAATATTGAAACAACTGCCCTGTCGCTGCACTACAGCAGATGTTTCCATATAAAATAAAATAAACATTGCGAATTTATTTTATTTCATTTTACTGAAAACATCTGAAAATTAACTTTTTCCCTCAACCCACGCCGGTTGAGGTTAAACCCATTCTTAGGTAAAGTCTTCATCCCAGACGCAACGGTGCCCTCATATTTTTAATTCAGGCATCTGTTTGGAAGATACCACAACCGCACCCACGTACCGACTCACTTAACTTAAAAAGTTTCAAAACCTTGTTCCGGGATCACTGGGCCTCGGAATGATGTGTCGTCATTGTGCCCAGTCTCATAATAATTCCATATAATATTTAAATAATACATATAAAAATTCGAGACATTACAGGAATGGTGTAAGTGAAAGGAGGAACTACACCTTGTTGGACATGGTGAGATCAATGATGAGTCATGCAAGTCTTCCATTATCCTTTTGGGGGTATGTGTTACAAACAAAGGCACACATAATAAACCAAGTACAAACTAAATCAATAAATGGTATTTTATATGAGTTCTGGAGTAGAAGAAAATCCATGTTATCGAATTTACATGTATGGGGTAGCGAAGCATTTGTTAAGGCCTCTTCAGGTAGCAAACTTGCACCCCGAGCCACAAAGTGTACCTTTATAGGATACCCTAAGGAAACAAGGGGATATTACCTATACAGCCCCTCAAACAAAAAGTTTATAGTGAAAAGACATTCCATATCCCTTGAGAGGTACCACATATCCAAAAGAGATAGTAGGAGAAATATAGACTTCGATGAAGTTGAGGATCAAGGTACAGAAGAGTTGGTACAGAAATAGGTTCCACAAAGCCCCGTGGAAGAATAATATATTCCAGAGACACAAGTACTGCATAGGAGTACAAGAGAGGTTAGAGAACCATAATAGTATAGTTTTCTAGTTACCGAGGATGGTGACTCGTTATTAGTTGATAATAATGATCCTCTAACATACAAGGAAGCAGTAAGTGGCACAGAAATTTCCATGTGGAAAGAATACATGAATTCTGAAATGGATTCCATGTACCAAAACCAAGTCTGTGTTTTGGTAGATCCTCCAGTTGATGTAAATCTTGTTGGTTGAAAATTAGTATTCAAGAAAAAACTGGGTATGGAAGGACAAGTCAGTACCTATAAGGCAAGACTGGTTGAAAAAGGGTTTAAACAACGTCAAGGAATTGACTATGATGAAACCTTCTCACCAGTTGCAATGATGAAATCCATCAGAATTCTATTTACCATTGCGGCTTATCATGACTATGTGATTTGGAAAATGGGTGTCAAAACAGCATTCTTTAAGGGAACCTTTAGAAAGATGTCTACATGACACAACCTGAAGGGTTTGTGACTCCAAAGGATTCCAATAAGGTGTGAAAGTTGCATAAATCCATTTATGGATTAAAGCAAGTATCCAGGTCATGGAACATTCATTTTGATGAAGCCATAAAAGAATTTGGTTTTATCAAGAATGAATGTGATCCTTGTGTCTAAAAATAATTTAGTGGGAGTGCAGTCATTTTTCTAATAGTATATGTTGATGACATATTACTTATTGGAAACAAGATACTGGTCTTACTGTCTGTTAAGGAATGGTTTAATCAATGCTTCTCCATGAAGTACTTGGGTGAGGCAGCGTATATTCTTGGGATCAAGATCCATCATGATAGATCCAAGAGATTTCTGGGCCTAAGTCAAAGTATATACATTGATAAGATACTGAAGAGATTCAGTATGGAACAATCCAAGAGGTAATTGTTGCCAGCGTCACATGGAATTCATATTTCCAAGAAAAAGTGTCCTCGGACACATGAGGAAATAAAGATAATGGAAAGGACTCCATACACATCATATATTGGCTAGTCATGTATACCATGCTATGTACTAGGTTGTATGTTGCCTATGCATTGAGTGCGGTAGGAAGATATCAAGATGAACCAGGTGACCGCCATTGGATGGAAGTCAAGACTATCCTAAAGTATTTGAGGCATAAAAATTATATATTCTTGGTTTATAGAGGATATGAGGAACTAGACATCAGAGGATATGCAGATGCTAGTTTCTAGACTGATCAAGATAACATGAAGTCACAAACGGGATACATCTTCACTTTGAATGGAGGTGCAGTGAGCTGGAAGAGCTCAAAGCAGAGTGTGGTTGTAGATTCTACAGTAGAGTCTGAGTATATCGTAGCTTCTAAGGTAGCTAAAGAAGAAGCTTGGATGCAAAGCTTCATCGAGGATCTAGATGTGATACCTAGTAGTAAATATCCCATCACATTGTACTATGATAATACCGCAGTGGTGGCTCTCGAAAAGAGCCAAGGTCACATCAGCAGACAAAGAACATACTTTGGAAGTGTCATCTCTTAAGAGATTTTTTTCAGAGAGGTGAAGTTGTAGTGAGAAGTATTTCCACAGAAGACAATATGGTGAACCCCTTGACTAAAGCCTTGACTCAACAGAAATGTGATCATCATGTGAAGTCTAGCGTACTGAAAGTCGTAGGAAGTTGTCTCTAGTCCAAGATAGAGTTTGGAAGAGTTGGTGTCCTAGAACCAACTGGTTTTACTTTGATTACATGTATATTTAATGTATTATTACATATTGTTCATTTTTCTGCATAAATATGATATAATAATGTCCTAGAGTATTTGTTGTATTGATAAGGTCATGGCAGTTCCTCGCTATGATGAGAACCTTGAAACGATATAACAATATTATTAAATATAGTTCTAAGGTTAGATGACATACTATGATGGGACACGTATCATGTAGAACATTAGGTGCGAGTACTCATAAGAAGATGAGACTTCCTCTCATGAAGTTCTCACTTGGTAATCTCCAAGCTAGGAGATTATGAGAACATACCTGCTAGTAGGAATTCCATGAGTTTTATTGTCGTCAGATATTTCTATCTTTAAGTGTGTGTAATGATCCTTAGACATTAATATTATCATTAATACGTGTCACAACTCGCGCACTTTGATTTACTGAAGAAAACCATCACGCAGACAGTTGGCGGGAAGTAGGGTATGTTGGGTGTGTCATGAGCGGCATGTTATTAATGGATAAGTCAAGGAAGGATTTGTCCCTTCCATTTATAGAATTTGATATCTCGGCCCTTTTATTTAAATAGAACCATTGCATGAAATTCCATGTCTATGGTGTAACAATGAGTTTATTTCAGGTATTCAAAGAATGATGTATCAATCATAAAAGTTTATGACACTATCATGAAGCCTACTTGATGAGATATTGCGACAAAGGGATTATAATACATATTGAGCATTCGTATGTAGATGTTGTTGTTGCGACTTTATGTTCTTTCACTTGGGTTCCTTGACCCGTTGCAAAATAGTACTCTTGGACTTTAGGCAAGCCCACCTAATTCCAATGAGAAATAATCCTAGAGGGTCACACACTATGTGTTTTTTGTGGTCTCAGTTAAATTCTATTTGAATTTAATTAATGAAATAAATATTATTCTCAAGACCGTGGAATGATTTTATTCAAGTTAAAATGATCGCATAAATTAAATAAAAATATTTATTTATTTTATTGAACATTTAATAAATATTTATTTACTAGTTTGTAAATAAAATATTTATTTAAGAGAATAAATTATTTATTTATTTATTCAGGTGTTCAATAAATGGAAGTGGAGTTTGAGCGGACCAAGGTCGTTCCAGTAGTAAAATAATTATTTACAAGATGGTAAATAATTATTTAACTAGTTGGCACAAGTCAAAATAATAATGACATTGCTATTATTTTGTGACATGAAATTTTATTTTATTTTATAATTCGGTTTTGCGCAAGTTGGCACACCATAAATAATGACGCGGTATTATTATTATGAGCATGGTTTTTCTCTAAGTTCATGAATTTATTTAATTTTTGCTATGAAATTAAATATTGTAACTGAAATTCCATGTATATAAATAGAAAAGTATGCCTATTGTTCCATACACCACATGTTTCTGGTGAATTGAGAATTGTTGAGCCAAAAAAATTCTCTCTCTAATCCTCTTCTCTCTCCTCTCAAGAACGAGAGACATTCTTCAAGGCTGAAGAATGAGCAATCAAGAACGACCGACACAAGACACTCGCTTTTCCGCACTAGCACCCGAAGAACGAGCAGTGTCTATCAGAGGCCATTTGAGCATGTGTGGATCCCCACTAGAGGGATTCTAGTTTGGATTCTTACAAGCACAATGAGATAATCCATAAGGGTCATTCTAGATGATCAACATCATCAACAAATCAAAATAACAAAGATCCAGGTATTTTTTTTCTTTATGAAATTAATTAAATTAATTATAAACATGATGTTCAAGATCCTCGCTAAAGGTTTCAGGCCTCTTTATTATTTATATAAATCTTTGATTACATTCCTTGGAGACTGGAATTCATCATCGTATTGATCCTGGAATAATCATTGATCATAGTAAAAATCAAAATTGGGTGTCATCCCAACCACACTTCTGCTGCGCCCGGAACCTTCAAGTGGTATCAGAGCAGTTACATCATAGTTTATAATTATTTAAATATTTTGTTGATGACTTACGCATTTAATAATTTATTTTTTTCAATTCAAGTTAATCGTTCTGCAAATCTGAATCTCGATATCTATTTCTCCTCTTTCATTTCTTGTTCACCTTATAGAAACAATCTTTTCTTTTAATTTTGATTAAAATAAAATAAAGGATCACATCTGGAGGTGCCAAAGCTTCCTAACCATACAAACCAGAACACACTGAGTGTATTCAATAGTACATGTCGTGTAGTCAAAATTCAATGCATCGGACCGGTCCGCCAAACCAAGTCATGTGTTAGAGTCTTTCAAAGACTTAAATGACTCTGTGTGTTGATCAGTAACTGGTGGTACACGGTTTCTGGATTACATGTCATGTGGCCCAAATGGACATGGCGTGTAGTCCCTTTGGATTAGAGTTGGACCATAAACCTTGTACATAGCTAGCCCAGCTGGAGACCATGTAACGAGGAACTACAAGGGGTGTGTGGCCAACTGGACATTCCATGTACTCTGAAGATTTATAAAGTACACTCACACATCGTTTCCCTAGGCGTGTACTTTGGATGGACGGTGAACAATAGTACATGTCATGTAGTTAGAACTACACATCATGTACTCATCCAAATTACGCATATTTATTAAAATTTATTATTATATTATACAAAACATTTATACAAGTACCATTGTGCGGGTATAAATCTGAGGCAAAACATGTGATAGGTGTTTTATATATGTGTGTTTAATTTAACATCTACGTAATGTTGATTTTTACTCATTGGGTGGTTATGAATAGGAATTCCCCAGGTTGCCTCCAAGGTAGAAGTCACATATGAAGATAATTTTAAATGAATTTATTTGTTTAAAATTATTATGGATGAGAATCTCAAGGAAATTCAGAGAAGGATTTAAGATAAAAGGATCGATTAATTAAAGATGATAAGTAATTGATTCGAGCGTGATTTATCTTAAACAATAACGATTAAAGAATTGAATGATAGTTTTATTTATGCGTAAATATCGTTACATGTATGGATGATCATGAGCTAGACCAAGACCTTTGTATGTGGATGGTTTATTTTAATTTATTTATTTGAATTAAATTTGTTATAAAGTGAGCCTTCTCCTCATTAATATGTTGGGTCTGCGTGCCAAAGGTTTCTTTTATGTAAAACCCCCTTTTACCCCTCACCTACATGTGAGTTAAAAAAAGTCATATGTAATGGATGGAACTCCCGAGATAGTAGAGGTGGTTCAAGCTGGAGCCTAGACGAAACCAATCCTAGGGGATACAAAGGTGGACAGGTGGAAACTGTAAACACGAACCCAAAAGGTTCAAGGTGTTTCTCCCCTAGGACAGGGTTAGTTTATCAACTTCTAGATAAACTAACCATTAGAAAATCTCATGATCATTCCATTTACTTTATTTTATTTCTATAATTTTCATGGTTTGTCATTATGGATGTGTTGTTTCGATTACATAATTAATTAATTAAACAAGCATGCAAGATGGAACTAAAATAAACTAGACTTTGCGTAAATATTATCAAGACATGGTTAATCACTTAAATAATTTCCACTTAATATTAACAAGCATGTGATAATAAGAAATTCATTAATAAGAGATAAAAATCCCTCAAATAAAATATTAAGTCAGACCAAGCCTTCCATTACTTGATTAAGGGAAAAACTCAATAAAACTATGTGTTTGACCAACCCTTGTTGGGACACTTAATTTTACACAGGAATCCCTTATGAAAGGTTTCGGGTTGACTTAACCATATTACATCAAGAGGAGTAGCCCTTTCTAGACTTGGTGTAATATTGGAGGCAAGAGTTGAGGAAATTCAAAGTCATGATTTTAGGATTGGGGAGTCTCCTCAATAGATCAAGGAGCTACAGGCCCACAGTTGGTAAAGACCTACCTACCTAAATACCTTTTAATAGCTTGACCAACCCTTGTTGGGGTTATGGAAAGGGGAATATGGATCTTTGACATTAGAATGTTATGGAAATTGGACATTCCAAGTTCAATGGTGAGGTCCATTGGGGCTTGATAAAATAGTGGGAGACTTAATAAAATTTATTATTTCTCAAAAAATGTAATCAAGAAAGTACTAATTATTTGATCTTTTAATTGTAGAATAATAATGACAAGCTCATAAACCACACTATCCCTACGATCAATTCTGGATAAAGACAACATCCTCACCGGCAGTAACTTCCAGGAATGGTTTAGACACCTCCAGGTTATCCTACACCATGAACGGAAGTCTTACGTGATGGAGTCAACATTACCTAATCTGCCTGCCAAAGAGGTGAGTGATGAGGATTTCCTGGTCTATGAGAAACATATGAACGATGCGGTCGACATTCAATGTTTGATGTTATCATAAATGTCTAGTGAGATCATGAATTCTCATGAAAACATAGATGCTTATAGCATGCTCAAGAACCTCTGTGGTATTTACTAGGAGAGAGAAATATAGGAAAGGTTTGAGATCTCTAAGGCACTCTTTCAGAGTAATCTTGGAGAAGGTTCCCCAGTTTGGACTCGTGTAGTCAAGCTCATTGGCTACATTGAGCGCCTGAAGGTTCTAGGGTTTAAACTCTCTGAAGAACTGGGTACCAATCTCATTCTCGCATCACTCCCTTAGATATTTTCTAACTTTTTTGTCAATTTCAATATGAACAACATTGAGAAGTCTCTATTTGGTCTTCTTATTCTCATTCTCCAAGTGGACAAAGATATAAAGCGTGAAAAGCCTCCTATCCTTATGGTGAATAAAATTAAAGGGAAGGCGAATAGCTTTAAGACCAAAGCTTCTTCACGGCCTTCCATGAAAAGGAAGATCAAGGGGGGCAAGGGAATAGGAGTATGTTTGTTTCGTATGTGGCAAGAAGGTCCATTGGAAGAAGAACTGCACCCAGACTAAGAAGCAAGGGGAAGCTTCATGTGCATTTGTTATCAAATGAACTGTTTATAAAAATTGGGTATTAGATATAGCTTATGGTGCTCACATATGTATCCAAATACAGGAACAAAGTAGATTCAGGAAGATTGATCAAGGGGAGGTAGATCTACAACTAGCCAATAGATCCATACTTATTGTAGTAGCTATCGGGGACTACCACCTCACATTGCCAACTGGGATGATCTTGGTGTTAAAGGCTTGTTTTTATGTGCCTTCTATAACCAAAAACATAATTTCTATATCCAGACTATATATAGATGGATTTGTTTTCAAGTTTGGAAATGAATGTTGCTTCTTTTATATTGATAGCATTTGTTTTGGTAGGGAAAATTTATAAAACGGTCTTTATGTGTTGGATTACACAAACTAAGTAATGGAAATCGATGACAAAGATACTTCACATGACTCATACCGCACACAACTTTGGCATCATTGACTAGGTCATGTAAACGAGAAAGGCTTGACAATGTTACATCAAGATGGATATTTAGATTCTTTTGAACTAAAACTACTTGGTGCATGTCATTCATGTTTACAAGGCAAAATGACCAAATCCCCATTTGGTGGGAAAGGTAAAAGGGATAAAGTACTTCTTGAATTGGTTCATACCAATGTGTGTGGACCATTTCCAGTTGAAGAAAGGGGTGGGTACTCATACTTCATAACTTTTACTGATGATTTTAGTAGATATGGATATATCTACTTAATGAGGTATAAGTTGGATTCCTTTGATAAAAGCAAGGAATACAAGAATTAGGTTGAGAACTATCTTGATAAGAAGATTAAGAAACTTTGCTCAGATCAAGGTGGGGAATATCTTAATCAGGACTTCATTGATTACTTACGAGATTTTGGGATCCTATCCCAACTCACTCCTCCTTACACACCTCAATGGAATGGTGTAAGAGAAAGGAAGAACCGCACCTTGTTGGACATGGTGAGATCAATGATGATTCATCCAAGTATTTCATTATCCTTTTGGGGGTATGCGTTACAAACAGTGGCACACATACTAAACCAAGTACCAACTAAATAGATAAATAGTATTACATACAAGTTCTGGAGTGGAAGAAAAGCCATGTTATCGAATTTACATGTGTGGGGTAGCGAAGTGTTTTTTAAGGCCTCTTCAGGTAGAAAACTTGCACCCCGAGGCACAAAGTATACCTTTATAGGATACCCCAAGTAAACAAGGGGATATTACCTATACAACCCCTCAGAAAAAAAAATTATAGTAGAAATACATTCCATATTCCTTGAGAGGGAGCACATATCCAAAAGATATAGTGGGAGCAAGATAGACTTCGATGAAGTTGAGCCTCAAGGTACACAAGAGTTGGTACAGGAACAGATTCCACAAAGCCCCATGGAAGAAGAATCTTTTCCAGAGACACAAGTACTGCGTAGGAGTAAAATAGAGGTTAGTGAACCAAAATGGTGCGGTTTTCTAGTTACCGAGGATAGTGACTCATTTTTATTTGATAATAATGATTCTCTAACCTACAAGGAAGCGGTAAGTGGCACGAATGTTTCCATGTGGAAAGAAGCCATGAATTCTGAAATAGATTCCATGTACCAAAACCATGCCTAGATTTTGTTAGATCCTCCAATTGATGTAAAGCCTATTGGCTGCAAATGGGTATTCAAGAAGAAATTGGACATGTAATGACAAGTCAGTTCCTATAAGGAACAACTGGTTGCAAAAGGATTTAAACAGCGTCAAGGAATTAACTACGATGAAACCTTCTTACCAGTTTCAATACTAAAATACATCAAAATTCTACTTACCATTGTAGCTTACCATGACTATGAGATTTGGAAAATGGATGTCAAAATAGCATTCCTTAACGGGAACCTTTAGAAAGATGTCTACATGAAACAACATGAAGTGTTTGTGACTCCAAAGGATTCTAATAAGGTATTCAAGTTGTGGAAATCCATTTATGGATTAAATAAAGCATCCAGGTCATAGAACATTCGTTTTGATGAATCTATAAAGGAATTTGGTTTTATTAAGAATGAATGTGATCCTTGTGTCTACAAATAGTTTAGTGGGTGTGTAGTCGTTTTCCTAATAGTATATGTTGATGACATATTACTTATTGGAAACGAGATACCAGTCTTACAGTCTATTAAGGCATGGTTGAATTAATGCTTCTCCATGAAGGACTTGGGCGAGGTAGCATATATTCTTGGGATCAAGATTCATCATGATAGATCCAAGAGATTGATGGGCCTAAGTCAAAGTACATACATTGATAAGATACTGAAGAGATTCAGTATGGAACAATCCAAGAGGGGATTGTTTCCAACGTCACATGGCATTCATCTTTCCAAGAAAATGTGTCTTCAAACCAAAGAGGAAAGAAAGATAATGGAAAGGATTCCATACGCATCAGCGATTGGTCCATTCATGTATTACAAGCTATTTACTAGGCTGGATGTCACCTATGCATTGAGTGTGGTAGGTAGATATCAAGATGACCCAGGTGACTGTCATTGGATGGTAGTCAAGACTATCCTAAAGTATCTTAGGCATACTAAGGATATTTTCCTGATTTATGGAGGATATGAGGAACTGGTCATCAGAGGATATGCAGATGCTAGTTTCCAGATTGATCAATATGACATGAAGTCACAAATGGGATACATTTTCACTTTTAATGAAGGTGCATTGAGCTGTAAGAGCTCAAAGAAGAGTGTGGTCACAGATTCTACATCAGATTCCGAGTATATCGCAGCTTCTGAGGCAGCTAAATAAGCAGTTTGGATGTAAATCTTTGTCTAGAAGCTAGATGTGATACCTAGCAGTAAAGATCCCATCACATTGTACTGTGATAATACTACAGCGGTGGCTCTCGCAAAAGAGACAAGGTCACATCAGCGGATGAAGTACATACTTTAGAGGTATCATCTCTTTGGATATTTTTCTCAGAGAGTTGAAGTTGCAGTGAGCATTATTTCCATGGAAGACAACGTGGAAGACCCCTTGACTAAAGCCTTAACTCAGTAGAAACATGATCATCATGTGAGATCTAGCGGACTGAAAGTCGTAGGTGGTTGGATCTAGTCCAAGTGAGAGTTTGTAAGAGTTAGTGTCCTAGAACCAACTGGTTTTACTTTTATTACATGTATATTTAATGCATTATTACATATTGTTCATTGTTCTGCATGACTATGATGTAATAATGTCCTAGAGTATTTGTTGCATTAATAAGGTCATGGCAGTTCCCCGCTATGATGAGAACCTTGAAACGCTATAACAATATTCTTAAATATAGTTCTATGGTTGGATGGCATACTATGATGGGACACATAGCATGCATACCATCAGGTTCGATTACTCATAAGAAGATGAGACTTCCTCTCATGAAGTTCTCACTTAGTAATCTCCAAGATAGGATATAATGAGAACAGACCTGCTAGTAGGAATTCTGCGTGTTTTAGTGTCATTGGATATTTCTATTTGCGAGCATTTGTAATGATCCTTAGACTTTAAGATTATCATTAATACGTTTTATGACTCGTACACTTTTATTTACTGATGAAAACCATCACGCAGACAGTTGGCGAGAAGTAGGGTACATTGGGTACGTCATGAGTGGCATATTATTAATGGATAATTCAAGGAAGGATTTGTCCCTTCCATTTATGGAAGTTTATATCTTGGCCCTTTGATTGAAATAGAACAATCGCGTGAAATTCCATATCCATGATGTAACGATGAGTTTATTTCAGGTAGTCAAAGAACAACGTATCAAGCATAAAAGTTGATGACACTATCATGAAACATGCTTAATGAGATATTATGACAAAGGGATTATATTACATAGTGATCATTCATATGTGGATGTCCTTGTTGCGACTTTACATTCTTTCTCTTGGGTACCTTGACCCGTTGCTAGACAGTACTCTTGGACTTTAGGCAAGTCTGCCTAATGCCAACGAGAAATAATCCTAGAGGGTCACACACTAAGTGTTTTTGGTGGTCTCAGTTAAATTCTATTTGAATTTAATTAATGAAATATATATTATTCTTAAGACCATGGAATAATTTTATTCAAGTTAAAATGATCGCATAAATTAAATAAAAATATTTATTTATTTTACTGAACATTTAATAAATATTTATTTACTAGTTTGTAAATAAAATATTTATTTAAGAGAATAATTTATTTATTTATTTATTTGGGTGTTCAATAAATGGAAGTGGAGTTTAAGCAGACAAAGGTTGGTACGGTAGTAAAATAATTATTTGCAAGATGGTAAATAATTATTTAACTAGTTGGCATAAGTTAAAATAATAATGATGTTGCTATTATTTTGTGATGCAGAATTTTATTTTATTTTATAATTCTATTTTGCGCAAGTTGGCACACCATGAATAATGATGCGGTATTATTATTATGAGCATGGGTTTTCTCTAATTTCATGAATGTATTTAATTTTTTCTATGGAATTAAATATTGTAACTGAAATTCCATGTATATAAATAGACAATTAGGCCTATTATGTTATACACCACACCACACGCCTGGTGAATTGAGAATTGTTGAGCCAAAAAATTTCTCTCTTGAATCCTCTTCTCTCCCCTCTCAAGAAAGAGAGACGTTCTTCAAGGCCAAAGAATGAGTGATCAAGAACGACCGATACAAGACACTCAATTCACCACGCTAGCACCCAAAGAATGAGTAGTGTCGATTGGAGGCCATCAGAGACCGTGTGGATCACCTATAGAGATATTCTAGTTTGGATCCTTACAAGCACAATGAGATAATCTGGAATGGTCATTCCGAACGATCAACATCATCAATGAAGAAAAATTACAAAGATCAAGGTATTATTTTTCTTTATGAAATTAATTAAATTAATTATAAACATGATGTGAAAGATCATCTCTAAAGGTTTCGGGCCTCTTTATTCTTTATCTAAATATTTGATTATATTTCGTGGATACTGGCATTCATCTTTGTATTGATCTCAGAATAATCATTGATCATGGTAAAAATCAAAATTGGGTGTCGTCCCAACCACACTTCTATTGCGCCCAAAACCTTCATATGTATCCCATTTGTGACTTTATATTATCTTGATCAATCTGGAAACTAGCATCTGCATGTCCTATGATGATTATTTCCTCATATCCTCCATAAATCAACAACATATCCTTAGTACAACTCAGATACTTAAGGATAGTCTTGACTACCATCCAATGATGGTCACCTGGATCATCTTGATATCTGTCTACCTCACTTAATGTGTAGGCGACATCTAGCCTAGTAAATATCATAGCATACATAACTGACTCAATCATTGATGTGTATGGAATCCTTTCCATTCTATTTCTTTCCTTATGGGCCTAAGGACACATTTTCTTGGAAATATTAATGCCATGTGATGCTGGAAACAATCCCCTCTTGGATTGTTCTATATTGAATTTATTCATTATCTTATTAATGTATGTACTTTGACTTTGGATAAGAAGCCTCTTGGATCTATCATGAAGGATCTTGATCCCAAGAATATATACTACCTTGCCCAAGTCTTTCATGGAAAATCATTTATTCAACCATTCCTTAATAGACTATAAGATTGATATTTCATTTCCAATAAGTAATGTGTCATCAACATATACTATTAAGAAAATGATTGCACTCCCACTAAATCGTTTATAGACACAAGGCTCACATTTACTATTTATAAAACCTAATTCCATTATGGATTCATCAAAATTAATGTTCCATGAACTGGATGATTTCTTTAATCCATAAATGCATTTTTAAAACTTGCATATCTTATTGGCATTATTTAGAGTCAAAACCCCTTAAGGTTGTGTCATATAGACATATTATTAAAGTTTACCATTAAGGAAGGATATTTTTACATCCATTTTCCAAATCTCATAGTCATGGTAAGCCTCGATGGTGAGTAGAATTCTGATAAATTTCAGCATTGAAACTGGTGAAAAGGATTCATCATAGTTAATACCTTGATGTTGTTTAAACCATTTTGAAACCAATCATGCCTTATAGGTACTAACTTTTCCTTCCATGTCTAGTTTCTTCTTGAATTGCCATTTGAAACCAAAAGAATTTATATACACTGTAAGATCTACCAAAATCCAAACTTGGTTTTGGTACATGGAATCCATCTCAGATTTCATGGATTATTTCCACTTGGAAACATTTGTGCCACTTGATTCTTCCTTATAGGTTAGATTATCATTATTATCAACTAATAATGAGTCACCATCCTTAGTAACTAGAAAACCATACCATTATATTTCTCTAACCTCTCTTGTACTCCTACACAGTTCTTGTGTCTCTAGAATAGTTTCTTATTCCATGAGGTTTTGTGGAATCTGATCATGTACCAACTTTTGTGTTCCTTGAGCCTCGACTTCATCAAAGTTTATCTCACTCCCACTATATCTTTTGGATATGTTATCCCTCTCAAGGAATATAGCTTGTATTTCTACTATAACCCTTTTTTTGAGGGGTTTTATAGTTAATATCCCCTTGTTTCTTTGGGGTATCATATAAAGGTACACTTTGTACCTCGGGGTGTAAGTTTGTTACCTGAAGAGGCCTTAGAAAATGCTTTGATTCCCCACATATGTAAATTTGATAACATGGTTTTTCACTCCAAGATTCATATGGAATACTATTTATCAATTTAGCTGGTACTTGGTTTAGTATGTGTGTCGTCATTTGTAACACATATCCCTAAAAGGATAATGGAAGACTTGCATGAATAATTATTGATCTCACCATGTCCAACAAGGTGTGGTTCCTCTTTTCACTTACACCATTCCACCGAGGCATGTAAGGAGTAGTGGGTTGGGATAGGATCCCAAACTCACATAAGTAATCAATGAAGTCTTAATTAAGATATTATCCACCTCATTCTAAGTAGAGTTTCTTAATCTTCCTACCAATATGGTTCTCAACTTGATTATTGTATTCCTTGAATTTAACAAAAAAATACAACTTATACCTCATTAAGTAAATATATCCATATCTATTAAAATCATTTGTAAAAGTTATCAAGAATGAGTACCCACCCCTTTCTTCAACAGAAACTGGTCCACACATATCGATATGAACTAATTCAATAATCTATTTAGCACTTTCACCTTTCCCACTAAATGGGGATTTGGTCATTTTTTCTTATAAATATGTGTGACATACACCAAGCGTATTTAGTTCAAAATAATCTAAATATACATCTTGATGTAATTTTATCAAGTGTTTTTCATTTACATGAAATATCCAGTGATGCCAATGTTGGGTGTGGTATGAGTCATGTAAAGTAACTTCATTATCGATTTTTATTACTTGGTTCATATAATCCAACTCATAAAGACCGTTATGTAAATATTCCTTAGCATAATAATTAATATATTTATAAAAGAAGTAACATTTATTTACAATTTTGAAAATGAATTCATTTTTATATATTATGGATACAAAAATAGTGCTTTTTGGAAACTGAAGGCACATAATAACAACCCTTTAAAACCAGGATCATTCTAGTCAGCAATGTGAGGTGGTAGTCCTCGATACCTACAGTGTCAAGTTTAGATTTGTTGGCTACTCGTAGATCTACCTCCTCTAGGTCAATTTTTATAAATCTACTTGGTTCCTATATTTGAATACATATGTGAGCACTATAAGCTATATCTAATACCTAATTTTTAGAAATAGATAAATTGCACTCGATAAAAAATGCACCTGAATATTCTCCTTTCTTCCTTAGCTGGGTGCAGTTTTTCTTCCAGTGGTCCTTCTTGCCACATGCGAAATAGATAGAATCTTGTTCCCTTTCTTCCCCTTTGGTTTTATTTTTCTTGGAAGGGTGTGAAGAAGATTTGGGATTAAATCTCTTTTTTCCCCTTTCTATTTGTTAACCATAAGGATAAAATGATTTTCGCACTTCATATCTTTATCTACTTAGTGAATGACGATAAGAAGATCTAAAAGTGACTTCTCAATGTTGTTCATATTAAAATTCATAACAACACTGGATAATCTCTGAGGGAGTGATGCCAGAATGATATCGGTGCCTAATTCTTTGGGGATTTTAAACCCTAGAACCTCTAGGTTCTCAATGTAGCCAATGAACATGACTACGTGAGGCCTGAGTATAGAACCATCTCCAATCTTACTCTGAAAGAGCACCTTAGAAATCTCAAACTTTTTGTGTCTAGCTCTCTCCTGGTAAAGACCATGGAGGTGCTCAAGCATTCTATATGCATCGATGCATTCATGAGACTTCATGAGTTCACTAGAAATATATTAAATCATCAAACATTGAATGTTTACCACATCATTCATGTGTTTTTAGTATACTAGGAACTATTAATTGCTCACCTCTTGAGTAGTAGGATCAAGCATTGAGGATTATAGCATGTAAGATTTCTGTTCATGGCGTAGAATAACCCAAATATGCCTAAACCACTCCTAGAAGTTACTGCCAGTGAAGATGTTTTCTTTATCCGATATTGATCATAGGGATAATAATATTTTCATTTTATTATAAAATTAAAAGAGAATATTATTAGTAATTTTCTTGATTACGGATTTTTTGAGAAATAATTAATTGATTTTATTAAATCTCCCACTATTTTATCAATTCCCAATAGTCTTCACCATTAAACTTGGAATATCTAGTTTCCAGTACATTCTAGTGGAAAGGATCCATATTCACCTTTTCATAACCCCAACAAGGGTTGGTCAAGCAATTTTAAAGGTATTTAGGTAGTCAAGTCTTTGCCAACTTTGGGCTTGCAACTCCTTGATCCATTGAGTGGACTCCCCAATCCAGAAATCCTAACTTGGATTTTATCAACACTTGCCTTTAAATTACACCAAGTCTAGCAAGGGATACTCCTCTTGATGTAAAATGGTTAATTAAACCCTAAACTTTCATAAGAACTCCCCTTATAAAAGTAAGTTTCCCAAAAAGGGTTGTTCAAACACATAGTTCTATTGAGTTTTGTTTCTAATAAAGTAACAGAAGGCTTACTCTGACTTAATATTAGATTTAGTGATTTTATTTTATTATGCATAAATTTTTTATCTTTTTTTATCTTTCACATGTCTTATTAATATTTAAGTGGATGTTTAATTAATTAATTAACCATGTTTGGATAAAACATTTATGCATAATCAATTTTATTTAAATTTTGTCTTTGCATATTAATTCATTCATTTATATGATCGTGGTATTTTATCAATAAATATAATTTTAATGCATTAGAAAGAAAATAAATAAATAAATAAATGACCTGATTATGAGCTTATCGAATGGTTTATTTAATGAGTAGGCAATAAATCAACCTATGACCTAGAGGAAATAACTCCTTATGTCGGACTTGGCATAAGCTACAACACTCCATGTTTCCACCTATTTATCACCGAGTTGGTGTCATTATGGTTCCATCTTGAACTGTCCCCATGCACCTTAGGATGCTCCATTAATTAAAAATATTTATTACTCGCACACAGGTGAGGGGAACCAAAGGATTGGTTAAAGGGAATTACATAAATATTTTTGAACTCGTAGGTCCTACATAATAATGGAGGGAGGGATGAGTCACAATCCATCTTTTAATTTAATATTAAATAATTGAAAAACCATGAAATAAATTTAATTAAATAAATTCCAACACATATATAGGTCTTGGTCAAGATCATTAATGGTCACACATGTAATGAATACAAAAAATTAAACAGCTAGCATTCATTTATTCGTTATTTTATAATTTAAGATAAACATGATTTCATTAATTAATTAATTAATATTCATCTCAATGATAATCCAATCTTATTTGGAGATACCCATAATTAATGGCATTCATGGAAAATAAATGGCAGAACCAATAATGAAATATCAATTACAATAAATTAATTGAGAATTTTAAAATTCATTAAAACCATTATTAAATTGTCAAACACACAATGGTATTCTAATCAATAAAATAAGTTTTTAATGCTGTAGTTTAAAATTTAATGTAATTTTAATTTTTTTTCTATTAATGGGAGACTACACAGTGTGTACATGCAGTTACATGCCATGTACCTCGGTTATCGTATATCCAAGTCACGCGCCTGGGGATTCAGTGTGTGGAATCGGCCAGACTACATGGTGTCTGCATGCCAATTACATGCCCTATATCCAATTTTCATGTGCTAGGTTTTCCCAGTTAACATGAAGTGTGTAATAAAAGCGCTGAGTATAATTAATTACTCGGCGCATCTAGATACATTGTGCATGGGTATACAAAGTGTGCTTTAGCCGCATTCCATGTATCCCAATTTTATCAACGAATGATTTGGAACTTCCCAATGGCATCTTCGGTCATTCTTCATTTGTTCTTAAGCCTTTAAGAAATGAAACATTGAATGAGCCTAATTAATATATCAACAACATGTTAATTTAAATTGGATTAAAGAACGAATAACATGAAATAAAATCTAATCATAATTGTGCATAGATCGATAATCAAATAAATAGTTATAAATTTAAACATAACCGCTCTAATACCACTTGTTGGTTCTGGTTGTAGTGAAAGCATGTGTTGGTGGGTGATATATTAAAATTTATTTTAATAATCATTGCCCAAAACCATGAGTGAGGATTTTTCATGTCAAATTTATAATTAATTTATTTAATATCTAAAGAAATAAATACATGGACTTAAGAACTGTCTTCGTTGATGATTGTTGATCATTCGAAAATGACCTTCCAAATTTCCTTTATTACACTTGTGAGGATCCAAGGGTAGAATCCCTATAACAGTGATCCACATGTGTTTTAATGGTCTCTGGTCAACTCTACTCATTCTCTGGGTGCTAGCGTGGTGAATCGAATGTCTTGTTTTGTTCGTTCTTTATTGCTCATTCTTCGGTCTTGAAGAAATTTTCTCTTGGGTTTCTCATTCTTGAGAGGGAGAGAGGAGGAGGATTCGAGAGAGAATTCATTGTGTGTAACAATTCTCTATTCCCAAACTTGGAATTGGTTTTGAATGAATTACACAATAGACGTAGCCGTCTATTTATAGAACCGGGATTTCGATTATAAAATTTAATTGCATAAAAGAAATTAAATATAATTATAACCATTAATGAAATATCATTCTACATAATATTAATAACAGTATTATTATTTTTTGGTGCGCCAACTTGAGCAAAATGGATAAAAAATATTTACCGACTCGTAAATAATTATTTTATCACCGGACACGGTCTTGGTTCATTTGAACTTCTATTGTATTTATTGAACACCCGAATAAATATTTTATTCTCTTAAATAAATATTTTATTCAAAAACTAGTGAATAAATATTTATTAAATATTCAATAAAATAAATAAATAAATTTTATTCATGATCTGGTGAATAAATATTTATTTAATTTATGTGATCATTATAACTTAAATAAAATTATTCCTCAGTCATGAGAATAATATTTATTCCATTAATTAAATTAAAATATAATTTAATCGAGACCACCAAAAACACTTAGTGTGTGACCCTCTAGGATTCTTTCTCATTGGCATTAGGTGGGTTTGCCTAAAGTCCAAGATTACTATTTAGCAACGGGTCAAGGCACCCAATAGAAGGAACTTAAAGTTGTAATGATGACAACCACATACAAATGTTCACTGTGTAATATAATCCATTTTCTATATAATATAATCAAGCAGGTTTCATGATGGCGTCATCAACCTATATGCTTGATACATCATTCTTTGACTATTTAAAATAAACTCAGTGTTACACCATGTCCATGGAATTTAGGGCAACAGTTCTATTTCAATCAAAGGGATGAGATATCAACTTCCATAAATATGGAAGGGACAAATCCTTTCTTGACTTATCCATTAATATAATTTCATTCGTGATGCACCCAACATACCCTACTTCCCACCAACATATGGCATGACAGTTTTTGTCAGCAAATCTAAGTGCGCAAGTCATGACATGCATTAATGATAATATTAAATTCTAAGAACCATTATACATGCTCACATATAAGAATATCTGATGACACTAAAACATGTATAATTCCTATCGGTAGGTTTGTTCTCATAATCTCCCATCTTGGAGATTACCAAGTGTGAACTTCATGAGAAGAAGTCTCATGTGCTTATGAGTAATCACACCTGACGGTCTATATACTATGTGTCCCATCATAGTATGTTATCCAACCGTATTTCATAGCACTTCAAGGTTCTCATCATAGCGGGGAACCACTATGACCTTATCAATGTGATAAATACTCTAGGACATTATTGCATTATGGTCATGCAGAATAATGAAAAAAATGCAATAATATGTTTAATTAAATATTTAATACATTAGATATTCTTGTAATTAAAATACAAATAGTTATTTCTAGGACACCAAATCTAACACATATTCCCAACATTATTATTGGAATGATACCCTACCTAAATAATCATGGCTTGATTATGTGATAAATAGTGTAATTCATGATGAAAATTGGATTTTGGAATACTAAATAGATATGATGTTCAGAGTATTCATTTTTAGTGGGGAAACTTTCATTTAAAACCCTTAATAAAAAATATATAATATATGTTACTCACCTACTGATATTTCTCTTTTGTAGATTATGGCATACTTCACACTAATCATATTAAGATCATTAATATGTATGACCTATAAAATAGTTAAATATTTGTATCTAGGAATGATAATTGTTCTCAAGGAGAAACATTTAGATTAACCAAATGTGAATATTATAGAAATAAATTTCTATAAATCTGACTCATTGGTATTAGATTTTGGGTTTGTGTCACACATTTTGGCTAACAAACATATACTTGAAGATAAGAGGGAATTGATGAAGAGTGAAGTAGATATTCATGTCGGTAATGGAGAAAGATTTGTTGTATTAGAGGTCAGAACCTATGATCATATTTTACCAAGTGGATTGATCCTCGAATTTAAAAACTATTATTATGTCCCCACCATAAACATGAATTTTTTTTTGGATGATATGGGATTTTCATTCATTATTAAGAACAATAGTTGTTCTATATATAAGAATGAAATGTTTTATGGCATTGGTAATATAATAAACTTTTATATATTCTTGATATAGATAATCTTGTTTATAACATTCAGAATAAGAAGGTCGTATTTGATTATAATCCTACCTACCATTGGCATTGTCTCCTTAGACTTATAAACAAAAAATGCTTTCAAAGAATCCATATATATGGATTGTTAGACTCATTCTATTATGAATTGTTCAATACATTTGAATCTTGTTTATTAGGTAAAATGAAAAAGTTTCTTTTTGGGAGAAAAGGTGATAAGGCTAGTGGACTGTTGGATCTTATACATAGTGGTGTATGTAGACCAATGAGTATACAAGAATATGATGGTTTTAGGTACTTTATTACTTTTATCGATGAATTTAGTCAATATGTGTATGTGTTTCTGATGAAACACAAGTACAAATTTTTTGAAAATTTTAATGAGTTTTAGAATGAAGTATAGAATCAACTAGGAAAATGTATTAAATTCCTCTAATCAAATCAGGGTGGTGACTACTTGGCTAAGAATTCATTGCGCATTTGGGAGATTGTAGAATTGTTTCCCAACTCACTCCTCCTAGAACACCATAATGAAATGGTGTATCTGAAGGAATGAATCATACCTTGTTAGACATGGTTTGATTGATTATGAGTAAATATGACCTTTATATTTCATTTTGGGGTTATGCTATGGAGACTATTTCATTCTTACTAAACCACATTCCATCTAAAGCAATCACAGAGACTCTATAGGAGATATGGTATGGGGAATGTCCTAGGTTGTTATATGTAAAGATTTGAGGATGTGAAAAAATTGTATGATGGTTGACTTATGATGATATTGACTCCAAATCTAATAAATTCTTATTTATTGGTTATCCCAAAGAAACTGTGGGATGTTACTTTTATAAACCTATTGAACAAAAAGTGGTTGTGGCTCGGTGATTTTTTTTCTTGAGAAGGAATGCATGATTTGAGGTTTTGGTGGTAGGAAAGTTGAACTTGGAGAAGTTAAAGACCAAAAAATAGGAAGTTTTCCTGAGATAGTGGTTGATCTAGTTCCATAATGAATTATGGAAGAAGAACTGACTCATGTTACATAAGAACCTCAAAGGTTTGGAAAGATTCATTTAGAAACCAAGAGATATGGATTTCTCATGGATAATGATGATGAAGTAGCATTCATAGAAGATGAAACTAATTCCTACCGAGAGGCCATAGAGAGTTTTAATTTCGAGAAATGGTTAAAATTCATGGAACATGATATGGACTCCATGTACACTAACCAAGTTTGGAACTTGGTGGATGCGCCTGAAGGGGTGATACCCATAGGGCCAAAGTGGGTTTTCTATAAGAAAACTAACATAGATAGTAGAGTGTCTGCCTATAAAGCATGCTTGGTGGCAAAGGGTTGCAAACAAGTTCATGGTATTAACTATGAATAGACCTTTTCACATTTTGTGATGATAATGTCCATGATAGTTTTGGGTGTAGTGGAATCACTTATCGAGGCTGATCCCGATACAAAAAAATGTCAGATTCAATGGATCATTCTCATATTGTACAATATGTGAACATCATGACCAATAAATTTTTTCCAAATAATAATAACAATGAAATACATCGGAACTAAGATAAGATTTTTTCACATTAAATTTATAATTAATTTAAGTATATATGAAGAAATAATACCTCGATCTTGGGATCTTTCTTCGATAATTTTATTTATCATCTAAAACCCTTCTTGGTTTACCATTTTTACACTTGTAGGATCCAAGTATAGAATCCCTCTAGCAGTGATCCATACGTGCTACTTTGATCTTCAAACAACACCGATGGATTTTCAAGTGCTAGCACCATGGATTGATCATATTATGATATCCTTATGGATTGTTGTGAAAATTCCTTTGGGATTGAAGAATTTTCCTTTTACTCTCATTCTTGAGATGATGGAGGAGGGAAGATAATCTCTAGAGCATTCTTCGGTCTTGAGAGAGAACTCTATTTTTCATTGTTCACAATGATTCTCAATCTTGATCTATATCGATCAATATCTACATAGTAGATATAATCATCTATTTATAGAGATAGATTTATGGTTAAAATATTATTTAATTCCACAAATAAACTTAAATAATATATTAAACCTCATCTCGTCTAATTCCATGTGATAATATTATTATTATTATTATTATTTTATGGTGTGTACAAACTAGAACAATGATAAAAATTATTTTACAAGCTTGTAAATTAATATTTATCACTAGACATGATCTTAGTCTTCCAGTCCTATTCAACATTTATAAAATGCCCAAATAAATATTTAATTAAACATTTATTCATAAAATAAATATTTTATTCATAGTCTGGTGAATAAATATTTATTAAATATTAAATAAATAAAATAAATATTTTATTCATAGCTTGGAGAATAAGTATTTATTAAATATTCATGTGATTAAATAAATTATTTATTAATGAATAAATAATTATTTATTTCCTTAGGAATAATATTTTTGATCGATAAATACTAAATAAAATTATTTCTTGGTCTTGAGAATGATATTTATTCCAATAATTATATTCAATTTAATTGATATCAATGGAAACACTTAGTGTGTGACCCTCTAGGATTCTTTCTCGTAGGCATTATACGATCTTGCCTAAAGTCCAAGATTAATGTCTAGAAACAGTTAAAGTCACCTAAGAGAAAGAAGTTGATATTAAAACAATGATAACCACATACAAGTGATCATTGTATAATATAATACTTTTGTCATAATATCTCATCAAGTAGGTTTAATACCTATGTTATCAACCTATATACTTGATATGTATTTCTTTGACTATCTAAAATAAACCCATCATTTAACCATGTCTATAGAATTTAATATGATGGCTCTATTTCAATCAAAGTGATGAGATGTCAACTTTCATAAATATGGAAGGTTAAAATACTTCCTTGTATTATTATTAATAACATATCATCAGTGACACACTCAACACACCCTACTTCCCACAAACATATATCATCACAATTTTGGTCAGTAAATCTAAGTGTGTGGGTCATGAAATACATTAATAATAGTCTTAAATTCTAAGGACCATTATACACACTCATATACAATAATATATGATGACATATAAACATGTGGAATTCTTATTAGTGGTCCAGTTCTTATAATCTCTCGTATTAGAGATTACCAAGTGTGAACTTCATGAGAAGAAGTATCATCTACTTATGAGTACTTTCACCTGATATTCAACATACTATGTTCCCCATCATAGAATGTTATCCAATCATAGAACTAGGTTTAAGAATATCATCATAGAATTTCAAGGTTATCAACATATTTGGGAATTGCTATGACATTTTCAATGCACTAGATACTCTAGGATATTATCACATTAATTTTATGCAGAAAAATAATCAATATGTGATAAGTTAATATTCACTTCTTTGAATATACATGTAATCTAAAGTACAAAGTACTTAGTTCTAGTAAACTAACTCCAACAGACTCCCACTTTCTCTAGATCTAACTACTAATGATTGATTTCATGAAATGAGCTCATAAGGGGCATCGCAGTGCTAGGGTTCCCTCTCACCGCCGCCTCCTTGCTTTGTCCTGAACCGGATCAACTTCCCTTTTGCTCGTATGTTTATGGTGGCGTTTCCTCTTCCACGGTGGTGTCGTGCATCTATGGGGCTCGACTGTCTCGATCACAGACTGTCTCCTCTCACACAACTCCCCTTCGATGGATAGGGTTCCATGGTGGCATAGAATAGGACCAGAGTCTGAGATTTAGCTGTTGCAATTGGGGGAGCCTCTTCATTTCCAGATATGCACATCTGGTGGTTGAGCATGGCCTCTACGGGAGTTTTGGATGGCGGCGACGGGATTTCGATCTGGTTTTTGGGTTAGATTCCTCCTGGATTTCTGGTGATGGTTTTCATTTGTTTTTCTTCTTTGTATATGTTTTTTTGGATGGTTTTGTTCTGTTCATGCTCCTGGGACTGCGTTTCATGCTTCGATTTGGTGGTGGTGATTCACTGGAGGCTGGTCCAAGTTGGGGATCATTTATCTACCTCTTGGCACCAATGAAAAAAAAATTGAGATTCATTTTTGTAGTAATGTTTGATTCTCTATGTGGTATGTATGGTTGGTGTGCAACGCTGGTGATGGATTGAGTTCGGTGGAAGGGCTACGGTGACGAAGGAAGTTTACCGAGTTTGAATTGTTCTTCTACGGTTTGGTTGTTCCGGTCACCGGCTCCGATGATGGGCGGCGACGTCTTTGGCTTCCAAGGTGATGATTGCTCTACTGATGGTACAACAGTGATGATGGTTTCGGGGGCGCGGCTTGAAAAGGTCGATCGTGGATCCATGTACCAAGGTGCTTCGCTGGCCACGTTTTTGAATTTTGAATCAAACGCGAATTTTGTCTGTGTGGTTTTTGGATTTCATGATTCGGTAATCTCATATATGGTTTCCACTCACCCAAAAAGTGGTTTTCAAAATCAAATAAAAAAGAATTTCTAGTCAACTGCTAATGATTGGTTAGTTCTCAGATGTTAAACATGATTTTGCTAAGTATGGTTATAAATGTTGGCCCTAACACATTTCTATGACTATGGTTTTAAATCCTTATGTCTATGTGGTGAATCTGCTAACTGCAACATTACTACCTTGAGAAAATCCCTTAATTAGTGATATAACTGAGTATCCACCTCTTGTTCCCATGTTAGAATCTTGACATCTTAACCAAGTTCATAGTCAAATCTTATCATAATAATGATAAAACTTTTTATTTTGGAATAACCCAAAATTAGAATAGGATGTTTCTAAATGGATTCTTAAGTTGTATCATAAGTTGCAACAAACTCACATACTATAGATATGGAAACTACCAACTAAAATAAGTTTTTATTGTATATTACCTTAGCTTTATCTATAATACTAGATTAAATTTAACTATGTGAAGAAAAGTGTTTAATTCCCTTGATCACTAGTATTCTCACTTTTCTAGACATCATGAACTCATCTAATTCTACTTTTCCAAGTACTATCAGATAGTTATAACTATAATTAAATGCATTTATGTTGGATCTATTTGATATTAACCAATTATTCATAAATAATATCAAATGTTAGTACATATCATGGAATATGAGATAAATTCATAGCACTTAATATTATGAAATTCTTTTAATCTTAATAATCACTTCATATTTCTATGCATGTTCTACTGGAAGGGTTCTATTCCAACAATAATTTGGTTTTGAATTATTTCAATATGCATTTTTCAATAAATTGTTAATATATATATATTATGACTATATTTATAAAACTCATGGATTTATTTTATAAATCTTGTTCCCTAGAACACAGTTTCTACATTAATTCATACTTGGATAAATTCATTCCTTGGTCTTAATAAACTAGTAGGTCACAACATTCATTTTCCATATATTACCAACATATTTATCTTGAAAACTTATAGTTCTCCCACTAATTTGTTAGATACATATGTCACTCATTCATTCAAAATGAATATTATATGATCACTATGAATGATTTATTTATAAATGAATTTATGTAATCTACATATATTATTGGTGTTTATTGATGTCACAAATCCTTTCTATTTATGCCTTGTAGACATATACCATAGGGTCTCCTTTTGGTCGTGTCATATAGACATCTTCCATAAGGTTTCCTCTAAATAAGGCGGCCATGACAATCAATATCCCAATATGATGATCATAAAAATATGCTTTGGTAAGTATAATTCAAAGTGATTTTAGTTATGATCATATTTGTATAGATTTTGTCATAGACTAAGACTTTAAATAATCAATCATAATTTATTGGTACCATCTTGTACCATACATGTCCAATTTCTCTTGAATACTCACAAGCAGTATCAATTCTTAGAAATATTAAAAATATGGAGTCCCTTAATCTTGATACATGGATTCCATTACTTGAATTTATTCATACTTATTAACCTCAACATGTTTCCATTTACTATTTTTTTGTAATAATATTTATTTTGAAATAATAATATAAGTATCACCCACCACGGTGAAGATAAACCACCTATTTATTTATAAATTTCTATACAGAATGTTTCTATGAAGCTAATCCTCCCATTGAGATCAATGGAGTTCGGTATTCATATGTCAACCCATGTGCATTCAGAGCCTTAACCCATAAAAGTCAAGTTTTATCCTACTATCCTTAAAGATACAGTACTCCTTTATGGAAATATAGTCGATCTTGACTAGATGTTAATATCATTAGTAGCTATAAGATCATTAACTTAGATACACCTTAGTTTTTTATGTTCTTTTATTGCTAAAGATAGCTTTTAACAAATGGTTTTCAATGATCACTTGTGGTAGTGTACTAATATATTCTTATCACATTGTAATTGATATGACATCCATTAGTCAATATAGTTAGAATATGGTTAGTTGCTGCACTTCTATTTGAAAAGCATATATTGGAAAAAAATTGGAATATTTTTAATATATATATATATATGACTCATCATTTATCTTCCTTTTAATACCATCATGATATTGATGTATATAAGGAAATGTAAGTTTAGGAATACATTGACTCTACATGTATGATCAATGATTACTTAGATAAGATCTTCTTTGACAAACCAACTCAGATATTCCACAATATTTACCATGTCCACTCATTTACTTCACTGATCATTTCAAAAATTTATTAAAGGTATATCATAAAGTGTGTGAAGTTACCTTTAGTTTTAGAATAGTTCATGTGGCCTTATTGAACTAACTCTAAAGGATTTTTTGTATACCTTTATTTTAAATGTTTCTTTATTTAAAAAATGATAAGTAGTTTGTTTGTATATTAAGTATCTTAACTCAATTTAGACTAAAACACTTTTATGGCTATAAAAAATCATCTACTTTCATTTTTATTTGACAAAGAATTATCTTTCCATAATTGGGTAAGATTATTATTTTTTATATTCATCATTCATTATGATGGATATTTATGATTCAAGAGTTATTAAAACATTATTTCAGTTTGAGGTACCATAACAACATTTATTCCAAATGTGAAATAATTTCTCATTATGTCCAGTTCGATGTTGAGATAAATGTTTTGGTAACACTCATTACAAACATGAACCAATCCATTTTGGTAATCAGAAGTAGTGAGCTTCCCTTTGATGGTATAAGAATATTACTTTCTCAGATCCTTTTGAGTTCACTCCATGACCTTTCTATTCTTTATCATTTCCTATATTTAAATACAAGTATGTTTTAAGAATACTGTATTTTAATACATTGGTGTTGAATAGAAACTTGATGAATATACCTGAAGTAGATGTATCTACTTGCTTCTTTAATTCATTATAATTTCTTTTCCAATGTCTATTCTTTCTAAATAATAAGAAAATAGCCTCTTATTCATTCTTCTACCTTTGAATATTTTGTCACTCTAAAGGATATTATAAAGGATCTTTTAGCTTTAGATTATCCATGTAATCTTCATCCTTTTCTTTCAAACTTTTCACCATAAGGGGTGGAGAAAGATGTTTTAACCAATCCTTATTTTCTTAGTGAAGTATGATCAAAATATTACTGAGTGACTTATCCATTTCATTCATCTGGTCTTGGATGAATAAGGATAACCTTGGGGGGTAAGGATAATAAAATAAGATTAATAGATAATTTCTTATCTAAGTGGAAGACCAATTTCACTAACTTATTAATATAACCCAATTTTGGAAATCGTGATCAATATCTAGATTACCTTCTTCTAGTTTACAATGATATAGTGCATTGATAATATTATTTATTTGAATCATTTCCTTATCTTTCTCAAGGAAAAATGAGATATTATGGTGTAATAATCCATGTCCTTATGTTGTATCATCAACTCTCTAGATGTGGTTGATAATATAATACAACAGACATAGGAATCATCCTCTACATTTCTCTAGTAGGCATCCTTTTCACCTTCGCTGACTTGTTGGGGTGGTAGAATGAGAATAGGGGATTCTAATATATAATACAAATTTTCTGATAATGATGAATCACATAAATTATCATGACCCCCTCCCCACAAGGTGTACCCCTCCTGGGCCAGCAATGTAAAAAGGGAGATAGTGACCCTCGAGTCCCGTCTCTAGTAGGCCCCGGGTGGGCGACTAGCACCGAGGGTATAGTAAAAACACAAATGGGAGACATTACCCTCTAAGAGAACACGTGTAAAAGAGAGAGATAAGACATATACCAATCAAATCCAACTCAAAATACAATATAAAATAAATCCCAAGTACATATATGTAATTTCATGAAAAACTACTACAATTGGAAGGGAAAATTGTAAGTACCAAAGGAAAGTTAAAACAGTAGTGACCATGAAGTTTGAACAGATCCTACAACCCCAAGCTAGTAGTGACCAGTCTAATATCCAACCAGCTCCAAGTGACTTGAAAAACAGTTTATATATACATAGGGTGAGTATAACAGTATACTCAGTAGGATCCTCCCTGAAGCCTCTCGTGCAAAAGTAAAGAAATCATGCTAAAACACAGTGAAAAACAAGTGAAACTAACTCATCACCTAAACAAGTATACTAAGTTCCCAACCCCACCATGGCTACTTTCACCAAGTATTACATACAAGAGTATATAATATAATAAAGAATATCAAGGGTACCCCGCTACCACTTCCCCACTGGTTTGCCACTTTTCCCCAACGTTGCACGTCCTAAGCATCTCTCTCCAAAAAGGTTTGCTCGTAGATGCATGGGCGAAGCACCACAATATGCACCTCGTGCAACACAACCACTACGTCCATATAACCAAAGTTATTGGGTAGTTTCTGGGAGCCACCACAGCTCGCATAACGTGTATCATACATCAGGCATTAAACCTCAAGCCATTATAGCCCATAAAATGAGTAAGGATCTTCAATCCATCACAGCCTATACACGTTACACCTATTGTAGTCTATAGGAAACTATATACAGAATATATGTGTGTGAATAACCACAAGCCATTATATCCCTCTACACACATATATGGGGAAAACTAACTGTTGTGCCTACCAGCACAAGTAACTACCAAAAGAAGAGAGCAGGGATAAATAGGGTAGTCAGTCATCCATCCTCCCATCAGAATGTTGGGGAAAACACCCCCCCCCCCAGGGATCAGAATCCTCGGGGTGTCAGTTTCCCTAACTGAAGGGGTGTAGTAGCGTATAGAAACACAAAAAGTACAGAATATACTATAGCTCACAACCACACTACGGGCATAACCTAGTCTTAGAATCAACTGCAAATAATGTCTCTCGGACTCCCGGCTACCACTTCTAAGACTAGGTATCTTATATGCACACAACCATTTAAAGAGCTTTATTACATTACTTTATTCTCTTTTTATTAGTTTCACTTTACGTTAATTAATTCTTTAAAACATTAATTAACCATTAACATTTCCACATTACATTTCATTAGCATCACACCAAAATTCCACTATTCCTTTAAATTGCAACTTCAGCATTGCGTCCTAGTAAGCTCCAATCTCATGGGTTAACATCATTTATTCAATCGTTTATTAACAACGTTATTACTTTCCCATATTTCCAGGAATTATAGATAAACATTCTAAGCTACTAAACACAAGGGGGCTCAACATGGTGGGTAGTTGAACTACCCGTCAAGTCTTTTCCACCTATAGCAAGAGTGTAGACTCATCCTCCCTTGAGAAGCTAAACACGGAAAGCACGTGGCATACCTCACGCGTCTTCACCCCATTTGGAAGGAGGGTAAGTAAGACCAACTACCTTGAGCAGTGGGGAAAGTAATGTAGATAAATAGCCAACAAGATTCAACAAACATACAATCATTCACATCCAACATGTTTCATCATCTCTGGTTTCCTTCCCGACACTCACATGCATAACCCAATGCATTTCACCACACTAGGCGTCAACTGCTGCCACAACCAATGGGCCTCTCTGCCCCCACATATCACAACAGTCATCCAGGCTCACATCACAACACAAGTAGCAGGAAAACAAACATCATATCAACTGGGCTCTTAGCCCTTAAACAAGGCATCCAACCTTCAAATACAATGAGCTCTCACGACTCCAAGCATAAGGCTCTTGGCCTTTACAAGCAATAAGGTAACTCAGAACCCTACGAAGAATTATCTTTTATCAAACAACCAGTTCTTTAATCCATCCTGAATTAATCAATTTATTATTTGTAGGTTTTAACTATGGAAACCTAAACAACAAGCTATCATAGTTATCACAAGTTGATTAAACATGCTTACTGCATCAATTTGATTAACATCAAATTACAACAACAACCAGATTCATTTACATGCCTCTTTATCTTTGACAAATAATTACAATTAATCCCAATTTATGTTCTTTACCAATTTCCATCAAGAACGACATGCTAAATAAGACAAACATATATATCACACTATCTAGAAAAAAAAGAGGCAATAACATACAATCGATAGTAATTGATTTATCTGGTTCAAATATTTATTATGTCAATTCCATTGTGGTCCAGTGGCTAAATCATGCAAATTCTACGAATGCATGAAAAAGGGAAAGAGAAGCAACAAATCCTCTACCTCAAAGGTTCTTGACGTTCTTTATACGAGAACGATCCACACAACGGATTATGATCGTCTCCCCTATGACAACTGCATCCACCTGAGGACGCTGCGACACGACAACTATAAGGCCTCGGCCTTAAACCTTTCTTAATATTGAATTAAATGAATAATTCAAATTGAGGATCTTTTCAGGTTTAGAGTTTTAGAGAATTAGGACATAACTATTACATCTCAAAAGATTACAAAGTAGACACTTCTACTAAGATTCCATAAAATAAAAACTCTTTAAAAGAAACATGTCTAGTTCCATGTTTTATATAGCATGACTTTCCCTTGATCCCATCCTTGACCCTATTCCACATTAAGTCCTGTGAAAAACATTTCAAAAAACTTGGGGTGAGTATAAAAAGCTCAGTAAGGGATACACAAAGAATGAAAACTGTTAGTTTTTCAAACATCAAGTAAACCATGTATAACTTTATCAAAGTAATACCTTCACCTTCATGAAGTAGTAAAAACTCTTCACTGAATAAAATATCATTACTTACCTTTTTGTAACCAATGGATTACCATAAAACCCATATAAAGAACACATAACATATAAAGGTAACTTGGGACATAAACATACTTAAGTGGAATAACCATACGGTCGACTTCCACACATATCACTTAATGGAATAGCCATACGGCTAACTTCCATACATACTTAATGGAATAGCCATACGGCCGACTTCCATACCCAATGCATTGGAGGTTATAACGTAACCAACCGTCCTAGTATTCACGGCACCACCCGTCATATGGTTTATCATGTAACCACCCGTCAAATGTCCAAGTACCATTATAAAATCATAAGATATAAAGCAAACATAAAGGAAAGAAAACATTTCCACACTTTGATCACAATATATCACTCAAATATATTGACATAACAAATCCATTATAAAAACCATTTTCAATACCAAAATACATAAAAGAGTATATGGTATTTATTTCATTTTAAAAAAAACATTACGGCTTGTTCAGGAAGCCAAAGACCAAATAATACTCACGGCGGCGGAAAAGGTCGTTGTCACCGCGTACGTTAAAAAAACATTCCTTTTTGTCGTTTAGTAAAACGCTTCATAGAAAAAGATTCATTTTGTATAATTGTAAAAGTCAAAGGGGTTTATACACCATATAAAAGAAAGTTGTGTACAAAACGAAATATGCCTCAATGAAAGGAGATTGAGGCGAAGTCCCTTACCTCGGGTCCGACTTGACTCGATCGTTCTTTAACGTCCTAAATAATAAACTTGAGTTAATTTATATTTTCTTAAGAACCTTTTTCAAGTTCATTATTCCTTTTATATCACTTATTTCCATGTTATAAACATTATGTAACCATTTAAGTTAATAATGTTTGTTTTGTCGATATTTGGTTCTTAAGTCGAAAGTGGACTTCTTACAATTACATGTTGTTTGTGTGGTCAAAGGTTCTTTATATCCAGAATGACATTCCTGATTTGGATATCATATATATCATATATATCCAGCATATACATGTATTTATAATATTATATAATCATTTAGAGGTAAGAAATGAAATGCACCGTTCATGGAGACGGAAAGCCGTACGTACGCATGAACGCTACTTTCATTTCTTTGTCATATTAATGGAATTAAAACTAAATGAGAGGTATGTATATTTTAATTCCAGAATTATATTCATCATTTAGATGTATCATTCATCATATATATCCATTATATACATGTACTTATAATATTACATTACATTTGGGGATAAGAAATGAAATGCACCATTCATGGAGACGGTAAGTCGTACGTACGCATGAACGCTACTTTCATTTCTATCTCATAATTTAATGGAAAGAAATAATAATGATATAGAGGTATATTATAATTCCAGTATAACATCATATATAATAACTTTAAATCCATCCTTTATACGTCCCACATATGGCATTAACGATTCAAATCACTTTGAGGGGGCGGTAGTCCGCACTTCCTTAAATGAAGATATCGCGTTTACCCATAATGAAAATCATAAAGGTATGCCCAAAATGAAAAATTCAGAAGCTTAAGGAAAACATAAACATATTATATATCATATATAAATATAGTGTCATCTTAATGGCCACCTTTGAAGGTGTTAAAAGAATGTTGAACAATCATCATTTCGGGAGGCCGAAATTCGCCATCCACGGAAACAGTATGTTCTTTAACCATTAGATGTAGGTGTGTGTAAGTGTAGATCAAATCCTTCTTATAACAACATCCTAGTATATTTATGATACTGGAGTTGTTACAAAATAAATGAATAAAAAGAGTTTAGGGGGTTGGAGAAGCAAAATAAAACAAAAGGACTCAAGTGAAGACATTACCTAAAATCGGGTAACTCCCTTTGGTTTGAGATCAAAGGCTTCCTTGGGAAGACTTCTGCCCAAAGTGAGGCTTCAAGGAGTAAGATAGGGAAGTTGAGAGACAAAATGGGCAGGTTTTGGCCAAGCCAAAGGCTTTGGGAGTGTGGGTAAGGAGGTAGAGGTGGGGGCCTTTTATAAGAGGAGAGGAGGGGCACTCTTGTAAAGTTACAAAATGTTACTTTATTTTCAAGAGTTTCGGATTTTAAAGGTCCCACATTGATTTATTTCTAGGATAAGGTGATGAGGGTTCGAAATACACTCATCCAATAGGTTTTGGACATGTGTAGGTCTTAGATTTTACATTATCATTCCATTTTATTTAAATCGTTAAATAATGAGGTCATCGCTGCATCATCATGATGTCATAAATAATTTAATTTATTTAATGTCTAAAAATTATAAAAAAATAATCATGATGTATTAAATCTTTTTAGCTTTCTAATGAATATTTATAGTCAAAAATCTGACTTGTATAACCCCATGTAAAAATTGTTTTAGTAAAACATATCATGTTTGTGTCATTTTTACTTTAACATTAAATAAAAAGTTATTTATGTCATTTCCCAACCAAAGTGGCTCCATGGGGTCCCCAAGTTGACTCATGGATTGTCTTGGTCGGCCATGACACATCCAATAAGGGTAGGACATGTGTCAAGCTCATCTCATATTATTAAAATATTATTTTTACCTTAAACTACACTAATTACCACTAATCGCGATTAAAAACTTAATAAGTTACTATTCACCAAAAAATTATTTTAATCCCATTGAACCACATTTTACTTCTTAATGACAACCATGTATGTCGGATTTTTGAAATTCAAAACACAAAAGTGGTAAAATTTCATTTAAACGAAAAATCAGTTTTTATAAGTACCACTTAGTGGTTTCACTATTCATCAAAAATTGAAGTTTTTCAGAAAAATACAAAAAAATCACCCTAAGCTATATTTGATATTCCGAATTCAAAAATGAAGTCTATTTTACAAAATTCAAAACATATAAGTCACATTAATTAATTTAATAATTAATTCTCGCTGTCATGACAAATAGCGTGTTTTTATGAAACAATAAGTATCAAAAGATTGACACTAGTTTAAGTCCGATTTCAAAGTGAAATTAATTCCAACGACCACTATTGGATTAAATGGTAAAAATATATTCTAATTGCACTTAAAAACCAATTCAAAAGATTATCTAATCATGTTAATAAATTAGATTAAAAAGAAGTTTTGAATTAAAATACAACATTTTACACTATTCATTAAAAAATGAACTTTATCGGAAAAATACCAAAAAAATTACACAAAGTAATATTTGATGTCCCAATTCTAAAGAAGAGTTTTATTTGGTCAAATAGAATGTATAAGAGTGATCAAAACTATATTTAATGACGGTTCGCCATCAAAAGGTGATAAGTGAACCTTTAGTGAAAATTAGGGTATAAATGCCTAAAATTGAATTCTTTCCGTATTTTAAGCCTTTATCTTTTATTGGATAAATGTAAAAACATTTAAAAAACATATATAATCATATTTTAGTTATTTCTATCCATTCCCGCCAATACAACGGCTACATGTTAACTACCATTTAAAATAATATTATTATATTACTAGTGTACAACGTAAGTTTTCAAAGAAACTCATCGTTGCGTATCGAGTACGCTATCGAACGTAGAAACCCCTTTTAATTAAAATTAATATTTAATTCGTAAATATTAATAAATATGAAAATGTATTATTCTTTATTTACCTGGGATGTTACAACAACACCAACCGACACCCAAGAAAACTCCATTAGAAGCATGGAGATCACATGTCATGACATGGCAATGAGAAACGGGAGATGAAGGATCGAAGAAAACATAAGAACGAAGGTAAATCATACCTTATATCGATGATGGATCGTCACTTGCTGCTTGCATCAAAACAGGGGGTGCGCATGCAGCAGGAAGAAACTTCAAGGGGAAAACGATCCAAGGATTAAGGTTCGATCACACTGCTCTTATGAGAAGAAGGAAAGGTTCGAGCGTCTCACACCAGGGAACAAGAAGGTAGAATAAGGGAGGAAGATGTCTCATCCCTTTAAAAGATTTATGAAGCCGCGGTTTAAGATATGCTGGATTTTCCATTAAAAGTCGATCGCATTAAACCACGCGGTTTGACCAAGTAAAGGCATCCCGAGCCTTAAAAAAATTAATATATGAGTTTATGTGCTTTGAATCGGTCTTAAATCCCTTAAAACAAGGCCTTGAATGCGTTTAACATCAAAGAAAACGTTAAAGGGGTGAAACTATAGGAAGTTGGAAACGACGCCGGAAACACTGTACACCTACCGATACCGGAAACACTGTACACCTACCGATGCCGGAAACACTGTACACCTACCGATGTCGGGAACACTGTAGACCTACCAATGCTGGAAAACACTGTAGACATACCAATCCTGGAAACACTTTACACCTACCGATGCTGGAAACGTTGTACACCTACCGATGCTGGAAACGTTGTACACCTACCGATGTTGGAAACGGTGTACACCTACCGATTCTGGAAACATTGTACACCTACCGATCCTAGAAACACTGTTCACAGAACTGGAAATTTGGAAAAGTGTTGGAGATAAGTCACCTGGACCTCCCAGAACACCTCATACACCAGATTTCAGCAAAGAAATGGACCAAATAGGTCCGAGCCATTAGATAAATGATTGTTTCATATCTGAAAATTTGTATTTGTAAGGACATAGCCTAAGTTAAGAAATGATCTTAGTGTTATTTTGGTTTTGCTTTCCATTTTTCTACAATAATTAAAACATATGATTAAGGCTCTACTTGATTATAAATTAATGTGAGGCAAAATAATAAATTTTATTTTATTAAGGTTTCAACTAATGATCTTCATCATTGAACTTGGAATGTCTAGTTACAAGGATATTCTAATGTCAAGGATGGATATGCCATTCTCACAACTCAAGTGGAGAGTTACAAATGTATATCAAGGAAAGTGAAAATTGTTTTGGTGATAGTTCCGGATGTGATTTTTTTCTTGAGAACATGCTCCACGCACCTCTTGTTTTTCAAAAACTTCTGACCATTGGGGGACCTCCCGGTTCCTCCCGTTGCAACAGAGCCACCACCATCGTCTGGTGCTCCCACTCCTCTGGCGTCGTCAGCTGGGATTTTGTCGTCGCGGCTCGAGGCTGACGCTCCTCCTTTCTCCTCTATCAAGGAGGCCCTGCTTCTCCTGCCTCCTCCAGCTCCAGATCTCCTCTATCCCTTGCCGGAGATCCTGCTGAATAGTACCTCTTAGGGCATGGTGGATGGCTCCCAGGAGCTTGTTTTCTCAGAAGCAGCCTTCTCTGCAGCCTCGTCTCAGCATCAGTGGACCCTGGTGGTGCGTTTCAGATAGGAGCTCCTGCCTCTTCCACTATTCTGGAGGTTGCATGGCTCTCTGGGCTTGGAGACTCCGGCTAGGGTCTTTGCCCTCAATCAAAAAGCGTTTTGAATCGTGCTATCTTCTAAGGAAGACTGCGTCAAATCCTGGGCCTTCAGCCCCAGATCTATTGGGAAATGGCAGTTTAATCTCTTTCCGTGGTCCCTTGGCATTCACTTTGGTCATGATTCTCCGCAGGCGGCATTATAGCTCAACCTCCCAGACCTTCCTCTTCTGTATCATAATCTCTCCTTACTTCGGGTGATGCGAGATGTGATGGGCTCTTTCTTGTGCGCGGATGATCGAACTGCCCGGTTGCTCGATGCCCCCATGGCGAGAATTTGTGTAAAAGTTGATTTATCATCTCCTGTACCAGATCTCATCAATCTCAGGGCGGGCGCATTTTCTTGGTGGCAGAAAATCTACTCTTCTTCCTCGGATCATTTTTGTGAAGGTTTCCAGCTTCAAGGGCATTCATTTGCAATGTGCAGGAAATCCAGGTACATCTCTCAAAACCTTTGATAGGGTGCCCCCTCGGGGATTGTTGCTTGCTGGATGACCTTGAAGCCTCCCTTAGCTTCCTCATCCACCTCACCACCCCCACCCCCTCTCACCTTGCTTTCCTGTGCGACAGGGGATATTCCTCCCCCTGGTTCTCCTGTTTCCTAGGTGTATTATGGTGCCCTATCCCTCTTACCCTCTCTCCCAAAACCTCCCTCCCCCTTGGCTTTGTCCCCCTCTAGCTCGTCCTTGGTTGTCTTCCACTCTCCAAGATCTCTGGTTGCTGCTACTTCTCCCGATCCAGGCCTTCCATCAAAGAGCTCTGAGCCGGCCTCCTCCCTACCAGTTTCTCTCTTTTCCACCTAACGGGAAAGGGATGTCCAGCAGGTTCTCTTGCAGTGGCTACAAAAAAGAAAACATTCTCCTTCACCCATCGGCATGCAAACTAGATCCAGAAAGAAGGATTCCTTAGCTTCCATGGATGTCTCTACTGTAACACCCTCATCAGCAGGCGCCAAAGCCAAACTACCAAAGATATCATGATATCTCTACTAATATGGAACTCCCACGGCCTAAGTGCTCGGGTTAAAATAGATTTCTTATCCAGTGAGTTAACAAATTCCAATACTTCCATTGCAGCTATTCTTGAACCCAAGCAACAGTCCTCCAAAATAGCAAAGTTTGCGCAAAGAATCATGACTCACAATTTTTTGCATGTAGCCTCTTAGAACCACCAGATATGGATATTTTGGAAGCTGAATATCACGGTGGAGATGGTCTCAGCTTCATATCAATTCATAACTACAAATATGAGCATGGGAATGCAGTGTCTATTCATTACCTTTGTCTACGCTAAATGCGACAAGCAGGGAAGAGAGGCCTTATGGGAGGATCCAGGTAGCTTCGATTCAGGTGACCTTCCATGGATTATGGGAGGCGATTTCAACTTGTTATTGGATAGCACTGGAAAACAAGGGCGTGGTGTGTTTTCATGCAAGGCGAGCCAAGACTTCACTTCGTTTATGACCTGGCGGACATGGGTTTTCTAGGTGTCCGCCTCATCCGGTGCAATAAATATAAAATAAGGAATAGAACGTGGTGTCTCCTGGACCAGTGTCTTGTGAACCTGCAATCCATTTCCGCCTATCCTGATGGCAAGGTGGTTCAAATTTCATGGAAAAATCCGGTGCAAGGCTGTTGTTGGATTAGTTTACACAAGAAACTAAAACGCCTCAAAGGTGATCTGCTTTCCTGGGACATCAATCAACCCTCCCGATTCCAGACAGTGAATGCCCTTAGCTCAGATATTAATAGATTGGAATCCTTGTTGGAGAACAATTATGATGAAACAATATACAATGACTTGGTTATCAAGAATTCCTCTTTGTCTGAATTGCTCTTGGATCAGGAGAAAACGTTATGAGAATAAGCCAAAATCAAGTGGCTTAGGGAAGGCGACAAGAACATAAAGTTTTTTCAAGCTTGTATCAAATAGAGAAGAAGGTTTGGTAATCTAAATTTCTCCTGGATGATGGCAAGTATACGGATGATTGTGAGGTGGTGGGGAACTTGGCTGAAGCACACTTCAAATCCCTACTAGCAGGCTCGAATCTACGCTTGCAAGGCGGTTACCTAGGGGGAGTGCTGGGATTATTAATGTTATTACATGCATGGTTTTTATGAGTGAAAATGACTTCCTTGAGTCTATTTCGGATGAATATGAGATCTCTGATGCTGTGAAAGCTCGCAAACCCGACAGTTCACCTCGCCTAGATGGCTTCCTTGGATCGTTCTACATTGCCTCATGGGATCTGGTAAGGAGAGATTTAGTCCAGGCAATGAAGGATTCTTTCTGAGGTGGTTGTCTCCCCCGCATAGTATGTTCCACCAAACTGGTGTTGATTTCTAAAATCAAAGATCGAACATTGTTGAAACATTATCAGCCCATAAGCATGGTTAACTTTTTGTACAAGGTTTTATCCAACATTATCAACATGATTGTTTCTTTCTTAGTTGAATGGGTTGCTAAAGAACAACATGATTTTATCAAAGGGAGGTCAATTTAAGGAGTGATTGGATTGACTCGGGAGTTTGTCATGGATGTCAACATCAAGTCAGTTGGATCTAATGTAATTATCAAGATAGACATGGACAAAACCTATGACATGCTCGAATGGAATTTTATTATGAAGGTCTTATCGTGTATGGATTTCTCTCCTTGGTCGGTGGACCTTGTGTACAGATGTTTTAGCTCCTCCTGGTTGGCGTTGTCCTTCATGGGGAGAAATTGTGGTTTCTTTAAACCAGTGCGGGGACTACGACAAGGAGACCCGATCTCTCCCATCATGTTTATTCTCATGAAAAATACTCTTAGCAGGTATATAATCAAAACCTTGAGGATGGTAACAATGTTCCTTTCAGGTACAGACAGAAGTTCCATGGGGTTTCTCATGTCATGTATGCAGATGACACCATTATTTTTCTCAATGGCAGTAGAAGATCCATTCATGGCATCGACAACCTCTTTGAATAATATTGCAAATGAAGTGGGAAGGTTGTCAACTGTGATAAGAGCAACCTTTATCTCTCCTCATGGTTCTTGGAGAGATGAATCAACATCATGGAAAGGAGTATAAGCATCTTTAGGAGTTAATTTCTGATGAAATACCTTGTGCCTCCGATATCATATGGTAGAACTCACATTCACCACTTTGACAGGGTGGTTGAAGGTATCATTGGTCATATCAACAATTGGAAAAACCAGTTTTTATCTTTTGGGGGTCACATCATCGTTGGTTAACAGCGTACTCACATCTATCCCAATACATATACTCTCTGCCCTAAAGGTGCTGAAAAGTTTCATCTCTGGTATCAAAAGCATCATCATTTCCTTCATCTAGGACTCCCACTCAGAAGGCAAACTCCACTGGGCATCATGGTCTCGTATGGCATGGAAGTTCATTGAGGGAGGCATCAATGTTAGGAGCATCTCTAGAGAGATGCTTGGGATTCACACCAAACTTGCATGAGAGGTGATCAAGGGGTGTGCGTTGTGGGGAAAACTCATGGTGCAAAAATATGGAAGTAACCCAGACATCCTGAACAAGAACTCCTCTCCGCTGTGGACTGCGGTTCATCCCTATATTCATCACCTTCACCACCTTTCTTACTGGATCATTGGTAGTGGTGACCTCTCATTCTTGCATCACAACCGATCGATTGTCAAACTGGATTTTTCGGGCTTCCCAACTCCATCCATGTCTTTCAAACAAGCCAAAAATTACCTGGGCTTCACTCAGGAGGTCTTGGATGAGAACCAACATACCCTGTTTGATCTTATTGAGATCTCCTCCGACTCTAACAAATGTTTTTTTATAGGGATTTAATCGGGAACCTTCTCAGAGAGGGAGTATAGAAGAATTTAGTACCCTCATACTATGCAGTACATTTGGGGTGACTCTCTTTGGTGTAAAGAAATTCCAGCAAAACTAAACTTTTTAGTTTGGTGTATACGAAATGATGTGTTACCAACCGATGACAAAGTGAAACACTCGGGAATTCATCTCACATCCAAATTTTTGTGTTGCATAGGCCCACAGGAAGAAACTTCAAGGCACCTGTTCGTAGGTGGCGATTGGTCATGTGAGGTGTGGTTATCATTCGTACATCTAGCTGGGATCCATTCTTAGGCAAATTCATTTGAATCTTTTTTTAACTAGGTGGCTTCAAGGAGCAGAGAATAATAATTTGTAAAGGAAGGAAATATATTATATACTTGCGGTTGGATGTTGGTGTATTTGGGAGGCTAGAAATAAGGCTCGATATGAGGGAGTTTCATGTTCCGAACTAGTAGTGGTTTTCAAAACTAGACGCTTGCTGCTCGACGTGTCTTGTTTTATTTCCAACTAGACAAGTCCCCTTCGCTCAAATCTTTGTTGCACTTCAAGTCATCCTTCACTCTTGTGAACACCACTCAAGGCCGATGGATCTGTTGGCACCCCCACAGGCATGAAAATAAACTCAACCCAAAAGGATCTTGTTCCACAGGCATGATGCAAGGAGGTGGTGTGGTTCGTGATGTCAGGGGATCTGTTTTTCTCACCTTTACTGCATCCTTTAGTCATGGTGATTCTCTACAAGCTGATGTCAGGGCAATGATGATGGGTCTTGAGCTTTGTATCCAAAATAATATTGACCTGACAGTGGTGGAAATCGACTCTAAAATCCTCTAGAACTCTCTGCTTGGGAATTATAGCATCTCATGGAATGTCACCTACCACATCCGTAAGTTCAAGAGGCTTATCTATAATGGCATGGACATTCTTCATACTTGGAACAGAGGTAATAATGTTGCAGACTTCCTTGTTTATAACCCCCCTCAAAGTACGATGGTCACATGTTTTTTCGGTTTGGGCTCATTCCCATTTGAAGGTGTTGATGTCTAAGGGGATTCCCTCTGGCTTCATCATTTAAGACCCTCGTAGTTTTCTTCTAGTTTTTTTACTAGGCTAATTCCTTCTTGCTCCATGAATAAAAGAACATTATGAGTATAACCCAAGTGTGGGCTCCATTAATTACTCGAAGGTATTCAAGTAGGCATGTCTTTTCTAATTATAGGTTTGTTGCTCCTTAATCCATTGAGTGGACTCCCCAATCTAGAAACTTTTACTCAAATTTCCTCAACACTCTCCTCTAAGTTATATGAAGTCTAGTGTGGGATATTTCTCTTTGTGTAAATTGGTTAAGTCAGCCCAAAATTTTCATAAGAACTCCATGATAAAAGTAATTGTCCCAACATGGGTTGGTCAAACACTTAGTTCTATGGTTTTCATTCATAATCAAGTAATGAAAGACTTAGTCTGACTTAATATTAAGTTAAGGGATTTTATTTATTATACATAAAGATTTCTTGTTTTATTCTTTGCATGTCTTATTAATATTAAGTAGATTTTACTTAAGGGATTAACCATGTTATGATAAAAAAAATTAACACGAGACATATATTTTAATTTCATATTTTCATATTAGTCCATTTATTTATGTGATCTTGGTCTTGCATCCATAAAATAAATGATGCATAAGAAAAAAAATAAAAAAAATAAATAAATGATGTGATCAGGAGCTTATCTAATGGTTGTTTTATTCGATAGGCAACAAATCCACCTATGACCCTAGGAGAAAACTCCTTGTGTTGGTCTTGGTATAAGTTGTAGCATTCCACCTTTTCACCTATGTATCTTTTGAGTTGGTTTTATCTTAGTTCCATCTTGAACCACCTCCTCGTGCCTTGGGATTCTCCTTTTATTACATATGTTTCATAATTCACACACAGGTGAGGGAAACCAAAGGATTGGTTAAGTGGAATTATATAAAACAATATTGAGCTTGTGAGTCCTACATAATAATAGAGGGGGGGGGGATGACATGCAAGTCATCATATTTAATTTAATAATAAATAATTGTGAAACCTTGCAATAAAATTAAATTAAATAAAACCAACTCATATACAGGTATGTTCAAAGCTCATGATCAGTCATACACATGCAACAAATGCAAAAATGTACATTTTCTAGCATTCACTTCAATTCATTCTTTATTATTAAGATAAACGTGCTGATATTGATTCAATTAATTAATTAATTCCCTTAGTCTTAATGACCATCTGAAGTATCTTGGAGATACCCATAATAAATGCATTCATATAAAATAAACATGACCAACAAATACGGATAATTAAATGCAATTAATTGAGCATTTATTAGTTCTTCAAAACTTTACTACATAGTCAACGCATATGGTGCAAACAGTATAATTAGGTTTTCATTCTGTAATTAATTATTTTCAGTGATTTAATTTTATTATTTACTGGGAGACTATACATAGTGTACCCAGGAGATACACATCATGTTCCTCTCTTATCATGTATCTAGGATAAATGCCTAGGGCCTATGGATGTATCTCAATCAGATTACACGTTGTGTACTAATGAGCTACATGCCATGTATTCCTCTTATCATGTGCTGGTGTAACCCACCAATTGAATCATTGTGTTATCCAGACAAGGTAATTGATGGATCACATGATGTGTACACTAACTACACGTTGTGTGGTCCGTTTTTCATGTGTTTGTGTAACTCGTCGATTGAATCAACATGTTATCTGAACTTGAGGATTAATGATTCACACGATGTGTATGCCGGCTACACACCATGTGTTTCATTAATGTTCTGGGTTTTGAGTCTCACATGATATTAACTGTGTATTTGAACACACAGTGAAAATTTCACTGCTAAACCATGAAGACTACACGATGTGCATGCCAACTACACACTGTGTAGTCTGAAAAATTGTGTTCCGGGTTATCCTGGTCAACATGTGGTGTACAGTAAATATACCACGTGTAATAATTGCTCGAAGCATCATGTATCCCATGACATGTCCAGGTGCAGTGAACATGGGTACATAGCATGTACTCCAGCTACACATTGTGTGACTCAATCTACCATCCAGAATCTTTAGCACCACTCAATGGCATATCTGATCATTTTTCATCTATTCTTAGTCCATAAGAAAGTATGAATCTTGAAAAAATAATATTAATATGTCTAAATTTTTTTAATTAAACCTTAGGTTAAAGAATGAATAAATTAGAAGTGAAAAATTGATCACTATTGCACATAATTATAAATAAATAAATAATTATAAGTTTAAATGTGACTGTTCTGATGCCACTTGATGGTTCCAAGAACATCATAAGTGCTTATCAGGACCGACCTCGATACAAAAAATTTCAAATTTGATGGATCATTCACATATTGTACAATACATGAATGTTATCTATAGTGGAATTTTTCAAAGAATATTGAAAATGAAACATGCAGAAACTAAGAGAATGTCTTTTCACGTTAAATTTATAATTAATTTAAATAGATCAGAAGAAAGAATATCTCGGTCTTAGGATCTTTCTTTTATGATGTTATTGATCATCTAAAACTCATGTTGTTTTATCATCATTGTGCTTGTATGATCCAAGTATAGAATCCCTCTAGTGGTGATCCACATGCGCTCCTTTGATCTCTGAACAACACTGATGGATTATTGGGTGTTAGTGTGGTGGATCAATCATTTTGTTATGTTTGTCTAGATTGTGATGAAAATTCCTTCAGGATTGAATAATTTTCCTTGCACTCTCAGTTATTAAGAGGATGAAGGAGGGAGGAGAATCTCTAGAGCGTTTTTTAGTCTTGAGAGAGAACTCTAGATTTTGTTGAGCACATCATTCTCAATATTAATCTATGTTGATTAATCTCTACATAATAGGTATAATCATATATTTATAGAGATAAGGTTAAGGTTAAAATATTATTTAATTACACAACGACCCTTAAATAATATATTAAACCTCCTCTGACCCCGTGTCATGTAATAATAATAATATTATTATTATTATTATTTTATGGTGTGTGTAAACTGGCACAATGAGAAATATTATTTTACCGACTTTCAAATTAATATTTATCCCCAGACACGATATTGGTTTTCTCATCCTCAGCATTTATCGAATACCTAAATAATTATTTAATTAAATATATATTTGTAAAATAAATATTTTATTCACAGTCTAACAAATAAATATTTATTAAATATTCAATAAATAAAGTAAATATTTTATTCACAACCTGGTGAATAAATATTTATTAAATATTCATTTAATTAAATAAATTATTTATTAATGAAAAAATAATATTACCTTGTGGATAATATTTGAAATTGATAAATCCTAAATAAATTTGTTCATCGATCTTGAGAATGATATTTATTCCAATAATTAAATTCAAATAGAATTTAATTAAGATCAGTGGAAACATTTAGTGTGTAACCCTCTATGCTTCTTTCTCGTTGGTGTTAGGCGGACTTACCTAAAGTTCATGATTAATATCTAGAAACGAGTCAAGGAACCCTAGAGAAAAAATTCAATGTCGTAACATCAACAACCACATACGATCTCTCACTGTGTAATATAATCCCTTAATCACAATATCTCATCAAGTAGGTTACACACCTATGTCATCAACCTATATGCTTGATATGTCTTTCTTTGACTATCTGAAATAAACTCATCATTACACCATGACCATAGAATTTAATGTGATGGTTCCATTTCAATCAAAGGGTCCTTATATCAAAATCTATAAAGATGGAATAGACAAATCCTTCCTTGACTAATTATTAATAACATGTCATTCATGACACACCCAACATACCCTATTTCCTACGAATATATAACGTCACAATTTTGATCAGTAAATCTAAGTGTGTGAGTCATGACATGCGTTAATAATAATCTTAAAGTATAAGGATCATTACACACACTTACAGATAGGAATATCCGATGACGCATAAAAATGTGGAATTCCTACTGGTAGGTCAATTCTTATAATCTTCCATCTTGGAGATTACCATGTACAAACTTCATGAGAAGAAGCCTCATCTGTTTATTTGTGAGTGTTCATTCAGTGATATCTTTCGAACAAAGCATCATATTTAGATTCTCTCTTTTTCATTGAGTTCGAAATGGGGGGGGTCCTATGCTATCTATAAACTCATGTCGGGCATTGAAGCCAAACCTAGTCCCCCTTTTCTTTTTCTTTTCTTTTTCTTCCTTTTATTTGTCCCCTTCTCTTTCTTATCCTCCCCTTGGATTCTTGTGTATGCCCTATCCTTTGGGATTCCCCTTGTTATGACCAATAGAGAAAAGGGATATGGAGAGAGGGGGGAGAATAGAGGTGATTTCATAGAGCTCAAGAGGAGTCAGATTGTTGTACGATAGCTATGGATTGTGGATACAGGAAAAGCTTCGACAGATTCCACCCAAAGGTAGTCTATTTTTAATTTTTTTATTATAAATATCAATATATTTACCACTTTCTAGAATTAAGACCCTAAAATAACGGATAAGGACCCCCATGGGGTCTATCTATGCTTAACTGGTAGAAAACAGGGTTTCAGACCGATGACAAGGGTTCTCATTAGGGAAATCTCGATCACACGATGTGTGGTTTCATGAAAAAATGCTATAAACTATTCTTGTTAGGGAATATTACTTTTTAGAACTACACATTGTGTACTTTGAGTACACACCATGTAGTAGTACTCGACCATGTAGTTGAGTAAAAGTCTAAACCTGTGTGGGGGAACTTGGCCATATAGGGTTCACAGCTAGACCCCATATGGGATGCACATCATGTGGAAGTACACATCTAGGAGGAAACACATGGTATGTCCATGTGTGGTACATGGGAAGGTACCTCATGTAGGGTATACATTGTGCACTTGATTTACACATCATGTACTTGGGTTTTACATGCCAAGTGTAAGTACACACCCCATGTGGTTCTTTGAGAGTACACACCATGTACTCGAGTATACACATCGTGTACTTCTCATTTCCTCCCCTTTTTAGGGTTTTTTGTGTTTTTACACCTTGAAGTCATAATTGGACATAATAGGGGCCTATTTTGAGTGTTTTTCTACATAGATCACAATGATGAAACCTGTGGGGTGATTTGAGGACTCTTAAGAGGTGTTTTGGAGAAAAAAACTACGATGGAGAGGTGATTTCTCCAGTAAATGGTTTTTGTTCTCTCCGAAGAGTGAGACATAGGATGAGACCCGCCCGAGGGTTGTATGAAATGGTTAGTGGATTTGGCATGGGTTCTCCAAGGTCATCATATAATGCATCTTTTGATAGTCCCTTCTCAGTAGGACTAAAATGTGACTTAATGGATAGATGTGGTTGAGTGTTCAGACTAACCTAGAGTAAGATCTTGATCTGAGATGGGTCATCAACCATCTCTCTATACTGATGTTTAAGTAGCTTTTCCCTTGAGGACACCTCCCTTTAGAGGTCTGCCTATTTAGTTCAGTGAGGATGTGGGTTGTTGGAGACTAGTGTGTTACCAAAGATCCCATGTAGGATGCCTCTGCTTATGTATCGACCTAGAGGATCCCGTGTAGGATGCTTCTACTTACTCTTTCCAAGGATCCTATGTGGGATACCTCTTCTTGCTTACTATTTCCTAGTATTCCAAGATGAATTCCTTTTCTTACGTGTTGACTTAGAGGATCCCAAGAGGGATGCCTTCACTTATGTGTAGGCCTTGAGGATCCTGAGTAAGATGCCTCTCTAGTGTTTGATTTAGGGGACCCGGTGGGTGCCCTGGTGTTTGACTGGTCATGAGCTAGTATGTTGGATTTGGGTAAAGATGGTAGTGGGTGTCACCTTAGAACTTGTACTAGACATGTGAGCTAAGGGGTTGTGGAAATAGTGATGGGTTTAGGCATTCAAACAACCTCACTCTTTTATTTATTCTTTCACTCAATTACTATTGATGCAACTACGATTCTAGGCGTGCTTCCTAGAACTCGTCCCATGGGGCCTGATGCGATGTAATGCTATGATGGGGATACCCATAGGTACTTCCTGATATTTGGTAAATAATCCTAATTATCTAATTGTTACTTTATTGGGATTTTCAGAGGTACTTCCTAAGATCCATATTATATTATGCCTTAAGTGATACTTGAGTTACTTATATGTAATGCCTTGGACAGGTTCATAAGGCGAATGGACTTATATGATTCCTTAAGCGATACTTGGGTTCCTTATATGGAATTCCTTTGGCAGACTCATATATTATATGAGATTATATATTTCCTTGCGTGATACTTGGGTTCCTTAAACAGAATTCCTTGGATGAGCTCATAGGGTGAATGAGATTATATGATGCCTTGAGTGATACTTGGGTTCCTTATATGAAATGTATTGGATATGCTCATGGGTTAAATGGAATTATATTACGCCTTGAGTGATACATGGATTACTTATACGGAATATCTTGGACAGGATCATAGGGCTAATGGAATGATATTATGCCTTGAGCGATACTTGGGTTCCAACTTGGAATGCATTAGTTGGGATCATTGGACATATGGAATTATTTTTATGCTTGGTTATCATTATACATGGATTCCTTGGTTACGTACCTTAGGTATCAATTTTTTATATAAAGTAAAATGGTCAGAGACTTTATGGGGCTGGTCGGAGCAGGTATGGTCGATCGGGATCACGAACCCAAGGATCGGCTTGATTATACACAACTTGAGTGGTACAACATCCATCTCAATGCCTTGTTCATGGTATGCCTATTCAATCAAGTTCACGAACCCTAGGGTTGACTTTCATTTTACTTTATTTATTATATTCTAGTTGTGACTTGACTAGGCTGAGCATATTTCATGTGCATGCACTTATGGAAGTATGTTATAGGTTCACTGTTGGGGGTGGTCTATTGAGATTTATTTCTCACCCCATGTACGTGCACCTCGGTGTGCATGAAGACCTTATATATGCTTTCATGTTGAGCACAGATGCACGATGGATAGGGCTGAGGCCCAGGGTTTCATTATCGAGTGGATATGCTTGTGTGGATATCTTCTGATCAAGATGGAGCAACTCGACAATGTCTTGGTGATTGAGTATGTGGTTCGGGTAAGTAGAGACTTGTAATTTTGTTTATGTTCCTTTTATTTACTCTTATATATAAGGTTGGCCTATTGGGTGATCAGTGTTGTATGTATGACATGGTTGTGTGGGCCTTTACTATATTTCATTTATTATTTCAACCTTGTTATATTTATTGCTTTTGCACTCTGTTTATTCACTACTATGGATGATGTTTGGTTATTTCTGCTGGTTTCTTACTCTGATATAAAGTCATAGTCTCCCCACAGACACACCCTAGGTCCAAGCTACTAGTCGGTAGCCTCTGACATATGGGTAGGTTCACTTGAGGCCTTGTCGCCAACCAGTCCAAATACTATTTATAGAGTGAGTCGGGTCGGGACATGAAAAAGTAGTATTAGAGTTGTTTGTTTTCCTATCATGTTATTATTTAGGATATAGTAGACATGAGTATTAGGAATGTGTTGGACCTTGTAATGGATATCAGATTGGTGTGTTGAGAGCACTTATTCTAGTGAGAAGTCTAGGTTACCAGAGATATGGGATTATTGTTCTTGATATGCAATGTTATAGTTGTATATGATTTTCACTTCAAGCAATGCACATGTTGTGTGGATTTTATGAATTATTATGGATTTATGGCTCCCATCCCATTGATGAGAGGCTAGTTACTAATTTTTACTCTTGGTCAGCAGAGGTAATAGGTCTTTCGTGTATCATATTTGGCATGTAGGGTCCATATATTATAGGCCCACTAGTGTACGATTTTATTACTGATAATAGATGCTAATTGTTTAAAGTGTCAACAACAATCTAAATGGAATTTTCCCATATAGGTTCTTGGTGGAATTCTAATCAATTTGGATGAATTGAGTATATGTTTTCTTCTTATGGCAGGTCATGTGGATCTACAATGAGACGTTCGATGGTGAGGCTGATGACTTGATCCTTGTGCACATGAAGTGCAGCGACCCTAGTGGGTCGATAGGGCACATGATGACCAAGAGTTGGACCCTTCATGGAGTGTTTTTACTTAGGTTTGGTTATTTAAAGTATCAGTAACAACCTATATGATGTTTCCCCTAATTGCTTGGAATGAAATTCTACTTAATCGAACCATGTGAGTATTGTATGACATGATCACTGAGACAATGTTTTGTATGTATTGTTGACCCTCACAGGTCAACATTTATAGCCAATTCCTTCTATTAGACCCTTTGTGGGTGTATCCTTTTTAGGCATGGTTAATTAAAGATTCGTAACAACCTACATGGCATTTACCCATCTTGATAACTATGATATTTTACTTAACCAACATTTTTTTATGGTTATCTAGTTAGAACCCCTAGTGAAATGTTGATAGGTACCTAAAAATTTATATTAAACTAAAACCTTGAGAGGGTATTACTGTATATGGATGCCCGGTGAGTGTCAGTTCCTTATTATTTTACTTGATATTGTGACCCTATAAGGAGCAGTTCCTTATGAGGATGCTCGGAGAGGTTCAGGGACTGGTAGGTCATGTTGACGGGTTTTACCCTCACAGTTCAATGTTATCCTTACCTCCCTTAGATAGGGTATATAGTCATGTTAGATACCTTTTTTGATATGGGTGTGTGGATTACCCCCCATGATATGTGACCTTGGTGAGAGGTTTGACATTTTGGGCTAGGTGGTAGGACCTAGTGACCCTGATATGAGACTTGATCGGTAGGGCTAGGTGAGAGACCTAGAGACCCTTAGTTAGAACTCAAACCTTTGAGATTCAGTGTTGGTTTGATCGAGGTAAACCTATGAGGGATGGTTGTTCCGAGTTTTGTAAATTCTTTTTTAGGCAGTGCATTTGGTTGTATGCTCGATCTGAGGTTGATGCATGGGAGGTGATCAGGTTTTGTGATATATGGATGATGATGTCATTGGTTTTTTGAGGAAGAACCTCAGGTGCTTGGATATCAAGACTATATTCAATGGGAAAGACTATTAGGGTGCCTAGACCTATTGACCATTGGTTGTATGGTTTACGCTCATGATTGGAATGACATCGTGTGATAGGTGGTCATGGAATAAATCATAGCATAGGTAAGGTGCCTGATTTTGAGGATAAGTTCCAAGGGAGCTTCTGGATAAATGAGACTAACTTGTCATGTAGCACGATTAGCTTAGCCTTATTGATGGATGACTCATAGGAGTCTAAGTTGGGTCTTGAACTGGGTGGTACAGGATTATAGACCTGTTGTGTATGGAAATTTTAGTTGGTGATAATTTCTCATGGTAACTTTTTAATGTGGAACATCGGTGAGTGGTTGTGTGCAAGTCGAGGACTGATGGTTTCAAAGAAATTTTAAGGGATTAGTTGCCTGAGAGTTTTGATGAAATGAGAAATGTCTCTTCATGGTAAAGGATATATTGAGCGTAAATCAGGGGTCATGAGACGGTTGACCCATTGGTAGACCTTGACACACATTGTTGGGAGACATGGTGCCAGGGGTCGGTTAAGGTGAGTATATCCCAGTTTGATGTAAGTGTGGCTTGGGGAGATTTATAAACGCATATCGATGGAATCTTAGTGTACTACTAGTCTGGAGATGATCATTCCCAATATCTTGACATCATCTTGAGTATGCTAAGAGAGCATTGGTTATGTGTCGAGCTTCTTTTCCTTAAAAATATTTTCTAGTTTTATGAAGGGACTCCTTGGTAGTTGTACTTGAGGAGCAGTATAAGGTAATCCATATGGTGGGGAGTACATTGTTTGTTTGAGGTTAGTTACCCTTATTATAAGTTGAAATTTAGTAATTGTTATGGAAACCATTCTCAGGAAGTGGGAATGAGAAAAGTTGCGAGTTGACACTCAGGAGTGAGTGGTTTTGGCTACACTAGACATTTCATTCAGTGATGGACAAAGCATGGTCCATGGATCTTTGAGTTCGGTTATGAGGTGATGATAAGGATACTCCTATGGTGGGGAGTATCAGATTGGTCACGGTTGAACGTCTCCTATGTAGGGATATTTTTTGACATCATGGGACCAGTCATTAGACAGTCAAGATAGCATAGTTGTGAAGATGCTCAAGATGGGATCATGGTTGTTGTTTGACCACCAAGGCTTCTCAGGGATGAGAAGGGTTATGGTGGGAAGGTTATAAAAACCAGTATTTTCCAGACTATGAAATTTAGGAAAAAATTGAATTTTTACTTTCAGATACCCGTGAGGGGTAAAATAATCTTTTTCTCCTTGCATGTGATCTTAGAAGATTTTTCTAATCACTCTATTGGTTCAAGAATGGGGTTTTTACCCTAGGACATGAGTTTGGTGGAATTCCGAGTTGTTCGAGTTTTCACAAAATAATTAATATTTAACATTTAATTAATTAAATATTAATTTATTCATTTGCATTCATTCGGTGATATCTTTTAAATAGTGTCATATTGAGATTTTGTCTTCATCGTTGAGTTCATAACAGGGGCTTTTCCTTGGTAAGGCATGAACTCATGTCGAGTCTTGGGGCCGAGCTCAAACCCCTTTTTCTTTTTCTTTTTCTTTTTCTTTTTCTTTTTCTTTTTCTTTTTCTTTTTCTTTTTCTTTTTCTTGTTCTTTTTCTTTTTCTTCTTCTTTTCTTTTTCTTCCTTTTATTTTTCCCCTTTTCTTTCTTCCCCTCCCCTTGGATTCTCATGTATGACCCCTCTTATGGGCTTCCCCTTTTCATGACTGAGAGAGAAAAGGTAGAAGGAGAGGGAGAGAGAGGGAGGTAGGGAATAACGGTGTGTGGTTCCATGAACACACATTGTGCACTCTTCATGTCGAGGAAGACGGCTTTTTAGAACTGCATGTTGTGTACTTTGAGTACACATCATGTAGTAATACTCATCAATGTAGTCAAGTACATGGATGGATATCCCATGTGGGGGCACTTGGCCATATATGGTATATGTTCAGACCCCGTGTGGGATAGACACTATGTAGAAGTACACAGTCGGGCGAAAACACATGGCCAGGCCCTTTGTGGTACAAAAGCAGGTACCCCATATAGGGTACACACTGTGTACATGATTTACATGTCATGTACTTGGGTTTTACACACCAAGTGTGGCTGAAGTACATGCTCATTTGGGTATTTGAGAGTACATGTCATGTACTCAAGTATACACATCATGTACTTCTCCTTTCCTCCCCCTTCTAGGTTTTTTTGTGTTTTTACACCTCAGAGTCAGAATTGGACATAAGAGGAGTCTATTTTGAGTGTTTTTTCTCATAGATCGCAGTGATATAACCAGTGGGGTGAGTGATACATAGGATGATACCCACCTAAGGGTCGTATTAAATGGTTATGGGTTCACTAAGGTCCTCGTCTGATGTATCTCGTTATAGTCCCTAGTTAGCAGGACTAATATGTGACTTGATGAGACTGAATTTGGTTGGGTGTTCGGACCAACCTAGAGTGAGATCTTGATCTGATATGGTCCATGATCCATATCTCTAGATTGATGTTTGAGTAGCTTTTCCCTTGAGGACACCTCCATTTGGAGGTCTTCCTCTTTGGTCCTATGAGTTCGTGGGTGGTTATAGACCAATGTGTGACCAAGGATCCCATGTAGGATGCCTCTTCTTATACTTTGACCTAGAGGATCCCATGTAGGATGCCTCTACTTACTCTTTATGAGGATATTGTGTAGGATACCTCCACCTGCTTTCTATTTTTGAGGATTCTAAGTGGGATACCTTTTCTTACTTATTGACTTAGAGGATCCCAAGATGGATACCTTCGCTTATGTGTGGAACTCAAGGATCCTGAGTAGGATTCCACTTCAATGTTTGATTTTGGGGACTCAATGGGTGCCCTAATGTTTGACTAACCTTGAGCTAGTATGCTGGATTTAGGTATAGATGGTAGTGAGTGTCACCTTAGAACTTGTACCAAACATGTGAATTGAGGGGTTGTGGCGGTAGTAATGGGTTTAGGCATTCGCCCAACCTCGCCCTTTTATTTATTCTTTCACTCAGTTATTGTTGATGCAACTATGATTCCAAACGTGCATCCTAGAACTCATCTCATGGGGCCTGATGCGATGTGATGCTATGATGGGGATACACATAGGTGCTTATTAGGATCCATCATATGAGCCTATTTGACTAACTTTTACTTTATCATGATGCATAGAGGTACTTCTTGGGATCCAGCTTATATTATGCCTTGAGTGATAATTGGGTTCCTTATATGGAATGCCTTGGATGGGCTCATAGGGCGGATGGAATTACATAATGCCTTGAGTGATACTTGGGTTCCTTAGACAGAATTCCATGGATGGGATCATAGGGCGGATGAGATTATATGATGCCTTGAGTGATACTTGGGTTCCTTATATGGAATGCCTTAGATGGGCTCATAGGTTAAATAGAATTATTTTATGCCTTGAGTGATACTTGGATTCCTTATATGAAATTCCTTGGATGGGATCATAGGGATAATGGAATGATATTATGCCTCAGGAAATACTTGGGTTTCGACACAGAATGCCTCAAACGGGCTCATAGAACATATTGAATTTTTTTATGCTTGGTTATCATTATACATGGACACCTTGGTTATGTACCTTGGGTCTAGATTTTATTTATATAAATTAAAATTTTGAGATACTTTATGGCGTTGGCTGAAGCAGGTATGGTCGATTGGGATTACAAATCTAAGGATCGATTTGATTATACACGGATTGAGTGGTATGACATCCAACTTAATGCCTTATTCATAGGATGTCCAGTCGATTGGGTCCATGGACCCTAGGGTAAACTATGGTTTTACTTTATTTATTTTATTCCAGTTGTGTCTCGGCTAGACTGAGCATATTGCATGAGCATGCACTTATGGAAGTAGGTTATTGGTTCACTGTTGGGGGTGGCTTACTGAGATTTATTTCTCACCCTCTGTATGTGCACCTAGGTGTGCATGCAGACCTTATGTCTGCTTTCATCTTGAGCATTGATGCATGATGCATAGGGATGAGGCCCAGGGTTAAATTATTGAGCAAAGACACTCATGTGGATATCTTTTAATTGGGCTGGAGTAGCTCGACAGTGTCTTAGGGACCAGGTATGTGGTTCAGCTCAAAGTTAGTAGTATAGCCTTATACTTTTATTTACGTTCCTTTTATTTACTCTGTATATGAGTTTGGATCAGTGTGCAGTTAGTGTTGTATGTATGACATGGCTATTTAGCCCTTTACTATATTTCATTTATTGTTTAGCCTTGTTATATTTATTGCCTCTGCGCTCTTTTTATTCACTTCTATGGATGATGTTTGGTTATTTCCACTGGTTGTTTACTCTGATATAAGGGAATAGTCTCCCTACATACACACCATAGGCCCTTGCTATTATTTAGTAGCCTATGGCATATGGGGAGGCACGTTTGAGGTCTTATCGCCAACTGTTCTAGATACTATTTATAGAGTAAGTATGGTTGGGATGTTTCATAAGAATTTTCTTGGACTAAGTCAGAACATGTATAATGGTAAAGTGTTAAAGAAGTTTAGCATGGAGAACTATAAAAGGGGTCTTTACCCATGATGCGTGGCATGAATATTAGGAAGATTTGATATCCTTCTAAAGTGTTAGAAAGGATGGATAAGATTCTTTATGCAACCATCATAGGATCCATCATGTATTCCATGTTATGTATTCAACCTGATGTCTCTTATGCTTTGAGCATAACAACTAGATACCAATAAAATCCTAATGAGAGTCATTGGATAGTTGTGAAGAACATTCTTAAGTGCTTAATAAGGACTAAGGATATGTTATTTGTCTTTGGAGGAGAGGATGAGCTTTGTGTAAAGGGTTACACAAATGCTAGTTTCCAATCTAAAAAAGATGATATGAAATATCAATCTAGATTCATGTTTTTCCTAAATAGTGGAGCAATTAGTTGGAAGAGTTCCAAACAAGCCACCATAGAGGACTCAAAAACAGAGTCAGAATACACCAATTCATCAGATGTTGTGAAGGAAATTGTTTAGATTAAGAAGTTTATTTCTGAATTTTGAATGGTTCCTACATTGAGCGAGAAATTGAGCTATATTGTAACAACAATGGGGTTGTTTCTTAGGATAAGGAACCCCAATCTCACCAAAGAACCAAACACATCCTTTTAATATACCATCTCATACGATAAATCATTGATAGGGGTGATATAAAGATCAGTTGGGTAGCTAATCCAAATAATGTAGCAGATTTGTTGATGAAACCATTACCGCAACAACAACATGAGGGTCATGTAGAATATCTGGGTGTAAGACACATGATAGATTGGTTGTAATGGTTGTAAATGTATCATGTTATATTATAATAAATTCAACCTATAATTATCATTCATTCATTTTTTTTGTAATTAATTTTACTTGATGGTTAAATGATAATATTCCCTTAAAGTACAACTTTGAGCTACCCCTAACCAATGATCATTAATGAGTGTTATGGGTTGTAGTGATATGATAATGTTAGATTGAATAGATTCTTGTACTCGTTACATAGAGTTGTATTTGGGTTATGAATAATGGATTCATGAGGTAATAAGTAGAGACTTATTACTTGGATTGATCTGCTAAAGTATATCTCATGGAATGTCATAGAGTCATCAATATAATTAGGGGTGTATGCTTATTATAAATCTTTATTACCTAAGGTAATTGAGATACTTATCATGATAAACTTTATACTTTTATTACCTTTTTAAGAAAGTATATATGTTGACTTATCTAATACGAGGGTGGTTGGGTATGTTGTTGATCATTTTGTCAGTTAGAGCGCGACCAAGATGATATTTGTCCACTTTTATGAAAAGTTAAATACATGTGGCCCTTGATTGAATTAAATTAAGAAAATGAATTCTTGTGATTATTTTTTCAAATATAATGTGTTCAACTACTTGGATAAGTGACATGTGATATACTTATCAGATAAACGAATGACATGTGATGTATTCATTGACTTCGTCCGTCTTTTTTGGAGAATCAATAAATAATGAAGGGCCAATACTAGATTGATATGTTTCATGTCTAGTGGTCACTCAATGTAATGGAAAATGGGATTATATAGGTATACATATGGTATATATGATACATCTTATGGTGGACATGTTCATATAGAGATATGAGTATGTTTGATGGAGATCACACCAAACCCCTTAGTAGCTTAAGTAACACTAATTCTTTGTTAGAGGCTGCTACTTGCTTACATCTATGACATAGGGATTTCATAGTTGTTTTCAATGATTATAAGGCTCATAGGGTCACACAATTAGGCTTTTGAATAAGGATAAGATTTTAGATAAAATGTTTTTTTTAAAATGAAGATAGTTTGATGAAAAAACATGTCTAAAAGAGTTTGGATGGATTGATAAAGAGTTGTGAAGTTTTGCATAAAGTCCTTATGGATTTTAAGTGCAAGTGGGGGATTTTTGAAAGTGCGCCTAAAAAAATACATGCATGTGCTACATGTATAATAAATATAATGTGTGTGTGTGTGTATTATTAAATATGCTTGTGATGCATATTCAGATTGTTGCATGTGATGTAGCATGTGCACTGCAACTTTGCCCATAACAGTTTCATCAGTTTAGAACCAAAGGTTGGTTCATTCAAAGCTTGGAATTTATTTATTTAAATGAGTTCAATACCCAACAGGAAGAAATTCATGAGGTGCATTAGGAAGTGGGAGCCTCAAGATTCAGCTATAAAAGAGAATTAGTTCTTTTCTATTAGTGTGTGCGATGTGTGGGAGACACTGTTAAAATATTTTTGAACTCTCTTCTTACCAGAACTTTGTTTATCTCATTTGAGAAGGCGTTGGCACCCCTTCATATTTTAGGTATCCTCATGAAAAGTCATTGGATCCCTTGGTCGATGTATCGCCTCGGAGGTAGGGTTCATTCGTTCATTGTTCTTCATGATCTCCATCAACCATTCTCTTTTGAAAGATGACAATAGTAGCTACTACAACAAGCGATTTATAGGTACTCTGTTTTTGCGATATTTAATGTGTTTGATTTCTTGAAGATATATCTAACCATGTTTTAGGTTGCCTTTTACTGCAAATCATCATTAAATGATCATATAAAATCCATCATATGTGTCATATGATATGACATGTGGGAACAAGGCATATCATATTTCTTGTCAAACACATATCGTAAAGCATAGACATATGAATGTCATGTTACTTCTAAATAAATCATAATATATGATTAAACTAGGGTGTATAGCAGTGGATTGTATTTTACAATTCATATGACACCTTGATACTAATATTGACAGTTGAACGTTAATAATTAACCTTTAAGAATCTTCTATTCAAACATCTATCATTGATAAAAGTTCAAAATATGAAACTTATGGGAGTTGGATCGGCCAAAGATTATAAGTGTTGTAACCACATTTCATTCACTTTTATGTTATGAACATATGATTAAATGCTTGAGAAGTCTCAAGAGTGTCCCAAGACCTATAGAAGGAAGAAACATCTATAATAATGTGTGTGTGTTCCTTGTCGAGATTCCTCTACTGAGTTCTTGAAGCTCTCTTCCTCCTCTTTCCCTTTTCAACTGAGGTACTAGCATACCATAGTTGCGAGGAGAATTATGCCTAAGTGTCGAGTGATTTGGATCAACTCATGGATACACCACAGATGAACAAACCCAACGGTTGCTTCTAAGGCATCTTCATCAAGAATATGTATGAAGACAATAGCATAGGCTCATCAGTGCATGGTAGATGTTCTTTGTTTTGTATATACATGGTTTCAGTTTCAATGAATGGTGGTCTTGGGAATTTTAGTTTCTAATGTCATATTCTACTTAGAACAGGTGTTTTTTGATCCTTAGAAACCTTCAGCTATGATTTTTTTTTAGATACCACTCTTAGTTTATGATTATCAATGTGATTCATGGTCATTACCAACTTTTCAAATGTCCCTTAGGGTCACAAATAATACAATGCTAAATAGGATTTTTAGATTAACGTGATTAGACCATGTATTAAAATGTTTATGTTTATAATAAACACATGTGCGTTTTTTTTTTGCATATTTGAGATATTTATGTAGATAATAGTTATTTAATTAAATAATTAATGTGGTGTTATAATAAAAATAATGAGTTATTTATATTATTAATACATAAACATGTGAAAATTATAAAGCCTGTATAGGATTTGAGCTTGGGTTTGATGTAATGGGATGCCCATTACATGAGAGAATCTCATAGGTTTACCTAAAGTGGTCATTTAAGCACCACATTTTTTGGTTTTAACCCATTTGAAGGTTCATTTATGCACATATCAAGGTGGTTCAACACTTTAGCCACTTTTAGAAACTATTTAATACCCTAAATGACATTTGGAGGCTCTTTATTTCACTTCCTTTGATTTTCTATGAGTTTAGCTTCCTTGGAGACTATTGAATGCCTCCCTTTCTATAAATAACAAGGAGGAGGAGTATAATCTTTGTTCTATTGTAAAAAAACATTGGTGGTGCATAAAGTTTTCTAGTTTTCCTCATCCGAGAGAGTTCTCTGGTTTTTCTCATCTAAGATATTCTCTAGTGTTTTCTCATCTCTTCTTTCATACTTTTCCTCTAGAGTGACTAACATCACTTTCATAGGAAGATACTTCCACCATGTCATTAGTGATTTCCATTATCAGTGGATATCGAAGGAGGCTTGGATTTGACAATTCAATCTTGATCTAAAATCTTCAATCCTTTTCAAAAGAGTTTTTTATTATTGTTTTATTATTATGTTTTTCATTTATTCATTATGATCTTGGATGGGTTTTATTATCATTTTTTAGTGTCTTGGTTTTCAATGTCTTTACTAAAACCATATATTATTATCATTATCCCTTGTAAAAAATCAATTATATCCATCTCTGGCACTCCCAACGTTATTTTTATCAATTTATGACACATATAATAACACTTACTGGAAATTATTTAAAGTATTAATCACTCATTATAAGTGATTTTTCATATATTTTTTTCAAATTTATCACAAAAAAAATGTTATATGCCTCTAATTTAAGTGGTTCTCTTTTCCAAACTACATGTAGGTGTTTTTTCAAAAAAAAAAAGAATAAACATCGCTATTTTTTTCAAGCAATATATCTCAAGTCGTAATCCCCATGAATAATTTTCAATAATTGATTTAAAATAAAGGCTTAATCTTGAGATCATATATAAAAACATTGATTGTTAAGAGTTTAAATTTGGGTTGATTTGCTATAGATTGTGTAAGAGTTTTGAGGGTAATAGGCAATTGAAAAAGGGAGGCCAAGTGGCTTGAACTTTTGAGCAAGACCATATTTTAAAATATATTATTAAAATTTATAAAAATAAAAATAAAATCCTTATCCAAGAAGGTGTTTTTGGACATTTTAGACTCAAACTAGTGATTTGACTCATGACTTAACTCACTAGGTCCAACCTTCAAAACGATGATCCAAAATGGCCCATTAGATGGAAGTGGTCATTGCTTGAACCACCAAAGGCATTATAAAATTTATCCAAGTATCTTATTAATGGTAATAAACAATAACTTTATTTTTTTTATAACAAAAAATGCAAATAGATCCTCCAAAAAAATAAAAATCTATGATTTAATGATCACTCAACCACTATGTCAATAGATGAAACAAAATGATATTCACTACCACAGTTTGGCCCATTAACAGTGTGAAAAAAGGGATTTAACAACACTAAAAAAGAATTATTTTCCTCAACACCATTAAAGGGGGACCCCTTTATCAGTGCTAGAAATAGCACTGATAAAGGCCCTACTTCTACAGTGTGTTGTTTGAATAATAGCACACTGCAACAAATACACCTATATACACTTGTACGCAAATACACCTGTATACAAATACATAATTTAATTGAAATAAATTTTACATCAAAAATACAAAAAAAACACTATTATATACATTTCAAAGAATGTTTTGTATAATTAAATTTGAAATTACTATCCATAAATATTTAAAAACTTCAATGTTTCATCGTCTTTGGCACCCACAAACCCCTCTAAAAAAATCTCGACTATGGTATTAGTTGCCGAACAAACCACCCCAACCCTAGAAAAAAAATCCACCTATATAAAAAATAAATCCTATGTTAGTAATACTGTAAATAAATAAATTAAACATAAATATGAAAGAATACATTGATAAATGTCAATTTTAGATAAAAGGACACACTTAGAGTCATACTGGTTACACTGTGCGTCAGATTGAGGTGGGGTTGATTCATACACATAAAAAATGACTCATAGATCATTTTCCTAAAGTATTGAAACAATATGAATACATTTTCTCAGTTTTGAGTATGTCACATTTTTCTTTCTTTACTAAAATGTCATTTTAAACTGCAAACATGCACTTTGAGTCATACCGGTCACATCGTGTGTCAGTTTGATGTGAGACTAATTCTTACACATCAAAAATTACTTATGAATAATTTTCCTAAAGTATCGAGATAATACGAGTACATTTTCTTAGTTTTCAGTGAGTGAAATACGTTTTGAACTAAAATGTCAATTTTAGACTGATAACAAACACTTTGAGTCATACCGGGAACACCGTGTATCAGATTGAGGTGAGGATAATTCCTACATATTACAAATGAATTATGGATCATTTTTATAAAGTATCAAAATAATCTGAATGTGTTTTCTCAATTTTGAGTATATCACTTGTGTTTTTTACTAAAATGTAAATTTTAAATAAAAAGACATACTTGAAGTCATACCAGTCACATTGTGCATCATATTAAGGTGTAGTTGATTACTACATATTAAAAATAACTTATGGATTGTTTTTATAAACTATAAAAACAATCTGAATGTGTTTACTCAATTTTGATTATGTTAGTTGTCTTTTTTACTAAAATTAATGTCAATTTTAAATAAAAAGACACACTTGGAGTCATACCGGTCACACCGTATGTCATATTGAGGTGAGGGAGATTCCTACATTTCAAAAATGACTTATGGATAATTTTCCTAAAGTATCAAAATAATATGAATTTATTTTCTCAGTTTTCAGTATGTCACTTGTGTTTTTTACTAAAATTAATGTAAATTTTAAATAAAAAGATACACTTTGAGTCATATCGGTTACATCGTGTGTCCGATTGAGGTGAGGTTGATTCCTACACATCAAAAATGACTTATGGATATTTTTAATAATGTAACAAACAATATGAATGTGTTCGATCAATTTTGAGTATGTGATGTGTGTTTTAAACTAAAATGTAAATTATAAACTAAAAACATACAAATTGAGTCATACTTTGCACACTGTGCATCAGATTGAGGTGTGAATGATTGATTTTGTGATGTTTTATTTACTTTAAACTCTATACACCAAGCCATAAATGATAGAATTGTTCCATTTGGATGGAAAAGGAAACCCCATACTGCTTGAAATGCCTCGTCCAAAAGCAACATGTTCTCTCCTTTTTGGCTTGTTGAAGACAGTTGAAAGAGAAATATGGCTTACAAAAAGAATCCACCTATATAAGTAAACAATTATTATGTTAGTAAAACTATAAAGAAATAAATTAAACATAAATATGAAACAATACATTAATAAAATGTCAATTTTAAACTGAAACTACACAATTTGAGTCATATCGGGTACACTGTGTCTCGAATTGTGGTATGGTTGACTCCACTGTGTCTTTTTATCCTTGTTAACTAAGTTATTTCTTCCTGATATCTATGAAAATTAAAAAAAATATGTATTAGATAAAAAAGATGATAAAATTAACAAAAAAATGTAGATAAAATGATGAGAAAATCAACTAAATAAGTATTATGAAGTCACAACTTCATGATATATGTGTACATTCTGACATCAGGTATATTTACTAGTAATTTATAAACAAATATATTTCATCTTATGAATACGAGGACTTTTGACAGTCATGGTAGTAGTATTGTAAAAATATAAATACACAAAGGATTAATAAATATTTTAAATGAAATAGTAATTATCTTTAAAAATACCTCTTCGGGGATGCTTTTTTTATGGTATATGATATCTCTCATAAATTTTCAAACATAATAACTACAATATTTTACATTATTTTGTTTCAGACACTGTAAAAAAATTGAGAAAAACAATTAATTTGTTTTGATATGTGTTTTGATATTGAATTCTTATTATATATACCCTAATACTTGTCTACTTTTAGATTTCAATCGGCTACTTGTATGCATGGAATTTCCTTATGCCATGATTTTCATGATATTTAAATATTTCCCTATCATAATAGAATTCTCATTAAAACATAATATAAAATATATAACTTGAAGTTTAGTTCTAAAATGTTTGATATAGTGTATTATAAATTGACCAACATCATTACATGTGGTTGGTTTGTTGGGTATCCATGCAGTGAATCCAGGAAATAAATCTTTGGAGTATCTAAATTGACTACAATGAGTATTGAACACTGCCTAAAAAAACAAAAAGGAATAAGTAATAAAAGGAATGAAAATATATTTGATATGATTAAATTATAGAGTTTTACCCCTACATCATTGGTAATAAGAAGTGCTTGTCATCTGTAAGTTTACTTTCAAATTCTATGGCCATTTTTTCTACTTTTTCGTCAATAGTAGCTGATTCCATTTTAGTTTGGTATGTAGAAATGATGTGAGGATTAATGAGTCCATATTTATGTTCATAGGGTTTTCCCTTTAAATAGTATTGATATAGACACCTGCAAAAAAATATGAATTGTAGTTTTCATAATTAACATAGTAGATCAACTATTGGAAAAACAAATCATGAAAATACACCTCATGTGTACATTTACCACTGATACTCCTAGACATTCATACTTGAGGATTTCATTTACATTCTCAAGAGCAATGAATTCTGTAATGGTCATTCCGTACATTTGTTCTTCAAAATAAACTATGTGATTACTACCACTTTGTAACCTTGTATCTATATGAACCTTCAATGTTAGTAAATGTGGATATTCAATGGGCGGGGTAAAGGTGCTTTATAAAGATATTTTTGATTGGTCGATTAATTATTTTGATTATTTTGATTTGACCTTTTGTTTGACCCTCTTCTCTTTGTCCTTTTGTAATAACATTCATCAGTTCATACATTTTTTTTATTAATTGTTGAAGGTTTAGCATGAAAAATAAATTGGAAATGAATACCTCATTATCAACATGTTTTTTTACAAGATCTAACATTCATGCTATGAATTTTCCAATAGCTTGCTCTACCGTGTGAATATCTACGTCATCAAGTGGAATAGGTAACTCATTGCTCATCTTATGAGCTATGCTAATCCACACACTTACATGACCTGTTGGAAGTTTCCTATTGTGTAGAGTATCTTCTTGAATATTGTACACAGTATTCCTCGCAACAAGGCGATGGGTGGTTGTTGATAGATATAAATCACAGTCATTTTCACCCTGTAGAATATCAGTACAGAAAAGGTATCAGTGTATTCCTGATTCACATTTCACAAAAACAATTATGAGAATATTGATTACCTTATCTAAGATAGATCTTTGAGGGGAATGGATTACATCAAAGTTGGTGGGGGTGGGGGATCATCATGCATTGGTTGTTCTTGATTTTTTTATTCTCTTTGCTCCCCACCCATAACATTTTCTAGAAACTCACACTGATAATGAAGTTTTTATTCAAGATCAGCTAATCATGCTTGCATCTCTTCTATTTGTTTATCTTTATCCCTCTATTCTTTTCTTCTCTCAAAATATGTTCGGGGTGTCACCCAAAAACCCACACCTCTGGCGCGACCATACTGTTCTAGCCGCTTTAAGACCACTAATGGTATCTGTTCATCTAGTACAGTTGATGATGATTCATGTGTCTAATACAAATAAAAAATATAGAAAATAAGTAATCATTGTTATGTAATAGTGATTTAAAACAAAACAAATTTTTATTATGTCATACTTACACATTCTTACCACACTTTTTGTGTGTTTTCATCTATTAGTATCCCATATTTATTTATACATGCCTCCTTCCATAGCACATGACATGGGATGAAAGTGGATTTGGATTTAGATTCATTAGTCTATATATAAATAGAGGAATATAATTATGTTTTTGTTTCAAGTCACATAAAATTATTACGGTAGATTTAAAATATGTAGCAATTTTTTTTCAAGTGAAGTGTACCCCATACTTGCTTTACAGTGGGGGTACATTAGTTTTACTATTTGTTTCTTATTTTCAGCACTCAATTTCTGTTTTATAAATTAAGAATTCTTAATCAAAGTGATTAATACATGTATTTTCAAACAATGTATTACCAGCCACAATATACCTGAAAAGATATCTCCTCACGATGTCTAGTAAATATATCCCATGATTCCTAAATTATCAAGTGTACATACACATATGGTGGGTACGAGTTTATTTTCCTTCAGCATCTTTGAGATGAAACTTTGTTATAATTGTGAGAAATCCTATGTGAGCCTTTCCATCAAGCATTAATACAAATTTCTTATGGGAGTTATCTATTATAAATATACTCTTCAAGGGATAATGAAGATTAAATCAATGTTTCATTATTTTATTTTTTAGTAAAATAAACAAACGAATATCATAGTGTTACCCTAATATCTTCCCAAATTAGTGTCTTAAGCGTGGGCACAATATGGTGTCGTGAATCTACATCAATCGGCACAAACTACCAAGTGGTGATCCTAATGAAACTATTGAACATGGCCTTGTTGGGGTTAACTGGATTGCCATGCATATTCCATCCAACCTTGAATTTGAATCCTTTTCTTTTCACCTTAATAATTTTTTCTAACACCATCACACTACAACACTTCTATTTTTTTTGGGGACATAGGTTCTTCATCATCAACCATTTCCTCGAGTTCAACGTTATCAATATGTTGTTCCTCTGGATCAGTAGCATCGGTATATGAAGAAGGTTGTTGTTCCTCTGCACTGAGAGCACCAAAAGGTTGAGAAACCTATTGTTCCTTAGTATTGGAAGCATCAACACATACATAATTCATTATCTATAAAAGTGGTTCAACATTTAATTTAGATTATGTAAATTCAATAGTGAATAGATAATAATATAAGGTAACACGATGTATATTATAAAAAATATATAACCTAATTATTGAACTCTCTTTTTTAAAAGGTTGAAGGGATTCAACCCCTCCATCAAGTATACAAATACCTTTATTGTGGTCTCCTTTGATATACAAGACTCTATTTACATTGGGACCATTGTGAAATGATTGTGACAACCCAATGAATGGGTCATCCTCGTTTGAATTTTCATTTGAACATTCATTGGTTTTGATTGATAATAGAAAAATTGACCACTTTCGATTTGTGGGATATGGAACATAAAATATTTATACTTCTTGTGATGCCATTATAAACAGATCATCTTTGTACACTTCCTTACTGAAATCCACTTTCATGAATCTCATTCATCTATTTTAATAGCACTCCTATTATCAACCCACTTAAATTGAAAAATTAGAACTTAAAATGTTGTATAATACAACTCCCATATTTGTTTTATGATGCCAAAGTATGATATATTCACACAAATTGGATTTATTTCCGTAGTACCAGATACGTGCATCGCTTTAACCACAAGTGTAACTCCACTATTTTGCATGGCACTGCCTTCATAATGTTCATTTATATAGAACATATATCTATTAATTACATGACCATTATAAGATAATACATGCACACTTGGTCCTCTGGTTATCCATTAAAGTCATTCTAAAATTAAATCCAAATTTTCATCTGACTCCTTAAAAATATGCTCTTGAAACCATCCTATAAACTATTGATTATATGTAGTTGATATCCATCTTTCATCCCTTGATGGATTCAAATGCCCAAGAATTTATTTGTGGGTTTCAAAATATGGGGAAACCTCTAAACTATTATTAAAATGTAAAGGTGGGCCTGCTCACGATTTGTAATAGAGGTTGCAACAACTTCTATTCCAGAAATTTTTTCACCCACAAGCTGCCCAATGTGATGAGATTTTGGTAGACCAATGTTTTCCACACCAGATAGGTAGTTAATTCATAATTCAATGGATCCCCCAAAAATATATCACTCCATAATACAGCCCTCTAGACGAATTTGATTTTTGACATACCCTTTCAAAATATTTATATACCATTCAATGGGGTACATCCATCTATAATATGCAGGACCACATAGTTGAATCTCTCTTAACAAGTGAATCATTATATAAAAGAGTTTTGATGGGAAGAACATTTACAATTGACATAATATGATGGCATTTTCCTTTTCCATGGTTGGAAATTTCACCAAGTCTATAACTTTGTTGCATGTAGCTTTGAAAAAAATAGAGCTTGGTTAATGTATGACATACATTCTTGGTCAAAATGAAACATAAATCTATAGACATTAGATCTTGCATCAAAACATGATAGTCATGTGATTTCAGGCCCTTTAACTTTAAATTAGTCATTAACACGATATTCTTGATATTTGTTGAACACCACTCTGGAACCTTTACATCACTCAAGAAGTTGAAAAACTGATCTCTCCTGTATGGAAAGAGAGTAAGCATCTGGAGGAAGAAAATTCCATTTTCACCATTTACTGGTGCCAACTCTTCTTGTATTCCCGTGTCAATCATGACCAACCTAGCCTTAATTTCATCCTTTGTTTTTTTGGGTGAATTTAGTAATGTGTCAACGACACTATCATGTGCATTTTTTCAACATGCATAACATCAAGAAAATTCCAGATGTACAAAAAATTTCATTATGGTAATTAAAAAAATGATCTCTTTTTCTAACTAGTTTTCATAAGGTTTTTCAAAAAATGTTTACCAAAAGCAGTGTCCATATCCTTTAATTTTTCAAATAATTGATTACCAATTAGTGGAGACGGTGTTATAGACTCTTATGAACTCCCATCGAATGATGTCATCCAAGATCAGTACTTATGTCGCTAAGGTAGAAATCTACAGTGTTCTAGAAACACAACCTTTGATGAATGTTTCAACCTAATCGATTGTGTACCTTGGCACAAATGGGACACCCTTGAGTTATTTTAATGTTATATCCTGAAAAATTTCTATAATCAGGAAATACATTTATTATCCTATTCAATATGGCTCTCAATGTGAAATATTCATTTTCATAAGAATCACACAACATAACACCTAAATCCCACAATAATTTCAAATCTTTGATCAATAGAGCCAAATAGACATTAATATCATTATCTGGTTTTTTTGGTCCTGATATAACCATATGTAACATAATGTATTTTTGTTTCATGTATAACCATGCTGGAAAGTTATAATTTACCAATATAATTGGCCATGTATTGTGATTACTACTTTGAAAACCAAAAGGATTCACCCCATCTATAGATAGTGCAAAATTAAGGTTTCTCGGCTTGTTTCCAAATTCATAAAACTCATGATCAATTCTCTTCCACTAAGGAGAACCTGTCAAGTGATGAAGTTTCCCATCTTTATTTCATGTATCTGCATGCCACGCCAATTTTCTTTCTGTCTCCTCACTTCCATATAGGCGCCCAAAGCTTGGAATGATTAGAAAGTATCATACAAATTTTGTATGACCCGATTCATCTTTCTTGTATTGATAAACACTACACTTTGGGAATTATTTAAGTGATTTTTGGTCCTTGCGGAATAGTATACTATCATTTGTACATGCATGTATTCTTTCAAAGATCATACCCATTGAACATAGCATTCGTTTAGCATCATATGTTCATCTTCAACTATCATTGTCATTTTGTCAATATGATTTTCATCATCATTTACACCTATAATCACATCCTTGATATAGTCTTCTTCATTTTCCACACTTGTAATCATATCAAATGATCCATAAAATGCATTGTTATCCCAGTCCCTTGCTACATTCACTTTTTCCCTATGTTTAGTCCAACATTTATAACTTTGATTTATTCCATGACAGATCAAGTGTTCTTCCAACTCATCTAGACTAATTATTCTTGAATAACAATAGTGTATACATGGATAAAGGATTTGAGAAGGGTAATATAAATGATCATTTTCAAACTTGATGAACTCTTTCACCCCATCTACATACTCTTTTATCATATGATTGGAATCCATCCATTTTCGATTCATATCCATCCTATTTGATTTGGTAATATTAATATTTTAAAAAATAAATAAATACACAAAAGGGGGCCTTTAAAATAAGGGTAACCCAATATTTAAATGTTTTGAATAATTTTAGTATGCTTTGAAGGAAATAGGTAACTAAATTTAATAAAGGAATTACTCCACTAGTGGTCGGTGTTATCCTATGAATTCATCCGCAATGATTATCAATACCAAGTATGGGATGACTATTGCTCAAAGTAGTTCATGAAACATTGTTGCATGTCCAGAAGAGATGGGAGATGAGTCTTAGGAAACAAAATGCAATAATAACTATTCGGGAGTTAAAGCTAATGAGGATGACAGTTTTCTCCTTAAATCTAAATGTTCTCTGGTTGGGGAGTTGGTGAAGCATCAAACAACATTTCTTAGTTTGTTTTATAAAGTTGAAAAAAGAAACAGGATCATTCTGATCCCTATAATGGGCTCCTTAATTGGTGTGACCATGAAAAGGCTCGGATAAATGGTCTTACATGTACTCATGTTGAGACAATCATTATAGTTTCAACATTCAAAAAAATCCTTCAATTACTCCATGAAAAGGGAAAGGCTTTTGGTCTGAGGATATAATTTCAATAGCGCTTGGCTTCCTGTGAGGCCAAGGTTGCAGGAGTAGGGTCTGATGAATATCCTATGGGTTGGATGGAGTTAGTGGCATTCCCTTTCCATAGTGTTATTATCAATCTATATTATATAGGAGATGATATTTTTCTTATCTAGGAGGTCTCTGAAAGTTAATATGGTCATATAAATACAGTTATCACCCTTTTTCTTTACACGTGTTTGAATTTATAAATATAAATACCTTTCATCCTATTTAATTTATAAATATAGATACCACTCAACTTTTTGACACGTATTTTAAGGAGTGTTCGAAAATGAAAATGAAATTAGTTACTTTAGTTTGATCCATTTAAAAACTATTAATGATAGTGTGCATTACTAAGTCTTTGTTTTCCATCATTTACTATAGTTGCTCATAGCACTTAAATTTGAATCTGTGCTTCCTAAAAAAAGAATGTCCTCAAATTTTACTTTTTATTGATGTTGTAAACTATTTGAATATTTCATTTTTTGTTTGATATATATTAACCAACATTACAACTTCTGCCACATGAGCTTCATTATTCAAAGAGGCCATAAAAATGGGTTAAGTGTACCACCACTTGAAGGTTAGTTTTGATTTATTTACATTTTCATTTTAATAATGATGATTCCATTAAAATTTTAATTTTTTTAAAATTTAGTTATTCATGTTTCCATTAATCTTTTGATTTTACAAATTTAGTTATAAATATATTGTTTCATATTAAGCATACATACACAAATTTAGTTATTCATGTTTCCGTCGAGACTCAAGAACCACTCTAATTTATGTATTTTGGTATTTTTCCATATTTTTTATCTTTTCCTTCTAAATACACATTTTCTATCTCTAAATACATGCAATATGCATTGTCATTTAGAATCTACATAGCTTTTTAGGAATATTTATATTTTTAAGAGTAAATACTTATATTCTGTATGTAAAATTTATTTTTTATTTTAATTTGTTCAATATGAATGTGAAGTATTAAATTTTAAAAATGTGATTCTTTTAAAAAAACTCAGTTGGTATCCTCCCCTCAACCCATGGATTGAAATTAAAATTAAATCCTTTTCATGCTAGTTTGAAAATATAACTATGAAATTAAGATGTTCGTTTTTCATAAAACAATCACACAAGGTCATTGTTTAAATTTATTTTTACCCAATGTAAATAATCCACTCATTTAAGTAAACCATGATTTAAAACATTTTCTGTTGTGATTCCATTTATAAAAAAATAAATAGTTTCAATGATATGCTTTACAATACACTTAGATTTAAATTAAGGGAAGAAAATAAAAATTTTAAACCAAGTTAAAGAACACACTATAATAATAAAATAATACTCTTAAAATTAGGGGGGGGAACTAATGATAATGAAACTAATACACAAAAAATATAAACAAATATAGGCAGTAATAGTATCCACTAAAGTGGATGAAAATAGGTAATTATAGGCAGCAATAACATCTAATAAAGTAGTATATAATTAGGAAAATATAGGTAGTAATGGTATTCATTCAAGAAGAAAAAGATAAAATAGAGGCTATGTGACACACTAAACTAATAAAAAGAAATAGTATCATCTCACCGGTTAGCACAACACAATGGACTAGTGGAGAGGAGTAGTATCGGGTCACTAGTCAGGATGATAACTAACCTAGTAGAGGGGAGTTGTCTCATGTCAGTAGTTAGGGAGACAAACTAAACTAGTAGAGAGGTGTAGTATCATGTTATTAGTCAAGATGATTCACAAACCAGGTGGAGAGGTGTAATATCACATCACTAGTTAAAACAACACAATAACTAGTTAGATTAAAAGGTTTTATTTAAAGAAAAAAATTATCTTAAGAAAAGTCCATTTTCAAAGTGTTAAATGGGAATTTGGAAACATCTCTTGAAAATAAACCACATAAAAATACGTTATAAAATCCTTTGAAAATGTTACATTCTTTCATAAACGACTCTCAACTATATCCAAATCCAAATAACAAACAAAATATCCATAAAACACCTCAATTAAATAGTAAAGCTCATGGTATAATAAAAAGGAAAATATTATCCTTTGTTCATAAGAAATTTTCCAAAAAAACATGATTATCCTCCATTTATGATCATAAAGAACCAAAAAAAACTTTATAATTTAGAAAAAAAATCTTAAAGAGACAATAAGGCTTTTAATCAAGAAATAGGGGTTTATGGTATTTGAAAACCAGTTTTATGTCTTAAAACTTAATTGGAAACCCCTTTATTATAAAATGAAAACCTAAGGAAAACTATCATCATAGGGTGAAAGCCAATAATTAATCATGATATAATTCATAAAACAATTTAAAAAATTATTAGAAACTATAAGAAGTCATGGTTTTAAATTTAAAAAGTCATGCATGGAGTAACCTACCTTAAATCCATCTCTTTCACAAGGTACCACACTAAACCACCAAAAAAAGGCTAGAGAAACCCTTAAAAAGCCATTAAAATCCATTAAATAAGAAAACTCAAGTTAAAATCATGTTAGAAGAAGTTTTAGGTCACCAAATCCATACCAGGGAAAGGAAAAAAGAAGGTAAGGAAGGAGGATATGAGGGGGAAGGGATTTTATGTGTTTTATGTGGAATTCGGGTAATATCAACACTTTTTATAAGATTGATAGCTAAAAGCACAACGTAAAATGTATTAAGATAATATATAAAGGAAAGAATGTTCTCTTTTTCATGGTTTATCCCAATATTTTTTTATATAAATAAGGGTGTGTGGTTAGCAGATGAGGTATTGGATGGTCAGGATCCTTTTCCCACACCCGTTACAACTCCTGCCCACACCCATCAGGGAGCAATGTAGGTTTGATTGTGCCCACCATGGAAGGAAGTGATATGGAAAGGTGTATAGGTGCACAGGGTGTGGGTACTATCTCTATGTGTTTTTCATGAAGAATATGGTGAATGGGATCCTAGCCAGGGGTGTAGATGCCCCGGTGTGAAGGCCTGGTCCGGGTGCCATACATTGGTGCCCCGAATTGGTCTTCCACATGACCTCAGGCACATCTTACCATACGCCAGAGGCTACTGACTAGTAGGGAGGGTCTAATATCGATTGTGGGGAGACTATACCCTCTTTATCAGAGTAATACCATAGTTAAAATAAACAAGTAATAACCAAATGATATAACATAAACCGAATAATTCTGGTATCACAAGATGACCAAAAATTGAAAATACAATATCAAAACTGAATAGTAGATATGTCATGCTAAAGTACGTGTTAATTGTTAAAATGAAAACCCAAAAGTAAAGACATTTACTTCCCAAGCAGGTCCCAAACCATTTCTGGTTCCCTTATCCATGTTGTATCCCAAATTAGCCATGTAACACGGAGCCTTTTCCTTTATCATGTCCTACAAACATGAAGTCTATTCGGGTACCGATCAGGAAACCCGAGTAGGGTGTGAGTACAACTCATTAGGCCACCACCAATGGCATCTCAAATAATATCCAGTCAATAACAAGTGTATGCAGTTGTATAAATAATACATAAAAGCAATAAAGTAAACAGTTTACACTTATTCAATTAATCTTTATTTAACCACATGACACCTAGGTTCCTAAGGGAACCCAAACTCTCAATACCTGCTTCGGCCCATGTCGGAGTCTAAATTATCCCCAAGGGATATCATATATCTGGATTTCATTGTTACAATTCATCATTTCAATTTACATCTGAATTTCATTATTACCATTTATCATTTCAATTCAAATATGAATGTCATTGTTACCATTCATCACTTCAATTTACATTTTAATGTCATTGTTATCGTTCATCATTTCAATTCACACATGAATGTCATTATTACCATTCATCATTTCAATTCACATATGAATTCTATTTTTACAATTCATCATTTCAATTAACACATGAATTTCATTGTTACCACTCATCATTTCAATTCACAATTTCAATATAACAATAATTAATTCAACAATTAATTATTCAATTCAAATAATCTCAATTTTTCCATAATTAATTCAATAATTAATTATTCCAAATCAATCACTTTCATAATCCCAAACATTCTCATTAATTAATTCAATAATTAATTAATCAAGTTTAACAATTTTGATAACTCCATAGTTAATTCAACAATTAATTATTCCAATTCACAATCCCAATATTTCCAATTTCACAATTCCTTCAATTAATTAACTCACCAAATTAATTAATTCAATCAAAAACTCAATTTCTAATCATCTAATAGCAATTATATAATTGCATACATGTAATTGAAATCAGTACTTTGGGATTTGAATTATAGAATACCTACCTCAATTCGTCAACAACGATCGCTCAATGGAATTCCCAATTTGAAACGGATCAATCAAGTACATGATGAATAACATGATCTATATCTGAAACCTAGATTCACAATTAAACAGTCCAAGATCTAAAAAACCTAGATCTAGATCTAGATCCTATAGCAGATAAACATCCCTCTTTTATCTGAAAAGAGGTGCGGAAGAGAGAGAGAGATCTAAATGGGAAGAAACCACTTACCCGAGGAGGTGTAGATCTTCAATACGCCCTTCAATTTGCCAATAACGGAGGTTGGGAAGGCTTGGAATACGTCCAGGAACCTCTAAAATCATGAAATAACATTAGGGGTCAAGTGGGGGTTGATTTGGGTTTAATATGGGTTTTTGGGAAATTTTAAAACAAATTTGTGGTTTAATTTAAAACCTATGCACAATTTGTTGGGCAAGGGTGCATGGTTTGCCAAATCATGCTCCTTAACTATGAGCCTCTTCTAGGGGGTGCATGGTTTCTCCTAATAGGGCACATAGTTTGACAAATTGTGCACCAGCAGTGCAAACCCTCTCTGTCTAGGGTTGCATGGTTTGCTGGGCTAGGGCGCACAGTTTGGGAAAACCATGTGCCAACCGTGCACATGCCCTTCTCCTTCCAAAATTCTCAATTTTCACCCAAACATACCCCAAGGTAAAACCCAAATGAAAAGTACTCAACATAAGGGAAAAGAGAACCTGCAAATGATCTCAAGACATCTCCATAAAAGGTCGGGATCTTGCACCCGAAGAGGGTGACCGTGTTGGGTGGTGCCGCTGAGGGAGCTTCCCGAGTGGTGTTTAAGTTCATCAGTGGATTTATGGGAGGATCGAAGTTGTGATGGGTGATGTGATGTGGTGTGGAGTATAAAAATAGGAGTAAAATCCATTGATAGTTAGGGAACAAATCTGGAGATGCTAACAAAATAAATCAGTGAATACCTTAGATTTGGAGATTGATTTATTGAGAAAGTTTAGCAGCGGCAGTGGTAGGCTTTAGCGATAGTGGTGGCAGCGGTCTGGTTCCATGAGATCTTGAAGGCGCAGAGAGGAGACAACTCTGTTAGGGTTCTTTTTATAAGAACACACAATGTTTTTATCAGCACTTTTAAAAATTTGCTGATAAAGAGTAGTTTTATCAGCGCTAAAATAGAAAGCACTGACAAAACTACTCTATCAGTGCCTTTTTAGCACTCATAAAACGAGTCTTTATCAGTGCTAAAATTCTAGCACTGATAAAGAGTTGCCTTTATCAATACTAGAAATAACGCTGATAATGATATAATTTTAATAATATATATATATATTTATAATTATAATTATAAATAAATAACTTAACAAATATTTCTATATATTTATAAATATTTGTATATATTTATAAATATATTTATATTATTATATATATTTATAAAATTATAAATATAATAAATATATTTATTATTTAAATATATTTATTATAATTTTATAATTATTTAAATATATATATTTATTTATTTATAATTGTAATTATAAAAAATAGATTTATAAATATTTGCATATAAATATAAATATTTTATTTTATTTTTTTATATAATTATATATATTTATTAATATATAAATATATATATTTTTATAAAATTATAATAAATATATTTATTATTTAAATATATTCATTTGAATTTTATAATTATTTAAGTATATATTTATTTATTTATAATTGTAATTATAAATAAATATATTTAAAAATATTTCTATATAATTATAAATATATTTATATAATTATATATTTTTATATCAATATATAAATATATATAATTATAAATATAATAACTATATTTATTATTTAAATACAATAATTATAATTTTATATTAATTTAAATATATACTTATTTATTTATAATTATAATTACAATTTTAAATATATAAATATATATATATATATATATATATATATTTAAAAAGTATTTATATATAATTATAAATATAATAAATATGTTTATTATTTAAATATACTTATTATCATTTTATAATTATTTAAATATGTATTTATTTATTTATTATTATAATTACAAATGAATATATTTAAAAATAATTTATATATAATTATAAATATATATATATATTAATATATAATTATAAATATAATAAATATATTTATTATTTAAATAGATTTATTATAATTTTATACTTATTTAAATATATACTTATTTATTTATAATTTCATAAATACTTTAAAATATATATATATATTTATAATTTTATAATTAGATATTTAAATTACAAAATTATTAAAAAAATCATTTAAATAGACTAATTATATAAAATTCAGACATATTTTAAATGTTAAAAGTTAATAAATAAAAATGAATAAATATAATTCGTATAAATTACAAATATATTGAAAATATTATATGTATAGTAAATAAATATATGTATAAATAAATATTAAAAAATGATTAAATATATTTTTAACATTATTAATGAATATATAATAATAAATGAATAAATTAAATTAAATAAATTATATAAAGGAAGTGGACTTGATCCTTCATCTGGTACCCATCGACTTACGGCTTCCTTTGCTAATGCGGTCTTTGGTGTCAACAAGGCTAGTGATGGGAACCTCAATGAGGTATCCAAAGGTGTTGACCTTGGTGCTCTGATAGAGGTTAAAGGTAGGGGCAATAGTGTTGTAGATTCCTACTAGGAATCCTTAGATGTTGGAATTGTGTGGGGGACACTACCTGCGGTTACCCCACAGCTTCATACCTGCAATGTTTCTACCGACACCCAAGGTGTGGAAATTGTTCAAGTAGATACTGTTTCTAATCATTTGGGGAAGGATCCCATCAATGATTGTGATGTTACGACACCTGTGGATGTTTATCATTCAGTAAATTTATATGTACAGGATGCAATGGGTAAGGAAATACAAAAGGAGTGAGCTATGAATAAAGGAAAAAATGTTTTAGTGGATGGTGAGGGTTATCAGCAGGTCACCATAGGAAAGCCTGTAAGGACCCAACCCCAGTTTCCCAGAGCCGGTGACTTATTTTATTACATTGGAATATAAACAAAGAATATGCATCTCGAATGACTGGGTAGTTTAGTAGCATTGGAAACAAGATATATACATAAGTTCAACACTACAACTTGAAATGGAAATACAACATATAAGTTTTATTGGAAACATCCACAAATATAAGTTTATCCCTGCAAGTCATTCATAATAAACTTCTTTATGTCCTGAGAAGATAAAACATAAGAAAGGGGTGAGCTCAAACACTCAGTAAGAGTAAGCAATACAACGAAAGATAACATAAACATAAACATTTTGCATAGTGAATAATTGAAAACACATACCTTTACAAATAATAATCTTGAACACATTATGGCAGGAATATGAGATGAGTAAATAATGTCATAATAAAACATAATCATGGGTACTATACTAGTAGAATAACCACATGAAATTTCAATTACTAGCTTCGTAATGAGGGAAGTGCATATGCAAGACATTCTGAAACATACCATCAAGGCCTCGGCCAAAACCATATCCCAAAATGGGCAAAGACTCGGCCAAGTCCATATCTATTTGTCTCGTGAGACCTACCGATGCATCGAGGGTCTATAACAAGCCACACCCATCACATAATAAGTCCAGTGCATTCCTCGTATTAAAAGGGTGAACATAGTGAAAATATACATTCATAATGAAATGTAAATAACTTTCCTCAATCATTGAATATAAACACTAACCATTCAGAATAATATGATGAATGATATCAAAATAGAACATCCATGGTAAAACTAATCAGAAACCATTCAATCAAATACCGTATATGATATCATAAATATCAATCCCAATAATACATAATAATCAACAAGAGTGTTGAAATAGATGAAAACACTCTTATAAAACAATCGAGTAATTCTTGAGATAAATACTCATTTACTTTGAAAAGAAGAGTTCTTTTGGAATTTTTTTTGTATAAATCCATAATTGAAGTAAGATAGTATTTTCATAATAAAATGAGTGATTTTAGAAAAATATTGGTTGTTTAAAACAGATTATAGAGTGCCCTTGAAAATAGGTAAGACTTCGGGAAATTCCTTTGAAATGAGCTTGTATTTAGGGAAGAATTTTTGAAAGATCCTTTAAAAAAACATATAATTCCCCATAAATGGAGGTATGATTATGGTTTGGAAACATATATAAAACATTCACATATAAATTATGATGATTATGTATGAATGAATAAGAATTTAATTGAGGTAAGTAGATAACAAAAGTAACCCGAAAGAAAATGGAGGTTCGGGTAGAAAACCCTTGCCTTAAGTCCGAATGTTCCGCTCTTGAACTTATGGTCCTAGAATATGAAATTATAATCATTAATAACTTAATTAAGAACTTATTATACATTTATTTAGTTTATCATAATTTTTTTAGTTCATTTATTTCCTTATTGATAAGTAATAATATTGAATTTCGTCGTTCTGGAGTGTTCGTTTTCTTGATTTTGATAATCGGTTCGCTTGTTTTTATGTAATGGATTTCATATGGAATGGATGTAAATCTCCAGAATTTAATTTACACACTATTTATGAAAATACATAGCTATTAATTTTCATTTACATCATTTGGTTACATTTCATGAGGATGAATCATTAGATTAAATATTAATGACAAACACTTAGATTATTTTAGCGGTATTTTGATTATTGGGAACTAGTTTGGTCATATGATTTAATATTATGTACATATAATGATTAATGAATATTAAATAGGTTATAATACATATATTATAGTCTATTTAAACCATAAAAATGGTTTCATGACTAGTAATGAAGTAGAAATTGAAGAACAAAACTTCGTCGTCCACAAAGGTTGTAAATTGACACCTCACGGACTATGATTTCGTTTATAAAATAAAAGAGAGTAAGGATATTAATTATGGTTCTTCCATTAACATGATATAATTATAGTATATATATGATACTAGAGTTATCATGGTCATTTGAATAGGGTAGGTGAGGATAGTATAACAATAGAAAGGAACTTAAAATGAAAATGAAAGAAATAAAATGTGAATTTACCTCTTGAATCCACCTCCCTGAGAATCTCTTTAAGGGAAGGGGTTTTGGTATTTTGGAAAGACCAAGAGCTCTTGGACGTAAGAATTGAATAGGGAAGGGTATTTGGGTAGAAATTTTATGAGATTCAAGGCTTAGAGGAGTGAAGAGAAGAGGGAGCGATTGGGGGTTTTATAGTGGAGGAGAGGAGTAATTTTCGAATATCTTAATCATTATTTTATTATTTTTCCAAATACAACCAATAGTATTGATTCTTCTGACCAATAATAGTAATATGTGCATGTGATTTAGAACCAAGTGGCCTTACATCAGCCTTACATCACCTATGACTCAATAAATCATGTATTTAGTATTTATCGTAAATTGTCGTATTTTACTATTCATCAAAAATTCAAGTATTTCGGAAAAATCCCAAAATAACACCCTAACCATTTTTTGACATGTAAAATTCAAAAATGAACTCCATTTTTTGAAAAAAAAATTCTAAATATTATTAATTTAATTTTTAAATAAAATCATAGTTTATTCAAAAAATAACAATTTTAAAACTATAATTCATTTTATATCACATTGAAAAACTAATCAAGATTTCATTATATTATTACCTTAAGAAAATAAAATAATAATATTATTTACTATTCATAAGGGTCATATTACTATTCATATTATTATTCATAAAGGTATGTTACTATTCACCAAAAATTAAGTTTGTCTTATCAGACTCTAAATATCTTACTGAATGCAACTGTGTATGTCGTTTTTTCGAATTTAAAATCCTATAGGTGGAAAGAATTATGTTTACTAGATAGGTTATAATAAAGTGGTGTTGTGTAGAGACTCATTGTTTCATGCATTCAATATTTATTTTCAAAACCTTAGGGTGTTACATTCTCCCCTCCTTACAAAAATTCTATCCTTGAAATTCAAAGAATGTTACCTCACAAAAATATTTGGGTAAGTCTTCATCAAAAGCTCCTCAAGCTCCCATGTTGCCTCTTCGATTTTATGATTTCTCCAAAGTATCTTTACCAGTCGAGTCGTCTGATTCCTCAACACCTATTCTTTAGTGTCCAGGATCCAGATAGGCTCTTCACAACACAATAAGTCAGGTTCCAATTCTATACCTCCAGAAGTGAGGACATGCGTTGGGTCTGGCATGTACTTTCTCAACAATGAGACATGGAACACATTTTGTACTTTAGACAGGCTAAGTGACATAGCCAAACGATATAAAACAGCTCCAATTCTCTCTAGAATTTCAAAAGGGTCTATGTACCTAGGGATCGGTTTCCTTTTCATCCCAAATCTTATAACTCACTTCCATGGAGATACTTTTAAGAAAACATGATCTCCCACTTGAAACTCCAAATCCTTCCTTCGATTATCATCACAGCTCTTTTGTCTACTTTGAGCTGTTTTGATATGGCCTTGAATTGTATTTACCTTCATCATTATTTCCTCCACAAGCTATGGGCCCACAAGATTCCTTTCTCCAACCTCATGCCAATAAGTTGGTGTACGAAATCTCTTTTCATACAACACCTCATATGGTGCAATTTGAATACTTTAATGGAAACTATTATTGTAGGAAAACTCCACTAAAGGTAAATATTTATCCCACATACCTTTAAAGTCAATTGAATATGATATCAACATGTCCTCTAAGGTTTGGATCATCCTCTCTGATTGCCCATCAGTTTGAGGGTGATAAGCAGTACTCAAATGAAGTTCAATATCCAAATATTTCTAAAGACTTTTCCAGAATTTTGATGTAAATCGTGGATCATGATTAGAAACAATTGATATATGTGCTCTGTGAAGTCTCACAAATTCATTGATATAAATTCTTGCTAGGAACTCTAGTGGAAAATCCTCTCTCATAGTGAGGAAATGTGAAGATTTCGTAAGTCGATCCACAATTACCCATATTTCATCATTCTTTCTTGGGGTTTTGGGTAATCTAGTGACAAAATCCATGGTGATGTCATCCCATTTCCATGTAGGAATAGGTAGAGGTTGCATGAATCCTCTGGGATGTTGTCATTCAGCCTTCACTTGTTGACAGACTAAACATCTTGATACAAAATCTACAATTTCCCTCTTTATGTTATCCCACCAGAAAAGTTCCTTCAAATATCTATACATCTTAGTGCTACTAGGATGTATGGATAAATTCGAACTATGAGAATCATCCAATAACTCCCTTTTTTAGCTCGGGTATAGCTGGAACACAAAACCTCTTCCCAAATTTTAGAACACCATCTTCACATACAAAGTCAACAATCTTACCATCTTTCACAGCATTAATTTTCTTTTGAAGGCTCTCATCATTAGGATGAGAACTTTTAATCCTTTCTAATAAATATGGTTGGGAAACCAAATGAAAAATTAGAGATGTTTCACCTTCTTTGATAATTCCCATATCCATCCTCATTAGATCCATGTACAAAGGATCCTTGTCAATCCTCATTTTGTTGAGATCTCCATGATCCTTTCTGCTCAATGCATCAGCTACCTTGTTTGCCTTTCCTAGATGGTAGTGTGTAGTACAATCATAATCCTTGAGTAGTTCGAGCCATCTCCTTTTCCTCATGTTGAGTTATTTATGTGAGAAGATATATTTTATACTCTTATGATCTGTATATATCTCACATTTTTTTCCATAGAGATAATGTCTCTATATCTTTAGAGCAGAGATTATTGTTTCTAACTCAAGATAATGTGTAGGATAGTTTTTTTCATGAATTTTTAACTGCCTTGATGCATAGGCAACAACTCTATCATTCTGCATAAGGACACAACCAAGTCATCTCTTTGATGCATCACTATAGATCACAAACTCATCATTTCCCAATGGCAGAGTTAGGATCAGAGAATTCACTAATCTCCTTTTCAATTATTCGAAACAATCCTCACATTCTTTTGTCCATATGAACTTAACCCCTTTACGTGTAAGCTTGATCATTGGGTTGGCTAAACGGGCGCAGTTCTGAATGAAACACTGATAATAACCTACTAAACCAATAAAACTATGTACCTCAGTTGTGTTCGTTAGAGTATACCATTTTTTTACAACCTTTGTCTTCGCAGTATCAATAGATATTCCATCCTTAGAGACAATGTGGCCAAGAAAGGAAACTGATTGAGGACAAAATTAACACTTTCTAAATTTCTCATACAATTCATTTCTTCTAAGAGTCTTCGGAATAGTGCGCAGTTGATTTTCATGATTCTCATAGATTTTGAAGGATACTAAGATATCATCAATAAATACCACCACCAAGTCATCAAGATATTATTTGAAAACTCTATTCATTATATCCATGAAAATAGAGGGTGCATTAGTCAGTTCAAAAGGCATTACAATAAACTCATAATGCCCATACCTAGTTCGAAATGTTGTTTTTCGAATGTCTTCCTTCCTCACAAGCAACTGATGATATTCAGATCGAAGGTCAATCTTCGAAAATTATTGAGATCTATGAAGTTGATCAAATAAATCAACAATGTGAGGTAGGGGATACTTGTTCTTTATTTTTATAGCATTGATCTCATTATAGTCAATGTACAACCTCATAGATCCATCTTTCTTCTTAATAAAAAGAATAGGGGCTCCCCATGGAGAAAAACTAGGGTGAATAAATTCTTTATCACTCAATTCCTCTAGTTGTTTATTTAGTTAAACTAATTCCACAGTGGAAATTCTATAAGGGTTCTTTGATATTGGCCTTGAACTATGAATTAAGTTAATAGAAAACTCAATTTCCCACTCTGGAGGATGTCCAGGTAAATCCTCTGGAAATACATCAACAAATTCGTGCACAATCGTTACGTCCTCTATCTAAACATTACCTTCCTCACCCATAGTTATCACATTTTCTTCCTCCCTAATAATCCAATTCAGTAGAGATACTGGGGTTGGATCTAGATGAGAATCATATGGTGATGTTTCTACCTTAAATATAAGGGATTCCACATCATCCTAAAAAATTGTAAAATCCTTCATCTTGTAATAAATTTTCGCATCATGGTTCAAAATCCAATCCATACTAAGAATTATATCAAATTCAATCATGGGTATGAAAATAAAATCAGCAGATAAATCATGTTTATATGCCATAATGGGGACTGCCTGACACAACTTTGTTGCAATGATACTTCCCTTAGAAGTTTTGATTGACAACTCCCTTATTAAATCAAATTATAAACATCTAATTTTCTTAGAAAACTGGAAATATATGAAAGAATTCAATGATCCAGAATCAAATAAAGCATTGGTTAAGCTTGAGGAAATGATTAAAGTACCTTCCACCACATCATTATGAACTTCAATATCAGCAGTTGTGATCGCATAAGCTTGTCCCTTCTCCCTTGGCCTTTTTGGTGGCATGTTTCCTTGACGCTTTGGACAATCATTAGCATAGTGTCCCATCTCCCTATAATTATAGAATTGAACATTAATAGATTCTTTATTCCCCTTAAAATCACCAGTAAGATGGACTTTCTGTCCACATTTGTAGCATACTTCTTTTTCTTTTAAGCAGGTACAAGGGTGTTTCCTTCCACAATTATCATAGGATGGAAATTAAAATTTTCCCTTCTTCCCTTCTTTTCCATTTCCTTATTTCCTTTTCCAGTGTTTTTGGCAGCCCTATTTTTCTCTTTTTTTCCTTTAAAGTCATAAGACTTAGAGAATTCCTTTTCTGCCTTGATAGCACATAAAACTATATCTTTATATGATGAGAAACTTTGGGAGACCAGTGCATGTTGTAGGAACGGATTTAGGACATCAAATAATCGATCAATCTTGTTCCTTAGATTTCGTATGTAGTCCGCAACATGTCTTGCTAACCTTGTGAAGTTAGCTTCATACTTTTCAACATTCCCATCTTCCTTTTGCCTCAAATTCAAAAATTGTCTTTCCATATCTACTTGTTGTTTATGAGGAAAGTATTTCTCTAGGAAGATTTCTTTAAAGTCCCTCTATTCCATCTCTTCTATATCTTCTTCCTCCTTTGTGTTTTGGATTAATGACCACTGCTGATCTGCACCTCCTAATAGACGATAAACTACCATGATGACCTTCTCTCTTTCGTTACATCCCAAAGCGAGAAATATCTTCTCTAGGGAACTTATCCACTACTCAGCTACAAATGGGTTTGTAGTCCCATTTAATGATGGAGGTTGTTGTCGTATAAAGAGATCTAACATAGCTCTTCCATGTGGTGGATACGGATGCTCCATATGAGTAAGGTTATTATTCATAACCCGAGTAAGTTGTCCTATTATAGTTATAAGTTGCTCTGCACCAGTTGTAGATCCATAGCCAACATCGTTATCTTGCATCGGAGGGCAATCCCCATATGGGATATGCGTGTTCATGTGGTTTCAATTTCTTCCACTAGGCTCCATTTCTAGATAATGGCATACACTAGATTAGGTTATGAATCATAATTTATAACCTTCACTTAGCAAAATACTTAGAAAATTTAAATTGTATGCATGGCTAATCCCATAATCACAAACATGGTTTTTTTGAGGAAAAATTTACATTTAAATTCTTCATAATGGCTTGTAAAGAAAATGTGAATTATTCTAAGAATATCCTCTAGGAGTGTCAAACCAGGTGTGCAGTAAGGACCATTGTCGTGTACCAGGATACCCCAGGTCAAGCCCGAAACTCCTTGTCAGAGTTTTCACTCCTAGGTACATTTGTGCCAAAACCACGTCCACTTGTAGTATCTAGACAGGGATGTATTTTCTAGAAATATCCACATAATCTATTCCTTACCAAAATACCAGTATGTTCTTGTATGTTTATCCTCAAAGACTATCTTAGGGTTTTTTCCCTAATCTAAGTTTTCTAAATCTAGTTTCCTTGTTTTCTACTAAACTTTCTCTGATACCAACTATAAGGACCCGACCCTAGTTTCCCGGAGTCGGTGCCTTATTTTATTACATTAGCATATAAAAAAGGACTATGCATCCCAAAGTACTAAGTAGTTTAGTAGAATTGGAAACAAGATACACACATAAGTTCAACATTACAACTTGAAATAGAAATACAACATATAAGTTTTATTAGAAACACCCACAAATATAATTTTATCCCTGCAAGTCATTCATAATAAACTTCTTCATGTCCTGAGAAGATAAAACATAAGAAAGGGGTGGGATCAAATACTCAGTAAGAGTAACCAATACAGTGGAAGATAACATAAAAATAAACATTAGGCATGGTGAATAATTGAAAACACACGCCTTTACAAATAATAAACTTGAACACGTTATGACAGGAATATGAACTAAGTAAATAATGCCATAATAAAACATAATCATGGGTATTCTACTAGTCGAATAACCACACGAACTTTCAATTACTAGATTTATAATGTGGGAAGTTCATATTTCAGACATTCTGAAACATACCATCAAGGCCTCGACCAAGACGTCTAAAAATGATTAAGGCCTTAGCCAAAATCATATTTCAAAATGGGTAAGGTCTCGGCCAAGTACACATATATTTGTCTCATGAGACCTACTAATGCATCGAGGGGCTATAGCAGGCTCCAACCATCACATAAAAAGTGAAATGCATTCCTTATATTAAAGGGGTGAACATAGTGAACATATACATTCATTATGAAATGTAAATAACTTTCCCCAATCATTGAACATAAACACTAACCATTCGGAATAATATGATGAATGGTATCAAAATAGAACATCTATGGTCAAACTAATCAGAAAATATTCAATAAAATATGTTAGATAATATCATAAATATTAATCTCAATAATACATAATAATAAACAAGAGTGTTGAAATAGATGAAAACACTCTTATAAAACAATCGATTAATTCTTGAGATAAATACTCCTTTACTTTGAAAAGAATATTTCTTTTGGAAAAATATTTGTATAAATCCAGAAGTGAAGTAAAATAGTATTTTTATAATAAAATGAGTGATTTTATAAAAATATCATATGCTTAAAATAGATTATAGAGTGCCCTTGAAAATAGGTAATACTTTGGGAAATTCCTTTGAAACGAGCTTGTATTTCGGGAAGAATTTTTTAAAGATCCTTTAAAAAACATATAAATCCCCATAAATGAAGGTATGATTCTGGTTGGGAAACATATATAAAACATTCACACATAAATTATTAGGATTACATATTAATGAATAAGAATTTAATTGAGGTAAGTAGATAACAAAAGTAACCCGAAATAAAATGAAGGTTCGGGTAGAAAACCCTTACCTTAAGCTCAAATGTTCTGCTCTTGAACTTATGGTCATGGAATATGAAATTTGACTCATTAATAACTTAATTAAGAACCTATTAGACAAGTATTTAGTTTATCATGATTTTTTTAGTTCATTTATGTCCTTATTGATAAGTTATAATATTGAATTTCATCATTCCAGAGTGTTCGTTTTCTTGATTTTCATAATCGGTTCCCTTGTTTTTATGTAATGGAATTCATATGGAATGGATGTAAATATCCAGAATTGAATTTAAATATTATTTATGAACATAAATATGTGTTACTGGTCATTTACATCATTTGGTTACATGTCATGAGTATGAATCATTAGATTAAATATTAATAACAAACACTTAGATTATTTTAGCGGTATTTTGATTATTCGAAACTAGTTTGGTCATGTGATTTAATATTATGTACATATACTGGTTCCTTAATATTAAATAGGTTATAATACATATATTATAGTCTATTTCAACCATCAAAATGGTTTCATGACCAGTAATGAAGTAGAAATTGAAGAACAAAACTTCGTCCTCCACGAAGGTTGGAAATTGGCACATCACAGATGATGATTTCGTTTATAAAATAAAATAGAGAGAGTAAGGATATTGATGATGGTTATTCCATTAAAAGGATATATTTATAGTATATATATGATACTAGAGTTATCATGGTCATTTGGATAGGGGGTGAGGAGAGGATAACAGTAGAAAGGAACTTGAAATGAAAATGAAAGAAATAAAATTTGAATTTACCTCTTGAATCCACCTCTTTGAGAATCTCTTTAAGGGAATGGGTTTTGGTATTTTGGAAAGACCAAAAGATCTTGGATGTGGGGAGTGACTAGAGAAGGGTATTTGGGCATAAATTTGAGTATCTTTAAGGCTTATAGGAGTGGAGAGAAGAGGGAGTGATGGGGGGGTTTATAGTGGAGGAGAGGAGTAACTTTTGAATATCTTAATCATTATTTTATTATTTTTCCAAAGACAACCAATAGTATTGATTCTTGTGACCAAGAATAGTAATATGTGTATATTAGTTCTAACCAAGTGTCCTTACATCAGCCTTACATCACCTATGACTCAATAAATCATGTATTTAGTATTTATCGTAAATTATCGTATTTTACTATTCACAAAAAATTCAAGTATTTCAGAAAAATCCCAAAAAAACACCCTAACCATTTTTTGACATGTAGAATTAAAAAATGAACTCCATTTTTTGAAAATAATTTTCTAAATATTATTGATTTAATTTTTAAATAAAATTATAGTTTATTCAAAAAATAACAATTTTTAAACTATAATTCATTTTATATCGATTTCAAACTACGCCCTAATTTCCAATTCCATTTTTATTGGTTTTTTTTCCAAAATTACATGAAAAACCAAATCCCAATTCCAATTCATATCAAATTGTTTTTTCACAAATCAATTGAAAACAATTTCAAACAACAAGCAATTCAAGGTTTAATCAATTGACCAATCTTAAACGAAGCATCTACCTTTAATTATAGAAAACAACATCTGTAATAAGACTCGCCAATGGAAAACGACGGCGCAAAAGATCTAGGAATTCGACCTAGAATTAAGATTCAACAACATGGAGTTTAGATCCATCAATCTTAGGATGATCTATCAAAATCCAAGGAGGAAAGAAATAGAGAACAAAAGAGACAAGAAGATTGCTTACCCGAAGAGATGCACCGCAACCAACACGAAGATTAATCACCAAACAGATGATCCAGAGGGATTAGAGAATTAAAAAATCACCTATGGATGGCTCTAGGTTAAGAGGGAGAATCTATAGGTTAAAACAACAAATAAATCATCCATTCTGCTTGGTTTAAAATGTTGGGTTGGGGGAATATACAACGTGTATTCCTTTTACGTCGTGTGATACCATGAAGTGAAATGATGCTGAAAAACATGTCGCCTTTTGTTTAAAAACTTTATTTAACCATTTCACGCTATGAACCAAATTCATGACATCTTCCCTAAGAAAAATACGTGACGTGTAATCACATTATACGACATGTAAATTCCCAGTAGACAGTGGTTCACCCAGTTCCCTGCACAAAAGTGCTAAACGAAAAGAAAGGAAGCCAAAACAAAGGACAATGAATAGCTTAGAATGTAACAAAGTGTTACAATCAGCGTTTTTATCAAGTGTTAATAAAGTTAACCCTTTTATCAACATTTTCTGTTTAGTGTTGATAAAATCAGATGGTGCATAATCTGCGATCTGTGATTGTGATTTCTCTCCTTATTTTTATTATGTAAAATGCCTCGCATACTCTATACATGCCATGAATCAAAGGATGCTAAAAATAAATCATATTCACTAAATTTAATTAAAAAAAAGTTATTTGAAATTTGAAATTTTGAAATAGTATCATGTAAATAGAAGTTTCAATTAACGAAACTGAATTATCATTTTTTGACCATGAAACTTGAAGTATCAAAAACATGATATTTAAACATGAGATTTTTGAATGAATTTGATACGTAATTATAAAATATAATAAATATTTTTAATATTTGAAAAAAAACGAGAGTTTTTATGATCCAATATATTAGAAAATTTAGGGCATTTGATTATATTTTCATATAAATGACTATAATTAGTTACAAGAGAAAACATATTTTAAATATTGAATTACAGTTATATTCGAAAATATATTATATTTTATAATAAATTTAATAAATTTAATGAATATTAATACATTTATAATTGTTTTTAAATAATTATTTTTATTATATAACATTTCATTTTTCCTCTTCAAATTTATACAAATTAATTTAAAACGATTTAAATTTTGAGTTAATTTATTCACATAGAAAGAAGTAGAGGATAAAAAATATATTTATTTATTTTACAAATTTATTATATATTTTAGAGCCACAAATTATTTGAAAAACTAGAAAAAAAATATGTGTTGTGAAATTGATCGAACGCCGATTGAAACCGCGAAGCATTTCGAAACCGGAAATGTAAGATCGATCGTAGGCGAAGTGCATCATTGAGAAAGTGAGTGTCAAATTTACACATGACGATGATAATGACAAATGGAAATACAAATACAAGAGAAATAAAAGAAGTAGAGAACACAATGTAGAGCCAAAAGTCCACATCATTTCATTAACATATCACCATTTTTATAGAGTACATGAGATCTGATCCAACGGTTGAGATTAATCCCTACAATATTTAATCCAACGACTAGAATACCAGTGGTTTGAGAATATGTAAGGTTGTTCATTAAGAGAGAAATTAATTGGGGATTGAGAATTCATCATTATTTTCATAATTATAACATCCATTAATAATGTTTCATAACACCCCCCTTGGATGTCATAATTTCATGGAACCTTATTTAATCTTCACTTAAAAAAACTCTGTGGGAAAAATAAGTGAATCCAAAATAAAAGAATTTCATGTCATACTACCTCATTAAAAACCTTATTAGGAAAACCCAATGGGAAAAACCTGATAAAGGGGAAAATAGTGCAGCATTCCCAACTCCCCCTGATTATATAATTTAGTTATGTCTTCAGGACGTCAATTAATATTATTATTTAATTATGTCTTCAGGAAATGGGAGAAAGACCATAGGTAATACTGAATGGTCTCATTAAAAATTACAACTCATGGAGAAGACCAACAATTTCCATTAATTATAGATATCCATAATAATTTATAACATTCCCTTGGATATTTGTTATGATGTATGATTGTCTCATTAAAAACCTCATAAAGAAAAAACCCTTCAGGGGAAAACACTTAATTGGGGAAAAAGAGTACAATAACATCAAGTCCCTATAATGTTGCCCCGTTAAAAACCTTATCAAGAAAACTCAATGGGAAAAACTTGACTAAGGGAAAAAGAGTACAACAGTTACATCTCCCATTCATAATGATCATCATTTAACTCATAGAATGTCCATGATCAATTCATAACCAAAACACTCAGTTTTGAATTTTGGAATAATAATAACTTATACCCTTTAGATTTCAATGAATAGGGAAGAACATTACCTTGCATCATACTATGATTTATTATTATTTGCAAGTTACATATGCACATGTACATGTATATCCTTCAAGGATAAATAAAATGTGCATTTACATTTAACCCTTATGGGATAATCATGTTCTTCATCAACCCCTTATTTATGAAATCTATCACTCTTGGAAGAAAGATATTTCATTATTCATTAAGGGTAAAACCATTCAAAATTTAACATTTCATCTTCAGGATGATTAATTCAAAATACAAAGACATTCTCCGTAAGTCATTGATTTTAGAAAACTCTTCGAGAGTTTAGATGTTTTTCAAAACACCTTAATAATATGATGAATACAATGATTCATACAAACCATGAGATGATAAATTCAATTTATATTCTTCCTTAACTTAATATGGATACATGAAATACATCTTATTCAATTTACCCCATAATTTATCATATTGGGTGAAACATTTATAATTTTTTTAATATGCTTCAGGAATTTCAAACCCTTTTGGGATTCATATAAATATCCAAATATACAAGGAGGAATATTTCTTATAATAATATCATCGATATTCAATAGCCTTGATAGTTTGGATAATCAATCCAGAACTTTATATGTTGAACATTTCATAAGTTATTTTAATAATTTTGGCCAATTATTATGATGTCGACATCTGTCAAAATCCATTGTCATCAATGAGTTTTAATAGCATTCAAAGAGAATATATCATCAACAACATTTGATTGAGATCTCATAATTTTTTCTGGTACCAATGTCACTTCAGGGACAATATATAAAAAGATATAATGTTGTAGATATATTTATTTTCCTCTTCAAGAGAAAATATATTTATTACTTCCTCTCATGATGAACAATGATTTTATATAATCAGTTCAACCACACTTCGGGTGTGTATAATCAGACTATTGATTTCCAACACTTTACATTCATGTATGTGTTGTGAGCATCATGTCAATGGTTCTGCAGGACCATTTTTTAATATATACTCATCAAAAACAAGTAACACATGTGATCATTTAGTAGATGCATCTTTTATATAGATGGATCACATGGTAGGTGGGTGCGTTCATATATACTTCTTCATAAGTATATGAGAAATTTATTTCCATAATAGCTGTTAATGATATAAATAATTTATCTCAAAAATGGGCACCTCATGGTAAATTATTATACATGGGGAATTCATAATAACATAATGAGAGTGAATTCATTGATAATTTAGTTGACATGCATCCATTAAATAAATTCATCATTCTCCCCCTGATGGATGTCTACTATGTTATCAACAATTCAATTCTCATGTATACATGAATCAATATCTTTCATTATAATTGATCTTGGATGACCTAAATCATCATGTTATATATTTGAAGTTCCAGGATTGGTAAACTTCTGGTTTACCATTATTGATTTGATTGTACATAACAAATTCTTTATAATCGCTTTTATGAATGTTTGTTACATATCGAGGTACCTATTTTATCAAATGTCTTCATATGATATTCATTTTTAAGAATATCATTCATATATCTCATCGAGACTTTAGATATAACAAAGCATTAAGAATTTGTACCACCAGGTAGGAATATATTTGCTTTTCTGGAGTTGTTAATTAATTTTTTCTATCAGTAAATGTACTTATATGAGCAAATACTAATGCATATATGAGTTCTTTTTAAGTATTTAATCATAATAATATTTATAAATATTTTGCTTCAAGATCGATGCATATAAGATCTCTAGGATCTTTCATTGTGCAAACTCATATTTGTCGTTATAATTTTCACTTATGGTGGTTGATGAATTCATAATGTAATCATAACGGGTTAGGCCCATCACCAAGCGGATTATTGCATAATTTAGAACTTCTGGCCAAAATATTTTGGAACTTCAGGCCCAAATATTATTTTACAATACATCTACCTGGGATAGGAGCCCCCGCGTCTTTTGAAGTTGGTGAATGTGGTAGCGAGAACCAATGTGGAAGAATCTTCTGGATTCACAACACACACCTTATCGTCATCCAAAATTATAATTCATAAACAACATTCACTTTATCAAATGAAGGATAAATCATTTGATCAAACCTCATCAACTCTTAAATATTCATGATATCATAAATCATATAAAAAAAATCATGAATAATTTCATTCGCTTCAGGGAATGAGATATAGTAATTAATACTACATTCACATCAGGGAATTCATTCATTCATCGGATTTCATGATCCATGAATTATAATTTATTATTTATCAATAATGACCATACTACATAAAATATAAATTTTATTGATTATGATGATCATTGCTTTAACCACTTTAGGTGGTAAAATCATTTTCATTATATATATCGGATTATCAAAACTATGTAATTCAATCATTTCATTTATGAATTATACGAACAACAACATCCACTTCAGATGATAGATGAATTACATAAGATGATATTGATAATCCCTAAGAATATGATAAATAATAATATTTCCCTTGATATTGTTGTTGCACAAACAATAAATGATAAATGAAGATATTCTTCAATATAATGTCAAAGGACATTATTTTCATATTATCCTTCAGGGATGCATTATTTTATAAATATTCATAAAATTTATTGTGCTATGTAAATATTTATTGTCATCAAACCACTTCTGGTGGTTATATTATTATTATTTTTTATAAACAAATATAACACAATGATCATTCGTAAAACATCATATTCACTTCGAACTTGATTTAAAATAAAATCATATATATTTGCATTCACTTCAGGGAATGAAATAAATTATTTTCAATAAATATTCTCATTCACTCCAGGGAACAGAATAAATTTATTTGTGAGTTTTATAATGTCTTCAAGACAATAGCATAAATATTCAATTCAACAATTTCATCAATTCCATCCACTATGGGGGATGAATATATATATAATATATTTACGCTTGTTCGTTATGGACATTTAATTTCTCTCAAGCATTTTATGAGAAATAAAATGAAAATGAAAAGAAACAAAACAATACGATATTTACAAATATTCAAAATAAATATCATCTCCATCACGAACCTTTATACAACATAATCAAACTTGATACCTTCAGGGTGAACAAGAAATAAGAGATATAGAATTTCATGGTTCATAGAATGATTAGCGAACTTCGGATCGACGTACGACAGGTATGCGATGATCAACAAACTTCGACTCGACATACGACAGGTACACGATATTCATCAAACTTTGGCTAGACGTACGACGGGTACGCGATGTTCATCAAACTTCAGCTCAACGTACGATGAGTACACGATGATCAACAAACTTTGGCTTGATGTACGACGGGTACACGATGTTCATCATTCAACCACTTCTGGTGGTGTATTTTTTTTATTCATTTGATGAATGGTGTTTATCTCGACATTGACCACGTCAGTTATTAATCAAACACATTCTCTTTTAGGAATGGAGTGAAATTTGTCAACTGTGAGTCGTTACATCTCTTCAGGAGCTAATTATTTTTCCTGCAACAAAAGATTAAGAAAATCATATATTATTTTCATATTTATCAAGAGGGGAAAAATAAATGTAACAATATCTTAGATGTAAAATAAGACTCATCTTTTGATGTAGCTCTTCGAATGAGTGAAGTTGATGCACACACGAAAGAGTATGTCAAAAGAAGAATGTTTATAAAAACACGTGACGTAACTTTTTCTTACGAGATTTTTCTTATGTCGATGATGGGGATTAAGGCAGCCGCGTCACGGTGCGCAATGCAGAGAAGACGATCGTGCTGATAACATGTTGTAAAATTGACCGAACACCGATTAAAACCACGAAGCATTTCAAAACCGGAAATGTAAGATCGATCGCAGACGAAACACATCGTTGAGAAAATGAGTATCGAATTTGCATATGATGATGATAATGACAAATGGAAATATAAATACAAGAAAAATGCAAGAAGTAGAGAATACAATGTAGAGTTAAAAGTTCATATCATTTCATTAACATATCACCATATTTATAGAGTACATGAGATCTGATTGAACGGTTGAGATTAATTCCTACAATATTTAATCAAACGACTAGAATACCAATGGTTTGAGAATATGTAAGATTGAACATTAAGATTGAAATTAACTGGAGATTGAGAAGTCATTATTATTTTCATAATTATAACATTCATTAATAATGTTTTATAACAATATAATAACAATAACAATAACAAATGGTTTTGAGAGGGCCGCCCACCATAATTGGATGAAACGAATACTTTGCCTAACCAACCTTTTGATAATCGAAAACCGTCGGACAAAATGTCTGCGTGGTTCGTTTCCGTCCTTTCGTCGCCGTGGGCACTCTCTCTTCTTGCTCCATTTTTGCCTCGGGTGCTCGCTCCATTCCCTTTTCAGTTTCACTTTCCCCACACGCTTTGCTCTTTAGCTTCAGCGTCGTTCCAGCACGAAGCGCGGCAGGGATGTACACGGAGGATATGACGGCGGGGGCGATGGTGCCGGCTGTTAAGCCGCCGGAGACTCGAGAAGAGACTTCACATCATGCTTTCCAGCCTCCGGCTGAGGCCCCAGGAGTAGACTTTGGTGGCTCCTCGGTGACCAGGCCGCTGGGCGTTTTGGAACTCTCGGAGCTCGACAAGGATTTTTCTTGCCCGATTTGCATGCAGATTATGAAGGACGCGTTCCTCACGGCCTGTGGTCATAGCTTCTGCTTCATGTGCATCACCACTCACCTTCACAACAAGTGCGACTGCCCTTGCTGCGGCCAGTATCTTAGTTCCAGCCAGATTTTCCCCAACTTTGCTCTGGACAAGGTTTGTTCAATTTTGATATTTGTTTATTATTTTATTTATTTTGCATCGTTCAGAGACCCTCTCCGTCAATCCGCAATGCTAGCCAACATTCTCCCGCCCTCAGATTTGATTGCGTGTCAGTTATTGTTGAACCTCGAATGAAGATTGGAATGGATCTGTTGACAGGTGGATTTGTTGACAATATGAGTTTCGTTTTATGTAATTATGGAATTACGTAAGGGTTTATGCTGAAGGAAATCAGTTACTCAGCAACATCCGCCACATGATCAAATCGGACACGTGACAAGAACGACTACGTGAATCGGGTACGTGGCCAGAACGACTATGTAACCGGCTGCGTCGCAACATCGCCTATGTGAGCAAATTGGGTACGTGGCTAGAACGGTTACATGAATCAGCTACGACTAGGTGAGCAAAGCAAAGCGGCTACGTGACCATCCTCCACAATTGGCTGCGCCGACAATCGGGTTCGTGGGTACGTTGATTTCGGCTACGTGGATGTTTGTCTCTGCGAATCTGGCTACGTAGACCATGCGTGATTGCATGAGGAAATTGCGAGATCCCTTTCTACCAGCAGATGTATGAATGTGTGTAGTTATTTGTGTTTGGAGGGTCAACCGTATTCGATGGCGGTTTTATGATCGTGGGCCATAAAGAGTTTTAAAACTGAAGACCGTGATCAGAGTGCAGTAAAGATTCGGTTTTCCATATTTTATGGAAATGGTTACAATGCAGGTGGGGATATTCTTGGGGAGTTATTTCTTTCAGAAATATCAATGCGGTTACAAACTGAGATACGTGGAGAGATTTAAGAGTCTTTTATGTCTCTTAAAATGATAGTTTTATCAGATGCGATAATCATGGTATAAGATAAGAAGATCCGCATCACATGAGCCCTCGTTCGCAGGAAAAAAGAGAGAAACACAAGGAGCATTCCAGGAGGTTTTTCCATATTTGATTTGCAAAGTTGAAGGTCAAAGAAGGTGTTGTTCCAGGAGTCCAATTCTCTTTGGAAGTTGACATTATTTGTGATGAAGAGAAACACTGTCCTTGTTGTATGTTCGCATCATCTTCATGTGAAGAAGAAAAGATTTTAACAGACGAAGCAGTGAGTTCCTTGTTGAAGGAGGGCTGTGAGTTCTCCAATTGTTCGTGGTAGTGAACCAGGAGGGTCAATGAGACCGCTCCAAAATTGTACACATAAAAGCAGGTAACTTTAGTGAATTTGGTGCACAAGCACATTGCCGTGCTTGCTCCTTGGACTACCTCAGTGCGGGTGAACCAAGTAAAAATCTCTCGTGTTATTTACTGCTTTCATCGCTCATTGACAGGAAAGATAGAGAGAAATTGAAGTGTCTCAAGGTGACAAAACAAGGTTCTCATAAAAAGAAGAATTGGTTTTAACCTGGATACCCTAATTCACCCCCCTCTCAGGGTGTAAACCTATTTAAGGGTTTAACAAATGATATCAGAGGGACATTTATTCTCCCTCTCCTGGAAGCATGGAAACGATTGTCAACCATAAAGGTATCCCCATCTTTGAAGGTAGTAATTTCCAATTATGGAAAAGTCGCATGCAACATTATTTTAGATTATTGGATATGGGCGTTTATACAACGATCGTCTATGGAATCATCTCTAATATTGTAAGCGAAACTTTGACGGAGAATTGGATGCAGATGCCAAAGTCATAAATGCCTCGGGTAGTGCTCTTGCCAATCCCATTTTTACAATGGTAATGTCATGCAAAACCTCTCATATTTTGTGGGAAGAGCTTATGAATATTTATGAAGGGGATTCGATGGTTTGAGAGGCAAAGCTGCAAGTTCCGTGTAACAAATATGAAGATTTGAGAATAAACTCAAATGAGACGGTTGATGCATTTTTCGATCGTCTAAATGTTCTTGTTGAAGATATGTGAGGCCTTGGTGAAGATCTCAAAGATGAGAAGATCGTGAAGAGGATCATGAGAAGACTTCCTCATTTCAATGCAAAAGTGTCGGTTCTAAAAGACAAAGATCTTAAAGAGATTTCTATCGATAGTTTGCATCGTACTCTTGCGGCTTATGAAATGAGAAACAACGATAATGAGTCAAGAACGAAGGAAAGTCCTCTGGAGGTGACTTTTAATTCAATGAAGAAACTCTAAATCAAGGAGAATCCAACCATGAAGAAACTTTCAATCAAGGAGAATCCAGAAGTTGATGAAGTTGGTGAGGTTATGTCATTTCTATCCTCTAATCTTAAGAGAGGAAGAGAAAGATTTAAGGGTAAACTTCCTCTTGATTGCTTCAAATGTGGTAAGGTGGGACATCTTGCGGTTAAATGTTCCAAAAACTTTCAAGGAAGTGATGATGAAGACAAACAACCCAAGAAGACGACGAATGAAGGAAAAAAGAATTCTTTCTAAAGAAGAAGATAGCTCTAGAGAAAGTGAAGTGGAAGTTGAAAATTGTAAAGTTGAAGGAGTGTTGATGGGTACTGCTAATAAGCAACGAGATGGTGACATTGATGATGAGAATGAAGGAATTGTAGGAAGGGTTGATTTACAACAGAACTTGAGCCAACAACGTTGCATGATTCCAAGCTCTACATGCAACAACAAGAAAAGGAAAAATGAGAAATGAGAACTAAAGTCTGAGATTGAAAAACTCAAAACTGGAATTTTAGGCAATTCGGGAAAGAAAGTTGAACTAAAACTTAAAGTTGAAGAACAAGCTTGGATCATTGATGGCTTGGATAAAACTATCAATGACAGAGTTAAGAGAATTGAGGAGCTGGAGGAAGAAGTTATGAATTGGCGTCGAAGGTGTGAAGATCAAGAACAATTATTGACACTCAGTGTGATGACATCAAACACAAAGACATCATCATCAAGTCAAGCCAAATGAATTTTTGGGGAAGAACACATACCTATTCCTCAAGTTCAGCGGTTCGAAGATAAAGGCAAATATGTGGTTGTCTCAAAGCCACAAGCACCAACTCCCCGAAAGAGGGTAGATCTTTACAACATTGGAAAGACAATTAACCATGCGACCAAGACGAATTCTAATGCTTCAAGAGTTATGTTTTTGCTGTGGAAAGTTGAGACACTTACTACGTGTGCTCCATTGCTAAGAGGCCCTTCCAGGAGCAACACCAATCCAATCGGGCAAGTAGAATTTCTAATCATTCTTTTGCTTTTAATGGATAATGTTTTTGTTGTGAAGGTTTCGAGCGCAAGGCAATCAATTGCGCATCAAGAATGCAACAAATGTCATAAAAAATGCCTCGAAGTGGAAGAAAACAAAAGCTGGAACCTTCATCCAAAAGCATAGAGACCCAAAACAGATTTTCTGTCCTGCAAGAAGAAGAGTTCATAGAGCCAACTGTTGAAGTGGCATATTCATCACCAACATGGGTAATGAAAGGCAGTTCGGAGAAGTCTAATGTTGTTGAGATTGCCTTAAGGGCAATGAACAAGTCAAACTCGTGGATAGTGGACAGCGGATTCACATCACATATGACCGAAAATAAAGACCTCATTGTGAATCTCAAGCACAATAAAGATGGTGTTGTTCATTTCAGGAACGATGTGGCTCTTAAGATTTTTGGGTCCGGAAAAGCCAAGATTGGAGGGAAAGATCTCAGGCGGACGAACGTTCTCTTGGTTTTTGGGTTAAGTCACAATCTTCTTAGTGCCACCCAATTGTGTAACCACGAACATGCTGTGGAGTTCAATGAAAAGGCTTGTACTGTCAAAGCTAAAGTGGTTCACTTATTATACTGGGAAGAACCAAGAGAAATCTATACCTTGTTGGAGAAGAATTTTGCATACTATCCAAAGAGGAGGAAAACAAGCTTATGGCATAGGCGGCTTGGCCACTTGAGCCAAACCCACTTGAGCCAAACATCTCTGGAGAGGTTGGTAAAGAGAAATGGAGCACATGATATTCACCATCTCACGTATGATCACACACACTTATGTGACTCATGTCAAAAGAGAAAGATTATCTGGAAGTCTTACATGCCAAAGAAGATAAGGCATCGAGAGAAATTGAAGTGTTCCTCAGGGTGAGAGATGTTAGAACCAAGACTGTTCTTTGCTGGAAATTGAGTTTGGTTTGTGTTTGTTGTTAATCTACACTGGGTTATCAAGGAGTTTGTAAGACAAGTGATCTTACAGTACAAGCTTACAACAATGTTGAAGGTGGCGCCGTTTCCCAGTGTGCCAAATTTTTGGGGTCAAAAATCCGGAGGAAGGGCTAGCATTGTGAAGGGTTGATTTCTGGAATCAACTTTTCATAAATATGGTAAAGACATGGATTTCGCGAAGACTGGGATGATGTTCGCGAAAAAATGAAGCATCGAAATCGGTGATGGTGTTCTCCGCGATTACGGAAATTGGAACATCGCGAGCGCGCCATGGTTTGACGGAAAGCTTCGCGACAACGTCAAATCTCAATGGAGCATCGCGAATGGAGGAGCGTCGTGAAGATGTTTTTGAAAGATTCAAAAAATGCGTTGGAGGCGGTGGAGCATCGCAAACGGCCGAGCCTATAAATATAAGGCTACCTTACTTCATTTTTCACGAAATTATTCAAAGAAAATCTGGAATTGCTCTTATTTCCCAAAGCTAGGGGAGCTTCGTGAATCTGGCTTTCCATGCAAGCTTGAACTTCACGAAAAGACTGGTTAAGTCTTGACTGATGCCAATGCTTATGAGAAAAGGGTGCTTCGCGATGACGGAAAATTCTGCGTTGACTCAGTGAGCTTCGTGAATACAATTTGTTCCGTGAAGGCAAGGTGCTTTGCGAAGTAGTGTGGTTCGTGAAAGATAGTTTTGGATATCAACTTTTCAGTGAATAGGGATTTCAAAGTACATCAACTCAGGTCTACGGTGCAAGCAGTGTTTCGTGTTAGACGGGGACAAAGACTTTATTGTCAATCCATTGAAGCGACCTTCAAGCCGATAAACTGAGTTAGACTTCTCTCAAAACAGTGAGATAGGGGGAGTCGACGGAAGTGTTCCGAGGGATGTAGTGTGCTATCTCTAAAATCTTGTAAAGACAGTGTGTCTGACACAGAGTGACTGTGTGTGAATTCTTGTATTCCACAACTAGTGAAGATTAGTGGATGTTGGTACGACCGACACATTGTTGGCGTATTCTCCTTGGACCAACCCTTAATGGTGAACCAAGTAAAACCGTTGTGTTGCCTTTCTGCATGTGAATGTTTGATTGTTGATCGAATCCATAATACAGGTTTAACGAGTTCCTACCAACGTGGGAACAAGATCCGTATTAAAAGAAAAAGTTGACAACCGGATTCACCCCTCCCCTCTCAGGTGCTCCGGGGTCCTACAAGAGAAACAAAGTCTTCATAAAAAGTAGAATTGGTTTTAACCTCTATACCATGATTCACCCCCCTTAGGGTGTAATTCTCTTTAAGGGTCTAACAGTTTTATCTTTAAACTTTATTTTTATCTTGCTATGTATCAAAGCTTTTACAATTTATGGGTTACTATTGATTACAACATACATCATGGTTCCTACCGTCCACGCAACTAATACCTGAAAACAATTTGATTATTTGATTACAACATACATTATGGGTTACAATCTTGCATTTCAAATCATGACAACAATTTTCATAAATAATTATTCTGAAAAAAGCCTGGCTTTTTTAGTTTTCATGATATTGTGTATAAATCCAAAATCTTTCATATTAAATTTTTTAGCCAACTATGCCTTCCATTTTTGGATTTGATCTTTGCTGAGTCCTACCACCAGTATACAAAACTCACCGCATTGTTATGCAATCATATATCCATATTATGGTTTTGATATTGCTGCCAGGATTGGAATTGTTGAAGAATATTGTACAGTAAGAAAAAAAGGTTTGTTGTTGTGTAAGTAAAAAAGGTAAATCATGAAATTGAACATCTAAGTTTAACATGGAAAAGCCTAAAAAAAGGGTTAAAAACCATGTGCAATGATAAAAGAATTTCACTATGAAAACGCATGGATTATAACATGTGTCCATTTTAAAAGGAAAAAACGCTCAAAACGTCTCTCTTAAAAATTAGGGAAAATACCTCAAGACATTCCAAATAAGAGATTCAATGTTGTTCAACATGGGTGTTATAGACAATCTCTTATAATATATAATTCAGCACTCGAATTGGGTTAAGAATAATCTATCAAAATAGGAGATTTAGCGCTAAAGACTTTGCTTGACTAACCCTCAATACGCCCTCATGATGTACTATTGGTGTCACCTGTGTGCTCACTACATCACCAAGACTCACTCTTTGTTGGTTAGTGATGCGAGCTTTCAATTTATTAGCAAACCATCATCATGTCTCTACGAACACATGACTAATTATGGATTAATGCACGTGGTGCGGTTATCCCAGTTAAAGCACACATTTTATTTTCAAATAAAGCATGTGGTTAATTGTTAATTAAACCTGATAGATGCATATGCCGCCATCTTCACAAAATCTTTACTGCATATATAGTGCGTTGGTTAAAAAGATTATTTACTGTTTTCCTCAGGGAAATTAGACCACATTTATAATTGCACATGACATAATCAATGCATGCTCATCCTCATTATTATGTTTTTTCTTCAACTAATGACACTTTAAAAGGATTAAAGATTCGACCACCTTTAATGCACGTGCAACGGTTTGTACCCAATCCATTGTAATAATTGATAGGTGTCCAAATTTGAGAGAGAGAAATAGCAAAGGATTTCATTAATTCCAGCTGTAGTGCTATAAGAATCACAGAAGAACAACGATAGGAGAAGGGAAATGAAGAAGAAATGGGGAGGAGGAGAAATCCCTGAGAGGCGCTGCTCCTTGGGCCGAGGCCTATTCCTCAGGCTGCTTCCGATGGAAGCCATACTCCAAATTACCACCCGTCCCCCCCAAATTGACCACCATCCCTTATTTAATGACCTCCACTCGCCGCCCAACTACCTTGACCCCTTTTTCAATTATACCCCTGTCCTTTATTAATTCCCCTAAACCCAACAACCCCCTACACAACAACTACCCCAGCCCACCTTCCTGTCATTCCCGCCTGCCTGAAAACCACCTTGTCCTCAAGGTGATTAGCCGGATGACCATCTATGGTAGTGGCATTGACGGTGCTGCCTACAAAAAACTGCTCCATGGCTGAGGCTCTGGCGGAGGTCTATACATCCACGCTGCTTGCACAACAGTAGCTTCCCTTTGGTCCTTAGCCTTTGCAAACCCTACTAGTAGCCGTTTGCAACACTTTTCTACAGCCTTTTGAACTGTGCATCCTTGCATTCGTCCGCCCAAACATGTAATGAAAAAGTAGTAGTAGTTGCAACAAGTTTCGCCTTAACTTCAGCAGCAATTGCCTTCTTGCTCTCCTTGTTCACATTGTCCCGCGCTTGCTCCACTTGTTCCGGAAAATATTGTAGTTCTGACAAATCAATGTTAGGATAAATCTGCTCCTGCAATACTACTTGTGTCTTGCACGACCTGGTCATCCCTTGCAAAGGCGTTGAAAAACTCAAAATAGATTATCGATCAAAAGTACCAGGAGTTGCTGTCGGAACTCCCGATAATCTCACTTCTGCCGCTAGTGGTTTAGAAGGTTCAATCGTACAGTGTTGAACAAAGATCTCTTCGGGTGCCCGAGCTTGCATCGGCACCAACCGCAAAAACTCCCGTTGTGGCTGTACAGGTTTAGTTTCTTTCTTTTCCTCGGTACAAGTTGTTGGCCCTGAATCAACCCCAACTTGGGTAGTCGTAGCTACCTTTCCTTCCTTTGTTGCACTACTAAATCTCATGAACACCTTTCCCTTAGATTGCATCCAAGAAAGACCATTCCTATTCGGTTCCAACAAGCAATTCCAAACCCAAGCTGCTCCTTTCATACTCAATTCGGCCATTGATACCTTCATTTGTTCAGGAATTTGGCAGTCTAAAAAGTACGATTCTGCTTTTGTGATCCAATCTTCTGGATCTTTACCAGAAAATTCTGGCATCTTCACCTGCCCACGACGCTCCCTCTGACTCATTTCCAGTCTCGCCAGATTTATCCAGAGTTCTCTCATTTGTTCCTTCATGTGTGCGTGTGGTCAGTTGCTATGTTAGCTCTCTGCTGCGATTCCTCCACTTTCGAACAAGATCTGCCATTGTTGTCTGTTTCTTCCCTTGCCACTAGTCACGTTCTATCTCAGTTGCAGCGGTTGTGTAGCGTTTTTCTTCTTCTCTTTTTCCACCGTTGCGTGACGTCTATTTTTGTCGCGTGTAGTCTCCTATTGCTGCGCGAAGGGAACTACCGCCCCTCTTGCTACTTGCCGTTTTCCCCCACTGTCGCGACACTACGTTGCGATCCCTTTATTATTATTATTGTAGAATAATAAAAGAGGTGACCCGAATTCCCATGGTTCTCTCTAAATGAGGCCTTGATGTTCTTTTATAATGAATGATAAAGACCACATCGGACTTGTGGTCCGATGTGGGATGCAGTCTCCAACACTCCCCCTTAAGCTAGGTGAACCTAGTTTGGACACATAAAGAAAAAACAAACCAAACCAATGAAAACAAAGCAATCAACAGACGTTGCAACCACTCAAACTGGACATAACCAACTTGATGACAAAATAAGACAAAACACAAAAAAGATAAATTGCCATGGCTGCTGCTCCCCTGCATGAAGATGAATGATGCCGCTGAAAAAGATTTGTCAAGCCGCTCAAGCGGTGCCAGTTGACGGAGCATCGGGAAATCTGCACTAGTGGGCCGGTCGTCGGAGCGTCGGGAAATCCGCAGGAGGAGGTCGACATGGAGGCGGTGGAGGCCGGCGAACAGGCGGGCCGACAGGAGGCAGAGCTTTCTGCAGGATGTCGGCGACTAGAGGGCGAGGGGGGGGGGGCTGCCTCACGTGGGGAGAGGCCGGTGCATAGAGCTGGGGAAGCCACAGGAGGCCATCGCGTACGGGGAGGGGGGGGGTCGGGAATGGTTGGAGAGAGCCAACGAGAATGATTAAAGAGAGCCGACGGGGAAGTCCGTCGCGCAGGGAGTCATGGTGGCCCGGGTGTCGCCGGATCTGGGAGGGCCTCGAGTAGGATGGGAGGAGATGCCGGAGTTTGACGAGAGGGAGCTGTCGAGTTGGGAGAAGCCCTCGATCCGGCGTGGATCTGGCAGCGCGAGCGGGAGGGAGGAGCCGTCGCGGCGCGCAGAGGGAGGAGGCCATCGCACCAAGAGGGCGACGCGCAGAGGGATTCCGCTGGGTTTGGGGGCCGGCGTCCGTCGTCGAGCGCACCAGGGAGGGAGGCGGGCCTGGAGTCGCGACGGGAAGCGGGGGCTAGGAGTCGCGACGGGAGGCCGAAGCAGGGAGGGATCCGCTAGACAGAACCGGGAGGCCCCGGAGGAGGAGTGTCGCTTGGGAAACAAGCCCGGAGGGGCGGCGGCGGAAAATAAACCCAGCCTTACTGGCAGAGGGGGGGGGGGGCGCCGCCCCCTAAGGGGGAATTCTGGAAATCCTAGGGCAGGAGAAAAAAAGGGTGGGTGGGTTCGGGTTTAGAGACCACCCTCTGATACCATGTAGAATAATAAAAGAGGTGACCTGAATCCCCAAGGTTCTCTCTAAAGGAGGCCTTGAGGTTCTTTTATAATGAATGATAAATACCACATCGGACCACAAGTCCGATGTGGGATGCAGACTCCAACAATTATTATTTTTTTCATTGCTGCATTTCGGCTCCTCTGTTGCGTGAGGATTACACTGTTGCACAACCAGAACGACGAGCGAGTTCTCCTTGTAGTGAATAGTCTGTGTTAGCTGCTCCACACAATATAGGTCCGCTCGCTTCAGGTGCGACATCGTCGTCTGTTTCGTTTGGTGTAATCAGGAGGTCTCGTTCGGTCTCGTCTGGCGTCGTATGCCCCGACCGCGATCGATCGCTTAAAGCGAGCTGGAGTCCGTGTCATCTGGTTCGGGTGAACCAGGTGCGCCTGCTTCTGGTGTGGCTGCTGCGTTCGCTTTGTCCAGCGTAGCACTCAACTATTGTGAGTCGCGTACCCCTGTCTCGTTCCTCCTCAACTGCTGTGGCTGGTGCGTCCATAGCTGTGTCACGTTTTTTTCTTCCTGCGTCTGGTGCGATCGTGGTTGTCTTTCTTCACTACTACTAGGAGTGAAACTGTTGTGATTTCCTCTGGTGCGTCCATTAGGTGCGAGCCATCTTCTTCAGCTGCGATTGAGTTTTTTTTCCTTGCTGGCGCGATTTCCTTTATTCTGCACGTACCTAGTTCGGCTGCGTCTAGAGTCTTCCAAAACTAGAGTCCTCCAAAACTTCAGTTCAAGAATTTTCTCTCAATCATCTTTCAATGAAAGCACTAATTGATAGATGTCCAAATTTGAGAGAGAGAAATAACGAATGATTCCATTAATTCCAGCAGTAGTGCTACAAGAATTACAGAAGAACGACGACAGGAGGAGAAGGAAAATGAAGAAGAAATGGGGAGGAGGAGAAATCCTTGAGAGGCGCTGCTCCCTGGGCTGAGGCCTATTCTTTAGGTTGCTTCCGCTGGAAGCCGGACTCCAAATTACCACCCATCCCCCCAAAGTGACCACCACCCCTTATTTAATGACCTCCACCCGCCACCTAATTGCCTCAACCCCTTTTACAATTATACCCCTGGACTTTATTAATTCCCCTAACCCCACCAACCCCCTACACAACAGCCACCCCGACCCACCTTCCTATCAATAATGGTTAACGATGAAAGAATGAAATCATTTGTATTGGCCCCACGATGCCCTGTTGTTAGCGACGGGATGGTTGATTCAGTCAGACTGCCTAGACCTCCTATTTTACATACCTATCAAAGAAGGATACTGAGGGTAGGTTGTGATGATATGGCAAGTCTGTTAGGGGGTTGCAAGTCTATTAGTATGATGTGGCGAGTTGGTTGGGGTTAGTACCGACTATAGCTGCTGGATTGGCTGGGGGAGAGCTTTGCTTGCATTTATAGAAATGTAGTTATTGGTTCTTATCAAGGGAATTACCCAGAAGGGGGGGGGGTGAGTGAATAAAGGTAGCGCATATTCTAACCCTTGAATCCATTGTATAGCTGCTGGATTGGTTGGGGGAGAGCTTTGCTAGCATTTATAGAAATGTAGTTGTTGGTCCTTATCAAGGGAATTACCCTGGGTGAGTGAATCAAAGTAGCACATATTTTAACCCTTGAATCCCTTGATCACGATCTTGTTCTCTCGATGCGAGGAACACTCCTTTTCTCTCCCTCTCTTGATAAGCGATGAAAGCAATAAATGAAATACATAGAATTTTACTTGGTTCACCCTAACCGGGCTAGTCCAAGAAGCATGCAATCGGTGATGTGGTGATGTGCCAAAAAAATAGAGTGCATTGCTTCGTTTGGCTTACACAATGGAACAGTCTCACTGACCCTCCGAACTCTTTCTTCAAACAAGATGAGAAAACACACTGCCTCTCGTCACAAAGAGGAACTCAACGCTCCCTCCATGACCACTTCGATCTTATTCACAAGTCTAGGAGATGAACAATACACCCTGAACGGTGTGTCTTTCGCACCACCGGATAATGTCAAGATAATGCTCTTGAAATTTCCTCCCCACTTGCTTTGTGTCTTCTAGGAAAGAAGTCGAGAACTCCTCTGAAGTCGTAATTCCTTTTTTGAGCCTCTCCTCTCCTTTCTTTTCAATCTAATGCTTATGATTGAATCTCCTTTGCCTAGGATTGAGAGCCTCTTTCAGTTTCCGGCCGACACTGCCAGCTAATTGGAATTGCCTGGCTGTAGCGTGGATTGGTCGGGGGAGAGCTTTGCTAGCATTTATAGAAATGTAGTTGTTGGTCCTTATCAAGGGAATTACCCTGGGGTGAGTGAATCAAAGTAGCACATATTTTAACCCTTGAATCCCTTGATCACGATCTTGTTATAGCATCCCACCTTTTTTATCACTTCTTTCATTTCATTATACAAAACCGAGGATCTTTAAGGTTTAGTGTCTTGGAAACCAGGAACTTATTACATGAAAAAAAAACATTCTTCTTAAACACTTGAAAAACTTCTTCATTTGTTCATCCTAAGTTCATTACAACATCTCATAACCTGGGAGCATACATCAAAGGAAATGGTGAGCAAAAGGCCCAGTAAGGGAAACAAGAGAAACATTTTACATGAGAACTTGAGATACATCAAAAGTCATGAAAAATAACTTTAAGGCATGAGAAAAAGATCATGAGGCATATCATAATAAAAATAATGTGTTTCATAACTTGAAGATGTAGCTACAACATTTAACAAAGACAATCATTTCCGTTTCACCAAGGTCCATCCCCAAGGTGTCAATAAAAATTACCAAGGTTATTCACCAAGGTATCAGTCAAAATGGTCATCTCTAGAGATTAAGTCTTTACCCAATGCATTGGAGCGCTATCAGGGTGCACCCTTAAATTTGTCTTTATTATCATGTGAGCCACATATATCATCATCAATCATTTCATAAACAACCCATATAGCATAAAAGAAATGAGTTTCATTTCATAATCATAACGTTTTAAAAAATGCTTTAAAGACATGATCTTTATGTCCCTTTAAACCCACGGAAATGGAAAGAGGGTCTCATGTATGTAAATCCCAGACTTTAAAATAGAACATTTTGGTATATATGTGAATACCCATTTAGAAGAAAGAGGTTTGAGTATTCACTTAATAAAATGAATTTGAGGATAAGAGAGAGACATTTTGAGACGGAAATTCTGCAGTATAACGGCTATGTTTCGGGGTTTTAGAAAACATTGAAAAGAGAGCAGACATGGGTCACCCACTCATAAATGATCCATAAAGAAGTAGAGGGACATAATATAAAGGGTATAAGAACATGGTAATGAAATTTGAAAGATATACCATATGAAATGAAAAACATAGAAGGAAGACAAAAATAAGATTTCTCTTATGAAAATTCGGCAGCCTAACGGCGTCACTTAAACTTCAACAAAAATGAATTGACGAGATCAAATAGGGTATGTCATCATATGAATATAAAAGATCAGTATGATAGATATAGATATCATACCCCAACATAATAAAAAGGAACTTGAAAGACTTGACATGAAAAAGGAGAAAGGTGAAAGAATCACTTAAAAATTCGGCAGCCTAACGACGTCACTTAAACTTCAACAAAAATGAATTGATGAGATCAAATAGGGTCTCTCATCATATGAACATAAAAGATCAGTATGATAGATATAGAGATCATACCCCAACATAATAAAAAGGAACTTGAAAGACTTGACATGAAAGTAGAACTTTGAAATATGAGAAAGGTGAACGAATCCCTTAAAAATTCGGCAGCCTAACGGCGTCACTTAAACTTCAACAAAAATGAATTGACGAGATCAAATAGGGTCTCTCATCATATGAACATAAAAGATCAGTATGATAGATATAGAGATCATACCCCAACATAATAAAAATGAACTTGAAAGACTTGACATGAAAATAGATCTTGAAAACGAAAAGGGTGAAAGAATCCGTTACAAAAATTTCGGCAGCCTAACGGCACCACTTAAACATTCATAAAACGAAATGATGAGAGTAAGAGGGGATCTCTCATTATATGAACATGAAAAGGGCAGTAAGAGGAATATAAAAGAACATCCTCTAACATAAGAACATGGAGCATAAAGGAAATGACTTAAAAGAGAGTATTTGAAAAGAAAGAGAGAGTTTGGATCCCTTACCTTAGAACGTAACTCTTAAAACTCAAAGGTTAGGACCTTGAGGGCTTGGGGGAACCTTGGGAGGACTCCTTGGGAGGTAATGAGACCAGAGCTTCGTTGGGGGAGAGTTGGGAGTCGAATGAATGAGAGGATGACTTGGTATTTATAGGGAAAGTGAGGGGAGAAGGCATTAATGGCCAAGGGACACCTCACAAGTGGTTTTCTCAAAACCATGGGCTCTCCCATGGTATTTCCCATGGAGTTAGGCCACATGGGCCCCCCATACAATAATTCATCACCTTTGGTCGACCAACCCTTAAAATATCTAATGACATCATCATGACACAGTTATGATGTCATTAAACACACCGAAACCCTAAAATTGTATTTTTACTATTCACTGAAAATTCAACTTTCTCAGAAAAATCCCAAAATTTCACTTTAACCAAATATCGATGCTCTGAGTTCAAAAATGAAATCCATTTTATAAAAATAATTTTCTAAATATTTTTAATTTAATTTTTAATTAAAAAACACTATTCACTCGAAAAAACTAATACTTGACTAATAATTTATGAAACGGTTATTTAACAATTTTATTGAATCACATTACTTAATCAAGGTGCCTAAATTATATTAATACTTTCTTTAAGTGAGATTACTAATCCATTTGGTCACATTACTAATCCTAAGCATAAAATCACTATTCATAATTTACTATTCATCAAAAATTAAGTTGATCTTATTAGACTCTAAATTTCGTACTGAACATAATTGTAGAAGACCATTTTTTGAAAATCATTACACATTTTTAATTATTTAAGGTTTACATAAACATTTTTAAAATATCCTTTTTCTAAAATTCATCAAAATATGCATACTATATTTATCCGGACATTTGAAAATTCATAAGCTTCATCATAAGAAGAAATCAAAATTTTTATTTAAAACAAAGGATTACACAAGGCAGTTACGGTCTCCTTACATAGCCCCTTATCACACTAGCATAGGACCTAAATGTAAGGTGTGCTAAGGTGAGAGAATCCGAGGGAGGCTTGGCCAACATCGCACGAGTAGTTATTTCTATCAGTTTGAACTTCTCGCGAACGCGATTCCGTTCTAGCTTCACACGATGAAGTTCGGCTTGGGTTTGGTCCAGAGCAAAGCCCAGTGGTGCTACCTCCTTCCTAAGTTCTGTTAGATGGGGTTCGATCGGTCCAAGACTACTGGATGAGGCCATCAAATCTTCTTTCTATATTAATTAATCAAGATCACTTGTATTTAGAGACAATAATCGAAACGTTTAGTTCTAGCGGTCATATTGACCAATGGTCATATAACAGTCAAAACCCAACGGTCTCATTTTAATTATACTCATGTTATCAAATAAAATAAAATAACATACAAAATTAAGAAATAAGATTTATTCAAAATTTCGGGTCGTTACACTTGTTCTCTCGATGCGAGGAACACTCCTTTTCTTTCCCTCTCTTGATAAGCGATGAAAGCAATAAATGACATACATAGAATTTTACTTGGTTCACCCTAACCGGGCTAGTCCAAGAAGCATGCAATCGGTGATGTGGTGATGTGCCAAAAAAATAGAGCGCATTGCTTCGTTTGGCTTACACAATGGAACAGTCTCACTGACCCTCCGAACTCTTTGTTCAAACAAGATGAGAAAACACACTGCCTCTCGTCACAAAGAGGAACTCACCGCTCCCTCCATGACCACTTCGATCTTATTCACAAGTCTAGGAGATGAACAATACACCCTGAACGGTGTGTCTTTCGCCACCGCCGGATAATGTCGAGATAATGCTCTTGAAATTTCCTCCCCACTTGCTTTGTGTTTTCTAGGAAAAAAGTCGAGAACTCCTCTGAAGTTGTAATTCCTTTTTGGAGCCTCTCCTCTCCTTTCTTTTCAATCTAATGCTTATGATTGAATCTCCTTTGCCTAGGATTGAGAGCCTCTTTCAATTTCTGGCCGACACTACCAGCTAATTGGAATTGCCTGGCTGCAGCGTGGTCTGGTGTTCTACGATGTAGCATTCTCCTTTTTGCACATATTATGGTGTAGTTACCTCCACTACGGTGCAACCTTCATTTCCTCAGCTTTTATTGTGGCGTGGTCTAACATAGTGTAGCGTGGGCACCAGTAGTTGACCAGATCCACAAAAACGGTTCGCCCTTTAATTCTCCCACGGTCTCCGCACGTTCTCCTTAACGTCTCTTGACTCGCCGAACACTTTGCGGTGGAGCCGCTTCCACTGCGGTGTGGCTTCCTATGACTCTTTACTACGCAAAGCGTAGCTGCGGCGTGGTCGTATTTCGTTCAACAGGACTGCAGTGTAGCTGTCTGTCCACAACGTTGACCCGAAATTTCCAGAAGCACCGAAACTCATCAAAACTCCTTATGGATGGCTCCTACGCCGTGGTTCATCTGATTGGTGCGTGACCTAAAAACTCCATATTCGACATCGGAAATTCCTTCGAAAATCTTGTGCCATATTAACTACCTTGCGTTAGCATCACTTCCAAAATCTCTCGTGGTACCGACCCGTGCCATGGCCACTTTACCATGGTGCCGCCTTGCGCCGTGGCCTACCTTCACACGCACAAGCTCCTTGTCGGCCCGCTCGGTTATGTGGTGCTTGAGCTCGGCCACCGACTTGTCTGGAGGGTGCTTGGGTGTTGGCTTTGAGTGGGCTTGGCTATATTTTTCATACCTTGCAGCCTTTATTGTGGCGTAACCAGGTCGACTGTGGTGTGGGAAACATTTGAAGTGACCCTTTGTAGTTTGCCATGATCTCCACTACGGCGTAACTGACTACACTATGACACAGACTTCCCACGGACAACACATCCTACGGCATGAAGCAGGGTCTGCGGCACGAGGTCTGTTTTCCAGACAAATCTCTTATTCAACAACTTTCAAACACTTCACAGCAAAGATGAATTAACATGAATCCATAACAGTTCTCCAAACATCACTTGAACACCCTTCTTCAACTTGTCAATAAACATAACCCACACAAACCTCTAAAAGAGGTTTTGGCCAACAATCTCTCTCTTTGGGTTTGTTGACAATTTAACACAATCACTTCAATTTCAGCATGCTTAAAATAAGTTCAAAAACAACTTGTTCTCCTTTGCCTTCAAAGGGTGCACCAATGATTCATCGCAACTCTAAGCTCACGTGAGACAATGCTCGATGTGAGAAACAAGAGTTAAATGAAAGAATTCTCATATGATAACACATCATTGCATTTCAAGTTGCAAACCTCCTTCATATGCCTTCAACCCTCAGATTTACAAACAAAGCACTTACTCGGGAGTGGTGATTTCCCCCCTTTGCCAAACTCATCTTCTCCCCATTTGTCAACAAACCCAAAGACCACTTCCTTGAAGATGCACAAAGGAGAGTTAAAAACACTTAACATGAGCGGAGTGGAGAATGCATACCTTGCTCTTGAAGCAACTCCTATGGGGGAGTGGGGGTCCGTCTCTGAGTCTATCTAAAAGATGGATTCGGTTGGACTCCAAGAGCCAACCAATGTCGTTTGAAATCCATTTTGGGTAAAGCTTTTGTCATAATATCCGTGATTTGATCTCATGTCGACACATACTCCATTGTGACAACTTGTTGCTCCATCTTCTCTTAGAAATGGTATTTTATTTCGATGTGTGTCGCCCTTGGCGATGCGGAGTACAACATCCCACTGAGAGGTGGTCGGATGCGCCATGAATTGGTTCACTTTGCCAACAGCGCAGACAATGTCGGGACGAGTCATGGTGAGATAGTTGAGTTTGCCCACCAGTCGACGATACCGCTCTGGGTGTGAATACGGTTCCGAGGAGTCATAGAGAGACTGTTCCCCAAGCTCAAGAGGAGTGTCAACGACGGTGACCTGTGTCATCCCATCATCCTGTAGAATATCCAAAACATATTTCCGTTGGAAAAGGAAGATTGTGTCCGGAGAATGGGAGACCTTGATGCCAAGGAAGTATGTGAGAGGGCCGAGATCTTTGGTGTGGAAGTGCTGGTGAAGATGCCCCTTGAGGTGGGCGATACCAGCAGAGTCACTCCCGGTGATGATGTTATCATTCACATACACGACCAACAGGATGTAGCCGGTGGATGTCATCCTGTAAAACATGGTGTGATCCTTCATATTGTGGGAGAGCCCAAAGTCGGTGACGACGGTGCTGAATCGGCCAAACCAAGCACGAGGAGACTGCTCGAGACCATATAGAGAGCGGCGTTGATTCTCGCTCAAATTTACCCAAGAGATGAAGGTAGAACGGTCCTTGTAGTTTAGCTTGGGTTATCGAATCCTCAGAGACCTAAGAAGAAACCTATAGACACGTACATTCTATGGACTGTTTTTGGCTATGAAGTGGCCAACTTGGGTTGATTTTATATGGTTTTAAAGTATAACTAACAGATTTAAGTGAATTCAATTTAAAAGAATGAGTTGATCCTAGGTTATCGCTCGGGGTGGATTGGACGTATTTTCTTTTTAATGATTTCAATTTCTTAAATTTGAGATGGGTTCATTTAAGGAGATAAACCAACATCATCACTTACTGGTTTAATGCCTACACCCTTTAATACTAATCACCTATACACTTGAAGGATCAAAGTTTTGAGCACTTCAAGGTAAATGTTCGTATTAGCACTTGAAGTGTGTGACCTTAAATTCAACAAGGACGATGAAGTTTAAAAACCATCAAATAAAAATCTCAATTAAAGAAGTGATTATACATTAATGAGGTGATAAATAACATCCAATCCAGCCCCTTGCTACTCCTTTGGATCAACCCATAAGTGGGTTAGCCCTCTATTGATTCTATGGTTTCAATAGAAGCGGAAAGTAGACTCATGAGGGAGGAAATAGAGAAGTAAAAAAAAAACGCAATAAAATAACAATCACTCAACCGTTGTGTGATAATATCACAAGGTTTGGTATGAACAAGTTCACACCTTGAACCAACGGTATCAAAGTGATAAGGATAAGAACAGAATAATAAGAGAAGAAGAACTTTTATTAAGAAACAAGGATGAATTAAAACAACTTACATGTGAAGGAAGAACATTACAAAGAGAAATTGGCAGCATAACATTAAGATGAAAACAAGCTCACAAATTATCAACTCCTCCACCACCACTGCCTTAAATAGGCATTTTGGAAGCCTTGGGTCGAGCCTCCAACAGTACAAAGCATCCCACTTGATTATGGTAGGCCTAGGGTGGTGGAAAGCTTGTGGAACTTAGACTTTTCCACATTTGACCCGAGGTGGCAGCCATCTTTCATCCACCGAACAGACGCGCTTTGATGACCTTCTAGATGGCCGAATCAGAGTGGGCCATAGAAGAATAAAATGGAGCCCCAGATGTCTCCTAACCGCCTGTAAAATTTGGGCCCATTTGGAGTTGTATATTCAGAGATATGATCAGATTAGTGGGCTGTTTTTCTGGGCTGCAGAATCTGGCCCAGAATTGTATTTCTAACTTGGGCCGCCTTAATGACCACCATAGAGGCCGAATTAGCATTATCTCATGAAGAGTGATTTGTTCCTCAACATTTCTTCTATCATCTCACAAAATTTGGGATTCATTGGGCCCCTCTATGTTGGGCCCCACAGTCTCATAAGTGGGTTGGTGTCCAATCTGCCTTCTCTAGAATTGCTTCCATTCATCTCCAAATATCTCCATCATCGTTTATGAATCATCCATTGATCCCTGAATTAAAAATGTTCATATTTAAGTGTAGATATAGTTCCCAAAATATCAAATTAAAATATTGATAATTACATTCCTTAGAATCAGATGACTCATTGGGCCTAAATTGGTGTATATTAGGCATGAAGTGCACAAATGATGAGAATGAATGTTCATAATGAAAATGCACTAACTCAGGCCCATAAGATCAAAAATGAACATTTAATACCATTAAAATTTAATTAAAATATATGTTTTTATTGGATAATCACACCCCCTAACTTGATATTTGCTAGTCCCGAGCAAATAATTCAATGATTTTATTTGAATTCCTTTCTTCAAACACATTATAACAAACAGTGCTCACAATGTAACTGCACACAAATATATTTTTATAACCTATCAAGATAATTTAAAACAAGATTAATTTAAAAGCAGATCCCAATCCCAAGCCCATTCCTTTGATCAAATCCATCATCATATTTCATCCAACTCAATTAGGTGTAATGATGTGTTGTGAATCACAATAGATACGGGGGTTCATTTTCATTCAAGGGGGAAATCATGGAAGCGCTAGGTGGAATCACATTTAATCCTAATATGAGTATTCTTCATTATTATTATTTTTTTTGGATTTTTTTTTTGCAATATTGCTATAGTAATTTAGATTACAGTTAATCAAATTAACCCATGTAACAAGACTTTGCCGATGACTCCCAGACTCAAAGGCCTTAGGGCACCAAGTGAAGCCCACATACTCGGGCATCGCCTCGAGTTAACTTAATAAAAAACAAAGTCATATTACCATAAATAGAGATAGATTGAAAAACTCAGGGCTAGACAACTCTTGAGTCACGATCCCCAAGTGCCGAAAGCCTCGCATTTTATCAATCCATTGCTCTACACGCATTTTTTTTTTATTTTTATTTTTTATTTTTTATTTTTTATTTTTTTGAATACTCATATTATTCATAAAAATCAAACCAGCCTATGCTATTTATTATGGGACCCCAAAAATTCAAATTAGTACCCCACAGTCTAGAGGACGTGCATTGTGGCATTTTGATTTAATGGATGAAAATAAAAATGATGAAAATTTTCATTGGACAACCAAACTTCCAAAATCAATGCTTTTAAACTTAATCATGAATTAAATTAAGAGTCAAGGAAATAAAATTTATTTGCTATGTAGTTTTAATGTGAGCAAAGATGTTATTATATGAATGATAAAGGAATTTTACTTATTTTTTTTTATCATTGTTTTTTTTTAAACAAACATTTTGTTTCCACACCCCAACTTAGAATGAAACTGTCCCTAGTTTCGTAAAAATAAAATTTAGAATGGGGTAGAGGAATAAAAGGGGAGTTCAATAAGGAAATTGAAATATGAGGATCATGGAATGAAGTCACCTGGTGGTTGAAGTTTGAAGTTCTTGTCGCTCGAATTTAGTCCTTTGATATCCATGTCGCTTGCAAAGTTCCCTAGTGGAAAAAGGAAAACAAACAAAACAAAACAATATATATATATATATATATATAAGTAAAATATAAGTATATATATAAAAATTATAGAATAAGTAAGCACATTAAGCCGTAGGTCAGTGGTAAGCGCGCGCCTCTGTCTCCCTTCGGTCCCGGGTTCGAGTCCCCACGGCTTCGCCGGTTGTGACGGGGTTTGCCCCACGGCCTAAGGCGTGTTCCCTTTTTTAATTATTATATTATATTTATTATTTTTATTATTTTTATCTTAACCTATAAAATAATAAAAATACAACAAAATAAACTGATGATACATTGTCTTCTTTTTAAATTTCTGGGTAAGGTATTACTCAAGGATCACACCACGTGACACGGATGAATATGGTGCTCCCCTTTCGTACCCATCCATATCATAATAGAAGAACATGTCAAAAGTCTATTTTTTTATTTTTAAATATAAAAATGATTAATTAATCTTATTTGAAAAATAAAGATGATTCAAAAAGATTAGAAACATAAAAACCACGGGTTGCCTCCCGTGCATCGCTTTGTTTAACGTCGTTAGCCCGACATAGATCCTAAATTTATCAATTTTTTCCTGTTTCATAGATTGGCTCAATTAACTCAACATCTATTTCCTGTTTATTGAATGATTCAATGAATGTTTTTAACCTTTGACCATTGACCTTGAAAATGTGACCACTAGTGGGATCTTGAATCTCTACTGCCCCATGGGGGTATACATGATGCACTATGAAAGGGCCTGACCATCTAGACCTTAACTTTCCTGGGTGTAAATGAAGTTTTGAACTATACAAGAGCACAAGTTTTCCCGGTTCAAAATGTTTGACCTTGATATTCCTAGATTGGTAGGCTTGAACTCTAGCTTTATTGATCCTTGAATTTTCATAAGCCTCCATCCTTAGTTCTTCCAGTTCATTGAGATCTAATTTTCTTTTTGTTCCGGCCAATGAGAGGTCATAATCCATTTTCTTAATTGCCCAAAAGGCCTTATGTTCAATCTCCACTGGCAAATGACACGCTTTACCATAAACCAACCTATATGGGGACATTCCTAAAATGGTTTTATATGCGGTTCTATAGGCCCAAAGAGCATCTAAGAGTTTCTCAGACCAATCTTTCCTAGAGGGGTTGACAGTTTTTTCAAGAATTTGCTTAATCTCCCTATTCGCTAACTCAGCTTGACCATTGGTTTGAGGATGGTATGCAGTGGACACTTTATGAGAAATACCATACTTAGACATGAGTGAAGAGAATGGGCGGTTGCAGAAATGGGTTCCTCGATCACTGATTATAGCCCTAAGAATTCCAAATCTTGAAAATATATTTTATTTCAGAAATCGAATCACAACTTGATGATCATTGGACTTAGTGGGAATGACCTCAACCCATTTTGAGACATAATCAACAGCTAAGAGTATGTAGAGGTATCCCCGAGAGTTTGGGAAGGGACCCATGAAGTCAATTCCCCAACAGTCAAATATTTCAACCACTAAGATGGGAGTGAGTGGCATTTGATTCCTTTTTGTGATGGACCCTACTTGTTGACACCTAGGACAGCTTTGACAAAATGTGTAGGAGTCCCTTGAGAGGGTGGGCCAGAAAAGACCACATTGAAGAATCTTAGCAGATGTTTTCTTAGAGGAAAAGTGACCTCCACATGCCTCACTGTGACAGAATTTAAGGATGGACTCTTGTTCAGATTCTGGAACACACCTCCTAATGACTTGGTCAGGGCAGAACTTATAGAGGTATGGATCATCAAACACAGTGTCTAACATCAGAAAGAAATTTCCTTCGAGCTTGAGTCCCTAAGAATTTTGGAATGACTCCTGTCACTAAGAAATTTGCTATGTCAGCATACCAAGGGCAGTCACTCACAGAGTATAGGTGTTCATCAGGAAATGAATCAGACACAGAAAGGTGATTTGAGTTGTCTTTGAATTCCATCCTAGAGAGGTGACCAACTAAAACATTTTCAACTCCCTTTTTATCCTTGATTGTGAGGTCAAATTCTTGTAAGAGAAGGACTCACCTAATCAGTCTAGCCTTAGCATCTTGTTTTTGGAAGAGGTATTTTAGTGCAGAATGGTCAGTGAACACAGTGATGAGGGATCCTAAGAGGTAGGACCTAAACTTCTCTAAGGCAAACACAATAGCAAGTAACTCCTTTTCAGTGGTGGTGTAGTTGATTTGGGCATCATTTAAGGATTTGCTTGCATAAACAATGACATAAGGATTTTTATCACAACGTTGTCCTAACACAGCTCCTACAGCAAAGTCACTGGCATCACACATAAGTTCGAAATGAAGGTTCCAATTTGGAGATTTCATAATGGGAGGAGAGGTGAGAGAGGATTTGAGGGTTGAGAATGAACCCTCACAGCTTTCTGTCCAAACAAATGGAGCATCCTTTACTAGGAGAGCACAAAGGGGACGGGAGATTGAACTAAAGTCCTTGATGAATCTTCTATAGAAACCAGTATGTCCTAAGAAAGACCTCACTTCCTTGACAGTTTTGGGTGATGGAAGGTGACGAATGATGTCAACCTTGGCTTTATCAACTTCAATCTCCCTACCTGAGACCAGATGGCCTAAAACTAGTCCCTCTTTAACCATAAAATGGCATTTTTCCCAGTTTAGGACTAGATTCTTTTCTTCACATCTTGACAAGACTCTCTCTACATTCCTCAGACATCCCTCAAATGTATCCCCAAACACAGAGAAGTCATCCATGAAGACCTCTAGAAAATCCCCTACCATGTCTGAGAAGATTCCCATCATGCATCGCTGGAAGGTTCCAGGAGCATTGCATAAACCAAAGGGCATGCGTTTGAAGGCAAAGGTACCGAAAGGACATGTAAATGTAGTCTTCCCTTGATCCTCTAGGGAGACCTCAATTTGATTGTACCTCGAGTACCCATCTAAGAAACAGTAGAAGGCATGACCTGCCACTCTCTCAAGGACTTGGTCAATGAATGGTAAGGGGAAATGGTCCTTCTTGGTGAATGAGTTTAACTTCCTATAGTCAATGCAGACCCTCCATCCACTACTCACCCTTGTTGGAAGAATCTCTCAATCCTCATTGGTTATCACTGTGATTCCAGCCTTTTTTGGAACCACTTGGATTGGGCTCACCCATTCACTCTCAGCTATGGGATATATGATACCAGCTTTTAACAATTTCAGAAGTTCCTTCCTTACTACCTCCATGAGATTAGGATTGAGTCGCCGTTGAGGTTGACGACATGGCTTTGAATCAGATTCCAGAACAATCCTATGAGTCCCGATAAGTGGGCTAATCCCAGGAATATCAGATAGGGTCCAACCAATGGCTTTCTTATGTTTCCTAAGGACATCTAGAAGCATCCTCTCATGATTGACTTCAAGAGAAGAAGAAATGACAATAGGATGTGTTTGATTGTCCCCTAGGAAAGCATACTTGAGTGTAGCGGGAAGTTCCTTCAATTCAAGATCAGGTTGGTTCAGAATTTCAGCAGAAGATTGGGACATTGGATCAAGATCAATTTCTTTTTTTAGAGTTTCAGATATGATTGATTCCCCACATGTAGAAGTTTCAGCTACTAGATTGGCTTGATCAGATTTAGGGAAGGAATTTGGAGTGGTCTCCATGAAAGTGGTTTCTTGAAAGGTTTCACTGCTTGTTGGACCTAAAACTTCATCATAAGAGCAATTTGAAAATGATTTAAGCCAAGGAGATAAACTTCCTTCATGTGAACAAAGGAAATCAATCTCATCCTGACTTAAACATTCATCAAATATTTCTTGATGTTCCATGGATTCATTATCAATGCTTCCTATCATGTTTACTTCATGAATGTCCTCGTCATCCCCTATTTGTGAGTTTGCATTATAGATGTTCAAGTCTAGACTCATGTTCCCAAAGGTGATGGTCATGTTCCCATTTCGGACTCGGATAACAGAGTTGATTGTTGCAAGGAAAGGACGACCAAGGATGATTGGGGTTTGTTCCTTATTTCCTAAGTTTGGATGGTTGTCGAGGACAATGAAATCAGCAGGGTAGATGAAGTTTTCAACCTTTACCAGAACGTCCTTCAAAATCCCCTTTGGAACCCTAATGCTACGATCAGCAAGCTGAAGTGTGACAGATGTGGGTTGGAGCTCTTCTAGTCCTAACTGACAGTACACAACATAAGGGATGAGATTGACACTAGCACCTAGGTCACACAAGGCCTTGACAACTTTGCTCTCTCCTAATTCAACATTGATGTAAGGGCAACCCGGGTCTTTCAACTTAGGAGGAATGGTCCCTTGAATGGTGGTACTCACATTAGCAGCCAAAAGGACTTGGTTTTTATGTGAAAATTTTCTTTTAAAAGTGCACAAGTCCTTAAGGTACTTTGAGTAGGCAGGTATGGTTTGGATTGCATCGAGAAGGGGTATGTTCAACTTGACTTGTGAAAAGATTTCCCTCAATGTTTCACTCAGTTCAGGCTTGGTTTTCCCCCTCATGCGTTGAGGAAATGGTGCAGGTTGTGGGGTTGTTTGTTGAAGAGTTGTTTCCTTGACAATGTTATCAGTTTCCTCAGTTTGATCTTGTGGTTCATTTGAATTTTCATCCAAGTTTGAATCTTCAGGTGGGTTCTGAATTAGTTGTTCAGGTTTCTCAATTGATTTCCCACTTCTTAAAACAGTCACAGCCTTTAGTTGTTCATGAGTTGTTTGAGCACAACTTGACTCTCCCCTTGAAGTTGAGGATGGCACCGCCTGAGTAGGCATGGGTGCCTTTCCGGTTTTGATGGTTTGAAGTTCTTGTTTTAGGGAAGATACCTCCGAGTTCATCCTCTATTTGTTTGCACAGTTGTTCTAGTAGGCTTTGTGGAACAGTTTGGGTGGGTGCTTGAGTAGGTTGGTTTATCCCAGGGGGATATTTTGGAGGTGGGATGGTTTGTTGAAAATGGACCGGTGGCTGTTGGTATTGGATAGGTTGGGTTTGGAACTGGTTATGGGTTTGGTAGTTCTGATGGGGGTAAGGATTTTGTCCCTATGGTTGGCTAGGTTGTTGGTTATCTTTCCAGCGGAAGCCTGGGTGGTCGTTATACCTTGGGTTGAAGGTGTTTTGGTATTGAGGCTTTTGAAAGTTCAAAGCATTTACTTCCGCTGGGGGTCCTCCTAAGAGAACATCCTTGATGGATGGAATGGTTGGGCAGTTGTCTGTCTTATGGTCATGTTTGTCACAAATTGTGCAAACAGGGTCTACAGTTTGGATTTCATGGACTTTCCTAAGGTCTATCTCTTCAACCTTCCTAGAGAGTGCTGCGAGTTTAGCCCTAAGGCTTTCCTCTTCTCTAAGTGTATGAATTCCAGTAGTTCTTTGTGGCTTTTCAGAATAAGGTGAAGTTCCCAATGTTTGGTTTTGTTCAGAAAGGCTTTCTAGATACTCGTAAGCATCATTTGGGGCTTTGTTTTTAAAGGTTCCATTACACATCATGTCAATGAATTGTTTGTTCCCCGGACCCAACCCTTCATAGAAAATTCTCACTTGTTCAGGAATAGAAAAACCATGGTGTGGAACCATGTTTAGAGTGTCTTTGAACCTCTCCCATGTTTCATAGAATGACTCTCCCTCGTTTTCAAAAAAGTTTTGGATACTCTTTTTAAGTGCAGTTGTTTTATGGTGGGGAAAGTATTTTTTGTAGAATTCTCTTTGTAGTTGGTCCCAAGAGTTGATGGATGATGGTCTCAAATTGTTTAGCCAATTTTTAGCTCGATCCTTTAAAGAAAAAGGAAATAGCCTCATCTTAGCTGATTCTAGTTGATGTGGGGGACACATGGTTTCTACAATGTCATTGAACTCCTTAATGTGCAGGTATGGCATCTCGGACTCCATTCCATGGAATGTGGGAAGGTGGTTTAGGACATGGGGTTTAAAGATGTAGTTGGAATCTCCTAGGGAATTGTGTCTAATGCATGAGGGGGCATTGGTCCAGGAAGGTGTGAGGTAGTCATTCATGGTTTGATCAATTGCATTCCCCAAGTTTGGAGCTGCCTCATTTGGGTTTCCATTTTGGTTCCCACCCGGGTTTATGAGTTGGTTTCTTTGAAGACCTTCCATTGAAATTGGCTCAATTTTGGACTCTAGAGTATTAGGAATATTAGGATCTAATGGAATGAGTTCCCTTGGTGTACTTGACTCCCCAACCCCAGTACTATCCACCCTAACTAGACGGTTTGATTGATCGCGGGTGTAGGCGGACATGCGCCAAAAGAAAAAAAAACGAGAAAGGGACAAGATAAGAGAATTTGGATGAGAAAAGAAGAAATGAGGGAGAATAGAATGAGTGTTTAGATGACTTACTTGGGTCCCCGACGACGGCGCCAAAATTTGATTCTCGCTCAAATTTACCCAAGAGATGAAGGTAGAACGGTCCTTGTAGTTTAGCTTGGGTTATCGAATCCTCAGAGACCTAAGAAGAAACCTATAGACACGTACATTCTATGGACTGTTTTTGGCTATGAAGTGACCAACTTGGGTTGATTTTATATGGTTTTAAAGTATAACTAACAGATTTAAGTGAATTCAATTTAAAAGAATGAGTTGATCCTAGGTTATTGCTCGGGGTGGATTGGACGTATTTTCTTTTTAATGATTTCAATTTCTTAAATTTGAGATGGGTTCATTTAAGGAGATAAACCAACATCATCACTTACTGGTTTAATGCCTACACCCTTTAATACTAATCACCCATACACTTGAAGGATCAAAGTTTTGAGCACTTCAAGGTAAAGGTTCGTATTAGCACTTGAAGTGTGTGACCTTAAATTCAACAAGGACGATGGAGTTTAAAAACCATCAAATAAAAATCTCAATTAAAGAAGTGATTATACATTAATGAGGTGATAAATAACATCCAATCCAGCCCCTTGCTACTCCCTTGGATCAACCCATAAGTGGGTTAGGCCTCCATTGATTCTTTGGTTTCAATGGAAGCGGAAAGTAGACTCATGAGGGAGGAAATGGGGAAGTAAAAAAAACGCAATAAAATAACAATCACTCCACCGTTGTGTGATAATATCACAAGGTTTGGTATGAACAAGTTCATACCTTGAACCAACGGTATCAAAGTGATAAGGATAAAAACAGAATAATAAGAGAAGAAGAACGTTTATTAAGAAACAAGGATGAATTAAAACAACTTACATGTGAAGAAAGAACATTACAAAGAGAAATTGGCAGCATAACATTAAGATGAAAACAAGCTCAAAAATTATCAACTCCTCCACCACCACTGCCTTAAATAGGCATTTTGGAAGCCTTGGGTCGAGCTTCCAACAGTACAAAGCGTCCCACTTGATTATGGTAGGCCTAGGGTGGTGGAAAGCTTGTGGAACTTAGACTTTTCCACATTTGACCCGAGGTGGCAGCCATCTTTCATCCACCGAACAGACGCACTTTGATGACCTTCTAGATGGCCGAATCAGAGTGGGCCATAGAAGAATAAAATGGAGCCCCAGATGCCTTCTAACCGCCTGTAAAATTTGGGTCCATTTGGAGTTGTATATTCGGAGATATGATCAGATTAGTGGGCTGTTTTTCTGGGCCGCAGAATCTGGCCCAGAATTGTATCTGTAACTTGGGCCGCCTTAATGACCACCATAGAGGCCGAATTAGCATTATCTCATGAAGAGTGATTTGTTCCTCAACATTTCTTCTATCATCTCACAAAATTTGGGATTCATTGGGCCTGTATGTTGGGCCCCACAGTCTCATAAGTGGGCTGGTGTCCAATCTGCCTTCTCTAGAATTGCTTCCATTCATCTCCAAATATCTCCATCATCGTTTATGAATCATCCATTGATCCCTGAATTAAAAATGTTCATATTTAAGTGTAGATATAGTTCTCAAAATATCAAATTAAAATATTGATAATTACATTCCTTAGAATCAGATGACTCATTGGGCCTAAATTGGTGTATATTAGGCATGAAGTGCACAAATGATGAGAATGAATGTTCATAATGAAAATGCACTAACTCAGGCCCATAAGATCAAAAATGAACATTTAATACCATTAAAATTTAATTAAAATATATGTTTTTATTGGATAATCAGGCGTAGTTGATAGACTTGGGACCCGTAGCCGGAGGCGCAAAATCCGGGGGTCTGCTGCAGATAAACCTCTTCCTTAAGAAATCCATGAAGGAAGACATTCTTGACGTCCAGTTGATGAAGCGGCCAGTGATGATGAGCGGCCAAAGAGATAGATAATCGAGCGGATGTCATCTTGACAACTGGAGAGAAGGTGTCAAAATAATCGACACCATACGTCTGAGCAAAACCCTTGGCCACAAGTTGGGCTTTCAGTCGATGAAGAGTGCCATTGGCGTTCAGACGGACTGTGTAAATCCATTTGTTGTCGACCGCCTGTTTATCGGCAGGGAGGGGAACCAGATCCCAAGTATGATTGTCCTCCAGAGCCTGCAATTCATCTCTCATCGCGTGTAACCACCTCGGATGAAATTTGGCCTCGCCAACTGTGCGGGGAATAGATATCGTCTCCAGAGCTTACAGACCTTTGTATGAAGATGTAAATAGAGGATTGTTCTGGCAAGAGCGAATACCTTTCTGTAGTGCAATGGGCATGTCGGCTGGTGGCGGTGCAGGAGCATCAGACGAAGCTGGGACAATGGTCTCATCGGCCTAGATGAGGGGCACAGTCGATGAGCGACGGGAGTAGACCGTACCAAACCAATGAGCAGCAGGAGGCAATACCGGAGGAGGATGGATGATGAGTGGAAGACAATCATCGATGTTAGTATCTGGATGGGGAGAGTGAAGTGAGAATGAAGAACTCTCAACAAATGAGACGTCAACAGAGGTGATATAACGCCGTAGGTCTGGAGAGAAGCACCGGTATCCGCGTCGAGTGTGTGAATATACGAGGAAGATGCAGCGGGGAGATTTGGAAGAGAGTTTGGAGAGGCTGGAACGAGTGTCACGGACATAACAGAGACATCCAAATACACGGAGTGAAAGTGAGTGAGGAGGGAGAGAGGAGAACAGAGTTCGAAAAGGAGTCTCCCCCTGAAAGATAGAATAAGGGAGTCAGTTTAGGAGGTAGGTTGCAGTCAGGATGACATCGGTCTAAAAGCGGAGTGGCACCTGCACGTGGAATAGGAGGGCACGGGCAGTTTCCAGAATATGATGATGTTTCCGCTCCGCCACTCCATTCTGCTGAGGTGTATCAGGACAGGATGTCTGATGAATGATGCCATGATCCTTGAGAAACTGCTTAAAGTAGATAAATATTCCCGTCCATTGTCGGAGCGGAGACATTTGATGGAGGTGGAGAATTGAGTATGAATTTTTTTGTAAAAGGTCTGAAAGGTAGGAAATACTTCAGACCGATCACGAAGCATGTAAAGCCATGTCATACGAGAGTAGTCATCAATAAAGGTGATATAATAGCTGTACCCGGACTGGCTCAGAACCCTGCAAGAACCCCATACATCGATATGAACAAGATCGAAAGGATTCACTACACGTGGTTCATGTCGAGGAGAATATGTTACCCGATGATGTTTAGCAAACTTGCAGGATTCACAATGGAATGATAGGTGAGAACTGAATTGGGGGCACATTTTATGGAGGATGGAAGCCGGTGGATGACCAAGACGGGAATGTAGGTCAAGAGCACGGGCCGAGATAGATGAGCAAACGAGATATGGTGGGGTATCGAACATGTACACCCCATTCCGAAGATGACCTCGACCAAGCTCCCGATTCGTCGTCTGCTCCTGAAAAACAACACCAGAAGAAGTAAAAGTAGCGACACAATTTAAATCTTTAGTGAGTTTGCTGATTGAGAGAAGATTAAAGGGACTGTGAGGAATATGTGCAATCGAATCCAGGCGAATAGACGGGGTCAAGTGGCATGTGCCAAATCCGATGATGGGGATTGTTGATCCATTTGCAATAGTAATTGTAGAGGTACCGGTGTACGGATGATATGTAGTGAACATACTAGAGTCCTCTGTGAGATGTTCCGATGCACCAGAGTCCAGCATCCATGCTGTGGGTTGTTGAGATACACACGCGGTAGAGCTGTCAGTCTGAACAATAGGGGCTGGAGAAGAGGACGGTGGCACAATCGCCCGATAAGATTGCATCCAGGCAATTTCTTCTACTGAGAGTGTCATTCTGTAACGGGTGCTGGATGAAGGGAAATGGATGTGTGGCAGAGCCGATGACAAAGCAAGGGATGACTTCTCAGGTGGGCGTACAGATGCACGGATGAAGCGTGGTGCTAGCAGGGAAGGGCCGGGATGCATCGCTGGAGGGTGCCGTGAGTCGGGAGCCGACGTAGGAACCGAAAGGTGCCGGGAGAGGCGTTCGGTCGGCAGATGGAGGGCGCTGGGATTGTCGGGAGCGCTGCTGGGAGTGCAGGGAGGCAGACCGGGTAGTGCCGAACTGCTGTACAGGAGGTTGTCGGGCAGCGTGGCTGCGGGATTTGGGAGCCGCATCGAGCGGGAGTCGGGTGTCGTCGGGAAGCCGCTGGAGGCGGGGCCGGATGAAGTCCAGACCGGGAAGCGCCGGGAAAGGCGGCTGGCTGAGCGGTGGCGTTGGATCGGGAGGCGCCATTCCGTCGGGTGAGGGCTGACTGGAGTTCCGGTGGATCGGTTTCGCACCGGTTGGCCGCACGGAGGACGGGGCAGGGCTGCTGCGGGAATCGCCGGAAGAGAGGGTGGTGTTGCAACGGGAGAGAACCAGGAGGGGGGTGGGGTGGCCGCGTAGGGTAGACCCAGGAGGGGGGGTGGCCGCGTAGGGCAGACCCGAGAGGAGGGGTGCCACTTAGGGCAGAGTTGGGAGGAAAAAAAATATCTAAAGGAGGGAGGGCTCGGGATTAGGTTCCCTCTGATACCATGTAGAATGGGAAACCGCCTTACCTCAAGGTGAGGCGGATGCCTTCTTTTATAGATTGAGAAAGAGGAATACATACAGGAGTATTCTGACGTGGGACTCAGAAATACCCAAAATAATAAAAGAGGGTTTAACAATCACGTTCTTCAAGGGTTGCCTTGAACTCAACTTTCAGATCAACTCTCCCCACAACACCATCATCTTTAACATCACTATCATCAATTTTCGGTTTGTCGATAACAGCCACTAAAACATCTTCATCGTGGCCCCTACAATCCTCAACTTCTTTCACTTCGGACTCATCCGAACTTCCATCTTCATGAGATAATAGATTTTTTCTCCTAAAGAATTTTCACTGTGGTTCACTCCTGCTTTTATCACCTTTAAAATATTTCTTCACAGATCCCCCATTGTCATTATCTTGAATGTTTTTAAAACACTTAGCAGCGAGATGACCTACCTTGCCACATTGGAAACAAGCAAGTAGAAGCTTGCCTTTGAACTTTCATTTTTCCCTCTTAAGGTTAGATAAAAGAAAAGCCATTACACCATTGACCTCATTTTCGTCTGGATCTACTTCAGCAGAGAGTCTTCATTGCCTTGAAAGCAACTTCCTGTGAGTTTTCCTTCGCTCTAGGATCATTGTCGTCCTTTCTCATTTCTTATGCGACAAGTGTGCTATGAAAGCTGTCAAGTGATACATCTTTTGGATCCTTGTCTTCAAGTACAGACACCTTGACATTAAACCGTGGGGGTAGTCTCTGCATGATTCGTTTCACAATCTTGATATCATCATTATCTCCTCTAAGGCCTCGCATGTCTTCAAAAAGAGCATTCAGATGATCAAAAAACGCATCAATGGTTTCGGTCGGATTCATTCTCAGGTGTTTATATTTATTCCATAGCACTTGCAATTTTCCATCTCGAACTTTGGAACCACCTTCATAAATATTCAAGAGGTTTTTCCACATGACATGAGAGGTTTTGCAGGACATCACCTTGGTGTAGATACAGTTGGCTAGGACCCCCCCTAATGCATTGATCGCCTTTGCATTCGCATCCAGTTCTTTGTGGTCTCTTTCTGATAAGGCTCCACTTTCCATGTTCGTTGTAATTCTATGAATAACTGTCGTGCACACTTCCATTCCCAACAATCTGAAGTAATGTTAGCATCCTGTTCTTACATAACTGAAAATCGTTACCTTTGAAAATTGATATGCCTTTGTGATTCACCACCGTTACTGCTGCCATAATTCTGTGAGAGAAAACGCCATCCCAAAAACCTTCTCTTTAATACTGCTTGTTGGTCCCTTATCAAGGGAATTACCTTGGGGGGTGAATCGGGTAACACAAATTTTAACCCATGAATCCTTTGATCACGATCGTGTTCTCTCGATACGAGGAACACTCCTTTTTTCTCCCTTTCTCTTGATAAGCGATGAAAGCAATAAATGATGGTTCACCCTAACCAAGCTAGTCTGAGGAGCATGCAATCGACGATGTGTCGATGCACCAAAACAATAGAGCGCACTGCTTTGTTTGGCTTACACAATAGAGCATTCTCACTGACCCTCCAAACTCACTATTCAAACAAGATGAGAAAGCTCACCGTCTCTCGTCAAAAAGAGGAACTCACCGCTCCCAGCATGACCACTTTGATCTACTTCACAAGGTTAGGAGATGAACAATACATCTTGAACGGCGTATCTCTTTCGCACTGCCTGATAATGTTCCGATGAGATAATGCTCATGGAATCTCCTCCTCCCTTGCTCTGTGTCTTCCAGCAAAAAACTTGTGATCTCCTCTGAAGTTGTAATTCCTTATTGGAGCCTCTCCTCTCTTTTCCTTTCAATCCAACGGTTAGGATTGAATCTTCTTTGTCTAGGATTGAGCCAAATGGTCCATGCGATTAATGAGATCATAATGTGCCATAAAATCTGAATTAAATACCCGGAGATCCAAGCAATAACTCCCACTTTCAGTTTCTGACCGAAATTGCCAGCTAACTGAAACTGCCTGGGTGTGGCGTGGTCTAATCTTCTACAACGTAGCGTTCTCCTTTTTGCACATATTACGGCATGGTTACCTCCACTATGGTGCAACCTTTATTTCCTCAACTTTTATTTCGGCGTGGTCTAATTATTTGTGGCGTGGGTACTTGTAGTTGACTAGATCCACAAAAATTGTTCGCCCTTTAATTCTCCAACGATCTCCGCATGTTCTCTTAACTTCTCTTGACTCACCGAACACTTTGTGGCGTAACCACTTCCATTGCGGCGTGGCTTCCTGCGACTCTTTACGACGTAAATCGTAGCTGCGGTGTGGTCATCTTCTGTTCAAAAGGATTGCAGCATAGATGTCTGTCCATGATGTGGACACCCTGAAAATTTCAGGAGCACTGAAACTCATCAAAACCCCTTATGGATGGCCCCTACGTCATGGTTCATCTGGTTGTTGCGTTGCCTGAAAACTCTGAATCCCACATTAAAGATTTCTTTGGAATTCCTTTGCCATATTAATTACATTGTGTCGGCATCACTTTAGAAATCTTCCGTGGTATCGACCTATGCCCCAACCACTTCACCATAGTGCCGCTCGCGTCGTTGCCCGCCTTCACATGCACCTGTGCCTGCATGCACGAGTGCTCATATGCACACGCTCCTTGTCGGGCCACTCGACTATGGGTGTCTGAGCTCGGCCACCAACTTGTGTGGTGTCTAAGCTCGGCCACCAACTTGTCTGGAGGCTGCTCGGGTGCTGGCCTTGAGTGGGCTTGACCATATTTTTCGTACCTTCCAGCCTTCATTGCGGCGCAACCAGGTAGACTGCGGTGTGGACAATATTTGAAGTGACCCTTTGTAGTCTGCCATGATCTCCTCTACGGCGTATCTGACTGCACTACGACGCAAACTTCCCAAAGACAACACATCCTACGACGTACTTCCATGCACTTTATTGCAAAGATGAATTAACTTGAATCCATAACAATCCTTTAAGCATCACTTAAGCACCCTTCTTCAACTTGTCAACAAACACAACCCGCACAAACCTCCAAAAGGGGTTTTGGCCAACAATAGTCCTGCTTAGAGCGAAGCCTTAGGGAGGAGGTCTTTCTCTAGAATCTTCCACATCCAGAGGAAGAATCCTCCATTGAGTCGGCATTAGAGAATCAACAGCAGAAGAAAGAGATAAAAAGGTTCGGTGAGGAAGAAAAGTGGAGTGGAGTGAAGTCCATCAATCGACAGGAGAGGCAGGAACAAAAACAAAAGGGCTTTGTTTTCACCGTGGACAACCTTATAATCCTTTGTATAGATGTCTTTGTTGGATTGGTGTTGCCCGATCCGGTTGGGCCGAATGCTTGTGGCCCGCAACTGTCGCGGGTCGAGCTCCGCGGTGAGCTCGTTGGGGGTTGCAGGGGGCAATGCGCCCCTACTTCGGGGGTCCGGGGGCCGAAGGTCCCCGACCCAATTTTTCGGAACTGTAGCAATGCTGACCACTGTAGCGGAGCTGACCGACCGACACCGACAGACACTGTAGCGGTGCGGACTTCGGGGTCAACTTCACTGTAGCGCTTTTGACTTCCAGCCGATAGACACTGTAGCGCTTTTGACAAAGTTGGTCGTCGATCACTGTTGCAACGCGGACTTACTATTTTGGAACAGTGGACCGTCTTCTTCATATGTAGCCCATTTTGGGCTAGGGTTTACTACTGAAAAAAACCCTCTGTAATTTGTGCCCCCGAATAGTGAAATATTCTGCCTCTTTCGTGGACGTAGGGATTATTCCCGAACCACGTAAATCGCTGTGTCCTTTGCTTTCTTTCTTTCGTTTTTCTTGTTTCTGTCGTTGTGTCTCCCGGCGATTCCGCAACAGTCTTGATAAACATTTGTGGTTATTGGTGTGGCAGATTGAAGAACCGAATGCTGGGGAGGCGGCAGAGGAGGATATGCGATAAATTTGCGGGGAGATTGATCAGGAGGTGGATAAAATGGTGGATCAAGTGGAATTCAGGAGTATGAGAGAAGAAAAAGCCAATTCTTTGATATTTACATGACACATTTCGGTGGTACCGATTGTGGTCCTTGTTGACAGCGGTGCAAGACATAATTTTGTATCTAAAGCACTTACTAAAATGTCTAATGTGGAAATCAGTTTGATAAATCCTTTTGGAATTTGTAGTGGGTGAATTCCCCTTTCCTCAATGTGAGGTGAGGATATTCTTTTATAGATTAGGAAACCAATATACAAGACGGGTAAGTCCAATGTGGGACTCACCCATTTACACTTAAATGGGTTCCAACACTCCCCCTCAAGCTGGACATGCCCAGATTGGATAGAGTCCCACACAAAAAGAATAACAAGACAATCTCAAACTCCCCCTCAAGCTGGGCCAGGGAGGCTGTGAATACCCAGCCTGGAAGTGAGAGACTCAAGACGAGCTCCAGGAAGACCTTTGGTGAAGAGATCGGCAAGCTGATCGGCCGTCGGGATATGGCCGAAACCGATATGGTGCTGCTCCAGATGGTGGCGGAGAAAGTGACAATCCACCTCGATATGCTTCGTCCGTTCATGAAAGACGGGATTCGAGGCAATCTTCGTAGCGGCCTGATTGTCACACCAGATATGAGCAGGAGTCGATGCCGGGAAACCGAGCTCCTGGAGAAGATGACGAAGCCAGAGGATCTCAGTAGTGACAGTGGCCGTGGCTCGATACTCTGCCTCGGCACTAGAACGGGAGACCACAGTCTGCTTCTTGCTGCGCCAAGAGATGAGATTACCGGCGAAGAATACGGCGAACCCCGAAGTAGACTTGCGGGTAGCGAGGCAACTGGCATAGTCCGCATCACAAAAAGCCTCAACATCCATGTGAGCATGATGTGAGTACCGAAGGCCGCGTGCAGGGTCTTTCTTGATGTACTTGACAATGCGGAGGACAGCATCCCACTGAGAGCAGGTGGGATGCTCCATGAACTGGCTGACTTTGCCAACAGCACAAGCAATGTCGGGACGCGTCATGGTGAGGTAGTTGAGTTTACCGACCAAGCACCGATAGCTCTCAGGATGAGGAAAGAGATCCGAGTCGGAATGAAGGGAGCGTTCCCCAGGCTCAAGGGGAGTGTCAACTGAGGTGGCGGTGCTCAACCCAGCATCCTGCAATAGATCAAGAGCATACTTGCGCTGGCAGAGAGAGATAGTGTCCGCAGTTCGGGAGACCTCGATGCCAAGAAAGTACGTGAGGGGTCCAAGATCCTTGGTGTGAAAGTGATGGTGAAGATGCGTCTTGAGGCTGGCGATGCCTCTAGAGTCGCTCCCTGTGATGATGATGTCATCAACATAAACTACAAGCAAGATACAGCCGTGTGCCGTCGTACGGAAGAAGACGGTGTGATCTTTCATACTCCGAGAGAGGCCAAAGGCGGTGACGACAGTGCTGAAGCGGCCAAACCAGGCGCGAGGAGACTGTTTGAGGCCGTAGAGGGAGCGACGGAGACGGCAGACATGTGAGGCGGCACCAGAGGCAGAGAAACCAGGGGGCTGCTGTAGGTAGACCTCATCGTCAAGAAAGCCATGGAGAAAAGCATTCTTAACGTCGAGTTGATGAAGGGGCCAGTGATGATGAGCAGCCAGAGAGATGAAGAGGCGGACCGAGGCCATCTTGGCGACTGGGGAGAAGGTCTCAAAGTAGTCGACGCCATATGTCTGAGCAAATCCCTTGGCGACAAGCCGGGCTTTGAGGCGGCAGAGAGAGAGCCATCAGGATTGAGACGGATCGTGAAGATCCATTTACAGCCGACCGCCTGTTTGTTTGCCGGAAGGGGAACAAGATCCCAAGTATGGTTGGCATCCAGAGCCTGCAATTCATCTCTCATTGCGGCTAGCCACCCGGGGTGAGATTTGGCCTCACCGACCGTTCGAGGAAGCGACACGGTCTCCAGAGCTGACAAGCCCCTGTAAGAAGATACAAAGAGAGGAGTATTCTGACACGAGCGAGTACCTTTCCGGAGCGCAATCGGCACATCCTCAGGAGTTATGTCAGGAACATCAGGCGAAGCGGGAACAATGGTTTCCTCGGCCGGGACGGGAGGGACAGTGGAAGGACGACGAGAGTAGGTCTGTCCAAAGAGATGACCGGTCGGAGGAGACACCAGAGGCGGGTGAACCATGAGCGGAAGGCAGTCATCGATGGTAGTGTCAGAAGAAGGAGAGGGGAGAGTGAAAGGAGAGCTCTCGACAAATGAAACGTCGGCAGAGGTGATATACCGGCGGAGGTCTGGAGAGAAGCATCGGTACCCGCGCTGAGTGCGGGAATACCCGAGAAAAATACAGCGAAGGGATTTGGGTGATAGTTTGGAGAGAGTTGGGCGAGTGTCCCGGACATAACAGAGACATCCGAAGATACGGAGTGGAAGGGAGTGAGGAGGGAGAGAGGGAAACAGGGTATGAAAAGGAGTCTCCCCCTGAAGGATGGAGGAGGGAAGACGATTGAGAAGGTAAGTAGCAGTGAGGATGACATCCCCCCAGAAAAGAAGAGGGACCTGGTGGTGGAAGAGGAGGGCACGAGCGGTCTCCAAGATATGTCGGTGTTTCCGCTCGGCCACCCCATTTTGCTGAGGGGTATCAGGATAGGAGGTCTGATGGATGATGCCGTGGGCCCTCATAAACTGCTGAAAATGAGTGGATAAGTATTCTCGCCCATTGTCAGATCGGAGACATTTCACAGGGAGGGAAAACTGTGTCTGGATTTCCTGAAAAAATGACTGAAAGGTTGAGAGAACCTCCGTTCGATCTCGAAGAAGATAAAGCCAGGTCATGCGGGAGTAATCATCAATAAAGGTGATATAATAACGGTACCCGGACTGGCTAGGAACCCGGCAAGGACCCCATACATCGGAATGAACAAGAGCGAAAGGAGTCGCTGCACGTGGTTCCGGGCGAGGAGCATACGTCGTCCGATGATGTTTGGCAAACTTGCAGGATTCACAATGGAAGGAGAGGTGAGAACCGAATTGGGGGCAAAGTTTATGGAGGGTGGAAGGCGGTGGATGGCCAAGGCGGTAATGGAGGTCAAGGGCTCGGGCTGTGGTGGATGAGCAAGCAAGGGATGATGGGGTATCAAACAGGTAAACCCCATCCCGAAGATAACCTCGACCAATTTCCCGATTCGTCTTCCGCTCCTGAAAAACAACACCAGATGAGTTAAAAATAGCAACACAATTCAATTCGGTGGTGAGTTTGCTGATAGAGATAAGATTAAAGGGACTTTGAGGAACATGAGCGACCGACGTCAGGGGAAGAGACGGGGTCAAGGAACATGTGCCATATCCGGTAATAGGGATTGTTGAGCCATTAGCAACAGTAATGGTAGAGGCACCGGTGTACGGATGATAGGTAGTGAACGTACCAGAGTCCCCTGTGAGATGTTCTGACGCACCGGAGTCAAACATCCACGCTGTCTGGCGATGAGAAACACAGGCGGTGGAGTTGCCAGTCTGAGCAAGTGGGGCTAGAGAAGAAGATGGTGGCGCAGTCGCGCGATAAGATGTTACCAAAGCAAGCTCCTCCGGCGAGAGTGTTGTCCTGTAACGGGTACTGGATGTAGGAGGACCGCTGCGCGGTAGAGCCGATGAGGGAGGATGGGAGAGCCGCTCGGCTGGGTGCATAGGTGCCCGGGAAGGCCGACAATGGAAGGGAGGGTGCGGCCCGGCCGGAATACTGGCGTCCGGAGGTGATGCCGGAGGGCCGCGGGCGGACTCGCCCGCCATTAACGCAGGGAGCTGGGCCGACGGCGCAGGAAGGCCGCAGGGTAGCTGCTGGTAGACGGGTTGGGGAGCGCCGCCGGGAAGGGCAGGGCCGCCGGGCACAGGAGGGAGGGCCGCCGGGAAGGGCAAGGCCGTCGGGCACAGGAAGGAGGGCTGCCGGGAAGGGCAGAGCCGCCGGGCACAGGAGGGAGGGCTGCCGGGAAGGGCAAAGCCGCCAGCATGGGTGGAGGTCGGTGCTGGAGGCTGGCTGGAGAAGGGAGGCTGCCGGCGCATGGAGCCGGCTGGGATGGAGCCGCCGGGGAGGGAGAGTCGCCGGGAGGGAGCGCTCCGCAGGAGGAGGCGCCGACGGCTGGAGAACCAGGGAGAGCCGCCGGGAAGAGCGGGCGTCGGGCCGAGGGCGTTCCGGCGGGGCGAGGCGGGGCGGGGGGGCGCGTGGGTGATGGCGTCGGGAGCCGCGGGGAGCCGCGGGGAGGGAGCGCCGTCGGGGAGGAAGGGCGCAGGGAGGAGCCGGCGCTGAGGGCTGGGCGCGAGGGCGCGACGTCGGGAGGAGGTGCGCCGGGACGGCGGGGCGAGCCGGGAGCCGGGGAGTCGGGAGCCGGGAGATGCCGCCGGGAGCCGGGAGCCGCGAGAGGCCGCGGGAGCAGAGGGAGGCGCGGGAGGCGCTGGGAGCAGCGGGAGGCCGCCGGGAGGGAGCGCGCAGAGGAGGGCCGCTGGAGCAGCCGGGAGCAGCGGGAGGCCGCCGGCGGGGCGTGCGGGTGATGGAGGGCGGTGCGACGGGAGGGCCGGGAGCCGCGGGCGTCGGGAGGTGGAGGCGTAGCGGGAGGGACGACCGCCGGGAGGGTGCAGGCCAGAGAGGAGAGGCGCGCCGGGAGGAGAGGGCCTGCCGGGAAAGGCTAGGGCAGGAGGGAGAGAGGCGGGGCCGGGAGAACACCGGGAAGCCGCAAGGGAGGGAGGGTTCGGGATAAAAATCCCTCTGATACCATGTAGTGGGTGAATTCCCCTTTCCTCAATGTGAGGTGAGGATATTCTTTTATAGATTAGGAAACCAATATACAAGACGGGTAAGTCCAATGTGGGACTCACCCATTTACACTTAAATGGGTTCCAACAGAATTAAATTGGGAGATGGGCATGAGCAATGCCACAAGGAGTTTGCAGGGAGGTAAAGGAATGTTTGGAAAATTTTACTATGAAGATTGAAGCTTGTGTGTTTGATATAGGGGGACTTGATTTGGTTTTGGGGATGAAGTGGTTCAAGACATTGGGGTTCGTTTTAACAAATTGGAGTCGCAAAACCATGAGATTTATGTGGGAAGGAAAAGAAGTCAAGAAGTCATAATTTTAATATTTTTTGGAAAATTTCACTATGAAGATTGAAGCTTATGTGTTTGAGATAGGGCGACCAAATTTGGTTTTGGGGATGAAGTGGTTAAAGACTTTAGGGTTCGTTTTAACAATTTGGAGTCACAAAACCATGAAATTTATGTGGGAAGGAAAAGAAGTCAAGTTGCAGGGGTTACTGAGTTGCTAAATAAACCAGTAGACTTGCAGCATTTACTTCAAAAGAAGACGATTCTTTTAGAGGGATGGTTTTGGAAGACTGAATTATTATTTTCAAAGGGAGAAGTTGGACGGGGAGATGAGCAATGTCTTCAGCAATCAAGGGGAGTTATGCTGGAATTTCTGTCCCTTTTTGATGAACCAAAAGGGCTACCACTGAGCAGATTAACAAGCCATGCAATAACTCTGGTGGAAGGGTCTATCCCTGTGAACATTAGGCTGTATAAGTTGGCACATTACCTTAAAGATGAGGTATAGAAACAGGTGGCAAAAATGTTGAAAAGGGGAATAATAAGACATAGCAGCAATCCCTAGGCAAGCCCCATTATCTTAGTTTAGTTAAGAAGAAAGACAGGAGTTGGAGGATATGTGTGGATTATAGAGCTTTAAATAAGTTGACGGTCCCAGATAGATTCCCAATTCCAGTTATAGAGGAGTTATTGGATGAATTACACGGGGTACGATTTTTTACTGAACTTGATTTAAAGTTTGGATTTCATCAAGTCAGGGTAAGAGCTGGAGATATCGGTTAGACATCGTTTAAAACACAAGAGGGACACGATGAATACCTTGTTATGCCTCTTAGGCCAACAACTTTTCAATCAATGAAAAGGCAGAGGTTTTGTCGCAAATCTATGTTCAAAATTTATCCCCAAGGAATGCAGTATAGCAGTCCCCAAGGTTGTCTCACGATGAGGTTGCAACAAGTTCAAAACTGTCACTTTGTTTCTTCTTCTGTTTTTGAAAAGAAGAAAATGGAGATTTGTTACTTTGTATAAGAATGAAGAAAACTAAGGCAAATTAAGTAAAAGAAAATGAGAGAGTGAATATTGGAAAATAAAGCAAATCAGTCCAAGAAAGTGTGAGATCAGGTGGGAACCAGCAGCTGTGAACCAACTTCGACCTTTGGATACACCTTTCTTCATTGTCAACAAGAGTTGTCCCATTTGAATTATTCAATGCACACCCTAAGACCTTAAAGTGTATACCTAATTATGTCTGAAAATCATACCAAGACCCCGGTATGAGTGTTGATCCTCCTATGGAAGTGATTTAATTACTCAAAGACCTCCAAACAGCTACACTTAATTGAAATTACTGCATTCCTAAAGAAGACCTTGCTTAAGAAATTTAAACAGTAAAAATGATTATTTTACTTCATAGATTGAACAACAATTCATAACAAAAAAAAAAAAAAAAATCAAATTCCAGAACAAACAATCAGTCATTCAAGAGCCAATATTTCTAGAAGAATTTAACAGGATACAATATAGTTCAGGACTCAGAAGGGGGAAATCCACGGGTCTCCACCGATCAAGCTGCAAAGGGAGTTTAGCCAGACATAGTTAGATTAGCCGATAATTCCATCCTTGTTGCTCGCTGCCCAGGTCCAGTCGCATTATCCTCCTCAGGTACTTCCCGTTTAGTCCCCCTCCTATTCTCTATGTATTTGTATTTATTCCGGGGAAGCTCCCGTGCATGCAACATCTTTCCCTTGATCATTATCCAGGTGGCAACAATATTTATTATTCTTTGCGCTTTTTTTTAGGTGGAAACAATCTTCAACGTGTATTGGAATGGCAAGAGCATTCAGACGATCAAAAAACACATCAACGGTTTTGGTCGGATTCATTCTTAGGTCTTCATATTCATTTCATAGCACTTGCAACTTTCCATCTCGAATTATGGAATGACCTTCATAAATATTCAAGAGTTTTTCCCACATGGCATGAGGGGTTTTGCAGGACATCACCTTGGTGTAGAGCGGAGCCTTAGGGTGGCGGTCTCTCTCTAGAATCTTCCACATTCAGAGAGGAAGATTCCTCCCTTTAGACATTGGAGAATCAAACAGCGGAAGAAGAGATAAAAAGGTTCGGTGGGGAAGAAAAGTGGAGTGGAGTGAAGTCCATCAGTCAACAGGAGAGGGAGGAACAAAAACAAAAGGGGCTTTGTTTTCGCTGTTGACAACCTTATAATCCTTTGTATGCACAACGCAAGTACACAAAACAAACTTATTCAAAATCATACATATGATAGCATAAACATACATGGCAATATAATATCTATAATTGGATAATCATAGAGAATTCGATCCTAGGTGTTGAATCTATACAACTTACTGGTTAGAGATTGAATGAAGCAACTAAGAATAAGACAAAAGTCCTTCCGTAACATCTAGCAAAGCATAATATAAAGGAAGTATGAGAACTCCTAGGATGAGATGGACCGCCCTTTAATTTCAATTACAAAATGGCTAACAATTTATGGGCACAAAATCAAAAGATCCTTATGAACCACAGTATAGATATCCTTAACTCTCCCTTAAAGACCCTACAATAATGTCAAAATGTATATTAAATCTCTCTGCAATTCTCCACTCTTCCCATGTCTAGCATGCCAAGCCTCCTTAAAAGAGAATATCAAAGTTTACATGACCGAGTCCCAATCCATCAAATTGACATCAACGGGCCAAGCCTTCAATGTCTAGTCATGGCTGGTCAAAGGTTATCAATGACCCTAAATCACCTTGAGGCTACTTTAAACACAGTCTTACTGCTCACCATTATTCTCACAGCCATAGATGCTTCAACTTCTTTTTATTAGTTTTTAACTCCTCCATTATTTCACACAGACTACCATCAATGTAGATTACATTGCCTGATGAGACTAAATAGTCGGTAAAAGAGTAAGTGCAACCTTGATGGGACCGTCACCTCCGCGGACCAGTTGGCGGTTCAAATGAGCAACTCATCCAGTTCACAACTACTGCGGGGAAGCCATGGCGGCGCTCACATAAACTCTCTCCTTTAACAATAAAACACAAAAACATAAAATTCACATAAATCCCACTGTAATATCAAGGAGTTAGCTTTTCAATATTACATAACATTTTTTATTAATATGAAGATAACAGGTGACGTCTTGGCGTTCTATTATTGGCTCGTAATTTCTGCGGATGCATGCTTTTTGATCAAATTAAATTTTGTTTGGTAATGTTACTTGTCAGCTGAACGTGATGCAAGTTTTGTTATCTTGTTGGTCATCTGAACCTTTTGAACTTGTAGTATAAAGGCAATTGTTTAAGGAAGATCAAAATTTGATGATGTTAAAAATTTCCAAGGGTAGTGGTGTTTGAATTCTGTATCTGGACATTGAAATCTTTGAAAGAGAAGGAGGGGCCTAGAAAATGAGAGGGAGGGAGAAGAGAAGACAGTTTCAAGTTTCTATTTTATTAAGTTTATAACTTTTTTCCGCAACCTTATCACATGTTTGGATTGGTTTTGACCCTTTTTTTATGTTGTTTCATCCGAATGATCAAAAGTATGAGATGCAGTAATTAGTATTCAGTGTCATGACTACATTTTTTAAACTTTTATCTGGGTCTTGCTGAATTATTAAGCCGTTCTTTTATATTTTGATATTTAAAAAATGATTTATAATTTGAAATATCTGATATCAATGGCTGCTTATATGTGTTTCTCCTGTACTTGTGTGTAGCTATTGAAGAAGGCCTCTGCTTGCCAATTGTCAAAAGGTGCGTCCCCAGGGGAGCTTTTTAGTCAGGCATTGCATCAGGTCAGTTTTTTTTTTCATTTAAATATTTTTTTAATTCAGAGTATTAACTTATTTCTGCAGTTTCTTTCATGGTAGAATTTCCATAGATTACTATTCTCATGCACTTCTTGTCATGCTGATGTAACACTTGGTGTTGCATCTTGTCCTCTAACTTCTACTCTGTTTGCATTAATAATGAAGCTGTACTTTAACACATTGCCTCACAGAAGCATATATTGATCTTCATCTTCAAAGGATGAGTGATTCCTGGGGAGTCCTAGGGCCCTGTTTGGTTAGCCACTTTCCAGAGGAATGGAAGTGAAACTGATAGAGATCGCTACCCCTAGAGTTCCCCTTCATTATATTAGATAGCCACTAGCAGAATTGGCTGGAGGAAAAAGGGAAGAGGAAGAGAGGAAACTACACTTCGGGAGAGGCTGCCAGCTCTCTACCCGTCCAAGCCCAAGGCCGCTCTAACAGAATGAAACTCCCCCCATCCCTCTCTCCTTCCACCCGTAACAGACTCAACAGCCTAACATAAAGATATTCTCTAACTTCAAGGGGTACAAAGGGGTAGGGACTACCACAAGTAACTAACTGCTTCTTGGGACCGATTTGCCCCTCCTGGAATACACCTTCCAAGGTCCCGAGGTGTCCCGCGCCTTATCACTCGCCACCGTTGGAAGGACAGGCTTGTCCTCAAGACTGTGAGAAGGAAATTGGCTGTGAATGACGAATGCGTCCTCCTTGGTGGCCTCTTCCTTCGGGCGCGTTTTCCACTTGATTAAAGGCTGGAGAACAGGAGTGTCGGCTGAGTTGGTAGCTCGCTTGGAGAGGATCGCCTCTAGCTCGAGGATCGGTAGGATCCACGTGCAGGCCAGTTGGCAAGGTGGGGTGCAAAATGTGGTTCCCAAGAGCCTGTTTGAGGCGAGAGACATGAAACACAGGGTGGATATGTGCCGTCGGGGGCAACTCCAGGAGATAAGCCACACTGCCTATCCTACGGAGGACTCGAAAGGAGCCATAAAACCGCGACTTGGAAAGTGATGTCGCGGTGGTGACGGTCTGCCCGTTGCTTCATGTAGTGTTGAGCACGAGACAAGTGACTCTTATGGTGTTTAAGATCCTCATTGCTGTCTTGAAGTGCAGAAGCAACAACCTCGACCTGCATTTTAGTGGGCATAAAGGAGAAAATAGTTGGCGGCTTCCGACTATAAACAACGACAAACAAAGTGGAGTTAATGGACGAATGTCATGTGGTGTTGTAACATAATTTAGCCCAAGGTAACCACAAAGACCACCCCTTGGGGTGGTCGCCTGCGAAACATTAGAGATAAGTTTCCAAACAATGATTGATGGCTTTGGTGTGACCATCCGTTTGTGGATGGTAAGCTAAATTCATGCGTAATTATGCCCCCTATAGGCGAAAGAGCTCCCGTCCAAAAGCGGATCATAAATAGAGGATCACAGTCACTGACAATGGACTTAGGAACGTCGAACTATCTCCTTGGCAGAGATATCGACCACCCCTTTGGCAGTGAAGGGGTGTTTCAATTCTATGAAGTGAGCATACTTAGAATTTATCAACAACCACCGGAATAACGTCATATCCCTTGGACTTGGGCATGCTCGTGATGAAATCAGTAGAGTGGTCGTCTCAAATTGCTTTAGGAATTGGCAAGGGTTGACCTGTGGGAGAGAGGGTAGAATATTTTAAGCGTTGATAGGTGTCACATTGGTGAACATATTGTAAAATCTTGTGCCTCATGCCCACCCAATACAAGTTTGCAGCGAGCTTACGATATGTGCGATAAAAGCCAAAGTGGTCGCCCTGAAGAGAAGAGTGAAACTCAGCGAGCAACGGTGGTATCCATGGGGAGGTGGGAGGTGGCTGGAAGAACCAAACGACTCATGTATAGTAGTGTACCACGATGATAGCTGTAACCCTTTGGAGGATGATCCCCAGATTGAAGTTGTTGGATGATACGGTGGAGGTAGGGGTCGTCAAGTACGCCCGTAGTAGTCAAGTCACAACCATCCTGCCAAATCGAAAATGATTGGCAGAGCTTGCAGTCGGCTGGTTCAGTCTGGTGAGAAGTGTTTGTAGCGGCGTTGGCGTGCCCAGGCTTATAGATAACATGATAGAGATTTGAGGGCAAGCTTCTTGTGTATAGAGTAATAATAGCAAAAAAAAAAAAGGCAAGAGGAAGAGGATGAATGGAGAAGACACTTCGGGGGAGAGTTTCACTCTACTCGCCCAAGCCAAAAGGCCGAGTTCCCAAGCCAGAGACCAGAATCCCGACTGAATATCCCTCCCTCCCTCTCTCCCTCCCACCTTATAACCACTTCCCCAGATTCTACCCCTTCTAACAAACTAACCCTTACAAAGACCCTTTTACCCCTTTGCTAAAAAACCCTCTAGCCTCTCGGTTCCATCACTCCCCACCCCTTAAAACAGTCTTGTCCTCAAGACTGAAGAAAGGAAGTCGGTTCCTCTTGGTCTCGATCTGCTTCCGCGCCCCACTGAGCTCCTCCACCTTCCGTGCCCTCTTTATCTTCCCCCCGACAGGACCACCCTCGGTTTGGGATCGACACACCAGTGCAGGGGGCTAAAGGGCCGCCCACACCTAAAACACAAGCCCTTGCTTCGGCGGTCCTCCCATTCTTGGGTCGTCAATTGTCGAATGCCACGGCCGTCGGGTGGTGTCTGATTTGGAGCCTCTCGTTGAACTCCTATCCTAGTAGCCTCCCCCCGTTTGACTGGTTGGGGAGTGGTCCAGTTCTCCAGGTGTCTCCGGATGGTGAGGTGGTTGTCATGGTTCAGCTTCACATACTCAATGAGAATTCCACCGGATGATGCTGAGGTATTGGGTGCCCACGCTGCCCGAGAAGGCGAGCTCCACATGGCGAACTAACTGCATCACTTGCAGTTGTGTCTTGGGGTTGTGGATGCGGACCCAACTGCAAACATCTTCTTGGAGTCCATGCAAGAAATACCCGACGTATTGCGATTCAGGCTGACGGGGCATCAAAGACGCCAGACATTCAAATTGCTCTACATAGTCCTGGACTGTTCCCTGTTGTCGTAGGGCGGCCAACTCCTCATATGAGTTCTGAACATCGAGGCCGCTGAAGCGCTCCATAAGCCCAGCTATGAAAATTGACCACTCTATGGTTGGGTGGGTTTCTTTGACAATGGTGAACCAATGTATCACAATCCCCTTCATATTAATTTTTGCGACTTTTCATTGATTGACGTGTTCCTGGGCCTGGCGAAAGCCAACTTGCTCTTGCCCCCAGGTCTCCATTAAGGCTTCAAGCCGCCCTAGGCGTTGGTCGACTTCATCCTGGCAAGATTGCTTCCGAGTCTCCATCACATTGTCATCCCTTTAGTGAACTTGTCGGCGGTGTGGAGGTATCCTGGCAGTGCGCGGGCTTCGGAACGTGAGCAACAATGTGGGATTGGGATCCCGCAGTGCGCGCCTGAGAAGATGCGGCACTGTGCATGTTCAGTCGTGCATGACTCTTGTCGTGAGGTGGCAGCGTGCGACTTCTCTGAACGAGTGCTGGCAAAGTGCGTCTCCTTCGATTGAGTCCGATCAAAACACGCCGCTGCTGAACGATTTCCTTCAAAACATGGCTTTTCTGAACGAAAGTCGCAAAAGCGTGCTACGTCCAGTTTGAAGAAAACCCACCTTGTGCGTGCGCTTTGTCCCGCAGGCTGTCAAATGCGGTCCGTGCGTATCTCCTCTGAATGCTAGTCGACATCGCGAGTCACCTTCAATGGAGTTCCGATAAAGCACGTCAACGGCGGGTCGGACCAATTGGCAGAGATCTAAGGACAAGCTTCTTGTATATAGATAAATAGTGTAAAAGAGGAACTCTTTTTACCTCAAGGTGAGGCAGATGCCTTCTTTTATAGATTGAGAAAACGGAATGTACACAGGAGTATTCCAGTGTGGGACTCGGTAATACCCATAATAAAAAAAAGGTTTTAACACTCCCCCTCAAGCTGGACATGCCCAACTTGGACAACGAGTCCCACAAAAAGAAAGGTGACATCAGAAAAGACCAGACACACTCCCCCTCAAGCTGGGTCGCAGATGCTGTGGATGCCCAGCTTGGAACTGAGCGAGGCTAGGCGGGCCCCCAGGAGCCCTTTGGTGAAGATGTCGGCAAGCTGGTACGCCGTCGGGATGTGTCTTAAGCTGACATGATCTTGCTCCAGGTGGTGGCGAATGAAGTGACAGTCCACCTCAATAAGTTTCGTGCGTTCATGGAAGACGGGATTCGAAGCTATCTTGGTGGCTGCCTGATTGTCACACCAGATGAGAGTAGGTGTTTGCGGAGGAAAGCCAAGCTCCTGGAGGAGATGTCGAAGCCAAATGATCTCCGTAGTGACGGTGGCCATGGCGCAGTACTCGGATTCCGCACTCGAGCGGAAGACGACAGTTTGTTTTTTTTGCTGTGCCAGGAGATGAGGTTTCCTGCCAAGAACATGACAAATCCAAAAGTAGATTTTCGGGTAACAAGGCAACCAGCATAATCAGCATCACAGAAGACCTCAATGTTGAGATGAGGATGCTGGGAGTAGCGAAGACCACGGGTAGGATCGCGTTTGATGTATTTGGCGATGTAGAGGACAACATCCCAATGAGAGGTGGTTGGATGCTCTATAAATTGGCTCACTTTGCAAACAACGCAGGCAATGTCCGGACGGGTCATGGTGAGATAATTGAGTTTGCCCACCAGTCGACGGTACCGCTCTGGGTGTGAATACGGTGCCGAGGAGTCATAGAGAAACCGTTCCCCAGGCTCCAGAGGAGTGTCCGTAGCAGTGGCCTGTGTCAGCCCAACATCCTGCAGAATATCCAACACATATTTGCGTTGGCAGTGGGAGATGGTGTTCGGAGAATAGGATACCTCAATGCCTAGGAAGTAGGTGAGAGGGCTGAGATTCTTAGTCTGGAAGTGCCGGTGAAGATGCCCCTTGAGTTGGGTGATACCATCAGAGTCGCTGCCGGTGATGATGATATCATCCACATAAACGACCAACAGGATGCAGCCAGCGGAGGTCGTCCTGTAGAACACTGTGTGATCTTTCATGCTGCGAGAGAGCCCAAAGTCGGTGACGACAGTGGTGAAGCGGCCAAACCAAGCACGAGGGGACTGCTTGAGGCCGTAAAGAGAGCGGCGAAGTCGACAGACTTGAGACTCGGCGCTGGAGGCACAAAATCCGGGGGGCTGTTGTAGATAAACCTCTTCCTCAAGAAATCCATGGAGGAAGACATTCTTGACATCCAATTGATGAAGAAGCCAATGATGATGAGCCGCCAGAGAGGAATAATCGAACAGAGACCATCTTGGCAACCGGAGAGAAGGTATCAAAATAGTCAATACCGTAAGTCTGCGCGAAGCCCTTCGCTACAAGGCGGGTTTTGAGACGATGGAGAGTACCATCGGGATTTAGCCTGACTGTAAAGATCCATTTGCTGCCAACCGCCTGTTTGTCTGCGGGAAAGGGGACAAGATTCCAAGTGTGGTTTTCTTCCAGAGCCTGCAATTCATCCCGTATTGCCGCTAGCCACCCCGGGTGAGATTTTGCACCACCAACGGTGCGAGGAATAGATACTGTCTCTAGAGCTAACAGACCCCTGTATGGTGATAAAAATAGAGTACTCTGGCAAGAGCGAGTACCTTTTCGGAGTGAAATGGGCAAGTCGTTTAGTGTCGGGGCAGGAGCATCGGACGAAGCGGGGACGACGGTGTCATTGGTCGGGACGGGGGATACTGTGGATGGACGACGAGAGTAGACCCTACCAAAATGGGTGTCAGCAGTTGGGGGAGACACCGGAGGAGGGTTGATGATGAGAGGAAGACAATCATCTATGACAGAGTCGGGATGAGGAGAGGGAAGGGAGAATGGAGAGCTCTCAACAAATGAGACGTCAGCAGAGATGACATACCTCCGAAGGTCCGGTGAGTAGCAGCGATATCCGCGCTGAGTGCGGGAATAGCCAAGGAATATGCATCGGAGGGATTTGGGAGAGAGTTTGGAGAGGCCGGGACGTGTGTCTCGAATATAACAGAGGCATCTAAACACTCGAAGTGGAAGAGAGAGAGGAGAACAGAGCTCAAAAATGAGTTTTCCCCTGCAAAATAGAAGAAGGAAGGTGGTTGATAAGGTAGGTGGCAGTGAGTATCGCTTCTCTCCAAAAATGCAGAGGCACCTGTCGGTGGAAGAGGAGGGCACGGGCAGTCTCCAGAATATGTCTGTGTTTCCGCTCGGTCACTCTATTCTGCTGGGGTATCAGGACAGGAGGTCTGATGAATGATGTCTTTCGCCTGGAGAAACTGCCGAAAGGTAGTGGAGAGATACTCACGCCCATTGTCTGAGCGGAGACATTTAATAGAGATGAAAAATTGGTTATGAATTTCATTGTAAAATGTCTGGAATGTGGAAAACACCTCGGGGCGTTCTCGAATGAGATATAGCCAAGTCATTCGCGAAAAATCATCAATGAAAGATATATAATATTTATACCCCAAATGACTCGAGATGGTAGAGGGAGGAAATGAGAGGCCTTGGGGGTGTTCCGGGGACTTGGGGCACGGAAGAAAGAAAATCTGGGCAAGACAGGCCAGGGCGCACGGCCTGCGCACGACCAGGTAAACCGTGCGGCCTGCCCAGGCTAAACCGTGCGGCCTGCCCAGGCTAAACCGTGCGACCCTTCCTCCTCCGGACAGTTGCGCACGGTTTTCCTAACCGTGCGGCTAAACCGTGCGACCCCTCCTCCGGACAGTGGCATGCGCACGGTTTGTCAAACCGTGCGACCACTTAAAGTTGGGAAAAATTACAAGTTTGTCACTCCGGGCTTTAAAACCCCACTCGGGATTTCCTCTCATTTCCTCCCTCTACACCCTAGGCACGAACCAAATCGCCCAAAGGCTCCAAGAGACCGATCTCCCTCGTTTCTAAGGCGTTCTTGGTGCCGTTGGTTGCGGATCGAAGCTCCGGGTAAGGCTAATCCCATCCTTGCTTCCCTTTTTGGTTTAGGGTTTGTATCTTCTCTCCCTCTTGTTCCGAAGCTCTAAAACCCTATCTTTTGGGTGAGTTTTAGGTTGAAGCTCCAAAGGTTGGTTGGATCGAGGTCTAAGGACTCGATTGAGAGTGCGTTCAACCGCAGTTTCGAGGTAGGTGGTCTACAAGTGATATCCCATAGTTAATCGGGGATTTGTGCATGTTTAGTTGTGTTCTTGTTTTCTCTTGGTTATGTTTTGAATAACCGTGGCATGTTGGGTAATAATGTTGAAATGGCAAATGGGAACCCTCACGATCCCCGTGGGATGTGTTGGGATTGACTTGACCTAATTTAGGGTCATCCATGGGATGTGCCGGCTTTTCCCGGGTTTAGGGATTGTTATTGAACGAGTGACCTTGTTGTAGTAAATTGTAGAGCCCTTGATAAACATGTTGGCATGATTGGTTGAACTTGGAATAGAAGTTAGGTGATGCACCTAGACTTGGCAATAACCTAGGGGTTATTTGAGATGGAATGAATGGTTGATTCATGAAAATGATGAACGGGTTAAATGGGTTAATGTGTAAACTGATTTAAGACCATAACGGAATAGGTTATGGGTTTAATGTTCAATGCTTAGTGAGATAGGCATAACACATGGGAATTGGGTAAATGGTTAAATGATGTGAAATGGTAATGTGTTAATGGGTTAAGGCATGATGTGGATTCCCATGTGTGTTGTTGTGAATAGTGTTTGCTGAAGGGCAATGGTTTGGATGGTTGGTGGTTACTTATATATAAACATGTGCACATGGCTTCGTAGAGTGGGGTATGACATGAGGATCTACGCCCACGGGTTGAGCTAAGACTGAGGTTCTAAACTCCACCCTAAATGCACGGGTTAGGAAAGGGGACTGAGGGTCTATTCTCCTAACGGTTGCATCCACCCGGACTGAGGCTTCGAGGTGAGGATATGGTTGCTATGTGGGGGTTAGTCCTAGTGAGATAGGATAACGATGTGTTTACCCTCTTGCGTGTGATTGTTGGCCTTAGACCCATGTAACATAATGTATGTGATTAACCCATGGAAATGTGATGAAATGGTAAGTGATGATAATTGGTAATAAATGAATGGTAATGGAAATGGAAATGGCTTTGGCTCTGAACTTGTTAATGGCACCTTAATTAATTACTTGGCAATCATCATTCATATTCCTTTTGCATGCACTACCTGTTCATACCGGATGTTTTGTAGACACCGTTGGTGGTGACCTACTGAGTTGTACTCACACCCTGGTAATGGAAATGGAAATGGCTTTGGCTCTGAACTTGTTAATGGCACCTTAATTAATTACTTGGCAATCATCATTCATATTCCTTTTGCATGCACTACCTGTTCATACCGGATGTTTTGTAGACACCGTTGGTGGTGACCTACTGAGTTGTACTCACACCCTGCTCGGGCCGCCGTTGGGTACCCGAGCAGACTTCATGTTTGCAGGTCAGGAGAAGGGCAAGGGTCCTTGCTAGATAGTTGAGTGGACATGGGTAGCACTTGGTGGAGGATCCGGGCTTGGAGTCGGGACCATTTTGGGGATTTTGGTCGTTGTCTTTATTTTGGGGTTTTGTTCACTCTCGCACTTGTAGTATGACATGACACATTTATTATTGGAAATGGTTGTTATACATGCTCTGTGTTTATTGGTTATTGTTTCCGCTACTTGGTTTATTTCTGTTGTGGCTTACTCTGATAAAAAGGGGGTATAGTCTCCCCAATTGACTTCATAGACCCCCGCTGCTAGTCGGCAGCCTTTGGCGTACGGGGAGGCGCGCTTAAGGACTTGTAACCACCCGGCTCGGAGCACCGGTTTAGTGGCTTCCGGTTCGGGGACGTTACAAAATGGTATCAGAGGAGGTCTTTCTTCTCCTTCTCTGAGGTCTTGTTATTTGGGATTAGTAGCCAAGGGTTAAGACGTGTCGGGCCTTGGTAATGAGCTCGTGCTTGGGAGTAGCTAACCCAGGTACGGGGGAAACCCAAGTCACCCTGGGTGGGAAATGTTGTTCTTGGTTGTGTGTTGTTACAGTTGACGATATTTCACCGTTGGGTGATGCACGTGTCGTTTGATGTGACTGTTTTATGATATTTGGCTCGTGGCCTTAACGACACGAGGATTTGCATTCATGCATCATTGTAGGCACCTAGGGAGATAGGTGACATGCATTGTGTTATGCACACGCACGGGGTGGGTGTGTGAGGCAGGAAAGTAGGGTGCATCATGCATTTCATGGAATCAAGAAATGATGGGATGAATGAAATAACACAAGTGGGTAAGGATGAATGAGTGGTAAATGATGTTTAATGGAGTAATAGGGTTTGAAACAAATTGGAAAATGTTGTTGGGTTAGAATATGAAATGGGATGTGGTAGCTAGTAAAGAGCTTTTGATGGAGTCATGAAAGTTTATGGTATGCGTTTTAAAATCTCGTGTTTGGCATTGTAGAGAAATGCCACCACGACGTCGGTTACCAGTTGGGCAACAGGAGGGTGTTGCTGAGAACACTCCTCCAGTAGAGGAGCAAGAAAATGTGGCGATCAATGAAGGTAGGGAAGACTAGTTCCGGGAGAACTTGGCTCGCCTTATGCAGATGATGGATCGGGACTCAGGGCGGGTTGCATCAAGTATGTTTGAGCTGACCAGGGAGTTCCAGCTGCAGCACCCTCCGACCTTCACCGGAGAGGGTGGGCCAGAAGCAGCAGAGTTCTGGTTAGAGTCTGTCCAGACGATACTGGACCATCTGGAGACCCCTGTTGAAAAGCAAGTGAAGCTGGCTGCTTATATGTTGCGAGACCAGGCTAGGCGTTAGTGGGACATTTAGGCTCTTTTCGAGCAGGCTGAGGGAATGTCGTGAAGGTTTTTCAAGAAAAGTTTCTGGAGCATTTCTATCCAGAGACTTTGAGACAGGAGCGGGCTGCAGAGTTTATGAGCCCGACTCAGGGATCACTATCGGTGATGGACTATGCTAGTTGCTTTGAGACGTTTTGTTCTAGTGTTAGTAGGGGATGAGGCAACAGTAGCAAAGCGTTTCCAGGATGGGCTGAGACATGAGATCAGGTCTCAAGTAAACATCTTCCGCTTGAAGAGGTTCGTAGAGGTAGTAGATCAGGCACTGATCTCGGAAGGAAACCTGAAGGGAGCTTCGGGTAGTGGGCTTGTGGTGTCAGTGGGACAGACGAGCGGTGCAGGTACCGAAGGTCGAAAGCGATGCCATGAGAGCTCACAACATGGTGGAAGTGTGCAAAGTGGCTGGAAGAGAGGGTCAGCCTCTCAGAGTGGGAATCAAGTGTTTAGCTATCAGTGCGGTAGGCCAGGGCATATGCGTGGTCAGTGTCCTTGACCTCCAGTTGAGTGTCGTTCGTGCGGCAGGATGGGGCACGTGCAGAGGTTCTGCAGGAACCCTCGGCAGGCGGGTGAGCATGGTGATGAGAAGCAGGTACCAGGTACGGGAAGGGGATCAGTTGCCCCGTATCAGGCAGGTAGTTAGAGCTCCACGGGCCGTACTGACATGGGCAGTGAACGTGGAACTCCAGGGCAAGATCGCTCACGCCAGCAGGGCAGTGCGGCGCAGAGTGTTCAGGCTGGAGCCCAGGGTAGAGGGGCAGGTCAGCTTCAGGCAGTTCGGTTTGCGCCTAGTGATGGCGAGGCTGGACCGTCGACTGTTCGAGGTACGATCCTTGTAGCTTTTACTTTTGCTAGTGCGTTGTTTGACACAGATGTCACACACTCTTTTGTCTCTGCTCAACTTGTGGTAGCGCTGAGTTTACCTGTGGAGAGGGTGTGTGGAGTTATGTCAATTGACACTCCGTTGGGGGTGCGGGTTGAGGATATCAAGCAATGCAAGGGGTGTGCCTTGGAAGTCGGTGGGTATCGTTTTCTATGGGATTTGTTCGTTCTCGAGATGTCAGGGTTTGACCTCATCTTGGGAATGGATTGGTTGGTGTTGTATCGGGCGCACATAGATTGTTATCGTCGCAGAGTATCGTTCAGGTCGCTTGAGGGTGACGCTTATGTCCACCGTGGCGAATGGGATGTTCGAGCAGGGCGTGCGAGGCTGTTTTGTCAACAAGTGAGTGGACTCACGGCTCAAGTGGCATGTCTCATGCTTGATGATGAGGGAGAGGAACAATCTGATTTTCCTCCCGTGGTGGATCGGTTTCGGGATGTGTTTCCTGAGGATTTCTCGGGGTTACCACCCGAGAGGGATGTCGAGTTCACAATCGAGTTGCTACCGGGAGCGGAGCCAGTTTCTATTCCGCCATACCGAATGGCACCGGCAGAACTCCAGGAACTGAAGGTTCAGGTTGAGGAGCGTAAGGGGTTTATCCGTCCTAATACGCCCCCCCCCCCTTGGGGATCTCCCATGCTTTTTGCAAAGAAGGCCGATGGGTCGTTGAGACTGTGTGTTGACTATCGAAAGTTAAATCAGATGACAGTGAAGAATCGGTACCCTCTTCCTAGAATTGATGACCTGTTTGATCAGTTGAGGGGTGCATCGGTGTTTTCTAAGATTGATCTGAGGTCGGGTTATCACCAGTTGAGGGTGAGGACTTCCGACATACCGCTGACAGCTTTCTGGAGTCGGTACGGGTTGTTTGAGTTTGTGGTAATGCCTTTCGGCTTGACTAATGCACCGGCAGTGTTTGTGGCTTTGATGAACCGGATCTTTCATCCCTATCTAGATCGGTTTGTGGTCGTCTTTGTTGACGATATCTTAGTGTACTTGAAAACTCACGACGATCATGCCCAACATCTTGACATCGTCTTGGGTACGCTAAGAGAATATCGGCTATACGCCAAGCTATCAAAGTGTCAATTCTGGATAGGTGAGGTTCATTTTCTGGGTCACATCATCTCGGAGGCAGGTGTGTCGGTGGATCCAGAGAAAGTGCAGGCAGTTGTGTCTTGGGAGTAGCCCAAGAGTGTTTCTGATGTTCGGAGTTTTCTGGGTTTGGCCGGGTATTACCGAAGGTTCATTCAGGATTTTTCTCGCTTGGCAGCACCACTCTCGGGCTTGACCAAGAAGGGAATCAAGTTCGAGTGGTCTGAGGTTTGTGAGAACGTCTTCCAAGAGTTGAAGAAGCGGTTGACGACCGCACCTATCTTGATCTTACCTGAGCCGGGTGAGAAGTACATCGTGTTTTGTGATGCGTCCGGAATCGGACTTGGGGCTGTGTTGATGCAAGATGAGCGAGTTGTGGCTTATGGGTCAAGGCAGTTGAGACCCCACGAGCGGAACTATCCCACTCATGATCTTGAGTTGGCTGCAGTGGTGTACGCCTTGAAGTGCTGGAGGCACTATCTGTTGGGAGAACGGTTTACTGTGTTCACTGACCATAAGAGTTTAAAGTACATCTTCTCACAGTGGGATCTGAATCTTCGACAGCGAAGATGGGTTGAATATCTTCAGTCTTTTGACTTTGAGTTGGTGTACACGCCGGGAAGGGGAAACAGTGTTGCTGATGCTCTGAGCAGGAAGGTTCAGAATCAGATGGTTCAGGAGTCCAGCACCGAGTGGAAGGTGATGACTTTTTTACAGAAATGCACCTGGAGGTGTAGGAGGAGAGTGGTCAGGTCACTCTTGCTTCCTTAGCGATGGAGTCGACACTTTTGAGTCGAGTTAAGGAAGGTCAGCTTGATGATCCTGAGTATTTGATCATGAAGGAAAAGCTTAAAGGTGGGGAGCTACCTTCTGGTTTGGCCGTCGGCGTGGATGGTGTTGTTCGTGTTCGTGATCGTGTGGTTGTGCCAAAGAGTGTGCGAGAAGAGTTGATGCGTGAGTCCCATGCATCAAAGTGGGCAGTGCATCCTGGTTTGACCAAGATGTACCGTGATCTCCGAAGACAGTTTTGGTGGTCTGGAATGAAGAAAGAAGTTGCGGGCTTTGTGGCACGGTGCCTTACCTGTCAGCAGGTGAAGACCGAGCATCAACGCCCAGGTGGTTTGTTGAATCCATTGCCCATTCCGGAATGGAAGTGGGATGATGTAACAATGGATTTTGTCGTGGGTCTTTCGAGGACGCCGCGGAAGAATGACGCAATCTGGGTGGTTGTGGATCGGTTAACGAAAGTAGTTCATTTCTTACCGATTAAGGAGACCTTTACAGTCGACCAGTTGGGTGAGCTGTATGTTCGGGAGATAGTGCGGTTGCATGGTGTTCCACGAACCATAGTTTCGGACCGAGATCCGCGTTTCACATCGCGTTTCTGGCAAGGGTTGCAGAAGGCCCTTGGTACGCAGGTGTTTTTGAGTACGGCTTTCCACCCGCAGACGGACGGGCAGTCGGAGCGTACGATCCAAGTGTTGGAAGATATGTTAAGAGCTTGTGTCTTGGACTTTGGTGGTTCTTGGGAGAGGCACCTATCATTAGTTGAGTTTGCCTACAACAACAGTTTTCAGGCTACGATTCAGATGGCACCGTTTGAGGCGCTCTACGGGAGGCCATGTAGATCACCATTGTGTTGGCAAGAGGCCGGTGAATCTGAGTTGTTGGGGCCAAGTCTTGTGCAGGAGACTTCAGAGAAAGTTAAGTTGATTAGGAAGCGAATGGCTACGGCTCAGAGTAGACAGAAGTCGTATGCAGATCGGAGGCATAGACCTCTTGAGTTTGGGGTGGGTGATAAAGTGTTCCTTCAGGTGTCGCCCAGGTTGGGTCACCGTCGGATTCGAAAGCAGGGTAAGTTGGCGCCCAGGTATGTGGGACCTTTTGAGATCGTGGAAAGGATCGGACCAGTGGCTTACCGATTGGCTCTTCCACAGCGGTATGGTGGGATGCATGATGTGTTTCATGTGTCGCAGCTTCGACAGTATCACCCCGACCCATCTCATGTGGTTGATGTTGAGGATGTGGAGCTTGAGGCTGATGCGTCCTTTGAGGAGCATCCGGTTCGTGTGGTGGATCGTAGTGAAAAAGTCTTGCGAGGCAAGGTTGTGCCATTAGTGCGAGTACTATGGCAACATGGGAAAGTTCAGGAAGAAACTTGGGAGCGGGAATCGGAAATGCGGGCTCAGTGGCCCGAACTCTTCTCGGTGGATCAATGAGGCTTGGGAACTCGGCTCGAGGACGAGCCGTTATAAGGTGGGGAGGTTGTAAGATCCCGGTTTTTGGAAAGGTATGTTTTTTTTGTGTTTTGGGTTGAATCCTTTGTTTTTGAGGCTTTAAAATGTTTCCTGAAAGTGTGAGAGGCCTTGGGGGTGTTCCGGGGGCTTGGGGCACGGAAGAAAGGAAATCTGGGCAAGACAGGCCAGGGCGCACGGCCAAGTAAACCGTGCGGCCTGCCCAGGCTAAACCGTGCGACCCTTCCTCCTCCGGACAGAAGCATGCGCACGGGTTGCGCACGATTTGGCAAACCGTGCGGCCACTTAAAGTTGGGAAAAATTACAAGTTTTTCACTTCGGGCTTTAAAACCCCACTCGGGATTTCCTCTCATTTCCTCCCTCTCCACCCTAAGCACGAACCAAATCGCCCAAAGGCTCCAAGAGACCGATCTCCCTCGTTTCTAAGGCATTCTTGGTGTCGTTGGTTGCGGATCGAAGCTCCGGGTAAGGCTAATCCCATCCTTGCTTCCCTTTTTGGTTTAGGGTTTGTATCTTCTCTCCCTCTTGTTCCAAAGCTCTAAAACCCTATCTTTTGGGTGAGTTTTAGGTTGAAGCTCCAAAGGTTGGTTGGATCGAGGTCTAAGGATTCGATTGAGAGTGCGTTCAACCGCGGTTTCGAGGTAGGTGGTCTACAAGTGATATCCCATAGTTAATCGGGGATTTGTGCATGTTTAGTTGTGTTCTTGTTTTCTCTTGGTTATGTTTTGAATAACCGTGGCATGTTGGGTAATAATGGCATTTGAAATGGCAAATGGGAACCCTCACGATCCCTGTGGGATGTGTTGGGATTGACTTGACCTAATTTAGGGTCATCCATGGGATGTGCCGGCTTTTCTCGGGTTTAGGGATTGTTATTGAACAAGTGACCTTGTTGTAGTAAATTGTAGAGCCCTTGATAAACATGTTGGCATGATTGGTTGAACTTGGAATAGAAGTTAGGTGATGCACCTAGACTTGGCAATAACCTAGGGGTTATTTGAGATGGAATGAATGGTTGATTCATGAAAATGATGAACGGGTTAAATGGGTTAATGTGTAAACTGATTTAAGACCATAACGGGATTGGTTATGGGTTTAATGTTCAATGCTTAGTGAGATAGGCATAACACATGAGAATTGGGTAAATGGTTAAATGATGTGAAATGGTAATGTGTTAATGAGTTAAGGCATGATGTGGATTCCCATGTGGGTTGTTGTGAATAGTGTTTGCCGAGGGGCAATGGTTTGGATGGTTGATGGTTACTTATATATAAGCATGTGCACATGGCTTCGTAGAGTGGGGTATGACATGAGGATCTATGCCCACGGGTTGAGTAAGACTGAGGTTCTAAACTCCACCCTAAATGCACGGGTTAGGAAAGGGGACTGAGGGTCTATTCTCCTTACGGTTGCATCCACCCGGACTGAGGCTTCGAGGTGAGGATATGGTTGCTATGAGGGGGTTAGTCCTAATGAGATAGGATAATGATGTGTTTACCCTCTTGCGTGTGATTGTTGGCCTTAGACCCATGTAACATAATGTATGTGATTAACCCATGGAAATGTGATGAAATGGTAAGTGATGATAATTGGTAATAAATGAATGGTAATGGAAATGGAAATGGCTTTGACTCTGAACTTGTTAATGACACCTTAATTAATTACTTGGCAATCATCATTCATATTCCTTTTGCATGCACTACCTGTTCATACTGGATGTTTTGTAGACACCGTTGGTGGTGACCTACTGAGTTGTACTCACACCCTGCTCGGGCCGCCGTTGGGTACCCGAGCAGACTTCATGTTTGCAGGTCAGGAGAAGGGTAAGGGTTCTTGCTAGATAGTTGAGTGGACATGGGTAGCACTTGGTGGAGGATCCGGACTTGGAGTCGGGACCATTTTGGGGATTTTGGCCGTTTTCTTTATTTTGGGGTTTTGTTCACTCTTGCACTTGTAGTATAACATGACACATTTATTATTGGAAATGGTTGTTATACATGCTCCGTGTTTATTGGTTATTGTTTCCGCTACTTGGTTTATTTCTGTTGTGGCTTACTCTGATAAAAAGGGGGTATTATAGTCTCCCCATTTGACTTCATAGACCCCCGCTGCTAGTCGGCACGCGCTTAAGGTCATGTAACCACCCGGCTCGGAGCACCGGTTTAGTGGCTTCCGGTTCGGGGACGTTACAGTCTTGGTGCACCTGTTGTCATGTTTCCATGGCAAGCAACCCAAGAACCCCTGTAGCGATCGTTGTTCAAACGAGCTGGTAGCGCTCCTCACCGTCGGGCAGTGAAGACGGAACCCAGGCAGGTTGGGTCAAATTGATAGAGATTGCTGCTCTCTACCCGTCCAAGCCCAAGGTCACTCAGAATGAAACTCTCCCCCCTCCCTCCCTCCCGCCCCCCCTCCCTCCCTCCCTCCCCCCCTCCCTCCCCCTTATAACCGACTCAACAGCCTAACGGAAAGGTATTCTCTAACTACAAGGGGTACAAAGGGGTAGGGATCACCACAACTAACTGCCTCCGGGGACTGATTTGCCCCCTCATGGAATACACCTTCCAGGGTCCCGTGGTTTCAAGCGCTTTATCAGAAACCCTTACAGCTTTCCTCACCGTCGGGCAGTGAAGACGGAACCCAGGCAGGTTGGGTCAAATTGATAGAGATTGCTGCTCTCTACCCGTCCAAGCCCAAGGTCACTCAGAATGAAACTCTCCCCCCTCCCCCCCTCCCTCCCTCCCTCCCTCCCCTTATAACCGACTCAACAGCCTAACGGAAAGGTATTCTCTAACTACAAGGGGTACAAAGGGGTAGGGATCACCACAACTAACTGCCTCCGGGGACTGATTTGCCCCCTCATGGAATACACCTTCCAGGGTCCCGTGGTTTCAAGCGCTTTATCAGAAACCCTTACAGCTTTCCATCATTTGACATGTTTGGTTGCATTTTAGAAGGGAAATGAAAATGCGAGTTTACCTCATACGAAGGAAGTTCATTTCATGAGTGGGGGTGGGGGTGAAAATGGGAGGAAGAGGGGTTAGAAAGTGGGTTAAATAATATATATTCTTATTTTATAAATAATATTAAAAAAATATCTCTATCATATCATTTTTATCAATTATAATTTTTTTGATTATCAAATGTTTATTGTAATTATATTTAATTACTTTCCTTTCTGTTGTAACCCAAACTGTTTTTGATTTTCATTCATTTCTTTTTTTTGTCATTTCATTTGCTTCCATTTCCTTCAGAATCCATCAACCAAACTGCGCCTAAGGGTTATGCTAAACTGACTTAAAAGAATTCTTTTCCCCACATGCTTGGCATTTTAAATTTTCTTAGATGATATCTAACAAAAAAATGAACCAACTTGGTTACTCGCTAAGATATAGTGAATGATGCATGCTTTCAATCTCCATCTTCTCCTCATTATTATTTCTGCTTTCCATTGCTCACTTTATCTGAAAACAACGATTCAACTCTTTTTGCGAATTAAATTTCCTTTCCAATCAACTGGTAGCTTGAAATTATTTTTCTTGTATTGGATCTTATGATTTCCTCAAATGGTAGTCTGGATTCATTGTCTACAAACTAATGAGTTGAACATTTTTGTTGAAGTAATAGCTTAAAAGGTCTTAGAATTTGTTAACGTGATACTTTCTTCTGATAACTAGACAGGGCTGTGAAGTGTCAGTGAAGGAGATAGACAAACTATTGGGTCTTCTCACCGTGAAGAAAAGAAAATTGGAGCAAGAAGAGGCTGAGAGAAACATGCAAGTTCTCATGGATTTTTTGCAATGCCTGAGGCGGCAAAAAGTTGAAGAGCTGAAAGAGGTTTGCCAGCATAAATCTACTTTGCTGTAAATTATTTTGTTTATCAAATCTTGTTATTACTTCCTGAGCTATTTTTCTTTTTCTGTTATTGCTGATGGATTCTTGTGTGTTGGTATATTGATCTGAGTGATGATTTTTAATTCCTGTGAACTGTTTTCTTGCAGATACAATATGATATCCAATATATAAAGGAGGACTTAGCTGCTGTCGAGAGAAATAGAATTGAATTATGTCGTGCAAGAGAAAGATACTCAGGAAAGCTGAGGATGAATGTCGATGCGTCTATTGATAAAAAATGCAGTGGCCCATTTGCTGGTTTTGACACTTCAGGAGTGGATGGAAAAGCTCAATTCAACTCTCATGCTTTTCAAAGAAAGGATGCCCTGAGCAGGCCGAGCTCGAACCATTTTATTCATTCTGGTCTGGCTGTTGCAAGAAAAAAGCGGGTTCATGCTCAGGTTGGTAATGTGAAGCTTCAATGCTAGAAAAACAGGAAATGTCGTCCATTACCAAACACAGCCTTAATTTATCATTTATAGTTATCCTTCCCTTTTGCATTCCATTGCAGTTTAATGACCTACAAGAATGTTACCTACAAAAGCGGCGTCATTTGTCAAACCAATCATATCACCCAGATGAAAATCATACAAATGTGGTACGCAGAGAGGGCTATACTGCAGGTCTTGCAAATTTTCAGTCTGTTCTCTCTTCCTTCACTCAGTACAGGTGTGTTTGTTATATTTTATTTCTTTTTATTTCAGTTTTTATAATTATAAGGGTCCGTTTGACAGTACTTATCGAAACTGCTTCTAGCACTTATAACTTATGATATATATAAAAAAATGCAGTTTGAAAAGATAAATGGTGTTTGTTCGGTTTCTGAAAAAGCACTTGCACTTCTACAGAAGAAAAACTACTTAAATTAGTGGCTGAAACACTCTTCTTCAATAAGCTATCTGGAAACATTTATACGGAAGTGCTTAAATGATAATTGCTTTAAGCTGTTTTTTATCAAGTGTTGACAAAAGGACCCTAAATGTTTCATTTTGAACTTAAACCTGTTTTTGGGTTCATTTGTACAGCCGATTAAGAGTTATCGCTGAACTTAGGCAGGGGGGGCATTTCGACTTGGCCAATATTGTATCAAGGCTAGTCCAGTAACTGAATATATTTATATATTATTTTTTATTCATGTTTTAATTTATCATCAAGGCTGCAAAACTTAGATGATGTATTGTAAATTAATGCTACTGAAATTTGTAGACTTGTCCCTTTTACATTGCAGCATAGAGTTTGATCGAGATGATGAGTTGTTTGCTACCGCGGGTGTTTCACGACGCATCAAGGTCTTTGATTTCGCCTCGGTAAGATTTTGGTGTGTGCTTTTTTTTTTTGGTTAATAGCTTCTCGGTATTTGAACAATTTAGTGATTCTGTTGCCTCTTAAGGATTGAGATTGTACCCAATTTAAGTAGACTAACATTGAAAAATGATGACTGTCACTTGGAACTTTGATGAAATTCTTACGCAACATTTTTCATTTTTTTTTGAGAAAAAGGTTTTTCTTTTAGGTTATGTTTGGTAGGGAGTAATCATGATAACGTAAAAGGAACGAGAAGTGGAAATTTTGTTTTTAATGTTTGGCAGGTACCACTTTCAATATATTGGAAATCAAAATTCCATCGTTTGAGGCAAGCCCCTCACTTAAAGTCCTTTGTAGGCACAATCATATGTATTTTTATTCAAATATAGTGAGATTTCAGCTATCAATACAAAATGTTTCCTGTTTTCATTTTCAAAAAACCTCTTCTGTTGCAGGTTGTGAATGATCCTATGCATTGTCCTGTCGTAGAGATGACCACAAGATCCAAACTCAGTTGCTTGAGTTGGAACAGGTACTCTAAAAACCAGATAGCTAGCAGCGATTATGAGGGGATCGTCACTGTTTGGGATGTCACTACTCGACAGGTAGTTATTTTTTTTATTACTGCTCATTTGATTTCTCCTCCCCTATTGCATGATCATGGTGATAGCTTGTAACAATTCTCTCTCTCTCTCTCTCTCTCTCTCTCTCTCTCTCTCTCTCTCTCTCTCTCTCTCCCCCTCCCTCCACATTTATCGGCTTACATAGAGTGTGATGGAATACGAGGAGCATGAAAAGCGTGCATGGAGTGTTGATTTTTCACATACAGAGCCCTCGATGCTCGTATCCGGTAGTGACGACTGTAAGGTACCTTGCATCTAAAAATTCATTTTATTATTTCCTTTTGTTATTATACTACCTCGGTCTGCAATAAGGAAAAAGTGTGGTGTTTTTATGGTTCAAAATATAAGAAAAAGCAGCGCATTTAATTATATTTTGTTACAGGTGACCTTCTTTAATTACGAGAGAGAGAATATAATTTAAATGCCGAGAGAATAGTGGTTTGAGAAATGGAATGTGTGAGAGAGTGGTCATATATAATGTTTGGTATGAGTCCAAGGGAAGTAGATTTCTTCCAATTTTGGTGGTATGCCCATTCATTTAGAAATAAATTTTTTGAACACATATTTTTTATAACATTTTTCATCCATACCAAACAAATCATTGACTCATTAGTCTCATTCTCTCTGTGATGCCTAAAAAGATTTCCCTCATACCAAACATAAATTTGGAGAATTTTTGAGAATACATTATAATTTGTGATAAATTTAACGTGTCCAACTATTTTTGACTGATTTCCTTAATTCTTTTAAGACTACTATTCTAAACTAATCACGATTTGGCTCATTTTTTTGTTAACAGGTCAAAGTTTGGTGCACACAACAGGAATCCAGCGTTCTCAACATTGACATGAAAGCAAATATTTGTTGCGTCAAATATAATCCTGGATCCAGCGTTCACATCGCGGTATTGTCTTTTTGCTTTGAAATTAAATCAAGACAATTTAGACCCTATTTGGTTATGAAAAATGTTTTATGTTTTCATTTTGCAAAAACGTATTAGATTAGATAAATGCAAAACATTTTTTAGAAAATTAAAATAGAAATGATAGATTTTTAGAAAACATATATTTTCATGTTTTTTGAAAAACAAAAATACAATAAAAGATAAATCACACACTTTATTTTTTCATGTTTCAAAAATGTTTTGGAGGTTGAATGTTGACAAAAAAGTATACGAGTTCTCCAATCATTTTCATTTTCATTTTCATATTCATTTTTTTTTTGTTTCATTTTATAAAAATAAATGGTTTTGTCTTATGATATTCAGGTCGGATCTGCTGACCATTACGTGCACTATTACGATCTAAGGAATGTCAGCCGTCCGCTTCATGTATTCAGCGGCCACCAGAAAACTGTTTCGTACGTGAAATTCATGTCCAATGATGAACTTGCCTCCGCCTCCACCGACAGCACCCTCCGGTTGTGGGACTTGAAGGAGAATTTACCGGTCAGTTATAAATGAATATTTAATGGTTTCATTGCATTTATTCAATTCTAATTTTGTGATTTGGAGCGAAAGATTTTTTTAATAATATATATATTGTAATTTATGATAAATTCATTTATTCACTTTTAACAGATTTTGTTTTCATTTTTTTGCGAAACAGTTCATTTTTTCTTAACATAGCGTTGAGTCTTTCTATTGATTCGGAAATTTCCTCTTCAGGTTCGAACTTTTCGGGGCCACACCAATGAGAAGAACTTCGTAGGTCTTGCTGTGAACAGCGAGTACATTGCGTGTGGCAGCGAAGAAAATGAGGTGTTCGTCTACCATAAGGTATAATGTTCGAGTTGGCCGAATTCAAATTTAAATCCGTGTTTAGTTTAGAAAATATTTTTTGTGCTCATTTTTCATGTATGTATTAAAAAGATAAGTTAGAAAATGTTTTGGATTGCAATGGGGCAAACAGAATACGTCTTACATCTTGTGTTTTCATTTTCTGTAAACACAGTTTTTTTTCCAATAATCTTTATTTTCCTTTTATTTTAAATGTTTCTAATTTGTTTCACTCAATACATTTTCTTAGACAGGTAATAGTGATTTCTCTTCTGAAACAACATGCATTTTTTTCGTCTTGTCTTCACGAACCGTTTTCAAAAATTGATTCATAGATCAGTTATTCAGAACAGAAAGCGAAAACTGTAATCAGACAGACCGTAATCTTTTGAACTGGAATCCTGGCTCAGAGTTTTTGATATCAAACTGTAGGAAATCTTGAGACCGATGACGTCCCACAGGTTCGGCCTGCCCGGAAGGTGGGAGGACAGCGGTGATGATTCTGGAACCTTCTTCATCAGTGCCGTGTGCTGGAAGAGCGACAGCCCCACCATCTTGACGGCCAACAGCCTGGGAACCATCAAAGTGCTGGTACTCGCTGCCTGAAGCAAATTCGGCAACATGTTCTAACAAGGAAACTTGTAGGGTTAGTTGGATGATGAAGAATGATGACCCAGTTTGTGAATATGAATCGTTCCCCACAGTTTTATATACATGCAGTCATGGATCCTGAAATCTCATATTATGAGGCCCAAAATTAGTCTTGTGGTTCATTGTGGTTTAAAGATGAATTACATTTATTTGCAAATCTCTCATGAAATTGGATTTCCCTCTGTTATAATAACGAAAGGTTGGTTTTTTGCTGTAAAATTCGGGGTGATCTTTAAGCATGGCATGTGGTATGGGATATTCTAGAAAAACAATCTCTTAAAGTCGCCACTCTGCTCAGTTGATTCAACTATTTACAACCGTTGGATTCACATGAGCATCGGATCGGATTTGGTTTGATTGGCGATTTGTCTGATTTTATTAGGGATGCGAAATTTGGGATGCGTGATTTTTTTTTTTTTAAAATAAGTATATTTTGTCTAATAATAATATTATATATATATTGAGTTATTTTATTTTATTTTATATAAAATATATGCGACGTGTTAAAATTAAAAGTCAAGTATTTTCTGAAGTTAAAAATATAAGAACCATTCATTTTTAATAAAAAGACAAATGTCAATAAATCCATTTTAGGATTTTACTGTAAACAAGTTTTAAAAATAAATTTATCGATGGATATTTTATAAAAATGAAATAAAAAATCTAATCCAACCAAGAAAAATTGTTTTATTCTTTAACTATAAATAATTATTACACTGCATATTAATAAAAATATATATTAAAAAACGAGGAATCAGAGTATCATTCACCCCTCTGTCTCCACATCCGGGCTTGCAAGGTCAAGAAAATAAAAATTGCCATGCACTGATAGTGGAGGAGATGGGGCGTGTGTAAGAAGAATAAGCTCAGGAGAGATATCGCCGATGTTTCACCACGATGGGTGCATCTTCCGTCGGTCTCCGCGATCCGGGCGGGGGCAACCTTCCGCCGGACGAGCCGGAGGATCCCGGAGGGCGGCGGCGGAGGATACAGCGGGTCCTCCTGGAATTGAGCTTCTCCGGAACAGTGCCATCCGGGTTGGATGGACGAGGACGATAGTGCAGCGAGAGGTATTTATACAGACAGAAGGTCGGAAGGGGTGCACGGTGTCTGGTGGGAAATCGGGTTTGGGTTTGCGGGCATTTTTGTCGCAAGGGGGAGCTGCTAAAACAATGAGGCGGCGGTCGTTCGCAGTTATTAATGTTAAAAACGGTTTGTGTGTTTCTAATGGCATCCTTGCCAAACGCGGTTTAAGATAATGAGTAAAGAGGAGTTGGGGGTTAAAGTATTGGGCGGAATGTGGTCCATCCGACCGCGTTTGGGGAATTGATCGCAGTCCGTATAAAATGATACGAAATGTTGAGAAGTCCCTATCAAAATAACTAACCCATGCAGAATGGTATGATGAGGAAGGATGGTCCCCCACCCCCATTCAAAACTCTCCACACACTTTCCATCTAACCCGGTTTCCTACAAAAGGCTTGGGACCCCGACGCCCGACTGTTCCTTTTGTCTCCCTCCAAACTATATAATTAATTAAATAAAAAGATCCCATCTTTGTTAATGAGTTGAGTGCACATTACACATTTGCACAATCAGATGCAGCGCAATTTTCATTTATTTTTAACTTTAATTCTAGACAAGTTCAAATAAAATTGGGATGAATAGTTAACTGAAAACAAAATTAAAAATAACCCAACTGTGAGACTAGGCTGGCAACGGAAATGGCAAAATAAGTAAAATGGTTATTGAATTTGGCTATAAAAATATTAACAAACAAATATGGTTATTGGAATATTGCAATTGGTTATAACCAAAATGGAATTTGCCCAACCCAATCCAAATTTGGTAAAATTCGAATAATTATTTTTATCATATCAAGCACTATGGTCTAAATAAAAAATACGCTTCATTTAAGCGATGCCTAAATTTCTTGCGCGTTAAAAATATATTTTATTTCCCAACCGATGACTTGATAAAAATATTGATCCAAATAAATAAATAATTTTATTGATAATGATCGAATTTTATTTTTGAAAGAATAAATATATAATTTGTTTGTTACATTTTGAACTAAAATATAAAAAAAAAAAAAAAATTGGATATCGAGGATTCCTGGCAGACTCGTCCCGACTCCGAGGCCTGTGCTTGCAAATCGCAATGATTAAATAGTACGCTGCGCGCGCTGTCCTGTGAGGTCAACCTCAGGCCGGCCGGGTCTCCCCCACATTTATTGGCCTCACGAGCCGAGGTGGAAAACGACGCCGTTTCCGTGTGGTCACACCCCCAACACGTTTGACCCCTGATCGCAGACCCCTCTGCCTCTCTTCTTCTCCACTGCATGGTGTCAGGAGGCCATTATTGGCCTTTTTGCCGGATCTCTCTCTCAGAATGGATCCCGTTCTCTATGATAACAACGAAGGTGTCTCATTCAATGATATGATTTAATGACATCACCTAAACACTTTTTTACCTTAGGAATGAGTAAATTTTATAATTTTATTATTATTTAAAATTATTTAGTTAATAAATCACTAATAATTATTTTAATCAAGTTCCAGTATCCTAAGCCTATTGTCTTAACTCTACCATACTATTAACCAGGCTTCAAATTCACTACAATAACCTTATTAAAACTTGATCAATCATTACCATAACGCTATTTAATTGAGTTGAGCAGTATCAGTTATCCAGTTAACGTCTAACCATTGCCGTCCTTAGTAAATATTGAAGTCAAGCAAAGTTATTAAATGAATAAAATATGTATAAAATATCAAAACGTTAAAGTGCAAAACAAACGGTATAATTACACTCGAAATATATATAAAATATCAAAACCATTAAACCATAAAATCAAAGCACATTCAATACCATAATTCCGCCAACTAAACGATCGATCTGTAAACAATGAGGCAAACGTTAAAGTGTAAAACAAACAGTATAAAATAACATCAAATTACTCAGATCCCACGCTCCGATTATTTCAACTAAATAACCTAGAACAGCATCTAATTACTTTCTCCTTCAAAGTTGTGATCGTCGTGGACACCATCTAATTACAAAACAACATCCAAATATCTTTTCCTTACCATTCTTACTTCAAAATTGTGATCTTTGTGCACCCCACAAAATAAAAATCAAATAATAAAATCACATAGTACATAGAAAACATAAGATTCATTTGACACCACTCAACCAAAATTGTCTACAATTCTTACAAGTTAAGCAATTCGAAAAAACAAGTGATGTTTGTTCCATTTCCAAAACAACAATTACTTAAATTTCAGAAGAAACTTGCATAAATATACTATTATATCGATGATGTAAAAAATTTCAATATGTTTTCAATCAAAACCGTCAAAAATGATAACGGTTATAATCAATTTTTCACTACAATCACTCAAATTCACCACTATAAAAACGGTTTTTTATAGTGCTAGAAAAAGTTATCAACGCCGCTAAAGAAACGTTATTGATCTACGTGTCATTAAAAGGGAGTCCATTTTATCTAAAATTCAAAAAATATATCTATTTAAAAAAAATTGCAAATTAAAAAAAATCAAAGATGGAGACCATCCCTTTTATCACAACTCGAAGCCCCCTTTAACGGTGCTAGGTGCGCCCCCTTCACCCACCCACACGCCCCTACCTCCCCTTGGATCCGTATCCCATACATCTTCCTTGCGTGTTTTGACTCTTAACACTCCTCCATGTTGCTTTGTTCTTCATTTTATGATATATATATATATATATATATTTATTTATATATTTATTCATATATTCATGTATATTTATATGATTATTTTTAAATACATTTATAAAATATGTTTTTGTGTGTGTTTATAAATAAATAAATACATAAAAACATATATACAACATACATACATACATATATTATATATGTGTATCTATAAATATAATTATACATATTTTTATTTATTTACATATATTACATATTAATATTTTATACATATATTAGAATATATAGATAATATATATAAGTCTGTTAATACAGACACACACACACACACATTATATAGATATATAAATATTTGTATATTTTTATTTTAAATAAAATGGATATTATTTTTTATTTAGATATGATTTATATGTTTATAAAGATATTTTATATGTAAATATTTTTAAATATTTATTTATAAAATTATATTTTTATGTGTAAATATATACAAATATGTATATATGCGTATATACTTAATTATAAATAAAAATACATTATGAAAAATGAAAAAATTTGAACGTCATAATATCCTTTTGAGTGTAAGCATTGAAAATAAATCGAGTATCTAAAAAAGACAAAAAGCCCCCCTTAAACGAGACTGAAATTCCATCGAATGTTAAAAAATTGAGATATTGTAAGGACTCAGCCGTAAACATTACATATTCTAGTGTTTTTGAACTAGAATTCACATTCAAAAATCATTTTAGTTTAAAGTTTTAAAGAATCAAGATAAACTCTTACAAAGTAAACTCATACATTACAAGTGAACACTTCTACATAGTATCCATTTATTTCATAAAACATAAGTCTTAAAAATAAAACATGATTTCTTATGATGATAATTCTTCACAGTTTTCCCCTTGATTTCATCCTTACCTCTACTTTTCATTAACCCGAATGGCCCGAAGGCCTTTTATTTTATTTTATTATGGATAATCCCTCTTTTAAGGGTTGAAGGGGAACCCTTACATGACCCGTAGGCCCAAGGCACAAGGCCCGACACGACCCGAAGGCCCATATGCATACTATGCCCATAACATGATTTGTAGGCCCAACCCACTAGAATTGCCCCTCCCCAACTTCTGCATCATTGATCGCCTAGCTCCCCACGTTGCATTGTTGATCGGCTAGCATTGCCCCGTACAAAGCTGCACGGTGACTGGTCCCGATGGTGGTTGTCATACCCACTCATTCTTCCAATCCGGTTAACTCTGCTTTTGATGACTGCTACTCCTGTTGCTCTGATCCTTTTCTGGGGCATGTTCTGTGTGAACTGAGCTACTCCATGGTCTCTGTGGCATGAAAGTCCTGAGGTCCGAAGGCCTTTTAGATGACCCGAAAGCCCCGAGATCCGTAGACCCAAACCGGTGGCCCGAAAGCCCAAATCAGATGAATAGTTCCGGCTGCTACAATATCGAACAGTATCTGCTACAGTATCTGCTACAAATAATTAAAACCTCTTTAGGTGACTTAGAGCATCATATTCATTAAACCCTTTCAAAGCCCATTTAATTGGAATAACCATATGACCGACTTCCAAAATTTTCATTACCTAATTAAGCTATTACGGGCTTACCAGCGCTATCTAGACCACCCCATGTTAAGCTGTAACGAGCTTTCCTGAAGCTATCTGGGCCACCCCATGTTAAGCTATAACAGGTTTTCCCGACACTATCCGGGTCACACTATATTAAGCTGCAGTAGGCTTTCTGGTTATATATAATGCTTAAGTACCATACCATTAATAAAACACTTTCATTATAAAACCCTCTGGAAAACTCTTTTTAAACCCATATGAAACACTTTCGAATAAAAATATCATTTTCTTTTACAAACCCATTTTTAACACCAAAACACATTTTTCTTTGAAAAAACATTTTCAATACCAAAATACCCAAAAAAAAAAAAGAAGAATTTTTATTTAAGAAAACATGTAATCTTGCAAAGGAAGCTAGAAATTAAATAATATTCTCAGCGATGGAAAAGTTGTTACAGTGTGCGTTAAGAATATAACATTCCTTTTTTCGTTTGTCAAAACGTTCCGTATAAAACACGTAAAAAGATTACTTTTGAAAACCTTTGAATGAAATTTAAAATAGACATAAAATATCCTTTATAATCCTTTTATATCTATATAAATAAATATGTAAAATAATATCAAGAATATTGACATGGGAAAAAAAAGATTTGATAATTAAATCTTTAAACATTCAAATTGTTTCATACTACTTTGAACATTTAAATCGTAAGTTCCATGAAAGAATAACATTTTAAAAAACATTAAATAATATGAGAATAAATAAATCCATGATATGATATGTCAAAGGGGCTGTATATACACCTCATAAAAGAGGGTGAGTATATAACATTAAAATATGCCCCAATAAAAGGAGATTGAGACAAAAATCCCTTAACTTGAGTCCGACTTGTCACATGTGTCTTTATCTTCCCGAATAATAAACTTAGGTTAATTATTTAATTTCCTAAGAATATTTTTAAAGTTTATCATTTTTTATACCACTTATTATCATGTTATAACAATTACTTAATTATTTAAGTTTACGTTGGACGTTTTGACGATATTCGGTACTCGAGTCCAAAATTACACTGGCATGGTGTTTGTATTCAAAGTGGTCATTATTTCATCATATCCAAAATAATATTCATGACATGATAATCACTTTTATATATCAATTATACTTTTAAATCCATCCATTAAATATGGATATGAAAAATGAACCATGTTACAATCATGGAGACGACAAGCAGTACTTACGCATGAACAATGTTTCCATTTTTCAATGATTATTATGGAAAGAAGGTTAATATCATTTTAACTTTATAGAATGATAATAATATCATAATAATATCATATTATTTCTTAAAATATACTTATATATATTATCCATATGATATGGTGATGAAAAACGAATCACATCGCTTCGTGGAGGTGATAATTTACACGTACTCACAAACGACATTATCATTTTTATGTGCATGTAAAGGTAAGAATAAAAATGATATATTATCTTTTCATAATGATAAATATGTCATGAATATCATACATAACCATTAATTCCATCATTATAACCAGTCTTGAGAGACGGTGGTGGAAAACAAATTATATCGGTTTGTAAGGCGGTAGTTTTCCGTACACATGAACGATAATTCTTTTTCCCATTTGATGGAAGTAGAGATGGATTTAGGTGACCATATTAACATAATAAAATCTCAGTATATTGAGGATACTGAAGTTATTATTTCATAATGGTTGAAAAAGATTTGAAGGAGTTGGAAGAAGAAACAAAACAGAAACACTTAATTAAAAACGATACATTTTCTTCAGAAAATCTCCTTTTCTTAACACCTTAAGGCTACTAAAGATGGTGTTATGCCTAAAATAAGAGCTCTAGAATGTGGGGAGGGATTCTAGGAAGGGATTTTTTTAGATCTTGGCAGAACCAAATAGGTTTTTAAGTGTGAATAAAAGAGAAGAATATGTGCCTTTTTATAAGAGGGGAGGGACACTCTTGGAATTTCTCAAAAATATTAAATTAATATAAATTCATTTTCTATTCCAAATGGTTCCAAACTGATTTATTTCAAATATATGATGATTATGGGTCTAAATCCACTCATCCAATAAAAATTAGACAAGTTTTTACTATTTTTTAATCCTTATCTTTTTGTTTTAACTAATATTTAACTTCTTTAATTCTTACCATGACAACATGTGTTTTTACTCTTTGAAAGTTAATTTAGTTACTATAAAATGACAAAAAAAACCATAAATGAATCATGTATGAAATTTTCAACCTTATCCCAATTAGTTTCCAAAATTTTAGATTTTTATGAATTTTATATCATTTAATAAAATATTATTTATTTTTAAATATCATTGATGTCGATTTTGACACTATTCATTACTTGACTTTTTTAAAATATTATAACAAGATAAATTCAAACCAATTATTCTAAAACATCACT